>OU026157.1:10000000-15000000 GCA_907269105.1 Volucella inanis | reverse complement strand
CTAGAGCGATGTCTGAAGCTACCTAATTTCGGATTGCAAATTTGCCAGGCGTTCGGAATGTAGAGCAGTGTCAGGATAGTAATGAATATCCTTTTCAGAGCTGGCAGCAATTCATCTATTTACGGTGTCATCGGTGACAGGAGATTTGTGGCCAAGGGACACAGCAACGTATTTAATAGTCTCATCTGACACCAAAACCGAAGACAGAAATCAGCTACCGCTCGCTTGGAGTTCTACTGAAATAAGCTGTGTTTGAGTTGGCTACGAGTATGATTTGGAAACTTGGGAAATGAGTTTCGAACATTGGACTGAATCTGAGCGTCTCTTAGCCTGAGGATAGAGTTAAATGAAAGCAGAATTTGGAAGTTGAAGAATTTGTTAACGCGACAGTGAAGTAACAGATCGTTCGACAAGTCCCGAAATTAACATATAAAAACACCATTTTTTGGACAGGTAATGGGATCCATATTTCATCCATTGTCGCATACAGCCTACAAAATTATTTTCACTTCGCTTAAGCGGCTCCAAACAGCTCTCTGAATCATTAGCTCGTTGTTGTTTTTATTCCAAATGCTAAATACTTGTGCAAAATATGATATAAACGTTCTATTGATGTCAGTTATCTCAAGCACTTTCACTTTACGGTTGTTCAAACGCCCACGCCTCATGTGGGCGCCCAGAGCGTTCAGCATCATCATTTGTATATGTACGACTCCGTTTGAATTCAGTAAATCACCGACAGATTCTTTTGATGGAATAAAGAAGAACCTACAACACTTTTCAAGCCATTCTTGAATTTTAACCGATTTTTCCCGGTCAAATAACATCGTTCTGCACTACTAAAACTTCAATATCTCGATGACTAATAGTCGAATTATCATCAAATTTTGACACGTATTATGTGAAGGTTGCTACTAACGAAATAACTGGTTTCACAAACATGGTGTAGTCCAAATGCATGACTCCGGGTTGCAGACTCTACCTTAAACTCACAGTAGACGATAACTAGAGTTTCTTTTTTTTTTTTTATTTATTAGTTTCGCTCTGCAGTCTCTACCTCAATTTGGTAGCTAGCATGAAGCCTAGGCACTTAATATATCTCGACAAACTCAGGGGGGTGCCATTAAGCTTCGACGGGATGATGCAGGTTATTTTGATTTTTCTTTTGATTTCAGTTTCGGGCGGATTTATGCTAAGGCCACACTTACATAGTTATGTGTCTAAGAGAAGGGTATGTTTAAGACACGTTGGAATATTAACTGCGTAAGGGTTTGGTCTGTCCTCTAATATAGAAAGCATTGTGATAAGAGGGGGCCCAATTGAACTGCAACCGGATGTAATCCCCAAAACAATTGGTAAAACTGCGTCAATGTTCCGCCTACTGATAGTTGATTTCATTGTTATCAAGCGTGTAGAGCCATCGGAATTCAATATTTGAGTGGAAAGTCACAAGTGGCTATCGTTAAAGTCTACCAACAATTTGATGACAATTAATCTTTCTTGTCTTGAACCATAGCACGTTACATAAATACTGGCAGCTTTGGTTATGATTGATAAATAATGCATCAGCGCATCCTCGACGGAGTGGCAGGAAAATGTCTGCTAAGGTGAAGATATCAAAGACAACCATGCATCGTATGTTGAAAGATGAGCTCATAAGCCTTATAAGTTCTAAGAGAGACAAAATCTGACCGATGCTCAAATAAAAAAAAAAAAAAAAAGTTCGATAGAGCAAGAGGTGTTGCGCTTGCATGAATGTCGTGTTCTCTGATGAGAAAGATTTCCCAATTGAACAATTTGTAAACAAACAAAACGATTGTGTTTATTTAACGGAAAGATCATACGAAAATTTGAGCCTTTGATTGACCACCAGAAGTCAAGCGCCACCCTTTGTTATGGTTATCGGCGGCTGTGACGGCCGATGGACGCTCACTGCTGGTGGACCGTGGCATCAAGATGAATGCGAATGTTTACCGCAAAATTGTTTTGGAAAGGTTTTAGGCAACCAAGCATTTCCGTGAAATAAAATGGACGTTCAACAAGACTTTGCACAATACACAAAATAAGCGTCAACCAAGAATTGTTAAAAAAACAACTTGACTTTTTCATATTTTACAGGCCAAAAACAGTGCTAAAAAAGTGTGAATGCGCTCAAGAAAGTCTTTCTTCGAAAATGGGAGAATATTCCATAGGCTCACGTTCGTGCAGCATGCAACTCATATGTCGAACGACTCAAATCTATATTTTAAAATAAATTCGAAAAACATAATTGTTTTCACACATTTATTTCTTGTACTTCAATAAAATTAAAATGTTGCAGTTCAATTGGTCCATCCTGTAGTTTCTTAGTTGTAGAGCAGCGATCAAAGTTTACACTTACAACTCTATGGGAAAAAATGGATCAAGTGGATCAAGACCGAGCCCAGTTCTTAGAAAGAATTGATGAACAATGAGGTGTCAACGTAGTGAAAAGCTCCCACTATACCAATGAACGCCACCATTGTCGATATAACCCTTAAGAGATATTGATTTCAGTTTCAACCGAACAACTTTTTGGTAGACTTGCTGGCAGTTCAACAGCAATTTAGATTGAGAATGCACTTGGTACGAAGATAGAAGATTTTCTCGAAGTTCTTTAACAGGAAGGATTGCAGACTGTTGGGTCTGTGATTCTTTGAAAGTACATATATTAGAGGTATCATCTGCATTGGGTTAGTTAAGTCCATTCACTGGGTATTGAACCAAGAGCTAAGCAGACTTCATTCTGTAGATGGGTAAAAAAAATACCATCCGATCCTAGTGTCTTGTAAGTTCCCTGCACACTCATTTTAACATATTATACTCGTCTGTTTCATCTTGGTGGGATTACAATACGAGTATTCAATGAATTCTGTTACTGCATTTGATGCCGATAGTACCGAATCATAGGCGAAGTAAGTAAGTGGACACAACATTAACTTTATGCCATTCTCCATTTGCCTGTAAAGTTATGATTGTAATAATAAAATCTTAATGGTAAGCCTGTTCGAGTTTGAATCCCAAGAGTACTTTTGCAGAATAAGACAAGCTCATATGTGACGAGCAACATATAATGGTGTGTGAATCCCCAAAACTACACAACAGGTGCAGTTTTTCAGACACACATCGTTCCTATATGGATATTAATTAGGACGTTATCACTTTGATGTACTATAACATTGATTTTGACAGGACGAATATCACCAAATTAAACATGACTCTTAAGCTCTTACGTTAAGCAAACTCAACTTTCGATTTCCAATATGAATATATTCAAGGGTAAAACTAATACAATCCACTCTACGAGTATGTATATAAATATTTAATGTCGCACCGAAAGTAATTACAGAACAAACATGTTCATTCTCACCAACATCACTCGTCCAAATGAAGTGAAATGAAAATAAATAGAACATCTTCCAAACTTCAAATGTCAAATTTCATCATGAGTGAAGAAAAAAAAAATAAATAAATAAATAAATAAATAAATAAAAAACACGACAAGTCATGTGATTTAGGTGACGTAAAATTGGTTCGGAGCGGATCATAATAATAATACTAATTTGCGTAATAGTGTTACCCAGTGGGTATGTTAATTATTATGGCACATGCTAGAGTCACAACAACAAAAATAAAAACCGAAACAAAACATATACAAAGCCTTACTCCACAAAATGACAGATGCGATGGAAAATAGGTTTGTTTCCGGAATCTTTATACGTATTATACTACGGGTATATCTTGCCCTTTATCTGGGGGAATTCACTTCAGTCTGTCAAAATGGTATCATACACATGAAATGACTTTGTTGTAGGTGGTTTTGTATTAACATAATAAGTTGACCGCTTACAGTAGTAAGAAACGAGTGGGAATGGAAATGCAAAGATCTGGAAGCCATACATGGTAAAAAGAGGCCAAACGATATGGATTCAAGATATTGTTTATGTTCGATTAACCAAATTGAGATGAATACTCACAGTTTCTTAGATTAGGCGACGCTTTGTGAATATCCGAACAGTAGGTTGCCAATGCTCATCTAACGCCTAACTGTGAACACTTGACACCTTTTTGACCACAATACGTGGAGTCAGATACCAGTATATGGAAAATAGGAAGAATCTTGAGGCAGTGGGGATACTATATTATGACAGATGTGGGTTTGTTATGAGGTTTGTGTAACGACATGTCTTAAGTAAGGTGAACTGTCAAACTAAGAACATTGTTTTTACACCCACCAATTTCTTTTTCCCTTTTGACATTTTGAAGAATTTATTTATGGTATGAAACACTTTGGAATTTTCCAATGTTTTGCATTAAACCAATTTCAAAGCAATCTCGTCTACTATCCATATCGAATTGAAGTTTATCTATCATAAAGGTCTGATAACATTTATTATTCCGCCAAATGTCAACAATACATATGTCAAGTTGTTTTCATAACGTTTGTTGGCTTAATTAAACGTCAAAAACATTAAAAACAAGATGTAGGTAAACATTAAGTTAAGAGGATAGATCAGACTTGTGACATAATAATTAATAAAAACAACGAGCGAATCAATTTTGATAGACACCTGTGTGATATCCAAGCTATTAATTAATATTATTGCTTTGGCTTAATTATTAATGCAAGCAATTAACAAATCGTTGAACAGATTAGAACATTCTCATAACATGAAATCGTTTAATTACTGTTCTAATTAAATTATAAAAAAAAAGTTAAAAAAAAAAAAAAAAAAAAAACCGGGACACGAATATCTTTTCGGAATGTCATCGAACAGCATCATCGCAGCTGTAATCGCCGACGACGTCTGTCAGTGAATAATGTACACAATGAGCTGGTTGTGCGCCTTCATGAAACAGTGGTTCGGCTTGTTCAATTAGAATGATTCAAGTGATTTTTTGGTTTATTTTTTATTTCTAAGAATACAGAAGGAGGTAGCCTTCCGGGGTATGACGAGGAGCTACAATCAGGAGGCGATGGTGGTCTGGCTTTTTTCCATATCTAAAGAATTCTGAAAACAAGCTTATTTATTTTTAGATCTTAAGTCAGGAATAGCAAACTAGTTAAAAGGGCCTGTCCTACTGTCTTCTAATATATGAAATTGTGATGTGATTTACGGCATATGGATCGATCATAATTTCACGATTTTTTAATAAGTAGCTGTAATTTTGGTAGGGGCTGACACCCCTATTTATTTCGCTTAATACAAGCTTAAACTAACTTAAAAACTAATAACAATTAAGGATTAGGAATTAAGGGAATCGTAGAGGAGCGCAGCGTAAATTACGAGGGTAAGCGTTGAAGGAAATAGAATTGTAAAGGGAATCCACAGAACCAGAGAGCAGTCGATAAATGAAGACAATGACAGCTATGTCGCTGCGTTTTTCCGGGGTATTCAGGTTAAAAAGTTTGACTTGGTCACAATAGGGGTATTCCTTGAAGGGCAAATCGAAGAAAATGACGTTGAATGTTCGCGATTGAGGATACATGAACTTGCTGAAAGGAGGGCCTGAAATAAGGGGTCGGATAAAGGTAAAGGTGAAGGTAATAAAGGTCACATAAGGAATGCAAAATTCTTTAGACCACCGTTTAATAAAACCGAGCGATGAGTTGACTTTAAGAATTATCTCATCAATATCCAAGGTCGCGAATTGGTTGAACCTGGGGTACAGGTTGGTCATGCAGAAAATGAAGTCGAGGAGGAGATTGATTGGACTTACGTGACAAAGTCTATTGACATTTGGATACATCATGTTGAAAGGAATTTTTTAGTCACTAAATGGAAAACCTATCGAGGTCTTCTTGAGGGAGAATGGTCTTGATGAGAAGAGATAGTTTTGGAGAACTTAGTGACGTCGGCGTAAATTATTAGGGCGCAGTGTTTAATAACCCTTTCATGATCGTTTATAGTTAAAATGACCTAGATGGGGAACTAGATGGCTGCCTTGTGGAACACATGAAGTGGCTTAAAACCGGGTTGAGAGGATTGACTTAAAACGAACGCTATAACAGTGGTCCTCCAGATAAGATATCCATTTTAACAATATGATGACAGAGCTTCTAGGTTATTGCATGCAGACCACAAACTAAGATTTCCACCCGTCAAGATAGAAATACCTTAACTTAACCATAAAAATGCTACCGATCCGAACAGAGATGACTTGGCAGAGAGCATGCCATAACTATAGAGGCATCAGTCTCCTTAATATCGCGTACAAGATTTCATCTGCTGTATTGTATGAACGGTTCAAACGACTTGTCAACGATGTGATTGGTCCTTTTCAATGTAATTCACACTACATTGGATCCAGGGATTCTGTTTGATTAAAATACGCTATTATCTCTGATAATGACATCTTATCAGAAATTAAACCAAAAGCCCACTTCAGCACAGAAGTATGGACGTTAATGAAGGCGGACAAACACTGGCCATTTTAAACGCATGATTATTCGAACGAACAGCTCCAGGTTTTGTTCAAAGATATCATCTGAGATGCTTAAAATATGAAGAATATTTGTTGCGTGCACAAGAAAAAACCTCATCTTGAATTGCGCTACTGGAGGCAGTCAAGCTTGTGCTAAAGTAATAGGTGGATCGAAAAATCCCGCAAACATATAAAAACACAATTTTTGGCATAATTAGGCCTTATTCATCTACATAGTCCCCTTCTGGAGTAATGCAATCATACAATACTATCATTCCAGCACGGCTTTACCATTCTTTGCCTTTCTTATATTTTGAATGATTTGTGCAACCTTTCAAAATGCTCTTCAGTTTCGGATATCACCTTTTCATTGGAGCCATATCTCTTACCGGTGAACATTTCTTTGAGGTTGCCACATAACGCATGAAAAAAATGTTTTGTTCTTCGCTTAAACGGCTTCAAACTGCTCTCCGAATCATCAACATGTTGTTGTTTTTGGTCCAAGCGCGGTACCCACATTCGAAAAGAGGTTTCGCATACCCAAATACTCGTGCAAAATATGATGTATAGTACACGGTTTATTAATATCTTTAAGATGTCAGCTATCTCACGCACTTTCACTTTACGGTTGTTCAAACGATTTTGTGGATTTTTTTTTTTTTTTTTTTTGAGTGTTCAGCATATATTGTGTATATGTGCGACTGCGTTTGAATTCAGCAAACCAGCGACAGATTCTTTTGACGGAGCAGATTCCTTACAACACTTTTTAAGCTATTCTTGAGTTTTAACGGTATTTATTCTTATCCAATAAGTACTTTTTCAACGCATGAAACTCGTTTTCTTTCATGGTTTTATGCGCCACTAAAACTTTCGATTAATCGTCGAAATGTCATCAAATGTTAACGCGTATCGTTTGGGGCAAAGTTTGTATCTGCTACTCACCTAGTTCGAATGTAAACTTTTTTTCTGAATACAGTAGAAGGTTTAGATACTTTAGATCACGAAAAATGATATTGCCTATGAACTTTTAATGCAAGTGTCAGATGGAAACTTCTTAGGACCTAAACCTACATAAAGTACAAAGGTGTCCTTACTCATGACCTTCGTTTATAGTTGGACGTGTCGTGAGGTGGCTTGACTTTATCGGGATGTCGGAAAATCAAAGAAATACTTCTCAGTGTCACTAGAAAGTCAGCATTATTTGTAATAGTTTAGCAAAAGCGGCGAAATCTCTAGGAAAGAGATGACACTGCAAGGTATTTTTTCTACGAGTGTCCGGCTGACAGTTGCTTTAGAGGCTTAGGGGCACCGATATCTACGCGACTATTATTATTATTTTATTTTTGTTTTTGGAAATAACAAGAACAAGACCAAATGGTTCGACGTTATCATGGTTAAGTGGTGGGAAAAAGCTGATTAATTTAACTGTGGATAACAAATCAGTAGTCTTCGAAGCGAATAAGCGAAAAACATATACTGAACGCTTCTCTCTGCCTAGACCTGGGTGAATAAATTATATATGTAGTGAGTGAGAGAGAATAAGACATGACGAGTCCTATATGCATCTTATATTGTACTTTGTTGACTACAACGCGAACAAAGATTGGGTTTTAGAACCTGAAAACATCATTTTCAAACCCCGAAAAAAGGCCCTGAAATCGTGGTGAGTAAATATTAACAAACCGATGAAGAGCTATGAAAATGCGACATCAAGCTGAAACCCAATCACTAAGCAACGATCAGAGGTTGACGAGAAGGGTTTACAATAAAGGCCAACAATTATTGTTACGTGCGTCAAAAATCACAAATTTGTCGAAATGCTGCCTTAAAGCGACAAGCTCATAACGTGGGAGACAGAAAAACAATGTGATTACTAAGAATCTTAAATAATTATTGATTTCTACAATGTTAAGTCGTCCTAAACTATTCGTCGAAGGTACACTGATTAGGGACAGAGTTAATTTCAAGTTTAGGACATTCTCATTTGATTTGGTTCAAACATCTGACTTGATACACACATTGCAATAACCCATTAGTAAAAGAATAGTCTTTGCGATGCAAGTAACCAACATTTTGAGATATTAACAGGACTTTGACTACTCTCGTACGACAGACTTCAGTTTCCTGTATAACGCTTACTATTCAGAAACAAGTTTGATTGTCAGATTGTAAATCTGTTCCCATATGCAGCTCTAAAAAAGGCTCTTGGTTACAAATTTGCGCAGAAGAAGTCATTCAAAGCACAATTTGAGTTTTGGTGATCTTGGACATGATATAAGAACGATTCGTCGAGACTACTTTCAATAGTGTGAATTGCATATTTGAAATCGGTAGCCTTTGCACAAGAATACTTACACTTTAAGGGGACTTTCCTTGTGAAAAACTAGAAATGTTATTAGCGAAAGCATAATACCTTGGATGGTTTTATTATACTTGAAATACCTGAATTTCAACGACCATGTATGCAAGCACGAAAACCAGATTATAGCAAGGTTATATAAACATAAGGCCTGATCAGCCGCTTTAAAGTATTGGAAACTGAAGACGATGAGGATTTTTCGGGAGTTGTAAGAGTGCCAAACAGCCAAGTTACTGGCTTCTGAGTTGTTTTTTGCTTAAGATTTAGCAAAAATGGTCGCGGCATTTATGTTGTGGGTGTAACTTCCCAATCACGCAACAAATTTACTACTGCGACACAATAAATAGCTAGATTTACGACTTTGCGAAAAAAAAAAAAAACAGATATCGGCGTTTAGATATATGTATGTCCTTACGGAGGTCCTAGACTGTTATGAAACACCCATTAACCGACAAAGTAGATTTACCAGAACGCTTTAATCTTAGCGGATCTTGTATCTCTTAACATCAACAAGCATAAAATTCTGAAGACGATCGCAAGAAGTCGTCAGAAACGCAGTAATTGACGGGTGGTGGGTTTTATGCCACCAAACAAAGAGTATAGGCTAACACATGTAACAAAACGACAAAGCTGATCTCACATAGAGAGAGGAAAGTTGCCTGTGCCTTCTACTAGCAAAAACTGAGGGAAAAACATCGGCTTTTCCGGAGAAAAACAATATAGTCTGAGTAACGATGAATTGAAGAAATGGAAAGGTGATGCTCCCAAAATAAATTATTGGAAATTTAACGGCCGAAATCAGTTATTTAGGATAAATGGACCCTAGAATGGATGCTGTTTAAAAACTTGTAAGTCACACTTAACCAAAAATGGACTTTACGGCAAATCCTAGAGAAGACAGAAGAAAAATCCCAGACGGCACTAACCACCTCCTTATTGACCTGTGTCTAGTTTTGGCATCCCAAACTCGACAGATTTTGTAGTATAAGGATATAAAGCTTCCCCATAAATGTCAAAGGCAATCTAACCGAAAACTTTGATCTCGAAAAAGGCGCTGTCATGTGACTTTCGAATTCTGCACGTTGAGGCAACACACTAACGCAAAATCACGCCTTACCTGGCGCGTCTATGTAAGCCAAAACCCTAAAATTAGACGCGATGCAGAGAAATAACACATTAGATAAAAACCTCACTTTAGCTACAATAGTAATTGGAAAATGAAGGGCGATCTTAGTAAGTATAATCCAAGAATTAATGTGAGGATAGCAAACACTGTGACATATTAGCAGTCAATAAATCAACGAAGAAGTGATTACTGTCTGATTGTTCAATAAACCGACTGAATCTGTCTTTTGTTGGCCTTAGTAATGAGAGGAAATTTCCGCAACGATATATTGGGTCATATAAAAAGTCAACGCGGTTTTTTGTCACTAGATGGTGTTGGTGTCCATTTATATGGAAACAATAGTCTGATTGTGTCAAACGAACGCTTGTTTGAAAGGTGACATTTCAGGCTACATTTTTTGTGAAGACAGCTGTGTAATTCGTTGCTCGTGTTAAAAGTTATACTGATTTGATGAGTATTTCACTCATCGGAAGAAATGCGTCAAAAAAAAAAAAAACGCTCCAAAAAAATGCCGAAGAATTTGTGCAGTTTACGGTGAGAATGCTGTGAGTGAACGCCGGACCCAGGAGTGGTTTGTTCGATTCCGTTCTAGAAACCGAACGATGATCGGTCTGTCACTGAAAAAGTCAATGAAATTTTGCAACTGATGGAGCAAGACCAGCAAGGAAGCCTAAACATCAACCGTATGATAGTTTGAAATCATCTAAAACGACCAGGCTACTCAAAGAAGGTCTACTTCAAAGTCTCACGTTTACAAGTATATCACCAAGTTTATGAATTTCTTAGATTTAGAATCATAAACCATATTCTACAACCTTTCCTACATCACCTATTCAATTTTCATAGCCTTGCCAGTCCTAAAAAATAACTAAGAGTTGATCTAAACTTTTCACACATCTGTTTAGGTGTACTGATAACAAAACGAAAAACATAAAAAAAATTTAAAAAAATTAAAAACCTACTCAACCAAAATGTGTGATAAGATAATTTGAAATTATGAATCACACCAAAAGAATTCTGCAGTATTTGGACTTCATATAAAAAACACAACAACCACGTGCTCACATTGTTTTCGTTTGTTTTGAAGTTGAAAATATAAAAAAATAGATCAAGGAGAATATTTTTTAGAACCCGTTTCTTGAATTATGACAAGCACTTGTAAAGCAAAAATGTCTTTTCGTCAACTAAATTTATTCAAACACCACCGTGTATTCATGTTTTTAACATTTATTTGGCATTTATATAAAATTTTAACGTACCTATTCGTTGTGAATTGTAAAAGATCTTAAAATAATGTATACTTGCTTAATTTTGAACACCTACGAAACTTTGCAAAACTGTTAAAAATCCAAGTGGTTCCTAGTTTGTAAGAGATGTTTAAAGCTCTCCAAAATGTCAAAAATCCATTGCACATTATACAATTTTTGACAACTAAAAACTCATCAACTGACAACTAAAGACCTTATCATTGTAATTACAATAAATGTTCATTTGAACCTCACGCACTCACCCATTCACTTCCACTTCAACTCCTGCAGCTTGACTATGCGTCTACAATGCGCAGTAGGTCAATGTCCCCCTATCTCTCAAAGGAATGGGAATTCCCTCTGAAATATATTATTATTCAACACTGATTTTCCGAAATTTTTCCTGCTACCGCTACAGACAAGCCCATAAATCATTTAACCATATTTTTCTTTTTATTTTTCTTTTTATTTATTTTTTTTCTTTGGAACAATGGCATTAGTAAGCAACCCCTAATTTCATTCAATTCCGACACACAGCCAACCAGCCAAAAACCAACCAGTGCAACATCCAGACAAAAGAACAAGTTGAGCAACACTTATGCCTGACAAGACAGCACACAAAAAAAAAAAAGAAAACCTCGGTCACAAAGCAGAGCAACATGACAATATCACAACCCGAAAAGAATCATTTCTCCATACAGATCCATGACAAACACGTAAAAAAAAAAACTGTTCAACCGAACGAAGATCAAAAAACCCTAAACGAAAACAAAATAAAAAGGATAACGCTGATGGAAAACAGTGTGTTGAAAAGGAAACCCTGCAGTAGACAACCGCCATAAAAGGGAAAACACAAAAATGGCGCATATACTTGCATTTTTTTTAGGTAACAAACAAAACCGCAGAGAGAGGGGTTCATTGAACCTCCCTCTTATACCTTTTTTTTTTTTTTTTTTGTTTTGTACGTATTTTCCTAGATGAATTCAAAAAGATTAGGGAAAATTTTTGTTTGATAATGATGATCATAAAAAAATACCGAAAACCGGGTTTTTATTGACAAAAGAGATGAATTTTTCATGAAAAGTGACAGTGGGCAGTCGATTTTCTTTGCAGCTGTGCAAATTGAGTTTTAATTTTTTTTTTTTTATAAAAAGGACTTTAATTGATGGAAAACTAACTGTTTTGTTTGTTTGACAGAACAGAGAAATTTCAGCAAATACAGTAGAAATGAACATCCCTACACTGTCAGAGTACAATATAACAAAAATATTGTATATGAAATGCATTTCATATAGTACACACCTATGTGGCGTTATTCTATTATTTGTATCAAAAACAAATACATTGTACATGTATTGTTATTATTTATGGAACACTCGCTTTATAGGTAAACTACAACTCGAAGTTCTACAATAATATTTTGACAAACCTGACAGATGTTCAAGGAAAAAAAATTGCAAGCGTAGTATATGGTGATTCATCGTGAGGTTTGATATTCAAAAGGCTTTTTTTGATCGATCACGTGTGACTCCTATCAAACTGCTTTGTCATTTTTGTTTAGTATCGTTTGGCAAGTCATCATGGAAAGACTTATACCACAACAGTGTCTCCAAATTGTCCAGTTGTATTACGAAAATCAGCGTTCTGTAAGAAATGTTTTTCGTTCGATTCGAAGAAATTAAGGTGCGCATAATCGACCTACTGAAACCACTATTGCCAATACCATTCGCAAATTTGAGTCCCAGTTTATAGTACATTAGTGGATGATACTCGACCGGTTAGACTACATCCAGTGAAGAGATTATAGTAGTTGTATCTAAGAGTGTACGCGAAGACCGTGACGAATCGGCTCGACGTCGTTCTCAGCAGCTTGGCTTGCCGTATTCGACAACTTGGCATATTTTACGTGAGGATCTAGGCCTAAAAGCTTACAAAATTCAACTTGTGCAAGAATTGAAGCCAGGTGACTTGAATTTGCGTCATATTTTCAGTGAATGGGCTCTGGAAAAACTCAATGAAAATCCAGTGTTTTATCGTGAAATTTTGTTCAGTGATGAAGCCCATTTCTGGCTCAATGGATACGTCATTAAACAAAATTGCCGTATTTGGGCTAATGAGCAACCCGAAGAGTACCAAGAGCTACCAACGGTATGGTGTAATTTATAGGCTGGTGGAATCATTGGTCTATATTTCTTCAAAAATGAGACAAATCAGAATGTTACTGTCAATGGTAACCATTATCGCGTCATGTTAACGGATTATGTGCTTCCTGAAGTTCAAACATATGGTCTCGATGAGCTCTGGTTTCAAAAAGACGGCGCTACGAGCCATACAGAGCGTGAAACAATGAACTTGTTGAGAAATCATTTTGGTGAGCACTTAATTTCACGTTTTGCTACGGTAAATTGGCCACCTAGATCGTGAAATATCACACGTTTGGACTACTTTCTCTTAGGATATGTAAAATCTCAGGTCTTCAGGAATAAGCTAGCTACGATTGACGCTTTGGAAGCCAACATTACTCGTGTTATTTGCGAGATACCAGTTGCTATGCTCGAACGAGTAGAATAAAAGTGAACCTTCCAAATGGACCACCTCAGACGTAGTCGTGGCCAACATTTAGATGATATCATTTTCAAAAAGCAAATGCCATGAATTGTTCTTTTAACCGATAATAAAAATTTTAAGTTCACTCTCAAATTTATGTGTTTTATTTTACATTATAAATCAAACCTTACGATGAATCACCCTATATATCTATCTACATACATCGTGTTGATTTATGGCATTTCCGATTGGCAGATAGAATTACATAAAACTGTTTCACTTTTTCAGAAGCAAAATTTATGTTCCGGATTTTATGTCACAATGTGCTTGCACATATAAGTGTAAACGTCATATAGTATTGTGTGTCAACCCAGATTTTTGTTTTCGAGCAATTGACTGTGTTTGGCTTTAAAGTCAAAAGGACTTTTTAGTGTTCCAATAGAGTCCAAATGCGATTAAAAAAGAGCGCCATCGGTCTTTATTTGGCAGAAAAGCCAAATGTCAAAGTAACAAATTTGTATAGCATTCTATTTGATATAAAAAAAATATATCCCAACTATTGTAGTTTGACAGTAGCTAAACTTGACTTCTGTATATCGACAATAGACTCTATTAATACTAATAATATTAATATTGATATTAATGACGCTAAAAGTCCTTTGACATTTGCCTAGTTAATCTATTTATGCATAAATCAGGATCACTTACAGTTTTTGTCGACCCAGAAACAGTGTCTGAGATCAAAATGTTAAATTTTAAAGGATGCCCTTGTTTGCTCTTAAATGATTGTGACGTCAGAAATCAAAGCTTCAGTTTTTTTGTGCACTTTCCGAGTTTAAACTCAGATCTTGTGCGAAAAAAATTACGAACAATACTAACGCGACCACCTACAAACGATATGAAATCGTCATTTACTGAGTTTGTATGCTTTGTTGGTTCGGCGGATAGATGCTCCGAGCGTCAATCATTAATTAATGATTGAGAGCATATTCAGTACACTTTTTCGTAAACTGTCGTGTCTCGATACTCGAATCGTATTTATAATAGCATTTTTCGTCTCTGAATTTACTATTTTTACGCGTGTCGGGTAGTGTCTCGATACTCATACTAGGTTCCTGTTTTGAAGCATGTCGTGTCTAAAAGTTTACTGAATATGCTCTCAATCATTAATTAATTATAAAAAAAAAAACTTGGATATTTTCAATTCGAATTTTAAACATTCTTAAACTCGAGCAGACTACAACGTTTAAATGCCATAGGTCACTTATTAAGGAATCATAGCGCTTGGCCTTCTTCATTAGAAAATGAAAGTCTACTACTATCCTTCGTTATTAGGGAATTTATTGCTTCGATTTATATTATCATAGTTTGAGATACTGGCTGATTAAGAATTTCGTTGATTTGATCGTGAAATAGATTACATTTAGATTGCTTAATTTAATCCAATACCGTAATAATTTTCACTCTTCTACGAACTAATGTATCGGCGAGCATTAACTATTTCTCAAACCAGTTGGTATGAACCTGTCCATAATAAATAAACAAAAAAACCAAAAGGAATGTTAAAATCTTGAATAAAATGGTTAACAATTTTAGGCATGCTTGTCTAGATACAAAGTGTAGTCTATAACATAAAGATGAGGAAGGAGATCTTAAATGAGTACATTTCTGGCGAAGCAAACGAACTCAACAAAGTCATTATACTAGTCGACTTAACAAAATTTGAAGTAGCTAGGCTTATTGAGCCTACAGACACAAGAAGGTATGCAAGAACACACAAAAATGGAACACTCTGAGTTGAAGTATGAGCAAAAGGGAGAACTCCAACGGCATATCCAATTCTGATGCATTCTTTGTAATACAAATCGACAGAATTCAAGACGTGCAACCGAAATTTATAAATATAAAGGACTCATGCTACTGGCTTACATGGTGGTTGCCCAGGTGGCTTTCCATTCATAAGGTAGACCTAATTGGCACACAGCACAATGGTTTGGAAATCGAGAGATCGAGAACATCGCATGTCCCATTTGCCCTTTGAAGACGACGACTTAAAGGTGTTAATTGAAGCAGATCAACGTTCAACAAGCTTCTGAAACATTTAGGTGTAAAGAATTCAGCTCATCCTGATCACCCTGAACGGATTGGAAAACCAACAAAGCTTGATATGTGGGTTCTACATGGGTTGAATGATTTTCGAAAAACCGTTGATTCAAAACGACTTCTGGGCACTTTTCCTTAGAACATTTAAAACATTTCTCGATAAAATTGTGATGTTCAACCAACCCCGCTCGCTGCAGAAGTTTGTCCGAGACAAAAAGTCAAGCGTCGCTTTAACACGAAAACAAGTGTCTGTTTTCTGATCAACAGTCAGAGGTTTTCTGAATCTAAAACCAACACTGCAGAGAAGGCAGAATTGGCAGGAATTGTCACAGGATTGATTTAACAACAGGAAAGACCCACTACACCTACACGTCATATGCATGCTAGTCAAACTAATGAAACTACGAAATGCTTAAGACTACCACTTCTCCAAGCTTCCTTATCAGTTTTTACAGTGTAAAGATGTCAACAATCAATTCAATAGAGTTTTTCGTCTTCAAACTATCGACAGAAATGAACAGATTCCAACAATTCTCATTTCGACTTACAAAGTCAATTCTACGCTGAGATACGTATTTTTTTTTTTTTTTACAATACCGCGCGCCCACCAAGGGGATATGAATACCCTTTTACTGGCTTTTTCTTCAGGGCGCGGGCGGGTGATGTAGTAGTTTGAAACTCAGGTGTATTAGGTTTCGATATTTTTCCCAGAGGTGGTTGTCAAATTGGACGGGACGAGCTAGTACATCCTTAACCAGTGGGACTTAAGTACGTGCTAGTTGTTAGTTCGTTACATTTAGCCCAGCCAGCAACCACTCCAACATCAGTGTTATGCCTTCATGTCAGAGTTGAGGCCGACGGGATTTTCATATAACTACATACAAATTCTATGAAAAGACTTTTTCACAGAAACGCCTCGCACGGCATTCGAACCCACGACCCGCTGCTTGAGGAGTCTATGCATATACCACTACACCACGGCCACCCCCACGTATAGCCCTTTCAATTTAAGCATCAAAGCATCAAAGTTTCTGGAGCACCGTTCACTTTGATTCACTTACATCTTACAGATTAGGGCATTTCTGGCCCTCTGCATATACGAATATGTACGGGGTGTGTTCAAAAAGTAAGTTGACTTTATAACTTTATATATTTATAAAAAAAATATTTATTTATTCATCAATATTAGCCCTTTCAACGTTACCCCCTCAGATATAATATACTTGTGCCAACGCCTTTTCCCATTGTCGAAGTACTTCGCACAAACACTTATTGGCATAGCCTTGAGCTCTTCCAGCGATGCGGTTTTTATTTCCTCAATTGTGGCAAATTTCCGTCCTTTCATTGGTCTCTTCAGTTTTGGGAACAAGAAAAAGTCGCATGGGATCAAATCCGATAAATATGGTGGCTAAGACATCATTTTTGCCTTGTGATGTTTTTGGCCAAAAAAAATCTCTTACAATCAACGATGAATGAGCTGGTGCATTATCGCGATGCAAAAGCCATGAATTATTTTTCCATAATTGCGGACGTTTTTTCGGTAGTGCTTCTCGGAAAGACGCATAAATTCAAGATAATACGACTTATTGACCATATGACTTTGAGGTAAAAACTTCCGATGCACTACACCATGGTTTTTTAAAAAAAAAAAAACAGTGATCAAAACTTTGAAATTTGATCGAACATGGCGTGCTACTTCGGTCTAGGTTCTCCTAGGTTCTACCATTAGGACGATTGGGCTTTGGTTTCAACGTCATAACTATATACCTATGATTGTCACTAGTTTGACCCTTTTGAGCAAGTCAGGATCATCATTGACGTCATTCAAGATCATTCTGATCAAAATTAAGAAGTTTCATAACAATCTTCGCTGACACACGTCTCCTCAACATCCTCAGCAACTTCTCTTAAGGTAATTTGACGATTTTCTAAAACAATTTTCTTCACATCTGGGGCGTCTAGAGAGAGGTTCGTTATGGACATTTTCTCTGCCATCTGAGAAGAGCTTGTAAAAATAAGATATCTCTGAAACCTTTATTGTTTTATAAAGTAAACACTTGGAGTTTATTTCTGAACCACAATGTTTTCCAAATGATCGATTCGGCTCTGATTGTAGACCCTCATCTTATCTGGAAATCTTTAATCACTCTTCAATAACATTGGGGACTCAATGTTCGCTTTCAGAGATGGAGTTTTTTGCGGATGGTTGGCCTTGCTTTTAAGAGAGCATCAAAGAGTCTAAAGGCGTTAAGTCACACGATCAAATTTTTCGTCAAAATTCGGAGCAATGTGACTGTGGAGAGGTCAAGATCTTGAGAACGGTTACGAATGGAGGTGTTTGGGTAGTTTTCGACAATGCTTTATTGTGGCGATATTTTCCATTGAACGTCTGGGAGCGAAAACGTTTCGACGTCTTCACGGCTCGTTTTGAGCCAGCCTCTTGAAATTTTAACATGTCTTAAGAGGTATACGGTTACGTGCAATTTTTGGCACGAATTTTCGCATCGCTACCCCTTATGGAACGTGCATTTTCGTAATAAAATTCAATGATTTGGATTTTTTTATATTTTTTTCACTGTTTAGCGGTACAGAGTTTTATAGGTGACATGTCTTAGGCTGATGTCAGAGTGGCCGTCATACGCCATGCGATGCGAGAAGAAGCGATAATATTCGCTGCGAGCTGCAAAGACATGTCACAAGAAAAGCTTTCAGCAAAGAGAGAAAAATTGCGAGTATTCTGATTTTAGTCCCAGTCGCAGTCATAATCGTAATGGATTCGGATAAAGAATTTTTTGCTTCAGCAGCAGTGTTAAATGTTATGATGAAAAAAACAAACGGGATCCATCCATTCAATCAAAACCGAATACGAATTTAAGGCAGTTCCCAGAAAAAATTTTAATTACACCCGAATTTTGGAGAAAATTAATAGGAAGTTGGAAAAATGTTGGACAAATTTTGTTCCTCAATCCATAACGCCTTGTGAAAAACTGATAATAACTTTGAGGTAACTTTGTTTTGTACACATTTATTTATATTTATTACTTTATATGTATTATAGTGTGTATTTATTGGGTCTATAACTGCGGTTTGCTAAGAGATGGCGTAACTTGTATTATTCCATTGGAACATGCGTTGGAAAGCTACTGTCATTGTACGTCATTTCAGTATATGTAATTCATTTCAAGCGTAAACAACAATAATTTTTTTTTTTCACTCAAATATGTCGAACTTTGTGCCTGAAAAAGTGTTTGTAGTGCCAAAAGTAATTGTATTTTGGTAGAAGTTTATGGTGAACATGCGCTAGCTGAGCGAACGTGCCAAAAGTGGTTTGAACGATTTAAAAGTGGTGATTTTGACTTGAAAGACGATGAACGTCCTGGGCAGCCAAAAAAGTTTAAAGATGAAGAACTGGAAGTATTACTCTATGAAGATTGTTGCCAAACACAAGAAGAGCTCGCAGAATCTTTGGGTGTCACTCAAGCAGCCATTTCAAAACGTTTAAAAGCAGCTGGAAAACAGTGGATGGGAAGTCTTATCCAACTCGCCTTATAGCCTAGACCTTGCCCCTTCTGACTACTATTTGTTCCGGTCGATGCAGAACGCCCTCTCTGAAATATGGTTCACATCAGAGCAGAATATCAAAAATTGGCTTGATTCATTCTTGGCTGCCAAGCCGGCGGAGTTCTTTTGGGATGGGATCCACAAATTGCCAGAAAGATGGGAAAAAGTCTTAGCTTCAGATGGGCAATACTTTGAATAATACTATTGTAAATGTTTTTCTTAAATAAACGTTCAAACTTTGAAAAAAAAAAAAAAAAAAACCGCACGAATTAAAATATATACCCAATATATTTAGTTATTTGGGGGCTGCATCATCTGTATTACCCTCATCAAAATGGGAAAAAACAATCTTTTGAATTTTCATTCTGCAAAGCAGCTTTTTTCGCATATCCATATTTTTCATATATGGCAGAAGGCTCTCAAAAAAAAAAAAGTCATCGTCAGCCTTTGGTACACTGACTTTCTTTTCCAATAATTTAAGTTTCTCCTTTTCAATAGCCAGTAGTTGAGACGGCACGCTTAATTTCATTTTTTTCTTTTTTTGGAGTAAAAAACTCTTCTTCATCGGAGTTACATAAATCAGCCAAGTTTTGCGCCAACACAGTGTCTTGCGAATCTTCAAACTCTGGAATACTTAAACTACTATTGGAGCACCCGACCTCAAAATTGCCAAACGATTACCTAGGCTTTGTTCGGTCTTTCAAAAACATTAATGCCTCAAAATGTGACCATGAGGAATAATGATCAGCATCAGGCCAACAATTTCCTGACTTTTCTATCGGCCTCTTTTTATATGTTATTCATTTCAAAACTGGTCCCGAAGATTTTTTCACTTTTTTTTTTTTTTAAACAGTCCTCTGCAAGTTAATAAAATCTAACTAATTGCTGGTATTTAGCAACGGGGGCTTCGTTTGCATCATTGGCATAATCATTTAAAATAGGAAGGACCACAGTCTCTGTTATTGTCAAGGAAACCGTCACAGCACTTTGGGGGGACTTGCAGCCAAAGCATATGCCACAGCCTATAAAAAAAATGATTAGTCAGATAGCTGACGAATTTTGGAAATTGTGAAACTTTCCAAATTGTGCTGGGGCTTTTGATGGGAAACACATTCGCATTGAGTGTTCTTCTCATTCAGGATCTATGTTTTACAATTACAAAAAGGAGTAGCTGAAGCTAATAGTAATTTTATTGCTATTGAAGTTGGAGGATATAGAAAACAAAGTGATTGTGGAACATTTAATGCATCGCAGCTTTAACGACAACTTAAATCTCGACAATTTATGCCGCCAGATACTAATTTGCCTGGAACAAATATTAAAATGCCCACGTTTTTGTAGGGGATGAAGCTTATACACGCTTTTGAGGCCATACTCAAGCCGCACTATTAATGCTGAAAAAGAGTATTTCAACAGCCGATACTCTCGAGCGCGCAGGTGCATTGAATGTGCTTTTGGAATAATGACTTCCAAATGGCTTTTGCTCTGGAAGCCAATTGAAACGGATCCTGATTTCGTTGATCTTATAGTAAAAGCTATTTGTATTCTTCATAACACAATTATTGACCTTTAAGGAAGTCCCAATGTGAAGAGGCATTTCATCCTATTAATTTAAGACCAGGACAACTAGTTCGAGATGCTTTTTGCAGTTTTATATGTGCACATAGGCTACAATACAAAACTAACTTTATATTTGCAAAGTTGTGGTTTATTTTTTGATTTTTGGTCCAAAACCGAACGCTTAAAAACTTCAGAAATTAAATCCTCAACGTTTACAATCAAGTTTCTTGCTCATGTTTACATTTGGTCACTGTGACAATTCAATTGCACTTGAGAGCATAAAATGCATAAAAATAAGTATGATTTTGAAAAAAACTGTAATTTAAGCTTAAGCTGCAAAAAAAAAAAAAAAACATATTTCACCCAGAAACCAACGGAAATTTAAGTTTAGTATGCATTAAACAATAGTCCATAGTGCATAAAATAATAGTCCTTTCAAATCCTACACCTCTTGTTGAAGCATCTTTTATAAAGACCGGACAAGAAATTATTTAATTCGCTGCCATATGGTATAGAGACTATTTTAAAAATTAAGATACGTATTCCGACCATAGTCGCGAAAAATATTCAAAATTTGTTCTTTCCTGTGGAGAATTTTAATTGATATACTTTGGCCATGGACAAATACTCTTATAAATTGAATAGTGATTTCCTGTTCCTCGGCATAAGGGTGACACAAGAAGCTGTAACAACTACTGATCAATTAAACTAGTCTCATGCAAAATAAAAATACACGAGCGAGTTCTAGTTTAGGCGCGCTATATAATCAAGATCTAAGGAAATGATAAAGGTAATTTAACGTAAGGGTAACATTATGATGCCACGAAAAAAACTATACAGATGTCAGCGATTCTCTCGAAAATTTTTAATAGCACGCAACTGCTATGCTTACTGCGTAGTAGCAATGCGTGTATGAATGCAAGTACGTTGAAAAAGTATTTACTTTAAGATGTGCTTCTTGACGTTAAGATGTGCTGATAATTGAGTTTTAAGAATAGACTTATAGACAATGTGGACCCCTATGGCATTCCAGAATTGCAGACCATTTTATAAAATTTCATACAATGTTAAGTTCTAAAATAAAGTTTTTTACATGAAGTGTATACCAGAAGTTAGTTTGTTTAAAGAGGCCTCTAAAACGTAAGACTAAATGCCTTTAAAATGAGTACAAACTACTCTTTATATTCCCAGAATTCTCTTGATGACAGCGGATTTGTTTTTCAGTGGCCTTTCTAAATTTTTCTAGTTATTCAGCTTGATTCGAAAACATACCGCCGTGATAACTATGTATGTCTAGGTCAAACTGGATTCCTAAATTAAACATTCCACCACAACGTGTTGAAATTTGCTTTTAGAAAATGTTGATACTTATCGATTATCGATAACGGCGTTAAGTGCGCAGTTATCAATTTGAATGGCTATGGATGGGGTTTTAATTCTGTTCGGCCAGCTAGTTCCAGAGCAAAAACAAAATACCTCCATTTTCCACGTTTTTAGGTTCTTTGTTGTTATTTTAGTTGAACTGAAAATTCGGAAAATGGTTTCAAAGAATTATTACTGTCGTATGTTGTCAAAGAATAAAGCATTAAACTACCAACGAAGTCCGTTGTACTCCGATGTTCTTAGTGTCATAAGCACAAAAGATAATACATGGTTCCTATACGCTAACCCCTCTTATTGGTGATCGACTTAGAACTTTCATTGTTCTTGTCGTTGCGGTAAAGGATATTCAAAATCTCATTTCTAATAACAAATCTTCTAATCGGAGCCGTAGGTAATAAATCATTTATCATCCCGACGGGAAAACAAAAAATCAAAAATCACTGTCAACAATTCAAAACAAGACCTCAAGATAATGCCGTTCAGGCATTTAGCAAGCTTATTTCTAATACCAGTCTTTTAAAATGTCAAAAATTATATATATATATATATATTAAATAAAAATTCCAACTTACCTTTCTTTTTAAATAGCTCAAATCCCGCTGCGCTTTGAGCGTCTCCTTCCGCTCCAACTCCTTCAGTTCGTCGAGAATTTTTGTATATTTCTCACGATTTTCCACATCCAACGCAACATGCAGATAATCATGCCAATGCCTTGAATCAAAACCCCAGTGGCAAGTACGATTCTCATGCTGTCGATGCACGTGTCCGACGAATTTTTGCGGTGAAAACCATCCCTTACATTCGATGCACATAATGCATGCCGGCTTCATATACGAATACATATCGGGCGTACAAATGCCCTCGCACTTGCCAAAACATCGATGATAGACCTTAAATGAAATAGCACCCTTCGGAATGTCATCTACTACATATTGTCGACGATCGGCAGAACTATTCAACAGCGCCGCACATAAACGTTCAGCATCGGTTCGTGTAATCAGACCGCTTGCCTTCACATCGGATGGTAGAATTTTGGCCGCCTTGAATTCCATTAACTGATCGGGTGTACATTGCGAACAGAAAATGCCTAATTCATCGAAAATTCGATTTATCTGTTCGATGGTAAATTCGCCGAGGACTTTATTCATAAACTGTGGCAAACACAAACGTAACTCACCGCCAAGTGAGAAGCATCCGATTGTTTTGCCTTCCAAGCGGGTCTCATACAATTCACCACGTCCTGTATCGGCCGCTGTTAATATTGGTTGTGGCAGCTCTGGCGGAGGCGGTGGTTGTACAATTAAAGTTGGCGATGATTCATTGACGTCTAACGGTTCGGGTGAACTTAAAATCTCCTTTTTAATGATTGTTGTGGGGCTGACGGCACCGACAGCTGCGGCGGCAGCAGCAGCAGCAACTAATGATTGTCCGGGACCCTGAAGACTTTTCGGCGCACTAGTATGGTACTTTTGCAGTACGGTGCGAATGTTTTGTGTTACGTATTCAGTCATTTTCTTTTTGTTGTTGTAAACAAAAAACTGTCCAAATTTGAGAGCACAAAAGATGTTTATATTTACATTTCGATGGGGTTAATTATACAAAATAACGGTGCAATATGTCAGAGGTAACATCAAGTGATTTGTCAAAAATAACGCATGCCATTCATTGCACGCGTTGCACTCTACGAAAATTCGAAATACAGCAAACGGTAGACGAAATACGCGCGCGTTTTACAAAATTTTAGAAAACTTGACAAAATGTGTGTGCAAACAGTATCACCGTCGGATACTCAGGAGAAGCGAAATATTCTTCTGAGTAGAACCGCAAAAAAAAAAAAAAAACAAGTATAACAAAACAAACCCGACGACAAATTCACACAAGGCGAAAAAGTGAATAAGTGAAAAAGTTCATCAAGGCAGAACGACAAAACAACAGCAACAGCAACAACAACAACAACGAAGACGACGGCGACGACAAATAAAAATCGCCAAACGTATATTTATTTATTTTTAGAGCATACACGCTCTTTTTCGGTCGCTATTCGCTGTCTCTCTTATTTCTCTTTAGAATTTCTTTACTTCTTATTTATTTTGCACTTTATTTTCGACATATTTCGGCGATTTTTTCTTTTCTTTTTGTTCTTATACCTATTTCTCTCCTTTTTGTATACTTTTTTCTTGTTGTATGATTTTTTTTTGATCACTTTTTTGGCAGGAATTTCGAACGGAAAAATTCCTCCTCACCACTATTTTTGATTTATTTATTTATTTATTAATTTTTTTTTTTTAAACGACAATGATTTTTATTGGGTTGAGATGGTAACACTTATTACCGTCATTCCAAATCAATCTGGAACACAGGGTAGGCAATTGGTGGACTCTTATCCACCCGTGCATATCCATTGCAAGGGATGAGCCTACCCTACGGAATTGCTCCAACAAAAACAAAAAAAAAAACATAAACTCGTGCCAGAACGCAAAAACTCGAACTCGAAAACTTGAAAACTCACGAGAATGACAGTTCACATGGGACGCACAGGGAGGCAGTGGAGACTTTTTTTTTTAAGTCGAAGAACACTTTTTGCACAATTTTTCTATTTCTTATTCTTTGTGTTGGTGGAAAGGGAGAAAATTCACTTTTTTTTTGCTTCTTTCGTATTCCGGGGACGTGGGCACAAGGCACAGAAGTTTGACAGCTCGTTGTCTGACGGTTTTAGGCTGGCATGCACTACTAAACCACACCACACCACAGGGGGGTATGTTGTGTGTGCGTTTCTTTTGCTTCGTAAAGTAAGGCGCCGCGTTCAGGTGCAGAGATTTTCACTTCAAATTCTCATCACTAACAAATTATTACATAAAAAAGAATTTTCGAATTTTCGAATCTTTCACCTTTTTTTCCTTTATTCTCCACTGAAAAATAATTATTGCAACGCGACAGCAAGACGACGACGCAGCAACGATAACGACAACGACACCGAGACGACGGATAAACGACAAACTCGCGAAGGCTATGCGATTGTGGAGCAGAGCACCAGGAAAAAGAGGCGAAAACACATCAGCGGAGGATTCTAATTGGAGATAACGTACGAACGAAGGCAATCACTAATAACAAAAAAAAAAAATTCAGAAAAAAACAAATCTAACCAACGAAAGAATAGAAGGAAAGAAGAATGACACTGGAGATAGGCGAATTTACGAATTTACGAATTTACTCTTCTTTTGTTTTTTGGTTTGTGTATTTATTTATTTATGACGGTTTTTCGTAATTGCTTTTGACGTTTTGTTTTTCTTTTTTTTTCGGGGGAATTGATCGTTTTTGACTTGTGTTTCTCTGTTTGTGTGTTGCAAATTCTTTTGATTTACGCGATAACCGGGACCGAGACCGATGCGAATGCGAGCACGGCGACTACGGCGACAACGACGGAGAGCATTGTGTTCCTCTCTGCGGAATTACCAAAACATGTCTATTGCATGAGAATCTTGTTGGAACATCGCAAACTGTCGCTTTTGCTAAAAATGCCAAGAGAGAGCGAGATATAGGGATTTTAGTTTGTTGGATTATTGCGAGTGTATGCGTGTGAGGTGTGAGAGGGTAAACAGGAGTTCTAAGTCGTGTGAGAGAGGGAGAAATTTAATTCTTATTGGAAGTGAGATAGGTGGATTTTGTGTAGGAATTCTGGAGATGTGTTGGTGTGTGAGCGCCACTCTATGTATATATAAGGAGAAGTGGATGGGCTGTTAGTGTGAGTAGTCGTCGTCGGTTCGTTGCCGCCGCCGCTTACACCGACTGCTGGGTGAACAAGCATGGCCGGCGTTTCGCATGACACGTGTGTGTGTGAGTGAATGGGTAAAGTGGCAGAATAGAAATAAGTTGGTTGGAGTCGGTGTCGGCTTTGGGTAGAGCGTTGATTGAATTGCCGAAGTGTATGGTATTTGGCTGGCTGTAGTGGTATGCCGTGTATAAGCGGCGACGGCATTGGATTTTTTTTTTGTTGTTGCGTTGTTGTCGGTCGCTTTGTCAGATTTTTGTCGTTTGTTTTGTTTTTTTTCTTCTTTATTTTGTATTTGCAAAAAAAGAAGAAGGAAACTGCGTGGTTGCCGGGTTTTTGGCTGCCGCGGGTATGTTCGGTTTGTGGATGTTTTTTTTAGAAACAGCGTTATTTTCAAAATTTTATTTTATCAATCTTCTGAACACTTTTCCTTAAGGCTGAACGATGAATAAACTAAACCAGACGACAAATTCTACTAAAACCTTTCTTATCACGCAATTGCAAACGAGTATTTCTTATGAAGCCAACATTATTTTTTAATTCGTGGCAGAGACATTGTAGAGCCATTGACAGTTCACACGTATTTCATCTTTTTTAGTCTATTCATGTCAAATGCTCAAGTTGACGCGTTCGTTAGTCAAATTTTAAACGGATGTTGTTAAGGCGACTCTGGAGGAGAATACAATTATTGTCTTGTTGCTGGTAATTGGAATCATCTGATATTTGACATCTGGGTCGCATTCGCAATGATGACATTTTCAGATCACATGCCTCTTTAAATTGTGTGCAAAGTGAAGGTATGAAGTACTACATTTTGCAAAAACTGATCTGGAATGACAGCCTAGCTGCACTTTTCCAAAAAAAATTTTATTGTAAAGGAAGCACTGAAAGTATCAAACGTGCCAATAAACATTACAGAAACAATGAAGCAAGCTATAAAAGTAGGAACATTCTAAGTAAATAAAAGCGGTTTGATTTTGGATATCTGAGAGTAAGAAAGAATTCTTTTACATATCTTAAACTTCTTCGAAAACACATCACAAACGTGTTCAAAACTATCTACGGTGAAGCGGTTAAGGACTTCAAGCATATCTGTCACAGCAAAAAATTGTTATTCGAAGAACAGATCATTCCACACCTATTAAAAGATCGAGATTCTCAGCAGAATTTTGAAAGTCTGTAATTTATGTCAATTGTCATTTACCATATGTCAATGGATTCGAATTGCAGGACACACAGTTGAGGAAACATTTCAGCAGACTGCTAAATTCCGTCCAAATTTTGCCAGCTTTTCATTATGCGGCCCCGCTGTTTGATGATGTCTTTTTGGATGCATTGTTCTCACTGTATTAGGTGCTAAAAGTTATCAAGGACTCGAAAGTTTAAAAAGCTCGTGGAGACGACCGCATTGAATCCCCTTATTGTACTTAGGAACCCCAAATGTCAATTTGGTTGATGAATTTTAAAACGGTTGATTGCATCTGTCAACTCTGTCAACTCAACATTATTTGAAGCGAGAATGATTGAAAATTCTAAGACAATTTTCGAGTTGTGTTCAAAAATTAAGGTGACTATATATTTTTATAAATGAAAAAAATTATTTATTCATTACTGTAAATGTTGTTTCCTTCAAAGTAATCCCTTTCAGATATTATACCCTTGAGCCAACGCTTTTTCCAATCCACGAAGCACTTCTCATAAGCACATTGTGGTATAACATGAGCTCTTCTAGCGATGCCGTTTTTATTTCCTCATATCTCCGTCGTGTTATAGTTCTCTTCATTTTTGAGAAAAGAATAATTGGAGCTATGGAGGTATGATTGTAGTGTTGTTTTTGGCCAAAAATAAGCGATGCTCATGCGACGGTTGTTCTGTCAAAATTAAAAAGCTTCGGAATAAACTTTGCTGACTCACGTCTCACGCCCAAACACCCGAAAAAATTGCATGACACGAGCCGATCGATATGTCAACATCCTCAGCAACTTCTCTTATGGTAATTCGATGATTTTCCAAAACAATTTTCTTCACAGCTTCGACGTTATCATCTTTTGTTGAAGTGCCGGGACGCCCTGAGTGAGATTTGTTATTGTCATATTCCTGGCCATCTTGAAAGAGATTGTAATTCGGGACATGTGTACCAACACAAGAAAAAAAAATCTATAATCAATAATCGAATGTACGTTGCCCACGAAATTTTAAAAGTCATCTTACTTTTTGAACACTCCTCGTATTTTACATTTTTTGTACGATAAAGGGAAAAATGCGGGACAGGCAGCTCTATATGGTGAAGGTACTCTACCTGGTCGGCCTGTCACTAAAAAAATTGATGAAACCATAGAAAAAGTTGAGCAAGATCACAACATAAACAGTTAAGACATCACTAAGGAACTTAAAATCGATCCTGCAACAGTTTTACACCACCTGGAACGAGCTGGTTGCAAAAATAAGCTCTATGACCGAATTTCCATATACGCATCGCATACCATATGATGATGAATGATAATGCAGTACGAATGCGGTGTTGGGCGAAAAAAAATGATGAAGCTTCACAAACGGTAGCAAGGCCAGTTTTAACGGCAAAGAAGGTGATGCTGTGTGTTTGGTAGGATTGGAAGTGTACATCCTTCATGAGCTTCTACCGCCTGGTAAAACTATTGATTCGAATATTTGCAGCCAGCAATTCAATTCGGTACAATTCATTTCATTTATTTATTTAACAAACTTATTTGTACTTAGTCTTTTACAGAACTTAATTTTTTTGGATAATTGCATAACATTGTTTACTTAATACTTACAATACTAATAGATAGATAGAAAAACAAGTGTATATATGATATGTTATTGTAAATATAATTAAATAAAGGAGAAGAAAAAGAACGAGAGGTGAGAAGATAGAATTTGAGTTGTAAAGAGAAAAAATAAGAAAGTGAAATCGTAAAGAAATAAATGTAGGAGGGCAGTTTGATGAATACACTGATTAGAAAGGCCAACACAACTTTTTAAGGTTTTGACAATTTATTTTTCAATATATGTAATCTCCTTTCAACTCGATACACTTTCAGCAGCGGTGCTGCAACTTTTTTAACCCCTCCGTATATTACGATTTTTTTGGCCTGAAACATACTCCTCCATGGCGAAGATGACTTCCTCGTTCGACCCGTACTTCTTTCCGGCGAGCGATCCTTTAAGGTTTGGGAACAAAAAGAAGTCGCAGGGACCAAAATCCGGATAATTCGCAGGATGGGGGAGCAATTGGTAGTGCAATTCGACTTATTGGGCTGTTGTGACTGCGGAGGTATAAACCAGTGCGTTATCGTGGTGGAAGAGCACTTTTTTCTTCGCCAAATGTGGTCGTTTTTTCTTCAAATCGGCGTTGAATCGGTTCCATAAATTGACGTAGTATGCTCCTGTGATTGTTTTTCTCTTCTCCAAGTAGTCAACGTGGATCACACCTCGCGCATCCCAAAAAACGGTTGCCTTCACCTTTCCCGCCCAAAGCACGGGTTTCGCCTTCTTTGGAGCACGTTCACCAGGTAAAACCCATTGTTTCGATTGTTCTTTGGTCTCTGGTGTGTACCAATGAATCCATGTCTCATCGACGGTCAAGAAACGACGTAGAAACTACGTAGAAACGACGTAGAAACTCCTCCGAATTTCGATTATACAGGGTCAAGCACGTCTTTGAAGTGGTCTCACGATTGAGCTTGTTCTCCGGTGTAACCAAACGCGGCACCCATCGCGCGGACAGCTTTACCATGCCTAAAATCTCGTACAGGATATGGCTAACGAGTTCAGTTGAGATGCTATTTTAGCCAACTCGCGAATTTTCACTTGGTGGTCCGCCAACACGAGATCATGGGTTTTGTCCACGGTTTCCTCTGTGGTAACCGTTTTTGGGCCACCTGGGCGCTGTTCATAAAGAAACTGACGTGCGGCCACTGCGAAACTGTGCAAACAAATTTTAAATGGTTGTACGGGAAGGTGAATGGGTTCCATATATATCATCGAGAAAGGGCTTGATTTCCTCTCAGGTTTTCTCACTCAAAAACAGGAATCGTATCACGAAGTGATACTACTCTTTTTCCATGGTCGCAAAAAACACTAACACGATGTTTTGAAATGGGTGTCAAAATAAAACTAAGCATCGGATTGTCACCAAATTTTAATAGGCTATTTAAAAGTGGTCAAACTAAATGATGGTCCACTCATTTTGGCTCAGTAACCCTACTTATCTTCCAATCCGGGTACTCATCAGCTACATCATCATACAGCCCTCGTACAATTTAAAATACAATAGCATCGTACGAGTATATTAGCCATCGTTAAATCAGAGCGCCATAACAAATTTTTTAAATTTATCGGCTCCCATTAGTTGTTTTATCGCTTTGGTAATGAGTTCCAAAGTCTCGCAACGGGGATAGAGAAAAGGCATAATCAGTTCAGATGTCTTGGGTGACAGAACAAACTGAAATTTGTTGGAGGTGATCTGCTATATTATGTAGGAGTAGAAAGATGCAGCACCTTGCATTCTGAAACTGTTGCAGCGTACAACCCAAAATACCCATAAACGTATCTGACCATATCATTAAACGCAACGTAAGTTTATGCTGAGAGAGGTAATCAAACAAGTATGGCATAATCAATAATACGTACCAATAAAGAGACCATCAGTCTCAGTCTGGTGAGCTATGGAGTAAAACCGGAGAATAACCAGAGTCCGCGAAGTCCTCTATAAATGCATTGCGGTATGCGACCTGTTTATTTTAAAGTCCTGTTTAATTACATTATCTATAAACCGAAGATGAGTGTACTTTTCTGATATTAAAATGAGTTTAGTTTTTGTGGAATGAAGAATTATACCCTTTCTCTGTCATCAGTTGATTATCTTTGACATATTTTCGTTGAGACTACAAGGTAAATCTTTAATCAAAATAGGGTGCCTTTATAAAAAAATTAACAGAGACATTCATACACTCAGTAGGGAGGTCATCTATAAAGTGGCTGAATAAGATAGGTCCTAATATGCAACCTTAAGACATTCCCGATAGTACTTTAAATGGAAGAGAATATTTTGCGCCAATCACGACTGTTTGATTACTACCACTACGTAAATATGCACTTATTATGTAGACGCCTAGCACTAAATCCAAAGTACAACTTTGGTTTCCTAAATAGAATAGCATACAATAGCTTACAATGTCAAATGCTTTAGAAAAGTCGAGCAGCGAGAGTAAAGTGATATTGTCCAAGTCATAATTACCATAGACCGTACGTCATCAGGTATTTTTATCAAAGCAATTATGGTTTGCTCGACAGCCCGACTGGACCGGAGACAATAAGTTAGGCTGAGTTATATAATTAGAGATTTACCCTCAAGAATTTTTTGTAAAACTTTTGATAGACATGGTAGGATATTTGGCGTAAATTGGCCGCCGAAACAAGATTAGTTTTTTTTTTTTTTTTTTTTTTTTAACAGGAATGATCCTAGCAAGCTTTCATTTATCGGGAAAGGTCGATGACGTATTACAAAAATTGATTACACATTTAAACATTGGGGCAGATCTTGAAAAAAAAATCTAGGAGTTTCATTACGACAAACATCACCTCTTCAATGATTCCAAAGCCACATATCGTAGCATCTACATAAAGAGGCCAGGTCAGTTTTGGCATCCAGGCCAAGCTCATTCGACTACGCAGGATGACGTTGGAGAATGTATGTTGCTCTATTCATGTCGGCAATGACAGAACCAAGACCTCCAATCTCAAAAAAGAACTTAAGCAAAGCGATGCGTTGTCATATAATTTTTTCAGCATCGTTCTTGAATAAATTGTGCGAAATACACAAACCAACTTCGGTGGAATGATCGTTCAAAATTGTGTTCAGTTCCTAACATCTGCAAACGACGTTGATATAAAGGAAAGAACGCAGCCATCTATAATGGAGTGTTTCCCACTATTGAACCAAAAGCGGCAAAGACGAGTTTGTTTAGGATTAGAAAAACAAAACGATAAGCACCTATGAGTTTGAGGTGCCTATATATATATATTGGGTCTGCTACCAACTCGGATAACGATACGAGTGCGAAAATCATTTGAAGAATTGCTCTTGCTCATCGCTGCTTGTTTGGGTTTAGAAGGCAATTGAACCAAAATGACTATACAAAGCATTGATCATCCCAATCCTTTCATATGACTGAGAAGCGAGTAAAAATGCGCGCGGGTGCTTCGAGTTTTTCGGGTAATTTTCGGTCACGTTTGCTCGTTTTTCAATGAAGAATTGAGGAGACATTTCCACAGCGAACTCTATGGAGATGCAGCCATCACAGCCCAAAAACTTTTCGATTCAACCAAGAGGGGTAATGCAGTAGAGGACGACCTCATTTCAGGTGACGCACATATGTGGAAGAAGACCTCAGCCTGTTAAAAATGGCTTTAACTTAAATAACTGAGCTTGTATTTTAACCAGAATATAAAGATTTTTCCAGTAGTAGCGACGACAACGTTAACCCAGAAGATGAATACTCCGATTCAGACAACCAAGAGCACTCTATTCATCTAATTCAACTGATGACATAGAAGCTGATAACAGTCCTTTGGATGCGAATAGTCGTCACAGAGCCGAAAAGAGTCAAATCCTACCCCTGACATTTTAAGAGGACACAAGAATCGAACAATTGTTGAGGTAATTGTTATAATTCAGCAGCTGTCGAAGCTACCAATAACATTCAATGTCACTAGATGGTGTTGGTGTCCATTTATCTGGAAACACTACTCTGCTTGTGTCAAACGTGTTTGAAAGGTGACATGTCACGTTACATTTTTTTGTGAATACAGCTCTGTAATTCGTTGCTTGTGTTAAAAGTTATACTGATTTGATGAGTGAAATATCAGAAGAAATGCCCTTTTTTACTATAAAAAAGGAAAAAACGCTGCAAAAACATGCCGAAAAATTTGAGCAGTTTACAGTGAGAATGATGTAAGAGAATGCCGGACCCAGGAGTGATTTGTTCGATTCCGTTCCAGAAATTTCGATGTAAAAGATGAACTTCGCACTGGTCGGCCGTCACTGAAAAAGTCAATGAAATTTTGCAACTGATGGAGCAAGACCGGCACGGAAGCTGTCTGGAGATAGCACAGGCACTAAACATCAACCGTATGACAGTTTAGAATCATCTGAAACGAGCGGGTTTCTCAAAGAAGCTGGATTTTTGAGTGCCACATAAATTATCGCAAATTTTAATTGACCGAATAACCATCAGTAAAACGCTGCTGAAACTTAACGAAATGGATCCATTTTTGAAGCGATTCATTACGGGGATAAAAAATGAATTAAGTACGAGAATATCCAACGCAAGCGATCATGATTATGACCGACCACAAACGACTTCAAAGCCTGGATCGACGGTGAACAAGACTATATTAAGTGTTTGGTGGGATTGGAAGGGAATTGTTTATTATGAACTGCTATGAACGTGTCGAAACGGTCAATTCGATCCTCTACTGTGCACTACTCGATCGTTTGAATGAATCTATCAAGGAAGAGCGACCAGAATTTTCCAACAGAAAGGGAGTTTTGATGCATTCACCGTATAGCCCGGACCATGCACCTGGATGGATCTTACACCACCAACCAGATAGAGATTAGATGATTAGATGAAGAAAAACATAGCCGCCGTAGCGGCAATTATTGAAGAAGAACTAGAAATGTACATAGATTCGGCACCAATCAGCTGAATTGGACATTGCCAGAGAGTCAACTCGACTTATTGTGGCCTGAAAGATTGAAAATATGAGTAGATAACCATAGACAACACCGTGAGTTTGCTACTTGGGCGCTGGCAATTATTAGAGCGAATACAATTTACAAGTTTTCGGCGAAGCATCAATGCATTAACAAAGATTGGCTGTTTGGTGCGGTTTATGGCATACCGGCATCATCTTATTTCTTTCGATATAAGGAAGGAGTCAATGGTTTCAGGTATAGAGCGATGTTAACCGACTTTCAGTGGTCATAGCTCAACAGCATCAATATATACAAGCTGTGGTTCCAACAAAACGCCGCTACATGCCATACAAGTGACGCAACGCTCGATGTTGTGAAGGAGAATTTTGGGCAAATGGGTTATCTAACGGCGAGCGTTTCTTAATTGGCCGCCGAAATAACGGCGCACAAATTGGACCGAGACATCAAAAATTGTAACGACCGCTTGAAGCACTGCTAGCGGCTCAGTGGTTTTTTCGCTTTATTGGTGGCATCCAACATTTCATGGGGAGACTAAATTCTAAGTGGAGGTTGACTTGCTATTGATTTCTAGTCAATCTTAGTTGATTTTAGTTAACTGAAATATCTCACAGCGTTGTTGTTTTATTAAAAAATTTTCTAATCGTTTTATATAAAGTAGATACTGGGGGTTATTTATGAAACACAATATCTTTCAAATGATCGCCTCGGCTCTGCTTACATACCCTCAACATTTTCTCGAAATTTTTAATCACTATTTTTTCTTTCTTTTCTCGGAGATGGCGGCTTCAATTTTCGTTTTCAGATTTGGAATTGTGTGCGGATGGTGGCGTAAAACTTGCTTTTAACATAGCCCGCACGATTTTGGCGGGCAATGAGTGTCTCCGAAACATGAACTTATGCAGCGAGGAAGCTCCGTGTGCAATAACTTGATTGTTTCGCGACTTGTATGCACGTTGCATCATTAGAGGTTGCATCACGTTGAAATTAGAGGTCGTCCGTATCCATATTTTCGAACTTCATCCATTAAAAATTGATTATCATGTCTCGGTAGAGAGCTTCGTTGATCCTAATGGCTTTTTCGGTCACATTTTTGAAAAAAAGTACGGCTCTATGTCACCTTTAGTCCATAAACCGCACAAAACAGCTACTCATTCTGGGTGCATTGGCATCTCCTGAGTCACTCACAATTTTACTATAGCCGCCAATACGAAAATGGCCCTCGTCCGAAAACATGATTTTTTTGTAAATCATGTTTTCCAGGACCCAATCCGAGAACATACGGCCCTGCGGCCAATGGGAAGGTATTTAATTTAACGGTGTTTTATTTTAATTTATTTGAAATTAACGGTACAAAAATATTGAAAATGTTGGAAAGGTGATGATAATGATGGTCTAGAGAAAACAGTGGTTTACGGTTAGCCGGCAAACCTTAGAAGTGATTATGAAGACGTCAACGATGACGACCGCTTTGGTAGACCATCGACATCAACAATTGAGGAACAAGTCGATGAAATGAAAGATCTGGCCGCAAGAGACTTAGGAGAAGATGACCAATATCGGCTTATAGCATTTTTAACATACAATCGGGCTTGAGTTACTGGTGTCGAATGAGTTGAATTTCCTGCTTAAAAAGCAGCGTGTGAATATTGCAAAAAGAAATGCTTTTCGCGGCTCATAACTTGAGTATCTCTTTCGTATGGGCTGGTGCCGGCATTTGATATCTTTGACCGGAATTTATATTTTTATTTCCTAAATGCACAGACGCCGGCCAATTCAACCAGAAGTGCGATGCAAGTTCACCTTTGCGGTTTTCCAAATTAGAGGTACACTATAAATAGCTACCCGGGAAACACTGCATACGCATGTTTATTTATTTTGCGAAAAAGATTTCCTTGTATACTATAACGATCAACTATTATAGTTTGGGTTTCTAAACAAAGCACCAGAGAAGGCTGACAAATAGTTTGGGTAAATCCTATGAAATGTATTGCACACTGAGTAGGGATCAAAAGATACCCCGATGATTAGTGTAAGGAACATTTGTTGTTGTGGAAAAAGATAGTTTCGCCCGCATATTGCAGGTAGTTTGGCACACTTTAATATTTCGTTCCCCTTATGATTCACATCCAGTTTTTGCAAAAATTTTCTAAAATCCTCTCGTTTGTGGCGACGAAACTTGTCTCTCTGGTATAGTGCGTCGATAGTGTCATCCTGTTGATCAGTACACTCTATCCCGAGGCAACTACCTGGTGTAGTTCATTCTCCCGACATGTAGATGTTTTATTGATCAGTGTAATCTAGGTAAACGGAAGAATCATCAAATCAAATGCGTGGAGTAGGTGACATTTTACACACTTCAAACGTCGTGTAGGTCATTGTATGGTGTTAAGTGATTTTGATAGGGAACCCAGTATTACAAGATACATATGTTCCGCATAAATATTTCTGCAACGATTTATGACATAGTAACATGCAACTTGAATGACAAAGGTAGCACTCTGAACCCGTGTCTGTTGCTTTTACAATAAAGGCGACGGATTGGCTTCCTTGTTTTGTGTATGTTGAAAAGTCGGTGGACACTACAAACTTTTAAAAACAGAGATCCAGATGGAACGAAACATCTGAGAATGGTGGTCTCTTGATCAGCCGGCAGACTAGGTCTGTTCCAAAACACCTGTGCCCATAATTCTGGGCTAGCTAGCGTGCGTCCGGCTGGTTACATCCTTCAAAGTAAACGCTTTCCGTCAGAGCTTGAGTTGAAGCAATTCCAGTAGTCAGTATTTCCCAATATTGACTGTTTGAGCTGTTGAGATTGTGATGATTGCAAAATCGTAAAATGCTGTATTGTGCCAAAAACCATTGCGCTGGGGCATTACCGTGGTGGAGAAACCAGTTTCCGCATGCGTTCGTCCAGATGATATATCTCCCATTTTCCTACGCTGGCAGAATCACTGCGTAAGATTTTCATCTACTTCTCCTACTTTCATCTATTTTTACTTTGACCAGTAAAATTTCAAGTCTAATAAGTCTTAAGTGAACTGATTAAAATGTTTCTGACTTATATTCGTGGTCACAGAAGATCTGAATTTCACTATGGAACAGGCGATCTGCAGGATTTTTTTCTGGCAGTTGCGTCAGTTCAAAAGACTTGGTGAAGGCATCATTCAAGTTTTCAGCTGCTTCCTTTACCTTCTATTTTGTTTTGAGCCCACAACAACAGAGTTTGAACGAATTTGCCTTCTTCACCGAATTGTAAACTCAGAATTCGATGTACGTGTTGGATAATCTTACCTCGTAAAAGTTGGACGAAGGAATGGAGTCAAGGAGATGATTGCTGTAATAAAACTACCTATGTTGTTTTCCAAATTATAAAATTGTTCAGAAAAAATCTGCTACATTCAACACAAACCAACTCAAAATGTAAATCCACTGTATTAACATCCACATCCAACTTCACCTTTAAACAATTGACAGCTGACCTCATATGCTCTTTTCTTTTCAAATTGCCAGTTTAAGTTTGGCGCGTTCTTCTTGGATTCGTATTTTACCTTTTCTAGCTCCCATTCATCTATAGCTTCGCCAAGTTCCACGTACCAATTAACAGGTGCTCGTGGAAAATCGTGAAAGAAAACACATACAAACACATTCTCTAATCAGAAATCAATCATTTGCATTCAAAAAGAAGCAAAGAAATGGATCTCAACGATGCCGTCCTTACATGTGCTGTGAATGTTCAGTGGACCAACGCTATTGGAGTTACAGGACGTAAGCTGGTCTATCGTACGGCTACGCTTCGCTTGATTCGTAATGAACTGAGAGAAATTTTCATCGAAGTCTCCACCGAAAAGGCAAAGCCAATCAAATTCAAATTGAAAGACATTATGGTTCACAAGAAGTTCATGAGTGAGGGTAAGGCTACCTTCAACTTTAAGGCGGAAAATTGTGCAATGTACCTGTCTAATGCACCACCTGGTACTTTAATGAACTTCCTCCGAACTGTTTTCATCAAACTGAGTGGTTCATCAAATGAAAATCAAAGTGAGGCAACGATACAAAAAAATCTCCGTGCGCATATGTTGTCTGGGAAACCCAGTACATTCGAGGAAGTAAGTCCTGTGACTACAGCTGAAATGGTATTGGCTAGAAAGGCAGCAGGAATATCTAAAGCCACGGTGACTACACCCTCACCAAAGGCGATCAAGAAGCGAAGATTTGACGAGATACGTGCTGGAGGAGGAACACCAGCAAGTGAAAATTCTTTACCAGCTGCGAAGAAGCTTTATCAACCATCTCCGCTGACTGAAGAGAGTGTGAAACTCTGCCAGGAGCAGTTAGATGTACTGCAGGCATGTATTGCTGGAAAGAGTGTTTTTTTCACTGGCTCAGCTGGAACTGGCAAGAGTTTTCTTCTCCGAAAAATCATTTCAGCTCTACCACCAGATGGGACCGTGGCTACAGCCTCTACTGGTGTGGCTGCGTGTCTAATTGGTAAGACACTAGTACGTTGACCTGTAAAGGGCTCTTTAATCAGTGGTTTGATTTCTGTTTCAGGCGGTGTAACCTTGCATGCGTTTGCCGGTGTCGGCAGTGGCGAAGGCAATCTTCAGCGGTGCATTGAAATGGCGACACGTCCTGTGGCTGCGCAAAATTGGAGAAAGTGCAAAAGACTGATTATTGACGAGATATCAATGGTGGATGGAGTTTTCTTTGAGGTGAGCCCAATACATTTTATCGGAACATTTGTTTGCAGTGTTCGTGTTCGAGTTTATATTAAACGGAAATGTGCTTACCTTCGGGGAAACGGTGCCAATGTCATCGATACATTTGCTGATACCGCATTTGTTTTGCTTTTTGTTGATTTGTTTTCTTTGATTTTCTTTCCTGCGACGAGTTGTGAACACAATAGAAACGATTCTTTCCGGTGACTGAAATTTGTTATCTTGATCATTTATTTTTAATTTTTTATTTCAATTGCCTGCTTTGTTGCGAGCTAATTTCGCTCATACTTGAGGTGTTATCTACTGCAATGTGTGATACATAGAACTTACTCAGGTGGCGCTACAGCCCGAAGAAAACTAAAGCCTCAGTCTGTACAGTTTCTAATTGAATCAGAAGCACTCCTTGGACCAGTGCTTCTTTATATGCTCTTGACAAGGTGCGTTTTTCCAATTTCATCAATGTCATCCACACACGCCAGAAATTGTGCGAATTTCAGAAAGATCATGCGTTTTTAAAGGTCTCGGTAAATTCATTACCAGCACTGTTGGAGCAGCGAGAATTATCCACAGTCATTCTGCAGAAACTTAACATTCCCGGGTCTTTTTGGTGTCGATGGTGGGCTTTTCTGGCTTGAAAACGCACTGGTATTGTTCATGAATAGTTTTAGACGCTCACATAGTGTGGCAGAAAAGATTTTATAAGTGATGTTTAGGAGCTTGGGATTGATGGGATTCCATGTGTTTATGCATGATTTCCTCTGACCATATCTTACAGATGAGTTGATGTATGTTCCTAACCAGGTCATCTCGAGCTGGTTTAAATATATCATAAGCTGCTTCGGCAGCTTTATTACACTTTAACTTCGATATCGCCACCTTAACTTCGTTTAGTTCCGAGAGACAGAATTCGCTGTCATCTTCGTCCAGGCTGAATGATTTAAACTGATTAATAGCAGTATTTTGACCACCATAGTGGCTATACAGTCTGCACCTACTGCGACTGTATTACTCGTCGTCCATGTTCATTTTTGCTGCTTTGTACTCCTGGAATGTTTACTTTATTCTATGATAGAACTTTGGAACATTCTGCCTGCAGTAACATCTCTCCATTTCCATTTTTGCTCGTAGAGCTCACGAGCAACTCTCGTGCTCCGATGCAGCGCAGCATTATATGCTTATTGTTGGGCTGCATGTACCAGTCCACATTCATCGTCAAACCGGAAGTTTCTCTGTGGAGGGTCTTTAAAACTAATCCCATCAGAAGTAGCTTCTCTGATGCCTTCCATTCGTTGGCTGCTTTGTCGCGGCATGAAGGCTTTAGAGTCAAAAATCCTAAAGTTTAGAAGAGAGTTCAGACGTCCAGACTTAAGATTGTTAAAAGTATGGAGGTGACCCAAAAGGATAATACTCCAGGTGGTAGTCGCAATAGCGACAATCCATCCGTAGTCTTTTTGACTGCAGCCATGGCACGGTTTTTGGAGGCCCCAACCACCGTACTTAAAAAATCCCCCAGTCAATTTAGTTGCTGACCCAGAAGCTGCTGGATCATTTGATTTCGATGAATCTGCGGCTCTTTCTACGACATGTTCGGTAGATTGGGTTGGAACGATGGAGAGATTACTATAGAGGCCCTTCTTCTCAGCAGAGGAATATCAACCACGCTGTAATCACTCAGAAAATCGGATGGTACCTACACTCAGCCCACGTAACCTAATCAGAACCAGCTCCTATTAACGAATCTGCTAGTGAGCTGAATAACACAGCAAGTCGTAGCTGGTATATCTCATCGGTTTTGTTGACGGATAAGGCCCTTAAACGTGCTGTTGATTCTTCGGCACTGGCATACATATCGGAACACTGAAAAACAGTGAAAGTAGCCTTTATATTGAAAATCGTACAAGAGGACTACACGCACGCCAAGAGCTTCAGACCTATAAGTCTGATTTCCTTCATGTTGATGAAAAGAATGATCGAGATCAAAATTACCTTGCGAATGCAAAATTGCGTGAATTAGGTTACGAATTACTCCTTCACCCAGCATATTTTCCAAATATGAAGAAATGGATGCTGAATGCTGGATGAAAAACGCATATTTTTAGGGCATCGAGAAATCGTATTATTTGGAGGACATCAACAAATTAGAGAAACGTTGGACGAAGTGTACCGAGGTAAAATGAGATTATGTTGAAAAATAAAACGTTTCTTTGATGAAGAGTGTGTTCCTTATTTCCATTTTTCAGCGACTTATTGATTCACCCTCTTATTGTTCGTTTTTTTTTTTCTGTTTTTTTTTTTTGTCCTTTGTCTTTCATTAAAACATATTTTTTTCTTTCCAGAAAATCGAAGCAGTTGCACGACATGTTCGGAAGAATGACAAGCCCTTTGGTGGAATCCAACTCATCCTCTGTGGAGATTTCCTTCAACTTCCACCCGTTGTCAAGCGGGAAGACTACAACAATCCCCAGACAAATATTCAGCGGTTTTGCTTCCAATCGAGTGCTTGGGAGAAATGCATTCAGTTTGTCTACGAATTAAAAGTAGTCCATCGTCAGAGTGATTCCTCTTTTGTCAAAATCCTAAATCACCTTCGAATTGGTCATGTGAACGAAGATATCACAAAACGTCTGATGGCAACTTCTAAACAAAAAATTGAAGGCAATGGTATTTTGGCCACTCAACTTTGTTCCCATACAAACGATGCAAATTCCATAAACGAATCCAAACTGGAAAACCTCGAAGGCGAGAAAGTTCTCTTTAAAGCTGAAGACAGTGACTTGAGTATGACCAAACAGCTCGACAGCCAAATTCAAGCGCCATCGCAACTTTATTTAAAAATCAACGCTCAAGTGATGCTGTTGAAGAATATCAACATATCTACAGGTCTAGTAAATGGCGCTCGAGGTGTAGTAGTCCGTATTGAGAAAGGAGTTCCAATTGTTCGCTTCAAAAACAATCAAGAGTACTTTTGTAAGCATGAAAAGTGGATAATTAAGACACCGACAGGTGGAATGGTAACACGAAGGCAAGTACCTCTAAAACTTGCCTGGGCTTTCTCCATTCACAAGTCGCAGGGACTTACTTTGGATTGTGTAGAGATGTCTCTATCGAAAGTATTCGAAGCTGGACAAGCCTACGTGGCACTCAGTCGTGCAAAAAGTCTTGACAGTGTGAGGATTCTAGACTTCGATCCTAAGCAAGTGTGGGCGAATCCTCAGGTCTTGCAGTTTTACAAATTATTCCGTCGTCGTTTACATGACACAACTATGATTCCGTTGGGTAATAAGAATTTAAAAGAAAAGAAGGAAAAGAATGGAAACTCAGCTCTGGCCAAGTTGAAGAAGAGTCTCATGAACAAGCCATTGGTATCGATTAGCTAATAAAAATACAATGCTATTAGAATTCTTAAGTTATTCAATTGTAAAGTAACAAAGTGTGTTCCAGATGTTTTATAGAAAGATCATAATACGTTTATATATATATTTGTATAAGAGAAAAGTGGTGAATATGTGGGAAGAGATGTAGAGAGTCGTTTTTTATAAAATTTTTGTACGAGTATTAGAAAGCGAACAATTGGGAATAAAGCTGAATATTTCATTTATACGTGGAACACTTTGATTCTTCTTTAGTGGAATTCATCTGATTGTCATTCCTTTAGTTCTTTCAAAGTGCATTCAACAGATTGATAGCTTTTAGGTACTGAATTCAACAGTTCAGTTCTATTTTGATTTAAGCTGCAATGGGAACTCGTATTCTTCTGTCAGCGAGAAGCAAGGAATTGACTTTATCGATTAGCTTATTTCTATTTATGCACTCGTTAAGGGGACCCAAACTAGGGTAAGATCTGATTCTGATTATTATCCCGATCCGCATCATTTCTTGTCTAAAATTAATTGCAGGAATTTTGTTTATTGTTCTTAGTTCACTTCCTGGTTAATCTATAGATGTAGTAGGGTACCCAGAAACTTACCTGGCACTACCCTAAGTACCGAATCCCTGGCAAAGATGACTACTAACCCGATAAGTTCTTTAGACTACTAGGTTGAGAATGGTTAAACATCATTAGTTCAAAACTGCTCTGCGAATAGAACTTTTGTGGTTTATCAGCGAAAAAATCGGCCAATTGATTTTCAGCGGCTCTTTGGTCGGCCAATTTTCAAGAGAGTGTTGCAAAAATCGAAACAAATGGTAATCAGAAGGTGCATGGTCCGGGCTGTACGGTAAATACATCAAAACTTCCAAACCAAGCTCCGTCAAGCTCCGTTCCGGGTCATCAAAGATGTGTGTGGCCTAGCATTGTCATGATGGAAGACAACTCCCTTTTTTTTGGCCAATTCTGGTCGCTCTTTCTTGATATCATTATTCAAACGATCGAGTAGTGCACAGTAGAGGATCAAATTGACCGTTTCGCCACGATCACAGCAGCTCATAATAGACAATTCCCTTCCAATCCCACCAAACACTTAACATAGCCTTGTTCACCGCCGATCCAGGCTTTGAAGTCCTTTGTGGTCGGTCACCGACCTTTGACCATGATCGCTTGCGTTAAATATTCTCGTACTTAATTCATTTTTTATCGCCCGTAATGAATCGCTTCAAAAATGGCTCAATTTCGTTACGTTTTAGCAGAATTTTACTGATGGTTATTCGGTCAATTAAATTTCTTTGCGATAATTCATGTGGCACCCAAAAATCCAGCTTCTTTGAGTAGCCCGCTCATTTTAGATGATTCTAAACTATCATACGTTTGATGTTTAGTGTCTCCGCTATCTTCAGACGCTATCTATTTCCGTGCCGCTCTTGCTCCATCAGTCTTAAAATTCCATCGACAGACCGACCATCGGTCGATTTCTGGAATGGAATCACCGTAAACTGCACAAATTCGTTGGCATGTTTTGGCAGCATTTTTCCCTTTTTTTATAGTAAAAGAGCATCACAGCGTATTTCTTCAGATATTTCACTCATATTCAAATCAGTATAACTTTTAACACGAGCAACTAATTACACAGCTGTATTCACAAAAAATGTAGCCTGACGTGTCACCTTTCAAACACGTCTTCGTTTGACACAATCAGATTAGTCTTTCCAGATAAATGGACACCAACACCATCTAGTGACAACAACAACGACCTTTACAGCGATAGCTACTTAGGCAGAAAAGTGCGCATTACTCGCTTGAGATGGATAGGATATAATAACTAGCGCGAGTGAATAACAACGCTGCGGTGCGAAGATTATTTGATTCTTATCCCAAGAGGTAAAGCTTCATTATAGGTAGCGCAGACAAGGGGAAATGGACTTAACACCAAGATATGCATAACCGAAGACAGTTGTTCAAAGACCGCGCTAACTGGAGAGGTTTATTGGTTACGGAACAGCCCCTACAGCTTTTGTTTTTAATAATTGCCGAGTGTTGAAGAGATATTTGCAAACAGCGCAGGCAAAGGAAAGTTAGGGAGAAAAGAAAGAGATACCGACGCACATTGGTTTTGAACGTTTGCAGATTATAAATTAGGAAATAAAGAGCGCAGCAGGGCATTCCATAAGCGAGTTGTTTGGCTTAGAAAATAATCACGGTATTTTAATGTACTTTCGGACGTGCGCTAAGGGTAAACTGATGAGTTGACAGAACTTTGGCGTAACGAGCCGATTTTCGACTGTCGTGAATGGATGGCTAAGCAGGGGTTGCCGCAAAGCTGCACTTTTTTTTTTGTAATCAGCGCGCGCTCAAGGGGTTTTTGTACCCTTAAAATGTTCGTACACAGCACGGGCGAAGCAAATTTAGGGAGAAAAGGCATGTACCGATGTACATTGTTTTTAAATGTTTGCAAATTATAACGATAAGGAAACACGGAGGTCGGCAGACCATTCCATAAGCGAGTTGTACGGCTTAGGAAAGAATCACGATATTTTAGATTACGTCCGAAAATGGGCTTAAGGGTATACTGATGAGCATTCATAGCGAGACGGGTGTTACGGTTGAAAGTTTGAATTGATGGAATGCTACTGGCGATTTCAATGGAGCACTGGTGGTAAAAAATAGCGATAAGACAAAGTGAGGAGACATTACGTCGATGTTCAAGAGTGTTAATTGAATGTGATATTCAAATATGGTGATATTAGTATCACCAATGAGTTTTATCGTACGGTTTTGAATCCTATCTAGCAGGTGCAGAGATGTTTTAGTACCACCTGACCAGATGTGGACATTGTACTTCAATTTTGGTCGGATTAATGCCTTATATATTGTGGCCAGATCAGAGGAAAGAACACCTCATCAGAAGAAGGGGATATATACCATCTGGACCAGCGGATTTATGCATGTTAAGATCTTTGAGTACTCTTGCTACTACACGAGTGCGAAAGTGGATTCGTCCTATTGTAAATTCGACGCACTCAAGTGTAGGCGGGGACAAAGCACAATCTGGCAATGTTGAGCTAACCGCAAAGTGTGTAGCAAGCAGATTGGCCTTGTCCAAAGAGCTGACAACTGGAATATCATTGTGAATGAGCGTTGGGATAATGTTTTTGGCGAATGACCAACAATTTTTACTGCCTTTGGGACATTGCAGTATTTTTTGCCTCAGTTTTTGGTCGTATTGGAATTTCACACGCTTGAGAAAGACGTTGCAGTCATTTCTGGCTCGTTTAAACTTTTTTCGGTTTTAATCTGTCGAGTTGGTCTTGTAGGACCGAAAAAACAATTCTCTAACCTTGACAGCCTCTTTACAGCTTGAGTCATACCATGCCTTTTTTTTTTTGGTTTGATATTCTTCAACCGATGGGGGATAAAGCATCTCATTCCAATGAGAATAGTTTCCGTGATCGTTATCGTTATCGAGGAAACATAACGACCAGTTAAAATTCCTAAAGAAGTTATTAGGTCCGCTCCAATTGGCTTTCTCATATTGCCATACGACTCTTTAAGGAATCTTTTCTTTAACTGTGTGGTGGGTGTACGAGAATTTAGTAGATATGACACAATGGTCTGACGAGTCTAGATGGGAGAGCACATCAACACAGTACTTGTCGGAGTGAGAAGTTAAAAAAAAGTCCAGGGTGTTGGCGGTATGACTATCAACGTCTGGTATTCATGTGGACTCATTCACAAGCTGGGTTAAATTATTTTCCGCAGCGAAGATCTCAACACACCCTTCCTTTGGGTGTTGTCTGTCCAGAATGTCGAAGCCAACAAGAATTGTTTATATTGTAATCGCCCGTGATCAAGATTTCAGTATGAAGATACAGGGATACAATTCGTTGAATGGAGTCAGACAGCGCATCAAACTCCTGAAAGGTCGAGTTGCTGTCCAGTTTAGGGCTTCTGTAAATATAGCAGTAGTGGATAATTTGCTTACGGAGATGGAATTTTAACCACATGAAATTGAATTCCGGATTGGAACAGGGACTACTTTGTGGTGGCATTTGGTAAGCTACATCACTACACACATAAATGGCGTGTCCGCGATGGGGGAAGAACAGTGGCACTAGTTCGTAGTCAGGTAGCTTTAGATCAAAGTGATCGGAGAGGTGTGGGCGGGGATCTACCTGTGTTTCACTAAGTGCCAAAACAGCTGGTTGGTACTTACAAACGTTGACGTACGCAGAAAAGTGATTAGCCGCGTATATTGGCTACGTCCACCCTGAGTTCCATATTACAAACAAACACAGCAAAAACAAACACCGACGATACTAAGCAATGTTGCGAAGTGAACAACGTTGGCGATGGTTTACCAAATCAAATTGCTTTAGGTGTTATGCCCTTACAACAATATGAATCAGTGCACCAACAAAATTTTTACACACAACCCGCTATCCATCGGTTGTTACATGTTTCTTCTGCTATGGTGCATGTTGGTTTGCTTTGGCTTAACGTCCTCATTACTTCTAATATCTATACTTAGGCATAAGCAACTGATCGGATTATACCTCTTAAACACAAGCAATCCAAAACGTAATGGTGTTCCAGAAATAGACTTGCAGTCACTCTAATTTTATTTGAGATCGTTCTCTTCACGAGAAGGTTAGTTTTTTCAAAAGGGGTTTAGTATATGGGTGACATCGGGGATAGTGGATTTCTTTTAACGTCGACACGTCGCGTAGAAAAATCTCCAAAGCACTCTGCTAGTGTAAGGGAGCTTTTGGGATGACGCAACGGTTGGGACTCTAAGCATAACCGTAACACTGAAAGACTCATTTTATTACACTCAGACCCATTGAATTCTTCCAAACGTCTTCACAATGTTTTCTTTACAGCCATTTCTTTTTTTTCAAGTTTTCTGGAGTACGATGTTAAAGAAATCACAAGACATCATATTAGCTCGTCTAACCCTATTTTAAAATCAAAGGCTTCGGTGGAATTTTTGGTATTATTCTGCACAATCTGACAAATTTGAGGACGATACCAAAACTAGAAATGGACCTATATAGCTGGTCTCTGTAGATGTTAGTATATGCTGCCTTAAAATCGATAACAAAATGGTGAATATCTTCGTCCACAGTACGTTTAAGGCTTTTGATTACTCCGAAACTTATGCCACCGAGTAATTAACGTAACGCACAATCACGTACAGAAGTTCAAGCCTTTTCTGCAAGACTTTGGACAAAAGGGCGGCGCAAAATCCGGAACTAGTAGCCCACTTTAGAGATATTATTTATGAACCGATTGTCCTCCTTTTGTTTCACTTATTTTCTGCGAATATAAGTTTGGAAAGTTATCCTGGGGGCTACTACGAGTAGGTAAAATATAGCAGTCATAGTTAAAATAATGTGCATTGCCAGGTTGACGCCGAACAATGCCCCTCTAAAGTTCATCACCCTGCAATTTTATATAAATTTCTTTATCAACTCAATTATAGTTGTCTCATTCTGCCTAAGTTGGTGTTGGTTGTTCTTTTCTGATGACTGTTTATACTTTGCTTTGGCTTCACTGACCTTCAGATTAAATTTTGCTGGCTCAATATTCACAAATCCGCCGAATTCTCTTGATTGTGTCAATGTCTTCTTAATATATGAGAAGTTTGACAGATTTTTCAGATAAAACTTTTACTTACTTACTTACTTAGGTAGTGCTACAGCTCGGAGTAAGCCTAGACCCAAACTTACAAGCCCCTTCAATTATCTCGGTCTTTAGGTAACTGCCTCCAGTTCTGCACTCAAAGTCAATTGAGATCCTGTTCTACTTATATAAGCCACCTAAAGTAAAGTCTCTCTACTGTGTTATCCTTTCGGGTTAGATTCGAAGCCTGGGCCTGGGCACTGATGTCCATCATCTCAGTGGACTGATGCGCAGTTATTTGGCTAGGTTGATATCATTGTACAACTTGTATATTACGTGGTTGATTCTTCTCTTTCAAAGCCTATCAACGCAAAAAGGACCGAATATTTTTACAAAGATTTTTCCCGCGAAACAACTGACGGTATCTTCATCCGCTTTCGATAGAGTCCATGCTTCAGCGCCATAAAGTAGGACTGGCCTTATATAGAGCCTCCTTAGTTTTCCAGGATAAGGCTTATTGGCTTCCTAGTTTAAAGAGACAGCGATTGGCAAGTGTGATTCTTCGTTTTATTTTCGCTGAGGAGTTGTTGGCAGAATTTATAGCAGAGCCAAGGTAGACAAATTCCCTTATTACCTTGAAATTATAGCTGTCGATTTCGATGGATTGAAAAAGTTGGCGCAGTTGAGGGAGTCTTCTTTTATATCGATCGGGCAAACGATGCTGAGGTTTCATTCATCTGACATACACTCTTCTGACATTTCCAGCAGCTTTGAATACTTTGGCCGAATAGCCGTTGGGTCCAACTGCTTTGTTGGATTAAGTCGATCAAAAAGTCGATGGCGTTTCATGCTGTTATGCATAACCGAGTTAGTTTCGCAGGGATCACAAAATTAGGCATGGCTCTTTATAGCTTGTTTCTTAAGACATTACAAATCGACTTAGAAGTCTATTAAGAGATGTTTGACATTGACATTCTTCGGCCTTCACCAAGATTTGCCTAAGACTCCTCTTCTCTCCAATTCAATTGCTCCAGCTTTGAAAGGCTCTACAATTAAGGCGTCAACTCCTGCGATTTTTATTTGAACGAAATGTAGATGCTGCTCTTTCCACTTTCATATGTCCGAGTGGCTTGTAGTTTTTGTAGTCGAATGGTGCGTCCTGTTCGGCAGCTGTGTATTCGTCGTTTTCGCTACTTAACATCCTGCAGAACAAATTCGTTTGCTTTTTCAGCATCGACTCTCTAGACTATGTTTCCGTGATCTTTTTGCAGGCTTCTGTTCGGGTTTTTGTAATCCGTTTTTCGGTAAAATCTATATCAGGAGTATTTTCCAATCGCTTCGATTGCGCTTTCCCAACTTCCACTTTTTCCTTAGCACAAGCTAGTGCTAGGCCTTTGTCTGCTGTTACGTGTCAACATCAGCTCTCATCTCAGCCTTTTTCCTCACATGCCGTACTGCACGATGCGCTTTCTGCTTGGGTGGAAGAGCACGCCGACATTCACTGTCGAACTATAGATTTCTTATTCGTCAACGCTTTATGAATTATGAGTATAATAGCACATCAGAGGCACTATTTCACATTCACAACCATGCATTAACCATCTATCGTATCAATATCACGTGATCAATGTGCCAGTCGAAAGCCATCACCTAAAAAGAACCATTGGGTATGAAGAAGAGTGCGTGCGGCAAAAAAACGTGACAGAAAATACACAACTTTATGCGCTGCAGTTCAAAACAAAAGCACTGCGGAAGGAGTATCGACCCAGAAAAACGGAGGAAAATAACATCTTGCGTGAAATGAAAACGGCCTGCAAAACCTTCCAGGATATCGGCAGCTTTCCTCAAGCTCGGAACGTAAGCTCTTCGAAACTTAGAAGGAAACCTAGTTGCCAAAGTGCAGAGAATAGTACATATATGGTTAGACGCACCTTCAGCATCTGCCTTGTAAGAACTATTGAAGTATATCTTTGATTAATTTCGCATTCAAGATCCAATCCATGTATTGTTGTCTCCTCCAAAGCGTTCAATGGGAAAATCAATGAATTTCATGTCGTCTTTAGACCCACAATGTGCACTGTAATGTGATTTCTTCAACCTACTGCTGGAACAGATAGTGCGAAGATAGTTGTTAACACGGTAAGCTCCCTCTATAACAAATTTATCCAGCTGCTGGGTGCACAAATCTAAGTACATGCTGTCAATAGACAAAAAAAAAAAAATAAAAAATCTGCCCATTGTCTAATCTTAGGGCAAGGAACGTAAGTCAACTACATGAATGACACCTTAGTGAAGATTTAGCCAAGACTCACCACGGGAAACGTCTGCTTCTTTAATTTGAGGGAAGAAATGGGATCAAAACTCCTGACTCAAAAGATGAAATGAATGCTCCGCAACGCATTGATTTTTCCAGTTCCACCATATGAAGAAAAGTGTTGGGCGATAAGGAAAAAAGAGCAGGTACTGAATCTTTTCGAAAAAAATGTTCGCCGAATATTTGGAGGCGTATTCGGCAGAAAGCCGAAAATAAGTCAGCTAGACTGGCTTGGCCACTTCTAGCAAATGAACAAAATTGCTCAGCAAAGAGGATGTTCGAATCATAGAAGAATCAAGCTTCCGTTCAAAGGATCAAGATTTCGTAGATTCCAGAGTGCGTGAGCTGGACAACGAAATAGCGTGCGCGGAATCGTTTCGTTACACAATTGCCTTTTTAACCCTAAGATACAGCGATTGGACGACAAAGTCCTTTTATTTCATAAAGTTGTAGCATCTCGTTATGTAGTACTGTTTGAACTGCTGGTATCCTTTGTCAACGGCACATATATATTTTGTTACATCTGTATTTATCACTAAACCAACCCTTGCCGTACCTGCTTCTATAGTCGCAAACGCACTAATGATATCCGCGGATTTCTTTCCATGACATTCAGAAGATCAGTAAGACATCACTGATCTTTACATAACTCTGAGTCTTCTCTATTCCCTACTCCTTGGATAGTTAAATTTGCGAGCACCTCTATTCCTTTTAACACCTTCTGTTTCTCTGCTTCTGTGTGTCGTACACTAGGGCTTAATGAGAACACCTCCTAATATACTTCGACTATCGTGCAAATTCAGGGGTGTAGGTGCACGAGTAGGATCGCCTAAAATAGTGGAATAATTTTTGTTTACATCAAATGTAATAGGATCAAGCAGCGCTAATTTATTTTGCGGTGGTTATGCTTCCCTATAAACAACAAAACGTTGTGCTAACTACCCGTAATATAAAAATCACCTAAAACTCTTTAAAGAAATTGCTTTAGGTATATTATCTGGCGTTCTCATTCCAGCAGATATCCATAACTATCTACAAAAAAATTGGTATCTAATCACTTCAAAGTGAATAATTCGTCCTAGTTCTCGGCTTGTTCAGAGTTCATTCCGCTGCCAACAGGTCCGTGGCGACGTTCCCAGATCATTCGATGTTTCTGTTTCATGTAACACGACTTGGCATTGGCATAACCACCCAAATCACCATCTGAAAAGTGAAAGTTCTCTTCATTTTGCTTCGTTAATAGTATTAGTATTCTACTTTACTTACACTTAATGAACCAATTCTCAGAAGCCTTCTCATATTGATCCAAGATTCCCCTGCATTTGGCTACATGATCTGGAGACTCGTACATTACACAATCTTCAAAACGTTGTCGGAGAATGTTTACGACTTCATTGTCAACCATACGGTCGCGACGGAATTGTTGATCTGCTTCGAAACGACAGACAGCATCGTCAGTGTAGCACTGGTCAATTGTCGGTACACGACGGAACTGCTCGTGGTACCAGGGATAGTTCTTGCGGTTGGGCTCGACGATTGTTTCTGTGGATATGGAAGTGTAGACGTTAGTAAACAAATGATGGGAAGGGTTATGTTATTATGTAATTAAATTGTTTAGATTGTCTTTGGAAATGCTGTAGAAACGTTAAAATGCATTTTAAGGTAGTAGAACTTATGAAAAGAGTTGCATAAGAGGGTTGGTACTTACCCCTGAACCAAGTAATTGGTCCGTCAACCATGCTATAAACGGAATTGGCAAAAGCCTGCATAGGGCTGCGAGCTTCCGGCATTTTGTTAGCTAGTGGCTGTAAATAAAAATGTTACTTAATATAAATTCGAGTAGTTATGTCGATTGTTGGGATAAGTTTTACTTGGATTCACAACTTCTTGAAAGGAAAAATCTGTAAAGTTGAATGGAATTAGCCAGAACCTAGAGTAGTTCGCGTTTTTTTTTTTTTGAGAAATGTCAAAAGTGACAGTTGTTTTGTGATACTGAAAATGTAATAGAAAACTCAACAGGGTGAGCATATCCGAATTAAAATGTGAATAAAATTATGACCAATAGTAGTGAAGGCAAGTTTATTCGGTCACATTTCTTCTGATATCGACAGAGATCCTTATTTTCAGGTCGAACGCATGCGAGTAAACTGAAGGCAGTTAGACGGATTGATTTGATAGAGGCACTTTTTCTGGTTTTCTGTTTCATGCGTCTTCTATTTACGGTAGCATGAACCACTAGCCTGTTTACTCGATTCCCAAATTATGCTATGTATCTTACATATATTTGTTGCATCTAGACAGTTTATTCTTTTGATCCCTGACAGCTCGTTTTACACGTTTGTTATAAACGTGCAGTCTCTGTCAGTTATCCATCCCAGAATGCATATACAATGGAATGTTGCATGCTTTGTGTCTTTCTCCTGATTTGGGAAGTCTTGGCAAAAATTTGAGCTATGGTGACCGGCATGGCTTCAACTTGTCCAAACGTCTATGGATGAGTTAATTTATCTGCCCTTCGTAGTGGTATTCCACCGAGCTTCGTACCCGGTCATTGAAGTCGCTCTTTCTTCTTCCTTGATCCTTTTTCCTTTTTATGATTACTCTCAGCATCTCGTCCGCAAGGATAACGATGGAAATCAACCCAGCTATAACGAAAGCTGCTTCGTTTGAAATCGTTCTAAAACCACTGATTACCTTTAATACTGATATGTTGAATATATTTTTTTTCTTGGTTCTTTTGTCACTAGGGCGTCCACCCAAGTGGGGCAGCGTATAAAAGGACTAAGTTTACTATTTGAATATTAAAATTATTATAGTATATTCGGTTCCTCCGATGTTTGGCAGTATTCGAGAAAATGCTGCCTGCAGTTTTAATGCCTTTTTGACCGAATAGTCGATGCGATGCATAGGCTTAGTCTATTGTCAAGCATTTTATAGAGTCTTTCGATTTTATGGGTTGGATTTCCTACCCTTATGCCCACGTGTTCAACATAAACCGGATGGTTATTAGGACAGCTTCCGTTTTGAGATCTGCTAATTCTAGGCCGGCGGATATAAGCCCGTCTTTTATGTGGCTGACTGCTTGTAGCTGAATATATCTCGCAAATATTTCTTGCAACAGCCACAACGGCGATGCCATAAGCGAATCCGATTTTTTCTATTTCTGGTGGCAGCGTTTACAGCAGAACTCCGTTGTACATGATATTACAAAGTAATGGCACAGTACCGATCCTTGTGAGATTTCTGTGGAAATTTTATAGTACTTTTTCCTTCGTCGGTTTCATATCTCAACCTTCTATTGGGGAAATACCTAGATACAATCTTTCTCAATATTTTTGTATCCATCCTGGATGGTGACCTTCTTATAAATGACCAATTTGCTAAGTTAAAGGTATTTTTGATGTAAAGCGCCACCCATCGCCATCTCTCTGCCTTTATTGTGAAGCACGATGGTGAAGCACGATATTCTGAATCCAAATTGTTGATCTGGTAATACTCTTTTTTCTTCTGAGACAGAAAGCAATCTACCATATATGATCCGTCCAAATATTTCGCCCAGTGTAATCAATAGACATATTGAGCGATATGATATTGACTCCCCGGGTGGTTTGTTTCACTTTGATAAGAGTACATAAGAGTACCCCTCTTTTAGACATTCTTGCTTTGTTGTTGTAAACATGTCTGGCATCTTTTGAATGGCAGCTTTTACTGCCTTATTTGGGATGCCCTAAGTTCCAAGCGTTTTGTTTATAGCTACCTTCTTGCAAGCGTTAAAAAGTTCGTTTGGTGTTATTATCGGAATTGCCTCTGGGTTCTCTGATTATATTGCACAGAGTCGATGGTCTCTGTAGGAGTAGGTTGTTGTTTTTGAATATGATAATTGTGGAGACCTACAGCCCTTCAGCTTAGTCATTAACATTCTGCTTCGTTGCACAAGCGCTTTCCTTGATCGCCTTTTTTAAGTTCCTTATTTCCAATCGGAATATGTTTAGTCGTTCTTGAAATGCAGCTCTCCTTCTTGAACTTTTACCACAATGTAAAAGTTGATTTCGTTTACTTTTGCATGAACGTTCCCTCGTCTCTAATCATTTGTACCAGGATGTCCTGAGTTATCCTACAGTGGTTAATCTGTATTAAGTTTATGGTTGCTTGCTGGTAATGGCCCTCTTGAAAACCTGGACATGCCTAGGGTTCTACGGGTTTTCCTTTTTGGACAAGAAACAAAGCGGGTCTTTCTTGTTGTCTTTGGTTATATGGGCGTCTTTCCTACATTTTGATTCTGACTGATTTTAATATTTTCCGCGCCTATTTCTGCTTTCATCACAATAGCGTCGGATCGAATTTTCTCCTTGGTGAACCTTTGTTTCTTGGCTTGCTTCTTCTTTGTCAAAGTGTTGTTGTCGTCGATTTTCCATCACCTGTGTCCGGCTTGTTCGCCTTTGCCCGGTAGGTTTTCTGACTTTTCGCAATTTTTTCTTCGCTCTGCTTGCCCGTCTTGTCGCGAGGTTTTTTATTCCCCTTAGCTGGAGTTAGTTTTTGCCTCGGTTTCAAGTTTGGCGTTCCAATGTTCAGTTTCTGTCTTCGTTTTGTGTCCGCTACCGCTTTAAGTCATGGCGATGTCTGTGACGGATTATTTTGTCGAATAATTTGTTTAGCACTGTCGTCATGTATCTCAATCGCTGACAGTTTGCAGAGCGCTTTGATAGCTTCGATGACATCTTTCCTCGGTTTGTGGATAGAACGCCTCTTACCATTCTTCAACGTTTCTACAAGTATTTTAATATTTTCGTCTAGTTAGTGGAAAACCAATTTTTTTATTTTTTATTTGTCCGCCGGGTTACCTCTGCGCCCTTGAATTCCTCTGGAAGGGGTTTATTCCAAAGCCTTCGTATACCTCCTTTGTTTTTTTTTATTATTGTAATTCAAGTTAATTGGATGTACTAACCCCAGGATTCCATGGTTATCATGCAAGCAGTAAGACCATGCGAGTGTTTACACAGCCCCTTATGCGAAACTGTGCCAGAGCCAATCAAAACCAAAACAATCGCAGATCTTTCTTTGTTGTTTTTGAACGCATTCATTGCGCATACATACATTTCTTAATTGGTTCGCCATTTTTTTTGCTTCAAAAACGTCGTGTTAGTGCAACAAAAACAGAAAACTATGCTATTTATTTTTATTACATATTATTTCAGTAGTTCTTACATCTTCCCTCTTCAAAAAAGCAGAAAACTATTCCGCACTATTTAAATCTCCGCAAGTATGACGATATGTTGACGTTTATAAACACAAGAGTAATACAGTTTCACTGAGTTCGCTCTGCAGAAAATCTGCATTTCTTTGTTAGCATGAAGTTTTTGAAAACATTCAAACTAAACTGTCTGCTGAAGTTAAAATCTTTCAGAAATTGTAAATATGCCATCGGACACTAGGTCGTAGTAGGTAAATAACAGTTGATAATTAATATAACCATTATAAATTCAATGTGGGTTGTGCTTTGTTTATTAAGTTTCTCAACTCAACCACGCAAACCACCTATAAAACACAATAAGTTTTGGCTCTCAGTTCAAACCGAGGCTTTTTACATATCGTAGTCTCCGACATAGGGCGTTGACTCACTCTTCACTTATCTTCACATTCCCACGATAATTGATTGTTTAAATAAGAACAAAGATAAATTTATGTTTTCATTTTTTTCATTATAAATAGTTATGTTTATATGTTTTATTTACTCTCAGCATAATGACATTTTTTTTCACCAATATCACAATACAATTTTAATCAACAAAAAATTGGTTTCTTTTATATCTCTTTCATTCATTTTTTACAATAGTGAAATGGTTTTTTTTCCGAAACATTGCTTTTAACGTTTTTACAAAATTCAATTGTATCATCATTTCCACAAAGAAGTAAAAAGATAATTTTAGTTTAAAAAAAAAAAAAAAATGAAATTAAAAATGTCAAACTGAAAATTTAAGAGTTAACGAACAAAAAATATAAAACTAAAAAAAAAAAAAATTAAAAAATAAAATAAAAATTAATTAATTAGAGTCACTCTCTGGCAGAGATAATTTTCAACTTGAGATCTTTTGCGAAAAATTTAAGTTTACTCCTGATCTCGCCACCCAGAGGTTGACTGACTCTCTTCTCACATTTTAAAGATTTTTAATTATTTTTTCTCATCAGTCAATATGACTGAAATTTGTAATACAAAAATATTCACTTTGATTTTGTTTGTGTTTTTCTTTTTAAATTTAATGATCACTTACATATACAAAAGGTGGCAAATGACTATTCTCAAAAAAATCTAATAAAAATCGAAAATTTGGGTTTTATTTTTACTTTCTCTTTCTAAATGAAAATAATTAAAATAATAATAATAATTAAGAAACACTAAACTAGGACTTTTCTTTGACTTAAATACTAAAAACTATCGGTTTGTTTGTTTTTTTTTTTATGTACAACAATCTAGTGAATTGAATATTTTCGCAAGTGTAGTGATAAATATCCAAATGGTAGTTTGCACTTCTGGTTTTTTTTTTTTTTTTTTTTTTTGGAAAATTATTTTAATAATTTTTCTTTTTGACAGGTCACTCTCACTTTTTGCACACACTGTAACAGTTTTGACAGTTTTTCTTTGTTGGTTTTGGTTTTATTTGGATTTACAATTCCAGTTGGAATTGTTCCTGATGATCTTCGATCTTGAGAGATGTTTTGGAGATCGGTTCAGGAGCAGGTACACACTTGCGGAATGGTGTCTTTGGGGTGCCACGCAACAAACACGATGGAATATTATTTGGTGGGGTCTGGCTCATTGGTGAATTTCGTAGATTTTTCATGAAATTACGTTCATAGATGAGTTTGGTACCTAGAATAAGAAAGAATAAGAATCGGATTAAGTATAAAGTGGAAAGTAGGAAAATTGGTTCGAAATAGGAGAGAAGGAAAGAAAGAATACTTAGGATATATTCATATAAGTATGTATTCAAATTAAAACTGGCTTCTTTTCTACTTTTAGTCTTCTTCAAGTCGATTTATTTGTGCATACATAGGTCGATTGTCTCAAATTCAAATTGAATAAAATACAAAACTTGCATTTTTCAAGGTGAGGCGGTTCCCCTTGAGGAAATATGCATATGTACTCATACATAAACAGACAAGGTCCATGCTTGCCCGCATCGTACGTCAACAAAAAAAAACTGCGTAGTTTGTGAAGTTTGCTTTAAAATCAAAGCGTCTATGTACAATGTTTCCACATTATAAATAAATCAATAACATTATTTGCAAACGCCGGGTGCTTTAGAACTTCATGTAAACATTACACGATTTTCTTGCTGCGCAATTGATTCTAGAGCGCATGTCGATTTCTTTTAATATAAAGATAAAACCTACATATTATGAGTACTTAGTCGGATGTGGAATGACTTTTTGTTGTTTTGTTTTGTTTTCTTTGCAGTACTGCGACACAAAATCAACATTTGAAACCAGAAAAGCTTTACATATTAATGGGATGATGAGAGGCTAAAAGAAAGGAAAAGTCGTTAAGATGAAATAGCAATTTGAAATCAAAGTTTCTTTTAAGATACATGAATTTATGTATGGTATATCTACACGTTGCATCTGTTAAAGAAAAGAATTAAATGCGCACTTATCTCGTAGATGAAATAAATAAAATTCATAAAAACATCAACATGTTTTTCGAAGGCAATTACGTTGCTTGCAGTGTTGAAGTGCATTTTTTCTGTTTCTTACTGTTTAAAGAGAATTTATAAATTGTTGAAGTTTCTGAATGATTAAAGTTAACAATATGTAAAAATTTGAAAAGACATAAACAAATGCAAGCCAGTTTGTAAGAAAATTCGAAAAAAATACTTTCAAATGTAAATATACAACAATGTGGATCGTATGTGGAACGTATTCAACAAATCTGCATTTTTTGGCTTTTCTATAAATTTTTTGTTCTTAAGTTTCTTGGAGAAATAATCTTTATATATTTTTCTATATATCCAATAAAATTTTGTTTGAAGTTCATGGTTGAAAAATGAAATTTATCCAAATTTCGAAAGGTCTCTCTAATGTTAAGTAACACTTTTTCAACTTTTATGCGATTTCTTTATGAAATAACTTCACTTTATTCGTTTTATATTTATATGGAAAAAAATATATGTTAATTATTATAATTGATGCTCACCTCCGGGTGTGGTTGAGTACAAGGTACCACCAGGTGTTGATGAGTATATATCTGGCATTTGATTTGGATCCGAAATCATGATTTTCTTGATTACAGGAATAGCGTGGGAGTAAGCCTGTCTGGCAGTTGGTGATGCGGACATGATAGTGTTTTTGTAGTTTTTGTTATTAATTTAATTTAATAGTAAAGCTAAAAGTTTTTTTCTTTTTTTTCTTTGTAAGTTTTGTAAGCGTAAATTGATTTTTGTTTTCACACTTTCGAATACCGAAACGCGAATACTTGGTTGTGGTTTAATGTACTCGTATCTATGAGATACTTTTCTTATTTGATTAAAAATTTCACTTTTGGTAAAATTTTCCCTTAAGTGAAAATTTGAATTCAGTCAAAAATTAAGTTTAACACTGTTTTCGAGAGTCTTTAGAAGTTTTGTATCGGAATACAACACTTTGTTTTGGATTTTAATTTGTTTCCTTTCTTCTCTTTCCGCGACTTCTCCGTTTAGAGGATTCGGTTTCAGTCCTTTTTAAAAGACTTCAGCTTCTTCCCTTTTTTTTTTTACCTTCCTCACAGTGACTCACTCGGGTCTGAACTGAAATGTTTTACTCGATGGTCGCCTGGTTTTATATACGAGAAATACGCCGGTGATAACTGCGCAATGCGCAAGCGTTTTAGAATTTTTAATGAGAATCCACAGCCAGTGAGCTGTACACAATCCAAATGGTTTTAAAGGCCAGTATATAGGGTGTATCTATAGAATTGGGCGTGTGTTTGTGAGCAGAACAAAAACAGTGTTGTGTGGTAGCTATGTACGGGTATGTAGAAGAACTTTGTTTTTATTTTCAATTTTTGTTGTAGTTGCCAGTTGGTAATTTAGCCTTTTCTTGTATTTTTGTTTTGAAGAATGAAAAGAAAGAGCAGTAAATATATTAGAACGAAAGAAGCTTAAAGATATGTACTTTATTTATTTATTATTATTTTTTTGTTTAATGTTTTTTTGCTGTTGCTGTTGCTGTTGCTTTTTTGCGTATCTACTATTTGTATGGTTTGCGCTTAAAGATACACGTGCATACATACATGCCTATATCATAGATGCGATAGTGGAATATTAAAGTTTATTGGCACAAATAAAACGAAGTAAACAACTTTACTTCGTTTTTTTTTAGATATTTTTATCTACACATGCTGTTTTCGGTTGTAAAAAAAAAAAAAAAATAAAAAACAATTCTTCCTAATTTTTTAAAAGTAAATTTAAATTGTTCTAACATACAGAGAAGAGCAACAAATCGAGAAATATGTATATTTGAAATTCTCAATGCGTAATGGAGTTCTCAGGGGTGCTTAGAATGGTTGATGGTCATCATGGACATGATGATGACAAGCCCGGTATTATTGCAGAAGTTCTTCTGAGAAGTGAAAATGAATGTAGGTACACAGGCGAATAAATTTCAGGTGATTTCATCAAAAAATGTTTTTTTTTTTTTGTTTTGGATTATTTAATGTTGTAAACAAAAAATTAGAAAAATAAACACTGTCTTTTTCTGGATGAAGAAAATCGTAACGAGTGATGTTTGGCTTTTATTTACTTTGGAGTGGTAAAACCTTGGCACGGATGTTGCCAAAAGTTGAATGGAAAATTTTGTCAATCATTTGAGCTTCTATTGTTAATTTTGCCGGCTTTTTTGCATCCAGGCGCTTGCAGAATTTGCTTAAATTTTATTTATTGTTTTAGAGTAGGTATGCATATTTGTACAAACATATACTTGTATGAATACACAGAGAAGCATATCTTATGTTATTGTACTTCACCGGTGTTTAATTTATTTATTTATTTACTTTTTTTTTGTTTAGTGCTGTGGATGGTATTTAAATACATCTTCTTCTTTTATGAATGATTTTTTGTGGATTTTTCTTTTCATTTCTGGAGAGCGCTACAAATAAATAAGTGTGATGTAGTGGATGAGATAGTTTTTGAGAAACACGTTTAGATTGAATGAAACTTAAAGCGTAGGTATAGGGAACCATGTGAAACATATGTATGCATGGATGATTGCTTGGGAATAAGTAACTATTTTCCTGAATGTTTCGAGTAACACATAGGTACATATATTTTATTTTTGCACACGATTTGAAGATGTTCTTTGTTGGATGATGTGTTGTAATGATGTTGTTTTTATTGCCCCACATGCCTACATTATTTAGGCATGTGGATTTATTTTTATGATTTTCGTTTTTTGCTTTACGCGACAATGATTAAAACGTGTAAGAAAATTATAAAAAATGCGAATTAGAAATTAACAGATGTATCTATAGATTGCGTCAGCTTAAAGCTCAACTGCTTTGGAATAATGGGGTCAGAGAGATAAAATAACGTAGGTATACGATTTTTAGTTGTAGGAAGTAGATAAGCAGGTGCCGTTGCCCATATTATACAGACGTGTGTATCTGAGTACCGAAATAGATATCTATTCTATTCCTTAGAAGATGCAGAATGTATCATTGTCCCGATCTATTGCACGAATGGTACCGTTTGACTGAAAGGATTTTAGTGGAAACTCGCTGCTAACACTGTACAAAGTTAGAGCTGGAGGATTTACCTCGCTTGGCCGGTACTATCCTTGACATTCCACGTTTGCGAAGAGTACAGCGTCGTGCTTAAAACCTTTTATTCTTCTTCTCTTCAGGTATTAATTTGCATTAAAGATTAGATTAAGATTACAAAATCGAAAATGTTTCAAAAGCAGTTTGACAGTATTGCTCTAAAGAAAACTTACTTTTTTACCTAGACGACGCTACAGTCTGTTGTGAACCAGAGCCGTACCTAAAATGCCTTTCCAACTAACTCCAACTTTAGCTAACTGCCTTCAGTTGGCTGAGGTTTCCTTTCAATTGCCTAAGATGAGGTCACCCTCTACTGTGTTGTCCCCCTGGGTTGGAGTCCAAAACTTTCCGGGAGGGCTTCTATTTATTTAAGATGATCCGTGTTATCAGAGTTTTTCTTACACGATCGGCATCGCTGTTGAAACGTTTCCCCTACCCTTTGATTGGACTGAAGATTACCCGAAGAACGAGTATGAGTGTTTTTTTCTGCTTTCGTCAGTGTCTAAGCACCGTAAAATAGGACTGGGATAATCAGTGTCGAAATCCGAAGGAGTTTCTGCGTCGTTTCGTTACCGTCAATGAGACATGGATTCATTGGTACACTCCAGAGACCACTGAGTTTTATCCGGTGAAGGTGCTCCAAAAACAGGCAAGACCGTGCCTTCGGCCGGAAAGGTGATGGAAACCGTTTTTTGGGACGAGCGAGGTGCGATCTACGTTGACTATATGGAGAAAGGAAAAACAATTACAGGAGCATACTAAGTCAATTTATTGGGCCGATTTTGGCGAAGAAAAGTGCTCTTTCACCACAGTGGGAAAACCGTATCGAGAAAAAAGGGGATTATATTGAAAAATGGATTGTCAAACCATAAAAAAGTTCCTTGTCATTTCTAATTTGGGTACTCATCAAACAGCCCTCGTATAAAGCCTTTTGGTTGCTCGAGAGAGGCCTTTACTATTCAACTGGCTGCTAAGCCCAAAAAGGCAGCGATTAGAAAGAGTGATTTTTTGCATGTTTTTTCGCTGTCGCCCTATTGTGACGTTGTGTACTAGGAGTCCATGTTGTGTGTTCTTCATTGTTCACGGCATATATGCTACTTTGTTTTTCCTTTATTAACTGAGATACCCATCTTTGCCGCTCCTGCTTGAATAGTCCCCAGCCCATTGACCCATGTCAATGTTTTCTGATATCCGCCGTACGGGAGCGGATAGAGATCTAGTAACGTGATTGCGTTGAGGCCTCTGTAGTCTCCGCAATGCCGCCATCAATCTTCCGGTTTTTCCAATATGTGCAGCGGGCTTGATCAATTTTACTTCGAAGGCCGCCATATGCCAGCGCGAATGAGCAATTCAAATTCTTTCAGTTTGTCCGATAGTAAGCGACGTACTCGTGCAAAACAGGGTGGGACATTCGTCTCTATATAGTGTAAAACCTTTGAATTCGTCGATGACGTGGACGTTGTGAGGCGCGTAGTCGACCAACGGGTATTATGAAAATGATAAATGGCTGGAGATGACTGAGAGCGACTTCAAGATTGCATTTTTCTGAGAATCAACAAGATGAGACCCTTTTACATAGACTATTAGATCGTGGTGCTGTAAGGAGTCAGCTCCAATTATGGGAGAGTTGACGTCGGCGACGATAAATGTCCAAACGAAAGAGCGACGAATATCGAGATCGAATTTGTGTACGAAGTCTCCATATACTTTAATAGTGGAGCCATTAGCTGCAAATAGTTGAAATGAAGTTGGGTGAAGATTTCTGAAGGGGTGTTGGTTGTTTGTTCATATACGCAAAGTCGATTAATAGTGACTGAGCGGCATTTTCGGGTTCTGTCTTCGCCTTGAAGTCATTGTTGTGATGCAACCTTTGAAGTTATCAAACTGATTGTCACTGTTGGTTTAGACGCGTTACTCATCTTGAAAATTATGCAACCAATTAAGAACAATATGAGGGTTAGATTTGGTTTTGGTGCTCTCTGTTGTGTACAGATGTTGCATACGTTTTGCATAACTGTATTTGCGCTTTATGTCTTTTCGATGGCGGATCCCTTTACCATGATTACCATGGTTTGTATAGGGGGAGGAAGTCGATAAGTCTACAGATCGAGGAGCGCCGGTTTACTCGGCACGAGGCTTAACCAGAAAGTAGAAAGAACCAGTTGTCGATATCTGATTTCACAAATAGAGGCATCTGAAGGAGAGCGTAGTAATTCGCTGCAATGTCCACTTGTTCGTTGTTGACTGGTGATGCAACTCCACCAGTGATTTCCTGACCACTATCCTTCATCCCGTCAAGGTCATCACTTTTCGTTGTTCGATGAAATAGAAAGAAGAATGGAGGGAGGACAATGGTTTTAGAATAAATGTGATGTGGATATCAATTTCTACACCCTTTATACAATACTTTTCGTTATTACATAGTGCAGCTTCATGAGAGAGGTACGATTGTGACAAAAGTTCAAACCAGAAAGAACAAAGAAAATCTTTCCCGTTAGACAAAGATTTAGCTATCATCAGGTATCTTCTATCAGCTGTTAAGTACTTTTGTCTATTTGTGTGGTTGGCCGTCTTGCACTGAACGTTGTTCCTTTACCCGCCGCCGCATATATTACGCCCCGCTCCGAATGTCCTTCGATTCTTACTCGCAGAAACAAAGAAGAATAGGAAGATTTCACTTTGGATCTACCGGAAGTAGAAGGCGACCCCAAACATCTGGAACCCAGTTGACCAAAGATCGAAGGTGCTTTATGACTAACTGTACATTTTTTTTAACCAATGATACGTCACATTTCGAACACACAACTAGAATATGAATAACAAAGCTACAAATTGCACAATCCACTTATTGATTGGTATTATAGTGAAATAATTAGTTTTTCCGTTTGTTTAAGTATTCTAACTACGAAATTGTTGTTTATTCAAATGATAAAACTATGTAATTCATTAAATAAAATATACATATGTGCTTTGTTTGCTCCTGTAAACACCTACGTGATGAAATCGCCATATTTATGGTAGTTCTTCCCCTGGTGGTGTTATACTTATAATTATGTTCATTTACGCTTCCCTGCATTGCGTGTAGTCGGACTTAATGAGTGATTTTTTGTTTACGATGAGACCTAACATAATTTGTTAATTAGTTCCATTCATGGACTTAATTTAAAAAGCGGTAGCCTCATTCAAAATTTTCAAAGGAACAAATGGGCGAAATCGGCCGAAATAAAAACTTACGTTCCACAAAGATTTATTCTCAATACAAATATCAAATCAAAACCAGAGTCAATAAATAATATTTGCTAGCTTATCTATGATAAAGAAAACATTTATTCTTTAGTCCAAAGAAGATGTGCTACGTGCCTACCGCGTTGTATCCGTACAAGTTGAAGCCTACGTGTTTGTTATCACGCACAAAAACCGAAACAGCATAGCTTTCTCTTTCTGAGCTCTTTTCTCTCATTCTTTCAAATAATTTGTTTTTTTGTTATGTAGAAGAATGTATAAAATATCTGTTGTTTGTAAACAGGTATGACGTAGAATATCTAAAATATCTAAGAATATCTAAATGCAGAGTCCCTTTACCTTTGTGGAGTTCAATAGATCCAAGTAAGTAGGGCAATGACCTCTTAAGCGGGCTACCTTTTTTTTGAAGTTTTCCTCTTTCCATATGGTGGCAAAAGAAAACAGGTCATTTCAGCAACAGGAAAATTGACCTAAATTCAATGTCAGGCGGTAGAAGTATCCGTACATTTGTAGGTATTCGTATTCGTAGAAAGGAAAATTCAAATAATAAACTCCTTCATTCTTAACCAGCCATGTATTTCAGCACGTAGATGTTGTGTGGTTGTTGTTGTTCCTCTTGATGTTGAATTTGTTCTTGCTACAATTATAGAACATGTCAGCCCCATTTGTTGCATCAGAAACAAGTGAGTGATAATAAAGATGTATGCCCTGTAGATACAGATTTACAAGTGCCAACATATGTATTTTTATGTGCAACAAATGCATTTAATCTGTGACGCATTTTTTCCTCTTGAATAAAACAGAATTCTCTGATTAATTGCTGAAATCCAACGAAGCATTCATGATACGCATAGGATTTTGTTTTTATGTGCGTTTCAGGGAATACAACTTGGGCAGAGATATTCACATAATTCAGCTTCATATACTCGTATGTATCAGGTTTAGGAAAATGCAGTCTTGATATTTGTATGCCCAAACAACTACGCCGTGGATATTTTCTCACCCATTTTAGAAGCGGTTAGATGAGGGTTGTTTCATATAACTACATAATGTTATAGAAATGGATGGGTTTTCGTGTTTCTATAGATTTTGGGGTGAATTACATGATACGGCGCAATGCAGTAAATGGGTGTTAGTATGTGTTTTCGAGTGGCATTTGATCCAAACTGATTGAATATTAGAAAAACAGGGATTACACCACTTGGATTGTGATATTATTTTTGTATGCACCAACGTATACACACTTGAAAATCGTAATTGCAGTCCTGATTGACTGGTTATGTAAGAAATAAAATGCGTTTTAAATGTGTTGCTCTTGAATAATGTTTACATCATAAATAAGTATCATAAGGCGTGATCAAAGTGATGGACAAACCAGATACACAAGTTTTAGTCTCTCATAAAACCCTTCACTACTTGTCACACTATTTTATAAGAATATAGACAAATGACTTTTATTACTGTAATGCATTGCACATTCGGATGCTTCACAAAAGCGCAGTGGCCTGTTCTATGTTCTATGGATACATAGATAGATAGATGTAATTTTTCTGAATACTACCTCACTTTGAGTTTGCTCCTCGACCCACCACGTGACATTCTGCTATCATCCATTGATTCGTCCAGAATTAAATGCAGTTAAATCCAAAAAAACAAAAATTTAAAAAAAACTAATATTCTTCGATATATTAATTTGATCAGAAAAGTACATACATATAGTATATATGTACATAAAATCTTTTTCCAAATGGTAGTGCTTTTAATAAAACAAGATATGGACAGACCTCGTAAGTAAGTTTTTATTGAGGCAAGGCCAGCGTCTAAAAAAGTTTAGGACTTAAACATTTTACCTGTGGATAAAGATGATAAATTTATGTAAAAAATTTATAACTCTTATGTTTATTCATCATGACAAATATCTTCACCTCCACGGTTTTCTAAATCTACATTTTGGTCTTCATGTGTTGCTCTTAATTTCCTGTGTTTTATAATGTGGGTGAGTCAACAGCTAGTGTGGAAGTTTTTATTAAATTAAACACACGTTCATTATGAAAACAATGTAGGATTTTATTGATTAGTAAAACTCGGTCTTTGGCAATTATGAATACAATATCGTTTATGTGACCTCCACGGTTTCTGTTGTAAGCGACCATCCGAAGTTCAAAATTATCGATGACTTTTTGAAGAATTAGTGGGTCAATGGCCACAATTTTAGTTCGGATGTTATGTTTGTGATCCTAAATTATCACTGGGTTATTGGCATAGACCTTACTCTTAAAATAATATAATAGGAAGTATTATAAAGGTGTCAAATCGCATGACCTTGGATGCCAATAAACTCCTCCTCTAACCGAAGTAATGAGATCTTCAAATTTCGTAAGCAGTAAATTGATTGATTGATGGCTTATGTGGGCTGTAGCATCATTCTGTTGAAACTAGAGATTGACCAAAAAAATAGCCGGTCAATATGTTACGGTAACGTTCTCCATTCACTTTAACTGTCTCTCCAGCCTCCAGAAACGACAATTTTGTTTATTTTCATACCCATCCATCCAAAAATGATTTTCACTAGAAAAGATCCAATTCGATGACAAATTGTCCAGGCGTTCCAACATCCAGTTAAGAAAACGGCAATGTCGTACTTGGTATTTGACTGTGGTCGAACTGTTGAGTTGAATACTGGGCTTAATTCTTCTGCTTTTATCCACCGAATATTTAGCCAGTTGACTGTTATCTATATACTTGCTATTTTTTTCTGTTAGTGCCATCATCTTCCAAATATTTTGTAGAAACCAAATTTTGGTGATACATTTTGACAACGCTGAAAAGTTTTTTTTTTTTTCTTGATATGATATTCTAAATAATGTGACACCAGTCGATAGGATTATAGGTTTTCTAATAACGACTTGACAACTTTTTTTAAAATAAAAGGCAAACCATTTGAGATATTTCACAAACTTTATTATTGGCTTGAAGTACAATCAAAACATTTATGAATGGAACTTGACTTCGTTCATATGGCCACCGCGGGCACGTTTGCAGCGGTAAATTCGTTGGACCCAATTTTTAATGACTCGGCCACAAATTTCGGCCGAAACGGCCACTATTTCACGTTCAATGTTGGCTCTGAGCTCTTCCAACGTCGTCGGCGTGTTGGAAAATAGTCGAGCGTCGTTAAATCGCACGAACGAGGCGGCTTATCGACTGGCCCATGTCTTGAGATAACACGCTCACTATACTTACTCTTCAATAAATCGTTTGTAGCGTGTGCTGTGTGGCTTGTGGCACCATCCTGTTGAAACCCAATAACGACGCCGGCATGCAAACCGCACCAAACAGTTATTTTTTGTGGATGAAGTGGTGATTCATGAAGCACATGTGAGTTTTCACCGGACCAATAACGCATATATTGCTTATTGACGAACCCATTTAACCAAAAATGAGCTCGTCACTAAAGATGATTTTGCGACTCCGAATATCTGTAGAAAATTTTTATAATATGCAGACGTTGCTCGTTAATGTACTTTACCATGATGAAAATGTTGAGTTTACTGAATTAATTGACAGTGACAGTTTGATGATTAGTAAAAGAGTGCGTTCACAAATTAAATTCCAAGTTGTCAAGTCCCTATTGGAAAACCCTATATAATGATCCTTTTTTGCACGAGCTTCTTTAACAGCGAAGTCAACGTCATTGTACAAATATCTGTGCTCATTTAATAAATATTTAAGCTCAATTGATTCAGATTTTATTGCCTCATTCTGCATCAATACAGTTTCATCATCATCATCAATCACAAACCTCAATACAGTTTTTATATGTTGTTATATGTTCGAAAAATAAAGTGACTTTATCTTTTTATAAAAAAAAAATTTATTTATTCATCAATATATATAAATGTTTACCCTTCAAAGTTATCCTCTTCAGATATAATACACTTGTGCCAACGCTTTTTTTCAATTCTAAAAGCACTTCTCAAAAGCACTGTTTGGTATAGCCTTGAGCTCTTCCTGTGATGCTGTTTGGGAATAACTCTCAATCGTTGCAAATCATCGTTTCATTGGTCTCTTCAGTTTTGAGAACAGGATCAAATCCGGTGAATATGGTAGCTGAAACATGATTGTCGTGTTGTTTTTGGCCAAAAAATCTCTAACAATGCAATGGTTCTTCTGATCAAAATTAAGAAGTTCCGGAATAAACTTCGCTGACACACGTCTCATGCCGAAAACATTCGAAAACAGAACAATTTTCTTCACAGCTTCGACGTTATCATCTTTTGTTGATGTGCTGGGGCGTCCAGAGCGAGGTTTTTTCATTGGCATCTTCTTGGCCATCTCGGAAGGCTTTGTACCACTTGTATGCCACTTTTCTAACATTTCAAGTGTTTAAGAGCACTTGATTCCATTTTTTTTTCACAAAATTAGATACAAATTCTTTGCTCCATTTTTTATAATAATTGAAAATCGTCGAGCACACCAAAGCATGCCTAACCTTTCTATCTATCAAAAACAAACTAAGTATGCTATATACTTGAAACTGTGGACAAATGATCAGGACATGGGAACAAAGACGGTAAACAAAAAATCGATAATTTAATGTACGTTGTCAGCGAAATTTCAAAAGTGCATGTAGCCTTTCTTAGGCTTTTATTCCTATTACTTAGGTTGGCCGTGCAGCGCAACAATCGAGGTCGTAACGGAGTGCTTGTCTTACTTCCCAGTGATTGTCCCCAGCTGAAAAGACAAGGGCATCCACGGGCAATAGTATTATTCTGGCCTACGCCTTCGTAGACAGAAAAGATAAAAAAGATGTGATGAGCCAACTAATGGCTTCGAAAAAAATGGCCTCACTTTTAACGACCCTGGCTAACTTAAACGACAACAATTTTCGGATCTGCACGTGGAATGTTTGAATCCTTAATAGAATAAGTGCAGCCAAACAATTAGCAGAGGCCATTGACTGTCTTCGCGCAGATATCACCGCCATTGGGGCCGGATATAAGGAGAATATAAAACTGTGATATACCATATACTATCGTGATTGCTATAGAGAAAAGAAACATCGCTTATTCGGATGAAGATTTGCCATATGCGGCTGACTTAGGCAAGAAGTCTTGAGCTTCAGAAACTTGAGCGAGCGTATTATGACAAACCGTATCAAGACAAAATTCGTTAAACAAATGACGCTAAAATCGTACCAGAATATTTTAACAATTTTAACGCCAGGATAGAAAAGGAGGAATTTTTGGGTTGGTAGGTAGTCGGTAATCATAGCCTACACGACACCATGTCTAGCAACGGACTTAGGCTTTTTGACTTTACGACGGGACGAAATACCGCTATAGCAAATGGTTTCCTCATTTCAATATACATAAGGGATCATCAAAAGTTCTATCAAATTTATCATTTTGGGATAGACTTTAGGCATGCCTCCAGTGTTCTGGATGTCCGAACATTCCCGGGACTCGGATTACTACCATCGCCACTTCAAAGAAGATCTACTGTGAAAAGGTATAATGCAGAAAAATCGCCAGAAACCGCCTGAATCTTCGTCGAACGCGTATCCTCAAATCTCTGAACAACTCCTATGTCACCATCAAGTATCGACGACCAGTGGCAACGCTGCTAACGTGATTTTTTTAGTCTTGTTTTCCTGAAAAATTTCTCAGGCAAAAACTTAAGTAAAATTAGCCCATCTTTGGCTGTTCCATTAACTTTCCAAATTCAAAATTAATTAAACTTGTTCCATCAGATCCGGATTTTGGTCAAAAAATCATTTTCTCGTACGAGGTCCATTTTTAGCTCAGAGGCGAACACGATTTATAAGTGTTCGGCCAAGCATCAATGTATGCACAAAGATTGACGATTTACGGTATGGATTCTTTCGAAATGAGGAAGGATACATTGTTACAGTCAATGGTCTCACGTATAGAGCGATGTTAACCGACTTTCTGTAGTCAGAGCTCAATAACATTGATATACTATATGGTATTTGAGCTGTGGTTCCAACATGCCATACAACAGACGCAAAGCTCGAAATTGTGAAGGAGAAGTTTGGCGACTGGGTCAAGCCAACGCAAGCGTTCATTAATTGGCCGCCGCGATCATGCGATTTGATTCTCTGGAGCTACGTCAAGTCCTTAGGGTACACTAACAAGCCAACCACTTTGGACGAGCTTATCAAAATTTGGACCGATCGCTTGAAGTACTGTCAGCGAAGCCGAGGCGGCCATTAAAATGATGTGCTTTTCCACATATTCCCTGCATGCGTTAGTCGGAATTTTTTTCTAAACACCTAGTTTCGCAGTTGTGGTCGAATGAAACCTGGCACATAAGCGCAGCACAAGACGTCGAACAAGGTTAAGAGGCACTCGATCAGCAAAGGTATTAAATGTTTCATGCAGAAACTGCAGCCTTTCGACGTCAAACTCCCTCATAGTATTTATTCATAGTAAATCCAATATAAACAGGCTATCACAACAAGAATCAATGCCTCTCTATACATTTGGAAATACAGAATACTGGAGGAGCGCCCCGCGTGGAGCGTGGTGGTGGATTGATCAGGAGGTCGCCAGTTCGCCTTACGATTGTCTAGATACAGAAATATTGTGTTTGTTATGATGACATTTTGCCCCGAAGCAAAGAAGATAAAATTGAATCCGCTGTCGGAGTACTTCTAAATCAGTTAAGTTTGAAGTAACCTGATAAGTACTTTGTCACAGGGAACCCGAAAACTGTGATAAACGATTAATTCGTCTGAAACACGTTATATGACGTTGTGTTACTAATCCAATACCGATCAGTCAGCTATTGACGTATTATCAACAATTAATCCATTGAATCTGTGCATGTATCAAGGACTGACATCTTTTCCATACAAGATTTTCTGTACTAAAAAAAAAGCAAAACCATAAAAAAACCAGTGTAGGACTTGTTATGACGTTAATTAGGTTCCACATTTTTGAAATTTATTCAATGTGACAAGCGCACTTTAGACAAGCGCAAATGCGTCAGCAAAACTTGAATCATTATCGCCTCGACCGTATCATTAGCACGTTTCAGGCTGTTACATGATTTTAAAAACGTCTTGTTGGTTAAGACTTACATACTTAGATTGAATTTATCGATACTGTGTATCAGTATCAGTATCAAATTTGAACTGCAACTACCATATACTTTCACGGTTATGAATACAAAGCACACTAATTTGAAGCTCAGGCCTGACATAGGCAAACGAATACGTAGGGGCTTATGTCAAACATTAATTCCTCTATCCAATCTGAAGCTAATTCACTTGGTATGCATACAAGCACTCCGGATTGTATTAAAATGTCAGAGATTACCATTAAACGAGTACGAGTACCAGCATGAGTAGGAGTACTCGAACTCCTCCACCTATGGGTATGGATATGGGTATGGGTATGGATATTGTGAAGCCTTCTTGCTTCCTGGGTATTTAAATTACTGTCACATGCAAGCAAACGTATAAGGGGTGTGTTCGGATAGAATACGAAAGTAAACAAAAAAAAAAAAAAATAAAAATAAAAATAAAAAAAAAAAAAAAAATTAAAAAAAATATGAGAAAAATAGAAAAACAACTAAAAACTGAGTGTATGTAGAAGCACGTCAATCCGACTCAACCCATCCACGTATCCGCAGTTATCAACTTTTAAATGTAATCCGCAAGACAGAAACATCATCGTCGTCGCCGTCGTCATTGTCAGAGTCACACGGCGTTACGAATAGAGCTTGCGCCATTAAAAGACCAAAGATATTTTCGCATGGCGGCTGAAAAATAGAAAATAAAAAACAAAATATATATAAAAAGCCGATGTAAATATTTATCTCATTCTTTATTCAAACTTTGACTGTAAGCCAAACCCTCTATAGACTACCTCAACTGCGTCAACATATCTAAACATCACGCCATGCTTTGTTGGCTAGCTGATCTATGCAACAGCTACGGAACAGCAACATAGGTAGAAGGTACGAGTAAACGTAAATATTTACAACTGCCGGCGCTTTGTATTAAAGTACGAGTAGTAAAAGTCTAAAGGTGGACATAAATGGATACGAGATTCTAAAACTAACTCATGGTCACCTGAAGACTGAACCCTGGACACTTGTTTATGATTTAAATGCCACGTTGATAAGGCACACAGCACATAAGCAGAAAAAGAAGTATCTTTTGCGCGAAAATAAAAAATATATATCTCTTTGATAAAAATCCCAAATCCTGTTTAGGTTGAATTGGAGTTCCGGGAAATCAATTTCGAAGATCTAAAGTTCTTTCAACGATAAACAAGGCACTCGTACTTTCAGCTTCACCATTAATGGAACAACGAAACAGAGTCCATTATATGTATTCGTACTTTCAGCAGGGTCGTTTACTGGTACTCGGATCTTTTATCTTTTATTTTTATCATTTATTGGTAATCGATTTGGACTCGTGTGCAATCTGATATGTCTCCCTAGTTCCTAGGCCAGACGCGGGCTTTTGTTTGTTTCAGTTAAACGATTCGTCTGATGAGTCAATCAATTAATTGTTTTCACTTATTTTTGTTTGTCTGATGGCATGGGATTGCAACTGCACATTTTGTTTTGTTTTGTTTTTGTTTTTGTTTTTTTTTTTTCATTTCCTGTTTTCTCGGTACGTACTCTAGGTAAGTAGCAATAATAAGCCTTTAGTTATGCCCCTGTCAGTCTGTTGTTTTGTAGTTTTAATATATTTTTTATTTTTTGTTTTCTGAGAAACATTTGCGCGTTCACCTGAGTAAAGTTCAGAATACTAACTCTGTGAGTAATTGTCAGTATATTTTGAAGGTTGCCGTTTAGGTTTTATTTTTCGATTCGCACTCGATTTGTTTCTTATCTGGATCGGTGTGAGATAAAGAGCAATCATAAATTCTAGCTCGAAAACAGAAGTCTACTCAGGTGTTGATTTGTAATAATTATGAGGAAACTTTTGGAAACCGAATCGGATGATTTTGATAAGGGTGACTCATGGGCCCATGGGAAATAGCGCGTGTCTGTTTGATCGATTTGATACACATTTCTTGTCGATAAGTTTAAGAAAGGAAGCTATGACTTTGAGTGCAATATTTATTCGCTGAAACGATTATTTTGAGCACACGCTTGTATGAGTCACGTTCTTTGATAACGAAATAGAAGATCGTTCGATTCTGTCTCATATGAATTGGAGACTCGGATCGATGAATTGGAGAACGATCATGATAAACAAATTGAACTTCCGTACTTGTTCAATAATTTTTCAGTTGTTAGAGTCTACCTAAGCGCGCCACCAAAATAGTGTCCCCATTCCTCATGTTGTGGAAATTACATATTTTTTGCATCCTTGAGCACTAAAACTGGACATGACACTTAATAGCTTGTCCCTATAACAACTCTCTATGATTACTTACTTGGTATTGAGTTTTTGCTCTTTGTTAGCTAGACGCGATCTTTGTCGTCATCCATGTTGAATAGTTCCGTCTACCTGCTGACAATCACGGCCGTTTAATAGTGCTTGTTTTTTTTTTTTAAGAACTAATTGTACTGATACGCTTTTGTTAGCTATGTGGAGCTTGTTTGAGAAGTTCTCGAGCCAGTAGTTGTTTTTCATCGCAGCGCCGCTTGGTAGTCCTTCTGTTTCGCTGTGTCAGATTATGAAATATATCAGACCCTCTTCATCAAACTAGAGATTTCGCTGTGGTGGGTAGATGAAACCCAGGTCAGCAGATTCGCCGTCTTTGTTGATGACAGCACAATTCTCCCATGAGGATTCGACCGGAAAAAGTTCTCGTAGACTTTTTCGACTGGAGCGGCAGATACATGCGCCTATCATAAGACATAGGCTTAAATTAAAGGGCGCAATAAATCGCTAATGTGCTTTGAAAAGGTGACATATTCGTATATATTCTTACTTCCCAAGTGAATGCGATTACCTTGGACAAAATAATATCAGTTTTACCACAACATATGAACATGGTACAGAAAAGTAAAAATTGATTGAAGGTAGTAAAGAAAACGATTTTTTTTTTCTGTCGAAAAAGAAGACTCACACTTTGTATGTTTGTTTCTATGTTTTTGAAATTGTGCAGTCTTTGGTGGAAGGATGAGCAAACGCTTCATTCAAACAAGCCTACGGTATCACCGTCCAAAAAATAAGCTCAGAGGACGTGCAGCCTGAACTTTACTACCACATCAAGTCTCGCAAGATATTGTGTCACTTATAGTCTGAACACTTAGGTGGTTAATAAAACGTGGTGCCCCGTTTCACGTCAATAAGTAGTTTGGGGACTCCACAGGGACAACTGACACTTTAGAAACATCGGAAAGCATTTTGGAGAGTCATGCCATTTGAAGTTATACTTACAAAAACCCAACTAACCGAGGAAGCAGGCATTCCAAATGCAGGTTCATGTTTTGAGAAACTCACCTCTTACTAGTGATCTTTTCTAGTGATCTCATTGGCGATCTTACGACTGCGTTTAGCGGAAATTTGAATCCTCCAACTATCTTGAAACTGGTGGGACGTTTCAGTAAAGTTTTAAGCGCAGCTTGGTTGTATCTACAGACGCAGATACTTTTCTTCCTCCATCGATTTTCACAACATAGTTTATTGCCATCAATATTTCGTATTTTTTTTCTTGGTAGACAGACACAAGTTTTCTTAACGAGGTAGGAAGTATAACGTCGCCCCTATCAGCGGCGCTTTCTTGATCAGTAAAGAAGCCATCCTTGAAAACCCCATTACATTCTTTTTCTGGTTCAGCTTCTGACTGAAACCATTCCTGAGTACGGAAAAAGTTGTGGTGGAAGCAAGGTAGAAGCAAGAATGCGCCTTGCCATTGATTTCCGTCATTTTCTTGATACCAATTCCGGACTTGTTTTAAGGGTGACTGGTTCCACGATTGGTATGAGCCTAGGTCGACCTAAACCCTCTTGCCGATCTTAGGTTTACGGTATCCAGTACTTATTGCAACTCTACATCGGATTAAAACCAATTGGAAGACCCTTCCTGCGACATAAGGTTTAAACTGCAGCCATCATGATGCTTCCACTAAGTGGCCTACCTCTTCTAAGTCAGACCCGGACCGATTTCTGGTGTGCCCTGACTGCCATGGTACCCTATTTTTAAAAGATCCGGTGAGGACTACCTGCCCATCAACAGGACTTTAATGACAGGCAGCATGTAACGTTACTGGTCATAGCCTACTTTGGAAAATGTTTACAATATACCCGTTTATTATTGGACTACATCATTAATGGGCGAACTCTTGATGAGTTATTATTACCACTTTTCTTTTAGCATCAAATGGACTTAAGAGTGCAGCCCATAATATGAATATTAGATGTGTTAGAGAAAATCGGACCGTTGCTTCGTGCCTGATAAAAACAAAAGTGACGCATTTTCATGAAAGCTTGTTTCACCAGGCTACTCTCGTTTAAGATATAGATGACAAGCCCGATATCATGTCTTGCCAAAATATCCTTTGCACTGCCAGAAAGGATTTTGATTTACAAATGTGGCGGCTGATCTACCCCGTGTGGAGGGATCAGTAAAAAGATACGTTATCGAAAGCACTTTCAACGAGAATTATGAAAATGTCCAGTGCGTATTATTTCTTATTGAGGGCGCTGTCAATTTTGAGAAGTAGTCTCGTAGGATACTCTGCGTTAAAAGGCATATTGCTTCTTGTACAGAGCATGCATTCACAAGCCAGTACGGATTTGGAGCTTAGCCAGACTTTTCATGGCCTTCGGTAGGAAGAAAGTCAAAACAATCGGACTGAAGCTCTTAGCGAGCATAAAGTCATATTCGGTATGTGTGAGAGTACCATACTTCAGATTTGCCAGCAGTTAATTTAGATCTGTTTTTACCAAACATAAATATAAGATCGAAACCAAAGGAATAATTAGCGTATTTGATGGCTCATCCGTCTAAATAGCAGATAATAACTTCAGCAACGCATATTGGTTGCATCAAATTTTGTGAGTACTTTGACCAGTGTGGATCTTTTCGCAAGTGGCGTTGAAAGATACACTCTCCGAAACCCGAATTAGTTTCATATAGTCTCAAGTGGTTTGTTCATAAGTTTTCGAGCTTCCTTATGCGGTCGCTGTAAATCTGCGTTTCAACATGGAAGGGCGGTTTTCAGAAGTTTTTCCTATCGCAAAATATTTCGTGAAATTTCAAAAAGTTTTAATTATTTAACGGACTTACTGGGCCTACCTTTCAAGCGTGCCCAATTGATTTTTTGCGTATTCTGTCTCTTCAGCAACGCTGTGACCTGGAATGTGGGTTTAACTTCGATGTACCTTGCATCACCAGTAATCATACCGGTTGAATGGCAACAACTCGACAATGTGGTGCATTACCCATTCATAATAAATGTTGGCTGAGAGCCAAAATAAGAAGATCTGAATGACATTTGCGAAAATCACTTATTTGTCTCTACCGTACATACTGTCTATACGGTAGCCACTAAGGAGTTTTTCTTGTACACTACGGAAGTAAGTTTCTCATGATCGCTTTGCAAACAAAATATTCCCCGTAAAGCTCAAAACAAACCATCAATTTGTCTTCAAGATAAATTCCAAAGTTCTATTTGGAGAAATGTACTGGGTATAGGTATGTCATAGTCATCCATAGCAGTGTCATTTTAAATTTCGCGCCATTGTTGATTTATCAAAATTCAACCATCATTGCGAAGACTTTTAATAAGTAAAAGCTATTAAATACCGATCGATACACACTAGCACAACGTGTTCAAATTGTGAAAATTCCCTGTGAAATTGTGGCGGAAACGTTGTATGCAGTTTAGCACTGCTTTTGGGACAGCTATAGTAAATTTAATCGATAAATTTGAAAGTCTAAGACAGGTTAGTGATGTGAAGACTCCAACCAATTTTTACCCGGCAAGGTCAGCTGAAAATATCGCTGACGTAGCTGAGAGTGTGACTGAAAATCCAGGTGTGTCTACTTTGAGACGATCACAGGAATTAGGCCTATCTGCAACCTCTTTGCACCACATTTTGCAAAAGGATCTTCGCCTACTTGCTTATAAGGTTAAATTGACACAAAAATTGAATCTAGCAGACCATGCACAAAGCCGTACATTTGCTGATTGGTGATAATGGGGCTATCATTGGGCCATATTTTTTCGAAAATAATGCTGGTGCAAATGTTTTAGTAAATGGATTGTGTTACTGAATGATATTGACTGACTTTGATGCTATGGACGTGGAAAACGTTTATTTTCAGCAAAACGGCGCCACTTACAACACAGTTGGTGAAACAATGGCTCTATTGCATGACAAAATTCTTGGACGCGTGATTTCTAGAAATGGAGACTTCAATTGGCCGCCGAGATCTCCTTTGGGGCTTTGTTAAGGATAAAGTCTACTCCAATATTCCATTAACAATTCATAGCACTAAAAGAAAATATTAGGGCTGTTATTCCCGAAATAGGAACAGCCGCAATCATGGGAACACTTGATAAAAAATTGTGTAGGCAGAGTCGAGGCAGATATTTTGAAAGATTGTATCTATTCCATTACCAACCTCAGAGTTTGCACTTTAAACTTAAATAAAAATATCACCACTTTTCATTAAAGTGTTGAGTTTTTCTATTTATTTAAAATGACACCTCTTATTGGATGAAACTATAGTATGCATTCAGTTTGTGTTTAGACTCCTCGTAAACACTTTAATCAAAGCATTCACAATCCCGAAACGTCTTGACGAAATAAATAAGTTTTAGGTCAGCAATGTCAACATTTTCCGCCATGAGACGTACTCAGATATGAACAATACATACTAACATATCATAAATGGTCCGCAATAAAACATTTTATGCCCTACAACCAACTCTCAAACAAAGAACAAGATACTTCTTGTTTCTCTTTTTAGATCATATCTACGGATACAATTACCCTCGCTCCACCCAAATAAAAAAAAAAAAGCAAAACAACAAAATTCTAAACAAAAGCCAAATGAGAGCATATCTTCCCCATAATTGAGATAACAAAAACAGAAAAAAAAATCTAAAATATGGAGGCCATCAGCAGACGAAAGAAAAGGAGAAAAATTAATAAAAACATTCACCAGAAATTAAACCCCCATCTACCCAAAGATCGTCACGCATGTCGAACAACAGCCCAACGGATTGTATTCCATATGTTGTCGCTTCGCTCTGCCCCACCACTACACGAGGGCATCATGTAGAACCATAGACTCCCACGACGATAGAAGCTGACTGCGGCGACGACCAATGCCTCGAAACTGGGTCAAATTAAATTAGAAAAAGCTCTCCTGCCCCCGTCCCCGTTAGACCAAAACAAAACATGTGCGCCAATTAAACATATCATCTCGGCAGTTTAAGTTTACAAGTAGTCGTGTTCAATCACAATGGGACCATTTAACTCAGCTTCTGTTTCTATCGTATATAGTCGATGCGCAATTTTAATTATTCAATCCGCACGTTCGCCCTGAGAACTAACAACCGACAACCGTGTCGTCATTTTCTTGTTTACAACAGTTAGGCGTCGTCTTCAAGTGTAAGATACACTAATAAACCCGCGCATTTTGAAAGTACATCGCATCGCTATCGACTGCGTCTTTGGCATTCGTGTCTAAACATAGACACTGCACTGCAATCGCTGCCCGAAATTAGAACCCAGCGGTCAGCAAAGGGTACCATGAGGCAACAAGCGGTCAAACTGGCGGCTTCCATTTAAGATTAGCCACAACAATAATAAACAACAATCGCGCGATGCATATGCATGACGTATATAAATTGCTGGCGGCAACAACACACGCGTAGCGGTGGGAATAGTTTTTGGTTGATGTACTGACTAGAGCTGCCCACGATCGCTGATCTCAGGCCCTGTTCAGTACGTGACGGTGTTTCGATTTTAGAAAGTGCGCGTTAAGATCGAAAAAGTCAGCCACATATCTGCATGGGTTGGTGATCTAGTTGTTTTCATTTTAACACTGCAAACGATAGCAAAACACCACGAAGCAGGGTCAAGTCAAAGGCGATCGCTACGATATTACCAAACTGGTTATCTAGAGGTACATAACATAGATACGATTCATAATTAGGCCAACCACACTCAGGTTAGATTCAATCAGGTTAAATACAACTCAGGCGTCATTTACCAGTTTAATTAATCACACGAGCTAATAGTTTTATTTTTGTTTACCCATTTGCAACCATGAGTTGGTCATTAAGTGGGCGATTCCAACGCAACTGGCCAGGGGCTCAGTTCAATGGAATGTACAAAAACTATGATCTTGTTTGTTGATATAGTTTTCTGTTTTCAGATTCGAGTGACTACGATGATGTTGTTGTTTACATTTGGACGTCTTATATAGTTCGAAGACTCTAGAGTATGCATAGGTATACTATATATACACCTTTGTCACATTTTATACATATTCGCTGCAGTGGTTGAAAAAAACAACTAAACAAGCGGAGAACTGGTCACATCATCTGACGTAATATCCAGGGGGTGTGTGCTTCTATGTACTAATACGAATACAATTTATCTGCACCTATTTTCGAATACGTGTATTTGAACATGATGGGGTGGTGAACATTTTGGCGGCTCGTTGTGAAATTGAACAGAAGGGCAACATACATATAAATCTATAACGAGCCGAAGTTATTGACAAATCTGGCTTGGATGGTCTAAAAACAGTGAGATGGTTCAATGCAAACGACATTCTTTTGTTGTAACATATGTGTGACACATCGAATGAGGCTCGTTAAGGGGTTGAGTCATATTGGCACGTAATTATCAGATGGAATCGCGAAACAATGAGGGGAGTGACTTTTAAACTTTTGCGAAATCTTTATAGTTCAGGTGAGAGGTGCAAAACGGGGACTTTAACTACTCTTAAGGGTGTAGGTGTGAATGTTAGGCGTATTTTCGTTGTCGTGCCGTGATTCATTCCAGCTTTTAAGTTAGTTAAGTGATTAAAGTGACTGAGGGTTAAAGAAACGATGAGTAGGTAGGTCTGGTCTGGTTTTTTTTATTGATAACTCAGAAATTATAGTATTTTATATAGCTTTTCGAAAAATATATAGAAGCTGTCCGCATTCTATGACGGAAAGACGAAATTCAGGGTCACTTACAAACATTTAACTCGCAATATACAATAGTATATTGTAGCTAACAGGACAAAAAAGAAAAGAGGGCGCAGTGTGTAGAAAAAATTTCAGGTGGTAAGAGGGGCACTGGACGACTAATAAGAGGGTAACCACTGATTGCCTAAGACATGGATTAAACCAGCAGCGCAAAGTTTCAAGTTCACGTCTAGTGCTTCCTTTACCTCGATTTTGAAAATCGTACTTGGCGATTTTGACGCTTTGATAGGAAAGGAGCACAGTTGGTAAGCATTGCCCACACGATATCACATCTGGCAACGGATTTAGGGTTATTGACTTCGAGGAGGTATGAAATTTTACTAAAGTAAGCATACGATTTTCTCATCTCAATATATAAAAGGGGACATAGCCGCTTCGGGATCATGAGAAGCCATATCAAATTGATCATTTTGCGATATACATAAGGCTGTAAGTCCGACGTATACTGGATGTCCGAACGTTCTGGATAGCGAACATTGACTCGGATCACCACATTGTTGCAGCCAAGGTGCGAATACAGAGAAGAACAACTGTAAGATGATTTAACGTAGAAAAGCTGTGATCGCAAGAGATCTCCAGAACCTTCACTGAACGCAAATCTCCCAACAATGTACGGAAATTTTATCAAAAGGTAAAAAAGAACGTTTCTAGACAAGAAGACCCGTATAGATGAAGAAGGAAACTGACTAAAATGAAATAAAGATAGCAATATCTAAGCTGAAAACCAGCAAAGCAGCTGGATCTGATGGCTTACCAAAGAGATATAAGTCTACACAACATCGGATACAAGATGGTATCTGCCAAATGACCTGATTGGACCCTATCAGTGCGGTTCTTGGAAAAAACTCAAGAAGTCCAAATCTATACCCACACTCTTTTCATCATCAAAAAATGTTTTAGAGAAGGTGCTACACTGTTATGTGACTTCTTTAACATCATATTTGATGAATTGTGCGGAACTCACAAGAGAACACTGGCGGCACAATCTTTCAAAAGTCTCTGCAAATACTAGCGTACGTCGATAATATCGTCATAATTGACAGCGAGCTGTCACTGGCGCGTTCATTGGAATTGAAACGGAAGCCGCCAAAATGAGTTTAGCGGTAGATAAGCAAAAACTAAGTATATATACGTCACAGCCGACAACTATAACTTCGACGTAGTAAGGGACTTTGTTTACCTTGGCTCTGCTATAAACTCTGTCAAACAACACCCCAGCAAAAATAAAACGGATGATCACTTTTGCCAATCACTGTTTCTTTGAGTTTGGAAGACAATTGAGTATTAAAGCCCTATCGGGAACAACTTAGGGGACCCTATATAAGACTTTGATCATCCCAGTCCTACTTCGTGATGATTCTTCGAAAAATAATCGGTCCCGTCTGCGTTGACGGGAATTGCAGTAGAAGATTCAACGTTGAACTATATGAGCTGTACAGGGACATTGACCTAGTCAGAAAACTCTCATCGGTCGTCTGAGATGACTAAGAAACGCAGAGCGAGTCTTTAATTCTAACCCAGATAGATAATGTACTAGAGGAAGGCCGCACCTCACTAGAGGCACAGATAGAAGGGGATATCAACCGACTTGGAGTGCGCAACTGGAGGCTGTTAGCTAAGGAACGGGCTAACTACAGATGCTTATTAGTTAAGGCCCAGGTTTACCCCTAACTGTAGCGTCACCTAAACAAAGAAGTAATTAAGACAATTGGATGCTACTCAAAAAATCCAAACGATTTTTGGTATAGCACATAGAAAAGGGTGTAATAAGTCATGAAAAACTATGACGTAGGGGTAAACTAAGTCTATTGATACCGAGGAGAGAGGAACAGACGCTAATTTGATGCGCATTTGTTATTAGACATAGATTTGGACAGGAAATTGTGAGTTTTAGGTATGTAAATGAGCGCCTCATGGCAACCCGTATGAATTTTTTATTTATCAACATCACCCTAATATTCTCGCACGCCAAATAAGAGAAACAAGGTAATTGCATTAAGGACTATTTTTATGAGCTATAAGCTCTACAACAAAATATGTGCTCAGTGACCTCATATTAGATATATTTGGCCTTATCTGCTTCGCTTCTGGCTTAATTTCATCGATGTAAGCACACTCTTTCTCCACATCTTGACATTCATAAGAGGACCTGGCGATCTTCTGATCAATCTACTTTCAAAAAAATTGATTACATTACGATCGATCGACGCAAGTCTTTCCCCTAGTACTCTGGTTTTGTAAACGACATCCTTACAAGTTTCGAACAGAAGATGTTACGGCAGTAGCCTAAGCCGACGACATAGTCATTCTGGTGGAAGGAAAACATCCAAGCAGTTGGAAGCTTAACATCGAAAAAAGAACCAAAAAAGGAGCATTCCAAACATGCCAAAGCAATATAATATATACTGAATGTACACGAGCGTAGTTAGACCTGTTCTTACTTATGGTACGCTTTTATGGTGAAAAGCCGCGGAAATTCTATTTATCTCAAAACACTCACGCAAGTTCAAAGTCCAGCTTGTGGTGCAGAGTAAGAAGGTCGTGAAGACCTACTACTCAAACTGTTTTAGAGATAATGTTCAAACTTCTTCCTTTAGACGAATTCCTTAAATGCATGGCTTCCAAAAGCTCGGTTCTACTAAAGGAATCAGACCTACGGACCCACTGCAATTTAGGACATGCGTGCAGTTTGATAGGAGTTTTTCCACATCATTTCCTAGCAGAAATGACTGGCTGCCTACATTACTACAAATAATGGAGAAAGGTACTGGAGCTGGAGTCTACTGTGAAATACTACAGATCCAGGACTCTTTTAAGATACCAGACGAATGTAATATTTTTCAGGCAAGAATACTTGCCAAAGTTGCACAGGCTGTACTACTCATGGAAACTGATCCCTTAAAAATCTCTGTCTTTCTCCATAGAAGTTTTAGCAAATTAATAGAGGTACAAAACTCTTAGTAGAGTGTGCGATTCTCACCTCGTGGTGAGAACGAGAAAGCCGATAAGTTAAGAAGAGAAGAAGCTCTGCACAGGAGAGCTGCACCTACAACGACGTTAATATACCAATTGAAACCCTGAAACGAAAAATTGAATTTACAAGTTCATAGAACGGCCCAACAATGCATAGATCTCCAGGAGTAACTTTGTCATCCGAGTCCTAATTGGCCTCACTGCTTCAAAGGCAGGACGGCCAGCAGAATAGGAACCTTTTCTCAAGATTATTGCAGAAGCTGTAGGAACGAAGAGGAAATACAAACTATTTCACAGATTGCTGTGCGACTACCTTAACTTCCAAATACGCCGTGCCAAACACCACATGTGCTGACTTTTTGCAGAACTTGAGGACATCAGCAAACCAAAACTGATAGATCTCATTAGATTTGTTAAAGACTCTAGTTTTTTTTTTCAGTCAATACAAGCTTGGTAGGACCCACCATCATAAGGAGGGAATCAAAGTAGGCCAATAGATCTTCTTGTATACGAGCACATCTTTAATTACTTAACTTAACCTATTCTATGGCAAATCATATACATCATATACTACGGATCTGCTTAAATCGACGTGAAGTAAATAATTTACGGGCTGAATAGCGACATGGACTTAGCTAAAATATTCATAATTCATGGGCTTCATAATCCATCATCTACATTTTGACATATAGGGTTTTCCAATAGGCACTTGACAACTTTGAATTTAATTTGTGAACGCACTCTTTCACTAATCATCAAACTGTCACTGTCAATTTATTCAGTAAACTCAACATTTTCATCATGGTAAAGTACACTAACGAGCAACGTCTGCAAATTTTAAAAATTTTCTACAGATATTCGGAGTCAGTGACTGCAACTTTAAGAGCGTTAACTCAAATTTTCGGTCATAATTCTCGCCCGAGTAGACAGGCAGTAACAAGTTTAGCGCGAAAATTGGAGTCTACATATTCGTTGTGTAATGTTGTTGCCGTGTCAGTGAGACAACGGGTTGGTCGAAGTGTCGAAAATATAGCCGTTCAGACGTTCGTAGCAAACGATCCAAATCAGTCAATTCCACGGCGTTCTCAAGAATTGGGCATATTTCAGACCACATTATGGAGTATTTTGCGTAAGGATCTTGGTTTACACCCATACAAGATCAAGCTGACTCAAGAATTGAAGCAGATGGATCATTTGAAGCGACGTACGTTCTCTGATTGGGTTCTGGAGAAGATGCGCCAAGATGATGAATTTCATAGCAAAATCATCTTCAGTGACGAAGCTCATTTTTGGCTCAATGGGTTCGTCAATAAGCAAAATATGCGTTATTGGTGCATGTGCTTCATGAATCACCACTTCATCCACAAAAAATAACTGTTTGGTGCGGTTTGCATGCCGGCGGCGTTATTGGGCCATACTTTTTCGTCGACGATAACGATCGTCACGTTACTGTGAATGGTCAGCGTTATCGAGCCATGATCACCGATTATTTTTGGCCCGAATTGGAAGATATGGACTTGTACTACATGTGGTTTCAACAGGATGGTGCCACAAGCCACACAGTACACGCTACAATCGATTTATTGAAGAGTAAGTATGTTGAGCTTGTTATCTCAAGACATGGGCCAGTCGATTGGCCGCCTCGTTCGTGCGATTTAACGCCGCTTGATTATTTTCTGTGGGGCTACGTTAAGTCATTGGAAGAGCTCAAAGCCAACATTGAACGCGAAATAGCAGCCGTTTCGGCCGTAATGTGTGGCCAAGTCGTTGAAAATTGGGTCCAATGAATCGACCGCTGCAAACGTGCCCGCGATGGCCATATGAACGAAGTCGAGTTCCATTCATAAATGTTTTGATTGTACTTCAAGCCAATAATAAACTTTCTGAAATATCTCAAATGGTTTACCTTTTATTAAAAAAAAAAAAAATGTCAAGTCGTTATTAAGAAACCCTATATAAAAAGGTTGGACACTATTGTTTCAGCTCGGAAATATTCGAATCCATTACTGAAGAAAGAGGAAGCACCACGTTATGGAAAGAGACTTTAACCATCTTAAGGTGCGAAAATGAAGAAACAGCTTTTCCTCGGAGCCATCGGGATACGCGAAGAAAAGTCCATTAACTGCGATGGAAAATTCATCGGTTAGAAGTTATTACTTCTCTTCATGTCGAGTTTGCCTTTATATTGTCTTATATTAAAATTTCGATTCGCTCTCATTATTTTATTGAATAAAATTGTGAGGCAATACAGCCTTTAATTTCTGATTCCCTTTTACTGTTTTGAAGATTTGCGATCTAGCGGTATCCTTACCGCCCTTCTGTTTAATCCTTTCTCTCTTACAACTGTTTTTAGCCCGTTTAATATCACATTTTATTATGTAGCCATAAGTACGCTCCCGTTTAACTTGTTTAACTTTTAAGTAACTACCTGCAAAGGTAGTAAAGTATCTATGTATCTTATCTATCATATTCACACGAAACTCTATAAAATTGTATACATTTTACTGCCCAATAAATTCACTAATCTTAATTTTCTTCATCACCTTGTATCTTGCACTTTATGTGAGTCAGCAAAGCTAGTAAAGTCAGCAACAATTTGAAAACTAACAACAGACATTATGTCTACCATGAATATTAGGTTTTTGCAAAATCTTTTTTGGGGGATCCCATTCAATTGTTTAACATCGCAAACATATTTAGTATAGCCTTAAGATATACCATATGACTCATTTATATGTGAGATTACTTACAAGCTTGAGAAACTTTTTTTTATAATTAACAACTGTCAGGTTCCATTTAACATATGTACATACGGATATATATATGAGCAACACGTATATTCCCGTATTTACTTATATTAACACTTTTTCAGATTCAAATTAATCGTTGTAGACAAACGTCTGACCTTTATAGCTACTCTGAGAATTTATTATCGCCATTCCCCCGACAGATATAATACATTCATATAACTAATTGTATATTTACTTAGCTGTTAGGTTGACTAATATTTATAGTTTATTTGTAAATAAAAACAAATTAATCTTCCGACAGACAGCCTATGTCACGTGCACTTTACAAAGACATGTGAAAAACCTACAATCTACAAAGGAAAAAAAATTCCTTTGCATAAAAAATAAGCAGTGTTAGTTAAATTTGGGATAATTAATCAATACTTCAATGTCTCACTTACGCATATGTAGGTGGCTTGGTCTTGCTTACTTTGATTCGCCAGCTTAGGCTTAACTTTCATTAAACATTAAGTAATTGTCCTGTTTGAATATACAAATATTTGTATGAAAGGTGTTTTTTGTAAGAGGTTTAGGTTTTTTTGTTTAAGTAAAACACACAGGTATTAACTTGATGACGATTTATTCAATTCATTCAAAAGACTATTTCATGCCATTTAATATTAGCAAAGAGGATTTTTTTTTAATTTATTGCATTTTATTTTATTCTTTTTAAATTATATGGTAAAAAGCTAGCTTAACATAACTTAATTAATTTATTCTATCCAATTGGCCTTTCAAGAATGCGCTCTAAGCTAAATTATATTCTTCTTCTATTTCTTTCGACATCTTATTTATCATTTTGAATAACAATTATTCATTAACATTTAGTTAAACTAAGAAAATATTAAATATTTAAAACAAGGACTATTTATATAAAACTTATACGAGAGCTGTTTGATGAGTACCCCGAATGGAAGACAGGTGGTGCTATTGAGTCAAAATTAGTGTACCATCATTTAGTATAACCTTTTTCAGCCCGCTTGTTTAAATTTGGTGACAATCCGACGCTTTGTTTTATTTTGACACCCATTTCAAAGCCTCGTGTAAGTGTTTTTTGCGACCATGGAAAACAGCAGTATCGCTCCGTGATCCGATTCTTATTTTTAAGTGGAAAAAACTTCGAGGAAATCAAGCCCATTCTCGATGGTGTGGATGGGACCCATTCACCTTCCCGTACAATCGTTTACCATTAGTTCGCAGAGTTTCGCCGTGGCCACAAGTCGGTTTCTGATGAAGCGCGCCCAAGTAGCCCAAAAACTGTTATCACAGAGGAAACTGCAGAGTGAAAATTCACGAGTTGGCTAAGATAGCATGCATTTCAACTGAACGCATTAGCCATATCCTGCACGAGATTTTGGTCATGAGAACAAGCGCAATCGTAAGACCACTTCAAAGACATGCTTGGCAAGGAGATTATATTGTAAAGTAATTTGTCAAAACCTAAAAAAGTTGCGTTGTCATTTCTAATCCGGGTATTCATAAAACAGCCCTCGTACATATGACTTAAACTACTTTACCTAACAACCTATGCTAACTTATACTAAACCTTAAACTATTTAGCCTAACTATACAATCTAACCTAATGAAATTGTGTACAAACCCAAGGTTGCTAACCTTAAATACCTTAAAACTACCCTAACCTGTGTAAGTCGCCCATTTGATAAACAAATCAAGGAAAATATGTTCCACTTTGCCTTCTGACTAGGCTAACTCGAACTTAAAGGAAACGGCGAAGGAATCGGGTCTTCTTTACTCAACCACCAAATATTTATTCGCTGTAGAACAACATCTTTTTTATCGCATTTTGAAACTGCCCTACTAAACCTAAGACGTTCAATACTGCCATGTGCAACGTCTCTAAGTGAAAGATTAGCGGCACCGCAAAACAATACTGAATCAGTCCTTTCATGTCAAAATAGAAGAACGCTTCATGGGGGACGAATCCTTTCAGGCGCACTCTCTCATGATATAAGTAGTTGGGATAGTAGGCCCCAGATATTAGGTTGTCGGACAAGATCATTGCTCTTGCAATGTGCCCTCGAGTTAATTTAATAGCGAAGTTGTCCACTCTTATTAGATTCGCCCTGTTGTATAGGACTTCATTGGGATAGAATTGTATCTACTCCGATTCTTATGTTCTGTAAAGGTGAAGAGAAATCCTAAGATAAGCCCTTTCAAACAGCCGAATCTTTTCCATTAACCATACAACAACATCAGGTCTGATGTATGCCGGCAATTTTGTTATGCCGATACAGTTACCAGTATGCAGTTTAAAATCAATAGGCTGGAAAAGTATTGGAATACCTGGAATTTAACGGTAAATCTTGAAAAGACGAAAATTACGGTGTTTCGAAATGGAGGAGACCGATTTTTGGGAAACGAAACTTGAACTTACCGAAGAGAGCCCGTTGAAGTTGTTAGAGAGTACATATTAGTATATCTGATAGCAGTCAGTGTTATCTTATTGTTGTTGTTCACCCCTTATTTTACATACGCTAAAGCTGTACTTTGATTATACATATAATGGAAGTTAAGAAAATGAAAGAGAAATGCTTGCCGAAAATTGTGCTGAAACATATGAAAGAAAACAACGCTCATTGCATCAAGAAATAACAAGAACTTGCGAGTTAGTCAATGATTGACAGCACAGTATAAAATAAATGATTTCGTAGGATTAAGTCGATTTCAGCTCAAATTTCGTACTGACCTCAAACTTTTGAGCGGTAGAGTATGTTAAAAATTGGCTAAGAGATACGCTATCATTCGATTTTTTTAACATCACACCTGAGAAAATTGAAAGAAACCTGTGAACGAACACCAGGCATATATTTGAATATATTTGCCTAAATAAGGTAACACGGCGAGTTATCACGAGTGCGCTTGAAACCTCGTCAAAATCAAACAAAGACTTTGTGAAGAAACACTAAGCAAACTCACGGATAAAGACATCATTGTTCGTATCCTACGCAAAGTTTTTTTGTCGTTGATGAGTCTTGGGGCCTTGGTACAGCGCATTTGCAAGCAAGAATGTACAGAAAATAATAAACTTTGGAATCGAGCTTATCTAATCTATTCCCCACAAACAACTTTCTTCATCTAAGTCCATGTCAAAAAATAATAACCTTCAGTCATAAAGTTTATCTCAAGGCTAAATTATAATGCGGTGGACAGCACGTGGAAAACTTTCTCTAGTACCTCGTGTCTCATAGCTTGCTTCCGCAAAATATTTGTTCGCTGATAACATCAAATAACAACATTGTGTCCGAACACAAGATTCATAAAAATAACAACAATGCACTTATTCATACATAAAAAGAAAAAATCGGAAAACAAATAAAACTAACAAAATTTTTAGCGCGCATTTAAATTATCGCTTGGCCGGCTAAAGAAGCCATAAGTCGACTCTACTGACACGCCACATACTCGTACTTAACTCTGTTTACATGTTTGTGCTACACCGGGTAATCTTATCGTTGACTAGTTTTATGTGAATCTAACATGGAGAAAAAAAAGTATCTAGAATCACTTGAATACAATCGATGACACTGTTTAGTAAACGCAGCAAAATTTTGGGATCAGTACATACGAGTATGTATGAATGGTACACATGCGCTTACATAGGCGCTCGTATTTTGCGACTTAAGTTACCAGCGATATCGAATTCCTTCGCGACACCTACATCACGGCAATTGATCATAGCTTAGGGTAGGTCCCTATCAAGCCAGGCATCGTTAAATTTTTCCCCCCGGAAAAATGTAAAGATGCCAACATTTTCTTAGATACGAACGAGTACGAGATATGACTATAAGTACGATTAGGTTCTGTAAAAATAAAAATAAAGAATCGAATTCTAAAAACGGCACAACGCAATACGACTATATGGTATGTACGAGTATGATACTCGTACTTTTGTAGTTACGATCGACGGCAGGAAGTTTATCTAGGAATGGACAGAGTTGTTGTTGTGGTTTTGAATGTAAGGTGTTGTTTACCCAACAGCAACAACATGATGCAATAGTTGGGTTCGCTTACATTGCTAACATAACCGCGCGCTAACTTCGTGATTTTTCGCTCGTTTTCGAGACTGCTACTTGCCATTGATTAGGTCGTGCGATCTGCTTGTTTAGTTTTTTTTTTTTTTTTTTTTTTTTTTTTATTTAAAATACTTTTTTAGTGCGATTTAGAATGCTTTGATTGTCTTCTCTAAATGAACTGAATTTCGAAAACGATACGAAATAAATTAAATTACCTATGCATGCTTTGTGGTGTGATCGGTGTGTTGCGTCGATCATTGGTGTAATTTGCAATGATAATTAATTGAATTAATTTTGATTTTGGTTTTTTATTTTTCTTATTTTGAATTTTCGAATTAATTCTTAATTTTGATTAGTGGTTATCAAAAGAAATCACTGTTATGGGGCTTTTTACTATTCGGTCAAAGCCTCATTAATTGATTTTCAGTTTATCTTCTTGTAATTTTGATAGAAAACGCAGTTTTTTAATTAAAAATTGTGAATATTTTATTGATTCATAAAATATACAGTATAGGTTTTACTGGCACAAACGCACTCTTTTGTCGAAGTTTTTCATGAAAGTTTGCATAAATGTGATTGAGTTTTGTTGATATAGAGCTCAATTTGCTGCTTCAAAGCATGGCTGGTCGCGGGATTGTTGGCATAAATCTTAGACTTCGAAAAAGCACAAACAGAAAGGTCTGATGGGAACCTATTGTACATGACCAGGAAATGACTCATGCTCATGTAGCTGCCAAACCTTCATTATTTTTAAAATATTGCCTAGCAATGAAAACGCGTCATTCTTTTGTGTAGCGGCCCATTTTTAATAAACCTGAATTGTGAGTTGTAACGGCGTCTATTTTTTTTTTTTTTTTTTTTTTTTTTTTGTTGGCAAAACTTTACCACACAATTGAAACAAAATTCTAATCTTGTATGAAGTCCCGGACACCCTTGTTTATTGAGGTAGACATGTTGGCGTTACAGTCGGTCTCCACCAGACAGAATTATGTCGGAAGAAACATTTGCCATATTTTTTTCTGTAATGACTTTGCAAATTATGTCATAAAATCATAAAAAAAGACACGCTTACCATACATTCAACAGAAAACAACTAGTGTACACGAAATTTCAGGCAGAGTTTATGTCGTCAGTATTAGATGTCCAAACATAAGTCAAGTGCACAAAATTGCGGTCTACGAGTTTGATGTTTGATGAATACCCGGAGTAGAAATGACAACGCAATTTTTTAGGTTTTGATAATTTATTTTCCAAAATTTTCTCCAGGGAGCAAAATCCGGAGAATGCGGTGGATGGGGGAGCAATTCGTAGTGCAATTCGACCAATTTGATTGTGGCGACAACGGTGCGTTATCATGGTGAAAGAGCACTTTTTTCTTCGCCAAATGTGGTCGTTTTTTCTTCAAATCAACGTTTAATAGGCTCAATTAATCGACGTAGTACCATATGCTTCTGTGATTGTTTTTCCTCTCTCCAAATAGTCAACATGGATCACACTCCTCTGGATTTCGATTAAACAGGGTCAGCACGTCTATGAAGTGGTCTCACGATTGCGCTTGTTCTCCGGTGTGAGCAAACGCGGCACCCATTAAACTGGAAGCGGTCCGATAATACGAGATCATGGATTTCGTCCACCGTTTCCTCTGTGGTAACCATTTTTGGGCCACCTTGGCGCGAACCTCTGCGAACCAATTGTAAACGGTTGTACGTGAAAGTGAATGGGTCCAATACACGCCATCGAGATTGGGCTTGATTTCTTCGCAGGTTTTGCCAATCAAAAACAAGAATCGGATCACGGAGCGATACTGCTCTTTTTCCATGGTCATGGTTTAAAATGGGTGTCAAAACAAAATTAAGCGTCGGATTGTCACCAAATTTTCGACAAGCGGGCTAAAAGAGGTTATACTAAATGATGGTGCACTCAGTATACTGGTGCTCAGTAGCGCCACCTGTCTTCCAATCCGTGTACTCATCGATGTAATGACTGAAGTCATGACTGAAATTATTATATGTCTTGTCTCGTGAAGACGAGCTGGTATGTTCAATTGAGATGAAAGGAAGTAGTTCACAAAATAGACGAGGAATTTTATAGTAAATCGCCGAACGAAGTTCGAAAATCTCGATCATGCTTTGTGGAAGTGAACAACTTTATAGTCGAACATTGCACGGGCTGACCTGCAACAGAAAGCGATCTCAATAGTTTGAAGAAGTAATGAAGACTTAAAGTTGTTTTCGAGTGGTATACTACCAGGTATAATACCAGGTTCCAGAAGATACGATGAATGGGTTCGAATGCAGAAAAACAAAAAACGAAACACCTTGAAAGCTGCCACAAAAGGCTATATATTTTAGGATGCGGATTAATTTCGAGAAATCAACCAAACACAAAACTGATTGTTCATAAGCCGGAAACGGTCTCACCTAAATACTCAGATCGCGTAACATTTGAGGTAGACCTGAGCTGGATTATGTCCAATTCGTCGATGTTATGTGCCGCTTCTTGTTGACAGAATATATCAGGTGCGCAACTAAGTTATTTCACTTTATTGTGAAAAAATGGTTAACAATGAATCATTTAAAGTATTGTCTATTGCTAGCTCCAATTTTTACCCATCTTTCTGGCAGAGCTCGAATACCGTTACGGTAAAAGTGCTTATCTTTTGATATCTACGAATCAAGCCATTTTTTGATGTCTTTATATGAGCGGAACTGCTGATCAGCCAAGTAATAATTAAAACAAGTAATAATCGGACGGCGCAATATCTGGGGAATATTGCAGGTGAGGATTCGAGCGTTTCCAGCTAGGTTTGACAACGTAAGGCTGACCTCTGTCATGCTGTAGAATCACTCATTCGTGCCTCCGCTCGTATTGTGGCCGTTTTTCGCGCAGTGGTCTGCTCAATCGCATCAATTGAAGTCGATACCGTTCCCCAGTAATAGTTTCATTGGGTGTCAACAGGTTATAATAAATAACATTATCCTGGTCCCACAAAATACACAGCATAGCCTTCGCAGAGTGAATATTCGGTAGAGCCGACGATGTAGAAGCATGACCGGGTAGTCTCCATGACTTTCTTTTCTTTGAGTTGTTTGTAATGAATCCATTTTTCATCACCCGTCATGATGCGATGAAGTAAACCCTTCTATTTTTGCCGCTGGAGCAGTTGTTCACAGGCGAAAAATCGATGCTCAACGTCCCTTGGCTTCAAATCAAAAAGAACCCAAGTTCCTTGTTTTTGAATCATTCCCAACGCATGCAATTGATTGGAAATGGCTTGGCGGGTAACGCCTATTGCTGAAGCAAACTCTCTCTCCAATTCAGCGCCTTGAAAGGATTTTGGACTTCCTTCACGCGGACGGTCGCCAACATCGAAATCACCATTTTTAAAGCGACGGAACCAATCACGGCACGTTGTTTCTTTTAGAGCAGCATCTTCGTGAAATATTTGGAGCTTTTTGGCACAAAATTAGACATTTTCACAAAACCAAATTATATGACGCCAAACCAAAATCACTAATGTGTCAAAACGTTTTGTTTACCATATGTCTAAGCTTGGTTCATGACGTTTTGGATAAGTCAAAATCGACCAGCACTTACCGCTGGAGCCATCTATTGAGAACTTAGTTGCGCACCTAAAACTTGCTCGCATTTACGTTTTGCCCGTTTCAATACTAGCGATATCATCGGCATACAATTCTTTCAAGTATGTTGTTAAGGAAGTCACATCACAGCGCATCGAATCTAATATCCGATGTTGAGGAGACCTATACCTGTATAGTTGGCGCAGTTGACAGGGTCAATCGGGCACACGGTGTTGAGATTCCATTCATCAGGCATACACTCTTCTTACCAGATCTGAGAAATGAGTTGGTGCATGCTCTGTACAAAGCTATTTCCAACAGGTTTGAATATTTCAACCGGAAAGTCGTCCATCTGTATTGTTGGGTTTTAGCTTAGATATTGCTTTCCTTACTTCGTTCTAGTCAGGTGGACGGAAATTCTGGCTTTTGGCTCTTCGTCGTTATACAGTCTGCAGAAAAAGTTTTTTCATATTCTCAGCATCGACTGTGACTGCACTACAAGGTTTCCTTCTTCATCTCCACAGGGTTCTGTACGGGTCTGTACGGTCTTGACACTTGCTTTTTTTTCTTTGCCTGGAGGACTGATGTTCTTCCCGTCGCTTCTGCTCGTAGAGTTCCAAGCTGCTCTCGTCCATCGTCGCAGCGAAGCTTTGTATGCTTTTTGTTTGACAGCGTGTGCTTACCGGCATTCTTAATCTAATCCGGGATTTCTTGATGTTGATCGGGTGAAACCCAGCACATTAATTGCGGTGTCTGTGATGGCAAAAGAGTTGCTGAGAAATTTCGGGATACGCGTTCGGGGAAGATTGTGCCGGTTTCTTCTCACAGTAGTTCTCTTTTTTGTGGCGCTTAGGAAATCCGCATTCGTACCTTGTCTGCAACAATGTAGTTATCAGGGACAATGTTGGCTGACCCGTGCATTCGATGAGGAAACCGTGTGCTTGCTATAGTAATATTTCCAAACGTAGTGTCGTGTAGGCTACCTTGGCGAACTGTCCTTAAAATAAATATACTCCTTTCCTATCCTTGCGTTAAAATCGAACTAGGCAATATTTAGGACGTTGTCCACATGTCTTGTTGTGAAGCATTCTTTGCTGGCTTTGTCCTCTTCTTCTTGCTATTAACGAATTCAGCCTTGATGCAGATTGTCATAAGATATTCACTCACGTTTCGGAAGCTCAAGAACTCTTGCCTAAATCTGCCGCACATGGCAAATCCAGACCTTAATAAGCGCTGTTTTTTTCCCACACTCACTATAGTAGATGTCACAATTTTTTATTCTCCTTTTGAAGGGCTCATAATATCGCACTTGCACGTGCAGTTCGTTGTCATTCTTTCGTTTGCTGGGGTCGTCAACAATGAGATCTAAAACCAAGGTTTTTTTTGGTTTTGAGTTGTAGAGAAGTAATATCATCGCAAAGTCTCGAATCTGGATGGTGAGGTCCTCGGTTTTAACCCCTGGGAAAAGGGCCGGATACCTCGATGCCAATAACCCGCTTTAGGGGTGCGAGCTCTGTTGTTGGCCCATTAAAGGCTCCTTCATCAACATCTCTCTTTTGCAAGAACCTACCTGCCTCAATCTTAAAAGTTTCTTATTGAGCTAAGCTCCGAAAATATCGGAGTAGCTTTATTTAAGATAGTCAAAACAGCTAGTCAGGCTGTGGCTGATACAGTTGATTCTATGGAGGGAAATTCCTCCGCTGTACGAGTACGTCCTCCTTCTGAGGACATATTCTAAAATATTGGGACGCTCTTGTCTGGCACATGCGTGGTGAAGTTCATCTTGATGACCTTGGCCTATTCCGAGCTTACAGCTCCATACTTACTCCTCAATTTTATCGACTACAGCAGAGAAAACATGAGAAACTAACTTCACCAAATATTCCTATGCCTATGTTAACGAGCTCGAACTCCATCTCCTAATCCCTGATTCTTTTTCTTCGGTTTCCTTTAGTTGCTGTCCCCTAACCGCGCTTAGTCTTTTCCGTACTTGCGAGTTTTGAGAGTCTATTTTGCGGCTTCTTTTGTAGCTCCTTGGGTTTTTTTTTTTTGTTTTTTTTTTTTTGTGCCTGGGTGTTGCAATTAATATACGTTGGAAAGGTTTGCTTACTTACTTCAGTCTGTGGACAGGTGGTTTCCTGTGAATACAATACGGCTATTTTTAGCAATAAGTTTGCATTTGATCGAATTTTTGGCAACGTTTGCAATCCATTTGTTTAAATAGTCAGAGTGCCAAGTTATAAGTTTTACAATTTTTGATTTTATTTACCCACAAAAGATAATCTTCGAAGATAAAGTTGAGTTGGATCCTGTTGTGAAGAGCTCTTAACATATGTAAATCCCGGTCGTAATTTTCTCGCAACAGAAGATACTTCGAACTTTAGATATTGTGCTTTTTAAACAAATTTTGTTAAATAACATTGTTTATTGTCTAAAAAATTGGACATAGATTATTTGATAGATAGATGTGATAGAATTGTTTTTTAGCATTTATCTAATCTATCTGTGATTGACATTTTGAAGTGTACAGCTGCCTTGACCGAAGATTCGCAAATACGATGCAAATCGTATGCTTATCTATGCTGAACGAATAGATATCTTTATTGTTTAAAGAAAGTGTTTTCGAAAATTCCCATCATAAATCCATCAGTTGAAGTGTGTACTTCCCTGTAACGATTAATAGTCTCTTTCTCAGACCTTGGTGGTATTCAACCACCTTGTCGACTGATAAAAGAATCAAATCGAATTCTCCTTTTCCGACTTCTCCGAAACAATAAAAAAAAATAAAAATAAAAAAATAATCTACAAAGAATAGAAAGAATGTGATGCAATACTATAATTATAATTAAAAAGTCGTTGAGGTGACTTCAATGTCCAAAAAACTGTTAATTCAAATAGTGCTACATACATATTATTATACAATAATTATAATTTAAATTGTGAAATTAAATAGTAGATCACAGATATGTATAACCTCATTATCGTTATTAGTTGCGTCATTCAGTAAACTGAGTTGGTTTTTTTAAGTGAGACTGATAAACCAATAGAGGCATACATAAACCTCCATCAACACGTGCGTCCTTTTTTTCCAAACGACATATTAATCAGAGTGTAGACGAGACAGGTCAAATATAAATCACGTTTATGTACGAGTATATCTCAATGAAATTTTAGCTGACAAGCAGTTTCAAAAGATGACTTTTTAGATTCATGTAACTATAGGGTTTTCTAATAACGACTTGACAACTTTTTTTTTTTTTAAATAAAGGGCAAACCATTTGAGATAATTCAAAAACTTTATTATTGGCTTAAAGTACAATCAAAACATTTATGAATTGAACTCGACTTCGTTCATATGGCCACCGCGGGCACATTTGCAGCGGTCGATTCATTGGACCCAATTTTCAACGACTCGGCCACACATTTCGGCCGAAACGGCCCCTATTTCGCGTTCAATGTTGGCTCTGAGCTCTTCCAACGTCGTCGGCGTGTTGGCATTAACCAATGACTTAACGTAGCCCTATAGAAAATAGTCAAGCAGCGTTAAATCGCACGAACGAGGCGGCCAATCGACTGGCCCGTATCTTGAGATAACACACTCATCATACTTACTCTTCAATAAATCTATTGTAGCGTGTGCTGTGTGGCTTGTGGCACCATCCTGCTGAAACCACATGTCGTCCAAGTCCATATCTTCCAATTCGGGCCAAAAATAATCGGTGATAATGACGCGATAACGCTGACCATTCACAGTAACGTGACGATCGTTATCGTCGACGAAAAAGTATGGCCCAATAACGCCGCCGGCATGCAAACCGCACCAAACAGTTATTTTCTGTGAATGAAGTGGTGATTCATGAAGCACATGTGGGTTTTCACCCGACCAATAACGCCTATTTTGCTTATTGACGAACCCATTGAGCCAAAAATGAGCTTCGTCACTGAAGATGATTTTGCAATGAAATTCATCATCTTGGCGCATCTTCTCCAGAACCCAATCGAAGAACGTACGTCGCTTCAAATGGTCAATCTGCTTCAATTCTTGAGTCAGCTTGATCTTGTATGGGTGTAAACCAAGATTCATACGCAAAATACGCCATAATGTGGTCTGAGCGATGCCCAATTCTTGAGAACGCCGTGGAATTGACTGATTTGGATCGTTTGCTATGAACGTCTGAACAGCAGCAATATTTTCGACACTTCGACCAACCAGTTGTCTCACTGACACGGCAACATCACACAACGAATATGTAGACTCATATTTTTGCACACAGTGACAGTTTGATGATTAGTGAAAGAGTTCGTTGACAAATTAAACTCAAAGTTGTCAAGTCCCTATTGGAAAACCCTATATAAGTGGGTCTCGACTTTTGATTCGTTTTCGAGTTCAATTTTATTCTAAGCCTTACAATATAGTAGTTATTCAACAGGTTGAAAATTATTTTGAAAATAAAGAGCATTCAATCAATGTAAGGCAACGTATAAGGTTCTGTTAGAAATACGTGTATCTGTATCAGTATCAGTATCGGTTGTGGCTGAATCTTTCTTAACATTTTCGTTTCTGTGGGGAAAAACATATTTCAATCAATCAAAACTTTAGTTACGTGATTATAGATGGAGATATTTCGCCCGCTCCATCTGTTCATCACATTATCAGAATTCTGTATGTATCCGTTTGGAAAATGGATGCAAGTTTACTTAACGAGCAGTGACATTTAAGGTAAACGTGTTCCGCGACCGTCAAATCCCAAAATGATTCTGAAGTTATGGGTGGACTACCTTGGATCCCTTCAAGCAAGTCTTGACTACGGGAAAAGTCGACTTCGTTCGTAATCGGAATTTTTGCGTTTTATGCTAGATGGCATGCATACAATATTGGAGTCAAGTGACAATCGAAGCGCAGGATCACCCAGAGTCCCAGTTTTACATATGTGGTATGTATATATATGGGAGTTACAGTGTAGTCTGTGGTATGAGCAGAGCGAGGCGGGCATGGAAAAACTCAAAATCAGAAAAAAAACTTTCTTTCGAGTTTAGTGAAAACAGAGGTGAAACACGTTGCGTGAAATCTTCAAGATAGAATTGGTCTTATTATCATAGCTAAACATATATGAAGTCACTATAGTGTGAAAAGCCCACAACGCCTGAGAAATTTTTAAAACGACATGTTTAGCCCACAAAAGGTTGCAATCCAAAGTTCTTTTGGGAATTAATGGCAAATCTCCGGGAATATAATCTTCTGCCATGAATAAGTCTTTCACTTTCCACTATCTGAGGCCGGCAAAATTTTGTCGATTCCCTGTCATGCTGGACAAAACTGATAAGGGAGAGTAGGTCTAGGTCAACCGCTTTTTTTTTTTATAATTACAAAAGATGTCCTTCACCCCGTAGAAATCAGTACACCACTCAATAGATCAATGGAATGTAACTTGTTTCTGAATTCGACCTAAAAAATTAATTAAAGTTCGGATCCGCCAGAAGCAGAAAAGACCAATGAATGATTTCGTGTGACGCTAAGAAAAATTGTCACCACAACGAACTGAATATGGATGCGTCAAACATCATTCTCATTCTCCGCAGAGAAGTGATTATCGCGCAATCTTCGAGACAGGAATCGAGACAAAGCTTGAGGAGGTGCTGTCATCTCAAGTACTAACTGCGCAATTTAAAATTAAAAAAATTGAATGAAATATAGCTGCCAAGCGATAAGGGTCGGGAGCGACAGGCGTATGACTTTTGCGTCTTAATTTCCGTATTATAGTTATGCTCGCTTTAGCTCATGACTCGTATTAATGAGTTATACATATCATAGTTATATATTCTGAAACGTGAAATCATACGATGTTGGGAGTTTGTCATACCGGATTTATCAGGCTTCAACTGCCCTCCCAAATAAAGATAAGACTTTATGAACACAATAAATGCGAAGGTTCCAAAGGGAGTGTTTTATTTCAAAACCATAATTGAAAGGTATTTTTGGGAGCGCCTTGAAATCAGTTGCGACGTAAGAGTACTTTAAGAGCACTTACCGATAACAATGATTACGGTAGGCAATTGTGTATTACCAATTTGTGATAACACAAGATAAGGAAATTTTTGAATTTGTTTTTAGAATTTATGTATAGCATACGAGTAACTGTTAGCCTACATGCTTAATTAACGTTGCTGTTGTAAAATAAAGGAATAATTGGCATTGTAATTATTATCAAATCAGGGCTCTTATCCCCAGACAGATACAGATACAGCTTGTTTGTTCAAGCGGTTTAAGGTTTGAATTTGCAACCGAGCGCGATTAGATAAAATGAAGTACAAATATTTAAAATACGTACTCGTATCATGGACTTAATCGAACTATATGTTTCAAGGCTTAATTTGCTCGGAAAATATGGCTGAAAAAAAATTACATTGACCAGATTCTTCAAATCAGTTTGTGTATGCTTCTTACAAATCTATTCATCATCTAAAGTTATAACCAATCCATCAGTCTTGTCGTCAAATTCAGAAGCTTTGCTAAACTCTAATTTCGAGGTTACTTTTCTTTCTTTCTTTCTTTCTTACCTGACGTAGGTACATATTTTAGTGACAATTTCGTGTAGGAGTTCGTTGCTGTGACCGCTACATCTTCTAACTTAATTAACTGAGAGATCTCCAGGTTTCCTTGTTAAGGGTGGCTTTTTCAGTGCATGAAATCTTTCAATAATATTTTCTGTAGAATTTAAGATTTTTTGTTTAATTTGTTCCCTTATTGCATAGATAAAATCCCATCTAGCAATTTACATTTCATAGTACATAGTTAGGTTGAAAAGAGTGTACACCTCAGTGGTTTTATCCTTGATTGTTATTGTTTTAGGAAATTAAATTAATTTAACTTGAGTTGGTTTAAAATTATGGTGACATACATTAATATAATATATGGTACATATGGATCTGTATGTGCAAAAATGTAGTGCTGTCTTAATGTACGAACCGCGAGGTCTGGTTCTCGGTAAGTTAACTAGGCTTTGGATTTCACGGTTTTCATGTTGGTGTAGTCTTGATGATGTTTTTTTTTTGCAAACATGGCTACTTCCTTGGATAACTGTTAAAAAATTAAGATCCCTGTGGACTTTTTCATAATGTATGTACCATGGTGCATTTAGGATGGATTTTATGGAGTTATTTTGAAACCTTTGTATAACTTTTAATTTCTTTTGCTTGGTACAGATGCAGAGCTGGATTCCATATGTCCACACTGGTTTTAGCATTTGAAGGTATATAAGCAGCTTATATTGTACGGATAGCTCCGATTTGTTACCAATTAGCTAATACATGTTTCTGTATTTCATGTTAAGCTCTTCTCTATTTTATTAATATGCTCCTTCCATCTTAATTTAGCATTTAGCATTATACTTAGATATATAGCCGTATTTGCATATGAAATAGATACAAGACCAGGCCAAGCACACTACCCTCAGGGACTCCGGCTCTTATTTTGTCTCTAAGAGTCTAAGATAACATTCTTTTGGTAGAAATCTTTGTAGTTTGTCAAGAAGTCCTTGGTGCCAAACTCTATCGAAGGCTTATTGCACATCTAGAAACACAGCCGAGCAGATTATTTTATGATCTAGTGCATTTTCTATTACATTTGTCAATCGATGTACTTGTTCAACGTGATCGATGTGTTTATTTCTGAAACCAAATTGGTGAGTTGGGATCAAATTTTTTTGAAGAATTGAATATTGACGGTTAATTCCGCATTTGTATTAAAACGAGTACTATGAAAAAATGAACGCTTAATCAGCATATCCAAATGGTAAAAACAGCAGAGAGACTCGAAAAAGCGACCAAATTAGACCGATCGATCGCGCCATGTAACAACAAACCGTGGTGTTTATTTGTCCTTTAGAACTGCATCTACATTGTAATACAGTTCATAGAGTTTGTGGTGATATGTTCTCCTGTATGAGGGACCAAATATGGTACACTGTGACGATTTTTCCCTCAAAAGTCTTCAATATTTGATCTGTTAGCACTGTCCAGCAATGGGTATCGTAAAATATGACTGAAATGGTCAGTGTTTTGTAAGTCTCGCCTTTCACCTTTAGAGCTTTACACCGATTTGCGGTACTAAATTGAAATAGCCGTGGTTTCCTTGGGCAAAATTTCGCTGAATATTTACTACTCCGAGGTAGGTAAACTCCTTACTTACATCGGGGTGGACCTGCGCCTCAATCAATAAACTGCTTCAGTTAGTGTGATCTTTGGACTCCGCACTCAATAATGGCTCAGGTCCTCTTCTACTTACAAAGCGAGGTTTTCATTTATAGGGTTGTTTAGACCGAAGGCTTTCCAAGACGGCGATTTGTATCTTTCCAGACATCGTTAGATGTGACTAAGTCAAACTTTTTTGATCAGCTACAAAATTAGGTAAGTTTAGGTTAGGATAGGTAAGAGTGACGGTTGGAGAACCAACCCACTTAAGCTTATTGGCCCATTGTGCTGCTACATGGATCTTTAATACTCTTACTCATGGAACCAATTTGAGCTTATGATGAAGCGTAGGAGACTGTTAACGTCTGTATTCTTTAGATTGTTTAAGTCATTGCAGAATAAAGCTCCTAAAAGGAGTTATCTTCTCTGGGAGAGTGCTGGACTTCTTAAAAATGTTCTTTGGACTCTACTTAGTTTATTGCAATTGGTTGTAATGTCTAAGGCCATCCATCAGACAATCACACCGTAGGTGAGTATCGGTCTTACTATCGTTACTTTCGTACTATCGCCAGTAGCATTCCGCCCCTTCAAACTTTTAACCATAACAGCCATCTCGTTATAAATTCTTGTCAGTAGACCCTCAAGCCCACTAGCGGACATACTCTTCAATATTGTGATTCCGTACTGCTCGGTATTGGAATGTCCTGTCCTTTATTTCCTTGTCATTGTAACCTTCAAACATTTAAAACCAACGTACATCGGTACCTCTCTTTTCTTCCTTCCTAAGTCTTTTTCATCAGCGCTTTGTTAAAATGTTTTAAGGGTACTAATAAGCCATTGAGAGTGCACATATTATAAAAAAAACTGTTTTCAGGAGTAATGTCGTGGTACTTTCAAACAGTTTTACAAAGTATGTTTTTCTTTGTAGCGTTTTCGTTAAAATTATACGAAAGAACTGTAACGTCATGCCCAGGGCACTACTTCGACGTTTTTTCCAGGAGCTCACAGAAGCTCTCTACGGTTCTAATGAAGAATGCGTGCATAATAGTCTGATTTTGGAATATTTGATGCTCGTTTGCATTTCGAAAGCTGAAATGCACATGCACATCTAGGTTCAATGAAAAATCCACATCCGGCTCTTCCGTCGAACTTCTTGGATAATCGTTGTATCCAATTTGCAGCGCGGGATCAATTCCAAAACTTGTTGTATTTATCATTTTTGAGCTTCAGCTGAGATAATAGAGCTGCCGTTGTTCTATTGAAGCTTAATTCGGCAGTTTCTCTACTTCACTTCACTAGATCTGCATCTAGTGACTATTGTGTGATATGGTACAATATAGCATTATACATAGCTAAGTTAAGTATTTACACTAATCATATAATACCACCCCATAGATTTTTCTGAAGGGCAAATGTCCCTCTTAATCAATTGTGAGAAACAAAATTTACCTAGCAATTAACCTAAATCAACGCAGTTGCTTATAGGTCGAAAGCTCTACTCCGCCCGGCTACTGATTTATTGGCACTAGCAACACTTTCAAGTATGTTGGTCTGCGGTTGTCATATCTGGCCCGTTCAGATCTTTGTTTTAATCTGACCCACATTGAGTTACGAGGATATGAGAAATGTTAGGCCTTAAAAGTCTACCTGTACTTCTTCACATATTGAAAAAAACATGCTGGTGTATGCTTTTTTTAGAACACGTTTGATCATCATTTCCTGGTTACATTAAGGTAAACAAGTTAAATCCAGGAAAACACGTATGCTCTACTTAAATCCCTTGTAGACAAAAAAATGTCACGTACAAGCACAAATATAAAGATATGAACGTATACTTGTATGCACTCATACTTTCATTTATATCGATAGAATCTCCAGACGTCAAATAAAAGCGAGAACAACAAATAGGTGCAATTATTTGTAAACATTTTTATAGTCGCCAGATTAAATCCGCCCTTGAAAGTTTCCTCAACCCACCGCCACAATCAAACTGAACTTGAGTTCCTACCTACTTCTCAGCTGGATAAAATCGATACTACCCCGTAGTAAATCCAGCAAATTATTCGAGTAGCAAACGATAAGCTCCACACCGAAGCTCATGTGATCGTCTGCGCCTCCCTTTCTATAGTCACGTACTCAATTTGTCAACAGAAGAACTAAACGAAACATCTCAAAAGAACATCCACAAAACATATGTATTTCTCAGTTGCCTCGATTATGCGTATTCCGGTATTCCAAAAATAATCGGAATGAATGTTTCACATACGTCCCCCCGATGTGTCAGCTCGGTAATTTAAGATAACTCACTCAAGGTTCCATTGAACTGTCGGTATCACTCTCAAATGTCAATTGTTTCCTACAATAAAGACGTGAAAATTTTGATTTTCCACATAAAATTGGATCAAGGTTCTCTTGAAATTAAAAAGCTCAATTAAAACACACGCCATTAAGAAGTTTTAGCTCGAATGGCCTCGATGCAGATCATCGCACTTTTATCACATCTAAAAGGCATGTTTATATCCAAACTATCCATAACCGCGTTGTATTGTATACAAACAAAAATTGCACACACGCCTTAAATTTGAAAGCCGAAGACCAAAAGAAAACCACACAATGAAACTAATTCACTGTTCGAAAAACTAGGTCACACGATAGAATTCGAATTCAAGAGATGATGATTAGAAACGAACATACCCACACCCGTCACTATCAATTCCATGCTGTATTTCATGGCTTCTCACTTGAGACCGTTATACGTGCTGTTGGTGGTTAAGTTGATGAATAATGAAGTTTGAAATGTCATTGTTGGCGAAATTTCTTCGCAATTCTAATTCGCAAGTGCGATAACCTTGCCGGTATTTACTTTCCGTTTCCTGATTGTTTTCACCATAAAATTTGTGATTGCATGTTTGTTGATGGCGATGACAGAAGTGAGTCAGAAGGGTGAGTTCGTAGAGTTCAACTGATGTCCAAGGTCATGAAAACATGCGGTTTGTTTTTTCATTTTGAAACTTTTGTTATTTTCGAAAATGTTTTTGTGTAAATTATGATAAGGTGTATGTGACCGAAGGCTTACAAGGGGTAAATTTAAACAAAATAATCATCAGGCGAGTGAGGTGAAAGGATTTTTTTGTTTTTTATTGTAAAAAAAGTTATCTCTGTCAATAAACGCGCCGCAATGACGTTCTTTGGCTTGACTAATAAAATGTACTTAAGGTCAATTGACTTAATTGGTTATAATTTCATTTTATTACCTAGTGCTTTCACCGAGATAAGTGTTTTGTTTTTTTTTTAGAAGGCAGATGGCCTGATGTAAATTAATGGATGGTGATTCTATTTTTGGACAAGACTATCTATTAGATACGGCATGGCGTTGCATTCGAATTGAGTTGGTAAATAGAAGGTGAACTTGCTATGTGGTTTAGTTTTTTTGGGAGTTGAACAATGGAGCACGTGGCGGTCGATGAAGTACAATAATAATCACTGTCTGATAAAATGCTGATTTGGATTTGTGGCGTTGGGTCAATTTAAATTAATTGTCCCTTCTACTTCAATGACTAATGTGACGTCATGTTTTTTTTTTTTTTGTATATTATTTTGAATAAAGAGGAAGTAGAAGGTACCCACTTTGATTTCCTGGTATTAATCTTTTGCTGATAGCTTATGAAAAAAAATTGCATTTGTAGATATAGGTGTATGGAAGAATTAATATCACCTTCAGTTTGTGATAAGCTATCAGTGCTTGGTGGAACTATCGGAAAAGCAATTTTAAAAAAATTGAAAAAGAATTTCGTGAGACACAAACCGAGACAAGTATGAAACAATTTTTCCAAAGCCACTGATCTAAGTTCCAGAGCAAATCTAGAGTAGACTTTTAGAAGCATCCGAAGGTTCAGGACTGATTCACAAAATAAAAGTGTTAACATCACTGATCACTACAGAACTTAGAACTGCCTCTGCGTCAATAAGAGCGGTTTACTAGGTTTGATTTAAAGTGGTTTTCCATTTGGAACACTGAGACCAATTGAATTGGTTCAATTTAATATTTAGCCAATTGACATGGTTGAGTTGCTTCTTAAACGAATTTGGTGCCTCAATTGCGGCTCAATTCGCAATACCCTGATAACAAACAATGGATAGGTAATGTAAAACGTCAGAATTTATAATAGCTCCCACAACAGAATTTAGCAATCTGAATCTGCAAACATCCTACAAATCACATTCCTGCTACACAAAATACGCGAATATGATAACCTTAACAACTACAGAGGTATATTATTCATAAACGCCTCAGCAAAATTATTTCGAGCAGTGTTGATCAGTAAGCTAACACAATGTGTTACAAATAATAAAGTTCTACATAAATTTGTAAGTACTAGTAGTTGAAACCTTACCAAGCTAAGCCGTAACCGACAAAGGCATGGAGGGTATTACAGGCATTTGCACCGAGCAACTGAAAGTGGTCCTGAATATAAAAAATATTTACTTACTTGAGACATTGTAGTCTTCCATATTCTGCGATCCCGGGTACACTGATTCAAGTTATCTAGACAAAGCACTCTGGCATCCACGATGGCTTGGTCTTTCAAATGGATGTTCGGCTTTCCTTGTCGTTTTATATCTGGGGACTGGGAATCTAAGATCCTTAGTCGGAGCATTATTGTCCATTCGCTCGATGTGGCCGAGTTAATGTAGCCGACGTATTTTGGACTACATCCACATCTTGATACAGCTTATAGAGTCAGCGATTGTATCTTCTTCTCCATTCGCCTTTCCGCATACAGTACCAAAAATTCTTCGAAAAATTATTTTTTCGAAAGAGCCCAGTATCAGTTCTCCTTTCCTGCTCATCGCCCAGCACGTAGCGCCATACAGGAGAATTGGCAGAATAAGGGTTTTATAAAGCATACTTTTCGTCCTTTGTGTTAGGGGTTTTGAAAGCAATTGTTTTGTCAGACCGAAGTAGTAACCATTTCCCAGGGTGAATTTTTGCCGGATCTCCACTGGGGTGTCATTCGTGGAGTTCACGTTTACTCCGAGGTAGATAAACTCCTTAACTACCTTGAAATTGTTGTCAATAGTGACGTTTTGTCCTAGGTGGTTGACATATCTGCCCGCATATCCCAGTAACTGAAAGGACCTGTTAAAGATAGTGCCTTCAGTGTTGACACCTGTCCTGCTCATTATCTGCTCCAGAACGAGATTGAAGAATTCACATGATAGCGCATCTCCTTGGCGAAATTCGATGCACGTTTAAAATAGTTCGGAGGGGCTTCATCCAAATTGCACATTGCAGTGCGTGATTTCCAGGCTCACGCGACATATTTGGATCAGTTTTGTCGGGATGCCCTAATGATGAATACTATTATATGCGGCTTTGAAGTCAATAAATAGGTAGTGAGTCTCAACCTAAAATTCGTTGGTTTTTGGTCTATACTCAATCTGCCGGGCCGGAAGCTACACTGGTACCTGCCGATTAGTGTGTTGCAGAACGGTTTGAGACGTTCACACAGTAATTTGGAAAGAATCTTATATGCGACATTAAACAGGGATATGCTTCGATAGTTCTTGCAAGACATAGGATTGCCTTCTTTGTAGATGGGGCATATACATAGAGCTGATAGTTTAGTCATCGGGCATGCTTTCTTCCAACCATACTTGGTTGATGATTTGCTGCATGCGCCTTACCAAAGCATTGCAACCGTATTTGAAGAAATTCGCTAGTAGGCCATCAGAGCCTGCTGCCTTGTTGTTCTTAAGCTTTTTTATAGCTAAGTCGATTTTTTCTATACTTGGCGGCGGAACTGGTTGTTTATTAACTGGATGTGGTTCTATTCTTGCTCTATCACACTCTTTACATGATGCCCATTTAGTAGCTGCTGGAAATGCTGCTTTAACATATCTGCTATCCCCTGTGCTTCGGTGACTAGGCTTACTTCGCAGTTTCGAAGAGCCTGTACTGCGGTCTTGAAGTTAGCCGCCAGTGGCTTGACCTACTTGTAAAACCTCCGGATTTTGTTTTGAACGCGAGACTCTTCAATATTCCTGAGGTGGGAGACTGGGTAGGCCATCTTCTTTCTATGCAGGATGTTCTTCTGCTCTCTTTTTCCGAGTCGATACTTTTCCCTCCCTTATTTTGCGCTGCAGTCTTTCCTTGTGTACATCTTCTAATATGCAATAATATGCAATTTTTTATTGCAGTTGTAATAAATGTCTCAATTTTTCCAATTTATCTTATGTGATCCTATCTATCGTATTGAAGCGCGTGAAGACACATCCAAGCTTTTGAGTAGCACCTCGTTCGTGTTCGTATATTCCAGGTACATATTCTCAAATGGTACTCCATTGACGTTCCGTATCTAGTTGCCATTTGAGAGACTCATTATCCGAGGCTGGGTTGGAATATAGAAGAGACGAGGACAGCGTAAATTACGAGGGCTAGTGTTGAAGGAAATAGAATTGTAAAGGGAACAGAATCCGAGAGCAATCGATCAATGAAGAGAATGTCAGCTACATCTCTGCATTTTTCGAGGGTATTTAGGTTAAGTTAAATAGTTTGAGGCGGTCGCGATAGGGAGGTAAGATAAAAAGGGTTATTCTAGGGTAGACCACGAAGAGCAAATCGAAGAAAACTACGTTGAATGTTCTCGATTCGGGATATATGAATGCGCTGAAAGGGGGACCACACTTGTCTGGTATATTCACGGAGAGGCCGGACAAGGGTAGTGTAAAGTGACCTTATCACATAAGTGTTGCAAAATTCTTTAGACCAAAGTTTGATAAAACCGAGCTATGAGTTAGCGTTAAGGACTATCTCATCAATATGCAAAGCTTAACTCTCTATCGTATAAAATTCCAAGGTCGCGAAGGGATTGAACCAGAGTACAGGTTGGTCATGCAGAAAATAAAGTCGAGAGGGAGATTGATTGGACTTGCGAGACAAAATCAAAGATTGGCATTTGAAGACATTAAGCTCAAAGCAATTTTTTAGACACCAGGTGGAGTCTTCTTGAAGGAGAATAAAGTCTTGGGGTGAAGAAATAGTTTTGGAGAGCTTAGTGTCATCGGCGTAAATGGATACGGAGCAGTGTTTGAAAAAAAAAAAGAGGACCTATATGGCTGCTTTGTGGGACACCAGAAGTGGCTAAAAACGGTGTAGAGAAGGCTGATCTAAAGCGAACGCTATAATAACGGTTCTACGGATAAGAAGATATTTATTTTAACAATATGGGGTCAAAACCGAGTGAAGACAATTTGAAGGATCAGTTGATGAGATATTTTATCGAAAGCCTTAGTGAAATTTTCTAGGGCTGAAAGCGCAAAGGATACGAATTCAACTAAGTTTGCAGTAGTTCATCTACTTTTTAGAAATCTTTTCCAAAATCCTGCCTCAGTATTAGATGTAGAAAATAAAGATTTAAAAAAAGACCTTGTGTCAAAGTCCGATTTACAGCTGCTCTTCGCTAAACTAACGGGCTTGAGAGCAAGGTGCATAAAGTTATCTGAAAAAGTAGCTCAATTGGAAAGGCTTACAATGTTTTAGAAGCGCAGGTAGACAAACTTATCCAGAGAAGCACGGGAAATAAAATTATTGCGCACTTTCCTGCAGATAGCAATGTGTTTTAAATGCCTTATATATTAGAGTGCTTCAAAATCTTCCGCTGAACTAGGACTTTTTCACCACAGGAGATAATAATATGTATAGTGCATTATTATTTATAAGCTAATCCGAGCAAAACAGTGGTGAATTAGAGTAAACAAACCATTTCTTAAATGTTTTTTTAGGTGTAGGTATCAGAAGAGCTTTCTTTTTTTGCTATTTTGTGGCACATCAGAGTACATAATATTATAAGATATTTGAATGATTCATTTCAAGTGGAAAAGTGGAGAAAAAAGTAATCGGATCCAAAATTTAAATAAAAAGAATCAGATTTCTTGAAAACTTTCGTTAACATCCAGGGTAAAGTCTAATAAACGTATCATTTCTGGAGAGTATTGTGCTTTGAGATTTTTTTGGTTCTAAAATGAGTGGGTCAAATGAGACTGGAGGAAACGTATCTTTTAACTAGTAGCACAACATGGTATCATTAACATGATCTTTAAAGTAAGGGAACTGATCAATCTGAATTACAAAGGATGCGCCAATAGCTAGTGTGGAAGTTTTCATTAAATTAAAGACACATTTATTGTGAAATTAATATAGAATTGATTATTGATTAATAAAGTTCGGTCTATGGCAATTATGAATCATGTATACATTATGAATACAACATTGTTCATGTAACCACCATTCAAAGGTTAAAATCATCGAATTAATTTAATTTAACCTCAAATTTCGTACGCAATAAATTGATTGATTGATGGCTTGTGTGGCTGCCAGCATCATTCTGTTGAAAGCAGATATCGTCCAGACCCAATTCATTTAGTTTTGGGGAAAAAAAACCGGTAACGTTCTCCATTCACTGTTACTTTCTCACCAGCCTCATCTTTGAAAAAGTACGTGCTAATGTTGCTGCCAACTCTTTTGGGATGTGTTGTTTTTTCGTGAATTTCATATGGGTTCTCTGGTCTCCAGATACGACAATTTTGTTTATTTACATACCTATCTATCCAAAAATGGGTTTCACCGAAATAGATCAAATTCGATGGCAAATGGTCCTGACGATCCAGCATCCAGTTAACAAATCGGCAACGTCGTAGATGGTCCAAAGGCTTCAATTGTTGTGTAATTTGGATTTTATAGGGGTGAAAATGAAGATCAACTTTTAAAATTTGCCGCAAAGTGACCTAACCGAGGCATAATTTTTGATTTCGCTTTGATAATGTGGTGATGTTTTGCTTGTACGTGCTGGCCCATCATGCTGAAATGAAGTTTGACCCGATACCGAACCAGTTTCATCTATTCACCATTGCCCGAATTCCGGACTTACTAGTGCGATTATATTGACCGAAAAATTCACGAATTTTATGAAATGTTCCTTTTACAGATCGCCCATTTTCATAATAACTTTAACAAAAATGCAAAAAACAAATCCTCGTCGCAATACTCGTATTTTTCAAGAGAAACAAGATACATAAATCACAAAGAAGATACATAATCACTCCAGGGGTCTCCTTGACCCCTGTCCAGATGTGGTTCAAGGTAAAAAGCATAGTATGAGTAAGTACGTGGAATTGTTCATTTCGAGTAAAAACGAATATTTGTCATTCTATTGAAGATATGAAGATAGCGGCAGCAGCATTCACATCTTTATCTGGTTTTTGGGTGCAATTTTTCATTCATGCTGAAGTATCGCACCGACTTGCACAGTCCAGTTGAATAACTTTAAAACCAGCTGTCTGGCGCCTGTCTGACTTGAGCCATAAAAAACCAAATATTTTAAAATTTTCCATTGGATCTATGGTATAACAGCTTGGTGCGATTAACTGCGACATCAATGGCATTAATTCATTTATCATCGATGTTTCTTAGACGGTCTTCGGTGAATTTCCACTGCCTGCAAACGATGACAGCTAAAAAATGCTGATGAATGCTATCTGGTAATTTTAATATTAAATGACTGACTATGTTGTGCAACCGAAAAACTGGTGTTGCTTCAAAATATGTAGCATCGAAGACACACTATTCAGTAAAAACAAAACTTTCCACACTCCTAATCATTTTCAAGATCAGAAATTCGGTTTGATTAATTGCGAACGACGAAAAAAAAAAAATCATGTAACCGGTAGCCCAAAGCCTTATATTTTAGATTTGTAAAGCAGCACATATTTACATATGGTATGTGTATATGTACCATATGTATATTTTTTTGTCTATCCAAAAGTTTCTAATCGTGACTCGGCAATTTGTAATGGTCAATAACGAATCGTTCTCATAAAGAAGTTAATTTATTGCTTGTCTTGCAAAGTTCCTGCTATCCCTTCATTTATTTTCGAGTTATAGTTAATAAATTAACAAAAAGCCGATTTTCGACGCAAAAATATTATATTACCTTGGCAAATAACGTTAACCAAATCAACTTATTGATTTTGGTCTTAAAAACATTAATATTGATGAATGGTATTTGGTTCTAATAAAATATATTTCCCTGTAAAAAACAATAGTAAATAATAGTTCGCTAAAACTATGACGCAGTTCCTTCGTTTCTATCAGAAGGTGATATCAAATTCCATAGCTACAATCTGATAAATGTCGGTAAGGCGTAAGACAAAACAGTTTAGTCAGATTTCCGAGTAAGAATTATTCCTAAGAGGTTTATTTTTCCAATATTCTTGAAGTTAAAAAGGTTAAGGAAAAAATATCCTTATTCGCGTTCGCTGACGTCCATGCTTCAGTGGTCAACTTTTGCTTCGGTTTCTGACTTAGGTTTCTTATCAGAAATAACAGACACAGGCTCTTATTACTTCCAATTCAATTACTTTGCACGCCCCTTCTCGCTGAAAGCATACTTGCCATTTTACGGATGAATGTCTAATGGGTCAACGGCAGTTCTCTTACCTCTCTCTTTAAAATATCCGGCCCTTTTTGCACAAGAAAAGTCCTGGACCAACACGTTAAGGGTTGTGATTGTGATTAACCTTACGGCCTTAGATAAGAACGGATTTCCTTTTGTCGACCCTGCAAAACGAAGAAATGGTAAGGACACTTAGGATCGCACTTTTTTTTATGTATAATATGCCCGCTTTTAAGGGGTTATTAGTACCCTTAAAATGCTGTCACACATAATAAGAAGGACAGGTACCGATTAACGTTAGTTCTAAATGTTTGAAATGAAAATTGGAAAGTTTTTCGGTTTCGATGATATAGGGTTTTCTAATAACGACTTGACAAATTTTTTTTTTTTAAATAAAAGGCAAACCATTTGAGATATTTCAAAAACTTTATTATTGGCTTGAAATACAATCAAAACATTTATGAATGGAACTCAACTTCGTTCATATGGCCACAGCTAGCACGTTTGCAGCGGTCGATTCATTGGACCCAATTTTCAACGACTCGGCCACACATTTCGGCCGAAACGGCCGCTATTTCGTGTTCAATGTTGGCTCTGAGCTCTTCCGACGTCGTCGGCGTGTTGGCATAAACCAATGACTTAACGTAGCTCCACAGAAAATAGTCAAGCGGCGTTAAATCGCACGAACCAGGCGGCCAATCGACTGGCCCATGTCTTGAGATAACATGCTCACCATATTACTCTTCAATAAATCGATTGTAGCGTGTGCTGTGTGGCTTGTGGCACCATCCTGTTGAAACCACATGTCGTCCAAGTCCATATCTTGCAATTCGCTCCAAAAAAAAATCGGTGATCACGATCGTTATCGTCGACGAGAAAATATGGCCCAATATAACAATATTTTTTGTAGATAAAATGGTGATTCATGAAGCACATGTGGGTTTGCACCCAACCAATAACGCATATTTTGCTTATTGAACCCATTGAGCCAAAAATGAGGTTCGTCACTAAAGATGATTTTGCGACTCCGAATATCTGTAGAAAATTTTTATAATTTGCAGACGTTGCTCGTTAGTGTACTTTACATGATGAAAATGTTGAATTTAATGAATAAATTGACAGTGACAGTTTGATGATTAGAGAAAGAGTGCGTTCACAAATTAAATTCAAAGTTGTCAAATCCCTATTGGAAAACCCTATACAAGTGCCATTCATGGATTTTGTTATGTTAAATTCCACTCTGTTGGTTATACTGTTAATATAGGAATTAAATGAGATTAACATACGCTGGCGTTTTCGTTCTACAGCCGAAGAGAAGAGACGTGAGTCCGGGAACGAATATGATAAATAGAGACTACTGTCATCAGAAAAAGAATATACTGAATTAGAAGTAGCAAGCAAGAGATCATTGATGAAAATTAAAAAGGGTGTCGGAGACAGAACGGAGTCCTGATGCACACTACTGCACGAGTGCAAAAGTGGATTCGTCCCATTAAATACGCATTTAAGTGTAGGTGGGGACAAAGCACAATCTGGAAGGTTAAACTGGCCACTAAGTGTGCAGCAAGCGGATTGACCTTGTCCAAATAGCTGACATCTGGAATGTCATTGTAAATGAGCGCTGGGTTGGAGGATGATTCTGACCGTATTGGAATATTGTCTGTCGAGTTGGTCGAGTCGTACCATGCCATTTCTTTTTATCTGAAACTCATAAAACCATGAGAGATGAATGATCTGATTCCGAAGAGTGTCTGCTTGCAGCGGCATTCACGTCGTTATCGAGGAAACTTAACGACCAGTTAAAAGTCCTAGTTACTCTGTCAAATGCGCTCCAAAAGGCTTTTTCGTATTCCCATACGGTTCTTTTAGGAATCTTTTCTCTGACTGTGTGGTCGATGTATGAGAAATTAGTTAATATGACAAACCTGTTTGACGAGCCCAGAAGGGATAGCACATCGGCAGTGTACTTACAAGGGTGTGAAATTAAAAACAAGTCCAGGCTGTTGGCGGTGTGACTATCAACGTCTGGTATTCAAATTTGTACGCTGGGTCAAATTATTTTCCGCAACGAAGATCTTAACACATCGTGCTTCTTTCCAGAATATCACCATTTCAGAATGAGGATACAGACGACCATTTCTTTGCTTTCCAGTTTGGGACTTCTATAAATAGAACAGTAGTGGATAATTTGCTTACGGAGTGGAATGTTTGGACCCTTAACAGTTCCCTTAGATAAGTTTCTAAACTTCAAGACAACAAGAGTCCAAAACTCTGCAGACCGGACAATTGATCTCCATTCAGTGTACATGTACTTACCATTTCAGGCGACTAGTGCACAGTTTTCTGATTATGTGGATGTCGCCATACAGCTGGTATAGTTCGTCGTTGAATCTTCTCCTCCGAAGCCTCTAACCGCAAACGGGACCTAGTATTTTTCCTTTGGAAACGACAGTGGTTATCTTTATCCACATTCAATAGAGCTGGAATGATCAGGGTCTTATATTGAGTATCCTTAGTTGTTCGGGATAGGGCCTTAGCTCAAAAAAAAAAAAAAAAAAACAGAATTGGCCAGAGTGATTCTTCGTCTTATTTCTAGTATTGTTGTTAGCGGGTAGACAAAGTTCCTTTCTACATCGAAATTATAGCTGTGAACTAACCATCTAACTTGGATTATCCGGACTTTTCTGACGAGGTCTGCATTGCTGTATAGCTCATACAGCTCGCTGTTGAAATGTCTTCACCACTTTTCCGAGAAGATTTTCACTATTATTTTCTTTTACGCTCTCGACGCTTCTCTGACGTAAAGCAGGACTAGAATGATCAGCGTCTTGTATAACATGTTCTTGGTTGCTTTACTACTAAATTGCCTTCTAAGCTCATTAAAGCAGTGATTAGCGAGATTTATTCTTGGCATGGTTGTCACGGTGGTGTTATTGCAGCAGTTAATAGCGGAACCGAGGTAGATAAAGTCCCTTGCTACCATAAAGTTGTAGCTGCCTAACGTTGCCCCTCTTTTTTGACAGCATGTATCTTTTTTTCCTTCGTTTCTATCTTTCTTCTTTCCATCTTTATCGTTTCTATTTCAATAGCCGCAAACGCTCCATTGGCAGTTCGTTGAGTTCTTCCGATTATGCCAATGTCGTCTGCAAATGCGACTAAATAAACAGATTTTTGAAATATGGTGCTCTTCGAGTTAACTTGTAACTTTAGCACAATTCATTCAAGAACGATGTTAAACGATGAGAACATGGCAAGGAATAGCTTTGTTGAAGTCATTTTCTGACATTAAAAGTCCTGGTTTTATCATTACTGACCTTGACGGAGCAGCGTGTGTTCTTCATCGTCATCCTGCATAGTCGAATGAAATTGACTGGAATGCCAAACTAAGGCATGCCTCGGTATATTTTATTTCTATAGATGATGTGTAGCTCTGGAATCAATGAAGAGATGTTGTGTATCGATTTGGAACTCCTTGGCGTTTTCAAGCTCTGCGTAATATACAAATTTTATATATACTCGTAGTGGACTCTGCTTTAAAACCACACATTTAGGTGCCGGACAGGCTATTTACGAAGGGTTTTAAGCGTTTACATAATATGGCAGATAGGATTTTATATGTGATGTTGAGGAGATTTATACCGCTGTAGCAGTATTTTACGAAAGACTGCTCACAAGCCATAATCTACTAAAGTATATGCACAGAAGATGCGGCACATCGATGGCGAACTCTGAGGCTGTTAAAACAAAGTTTCAAGGAAGTGAGTCTCTTTTTATGCAACTGTCCTAGGTCCTGATCGAATTCCCATCAATCTACATCAAATCTAGCCCTCGCTATGAGGTACACTTCCTTGCTTTCTGGAAGCCATGGATTGGTTGAGGATTAAAATGAGTCCTGCTGCATATTGATAGTTTTCTGTTACACAATTCCATAACCATGATATTCTATAAACCGCCAATGCTTAGACTAACTAGGTCATTCGACAAAGTATCTAATTCACTAATTTGTCACGAAATGATATACTATCCTACCATCGATCAATGTCATCACTCAAATCTTATCAAATCAATTTTCTACGATAAAGCTCTGACATTTTTTGTTTGTGCAAAGTGAGGCTAGAATTTGCTTGAGACTTTTCCGCTACCTTGGAATTAAACGAAATAAAATTGAATTGTATCTTTGATACTGGTTTAATAGAATTCATGTTGAAGCTCATGATATCACTTAATAAACTAACCTAGCAAGTGTGAGATTTTGGAATTAAGTGGTCTGCATCAACAAAAAGGGGGTGTGTCTCGACTTGGTAGAATTATACTACGTAGACCATGACTTCAGTATTCATGAGAAATTTTGGATAAAAAAAAAACTGGTCCAATGGGTCCAAACGACTTGAACTGACTCATTATGAATATTTCGTTTTACGTTATACTTGATAAAAAATATTTTTCTTTTTTTTTATAATTCAAATTGAAATGCTCAATCAGAGATGAGACAATATGCTGACGAATAGCAGATGAATAGCTGACGATAAATAATCTAGAATACGCCACATTCAAAGCTTGTTTTAGAGATTTGTAGAAAAAAAACCGCAAAGAATGTGTTCGAATGAGTACATCCTGAACCAGCAGCGCAACAATCAAATTCGTAGCGTGGTGCTTGCCTCACATCACAGTGGTGGTACCTGGTAACACCATGCGTAAATCCTTACTAAAACATGATAAAATGTGAAGTGAATGCTCGAACAATAGCATAATAGTGACCCTATACGGAAGAGATGAAAAGAGTGCGATGGATAGACCAGACAAAAGACGATGATAATCGTATCTAATGTGGAGAATGTTACAGACAACCGGCGCTACAAGCAGTGCCCTAAGTATGACGTGAAAATCGTGCTTGTCGATTTGAATGCCAATCTAGGCAAGGACGGCATCTTTGGTAGTACAGTGTAGAAGTACAGCTCTCACACCATCGCCTCTCAAAACGGACATAGCCTTATTGATTTTGCGGCCGGACGTAATGTAGATATAGTCAGCACACGGTTTCTACACCTTGATATCCATAAATAACTTGATTGGCTTCTGATCAACAAACCGTTAATCAAACGATCGACGCAAGACATTCCTCCAGTGTTTAGTCCGAATGTTCCGAGTGGTTAACATTGACTCGGATCATTATCTTATTGTAGTCAAGATACAGATGTAAATCGCGAACAGAAATCTGTGAAGATGGTGAAAGAAATCTCATAGGCTGGGAATCTGGAAAGATATTTCTGCAGACTGTTAAACGGTTATAACGAATAACATCGTCATGAGCCATTCAAACTGGACAAAGATATATCCAACATACTCAACTATCTGACCAAGATGAAGTCAAGACAGCTATTTCCAAACTTAGGACAACTAATCTCCAAAATCTGCGTCGACGAAACTATGCCCTACGAATGGAAACTCAGCATTGTTTGTCCGATGTTAAGAAGGCAGATCTCCTGAACTGGGCCAACTCTAAGAGAATACTTTAAGTCTGCTCAACATCGCATACGAAACCCTATTTGCCTTATTATGTGAACACTTAATAGTCTTCGTAAATAGTCTGAGCTGCCCTTATCAGTGTACTTCTAGGTCGGGAAAGTCCACAACAGATTAAGTTTTATATTACGTCGTGATAATCAGCTACAACTTTGAGGAAGTAAAGGACTCTATCTACCTCGTTTCCGCTATCAACTCTGACAGTGACACCACTGAATCACTAATGGGCTGAGAAGGCAATTGAGTAGTAAACGCCTTTCTCGAGCAATCAAAAAAAACTTATACAAGATACTGATCGTCACAACCTTACGAAGCAGAACCTTGGCCATCGTGGTAGAAATTGGATGAAAATACCCTCGGGCGCTTCGAGAAAAAATTTCTTCGGGTAATTTTTGGTCCCGTTTGCATCAACGGAGAATGGAGGAGACGTTTCAAAAGCGAACTTTACGTAATGGAAAGTGATGCCGATCTCGTCAGAAAAGCTTGAATAACTGGATGTATATGGCTGGGTCATCTTGAGCGCATCAATGACAGCGTTTTCGACTCCAATCCAAAGAGATAATGCATTAGAGAACGATAACATCCAAGCAAATTTCGTGTGCGCAATTAGAGGCAGCTGCCAATGATCGCCCGAGCTAGTCTGGTATGTTAGCTGAGATCCAGGTCCACCCCGGAATGTGGCGCAATTTAAGTAAGGAAAGAAGGAATGTTATTTCTTTCCAAGCACAAATGATGAGAAGCGTTTGTTGATAAAAATGGTTAAGCAATAATGGGATCGCATTCCGTACTGAAAATATGAAGGATTTACTTTTGTATATTGTTTAACTGCGAAGACCACCAACAATTTTGCTGGTACAGACGGACTTCTTTGTGCGAAGGGCACAAGGCCATATCATAACTTTCAACGACGTTGATATAATGGACAAGAGCACAGTCACCGGAAACAGAAAATGCAGGCAACTTACAAAGAATAAAATAAAGTATCTGCCGTCGACAAGAAAGCTCATCCAACACTTATGAATGAATCGAACTGTACGCCTTTGCAAATTCAAATATTAGTATTTATATAACAAATTGTCAATCGCTGCTTTTTTGGGCTAAAAAGGGTACTGAAAAATAAGTCCTTTGATGCTTGAGAGGCCTGTCTTTTCGACACCGTATGTGCACTTTGTTTTACCCTCAGTTTATAATAAACTTATCTTCGCTGTTCAATGTTCCTCACATTTCCTTGGTTATACAATTCGTCCTTCTTTGCAGTGCTGGCTTCTATGCCTTTCGTTCCTATATTCTCCGTCAAACTAGGGTTTTCAAAGTCGTTATAGGTTAAAATCACATGCGGCGTCACAATGGCTTGCTGACAATTTCGCTACTGTTCTTCTGCGTGTGACGCTGGCAAAATACGTTCTTGGAGACTTGGAGAAAAATCTCTTTTAGTCTTTAACGATTTCAGCCTTTCGACGTCAAATTTCTTCCTATTGCTACAACAAAATAGTGTTCTGAGTAGGTGTTGACTCTTAGAAATGTTAAGAATACTAGAGCTATCGTCTTGCGTCAATCAATGAAATTTGGTCTCGCCGCAAATTCGATCAGCGTTAGCTAATTTTCGGAGCTGGAGTCGTTTTCTGACTGTCACCGACGACTGGTTGAGGAGCTCATAGCAACAAACTTTAGCAAAGTCGTCCATTCCTCTATGGGAACATGAGTGTACCATATATTAGAGTTATTTTGGATGCTAATTGTAATCAGGCATTTCTTGCCTAGGTCTTCATCCGATAATGAATAGCTCTCCGTAGCTCTCATTATAGGTACAAATTCAATGTCAAAATTATCCATCCTTATTTTACCCAGCTCATCCTAGATGGCAGTGATAACCGCTTTGTTAATGGGTTTTAGTTATTGTTCGGCAACATGTGGAATATTGAGGCTCCAACCATTCCACGTGCATATCCCAAATTGTCCATTTTTCGTTTAATTGGGGTCTATTCATGTCTGCATATGTAGATATTCATATCCATATCTATGTGCGAGGCTTCGCAACATGCATTGTTTTACGCAAGCAGCTAACCCGACCGCACAACCACCAAACTGAAGGTCCAGATCCTTCAGAAGATAATGCCAGTAGTTCACTGAGTAGCTTCGAATGAAACTCCCCTTCATCATCCCTTTTGCAACATTCTGGTAGAATGCCGGAAAAATCCTCATATGACATGACTTTCGAATTTGTGGTAGCTCTATATAGGTCATCGCTAAATTTACCTCTAATGTCGCCGTTGATTCTATCTTGAGAGTTCTACCACTGCATTGAGCTTTGCTTGTAATATTGCATATGCACAGATGTTCACCCAGCCTGCGCAGAGGCGAGTAGTGCAAGAAACATTTGCGTAGTCATACTGCAGAATGTTCGTGGTGGTTGTCCTAAGCCACTGGCCTCCTGTTTTCTGAAACTGGGCTTAGAACCGGCTATTGCGAAATTATCCGAGGCCCTGAGCCCAGTTGAAGTCTCAATTTTTTTTAAATATTTATGTATTTGCTCTCAAAAATCTGGGTGTCAATAAAAATCGATTTTATTCGATAGCATTGCTTTAGCTTTTTCAACAGCATGAATCATATTTTTTACTAACAAAATTCTGACATACTGTCAAGGCTATTGCACTCGCTATAGTTTTCAATTCAGTAATAGTCTAACTCATTAGCACCACAGTTGATAATAAAACTTGAAAAAAATTGCCCCATAACTGGCCACTACCATCAGCGATAATCCAACATGGTAATCATATGTGAAACTTATAATTTTTTTTTCAGTATCTCCTACAAAAACCAGTTATAATTGATTTATTCATTTGCATAATTCACTTACTAACACACCAGTCCCACATGTGCTTAAGTCGCACCTAAATCTCTCATCACTTAGCCAAAAATGATATTTTCAAATACGGATAGATACAGGCTAAAATAAACTGCCGTAATCGTCTACACGTACTCGGATTCGTACTCGTATATCTTTGACTAAATATTTGCTTGAACCGAACACGATAAGTATCGAAATGTGTTGGACACACCACACCGACACGACATAATACAAAAAGCATTCATTTAAACTTCAACTCATAGACAACTGTCAGATATATGGTATTAAGCAATCTTAAGTATATACATATGTATTTAGCGTCAAGCGTCTCCAAGTGTCGTACTCTCGATAGATACTGCAAACCAAGTACTGGGTAATTTAGAGTGCTATTAAGTGCTGTTTTTCCGAAAAATTATGTAGGCCCAACCCTGACCTCTAATAAGCTAATTGATCACAAAATGTTAGACCACAAAGGTCTTATATAGTAGAGGCCATCTCTTTGCGCTAGGCGAGGGCGCCCACAAAAAAAAAAAATAAAAAATAAAAAATAACCCAGAGCGGCTTCTGCTCGCAATTAAATTTATGTATGACATCTGTCAAGTCGAGTTAAATAAAAAAAAAGCAATTTACAACTCCACGTGTCTGTATTTAAGTGATTTTAGAATTTTTTTTTATAATAAAAATAATCACTAACGACATTGGCATGTGTCTGTGTTTTCTCCTTGTTTATAAACATGCAAAAAGAACAAATGCTTAATCATTTGGAGCATAAGAAAACCGGTTCTATAAAATATAAGGGTCACCACATACAGTCGCCTCGGGTCATAAACAGAACAGATATATTTTCGGCACAAGTCTACATAGTCCACATGGCTTGAGATCTACATGGTCCTTTTATTTTTTGCGATTTCGAACTTTATTTGGGGTTTTCGAGTTGAGTTTTGTTTTGTTTTGTTTTTTTTCCGCACTAATGACTACACTTCCCCATGTGCTGTAGCAAATTTAAAATTTTAATTAGCAGCAGGGTTTTTTTTCCTTTTTAAATGGTAAAAAAAAAATCAGTAGTTTCCTGCTTTGTTAGGAGGAAAGAAAAGATAGAAAAAAAAATTGCTATTAAGATGCAAATTAGTGTTCCAGCGCTAATTAGTACCAAGAGAGATTATTTTTTTTTTTTTTTGAAAAAAAAAAACCGTGGAGATATATACATATTTTTTGATGTATCTGTGCATAGACCAACTGTAATGATTTGAATCCCGTGATCTGGGAAGGAGGATGACGCATCAAAGCATGCTACTGAGTTGGATTTTCTAAATTGAATTTCCACGTTTTTGTTTTTTTTTTTTTTTTGCGCTTTAAGATACTCCTTTCACGCTTCGGCAGATTTGATAAAAACATTAATATTCGCTTTTAGAAGAGAAAAATGACGACCCCTTCGGACGGCTTTCTGCATTATTTGTTTGTTTTCGTTATTTAAGTGTCTGATCGGTGTTTTTTGTTGTTGTTGTTTTCGAATGCTGTCACTCGTGTGGTCAATGTCCTGTAACGGAGTATGTGCGCAACTATATTTTGGTAAAGCAATTTTCTTCTTTGTTTTCTTTTTCAAATTGCCCTAAAGTTGTTTACTAAAATTCCCAATCGTAAGCCGATTAAACTGAGAGGTTTCTTTATCGTGTTCTCAATTGGAACTAAAGCGTGTTTTACAGTCCTACCATAAATGAAGCATTCAGTTGCTGATTCTTTATAGATTTTATTGCGCATGTATGGTCCTATAAATAAAAACAAAACGAAAAAAAAAAAAACTAAAGAAGTGAAGGTTACCAAACTACGCCTACAATTTGAATTAGATTGGCACTGTTCTCTGGAATTTATTGATTTATTCAATCTGTTTGGCATGTGGGATGTTCTTAAGTTGAAACTTACCCAACAGGAGTGCTGAGGAATTTGTTGTAGTTAGGTGCTAAGAGTTGCGAATCGAATGTCTTACGAGCTTTCCCGACTGTGCTAAGAGTTTGAATCTGTGCAGAATCCTATAAAGATATGACAAACATGGGCTAAGATATCCAAGTAACCATAAGTTCTTTACATAAGAGTTGTATAGAAGAAATCAATCTACAGATAATTGTTACGAAAACGATTTTCTATATCAGTTAATGCTCCAAAGCTAAAGATGAGTTATATGACCGAACAACGTTTTTGGGAAAATGATATCTCCCGAAGTATGTTACTGACACCGTAAGATTCTACCTCTGGTAACAATCGCATTTTAATTTGAATTTTTAATTTGGGTGGGAACTAAGGCCCCCATTTATTTGGCTTAATACAAACTTACTTTCTTACTTACGCTAAAATTCGGTTGCTACATTTCGGAGTGAACCTGGGCCTCAAATAACAACCCTCTCTAGTTAATCTGATCTTTAGCTAACTGCCTAGAGTTGCTCACTCCAAGTCGGTTGAGGACTCTTTCTACATGTGCACGCCACCTAAGGTTAGGTCTGCCTCTACTGCGTTATCAGTCCGAGTTAGATTCGAAGACACTGCTAGATGGAACATTATTGTCCATTCCCTCTATATGCATCAAGCGACTGATGCGCAGATTTCTGACTAGGTCGAGGCTGCTGTACAATTCGTTTTGTTCGTCGTTGAGTTCTCTTCTAAAGCCTTTCAACGCAAATGGGACCGAATATTTTTCGAATGATTTTCCTCTCGAAACGACTGAGGATTTGTTCATCTGCTTTCGTTTGAGCCTATGCTTCAGCGTCAGCGGTTGAAAAGAGTGATTCTTCGTTTTATTTTTGCTGAGGTGTTGTTGGCAGAATTTAAGACAAAGTTCCTCACTTCCTCGAAGTTGTGTGTTTCATCTTATTGACAGCATATATGTGCTTGGCTAAGATTGTGCCTCCGAATTTCGCTTGTGAGTTCCGCAAATTCTTTTAAGTATGTTATGATGTTTAAGAAATTGCATAACAGCACACTACCTTGTCTTAAGCCTTTTTCGACATCAAGAATCGTTACCGGCTTTAACAGAGCAGTGAGCGTTCTTAATTGTCATTTTGCACATACGGACAAGCTTGACAGGGACGACAAAACTAGACATGGTTCTGTATATCGCGTCTCTATAAATGCTGTCATATGCGGCCGTAAGATCGATGAAAAGGTGGTGGGTATCGATTTGAACTTCTTGAGTTTCTTCCAGGATCTGCGGGTAAATTTGGTCGATTATGTACTTTGCTTTTCTGAAACCGCACTGAGATTCATCTGTGTTGTGGTGCTTGGGAAATCAGCATCTTGGCTGCAACAAAATGGTGATCCGAGTCAATGTTGTCTGCCCGAAATGTTTAGGCATCCAGAACACTGAAGGGACGCCTTACGTCTACCGCAAGATGATCAATTTGATTTATTGTTTCATGATCAGGAAGCGCCCATGTTCTCTTGCATATATTAAGATGAGGAAACCGTATGCTTGCTAGTGAATTTCTGTCCAGTCGCAAAGCCAATAAGCCTATGTTTACCAACTACCTACCTACGAAAGACATCCTCCTTTCCTATCCTGGCGATAAAATCGTTCTAGGCGATCGAACATTGCTCACATGTCTAGTCGAGGTGTTCATAGAAACATTCTTTTGTGGCGTCGTCATTGTCTTCTGTAGGGGCATGCGAGTTTAGCCTTGATGCGGATTCTTATAAGACGCTCGAATTCGGAATCTTATACGAGGTTTCAGCCTTGCTAAAGGAAAGCAATTCGTGAAAAACCAACTGCAAACAATTTTGAAGAGGCGGAAGCCTTCAGTGAAGGCCTTCAGGGCGAATAATCCAAAGTGAACATACTCACAGAATTTTGTAGGACGTGCACTGAGTAGAGGTACTCCGTCTAGTGCTGAAAATTCATTTTTCAGATAACAAGATTCAAATCGGCTCACAGCTAACTTCTATCCCCGCTTCAATGCGCAGTAGCTGGTGTCTGGCACACGGTATGTTTTTTGATGGCTTTGAGTTCCCTGGTACCGATAGCATTCATATGTATATCCAGTTTTGCTGCAAGAAGTAGAGTTTAGCCTCTACTTACCCTGAGCAGAACCTTTATTACAATGACCTACTTACCGAACTACTGACAAACAATGAAAAAAGGTTTGTACCGAAAATTGATAACGATGACTCTCCAAGGGCTTCATCTTCGTCTTGTTGGCTTTGCAACATGAATCCCAAGACAGAAAATTTTGTGACACTGACTTTCCAAATTTAGTGAGCAAAATTGAATGTAAACTCGACAACTATCTGTCGGATCATGAGTTGCAGCCATTTGCTGTAAAACTCAGGCCACTATCTTTTTATAAGAAGGAAGAAGCTGACTGGACTGGCTCATCTAGCACTTAAAGGCTGTCTTCCCAATGAATGTCAATACTTGGTTGTCATCCTGGATACCAAATTTCTTTGGGTTAAACATGTCAAGTTGACATTCGAAGACAGGAGTTTAATCGCCGAGGGAGTCATCTGGACTTATTAGAAAACCGAGGTCGTCGATGAACTTGCCAGGTAATTTATGTTGTGTCTTCGGTAAGTGTAGTATTGCTCACCATATAACAGAGAGGCCAAAGAAATGCTTGATCCTGCATTCCTGCGCTCGCGGTAGGAGCTGGGTTTCATCCATTGATTGCGTTTAGTGGTTTTCTGGGGCGAATGCAGTCAGGTAGATGACGACGAATACTTTCTTTGTGGACATTCGTCTTAAGCTCGCATTAGGCTGCAGGTGCGGGGAGCTGATTTGGTGGGTGCGAACTTTTTCACGAAGCCGATTCCTTATCTTTTTTAAAGGACTGGTCAATTTTAATAAACTACATCTTTGCCTGACTGCCCTAATTCTACGACAAAAAAAGCTCTTGGACCAGTCATTTGGTTCATTTTCTTCTAAAAATAGGAAAGTGGGAAGCCTTGGTAACTGATAAATAATAAAGGCTATAGCACAAGCGAAGGCTGTTGAAAAAAAAAAAAATTATTAGAGGCAAGCGCCTCATGGTATTAAACTGATACTACAACTATCGAAGAATGTGGAAGAATATGGACTAAAATTGTAGCTTCTAAGCATCAAGTTCTCCAACCAAAAAAATATCTCTCTCTCTCTCTCGTCAAAACACACAACGAGTCAAAAAGTGTCAAGCGCTTTTAACTTTCCGGTAGTGAAAAGTGTTTAATTGGGTGACCATATTTCACGGATATCCAAGGATGATCAGAGACGCTAAAAAACGTTGCATTTGGTACACAAAGTCACCTCACTTTCGCCGGAGATGATTTCGGAAATTTGAATTGACCTTTACTTTTAGATAGCTACGAGTTTGAGACATTGAAAGAGCTTCAGGTGTCACCTATTCCCAGTCACTACCTCATTATCTTTTTTTTTTTTTTTTTGGTAAAACTTTATAACTTTATGTAACGCCATTACGATGACTCGTTTGGCCTTGTGTGATATAAGCTTCTGTGTAAGATAATAAGATCACAATATGTTTTCGTACACAATAGCATCTATTTTACTGTACTTAAACAATTAACCTTGGATCATTAACTTAAGGAATGACTTTAATAGACACTCAAATTAAATTGGAAGAATGAATATTCTAGATAAAAGCCATTAACAAATATCAAATCAATATTAGTAAACTCTGATCGGAATTCAAAATAACAATACAGCACACACTCCATTAAAAATAAAAGCTGGTTTAGGAGCTTGTTCTATGAGCTTGAGACTCACAACCGAGCTAAAGAGCTCCAACAGATGATTGATTATTATGATCATACTAATAGGCCACCTGCTACGGTGCGAAGTGGTTACCAAGATGAAATGCCAAAACATGTTCTATAAATCTCATTCACCCCTCACTGCCCGATCTACTTTGCACTCATACGAATTTCAAAAACGCAATTCCACATGACCACTGGCTGTCAGCCTCTATCAGTGTCGTTTTTGCAACAATGTTTCATAATTAAAAGGCAAATTCGATTTATGGTTTTATTTCGCCCCTCAGACATTAATTGCAATAATTAACCTAATCCCCGGTCTGTGTATCTATGGCCATGTTTACTCAAATAAAACTCCGCAACCAGACACTGTTTATATTCCATGTTATTGTGCTGTAAATGTGGATACACCCTATAATCGACTCCAATCACGTTCTCTAGATCGAATCACAAAACAATTTCCCATTAGCATGAACTTCATAATCAAATCGCGATGCGTCATAGTAATAAAAATGTGCCTAACCGCCGATGCTTACCGAAAATAAGCACTATCTACAATATTATTATAGAATCGCTAAGTGATGCTAATAATAGGCAGAGGAAAGTAGCACTTGGTTTCTCAAGGAAAGCTATTGCGTCTGAAGATAGATCAGACCGACTGGGCCAATATTTATGTATGAACTTGTTTAACTAGTTCACATGGCCAGGTAAAATAAATAAAAAAATTTAATGAATTATGCGGTTGCAGAGAAATTGTTTTGTTTTTCAAAAGGAAAAAAGTCTCGCAGCAAGACTACGCAGTTTCTGGCAGTAAGCAAACTAAGAGCATTTATACATATATACGTGCAGTTTTGGGCTTTGCAAATACAAAAATTGCCTCCAAATTAACATCTGGTGAAGCTTTCTCTGCAAACTCGTGGACAACGAACACACCAGAATAAAGACACTGTCAACTCTTAATTCTTTGGATCTATGTTACACATACCTCCATCCATATGTCGTATAATTTCATGGTTTGTCAATGCGAATGTCAAGAACTATGGAACAATTTTAAATACAGCTTTCGTTATTCGAAAGACGATTCTTTTAATGGGGAATATGCCTCATATTATACGACCGAAGACTATAAGGATACACCCCTGAGAGTAGGTCAGAAACTAGACCATGTCCTCTCATCTCATGTTCCAATGTCTTAGGAACATGTTAACGAATAAACCGCACAGAATTTAACGAGGCTTAAAACCACCCAACGGATTTTGGTTGCTCTACTCCGAACGATGTAACTCCAAAATATGCGTTTAAATCATATCAACCGCTAATTCAAGTGTCGAAAAACGTTGAGTTCGTAACTCATTTTTGATGTACGGGAATAAAAAGAATTCATTGGCTCCAAATCAGTGCTGTATGGGGAGGGGGGCGAGTGCCGGTAGACACGAAGACTTCCTAATACAGCATGATAATTTTAAATACAAGTGATTGACTCTGGAGCATCATGTGTGGTCTGAAGTACAACGGTTGAAAAGGACGTTGGACGTATTTGTTCTGAACATGGACGTGTGACATTGTATTTAAGTCCCTGGGAAAAACCACAGATGTTGAATAGTGGCTAGCGAATATTGGCGACGTTCGTTGGAATGTCTCTTTGTAATGTACATAAGTTATAAGTTACATCTTCGGGAAGACGTAACTCTGTTCCAAAATCAAGATGAGCGGGCGCCGTACCTGACTCAGTGACCATAGAGCGAGGTCCCAGGAGCACGGCGATGAGTTGGGTGAGGCAGCTCTCGGGAAGGTGTGCAGTTAGTGCTGTTTTCAGCGAGTGCGTTCTACTACTTCGTTAAACTGCGGGTGGTAGGCCGTGGATATGGATGCGCATAGCCTAATATTTTAGAAAGGCGATGTCAGCGACTGGAATGGCTTCCGGCCATGGTGTAGCTGGATCGACCGGTAACTGTAGGAGGGCTGCAATGGACATACGACCGTGTTCGAACCGCTTGGATGCTGCAAAAACTCCTAATGGTAGACTGGTGTGTCTGCTTACCTTACTTAGCTTTCGGTCGTGACAGCAATGTGTCCATTTGGCAGCGTGCCCAGAGCGATGTATGAGGTGTATTATATTCAAAAAGTAAGTAAAGCTATTTCACCAATAGAAGATTGAGATATGAAACAGACGATGGAAAAAAGCAAAATAAAACCTCCACGGGCCCCCTACTCTAGACTATCATGTATTCATGAACGACGGAATTCTGCGATTAATACTGCCATTAGAAGTAAAAACAATTGGCTTCGTTAAGGACATCGTCATTGGAACTGTTGCGAAGTATATTTGCGAGATAAAGTCAGCTACGAATGATGTTATCAAGTATCAACCTCATCAAAGGCTGACCAATATCCGACGACCCAGAACGGAAGCTGTCCTAATAACCAACCAGAAAAATGTGGAACACGTGGGCATAAGGGTAGGAAGTCAAACCATTAGATCGAAAGACTATATGAAATACTTGACAATAGACTAAACTTTATGCCTCTCATACACTTTATATCTCATATCAAGGAGGACTCAGATATGTTATATTAGAAGAATCTTAATAAGCTCAGACCTGTTATACGCTGCCCCAGTTGGGTGGACACATCACAGGTGGCTTTTTTGGTGACATGCTGGCATTGTTAACGTTGGTCATTGACACTTGATAGGCGAAGGCAATGAAAAAGATATTCTAATTCATACGTTGGCATACCAAGTTAGGGACCTGAGTCAATGTTGGCCCAATGGAAAGCTATAACATCTATAAAGCTGGAGGTATGCATTTCGCCGATCGCGATGTTGTCTTTATATTTGCTTTGCCCGGCATATTTTTTTTTCCTCGATCTTCACTAGTTGCTATCCGTTATAGTAAACGTCATCCGTTTTTCATTTGCGTACATTGTCAACAGTAGTTCCGTCCTTATTTGAGGAAGTTGAAGTTCTTGCTGACAGTTGAAAATAATCATTGCGGCGCCTTGTGATAACAGAAAATGTTTTGAACATTGCAAGTGCCTATTTACGTTTTCCCTGCGATAGGCCTCGGCCAATACATAGCCTACAAAAAAAAAGAAAAAAAAAAATGCGGCACCCATCGGGTCAACTTTACATTTTCGTCCTGTGATTAGCAAGATTCATTTTGCGGACTTTTACAACGATTTTCTCAGTAATCACGTTGCCGGGTGGTTTGGGCGATTCTCATCAAAACCAGATGTACGACCACGTTTAAATTTGTTGAACCACTATTTCAATTTCATGGATGGTTAAGGGTCCCAATGGATATTTCTAACTTGGACAGACAAATTTATAATCTTGCAGCTGAAAAATCCTCAGTCTTGAATACTATAAGGGGACATGGGAGAAACGACTGGCTCAATGTACCACTAAGGCTACATGTTTAGGTCACATTCTTCTTTAAGTTCTACTCTGGAATTTTACCTAAACGATTGAATCTTAAGAGACATAGAGTGGCTTTAGTAAAAAAATAGACCTGATTGGGAGTGTTTCATTAAAACTCGATGTTTCATTGAAAGAAACGGAACCCAAAACTAATATGGGTTTAATGGCCATTTCGGGTCTCGACCAACCTCCTAATCTTTTTACACACCATGGAACAAGGGCGCACCCAAGGGATCTTTTTTGTTTTTTGTGTGTTAAGAACTATGTACAAACATTTTAGCTCGTCATGCTAAAACGTAATTAAATAGATTAATTGCCATTCTGGTCACATCCAGGTAAATTTGAATTCCTTTTATCAGGAGAGTTATCACCGTGGATTCCATTACCCGGTGCAAAAATGTGGATAACTATTGTCACGTGTTGCTAATTAGGTTTTTTGTTCATTCCAACAAATGCTAAATTATGCTCTCCTTCCACTTTTTAATAAAGGAAAGTCGCACATTTTTTTTAATTTAAATTGTTGGAAAATACAATTGTAAATAATGTGGAAAAGATGGATAAATATTTACGTTTGCAAAAAAAAAAACACCAAAAAAAGAATTGCAAAATGCTTCACTAAAGTGCGAAGCATGCAAACAATTTATCTCTGACATGAGCAGAAATTTCAGGAAAAAAGTATTTCAAGAAAATATATTCTCGAAGATCCGGTGGAAATATGCCGGAAAAGTTTTGAGCTATTTTTATTTCAATATTTTTAGATTCTCATCAAATTGAATGGTAAGCCTTGACCTTGGAAAATTTTTTATTTGACAATTTTCAGTCATTTACGAATACTTGAACAGGTATTCTATGTTCGTCGTAAAAAGGCATCCGAGACAAAGCAGAAGAAACTTATATTGCATTGTGCCTCCGAGTTGGAATCGAAATCGCTTTGGCAACTGATGTGCATTTTTGATCAAAGTTGCTGTAAAAATCGTTGAGTTCGCTATTAAATCTCCTTCACCAAAGGTAGTTAACGCACACGGCACTAATGATCACTCGAAGAAACTTAAATTCAAAACGGGAATTAGACCACGAAAACAGCGATTGGCTAGTGTGACTCTTATTTCTGATGAGATATCATTATTAGAGTTAAGAGTGGAGTCGAGGTAGGTAAAGTCTCTAAGAAACTTTAAAGTTTCGGCGTTCTAACGAATTGTCCACGTTGTGCGTCCTTCTAGTCGAGAGAATATACTTGGTTTTGTCTTTATTTACGGCCAGACACATTTTTCCGCTTCTAATCAACGTATGCAATGACTTGCACAGAATATGTTGACTTGTAAATTTCGCATAATATTCTCATCTATTGTATGATGTTAAAGAAGTCAAGTGATAGCTCATCATCTTTGGTAAAACTAGATATGACTGTATATCTCGTCTTTATAGAAGCTGTCATCTGCGGGCTTAAAACTGATAGGGAGGTAGAACCCATCAACTGAACTCGCTTGCAAAGCCAACAACGCGTCAATGTAATGTGTGACTATGAGCGAAAATGTGGCGGAAAATCAATTCAGCGTCAAACACAATAATTTGACATTTGCACGTCTAATATTTGAAAAGCTTTGCAAATTGATCTCGGCCATCCATTTGACGCAGAAACAAAAGTCACGCCCCATGGTCTCTTGAACAGCTTAAATATAATCACCAAAGTTTCCCTTAAGCTCTCTCAAAATCCTAGCCCTCATACGCAAACCATAGAACACCAATGGAAGTGTTGCCAACGACCCATCACAGAAGCTACTTCTGATGCGATTTGTTTCAAAGAGACCTCTGCTTTGACGATTAATGCATGAAGGTACATGCAGACAAACAAGAAACATCGAAAGATAAGAGCTATTCGTGATCTGTTTGAACAGAAAACACAGAAAAAGAACAGGCTTTTCGGAAAGAGCAAGAACTATTACGAGAAACAGGCGATTGAGTAAATAAAGAGATTTTACTGCAGGAATGACTGTCGAAAGTCGAAAGAAAGGCCAGCAAAGATGTACAAATACAACTAGTAGCTCAGTCGAAATGACGCTGAGAACATGGAAAGACAACTTCTGCATACTGTATGATATAATGAAGATGATGGTCAAAATACTGCTGTTAGGCAGAATTAACCATTCACCTTTGACGAGGATGAAAGGGAATTCCGTTTCCTTGACTTAAAGAAGCAATATTGAATAGACAGACTGGACCAGCTAATCTGTAAGATAATACATGGGAAAAGTCGTGCCGTTTCCAAGAGATGGCACCACTTAAATCCATACCATTTTCAGTTAGTACCAACCTTCAAAATATACGTGTATAAATTTGACAGCTGTCGGACGATTAGGTCTCGAGATATAGCGTTGTGAGTGAAGCAACTTTTGTTATTGTGAAAAAAAATGGATTCAAAGCAATTTCGTGTGTTAATTTAGCATTGCTTTTTGATGGGAAAAAATGCAGCCGATGCAAAGGAATGGCTTGATATGTGTTACCCGGATTCTTCAAGTGGATTGAAAAATTTAAAAGTGGTCATACAAGCAACGAAGGTAATTCACACAGTGGACGTCCAAAAGAGGCTGTTTCAGATGAAAACATTAAAAAAGTCTATAAAATGTTTACGAATGACAGTAAAGTGAAGTTAATCGAGATAGCTGAGGCTCTGAAGATATCAAAAGAGCGTGTTGGATAAATCATACATGAATATTTGGACATGCAAAAGCTCTGTTCAAAGTGGGTGCAGCGTTTGCTCACAGTCGACCAAAAACAACCGCAATAAAGCCCAATTTTTGCGTCGGTATATGACAATGGATGAAACTTGGCTCCATCACTTCACAACAGAGTCAAGTCGGCAGTCAGCTGAGTGGCGAGCAGGCGACGGACCTCGTCCAAAACGACCAAAAGCTCAACAGTCGGCTGGCAAGATTATGACATCCGTATTTTGGGATACACATGGAATAATTTTCATCAACTATCTCCAAAAGGGGCAGACTATCAACAGAAAAAGAAAACGCTGTTTCATCAAGACAATGCACCGTATCACATGTCGATGAAAACGATGGCAAAATTGAATGAATTCGGCAACGAATTGCTTCCCCACCCACTGTATTCTCCAGATTTGGTCCCCAGCGACTATTTCCTGTTCGTAGACCTCAAAAGAATGCTCGCCAGAAAGAGATTTAAGACCGATGAAGAAGTAATCGCCGAAACAGAGGCCTATTTTGAGGCTTAACCGAAATCGTACTACAAAACTGGTATCGAAAGATTGAAAAATCGTTTTAATCAGTGTATCGCATTTGAAGGCAACTATATTGATAAATAAAGTTGAATTTTGCAAAAATTTTGTGTTTTACTATAAAACGGCACGGACTTTTCAGTCCATGTGTTAAGTAATTAATGTATTATACATTGTGCAGCTATAGAACAAGAGAAGACGCCATTCACCTCATTGGAACCTGCCCAATGCTGAGCACAATCAAAAGATCCTTTAATGGAAAAACTGGACAAAACTAAACTACACTGTTTAAACTTATAAAAATTACTTACTTCCTTAACTTGGCACTATAGTCCGGGGTGGACGTGGGCCTCATCCAACAAGCATTTCGCCAGCCAAATAGATCTTAAGCAAACTACGCCCAGTTGTACACGCTAAGTTTGTTGAGGTCCCCTTACGGTTGCGTGTGCCATTTGAGCTTCCTGCGCGATCCCTCGGGGATGGATTCAAAGACTTTGCCACTGGAGTATTTCTGTCCATTGGCTTCAAATAACCCAGCCACCGCAGTCGTTGAATCTTCGCTTTGCTGGCTAAGTCAATGTATCATCGTCGTTGTATCTCTTCATCCGTACAGTTCGCCGTTGTCTCTCCTCATCCACTCATAGACTATGCAAATGGGACCATCAATCACCCGAAGAATTTTCCACTCAAAGCAGCCAAAAGCACCTTCGCCCATTTTTGATAAAGTCCATGCATTCCTGGCATAACATAGAACAGGACTGAGATTATTAGGGTCACTTTAGTTGTTCGAGAGGGGGATTTATTAATTAATTGCCTTCTTAGCCCAAAGATCTCGGTTTGATCTCAGTGCTGGTGTCGTAGTCTGAATTGATAGCGGAGCCTAGGTAGACAAAGTCCTTGACTACCTTAAAGTTATATCTGTCGAGGATGACGTTCTGTCCGAGACATCGGTGTTGGGTGTCCCTTCTTATTGACATTATATACTTGGTTTTGACCTCATCGACTGATAAACCCATCTTCACTAAAGCGTCACTGACATCATGCTGCTCTCTTCTGATTACGTCAATATCATCGGTGTATGCGAGTTTTTGGGCGGACTTTTGAATGAATTGTGTCTCTTGTGTTGGCCCGTGAATTTCGCACTATTCTTTCAAGAATGATGTTAAAGAAGTCGCAGTACAGAACATTGCCTTGTCTGAATTCTTTTTGACTTCAAATAAGTTCTTAACCGATCTTGATAGAGCAGCGTTCATTGGAGAGCAGCGGAATTGTTGGTCTTCATCGTCCAGGTTGAAAGGTTAATTCTGCGTGACAGATGTATTTAGTTCGTTACTGCCGTTTTACAGTCTACAGAAATGCTCCTTCCACATCCTCAGCATCGACTACGACTCTACTAGTCTCTTCCGTTGTTCGTCACTACAGGATTCGGTTCCGAGCTTGTGTCTGTGGCATGTTTTTTTACCTTTTGATAAAAATTTTTGAATCTCATTCCTGCAGTAGCATATCCCAATTTCTTCGACTGCGCACTTCTCATGCTTCTTACTTTTCCTCCTCACATAGCTCGTGAGCAGTTCTAGTCTTTCTATGCTGCGCCGCTTTATATTCCCCTTGCTTAGCTGCAAGTGCTTGCCGAAACTCGTTATCAAACCAGGGTTTTCGTTGTGTTGGTCGAGTAAACATTTCTGATGGCTTTTTGGTAATGTTGCCACTGGAATTTGGTACTTGATACTGGTAGCATAGGACCTCTTAGAAGATTAAGGGAGACTCGGTAGGAAAAGGATTTGGCGATCTGCTTCCATTGTAGCTCCGATGTCAAGCTCCCTTACGTCACTTTTCTCTACGCCTCACGTAGCTTATCTTTGCGGTGATTGGGATATCCGCAACCGTACCTTGGATACAACAAAGTAATAGTTCGAATCGATGTTGGCCCGCCGTAACGTTCGGACATCCATAATACTGGAGGAATGCCAAAGCGTCAATTGCAGTGTGGTTGACGGTTGATTGATCAGGAGTTCTTCGAATTTCCAATATCCGATATCATATTGCGGGAACCATTTGCTAGTTACGACAATGTTTCACCCCGCCTCAAATTCAATTAGCCTGAATCTGTTATCTGGGGTGGTGTCGTGTAGGCTGTATCTTCCGACAATACTCTCAAAGATACCCTCTCTTCCTAACTTTGCATTAAAATCGCCAAGGACAATTTTAATGTCATAGCTGTGGCACTGCTCGTAGGTCTTGTCCGAGAGCTCGTAGAAGCTATATTTGGTGTCGACATTTCTTTCCTCTGTGTGGACGTGCGCACATATAAACTAATGTTGGTAGATTTGGCTTTAATACGAATTGTTACGAGACACTCGTTAACATGCCGGAAACTCAAAACTTCTTGCCTAAGTCTGCCTCTAACAACAAATTCGCATACAAATAGACGCCGCTTTTACCGTAGATAATAGTACTCGTAGTAAATTTTGCAGTTTTTCACCCTCTTTTTGTCCCACCCATCCCATCGCATATCTTGGATGGTGGTAGTATCTACTCTGCATATCCGAGTCTTGTTGTTATTTCTTTCTTTTTTCCAGTTAACCCGGATGCACAATCCCCAACCTGGAGGGCCAGTTCTATTGTAAATACCCCTAGGACGAGATGTCGGCTAGACCGAAGCCAGCAACCTGTTCGGGCTGCCATTAATTCAGTAAGATCTCATCCACCACTATCTCTTTTCCAAGACCCTGACTTAGTCTCCAAATTCCATCTGGGGAATTCATCCACGGAATTGTAATTTGTAAATTTAGCGCAGGAAAATAAGGAAAAAATATGAGTCGCAAATGGAACGACTTTGATGGTTATGCTGCTGGTTTTTCTTGTGTAGATATTCAGTTTGTATAGTACCTTCCGAATAGACAAAAGCTTCATGCGCGGGACCCTTCCATATAAAGAGATTATTATAAGAGTTTCCACTTGCATAGTTCCATAACTTTCAAAAACTAATTGCGAAAGTTCATTCATTCGTTGTGGCTTTTTTTTTATTTAAAAATTGCGATATTCGAATTTTTGCAAAAACAGGTGAATCAGTTTATATTTTCGGAGAGAGTTTGTTCAAAATGATACGATCTTCTTCATCTTCTTCCTACGAAAAATCTATTTTTTCTTTTTCTTTTTATTGGCAGCAAATTTCGAAATAAACGCACTGATTCATTGACTTTCCTGAAGAAAAAAAATTTAACAATTTCTGCCGAAAAAACTGGCCGAAATGTAATAACCCTGAATCAAATGGGAAAACGAGTCAATAAAAAAACGGACAGCTGACAGATTTAGCTTTGAATTTTCAATTGTGTCAAAGCCCTTGTGTATTCGTATCGCACGTTTCAAATAAATCTTAAAAAAACATCCACGAACTCCATATTGCTTATATGTTCTGGTGGCCTCCGGTCTATGAGAAAGGCTCTTTACGCCATTGACGTCAATTTACAATTTTTTATCGTAAAGTTTGTCTAAAAAAAAAAACAAAAACTAAGAAAATAAAATAAATAAATATGTTTTTGTATATGTAAATAATTTTAGTTCGAAATAAAATTATCGCTCAATAAACCAAAAATAGTTGCCAAGACAGCACGCGCATTTACCTCAGGTACGTGGGTGCTAGCCCACATCCTAAGGCTACTTTCGACGTAATATCGCTTATTTTTGTAATCAGCAAGCGTGTCAGAAAGTCTAAGATAGAACATATCTACGAAATTAAAAGCGTTAAAGATACACGTTCTATTAATTGCGCTCTGAAATCATGTGGTTCTTGTTTTTGTGTTTCCTGAGTTAGGAATAAAATTTTATTTTTACGTGAATTTCCTGCCGATCATTTAGAATGTTGACTGACTGACGTCCGATTTTCGTATGATCGACAATACGGCAGGTTGCTGACGTTGACACACATTTCGTAAAGTGTTTAGACAAACAGTGTTATGCAATATTTACTGCGAATAATATAAGAAACTCGAGACAAATATACATAAGTACGTATGTGGCTTTGTATGCTATTTTTTTTTTTTTTTTTTTGAGATGGATGTTTAGGTTTTTATTCGGCTCAATTGTGTTTTAGACACGAATGCTTCGTTCTTTACATTTGATGATGATACTTTAAAGTATAAGTTGGGTCACACCAGTCCGCAGTTAAACGAAGAACCATTTTCGGCATACTAATCGTCGATTACGTCTAGGGACATCTTGTATTGATAAGTCAGTACCATGTTAAAAGAAGCGTAAGCAAGATGTGACAACCATCATCAGATTAACGCTTAAGCTACTCAGACCGAAGGTGAAGTAGACCGTAAATGTTATTGCCAAGAAGCTTACCTGAGAATGATACTCAAAAAGCAAAAAGCTTAGCTTCCTTCCAGATATCGCATAAATTGGACGCAACGGTCCCGAATTTAAAGAAAGTCAATTTTCGAAATTGTACGGGATACGATACCCGATTAATGCAATGGTACCGAGCGGGGGCCGCTCAGAAGAATTAGATTATGGCTATTGACGACGAAACTTTGTTAATCATACGAGCAGAATTGATTGCAGTTAAGTTTAAGCCAAGGTTTAGACTATCCACTCTGTACACAAAGAGGAGAAGGTAGAAGTTCTTGACCACTCCCAATGGACGAACGAATTTCCATAGAGAGAAAATTTAACTTTTGAAAGTTTGGCACCACCGAACGAAGAGGTGGTGACGTCGGTAAATTACTTTTTCTTCTTTCCTCTATTGATCTCTGATTCGAACTCAGACCCTCTAACGCAGAAGTCGAAAAACGTTATCACTGTGAGACGTCATTCCCAGAAGTAACATGATGATGTACAGCTGTAAAAAAAAAATAAAAATAGCAGTGCGTGAAAAAAGTTAGAAAAAACACAAAAAATACTCCAGAAGTCTCAATATCTAGGCTTTATTTTTTTTTTCTTTAATTAACCGAGAAAAAAAAAAGACCAAGATACTTCATAATAAATAAAATATAAAAATAAAAATAAATGCAATACCACTAAAACCGTGTGGCGCTTCCATTTGATTTCTTCCGATTTGAGTTCTGTTTTTTTTTTTTGTTAAGTTGGTACATCTGACATTCCCTCTAAATTTTAGCGTCATAGCTTGTAATTTCCAAAAGTTACGTAGCCAAGAGTATATCTATCTCTGTGTGTGTTGGCGACTTTTTACAATTTTAGAAATGGATTTAAATTTGCAACAAGAACTTGTATTAAATTTTGCGTAAAAACGGATTTAATGGTGCGCGGACGTTGGAAATGTTGAAACGTTCGTTTACCAGTGGCACGAGCTGTTCAAAAGTGGTCGTGAGTCAATCGAAGATGATGAACACAGTAGCAGACCATCGACATCGAAGACCGACGAAAACATTGATGAAGTAAAAGAAATGTTGGTCAATAACCGCAAATTAACCATCAGAGAGATAACGGAGAACTTGAACATTGCTTATGGATCCGTCCAAGACATTTTGGTTAATGATTTGGGTTTCCGCCGTGTAGCAGCATAATTGGTGCCAAAAGACCTCAATTTTATGCAAAAACGAGACCGTGTTGACGTCGCAAATAGATGATTTGCGAGGCTGAATCCGATCCCACATTCATCAAAAGGATCATAACTGGAGACGAGACGTGGGTTTATGAGTACGACACGCAATCCAGACATCAGGCAAGTGAATGGCGTTCTCCAAATAAGCCGAGACCAAAAAAACTACGTCGTTTTCAGTCAAAAAAGTAGACAATGCTCACGATTTTCATGAATTACAACGGTGTAGTGCATCATGAATTTTTGCCAGAAGGCCAAACAGTAAACAAAGAGTATTATTTGGGCGTTATGAGACGTGAAACAATTCGCCGAAGAAGACCAGAATTGTGGTCTCGTGGATTTTGCACCATGATAACGCACCGTCGCACAGTGCCATCATTATTCGTAATTTTTTGACGAAAAATCCAACAGTCACCGAATTCACCTGATTTGGCTCCCTGTGACTTCTTTCTGTTCAATCGAGTTAAAAACCACTACGGGGAATGTGTTTCAGCAGCCGAGAGGAAGTATTGGAAAAATCACAGGAAGCACACCGAAAACCGAATATAAAAAATGTTTCGAGGATCGAGGAATTACTTTGAAGGGGACAATATATGTAGATTTAGATGAATAAACTTGTATTTTTAATTTTCTGAACTTTTTGAAGGTGGTATGCTCTAAAAAAAAAGCAGTGCTTAAAATTCAACATAATTTCGCTTATAATTATAATGAGATCTAATTTTCTTTTATGAAATTGTTGACAGGTGTGTTAGTGTTTTGTGGAAAACCCTTTGTTTCTAATCGCAACCTTGCACCTTCTTGGCATGGAATTCAGTCCTTGGAATCTACTTTCTGGAGTATTTGACCAAGTACTCTAAATAACACCCCACAACTCTTCAACATTTGACGGCTTAGCATCATACACAGCACGCATAATATCGCCCCAAAGATTTTCAATAGGGGATTTGGCAGGCCACTTCATGACTTGAATCCTGTTGGTATGTTTGAGGTTATTATATTGCTGCAGGACCCATATACCAAGCGGTATATCTTCTTCACAATATGGCAGCATCACCGTCTCCAAAATATTTACATAAACGTGTGAATTTATGATGCCCTCAATTTTATATATGGGACCCATCCACATCCACATCCACACAATAATTGCTATTTTGCAATGTTTAATGGTTTTTATTGTGTAATGTGGAAGCATCTCGGTATTTGAGGGCGCCTTACATTTTGCCGAGTACCAGGCCCACCAAATAGTACAATTTTTCACTCATCTGTCCATAAAACATTTCTCCACTTTGAGACCGGCTAGTCGACATGTTTTTTTTTTTTTGGCAAATTCAAATAGTTTTGCAGTATGTTTCTGAGAATATATTGAAATAGAACTAGCATACAAGAGATTATTGATGAAAATTAATAAGAGTATCGGAGACAGAACGGAACCCTTGGGCACACCATCATTTATTTTGTGAATATCAGACTTGAAATCATTCAAGACAACTTGAATCGAAAGTTTCAAAAGACAATTCCTAACCCATTTTAAGAAAAGAGTCATTGATCTCAAATGCCCGCATTCTCGACAAAGGATGCCAAACTCTGTCGAATGCCTTAGACGTATCAAGTGCAACTATTTTGTTTTTATTAGATTGGTGTAAGACTTTGGTTCCAGTTTCCGGTAAAACATTCCATCAAATCACCAGTTTGCTCCAAAAACCATTGAGAAGTTTTCGTGTTTCGAGATATTTCATGAGTTGACGGCTTATCAGCGTTTCTATGACCTTGGAAAGAAGGGACGTAAGTGCTATGGGTCTGTAGGAGGAGAGAGAAGAAGATTCACCTTTTTAGGGGCGAGCTAGACAAATACTGTTTTTCGCCAGCTCGGAAAAAGTCCTAAAGGATAGGATTGATGAAAAAGCTTACGCGGTGATTTTGTCAGCGTTGGCTTCTTCAGAAAAAGGGGACTTATACCATCTGGACCAGCGGATTTGCAAATGTTTAAATATTTAAGTACTATACTCTTGTTACTACACGAGTACGAAAGTGGATTCGTTCTATTAAAGATTCGACGCACTCAAGTGTAAGCGGAGACAAAGCACAACCTGGAAGTGTTGAGCTGGCCGCAAAGTCTGCAGCACACAGATTGGCCTTGTTTAAAGAGCTGATAGTTAGAATGTTATTGTAAGAATGCGTTGGGATGGATGGTAAACAACGAACAATATTTACTACCTCTGGGACTTTGTAGTATTTTTTATTTTCGTCGTATTGAAATATTACACGCTTAACAAAGGTTTGGTCGTGTAGGACTGAAATATCCTCCAGCGAATCTTTGTTTTCACAGAAATATTCATCCCTAAGGCCCAGTTTCATTACATGAGCTATCAAATACCTTCGGAGAGAATCTTGCTAAATTTGGTATAGTTAAGCTCCGAAGATAGTTGCCTAGAAGTTTCTCAGGTGAAGAGGTTCGTACACCTATCATTAACCCTGATCTATATTGCACTTGCTCAACTTGCACTCTTTTAATGCAGAATGGAAGCTTAAAGCATACTTCCGTGATTGATACATTACATGCAACTCGTCAAACCATTCGTTGCGTTTCTTTCCGTCCAGAAATCCAAAAGCTTAAATATCTTAAATTTAAAAGTACTACTCTGGTTTGGAAAGCGAAATAAGCATCTTAGATTCAGATGATATGAGAAAATCCATAAGTTATCCCATTTATACATCCTTGATCCACACGCGAAGATGGATACAACTTGGTTCCCATGCGAAGACCCTCTCTTTGAGGAGGTATGATAGAATGATATTTCAAAATCGTTATGTGGTAATCCGTTGTTCGTATTGGCGCATATACCTATGTAGTTTGGTCGATAAGATTGGCGCTTAGTTCTTCGGATTCTGTTTGCAACTATTAAACTGATTCAGTAATAATGCACTTTTGGCTGCAATTCTTTTATGTAGAGTTCGAAAGCAAGCCAGGTTTGGTCTCCAGTCTTGTCGTTGACATTGTTTTCATGCCACAATTTGGGGGTTTAGGTAAAGAAGGCGATGGATACCTTTTTCAGAACTAGTAGCTGAGAGTCTGAAATTAGATGCATAGTGAATAGACAGAGTAGCCCATATTATATCATAGTTGACTTAGTTGTTGAAGTATACCATTTAAGAGTAGAAGCTGGACGTCTCGTAGTTGTTCGGATACTGGTTGTTGTTGTACTGATTGTGCCACAAATTGTATGAGTCGTACTTGACATATAAGCAGAGTGAGCGACAGCTGAATGGAGAGTTGATTTTGTAGATTGGGCTGCAACTGCACTCTGTGGTAACATTGGCGTGATGAGCGGGGACGAGTTTGCTATGGAGGTGCTGAAATCCATGGGAGTGATTTTGATTTTTTCCAGGACCGATATCGCCACCGGAATTGTCTTTAATTGAATTGTAGGCAGGACGAAGGGATTCACAATTCGAGCCGCCCGATGATGGGTATCCACCACCTCTGCCGCCACTGCCACTTCTACTACCCATATGCTCTTTCTTATATGGACTTACTGAAGTGACAGGTGTGGGCAGGTTGACATGCTGCCTCTAGATGAGAAGGAATGCGAATTTAAAAAGGGATATGGTTTGATTATTTTGCTGCAGGGTTTGAAGAATTCTTTCCCTGATTATTATTGCCACTGTCACCCGATTATTTCAATTATTAGCATTTTCGCTATTTATTATTGCTACGCGATAAATTGCGATTCGAATCTCTAGATTTTAAAAGGTCCGCCGCCATGTGGGCTTCGTTTGAGTCCAGCGCCACTGTGAACGAGTTGGTACACAACTTTTTCCCTTAATAACACAAGCTTCATCCAATTAATTTATAAGTCCAGCTATAATATAAAGTGAAAGTGTTATTATTCGATTGCAAAATTCTAGCGGTAACTCAAACAATGTGCACTCACCCACGACGCCTTCTTTACCGCTCATGACTAATTTCTCTCTCTTAGTTCCCTACTCTGTCGCCTTTTCTTTCCTCTCCAATGTGTCATTCTGTCTGAGCTACCTCACCTAGCGCGCTACCCTCTCCCGTTTCATGTCGCTTATTCGTTTCATCGGAGTATTAGCCTTAACAACGAAATGTGTGTGTGTGTTGAAATGGAAGAACTTTATTGGCTATACCTTCGTGAAGCAGGGAACACTTCTCCTAGTTGGACAATATTAGTGTTATTTACAAGTAATATCGGACTGTTTTGATTGCCATATAGAAGGTGTACTATAGTAGGGTTGGTTTCCTCCAAGTTCGTTTCATCGGAATTCAGAGTTACTGCCCAACGAGCCATAAGAAGTTTCACCTCGAAAATTATTCTGAGACATGCATTGTTATAAAATGGATGCAGTAGACCACTTAATATATTTAGGAAGCACTTTTGACCGACACTTGAGTTAGTCTGAACCTACTTTATATTTAAAGCTATCTTTACATTCGTCAGTTCGAATATTTAAATCCAAGGTATCATATGGAATTGGGATGGTGCCTACCACAACGAGCTTCAGCCACTAGGTCTCCTGCAAGTTTATCGTTTTGTATTTTGTAATTGATATAACTTTAAAGTATTGAAAATATTCTTTAAAGGGATGTTTATATGCAAAGTCATATACTAAATCCTCATAATTTACGTAGCAATCCAATTAGTATTGTCGTCATACCTACAGTTCGTACTACGCTATTCCAAAACTTTTACTCTGTGGTATCCTGTAAATTATTTAATACGCTTGCTATATTAAATCCTTCTAGTCTTCTTAAATAAAGTAAAAATATGGATTCTCAGCTGCAGTTTGAAATGAGATAAAATTTGATTTTTTTCTTATATGTTATCGTTTTATTGTTATAACCTTATCCAGTCTATGTATGTATATTTAAATATTTTCACTAGAATATTTTCTCTGGCTTTCATTCTTTTATCAATGAAATAGTTACGAGTAGTGTTCACCTCACATCCTGAAGTATGTTTCCAGGAAGTGACTTTATTTATACAATTGTCACTAGAGATTCCTAAGTCAAATATAAGTACTGCTGAAATCATATTAAGTAAAGAAGTTAAAAAAAATATATAACAATGTCAGAGATAAACCTCGTTATTGCTTGTTCGGCATTGGGTTCACCGTTTGGTTTTCTTTATATCTTTGGAGATAGATTAGATTTTCACTATTGAACTGGCTGACTATTTTTAACCGTTGAAGTTATGTTAAGTTATGGCTGCGGTCTGCTTTAATGCATTTTATATTAATGCGCCCCATTTCATCAAAAGGTTTACAATATTCCGCAGAGTTAGTGTCTTTCCAATTCCACCTTCTAGTTTTTTGTACTCTCAACAGAAATGTCCATCCAATTTTGGATATTTGGTATAAGCCTATATGTTCATCTTCCCTTGCCAGGTTTGTATCGAACTTAATATATTTGACTGAAGTTGGAGGTTCTTGTATTTTGGCATTGTACTAGTACATATCTTGTACAATAAATCATCTGACAACGCCGAAATATGGAGAAACATAGTCGGAGTCATCGACGGAATAAATCACTCTATCGTAAGACTTAATTGACACTGCTTTGCACCATATTGGTGCAGCGTTTACTTGTATTATGAAGGTGTACTGGGTGCAGCTTACTGTGAATGCTGACGTCAAACGATTTCTTTTAAAATGAATGATGTTGTTAAGCTTATGGGCCAAAAGTCTTTTGTATTAGTGGTGCTGCGCTTACCTGCTTTGAGAATGTATCCTACTTTCACCTTTCTCCAGATTTTTGGTACATAGATACCCGTATCTTAAGGGTATTTTTACAGTATTTTCACAAATCCACGGCATTTATAGCAAGAGAATGAATCTATAGTCTAGCTGGTTTTGTTTTCCACTAGTGTCCTGGATGCCATGTGGTTCAGCAGATAATTATTATACAATGACAGCCCAAAATTAGCCACAAATGTGACTACTTTCTGATCATATCATATTATTTTATATCTGTGGAATCCGTACATTAGAAGATATGTTTCGGATACAGAGTACTCGAGACAATAATGGACCAGGGCAGGTTGATAATCGTAATTCAATGACGAAAGACGAAATTTTACAAGAAAAGTAACTCTAAAAGGCATTAGTGAATCATAGTATTAATAGAGGCGGAATCAATCTGTTATTGAATTGCACCTTATAGATATCTATTGTATGATAGAAGCAAACCATAACACCCGCTAGTCTCATGGGATAAGTTAATACGTAATGACATCGTCTGATTGCATCTCAGAATCATTATCTAAAACCACCGTTCATTAAAATAAGTCCACACCTGTAATAAATCTACTACCTCAATCTACTACGCCGTATCACCGTCGAACAAACAAAATATTTGCTTAACAAATTCCCATTTGCAATGTTGCAAGTGGAATTTTAAACAGAAAAGAAAAAAAATCTCATCTTGACAGCTGTAAGTGTATTTACGACGTTTTATTGTTAAGTTTCAGTCAAGTACTGATTATGTGTATCTACATATCTACAAATTCATAATTAAATATTTACCCGACTATTATTGATTCCATTAGAGCACATTTATCTGGAGGATGGTTTTCCCCAAAAGATGTTCAAAAACTCCAACAACTGTGACAGTTGCGAATTCCATGACATGTCACTATCACCCACCCGTCTAACCTTGTTTCTCGCTTATCGCTTGTCTTCAAATTGATACAAGTATCTTTTCTTAATTAGCTCATGAGTCAGAAAAATTTACCCATCTTGTGGGTGATTAAATTTTGGCAGAGATACGATTACAGATGCTCTTCAATAATTTTTTTGAATTAAAACATTGACAGACGGAAAATAGATTCTCTGAGAACTTAAATGCGATCCAAATTTCTCGAGACAAATGATCAAGATACGGATACATTTCATTCGCAAGAAGAAGAGGTGAGCTGTACCACCCACTGGGTGAGCGATCGTTAATTCTAAAAACAATGAAATTGGGTCATGATTATTTATATTTTTTTTCTGTTTTTCTCTGAATAGGAAACGGTGTGATGAATGTTCTGTGGATACAAATTTAGGAATCAGTAGTTGAATAGAGAATGACTTCGTACCCAGTCGAACGTGGTCATAGACGAATTGTTAATTGAAGAGCTTCATCAATTGAAATCAAATAACACTAAATAGCTGACACATTTGGGGTTGGTTAAATGAATAAAAAATACAAATTAATTGCACGTGAAGCCAATAAAAAATTTTTGCGTCTTCCATATTGGTTTCATTATTATGGAAATAAAATTGGCTAGTCGACAGACTGGTATTTTGAGGTACAAAAATATGTTAATGAAAACTGTTTCTACGGAAAAGTGACAGCAAATTAAGGGCTTATCCTGATTTGATATGTGCTCTACAGCATAAACCTACAAGCAATCGTAGAAGGACTTATTTCACGATAACTAACTTTTCGTTTCATTTGGTTAAAGGGATCTGAAAAAAACTCTGATCTTGTACAAACCTGTTTCTGTCTTTGCTTTTTACCTTAACCACCCCGGGTACGCGACTCCTAGTTTGTCTTATTATCTCCGGACTACGGCCGTTTGATTTTGTTAGCAGCAACCTTCTCCTGTCTCGTATTGATTCCTACGATTCTCTAGATTGATCGCACCACGCGTTCTTGAAAAGCTTTATATTTTTCGCATAGGTTGTCTGTTATAAGGTTGACTCTAATCACATTCTTCGTAATATTCTTGTAGATGACATTTAAATTTTGTTAAATTGATTGTCGATCCATTTGCTGATTTCTATAGCCAGTGCTGTAACTATTTCTATACATCACTTGTGCTTATTTTACCTCCAAGTGGTAACCACTATAAACGGGACAGCGGATGAATTCCACATATGAAATCAATGGTGAAGTAAAATTCCGGAATAAAACAAATAAGTCCTTACCCGGGCTACTCCGTCATATATGTTATGAAGTTCAGGCCGGTAATGATTTCCGAGACTAAGTCAGGGTCTTGGAAGAAAGATGGTAGCGGATGAGCCCTTAATGAACCAACGGCAGCGCTTACATCCTCAAACAGGTAACTGGCTTCGGTCTTACCGATCCCTTGTCCTTGGAGTATCTTTAATGGAACTCATCCTCCAGGTTAAGGGTTGTGCCGCCGGGTAATTGCTGGCCATTGAAAGAAAACTTAGCTTACGAAGCAACAACATGCCGCGGATACGGACAACCCCTGCAAACGAAATAAGGACAACGAACTTCGGATCTGCACGTGGAATATTAGGTCTCTTAATAGGCCACGTGCAGCAGAACAACAACCGGAGGTTTTGGATTGCTGCAAAGCAGATGTTACTGCCATCCAAGAAATGCGATGCGGACAAAGACAAGATAAAAAACTGCGACATTTACTACGGTGATTGTTGTGGCAAAAGCAGCGTCATTTGGATGCGGAAAGACAGACTTAAGCAATAATTTTTGAGTTTTCGGCAATTTGCCAACATATGTGCGCACGTTCCCACGGAGGAGAGAGATGGCGGCAGTAAAGATAGCTTCTACGAGCTGTTGGACACGACCTACAAGCTATGACATTAAAACTATCCGTCTTTGGTGGTACAGTCGAAAAATATAGTCTGCACTACACCACCTCCGATAACGGATTCAGGCTAATTGACTAATTGGCACTGACTCCAACTTTTACCTTGTTGTTTTAAAGGTACGATCCCAAGCATAAGCTAATATTGTGAGGAAGTTTGACGTCGGACGGCTACAATCGCAAGAGGTCACCAAATCCCTTTTTGATCGAGTCTCCCTCATTCTCATAAGAGGTCCTATGCCACAAGCATCAAGTATTGAAGACCAGTTGCAAAATTGCCAAATAGCTATGTGCTCAGTTCACTCGGCCATCACGATAAAACCCTTGGTTTGACGGCGCTCGTCGCTCGGCGCCGTCAAGCACATGCAGCTAAGCATTATACTATACTACATAAAAAAGCGACGCTGCATAGAAGGACCAGAGCTACTCACGAACCCTATGAGCAGAAGAGACGAACACTTGCTTCTGAGGAGGAAAAGGAAGTTGCGGGCGGTCGACAAAATTAGGATTTGGAAGTTTTATTAAAATGTAAAAATCAAACCACGGACACAAACCCTGAACCGAATCCTGTAGAGATGAACAAAGGATCAAAGTGGTACAGTGGCAGTCGATGCTGAGGATTTTGAAAGAGCATTTCTTCTAGACTGTATAGTTGCAATAACGAGCCAAATGCTACTGTCAGCCAGAATGAACCTTTTAACCTGGACGATTCCCTCCACCCGATCTGGGTCCAACAAGTCCAACAAAGCTTCTGGAGTAGAAGGATTGACTTCCGAGCTCTTCAAAGCATCGGACGTTGACTTGGTTATTAACATACACCAACTCATTTGTAAAATGTGTTCAGAAGAAAGTATGCCCGATGAACAAAAAGGAAGACGAAACACTTCAGATGCGCCAACTACTTCTACGGTCTCCTTAACGTGAGATGTAAGACCTTATTTGCCATATTGTGTTAACGTCTGAAACCATACGTCAACAATCTGACAACAATCAACAACCCCCTATCAGTGCGATTTCAAACCATAAAATCCATAATCGACCAAATTTTCACACTCCGACAGATCCTGGAAGAATAAACTTCCAAATTGATACGCATCATCTTTTCATCGATTTCTAAGCCGCTCATGACGGCATTTATACAAGACGTCTTGTGACTTCCCTAACACCATTTTTGAAAGAACAGTGCGGAACTAACCAGCAAAAAGCGAGCACTGGAGGCATAGTCTTTCAAAAGTCTGTGCAACTACTAGCGTACGCCAATAATATCCATATAATTGAACACAGCAGGCTGTCACCGGTACGTTCGTCGGCATTGAAACGAAAGCTACCAAAATGGGCCTGGCGGTAAATGAGGGTAACTTAGTCCGCGCATTAGTGGCTTGAGATGCTTAGGACATTTAGAGCGAATGAACACTAATGCTACGGCCCGCAGAGTCTTTGATTCTGATGCAGAGAAAGACCTCACCAAGGATGGTGAGAAGGGGGTCTCAGCCGACTAGGATGGCGCAAATGAAAGCAGTTACATAGTTAAACACCAGGATGACTGGAGAAACTTGTAAGTTGCGGGCTAGGTTCAGAAAGAATTGTAGCGCCACTTAACCAGTACGGACTCTACTGGTGTCTGACTTGTGAATTTGCGTTTAGGTCCACTGAGAAGTTTTATTGCTCATTTAACGCGATCGTGGAACTCAAACGTATATAAGTTCTTTATGGAGAAAAAAGAGCCTTTGCAAAAACTTGAGAAAGTTTTAATGTGAGTCCAGTAAATAACTGAAGCAGTTTGTTCTTCCCCTCGTCTTCATTACCTTTTCCAGCTTTTACGAGTATATGCCAGCTTTTATCTGCTTTTCATCGTCTGAATCACCTGCTAAGCCGCGCTATTTCAAGTGCATTCACATCTTTCGTGGCATTATTTCTCACAAACAAGGCAGCAATCCGAGTCATTACATCATGTCTTTAATTGTGCAACATCTCAAATGTTGAATGACCCAAACCCAGTCAAGCCCAAAATACTACACTCGTACCCGCACTCTGTCCATTAAAAGTCAACAAAAACTTTTTCAAAGTTCAAAAAGCAGATTTTCAAATGAAAACAAAATCAAAGCAACAACAAAGAGAAAAAAGTTAAATCAACTTTTTATGCACAGGAACAGAGCAAAAACAAGTTTTCAATGTTTTCAGTGAAACTGTTGGAAGTTTATCTACAGTTAAACAAAACGTACGACTAAAGAAAACAAACTTTATCGGCTTTGAACTTCTTAAAACGCTTTCACACAACTACATACTACGCCACTGCTACAGCAGCAGTATGAAAAGTCCCACCAATTTATCTAACACTACCGCACAAAATAATCGTTTCCCGCTTCCGCACAGTTGCCTGTAACATTTGCTGAGCACCCAACTGCCACGATGCAGCATGGACAACAAAAAACCGAAGTTCGACTAGCGGTTGTAGCTGGTAAGTATAGCTAAGCTGTCGGGGGTTAGTGTTGAAGTCGAACTCACTGTAGTGCTTTTCTTCGGTCACTTTCAGTCATTCTATTTCTTTCACACAGCAACTTGAACTGTGAAAAAAGTATCTCAGAAGCATACGAAATGTACCTAAACCTCTCTCTCCCTATCGCACTCGAACAAAGCAGCAATTTCAATGCGCAAATTGTGGCTAGAAAAGCACTCCCAAACGAGGTAGATGCCTGTCACATCTTCTGCTCGCCTGGTAGCGATTACAATAATTCTACACCGAAGTTGTGTTTCGCTTTAAAATTATTTTATCGCGCGATAAATAAAAACTGTTTTGGTTCCGAGCCTTGTTAGTTTTTGGTTGAATTCTTTACGTGTCTTTTTTTTGTGCTGTTGGCATGGTAGAAACTGTCAATTTGGCAATTTTGTTTTAATTTCATAATTTAATGGTTATTTCTGGAGCAATTTCATGGTTATGCAGTATAAACCTAGAAATGTTTGTGTTTTTATGGCATGGATGACGGTAGGTATGACGATAAGTGCATAATCGTGTCAATTGATGCAATTAGCACTTTTACTTTTGATATACCTTTTTTAATGGGATTCGTGCCTTGCCCTTATCTCAACACAAATAAGGCCGATTTTTTTGAATCACTAGAAAATAAAATCAAAAAAAAAAAAATATTATATGTTACTTTCCCACAAACTCTCCGCTTCAATACTTTTCGAGTGGAGACTGATTAATAACTGACAGAAGAGCCTAGAGTATAGCGTTGGAGGAACTGTCATAATAATTTCCTTAATAATTAATAGTCTTCATATTTATTTTCTTCAGTGAACATGCCTTTGTGGTGGTTGACCTCATGTAAACTGACATTCCACCACATTTTAATATCCGTCAGGGTTAGGAAGAATGAGACATTCTTGGTTTGGGCTCCCGAGAAAACATTAAACATCACATTTTTTCCAAAGTACTACGTACTAATTTCTGTTGAGTCATTGATCATGAAAGGAATATCTTTAATTAATTATTTGACAACTGTCACTTACATAAGTCTTAAATTACGGTCTTTTTATAATGCTTCTCTTATTTCTGGTGGTCATTGTTATTTAAACCAATTTAAGGACTTCTTTGAAAATGATTTGACATATCATAGGACTTATAAGAGAAAAATGATGAGCTCAATGTTATTCTTTTGCGCTTACACCATTAAGACTTAACTTGTGGAAATCTTACCTCAAGCATTCTTACAGGTTTACTTTACTTATTTCTTGAGCTTCAATTGCTTTCTAAACAGCATTTTTTCAAAGGAAAAATGGCTGAAGGAATTGAAACTGATCAACGACTAATATAAAACAAAAAAGAAAATGGCGCTGACCTTACATGAACTGGTTCACGTGAAAAGGTCTTAGTACCGAACCTTGTGGAATGCCAATGTTTATTTGTAACCACTTGATTCTATTCTATGTATAGAAAGGAATATAATAGATGGATAATTATTATAATTATAACATATGAAATGTCCTCCTATGTGCCTTCAACTAGCCTCTGTAACATAATTTTAAACACGGTTCACATTTCCCCGCTGCTAAAAAACGTGACTGCTTTCTCATATGACTTTAAATCAAGATAGCCTCCCAACTTTTAATATTACATGATTATCACGCTCTTCTTGGACTGTGACCGCACTGAAGGAATTAAATGGTAACATTAGGACTATAATGCTCGGACCGGGAAGTGATCGCTTCTTTGCAATTTTTAAATTCATAATCAGTTAAGTACACATCTTTGGCAAATTAATTGGGTGATGCAGAGTCTACAAGTACGAACAGACAACGGCTAATTGATAAAAAAAATAGCACTAAATACCCACGTTTTAGGATTTACCCAACAACCTAGGTATAGTCGAACCGCCAAATAAAAAAAAACTACATGTATGTAAAAATATCGCCTCTAAAAACAATCTCTTGCCAGCTGTATCATAACATACATTCAACCACAAAGGAAGAATACTCGCTGCGTCTTTAAGATCCCTAGAAACAAATACCGATACTAAATGGAGAACCACAAACAGAGTGGAATTCAATGCTCCTAAAACACAATGCTGTCTGCTGTCGTTAAGGCCGAATTTAAACACCCAGCCGCTATCCACGAATGGCACTTGGATCCTTAAAACCGAAAAGCTTTCCATTCCCGGTATGTGTTTCAATGACAACCTAAGTTGAAATGACCCCATATTTAATGCTGCGAAATGTCTAGGTTTCCTCAAGTGACATAAGAATTATTTCACCCCCTCTTATGTGGCCTCAATATATAAGGGGTTCATCAGCCCAAAACTAGAGTAGAATGCTCATATCGGATCAGGTGCTTCTATAATATCTCTATACCGTGTGATAAAATTCATAGGTGATGCTAATATCACTCGGTCAGTTGTCACCCTCGAACACCTGCGTAATGTCTCCTGCCTCACCTTATTCCTGCCCAAACAAACTTTTGTTTAGTTCCTAAGCCGTACAATTGGGTTATGGAATGCCCTACCGGGATCTTTATTTTCCAGTCATTACAACTTGTAAACATTTAAAACCAACGTGCTACGGTATCTCTTTGGTCCAATTTGCGTTAAAGGATTTTGAAGGAGATTTCGAGAGGCACTACATGCACAGTACAGCGACATTTTGGAATTAAACGTATGTCTTCAGCGGTTATACTCTGGATTTCAGCCCAACTTCTGGTCCAACAAACATTGCTAATTATTTCACTGTCGCTAAATTCTTTAGTAAAAAGTTTTCGCCCTGACTGAAGGTCTCGGTTACTGGAGTAACTGCACTCAGACATATCTTTTAAAATAACAGCAGCATAGTTACTAAACAAGATAAACAAGTTTAAAAACGATCCCATAATTTTATTTTATCTCTTGAAGGTGTCTATAAGCTTTCGATCCCAGGGGCTTTTTCCTTGGCTCTGGAAAAGGGCTTATCGAATCACTAATCACCATTCACTATCACTATAACTACCGACCTATTGCTAAGCTATCCTGCGTTCCCAAGATCTTTGCCATTTCATTTACATGTATTTCATACACTGTTACATTATGTGGCCTAGAACAAGCGAAAAAAGTGGACGTGATTGCTACCGACGTTAGCAAGGCCTTTGATAAAATCGCACACAAGCAAATTCTTTTCTAACGCAATGCAGTTGCCAAACCTGGGCTGATTCTTGAATCAGAACCTACATGGACAAACGCTATTACTTAGTGCATTTTCGTTTTTGTTTATCTAAATTAATTAAACTCACTTCGCATGTTACAGAAAGCAGTTACCTTTGTCCATTTGTTTTCATTTTGACTATTTTCAATAGGAACAGAGACACACATATCTGTTTGTACAGAAGATTGAAAAATTCATAGACAAATTTCTAATTTTTTTGACTTTAGCAGGATGAAGACTATCTACAAGATGATCTTATTGAAGCCTCAATATGATGCCACAAAAACTTCCTTGAGATCACCATAAAGAAATGCCAAGTTTTCTCATACTTCTGGAATCGTTTAACACTTCCTAACACTTCAAGCCAAGCTGTTGGAAAGTTACTTCAGTACGTTATCTGTGATACAGAACTCAATTTCCGCAGCCACTTTGATTCCATAATTAGCAAAGCAAACTCTGCGCTCGTCTTCGTTTAACTATAGTCCATAGAGTTGCGTCACGAAATCCTTTTGTTAGGCTATTTCCCGAATATTCTAACCAGGTATGGTCCTATTATTATAAAAACAATATTCTACGTATTGAAGCTGTCCAACGCATATCCCATTAATCATTCCCTCTCCCGAGCCTGATCTTCTCCATTCTACAGTTTTAGATTTAGCTTAGACCAGTTTGTATTAAACTCCATAAAGTCCTCCAGGGTTAAGCCGGCGTTGATAAATTGTCTGTACAATTTCAAAAGGCAAAAATTTTGCCATATTGCAGTGCATGCAAGTAAATTGTGACCTTAACAAATTTTGCATACTCAACAGCTGACAGTTACTTAAAAACCAGTTTTTTTTTTCTCTATCAGAGAGCACTACTCATCAAAGAATTAGTTCTTTGTACTCTCTTTGCTCCTGTTAATAAAATTTATCAGCCTTTCGAAGAAAGATGAGTAAGCCTAAGCGCTTCACTGAAAAAGTGAAAGTACCGTACCAGTACCCACCACTTCGGCACCGAGTATCTGCAGCTTGATTCGAAGATTCACAGAGGTAGGGTGAGTTCATAAACATCAGTATTTCGAACTTAATACAATTGCAGATCTTTCCGCGTGTGTTTTGAACACATACATACTGCGCAGACATATCTTAGTACGATCGTTAATTTTTTTGCGTTCAAAAACGTCATGGCAGTGAAAAAAAAAAAATAATATCGGGCTAAATCTTAGATTTGCTTCTTTCAAAGAAAAGGGTTATTAATTTTTTTTATATATTATTTCAACAGTTCTAACACCTTATTATAAAACTATTCTGCACTAAACTTTAAATTGAAATGCCTAACTAATCTTCGGTGTGCCTACAACTTGGAAAGTCATGCAGTCTGCTGTTATGCTATATATTTGTCCAAGACAAGACTCAGTGAATTGAACATTCCGACTGCGTCCAGTAAAGTCTTGCATTCTCAAACTAGCTTGGAAATCGTAAGAAGGTTTAGCAATGCTAAAAGCGAAGCTTAGCTGCCGCTACAGACCCAAATACCTCAGATTATGTACATCTCCGCTTGGAAGACAGACATAAGATTTCCTCACGAGAAGTTAAATCTAACGTTATCGTCCTCCAGGAAGACACCAGCACCGCATCCTAGATCGGTTTTGAAGCCATCCGTGAAGACTCGACTACATTCTTTTCCTGGCTCAGAATCTGGGCGAAACCATTCTTGGGCACAGGGAAAGTCGATAGCGTATTATTTCTGCCGCAGGAATTCTATGGCATGTCTACAAGATCAGAGTCTAAAGACAGTCGGCGCACAGGGTCAACAAATCTCTAGTGCGTGTTGTACTAAAGAAAAGTTCTTTTTAAACAGAAGATGGCCTTAAGAATGCAGCCAATAATATGAATATCAAAGAAAGGGAGATTCGTCAATGCATCCTAAGCACATCTAGGGAAAGTCCACATGCAGCCATGACAGACCGTTCTTTGGTCTGATATAAGCACCTGTGATGTATTTACGTAAGAGACTGATGCGTTTTTGCCTTATCATAACCGTGTATATTCTTACAACTTTCTTCGGTAGCGAGCCCATGTTTTACCAACAGTTCCTTTACACTGCCACATACATACACTGACGTATATAACGTCTTTGGTCAAAAGAAGTTTGCTATCCAGGGTGACACCTATAGTAAATACTTTCTGTAGAATTGGATGGAGACGCCTTTAAAATTAGATAAGTCAGACCAGTCAGCTTCCTTCTTCTCCTAAAGAGAACAACCTCAGCTTTACGAGCATTGACTGAAAGCCCATTCCTAGTGTACAACATTCACATATGGTTGTGCACAGATATCAGAACTATTGAGAAGGTTAAGCAGTGAGTCGTCCAACTTGCATCATAGCAGTGGAAACTGAACGCCATATGGCGCTTCCCTAATTAACCCCGTCATCGCATATTGGCCACAGCATACATAATTAGGATCTTAATTATCAACATCGCTTTGGTCCACTAAACTAGTGATTCATTTTCACCGTATGATCTGGTCGAGTTACACATGTCGTCAAAAGTTGCGTCGTCGAAAGTACCTTCAATGCCGATGAAAATGCTCAGCGAGTATTCCTTCTTGTCGAGGCCACTCATATTTACCTACCAAAATCAAGAATCCAGGTAAAGGATCCATTCGCAAAGCAGTTTGCGCACATGGATCTCGGCCATGCTCTTAATGCTCTTCAATATGACGGAAATCAGACTTATAGGTATGGAACTCTTGACGAGCGTGTAGCCCTTTTTTCGATCTTTTCGCAAAAGTTCTTATAAGAGACAGATGTCTCTTGTGTTTTAAGTGAAATACTGACAAATATAAGCCCTAATTCCGCTAAATGCCCAAACAATAATGGGAGCAAGAATTTGCCTTGCCATTGAAACCAAACCACACCTTCGGTGTGAGTCAAGCCGATCTAAAACCTATTGCTGATCGTAGGTTCACAGCACCCAGTACTTATTGCAACTCTACATCAATTCGGAAACTACTGGAAAACCCTTCCTGCGATTTTAGATTTAAGCCACCACTATGACCGTCTCACTAGGATACCTATAACAAGTCAGGCCCAAACTGTTGGCTCCTGACTTCCATGGTACCGTGATTTAAGTCCTGGAATAGACTACCGGTGCCCCGTCAACCAACTTCAGAGGCTTTAAGTTCAAAAAACCGTTACGATAAGACCAGTATTTGTTCTACCCTTTCTTTTAATTAGACAATTTCATTAATGGGAGAAGTCTTTATTAGTCTTGAAGTCTTGATTGGCTTGCATATTTCAGCTCAAGTCCACCTCAAATTGTATCGCCGCTTAAGTAGAAAAAGAGATAAACATCGATTAAGAAGCTCCTATGAGCTCAAAGTGTTTCCTTCCTTCTTTTTGACTGTAAAACCTAAAAAAAAATGATGCAAAATATGACCACAAAGTAATTTAGTAAATTATAAAAAAAAAAATAATAAACCAAAACCTCATATAAATTTTAAATATATTTCTCTTTATTTACTTATAATACTTAACTTAAAAATTAAAAAAAATATTTATGAAAGTCCCTAAAGCAATTAGCATGTAATTTCCAACAAACGAAGCTTTTTATCCCATACTACCTACCCTGAAAATTAATTCAATTCAAATTCTTAAATTTGAATAAATTGTTCGCAATCATAAAACTTTTTAAAAAATGTCGCACAACAAAGGAAGGTAAATATAATGCGAAAAAAAGAAAAAAACAAGTTTTCCTATATCTTCGACTTATCAAATATCTATCCAGATTAAGCTATTATTCGAGAACTTTAAAAGTGAATTTTAGTTTTTTTACTGTCCTCAGCTCCTTTTCTCTTTTCCTAATTCGTCTCTGCCGACCTTAATTCCACATAGCTTCTGCAGCGGGGCGTGTCACTTGTCAGCGGTGCAGACGACCGATGGCGGTAATATGAAAATTCTCTTCAAAATAGTCTAGCTACTAAATTGCTTAAGATTTTTTGGCTCCTAGTACAAAAAAGTTCGATTATAGCTTCGGCTTCAGCTTCGGCTAAAGTTATAACTCCCCTTGTCCCCGCCCTAGACAATATAACCCTCAGCACCTTCGTATATTCGTACATAGTAAATGAGAAATTATATGTGTTCTGCCGGTTTAAAAACATTTAAAGCACATCGCTTCCTATACTTAAGCTACTCTCCATACGAAATACATCGGCGATACAGATATTCTATGAGAGTATACGATGTATGAATACAAGTATCTCAGCCAGTCCAACCAGCTATCAGCGCCCAGCAGCGTACGAATATTCATTCTCGTTGTTGCTGTCGTAACTCTAAGGGGAGAAATGCGCTTTTGTAAGTTTTAATTTCCAACTTTTTCAAGCTAAAAAAAAAAATTAAACAAAATGAAACACACTAAATCGACAACGAATTCGAAAAGCAGAACACAAAGCGTTTTAACATTCTTTGTCTCCTTGCCCTGCCGGGCAACAGATACAACCAACGTACGGATACGGATACTCTCGTACCAGGCAATGCTTCTCGATACAGATGCTGAAGCTGAAAAAGCAAAGCGTCAGCAATATCTGCTTTTGGTTCTGGTTCTGGTACTGGTACCGATACTGGTACTCACTGAAGATGTGCTTTCGGTTATCCCAGCTAAAATGCAGAGGAATTCTCAATGTTAATCCACATACCATACACACAGTTCGCCTTAGATGCATAGCTCCAGCATAGTCGCCTCATCAGAATCAACTTGCCAGAGACATAATCGTGCTTACGAGTGATTATGCTTTTTCGCACAAAAAGCGCGCACCAATTCCAAGTTGAGATACCTAGAACAACTTGATTCCTTGGTGACGGCAAGAGTTGTTTTTCTACGCGGGGAGGGGGGGATTGGGGATTACAGAGACACGACATTGTGAGACTACGGCGTCCACAAAATAGACGATGAAGAAGTTTGATATCAAAAAGCCAGAATACACCCAGAACAAAATCTCTGGAAACTTTAGAGAGCTTCTCTCTACTTGGCTGAATGATTCATGATTCGTGTGTGTTCTATGACCCATCAGGTACAACCAGAGTGACTAGACTGTTTCTTATAGTGTAAGTTGCGAGTATATTTTTTTTCAATTTGAATTGGGTTATTTTTTTTTTTTTTTTTTTTTTTTTTTTTTTTTAACTGACCAAGACCTGATTGATGACAGTGCTGAAGACTTAAATCGCAGGGCTAGGGGTAATCCATAAGAATTTTCCTCTAGAAAGCGGAAAGCGCTTTTGTCTGCTTTTGTTGGCGTTATAGTTTTAAGTTGTAAAGTTCCTGAAGCTACATAATACCCGTGTATACGAATACTTTAGCGCTTCATAGATGCGAAGAAAGCACAAGCAAGCTATGTAATACGTTTATTGCCATTCTGATAAAGAAGAGTAAAAATAATGAAATTAAAAAGTTTGTGCCAATGCTTGAGCGCTTTAAAACCAGTTTTAGGCAGCTTCTAAGTATTACGTTTACGAGCGAATATTTCCATAAAGTTGTCAACCAAAAGTTGGACTTTAAGTTTAGCAAAAAAAACTTGTAGAAATGTTTAAATATTTCGAATTTCTTTATTTCCATTGTTTTCGCTAGCCGAAAAAGCCAAGAGAATCTTTCATTACAATGCAGGCAAATAGAGACACGATTATGGATTTAGTTTGAAGGTAAACAAGAGTAGGAATGCTTGAGGTACTTGCTCTGCTTGGTTTCTGCGGTTACATTCAAATAAAAGTTAATTCTAATTCTCAGGAAGTACGAGTACTCGTATGTATAGTATTAAGTAGTTTCAGACATCCTAATCATTTATTATTTATTCAAAATAAATAAAATCTCTGATCCGGAACTCCTTGCCAACATCCTTTTTCAAAATATTTGTTGTTTGTTAGTTGGAATATCACTTACTTTATTAGGTGGGGCTGTAGTCCGTAGTGGACCAGGGTAGTGGTGGGCCATTTTTTTACTTACCCGGTTGGTATTTTCGTGAGGATACATACCGGATATTTATCAGGTATACGCGTATTCCGAAATTTATTTTTACCCACCCAAAGTTGGGTATTTATTTTAGGTAAGCGAACCCTCAATTTGCTACTACTTAGTAGTGCCTTACCTACTAGTACCCACAAAGTCATGCCATAGACCAAGAATACATAATAAAGAAAGCTAAAAGCACCGCAATCTTGTTGGTTGTTGTTAAAAAAATTAAAAAAGAAAAATAGTTCATTCCAATTTCGATCGCAAATATTCTAGTGTTCGAGGGCTGCTTGATGAATACGCCGACTGGAAGATAACATATGTGGCACTACTGAGCCAAAACGAATGTACCAACATTTAGTATAACCTCTTTTAATTCGCTGTCAATTTGGTGGCAATCCGAAGCTTAGTTTTGTTTTGACACCCATTTCAAAACATCGTGTGCTCACCGCCGAATGAAAATTCACGAGTTGTCAGAGATAGCAGGCATCTCAACTGAACGCGTTAGCCATACCTTGCACGAGATATTGGTCATGAGAAAACTGTCCGCGCGATCGGTGCCGCGTTTGTTCACACCGGAGAACAAGCGCAATCGTGAGACCACTTCAAAGACGTGCTTGGTCTTGTTTATTCGAAATCCGGAGAAGTTTCTTCATCGTTTCGTGACCGTAATGATACATGGATTCATTGGTACACACCAAAGATCAAAGAACAATAGAAACAATGGGTTTTACCCGGTGAGCGTGTTCCAAAGAAGTCGAATACAGTGCCTACAACGGGGAAGGTGATGGCCAGCGTTTTTTAGGAGCGCGAGGTCTGATCCACGTTGACTATTTGGAAAAGGGAATCACAATCACAGGAGCATGCTACGGGCCGATTTTAAGAAAAAACGACCACATTTGGCGAAGAAAAAAGTGCTCTTCACCACGATAACGCACCGCCCCACACCTTCGCAGTCGCCACAGCCAAATTGTGCAAATTGTGCTACGAATTGCTTCCCATCCTCCGTATTTGGTTCCCTGCGATTTCTTTTTGTTCCCGAACCTTAAAAGATCGCTTGGTAGGAAAGAGTATTTTGCAGGCCAACAAAAGTAGTACTATTTTCGGTCGTAATAATTGTTCCACTTGACAGGCATTGCGTTGTGTAGTGGATAAACTCAAGCTAAAAGATTGAATGTTCCTACGCCAGTGAGATAACGCACCGGTCGAAGTACTGAAAATATCGCAACCGTAAGTGCTTCAGTTCAAAAAATCCTCTTCAGCGATAAAGCTCATTTTTGGATTAATGGCTTTGTCAATAAGCAAAATATGCGTTATTCAATAGTAACAAACCTACATTTGCTTCAAGAGACTTCACAAGCACAAAAAGTGACCGTGTGGGTAGGATTTCATGCCGGAGATGTGATCGGATCGTATTTTTATATGCATGAAAATGATCGCCATGTTACGATCAATGGAGTTCAATAAAGCGCCATGTTGGAAGACTATTTTTGGCCAGAATGGACTTTATATCAGTGATATGTGTTTCCAACAAGATGGTGTCACGTGCCACACAATTGGTCAAACAGTTAAACTATTGAAGTTGAAGTTCTATAATTCCGTAATCTCGAGAAATGATCCGGTCGAATGGATACTCCTCTCATGCGATTTAACACCGTTAGATTTGTTTTAAGTCGCGGCTTATGCCAACAAGCCAACAACGGTAAGAGAGTTTAAGAACAAAATCAAACACGAAATTGCTAATGTTCCGGTCAATATGTATGGAAGAGTGGTGGAAAATTTTCTCCAAAGAATCGATCGATTCTTATGGGTTTTGGACATAAATAATGAACAGAAAATGAAAAACTTAAACCAAATCTTTTGTATGAAAATTTTTTTAAAGGGTTGGTGGCAAAAATGCTGCATTTTTTCTTAAAATTTGAAGAGTCTTGGCTTTGCAAGGAATTTCAAATTCCCCTATACTTTACAGAAGGTATAACGCACAGTTCTCAATAGGTAAGACCATAGAAAACCTTTTAACAAAATGGCACCAAGTCTAAAAAAAAGAAAAATTCGAGAGCAAATGGGAAAATCTCCAAAAGAATTGTCCCTTGTTATGGAATCGAAGCTGAAACAAGAAGGAAAACGTTGTATGGCCGAGGTAATTAAACAAGCTATTTTCAGCTCATCCAAAAGTTTAGAGCAACTGAAAACAACGAAATTAGCTACCCCGTATACAACAGAAGAAGCTCTAACTCCATGCACGCACCAGGTGCTATCATTGACATCACACATTGGGGCAGGATTTAAGAATAGATTTAACACATCTGCTGCGTTTGTCGAATTAACCGCATCATACGACACCATCTGAAAGGATGGGGTTATTTTTAAACTTCCGAAAGCAATATCGTGCTTGAGAACATCGCGTCGTATCAACAACCTACTTTCAAACCGCTCAATATCTTCAAGTGAGAAAACTTTAAAACGGTTTGGCTCAGGGCTCCATCCTCACGCCTTTGTTCTTTAATCTTAAATTAGTAATATACCTGCGACCACATCAAGGAAATCTGGATGTGCAGATGACTTGGCAATTACCACACAGGATAAGGACATAGCGAAAAGAGAAAGATGACAACATGACATTGCTATGTTCCTGTCTCGGCACCTTACCATAAAGCTCGCTGATGAGCTTCCGTTTGATGTAATTGAATCTGAGTAGTACTACTACAGAGAATGGACACCTCTAGCGATTGCGGAGCCAAACAACAAGGATTATTGCACAGTGGCAGCAAGCAAAGACTTTGCGCACACAAATACGAAGGATGTCCGATAAAGAAGAAAAAATCATAAATTAATCACTTTAAATAGTTTATTGTTTTTCAACGTATTCTCATTCAAGATTTATACACTTTTCCATTCGATCGAAGCTGTTTTCGAAACATTTATTTCACTCTGAATCCTACATCTCAGAAACATAATTTTTGAACGTCTCTACAGCCTCTTTTGGCGATAATAAACGTTGACCACACTTTTTTGGGAACGGGAACAAAAAGGAGTCATTAGGTCAGTTAGCATTTCTTCACAGTTATTGTCAATTAAAATTGCTCTTTTACGTTTCACAAAAACTTTCGAATTATGAATACAATTTTGGAAATGTCAAAGGAATTAGTGCTGCCATATTGAAAATTTATCGGACAACCATAAATATTTATATAAAACCTAAGTAAGCTTATAAATATCGTCTTTGAAACACTTAAGACTACATATTTGGAACTATTGTGGTTTACTTGTTTCCTTGTGTTGGGCCATAATCAAAGCTCTCTATGCCTTGTTCCAGGTAGAACCGTAAATGTTATCACCTAAAGAAAACACATTTTGCTTTTGGTGATTTATTCACTAAGAAAATTACCATAATATTTTTCTTTCCCCATTTTTTTTTTTTTTTTTTAGTTTTTCTCTCAACGGGGATCACACTATTCTTTTAGATGCGTATGGGGAAAGATATGTTCGTGCAAATGCAGCAGTCGATTTGCAAACCATAGATACAAACAAAAACATTTAAATGTAAGCACGGTATTACCACTTCTGCTCGGAAAATGCTGTAAAACATTGAATAATGGTAAAATCATTGCAACAGCGAGCCGTTATCCTTCTCCTTCTTATACGAGTATTTCATATTCATAGCATCCACTTTATTATGGCTTTTATGATTTCTGCTCCAAACGACTGCAACCCGAATTTAGCAGCGCTCTGTTTGTAACAATTGAAGACGAGCGTGTAGTCTGAATTCTTTGTTCGCCTAGTATTTCCTGCACGACATACATGTTCACAAATGTTTTCCCATAAAATGGAAAAAGCCGGATTAGGTGGATATGTTCGTTCTGCTCCTCCATTCAAACAGCGAACATGGGGGTAGAGACCAAACAAAATCAACGCTCATGGAGCACTACCTAAACTTGCTGCTCCACAATTCCCCCAACAAGGCAGAAAGAAAAATCGCTTTCGTTTCCTTTAAACAAAATGGACCGCTCGCTAACTAAAACAGTTACCAGGCCACCAGCCACTTTAACAGCTCACCGTGGCAGCGATTTCAATTTGCATAATGAACTCTTTGCCGGTCGCATCCTCTGGATTTTAGTATCTTATACTACGCCACCCCCATACCGAACACCAAACACAACGGAACAACCATGAAGTCAAAAGCAATGAGCGCGCATAATCGTGATTTCATTTCCGTTCCATTGACTGGGACTTTAATGTCATTCATGGGAACGGATGACCAATGCGATGGTTGGTGGCTGGTGGATTTTATTCCCGGTTGGGTTATTTCGGATCGAAAAGTGCTCGGCCGTTGATGCTGGGCTCCTATTCAGAAGTTCACAATTTGCACTATTTACGGCGTCTCCGTAAGATATGGAGAGAATCATGAACAAACCCAGATCGACAGATATGCACAGTGTGACCGTATTCATTATGAGCATGCCAACTGGGATGACGCGACGAAATCTGTTTGTACTCTGGTTGCTGGCAAATTTGTGTGTTTTTATGAGGCGGAGTGCAGTGATTCAATAAAATGGACGAGTAAAAAGATTTTATAATTAAATGCGAAGGACTTGTCAAGCTATAAAATCATAAAGATGGAATCTTCTTCTAATTACCTACGCCAATAGATGGTTCAGTAGAAATCAACACTTGTTTCCTGGTTGGACGAAGTCATCTGCATTTTGTTTTAAACCATTTATAACTCGCTGGCCATTGTCATTTCGACCTTCCCGGCCTTTAACATCTATTACGTGAGCTCTACGAGCAGAAGAGACGGGAAAAACGGGAAGGACGCGATCGTAGATATTGAAAGTACACGAAGAATAAGGCACAAAAATTTTACCATCAGGTAAAAAGTACGTGTCAAGGCAAAAATACCCGTACAGAAGTTTGTAAAGATGAATAAGGAAACCTTGTAGTAAAGTCAGAGTCGGTTATAAGCATATGGAATAACTTAGACCAACAACCCGCCGTCCGGCAGAGTAGGCCATTCACCTTAGACAAAGCCAAAACTCCGTCCACCTGACCAAAATTAAGTTAGGATAGCAATATTTAAGCCTAAATCCAATAAAACCCCTGACCTAAAGGCTTACGGGCTGAGGTATTCAAAGCTGCTGCAAAATATTATCTGTCATGTGAACGTCTGTAACTCTTCGTCAACAACCTGATTGGCCCCTATCAGTGCAATTTGAGATCATGAACTTCCATAATTGACCAAATCTTTACACTCCGGCAAATCCCGGAAAGAACTTAAGAAATCCAAATGGATACTCACCAACTTTTCATCGATTTTAAACCCTCACATGACACTATTTATAGAGAGCGCAAAACAGATTTAGATAAGGTGAAGCGCTTTCTTGACTTCTTTAACATCATACTGCAAAGAATTGTGCGGAATTCACAAGGGAACCCCTGAGGTACGATCTTTTAAAAGCAACTACTAGCTCACGCCGATGATATTGACGTTATTGTTGCTGTCACCAATGCGTTTGCCAGTATTGAAACGGAAGCTGTCAAAAATAATTTAGCGTAATTGAGGTAAATGAGGGTAAAATCAAGTATGTACTCATATAATATAATATATTTATGCTGTCAACAAGAAAGTTAACACAACATCGACGAATTGAACAGAACATCACAGTCGACAGCTACAATTTCAAAGTAGTAAGGGAATTTGTCTATCTTGGCTCCTATAAATTTTTGTTGGCAAAAATAAAACGAAGAATCACTTTTGCCAGTCGTGTTTCTTTGGATCAAGAAGGCTGTTGAGTGATAGGGCCCTATACCGAAAAACTAATGTGACTCTATATATAACTTTGGTCGTTGAAGCATGGACTCAATCGAAAACGGATGACGATATTCTCAATCGTTTCGAGAGAAAAATCCTTCGAAAACTATTGGGTGCCGCTTGTGCATACGAACTTTGGAGGAGAAGATTCAACGACGAACTAAACGAGTTGTACAGCAACATCGACTAAGTCAGAAAACTGCGTATCAGTCGCCTGAGATAGCTCGGACAGAGCGAATGGACACCAATGCTTCAGCCAGCAGAGTCTACAAATCTAACTCGGGGGGACAACGCTGTTGAACAAGACAACATCAAAGGTGGCGCGCACAAGTAGAAGCAGACTCCAGGAGGCAGTTAGCTAAAGTCCTGGCTAACTGGAGAGACTTGTTAGTTGAGGCCCAGGTTTACATCGAGCTGTAGCTCAACCTAAGCAATTGAAGTGAAGAAGTCAAGCTACATTCATATGGAAGCTGCCGACATTCATAAACAAATCTTAAAACACCATCCTATTATTTTTTAGAATAACGGTATTCCCAACGCATAACCCCATATGAGTACAGATCAGAGTGTATTTCTCATACATATGTATATCAAGACTCAAAAGCAACACCGCGCTGTTGCAAAATATGCTACGCAACAGAAGCTGCCTGTCTGGCCACATAGTTAAGGAGAAATTGAAGACGCTTAAAATAAGTTCGACATTGCTAAGTGTTTATAGGTAGCAGGAGTTATTGAACTCGTTTAGCGTAGTTCAATTTCTGTGCACTCGAATTTTTCACGTATCTAGGCACATGGTGAGAGAACAGACCCGTTATTGCTGCGAATGATCTTGGTCGATAAATTGACAAATTAGGGGCTATTATAAGGCTCCGTATAAGGACCGGAATCATTGGTGTAGTGACTTGCTTATGATGCGTAACATTGATTTAAAAAGTGTACTCATACGCCTCCCAATAATCTTACTCCGTATCGCTAGAGTTGTCTGCCTCTAACGCCTTTTTTAAATTTCTAACAAATCTCATGTGAGTTACTGTGCCGTAGGATACATATACCATATTCCACTCATCTCACTTTTCCAGGAAATCCCATGAGTGGCTCCTCTTCCATGTACAACAACCATCCAAGTCGTACCAGAGATGAACTGAGGCGCACTTAGGTTTCCAGTGTCATAGAAGTTCATAATCGGCAGTTGGCTGTCCACACAAATCTCGTTTGCGTGTTTGCCTGATAAAAAAAAAAAAAAAGCTAAAGCAAACTTCTATCTGTGATGTGACTCTGTGCACTGGCGCTGGTGTACTCTCCACCCAGAACCGTTTACGTAGGTATTCGTATTTGTATATTTGTAGCTCATCTTATCAAACGGGCGCTGATGCACGGTTCCAGCGACGGCAACCGTACTAGCACCAGCAGCAGCACGACTCACAACGACTCGCAATCAAATCGATTTAAAACGCCAACACGTGTTGACGGTAATAACAAACAACAACAACCGCGATATCACCAGCCCTCGTCCAGGCCGCGACAAGGATGAGTCAAGCATGTAACATGCGCCTGACGCACTTGGTTGGTGCCTGGTGTACCATGCCCGCCAATTTCATTGCCAAACGATTTTCAAAGTCAATGTCGGGTGGGCCCGTGTTCCTGTTCTCCTGTTAGGAAATTTCACTAAAAATTGTTTGCACTCTCACGAGTGTAGAAATTTGTAGAAAGTTTTTTCAAAGTCTGGTTGGTCCCTCTTCGGAGAAATAGGCCTGTGCTTGTAGGAGACCATCTTGGTCTTGCTCCATCCAACAACAGCAGCTGCGACCAACAGAAATCCCCCACACTTGGCAACAAAAGCATTTGTTGGGGTCACCGCTTAAGGTGGATAGCACATCGCAGCATGTGCACTACTTGTATCTAACATTGCCCAAGCTAATAGATCCCCATTCTGAGGTGGGGGACTTTGTTGGCGCTAGAAAAATATCTATGCAGCGACCAAGCGGATATTCCTGGTCGCCTAGGAGCAGCTCTGTGACTTCCCCATGTTAAGTTGACGTTAATTTTCATCCCCTGTTCTCGAATAAGAGAGACAACGTCGCTCGTCGCCATCGCTGTCGCAGATTTTATAGGAAAAGTTAAAAGTCCCCCCTGCCCCCTCCTAAAGAAAAAAACAAAAAACGAAAGACTGATGTACTCGTACTTCGCTAATCGATGGGCGATATTGTTGGCTCGCGTCGTCATTTCCCCAGCAACCGTTTCTGAAAACAAGCGCGCGCTATGGCGAAACAACCGAATGAGTGACTGTGACTCTGGCTCTGCCCAACTGGATGTGGATTGTGGATGGGTTGCGGTGCTGCAGTTTCGGCTGCGTCCCTGGTACAATTAAGCAAGCGGAATATAATAATAATAAATTATAATTTTATTTCAGAGAATTATTATTATTATTTATTTGTTTTGTGGCCTAGTGTGTGTTTGGTGTTGTTTGTTGTTTGTTTTTAGACGTCTCTTGGGGCCATGCATTACGATATTTTGGGTGATTTTAGTTAAGGAACTAGGATATCAGAACGACGACTATGTTACGATGTATTGCTTGTATTGTGTACCCTTAAATTTAAAATTGCAGTCCACGTCTTAAGAGTATGAGAGTAAAAGAGAAAAGAACAACAGAACGATAAAGTAACAGAGCAACAACGGTGGATGGAATTGTATTGTGGGAGTTTATCGACTCAGGCATCGGAATTCCAAACGATTGTGCCAATGTTTGGTGTTGTGAAACGGAGTATTAAAGTGCATTGACCAGAGAAGAGACTCGAAATGGTAAACTGGTTTTTTAACATTTTTTGTGATGGAACTAAAATTCAAATGCCTAAACGGATCTAGGGGGAATTTAACGGCAGTTTTGGGTTATCAAAAGCAACGTTTCACTTTCTCCAAACCGTGGACGAGCAGTAACTTAGAGAAAAGACGTCCGGAAGCGTTCGCTTTGTCTGCTGACATCCTTCAGAGTAATGCCGTATGGTATTAACTTCACATGAAACCCAAATGTTAATAAAAACCCTAACAAAAGATGCAAGCACTCCTTATGTAGGTTCGGGTCCAGAAAAACTTCGCTCTGGGACATGCCTATCGAATTTATCGGCAATCACATGTACGAGTATGTACATATTTCCCTTGATTCCGTTGTAAATTCGATTTTAAAATAATTGGGTGAGTTAAGACTTCCAACTGCGTTCAGAGGAACCTTGCATTCTTGAACTGACTCGGAAGTAGTAAGAGGGCTTAGCAAGGGGCTTAGGTTATCAGGCGGGTCCATAAGATCAGAATCATAAAAACTCCAGTGTGTATTGCAGCGAGGACCACTTTTTCTTAAAGGGAAGGTGGCTTTGAGAGTGCAGATTATCAGACGAAAATGAGGAGAATGCAGATTTAACAGTACACCAAAAGCCGAGATAAACTGTTCTTTGATCGTTGTTTCACCGACGCATATAATTGGCCTTATCATAACTCCTTGTAGTCCCGAATACTCCTTTCACCATCAGAAAACCGACAATTGGAGGTCGTTCCAGATATGTCTAATGCCAAGGTGCTAAGTTTGTCAAATTGTAAATAAAATACGAAAGTCTGAAAGTTAAATAGACGTTGATGTTTTAAAAAAAGAAGTGTCCACTTCAAATGGGTAGTTAACTATTCTCCGTGATGGGTTAGTGTCTTGGATATTTCGTAGGGTGAGCCTGTCACTGAGTTTTGATAGATACTTCACAAATCCGTTCATACAGCTTGCCTTGGAATCGTGCCAAAAGCCTTCCACATAGTGATAGTCTTGTTAAGGCTCGAATAATGATTTACATTTTTCAGGGATAATGATAGTTCCATCCACGTTGAACTGGATCATTCGAAGTTTCAAGTGTCTGAAAATGCAAGTCGTATACCTATATAACTTGAGTATTTTTATGTTGTTATTCGAAACCTCGTTTGTTGCGATCCACAATTGTCGATAGCGCGTACTCAATTTTAGGATCAACCTCAAGTGACAAAGAGGCGGCAACGTATGTCGAAGTATAGCATTCTTTTAAGCACCTAAATAACCAAATCTATTCCATTTTATGCCCAAAATTTTCAGTTTTCTACAAGAGGCCTCTTGACTTGTACGGAATTTTTCTACTTCGATATAGATAATTGGCTCGTCGAATGGTCAAAGGCGCAAAAAATTTGACATCCGTTTCACAAACATTTTTAACAGTAGAAAATGGGGCAGTCAATTAGCCTGCATAACAAGTTCTTAGGCTTTAAGCTGTTCCTTCTGTGGGATTTGATAGCATTTGTTCAAACAATTTGTCAGCCATACTAAATATATCGATAGAATAGTCCATAGACTAGTCACCGCAGGTGAATTATTTGTTCCTCTGACTACAAAACACTCAGCGCTGCATATTTCCAAAGAAGTAAGGAAATGAAAACCACACTAGAGTGGAAAGTACGCTAAGCGTACAACTAATATTTTCACGAGTATGAATTTATTTATTTTAGTACATAAATAAATGTATTTATTTATTTATTTTTTCTTAAAAAGGATCACAAACCCATTTCAGTTCTTTTCACATTCTTCAATGACCTTTTTCAGTATATCAATTTCGTTCATGATAAAATCCAACTGCCGATCAATATATTTTGGTTTGATCCTTGGATGCATTCCTACAATAAAATTGAAAATATCTCTTTATTTTTAAGCAGTAGATAAAGTAAGCTTTCTAACCTCTGCGCTTGCATAAAAGTCTATACATAAGATGGATCCCATCGATCATTCTTTTTTTGATTAGTTTCTCATCAGAAACGGTGTGCTTTATGTTGGCCAGGACTTTCTCCCATTTAAGACACTGTTCACGTGCTTCATTATAGTCCTTCTCCAATTCAGTTAGCTCATTCATATACCCAAGCACTATTAAGGAAGCCTCACTAGATAGCTTTACCATTTCTGCGCGTTTTTCTTCCATTTCTTTGATTTTCTGCTTCTCTATTTCTGCGATTTCTTGTTGACCCAATACTATAAGACAAACCGAAACGAAGAAAGTATCAAACAACGTTGTCCCTTATATAAAAGGAAAATATTTTAGAACTTACTCAACGCATCACATCTATCCGTGCAGTCTCTGACGGAAGTCCATGTATCTGTTTTTGAAATTACCTCGTTGATGACAACTTCGTACGGCTCGAAATCGTGCACAGCCTCGGATAAAATGTCCCGAAACTCTGTGAGAACTTTGATGTCCTCTTTGTACTTTTTTATAGACTTCTTTAGCTCTTCTTGATTCTCCAGTTCTTTGACAGCCTTTGCTTCTGCTGCGCGTTTCTTTTCATCACATTCTTTCATAAACATATTTACTTGGGCAAAACGTTTTTTGAGGTTAGAACTCAATTGAAACAACTCCTGGACACGTTTTGAGTTGATTTCACTTTGAAGTTTGGCATTTTTCAGCATTTCTTCTTGGAGTTGAAGCATTTCTTGATGTTCACGCTCATTTTGGATGGCCATCAGTTCGATGCTGTCCCCAGCGCTGTCCCATTTCGGCGGTTTTCTATTTAGATTGAATGCAGATTATTGAAAATAAAAAAAATTTAAAAGTACTTACATCAAGAATTTCTTTTGCTGCTTGGATTCAAGGAAGAACCCTGTTGCTTTCTCGGGGTTTAAGTCAAGATTTCCAATAACATCAATTCTTGTTGTCGGCCTTAGATTTGGCATGATGGTTTCTATCTTTACCTAAGTAACTCAGTAACTGTTTAAAGTTATAAATGCAATTGAATCTACGAGTATGTAATGTTTAAAAATTCTGTTTGCAGGGGTATCGATTAAACAACTTTAATCTAGCTACGCGACTTGTGTACAAGTTTCTTAGCAACTAACTACTCAGTAACGAACTTTTCTAAAAGAATTTATTTATTTCATTCTATATATTGAAATTAAAATTTTTGAACACATTTCGAACCAATAACGACTACACTTAGTTGCGAAAAGTTATCTAAAAAACCTATCCAAACTGACGTTTGCTCAGATAAACACTCTGTGATAGCACACTTTGTATCCAGAAGTGCTATTTAACCAGCATGCCATCAGCGACTATCCACGCATAAAATACGAGGGTGGGTCAATAAGTCCCCGAAAATTTAAACAGATGACATTGCCGCCTCGAATCTAACATTTCGCCAGCAAGAAACATCTTTTAAAAGAACGCACCCAAATGTTCAGACAGATCTGTCAAATAGTTTTCTTGCGACAGCTATTTGAAACAGACGCCTACGAAAATGTTCGTGGAAAAAAGTGAATTTCATGTGCTTGTTAAGCACTATTTTTTGCGCAAAAAAAAAAAAACAAAAACAAAACATGCCAGACAAAAGCTTGCACCAACACAAGTGACGCCGAACCCTCTGGTCGCCCAATTGAGTTCACCATACCAGAAATGGTCGATAAAATCTACGGTTTCAGTTTTGCAAAAATATTTGGAAATGATATGGGTGACGCGTTTGCTCATTATATTATTTACAATAAACGCAATCGTTTGACAACTTCAAAGGAGTGTTAGACGATGTTCAATCACAATCCGAAAGGGTTTTTTTCGCCATGTCCTAACCGTGGACGAAACATGAATTCATCAGAACACACCAGAGACCAATGTACAATCGAAACAGTGTACTTCTGGTAAATCGAAACTAAAGACGGTCAGGGTGCGTATGTTTTATTGGCTGTCTCCGACAGTTTTTTGAGATGCGTGCGATATCATTCACATCGATTACCTTAAAAAGGGTAAAATGATGGCACCTATTATACAGAGTTATTGGATCGATTCGACGCTAATTTAAAGCAAAAACGACCGCATTTGACGGCGAAAAAATTCTCTTCCACCAAGACATTGCACTGGCGCACAAGTCCGCATTCGCAATTACAAAATTACATGGATTCGGTTACAAATTGAAACTCTTCTAGCATGTTCTCTAAATTTAGCTCCCTGCGACTATTTCCCGTTTCCAAACATGAAGAAATGGCTAGGGGATAAAAGTTTCGGATCGAATGAAGATGTCATCAATGAAACAAACGCCTATGTTGAGGGCCTCGAGACACCGTATTATTTGTATATATGTATCGTGTGTATCGATCTTAAAGGAAATCATGTAACAAAAAAAAAATATTTTTTGCCGAGAAGTGTTTCTAATTTTAATGTTTAGGGACTTATTGACCCACCCTCGTGGTTCAAGATCCTTATAGGCGATGCCAATAAAATGCCGTGACGCAACATCTACTTCTCTCGAAGAAAATACCGAAGACATCTGCCTAAAGTCACTCAATGACGCTATATGTACTCGTAGTTTGGGATAAATCTGATCACCAACCAATAAAATAGCTAAAGTAAAATTGCAGAGGCTGGGCGTTATACAATTGGAATACGCATTGAACGATGTCAGTCTAACTATGTCCGGTGTTGTAAGTATGTCAATGCACTACTTTTTTTTTTTATGTATTTCACTTTTTCCTGGATACATGTCTCCCCAAACCTATAGGCACGAGTGTTGAACAGAAAATAGCAACACTTTAATTTTGTGTCAAAAATATCCGAACTTCAGAAGGCCGACGTATGGTGGATGAATAAGCGTGATTGAATTAACGGTAGCGTCAGCAGTCAGGTTGTCAAATTCCTTATATACTCTACTCTACGTCTGGGCTAAGATCATTTAGGATTTTCTGGACTAGCCAAGGTGTTAAAATATAGGCTGTGACAAATGAATCTTTAATGGTTTAAAGATCTGGATAATGTTCGGATCAATTTTTCCTAGGAGTAAAAGAAAGGGCCTCACTTCCCGAGTTGACTGAAATGGCAGACTTAAGCATAAAGTCTTGAGATTTTAGCTGCTGAGGGAACGAATTGTAACATTTCGTATCAGAGCTGAATTCACTAAAATCACCTTGAAATATACTTTTCCGGCAAAGAATGTTTCAAGGACCTGCTCGACGAAGGCTACGAGAAATAACCTAGCTATGAAGGGAAAATCGTTGTAGACGATATTACTTATTTCAAATGAGATAAAAAGTACATGTTTGCGAATGCAAATGGACTGAGGCTAATTTTCTTTCATGTGGGACGAAATACCATATCACTTAGTTAAAAATATCCATAAATAAACATGACGGTCGCCAAATCAGAAAATAGTCCACAGAATAGATCACATTGCAATCGTGTCATGTCACTCCTATAGTAATATGTTGTATGTGTCCGAACATTCTGAGCGGTCAGTGTAGACACGCCAACCAAGGTATGTCTATGAATATCTCAGGCGTCGCAATAGTGGCGGAACACTCTGAGAAATCTCGGATTCCTTAACCTCTCATCAACTCCCATATAACCCACATTAAGTCTTGAAGATTAGTGGCATCGATGGTAAGAAGCCGTCGGAAATGGCGAGTTTCACCCGGCCATATTCACGAAATCCCTGATTTAGGAGGTTGTATTCTAGTAAAGATGAAGAAGAAAACCTTGTAGTGAAGTCACAGTCGGTGCTGAGAATATTGAAATACTTTTTCTGCAGACTGTATAACGGCGAAGAAGTCCAACATGCCGCTGTCAGGCAGGAAAGATCATCCAATTTAGACGATGTTAGCCAAAACTTCTGTCCCCCTGACCAGAACGAAGTAAGGATACCAATATCTAATCGACAATCCAACTAATCAGGTGGACTTAACGGCCGATGATTTCAAAGTTGTTGAAAGTTGCCTCCGTGGAAAGCATACACCCAGTCATTTCTCAAATTTTATTAGAAAAAAGTGCACCAGCTATAGAGGTGTAAGTCTTCTCAACACCGCATTAGAAGATCTTATCTGCCATATTGAAACCCTTCGTCAAGTACCTGATTGGCCCCTGGTAAAACTCAATAAGTCCAAACCAATACCCGCCATCTATGTATGGCTATGTAAAGCCATGTCAAGTTTTGGAAAATTCTGGTTGCTCCGTCAAAGTTGGCAACAACTTAATCGAGACCTTTTGTCTCGAGACATGACTACGCCCTGTCATCTGACTTCTTTAATATCATATATGATAGAATTGTTAGGAACTCATATTTGAATAATTGGGAGAACATAGCGGGCTATCAGCGGTGCGCTTGCTAATATTGGAACGGAAGCTGTCAAAATGAGTTTAGCGGTAAATGCGGATAAATCCAAGTATACTCGTATGCTGGCAACAAGAATTGGCACAAAACATCCAACATCGACGAATTAGACAGAACATCACAATCGAAATCTATAATTTATAGTAGTACTAAGCGGTTTTGTCTAAATAGGCTCTGCTATAAATTCTGTCAACAACACCACAATAGAAATAAAATGTAGATTCACTCTTGCCAATCACAGTTTCCTTAGGCTCAGAAGGCAATAGAGTAGTTAGGCCCAATCCCAAAATGTGACTATATAAGGCCTTGTTCTTCTCAATCCTATTTAATGGCGCAGAAGCATCAATTGTTTCGAGAGTTGTTTCGAGAGAAAAACCCTCCGAAAAACATTTGATCCCGTTTGCTTTATAGGAGAAGATTGAATGACGAACTATATGAGCTGTACTGCGACATCGATCTAGTCAGAAAACTGCGTATCAGTTGCCTAGTTGACTAGGACATGTAGAGCAAATGGACACCAATACTCCACTCAGCAGACTCTTCGAATCTAACCCGGAGGAACAACGCATTAGAAGAAGACCTCACCTTGGTTGAAGAGGCTTATTAGTTAAGGCCCAGGTTCACCTCGAAGTATAGTCCCACCTAAGTAAGTAAGTAACTCTAGAGATTTTAAACTCACCCTGATGAGCAGGTTTTTGTACTGGGTCTCATATGTAATATTTTCATAGATATTCTTCCACCTTCGATATAGTATATTTCGTTCCTTGAATAGCTAGATGATGTCCCTTGTAGACTATATAGCGCTTTTGCTCTAAACAGTGAACACAACGGGATGTACAGCGACAAAAACTTAGTCAGGAAAGTCTGGTCCAAACGGTCATCGATTCCTACTCGGCGCACAAGAAGAAGAGAACTCCGAACAAACTGAAGGCAGTTTATCAAAAACCGCTGCTAGTGGAGAGGTTTGTTGGATGAATAAGACTTGTAGAATAAGACTTGTGCCCATATATACGAGTATACACCCTGACTGACTCGAACTGCAACCAACTTCAGGCTGCTATAATTTCCAAACCATTCATTACTATGAGCTCAAATTTTGACACATGACAGATATTTATTTACAAGCCTTTTGAACAATTTGCGTCTCAGTTGTGTTAGAAAATTTTTATCCGGAATTCAAACGTGATAGTGTGATTGCTTTATATTTGGCTGGAAAACCACAAGAAGCTATCGTAAGAGCTCTCCAGCACCTCAATAATAATAAATAATTTGTGTCTCAAACCATAGCTCGTGACCGTGATACTGGCAGCGTTGCAAAACACCATAGAGGTGGTCATAAAAAAACAGCAACATCGGCAGAAATGGTTCGGAAAGTGAGCTCAACATATCATTCGAACGCATGCAACACATACTGAAAAATGAGCTTGGGCTCAAGCCATTGAAGTTTCAAAAAACACACGAACAGAAAAACGTTAGAGTCGAAAGAGCGAAGGAGTTGCTACGCCTGCACGAAAGTGGTGAGTTGTCGAATTTGGTTTTTTCCGATGAGTCACTATTTGTTATAGAGCAATATGTCAACAAACAAAATGACCGAGTTTACTTGTCAGAGAGGTCCTTCGAAAATTTACACCTTCGAACGACCACCAGAAAGCAGACAGCACCGACGGTGATGGTTTGGGCCACCATAACCGCCGATGGTCGCCTTCCGCTCGTATTTTTGGACCGTGGCGACAAAATTAATGCGATCGTATACCGTGAAACTGTCTTAGAAACAGTATTGAAGCCTTGAGCAAACAATTATTTCCGTCGCAGACCGTGGACATTTCAACTAGACTCGACAACGTCTCACAAAGCGCGCCTCAACCAAGATTGGTTAAAAAACATTGTTCCACACTTCATTTCTTCGACACAATGGATTGCAAAATCTCCGGATGCAAATCCGTTGGATTTCTCTGTCTGGGGTATTTTGAAGGCGAAGGTTGGCACTAAAAAATACCAAAGTTTGGACCACCTCAAACAAGCACTTCGCCGGGAATGGGCCAAAATACCGCAGAGCCACTTGCGTGCAGTGTGCGATGCTTTCTTCGGCCGTCTCAAGGCCATTATTCGCGCCAAAAATGGACATATTGAAAACTACTGATACAATTTGAAAATTGATGCATTTTCCAACATTTTTTGCTTTTGCACAATAAAATTTATCAAAAAGTAAAAAAATTATAACATTTTAAAAAGTTGCAGTTCGAGTCAGTCACCTTGTATATGTACCATCATGGCATGGCAAATTATTCTCTCTTTGCAAACTATTGTCAGAGACACTTAGATCAACCGACTGAAAGAGCTATATCCGAGTCTTGGTATCTTGTATATTTTAGATTAATTAATACGATTAAATCAATTAACTCTTTTGCAAATACTTACAATTACAATGTGCTACTTATTTAATTACCTCCGTCTCGTCCCATTCCAATGGTTTTGTTCATTTTATTGTTGAAGCACAAAAGTCAACGATTTAGCTTTTCAATTTTCGCTTATTCATCGAAAGATAGCAGCGCTGTTTCGTGTTCTGTTTTCTTTTTTCTGCTTTCTGTGGCTGCTGGTGCACGCTAAAACTGATAAATCATTTCTCTTGTTAGGTCGCCCTCTCTTTCTGTACGTAATTCTCAGTTGCTTCTAAAGCGCGCTGAAATAAGCGTTTTTTTTTTTTTTTTGAGTTGTCGCGGGCTTCTGCCAGCAGAGTAACCTCTTTGTGCATTCCATACTTCCAATTTTCACAGAGCCAACCCTGTTCGATGTTCATTTGTTGATCGCTTGCTAATTTCCCTGGGCACCTGGTAACTTAACATCGAAAGACGCAAACTCTGGAAAATAAAAAACCGATGGAAGCCAGTTTCGCTCTTCTAGTCGAGACTCTTTGGTTGCGGTTTTGTAGATTTGTCGTCGGTGTCGTCGTTCTTCGTAGTCATTGCGCTTCTTTAGGTTTGAAGCGTTTGTTGTTGCGGTTTTGTATCTGACGACTCTCATCGTTTTATTTGTTCACTATTTCGATTCGCAGTCAAATTGTATTTGGTCTCGTTTTGTAGAAATGTCGTTTTCGAAAATAATTTTGAAAAGAAACTGAATTCGATGTACGACGAGTACGTTTTGTTGACATTTGCATGAAGAGTGTTGGCAGCTCTCTTGAAGATTCAGTTTTAGGGAACGATGATCTCAATGTTTTCTTGGGCTAGATGTGAATGTTTGGAGCCCACACACCCTGTGCTCTTGGTTCGAATCCTTAAGGTACCAAAACCAACACTTTTTGTTGAATAGTTTGGCCCATCTACTAGTCGAAGAAATTTAATCTACACGTTGGTAAAAAGAGTTCAGTCATCATAACAAATTTGGGGCTTTGACTCCCCTAACGCCATCCACGGAGGAGTGTATATGATCTATTATTGTGCCTTGAAAAGAGGTTCACTCCTTTTTATAGAGCTCTAATCAAACTATAAGTCATTTAAATTTTGCAGTTTATATTTGAGCAACTGTGGGCTGATTCAACCATGCCGTAGATATCCATCTTAGGAAAGGTATGAATATGAAAACTGTCCTGCCAGTGAGTTAAATCGAATGGTTAGATTGAAATCATTGTCGGAGGTGGTATCGTATACGGTATACAAACGGTATATGCTACGGAATGTGCTTTGAACATTATTCGTTATGTATCGTCCAAGAGATTGTATAGAAGCAAGTATTTTTCGTGTTATTGAACGCGTTCAGAATTCTAGTGACTGAAGCTTAGTCAAATTTTCGTACCACTGCGGTTGACATTTATTTAGCTAACTGCCTCCAGTTACGCACTTCAAGTCGGTTGAGGACCCTTTCTAATTGTCGCACCACCTAAGGTGAGGTCTTCCTTTACTGCTTTGTCTCTCAGTCGAGAGACTGCGACTGATGCGCAGTTTTCTGACTAAATCGATTTCGCTGTATAGTTCGTCGTTGAATCTTCTCCTCCAAAACCTCGAAGCGAGTGAGGATGTCTTCATCTGATTTCGATAGAGTCCATTCATCAGCGCCAGACTCAAATGGTAGTGGATTGGCTTTCAAATCGAAAGGTTCGGTGTTTGAACCCCATCAAGCCAACTTTCAACTTTCTTTAAGAATTGAGTCCTCATTAAATTTTGGATATTGGAGCGAAATAACCATTGAGCCCAAACATCTTTCTTTCTCTCCCAATCCCATTTTCCAAAAACTTAACACATGTTGAGGCATTACAAGGGTATTCATACCCATTTGAGTGTTAAGTTCTTTAACAAAAAAACCTAAGAAAAATAAAAATAATGGAGGACTGGAATAATCAAGGTCTAATATATGGTAGATTATCTTTAGTTTTCCGGGATAGGGCCTTACTACTCAATTTCCTTCTTGGCCCAAAGAAACAGCGATTGCCAAAAATAATTCTTCGTTTTATTTCTGCTGAGGTAGACATAGTCCCTTACTATCCTGAAATTATATCTGTTCACTGTGATGCTCTATCATGTTGTGTGTACTTTTTGTTGACAGCATATAGTTGGTTCTCGATATCATCGGCATACGCTAGTAGTTGCATTCTCGTGAGTTCCGCACAATTCTTTCAAGTATAATATTAAAAAAGTCACATGATATCGCGTCAAAGGACTCGGTAAGGTTGTTACCGACCTTGAAGAAGCAGCGAGTGTTCTCAATCGCCATTCTGCACAGACGGTCAAATTTGACAGGGATGCCAAATAGCTCGTGATGGGTATCGATTTGGACCTAGAATCTAAAATCGTTTACACAAAATGGTAGATAACATCTTGTATCCGATGTTGAGAAGACTTATACCTCTATAGTTGATGCAGTTGAGGGGGTCTTCTTTTGTAGGGATCGGAAATACGTTGCTGAAATTAAATTTATGAAGCATATACTTTTCAAAACAGATCTGAGATGAGTTGGTGCGTGCTTCCCACATTCATTTGCAGAACCTTTGAATACCTCGGCCGGTAAGCTTCTTCATCTTCTAGAGAGACGGGAAGAATGTCTTTTCTTCTTATAGAGTTCACAAGCAGGTCTCAAGTTTCATTAAAGGGTCACTTTGCTGGCTTCTTGTTTAGCTGTATGTGCTTGTCGGCATTTTTCATCAAACCAGGGATTTCTTGGTGTTGGTCGGGTAAAACCTAGCACAACAGTTCCGGCATCTCTGATGTCACATTGACAGCGTTGCCACTGATCTTCAATATTTGATGCTGGCAATATAGGAGCTGTTGACAGAATTCGGGATACACATTCGGCGAAGATTCTGACGTCCTCTCGCAAGTCCAACTTTTCTACGTTGAATCTTCTCACAGTGGTTCTTTTTTGTGGCGCTTGAGAAATCCAAATTCGTATCATGGATACAACAAGGTGGTGATTCGAGTCAATGCTAGCTGTTCGGAACGTTCGGACGTCCAATAATATAATATTTTTTCCTGCCGCAAAGTCAATAAGTCTAAGTTCATTACCAGAACAGATATCATGTAGACCACACTTACCAACTGTCCCACCAAAGATGTCCTCCTTTCCTATCCTATCGTACTAGGCATTGCTCATATGTCTTATCGAGGAGCTCGTAGAAACATTCTTTGATGGCTTCGTCCTCGTCTTCCATAGAGAAATGAGCACATATTAGGCTTATGTTAGCGAATTTAGCCTTGATGCAGATTGTCATAAGCTGCTGGCTTACTTCTCGGAAACTCAAGATTTCTTGCCTAAGTCTGGCACATATGGAAAATCCGCATCCGAATAAGCGCAGTTCTTTTTTTTTATAACAACCACCATAGTAATATATATATCACAGTTTTCCATCACACTTTCTGGACGGCGATGATATTTGCGTTATAGTAGTCAAGAGCCTCTGCTAATTGTTCGCTTGAACGTGGCTTGTTAAGGGTCCGAACATCCGCGTGCAGATCCGAAGGTCCTTGTTCTTTAAACATTTGCTAGAGTCGTTAACAGTGAGTGTATTTTTATGCGAGGCCATTAGTTGGTTCGTCACATATTTTAATCTCTTCCGTAGGCCAGTATAATGTAACTGGCCGGGCATACCCTTGCCAATTTCGCCCGTATGAGTAAGGTATGTAACGTATGATAAGTAACTGATGCAGTTACCGAAAATCACCACTGAGAATTAGGTGAAGCACTTCGCTTGTTATGCCTTTTGTTGAGAACGATTTGCCAAGTCCTTTAAGTCCTTGCAAAATTCAAGCATTTTTTGGGATGTCCGGTTTACACAACCAGTCATCTAGGAACCGCAACTACGACCTCACGAAATGTTATCTAGTTTCGTTCTCGACCAATCAATAGATTTCTGGACACACTCATTGTCTTCCTATTCCCAAGGGTGATCAACACATAGCAGCCTTTTTTAAAAGAATTTAGCTTGTCATAAGACTTAGACATAAGCTTTTTTTCCATTTCGACCGTAGTGGATATAGCAGTTCTCCGTCTTTTGTTTCCTTATCCCGCTTCTTGGATTGCTGTCAGATTTCCATAACAGTCTAGTCCATTAAAATGTGGTCTACTTAGGGTTCTTGAGCCATAGTCTGTCTAAAGTATAGCTCTGATTATTGAAAAACTAAATATTGTTTCATTGTGTGCCGAACTAATAAGTAACGATTTGTTTACGGCTCACATCTCATAAAATTTATAAGATTGCCTCAATTTTGAGGCTTGGAGAACTTGGACCGTTTCTTTTTATAGTACGTTAAAACATTGATTAACAGACCACTAGTCGATTGTTACATTAAGTTGGGTGTCGTTCCTTAGCCGTGCTCTACTAAATTACAAAAAAAAAAAAATCTTTCTAACTGGCACCACTGCATAAGTTTTTGCAGTCTTCGTACATCGAATATGGGGCCATCAGAAGAGCAAACACACCGTCAGGCCACAGTTCATACCTCTTTTAGCGCCAAAAGCCATTACAATCGATTCTCGTTGTGTCAATTCAAGTTTGAGAGTCCTCCTTCTGGTACTTGTTTCCGTCTCTGGAAGCCTTGTATTATGTTAGTATATCAATATGGAGGGTAATTGCGAAACGGACCTGCGTTCAAAAACATTTACTATCCTTGTTGGAGGAGTCTAGTTGTTCTAGGTAATAGAAAAGGTAAAGGGATTTCTTTTTGAAAGGGAATCGGATACGAACGAATTGTATAGTCTGCAATGAGTCTCTTCCTAAGGGTGGTGGACATTAGTTTCGAAGGTACTCTCGAGCTGGTACTTCTGTTTAAAGGACACATCCTTATTCTGAATCCCTAATGACACTATTGATTGCTGAAAAAATAAAATTTTACACAGCCAGTGAAGTTTTCGATTTTTTTTTAGGGTACCCATTGATTTGCTGGGTGGTGAACAACCTTAAACTGTTTGCTAGAAAAATTCAATGGTCAACTCAGATAAATTCGGAACAAGTTCTCATAAAACCAAGCAGCAGACAGCAGTAGAGACAGCAGAGGTAGACTACGAATCTATGGTGCCTTCTCTAATGCACAAATTGCACACAAATTTCTTCTATAAGTGCTCGTGTCTATTCGTAGCTGCCATCCAAACCCATCCAACCCAAGCTACCATCTAGCCAGGTATAAGTAGAATCGGCAAGTGCCAACTTTTTGCAACTCGTACTCGTCGTCGCCGTCTACCGTCGTCGTCATACATGTGTCTCTGCCAAACAGTTTCTGTGTGTCAGTAGTAACTATGCATCTATGATGCAATCTAATACTTGCACTCAGCTCTGGAAATTGAATAGAAAATCCAATGGCAGTTGGTAGCTGGCCTAGCCTAGCCTAGCAATAGCAACACTTCAACTTAAGGAAAATTCAATACAATCTCCTCCGATTGGTAGAAGGGTAGTCTTCGTCGTGCTTGTGTTTCGGAAAATCTCTTTTTTACCAGCTACATTGTCTATTAGCAACAAAATTTCGAGATAACACTTTTCTCAACCCCCGAATTCGTACTGGAACACTTACAGTGGCTCGAAAAAAAACTCTCAGGAACCCCACATGATTTTTCTTCCTCAACATTTGGTACCAGTCGCCCAGACTCAACTGGAAGTGCACCACAACCGCCTCAGCTGCATCTCAAGTGCATTTCGAGTTTTGCGCTTTGCGCGCCAAAAGTGCATCGACGTTGACATAGCTTCCAATGCACGCCACACACCTATCAAATGCAAGTGCTGACGTACGAGTAAGCACGAGTGAGTACATACGAAGCGAATATATTGCATTGAGACAAGTACGCTACGTAGATACTCTTACGTTGGTGTTTGGGATTTGCAATTGCATTTACTAGTGTACATATTGCAGTTGTTCGGAAGTTTGTGATGGTTCTATGGATACAAAATACGAGACTGCTGCAACAGAGGTGGTTAGACAGCGTCATACCGTATGCAATGCATTACAAGGCGCGCGATGATGATGATGTGGATGCTTGGCGCGAGCGGGTGAGGAGACATTTAGCATTCGACACTTTGCGCGTCTCGAAGATTTAAAGATTTTGCGATTTGTCGGATGCGAAAATTGTTGCAAAATCTCTGAGCTCCTTGTCCCGATGTAACTCAAACATGCAGTGCGAGTGCACCCCAGTGCTCTCTGCGGTTACATTATAGCCCTCCATTGTAGTAGCTTCATTGTAAAGACCCCCTTCGACTTGACTAACCGACCGAAGTCTATGTGGCGGTGGAGAAACGTGCGTTTTGCTTTTGTTTTTGTTTCTGCGGTCATGACTTCCATTCCATGCGCGCAGCAGCGTTCATTCATTCTGTTCGTTCAATTGAATTTTACTACTACTCGTGTTTCTATCGTTGGAGCGTCGTCGACGTCGTTGCTGACTTTGTGAAAAGCTGGAGAAATATTGGGAGTAGGAGAGTGTTGTTAACCTTTTGTAGAGTGACTTCCCCTGTTTTGAAAGAAATAGTAATCGACGTTGGGGTTTAGTGGGTAGCTGTAGCCATTCCGAACTCGGAATGTCTAGTTCTCCTACTGTTTTGGTCTAAGAGGAGGCTCCCCCAGTAAAGAAGTACAACACATCCGCGGCTCGATGTGGGGAAACGTGGTCGGCACTAAGTAACAAAGAGTACTGAGTGGTATCAGGCGAACAGGAAATATAGCCAGTAAGCTTTACACTGAGTACACATTTGTTGACAGCAAGTACTCGAATGTGTACTTGCAGTGTGGGTACTGATACTGGCATTGGCACTGGCGTTGACTATGAATTCGACGTTGTCGTCTCTGGCCTGCAGTGCACGAGTACGGGTGTGCTGCTGTATTACATGGTAATTTACTTCTTTATCTTTCCACCTCCTCGTTTCGGTGGGTATTACAGGGTGGAGCAGCGCGATTTGCTATGTGAGATTTTTCCAGCATTGAGTAGAGTGGGACTAGGGAAATGACGTGAAATGTTGTTATTGATTGGAGCAGTGTTACTTACTGGGTGTACAGATGATTTTGCCAGCTAAACAATAAGTACTGTGCGGCACAAAGTGAATTGCTGATGCAATGATTAGAATGGGTTAGGAACTCATAGTGCTAACTCGACAAGATGAGGTCGAAAGTGATAGTTTGGCGAATGTTTTGGAGTATCGAAGTAGAGAACATCAAGTGTTTGGGAGCAAATGTTAGCTTCAATCTACATCAGTTAGACAATAAATGGATTTGCTTTTTTTTTTTTATGCATTTCACTATTGTTGTAGTTGCAGTTGTAGGAGTCAGTTAAACGTTGTTTTGCAAAAATCGTCACATTTAATAAGCAAAGCAGACTGGCAAGGCCAATAAATCTCTCATTTCAATTGAAATGCATGCTTTGATCCTAATAAATGCCTTTTCAAAGAATAATACCAATCTAAGGTTCACCTCGACGTTAGCCAACAGTTCGCCCTATTTAGCGGGCTCTTTTCTATTTGCCAAACGAAATTTGGCAATCTGAGAGCTACTACTACAAAGTTAAAGAACTGTGTGGTTTTTTTGAAAATGGAATAGAGAGAGAAAGAAAGATGGCTCGGAGGTTAATTTCGCTCCATGGGTGGCATCCAACATTTAATGGGAAGAATAAATTCTTAGTGGAAGTTGGCTTGTTGTTGATTTCTAATCGACTACTCATCTTCCTTGATTATCGTAAACTGAAAAAATGAATGTCTTTCGGGCGAGGTTGGGATTCGAACACCGAACCACCCGATTTAGGAACCAGTCCAATATCACTAGTGAGCAACGGTCACCCATTTGTACTGCTTTTAAATTATATTTGTAGCACATTTAAGTGCATAAGAAAAGAGTTCCGAGAAGTTGATCGGTAACAGCGGGTGTCAGTGCCACTGACCGTCGCCGCTGGAGGAGTGAGACAAGTGTGCTTTCGACAGCACTTGTCGTCTCTTGCGCCATGCGTTTACCTCATGTCTCCCCTGCGCTTTAAAGTGATTGAACCGTTTCCCCAACGAAGCTAAGTATCTGGGTGCCATCCTGTATAACAAGCTTGACCGTCAAAGGCATTGTTGACCTTCTGTCGGGCTTGTCACCGAGCAGGTTGTTCTGGATCCACACGCCTGTGATAAGGCCAAATATATTCACAGATAGCTCCAAAACTAATTCAAGATGCGGCACTGGTGTCTTTCTAGAGGACTATGATGTCAGATTCGATGGAGGGAGCGAAGCATCTGCATCTGTAGCGACACTTAAAGCTGCGCTCAAACACTTGTTTGGGAATCAAGCGGGAAATGAAATCGCAGATCAATTTCCTGAGCAAGGCTCAGAAAACATTTTTTTTGGATCCTAGTGCCCGCGTCCTCTCCAAATTCCCAGCAGACTAAACGAATCCTTCCCGCAGTTTCTAGAGGTCAACGGCTTTCTTCCTGTCTCTCAGTAGGAATGACTGCAGGCTGCTTACTGGTATCATCGTTACGGGGAACAAAACTTTAACTTTACACCTACACTTATACCTGAGTATAAGTGAAACAACATCCTGTGACGCTTGATATGAAAGTGATAATAACACCGCGGACCTTTACCTCTTAAAGTTTCCGGGATACGCTCGTATCGTGGTCCAGGTATCGTTACAGGCTGATGTAATAGGCGCTTACTCATCTTTCTACAAAAGATAGAAAAATTCTGGTAAAAGAAACATACAAATAGTCCAGGGGACGGACTAGCTCCTTGCCTGAGTGGTCTACTCCGATATAAGAAAAAATACAAATAAAATAAATTTCTAGAAAAAAATTATTAAGAAAACAATTTTTGTAAAGGACGAAAGAATTTATTATATTTTTGGGTAAACTAATTTTTCCCCCCTTTTTTGGGAAAGGGTTCGTTTACATATTTTGTTTTATTTTTTCTAAGAGCTAATTCAATTTCAATACTGTATGGCAGTATAGCCGTGATATGTTTACTCATCTTAATTCAAAATTCGATAGAGTAAAAAAATAAAACGAAACATTTTAAAATCATAGATATGTAGAGTGCCTGGAGGCTTAAACATCATAATTGAAGCGCTGTGAATGAAATTGTCTGATACCATGCAAATTACGTACTCAAATTGTAAAATTATTATCAAAACTTCATTGCCATTCTTAATTTTTTTTTTAATTCAGTTTGAATAAATAAATATAAATATTGTATAAGTATATAATTTTGTTTTGAATGTGCAAAACTTTATATGTGTATATTCAGCAGACAAAATTAAAGTTTTTTTTATATAATATTTAATGTTTTTCGAGCTTCGAAATTTTTTCTAAGTAAGCATTCCTTTATTGTAGATGGTATTAAATCCTTTCTTTTTCATTTAAAGGTGGATGAACCAAAAAGCATCAATAGCAATTCCAAGATAAAATTCAGATCTTAAACAAATGATAAGAATTAGAAGAAAATTCAGTCACCGTCTAACATTCAAGCAGACTACTTGTATAGTCTCTTTTGCTCGATCGTTATTTTCGCAAACGTGAGCTAGTTTTACCGTTACCTTCTCAGCATGTCTTATAATTTTTGTTTATTGCTTTACCCAGGTACATCTATACTAATCTGTGTAAGATGGCCCCTGGTCCACCAGTATTTTTTGGTAACAAATTTAGATGGATCTTGACAAACCGCTACATAATCCCTTTCTTCATAATCCCAAATTAGTAGTGATCGCTTCTAGCGACGAAAAAACCCCTCTTTCAACTATAAGTATATTCTTACTTAAAAAAAGCTATCGATGGCATAAGCACCGTGTACGAAAACATCACGAAACTACGTAACGGGAGCCTCCTTAAAAAAAAAAAAATTGCCAACCTGTGCCCAATTTCGGTTAGACTTCACTCTAACCTAAACTCGTGCAAAGGTAAAGTGTAAGCCCCTTGCCTAATACAAGTGTCCGAAGAAGAGATAATCACCGAAATGAGACCCCAAGGAGTAACTGAAGTCTATAAATCTAAAATAAATAAAAAACACCTGATAACATTCGAGCCACCGGCCTTGTTCTCCTCACCTTTAATTGATTTCGTCCTCCTAGTACTGTCAACATTGGCTGGTACAATGTAAAAATAGAAGAATTCTTCCCTTCTCCTATGCGCTGCCGCAAATGCCAATTCCTTGGCCATACCCTGGAACCCCCGCACTCGGGGGTGCGCTAACTGCTCTGAAGAACATTCATCTTCTTCCAAAACCTACAAACGGTACCTCTACGTCAAAGAAGTCCTCGAAATAAAAACAATAACAACAAATGTACCATGGCTGATGCAAAAAAAATATTTAAAGAACGAAAACCGTCCTCCTCGTCTTCTACAAATTCATACGCCGCAGTCGCTCAAACACACCTTCTACATTGTCATCAGCACCGAATTTCATCCTGATTCAAACTTCCGCCCTCACCACTTCTTTCAGCGCATCCTCACCAATAACTACACATGACAGCACAGCTATCCAAATCACACAAAAAATGACCGATAATAATAATAAAGACGAATCAAACTAAAAGCATAGAACTTAACCAAATCAACGACTCCGCGGAACTGAGATTGAATCAGTGGAGCCTGCCTGCCACCACAGTTAATCTTTTCAGTGTTCTACAATGAAACTTGAAAGGCTACTTCAACAACTTACACGAACTACAGGAGATAAATCCAAACATTATTTCCCTGCAAGAAACTCATATTCCATATAATTTCCAGCCATTCTCACCCAAGCAATATTTCGTATAATCCCATAATTATGACTCTATCTCTACTTCCAAAGAAGGTGTCGCCTCCTGATTCACAAATCCGTCTCCCATCACTATAAATTCTAAATTCGAATACACCCGCAATATGAGTTGAAATCAACCTACATATTACAGTTATCTCTCTCTACATCCCCCTCAATCAAAAGATTTCGGTACAAGACCTGAAGGTGTCAGAGACGCCGTAAACACTTCAATTGGGGTTCTGCGAAACCAAACTAACTCAGGGCTAGCGATTCCTAACGTCCAAAAACTTTGGGCTGACATCAAAACTTTAACAGGCATACACTTGTACATACCTAATACAATTCTTCCCAAGGTCATGGAAACCCTGATAAACCGTCAGCTCATAAAATATCTCGAAGCGCAAAAACTTCTCAATGACCGGCAGTATGGTTTTCGTAACAACCGGTCCATTTATGATTTCATGGCATGTCTCACCGAAAAAGTAGAACCAAAGCCTACATCAATCTGACGAAAGCAAGATAGTTGCACTTAATATTTCTAAAGCATTTGTAGACGATTACACACCTTGGTGTGAAGTTTACATTATCAAAAATAAAAGCTACATCTATAACAGATCGCTGAATTATGAAAATTTGATTAAAAACCAAATCCGCCAAAGAATCGAAGCACTGCAAACGGATAATGGTAATGAATACTGCTGAAAGACGTTCAATGAATATCTTAAGTCATAGGGAATTAAAAGAAGACACCTCAACAGAATGTTTTGTAAGTGAATAAAAAAAACATGCTTAGGTCGAAATGGCCATAATATACTCGTAGTTTTGGCAAATTGCTGGCTCACACCACAGCAAAAAAGGATGACAGAGTTACAGCGACTTAAATACGAGGGCTATTTGATGAATACATGGATTGGCATTAAGTATAACTTCTTCGACGCTTAGTTTTATTTTGTTCGCACGTCGGTTTTTAATGAACCGCGCCCAGGTGGCCCAAAAACGGTTACCACAGAGAAAGCCGTGGGCAAAATCCATGATCTCGTATTGACGGACAGCCGAATGAAAATTTGCGAGTTGATTTGATGAGATTTTAGGATGAAAAAACTATACGCGCGATGGGTGCCTCGTTTGCTCACACTGGAGAACAAGCGCAATCTTGAGACCACTTCAAAGACTTTCTTGGCCCTGTTTAATCGAAGGAGTTCCTGCATCGTTTCGTGACCGTCGATAAGACATGGATTTGTTCTCACACACCAGAGACCAAAGAACAATCGAAAAATTGGTTTTTACCTGTTGAACGTGGTTCAAAGAAGGCGAAGACCGTGCCTTCGGTTGAAAGGTGATGGCCAATGGCTTTTTTTTAAGACGCGCGAGGTGTGGTCCACGTTGACGAAGGGAAAAACAATCACAGAAGCATAATACGTCGATTTATTGGGCCGATTCAACGCCGATTTGAAGAAAATACGACTACATTTGGCGAAGAAAAGGGTGCTCTTCCACCACGATGACGTAACGGCTCACACCACAGCCAAATTGGTCGAATTGCACTACGAATTTCTCCCCCTTCTTCCACATTCTCCGGATTAGGGAGCGACACCTTTTTGTTCCCAAACTTTAAAAGATCGGTCACCGGAAAGTATTACGCTTCGAACGAGGAAGTCATAGCCGCCACAGAGGAGTATTTTGCAGGCCAACAAAAGTGGTACTATACGGGAGGGGTTAAAAAAGTTGCAGCACCGCTGGGAAAAGTGTATCGATTTGAAAGGGGATTATAATGAAAAGTAAATTTTCAAAACTTAAAAAAATTGCGTTGTCATTTCTAATCCGGATATTCGTCAAACAGCCCTCGTAACTAAACCGAGATGCTAATACAAATAAAGATGATTCTTAAAAAATAACAACCTTACGATAAATCCACATTATGTCCACTAAAAATGTCCTCATCTAAGTTAACTACCGCTTTATCCTCAAGATCAATTACTAAACTCCTATAGCGATGTTGCCATTCTATATCACAATTTGTGTTGGTGATTAGTCTAGTGGTTGGCACCAATGACCTATAATAAACTCCCAGCAACAAGATTAGATAAGATTATTTGAGATGTCCGAGTTAGTACCCTTATTTTTGCACCCTGATTCTACCTATTGTAATATCTTCGAGTTAGAGTTTATTCATGATGACGCATTTATCAAAAAAATTGAGCCGTGAGATCTGCTGAAGCCTTTACGGTGGCTCTGCTGTTTCTTCGTTTTTATTGCACATTCAATACATGTTTGTCACGAGCTATTTCCATAGTCATGAGGTGTTTTTTGACTCTACAGTGTGCCCTCAGAAATCGAATTACTGTTTGTATCTGACTTCTAGCAAGTTGTAGAATTTGTTTGACCCCTGCCGGTTACCTTCAATTTCCATGCGCTATTTTAGTACATTTTCTTTCAGCCAGTTATTAATGTATACTTTATGGAGTTAATGGGGATCCCGCAGAATGGTCTATGCATCATAAATACTGCAGATCCTTTCCAAGCTCGTCTTCTGGGTCCCAACATCCATATTAAATGAACTCTAATGTTGAAATACGAAATTGTTAATGTCCAAGCTAACGTATTGTGACTGATATCACCGACAAAAAAATTTATATAATTTAACTTAAACGAAGGCTATGCTACTCTGGCTACCCTAGGTAGCTTGTGACTTTATATAAGCTGGTTTTTAAAATATAAAATAATAATAAATATAAATTTAAAATTAATCAATAACTATTTTTTTAATCGAACCTTTCTTTTATTTGTACGTTATGTATTTGTATGTTATGTTGAATAAAAAGCAACAATTTAAAAGTATAAAACTTAAAAACAGAATAGAAAATGTCCAACTGAAATTCATTCACAGTACGCGCATTCAGAAGAGTTCACGTTTTATGTGCTCCAGACACTGTACCACATGCTGATTTAAATTTTAGAGCTCAACCAAAAAGATTGAATTAATTCTAAAAACAATAGATCTGATTTAACGCTAATTTCTGTAAATATTTATTTACTATCTAAATATAGTAAATATCATAATTTAACAACAATTTAACTCTCATCCTGTAAAAATAAATTTATGACACGACAGCGGAATTGAAAAGGTGTCTTTTGAATTTTGTTTCCTGTTGTGCGTTTTGGGAATGAATAAAAACTATACCAAATAGTTGAATAGCAAGATACGCACCAGCTCGAAAAGTATAGGACCCTAATCTACAATAAGACAAGTTGAGTGTGAAAGTTACGAAAGGATGCCTCCAGTGAGGAATACTCTTACCCCCACTATGGTCCATCACAGTAAATGAACTACTGTTGACAGCAATCATGGCTTCTGTGTCCATGGATATGGTAAATTCGAAGACACAATCTCGGATAGCTTCCAGAGGGCTCTGAACCTAGTGAATGGTGTATCAAAGTTGGCCTCAAAATCAATAAAGTCAAGAAGGCGAAGAAGACTCAGAAATGCCACATTCTTCAATGAAACAATAGAGTTCTCAACGGTAGTTCAACAGCTGCGTTTGAAGTTATCTTAAACATCCCACCACATCATCTATTATTGCTACAAATGTCTACCATGATATAACTTTCAGCCCAACTTTATGGTTACATTTCCAGACCACCTTAACTGGGAACAGAAAAAACCACCACATGCCAATGACTCACGTCATGATACACAGACGGATCCAAAAAAAAAATGAAGGAGTTAGAGCCGGAGTATATGGTTCTCGCACTAAAACATCCCTACATGCCAGTATCGATACAAGCAGCTCCATATTTCAGGCTAAAATCCTTGCAATAGAGCTTTTCATTGGAGAGAATCTAAACAGACATTTAACAAACAAAAACATTTACATTCTTTCCGATAGCAGAGCAACCCTATTTGCATTTAGCAGCTTTGAAATAAAATCAAAACTGGGATTACCTTTAACTCCTACAACTACTAGCCACCACAAAAACAAAGTCCATCTGATTCGGCTGCTAGGACATAGTGGATAAAAATCCAATGATCCAGAAAAGGATCCGCATCTCAATTCATGATGCCAAGACCATTCAGTGGGCTATCAATAAACACCATAAAAGGACGCATTAAAACCTGGCTAGAGGAAAAGAATCTTTATTTCTGAAGGGAAACCGAAGAAAACAAGACACGGCAAGAACTTTATGCCAAGCAGTTGCCACAAAAAAACGAAACAACTACTACAATTAAATAGAAGTCAGATTCGACTGATCACAGATTTTCTCACAGGGCACTACTACCATGTGAAAAAACACCTAATGATCATGGGCATAGCAAAAGACAATACATGCAAATTGTGCAACGAGGACATTTAAACAGCAGAACACATACTATGTGACTGTAATGGTTTAATGCAAACACGTCAACGTTGATTAGGTAAATTCTTCCTCGAAGCGATGGACATAGCTGCCTTCAAACTTAGCCGCTTTTCTCACAAATTGCGGCATCATCGATGCAATGTTCCATACAACGATTCAAACCATCACTTTATTGGAACAAACATTTGTTGAGCGAATCATCTCAAGAAATGGACCTTTCAATAGCCTGCCTTAATAATGTCATTTGTCTCGTTTGGATTACTTTTTGTGGAGGTATGTCAAGTCACTTGTATTTGCTAATATACCAGCTACAATTAATGACTTATAAGCCAACATTCGGCGCGTTATTACTAAATATATTATAAATAACAAATCATTCTCACGTTTTTGCGTAATTTGCTTCTAAGATGATTCAAATGTGAGCTTAAACAAAGCTGGTATTTCAGGTAAGCTGGAAAAATTGATCGTCAGGCCTATTCACAGAAGCGATGTGAATAGACAAAAATTTTAGACTTATCCCAATTTTGCCAGTGATTGACTACTAAAACCCTAAAAATAGGTTTATTGATAACCACTCAATTACTCATAAAAATTAATAAATACCACCATGCCTTCATTGAGTTTATGGACTGTGAACCGAATTGATATCTGAGGAAAAACTGTCCACGTGGCTACGAAACTTCAAAGGTTCTTCAAAGCTCTCTGTGGAATGTCACAATCATCAAAGTTTTAGCCTCTGCTATTTATGATTTTTACCAGCAAGTATCTTCGAATTTCTATAAATAGTATTCCCTTCCTACATACGTCTTTCCTTTGCTTTGGAAAAAAATGCACGCGGAACTCGACAAAGCCGATTAATGGAACCATGAAAACGGCTTGTCTGTTATATTTGTCTTCGCTGTGCGCAAGTATGTTAAGGCTACACTTCTTCATAGTAGGAGTAACTACTGATATTCATCGCATATTGTAAAACGACGCTGTTTATACTGTCTATCGTGGCTAGCTACTCTACAACTCAGGTTCACTAATAAATATATTGTACTCTTGTGGTGTTCATAATAGAATCGGAAAAGACATAAAGAAACTGGAAAAGCTACAAAATTCGGTCATTAAAGTTTTAAAGTACTAGGACTCCAGTATTTAAGATGTCAGTGGTCCTTGAACATTATGATGGCCCCCGATTCCAGAATTATACTGACCACCAAGTTAATACAAAAATGCAACCACAAGGTATGCTAAAAATTCCAGTGATCCACAACATATATCGCAAATCAATCGAAACACTGCGTCGTTACCATACTCAACCAGTTGCCACACCTCTTAATCAACAGATGGAGTGAATATATTAGAAATATTTGTGTGAGAACAAGAAATGAATTTCGTGCCGCAAGGTGGAGCGTCGGCACAACGATGAACGAAAGTTTTGAATTAAAAAAACGTATAACGACAAAGTAAAATCTAAATGACAAGCGTTCAAAAAACGAAGTCGCAAAATGTCAGAAACAGGGCCCGCTACTTGAACTTGCAAACAAAAGCGTACAAAATTAATATTTACGGAACGAAATAAAATAAGAATGGAGCTGCCATCATCTTGAAAGCCAAATTTCCAAATAAAGTGATAGTTAAACGCGAAACTTGGAGCATAAAATATGGTGACTTTGATGAGCTTTTAAATGGAATATTAAAGGATGAAACGCTTTTCGTCTGTGCAGATTTAAATGGACGTCAAGAAATCGAAGTTTAATTACAAAGGAAACGATTTCGAAACAAGAAATTCAGCGTGAGAAGATATATTAAACTCATGCAAATCACATGTTCTTACTTTAATATTAATATGTTAGAATATGCCGCTTTCAGTAGAAAAAAATTAACAGACACAACTTAAACGAGGAAAGAAACCAGCTCACGGCGCTAAATTTGTAGCTTCAAAGTGCCATAAACCAACAGAAAGAACTAAGCGCGCACGGTATATAAAATATATTCAAAGAAAAATGCAAGAGGAGCAAGCTTTTCATTTGTGGGATTAGTCTAGTGAGAATAGCGAAAAAAAGACAGAAAGAAAGAAAGAGCCAGTAACATACAGTGTGAGCGACAATCGGAAATCTTAGATTTACATGACACGCAATTTTGACCAATGATTATAGGCAGTCGGATGCCAAACCAGTCGAAGCGATAAGAGAAACTGAAACAACTACTGATCGGTGAAACTTATGTCCCATACTATCAAAATCTTCGATGCGGCTTTGTAGGAGGCAGGGAGAAATGTCCGTAGAATCTGGACATCAATTTGGAAAAAATGTTCAATGGAGTTCCAGATATCTTATATGAATGGCGCTTGAATCTCACAGTGTACCCAATATATATATATATAAGAATGATAAAAGAGAGTTAAATGCACAGCGGGAATAAACGGAAAATTCGAAGTTAAAGTTGAAATACCCGAAGGTAGTCTACAAAGTCCGCTTCTTTTTAATGTCGTGTAGGATTTTCTATTAAAGCAGCATGACTTTTCTTCTGTTGACGATAAGGATATCAAAAGCAACGACATGTTAGCCATTTAGATTTCTTCCAATGTCGTGTGCTAGGAGAAGAAAATCTTAACCAATCCAAACTATGTAACTATAGATAGAGAGATAAGGGATCGCATAAGACAAAGGGTCAGAATAGAAATTTAAGAAAGCGTATATGATGAAATTCGTAATCTATCAGCATCTATCTGTGAGTCCAACGTCTTCCGGAATTAATATAACAACGACGACTTGTCCAACAAAAGACACTTTCTGCTTTATGTGAAGAAAGAAGGGAAAAACAAAGTGCAAAGTGGATACATACAATATAACAGGATAAGAGTTAAACAATATTCATTTAGCTAACACTTAATTATCTACGCTTACATTCTAGTGATATGTGTTGTTTTTGACAAACTGTTCTTACATAGTTTAGGTTTTGAATTATTTTAATTTTAATTATCACAGATAGAGAATTCATTTGATATGTATCGGTAATGATATGTATGTTTAAATTGTCAAAGACTTATATCTAAATCTGATTGAATCTTTTTGGGCACATTTCTATGTAATAATTTATAATAGGCTGCTGTGACAAAATTAAAAACCATCACATACAACTATCGAATCAAAACAGAACAAACTATATTTCCTTTTAACGTCGTCTAGAAATTGTGCCCTTTTCGATTAGAATCCAACCATTACTTGAACTACGTGTGAGTTTTTCTCATTTGTGTTTAATTTAAAATTCATTTAGTCTAGGTGGAGTACAAGCATCCTTGAAATTCGTGGCATTTAACGGAGCAAAATAATCTTCGTGTAGAAAACGAATAATATTCTCAATTGGACATAAATCTGCTTTGTTACCGCGACTGTCACGAGTGACGCGTAAACTTTTCCCACCTTCACAGAAGTCAATCTGTTGGGTTACATCTTTGCCACTGTACAACACACGAAAGTAGTAATCCGTACTCTTTTCGCTTTTATAAACTTCCACCGTGAGTCTGGCGGCATATGGAATCGATGTACTTTCTGTTTGAATACCCAGTGCTGCTGTAAGATATTGCAATGTCCAGTCATGACCGGAATAAAGGACAAACTTTGTTCGATCTCCAGAAATCATTTTTAACATGTAACTGACTATGTGACGGATCATGCCATAAGCTCGCAGTAATCCAATTTGTTTATACAATGAGTGGTTTACCTCTTTGGATGATTGCCAATTCGCGTAAGACATCAGAGCAGCAACATGACTGGGTTCAATGCAGCCTTGAGTTTGACCCCCTTGATTGGTTTCTTCACTTACAACAGATACTGGAGTGTCTACTAAATTGGTGGCTGTATCGTCTTGATCAATATTAATGACATCATTTAGATCGATAGTTGTGGGTTCGGTTGTGACTGCTTTTGATGCATTTGAAGCAGCTTTTCTACAAGGCAGTGGTGCATCGTGGCAGAGAATCGTTAGAACGGCGTCTACGACTTCGTTTGGATTACTTACACCGTTTGAGGTCTGTTGAAGTAAAGTTGATCCGATCCATTGGACAACAGCAGCGACCGCTGGATGTTGATTTAGATGATTTGAATTGATCCAGTTGAGTTTTTTACGGAAGGATTCTGCTTGTGGGCAAGCGCAGTCGGAAAAACAAAAAGCCATACTATGTGATTCGCGGACATTTAGTGCTAGCCATTTATCTGGTGGCAGGAAAGGATACAACAAAGCCATAGCCGATTGAAATGTACGCCGATAACGAGTTGTGTACAGAACAACTTCATCTGAATTGAGCAGGGAGTGCGGAGTAGAGATCATGTAGGATTTTGTTTGTAAAGGTTTCAGCAAAAGACCCAGGGGATGAGCGTAGATTTGATGGAGGATTTCACCGACATGTAGTAGTTGGGCAATGCCTCTAAAAATAAGAAAACAACAAACAGAATGTAAATGGTTTTTTACTTTTATCGAGTCGAATTATGGTATAAAATGGGAAAATAGGCAAATATGGAGTCTAAAGAAAATCTGTAATGGTCTAAAACTTTTATAAAAAGATCTCTAAATTTTTGTATGCAGGCCCATTTTTTTTTTGTATCACAGCAGAAGAAACCACAGAAACCTGTTCTTCGTTCGTTCTTAAGCGTTTGTACGAGAGGTTAGTTTCATGTTCATGCATGACGCATGAAGCCCAATCCATTAGTCTAGCATATTTTTGTTCACCAGCGGTGCTAAAGCTTCCACGAAGGCGTAGTCAACCGACAATCCTAACAATCGCAAAAACAATCAACGCGCTTACGGAGGTTTTAATAACCGCAGTGGTTTAAAGTCTGAAGCCAATAAGCAATGTTGCGGTTTTGGTAAGCAGAATGCCTTTGGGCGTGCAAAAAAACATCAAGCCAATAAAAATAACAGTTCAGCTTCTGCTGAAAATAATGGAAATTCTAAGAAAGACGAAGGTCAAGTGTCCCAACGACATGTTCTTGTGTCACCTGGGTAATAAGCATACATATGTGTAGATTTAAAAATAATATTACGGAACGTGGCCTTTTGGTAATACGACAAGTATTAAAGAAAGTAACCGTTTAAAGGCTAACATGATTGGCCAAGAATGTTAAACAATTGAAGTCCGAGGAAATAGATCACTTAAACAGTATGGGCGAATCCGAGAATCGTAACTTGGAGAACTGCACTATGTGCGATTTTCGTGTTCATAAGTTGGCCCAACATAGATCAGACGGACATTTGTGATTAGAGAAATGTTTGAACCCAAGTGTGTTAAATGTAACAAGGATTTTCAACCCGAATTGCTATGACTAACATTTATTGCCTGATGATCATTTGAATAATGTCTCTGTCCCCGACCCATACAATCCGTCAATCGGTTGCTCCGTTGCTCCGTTGTTTCGCTGACGGTGGTGACGTATAGACGGAGAGAACAGTTCCATAAAATCCGTTGCATACTCACGTTGACAGAAGGCAGCCGATAACTTTTGTTATTGCTGAGAGTGTATTCTTTTGAATTTTCTTTACATTCTCTCAATGCGTCCACCAATGAAAGTATGTAATTACTCTCAATTTTTTTATGGGCGAACTTCAGTATGTCAGTATATATCTAGCTGTCAGTTAAAAACGACAGGGTGACGTATTAACGGATTGTATGGGTCGGAGCCTCAAGCTTAACAAAAGCAAAGACAATACATTTCGATAGAAGAAGATAGATCGAAGGACGTCCCTCAGCTGTTCCAAAAAGAAGTAAGGCGATACAGTTTCTTATCCTACGGGTTGCACAAAAGGTAATTGCCACCGCTTTGGAGGAAACTGACTTAAAGAAGAAGTTGGAGAAGTTGTTATTGCTGCCATAACAGAAGCAAAGAAAGATGGAGGAGAAAGTGACATCAAAGTTAAAGAAGATAATGAAGAAGAAGGCAATGTCAATGATGAGTTGTATGATCCATCTGAAGCAACAGGTCGCGACGAAGATGTAATGGCTAAAAATTGTGACAAAGACACAGATGAGGAAATGAATGGAGAAAAACAGTGACACTGCTGAAGAGACAGAAATAGATGCACAGAACGATGATTCAATCATCGCTAACAAAGACGCTTTTGAATCCAGTACCTACTCCAGCCACGACACTAGCTCCGACCACACCAACACAGACATCTCCATAGAAAAAAAAACCCACTGCTGCAAAACATCTGCTGAAAAAGCGACAACAAGAAGACGCAACCGTGGTCGCTCCAATCGCTCCACCGATGTTTAAACTCAATAAAATAAAATATTAAGTTCGTCTACTTTGGCAATTTTTTTTTACCTCTCCCAGATGTAAAAAGTAACATGCGCGCAATAGTATTATTGTGAAGATCTAATGCGGCTATTGTTTATCATTATGGTATTCTTTGACATAAGAAATTTATAATTTGAATTTTAATAATTAAAACAGCAAATAACAAAACCCCTAGATGATACCGTTACTAAGATCTTCTTGCCCCTCGTGAGGCGCGTTATAGCGTTCCAAGCTTCGTAATGCGCTCATACCAAAGGAACTTGACTCTGCCGTATAACCAACTCAACCTCACTTTCTCATTCATGTTTCGATGATGGGAAGACAGGAGAGACATCATGTCCAATACACCCAGGAAAATGGGGGACCTTTTCGTCCGCGAATTAAGGCGAAACCTCTCGTTCTACCAGGCTAGGGAAATAAATATTCAGAGGTCCTTGGGCTGATGAAGAAGGTAGACGCGAGGAGTCTGGAGGCTCAAATTAAGGCTGTGCCAGAGACAAGGGCGGACTTAGTTCTGATGGAACCTCATTGGTCTGCCAAGAATATCTGCGTTTAGCTCGCAGAAGCCGTCACATTAACAGTGCTGGACGTGAGACATCCGAGGCGTCGACCCCACTGTGAAAGAGGAAGAGGTAGAAACAACAGTAAGGATCTGTTTCCTAGAGTGGTCGCCAAACTGTCTGTTCGCCGGGAATATCTCTGATCCTACAGGGAAACCTGTAGTCCACGCTTGCGCAGGACTTGCTGAGTCAGTTTTTCCTTTACCGTGGGATGGATTTACTCGTATTAAGTAAGCGGTATCTCACATTATCGGATCGGGGCTGGTACAGCGATAAGAGGGGCCGGGTTATGTTTGCAACGCCGGAAAACTTTCTAGTTCTGACACAGGAGCTGTAGAGGGGTACGTGTAGATTAGGGCTGGCCTTTGTGAGTTTCTATCTCTTTAGTCGCTTGACCAGCTTCATCCAGTTATGAGCTATGTATAGACATCCAAATGCAAAAGAGAAAATCCCAGTGAATTGGTCACACCTTATACCGTGAATAGAGTTCCAACGCGAAGTAGGAAATCAACTTACCCACTTAGGCAGACAAGTGGACCGCCCAAAGCAATCGTGGAGAAGGACAGTTGACGATGAATCACGAACAATAGGGTTAAGCTGGAGAAAACTTACATAAGTGCATCGCAGAACTCAGAACACGAGAGTGGGCGAGTAACATGGATGCTCTATGCCCCACGAGGCATTCGAGAAACTAAACAACAGCAACATACACAACCTATGAAGGAAGACGATGACCTAATTAATCGTAAATGGTTTAAGTATTTAATATACAAAACACGAGTACAGCGAGGAAGACATATACGTTCGTTCAGTTAAGCCATAAAAATAAATTAAATAGAACATCTGCTCCACCGTCGTGATAACCTCATCCGTAATATACACATTCGACTGAATTTCCTGTAACCAGCTCTACCCTGCAGTCGATACTAATGAAACATCCCCACCCACTTTAAATAGGATAGTTGATTAAAAACTGCAGCATATCCGCAGGCGATAACATAATTAATTTAAAATTAGCGCCTGAAATGCTTTTACACATCCGAGTACATAAAGTAACCGTCAATACAACGAAGCCTTGGTCGTTCGTATTGCACTTTCCTTGCAATGGTAACTTAATGAAGGCCGTAAAAATAAACTAGAGACAGAAATGAACAAATATCCTTCAACCTTGAGGCAGAGTTGAAATTTCAAGAAAAAAAAAAAAAAAACAATTTAGCCGGCCTCCTTGATGTCGTTGCTGTTTGCACATCCACTTAAACTCTCGGCTATTTGCATTCATCTTCTTTATTAATGCAACAAAGCCTTGAGGCTATACGCTACATGAAAGTGACTTGCAATAAGAAAATAAAAATAAGAAATCACACCCACACCCGTGTCACATCGGCAATCTGTCCATGGCTCACAAAGAGGTAAATAAACAAATACGCCTTAGTCTGTGCCAACTCTCAGTTGGACCACAGTGTCCGATCGCCCCACTCCACCCCATTAACCTATTTACTGTGTGACGAAACTTTAATCAAGTAAAAGCTCTAACCCTCTTGAGGAGACAAAAAAAAAAATAAATAAATAAAACGACAAAGAACCAAACAACCACTAAACTCCCGCACAAAAGAATTCAAATTCAGCTTAAGATAGGTTTTCAAGAATGCAAATGAAGGATGAAAAGACGACATGGATACAACTACAAATACAGTTAAGAATACTCACTTATAGGTAAGTTGGCCAAGCAGACAAGACTTTTCGGTTGCGGGTAGCAAAGCGAATCCATGAAATGGACCCAATTTATTCCAGTACATGTGATTAGCTCCAGCGGGTACTGTCGTCGAGTTGTATAGAAACGAGCGATATCTAAAAGACGAGCAATTTAGAAATCCATTTACAAAGGAATCCCTGAGCTTACTTGTTTAAAAGCATGTCCCCTTGCGCGCCACAATCAACGGATGATACACCTCTTACATGGGACATTGGTCCACGATCTCCATGCCTGATTACCAGCAATACACCCTGCAACTTCCAACCATCCAAAATCCCGCCATCATCCTTTCTTGTCAAATTCTCAATCGGCGTACAACGTTGTCTGTATTTGCGAAACTTTGAAGCTTCTTCATCTTCAAGGGTGGTCATGTAGAGACGTTTTCCATTTAAAAATCCAAGGCTACCAATGGTATTCGTATTCCCAATATACTTATACATCCCTACAAAGAAAAACCTGACTTTTTCAGAACCATCCAAATATGTTTTTCCAGCTCACCTGCTATGAGAAGGAATATCCAAACGCTGAGAATCATATAGCAATACAGAGTTCGGTGCTGCGTGGAGAAGCGTATCAATTCCTTGAGTAGCATGGTGGATTTCATTTGCCAGATTCAATTGGGAAATTACAAAATATGAAAGAATTTTCGTGGCAAAACTGAAAAATTGTAAGAAACACGAAAAAAAACTGAAGTGAGAAATAAAATTTTGACGTTTCAACTCTGAATGCGTTTGATTAGCACGCTGCCCGGGTAGTGGGTCGTATACGTACTCGTATTATGGGGTTGGGAAACTGTTCTGTGTACAAACAAAACAGCTGAAAACAACCCCCAAATGTCAGTCGATGGAGACTTGCTGGTGGAGACTTGCATAAAAATAGAGAAAATTGCTCTCCAAGGGTTGAACAGGGTGGCATAATGGATAGGTCATTCCTACATAAAACTTTTAATATAAGTTCCGTTTTTTTTACATTAAAAATAAGGAGGAATGACAGGTCAATATGTATGACAAAACGAAATGAAACTAGTGCTGTACCTAGTAAAAAATCAAATAATGCTTTTCTCGTCGTTTTTTATAATAAACAATTTCAAAAATATGTACAGACAGTAACACGAAAACTTCTTGGACGAGCTAGAAGACTACACGCTGTTCTTAAGAGTATGAAATCCCAATACGATCAAAAGGTGAGGCCAAAAGTACTACATTGCCCTACAAGTAGTACTAGTTTTTGGTTTTATGTATCATAAAAACATTGAAAACTCTACGTCATTCTCCATCCTAACGCTCAGTTGCAATGCCATTCCAGTTGTCACCTTGAGCAAGGCCAATCTATTTGCTGCGCACTTCGTCACATTTTAACCTACACATGAGCGCGTTGAAAAATCTATGAGGCGAATCCACTCTTGAACTGCTGAAGTAGCAACAGTTTTCAAAAATCTCAGTATACACTCAGCAACTGATCTAAATGGTAAATCTCGCCTTCTACTTTTATAGTAGTTTTAAAGCAGAATTTGTCCAGGACATTCATAAAAATTCGAATCTTCTTCTCCCTCGGTCTATGGACCCATTGTACTAAAGTCCCTTCTTTCTAAAATAAGGAAAACACTGGAAAATCATTAGTCCATGAAATATTTCGTGACATGAACGCTTTTCAAAGTACGGTCATAGTATGGGCATAGATGAACTAACATAGATGCCAGATTTCGGCATTCATGCTTCTACACCATAGAGGAGGACTGGAATTATGAAGATTCCATATAGATCTTCCTTAGACCTTGTTATGTTTTCAGCGTTTGAAAAAGGTGCTTTGGCGTACAAGTTTAAAACACTTTTGTCGAATGCTAAGATGGTGCGTTATCTTTTTTAAATTATCCATTATCATTCTGCACAGTTTGACTTAAAGATCAATAAAAAATATGGACTCCTCGATTTTTTTTTCCAAGATCTGAGGTGGTGAAAAAATTTGGTCAATTGGTCCATTTGATTAGTTGTCACAGACCACCGAGCTGATTTTCTATTCCATCAGCACCATCTGTCATTCTTCGCTTAAATTTCCTTGCTAATCTCCATAAGTTTCTGTTCGCGTCTTGTTGACTTGAAATGTTCTTTTAACTTCTGGTTAAACTATCCTACATTTTTTCTACTGTTTTTCATACCGTTCCTCTTTCGTCAGAAAAGGCAATATTTTCCCTTTTTTTTAGTTGAAGAGCGTATGATCTATTACCGTGCTTCCTTGCAACGTCGCAACCGATCATCTTATGTAAAGCCCTTTTTGACATCAAAAGCTTCGGTTAAGTTGTTACTGACTTTGGCGGAACAGCGAGCTCCTACACAGACGGACAAGTTTAACAAAGATCCTAAAAGACACATGTGCGGCCTTAAAATCTATGAAAAGATGTTAGGTATCAATCTGAACTTCTTTAGTATTTTCCAGTATCTGCCGGAGTATGAAGTTTTTGTCGGTTGTGGATTTTTCTGGCCTGAAATTATACTGATACCCTATCATAATACTGATCTTGTTGCCTTGATACGTTATTTTTACATCTTGGTAAAACATCCGGACAGTGTTCTAGAAGAACAAACTCTCAAAATCTTAGATCACGCGCTTCTCGTCTGACGTTCTTCCCGTTTTTTTCGCTCCTTAATCTCACAAGAGGCTCTCGTCTTTCGTTGCAGGGTCACTCTCTAAGCATATCAGTTCCAGCGTCTCTGATGGCACGCTAACAGCTTTGCCACTGGTGTTCGGTACTTGATACTGGCGAGATAGGAGTTGCTAACGGATTTCGGAGTACGCGACTCGGCAGAGATTATGGTAATTGAACGCAGTTGTATGCATCTTGATGTCATTTTGTTCTCATTACTTTTCAAATTATACGGCATAACAGAATTCAATCATTTCAAACATGCAATCGTATGTCTACTTGAAGTACCAGTGTTAAGCTTTGGAACCGTCCGACTTTTAGTTTTCTGGTTACAAATTAACAAATTGTGCAAATTGGGGCAATACTATTGCATTTTAAATTAGTATCGCTGTTACGAATGACAATGAGTTTCGAATTCGTTTTAAGAAACTTATTTTCTTTATAATGTTAGAATATATGTAATTAGAATTATCTTTGAAATGAAGTCAATTATTACACCAAGATATTTAATATCCTTTCGCAGTGACCACTCAATTTTAATTGGACTATTTACGTGAAACTTCATTAGTATTGTTTACATTTTTAACTTGTTCATCTTTAGCCAGTTATTTATAGTTTTTAAATCTTTGTCTGATTATTCATACATAATTTCAGCATTTTTACTACAAATATACAATAGGTTATCATCCGCGAACAAAACTACTTTGCAATACCTTAAGCACATTTTTATATCATTCATATATAAACAAAAGTACTACTCCCAATACTGATCCTTGAGGTACTCGTAAATCAGATTTAACTGATAAAGGAAAACGGTCGTTCACTTTGGTCTTCCCAGCCACTCCTTATGCCACTTGTTTTTTCAGTGCAATTGAACGATCTTTTGTCACAAAAGTGCGTTAAAAATCCAAACAAATAGGTGTAACCGAGTTTCAGTCGTTTATCTGTCTTTTTCATTCCCATACAATATGATTTAATGCAGTTTCATTAAATCAGTTTCTAAGTCCGGACCGTTCTGTAATAAATATTTTATATTTTTATAAATAGTTAATCAATTGTACAAATTTTTCTATTAGTACTACTATTGTTCCTTTCTACAGTTTTGGAAATATACCAGAACTAAGAGATTTGTTTATTATTTGCAATAAAACTGGACCTAATTTCAGTAGATTGATGAACTTTTGGGAAAACTTTGTACAACTTTGTTCAACTTTTTCAAAAATAAAACCACCACTTTGCCGACCTCAAACTCATTTCCAGATGTCGCCTCCAGCTATTAAAAGAAACATATGCTTCTTATCATAAATTCGCAACCACTTGCTTAATTCTCTTTAATTCTTCTCTTTTCTAACCATTCTTCGTTCACTGTTCGTTCCCTATCAAAACAAACTTGTACTGCTCGTTCGGTTCGTTTCAATTCAACGCATCCTATTCCCATCATTGTCATTCGTGTCTTTCTCTTCACGTAGTGCTGTACTCGTGCTCTGTCATCATTCGTCTTTACTCTTCGTTTGCTACTCCATATCTCCATTGTTATGTTGTGCTCGCACTCTGGCTGTTAAAGTATGATAGATAAAAAAAATTAAAAATAAACCCGAACTCGTTACGGAAAAGGAAAGTAGAGTAAAAGCGAAGCAAAAGCAAACGAAAAGCCCGGTGCTCCTGCTTGTCCAAGTTCGTTCAATCTGTAAAATTAATTCTCCCCTCTATCTAGCCGCACGCCGTCTAGTACTGAAGTGTTAATCCCGCGCGTACCGCTATCCTGTGTCCGTGTGTGAAACTAAAATTTCAAAAAATCAAGAAAAATATTGTTCTGCAGCTAAAAAGTGAAAATTCAAAGTCAATTCGAGAAAAAATAGAATTTCCCAAAAAGTGAGTGCTCAATTAATTGCTAAGCTCCCTCTAGTCTAAATATTCAATAAATTCAGCTTTCCACAGTCTAGACGCTTTTTGTTAAGAAAGTTTTTCGAGAAGCAGTCCGAAGGCCATTCAAATTGCTGTCCCCTCTTAACCAGTTTTGTGTTTCATTAGTTAGTTAGTTTTTTTTTTTTTTTTTTTTTTTTTTTTTTTTTTGAAATTGTATGCTTCAAGTATGCAAAAAACCAGAAAGAATAATCAATCGAACAAATTGGCGAAATTCTCCACGACAGGCTGCGGCGCAGTTGCTTTTCCTAGCAACCTCATGGCCGATCGGGCTCCCGCTGTGACCTTCTTCCTCTTGCCAGAGCTCTGACAACTCATGATTAAAAATAAAATTATTAAAATAAGAATTCTTAGGTAATTGTTGATATTTTTAAGAAAAGATTTATGTTAAGAAATATTTGCGCACGTTGCCTGTGAAGAAAAAAAGTAAAGCACGTAGCGAGTCTCCACTCGATTGAGAAAAGATACGAATATGGTAGATTTGGAATTCAAGAAATTTGTTTTCCGTCTTTTTTGGATGATTGTAATGGAGAAAATTGAAATTTGGGAGCGTTATCTCATCTCAAATGGAAGTGAATATTTTATTGCACAATTCAAATTCGGCAAGGAAAACAATAACCTCACGGCGACGTTGTTTCGCTTATCGTTGCCTTATAAGATGTTTTCATTTTCTAAGAGATGCCGGCATAATATTTTTGTTTATTTTATGTTTTTACCCTATCTGTAATTGGCGCTATTGTGTTAATAAGAACTCATTTCCGGCAGCGAATACAATGTGTAGCTGCTTGAGATGTTGGAGTAACTACAGCTAAAATAGTTCGAACATTGTGGATGGTATTTGCATTGGGAAAGTTGACGGAAAAACTGGTTAACCTGCTTCTGTCCGATCGGGGTCAAATGAACCAGAACTCAATTACAGATTACAGGGAAATACTCTCTTTGTGTGTGAGTCTGAAATATGCTTGTGGAGGAGATGTGTAGTTTTATAATCGCCAATACTTAGAATATAGAAAGTACTTTGTTAATGGAAGATTTTATGGCATCATTACGTGTGATTAGAATGTTAAGTTGCACTTTACAAGATATGCCAATCTTCATTGCAGTGCTGACCTCGTTTTCGTAGGCCTTACGAAGTTGTTAGTCAGAGTTCTACTTTGACTGTTTATTAAGAGAAACTCTGTTGCAACTATCTTACTTTTTTATACGAACCTTGGAGTAGATGTAGTTATGAATGTTTTCGGCGTTTTTGTCCGAATATCCGAATCGAAAACACTTTTCGGATATCGTAGGATGTTCTTTCTCAAAAAAGAGCGGCTCTTAGCAGCCTTGTTAACAGTTGCACTCAGTTCTCTCTATAATACTTCGAAACGATTCTGCTTCTCTTCTTCGAAGAACAATTCATTCCGTTCTGGTTAAGTCCTCATTGTGGATCGAGATTTGTAGCCGAGCTTTTAGCATCGACATCGAGGAGCCCGGTATTTTTTTTTCCCCCTGTATTTTTCCTCCTTTCGGAACAGCAAACTTTGTCAAAGAATAATGTCATAATACTCCTTGTATATTCCATTTACTTGAAGTGCGTAGTCTTTGGTGGGAAAGTGGCTTCAGTACCAGCACCTACCACAGCGGCAAGTAGCGCTGATTTGTCACTTATGTCTAGCACATTTACGACCTTAGAGACGTCGGCAAGCAATCGTTTGGTCTGGTGATTTATGTCTTCTGACATAAGCCCTAACCTTTGAGGCTTCAAAAGCAAGTTCATCAGCGATCCTATTTCAGTCGATGTGATTGTGATCTGGGATTCGGACAAGACTCAGTGAATTCATCCTTGGATTGCATTTAAAGAAGGCTGGATGAATCAGACCAGTCAGCAGCCACCTTCTTGTAAAGACAACAACCTGACTGAGAGCCCATTTCTGGTGTGATCGTCGATCACGTCTAGGGCTTGTGTCTTAAAACAGAGAGTTTATAGATACGATATAATCCAACAGTTCGTTGGATCAGAGCGGGTTCTGATCAGTTTACCTATGAAGAAAGTCTGTACCTTGGTCCTTTCAAATTTTCTGTGTTAACTTTATAGGAGAAACTCTTCGGGATAGCTGCTTTTTCTCTGTACAGTCCTCGTCTTAATTATTCTTAAGTTACTTGTTTAGAAGTTGTCGAGTATCTTATGTAGTAGATGCAACACTGCGTTTTACCATAGAACGTTTTACCATAGAACATTTTACCATAGCAACGTTTCGTTTTGACCTAAGGCGGATCATTGATGGACTTTCCGAAGTACTCTTTAAAGTGTTTTCAGCTCGTTTTTCGCGGATTAGTTCTTAATAAGGATGGAACATCGCAAATTAATTCGACGTGTCTATAGACTGACGTGGAAGATGTTGCAGAGGACCCCGGAGTATCGACCAGACGACGTGTCACGCAATTAAGCACAATTGGCGGTCTTTACAAATTTGTTGAAAGACTGTAAGATGTTCCCTTACAAAGTGCAGACAGAGCATCAGCTGTTAGCTATTGGCGACCAAACGCGTCTAACCTACGCTAAAGCCATCCTGAATCTCGAAAACAAGGGAGACTACTTTTTATCGGGAACGACGAGGCCCATTTCCATCTCTGTGGATATGTGAATAAGCAAAATTATCACTTCTGGGGCACGGAAAATACGCGTATAACACACGAAAAGCCATTACATTTGCTCAAAGTTACTGCATGGTGTGCTGTTTACGCTGGAGGCGTTAGGAGGCCTTATTTTTTTCGAAAACGCTGCGGGCAAAACGGCTACTGTCGACAGCGAGCACTGCCGAGCAATGCTCAACCACTTTCTCCTTCGTCATTTAGATGAATTAAGGAACATGTGTTTCCAACAGAATGGAGCAAAGACGCATACTGCATGAACCACAACCGAAATTTTGAGAGCTTTTTCCAAAACTTCCAAACTTCTTTTTATGGGTTTTTTTTAAGTTACGTGTCCATTTTAACAAGCATCAGGCTCTAGCAGCCCTCAAAGATAATATCCTATTGGACCTATTGGGTATGTAATTTAATTCGTGCGGTTTTTTTTTCATAATTTGAACGTTTATTTAAGAAAAGCATGTACAATAGTATTATTCAAAGTATTGCATATCTGAAGCTATGACTTTTTCCCATCTTTCTGGCAATTTGTGGATCCCATCCCAGAATGAATCAAGCCAATTTTTGATATTCTGCTCTGATGTGAACCGTATTTCAGTGAGGGCGTTGTGCATCGACCGGAACAAATGGTAGTCAGAAGGGGCAAGGTCTGGGCTATAAAGCGGGTGGGGTAAGTCTTCCCATCCACTGTTTCCCAAATAGTTATTAACTGGAATAGCAACATGGGGCAGAGCGTTGTCATGATGGAAAATTATTGCCTCGTGTCTGGTCGCATATTCCGGGCGTTTTTCGGCTACTGTTCTCTTCAAACAAATTAATTGTGTTCGGTAGCGTTATCCATTGATGGTTTCACCCGGTTTTAGCAGATCATAATACAGCACACCCATCTGATGCTACCAAATACAGAGCATTACCTTCGCGCCATGGATATTCAGCTTTGCCGTTGATTTATCTGGTTGGTCGGGTTTCACATATGATTTTTTGCGCTTGGGGTTGTCGTAATGGATCCATTTTTCACCACCAGTAACAGTCCGATGCAAAAATGACTTCCTTTTGTGGCGTTCTAGCAGCATTTCGGACATGCAAAACCGCCTTTCGACGTCTCTCGGCTTGAGTTCATGTGGAACGCAATTTCCTTGCTTTTTAATATATCCAGCTGCTTTTAAACGTATTGAAATGGCTGCTTGAATGACACCCAAAGATTCTGCGAGCTCTTCTTGTGTTTGGCAACAATCTTCATAGAGTAATGCTTCAAACTTTTTTGGCTGCCCAGGACGTTCATCGTCTTCCAAGCCAAAATCACCACTTTTAAATCGTACAAACCAATTTTGGCACGTTCGCTCAGCTAGCGCATGTTCACCATAAACTTCCACCAAAATACGATGACTAATGAAGAAGAACTCCCCGCAAAAACACTTTTTCAGGCACAAAGTTCGACATATTTGAGTTGAAAAAAAAAAAAAAAAATGTTTACGCTTCAAATGAATGACATACTGAAATGACGTACAATAACAGTAGCTTTCCAACGCATGTTCCAATGGAATAATACAAGTTACGACATCTCTTAGCAAACCGCACGAATTAAGTTATAGACCTCAAATCGGGCCCGAATGGTCATCACTTCTGGCGGCGGCCACTTAGCCGATATCATTTCCTCGACTTAATGGGAAAAAATTTAAGACATCAAATAAACATAATCCAAAAGCAAAACCAAAGTTTTTCATTCCTAAAAAAAAATTACAGCCAAAGAATATCGCTTGACAATTGACGAATTTGTGTGATTCTCCGTGCAGCAAGTTAAAATTGTTGCAAAATTGGCAAGTTCAACAAGTTCTTGATCTTTCCAATCGGTCGTCATAAAGTGATGTGAAACCACAGATAAGTTTATTCCACACTTATATATTATATTATGTGAGGCCCGGCCATAAAATGCCGTGTAGAGAAGAATAGCGATATCGACCGATAATTCGTCATTTTAGAAGTTTATCAATGGACATCCGAAATAGACGTGGGTGGAAATAGGACGAGACAGTTGGCATTTTGAATTGCGCACTCTGGTAGCCCAGCGTGCCAACAATTAAGATATCAGCCTCTGCAAAGTGTAACGACAATCATAACGAAGCACCATTCAAGAACATTGCAACGTTAAAATATTTTGGCCAAAGATATTGTCGCAATATCGTAAGGAAGAATGAACCCCTTGGTTTTCTGAAAATTATTCTCTACCGAATAAAATTGAAAGAAGCATGTGCAGCGTAGGTTTCAGTATTATAAGTGGGACTATAATTCCTCATTGATTTGAAGTCAAGCCCAGATAAAGGAACAACAAGGTGCAAACAATGCAAACATTATTTCGAATTACGACCAACTAATGAAATTAAACCAGGATTGCGCTTCGGATCTGAACAGCGATATGCAACCAAATCCAAACGAGTTTTGCACTTCAATTCTCAATAAAGATAAGACGGTATCATTTAGTAACGCATTTGCAGTTCTATTGCAAGCAGCTCTATTACCTTGTGCAAAGTTTTTGCATTCACTGGTAGAGGAACCTATCAATGTCTTCTAAATTGCGGAACTACTTCAACTATTAAGAGCAACTTTTCGTCGTGCAATTTGTTTGCAAAATTTTGAGTGTGAACTTAGTTGCGGTAAAGACGAAAAACTTCGTTGAATGCTGCTTCGAAGTTAGCCTGCACTATGTACGTAAAGGTCACCTTTGCATAAGTATTTTTATCTCAGGATGGCATGTTTCTCTTGATATACATCCAAGGTCTGTGGAAGTCATAAATCACGATCATGATCGATGGTTATCATCCTCTATATTCGCAAATTGAACACATTTAGTGCATATGTACGAATATGGATATATTGCGTGAATAAACAAATGAACCCTTTTTAATTAGTGCTTTGAACATATTAAGCCAGTAAATTTGCATTGTAGACTCGACTCTCTTGTGATGATCATATTTCAAGCTTCTTGAAATTTATTCAGTTACAAGTCTCAAACTAATTTCGTCAAAGGACTGATCGAATCAAATAAGAGGCTAATTCAAATTTTGAAGAATGAAAAACACCAGACTAATTAAATTCTTCAAGAAGCGCAAATCAGTCAGGTTGGAAATATTTCGAATACACAAGAAAACAGTAACTCTCAATTCCATGTTCGAAATTAAACTTTAGACAACCAGATCAGAACTAGCTAACATGCAATTACACCTGAGCTAAATAATACAAACCGCCGCCGGAGCTGTTATCGGCTATAAGTTGTGAAGGTTGTGCATCCTTTAATACAATTGACCGAGTGCTTTGTTTTGACAGCAAAAAGCAACGAAACTTAAAGATCTGACCTCAAAGAAAGTGAGTTCTTGTAGAAGATTCACACAAGGTAGAAACTTGTCTTCAGCAATCAGATATTTTCCACGCGCTTCGGAACGGAACTTGGAAAACTTCCTACAGATGCAAGTATAGAAAGAGTGGTTAAAGTTTCTGCTGCTTGCATCAACATTGTCTTCTTTTTCTGGAAAACTTTATGAAATTCTAAGTTTTCTTACGAAAATTATTTTTTTTTTAAATAACTAAATTCCTCCGCCCGAAACTGAATTACAATGCCCAATGGCCGTGGCTCAAGTGATAGTGGACTGGCTCCCAAATCGAGAGGTTCGGTGTTCAAATCCCAACCTCGCCTGAAGGATATTAATTTTTTCAGTTAATAAAAATCAAGTAAGAAAAGTAGGTGACTAGAAATCAAAAACAAGCTATAACTTCCACTAAGAAATTAGTCGTCTCATTAAATATTGGATGCGACCCATGAAGCGAAAGAACCAACGATCCCAAACATTTTTAGAAAAAAAAAGAAAAAATCTTGGAGGGTCGCTCAAAACATCTCTGCACCTGCTAGATAAGATTCAAAACCACGCGATATCATAGGTGGAACCAATATTACTCAGACAATGGACAACTTCGAACACCGACTTAATGTCTCGTGTCTCTGTCTTATCGCTATTTCCACCACCAATGCTCTATAGAAATCGCCAGTAACATTCTGCCCCTTCAAACTTTTATCCGTTACACTCGTCTCCTTTTGAATGCTCATCAGTATACCCTCAAGCCCACTTTCGGTCGTACTCTAAAAAATCGTGATTCGTTCCTTAGCTGTAAAACTCGTTTATGGAATTCCGTGCCTAGTTCTTTATTTTCTGGTCATTATAACCTTCAAACATTTAAAACCAGCGTTCATCGGTATCTCTTTCTTTTCTCCCTGATTTTCCTTCGCCCGTGCTGTGTCTAAGCATTTAAGAGTACCTAAATCCCTTGAGCGCGCGCGAATTATAAAAAAAAACATGAGCTTTCCTGCACTTTTCATCAAACTAAGAGTTTCGTTCGAGTAATCGGTTACACGCAACACATCAGTTGCGATATTTCTGCCTTATTTTTGGCCTCTGCCACTGATACCACCTGCACATATTGCAGGTGCTAAGGTATTTACTGAGGGATTAGAAAATATAGGGTTTGCCAATAGGGAATTGACAACTTTGAATTTAATTTGTGAACTCGCTCTTTCACTAATCATCAAACTGTCACTGTCAATTTATTCAGTAAACTCAACATATAAAATCAAATATCTACAGATATTCGGAGTCGCAAAAACCCACATGTGCTTCATGAATCACCACTTCATACACAAAAAATAACTGTTTGGTGCGGTTTTCATGCCGGCGGCGTTATTGGGCCATATTTTTTCGTCGACGATAACGATCGTCACGTTACTGTGAATGGTCAGCGTTATCGCGCCATGATCACCGATTATTATTGGCCCAAATTGGAAGATATGGACTTGAACGACATGTGGTTTCAACAGTATGGTGCCACAAGCCACACAGCACACGCTACAATCGATTTATTGAAGAGTAAGTATGGTGAGCGTGTTATCTCAAGACATGGGCCAGTCGATTGGCTGCCTCATTCGTGTGATTTAACGCCGCTTGACTATTTTCTGTAGGGCTACGTTAAGTCATTGGTTTATGCCAACACGTCGACGACGTTGGAAGAGCTCAAAGCCAACATTGAACGCGAAATACCGGTCGATTCGGCCGAAATGTGTGGCCGAGTCGTTGAAAATTGGGTCCAACGAATCGACCGCTGCAAACGTGCCCGCGGTGGCCATATGAACGAAGTCGAGTTCCATTCATAAATGTTTTGATTGTACTTCAAGCCAATAATAAAGTTTTTGAAATATCTCAAATGGTTTGCCTTTTATTTTTAAAAAAAAGTTGTCAAGTCGTTATTAGAAAACCCTATATTTGACAGTTTATTTTTAATTCAACTCGATATGTTCGGACATCTACTCGTAAAATACTAGAGGAGTGCCTTGCGTCGGCCTCAAGATAATAAATTTAGTTAACTATTTTATGCCCAGGTAAGCGTCATGTACTTTTGTGAATGTGATTTTGTGATTCAGGAGTAGCCATAGTAAGATTTACCTATACAAATTTTACAACCGATGACATCTTTCCCTGGACCGTGACTTTTAAAATATCCATCAGCCTTCGTAAAAACATCCCCGTTTGCTTGTGCTCAGAATGAAAGGTCGCATGATAACCAAGAAGACCTTTCAATAAAATATATTTTCTATAGACTATGTCAAGGTTAAAAGACTATGGTATAGAAGATCTCGATTCTGAACTGCTAAAAGGGAAGGTTGAAATAAGATAAATACTCTGATGACTTAGGTGATGACAAATAAGCATGTGACAACAACTTGTGGGGCTATATTCTCTTTCCGAAAATCAAATTTTATTTCAGTGTCAAAGTGAAAGTCCAGGTTATTGTATCAAAAATACTCAAAACCATTGGCAATTAGCCAAATAAATATGGTACGTAAGTCAGCATCTTAAACAATAACACTGTTGCGCATCTAGAACATGTGAGAAATTTAAATTTTTGAAAAAAGAAAAATATGAATTGAATTTATGTGTATCACCTTATAACTTTATATAGCAGTGATTATTATTTTTTTTATCAGTACCTACTGAAATGGAAATGATTAAGAGCAAAGGCATTTCACCACGCTTCACAAATCAACCGAAACGGTGTTCACGAAAACTTTTTAAAAGAAATGGAAACGAAAATATTTTTATGACCATTTAATATCTATCTACAATATATGTGACAATAACTGTTCAGAGGTTAGTTACGAATGGACGATATCGCCACGTTATCTAAGCAGGTGTATTGAATGGAATCAGATAGGAATATTAAATTATTTTCCGCGGTAAATTTTTTCAATTATCGATAAATGGCATACCACATGAGTGTTTAGGCATAAATCAGCAAAAAAAAAACAATGCAAAGGTGGTAGCGAAATGTTGGTAAACTATTCACATATTGTTGTCATTAGTTAAAATTAAACTAATTGATGCTAAATACCTTTATGGCTTGACAAAAACGTACGAAATATTTCATATTGATTAATATTATTTTAAACTACATACACCCGTATATCTATACGATTACTATTTTTACACAGTTGGGTAGTACAATTTTTTAAAACGGGTTGACGTTCTCTGGCCGATCATCGTATGTAGTACACACCAAAAGCATTGAAAAAATCCTCAATGCTCGTGTTGCTTTCTTTATTTACTAAGGTCTTCCGACAAATTGATGCGCCTCTGCGCAATCATTCTCGGAGTTCTGCAACGAGCTTGAGCTCTCTTAAAAGTAGTCCCCAAGGATCTGGATGTCCTCCTTCACGTCTGCCTAAGGCGACCTACTCGTCTAACTGAATGGATAAGTGGAGTCCATTGCAGGGCTTACTTCGCACTAGAACTCTGTTTGCACTCTAAGTTGTGGATGTTATTGTTTGCTTACAGGAATAGTGGTTTTTTTTTAACTCGATTGAACAGGAAGAAGTCACAGGGAGCCAAATCAGGTTAATTCGGTGGCTGTTGGATGGTATTTGCTGCATTACGAATATTGATCGCACTGTGCGGCGGTGCGATATCATGGTGCAAAATCCACGAGTTTTCTGCCCACAATTCTGGTTTCTTTCGGGGAATGGCTTCACGAAAACATCTAATAACGCCCAAATAATACTCTTTGTTTACTGTCTGGCCTTCTGGCAAAAATTCATGTTGCACTACACCGTTGTATTCCATAAATTGCCTTCTTTTTTGACTGAAAACGATGTGTTTTTTTTAGTCTCGGCTCATTTGGTAAACGCCATTCACTTGCCTGATGTCTAGATTGCGTGTCGTACTCATAAACTCATGATCCTTTTTATGAATGTGGGATCGGATTAAGCTTCGCAAATCATCTCTTTTGCGACGTCAACACGATCTCGTTTTTGCATGCAATTGAGGTCTTTTGGCACCAACTTTGCTGCTACACGACGGAAACCCAAATCATTAACCAAAATGTCTTAGACGGATTCACAGGCAATGTTCAAGTCCTCCGCTATCTCTCTAATTTTTGTTTTTTTGTGAGTCATCTTCGATTGATTCACGACCACTTTTGAACCGCTCGTCCCACTGGTAAACGGCCGTTTTCTATAGAGAATCGTTGCCAAAACACTTTTCCAACATTTCCATCGTTCGCGCAACATTAAATCCGTTCTTACGCAAAGTAGAATACAAGTTCATTGTTGCAAATTTAAATCTATTTATAAAATTGTAAGAAATCGCCAACACACACAGAGATAGATGTACTCTTGGCTACGTAACTTTTGCAAATGTCAAACTATGACGGGAATGGGAGCTTTGATCAAGGTGGTATTCGCCATTATAGCTAGCTTGTCAATCGCAAAGAATACCATAACTGTACCATCTCGATTCAAGCTGTGGATGGACTTTTCCAAATCGATGAACAATAAATGTAGTGGATATGTATACTCGTGCTCGACACATTGTTCGATGATGATTCATAAGGTATTGATGTGATCGAGATAGAAGGATCCACTCCAGAGCCTGTTCTGCTGCCACATGGAGCTTCAAGACTACTCTTCTGCTGAGACCTCGGCAATCCGTGCTTTGAGTTCAATAGGTTCATCGATTCATTCCACGCGTCTGTCTCTGCTTTAAAGCTCGCAGCTCGTTTTTCAGATTCGAGACTAATCGGTGTCGGCGTGGTCTAGTCCATGTCTGCCTTTAATCTAAAAGTCGAGATAAGAACTGGCAGCTGGTAAATCATCTGGTGACAGTTCTATTGAACCAGTGTTGAATTGTTTTCGTTCTGTAAGTGAGTCTTATTGGAATGCCCACGAGTTGTTGGCGAACATTTTTTGATTAAGGATGTTCACAAAATCTTTTAAACAATTTTGTGAATAATGTTCGCCAAAGATTTGACTTCTTTCAATAAAAATAAAACTCGGCAACGCCATCATTACTCACTCCTCACAATTAATAAGGGGTGATTCATCGTGAGGTTTGATTTTCAATACGCTTTTTTGATAGATCCCGCGTGACTACTATCAAACTGCTTTGTCATTTTTGTTCAGTATCGATTGGCAAGTCATCATGGAAACACTCGCACCACAACAACGTCTCCAAATTGTTCAGCTCTATTACGAAAATCAGCGTTCTGTGAGAAATGTTTTTCGTGGAACTTACGGAGCGCATAATCGACCTACTGAAACCACTATTGCCAATACCATTCGCAAATGTGTGTCCCAGTTTACATTAGTGGATGATACTCGACCGGTTGGACCGCATCCAGTATTTAGTGGGGAGATTATAGCAGCTGTAGATGATAGTGTACGCGAAGACCGTGACGAATCGATTCGTCGTCGTTCTCGGTAGCTTGGCTTGGCTCATTCGACAACTTGGCGTACAAAATTCAACTTGTGCAAAAATTGAAGCCAGGCGACATGAATTTCCGTCATATTTCCAGTGAATTGGCTCTGGAAAAACTCAATGAAAATCCGGTGTTTTATCGTGAAATTTTGCTCAGTGATGAAGCCCATTTCTGGCTCAATGGATACGTTAATAAAAAAAATTGTCGTATTTTATCTGATGAGCAACCCGAAGAGTACCATGAGCTACCATTACTGGTGGATTCATTGGTCCATATTTCTTCAAAAATGAGGCAAATCAGAATGTTAGCGTCGATGGTAACCGTTATCATGCCATGTTAACGAACTATGTGCTTCTTAAAATTCAAGCACATCGTCTTGATGAGCTCTAGTTTCAACAAGACGGCGCTACGAGCTATACAGCGCGTGAAATAATGGACTTGTTGAGAAACCATTTTGGTGACCACTTAATTTCACGTTTTGCTACGGTAAATTGGCCTCCTATATCGTGCGATATCACACCTTTGGACTTTTTTCTCTGGGGATATGTAAAGTCTCAGGTCTTCAGGAATAAGCCAGCTACGATTGGCGAGATACCAGTCGCTATGCTCGAATGAGTCGTATTCGTGGCCAACATTTACGTGATATCATTTTCAAAAAGTAAATGGCATGATTTGTTCTTTTAACCGATAGTAAAAATTTTAAGTTCACTTTCAAATTTATGTGTTTTATTTTACATTATAAATCAAACTTCACGATGAATCACTCTTTATAACTAATGCGGAATAGTGGCCACGTTAGTCGTGCGGAATAAGTTCCGACACTTCTCATGATGGGCCAATCGTACAATTGATGGCGGGCTTCGTCTGATCTTAAATTACACGGGTTTGATCGAACTCAGAAGTTGTTTATAGTACCCGGTCGCTCGGTTTTTAAAGGTTTCGAACTGTATTCCTGTATTCAAACAACTTCACAGTCTGCACTGCACTTCAGATAATTTTCATGTTTTCATGCATTTGTCGGTTTGACTGGATGATTAGTGCCTGTGAAATGTGACCCATCTGATCTTATGTCAGGTTTTTCGTTAAAAGAAAGTATCTCCAATGAAAGCGCGATTAGTATTGCAAGGGTTGAAAACGTCCCCAGTTGTCATGTCGAATTCATATGGCATATCAAATTTACGTGGTAAGAGCAATGCCTAGTCTGACATGGTGTGTGGGGGAAGCTTTGTAGAAACAGAGAAATGATTTCATGTTTATTAAACAAGCAGAGAACTATAAGATTCTCATCCGCTACGAAGGCGCCAAGGTCACAGATTGGTTTTAAAATTGTTTATTGCTGATTCAACTGACCTAAACCATATTATACGTATATTCAGAACGTACGTCCTTCGTTCATTTTTAAGTAAAGCTGAATCTCTTTTCCGGACTTGTGACATCATCCAGCAGATGTTAAGCCCTAACTGGGCGTCTTGAATACCTAAAAATTGTAGCCTGCTGTGGAGGATAAGTGACTTAAAACTTTTCTTCATTGAACAATTTGCCCTGAAAGTCTCAATATCTATATGTACATACCCTCCTGATGGACGCAAGCATTCTACGAATGACTAGCATGTCATTTAGTCTGTTATCATTGCATTCCTTTCCGGCTCAGTGTATCAAAGAGAAAGGCTGACTTTCTCGCTTTCTGCGATTGCCAGCATTTCTTTTTTTTTTTAATAATAAGCACGAGTTACGGATCATAATCCATTTTAGAATAATGAAGTAATGACTTTTTTTTTTTGATATTGCTTCGCCCTTCGACTTCATTACAATGACTTTATCTGTTCGTCTAAGGACAATACAATTTATAGTTTTTTTTTTTAGTTACAAATCAAGTTTACAATGGCACTATTGATTTGTAAAAATATTGATATGGTGTACTCCCGCAGATGATCTCCTGAAGGTCCTCCAAAAAATGGTGTTCGGCGGTGAACACGATATCTCCGGTTTAGTTCATCTGAAATCAAAAAAAAACTGAAAGATTCTTTTAGTGCATAGATTAATCGTAAACTAGGTTGTTCACCGACTTCAAAAAAAAGAGTTTTGAGAAAAATGAGTTTAAAGTTTCGGAAGAAGTCTACAACGTCCTTACAAATATGTGTGTATCTCGAAAAGTATTTACCGGATCGATTTGATCGATTTTCAGGGAATATATGGTAGTCCGATAAGTGTATATTACGAAAATACAAAAAAAAAAAAAAAAATGTGTGAAAATTCTAACTGCGTATAACCCTTTAAGGGAATATACACATGTGTTACTAAATTTCCCGAACTTGAACTATACCTCAGCAACCAGTGGGGATATCTATGGTTGGATCATGCTTTTTGAAGCTTCTTGCATTATTTTTACCATTTGTCAATTAATTAATTTTTTGGACGACATTTCGGCAATTCAACTGCTTCAACGCAAGCACTGTAGGCAATTTCACAAAATAAGTTGGAGCACGCATTTAAGTCTCTATTAAGCCGTTGCAACAAGTGTATTGAAGCTAGATTAACCTATTTCGAATAATAAAGTCAAAAACTATAAAAATATCTTGTTTAAATTTATCTTAAATACCAGTTTGGGAATTTTATTTGCGCATTGTGTACGAGAACAAATACGAAAAGGGTATTTTAGGTACCAACGGAAGTATCAGATAAAAGATAAATAATGTAAAAGTGTCGGTGACAGAATAGAACCCTAGGCTTTCTTTTTTTTTAAATGGATATGTCAACATTTTTACTGTGCACGTTTTTGCCTTACGGCCTTTTTTCATTGCATATCGTCTCGTGTTCTTTGTATCGGCAAAGTCCCTCCGAGCTCTAACGTAGGTTCGGTTCCTGAAAAACTGTCTCTAAGCGATCGACGATCTTATTGTGACTTCGGACCCAAACAAGATTCAGTTAATTCAGCCTACTGGCTACTTTTACTCACGTCTTTTACTATATTCTTGAACTAGTGTAGTTTGGTTGTCGCAATAAATGCAAATAACATAATACATGGGCTGAAAAGTCCGTTTCTAAGAGAGGGCACCACTTGCATTAAATCCATACCATTTTCAGTTAGTACCAACCTACAAAAGATACGCCTAACGAACCATTCGCAAGTGGATTGAAAAATTTAAAAGTGGCACGCAGTGGACGTCCAAAAGAGGCTGTTTCAGATGAAAACATCAAAAAAGTCCACAAAATGATTACGAATGACCGTAAAGTAGAATTGATCGAGATAGCTGAGGCTCTGAAGATATCAAAAGAGCGTGTTGGATATATCATACACGAATATTTGGACATGCGAAAGCTCTGTTAAAAGTGGCTGCCGCGTTTGCTCACAGTCGACCAAAAACAACAACGTGTTGATGATTCAGAGGAGTGTTTAAAGCTGTTCAACCGCAATAAAGCCGAATTTTCGCGTCGGTATGTGACAATGGATGAAACTTGGCTCCATCACTTTACACCAGAATCAAGTCGGCAGTCAGCTGAGTGGCGAGCAGGCAACGAACCTCGTCCAGAATGACCCAAAACTCATTTTGGGAAACACATGAAATAATTTTCATCGACTATCTCCAAAAGGGGCAGACTATCAAGAGCGACTATTACATTACGTTGTTGGAGCTTTTGAAGGACAAAATCGCAGAAAAACGGCCGCATTTGAAGAAAAAGGAAGTGCTGTTTGATCAAGACAATGCATCGTGTCACAAGTCGATGAAAACGATGGCAAAATTGAATGAATTCGGCTACGAATTGCTTCCCCACCCACCGTATTCTCCAGATTTGGCCCCCAGCGACTATTTCCTGTTCGCAGACCTTAAAAAAAATGCTCGCCGGTAAGAGATTTAAGAAGAAGTAATCGCCGAAACAGAGGCCTATTTTGAGGCTAAACCGAAATCGTACTGCAAAACTGGTATCGAAAGATTGAAAAATCGTTTCAATCAGTGTATCGCCCTCGAAGGCAACTATATTGATAAATAAAGTTGAATTTTGCAAAAATATTGTGTTTTATTATAAAACGGCACTGAGTTTTCAGCCCATGTGTTACTTTGCCCCATCAATGACTCTATGTAATTTAGTTCGTTGCCATCAGGATTGCGTATATATCCACTTCAAAGACAGAATTATGTTTTCCTAATGAGTTGTGAGATCTAACATTGTCGATTTTGAGCCATCCGTGACTGCATTTCTTTCCTGGCTTATATTCTGGTCATACCCATTCGTGGGTACAGGGAAAGTTGATTGTTTTTTTTTCCGCAACAAGAGCTCTGATGTCATCGTAGTTTCATTGACTTAAACAGACTGTAAAAAGACGTCAATTTAACACGAATAGTGTGAATTAAACAGTTTGTAGATTTCTCGTTCGAAGAAAGAAATGTGAAATAAATAAAAATAAAGCCAGACATCGCTATGTTCGTTTAACTTTATATCATAAACTCGTATAATATTCATTTGATATTCCAAATGAATTCTATCATACATGATGAGCTATGATAAAATCGCTTTTATCATTGGTATGCCTCAAAATCCACTAGCTCTTGTGAGCTCTTAGACCAAGAACAGACGTCGATATAAATGCCATTTAAGCAATCCTGAATGCATTTTCCTCAAAACTATCGATTTTTACAATGTGATGTGTTGCGCCCGTTCACACCCAGAAGCCCGTTTTACGTCTAAAAAAGTCTTTACAAACCCTATGAACTGTTCAGCTGAGAAGACAGATACTCTTAGTAATGAAATAATTTGCAAGCATTTATAGAATTTATTTTGCCAACAACTTACATGTCTTGTCGTTTTTAATTAAAGTAATGGTCAACACGAATTGGCTCATCCAACTCCTTACATATGGGTCGCGTACTCTCGCAATTAGTCCCGTAATTCCTAGACGAGCACTCAAAACATCAAATCGTTTCCTCCCGCTCAAATGCAACCACATTGTTAGATAGAGCACTCAAATTTATGTGAAAACATAGTATCGGCGAAGTGACCCTCAGAAACCTTGTGCTTTAAGTTCAATTCGATAATTAAGTGTAGATGAGGCAATCAATTTAAACGACCTTCAACAACATAACATAAACAATTTCTTTCCCCTCTGCATCTTGTTGAAATCGATTATATATGTATATTTTTTTTATTCACAGAAAGAGTACAAAATGAAATTTAAAAAAAGAAGGAAAAAAAAACGCCAGTTAATTACAGATATTCTCGTCAAACACAAAGTATTGTAGAATGTGTAAATAAAGCGGGCTGAGATATATCTATAGTACAGCCATGAGAGAGGTTAAATTGTGGATAAGACAAGACTGTGATTACAATTGCGATTGCGATTGTGAATGTGATTTACAGCGCTGCTGTGGAAATTGTAATCGATCCGCGAGTAAAGTACAAACTGACAATACTGCCAACGAGTTGCCAGTAGTTAGCGTGAAAACGACTAAATTTAGACACATGACATAATTTTCTTCCCCCAAAGATTGACAGAGTAGTTACCCAGAGAATGTGCACAAAGTCTTGGCTATGCACAATACACGAATGAAATGAAATTGCAAATTTTCTGTCTTAAAGAGATACAAATTGAAAAGCTTGCGGTTTTGCTAAAAAATAAATTTGAATACTGATAACTACGTGTAAAATTAAGAACTTGTTTTACTAGGCAGTAACATATGAAGCTGGCATTGGAGGAAAATGGTTTGAAACTCCAATGAGATAACAATTCTTGGAATACATGCTTCAAGCGCCACCTCTCCAAGCTTGCACATATCGTAACAGATTTTGATTCTAAATTGTGGAAGAAATAAATTTCGTTTGTTACTTCTTTGGAGGTTCAATTTTTGGTCAGTTTTTCGAGTAAACCGACCTGTAAATCGCCAATAACAATTGTAATATTGGCTTTTTGGACGCAAGCGAAGGGAAGGCCAAGCTATTGAGAATGATAACAAATTGATGAATTTTTGGTCCTGTTATCGTTTCAGCGTTTATTTTTACTTTGGTGCTCACAATGTAAAGTCGTGAATAGGTATTGTCTAGTAGCGTAAACCTGCATGTTCTTTTAGCAGTGCTTCAACGAACAGCCTTGCGTAGGTTTGGCGAAGAGAACGCTAGTTTTTGAAACAATACGCCTCAAATTCGTATGTAAATATTGGGTTTTTTTTTTCAAAATTTGAACATTTATTTAAAAAAAAACATGTACAATACTATTATTCAAAGCTATGACCTTTTTCCATATTTCTGGCAATTTGGAGATCCCATCCCAAAAGAACTGCGCCGGCTTGACAGCCAAGAATGAATCAAGCCAATTTTTGATATTCTGCTCTGATGTGAACCGTATTTCAGTGAGAGCGTTCTGCATCGACCGGAACAAATGGTAGTCAGAAGGGGCAAGGTCTGGGCTATAAGGCGGGTGGGGTAAGACCGGAATAGCAACGTGGGGCCGAGCGTTGTCATGATGGAAAATTATTGCCTCGTGTCTGGTCGCATATTCCGCGCGTTTTTCGGCTACTGCTCTCTTCAAACGGATTAATTGTGTTTGGAAGCGTTGTCCATTGATGGTTTCACCCGGTTTTAGCAGCTCATAATACAGCACACCCATCTGATCCCACCAAATACAGAGCATTACCTTCGCGCCATAGATATTCGGCTTTGCCGTTGATTTGGTTGGTTGGCCGGGTTTCACATATGATTTTTTGCGCGTGGGGTTGTCGTAATGGATCCATTTTTCATCACCAGTAACAATTCGATGCAAAAATGACTTCCTTTTTTGGCGTTCCAGCAGCATTTCGGACATACAAAACCGCTTTTTGACGTCTCTCGGCTTGAGTTCATGTGGAACCCAATTTCCTTGCTTTTGAATATATCCAGCTGCTTTTAAACGTTTTGAAATGGCTGCTTGAGTGACATCCAAAAATTCTGCGAGCTCTTCTTGTGTTTGGCAACAATCTTCATAGAATAATGCTTCCAGTTCTTCATCTTCAAACGTTTTTGGCTGCCCAGGACGTTCATCGTCTTCCAAGCCAAAATCACCACTTTTAAATTGTGCAAACCACTTTTGGCACGGTCGCTCACCTAGTGCATGTTCACCATAAACTTCCACCAAAATACGATGACTTTCGGCAGCAGTTTTCTCCATATTAAAGTAATGAAGAAGAACTCCCCGCAAAAACACTTTTTCAGGCATAAAGTTCGACATATTTGAGTGAAAATATAGTGAAAAATAGCAAATTGTACCACAAGTTATAGACCCAATATATGTAAAATTTGTGTTTTGGCAAGTATCACGCGTTTTTGGAGGAATATAGCGTTGGGAGATTCGGAATGTGCGAAGAATACCATATATGGTACGTATATACCCTACCGACGGTGACTTTAATGTGAGAATCCAAAGTCAAGGACCTATTGAAAATGTTATCGGTTATGTTGAAATGTTAAGTATAATTTAGGAAAATAGGATAGATCTCGGTTTTTCCTGCTTATCACTAGGCATTCGGACTTTTTTGTTGTGTTTTCTGTTTAACCCAAAGGAAGGAAGTGTTCGATAATGTTGATTATGTTGATATACAAGGAAAAGAGGTCCTAATATTGAACCTTGTGGCACCCTTCTTCTGATCGGAAGAAAATCAGACATTTTGTTTACTACTTCTACTGTTGGTTTCCTTTGTCTAAGATAGGAAATTAGATTACAGATTAGAGAATACGTACAACGATAAGAATTTATTACACAAATTGATATGGTCTACCGTATTAAAGGCTTTAGATAAGTCAAGGCCATCGATACGTGAGAACTGGAAGTGAAGTGAAACTTTTATTTAATGTGTCAATGTCAATATTATCGTTGCAGTCTTGGCGTTGTTGTTTACCAAACTCGAGTTTTGTAAGTTTCAGTTCAATGACGTTAACAATGTTTGACGGTCTTTCTTTTGAGTTTGATGAATTTATTGAGGATCTGTGCAATGTTAAGATAATAAAACTCGGTTTGATCTATGGGAAAGGCTAAGTAGTAAATCTGTTCCCAATCACCATGTGTACTTTGTTCCAGGCTGTAGTTGTCAATGTTTTTTAAATCACGGTATACGAACATTAATATGAAAGTAGTATGTTAGGTTTATAAGGTTATAGTGAGAAAAGGCAGGAGCTTGGAGTTGGTAAAAAGAAAAACCCATTGTTTGTATTGCTAACAAAGAATACGTCTAACAGTGTGTTTGAGGAAATGAGAGAGTCTTCTTACATTTACAGGAAACAAGTTAAACATATGGTAAACCCTTAAGAACATTGCGTTCACTTTAAAGATTACTGGTTAGGATAACATTTAGAGAGACAAGGGATAATATTTCAAGAGTATCTTCAAGTGATGAGGCGTCAATGTCATTGTATGGTTCATACACTTCACCTATGTCGAACACCTACGTGAAATCCTTGGTTGAAAAGTGTTCAGCAAAGCACATGTAGAAAACAAACTCGCTTATGAAACGATGCTGCATAAAAGAACAAGAGCAGATCTTGCGCTTGAGGAAAAAAACAACGTTTAGAATTTTTCCCAAAAGATAAACGTATAAAGGTAATAAGATGCTTACAGAGATCTAAAGAGACAAGCAAGGAAATTTAGATGTAGTCCGTCATTGATGGAGGTATTGATATATCCCTACTACAGATCGTTCAACGGAGTAGCCGAACTTAACTCTGCCTTTAGGCAAATGAGCCATTTTACTTATTTGATAAAAGCCACGACGCCCAACTAACCAAAATGCAGTTAAGATAGCAATATCTTAACTTAAGCGTAACAAGGTTCCCGAACTAGGTGGACTACCCACCGATCAAGGAGGTGCCTTCCTTTTTTCTGTTCAGCGACTTGCATATGCTGCTGATATTGATATCATCAAGCTGTTCCTCGTGCGTTTACAAGTATTGAAATAGAAGAATGAGGGAAAAACCAAGTATATGATGTCAATACAAGGGTTCAACGAATCAGCAGAACGTCACAATAGACTGCTTTAAGTTAGAGCTTAGGCACCTATTCTTATTTGGCTTCGCATTCAACTTTGATAATGACTCCTCATCAGAAATCGAACGAAAAGTCACACTTGCTAATCACTGTTTCTTCGGTTTAAGAAGTTAACATAATTGAGTGATTAATAAGGCCTTGTCCAAAAACATTATGGAGACTCGATTTAAGACCCAAATCATCCCAGTTGAGCTAGGTCGTCGAATAAAGCGGCCAGTACAAAATCGATTAATGTTCATTACGTAAATTAAATAAACGCACCTGAAAATCAGATGAAAAAAACGCAATAACTTTTTGAACAGCCAAATATATTCGATAAATTGATTCGCAGAACCGTGCGCCCAGTGAATAAACATTATTTACACGATCACATGTTGCGCATTGTGTATGCTTCAAATCCTTATTCGACAACTTAATAGACAAGCGTTTGAGTGTCTAGTAAGTAAGTCTAGTAAGCCCTATCATCGCTCACATACTCACCATAAAGCAGAAATTGATGTGAACTCAAGGCAGCATATGGCAAAGATCTCTGTGTTTAGCCAAGGGATATGATGTGATTTCTCATCGCCGCGTCGCGTTATTTATAGATGATAATCCGAACTGGGTTTTCGGTCCATCGCATATTATTTAATCAACTGTCGTTCTTGCTTTTAGAATAAATAAATAATTGAATAACAATTGTCAGTTGGAAATCAATAAGGTTAAAAATAAAAAATTCTAATTATTTAAACAAAACTTATTAGAATTCTATGTTACATTAAGATTTGATTATTATTCAGATACCATAAATATAGTATATATTTTTGTACCTGGTTCAACGGTTTTCTGATTTTATAATACTTCTAATTCTCTAATGTATTCAGATCAAATCTTCAGTTATAAGACACTTTCAGTGGCTTAATAATCGCTTAATTGACCTAATTAGTTTTAAGGTAATAATTGGCCTTAAATTGTGTTAATTTGTAAGCACACTTGCATACATACGGATTACAAATGTTACATTGTGATATTCGAATTCACTCCAACCAGACATTATGTCAACTAACCGAAAGTAGAACATTTTTTTAAATTATTTATTATTCAATATTTTTTTTTTTTTAAATAAAATTGAATAATTCAACTTATTTTTGAATTGAATGTACATATTCTAGAAAAAAACAATGTACAGATGCACTAATAATGTTTAAAAATAGACCTAAGCAGTTTAGATATTTTTCAACATACAAAAAGAGAATAATTGTTGTCTTCAATTTGTGTCATTCTAGCCGTGCGTGCTATTCGTGAACGCATCAGTTTATTCTTTATTTATTTTATTTGCTCATTTTCTTTTTGGATTATACCGTATATATATAATGCAACTCGTTTCACCTGTGTTTGTTCAAGATGTTTTTAATTTATGTCATTTTCAAGTCTTAATTGTTTCCGTACTTTATTAGTTGGCTTTGATGTATTCAACTTCGCGAAGTAGACAAATTGGATTTATCTTTATCAACTAATTTTATTCAGCTTGTTGGCATAACGTCCTTGATACAGTTTTTATGTGGCCCAATACGTGATACAAACCTTTTCGTTTTAGTTTTATTTATAACTTACATAGCATCCATAAGAATTCAGGTTACAGCTTAATGAATATATATGGTTGTATTACTGTATTACTAGATAGCATGAATAGAAATATTCAAAAATGATCAAGTTACGTCAACTTTATTCCATTTGATTTCGAACAATAAGTAAAAGTGAAAGGAAATAGTTACAATCAACTTACAAATTTATGTCTCAGATCATTATAAAATGGTCTTAGACGTTCACATTATAAAGCAGACTTGATGTCTCTATGGCATCATTTAGTTTAAAGAGAAAATCTGACAATCGATTTTTAGGTCCCAATCGTATGCTTTCTAATAAATCATCTGCGGCAATTCGGATTCTTGGCATTAATGCCACTGATCTTCAGCACGTAATGCAGACTGTAAAAGGATTGACGAGAAGTTGAGGGATACACGATTCAAGGGGTTAAAGACCTTCAACGTCCTCACAATCTTTCTCCGTTGTGAACTTAAAAACCGTGTGCTAGTCATAATGGTATTCCGTTACAGCAATAAAGTCAATTAGTCTAAAAGTTTTTTCAGAGGTAGTGTCGTAAGGTATGCTTTTGCGATTGGGCTCCCAAAGTTGTCTTCTTTTCCTATTTTGATGTTTAAAATATGCCCACGGTATTGCTCACTTGTTATGTCGAGAAGTTTGCATAATTATTCCTTAGCTTGTTCTAGTCTTTTAGTGGATAAGGTAGTGCATGTTTGTTTGATGTTAGCGAATTTAGCTTTTATGCAACAATTTCATTAGTGATTTTATGGCATGTCTCACCGAAAAATAAAACTATTGTCTATATTGCCACATTTTGGCATAGAAAATGCGTGCATTTAGGATTGATGAATACCTTATTAGTTGATTGTAAATCATTTGCGGAACGTTTAATTCAAGTTGTCTTGGACGGTTTCAAATCTGATATCTACAAAATAAATACTATTATACTACAAGGCTGCGTTTTGTCTCCCAAGCTCTCGGTGTTTTTCATTAATGATGTCTTGTCTACTATAGGGTTTTCCAATATGGACTTGACAACTTTGAATTTAATTCGTGAACGCACTCTTTCACTTATCATCAAACTGTCTACATATTCGTTGTGTGATGTTGCCGTGTCAGTGAGACAACGGGTTGGTCGAAATATCGTTGCCGTTCAGACGATCAAAATCAGTCAATTCCACGGCGTTCTCAAGAATTGGCGTATTGTGGCGTATTTTGCGTAAGGATCTTGGTTTACACCCATACAAGATCAAGCTGACTCAAGAATTGAAGCCGATGGACCATTTGAAGCGACGTACGTTCTCCGATTGGGTTCTGGAGAATATGCGCCAAGATGATGAATTTCATCGCAAAATCATCTTCAGTGACGAAGCTCATTTATTGAAGAGTAAGTATGGTATGGTGGGCGTGTTATCTCAAGACATGGGCCAGTCGATTGGCTGCCTCGTTCGTGTGATTTAACTCCGCTTGACTATTTTCTGTGGGGCTACGTTAAGTCATTGGTTTATAACAACACGCCGACGACGTTGGAAGAGCTCAGAGCCAACAATGAACGCGAAATAGCGGCCGTTTCGGCCGAAATGTGTGGCCGTGTCGCTGCAAACATGCCCGCGGTGGCCATATGAACGAAGTCTAGTTCCATTCATAAATGTTTTGATTGTACTTCAAGCCAAAAATAAAGTTTTTGAAATATCTCAAATGGTTTACTTTTTATTTCAAAAAAAAAAAGTCGTTATTACAAAACCCTATACCTCTTATCCTATATACTACTTTACTGATAACAGCATTGTTTTTTTTTTTTTTTTTTTTTATTCGTTCCCGAACGAATAAAGCATTTATCTGCCCAAAACTAGATTACAATCCCCACATCTGGTTCGTAAAAGAGCTCCTGCCATGCGACAAAAGTCATAGATGATGCTAGTATCACAAGTCAACTAATACCCTTGAACAACGAACAAAAGTCTCTTTCTAAAAAAGTCACTTATGGAGTGTTCAATCGGGGTCGTTATTTCCTACTCATTACGAACTGCAAACATTCAAAACCAACGTACATCGGTATGAACGTGCACAAGTTCAACACAGTGACTTGTCTTGCGAGTTCATTAGGCTTACGTCTTCCTTCTGAAGATAAGACATTTGATAATAAGATAAAAACAAAATAATTTTTCTAAATAGATTCCCAAATTTATGCTATGTGCCCGTACATTCTCGTATCTATGAACTTACAGCATTAATTCTACGTTCTACATTTCGTTAGATGTGCCCCAATTTGTTTGGTTTACTTATGAAATATAATGCCTCTTTTAATAACCTCCACTTGCATGAGCGGAAATACTGGTCCCAATTTTTTATTGGTTTTTCAAATAATTCGGCCGATATTCCAGCAATTTCATGTCGAATGTTCGCCTCCGTCATCGAAAGTTCGTATCCCTTAGCTTAAGTTTATAGCGTTTTGGCATCTTGGCACATACCAAGGAATAAGTGTATAAATCTAAGAATCTAAAGGTGTTTATTCGCACGAACGGCTCTCCCAATCGACAAAAGACAATTACCGAATTTTATCTTCAATAAGTCGATAATAGCACACGCTGTATGGAACCGTCCTGTTGAAATCACATATTCTCCAAGCCTTCCAGTTCCAATTTATTCTTAAAAACCAGGCCGATAGTGGTTTCCATTGATTGTAACTGACTGGCCGGCAACATCTCGAAACAAGTGTGGCCCAATAACACCAAAGTGACACACCAAACAGTAAATTTTTTATATGCAATGTCTCTTGTTATAACGGCTGACAGCTTGACCAAGCACGGTGACGTTTAATAACAAAGCCATTTAACTAAAAATTTGCATCGTCACTGGGGATGATTTCTTCGATAACAATCCGGATTTTCTTCCATCTTCAAGAGAACTCAAGTTGAGCGAAAGTTCGACGTGCACCATGGTCATCTGGCCTAGGCTCTTGGGTCTTGGATCTTCTACGGACGTATAGCTATATCGTTTGGCAAAATACGCCACAGAGGCGTTCAAGAGATATTAAGATATTGACAACGGCACAAAATCGATTGACTAACCGACTCAGGTACGGCTACATTACAGAACAAATAGGTTTATTCGAATTTTTTCACTAAGCACTCAATTATCTGTCCGGCGATTATAACGTCTGAATTTGATAAAAAATGTTTCAGTTGCTTTTGTTCTGCCAATTTTGATGTCAAAAAGCTGAAATTCTTGAAAAAGTCGAACAAGACAGGCAAATCATGACCACAAAAAGAAGCTCGAAAGTATGGGTTCCTTATGAATGAAAACATGATGAGCAGGGCTAACACCTGCGATAAGTTGTTGAAAAGAAACGAACTCGAGCCATTTCTGAAAGGTTGAGTTTACATAAATTTACATACGACAATCGGAGACGTAGAGGTCGTGGTCAAAAGATGGTCAGCAGCCACAAATATTTGCGAAACCAAAATTGATAGTCCAAAAAGTGATACTGTGGTGGGACTGGAAAGTAGTATTTCATGAGATGGTCAAACTAATTATTCTCAACTCTATTGTGAGCAACTCGAGAAACCACGATTTAACGATTTTACCAATTTGCATTGTCGAAAATTTATTAATATTAAATCAAAATTAAAATTAAAATTAAAATTTAAAATTTAGTAATAAGATTTATTAATATTTGAAATAAATCTCTCCGCTTGCCAATTTGACAGCTGTCAAAAGTTTATTTAATTCCGAGTTAACCCACAAATTTGTTGGGTTAACACAAAGTTAAAATTTACTGGAAAACTTCTTTTTGATGTTAACTCCTGTTTAATCCGGAAACTCTTATGCTATCGCACTGGAAAACAGGTTCTAAGAAACCCAACTTTGTAAAGCGGGACACGTTTAACGAAAAAACCATTGTTAGCGTCTGACAAATTTTTAAGTAAGTTATCACGACGAAACAGAATTGTATTTGTATTCCAGATGTTGAACAAAGATGTAGATCAAGAAACAAATTTATCGAGTACATATTCATAATTATTTATCACATTTTCTCTAGCAAAGTAGCCAATGTGGCGTATCATCGAGAATACATAAAAAGCAGCAACAACTTTGGATATAATGGCACATTTTGTTTTTTTGTCCAAACAAATTCGACCAGATTTTTGATGTAGTTATCATAAATAACTAATTCGAAACCTTTTTGAGTATTTTAATAATCGAAATACAGAGACTCAACTTTTTGATCACATGATCAGAGCAAAGTATAATTCTTAGTTGTAACCCTTCAAGTTTAACAGGTAGAGCAACTAAATTTTCACTCAAAATAAATTGAGTGATTATGAATCAGCACAGTAAAAGCAAACGAAAATGCACTGTTATTTTGTGAGAATTTGTAAAAGTTCTTAGGCAACGTATGTGATCAATTTGTTGACACTGTCGCAGTTGAATATTGTGAGTACAAAGTTTGGCTAAGTGTGAAGTTTTTTCTGTGTTTTTTGTTAAAAATAAAAATATTTAAAGTATTAAAATACAACAAGAAAAATACAGGCCTGTTCTATCTTACCACCGATACAACTTGGCCAAGAAATGATTTCCTACGTTCAAACTGCTAAAAAATGTGGACTAGTCTTTAATAGCACGCTTACCTGGACGGATCATATAAACGCTACCATCGGAAAGGTTTACGGAGAACTTCATGTACTTTGGTCAACGCAGATTGTCACACAAAAAAAAAAAAATCTGAAACGAAATCAATTTTAAATTCAAATATATAAAGGCGTATTGTTCGGCAAATTAAATATGCAGTATATGAAACTTCAATCCAGTTTAATAAGGCATTAAACCAAAACGATGGGATTTATGTAACAACTAAAGCTGTTCGAAAAATTTTGTGCAGAAACAGTTTTCATGGAGGCGCTAAAATTAAAAAGCCCCTATTGACTCACCGTCATTATAAATTATGGCTACAATTTACCCAAAAATATTAGGATTACTGTGTAATCGACAGGCAAGGGTAATTTGGTCGGATGAAAGAAAAATAAACCGTCTTGGGCCCGATGATCGCTAATGGATCATTTAAATTTGGAGGAGGAAATGTTTTGATTTGTGGATGTATGTGCATGAAAGGGGTTGGTGAATGCATAAGAGTGGTGGGTCGCATGAATGCCACTCAATACATCACCATCCTGGAAGACGGACTCCTTATGTATAAAAATGTGTCGGGCATTATCTTCCAGCAAGATATTGATCCGAAACACACAACCAAAATTACAAAAGCGTGATTCATCGTGATGTTTGATTTATAATGTAAAATAAAACATATGTATTTAAAAGTGAACTTAAAGTTTTATTATTGGCTAAAAGAACAATTCATGACATTTACTTTTTGAAAATGATATCATGTAAGTGTTGGCCACGACTCGTTCAAGCATAGCTACTGGTATCTCACGGATAGGACGAGTAATGCTGGCTTCCAAAGCGTCAATCGTAGTTGGCTATTTTCTGAAGGCCTGAGACTTAAATATCCCCAGAGAAAAAAGTCCAAAGGTGTGATATCGCATGATCTAGGCGGCCAATTTACCGTAGTAAAACATGAAATTAAGGACTCACCAAAACTATTTCTCAACAAGTCCATTGTTTCACGCTCGTATCGCAGTCTTGTTGAAACCAGAGCTTATCGAGATAATGTGCTTGAATTTCAGGAAGCACATATTTCGTTAACATATCGCGATTACTGTTACCATTGACGGTAACATTCTTATTTGCCTCATTTTTGAAGAAATATGGACCAATGATTCCACCAGCCCATTAACCACACCATACCGTTGTTTTTAATAGATGTAATGGTAGCTCTTGGTACTCTTCGGGTTGCTCATCAGCCCAAATACGGCAATTTTGTTTGTTAACGTATCCATTGAGCCAGAAATGAGCTTCATCGCTGACCAAAATTTCACGATAAGACACCGGACTTTCATTGAGTTTTTCGAGAGCCCATTCACTGAACGCAAATTCAAGTCGTCTGGCTTTAATTCTTGCACAAGTTGAATTTTGTACGCTTTTAGGCCGAGATTCTCACGTAAAATACGCCAAGCCAAGCTGCTGAGAACGACGACGAATCGATTCGTTACGGTCTTCGCTAACACTCTCAGCTACAGCTGCTATAGTCTCTTCACATGCGAATGGTATTGGCAATAGTGGTTTCAGTAGGTCGATTATGCGCACCGTAAGTTCCTCGAATCGCACGAAAAACATTTCTCATAGAATGCTGATTTTCGTAATACAGCTGAACAATTTGAAAACGCTGTTGTGGTGTGAGTCTTACCATGATGACTTGCCAAAGGGTACTGAACAAAAACGACAAAGAAGTTTGATAGGAATCACGCGTGATCTGTCAAGAAAGCCTATTGAAAATCAAACCCCTCACTTGATTGGAAACCACAATCTCCAGACCTAAATCCGATCGAACATCTTTGGGTTGAGGTTGAACGTGCTATTTCGGATTTGCCTGGAGATTGTCCGGATTTGCGTGAATTATTTCACCACACTCAAACTACAATACTTGGCAAAATATCACCGCAAATCAATGTAAAAAGTTAATTGAATCCATGCCAAGAAAAAGGAGGCCATCCGAAGTGCTAAGTGGGAGCAGTTTAACATATTAAATTATGTTAAAAGATGAATTTGGTTCTCATTTATTTTCTTGTTAAAAATTTCGTTGAGTTATAAAAAGATACAAATAAAAAAGTTACGAACAAAATCCTTTTATTTTGCTAATCATGTGATCAAAAAATTGAGTCACTGTCTGTATGTACAACATGTTTAACTGATTAATTAAAGATAGAAATAATGTTCTCAGAATCACTTCATGTATCCAGTTTGAGTATAAAGCCCACAATATTAAATGACTTCAATGTGATTAAACAATATTATATAATATATAATATTAAACAATAAATTGTTTCTAAATTTTAAATATTCATTCATAAATCTAAAATATCCATCAATTCATCCACGAGTCGCCACTTCCCGACCGATGATAAGTCATTAACAAAGACTATTACACATTTCAAAATGTTATCAAATAAATTTTATTTTAATTTCTATTTTAAGATTTTTTTTTGACATGTGTTATTCATTTAATTATTGTGTAAAACCCGCTCAAATAAAATATTTACCAACATAGAAAGTTATACTCTTACACTGTCAAGGCCATTTCGTTGGTTTTACTTTTTTTTACCTAAAAAACGAAACTAGTCCTCCAAAAAAATACGACAAAAATAAAATCAACAAGACAAACGAATAAAGTCAAACAAAAGAGCACGCAACAAGCATAGGAAAGTTCAAGTCGATAAAAAAAAAAAATAAAAAAATAAATGGAAAGGCTGCAAACTCGTATCCAAATAAAATCGATATCGTCACTCTTTTTTCTTTTCTCGGCGATTACTTGCATTGCGCCGCACCGTTTACAATCCAGTACAAAGTACAATGATTTGCTTTTGATGCATGTACATGTGTACGAGTGGAAAGATAGAAGCCGGTGTAAGCAACCGGTAGCCGGTAGACTTAACGAATTAATTTCACATTACCCCTGCTGTGTATCTATTAACTTTGCCTTAGTGATTTTAAGCTACTCAAACAAATCTCCGAACTACTGAAACTTAAATTTCACATTCCACTGTAACCGTTGTCACATAGTTGTTAGTCTAAACAATCTATTGTACATATTTGTATTGGTAAGCATCTGAGATGCAAATAAAATAGAAATAGAAATAGAAATGAAAATAAAGAAACAAAATCGCAAAGGGGAAGAAGGTGTTTTAAAGAGAAAACAGCAAAATGATGGAAGAATACTATTTTGGGTCGGGTGATCCCATTGCTTTGGCTTCGTTTATAAGTTCAAACGTTTCGCCACCTATTTGAATGTATCCGTATTTGCGTTTACAATTGGATTGTATGGATTTGTTTCTATTACAATCGCTTGCCAACGACAACTACTAGTAGTCAGTGACCTTTTCGACTAGTTATACTCGCACATGAAAGAGGTTGACATCTACATTTTAGACGAAAGTTTTGAATTAATAGAGAAAAATTAGTGCAGTATCTAATACGAGTGTGATTACAAAGCTAGTAATAAAGTTGAGTTTATAATTAAGAAGTAACTTTGAGTCTTTATATCACTTTTGACAAGCCCAGCATAGAGGATGGTATTGTTCCGGTTGGAACGTTTATCTAGGTGGACATTTCGCGAAGTTTTTTTATTCAAGTGTTCTCATTAAAGTTAACAAGGATTCAAACTTAGGCCCTGTGGTGGCCAAACTACATTGATTAACACCCCTTCATTTTCCTTCTAATGGAAAACTATATTTTGAATTAAGGAAATGACTCCTTGTTATGCTGCCCTGTTTGTGCGCTATATGTTCGGTAACAACAAAAAGCTACGAATGAGGACGGATTAACTGTTGATGAATCTGCAAATAAGCAGCGTCTATTTCGATGCGAGTTTATTGTAATCGGTAGATTAACGCAAGAAGTTTTGATCTTTCAGCACATGAGTGAACGTAATTGTAATAATCGGCATGAAGGGCAAACTCGTCTACATAGATCTGATATTCGCCTATGAACTACAGTAGAGAGAAACGATGCTGCTAAAGACTGTTTCGATTAGCTTCTCTCTCTTGTTCACGCCAATATACAAAACGAGATCAACTTTGGTTGCACAGCCTACGCCAGCCTGGAAATGGGCTTAGCCTAATTGACATTGCTGCGTGACAAACTATCGCTGTAGAGTATAGGTAGTGTAATAACCGGTGCTGAAGACGACAGATAGCAAAACAAACACATTTGGTTTTTATTAAACTACTTTATTAATATCGATATCGACTACCTGAAACAGACAATTACACGTAGCCGAAACTGTGTGTCGGATGATTGACGAGCGAGAAAGCGTATCGTGGGTGTCGAGAGCGATGAGTTACGAGAGCGTAAGGCCGAGTATTGGCTCAGAGGCCATCATCGCTGACAGGTCACCACAGGTAGCACACGGTCACCAGATCATATATCAGTCATCCTTGTGATCGACGTAAGTCACTCTTCCTATATTGTACAAATAGGTGTATGAGCGTTCCTAGGAACCAATGTAGACACTAAACACTACCTAATTGCAGCTAATCTATAAATATTTTAGACCCCACAAAAACGGAGAATAACTGTGCTGTAATTTAAAGTTGAACGGCTGGAATCACAACAATCGCAACAGACCCTTTGCAATCACGCTTTCCTCATCCTCCCGTCAACCCCCTTAAAACTTTCATTAAGTACTCAAGAACAGTGGTATCAATGACAATGACCCGTCAGAATTTATTTGCAATGGGTTTCACCTGATCAATCGCACAAAACCCCTGGTATTATGAAGAGTGCGGACGAGCATACGAGGTGTGTTCAAAAAGTAAGGTCACTTTTGAAATATCGCGGGCAATGTACGTTCGATTATCGATTTTTTTTTTCCCCTGTGTTGGTACACATGCCCGAAACATATGTTCACAGTTTCAAGTATATAGCACACTTAGTTTGTTTTTGACAGATAGAAAGGTTAGACGCGTTTTGGTGAATCCGGCGATTTTCAATTATTATAAAATATGAAGCAAAGAATTTGCATCAAATTTTGTGTAAAAAATAGAATCAAGTGCTAGCAAGTGCAAGCACTTCAAATGTTAACAGTGGCATACAGTGAGTCTGCTCCAAGTAAAAAAAAAAAAAGTTTACTTGTGGTACAAGCTCTTCCAAGTTGACCGAGAAGGTGCCAATGACGAACCTCGCTCTGGACGCCCCAGCACATCAACAAAAGATGATAACGTCGAAACTATGAAGAAAATTCTTTTGGAAAATCGTCGAATTACCGTAAGAGAAGTTGCTGAGGATGTTGGCATATCTGTCGGCTAGTGCAATGCAATTTTTCGGCTGTTTTGGGCATGAGACGTGTGTCAGCGAAGTTTGTTCCGAAATTTTAATTTTGATCAGAAGAACCGTCACACGAGCATCGCTTAGGCGCTCTTGAATGACGTCAATGGTGATCCTGGGTCATAACTAATGACGAATCATAAGTATTTGGTTATGACGTCGAAACCAAAGCCCAATCATCCCAATGGAGCACCCAGGAAAGCCAAGACCGAAAAAAGCACGCCAAATTCGATCAAATGTCAAAGTTTTGATCATTGTCTTTTCTTTCGATTACCGTGACGTAGTACATCAGGAGTTTTTATTTCAAGGTCGTATGGTCAATAAGGAGTATTGACTTGAAATAATGCGCCGTTTGCGAGAAGAAATACGAAAAAACGTCCGAAATTTTGGAAAAACAATTCATGGCTTTTGCATCACAATAATGCACCTGCTCATTCATCGTTGCTTGTGAGGGATTTTTTCGCCGAAAACAACACGACAATCATACCTCAGCCACCATATATTTACCGGAATGGCCCCATGCCTATTCCCAAAACTGAAGAAACCTGTAAAAGAACGGAGATTTGCTACGATTAAAGAAATAAGAACGGCAAGAGTACAAGCCTATACAAAAAAGTGCTTATGAAAAGTGCTTCGAAGATTGGAGAAAGTTTTGCCACAAATGTATTATATCTGAGGGGCATAACTTTGAAGGGCACAACATTAATATTGATGAATAAATAATTTTTTATTTTTTTTTTAAATATAAAGTAAGGAGACCTTAGCAAATTAGTAGGGAAGCACATCGGCTTCTTCGGTGAGAAAAAGGATAAGAAGGGCGCATTTCGGAATAGAAATAGAGAATTGCAGAATTGCAGAATTGAATTCTAAGCAAAAGGAAAAAAAGAAACTTTTTAGCCAACAAAACCAGAGCAGAGATCTGTAGATATGAGCACGAAAATGTAAAGTCACGGTCTTTTCTGAGGATATAGAAATCACTTGTGCAGAGATCATTTAAGAGATCATTTTACAGTCACAATATTGGCACAAAAATGACATATAGAGCGAATGAGTATTAACGCTTCAGCTCAGAAACAGTCTAGAAATGACACTGACAGCTTTGTAGTGGAAGGTTACCTATGATTTCACTTCCGTTTAGACATACATACGTCTGTGTTCCAAGGGGAGGAATATGAAATCCTAATGAATCTGAACTATGTTATAAGAAATCGTTTCTAGTCCCTCTCACCATACGCAAGTTCGTTTGGGAATGCAAGGCTTATTTAAACGTGGTAGGAAAACTGTGATCACATGCTCAATGTCCAGACGACTCATCATGACTGGAACCCGTGTTTTATAATTTCATACATGCCTTCGCCTTGTGAAAGCTTTCATTGACAATATGTACGTAGACAAAATGAATGCTTCTGGACGTTTCTAAAAATTCAACGGCCTCACTGTTGTCCATTGCACTACGTTTTTTTCTGAGCATTCAAATATGCAACGCATAAGTGACACCAACTTTCATCAGCTCTTGTTGTGGAAATGATGTTGAAGGCGTTGAACAATTTGAATTAGTTCATTGTCTTACTGTTCTATGCCGACCAAAAACAAGCCACATAAGAAAAAAATTGTCACTGCCTGAAATCGAAATCCTTTTAAAAGATAGACTGGTGTACGTTGTTCCCCACAAATTGCAAAATTCTTATGAATTATCGGAAACAATCAACGGGTTTTGAAAAGGTACACTTCTATGTGTGGGCTCAATACCTCAATTCTCCCTTAAACCCTCAACGTCAACGAGAAAAACTTAGCTTATTCGGCTACTACTGGTAAAGCTTAACTATTTGATATGAAGATATGATAAAACGGCAAACTCAGTGACCTACATATGTACATATGTACACAAAGTATGAGTGTATTCTGAAAATTTAAGACTTAGGCCGTTCGTCCGTATTAAACTTTCGACTATAATACAGAGTCTTCATTTTAAGGAGAAGTGTAGAAAAGAACTGAGTTTATGGGGAAAAAATTATTTCTCCGCTTTTGGGTTGTCTAATTCTATTTCTAATAATTTGTAAACTTAGACTTACTCGTACGTACAGAGTATTAACTAGCACTAAAGAAGTGATGAAATTGAAATGATCTCATTAAAAATGCAAAAATGACTGCAATATCTCAAGAAATATGAGAAACGTAGGTAACAAGCGGGTATAAGGCTGACGATCTCTTACGGGTAATAAATTTTAAGTAAAGTCTACCAAGTCTAGTCTAGTGCATGCGTATGCCCATACTAATTGTTTGTTTAAAAAAAAGTTTAAATGAGGTCAGAATTACTTGAAATATCGTGACTTGAATTCTAATTTTAAAACAAATTAAACAAATTAACCTATGCGAAGAGTTGATGAGTTGGATAAGAGATTATGGTTTTGGTTTTTTGACAATCTGGCTAGTTATACATTTGTTTCACTGCAAAGATACAATCTCCGCGGAATATTATATACGAATATCGTACAAATTCCTTTTGCAGCTATGTTTTCGCATCTGTTCATATGTTCTTCATGATGTAGAGTTTACGCAAGGACAGAAAACCCGCGCATGCACAATGCTGGCTTGCACAAACGGGTCAAGCAACGTTTCGCGATACTTCTTCCCCTATCACTTAAAACGTTCAGACTTTAGTGGGCGTTTTAGTTGCATACAGCCCCATACCCGCACATGGACGTCTAACACCTAGCAGATAATGTGAGCGTAAGTAAACGAGTATTGACCAATTAAGAAGCTAGTAAGCAGTCAAAAGTTGTTCTTGCTGACAGAGAATCATAACACTTTAAGTTGTCACTTAAACTTTGCCTTTCAGGCACGCGGACACTTCGCCAATTTCATCTCACAACATATGTACGATTAGTTCATTATCATCAGAAATGCGTATCTAAACTTATACGCAAATAAACCTAACTCCTATGTTATATTGGTTAGACGGTTGCTACCAAGCTAATACATAGAGATTCGTTAGTGCATGTAAAAGGCAGTCAGGTGTTCTAGTAAAAGTTCTTATCCAGAATAGATCCAGAGGATTTTGCCAAGAGCTAACTTAAACTTTCCGAAAATTGAAAGCGCTCGATGACGGATAATGATGCCTTTAAGAAGTATGTGAGTCAAGATAGTAAAATTTTTCCTTCAAGTGAAGACCTGCCTGCGTTTTAAAGCAAACATTCGTTTGGCTTGCACCGGCATACAGTTTACTTTTAGAGACACTGTCCAACGTGTATTCTTTTTGAGCCCACATTTAATTTTACTCTCACTGGTTGCCAAGGATTTGAAATCTAGGCCAGCATCTAGTAAGGTAGTTATGTAAAGGGAACGATTCTCTTCAGAGTTAGATTGGGTTAAGATGCGTACTAGTAATCTTCCTTAAATAACAAGTCTTAGTCGGGAGTCAATATACTTGAGAACCAAGTCAGATGATAGTATGAAGTCAAGGAAATTATTGTCACTCGCGTTGCACTTGCAGCTGGCCCTGATCGTTAGCATCATAACATATGTAAGCCCTATATGTAAGTATTTCCAAGTCAGATGGAAAATAAGCCGACGCAACAACGATCTTATGCCATTTTTTTCCCCCATTTCGCAACTTATAACAGCAGCAATCTTTTTAAGACAAAACTGCTCACGTTAAGATGCTAAGAGTGAGTTCGGCATAATAACACAAGTACCAGGTCTTCAGATCGCAAATAGTTTGAATCCCCGCATACGTCCAAGACCATAAGTGAGCTTTTTCTACACCCTTTAGTTCCGGTATAAATTAAATATTGAGTTAACTGTTAGGTGTGTGCTTTCTACGATATATTAACTTGCTCAAACATAAAATGTTTCTTTACCTTATTATTTTTTCAATTCTGACTTTTACAACCAACATAAATTCCCGTATTTTACTCTCACAGAATTAATTGTATTCTTTTTGTGTCTGTAGGTGTCTTAAGACCACCCGTACTATTTGATGATAGTCTAATAACAAACATAAAACAGAAAAAATGTTCAGAAGCGCCGCTAATCCCGCCCTTAAACTTATCCTGGGCCTAGGCCTATGCACTGTTGGAGGTGCAATGTTATATGTGTACTTTAAAAATCGCGAAGAAGAGGAAGACCAACTCGAAGCATTAAAAAGTTCAAAGGCATCTAAAGCGAAACCGGCACAAAAAGAAGTCACAATCCAAATGACCATATCCAATGAGTATGTCCCATTGGTAGTTGGACGTGGTGGAGCCAACCTTGCTGGAATAGAAGAAAAAAGCCGGACCACCATTCGATTTAGGTATGACTTCATCTTTTTCTTTTAATTTTAATCGATTCTTCTCTTTTTTTAGAGACAAAGATGACCTCAGTAAACTCTGTGATATTCGTGGTTTTCCCGATGCAGTCAAGGAAGCCAAACTAATGCTATTGAAAGAAATCGAACGATCACCCATAGTTAAAGAAGAGATTTTTGTTGCTCAAAGTGTTTGTGGTAAGATCATTGGTCGATGTGGTGAAGCAATGCAAGAAATCTGTCGTCAATCTTTGGCTAAAGTATCTGTTGATTCTGGTGGTCGAAGCAGTGGAGTCAATAAACGTCGCATTGTAATCACTGGCAATCGTAATCAAGTGAACATAGCTAAAAAGCTAATTGAGGATAAAATCCAAGAAGACGAAGAGCTCAAAAAGTCTATGGAAGAAGTTGAATTAACTCGTGAACCTCGTCGTAGTCCAACAAATAGTATGTCTTCCAGTATTTACTCGTCACAAACCTCATTAAATTCTCATATGTTGTCGCCACGAGAGAAACTTTGCACGAGCGAATATGAAAAGCCAATGGAGGTATATGTTTCAGCAGTAGCATCACCATCTAAATTTTGGGTACAATTGATTGGGCCACAGTCGAAGAAACTTGATAGTCTTGTAAGAGAAATGACCGATTACTATAATGTGGCTGAGAATCGCCAATTCCATAGCATATCGGAGCCTTACCTTGGTCAAATTGTGGCCGCAGTATTTAAATATGATGGTAAATGGTATCGCGCAGAAATCGTTGGCATTCTGCCAAATGAATACAACCCAAATGAAGTAGTCTTGGATTTGTATTTTGTTGATTATGGTGACAGTGAATATGTTGCCACACATGAAGTATTCGAATTGCGGACGGATTTCCTTACCCTAAGGTGACTAAGAATTGTTTATTTGAATGATTTGCTAACCTGGGTTATTGGTTTAGATTCCAAGCAATTGAATGCTTTTTGGCGAACGTTAAGTCAACAATACCCAATGATCCAGAAACATGGGATCCACAATCAATTGCTAGATTTGAGGAAATGACGCAAGGTAAGAAATTAGTGTAAATGAACATTTCATTCAATGTTGTATTTGATTTGTGGTTGGTTGCATATTAGAGCATTACTGTGTTGTGCAGTAGTGGTGTCAGTTACTTTATTTAATTACTAAACATCTCTTATTACCTTACTTGGGTTTGCTAAACATAGTCACAACGATTGTCAATTCGTTCACCTTAATTCAAAGGTAAAGTGTTTAAATCTATTAAATCGAACATTTTCTTTGAACGTACAAGCTCTGTTGAGAAGAAATACGGAAGGTAGTTTGCATTTGCAGACGTTAAGGACACTGCATATGGTTTCCTTTAATTTATGTCAGTTAAGTTTAGTAGAATCTTTAGCAACAGAATTCTCTTTGCGTCATAAACTATTAGATGTTCACTGTCACTTGCTTTTCTTTTTTTGGAGCGCCAATAAATTTCCGGTTTGTACACGCCATGAAGCCATGTAGTAACGGCATACTTGCTGCTAACGGGGATGGAAAAAAAATCATATTCAAACACTTTAACAACTACGTCTCATCTTATGTCATGACCGTTTCCCACGTCTGGAGAACATTGGTCGTGTATACATTAATATATTGACGCATACCAGCGCTACAGGTATGAAATGAGAAAAGTACGAAAGTATTTTATCATATAAATGGACATGTTTGAATACACTACCCCGCAGCGCACTTCTACGAGCGAAGGTGTGAACGGGGTGTGAGTGGTAATATTCGTGTTGAGGCTTGTGTTTTCACGAACAAACCTTCAAAACAAGAGCAAATTGTAACGCGAAACTCAGTGAAAGAATGCGGATAACATGGTTAGGCTTATACTAAATTTGTATTTGCTAAGCAAGAGCGGAAGTAGATTACCCTATTTCAGCGATTTATACCAAATCCAGACAAATAACTTTCTATAAAGGCAAACGAAAACTAATATCAGTCGAGAAAATAAAATAGCACAACCTGAACAAGGAATGCGATCCCCTCTGAGCACTAAATTTGCGAGGATAACTTTAAAATGTCACCAAGAAGAAGAACTATGCGCACAAAGCATGTGAAAAAACTTCAATGAGAAATGTATGAGAGGTGCAACAACTCTGATCGGTGTTTCAAAATGTCGAACCCCCATAAAAAAAGAAGCGTGATGTGAACTAAAAGCAAACCTTTTTAGCATTAGTACAGCTTCTTGACGACGAAGGTTGCAAAAATAAGACGACCAAGGGTAGCAAGATCACGTGCAATAGCAATAAAGGCATCTTATCTGCAATTAGTAGAAGTTCTTTTACAACGTATATGCGGGCGACAAGCAGTTGAAACAGAAGAAGTTTAGCGTTGAACCACAAGCGAACTAATATTTTTAAATTGCGCCACAACGTAGAAAAACCTCGGTAGAGATTAAATAGCCGAATTGCAATATGTGGAGCATTCCTCGGCTGTCGCGCACGAATAAGAAACGGGCTATTTTACGGAAGCCAATGTTAGCGGAGGAGTAAGAAGAATGAATGGTCATCCAAGATTATCTGTTAAAGCAGAACATCAGCGACAACAGAACTTATTTTCCTTTCGCCGATAATATCGTTATCATAACTAATGAATGCCAGCCTTAAGGACTCTTAACAATTGGATAAAGGCGCTAGAAGATAAACGATTGTTTATATTAAATATTTGCATTGTCATTGGTTGACTTGTTTTATTGATTGAAATCTAACTTGTGATCAAGAACTCGCAAAACATTGCCATGTTTAATCTTAAAATCCTCCTGCGCAGAAACGATGTTTTCGTGATAATTTGTATACACAAATGAGTCACAAAAATTCAAAATATTCGTTACGTTTCGCACTTCATTACGAATTCTTTATTATACATTTTTTTCTTAAGTGCTTACCATAGAATCACAAATTACATCAAGTAAAAGAGACTGTAGAACTGTCAACGGAGCTGCAAGATGTTTGAGTGTAGTTTCCCGTAAGTGCAGTTTGTTGAGTCAAAAACTATAGAGAGTTGCTACTTCGGCGAAATTTTTGTTAGTCGTTGACCAGACTAAAATACATTTGTTTGGTTGCGGTGTGTAAAAGCAAGAAACCACGAAACCATTGCCAATAAAATTAGATCATCTAAAAATTCGTTTTAGGAAGTGACCACATCACAAAAGATTTATGACCAGATTTACGTTTAAAAACAGACAAATATATTTTAGTACACGATTTGTAATAGCATAGAGGGCTAAAGTAATTCCACTTATAACGTGGTGATATTGTTTTAGTGGCTCTAGATTAGACACGGCCTTTTATCGCCACTTGAAAATAAACAATCTTATGTAGGTCAGTTCGGAAAGCAAGGAATAATAATATTCATCACTACTTGCTTTAAATAGATGGACAAATGTGCAATAATATGCTAGCAATACTACGTGTACTAAAGTTGCCAAGAAAGAACATCAGAAATAGGAACTACCTGCCCGGAAATCTTGAAAATTCGTATAATTACAATTGTGCTGCTATGAACATACTGAAGAGGATACCTTTGGAAGTGAATAGAGCAGATACGCAAATATAGAAGTGCATGTACTTGCTAGCTCGATTCATAGCTACCTACCTCCAGTTTTGGCTTAGATTGTCTTCATATTATTATCACACTTGCTACACAAGTTAACTTCTTCTTTTACTGCTTCTCCATTTTCTTTCACATACTCTGTGTTGCTAGCAATTCATCATTGTATCCCCTTCAAATCCTGTCAACTCACACTGAACCAAATGCCCCAGGAGCTATAATTTTGCGTATTCACATATCCACAGAGATGGAAATGGGCCTCGTCGCTCATTATGATTTTCGATGAAAAGCTGTCTCGCTCGTGGTCAAGATTCAGGATGGCTTGAGTGTATTATAGGTTACACGCGCTTGGCAGTCAACAGCCATGCACTGTCTGCACTTTGTAAGGGAGCATCTATCTTACAGTCTTTCAATAAAATTCTTTGTTAAGACCGCCGATCGATGCCCAATTGCCTGACGAGTCCTCTGGTTGATACTCCGGAGATTCCTGCGACCTCTTCAACCACAGCTACGATATTCTCAGTAGAACGGCTGCTTCGGCGAGCGGCTAAAGGGCGTAGTGTTTGCAAAGTTAATGTCGGACGACTGGGAAATTTGTGGCAAAATTCACTCTGTGGCTACATCACCGACGAACTATTCTGCAAAAAATCGTAACAATTATTCTACGTTCTTTAGGAGTATAGCAATTTATGTCTTGTTGACGTGTATTTTGTATCTGTGTACTTCAAAAATGTCAAAGTATCATAGAATTGACATTTCGCTCCATTTGCAAAAATTATAGCATCTTCTTGTAGGATGATGACTTTTGCAACATCTCTCTAACGTATTTTGATGTATTATGATCGCCTACCTTAATATGTAATACCTTGTCCTCCTTTTTCTCACCAGTACTGCTTGCCTTATGTTTTGCGTGGCTGTAACCCAACTGTTATCATTCACCGTCTCACTTTTCGTATACATTTTTACCGTTGTCCTCTGTCTTCCAGGTGTTTCGCCCCCGCGATATTGCAATATCATCGGCCAAGCCAATTTGGGATTTCAAGTCTTAGAACCTTGTATACGAGTACATAATGTTACGTAGGATAGTAGAACCCGCTCCATCGTATGTATCCAAGAACAGAAATCATTTCTTGAATAGCTAAGTATTATTTAAATGGCACTATCATTAAGGGAGTGTACTACAAGTGACCAGTTCGCATATTTAAATTCATTTTTGCCATCCAGGGTTATTACGACACAATATTTGTTGCTCCTTCATTTTCATATAATTGGTTTTAGAGTACCCGGCTTCATTTATTGCCAACTCCAATCAATTGCATAAAATTCACTCTGGTATTTTACCCATTGTTTCTAATAGGCATATTGGATGGTATGCAGAGGGTACTCCAAGGATTAGCGTGCTTTAAAGCTGTTGCTCTCGCTTTCTCATATGCTAATTTTAGATATCTTATCATATTTTTGTATTGCACCTGTAGGTCGTTGTGGAAGGCCAAAGCTCCGGTTTGGGTATTGTGTGCTTATTGTTTACCCCGTTTGGTGCTTTCTTGGACCGTTCTGCCCATCTGTACTGATGTTGTTAGAGTTTATATATATCTTTTGGCCGAATCTCTTGTGATTGTAGTTTTCTGCGTTAAACTTTAACATAATGCCTGTTCGAATTTGTGGCGTGGTCCATGTCCGTATTCTTACCTTCGCTACAACCAGTTGTGGTACATTTTATGTTAGTAGTTCGACCGGAACATGCGGATGTTCTAGATACTGAAAGTCAGAGCTCAATCGTATATGGTTTGATGATCCTCAAATTCTTTCCGATTGTTGTTGTTCCGAATGACGGACTTCTTTCTGAATTTGGCATTGAAGTTGTCGATTTTATTGTCACATTTTGTTGATCCTTCGTCTAACAATCCACATGCAGATGCAATAATTTTTGAAAATTCGTCAACATTAAAATCTTGCATATTCGAAGCTTGTGTTTGTTCCATTAGTGAGTATTGATGCAGGAGAATTCTTACCCTCTTTTCCTATACTTTCACTTGCTGAAGACCTAACCCAACTCTATGTTGTTGGAAAAGTGTACCCCCACAGTTTTAGCTTAGAAATTACTTTCAAAGCGGTTATATTAAATGAAATAAGTTATGAACCATTATTTAACTATTACAGTCGCCAATTGGAAGAAACTAATCTCTAAAGTGGTCTCATACAAGGAACGTCCGAAAATTGGTAATCGCTCACAACGTGAAGGATCCCCTGTGCCCGGTGTTGAACTTTATGATACCTCTGAAGGTAAGCAACCCTCTATTAGTTGAAAATTATCAAACATCTCTTTAATTTCACATGTTTTATAGGCCTTGACGTAAATATTGGTCACTTACTCATTTTAAATGGTTTTGCATTACCCGAGAATGGTAGCGAGGTTCTACGACTTGGTGGCAATGATTCACCCATGTATCAATCAGTGTCCAGCCCAAGAACACTTTCTTTTGAAAGTATTCCGACCCACAACGAAGAAGCACCCGGAAAGTATCCACCATATTTAAATGGGAGTAATCCACAATTGAATCAAAGCCCAACTCATAAAAACGCTTTCATTAATCCAAAGCAACAAGAACAATCAACAGGAGATTATTTCAATGGAAACTATCCCGCCAGCAATGGTGAATTTACTCCTACCGGGCAAAGTAGATTAGACAACTCGAATGAACAGTGGAAGAATCTTATCAGCTAGACATAAGTATGAGTGTAGTAAAGAGAAAAAAAAAGAAAACAAACAGAAATTATTTTTTTAAATTATTTTACTTAAAAAAAGAAAACAAAACAAAACAGAAAACGTTTATTGCCATCTTCCTTATTGTTTATATAATAGATTTAGAAATGTACATAGTCGCTTTAGGTATTCACCTTATTTTAATTAACATAATTTTATTTAGACTCTTAACCGGTAGAATAGGTTTTCTTATTTATAAAGAAACAAATTCAACGTCAAGTCCTTTATTTGTTTTTTTATTTATGTATGTATTTAATAATATATATGTATTTCGAACAATTCAATATTATTCTGCTTAGTTAACAGCAAACATAAGTACACAGTGAAATAAAATGAAATCAAATGGTACATACTCGTATGTAGATCTAATAAAGTCAAAAGTGGTGGTTTTTATTTATCAATATGAGACTTAACTGGTGTTTTTATTTTAAAGTTACAATATCTTCATAATACTGGCCGACAACTTTGAAACTTTGAAACGAAGATGGCAATATGAATTAAAAATGCAGGTATCCATTTGATGTTTAAACAATATTTTGATTGGATGATTCTGAAAGTCGAAGTGTTTCAGTTTATTCGCACTATGACATACGTTCATATCATGTTAGGTGTTATATACTTATGAAAAACGTTTCGTTTATGCCTTTGGACAACAATCATGTTAAGACCAAGTAGAAGTCTTCTAGAATTGTAGCTGTCTATCGTGGGGACAAATGTTGTCGGCGTAAATAACCAGTGCATTTGAAATATTTTAGACATCGCCTAGATATGGTTTCTGATTTTCAGACCATTATCCCAGATGCGACGTCATCTTTCCGAAAGTTTGATAAAGAAGATGGTTCGTTTGTTCAAAACGAAAAGTCGAACGTGACTTCGACATGGTTGATAACCGAATTCGACTCCAGGATCAGGAGTTTAAGGAATGTGAATCGATCGATTACACACTTGGCTAGCTGAGTGGTGGCCAACATTCAAGATGTCTGAATTTTAATAACAGAGGAAAGAATAATTAATTTTGAGATCAAATTTTTGTCTATAAGATCTGCTGCGGCAGATCAGCTTCTCTATCAGAGAAGCAGAAGGAATATTAGCTTCTCCGAAGAAAAACAAGGTAAAAACGTGTTAAGCCAATAGAACACAAAGAAACTTGTGGAGATGAAAGTTAGTAGTATAGTCTACCGCTTCAATTAAATATAAAACGGCTGGGCTACCCACTGTCAGGCAGAATGAATCATTCAATTTGGGCGATAAAAGCTAATATGTTCATCCTTCTTACATAAATGAAGTACAGAGAAATATTCAAACTTAAATATAGGTTTTTCGATTAAGGACTATACTTTTTTATTTGGGTAATACATTTTAATAATTTGTAAACCTTACTCGTTCGGGCACTGAATATCGAATAAAAACAATCGAATTACGCGATAATTTCAAAATATTCGTTTATTCGATAGTTATCCAAAAATGGTTCAATTACCATTTTCGAAAATCATTCATACAATTGAATGAAAAAAACATTCAAATGTTTCGCTATGGAAGTCCGATTGTTTACTTACATACTTTGACTTTGAATACTTTGACCATGACTAAATTTTAGACTCTGACAAGCAAGATAGTAACGACAGTTAAAAAAAAAAAACATTAAAAGTGTATTCACATTTAAAAAAAAAAAGTATTGGGTCTATAACTTGCGGTGGAAAGCTACTGTCATTGCACGTCATTTCAGTATATGTCATTCATTTGAAGCGTAAACAACAATAATTTTTTTTTCACTCAAATATGTCGAACTTTGTGTCTGAAAAAGTGTTTTTGCAGGGAGTTCTTCTTCATTACTTTAATATGAAGAAAACTGCTGCCAAAAGTCATCGTATTTTGGTGGAAGTTTATGGTGACCATGCGCTAGCTGAGCGAACGAGCCAAAAGTGGTTTGCACGATTTAAAAGTGGTGATTTTGGCTTGGAAGACGATGAACGTCCTGGGCAGCCAAAAAAGTTTGAAGATGAAGAACTGGAAGCATTATTCTATGAAGATTGTTGCCAAACACAAGAAGAGCTCGCAGAATCTTTGAGTGTCACTCAAGCAGACATTTCGTTTAAAAGCAGCTGGATATATTCAAAAGCAAGGAAATTGGGTTCCACATGAACTCAAGCCGAGAGACGTCGAAAGGCGGTTTTGCATGTCAGAAATGCTGCTGAAACGCCACAAAAAGAAGTCATTTTTGCATCGGATTGTTACTGGTGGTGAAAAATGGATCCATTACGACAACCCCAAGCGGGTTTCATATGTGAAACCCGGCCAACCAGCTAAATCAACGGCAAAGCCGAATATCCATGGCGCGAAGGTAATGCTCTGTATTTGGTAGCATCAGATGGGTGTGCTGTATTATGAGCTACTAAAACCGGGTGAAACCATCAATGGACAACGCTACCGAACACAATTAATTTGTTTGAAGAGAACAGTAGCCGAAAAACGCCCGGAATATGCGACCAGACACGAGGCAATAATTTTCCATCATGACAACGCTCGGCCCCACGTTGCTATTCCAGTTAAGAACTATTTGGGAAACAGTGGATGGGAAGTCTTACCCCACCCGCTTTATAGCCCAGACCTTGCCCCTTCTGACTACCATTTGTTCCGGTCGATGCAGAACGCCCTCACTGAATTACGGTTCACATCAGAGCAGAATATCAAAAATTGGCTTGATTCATTCTTAGCTGCCAAGCCGGCGCAGTTCTTTTGGGACGGGATCCACAAATTGCCAGAAAGATGGGAAAAAGTCATAGCTTTAGATGGGCAATACTTTGAATAATACTATTGTACATGTTTTTCTTAAATAAACGTTCAAATTTTGAAAAAAAAAAACCGCAAGAGTTAAAATATATACCTAATATAATTTTTAATGGAAAACCCTGTATAACAAACCGGATATGATATCCTCTCTGCCGACGTATTTGTGGCGATACAACAGCATCTAATTTGGCCGAAGGAAAGTAAAGGGTGGTTCATCGCAAGGTTTGATTTATAATGTAAAATAAAACACATAAATTTGAAAGTAAGTTTTAAATTTTTATTATCGGTTAAAAGAACAATTCATGGCATTTACTTTTTAAAAAATGCCAAATTTCACGATAAAAAACCGGATTTTTATTGAGTTTTTCCAGAGCCCATTCACTGAAAATATCTCGCAAATTCAAGTCTGGCTTCAATTCTTGCACAAGTTGAATTGTGTACGCTTTTAGGCCGAGATCCTCACGTGAAATGAAGTTGTCGAATATGCCAAGTCAAGCTACAGCTGCTGTAATCACTTCACTACGTGCTGGATGTGGTCTAACCGGTCGAGTATCATCCACAAATGTAAACTGGGATTCAAATTTGCGAATGGTATTGGCAATAGTGGTTTCAGTAGGTCGATTATGCGCTCCGTGACTTCCTCGAATCGCACGAAAAACATTTCTCACAGAACGCTGATTTTCGTAATACAGCTGAACAATTAAGAGACGTTGTTGTGGTGTGATCCTTTTCATGATGACTTAACAAAAATGATAAACCAGTTTGAAAATCAAACCTCACGATGAATCACCCGTTATAACTGATTAATGTAACCGTTTGTCTGATTCGCAAGTACTCTCAAAACTCAGCCATCAATAGGTCATCAGTCTCCTTAATATCGCATACAAGATCTTGTTTGCATTTCATATTTTTGAAAATGATCCGATCTCAAGCTTCAACTAGAGGCACCATTCATTCCCACTGGTGCGACAAAATATGTTTAATGATGCAAAAGCAAGTATTAATACGAAGCCACGCACAATATCGACGAATCGAAGAGAACGTCACGATAAACTGCTATAACTTTGAGGTAGTTAAGGACGTTAATAAATTATACAATGACACCTGATTGAAAATCAAAGTTAGTGTGCTAGTGTGTTAGTGTTAGGAACCGCATTAATTGCGAAAAAAAATGTAGATTTTCTGCGGAACTAACTCAATCAAACTGTATTACCTTGTGTTCATAAACGTCAACATATCGCCAGACTTGTGCGGATAAGTTAGACTTTTCAATTGTGCTTTCAGAAAAAGTTAGAAGATTTTGGTACGGAATGAAAAAGATCTGCGATTGTATTAAGTTAGAATTATGAATTCACCCGTACACTTGCTAATACCTGTTCCTTTGTCCCAAGAAACACTAATATGACTGCATATGTAATACGCTGATTTTTGCCCCATTCGGTTCCATGGGCTTTGGAGCAGGAGATAAAATATCCAACCGCAAGAGCTCTACAGCAAACTTGATCAGAAAAATGCGCGTCGTTCGCTTAATACGAGCGAAGAGATTTAAGCGTAATGTGCTCTTCGACTTCCACTCCGGAGTAAGAATGCATCAAAGGAATACCTGAGGTAGCGGGCATAACAATATACTTCTGACTCTAGCGTAATCATAAGCATGTAAATACATTAAGAGTCTAAAAGCACTTAACCGTGTGTCAAGAAAATCAATCATTCAGCGTCTAATAAAAAAGGCGGCAGAAGTGAAACTTTATGAAGGTAGCTAAATAATTAAATTGAAGATGTTCACCTTAGATTAGGAGTATTTTTGAGAAAAAAAAACTTCTTTTCTTTGATAAAATAAGCCATTTTGCGTTATTGAGGAGTATTTTTCACTTCATTATAACCTCAATAATTTCGACAAACTGTATAAATTTGTTAAATAAAAAATGATGACACGTGTAAGTGGTACACACGTAAATTCTCTGAAAAACTCGCCATACTCGGGTCTATAGTAGGGACACGAGATGAAGCGTCGGTTTCCCGAGCGCCAGTTATGTTTTTATCCAGCCCATAGAAATAAAACAAAATAACATATTTGAATAATGTCTTTTTACTTCAAGGTCTTTCACACGACTGACGTTTTATCTTGTAACTTACTTAGCAAAATACCTAGAATATACGATATAATGATACTTAACATTTAAGAAACATGTTGTTTTGCTTGCATTGCTAAACTAGGTCAGCGGATGTCACTGGAGCAATTCGGTTGCTGTTCTGTTCTTCTTGGTGTTGATAAGCGAAAGCCAAATTTTGTTGTTAAGCTGAAGTTTTCCGTTTAGCGTTGATGATGCTTTTGGTGTTATTACCAAGTACTGTATAGATAGATACTTTGACGATGATAACAATGATGATGACAATGCCAATGTTGTTGCTATTGTCATATCCACTTAAAATGTGAACAATGCCAACTATTTTTGAATTCATCCATTGGAAGAATAAATAAAAACGTCTGACATTTACAGCTGGACTGGTACAGAATATTCTCGAAAGATGTCAGGGAGTAAAGTTCAGCTATAAAGTATAATTTCAAAGGTGATTTAAGAGAAGTGATTAAGTGGAAGATAAGTAAAGTTAATGTGGTTGAGAAATGCGATTGAATTATAAATTGTAGTTGTATTAAATAAAACAATTGAGTTGAAAAAAATAAGTTATATCATATGGACCCACACAAAAATTTTTACTTTTTGCCCCCTTTACCACTCATGACCCTACCTCTCTTTTTGCTCCATACTCCGAATCTGTCGCTTTTTCGTTCCTCACCCATATCTCATCTTGCTCGAGCTGCCTCATTTTTAAATGCCATCTAGTGGGTACAAAAGGGACTAAGGATTTGTTTAATTGACGTAGGGAATCATTTCATGTCGCTTTTTCGTTTCATCGGAGATTGGAATTACTGCCCAACGAGCGATAAAAAGTTTCACTTCAAATATGGTTTGAAAGATCTCGAAATGGCGATTTTGACTGATCTGGACGAGCTTCTGGTATTGATGACGATAATGTACGTTCTTTTGCGGAAGAAAGCTCAAGAATTGTATTCTGAGGAGATTCCTGGTAACATGGAAATTGATAATTCGACTGCGTTTCCTTATTTGAAGTGCTACAGAAAGCTCGGTCGGATGAATGTCGCACTTTCTCTTCTCGCACACAGCGACATTGAGTCGAATGTTAACAGGAGAAGGGAATTAGATATACAGATACAGTGAAAGCGTTGCTGTATGTTTGCTGATGTTGAAGATTTTTTTTTTTTTAACACTCAAGGGGGTATGACTACAATTAAAGTGTCTGAGCACGTGTTTTAGGAAAATGGGAGAGTAAAAAAAGGAAAGTTTTTTAGGCTGTGATTATTTCGCTCCATGGGTGACATCCGACATTTAATGGGGAGACTAAATTATTAGTGTAATTTTACTTGTTTTTGTATTCTATCCATCCGATTGGAAGCCAAGCTTCTCCCACTTGGCGAAACCATTACGATAGACAAGTAGTGTGAGCAATCCACTAGATTCGAAGTGCCAAATAGCGAAAAACACCCCTTTCTGGCCAATCAGTGATTTGTCATATTTCACCAAGACTATTCTTGAGCGCATGTTGACAGACAGACGCTGTGAAAAATACATGGGCTGCAGTAGGCAGTAGGAAGTTTCCCAACATCCACCATACTTACCTTATATTGCGCCTTCAGATTATAATTTGTTATAATCTTTATAGAATAGTTTAAATGGGAAGAACCTGAACTCTCTTTTCCAGTTAAAGTCATGCTCTTTTTTCAAAAATCAGAATGCTTGTTCAAACGTGAGGCCGTTGATAGTCAAAAGAAACTTGAAACAACATGAACCTCATAAATGAGGATCGAGTTAACTACGGATGCAGTTTCTTCCTGTATCATAGCGCCGCATGAAGAAAATTCTTATTTTATAATAAAAAGCCAAAACATTTTTATGTTTATCTATGTGTTTATTCTCTTTTGTTTCTGTTTTGTTTTTGTATGAAATTAAAAAAGAAAGAAAATCTGACAGAATTAATTATTTAACTTTCTTAAGCGAATTACACTGCACTTTCTTCTACATACGTAATTCACTTTCAAACGAAAGTAATATTTAGTTATAAAATATACTAAACAAAAACGATGTGAAGGTAAGATATTTTTTTTTAATCAAAACGAAAACAATTAAATCTCATCATTTATAACAGAGACCTCTGAAAAATTGTCTCTTTAAGTTTTTTCTATCACTTTATTAATTGGAAGAAATAATATTAAAAGTGCATTATTTCATGTTATCTTCTTTTACTAATTTTCATAATAAATAGCAAACCAGACTTTGAACCTTTAGAAAAACAATTAATTTGGTTATTGTATTCTTTTGTTTTTTTTTTTTGTTTTTTTTTTTTTATTAGATAAACTTTTGATAAAGAAATGGTAAAAAATGTTGCAAAATAAAATTGTATTATCTCTTTAAAAATGGCTTGAGGGTTAGAGAAAATTATTAGAAATATTTCATAAAAAACGAGAGTAATTTATTTTTGTTTTTTTTTTATATTTTTTTTTTCTCTATATAGTATTTGTTTACTTTTTCAAATGTTCTTGTTTCCGCTTTGTAAAGTCTGTATTTATTTATTTATTTATTATTTTTTAAATTTAGAAGTTCACTATCAACTTCTTTTTCATTCTTTTTTTTACTTTTACTTACTTGCCAATGATTTTTTTTATTTATTTAAATTGGCATTCTATTTTTATTTTTCTTCTGCTTGCAAAAAAACTTCTTATATAATTTTTTACTTTTTATTTTATATTTAAATTTATTTTTATATTTTTGTTTATTATTTTCAAGTCTACTTAAATTTATATTCCTAAATTGTAGCAAATTAGAGTTGTATTATTTTTTGTTTTATTTTAAAGCATAAAAAACTAGCAAAACAAGAGAAAACGACAAAATCATATCCGAACCACTGGCACGCGGTTTAAATTTTTTTTTTTTTTTTTTTTATTTAACGAAAAAGTTGTATACGATTTTTATTATATATGTGTATTAAACATAAAAATGAAAATAAAATAAAACAATGATCACTTGAATGTTTAAAGCACGCGGATTAATTTCAGTAGAATTTTCGATTGCAATCACTCTGAAAGAAAAAAAAAAAAAACGTGTTGTGGCACCAAACCGTTTCGAATGCTGTACGCAGGTGTACGTTTGTAGTTGCTTGTTGTAAGTTGTTCTCTCTCTTAAATAATACTGCCTGAAGTGATGATAAACTCGTATTTAAATGTTTTGGATAGAGGGTGAACTCAAGATACTTAAAATGTTTCTCTTACAAGAAAATGCATTTCCGAAGAGCAATTCAGATGGGCCAGCCATTTGAAAATTTCACAAAAGTTTATGATTAAATCTAAGTATCGAGTAAGGGAACAGAGAATTTTGTTTATCAAACAACAATGAATTCTAGTGATTTATTTAGATTTTGGGTTTTATAGTACGATGGGCTATTAATTCTCTTAATGACGAGAAACAAATTGCATCGTTAGCGGCTGAGTGGAGTTTTATCTCTTGCATACGTTTTTTATTTGTTGCAGAAGGTATGATGTAAATAGCGTCAAATTGTAAACTAATTATTACACTTCAAGTGAAGTGATAGATAGTAATTAGGGAATTAAAACACAAGTCATTTGGATTCCAGAAAAATCCAATATTTCAATAATTAAAGTTTCCGTTCCACACTTTAAAGCGAAACCTAGACCTATAACAGACGAAGGTTAAACGGTTACAACTCAAATAAAAATGATTGGGACTCTGTACTCCTTTAAACAAAAACAAAATAAATTTAATCAAGTAGAGAATTCAGGGTTCACATTAACACGAAAGACAATGACTATTTTTGCCCCACCCGCTGAAAAATGTAATTGCTAATCACATCGATACCGAGACTACAATTAAGACTTCTCGATAATCCTCGGCTATTTCGAAAACAAAATTATTCAATGGAGAGCAAGCATATATGCGAACTGCATAGTTAAGTAAAGTTATAGAGTCGTTTCGCTTCTAATTTTGTCATAATTTTACAGAAATTTTACGTATCGATATTAACTGAAACATTGATGGTTTAGTATTAACGACTCCAATTCAATTTTTTATTGCAGCCTTAACAGAAGTTTTTTCCTGAAGCATATGTTGATCAAATGTAACATATTTCTTATAAAATCAGTTTCATTGTATACGTACTTTTATGCAGGTTTCAACTAGCAGTACAACTCGGAGAACTTCGTCGAAGAACGTCGCGGAGAAAGAAAGAAAAATAAATATGTGCCGGAAGATTGATAGTTTGCAGGAGGAAAACAATATATATCATGGCTTGGTGTATCTGCCTTTGCTGTCTCGGGGAAAAAACAGAGAATCCCATAGTCTATTTGAATGATCAATTGGACCGATGAGAAACTTTTTTTTTTAATAAAAGAATTGACCTGTTTATATCTGCATTCCGCAAGGTTAGTCATTAATCTGTTTCTATTCGAATTATAAAAAAGAAATACTGACTCACAGGAATTAGAAGTGGTCCAACACTCATTAAATATTTCGATTCGCAGAATTGTATTTACTCACTTTAATGCATTTACTGATTTACACGCTTAGGTGGCCTAAAAACATATTTTTTAATAACATGACTTAAATGAACCCAGCTTCAATACTAAGTCCACTAAAATTGTTTCTCAATATGAATCTGTACTTGATGATTTTTCATCGTCCAGTTCTCCACAATAAGATTTGAATAAAAGTCACAGGAATTCTTACTGGTTTCAGTTCTTTTTTTTTTTTTTTTTTTGTTGAGCTAAAGATAAATTTTATATGACATCAGACTTTACACTGATGTCTAATGTGTCTCCTGTTTATTTAGTTAATACATTTTCATACAAATATATAAAAATTAGTTCAAATGAAGGGCAGTGTTTGGAAGAGTTTAAAATATGTTGTCGAAAAAAATTGTTTTTTTTTTTTTGTTTTTTGTTTTATTCTACAGATGACTCTTGCGCACAAACCAATAGAAAAACGAAATTACCTTCCATTTAAAGGCAAAAGAGAAAAGAAATGAAATGGTAAAAACGAAAAAATTGATCTAATTTCAGAATATATTTTAGCAATATCAGACAGATAAGAACACGTTAAGGTCCCGTTTATAATTTAAAAACCTGCAATGCTTGTTAGCTATTAAAATTTCAATTGTCATTCCTTATTTCTACAACTTTATAAAAAAAAAAAAAAAAAAAAAAACAAATATTCAAATCAACAAACTGAAACCCCACTCGCATACCCTCACCAAACAGCAACCAGTTTCCCATAATCTCCTTCCATTTAAGAAAACTTCTAAACGAAAGGGTAATATTGAACGAAAATATCAAACGAAAAAGGATTTTGCAAAAATAAAAGTAAATTCAATATTTTAGTTTTTTTTTTGTTTTTTTTTTTTTATAGTTTTTCCTTTTTTATTTTTAATAGCAATAAAATATTTTTTTGTTTTGTTTTTTCTCTTTATCATTATTCATTTTTTAATAATAAATTGTTGTAATTTTTTGTTGTTTCCACGTGTGTGTTTATGGTTTTGTTTTCTTCTTAACTCAATTGTTTTGTTGTTGTGGGTTTTCTCTTTTATAATTAAAATTTTTTATTTATCTTTATTTCTTTTTTTCTGCAATATACTTCAGTTTTTGTTGTAATATTTTTATTTATTTATTTTTGTTTTGTTTTATTTTAATATTATTATATAATTATGTACTATTAGTTTTTTTTTATAATTAATAATAATAACTGTACTGTTGTTGTTCTGTTGATTTTTTTCTTGTGTTGTTGTTGGATTTTGTTTTGTTTTGTTTTTTAAATTTTTTATGTAATTCTCTTAAAGGAAATAGTCGGGAGTTCTTCGTGTAACATGCGGTTCTCCACGTCTCGGTGCTGGGTCGAATTGTAGGCTGAAATGGGCGAAAAAGAAAAATTGAAAAAATTAATTAGATTTATGAAAAAAAAAGTTTTTGATTTAATTAAAACATCGATTAGGAAATGTAAGAATGTGCTACACATTGTACTCATAGTTTCATATAAAAAACACCAGTTTACAAAGAAACAAAAAAAAAAAAAAAAAAAAAAATCAATATACAAAGCTTTCCGAATGATCAAGCGTCCAACTAATGGCCCACGAATTTTACGGTATTTAGAACATTTTTAAGAACCTCACCACATTAATATTGTTGCAATGACATGTGATATGGGGAAATCATTTAAAATTCGAACTGATTGATTGCATAAGTAGAAAGAAGGAAAATAATTTATTAGATAATTTTTCTGTCTGATTTGATTTATTCGTATAATTTATCAGCACGTCGTTCATAGATCAAGAAATTCATGTGGCATTAACATCAAAAGACCTTCAGAGTAAACAGAGATAGCTAAAAAAAATGGGGTTAAGTGAAGTACTGAATGGACTTCCTTCAGATTCATTTATTACTTCCTTCTGAAATTCTTTGAGATCAGTTAACCCATAAACTTTAAGTTTATTATATTTGCCCCAGTGCCAATGTATCGAAAAATATGCTGATTTTAAACTTAAACCTCTTTCAGTTAATATAATCATACATACATGAAATCTCTCTAACATCAAAAAGAAGAATAAATTCGAGACCTACAAGGGTATTGATCCATTCAGTTTATAAAGAGAGGTGACATAGCTAAAGAAAGTTGGCATTACCATGGAGTACATGGTAGCCATTTGTATCAAGTATTTGTTATTTTTTTCATATAATGGAAAAGAAATGCATATCTATAGACAAATTTAAAATTTTCTTTGCTCCCAACCTTATCAAGTTGATAAAGTAGGTTCTCAATATGGTGACACAAAAACGAGATCAATATAAAGAAATGCAAAGCCATCTCATACTCCCCGACCGAACAAAAGGAAATGGTCGTTGTTTGTCATACAGCTATAGTTCGGCTAATTAGTTTTTAGGGATTTACCTAATTATATTTTATTGCTTCGGGGTTAAGTTTAGAACATCCGGAAATGTATCTGAATTCATTCTGGCAAAAGTTTACAGTGCGCGCAGTTGTTTATCTTAAGTTGACATTATGATGTCGAAAAGCTAGAACGTACTAAGGCCCACTGGTTGAGGATGCACTGGTTCGTCCCGTCCAGTTTGACAACCACCTCTGAGAAAAATATCGAAACCAAATACACCTGAGTTTCAAACTACTACACCACACGCCCGCGCCCTGGAGAAAAGCCAGAAAAGGGTATTCATATTCCCTTGGTGCGCGCGCGGTTTTATAAAAAAAAGTATACAATTGAGTGAAGAAAATAAGATAGTTATCGTGGCCCTACCTAAGCGGAATGTGTCATTTCGTGAAATAGCGCTAAAAATTGGATGCAATGTAAGAAAATTCTCTAAAAAAATATCGTCGGGATCATACTGTGATGAGAAAAATTGACGCATTACCGAAAAGGTGAGCCACTGTTCGGTAAGATTGGAAACTGAAGAGGCTTAGCTGGAGAAATAGGTTTGAACCCGCATCGGAGTTGAGAGCTGACCTCCGTGAAGCTACTGGTACTGAAGTTAACGTCAGAACCATTCAGAATAGTCTTAGCTTTGATAAACACTAAAATGAATAAAATGAAAAAAAAAAAAAAAAGATTTTTCAAACGCTCTGCTATGGATTGAGTCTTAATCTCACCTAATCGGACCAGATGGGAAACAAAACTTTGCGTCATTATGGTGTAGGAAGCATCACTGCAATTGATCAATCTTATAGGTTGAATCTGTGTGTGAGTTCTGACCCTTCAACTGAAATGTTATATTGTCAACATTTCCGCTTCAGATTCTGCACGATAGTCAAACGATTGAACATTAAAATTAGGGTGTCACAAAAATTTACAGCTCTCCATGCTTTATTTGCCACCTAATTTGCTCTCTAATCGGAACAATTCTAGGTATTAAGATCCCAAACGATCAAGAGACCTGATCTAGCGCAGGAAAAGATATATCTCCAGTAATCACCGGGACATTGTGCCATCGAAAGTCATACGTTACGGATTAAGTAGTTCTCACAACGATTTCTGCAGAAAGAAAGTATGTCTTGAGAGTAAAAAAGCAGTAGGCTTAGCTGATATTTCTCTTTCTATCTTTTAAATAGTCATACGCAATGAAATTCGAAGATACAATATTACAAGCGCAGCTTTTATTGACTGTATTGTATTGTAACCAGCCACTATTTTTAGGGATATACAATAACAACAGAGAAATTTATCTGATTTCACATAGCATTGTGAATCCAAACCAAAAGACCACAAATGTAGTGATAAGATCAAGAATGTACTCCTGCTTATGCTACCGCACAATAGGATTTAGAAAATCAGATAGAACACAAAATGGTCTTTACGAATAAAATTTGAGGGAAAATGAAACGTTATGTCGACCCTACAGCTAAAAAAGAAGGACATTCTTGAAACGTGTAAAAGAGAATAATAATAATGAAAAAGCTATATTCCTTGATCCAAGGATTTTGTTTTCAGAAAAAGCTGAAAGGGTCTTATTCCAGTATCACTTTTCGGACGAAAGCTTTACGAGTTATTAGCTAAGGTTATAGACAAACATTTGCAGAAGCTATAATCACAGAAATGAGCACATTACTTAAGCAAAAAAAATGTATATATCTTTTCGGTGACTACTTTTCGAAGAAATGAAGTGCAAAGCAGACGTAGGAGAGAGAATTGCTGACATAGTAAAGTGTCTGTCTTCATTTATTAAATTCTATTAAGCTTTTTGATTTGTCATTTTTAGATATCTCAAAACAAACGATAATAATCCAATCCTACATTAAAATTGCCTACTCGTATGTGCACTTAGTTGTGTTAATATAGAGGAATTAATTGAATAAGAGCAGAATCAATTAAGAAATTCGCTTGAGTTTATTTCTAATGGAAACATATTGCGCAATAAACTCAGAATTAGTAGGCTGTACTCGACTTGGCCATAATCAGTACAACGTAACGGATAGTCATTGGTATGGTTAGCAAAATGTACCTTATCTGGTGTTTTTCTCTGATAACAACTGAGTTTCCATTTAATCACGAACTATATTCAATTGGAATGTAACTCAAGATAACCGCATTTTTTTGAATTTTGGTATTTGTTTTTGCAAATAATTATTTGACATATGTATGTATGTACACAGCCTTGTTAATTGAATCGGTGTATGAAGTATGTATGTTTGTATATTTACTCATATATGTATGCAACTGGATTAAATTACCATATTCAGGGACGGATTTAAACCCGACTACAGATGCTCATGTTAATTGATCAAATTGCATTAGCACCTCTTTTAATTGGTTCACGTCAGCCATCGGTAGATGGCATGTTCTTTTAGTTGGTTTGTATGAAGGTTTATTAGATAAAACTTTGTACGCAGAACTTACAACCGACATACGTTCAATTTATTCTTTACTGTTTGATTGTCAAATTAATTTAGAAATTAATTGAGACAAAAGTAGTTGATGTCACCGGCGACTGGACAAATGAGTACAACTAAAATCGGGTATGTTCCTAGATAGTGAGAAATCTAACAGATCTGGCACTCCTTGGTACGCTAGTGGAGACACTGAAAGCCAAAAAAGGTGATATAACCACCATTACTAAGTAATTTGACAGATCGGAAAAGAAAACAATCAGAAACTGCGACATCTAATACGGTGACTGCGATCACGTGCAGTTCATATAGTATTTAAATATGAATTCCTGATTGGAAGCAGACTAAAGGATAGTCCTGTGCTTTAGAGATATAAAAAAAGAGACTGGCGAAAATCCAGAACAACGGTAAATTCGTTAACATCAGCTTTAAATGCGCGCATGTTCCAATAGAAGAGAAATATAACGCTATGATCTATTAGAGAACACCTATTAGCGCTGTGAAACAAATACCCTACTCGGCGACCATAATGCTAAGAATGGGAAACGACAACCATCTAGTATTTTAGACGTTTGCACGTTTGCAAGCGGAAAAGTCCTTCTAGAAGGTTTGACAACGGACAGCTAAAATCTCCCTCAACTGCTCTCATAATCCCACACCACCAGCATCATGTGGAGAAATGCAGTAGCAAAAATGCTAATAAGAATGCCGGTTCAGTTTTATTCGATTTCACAGGCAGAACACAAACAAGAAACCGCTGAATCGACATGAATGCCGGCAAAACACGAGGCGTATTGCACAATCCTGCACGCGAGGGCTGAACTGAGAGTTACTATTAAAAATTACTAGTAGTGGAGGAAACCACTAGTTTGCGAAGGCAAACTTTCTCCTAGGAAAAAAGAGAAACGATTGAAGTTCCTAAAATTTACCAAAAGATAAAAAGAATATGCCAGGCAACAAAACCCCAAGAAAAGTCGCGGGAGCATCGACAAAAATAACGTCATCAGGCAGAACACATCATTCAACCCGGATGAGGACGTAGAGACTTCCACTCACCCGACCAACACTAAGTGAGGGTGTTGCATTAAAAATCTGTAGAAGACGACGGCATAGACACCGAGCTTTTAAGAGTTATAGGAAATTATTTGGTAAGAAGTAAGCATGCTCGATGAAAAGAATCTTAGCATCGGCTAACAGGTCTTGAAGAAGAGAGACGCCGTGAAATGGATAAAAGAATTCATCTACCTCTTACCAACCACTGTATATGTAGACTAAGAAGGCAACTGCACAGCAAAGCTCTACACAAAACCCTTTGAGTAAATGATTCTGTGTGAACTTCGGTACCATCGGCCATGACGGAGCAAAGAGCAAAAGTTACAACTAACAACTATACCGGCTGTACAGCGACATAAATTTGGTCAAAAGGCTTTGCCTACAGCGATTAAAATTGCGAGTCCTCGTAAAGCACGTAAATACCAGAGCTCCAACCCGAAGCATCTTCGAATCCATCAGAGTGGATAGACGTATAGATGTTACCTAGGCTGGCACACATATATTCGGAAGGGAAACTTGGTGTGCATAAGATGGAAATCGAGCTGGTTGGAGGAGCAATTTGATTGAAAGCTACGACAGTCCCATTCATAGAGATAGCGCTGTATTAATGACACGTTTATCCATGCGATAACGGAGAAAAAGTATACGGAGAGAAAGAGAAACCTTATTTTTTAAACAAATAAACACATTATGCAATGAAATTATCCTCGAAATATATACCTTGCTACTGTAGCAACGTGTAAAGCAGTACACTACTTTAAGTAGTTGTTTTCGCTTTTAGGAAAGAACTACTACCAGTGATACTGTATTAAAAATATATAAAAATATCAGTTCGATGTCCCACAGTGAAATATGGCAAAACTAAGAAAAACACTGAATGGCGATGGATAACATAATATAACTATTCTCAAAACAGAAATAACTTTAACGCTTCTGATTGCCTCATACAAAATCTGAACCAAACATTTCTTAACCTTGAAATACCAAATGATTAGAGTTTAAGACGCCTACAGCATACCACTCATTACACAAACAATTCGCTTTTAAATAAATTCCTATCAACAAAGTAAATTTTCACGCAAAACTGTACGTAAGGAACATAACTCAAGTTCAACCGGATACACAAATTTGTGGAAGTTAGCTCAGATAGGCTATATACTACATAAACACGATATATTTCATTGATCAAATTCGCAGTACATTGACTGTTTTATCGACTTTATGTTCTCGTAATGTGATTCGATACACGCACGTTCATATTTGAATAGTTTTCCCTTACGAGTAAACACAGTGAAAAAAAAAAAAAGAAAAACGATTTAATAAACAATTTGAATACTTACAATGAAAATTTAAGTGAATCGTCTAATTCCATTAGAGCCGCTTGGTTACCACAACGATAACAATAATTTGGCGCTGAGAAAATTGTGACAACATTACGATCGTGACACCAATTATAGCCCTCCATCACCAACTGATGGGCACGTGAGACCAATGTTAGGCCGTTTGTGTTATTAAATGTTTCCGATATATCCTATAAGAAAAACCAAAACAAAACAAAACATTCATTAGATCAAGTTGTGAAAGATTTGATTTCATTTGAACTTACTTGACCAAATGTGTAACCAGCACCACGTGGTGAAATACCCCAGCCGCCCCTATCATCTGGATCAGACCAAAGTAAATCACACATTGGACCTTCGTGTGGTACCTCTTGCAGCCGATCTAATGCGCGGATGTGATCCAAACTATCAATAGATGGACTTAAACCGCCATGCAAGCAGAATATTTGTCCATCAACCAATGCAGTCAGTGGTAGGTAATCAAATAAATCAGTGAAATATTTCCAAACGTTAGCATTTCCATATTTACGCAGACACTCATCATAAAATCCATAAACTTGGGTAATTTGTCTTGATTCATGATTACCACGTAAAATTGTGATTCTCTCACGATAGCGTACCTTGAGCGCAACCAATAGCGTAACAGTTTCCACCGAATAGTAGCCACGATCAACATAATCACCCATGAATAGGTAATTTGTATCAGGTGATTTGCCACCTATCCGAAAGAGTTCCATAAGATCATGGAATTGCCCATGTACATCACCGCACACTGTGACTGGGCATTTGACTTCCTGGACATTTGACTCCTTTGACAAGATTTCCTTTGCCTGTAATGAAAAAGAAAACGTGCTTTCAGTCAATTTGAAGATGCACATAATACTTGTACTCGTATAACGTACTCGTATAAATGTTAGAGAAGTTTATAATAATTTTTGGAATGAGGAAATACAAAGGAGGTGAACAAGTACGAGTAGTTATGTTTGTTTTATGGATTTATATTCAGACATGGAAAACAAACATGTGAAGCGATGTCTTAAAAATTGAATTTGTTTAGTGATATACGGAACTAGGTCAACTACATAAATTACGTTTTGAACTTATTGATACTAACTATTAAGGAAGGTTTTCGACAAGGCAACAAACTTGTTGTCACTTAATTGTAGTTATAATCCAAGCCGAGGTCACAAGTGGAAAAACCAAATGCGCAGATGCCATTCAGAGTCGTCGTTTCTGTCTTAAAAAATATATAAAAAATGGGCAGATCTTACATCGAGAAATAGTAAAATCCTAGCAACATGCGATTTTTTTTCAAATCCAGTTGTGTTCTTGGGTAACGCCATTTCCAGGACATCTCCTTATACATCATTATGGATATTTGTTCAAGATAATGTACGATATTGACTGTATACAATACAATCGTAGGCGAATTTTGTATATCCAATCTATTTAATGGTATACAAACGCTTTCACCTTATCGTGTATGGGGAATCCCGAAATCGTTGTATGCCTCTTTCAACTAAAGGACCCCATTTTCAGTGAAGTTCAGCAATTCAGTTTTCTTCGTGTTGTCAAATTGTAGAACAGCAGGTTACCTTGTAGCTTGCATGCGTAAATCTTAGCATCTATGGATATATCTGAACAAAGTCTAGGGCGACTGACAGTTTAGATTTCGAACTGACATTGATTAATAAAGAATAACATCAACATCAAGTTGTTAACGCCAAAGATATAACAGGTGTACCGGTATGAAGTGAGCGTCAAGATACAAATGTCTCGATAAAGAACATTTATTGTGAACGGGCCTTAATTTTTTTCCATCATGCTCTTTCCGTGTATCAGAAGCAACATGCAAAAGATGGTTTCAACCATACAGAGATAACAATTTTGATGTGAGAAATGAAGAACGTGGAAACCACCAAAAAAGTTTAAAGACGCCGAATTGCAAACAATATTGTATGAAGATGACACTTCTTTGAGTCAGAAATGTTAAATTTTGCACAACAAACGTTTAAAAGCTATGGAAAAGATCCAAAAGTCTGGAAAATGGGTGCCACATGAATTGAATGAAAAACAGATGGAAAACTGGAAAACCACTTGTGAAATTTTGCTTCAAAGACACAATAAAAAATCAGTTTTGCACCGAATTGTTACTGTCGATGAAAAATGGGTTTATTTTTCAGAATCCTAAACGGAAAAAATTATGGGTTAATCCGGGACAACCATCAACTTCAACTGCAAAACCAGATCGATTTAGCAAGAAGACAATACTGTGTGTCTGGTAGGACCAGAAACGTGTGGTGTACCACGAGCTCCTAAAACCTGGTGAAACCGTTAATACAGATCGCTACCGACAACAAATGATCAATTTGAACCATGCGTTGATCAAAACACGACCAGAATGGACCAGAAGACACGGCAAGGTAATTTTGTTCCATGACAAAGCACCTGCACACAAAGCAAAACTACTCCAGGATACAACCAAAGCACTTGGCTTGGAGCTGCTATCCCATTAGCCATATTCACCAGACTTGGCTCCTTCCGACTACAATTTGTTTTCATCGACGGGACAGGCATTAGCTGAGCAGCACTTCGAATCCTACTAGGAATTCGAAAATTGGGTGACTTTTTGCTTTGCTTCAAAAGACGAACACTTTTATTGGCGTTGAATTGCCCGAAAGATGGGAAAAATGGGTAACTAGCAACGGCCAATACTTTGAATAAATAAAAAACGCTCACCGGTACACCTGGTATGTTCAATAATAAAATCGAATTCTACCAAAAGAAAAATATGTTTTACTATCTAAGCGTACGAACTTTTCAGCCGATCTGTTATTGTAGTTTTTGAATATGTAAAACAGAATTGAAATTGAAATTGACAACCAGAACTGTTCTCATTTTTTTTTTGGTTCAAAACTTTAAACAATGAAGTGTGAAATCCATGTGTTCAATGTAATTTACAATAGACTACCCATCGTTGCATTGGTGTTAAGTTATTGTTGGACTCGATTACACTTTCAACAAATCAACTAGAGTAGGTCATCGACTGTTCCTAATATCTCAAACAACTAACAACTACGAGTTGATTTATCAGCAAAATAAAAGCGACAATGGGATATGTTCCTTCACGCGCAGATAGAATCTGATGAACAGATTGTGATACAATATATCCCATACATTAGCATTAGATTTTCTTTTGCATTAGATGCATTCAGCTAACGTGTTAAGTATCTCACTAAAAAATACAACAAAAAGACTTCAAAACCACAATGTTATGGTTACAGCTACTTTTTATTTGTTTGTTTTAACAACAAAACCCCATTCTCATGAAACGTGATTCTGTTCTCAAGCTTGTGAGTTATTCATAATTATGTTGCCAACCATAACTTAAACCGAATAAACGCCAAAAACAAAGGCGTTTTTTCCATTCACTCTGAGAAGGAGATGAGAGGCAAATACGGCGAGTAAAATGGCAAGTCGCCTCGCAATCTTTCATTATGCAATTGCGCAGTTTTTTATTTTTTATCTTTCGAAAACTGAAAATTACGCTACAGTTTAGGTTGGTATATTAGTACATAGTTCATAAGCTTAAAATGACGTTGCGGATAGCTGAATTAAGTAAATACAGTCACGGCATGGCGGGCTCATCGGGGTCGTCGTCGTCGGCTAACAGATAACGAAATACAAGTTTGAAATTCGTCCCATCAGCTACTCCCAGCAAAAATAAATTAAAGTACAAATACAAATTATAAAAACATCGTATCAGTTAAGTTAGCGCAATAAATCACAGGTGAATGACTTCTGGGTGCACCACATTCAAGCTGAATCTACTACCTACCTAACTCATCTGTGATGTTACACAGAAAGTTTTCATTTACATCATGGAGGCGCATGGCAGCGAATGTTCAGCTATCGGGAGGGTGAATATGCGGTTTATGTAGGAAAATCCACAATAAAACTTTCGTTATCATTGATTCGGTTTTTCTGTTTTTTGGTTTTGGCTTTGGTTATGGTTTTCCATGGCACTTTCAGTTGACTCTCGCGGATTTCGTGCATATGCCCTCGGATATCATGTGAAGCTCTATAAAATGCGAGTACTTGTCGTACTCTACCTCTTTGACGGTGGGTCTACATACTATGCAGTATTTGCGTGTCTACCTGTCGTTACAGCGAAATGACTTTCTAAATATTTTCTTTGCGTTTCTTTTATTTTTTTCGATGGCAAAGATACTAGCGCACAGTGCAAAATGTATCCAAAAATCAAATCGACAAATAGACACACAAGAAAGAGATACCCCCCACCGTACGAACTTTATTTTTGGGTAAATGCTCTAAATCATTTCTAAATAAAATTCGACATCTTTTTTATCGGGTGCAGGGAGGGGGAGAAGTATGCGAGGCGGTAAAGAAGGTCTATGAACGTCGTCGCTGCAACACGGAAGTGTTCTTGTTTCGAATCATTGCACAATTTTCAATGCATGGCGGGCATTCAAATTAAAATAGTTCCGTGAGCACGATGAATATGTCGACGTGCTTTGCTTCTGGTTTTGTACGGTTTTGTATTTTTTATTTATTTATTTATTTTTTTGTTTTTGATAAGAGTAAAATGGGTAAATACTGAGGCACGATATGGCTGGGTGGGCTGAATACTTCTTAAAATAACGAACAATAAGCCTACAATGGATGTCATTGCAATTCAATTAAGTAGGAAATGTAATTGCTGCTACACACATAAAAGCTTGCTTCTTTGAATTTCTGCCATCATTGTGAACAGTTTTTGTAGTAAGAAATTGTAATGCATTTACGGATGTGAAACGTCTGCACGTAGATAAATGGCTTTCAGTCATTCAATGTGAAGCTGAAGTTTCGTAGGATCGATTTATGCTGATTTAATCTAATTTAAAGTTATCACAGGCAAACTCGATTGACTTGAGGATACTTGAAACTTAATTCTGTTGAATTAAGCTATAGAGATGAATCATGGAGAAGACGCTGGTAGTTCCGAAGTATCTCTAATAAAAATCTCAAAAGTCTGGGACTTTGTGACTTGTGAGGAAGTTTTTTCATCAATCTATCAAATAGCTCACCATAGTACGCGCCATTAATTGTTTTTTTTTTTTTTTTTTTTTTTTTTTTTGTTTCCTCTTCTGAATATTCGATGTGTTTTATTCCCTGCTAGTCTTAAAAAACAGTGATCATGTCCTTTTTGATTAATAGAGCTGTCTTTGCCCTCAGTTCGCCACCAGGAATCCGTCGTTTTTACTCATGAAAGCCTCAGTCTCTCACATTAACTGATTGCTTTGTCATTGTATGGATACTTTTTCATGGACTGTACAAATTTCACAGCAGGATGTTTGCCGCTGTCTGCCGAAAAGACCGAAAAGATGTTGAAGTCACAAAAGTAGAACCTGTTCATAGACAAAAAACATTTGTGCAATCTCACACAATTTAATTCACCATGTATTTTATACACCACTTCTGGTATGGTGACCTGGTCACGGATTTTTTCTGTCTATGGGCGTATATCAAAAATAAAGTGTACGATAATAACGCGGGATCTGTCATGGAGCTGAAAGAAAATATCCGCCTTGAAATCCACGACATCCAGCTAAGTATGCTACAGCACGCGGCACGAAAACACTATGTTCTGCTTCTAACATTGTTTATTTTAATTTTAAATTTAATCTATCTAATCTAATTTAATCTAATCTAAAGGGTGGGTCAAAAAGTACCTGAAAATTGAAATAAGGGACATTCTTTTCGGCAAAAAGCGTTTTATTTTTAAATAGCTCGATACGCGTCGCCCAACGTTTCTCCAATTTTTTGATACCCTCCAATCTCTTACCGATGAGTCATTTCTTCATGTTTGGAAACAGGAAATAGTCGCAGGAGGCTAAATCTTGAGAATATTCGTATATTGGAGTAAATCGTAATCTAATTCATGAAATTTTGCACTGCGACTAGACTTGTGCGCCGCTGTATTGTCCTGATGTAAAAGAACTTTTTACTCGGTTTCGAATAGATCCAAAGCTCTGCGTATATGCGCCGATGATCTTTTCTTATAATATTAATTGTAAATGTAAATGACACTATGCGCATCCCAAAAAACTGTCGTCATGGCCTTGTTGGCCGACAGACGCATCTTGGACTGTTCGTTGGTCGCTGGTGTGTTGTGATGAGTCCGTGTTTAGTCCACCAGAACGTTCGGCGTCACTTGTAGTGATCTCTCTGACAATGTCAAAAAATCGTCCAACATGTTCCCTAATTATAGTCACGAAACATGCGCTGCGGTTAGCCTATATTTACAAATATCATTACATAGCGACCAAAAACCACCTCTAATGTTCAATTGAATTTGGTCGTATCGACCAGACTAATGTTTAAATGCAAGTGATCAGCGGGAGCTCTTTATCAACTGAATAGTCAATCCTGCCAAAAAAGCTATTTGTTTTTTGGATGATGTGTACAAAATTCTATCATAAACTCGTATTTCATTGATGCCAGAAGGCTTGAAATTATAAATTGGTTATATTGCGGTTGAATATTGAATGGTTTTGTGTGTGACAATTTTAGGTTCAATATTTTATACTGGGGAAGACTAGCAGTCTCTTATGTGGTAGACCTTGGCGTGTCTAGAACGATTACTGCCATAAATTTTATTGACCGAGTAACCCAAAGTTTCTCATCGAGTTTTACTACAGCTAGTTCAAACGTAGAAAACCAATGGCATCGATACAAAAGTCAGACGCGACCAATATCATTAGTCTCCACGAAACCTCTAGTTCAATAAATAATAACGACTTGCCACTGCAGGAAAATAAGATAATTCATTGTATTCTCGGTATCAGGGTGATTAAAAAATAATGTAGGTAGTTTAATTAATTAATTATTTAATGAAATCATCTGAGGGTATATACAGGTGTATATTAAAACCAAAACCAAGTCAAAGCTTTGTTGTGAAGATTCGTTGTGCACTTTCAACCGAGTTGTTGCTGGAGCTTGGGTTCATCGCTATGACACTTAAGCAAGAGTTCATGAAGGAGCCAGGCAGACCTCCAAAGAATGTCATGCCATCGACTGGAAAAATCATGTGAAAAATCCATGGGAAACTGACCGGAGGTGTGCTGCGTCTTCATGACAACATGCTGGTTTACAAGACTAATGTGAACGAATGTGGCTTAGAAAAAATGAACCACCCACTCGATAGGCCGAGCCTCGCACCAAGTGAATATTGTGTACTTATTGTTAATTAAAAGGAGAAACTTCATGGGAAAACTTTTTTCTATGATAATGAGTTCAGGATGGCGATAAATGTACACTTGTTAGGCAAGGAGCAAGGGTGTTTCATTCCGGGTAGTGAAGTAAAGGAATATATTGAGAAATAATAATTATTTCAAATTTGCGTGACTTTGTTTTCATCAAAAGTTAATTAAGCCAATAGATCGAAGAAATTGAAAGAAAAAAATTTGTAACTTTTTAAAGAATCAAAGTTATTTTCCAAAGTATTCCCCCCATTAGCATTAATGAATTTTGAAACGAAAGAATAATTCATTAATGATTTTCTTATAAAAACTAGGATTTCTGCAACCAATGAAGTCTTCAAAGGCGTGTTTTACAGTTTTTGGATACTTATATGTGTTAAGACAAATGATTATAATCTGGAAAAGATCCAAGGAATTAGGTAAGGTAGATTATCGTACGGTAGTTAATGCAATTTTTGCACGGTTGTATGTGCTACGCCACGCGTTATCATGGGCGCAGTATAACCTGACCTCATGTCTATTAAAAAACACATGCATGTGTTGTAGTTCAGAGTTTTAGATTACGTCACCATACTATTCTTTCCCTTGTGTGACGTCTTGGACTCGGCATGTACTTTAGTGATTTTATCGGTTTCAAGTCACAAGGTAAGCATAAAAGAGCAATTCGTGTGAAACCTGTTAATTTAGATTTTTAACTCTACTAATTGCTTTCAAATACCGAGTTGTCGCGCAAAATTTGTAACAATTTGACACCAATCGGATTATATAAATCTTAAACCTATACATTGTCTATGGTGTTGACCACGACAAAGCGGCTCATTATCAAAATTTACATATCCTGAACAAAATTAATAAAACCAATGCCTGGTTATTGGTTTCTGGATTAGACAAGAGAGCTGTTGAATTGATCTGAAACTACCTAAGCGAAAGGTTTCAATAAGTTTCCTTAAACAGAGGTGTTTCTACAATGCTGGGGACTTTGTAAAGTTCAATCCTTGAACTTTCGCACTTCGATTTATACATTTAACATATGACCTCCCCCAACTTTGTAAGCATACTACGTCACACTTATGGTATATGCGGATGATGTCCAAATATGCTTCTCGTATCGGCGACCTAATTTGCAAAAAGGAAAATTTTCGCCACTTTGGGTACCTCATTCTTTGACTACTAAACAGAATGAATAACGTCTAACACTGAAACAAAGATTTACGGTTGAGGGTAATGCATTCCTTCTTCGAGCTGTCGGAATTTATGAATTGTGGGCTTCGGATTTCGAACCGGTGATCAAACTGTACGCAGACGTGGCACCATCAGACTACAACTTGTTTCCAAAATAAAAAGAGTCAGTTCGTGGGCTGCGTTTACCCTCTGACGCCGTTACCCAGCACATTCGGCCGTCAAACAAAAGTGGTGAGCTGGCTGGCATATCAAACCTTCCAAGTGGTTGCGAATCAGTGATTGAGAAGCAGGAGTACTACATTGAAGGGCTTTTCACCTTGTATGCATCATTTCTGGAATGACACTTATAAAATATGTTACTCCACGAACAAAGGACAGAATTTTTATCAGAAGTTATAAAAATCTGTTTTTGAATTTGAAAAAATAACACTAGACTATTGGTTACTCAATTTCTTAACAGAAAATGCTACACAATTAACCTATCGATTTCTAAATAAGCCTCTTATTTTATTTTAGCTTGGAACGGTTAAGATCCAAGTCCTTCTGAGCCTCTTTTAAAGACCTATTCAGCAGTTGTTTCACTTTTCTTACAAAAAAATAAAAAAAAAATAAAAAAATGCAGAATGTAGTATCTACCCTCAATGAATGAAGCGAATTGAGAAGTACACAAAGCAGTCAAATGGAGAGCAATTTCAGAGTTGAGCAGGTATAGAAGAAAAACACCTTCCGGAAAGACTAGATAATTTTTTCATTCTACTTTGTAAGCTATGGCTGTTTTGAAGTACATGCTCACACAGAGTTTTCATTCAACATTCTAAAACTCACACTTGCGTTAATATCTTCAAAATAAAACCCTACACCACTACATTAGAGTGGAAAGTATCTATTTACATTTACACCAACTGTGACCCATTTATCTCAACTTCAATTGAACCCTGGTGTCGATTACACCTATTCAAGTTGTGTTACAAAACTTGAAGAGCACTTTAGATGCTTGAAGTATATCACATGCGTTAAGTTTAGCGTTATCCTTACTGCAATTGAGATGGCCTAGGTATCAAGTACAATACAAACCGAAACAAATTATATACGATATTGAGGACCACATATGTGTAAGAAAAAAAGGAAGAAAAAATAAATAAATAAATAAATAATCTATAAATCTATAAATCGATGCGCGTCTGGGAAGGTTTTTTAGGTAGCAAAACAAATATAACACTCAATTTAAATGAACATATGTATTTACTTTCCACATAAGTAGTTAGTACTTATATTATCTCTTCAGTACTCGTATCAAAAAGTTATATAGTAGCTACGAGGCAATTTGCATTTACGATAAAATTTATTTTCCAATGATAGCCTGCATTTGATCAAATTACTAAGTGTGAGCAATCTCTTAGTGCTCCTGCAGATGATATTTCTTCGCAAGCCGTAGTAGTGAAAGTATCCCGCATCGTTGGGGCTGATTCTGATAAAATGCAAAGCAGCGAATTCAAATGTTTTCCAGCACATTAAATTTGTCGTTGCTCTGAGTACGAGCATCTGAAACAATTGTGCTATTGCCATTGTTAGAGTTTAGAAGTGCTTCTGTGACTGCCAAATAGACTTTTTTTTTCTCTTTAATTACCATAGGAACTATGCTAATGAGGCCACACGGATAAATGAAGTGACTTAGAGGTTGAAATGGGGGTGGAGAGAGGGAGAGAAGCTCAACAAAATTTATCACAATTTGCTCTCATTGAAAAGCACAAAACAACTGAAACGAAAACATACATTCGGAACGGTATACGAATACGAGTACATGTACATTTTGAAAATAAAAGTTCATACTTCCGTTTTTCTAAATTTTTGAAAAGATTAAATGTTTTCACTATACGATTAGAGTATGTGTATATCCGACGTTGTTGTCAATAGGTTGCATTGAAAGTCGGAAGTCGTAACAAAAAAATGAAACGTGCTCAAGTCGTAAACTTTGAATGTATGCCAATATTAGTTCTTATGTAGGAATGGGACTACAGACCTAAAGAAGCACCGTCCAGTCCAGTCAGTCGGTAGACAAATGATTTAATTTTGCATGTGATATTGAAAATAAAATGAAAAACCTTCTCGACGAACTGAAAGTTTATCAAAGGCAGAATTTGGATCAATATCAAGACACGAGTTGACTTTTAAATAATGAAATAATCGTGCGGCAACATACGAATATGTAAAGATATATACGTTTTGACTACTCGTATCTGAGATATTGTAACGGATGGAGAATTTGAGTCAAGTCAGAATTCTGGTATAATCAATTATTGTGCCGCGCGCTATGGGCTGATAGAAAAGAATTTTATTTTTGCTTTTAGGAATTGTGCAAGAAAGATTTGAATTTTCCCGCAATAACAATTTAATTGCTCTGCGAAACATAGAGACTGGGGCACATAAATATTAAGGTGCGTGTCATTAAGAAAACTAATAAATAAGACGTTAATACAAATTTTCTACTTGTAGAGGAGGGATAGCATTCTAAAGCGGATATGGTAATTTGCAAAATTTGTATGTTGTGTATTTGGAACACACATTCTAGGTAGGGTTGACGATGAGTGTGATAGAAAAAAGTTTATAGAACCGAACAACTAAAATAAAAAGCCAAAGAGAATATGTTAAACCTGTTTATAGTTAAAGCTCGTAGAAGTCATAAAATTTCTTATATCAAAGAAATATTTACGAGTTTAAATATTGGCTGGATTTCTAGCTCCTCAATGATGTTATTCGTTTGTAAATTAGGCTACCATATCAACAAATACATTTTTGTTAGTGTGCAAAGAAGACTGGCACCATCTCGACTGATGAAATAGAAACAAAATCGATTGTTTAAACCTTTCTGCAGAAATTATTATGATGAACTACAAAATAAAGAAACATATGATGTAATTCTTAAAGAAATAATTAAAAAAAAATTAAATCTATAAGAGTTATTTCCGTTAGGCAATTACGTTTGCGACACCTTCTATACGGATCAGAATTAGGGATATTACAGATCGTTCTTACACAATTACAGCTAAGGGTAACAATTCGAAGGGTAACCCTACAAAAAATAAAAATAAAAAAATTTGGTGTCAAACAGTGCCACGGATGTTTGTGCGTCCTATTGATGCGTTGAGCTGTTGGATGATTTATAAGATTTTAGGAGTGCGTAAAAAACTCGCTCTCTCCAGGTTGAAGCTGAATGTGTTAACTAAATTCTTTCGCTTGAAAGTTGTAGGAATAAGTTAAAACTTCGAAGAAAATTTATGGAACTTTGTTCACCAACATTGCATTGACGTTTTAACAAGTTTCAGCCCTAGCCAGCGTATAGAGCGAAAACTACTCAATAATGGCTCCAAAACCATATTCTGGACTTCATTTTATAATTTGAAATGATTGGCTTGTTGACAATCCAGACCTCAACTCGTTAGAAAACAAGTTACGGTCCATTCTAGACGATATACTGCCTTGATCAAAAAAATTTCGGAATCTATTCAGAAAATTAAGAATACAAATTTATTCATCTAAATCTATTCTGTCCCCTTCAAAGTAATCTCCGTCGACTGCAAAACACTTATGCAGCGCTTGATCCAATCCTCGAAACATTTTTTTATAATCGGTTTTCGGTATGTCCATCAGTGCTTCCAGCGATTTTTCCATTACTTCCTCTCGGCTGCTGAAACGCGTGCCATTTTCTTTAGAGAATCGTTGCCGAAGCACTTTTTCAACATTTCCAAAGTTCGCGCACCATTAAATCCGTTTTTTACGCAAAATTTAGTACAAGTTCGTTGTTGTAAATTTAAATCTATTTCTAAAATTAGAAAAAATCGCCATCACACCATAGAGATAGATGTACTTTTGGCTACGTAACTTTTGCAAGTCAAGATTTAGAGGGAATGTCAACAACAGATGTACCAACTTAACAAAAAAAAATCAAATCGGAATAATGGGAGCACCACATAGTGGTTATTCCGTTTTTTTTTTTTGTTTTTTGTTTTTTTTTTTTTTTTTTTTTTTTGATCAAGATGGTCAAGATGATAGCATGGTATACTCAATACTGAAATATTAAGTCTTTAAGGGGCACACCTAGTGTAAAATTTAAAATAATTTGATAGTCTTTACCTTAAAAAATAACATACTAAAATTTTAAATGAATATCTCAAATAGTTTTTGAGTTACAGTCTTCTAAAGAGTAGCGGTTTTATCCTTATCTGGTCTATAACTTAATTGCGGGTCTATAACATGTGCGGTTTGCTAAGAGATGGCGTAACTTGTGTTATTCCATTGAAACATGCGTTGTAAAGCTACTGTCATTGTACGTCATTTCAGTATATATCATTCATTTGAAGCGTAAACAATAATTTTTTTTTCACTCAAATATGTCGAACTTTGTGCCTGAAAAGTGGTTTGCACGATTTAAAAGTGGTGATTTTGGCTTGGAAGACGATGAACCTCCTGGGCAGCCAAAAAAGTTTGAAGATGAAGAACTGGAAGCATTACTCTATGAAAATTGTTGCCAAACACAAGAGCTCGCAGAATCTTTGGGTGTCACTTAAGCAGTCATTTCAAAACGTTTAAAAGCAGCTGGATATATTCAAAAGCAAGGAAATTGGGTTCCACATGAACTCAAGCCGAGAGACGTCGAAAGGCGGTTTTGCATGTCCGAAATACTGGAACGCCACAAAAGGAAGTCATTTTTGCATCGGATTGTTACTGGTGATGAAAAATGGATCCATTACGACAACCACAAGCGCAAAAAATCATATGTGAAACCCGGCCAACCAGCCAAATCAACGGGAATGCCGTATATCCATGGCGCGAAGGTAATGCTCTGTATTTGGTGGGATCAGATGGGTGTGCTGTATTATGAGCTGCTAAAACTGGGTGAAACCATCAATGGACAATGCTACCGAACACAATTAATCCATTTGAAGAGAGCAGTAGCCGAAAAACGCCCGGAATATGCGACCAGACATGAGGTAATAATTTACCATCATGACAACGCTCGGCCCCACGTTACTATTCCGGTTAAGAACTATTTGGAAAACAGTGGATGGGAATTCTTACCCCACCCGCCTTAAAGCCCAGACTTTGCCCCTTCTGACTACTATTTGTTCCGGTCGATGCAGAACGCCCTCACTAAAATACGGTTCACATCAGAGCAGAATATCAAAAATTGGCTTGATTCATTCTTGGCTTCCAAGCCGGCGCAGTTCTTTTGGGATGGGATCCACAAATTGCCAGAAAGATGGGAAAAAGTCATAGCTTCAGATGGGCAATGCTTCGAATAACACTATTGTACATGTTTTTCTTAAATAAACGTTCAAATTTTGAAAAAAAAAACCGCACGAATAATTTTTTTTTTTTTCAAAACTCTGCCATTTCGTTAAATTTTATTTACAATATTTTTTTTTTTCACAATCGTGGGTCATTATATTGGCAATACTTTCTAGTTTAATTAATAAAAATTGCCAAAAATCACCTTTTTTGGGGGGTTACACTAGGTGGTGTGCCCCTTAAAGCGAGATGCGTATTATATCTGTTGATTAGTTAGAACATAAGATCGGGTGATATGCCAAATGGTGGCAATTCGAGCCAAAGTTTCATGTTCTAAAGTTGATTATTGTTTTATGCACGAATCTTGGTTTGAATGCGTCGAGGACTTAGTTGCGGCATACTCTGAATACTCATTCTTTATTGCTGTGACGAAAAGTTCTAACTTTCAATGCATTTCCTGCCAAGATTGCATTGAAAGGGAAACAATTTAAAAATGTATGCGCGACTATATATAAACCCAACTTAAACATCATGCTTAGTTATGTAAGCATCAACAAGTTATGTTTCAGTTGTACCAAAGAGTAAGTAAGAACATGTATCGTACAAGCAATCAATAGACTCTTAATAGATTTAGGCTGAATGAATACCGTTTAGATATATAAGCTGCGGAAAACGCATGTGAGACTCTGAGCCTATATTATTTAATAAAAAATAAAATATCAGAGTTTAATGGTTTTTTTTTTTTTTTAATATAATCCTACGCGCGCACCAAGGGGATATGAATACCCCCTTTTGCTTTTCATCAGGGCGCGGACGGGTGGTGTAGTAGTTTGAAACACAAGTGTATTAGGTTTCAATATTTTTCCCAGAGGTGGTTGTCAAACTGGAGCCAGAGCATCCTCAACCAGTGGGTCTAAGTAGGTGCTAGTTGTTAATTCGTTACATTTAGCTTAGCCAGCAACCACTCCAACATCAGTGGAGTCATGTCAGAGCTGACGCCGACGGGATTTTCATATAACTACATACAAATTCTATGAAGACTTTTTCAGAGAATTGCCTCGCACAGGATTTGAAACTGCGAATTCTGCTTGAGAAATCTATGCATATACCACTACACCAATCACTCATTTTGAAAACTGGCCGCTACGCAATACATAATGTGAAAACTAGAAACACAGTCCCTCAAAGTGGATAGTGTTTCTACATATTTTCCAATATGAAGCGGAAGAACTTTCAGGATGCCTCTAACTTTGTTCTCAGCATTACCGAACGCCCAATAACTTTTTGAAGGAAGTTCACAGAGTCCGTTTATATTTAGGCAGACATGTCAAATTTCAGTGCGATACTGTCTTTAGTTTTGTTTTGACAGTTGATTGTTTTTGACGTGTTTGGCATCATGTTAAGTATGGACAAAAACGAATTTCGTTCCATCATAAAACATTATTTTTTGAGAGGCAAAACGGCGAAGGATACAAAAAAAAGTTGGATAAATATTATGGGGCTAATGCTCCGTCAAATATTGGTTTCGAGAGTTTCGTGGTGACTGCAACTCCACTACCGATCAAGTCCACAGCGGCAGGCCCTCCGATGCGGTTACAGAGGACAATGTCAAAAAAATACATGAAATGGTGTTGGCTGACCGGAAAGTGAAGGTGCGCGAGCTAGCAGATACCACAAAGATTAGTACTGAGCGCACACACCATATTTTGGGCAATATTCTGCATATGAAAAAGTTATCCTGCCGCTGGGTGTCGCGCATAATCACTCCTGACCAAAAACACGAACGCGAGAACAATTCGAAAGAGTGTTTGGATCTGCTGATGCGGAATCGGGCGGATTTTTTATTTTTGGCGTACTGGTAACTGTTGATGAAACTTAGATCCACTATTACACACCAGAGAACAGAATGAGTGCCCGGCAATGGACTGAAGCCGGCACGAGTGCATCGAAGCTCCGAAGGGCATACTCTTCGTAGACTACCTCGAAAAAGGAAAAACCATCAACAGCGAGTATTACTGTGCATTATTGGATCGATTGAAGGCCGAAATCGCAGCAAAAAAGCCAAAAAAAAAAGCGAAAAATAGTTTTGTTTTTGCAAGACAATGCACCGGCGCACAAAAGCATCGCAACCACGGCTAAAATCAATGACTTACGGCCCCAATTGCTGTCGCATCCACCGTATTCGCCCGATTTGGCTCTATCAACTGCATTATTGCGTAATAGCTACCAGCAATTTAAATCTAAAATATAAAAACGGCGGGCCATTGAAATTAGTGCAGATTTTTAGTTATAACCCGTTATTCTATTGCATTGTAGGGAACAACCGGCAGAAAAACTAAACAAAACTTTGCAAACCTTTCTTGTCCCAAGATAGGATTGATTGAGAATCACAATAAAAAGTTTGAATTTGGCATGTTGTCTAAGATATACCAGTCCCGCCATAAGTTCTGTTACACACAATTTCCAGCGCTTATCGTTCAAAACTTCTTGCGGGAATAGAACGTTAACATTTTTTTTAGAACACATGCACTGATCAGTGATGAATCGAGTCGCTGGAATTGCGTTACATAAGTGCGAAAAGGGTGCTGGTCAAATTTTCGAGTTGCTAAAACCATTTGGAATATCGAGAATATTCGTTTATCGAGCTATTGCTCGCTTCGGCTCGAAGAGGGACAGGCCAAGAATTGGTCACCCGCGCGTCGTCCATACGAATGCCATAGTAAAGGCATTCCCCTTAGGAAGCAGAAGATCATGTCCAAGGAATTGGATATGTCATCCAGATTCATGTCTAGGCTGATTCGGGATGATCTGCATATGAAAGCCTATCATCGGTTAACGGGTCATCTTCTAACTCCTCAATTAAAAAAAATTAGGCTGGAAAGATGCAAGCAACTTTTGCACTGGCACGCCGACAATAGCCTTGAAAACATTCTGTTTATGGATGAGAGCATTTTTATCGTGAAAGAAGTTTTCAACAAACGAAATGACAAAATTTATGCCACTTCATCTAATGAAGTGAAAAAAGGTGTTACAAGGGTTCAACGTGGGGGGTCTCTCACCATGGTTTTATATCCATCCATTTCTGTGGAAAAGGTGTTTAATAAGAAGATGTGCTCTAAGGTGTTGTGAAGGGTTTGACTAATACCTTTTTTAGTGGATACGGATGGATCTTCCAACAGGAATCTGCCCCAGCGTACAAAGCCAAAACCACACAGGAGTGGCTCAGAGTCAATATTCCGGGCTTTATAGCAGCAGAACATTGGCCGTCGGGGAGTCTAGATCTGAATCTGATTATGGTTTGTGTTCAGAGTTGGAGAATTGGCCTGTAAGACACCCCCAGAAATTTGGAAAGCCTTAAAACAGCGTTAACCAGAGCAACGTCCACGATCTCCATGAAAATCGTACGTGCCGCTATAACCCACTGGTCACAGTTTGGAAGCTTGTGTTAAAACAAAAGGCAGTCATTTCAAGTGAATCCATTTTTTTTTTTTAATAATTAATATTGTGGTCTAATAAATGAAACAATTTTGAATAAAATGTATTTACTGTTTTTTTTTTTTTAAGGTTTTATATTTGCAACAAAAATTTATGTCAGGGCTACTTAGAAAAGCAATGCTTTACATCTGCGTTTTTATATGACTGCAGCAACTGGAAAATTGTTCCTTGTGAACGATTTTGAATGATAATTACTTACGAAACAAATTTCATCTGCTTAAGAGCAAATAAAATAATTCAAAGATGACAATGGATCTGATACACACTTCAAAGATGTGAAACAGCTAAGTTTGTATTTAATGCAGCAATGTTATGCTTGTCTATGACAGACGCACACACTTTTGTGTCAGAAGCGTTCCGCATGAAAAGCCAACACAATCAAGACTATTAAGATTTACAAGGGGATACGGGATCTCAATAAGTGTACCTTTTTTCGATTTTCCTTGTATTTTTGATAGCGTAAGTTAACGAGTAAAAAGGAAGTTTCTTCAAACCAAGTGCCCGCAGCAAACTTCTAATGTTGACAAAATCCTTGCTCCCTCTTGAAAGGCTTAACTGTGGGAAGAGTACATTTAAAAGATATAGAATCTACTGCTTACAGAAAGGCTAAAAAATCCAAACTAAAACAAGCTGACAATCTTGTCGGTTTTCGCTGCAAAACTTTCGCAGTAAGTCACGATAGATCTCTAAAACACCTGTAAGTCTATCTGTGCTACCCATTTGGTTATGTAGTTGATATTTCCACAAATACAAACGGATCGCGGAAGTCCGCAATTATAAGAAGTGAGTTGTGTCTATTCATATGATTTTCGTAAGACAATATTGGCATTCAAGCCTCCTTTGAAGTAATATAGAATTTCGACTATGGTTAGAGTCTACATTAATTTTTATTGAATCCCCGATGCTTGAAATGACTTAAATACTGAGCAGTAATGTTTCAAATGAAAGATATTGAACGATATCGCTTTTTGGTGAACGTATTTTCTGCCTATCGACTAGGTAAATGACAAACTGAAGTGGTGTGAACAAGTCAGTCAAATTTTCCGAGTAATTATTTATATTTCTACAGAGTAAACAGAGTAAACCACGACGATAATAATTCGAAATGTTTTTATTGTCGTTTCTACTAATGATATCATTTCGTCTAGATGGTAGGTACTAATCACTGAGAGCCTCCAATTATTATTTTCTCTTTATGTACATTTTTCATTTTGCAATCATAGATCGTTTTATGCTCAATGAATGCATATTGAAGTAGCAACCTTATTTCACCTTTGCCACTAATACGTCATCATCATTGCATTCGTATCATATAATTATCTGATGTTTCCAATCAAAACGTACAGCGTCTATGACATGCAGTTCAATTCAAACATAAAGGCATAAAAAAAAACTGACATTAAGCACTATGTATCGCTCACATAATAATATACACTTTCTCCACTTTCATTTACTAAGAGAGCGCGCAGCGGTCGTCTTTTTTTTTTGTTTGTTTTCTGTTCAAAAACCTAATACACCTTGATAGACTAAGAAGGTACGGCCACATGTAAAGCATCAAAAACCGAACCACAACGATGTGGTGAAATTAAAAATAAATTTTTCGCAATATAAAAATAGCCATCGACCAACGGTGGTAATGCTACCACCCACTGATAGGGAGTGCACTTACGTACACTCACAACTCATCAATCTTCAGTAACGCGATGACGTCTAACTAAATTAGCTGAATTGCGAGGGTTGAATATCCGAAATCGGCCAATTTGAGGGGGGTGAATTTGAAATATAATTGACCGACACTAAAATCACGAGTCTCCCCAATAAAGTTTAATTTAGCAACTAACTGAGATAACTGGATGACCAAGGATGCCTTGGTCATTTAGGTTCAGGGAAGGCATTTTGTTTTTTCAAAGTCATTATTACAGTTAAACGCGCGAGTACTCGCATTTTCTAGACGTCATCGACATTGGCAACTTGCTCTGTTCTGCTGTCATACCCACGCTGTGCGGATATTGTGAATAAGTTATTCGAAATTCGGCATAACAAACACAGAGTACATACTCGTATGTGAGTGCAATCGAAGGTGGTTTAAATGTGAGGATTTCAATTAAGTTTTTGTTTTCGTAAATCAATTGACGATCCTATTTGTGTGATGCTTACATCAAGCCTTTCTTTTTTTCTTCTCGCCATTGATTAGTAATTTCTTCTGTTTTGAGAAGCGATAAGTTTCTCTACTGTCTCCTTGTTTATTGGCTTCATTTCAACTCTAACTTGACATTTGATCAATGATTTTCGTATTGAGATACAAATTCGAGTACAAATGTGTGTGTGTGTAGAGTACGATACCCCCTACACGGCCGAATGCACACATTCCTAACCTAATTTAGATCTGTGAATACGCAGTTAGAAATAATTCGATTGTCGTTGTTCAGTGCCAAAACGAGTCTGAGTCACATTTGAGATATTTTTAGCCTTTGAAACTAAGGGCACTGAAATAGATTAGGAATATCTTAAACGGTTCCTATGGTATATGAAGTATAACGTTTTTTTTTATCTTTATTTCGATAAAACACAACACAAGCTCATTGGGACACATGTAACCGAAGTTTTGTTCTTTCATTAGTTCCTTCTAACTTTGTGGAACTAAGTGCAGCGAGAGCGATGAGGTTGCAGCTCAGATAGGGGTAAGATTTTATACGCCAATAAAATTTAATATAGAAACACATCAATTCGCAGATACCGACAATATCCCAATCACATTTGAAAGTATTTTCCATATAAAGATAGAAAAAAGCTTCGATCGTGCATATTAAATGTCTCGCTAATAGTTTAAAAACTCGAACCTTTTTCTGTTCGTGAACTGATTGAATCCTAACAGTGTGGCTTTATGTGATAGCTAGTATACCCACCATTTATCAGATAAGTATATACTCCAGAAAAGTAGATCGACAATCTCCAGCTTTTCGTCAATTGTAAAGCCACGTCTGGCACTTCGACAAGAGTTCATTTGCATGCAACTATTTTTTACCTTTTTAGAGCTTATCTGACTTTGCGAGATAGACTGATTTAATATTTTTCTCAGCTTTTTAAAATAAACCAACCTTTCAGATATGGTGCTCTCTTGTTATGCGACTCTCTTAAGCTAATGATGGAGGAAATAATCTGCATTGCAAAGATCATTATCTCCTGCATATCATGCTGCGCAACCACCAGTTAAGGCAGCATATTTCGATCTTAAGACGGAATCACAGCAGAGCGTCCTTGTGTGAACGAGAGCTAGACAAAATAACTTCGGTCAACAAATAAGCAAGAGTTACGGGGTTTTGGATAACACGCTCTGTGGAGAATCTAGCATAAACCAGCAATAACTTCAGCCTTGGAATATAGTGAAGAATAAATCTTGGCATCAGGTGTAGGCAACTACAAAGAAGTACCCCCTCTCGAAGAACAAAAACAATGCTCTACAACTTATTCTTTAAATCCATATGCATGACCCGAAAGCGTGAATAATGACGAATGGTAAGAGAATGTTTAAAGCACATGCAACCGTGAATATTGTGAGTTCAACAAAAAAAACGGCACAATCCACTTAATAAAAGAGCTAAGTCACACGGAGCGAACAAAATCCAACCGGCTAGAGAGACAGGTATCAGAGACCGTCAAAAATAAAAGGAATAACTATTCACCATCACGGGCAAAACATTACAATCGGCAGCTATAATTTCGAGGTAGTTAGGGAGTTTACATACCTCGGAGTGAACTTCAAATCTATAAATGAAACCTTAGTAGAGATCCGACGAGGATTGACGTAGGAAACCGTTGCTACTTCGGTTTATTAAAACAGCTAGAGCCAAAACTCCTGGCCAGAAAGCAAAAGGTTCTTCTATACAAGACCTTGATCCGGCCAGTTCTGCTATACGGTGCCAAGTGCTGAAGGCTGCGATGTCTCAGGCAGAGACTCTTTACAAGTTGGGAGCCTGTTAGGTAAGTAAGTAAGTAATACTGCGGAAGAAATTTTCTTCTTTGAAAATCTTTCTATAATTGAGTGTATGGTATGCTCGGTCATCAAGAGAAGTGTTAGAACTCTTTACCAAGGTTTAATATATACACTATTCCGCATCAGACTTTTGAAAGACAATGAAGTTCTCTACTTACTATTCTGAAAAGTTTCAGCTCAGTGATTCAAAAACACATTCCTGAGTTCATATAACTGGATGATAGTACGAAGTCCAAGAAGTAAAAACAATTTGTCAGAAGTGTGGTGCGTAGAGAGCGTTTCGGTTGGTGCTAAAAGATGACAAAGTTTGGGTGTTTTACGATTTGGATATGCAACTCAAAAATATTACCTCGTTTCCTTTTGGCGTACCCTTGTGCGTTTATTTATACTTAGACCAGATAGATAAAATTTGAACTATTGTACTTAATGAATAATCAACTGTATATAAATCGATAGTTACGCTCCTAGACATATTCAATGAAAAGCCACATCAAATCCATTTAAAACTCTAATTGACTTTTTGAGTTAACTTTCCACTCCTTGTTTTGTAAATTTACAAAGAAGTACGCCCAACTCCACTCCTACATTCGTTAACTGTATGAATCATGGAATACTTAGTTACAAAAAGAGAAACACGTAATAGACCTTGCCTAAATCTATCAATGACATTATTGTAATCACTTGTGTACAAAAATTGCGGACTCACTCCAGACATTTGGTCGCCAAAAATGAAAACGAAAAGTAAAACTCCCGCATGGTTTTGTTATTTTTATTTTTTGCCAACCATAAACGTGCCAGGCACCAACAACACCAATATCACTAGGGAATACGAATATATACACCAACTTCAACACCAATAAACATCGTAAGCAACGTAAATTAATTAAATTAAAAAGAAAGAGGTATTATCCATCAAACTTGGGACCTTGATCGTGAAAAGAATCCCCCAACTTGGTGTGTTGGGAATACTCTTTAAAAATAAAAATAAAAATTTATACCTATTTAATAAAAAACCAACAACAATGATATTTAGAGGCAAGTAATACTTTTTTTTCTTATTGAAATAATGTAAACAGAATTTATTTGAAAAAATATTAAATTTTTTTTATTTTCCAAGGAAAAACATTCTTTGGAACTGTTCCAGCTGCTAAAAGTGATTTTATAATTTTTTTATAAACGTGTGGAAAATTACCGGTGATTAGGGAGGATAATTTTCATTTCAACCATGGATGTCGGAAATAAGTAAAAGGTCTCATCGAGCTTCACTGCTCTGGAAAATCAAAATATCGTATTTTACGGTATAATTTTTTAACGGTTTTGTTTTCCAACTCAAAATTTCATGAAAAGAATATTTTTCTGGGAAAAAATGAACGTAGAAAACCCATATTAATCAGATAAATTAAGTTCGCGTGTTGTACACTTGAACATAATTAAACGAGACAAAATAATGTTAAACCTGACTTACATGTACAGGTTTTTAAAGAGCTGGGAACAAGCTGTTCCGCCACTTTTTCATGCTTTCAGTCTTTAAATAAAATAAACAGGAAACCATCAATCAAGCGCCACACTCGTGACAGTTAGTATCTAATATTTGTGTTAAGTGACAGAAACAATATGAATTGTTCGATAAGATAAAATAAATATTTGGTCCTTCAATTGAAATTGTTTAAACGATTAGCAAAACATAAATTTTATAGCGGCCATTTCGAAATATTTCTTATTATCTCCTTATTTGAATCATTTGTATTGTATTTGTGTTTACGTTTCAATTTTATTTATGCTAAATAAATTTTAGATAAGATATTTCTGTAGCTTTAAATTAGTACATAAAATTGAATGATTTTCAGTTTATTCTACATGGGTTCCTATAAATACCATATATAACGTCGCCAAAAAGGATTACCGGCTCGAAATTATCACACAGAAATAATACACCATGCAACCGAAGACTGCTCCTCGACTAAACCTAAACCAAAGGAAAAGATTTGACGGGATAGCATTCAATGTAGACATGGACCAAAGAACAGCTGAAATGACTACAAACTGCGAGAGCCTTTTCGAATAGCGTATCCCTTAATCTATCGTCAATTCTTTTACACCGTCACAGTCGCCATGAAGATATGAAAAACCACTTTTGTTAGACTGTTTAACGGCGGAGACGATACGATCTAGCATTCAACTTGGGTGACCACATTGAAGCAAAGATAGTATAAAAAGGCTGATGGACCGGATGGTCTTCTAGCTAAGTTATGTAAGGCAATAGAAGATAGCTCATTTCCAAAATTAGACGGGAGGTAATTATATTTAGCATCGTTCATCCACAAAAAGAAAACTTCTAAGCTTCGCCAACTATAGAGGTGTCAGTATCCTTAACATCGTGAACAAAATCTTTTCTATTAATCTGAATCTAATTTTTAACAGTCTCATTGACTTCTCCCTGTGTGAGAGGTTTAAGTCAGGTAAGTCACTAAAGATGAAATATTCACATTATATCAGATCCTAGAGAAAAATCAAGAATTCCAAACCGTTTGTCGCCACCGCTTTAGTGATTTCAAGGCGGCATAAGATTTTAGCTGCCTGAAAAAAAGAATGTCTTTCGGACGCGGCTGACTTTGAACTCCGAACCGCCTAATTGGGAAGCCAATACACCATCACTTAAGACACGGCCACCACACTCCATTAGATTGCGCAGAATGACAGTAGGAAGAGGTCTTACTTCGTAACATGCTGTCTTCACGAGACATAAATCTGACTTTATGTCTTATCTTTGCAAACTCTGAACTCTGAACTCTGACTGCAATTTGATATTTCGTTTATATGAGAGTTGTTTTCTGTTGAATGTATTGTTTTTTTTTTTTTTTTTTTTCAGAATTGTCAGTAAAAAGGTGGAACTAATCGCACGAACAGAAAAAATATGGCAGACTATTATATTATAGACGTCAGATGCTTCATCTGATATAATTTTGTTTCGTTAACTTCGAAAAAATCTCACTAAGACCTTTGATATCGAAAAAGGATTTAGGCATGGTGAATTCTGTGCAACCACAGGCTGTACCATCTGAAGCTTCTTTATAGAAAACAATAGATGTCATTATATCACCAGGTTTTATTTAGTTTTGTAGAACTTTTTTACGCACTTGCGGAGACACAAAGTGTGCTCCACTAATATCGTTGCCAACCATTTCTCCAAATTTAAACAAACATGGCTCAATGAGGGTTTTGGAATAAATACGGACCCAAACAGTTACTTCCTTATCGTGCGATGACATTTCGTGAATTATGTGAAGATTATTGGTTCCCAAAAGCGTTCATTTTGTTTGTTTACTCCGCCATACAGGGTGAAATATAGTAAGTCTCGTCTTTTTTTCCCCGAAAAATACGGCTCAGTTTCCATCATTCGAGTGACACTATTACTATATTCGCGTATAACAAACGGTAACGTTATACTTAAAATTGTACTAAATTAGCATTTTCAAATCTTGTTTACTGAAGCCGATCGGTTGAGAATTGTCAAAGTTAATAAACTCCAAATGTCGCACCCTGTTTTTACATGCGTTGTGATTGAATAAACGCGGCGTAGTGCTACAAGTATTGGAACATATGTTATATGCTATTGACAAGGTCGCACAACATTGACGAATTTGGCACAAAATCACAAAAGACAGCTAAACCTTTGATCTAGTTAAGTTTTTCTCTACTTGGGCTCCGCTATTAACTTTGATGATACGTAGGTTGACACTTAAGTTTTGGCAATACCGGTTCAGATACATTAAATCTGAAATCAGCATACATTAGTTTGAGGTTTTTAGTGGTACACATTGCTCAGAACGTTTTGTTATACGAGAGCTGTGACGAGCTTAAAGAAAATATATTAGCTAACTCGACGAGCTGTTCAGGAAAATAACATTAATCACCTGAGATAACTAGGGCATAAATTTGCTAATCTCTGTTTACTTATTCTTGTATAAAATATGGCTGATTCTTTGAGTCATCATAATACGTCGCAAAGTTTTTCGTATTTTAAGTTCAGTAACAAGTTGATTTATTAAATAAATAAATTCAATGAACCTCAAACGCATAGATTGCGATTCAAATTGTATACATTTGTCAATTTGCGTAGATAACAAAGAATACATGTTCAATGAGGAATTGTTTGCTATAGAGAAGAATTATATGAGTTAATGTCTGGAAATAGTGCTTCGAATTTGTGGGGATATTTATTATTATCATTTAAATTTGCAGTATTCCTTCTAGACCCACTAAGTTAAAGTCACTTAGCACAATCACATGAACTACTTGACATGAATTGTTTAATTAGATTCTCTGATTTTATTTATGTTGTATCTGATCTCGAACTTGTAACTTAATTGTTTATGGAATTATGATAGATAGGATGAGTGTGTCCTGATGAACAGTTAAAAGAGTGAAAAAAATCTTGATTTAGCTTATATTTATTCTTAACAAGTGACATTAGTGTAGGCAGTGGTGGGTAGAAACATGCAATTTCGTTTTTTTAAGGTATACACCATCGACTAGTCTTTTGCACATAGCGTATTCTCACTAGACCGCATATCCCCTTAATTTAATGAATTTATGCTAGGTTAAATGAAGAAAGATCGACTATTTCGACTATTTGGTATGTGATATCATAAAGGATAGTTAACTCAGAATGTTCAAAAAAGTTTTATATTGGATTTTGAAACAGTTTGTGTTCATTTAATTTACTTCGTCACTACAATTTAAATTGTAAGGGGTTTTGATTTTCAATAGGCTTTTTTTTACAGATCACGCATGACTCCTATCAAACTGCTTTGTCATTTTTGTTCAGTATCGATTGGCAAGTCATCATGGAAACACTCACACCACAACAGCGTCTCCAAATTGTTCAGCTGTATTACGAAATTCAACATTCTGTGAAAAATGACCGGTTAGACCGCATCCAGTATGTATTGGGGAGATTATAGCAGCTGTAGCTGAGAGTGTACGCGAAGACCGTGACAAAATCGATTCGTCGTCGTTCTCAGTAGCTTGACTTGGCTCATTCGACAGCTTGGCGTATTTTACGTGAGGATCGCGGCCTAAAAGCGTACAAAATTCAACTTGTGCAAAAATTGAAGCCAGGCGACATGAATTCCCGTCATTATTCCAGTGAATTGGCTCTGGAAAAACTCAATGAAAATCCGGTGTTTTATCGTGAAATTTTGTTCAGTGATGAAGCCCATTGCTGGCTCAATGGATACGTTAACAAACAAAATTGCCGTATTTGGGCTGATGAGCAACCCGAAGAGTACCAAGAGCTACCATTACATCTATTAAAAACAACGGTATGGTGTGGTTAATGGGCTGGTGGAATCATTGGTCCATATTTCTTCAAAAATGAGGCAAATCAGAATGTTAGCGCCAATGGTAACCGTTATCGTCCCATGTTAACGGACTATGTGACTCCTGAAATTCAAGCACATGGTCTCGTTGAGCTCTGGTTTCAATAAGATGGTGCTACGAGCCATACAGCGCGTGAAACAATAGACTTGTCGAGAAATCATTTTGGTGAGCACTTAATTTTACGTGTTGCTACGGTAAATTGGCCGCCTAGATTGTGCGATATCACATCTTTGGACTATTTTCTCTGGGGATATGTAAAGTCTCAAGTCTTTAGGAATAAGTCAGCTACGAATGACGCTTTGGAAGCCAATATTTCTCGTTTTATCCGCGAGATACCAGTCGCTATGGTCGAACGAGTCGCCCAAAATTGGACCTTCCGAATGGACCACCTCAGACGTAGTCGTGGCCAACATTTACATGATATCATTTTCAAAAAGCAAATGCCATGAATTGTTCTTTTAACCGATATTAAAAATTTTAAGTACACTTTCAAATTTATGTTTTCTTTTACATTATAAATCAAACCTCACGATGAATCACCCTTTATTTAATTACAACATTGTGACTGGAAACGTGGTGTTTCATCCCGAAAACAAGCGCCAAAGTGTCGAGTGGAAGATGCCAGCCGAATCAAAACTAAAAAAATCTCGTTTGGTGAACTCAAAAATGAAGGAAATGTTGATTTGTCCATAAAGACTTCGTTCCATCTCATTAATTGAAACTTGTGGCCGATTTTTAGGCTAAAAATCGCATTTTAATTTTAAATCACTTCTCATATTCGAATGATTTGGAAAAATGTATTTGCCGACTAAGGGAAAGCATTTTTGTAGACGTAGAGGCCATACAAAAGACTTTTACTGACATCTTAAAGCACAACTCTCATCGACATGCATCGCTGTATTGAGTCGGAAGGGGACTATTTTAAATCAAATAAATCAGCTTTCCAAAAAAAAAAAAAAAAAAAAAAAAAAAACATTTGGTTGTTCTTATTTTTAGGATAGCCTTATTGCAGGTGATTGGCCTGCCAGTCAATTTTCTCTAACGCACTTATCAGACACCATTCGCATTAGTGTTGTAAAGTTTTATATCGGATGCATTCCTATCACATTCATCGGCATAGGCAATCGCATCTGGAGGAGGACGATGGACGTCCTGGGCAGCCAAAAAAGTTTGAAGATGAAGAACTGGAAGCATTACTCTATGAAGATTGTTGCCAAACACAAGAAGAGCTCGCAGAATCTTTGGGTGTCACTCAAGCAGCCATTTCAAAACGTTTAAAAGCAGCTGGATATATTCAAAAGCATGGAAATTGGGTTCCACATGAACTCAAGCCGAGAGACGTCGAAAGGCGGTTTTGCACGTCCGATAATCTGCTGGAACGCCACAAAAGGAGGTCATTTTTGCATCGGATTGTTACTGGTGGTGAAAAATGGATCCATTACGACAACCCCAAGCGCAAAAAATCATATGTGAAACCCGGCCAGCCAGCCAAATCAACGGCAAAGCCGAATATCTATGGCGCGAAGGTAATGCTCTGTATTTGGTGGGATCAGATGGGTGTGCTGTATAATGAGCTGCTAAAACCGGGTGAAACCATCAGTCGACAATGTTACCGAACACAATTAATCCGTTTGAAGAGAGCAGTAGCCGAAAAACGTCCGGAATATGCGACCAGACACGAGGCAATAATTTTCCATCATGACAGCGCTCGGCCCCACGTTGCTATTCCGATTAAGAACTATTTGGAAAACAGTGGATGGGAAGTCTTACCCCACCCGCCTTATAATCCAGACCTTGCCCCTTCTGACTACCATTTGTTCCGGTCGATGCAGAACGCCCTCACTAAAATACAGTTCACATCAGAGTAGAATATCAAAAATTGGCTTGATTCATTTTTGGCTGCCAAGCCGGCGCAGTTCTTTTGGGATGGGATCCACAAATTGCCAGAAAGATGGGAAAAAGTCATAGCTTCAGATGGGCAATACTTTGAATAATATTATTGTACATGTTTTTCTTAAATAAACGTTCAAATTTTGAAAAGAAAAAAACAGCACGAAAATAATTATATACCCAATACCTTCTGTTGAATACCATCATCAGAAACAATCAAATTATAACTGGCCGATGTGAACAAAACAATAGTCACAAATCAATCTGGATTATGCTTGACTATTTCAGAATCAGATATTACTCAGTTCTTTTTCAAAATGGACAGAAAAAGCTTTTGCAAGATTTTGACTAGTGGACAATACCTTCTAGATTTTACTGCATTCCAGAGGTAAAATCTACCACACTTGACATTTACGTTGTTACCCTTAGTCGAATGGTTACGACAAAAAAGTTTGCGGCAATATTCAATAGAGGAACGAGATGACGTCATTGTCCCTAGAACATCGGACACATTATTACAGTGCTATCGATTTACACCGAGCTCTGAACTGCCCGACAGTTTAACGCAAATAAAAGCTTATTGATTTTTATATGAAAAACCAGTTTAACTCAAGGCTTAAAATTACAACGGCTTTAAAAATACGATGCTACCAGATATACTAAATAAAAAACATCTGTAGATAACAAATGAATCAGTCCCAGATACGAGTATCGATAAAGATGGAGTTTGTATACCTAGCGCGATGCACGTTCTTTTCAAAATCGACTAAATGATTCAGTGTTTACAAGAAATTAAGATAAATATTGCTATCAATTCATTGAAAGATCTTCCATGACGTCAATGAGCTTTTATAGGTATGTGAATGAGTATTCGGCGAACAAGTCTAAATAACCCCATAAAGTAATAATCTTATCATTGCTTTAAAAACAATTTTGGAAACAGAGACACGACCTTATTAGGGTCTCTCATTGACTTAATACCTGCTTTAAATAGCGAATCCATTTTTTTTTTTTTTTTTTAAATTACTTTTTGTAGATTGGCTGTTTAGAAGTCCCACATAATGCTCTTCATATTCATTAGTGTGAACTTGTGTATTGATTTAAAAAATTTGTAAGAGAAGTGAGAACTTATCACTAACTTAACACTATTTAACTGGGGAACATCTTTTGACGCCACAAATATCAATCACATGTCTATTTCATTTCCAGGAGCAAGGCAAGAGCTACAGTGCACTCATTACAGGTTATCTTGTCATATTCCCACAGAGACAAAACAGATGAGCATTCTTAATTTGCAGATAGTTTTAGCATTGCGGAATGCAATTGGAGGAATGCTCTTTTCACAGAAAAACGTTTTTAAGGTGTGAAATTGATTAAACTATTCCCATTGATAGAAATTGGATTGTTAATCAGAATTGTAACTGACTTCTAGCCAACTATAAAAAAAATCCTAAATAATAGTCGTCATTTAACTTTACAGATTCAAAGAAATTTGTAACCCATAATGCTATATATTATGTTGAGATGAACTATTTAAAACAAAAGAATGAAGTGATGAAATAGGTTGAAACCAATATTTTTTTTTTTGGAATTATTTGCCACTACGGCATCACTTGCAAGACATACACTTTTGGAATGAAGGGTGGTTTTCTGTCAATTTTATTCCAGAATCTATTCGTAGTTTCCGGATTCATTTTTGTATTCCTTTCATTGCAACAAAACTTAAGAACGGCTCGCATATTATCACATTTTATATAAACAGTTCTTACTCATCTACAGAGAAATTCAAAATCACTTTCGGAATTTTTAAGAAGATTTACCTGTAAAGAAAAGAAAATAAAACTTATTAGTAGAGCTGAAATTTTTTTTTTATATATAAATGAAAATATTTAATAAGATTTTGTCCTGCAACGATATAATATTACAAATTGAGTTACTCAATTGAGGACCAAAAGAAAGCCTACTACAAACGGATTATATGTAATTCTTGCCTTCATTGCATTCATCATTTGGAACACTGACTAGACCATAAGACTTAAGTACATAAGACACATAAAAGTTTCTTACGATAATCAATATTCAATTTGTAATGAAGATTCTAATGCCATAGCTATGCGAGGTCGTTATCCTTCCATCTTATCCTAACAGACCGATAAGCATTCAATGATAAGGAACGACATTACGTAAATTGAAAATAAAACAACGACCAAAATAATCAGAACGCTTTAAAGCGATAAAAATCAATAATCAATCGATTTACAAACAAAAACAAAGTCAATTGTCACTTGTGCCTAATTGAGTAAATCAAAGTTAACATTAGAAGCTTTCAGGAATGCATTAGCGACTAATTCTTGTCGCCAACACAATTTTTTTTTAAAAGCACGATTAATGCATTCCTCTTTTAACTCAACCTAGGTATTGTTAGTGGTTTAGTAAACTGTCGGTTTTGAAGATTTTTCACGAATATTAACACAGACAGTCTAAGGGAAAAGGCCATCTATCACGTGTCTTCAATGACCTACATTTGTTTAACAAATGCCATTGAAGTATGACGCTTTAGTCGTCTTGATTCCCATCTTACGACTTGAGATGTATTGTGGAAAGTTTCAAACGGCCCATGAAAATATTTCGAAGTTCATCCAAGCATCCCAAAGCCGCAAATGGCTACCTCACTTGGTGGTACGTTGTAATGACTATATTACATAGTTATGTCTGTATTTGGCATTTATGTATTATGTCCTCATTTAATTTCACATTTAAAAAAGCTACCACGCAGTCAATACTAACGAAAAATCTACTCGTAAGTCTGCAATGCTCAATTGACGTAAGAACCACTGACAACACAATATGTATTTGCGACATCAATTGGATGTTATGGAACTAATAAGTGGGTGGTTGTTTCCGCAGTAATTTTACCGCACTTCTTCGAATCAGCACAATCAGTTAGTAACCGTGAATGGCATACCTTTATTGCAAAATGTTGACATATTTTTATCTAGTCTTCCGGTTTGGAAGACATGAGTCCAAACGTAGTGTGCAGAAATCAATAATGTATGTTACATACACTACAAAACAGAAAGAGATCTATAGATAGAAATGAATAACTTACTATCAGAATTTTCCATAAAACTACAGGGAATGCGGAAAAGTGCATTGAATTCCAGGACATTCGTGGACTGTGATATTCGAAAGAACTGTGTGAATTGTAAGCAAGAAGTGCTCAATTTGTAAAATGGTTATTCTCGTATAAAGAAAACTATTCTGAATGATTGGTGCTGAATTTCTTGTCTTAATTTGAGATAATCCTGATTACATTTGTTCTCCTTTGGTTGAATAATATACTCGTTAGATTAACACCGAAAATTAGCTGTGTCATGGTAATGATTACCATGAAAAAAAAAAAAAAAAAAAAAAATCACGAATTATGCCAACAAAAAGACTAATCTTAAAAGATGAAGAAGCTTCGTGTATGTTTGTCAGTTTTAGTTGGCATATCGGAAGGGATCAGTAAGGATCATCGACATATGCAACCAGAGAGAAACTCTAATTGGGAGGAGTTTAAAGAAGTTTTAGTGAAACCAAGTAACTACCAGCTTACAAAAGATTGAATGACTGCATAAGTTCTGTCACAAACACGGAAGAGAAATACTAACGTCCATCTATGACAAAATCAGTGAGGCCAAAATTGAACAGCTGCAACAACAGTGTAGAGAACTGGAAAAATTCAATAGAATGAAATAAGAACATGAATGAGTTTCAGTTACTGGAAGAAAAAGACTTGACAGATTGTTGAAGCAGAAACAAAAAAAATTATTGTAGAAAGGATATATAAAGGAATTATTTTTGGATGAATGCGAATGAATCCAGCCACATGATAGGTCGATTGGATCTGAAATTCTAAAAGGAGAGGTGTTAAAGGTGCTAGACCAAACTAAAAATAAAGAAACAGTGGACCCACATAAAGTTCTAATCGAGCTATTTAAGTTCAAATGGGAAAATTTACAAGTACATATTGGTAAATCGATCTGTTTAATCTGATATACAGCCATGACAGTTTACCGGATAAGTGGCTAAGGTCTAAGTTCAAAGTAATGCACAAAAGAATTACGGGTTCACAATGTAGCGAACACGAAATAGAACAAATACACCTAATAAGATCTCTACTTTAAAAATAATGCGAAAGACTTAAAGAGGACATAACTTCATATTAATTTGGTTTTAAAAGTGATTTCGGAACAGAAGACTTGAATAAAACGATAGCTGAATAAACGAAAATCTATGATATAACACATGCGCAGAAAAGTCCGTGCCGTTTTATAGTAAAACACAAAATTTTTGCAAAATTCAACTTTATTTATCAATATAGTTGCCTTCGAGGGCGATACACAGATTGAAACGATTTCGATACCAGTTTTGTAGTACGATTTCGGGTTAGCCTCAAAATAGGCCTCTTCATCGGTCTTAAATCTCTCAAATCTCTTTCCGGCAAGCATTCTTTTAAGGTCTGCGAACAGGAAATAGTCGCTGGGGGCCAAATCTGGAGAATACGGTGGGTGGGGAAGCAATTCGTAGCCGAATTCATTCAATTTTGCCATCGTTTTCATTGACTTGTGACACGGTGCATTGTCTTGATGAAGCAGCACTTTCTTTTTCTTCAAATGCGGCCGTTTTTCTGCGATTTTGTCCTTCAAACGCACCAACAACGCAATGTAATAGTCGCTGTTGATAGTCTGCCACTTTTGGAGATAGTCGATGAAAATTATTCCAGGTGTATCCCAAAATACGGATGCCATAATCTTGCCAGTCGTTTTGGACGAGGTTCGTCGCCTGCTCACCACTCAGCTGACTGCCGTCTTAACTCTGGTGTGTAGTGATGGAGCCAAGTTTCATCCATTGTCACATACCGATGCAAAAATTCGGCTTTATTGCGTTGAACAGCTTTAAACAATCCTCTGAATCATCAACACGTTTTTGCATGTCCAAATATTCGTGTATGATAAATCCTACACGCTCTTTTGATATCTTCAGAGCCTCAGCTATCTCGATCAACTTGACTTCACGGTCATTCGTAATCATTTTGTGGACTTTTTTGATATTTTCATCTGAAACAGCCTCTTTTGGACGTCCACTGCGTGCATCATCTTCGGTGCTTGTATGACTTTTAAATTTTCCAATCAACTTGCGAATGGTTGGTTCGGCTGGTGCAGAGTCCGGGTAACACTTATCAAGTCATTTCTTTGCATCGGCTGCATTTTTTCCCATCAAAAAGCACACGAAATTGCTTTGGATCCATTTTTGTTTTTCATAATAACAAAAGTTGCTCCACTCACAACGCTATATCTCGAGAACTAATCGTCCGACAGCTGTCAAATTTATACACTTATCTTTTGAAGGTTGGTACTAACTGAAAATGGATTTATACTAATTGAAAGTATGGATTTAATTCAAGTGGTGCCCTCTCTTAGAAACGGCACTGACTTTTCAGCCCATGTATTAATTTGATAGAGGAGTTCGACAGTGTTGAATACTGCCGCCGTTACTGTTTAACAAGCTAACGACATTGATGACAACAACAATGTGGCTTATATGTTGAGGTAAGATAAAAGGAACGTTATAAGATGGACCTCGAAGAGCAAATCAAAAAACACAACCTTAAATGTTTTCAATTCTGTACACATGAAATCACTGAAAAGGAGACTAGCTTGACTATCGTACTCAAGCAGGAGGAGAACAAATGTAGCAAACAAGTGAAAGTGTAGATAATGTACGTACGTAAGGATGATTTGGATCATCTTATCAAAAGGCAAACAAAAATTAAGTTCCATGTCATACAAAATGCCAAAGCCTTCAGAGATTGAACTAGTTAACTACGGATAAGATAGAGTCATGAAGGAGCCTCTGGTTGAGTTCATGAGATAAGATAATAGATTGGTATTTGCCAATGTTTGAGATACCAAATAGAAAACCTATAGAATTGAAAAATTTGGTATTATCGTAGAGCAAAAATCAAAAGCATTACATAAGATGACAGGAACACCAGAGGCGCTCAAAAAAGTCTGAGAGCACGCACCTAAAATGAACATTTTAATAACGTTTAAGAGAAATTGAATTGATCGAAGAAATATATAGGAAAATGGGAGAACGAGGTTGCATAACACTTTAAAGAATACACTCGTGGAAAATATTATTGTTATAACTTTTCTTCGATTGGAATAGAATAGAAGATTTGATAGAAAAGCAACCAAATGATAAGTTTGTTGTTGGCATAAGAATGCTTAAAAAATGTGGTTTGTTTTTAAAAGATTGTACATAAAATTGTAACGTGTTATAAAAAGTGGATCATCTTTCACAATCGTCGACAAATTTCAAAGTGGCTTGACAACGATGAAGCTCTAAAACGCATGCCAAAAATAAGTCTTTACCCTAAAAAGGTTTTGGTTATATCCAGCAGGTGTTATTCACTGCACCATAATAACGAGAGACCACATATCTTTATAAAATCGTTTATTTAAGCACCTGGATCGTTTTGTTGCAGCCATTTTATATGCAATAATCGAATCTTACGCCGCCTTGTTCTATCAGGATTATCCTTCCTTCCATTATCATATTTTTCCTTATACAATAAGTAATTTAACATTGGATAGGATCAGGTATGTCTTCAGATTTTAAAGCATTACTTCTCCATATCTAGAATAAAATATTTATACGACGCTGAGTTCCCTTTGCAAATTAAGTGGGCCAAAATCATTTTGTGCAATTCCACCTTCGAGACAAGGTATTGAGAACTCTCGCTCTATTCATTGCCATTCAATCCATCAGATATAACAAATTAGGATCACCTTCGAATGAGCAAATCACCTAATCCACATCTAGTTCACGACCTGTCGAAAGCAATATTTCGTCTAGCTGAATTAGAAAAATTGGCAAATCGTTTTCGCATATGAAATTATTTTTAAAAGAAATCTAATTTAATTTATCTTTGCTTGCAATTGTGGTTAAATGTTTTTTAAATGAGTCCTTAAGTGGATGTCTCAGTTAAAAATAAAAACATAGACAAATCCGTAGATTCGTAGACAATTCTGATTGTCGGTTGTTTGTAGTAGCTCTGACAGAATAGACTATTTGGGGTTGAGAAAGATCAAAGCGAATTGCTAATAATGAATGAATTCCTGTGCAACTACTAGCATACAATGGTATTCGAATTACTAAATGAAATTTGTCTTTGTATGCAGAAGCACAACATTTTTTTTGAATGAAAAACCCCAACGACAATTGGCATTTGAATAGAAAAAAATGTATTCGCCGGTATGAGGTTTTATTTATTTATTTATTTATTTTTTTTTTTTTTAATCAGAACCATGACGGAACGCAAAAGTAAATAGTCATCTTCCTCTCTAGATATGCAATTGAAGGCATTAGACAATATTCAAATACCAGCAGCAAGGTTATGACAAAGTGCATTGCAACACGGTTTAAATCTGTCGATTAAGTATGCAGCAACATGTTCATTTATTGTTAGAGTCTAATTTTAAATTGACAGCAAAAGACAAGTATTATCATTGCCTGAGATTATTGGTAATCGACTCGGATCTATTCTAGAAAAATAAATGTGACACCGATATCGATAGCAATGACATCAGAAGACCTTCGAGCTTCAATTAGAAAGATCACTTATTTTTAAATCTGCGGTGTAAGATGATTTGTGACATTGAGCAAAAGAAGACACATTTCTCTGTGACCATGACAAACATAAAAAAATCTCGTAATGTGATGTTTAAGGTTAAGATCAATGAATAATTTGGCTATTAGTCTCTGAAAAATAAACCGTGACTAATAAAGTTGTAAGGTTTGGCAAGAGATCAAAGAGATCTCTAATTTGGTTTACGTAGCATTACAAGTTACATGATAAGCCGATATTTCAGTCAGCAAAAGACATTGGTGAGAAATGAGTGTCAACTTTTCTCAGATTTTATTTCAACTTTGACTTCTTTGTACCTCAAATGTTGTAGCTTAACGCATATCAAATACAATATGAAACTTTCTCTACAAATTCCGAACAACCCGTGTTCGGGTCTTTTCCCTAGATCCAAGTGTGTTTAAACCCATTAATCACAGTTGTCAAGCGAAGCATTTTAATTAGTTATTTAAGGTTTTATGATAGCAAAAAAGATTATTCGTATAGCGTATCCTCTAGAGACATGCACATAAGATTCACTAATCGTTTACAGCTTGCTGTACGTATGTGAAAGATTGTGAAAACATAAGGTAGCCGCTCGTGATAGTGGTGAGTAGATGGTGAAAAGTATCATTATAGTTATTTCTACACTCTTGTAACATAGTGTAAGGTATACAAGTCATTCTGTGATTATGTGCATAGGAGATGACGTCGTAATCTAAAGATGATTTCGGGAGAATGTATACAACACAAGTTTCAAGAGCGAAAGCTCAAAAAAAAAAAAAAAAAAAAAAAATCGGAAAGGATTTGCCATTCACAAAAGTGCAGTAACAATTAAACTTTAGTATTGACTAATTTTGAAGTCTAAGTCTATCTCTTATTTGAGTGCAAACCATGAGTACATATGTTAGAGAAAGAATCCGAGTAAAACTGGTCACATTAAAAGGAAGCCAGAAAATTCGTTAAGAGTTCGTTTTTACTAAGGACAAGACAGAAAGCAGAGAAATCTGTTAAAACCCTAAATAGTGACCTCACCAAGGTTTTGAACTGAAGGGTTTAGCTGGAGAAACCTCTGTGGATTGTCTACTTCATGATGGAACGAAGATCTCATCATCTCGTCATCTTAAAACTAATTTGGACAAAAGGAATATAAAAGTGATTGTTTTACGAAATTTTGTAAAATGATCAAAAGAAGAAAGTTAAACCAGTCCTCTAAAAAGAGAGCGGTGCTGTAAAAAAAAAAAAAAAAAAAACAATGAAGGTATTACTTTTTCTTCGACTGCAAAATTGGACTTATATATGTAAGGTGTAAGTTAGACGTTTTGCGTAGTTTTTCATGAAGATGAATCTTCAATTCCGAGTGGGCTTGACCTTAACCAATAGGCCTCTTCAGCCAGCCTTCTTCGAACTGCCTCCAGTTGCAAGTCGTTTAATGTCATCCTTAATTTGTGTTCTGGCTTAAACAAATGTTCTTCCATATTATCAAGGCTAAGCAATACTGGTCTTATCGTTAATGCTTTCTGAAAGACGTCACTGAAGGTTGCTGCGATTTAACCAGTTATAGGTTTTGTTGGATGGCAGGACTACCGGTAATCCCTCAACACAGGTTCCGACTTAGTATTACTAAAACATTACAACTCGCAAAGGAAGCAAAATCTGCCACTCAAAAATACCAAGTATAACTTCATTCGCCTTCATCAACATCCACGGTTCCGCTTCATAAAGCAGGACTGGATACTGATGGTCTTATATTTTACTCTCTATGGTGTTTCTTGACTAGACTTTATTATTCAATTTGTTCTTAGGTTAAGAAAACCGTAAATCACCTTTAATTTCCGATGTGATGTCATTATCAGAGTTAATAGCCGAACCAAAGTATATACTATGATTCTGTTATTAAATTATCTTCTCCATCTCTCTACAGATTTCTGTTCAGGACCTGTTGCTTTGATGCAATCTTCATACTTTTTGGATAAAATTCCGAACAATTTTTCTACATCCAGCGTTTTACTTTAATAGAAATGTTTAGGTTGAATTAACGAAGTCCCATGATAAGCAGACTCCGAAGATCCTGGCTTATTTAACAGTTGAAAGTACTTTTCAAAACTGCTTTACTGTGAAGATTTGGTATGTTATCGGTAATCAAAACTATGCATCTACTTTTTTTTAGACCTTTGTTACTCCTCACTCGATACGATAGAAGTACTTACGATTTTCTCAACATCGACACGAAAGCACTATAGTATCGTTTTTAAAAACCTAAATCTATACAAAATCCTATTTGAGCAAGATTCGAAGTCAGTATATCTTCAATAGCGTGCTGTTTACGAGAAATGACAAAATGACAAGAAACAAAATGATTTTACTCATCATCTGATACTTCCACTTGAATGGGTTCCACAGGCAAAATTGGGGTATATGGGGTTATTGAGAACCCAACATTGATTTATCCCCAGGAATTGAACTCACTCGTAAGTGCAGTAACTGGTGTGGTTTTACCGCATAAAAAGTATTTGGGCCATTGCTCCTTGAAGACGATGCCGCACCAATAGTGTTACCGTAGATGATGAATGTTATCATTCAACTGTTATCAATTAAACATTGTGTGTTCTAAAATGTGCTTTCAATAATATGGAGCTTCTGTTTACAGCGTTCTCCCCATCATTTTCTGAAAATTCCACCGCGTTCTCTGTGCAGCACAAAACATATATTTTGGAAGAAAAAGTGTACATAAGTAAATTCATTATTTCAGTTATTTCGCAATTAAAGGATAATGTTGGTGCTAAAGAATAGCTGCTGTAGCACTCAGATAATTTGCGAAATGTTTTGAAAAATGTTTGAATGAATACACACTCAAACCTTGCTCCACAATAAAATGCAATTCATCCGAAACCAGTAGAATTCAGCACACACTGACCTTTAGTTTTTTTTTTTTTTTTCACCAACTGCTTAGTATCTAGCACAAAGACATATAATTCTGGATATCTACATATGTATGTATCTATCCGCTGTACAAAGGGTATTTTGTGATTTGCATAAATCCATCTTGCCCTTATAATTCGGTGTGTGAATAAGGAGTAAGTTTTTTTTTATTCCCATCGTCGTTAGATCTCATTGCACATAGCAAAGGTCAAGGTCGACTAACATTAAACTTCAAATAAATATTCTTGAAAACTTCAAATGAGTTGAATAGAACACTCACTCGTAGTTTAACACTTTTGTAAACACAAGCATTTCCCAAATTATATTTGCTACACTTAAACCCCGCATTGATTGTACAACAGTGTGTATGCAAGTTCTTATTTTGTTAAAAACCTTACGTTTACTATAAATATACGGGAAAATGCATGAGTAGATAGGTTAACTTTGTAAATATAACAGATAAATTTTCTAAATAACAAAATAATACAATATTTCATCAATTTTCGTTCATATATCTGAGACGATTACGCTACTGAGTCATATGTTACCTCAGCCGGATTGAAACAAGGCACAACTTGTAAGCAAAGTCTACTTGATAAGGGGATAGATACGTCCTTCAGATGCATTAACCATTTTCAACAATGACACAAACTGTTTCACGTTGTAGTTGCTTTGCAAATGATTTTTCTTTGTTTGTGTTCAACAAAAAAGAAATTAATAATAAAAAAAAAACTTAAATGCTATCTTTATCATTAAATTCAATTAGAGTTACGCTCTGGGTGTGAATATTTGCAAGAGCATGGTATGTATCTGCGTCACTAGAAAGTAGATCGTACGTACGAAAAAAAAAAAATATGGCAAAACGTGTGTGTCGGGTTTTGTGTATAATAAATGAAAGCGCGAAAGGAAATAATATATTACAAAAAAAAAAAAAAAACACACACCGAGCAAACCCCGAATGTTTGCTTCTGTTACCGTTTTTAAAAATAGACCACCAGACAGATAGCAGCAACCAGCAGAGCCGACCATAGGAAAGCAACGCAGAGCAGACCAGACCAGAAGAGTTTTTTTATTACAAGTTTGTTCTATCAGTTAGTGTTTTTTCAGTATGTGGGATTTCGAGCTATTTCAAGCTTATAAAAATGAAAACAACAAAAAAAATTAGCGATTCTTTTTTCTATTTTAGTGTTCATTTCATTCTTAAAATTTTTTTTTTTCATTTTGCTCTAGCTGTTGGTTTATGTAACTCTCTACAGAGCATGGACACATAGTTTTTGACGTACGTACAAGTACGTAGGTGCCAAGGACCAGAAAAAGAAAGAAGTTATAAAATATGAGAAAAATATTTCTCAACTCTGTTCTTTGTTTATAACTAACAAGGTCGTAGGATACGTGGTAGAAGCAGTAGGCAGCCTGACTATCCCAAGCAACTTTGTACACGCAAATGCGTGGGTCTGGACATGCTAGGTGCTACACGTTATCCAGAACTTTTAATCAATGAATTCGATTTGGATGACATTTAAAGGCCGAAATACAAAGTTCTAACTAAATCGATTTGGCAGTTATTGATACATTTCTGACACTTTATAGAATGCGGCAGCTTTTGTACACGCAAATGCGTATGTCTGGACATGACAGGCGCTAATCCAGAATTTTTATTCAATGATTTCGATTTGGCTTGCATTTAAAGCCTGAAATACAAAGTTATAATTGAATCGATTAGTTATTAATACATTTCTGGCACTTTGTAGAATGCCTTGTGTAACTGGGATTTGAAAATGTTGAGGACAAGTTCCTAGCCCAAACATAGAAAAATAAAGTGAACGTAGCTGGAATTAACTTCTATGGTAAATCTGCCCACGCTAATTCTTTCATAATGGCCGATTATAACAGTTGAAAACCATGATTTAGGTACATACACAAGGTGAAGAATTTGAATGATTCACTTTAAACCAAGATAATTTCGTAGTCCATAAAAAAACCCTGTATCTGAAGGACAGAGTATTCTGAACGAGGAAGTCAAATAGCTGTTTGGAAAATCGAAAAACAAAAATGCTGATGGCTCAAACCGAATGAAAACAGAATTCCTCAGTTTCATTGATGTTTACGTTTGAAGAAGTTGAATGCTACCGGTAGTTATGATAGCGACAAAATAATATTGTATTATGAGAGTTCCACCTGAATAGACACCATTTGAGTCACCATTGTTATAAAAGAATTCTTTAGCAAGCACAAAAGTATTTTGATAGCTCCTGTCCAGTGTGGGCATTATACTTTAATGTACTTAGGCGGAAAGATGCCTTATACAACATATTGAAGCCAGATCAGAGGAGGGAAAATATTTTCCTATTTAATTAAATATTCCCTATACTATAATTTATTGAATTTATGGTCATTCTAACATACATTGGCATTGACACATTAAGACATGCCACATACTGAAAGATGGAAAGTTTTCCGGTCTCACAGATGCAAATGCCATTCATGGATAATGGTTAAAAATTAAAATTTAGCTTTAACGAGAAAAGACAGTATTGTGTTTTGGAAGGATTGAATTTTACTTGATTGATGGTTTGCCAATAAGTTTTGCTATAGATATCGAAATTAAATTAGGTTAACCGCAAGAAGCAGAGACGTGAGTTCGAAAATGAATTTGAAAAAGAAGACGTATGGTATGTACTGTCCCCAATAAAATTTGGAGGCAGACAAGAGATCATTTATGAACATTAGAAAGAGTAAAAGACACAGACGGAACCCTGAGGCACACCAATATTTACTTTATAAATTGATTGATGGCTTGTGTGGGTCAATTCATTGACCCATGTTGCAGTAACGTTCTCCATTCACTGTAACTATTTTTCCAGTCTCATCTTTGAAAAAAATACGAACCAATGATGCCGTCGATATATAAACCACACTTTCGCTTACAGCTGTGATGTTTTGGCATGTACGTGCTGGTCGAACATGCTAGTATGGAGTTTAAAAAAAAAAATAGCCAGTTTCATCAAAACGCTTCACCACTGCACGAATTCGGACTCACTTCAGCGATTATTTTGACCGAAAATTTCACGAATTTTACGAAATGTTTCTTTTACAGATCGTCCCATTTTCGTAATAAGATTGAATAACAAACATGCGTTTGTTGTATGGAAAACGACTTCTTGACTAAACCTGCCAAAGATTGTATGACATCTGTCAAAAAGATCAACCACATTAAATTCAGTAAATGTTAGTAATTGACAGGCAACATCCACACCATCTCCTGGCTCAACCGTTAATTTCATCAAATCTCGAGTAGACCCATTGTCTGGGAAAACAATCCTTATGTGAGGACATAAAAAAGTTTGTGCGTTTCAAGAGATTTTATGAGCTGGCGAACTACCAGTATTTTCATGAACTTGGAAGTACAAGACTAAGTGCAATAAGTCTGTAAAGCAAACAGTAACAAAGTTAACTCAGTAATATATTTTTAAATTACGAATAACAATTCTGCAAAATAAAACGAGAATTTTCAACAGAAGGGGAATCAATCCGTATACTCGTATTTTGTTCTAAGAAACAATATATACATTCTGTTTTAAGTTTTACTTTAGGATAAAATCGCAGAAGTGGTGTAGAACACTTGAAGTTAAAATAGCTTAACAGTTAAAACAAAATAGAACAAAAGAATTAAACCCTGAAAATTAATCGGAAATTCCTATCCGTCGAAACTGAGAAGAACCATAAGAAGAAACCATCAATTTTCTGTTGATTCCTTTGACTTGTAATATTAAATAATAATGTAATTGCATACGTTGTTTCTCTCGCTTGCACCGAGGTGATAGAATTCAAATCTATAAACGTCACCATCACCTCGGTGCAAGCCAATGACTGTCTTTGCACATCAAGATGAAGAAGAGATTTAGAGTATTCCCATGGTTTACACAAGAGCATTTAAGTAAAGAAAGGATCTGATGGACATCCAGAATTGAATAGAAATACCTCCTGATCTTTTTTAAACACTATCTTGCCCAAAATATGAACAGTTCACTAATGGATTTCTTGTATTCTTCTACTTTTCCAGATATTTCCTATTCTCGTACTAGAGATTGTGGTGTGATAGTTTAGAAAATATAATATTTAATATATTTAAAAAAAAAAATCGTTGATAATGGGTATTTTATTTCTTCAGCAATGAACTTCTAGAAGATTCGCAGCATATTTGGTTATTTATTCCTGACCAAATTGAGCATCGTAGAATTTGACATCACCTCCATCTTTTAAGCTGATTTTCGATCGAAATTATTAGCGTTGTTAAGCGGAATTACGACTACTCAAGGGGATATTTTTATTCGCTGCAATTTATACCCCATATGGGAAGTGAGTGTTTAATATCTCCATGTTCGGATTTACGATTACGATTTCTATTTTTAAAAGAATTCGATTCAAAAACTTATTTTCTTTTACGATTTTTCTCGTAGAAAGAGAAGAATGCGACATATTGAGTTCTTTCTATAAATCGGCATTGGATTCATCATTATGCAATCGCCAAATTATTGCCAACTTTTCCTCTGCAGTCAATGTGAGTCTATCAAATGATAGGGCCATAATGCAGTGGAATTTGCTCCCATTCATTTTGGAGGCTTTCCTAAAAAGAGGACAAGTTGCGACGCTTATCTAATGGACTTCTCTCATCCAAAATGGATTATAGGTGCTCAATTGGGTTAAGGTCTGGGGATGGAGGTCGTCACTCCAATATTTCAACGTTATTCTGAGTAAAATACTGGTTAGCTACTTTGCTAAAATGCTTTGGATCGTTATCTTGGTGAAAGATGTAACTTCCCAAGGACATTCTAGAAGCAGAATAAGCTTAATTTTCCCTGATAATGTTTACGTAAATTGGACCTGTCATTTTGGTATCGATTTTGACGAGTGTTTCAACGCCGCTAAAGGAGAAACATGCACATACCATTACTGACCATCCTCTGTGTTTTGCAGTTTTACGTATGCATCTTTGGGTCAGTCTTTCAGAGTTTCTGCACCAAACTAGCTTTCTTTTTTTGGGATTCCATAGCTCAAATTTGGACTCATCGGACCAAATTATACTTTGCCAGAACGTTTGCGGCTTTAATATTGGGTATGTAATTTAATTCGTGCGGTTTTTTTTTTTTTTAAATTTGAACGTTTATTTAAGAACATGTACAATAGTATTATTCAAAGTATTGCCCATCTGAAGCTATGACTTTTTCCCATCTTTCTGGCAATTTGTGGATCCCATCCCAAAAGAACTGCGCCGGCTTGGCAGCAAAGAATGAATCAAGCCAATTTTTGATATTCTGCTCTGATGTGAACCGTATTTCAGTGAATGTGTTCTGCATCGACCGGAACAAATGGTAGTTGAGTATATCCAGCTGCTTTTAAACGTTTTGAAATGGCTGCTAGAGTGACACCCAAAGATTCTTCGAGCTCTTCTTGTGTTTAGCAACAATCTTCATAGAGTAATGCTTCCAGTTCTTCATCTTCAAACTTTTTTGGCTGCCCAGGACGTTCATCGTCTTCCAAACCAAAATCACCACTTTTAAATCGTGCAAACCACTTTTGGCACGTTCGCTCAGCTAGTGCATGTTCATGAAGAAGAACTCCCCACAAAAACACTTTTTTAGGCACAAAGTTAGACATATTTGAGTGAAAAAAAAAATTATTGTTGTTTACGCTTCAAATGAATGACATATACTGAAATGACGTACAATGACAGTAGGTTTCCAACGCATGTTCCAATGGAATAATAATAATAGAATAATAAAAGGTACCCCATCTCTTAGTAAACCGCACGAATTAAGTTATATACAATATATAACATATTTATAATATATGTATACTCTTTCCGATGTTGACTGTACGAAGCATAGGCTTTTTCTTCGCAAAAAAAAAAAAAAATTATAATCCACTTTCTTGCAGTCGACTTTGCACTGTTCTTGGTATTATGCTTAATTCAAAATCTTCTTTAATACTGCTTGAAGAAGAAAAGGGATTTTTCCTGGCCATAATTTTGATTCGTCGGTCTTCTTTTGCTGTGGTCTTCCGCTTTCTTCCGCAAGAAGTCTTGAATTTGGCCACTGTCCCTTGTTGTTCAAAATTAAGTCAGATCTTTTTTTACACCAGAAATTGACAATTCATATTTTTGTGATAGTTTTTGGAATGTCAAACCACTTTGACGGTCCAAAATTAGCAGTTCCTTCACCTCGGGTGCTAGCGGTTTCATACCAGAATAAACCAGAGCTTAGAATGAAAAAATAAAATTTCCAATTTCGATTTAATGCTTGTGTACCTCTTTTTTTTAGTATAGTAAAAATCTCTTCTAAAAAACTATAAAACTTTTCGCAATATTCCAGTCCGTAGTACACAAAATATAAAATGCACTTTATTTTGTTGTTACCACAATTGATAGGAAATAAACAAAAGTAATTAACGATTAATTTTTACAATACGGTAAGCACATGGTAAGGTGACGTCAGCACAAAAGAATTGAGCCATAAAAGCTTTTTGCTTTTAACTAACATGACTTTGAAAGTGAATAAACTGCTTTTGCACTTTATTTTGTCCGACAGTGTATGTTGGCCGGTAAATTTCAAGTCACCTTACTTTTTAAACACACCTCGTAGATGTGCTGCTCATTTCCTTTTTAATTCTCAAGCGATATAGCGTTCCAAGTGCGACTTAGTTTATTATTAATGCCAGCCTTTGGTTTGTGTGTCTTTTGCCAAGAAGGTTGGGCACCTTTATTATAGAAACTCATTATAACAGCCCAATGATTCCAAATATTCTCCACTGCCATCTGACTATGCTTCTAGGAGGGCTACCAAAGAGAGTAATATGTTTACGAGAATTCTGATTATAGTTTCCAGTCTTTTTATGGCTTGAATTTAACGTTTAGGATAAAGTTTTTGGCTCCCAGCCGCTTATTTAAATTTTCGAATTGCTAGCTTAAGTACATCTTCTGTTAACGTAAATAAGAATTGCTAAGTGATGCTAAGCAAGCAAAACTTAGTCTTATCGCGAATAAAACAAACACAATCCTTTAAAAAAAAAAAAAAAAACTTACGCTCTTTATTTTGTTGCTTAATAGGCGTCTGTATTCTACAGCATTTGACTTACGACTAATCTGCTACTAATCTGGCAGACTCTTTTCCTGGTGTGGCCACTTTACAATCACTAGTTAGTGTTGCCACTTTATAATTCTTACATTCTTATCAGTTTCTCCCCTAAGGCTTGCTACACCTTTGAGCATTATTCAAGAATATAAAATCAAATAACTTTAAAATCTTTTTAGAACAGAATGTTTTTATTAACTTATGCATTAAAGTAGAGTTTAAAACAAACAAAGTAACTTCACAAGTCAAATTGTTGCCGAGGGCCTACAAACCAATTAAATAGAGTGCAACGTTGGCATTCTTAAAACATTCATAGGTCTATGCCCCAACAAACCTCTTACTCAACCTTCCCCAAACCCTTTACCGCAAAACTAAATCCCGACCAACAGAGCCGTCGTAAAACCAAAAACCTTCGCAAAAATTTTCCATTGCAAATTCAATCTACGCGCATAAATATTAATTTCTTGTACGCGATGCTAAGCAAACAAAAAACCACAAGGCAGCAAAGCAGAAACCAAAGAAACAGGCAAAACAAAAATCGATTTAATGTGCTACGAGTATATGGTACTAAAGTAAATTTCGAGCACAAAACAAATCCCAATTAGAGGAGAAAGCCGTAAAGCGCCAAACTGAATGGAGAAACATAAAGCCAAAGCAAAAGCCGAATGGCACTACAGACAAAGCTAAAACGACAGTCAAAGCCGTGAGACAAAAGGAATAAAATAAAGCTAAGGCAAAACACGAATAAACTTTGAATACCGAGAGTACGCGAGCGATATTTTAGATTGCCACTTCGTAGCTCAGTCGTTTTTGTTACTTTCGTTTCTTTAACAAGGATACCCGATGACCTTGAATGCTGTCATTTAACACACACACGCCTTCGCTGATGCGCACGAATATTGACATAAGAACCAAAGTGTAGTATTCAGCCTTCCATAACTCATATTGGCCAAGTTTTTGAGGGATACCTTGCTTGTGCCGCTACTTCGGATTTTGTGGGCGAATATGGAAACACAGACACTGGATGATGATGATGTTGTTGATGACTGACAAGCGAAATGTGTTTATCTTTAACTCTTTTGTTTTCCTCTGCATTTATTTTGGATTTTTATATTTCTTCAGGTAATTGCTTTTGTTTGATTCTTATTTAATACTGGGAGAGATGGTAGAGATTATTTAATCAGAAACTTGTTTTTGGAAATTGGCTTTTGGCAAGAAGAAAGAACAACAAATCAAGGAATGAGATCGATAAAAGCTTGACAGCATGTGTATTCTTAGAACCACTACCACCTAGACCAATGACTAATAAGAAGTTGAAAACAAGCTCTGCGACTTCATTATTGTTGCTCCAGTTATAGCATGTTACTCATACAATTTTTAGTCGAAAATCTATGCAGCAACATTTGCTAGGGTGCTATGGAATATGGATAGATATTTTGTAGGCATACATGTGAGGGAAAATATTTGGCATCGATTTAAACGTTTTTCAATGATTCCATTGGCCCCAATTTGAATGCGGATTTGTCATAATTTATAGGAATACATGTGTATATAGTAGGCGTACAAGTTTAAAGAAATACTTCTGCAGATAAGCGCCGATACGTCTGAGCAAGATCTACTCTCTCATATAATTTGAATAAGGTCTGGCGAAACCAAAAAAAAAAAAAAAACCAACAGCACTTAATTTGGGTTGAGGTGCCAGCAATTCGGCCGACACAAAATTATACATTTAACTATAAGTCGCACAGTATCTGTTGTGTACGGATACATGTAGGAGTAGTAGATTATGCAGCCTCAAATCAAGCCAAGGTAAAGACTGTGTCGTAAGTTGTGGAATTAACTTTCAAAACGTTTTGAGTCGGAATCTACCCAAGACTTTGGATGCAACGTCATTAGTTAAGCAACACTTGTAAATGAGAAATTAGTTTGGAACGACAAATAAATGGATTAAATTTTAAACCGAAAGTGTATTCAAAAAATCCCTAAGGATGAGCAATAAAGACGGATTTGAGGTGCTTGAGGAGTATGTATGACTTGATCTAGACTGTGTATGGCTCCATGGCCTTTCAAAGTCTAAGTTCTTGTTAGAACGAACTTAAAAATGTTTGTTTTACTGGAACAAATTCTTACTCTACCTACCATAAAAAGTCAAATTCAATTTCTTGATTAGATTTTGATAAATTTTTTGAATAATTTTCCAGGAAAAACACTACCAATCGTGGTTTAATTTCACGCAAGCACAAGGAAAAATATTGAGAAATTTCAAATCGATCTGTCCAACTGCGATTTCAATAAACCACTGGCTAAGATTTCGTTCGCTTGTTTACATGTAACGCCATCGAAAGAGTTTCACTGGTAGCAACGTCTAATAAAACTGCTAGCGCAATGATCTAGGATCTCTATTAGATTGGTCTTCCAACATATGTATGCCCTAAACTCCATTTTGGCACAGTTGCATCAAATGGATTTTTACGGGAGTATTACAAGTGTTTTCAATGTAAAATTTTCAACCTTTTACTTCTTTTATTTGTTGGTGTTATTACATCAATTAAAGAGAATGTAGTTTGCAATTAATAAGTTGCTCAATGGTCGATATGTTCGTTAGAAAATTCATTAAGTTCTCCAAAAGTTGCATGAATCCATGATAGAGTTTGACTTCAAATTGGTCTATTTGTGATCATTTGCTTGGATGTTTGTGAAAATAACAGAAACAAAATACATACATGTAGACAAACCATAAATTGCTGTACTCTTTAAGAAAGCGGAATAATTATGTCAGTAGATAAACACTGCGGCGCTTAACTTTATTATCGAGAAGATTGACTTAACACGGAACGCGACCAACTCCGAAATAGCCCTTTGACCGGAAAAATACCTGCTGTGGCTGCAGATATTTAGTCACTTTATCAGGTGTAATTAGATATGGTGGGCAACGTAAAGATATTCCGTACAAAGTGCAAAAACAGCGCATCAGTTATTGCCGGTAGGCCGCCAATCACTTTAAAATCACAATTAACTCTACTAAGCCCCGACTGTGATCATATACAGTCAGAAGTCACGAGCAGCATTTGCATCTATCAGCACCTTAAATCAGCAAATTGATTGCTTTTGAGGCACTAAAAATCCGTATGAAATGCACGAGGTACTATTGTTTTGTGTGGCGTTTACTAAGTAAAGGTGATAAGACCAATTGGTTTTTCACGAAGCCTTCTTTATTTGATATTTCATTGTCTATTTTTCACCTGATGGACAAACTAAGCAAAAAATACTTTTAAAAAATGGCGTTTTATAAGAAGGTAGTGATTCGTAAGACTGTTTTTTTTTTTTAACAATTGATTAGCAGTGTTGTTATTTTGAAAGAAAAATTCATGACGCTTTTAAATAGGTTTCATACAGAGGGAATAATAATCTATTTTATTTCGATTGTGTTGCTAAGCTACAATGACAAGTTTCTACAACTTCAAATTCTTGAAACGATGATTGCACAAATCCTTAAATCTAGAATGCTCTTTGATTTCTGGAATCACTCCAAACAAGTTAAACTTGCGGTTACATTAACAGTTCAGTCTTAGAAAATGAACGGAGTTTAAAGTCAAACAGTTGCAATTGCAAACAATTCAAGAGACCGTAATCATACACAGTATTTCAACGTGTCCACCAAGGAGCCATGTCTTATTAGAGTATAAGATATATGTTTGGAAGTATATGACTTTTTACAAGCTTTCCATTTGCCATTATGCCAGAAATATCATACATACTTATATACAATATATCTAGTCTTTCTTTATTAGGACCATAATCTTTTAGTTAGGGCGGCTATAGATGACGTCTGTTCACAAAGATGATTGCCTGATCATAACGTTTCATGAGATGAGTTAGCAAGTGCTGATTTGTTTTTATTTTCTTTTTTTTCATATAGATATTCCACATGGTATGTTCGGCGACGAAATTCGTCTTACTACTTCCTACAACTAAATGGATCATATAGGTAACAATTGTGCAGTTCAATTTACGTTTTTCTTATTTATTACCACTCAATCCTCATTTCTGGTCAAATTGCTGTGAAGTTTTCTTCCTTTTTTTCTAACTTAAAAGAGAAAAACTAATCTCTTAGTGAGAATGAAACAAATTCGACCTTTTGGTAAGCCTTAAATGAGCATACAATCTTACTCACCCCATGTGTTTATTTAGATTGCGTTATCCAATTAGAGTACGACCTGGAAACCTAGTTATTTCCAGAACAATATGTGATGAGAGAAGAATGAGATGAGAACACTTGTGCCTATCGCTTTCGATCCAAGATCGGTTTAAGTCAGTTTTTTTTTTTTCAAAACTGAAAAGACCACAGTACCCGTCCTATATTAATTGATTACACTTAATTAATATGACATAGAGGTCTTAATTAATTGTATGCACGTTAAAAATAAAAGATGCATCCAAGTGTAATTTAATTTGCTAATTGAATTGCTAGAACTTTGTAAAGTTACGACTTTTCTATACAATTACAAATCATGAACAAAGCATTTTTTGGAAAAGCCAGCAACCAGTAAACTAAAACTAGAAACATTGTATTCGAAAATTCATTAGCTGCGGCCTTTCACTTAAGAAAGAAAATAAAGAGAAAACTCAAACGAGTAGTAAATCATTTGTAAAAACAAAAAACAATTCTCTTGGTGTTTTCGTAAAAGAAAATTTCTACCAATTAGTTCTATTGATGAAAGTATAATATAAAGAATTAATTTATGCGCATGTGTAACGAATGTATTATATGAACTGAGTAATAGTGAATGGGAACAATTGTAATTGATCCAACTCCGATGAATTGCCTCTACAAAATAAATACAAATATGTAATTCATTTGTGTAGTTTGCAGTAAAAATCAGTATGGATTGCACAAAATCTCTGACGGTTGCGTGACTAGCAACAGTCATATACCAAATTTCTTGGAAGCATTCTTTTTTCAGATCTGGATTCCAAAATCACGAACAAAATTCTGAATCATCCGAATGCGTTGCGTTTTTATGCATCTGAGTTGTGATGATTCATGTTCGGGTGCATGCAAAAAATTCATTTATGATTCATTGTTACTTAACGATTTCCAAAGGTTATAGTCGCTTGACTAATTTCTGAACCTACAATAAAAAAAAAAAAAAAAAAAAAAAAAAATAATAATAATAATAATAATAATAATAATAATAATAATAATAATAATAAAAAAAAAACATCCCGGAGTATGAAACATTTTTCAAAAGACAACCGACGACTTATTCGTTATTTGTTTACTTCGGTTTTGTGTGATAAACTTCCGCATTAAATGATCTTGGGATCAAATATAAGGTTGATACGTGATTCTACAAGCTCTAGCATTGAGTTAGGAGGTCAATGTCAGATTCCAGGCTAATGTCTAGTTTGCGGTGGAAGACTGAGGGAACTTTCGATTTAGCAGGGTTAAGCAATAGTCCGTTTACAACAGACCAGATCAGAGACAAATCTTCAATCAGGCTCCTTAATCTTATCATACTTATGGGATGGGCCAGGTAAAGCTGAACATCGTCAGCGTAAAGGTAGATTGCAGCATGGATGCAAACGATGGTATCTTTTATAAAAGTACAGAATATTTTAGGTCCGAGCATTGATTCCTGAGGTACTCATTGCTTGATTATTTTAAGATTTGGAGATTTGCTTATAGTGACAACCCCTTGCACCTATTATATAGATAATTCCTAATAAGCGTTGGACCTTCCGGCACAGAATATAATGCTTTAATTTATCGAAGACCTATGAAAAACCAAGTAGGCTAAGTATAGTAATGTCACAAATCTTTTATCAAAGTGACGCCTTATATTGAGAATTGATTCCTGAGGTACTCATTGCTTGATTATTTTAAGATTTGGAGATTTGCTCCCCCTGCACCTATTGAATAGATAATTCCTAATAAGCGTTGGACCTTCCGGCACAGAATATAATGCTTTAATTTATCGAAGACGTACGAAAAACCAAGTAGGCTAAGTATAGTAATGTCACAAATCTTTTATCAAAGTGACGAATTATATCTTCTAAGATATCAGGCATGTCCAAAGAGAAACTATTGTTTATTAGTCTTAGATGAAGGATGCGAGCGTTAATCGGATACTCACAGATGATGAAAATGCGGAATCAGTGTCACACTTACAGCAAGCGAAGTAGGAAATAGTCTCGCTTATATGCTAAGCAAAACCAAAATAGTCTTAACCTGGCAGCAGTGATTAGACTACAAAATCCCAAATCCCCGCTTAATGTAATGTGTTAAGCAAAGTAAGCATTCTACTGCAGAAAAATCAAAAGTGAATGAATGAGGATGCAGATAGTTCGTTCAATGAACATTGTTTAGGAAGGTTATGGAGAAACTCGTTTTAATCGATTTACAATAGTTGCAGCCTAATTGCCACACAAAGCTTAGTGAATTTCGACTGCGTTCATAATGCCTTGAATGGAACTTGACTGTCGTTAATTTCGCAATTTGAATGGTTTAGACTGTTATTTTTCCGATTCAGGCCGTCAAAGAGAAATGTACTATTTACTGGATGTGGTATCGGTTTCATTCGGATATTGGTCTGGAGTTGTTTTGACAGACAAACACGCTTATAATTCAGCCTCCGTGCCAATTGCAATAAGCTGCATGCACCACACACAATCTTAGTATTCTGACGTCATTGGCTATGCCACACTGCAAACCCATATTTTCTAAGGATTTCTGGATATTTCTCATGAACGACTTTATAAAATTTTACAAAAATCCTTAACAGCCGGTTATAGTAGTTAATTTGTTAACAATACCCGAAGTAAAAATTTTTCATCTGTCCAATTTTTTTTGGAATTTCATTGTGATTACAAGCGAAAAGTGCAAAAATTATGAGTTGGATAAAAGCGGAACTAATGGTATTAACATGAGTTGTGCACGTGTTTCGCTAACGAAATCAAATTTACTTTTGTGCTATCTACGGCATATATCTTCATGGTTATGTACCAGGGTCTTTTATACATACAAAACAAACAATTCATCCCGCCCTGTGCGTGCGTAGGCTCCGACATTGGCAATGTTATTGCCCAATTTGAATTTGTGCGTTTATTGAAGGACACCTCCATCTCTACCCAAACACATTTGTCTGACACACACACATTCGTTTGACACATCGTCGATGAGACTCTACGCTTCATATCGTACTTCTCGTACAATCGCTCAGTTCTCAGCGTGCTTTACATTTGATTTGATCAACATTTTATCAAATGTATTGCTTTAATAATTGGGTTTTACAAATGCGCACATTCCAATATTACTCTCCCTATCCAAACACATTGTTTATGACCCACGACCTATCGTTGTGTGGACGAGGGAGCGCAACCTTTTTTTTTTTTGGAGTAAATCGATACGGCTATGAGAAATTAATGGAGTTCAGTTTGATTTGACGACTATTTCTTTTCACTGTCATCGCCAAAAAAGAATACCCTTGCACCTTCGACTAAACCTGCACTCTATTTGTACCGTGAGTGCAATAATAAGCTCTCTTCTAATTTTTTGATTAGTTCTCAGAAGGTGGCCTTTCGTTAATTACAAAGTAATAACCGAACTTAAAAAGAATCTAAGCTCTGCAGCATTTTTTTTTTTGTTTTTTTGTTAGATCGCGTCCCAAAAAACGGTGGCCATCACCTTGTCGGCCAAAGGTAAAGTTATCGCTTTCTTTGGAGCACGTTAACCGGATAAAATCCATTGTTTCGATTGTTCTTTGTTCTCTGGTGTGTAACAATGAATACATGTCTCATCGACAGCCACGAGAAATAATGCAGAAACTGCTCTGAATTTCGAATTAACAGGGCCAAGCACGTCTTTGAAATGGTCTTACGATTACGCTTGTTCTCCGGTGTGAACAAACGCTGCACCCATCGTGGACAGCTTTCTCACGCCCAAAATCTCGTGTAGGATATGGCTAACGCGTTTAATCAAGATGCCTACTATCTCAGCCTATTCGCAAATTTTCACTCGTTGGTCCGCCAATACGAAATCATAGATTTTGTCCACGATTTTATCTGTGGTAACCCTTTTTCGGCCCCTAGGCGCGGTTCAATCAAAAACGATCGCGCGGCCACGGTTAAACTCTGCGAACCTGTGGCAAACGGTTGTACGGGAAGGTGAATGGGTCCCGTACACACCATCTAAGATGGGCTTGATTTCCTCGCAGGTTTTGCCTCAAAAACAAAAATCGGATCACGGAGCGATTTTGTTCTTTTCCCATGGTCGCAAAAATAAAAAAAAAGCGTCGGATTGCCACCAAATTTTGACAGACGGGCTAAAAAAAAAGTATTAATTATTTTGGCTCAGTTGTGCCACCTATCTTCCAATCCGAGTATTCATTAAACCCCCCCCCCCTTTTTTTTTAAATCAAAAGTCGGCCTTAAGTCAGTGATCTTGAGCATTCAAAAGGGGGTGGCCGTGAAGTAGTGGTATATGCAAAGACCCCTCAAGCAGAATTTGTGGTTTCAAATCCCGTGCGAGACAATTCTCTGAAAAAGTCTTTTCATAGAATTTATATGTAGTTATATGAAAATCCCGTCGGCGTCAACTCTGACATGAAGGCATAACAATGATGTTGGAGTGGTTGCTGGCTGGGCTAAATGTAACGAACTATTAACTAGCATGCACTAAGACCCACTCCTCTGGGAAAAATATCGATACTAATAAACCTGAGTTTCAGACTACTACACCACCCGCCCGCGCCTGGAGAGAAGCCAGTAAAAGGGTATTCATATTCCCTTGGTGCGCGCGCGGAATTATAAAAAAAAGCTCTTAAATCGAATGAACCTCATATGAATCTTAACATAAAAGTACGATACCCAATATGAAACCCTTCAGAACGTCAACATCCGGCAATAACTTCCGTTCAAGTTTGGTTCTTTATCGATTTTTTCCAATACAAAACTTCCATTTCAACCCCCTCTTTTTCTCGTTTTCTATTTCTTCTACTCTTCCCACTTGTTATTCCATTTTAATTAAAATTCTTAATGCATTAACCAGACTCTTTTTCCATTTTGAATCTTATAAATTGGAATTCAATTTTAGAGACTACAAAAGTGCCTTCGGAAACGTCAGGAAAGCATTTAAAAAATTAATGCAGTTAGACACTTATGAAAAAAATGAAATCTTGTGATTGCCTCACTTTTCAGAAACTTCTTGGGGTAGATTTAAAAAGAGAGATAAGTGCATTTCCAAATATTCAAAGTTTCACAAAATTTCTATAGACCACCCCATGTCAGCTATCGGGCGGGCTGATCTGTTTGGGTTTTCTTTTATGTTTTATTCAATTTCAAAGTGACTTGACTTAATTTTTGATGTCGAAAATGTACTACATATTTCCCCTTTCTATTTTGGCTCTCCTTTGGATTGAATTTAAACTAAAAGGCAAAAATAAACTAAAAAAAAAAGTCGAACAAAAAATACAACTGTCTGCCACGGTTTGGTGGATGTCCCTCCTCAGCAAGTTGTTCATATTCGTGTCAAATATATAAAATTCTCTATAGTTTGCCAAAATAAATAAAATCCAACTGCGAGCAGCAGCATGAACTATTTGAAGAAGGAATAAATAAAATCTCTCCGGTCCTCCGTTGCATGCAACGCTTTACCTCTCCCACTTCGAAGATTATCAATGATAAAAGTATAATGTTAATTGGTGGATTAGTAATATTAGCAGCTATAACTAAAAGAGCTCAAACCTAACAAAAACATTGTACACAAATTATTGTAGTTGAATTCGCCTTGAAAAAGTATTTTCTATGTCTACTTGGGTGTACATTTCTTTGGGGTCCCATATCTAAAAACGACCTAATACGCCACCATAGTCGAACAGAACTAGAAAGTACCACCGTTTATATTTACTTAATTGAATAAGTCGCCATATTGAATTGTTTATCGCTTTGTACGTTTTTATGGGTTCCCCATTTCGTTTGTTGTTGTTTTTTTTTTTCTTGCTAAATTCCTCCAATTGCCGGGTGTTTTCAATACCGCCGTCCGGCATTTTATTCAGGGCGACATATAGTGACAATAAACGGTATTCGCGATTTATATTTGGCGGTATTCAAGTAGCTCTGTCCATTTTGTTTTAAAAATGCCACACACCACACCGTAGAGCATAAAAATGTTTGCGCTCTGTGCAAAGACTACACTTTTAAACGCATTCGCTCGCATTAGCAGCGTAAAAGAAAATCTTGTCAAACTGGCCAGGCATTCGTTTGTGGAAAAAAAAAAAAATAATAAATAAATAAATAAATAAATAAATAAATAAAAGTTTGCGGGGTCTTTTGTCACTTTGGCATGATTGTTCATTAACCCTTTAGTCTGGCTTTTCTCTTTGATTCGCCATTCGCCGTTAATAATTCATTTCGCAATGCCATATGTGTGTTGATACGGTCAAATTTTTGCGCTACATTTTGTACACTTTAGATGTTTGTATTTATTTGACATCCATTTAGAATACTCGTACTCGTACAAATTGTGTAAAATCCATACTAAATGATATGTCGAATTAGAGAAAGATAATTTTTTTTTTTAAAACAAACAAAAGTTGATTGATTTTTGTTTTACTGAATCAAACCCGTCAGAGAGTGATGCAATAAATGACATGAGTAACGTATTATAACCGTCATCTTATGGCTGGTGGGATGTTCGTTACCAAAAACCGACAAAATAAAATGGTTTCTTATAGTGTAGGTGACAGATGTCAAAGTGATATGTGACGTATATTGATTACTCAAAGAGGGTAACAACACTTTCCAAGGTCTGTTTATACGGTGTTTGTGTTCGTATTTTCATGTGACATATGCTAATCTCTATGATATTATGAGTAGGTCCTTCTTAAAGGTTACTTCTCGCATTCATAATTCGATTTGGGTTTTCTTTTTGAGGTTAGGTTAACATTTTAATGTACACATACTATATGTTTACTGTGTTTGTGCGTATAAACTATAAACTATTGATTTTTTACAAGTTTCCTTACAATTCACGTGATTTGTTATAGCGCGGCTTGAATATTAAATTAATTTAAATAATTAATTTATAATTAACTTCAAGTAAATCAATGACTACTTCTGTCGATTAGTGAGTGTCAGGTGCGAATGTTCATTTGCTTGATGGTATTTACTCCAGCTGATTTACCTTTAACTGAAATGTGATTTTCTTGTTCATTTATGTAGAAAAATTCACCATGTGTTCGGCAGCAGATTCGTATTTGGGTTTACAGACATGGATTCGTGTTGTTGATTTTTCTGTCTTTATAAGTTGTAACACCTACTTATTTAACAGTGATGGTGGGTATACACCATTTTTTTTTTGACCATGCATACCTATATTTACTTATTTGTGCACTGAAACGTAATGAAATGAAACTTAAGTAAACAAATTATGGTCTGACAAATAAGCTACTCCCATGATTACCAATGCAGGTACTTTCGGTACATTAAGTAGGTGATTTAGATCCCTTACGATGTTTGTGTGGCACTTTCTACAAAGTTCCGCTCTGTGCCATTAAAATATTACCTTGCGAGCTCGTGAGATTATTTGATATTGTCTGGTACGTGCTTCATATCTTTCATGTGAATTATACGTTAGTTCTCATTTAACTTTATTATTAGAAAGGAAAAATATCTACAACAGAGTTAAACAAGACAGTGTTGTTTTTCAATGCCGTGCAAGATTTTCTACTGAAGAAACGGAGTGACTATCCTGCTCCAAAAACTTGTATAATACAATACATGCGTTTAACTCTAATCTTGAGATCACAGTATTGAAGGATGCATCACAAAAGCGGCGCGATAACTATATATTAAATATAGGAATAATTTGGACTCAGAAACCTAGCATTGACTTCTATGTAGGCCAAAACTGAAAAACAAATAGACAATGTTAGAACAAGAAAATGCCTTTAAAACCAATCTAAGGCTTCATTGGATATTTATTCGTTGACCAAAGAGTTCAATATGATAAAAGCCATAGGTGGGTGGGGTCAAATATCCTATTGGACGCCAGGAGAGTATCGAACCCGGATCTCAAGCGAAATAGCCGATGAACTTAACCATCGTGTTACGCTACAACTACCTACGGCGATCGCCTTACTTTCTGACTAAAATTACTGTACAATCTAGAATGGAACTAAAACTCAACGAATAAACATCTTCAATTATTGGAGTCCGAAGGCATAGTAGACTAATGCCCACGCTTACAACCCGTACAGCTCACATCTGTTAATAACCCCCACCAAATTTGTGAGTGCGAACGGTACCAATAATCAATCGAAAAATTTTTCCTTCCAAACTACCAAAGATCTCTTCATCCAGAAAAAGACTGATTATGATTTTATATAGAATCTCTTTAGTGTAGTTGTGGCAAAGTGTTTTTGTTTGTGTTTTTGTTGTGGATGAATTTAGTACCACAAACTTGTGTCAACCTGTAGTCGCTATGACTAAAAGTGTGTCGGAAGCACCGCAATTGTCAATTTGGTGTCGATCGCAAAAATTTGATCTTTGTCGGTTCACTACGTCGATGATTTTGAGAAAAGATCTTGGGTTGGACCCATAAAAAATCCACGAGACCATGGCTTCTGTCGTAAGTTTGCGGTATGGGCTTTTGAGAGATTGCTTTTTTATTTTTATCGAAAACTCTGTCTAGTGACGAAGCTTTCTTTTTAATTACAGTCAATGGTTAATGATCAGCACTACGTGCCATAATGAACATGACTGAGGACTCAATTTAACGACCACCTTTTATCTCGAAATGGAGAAATTGATCTTCGATATTGTTCAATTTCACGTCACATGATTACGTCTTGAAATGTTATATGAAGTCTGATGGTAAACTATAATTTATTCAGGCTTTGGAATCCAATATTCAGTGCGTTATTAGTGGAATAGAGAACCTAATGCTGAGGTATTGTTCAATATTCTGAATATTCTAAAATCATAAAGTAAAGTCATAAATCATTCGTCTTAATTAATAAATAATAAATAATAATGGTAATAATGAATAAATAATAATAATAAATAATAAATGCATTCTTTAGACTGCGGCCACGCAGTGAGCCACGAGCGGCTGAGCGATTGAGCGAAAAGCCAATGAGCGACGAAAAAAATTAAAGCACATGAAATCGTATGGCGGTGGCCATATAAGCCCTGAGCGATTTGCGATTTTTTTAAACGATAGAGCGACGTCGCTCCGCAATTATCGCTCCGCAATCATCGCTGAGCGACGTAGCCCATGGAGAAAATAAGCGTGAAAAGTTTGATCTTAGCTGTTCAAAGCCGCCTAGTTGTGTGGCAGGACAGTTACAAAGATTACAAAAATTTAAATGTCACCGAAAAGCTGTGGAATGACCGGTTTGATATAAGTGATGAAATTCACCATAAGTTGCCCTCTCTCCATTTATGGGGTGTATACCAAATCTTCGTTTTTTTCGATCTGATAATATAGGGTTTTCTAATAACGACTTGACAACTTTTTTTTTAAATAAAATGCAAACCATTTGAGAAATTTCAAAAACTTTACTATTAGCTTGAAGTACAATTAAAACATTTATGAATGGAACTCGATTTCGTGCATATGGACACCGCGGGCACGTTTGCAGCGGTCGATTCTTTGGACCCAATTTTCAACGACTCGGCCACACATTTCGGCCGAAACGGCCGCTATTTCGCGTTCAATGTTGACTCTTAGCTCTTCCAACTTCGTCGGCATGTTACCATAAAACAATGTCTTAACGTAGCCCCACAGAAAATAGTCAAGCGGCGTTAAATCGCACGAACGAGGCGGCCAATTGACTGGCCAATGTCTTGAGATAACACACTCACTTACTCTTCAATAAATCGATTGTAGGGTGTGCTGTGTGGCTTGTGGCACCATCCTGTTGACACCATATGTCGTCCAAGTCCATATCTTCCAATTCGGGCCAAAAATAATCAGTGATAACGCTGACCATTCACAGTAACTTGACGATCGTTATCGTTGACGAAAAAATTTGGCCCAATAACGCCGCTGGCATGCAAACCGCACCAAACAGTTTATTTTTTGAAGTGGTAATTCATGAAGCACACGTGGGTTTTCACCCGACCAATAACGCAATTTTGCTTATTGACGAACCCTTTGAGCCAAAGATGAGTTCGTCACTGAAGATGATTTTGCGATGAAATTCCTCATCTTGGCGCATCTTCTCCAGAACCCAATCGGAGAACGTACGTCGCTTCAAATGGTCCATCGGCTTCAATTCTTGAGTCAGCTTGATCTTATATGGGTGTAAACCTTACGCAAAATACGCCATAATGTGTTCTGAGCGATGTCCAATTCTTGAGAAAGCCGTGAAATTGACTGATTTGGATCATTTGCTACGGACGTCTGAACAGCAGCGATATTTTCGACACTTCGACCAACCCATTGTCTCACTGACACTGCTCAACGAATATGTAGACTCAAATTTTTGCACTAAACTTGTTATTGCCTGTCTACGAAAATTGGAGTTAACGCTCTTAAAGTTACAGTCACCGACTCCGAATATCTGTAGAAATTTTTTATAATTTGCAGACGTTGCTCGTTAGTGTACTTTACCATGATGAAAAGTTTACTGAATAAATTGAAAGTGACAGTTTGATGATTAATGAAAGAGTGCGTTCACAAATTAAATTCAAAGTTGACAAGTCCCCATTGGAAAACCCTCTAGCTTTACAAATACGAACGCGACTTTCAACTTTCAGTATTCCAAATCGTAGTAACCCATGTACAACATTGTCCGCCGATAAAATCAAGATCAAAATCGCAGGAAACATAAGTTTCAATGTAGATGGTAAAAAAAAGGAATGGCATGTATGTTATTTCGTTTAAGTTCTCAACCCACTCCTGTGCAGGTTAACGTCCATTATCCAATTATAGAACTCAGTGTTTGAAATTAATGGAAGTCTCCATCCATTATTCCCCATCGAATATAAAGTTTTCAGTCTTGAAAAAAAAGAAAAAGTCATACATACCATGTTACTTCCAATAATTGCAGTCGTATGTATGTAACTCTTCAATTCTTTCAAGAATATAGGGATATCCCGAAACTAAGCAAGCAGCTTGGAGTAAAGCCATATTTTTGCGCAAAAGACGAATCTGCGGAAACCACTAAACATTCCCTTAAACTACTACCCTGAGTAGTGCATGAGTTTGAGCAGAAATGGTCATCATTTTCACAGTAGAGTGTTATACACTGTGCAAGGAGGAACTACACTACACTGGCTAAATTTGCTGGATGTCATTTGTTATTTTAACTTTGAATGCACCAATTGTTTGCAATTTATTAGCATAGACCTTCGGTTTAAAATAGCCCCAAATAAAGATGTACAGAAATGACCAGTTTACTTTGCCGCCGCGAGAAATAACCATGCCTTCAAATCGCTCGTGCGGAATATCTATCGTGGCATGCGTTGTGTGGCACGTAGCGCCGTCGGTTGGTATCCATATCATCCAGTTTATGCTACAAGAAGTTGCTTAATATCGATCTGTAGCGCTCGCTGTTGACGGTTATGGCAATGTCAGTTTCGTTTTGGAAAAAGTACGTACCGATGATTTATGCATTTAGTGCTAGTGTATTTCGTGTAGATCGTCCCAAATCCGGCAATTTTGCTTATTCACACATCTATTCATCCAAAAATGGGCCTCATCGCTAAAGATGATTTTTTGCCGAAATTTGGCTCAACTTCAACAACTAACGTTGTTCACCACTATTCCCTCACATGGTGATTTGCCATACACTACTAAACAATTTATAACAAATTTGACAGAAATTGCTTTAACAGGGCCGCTGTGGCTTAACAAATTTCGATCACACGTATTGAAAGACCCTGTATAACATACACAAGGGACTTTTTTTTTAGTGAGTTACGATGTCTAGAAATGGTTCTTCGCAATAAACGGCCCATCATAGAATTGTGCTGACGAGCATACGACTACACGGTAGGTAATGAAATGAAGTGGAATCATAAATCCAAAATTGAGCAAACTCCAAGTCCATTCTTACCACACTATCACCAACATCCACCAAAGCAATAACAATCGATCAACGATCTTATTACTTCAGAAAACGTAATCGACTTCAAATAATTGCCCAATTTCATAAAACACAACATTTAAGTGTCCTCGTGTTGGAGCGCACAAGCACGAGCAGACATTTTCAGTAAGAATGTCCAATATCTGTTTAAATTCACGCAGAGTACTCATCATAAATCGTGTCAACAGGCTATTCAGTAACCTGTAAAGACTCCTTCTATATTTTTTTGTTCCACGTCCCACCTTATTCCACTTTAATTCCCTTCATATCGTAGCTATCGTTTTCTATATACCATATGTTCGTGTGCACGATTAAATACATATATACTCCTTTCATTTCTTTCAGCATAAATAATTTTAATTGGTCGTACATTTTCTTCAAACACCCTATATAGTACACTCCTGGCTTTTATGTCCTCCTTATCCAAGGGCTAACTCAAACGTTCGTTAAAAAATGAAGAAGATGAACACAAAAACAAATAAAAAAAAATATGGAAAAATACCAAAGAACCTGATTTCAAACAAAGAAAACCCGGCCAAAGAGAAGACGCGATGAAAAGAAGAATCCAAGTGGATAAAATTCACAGAGAGAAAAGGATAAGAAATTGAATGTCTGATGCAGGTAAATATTCATGCATAGACATATGCACATATCAGGTACAGTAGTAAATTCTCATGATTTTCATGGAATCCTCCATAGCCACAGGATATCATCTCTCTGCTCTACATCAAAAGCATAGAAAATAACAATGTGATGCTGAGAATCTCTAAACGGAAACGATTTCTTTTTTCTTCTTCTGTATATAAACTGCAACGGAAAAATATGTACAAATACGAGTACCAAACCAGTGGGACATAAAATTTAAAACAACTCCTAAACAGAAACTACATCACATATTGTTACAATTGTTGTGGACAAGTTATACTTCTCGTTGTGTTTCCACTGTGATGAACCATCAAGTGGCGCTCGATCTATTATTTTATGAAGAATAGAGAAAATTATTTTAAAAATAGATTGTGGTGGCACGGAACCACTCTCCGCTATGCGATTATCGATGAACAAATGAGTGGGCTAGTGATTGGTGCATGGGATAAACGGAAAAACTAAATTACACAAAAGCGGGAAAGCAAATGATTGAGGATAAATTAAAAATAAAATCAACAAGAGAATTTCTTACAATTTTGTATTATGTTTTTTCAGTGTTTTGTTTGGAAATTATTTAATATTTTTAAGGTTGCGTCCCGTAGAAGGCAACTAATTTGTAAAGTTGGGAGAGGAAGCTGTTACAGCGTACGCTGGTTCTAATATGATCTTACATCAAAGTGCTGAGAGAGAGGTGATGATGGAGATAATTTGATTTTTCGAATTTACAATGTTGCAAGGGAGGAATATCAATTCTATTTATGAAGAGAACACCTATCTGGCCCTCTGGTTGATCAAATTTCCCGCTAAAATAACTTTGTGCTGACACAATCCTGTGGTGGTTGTAACTGGGTTATGGCTTGAGTGATTTTATTCAACAACAACAGCAAAAAAAAAAAAAAAAATTTAAATAAAATAAAATAAAATAAATTACATCCAAGACATCAATATTTTGTCAAAAATTAAGACATATGGTTCTATGTGGAAACGGCGCCCGGAAGATTTTTATTATTATTTATTTTTTCAGGCAGCTAAAATTTCGTGAGATGAACGGTTGCCTAATATACAACAAATCTATTTACACTAATAATTTAGTCTCCCTTTTAAAAGTTAAATGCCATCTATGCACAGTGGTTCAGCCGTAGGTCAGAGGGCCGAAATACCGATGTTGCAAATATGATGTTATTTTACCGGTATAGGAAACATAAAAAACCCTTCTATTCACAGGTATAATATATATATATATATATAACATTGCAATTACAAACACGGCACAGTTAATTTTGTGCACCAGAAGTGGTAACATCTGATTAGTGCTCATTAGTTTATTTGTTCACATAAATTGGTGTTGTTTTTAAAGTGTGGCTTTTCGAGAAATTTATTGTTTGTGATATAATTGTGCAATGGATATTCAAATTGAAGGTTTGTACGATATTTTTAAAGTAATCATGTTTTCCTTAACAATGCGACTATTCATAACTAGCTCCGTCAAAACACACCTTCCACTTTTTTTACCATTTTCCATATTCAACTAAGCTTTTACTTGTGAAAGCACGAATCGTCATAAATGAGTCATATATCAATATAATCTCTTATTTTCCTAGTTTTAATAACCGCAAAGTCTAGGTGCTCCTAGGTGCTCTGAGGGTTGTTTCAGGACTAGGCCCAGTGTTTTTCTTTTGCAGGTACAACCATTACGTGTTCTTTTACCAGAATGCTTGTTTTAAATACGTGGATTGCTTAAAAAATAAAGAAAATGAAGCAGAAAATATCCAGACTGATTGCTTGAGAAATGGAACGCGATACAAAAAGGAGTTTGGAGACTGCAGCAAGAGGTCTAAACGTCGCAGATTAACAGTTTTATCCAACGAATGCGCCAACTTCTGTAACAGTGTGCAGGTGGTCCGAGCTGTATGAGGGCGAGCGTTATCCTGGTGGAATGGAACATCCTTCGATTAACCAGACCAGGCCATGCACCGTTGTTTACAGTGATAGTCTGTTTACGAGGCAACAGCTCAAAAGGATTATTCCCTCAGATCTCCACATAGTCAGTGACAGACATCAACACAAGAAAATTTTCTGACTGAATGAGCATTATATTCCAAATATTAACTTAAATAACGGTTTCAGCACTAAATTAGTTTTGTGAACTTTCTGGCAATTGGAAAATAGCCTCCGTTACAACCCGATACTTGGTGTTGCTCCCTTTCACAACTAACCTTTTTTGCCGCTACTATTTCAGCATTCGCAGATTTTAAAGAATTGTGTCTCTAAAGTATGATGTTAAAGAAGTCGCGAAACAGTGCAACATTTCGTGTAAAACTTTTTTTCGACATCAAAAATCTCGGTTGAATTGCTTTTGAATTTTTGGAGCATCGAGCGTTCTCTATACTACTTTGCGCAATCAGACAAGTTTGGCAGAACCAGACATGCCTTTGTATACCTCGTTGCAACAGATGTTGTAACAAAATTTCTTTGTTTTGGTGGACTATATGGGCCTAAAATCGCACTAATACGGCCAATTAGATCGTTAATCATTCTCTACTTCTTCCGAGATATTAGATTTATGATAGCCAGTTGACACACGAATTTCATATCCATATCTTTACTGAAAGGACATTCTCTTTGACAGATCTAATATTTCTTACCCGACGTCGCTACTTCTTAAATACGACATTTTGCCATCTAATTCGTCCAACATCTCGCGGATATCTATGGTACATTTAACAAACACAATGGAGAAAATTATCATCCTCTTGCTAAAACAGAATGCCAAAACTCTGTGGTGGACAGACACATTGATGAGTCAAAAACTTATGAATGCAATGAAACATTTTTGAATATCTTTTGTTTACACTTTTAAGTAATTTTCAGAACTTTATCATTTTATTGAGTGGCTTTGTCCATGTGTCTGCAGTGTTGGCTTTTCACACGCATTAAAGGATGCGCACTCTTAAGAATGCATACCCTAACGTGACTGTATTTTAGAATTTTTGGATTTCGCTTATGTGGGGCGGGCGTACATACAAATTCGTACGCAAAAACAAAAAAAGAAGCACTTGGAAATAAGAAATTCTGGAGTTAATTTGTCGTTGTTTGCAATATTTGTGATTAACTGCGGAAACACGAGCGGATTACCGAGGAATTTTGTTCACCGACGATAAAATCTTCAAGAGAACCGAGGAATGCATTCCCAGGACAGGGCCTGTCTTGTGCAGCGAACGTTCATTTTTGGGAAAACGAAATCAAAACATCGTCAAAAGTTTATCAAACGATTGTTTTGGTGGAAGATTTGGAGATTTGCTGCCCGCTGGCAGCACCTGTCGTCTGTCTTTGACTTCATAGCCTTCTTTAACCGACACAAAAATATTGAATTTTCTAAGCAAAATGCATGTGCTGCGTGATGCGGCCAATGATGGGTTTCAGGTTATACTGGAATACAAATCGCAGTCATGTATTTTACGATTTACAGCTACTGAATGATTGATATATAATGGCGGACTTTCATTCTCAATTTTCTTAAGATCAAAGAGTGGTGAGGTATTGTTTTTTGGTATATGTCAGGGGCAAGTGTCTGTAGGTTGAAAACATTCCCGCTCGCCGCTCCAGAGCAACGTGTTCGAACAAGACGTACGTCTGATTCACAATAAATGATTTTTAAATTGTCGACCTTACGATATGATAGCTGGTCTTTCTTCTTACAGCGTGTTAAAAGACTCAAGTTCACGACAAAATGAATCATTGGAAAATGAAAGTCATCCGCCGTCTAGCATCTGTGATACTAATATTCGTGACACACTTGCGCTGATTGAAGATAACCGGCGTTACCGTATCAGAAGTTTGTGTACATGGATGTATATCTAATATATTGTACATATATTATGAAATGACCCTATTTTCCTATGCTACATCTTTGGAATAGCATAAAAAAATAATAATAATGGATTTTTTGTTATGATCTCATGTTTTGAAAATGATATCGCGCCCTTGTTGATACCATTTGGGCTCTTTTAACGTCATTTTTCATGGTTTTCTTCAGAACTTCGGGCGACAGATTCTCCACTTCTTGACGAATGTTCTTATTGAGGGCTCCCAGAGTTTGTGGCTTGTTCACACAAACCTGAGACTTTAAATATCGCCAAAATGCAATATCAGACGACTGAAAAACACCTTCAGTCATCCAATTGGAGAATGAAAAATTCATTGATCATGACTTTGCAGGACTCTCACCCACTGTGACCATTTGGCTTACGCCGTTCTGAAGTGCCCCTGAACCGCAAATTTTGTTTGTTCACATATCCACATATATAAGTGGAAATGGGCCTCGTCACTCATTGAGTTTCAGGAGATCGTTAGTGTAAGTTTTATGCGATTTACGGTCATCATCCATCAGCTGATGGACTGTCTATAAATTAAACGAGTATTGGGAGCCGGGCGGACAGGAAAATGGGAAAATGGCACGTTGCGCCTAAATTATTGTTGAATTGTTCCTGTAAAACATCATGACGATTATTCCGCGTTCTTCAGGAGTATAGCGTTCCATTGCTTATACACACAAATTCTAATTCTCTTTACTTTACAAATGTCAAAGTCTTCCCACAGATTCTCTATTGGGTTTAGATCGTATAAATAACATTAACGTCGTTCTGCTGAAGCCAATCACATCAAATTTGAGGTGTGCGTATAATCATCGTCTTGTACAAACATCTCCAAAGTAGCATTTTCCCCTATGCAAAAAAAAAAAAAAAAAAAAAAAAAAAAAAAAAAAAAAAAAAAAAAAAAAAAAAAAAAAAAAAAAAAACATGACATGTACATGTACATGTACAAATACTTCGTCATGGTATCACTAATGAGATGGATTTGGAATACTCCACACTGTCTTCTTCGTGTATCGCGTGTACTTCGTGTACATCCCGTAGACGGTTGACATCCCATACAGCAAATGCTTTCCGCTTCTGTATGTTTGCTTTTCCAAGAAAGAGAACTTTATGTCGGCGCCGTGCAGTTCTGTCTAATATTTGGTTATTATTTTCAGTTTCAATGGATTTTGACGACATAAAGGGGCAGTGTTTACCCAGTGCTGTAATGTAGGCGTTGTTCTTTTTTATGACACCTCTAATTTCTACGGTTTTTTGGGGCTTGAGTGCATTTACCGCGAAGTTCTTTGATCGTTCCACTGATCCAGATATGAATTTGTACGATTTATTTTGGTTACGAAGATCTACAAATTTTCGTTTCTCAACAGTATTAATATTAATATTAATTTTTTTAATTAATAACAGAACTGCGATGATAAACAAACGGTATAAGTACAATTTCAAACAAATGACATTCGGAAAGTAGCGAATTCAGCTTTGCTTCACAAAAAATCCATTTGCGCAATTGCTGCTTTAACAAAAGAGAGAAAAAGTGGGCCTAATTCCCGGGAGAACACTCTAATACTTGCCATACCGTCCAGAGTTGTCATCCCCAGGGCATTACATGTTTAATCCAATTAAAAAAGAATTAGGGAGGAACCGATGTCAAAAAAAAAAAATAAATAAACAAATAAAAAATCTGTAAACGTGTTCATGGGAAACTAGGTAATGACACAGCCTGTTATACTCGTATCTGATCCACTCTCGTAGATAGAAATCGTCAGCATATGTAAATATTAAATGTGGCTGAATTTTCGAGGGGGATCACTGTAATTCCTGCATTTGACCCAGCGAACAGACGAACAGTAGCCACTGTATATGAAAAAAAAAAAAAAAAACAACTCCTTAGTGAGGTTATTATACCGAAGGTATGATTGTCGTACTTTTTCCGAGATGATGGTAAGTCGGTTGCAGCCAGTAGAGACCGCTCCATGTTAATTGGAACCGGTAGGTTTAGAGGATATGTGATTTTAATAGTACTTTGTCATTTGCCACACAGGAGCCAATCCATTTATTGAAGTCGAAGTTCGATGATCGCCTTATCGTCAAAAATGGTAAAAAGGCAGTTGACCGGGCCGCTGGTTCGATTTAACGCATAGACTCCTTTCTTTGGAACAAAATTAAGTTTTTAGTCTACGCAAACAAAGCTACAGAATCAAGACGGCTTTAGAAGAAAAAATTGGGTTAAGCGGTTTCATGTATGACGTTTGACTGATGATTTAAAAAACAAATTGGGGTGCATATATTAGAAAAAAACTTCCAATAAATAAAATAATAAAAAAAAAAATTTACTTGTAGTTTCAGTTGTGTTTGGAATTTACGTCGTAGTCCATAGCTGTTGATTCTTTATTCAGTTACATAACTTCTATCAATAGTGTGATTATATTATAAACCATATAACTATTAACCCTTTATATCTTAAATGTATCATAACTCTCCGAAGACTTAACGTCTAAAGGTTAATTCACAGCCCAGCGAACTGCAAATACGAACTGCAAATGAGCGAATATTTGCAAATTTTGACATTTCAGTCGCAGTGACCAAAAACAAAACAAAACAAGATATTTGTCAGATGGATTGGCTTTCATATTTGTGGAATGTCAGCAAAATTTCACAGTTCACACAGCTGTGGTTTTAGAATAGCAAACTTATCTCGCTTGCCTGTCGTTAAGTGTACTAAAAGTAATTTGTTCGCAATCAGCTCATTCGCAATTCCGTGAACTATGAATGAACCTTAAGGTCTCGCATAAGTTTAATCTGAGTTTTTTCTTCACAAATCTGATAGTTTTTCTGACAATTTCTTCATTCCTGATATTGACCATTCGAATGCCCCCTTATCGGGGTTCCATTCGACAGCTAATGGCTGATTTGCGCTCAGTTTGGTTTGACATTTTACCATCAAAAGCCTCAAGTTAGAATAACGCTTTCAAATTGTACATTTTTTTTTTTTTTTTTTTAAAGCGTGGATTAGTTCTCAAATTGACAATAGGCGTCCACAAACACGTCGTACAGGGCGCACCGAAGAAGCTGTTCTTTAATTTTTATTGGGGAGGAAAGGGATGAGTCGCCCGGCATAGTTTCACTTGTTATTTAACAAACATCGAAGTGACGCTTTTAATTGATAATATGCATCCGCAGAGACGTCGTAGAATTCGCCAGGACAGGAAATTTGAAATGAGCTTTAAAATATTGATTCGTCGTTGTTCTGCTCCAAGAGATCAAAGAAAATATTTTTGAGAGATAACGCAGTTCCTAAGGATTTTAGTGAATCGTTTTTCCCTGCAGGACGGCATATTAAATTTTTTTTATTGAAAAAATAAATAAATTGGGGAAGGCACATTATTCCAAGAAGAAATAAAAGTACATTTCTGCAACACACCGTTGGATAGAAAAAAAAAAAAAAAAAAAAAAAAAAAAAACGCTTCTCCACAACTTGAAACAGAAAAAAAAAAAAAAAACCTACTACCACCATCCAAAATGGCGCATCCATGTTTATACAAATTCCCCCATTACAAACTAAGATGGAGAGAATATGGACATGCACCCACCGGAACCCGCAGTCTTCTGCCGAAAAACACATGTCATCGACCAATTTCGCGCATTTAATCACGAGCGAGTCTAATTAAAGTAATTTAATTTCTTACGTCATTAATATTTTTCTCTTTTCGACAAAAAAATTTCAATTTAAAATCCGATGGAGTGTGGAGAGCGAGAGAAGTACAGACCACCACCCGGTGTGGGTATAGGTTAACCCAACACATCCACACAACAGCGCACAGGGAAGAACACCCTCTGCTCAGTGAAATGGGGGAATTCCAATGGATGTACGCAGTTTGCCACGGAGAAATGGAAAAGGAAAATGGAAGCAGAAATAGCAACAGACAAGGAAACAAAAATAATAAAACAGATAAAAGGAAAAGAAAACCGATAATCTCGTTGCTAATTGAGTAAGATTTTTGGACTTTGGTAGAAGTCGGTGGAAGAAACGGGGCCTTCTTGGAGATGTTCACTACATGCTCGCGGTAATCATCAACGACTTAACAACCGACCGTATAAAATTGACGTGAGTAGAGACAAAATGATTCACAATTCTTCGGAGTGGCTGTCGGTCAGAGAGGGATAAACGTACCAAACAAAACCCTCGCAAACACATTCGCATTCCTCCGCGACACGATGACGAAGCTCCACCAGAACAAGAGAGAACTGGTTGGTTGGTAAAATTAAAAAATCAAAAATATACAAAAAGGAAAAAGATGAAATTTTTTAAATGGCGATGCATCCAAACCAATATCCCTTTGAAGGAATGAATGCAAGTGCATCCAGGAAGATGCATCATCGAACGACTCATGGCCAATCAGTGGACCATGGGGCAAATCTATTTGTCTTACCTTATCGCACAGAGTTTTAACTTGTGTCTCTGTAAGCTGATTACACTCGTTCAGCTGCTCAATCCATTGATCCAGGTCTTTTGTGGTTGCTTTATCCTCCATGGTGGTAGAAGAAAAAGTCTCGTCGATCTTTGTCGATTCAATTTTGACTGATTTCTTTTAAACCGGTACAAACGAGAAAATTCTAATATTTATCTTCTATCCTCCTCGTCCTGTTTGACCAGCTCGACTCTGACACCACTCGATTCTTGGGTCCAAACACCGCAAAACAGCAAAATACAACCGACACTCTCGATTCAATATCTACTTTTCGGAAATATTCCTTCTTTCACAACGACGATAATTACGACGATGACCAAAACGACACAACCGACACACAAAATGTGAAAATGCAAATGTAAATGAAAATGAAAATCCTTTTCCCTATTCGTCTCACTCTTTCTTCAAAATGGGAAAGAACAAAAACGTGAAAAGAAAAAAATAAAAATAAAAGAAAATAAAGATTCACAGAACACAAGAAAAAAAAATCCCTTTGGTCTTTTTTTTTTTTTTCCTTCACTCAAAGTTGGAATCGGTTCTGCTTTTTCGATTGGAATTTCAAGATTTTGCAATTTTTTGAGAGATCTTCGCAATCAAACACTTAAATTGTGGTTTTGTGAATATCGTTTTCTTTTCTTTAGAATTCTTTCTTTTTACACTTTTGCACTGCGTTGGGATGCGACTTTTCGGAGTTCTGCTTGCGTCTCGTCTTGCGTTCGAGTGAAAATGGGCGATCGTGGTTACAATTTATTTTTTTTTTCTTTTGTTTCTTTCGTTTTTCGATTGATTTTTAACTCTTCGGAAAGAGATGGAGAGAGATGAGGATGAAGTATGAATAAAACGACGGCGCAACACGGGGGGAGATACGGAAAATCAGAAAAAGAATTTGCGTTCGGATTTGACTTGGGAATTAGTAAATCGGTACTTGCTGAGATGTAGGCGTTTTTTTAATATGAAGATGTTGTTTGGATTTATGTTTTCTTGGAAATTTACTTTATCTGGCGTTGAAAAGAAGAGAATAGTGCGGAGCGAATTACGGACAAGCGAATTGTTTGAACTTCAGCAAGCACACTTATACAAAATGGCCGATGGATTTTATTACCCGAACGAATGTGAAGAACGACGAAAAACGATTTGATGTGACGTCATGTTGAGAGTGGCGTTGCCTGCGAATGGTTTCGTTCAATTCAGACGGCATCTAGGCGGTTCGATGGTGAAAGTCAGTAGTTAGAGGGTGATACAATGGAATTTTGGACCAAATAGGGTGTCCTAAATTGGACAACATGTTATTTTATCATCTTAAAAAGAATGACTCAGTAATTGATTTGATAATTGAATGATAATTTTTTTTTTTTTTTTCTAAACCGAAGAGTTTTTTCTCGTAATTATTAATACTCGAAACATTTTCGAGTATAATTAAGTGACAGAGTAGGGGCTCCATCATGCAGACAATACCAGTATCCGAACACTACGTTGTTCACTAAAAGTAAATAACAATCCTTTATATTTTTTTTTTATATATGTGCAGTTTTAAAGAAATTCACGGTCGGCATGAGAATAATACGATAGTTCAAATCTGATTTCAAAGAAAACAATATTCTATGTTGTGTTGGGTCTGAAAAAGTAAGACTATTTGCAAAATTTATATAACTGCTATTTATTAACTTTTTCATACTTTACTTTTTTTACTTATGTAACTAACTAAAATATAAAAGTAAAATATGCCCAAAATTTTTGGGTATATATATGGTAAAATGAAAATTAATGTAAAATGTCAAATACTTATTGGAACTGTCTCATATGATAACTACATACATTTAAAACGATTTAAGGAAATAGAATTGTATACCTCTAGCAGATTTTCAGTATTCGGACTGAATAAATCGAGTAAAAGAACCTCTTTCAGGATAATGAAAAATAAAGCTAAGTATCCGGACGATTCTACTTTCTATGTAATAAACGTAATAGAGTTTGAACTTAATGTTTTTTTCTGTATTAATATAAGTTTTCTTAAAAGAATGAGCGCACGGCTACTAGGTATGGCTTGCGACCCTCAACATTGCATGACCGTTTAAAGGGCAGATGATTAATTAGAGAAAAATCAATAAAAATGACATTTTTATGGATTCACATCCCCATTTAACAGCTTAAAAGGAAGAACTGATTGTCCAGTGGTGTCCCAGTTTATGTTAGTGCGGATTTCCACTAAAAATGGGCGGTTTGTTGAAGACAGCACTGAAAATTATAAAAGACTCAAAGCGCAAACAATCTTTCAAAGATGAACGACCGGCAATTGATACGAGGTTTTATTAAAAGAAATCCCTCGTTAGCAATGAGAGAAGCTGAAAATATTAGCAAGGGCAGAGCTTTAGTCATTCAGTAAAGCATATTAAAGTGTTTCAGAGATCTTACAGACTATTTTAAAATCACCGACTAGGAATACAATGAGTGACCCATCAAGAATACTGAATGGTGACGAAAGCAGATCTCTTTATCCGAAAACTGATTCAATTCTACCATAGTTCCCAAAGCACACAAAAACAATTATCAAATCTCTTCTGGAAGTGAAAAGGGAACTCTGACTGTGACTAATTACTTTTTTAGGTGGCGGAGGTTGTTTGAACCAAGGGAGGGACCCACCATACTTACGTCAGCCAAAAGACATTGTAGAGAGTGTTTTAAAATCCTTTTTTTTTTTTTGTAAAAGTGAAAAGAAGTGGTCGCGAATCGAAACATTTTTGAGTTCGCTAGTTGTGTCCATAAGCGCTTACTTGGCCCACATTGTGAGACAGCCAGTTATAATATTTGTTAATGGGCACAAATCACATTTGACCTTGGAATTTAGTGAGTTTTGTAATAAGAAACAAATAATTTTACATGCTTTACCACAAAACCCATACATATTATGCAACCAGGAGGCGTGAAATTTTTTTTAAGTCCGTAAAATCTGATTAGAAGCAGACCGTCCGTGAATGGCAATCGGAAAGTCTTGGACCAAGGATATGCTCATACAAAAATTTAAATCCAACCGCTGTTAATTTTTTTCAAATGCGTAATGAACACCATTAAAAACTTTATAATTTACCAAGCTTCCCAATCACCCTAATAAGCTCAATCTACATAGAGCTAAAATTGCTGCAGAAGTATTAGAGTCATTATCAGAGCAGCTTAAAAATGGCGGAGTTGACGCTGATATTGTTCGAAAAATAATTGAAACTGACGCACCACTTTCACCACGCTTTCACCAATAGACATAACATTCCATAACCCACAATATGAATCATGTCAATTGACACAGCATTAAGGGGGATTCAAGGAGGCTTACGTGATTTAAGCGTAGGGATGTCCTTGTTGAACAATGAAAAGAAATTCCTGGCAAACGTGACGAGAACGTTAAATCCACAACTTGAACGATTTCACCAACAAACCCATATTTTAAGCTCTTCTTCAGAAATTGCGTGTATATCCTATCCAACAGATGCAACATCTCAAAAAGATCAAACTCGAACTAAGCCCAACATAATACAAGTTCGCCAACAAACTCAATTTTGACTCAACAGTTTACTCTATCCGAAATAAAAACCATTCGGGAATAAAAAGAAAACAAAAAGAGGGACTGAATGCAGATCACCAAATGCTATTTCTTTAATAATAAATAAACTTTAGCAAAAAAATGTACAACAAAACCCAAAACAAAAATTGCCAAAAAAAAGTACAGCCGATAATTTGGTGATGATCTGGTGATAACAAGAAGTTCGATGGAATGGACCAGGCAAAAAGCGGACGGCGGCTACAAAAAAGAAGAAAGACAACGCTGACGAATGCGGATTTGCTATTCAAATGAAACTCAGAAAAACGCAGAAATGAAGCCTTAACATTTCTTCGAATGTCTCATAATAAACGGCATCAAGGTCAAATTCTGAAATATAAGACAGATTTGCATTCATGCCTCTAGAGAGGATAAGGATGACCGCATCAAAGACGAATTTTATGATCCCTTAGACCGAAAATGGATTCAAGTTTTAGAATTTATACATAAAGGGACGTAACCTTTTATTATCCAGGCAAGTGGTCTGGATATTCCCTTATAAAACAAGCGTCAAACAGATCGGTCACAACCAATCGATACTAGACACACCTCCAGCATTCTGGACGTCCAAACTTTCCAAGGAGCCAACTTTGGTGCTGCCAGGATTCGAATGCTGATATCATAGGCACAACGAAGTGTAGTAAGATTACCCAATTTCGAAGTTGAAAATCTGAATCTTTACCGTTTGCAATTCCCTCAATTTCTCTTAAAATTCGAAGGATATTGTTACCGAGTCATCACAGAAGCTACTTCTGTTGTAATTGGTTTCAATGGGCCGTCAAAAAGAAGCCTCTGATTTGACGACAAATCGAGGTATGCAGTCAAACAAGCAACAGCGAGAACTGGTTCCCCTAACTTTGTGGACAACTCAGAAATTTACACCCCTAAGGGCAACGCTCTGATCATTCATGTGCTTATCTGTGGCTGTGAAGTTTTTTGTGATTGTAATCAAAACAATAAATGAAAGCCAAAATAGTATGTAACAGCAGTTTTTGCTATGTGTATGCTTGATAGCTAATTGATGATGACCTCAGCGACCGAAAAAGAGCTACGAGTTTCGGATATGAGCGTGGAATAATATGCCACATGCAAGCGAACAATTAACAGAGACCTTTGACTGCTGTCATGCAAATATATATAACCGTTATCCAGGAAGTGAAATGGGATGGGCCGAGAAAAATGAAAATTAAAAACGGTAATATCTACTATGGTGTTTGCTATATGGAACAGAAAGAGATTATTTGCGTGTGCATTTTCGAGTTAACGAGTGCCATAACAAAGAAGAACTATTTCGTGAAAAAATAACGTAGAAAAGTTGAAATAGGAATAGACGGCCAGAATCTTTGCCATACGCGTTTCCAAGAACATTCTAAGCACTCCAAGAACAATGTACGGGAGTTCAGCCAAAAGAGCGCGTCAAACCTGTAAAGATGAAGAAAGAGACCTTTTAGTAGAGTCACAATCAGTGCTGAGAACATGAAAAACACTCTTATATAACGCTGATGAAGTCCAATATACCGACATCAGGAAGAATATGGTAGACCATTCAAATTTATTATTTTTCCTTTTGTTTCAACTTATTTGGAATAGTTTTTAAACTTTTTTTTCTTGTCAGTATGGTAGATCCGGACTCTTACCGGGTTAAATTTCCTCAGCAGAACAGACTGATTTCACTGTTGCGCCGCAAAGCATTATTAAGCAGGGATCGTTAAAGATTTATTTTAAACTATTCGATTCTTTTGTGGTACATTGAAAGTTATTGCATTTGATTTAACTTTATCGTCTGAAATATCATCTCATTCTCATTAGTTCAATAAAAGCTGCAAAAAAATTAAAAGTTTTCAATTCACTGAATCAAACGTATTCTTCAGGTCCAGTGTTATAATGGCATTTTTTCCCCAACGCATGGTCTCAATAGAATTAATCATAGGCCATAGATAACGAAAAACATTTTGATGTAGCGACAGGCCTTCGAAATGCCTTTCGTTTTCATGGCAAGGATTTGTTTCACTTTCTTTTAGTATTAAGCGAATATGTATAGCTCAATATATGTGCCATATTGCTTACAGCTCGCAACAGTGCAAATGATATAGATAGCACCAATATGCTCTAATCCTAGACATAACCGACGTTTAGTGCCTTTCATGTTTCACTAATTAAAATAAGTAGTCGAATATACTTCGAACTTCTTTTGGCTTAAAATGTCGCAGTCGCCTTAAAAACTCCGTAAACGCTGCCGGCTTTCTGGCAATGTAAGGGAGTTTTTTTCTAATTCTATCTCCTTCTTTTCCCTTCTCCTAATCACATATCTTATTAATAAATACTAATATTCTGAATAATCAATGGCGATAATCCTAGAACCTCAATGAATTTTAATAAAACAATTTTAGAAAGAATTAAAAAAAATAAAAAACAGGAATAATGTAGCTTCTGCCCAACGTCCTACTCCTGCCATCTATTGACGGTAGATTTTAGAAAATAACTGTAATTTCATTCTAAACTAGTGCCAACTTCACTGTTGTCGATTTTTCTTTCTTTTTCCGAAACTTCTTATCGTGGCTCGACGCGTCTAGATTACGCTCCAAAAGAAATTTTTCCATAAATCATGTCTGAGACATTGCAATTGCGTGGCACCCTTTTGGGCCATAATGGCTGGGTTACCCAAATCGCTACAAATCCAAAGGATCCCGACACAATCATCTCTGCTTCTCGCGGTAAGTTACCATACACAACATTGGATTTTTGGACTTGGATTTTTAATCCTCCAAAATCTCCAACATCCTTCAGAATTTCTTAAATTTTCTCCTAAATAACTTCTGTTCTCATTACATTCAACAGATAAAACCCTCATTGTCTGGAAATTGACTCGCGATGAGGACAACAATTATGGTTTCCCACAGAAGCGTTTGTATGGACACTCGCACTTTATCAGTGACGTTGTCCTCTCATCCGATGGCAACTATGCGCTGTCTGGCTCCTGGGATAAGACTCTCCGGCTTTGGGATTTGGCCGCTGGCAAGACAACCCGTCGTTTTGAAGACCACACCAAGGTGAAACACTTTCTAGTTTTTTGAATTGTCCAGGGCCTAGAACAGGGAATTAGCTTTGTGGTACCTTTAGTTAGAACAGGCATATGGTTAGAATCAAAGCCCTTGTGGCTCCCAATTGTTTGTGGTACCATTTTATTTATTGCGCCTTTGCGAGGCAGAAGATTTTTTATGCGGAGAGGCATTCAACTCGTTTTGTCATGTTGAAAGGTTGCCGTCAACTGTAAGTTTCTCTTTGTTTCCTTTAAATTTCAATTGCTCTGCTGGTTCTTTGGTTTTGACGGTGCTAATTGGGTTTTTCTTTTACTCTACAGGACGTCCTTTCAGTCGCCTTCTCTGCTGACAATCGTCAAATCGTTTCCGGCTCCCGAGACAAGACCATCAAGTTGTGGAACACTTTGGCCGAGTGCAAGTACACCATCCAAGAAGATGGACACAGTGACTGGGTGTCATGCGTTCGTTTCTCACCAAACCACTCGAATCCAATTATCGTCTCGTGCGGTTGGGATCGTACCGTCAAGGTCTGGAATTTGGCTAATTGCAAGTTGAAGAACAATCACCATGGACACAGTGGTTACTTGAATACTGTTACCGTTTCGCCCGACGGTTCTCTATGCACTTCCGGTGGCAAGGACGCCAAAGCTCTTTTGTGGGATCTTAATGACGGCAAGAACTTGTACACTTTGGAACACAACGATATCATCAATGCTTTGTGCTTCTCACCAAATCGCTACTGGTTGTGCGTCGCTTATGGTCCATCCATTAAGATCTGGGATTTGGCATGCAAAAAGACCGTCGAGGAACTTCGCCCAGAGGTTGTTTCGCAAACATCAAAGGCCGACCAGCCACAGTGCTTGTCACTCGCCTGGTCCACAGATGGACAGACTTTATTCGCTGGCTACTCTGACAACACTATCCGTGTATGGCAAGTGTCAGTCTCTGCTCACTAAGCAATCGATAGGAAGGATCAGCAGTGCAAGATTCCTTCTTTCATTTGTATTACGTCATTTGTTTATCATATAAGCAAATAAAAAAATCAACAGAAAATGTATACCTGTGTGTTAGTTTTAATTTTATCGTCACATCCGCTAGATTGTAAGAATCGTTAAGAGTTATTGTAGAATAGAATAAATTATCTGAGATTGGTTTTGTAGAACTTGTTTGTAACTTATTTCGGTCCGTGGCAAACTATGGGGTGGTTCCAGTCAGTGTCTGGAGTTCTTAATTAATTTGTTCGTACTTAGCTGGACTGTGAAGGGTTATGTTGGAGTAAGGTATTGCTATTCGTAAATTGAGCATTTTTGCTGCAGATGTTGGTAGTAGTTATTTGAAGTCAAATGTTTGTGTGCAGAATTAAACGGTAGTGGAAGGGGTTTACGACGTGTTTACGTTTTTTAGGCGTCTTACTAGTTGAGGTATTGGATTTAAACTGACTAGCTCCATACAGCTAAGCAGTGTAAAGGACTTTAGAAGATCACAAAGGGCCTTATTATTTTAAAAGTACTTTGTTTTTAGATTGTACCGTAAGAGACACTGCAGGGACAGTTTAATTTAATTTGGAAGAAAAGCCATTTTTGAGGGGCAGTTTGTTGAGTTGGAAGAGAAATTTTACATCATTGAACATTGTAGACCTTCATTCAAAGTTTCTGTTATTTCTTTGATGATGATTGAATCGAAACAGGGGCACAGACGTAAGATTCTTACCTGCTAAAACATGTTGAACAAAGAGTATGTCGCAACATTTCGGCGTACAGAAAGGCTGCAAGTCCAAGTTTCAGTCGATCAATGCTCATAGGTGGAAATAGTCCAGGGAAGTTCTCGTTACGCGAAATGGAGAATTTTGGATTGTACAGCTTCTACCGGGAAAATGTGTGTGGTGTAATAAGATGTACAAGCTAGGCTTGGAAAGGTTTGGAAAGTGTTGTAGATAGATAGATCGAGTTGGGAGGTGGGTCTGTGTACCCTTATGGATGTCGTCTAGCTAAAACTCATCCATGATGCCTGAAATTCTAATAAATTTGGCTATTTCTTTGGCTAAGCGGGCAGTGATATCTTATGTATCGGGGTACAGCTTACCTAGAAGCGTCCTGTTTACAATGACAAAGATATGCTCTGCTGTTTTTTCGTTTAGCTGGACTGTGAAGGGTTATGTTGGAGTAAGGTATTGCTATTCGTAAATTGAGCATTTTTGCTGCAGATGTTGGTAGTAGTTATTTGAAGTCAAATGTTTGTGTGCAGAATTAAACGGTAGTGGAAGGGGTTTACGACGTGTTTACGTTTTTTAGGCGTCTTACTAGTTGAGGTATTGGATTTAAACTGACTAGCTCCATACAGCTAAGCAGTGTAAAGGACTTTAGAAGATCACAAAGGGCCTTATTATTTTAAAAGTACTTTGTTTTTAGATTGTACCGTAAGAGACACTGCAGGGACAGTTTAATTTAATTTGGAAGAAAAGCCATTTTTGAGGGGCAGTTTGTTGAGTTGGAAGAGAAATTTTACATCATTGAACATTGTAGACCTTCATTCAAAGTTTCTGTTATTTCTTTGATGATGATTGAATCGAAACAGGGGCACAGACGTAAGATTCTTACCTGCTAAAACATGTTGAACAAAGAGTATGTCGCAACATTTCGGCGTACAGAAAGGCTGCAAGTCCAAGTTTCAGTCGATCAATGCTCATAGGTGGAAATAGTCCAGGGAAGTTCTCGTTACGCGAAATGGAGAATTTTGGATTGTACAGCTTCTACCGGGAAAATGTGTGTGGTGTAATAAGATGTACAAGCTAGGCTTGGAAAGGTTTGGAAAGTGTTGTAGATAGATAGATCGAGTTGGGAGGTGGGTCTGTGTACCCTTATGGATGTCGTCTAGCTAAAACTCATCCATGATGCCTGAAATTCTAATAAATTTGGCTATTTCTTTGGCTAAGCGGGCAGTGATATCTTATGTATCGGGGTACAGCTTACCTAGAAGCGTCCTGTTTACAATGACAAAGATATGCTCTGCTGTTTTTTAGTTTTCGTTATGCATGCAGTTATTGTCGTTAGAAATCCGGTTACTGCATGTATTTGACCCCTAGAAAGCTGTAGTTGTTTTGTTGGGGTTGGTAAAAAGTTGTTAGCCTGCTTGTAACTTTCAGCTTCCGAACAGTAATACAATGTTTTTTTAAGGCAGTTATTTATATAGTTTTTATGGTTTGAGAATTATAATGTAGTCCCAGACAATTTTTGAGGTTATCTTAAAAGCGTTAATAGTCAGTAGGACCGCTTTGCTGTCAGAGAGAATATAAATGTTCTCCTTAAGCCAGAGCTCTATAGCAGGTATCTAATACCCTTATTGTCTTAGATTAATTTTGTACATATTTGGTATTGTGTAACTTAATCGACAGAAAAATCAATTATTGTGAATTCACGTCATGTATCTATTTTGATTTGCGTTTGACATATTATTTGTTTACGAATTTGGTTATCTGTCGAGTTGTGGTTTAGTGACTCTGATTCCGAAACCAATCAGAATCAAGTTTAAGAATGGGCCAGAAAAAGAAGAATTGTCTAAGATAATTCTAATCCTTTGGAAATGGAAGAAAAAATGTGAGTATTGTTTACAAAAAACTGGCTTATGCTTATGTTCTTTTCACATTGTTCATTTCTTCGACAATATGGATTCCCTGAATAGGGTATTTTGAAGGCGAAGGTTGGCACTAAAAAATACCAAAGTTTGGACCACTTCAAACAGTTTTTTGAAACACTTTCCTTCCTTCCTACTAACAGAAATACAACCTAAGTTTAAGGCGAGAGTGAGGAATACTTCTCATCCAGATATTGTAAAGCTTGCTGAGGTTTTACGATTCTGTGCCCATGATTTTTACCAAGCAAATGTGGGCAATAAAAACTGTATTGGGCTAGCGCAGTCCACCATTTCATTGTTCTAAGTATTCTAAGTGCTAGAAATGTACATAGGTATGTCCAAAATGAATTAGGTTCCATTATTTGGAGAGTGAAGAACGAAGTGCTAAGGTACATTTCGCTAAGGTACATTTCTTCCAAAAATGCGGAATACCAGGCATAATAGGTTTCATTGATGGAATCCATATTAAAATCGTGCCGCCTCAAAAATAACTGCAATATATTTATTATAATCGTAAAGGTTTTTGTAGCATTAATGCTATGAAAATAGGTAAATGAACAAATTATGTTTCGTTCCTAATTCATTTCGATTTCAGGTTTGTGATAGATATAATCCGTTGCATAAATGCGAGATATCCTGGATCGGCAGACGACTCTCTTGTTTTTAATATATCTACGTTAAAAACAATTTTAGAAAAAAGCTACCATACTGGAGAAAGACATTGTGCTTATTAGGTTATTCGAAACTAATTTTTCTTAATTACAGGAGATTCTGATTATGCTCTGAAACCGTATCTTATAAAACCATTTAGAGTTCCAGTAGAAACATAGCTGGAAAGCATATTCAACAAGAAACTCGCAAAGGCAAGGAACATTGTAGAGCAGACAATCGGTGTGCGAAAAAATAGGTTTATATACCTATTAAGAGGGAGAAAACTGCACTACAGACCCAGAAAAGCTAAGCAAATTACAAATGTTTGTACAGCTTAACACTATATTTGTGTAAAATATAAGATCCCCATAGCCAAAGAAGATTCGCAACTCGAACAGAGTGGAACACAATACAGTCCCGATGATGATGAGTATGAGCTTTTTGAAAGAGATGAAGCAATACAAATCAAAACAATATTCTGTTATCAATATACACCCTGACTGACTCGAACTGCAACCAACTTCAGACTGCTATAATTTCCAAACCATTCATTACTATGAGCTCAAATTTTGACACATGACAGATATTATTTACAAGCCTTTTAAACGATTTGCGTCTCAGTTGTGTTGAAAAAATTTTATCCGCGATGGAATTCAAACGTGATAGTGTGATTGCTTTATATTTGGATGAAAAACCACAAGCAGCTATCGTTAGAGCACTCCACCACCTCAACGTGAATAAATCATTTGTGTCTCGAACCATAGCCCGTTACAGTGATACGCGTAGCGTAGCAAAACGCTATGGAGGTGGTCATAAAAAAACACCAACATTGGCAGAAATGGTTCGGAAAGTGAAGGCTCGAATTTAGCGAAATCCACGTCGAAGTGGAAGAAAAATGGCTCGTGAGCTCAACATATCGTTGGAACGGATTCAACACATACTGAAAAATGTTTGGAACATTGTTCCAAGAGTTCCAAAAAGCACATGATCTTACACCGCAACAGAAAAAAGTTAGAGTCGAAAGAGCCAGAGAGGTCCTTCGAAAATTTATACCTTCGGACGACCACCAGAAAGCAGGCAGCACCGATGGTGGTGGTTTGGGCCGCCATAACCGCCGATGGTCGCTCTCCGCTCGTATTTTTGGACCGTGGCGTCAAAATTAATGCGATCGTATACCGTGAAACTGTCATAGAAGCAGTATTGAAGCCTTGGGCAAACAATCATTTCGGTCGGAGACCGTGGACATTTCAACAAGACTTGGCACCGTTTCACAAAGCGCGCGTCAACCAAGATTGGCTTAAAAACAATGTTTCACATTGTTCATTTCTTCGACAATATGGATTCCCTGAATAGGGTATTTTGAAGGCGAAGGTTGGCACTAAAAAATACCAAAATTTGGACCACTTCAAACAAGCACTTCGCCGGGAATGGGTCAAAATGCCGCAGCGCAACTTGCGTGTAGCGTGCGATGCATTCTTCGGTCGTATCAAGTCCATTATTCGCGCCAAAGATGGACATATTGAAAACTACTGATACAAATTGAAAATTGATGTATTTTCCAGCATTTTTTGCTTTGTCACAAATGCACTTGATTTTGTGCACCTGAACTCGCCAATTGAATTCCTGCGAACAAACATCTTCATTGGAATTCTATGTACTTGGCATAATTTCGAATTTAGCAACAAGCCGTGTGTCATAGCAAATTTAAGCGCTTGCTCATCTTCACCTACAATATTTTTTATTTCATAATGTAAAACATGAACAACATTGAAAGAATGTAAACAAATTACCAAAAAAACTTTCAGACAGGCGCTAGTAAGAAAGTCTGGTGTATTTAAAATATGGGATGGGTGGCTCGCTTTGCTAGCTAAAGGGATTTTAAGCTTTTTTTCCGCAGGGTGTAGCCGCTTAAGCGGCTTCGTCGCTCCTCTAAGGGTATGTCAACAACTGTCAGGCAGGCGCCTGGAGTTAAAGTTTAATTATATAGGGTTTTCCAATAGGGACTTGACAACTTTGAATTTAATTTGTGAACGCACTCTTTTACTAATCATCAAACTGTCACTGTCACTGTCATGGTAAAGTACACTAACGAGCAACGTCTGCAAATTATACAAATTTTCTACAGATATTCGGAGTCGGTGACTGCAATTTTGAGAGCGTTAACTCCAATTTTCGGTTGTAATTCTCGCCCTAGTAGACGGGCAATAACAAGTTTAGTGCAAAAATTTGAGTCTACATATTCGTTGTCTGATGTTGCCATGTCAGTGAGACAACGGGTTGGTCGAAGGGTCGAAAATATCGCTGCCGTTCAGACGTCCGTAGCAAACGATCCAAATCAGTCAATTCCGCGGCGTTCTCAAGAATTGGGCATCGCTCAAGATCAAGCTGACTCAAGAATTGAAGCCGATGGACCATTTGAAGTGACGTACGTTTTCCGATTGGGTTCTGGAGAAGATGCGCCAAGATGAATTTCATCGCGAAATCATCTTCAGTGACGAAGCTCATTTTTGGCTCAATGGGTTCGTCAATAAGCAAAATATGTGTTATTGGTCGGGTGAAAACCCACGTGTGTTTCATGAATCACCACTTCATCCACAAAAAATAACTGTTTGGAAGATATGGACTTGGACGACATGTGGTTTCAACAGGATGGTGCCACAAGCCACACAGCACACGCTACAATCGATTTATTGAAGAGTAAGTATGGTGAGCGTGTTATCTCAAGATCAAGACATGGGCCAGTCGATTGGCCGCCTCGCTCGTGCGATTTAACCTCGCTTGACTATTTTCTGTGGGGCTACGTTAAGTCATTGGTTTATACCAACACGCCGACGACGTTGGAAGAGCTCAGAGCCAACATTGAACCCGAAATAGCGGCCGTTTCGGCCGAAATGTTTGGCCGAGTCGTTGAAAATTGGGTCCAGCGAATCGACCGCTGCAAACGTGCCCGCGGTGGCCATATGAACGAAATCGAGTTCCATTCATAAATGTTTTGATTGTACTTCAAGCCAATAATAAAGTTTTTGAAATATCTCAAATGGTTTGCCTTTTATTAAAAAAAAAAAGTTGTCAAGTCGTTATTAGAAAACCCTATATTTACTCGGGGGTATTTAGCAGTATACTCGTAATATTTACAGTCAATAAAAAAAAGAAAATATCAAAAAAAGACAAAATTAACTTCAAATTATTTTAAATTTGGGAGGTATGGCAATACTCATAATATTTTTCAACACTCTGCACCCACACTTCCACCTCTTCATCGTTGAAATCACCTACCACAAGTGTCAATTTGTGCAGTACGGTACAGTGAGTACTTAGAAATTTATGGACTTTTCTAGTGAAAATTAAAAATTAAAAAAAAAAAAAAAAAAAAAAAGAAGGAAAAAAAATAAAAAGGCGCTCAGTGCGCATTGTAGAAACCTGAGCCCAAATAATTTTAGCAATGTCGGGATTTCCTTCCATATACGCCACTAAAAGCTCCACTTGCTTTTATTTGTTACTTGTTTTACCCTAAAATTGCATTATTTTATTTTTCGTCTGTACTATATTATATTTTTATTAAAAAACTTACATTTTCTGATGAAAAATTCCTTTTTATTTTTTTTGAAACTAACGATCGCAAATTTCTAATCGACTAAGAATGACTGTCAAATCGACAACTGAGCCGCTCATTGCACAAATCGATTAACTCCATAAAACAAAAAGTTGAGAAATGCGATGAAATAATGTAAATTGTTTTTCAAAATGTCCTTTATAATATAAATTCAAATATTTATAGAAGAATACATAAATACAGATATGGCTTTCATCTAGTGGTATATAAAATTAATAAGAAAGTATAGCCAAAAAAATAATGGTCGGTAATGTTACAATTTTTATGTTAATAGATTTGGCAACTGAAAACACTAATAAACTTAAATTAAGTATTTAAATTTTTAAGTTTTTTATTACAGAAAAAGTTAGTTATTATATATTTTTATTACAAATTTTCCATAAAAATGAATGTTGACAGTGCTGTTATAATATACATATTATTTGTGATTAATTTATCAGCAGTATAAATAATGTCTTCTTCATCAGCTGTATGTAAGGACTCGTCATTTCGATTTGTTGTTAAGTTTTTAAAGTAATCATGTTAAACAGGAGGAATGAATTTTAGCAGGTCCATCATGTCTTTTCTTTTTTCTCTTGTCACAGTTCCACGTTTAGGATATTTTAAAGGCTGATCTACATTTTTCATATTTTGTGGCCTACCTGCTACAGATTTCCTAATGTTAATTACGTTAAATTCTGAATCTTCATTATAGTCATATTTGAATTGTATGAGATGGGGTTTAGACCTTTCCAACTAATGCAGCGTATTTCAAGCCATTTTACTGGAAACCCTGTAACGGTTGCTTGCTGTTAATGATTGATTTTTCTAAAGGTTTGGTGGGTCATTTGGATTAGATTAAATGGTGCTTTCTTTTTGCATGTTTTGATGATATTGAACCAATCATCTGGTGAAGAAATGTTTTGAATTTTTTTCGCATGTGACTCAGTAATGGCAATATCTGAGTCATTAGGCAAATAGCTATGTACACTTATTTCCGTACTTTCAATTAAACTTAAGACAGTTTTAATATTCCTATTTTGCCCGGTACACGAATCTGAATATGTTATTATTTTTTCAAAGTTTACAGCATAAGTTTTTATGTACTTTACTAAACACGATGAAATTTCTTGAGACCCACGAGATCCTTGAGTTTCTGGCCAAACAAACATATGGCTTATATTTTTACTGAATTCATGACATCCGAAATTATAAACATATAAATTTTGCTTATAATAAGCTACAGATGTGGTCAGTTTAGCAAAGGCTAAAGCTTTTTCTAAGTCGAAAGAAAATACGAAATTTTTATTCTGATGCTGCCATTCGATCGGCAGCCATTTGACTGCGAGTCCGTTCTGCCTCTTCTAAGTGAGTTTTCTTTTCAATTTATGCCGTCTTAATTCCATCACCGCCTACAGATTGAATTTTTATTTGCAAAGCGTGACACGTATCCTTTGATGGTTGTTTAAAATGTAAATTAAATTTTGTAGAGAACACATTATAGTAATATTTTTTTTTCATTGTGTGACGTATAGTTCGTACATTTTCTTAATATTTAAGTCAGCACTTAAATATTGTCGTCTTGGATTATGAGCTCTGGTAAAGTGACTACTGTAGGCTGGAAATGACTTTATATGTTTGATAACATTTGTGTCATCTATTTTATTGCTTGAACACGGCCTTTGCGTTGATCAACCAAAGACGTAACTTGTTCTTTAGAACAACATTTGTATATCCCGTCCCTCCACCTGTCACTCACCTGATAACTGTCCCTAAAATATTTTTTGCAAACGGGAATATCATGTCTGTCTCTTTAAAAGTAATATGTAAAAGAATGTGATCTTCGTTTTTTAGTTTTATTCGTGGGACGCCTTCTTTTTATTTCTTTAACTTTAATACAACCTCTTAAGTAAATATTTTGGTCAAGTTGACTATGAAGACTATAAAATGCCTTAATGGTAGCCTCTCGCTCATCCGAAAGAATTTTTTGGTTGCACTTTTGACGGCATCTGCATATTATATCGATAAATGTTTTTGCAGGTATTTAAGTTTCTCCTCTATTCCTGTATGCCAAACCTTTTGGATTACGACTTCTTTTCCTCCCATTCAATGTGTTTGTTGATATTATTGTACTATTACAATCAGATGAATCCAAGGAAAACAATAAACGTCTTCTTGAGCAAGACTTTAAGTTGATAAAACTTATTGAAGAGCCATCACATGATTCTCTGTTTTCCACATCCACATTGTTATTAGTCTCACTCATCTTGATTATAACGGTATAATATTTATTTCTTTATAATAATTTAAACCTAAATACGATCTGGGAGTAAGTAATGTTGTGAAAAGGCCAACAAATATGTAGTCCGTGTAATATTGGTAAAGTATACAGTAGAAGTTAAAATAAACCCAATTACACTTAATTTTTAAAATAATCAATTTCACTTCGCAAGTACTTGATCCTTCTGCAATTAGGCTGTGGCTGACTAAATTATTTTACTTTAATTCTGGTAAGACGGCACTAAAAAATTTAGCATTAGTGCATTTGAATCGGACAAAAAATTTGCAGTTATCATTCAACACTTGCTAGTGCATTTGAATCGTGTTATTGAAACGATTTACATTAGAGTATGTAGTTAATCAAAATTGCCTCTGAAATAAATTACTTATCATTCAATGGCCAAATAAATTTTGTCGTTTAATGGAGTTAATCTTTAAAATTCAGGAAAGTTATTATAAATATAAAAAGTTATGACTATCCTAAGTGCTTTGACAGTTAAATTTAAGATTTTTCAAAAAGTGGAGTTAATTAATTTGTGCACTGAACGGCTCAATTGTCGATCACAATCATAGTACACAATGCCACAATTCACAATCGACAATCGACTATCGATACTCACAATAAGGGCCTAATCTTGAAATCAGAAATGCTACTGTCCATGCTTGCGTACAGTGAGATATCGATAGTGGAAGGTCTACCAGAATATCTAATGGTTCGGTGGGTGCTGTTCACATTGCGCTTGTAGTATGTACGCACACTGACAAGTGTTTGAAGTTTGTTTAGTCTAGCCTGTGTAGACTTTTGTTTAGTTTTATGCCGCCATATTGGATGTGCATAAATGACTATACCATAGATCTAGCAATTACTATGTACAGTTTTGGGTTAAGGCCCCAGTTTTTATCCAGTAGACTTTCCGGTTCATAGGGAGATCAGGGCTTTTCTATGTTTTTTTTATATGTATGTATGTTCGAAGTGTGTTTTTGGTCAAGGGTAACGCCTAGAAACTTTAATTCACTTGAAAATTTCATCTCTTGGTGTTTGTTGCTCTTTTTGAATTTAACGTTTAGGCCAACTTTCTTGCAGGTTAGGTAGCAACAAGGTTCAGTGCCCTCTGCAGGTTCTTTGAGACAGTTTCTTAGAATTTGCCCCTGATTAGGATCACAATGTCTTCAGCGTATTCTTGGACATAGAAACCGTCGTGGCCTAGTATATTTAACAGTTCATTCACTTCGATGGACAATAGTAGAAGAGGAGAACACCACCCTGGAGCAACCTTTTGCAGTTGTGGTGGAAATTCTGTCGCTGTTTAATGTAGCGATGATATGTTTACCGTTAAGCACCTCCTTTATCCAGCTACATGATTATCTGGGCGTGTTTGCTGTTGTACAATAGAAAGTTCCTTCGATGTCAAGGAATTTCTTTGTCTCCTAGGAATTTCTCAACCTTTATGGTGAGCTTCTGTGGAGCATGCGTTGTCCTGGTTAATTGGTATATTACCTATTATATGGACCTTCATGACATGTCTATTAAGTATTTTCCCATTGTTTTTAGGGAAAATCAGCTAGGATATTACCTGGTATGTAACCTCTGGCATAATTGCTTCTGAATATGTATCAGAAGCGGGGTTATTTGTGTAATACCTTTTTGGAAGAGTGCTGGGAAGATTTCATCTTTACCAAACGAATTTCGCCCTGTTAAAAAACTTTCTGGTCTCTATTCCTAATTTGACGAGTTTATTATTCTACCGTGAAGAAGAGCGGTTCCCTGACTTTTCTTTTTTTGAACCAGCAGCGCTGAGACTTTCAATGTCAATGTCTCTTATGCTTTTATAGTTCTAGGCTATATGTGTCTAAATCAGTAGATCTTGGCTGTGTATAAGATTCGGAAATTTTGGAGCCTAATAGGATGTCGAAGCAGGCTTGACGATAATCTGACATCGATGTTTTAGTTGAAACATGTCAGTTCCTAATAAAGTTTTTTTTTTATAATGTGTAGGGAGGACTTCTCCTTCCCTGATTCTTTATATAAAGGTATGGCTATTTTCGTAGTTTAGGATTTGAAGATTATTTTCGAAAAAGAATTTTAGAATTTCATTCAATTGTTAAAATTTGACCTAGAATTTGAACGCCGCTTTATAGAAAATAGATTCGAAATATCGCGTTGGTTTGCGATCTTTTATGATTTCAACGCGTTGTGAATTACGTGCCGGCGAAAGCGGTTGATTTGATTGGCGAACAATTTGCCGGCGAAAATCTATGCAGTATGCGCGTATATAATACTTCCTATAAAGAGTTACTTGATATGTCACTTTCCCGTTTAGCGACGGTAGACATATCCACGTTGCAATGTTCTTCCGTGCAGGGGAGGTACTAGATATCTTTTTTCTGATAGGGCAACTGACCAGTTGTAAAACTGTTTTCCGTTGGGGTTATGTTCAAGATAAAGTTTATGCTAATGCTCTATCAACGATTCTTGCACTAAAAGAAAATATCAGGGTTGTTATATGCGAAATAAGGCCGCAATTATGCAAAAACGTGATGAAAAATTTCAGCCAAAAAAAAAAAAATTGGTAGGCGGACATTCGGCCGATATTGTATTCCATTACATTAGATTAAAATAAAAGTGACCACTTTTCATAAAAATGTTGCGTTATTTTATTGATTTAAAATCACACCTCTTGCTATTGAACTATGGTATACATGAAATGTGTTCAAGTGTTTTGTGAGCTTGAAACACATATAAGATCGAGTCTCCGAGTAAGTTTGGCGTATTTTTCTGCAGAATGAAGATAATAATATCGTTATGAGAGTTATTCAATCTTCATATGAAGTGTGCTGACAAATGCCACTAAATTGGCTTGTATCACACAAACCATTATCTGGCAGATGAGATGACAAGATAATGTTTAAAACCAAGCTTAAGTTCTCTAGAGACTATGTAGAAATGTATACAAAATGTACCTGGACAACTCCTGTTGCTCTTTCCGGTCCTCGGGTTGTAGCTCTTATATTGTTGAGTAGTGTAGAACGCTTCAGACATTGGTCTCGCTTCGATTAAAATATCTTCTTATTTGAACAAGGCCGATAGGTACTTGCATTTCTAATGTAATGTAAAAAGTAGCCGTAACTTTGTACTTCTTCAGCCTAAGTAGGATATGAGTCCCTATATTCAGGGCTGCCAAAAGTTGGATCAAAACTTTCACTCTTGTATGACCACCGACACTAGATCTGTTGAGTCTTTACTGATGGATAACGAACTAGATCGATCAATTTACCATATGCTGGCACTTTGGAAATAGCATCCAAGACATCCGTAACAAATGTGAGGTTGATATGGGAATAGATAGGGAGCAGCATCTAATGGTAGCTACTAAATGTCTTTGTATTGCAAACGCTGGTATAATATTGACAAACTCTAAAATCCTGAAGTGCGCCAAAATATAAGAGACCACCTAGTAACAAATAAAGAAATAGTTGCCATGAGCACCATAATCACCATGGAAGCTATCAAAAATGTTTTGTAGGTGGAAGGCGAAAGAACCAAAGGATATGGCTGACAGTAGACACCTGGAAAGCACGTATTACAGCAACCTCAGAAATAGAGTTAGCCGAACTAGAAGTTCAGCCCCGCATGAAGAGACAAGTAATGTGGCAAGACAAGCATTACTCTCAGGCATCAACATACACTTAGGCAATAGTGATTTGGGTCCAACCTCAGATCAGTTGTTCTCGCAGCAACAAATATTCCTATTCATACCATCTCCCCATTAATACCGAAATAAAAACCATGAAGAAAAACAAGGCAGTTGGCATAGACGCCAAACGGGCGGAACTCTTCCAAACCGCAACCAATACTTCAGCGGAATTCAGGTAAAATGGGAGCCGATGACTTGCACGAGTATTGAAGATGAGATGATTTTTGAGCTACTCAAGAAGGGAAATATGATAGAATGTGAACTGCATGTGTACGAGTATATACGGTTTTCGGGTGTAGTTGAACTATAAGCTAAATTAATTCTGGACAGAGTGAAAGAACATCTTTATTCAACCATCGACATCGAAAAGGTAGGCTTTTGAGCTAGATCATCACCCAGCAATGCGTTGAATATAAAACACCAAATGTAGAGGTCTCCGATTACAAGAAGGTTCTCAAAAGCTTGAATCGAAAAGCTCTATGTTGAGCCTTGCGCAGAAGGGGTATCTCAGGTTACCTATGATGGTGATACAGATCATGTGTCGCAGAGCTTTGTTACCCGACCAACAGATATTAAAACATTAATCGCTTACAATTCCAAAATCTTTTCATATTTATTTCTTTTTTATTTTATTTGTTTTTTTTCCAGTTTTCTTATTTTTTTTATAATTTATTGAAGAAGAAAAATAAAATCGTTTTCATCTCGTCACTCCACGCACTGGTACAGATGGACCTACATTGTCCACATTGCTCACAATTCGGTAAACTCCATCACGAAATACAATCACTAAAACTGTTATGTTATCTACAGAGCCACGGTTATAGGATTGAGTGGCTAAACTCTTTGCGCCATAATCGAATTCGTTGATATGATCTTTGATGAATGCTACAGCCTCTTCGTTCGTGAATGTATCCCAAAGGCCATCTGAGGCAAGAATTAAGAATTTTGGTCTGTAAATCGAAAATAGTTATTGGATAAGTAATGAATTTATATTCGGTTTAATAGTGACATTTACTTATAATCGTTTAATTCGAATGTTAGTATATCTGGGTTTGCTATGACTAGATTTTTGTCTTTTAATGGATAATCACCAAGCGCACGTGATGTGGCTAAAATGCCAGCAACACGCCATACACCTCTAAAAGCAATGAATCCACCAGCTTCGTGTATTCGTTTCCTTTCGCGAACCTGCAACATGAAAGCCAATCATAATTACCATTAGTTGAAATTGAATGGAAAGGAAATGGAATCTCACTTGTTGCGGTTTATGATCAAAAGACAGTGGTATCGCTTCACCTCTTGAGTCACACATAACACCTCTTGAATCACCAACATTGGCTACAACCAATCTGGTACCTTGGATGATCGCAATCAGCGCAGTTGTTCCAGCGATATTTGTCTGTTCAAGAAGAGGGAATAAGAGGCACATTCAATAATCTTGTAGTTGACGTGGGTACTCACGTTTTTTTTAGCGGCTTCAACCAGTTTATAGTCGGCAGCCAATACTTCGTCGGTTATCATTTTGCCGAAGTTAATTCTTCCATTTTCGATATAGCACTTGGCATCGAAACTTGTTGGCGGACTTTGTTTACCTCCAGAGTCCTTGTTGTTGCTGATGTTAAAGAGGTTATCTTTACCTAGCGGGCGAATGAGTGAATTGAGTTTTGATGTGAAAACATCTGTTTCGCGAGGTGCAGAAGTTTGTTTTGAAGTACAGTCGTCCGTGGTACTGTAAAAAGGAAAAGAAAAAAAAAAGGCTCCAATAATTTGTGTCAAAGTATGTTTAAACGCTTATTTTGAAATTAAAAATATATCAATGATTTTTAAATACGAGTACGTATCGAAGCCATTCACAACAAATGAAGTTGTCTGTGGCTACATGAAGATCTTGTATTTAATAGAGTTTGGGATTGAATACAGCACTCCCTTGGACATACTGATATTGAACTTGCTAACGAAAGAGTACAAAATGTATTACTACGGAATGGATTAAAATTAGAGTGGAGATGCCATCATCCTGAGCTGATCCTAAAATTAGCTATCGACTATTGCCAATATAACATTAAACTTGGAATATTATAAGCGCGACTTTTATAAGCTTTTACATGAGTATCAAAGGAGGAAATGGTTCTCATCGATGCAGATTTAGACGGACGCTGCTATGGGGTAAACCGTTTTAAAACTCAGTGGGCCAAGATATACTACTAAACTTATGCAAATTACACTAATAACAGTCTCACTAATTATACCGATGCTGTGGACAGCAAACTCAAATAGATTACAATTTTATTAACGCGAAAATGCGACTAAAGGATTCTAAAGTTATCTTATTTTGATGGCGCTTGGATCTCAAGACGTCCCGAGAAGTACGTATATAAGAATGATGCGCGATATGTGCGATGACGTTAAAACGAGAGTCAAATGCACAGCGCGAATAACTAAATAATTAAAGAATCTGAAGGTAAAGTTGGAGTACACCAAGGCAGTGGCCGTTGATTTTAAACGTCGTACAAGAATTTCTATTAAAGCGCTATATATTGGGTTGTACCACATAAAATATCAGATTTTCGCTCAGTCGGAAATAAGAAGTTCTCGATTGAACGTCCATGCCAGAACGTTACACTTTTTTTTTTTTAAATAAAACAAAGCGTTACGTGTGCTTGACGTGTGAGAATTTTAGGATCTGTTACAAGGACCATTTAATTTTTTCTGTATTATTTACCATGCTGTCGGCAGTTCAAATTCGAACCCTCTTCCTTTACGAATTTAAAATGGGACATGATGCGTCATCGGAAATGAAAAACATTAATGATTCATTTGAGGATGTAGCGGTAAACGAACACACTGTCCGACGTTGGGTTGGAAAGTTCCGTTCGAAAGATTTCAGCCTCGAAAAGGAAAATGGGAAGGCGGAAACGTTAGTTGCGCCTGGAAATCTGCGCATCGCTTACATTAAAAAACCAAACTGAATCAAATAGTCACCTGTGATAAAAAGTGGATACTGTATGATAATCGTAAAAGATCTGGGCAGAGTTTGGATGCAGATGAAAAATCAGAACACACCTGCAAGACCAATTTTCACCAAAAAAAGGTTATGGTGACAATTCGGTGGACACCGAAAGGAATAAGCAACTTTTCATTTCTTCAACCAGGAGAAACGATAAACGCTAATAAATATTGTGAGGAAATTGACATATAGTATTGCATGCCAAATTGGCTTTAAAGCAACCTGCGTTGATCAAGGCACGGTTCGATCCCTTTCCATGACAATGCTAGACCCCATACCTCACAAGTAACGGTGCAAAAACTGTTGTACTCGGGATTTGAAATTTTTCCGCATTCACCGTACTTTCCTGAGATTTCTCCAACGGATTACCATCTTTTCCGTAATCTGGATTCATTTTGCCGGCAGAAGGTCTTCCGGATTGAAGATTTCATTGTTTTAAAAAGTTAGCACTTCTACGAAAAAGGAATATTTGACCTTGTATCACGTTGGATAAATGTCATAGATGCCAATGGTACCTATTTTGATTGAAAAATACCCAATATATATAGACACGGACATCACGCTCATTGAACACTATGCGGTCGATACAAGAATGAGCCCTAGTATTCTGAATGTCAGACTCAGCTAAGGTGCGAATGTCCTGGACCCTTGAACACCGAAGAAGTACTAATATAAAGAAATTTGACATCGAAAGGCTACAATGGCAAGAGGCTATAGCCTTTTCTGGTCGAAAAGTAAAAGATCAGTAGCGACATTGTAAGTAAGGAAATAGAAACTTGATCACGAGCTCTATGAACAAAGCAAACAATAAGAGGCTTCTCAGAAAGGAAAAGAAGGAAGTAAAAAAATTCTCGATCGAGACCTGGAGAGGTGCTACTAAAAAGAGAAAAGAACGGCGTTTAAAGGCGGAGATAAGCACCTGTTAAGTCTGCTGTCGATCAGAATGAACCATTCAAGGTGATCGATGATCGCCAACTTCGTCTACTACATAAAGAAAAGGCCTAGCGAGCGATATATAATATAGAGAACAAAATAGCCGCGTGACGTATAGGCTACTTAGGGAATTATTGAAAGCAGCAGGGTTTAATTAAGTAGGCAGCATGCAACAACTCATAAAATTTGGTTTATTAAGTGGGATCCAAGCCCGATTGAGGGAACGGGAACTTATGTACTTCAAACAATCGGTCTTCTTAACATAGGATACAAGGTTTTATCTACCATGATATTTAAAGACGTGAAACACAGTATCAACTATGTGATGCACTGTAAATTCAATCAACGACACAACCATAGAGATCAAGCGAAGAGATTAAGCACGCTGCCATAGTATATCTGCGTCGCTTTTGGTTTGTGACAACTAGTGATGTAATTTATGCAGTAATGTAAGAAGAAAGTAAGTTGATAATAATTTATTTTTTTTTTTTTTAATTTTCTAACTCGACAATTGCGAAGTACTTTGACCTAGAAGATCTTTTGTACCATTTGGTCAGAACTATAGTTAGGTTAGCAGGTATTCTACTTTCCGATCAAAGTTGATAACACTACAAGCAGAGGAGTACATTAGTTTGTTGCAGCCGAATTGTTCCCTGAAGTAAAACATCCGTATAATTCCGTTGAGGGCTGGATATTCACATAAAATTTGTTTAACTGTTTCGTCTACTTCTAGATAACCTTGGCGCTACGGAGAGTTCCTGAAGCTTAATTTTTGTAGAGTTTTGAAGCAGTACATAACAGATTTGGAGTGAATGGTGTGCGAGCTAAGGGCATTTATAGCTTATTGACTGTCCGTGAATACATGGAGGTTTGTGCCTTTGATACCAGAGTTGTAAATATGCTTGGCACATATTTGAATGGCGTGGAGTTCTGCAGGGAATTCACTAGGACTTTTGCCCATAGCTATGGTTGTATTTAGGTTTGGTTCATGTATTCCAGCTCCCAATCCCGATTGCATTTTAAAACCATCCGTATACCGCTTTATGCCATTATAGCTGCTTGGTGGGTTATTGTTAACCCAAGCTTCTTTGCTGGGAATCTCTGTGGAGAAATCTTAATTGAAGCATAATGTAATGTGAGAGTAGGGTCCTTAGATCAGGGTGTTCGCTTAGACTTAACTCTTTATTTTGTATGGACTTACTGTGCTGCGTAATGCTACTTTGCTTATATATAAGTGTAATGGGGTTAGTCCAATTATTGCTTCTAACGCAGCTGAGGGGGAGGTCCGGAAATGAACAGATATGCAAGACGCTGTACTCTGTTGAGCTTTAAAATGACGGTCTTTTGCGTGATTTTAGTCCACCATATTATAGAAGCACATGTTATGATGGGCCTGACTATCATTGTATGGATTTAGTGAGATCCCCCATGTGGTGAGTTGATAATGATACAAGACCTACGAACTTTGGACTACATCTGCTTCTTTATAGGATAATGGACTAACACCACGTAGTCTCAACTCAGAAAAAGAAACAGAGACGAGCTAGGAATAAATGCAAGCGAGTATAAGGCTAATAGTTGGTAGTTTTCATTTCAAGCTTCGAGAAAGCCATATACTGGTATAAATTATTATTTGAGTAAAAGCACATTCCCACTTAGATGGTTATCTTTGCATCGAGATTTTTGGTAAAGACAAAGGTGATACAATAAAAAATAAATAAGTTGAGTCAGGAACTCAGTTACAGAAGGAATTTTCTTTTATCTCTGGTACTTCCGAGTATTGTTTCCGTTAATCAGCAAACGTGATTATAGACTAACATTCGAGCGAGAAATTTCAAATCACCACGTGACATCACCAACCTCAAACATGGCAAAGAAAACGGCCAGACACTACCTTCATTCAGATATTTTAAATAAATCTTTTAAACAACGATCGTTTAGAGTACGACGTAGTAAATCCAAGAACAAGTGTCCGCATTTTATTTTTGTTCCCAATCTATTGTTGCCTTCAATTAGCTTCTGTAGTGGATATTTAGTTACGTCATTTGGTGAATTTACGTTCATACAATAGCGTACATTTGTAAAACCCAATAACTCAAGCTGTCTCATCTAATCAAACAATCAAAAGTTGCAAAAATTAAAAAAAAGGAGAGATAAAAACAAAACAAAAAAAAAAAAAAAAAAAAAAAAAAAAAAAACACCCAGTCCGCAACTTGCATTCACTTTCATCAACCGAATCTCAGCGGGCAATTAAATTTTCATTTCAAGTTGGAGTGAGGCCAACTTAAAAATTCATCAGACTCCATAGAGCGTATACTGCCATCGATTTGGAGGCAAACAGAAAAAGCTTATTCAATACATCCCCAGAGAGATACTAGACAATCGAAAAATAGAAAGAAACCAAACAAAAAGGATAAAAGTAAATCTCTGCTTTTTCGATGAAACGATGCATGACGACGAATTGGAAAGTTTGACACGATTTAAGTCTATTCATCTGGGTGAACTAATTTTTAGAATTTATAGCTTCATCGAGCACATGATGTTTATGCCGGGTTGAGGCTGAGGCCGATGATGGCTGTTCTACAAGGTCAGTTGTGGTGATTTCGATGTTCATAATGTTTGATTGTTAAATTCAAAAAACAAACAATCACGTAATTTCAATATGTACTTGTTCAATATGCGTAGCGTCCCACCTACAGAGAGAAACGGTATTTAGTTGTTTACCATCACTGTTATTAAATTATATAAACCTACCTGTGAGTTTTTCGTAGACTGTCTTTCCGACGAACGGATGCTGATGTGTCATTCTCCTTGTTGCTTTCATTCTTTCTCTGACTGGATTTTCTTTTCAAATAGGGACTATTCTCGTAGTCGCTTATATTGGCGTCTGCTGTTAAATGATCTACACCCCCTTTTCCTTTGGGGTGCTTAAGTATCAATGCTGTTTCAATAATTTTGTGATATAGATTCTCAACTAAAATATCTTTGGCAAAATCGGCAGCAAATTCTCCACCATGTCCATCGAAGACGGCAAAGAATGAAATGCCCGTGTCATCGTTTACATTCTCTTTGATGATAAATCTAGAAATAAAAATGAGAAATGAAGAATTAAGTAATAAGTAATGGAAATATAATACAAAAGCGCGAATCAAGTTACAAAATAGAATTAATTAAGCGAGGCAGAGGAGAGTGTCGTAGAGCAAAACGAGACTACGGTGAGAGGTAGTAGACAGATAGTACGGGCTGACGATTATGAGCCTTTCGGTGACTGGAATCACGAGGGCAGTTTCGTGTTGATAAGCACTTTAGGCTGCTACTACAGTAAACGGCATGGCATGAAGTCTGGTCATGATTTATTTTTTTCTTTTGTAGTGACGATATAGTTTTACATAGAAAAAGGGATTTTGCGATTTGGGAAATGGTGTGTATGGATTTAATCGATGGAATTGGACATCCCAACAAAATTTGATCGCTTGAAAGATATGTGAAAAAATTGATTAAGAGAGAGTCATCAGAGTGAAACCAATTAGTGTGATGAGTTGTTGATAGGGATTCTGAGTCATAATTGAATGTTTGCGCTTGAGAATATGTCAAGTGGAACTGAAATCTCTTCAGTTCTGCGTTCTTAGCAAAGTAGTTTTACAATTTATATTAAGCAAAATAGCAAAAATGGCAATCTATTATGAATTTCTTTTAAATAAATGTCTGAAAAGGTGAGTTGACGTTGAGATAATAGCAAATCGTTTGTCGGCTACTGCACCAGACGTTGTGGGTTCAATTACTAGGCTATAAATTGAAAGACAGAAGAAAATGTCTAACCTACGGAAATTAAAACTTCTGCCTATGAAAGTTTCTCATTCGCTTGACGTTCGGAGTAGGCAAAAAACATAGGTCTCTGTCTCTGTGCATGAAAATTATAAAAATAAGAACGCAGTGAGTGGAGAGAATAGTCAAGTGCACATTGGACTTTCGCCCCAACCTTTTTTATTGGGTATGTAATTTAATTCGTGCAGTTTTTTTTTTCAAAATTTGAAGGTTTGTTTAAGAAAAACATGTACAATAGTATTATTCAAAGTATTGCCCATCCGAAGCTATGACTTTTTTCCATCTTTCTGCCAATTTGTGGATCCCATCCCAAAAGAACTGCGCCGGCTTGGCAGCCAAGAACGAATCAAGCCAATTTTTGATATTCTGCTCTGATGTGAACCGTATTTCAGTGAGGGCGTTTTGCATCGACCGAAACAAATGGTAGTCAGAAGTGGCAAGGTCTGGGCAATAAGGCGGGTGGGGTAAGACTTCCCATCCACTGTTTTCCAAATAGTTCTTAACCAGAATAGCAACGTGGGGCCGATGGAAACGTTGTCATGATGGAAAATTATTGCCTCGTGTCTGGTCGCATATTCCGGGCGTTTTTCGGCTACTGCTCTCTTCAAACGGATTAATTGTGTTCGGTAGCGTTGTCCATTGATGGTTTCACCCGGCTTTAGCAGCTCATAATACAGCACACCCATCTGATCCCATCAAATAAAGAGCATTACCTTCGCGCCATGGATATTCGGCTTTGCCGTTGATTTGGCTGGTTGGCCGGGTTTCACATATGATTTTTTGCGCTTCGGGTTGTCGTAATGGATCCATTTTTCACCACCAGTAACAATCCGATGCAAAAATGACTTCCTTTTGTGGCGTTCCAGCAGAATATCGGACATGCAAAACCGCCTTTCGACGTCTCTCGGCTTGAGTTCATGTGGAACCCAATTTCCATGCTTTTGATTATATCCAGCTGCTTTTAAACGTTTTGAAATGGCTGCTTGAGTGACACCCAAAGTTCTGCGAGCTCTTCTTGTGTTTGGCAACAATCTTCATAGAGTAATGCTTCCAGTTCTTCATCTTCAAACTTTCTTGGCTGCCCAGGACGTTCATTTTCTTTCAAGCCAAAATCACCTCTTTTAAATCGTGCAATCCACTTTTGGCACGTTCGCTCAGCTAGCGCATGTTCACCATAAACTTCCACCAAAATACGATGACTTTCGGCAGCAGTTTTCTCCATATTTGAGTGAAAAAAAATTATTGTTGTTTACGTTTCAAATGAATGACATATACTGGAATGACGTACAATGACAGTAGTTTTCCAACGCATGTTCCAATGGAATAATAATAACAATGGAATAATAAAAGTTACGCCATCTCTTAGTAAACCGCACGAAGTAATAGACCCAATATTTATTTTTATTATACAACCTCAGATCTCATCATATCTTGACGTAACTCGTTGTGGTAGAGCCTTAGAAATAAAGGCATTGGTTTTAAGACCACAATCAGATACGAAAAAGATGATGAGATTTTGCGTCTGAAGTCTCAGATAACTGCACTACTTAGCTTACCCAATTTAATAAAAAACAAGAGCATGAAAAGTAATAAAGCTTAATAAGAGCGACATTTATTACGAGTTAATCTGTCATAATAGTCTGTAACAGGTGAAAAGTAACCTCCTTGACCGCCAGAATGCGCTGCTACTGCAAAAAAGGTTATGGTGCCGTGAAGTCCGTTCATATTTAGGCAGACATGCCAATACTGTGCGATACTGTTTTTAGTTTTGTTTTGACAGCTGATTGTTGTTCACATGTTTGGCATCATGTTGAGTATGGACAAAAACGATTTTCGTTCTCTCATAAAACATTATAGAGGCAAAACGGCGAAGGAAACAAAAAAAAAAGTTGGATAAATATTATGGGGCTAATGCTCCGTCAGATTACACCGTCAAATATTGGTTTCGAGAGTTTCGTGGTGGCCGCAACTCCAATACCGATTAAGTCCGCAGCGGCAGGCCCTCCGATGCGATTACAGAGGACAATGAGGACCGGAAAGTGAAGGTGCGCGAGCTAGCATATACCACAAAGATTAGTACTGAGCGCACTCACCATATTTTGGGCAATATTCTGTATATGAAAAAGTTATCCTGCCGCTAGGTGTCGCGCATACTCACTCCTGACCAAAAACACGAACACGAGAGCAATTCGAAAGTATTTGGACTTGTTGATGCGGAATCGGGCAAATTTTATATTTTTGGCGTAATGGTAACTGTTGATGAAACTTAGATCCACTATTACACACCAGAGAATAGAATGAGAGCCCGGCAATGGACTCAAGCCGGCACGAGTTCTCCGAAGCGGCCGAGGGAGGCTCGATGGGTCGGAAAGTTTATGGCGTCGGTTTTCTGGGATTGTCATGGCATACTCTTCGTGGACTACCTCGAAAAAGGAAAAACCATCAACAGCGAGTATTACTGTGCATTACTGGAGCGATTGAAAGCCGAAATCGCTGGAAAACGGCCTCACATGAAGCGAAAAAAAATTTTGTGCACCGGCGCACAAGAGCATCGCAACCACGGCTAAAATCAATGACTTACGGCTCCAATTGCTGTCGCATCCACCGTGTTCGCCCAATTTAGCTGCCTCGGACTAATATCTCTCATCAATAAAAAATTCAGCTCACGCGAGGAAATCAACGACGTATTTTTCAGACGTTCCGGAAAATTTTTTTTCGAACGGAATCAAGAAGTTGGAAAATCGCTGGAATAAGTGTATCAAACTAAAAGGGGACTGAATATTGAATAAAATAAAAAAAAAACATTAAACAAATTTTTTTTTTTCATTCCCAAGGAGGTTACTTTTCACACCATCTAGTATATACTCACATAGAGCAAATTCAACATAAGAAAAACGCAATCCACATTTAAGCAGGGCTATGATTTCTATGCCGAAACTTATGAAACTTGTACGGAATTAGATGCTGATCATTCGCATTTTTCAAAATCAGCAAAGGCAGCGATGTACTTCAAAGCCGAATTTAGAGATAATCATTGTCCAGAAGTATACATACGAGTATAGGTTAAATGACGGGCATTTTCTGGTTGTACGATATCCAGTTCTTGATTCGGTATCGATTGCTAGTTGCAATGTTTAGTTTTCTAAGTGATTTCTTTTTTCGTATGGTTTACAGCATCTCCTTTTATTTTTTTTTAGTGGAGGCCATCCAAAATGGTTTGATTTGAACGTAAATCTTTTTACTCTCTGCTACTTTTAATCCAGTATACTCCTTTGGTGGCGAGAGTACTCCCTGTTTATCCTAGAACGGAGACAGAAGCGTATGTTATGCTCGTTAAATTCCGATATTAACATACAAACTATTGTGTTGATCAATAAGTTATGCGTGTTTTTTCCTTTAAGTAATGTTTATCGTTTCCGAAAATCTCTGAAACATGAAACTATGATATTTTTGTTGTTTATTGCAATAGAGAGGATTATCCTTTACATTGTTACGAGAATTTGTTTTGATCGGACGTGGTTTAAGTGCTCAATATATATATTTTTTTTAAATGGAAGATAAGAAAGTGTATTTTCGGGATATTTTGCTATTTTTTTTTTTTTAAAAAAAGATTCGGCAATAAGCGCTGACACTTGTCAGCGTTGCTTTACACGCTTTCGTTCAGGAAATACAGACCTTGCTGATGATGTTCGCTCTGGACGTCCACCCACACAGAGATTTGACCATACGGGAGATCGCTCAGCGGTTTAATATAGCCCATACAACCGTTTCGTAGAGACTGAAAAAGTTGAAAAAGGTGGATATTTGGGTTCTTTATGGATCTTTATGGATCGCATAATAGTAAGTTAGTCCAAAATGCTTAAATGATTTTGGAACCGCTGATTGTAGCCGAAAACCAGTTTATAGTCCAGCGAAAGTCATAGCCCCGCAGAAACCTGAGTTCCGAAGTCATTGCGTCATGAAATTGGAGTCAAACAACATTTCCCGTGTACGAGGTGTGTTCCAAAAATATTTATAAAAGAATATTTATTTGTTCATCAATAGTAATATTGTCCTCTTCAAAGTAATCCCTGTCAAATATAATACACTTGTGAAAACGCTTTTTCCAATTCTGAAAGCACTTTGTTGTATAGTCTTGAGCATTTCTAGCGATGCCGTTTTTATTTCCGCAATCATTACAAATCGACGTCGTTTAATAAGTCTTTTTAGTTTTGGGGACAGGAAAAAACCACATGGGGCTAAATCCGGTGAATATCGTGGTTGAGGCCTGAATTTCGTGCTGATTTTGGCCAAAAAATCTCTCACAAGCAACGATGAATGAGCAGATGCAGTATCGTGATGCAAAAGCCATGAATTGTTTTTCTACAATTCCGGACGTTTTTTTCGTATTGGTTGATGCACTACGCCACGGTAATCGAAAAAAACAGTGATCAAAACTTTGACATTTGATCGAACTTGGCTTCCGAGAGCTCCTGAGTCTTGCTCATGCGATGGTTCTTCGGATCAAAATTATGAAGTTTCGGAGCAAACTTCGCTGACACAGGTCTCATACCAAAAACATCCGAAAAAAATACATGACGAGCCGACCGATATGCCAACATCCTCAGCAACTTCTCTTGTGGTAACTCAACGATTTTTCAAAACAATTTTCTTCATAACTTCCACGTTATCATCTTTTGTTGATGTTGGGACGTCCAGAGTGAGGCATCATCTCGGCCATTTTGGAAGAGCTTGTACCACTTGTAAACTTTTGTTTTACTTATGTCACTGTCAACATTTCAGGTGTTTAAAAGCACTTGATTCCACTTTTTACACAAAATTTGATGCAAATTCTTTTCTCCATTTTATATAATAATTGAAAATCACCGAGCATGCTAAAACACGTCTAACCTTTCTATCTGTAGGTTAACATTATTAGTTGGTTCGTCACATCTTTTAATTTACTTATGTTTATTTATGTAGTTACCGGGGACCACCACTGTGTGGTAAGGCAAGCACTTCGCTGTGAACTTCATTGTTGCGCTGCTGCAACAATCCAAGTTATAGGACACTCATCACTCTCCTGATCAATCAATATTCTTTTTGCATCGTTCTGTAAATATTTCAGTCTTTTTCCAAATCAGTCTTAAGGGATCTGTTTAGAAGCATTCGGGTTTGCTTACGCAATCGCTGCAGATCTATATTCCACAACGGAATACGATTCTAAAGAACACGTTGGTTTTCCTGGCTGGTCACATTAGTTTAAAACATTCGATAAGGGCACCAACGAGGTTCTGAGCAACTTCCTTTACGTTGTGTTCATTTTCACGGATACTTCCCCTTTACAAGTAATCCCGACCGATTTGAAAAACGATGAACCTATGGTCTGACATGGGAATTTTTGATAATACTTTTGGCTGCCAATCTTCTTAGCTTACCTATTGAATAGCGTCATGTAGATTTTTTCTTGTTTTCCTGTTGATAACCAAGCCAGATGATAGTATGAAACGTATGAGTATCGCAGCATATGTTAAGTCCGTTCTTCTTGGCAGTGGAATATTTAGTGAACACAGTGTTTACCTTTGCTGGTGAAGTTACTACCGAATCATAGGGAAAGTAGGCTGACGCAACGGCAACCTTATGTCTATTTCTGTTCGTTTCATAGCTTATAACAGAAGAATTTACATCCTAATTTGAGATCCCCTGACATACAGTTATATGTAAAACACCTGAAACATCCGTAACCTCAGATGCTTTCTTTCACCACCCATGGTTAGTGTTTGAATATTACATTATTCCTATAACACAAAAACATAGCTGCACCCAGTTGTCAGTTTTTTCGTTGTTTACACATTGCTCCATTGCTGGGATATGATCAGTATTGCACGTAAGTGCAAACAGTTAAAAGATCGTTCCTCTTGTAGAGTTTCTGGGCTTCCCAAATTAATTTCATACAAAAAAAAAAAACAATTTTAACAGAAAATTGCAATTAAATTGTTCAATCATTGTTGTGTTCCATCAACGGTAGCATAGAAGAGTTGTTATCGTAAATATCGTAAAAATGTACTTCCTTTGTATATCATCACCCACTCTGACTGACTCTAAGGGCATGCCACTTTCACACGGGAACAGTGAATTTAGTTTTAACTGAAATTGTGGCTTCCCAGAAAGAGGGATAACTACTTCCTTTCTGCCAGAGATGGGAGTGTACTTTTTTTTTCCATTACCAGTAACGACAAGTTAATTACACTCGTAATTACATATCCGAGTTACTTGGGTAAGACCACGATCCACAGCACGGTGACAAAGTAAAATATAAAATTTTCACAATTCGCGGTGAAGATGGTAATTTCTTATTTAAATTAAAAAACAACGGGGAAAATCTTTTTACCCCCTTTGGGATTGAGTTCAAAGTTCAAAGAAGAGCAAACCTTTGCTGACTGCTATCTTAAATGCAATCGCAAGCAATTGAAATAGCCTTTAGAGTATAACATCTTCCCATGCTCGTACTGACTGTCGGATAATTTGTTTCAATATTTTCGTCAGCTATTTTTGGCTTAATTGCGTCATTAAGTTCACTAATTACTTCAAATGATTTTAGATGTTTTTATTTTGATGGTTGTGGTGCGGTTTGGCACGATTTGGCTCAGTTTGGTAGTGTTGCATTTTTGAGGTGATGATGGAGATGCCGGATTCGAGTAACTAATTGAAGGGGGAATGAGGCGATTCTCTTGGTTTAGAGTCCAAATTTGATTTTGTTTTGGTTTTTTTTGCTGGTTGATGGACTGCCGTTGTGTCTAAACTTAATTTGGCCGGCATGTTAATTTATTTCAACCATCAGTAGACTATTGATTTTTCGCCAATGAATTAGTATTTGGGCATGTGCCGATAGATGTACACCAAGATTTGGCTAGTTTGCAAATTTGTATTTTGATTTTGTTCAGTAAATACTCCAGATCCAGATAGTTCAATTGCGCCTTACTGATTTATTTATTACTGGGTACGTGATACTTTCTGTCACTTTCTTTTTGAATATCAGCAGATGCGACTCGCTCTACTTGTAAGAATAACTGAAAGCAGATAATTTAAATTGAGCACCCTTAAAGTGTTTGTACAAAAAAAAAAAAAAAAAAATTATTCAAGCGACAGACTATTCTTTTGTACGCTGCGTAACTTTGAGGATACGAAAGTTTCGACATTGTCGAAAAGTTCCAACTCTATTGCATAAAACTTTGGAGTAAGGACGCTTGAAAAGCAGGAACTAATTCTGAATGGTGATAGTTGTATTCAATAGATACACTAAAAGTGATCTACAATATAGAAAACGAATAAGAGATTTTGGAAAAAAGATATAATACATGGGCTGAGAGAGGGCACCACTTGAATTAAATCCATACCATTTTCAGTTAGTACGAAAGATACGTGTATAAATTTGACAGCTGTCGGACGATTAGTTCTCGAGATATAGCGGTGTGAGTGAAGCAACTTTTGTTATTGTGAAAAAAAATGGATTCAAAGCAATTTCGTGTGTTGATTTATCATTGCTTTTTGATGGGAAAAAATGCAGCCGATGCAAAGAAATGGCTTGATAAGTGTCACCCGGACTCTGCACCAGTCGAACGAACCATTCGCAAGTGGATTGAAAAATTTAAAAGTGGTCATACAAGCACCGAAGATGATGCACGCAGTGGACGTCCAAAAGAGGCTATTTCAGATGAAAACATCAAAAAATTCCACAAAATGATTACGAATGACCGTAAAGTCAAGTTGATCGAGATAGCTGAGGCTCTGAAGATATCAAAAGAGCGTGTTGGATATATCATACACGAATATTTGGACATGCGAAAGCTCTGTTCAAAGTGGGTGCCGCGTTTACTCACAGTCGACCAAAAACAACAACGTGTTGATTATTCAGAGGAGTGTTTAAAGCTGTTCAACTTGGCTACATCACTTCACACCAGAGTCAAGTCGGCAGTCAGCTGAGTGGCGAGTGGCGACGAACCTTGTCCAAAACGACCAAAAACTCAACAGTCGGCTGGCAAGGTTATGGCATCCGTATTTTGGGATACGGATTAATTTTAATTTAGTTTGATTAATTATTTTACTTTAATTTATTAAATTTTATTTTGAAATATGTTTATAAAGATACAACATATTAAATCTGGTAGACGGCTTAAAAAAAACTGTAGAATAATGTATTGCTTTGTTTTTACTATACACCATATATAAGTTCTCGCTGTTTGTCAATAGTAGTAATTGCTGGTCGATTTTAACCCATCCAAAACGTCAGGAACCAAATAATCGTCATTTGCGGGAAGTGATTTTCTTCTTTCATTTGAAAAAAGCGGCGGCTGAAGCGCATCGAGAGCTCCAAAATGTTTATGAAGATGCTGCTTTACCATAAGTGAAACAACGTTCCCTGATTGGTTCGGTCGCTTTAAAGACGGCGATTTCAATGTTGACGACGGTCCGCGTGAAGGAAGGCCAACATCCTTCGAAGACGCTGAATTGGAGGCATTGCTTCATGGATATCCGTGCCAAGCGCAAGAATAGCTTACTTCTGCATTAGGAGTTACCCGCCAATCCATTTCCAAGCTATTGAATGCGTTAGGTATGATTCAAAAACGAGGAAGTTTAAGCCAAGGGTTGTTGAGTGTCGGTTTTTTTTTTTTTTTTGCCTGTGAAAAACTGCTCCAGCGGCAAAAAAGGAAAGGTTTTCTTCATCGCATCATGACGAGTAGTGAAAAATGGATTCATTACAGCAATTCAAAGAGAAGAAAGTTATGTGGACTGCCCGTTCATGCTCCTACGTTGTCGGCTCGGTCGAATATTCACGCTGCGAAGGTTAAGCTGTGTATTTGGTGGGATCCGGTCGGTGTTATTTATTATAAACTGTTGAAATCCAAAGAAACCATCACTGGGAAACGGTATCGACTTCAATTGATGTGAAGTCCTTCCCCACGCGCCAAGTTCTCCAGATATTGCGCCGTCCGATTATTACTTGTTCCGTTCAATGGCACATAGTCTGGCTGATCAGCAGTTCCGCTCATATGATAATTTTCAGGGATGAGGTTTATTTTCATCTTGATAGCTTTGTTTGTCGTCAAAATTGTCGAATTTGGGTTTCAGAAAATCTAAGAGTGATTGTTGATAAACTAACGCATTCACAACGTGTCATTGTGCAGATTTTGGGCTGAAGGCTACATTGGATCATTTTTTGAAAATGCGGCGGGTCAGGCAATAACAGTTAATGGTACTCGCTAGCGCGACACGATAATTCATTTTTCTATGCCCAAACTGCAAGATATTGATGTCTCATTAGTCATTTCCTGGTCGTGTTATTTCCCATTTTGGCGATCAGAATGGGCCGTCGATATCCTGCAATTAAACACCGTTGGACCCTTTCCCTTGGAGTTTTTGAAGTCTAAGATTTATGCTAACAAGCCCACGACTACCCCGCCTTAAAGGAGCAAATTGAGTGCTGTATCAGTAAGATTAAGTCACAATTATGCACAGCTGTTTCGACAGCTGGAAAATTTCGACAAAAGGGTGCGTATTTATCAACAAAGTCGAAGAGGTCATTTAGGCGATATTCCATATATAATCCTTATACCACCTTGTATAAGGTGCTGGTCGCAGTCAACATTATCCGGAGTGTTTAGCTTTGGCTTTTTTAGGCCGATCTTTATAATTGTTTGCCACATTTCCTTCTCTGACAAACATATCCGCTTAGTAGCTTTGGTTTTGCATACTATCATATTTTATTGCGTAGTGAGCAATATCTATCAAAGAATTCATTAATTCTATATTTTTTCCAGCTCTTGAATGCTTTTATAAGCTTTAGAATGCTTGGTGTTAATCACTGGGGTGAAAGGGGTTTAATGGTTCTTGTTTTTGCAGGAAGATATTCGTTAAAAAGGGAAATAACTCTTTCTTGCAGAAAATTCATCTACTCGTCAACTAAAGGCATTTGGTAAATTATCCTAGAAATATCTTGTTCAAGTGCATAAAAGTTTATGTTGCAAAAGCCTTTAAACATTATCGTACATTCAGTTCATTGAATATCGAATTAATAATAATAAAAAAAAACTAGGTCATGTTTTGAGAGCCCCGGCGCTTTAAGTAGGCTATATAGTGAAACTTTTCCTTTATTAGATACAAAAATTGAATCGATAAGGGTGGATGTTGAATTAGTAAAGTGAGTAAGTATCGGCGTATTAACTGGATATAAATGGAGAGGTTTCATGTACACAAGAAAGCTGATTAAGTGAGGTACATTTAAGATGTTACGGTTTAAATCGCTTCACATTATTATTTGATTGGATAATTCTTTCAGGTTGTTATGAATTGGTTCAAAGAGAATAAGGTTATTTGCTTTGTACACGGCTTCAATCGTTACTTTTTCTTGATGGTCCGTTATGCTTACGAAAATAAAGTTGATGGCACAACTTCTGTCTGACTCGCACAGTTAATTATATTTTAATGTTTTGCGTTTAAATATTGCAACTCCAACTCCAGTACGGGCAAACTTATCAATTTGAAACGGCTTGTAGGCATCCACTTTGTATGTGTAATCAGTCACGCATGGATGAAACTATGTTTTTGAGATACAGATTATGTCAGCCTTGGAGTTAATAAATACACAAGGTGTGTTCAAAAAGTAAGGTTAATTTATATTTTTATAAAATTATTCTACAGTATTAACGTTGACGCTTTTAAAGTAATCCCCCTCAGATATAAAACACTTGTGCCAACGCTTTTTTCAATCCTCGAAGCATTTCCCATAACAACATTTTTGGTATAGCCTTGAGCTCTTCCAGCAGTGGCGTTTTTATTTCCTTAATCGTTGCAAATATCTATCAAATATCTGTCAAAAACATACTAAGTATGCCATATACTTAAAACTGTGAACATATGTTCGTAATAGCAAAAAAAAAAAAAAAACACGATAATCGAATGTACGTTTCCCGCGAAATTTCAAAAGTCACCTAACCTTTTAAACACGTCTGGTATATGTCTAAATTCATCAACCGAAACCATTCTGGATCGTACGAATTAGTACAATTTCATATCGTATCACAGCTCTCTCTTTTATTGACTTTTGGAGACCCTTTCGTTGACAGGATTTGAAGAAAAAAATATAATCGTACTAGCGAACTCTACCAGCTGTACAGGGACCTCAAATTGGCCTAAAAAGTGTGCAGCAATCGCCTGAAATGTCCAGAAAATGTAGAGTTTGAAAGATATAACGGAATAGATGAAGACCTCGACTTGAAAGGTGCACACTAATGGAAGAGAACTACAACCAATTTGGAATGCGCAATTGAAAGCAGATAACCAAAGATCGCATTATCTGAAACGATTTATTCGTTCTCTCTGGGCTCAAAAGCCATCCAAATAAATAAATAAGCAAGCAAATAGTGTTTAAGAAAATAAGAACTTTCAAGCATTCACAGATGCCGAAAGGTGTCAAGAAGTGGAGGTATTTAAATGCGATAATTGCATGACTCATTGCTTTTAATCAAATTCAAATTAGATCCAGTGAAGACGGCGCGCCAATTTCTCAAAATCATCTCCATAATCATCAATTTGAACGTTGCGCATTTGTATAAACCCCTGTCACTCATCTATTCATTCCCAACTTAGAAAAATTCCTTTAAAAACCCCGTAACTTCACTACACTAGTCGGAGATGTCGTATATTTGTTTTCACTTTTTAAGCACTCTAGACTCTAGAGCACTTTTAAATTTTAATGGGCTCTTTATAAAACGGCGTAAAATGTTTATTAAAGCAAATTTACGAGTGTGTAGCATTTTCTCATAAGGTGTAGCGCTTTACCCCAATGTCATACATTGTTAAGCTTACTGCCAGTCAATTTGTATAATCTTTTCTGGGAATTGATTCTTATTTGCCGCCCAGCTCCGTCCGCTCATCTAAATTGACCTTGAACTAATTTTAAGTTTGCAGAATACAAACGGTTCAAACTGTCAGAAAAATAAATTATTACATTAATAAGCTGGATATTTTTTTCACGAATCTAATTTTCGTTTAATCTAATTTATTATACAACCAAGTGCCAAAATTAAATTTAATTTCAACATGAAATAGAATTTCAAACGGACTTCTGTATAAGCTGCTATTTTACAAATGAGAAAAATAAAAATTAAGAAATAAGCACTAAAAATGAATAACTCAATAACTATGACTCAAAGTTGCAAACTCACTACATATTTAGCAATCAAATTAACGTATTATTCGCTTAGGACTGGTTTAATGTGTATCGTTGTTCCTAAGAAAAATTATCCAGTCACTGTTCAAAGTCATGTTTCTTTATTAGAATTTTTGAAAGTACATGTGGTACTCATAAGTACGAGTGCACTCCGTGTAACTTGATTAGTGCCAATCGAGTAATTCCCGATTTTATAATTATTTGTTCTGTTTTTTCTAAATTGACTGTGGATAAAAGTACTCCATTAACAGTTCGAGGTACATTTCTTTTCGTAATTTTTAATGGCTGCAATGTCTATTTTCTTGTATTCAAACTAGCTTCTTCCTTCATATATCGGCTTTGTAGGTCATACCTCGGTTATGTTTGTATGAAAATTTATCCAGAAGTTTTTTGGTTCAGACATCTGAGCGAATGTCTAATTACAATCTGCATCAAAGCTAAATTTGACAGCATAAGCCTGATCACGGTCACGCTCCACAGAGTAAATGGACGACTTTGAATAAATTAGCTTCTATGAGCTTCTCGATCCATACGCATTAGCACTGTCCTAAGAACGACATGAAGATCGTCCTTGGTAATTTCAATAGGAAGTTAGGAAAACCTACCTGAAAACTACACGACACCAGCTTTAGGAATAAACCTAAGCTAATTGATTTCGCAGTGGAGCCAAACCTAATATGTCGCTAGCACACGTTTCCCACAGCTCAACATTCGGAAAAGGATTTGTTCTTCTATTAGCTTTAGCATTAGTTTGCAAGTATCTATGATATCTTGTTTAGGTAAGATAGATAGAGTGGTTTCTTTTTAGGCGAGTTCGCAGTTCTAAAATTCCTCCGGTATCCAACATAGATGGCTGTTGAACTGCTCCGCCATTTCCCTTAGAGATGATCGGTAGTCAACGGAGGTTTTAGAATTTTCTAAGACTGAGTTCAGGGATTTGATAGTTGCCTTACTACATATCCGAAAAGACGCGGGTATTCCTAGCAGATATCACGTTTTTCTTCAGCCTTCAGAGCTTCTTTAATCGCTAAAACTTCCGAATGGAACACGATTTGGAAGGCAAAGGAGAGGTTTAGGTCAAGCTTTTTTGAGAAAACGCTTGGAACCATAGATAAGGGTTGACTTGTCGTCCGCGAAAGCATCTTCCCCCCAGAAAGATCTAAAGAGGATGCTTAAAAGAAAGTCTTTGTCAAACCAATGTTTGGGCATAGTGTAGTCGAGATTCTCTGGAAGAATTCTCAGAGCGTTAATAATACCATATAAGCGTGGCCAAATTATTTATTTGTGCACTGTGTAGTCGCTTTAAGGCAAATAGCTGCGGTAGATATTAAAAGGTGTCAAGTGAAATAGAATATCTAAAGCATAGGGCTCCGCTTATGCACAGACATGCTGTTCTTTGAACTGTTGACAGTTGATTGCATTATCTTCGACCGTCCACCAGTCAACCACCCCGCAGGTGAGTTTCTGTTTAAAACTCAGTGGGGTTATGCGAGGTTATAGGACCTATTTTTTCCAATGGATATTTTGCAAGAGAATAAAACTACTGTAGCTTTCTTGACTCTATTAAATGTTAGGTTTCCCGTTAAGTTTCCTGTCAAAAATAAGGCCCAGATATTTCGCTGTATGGGAAAACACTAAGCTGTTAATTGAGCGAGGGTCTATGATTGGAATTTTATATTTCCTGTAAAAGAGGACAAGACCAGTTTTATGAGGGTTTATTTCCAATCACAATGATCCGCTAAATATGCTAGTCTGTTAAGAGTACTTTAAAGGTATTGAGATGCTTTCCTAAAACAGCTACAGTAACGTCATTTGCATAGGCAACCACCTTGCACCACCCGCTTCCAGATATATCAGCAGTTCGTTGTCCACTAAGTTCCAGAGAAGGGGTGAAAAGACTCCGCCTCGTGGCACGCATCTGCTGCTTTAGCAGAAGCCCCCAACCAGCTTGGAGTTGATTATCCTGCTATTTAGCATAAATTAACAGCGCAGTCGTGTTTGCGGATGTGTTAACGTTGGTAAGGCGCCTTCTATGCTTAGGAATGCGACCATTGCGTACTCTAAATGATGTAGGGATCATTCGATGCGGCAGTGAATGCAGAGTCGTTTCTTCCGTCTTTTCTTAACAGTGATATGTTGAGTCGTAGACAAAAGTCGTGGATCAATTCTAATGGGCGATTTTTTAAGCGTTTGGACAAATCACGGTCTTCACTAACCTTTGCGGATACAGCAGCAATAAATAAAAGAACACAAAGGAGTGTAACCCACTCTCTGGTTGTTCTATTAGACAACAAAAAGCAAATCGTAAATGCAATTCCTTTTATTTTACTTTATTTCTTTACTCCAAAGTTTTACTTCAAAAATGGCGTCTGCAACTTATCACTCATTCGTAAGGCTGTAGTCTTCCAGACTGTAAAAATGATTTTCTGTTCCATTCTATTGAAAGGTCTCAATTCAAATATGAAGGGTTGAAAGCCTATATGGCAATCATAAGCACACACAACTACAAAAATTGCCAAAACCATATACGAACTGAGTTTCAGGGCTCAGGACTGCAAAGAAATGTTCGACTGGGCTAATGAATGAGCGAAGACAGAGAAAAAAGCTGTGATCCATTTCTGTATCTCATCGAAAAAAATTCGGTTAAAAAAAAAAAAAAAAACAAATCGCGGAAATTTGGTTCTTGGCTCATGTTAACCGCTGGCATGTGATGGTCTGACCCGTGCTAATTCATTTTTCAAATTTTAAGTGTGATTGCCAGACAAATTTTATCATTAAGGTTCCATAAATCTTATAATTTATTTCCCTTATTTAATACTTTCTTTTATTAAAATCCGTATAAACTCTCCGTCTTCTTAATACTTTCGCAGCTGTCATCCCTTCCTGCTCGACCACATTTAGAGGGCAGTAAAAAAATGTACGTCATAAATAATTTTTTTTTAGGACACTACTATTTTGCTAACTAATGAAACGTTGTAAAAAAAAAAAAAACAAACAAACAAACAGCGAATAAAAAATAAAAATCTTTTACGCCAACATTAAGTTAGGCCTAAAAATAATGTCGTACAAAAATGTCAACTTTATCCACCACGCCCACCAAATTTGTAAAACAATAAAACCAGAATGCAGAATGGAATTCGTTTGTTTTACTCTATTAGTATGAAGGAGTAATCCGTATCTTGTATTTTAAATTTGGTTCAAAATCATGCGGGATCAGCCTCTACTTTCGATTTTAGTGCATTGCCGTCTATCGGAAATAAATCCCAAACGCGGAGACACTATCGACCATTTGGCATGAAAACAATTTGTTCGTACCGCGTGAATGCTTTAAAAGTTAAAGAGATCCAGTGGCGACTTTCATAATAAGGAATAGATTCGACTTTCTCGATTAGTGTTTTTAAAATAGTGAAAACAAGAAAAAAACATCGAAATAGGAACACAGCTGTCTGGGACATATGCGAAGTCTCAAATTGAAGCATTTTTTTGAATGAACATGGAGTAGATTAGTATCTAGACAACGCATTGATGTTTTGATCAACTCATTGCGCATTTAAAATTTTTATATATACTTCTTAGCCTTTTTTTTTTTTTAGAAAACAAATAAATGCCACACAAATTGCAAAAAATAGAAAGGAAAAAAGACTTCACTTGAAATGTCGTCGTTGGTCACGTATTGTTATTCGCGCGACAGGCGTTCGAGCCGTAAATAATTTTCTGAAAAATAAAATAGGCAAAGCGTCTTTTATCTTACTAATTTATTATTTTTTGCTTTATTTTTTTCTTTAAAAAAAAAAAACACATGATTTACGCGATTTCAAATAAACGAAATCTTAAAACAACAAGACAAGGTCAGTTTATCTTTTTTAAATGCGAACGGGCGTATAAATGTGGTTTTGTATTTATGAGATTTATTTTTAATTTCCCTCCCAAAATAAAACTATGTTTTTTGTCATTAATTGATTGAGAACACATTCAGTAAACTTGTAGACACGACACAACATGCTTCAAAACAGAAACCTAGTTTCGAGACACGATACGACACGACAAGTTTCAAAACAGGAACCTAGTACGAGTATCGAGACACGACACGACACACGTAAAATAGTGAAATCGGAGACAAAAAAGTTTACTTAATGTGCTCTCAATCATTAATTAATGATCGACGCTCGGAGAATCTATGCAGTAATCAGTTCTTTTTTTACCTCACCAAATTCGGCCTACGTGCCGGTTAGTGATGGAAGGATTTCGAAAATGCAGATAGCATGCTTGTTTATCAGGGGGTCTAGACATGTATCATGCATTTACATAATTACTCGAAAAAACTAGTCAAAATTCAATTGAAGCACGCAGAAGAAGATGCCTTAAAGAGCTATTCAAAGTCATTGGAAACTTTGCTAGCCAACGATAAGGAGGTTTTTTTTTTTTTCGACAGAGGCTACCGATTTTTAACTGTATGAAAGTTTTCTAGCTTTTAACTACCCTATAATGTCAATAAATTTTCAGATATGCCACAGGGTTTCATGCTAGGGACATTTCTTTTTATCAAGTGAGTCAAAGCGATCGGTTTTAAAAATCTTGACTAATGTCTGCAAAGGGTTTTAAGTTTGTTATATAAACATTGGTAGCCTAAGTACGGCTAAATAAGACTTCCTTGATTATATCCTCGATAGTTCTGGGATTGATATTGTAACGAAAATTTTGATCAGATTTAGATAAAACTCAGCAAATTCTGGTTCCCGAGAGGTAAACTTTTTTTATTGTTTTTTTTATTTGTTTGTTAAATTTTAATCTGTTTTTATTGTCCCTGTTGCTTCGGCTGCCAACTCGAGCTTTTTTTTTTCTTCTTCCAGTCTCCTCTCTTTTTTATATGTCTCGATTGTTTTCTGTTTTTTTTTTTTTCGCTGTTTTTCTTCTGTTAGAAAGTCTCTGTTGTAATGTCTCTAAGAATCTACTGCTCGTTCGCAGACCACTTACGTTGGTGAAGTTCTACGTCACGAGAAACGGCAACTATTTTTTTCATTGACTTTGTTAGATTTCTTTTCTTTTAATGTGATGGTCTATCTTCTTCTTCCTATCTCTATGGCTGACAACTTAATCTTTTGCCATCTTGAATGCAAAACAGTGTTCGACAAACCAAACACCCCTTCAAGCTGTAACAATCCGTAGGAGTAGGAGTTGCCAGATTCTAAAGCTGATATCGCAACAATTTAATGTGCATAACTAAAACTTGATTCAAGTCTATCGTCTAGAACATCTTTTATTACGAAATTCCTAATTATATATTACATATATATTATTGTTGCTAAACGACAGAATTACTGACATCCGTATGGTGGAATTTTTGTGTATTGTATCGAGTCTCGTGATTGAATATTTTTTTTTTTAGGTTTCCGATGGTAACGTTAAATGTTTTATATGTGCTGCTTACTGTCAGAGCAAAAGTTTTTCTTTTCTTTCCTCTTTGATGTCCTTCAAGAATTTTTGCTGCGCTATGGACAAACATATAATCGTCGGTATTATAGATACGTTCCTCTCAAAACGTAATGGGAAGTGTTCATGATTTACGACTGAGATTTGCAATGCAATGCGATTCGATTTTATTCTGTCGGGCGCGGAATTGGTTTGGTCTTGTCACGGGCCAAGCCAAAAAACATTCTTTTTGTTCAACCTTAGTATACACCAAGACCCGAAAAAGATTTGGAGTAATTAACGGCGTTGGAATCAGCAAAAGGGAATTTTTTGTTTTGTCATCTATTTCTGATGCTTAGAAACTAGCAAAGATTTTCTCACACCTAAAAGTTCACAACTCTTGTGGATTTTAGATTTCTGATCGATAAACTTTTTACCGTGTCTCTTAAAAATATTTATAAAAATTTTTGCAAAACAAATTTCTGGTCACCTAGACCTTGACACTTAGTTTGATGACTGATGATATAAGAACAGAATTGTGAAAAACTAATGTCTTATTTTGGGTTCGATTCAAGAGCACTCTCTAAAGCTCTGGAAAGTCTACGAAATGAGAAAAATCCGAAAATGGGAAAATCCCGAAGCACAGTGTACACCTCCTCGCGGTAGAGAGCGGAGAACGCTGTAGTGGCGGCCGACGTGGAGTAAAGGAGCCGAGCGTTTGCCGGAATAAGTAAAAAAAGCGATGGCCTTTCCAGAGATAAGAAGAGGAACGGGTAGACCACCCAAAACCTGAAGCAAGATCATAAAAAAGGATATACGCAAGAGAAGTGTCGATAACCAGACAACCTAGAAGAGAATAGCCTGGCGATATTGTACAAGATGAGCCTAAGTAGGACTATAGAAGAAGAGGATTCAGTTCAAAAGCAGCTCGGCTTCTAAAATACTATCTCCATAATCGAAGTCAATTAGTAAGTATTGGTCTAAAACGATTGACGTTTGAAAAACCTGTATGTGGTGTTGCTCAAGGTTCAATACTAGGCCGTATTTTATTGGTCTGCACAATAAAAAAGGACCTCTTTAAAAGAGCAAAGGGTTCCAAATAAATCACAATTCATAGTGATATCAAAACGTTACGTTGACAGGAAAGATACGCTCCTTTATTTATTCTTAAACAAAAAACTGCCTTTGGTGAATAAGGTTACCAGCTAAGGTTTCAGAATAAATTGCAATATCTCTGCCCTCGATCATTCACATTGTTTACACTATTGGCCAGATATATGGTGTTCTTCGTAAGCTATGGTTGATATCTAGTTTTACGCCCGTAGACACTTAACTAAAACTCATTTAAACTCTGTTGTTGATTCTCTTTTGTTGCATTTTTTATACCTGCATACTGAAAACTAGATTCACATTCTTTCCATAAATTCTTCGTTGTCTTCAATGACATGATTAGAAATGTATTCGGATTGCGGAGATGGGATCATATATTACACAACCATAAAAAAGTAATTGGCTGCAGAAACTACTCCTATGTTCATTTAAGGTATTTGAAAATTACAAAATGTTTTATTCGGATGCCAGCAAAAATAATAAGAGGAAGAGAAAAAGGGGATTGCAAATATTCGTAAAAAACTCGACCTCGAGGACGGTAAAACAAACTACAGCTCATCTTTTAGCTGTTGTAATATATAATACACTTTCCATACCTGTGCGCGTCTATAAAAAAAAAATAGGTGATAAAATACTCTGTAAGCTGATGAAAGATCACTTGGAATATTTACAGAATAATTATTCTGGACATATAATAGGGCAAATTTAAATGCTTGCTTTGCACTTTCAATTCGATAATGTCATACTAGAAAGCTCTCAGCGATCTAACACAAGAAAAAGTCTAGTACACAACAAAAGACTAGATTTGAACAAAGTAACAGATCCCGGGAAAAACGTCATCTTTGACAATATATGATAGATACAGATGAGGTATACAAAAACAGGACCAATTTTGGCATCCCTTATGCAGGATAAAATATGAGGAAATCTGAAAAAATCTTTCGTCATTGAAACCTTTAGTGTAAGGCACTCTTTCACTAATCATCAAACTGTCACTGTCAATTTATTCAGTAACGAGCAACGTCTGCAAATTATAAAACTTTTCTACAGATATTCGGAGTCGGTGACTGCAACTTTAACTCCAATTTTCGGTCGTAATTCTCGCCCTAGTAGACGGGCAATAACAAGTTTAGTGCAAAAATTTGAGTCTACTCGGTGTGTGATGTTGCCTTGTTAGTGAGACAACGGGTTGGTCGAAGTGTCGAAAATATCGCTGCCGTTCAGACGTTCGTAGCAAACGATCCAAATCAGTCAATTCCACGGTTGAGAACGCCGGGAATCGCTCAGACCACATTATGGCGTATTTTGTGTAAGGATCTTGGTTTACACCCATACAAGATTAAGCTGACTCAAGAATTGAAGCCGATGAACCATTTGAAGCGACGTACGTTCTCCGATTGGGTTCTGGAGAAGATGCGCCAAGATGATGAATTTCATCGCATAATCATCTTCAGTGACGAAGCTCATTTTTGGCTCAATGGGTTCATCAATAAGCAAAATATGCGTTATTGGTCGGGTGAAAACCCACATGTGCTTCATGAATCATCACTTCATCCACAAAAAAATAACTGTTTGGTGCGGTTTTCATGCCGGCGGCGTTATTGGGCGATATTTTTTCGTCGACGATAACGATCGTCACGTTACTGTGAATGGTCAGCGTTATAGCGCTATGATCACCGATTATTTTTGACCCGAATTGGAAGATATGGACTTGGACGACATGTGGTTTCAACAGGATGGTGCCACAAGCCACACAGCACACGCTACAATCGATTTATTGAAGAGCCTCGTTCGTGCGATTTAACGCCGCTTGACTGTTTTCTGTGGGGCTACGTTAAGTCATTGGTTTATGCCAACACGAAGACAAAGTTGGAAGAGCTCAGAGCCAACATTGAACGCGAAATAGCTTTTCGACCTAAATGTGTGGCCGAGTCGTTGAAAATTGGGTCCAACGAATCGACCGCTGCAAACGTGCCCGCGGTGGCCATGTGAACGAAGTCGAGTTCCATTCATAAATGTTTTGATTGTACTTCAAGCCAATAATAAAGTTTTTGAAATATATCAAATGGTTTGCCTTTTATTTAAAAAAAAAAAAAAGTTGTCAAGTCGTTATTAGAAAACCCTATATATAGGGTGATTCATCTTGAGGTTTGATTTATAATGTAAAATAAAACACAAATTTGAAAGTGAACTTAAAATTTTTATTATCGGATAAAAGAACAATTCATGGCATTTAATTTTGAAAATGATATCATGAAAATGTTGAATACGACCACGTTTGAGGTGGTCCATTCGGAAAGTTCAATTTTGGGCGACTCATTCGAGCATAGCGACTGGTATCTCGCGGATAACAAGAGTAATGTTGGCTTTCAAAGCGTCAATCGTAGCTGGCTTATTCCTGAAGACCTGAGACTTTACATATCCCCAGAGAAAATAGTCCAAAGGTGTGATATCGCACGATCTAGGCGGCCAATTTACCGTAGCAAAACGTGAAATTAAATGCTCACCAAAATGATTTCTCAACAAGTCCATTGTTTCACGCGCTGTATGGCTCGTAGCGCCGTCTTGTTGAGCTCACCAAGACCATGTGCTTGAATTTCATTATCTAAATTGGTTTGAAAACAAATCTTGTTCGGTTCGAAAGAAAATTATTCGAATGATTTTTGTCTTGATATGGATTGACAGTCTTTGGAGACGAAGATGCACAACGATATCGACCTAGTGAACAGCCTGCGACAAAGCCGCTTTAAATGGCTACAAAATGTAAAATTAATGGACACCGACAATGGTGCGAGACGCGCTCGAGGGGTGTTTATACCGAAGGTAGGCAAACGCGGGATCGAGTCCTTCTTTTTACTTAAAACCCTACAGCATGTTCTAGATATCCGCATGCGAAGCATTCTAGAAGAATCATCACATTTAAAATCACAGCACGCCTACTTCAAGGGAAGATCCACGGAAACGGCTTCCCAGGAAGTATTGCGAACAATCGAAAACTCCATACACTACAAAGAATACACCGTAGTTTCCTTGTTAGACATTGAGAGAGCCTTTAATAACACAAACTGAAGCTATTCACAAATCTCTGATCGAGCTGGGCTTAGAGAAATTTATTGGCCAATGGAAAGTCTCTATGCTCAGAATAAGAATTATTCTCCCAACACTAAGAAACAGTCACTTAACTAAATTCCCCCGTAGACGGTGTTGTTATATCTCTTCTACTCTACCTAACTTTTATTAACAAAATTCTTGCAAGACTAGACAGAGAAAGGGGCAAAGAAGTCGCATATGCGGATGACGTGGTGACATTATTGTCAGAGAGGCCTCTTTCCATGATAAGTGAAATCATGGAGGCTGCTCTAGATAAAATAAAACACCTATGCCGCAAGTTGCGGCCTTGGTGTCAGTCCGAGCAATCCTGAATTGATGATATTCACTAGCAAAAACCAAAATACCCTTCCTTGTTTTAACGATCAACCGCTTACAATATCGTCCAGCGCTAGGTATCTGGGTATCATATTGACCACAAAAACTTAACTGGAAACAAAACATCGAACACAGGGTAAGGAAGGCATGCTTCTCCTTCTATGCCCGCAGCATAACTCTCGGAAAGAGGTGGGAATTTCAACCAAAGATGACTTTGTGGATGTACACAGCCGTAGTGCGTCGGCTTTGTCTTTCTGAAGAACAGCCAGCATAAGCACCACGGGCGCATTGAGTTCGGCCCTAATGATTGTTTTTACTGTGCTCCTGCATATTTACACACAAAAAATACCAAAATACCACCAGAGCTCGGTGTAAGAAAGACAAAGTAGTAATGTAAAGGACTTTAACATGGTTATCTACACCGACGAATCAAAGATGAACAGTGGTATGGGGCCGACGTCTTTTCTGAATCACTGAAAATATCAATATTATACCTCTTGCTGAATTTTGCCAGCGTCTTACAGGCGGAACTACTGGTAATTATGCAACTCGGGTGTGACACAACGTACAGACAAAACACTGTCATTCTAATAGATAGCCAAGCCGCTATAGTAGATGTCGACTCGGCTACCGTATCTTCCAAACTGGTGCAGGAGTGCTTACACTTGCACTTACGCATTGCCGCAGTTGCGGGAATGAAAATGAGAAGGAAACACTCTTTATTCTTCGATGACCTGAACGTCATCTCGGGTAAACGCAAACGAGATTTAATTCGTTTTCTTATCCTCACAGGTGGATAGGCACCGACTATCTCACGTTCTCAGCAACACATATGATCAACCAGGTTAAACGAGTCATGGCAAAAAAAAAGCACATTCTGTAGTATATATATATTTGTATATTTGTAGTATCTTTTGACACGGCCTTGTGAAGCCCACTGACAAGACTTTCGTTTATCTTGAAGATAAATTCTCACCTTTCCAAACTTTCTGGAATTCTCAATTCCTCCAAACCCATGTTTAAAGAACTAAACCTCCTGTCGAGAAGTAATGTCAATCAAATCGTTAGCAAATCATCTGATCTCCATTGGTTACGCTAACTATGCGGTGATGAAGATTCAGTTGGGCCACTGGTATACGCATTAGTGGGAACATTGTAAAAATAGATTGCGGGTGTATCATTTCAAGTACTTTAGTTGGTTATTTGTATGGATTCCTCAGTTTCCATTCGTGGATACTTATTAAGTATTATGTAAGGAAGTCTCATGTAGTGCACACTTAAAATGGTCCACTTCAATATAAAATCCTTCATCAAAATCATGTTTGTTTTGCTACTTCAAAGGTTATTGTTGAGAAAACATCACCAACTTGACCTAGTTGTGTATGACTTAGAGATTATATCTCTTCTACACTTGTATCATCCTCTGTATTACATTGAGTAAGGTAGGATATTCCTCCCAGAAGCCCGAACTCAAGAGAGCTAAAACATCATCAAATACAACAAATTCTATAGGGGATGGGAGCGAATGAGACTGCCTGTAGATTTTGATAGTTTATAACTGAATTACCAGAATCAATACCTTAATACTTCCTTGAACATTAGATAGCAATCAATAAGGTTCGTCCGATTGTGTATTTGTAACACCATTAATCAAGTCCAGGAAGGATTAAATTTTGTTTCTCTTTATCCTTTAAATTAAATGACAAAAGTGTTTTTGTTATTAAAAAACATTTTACACATCTTTATTGTTTACGAGTATGTTTTCTTTTCACCGTAACATCGCATTCACTTGAACATTTTCGCCACGTTATTTACGTGAAAAACATCTTTGATCTCATTTAAAAGAAAGAATAAAATTTAAATGTGTTTTCCAGTGAATCATTAGGCCTTCTGAGGAACAATCTGGGGCGAGTAACGTTGTTTTAAACCAGACAATTCATTTCCTTACAGTCGGGAAATGTCAACAACAGAATTTTTTATTCCATGGGGATATTTTGTGCCCATGACATCATTCATTTGCGTGATGAAATTCATTTTATTGAATAATAAGGACCAGTGAAAGTAGGCGGGTAAGAGTCAGGATGCTTATAACTGAAAGTGTCGAATGCAATTTAAAAACTCTGCGAGTGCATCTGATTTGACTTCAATCGAGTACTGAAATTTGAAAGTTGTCAAATTTCTCATTCTCTAATTGAACTATGATCCATTAGCTTATATACATATGTTAATGAATTAATACGAGTGCAGACTGTCCTACCTGTGGTCGCCCGCTGTTTGGTAGCTAGATGATGGGGCGTATACGTAATATTTTTGTAATGAGCTAAATGAAGTAATTACTATAAAGGTTTGGATTATTATTGTATAAGAAGGCTAGGTTTTCTGCAGTCTCTAATAACGTCTAAACGCTCATAACAAGGTGTTTAAAAATTTTTAATTTAATTTTGGTGAGTGCTAACGCCCCCAATTTATTTTGCTTAATACAAGCTTAAAAACTATGACTTAAAACTAATAATAAAATACGGATTAGCGATATATGGAACTGATCACTAGGACTTAAAGCTAGGGATGGTGAAGGAGATCGAATTTGAGGGAAAGTGTGCCGCGATTAAAATCGAAAACGGAGAGGTTGGAGTTTACCTTACGTAGCATACGGGATATTGGTTCGTTTGAGCCATATGTGGTGCGGTGGATAGGTAGATAAAAGATATGGGGGCAACGTAGATTTCGTGGGTCCCTTCGTTCCTCAAGGGTATTCAGGTAATGAGTTTGAGATGGTCTCAGTAGGGAGGTAAGATAAGAGGATCGTTCCAAGGTAGACCTCGAAGAGCAAATCGAAAAAAAACGACGCTAGATGCTCTCAATACGGGATACATGAACTCGTTGAAAGGGGCACCACGCTTGGTTAGCTTACTCGTAAAGAGGGCGAACGTTAGTGATGTATAGTGATCTGGTCACGTACGCGTTGCAGAATTCTTTGGACCATCTTTTAACAAAGCCAAATGATGAGTTTGCTTTAGTAATTATCTCATCAATATGCGAGCGGAAATTAAGCTCCCTGTCGCATAATATGCCGTTGAACGTGGAGAACGTAAATTCTGGGAGTAGACATGTTGCACTTACGTGAAAAAGTAATCGATTGACATTTGGTGACATTGAGTTCTAAGCAGTTCTTGATGCACCAGGTGGAAAAACTATTTAGATCTATTTGAAGGAGGCTGGAGTCATGTTGTGAGGAAATGGGTTTAAAAAATTTGGTATCTTCAGCATAGAAAGTGTTGAGTGTTGAATGACCCTTTCAAGTTAATAGTTAATAGTTAAGATGAAGAGAAGTGGACCTAGTTGATACCCTGAGGAACACCTGAAGTGGCCAAGAAAGGGGCCGATAGGACAGACCTGAAACGAACTCTATACAAACGATTATGCAGGTAAGAAGATATCCATGGGCTCAAAGCCCAGGACGGAAAATTTGAAAAGGATTAGTATATGAGATATCTTGTCAAAAGCCTTACTGAAATCAGTAAGGTGTGGCGGTTACCCGGAAGGCAGCGTTCTGCCTTCACTGCTAGTACATATTAGTCGACTCACTGCACAACGCGCTCAATAGTTCAAACGTCTATGCAAAAGCATACGCGGATTATGTAGCTGTACTGTCTTTTGGATCATATCTAGCGACTGTCTGATCTAAAGCGCAGGCAGCCCTAGCCGAGATCGAAGACTGGTGCACTAGTAATGGGCTTTCAATCAATCCTCTCAAAACTGAGGTTGTTCTCTTTACTGGAAGGAGGAAGCTGCCATCCAATTCTCCAAAGAAGCTAAGTATTTGGGTGTCATCCTGGGTATAAGGCATAGCGTCTTTCTGAACTCTCTTACGACTTTAAAGCTAGTTCAAGTGTGCAAGAAATCACTGAACGCAGTCGGAAGGCTAATTTCAATAACCTTTGTCTGGATCCCAGGTCACAATAAGATTATGGGAAATGAAATCGCCCATGTGCTTGGCAGGCAAGGTTCACAGGAGAGTTTTTCAGGACCTGTACTGTACCTATGTTGAGACTACATGCTGCCTCGGTTAAGGCTTCCATTGACAGTTGGCTTGCATATGAGCACTGTAGATGGAACAACCACAGGCTGCAGCTAGACCAAAAAGCACTTAAATGTACTGGGCTAAGTGACACAATATCTAGCGAAGCTTACCGTGAAAGTAATGATTACACCGAGGAGCACTATCCCTGTGAATGTCCGGGAGCTGACGTGGTGGGTGCTGTTACTCTAGGCACCTTATCACTGAAGCGCTTACTTATCTTTCTTCCTAAGACTGGAAAATTTTATTAAAAAAAAAAAATAGGAGGAGTACAATAGACTAGGTCTTTGTCTGAGTTCTCTGTTTAGACAAAAAAAAAAACAAAAACCTCATACTTTAAACAATCTTGTGGAACGCAAAAGTATATATAACTGGAGGCATACGCCATCATATTGACATCATGAAAAGTAATCGAACTACAGTTGGTGCTCTTTCGGCCATGGATACAGAAGCGACAGAAATGGTGTAACACCTTGAGAGTCTTTTCTATGGGCATTCAGTAATTAAGTCGTTGTCATATGACAACAATCTAGAAACTTAGAAATAACTGGAGGCGGACATTCGACATGAATTTCCTAAAGTATCGGTCGAATTATACGAAAAAGTCATAATAAATGTAGTCCAGGGCATTCTCTTATACAAGCAGTACCTTAGATCTGATTTAATCACACTGCCTTACAGCAGTCCAAGTCCGTAGCTATGTTTATCATGGTTCTAAGGCTGAGAGAACAGAGGACATGAATTCTACGAGGTTAGTGGTAGTTGATCTACCCTTCTGAAAGCCGTGTTGACTAGGGGAAGTAAAAGATTTGCACTGGAAACTTAAGGCTTCATACAAAATGCTCTCGAGAAGTTTGGGTATATGAGAAAGTTTAGCTATAGGGCGGTAATTAGTGACTTCCCTTTTTAATCCCTTTTTATCTATCGGTGTTATGAAAGAAGACTTCCATATTTGTGGAAATTCACCTTGAGAGAGCGATACTCGGAAGAGATGTGCAAGGAGGTGGGAAAGTGTTGATGAACACTTTTTAAGAAATATGGATGGAAGGCCATCTGGGCCGGGTAAGTATTCATCATTATGTTGCTGTAATTTATTTTCTATTACTGTATGATCAAATCTTTGAGAAATAGAGGGCCGGTGGGGAAGTTAAGTAGATATTCAAAATAAGAGGGATCCGGTACGAAGGAATTATCGGCAAAAGATTGCTTAAAGAAAGTAGCAAAAAAGTTGGCTATGGTATGCGGATCGGTTGATGATGTGTTTTCGTATGATAGGTATCTCCTTAAGGTATCGATAGGCAGTTGGTGATATATTTAAAAAACAGAAAGCAAGAATGCCACTGATGTTTTAGTGACATCAAGAAGTACATCTTTACCTCTCTGTATCAGAAAAGCCGACCATCATAGTTTCAATTATTTTTAGAAGTATTGGAGTCTAAAGCTAAAGACTGGGCTAACTAATGAGTCATGAGATATTTCTGACCTCTACGACGGTTTGGTGAATTAAAACACAAAAGAATGTACTCAAGTTCAAACTTTCCCACGGTGCAACGAATTGCCTGCACAATGGAACCATGATGGCGACTGTCCTCACGACGAAGTTCTCGTTCCGTATTTAAAACTGAGCCGGATTTTCGATATTTTTTAATAATTACCTTACTGAATATTTTAACATGTCATTGGATGTCATTGGTAACTTTGACAGCTGTTGAAACATTACAATTGGAAAAACTATCATTGCTATATGGTCACTCGTTACTTGAATGGATGTCCTCATTCAACACGGAAACCCTACTTCATAAAACAAAACAAACAAGCATTGCCACCCTTAGAAATACAAACGATGTTAACATTTGTACCACTTTCTCTGTTGTGTCTAGCACCAGCAGAGAACAGACAACGCACGCTAGACAAACATTTCATTAACCCTTTACCGCATACAAAGCCAAATATGGCTTTGCATTTTATGAAGAAAGCATTTTTGAAATGACCTGAAATTATTTATTTCCATTAGTGTGTATCCTATTATACAAAAAACGATACTTTTTCTTTCTGCCTGATATAATTATAGCTAACGATATTAATTAATATGTTATAGGTTATGTTATACCAAAATACCACCAGAGCTCGGTGTAAGAAAGACAAAGTAGTAATGTAAAGGACTTTAACATGGTTATCTACACCGACGAATCAAAGATGAACAGTGGTATGGGGCCGACGTCTTTTCTGAATCACTGAAAATATCAATATTATACCTCTTGCTGAATTTTGCCAGCGTCTTACAGGCGGAACTACTGGTAATTATGCAACTCGGGTGTGACACAACGTACAGACAAAACACTGTCATTCTAATAGATAGCCAAGCCGCTATAGTAGATGTCGACTCGGCTACCGTATCTTCCAAACTGGTGCAGGAGTGCTTACACTTGCACTTACGCATTGCCGCAGTTGCGGGAATGAAAATGAGAAGGAAACACTCTTTATTCTTCGATGACCTGAACGTCATCTCGGGTAAACGCAAACGAGATTTAATTCGTTTTCTTATCCTCACAGGTGGATAGGCACCGACTATCTCACGTTCTCAGCAACACATATGATCAACCAGGTTAAACGAGTCATGGCAAAAAAAAAGCACATTCTGTAGTATATATATATTTGTATATTTGTAGTATCTTTTGACACGGCCTTGTGAAGCCCACTGACAAGACTTTCGTTTATCTTGAAGATAAATTCTCACCTTTCCAAACTTTCTGGAATTCTCAATTCCTCCAAACCCATGTTTAAAGAACTAAACCTCCTGTCGAGAAGTAATGTCAATCAAATCGTTAGCAAATCATCTGATCTCCATTGGTTACGCTAACTATGCGGTGATGAAGATTCAGTTGGGCCACTGGTATACGCATTAGTGGGAACATTGTAAAAATAGATTGCGGGTGTATCATTTCAAGTACTTTAGTTGGTTATTTGTATGGATTCCTCAGTTTCCATTCGTGGATACTTATTAAGTATTATGTAAGGAAGTCTCATGTAGTGCACACTTAAAATGGTCCACTTCAATATAAAATCCTTCATCAAAATCACGTTTGTTTTGCTACTTCAAAGGTTATTGTTGAGAAAACATCACCAACTTGACCTAGTTGTGTATGACTTAGAGATTATATCTCTTCTACACTTGTATCATCCTCTGTATTACATTGAGTAAGGTAGGATATTCCTCCCAGAAGCCCGAACTCAAGAGAGCTAAAACATCATCAAATACAACAAATTCTATAGGGGATGGGAGCGAATGAGACTGCCTGTAGATTTTGATAGTTTATAACTGAATTACCAGAATCAATACCTTAATACTTCCTTGAACATTAGATAGCAATCAATAAGGTTCGTCCGATTGTGTATTTGTAACACCATTAATCAAGTCCAGGAAGGATTAAATTTTGTTTCTCTTTATCCTTTAAATTAAATGACAAAAGTGTTTTTGTTATTAAAAAACATTTTACACATCTTTATTGTTTACGAGTATGTTTTCTTTTCACCGTAACATCGCATTCACTTGAACATTTTCGCCACGTTATTTACGTGAAAAACATCTTTGATCTCATTTAAAAGAAAGAATAAAATTTAAATGTGTTTTCCAGTGAATCATTAGGCCTTCTGAGGAACAATCTGGGGCGAGTAACGTTGTTTTAAACCAGACAATTCATTTCCTTACAGTCGGGAAATGTGAACAACAGAATTTTTTATTCCATGGGGATATTTTGTGCCCATGACATCATTCATTTGCGTGATGAAATTCATTTTATTGAATAATAAGGACCAGTGAAAGTAGGCGGGTAAGAGTCAGGATGCTTATAACTGAAAGTGTCGAATGCAATTTAAAAACTCTGCGAGTGCATCTGATTTGACTTCAATCGAGTACTGAAATTTGAAAGTTGTCAAATTTCTCATTCTCTAATTGAACTATGATCCATTAGCTTATATACATATGTTAATGAATTAATACGAGTGCAGACTGTCCTACCTGTGGTCGCCCGCTGTTTGGTAGCTAGATGATGGGGCGTATACGTAATATTTTTGTAATGAGCTAAATGAAGTAATTACTATAAAGGTTTGGATTATTATTGTATAAGAAGGCTAGGTTTTCTGCAGTCTCTAATAACGTCTAAACGCTCATAACAAGGTGTTTAAAAATTTTTAATTTAATTTTGGTGAGTGCTAACGCCCCCAATTTATTTTGCTTAATACAAGCTTAAAAACTATGACTTAAAACTAATAATAAAATACGGATTAGCGATATATGGAACTGATCACTAGGACTTAAAGCTAGGGATGGTGAAGGAGATCGAATTTGAGGGAAAGTGTGCCGCGATTAAAATCGAAAACGGAGAGGTTGGAGTTTACCTTACGTAGCATACGGGATATTGGTTCGTTTGAGCCATATGTGGTGCGGTGGATAGGTAGATAAAAGATATGGGGGCAACGTAGATTTCGTGGGTCCCTTCGTTCCTCAAGGGTATTCAGGTAATGAGTTTGAGATGGTCTCAGTAGGGAGGTAAGATAAGAGGATCGTTCCAAGGTAGACCTCGAAGAGCAAATCGAAAAAAAACGACGCTAGATGCTCTCAATACGGGATACATGAACTCGTTGAAAGGGGCACCACGCTTGGTTAGCTTACTCGTAAAGAGGGCGAACGTTAGTGATGTATAGTGATCTGGTCACGTACGGGTTGCAGAATTCTTTGGACCATCTTTTAACAAAGCCAAATGATGAGTTTGCTTTAGTAATTATCTCATCAATATGCGAGCGGAAATTAAGCTCCCTGTCGCATAATATGCCGTTGAACGTGGAGAACGTAAATTCTGGGAGTAGACATGTTGCACTTACGTGAAAAAGTAATCGATTGACATTTGGTGACATTGAGTTCTAAGCAGTTCTTGATGCACCAGGTGGAAAAACTATTTAGATCTATTTGAAGGAGGCTGGAGTCATGTTGTGAGGAAATGGGTTTAAAAAATTTGGTATCTTCAGCATAGAAAGTGTTGAGTGTTGAATGACCCTTTCAAGTTAATAGTTAATAGTTAAGATGAAGAGAAGTGGACCTAGTTGATACCCTGAGGAACACCTGAAGTGGCCAAGAAAGGGGCCGATAGGACAGACCTGAAACGAACTCTATACAAACGATTATGCAGGTAAGAAGATATCCATGGGCTCAAAGCCCAGGACGGAAAATTTGAAAAGGATTAGTATATGAGATATCTTGTCAAAAGCCTTACTGAAATCAGTAAGGTGTGGCGGTTACCCGGAAGGCAGCGTTCTGCCTTCACTGCTAGTACATATTAGTCGACTCACTGCACAACGCGCTCAATAGTTCAAACGTCTATGCAAAAGCATACGCGGATTATGTAGCTGTACTGTCTTTTGGATCATATCTAGCGACTGTCTGATCTAAAGCGCAGGCAGCCCTAGCCGAGATCGAAGACTGGTGCACTAGTAATGGGCTTTCAATCAATCCTCTCAAAACTGAGGTTGTTCTCTTTACTGGAAGGAGGAAGCTGCCATCCAATTCTCCAAAGAAGCTAAGTATTTGGGTGTCATCCTGGGTATAAGGCATAGCGTCTTTCTGAACTCTCTTACGACTTTAAAGCTAGTTCAAGTGTGCAAGAAATCACTGAACGCAGTCGGAAGGCTAATTTCAATAACCTTTGTCTGGATCCCAGGTCACAATAAGATTATGGGAAATGAAATCGCCCATGTGCTTGGCAGGCAAGGTTCACAGGAGAGTTTTTCAGGACCTGTACTGTACCTATGTTGAGACTACATGCTGCCTCGGTTAAGGCTTCCATTGACAGTTGGCTTGCATATGAGCACTGTAGATGGAACAACCACAGGCTGCAGCTAGACCAAAAAGCACTTAAATGTACTGGGCTAAGTGACACAATATCTAGCGAAGCTTACCGTGAAAGTAATGATTACACCGAGGAGCACTATCCCTGTGAATGTCCGGGAGCTGACGTGGTGGGTGCTGTTACTCTAGGCACCTTATCACTGAAGCGCTTACTTATCTTTCTTCCTAAGACTGGAAAATTTTATTAAAAAAAAAAAATAGGAGGAGTACAATAGACTAGGTCTTTGTCTGAGTTCTCTGTTTAGACAAAAAAAAAAAACAAAAACTTCATACTTTAAACAATCTTGTGGAACGCAAAAGTATATATAACTGGAGGCATACGCCATCATATTGACATCATGAAAAGTAATCGAACTACAGTTGGTGCTCTTTCGGCCATGGATACAGAAGCGACAGAAATGGTGTAACACCTTGAGAGTCTTTTCTATGGGCATTCAGTAATTAAGTCGTTGTCATATGACAACAATCTAGAAACTTAGAAATAACTGGAGGCGGACATTCGACATGAATTTCCTAAAGTATCGGTCGAATTATACGAAAAAGTCATAATAAATGTAGTCCAGGGCATTCTCTTATACAAGCAGTACCTTAGATCTGATTTAATCACACTGCCTTACAGCAGTCCAAGTCCGTAGCTATGTTTATCATGGTTCTAAGGCTGAGAGAACAGAGGACATGAATTCTACGAGGTTAGTGGTAGTTGATCTACCCTTCTGAAAGCCGTGTTGACTAGGGGAAGTAAAAGATTTGCACTGGAAACTTAAGGCTTCATACAAAATGCTCTCGAGAAGTTTGGGTATATGAGAAAGTTTAGCTATAGGGCGGTAATTAGTGACTTCCCTTTTTAATCCCTTTTTATCTATCGGTGTTATGAAAGAAGACTTCCATATTTGTGGAAATTCACCTTGAGAGAGCGATACTCGGAAGAGATGTGCAAGGAGGTGGGAAAGTGTTGATGAACACTTTTTAAGAAATATGGATGGAAGGCCATCTGGGCCGGGTAAGTATTCATCATTATGTTGCTGTAATTTATTTTCTATTACTGTATGATCAAATCTTTGAGAAATAGAGGGCCGGTGGGGAAGTTAAGTAGATATTCAAAATAAGAGGGATCCGGTACGAAGGAATTATCGGCAAAAGATTGCTTAAAGAAAGTAGCAAAAAAGTTGGCTATGGTATGCGGATCGGTTGATGATGTGTTTTCGTATGATAGGTATCTCCTTAAGGTATCGATAGGCAGTTGGTGATATATTTAAAAAACAGAAAGCAAGAATGCCACTGATGTTTTAGTGACATCAAGAAGTACATCTTTACCTCTCTGTATCAGAAAAGCCGACCATCATAGTTTCAATTATTTTTAGAAGTATTGGAGTCTAAAGCTAAAGACTGGGCTAACTAATGAGTCATGAGATATTTCTGACCTCTACGACGGTTTGGTGAATTAAAACACAAAAGAATGTACTCAAGTTCAAACTTTCCCACGGTGCAACGAATTGCCTGCACAATGGAACCATGATGGCGACTGTCCTCACGACGAAGTTCTCGTTCCGTATTTAAAACTGAGCCGGATTTTCGATATTTTTTAATAATTACCTTACTGAATATTTTAACATGTCATTGGATGTCATTGGTAACTTTGACAGCTGTTGAAACATTACAATTGGAAAAACTATCATTGCTATATGGTCACTCGTTACTTGAATGGATGTCCTCATTCAACACGGAAACCCTACTTCATAAAACAAAACAAACAAGCATTGCCACCCTTAGAAATACAAACGATGTTAACATTTGTACCACTTTCTCTGTTGTGTCTAGCACCAGCAGAGAACAGACAACGCACGCTAGACAAACATTTCATTAACCCTTTACCGCATACAAAGCCAAATATGGCTTTGCATTTTATGAAGAAAGCATTTTTGAAATGACCTGAAATTATTTATTTCCATTAGTGTGTATCCTATTATACAAAAAACGATACTTTTTCTTTCTGCCTGATATAATTATAGCTAACGATATTAATTAATATGTTATAGGTGATTACAACACGAGCACACATTGAAAACGGAAGTCAAAAATAAGTTGCGATTTTAAGTGCTAATCACTGTACTCGTATGTATTCGATAAGCGTAGTTTACAAAAAAATTATTTTGAGCAAAAATGCATTGTTTAAAATATTAACTATAAATTAATTTTGATTGCCAAGATAGTATTGTAGATTTTCATCGTGGAGCCATATATGTATGGATTCGTATGCATTAATAATGGGCGATTTTTGAAGCGTTTGGTTTTTAATTGTCGAAAAAACACAGAAACATTGCAAAAGTGTATACAATTTTTATTTAAGTTAATAAATTAATGCTTGCCATTTACTTTTTAAAGATTATTTCATGTAAATGTTGATCACGACTACGTTTTAAATGGTCCATACGGAGAGTCCAATTTTCAAGCATATTGACTGGCATCTCGCTAATAACACGTGTAATGTTGTTTATGGTTTATTGGCATAGACGACTGAGTTGGCGTATCCCCATAAAAAAAGTCTAAAGGCGTCAAATCGCACGATCTAGAAGGCCAGTATACCCGTCTAAAACGAAAAATAAAATGCTCGCCGAACTTAGTTCTCAATTGGTTTATCGATTCGAGTGCTGTGTGGCATGTAGCGCCGTCTTGCTAGAACCACATGGCGACCAGGTTCAGTTCGTGCTTTTTGGAATAAAAAGTTCGAAATCATTGAACGATAGTGGGCGCCGTTGACGGTAACGGTGTTCTCACGGTCATCTTTGAAAAATTAAGGACTAATAATTTCGCTGGACCATAACCCGCAGGAAATAGTGCATTTTTTCGGGCGCATTTGCAACTCTTGTGTTGCCTGATGTTGCTCATCATGCTTATTAACATACCCATTCAACCAGAAACTAGCTTTGGAATTGAAGACAATTTTTTGATAAAAAAGCGGATTTTCATCCAGCTTTTAAGGCATACTAACCGAAAATTCAACGCTATGGTAGGTCGTTCGGCTACAGTTCCTGCACAAGCTGTATTTTGTAAGGTTTTATACCAAGACTCTTGCGTAAAATCTTCCACGTTGTCGAGTAACATATTCTTCATTAGCACTGGCGAAAGCAGCAGTAATATTTTCCTCTGTACGCACTCTACGCAAAGGGATAGGAGTCAAAATTTTGCTTTTGACATATTCATTTTAGAGAACGCTGACTTTGAAACAATTGAAGTACTCATAGTTACAAGTTTAACGATGCTTCATTTGTTACCATACACGCATTACATTGAAAAATGTTATTTTCAATAAGAGACAAATAACGGCAGCCTAGGACTTTGCTTAAAACACCTGTATCTCGCAGGGGATGCATTTCCGAAGCCGCCGAAGCCGATTTTTTTTGTCAAAAACCGATTAAGGTTTTCGACACATTATCTGCAATATCCTGTATATTGTTTTCGTTTGTGAGTGGTAATTGAATATTCGAATCTTGGCTCTCTATTATATTGTTGCTAAGCACGAATTTCAGTTTTTGAGTTAGTTAGAGCTTCTTCTCGGTCGAGGCGTGACTTTGGGTGAATTTGGAGAGACAATGAATGTGTGCGTTTTGAGTGTTGGATGTTAGATGTTTGTCTAGCATCGGTAAGAACGTGGCTAATTTAGATGACCGACAAAACCATTCTACTCCTATAGTCCCTAGACGATTTCCAACAGCAAACTTAAAGGTGTCCAGCGGAAAGTTTTTCAGTTTAAATTGTAATTGCTCGTAAACTAACAGGGTGAGGTAGTATAAGTAAGATGATTAATCGCGCGTGATTAAGTGATACACTGAGCACGTAACTTATCTGGTTGTGGGTTCAAAAGTTTAGATAAGAATGAACAACGGTTAACCAACGTTAACGTTAACAATTCACGTAATTATTTCACCCATACTAAGTATAAATCATGAAATCAGCGAAAATAAATATTCTTTACGAGAAATCTTAGTTGGAAACATATTGTTCATTGACGAAGCACATTTTCATATCGATGGCTGTGTTAATAAACAGAACATGGGATACTTGTACCCCGCCGAAGCTAGGAGACGCCATCAAAAACGTTTTTACGGTCCAAAAACGACAGTATGCTGTGCAATTTCTGCCCGATTATTGGCCCTGATTTTTTTAACTAGCGAGAGACACTCACTGCTGACGTTTACGTTTTTGGTGGTATAACTGGAGTTGTTTACCGGGTTCAACAACAGAACACAATTTCAGCAAGATGGGGCCACTTAACACACAGCTAATGTTTTAATAGAGAAGCTGGGGGTAATTTTTCCCAATAAATTAATCAGCAAATACGGAGACACATTAGTTGTACGTTGACGATTTTCGCTCAGTCGGAAATAAGAAGTTCTCGAGTGAACATCTGTTCCAGGACTTTAAATTTTTTTTTTTTTAAATAAGTTCGTTCAAATTCGAACCCTCTTGCAATCAAAAACATGCGAAGCCGGAAGCGTTAGTTGAAGACGATGTTTTAAGAGCAACGGTGGATGCGGACCCAATTAAATCGGTGCGGGATATTGCACAAAGCATGGGAGTATCCCCAATGATAATATGTCGACATCTTTCTCTTATAGCAAAGGTAAAGAAACTCGATAAATTTGGCAGATGAAAAGCCAAAACACCCTCCAAGCCCGAACTTCACACAAAAAAAGGTTATGGTGACAATTTCGTTTACATCGAATCCACTTTTCATTTCTTCAACCTGGAGAAACGATAAACGCTATCAAATATTTTGAGGAAATCGACATATTGCATTCCAAATTGGCGAAAAGCAACCGGCGTTGGTCAGTAGGCACGGTCCGATCCTTTTGCATGAAAATGCTAGACTCTATACCCTACAAATAACTGTTGCAGTTGGGATTTGAAATTTTTCCGCATCCACCGTACTTTCTTGATATTTTCCCAACGGATTACCATCTTTTCCGCAATCTGAATTCATTTTGCCGGCAGACATTCCTACGGAACCGAGCAGAGTTCATAAAAGCCTTTGAAGATTTCATTGTCTCAAAAAGTCAGCACTTCTACGAAAAAGGAATATTTGACCTTTTATCACGTTGGAAGAATGACATTGATGCCAATGGATCCTATTTTGATTGAATAAAAATTTACGGAAAAATAATATTGGCTTTTAAATTTTTAATTTAAAATTTCACCTCGGCACCTCGGCACTTCGGTCATGGGACTTTAAACCGTCGCCCTAGTAAGTCCGGAACTCGTGCAATGGTGAAGCATTTTGAAGAAACTGGTTCGGTATCCGGTTAGACTCCATATCAACATAGTCGGCCAGCACGTACATGCCAAAACATAACAACTGTGAGCGAAAGTGTTCAAAACCAGACATGCACCTCACTTTTGGCACTTTATGGCGAATTTTAAAAGTTGATCTTTATTTTTACGCCTGTTAACAAACAAACGACGTCACCGGTTTGTTAACTGGACAGGACAATTTGTCATCAAATTTGATCTTTTCCGATGAAGCATATTTTTGGACGGATGGGTACGTAAATGAACAAAATTCTCGTTTCTGGGGACCGGAAAACCCATGCGAGATTCACGAAAAATCAATGCATCCCAAAAAAAGTCATTGTATAGTGCGGATTATGTGTAGGCAGCATTTTGAAGATGAGGTTTGTGAGATAGTTTCAGTGAATGAAGAAGGATACCGCAACTTATTTAACGGCTATGTGCTTTCCCAAAATTAAATGAATTGGGTCTGGACGATCTGGTTTCAACAGGATGGTGATACCTTCCACACAAGCCATCAATCAATCATATTGCGTACGACATTTGAAGATCGCACTATTTTGGGTAGGGGAGAAGTTGATTGGCCCCAAGTTCATGCGATTTGACACCTTTAGACTTTTTGTGGGGTTATTTGAAGAGTAAGATCTCTGCAAATAATCCAGCGACAATTCAGGATCTTAAACATAAAAGCCAAACTGAAATTGCGGCCATTGCGTCACTTATTCTTCAAAAAGTCTTCGATAATTTTGACCTTCGGATGGTCGCTTGCAACAGAAGCCAGGTGGTAACATAAAGGATGTTGTATCCCATTCATAATTGCCATAGACCGAGCTTTATTAATTAATAAAACTGTACATTGATATCACAATAAATGCGTATTTAATTTAATGAAAACTTCCACACTAACTGTGGGCTCACCCTATATTATCAGGTCGTATTCTGCGAACGTTCATGATGTTATTTTGAGGAGCTCTGACTCTGAGGCTCGTATCTCTATCACAACTGGTTTCAATCAAACTGAAATTTGTCAGCCCTGTTCGGGAAAAAAGTGGCAAAGACTGCGAACGTAAAAATCTCAGCTAACTAACTACAAAAGTAGTTCAGTATAAACAGAAAATAATAAAGATATTTAATTCAATTCAAAAGTATAAAAGTGCACGTATGCTCATAACTAAACAACCATCACAATTTGACACCAGGGACGCGCAACAGGAAAAATATATGATAATTGATAGTTTCGTTGTCTTTGTGTTAAGTTTGAATTTTTTATTCCTTTTTTCTTAAAACTAATACCTCAAAGTTATCTTAGAATGAAATCCTTTTGATTTAATCGAAGTGACGGCTGCCATGTGACTGTTGAAACATACCATTAAGTCGCGTGACATTTCACTCGTCACACTCACATATGACATTCGTTGCATTCGAACCCGTAAATCGTTTTATTTTTATTTATTTTTGTACCAGCAAAACTGCAATTATATAAGAAAACTCATTTCATATAGAGTGACGTCGCCTTAGTGTAACCAGAACCAAGAACAAGTATTCTCAAAGAGAATAAAAATCAACGCTCGACTTCTCAACGCTTGGCCGGCCACACACAAAACGCGCGAGAGATGCACATACCATGCGACAGCGTGATAGTCTAATTATTTCTTGATTTACCCAGTTGCAACGCAAAGGGGTAGTAAGAATTAAACAAACAACGTGACGCAATTTACAAGGGGCATGTGATCTGCCGTCGAATGAATTTATGTGATTTCTTGTAAAATTCAAAGACGAACGATGTAGGAATTATAGAACGACTGCTAATACCCACAACGGTGGCGTATGAGTAACAATAAACGAAGAAAAGATACAAATAAAATAGAGATACTACGGCCAGCCGGGTGTTAATTATGTTCCCACAACAATTTGTCAAAATTCACACTGAAACAATGCATTGCTGGCTGAAAAGATGAAAAGCAAATGACTGAATTTATTTTCGAAAATCACCTGAGACTCTGGGAGGGACGGTTCTGTTAAGGTTTATGCGCTTTCATGCAATTTTCTTAAACTAATCTTGCATCTGTAATTTGTCAACTACACATAGGGATTCGAGGAGCTCGATAAATGCTTAAGGGTTAAGGGAATGGGACATTACACATCAGATGAGGTGTTTCAGAGATAAAATTAGAAACATACTCGTATACACATTGCTATACAAATTCAAAGAGCTCAAAATATAAAAGATTTTTCATTAATACAATTTGGGGCAAAAGTAATGTCATAATGTGAATTGGCTGCCATTTTCTTACAAATGAAAAAAATTGGGCCCTGTTTTCATAGAAAGTTTACATGAAGGTGTAAAATTGATGACATTAAGTTGAAAAAAAGATATCTTTCAGATGACCACCTCCTGAGTTGTTGTATATTTGTGCTCGTTTTACGGCATTTTGAATTTTTGCTTGCAAAACATCTGACTCCAAATTGGAGATTTCTTTTTCAATGTTGGATTTCAAGCCTTGCAAAGTTTGTGATTTGCTGTGAGATTTCGAAAAGCCTCAAAGGAAGAAGTCTAGCGTCGTCAGACCTGGCCGACAGGTTTAAATCGCCAAATCACGTGGTATCGGTTACGGTGGTGCTCTCGGCGCACCAAACAGTGACTTTGAGGGGATGCCATGGTTCTTCGTGCATTTCATGTAGATTCTTCTTGTCACAGAAACAGAAACTTTGTTTATTCACATAACAACTTAATTGCATTTCCACTTCGTCGCTCATCATGATTTTGGATACGAAATCATCCTCTTCTTACACCAGGTTTAAGAGAGTAAGTTAGTTAGCCTCACTTGATGGTCAGCAGGTAGCAATTGGTGAGCAATTGGTGCAGCTTGGCTGGGATGTGTTGAGCCCAGATCTTGCGCTATCAGACTTCGATATTTTTCGCTACTTGAAAAGCTTCTTCAATGGTATAACGTTTGATTCTGAAGACCTGATTAGACATCACTTTAAAATTTTTTTTACACGCGATACTATGAAGTTGCCCGAGAGATGGCAGAAGGTCATTAAACAAAAAAATAAACGCACCTGAAATCAAATGAAAAATACGCAATGATTTTTTGAACAACCCAACATATTGTATGATTCGGTTGTCTGGGAGAACAGGCTTTCACGAAAATACGTCAGCTCTGCTTTTACCAGACTTCAAGGAACGTTCTTTCTGGAATGCAAAAGGCTTTATACATCACGTCTGGCTTTGATTTATACATGCATCTTCCTGGTGCATCTTCCTCTCCTTAATATTCATTTCATAGGGTGTACGCTCTAAGCTATCTTCCATTTAAAACAAGTGGTCTGTATCGACAGCCAAGAGGTTATTAAGGCCTTATTGATTCTTCTCAGCACTTCTAAGCTAGTTCGGAAATGAAAGCTTTCTCTGAACGCAGTTGGAAGACCGAATTCACAGAGTCTTGGTCTTAGTCTTGTTTGTTTTCAAATCACGTTGAATTTGCTTCAAGGGAGAGTTTATCACGATCCTACGTTTAATAAATCTGCGTACTTGGTTAGAGCTTTGATAGACTGGTGGGTCTCAGGTTTCTCCCATAATCCGGGAATAAATGCGTTCTGACGTCTTTAAGAGGTCTGGGATCTTCCTGATGTTCCTCCGTTGAAAAGAAATTTTAGAATATTAACTGACGTCATAATGGAGTACTAAGCTTTTTCTAAATTAATATCCTACAACGGCTGCTGTTAGAGTGATAACGAGGACGTGAATGTCTGATCTATGCTAATATTTTATTACTGAAGCGTTTACTCGCCTTTCTACGAAATACTGAAAAATTCCAGTAAAAGGAACATGCAATGGACTAGCTCTTTGCCTAAGTGCTTTATTCCGAAATAAGAAAAAAAGTAATTTATACGTCCGAAAACATTTTTAAAGATACAACCAGAGTTTACATATAACAATGGATGGAATGAAACTTTGAGAAAGCAAAGTAAAGCTTCTTTACACAAGAAATGGTTGACAATGTTGTAGCCCAATATAACCTATGATGAGAACCGTCAATTAGTATGCTACATGAAGAAATGAAGATATTTTCCCTTGCAGTATTTTTAAAAGGATAAGCCCTGCTTCCAACATATTTTTCTATTAGACGGTCGTTGACACCACCGTGAGAAAACGCTTTCGAACTGTAATTTTCAATTTAATCTTTTAAATTGTTGAGAGTTCAATGCTTCAGTTGCATATTACGCAACTGAGCAAGTTTGTTTTCTGGTTACTTCCACGAAAAGTCTGTTGCAATTGCTGCAAATTATAACGTAATGTCGTCTACCCTTATTTCTTTACCCCTCCAAAAGCTGTTTAATTTGATTAGTTGTGGGATCCCAACTAAACGTGACTGTACTTACCCATTTAACTGCTTTTTATTGAGTTTAACGATTTTCCATGATTTTTGCGGACTCAGTCAACAGAAAAACCGAATAATGGAATTAATACCAGACAATGGTGTGAATGACTTAACTATTGACAAGCCTACGCAAAAAATATGTATAAGTATGTTGAGTGTAAGAATATAATATATTAAGGGAATCCCGAATCACTAAAATATGAATATCATATTGGTCCACAAAGTTCATACGAGAACGTATGCAAATACGCGGTGATACACAAGATGTAAGTCAATAAGTCAATTAATACCTGCAATATAGTTTGTATTACCCAGTGTTTCAGGGCCCTCACACGGACATCGGACTTACGCCACAGTAACACTGGTAGTTAAGGATAATGACAACGTAATCAGTTTCTGTAGAATGGCTCATTGTCGTTACTGTTACTAGAATATACTTGTACTAACATCTAGGAAATTTTCCAGTAAATAGATAGCAAAAGAAGGATTAATTAATTTAAAAAAAAAAATAAAAAATAATAATAATAATAAGTTAGACTAATAAATAGGGAATACAGGTCTGTAATGGGTCCAAAGAAAGGCCTGTCTCATAGGTTGGGATAGTGAAAATACAAAAAAGTCACTAAAGTTTAGGAAAAGCAACTCATTTTGATGATCAAGGATTTGGAAACTTTTGGGTTGTTAAAATTTCGATCCGGCAATTTTGATGTTGAAGATGCATCATGTTCTGAAAGGTCAGTTGAAGCTGATGAAGACACAATAAAGGCATTAAATTTATCGAATTCGACTGTTCATGATCATTTGAATCGACTAGGTTTAACCTCAAAGTTCGATATATGCGTTTCTCATATTCTTACGGAAGGAAATTTGTGTCATCGAGTTGATGTCTGTGATTTGCTTCTCAAACGTCAAGAAAATGATTCATTTTTGAAACGCATTATCACTGGGGACGAGAAATGGGTTCAAAACACTTCGAAATCCGATATTTATAAGAAAAATATGATGCTATCTGTTTGGTGGGGTTTCAAAGAAATTTTGAGCTTCTACCAGATAACACAACGATCAATTTTGAAGTGTACTGTCATCAGCTGGACAAATTGAATGATTCATTTAAACAGAAAAGGCCAGAATTGATCCAGACGAAGACAATGGGATATCTCATACAAGTTTGATAACTCGCCAAAAGCTTTTACTGCTTTGACGGGATCTACTGCTACATCCACCATATTCTCTAGTTTTGGCACCTTCTGATTATTATTTATTTCAGACTCTACAATTTTTTTAGGAGGTAAAACCTTTACTTCACCTAGATCAGTTTTTTACGAGGAAAGAACAAACATTTTGAATCATGCTACTGCCAGAAAAATGGCAAAAGGTATTGGGTCAGAATGGACAATATATAATTCAATGTACTTTCAGAACAACCCAGTAGCTGAAAACATCGAAAACATCGAAAGCCATCTTCAAAGAGCTTTTCAATGGGTTAGGCAATAAGAATACAAATTTGACATATAAATTACAGTCGTTGATGCAAAGAACAGAAACATTGTTTATACTTTTTTAACAGCGAGTTGCTCAATAAAAAAATACGAGCGGTGTGCCAAAAATGGCTTTCAAATAGGAAATCAGAGCAGCTGGAAAGATTGCGAGGTATATTTGAACAATGAGGACGATATCTACGAAGTTTTTTCATCGTTATACGCATATGTAGATATGCCTTCTACAAATGTAGATTTGATTACAATGCCATGGAGTTTGATTACATTCCGCTATCGTATGTATGTTACGGAACTCACATGTAAATTTTCATAGCAACTGACATCGCATCCGCTTTTATGTAGTGCAACAAAATATCTATTGTAGTCCTTTCTGTTGAGGGATAGTTCGAATGTCGAGTTCGGAGAAGTCCCTCATTGAGTTCATCGGCGATCTCGTTTTTCTGACCATATTTTTTTTTACCACATTGTGACATTGTGAACTCGGACCCAGGCAAGACAATGAATTTAGCCTCTCGGTCTCGAACTAGTTTTGAATTGGTTGAAGTGCAGAATAAGGTACTAAGCGGATCTGTGCCGTTTACAAATACAGTTTTTTCGCTTCTGCCGTCTGCTCTATATAATGAGGTTCATTGCCATTAGGGCCAAGTAACATATATGGTATATGTTATGTGTATTTCTGTGAGAGGCGCATATTTACTTAGCGAGGAGTAAACTTTAAGATTTTTACACTTAAAGAAGCCACCAGCAATTTGGAAAGCTGAATTTCATTCCATTTATAGAATGGAAGGTCATAGAAACTCCAGCACGAATTGTACGTGCTGAGTTAGACCAGCTAGATACGCTCTTCACGTGAATAAAACAAATTCAGATGTAAGAGAATTGACTGATAGCTCATTATTAGAGCACCAATCAGCAGGAATATCTAACTGTGTCCACTAGATTTTAAGGCTTAATCTCAAAAGATGGTATGCATGTTGCATCTGGTCTTCTATCTGCTGTCTTGTTCTGAACTCTTTAAAAGTATCCAGTTCATTTTCAACAAGATCGAGTCTTTGGATCTAATTTGAAGAATCCATCCACTTCAATTGTCTGATAGGGAAACCTAAGATAGTGTTTTCTAGCTGATCATTTCCTTACCGTATATGTTAAATAATGTTAGGTCGATTGTTGCTGTCTTTTCCTCGTAAAAAAATGTTGGGTATGAGCCAACTTTGTAGCGTATATAACGATATTAAAAAAAAAAAAAAAAAAAAAAAAAAAAAAAAAAAAAAAAAAAACAGGAAGTGACTGTTTCCCACGTTGCACTTGTTTTTGCTCCAAAATGTATTCGTGTTCGGTCTTACATATCAACCTTTTGGTTTCATCATCACCAAATTTCGGTATTTATGTGAAGCCGGTCTGTCAAGTGAGAGAGAGAGAGAGAGCAAGAGATGCAGAGATAGCGAGAGATATAGAAGGAGAGAGAGCGTGCGCGAGAGAATTTCTGCGCTTCTTTTGCAATTTCGCTCATTCTTGCTGCTTTGTCAAAGTAAGTAGGTACGCTAGTTCGTTAATGTCGAAAAAGCTTTAAACAATAATGTAAGCTACCGTTAGATCAATTTGCTTAACAAATCTGAAGGCAAATAGCTATATACTGAGCCAGTAAGACGCTGGTCTATGTTACTTTTTCTTTAGCGTTCTCAAAGATATACTTCTCTATGCTAGGATAGAGCATTGAGGCTTCCTGATTTTTTTGTTTTAATCGGACAACCACAGAAGGGATATTTATTTATATTTTTATTAAAAAGATAAACATTTAAAGCTGTGGTTTACATCGTTTTAAAACTCATATCGGGTAAGTGACGTCCCCCATTGTCGATACACTGGTTGAACCTAATTTTGCTGTTTCTTATCACTCTCTCTAGCTAATTGATGGGTATGTTGGCCGTTTCTTCCTGAATGTTTCTTTACAAGCTATCCAGAATTTGTGGGCGGTAGGTATAAGTAGACACGGAATTTTAAATGCCGAGTGAATGCGCCGGCCTTTCAAAATCACTCCTCATTGAGGTGCAGCGCACTGGAATGTGCTCTCGCAAGACAGTAATCGATTCCTTTGAACTGTGGGCCGTTAGTCCGTCACTGGCAAAATTATTTACACATTGCAATGCTTGTACTTTAACCAACCTATAAAGCAGGAGAATTTTTGAAATAAGAACAAATTGTTTATTAACTTTTCTCATTTTAAGTGTTTGCAGTTTTATTCAAACAATAATTAAAAAAAATTCAACAAGTAACTGTTAAAATCATACAAAACTAAGTGTCACAATTATTTACACATCCATCGAACACAGGCAAAATTATTTACACAAGTGCAAATAACTACATTGGGAAAGTAACGGTTCTAAATTTCTTTAGTTAAATGATATTTTGCGTGGTGTCCAAATATTGCGATCAATTTTGTTAGGACTATACTAGAGAAAAGCTATACGAAATGGCAAAAACTATTGAGTTTTCCCTTGAAAAAAGAGCGTCCATTACTGCAATAAGTATTTCAGGGGGGTGTTTTGGCAGTGGAACTCTCTAAAAAATATTTTTGTAGCCGGAAAATAGTTTATAATATAAGTTCTAAGTTTAACAAATGTCGAATGTACAAAATAAAATTGGTAGAGGTTGGAAAATGGTAATATCGAAAAGGGAAGATGCTAAAATTGTTCGCTCCTTCAAAAGACATAAACAAAGATCGCGAAAATAATATTATAACTGAGAGAACATTGCGACGAAGATTAAAAGAAAACGGAAAAAATGCCCTCGTTATCTTGAAAAAGTGGCATATATTGGGTATATATATTAATTCGTACAATAATATTATTCAAAGTATCCCAAAAGAACTGCGCCGGCTTGGCAGCCAAGAATGAATCAAGCCAATTTATGATATTCTGCTCTGATGTGAACCGTATTTCAGTGAGGGCGTTTTGCATCGACCGAAACAAATGGTAGTCAGAAGTGGTAAGGTCTGGGCTATAAGGCGGGTGGGGTAAGACTTCCCATCCACTGTTTTCCAAATAGTTCTTAACCGGAATAGCAACGTGGGGCCGAGCGTTGTCATGATGGAAAATTATTTCCTCGTGTCTGGTCGCATATTCAGGGCGTTTTTCGGCTACTGCTCTCTTCAAACGGATTAATTGTGTTCGGTTTTAGCAGCTCATAATACAGCACACCCATCTGATCCCACCAAATACAGAGCATTACCTTTGCGCAATGGATATTCGGCTTTGCCGTTGATTTGGCTGGTTGGCCGGGTTTCACATGTGATTTTTTGCGCTTGGGGTTGTCGTAATGGATCCATTTTTCATCACCAGTAACAATCCGATGCAAAAATGACTTCCTTTTGTGGCGTTCCAGCAGCATTTCGGACATGCAAAACCGCCTTTCGACGTCTCTCGGCTTGAGTTCATGTGTAACCCAATTGGGTTTTGAATATATCCAGCTGCTTTTAAATGTTTTGAAATGGCTGCTTGAGTGACACCCAAAGATTCTGCGAGTTCTTCTTGTGTTTGGCAACAATCTTCATAGAGTTCTTCATAGATGCTTCCAGTTCTTCATCTTCAAACTTTTTTGGCTGCCCAGGACGTTCATCGTCTTCCAAGCCAAAATCACCACTTTTAAATCGTGCAAACCACTTTTGGCACGTTCGCTCAGCTAGCGCATGTTTACCATAAACTTCCACCAAAATACGATGACTTTCGGCGGCAGTTTTCTTCATATTAAAGTTATGAAGAAGAACTCCCCGCAAAAACACTTTTTCAGGCACAAAGTTCGACATATTTGAGTGAAAAAAAAAGGTTGTTGTTTACGCTGCAAATGAATGATATATACTGAAATGACGTACAATGACAGTAGCTTTCCAAAGCATGTTCCAATGGAATAATACAAGTTACGTAATCTCTTAGCAAATCGCACGAATTAAGACCCAATTATAGACCCAATAACACCCAAAAACAAGAAGTTAGGCTACAAATTGCAAGGAAACACATCAACAAACCACCAGAGTTTTGGAGAAGTATTCTTTGGACGGATCAAACAGCTTGTTTCTTGGATAATACATATGGGCGGAAATTGTATTATTCCAACCCTAGAATGAAGACCAAAAAACCCGTCACTCAACCCACACGACATTCCAAAGGAGGCAAGATAATGATATGAGGTTGCATGTCAAATAGTGGAGTTGGTCCAATTTTAAGGTGCTCGAATAACATGAAACAGTCACATTATTTGAACATTTTAAATGATGTTGTTCAAGATCTATCGGGAGCAATTTTATCCTTCAACATAACAATGCACCGATACACAGCCTGGAACATTAAAAAGTATTTGGTAGAAGTGCGTCAAGTGGGTCATTTGGCCCCCGCAAAATGTTATAGAAAATCTTCGGCATATAGTAAAATCTCAAATTCCTGAAAACAATGGCAGAACTGCAGATCAAACTTGGTAGGACTTAACAACGGTTTGGCATACCATTCCAGTAGAGCTTAATAAGCTCAATGTCAAAACACCTTGCAGACGTTATTGTGGCAAATGGAGAAAACACAACCTATTAAGAAATGTTGCTATAAATAACCGTTAACTTCAAACTTAAAAATATTTTTCTTGTTCGCTTTTAGATATAGTGAAAACAAATAAAACTGGGTTTGTGTAAATAATTTTCCCATTGACTCTATATCCCCTAAGTCCATCTTATTAAGTTGTAGCAAAAAAATAAAACTCCTCGAGCATGTTCGCCCTGCTCATTTTCCTTGAAAAACCATGGACCGATAATCCCAGTTCGCCTTTTCTGCACAGAACCAGTTTCCTTAAACACTGTGGTAGACCAAAGAATTGATTTCTGATCCGGAACAGGACCCAATGGACCAATACTGGAGCGATTTCGGAAGGAAGCTCTTGCTCCACCGCATAATGAGGACTGAAACACATTTTCACAAAACTTTTGGACCCCCTCTTTAGAAAGAGATCACGAGCAGCCACCTTGGACTCAAGGGTTTTCAAGGACAAATAAATAAGTGTCGATTTATAGTCACCAAAAAATAGCTAACATATGGTATAGATACGTATTAGAAAAATATAAATAAATATAAAATGAAGGAGCAAGAATTCAGTGTGAAATATTGTGGAATATGAGTGGAGGTGCTACACTCATGGGCTTTTGCCAGCACTGAATTGTGAGAGGTAGAAATTATTACTTGTAAAGAACTTCTTGACGAATTAGTGGTGTCGGATATATTTTTGTTTCCTTTCTTGCTGTATTGCCGGTACATAACCTCTACTTTGGATACAATACATTCATTTATTTAGATGCATGTATGAACTCATCAGTGGTGATATAACAGCAATTCCGGACCCTCCATTCCTCGGTTAGCATCAAATGATATTCAAAAATCACAAATCTAGACCTGCGATATTAGTATTGGCCTCACGTCTCGGCTGCAGTTAATTCATTTTCAATTTTGGAAAAAAAAAAAATGGATTTTCAACAAGCAATATCGGATGACCAACAAAAGAACTCCTCTGAGAAAAATAGTAGTACAGAGAAAAGAGTAAAGGACTAAGAAAGCTGCATTGAGATACGCCAGCTGACGTGCGAATCCAGTCAAATACAGGGTTATTCCATAAGCATATTCAAAATGACTATTAAGATCTTATCTCAGTGATTAAGGTTGCATTAAACCGATTAAGTTGTGTTATCTATTTATCCGAAGAGGCATTGTGCTGCTAAGTGATGACCTTAAGAATTTAATTGTCATATATTATGACAAATGGATAATTATTACTGACCATTTTTTATTTCCAATTACTGCACTTCAATTTGTTGTTAAACCTGATAATTTTATTAAACACCTAAGAAACTGAGAACAAGTTAATTTGAATTCGTCAACAGGTCGTATTTATCTTTTAGCATGTAGCTTAGCGACATTGCCTTATGATATAACAACACACCTACTCGTAATCGGTTAAACATTCAGATGACTACGATTACGTGTATAAGTAATTTCTATTTTCGTCAGAGATTTTTTTAAAAATCCAATTTACGAGCTATAACAACGAAAACTTAATTACCCGAGCTCAAAATCATGAACTAGAAACTAGAAATTCATTTGGCAAAAGCTATCACAAAGTAAAAAAGTAAAATTCTGTCCAACTGGGCAATCAAACTTGTTTCATTTTTTTTTTTTGTTGTTGTTGAGTTTTCAGTTATCTGGGGCAGAGGCAATGTCAGAGATTAGATTTACCTTTCGGAAGGGGAAAGATATGAATTTATATAACCCACAGATGAATGGCACAATCGAAAGCACCATACAATTTCTGTTTTTTTTTTTTTTTTTTTTTTTTTGTAAAATAATCGGGATTGGTGAACATACTCGTACGACTTGCATTATCATCTACAGATCCCAATACATGCTGGTAGTTTCTGTTGAAATAATTGAAACAATAGAGTGGCATGACTTTGGTGACTGTTTTTGTTTAGAGTTGTTTGAGAATTATATTTACAGAATTGAGAATCGGCAATTGTTGCCTCTCCTATATAACTGTCCCATGAAGTGCCAGTGCCACTGCCACCATGCACCGGATTCAGTTGTTACGTACGGACCTGCTTTTGCGTAGAAATTCCAAAGCAGGAGACACAACTTTTGGTAGCGCTAAAATAGTTTTTTATCTGAAGTTTGGAAACTTTGGACATCAGGTCACCTCCGATTTGAACCACGTTCCTGTTTGTGGAAAAAACGAGCTTGAAATCAAATTCTACGCATAACAAGAAATTGTAATAAGGACAAATGTCTCTGTTATGTCATGTAATTTCTGGGCGCAATACAGCTTGCACTCAGTATTACAGCCACTCTCTATTGATTGAGTCAGACTCAGTGTCAAATACTTTGCGCGAAGACACACTAAGCCTGTTGCTCGATTAGTTTCTTTGCAACCTGACAACGTGCAAGAAGCTTCAGATGTTGTACTGTAAACAAAGATGATCTAAACAAGCTTTAAATCAGGGTTACACTGGGAAATAGCTCTGCGATGAGAGCTATATCCCATATAGTAGGAAGCGAAAGGACAACCAAAAAGAAGTCATATAGGTAGTGGATCACGAAAGGCTAAATATGATTCCGGATGTCATAAATCTCATGTTTCTTTTATGAATCAACAAATCCGTTCATGTCTTATGGACTTATGGACTTATGGACTTATTGCTGCTACAATCAAGTGATCCTTGTATACTCCCCGAATATTCCAACGTCAGGAAATGTTACTCTAAAAGAAGACATGAGCGTCGCACTCTTTGTGAGGTTAACCAAATCGTATACGTAACCTTAAATGCAGTCGTAAACTATGTAAAGGGATTTGTGCGAAAAACCTTAAATGGGCAGTTGGTTGTATCGAACCTTTGTATTCTATGGTATCCTAAATGTATAACTACTGTTTAGATTTGGGTTCAATATCGAGTGTCTTGAGGATAACTGTTAATATCCAAGGCAGGCTAAAACTTCTTATGCTCGCATCGGATCTCAGGCACATAAACCTTCCTGCTAAGGACCCTTGAGGGCCTATGAAATCTAGCGCTCAATAAGCTACCCACTAAATTAGAGGAAGAGAAATGTGGTGTAATAGCTTATGTAGTCATTCTTTACTTACATTAAATCCGGCCAAATAGGACCAAGATTACCTGCTCAAATTAAATGACACACTACTCTGTTGCGCTTTACTTTGTCTACAAAGTAATACACTGCATTTACACCATGTTCGTGAGACTTTTTTTTTATAATTCCGTTCGCGCACCAAGGGGATATGAATACCCTTTTACTGGCTTTTATCCATGGCGCGAGCGGGTTGTGTAGTAGTTTAAAACTCAGGTGTATTAGATTTCGAAATTTTTCCCAGAGGTGGTTGTCAAACGGTAGCCAGTGCATCCTCAACCAGTGGGTCTTAGTCTTAGCCAGCAACATCAGTGTTATGCCTTTATGTCAGAGTTGACGCCGACGGGATTTTTACGTAGGGACTCGAACGGGATTCGAACCCGCGACCCTCTGCTTGAGGAGTCTATGCATATACCACAACACCACGGCCACTCCACCTACACCACTAATTCTCAAATATGGCACAGCCATTTGGTGGTCTCTACTGGAAAGACGGACTAAGATCAACCTGTTTAAAAAAATGCAACGAGCTGCCTATATAAATATTACTGCTGTGTTAAAAACCTCTGCCAAAGTGGCTCTCCAAACTTTGCTCTATGTGCTATTGTACACACAGACTTCTCCTACAATCAATTTGTAATTAACTTTGCTCTCAGAATGAGAGCCACAGAGAGAGCTAAATGCTAGATAAGCCAGTCTACTTACGCTGCATCGCAACTTCAGGAGCAACTTCAATCATCTGATTCCAAAAAGGAAGAATACAATACAATACAACCATATCCACAGAGGGCTCGACGACAGTCGAAATCGTTGGCGCAGGGGTCTAATCTGAGAACCGTTGCATACACAAATTGTTTAGTCCAGCCACATTCTGTACCGCCTTCCAAGCCGAAATCCTACTTATCCGTAAGGCCGGGCCCTCGCTCAAGTACACAGGCTACGTCGTATCAATGGCATAGTCGGATAATAAACGGGGGCACAGCAATACTGGTCTTATCGTAAAGACTTTCAGATTAACGTCATTGAAGGTTACTATATTTGGCCAATTACATTGTGATCAACCACCAGGACTTAAGAGCGGAACCATGGGGGTGAGGTAGAGGTAGAGGAAGGCCCCTAGTGGGGCGTCATAGATGGATTCATTGAAACCAATATAACCCATAATGGATCTCCAGAGATCAAGAGAATATATATTTCTAAATGCACAAACTTAACGACGAGATGCTGCGTATTCGGAAGATCCGCGCAGGGATTGGTTTCACCTCACAATGATTTCTGCAGGATTTGTTTTCTCACTGAAAACGAGGAGTCTTCGTAACTGCCATACCTTAGCAGACATCAGAATGCAATCCCTTTGCAGTTAGCACTGTCGAGATTGAAATGATCTCTTAACAAGATATCTTTTTGATTCGATGGTAGTTGAAGCTTCTCACTCCACGGTCTTCTAGTGATATAACAGTGAACGAATTAGCGAATTAGCAAAACAGCACTTATTTCTGCAGACAAAATTCTTCGTGAAAAATCGACATCAGTTGAGAAAACAAACTGGCACAATTTATACAAAGAAAGGGGCCAGTTCTGGGAGCTTTGCTAGATTGGCTTCAAGCTACCAAGAGGAAGAACTAAGAGCGCAATACATAATAAACATTTTCGATGAATGATGCAACTAAGTAAAGGGTAAAAAGCGAAACCAATAAAGTGCCCTTCAGTAAGAATAAAATTGTTGCTAGAAAGAGGCGAAAAAAGCGGTAGCTACAGCACGTGCCATAGAGTTAAAGGATTTATACAGGGAATCAAAAGAGATGATTTCACAAATTATAAGTACACGACAAGCTGTAGAAGAAATGCAAAGTCGAATAACGGGTACACGGCCTAACATTTACAAAGAAAGAACTCGCATGAGATTCAGTCACTAAAATATATTGAAGATGAACAGGAAAATCTATAAACCGCGAACAACGAGATTTGCAATAGATGGTACACTTATAACGCGATATTAAACGAGGAATTTGCACGCAGTGTCATTCAACTACGAAAAGAACATTTGAATAGGAACTATGAGTATTGCCACGACAGATTTGGTTTTCTTTTGCCAAGAAAATCCAATTGACTCAATTCAAGGCTATATTCATGGGATGGAAATGCATCTCAAAATGAGCGATATAATAAGTATGACTTCGCCTAGAATGATATAAACGCCAGGCTATTAAAGGAGGACATTTTTGGTAAGAAAGTTGGTAAGCATAGCCTACACGACACCACGTTTGCCAACGGACTTAGGTTTATTGACCAATATTACTATAGCAACCACACGGTTTCCTCATCTCAATAAACACAAGGGGATATGGCGGTCTCTAGATCAACAAACGTTAAATCAAATTTATCATTTTGCGACAGACGCAAGGTATTCTGGACGTTCGAATGTTCCGGAGACACAAGGGGTCACTGCCTTGATGCAGCCAAGATATCAATGCGGATTTTCCAAGAGCCACAACAAAGAAGAACAACTGTGAAAAGATATAAAGTAGAAAAGCTACAATCGCAAGAAACCGTCAGAATCTTTGCCGAACGCGTATCCCGAAATCTCTTAACAAACCCTAAGCTGTCACCATCAACTACTGAAGACCAGTGACAATGGTGCCATTATGCTATCAGAGACGCAGCTGAGTTTCATTCGATCACCACCAAGAAATCTCTGGTTTTAAGAAGAAATGCCCGCATGCATATGCAGCTAAACAAGAAGCGCGATCAAAGATATTGCGAGGTTGTACTCCAGGACCGATGTACGAAATTTTTACTAAGAAATGAAGAAAGAAACCTTGTTCACAATTGGTGATCAGAATATGAAAACTGTTTTTTGCAGACTGTATATAGGCAAACAAGCCCAACATTCCACCGTCAAGCATAATACACTATTCAACTTACACGATGACAACCAAAACTTCCGTCCTCCTGACCAGAACGAGGTAAGGATAGCAATATCTGAGATAACATCCAACAAATCAGCTGGAACTGACGACTTACCGGCCAATGCTGCTGGAAATGAATTTGTTGAGAGAAGAGTGTATGCTTAATGAACGGAATCTCAGCACCGTATGCCCACATCACACAAAGCGAAACTCCTTTAATTGCGCCAACTATAAAGGTATAAGTCTCCTCAACATCGCATACAAGATTTTATCTGCTTTATTGTGCAGACCCTTCGCCAACAACCTGATGATAAAAATGTTACAAATGTGAGCGGTTGTGATTAAACGTGATCTAGTAAAAGAATGCGTATGCGCGGGAATCTCCATATTAAAAAATAAATAAAAACTCAACCCGAAAAGCAATAGAAACACAACTTGAACCCGAGGTTTGAATGGATGGCCGAATGAAAAAGATGTGGATGACTCAAATGCAAAAAGAAGTAAGCAAACTCTTATTTCCGTACCGACGTGATCCAGACTAAAGTGGGTTCTAGAATGGCACGAGACTCTGTAGCCAATTCTACAAGAGGGTACACAGTCCGTGAGAAATCTCACAATGTAAGGCAATACGATTTTAATATTCAATTGTATCCTTTTTATTCAATGTATTATCCTCCTTTCCAGAGATAAGGATAAACAAATTAGCCTGTCGAAAAAAATCAATGAGTAAAGTCTTTCTACGTGAAGATTCCAAAGTCTGAAGATAAGATATATGCTGGACTTAACACCTACTATGTGTTTCTTCACTCCACTTCCTTTTATCGATCGATAAAATTGTCTGTCTCCCAGCAACAGCTGGCACTTAAGAACGTCTGTTCTCGTAAAACTGGATGACATGATAAAAATGCGATAACCGCTAGTATCTAAAGCTGAGATAAGGAATTGGAAGTTTTTGGAACGCATAAGGTTCTTTAGGAGAAAGTGAAAACAGGTGAATGTACGAAAATGAAGTCTGATAAGAATCTTTATCTGGTTGGTGTTGGAACCTTTGTGAATTTTTGTAGAAGACAAACCCCGAAACAAACACCCCCAATGGTAAATATTTTCCACTGAATTCAGATGAATCACAGCACATGTCATCAGTGCTTGATAACCCATAACACGTGTGCATATACTTGTATGCAAATAACTTCTATTGTTGTCACTCGTAGAAATTCAATATAAATATTTAGCATTCCCAGGCAATTCATCAGCGTGTCAACGACTAAAATATTCAGTTACACCATTCACTAGCAGAGAACTTGCCTCCACCGCCTCCTGTTCATCCACCGGTGAGAGGATAAATTCCAGAAATAATGCAGCAACGCCCAACGGGTGACACCTCAAACTTTCGAGTGAATAAACGGCTTATTCTGCTTTTCCGCTGCGGTATTCTTATTCGCACGCAAACGTTTTTCTTCTTCGTTCCTCTATAAATATAAATAGATTAGCCCCAATACTGCGCAGCGTGTAGAGTAAATTCGAGAAAAAAATAGCTAAGCCCGCTACTCCAATGCAATCGCATCGATTTTTCTTACAACCTACTGAGTTGGATTCACTTTCGTTTCAAGCACTTACCTGTCTTCCATGCGAGGTCTTCGCCCTAGAATGGCATACGCCGAACTTTGTTGTTGGAGCTCTTCCCAGCACTGAAAGTCAGAGATAGATCCATTGATGAGTTTCATGCGATTGGCCTTTTGCCGGCCCAGAGTCGCCTGCAGGCGTCCCAACAGTCCACGACCCCATATGTCAACAGCTTGCAAGTAAATAAAAAATATGAATAGCACTATGCCGCAGAATATCACTTCCGGACGAAGGACATAGAGACGACACAGTTTCCACACGTACGCCAGCGGAGAGTTTATAGAGGACAAGCCAACGGCAGACTTTGAAAGGATCTTCATGTAGGACACGAAGGTTTGGTAAAAGACCTTGTCCTCAAGCTCGTCATCCATTTAAGGAGTGCTGCCGCAGGTTTCTAATCAAATAATCCCGCACTTTCGGTCGGTAAATTGAAAATATGACCGGATAATGCGACGGCAGCGGCGAAGGTGCTAGACAACAGCTGCTTGATGTTACCAGTTGAACACACTAAGCAACACGCGACCAGATTCACTTATAACTGACGAATCACGACACACGGCTCTAGCAAAGACCGCGACCGCGACAACGAATACGAACGAAGTTGAGAATATATTCGGCCTTTCGGAACTTTAATTATTTATTCGAATTTTAAAAATAGATTCTGTCTTTTCCACCGATAGGCGACAGAGGATTTTTCTTCTTTAATTCTTCAACTTACACAAGAATTTTTGGAAACTTTTGGATTTAAAGAAAATTTCGTCACAAGTCAAGTCACTTTAAACAGCCAATTTGATTATCAATGAAGTGAGAATTTTGAAAAGTGATTTTATTTTGTGGCTTAGTCGATTTTTGGCCACCGTTTTTGGATCTTTATTTTTTGGGAGGCAGGACTATAGGAATTAAATTACACTTGTTGACAATTGGAAATTTCGCCGTCGACTGATTCATGATTTTGAGGTAGAATTGGGGAGAATGGGCGAATATACAAAATTGGGGAGAATCGCTGAAATGTCAACGTGAGTGCTCATTGGCGAGTGGTGAATTTCCCCTTTGTTGTGTCAAATGGGATGATTGTGCTGGGCGAATTGGAAGTGTAGAGGGAAATTTTCTTCGAATTTGAATTGGCAATGAAATATTTTTTTCAAAAGAAATGACTAAAAATATATTTGGTCAAATATTGAGGAAGTCAACTAAAACCAGCGTCAGTGGATAAGAAAGACTGGCATGACTTACATAAGGAAAAAGGGTAAACGGCAAAGCAAAGTCTGTGAATAGTCCTAAGAGCTCTGTTGGGTATTTCAAACTGCAAAACCCAAGTTTTAGCAGAAATTCGGTTATGGGAAAACAAAATTATAAGTGTGATTTAGGTAAGTGTGGCAAGTGTGTATAAATAATGGCGTTTTGTATTTGTTCTTTCTTGGAAGTTGGTCAATTTAGACTAAATTGTCACTAAGAACTAAAAACCTATTCCGACTTTGCTGTCAAAATATTTACGTGAATTAGTTAAAAGTCAAATTTTTATTTTACAATTTCTTTGTTTGGCAAAATGGCAGAAACCCTATTTGTTTATTCAAATTCACCCATGAAATTTAAGTCCCATAATGGACCGCGTGCAGTGGAACAATTAGTAGTCCTAGATATAAAAGCATATAAAAGCGATATCCGAGAATTGCGATGGGACAAACACTCATACAATGGTGATTTTTTCATTAGAAAAATTTTCAAGTACCAACTTAGTACCCGGAAGAATTCCCACACAGGAGAAAGACGATGATAGCAAAGACTTTTTCGAGCTGCTCAACAAAATCTACGAGCAGTGCCTTGTGTATACACATGTGACGTGAAAATTGTTCTGTGGCGATTTCAACACAAAGTTAGGAAGCGAGGACAGGTTTTGGTGGTTGGAAAGTATAACGCCAACGATACTACTATTGACAGCGTAATCAGGCTAGTGAATATTGTGGCAGAGGAAAACATTATCGTCGCGAGTACGCGACGAGTGCTCCAGAGAAGCCACACTCTAAACAACGGAGACGAGAAGCAAACGAACGGAGCAAAGAGACAACAAGTTCTGTCGAAGTATAAAAGAAAAAAAGTATCACTCCCCAGCGGCAACGGAAAAGAGAAACAGGTCGATAGAAGTGACACTCACTGAAACTTAGCAACCTCTTGTATCTGAAACTGCGCCCACTTCTTCTGGCCCGAACAGGCCAAAGAGGAAGGAAGTTCTCGACACTGCCTCTGTCGATTGATTTTTCCGCGCAAGATGCCTGGGTGAAACCGGTAATGCAACCAACAAAGGCTGTAGTTCCAGTGGACTACCTATCGACGAAAATAAAACCAGCGGAGGTTTTACATGCACACGACTGAAGTCGGCTAATACGACTTGAACGGTGAATGAAACTTGAACGCCGCCAAGTGTCTGGATGACACTGAGTGCACACACCGTGTCGATCAACTGTGGGTGCTAACCAAAGCAGAGAATGTTTGCATTAAAGAAGAGGGCTATGGTATCGAATAATGCTCCAAACAGCAAACTTCTGAATGGTCTGTGCCAAAAATCCCACCTCTAGAAACTAAGACTTTGAAGGGTTTTAGACGGTCTATTCTGCCGCGCACCATCTTCTAGGTTCCGGTGCAACTGAAGGTATTGGAGGATATGCTGATGCGTTTTCATACCCAGAACCGGGAACTTGACACTGAAAAGTGCAAAATTTACTCTCATTAGACGAAAAAAATCGGGAAAACGAGGAAAACTCTTCTTATTGTGGGCTTCTGTCGAGACCATTAAGTCTGAGTAGGGCTGAAGTACCTATCTGCACCTTGCATGGGTTAACTTTCACTTTGTTCCATGTGAATGCAAATAAGAGATCACCACCTCAGAGCTCATCTTTTTTGTGTACTCAGATCAACCTTCAATATTTCAAGTCTGCTATTGTAGAGGGTTTTCCGTGTTGACTACAAAACCTCACATAATATCTATACAGGAACTTTGGGCTTTGAATAAACGCATCTGTGGTTTTAAATGTTAAAGGTTTTCAAACTACTATATGACGAGCAATCGGATAGACCGCGAATTTGTTTCCCTAAGCTCAGGACAATACAACAGCTAGAGGAAGCTTTTCAGAACCTAAACGGTACTCTCACCAAGTGTTTGCAATTGGCTTGTCCAGCTAAAAGTAATGCAGCAGCGACTTTGTAAAGAACCAGAAAATTTCTAAACAGGTCATCTGATACTTGGAGAAAGTCTAGAGTCTTCATAGAGCGAAGAAAAAAAATATAAGAAGCTAATTTGGGTTTCGAATATAAAGACTTTTGAGAAAAGATCGTAACTGTCGGTAAAACCAGTAGGCTGGTCAAAGTCTTTAAAGGGGGAAAACCAACAAGACTGGAATTACTGAAAAAAATCTGATAGCGTTTACACTGAGTCGAAAGCAGAGACTTTTTAACGAAACTGCTAGTGAGATGAATAACGTAACACGTCGTAGCTAGTACAAGGTGGGGCAAAAGTAATGTCATAATGTGAATTGGCTTCCATTTTCTTAGAATTAAAAAGAGTTGGGCCCTGTTTTAACGAAAAGTTTATTTAAAAGTGTAAAATTGATGACATTAAGTTGAAAAAATGATATCGGTCAGATGATCGTCTTCTGAGTTGATGCGGAATTTTGAATTGTTGCTCACAAAACATCTGGCTCTTTAATGTTGACTTTCAAGATTTGCAAGGTTTGTACAATAGTTTTTTTTTTTTGGAAAACGTGAGATTTCACAAAGCCCCAAAGGTAGAAGTCTGCAGCCGTTAGATTTGGCTATCTGGCTAGCCGGTTCAAATCGCCAAAACGGAAGTTCACCCGGCCTGGAAATTGTTTATTCAAAATTTCCATCGTTGCGCGAGCTGTATGAACGGTTGATCGATCCTGTAACAATGCTTGAGACCCAATTCAGCAACTTATGACAAAAAAACTCGTTTAAAACTGTCTGTAGCGCTACCAGTTATGGTGACGGCCTTGCAAATGGCGCATCAAACAGTTATTTTGAGGGGATGCAATGGCTCTTCGTGCATTTCATGTAGATTCTCCGGGCCCTCACGCTGCGTTAAAACAACAGACGGAAATTAGACAAATAAGAAGTAACAATAATTCAGAGGTTTATCGGTTTATTGCTAGCTGTCAACTAATTCTCTATTTGTCTATAATATAAATGCCAAAGCACAATGACACTTGACGCCATTTGCAAAAATTATGTCATGTTCACATTTTGATATTATCTCATCGGTTGTGCTATTTATTAAACAGGCAGTTGCTTCCTTTGATGGTTTCCAGTCGCCTAGCACCGATGGAATGTACCCAGTTATGATACAAATAGATATAGATCAGCTACTAGCCTGGAACTGAACCGAAATAATGGCGAACAATGAGTGTAGCCTCTTGAGGCTATAAGTCTGACTTCTTTTATATTGAAGAGCATGAGGAGATTGGTCGAGATGCCTTGTGAATGCATCCTCTGTTTGCTAAGCAAAAAACTTACCAATGTAGAAGATCTTGTAAGAATGCATTTCAAAATCAGATACCTAATCAGGATTAGACTCGACAACATGGCGTTCGGATTAGGATGCTTTCGACAGCGCAACTTTTAACGGTATATATAACTCGGCCAGACAACATGGTGTATACGAAACACCAGTTTTGTGAATAAAAGCAATGCTGTTGAATAGGTGCACAGGGACTGTCGCGAGGCGTGCATCGGTCGTCCGGCGGAATGAGTGTTCACGAAAATACATCATTGCTGCTTCTATTAGAGTTCAAGGAACGGTCTGTCTCGGTTACATGAGGGCTTTCCCTGGCACACCTGGCTCATTGATTAATCTCCCTCTCCTTAATAATCATATCATGGGCTGCACTTTCAAATTCATCGTACAACACGCGTTGGAGTTTTGATGACTGTGCTCCGGCCATCTAATGCAATGACACCAGAACTCTTGCTGCAGAAAAAAAAAATACAAAATCGATTTTTCCTGTACCCAAGATTGGCTTCTGCCAAAATTTGAGCCATGAATGGGACTTCAAGGATCGAAAAACCGATATGGGATGCAGCGCTGGTGTCTCTCTGGAGGACCACAAAGTTAGATTTCACTCTTCGTTAGGAAAACTTGCGTCTGTCTTCAAATCGGAAATACAGGCAATCCTTGTGGCAACGCATTATATTGTGAAGAACCGGTGAAGAAGGAGAAGCATTTGCATCTCTAGCTTAGCCGAGCTACGTTTAGAGCCTTGTTGAATCCTCATACGACTTCCAAGCTAGTTCGAGAATGCAAGACATCACTGAACGCAGTTGGATGCCTGAATGCACTGAGTCTATTTTGGATCTCAGGCCACGATGGGATCATGGGAAATGAAATTGGAAAAATTGGTCTGAAAAAATTGCAGTCAGACCAAAAGAATGCATCTAACGTCTCTAAGAGACCAGCGGCCTTCTCGCTATCCATCAGCAGGAAAGACTGCAGGTTGCTTACTAACATTGTGACGGGGCAATACACTTTTGCTTACCACTTAAATGTGCTGAGCTTAATTGATACAACATCCTACGACGCTTGTTGTGAAAGTAATAAAGACACCGTGGTGCGGAGTTTACGCTCACATCAAGTTGCAAGTACTCCGCGTTGACGTGGTTTATGCTGATACTCTATGTAGGCACTTAATCACTAAAGCACTTACTCATTTTTCTTCGAAAGACTGAAAGATTACATTAAAAGGAACTTACAAACAAGAAATACAATCGGCTAGTTCTATGTCTGAGTGCTCTCTTCCGACAGAAAAAAAAGAAAAACGGCTTGGAAGCGGCGAAGATTATTCCAGCGGTCAGTCAGGTCTGGTTGTATACCCTGTATACAAAAAAGTATATTCCATTCAGACGTCTCGGACAGAACGTTCCGTATGCGCATCCACTCTACGCGTATAGATTAGAGTGACAGCAGCATTGCGAATTCACCTTTGACAGATGATACAGTGGAAAGACATAGGTGGCGCATTCAGTCTTTTTGCCTTTTAAGCACTGCAACCAACTCTGATTTTGCAACCGGAGTGCTTATGAGTGGATGGAGAAGTTTGATGGTTGAGGTTCAGTTCTACCACGGAAAATTAAACTTTTTGTTACTGGTTAAGTAATTCTGTGCGGAAATATTTTACCCACCTACTGTATGGATATTTCAGACGCCACAATATAGGAGAATTACTGTGAACAGACTTAGGTTTAATGTTGCAGTCGAAATAAGCCGCCAGAGTCGTTCCCATTTTCTGTCTTTGTTAACCTCTCGACCATTCAGGCCGGTACCATATTAGTGTTCAAGCTCAGTGCTATCAATGGGTCAGAAATGAGCAAATTTTGCTGTAGCAATGGAGGAGGGTAGTGCTTCTGTTCCTCCTTGGAAAAAAAGAAGAGTGATCGAAGATTGTAAAGGGTGCTATTCCAGAAACGACGAGTCAACTTAATAAGACAAGTACAAGAGCCAAGAAACTTAGAAATAGAGTCACACTAGGTGTTAGAAAAAAAATTTGTACAGACTGTTAAATGACGAAGGTCGCATAATTCGGCTGTCAGCAAAGTGAAGCCAAAAATCACTTCCACCAGACTAAAATAAAGTAAAGATAACAAATCTAAACTTAAGCAAATAAGACTGCTGCAACAGACGGTGTATATATCAAACTATAACATTTTAGGCAGCAGGGGCTGGGTGGAAATATGGCTTATTTATGAAATTTCAGAATCATTTGCCCGATATAAAAGAAAGGGGGCTTTGTAAACTGTGGCATATATAGAAATCATTTGACATCGATTTGATTGCTCTCCATCCGATTTTAAGCCAAGTAGCTGACAGTTGTTTAAATATTCACACTACGGCAGGTTCTAGCTACACCGAGCTATGTCAATTGTTGGTATCCCTGGCCTATGCAGAAGGACAATGGAGAATGTGAAAAAGACCCTGGTTTTCAAGCGAAGTGCGCCAATTGGGCGAAAAATCTTTTTATGATGAGGCTCATTTTTGGCTTAATAGGCTTGCGAGGAAACAAAGTTGATGTTTCTGCAGCGTGGCAAATCCAAAATTTGATTATAGTATTCAATTACATCCACAAAACTGTTCCATTTTGTGTTATCTTCGCTGCTGGAATCATCGTTTCGTATTTTTCTAAAGATGGGGCCGGAACTCGTGTTACGGTCATTAGTTGGCTATACCGGACAATGATTAGTAATAATGATCCGATCGATATGTGGTTCTATGTTGTCAATATAATTATTGATCCACTGAGGACTCGATTCGACCACAACATATATAAGGTTTTCAAAAGTCAACGAGCCAACGAAAGCCTTAACAAGAACCACCATGTATTAGTGCTGTTCATGGATTTCAGCAAGGTATTTGACGCACTGAATCTCGTTAAGCTATTACGAGCACGCAACAAAATTCGGGGGAATTTGTTAAATTGGCTTAAAAATTACCTAAGTCCTAGATCCTTTCTTGTGAAAATTAAGAACCATTACAGAAATAAAGTATGTAGAATCACATTCTTAACAAAGGCGATAGACTCATTGCTGACGACCCTAGTAAACGTTTAAGGGACAACGAGATTCGGATTTGCAAGTGGAATGTTTGGATCCTTAACAAGCCACGTGCAGCCGAACAATTAGCAGAGGCCCTTGATTGCTATCACGCACATACCACCGCCATCCAGGAAGTGCGATGGGATAGGACAAACATAAGGTGATTGATATATGGTGATTGCTAAAGGGAAAATAAACAGCCGTTATTCGGATGCGGATTTGCCAGATGCGGCAAACTTAGGCAAGAAGTCTTATGACAATCCGCAGACTAGATTCGCTAATATAAGACTAATATGAGCCATACGGAAAACAAGGACGACACCACCAAAGAATGTTTCTACATGACATCACATCGGACAACGCACTTAAGCTTATTGATTTTGCGGTGGGATGAAATATTACTATAGCAAGTGAACGGCTTCTTCATCACAATTTACACAGGTTATGACGACCTTCTGATCATTAATTGCTTAATAAAATTCATCATTTTGCGATAGACGTTAGGCATGCGTTCAATATTGTCTAATATCCGAACGTTCCGGATAGCCAACATTAAGCCAAGGTCACCACCTTGATGCAGGCAAGGTAAAAATGCGGATTTCTCAAGCGATACAACATAGAATAACTACTATGAGAAGATATAACGTAGACAAACTGTAGTCGCAAGGAACTGCCAGAATCTTCGCCGAACGCGTACCCTCAAATCTCTCAACAACTCTTACGCCGCAAGCATTAAGTACCAAAGATCAGTGGCAATGCTGCCAACGTGCCATCAGAAACGCTGTAACTGATGTGCTGGGCTTCACCCGACCATCACCAAGAATTCCCTGGTTTGATAAAGAACGGACGCAAGGACATGCAGTTAAACAAGAAGCCTTGCAACTAAAGACGAGAACTATTCGTGAGGTCTATGGGCAGAAGAGGCTTCTATAGAAGAAGAAAAAAGTGCACTAGAAATACGCGATCGAAGATGTTGAGAGGTTGAAACGTACGGAAATTTTACCAACAGGTAAAATGAACACGTCAAGGCCTGAAGAGATGAAAAAGAAAACCTTGTAGTAGAGTCATACGTGCTGAGAATATGGAATCCCATAAAGCAGCTGGACCTGATGGCTTACGGGCCGAGGTCTGCAAAGCTGCTGGAAATGACCTCGGACCTTTGGAATCCCTGCCAAACTCGTCCGTCCGTCCAGAATGACGATTGAGAATGCTTGCTGCTCTGTCAATCGAGACGTTTGATGTCAAATAAGGCAAGGTGACCCGCTATCATGTTATACTTAAAAGACTTGTGCATAACTCACAAGAAAACACTCTCTTTTTAAAAACCTGTGCAACTTCTAGCGTACCGATGATATCGACAAGCTCGTAATTGGGAGAACTCAGAAGTCAGTTTGAGTGAGTTTGATAGTATTGAAACGGAAGGGTTTAGCGTTAAATAAGACCAAATCCAAGTATATACTGTCAGAAATAAGGGAAACACAATATCGATGAATTGAACGGAATAGCACAATTCACAGTTATAATTTCGAGGTAGTAAAGGAAGAAGTTTTCCTTGGATCTGCTATGAATTCGGCCAAGAAAACCTCAGAAAAATTAAAACGACGAATCACTTCACTGTCAATCGTTGTTTCTTTGGGCTAAGAAGGCTATTGTGTAGTTAGGCTCTATCGCGAAGAACTAAGGAGACTCTATATAAAAACTTGATCGTCCCAGTTCAACTTTATGGCGCAGAAGCATGAAGCAAAACATCCTCAGTCGTTTCGAGGGAAAAATCTTTTCAAAAATATTCGGACCCGTTTGCAGTGATGGGCTACGAAGGAGAGTATTTAACGACGAACTATACGAGTTATAAAACGACATAGTAAAAAAAACTTCGCATCAGTCGCGTAAGAAAGCTAGAACATGTTGAGCGAATGGACGCCAATACTCGCCAATACTCTCCGACACAATTAAGTAAATCTTCATCTTAGGTGTCGCACAAAAGTAGAAGGGGACCTCAACCGACTTGAAGTGTGCAGCAGAGGGCAGTTAGTTTAAGACCGGATTAATTGGAGAGGATTGTTAGTTGAGCTCCAGGTTCACCCCGAACTGTAGCGATTGTCAAGGAAGTAAGTTCGTCATAGCAAATTTCGACAAAAGAATGCGTATGTGCCAACAAAACCGTGGAGGTCATTTTCCCGATACGCTATTCCATATAAGGGGTTATTCAACGTGAGGTTTGATTTTCAATAAGCTTTTTTTTGATAGATCACGCGTGACTCCTATCAAACTGCTTTATTAATTTTGTTCCGTATCGTTTGACAAGTCATCATGGAAAGACTCACACCACAACAGCTTCTTCAAATTGATCAGCTGTATTACGAAAATCAGCGTTCTGTGGAGAAAAGTTTTTCGTGCGATTGGAGGAACTTAAAGTGCGCATAAGTATTGGCGCATAAGTGTCGGAGAGTATTGGCGAGTATTGGCGTCCATTCGCTCAACATGTTCTAGCTTTCTCACGCGACTGATGCGAAGTTTTTTTTACTATGTCGTTGTATAACTCGTATAGTTCATCGCTGAATACTCTCCTTCGTAGCCCATCACTGCAAACGCGTCCGAATATTTTTGAAAGGATTTTTCCCTCGAAACGACTAAAACCACTATTTCCAATACCATTCGCAAATTAGAGTAACAGTTTACATTAGTAGATGATACTCGACCGGTTAGACCACATCCAGCACGTAGTGAAGAGACTATATCAGCTGTAGCTGAAAGTGTATGCGTAGACCGTGACGAATCGATTCGTCATGGTGCTCAGCAGCTAAGCTTGGCGTATTCGACAACTTGGTGTATTTAACGTGAGGATCTCGGGCTAAAAGCCTACAAAATTTAACTTGTGCAGGAATTCAAGCCAGGCGACTTGAACTTGTGTCATATTTTCAGTGAATGGGCTCTGGAAAAACTCAATGAAAATCGTGTTTTATCGTGAAATTTTGTTCAGTGATAAAGCCCATTTCTGGCTCAATGGATACGCTAATAAAAAAATTGCCGTATTTGGGCTGATGAACAACTCGAAGAATACCAAGAGCTACCATTAAATCCATTAAAATAACAATATGGTGTGGTTTATGGGCTGATGGAATCATTGGTCCATATTTCTTCAAAAATGAGACAAATCAGAATGTTACCGTTATCGCACCATGTTAACGGACTATGTGCTTCCTGAAATTAAAGCACATGGTGTGGGTGAGCTCTGGTTTCAACAAGACGGCACTACGAGCCATACAGCGCGTGAAGCAATCGACTTGTTGAGAAACAATTTTGGTGAGCACTTAACTTCACGTTTTGCTACGTTAAATTGGCCGCCTATATCGTGTGATATCACACCTTTGGGCTATTTTCTCTGAGGATATGTAAAGTCTCAGGTCTTAAGGAATAAGCCAGCTACGATTGACACTTTGAAAGCCAACATTACTCTTGCTATCCGCGAGATATCAGTCGCCATGCTCGATCGAATCGCCCAAAATTGGACTTTCCGAATAGACCATTCAGACGTAATCGTGGCCAACATTAACATGATATCATTTTCAAAAATTGAATTGAATTGAATGAATTGTTCTTTTAACCGCTTATAAAAATTTTAAGTTTACTTTCAAATTTATGTGTTTATTCTACATTATAAATCAAACCTCACGATGGACCATCCTATAGAACCCTATGCTGTATACCTCATGAGTTAATAGAAAATTTACAATTTCTCATTGAAAACCTGTGTTCTCTATCAAAATTGCTTTTGCGTGAGTTTTGAAACAACTTTTACTTTAAAAATATACTGCAATTGCAGTAAGTTCAAATTGTGGGTTGCACACACTTGTAAAAATGGAGTTTAATCAGCTTGCTGAGCGAAATTGGAGACGATTGGTTGCTAATCGAACAGTCCAAGGTCCAAGTTTACAATGGACTGTGGCACCATCTAGGATCATACAGAGGTAAGGACTGGTATTTGGTGTTGTAAAATTCTGCAGTTTAAAAGAGCTTAGAAGCAATACATTATTTTCTAAAACAAATAAAAACGAAATCGAAATTAAAATAAGCCCACAGACAAGTTTAGGAGTAGCTAAGGCAAGTTCTACACTCTTCAATTCTACACACATTCATCAGTCACTATCTTTTTGGACACGAAACAAATGTATTTATTATGTCACGTAGTAAATCTTTTTGTTTCTTTTTGGGATCATCCAAAAGGTGATACAATGACTCGGAATCAATTAACAATATTTATAAACAACTCAACAAACTATACCCACGCGCTCTATACGACTACACTTTTGCCTCTTTTTAATAATTTTTACTCATAGCCACTTGACAAGAGCTTCTCCGTGGATACACAAAATTAAACTAAAATATGGATTGTTCATCTCCACGAAGAAAAAAAGAAAGAAGAAAAACAGAAACAAAACATTCTCAATTTACGTTTGCAAGATACGCGAGCAATTCTTTTTACCCGAAGCGCAAAGCTGTGTCAAGCCCCCTCTCCCACTTCTTAACTCAACCAGCTGTTCGAACGTGTGGTCACAAAATTCCCGTAAAACATTCTACTATTCTTATTTTCATTTCTCGCTGTCAATGCTCTCTTCTTTTCTTTTCTTTTACACAATGTTACGTGTCAGTTTTTTTTAGTTTTTTCAGTTTTTTTGTCAATTAGCCAACATTTTATAAATAATCAAAAAGAAAAAAAAAAAAAAAAAAACAAAAAAACAAAAACCGATAAAACAACAAACGGAATAGGTGGAACCGAAAAAATTTTTTATTAATAACCTTGCGCGGGTTTTCGAATTTATGAAACTTAAATTTAGAACTAAGGTGAGCAAATAAAAAACGGAAACAAAAAAAAGAAACACTTAACACGAACGACATTAACAATTTCGAACACTTCCAGCGTTTCCGCTTGTGATTAGCGGTGAATTTTTCAAATATTTTGATATTTGACAGGTCATGGGGAATTTCGAACTTTTTGACAAGCATACCTCCATTCACTGATAAGGAACGCTTTATGGATCGTTTCATGTTTTTTTGGTTTTGTTTATATTGTCGCAAATTTCGATAATATTACTAGCACACAGTTTTGATGAGTAAAATTGGAATATTTTTTACACCATTTTTTGGTTTATATAAAAACAAACAATTTTCGAGCACTGTTTCGAAGTACAAAAAACTGCGAAACCGCAATGCGCGTTCAGACCATGAACCTTCGGTGTACCCTTCTGTGGCTTACTAACCCCGATGGAGAATCACACAAAAAAAAATTCGTTTTACACTTTTCTTGTTGGTTGGCTTGGGGTTGGTTGGGTCCGTAGATTGTTTTCAGAAAGATGGGCGCGAAAAAAAGAGAGCAATTATTGGCGGCACTTACTTAAGGGATGATGATGGGGTATTATTGGTAATAGAGGCGGCGAAACCCCCCGTTTGCAATTGAACATCAGCGCTTGTAAGCAACACACTCAATAGCTCGCTACGAATAACTCATGTAAAACCACAAACAAACAAAAAACACACTCAATTCAATTCAACACGTCTCAAGGTTTCTGTGTTAAAAAGCGCAGAGCCGACTACTCGTTCCCGAACTCGTTGTCGTACCTGAGTCCAAGCGAATGGACTCCGCCGGACGAACAATGAGTGGCGAATTTAACGTTTTCTTATTCTTGTTTTCGTTTATCTTTTTATTTTTGCAAATAATCGCATTCACAAATAGATAAATCGAAGCACAAGTCCAATAAAAAAGAAGAACGTTTATTCAAAAAGTTGTTTCCCCGTTTTACTTTTTTTTCGCTGCGCTTATATTCGTATTTCGAAATGAACGAATATTTTTTCAAAACGTTGCAATTGTAATTGGGTTGTAATGAGGAGATGAAGAGTGGGCAATCCCAACAATCTGATGGACAGATACATATGGGGAGGCCAGCTATTGAGTGGGCAGTTTGTTGGTTGAATTTAGGAGCGTAGAGGGTGTTGATTGATGGATCTACCTATACATGGGTAAGGTCGTTTCTAGTTTTCCTTACTTGTACTTTGGAGAAGCTACTCGTACCCGTATGTACATATGAATGCGCAAAAGTATTCATACACATGAGTCAATTTATTTTTATCATACAATTCGATTGCTAATGCGATTAAATTGCAATTGTTGTTGGCGGTTTCGGGTTAGTATTGGTGTTGGTGGTAGTTAGGCGCTGTTAAGTTACCTTTTAAGTGTCCCTGACCTAGATTGTTGGTGGAAAGTTTAAGGTTATTCTGTGGTATATGGCCTGTGGTATATTGCTAATGGGGTAATTTGCAAATTAATGGTTATAGACGTAGTTTGTTGGTTGGTAGTCATACATTTTTCTAGAATACTTAATGAGTTTGAGGGTGATTTTGAAAAAAAACCTAAGAAAAAACCTAAGAGTACGATTAATTTATTATGCATTCTTGAGAACTATAATCTTTTTTATTTCTATGAGTTTTGGTAAATTGGTAGGACAACTACTAAATTGAGTGGGACTACGTAATGCAGGCACATTTGCTACGTAGTTGTGGAGAAAAACCTTGTGTTTGCGCAGTAGAGATAGGTTTTGATAGGAGTTATATAGGCAAATAAATACTTAATATGACAGATGAGTTGTCAAACCGATCAGTTTTAAATGTCAAATTTTAAAGCTGCTACATTTCTTTTCCAATCCGCTAGCTTACCTACAGAAATCCAATTTCTTCCCATGAAGTCTCTTTAGTTGCTGCCGTTCAGAGAATTTACCTTCTTTAGGATCGCGTGTTCCTTACTTTCGGTCAAACCTCTCTCTGACCATATTTTAAAATATGTTGTTGTATGCAATTTACCTAATCAATTTCTCCATTATATACATTATCCATCTTATCAAGTAGTTTTGCTTAAGTTTAGATCCAAAACTTGTTTGTCGGATGGACGGAATCGCGGTCGATTGTCGTTTACTTTGAAAGATATTTTTTTCTTTTAGAGCGAATTACTGATTATTATTGCCGCTAAGTAATCTTTCTAGATTTTTATCACTAACTTTAACCTTACTAGCAGGTTGCTTGGTCCTATTCTTATCCCTACCTGATCATGTTTGGACTTTATATCATGCCGATGTTGATTTTTATTTCTGTAAGCCGTTTTTAGTGTTCTTTCTGAGTTTTCTGTGCAATTTCAGTATGTCAGTATAAGTGGCGACTTCAATGCTGACTTGCTGACAATGCTTGACTCGTTTCTTTCAAATGATAGATCTGGTTACTTCCAAGTCATTAATAACTGCAAGCCTGCACGATTTTCTGACATTTCAACTCCCAGCTTACTCGATCTCATAATTGTTTTAGATAATACTTTTTAACTAAATTTCTGACTATATGACGACTCGAGCGTCAACCACAGACGTCAATATTGGATCAATTTCGGAGCGTAACAACGATTAACAAAAAGACAAACCTGCATGTAATTTCCTTTCAAAGCAGAATATATTGTGTCGCAGACTTGGTACTATGATTGATATTGTACAAGGTGCGATTCGAAACAGTATTGATAGCGATTTGAAGCTGTAGTCAGTAGCTAAAAATCTCAAAGTTACGGCCAAACGCTCAGACGCGGAAATTGATTTTGGCATATTTCTATCGTGCAAAAATTCATTGAAAATAGTTTCATTCATCCGCAGAAAGTTTTTATACAAATGTTTCTGATTCTGGATGTCACGAAATTCCTTCAACAAACTGTTGTGTGCTCCATATATTGGCCGATTTTTCAGCCAATCAAACATCCAGGCTCGTCGTACAGCACTAGTATTTTCTGATGCCTTCTTTTCCAATTGCTGCCTATAGAATGCTGCAAACACGCACAAAGCGGGCCACTCGCTACGTTTGAACATTGATTCGATTTTCTTTAAAAACTCATTGGGATTATTAAATTTATTTAGTGTTTATTTAAGATTATACAAAAAAAAGTCGTTTTCCAGTTGTGTTAATTTAAGTAATTATAAAAAAGAAAAAAAAAAATTAAATCCAAAGAAAAAAAAAAAAAAACTTGAACGTCCTGGGCAGCCAAAAAAGTTTGAAGATGAAGAACTGGAAGCATTACTCTTTGAGGATTGTTGCCAAACACAAGATGAGCTCGCAGAATCTTTAGGTGTCACTCCAGCAGCCATTTCAAAACGTTTAAAGGCAGCTGGATATATTCAAAAGCAAGGAAATTGGGTTCCACACTCAAGCCGAGAGACGTCGAAAGGCGGTTTTGCATGTCTGAAATGCTGCTGGAACGCCACAAAAGGAAGTCATTTTTGCATCGGATTGTTACTGGTGGTGAAAAATGGATCCATTACGATAACCACAAGCCCAAAAAATCATATGTGAAACCCGCCCAACCACCCAACCAACCCAATCAACGGCAAAGCCGAATATCCATAGCGCGAAGGTAATGCTCTGTATTTGGTGGGATCAGATGGGTGTGCTGTATTATAAGCTGCTAAAACCGGGTGAAACCTTCAGTGGACAACGCTACCGAACAAAATTAATCCGTTTGAAGAGAGCAGTAGCCGAAAAACGCCCGGAATATGCGACCAGACACGAGGCAATAATTTTCCATCATGACAACGCTCGGTCCCACGTTGCTATTCCGGTTAAGAACTATTTGGAAAACAGTGGATGGGAGGTCTTACCACACCCGCCTAATAGCCCAGACCTTTCCCCTTCTGACTACCATTTGTTCCGGTCGATCAGAACGCCCTCACTGAAATACGGTTCACATCAGAGCAGAATATCAAAAATTGGCTTGATTCATTCTTGGCTGCCAAGCCGGCGCAGTTCTATTGGGATGGGATCCACAAATTGCCAGAAAGATGGGAAAAAGTCATAGCTTTAGATGGGCAATACTTTGAATAATACTATTGTACATGTTTTTCTTAAACAAACGTTCAAATTTTGAAAAAAAAAAACCGCACGAATTAATATAACACATGGGCTGAAAAGTCCGAGCCGTTTTATAGTAAAACACAAAATTTTTGCAAAATTCAACTTTATTTATCAATATAGTTGCCTTCGAAGGTGATACACTGATTGAAACGATTTTTCAATCTTTCGATACCAGTTTTGTAGTAGGATTTCGGTTTAGCCTCAAAATAGGCCTCTGTTTCGGCGATTACTTCTTCATCGGTCTTAAATCTCTTTCCGGCGAGCATTCTTTTGAGGTCTGTGAACAGGAAATACTCGTTGGGGCCAAATCTGGAGAATACGGTGGGTGGGGAAGCAATTCGTAGCCGAATTCATTCAATTTTGCCATCGTTTTCATCGACTTGTAAATCGGTGCATTGTCTTGATGAAGCAGCACTTCCTTTTTCTTCAAATGCGGCCGTTTTTCTGCGAGTTGGTCCTTCAAACGCTCCAACAATGCAATGTTATAGTCGCTATTGATAGTCTGCACCTTTTGGAGATAGTCGATGAAAATTATTCCATGTCAGGATGCCATAACCTTGCCAACCGACTGTTGAATTTTTGGTCGTTTTGGACGAGGTTCGTCGTCTGCTCGCCACTCAGCTGACTGCCGACTTGACTCTGGTGTGAAGTGATGGAGCCAAGTTTCATCCATTGTCACATACCGATGCAAAAATTCGGCTTTATTGCGGTTGAACAGCTTTAAACACTCCTCTGAATCATCAACACGTTGTTGTTTTTGGTCGACTGTGAGCAAACGCGGCACCCACTTTGAACAGAGCTTTCGCATGTCCAAATATTTGTGTATATATCCAACACGCTCTTTTGATATCTTCTGAGCCTCAGCTATCTCGATCAACTTCACTTAACGGTCATTCGTAATCATTTTGTGGAATTTTTTGATGTTTTCATCTGAAACAGCCTCTTTTGGACGTCCACTGCGTGCATCATCTTCGGTGCTTGTATGACCACTTTTAAATTTTTCAATCCATTTGCGAATGGTTCGTTCAGCTGGTGCAGGGTCCAGTTGACACTTATCAAGCCATTTCTTTGCATCGGCTGAATTTTTTCCCATCAAAAAGCAATGATAAATCAACACACGAAATTGCTTTGAATCCATTTTTTTCACAATAACAAAAGTTGCTTCACTCACAACGCTATATCTCGAGAACTAATGGTCCGACAGCCGTCAAATTTATCAAGTATCTTCTGAAGGTTGGTACTAACTGGTATGGATTTAATTCAAGTGGTGCCCTCTTTTAGAAATGGCACTGACTTTTCAGCCCATGTATTATATACCCAATAAGTATTGCCTCCCCTTACTCTAATAACTGCCAGCATCGTTGTATTCATCAACTTCACGAGGCTGACGATGAAATCTTGTGGAATTGCATTCCAATACTCTTCAACTGCGATTTGCCGCTCTGGAAGCTTTATTGGAGAAGGTAAATGGACTCGAACCCGACGTTTCAGTTCGTCCCATAAGTATTCTATCGGATTCAAGTCCGGGCTTCGAGCTGGCCAGTTCATCGTTCGAATGACGACACGTAGATATTGGATCACCACATGAGCAAAATGAGGCCTTGCATTATCATGCATTAACTGCATATCCTGCCCAATATATATCCGTAAGGTACAACATGGTGTACGGCCCGTCGGTTCGGTGAAAACTGAATCTGTATGTGCGGTTAAGAAGATGCCGCCCTAGGCCATTACAGATCCTCCTCCATAAGCAACAGCTTCCACGATGCAACATTGAAAATATACTCCGCCGAGATTGACGTTTGATATTAGGCATGACTCTGACATGATTTCTCAAATGTCTTTGATAAGGTAAATCATGACATTCTATGCTGGAAACTATTTACCTTGTTTGGCTTATGAAAAAGCAGTTCAGCTTCTTAGAAGTTACCCCTCCAACAAATCTCAAAATGTTTTTATTCGTGGCAAATTCTTAGCTTTGAAGGTGTACCACAAGGATAGATTCTTGGTTCTATCCTATTCTGTGCATTCGTTAATGCCTTGCCATCAGTATGCCAGCATTTGAAGAAATGGATGATGCCCTTAAGCATTAGATGAGTCAAACCAGACAGCTACTTACTTTTCGTAAAGAGAACAACCTCAGTTTTAAGATGATTGATTGAAAGCGCATTTTTAGTGCACTTATCGTCGACCACGTTTAGGGCTGCCTGCGTTTTGGAGCAACACGATTCAAAAGACAGTGCAGATATATATCCGCGTGTACTTGGGCATAGGGTAGATGTCAAAACTATTATGCGCGTTGAGCAGTGCGTTGACCAATATGCACCCTAGCAGTGGATACAGAACACCGCCGTCATATATTAGCCTCAGTCAGCATCCACAATCAATGCCCTATTCACTAGCATTTCTTTTACCCACAAAACTAGTGATTTTTCGACGCCGTGTTGTCTGACTAAGTTTCATATACTGTCAAAAATTGCGTTGTTCGAATACCTTGTTGTCAAGTGTGCCTTCAATTCTATCTATCAGATTTTGAAGCTCACTCTCGCAAGTTCTTACGCGTTGGTAAGCGTTCTGCGTCGCAGGCAGAGGATGCATTCGAAAGGCAGCTTTGCGCATATGAATCTCGACCATTCTATCCACACTATTGGCGAGCGTGTAGTCCTTTTTTCCGATTTTCGGTATAAAGGCTATTTTCACTGTTCGCCAGGGTTTCGGTATGTATGCCAGTGTCAGGCTAGCACTGAAGATTCTCTTCAGAGTTACCAGCAGCTGATCTTTGGGTCTGATCTAACTGCCATCGGTGCCAGGCGACTTTAATGGCCTCATTCGTTACAACAACCGATGAGATACATATACCAACTACGGCATGTTATGTTATTCAGCTCACTCGCAACTTTGTTAATAGAAGCAGGTTGTGAGTTAGTTAAGTTACCTGGGAAGTGAGCCTGAAGCATGTCTCTGTCTCATGATTTCTTTATTTCGATTCAGTGTAGTTACCATCTGGGGTAGTAACTGGTTCTAGTCTGGCTAATCTTCCCCTTTTGAAGACTTTGATCAGCCAACTGGTTTCACGAAAGTTTCGATCTTCTTGCAAATGTCTTCGAAATCCGAATAAGCTTCTTATATTCTTTTTATTTCGATCTGTAAAGATTCCAGTTTTCCTCCAAATCAGACTTAATTGGTCTGTTTAGAAGTTTTCTGGTTTCTGGTTTCAAATAAGCAACGGGCGATCTCCAGGATTCCTTTCTATTTGGACATGCCATTTCAAAACATTTACAGGTTTGTCTTGCATATCATATTGGCTGTTATATAACATAGCAGCTACATTCATGTCTTCGAAGAACACTGACTTTTAGATCAATCAGCTGAAAAGTAAGGTAGGCTCATGGAGATGAAAAGCAGGTAGAAAAAAACATTCATCTTCTCATAAGCTGTCTGATGTCGATAAGTTGTGTTCCTTTGAAGTCATGAATTTGGAATCCAAAAAGATATTTGAATTAGTCTATGTAGCAAAAAATAGAAACAGATCTTTGAATCAAAGATAAAAAAAGGATAAAAACCAGATTTGAATCAAATTTTGTTTTATTTCTAGATATTATTATCACAAAACATTATTATATGAGTATATGCATGTAGAAATTTAAAAGAAAAGAATATATTCCTGTCACACTGATGTATTACTCGATGATGCCGAGAATTCTGGCCTTACTCAAGAAATCAGTCCGCTGGACATAGCAACCGGTCATTTTCCGCAAGCCCGTATATGCATGACGAGCATGGTACACTCTCCAGTTATCGAATATCATTACAGTTCCTGGATTCAACCTCAAAGTCAGCTGATTTTCTGGTGAGATTACGAGTTTTAGAAATGCCTTGAAGCTGCTATAGAACTCCTTCATTTCACTTTGCGGTATAGTATTCATAGCAGCACGGTCGTAAATATTTAAACGGAGTTGGATTATCTCTCCTGTCACAGGGTTGGTACGGATTATTGGACCATAATGAACATGATGTTGACCCTCCTCAATGTATTCAGCTGGGACTAGTACCCTAGTTAAGACTTCAAATGCTTTGGGGCTCTTCTCACGCAAATCATTGGCGACTTTTAATCCATCGACGAGGAAATTCTCCCCACCTGTTCCATCGTGGTATATACAGTGTAAGATTTGTAGTCCCGCTGCATCACAAAAATACGTGTTGTCCGTGTGGGATCCTATGTACTCCTTTGAGTATGCTGTGTCTGCATGATCTTGGGCATCCGAAAAAGTAAACATCTCACCGTAGAATGTTTTCATGACCGGAAATATCCGCCGTATTGCCATTTCTGTCATTGTCTCATTTGGTGGAACTTCATTAACAAATGCGACGCCATATTTCCACAGACTATTGACAACATTCCAAACTTCCTTTTCCTTGGTTACTAGGTCTGAAAGTTTCACATTGGTGGGTTTTCCTTTGACGGTTTTAACGTTCCATGGGATCTTTGCAGAAGCGTCTTTCGTTAGCATGTAGGTCTCCATTTGGCTAGTATAAAGGAATTTCAAATCGTAGACCGACTCATGACCATCATTCCCTTAAAAATAAATTCGATTCACTAGTGATTAGATTTATAAAATTTGAAAACTTACAATTAACTATAAAGTTCTTGCCATTATCACTATATGCCGTGCTCATCGAGTGTATGTCATCGGGTAGATCTAGCAAGCTGAACTTTCTCTGCTTGGTAACGATATTATAACACTTTTCGCATCTACAATGATCTCTCAGCCAGAATGCATCCAAGCGAAGCGTCTCTTGGTGTAGTGGACTTTTCACTATGATCATTTCCACGAATACCTCCTCTGATCTATTGTATATGGTCGACGACTCAATAACAACTGAGCAGATCATCGCAAAATTAGCCAGAGTGGGGGGCTCGATTCATTTCACACACAATATTCTGGAGGGGGTTAATATCAACAAAGAACACGTGTACAATTCGCATAGAAGTAGGAGTATGTACCAAGTCTTTTTGCTGTCGTCATGATAACACAGCTCGACCTATGTCTGTCTACACGCTATCAGAGATCTCTTTTTTTGTTGTTGCTAGTGTGATCAAATTATGATTTCTCCGTGATAAAGGGTAGTTTCCATTGTTTTTATGATGGAGAGTCTATTTTCGTCTCACCGACCAAAGGTCATTGATTATTATATTTATTTGGGTCGAATGCAGTTTGCGACGGTATTTGCAATCTCTGCATTTCGATCTTTGACAACTTCTTGTCTAATAAATTAGTTTTTGATACAAGTAAACCATACATTACGCCACCTTGCGGTGTCATTTTGGCATTTGTGAATACACACTAAAGGACCCAAACTTAAATAACGAGCGGTTTGTCAATTTCATCAGAGTCCGGTATTTGAGCATCGAACTTTCGACAAGATCAGCTGGATCATTTTTTAAAAGCTTAGAACGTTGAATCAGATAGATCACAGCAACTTAGTTGTATTTCAGACGACAGGGGTACCTATATGAGGTATCAACAAGCTTGAATTTTGCGGATACAATAAATCATCAACTGACTTCAGAACCTGGAGTGGCCAATAAATCAGGGATCATTCTTACCTTGAAATACAGACAATAAGCTGAGTGTAGAGCTGTGTAGACCACTGAAAAATGTTATCGCAAGTGAAAACGAGGGATATCGTTTAGAGGCACTGTGGCGTCGGACGAGAGCTAAAGATTATAAAAATATGTAATGTGTGAAGGCCGAAGATGCTAGATTTTTAGTATCAATGAGCTTATAGGGAAACGTAGTTCAATGGATTCTTGCTGATGTCAGATGAGGATCAGGACCAGTGGACTATTTCCAAACCGCGTGATCAAAACAAATGCATGAGAAAATAAGCATCTCTTCCGAGTCTTTATTGAAGGCTCTAAAATATATCGATGATACTATGTGGCGCTATTGTCCTTTTGAAAGACGACAACATAAGATTCCGCTTTTATCGATTCCTCACTGGACTATACTTGAAAAATACTTATATGACCTGAGTGTGAGCGCATATATGTTCACTCAGCTAAGGTCTGAGTGATAAGTTATATATTTACGATAAGATTCAGCATACTACAAAGTATGGTTGGTTATCTTAAGAGACTCCCGCCTTGCCTTCTCACGGCTAAGGACCGGCCTTTACCAGAGTTGGGCTGTCTACCTGCTAAGCTTAAAAGAGTTTTAATATGTATATACATATAACACGTATAAACCAAGTTTATGATGTAATGAATGTAAAACATCAACATCGTATGAGATATGCAAAATTAAGGGCATTCTTTATTGCGCCAACAATAAGAGGCCTTTTCTCTATAGCGCTGTGTTGAGTTCATCATTCATTAATAGTATTTATCATTCATAGATATTTCCATCTATAAACACAGTAAAATCCCGTTGGGAAAACTTAAAAAAAGCGACGGTAATTCGAATTGGTAATGCACATAAATAACTGCCGCTTTTCTCCGCTTCATAGGAAATTTTAAGTTAAGACGTAGAAATTCAACGCATTCTATTACGCCTTTCCCTTTCAGACTTTATCATTCGTAAAGAATGCGATCCTACGTAAAAGGCTGAGGTTTTGCTCGCTTTTATCAATTTATATATATATGGAAACAAAGGAATACGGACACCAATAGTAAAAGTATGTATGCCATTTTAGAACAGGTGTCTGCCCAGGGCGCTCTAAAAGCAGATGAAACGCGAAGTGATCGAAGGCGAAGCGCTATTGCATTTTGTCCTCAAATTCGTGAGCACTTTAATATATATTATATTATTAAATTTTATGGAAATTTTAATTTCGACCATCAGGCCTTCATCGTAACTACTCAAATTTTCTAATTTCTTCCATTTTCAATTTCTTATAGTTATAAAACATAACAAAGTGTACTACTACTTTTTATTCACATATGGCAATACTTATCCACTTTTATGGACACGTACCAACAACTTCAAATGTCAGTGTTCCCTACCGTCATTCGTACAATTCCACCTTGTCTATCGTCTATTGTCTGTCGATTGATAAAATTAGACTACCGGGCTTTTTCGGCAAATCACTGGCCACCCTCAGATTTTGATAAGAATTTGGATACAATAGTTGTTGCATTGCTCAACGGAAAAGGTTAATCAGTGAAAAAAATGGCGGATCAAGCTGTGAAAAAACTTGCTCTCTATGTTATGAGCGACAAATGCTTCGACAATTATTTTGTCGAACATGATTTCTTCGATGGTAAGTTGTTTTTTAAATATGCATTCCTTGAATCTTCATTTATATGTTCTTCACTTCAACAGTGCCGTGTTTTAAAGCCCTTCTTAGCAAAGGTCTGGGAATGGGAATAATCGCCGGCTCACTGCTGGTCAAAGTCCCACAAGTTATGAAGATCTTAGCAAACGAAAGTGGAGAGGGCATCAATGTGGTTGGAGTTCTACTTGACCTCGTAGCAATAACTTTTCATTTGTCGTATAGCTTCATGAATGGGTACCCCTTCAGTGCTTGGGGTGATAGTACGTTTTTGGCACTCCAAACAGCTGTTATCGCCGCTTTAATTTATTTCTATGGTGGTTCACCTGCAAAGGCTGTGGGATTTTTGAGTGCCTATGCGACTATGTTGTACGTGCTAAATTCGGGACTAACTCCACTGAAAGTTCTATGGATGGCACAGAGCATAAACATTCCAATTATCCTTGTGGGAAAGTTAACACAGGCATACACCAACTACAAAAACAAGAGCACAGGTCAGCTGTCAGCAGCCACTTGCTTCATGTTGCTTGCCGGTTCGTTGGCTAGAATTTTCACGTCAATCCAAGAGACCGGCGATCCCATGATGGTCGTTACATTCAGTGCCTCTTCCTTCGCCAACGGAGTGATCGTGGCGCAGATGATCTACTACTGGAACAAGACAGGAAAAAAGTCCGCCAAGGCAAAGGCCACAACTGCGCCGAAGAAAACCAAGAGCAAGAAAATCGATTAAGAGACTGAGTTCTAAGTGTTTGTTTCGTTATTTTGCTTTCTCTAGTTTCAAATAAAGTGTATCACTTGACTTAGACAAACTATTGTAGTAATGCAGGTGCATTTTCATTTGTCCACTTTGAAATGATTCCTAAACGCAGCTAACGCAAGGCACCGGTGTGAGATGAGATTCTTTTCCAACTTTGGCATTTCTGCATAGGTTTGCTCGTGATCTTTGGGCATGAAGACCGGATCCCATCCAAAATCTCTTGGGCCCCTGGGAGGGACAATTGTTCCTTCGGTGATACCTTGAAAGATGATTGGCACTGAACCATCACCTTCGCTAAAGGCCAATGTGCAAACGGCTTTAGCTGTTTTGTCTTCCCATCCAGACAACATTTTGTTGAGGCCCTCCGGACCGAGTTTTTCCAGAAACCATTTGATGTAAGGACCTGTTGCAGAAAGATTATAAAGTTTGCTTCAATCGTGGACTACAGGATTGTACTAACCTGGCAGTCCTTTCATTGCATTAAAGCAGAGACATGTGTCTTCGACGAGTACTGGGCCGTTTATAAGTGAAGCTGCTTCTTTACACTTTTTCACGGCGATTTCTTCAATTTCTCCCTGCAGTTCGGGCAGGTCAATTTTCTTTGCAACGACTTTGCGCGGGAAATTGGGTCCCAGAATGGAAACAAGTTCCTCTAGTTTTTTGGCATTGCCTGTTACAAAAGTGATGGGTTTCGGCATGGTTTTGTGTTTTGCAGTAAAATCTAACAGATTGAAAAATTGTTCCTACTGTCTGTTAACGAAGCAGTAGAAACGTCAAACGTCAAGGAAGAAAAAAAAGAGAATTTTTCTTCTGGAGTGATGCCAAGTCACAGATGTTGTGTAGGCCCGTAGGTTCTTAAATTTCTAATTGGAAACAATTTCATGTGTAATTTTCGATGATTTATTGCGTGTAGGTATCAATATAATTTCAGAGATACAAATTTACTAAATGGTGTGATCACCTATATTTTTAGTGGGTTTAAGATATGCGATTGCCGATGCTAGGAACCTTTGGGAACCGCTTCATAATGGAGTTGTTGTTGCTTTGATATATGTTCTTACCTGCACTCTTCATCAAACCAGGGATTCCAAATGGATGGTCGCTGAAGACCAGCACATCAGATACGAAATTTCTAATAACTTTTTAGCTTAGGAGTCACTGATTTTCATCATTTAATATAGGGGCTAACGGTAAGTTGAGGTATACTCAATCGCAAGGGTTTTAGAGGTTTAGAGCGATTGCAGTCGTTTAACGTTAAAATACCTTTTGGATGTTATTGGAAAGTCGGTGTGTTTGGATATCTATTATAATAAAATGCTGATTTGCGTCGAACAGAACATGACCAATCTGATTGACTGTTTGATAACTGTGGTGGTACACACATTTCGAAACCATGCTCGTACCAGCTCGTACCGTTCGCTGTTGAACTAGTCTCCTTCATTATTCATTGACGCAAAAGGGACCGAAAATTACCCGAAGAAACTTCCCAAGAGCATATTCATCCACTTTCGTCAGTATCCAAGCTTCTGCGCCGTAAAACAGAACTGGGTTGATCAGTGTTCGGTGTAATGTCTTTTCGAGAGAGAGGGCTTTATTAATCAATTGCCTTCTAAGCTCAAAGAAGCAGTGATTACCAAGAGTGATTCTTTTGTTGACAGCATAGACTTTATATATATATATTTTTTTACTTCAATGACCGCTAAACGCATCTTTCCGGCTTCTGCTTTGATAGTCGCAAATGCTTCTCTGACAGCTTGCATCCGCTGTTTTTCCAGGTTTACATGTCTGCATCCGTCATCGAACGAGCGGTTTCTTTGTTGGGGTAGGTTGAAACCCAGTACATCAAGGCAGGATCTCCTCTTTGGCACTGATGCCATATGGTGACATCGGATTTCTCGAGAGTTTGAGGGAAACAAGATTAGAAAAGGCATTGCGGCGGTCTCTTACAGTTGTAGACGTTCGATATCCGTATCCGTACCTTGGCTCCAACAAGGTAGTGGTCCCAGACGATGTTAGCTGCTCAGAACGTTCGGACATCTAAAACACTTAAGTAGCGCCTTGGGTCGATCCCAATATGATCAATTTGAAGGTTTGTTGAAACCGCGTGTTGATTATATATAAATTACGTCTGGCCCCATATGTTAATTAATAAGTTGTGTCCGTTTCCGGAGGTGATGGTAGGAGGCCGTAGTTCCTCACCGTATAACCAAATATGTCGTCATTGGCTAGCTTGGCATTAAAATCACCCAGGACGATTTTCACGTCATACTTATGGCATTGCTCGTTAAAGATTCCTTCGGTGAAATCGTTCTCATACTCGTTCTCATAATGTCTATTCATAAAAAAGTTAACAGGATTTTACCAAATATCGACCCATTGCTAAGCTATTCTGCATCCCCAAGATCTTACCAAGTTTACCCTGCGCTCAAATTTGTAAAAAGTGCCTTAAAAAAAAATTTCCTGACCATTATGACAGAAAATTCCTTTGTTAGGCCTCTTTCGGAGTATGCTAGCCAGGTACTGCCTCTTACTGCGAAAACCATATTCTACGTTTCGAAGCTGTTTAATATTATCCTTACGATTCGTGCTACGCGAGCTCCCATGGGCTAACCACTACACTCCCCCTATGCTGACGGACCTAAACCGGTCCGGAATGCATATTGTTTTTTTGGAAAAACGTCGCACATCCGAAGACATTGTTTTTATCCACCAGAACGCAACAGAAGGTAACAGCGACTGTTCTAACCAACATAATTTATGGTATGTCCCTCTCTTTTGACCCTGAAATCACCGAACGATATATGATATGATTATAACGAGCCATTGTGGACCTAATAAAATATACTACGTGTACCGTCAGAAACACCCTTAACAATCACATCTTCCGGTGATTCCGGCGTTAATGTCACATATTATAGAACGGTTTGAGTGTCAAACTTTGGATATTGTTCGTAAGAAAATTGTTTGTCCCTAGATCTATTTCTTCCATGAGAGCGTGAGCGCATATCACAAGAATTCGTTAAAGTGGAAAAGTTCAAAGTGCGGACTTCTTGATTTCAACTGTCGCTAACAAAAAATCCGAACCCAAACCAATATTACTTCGGTTCTCTTAGCTGTTACAGGAGTGTGCCACAGTTTTTTTTATCCTTCTTCAGTCTGCTCCATCTCACAGTGCTCTCCGAATGCTGGTGATATGTGTTTTATAGTACTATTTGGCTCTATCAGTTCGTTGGCGGCACGTGGACTGTTCAATGTCCTTAGTACCCCGATATCTAATGAGTATATTCCAATGTCGTTGAATTTTTTTCGTCTCATCTAAAGCTATTGGTTGCTTCGGAACAGTTTCAGTAGCTAAGCATTTGACAGAAACCAAAGAAAAGTCCAAAAAATAAAGAAAATACTTCACTAATGGTAATGATTGACAATTTATTTGAACACACATCCACTAGAGCGGAGGCTACCTAAGTTTCTTGCTTCTTTCCGAAAGGATTTATTTTGGAAAACCATTTCGAAGGCGACTGTGAGCCTCTGCAACAAAATGGTTAAAATTGGTTCTGCCACAGAAAAATAAATTTTACTTACAATTCCAAACCACTAGTATCGTCGTTGTCACCACCACCAGCTTCCTTAATTCCAGCGTTTTTCAATTGTTCAATCAATTTCATTCGGAACTCGACTTTGTGCGGTACAATTGGATTCTCAGCTCGCTTTTTAGCTTGCAATTTACGCAAAGCTTCCATGTAGGTTAATCCATACCAGTCAATCTCCTCTGGGGTATACTACGAATACACAAAATTAATTCATTGGCTAATGGCTACTCGACTCCAACTTACAGCTTCCAAGTATTGTCCATATTCACTGAGAATTCGTTTTTGTTCAGCTGGATTGTGGGCTAGATTTTTACATCCGTCAAGTAGCGATAAGAGGATCTCTCTTTTCAGTTTCAATGCTAATCCTGACCGTAAATCACATGCAGGGTTCTTTATCAAAACAAACTGATATTTTAGGAACTTCCGCCTACTTTACTCATAATTATACTCACTTTTAACAAATAATGATCGAAACCATGACACTCGTGAATCTGATTTAACGTCCTTTCAGTCACTACAGTCGAAATATATTTATTCAACACCTGTGAGTGCACAACCGATCGTTTTAGAACCGGCACCCAGAAATGGGGTACTCTTCTCTTTAGCGGTGTCCTTTTTTGGAACCCTTTAATTACTGCTTCGCCACCCCAGATGCCCTGGTGTGATTCCGGGACATCGATCAGAGGCAGTGGCTGATCTTGAATTGGTTTAATTTCGCCAGTAATTTCATCCCTCTCCCATTCACCTTCCTTAGGGATGTAATGAACCGCCGCCGGTTTTGTTAGCTTCCATTCTTTCCAGAATTTTCTATAGGCATCCGGAAGTTCAGCGCCTAAGCCTTTCTCGAAACGGGATGGTCTTTTAAAGCCGTGCAAGAGTTTCGGTCCCTGTTAGGAGTGTAGATTATTGCATCACAACTTCTGGAAAATGTGTGCTGCTTTGGCAAGCATGCACAAGAAAAAAAAAAAAAAATTACCTGCGGTGTGGCGTGTGCCATAATCTTTATACAATGACTAGTTTTTTGTTGATTGGGTTGTTAATTTAAGATTTTGTTTTCGATATATTCAAACAGAGATTGAATTTAATTTTAGAAAATGATTATTTATTTGGGAAACGAAAATTAGAAAAATCGCTATCAAGAAAAACAGAATTGACGTCTTTGGCAGAGATGTCTCCAAGATTTTTGGACTAACTGTCAGATGAACGGACAGCTGATTGCAGAGAGCACATGCATATGCTGTCGAAGACAATGGAGATTTTGTTCTCTGGTGGAAGAAATATGAACTATTAATTTGAATAGGTCGTTGTTTTGGAATTAGGTGTTAAACTTTTGACAGTAACGGTTTGGAAAAGAACAATTAGAAAGATTTTATTCCTTATGCTGGCAACCATTTACTTATGCTTGCATGTAAGTATGTCTGAAAAGATGCACAATCCAACGAGAGGCTTAGGAGCATATACTCTGGGATACAAGTGTTCTACGAATTCTATGTATAGAGTTGAGCCTAAAGATGGTATAGGATATAACGAAGAGGCGTATCTCCATAAGACAATATGGATAGTAGTATAGTAGGTTAGCATGACGTAGGATAGGCCATGACGGAAAACTTCCCCAGGTGAATTTTAAGCAGTTGGATTTGATAGGGTTCCAAGTATACTAAGAGGGTTAAGTATATCACTGGTGGTACATCTCCCTTTTAATTTGTTTTTTTTTTTCAATCATAACTTAAATGTCTTAACTCAAAATTGGAGGTTATGGCACCGGAGTAACTGCCCGGAAATGGAAAAAAAAAATCCAGTTACGAAGCAGCAAGTCTCAGATACGGACGCATCTTGACAACCTCTGCAACTAAAAGAAGAACAATGAACTTCGGATCTGCACGTGGAATGTTAAGTAATTTAATAGGCTACGTGCAGCCGAACAACTAGCGGAGGTCCTAAACTGCTGTAAAGCAGATGGTTTTTATGATAAATTTATATGATTTAGGTAAGAAATCTCAAGTTTTCGGCATGTTGACGAGCGCTTCGTACCAATCCGTTTTTAAGGCTAAATTTAACAACATTAGCCTTATATGCGCGTTCGCCTCCACAGAGGAGAAAGATATTGACACCAAAGATGGCTTCTACGAGCTCTTGGACAAGATTTACGAGCAGTTACCTAGTTATTGCCCTCTCGACTAAGAAGGGAGGGTATCTCTAATAGAAGTCTCGGAAACCATAGCCTGCACGACACCACCTCCGATAACGGATTCAGGCTAATCGACTTTGCGGCGGGGTGAAAAATTGTCATAACTAGCACGTGGTCCCCGCATCTCGATATTCATAAGGGATATGGTAAACTGATCAATTTCCTGCCCACCAGACTGGCCACATTGCGATCGACGCATGACCGTAATGCAGTACTATACTATGGACCTCCGAACCTAGCTGCAGCCAAAATACGGTTGCTTGCAAAGGCAAGCTAATACTGTAAAGAAGTTGGACGTCAGACGGTTACAATCGCAAGAGATCGCCAAACTCTTTCCCTTTAATTGTTAAGAGATTCCATATCGCCAGCATCAAGTATTAAAGATCGTTGGCAACATTGCCAAGAAGCCATCAGAAATCGCGCCTTTCGTTGTGAACACCACAACGAGGCCCCTGGTTTGACGACGAGTGTCGGCAAGTACATGCATCTAAGCAAGGTGTATACAAAGCGGCGCTACATAGAAGCACTAGAGCTGCTCACGAGCTCTACGTGCAGAAGAGAAGTGAGGCACAATGGCTTCTCAGGAGGAAAAAGAGGAGCAAGAGAAGCGATCGGTCGAAGAAATTGAGAGATGCTACTCAAAAAATGAGATTCGGAAGTTTACCAAGAGGTAAAAAAAAGTATGCCATGGACATAAACCCCGAGCCGAACTCTGTAGAGACGAACAAGGGAGCATAGTAGTTGATTCGGAGTTAATGCTGGCGATTAGGAATGAGCTTTTTTGTAGACTCTCGTGCTTGCACTGAACTCATATAACGCCGATGACTAACCAAATACCTCTGTCAGGCAGAATGAACGTTTCAATATGGACGATGCAGGCCAAGAATTCCGTACATCTGCGCTGGATAAAGTGGGTGGCCGTGGTTCAAGTAATAGTATATTGACTTCCCAATCGGACAGTTTGAGGTCCTATACCAGCCGTGATCAAAAGGCATTTTTTCAGGAAACTTAAATCTCGTGAGGTGAATGGTTGCCTAAATACAAAATCAAGTTAATTTACAATAATAATTTAATCTCCCGATTAAATGTTGGATGCCACCCACGGAGCGAAACAACCACTGAACCCAAAAATCTTTCTTTCTCTTTCTATCCAATTTTCCTGAAAACTTAACACGTACTCAGCCACTTTAAGTGTAGTCATACCTACTTGAGTGTTTTTTTTTTTTTTTAAGATAACCATATCTAAACTAAAATCCAATAAAGCTGCTGGAGCGGATGGCCTGACTGCCGAACTCTTTAATGCCGCATGCGATGAGTTGGTAAGGAGCGTACACCAAATCATCTGTAAAATATAGTCAGACGAAAGTATGTCCAATGAATGGAACTTCAATGAAAGGAGACCCTCTGAACTGTGCCAACTACAGACCCTTTAGTCTTATTAACATCGCCTACAAGATCCTATCGCCTGAAGTAGTTCGCCAACAACCTGATTGGCCCATATCTGTGTGGCCTTAGGACAGAGAATTTCACCATCCACCAAATGCTCACACAACGGCAGATGTTGGACAAAATCCAGGATTTCCAAATCTATGCACACCACTTTTTCATTCATTTCAAAGCGGCATATGACAGCATCTATAGTATACAGAGCCATGTTTAGTTTTGGCATCCTTGCTAAGCTCATTCGGCTATGCAGGATGACGATGAAGAATGCACTCTGCTCCGTCAAGGTCGGAGTGATTTTTTCGACATCGTTCATGAAAAATGTATACGGAGCTCAGAAGCCAATTCAGGGATATCTTCTTTCAAAATCCGTTCAGTTAGGGAAGTTCATAGCGAGTTGTCAATAAAACGTGTGAGACTATTGAAGCAGAAACAGTAAAGTTGGGTTAAGCGATCCATGAAGGAAAACCAAAGTATGTTGCCAAAAAAGAGAGTTACTCAAGATACATCGATCCGAGAGAGAATGAGAGGTTTTTTCGTAGTGAAAAATTTTGACTTTTGACAATTGTCATTGCCTGTCGTGGGGTGGTGACTTTAGAAATTAATTTTCCGTTTTTTGGGGTATGGTCTGAAAATCAAACCTAATCACTGCACAACGCTACAACCTATGATAATATATGTGCGCAAAGTCGTTTCAAAAGTATTGCGATTAAAGTTGTCGGAAGACTCAACCTTTGTAGCAACCAGGTATTACAGTAATATTGCAAATAGATAAATTTTGACTCATTTCAGACTTTAAAATTAATTCACGAATAAACAGCAGCAAAAGACTTCATGTTGCAATTTTAAACTGAAGACAAAAAACCAATTAAGCTGATTGAATATGCTTGATGCTTGCGTGTTAGACCTTAGATCGTTGCGTTATCTACAGGTATGCCAATACTTACCTTGATGATCCACACTTGGTGCTACTGCATTCGAAAAACAAAATCAAAGTTAAGACTTAAGAATTAAATATCAAACACTCGTTTAAATATAAGAAATTTATTTGTACACATTTTATAAAAATATTGGTAAATATACAGTATAAACTTTTATTCTAAATTGTAATATGAATCTAAAAATATATACTTATTACTAAATTATTTCTAAAATTACACATACTGTTTTTTGTTTCTTTTTCTGTTTTTTTCGTTTAGTTTTACATCAAAGTATCATTATATAACAATTTATAAAAAAAATACAATAAAGTTTAAAAGGCTTATTTAAATATGATTTTATTTCTGAGAATAAAACTCAGAATGTATCTCAAATATACAGACTAAAACTTCGTTTGAAAACTTATTTATTAAAAAACAATTGAGTTTTTCTAAATCTATAAGTTTTGTTCGTTCGAAGATAAGCGACACGAATAGTATGAAATGCAAGGAATCATGCGTGAGACATGCATATGGAAGTGTAGAAAAAATAAAATAGCACGCCTTCACTCTTAAGGCGGGTATATGAAGTGCTCTAAGTGCTTTATGTAGAAGAGATATTTTAAATAATTTAGACAATACTTAAGACTAGAGTATTCTGTAAAACAAAAAAAAAAAAAAAAGAAAACATACAATGGAGTGAATACCTCTTAACACTTTTGTATGGAGCCTTTGAATTGATCCCAACACTTATTTACGGCCCTCATTGACAGTCTTCAACATCAAATAACTGGGATTAGAGAAAGCATCTTTGGTGCCATTACTATTCATGAATTTCTTACTTAAATCCGTCGCCTTAACATTCACATAATTGTTGTCGTTGCCAGTTAGGGAGGTTTCCGCTTCCTTCGGCGTTCGGCTTATTTGGGCAAATGTTCTACCAACGCTTTGTGGATCTGGACTTTGTTCCGTATCCGAGTCTGATTGTGATTCTCCTCGACTTATACCGTCTGCAGATTTTTTTAACATCGGAATTTCCTCAGGTGGTACCCCGATCTTTTTGCGATTTTTTATCACTGGACTGTCAAGATTATTGGAGATTGTTGGTGAGTGTTGTTCTGAGAACGTAAAATTATCTGCTTTAACATAGTCGTCCTTAGGGCGAGGTGAAAATATAGCACTACCTGTCTTTGGGCTCATTTGCAAATAATCATCGGATGGATCAATACCTGTAGGACAGAAAAAAGATAAATTAAAAATTCACACAATAATACTGTGACAAGTAAATATAATTAAAAGCTGAAAAAATACTGGTGATGCAAAAGGTCAACCAAAACTTAACACACATGAAAATTAAAAGCAAAGGAGCTTTTTATCTAACATCAACTGGCGAATCGTGATGCGATCAATATAAGGAGAAGCAAATAAAATTATTTAAAAATAATCAGGCAAAAAAGTGAGTTAAAAAAATACCTTAATACGAAAACTAGCAAAACAAAGTGCTTCGTCCAAATAAAAAAAAAGTCGACGAGTCAGCGAAGGATTAAAAATTGCATAATGTCATACAGCCAATATATATTCTGTGACTCCAACAAAGAGACTTTGTGTACTGATCCTTTGTTATTGCCTGTAATAATAAAAAGGACAAATTCGAAGACAAAAACCAGAAATAATAAAGACAACGACGAGGTTGAGTATGCAGATATAATCAGTAAGAATTTCTAAATGCGGCTATTTTTAAAGCCTTTCCTGAGAGGTTACTTGGCCCCGATTCGATCAGCATAATCTTCATTCTGAATGCTGCTCTGTGCTGCCTTCAATGCGAGGAAACACCTTTCACTTATAATCCAATTAACCAGGAATTCCCGCCTGAACCCATCCAAAACGTATTAAAACAATTTTCATATCTGCCCATAGATATTTTGAGATACTCTCAAAAAGGGGCTAGCATGTGGATTTCCGAATATATTATACTAAGAGGCACTTCAAGATCACCGTAGTAATGAGCACTCTCACTGTTAACTACAAAATCGACGATATAGTAGTGACAGCACTTGATCTCAAAATACCTTCCATAGTCTTGTCTTTAAAAACGCTTACAACATATAACATCATTTTCGCTCTAACATTTTTATGCTCTTTCTATAAGAAGATGTGCAATTATTCAAAATACGCTTCAACTTTGGCGATCACGGCGACCATTTTTTAAACAGCTCTAAACAGCGCTCTGAATCACCGACACGTTGTTATTTTTGGTTTAACTGTAAGCCAACTTAGTACGAATTTCGAACAGACCTTTCGCTTACACAAATACTTGTGCAAAATACGTTGTACAAGTTCAATTGATACCTTTACGATGTCAGCTATCTCACGGACTTTCACTTAACGGTTATTCAAAACGATTTTGTAAATTTTTTTTTATGCTTTCCGGCGTAATAGGCTCATCTGGACGTCCAGAGACTTCAGCACCATTATTGTCTGTTTGACCGCGTATGAATTGAGTAAATTAGCCACAAACTGTTGTTTTCGATGAAGCACATACTCTACAACATTTTTCAAGCCATTGGTAAGTTTTGGCGGTATTTTTTTCTATCAAATAGCGGTATTTTATTAACATACAAAAATCGTTTTTTTAATATCTCATTGACTAATGGTCAAAATGTCATCAAATTTGAATACGTATCGTTTGAATGTTGCTACCAATTATCATATGGATATGTCAGGAGAGTCGCCATCTACCCGCTACTTAAGCACCATGAGTGTCCTTACATAAGCAAGTATCCCCCATTCTTTCGTCATTATGAATATAAAAATCTCCACTTGGAGACCAATAGAAACTCTATTTGGCGAAGACGTTTCCATCTACTATAACTTTAAATTGTTCTTGAAGCCAAACGTAAAAATTTGACTTATGACTCTCCGAGCTTAGGGCTACATCAAAGGTGTTCAATGAACAGGGAAAGTACCTCATATTTTCGCAGTTTTATTTATAAAGCAAGCGCCAAATGATATTTTTTCCATAAATTCCATAAACTTTTCATTCAAGTTAAAGCAAAAGTAACTTTCTTTATAAATGCTGGTCATTTTCAACATGACATTTATGAGAAGGATATTTATGAGAAGCGCAGAACAAAGCACATTTTGTGCACTTGAGAACAGTAACATGCTTAAGTAGATGTTTAACTCATTAGACAGTCGATAGACATCGGTATTTCTTCTTTGTATGCAATGATATGCACAATAATTTTCCGGAAGATCTATTCAAAATAACACTTTCTGCCGTAGCCCAAGGGATAGCAACTAAAAGGATTAACTCTAGAAGTCCAGACATCTATTTTTAGATAAACTTATTTTTCATAATCTAGAAGAGTTATAATTAAAGTTGTTATAAGCTAACGCTTAAGAAACTGAATTATATTTGTAGATGTCTGAAGCAAACGCGAGACCAGTATAAGATTCCTTTGATTCCCCACCAAATTTTAGCTTCAAAAATGCACAGCGTTGTGTTTATAGTTTTGGAAGGGATACAAAAAAAAAAAATTAAGAACTTCATATCAATTGTGTGTTTTCAACCGATATTAACGACACAAAGCCATTGAAAATAGTGTTTTGACGATGATGCTTAAAAGAAATTAGTGGTTTACCGTTGACATGTAGGATTCACAAGTGGCCGTGAAGCCAAAGACGATAAAAGTCGTTCTGGCAGACGATTGGCACCAACAACTTGTTGATGAAATCGAAGATTTACATCCGGGTCAGTTCACGACAATTCAACCAAGTAATTGGTGTCGCTTCAACGCTGGTGCCAAATGACTTGAAAAGCCAGCGTACGGGCCATTGTAAAAGATTTGCTTTCCGAAGCAGATTGCAATTAAATATTCATCAAACGTATCATTACTGAAAAGATGTTGGTTTATAAGTACGGTAGGCAAGGCAGACACCAAGCGCGTGAATGGCGCGTTTCAAATGTGCCGAGACCGAAGAAACCATCCCATTTTTAGCCAAATAAGAAGGCAATGCTCACTGTTTTCGTGAACAACAAGTGCACTGTACATTAAGAATTTCTTCCTGGAGACCAGATTTGTCAATAAGGAGTAATATTTGGGGCTATGAGACTATGCATTAAGACGTCTAACGAAAATGAAAGAAATGGAGCATTGAGTTTAATTTGACAGAAGATGGTACACCAAGTTACTGGTTCCAAGGGCGGAAGAAATGCAAATAAGAACGGAAGTAGAATTTACTAGCTTTTGCAAACAACATCCAGAGACAGGTCTATATAACAGCCTGCTGACTTGAGATGAGATGACGAACTGATGGATAAAAATTTTTTGAAAGTATGTATTTAATCAGTTGACATTTCAGCAGGATTGCTAAAATGGGGTACAGACTGGTGGTGTTGATACCATGGTATAGCTGTGTTCTATACCACGTGTTTGTCACTACAATAGCACGTTAAAAGCTAGTATACCACGAAACATACCTGGTACTGGGATTCGCAATTTTTTGGTGGTATACCAACTTTTTTACTGATTGCAGCGCCATTTTCTCTCTGTTGGCGATTCTTTATAGATTCTTTGACAATTCAAAGCAAGTAATTATAGTGAAAAGTATAGCATTGTTTTTGAACAATGGATTTGAAGTGAACTATTTTAATCAAATGTGAAACAACACAGACATCAAATTATACTTGCTGTGGTTGTGGTATTCATAGCATGGTATTAATACCAGGAGTCTGTCCCGTACGAATTTTAAACATATATTGGATTCCGTAGTTTCTCAAGGCTGGCAATCAGCAGGTCGGAGAATGCCAATTCTGACGCTTTTTCAAGCGTCGCCAAATCCATCAGCGTACATCCTTCTTGAGATAATTATTCCCCTATCAGGAGTAGCGTAGGTAAGGTAAGCATCTAATATATAAAAAAAAGCAAGCGTGCAAATCGGAAGACTTGACAAAATCATTCATTTAATCAAGGTTACAAACAAAGATGGAAAAACTCGCTTTTTACACATAAGAAAGTTATCAGGGGCTTTGAAGTCAATGTTTGGGTCCGCCAATCTTGCATTGGTTCACCGATGTTGTTTCTAGTGGACATCACTGACGTGATTTACGTAAACTTACGAGACTTATATTGTCACCAAACTAGACAGAGGAGTGATGCGACCTAAGCAAACATGGCACAGAACAATAGAGGAGAAATCCTGCTTTTAAGAAGTGAACTGGGGGTCAAAAATAGAAAGGTCTTGCAGAAATCCGATAATGATGCCGCAAAGGAATTGTTGATTCTTTAAGGAGAGCAAGTAAATACATGATGTATTATTACGCTAAGGAAAACAAATGTAAGCAGATATATCATATAGAAGGTGAACGGCAAGGGAAAGTTTGGATCTAGTATACTGTCTAGGACACTGTTGCGGTTCTGATTCAACGTCTACCAACTATCTTAACGATTTTCTGTCTGAACAGCATTTTTGGCGATGTCTCGACCAGCTCGACCTAGACCTTTTCTGATCCTTAAAAAAGTCATGTCGCTTGTCGCGCCGTGTCTTTTACATATTTAAAGAAAAAAAAAATTAAAATATAATGCAACTCAAGTATTAAAAGCATTAATTAAATTTTTGTTCACACACGGTTAAAAGCAAAAGACATATTAATTTTATTTATCAATATGCAACCATACACTTATTTTTTTAACAACATTTAGTACCCTGTTCCAGAAAGTATTGCAGAGAAATTTAAAAGTTTTTTGATATTAAATTAAGCAAAAATGATTTAGGAATACATTAACAGAAAGAAAAAGCAACTTGAAAAAAACTTGACCATTAAAATATAGTGATCTCCTACACAAACTCACCTTCAGTGGTTATTTACCAGGCAATATTGATCAATGGTATTAACCACAGGGTACAGAGAAAGAACTGAGGAACTGATTTGAAAAATAGCTATTTATTTCACAAATGTTGCATGAAGATACAAAGCAGCCGCTGATTTAGATCAGCCCTTGAAGGACTGTCGAGTTTCTATCTTACCGCACGTTCAGCGCTTTTAAAGTTATTTTTAATAAAAACAATAAACCTAGACCCCAACAAAGAGAAACCGAGATCCTTCAATAATAGTGTACATCCAAAAATAAAGTACTAATTTGATCCAGATCACCGTAAGCTTCTTCTAAAGGAGGAGAGATTATTTTATTTTCCATAAGTGGAAGCTCATGTGAAAGAAGTTTGATTAGAACCTTTGAAAATCCTACATTAACAAGTTGTTACAAGTCCAATGAGCTTTATGCTTGATAGGACAAAAATTCAGGCAACTAGATTACATTCGTCAACAACTCATTATCGCAACCCAAGAAGTTCGATAGCATGGATCGGGCAAAAAGTGGATGAGAAATTACGACGGCGACTGCTACAAAGAAGGGAGACCATACTTAATTGAATGTGGATTGCTATTCAAGGAACACTCTGGAAAAAAGTCTAAAGCCTTCGGTATGTAATCAAACGTCCCATAACAGTCCGCAACAAGGCAAATTCGATAATATTAGCCTGATTTGTGCTCATGCCCTACATGCTGCTCGTGAGCACTAAGAGGGGAAAAGAAACCAAGAGCACAGGCTTCTCTGATAAAAAAAATACAGAATACGAAAAACGGGCGATCGAGGAAATGGAAAGATGTTATTGTAGAAATGACGTTCATAGTCAACTGGTAAAAGAGTAAAAGACTTTGCTGAGAATATGAAAAACAAACTACTTCTGCAGACTGTATAACAGCTACGATGGTCAAAATGCCGCTGTCAGACAGAGTTCCGTCTCCCTGACTTAGACAAAGTTGAAGTAGCACAATCGATGCTAAAGTCTAATAAAGATGATGGCACAGATGCAACTCATCGGCAATATATGGTAAGGCGAAAACATACCTGAGATATAGAATCTCAGCATTCTTGTTCGATCCATAAGAAACTAAGAAATCATTCATGAACCATCTAGTTGGTCTATATCAGTGTGGTTTTAGTCTGAGATTGTCCACCATCGATCAAATATATTCAAACTACAGGCAACTTTGGAAATATTCGAGAATTTCCGATCGACATCCATCTACACCATCTATTCGTCAATTCCAAAGCCGCTATGACAGCGTTTAAATTTTTGGAGTAATTAAGGACTTAAGGTATTAAGGACTCCATTACCTTGGGTGTACAGTTACGCACAGCAACAAGATAACAGCATAAATCAGTAGAATTACTCTTGCAAATCGCTATTTATTTGGGTTCAGAAGGCCATTGCATTGAGTAACAAGACTTATCACATCCTTATCATCCTGGTCCTGCAAAGCAAAGCAAACATACTTAAATTGTACGGGCTGTATAGTAACATCCGTCTAGTCAGGAGAACCAACGTTTGAGATGGCTGAGTCATGTTGAGCGAATGGATAAAAGCTCCAATCCAAAGAGTCTTCGATTCTAACCCTAAGGGACGGCTGGTTCTTCTGTTAGAAATTACGTTTACCATGGATTGTAGCGCCACCCATGTAAGTAAGGCGATGAAACTAAGAAACAGAGCTGTTTCCTGAATTGCAAACCTTTTCAAGATTAAGGAACAAAGATTGAGAATAATTGGACAAGCAGACAATTGAATAAAATCAGTATCGGACTATCTGCTAAATTAATGGTGAACCAACCATTTCACATTGTGCGATACACGCCCTAAAGCTACATACTCCTACAACAGGATTCATTGTATCGACATCTCCATGAATCCCTCTTACAGATACTTGGGACCTGAATCTCTGAATTATTCCAAACTTGCATCAAATTAAGGCAACGAGGTGCAGATTCAACTATGAAAATTATATGGTTTCTTGAACCTTGCCCTAGAGCAGTTCACAAAAGTTTATGCAAACGAAAATTGGATTGAATAGCTTGGATGTGTACGAAACACATAAGGTTCAAGTAAAGCCTTAAATAGAAAGAATCAGTAGAAGACCATCTCCATGGAGAGAAAACGCGCATGCCTAGGTTCAACCCGAAGTGTAATATCATCTAAATAAACCAATTTTATAGTGTCTGCCGATGATGTGAAAAGTATACTAAGAGGATTTTAACTTGCGTGAGAAAGTTAGCTGAGAGCAAGGATCCGAAACCGATTTTTTTTCAATATGTTAGGTTAGCACAAACTACAAATGCAAACGATCACTATACTTTAGTAAACGTTGGTAAAGTTGGGCTGCTATTAATTAGCAAGGATCAGCTAGAGACTTTTCTCGTGTAGAAGTCAATTAAGCAATTTGGAAATGATAGAGCTTCTGCATTGAGCTCATTTTAAGAAATGCCCTAAAAGATGGCCTGATGGAGAAGACTAGGCTGCTAAAACGGTCCTTTTTCGTAAGTCAATAAAGAGAAACAAATTCAGAGCACCTATGCAGAAGTCCTTATGTGATTTTAAAACTAACAAAAGTTAAAGCAGCATTCCAGGTGTACAAACTATTCATAAGCAATTCTTGGGGATCTACAGGTGGTTGGGTGCAACCAGCCTATGATCTGAGGAACGAGTTGTTCAAAGTGACTCACTCTACAAATTTTTGTTTTAATATTTTATCTTGTGGTTTATGTGTGCATCATACTTACGTATTTCTGGTAATATCATGCCGTTGACATATCTTGGCGGTGGAGGTGCCATTTCATCTGGCGATCCCATTAAAGCTAAGTAATCTGTTTCTTTTCGCTTCAAATATTCTGTATTCATCTTTAAGTAGGGCTCATTGAGATCCACATAGTGCTGAAAGAAGAAACTCCCATCAAAACTTCGTCATTCACAAATTTAAGACAAACAAAACCATACATTCGTCACTTCATCTCCTAAGAGTTTAGCAAACTTCTTCTCCAACTCATGGAAAAGTGGTCGGCTTTCTGGATTTGCACTCCAGCACTGCAACATTATATCGTACCTTGAATATCAAATTTCTATCAGAAGTTGTATCTTCTTCTGTGATTAACATTGCAACTTACAATTCCTCGTTGGCATAAGGTGGCTTCTCCATGCGATAGCCATCCTTCAGTTTCAAATATAAACTCTGATTGGCATCCATTCCTGGATATGGTACCTTGGCCAGCGAGAAAAACTCCCACAGTACAATACCAAATGACCAGACATCAGTATACGTACTAAACACTTGGTCACTTAACGATTCCAATGCCAACCATTTAATTGGCAATGGTGCTTCACCTTGCTTCTTGTAATTATCGCTCTTATACATTGATCTAGCCAATCCAAAGTCACAGATCTTCACAACGTTATCCTCACAAAGAAGGATATTCCTCGCAGCTAAATCACCATGAAGGACTTTTCTCGAGGACAAGTAGTCCATACCACGTGCCACTTGGAATGCCCAACTGACCAAATCCGAGGTGGTTACTGTCATTGCTTCGGTTGTGTCAGGTTTATAGTTTGATCGCCAAGCTGGTTGAACTGAGTTATTGGATAAGACGTTGTCTTCACCTACAAGGAAGAGGAGGTGTATGAAAAAAATCTCACATACCAACAGTCTTCACACTTACCTTCAGGAATTGTTGTCATCACAGTCTGCTCCGTGGCGCAACTATCTACATTACCTTCATACAAATCAGATTGTCTGAGGTAACCACTTGAATTGGGACGTCCAGCTCTTGTGCCTGATCTTGGATCGTTATCTGAATTTCTATGATTGTTGTTGTTGTTTAAATAATGATGCGAAAATAATAGATTTGAATATTTTAACCCGTCTCTGTTAGTTTATTTGCAATTGCAACCATCACCATCACCATTATTTTTTATTTATTTATTTATTTATTTTTTGTTTTAAACAATTATGTGCATGTTTTGTGAAGTTAATTATTGGATTTTGTTTAGGTTATGTTGTCAAATTTGAAGGTTATAACACATAGAAAGACATACATTTTGGTTGGGGGTAAATACGTTAACAAACACCGTGTGCAGGAGAGGAAATAAATGTAAACGTAAATACAAACGGAAATAGAATGAGAACAAATAGAGAAAAGATTAGAAAATCTATATTTTAGATACATTCGGTTAGTTACAAGATAGTGTTGCTCAAGTAGACCTTGTTTTCGATTAAGACGAGGATAAGACAGCAAGACAGCAAATAGTATACTCGGGAGGCAAAAGTATTAAAAAGGGTACGACTAATAATGTCGAGAGGGCTAAATACGCAACTACGCACCACCACCTTAAAGCTATATGATGAAAGAACTACAAAAAATCCGTCAATGGGATTCCAATGGTTGGATTATTTCGCTAAAATAACTCAAACGGATAAGAACTCTTGCTCTGCTTTCTTGAGCTAACAAGGCAGTTAACTAACAAATCCCTCTCTTGAACAACAAAAGTGACCCTATATAAGACCTTAATGATCCCAGTCCTGCTCCATGTTGAAGAAGCATGGACCTTAACAATGGATCAGGCTGCTCTTGGCTGCTTTGAGACGAAAATTCTTCGAGTTATTATTGTTCCCATCTGCATGTTGTTTGAACTTACAACCAAGTGAAGAAAAAGATAGCACATCCCGAAAAAAATAACGTTGACGATGGCTTTATGTAGTGCTTGCTAAATCGGTCGGATGCTACCACTTTCATTATTTTTAAGAAAGCTACTCTGAGTGGATTGTTCAAACTATAGCGTAATCTTGTTGGATTTAGCAAAATGAATGTACTATTGAAGAAGGAACTTATCTTAAATGTGATAGTCAAATATCTAAGAGCTCGTTTGCTTTACTCAGGAAAGTGAACGACCTTTTTACAATCCTTTAAGTCTAAAGTGACTATTCAGAATATTTAGATTGTAAGGAAATGAAAAAGTCATCTTCACTATGCAATAGCATTTCAACAAGTAAAATATTTCTAAATGGTAAAAGATCAATTTCTTACAAATTCCACACTGTGAAGATGGAATTAGACCCAGAAATACAGAAGACGGATCTGTCCCAGAGGAACCTAGATCTAAAGGCTGTTTAATTGAACTTTCTTCTGAGTATGTGACATCTGTTCTGAACTTCTGATCTTGCAGTTGTTCAAATAGGAGCTGGTTCTTTTGTAGCAACTACTTTGGACAAGAGTTAGGTCAATGAAAAGTGATCTCGAAGACTATGATATTCGTTCCAGAAAATAAACGTGATGTTCTTCAAAATCAGCGTGTGAAGCCGTGACTGTGGTACGAATTCGTGGTGTCTTCTGAATTTTTCAAGAAGTAGGATGAAATAATTCTTCCACAGAAGAATGAGAAGAAAAATCATGGGACAAACCAGATTTCGAAAAAGAACCGGATACCGATAAACATACTTCCAGCACCAATGGATGAAACATCAGAACTGATGGGCAATCTTTGCTCCAGGAATCTATTCTCTTGCAAGTTAAAGTACGAAATTAGTGCAGTACAACATAGCGTTGCAAACAATAGGCGTGGTACCAGAAAAAAACTAAGCAGCGGTCAAACGACGTCAACAAATGCAGAGTGTACATATTGCTACCATCAATCCCTTATAAAAAATAAAAGAAAAACACCCTATGGTGCAAATTCCTACCTATAAAATCGATTAACCTTTTGAGATCTATTCTTGGGACTGCATTAAATTTGAAGCTAAGACGATTTTCTAAAGATCTACTTGAGCAAAAAGTTTTTAGTTAGTGAGGTTAGCTTAACATTGTTTAAGTTTCTATTTAAATCTACGACCTTACCTGTTCAATTCAAAATCGCCACTGGAAAACCTCTGTTCTGTGATTGTTGGATCAATTCTATCGGTAATCGGATTGATTTGGTTGATGAATCTTTTTCGATTGCGGAGTAAGAAATTCTGGACATTGCCATAGCGGCAGTATTCAACAATGACCATCACTTCACCTAAATACAAACAAAATCATGTTACTTCTATTGTTTGTTTATTAACTGAGCTCTACTTACGCTTGGCAATATTTTTCGTAACCGCTCCAAGCAAATTGACAACATTTAGATGCTGTCCAAGATGCACCATGATTTTTAGTTCTGAAACTAGAGCTTTGATAACCTCATTGTCGGCGGTACGTTTGACCATTTTTACAGCCACAGTAGTCTCCTTTTCTTCAGGGATAATCCCATCAGCATAGCCCTTGAGTACAACCCCAAATGCCCCAGCACCCAATTTTTTACCTAAATACCATAAGTTAGGAGTGCTTCTATTTATATTTCTTTTCGTTTCAAGGTGCCTACCTAACTTTAGCTTTTCTCTTGGGAACTCGAAACGTCGATCGTAGGGTAATAAATCGGCTTGTTCATCCAAAGACATAGCCGGATTGATCTGCTCAAGAGCGCCCTCCTCAAAATTGGCCAGGCCAGCCAATTTCATTTGACGTAGGATCTGAAATGTTTTTAAGCTTTTAAGAGATGTAATTTGGTGAAGCTACTCAAGATTTACCTCCTTCTCTTTGATGATACGAATGCCCAGATAAATGATGGAAATTATCAGAACGGCTATGAACGCTACAATGCCAAAAATCCAACCAAGACTCAAGCCAGGCATGTCTTAAAGGGAGACACAATAAGAGATGGTGGAATGGTTGGGATTTCATAATAATTTTACTCACTTGTTATCTTTACTTGGGAACTCGCCTCGGCGACACCTAATCTGTTAGCGGCTACACATTTGTACATGCCCTCATTCGAAGGCTTCAGGAATGGTATTCTCAGAACTGAGTTATCCTCTTCAATGAGGATGTTCTGTTCCGAGTTGAGTTTAACATCGTCCTTATACCAGGTGACACCAGCTTTAGGAATTCCTGTTGATTTACAAATCAGTTCTAATGATTCACCAAGAGCACGCTTAATCTCGCTGCCCATATTCGTTTCCGAAATACCCGGAGTCGCGGGTTCTACAAAAGAGAATTCAAATTCAGAAATTCATATTCTACTGCGTACATTGTTCGCATTATCCTTACCATGTACAACAATATTTAAGAATTTTCCATCATACTTGGAATCACTAGTGACCACTCTGGCACGGCATTCGTAGCTTCCCGCGTTAACTTCTTCGATATTCTTAAATTTAATGGCCTTCTTATAGGAGTAATCGGAGAAGGTTGTCTTGATTTCAATGCCATCACCATTCTCAATCAATTGACCGTCTTTGAACCAATCCAAATCGCCAGAGTAGTAATATACTAAGGCAGCACACGTTATGATAACCTCATCGCCTTTAGCGATCTTTTGGTTCTCATCAACTCCATAGACTGTCATATTTCCGATGAGATCACCCATTAGCACCATCCCTTGCCCTGCGCCGGACCCCATAGGATTAAAAGCCATACACCTTGCAATGCCTGGTTTTTCTGGCTTAAAGATCAACTCGTGGATCCTCTCGATCTCAGAGTCACCTTCAGCTGTATTTCGGGTTGACTACAAGTAAAATGAATTTTTTAAGATCGGGTTCAGAGGGAGATATGCTTTGATACTTACATTGAAGCCCATTTGTTTGCCTTGACATGTTGGCCATTTTGGTGTGATATTGCATGGAGTGTAGGACCATGATACTATCGCAGTCGGATAGGCAATTGTTCGGCAGAAGAGTCTGACCTCTTCGCCAGCTTGAACATACACATCTTCGACGGTCACTTGAGGTTTGTCTACAATGTGAGAAGAGTTAAGGTTGAAGGGGACATGATACCTCATTGAAACAAACCTTTGACGTAAACGTTAAATTTGAGATCCTTTTCATCGACGCCATTGTTGGCCCTGAGAATATAGATACCAGTGTCGGATAGTTCTAGCTCGGTGATCTTCAAGGTGATCGATGAGTTTGTTCGGGTGATCTCGTATTTTCTCGTCGGTTGAATTAGCTTCTCACCAGGAGCATACCAATTTAAACTCGGAGTAGGATAGCCGCGGTATTTTGCATTGATCTGGACAATTTTCGAAGCATTCGTTCGGATTGTGTAGTAGTTATTCGGTTCGCTTATGTTGATGTAACTTTCACCAGATTCTTTTTGTTTTTTTTTTTTTTTTTTTTTGGAATAAAGGAGAACAATTTTATAATTTAAGGAAAAAAGGATCCAAAGTGTGTTCTTACTCAAAATGGTCATCAAGTAAGTGTTATGTGCTGAATTATCAGAATGATCCCGCACGAAACATTTATAATTGCCGCCGTCACTTTTTTGAGCTTTTTTAACGGTGAGTATACTTCGTCCAACAGTATGAGAATCAGTAGTTCGATCGAGCAAAGTATTTGATGCAATCAGACGAGCTTTCTATAAATTAAATGCAAAAAGTTGGATTAGTAATGTTGTTAGATAGGAAGAAGGTTCCAGTTAAGTTTGCTTATAGACGAAACCAAGCCAACATGCAATAGATTTGTTAGTTTTGATTAAAACGGAATCAAAAGGCTGACAGTTTAATGGCACACGAAGATGTTTCAATGGCAATAATATGTCGATCAAAGTTTTGGAGGGGAGAAAAATGTGGACTTAATGAATAGTGCTGCAATCAAAACTACTATTGTAGTCTGTCACTGTCAAACTGAACACTGATCAGGAGGAAGTATAATTGAGGCATCATTTCCTGATCAACCTGGAGGAATAACTAAGCCTATAAGAAAATGTTTTATAGGGACAATGTCTTTCCTCTGAGGGGATTAAGAAAGAAACTTAGGAGTATCGGGTCAAAAAAACCTTGGTGTCAAGCGAGCAATCCAGAGATGGAATATTTCAAGAGTACCCTTCTGACAATAATTTGCAGAAGGAGCATCAAATAAAAAAGGTGCAAAGGGCAATAACTTTGCAATAGTTCTCATAAGGGAGAGCTTAAGCTCAAACTTCCGACGATTTGTCTAATGGACGATAAGATAATGCATCTGCGAACTGCAATGTGTATCTCCTTACAGAGTGTATGCTGAGAACATGGAAACATTGTTCTACACACTATATAACGGCGAAGAAGCCCAATATCGCGCCATAAGGCAGAATAGACCATTTAACTAAGATGATGATAGCCAAACTTCCGTCGACCTGTTCAAAATGAAGTAACAAATCACATGGACCTGACGGCCTACCCTCCTACCTACTAATAACTCCTGAAAATGACTTTGTGGAGAGCATTCATAAACTCATTTCTCAGATTTGTCAGAAGAATGTATGCCCGAAAAATGGAATCTCAGCACCGTATGCTCGATCAACAAAAACGGAGATCTTTTTTGTTCAACTGCGCCAACTACAGAGATATAAGTCTCGTCAATATCGGATACGAGATCTTATCAATTATTACGCAAACCAAACAGAAGCTTGAAAAGTATTATGTGGAGTCATTACCATCGATTGAAACCATCCTCTACTGGTTTACTCAATTTCGCTGTGGTTGTACCAGCGTAAGCGATGCCGAACGTTCTGGTGGTTCAATTGAGGTCACCACACTAGAAATGATCGATAAAATCCACGGTATGATATTGATTAGCGAGTGAACGTGCGAGAACTTGAAGAGGCTTATCACATGGGTCAGTGATTTCAGTTTTGCAAAAATATTTTGATGTGAAAAAGCTATCCGACAGATGGGTGCACCGTTTGCTCATAATTGATAACAAACGCAAGCGCTTGACAACTTCAAAGGAGTGTTTGAGGATGTTCAATTACAATTTGAACGTGTTTTTGCACCGTTTCGTAACCGAGGACGAAACATGGATTCATCACAATACTATACACCAGAGGTAAAGTAACAGTCGAAAGAGTGGACTCCTTCTGGAGAATCGAAGTCGAGGAAGACCAAGGTGAATCTGTCGGCCAACAAGGTCATGGTGACAGTTGAAAAGGGTAAAAGGACTACCGGCACCTATTATGCAGAGTTGTTGGATGGATTCAACGATTATTTGAGGCAAAAATGACTGCATTTGGCGAGCAAAAAAGTTTTCTTCAACAAAGACAACGCACCGGCGCATAAGAGCATTGGCAAAATTCCACGAATTAGATTATGCATTGGTCTCTCATTCAGCATATTCTTCGAATTTGGCCCCTGTGACTATTTCCTATTTCCAAACATGATGAAATGACTCAGCGGTAAGAGATTTAGTCATCAGAAGAAGTTGAACGAAGTGTATCGAGCTTATAAATAAAACGTTTTTTTGTAAAAAGGAACACTTTCCTTATTTCAATTTTAAGGGACTTATTGACCCACCTTCTATGCTGTCAACAAGACTACCTTGGATCTAATATGGATACTGCTAACAGTACCTCAGCAGGAATAAAACAAATAATCACTGTTGCCAATCGCTGTTTCTTGGGCTAAGAAGGCAATTGAGTAATAAGGCTCTATCCCGAAAAGGTGGGGAGACTCTTTCATCATCCCAGACGCAGAAGCATGCACCTTATCGAAGGCGGAAAGAGATATTCTCAGTCGTTTCGAGAGAAAAATCCTCCGAAAAATATTCGGTCCCGTTTGCGTTGGCGGGCTTTGGAGGAGAAGATTCATCGACGAATTATATATATAATTGTACAGCGATATTGACCTAGTCGATATAAAAGAAATGGCGCACAAATATATAATGATAAGATTTGCTAAGCACTGGACAAAGGCAATTCCTAAAGGATGTTTATTATGAATGTAATGTTTTAAGGGTGAAATCGCTGACATAATCCAAGCAGCTAAGAAATAAGCATACTTATGCTAGTTGAAAAAGGTTTCACTATGGATCGTGACATTTTAGCGCTAGTAGAATAGTATAAGATACACATGCACGTTAAATGTCAACTGTTTATATGATATTATATACTGGCAGTTAAAGCGTATAAATATTTTGAGAAATATAAAAATCAGACAAACTTGCAAGTAGTGGAATAGTCACGCGATGCGTGACTATAGGTGATAAAAATTCTGTAAGAAAATCAGCCAGATGTTGCAGGTTTGATGACTGGAACGAATGTTCTTTGAAATTGTGAAGAAAGATTTATTTTTAAGAGCATTTTCAGCTGATGCTGAATGGATGTGAATAACATTGAGAAAAATGAACATATAAAAGCAGAAAAAGGTAGAATTATAGGAGAAGCTAAAGAATAACAAGGCAGCTGGATTTGATGGCTTACAAGCAGAGCTTGTAACAATTTTCAAAACGATGCTTAGCATGCACCAAATCATCAACAAATTATGGCTGAAAGAAAGTACTTCGGAGGCAAATTCCTGCTAAAAGTTACATACAAGATCCTTTCCAAAGTAGTACATGAACGTCTCTAGTCTTTTTTCAAAAAAAATATTGCCAAGTACCAGTGTGACTTCCGGCCCAGCAAATAAACTATAAACCGAAATTTTCACACTGGAAAAAAAGAAGAAAAGACGAAAAAAATTCCAAGTCGAAACTATTCATCAACTTTAAAGCGGAATTTGATAGCTTCAAATTGAGCTTCAGTTCAGAAAAGCATGTTGACAAGACTGACAACAAAAATCCCAGTCACCAGTTGTAAGACAACAAGGAAGACTTAGACTCCGTTTTAGGGAACAAGCAGAGCGCTTGGTTAACAGAAATGGATGCAGAGCGTTTGGGACCAAATAAAAAATCTGCATGGAGTCCCGCTGATGAGATAGGCACCTAATTACATATATATTGTAGAAGATATGTATGGTATATAAATTGGTACATTGAATTTAACCGGTTGGTTCAATCAAGCCTTGATGCAATCGCTCAATTGAAACACAACTTCCTGCCCAACTAAAGTTGAGGTAAAAATACGAAATATGATGCACCTTTCTATAAAACAATAGAAAAATACAACATACCCACATAAATTTCCATAAATATTTGCGAATATATTCAGCTCGAAGGACCAATTTATCTGGTGAATCGTACCTATTATTGTAACTATTCTAACTACAATACATTCTACTTACATGCACAAACAAAAACTACATGAACTCATTACATAATATACATATATTGTATCTTACGCTTTTAGGATCCTTATCCAATGGTGTTTCCCATGATATGGCAAAACGTACGGCATGACGGACCTCCACCGTACATGTCAAATTGAATTCCTCACCTTCGACAGCATGTCCGTGCCATGATGAATAAATCTGCGGTTTATTCACATGAGTTGTTCTTGCTACAGATTTTGTAAAGTAAAACAAAATATATTAATAAATATGAGACAAAACCAAACAATTGTAAGCCAAGCATTAAACAAAGCTACATAAAAAAAAATGATAAGCAAAAGTTAGTAATAACACAAAACAAAAAAATAAAACAAGCAACTACAAAATAAAAAATAAAACTTCTTCAAAACTTTAAATTCTACTCTAAAAGCGGTTTTTTGGATAAATGAATACGTAACGAAAAAATAAGCCAAACAAACATACTTATTAAAAAAACGTTAAGCTATCTGTCAGTGTGACAGGTGTCATCTATTCCTTATGACATTTCAAAACTAGTCAAAAGAAAAACATAAGCAAAAAAAACAAACAGTTCACCAATTGAATTGAATATTGTAAAATGCAACCACCAACCAAAATGCAACAAGAAACAGAGCAACAAATTTAAGATTCAAAAGTCATAAATATTTTATTAAAAAAAAAAAAAAACAAAAAGCAGACAACGGTTAAAGCAGACTTACACCGAGGACGTGGTGTACTGCCATAGCTTTTGTACGATCTACCCCGATGGGAGTTGGTCGTATCCCGTTTGCCCATTCTAACACCATAACCCGATTCGGTAGTTATTTCAAAAAATTTTGATGACAAGAATGATCCACCACCACCAACATTGTTATGACGCTTAACACCACCACCAACATTAAGGCTACTCTTTTCATCATCACGATCATGATCATCATCATCATCCTCATTTTCATTATCGTCGTCTTCACGACTATTATCATCATCCTCATTATCGTCGTCACCATCACCATTACCTTTACCACCACCACTATCCCGATCATTGCTATGTTTATTCTCCTCACCATCGTCATCACTGTTATGATGAGCATCATCGTCACTATCCAAACTACTGCCGCTACGACCATCACCAACACCACTATTATGTGACGAAGACTTTGTGGCTAAGGATAACGATGACGATCGTGACTTACGTGATGCCTGTTTTTTAGTGTGTATTTGTGTTTGAGATTTTGTCACCATCACCGTTTCGACTACATTTACAATGTCAGGATGAGTAGTAGGAGTAAAGTTGTTATTAGCTTTGGAAGGAGTAGTAGTACGAGTACGATTTTGAGTGTAATGTATGTTATTCACTGGACTTAGACTAGATAGAGTGTTGTTGTTATTTAACGGTATCTCGCTTGCAAGTACTGTGCAATTAATATTAATTTTACTGTTATTATTATTTATTGGGAAAACATCACAAATGGGTGCCAACTCACGATCATTAGATTCGTTACCACTATAAACGACGTAGATAATCGTCTCTTCGTCTTCATTTAAAGGTGACGGATGCTGCGGTTTACATGTGTATGTACCACCTTCAGTGACATGTTGGATTTGTACGATAAATCCACGCTTTGGATCATAGCGACCGGCTGTTTCACTGCTGTGCACCTATAAATATTTTTATTTTTTTGTTTTTATATTTCTTAAAAATACGGACAACATCAAATGTCAGTTCGAAAACTCGAACACATAAAACACAAAAGACAACACAATATGAAGAATGTTTTAAGATAAAAAAAAGGAAAAAGATGATTGTCAAAAATTTGGTGTATGTCACGTCAACTGTCACATTTTTTCCCAAACAGATGGACGTATTTGCTAAGTGAACTGTCATGAAATTCGCGTATGCAACCATCTGAAATTACACAGTTATGTAGGTACATATAAGTCCTTTGACAGATTGCTTCCATCATTAAGAAAAGCCCTTTCATCAACTTGTCAACTATTTATTCTTTCGAATACCCATAATATACTGTAATCTGTAATCTGTCAAACTGTTTACATTCGCATTGGTTTCATAGTAGGAAAAAATTAAATTAAAAATTTCAAAATTTTTGCAAGCCAACAAAAGTTAACGAAACAATAAGAAATCGAGTAAAATGCCATTATATTGTAGTCATGCATTGCTGTTTAGATGTAATGAGATATAATTCAGTAAGATGGCTTAAGTTCACCAAAGTCTATTATGGTTGGCCCTTATGATATACGAAATGTATTAATGATAGGTTCGTTAAAGGTGACATTTCATGATAAAATAATTTTTTCGAAAGATGACGCCAAATAAAGAATTGTGGCAAAATGACAGTTCTTATGCTAACGTTCAGTCAGTTTTGATGTTCACTTATGTATGAAATTTTATTTTTAAGAAAAATAAATAAAAAATAAATACTCTGGATTCCCGCAAGGTTTGTTTGCCCTTTTTTTTTTTTGGATTTTTACAATTTAAAGAGCTATTGATCAGATGAATTCCATTTTTCCAATAGGGATTCTCTGAACTCACGCATATGTTACTATCTTTTGACAGATGTCATATTTGTATTACAATAATTATGGAATAGTACGAGTATATGCTTAAGCAATTTTCGGCAGTCATTATTGGACAGATAGGCCATCAATAGATTTTAGATATTAGGTACATAATATCTAAAATGTGATAATATTTATGAAAAGCTTTGGCAATATGTCCGGCTCAAGTGAACGTTAAACTTTTGCTGATTGGGCTCTAATGAAGATGGAAAAATATCCATGACGGGTAACATTTTTTTTTAACTTTGTTAGTAAGCAAAATACATTTGAGTAAACGAACAGAACGACTTGTCGTGGACACTTAAGCTCACGGGATGACCTTATAACCATTAGGGATAGGATTTAATGCTTGGCTAGCGCTTTCCGTGTTTCAGTAATACCAAAGTCGGAACCTGTGTTGAGAGCACTAGGCTCTTCTCTTTGTTTGCGACGAGGCATCTAAAACCTCTTACTGATTTTAGGGTTACGGCACGCAGGACTTATTTGTGACTCCACAACGAGTCAATCAACTTGTTGAAGACTTTTCCGACCTTAGGCCTACCTGTTATAAGTCAAGTCCGGACCGAAGTAGTACCGGTAGCCTGTCATCCAACAGCCTATGACACTTTCATTGGTGTTAATCTTAAAACCATTACGATAAGACCAATATTGCTCTATCCCCGCTTTATTATTAGACTACTTCATTGATGGATATAGCCTTGGTAAATAGGAGGTAGCCCAGTCAAGCGAACAGAGAGTCTCTAGTGGTTTACGCGGACACCTGTTGTGTAAAAATTAATTCCACAGTGGGTCGGGTACAGATAATGAAGACCACTACATCTCGCTTGTGGATGCCCTACCGATCTCATTATTTCATAAAAATTATACCCTTCAAACATTCAGAAGGAACGTACATCGGCATCTCTCTTACTTTACTTCTTAACTTTCCTTTGCCCGCGCAAATAGTAAAAAAAATTTTCTTTTTTTCATAATAATTTTTTATATATCTCTTTTAAGTACTTTTTAAAAGCCTTTCAAAGCTAAAGAGTTTAAATACGTATATTTATATCTGTTCCAGAGTTAAAATTATCATTGATTTCGTTACTTCACTGATTCCCCTGATCCTTAAAACCGTTGAGTGATGTTCTTTTTTTTTTAATTTTTCCCTAACATCATGCCATTCGGTATTTGGGCCTCGACTGTGCCTTCTGTGGTTTCTGGATTCTATCCTGCTTATCCCTTTTACTGTCCGAATTTTTACTGTCCGAATCATTGAATTTCCGATCAGCCATCATTTAGTCCGATGTGACTAATTTGAGGTTAACATTTAAATCTGTCACTTCTGTGGTTCAATCAAAAATAAACAGCTGATATTTTACATTTATTGAAAATGCGAATAATTTAAATTTGAGACAACGTACCTTATGTTATTGTTAAAGTCAATCTTCGGAATTGATAAAAAAAATGTATGCACCGTTCAGTTAGCTCAAAATTTAGTAATTAGGTATCATCGAATCATTGTTGTTTGTTGTCATGCTCATATTCAATGCCTACTATATTTAAAAACTGTTGCCGTTTGTTACGAATTTTTGTGAATTCTCGTGGTGCTGTGCAATAGCCACAGGTTGACAATTATCAACTGACAGCAGTTGGATTATGATCTCGTATTTTATCCATTCCAGACGTCAAGAAGATAATTTTTACTTATAACAACAAAGCATTTCTAATTGCAGATGCCTACAAGAAGCTGACATTTTGAAATTCTAGTGCCTGACTCATGTGTCATAATCACATGTCTGAGATGGTAACATGTCCTCATTTTCCAAATCATTACAATTTTCCTTGGGTTGAACACCGCTCTCTAATGATGATAGAATTCTTATTCGTCCCTAACTCTGTTTAAAGTTATGGTGGGGCACTTGCATATAGTTTGGAATATGGTCGTTTGAATCCTCTTAAGTATGACTTCCTGATATCGTGGCCTTTATTCGACGAAACAATGACAAAGATAAGGTCATACAGATTACATCCTTTGAGATGAATGTATGATCTATACGAGTATATAATTATATCGTACCATAAATTGAGTTCAATAGCTTCCTCTTTAAAAGTTTTAGACGTCACGAATATACCTATTCTTTTTTTGATGGCAGGCTACGATGGTTCCATTCAGCAGTGTTTTTTAAATGGGTGTTCCGAATGCAGGTGTCATAATTTGTTCAACTGGTTTTTACCATATTTACTATTGTATATTGTACAGAATAGCTCTTATCACACGAAAGTGTGATAGATTGCGACACTTTTCAAAAGTAAAGTTCGTCAGTATTTGATGTTGGATGGCTTCCAATTCGGCGATGAAGAGCAATTTCACTTTTAATGGGAGTATACCAAATAATTTTTGCACATTTCCTTGCATAAAAAATGTAAAAACTTTCGAAACTTGAGTCATTAAGGCGATTACACTATATTGTAGTTAAAGATACACATATGGTGGCTGTCCTTCAACTTCCGATCTGTTTTAGAGTCTTTGGAATGTCCAATCCTTGACTCTTCAATTTCGTAAAATTTTAATAAGATGTATATACAATTTCTACAATAAAATTTACAAGAATATTGCTGATATACATATGTTCTATGTTGAAGGAGTAATATAATTGATGATAAAAAATATACAGATGAAGAGCGAGAGAATATACATTTGTTTTTTAAACGCGCATATCTCAAATACTACTTTCATTGTTCTATTGAGTTTTATGAATAAATATATATTGTGTTGATTATTATAAACGAGTATAACGGTAAACAGTATCATATATAGTCGTAGCTAGCTAATTGTGAATATATTTGAGATAATTGGAACAACTAAAACTGAACCTACAATCCAACACAATGTACATCGAATACGAGTCCTTAACGTTGCCAAATTCACTGGAACATTCCAAAAGAGTCACCGACAAATTCACCGCTCGACGTATCATGAAGCCGACCTTTGGATCATAGTCGACAGCGTCATAAGCGATTTCCGGCGGCAAACTCCGAAGTTGTTTCGGTGTTTGTGAATTACTGACAATCTGTTTTAAAATTTTTTTCCAATTTCGTTAGTTACAAAATGATAGTAAACATTAAAGTATGTAAGTGAAGGGAAATGCATAGAGAAAATGACAGATTTTTTTGAGTGATTCACAAGAGACTTACCTGATGATCGGGTGTGATTAATTCAACCACACGACTAGGCATAGTTGGTTTACATGGAATGATCACGTCATCATATTGAATGGCATTAATGACAGGTACTTCCATCGGCACCAATAGTACATCCAAATCTGAAAAGACATACGAGTTAAAGATAAGTTCATGGCCAATACAACTATCATTTTCTGAACTCACCATTGACGAAAATGTAGATTTTGGCAGCACTGAAATCCTCGACGAGCACATCATAGTCAACATCCTCGGCGATTGCTTTTTCTTTCACGCAGTAGTAATATCCAACGTAATCGGCACTAATATCTCTCAGATACAACATACTACCGTAAGGTGTGTCAGTGTTGAGCGTGTCAAAGGAGGCATTATAACTTTCAATCTTAACTGACGTTCGCCAGACAACTGGTTCGTTTGCTTCACAGCGTAGTGTGTAATTTGTTTTAACCTCGAGCGTGATATCAGGCGAAACGGGTGTAATGAGCGGAGCACCTTTTGTAGCAGCAAAGTTGGCATAGTAATCATCATCTTCAGCATTCAATTGCGGCTTTGGTACTACAAATAAAAAGACGGTGACTCGGTAAAAGTATTGAATTTATTTGATTCGTGGTCGGACAATAAATGAGCTACGAATTAGTCATTAGTCATCATGAATGTGGCGTGTGTATTTAGGTGATTAACATTTAGATGGAGAATCAGATTTTGTTTAAATGCTAAGTAGGTGGCTATCAAGTCATCTAAATGAGTTTTATGCACAGTTGTGGGGGTTCTAGACTGTCGGGTATTTGTCAAAGGTGACTTAAGTTTGTTTAAAGTCGAACATATCGATTTTCTGGGAGCTGGAAATATGTGGTAACGCCGTAGCTTTGACTACAAAAATCGGTTGAGCTAATTTTTAAATGAAGAAAATCAGACGATGATCATTGTCTTACAGTGGAAGGAAACTTTCGTACTTATATCAAGAAGCAATGTTTTCGTTACTGTCGTACAAGGAGCACGAGAGCTCTACTTATTGGAAACACGGGCTTTTCCTTAAAGTCAATTGACGTTAGTAATTTAAGTACAAAGCAGAGGTGGGCAATCATAAAGTCCGAGTTCAGTGCAGTGTCCTGATGGTCAAGTACTGAGAGGAACCCCCTTGGGAAAAAAAGCTTCAAGGGGGTAAGAATAGCTCAAGTTAGACTATGATAGGGTTAACCTTGAATTTTACGTTAATGATAAACAATCGGAATCATAAATCCATTTGAATTCCTACATTGATCGGGTCTAGTGCTTCAAATTCCTTGGATTCCTTTGAATCTATTTACGTATTTAAAACCCGTTAGATAGGTAGCCCGAGCTTGCAATGTTAGAAATTGGTTATTATGGCTGCGCCTTGTAAAAGAAATTGCTTGACAATAAATCAGACATTGTCAAAGATTGTTTTTTGAACTCAGAAAGCATCCTACTTTGACGAGTTACATATCCATATAATATTTGAAAACGCGCCAGTGCTTGGACCCTAACAAGAGTGACTTTGATGAGGTACACTTAGACTAAGATAAATCCATTCTGTTGGCACTAGGAACGGAGTTGTAAGTTGCACATCTAGAGGTATAGACATTGTTTAGATATTTAAGATCATGCAAAGATTTAGCCTTCCTGATGTTGACTGTCCTGCCTTTTCAGTTGCATAGCAAGATTGTAACATTCATAAATCCAGCGGATGATTGCTCTCTCTTAACGATAGTCTGGGACTACCTTGGTTCTTACGGTGTTTGAGAGAAATTTGTAAAGCTTCTGTGCATTCACCATGCAGATGTATTCTAATCGTTGCGTTATGAAGGGTTGTGGTTCTCTGAGAAATCGATTTTTTTTTTCAGGAGTGCAGGCAACTGTGGAGCTAAAAGCGTGTCAGCTCAATGATTGGATGATTGGAGATAAAGCGAAACCTTTTATAACAAGAAGAGATAATAGACGACCACCATGAAAGCTCCATGTGTACTTGTTTTCTGCTACCTGGTTCTGAATATGTGCCTCACTTTACAGAACTTTGCGTAAATCTTTGTTATATGTATTGCTGCTATTCGGAACAATGATTAAGAAGGGCAGTGAATGTATTTTTTGCAGAAGTAGAACAAGCGGCAACAACGTCTTCCTAATCATTTTGCTTCAGTTTTGAAATATGTATTCATCAAAAACTGAAGCAAATGCTGATCAAAACGAAAACTATTTAACCGAGAGTCTGCAATTCTCCAATACTTACATGCAAGGGAGACTCGAGAATCTATGCTTTCTCAATAATTATAATAAAAATAGGAAAAGTCGTTTTCGAACAAATGAAAGTCTAGTTTAAAGACTCTTGCATGAACAAGCCTGTTGTATAAACCAGATCAGTAGTCTGCAGAGCACCTTAAAGCAGTGAACAGATTACCAACTTTCATGCGGCTTATTGATGTTTCTGATTTCTGTTTATTATTTTTTACATTTCTGCCGCTTCCGTGAGAGCCAGTATCGAATGGACATTTTATTTATTTTATTTTTTATTTAGGTAGCGTCACACTACTCGTGAACCTCGGCTTCAACCAATAGGTCTTTATAGTTAGCATCGTCACTGGGTAATTGCTTTTAGCTCCGCACTTCAAGTTTTGTATTGCGTTGTCCTTCCGGGTTGAATTCGAAGACTATTCCTGCTGGAACATTGGTGTTCATTTATTCTACATATCCTAGCTGTCATAGGTGATTAATATCCAGGTCAATGCCACTACATAGTTTGTAGAGTTCTTCGGTAAATCTCCTCCTCCAACTCCTATCATTGTAAACGGGACCAAAAATTACTCCAAAAAGTTCAAAACGGCTAAGGTTGTCTTTATTCAGCTTTGCTAACCACCATGCTTCAGTACCATACAGCAGAACTGGGATGATGAGGGTCTTATGTAGATTCTCCTTAGTATTTCCTGATAAAGTCTTATTACTTATTTGTCTTCTTAAGCCGAAGAAACAGCGTTTGGCAAAAGTAACTCTTCCTTTGATTTCTGATTAGATGTGATTACCAGATTTGATAGCAGAGTCGATTTCTACAAACTCCTTAATCACCTCAAAGGTATCAATCATCTATACCAAGGTATTGTGCAATTCGTCGCTGTGGTGTATCCCTTCTGTTGACAGCATAAAATTAATTTTTCCATCTTTCATGAATAGAGCCATTCTTGGAGTTTCTCTTTCAATACTTGCAAACAGACCAGTCGCAGCACGTTGAGTTCTGCAAACGATGTCAATGTCATCGGCGTATGCAAGTACAATAGTTGGGCAGATTTTTGGAAAATTGTGAATCTGGCGTTGACTTGCGAGTTTTGTGCAATTTTCTTAAGTATGAAGTTAAAAATTTATATGACAGCGCAATTTGCGAATCGCCTCGGTTAGCTTTATTTACGACCTTTACAGAGCAGCGAGCGTCCTCAATCGTTATGCTGCATAATTTGAAGAGTTTGGCACGGATAGCAGGGGTATACATGGGTCAGTATAACTCATATTTATAGATACTGTCATATTTGGCTTTAAAATCGATAACGAGGTGGTGCATATTGATTTGGATTTCTGGGGCTCTTTCCAGGATCTGCTGTAGTGTGAATATTTGGTCGAACATGAATTTATCGGGCCTAAAACCGCACTGATAGGGGCTAATCAGATCGTTGAAAAATGACTTTACTTTAAGATGGCAGACAAGATCTTTCACGCGATATTAAGGAGACTGATGCCTCTATAATTGACGCAATCAAGAGAATTTCTTTTCTTATAATTATTTTTACTTAACTTTGGTCGGGTGAACAAATCTCTAGAATTTTACCGTTCAAGTTGAATGCTTCATTATGCTTGAAAGTGGATTTTGGGTTGTCCTTGCCGTTTAACAGTCTGCAGAAGTAGTTTCCCTATATCCTCAGTGCCGTCTGTGACATCTTTACAGGCCTCTGTTCGCGCTTTGTTACCTTGATTAGTTTATTTTTTCACTATTTGGTAAAACTTGCGAACATTGATCCTGAAGAAGCTCTTTCCTATTACCTCGATCGCACGTTTCCTATTATCTTTCCTTTTCCTTCCGAAACGCCAATATTATTCCCTCCTTTTTGCTCGTAGTGCTAATGGAATGGACATACGATTCCGATAAAACAAATGTCAGGCCATACAATGGGAGGGGCTGAAACGCTTAGATGTAGGTGCTCTCGACAAAAAACTAGATACCAAAGTTGATCACAGCCAATGTTAAGGTTAAGTGTTTTATATTTACAAAGCTCAGAATTGAGAAGCGAATTGGATGACGTGTGTCGATTTGACACCAAGATGAGCTCATCAGCCATGAAAGGTTTGTGTTCTGGCAAAATTGGTTGAGCTAAACGTCACTTCACACATCATGTGCCAAATATTAAAAAGTAATCGTGAATATTTGTTCTACACCATGACAGTTCAGAATTCCAGAATTGGAATTGGGTGGCCCTGGTGCATGTGGTAGTGAATTGTCTTTCCAATCAGAAGGTTCGGTGTTCGAATCCCAACCATTGTTGATGAGTAGTTAATTAGAGAACAGCGACAAGCCAACTTCCACTAACAATTTAGTCTTCCCATTAAATGTTGGATGCCATCCATGGAGCCCAAACATCTTTTTTTCTCTTTTTATACCATTTTCCAAAAAAAAATAACACATGCTGAGGCATTATAAGTGTATTCAATTTCTTTATTTTGAGGAATCCCATGGACAAACTCTATTCGCGTATACTGTGCCAAGAAATACGTACTTTACCCAAGATTTAATGCAAAGTACTCGTATTTTCGAAACCATAGGTTTGTGTTGTAATTTGAAAAATCAAATCACGTACACAGCTAATGGCATTTGCATATATGATAATATGTGGTCTGGGTTCATTTTCACACCTGTGAAGCTTTGACGTAAGCTGTCAACTACGAAAACAGACTATTTTCAAAAATGTGGAAAAGTGAAAAAATTCCCTAAATGTTTTCCACACCTGTTCTTTTAAGAGCATTTCGCTCACAGTTCATTGAGCATTAACAGTCCATTCATGTACATATGGTACATTGACATGAGTTCGAGTATGCTGAAAACGACATTGTCCATGCTTAAGTAGTTCCATGGGTCAACCACAGTAATAGTGGTTTAAATATTATCCAGGCTTGCTTTCAAATAACATTGTTATCTTATGATGGGGTAACTCAAGCAGAAAATCGTTTTTCAACTATAACTCTAAATCGAGGTTTGATTGACTATAGATAGAGTGGTTGAGAATCGTTATGGTGAGTGGTTTTCCTTTAAGAAACAAGAATATCATGACAGTTTATAGTTTTGACAAAAAGCTTTTTTGTTTACTTATTCTTGAATCAGCATTCTAAAATAAGTGCGTCCGAATGATAATCAACATCGAACAATCCTTTTTAAAAGCATTGTTCGATGTTGATCATAAACGTCGATTTCACTGTCATTGCGAAATGCATAATAACGAAAGAAGTGATTTAAGAGTTTTCAGTCAGTCAGAACTTAAGTGAAAATGAAATTTAGATCTAACAAAGGGAGGCATTCAACATTTTCTGTTTAGTGATCAGAGACATCAACAATATGGATTAACCTTATCTACGAGTGAGGATTAGAAGGCAGTTGTAAATGACCAGAAAAAATGAATTAATGCATTTTGTTGGACTGCATGTCCACATGATAGGAGACAAAAAATATTCGGCAAATTTCCGATATGTGATGTCCCAAAAATTACTTATTTTTGACCGGAAAGACTCATTGGGGCGTTTAGAGCAGAGAATGCTATCTTCATGTGTTCAAAGTAAAATATTATCTTCAGTTCCTAAGACGATCTAATTTTATTTCGTACTTGTAGGAATTACAAAAAACAATAAATAAAACAATAATAAGAAACAGACATTTCTAATTTTATTCATACAGGCCAGTTGTTTTGGCACGTAGTGAAACACAGGTAAATTCCCGCCCACACCTCTTAGATCAATTTGATCTAATCAAATTATCTACCATTGCTTTGTTTACTAAAGCCCCAAACTCGACAGCAATTATATCTTAACCGAGTTTGTTGCGCTCTCTGACTCCATACAAAGAATTGTATCGCTGTATCCTCATGATAAAATCATCAATACGGGCGATTTCAATATACACAATTTTGGTTGGCTTCGACATTATGGACAGATAACAGACGGTTTTTTGAGAGTTTTGTTGCAGAAAATAACTTGACCCAGCTTGTAAGTGAGCCCACATGAATACCAGACGTTGATAGTCATACCGCCAGCACCCTGGACTTGTTTCTTACTTCTCGTCGGAACATTGTGTCATATCAGCTAATTTCTTTTACAATAACTACACAGTTAGAGAAAAGCTTCTTAAAAGAACCGGATAATAATACGAGAAAGCCAATTGCAGCGGACTTAACGGCTTCTTTAGGAATTTTACTGGTCGTTATGTTTTCTCGATAACGACGTGGGTGCTGCTGCTTATATATTCACATTGAAATTAGATCGTTTATCCCTCATCGGGTTAAGGTACGACTCGAGCTATAAAGAGGCTGTCAGGGTTAGAAAAATGTTTTTTCCCGTCAGAGAAAAACCAAAAAAATGTCAAATGGGACAGGTATGACTGCAATGTCTTTCTTAGGGGTGTGCAATTCCAAAAGGTAGTAAAAAGTCCAAAGTCCAAAAGGTAGTAAAAGCTTTTGATCGTTCGTTTAAAACATCAGAAAATCTACTTCATCCTCCATTCTAACGTTTATTTACAATGACATTCCAGCTGTCAGCTCTGCAGACAAGTTTAATCTGTTTGCTGCACACTTGGCGGTTAGCTCAACACTTGCAGATTGTGCTTTGCTTCCATCTTAACTTAATGGGTCGAATCCGCTTTCGCATTCGTAGAAAGAGTACTTAACATCTTGACATTCAGAAATCCGCTGGCCCATAAGGTATATCTCCCATTTTTCTGAAGAGGTGTTCTACGCAAGAAATTCTATTCTTTAAGACTTGTCCAGCCCGTTCCTAAAAAATTGAATTTTCTTCTCACTCCTCCTTTAGACTCATTGCACTTACGTCTCTTCTTTCCAAGTTCATAGAAGCGCTGATAAACCGTCAACTCATGAAATATCTCGAAACACGTAAACTTCTTAGTGACTGGCACTATGGTTTTCCCAGCAATAGGTCTACTGGTGATTTGATGGCATGTCTCAATGAGAAGTGGAACCAAAACTTACAACAACCTGGCGAAAGAAAGATAGTTGCATTTGATATATCTAAGGCGTTTGACAGTGTTCGGCATCAGGCTCTTTTATCGAAAATACCTAACATGCATTTGGGATCGATGAATCTCTCCTTCAATGGATTAGAAACTACCTACTACGGAACGTTTAATTCACGTTATCTTGAGTGGTTGCAAGTCTGATATATACAAAATAAGTGATGGTGTGCCCCAGGGCTCCGTTCTGTCTCCTAATCTTTCTAATCCTCATTAATTATCTCTTGACGGCTACTTCTAATCCAATATATTCCTTTGCTGACGACAGTACTCTGTGCTTTTCATATTCATTGCCGAACATTCGTCCTTACGTTTTTCGGCTGTAGAACAGGAACGGCAGAGTATGTTAAGCTCATTAAATTCCGATATAAACAGCATATTACATATTACCCAACCATTATCTATGAATGGCACTTGCATCGTAAAACTTCCCATTCGCGGTAAGTGTGTCAATGATAATATACGTTGTAATGACCACACCTGACATAGGTTTCCTCAAAAGATGTAAGAAATACTTTTCCTCTTCTGATCTGGCCATAATATATATAGAAGGCATTCAGTTCATAGGCGACGCCAGTATGACAGTCAATGGACATCGTTTTGACGAAATGGCCTCTACCTGTTTTGTTTTCACCACCAGTGCTCCAACGAAAGGCTCAGAGAAAAGCGATGCAGTCCCAAATTAGGAGGCTTGGGTGAATGATAGGACTACCACTGCAGGTGGCCTCATAAGACAATAATAGTCTGTCTACTTTGACTTGCATAGCCGGATTCAGGGGTGAACGAGCCGAGTATGATTCTGACGTATTCAAAACGTAGGTAATGGCGATATAAATGAGTCCAACCAATTGAAACGAAACAGCTGATACTTCCTCGAAGTCAACGCAAAGAATCAAAGAAAAGTTCGAGGGGCCATGAAGAGTCTCTTCAAATCTCGCAAACCTTGCTAAGGATGATTAGAAGTCGCAAATACGCCATGCGAAAACGAACTGGAAGGCAAATACCAGGTTACGATAATAGGTGAAGGGGAAACACACACGACTATAGAAAGCCTTTGTACGCAACCTCGTTGATGTGAATTGCGCGGACTGCAACGGACCCGACGCAATTACAGGCGATTGTAGTAATTCACAGCCATCCTAGACATGGACTTCCAAATCTGAGCACGTTGTGGGCAGTTTCACCTTCACAGTAGATAGGGCTATCAGGAGGCCAAAAAAAAGAAATACCATAGTTGACTCTCGGGTTGTAATAGTCAACGTTGGTAAGTCGGACCGAAAGCTCTCTGACGAGCAATGGGGGCTTTTGTTAATTATAATCCTGGATGGTGCCAACGTGGTATCCTGAATGGTCAATGAAGGTTCAAATTAATTCAGCAGTACAATATAACTACCGTAGAATAGCTGAGAGAATAGGCAATACGAATGTACTATGATTTCAATAAAAGGAGCCCGATTACAGTAATCTTTTAGCAAAAAATATCCGGAAAATGAAACTAAAAGTATCTACTTCCAAACCGGTGAAGTCGCCATCAGACTTTTCTAGCTTCTTTTTTAGCTGATTTCCCGCTCTTGAAGACTTTTATCTGATCTACTGTTTCAAAATGAAGATCTCGATTTTCTTTAGAAAAAATCTTTAGTTTTCTATTTTAAATCGTGTTGGCTTTGATATGGACTTAACGATTCTTAGCATTGCAGCATTGTTGTCCATCTAATTAAGATGTCTCAGTAATATTTGCCTCTGCCTTGGTGTTTGTTGAATATGTTCGGTGAATATGGTCATTACCTTATAGTTGCGAAGATTCTTTCCGCTTAAACGTCGTTCTATATAAAAGAAATAATGGAGCTATACAAAGTCTCTCACTATCTAGAAGTTGTAACTGTCAATTGTGACGTTAGCCGCAGTTATCCGGTGTATTTTTCTTTTAACAACATATATTAGTTTCTTTTGAAAAGTCTCGCGACTGACACATAGATGGCGACTCTCATGACTTATCCATATGTCAAATTTTGATGATACTTTGATCATTAGTCATCAAGATATTAAAGTTTAATTGACGCACCTTTTGATATTTTAATAGCCATGGAAGAAAACGAGTTTCGTACGTTGATTAAATACTATTTTTTGATAGGAAAAAATACAGCTTAAATTTAAGAATGGCTTGAAAAGTGTTATAAGGAATGTTGTCCGTCGAAAGCAACCATTTGTTGCTGGTGTGCTGACATCAATAGACGTCTATACAGATTCTGCATGCAGACTTTCACCTTCAGATAAAAAGACAATTAGCGAACCTTGGTTTTGACAGTTTATTAAAATCTGCCATTTTTGAAAAACAAAATCAGAGCCAAAAATCTGGAAAAGACATACACTTGCCATTTTATATCCCAAGCATGCTGATTCTTACACTATCAGTTTCGAAAAAGGAATGGATTACTAATCTACTGCAATGCGTTGTTGGTCTTTTTAAAATACCGCTTTGTGCAAGACATCCTTAATCTAATGTTTACCTCTTTCATGTGTTATCTCCACCCTCTACCTACTGACAGTTAGATTCTTCTTTGCCAACAACATTCCTAAAACCCTTTTAAATGTCAACAATCACAAAAACATCTAAACCATGTGCACATTTTAACACCCCTGGATTGCCTTGTGAAATATACAGGCATTCGAAGAAAAGGAAACAACAAAACCAAACATTTAACTTCTGATAAGGATTAGCATTTCATTTTTTTATTTACTTTATTTTTTTTAATTTTTTCTCATTTGCGTACTTAAACTTTGTCCCACTGAACGGCCGGCTACCCGACTTTAAAGTATAAACAAATGTATCTATTCAACAGGGTGATGCGGCGGTTTTCACTTAATAAAAGAACAAAAACACCGAAGTGAAAAACAATTTAAATGACAACTTATTTAATCTTGAAAACTGACGCATCTTTTGAAGTAGGATACAGTTATTCATATTCCATAAAACATATATGTAGCCGCTTATGTAGTTGTTAAATGAAAATCTCTCCGCAAACCGACCGGATACTCTTTGATGGAAAATATTCCCAAAGAACTTAAAAAGACAAGTATTGCGTACCGACTCTGTTCTAAATTTTAGCGGCGTGAAACTACTTAAGACTGACTGCAGAGCGTGCAGTCATCTTACGAATACAAGAGATCACATGAGTAAACGCATAAACAAATATGTACATAACAACTACAAGTGTAACGACAGCCTTGGCGGCAGAGATACATCAAAAATGCCATCCAAGACGTCGGGCGTCAACTTAGATTCAGATACAGATTTAGAAAGATTCAAGTCTCAACCCTTGTCTGTTTGATTTTAAGGGCTAGGATGAGAGATTAAGTAAGTTGCGGCGACAGCAGATGAAAATCCAAGAGTTATTATTATTATTGTTTACACTTGAGGGAGTAAGTACATAGAGCGTGCTCTGTGTTTCTTCTTGCCACTAAGAAAGCGATAAATTGCCGAGCAAAAGGTTAATTAAGCTACTGTAGGTCATTGGTGCCACCCAAGAATGTTTGAAATGATTTCTATTGGAAAAACCGGAATCTAGGAAATTGACAATTTAAATGATGAGAGGTACTTGCATAAATAATAACGGATACTGGAAGTCGATTTGATTTGATTTTTGTGCTGAAACGTATGTAAGAGGTAATTCTATTATGGCACGTAATAGTGACAAGACCACTTAATTTTTCTGAACCAAATTAGGTATGATAAATCTTAGTATGTGTACACGGAACGTTCCTTTTCAAAAATGACAGATGTCGTTGGTAAATTAAAATCAGTCGTAGGGGTTTTTATTTTGTTTACAAAACAAGGCCAAAAGTAATGCAAAGAAATGACGTGGTCTTGCCGAACGATTGTAATTATTATTGTTTGGATGCGAAGTTGAAACTTTGCTGAAGAGAGGAATCTGATGAAAATTAACACCGGACACGCTTTAAAGAGGAGAAAGGCAAAACTGCCAAAGCAATGGAAAGCTGTCTTAAACTCAGAAAATGTTATTATCTATAGATTCAATCAATTTGTCTGACACCTGACATTTTCTTACTGAAGGGCATGAAAAGATAGACATTGAAATTCTTTGCGAATGGTCTATCTATAAAGGGATAGAATTTGTGTTATGGACATGAACTGTAGAAAATATAAGAAAAAACAAACAGATAATATGCAGGATAATAACGCCCTTAACGTCGGTATCGCTTTGAAGTGCATCTTTTTCATTCTCTCGTCTATGACCGGACTTCTTGAAGCCTCCAAATGGAGCCTGACCGGACAAAACATTATAATTATTCACCCAGTACCGGCACGTAGACTTTAAACCAAGTAGCTCGCTTTATAGAGACTCAGCTGCTGCTAGGCCATATTCCGGAGCGTCAGCTAAGTTCATTTGTTTCAGGTAAGATGTCATTGCCCACCCTAGTCCTCGGTTACTATGCTGTACAAAGTACAAGTACATCGCTGATGACTACCAGGAATAACAACGGTGAAAGTACGAGGGCTGTTTGATGAGTAACCGGACTGGAAGTTAGGTGGTGCTACTGAGGCAAAATGAGTGTACCATCATTTAGTATAACATCTTTTAGCACGCCTGTTAAAATTTTGTTTGGACACCCATTTCAAAACATCGTGTAAGTTTTTCGCTATCGCTTCGTGATCCGATTCTTTTTTTTTAACTTGCGAGGAAATCAAGCCCATTCTCGATGGTGTATGGGACCATTCATCTTCCCATACAACCGTTTACTACTGGTTCGCAGAGTTTCGCCGTGGCCGCACGTTAGTTTTTGATGAACTGCGCCCAGGTGGCCCAAAATCAAAACCGGTTACCACAGAGAAAAGCGTTGACAAAATCCATGATCTCGTATTGGCGGACCGCCGAGTGAAAATTCGCGAGTTGGCGAATAAAAAAGTGTTCTTCTACTACAATAACGCACCGGCTCACACCTCCGCAGTCGCCACAGCCAAATTGGTAGAATTGGTCGCCCCTATCCTTCATATTCACCGGATTTGGCTTCCTACGACTTCTTTTTGTTCCCAAACCTTAAAAGGTAGCTAGTCGAAAAGAAGTACAGGTAGTGATCGCCGCCGCGGAGTAGTATTTTGCAGGCCAACAAAAGTCTTAAGGGTTAAAAAGTTGCAGCACCGCTAGAAAAAGTGTATCGAGTTGAAAGGAGGTTATACTGAAAAATGAATTTTCAAAACTTAAAAAAGTTGCCTTGTTTTTTCTAACCCGAGTATTCGTCAAACAGCCCTGACGAACTCTTCTATAGATTTTAAAGTCATCTGACAAGTTACCATTGTGCAGAACGTGACACTTGTGTTAGCACCCTCGTTAGCCTTACTAATATCTATTTTCCCGGGATACCTCTCCTGCGCAAGGCTATCTAGATAGCATCTCTGCCCAAACCGTCGAAAGCCTTTTTAAATTCAATGACTGCTCAATGGCTGCTGCACAGTGTAGTCTAAATCACTATCTCTGGCTCCCAAATCTAGATTAACTCCAGATTTGGTTAAGCTTAAACCAGTTGAACTAGTTTAGCAATATCACTGGATCCAGAAAAGGCAACTTTGTCAACATCGATGTGGTTAGCTAGCTTGGGGCCACTCTGGCCGAAAACGGGAAGAGCATTAACGAATTTGGCAGAAAATCGAAGCTTGTCGGTTCCTGTGGTTTAAAGACGATGGTGTTAGCTCTCAATTTCCATATCATCATGAAACGGCTCTTAAAGGATGTTCGCAAAGTAAGCACCACTGGTTTTGTCATGATTTTTATCAGCACAGCCGGTAAAGCAAAGTAGTTATAAATTTCACTTGACAGTGTAAGACCATGAACGGGTAATCATTTTCAAAAGTTTCCAAGCTAATTCAGTAGACTTGATCTCTAAACTGTAGAGAAGTTTACTAAATTGCGAAGCGTCCATTCTGCACCATGAGGAGCCCAGTTCAAAAGCTTGTTGTACAGAAATGCTGTTTGACAGAAAAGTTCAACCTCTGCCTTCTTCGAACGGAATTCATAACCTGTACAAGAGGAAGTACTTTCGTAGACCGATGGCGGTTGCGATAAGATGACAGGGATAAGACTAGGAAGTAAGTGTTCTCCTGCACTTTAAGTGTGCATATTAATTGTCTATACAAACGACGTTCTAGTGTCTACGATTACGTATATGCAGATGATGATGTGGTTGGTTTGTGTTTAACGACTGTCAGCCCTAAAGCATAATCTCTAGACAAAGATGATAGTCAATCATCTTACAGCTGTAGTTGATCTTTTAGCAAGAGGAACGGATGTTACTAATCTGACTGATGTTTCAACAAAGCTACATATGGATGGCAAATTTTTTTCTATTAAATATTTTGCGTCAAAAATTGTCCGTGAGGCCCTTAACTTCTGTCGAAAAAAAGTGATGAAGCCAAATCTTTGGTTCCTGCGAAATATGAAATCGACCGTAGAATTTAAGGCAAAAACGATGTCTTATGCTCCCGGATGGTCTCAAAACCAATAAAGGATATGTCACTAACGCTTTTGTGGTGGAAGACAAACTTTTTTCTCCTCGTTAGAAAAACATCTGTCCTTGTAGCGGAAGGAAAATATATTGTAAGAAACAGTAAAAGGAGCCAAGTATCTCGTCTGCATTTACAACCAAGCTGCATTTAAGGCTTTGCACGGCCGGATATTGGACCGGAGTAGGATGCGTCACGATTACGAATACACGCAGCTTTCATTTGATGTCAAGAAGGACACCTTCTACAGTACCCAAACGGGGACATCATCTTGTGGACTTTGATCCTAAGGAAGGCAACGATAACATATTGTCGGGAAGCATGAATTTGTTGACCACTGACTTTCTGCTGATTTTCGGAATGGCAATCGCCTTGTCATAAGTGATACTGTGCTTGAGCGCAAGACCTGCCACAAAGTCAGTTATGTGTCAATTGTTCTCATTTTCATCATTGTGGATTTTCAGAATTTCTTTAAGTAATTCTCAATGAATTACCCTGATTGTTTACACATGACAGCTGTTAAACAATAACGGTGTACGACCGACACAAGAACAAAACGGCGTAAAATACAAAACAGGCGGTCTTAATGGACACCCATCACTTCACCTGTTGTCAACCGATTTTGAAAGTTAATATAGCATACCTTACGCAGGAGAGGTCTAACGGATAAATTGATAGCTATTATTAAGGTTGCTTACTACATGTTAAACTGTTAAAAATTTCAAAAGGTTCTTGATTTATTTGAGATTGAAGCGGGATAAGATAAGGCTGCATACTGTCGCCAATATTTTTTCTGGACTACATGGATGATGTGTGGGGACAATTTTATTGCCTACAACGCAATCCAATGGAATCCGCTAACATGCCTCAAAGCAGGAGGAATCACGGCAACTAATAAAAATCTGAGAGAATTATATCAGACAAGGTAAGAAACCCTACACAATAGTTCTGGTGCAAAAGAGTCGCCGGGAAACAGAATATACTTGCAAATAAAGTAGGAACTACGCTTTTGCTATGTCACGTATAGGTGGCACAATTTTGTGCGACCCCTCCTGGGAGGTGCATGGGCACTCATATTTCCAAGCTTAGTCTCCCATTAGACTACAGGTACTTGTCATCAATGTGGTGGGTGTTGGTACTTTAGACACTTTATCACTGATGAGCAATCATTGTCCCCGTGAGAAACTGCATTAAAACAACATCTGAGGAGGAATGTTATCCTCTTTCACGTCGTGAATGCATTTAACAGCTCCTTCGTATAATCTGCTAGTTTTTCTTCACTTCTAACTCTAGAACACCATATAAGAAGGTCATATATATTAAATATTACTATGAAAGGTGCAGAAACCTTCCACTGGAGAGCACACACAGTCTAACCGAGGATATAACTACAGATACGCGTAGGCAAGTAGTCGTTATTTCTAAACCAACTAGTCGTTTCCAACGAATATTTCGTGCTCAATGTTTCTAACAACGAGAAGAACCAACACGTCTACCTTATTAATTTTTATATACCCACGTATTCTTTGTTTATTTGTTTTTCTCGTCATCTGATAGGTTCTCGAAATCAATTAATTTATATAAAAATATTATCCCTGCTCGCACGGGTGTCATTCGATCCCATAAAAGTACAAAAAACAAGCAATCACCTTAGAGAATCGACATTTAGATACTCGTACATCAAACCGCTAAAATATTGTAGCTGTGACGTGTGTGTTCTTATTGTTCATCGCAGGGCACACCCTAATTACTCGGACTTCATCCAAAACAATGAAAGCTAAGAGTTTTTTTTTTTTTTGATAAAGGCCGCATCTTATCGCTTTGAGATGCATTTTAGAAAACAATAAAAAAAAGGAAAACAAAAAAAAAAAAAAAAAAAAAATAAAAAAATTAAAATGTACTTACGAGCACTGCAGCTGATCAGTGAGTGCGTTATCCATAGGGCAATCCAGCAGGACACTATAAATCCAATATTTCTCCCTTGTAATCCCATTTTTTCGAGAGTAAATCAGCTGATGATTTATTTTTTAAATTTTTATTTGAAAAAGTATTCACCACCAAATCACTTAGCACTTCAGCATGAGTGTGCCAAGCGTTTTCTTTCAAAATTTGTCTACTTGAACTCGAAGTAAATATCTTTCATCCTTGTCGCAACGATCACAGATATTTTTGTGACATTTATTCAAATTTATCGCACTTTCGTATAATGGAATATCGCATTAGAATTTGAAAAAAAACACAAGAAAAAAAAAACAGTTTTTTTTCTTTCTCAACTTCAACTTCCCGCCACGAGCACAAGTAAACAACTGGAACTTGGATTCAATCCAATCTGTTGTAACCTCTTCTTGTTGTTTGAATCGCTTGGACTCTGAGAAAATATTGCGCGACTGCTGATTGTATCTGTAAAGAAGAAAAATGAAAATAAATATAAAAATAAAATCCATGTCGACAGAACAAAAAAAAAAAAAAAAAAAAAAAAAAAAAAAAAATCGCCGAAAATAAGATAAGAAAAATCGGACACACTAAAATACCAGTAGTATCTCAGTATCTACCACGAATTTGAGATCTTTCAATTTTAGAGCTGGACATTCCCCAGTGGTCTCTGGTATGATTGCACAACAACAGCTAAAACCTTAGAAAGTGGTCAAGGGATTTTGGGAATTCAAAGAAAATTTTCTGAATTTCTTATCACCGTTTTCAAGCCCTGTCTTGGATCTCCAAAACTCAAAATCCGTAGTTCTGTGTGAAATGCGAAATGCAAAAGTAAACGCTCGGAGATAAGCCTGCGTCAAAACCCCATGGCATGTTGATATGCGAAGCATTCTTGTTTTGCAAACGAAATTTTTATGAAAAATAATTTAATTAACTGTGCATTTGGGGTTATCTTTGGGCTCAGTTGGTCTTAAACAAAACCTCCCCCTGATATCAAGTTGAGATTTACAGTGAAAGTAAAGAAAGATTATATTTATGCTTCTTAAATACGCTGCATGTAGTTGTGTTGTTGTGCAAAGAACAGGGCTCATGCTTTTAAACTTTGAACAACTTTTATTTGTTTTTGTTTTTATACTACTCCATTAAAGCCATTTAGTTGGTGGAGCATCGAACGATACCAATTTGAAAGTCGCTGTCGTAGTGACATTGATGGCTGTCAAATCTAAAGTGGATGGAGACTAGTTCAACGATGTAGATTTTTGACTATTGAACCCGAACAAAGATTCATTTCTGGGCAAACGTTCATCAACCCAAATATAGGAGGCAACTCATACTGGCAACGACTACCGTGACAGATACCGTCAGTTTGAATGAGAGCATATTGGGTATAAATTAATTATGTTCAGGGAAATTCGGTGGTCCTTGGTAAATGCATGTATAAATTCTTAAAGCATGAAGCATCTTACTGGAAATAAAATGCTTCTGAAACGGATACTGTGACTTACTTAAGGACTGGTTTGTAATTAATGACTTGCTGTTCTGATCAGACAAAGAATGTGAAACCCGTTTTAGACTGTTGAGAAAAAGGTCTTAAAACGGCAGATTCTCACGATTAGAAAATTAGCGTATGTGATATGTGATAGGGTTTAGGTATTTTCGGATTAAGCGAGATAAGGAGGTTCAACGCACAAGAGTTTCAGTCTCCAGCAGTTGATACAGTTATACCTTTCGCCCGATAGTGTGCTTGAGTGTGAAATGCAAATACTTCCGAATCCAAAAGCGTAAAAAGGCCTCTATTCTGGAAATCTTTGGGACAATAACAATTGTTCAATGCTACGCTCATTTGAGTTTGGTAAAGAAGATAAAATTAACTTCTACAGTCAATTACAAGCTTATAATATAAAGCTTTTGAGAACATTGTAAATTTGATGGGAGACCTCAATACAAATGTAGACAACAGTGACACAAACTATGACATGCCATCAGAATTCATGGCCATCGAATTGTTGAAGCCAAGCGTGCTAGTATGCTACAACATATGTTGACCCATGAGATATCCAAGTTCCAGTCAGTTTACTCTCCGCGCGATTTTGGGTATAACCTACAACCAGGATAGGGTGGACAGAGTGGAATTACTCTCAAGGTACCTTGACCTCCCATGGTATCAGAATATAGGTTCCGGTCGAGCTTCGCAACCTTTCGGTCACTTCCAGTTAGGCAGTTTACATCCCAGGACTGGTGGGCTTTTGTCCAACATTATGCTAATCTCTTGCCACCAGCTAACCACCCATGCTGTTTACGATAGCGAAGATATGATTTCATTCGAATGGGAGCACCATTAATATCGCACGCTATCCTACCTAACATCTGAGTATAGAAGACACACGTATAGAACATGCATATAATCCTGGAGCAGACCTGAAGTCTCTCTTATGAAGACACACTTCGAAGGAGTCAATCACGGTAAGCAGAAAGACCAGACTGAGGTTGAAACTTAACTCTGGTAGCCTGCTCAAGTTCGACACATCCTAAAGGAAGTTATAAGTTACCTAGCCTTTATCGCTCATGTCCTATCTAGATTGGTTTATAGACCGGACACATACGGATTTACGAGATAAATCTTCCACCCCCGTCGAGAAGACCCAACCAACATTTGTCAGCGGGAGTCGCTTCCTAATCTTGTGGGCGATACATCGACGTATCACTTTCATGTCAAGGAGGGGCACTCCCAACAGCATCTGTAGTGAATCCGTAGGTACGGTCCTACAAACTGGTAAGCAGCCAAGCAAAGCCATTGTCTGGGAAGCCAAGATCCGGTAACAACTTCGCTTCAATATAATAGCTTCAACAGTTTCATTGGAACGTGAACGCTGTCTAACGCGTGTTCTTGGTGATTCGCTACAGATACATGCTCAATAGAATTTAAAGTCGAACGTTGAATCGTGTTGTCAGAATGCGCAAAACAACAGCGATATTTTCCATGATATTCACGCTGAGTTAACACAACTAGCTTTTGGTATAAAATCGCAATGGATTTTAGTGTTCCAGGCTTTATTTACATCATTGCATAGCTTTAAGGTTTTACGGCTTAGTAAAACGTCGCGCCGTACTTTGTGGACGGAGTTTTCCTATCTGCACGACATATAAAAATAACCAAAAAGATCTGCGTTCTGGACGATAATTGCCAGAAACTTCTTTACGTTGAATTGTTTCCAAGTTGACATAAGCCAAGTTCTTTCACAAATTTGTCTAATCTCTGATCGGCAGCATGTAATTTTTTTAAACTATCCTCACTTCACTAATCGTAATCTTACTATCACAAACACTTCCTTCACGAAAGGAAAGATATCGATATGATCTGCTTTATTGGAATATCTGGATAGACTTGTTAGAAAAGTTACTGCATTACTTATACTCCAAAACATACGAGTACATCGCTAGTATCGTATCCGGATCCACAGTAGCGTAAAATCTTTGGTTTATCGCCCTCTAATAAGGTAGTGGAGAAGAGAAAATTTGCGTATGCTGTTGTGAATCATCGATCATCGTCAACACAAAAAGTAACGACTCCACTTGGAACCGAAGCAAGTAATTCATAAATAATATATCATTCACCCTGAGCTGAATGTCGTATCCATTTTCAAATGGATTCGAATGGAAAACTTTAAAATAGCATCACGTTAACGAGTAGACAATTAATGATGTAAATATCTATTTCACTCTATTTCAAGTCAAGATTTGTCAACTCCAGTATACGTATGTAATTCATCTGATTTATGTAGCACTCCCAGATATGATACTTAATGCCCATCCATTAACCGCCTATCTACCCAGCTAATTGCAATGTACTCAGCGAGCGTAATCGATGACGTTCAGATAAGAAGCGCATGAGGTATGGCAATTAAATTCATACATCATCCACCTGACGTGCGTAGATTAAGATACATGACTCCTGTGAGGAGTTGGAGATACGATATATCATACAACCACTTGTTGTTGTTTAAAAGATAAATATCCATAGAACAGAAGAATATGCCTGTTGCACTATTCTGAATGGCAGCAATGTTGCATCCTTCTTTCGGGAGTTTCATTACCCACTCACATCCGTTTTGTTTTAACCAATAACACAGCTATTCCGGGAAAACGCTCTGTTGTACTTTTAATTAAACCTAACGAAGAGAAAACGATCTAGAAATCCCTTTTTTATGTCTCTTGACTTAAGTGACACTGGTAGATACAATTTTTTCATGGAATTACACGCACCCTCTGGCTTTTTCAAGTCGCATGGCATGGCATGTCATGATGGTTGCAAGGACTTTCGACTTCTTTGTCACCTTCCTCGTGGCAAACCAATGACACTTGAGAGACCCTTTAATTTATAATTCTCGCGATGACATCGTTGAAACGGTGGACAGCTGAGTTCCATTAATTTAAATTTTTTTTTCCCCTATTGCTAGTCTATTTGAACCGACATACTGGACGCATGTTGGTGTTGTAATAGAAAAAAGAATAATTGAGGAGTGGTCCTGTCAGGATTATGACGAGCTACCAACATGTCACATTATTTAAAATGAATTTTATGTTAATTACGCCAAGCGGATTTCTATTTTCCATGTCTCACAGTTCACTCGAAAAATGAAAAAATTGCAAGTGGGAGGACAATTTTTCTGGCATGTGCTTCTCGACAGGATGAGTAGAAAACTTTTGTTTTCTTTCCATTGAATGTATTCGCACCAACATCCACTGTCTGTTATTTTTCTTTTGTAAAATTTAAAAGATAAATTGTTTCTCGAAATAACAAACAAAATTCCATTTGCCAAGGAAACGGGGTCAATGATGGCGCAAGAAATCTGACTCATTCTCCGTGTCTGGGAGAAGACCTGGAGCTCCACTAAATGCAGCTGCATTAAAAAATGATTACCCTAAACGAGGCGGAAAGATGAGAAATGAAATACTTTTAAGAAATGAGTGTTGAATTAAAGACGTGCTGAGGATTGCGGAAGACAACGTTGAGGAGTACGAGTTGAGGTTTATAGAATTTATGGAATTTTATGCCGAGCAAATCAAACTTTTTTACGACTCCTTGGTAGTATACTCGTAATAGAAGAGTAGACCAAACATGTCGTGTTGGGTTGTTATTTCCGTATCGGTTGGAATATGGAAAACCATTTAGTGATGTGTATTTAGGCATTTGAAGCTGTTTAATATTTGAGTGAATGGAATGGTTTCTCTCATCTTAAAATGTGGTTTTCAAGCTATATTCGTAACTCGCACAATACGTTTGATTTTGACGCAGAACTTAAAGGCCATTTTTAGGTTTTGGTACTCACTTTCTGGGGAAGGATATATTTAAACTGGGGACTGCTGATAAGGAGATGACTCGGAGAAGTGGAGGATGAAAAACTGTGTCAAGCATTATGCTAATTGCTGCAAGGAAATGAAGCAGTATCTTTTTTGATGACGAGGTTGTTGAAGAAAGGAAGTCTAAGGTAGGGACCAATCGACAAGAGCATTTTTTTTTTTTTGATCGATTGTCAAATTATGCGGTACTTATCGTAATAAAATCTTTTTGACGGCTATATAGCGATGTAATATTAAATGTATGCAACTCGTACTTATACCCAAGCAGGCCTCAATTTTACGATAAGTTACATGACGATCTAGCAATATCCGTTTCCGCATATCATCGAATTTTTCTGGCACAAAATTCAATTTTAGACGACGTTCACAAAATATGTTTTGTAGTGAGCTGGTATGGTGCTTCATCATCAAAAGTCGAAGCGAGGTGATCGGTACAATTTTTTTGATGTGATTTACGTCGAGAACCATAAGAAATCATCGCACGAAAATGTTCATGTTCATGTTAAAATTTTCAGGCCAATGAAAAAAAAAAAAAAAAAAAAAACGAAAATCGCACTCGTATGACAAAACGTTCTGAGCGCGTGTACCATTAAAAACATCAGACTTTACAATACTGATGTCAGATAAGAAAACATCAGTAGCAACCTACGAACCTTAACATTGTAATTGTCAATTACGAAGTACCGGTTAAGCTATTGGTTTTATATGTACGTTTCTGTTGATACCAAAATGTGCTCTGTTTTGCGTTAATTCTCCCAGTTGTCAGTGTCACCAACGTAGCTCAACACAATACCAATTAAGCTACAGCTGTTTGTGACAATTTGCAAAGCTGACGAAGGTTGGACGTGAAAGCGATTGTGATAACGCTCTTTATATTAAAAAAAAAAATCACTTCCAAATGTTCATATAAACCGCAAGCAAATCCCGATAGAACGTCGAAGTTAAATGGTAAAATTGACGGCCACAAGATCTTCTGAATACAACAGATTTGCATGAGAACGTTAGAACACACCAATTAAACTGTTTGCAAGTATTATTTAGACTTCCTGTTATTAATCCCGGTTTAAGACAATGCAAATATTTGCCCTAGTGACGTTTAATTTTAACAGATATGCACGAGCTAGAAACATGTGGTTACACATGTCAAGGTAATATGTTTTGTGTTCGTAATTACCTTGAGACAATTGCAAATTCATCGCTCATTTCCTTCTACATTCTTATCCTACTGAGCCCTTTCAACAAGAATTTGCCACAATTCTTGACATCTCAACAAGTCAAGACATTCTTTACGACCTCACTCAGCTCAAGCCATAAATTTATGTACATTGCCTCCGGATTTAATCAACTTTCTTATGCACATTAAGTGTGCATATGGTATGTATCTCCTCAACCGAAAGCAACAGTTATACGTACGATTTGAGTTGCAGAGGAAATTGTGAAAGCACTCTTTCGAGTATTTCGAGCCGTCCATTCGTCTTCCGGTTAGGTACGTGCTTCAAATCTAGATCACAAATATATGAGTACATACATACGAGCATTCTTGCTTTCTTTCGCCCTCACTTCAATTCTGATACGAACTGCGAACGACAATTTTGTCGAATTTATTCTCCGCCAGATACAAGTATGAGTAATACGTAATGGCTAAAACATTTCATTGTTCTAATTGCATGTGTCTAGAAAAGATTGCAAGATAAACTGACAGAAATCGGCATAAAGACTCGAAAGTGCTAACAGTATAGTGAGACCAATTTGCGTCATGTTGCGATGGAAAATTTATAATTTTAAATTATTATTTTTTTTTTCTCAAAAACATTTCTATTTTTATCTGTCAAAATTGGCGAAAGTAAATGAGAAAAGATACTTTATTTGTTGCCTAAACTACAATATTTGCAACAAGTGGTCCAATTTGAGTTTGTTTTTATTTTTTACGGCTCGCGACCAGTTGTGGCATCGTTTTGGAATTTTTATCACTCATCCCACGATATCGTCATTTAATTGAAACCGGAGGGGATAACGATGGAAAGTGATCCAATTTCACTCCCTCGGTTTGTAGTTTTATAGTAGCCCTAAGAGTGAAATGCGATTTTAATTGAGATGATGTCTTCCGTTGAATGCGTCCATCGTGTAAGGTTCGCTCATAATCGCCACTAAATGGGCTTGCTGTCAGATGGCTGGGCAATTAGAAAGCTGTCTACCATTTATAACCTTTGGCCAGTCTGGTTGATGACAGTTCTGGTTTTGGTTCTGGTGTTTGTTTTGAATGGATAGTTACGATAAGTTGAGGAGAGTGGTGATAATTGTAGACGCTCGTATTTATTTTTGGAATGGGTGTTAATAGGCAAAGGCAAAGTCATTAAGATGAACGATTTTGTTGAATGTCAATTGGGGGAAGATTTATACAATACTAGGTGGCGCATCGGAAGATGCTATAATTGTTGCAAATAGCGTCAAATGTTAATTCTATTTTGAAATTCGTGAAGTAAACACGTCAACAAGACATGGATCGATATACTCCTAAAAAACGCGGAATAATTCGTGGGTTAGGTTGGCGCAGAGTGAATTTCGGCGCAGAGTTTCCGGTCGTCTGATATCAACTGGGTAAACATTACGACGCTAAGCCGCTTGCCTAGAAGAGGAGGACCTATCACCAGAAGTTCTGGCAAGAGCGATTGAAAATGCCACAAATCGGCTCCGAATGGCCATCAATTCTGGTGTAATCCAAAAGCAGAACCAAAGTTTTTTATTAACAAAAAAAAAATTACAGCAAAAGACCATGACACCTTGTATCTGTAGATGTTGATAAAATTTTGGTTAAAGGTATGTTTATCACTCGACGAAATACCAGCTGAAATTGACCATCAATCAAAGACCCCTTTATTCATTTATGCTGTTTATGCTGTCATGGTTTACTCGACAGCACGTGCATTTATAGATTGATAGATCACTTAAGTCATACTTTTCACTAAACTCTAAATGCTAGCTTTCATAGGAGGTGTCGTATGACTCAAGATCTACTACAGACTACAAAAATCCGTTTTCAAACATAGGTGTTTCCCCACTTATCACAGTAGAGGCAAACATTTTCTCGAGGTCTGTTCAAAGCAGAAATGAATCATTTTAAGTTAAATCTTATTCCAGTAAACAAAGATGGAAAGGTTAGAAGGGGTTACGTCAAAGCCGTGTTTCTTGAAAAGCGACAATATTTTGTCAATTATCGATTTTTCTCCATATTTTCAGGTCAAGCATGTTTGCAATCCAAGATAGGGTCGAAGTGCGTTGTTTCGTTTGTGAAACGAATGGTGGTGCCGTTTTGAATTTAGAAGAATCTGATAGTTTTACTCGGATCTTTAACGCTTGGATATGACCACCGGGCAGTGGACGTAACTACGATGGCTCATATCTATCCAATACAGCTACGGTCACTGCTAGTTGTTAAATTTTATCATAACGTCATGTGCGGATATACTGGGAGCCTTTGTCTTATTGACGCTGTTTGCAACAGAAAAAGCGGAGGATATTACTTTTTATCTTTTCTTACTTACGTTGTGTGCCCGCATGAGGGTGTCGAATAAAAGAAACCTCAAATTATGAATGTATTAATTTATGCAATATAATAAAAGTATAAAAAGCGAAGATAAGCTGGATGGTGCTTAGTTTTGACAGCCGGTAGGTCGAAATGCCTTTCTATTTGTGTGTGTCACATTAGATGCAGTCGTCTTCTACCATCACCGTCTCTCGGAGTTAGACTTAAAGACTCTTTCGGGCGAAACCGTGGCCTTCGTTCGTTCAACATGGTTTGTGGTTGAATTTCCTCCAACAAAAGGGATCAAAAACTACGCACTACACACAGTATTTTTCTCCTAAAACTGTCAAGTGTTTTTTTATTCACTTTCGGAAAGGTCGTCATAAAGCACTACCAGGATAATAAGGGTCTTGTTTAGTCTTAAGAGAGTGGGCTGTTACTCGATTACCAGAACTGCCGATGTTGACGTTCTGGTCAAGATATCGGTGGTGTGCATCCACAAGGATCGGTTCTAGGACCTCTCTTATGAAACATTATGTACGACAGGGTTCTAAGATTTGATATCCCGATTGAGGCTAACATCATAGGCCTTGCGGATGATATTGCAATCGTTGTGGCGACGAAACACCCGGAGGAGATAGAAGACATTGGCAATGAATGTATTCGAAAAGTTAGACGGTGGATGGCAACAGCTGCGTTAGAGCTGGCAGAACGTAAAACGGAAGCAGTTCTCTAATCAATCGCAAGGAAAGAGAAACAATCACCATCAGGGTGGGCGATCATGATATAACATCAAAACCGGTTCATTCACTTCAGAATAGAGCACAGAGAATTAGAGGAGAAAATTGGAGAGATACCAACTCCTGAAAACATCGTAAACCATATGCTAACATCAAGTTTAATATGGGATGCGGTGAAACATGCTGCGGCAAAAATAATGAAGGAACTTCGACGATCGGAAAGAGTCAGAGAGAGCATTAATGAAAATCAAACCCAGGCCCAGCATCTCTAATACAACAAGGAACAGTAAATACTGTACACAATGTCGAACCAAGAAACGGAGATAAAAGGGTATAAAGTGCTTACAAGACCGGCGAAGTAGTTCTTAACGGCAGTTCCGCGGGGATGTGGTAGAAGAGTGTAAAAAAACATACTTCTCCAGTTTAAGTTGTCGATGACACCCTTAAAGTCAATAAAGATGCCTAAGACATTCTTGGCTGTATTTAACATAAAACTAAGCGTCTTAAATGGACTTGCCTTTCTTGACCCTGAATTGGATAGAAGACATTGGTTCAGTCATATTCTCAATGAGTCTTTGCACCATAACACTTTCCAGCAATTTTTCAAGTACCGTAAGCAGATTCAACAGTGTAACTTATATTATCAGGTGATTTAAGGACAACGACCACCTTTGCCTTCTTGAAACTTGAGGGAAAGTATTTCGCCTCAATGTATTTGCTGTATACATATATAATTTAAGTATTCTGGAACGACTTTCTAAATATTGTAGTTTTCTCCATTTCGCCAGTCATTCGTACTAGCCCAGGAGACCTTCTCGGACGGAGATGTGAAAATCGTGGTCCAATTCCTCAGTTCGTAGCTCTGAGAGTGCTGGGTTAAGACGGAAAGAAATAGCTTGGATGAGATGAGAGGGTTCAGTAAAGGCTTAAAGGACTCTAACTACCGCTACGACTCAGATCTCACGTATCGTTTCTCTTTGAAGACATAGGTAAGTTTACCAATGTATTAAAGCGAAACGTTGTCGTGGCCGAAGCTAGTCGAACTCGTACTCCTGCAGACACTGAAATTTTAGAGTCATTACCTCAGTAGTACCAAGTCATCCGAAAAACTCTCTTACTTGACCAAGAATGCGTAATCGCCTTGAAGACTTTTGACGCGACATGCTTACTCCAAAGAAGTTTGCTATCTAGGATGACACTGTAGCTTCGTTTGAGAAATGGATGGTGGTGATACCAGTCAGATTCCTTCCTCAAGTAAAGGGAACAATCTCGGCTTTGAGGAGATTGACTGAGAGTCAATTTCCGTGGTGCAATCACCCATTAAACAAAAGATAGTCTGCACTTTAGGGCCAATATTCGTCAGGCGTGATTTGACATAGTGTTTGTAGGTTGACCTCAAAACTATTCAGAGGGTTAAGCAGAGAGTTGACAGTGTAGACAGAATTCACCGCCATATACTCATTTCAAGTAAAAATTAAAAATTAAAAAAAAAATCTCATCTATCTATCTAAAGTTAAAGTGTTAAAGAACTTTCTAGAAGACAAGTTCGAATTTTATCTGAGATATATGAAAAAAGTCAGATTAATTACAGGCCACCTTAAAACATACCTTTGTCTTTAACGATTACGATTTTCACTTAGCTTCACTCTTGTCAAACCTACGTTATTTCTTGACACAAATACTCGCTGAAAGAAGGGAAAATCCATGATAAACATCTCTTGTCGTCATCTCGAGAACGAAGAACAGTAAAACGAACAAATCAAATGCGCGACATCCACGAAATGAACAACAAAAAAGCAAAAAGTAGTCGTTAGCACTCAGCAGTTTTTCCATTTCAATTATACAACAAACACTCGAAATATGGTTGCAAATACCTTGAGAAAGTATCTGCCCATAAACTGAAAAAGAATTTCGTAAAATAAAAATAAAAGTGTTATAACTTTCCTCCAGCGCACGATGCCATACGAAACCTAGAGAACAGAGGAATCCCCCATAAATTTTCGTAATTTTCACGGTGCTCTAGGAACAAATTACTCGATGAGCATACTATTGTGTTAATGTGATGTTGTTGTGCAATACCTTCATTGGTTTGTCTCCGAATGACTGTAGCTCGACATCAGGAATTGACATCATCGATTGATTGAGGTTGACTTGCATGGGAGCCCGAATTAAGAATTCAAAACATGTCTCAGTCCAGTCCTTAGCAAATGTCAGCTGTAATTTGTAAAGTTTATTCCACGCTCATGACGTTTGGAAGTTATTTTTTTTAATAAGTCTTGCTTTATAACGGTAATGTAACGTCACCCAGTTGTCTATTTCAAGGTCAAGTTCGCCTTATGCAGCGCCCACATAGTTTTTTTTTTTTTTAAATGTTTCAAATGAGAAAAGTATCTAAAGTGACTAGGAGTATACTCTTACCATACGTCTTCGTCTTATTCATCCCATAGCTATCGTGGAAAGAATTGTCTGTTTGTATTATAGAGTCTGGTGGTTGTGTATTTCTTCTGTTCTGTTTGTTTATCCAATCTTGGGAGATGTCAGGCAATTTAGAGACAGACATTTAGTGTGAATACGACTTACGAGCAATCTATTAGCGATGTAAGGCATTTGTGTTAATTTCGATAATTTGGAGATACATATTCTACAAGAAGATAGTAAAAATATAATAACATTTTTTGATAGTACATACATAGTATAAGGGGGAAGCATTTGTAATCCAAAAAATGGGGCGATGGGTTGAATAGATATTCGTAAGATTTGCGACAACTTTCGATTCAAATATGTGCGCGAGTATTTCGCAGATTGTTTTGAGTATCTACAGATGCTTGACATATTTTTGACTTGAATGATTTATAGAATTGTGTGTAGGTATTTCCTTTTTATTTTTTATTAAATTGCGGAAAGACATGCTGGTGGAAATGTTGTTATATATATATTTCCCCAAATGAATTTTTTTTTACAGAGATAAGGGGTTTAAAGTGATGTTAACAAGTCGCTTAAGTGAGAAATGATCAATTAAATTTTATTTTTCAATTGAACAGATACAATATGGAAAAAATGTTTTTTTAAAGAATAAGCAGCCAGCAATGTGCCTCCACATAAGTCAAGTTTTCTGTTTCAACATCTAATTGAATTATTAATGTGATGTTTGAATGTTGTGACTGTCGTCTGTCACGACCTTGAGGTATCCATAAGGCTACGTAGAAGCAACAGAACCCGATAGGTGTTGTTGAGTGAGGATGCCTCTTAAATTGAATGTTGTTTACCCTGCTGGTAAATCATACCATATTGAAAGTATGTTTGCGTCGTTGGAAATTAAATTTTCCAACCAGAGGAAAGGCCCATGCTTAAGTCTCCGTCGAGCACTCAGGCCCACAAGATGTCTGAGTGAGTGCCCCTGCACTGCTGATATGGTCACAAATATCGTAGATACTATCCTCTTTTTGATAGAAAATTCAAAGGTAGGGAACTATGTAATATGACCATCAGCCCGCTGAGTCTAACAGTTTATCTGAACACTTATGTAGTTCAGCGTAAGGACAACATGTTGAACATGTTGCATAAGTCATGATAAGGCTTCGGCGAAAGAATTTATAAGGATGAAGCCAAAGGCGACATATTTCAAGTTTCGTTAATTAAAGACTTCTTTTACCATATATCTATTAAGGATGTCGAAATAGACATAGACTTGGTGACAAGGGAGATCCCTAAAGGACAGAGTTCACATGCTCATTCTATGGGTCACTGTCCATAAAAGAATCAGGTAGTCCAAGTGGAGGTGGTTTGAACACGTAAAATGCTAAATATGGTGAAGCGATAAATAGACTTGGAGATGAGCTATCCTATTGTTGGCGACAGCCAAAAAAAAAAAAAAAATACAAAAACCATGTTCAGACTTGTACCTTAGGCTAGGTGTATCTCTAATGCGTTGTCAATCTGGGTAGAATACTTCTTGCATGGTAATATCTATTTTATAGCAGTCTAGGGCTTGCTTAAGCTCCAGATATTTCTACTGCAGATCCTGACGTCCTTTGTTTGTCTTTCAGTCATGAACAGTGAGTTTGTCCTTATTCATTTGCATTTTATTCGTGGCTTCGCAACACTAACTATTTACGTGGCAGTTAGCCGCAGGATCAAATCTTAAACTGGAGGGACCCCTTAGGCAAAAAACCACTTATGTTCTTGAGAGAGTAAGAGGCTTGAGCTATTAGGCAGTTATACTGGTGCGTCAGCATCTATATATTAGCACACAGACGATTCCTAAAAGAGTCTTATTTATCTCAGCTCGAAATAAGTTGAAGTAGCTCATAATGACTGTCTCGGCAAGATTGGCAAGTCAAGTCCGGATGAGTGAGATCAGTATCTGGTGCCTAGACAAAGATTGATTTTTTTTTTTTACAATCCCGCGCGCGCACCAAGGTGATATGAATACCTTTTTACTGGCTTTTCTCCACCACTTCGCGGGCGGGTGGTGTAGTAGTTGAAACTCAGGCGTGAGTTATTAGATTTCGATATTTTTCCGGAGGTGGTTGTCAAACTGGAGCGAGTGCATCCTCAACCAATGGGTCTTAGTACGTGCTAGTTGTTAGTTCGTTACATTTAGCCTAGCCAGCAACCACTCCAACATCAGTGTTATGCCTTCGTCAGAGTTGACGCCGACGGGGTTTTCATATAACTACATACAAATTCAATAAAAAGACTTTTTTAGAGAATTGCCTCGCACAGGGTTCGAACCCGCGACCCTCTGATTGAGGAATCTATGCATGTACAACTACACCATGGCCACCTCATCAAGGAATGCGCATTAACTTATCAATCCGAGATAACAACGAAAAATGCACATAAGCAAAGAGATGGCAGAAAAAAATGGTCCAATGACTCCCCCAACGTAAGCAACACATCATGTAGCGACTTTAAATGGATGTAATGGCTCGTGCATTACTCGCTGATTTTGAGTGGATTCAGGTGGAAATGAGCCTCGTCAATGCGATAAAATCACCGAGAGATTGTTCATCAGAAACGTCGTTCCATTGCTTATTCGCACAAATTCTAATTCTGTTTGCTTCACAAATGTTAAAACCGAATTTACATTCGACGCCATTTATATATTCGACCCTGTATTATTTTTCTCGAATTCAAGTACATTTATTCCAAACAAATTCGGAAATGTTCAATCTACTGACTGTAAACAAACTGACAAGAATTGTTCCGTCTTCAAATTTTTCTGCACATGTTAAAAAGTCATCAATCAATTTGACAGAGGTCTTAACACCATTCAAACTGTCACACTGACAGAAGAAGACAGCAATCAAAACAGCACCAATTGTCAAACATGGCAATATAACAAGAGTCTTATCTAAATTTACCTCTTAATTGCTCCGTATCTAAATTTCACTTAAAAAAAACTACCACACTGTTAGTAATCACTGTTTTTGATTAGACTGCTTCATTAACCATCACAATTTCCTGTCTCAAACAAAAGCTTTCTTTCCCCATTCAATAAAGTAAAGCAGCGACAGTAAAAAAAAAAAATAAATAAAATCATCCACCCGGCTGACTGAACATAACATAACAACCGGTTATGCATTTCACTGATGTATCTTAAAACAAACTTCTTTATCGAGTCAATTTGAATACTCGTAAACGATTAACGTCTGAACACGCACTGTTCAAAGTCGTTGCCTATGTCAATAAACAAGAAAATCTATTGACAGTATCCATTGAAGGAAAGAGTGTTCCCGCTCCCATTGCCACTACATTAGCTCTGTCAGTCAGTTTACAAAGTAGTAACCAAGGTAACCATCGTAAACAAAAACAAAACGAAACAAATCTCAAATCTCCACTGCTGCACTGTTGGAAGTGGAGTTGGAATGCTCGCTATGACTTTCCGTATCCAGATACGAGTTCGATACGCCATACGGGTATGGTTAAAGGCCAACCGGTTCACTTTAGTAAAACCAGCGCCATTCGCCGTGACTATTTGTAACTGTCATTGGGGACTAAGACTGGGATTGGGATATTGTAAACACAGAGGTGTACACCACACTAACCGAACCGGTTCTTAATGGTTGTACTCGTACCACAAGGCACAACCAGTTGTGCAACATCCAGTTCCTAGGCTCACAATACGAGTAGCTACATTCGAGTGGAAATATTCGATTCGTACGCGCTGCAACTTTTAGTGGATTTGTAACCAAAACTAAGCCCGCCGGACGCGACAGATGGTGTTCACTGTAGTCGTAGATTGTAGACCCGCACTATGCGGTACTCTCAGTCAATTCAAGGGAAAGTTGTTCCGGTCGAGTTTGCATTTTTTCTTGCCGTTTTTGTTTCCATGGAATTAAATGTAACTCTGGGAATACTTGGAAAGTCTAACGATGAAGAAGAGTAAGCGACGCAACGACGCGGTTATGAATGGAATTGCCCCACAAACCTAATGTTTTATGCGCGGCATGACGTCAACCGTCGAGTAATGACAGTTTAGCGGTAGTCAGTTGGAATTTTGTGAAAAACCGCTGTGCGGATATGAAATTTCACCCAACGATGGAGCAAAGGCATTTTCGTTGGAATACGTAGTTGGGGTTGTGGGTTAATTATATTGTTGGTGGCGTTATGGTTTGGGCGGGGACTGTACATAGGTTGTGAAATTTGTAGAAAGAATGACGAAGACTATGTGGAGAAATAAATAAAAATACGCTTTGTCGTTTGTTTATATTTTTACAGGCTTATTGGTATTTTACGGTCACATTAAGTGGTTGTTAGATTGTTGAGTTGTAAGGGAGTACGAAACGTGACCTTGGACATTTGTAGTATGTACTTCCTTTTTGGATTGGGGATAATTTAAGTTAAAAGGAGTGCTGATGGAAACGAAACTGACGTAGTTGCTTAATATAAATTTGATTATCATTTTAGGAAATGAGAAAGCAGCTTTGGGCTAAAAAATTGAAAGGAGATACTTTAACTATTTATTATAGAGAGACGGAAACTGCTGAACATGGACTAAAACTTTCACACAAAGTTCCTATTCAACGAAAGTGTAAAGTGTTTTTATTAAACCGCAAATATGGTAACTGCGCGTTTTCGACGAATATTAATGTATGTATCACAAAATCTATTTAAGCCGTCCTGGTGCTCTGCGCTTTAGCACCTTTGACTTTTCTCACGTCCATGTCGTCACTAAAGTTTAGTTCAAAACCGACACAATTCTGAATGGTAAAAAGATGTTAATGTCAACTTTGACACTTTAGTGTAGACGCCCATGTTTTGTCTTTATTGATGACAAATAATTTCATGTTGGTCATGTTTATCCATATTTATTGCTTCTGTTTCTGTTAGCAACCATATCATTGACAGCTAACGATTTTCTTCTCTGTCAATATCATTCATTAATGACTGTAAACACACAGACTTTTGTCTGCTGTGAGGTCTTTCACTACCGCATTATCTTCGATAAATTGAATGACTCTACAGGCAGAATAACGGTGTTCATTCGTATTGATCCAAGGTCATAAATTCTAACGTTTTCATGTTGTTATATAGCACGTACAGTTTGGTGTTTTTTTTTTTTTTTTTTAATAGCAGGACTTTTCCATTCGTCATAAGGAGAATACCATACAAAGTGTCCACGATTACTCATGCTTGAGCGAACAAAAGCATCCTATTATATGGATTTATGTTTGCGTCTTGACATGAATCCGTGCCAGTAGTATAATACTCGTCTATGCCGTCATTGTTCTAACAACCCTATACAAGCTAATGAACGCGGATAAAAACGGATTCACTGTTGACGATTCTTGAAAACGTGTTTAAAGGCCAACGACTCTAAAATAAGCATGTGAAATATTCGAACGACAATACATCTGGCAACGGGCTTAGGCTTATTGCCTTTGCGACGGGAGGAAATATGACTATAGCAAGCATACGGTTTTCTCATCTCAATATAAATAAGGGGACTTGGTGGTCTCCGGAGCAAGGCATGAACTATCTTTTTATGGATGTCAAGGCCTCAGATGATAGAAATTATATAGCTATGTCTAGTTTAGGTATCGCTGTCAAATCCGTCCGTGGAGAATGACGATTGAGAATACTCGTACGACTTTACCGAGACCTTTGAAGCAAAAAAACGTTTTAGATAAGTTGACGCGCTATCATGTGACTTCTTTAATATTATACTTGAAAAAATTGTGCGAAACTTATAAGCGAACACTGGAGGCACAATCTTTTAATAGTCTGTGCAACTACGCCGATGACATCGACATAATAAGCAGATCTCAGCAGGCTGTCACCGGTGCGTTTGCTAGTATTGAAATGGAAGCTACCAAAATCGGTCTAGCGGTAAATGAGGACAAAACCAAATATATGCCGTCAACAAGAAGGGACACATAACGTCAGCGAATTGGGCAGAGCGTCGACGGCTTTAATATGGGGTAGTAAGAAACTTTGTCAACTCTGACTCTGGAATTCTGCCAAACAACACCTCAGCAGAATTAAAAAGAAAAATCACTTGCAAATCACTTTTTTTTTGGGCTGAGAAGGTAATTGAGTAGTAAGGCCCTCTCCCGAAAAACTAAGGATACTCTACATAATTTATGGTGTTGAAGCATGGACTCTATCGAAAACAGATGAAGATATGTTCAGTCGTTTCCTCCCTCGAAAGATATTCGGTCGAGTTTTTAGGGACGGACCTTGGAGAAGAAGATTTAACAACGAACTATACGAGATGCACAGCGGCATCGGCGTAGTCGGAAACTGCGCACCCATCGCCTTGAGATAGCTAGGAGTTGTAGAGCGAATGGACTCCAATGTTTCGAATCTAATCCGGAGGGACAATGCAGTTGAGGAAGAACTCATCTTAAAAGATCGGGCTAACTTGAAAGGCTCGTTAGTTAAATGCCAGGTTCACCCAGAAATGTAGTGCCACCTATGTTAGTAAATAAGACTGCTGTTATAGAACACCACATTTTACACTTCATAAGCAGTCCAACAACGGTGATTGTTTCGAAAGTCTCCGTTGCTCAAGTCAGTTTATATCAATTCATGATTCGAAATTCAAGTAAAATGGAAATTCTGCTCCGTGTATTGCTAGATAATGATCAGAAGTTAAGTTTTTTTTATGGTAAATGCAAGACAATCCAGATGAGAGGTCTGCTTGTCTTCGAATACGTACACGTCATCAGATTGCATTTTGTTAATACCTTAACAATCATAAATTCATTTCACTCTTTTCTATCAGAGGTCAACGGTAGAGCTATGAAGGCTAAGGCACGATGTTTTTTTATTCTACGCAATCCTTACCAAATCTATAAGCGCTGCTTTAAATCCTTCAGCCTGACCTCCCCTAAAATTTTATCAGCCTTAAAATCAGATATAATCAACTTAACCTTATTCCAGTCAGGTGGTCGGAATTCATTTTAATCTTTGTTAATTGGTTCGTTCTACTTGCCAGTAATCTAATCTAATCAGTCTTTGTATCCTTAACATTTTTTTTAGGTGATGATTGAATTTCCGAATATCATCTATGCCAGAATCTTACCTTGGATGTATGGCCTCCCTGCGACCTTATATAGGGTTTTCCGATAGGGACTTGACAACTTTGAATTTAATTTGTGAACGCACTCTTTCACTATTCATCAAACTGTCACTGTCAATTTATTCAGTAAACTCAACATTTGGTTCAGTTTGGTAAAGTACACTAACGAGCAACGTTTGCAAATAATATAAATTTTCTACAGATATTCGGAGTCGGTGACTGCAACTTTAAGAGTGTTAACTCCAATTTTCGGTCGTAATTCTCGCCGTAGTAGACAGGCAATAACAAGTTTAGTGCAAAAATTTGAGTCTACATATTCGCTGTGTGATGTTGCAGTGGCAGTGAGACAACGGGTTGGTCTAAGTGTCAAAAATATCGCTGCCGTTCAGACGTCCGTAGCAAACGATCCAAATCAGTCAATTCCACAAAATTAAGCTGACTCAAGAATTGAAGACGATGGACCATTTGAAGCGACGTACGTTCTCCGATTGGGTTCTGGAGAAGATGCTCCAAGATGATGAATTTCATCGCAAAATCATCTTTAGTGACGAAGCTCATTTTTGGCTCAATAGGTTCGTCAATAAGCAAAATATGCGTTATTGGTCGGGTGAAAACCCACATGTGCTTCATGACTCACCACTTCATCCACAAAAATAACTGTTTGGTGCAGTTTGCATGCCGGCGGCGTTATTGGGTCATATTTTTTCGTCGACGATAACGATCGTCACGTTACTGTGAATGGTCAGCGTTATCGCGCGATGATCACCGATTAATTTTGGCTCGAATTGGAAGACATGGACTTGGACGACAACAGGATGGTGCCACAAGCCACACAGCATACGCTACAATCGATTTATTGAAGAGTAAGTATGGTGAGCGTGTTATCTCAAGACATGGGCCAGTCTATTGGCCGCCTCGTCTGTGCGATTTAATTCCGCTTGACTTTTTTCTGTGGGGCTACGTTAAGTCATTGGTTTATGCCAACATGCCGACGACGTTGGAAGAGCTCAGAGCCAACATTGAACGCGTCTGTCGACATTCTTCATCAGAACGTTGCGTCTCTGAAGTTTATTAGCAACGTTGACTTATTTCGGATGTAGCTGATCGACATCAGTAGCATTTCAGTGTATTGACATTCGGAGAATATATATTCGTAACTTACGAGTAGTTTTAACGAGGTATTGGTCTTAATCAATTTCTTTGAAAATTTTGGCTATCTTGAACGCTAAAGCTTGGTCTTGTGCCTATTGCAATTTATTCAAACTGCATCACAGTTTAATAATCAGGCACCGCATTCGCCTAGCTACAAATATGATTATTCTAAGTCCTTTGGAAGTGGCATCTCGAAAGGTATTAACTTTCGTCGTATCTTGACGTTGAAGACACTAAAAAGATTTTATTTCTTGCATAGGGCATTGCTTATAATGACGAGTTTGTAGAAATGCCCAAGACTAGTTGCCGATAGCTTATACACTAATCTTGTCCATTCAGCGTTTTCCGTAGCAATTGTCATAGTTTTCCTACTGCCTTCCGCTCGGCCCATCAAAATCGCACTTTTTGTATTGATGTCTGTTTTGCGATGTATGATCTTCACTAATTGTTCGACTTCACGTTGTTTTTAAATGATTTAAGATTCCACAAGCATCTCGGGAAGTCCCATCAGTCCCAAAAAAACAACATCAAAAACCGAAATTTAATGTCAGGCGGTCTTATAGTTATTGTATTGAAAAATGATAAAAAATGATAAAAATGATAAAAACTAGTCCGCTGTTGAAACAGGTGTGCCCTTATATAAAGTAAAAAATACAATACAACTTTGTTCTTATTAAAAGAATTGATTAATATGATTTGCCTAATACAAGTGATACAAATGTATCACATTTTGGCTGATACTTTCAAGTCAAACTTGTTACGATTTTAAGACATCTAGACACGTCATTGCCGACATTACCTCATAGTTCAGTTAGTCAGAATCATCTTAGTTTCGGCGCTTTCCAATTTTGAGAATAAAAGCTCATTCATGATTCAATCAAAGTCTGTGTCAAGGTCAGAACTACTTGCAAGAAACTACGCCATAGTAACATCCATTTGTTTGGAAATTTACCGGCAAAGCTGACGATGTATTTGTGATGACTAACCCATACAGCTCAATTAAAATCAACAAAACCAAGCGTACGTCACAAAATAAACGATTGTGCAACTGGCCCCAAAGCCTCAAAATAGATACATTCAAGTGAGTACGTATGTACCATATTATTCACTTAACTCTGCAGCTGATAAGATAAAGACCTTGATTCGTATTTTCGGTTTAAAGATAACACACTTTGAAAACAGACAAACGCCAGCAGATGATTTGAGTGGAATTCGAATTTCTGCTGAACAGACCCAAATTTATGTAGAACATGACGCCATCGAATTGACAGGGGCACTCCTCGCCATTGTGGAGCTATCAATTTATCGAAAAAACAATTGGGAAGTAGTTTATTGAATGTTTAATGAGAAATTATGAACAGACGAACATGAAAATATTCGGCTTTCGCTGTATTGTTTTAAGTTCTTATCTGTTAATCTTTTACATACAGTCGACATGGAATCGGACATGTGACATTGAAAGAGATATCTTTAGAACACGAATCTATCTGTAGCTAAAACAGAGTTTTTCTGTGGTGCAAAGAGTGAATTTTAACTTTAAAGATGTGATAAATTGACTGTCGGATATGTATTTGAAATAAAACAACTTTTTAAAAGGTTTTTCGATTTGATTCGAAGTGATCCATTATGAAGATGATTTCCCATTTGATATGAACAATTATCATATTATACAAATCAAACTTCGACTTGAAATTCGTTTCCTGTGCGATTATTCTGAGATTTCCAGCCAAAAATATCGTCAAAGGTACGTAATGATTAACTCACTGCTGTCAGCCGAGTTATCTTGATAGCGGAACTTGGATTATCCTCGCAGAAATAGTTCTAACATATCCTCAGTAACAACTGTGTCTCTATTACTAAGTTTTTTGTTTATATCTAAGGAGTTCTGTTCTGGTCTTGTTGCCCTGACACGTTATCTTTACTTTTTGATAAAGCATCCAAATATTGTTTGTAGCCCCAGAGAAAATAAACGAATATGTCAAATTCATGAGATGTCAAAACATGAGTTAATTTGATCGCGGCGGTCATTTGATTAACGCTCGCCGTGAGATGACCCAGTCGCCAAATCCTTCACAACTTCTAGCATTGCGTCGCTTGTATTGCAAGGAGTGCTATCTGGTTTGAACCACAGCTCGGATATATTGATATTGTTAATGTTGTCGTGTTCTCTCAAATAACAGCAATTTTGCTTGTTGACATAACCACGGATCCAAAAATGGTCATTGTCCAAGAAGATCACTTTTTGGCCAAAATTCGAATCTTCAGCCAACATTTCCAGCGCCCAACTAGCGAACTCACGGAGTTGTCTATGGTTGACTGGCTTCAATTCTTGCGTTATGGATTTACGCCCAAATCCAACCGTAAAACAAGCCAGGTTGACTCTCTGGCGAATCTTGTCAACCAAACAGACATTACACAGGACACCGATTATCCCAGTCCTGCTTTACGGTGCAGAAGCTTGGACACTGAAGAAAGCGGATGAAAAATCACTTGGGTGCTTCAAGAGAAAAGTCCGTCGGATAATTTTCGATCCCGTTTGCATCAATAGAGAATGGAAGAGACATTTCAACAGCAAATTGTATGGATTAAAAAGCGATGGCGACGTCTTCAGAAAAGCTCGGATAACCCAGTTTAGATTGTTAAATTGTTTTGTTTGCATGGACACCAGCGTCCCGGACCAGGGAGTTTTCGACCTTAACCTTCATCTTCATCTGAGGTCTTATGAGCAACTAGAGGCAGCAGACCGTACTAGCTTGAAAGTCATGTTAGCTGCGGCCCTGGTCCATTCTGGACTTAAGCTTCCTATGAGTAACTAAGTAAGAAATCTTAATAATACGTACATAGCTAGAAGCAAGTCAGAGGGTGCTTTGTAGATAAGTTAGAACTTGTAGGGATTGGATTGGATTGATAATTATTGAGTGTCACTACAGTGAGCAGTGTAAAATAGCAGGTGGAGTTCCACAAGGATTGGCACTGGGTGCAGTCCTATGCAAGGTGATGTACGAGAGTTTGCTAAAAATGCAGAGGTCAAGCAGGGACGAGATACCCCAGTAGTAGAACGCTTGCAGAGGTGTCAAACTATGAATTCGGACACAGGCGATTAGAGAATTGATAGCGAAGGTAAATAAGTCCGTTATCATGGATGCCCTATACAGTAGCGAATCTATCTGGTTGAAAGAGAAAACATTTACATTATTGTAGCAACCCTGGGTAATTTGGAATACTTTAGCCTAAACGACAATGAATACATGGAATCCTTTCCAAGATAGACGAGGTTAAGAAGGAGTTACGATGAGGTAAAACTTTATGTTACACAATTCCTGATAGGTATTGGAGGCTCCCAATAGTAAATTTACGAATATAAGCAAGAATATGACCAATACTGCACATATTCTGCTGGACTCTGGCTTTTACGAAGCTACCAGACATTTATCGGATATGGAAATAGGAATAGACGGTGTTGTAATACCAAGGAGACTTACTACGTATATATATGCTACTTCCGCCAAAGGGATCCAAACAGGCCATGATGCCACATATGTTTCTACAAAGTGAAATCTTGACTGGCGGGTCAACAGGTTAGCGATAATGGCCTATTTTTTTTTAGCCATGTACTAATGCTGAAGCATGGAGTTGGGCATACCTCGTTACCTTACCGTTGTATCAATAAAAAGGCGGAAGCTCTTTTCAAGATTCCAAAAACCTGATACGGTTGTTATAGAACACATAAATTGCTGTGCATAATAGCAATAGAAAGTGCCACAAATTGACAAAAGTTCTGCGAAATAGTTTCAATTGCGAGTTTTCTACAGAATGACCACTCTCATCAAGACTTACCATATTTCTTAAAATATTTAACTAATTATCGCATATAATTCACTGGGATGAATACAGTTAAGGAAGGGCAGAGGTATTAGGCCCACTCCATGGAGTACTCCACAATAAAACAAAGGGAAACCTAATAAACTTGCTTATTATTCTGACAAGCTTTCGAGATCTGAGCCATATGTCATGTGACGTTATATAGTGGGTGCGTTTAAGACTATTAATTTATGCAGTGAATAAATGATTAGCCACTCAAACTAATACAAAGGAGCCCCTAATATTGTCAATCAGATGCAAGTAGGAAACATACTTTGAGATAGAACACAGACAGACCGCTGTCTCAATAGAAAGAAAAACGTGAGCTTAAGAAAATTTTTACCGAAATGGGATAAGAACACGCCCAAACCAACAAACTCTGACTCTGGAAAAGATATATGCAAATATTGGGTCATATAAAAAGTCTCCGAGGTTTTTTGTCACTAGATGGTGTTGGTGTCCATTTATCTGGAAACATTTTGACACTAATTTTGACACACGTAATTGAAAGGTGACATGTCAGGTAACATTTTTTTTATGAAGACAGCTGTGTAATTTGTTGCTCGTGTTAAAAGTTGTACTGATTTGAATATGAGTGAAATATCTGAAGAAATACGCTATGTGATGCTTTCTTACTTTAAAAAAGCGAAAAACGCCGAAAAAAAATGCCGAAAAAAAATGCCGAAAAATTTGTGCAGTTTATTTCGATGTAAAAGATGTACCTCACACTAGTCGGCCTGTCGCTGATAAAGTCGATGAAAGGAGCACAAAACATCAACAGTGTGACAGTTTGCAATCATTTAAAATGTGCAGGCTACTCAAAGAAGCTCGATGTTTGGGTGCCACATATATTAACGCAAAGAAATATAATTGACCGCATAACCATCAGTGAAATGCTGCTGAAACGTAGCAAAATGGAACCATTTTTGAAGCGATTCATTACGGGCGATGAAAATTGGATTAAATACGAGAATATCCATGCAAGCGATCATGGTCAAAGACCGGTGAGTGTTTGGTTTGATTGGAAGGGAATTGTCTATTATGAGCTGCTAGAATGTTGCGAAACGGTCAATTTGATCCTCTTTTGTCCACAACTCTTCCGTTTGAATGAAGCTATCAAAAACGAGCGACCAGAATTGGGCAACAGAAAAGGAGTTGTCTTCTATCTTGACAATGCTAGACCACACACATTTTTGATGACCCGGAACAAATTGACGGAGCTTGGTTGGGAAGTTTTGATGCATCCACTGTATAACCCGTACCTTGCACTCTCTGATTACCATTTGTTTCGGTGTTTGCAATACTCTCTTGATGGTAAGAAATTGGTCGACCAAAGAGCCGCTGAAAATCACTTGGCCAAGTTTTTCGCTGATAAACCACAGAAGTTCTACACCGATGGATCTATGAAGCTACCTGGAAAATGGCAAAAAGTCATAGATAATAATGGCAAATATGTACTTGATTGAAATTGATTTTGAATAAAGAAACTTTTTTTTTCAAAAATGTACCAACAAAACCGCGGAGACTTTTTATATGAACCGATATATTGGATCTATAACTTAATTCTTCTTAAAACTTAGCGGTTTGCTAAGAGCTGGCGTAACTTGTATTATTCCATTGGAACATGCGTTGGAAAGCTACTGTCATTGTACGTCATTTCAGTATATGTCATTCATTTGAAGCGTAAACAACAATATTTTTTTTTCACTCAAATATGTCGAACTTTGTGCCTGAAAAAGTGTTTTTGCGGGGAGTTCTTCTTCAATACTGAAAACTGCTGCCGCAAGTCATCGTATTTTGGTGGAAGTTTATGGTGAACATGCGCTAGCTGAGCGAACGTGCTAAAAATGGTTTGCACGATTTAAGAGTGGTGATTTTGGCTTGGAAGACGATGAACGTCCTGGGCAGCCAAAAAAGTTTGAAGATGAATAACTGGAAGCATTACTCTATGAAGATTGTTGCCAAACACAAGAAGAGCTCGCAGAATTTTTGGGTGTCACTCAAGCAGCCATTTCAAAGCGTTTAACAACAGGAAATTGGGTTCCACATAAACTCAAGCCGAGAGACGTCGAAAGGCGGTTTTGCTTGTCCGAAATGTTGCTGGAACGCCACAAAAGGAAGTCATTTTTGCATCGGATTGTTACTGGTGATGAAAAATGGATCCATTACGATAACCGCAAGCTCAAAAAATCATATGTGAATATCCATTGCGCGAAGGTAATGCTCTGTATTTGGTGGGATCAGATTGGTGTGCTGTATTATGAGCTGCTAAAACCGGGTGATACCATCAATAGACAACGCTACCGAACACAATTAATCCATTTGAAGAGAGCAGCAGCCGAAAAACGCCCGGAATATGCGACTAGACACGAAGCAATTATTTTCCATCATGACAACGCTCGGCCCCATGACCTTGCCCCTTCTGACTACCATTTGTTTCGGTCGACGCAGAACGCTCTCACTGAAATACGGTTCACATCAGAGCAGAATATCAAAAATTGGCTTGATTCATTCTTGGCTGCCAAGCCGGCGCCGTTCTTTTGGGATGGGATCCACAAATTGCCAGAAAGATGGGAAAAAGTCATAGCTTCAGATTTTCTTAAATAAACGTTCAAATTTTGAAAAAAAAAACTGCACGAATTAAAATATATACCCAATATTAAAAACGCCTTATGATCAAACACCCTGGAAGCAAGTCTAAAACAGAATATTGTGACTCCCCGTACAAGATAGATTAAGCCTTAGGCTAAGTTCCTCAGAATGAAATCCATTGTAATATACCATATACGAGTATAACCTAAAAATAATAAAAAGACAGACGAATGATTACAAGGCGTCCCACGTCGTCCTCTCAATCAATTCAGTTTTAGTCATCGTATCATACTTGAGATATGGTGCCTTAAATAGTCTGTTTACATACTACGAGTAGGTACTCATATTATACTTCGGCATTCCATGGTACGAGGTTTTGGAAAAAAAATAAAAAGTAAGACAAGCATTCCAGTTGTAGTCACTACTCAAACATGCACCACAATCGGATATGAGATACAAATGAAAATAAATAAAATGATAAACTTCTCATTAATGTTCTGGACGCATCGCATTTTCACCGCCTTCAATGGAAAAGGAAATGGCGCGCAATTTTATTTGCATACGAGGCTATACTTTGTCGTACGTGCAAAGTCTATAACCGTTAAATTGATTATGCTGAACGTTTAGAACGTACATATTTGATTTACTTCAATATTGACCTGTCAAAATGGATGTACATATGTAGTTCCTTATTTGGCCGGAGCGTGAGGATGATGTTGTTATGTCACTTGAGTTACAGAATTCTTAATTTCGTGTCATTGGCTTTCTGTTGGCCTCTTTGGAGAATTTGTCTAACGAATCATAAGAGAAGGATGCGGCAATTCATTTTAATGATATTGACATTCCACGTATGTACGTCTTATGCAACTCAATGCAGTTTTCAATTAATAAAAGTCCATCAAGTTCATGTTCAATGGTTTTTGAGATGCGCAACAAATATGTCAGAGCAGAGTTGTCTAAGTCAGCGCTTTGTTATTTTTGACAGGTTTCATACACATAAATGATCGTAAGAGTTCCAGCTAGCTCAATGATCTCATTGAACAAACCTAAAGTTACTTAGCCAATCATAAATAATGATACAAGGAAAAACTGATGACGATTGCGAACGAGTTAATATTTTTCAATTAGTTTTATTTAATTGATTGTGTCAATCACATATTTCTACTAATTTTAGAACAGATTGTTTGAAACGATTAGCCTTCCATTACGACCTAAATTGCTCCTAAATCGTCCATTGCTCGGACAAGTGCTTACTTTGAAGAGTCTACACTTTTGGTGTCACGCAGAGCATTCAGGTGGTCAGTTATTCAGTGGTATGTGTCTCATGATCGATACTCACTTTCCAGGTAACTTGATTAGAACCGACACACAGCCTTCAAATCGCCTGAGTCCGATACTATACTTTATACGAGTCTTCTACAGAAAGGTTAAGACCAGCTCCTGGCGACATTGAAGCAAATCTTCACTTTTAGCCTGACATTGGTTAGAACTTCAATTGTATCAGACTGGCTCTACTAAGCCACACTGATGATTCTCCATCTCTTTGACGTGACATGCTACACTGTCAAAGCCATCTTTATTTCAAAAAGAAGTGGTTCTGGAGTTTGGGTGGTCTTGTCAGAACTCTTGTTGTTGTGAAACTATGAAACCGACTTTCCGTGCTCAGAAATTTGAGGAAGAAAAGAAATCAATACCCCACCGAAGACGATATATTTAGGTTTCCTCATTGGGAAAACATGCATATACAATATGTTCCAGATGCAGATATGTGTATGGTACGTGTACGCAGTCTTGATGATAATAAGATGTAGGAATTGATGAAAGGGGCGAAGCAACCTACGGCTTTTGCGAGAGCACAAACCAAGCTAACATACTTCGAAAACGCAATCAGTACCCTAAGTCTCGTTGAGTCCCAGGTTATAATGGAATCGTGGGAAGAGATATCACAGATGGTAACGGTCAGAAGAGAGTTTCTCAAGACATGATGTTTAGGGCTTCCGTTGGCACTTGGGTTTCTCATGAACATAACCGCCTATGGCTTCTAAAAGTCTCTAAAAGGTCAGCAATATTTCTACTTTCCGCCAGGAGGAAAGATTGCGGACTGTTTTTGCTAAGCGTCCGCTGTATGAGGTATAGAGTGCTTTCAGCCTCAAATCACCCCGCAAACCTAATCTAACGCGTTAAAACACATTTTTCAGCTATTGAAGATTTCGGTGTTTTTAGTAAGTCCTCGTCATTCATATATTTTAGTTATTATCAGCATTCTTGTTGCTCGAAATCACTAGATCATTGTTCTTGCGTAGGCTTCTCGAAACATATACTCACTTTCGATAATTATCATCACTTAATTGTGGAACAATGAAGGAAGTGCAAATCCGAGATTCACTCTTCTTTGACTACGGCTAGACTACGAATGCGTGGTTGTCTTTTGACTAGTGTCTCATGGCAACTGTTAAACTCGCAAAACATGCGAATCAAAGAATAGCAGCAACCAAATGCTCTTACATTAACTCACATTTAGAAGTTTAGCTGTCAATATTTCTTCTTATTTTATTCTGTTTATTCCGTATTAATACATCTTGTACGCTTTCGTTGGCAAGTTAAAGTAGTCGGTCGTGTTTCCGATATTTCGGAACTTGGTTTCTTGAATGCATATTAGGTAAATCAATTTTGCGTTACCATAATATAGGGTGTTTCATCGTGAGGTTCGAATTTAAATAGGTTCTTTTTGACAGATCACGCGTGACTCCTATTAAACTGCTTTGTCATTTTTGTTCAGTATCGTTTGGCAAGTAGTCATAGAAAGATTCACACTACAACAGCGTCTCCAAATTGTTCAGCTGTATTACGAAAATCAGTGTTCTGTGAGAAATGTTTTTCGTGCGATTCGAGGAACTTACGGTGCGCATAATCGACCTACTGAAACCACTATTGCCAATTTGAGTCCCAGTTTACATTAGTGGATGATACTCGACCAGTTAGACTACATCCAGCACGCAGTGAAGAGACTATAGCAGCTGTAGCTGAGAGTGTACGCGAAGATCGTGACGAATCGATTCGCCGTCGTTCTCAGCAGCTTGGCTTATTTTACGTAAAGTTCTCGGCCTAAAAGCGTATGAAATTCAACTTGTGCAAGACTTGAAGCTAGGCGACTTGATTTTGAATTTTGTTCAGTGATGAAGCCCATTTATGGCTCAATGGATACGCTAATAAACAGAATTGCCGTATTTGGTCTGATGAGCAACCCGAAGACTACCAAGAGCTACCATTCCATCCTTTAAAAACAACGGTATGGTATGATTTATGGGCTTGTGGAATCATTGGTCCATATTTCTTTAAAAATGAGGCAAATCAGAATGTTACCGTCAATGGTAACCGTTATCGCGCCATGTTAACGGAATATGTGCTTTCTTAAATTCAAGCACATGGTCTCGGTGAGCTCTGGTTTGAACAAGACTGCTCTACGAACCATACAGCACGTGAAACTTAATTTCACGTTTTGCTACGGTAAATTGGCCGCCTAGATCAAGCGATATCACACTTTTGGACTATTTTCTCTGGGGATATGAAAAGTTTCAGGTCTTCAGGAATAAGCCAGCTACGATTGATGCTTTCAAAGCCAACATTACTCGTATTATCCGCGAGATATAAGTCGCTATGCTCGAACGAGTCGACCAAAATTGGACATTCCAAATGGAAGACGTAGTCTTGGGCAACATTTACATGATATCATTTTCAAAAATAATGCCATGAATTGTTCTTTTAATCGATAGTAAAAATTTTAAGTTCACTTTCAAGTTTATGTGTTTTATGTTACATTATAAACCAAACCTAACGATAAATCACCCTATACGTTTTCTAGTTCAGAACTTTCACTCGTCATCGTGTCGACGTTTAATCTTTGTTATATTGCTTTCTCAGAAAACTTTGAGCTCTGACATGAATATTTCTTTCTATTCTAGTGCTGTATATAGAAAAACGCTCCAGCGAGGTAGTGTACTCGTATAAGCTAAATCTTTTAAATTTGGTTGACCTTGTGGAGGGAAAACCGAATTTTAAACTTACTTGACAGCTGTCAAATATGGCAATAGCGTGGAAAATGACAAATTTTAGGAAAAGGCTACTACGACTTGACCAGTTATATTATGAGCGGCCGGACATAAGGTCTTGTTGAGTGACGTGGACTACCGGTAGTTGCAATAGGACTTAAAAGCGGTACGATGGAAGACAGGGCCCCCGGACTTCGGTCCAGGTCTGATTTAGAGGAGGTGAGCCCTTTAGTGGGAGCATCGTAGTAGCTGTTGTTTAAACCTAAAGTTGCAGAAAGGGTTTTCTACAGTATGGTTTATCCGATGTGAGTAGCAAATGCTGAGGTTATAGATCAACCTCGACCTATACCAAGGTCGGAACTTGTGCCCTCAACACAGGTTACGACATTGATATTACCGAAAGATGGTAATCGATGGCCAGGCATATCCTAGCCCCCATGGATGTATGGGCATCGCGTGAACTGAACTGACTTAATCTGCACACATTACTCCTCATTTGGGATCTTTAGATTTTTATCTTTAGATCTTTTGATATACAATTCGTGGAATACGTAATTTAAGAATTTTTAGTAAGTGTTAGAGATTTTTGAAAATTTTTCCGTTTTATCGAGAGGTAATTTTTAATAAGTAATGGAAATATTAGAAGTGATGAACAACGACGTATGCATTGTACACATGGTACTCAAACGTATTTATATCTTATCAAACAAATAAATAAAACTTAACTAAATCAACGTTCCCACACTTCTCCAATCTCCCTAACGATTCCAAATGAAATAAACACGACTAACAAAAATATGACCGCATTCGTTCGTCATGAATATTCGTGCCTTCATCAGCACTTTTATTTTTTTAATCGCTTCATTTACCATAAACTTGAACAAATACAAATATGAATGACTTAATTGTTATAGTAGAGTAAACAAAAAAATAAAACGAATGTCGAACGTCGAATGCCGAATGGCGAATGCCGCATGCATCATCGAATATAGTAGCTAGGAATGAAGAATATTTCGTATTCAGAAATTTCGAATGACGTCAGTGATTTTTTATATTTATTATGTTTCCGTCGATTTTTGGTTTGGAAACTTTGATTTTTTAGCTAATTTTTTATGTATGCACAAATAGGCATACAATTACGAGTACACTGAGTCCAATTGGTTTAACTGAGGACAATAACCCATTGATTTGGTTTTCGAAAATGCTTGAACCACATTTTCGGTACAAATTATGTTTTCAGGGAGAAATTTAATACTAAATTAAGGCTATTAGTCCCACGGTCCAGTTATGGAGGTTGATTAACTAGGGATGAATCGTCGCGAAAATAACATCGCGTATAAGCCTGTGCAGGTTAAATTATCTGAGCTTGCAAGAATATGCGAGGAGATGACAAGAGGCCATTTTTGTTTGAAAATACTGTATTAGTTGCAAGACCTAGTTATAACATCGACCGCTTCAACACACCTTCAGTGCGCCAATCAAAAGAACATTTCTTTTAAGCAATAGAATCAAGCATCACTTAGTATAGTGTGGATTGGTCTTGAGAAAAGGATTAAGGCACATTCAAAGAACCTGACGGAAGATAGTATCTATCCAAGTTAATATGCCGCATATTTGCTCATGTCCATACCGAAGAAGTTGAGGGTCCTAGCACCGATGATCTTAAATCTTTTCAATGCAGCCCGTCAAACATGTCTTTTTTTTTTTTTAATTTTCTGACCGCGAAGTGAGGCACTTTATTCTAAAAGATCTTTTCTACCACTAAGTCACAATTGTAGTTAGGTTAGTAGATTTTCTACCTTCCAAATGAAGTTGATAACAGTGTTAGCAGAGGAATTCATTTCTTCGTTGGAGACGAATTGTTACCTAAAAAAAATTTCCTTTAGGGGCTGAACATTCACATAGTAGGCACTCCAGAGAGTCGACTACACTCATTTTGTTGAGGTGATATCTTAAATCATGATATCCTGTGAGGTAACGTATTAAATTTTTTATATCGTTCCGACATCTATAGGAATTTTTGTTGTAGGGCAGAATGGCTCGTTTGAACTGTCTTAAACCATAGTTATTCTCTTAATATGAGATGTACTATATCTCGAATGCTCCCAGCTATCAATAGCTAATTTAGGAGTGCATCAGAAGGGTTCATTTTCAATAAAGGGAATTTCTGAGCCCTTTCTGGACAGTTTGTTGGCCTTTTCATTTCCATCAATGCCCTCATGACCAGGAACCGACTGCAGTTTGGTATTATTCCTAGAGTTTAGTTTTTGGAGGGTTTTGAAGTACAACATGACTGATTTGGAGTCAATGGTGTGTGAGTTAAGGGCATTTATAGCTGCATGATTTAAGTTAGGTCCATGTATTCCAATTCCCACTGCCGATCCCATTTTAGAACCATTCATATACCACTTTATGCTATTATGGCTGTTTGGTGCGTGGGAATTTCTATAGAGAAGCCTTATTGAAGCATAATGTTTTTTTAAGACGATCTGTTACCGCGCAGATCATAACAAGTTCCGATATTTCGGAGAGCAAGGTCCTTAGGTCCGGGTGTTCGCTAAGACTTAACTTTTTAACTTGTACTAAACTTGCGTAATGGCACTTTGTCTGTATAGTGTAGAGCGTTAGTCCTATAATTGTTTCTATGGAAGTTATGGGGCAGGTCAAATATATTCCGCTCCGCAAGACGCTGTACTCGATTGAGCTTTAAAATGGCGATCTTTTGCGTAATTTAAGTCCATTATACATAAGATGCATACATATGTTATGATGGGCCTGACCATCGTTGTATAGATCCAGTGAGTGATCTTTCGAGCAATCCCCCATGTACTGACATGCATACGACGGCAGGCCCCCAAAGCGTTGGTTGCTTTAGTTATTTTGTTGTTGAAGAAGCCTGTCTTAAGTACTTTGTTCTATCATACTCGGTAATGGCAGAATTGAATAAGGATACGATACGATACGAATATATGTAGACATCGTTTTCAAATTCACAGAGCACGTGGCAGCTGGTTATACGATGACAAGTAGCAGTAGGTTTCACACCGCATCCTTTGTAACTCCAGGCGATCGAACCGCCAACCAAATTGACCAAGTACTGATTGATGCAAGCAACTCCTCAACCATCCTGGAGATTTGGCGAAGGATAACCGTAGGTACTCCTTGCTACGTGTACTTCAAGAGTCCAAATTTCTACTTCGATGAAATCAGTCTCTATAAAACTCTAATGTTAGGGCGCGGATCTCTAGATCCCCGCAATTTGTGAGGATGACAACTGGAATAGGGGACATAACTTCAAGCTCTTAGAGCTGTATAAAGATGAGAATGTCGTTTGTAAAGTAGAAATGTGTCAACTGCCCTGACTTGGCCGCATTGAAAAATTTAAAATCCTAAAATTTTTGAACCTAAACTACCTGGTTCAAGAAGAATATACAGGCCGAATCTTTGGTTAAAAGAACAAGCAATCGCGAATGTCGAAAACCCTAGTCTAGTGTATATGAGCATAGTGTATAGTGTGACTTTATATACGTAGCCAAAATTTTATTGCTTATTGATATTAGCGACTGCATTTTTTTTTTATCCAACTCTGGCCAAATCCTGATTTTATCGTCAGTTAACATCTGTATTAGGAATGTTATTTTAGTTCGAGTGTGCGTTAATCCTTGCTGCAGTATCATATGTGCTATTTCTCTAGTTCTTTAGATATGTAACATTTCACTTCTTTTCAAGTTAACTTCATGTGACGCCAAGGAAACGAAGTCTTGTATTAGCTTTGGGGTCCCGGCATCAATAGAGAATGAAGGCGAAGTCAATACAGCAATGCCGACCACGTCAGAAAAGCTCGGATAACCCGTCTTAGATGGTTGATTACCTGGAGTGCATAGATACCACAATTTCAGCCCGAAAAGATTTTGACTCTAACCCAGAGGGACAACACAGTAGAGCAAGACCTCTGAAGAGGTATTTCAGCTAAGGCTCTGGTCCACCCAGGACTATAGTGCCGTGTAAATAAGTAAGTCAGTAAGTAAGCACAGTCGCCGCATTTGAAGTGACGAAAACCCACATGTATAGGGTCATCCAATTTGTGGTCCGAATTTGACATCCCTGCTTCAATCACGAACGTCAAACCGAACTGTCGTCCGAGACTGTATACATTGTTTAGTTTAAGGTTTGTCATTTTACAATATGGAACTTTTATCAATCCCTGAAAAAATTGTTAAAATTGTGAAAACTTACTACAAAATAGTGATTCTGTAGTAGGTACGTTTCGCGCATTATGAACAGATTATGTTCAACATAATTGTCCAATTCGGAGAGACTGGTTCTGTTACAGATGTAACTTAAGGCTTGTCCATCACCGAAATGCACACTCTACAGAAAATATGGCTGTCGTTAATGAAAGTGTTGAAGAAGATCCAAATTTATCAATTTTGCGGCGAGCACAGCATTTAGGCTTGCATTACGGCGTATTATGGCATATTTTGAATTTAGATTTGCATCTGCATTTTTCAACCAGTGGCCGTGGTGTAGTGGTATATGCATAGACTCCTCAGAGGGTCGTGGGTTCGAATCCCGTGCAAGGGAATTATCTGAAAAACACTTTTCATAGAATTTGTATGTCGTTGTATGAAAATACCGTCGGCGTCAACTCTGACATGAAGGCATTACACTGATGTTGGAGTGGTTGCTGGCTGGGCTAAATGTAACGAACCAACAACTAGCATGTACTAAGACCCACTAGTTGAGGATGCAATGGCTCGTCGCGTCTAATTTGATAACCACCTCTGAGAAAATTATCGAAACCTACAATAATATACCTGAGTTTCAAACTGCTACACCACCCGCAGTTTCGCATAATATTTTCTTCAGAGATGATGTTCATTTTTCAAAAGGTGGATATGTTAACATGTGATGTGAAAATCCATATGTAACTGTCGAAAGATCATTGCATCCACAAAAACTCACTGTATGGTGTGCAGTTTGGTCTGGGGGTGCCATTGATCCATACTTCTTCGAAAATGAAGAAGGTAAAACCGCCACCAAATCATCAGTATAGTCAAATGTTAACTGAATTTTTGTTGGCTTCAAATCCAAGATATGGATGTGGTTTCAACAGGACGATGCCGTTTGATTTATTTTTGTGAAGCTATGTGGATAACTAGACATGAAGCGAATACCATATTCGTATAATTATGGCCGAGTTATTGATCCATATGTGTAGAAAAGTCATCGAAAATTACCATGTCAGAATTATTATCGCAACTAAGTTCAAGTCAATAGATGGCTCCAGTAGTAAGCGCTTTTCGGTTTGGACATATCCAAAACGTCATGAACCAAGCTTAGACATATGGTAAACAAACTATTCTGACACATTAACGATTTTGTTTTGGAGTCATATACTTTTGGTTGTGTGAAAATGTCTGAATTTGTTCCAAATAATTGTCATTTGTGGGAAATGTTGATTTTCTTCTTTCATTCTAAGAAAACGGCTGCTGAACCATTCAGATAGTTCAAAAAAATTTACGGAGATGATACTCTAAGTGAAACAACGTGCCGTGATTGGTTCCGTCGCTTCAAAGGCGGTGATTTCGATGTTGACGACCGTCCGCGTGAAGAAAGGACAAAATCCTTCGAAGACGCTGAATTGGAGGCATTACTAGATGAGGATCCGTGTGAAACGCAGGAAGAGCTTGCTTCCGCATTAGGAGTTACCCGGCAAAAACATGAAACTTGGGTTCCTTATGATTTGAAGCCAATGGGCGTTGAGCATCGTTTTTTCGCGTGTGAACAACTGCTCCAACTCCAGAAGAAAGGATTTTCTTCATCGCATCGTGACGGGTGATAAAAAATGGATTCATTACAGCAAATCAAAGAGAAAAATGTCATAGGGATACTTATACGTTATCGGCTAAGCCGAATACTCACGCTTCGAAGGTTATGCTGTGTTTTTGGTGAGACCAGGTCGGTTTTATTTATTGTGAACTGTTCAAACCCAGCGAAATGATCACTGGGGAACGGTATCGACTTCAATACGAGTAGAGGCGCGAAATAATGATTCTACGGCATGACAACGCTCGGCCTCACGTTGCTAAACCCGTTAAAACCTACGCGGAAACGATCAAATAGGAAGTCCTACCCCACCCGTCATATTTCTCAGATATTTAGCCGTTCGGTTATTACTTGTTCCATTCGATGGCACATGGTCTGATCAGAAGTACCGCTCATATGAAGACATCAAAAAATGGCTTGATTCGTGGATAGTCTGTAAAAACGTTGGACCGTTTTTCTTACAAGACACTGCCGGGAGGGCATAACCAATCAATGGCGAACTGTATCGAGAAAAGATAAATCAAATAACTTAGTATGGTATGAATCTCTAAGACATGTGATCCTAACAAGTATTATCCACTTGCTACACATCACGTGAAACAATGGCAGTATTTGATTTGGACGACCACGACTGAGCACCTGCAGGTCTAAAGTTTATTGCATGACTCTAAAGGAAATCTGTTTCAACATTGAACATCTCTAATAAAAAAATATGTTTTTAAAAAAATAAGCAGTACATGTTTTGCTTTTCTTAATAATTAGAAACAATTCAAATTAACAATAATTACCAAATCAATCGATATTAGCACCTCTGGATACATACCTAGAAATAAAAACAATATTTATTAAACACTGTCCAAAAAAATTGTCTTATAAGAATTAAAATTAAAAAAAAAAAAAACATATTTATGAACAAAAATAGTTTTAGATTTATGTTTAGCCTGTTTATGACAGTTTTTATTATCGTTAACTCAGAACGTAGAGCTAAAAATTTAAAAGCATTTTTAAAAACTCACAAACGTCAGTTAAAATTTTATGTTCACTTAGAAAATTCATATCACGTAAGCAGTCGGTTTGTGTATCTTACTCCTTCATCGGAAGGAATCTACGGATACAATTCGTTTGATAATGGACTCAAAATTTTACCATGAAAATTAATTCTCCTTAAATTGTGTTTATTTGAATGCAAAACGCATAAAACTAGATGAGGTCATTCGAATTTTGTTAGAAATTGAATATCGTCGCCAGCAAATTCTGAGAGGTTTTTTTCATAAAAAAAACTGAGTAATAGAATAATTATTGTGGCTCTAAAAACATTTAAAAAAAAATGCTTTTAAGCTTTATAAATATGACTAAGAGACGATATTCTTTATTTGATGCTTATGAATGCAAACGTGTTTAGAAACGTTTGTAGGACATCATAGTGCCAAAAAAGGAATAAAGCGGTGCCGAACTTGTACTTACTAAGCTTTCTTTGCTCAGCGAAAATTGCTAATTTGGATGTAAGAAATCTCTTGAAAATGTTGGCAGAGTTTGAACGAGGCTTGTTGACATAGACGTGTGAATTCAAAAAAACCCCATAAAAACAAGTCTGTAATGGGTAAATCAACGGATCTTGCCGGCCAGGCATAGGTTGAGCGTAGGTTACACGGGCTTGGCGGTCAAGAGCTAACGGCTGGTGCACTGTTTGCACTTTATATGGAAACATCTTACAGTCTTTCACTAGAATTTTCTGTAAAGACCGCCGATTGATGTCCAATTGCGTGGCACATCATCTGGCCGAAACTCCGGGGTCTTTTGTGACGTCTTCAACCACAGCTGTGATATTCTCAGTAGAACGGCTGCTCCGGTGCCGGCCTGATCTGGCAGTATTTCATGTTGTCCCATACTCTTCTAGAGGAGCGGCTAAAGGTCATATTATGTGCCCATTAAGTGTCGGACGAAAGTAGAATTGACATTTGCCACCATCTGCCGATAGGGTGATGTCTTTTGCGCCACATAGTATATAGAAAGAGAACACTCCGACACCTTGTCTCCTGTTTGACACATGTAGACGACTGGCCGAACTTCAAAACAGGTAATGATTCTTTGTACGCCTAGAATAAGAATACGGACAAGTTATTAGGTCATCGATGAGTCCATCGCATCCTTCACGACAAAACATCTGACAATCGAATAGGGCTAATCGGATTCTCTACGGCGCGTAAAATGGTTTGTTATTTGGATATCCCCTCATCAACGAACGTTATATCAGATTGACTATATTGTGGATGCCTTCACGATCGGTGGTACCAATAATGGAATAGATCCGGATGACCTAAGGTCTGAAAACGACATACCGCTGAAACTCGATATCTTAATAAACTGGAATCACAACAAATTGCCAGAGACTTCAGTATTCAACATTCGCCTTAGCTCGGCCGGGGCTCCCCTCATTCGAAAGATATAAATGGGCTGCGGTAACACATTTCTTCCTCTATGGAAACCACCGTCGAATACGTGGTCGACCATGTAACGATGCCAATGATAAGGAAAACAATAGGCGGAACGTCAGGAGTATAACCCGAAAATTGTTCCATAAACTGAAGCGTATCAATAATGCCCTGAAGACTGGAAGCAGCTTCTGTGAGGATGAGTTTAGATTTTTATCACAAAAACCTGACAGATGCGCAGGGCATGATCGGATATGGATGAACCATTTGTTTGAACTGCTGAATGATGGGAGCAGTCCTGTGAATCTGGATGCTGATGCAATGGCTGTCTGATTATCTGATTATGACAGGGTATGAATGGCAACAGCGCGGTTAGTGAAAAACACAGCTGTAGGAACCGATGATTGGTCAGCATGGCTATACAAAACCGGAGGGCAAGAACTGGTACGTTGTATGAATTAGCTGCTTTGCAAAACATGATAGACACAAAATATGCCCAGCGCATGCAACGCAACCTATACGTACTCTCTCCGATCCGTTTGCTAAATCTACAACCAACCAAATCCTTACAGTACGCCAAAACATGATATAGGTACATGAAAGCCAAATCGACACACACCACCTTTAAGCCACTTCCGATAGCACGGATAGTCTATATGGTGTTATGTCGGAATTTGGAATCTCTACAAAGTTGAAATGGCTTTGAAATGAAAAGGAAGACCCTTCTGAGCCGAACTAAATCAGCTGTGACTAAGATTGATAAATCTTTTGTAGCCGGACTTGTAAGCTTTCCCTCTCTCCCAAAGAGGCCTTAAAGGAAGAAAGAGGTTTCTGGGACTCCTTTCGGTAGATATTAGCTGATGAAGTTAAGTATCTGAGGGTTGATATGGGTTGTAAGCTTTCACAGATTGCCTTAGCTGTATGGAAGTTTTCAAAGAAAGTCTTGTCTGCTCCATTTCGTTCTTCCACTTCCTTCTAATATTCATAGAATGGGCTGCTCTTTTAAAGTGATTTTTCTCTGGTCTGGAGTAACTCGCATGTTTCGATGATTTTGTGCATTACATGTTTTTTGGCTCTGGTCTTCTTGGCTTTTTTAAAAGGTCAGCGGCATTTATACTGAACAGATAGCAGACTGCCGACTGCCGATGGTGAAAAAACCACAGTATGTTTCGTACTAGGTACAAGGCACTACCCTGGCTGATAACCGCCTTCAATGAATAAAATACGAACTTTAGAGAAAATGTCTAGAAAACAAACTTTATTGACAACAGCAGTCTACGTTCGGTTGCGACTTTTTGGTGCGACATTTGCAGTGGAAAAGTGATTGGCTCCCATTTTTTTGAGGATGCCGATGGCACTATCGAAATCGTATCTGGTGAAGTATACAGGCCTCTTCTCTTGCGGCTTTTTGAAATATCGCCTTTAAGACAACAAACCACAAACTTTACAAGTCTTGAAAGCCAACATTGAAGAAGAAATCACCAATTTGGGGAAAGATGTTTTGTGGGCAACAATTCAAAATGCCGTAAAACGAGCACAAATGTGTATCAAGTCAGGATCTGGTCATTGATCGATATCATGTTTTCAACTTAATGTCACCAATTTAACACCTTCAAACTAACTTTTTGTGAGAACAGAGCCTACATTTTTACATTTCTAACAACATGACAGCCAATTTACATTTTCGTAGTACTTTTGCCCCATTTTGTATTCCAAAAAATTCTTTTGCTGATGAAAGCACTCTTTTCATATACATTCCCGGGTTTACGTTCCTGCTCTTTGGCTGTAGCACGGCAGCGGCAGCGTGTGTTTAGCTCATTAAATTCTGATATAAACAACATAGCTAAATTGTGAACCACCAACAGCGTGGAATGTGATGCTTCCAAAACACAATGCTATCTGCTGTCGTTAAAGCGAATTTTAAATACCCGGCCATTATCCATGAATAGCACTTGCGTCGTTGAAACGGAAAAACTTTCCATTCTAGGTATGTGTGTAAATGGAAATTTGTATTGGAATGACCACATATTTAATCACCAAAAATGCTGCGAAATATCTAGGTGTCCTCAAGCGATATAAGAAATACTTTTCTCCCCCTCATTTGGCCTCAATATATGAGGGATTTATCCACCAAAATTGAAGTAAAATACCCACATTTGCTCAGGTGCTCCTAAAAGCTCTCTGAACCTAATAGATACGATCCAAAACGGTGCGATAGACTCATAAGTGATAAGCGAATATAATCCAGTCAATTGAACGCTGACGAAGTATCTCCTGTTTCACCTTGTTTAATTGCTATTTCCATCACTAGTGCTCCATGGAAATCGCCAGTAGCAATTAGCTCTTTCATACCTTTAAGTGTAACACTCATCTGGCTATGAATGTTCATCCAGTTCCTCTCAAGCCCACTTTTGGACGTACATTGAAATATGTATCGTGATTCTTTCCGAAGCCGTATAACAATGGATAGCAATGGCTGACTTAAGACAAAACAAGGCTCCCGAAGTTTACATCTTAGCTGTTGAATAGTATCAAACGGATGACCTTTTCCAAAGCTTTCCTGATCCCATCCCACCGTGGTCAATGGCGCTGAGGCATAAATTCTAGGAAAAATTAATAGGAATGATCTTGGTTTATTACTTGAAGGCGTTTCGGAAATAAGTTGGGAGATGTAAAGCGTATAGACATTGGATATTTTCAAATCCAAAAGGAAGCCATAGCAGCAGTGGAGGATCCAGGAGGAATAGAAGCAAGACTGAAAAAACGAATAATTTTCCATTTGAACTTAAAAAAAAAAATAAAAAAATAAATTATTTCCATTTCCTTACACGCAAAAAACATTGCTTTATCAACATATTTTAGACGCATCATTTATGGCTATTTAATTTCCGTTTCAATATCCCGACTCTACCATCCCAACATACTCATATTTATTTATGACGACATGATTGCCTCAATTTAATATTCGTGTATCTACCAAGTATCTACGATGTTTTATTCAGTTCTTTTCTTCGTAAAATTGTATTTGTTTATTTGTTTATCTCAGAGGCAATTTTTCAATAAAAATTTCAACAAAAAAAAAAAAGAAACAAAATTATTCCACTCCAAAAAAATTAATGGAATAACCCAAACCATCCATAAACATTTAATTGAAAAAAAAAACCATCCATGCATCGCTATTGAAATATTAAACAGATGCTTCCTACTTCACCCAATTTTAACATTGTTTTTCAAGGAAAACTCTATAAATCCTTTGGTTTTCCCATATAAAAGTCCCTAATCTCGACCATATTCCCTCCGGCCTGTAATATAAACATAAATGTGCAATAGCCACGATGCAACGGAACCATTTTTTTACAACACCAGCGATGTAGCAATCAATTTAAATGAAAATCCTCTGCAAGGTATAGTAGATACATTACCCTCTTGACGCCGTCGTCATCGCTGTCGTCTACCTGGCCAGAGCTCATGTTCGGTTACTTGTATTCGTATCTCATGAAAATTCCGAAGCGTACAATGCACTTATTCAAAATTAATTTTCGAGTGTCAGAATGTTGTCGCTTTAACCCACCATTAGCCGGCCAATAAAGTATCTGTTATGACGTTCCACGAGAAAAGGCTGGCCGTTTCAGAGAGAAAGAACCACTTTGGTTTGGTCAGACATTAGATACTTGTTTCCCCATGGTCTATTCAATTTTTCAATTAGACGCTCGCTGTGTTGAACAATTGCCATTGCACTTGTATCTAATGGCTGAGAAACTACATGTTATAGCCAATGCATCTTTAGTATGCATGCTCCAAGTCCGATGACATTGATTGACTTCGAGGAAGACAACTTGAGTGTTCAACTATGCCTACGATTCGACTACGAATACGAGCGTGCTTCTCTTGAATTCTCGAAAATTGTCTTGAAAATCGTTGCTGTGTTCTGTGCCACTTGTGACTTATGAATGGGAGTCGCATGTATTTTTTATCGTCTCAACGCTGTGTGAGCAGTCAATGATTTTGGTTTTAATTTTATATTCAGTATCTCGGTCATGATTTGCATAAAGTACCAGTAGTCGTACTCGTAGTTGTATTTGCGTGATGTTTTTCAAATGGAAATCTGAGTTTTTAGGATCTAAAGGATGTTAAAGTTCGCCAACAGCATATTCAAGGATTTAAGTGGTTTTGAATATACGTCATGCTATTGCGTCGTACATATTTGGTAGATGAGTTAGTACGTGTCTAGACGCAGAGGGTATAGTGATTGACAACTTGGAGTCGTGCAGACTAAAGTCACATATGTTTAAGTAAATATCGAATCGATTGCTTAAGACATGTATCTTGCCTTCGTTTTGTGTAGGTTGGCTCGAGTCATTTGAATGAAGCCTTCTAGGTGGCCTGGCTCATTAGAAACTACCTTGTTGAGTAGACGTTTCGTGACTTAGATTTGTACGTTTGTACGTACAACCATTCGTGTTAGGCTTGTTAAGTAGTAGGAAGTGTAATGCGCGAAGTTGTACAAAATTGTACAACTTGAGACATTTGTTTCTATGTTTGTTTTTAAATAAATCCTTTTAATTGCTACTTTTGGGATCAAAATCTTCAGTTCTTTAGAGGTGGAAAACTGATGTTCCGACAAGAATTTTTGTATAAAAACATGTCTCAGAGCGTCAAAGAATAAGACTACTGAGAGATTGGGAGACATAAAAGAGATTCTTGAAGACCTTTAAAAGAATGTCCTGATCTAGTTTCTGTAAAAAGAACACTAGCACAAGTGAATCCTCAAGCCTGTATCAAGTTATGTCCAAAACACCACAGATCACAGGCATAATTAAGTTCCCAGATACTTCCCTTCAAGGAGTCTTATATAAACTCATTTTCCTGGATGCACTTCGACAACTCTCGTTAAGTCTTCCTGATCTACGAAGCCGGAAACGATCTAAGAGTTTGCAACTTCGAATCTTACCAGGTACCAATACCAGATGGTATCTTTCCTGAGTAACTACAGAATGAGTTTCCGGATGTCAGAGGTACCCTGGTGCCTCTTGGTACAATATCCAGTACCTGGATAGAAACTATCGCAGTTTTCATATTTGTAGCAAGTAAAACCTCTCACGTGATTCTAAGAGATCCCAGAGATCTGAGACCCATTAGTATGTCATCTTTCCTGCTAAAAACCCTTGATCTTCACATCAAGTGCAGTCTCAATTACAGAAGACTGTCGAACTGTCAGCTTGTCTACCAAGAAAATAAGTTCGTTCAGACTGCTCTACACTTACCCTTACAACGTATAAAAAACCAGTTTCGTTCAAGGAATATACCGTTGTTGTGTTCCTCGATGGTGGTTTTAATAAAGTTGTCACCTATTTGATTGTCAATTCCCGTCAAAAACTTGACATTAACTACTCTGTCTGCAGCTTGATCAGGTCCATTCTTCAGGTCTGTAAATGCAACTTTTAGCCGCTGCTTTAATAAAAGACAGGAGGGCGTGCTTCTCCTCTATTTCCTGCTTAAAAAATTGGTCAAAGTCACCATTTATGTGACATTCTCCAATATTCCTTAGGGATATCCTCCTTTTGTAAATGTAAATGCGACCTTGGTTGAATTTTGACCAAAAAGGAGCTGGTCTTTTCTTAAAAAAAAAAGTCAACATCCCTTGCATTAAACTAAGTGGCACCCCTCTAAGTTTCTCCAGAATTGTCTGTAATCTGAACTTTATCCTGTATATCAAAATTGGCTCGAGCTTTGGTCTACATAACACCTCACATCACTAAAACAGTCAACAGGGCATTGACACAGATGTTTTCCTTGAGGGACTCATCATTCACCAGTCTTCTCTTCTATCTATGTAGATCTCGTACCGTCTTCCAAGTCAATATATCAGCTGTTCATCCGCTGCTTGATTTAACCTTAATCCAATACGAATAACGAAGTATAACAGACGGACAAGCTGCTCTCAGATCCTTAACTTCGAACACTTGCATTGGAGGGTGGTTGGACATTGCTGCGATCTCTCAATGATATAGGTAGGCAGAACAGATAATATTAGTTGTGTTCCGGGGCATAACATAAGTTGACAAGATAAATTCTTTTACAAACCAAAAGAAGCAAACCGTTGATGCTTGTTCTCGGTGTATAAAGACAAATCGATTTGCAGGGCAATAATTTGTTGTCGTAAACTAAACAAATGACACACCTTTAAGATACTGATACGTCGTCTCATTAGGACAACTACGAGACAACTACACTCATATTGCCCATACTTGATCCCAAACGATCAAGAGAGCTTATCAATCTCAGTCTACTGCTCTGTTTTGGTACGCGTCATATTGCAATCCATAGGTAGTTACCACTTAGAAGATCTATGAAGATCGTCAAGTGGTAATAAAAGTAGCCAGGGCCTTACACTCATAAGTGGTATTACGATGAACCCTCAACTGGTATGAGTGCATATCAAAGAGAACAATTCTAACCTAATAAGATAGCTGCACTATATTGTTGCATATGCAGCTTGTTAACCATGTAAAGTGACCCTTATTCAGCGCATGATTATTAATTGCAACAGCTTGTGAAAATAATAACTGTTTCCGAGAAGACTAACATCTGTTGAATTACCATTAGTCAAACAGAGGTAGAACGCATTAAGTGAAAGTAAAGACATAAGAGTGACAGATACTGCCAAGTTGTGTCAATAAAACTTTATGCCAATTAAATTTGGGTCAATGCAATTAAAATAACAGTAGTGTATCATATTTAGTCATTGAATACTGAACGTCAGTCAAAAGTTAATAGACATGATGATGATGGCTCATGAGGTATGATGCAAACCGACAAGCACACATGGCTGACAGGAAATAGATGACATGAAGAATTGTTGGAATTGTTTGAGTTGGCATATGATAGTTTTGTGCATTAAATGTTTCCGGTCACAATTCGGTTATACGTGAATTATGCCATCTATCAATCTTAAATGAATTATATGGAAAACTACAGAGTTCCTCAGGAGTACACACTCGGACCTTTACTATTACAAATTAAAACGATTGCTATTTTTGATGGCAGAAATAACTTTTATAACAAAATTTTAAAGAGATAGTGAATGGCTTGTCACTAGCATTTAAATTTTAGAGCCAGCAGGGCAATCTACATTTCGAAAACTTGGCGGCTTTCAACCTTTTCACCAGGATGTTAGAGCACTTCTCTGCCATTATCTGATGTAAGTCAATTATGCACTCGAATGTACTTTTCTCAACTTTCAGACGTCCATATAACTAGACTAAATAGATTTTGTTCAAAAGCGTTAGTTGGGGAACTAGTTGTTTTATATGGACGCATTTGAGAAGCACTACTTTTTTGCAGATCTGGTATAGTTAAGATACTATTTTCTTCACTAACTTCTTTGCAATACCGCATTATCCCCTTTCAGTGGCTATTTCTACTTGAGATGCATGCAGTCATTGTGCAGTCTGATGTCATAAATTATTGGCATATTGATTGGCAGTAGAATTTATGACATACTCGTACATATTAATATTTAAAGCGATCGTTCAAAACTTTGATCTCTAACTTTTTCTTACTAGACTCACTCAAAAAAGCAAGGCCGAATGGATGAGATAAGGTGACACAATCTATATGATCTAGAGTTTACAATAGGTGTCAAGAGTTTTTCAATCTTTATATCTTTTGAAAGAGTGGAGATTTTCCAGTTTGACGTTCCGACCAGGGAGATGGTATTGCTTTATTTTTGGATACTGTTGGTGAAGCTGAGTTCCGATCGTTATCAGCTCTACTAACAACAAATTTTACGGCTCTTGACGACGCCAATGCTGCAAGTTGTTTGGAAAACTACTTCTATATATACGTTTCGTCATTGCGTATGTCATATATTCTGACAGTAACAGGGCATTCGCGAAACCGCGTTTGAGATAAGTGTTGATAGGTTTGAGGATGGAGCGTTTCAAGTTTTCTCAGCACAAAAATATATAATATGGAAGTTTTCATTCGAGTAACCTTCAAGATAATAGGAAAGACTAAATTTACTCTAGAGCAGTTGCCGATTCTTTTAATCGCGACCGAAAGCCTGATCAGTTTGTGTCCCTATACAGTAGCAATTCGTTGGGTGGATTACTTTTGACGCCTGCTTACTTCTTTTATATTCAATAAGGGTCTACCCTAGTACGATATTTATTAGTATGGAGCATCTGGATAATGGAGTACTTGTCCTTATTGCGTTCATCTGGTCATAATAATTTATGTGGACATTAAATAAAGATGATGTGGTACTGGTGGCAGGTTCTGGGAAGCTAAGGAAGAGCTGGAACTTGTCAATACACTGATACGAATACAAGGGGTTGCAAAGTTGATTGCTGAAGTGGTTATGGGGCTAGGTTGCTTATCCTAATTAGTGATTTAATCATTCGATTAAAGATATGCTAAGAAAGTGTTGTTCCAAACTGCGGCTGTGATAACTCTTTCCCTTATGCTCCCAACAGCTAAAATTCAGCTGGATAGGAGCCTTTTGTAGAACGCTCTGCTCTAAGCGTGCTTGTGATACTTCTTTCCGTTGATGTTCCAAATTAAATTTTTTTGATTTTACTAAACGTTGTACTAAAACCACAAAAGATAAGATAGCCCTGACCTGTAGCGAGAATTCAATCAGCAGGTGGCATCCGATAAGTTAGTTTACTACATGTCCACAAGCAGTCATGTAGCAAGAATAAGAGGTTTCCAATTTTTTGAAGACTGTAGATCTTAATACCTGGTAACGCAGACAATGGCTTTTTATCATGCGGTAGCTCATTGAAAAACTCTTGATAAAAATGCAATGATGCAATTTGTTATGGGGAAACCACTTGACTAGCCCTCAAAAGGCTACAAATGCGTGTTTACGTCAACAATCCAAATCAAACACATCTCACGTAGGTATCTTAACATGAATCTACTTCACCATTCCGAAGCAAATACCTACAAAGTACTTAGGATATCAATCAGCGCAAACAACAAGATTCAAATACCCAAGGAATGTACATTCGTTAGGGCAAATCGTACGGCTAATCCCTCTGGCAGTGCTCCAAATTACTATTTATATCTCGTCTAAGCAATCGACGAATGTATGACTTTTGCCAATAACAGTTGCGAAATATTCATATCTAGATGTGGATTGGAATTTAAATTAAGAAACCGAAAGAAATACTTTTCTGCGTATTCCCTTCACAGCTGGAATACTGGGAACCTAACCTCAGAAAATTCAAATCAAATGCCAACAGTTGCATTGCAATATTTTTGGAAACCGATTCACAGAAATCGATAGAAATCATCGCGTAAAGAAACGCGTCAAGATGCTCTACATTTGCCTATTCTAGTCACGTACCAAGTTTTCCCGGTGGCGTCTTACTCAGTTGTGCATACTCGTAAAAACAGAAACAAATGACCCAAAAATGTAGAAAAGAGAATATTTTTTGATTTAATGCGTTCCAGAGCACAACAAACACCGATGGTTGGAAGAAGTACCTCGATCGACCCTGGGATTCAATCGTAACCATTGATTCAAACGGAATGCGAGGAAAATATTTCTAATTGCGTGGATTGAAGTTCACTCAAAGTAGCGCCAAGCAAATGTCAGTTGATCTTCACTCCAAATAGCGTCAGTGTCTGGATGACGTGTACCATTTTTTTTTTTTTGTTTTGTAACTGGATGTCAGACATGAGATACACACAACATATGTATGTGGTTTAGTAAAGTAGCGACAAGAATCATACGAATAACACACCCGAGAAGTACTCCCTAGGCAAATAAAATTTAATTAATCCCAATTGAATGACACCAGCGTATGTGTACTTGTATTTTGTTTCAAACCGAAAGGAGATGAGAAGGGGCACGCATTAGTCTGACATTATTATGACAGAACTACAAGCGGAACAGTGCTTACTGATGAGTGGCGCGTGTGGTTATTTGAAGTTTTATTTTCGGCATCACGTCAGTTGAGATTAGAGATGTCCAACTGCGGAATGGACATCGTTCGAATAAACGACATGAATCTCAAAATGTTGGGTTAAGGTGGCAATTCGACCTTCATCCCATTGTTTTGGTGTTGTCTGACCTGAAGGCAGCATTCTTCGATTAATTGTCGTGGGCAGACGCAATTTATTGTTCAGCTTGATGAATTATATCTATAGAGGGTGGGGAATTGCGTTTCCATTTAGGATGAGCTCATATGTATGAGTATAAATCAGATGGGGATGGAGATGAAGAGATGGAGCAATTAAATTCGGTGAAATATTTCCAGTTAAGCTCTTTGAAACGTAGCCCAAAAAGGTTTTTTGACCTTCACTTGAGAAATTGAGATTTTGGAGAAGTGAATATTGATGTATAGGAACATAACATAACAATTTTGTACTTTATTACAAACGCACCCTTCAATTTTTTTTAAAGGTCTGTGAATGTCAAAGCATAAGTCAAGGTTTACATGCTTTATCATGGAGCAGTTAACGAACGAACAACGTGTGGAAATTTTTATAAATTACTAGCGAAATTCTAAATCGGTGGTCGCAACTTTAAGAGCGCTTACTCCAATTTTAGGTCGTAATAATCATCCCACTAGACAGGTTGTGCGTGCTATAGTGGATAAATTCAAGTCAGCATATTAACTATTGAATATTTCTGTGCCAGTGAGACAACGCACCGATCGAAGTACTAAAAAGACTTTGTCAATAAGCAAAATATCTATTATTGGACATCAGCAAACTGCCATGTACTTCAGGAGACTCCATTACATTCATAAAACGTGACCGTGTTGTGTGGATTTTATGCAGGATTGGACCGTAATTTTTCGTCGATGAAAATGATCGCTATGTTACAGTCAATTTGTTGGCCAGAATTGGATAGAGTTGACATCAGTGATACGGGGTTCCAAAAAGATGGTACTACATGCAACACGACTGGTGAAACAATTGATCTATTGAAGAAGTACCCCGGTAATCGTGTAATCTCGAGAAATGGTCCAGTTGAATAGGCACTTCGCTTATGCTATTTAACGCTGTTGGTTGTGTTAAGTCGTTGGTTTATGACAATAAGCCAACAACGTTAGAGGAGCTCAGGAATAATATCGAACGCGAAATGTGTGGATGAGTTGTGGCTTCAAAGAATCGACCGCTACAAAATCTTAAAACCTTGGCACATTGTTGAATTAAGGTTGCATTAACCTTACTAATACACAAAAAAACTCACTCTTCATTTTCTTCTTAAGAAACTTTTGAGTTTATTAAAGACAGGTTATAGATGGTCCGGATCCGAATCATTCATGTAAGAAACTTTTGTCACATACTTGAAAACCAAGCAATTTCTTCATCCACTCTAATTATAATTCGTGTTCTGAAGTTACAACAATTGCTTGAGTTAAAATTTGACTGAGAGATTATTCTCCATTTTATTCTTAATGAGATCCCATTTGAAGAAGAAACTCCATGAGGGGAGCCCTTCACCAGAAATAATCCTCTCTCGTGCTTACAAGGGCTAAGATGCTCTTACTGTAGATTTTAATTGTTTTAGGAAAACCAAGTTGATGCCGAGGGAGTGGCCAGATCCTTTCCTATAATGATACTGTTGCTACAAGGGCAGATGAGCTTTCATCAGCAACTTTTCGAGCACAAAAAATAGTGAACAGCCGGTAGAGGAGATGCCTCTCTAGCATCTCTACTCATATTCATTTGTTAGCTCAAACGGAACCACACGGAGTTATGGTGACTTGCGGACATCAACGACTTATAATGAAGTAGATGCTTTCACCAACAAAGCGAAAACATCTGTGTTTAGTTTGACTTTCGTGAGAAGATGACAAGAGAATTACTTTTATTAACAGTGAATGCGGGTAAACACGTGAAGCAGCAGACACTACAAACGCTAAGATTAATTGCAAGAAAATCTGAAGATTTAAGCATTCTGAAAACCTTTTAATACTAACTCTATGTCGAGTTGATGAATTATGGATTTCGCAATAACATTCTCGAAAAGGACGAAAATATTAAAAATTAAGATACCAGAGAAAGTGGCACCATGAAATTTAGAAGCCTTAGGAGAACATCACACTGTGAAACTAGTATGATTGGATATCCGTGCCAACAAATTCTTGATTCAAGTAGAAAAGCATGTTTTGTAGAACGAAGCTTTTAGTTGAAGTCTCACATGAGACCATCAGGCCATTAGAAAAAAACCTTTTCAAAATCAATCAGCCCATCCAATATCAATCAGAACTTCAAGCGATCAAATTCTCCCCAGATCGGGCTATAAGGCCTTTGGAAGATCAAACTTCTGGATAACCGGAGCTTTGAATAGTTGGATTTATAAGCGATCAGACATTTAGATACTCAGACCTCAGACAGAATTGGATACGTTCACGACTTTTGGCGATTAACCTTTTTTAAAGAACAGATAGACTTCCTATCAAATGCAAATTCCAAATTTGGCACAAATGGCAATACATTTGCTGCTATTGTTACAAACTGATAAGAATTTTTTCGATATAATTTTAAAATCGTAGGAGAAAGGGGCTTGAACTATTTGTTTTGCTAGTTATAAACAAACCCCCGAGGTTTGTTGATTAACATTCCTTTGGTATCTTGGATCATTCAAGTTGTCTCGAATTCTTTCAAATCCGATATTAACAAATAAATTCTGGTGAGCCTCAGAGCTCCTTTTTGTCTTCGAAACCTTTTTTAAATTTCATCCGTGATCTCTTATTTGACACTTCTAAGCCAGTATATTTCTCGCTGAAAATAGTACTCTCTGCTTTACATATCCATTCACGTCTGTGCTCTAGGGCTGTAGAACGGGAATGGGAACTTATGTCAAGATTCCAGCACAATAAATAGGGAAACCAACAAGAGAGTAAAATTTAATGCTTCCAAAACTCATTGGTGTCCGCTGTCATTAAAGCGAAATTTTAAGACCCAAGAATGGTACTTACTTTGTCGGAAACGATTCCACACATACCGTTGTCAGTATGAGTTTCAACGACAATATACGCTGCAATGGCCACTGGTCAATGGTCAATTGAAAAATGACGCCAAGTGTTTCAATATATAAGGTTTTTACCTGTCTAATATTGGAGTGCAAATCCCATATCTGGGCAGGTGCTCTCAAGATTTTTCTGCACTTGCTAGATAAGATTCAAAAACGTGTTATAAAACTGATATGTGATAATAATACTTCACAACCAATTGACATCCTGTCCTATATATTTTACAACCAGAGCGCTATCAAAATTGACATCTGTATTTCCCCCGCTCAAACATTGAACCGTAATACTCGTCTCGCTGTGAATGCTCATCAATTTATCTTCAAGTGTACTCTCGGAAGTACTCTGAAATGTCATAATTCTTTTCTAAGCTGAACAATTCGCTTATGGAATGAATTCCGAGCTCTTTATTTCCTTGCAATTGCAACCTAAAAACATTCAAAACCAACACATATCGTAATTTTCCTATTTAACCCCATAAGCATGCGCTTTTAATAAGAAAAAATCAGATATCGCCCTGTCCTCTCCAGAGGGTGTGCAGAGATCTTCTTAAGAACGAAGAATACCTACCCAAGTTATGTGAACATAGAAGAGAAAACATAAACGGCGAAGAAGACATGATTTGTCTAGCTCCAAGCTTGAATCTCTGAACCTTATTTTAAAAGAAAGCAGGACTGAAAAAAACTGTTGAAAATGTCACTCAAGATGAATATTTATAAAAGAAGTCTGAAATCCTCGAGTCACTAAATAAAGTCAGTAGATTGATTGAAGTCCTCAAACCGGAGCCCATAATAGAATATTCACATAGCCAGCGAATAACTTTGGAGGATCACGTCCAACTTGACACTTCCCAATAAGAAGTATTTCAGAGGAATTAAATACAGACCGAAACATTGAAATGTATCAGTCTTAAACGACTGAGCAAACGACAAACGAGCATTTGTTTTTTCTTTTTTTTTATGAATCGCAAAATCACAGCAAATACAGCTTTCATCTTGCCCAATCCTATATCAAACGCTAAATCTTTAGTTGTTTTCGAAGAGCTAGGGCGCACCAAACCTCCTTCGCCACAGCTTTACACGCTTCTTGTTTACTTTGATTGCTATTTTTCATATTTTATCAAAATTGGCATACTGTGGTCGCAAAAGAGAAAATCCAACATCATCAGTGGCTGTATTTTTTATAAATTCTCCGAATAGAGGTTTTCTGCGAATGAATTATTTGAAAGATGTTGAGATAAAAGATCAACGACGGTTCTGGTGATACCTTGCTACTACTTCTACTGTACGCCTAAGACTGAGTAAGCTTGAGAGAGCATATAAATACTCGTTTTTACTTCGCAAACCTCCACGGAACTATATAGTTGACCAAAGCTTTAGAAAACACGAAAAGTAATGTCTTGAACGGTAGATATTCTATTTTCCTACTTCACCCAGACCTGATCATGTCTGGCCTCTCGGTAGTGTTTGTTTTTTTTTTTTTTTAACGAAAAAAGCATTTTTTTGTGTAAGAATTTTCATAAGCTTTCAACGAATTGTCAAAATACATCTGTCAAGAAAGTGGCATTGTCATTTTCTATTTCAGGTTTACGACTTTTCAATATTTGAATGATTCTACATGTTCAAAACCAATTAAGATACACTCTCTCGTTGGGTTTATCTTTTTCATTCATTTTCTTTCCTTTTCATTCAGGAACTTCTTAAACAATTAACGATCTTTTAAGTGGCTTTCTGCATTCCATAGTTTCTGAGTGGGTTTATCTTCCTAATGACACTCGTTAAAACTAAATTCATGTCAATTAAAAGATATTTCTACTCCTTGAACGTACCCACATGTAACAAATTTGCTAAACTAAAGCGATAGTTACATTGCACTTTATCTGGATTCTCATGGCGAACTTACGAGTAAGTCGCACAATCTTTTTGTTTCTGATTTAATCTCTGTTTGATTAAATGTTTATTTGTAAAGTAAGTGACCTTTGGCGTTTGAAAACCACATGTTGGCGCAAATGCTTTGTGGTTATCTTGGATATATTTGTAAGTTTCTGGCGGGAAAAGTATGTGCGCGGGTGTATACCGTACAGATATAGATACGGATGTATGCAAAACAAAATACGCGTTTTGATAAAGTACCTCTAAATGAAAACGGAATGGTTTCCTCATGTCATAATAGGCGTTATAGTGGGTTAGGAACGGTATAATTCCAACACTAACAGCACTTGACCGGGGATAATAAATAATCCTTTGTGCAATGGAGCTGCACACAAGTGGGAGTTGGTACTAATTCCGGGCTTAGGCATTGCTGGGTATATCTGGAATGGGAAACCACATGAATATCGGTCGGACGGCAATAGATACGAGTACGTGCATATTCTGTTATCTGCATTGCAGGTAATAAGAAGTGCAAATTTGTTTGGTTTTTGTGGTTGAGAGTGCAGTTGAGAGGATGGTCAATTTGTGGCTTAAGTTAGATTACCGAAGGATGGAAATATTATTCTCTGCATATGTAGTATGAATACTTATCTGCTAGGATAAGTTGGAGGTATAAAGCAGCATAAAAACTTAAATTCATTAAATTCCTCAATAAATATAAAAACTTGAATAGATAGGTTTAGGTCTTGCCACTAGTACTTCCCATTTGATGATTACATGGCACGTTGTATCCGTATAACATATATGTATATCACGTCCGTTGTAGACACCCATTTTTTTAAATTTTTCCCATAGATATACCTGAATCTCCGAGAGAACGTGTGCTTAAAACTATGGAAGCCAGACTTCGTAAAAATTCGCTTTTGACTTTATTATTCGTGTTTTTGTAGGATGATGGCTGTATCAGAAAAACACTAACAATGCTGCCCATTTAAGGGCCCAAGTTTTGGAGGGTTATCAGCATAAAATAGGTTCTTGACGGAGTCCCACAAGAATTGCACAATCTTCGATATTAGCTTTCAGTGTACTAATTGGCTGAGACGTTGGGTAACTTATCACTGCTGTTATACTCGGAGATGTGCTCATTGTGCCATTCTCAAGTTGAAATCTGCGGATAAAGTATCGGATTAAGTGAAATATGATTTGAACGAGTAAGTTTTAGTGATGGACATATTCGTAAGAAGCGGTCACGCAGTTGGTGTTCTGTTGATGCTTTTTCTTTCTTGCGCGGTTAAAGATGCTTTTTGACATGTCAGACTCTGTCAGAATGCCTGCGGCGGTACGATTCTGACTTTAAGCATGTAACATGAGTTGTTTCGTGATTCGGGCGGAAACATTTTGAGTTCTTTGGGTCTCCACTCTAGAACTGTGAAAGAAAAAATGCAACTCAATCGCGATAACAATTTCGTACATAATCATGTGCCTTCCGAGATGTGTGTACGTAATATAATCAAAAAATTCCAAGAGACGGGCTCAGTGCAAGATGTGAAGATGCCAAAACGTTTAATCGAAAATATCGAGAACGATCCAAACACCTCAATTCATCATCGTTCTTAAGATCTTAACCTCTCCACAGTTACACTGCTCCGAATTTTGACGAAAGGTCCAATTAACGCAGCCGGCCGACCACCAGCGGTGCCGTACGTTCTCGGATTGCGTCCTTCAAAATATTTGCAAGTTGACATTAATTTTTGCGGGAAAATCGTGTTTTCAGATGAGGTCAATTTCCACGTTGGCGGCTGCGTTAATAAGCACAATTGCCGCATCTGTGGCACCGAAAATTCACAAGTGATTGGAAAGATACTAATAAACCCAGAACGAGTGATTGTTTGGTGGGGTTTATGGATCGAAGATGTCATAGGTCCGAAAATGAGTCAGAAAAAATTATTACAGTCAATGGACGAACTTTACTTTCAACAATATGGTGCTACGTGCTATACAAGTCTCGAAACAATCGGGTTATTGCGCACGAAGTTTTCTGGTCACGTAATTTCGCGTTTCGGAGACACGCATTGGCTGCCAAGATCGAGTGCTAAAATTTCCGATACAAAAATTATTGAACCAACGGATCACGGTTCTTTCTTTGCAAGCATCTATGCTCAATGTTCCGTAATATATCTTCTGCACGGAGCAGCAATAGGTGGTGTAACTTATGTTCCGAACACTTGATTGTTTAGCAAAAGCCGCTGCAGTTCCAGTACGGGTTTGGGTCCTAAATTCATCTCAAAGTTTATACTGGCACGTTCATCGGCGATCCTAATGTAGTCAATAAATCAATTAATCCACCTTCTTTAGAATTTTTTCATCCTCGGAGAAACGAGTCAAGAGTCAAGCCAATCAATCGCTAGGTAAATATGATCAAATATACAGTACAGTTTCATTATCCGCATATGCCTGAGCGCAGACGGTAGAACTGTTGTAAGTGTTAAGCAAAAAGTCGAGAAGTGTGCATTATAGCCCTAAAGACAGAACCCTGACTTGCGTGCAACCCGTGTTTACCCTGTTTCATCAATTTCATGTTAAGTTAGGTATACATATTGTCAAAGACAACAGGATGCGCTATCTGTAGTTTCGGTGTAGAAATGAATAATAAATAATTCATTCAGATTTGTATGAAAGTAATAAAGGGTGAGCCAACAGATGGTGTGGATGTTGGGTGTCAATTACTGTCACTTACTGAATTCAGTATGGTTGACCTTTTTAGTCATTCATGGAGTCGTTTACCACGCAACAGTGCATTTTCGTTATTCAATCTTTTTCCGAACATGGGCGATCTGTAAAAGAATAAATTCGTGAATATTTCGATCAACATAAAAGCTCTAGTTAGTTCGGAATTCGTGCAATGTTAAAGCGTTTTGAAGAAAGATACTGCTTCGGTATCGGTTCAAACTCCATATAAGCATGCTCGACTAGTACGTACACGCCAAAACATCACCACTGTGACCGAAAGTATTCAAAACCAGTTACAGTGAATAGAAAATCTTACCGCACTATGTTGACCGGCTATTTTTTCCGAAATTGAATGAATTGGGTCTGGATGATCTCTGGTTTCAACAGGATGGTGCTACAGCCTACACAAGCTATAAGTCTTTCAAATTATTGCATATGAAATTTGAAGATCGCATTATTTTGGTTAGAGGAGACCGGAGAGTAGACCGGAGAGGAGACCGGAGAGGAGACCGGAGAGGAAACCGGAGAGGAGACCGGAGAGGAGACCGGAGAGGAGACCGGAGAGGAGACCTGAGAAGAGATCGGAGAGGAGACCGGAGAGGAGACCGGAGAGGAGACCGGAGAAGAGACCGGAGAGGAGACCGGAGAGGATACCGGAGAGGAGACCGGAGAGGAGACACCTTTAGCATTTTTTCTGTGGAGTTTATGCCAATAACCCAGCGAAAATTCAGCATTCCAAACAAAAGATCCAAACTAAAATTGCGGGTCAATCCCACTTATTCTTCAGGAAGTCATCGATAATTTTAACCTTCACATAATCGCTTGCAACAAAAGCCGTGATGATCACATGAACTATGTTGTGTTCCATTCATATCTGCCATAGACCGAACATTATTAATCAACAAAATTAATTCTACATTGATTTCACAATAAATACGTGTTTAATTTAATGACAAATTCCATACTAGCTGTTGGCTCACATTTAATGTTCGTTTTTCGGATATACAATACTGCAAACAAAGGTGATCTTTTTACTGCTTGGTTTTTCAGTGTCCTTTTTTTGACAGCTCACGCTTGATGCGTGACATGTGTCAAAGTCAAACATGTTCAGTTAGCATTGCCATTTCATCATGGAAAGACTTACATCTGAACAACGATTACAAATTATTGAATTTTACAATATTACCAAAATGTATGCTCTGTTAAAAATGCTTTTCGCGCACAGTCGTCATAATCGACCTACTGAGCAAGCAATTCAAGTCATAGTGACCATATCTTGCACCAATTTTACGCTACTGGATATCAAGCCACCTGCGTAGATCCCGTACAGAGGAAAATATTGCTATTGAAGTTTTACTGAAGACCGTAATTTGTCCATTCGTCGTCGTTCACAGCAAGATTGTGTTACTAGATATTTGGAAGATTTTAAGGAAGAATCTTGGTCTTTTGCTCGTGCAAAAATTGAAGCAGCATGAGCTGCCACAGCTGCCAAAAGATCCGTTTTTTTATCGAAAAATTATCTTCAGCGACAAAGCCTATGTTATTTAACGAAACTGCGGCATTTTGTCTGATGAACAACCTTAGGCAATACAAGAGCTGCCAATGCACCCGAAAAAATGCACTGTTCGTCACTCCTCTATGCCGACAAACCAGCGCTTATTCCAGCCCTTATTGCAAGGCAATAAAATGGCAAGCATTAGTTTATCAACTCAAATAAAAATTGCATACACTTTTGCAATTTTCCTTTATTTTTTCTTGACAATTAAAAACTAAATAATTAAAAAATCACCAATTATATGAACATTATATCATCTAACTTTATTTTAAAAAAAGTAAACTAATGATTGAAAACCTTGAGATTTTTTAACGGAAGTTAGAAATTGTTAAATTAGACAACAAGCTCGGTTACCATCTTTTATCTTCCACGAAAAGTTTAAGAGAATTCATAACCGAGCATGGTGTCATCAACGAAGAAAAAGTTAAAAGTGGCCAAGTTTCAGACATGAACAAATATTATTACTTTCTTTTATTTTTTATGGAATTTATCTTTTGTTCTTAATATTTTTATCAAAAACTAAATACACTAAAATAATTTTATTGTTTGTCTGCGTTAAAGCAGCTAGCAAGCTGCTGCTGTCTCAACTTTACTTCTCTGATAGCGGCTGACAATAAATTTTCGCGTGTTACGTCAATATTTTATATAGTGTTTCGACAATCACATTATGTATGTCATCGTTTTTACCCTGGAAAAGATTACACAATATCACACAGCATTTCAAAAATGTGTTGGCAGCATACGTTAGATTAACATGAAGGTGGTTTAAATAAGAAAATTTGTCCGGGTATGTTTCTGTTGTATCTGTTGTATCGAAAGACTGATATTTCATCAGCTGAGGATATAAGCCATGTTTTCAGTGGATATATACATCTCCAAGAATAACAACGTTTTCAAAACGTCTCCATCCCGTTTCTATCTTGTCGTATAGAGTGCTATTACGCAACACCCTCGAATCATGTACACTACCTGGCCAGTTTGCACGTATGTAGCAAATCTCAAAGTCGGGCCTACAAACTGCCATACAACTCAATGAGTGCTAACCATGCCGATCAACAAAAGCTGCTTCATTAATAGAAGAGGCATCAATATTTATTAGTATGCCATTAAAGACCTTCGGCATCCCACCTTTTCCAAAAAAAAAAAATATATATATAACAACATGTACACCTTCTGACCAGCAGATTTGGTTGTTAAATTCAATTTCATTTATGGCTTGAGTAACGTCTCAAACGTGGCGAAATACTGTCATTTTTCTAACGCCGTTCAAATCACCGATTATATGGTATGGTGAACCTAAACCTAACCAATGCAGAGCAATCAAAAGTTTTTGGTAAACTCTCAATGAAGGTCATTTATTTGTAGTGCACTGTAGTTTACAATGTTACAAAAGTTTCAGCAAGGCAATGTGCTGAAATTTTTTTAATAAACAGATGATCACTGACATCAAAATCGATTCTCGATTAAAAAACTTTCAACCTACGAGTATAACGAAGTTCATTATTATTACTATCACCGTCACTATCAAAATCAGAATCAAAAAAACTACTTTTTGAATTAAAGATTTTTTATTTCAGTCGATTGCATGAAAAAAGCACTTTCCATCATTTAAATTCAAATCACATGTCCTCAATCAACCATAGCTCTACAAGTGTTTCCCCTGGAGATCTTACCGAATGACTTATCGTTGTTGCGGCTTTTTTGTATAAAATTTACCTTCACTGTTCGTCAGGAGTAGGTATATTGGCCAGTGCCTGGCTAGGAATGAGGATTTTCTTCAGAGTTGGCTGCACTATCTATACATTTTGTGCCAGGTGATTTGAAGACATTTAAAGATGCAAAAGCGTATTAAGTGACCTCATTTCAAAGCACAACCGAGAAGCTCTCTTACGTACGTTGTCGCTGAAGATCTGCAGACACTGTACCTAGTAGAGGCGATTTGCATGCATTTTTCTTGGATTCACTTGCCTTCCTTTCGAAACAAGTATTGACTGGGGGCTTACATTTGTATGTATTGCCAATGTTATATAAGTTCATGGTGGAGGCAGTGCGAATAAGCGGAGGCAGTGCCGAATCGTAGGGGAAAGGCCCAGCGACGAAGTTAACCATTTATCCATTCTTTTCGTAGCTTATGACTACAGCAAATAAATCTCGGTTACAAAAAATTTTCCAAGCTGCTGAGACTGTATTCCGCAAAATTAGATAGGCTCTCGGTCTTTTAGACTACTCTATGTACAGTGCGAAACTGCAGAAAAGGTTCATAACCATTGTTGCTGTATGGATACAAATCGTATGTGACAACAAAACTAGTGAAACCATTCAGTTACTAGGCCATGCGAACCACATTTTCAAGTCGCAAACCTTCTACGACCTAGCAATAAGTGCTTGTCATTACAAAACATAGAGTATGGGTTCAACGTTACGTTATTGTTGTTACCTATAAGCTTAGCAAGTTAAGAAGTTCACGTACTATGAAGTAAAAATATACAGTGAAGTGAAAATTTAGTAATTGACATCTAGGCAGAGGTTCGTATAGGGAGAGCTTCTACTAAGAAGCTTGTTACTAGGAGCCAAAAGAGTGCTTTTAAGACTCTCTGCCTCAGAAGACTAACTCGTTCCTGATTGAAGGAAGGCATAACATTGCTCTTCCTTCGGTGAACTTTGAGTCTTATTCCGAATAGCCTCGATTTTGGCACCTAAGAGTAGCGTAAATGGATTCAGTGAGAAGAAATGTCTTCGGTCTTCTAGGCAAAGCCTATACTGTGAATGACATTTCCGGAATGACATTTTTCTTGTCTTCTTTGAAAACCTTCCGAAGTCAAGTGCTCTTTTAGTAAAAGCTCCTAGTCAATGGTTGATGTTAATAACCATTCCTCACGGACATGTAGATACTCCCCCAATTTCCTAGTCGAAATTTAAGTAAAGCAGTAGCAAACACCACTGGCGAGCACTGTGCTCTATCATCTACAAAACCTTCAATTCATCTATGATTGCAGCCTTTGTTACTTCAAGTCTCTACTGATTTAATTGCCTTGGCGCCTGAAAGTTGCAACTCAGCAATTTACATAGTCACTCCTGGTGATTTCTATAAATACCAACATTCACTTTGCACGATTTGTGCAACTTTGACACAAATGACAGAAAAAGCGACACTTCCTTCTTCATGTCTACATTTATGACGCGACGCCAATAGGATATAAGCATCACCAACTGCACTTTTCTATTCCATATGATCCGTCACAAGAACAAGTTCCAGTTGTGTTACTTCTTAAGACAAACGTTTACAACAATTATGTTCAATTAGTGTCAGAGCAGTCAATTTAACGATACCACCAAATGTTTTATTGTTCCCAGAGCCCCAGACAAATTTACAAACACACTCGATGCATTGTTAGTAATCGGACGGCAGCGAAGGCCTAATGAATCATAAACTTTCTAATTACATCAACTACTCAAGACAACACAAAAACTCAGGCACGGTAATAACTATAAGATAGTCCAAGTGTAATTAATAGTGTCTGCAGGACAACGTTACACTTTCATTACACAAAGAAAAGAGGCAAAAACCTTAATTACCAGCTAGGTTATGACATGGCATGGCGTGGCATTCAGTGTTTTCCTCTTAAGCCGCCTCCCATTCAGAATTATGACCTACAACTATTGGTATCAGTTATACTCGTAATAGTTAAGGCCTTCCGCATCATACGAATATCGTGTTAAATGCGCCTATTAAACGAAAGTGAGCCCACCAAAATCGTCCAAGCTGACGCCATATGACAGTTCTGGTAAATGGTAAAACAATGTCGCATTTAGACGAGCGAGCAAGCTAATGCGAAACGCCACGCATCAATTTTGATTATTGGAATGGAATGCTGATGTTTTGGGGTATGAAAAAAGAATGTTTATCCTGCAATCCACGAATATGCTCGGAGAGCCTCTTCCTGAAATGCCATAGATACTCGTACGTAAAACGCACACAAAAACAATTATCTAATCAGACACAAATGGATGTCCCGACAATGCGAATACTTTAGCTACTCAAATGGTAATTTGATCCAGGGAAAACATCCTTCATCGTTGCCATGAGAGGGAATGTCTACTCGTAATACTTGGCGAATTAATTAATTTACCACTCGGACATCCGAGTTGAATGTTTGAAGTTTGAGTGGCATGTGACCCATCTGACGGAAGGAGCAACAGTCAACTCTAATTAGACAATGGACGGTTTTTGGGGTATGTTTCACATGTTTGATGTTTCCTTTGGGAGTTGGTTTTTGTTTTGTTTTTCGATTTTTTGACATTTTCTGCTTGAATTGCCAGCACGCGCAAGTGTTGTTTAGATGAGAAGAAAGAGTGTTAAAAATTGATTTGGTTTGGGGTCTGTTTAATTTAGATACTATTCGAACAGATACTCGTAAATTGACAGATGTAATTGACGTGTTGCGAGTAGTTGGAATGCATGAACATATAAACTCGTATGTCACCTTTATCTCTCTGGTTAAGAGTTTATCTTTTTTGTTTGCTATGGTGACGCAACCTGTCAATTAAGGTCAGGGCACGGTACAGGTATCATAAAACCAACAAATGAGTACGTTTTATGGTTTAGCGCTGGGTATTGTTGATTCCCTTTTGGATCTATCTTCAGTGTAAACACTAAGAGTTATTGTGTTGCTTTGAGTGAGTTATGGTTGAAGGATCGATTTTGTATCTCGCTGATAGTGGCGTGGGCAGGTTTTTGGGCTAGTAAGGCAATCAAATTGTAGTTGGGAGTGTTGGCACGTCGTTGGAGTGATTTATCATGCAAATCTATGATTGAGGTTGTTCTGTGATTAGAAATATTCATAAGTTACTTAGTATGAATATCAGTTGTTTACTTATCTATTTGCATTTAGTGACGTCATTTTGTCATTTTGAGCATTTTGTCTAGTAAAATTTCTTATTCATCACGAATAACAGACACAATATTGGGTTTCATGTCGTCGATGGTTTGAGTTACTGCATCTCGGCAGAATCAATGTTATCCGTCGTTGACAATGGTCCGGCATGGATGTTTGTTGACCGTGAAGCGATTCCAAGCCTCATTTTTTTTAAAAAGTCATCTGTCCTGATACCGACAGAATGTAAGCCGTACCAAACTGGGAGTTATTCTGAATATTGGATGGGTCTTGTCCAGAATGTAGATATGTAAATGTAATCGATATCAGCAACTCAGGTAGCGTACTGAAATTGATGAGAATCCACTTCAGCGACGAAGCGTTTAAAGAGTGTTCGAAGCTCGAACTTTGGAGTATTGACATTAGGGAATTTTTTAAGGTTATAAGATCGTAGGAATTCTAGTTTAGTAACTTGAAGTAGTGTGACCGGTTATCGAAGATGCCCTTTAGCGGATGACCTCTAAACATCGTATACTTAGGCTTAACGAGAGACTAGGACCACACTAAAGAAATTTTATACGACTCCTTTACAAAAAATGTATATGAGCAATGCCCGAAATATATCGTACACGACGCTACGTCTGGAAACGAACTTAGAAACTTCACGAAGGAACGAAATATCACTATAGCTTGCACACGGTCATCTCAGTATACTTGTACACAAGAGGACACGATGGTCTCCGAATTATGAATCGTTAAATCAAGTTGATCACATTGCGATCGACTTGAGTTATGCCTCCATTATTTTCTGGATACCTGAACCTTGTGGGTAGCCAATGTTCCTGCACCTAGTATATGAATGCGGATTTCCTAAATGCCACAATAAGGAAAAACTACTGTGAAAATATATAATGTAGAGAAGCTGCAATAACAACAGGACGCCAGAATTTTTGCCGCACAGCTATCTCGAAATCTCTCAACAACTCTTATGTCGCCAGCATCATGTTCCAAAGACCAGTGGTAAAGCTGCCAACGTGCCATCAGAGATGCTACAACTGATATGCTTAGATAAACCCGACTACCACCAGAAAAGAATACCGGTAAGCGGATTCAGCTAAACGAGAGTACTAGAATCACAGTCGGTGCTGAGAATACGGAAAAACTTTTTCTGCAGAATGAATAACGGCTGAGAAGTCCAACATCCCGCTGTCACGCAGAATAGACCATTTAACTTGGACCATTAAAGCCAAAACTTCCATCCACCTGTCCAAAATGAGTAAGGATACAAATTTCTAAGCAGAAAACCAACAAAGCTGCTGGATCTTACGCTTACACGCCAAGGCATTCAAAGCTGCTGGAAACGATTGTGAATAGCACGCACCAACTCACTTCTTGGATCTGGTCGGAAGATGCCCGATCCACAGAAAATGAGACCTCTTCAATTACGCCAACTATAGAGGTATAAATCTCCTTAACATCGTATACAAGATCCTATCTGTCATATTATGTGAACGTCTTAAACCTTTCGTCCAAAGGCTAATTTTTTATAATTTACACGCGCACAAGGGATTTTATGTAGCCTTAAGAAGTTTGCACATAGCGCAGACGAAAGAAACTTGGGGAGGAAAAAAAGAGAGATACCGATGTTGGTTGCTTGCAAGTTATAGTGACTAGGAAAAAAAAAAGGCAAGGTATTCCATAAGCGAGTTGTGCTGTTTAGGAACGAATCACGATATTTTAGAGTACGCTTGATGAGGCGGAATGTTACTGGCAATTTCGGTGGAGCACTAGTGGTGAAAATAGCAATACAACAAGCTGAAATAGGAGACTTTACACCAGTGTCCTAGATTGTCGAATGATTGTGTAATATTGGCATCGTCTATGAGTTTTATCGCACGATTTTGGATTATTTTTAGCAAGTGTAAAGTGGTCTTTAGGGCACCTGAGAAGATGTGGGCATTGTACTCCAGTTTTGGGCGGATAAACGCCTTATATATTGAGACCAGGTCAGAGGGATTGAAGTATTTCTTGCATCGCTTCAGGAAACCTAGACATTTCAAAACATTTTTGGAGACATCAAACATGTGGTCATGTGGTCGTCATTGACATGGTTTTAGACCAAAAAAGTCCACAATCGACAGAATCTTCATATTCTGGCAGCTACTAAAAAAATCAAGAAGACCTAATCATAACCTACCATCTTTTCATCGATTTTAGGGCCGCATTTGATAGCATTTATAAAGACGAGCTATATATAGGCAGAGCCATGTCTAGTTTTGGAATCTCTGTGAAACTTGTCTATCTGTGCAGAATGCTGATTGAGAGCACTCGCTTCTCCCTTAAGGTCGGTAACAACTTAACCGATACATTTGATTTTAACAAAGGTCTTAGACAAGGTAATTGGCAGAACTCAGCGAGCTGTCACCAGTGCGTTCGCCAGTATTGAAACAGAAGCTGCCAAAATTAGTTTAGCAGTAAATGAAGGCAAAACCAAGTATACGAGCATGCTGTCAACAAGAAGGAACACACACTATCGACGAATTGGACAGAACATTACAGTTGACCAGCTATAATTTCGTAGGGACATCGTCTACCTTGTTTCTGTTATAAGTTCTGTCAATAACACAGAGCAATTGACTAGTAGGGCCCTATCCCAAACAACTAAGGATACTATATGTATAGGGTTTTCCAATAGGAACTTGACAACTTTGAATTTAATTTGTGAACGCACTCTTTCACTAATCATCAAACTGTCACTGTCAATTTATTCAGTAAACTCAACATTTGGTTCAGTTTGGTAAAGTACACTAACGAGCAACGTCTGCAAATAATAAAAATTTTCTACAGATATTCAGAGTCGGTGACTGCAACTTTAAGAGTGTTAACTCCAATTTTCGGTCGTAATTCTCGCCCGAGTAGACAGGCAATGACAAGTTTAGTGCAAAAATTTGAGTCTACATATTCGCTGCGTGATGTTGCAGTGGCAGTGAGACAACGGGTTGGTCGAAGTGTCAAAAATATCGCTGCCGTTCACACGTCCGTAGCAAACGATCCAAATCAGTCAATTCCACGGGATTCTCAAGAATTGGGCATCTCTCAGACCACATTATGGCGTATTTTCCGTAATTATCTTGGTTTACACCCAGACAAGATCAAGCTGACTCAAAAATTGAAGCCGGTGGATCATTTAAAGCGACGTACGTTCTCCGATTGAGGTCTGGAGAAGATGAGCCAAGATGATGAATTTCATCACAAAATCATCTTCAGTGACGAAGCTCATTTTTGGCTCAATAGGTTCGTCAATAAGCAAAATATGCGTTATTGGTCGGGTGAAAACCCACATGTGCTTCATGAATCACCACTTCATCCACAAAAAATAACTGTTTGGTGCGGTTTGCATGCCGGCGGCGTTATTGGGCCATATTTTTTCGTCGACGATAACGATCGTCACGTTACTGTGAATGGTCAGCGTTATCGCGCCATGATCACCGATTATTTTTGGCCCGAATTGGAAGATATGGACTTGGACGACATGTGGTTTCAACAGGATGGTGCCACAAGCCACACAGCACACGCTACAATCGATTTATTGAAGAGTAAGTATGGTGAGCGTGTTATCTCAAGACATGGGCCAGTCGATTGGCCGCCTCGTCCGTGCGATTTAACTCCGCTTGACTTTTTTCTACGTAAAGTCATTGGTTTATGTCAACACGCCGACGACGTTGGAAGAGCTCAGAGCCAACATTGAACGCGAAATAGCGGCCGTTTCGACCGAAATGTGTGGCCGAGTCGTTGAAAATTGGGTCCAACGAATCGACCGCTGCAAACGTGCCCGCGGGGGCCATATGAACGAAGTCGAGTTCCATTCATAAATGTTTTGATTGTACTTCAAGCCAATAATAAAATTTTTGAAATATTTCAAATGGTTTGCCTTTTATTTAAAAAAAAAGTTGTCAAGTCGTTTTTGGAAAACCCAATGTATAAAACCTTGACCATCCAAGTCCTACTTTATGGCACAGAAGCATGGTTATCGTTTTGATAGAAAAATCTTTCGAAAAATATTTGGTGCCGTTTGCGTTAGTGGGTTTGGAGGAGAAGATTCAACGATGAATTATTCGAGCAGTTGTCTGAGATGGCTACAACATGTAGAGCGAATGGACGCTAATGTTCCAACTCGCAGAGTCTTCAAATCTAACCTGGAATGATAATGCAGTAGAGAAAAACCTTACCGTAGGTGGCGAGTATAAATAACATAGTTGAAGCGCTACATATTCCTTTAAATATTTGGATTTGCACTCAATGCAACATCGAATTCACCTTACTCTTGATATATCATAGGCTGCATCTTCGAAAGCATTTTCCGTTTAAAAAGTAGTAGTTTCTTGTACGACTTGCAATTTGCGCCAATTGTTTCAAGCTGCTGCAAGTACTTGTATAAAGCTGCATTTTTATAACCCTGGGTGTCCGGGAAGGAAACGTGGTCAAATCTTTACGATACTGACTGAGACCCGAACATGAGGGTATCTCCCATGCAGACGTGTATGTAATTCTATTAGTTTAAATTATATTGATAGGAATGGATAGAAGTAGTGAAGCATCCGCATTTATAGCGACATTCAAGTTCCTCTTAAAGCCAGGTTCCACCCTTAAAAAGTTAAAGACTTTTCAGAAAATATTAAAAACTGAATTCGATGAGTTTTATCTTAGTCTAAGGTCGCAATGATATAGCAGAGAACGAAATCGACACTGGGCTTGCTTGACATGGCTCTATTAAGAAAATGTTTGACCCTAAGCCTGCATTATGACTGCGGTTTCTCCTGGCAGTAGCTGGCTGTAGCTGAAGAGTTATTTCAGGAAGCAAGCAGACCAAATCAATACATTCTAAGATTTCTCAAAAGCCTGCGGTTATCTTTCTATCGTTCAACAAAAAAGAGAGCAATTTACTTATGGCTGCCCAAATTCGACACATTCACCCTTATTTAGCGGATTAATGACTGCGCTGTACGCTAAGACTGTGCTTATAAGTGAAGCAGTTACACATCAAAATACCAAGGAACTTAGTTTAAGATTTATTGTTCTGTTAAGGCATGTAACATACCATATTGTGGTATGTTTCAGTTTCTATTGGTAGAGTTGGACCCATATTTCAATATTCATCTGAAACTGAACTCGTAAACATTTTAAAATTAGAAACATTTTCAGCTCGAAAGACTGCTGGGATGAAACTCCAATAAAACCATCCACGACACCAGTCAAGGTACGAGCATCTTCCATTCTAAATTTCATCACACATTTAATTTACCTTAACATAATGGAACGAAGGTGAATTTCATTAAGTTAGTGCTTCATTTGTATCTAAAGGTGACACGCTCATCGCACATTTTTCGATTAAAATTTTATTTAGACACAAATCCTTGTGGTAACAGAAACACACAACCAAAAACTGTTTCGTAGCACAGGCATGTGCACATCATAAAGTGACTTAGAGTAATGCCAACTTATTTGAAGGAGACTGAAGTGACTGCGGTATTTATTATTATTTTTTTTAATAAATGGATACAAGTCCCTGAACGCCTCAATTTGGTTGTTGAATTGAATGTATCTAAGGGTTAGTACGTTCGTATAAAGTTGCCTTTTTTTAGTTTTTGCATGAATAGTCAATGAGTTGAGTCAACTTTTATAAGTTTAACGATTGACATTCGAAGACATTTATTAGAAAATATTCTATATTGCCAATTTTTTCGATTGGAATATACATTTCATTAAATTAGTGTCATAGATGAAATGGATACTGGAATCATGTTTGACATATTAAAAAATCTGACAGGTGAAAATCGGCAGACGGAGCTGTCAGGTGAGATGTAGTCAAAAGTACTCATTTGTTAAAATGAAAGGATGACGTCTAAAAAATCCATTAGGTAAGAACTGTGTGAGATTGAGTGCTTAGATGACAGATGACAAAAAAGTACAGCTGCTAGAATTCGAACATTGATGGGGTTGAGAGAGAAAGGCAGAGCAAGAGAGTAATCATCATGCCCTTTTTATCTAAGAAATCTCTTAAACTGTAGGGGTTCTTGTACTGTATTTTGATCCAAGGTTTACAATTTCAATTATAAGTCAGCATCGTTCTGTTCTATCTTTCAATAGGTTAAAAAAACGAACTGTAGAGAACTGAATCCATGAACCAGGAACCAAGTCTGCCTATGGCGTTTTAAAACATTATAACCGATTTGTTAAGTGTGCTATTTGCATTCTACCAGCAAGAGTAGGAAAAAGGCAAGCAAAGATCTAATGACTATAACTTAATACATGGGCTGAAAAGTCCGTTTCTAAGAGAGGACACCACTTGAATTAAGTCCATACCATTTTCAGTTCAAAAGATACGTGTATAAATTTGACAGCTGTCGGACGATAAATCCTCGAGATATAGCGTTGTGAGTGACGCAACTTTTGTTATTGTGAAAAAAATGGATTCAAAGCAATTTTGTGTGTTGATTTATCATTGCTTTTTGATGGGAAAAAATGCAGCCGATGCAAAGAAATGGCTTGATAAGTGTTACCCGGACTCTGTACTAGCCGAACGAACCATTAGCAAGTGGATTGAAAAATTTAAAAGTGGTCATACAAGCATCGAAGATGATGCACGCAGTTTACGTCCAAAAGAGGCTGTTTCAGATGAAAACATCAAAAAAGTCCACAAAATGATTACGAATGACCGTTAAGTTGTAAAGTTGATCGAGACAGCTGAGGCTCTGAAGATATCAAAAGAGCGTGTTGGATATTTCATACACGAATTTTTGCGTCGGTATGTGACAATGGATGAAACTTGGCTCCATCACTTCACGCCAGAGTCAAGTCGGAAGTCAGTTGAGTGGTGAGCAAGCGACGAATCTTGTCCAAAACGACCAAAAACTCAACAGTCGGCTGGCAAGTTTATGGCATCCGTATTTTGGGATACACATGGAATAATTTTCATCAACTATCTTCAAAAGGAGGAAATCGCAGAAAAACGGCCGCATTTGAAGAAAAAGAAAGTGCTGTTTCATCAAGACAATGCACCGTGTCACAAGTCGATGAAAACAATGAAAACACCGTATTCTCCAGATTTGGCCCCCAGCGATTATTTTCTGTTCATAGACCTCAAAAGAATGCTCGTCGGAAAGAGATTTAAGACCGATGAAGAAGTAATCGCCGAAACAGAGGCCTATTTTAAGGCTAAACCGAAATCGTACTACAAAACTGGTATCGAAAGATTGAAAAATCAGTGTATCGCCCTCGAAAGCAACTATATTGATAATTAAAGTTGAATTTTGCAAAAATTTTGTGTTTTACTATAAAACGGCGCGGACTTCTCAACCCATGTGTTAATGTCTGATTTGTGTTTTTAATCTCTTCATGAGCAGAGGGACAAGAGGGCCAAGACATACATGAAAAGTTCTCGATTTTACCCGTAAATTGATTGAATAGATTTAGGTTATTCTTAAGTCATCTAGTTGACCCGGTACAAAAAAGGGATACTTTGCTATAAATCACCCTGATTATTGATGGCCAATGGAAGTACTCATAATTTAATAACAACGGTCGCATCGACTAAAATCGGTCATCACCCAGTTAAAGTTCTTTAAACTTAGCAACCAATGAATTTAATAAATACCCAGCTCAATAATTAAATAAAGGCACAGTTAATTTCACAGTCGAATTCATGTCTTATATGCATAAATAATACTGTCCCACTACCAAGGATAAGGTGGTTTTTAATTAAAACTGCCTGACAAAGTGTTATTTCTATAAACAGGTGGTCCTTCGAGCGATATTTAAAATGAATAATCTTGCAACGGTTATAGATAACCTTTGAAATGTCATCGTTCAACTGGTAGAGGTTAGACTTAGCCTTTCCAAGCTAGGATTAGAAAACAGCCAACTGTCCCACTCGTTCCGCCACTCTAGGCAGATATTTAAAATGAACTTAACCATATCGACTGGATCTCACAAAATCATCAGTACTGGTATTTGGGCGGAGCATTATGTACCATATTTCTGATCACTCTAATTTCAATCGTTTAATTCTCATTAAATCCCGATCGGTAGGTACCAACACTAGTTATATAAGTACCCCGGTTACACTTGCAAGGCAGCATGGCTACGTAAAGATCCTCTGGACTTCTATTAAGGGTAACTACACCACCTTGATGGGCGTAGTAGCAAAAGCCATCTTCCTAAAAATTAAGGAGTTCATAGCAAAAATAATAAATGAGGATGGAAAGACAATATAATACGGAGGCAGCCCGTCCTGGAACCAGCCAGGCTCTGGAAGCTGCGTCGGCTACTGGTTCTGACCCGAAAACGGGCTCTCCGATAAAAGCAACAAGTTCTAATCCGACTCCATAATAAAGAAAAAATAATTATTTATTTAAATTACACAGAAAGTACAGATGACACCAATAGTAATCCCGAGTTTGGGATGACGCAGAACAGGAGAGTGTAGCACAGCCAGTAAATTCAGGTTGCTCCCTAACCCACACAATATATGTACGTTTTAAATAATCCGGGATAAGGGTTCACCATCAATCCACCACAGCAACCGCAGCCATCTCAGGCAACTGAAGCTCTCTTATACGTTATAGCAATGCTGACACTTTAACGCGAGTTCACCCACATGCCACTGGCCACCGAATCGCATAATGGTATCAAAATCCTTGAAATTGGTTTATGTAGTATTGTGGAGACATCACGAAGTATCGTGAGTTCAAGGAGCAGTTCAACTATCGATTGTTTCGCTTTACTCAAATCCAAGCTGACCAGAAAAATATTAGAGGTAATTATAACCTATATGCCCTAATCTAAAGGGCGTGAATTCTATTTGGAAAAAATAAGGTAAATGGATAACAGACGCGACAAACGAGAAAGCGACAGTTTATCCACAATTACAAAATCTGTATATTTAGCGTGGAGCATGGTTTTGACTATCGCTCCCCTTGCAGGTCAAAGCAGTCTTTGAAATTGTGAAATTCGCCAAAGACTTCATATTACGGCAACGCGCTAGCAACAATCAGCACTTATTTGTGTCAAACTGAGTCTGAAACGTCCTCTAATGTGCTTCTACCTGCAGCTATTGAAACGCTTTCGAACAACAATGAAGATGCTTACCAAATTAGAGCAGCCAAGCGAATTACATATCCTAGGATCTAGTAAAAAAATTATGATTGTAGAAAAACGTACTTTGTTCAAAGTTATCGGGGTAGGGGGAGACATTGGTACTGTCAGTTCTGTTGCTAACACAAAACTCAGACTAGATCATTGAGAACTGCCATTCGTAAATATAAAAGCACTTGTGGTCAAACGTGTTGCCGGATCCCTTCTTAGTATGCCCAGCCACATTGCCTGGGAGTCCTCATGTCACAAGTCGGTTTATTTTGCTTTTTCACCATGAAGAACACCGTCAGTATAACGCTTGCAGATTGTGTAAATTCGTTTTAAGTATAGTGGTTCAGTTCGCGAAACTAACCATATGCTACTTCGATTTTTCGATCGGCAAGTAATAGCCATGAATCGGTTTTGTACTACGAAAAGACATCGTACCCTGCACATTGAAAAAAATTTGCTATTGTGGAGAGTGCTATTGAGGACGACTAGAATGAACCGATTGGCCACCGAGCACAACAAATGAAGATGCATCCATCCATCAGTTGACGTAAGAATTGGAGCCGCTTGACTATCACCATAAATGTTTGCTCATTCTTGATTGAATGGCCAAATTGCCGCACTTCGAAGGAGGAAAATCTACAAGCCATTATTGAGAGACAAACTGTTGGGTGTGCTTCATGGGTCAGAATATTTCAGTGTAGAGCGCTATAGATGCATGGTTATTGACTTTTCCTTTCCTCAATTGAATGGCATTGATGTGGCATCGCAATCGATTTGTTGAAGGAAACATACGATGAGCGCATAATTTCGCATGATGAACCTGCGAATTGACTTCCAATATCATTCGACTTAACACCTTTGGATTAATTTCTGATTGATGATGATATGAAATTGAAACTATGGACGACTTGGGAGTTTTTTCTAAAAATAAAATAAAATGAACAACAATCAACTTTTTTTTGATATGTTATCACTTTATTAGAAAAAGCAAACATTCCCATTAATTATGGAATACGATTTCATTCATGTGGCTGCCTCAGCTGTCTTCGTACTAGCGCATCTTGTCAACCCGATTTTCCAAGACCTTGTTGACTGTTTCTGGCTCTATCTCACAAATAGCTCAGACGAAGGGTTTGAATCGTTTCTGGATTGTCCGCATAGCATCGGTCGTCAAAAACAAAATTTATTGGGATTCAATCGCAGCTCCGAAGCGGCAAATTGACATCGCCAAGGCGGCTGATAACACGATTACCGAACTCAGCGAGCAAAAGATCGATTGTTTGATGAGTGGCATGGCGCGCCATTCTGCGGAAACCAAAGACCGTCCAATTCCATGTCTTCAATTTTAGCCCACAAAAATTTAGTAATCATCACTCTGTAGCAATCACCGTGAACCAAAATGGCGTTTCCAGCAGTATTTCCCAAAATACAATGGGCAAATGATGCCACCACATCAAAATCCGCACTAAACTGTTGCTCTCTGCAGATGCATCTCGATAATCATGTGCGTTTTTTCCAATCCGCAGATGTGGCAACTTTATGTGTTAACATAATCGGGACCATGCTTCATTTCGGTCAAAACTGCTGTTTTCAATAAATACAGCCCGCACTTTTTTAATAGGTTTGCAATATATCGAAACGTTGTTCAAGAGTAAAGCGATTCATGTCGTTCTGCGGAGGTGTGATACTGACTGATTGTCAAGATTTAGAGCGGAAAAGAGCTGTCCGTATCAAAATAACGTGTAATTCAAATAAAAACTTGCATTTCGACCACCACATATGGTCCCAGCTGCTCGAAAAAGTTCACAAAAAGTTGACTTTCATCTTGACACCATCCACTCTAGAACCGCTTTCGCATTGCTCCAGGGTGGTGCGGTTTCTTTTCATATTTATCTACTTGTGCAGGCTAATTCTATCTTGCCGGTGAGGAGGTGATGAGGCTCATCAGTCTGTTAATGTTATACTTGCGTCTTGTTCTCTTGACTTCAACAAAAGAACAAATTTGACTCAAGGTCTGATCGCTCGTCAGCATTTTTTCGATCATGTTTTCTGAACTGATTACGCTGATGCTGCTTTCCCGCTTCCTTCATTGAGCTTCGAACCTCCTGCAAACGAAAAAAAAGTGGATTACCCCGTACTGGTAGGCTGGAGTGTTTGCTTTACCGATCTTGTGAAGAAAGGTGTTAAAATATTCGTATCCGTTAAGATGTAGTAGTTTACTTAGTCATGTTTCCGTCTATTGCATTCAGCTTTTTCCTTGATTAGTTTCGCAGTCCATCGTCCTCTGCTTTACAACGTTTGGGAGATCCTTTGTTTCCTCGATTGTCGTTTCAACTCCAATTTTCGCCTTTTTGTTGTAGACGCACTTCCTTTCTGCCGCTAGGAGATCGACAGGGGACACTCCTGTGAATTCACCATTTGATACGAATTTGCCACGCGTCTCTGCACTGCTGCCACCTGCTTTTTGTACTTTTCTTGTCGGACTGCGTTTGCACAGATCTCATAGCCATGTACAAAAATGGAATGTGTGGTTCACATTAGTAGCCTTTATTTGCTGGTAAAAGAAACCCATATATTTGCCATCAGTTTGCTTAGTGACATTGCGACCTTCGACGCTCATTCCGATACGGACTTTATCTGTTGTCAGAAGGTGCGTTTCGTATTGTTAGTCAGTCCTTAATATTTCACTGCTCCCTTGCATTATTGGCTCGTTCTCCGCGTATATCGCCACAATAACCGCGGCGATATCATCTGCGTAACCTACCAAGAGGGCATCTCCAGGTATCACCATGCATAGTAGCCATGGTATGAGATGTTTCAGAGGTCAGGTCCCAGAATGGATTCGACAGCTTTCTATGGTATCGTAGATCAGCTCCCGTTCTTTGAGGTAGTTCTTGAGTTGGAAGTATGTTCAAGTGCATTCAGTATATCGCTCCATCTGGTTGAATTTTAATCATCTTTGAGTACTGCGCCAACTATGGTATAGCGGCATCAGTGTGCTTAACATCGTGTGCAGGATTTTGTCTATCGTATGGTGTGCTCATCTGGAACCATTTTTCAACCCTCTGATTGGTATCTACCAGGTCACAATTGACCAAATTTTTACACTCAGCAGATCCTCGAGAAAAACCAAAATTCCAAATCAATTCTCATCCCATCTTCATTCAATTTACACGGAGGCATTCATATGAGATTCGCACTAACTCAAGAGGCTTATTGGCTGGAATTCAGGTTCTCCTAAGACTGTAGCGCCATCTAAGTAAATAAGTTGGTGGAACAATGAGAAGAAAACGATGGTAAAGGACGAAACCCAAGCCAAGTATAGTGAAAATAGCGGAATCTTCATAAAAAAGCGGTGTTTTATCGAGACAGTAATAAGGCCAGAAACAATTAAAAAAGTACGACGGCGAAGCACAGAGAAATGGGCTAAAGTATTCAAATTGTGGCTCAATGAAAAAAAAAATTTGCCAGAGCTTTAATCGCTGAGATTAATCAAATCAGCAAACAAAGACACATGCAATAGGAAACAGCGAAATTTGTGACAGATGGAATAAGTTTATCTCGCGGAACGACAGTCGGAAATTTTGGATTTAAAAGGTGTGCGATTTTCTTCAATTAAACTATGAAAGGTGATCGGCAGCCTAACCAGAAAAGGAGAGTTTTCCTATTCAACTGTATGGTATAAAGGCAAAAAAGACACGATAAACTGCAACGATAACAGATTGGTGAAGTAAATGTTCCCTCAGACATTGTACAGCGCAATATTATTGAACTAATTTGCTGTCAGTCTGGATCTGTGAATGACTGATCAACACACGATTCAAGAGTTACGGATTAACATGAAACATGGAACAACAAGAACAACATCAAAACTTACTTGAGACGTATATAATAAAATGTTAAAACGAAATTTAAATCCAAAGAGAGAATAGCAAAAGAATTTCAATACGGAGTTGGAGTACATCAAGGCAGTGTATTAAGTTCGATGCTTTTTAATGTTGTTTAAAATTTCTGTTGAAAAACCACATTTATGTGTACAGGACGACTTATTTTCCTTCGGGGATAATGCAATGATAGTGCTATTATTAGCAGTGACCTTAAAGCCCTTCAGAAAACTAAATAATTGGATAAAGGCGCAGGAAAATAACAGGATAAAAATCAGGCATAATAAAAACGAATTGTATTGCCGTTTATCTAAACCCGCAAATCGAACTCAGAATATCAGTTTACTGACGAGGTGATTCAAAATAGAATGGCCTGTAGAATGGCTCTAGGGTCCAGAAATTTAATCAATCCCACAAGCGATGCAGTAGCAATGCACGCGTGATTATGCGCGCTAAATAATCCAACGCTTAACAAAAGGAGAAAAGAAGAAGGAGATGATTCAAATATATTTCCCGCTCAGCTCCAGTTACCATTTGAATCGTCAACTACTGACAATCAGCCTGGCATTAAGAAAAGCATTTTCCTTCTTAGGTAACCAGAAAGTTACAGTTCTTACTTCAAATCTGGCGATCGTAAAAATATTTTCAGTCGTAAATTAGGTCAAAGAGAAAAAAAAAAAATATAATCAAGGCTCCAACTGTTTAGTAATTAGACTTCTTTCCAAAACGATCTAAAACGATCTATTCTAATGGACGTGTTGGAGTAAACAAATCTGGAGATGTGCTTGTCATTCGTTAACAGTTGACAGATTGAAATAAAACCAGTTTCGAGGCGTTGTCATCAGTGTGGTACAAAACCCCATATTGCATGTCAATGACCCCCATAAACGCAATAGACACAGCTCTAAATTGATCTAGACTCTCTAACATACAATCACTTCAAATGTTTCTTTCCATTGATATCAATTGTCTAATTTGTAAGTGTGACATAAAACAATAACAAAAGATACTAACGATTGCACTCATGTTTGAACTCAATTCAAGAGTATCTCTTATCAATTGTTTTTCTGCATCCGGATGACCAATTTATATCTGAACCAAGCTTTATCCAGAGGCTTGCTGAACTTAAGAATTAACGCTTTTATTTATAAATAGTTTATCACAAGCGATATGTCGACGTACGAGTATGTATGTACATAGATATGTTTTAAGAAAAAAATTCAATTTATTATGAATGTCAACATGAATGCTATCGCCACGAGTAACAAGAAGAAAACATTTTACAAAGAAGGAAAAAATATTACAAAATTCTTATCGGTTCTTAAGACCCTAAATGTAGGGAGGGAGAGACCTCTAGAAATTTTTTTCCCATTATCGTTGAGATAAAATAAGAAAATTAATATCTACAATCGAGTTTCTCATAAAAAAAAAAAAGCGCAAATTGGAAAACATACAAAGCTCAAATTTAAATGCAAATGCAAATATGTATTCGTAGCAATCTAAGTATTTCTGAGATCATCTAGACTCTACTTACCTAAGTTAGATTGTAGTGTACGTTCTGAAGATACGAGTACAGGTACGGGTACTTGTTGAATATATCCAAAGCAAATGAGATCTTTCTGGTTTTGTTTTTGTACTCACTGTTAAGTGCCGCAAAATGATGAGCAAACTTATTGGCATTTACCATATGAAGGTGGACGCGAAGCACCTGGAAAATGACTTTACCCCGGTGGTCGACGATGATTCATTCAACTCCGATTCAGAGACTGCAGAATTACACATTCGATTGACACAAAGGCGAATTCAGGTTTTTTTTTTTTTTTTTATTCTTATCCCGGTTCTTGGTTGTTGAAGGACTTGGGAACAACTTAACACTTTCGGCATACACTGTGCAGGTTTTCCATTTTTCCTTTGGCTTGGATTTAAGTGCAAATTAAATAACCAACCGACTGTAGTGTTGATCGGCACGAAACAACTACGACTTGAACCACGTAACAACAAAATACACTAACACAACGGAAGATATCAATCAAGGTGGGCAATTATAGTCGAAGCCCAGGTAGATACAGAATCAATTTGATTGTCGGGTTTACCTGTGTGAATTGAAAGCCGCTGGTCTCACAGATACAAACACAACCCAGAACAATTACGATCGTTTTTCGTTTTGTTTTTGAATGCGACACACTGTATCCAAATGTATCTGCACGATTTACATTTTTTCAATGTAACTACACAAACACGTTATACTCAAAATAGCGAACCGATTCGACTACACGATATATAGTATAGTCGCAATAAAAATTTATGTCAAACTTATTCTGAACGAATGCGAATGGGTATATTCAAAATTTTCTGGAGTCGGAACGCAACACGATAAACGAAATATCCACATCCACTCAGGAGCGTTACTAAATCTCAACTGAATGAGACAGAAGAATAAACTTTTCGGCTTTGACTGCTAGATACAGATGTTGCAAGGAATTGAGTGAGTTATTCTGAGGTGGTAAAATGAGTGAAAAATCGTATACAAGCTTTAGGGAAACAACACAACACAGTGGGGGTCAAAAATAAGTGTTTACTGATGTGAAACTGTAGTGATTTCACGTTTGCACTATTTTATCAAACCACTGACCTGAAATGGAAAGCTATCCACAAAAGTACAAATACAATGTATTAAAATATTTTATTGACCGGAGTCAGCAGGAATTTCCCGAAGGACAGCGTCCCGCGAAAATGGATATAACGTGTGTGTTGCTGCACAAAACCATCAAAGTGCGCTGACGATGTTACTCTGTTGGCTGGATCCTTTGCGTTCTACAGCTCATAATACACTGGCCTAAGGTTTGCTACGCACTAAGGAATTAACCATTTAACTAACGATAATAATAATTCTTAAAAGAGAAATTAAGCAAATGATAAACTCTTGACAGCCCTATTGAATGCCTATAGATGCCAGTTAGCGCAGTATAAAAGTGCGTGGTTCACATTTCGCTACACCGAATCTTTGAAGCCGTATACAAATCTAAGGAACGGAATCGTGTGATAATAAAGATTATGACAAGATTAAGAGAATGTTTTACTTTAGGGTATCACTTAGACTTCCAAAAACTCATGGTCGAAACTGTATTTATAACTACATTCATACAGACTCTCAGACTGAGCAAAGATTTTATCCTTAGCAGATTGAGATCACACGCTTACTTACTTACTTGAGACGCGCGAGACTTGAGACCTCTAGCACGATCTGTTACCAGCTGCTGCACTCCAAATTAATTCAGGTCCATTCTACGTGCTTGCACATCTCGCTTCTGCGGTATCCACTGGGGTTAGAAATGCAATTGTTCGCTCAATACGGACCAGCCATCTCAACTCAAATATTGGATTCGCAGATTCCTGATTAGAACGATGTAACAATACAGCGCGCACAATTCATGATCGAATTTCTCCGTATTTCCCTCGTATACCGTCAGATATATTTAAGCCACTTAAACATACTAATAAAAGTTTAATTACCGGTCTATTGTGTTAGAGGAAATGTGCGGACTTTGTTGGCTAGTGAGTTTTGCACGATTATACGATTATCTAGGGCTATATAAAAAAAAAGTCACAAGACGGGGTGTAGCCCAAAATATTTCCTGATATTGAAGGTATCGTGTGATTTTTTACCGACTTTGATGGAGCAGGAAGAATTCTCCATAGCCATCCTGCACAACCTGACGAGTTTGACAGATATGCCAAAACTAATATGCGGTTTTGACGTCTACAGATAGATAGCGTTGATCTGAAATTCGAAAGTCTGCTGTAGTGTGAATATTTTATCAATACTGGACTTTTCTGGTCTGAAACCGCACTGATATGGAGCAACCCGATTAGTCACAAATGGCTTCAGACACTAACATAACATGGCAGAAAAGATCGTATTGCGGGTGCTTAGGAGATTTATCCATCTATAGTTTGCATGGCCAAAAAGGTCTCGTTTTTTGTGGATGATGATATTCCATGCTTAGGATATGCTTTCCTCGGACAGGTGAAAGTTATTAAACTTTAACTTCGATATTGATTCCTTAATTTCGACAAGGTAAGGGAGACGGACTTCTCTGTCATTTTCGTCCATAGTGAATAGTTCAATATGCTTGAGTGTAGGATTTTAACCATCATCGCTATAATACAGTTTATGGAAGTAGTGTTTGCATATTCTCTGCACTAGCTGGGAATCTATTTCAAGTTGTACATTTTCATCTTTGCAGGCTTCCATTCTAATTTTTCAAACCTGTCATGGTAGTATTATTCTTTGATAAATCTTCTGAGTGCCAATTCTGCATTAACATAAATTTTTTTAAATTTCCTCAATCACACTCTTCTTTGGCCCTTTTTTAATCTCTCCCAAAAGCCTGTGGTCTTCCTTCTTTTCTGCCCACGAGCAGCTTTCGTCCTTTATCGTCATCGTCAACCCTATGTGAGGGCTGTCCTTTGAAATCAAAATCATCAGAAACAACTTCTCTAATGGCTCGTTGATAACATTCGCATTGGTGTTCTATGGTTTGTGTGTGAAGGATAGGATCTTGAGAGATCTTGAGAAAATTGCGATCAGAAAAGTTCTTAGTTTTTGGTGGTATCTTGATGGCTGCAAGTAGGTAATGATCAATATCGGTTCTTCCAAAACTTCGGACATCCAGAATTTTGAAGATGTGTTTGGTGTCGATCGCAATGTGATAAATCTGGTTGACTGTCGGTTGATAAGGGGATAGCCAAGTTCCTTCATGTATGCTAAGATATGGAAACTGCGTGCTGACTATTAACTATAGAAACGTGAATCAACTAAGTATAATGTCGTATCATTCAGATAATCTTCCTGAAGCTTCCTTGTTCAGGTAGTATGAATCGCGCGTAGGACGGACAGTTATAGAAGTAATGCTCCTCAGATATTTTGTTACTTATGCATAGCACACTGATGTTAAGTGCTAAGCTATGGCTGTCATATCAGCCTTATAGGCTTTTAGTGTCTCCGCTAGGTATTCAGAAGCTAAGAGTCCTTGCATGTACCTCGAATATATACCCGACCGTCTTTGTCACATCTGCATGAATGTTCAACAGTTAAGCCGTTCCGAGGCTGTTGTTGTTTTCATAGCAATTCATTCTTCTTTCTATAGGCTTGTGAGGGTAGTTAGGTATTTTGTCTGAAGATATCTTTGACCATTTGAGCTTCAGAGTATTAGATATAACAACGAAAGATTCGCCTCTATTGCTGGGATTGATGTAGCAACTACTGACAGTATTTTAAAAACCTTAATTTTGCTCATTTCTTAGTTGTTGACGATTGGATTGTAAACATTAACCTTTGACCTTTCTATTTAACGAGTTGCAAAACTTTGTTTCCACATTTTCTTGGAGTATTTCATAGCATCTCAAAAAAAAAAAAACCCAAAAATGCGTCACTATAAGCCATAAAGCCTAAAGCCAACTAAGCTCATATTCGATTATGTGTTGTACATACATCCCCGGCCAACCAGAGCATATACAAAATCTGTACGCAACTTGTTTTGAGTGAAAATATGGGTTGATTTGCTTATTTAAGTTCAGAACCTCTCACTCAATGGATATGAGATTGGAAAGAGCTTTTTTCAGTTAATCAAAGACAACAACCTTTATAGACAACAGAATCCAATGTGTACTCACTACTTCTCTCAAAAACCCATTAATTTCTTTCAGTGAACCGTATTTGAAAATGTTATCAGTCCACGCAAGAAGACATTAAATTAATAAGACATCAAAATAGATAGTACGATGCGCGCATCCATGGCCACAAAAACACATGTAAAATTACGGGAGCCACTTAAACGGACATAAACCTAAATTCAGTTTTACGAGAATGGTGACCTCTGGTCATCGTCTTAGGCAGAAGATATCTTTCCCGTGACACTCGGCTCGAGAATGGGGCAAATTAATAGATAGTTCTGAACTTCGGCTGCAGTAGAATAAATTAAAGTGCGCTCTGATTTCTTGTTAAAGGGTTCCCATTTATAAGACCGTTTAAGTGGACAGCTTTATCTGGATGATGCCCTTTCGGTTTCTGTCTAATGATCGGTTTAATGAACTTGGAATTTGTTGGGAATACAGACCAATTGTCTCTGGGGAAACTGTAAAATTTCATGAGCTATAAACTGCGCTGTAACGATCGGCGTTTTTCTTTTGAAGTAAGTGTTCAATGAGGTACAAGGGTTATTGGAGCGATTACTTACGAGGTAGTGTATGTTCAACAAATTATTTTTGAATACCACATGACTTGTTTAACAAGAGTTAATCAGGTACTGGCGGTTGATTAGAGGAATCATCAAAGCTGGGTGACAATCAGAACAGTCCAATTTCAAATATCAATCCCATTTTATGGAGCCCCGAGTCATGTACATTGGATGACTAAAAGTTATCCTAGATACAGCGAATTGTTTAAAATGTTAACTTGAAAAGGAAATCCACCGAACCGGGATAACTTATCGCAGTTTTAATGAATCTGGGAATAGGAGAGTAAGATTGCTCTGTATACTTTAGAGATCTCTCCGGGAAGTAAGGAACAATCAACTTCTTCCCAGTGCTGAAGGCTCCAAACTTCTGACGTTTACAAAGTTATATACTGACCAATGTGCACATTATTTGGATTCATTAATACACCAGATACAGTGCAATTACTTTAATTACACCTCTATGGCTACGTATCAGATATAAGAGGTACCAAGGGAGTACTCTGCGGTGAACCAAACCCCCGGCTTTTACTGCGATGATTGCTTTCAGAATTTCTTTTTTAACTATGTAATCATCTGCAAATAGTACTCCTTAAGCCCAAAGTTCACATCACTGTACTGCTTCTGTTTCAACAGAAAGACAGCCCCTAATATTGAAGGCTTCAAACCAAATTGCCGACTTCAGTTTTGGGCTACACCTGGGAATCACAGAAAAACCCTCCTCCTCTTTTTAAGAACGCAACATGCATTGACACAAGAGTGCGCACTCTGGTGTTCTTGTGGACCTCTCCGTTTTAAACGGAGGATAACTTTGAGAGTGGAGCATATGATATGATAAATACATGGGTCAGGAATCACTAACTGCATTTCTTGTGGCTCAGAAAAATCCATATTTGAGTGCGAACGCAGCTTGCTATCCTAGCCCAACAGAGTGATCTTCAACACTCTGAGACAGAGGTCGCCTTTAAACGACATTCTGCTTGTAAAGGACCAAAATGTCACACCGTTCCTTAGATTTCTCTTGTATCTATAGTCTGTAGTATCCTATAGTAATTTACGCGGTCACTAACATAGATAGCCTGACTCCTTTTTACTCTAAACGCTCTAAATAATGAAATTCTCTCTGTAGGGTATTACAACTTTATTCAAAATTAAAAAAATAATGCAAAACACCCAGTGTTGTTCTTATTGGTAACTCATTACTTAGTAATATCCAACTCTACGTGGAAGCATGATTTACCCTGAAAATTTACAGAAATCCATGAAAAGTTCTTCACAAAACAACAATTTCTCTAAACTCACCGTATCGTGGACGATGACAGTGTCTAACATGATTTTACCCTTAGCCATGCTCATCATGTTCTTGTACTTGGACAGATCAAGCTTGTGATCATTTACGCATATTTTCTCCTACGAAAATCAGTTGTTTTAATGCTTTTAATCGTATCTTACTTCTAACTTACCTCTGCCACAGGACATTTTTCTGGCACTGAGAACACCCTCATAACGTTCTTGGCTTCCTTATTAGCTTCACCAGCTGCTGCACACAGATCCAGTTGTCCCTCCTTGATGACAATGTTGTCCTTTTTTAACGTAAAAGTGGCCTGAGAAAAGAATCAAATCCTTCAACACACCAACTACAGCCATATATGAAACTGAATCCCACCTGAGCAGTGCCGAAGGCCTTATTCGAGACACATCCGGTTGGGACCAATTCACATTTCTTGTTTAACTTGAAGTCAAAGTCGGGATCAGTTGTTATAACTGCATCAGGACCAGCGCAATTTTCTATTTTTATCACATTGGCCTTGTATCCGTTCTGTAGAGGACATCGAATCCATGAAATACATGAAATACATGAAATACTACAATCGTACGGACACAATACTTACGCATCCGAAAGCTGTATCGACTAAGGCTAAAGCTATACCGAGAATCACTAGTTTGGCGTACATGTTTTTATTCCGAGTTAGATTGACGTTCTAAATGGTCCTCTCGGTCTGATCAGCTATTTATCTGAATGACTTCATGGACGGGCTCATTGCGCGGTATAATTAGATGGGAAGATGTGGTCAGTTAGAATGACTGATCGGCCAGATACATGAAACTATCAAGATCGCGATCTCACAAATTTGAACATGAAATGCCGAATGAATAATTACTAATTCCGATATTCGCTCTAATGGACATTTAAGTGATTTTCTGAATAGCTATGACAACGAATCTGTTCTGGGTGCATTGAAGCTCAAAGACACAACAGAAGATCTTTATCAGGAAATTTCGGTAATGGATATTAAGTGGCGTATTGTTCGCATTTTAACATGAGCAAGGTTTGTGCATCTATGGTTTGGAGAATGACAAACTGAAATTTTAAGTGACCTCTAGGAGGAACGCGTAAGACATAAAGGTTAATGGTAATGTGGTTTCATCCAACTCTATTGATTTCCACCAAATTGTATTCTGCCGGTGTAGCTTACAGGTCTCATCTTCTCACAGTCTTGATGTGACCAGAACCTGCTTCATCCATGCCCATTTAGTGTTCCTTTAACATGACTAGAGATATCAACGTGAAGAACTGATTGCCATTTTCAACCTCACATCAGCTCTTCTGGTCTCGAAACATGACAAACTCTCTCAAAGCATTTAATTGATCTTAATCTGTTTTAGTGAGGCTCTACTAAATATCAGATAACAGCGTCTTATTCTTTTATGGTCAGCATCATTTCAGCACCATTACAGACGGCTACAAAGCTGTTAAATGCACACTAATAACCATACGAGAGTGTAAAAATTCGGAACGTTCTCCAATAGAGCCACGTCGTAGCTATCTATCCGCATTGTTTCCTCTCTAGTATTCTTCCGAATTTTCTTTGATGCAGCCAGTCTTATGTCATTTTTGAAGTAAGGCACTGGCTTTTTGTTTTTTTTTCTTTCCCTCAACCAAAACTGTGTAGATAGCCCGGCCTTTGGCCAACTTTTCTGGCTAAGTCGATGTCGCTTTACAGCCCGTACAGTTCGTCGTTATATCTGCTCCTACACTCAAATTCTAAGCAGACAGTATCGAAAATCATTTCAAGATTTTGCTCTCAAAGCAGCCAGGAGCAAATTGATGTCGGGAGATAAAGTTCTTAACTACCTCAAATTTACAATATATCTGTCATGGATGACGCTCTGTCCGATACATCAGTTTTGGGTGTCATTTCTGGTTGCCAGCATTTACTTGGTCTTGCTCATCCATGTTCGCCGTTTCTGTCTCAATACTCTCGAAAGCGCTACTGTCACTATCATCGGCGTATTCAAGTAACTGGACCGAATTTTGAAGGATTGTGCATTTTGTGTAGGCGCGTGGGCTTTGCACTATACTTTCAAGAATGATGTTAAAGAAATTGCATGGTAGCGCATCACCTTGTCTAAATACTTTTGACATCAAAGGTCTCAGTGAGTTCTTTACAGACCTTGGTGAAGCAGCGTACAGTCTTCATCATCCTGGGATGGCAAGGATGCCAAAACTAGACATTGCGCTGTACAGCCCACTTCTGAAGAGGCTGTCATACGCAGCCTTAAAATTGAGGAATAGGTGGAGTTCACGGGTTTTTTCTTGCCGTAGTGTAAATTTTTGGTCGTTGGTGGACTTTCCTGCCCTGATCAATTAGGTTGTTGACAGACGTCTTCACGCGTTCACACAATGTGGCTTAAAGCCGCACTGATATGGATCAACCATGCTAAGGTTCCATTCATCGGGGATACTTTTGTCCGACCATATTTTACAGATGGAATGGTTTTGCTCTTTACCAAGTCATCGCCTATCGCTTTAAAGAGCTCAGCAGTCAGGCTGTCTACTCCAGCAGCTTTATTGGACTTAAGCGTATGGGCGGAATTGTTGGTCTGCATCGTACACTTTGAACGATCCATTCTCCCTGATACCAGTTTTGGGTTCGTCATCGCTGTTACACAGTCTATATAAATGCTCTTTACAAATCTTCAGCATAGAGTGCGACTCTACTACATTCTCCCCTTGGTCGTCTCTACAGGCCTCGGTTCGGGGTTCGTGTTCGTAGCATTTTATTTTTATCTTTTGGTAAAACTTCCGAATGTCATCTCTCAAGAGATTAAGGAAGACTCGATGGAAAAAGCATTTGGCGATTTCTTGCAGTTTTAGCTGGGCAATATAACTTCTTTACAGTATTAGCTTGTCTTCGGGATATCCGCAACCGCACCTTAGCTACAACAGGGTAATGGTCCAAGTCAATGTTGACCCCTCGGAACGTTCGGACATCCATTATACTGAAGAAGTGCCTTGCGTCGATCGGAATGTCCCTTTGTGAATATACATAGAGAAATGGGAACCCCGTATTAGCTACAACCATGTTTCGTCTCACCGCAGAGTCGATTATCCAGAATCCGTTATCGGAAGTAGTGTGGTGTAGGTTATACTTTCCGACAGTACTACCAAAGACACTCATTCAACCTAGCTTCGCATTCAAATCACCGAATAGAATTTTAATGTAATTGTTAGGGCACTGCTCGTAAGTTTTGTCGAGGAACTCGTAGAAGTTATCTTTGTTGTTGTCTTTACTCTCCTCTGTGCATATAATATTGGCAAATTTGGCAAAATTCTTTTCTAATTCTGTACCTAACAACGAATCTGCATCCAAGTAGGCGCTGCTTATGCCGGTGACAATAATATCTGCCTTGCAGCAGTCCAGGATCTCCGCTAGTTATTAGGCTGCACGTGTCCTATTAAGGGATCTAACATTCCACGTGCAGATCCGAAGGTTGTGTTCTTGTTTCGTTTACAGGAGTTGTCAACAGTAGATCCGTCGGTATCCGGGGCCTTATGTTACTTCATAACTTAACTTTCTTTTCTATGGCGGGAACTCATCCGCTGTCCTGTTTGTAGTGCTACTTTTTTTGTCTGATATTCAGCACTCGCGCTTTCAAGTTTGGCAAGTTGAGTTCGGATGGACATCGACCAGTCCAGATGGTATAATTGATGGATATAATTGATATGTGATGGGCACAATTGATGTTTTGTACATATCAGTGTAGATGTTACAAGACTGAGTATCGCCAGGTTGATCCCTTTCAGTTCCTACCCTATTTCTATAGCACCCAAGAGTACAAGTTTCAAAATATAGTTAGCGGAAATTGAAAGTGTTATCTGCTAGAAGGTGTGCGGGTGGGGCATTTTCATCGACATTGAGGGACTCTATTAAGGCACGTATTACTATGCCAAGAAATATGGCGTAGATTGGCCTCGTGGGTTTGAGGAATGCTGGTGAATTGAGCCCTTGTTGCAGATGCTGATTGTGATCAATATGTGATGTTGGGGGTGAACACAAAATGTCCGCTAGGCGAATTTCTCTCTCGACAATATTTATACCCTTAATGCTTCGACATTTATATCGTGATTCATCGTAAAGTTTGATTTATAATGTAAAATAAAATACATAAATTTAAAAGTAAACTTAAAATTTTTATTATTGACTAAAGGAAGATTTCATGGCATTTAGTTTTTAGAAATAATATCATGTAAATGTTGGCTCGTTAGAGTATAGCGACTGGTATCTCGCGAATAATACTACTAATGTTGGCTTCCAAAGCGTCAATCGTAGCTGGCTTATTCCTGAAGACCTGAGACTTTACATATCCCCGGAGAAAATAGTCCAAAGGTGTGATGTCGCACGATCTAGGCGGTCAATTTACCGTAACAAAACGTGAAATTAAGTACTCACCAAAACGATTTCTCAACAAGTCCATTGTTTCACGCGCTTTATGGCTCGTAGCGCCATCTTGTTGAAACCAGAGCTCACTGAGATCATGTGCTTGAATTTCAAAAACAACACAGTCCGTTGACATGGCGCGATAACGGTTACCATTGACGGTAGCATTCTGATTTGCCTCATTTTTGAAAAAATATGGACCAATGATTCCACCAGCCCATAAACCACACCATGCCGTTGTTTTTAATGGATGTAACGGCAGCTCTTGGTACTCTTCGGGTTGCTCATCAACCCAAATACGGCAATTTTGTTTTTTAACGTATCCATTGAGCCAGAAACGGGCTTGTCATTGAACAAAAATTCACGATAAAACACCGGATTTTCATTGAGTTTTTCCAGAGCGCATTTACTGAAAATATGACGCAAATTCAAGTCGCCTGGCTTTAATTCTTGCACAAGTTGAATTTTGTACGCTTTTAAGCCGAGAACCTCACGTAAAATAAGTCAAGCTGCTGAGAACGACGACAAACCGATTCGTCACGGTCTTCGTGTACACCCTCAACTACAGCTGCTTTAGTCTTTTCACTACGTGCTGGATGTGGACTAACCGGTCGAGTATCATCCACTTATGTAAACTGTGACTCAAATTTGCGAATGGTATTGGAAATAGTGGTTTCAGTAGGTCGATCATGCGAACCGTAAGTTCCTCGAATCGCACGAAAAACATTTCTCACAGAACGCTGATTTTGTCATATCATCGATGATGACTTGCCACACGCGTGATCTGTCAAAAAATGCCTTTTGAAAATCAAACCTTACGATATACCGTCACTTTACCGCCAACAGACTCATACGACCATTCTTTTTCCATCTTCCGACGCATCAATAAATACATATGAGCGTGATGTCGTCTTCGTTTTTTATTTAGCGGGCGAGTTCGTTCTCGTAATTGTCCTCCATCTCTTCATCATCAGAAGAAGGTCTTAAATCCTAAATGACCATAAGTGAAAGTGATCTATAGTTCCAGAGTTTATATGCTTAATCGATAGCCGACCCTTTGTGTGGCTCGCTTCTAATGTGAAGCAAGCTTACGTATAATCAGGTTATCGAGTTCAATTGTTAAGAATCTTCTCTTTCTCCACTATATCAATTTGCGGATGTCATTCCTACCTTGAAGTGCTTAGATTATAGGTGATTAAACTGATCGCTAATACACATAATTTGCGCCTTGTTTCTAAGAATGTCCCACACAAATCTCGTTCAACTTAAGACTTCTGCAATTCATCATGCAGGCATGCAATTATTGTGCCTTTTAAGAAACAACTCTCTACGACTACTTATGGTGGCATACCGCCCACAAATCTATAATGTGTCTAACTCCGTCTTCCTCCGGCAGACTTCCACGCATGAACGTATAATCTCAAAAGCAATCGCCTCTTAATCTACCGATCAACGATCGCAAAATAATTTTTTCTCCACTTTCACTATCAGCCGACCTATTAATTAGCTACCATAAGTGGGTACCATTAAAGATGTAAAGAATATCCATGAACAGCAGGCGATAACAGCATGGCTTCTAGCCTTTCAAAAGTGTTCCCGATAACAACTTAAAAAAATGGTATCTCATTGTAATTCTTCACACGTAACTCGTAACGCGATTAGAATTCCTTTTAAGACCTAGAAGTCTCTTCAGTCTTTATCGGTTAGGTCTACGATGCAGTTCGTGTTGAAATTCTTACTCGTGGTGCTGATTCCATTAGTTACGACTGGAGAGCCATTACGATTCGATGACTACAAGGTCTTCAAAGTATTCATCGATGCAGATGGGCAATATCAGAGCCTTAGGAACGTTGAAATGACCTATAATGTAAGTCCTGATTATCTCTATGTACGTAAATTCTATTTAAGAAGAACTTTATGTTCCGTAGTTGAATTTCTGGAAAGAAATCCGTTCAATTGGTGATGATTGTGATATCATGGTGCCACCGGGACAAGCGGAAGGTTTCGAAAAGTTTTTACAAAAATTCAGAATCGGATACAATTTGACGGTTGACAATGTTCAGAGGTAGATATCCTTCCAAAAAAAATGAGTGCTGCATTCAAAAAGATCTCCTTTAGACTAATCGATGCCGAAAAGCCAAAGTCCCGCTCAACCGCATTCGATTGGACAAACTTTCATACTCTCGACGAAATCAACTATTGGATAGACTCGATCGCTAAACAATTCCCCAACCAGGTTAGCCTGTTTTCCATTGGGAAGTCCTACGAAGGCCGTGAGATCAAGGGTATTAAAATTTCCTACAAACCAGGCAATAAGGCCATTTTCATTGAGTCCACTATTCATGCCCGAGAATGGATTACGCCAGCAGTCATTACTTACGTGATCGACGAGCTTTTGGTCTCCAGACATCTCGGAGTTCGTGATATTGCCGAAAATATGGACTGGTACATTATTCCCGTTCTCAATGTTGATGGCTATGCGTATTCGCACGAAGTTGTAGGTAGACAAATCACTGCGTTGTTCCAAATTTTTAAGGTATTGCCTTCTTTTAGAATCGCATGTGGCGAAAGAGTCGTCAAGCCCATGACCCCAACTGTGTCGGGACCGATATGAATCGAAATTTTGACTATCTGTGGATGAGTGGGTTTCAATTAAGATCCTTCACTCTGTAGAAAATAAATTTCTTTCAAATTTCAGGCGCAGGAGCTTCGGACAATCCATGTACGGAGACCTACGCCGGCCCGTATGCTCAATCGGAGCCTGAGATTGATCAGCTTGTCAAATACGTTGACACTTTACCCGATGACTACATCAAGATTTATATCTCGTTGCATTCCTATGGACAGTATGTGCTCTCACCCTGGGGTCATACGGAGGAGCTCCCCGAAGGATATGACGCGATGATGCATGTAGCTGCTGGCTATGCCAATGCCCTAAATCGGAGGTATGGAACTGTGTTCACCTACGGATCAAGTGCCACAACACTCTGTAACTCATCTCATTCCTCTGTCAAATTCAAAGACTGACATAGGTCTCGACATTTCTAGATAAGGTATCCGGGTCCGGAAAGGAATGGGCTTACGGCGTAAAGGGTATTCCCATTCCCTACACAATTGAGCTCCGAGACAAGGGCAACTATGGATTCATCCTGCCGCCAGAGCAGATCCTTCCCACTGCCAAGGAGGTCCTAGAAGGCTTCGTCGGAATGGTTCTAGCTGCCAGGGAGATAAATATTGTCTAATAAAATAAGAGACCGTTAAATTTACGAAGAACTCAGTATTTTATTTCTGTGTGTGTTTATCTGTGTTAGAAAAGTTAATAGGTGTCAATGCCAACGTAAATTATTATCTTCTTCGAGTTAGAGATACGGATACGGGTACACATTCGTATGTACGTCTGTCGGTAAGGTTAGAGTCTAATTATTTCTTAATCAAGACCGCTTAGTATAAAAATTATTTAGTTAATCACATTAAACTTAATTAGGTTACAAACAAAAAATTAATTGAATCTTAAATTGTAGGTTAGAGTAGGCTGTTTCGTTTTGGATTTTAGGTTGGGCTTCGGGCAGCAAGGAAGCCCCAATTATTATTTTTTTTTTTTTTTTGATCAGCACGGCGGAGATTTTTGGAGTTTTTGGGTATTTTTTGGCCAAAGTGGTTGTGGAATGTGGAGAGATGTACTGCGTTTCAGTGTTGTTGGTGCAGAAAGCTTTTGTTTTAGCAAATCCGATTGTATTCGTAGGCGTCAAAGTCGCGGAAGTTACCCAGATATGGTGAGTGTTTGATGCCGAAACTGTAGGAGGGAACGTGTGATAGGTTTACCTAAAAAGAAAAAATAGGGAATCATTAGTGTGAATGAATCAAGAAATAATAATGTGAACTAAGTTTTATAAGTGATATTGTTATAATTTCAGTCTTTCAGCAGCAGCTGAAGCCTTCAGGAACATGGATGATAGGGAGCAACGACGACGCAGTCTCAGCTATGTACTCGTATTTGCATGTCGAGCTAAGTTCAATTGCTTTGCAGTAATAATGCATTCAGATTGGATGAGTTTCGAGGTACCAATGGCTTTATCATAGTTGCCACAATGTAACGTCAAACAACTTATACTTCAGTGACAAAAGGAGCTGGATTAGTAAGACTGGGAGCAATATATGAAACGACAGGCGTTGCCTTTGTTTTTAGAAGCAGACGAGCAACGACAATTTCGATTATATTTAGGCTCGTTCGGTTAAATTTTACCGCATAGTTGTAAAGATTTTGCTTCTATATATATATTCTATGAGAGATTCGTTGAAGCTAAAAACATTTCAGATGAAAGGAGAAAGTTATTGATTGGCTATCATGGTAGTATCATGCTACTACAGTCTCAGGCACCTGATAGTCGGTATTGCTTTTTTTTTAATAGAAGCAGTAAGGTACTAGGTTTGGTGGGTGGGTGCTCTAGAAATAGGTAAGGCACTAAGAGGTGTCAACTTGGCGATACCCAGCGGGTTAACTGTTCCTTGTGCTTATCTTACTTCAAAGTGGTAACATTCGGTTGGTAATTGATGTTCACCCGGACTCAACTTGCCAAACTTATAAGCGCAAGTGCTGACCAGCAGACAAAAATAGCTTCACTCTAAACGGGTCAGCGGATGAATTCCCCAAATGGAATCAACGGTGAATTAAAATCCCGAAACAAATCAAATAAGACCTTCTCCGAACTACTCCGAAATATTTGGAGCTGAGGCAAAGGTCCAAAAACAGGGCTCATATCCCCGATCGCTTTCATCTAACCGATCCCTCGTCGTAACGGTTTCGATAATGGAACTGCCCCTTCATGCTGGGGGTTATGTCTCCGAGATAACTGCTCGTCATGGAAAAAAGAAGCAACAACAAGCCTCGGATGCTTCAAATAAAACAAGGACAACGAACTTCGGATCAGCACGTGGAGTGTTAGGTCTAGAGCTGCTCACGAGCTCACGAGATTCGGAAGTTTTGCCAAAACGTAAAAAAAACATGTTACGAACACAAACCTTGAACAGGTCCGTCTGTAGAGATGAACAAGGGAATATCGTAGTAGGGTCGTAGTCGACGCTGAAGGTATGAAAGAGCATTTTTGTATACTGTATAACAGCGTGTCGATCCAAATACCGCTGTCAGGCAGAATGAACCTCCCAACGTGTGCAATGTAGACCACTAATTTCAACCACCCAACCAGGATAAAGTGAAGATAGCCATATCTAAGCATTAGTTCAACAAAGCTGCTTAAACGGGCTCTTGAAATCTTTAAAATGACAGGTGATGACTTGGTAAGGAACAATCACTAACTCATCTGTAAAATATGGTCGAACGAAAGTATCTCCGATTAATGGAACCTCAGCATTGTTGGTTCGATCCTCAAAAAAGGAGACCCTTTTAACTGCACTAATTACAGAGGCATCGCCTACAAGATCCTATCCGCTTGAAGCCGTTCGGCAGCAAACTGATTGATTCATATTAGTGTGTCTTTAGGCCAGGAAACTCCACCATTGACCAAATATTCATACAACGGCAGATCTAGGAAGAAATCCATAAGCTCTAAGCTCATGTACACCACCTATTCATCGATTTTAAGGCCGCATATGAAAGCCTTTGTAATGACGGGCTATATAACAAATAGTGCAAAATTAATTACCCTATCACAAAATGGGTGATGGCGTCGTTCGTCAACCATATTTGGCATTTGTGAACTAGACAGCTGCAGTATATGTAGAAACAGATAAGTAGTAGAGCGCTATACCCCGCAAGAGCGTGGAATAATTGTGTCGATATTTTTCACCAATAATCAGTCGGTGGTGTTAGCGCACCGTAAATTTCGATGTCGATTTCCTAATCGTGTCGCGCCAATTGGGCAAACATTTCGGCGATTAGCTACTCCACTCAACTACAGGAAACTATGCAGGGCTTAACCGCCACCGGACTGAGAGAGACGAAGAGACATTACATCTACTCGAAGCTACTGTGTGGTGCGTCATTCACGCGGGAAGAGTGATTGGGCCGTGTTTTTTTAAGAACGCCATCGGCAATACGCTCACTGTTACTGGCGAATGTTACAGGGCCGTGATACACGACTTCTTACTGCCGAAGACGGTGTAACCGCACACACAGCACGAGCCACAGCGGATATCGTGAAGGAAGCGTTTCCCGGTCGCTTAACCTCCCTTTATGGCGATTTGGCATGGCCAGCAAGATCGCCTGATTTAACCATCCCAGACTTCTTTCTTTTGGGCTATTTGAAGTCGCGGGCTTATGCCAACAAGCCTCAGACAATCAGGGCTCTTAATAAGAATATTCGACGGGAATATAAACAATTATCACTGGAAATCTTGCGGAAAGTCATGGAAAATGAGATAACTGAGAAATGTGTATCAACATTGGCGGCAGACACATCGGCAGATAGCATCTTTTTCACTTAACAGAAAAAATTGTAAAGATCCAAATAAAGATCTTCATCACTCAAAGTCATTTTTTTTATTTATTAAAAAAGTAATTTAATAACAAAATTGGATAATTAATTTTGGGCCACTTAGTAGAACTCAAACCAATATAATATGTGGCGCTGGTGTCTTTCTAGAGGACGAAAACGTTAGATTTCACTTTACGTTAGGAAAGCTTGCATCTTTCTTCCAAGCAGAAATTTTGCGGAAAACCGGTGGGGTTTTCTGCAAGAGATCACTGAACGCAGTCGGAAGGCTAAGTTTAGTGACCCTTGTCTGGGTCCCAGTTCACAATAGGATCACGGGAAATAAAATTGCCGATGAACTTGCTAGGCATGGTTCAGAATAGTGTTTAAGGACCCGGACCTAGGTTGGGTTTGCCTGCGTCCTCGGTTAAGGCTTCTATTGGAAGTTGGATTCCATATAAGCACAACTGCAATTGGCACACCTGCTATTGAGGCAGACCAAACGAATGCTTCCTGACCTCTCTAGGAGGTCAGGGGCCTTTCTGCTGTCCCTCAGCAGGAAAGACTGCAACTTGCTCACTGGCATCATGACAGGACATTACACTTTTGCAAAGCACTTAAATGTGGTGGGCATTAGTGACATACTAGTAACATCCCGCGATGCTTGCTGCGAAAGTGATGACACCGTGGAGTAAGAAGAGAAGGTAAAACTCCGGCTAAGAGAATACTCAAATCTTCTTTGGAGGAAAGTTACAGTAGAAGAAGACTTCGACTCAGCTGGTGCGTGTAAGTAGAAGTGGATCTCAACTAACTCGGGTGTTTAAAAATAGTTAACAATCGAGCTCAATGGAGACACCGGTTCGAAAAGACCCCAGCCCACATCTGGACTGTAGTGCCATCTAAAAGAAGGAGATGTCAACACGGTAAATCTAAGTCCAAAATAGCATTGCATGGCAAACATAAGGCCAAAATTACGGCTGTATAGTAAAGTGAAGAATTGCGTTTACTCATATTTGCAATTGAGCAGAAAAATAATATTTCAAATACATAAATAGAGCTTAATGAGTCCTAAATTATTCCTAAATTCAGGGACTCTAAGATGATTGTGAAATTTAGTGCGTAGCAATAGCAACGTAAAGAAAATCGTACGAAGGGATCTCACTGATTTTTTGGGTCCTTAAAAATCTGAAAAAAACCCAGTCTTAACTCAATCGCCATATCCACCATTATACTGTGAATAAGCAAGAGTTGGAGACTAGTTTGACATGTGTCAACAGTTGGGAATGAATAATACGTCAATGACATCTACTGTCAGAAGCCCAAAGCAAAACAAATATTTAATCTGAAATTTCCAAAAAGTCCTGAACAATCTATCTGACAAACATGAAAAGGTAAATATTTTGAAAAATATTTTTTTTGCCTTTCTTGACAATTTGGTGGTCCACTTTGAGATTACAATACTCCGTCAATATTTTTTTCTAAATGCCATGGAATCAGATGAGCTTTCTGAATGACAGCGAATTTTGAATGCCGAATTGAGAACGATGGTGCCGGAACACTTTTGCTTCTTATCAATGTCTTTAAAGTCAAAATTGTTTAGAAAATTAATCAACATATAATGGAAAATGTAATTCATATTTACCTTTTCAGGACAATGAGCTCCTGGACCAGGTTTCGAGTGTACATCGGTAGGTCCTTTATGCTTAATGCCCATTGAGTACATTGGAGGTTTTTTCGTGATGACTCGATATTCTCCATCATACGCTCCGGGTCCTGGATATAGAACAGTCCCTCCAATACGTGGTTTCTGTCTGCCAGTCATGGAAAATGCGGGTGCTGATTTAATGGTGCCATCCTTGCTGCTGCCCAATACTGTTGGAATTCTATATACGTTTGGAGCTGAAATTTCCATAAAAATCAAAATTTATAAGAAAAATTTTGTTCAGAATTGTTTAGAAATTGTTTAGAAATTGTTTAGAAATTGTTTAGAAAACTTCTAATTTACACAGCGCTAAGAACAAAAGTATGGATGGATGGGTTAGAAAATTTTCGAAATGATATCTGAAATATGACAAAACGGGATTAGTACTAAATTTACAACGAACATAATAACCATTCAAATAAATTAGTACAAGTAATTTTAAATTTAAACTTTCATCATAACAATTACCTTGAGATCCTCTCTTCACAGCTATTCGATTGCACTGTAAATGTGTAAGTGGCCTTTTGAACAGATTCTGATTTAACAGCATTGCTGGTGGTTTCTGTGATCGTGGCAACTGTGGTATCAACGGCGTCACCGTTTGTGATTTTATGACGAACTGTGAACATTCATTCATTCAAAAAAAAGGTTTTTTTTTGGGTTTTTCTTTTTAATTCAATTTTATTCTACTTGGTGCATAAAAATGTGTAGCAAAATAAAAGAAAAAAAACTGTTTTTTTAAGCGAGGAAATAAAAGAAAGCTTACCGGGACTTGCTAGGCGTTTTTCACGTCTTTGCAAAATCCTATCTTGCACATAAACACCAGAAGCTTGAGCTAAGTGAGGAATGATTATAAAAAATAAAAATAAAAAAAAATGTTTTTTTTTTTTGACAGATTGATGCATAAGTACGAGTATGTACGAGCAGAACGGAACATGACAATGAATCCAATTGTAAACCAACACATAAACGAAAAAGAAAAAGACGAAAACAGATATAAAACATGTTAAATGTGGAATGTTGAAGCTGACGGCAGAGTATCCATACGTACCTGGGGGAAGGCTGCTCTTCAAGGGACCAATTGTGTAAGCAGGAGAGTGATCTAGTTTGCAATCTTCAGGACGGTAGGCTCCGGGAGCTGTCAAAATATTGGAGATCGTTTTCAAAGGAAGTTTGAAATTTTGAATTTTTTTTCTTGAAACATTGAATGGCGGGATTAGTAGTGGGTTAGAGAGACCAACGTTCTTAACTTCATAAGTTTTTAGGATTTCTGTCATGTTGAAATCTTAATTTTCAAATGAAATTAAGGTTCACGCAAGCCTAATAGTGCATGTTGATGTCCGTTGATGATATTTTCTCACTGCGTTGCTCACAATTTAATATATTTAAGAGTTGTCCGAGCATTGTATTTCTTTAATTGACTTCTCCATACCTAAAAACAGCCATAAAATCATTGTGTTTCTACAATGTCTACATAAAACTGCCACTATAAAACAAAATCTGGCCTAAGATAAAAGTGGGAGTGCAAAGGATCTCGACTACAAAACTCTGCAAAAGAAACGTTAAGATTGTATCCCCGTTAGTCCTAAGGGAACGTAAGCTGTCATTCGTCCAGTTCAAATGCTGATGTTTGTCACAATAACTTTGAGCGTGAATTTGCAGTTGTAAATAACACTGAGAAAGTTGATGAGAAGAAAGCTTTGTTATTTTAGTGCTGCTTACAAGCCTATTGGTAAAAAGAAGTAAACTCCTTTGATATCAATGATCAGAAGATCTAATTGATCTGGTCTAAGATCATTATAGTTAAGCACGCGCTCATGGGATTTATTTACCGTAAAATGCTTGTACACAACGGTGGCGAAGGAAATTTAGGGAGAACAAAAATGGAGATACCGGTGTACATTGTTCTTAAATGTTTGCAAGTTATAACGACCAGGAGACGAGTGTTAGAGTTGAAGATTTAAAGGGGTGGAATGCTACTGGCGATTTATATAGAGCACTGGTGGTGGAGGTAACAATAGAACAAAGTGAGACACGAGACAGGGGTGTTCAAGGGTGTCCATCGACTGACTGATATTAGCATCACTTAAGAGCTTATCGCATGGTTTTTAATACTATCTAGTAGGTGCAGAGATGTTTTAGGAGCACCTGATCAGATATAAGCATTGCATTCCAATTTTGGGTGGATGAATGCCTTATATATTGAGGCCAGATCAGAGGAGGAAAAGTATTTCTAAGATCGCTTGAGAACACAGATATTTCGCAGACATAGACAAGTGTGCAACAAGTAGATTGGCCTTGTCGAAAGAACTTACAGCTGGAATGTTACTATAAATGAGCGTTGTGATGGAGGATGAGGCCGATTTTTTAATGTTTTGACTAATGACCAAAAGTTTTTCCACTTTTAAAACGTAATAGTATTTTTTGCCTTAGTTTTTAGTCCTGCTGGAATTTCACACGCTTAAGAAGGACATTGCAGGCATTCCTAGCTCGTTTGAACTTTTTTTCGGTTTTCCTCTGTCTGGTTGGTCTTGTAAAACCAAAAAAAATAAATCATTTCTCTAACCCTGACAGCCTCTTTACAGCTCGAGTTTTACCACACATGTTCTTTTGGTTTGATACGGTTCATCCGATAAGGGTTAAAGAATCTCATTCCAAGGAGAATAGTGTCTGTGATCATATCAGCAGCGGCATCCAAGTTGTAATTGAGGAAACATAACGACCGCTTCAATTGACTTTCTCGTATTGCCATACGGTCCTTCTAGAGTCTAAAGTACATCAACAGTGTACTTTCAGACTATCAGAGCGAGAAGTCGAAAATAAATACAGGGTGTTGGCGGTATGACTCTCAACTACTGGTACGCGTGTGGGCTCATTTGCACCATGAGTTAAGTTATTTTCCGAAGCGAAGATCTCAGCACACCGTCCCGCGGGTTTGTCTGTCCGCCCGTAATAACGACTTTAGTATGAGGATACAGGAATACAATTCGTTGTATGGAGTCAGACAGCACATCAAACTTATTAAAGGTAACTATGCCCAGTGCTGTTACTGTGATTACGCATTTATTGTCCTTATTCCCATCGCTACTGCCGACGACCCTACAAGCCCAAAAAAGGACAACATTTTTTTAACCTACATATGGAACGTTTCCACATTGAATATGCCATGTGAAGCACAAGAACTTTTGGAAGCAGTTATCACTACCATTTATGATGTGCGGTCAAAAAAGTCAGATAAGAGCCGGATGAAGAACTAAAGTATACTTTGGTAGTTCTGAGAAAAGACAAAATGTTTTTATGTTTCGCCAATATTAGCCTGGTGAGCGCTCAGGATTTTGGACGATTTTAATGTCAACATATACAATAGAATAGAGGACATCAGAAGCCTACACGGAATTACTTCTGCAAAGGCTTAATAATTTTGCTGCGGAGCGATATATCACAATATCACAAGGTTTCCTCACCTAAATATTCACAAAGATACATGGCAGTACACTGTTCTGAAACAGGGAAGGAAATTGATCAAGTTACGATTGACGCAAGAAACTACTCTATTAGAATATATGCCTGAACTCTTCGGGTCCTTTTATAAGGCGTAGATAACAAATTAGCAGAACCCCTCGGTCGCTTACCTATTCTCCAATTCACCAGACAAGTCATAAGCAAACAAGTGCTAGAGACCAATGATATTGATGCAAGAATACCATCTGCAACGCTGAAAATGATGTGCAGAGCTTCCTACGATAAACTCAATGCCCCACGCAGCAAAACAACATATATACAAATGGGAGCTGTGAGGAGGGAAAATAGCGACCGTTGTGGGCCACCGAGCAATCATATATAATAAAAGGTGCTCCTCACGGTTTTATGTTGTGGCCCAAACTCTTAAAACCTTCCAATGGCTACAAAATAAAACTAAAAATCCAGGATTGCTGAAGGTAGCTTCAGTGACTAAGTTAGATTATTGTAAAAGAGTTATCGAACAGTTTGAACAGAACGTTGCTTCTTTGCGTCTTGCTTGGTGGAAAATTGACTACAGGTACCAAAGATTATGTCGTCGTGCAGTTTTGCCGTCTCGTTGACAGATACATACTAGTCTTTAACAATTTACAACTTTCGACAAGTAGGAGCTTGATGTATAAATTCGACTTCAACTTGATATAATCGTACGTTACATATGATATATTGGAAAACGCTTAAGGAGTAAGTAAGTTATCGATGTCGAGATAATAAATATTGATTCCGGCTTTGAATCCTCTGATCTCCTTGAGGTCGGTGCTGATGAATACAAATTTGCAACACCATAGGAGATTATCCGCCTTTTGAATCTTAAGATAAGTAGAATCTAAAAGAGGTGAAAGTTTTAGATGACCTAAGGCTTTGAACCACCCTGACATTATTATTCTTGCGGTAGACATTGCCTAAAAGTGCTATTCCAACTAGAAATATTACAGGACGATGGAGTCGTACTCTCCCCAGTATCTCAGTATTATGCAAGTATTTTTACAGATATGCAGTTCAAGGGGCAATTACATTACTTTAATAGATACCAAGACGATTGGTCTGACAGTTGCAACCTTTTGTGCGGAACTGAAAGATCTATCCCCTGACCCAACTAGAGGCGATGGAGATTGTCTAAATCCTAAACATCTAGTGCATTGTGTTAGTCAAAAAATTAAATGGTGACAAATTGTCATATGTACCTGGAGTATCTGAGGAGATCTTCAATTCAGATTTCAAACCAAATGTGAATGCAGGGGTGTGATCGAGTGAAACCTTTTCAGGTTCGTATGCGGTGGGTGCTGTAAGTGCATTAATTTGTGAAATCAATTCAAATCTACGTGATCTAGATGTAGAGAGTAAAAAGGTGCTTTGATTTAACTTACCTGGGTTATCACTGGGCTTGTCATGATTCACTTTAACTCCAAATGTGTAAGCCGGACCATGATCTAGATTGACTTTCTCTGTGTTATAGGTTCCTGGTGCTGGAGATTCACTACGAATTGGGTTATTCACTTTAACTCCGAACGTATAGGCTGGAGTATGATCGAGATTGTGTTTCTCTGGTTCGTATGAACCAGGTGCTATGCAAAAATAATAGATAAGCCAGCATAAGACACTTATGAGGAAGGAGGTAAGTAAATTGAAACTTACCTGGAGTATCACTAATTTTGCTGAGATTCACTTTTGTGCCGAACGTGTAGGCGATAGTCTGGGCGAGACTGTGTTTCTCTGGTGCATAGTCACCAGGTGCTGGAGTAAGGAACGCCTTATCGGCATGTGGCCTTCCTGCTATCGTGTATGCAGGTGTATGGTCGATACTGTGTTTTTCTGGAGAATAAGCACCAGGAGCTGGAGTTTCACTTGGTTTGGATAAATCGTGTCTGCCGAGAATGGTGAATGCTGGTGTGTGATCGAGACTATGTTTCTCTGGGCAATAAGCTCCAGGTGCTGGAGTATCACTTGGTTTAGATAAATCATGTCGGCCGGCTATAGTATAAGCTGGGGTTTGATCGAGATTGTGTTTTTCCGGGCAATAAGAACCAGGAGCAGGAGTTTCCGCTGGTTTTGCAAGATCGTACTTTCCTCCAAAGGTGTAGGCTGGAGCATTTTCTAATTTAGAGTTTTCCGGAGCATATGCTCCTGGAGCTGGCGTATCACTGGGTTTGGCTAGATCATGTTTGCCCGCGAAGGTGTAAGCTGGTGTGTTGTCTAGGCGGCATTTTTCTGGGGCATATGCACCTGGTGCCGGGGTATCTGAGGCTTTCGTAATATCGGGTCTACCAGCCATACTGTACGCTGGGGTGTGATCTAGACGGCAATTTTCTGGCGAGTAGGCACCTGGTGCTGGAGTTTTAAAGTTGCTCAGAGGATCATGTTTGCCACCGAAGCTGTAGGCTGGAGTGTTATCCAAACGACATTTCTCAGGAGCATAGTCACCTGGTGCTGGTGTATCGATCGGCCTTGCAGGATCATGCTTGCCGGCAAAAGTGTAGGACGGTGTGTTATCTAAACGGCACTTCTCTGGACAGTAATCACCAGGTGCTGGTGTATCATTTGGCCTTGAGGGGTCATACTTTCCACCAAAGCTGTAAGACGGAGTATGATCAAGTCTGCAATTTTCCGGGGCATATGCACCGGGAGCTGGAGTCTTAAAGTTACTCAGAGGATCATGTTTGCCACCGAAACTATATGCAGGAGTGTGATCTAGCTTACAGTTCTCTGGAGCGTAAGCACCTGGTGCTGGTGTGTTATTTGCTTTTGATGGGTCGTACTTTCCTCCGAAAGTGTAGGCAGGGGTATTGTCTAAGCGACATTTCTCGGGAGCATAGTCACCTGGTGCTGGTGTGTTGTTAGGCTTGGCTGGATCGTGCTTACCGGCAAAGCTATAAGACGGTGTATTATCCAGGCGGCACTTTTCTGGACAATATGCTCCTGGAGCTGGTGTTTCATTGGGTTTTGAAGGGTCGTGCTTGCCGCCGAAACTGTAAGCTGGTGTATAATCGAGCTTACAATTTTCGGGAGAATACGCACCTGGTGCTGGTGTACCATTTTGTTGTGATGGATCGTACTTTCCTCCGAACGAGTAAGCTGGAGTTTTGTCAAGGCGACAATTTTCCGGAGCATAGGCTCCTGGAGCTGGTGTTTCGTTAGGCTTTACAGGATTGTGTTTACCGGCAAAACTGTAAGCTGGTGTGTTATCCAGACGGCACTTTTCCGGACAATACGCACCGGGCGCTGGAGTTTCGATATGTTTCAATGGATCGTACTTTCCACCGAAGCTATATGCCGGCGTGTGATCGAGTCTGCAGTTTTCTGGCGCATAAGCTCCAGGAGCTGGAGTAGTCGCTGATTTCTGTGGGTCATGCCTGCCGGCGAAACTGTATGCTGGAGTGTTATCGAGCCTGCAGTTTTCCGGTGCATAAGCTCCTGGAGCGGGAGTATTGCTGACAATTTTGGGATCGTGCTTTCCTCCGAAACTGTAAGCGGGGGTATGGTCAAGTTTGACTTTTTCTGTTTGATATGCTCCTGGAGCTGGTGTGTCACTTGGTTTGTCATGGTTTACCTTTACTCCGAAGCTGTACGATGGTGTATGGTTGAGTTTACACTGCTCTGGTTTGTAGGCTCCAGGTGCTGTAAACAGAAAAATATAAGTTTAATTAAATGGTGAATGGAAAATGTAAAACTTCGATGAGGTCCTTTTATCAAACTTGCCTGGTGAGTCTTCAGGCTTATCATGTTTGTACTTTGAGCCCATGGTATAGGCTGGGGAATATGATAATTTCATATTCTCCGGCTTATAAGCTCCTGGTGCTAGAATTGCCCCCAAATAAAATAAAACCCAAACCAAAGAGTGCATCAAAAATTCAAATATACAAGAGTTGAAACTTTTCGTCACCTACCTGGTGTCTCATTCTGGACCTCATGAATAGTCTTCATACCGAAGCTGTATTGCGGCGTATGGTCTAGCCTAACTTTCTCAGGACTATAGGCACCGGGTGCTTCAAAAGATTGTCGACAAATTTTGTTTAAAATTAATTTGTGCTACAACAAAACCAATTGATTGTGCCAATTTCCTTACCTGGAGTCTCGCTAAAATGCTTCTCAACTACCTTCACCCCAAAACTGTAAGCAGGCGTATGATCTAAGGCAACTACTTCGGTCTTATAAGTTCCCGGTGCTTAACAACATAAACAAGCGAACAAACAGAAACAAAACGAGAACAAAAGACACAACTTTTCAAACACAACAAAACAAACTACAAAAATGGTTGAGTTGAGCTCAGAACTCTACATACCTGGAGTGTCATCATTCTTCGGCACATGATGCTTCTGTCCAAATGAGTACTCGGGCGTTTTGTCAAGTTTGACTTTTTCGGGGCAGTAAGCTCCCGGTGCTGTAAGGAGATTTCATTAGATTTCGATTCAAAAACTACAAAAGTGTTGAAGTTTAGAAAATAAATTTGAAAAGCGAAACAACATGCAAATTGAAAACTCAAAATTCAAAAGTATCCAAACCAAATCGGTCTTCGCGCAAAAGCTCAACTACTCAAGGCAATTTCATAACACAATAAGGAGAACAAAAAAAAACTAAAAAACTGAAAAAAAAAAAAAACTCAAAAACGAAAGAGTAAATAAGACTTTACCTGGCGTTCCCTTGTCAAAGTCAATTTTGGTCCTCCGACCAAAGGAGTACTTCGGCGAACTCGACTGGCATATGGAGACTCTCTCGGGATGATAGCTGTTCGGTGCTATTTTTGAGATAAGTTTGACGTTTTTTTTTTTCGTTTTCTAAATTTAGGCTTAAGTCTAAAAAATGATTTTTTTTTTGTGTTTTGTAGAAGCGTAAAAACATTGAAAGGCATGAAGATAGGCAAACACATAAACCAAAATTTTGAATTGAAAAGTATGAAGCTTTGATAGCAGAATTTTGGATGCGTAGATATTTAGACTTATATACAAGTACGTGCGGATATATGTGTGCTTATGTACAGAGAGTGAAACTAAGAAAAAAAAAAAAAAACAAGACCTGCCATATAGGACCATACGAGTAAGTGTATGTACACAAAAAAAGCTTCCGAGAGCTCTCCGGAAAAGTGAAATAAGTAAAAATTTTATACAAGGGAGTTTTAAGGATGATTCGGAAGGAAAATTGAATGTATGTATACCATCTGCTTTTCGGTGTGGCAAAACAGGCACTATCGCCGTAGGTCTGCTTTATTTTATGTCATAAAAAACTAAGTAAACCATCCAAAATTCCAAAATAAGTTAACATTTAGTAGCGGGCTCCCTTGAGAGGAAAACAAGGAATACTGTGCTATCTAATCCAATGAACAACGTAATGAAACAACAGGTAAACCTTTCTAAAAACGCTAATCTTTTATGATCGTTCTGTTACATAAGCCTTAAAAGAGAAAATTCCAATTATCACTTAGTTCTTTGTTCAATATGGTGAGAGGAAAACATCTCCATCCAAACACCAGCGAATAAATGGTGTCGGATTTGAAAACAATTCATCCAGAACCGAACTAGTGTTGTTCACGAGATAAAGAGAGCTAGAAAAGTTTGATCTCCCAGAGTCAAATACAAGGTGCATTCAAGAGTAAGGTGACTTTGCATTTTTATAAAAAAAATTTTAATTCATAAATATAAATATTGTCCACTTTAAAGTAACCCCCCTCAGGTACAATACACTTGTGCCAACGATGCCGTCTTTATATCTTAAATCGTTGCAAATCTCCGTCGTTTCATAGGTCTCTTCAGTTTTAGGAACAGCGGGGGGCTAAATCCGGTGAATATGGTGGCTGGGGCATGATTGCCTTGTTGTTTTTGGCCAAAAAAATCTCTCACAAGCAACGATGAGCTTGTGCAGAGAGCAGTTGCATTATCGTGATGCAAAAGTCATAAACTGTTTTGTTCGTATTGCTTCTCGCAAACGGCGCATGGCTTCAACTTAATACTTCGGAACAAACTTCGCTGATACAGTTCTCATGTCCAAAACATGCGAAAAAATCGCATGACATGAGCCCGTAATGATATGTCAACATCATGAGAAATTTCTCGAAGATTTTCCAAAACAATTTTCTTCACAGCTTCGACGTTATCATCTTTTGTTGATGTGCTGGGGCGTCCACAGCGACGCTTGCATTGGCATCTTTTCGGCCATCTTTAAGAGTTCGTACTATTTGTAAACATTTTTTTTTATTTAGAGCAAACTCACCGTATGCCACGTTTCACATTTTTACACAAAATTTGATACAAATTCTTTGCTTCATTTTTTATAATAATTGAAAATCGCCGACATCCCAAAACACACGTCCTTCAACAAAATCGATTTTCGAATTTACGTTGCCCGCGAAATTACACCCTACTTTTGAACACACCTCTTATATATCTAGGAATCATTTAGCAAGCTCAGATAAAAGCGTAAAATCGAAGTTAGAACCAAAAAACTATTATGACTGTTCTAACACATGGGCTGAAAAGTCAGTGCCGTTTTATAGTAAAACACAAAATTTTTGCAAAATTCAACTTTATTTATCGATATAGTTGCTTTCGAGGGCGATACACTGATTGAAACGATTTTTCAATCTTTCGATACCAGTATTGAAGTACGAATTCGGTTTAGCCTCAGAATTCAAAATACAAAATACTTCTTCATCGGTCTTAAATCTCTTTCCGGCGAGCATTCTTTTGAGGTCTGCGAACAGGAAATAGTCGCTGGGGGCCAAATCTCGAGAATACGGTGGGTGGAGAAGCAATTCTTAGCCGAATTCATTCAATTTTGCCATCGTTTTCATCGACTTGTAACAAGGTGCATTGCCTTGATGAAACAGCACTTTCTTTTTCTTCAAATGCGGCCGTTTTTTCGTCCTTCAAATGCTCCAACAACGCAATGTAGTATTCGCTGTTGATAGTCTGCCCCTTTTGGAGATAGTCGATAAAAATTATTCCATGTGTATCCCAAAATACGGATGCCGTAACCTTACCGGCCGACTGCTGAGTTTTTGGTCGTTTTGGACGAGGTTCGTCGCCTGCTCGCCACTCAGCTGATTGCTGACTTGACTCTGGTGTGAAGTGATAGAGCCAAATTTCATCCATTGTCACATACCGACGCAAAACTCTCTTTAAACTCTCCTCTGAATCAGCAACACGTTGTTGTTTTTGGTCGACTGTGAGTAAACGCGGCACCCACTTTGAACAGAGCTTTCGCATGTCCAAATATTCGCGTATGATATATCCAACACGCTCTTTTGTCATCTTCAGAACATCAGCTATCTCGATCAACTTCTTTTTACGGTCATTCGTAATCATTTTGTGGACTTTTTTTATGTTTTCATCTGAAACAGCTTCTTTTGGACGTCCACTGCGTACATCATCTTCGGTGCTTGTATGACCACTTTTAAATTTTTCAATCCAATTGCGAATGGTTCGTTCGGCTGGTGCAGAGTCCGGGTAACACTTATCAAGCCATTTCTTTGCATCGGCTGCATTTTTTCCCATCAAAAAGCAATGATAAATCAACACACGAAATTGCTTTGAATCCATTTTTTTCACAATAACAAAAGTTGCGTCACTCACAACGCTATATCTCGAGAATTTATCGTCCGACAGCTGTCAAATTTATACACGTATCTTTTGAAGGTTGGTACTAACTGAAAATGGTATAGATTTAATTCAAGTGGTGCCCTCTCTTAAAAACGGCACGAACAAAGGACTTTGGTAAACGTTTGGGACATTCTTATCATTGGTGCGCTGGCATGGTAGATAGTCGCTGAAAAGGCTAGTTAACTCAAAACACTCAGACAAGTTCAAAGACTAACTTGTGTCAATGTAACAGGAGCGTTAAGGTCTACTTCTCAAGCTGCACTAGGGAAAAAGTTCAATTTCCTTTCTGTAGAAGAATTCCTTAAATTCACGGGTTCAAAAAGCTCGATCTGACTAAAAGAATCAGGCCTACAGACGTACCCCAATTTGGTATGCGCGTCTACATACAATACAGGAGTACAAACCATCAAAACTGACGAGGTGTAGTGACTACATCGTGCTTACCGTGAACTTTGATAGGTGTATCTCCACATCATTTCCTGGTACTGGAGCTCGAGTCTACTGTAAAATGCTACAGAACCAGCAGTTCTTTAAGATTCTGGACGAATGTGGTATTCTTCAGGTAGAAATATTTGCCATTCGTTAAGCTGTACTGGCTACTGCCACTACTCAGAAAATTTAATACCTCGGAGTTTTCTATCTTTGTGGACAGTCGAGTAGTCAAAAACCTTTGGCAAGTGAAACCACTAAATCAATAGAGGTACAAAAATGTCGTCAAACTCTCAGAGTCGGCGAATCTGACAAAGTGAACATCTGCTAGGTACCAGGACATACAAAATTTAAATGAATGTTGGAATGAGAAAGCGGAGATCAAGTAAGAGTGCCTCTTTTCATAGGAGAAACACACACAACGACCTAAGTATACCAATCTATTACAACCTACATTAAGTGGTGAAAATCAGTGCTTTCAATGGTACTCTGACCCCGAAGCTGTCAGAAAATGCCCAATTTCCAAGGGATGTATGTATGCACATGAAGCAAAACAATCCAACTACAAAGCGGCGCTATATAGAAGGATGAGAGCGGCTTAAATGAGGAAAAAAGAGCAACGGCTTTTACGGGAAAAAATAAAAAGCATGAGAAATGAAAAAATAGAGAAACACATGAACAAAGTCATACCAAAAAGCCGAAACCTTTGACCTAACCAACAACCTGTATCGCAACCTGTAGAGAGCTACGAAATTAAGTAAAGGAGTCACAGTCTGTCCTGAGAATATGGAAAAATCACTTCTGCAAACCTCTTAATCCCAACGACTAAGTACGAACGCTTTAACCTAAACCAAGATTTCCATTCAACCGATAAAAATAAAATAAAAATGGCAACATCTAAACTTTAGCATAAAAGGCTGCAGAACTGGATGATCTCCCTGTCGACCTATTCAACCCAGCAGAAGTTATTGCATAAATTTGGTCAGAAGAAAAAGTAATTTGGTCTATCTCGGCTTCGATATTAATTAAACGACGATTTACAATCACTGTTTCTTTGATATAAGAAACCAATTACCCAATTACGGTCTTGTAATCACCCTAGTCCTGCAAAAGGGATGAACGCTGGAGAAGGTTATTAATATCGAAAATTTGAAAAACTTTGTAACCCGCTCTTGAACACAGACGGATAACACCATGAGATGTTCAGCTTTTGTTCGAAACTATATACTACAATAGATGGGGTTAAAAGTAACCTCCTTGGGATTGAAAAAAAATTTTTTTAAATGTTTTTTTTTTTTTTATTTTATTCAATATAGTCCCCTTTTAGTGTGATACACTTATTCTAGCAATTTTTCAACTTCTTGATTCCGTTCGAAAAGTAATTTTCCGGAAGGTCTGCACACGGTGGATGCGACAGCAATTGGAGCCGTAAGTCATTGATTTTAGCCATTGTTGCGGTGCTCTTGTGCGCCGGTGCATTGTCTTGCAAAAACAACATTTTCTTCGCTTCATGTGAGGCCGTTTTGTAGGCGATAGCGACAGTAATACTCGTTGTTGATGGTTTTTTCTTTTTCGAGTTAGTCCACTAAGAATATGCCATGACAATCCCAGAAAACCGACGCCATAACCTTTCCGGGCCATTGAGTCTCCCAGTGCAGCTTCGGAGCACTCATGCCGGTTTCAGTCTATTGCCGGGCACTCATTCTGTTCTCTGGTGTTCAACAGTTACCAATCGATGCCAAAAGTCCGCCCGATTCCGCATCAGAAAGTCCAACCACTCTTTCGATGTGCTTTCGCGTTCGTGTTTTTAGTCAGGAGTGAGTATACGCGGCACCCAGCGGCAGGATAACTTTTTCATATGCAGAATATTGCCCAAAATATGGCGTGGACGTTCAGTACTAATCTTTGTGGTATCTGTTAGCTCGCGCACCTTCACAACACTATTTTATGTATTTTTTTGACATTGTCCTCCCTAACCGCATCGGAGGGCCTGACGCTGCGGACTTGATCGGTAGTGGAGTTGCGGCCACCACGAAACTCTTAAAACCAATATTTGATGGTGTAATCTGACGGAGCATTAGCCCCATAATATTTATCCAACTTTTCTTGTATTTCCTTCGCCGTTTTGCCTCTCAAAAAATAATGTTTTATGAGAGAACGAAAATCGTTTTTGTCCATACTCAACATGATGCCAAACACGTCAACAACAATCAGCTGTCAAAACAAAACTAAAGACAGTATCGCACTGAAATTTGTCATGTTTGCCTACATATGAACGGACTTCAAGGCATCATAAACTTTTTTGCAGTAGCAGCACATCTGGCGACCAAGGAAGTTACTTTCCACTCCACCTGGTAACTCTGGTCCCAAGAGGAACGAAACATTAAAAAATGGACCCGTCAATTGGGCACTTACATCGTACGATTTAACACCATTGCAGTTTTTTCTGTGGGGCTTCCTACAAGTCACTAGTTTATGCTGATAAACCAACAACGATTGACGCATTGGAGCAAAAGATTGTTGGAGTAATACGCGATAAACACCCCAAATTGCTCGAAAATGTGTTTGAAAATACGACCTGTAGAATGCGCAGTTGTTGGATATATCCCTCAAACTACATATTTTTAGATATGAAATGGCCTGACATAATCTTTCAAATGAATTTAATAAATTGTCATCTACGGTAGTTAATTTCTTTGCATTTTATTTAAACAAAAGGGTGTCTTAAAAAAAACACACTGTACAAAGTCTGTTGCTTTTTAAAGTCTCACAAGATTAGCCATTGCGATTACGAGTAGTGCTATCGACAGAAAAGTTTTTCAGGCTACTCTCAACACTCGAATACAAGCTCTGAAAAACCACACTTACGATTCAGTCGTACTTAGGCCGAATATCACTCTTAACATCGCTTTAGAAGATGACATCGTGATGGCGATGTCACACATAGAGATAGCTTTGCTATAAACTACAGTCGTTGGCCCGCTTTTAGCATGCTTACCTCAGTACGTAAGAAAATAAAATAAAAATATTACGAATGTCACCTGGTGTAACAAAACGTGATCTAGAAAAAGTATGTGCATCCGCGGAGTTCTTTACATTAAAAAACCGTTAGTGGACAAATTTCAGGCTGACCAACTCCAACAATAGAGGCTAAAGTTGAAGCCGAGGTTTGAATAAATAGTTGAAAGAAAGATAATTGGATCACTTAAATGCAAAAACATCAGCAAACGCTGTCCTCAAATTAAATGGACCTAATTGAAAGAATTTCTTGAGAAGATCTTTAAGGACCGACCCTTGAGTAAAGTTTGGCTCTACTTATAGAAGATTTTCGGTTTTTTCTACATTATCTAAGCCTTGTTCTGATCAAAAGATATATGTATTTATTATCCAAAACCGCTTTGGGGAACTTATTACAGTTGCATGAATGGAAATGTAAAATTTCATTAACTTTGACGTCTTGCCCAAGAATCTTTCAAGAAATACAAATGAAGTCAGAGAAGCTATAAAATGTATATTTTTGTACCAGAAATAGATAGAAGAGGTTCATTTGTACATAAATTCCCGAATCCTATATCTTCAGTCACAGCAGTAAAAAAAAAAAAAGAAATACAAAACACAGAGATGAGCAATATAGTATTTCCGAAGCTTCCAATAAAAAACAGGTAAAGCTTACAAGATTTTGTCTAAACTTTAAACAATTTACCTTCACCAACAAATTGTAAACAATTTCAGAGGTCTGAAAACACATCATAGGGTGTATACACAGAAATATATCCACGAACTATAGTTGTAGTTGTATTTGTTAATTGAATTCGTTTACCTGGATATTCGTTAAAAATAAGAATTTTTGGTTTTATTCGAAAAGTGTACTGAGGTGCTCTTCGTTTGAATACATTCAAATTGACCACCTTGTAGTGGTTTGAGGCTAAATAAATTAAAAAATAAATAACTATTAACTATCAGTTCTACCAAAAACAACTTGTTTATCTAAATATGACTTATCTATCAGAAAATTTGTAAGCATGGAAGACGTAGGTAAAGAAAAAAGTGCAAAGCATGTACATAGATACTATTTTACAGTGAATTAAAGCACCAGCATACTCGTAAATCTCAAAAGATACTTCTTTCCAAAGAAAGATCCAACTCCGTCAAGGTGGAGTGTTATACCTTAACACATTCTTGGCACTTGAGTCGGCATTTTTAGACATCCATATGGAGAAAGCTCAACAAAATCTTGAGAGAAACTCTTGAAACTCTTGATATTCCTCTTTTTCTTTTCTTGTTTTTTCCACAACCCATCCATCCCACTTTTGACAACAAAAATACCGAAAACAACAAAAATGAAGCTCATTGAAAGGAAACAAAAAATGAAGTTTAAAGCAAACGATGACCCGTTTGACATTTGATAGCATTTATGTACAACCAATGAGATAGAAATGTCACCTCACACTTATTAAAGTCACCTCTTTGACATACCTGGAGTGATGCTTGTCTTTTCTAAGTTTGGTCTATAGCCGAATGTGTACCTTGGCGCTGAATCTGTAACCGACTTACAAGCCTTATCAACATTGTATTCCCCTGGAGCTGGTGTCTTGAAGCCTGACTTTGCTCTTGGACGCGATTGCAGCGATATGGCTGGCGGGGTGTCTTTGCCTTTGACTCCTAGGCCAGTGACATTGTATTGTGCTGGTCCAGGTCCAATCGATTCATCTTTGGCACGGTGTTTCTGACCGAAACTAAATGCTGGCGATGCATGTTTCTTGGAGTCTGTTACTTTTGTTCCTGTTAAAAAGAAAAGATTCAAAAACTGAGAAAGTGATAATGTTAAAGCTACCTACCAACTAAAGTTGGCAATTGAACACATGCTGGACCGGGACTGGCTGCTTCGGCGGCAATTTTACCACGTCTTACCGTTGGTGTCCATGGTCTTTGTTCGAAACCGGCTCCCATGCTTATAAGTCGTGTATTATTTCGTACTCGATCGCAGGGACCTCCTCCTGGTTGTTTTGAGTTTAGTGTATCTAGCGGATCAGCTTCCAAATAGAATCTGGCCTGTAAATGAGTAAAAAATAGAAAAGTTTAGAATTTATAGTTCTTGTCTCAACTCTGTTAAAGGTAAAAGACCATTTTTGAAGCCATTTTTGACAATGAAGATACTAAAAAGTTTAGTGACACATTTTGCTTCAGAAATTGACAATTGAGGCACAAAAGTCTGCTTTAGGTATTCTCTAGAACGAAGTTTCTAGAGTGGCAGCTAATCGGATTATACATCAAAGCAAAAACAGAGATGCTTTGTCTTTTGTTTAAAACTCACTTCCTAGGTAACTTAAACAGTACCAACTCACAATCCAACTCCTTCCAATATGTCATGTATCTGTCATGTTGTTGCTTCCTTTAATGGCTTAAATGCAACAGAGAGATATAATCGGCTGCCGGTAGATTAGATTAGGTTAGGTAAGAGTGGCCGTTGAAGAGCCTTATATGATGCTCGTGGACCCTCCCACTCCTGGAACAAATTTGAGTTTATAATGAAGCGTAGAAGACTGTTAACGTCTATCAGCTTCTGGCAGAAAGGAATCTTTACTACTAGCCTGACACTGACATACAAATCGAAAACCTGGCGGACAGTGAAAGTGGCTTTTCTACCGAAAATCGAGAAGGATGACTACACACCCGCTAAGAGTTTCAGACCTATCAATCTGACGTCATTTAAGTTGATGAGCATGGAGACAGTGGTCAAACTTTATATTCATAAAACTGATTTGCGAATGCATCCTCTCTCTATGATGCTTACAACATTCCCGCGAATGCGAAAGGTACTGCGAGAATGTGCTACAAAATCTAATGCAGGCAACACAAGACGTAATCAACGATCTTAAAAGGGTTTCAAAATGAAATGTAGAAAGCTGACTGGTCTGACTTATTTTGTGTTAAAGAGTAGGAAAATCTTAAGTCATAGGCTAGGTTAGGTGAAAGTGGCGGTTGGAGCACCAACCCACTTAAGCCTATTTGCCCGCTGTGCTGTCACGTGAATCTCTGATCCTCTTTAGATCGTTTAAGTCATTGTGGAAGAAGGCTCCTAGGTGGAGTTTTCTTTTCTGGTCTGCTTTTTGGCCAGCTTTAGCCAGAACTGTTTAGTTGCTATACATGTTGGCTCACCGTTCCATCTGAGGTTTGTTCTTTTATTAGCATCCAGCTTAGATAATAATTTGCACGTGGCGAATGGTATACCTATGCTACCCTTTTCCGGTAGAGTGGTTCCAATGTTGGCAAGTTCGTCGGCCTTACAACTGTTTTGCTGCTCTGCCATCTCCGTAAGAGATGATCGGCAGGTTTTTTAATTTAGTTAGACAGAGTCGAAAGACTTGATAGCGGCCTGACTATCCGAAAAGATGCGGATATCCTTTGCAGATATCACGTTTTTCTTTAGCCAGGACAGAGCTTCCTTAATCGCCAAAATTTCCCGCTGGAACATGCTACAGTGACTTGGAAGACGGAAGGAGAGGCGTAGATTTACCTTATCTGTGAAAACACCTCCACCAACCGCGCTATCGGTTTTAGATCCATCTGTATAGAAGTAGATAGACTTGTCCTCCATGAAAGCATCTTACTCCCAGAAAATCTAGAGGGAAGCTCGCATGAAAGTCTTTGTAGAACAAAAGTTTAGGAATGGCGTTGTTGGTTGCAATGTCTAGGGCCGTCCACCAGACAACTACAGCGTAGGGGAGTATCGGTCTTATGACCGAGATGTATCGCCAGTGGGTTATTCGACGTTGAAGGTCCCATTTGCTTCCAATGGCTTTCTTACGAGAAAATAAAGCTTTTTTGACTCTTTTTTGCATGTTAGGTTTCCAGTTTAGTTTATTATCAAAAATGAGACCCAAGTATTTTGCTGTATTGAAAAACATTTAACTGGTACCGTTCATTGAGGGAGGGTCTCTAGTTGGAATTTTATATTTCCCGGAGAAGAGGACAAGATTAGTTTTATGGGGGTTAACTCCCAATCCATAGCGATCCGCCTAACGGTTTAATCTGTTAAGATTTAGCTAAAGGAGCATCCTTAGGCAATGTCTCTGCTGATTTCTATTTTAGCAGAAGTCCCACCCAGTTTGGAGCTGAAAATCCTGCTATTTAGCATAAGACTGATCAACTCCCCAAGAGTCATCTAACTGCAGATGTGACAGCACAGCCGTGATTGCGGATGTAATGATCTTAAATCATTCTGGTTAACAAACCTCTTTAGATATATATATGTCAGGTAGAAAACCTCCATCGGTCTTCTTGCACTGTAAAGGAGCTTTCGGGAAGGCATGGGGCTTGTTATCGAGGAGGGTTCTCTGGATATGTACGGCCTTGAAAAAGCCAATTATATTATACGAGTATACTCGTAAGTCTGCTGGAAAAAACTTTCACGAAAATACATACGTCAATATTGGGCCGAACCTGACTCTGCTCTAGATGTACCAACGAATTTCCCTTACCTCAAAGCCTTCATCCATCTTTAAGAGAAAAGATTTTTTGTATAATATGCACTGGAGTTATGATGATGTTGTTAATTGTGTTTTGACTTTCGTCCTGTAGACATACTGTCTGATGCAAGGACAGCAGAACTCTCGTTTCGGTTTCGGTCAGAGTCTGAGCCAGGAGTGGAATGTAGTCGCGTCTTCACGGATGGCCCCAAAATGATTTAGTATGAGCTGCTGGGGTTTCTTTGGAGGGCAACAACGTTGGATTTGGCTCTTTGTTGCGCGTGTATTACAAACGGAGATATATTGGTGGCAACGAATTATACTAGTATTGAGAAGAATGCGTGGAGGGAGATCCAAGCAGCGCTTAAAGCTTTGTTGAACACTTTCACGACTTCCAAGCTAGTTCGAGAATGCAAGATTTTAAAGAATGGAGTCGAAAGACTAAATTCACTGAGTTTTGCTCAGGTCTCACGTCTTACCGTGCGAAATGAAACCGACAGTGAACTAGCTAGGCTTTCGAACTGCTTGTTTTTACTTTACCTTTTAGCTTCCTTTGACAGTTGGGTTTAATATGAGCATAAGTACAGGTGATATGACTTCCCAGGTTGCTAGCAGATCAAACAAATGATTCCAAACGTTTCTAAGAGATCAGTAACTTTTTTGCTATCTCTCAATCGGAAAGATTTCAGGCTGCTTACTGGCGTCCTTAGGGGGCCCTACACTGGCGTCAGGAAGCGGGTACTTGTCGCATATGTTGTGGGGGGTGATGATAAGTAATTTATTACTTAAGCGCTTACTCATCTCTCCCGGAAAATTGAGAAATTTCAGTAAGTGGAACATATATAAAGTAGAATGGACTAGTTATTTGTCTAAGAGATCTGTTTCGGCAGAAAATGACAACTCTTCGTTATGCTATCTAAATTCGATTTAAACGAAATGAAACTTAACTGGTCTTCTGTCCCTGTCTCCAAGGGTGTAAGCTCACATTAGAGTCCCTAATCACTATTCCGACATTGTCTTTAAGCATGATATTGACATGCTATACCTAGTCGGCTGTAAAAGTGGTCCTTGTCGGAACACAGCACAACACCCTGAAATATGCAATATCTCTTACTAATTTTTCTCTAATTTTGAAGAAAGTCGCATAATTTTTAAGAGCTTCGCCAACATATAGGATTTATAGGGTTTTCAGAACCAATTTTCCTTTATGGATTGCAATTAGGCTTTGACCCATATTTCTGAGTCGGTATCAAAATAATGTTAATCCACTTTGCAGCCGGTCAAAAGGCTTTTGCTTTAACATCTTGCGAAGTTCCATTCCACCTGTATCTAATGCCTAGGATAGTGGAAAATTCTGGTCTATTCTTAACAGAACGCATTTAACATGTTGCGAATGAAATAAAAAATGCACCCATTCCAAGTTGAGTGCGTTTTTGACGTGAGATGTATATGCAATATTGCCGCGAAAAAAATTTGTTAGATTTAGCGGTTTAGATTTCTGAAATTGGGCAACATCTGTCCTATTTCTGTCCATCCGACCAAAAGGATATACAGATAGCAATATCTAAACTTTAGTATAGCGATGCTGCCAAACTGGACACCATCATTGTGGATCTATTGAAGGCAGTAGGAGATGACTTAGTAGTGAACATGCACTAACTCATTTCCATGATTTTGTCGAAAAGAGTATGCTTGATAATCGCCACCCCAAAATTATTTACCCCATCCACAATAAATAAGACCCTGTATACTGCGCCAATTATGGAGGTATTCGTCCCTCTCAGTATGGTTTTAGGCCGGACAAATACACAATTAACCAAATATTTACTCTACGCCAATCTTAGAAAACCCCAAAAGCTTTAGAGCAGTACTAACCGCCTCTTTGTAAATTTCAAGACCGCATATGTCTTGTCTTAACATTTCTGTCAAAGTAATCAGATTGCGGAGAATAGCATTAAATAAATCTTAAAGTTCGAAAGAAATCTGACGGAGAGCTCTGATGCTTAAAAATTTGCTTAGACAAAATTGTATCAGAGAAAATTGTCTGAAAAGGGCAGCCCATCGCTGGAAGCAGAATTTTCCAAAAGTCTGTGCAAGATACTTCGAGTTATTTTCCGTCTATATATCTAACTATATGATATGTTCAGAACAGTGTACATCAGCTGCCTGAGATAACTGCGACATGCAAAGCTCCCAAATTTTATACTCGGAGGGGCAATCCAATAAAGGAAGACCTCATCTCAGGAAGCTTGCACAGTGAAAGGGAATCGTAATCATCTTGGGACTAGAGGCAGTTGAATAGATATCCAGGTCCATCCTGGACTGTAGCGTCATCTAACAAGGAACTGAGTAAATATGTAAAGGAGCTGCGGTTGGGCAATTATTGGCAAAATACAGTTAAAAATAATCACGAATTTGTAAATGTTAGGTTTGGTTTAGTTTGTCAAAGGTTAACACTTCCATGCAGATTCTAGGTCACTTACTTCTTTGCACTATTTCCATCTCAGGGATCGTAAAGCCGCTTTTCATTAGCAAACACATCAGATGATTTCTAAATTGCACACGAACGTAGTACCATAACCATTACATCTCATATCCGTCGCAAACACAGCACCAATAAACTACTTGAACACGATATCCTAACACGCAATAACAAAAATACAATAAAACAGAAAGCTAAAGAAAATCCAATAAACAATGCCTCGCCTTTTTTGTTTCTTCTATGCATACCCTAAAATAGGACGTCTCCCTAAGCCCCTCTCACCCGTTCTTATGACGACAAGAGCCCTCAAATTTCCAAAACTATCCGACATCGAATCTGCTCTAGTCGAGAAATTTCCCTCCCAGTACCGATTGGTACTAAATATTTTGACGTTCTCGACAGCAGATAAAACTAAACCATGTCTCGGCATGCAACCTATTCTTATAACCCCCTCAATCAAGACTAGTTATTGTACAGGCAACACTCCTCCTAGCACAGAGCATGACGCTATTTAATCCGCATTAGCCGGCCTATTCGAATAGCTATAAAGTTGCATCGCAACATGAAGACCGGAAATTTCCTCATTTTGATCGGGCGCTTTCGAAGGCCTTGAAGAAATTCGAAACTTCACAGGAAAACGAGGAGACTCGTTGATTGTCCTAGAAAAATTTCCAAAACACCTAAGGGACTCTGAAGTCCTATACTCGTACGAGCACACATGTGTTTTTCGTTTTTTCTTTGAGTTGACAGGAAAATTGATTTTGCTTCATGAGACGACTAGAAAAGGGTGAGTTGAGTAATCGACGACCTACCCCCAATTCGAGACTCCCTAACTGCAAGTGAACTGTTTCCGGGACAACAAAAATGTAGGTCAAGTCGAGTGACAAGTCATTCAAAACAGCCATTTACGAGTACATAACATACGGCAGACGAATGCAAATGTTCTAAATAGGCGCGTTAAGTAGCTGGATTTACATTTTTCGGGTTAACAATAGTGAAAGGGGTACTCGTACGAGTATCTATGCCAGTGTCATGGTAAAAAGGTGATTTAAAAACGAAGCTTATGACTGCGGATGGTAATTAGGAATTGATTTTTCCGTTCGGTATTTGAAATCAGCTCAATTATGTGTCGAAGTTTTGAAAAACGAGGGCGGGCTACTGTGGCATCCAAGTAATTCTAAGTAATCATATACTGAAGGCCGCCTCATAGCACTGATTAGCAGCGGACATATGAAGGTGATGTTATAACAAATCACCGGATACAGCCCAAAGGGAATGAAGGTCAGCACAGAAATGAGGTACATAGAAATACAGTAGAAAGTGGATGGTTAAATGTTATTTCGGTTCAAATTGGGCGTTGTTCTGGTAAGTGCGTAAGCCATTGAGTGTTGTGACTAAATTTATTCTATCATCAGTACATGTGACTTGCCCTTGGAAATCAGATTTCAATTTGACAGTAGATCAAATGGACAGAAATGTATGATAAAATTATCAGAAAAAAATTTATTATAGAATTCTATGAGACCATTTCCTCAACTGGTTAATAGAGCTTTAAAATTTTTTGTTACTTCTTGTTTGTCTAGAAAACTGGCTTAAATGAAATCTGTTCGGAAACTAGTGATAGTCAGTGTAAGTGTTAAACTTTGAGCGCTGCCGCTCAACGAACCCATTCGCCCAGGAATATGGTGGAATATGGATAGCGCCTTGTCTATGTAAAGTACGATTATATCATTTAATGTTAAAACGGCGGACCCTGTTAAAAGTATTCAGCCAAAAATAATAACAAAGAAGCTCAGACAGAACTAAAGGAAGAGGTCTTCCTAACTTATTGGTAAGCGAAAGCCCAGATATACCCTATGGTGAATGAAACTATTATAAAATTGCGTACAGTGGCTACCATGTTCACAAAGGAGACCGGCCTCACTCAACGGGAAGGGCTGGAGATGGTAACTTCTTATGTTAAGTTAGTCGGGGATCAGTCCTATGTACTCAATTTACAACGAAAATAGTACACCAGATACTACGAATAAACACTAACACTATCGGTGGTGGCAATATAGGATGTAGAAATACAAGTTCAATAAGACAGATATCCCGTCTTACCCATCAGTCGGTTTCTTTTTAAACTGAAAGACACTGGCCTAAAACTAACGAACGTACGTCGACACACGCGGAATATTTTGCAAGCGAGCGAGCACGATATTGACAACTCCGAACCAACCACAGATACCAAACGAGTAAACGTAGCTAGAGCAATTTCTCAGGTATGCTCATAAGTCTATCGGAGAGCACAGTGGAATAGATCCTGTTGCAAACAATGAGATTGTGTTACATTTACTGGTGATGACGTAGACTATACATCGATTTAAGCACTTCGACGGAAACTACACCAAAAGTCCCACAATGGACACACTGTATGCAGATAAAAGAAGACTCCTTTGGCAGTGATTCACCCTAAAAGCGATACAATTATAAATTACCCAGCTATTGTTCAGTCAATCAGTTTATTTCTGAACATAAGCAAAGTATTCGAGAGGGTAGTCCAAGAGCTTTGTCCTGGTACAATCAGTTTGGCTTAAGGGCAATAACATTATTTATGCTTTACCTTGATTTTGAGTTTTCCACAAGCTGGCCAGCATAGGCATGCCGAAGTCATTGCTTTAAATGATATACAACCTTCAACGTCTCATCGTATAAATCTTTGATATAGAAGTGGCTTAAGACAGGGTGCAATGATTTCTTCAATATTGCTTAACATTTACACAAGTGCTCTTGAAAGCTCCCTCAGTGACGCAAAATGTCCCAACAATTTAAGTCATCACCACCCGTAACTACGATTATTTTAAACGTTATTGCGATGATTGGAAATTAAAAATCAATTTTCAAAAATCGGAATCAATATTGTTTACAATACAATTGAGAAGTAATTTTAAGGATACCAGAAGCGACGTTAGATGCCACGGAATCTATCTCTACAAGTATACAAGGTGGGGTAAAAGTAATGTCATAATGTGAATGTGGCATAATTTTTGCAAATGGCGTCAATCGTCATTATGCTTTGACATTTATGCTGCAGATAGATAAAGAATTAGTTGGCAAAATGTTCCTGAAGAACACTATTTGACCAATATCCGATCTATTGTTTAACGCAGCATGAATTTCGTCGTTGTCCTGCACTACGTGTGCTAGCAAATAATCATTTGGCTGAGCGTCTCGTGCAAACCACCGGATCCACTAGAAATGTCGCAAGTTCCTCCTAGTCTACTCGACGTTATCATGGTTTCAGATCGGTTAAACTTGCTACTGCAGGATCAGCTATCTCTAGCCGGCATTTCTGATCAAGATTTAATATATTGTTCCTCTTAACCATCATCTTTTCAATTTAGAGACTTTTCCTCTATCGACAACAACATGTTACAACCAAATGCTAGTCTTCTCCCTTAGAATGATTGCTATTATGCCTCGAAAGGTCAATGAAAAAACGGACTACTTACAAACCCTGCTCGTGGATCTTTTTAACAAGCACGTTCCTCTAAAAACAGTTGCTATTAAAAATAAAAAGTGCCCGTGGTTCACAACTGAGGTTCACAATGCCATGAAAGTTCGTAACAAGTTGTACGCTAGATGGAAGCTTAGGCCCTCAAGTCTTAATTGGGAGTTCTTTTGTCGTGCTCGCAACCACTCCACTTTTGTTACCCGAAGAGCGAAAAAAAGCTATTTTCTATCGAAACTGAACACCGACCAAACCTCTAAGAAGCTGTGGGGCAATCTACGATCCATTGCTGTAGGAAAAAAGGCTGTTGTCGACAATTTTCCGAATGCAAACGACTTTAACAAGGTGTTTCTTTCAAGTTCTCCAAATAGTCCGTGCTTTACTCCAGATAGCCAACTGTTTTTTAGCTCTGAATTTGGCTTTGAAGTCGTCTCGGAAGTTGATGTAGTAAATACCATGCGTTCTCTTAAGTCCAATGCTATAGGTGAGGATGGTGTACGATGATATTACAGCATATCATAATCTCTCTTACACACATAATCAATTGTTGCATTACGTGCTCTACCTTTCCTGATAGTTAGAAGTTGGCTAAGGTTATTCCGGTTCCGAAAAAGCTTCAGCCATCTGCAGCTTCTGACTTTCGCCCAATAAGTATTTTGCCTTGTTTGTCAAAGGTCTTTCAGACCTGTTCACTGCTTGCTGTTCGACAAATATGATGCAGACGAAATAAAGGTGCTCTGCTTGGTAATTTTTTTCAAGGCCCTTGACAGCGTGCATCACAAAGAACTATGTCACAAGCTAAGGCTATATTTTGGGCTTAGTGCAAGATCGGTGGGACTTGCTGTTATTGAGGGAAAAAAATCACAGTTTATAATCTTAACGGCAGGAGTACCGCAGGGATCAATATTTGGACCAATACATGCATGCATTTATATTAACGACCTACCCAAAGTATGCCTGAATGTTAACACTTATATCTACGCTGATGATGCTCAGATATACCTGTCACGACCGATTGGGCTTATTGTGTATCTTTTTGACAGAATAAATGAAGACCTGTCAGCAGTATACAACTGGTCACTATGCAATGGTCTCAATCTGAAGCTTATTCTTATTTCTAAGAAGCATTACGATACTGATCTGCTGCCGCCAGTAAGCTTGAACAATAAGCAACTTAAATTTATGGATGCTGTCACAAATATCGGCTTCAAATTAAATTGTTCTCTCTCTGCCGTTGACCATACAAACAATGTCATTGAACGAATCTATGCTGGGCTTCGTAAACTTCAGTTGTCTTCTAATTTTACTCCGGTTAACACTAAGCTAAGGTTAATAAAAACGTTATTTATGCCTATGATTGATTATGCCACTGTTGTTAACTGCAACCTCGACTCTCTTTCTTAGCACAAGTTGCTTGTGGTGTTTAATGATATGGTTAGGTACGGATATGATCTCCATCGGTATGAACACATTTCACACTGTCACAAGCTGGTTCTTGGTTGTTCCTTTCAGCAGTTCCAAAAAATTCGATGTCTTGTGTTCATGCAGAAGGTCATAAACAGCAGGTCCCCCAAGTATCTTTTTGATAAACTTCAATTTAGTCAGTCCTTCAGAACATCTAATATTATAACCCTCTTTCAACCATTTTCTACTCGTCGCGTCTCTTCTTTATGTATGTCACCAGACTCTGGAACCAACTTTCGACAATAACAAAGCAAACACTTGAAACTATTGTATTAAATTCAAAAGTGCCGTATTGGTAGACATTGAATTAGCAACACATAATTACTCTCTTGAAATTTTCTATCTTTTATCTTTTTTCTGCACTATTCTATAAATCTTTTTATTATCCTTCTCTACACAACCCTTCCTCTTCCATTTTTATTTTTAAGTAATTATCACTAATGTTTTCATTAAATTTAGTTAATTAAAAATTAATATCGTAATCCATCCGCTACTTTATGAACTATAAAAGACTAGGTCTTATTTGTAAAATGTTTTTTTTTTATAATAAATTGAATTGAATGGCCGGCCCCGTATTGCTCGTTCGACCGAGAATATCACAGCTGTGGCCGAGAGAAAACGATGCACGTAATTTGGCAGATGTTCGTTGCGTCGAATTTTGGTGACATACCAGAAGATGTTCTCTTATAAAATATAAACCTTCACCAATTGCTAACTGCTGACCGTCAAGTGACCTTAACTTGCTCCCATGCTCTGTTTAACATGGTACAGGAAGTGGATGATTTCGTATCCAAGATCATAACGATCGACAAAGTCTATTTCCACTTAAGTGGTTATGACAATGAAAAAAAATTAACATTTCTGGGGCACGCAGAGTCCACTTAAAATGCACCAAGAGCCATTGCATCCCCTCAAAGTGACTGGTGCGGCATTTGAAGTGAAAAAGTGATTGATCCTGATTTTTTGACAGATGTTAAATGATTTTTTTTTTTTGCTGCAAATTGTTGAATTGGGTCTGGAGCATTGTTGATGCCAAAAGGCCTATCTGTCAAATAAGTCAAAAAATATTTGAAATCTGAATTATGCGTGCAGCAAAAAGTATACATAAACAATACTTAAGGAAAAAACCGTTAGTTTCCTGGCATACTTTCAGTTGTAGAATGAAAATATATTTTACCTCTGTGTTGAGGTTCGCTTTTCGACGTAGCTCTGTGTATTATTGGCTTTCGGACGATTTTCTTTCCTCCATTCGGGCTTTTACTTCCGGCACTACTGGTATTTTTTTTATTAAGACAAATTTACAAACTTTCTTACGTGGAGTGGACCTATGTTACTATGCAATTTACCTATTTCTTTTCCTCCATCGAGAGTCGGGTACTTTGCCACTCAATTGGCTCCTTAGCTCAAGATACAGCGACTAGCAAGAGTTATCTTTCTTTTGATACCAGCACTGATATCGATGAAAAAAGTTCTTAACTACCTCAAAGTATATTAACACCTGTATAAAGCAACAGTTCGTCCGAAACGTCTCTATTAATTGCCATTTTTTGAAGAAGCATCTGCTCAATTTTGTACTCGTTGATCCTTAATCCCTCGCTACTAAGCGATTCTTACGAATGCTTTACTGATATCAGGCTGCGTTCTTTCGATGAGAGTGGTGGACTTTCTGACCCAGGACCACGCTGATATGATTATGATCACATAATTCTTGAAATACATATGTATAGCTCTGTAGATATGTCAGTTATAAGTTTCTCCTTTTTCGGTAATCGGAAAAAGAATGCTTGCAGATGATTTAGTGTAAGCTCTAGCTGGTAGGCTGGCAGCTTTAGATATTTTGTTGGTTTTGAATTGAGATATGGATATCTTTATTTCGTGCAGGTCTGGTGAGCGATATTGCTGGTAATCATCGTCCAAATTGAATGGCTCATTCAGCCTGAACGTGTCTAAAGTGATTGCAGTTCTATAACAACGTTCAGCTTTGCAGCCTTCGGTTTTGGCCATATAGCTTTGAAATTATCTTTTATCCTTTGGTAAGATCGAAGTTCAAACCTGCAATTGCATATCTCAATTTTCATGACCTCGCACTTCTTCCTTGCTTCTTATATTATATTTCTCTTTAAGAAGCCGGTTTTATTCCATTTCTTCTATTTATAAAACTCGTGAAGAGCTTTATACATATATCTGATAGCTAGTTTGGCAGCACTGCCACAAGTCTTTTATTCTTGATGTTGACGGCATTGGATCTCTTGATGACACTCGATCAGCAGAGGCTCTGACGACCTCTTGGTCTAGTAACCATCTAAGCACCATTCTTTAACGCTCAGATGTGTCTGCTTACACGCAATTTCAACGCTTAACATCAGCACTGAAAGGAGAAACTCAAAAGAACACTCCTTGGGAATGTCATTCGAATAAGTACAGAAAAATCTATCGCGAGCTTCAAAATGCCATTTTCACATTTATTTCCATTGACACAAGAGCACAGGGTGTATCAGAAAACAACTCATTTATCTTAACCTAATATGGTAAATTTAATGGTTGGCGTTAAAGGTGGAGTTTAATTTGATTAGAAGTAAACTTTCGCTTGACATAAATAATTGTACATATATTGCAACCTAATCCCATAATGACCCTTTCCTGTAGTTGTATTATCCTGACACAGGACAGTAAACTCTTAATTTCTCCATAAAACACTCTGCAAAGCTATCGATTTTGTCACAACTACTCGGTTGAAAGAGTAAAACAGTGAATGCCAACTCCAGTTATAACACAATCATAACTTAATCCCAGCTAGAAATTGTACTGAATGAATTAATTAGCCCACCATCTACTGTCGACCATCGTCCGCCTTTGGTTTCAGTGAAAGGCGATTGACTTCCTTCCGCTTTGAGGCGTGTAAACAGGGTGTAGCTGCCAGCTAGCCAGTCCGGTTGATGGCGTGCTAAGGTGCAACCTTGACAGACGATTCTGTTTTTAAAGATTTCTATCAGACGATATTGTTCTGTTCGGTTGCCATTTCATGCTGTAACTGCTGTACCCTTTTACTTAACCTAAATATATGTAGTTTCAATTGTAAAGTGCTTGTTATATTTAACGGTCAGGAGCAAGGATTTCCATGGCAATCAAATGCATTTTGAAGTAGAAAATCCTTGAGCTGGATAAGGTGAACCATTTAACAGTTAATGGATTTAATTGACGGTCATGAGGTCTTGATTACATCATTTTCAAAGCTAGAATTACACCAATTATCTGGCAATGATGCTGTCCAGGGGCATACGACAAAAAATCGCCAATTTTGGTAGTGATGGCAGTCATGACAGTCATGGTTGTTATGGTAGTTATGCCTGAGTGGAGCAAAAGCATCTCATCGAGCACACGATGACAGTCGATTTTAATGTTGGGGGCGTTTAATGGTTCGGCGAATGTGTAGAGGTACTACAAGTGCTGCCAAATATGGTCTGTCGAAGCAACAAGTGGCAATAAATTTCAAACCTCCGGCGACACGGTTTTCTGTTTTTTTTTTTCTTTTTTCTTTGTATTTTTCTTTGAAACTTTCAGTTGTGTCACAACCGGAATGACTATTCGTTATTCCATTTGAAATTAGAATTCCATACTAAATGTGGAGAAGTTTCATCGAGATAGAAAGAATTTAATTGCTTTTTAAATTGCGAGTCGATAGATAAGGAAATTGTTTAACGTTCGAGGCGGTTGTCGTGAACAAGAGCAATTTGTTTACCTTTCCCTTTTTGTTTCTTGTTTTTTTTTGTTTTTTTGTTTTCATTGGTCGTTGAAACAGCTTTGGAGTGATATCGAAATTGATTAGACAACCTTTTGTGGAATGCGTTGGATTTGTTCATTTCTTTTATTATATTTTGTTGTTGTCGTTGTTAGTCTGTTGCTTTTGGAGCTTCGCAAATTTGGCATTATATTTGGCAATCTTATCTTTAAAAAGGTTTGAAATTTTCGAAAGTTAAAACCTGTTTGAGTTATGGAGGCGTATGGAACTTTCCAAATTCCATAGATGGATAGATTTGGGTGACGGATAATGACAAATTAAATCAATCTTATCCGAAATGACAGATTTCCATTTAAATAATGCAGCTGAATAGGTACTCCAGATATGTTTATGTTTACGGGCAGTTGTTTTCTACCTGGAATCTGAGATTATTATCGAGAGCTCGTCTACTAAATGACAAAAAGTTACACCCAGAAGGGATTTGAATGATATTTCTGGCATGTTTCTGTGTTGCTACTACGCCGTTTGTGGAGTTGGTTATATTTGCGAAAATTCCATGGCAATTCTATTCTGGATCGCATCGTTAATGTGCCAAATGTTCTTGCCCTTGAACGATCCACTTTGTGTCAGGTTTAGCGTCAATTCAGAAATTCGGTCTCTGTACGACCGATCGCTATCTATTTGTTCATTAGTGTCACCGATCGGTAGGTGTTGCAGTTTCATACATCGTCTTTGCCTTTATGCAGTGGGCCAAGAATGCTCTTCGGCAGCCGATAGCACTTTAAATCCAAGATATACCATTGTCGGCCAGGCTTCGGTCAACTGCTCATCACCGATTCATTCCTTTACTCTTTTTGTGACATCAGTCAAATCCGCCATTTCCTATTAGCGCACAACAGTAGTTATAACTCCTCGTTAGGCAAAGCGTTGAAGTACTCTTTAGTTGTTTTTCGTCTTTAAAACATTTCCTGAGTCACATGCGGAGTAAATCCTCACAAAATTTATCTTGAAAACCAAAATTGAATTGTCATTCTCTTTCAATGCTAGGTAGTTAGTTAGTTGACTTTTATTTTCAATAAATGTTTTACAATGTAACGATTAACCTAAGTCTTTAATGGTTTGGCATGTGGCCGTCTACCAGGTTGACAAAATACATAATTAAGTTTTACATTAAAAAGCTCCATCTATGATACGCTTTCTATAACAAAGTGCTGCTACTGAGTAATCATATAAGACTATCCATCCTTTTTCTCCATTAAAAATGCTCATCACTTCATCTTCGTCTAAATCATGTTTTCCGAACATTGATAGTCGAAATTCTTTTAAAATTGGACAAATACCAAGAAAATGTAAGATGCCTTCTCTCTTCTTCATGTTGCAGAGGTCACAAAGTATTGGTAAATCTGGTCTATGGGGTATAAAGTTTAGTTGAACGTTTGAAAATAGTACTTATTTTGTCAACTGGGTGACTATCTGGGAAGTATGTTTTTTTCATTTAGAAAATGGTTTAGTTTGCTGTAATAGTTAATAAACAGTATGTCTGCCAAAATTCTCCAAAACCAAGTTAAATTTTTCTCTTAAAAGATGAGGATGCTCTTTCACTTGAATAGACAGATTTACTCCGCATTCAGAGTTCTGTTTTCTTCCATTCCTCGCAAATGCCTCCGTTTGTTCTAATTATGCTTCTTAAAATTGCGTTTGGTATTCTGCATTCATTCATTTCTAGTATTTTTAGGATATAGCTGAAGTGCATTTTGAGCGTGTACAAGAGCAAAGGAGGAGTTCCCGTTTCAAGATGTAGCATATAGTTCGGGGTATTTTTGGGTAATCGGAAAATCTTCTACAAAAAGTAGCAAAGGAATTTTTCCACAGCATTCACGTGGTATTGAATCGAACGCTGCTCGAAAATCTACAAAAAAGGCGTACAACTTTTTTTTCTAGCTCTTGTATTTTTCAGCAATGTTTATTAAGCAGAATATCTGGTCGATTGTAGAATAACCTTGCCTAAATGCAGCTTGGAATTCTTTAAGTAATCATACAATCTTTTGTAAATTAATGAAGCAAACAATTTGGCTGAAGTGTTTAAAAATGTGATTCCTCTGTAGTTCTTCGGGTCCCTGTAATCGCCTTTTTTGTGTAGGGGAAAAATTATTGCAGAGTCATAAACTCATATGTGCAATTTTTATAGAACTCAAACGGGTGCTTTATTTGATTTCGATTTGCAAATTACTTCATTGACTTCTTCCAGGGTAAATGCAGTCTAATTTTTCGTCTAAGAGCAGAAGGGCTGCATATTGAAGTAGCGGCGAGGTTAATGGGGCATTAAGAAGTTTATCGAAATGAGTCCTGGGTTGCGGGGCTTTAAGAGTTACAGAGATGTTAGACGTGTGTCCGTTTAGGTATTTGACAGCTTTCCAGAACTGAGCAGAAGATTTTGAATTATTTATAATCGCAATGTTTTTTTTGTTCAAAGGTTACTTTTTTGATGTAACAGATGTGTTTGTATTCCTTGCTGGCGTCTTGATAGAGTGTTTTAAAGATATTGGAGTTATTTGACCTTAGAAGTTTGAAAAATTTAAAAGATTTGGTTCTAGCTTTCATGCAATCAGAATCATACCATTTTTGTTTATATATTTTATGAGTTCTTAAATCTTTCTGTTGCGGAATGGATTTCTTTATTATTTCAGTTAGAGCTTCAATATTGGCTGTATAACACTGTGTGCGTAGTTCCATAAGATTCACATTCATGTTTCGCTGATACGATTCCATTATTCGGTAATTTCAGACAAATTTCGGTAGAAGGCTTAATAGTTTTGTGCAGGCATAGTTGCCGCTAGCAGTAGAATTAAGGGTTACTTCCAAGGGCATGTGGTCCGAAAAGATCTCGGTTCCTACTTGAAAACTGTCTAGAAGCTTGAGCCAATTTCCCGAAACAAAACAGTAATCTATTATTGAGCATGATGTTCCTCTGATAAAGGTCAATTCGATATCTGGATCTCCTTCGCAACTACCATTCAACAAGCACATGTCATACTCATCAGCAAGTTCAATTATTTTTGCTCCTTTGTTATCACAAATTAGGTCTTTAGATTTGCGACACGGTTCCAGCAGAGTACTGTTGTATCCCGATGCGAAATTATTTTGTGTGAGTCCAACACGACCATTAAAATCCCCAATAAGCATTATATCCGTACAGTCCAAGGAGTGCAGTGAGTCGCAGAGTTTATCGAAATAACTCTGCCAATGATTACAGTTTAAGTAGATTGGTACCAAAACTACATCCAGTGTATTTAGTTTTAAGTTAATAACATCCAATTTGTCCAGCTTTTACAAAGATACTCGTATACCGTATGCCGAATAGTGTTCCACCACTTCCTCTCCCAATGCTAGGTACCTAGGAAGGATACTTGAGCCAAAGCTTGGGTGGACGTTTAAACTCGAAGAGCGGGCTAGGACATCAATCTCAGCTTTCTACGCCTACAAGAAAATTTTGGATATTATACCTGCTCAAATATTTCATATGAAATTTGACTCAAAAATGTTTCTTAGTCTCACTAGACTCATTACAGAATCTGCAAGTCATCACATAAAAATCTTGCTGTTTACACTTATATTGACAACATTATCGACATAGGCAAGATATTTGAGAGCGGCTGAAAACTTGTCTCACATTCCTTCTTCAATACTAAAGCGATTTCTCGGTTATGGTTATTACTTTAAGTTGCGCATTGAAGAGCTACCCAAAAAAGAAAAAATAACGTACAACCCGAATAAAGATCTCTAAATTAAAAAAGAGAATAGAACTCAAATAGATCTGTTAACCTTTTTCTTGATTTGACTGTCACAAGGTCACTTTTTAAACTAAAAAGCAAAACTGATGTAACTGTGCAACCTTGTGGAATGCCACCTTCAATTTTTAAAATAAATTTCTTTCAGCTTTGAAAATTTTTCCACAATTCAAGGAAAGATGTCGAGGTGGTTTTAATAAAAAAAAATTGATAAGTATCTACACCAGGGCTTCAAAGTGCCAACAGACAAATGGACTTAATTAAACAATATCGATTTGGGAACATGTGGTGGCAACAAAATTATGTAATTTGGCAGACAAAAAGAGTAAACAAACAATGTTTACATGAGTTGTTCAATTAGTCAAGAAATCGATTTTAAGCAACGGATGTTTGGACAAAACCCTGAATCGTTAAGATACTTTACCTGCATAACTTATTATTGGAATAGCTTGGAATAAATTGGCACTTCCTTCAAACTGTTAAAATTTTTTAGGCTGCTATTAGTTTTGCCCATTAAACAGAAGTTGCAACGACTTAATAAATGGAGAACAAGTTAAATACTTGAGCCTCCCCATACATTTCACTTATAATTCCCAAAACTTTAAATCCATCGTTAGCATGTATCTCCTTTCTATGACATCATAATTACTCTGACATATCAACCTCATTCGAGGTCTTCTTAAGCAAAGAACTTGTTTGTTTTTTTCAAGATTAATTGTCTATGTAATAGTTTCACCGGAGTAAATTATTAAACTAATTATATAGGTACGTCCCCTGCTAAACAATCATAAACGTCAAAGAAGAACTACTAAAATCATCATGTCATAGAGTTTTCTGTCAGAAAAACATGATTGCTTCCAGTTCTACCTAGTAGAGGTCAAGTTAGAGTCATTTCCTTAATGCGCGTCCCGAAAATGCGCGCAAAAATTTAAGAAACATGCTTTATATTACGTCAGTGGTTATAAATTGACGGTGATACGATTCGGATTTTAGCATGAAATTAATTCTATTCCTCTTTTTTGTCACTTTTTTCTCACATTTCTTTCAAAATTAAATTTTTGTTGTTTTGTTTGGCATTCCTTGGGCATGTCGAAGTATCTTTTAATAGCCCAACGAAGATGGGTGTTCTCTGTGTTTGTAGAGGTGATTTGTGAAGTTAATGTTGTTGAGCTAGTTCGTGTTTGGTGTACGGATTTTGGGAAAGTAAGGTTGATGTATTGTTGGTGACAGCTGTCAGATTTTCACTAATGGAGTCATATCTCAGTTGAACAAAGATGAAAGGAGAATTGGCCGATGGCCGATGAGCCGTCTTCTGAAAGTCTTTTCTCCATCGATTATATTTTTTTGGACAAGTGGATGACCACACGTTTTCAAAGACGTAAGCAAAATCTGTAGTATTTTCATTCCACGTATTAACTGACCATTTACTGACAGCTCACAACTAATCTTTATAAGTCGTCATTGACTGGCGACGTGGACAATGATCGTTTGAAGGGAATGTTATATGTGAATCATTGCACATTCAATAGATTTTGGTTCAACCCCTGGTTCTATTGATTCTTCGATACTTCCTGTCTATCGTGACATTGCTTACATTGAAATATATTTGTGATGTCATTTAACGACTTTGCATTAAGTATGCGAAATGTGCGATCTTGCCAAAAAATTTGCCCATTTCCGTATACTTGCCAAATCATTGGCGTCTAAAAAGTTGTAGATACATCTTGTTTTTTTAGTTCTCTTTTCTTTATTATTAAATTGATCACGGTACGCTCAGCACAAGTTCTTTCAGGAATTTCTAAAGGTTACGTATTTAAGAACCTGACGATTGTGCTCGTGGCTTTTATACCTTAAACTACACAATTGATGCAATAAACGGCGATATTACTAAGCCAAATAGTTTGAGACTAGAAAGTGTTCTTAATTGCAATAACGATTTCAATGAGTTCAGTTTTTGGAAGATAATCGGAAGCCCAGGTGACCATTAGCAGCTTCGTTGAAGTTAATGGTTAATGAAATAAAGTTTTTGGATCAGTGGGGCTTAGATTTAACGACCATTGCAGCATTGTCATTCATCTGCTCTATGTGGCCGATTTAGAGTAGTCCTCGTATCTTATCCCTATTGAATAAACTTACATCTTTGTACAGTACTTACATTTCACTAATTCTGCCTTTTCACTTATGCGACTTAGTGTGTTAAGTAAGTCAAAGTTGCAATGGTTCTTTGGATCTGCCCTCATTTGTGAGCTTGATACTTACGAGTGACATAGGTGAAGTCTTTAACTACTTCCAGGTTATTTTTGGTAGCGGCACTTTGGATGGGACAGTTAATGTTAAATTGTCAGCATATCCCTGCAGCTGGACAGACTTGTTGAAGATAATGCATTCAATGCTCCACCTGCCTTAGGTGAATTCAAACTTCAAATTGAAGCTTCAACTCTGGGTTCATAAGTAGGGTACATTCATAAGACTATTAAGAAGGCAGTCTTGTTGTTTTTTATCTTATAATTGCCACAGCAACCCTTCCTAGGCTTAAAGGTTGACTACTTTGCTAAGATTTGCTTTTACAAATTTACAAATTCTGAATGTTGTTCATAGAGTGGGCGTCTTAAGTCTCCCTGAGAAAGAACGCTGCAAGGACTCTTTTTGGATATATTCAAATTAACTTCTTTAACATTCTCGAGACTTGGACATCTTTCGTTATAGCGCCCATTGAACTATGTCTTTTTTCGCTCAAACCCTTTGTGCTGCGCATTCTTCTAAGCAGTGCAAAATTGTCTTAGTTTTTTTCTTGATAATTTTGTTTCTAAGAAGAAGTCGTACTCCATTGCGTTATCCCTCTGGAAAGGAGGGATTGCTGATATCTATACGCTAAAAGTGACCTACCCATCTAAGGCGATTATACGAGCGTTTCTGTTGAGGTCAGTATCGTTGTATAGCTCCTGATGTTTGTTGTTAAAACATCCCCTCTCTTCTCCATTGGTTTAAATAGGACGGACAATTACCCAAAGAACTTTTCTCTCAAGGCGCTTCAGAACATTTTCATCCGCTGTTCAAGCTTCTGCGCCTTAAATCAGGACTGAGATAATTAGTGTATTGTAAAGGATGCCACAAAGAAAATTTTAAACTGATTTTTGATTCAAAAAGGATACAGTATATTTAGAGTCATGTATGGCGTAGGATATCGAGTAAATGGCTTGGCTGGCATATGCACACTCTTTTGCCGAAATTTCCATTATGACAGTCTTCTATCAGTGACTGAGTTTCATTGATACAGCTTTCAATTTGCTTCTTCAAGATGTGGGTGGTCGGTTGCTTCTTGGTATAAACCTTAGACTTAAAAAAAACCCCAAAGAAAAAATTGCAACGACAATAAATTGTATAATCTGGGCTGCCAACTTTGATCATGCAGTATTTGAATTGTTTATTGAACTGATTGGTATGTGGCACATTTGTGCGCACGCCAATTATAAAAACCACATTTTGTCCACATCCATATAATGTCGTGATAGCCGGCGCCATCAACTGTTACTGCCTGTCTTGCCATATTTGCAAAGAAGAATGGTCTGATGACGCCTCTAGCCCAAAATCTGCACCAAACAGTGACACGTTGATGCATTTGTTTCTCAACAAAAACTTGTATATTTTCTGAAATCCTAACTCGACCAAATTGAGGACCAACAAGACGATTATCAAGATGAAAATGAGCCTCATCGTTGATGGTGAAAGTTACAAACTGTAGCTGTCAAGCCTTCATTAATTTTAAAATATTGCTCAACAATGAAACTGCGTTGTTCTCTCGTGTAATGCTCTATTTTTAATAACCCCGAATTGTCAGTTGTTACGCTATCTTTTTTTTTTCATTGGCAACACTTAACCGCACAGTTGGCGGAAAATTCAAAGCTTGCATAAATGTCCTTTTGGTTGCTCGAAAGCCAGCTTGCCTCCTAAGCCTAAAGAAGCAGCGATTAGCAAGAGCGCGAAATCAACGATTGGTATCACTATCAGAGCTGCTAGAAGAGCCGAGGAAAACAACGTTCCTTAATTTTTCAAAGTTGCAGCTGCTTATCGTGACGTTTTGTCGTAGGTTTTGATCTTGTTTGTCCCTCTTTGTTGACAGCATAAACTTTGTTTTTCCTTCAGTGGCCGCTAAGCCACAAAGGTGGCTTTAAATAATAGTCGCAAGCACTCTGTTGATAAATTGCTGTGTTCTTCCCATAATGTTGATAACTGAACTTGATTTTGATTTTACACAATTTTTTCAATTGTTCCGCTTTGACTGGTACTAACCAGTCAAATCACTTTTCTTTTGTTTTGGATTTGCGTATGAGTACTAGCGAATGAAAATTTTTTAAAACTTTTTGTTGAGATTGTAGAACAACTTATTCGAAATGGCTTCATTTGCCTTCCAAAAACGGCGAAGTCGGTCTAGCCACTTATCGATTGCAATACGCAACTTACGCATTGAAAAATTGTCCACTGCTCGGACAAGAAGCGCGCTTCAAAGGCTTAATACTTGGATGTTTAGAAGTACATACTAGCCTTAGTCTCTAGACCGGACCATAAGTTGTACTTCAATGGATTGAGGTCTGGGCTATCGTATGCCCAATCATCCGTGAAAATGAAATTCGGAATGTTGTACATAAGCCACGTTTTTGCCTTACGAGCTTGAATGGACTCTTGTTGAAAGATCTACGTTTGATTGTCGATTAGTGTTATGTCGAGGGGCTTCACAACGTTCTCTAAAACGAACGTTTGGTACAGTTATGCCGATAATTTAGTAACCTTCTCGCAGAAAAGGACCCAATCGTTGGCGACTACCCACTTTCGGAGCGAGTTCAGATGCATGTAGTGATGACAGAACATACATTCTATCGTTCTGTTTTTTGAACGGTCGCCTATTGTACCAGTATCCTTAAATAACTTCACGGTACAATACCCAAAGTTTCGTGTGATTTTTGTAGCCGCATTTTTGCAGGCCAATTACGGCAACTTGATTTTCGACCGAGTCCCATTCCATGATTGCAAACATTAACCGTCGAAAACTTTTTCACATAGCCGTTAAGTTAGAGTGGATGCGTTCATTGGTTCTTGAGAATGAATGTATTCATTTTGTGTAACAAAACATTTGCTAGTAGTAGTTACAAAAAACATAATCCACTTCTATTGCTGTTTGAATTGCTATTTTAAGCCATCATATCTCACCATTAACAGATTATACATTCTTAACCAACTCGCTGATTTTCAAAGCGTATTCATCTTTAGAGCGTACCGGCCATAATTTCACTCTTTTTCAGCCCCATCCTTGAATATATGTAAGTAGCGGAAATGCTTTTAAGATTCCGTCAAGACAAAGCACAGAAAATACTCAAAAAACCACAGAAATGTACAAAAAAAAATCACGACTCTATTGCATATCATTGCTGAAGAAATGAGGGGGGGGGGAGGGGGCTTTTGCTTAAACAGTGTACTGTCAGCAAATACAATATCTGCATATCGCGATAATCGGCATATGACTTCGTTTAAATAAGGCAGTGCTTCATGATTTTCCGTAAGTTTCACTTTAGCACCATGGCACCATTTTTGAAATAGATTGTGCTACGACAACCAAAATAGCATTCAGCATGTTTAAAATGGTAGACCTAAGTTGAGAACATCTATTTCTCTATGAGCAAATACAGTGACAAGGCGCAACACAGTTAAAAATGAATTGAACATCTTCTCCGGCGCTAGATTCATTTTCGAGTGCAGATTTTGAAAACGGCATAATTTTTAAGACACTATGCTTAAAGTAACAGCACCGATCTTCTCAATACATCAACCAAATCGTTCATACTCGTACCAGATGTTTTCAAAAAAAAAAGTTGGCAGCATTGTCTATGAAGCACTTTTTTGTTGTGATCTCAGTTATGTAGGCTCACACGAATAGGCTGAGCCAGTTTCTTTTTTTTCGTTCGTGCTTTCTCCTACTCTCCAGCCAAATTAACTAATTCTTATGATCGACGACAAACTAGGAAGAAGAGAGAGTCAAAAAAAAAAAAAAAAAACGAAAAATAAGCAGAAAAAGGAGGAAAAAGAACGTTATAACCGCATTGGGGCTTAACCAATTCAGTAGGCACTATCACGTACATAGACGTACGCATAAATGGACAAACTATCCACTTGGTGGCAGCAATATGTACTCGTACTCATAGTCGTACTCATAACTCGTATCTAGATTGACTGAACTTGTTGTTTTGGGCCTCAATTTATTCTTCGCACATTAAATTGAATTAGTTACTTAGTTTGGCTAATTGTTTGTCTATGTCGGTTCAATTGAAAATGTTAAAGTTGGTATGCCATGCTTGGCAGGTTTTGCTACGGATTTCCTTGCAAGGAAATCGCGTCCAGCACGCCTACGTATCACCAAATAAGTTTCTCAATAATTAAAAGACATCCAATTAAGTATAGTCAGCCAGTCATAGTGAGTCCAAATGACGTCATGTCTGATTCCACGTCTATACGTATCATGCCTTTGCTTCATCATCAAACTTTTCAATCAGTGCTCGTTTAAGATGCAAAGTCGTTTGTCTGGAATCTGCATGAGAAATTGGCCTTTTTTACAGATTCACAGCAGACTCTGATTTCTAATTTGAATGGAGTTGGAGATGTATTCGTATCTGAACTGATATGAATAGATCGCATCTGTCAAGTTACACTCACGCAGTACTGTGTTGCTGTTCGAGATCAAAGTAGGTGAGCTCTTGAATTTAAAGTGACACACTAATCTCATTTAGATGACACGCTGCGAAATGTTGGTTTTGAATACCAGTATTTGCATGCTTGTCCAGATCCATGGAACCGAGTAAGTTATGTTAAACTGATCGTTTAGTTGAATTAAGCGGAGTTGTGTTATTACGATTGCAAATTTTATCGATTGTTTCGCCTCGATCTGTCGGAAGATTTAATGATTTCCAGTAGAATTTTGAATAATTTTTCGTCGTGACAGCTGTCATTTTCAGTGGAAACTCCCACTTATGGAAACTGTCAATGACGGAGATAGACCCAGAAAGGGTGATCATTAAGGAAATCTCTGTAATCAGTTTGAAGATTGATTGCCTTGTACGAGTAAAGCGCATATGTACATATGTTCTGTAATTATCAACATCTACCTTCGTCTCTTGGAAGCATGACATCATTTAAGTTGTTTCCACAAATTGTTAATACGTCATTTTACGAAGCGAAATTGAATTTTATGGAGAGGAATGGATTTCAAGATGAAATAAAATACATTTCCCTAATAAAATATTTATTTATTTATAGATGGAACAGAAGCCATCGTCAATTTGATGAAAGATAAGAGTGGCTTTCATTGCTGCAAAGAGTGATAAGGCGATAAATGATTTTACTGGTGAAAAGGAAAAAACAATTCAGCCACGATAAAACGTCTTTGTGTAGAGTACCGGCAAAGCTAAAATGTACCGAAACAAGCACCTCATTCAGATCAAGCTCTCGTATCTCGCAGTTACTTCATAGTTATTATTTCTGCCTTCAGTTATGACAAGGTGAAAATACTTTAGAAAAAACTGCTCAGCCAAAGGGAAATTGCTGTCGAAGCTTTAACCTTCTGAAATATCTACGCCAAACGCTATATATATAGATCTCACTGAACCAAGAGATTATAAGCAATACAATTTAAGTCCATCAATTGAAATAGAAGTCCTACCTCAAAGGTTTGGGATATCTAGAAATTTTATATTAAAAAACTTTTTCGTCAAGCCGTACCCAGTTAAAATATAATTCTTCAAGAAAAGTAAAAGTATCGGACTGAGAACGTAGCCTTGTGGAACGTCATTATCACAGTTTTCATGAAGAAGATATAACAAGTTCTGAAATATTTATTGATGTGATGTATGAAGAGTAAAACTCTTATTTTATCAAGGTGTTGAATTTTTGGTAAACCTACTCCAGAATTTGTGAGCTTATAACTCGAAAACGATGCCTTCGACCGTCGAGACATTTCAGCAAAAAATGATGCTTTGACGACCTAATTAAGAAGTCATTTCTGGAAAAACCCAGAGCCAGTTAAATCGTTCTGTCCATTTTAAGTTTGACGGTACTTGATCCGAAAGCGAACTAATAAATTTTTGAAAAGTTACAAACAATTTCACATTGTTGAGGATTTTTGAGAACAAATTGTTGTTGAGATTTACTATAGGGAATGCAGCCCTTTTTGAGAGTGAATCCGCAATCTAAACAAGCAAAGGCAGTAGGTTTCAAACGGTTACACGAAAATCTTATGGATGTCTGGAAAAGCTTAGAAGAAGAGTTTCTAAATCACATATCAATTGTCACAAAGCAAAACTTTGTGACAATTGATATGTTATTATAGCTTTGTTAAGCTATATCGATCAAAGGATAATACTTATCAACTTATTAACTTATCAACTCAAGATTCATCGGCCTAGTATCTAGATCCCTAGTATCTACATCTAGATTGAGCTTGAGTCAGACGTTAACCATGAAATCACTCTGCGCCTACGTTGACATTTTCAAAAAAAAAAACTTATACCTAGAAGACTTAAATGTTAAGCAACACCAGTTAGCCGTCCATATCCTCTCTTAAATGAACACAAATCGTTCCTTAAAGTCTACACCTGACCTAGAAGGAGCTACTTACCGATGAATAAATTGGTATTGATTATATCATAACCGTGTAAGACTCTCCTCGGTGATATTGCTATCTGCTTTGACGAAATATCCCTTAACTGCCTGACAGACAGTTCATCTGTATCATCTGAATATGTCTGACTATAGACGTTGGAACAGTGCCTCCCTAGTCGTATGCCTCCCTATTCTAGTAGATATGCTATATTGACTTCAAGATCTAGACAATGTCTTAGCTACTTCTTCAATGAATAATTGTTGGTGAACGTATTGTACACTGATACAGATTGCAAACCTTCAAGAACGGGTGCTAGGTGCACGGATCGATCAAGTGTAACAACCTTTCGATCTCTTCTAAAATCTATTGTGTCCTCCTTATCACTCAATGTCAAGGGGATCTCAATCATGCACTTAAGATACTCTAGATAAACAGATAGTTATACAAAGTATAACTATCGATTGTTAAACATAAATATATTTATCAAATCACCTTCGAGTAGATTCACGGCTATAATACTTTTTTATCTGTACCATAGTCAACAGGAATACACATACGTATCTCTAATATCTACCATGACATCACCTCCAAATTTGTTGACATTGTACCAACGAAAACGACAAAAAAACATGTTTACCGGCAGAACAAAACTAAAAAAAATAACCTAAAACTCATAAATCCACTCGATTTCCTATTGTTCGAATTATTAAAATAATTCTAAGCAATCAAACAATGACGTGTAGTATCCCATGGCCAGCTCCCATACTGTTTCTCTACTCGTATCTTATACGAAAATCTTTTTGTTACTTTTTAGCTTGTGCTTGTCTCTTTGATTAAGTCATCTATGATCGTGGTCTTGATCGTGGTACAGGCGTATTTAAACAGTCTGATCGTGATCGTAATGACCGAAAATTGCACCAACCACGCCATGGGGGTGGGGATCAACTTCATTGTTTTGCTAAACAGTATCAAGGGCAAATAAAATCAAAAATAAATGAGAATCTGTTTTTTTATCTTTTTTTTAGTGGAAGACTATCCGTTTCTACACGAAGACTTTCTAGGTAGCTCTCGTTTTTTATTAAATTAATTTTGATTTTCGCTAAATTGAATTGGACGAGCTGATGCGAGTTTACGAGCTACCTACGCAGTCTAAGTGATGCTTCTACTGTTCACATATGAATCTGAAGCGTCATGTTTTCCAATTATTTATGCAAAAAAATAAAAAAAAAAACAAGTTTAATAGACGTGATTAAACGAAACAAATAATGGGCGATTGCAGGCCTAACTTTGGTTGCAGGGCGATGATGTGAAGCCCGACTACGATGATGTCATTGAAGGAATTTCATTTGACCGCTTATTGATAAGAATGTTTTCTTTTGTAATATTTTTTATTATTAGCTCTTTGGACTGTTGTTTTGTTATTGAAATCGTTTTAAATGGGAACGGTATAAAAAAAAAAAATAAAACAATTAAAGCGAACAACTGAGTTTATGTGAAAATTCATACTAATCAGAGTTTTTAGAAAAGAATCTTTACTTTTGGTCTTATTTACCAAGGAAACATTTGTCGATTTTTTCGAGACTCGACCATCATCTTATGACGTTAAGGTAATGGGACCCACAGATCAGATAGATACATCTGGCAAAACTCTGCCAAAATCTCCCACGAAGCATAAAGTGAAGTAAATTGTTTAAAACGTAGTTCTAGGCAAATTATTGTAATAAGATCAGATGCTCATGAACAACTTTCACTAGCATCTTTCTACTCCTGCTGGTACCTACATGATCTGGCGTAGTACTAGTGCTTACACCAGCTTACATCAGGAAAGGGCTACATAACATTAGAACTGCACAGTGACCAGATTGATTAATGGCGTAATTTCTGGGTGGATTATGCAATACAAAACATCAAACCAATAGTGTTAAGCTCCAACTAAAACCTCTACTGAGGATGAGGAAAAGACCATCTGCGGTCAACTACAATCTAACTTATAATGCAACAACACTTTGATCTGCTGGTTCGTCGATTTTTCCAACGTCAAAGAGAAAAAAAAAAAAAAACGGATAACTGGAAGAAAGCTATGGTTGACCACTGAATATCTGTGGAAAGTGCTTTTGCAAACGGTGGACAAGGATATATCAGTTAGAGGCAGAGAAATCACAATAAATGATTTTCAGCGGATACTTAGAGAGGGATCGTGGTGCGTATCTTTTTCAAAGCTCAAATTGGGACAGCCTCAGCAGCAGAAAGACCTGAATTCGATGACGTGTGCCATTTGAAAAATCAAGAATTGTCTATTATTTTCACTATATTAAGGTACAAACGTAATCACATCAACGCTTGAATAGGCCTAAGCTGCTACGAAGCCGGCACTATTTATACTATTGCCATGGAGCTTTCTGTGGTAAGAACTTAAAAATAAAATCCCGCTTTTACGGTACGAAAGTTGTAAACAAAGTAGCAAACGTAAGCCCAAGCCCTTAATGTCGAACAAGCTTTTAGATTTCTCTGCACTTAACAATTTGTGCATCATTACTTCAACGAGTTGATTTCAAGAAGCTTTAAGACAGCGAAAATCTGAAGTATATGTGAAAACCTTTGCACAGGAGGCATTTTTTATTGCCAAGCTAAAAAATATGAAAGGCAAAACAGTTTATTCTATGCAAATGTAAGGTAAATGTAGCTTCTGAATTTCAAAACGGAGTGAAGAAGGGATGCATTTAATCATCATTTTCTCATCCCTGTCGAAGGGTAGCATAGAAACCTAATAAACAACCACAGCTTATCTGAAATATTTGGATCACGCTGATGAAATTTCCCTGATTTCGCATAGAGTTATGGATCTTCATCAGATGATCCAAAACTTAGAAATCAGAGAAAAGCAGAGTGGACTTATGATGAACCTGTCAAAAGCGCTTAATGTCGCAAATTTTTCAAATTCAAACCAGGTGAAGAAATGTGTGGGCTTACAACACTTACTATCGAGCTGAGGCTGTTTCACTTAGTCAGTATGAGTATGTTATTTGCAAACTCAATGGAAAACTTAGATCCTAGCAAACAGATGTCTGCGCATCATTCTGAGAACTTGTTTATTGCCAAATGGTATTTCAAGTGACCAGTTCCATAAAGAATAGTTTCGGAGACTGTAATCAATATATTTCGAAGTGACGGCTCTGTCTAGAGACGGAGCTGTGTTTAGCTATTCTAAAGATGATCGCTATTCGTCACTTTTGGCAAAACCACAATCAAAGTGGTTATGCAATCCATCTAGCGCGAAAGCCAAAGAGCATGTTCTACAACAACCCTCACTCTATCAGTACTTAACCTGCAGATATTTGGGTGCTTCCAAATAAAGAAAGTATCCAGTATGTGAGTAGGAAAGGGAATAGCATTACCGCATCGATATGTTTAAACGAACAAGACTCAGTCACCTGCTTTCAAACATAGACGAAGGTTGAGTTTCTAGTCCAATGAGCTAAACAAGGATTGCTTTTCTGGTGATGGATTGAATTTGGGAAATGTGTCTGTGCTATTTAAACAGTATAGTCCAATGACACAAGACTAGCCATCATCGGATCGGCAATGCATCACAACGACTTGACGCCCTAGATTTCTTGAAGTCAAACATCAGAAGATTTCTGGACGTACAATGAGAAAAAAAAGCGAAAAGGGGAGGAGAAATGTGAAGAGAGTATGAATCGTGTTTATACAATATATTTGCTTTATAAGGCTTCTTCGAATGAGCAGGGCTTAAGCTACGAAACTCAGTTCATGTTTCTATTGAGAAAAAGGGCGACGCGAACAAAGAACAGGATCCATGCATCTGTCTCAAACATGCTGTAGAAATTTTTTTTTCTTTTTTTTTTCAAAATAAGAAAGGAGAACATTTATGGCATTAAAACCAAAAAACAAAGCAAACATCATAATTGCAAATGTATTCAGGCGAGTTGACCCTTGCCGGATTCCACCAATACCACCTTGATCAAAGATCTTGAAAAATGTCTCCGGAACTTATTCAGAAAATTAAAAATACAAGTTTATTCATCTTAATATATATTGTCCCCTTCAAAGTAATACCCATCGACTGCAACACACTTATGCCAGCGCTTTTTTACATTCGGTTTTCGGTACGTCCATCAATGCTGCCTGCGATTTTTTCATTATTTCCTCTCGTCTACTGAAACGCGTTCCCTGTAGTGCTTTTTTAACTCGATTGAACAGAAAGAAGTAACAAGGAGCTGAGTCAGGTGAATCCGGTGGCTGTTGGATGGTATTTGTTGCATTTTTCGTCAAAAAATTACGAATAATGAAGGCACTGTGCGACGGTGCGTTATCATGGTGCCCACAATTCTGGTCTCTTTCGGCGAATTGCTTCACGCAAACTCTTTGTTTACTGTCTGGCCTTCTGGCAAAAATTCATGATGCACTACACCGTTGTAATCCATGAAAACCGTGAGCATTGCCTTCTTTTTTGACTGAAAACGAAGTGGTGTTTTTGGTCTCGGCTCCTTTGGTGAACGCCATTCACTTGCCTGATGTCTGGATTGCGAGTCGTACTCATAAACCCACGTCTCCTCTCCAGTAATGATCCTTTTGATGAATATGGGATCGGATTCAGCCTAGCAAATCATCTCTTTTGCGACGTTAACACGGTCTCTTTTTTGCATGAAATTGAGGTCTTTTGGCACCAATTTTGCTGCTACACGACGGCAACCCAAATCATTAACCAAAATGTTTTGGACGGATCCAAAGGCAATGTTCAAGTCCTCCGCTATTTCTCTGATGGTTAATTTGCGGTTATTGACCAACATTTTTAATACTTCATCAATGTTTTCGATGTCGATGGTCTGCCACTGCGTTCATCATCTTCGATTGACTCACGACCGCTCGTGCCACTGGTAAACGACCGTTTTCTTTAGAGAATTGTTGCCGAAACACTTTTTCAGCATTTCCAACGTTCGCGCACCACTAAATCCGTTTTTTACGCAAAATTGAATACAAGTTCGTTGTTGGAAATTTAAATCCATTTCTAAAATTGTAAAAAATCGCCAACACACACAGAGATAGATGTACTCTTGGCTACGTAACTTTTGCAAATGTAGAGCTATAATGGTAAGATTTAGAGGGAATGTCAACAACAGATGTACCAACTTAACAAAAAAAAAAACAGAACTCAAATCGGGACAGTGAGAGCGTTACACAGTGGTTATTCCGTTTTTTTTTTTTTTCTGATCAATGCGGTATGTACTACATAGATTACGTAATCGGAGTATTAAGAGAGTCTCAAGCTTTTGAGCGGCAAATACTGACGGTTATTCAGTCTTGTTGCAAATACAAGAGATCGTCAGAAACTGCAACGAACCAGGCCAGTGGAAGAACTTGGGCTGCTGCCGTCAACAAAACCTCTGGACTGATAAAGAATGTCTTTTTGGTGATTTGCCAGGTTTCTGCTTCGCCGACTTGTCGAATTGTCAACGCAAAACAGAAATAATTTCGCAGAAATAATGAACAGAACTGTAACCAATAAAATGATCGTATCAAGTGAGTATATTTCATAGATTAACCTGTAGTCTGTGGTTCAAAGCCATCAAGGAACCCTTTCAACTTTTCGGCGTGAGCAGAATGATAATGGAGAAATTTATTGTTAAATCGACATCGATAGCGACACTTTGATATCACAAAAAAGGTTAAGACAAAGCAGACACTCGATTATGTGACCAACACATGAACACGATTTATTAGTCACCTGTATGTACGATAGGTTGCATGCAATAATGATATGAGTACACATGATTTGTCGAATTCAGCTATCTGCTACCAGGTGTAAACGGATCAAGAAATATAATAGAAATGGAAATGATATAACCGTGAACGGAAGCATCAAATACACTGTCACCATTAACAACTGCATCTTCGAGCTATGAAGTAAGAGGTTTCTCGTGCTCTGACTATGGCAACTTCTTTGCAAATTTCTCAAGCTATAATAAAACCTTATATCAAACAATAACGCATGCCTGAAGTACATATAAGCTTATATCTATAGAGGCGACGCATGAACTACCAAAAGCGATTGAATCATATTCTCGATTGCTTCGAGAGAAATATTTTTCAACAGATATTTTGTACCATCTGGGTTAATGGGTTATAAGAGAGACGATCAAAGAGAAAAATAAATTAGCTGTAGCAATAAGTCACAAATGTATACTCTACATGACGCAAAGCCAACAACGTGTCGACATAATGTCCACAAAGAAAAAAAATTGCCGCTATGTGTGAAAATTTGGCAGAAGATCCACAATTGTTAATTGGGCGTCCATTGGATCAGTTTGGGCTTTATTCGTTCGCTTTGTGAAAAATTTCGCTCTACGTATGTATTGAATCCTAAACAAGGACTAAAACCATGGAGCTTTTGCCGGCTAACGAAAGGAGTTCGCAGATTGGACGCTTAAGCAGCTTGAAATTAAAAGCCTAAATTTTGACTTAATGGTTTGTTAACAACCAAAATTGCTTTGGTTTTGAATTGTCCATGAGATTGAATCATACACTTTATGGTGTGAATTTCAGACTGGTGGCATCATCGGTCGATATTTTTTCAAAAATGGGCCGTAGCTCGTCACAAAGATCAGTGATTATCTCTTCGAAAATATGGATGGAATTGATCCGGCTAATATACGGTTTCATTGGGATGGTGCTACGCTCTATAGTGGAAATAAAACCATTCACTTACTGAGGAGTGGATTCAACAACGATTGAGACAACAACGATTACTCCTTGTGGAGTCACGTAAAGCCTTTGATGTAGGCTGGTCAGCATCTCCATCCATCGCAATACTTTCTCCACAAATTTCAGTAGAAAAAGCGTCGATTTTAACAAGTCCATCCTTTTTTCGTAGAGGTTTTAACAGTTGAAATTTTGTTATTGATTCGGTATAGGTATTCAAGTGATTGGATTCATTATTTTCCGGCCTAAATCCAGATCATCGCGTATAAATAGAACTCGTTAGCTTTTCCAGAAACTAAGCTTCTTCTCTCGTAAAAACAGAACTCTTGAACTTGAAGACTAAGATCTATGAGATTCAAGACATTGGTCTGATATTCCATTGCTAAGAAATGTGATTGTACAATTCTCTCACTTATTTCCTTGTGATATATCCGAATCCAAACGTTTTCATCGCATGCAAACAGAGTAAACGACTCACCTCCCTAAATGACATAATCAAATGAAAAAATTAAAAAATAAAAAAACCCCAAAGACACGGGCGACAATTTTTTCAGAAAATACTTCACGCATCAGCTTGTTTCGTTGAAAGACGATACAAGTATCTACCAACTAAAGAATTTTTTTTTTCTATCGCACTACTTTCAAGATCGTTAGCCAACATTAACTCTATTTCTCTGGTTGCGACAGCTCTTACAAAATAATTATCATGTGGCGTCTTTAGCCACTTTGTAATTCTACGAAAAAACATCTTCATTCCCTCTTCAGAGACTGTCTAACTTGCTGAATCATTTAAGACTAAACTGGTCATTGAGATGGAACCCACAGATGACCCAGTTTCAAAGCACATCAAAATATACGTACAATGACCGGACTGTGAAGAGTATCTGGATATATTCGTTCAAACAAAAATAATAATTACCTACTCATGGACCGCCATCCAAGATTACCTAGCTGCTAAGAATACGGAAACCACATCTCATGACTCGTTTATAAAAAATAACTTATTTACGTCATGCCTCTAGTGGATATTCACAGATACTTTCAGAAAGACAGAAAATAAATAAAACTAAATGTAAACATTATTCAATATTTGATATCAAAGCTCATTGCATGCACACTGCAGGAGCAGTGCGTAACTAAATGTATGTACATATGTATGCACCGAAGAAAATTAGGAGTAGGAGTACAGGGTACTTATGTCAATGTCCCTCAAATGGAATTCCTATGCATGAATAACTCACCTGCTTCGTTCAAGTTTGCTTTCCTGGTATCCTTTTCGATTAACCACGTTGATAGCTGCTTACTCTACTCATTCACTAGGTTCACTGGTTTAAGTCACGCACTTATCACTTATCCTCTCGACACGATATTCTCACTCGGAATTTTATTGCAGTAAGTGAGTTTGACTTCACTCAGCCGTACACTTTTTCACTCAAGAAAACTTACAAAATTAATTAATTAAAGTCCGTCAAGAGTCCCTGTGTCCTTGTAACTTAATTCTTAGACCATATGGATGTGGTGTAAAGTATGAGTAACTTAAGGAACAAATATTATAACGAGTATCTTGTAACTTGTATTATTTAATTAAGTGTTAGAACATGAGAATAAAAACAAAGAGCGATACAACCGATTCAAATGGTAACCGAAATTCGAATGTTCGTCTGTAGTGCTTGGCAGCGAGTCGTCAACTGTTTGAGCTTGTCGCCGTCTTGATGTTAGCTAAAGTATCTCTGAGTATGAAAAATACTAAGCAGCTGGTTCCGTGCTGACATACAACTCGTACTCGTACTGAGGCATAGTCGTAGATACACTTGGACGTTCTCGTATTCATTTCGATATGCGCTACTACAACGGCTAAATGTCTTGTGGTATGTGGCTGTGAGTTGTTTGCCAGTTTGTCAGGTTGTTGATTTGTCAGATTGTGAGTTTGTCAAATTGCCAGAAACTCAGAGTTTGCCACTAAGGCTGACGGTTGAAAGAGGAAGTTTGTGTCTTTTATGTTGCAGTAGCAACCGGTAAACGATAGACGAAAGACCATAGATGTTAGACGACAGACGGTATGGTTAGTGTAAAGGTATTCACTTTTCAGCAAACTTGATGACGTAAGTGAGCTTTTTCTATTCAGTTTGACTCTTTATTCAGCTTCTAGGTGGTGAGTGTGTGGAGAGTGCAAAGCTTAGATGGGCTAGTAGGCAGTTTTACTACCATTGTAGTATCTTTACTCCCTTTGGAGCAAAAAACAGTAGTTTTTGCTTCACCCAAAAATAATGAGAACAACTTATGTAGCTCAGCTAATCAGCTGTTGATAAGAGATAAAAACATATTTGACAATATTATTCAATTAGTCATGCATTCTTATTTTTCGAGGGAGCTCGGTTGGTACTCTACAGAAGGCCACACGCAGGAGATTACACGTTGATTACACACTGAATCGGCCATAGTAAATGAAAAACAGTAGAATAGAACCAAAGCATGTGATCCAAAAATTTTAAATTGGCCCTTAGATGATTTTATATAAAACCAAGCCAAGATCTAGATGAGGAACTAAGTATAAAGAATCGCAGAATATTAAATGGGTAATTGGGGGAGGACAAATCATGTATATTTCAGGTATCAATCTGTAACCAAAATAAAACGGCTAGACTTGCTTGCCTTATACGTCAGCTCATAGTAACCAGAGGATACTGGATTTGTTTAACTTATTGGCTTATTGTTAAACAGGTGTTGGCGAGGAGATAAAAGCAGCATTATAATTACTAACCGAGACAATTTAACCTCAAAAGTTAGATGTATGGCGGATGAACTCATGTGATCGACTTTAACGATGTCCCTTGTCGCTAGCATTCTGCATGACAAGTAACCTTAACTTAAATGAGCAATTTTAGCAATCCCTGAAAAGAACTATGACTTCGGAATCTTAGCAATCCCTGAAAAGAACTATGACCATTTTGCTAGATATCAGAAAAGGCCTCCTCTTTCCGTTTGGGACATATGCGTGTGATTAGCTACTCGTCACATTAAAAGCCGGCTCGTGCGAAGCTACAAATAGCAGCAAAAATAGCTAGTAAATAGCCAAATTACTAGCGAAGCGATATCATTGTCGATGATGATTGCTACAGAAAAAAACTCTAAAGAAGCTGTTAAGTTAGCTCTAATTGGTTTTCTCGTATTGCCATACGGTTCTTTCAGGAATTTTTTCTCTAACTTTGTGGCCTAAGAAGCAGCTGCTTGTTAAGGAACACAAAGTAGACTCTGTATAAGACTACTATCATCTCTAGCCTTGGAGGTGAACATATCCTTAGTTGTTTTGAATGGAAAAGAATTCAGGTGGCCTTGATCCCAATTTCACTGACAGTAAGGCTGCGGCCCGAAATGTAACAGGGACTACAGTGACAGTAGAGGTAGTCTCAGCCTTAATTGGGGCTAGGTTTGCTTAATCATACTAAGGGCCTGACCTAGAGAGCTTGCGAAATTTGTGAATTGGGACGAAAAATTTTCGGGATTAACATTTTCCAGAAAAAATAGGAACTTATTGGAAGTAGTATCAATGTAAGAGATTTGGAACTCCCAAACAATATACCTTCCAAACCAATCCATTTCTTGAGCTCTGAATCAAGAACGACTAGATCTTTTGACACCGATAGCTCGATAATAGAGAAAATTGTATTGCCACTTGTATGGCATGTAGCGCCGTCTTGTTGGAAACACAGCTTGGGTATATCGATTTTGTCGAGCTCTGACCATAGAAAGTCAGTGTCTCCTTCCTCGTTTGGAAAGAAATAAGCCCTAATGATGCCACCTTGCCAGAAGCCGCACCACACAGTCAATCTTTGCGGATGTATCTAGCCGGACACTTGTAAATGGTGTTCACTCAAATAATAGCAATTTAGTTTGTATGTCCAAAATTCGGATTTCCGGCCAATACTTCCAGCGCCCTATTAGCGAACTCCCGCCGTTGACTATGGTCGTTCGGCTTAAATTGTTATGTCAGCATAATCTTATATGGATGTAGGTCCAAATCCACCCGCAAAATAAGTTGAGTTGACTTTTTAACGATGCCCAATTCAGCTGATCGACGCCGAATCGACATTCCTGGGATTTCGATATTGGCCGTTACGCCGGCTATGTTTTCCTCATTTCGCACCAATCTCTGTCTGGTTGGTGGGTTAAGAACGAAAAAAGTGTACTCAAGCTCAAACTCTTCCACGGTGCGACGAATTGTCTGCACACTGAAGCCATGATGACGATCGACCTCACGACAAAATTCACGTAGCATATTTACAACTGAGCAGGAATTTCGTAAAACGATGTATAACGAAATGGCAAACCTTACTGAATATTTTGATGGCTGGATGTCATTGATAACTTTGACAGCTGATGAAAAGTAACAATTGGAAAAACTGTCATTGTTATCTGGTAACCCATTGCTTACAGGCTTAGATATAAAGGAACCTCTCGGAAACGATGTAGAACATACGACGAATAAGTGTGTCATAAATGTGACATTTCAACCCTATTTTGCCAGTAGAACAGGCAGGATCAGTGTTTTGAAGGGCATGCATTCTATTTTCCGAGTTAAGAGTTTGGAACCTATTTGTTTTCCCAAGATGAATTGATAGCAGTTATCTATGTTAAGACTTCGTCGTCATTACGTCATTCGTTGAGTTAATGTCCTACTTCAAGGCAGGTTAAATCCGTAACTATATTCGAGTTACTGTTGTCAGAAGTGGCATTTGTCATGCCTTTATTTCGTTCTCATTCACTTTAGGATCAGCTCACCTCGCCTGTTCTTCAATTGTCGTTAAAAAAAATCTATGACATCACTTTGGTATCCATTCCATCATAAGATTGAAAAACTCACATAACAGCGTACCTCCTTTTTGATGCCAGAAATTACCACCTTGATAAAAATGAAAAACGAAATAACCACCGTGTGGCTCTCCCATTGTTCAGATTTGAGTTCCATTCTTTTTTTTGTAAAGTTGGTACATCCGTTGTTGATATTCGCTCTAAATCTTAGCGTCATAGCTTGACATTTGCAAAAGTAACGTAGCCAAGAGTACACCTATCTCTGTGTGTGTTGGCTTTTTTTAAAATGTTTTTTACAAAAACTTGTATTAAATTTTGCGTAAAAAACGGATTTAATGGTGCGCAGTGGCAGACCATCGACATCGAAAACCGATGAAAACATTGATGAAGTAAAAGAAATGTTGGTCAATAACCGCAAATTAACCATCAGAGAGATAGAGGAGGACTTGAATATTTCCTATGGATCCGTCCAAGACATTTTGGTTCATGAATTAGGTTTCCGTCGTGTAGTTAGTGCCAAAAGACCTCAATTAAATGCAAAAAAGAGACGGTGTTGACGTCGCAAAAGAGATGATTTGCGAGGCTGAATCCGGTCCCATATTCATCAAAAGGATCATTACTGGAGAGGAAATGTGGGTTTATGAATACGACTCGCAATCCAGACATCAGGCAAGTGAATGGCGTTCACCAAATGAGCCTTCAAAAAGAAGACAATGCTCACGGTTTTCATGGAATACAACGTTGTAGTGCATCATAAATGTTTGCCAGAAGGTCAGACAGTAAACAAAGAGTGCGTGAAGCAATTCGCCCAAAGAGACCAGAATTGTGAGCAGAAAACTCGTAGATTTTGCACCATGATAACGCACCGTCGCACAGTGTCATCATTATTCGAATTTTTTGAAGAAAAATACAACAAATACCATCCAACAGCCACCGAATTCACCTGATTTGGCTCCCTGTGACTTCTTTCTGTTTAATCGAGTTAAAAAAGCACTACGGGGAACGCGTTTCAGCAGCCGAGAGGAAGTAATGGAAAAATCGCACTAAGCACTGATGGACATACCGAAAACCGAATATAAAAAACGTTTCGAGGATTGGATCAAGCGCTGGCATAAGTGCGTTGCAGTCGATGACGATTACTTTGAAGGGGACAATGTAGATTTAGATGAATGAACTGAACTTTTTGATGAGGTTGGTACATCGCGTTGCCTTCCGTGTATGCAAATAATGAACTGAAATAGGACTTGATAGCAGGAATGAATAATATTTGATCTAGGATCTGTTGTTTGCTAAAAATAGCGTGTGCGATACTCTACACAAAAAAAAAACTTTCAGTAGTACAGATGGCTTCAAGGCAGTATGCTGTATGGACATTGCAAACAAAATTCCTACGCTTAGCTGTACAGTCTGATGATAGGTACTCGATAAGAAATGCTTCCTCTTCAAGATCGCCAAATTCCAGAAAATAAGCACAAGTGGATCAAGATATAATGGTCACTAGAAACAACACCCACCAAGATGAGGTGAGTCAAGTGGTAACAAACATGTCTTTAGAGTAAATTCGATCCCTAGTTAACTGCCTCCAGTTACTAACAGTGAGTTGGCTGAGACTCCATTCCAACTACCTGCACCATCTAAGGTAAAGTTTTTCTTTACTGATGGGACCGAAGTTGCTGTTGATAGTTCTATTTTAATGGCAACTTATATAGGGTGATTCATCGTAAGGTTTGATTTTCAATAGGCTTTTTTTGACAGATTATGCATGACACCTACAAAACTGCTTTATCATTTTTATTCAGTATTATTTGGCAAGTTATTCTAAGAAGACTTACACTACAACAGCATCTCCAATTGTTCAGCTGTATTACGAAAATCATCATTCTGTGAGAAATGTTTTTCGTGCGATTCGAGGAACTTATTGTGCGCATAATCGACCTACTGAAACCACTATTTTCAATACCATATGCAAATTTGAGTCCTAGTTTACATTAGTGGATGATACTTGACCGGTTAGACAACATCCAGCAGAAGAGACTATAGCAGCTCTAGCTGAGAGTGTACGCGAAGACCTTGACGAATCGATTCGCCGTTGTTCTCAGCAGCTTGGCTTGGCGTATTCGACAACTTGACGTATTTTACGTGAGGATCTCGGTCTAAAAGCGTACAAAATTCAATTTATGCAAAAATTGAAGCCTGGCGACTTGAATTTGTATCATATTTTCAGTGAATGGGCTCTGGAAAAAACAAAAATTTTGTTCAGTGATGAAGCCCATTTCTGGCTCAATGGATACGTTAATTAAAAAAATTGTCGTATTTGGGCTGATGAACAACCCGAAGAGTAGCAAGAGCTACCATAACATCCATTAAAACAACGGTATAGTGTGGTTTATTGGCTGGTGAAATCATTGGTCCCTATTTCTTCAAAAATGAGGCAAATTAGAATGTTACGGTCGATCGTAACCGTTATTGCGCCATGTTAATGGACTATGTGCTTCCTGAAATTCAAGCACATGGTCTCTGTGAGCTCTGGTTTCAACAAGACGGCGCTACGAACCATACAGCACGTGAAACTTAATTTCACGTTTTGCTACGGTAAATTGGCCGCCTAGATCGTGCGATATCACACCTTTGGCCTATTTTCTCTGAGAATATGTCAAATCTCAGGTCTTTAGGAATAAGCCAGCTACGATTGACGCTTTGGAAGTCAACATTATCCTCGAGATACCAGTCGCTATGCTCGAACGAATCACCCAAAATTGAATATTCCCAATGGACCACGTATATTATTTCCAGAAAGTAAATGCCATAAATTTTTCTTTTAACTGATAATAAAAATTTTGAGCTTACTTTCAAATTTATGTGTTTTATTTTACATTATAAATATAACTTTACGTTGAATCACCCTATAATTGTTTTGATCTTTTAGTACTCACCAATATCTCTCTGGCATCCTGTTAACTACTTTCGATTATGTTAGTCTTACCTTGATACCCAAAAAGTTGTACAGAATTGTGCATCGCCCTGTCTAAGTACTTGTTTGCTACTAAAGGAGTCGGAGATATTACTTAATAGAGCAGCAGGAGTGCTCTATCATTATCCTGCAAAATCGAATACATCTTTGTGGTGCCGGGTAGATCGCGTTAAGATTCCATACAAGGAGTATGCGTTCCTTTGACCAGACTTTACAGACTTTACAGAATTCTCAGAACAGAATGCGTTCCCACTATGTTTTCCCCGTTGCCATAAAACATCTATTATCTTCTGGAAAAATTCCAACTTGCAACATGATTGCCTCGAATCCGGCCTTTTCCAATTGGTTTTCCTTCGCTTAAACTCATGTTGTACTCTTTCCCGAATACGGTATGGCAGGATATTCTTCCTACCTGCCTGCAAGTGTCCACCGGAATTTCACTATCGAACCACGGTTTCTTGTTTGTAAATGCTTATTAAACCTACGCTTAGCATATCAGAGGTGGCAGCCATATCACCATTGATCTTGAGTACTTGATTTTGATTTTGGAATTGTGAGATAGGTTGAGGGAAGTCAGTTGGCAAGGCTCTGAACTCCTGTGTTTGTAGCTAACACACATCAAATAATCTCATAGTATTTTGCCTGGACTTAAGTTCTTTTTATATCCGCATTCGTACATTAGTTACCCTTGAACTTACGGACGTTTAGAATACCTGTTCTATTTTAATCAAAATACCATCAAATGTCGTAGTGTATAGTGAATGTATTGCAATGCCGGAACTAGTCAGAACACTTTCAAATCGATGTTACTTTCGTATGCTCATCAATAACACCTTGAACTTTCTGACAATTTAATGGGCTCATACACATACTCCCCGTCGAGCTATGAAAGTGAGTGACACTTCTTTAAATTGGATTCATCTAATTTCCTCTATTTAACTAGAATATCCACATTTCTTTCAGAGATTGAATGACTTTCCAAGTCGAAATACCACTGCCTCTTATGCGCCCAACTCAATTCAATTATGCTTATCCAGGAAGACCACTCTTCAGCTCATTTGATTACAGCTCAACCATTACAAGTAGCCAACTGCAAGTAAGACTCTTGCAGTTACCCACTTTAATTGATGATAATATTTCCGGCTGCTTCTGCAGTCGTGTGTATCTTTATTTCTATTTCATTTGCAACGATGTTGGATTTTACTTTCCTAAACGATGAGTAGAAGATACGTTCTGATGACCCATTGAGTAAGAACGGGAACGATCATTCAACTGAATTTAATATCAAAGAGTAGAAAACCGCTATACCCCACAAATAACTACTCAACCGTGAAACCATTTAAGCCAACGAAAAATGGAAAAAAGCCGCAGCCCATGAGCCAACACACGTTCAATGCCAAATAGTCGACGACGACGGTATACGAGAATATCTACTGGACAAGGCGCCACAGATTGAAAGTCGATTTTCCATTCAAAGCAATAGATAAACACACGCCCAATGCAGTGACACATTCCTTCAGTCGATTCATTAGTATCGTTTAGATACTCTAGAAATCTAGGCAATCGATATCAATTACAACATCCCACATTCTTCCTCTCTAACACTCTCAATCGGTATCTATGCCTTTCAGGTTTGCCCTTTATTAACCTTCTAGTTCTAGTTGACTTAAGAGTTGCCATTTAAATTTTTAGGAACGCAAAAATAAAATACAAACATCGAACTGCGATTAATTACTGACTATTGGTAACGTTGATTGCATTGATTGCAGTAGACAAAGAACTAGTCCATTGTATATCTTGTAAGCCTTTCAAAGAACTATAAGCAAACATCGGCAAACCGGCGAAGTGCTTTGAGTTCCAGCTCCCACCACAACAGCGCTGAATGCCTACAGCCTGAGATAGTACTCGGCGGTTATTGTGTCACTAATGCATAGCACACTATAGTGCTTAAAGATCTGTGTCTTATTGCGATGCCAGCAAGCAGTTTAGAGTCTTCCCGACCTAGTGACAGCAGGAAAGTTGTTTTAAAGAAGCAATTGTTTAGTCTGTAGGCATCCTGGAGGCCATATCATCTTCACTATGCTCATACGAAACGCAAATGTGAATTGAAGCTTTAACCGGGGGTGCAGGCAGTCCCAACGCAGAGTCGGGTCCTAAAAAAATCTCGTCTGAGCAAGTTCATCGGCAGTATTATTTCTCGCAATCTCATTGTGACATGGAACCCATACTAGGCTTAGTGAATTCAGCGTTCCGAATGAGTCTAGAGAAGCCTTGGATTGTTGAATTAGCTTTGTGGAAGGAGGATTTAGAAATACTTTTAAGGTAACTTGGCTGTTGTTACAGAACAAAATACTTCGCCCGCTTCACTGATACTTTACAATATAGTCATTGTCATCCAGATTGCTTGTATTTCTACTTAGAAGACAAATTTTACTAATGAGGAGTGAAATCAAAGTTGTCATTCACTGAAAGTGCCCCGAAGGATATCATAGACTTCCATCGGTTGGCTTCTATTTAGACCTCCCATAGAAACAGTTCGCTCTAGTGCTTCACCCTGATGACAATTTGGGGGAGTCACCTCATCAGAAATATGGACCGCCATCACAGCTTGGGGCCTCTAAAATCTGAGGTGAGGAGACGAGGTACGCAGGCCAACCACTTCCCTCCCCATTTTTCTCTTTTTCTATTATTGACTGGACGTAGGCATCCAAGGTCTTCCATACGTCCTCGCAACTTAACATTGGAGTAATGCTGATGCCACCTTTTCACTTCTCACTTCTCTTATTATTACCGTTATCCAGCAGACACAGCAGTCGATGTGATCGGAATGACTAAATCAGGGGAGGTGGTTTGCCCTTATCCATAAAAACAAGGCGTTGGAATTTCCAGCGCCAACTAAGCAATCCCTCACGTAAACGCGCACTAAACAATCGCTAGGCACACGTCTGGGAAAGGATCCTTATGACCCGACAGTTTCTCATTTCCCCTCAAGCTACGGCCTTGGAGTTGAAATCGCTAACGAAAACGGCATTCCGGGTCAAATTGGTCTCGGCAGATTTCCATCGTAGTATTCGGAGAAAGATAGTAAATATCAAAGGCGACGCCGCCAGTAAAATGGAGAGTTTTCCGGGCATTTGCATACGGTATTTGTCATTAATATGAGCAGGTCCGCCCCTAGATCAGGTCAAACAGAATAAACAATTGCTGCGCAAACCTTGACCACGCGAGGTTTCTCTGCAGAATCAGCGCCTTTCCAGCTGCATAATTTTACAGCTGCCTGAAGTTCGGCTCTGTCTTAAGTGAAGTTACAGCTAATTTCCGTTTTGAAGCGGCCTTTAGTCGCATTTGGTCCCGCAAGGTAGGTGAACCCCAGCGACCCAAAGCAACGCTCCGCTCTTGCTCTGGGTCAAATTTTACAGTTCACCCAGCCATTTTTAAGGTGATTCAGGCTAGATCTTGTGATCTAATGGGTCTAGAGTAGAGCCATGCGTGTTAGGAAAAGCAGCAGAGACAGACCGTTCTTTGAAAGTAAAACCAGCACAAAGTCTTACCAAAAGCCTCTTTATACTGGCAAAAAGCCGACAGCTCCTTAGAGCAAAGAACTCATCCTGTAAACTTAGTTTGAAAAAGTGTATGGTGATGCCTTTAGGAATCAGATGAGTCGGGCCAATCAGCTTCCTTTATCTCGTAAAGAGGAAAACCTTATAATTTTACTAGGTGGGGTGAAAAGTTACCTCCTAGACCAGAATGCGCTGCTACTGAAAAAAAGGTTATGGTGCCTTGAAGTCCGTTCATATTTAGACAGACTTGCTAAATTTCAGTGCGATACTGTCTTTAGTTTTGTTTTGACAGCTGATTGTTGTTGATGTGTTTGGTATCATGTTGAGTATGGACAAAAACGATTTTCGTTCTCTCATAAAACATTATTTTTTGAGAGGCAAAATGGCGAAGGAAACAAAAGAAAAGTTGGATAAATATTATGGGGCTAATGCTCCGTCAGATTACACCATCAAATATTGGTTTTAAGAGTTTCGTGGTGGCCGCAACTCCACTAGCGATCAAGTCCGCAGCGGCAGGACCTCCGATGCGGTTACAGAGGACAATTTCAAAAAAATACATGAAATGGTGTTGTCTGACGGGAAAGTGAGGGTGCGCGAGCTAGCAAATACCACAAAGATTAGTACTGAGCGCACATTCCATATTTTGGGCAATATTCTGCATATGAAAAAGTTATCCTGCCGCTGGGTGCCGCGTATACTCACTCCTGACCAAAAACACGAACGCGAAAGCACATCGAAAGAGTGTTTGGACTTGCTGTTGCGGAATCGGGCGGACTTTTGGCTCCGATTGTTAACTGTTGATGAAACTTGGATCCACTATTACACACTTGAGAACAGAATGAGTGCCCGGCAATGGACTGAAGCCGGCACAAGTGCTCCGAAGCGGCCGATTGAGGCTCGATGGGCTGGAAAGATCGGTTTTCTTGGATTGTCATGGCATACACTTCGTGGACTACCTCGAAAAAGGAAAAACCATCAACAGCGAGTATTACTGTGCATTATTGGAAGCGATTGAAGGCCGAAATCGCTGAAGAGCGGCGTCACATGGAGCAAAAAAAAAAAATTTGTTTTTGCAAGACAATCCACCGGCAAAATCAATGACTTACGGCTCCAATTGCTGTCGCATCCACCGTATTCGCTCGATTTGGCTCCCTCGGACTGTTATTTCTTCCCAAACCTCAAAAGATGGCTCAGTAATAAAAAATTCAACTCACGCAAGGAAATCATCGACGCCACGGAGGAGTATTTTGAGAACTTCCGGAAAATTACTTTTCGGACGGGATCAAGAAGTTGAAAAATCGCTGAAATAAGTGTATCAAACTAAAAGGTGACATTAAAAAATGTTTTTTTTTTTCATTTCCAAGGAAATTTCTAGTGCACTAATAATTAATAACGTCTAGTTTCGAATGCGCTTTAGAGCAGACAGTTGCTACGCGTGATTTAATGAACAGTACTGCTAGATCATCTGCATATGTTTGAGAGCGATAAGCGTTGAATCTACCAACATGCACTATAATACGGAGACACAAAAGACAACAACTTGAAGACTAGAGAGTGTTCCCCCAAACGGAGTAGGTTTTATCGGGACACCTCGTCAAAGCACTCTTTGACGAAATTCGAAAAAAAATCCATGTTATACCGCTTCCACCTTTAGAAAAGTAAGAATCAATAAATTGGACTGCGGGATTTTGTTAGACAGAAACGCAAGGATTGAAAATCTAGGAGAAGGCTGCACTACAAAAACGAACTACGAAACCTGAAAACATCAACAGTAAGCCTTAAAAGAGGCTCTGTATACTAGACTAGACAATACAATCGTGATACAGGAGATGCTTGATCTTCTTAACAAGAAAGGCTGAAAGGCCGTCGAGAAGAGCGATATTGACGTCTTCACGAACTAACACGTACTCGTATATGAGTACAGGTTTGAAGAGGTCACATACTATAAAGAAGCGGCAACTCCAAGCTTAAGATCCTTAAAGGTAGCTAAGAGTAGCCTTCACGTTGCATTTGAACTCGGGAAACGAAACATGCATGGGAGTTGTAAGCGGTCCTTACACTTAAATCCACAATATCAATGAGATCTAGGCTATTTCAGAGGACAATCGCTTTAACACGATTGATCGCGTTGACCAAGCGGCAGTTCTAAGTAATACCCTGAACCACGTATCACTATATGTGACAAACTTGGTTTGTTTCGGAGACATTACCAGATATCAAGCCTCAACAAGTTCAAAATGACGTAACTCTGGTATCAAACAGGACAACATCAATGGCATTTGAGACCATGTTACATCTCATTCCTATGCCTCTATACCGCAACTGTTCGAAAGTTAATGAGGCTAGAAAGAATGACTGAAGATACCTATGGACATCTGTAACCTTCGATACTTCGGACTAAGTCGCCGCATAGTCAAAAACAGACCACATATAGTAATATCGAGGCTGGTCTCCGACAAGAGATTCCCTATCCTACCTACTGCCTTTCAGGCCTACTGCCTTTTCAAAATAAAAGATAAATCCAGAGTTTTCAAGCTGAAGTAACTACGACTATCCAGATTCCAACAACCATTTTTGAAATATCAAAGGAAAAGGAAGCTATCGGTCGAACATGTGCAAACTGTAGTCCTCTCTCTCCTCAGAGAGAGTCGTTTTCATAAATTCCCAGTAGCATATAAGAACAATAAACGTTTTGCTAGTCCAAGCGAGCAGATTAAGTCAGTTTTTTACGTGCACACCTGTGGTAGAGACTTAAGTTCACAGGATGTCCACACATCCATTAGGGCCAGGATACGCCTGGTTATCGCTCAACATCTTCCGGTAATACCAAAGCAGAACTTGTGTTGAATGCCTTCACGGCACCCAGTATTTATTTGCTACCCCAGATCGGATCAAGCAACTTTTTAAGGACTCTTCTTGCGATTTTAGTTTTAAGCCACAGCCACCCTTACGCTCCTACTAGGGGATCTATCTCTTCCAAGTCAGGCCCAGACCGAAGTCCAGGGCTCCTTGGCTTCCCATGTTACCGCTTTTAAGTTTCGATGGAACTTGCGTTAATTCATGCCACTTAACAGGAACTTCAGACCGGCGGCTTAAAATGTAACTGCGTTCATCTAAAAGCGTTTAGGATAAGACCAATATTGGTCTACCTCCGATTCTTTATTAGACTCCGTCAATGATGGACATTGTCTTAGTAATTAGGCGGGAGGCTGTTTAAGTGAGCAGTGATTTTTCGTCACAAAACTCCTGATATCGCGGTCATTTCCTTCTAAAAAGCGTGTTAAAATTGGTCTATACACTGGTCGCCATCAAAACAGACACTGTTTATGCCACTACCAAGAACCAAAACTAGCATCAGCACCCACGGTTTTCCAGTAATTTCGAATGACAATTTTGCGGCTCAGAGACCAAAATGGCAGCCGACCCCATTTCTTTCCATGCCTCAATAGAGCCAACTTAAAGGTCAAACTATTTCGACTTCTTTTCTTTTTCGCAATAAATTCTACCCACATCCAGACTATTACAGCAAAGTATCTATAAACAATCTCTGCCACTGAACTTCCACTCATTGTGCTCAGCTCCCACGTAAAATGTCAATGAACACCAGCGTCTGAGTCACAGGCAAACACGATTAGAATTCTGTTTGTTACCTTAAAAGTCAACACGCAAAAAGTTGCTATTAAGGTGCACCAACAGCCAACAAAATTTCGACGAAAGTCATCAGTCGATGAGCAACGTTGGCTAAGCTTGTGGGTCTAGAGTCTGACTTCTAAGCCAAACCTTGTCATATCTAAGCTCAAATCGAATTACGAGTGTTTCCAGTATGCCAAAATTGGTGCGAAACTCCGCCTACGTACGACCTTACCGCGCGCTGGGAGCTTTTTCTGGCAGATAACGTACGCAAGTACTCGTGTTAATTTATCACCTTGTTGGTATACAATTTTATGTAATTGGGGTGTGGATACGAGTACATCTGTGGAGGACAATTAATTTTGGAGGCAGCCCAAATATGGGTCTATTATAACTCTAGGAACACCTCATAAGGCAAGATGCCTTCAGTTGCTTGATTTATTTCCCAGTACAAGCATTGAACCTACATATGATCTGTCATCTTGAAAAGATTTCGTAACCACAGATTCGGTATCCACCACGCAGATGCTACTCGCCGTAAATTGTCGAGAAAGTTAAGAGGGCTCACAGTTTGCATTCTAAAAATTTGCAATGCGCATGCGTACAGCTACATCACACAAGTTGAAAAGACAAAAGTGACAAATGACACATGGCGGCGGTGGCGGTGAACAACAAAACGTCCAGATACTTTTATGTACGAGTACATCAATGTGCACATCGCCAGTGAGATACGAATACGAATACATCGTACGAATGCAGTTGCAATTCTTCAATTTGATTTCTGGATGTTTCTCTGTTTATGGCAATGGAAACGGTATCCGCTTTCGGTTTTAGTTTTTCTTGTCACTGCTCAATCGGGATCACGTACTCGTACCAGCTGCTATATTTCGCTTAAGGAAGTCACAAGGTTTCACTTCGTGTTCGATGGCGAAGTTCCATGGCACCATGGAATCGATAGTATGTTAATGACGCTGCTACTATGCTCGTAGACTGTTTATGGAAATCGCTTTGGCGTTTCGATTGTGATTGAGAAGATTCATGTTCCCTTTGGATTGATCATGAAGTAGAGCACTAGTATGGCGACTGGATACTGGTTACTGATAACTGGTTACTTGCTGACGAATGACTGAATCTGAAGATTTGTTTTATGGGGCGCTGGAGAAACTCGCTTGAACTGACTGAGGAAGTCGATGGATTGCTATGATGTAATTCGAGAGTAACAGATACGGGTCTGGTGCACGAATATTTTGTTTATGATTTAGATGTGATCGTGCAATTGCGTGGGAATGACTTCAAATCGAAAGCAAACTGTTGCTTTATTACGAGCATTGTCAGCATGTACAAAAACTCAGCTGGTAGATGAACTGCTTATGATGAAATTGTCTTCGATATCGTCTTTTTGGTAGGCTTGCTCAGCTTGGTATTCACATATGATTTACCCGAAATGGCTTCAAGTATTCAATTATTGGCTCGAGAAGGTCAATACAATGATCGTGCATTCACTTTGCTCGACAAGTGCTTGGCTGATATATGAATTTCTTGTATAAATATGCCAATTCTGGTCAACAAAAGATATTACCTCAATCCAAAAAATGCGATGGGATGGGCGGGTAAAAAGAGGATGAAAAATTGCGACATCATAGTAGAAAGATGACGACATCAAAGATAGCTTCTACGAGCCCTTGGATAAGATTTACGAGTAGTGGCCGATCTTAAAATTGGCCTCGGCGATCTTAATACAAAGCTAGGAAGACAGGGTATCTTTGGTAGAACTGTTGGAATTAACACAACCGGGCACAACATCCGATAATGAATTCCAGATAATTGACTTTGTGGTGGGACGATATCCAAAAGGGGACTTGGAGAATTGCTGATCAATCGACCGCCAATCAGATTACCCACACTGCGATCGGACAACATGACTCGACCACTAGTGTTTGTGGCCAAGGTACGGCTACGGGTATCCTAAACATCGCAAAGACAAGCTAATATTATGAGGAAGTTCAATGTCAGACGGCTATAATCGCAAGAGATTACCAAATATTTTTCCAATTGAGACTCCTTTAAACTCTTAAGAAGTCTTATCGACGATTAGTAGCAACATTGCTAAAAAACCTTCAAAGATGCTGCCTCTGATGTGCTGTGTTTCAATCGGCCACCACAACGATATCCCTGGTTTAATGACCAGTGTCGGCAAGCGCATTCAGCTAAGTAAGAGGCATACAAAGCGGCGCTCCATAGAAGGACTAGAGCTGCTTTTAAAAGAGGACAGATGAACACCGGCTTCTCTGGAGGAAAAAGAAGGAGCAAAGAAGCGCGGTCGTAAAAATAGATAGATGCTACTCATATAATATAATAGTAGAGTCGCAGTAGATGCTGAGGATTTTGAAATAGCATTTCAGTACACTGTACAATATAACGGCTATGAGGGCAAGAACAAGTTAATACTGTCAACAATAAAAGACAGCCAACAATGACATCTCGGACAGAATGTCACCCTCGACAAACGTAACTTTGAGGTATCGTGATTAAAGACTTTGTCTACCTAAGTTCAGCTATCAATTCGGACAACGACACTAGCACTGATATCAAACGAAGTATAAATCTTTTCAATCGCTGCTTCTTTAGGTTGGGAAGGCAATTGACTAGCAAAGACTTTCTCGAGTATCAAAAGTGACCCTATATAAGACCTCAATAATCCCAAACCTGCTCTATGACACAGAGGCATGGACTTTATCGGAGATGAAGAGGAAAATTCTTCGTTTAATTTTCTTTCCCGTCTAGATAGACGTTGAACGGAAAATAAGATACAACTATAAACTGCACGGCTTGGACAGAAACATTGATATAGCCAGAAGAGTGAAGGTCCAACGACTGACATGTTTAGGTCATGTATTGTAGATCGGATGGACATCATTGCCTCGGTCCCCTAGTCACAGTAGAGGAAGACTATGACTGAGATGACATACGTAAGTGTAAAGGAACCTCAATTAACTGAGGGTGCGTAACTGGAGGCAGCTGGCTAAAGCTCGAGCTGACTGGAGACGCAGGTCCATCGCAGGCTATAGCGCCACCTTGAGTAAGTAAGTAAGTAAAAGTAATGTCCCTATGAGATATCTGACACCCACTTATAGTAGTCAGCCTTCCACCTGTATCGAAGCTCTGCGGGTGCAGACTTTTAAATCTCGCTTTACTCGTGGGACAAGACATGAAAAAAATAAGCACAAAGTTAACAAAACAAAAACAAAAGTAATTACAAAAATGTTAACGGAGCCAGAAGAGGAATCTCTACACCATTCGGCAATTTTTAAGATGGCCATAGAAGAAACCATTCTCATCTCACCTTAAAATAAAATTTGAAACTCGGACAGGACAGGTGCTCAGCAAAGCGTCGGGATGGTAGCAAGAGCCTAATGGAAGAGTCAGACAAGTCCGACAAAAACTGTCCCTTCCTAGGATTTGCAGTTATCTCCGCTAGAGATGTATGCTTTTCTATCACCTGCCATGACACAGTAACCAAAAACAGATTCATGTCTGCGGTAGGCAAAATAAAACCATGGAATAACGTAAATATGTGTATAACTCAGGGACACTAGGTGATCCAGTTATTCACCTGCGTTGTCTTCGTTCCAAAAGAAGATAACCTCATCAAAGACGTTTCCCTATCACGGATCACTAAACAAAACCCCGGCGTATCCACTTTCACATTCGTAGTGGATAATTTTCACAAGGATTACATTCTAAGCCAAGGATTTCAACTTTTCCTTAACTTCCAAAACTAGAGACAGAGGGCCAGCTCATCAAAAGTTGAGCTCTCAGCAAAGACTGCTCAACGCGAGAAAGAGGAGTATGCTTGAAGCTGATAAGCTCTAGACAGCTAAGCCCATCAGAGCAACAAAGGTCGAAGACTTCAGAAAACTTGTTCTCAAAGTCTAAGACTTCAAAAGTCAACCAGTTCACTGGAGAAGCTAAAAATGCTGGGAGTTCTGCCAACATATCCCCAACATTTTTATCATCGGATTAGGGTGCATTGAAGTTAATCTACAGCATGCAAGAGCTGCCGAGCTGAGCGATACCTATATGGCGTGTGATTCCTCCGACCTAGACTTTCCGCAAGGACTCATGGACTACTGTGGCACTCCATTGACTCCAGCTAATAATTGGATGCGATGCGAACGGCCAGCGTAGAAATTGGGGAGAAAGTCAACAAAACAAAACAAAATCCAGAAATTATGAACTCCGGAAATAGCCCTACCTTATGAACAGAATTGGGATAGAAGTCCTTAACCTCACCTTACACACTTATACACCCCATTTTTGAAGAAAAAAAAATTAGGAACTGGCATGTTTCAACTGAAATATCGATGTCTGATCATCGACAAATCTATTTCGACAACATAACGACAACTTCCGAATCTTATAGACACCCTAGATTCACACATTGAGACACCTAGAATATGGCTAGGAAAGTCTCAATGCTGAAATAAGATCTGCCTATAATCAGGCTTACCGAGATGTCTACTCCATGGTGGATTAATAAACTCGCCAACTTAAGAACCCACACCAGAGAGCTTTTAAACACTTACAAACTAGGTATAACCGAGAAATTAGAAAATCTAAAAGAGAATCATAAAAATGGTTCCGCCAAGATCTTTCTGACTTTCGAAACACCACTCGTATTCACAGAATTCTATCAAAACAGCACATAAATAGAATCGGACCAATGAACAAACCGAATGGCACCTATGTGGAAAGCGGTTTAACGTTTAACCGCAACCCATTTATTAAATTCCAACTCCACATCAATTGCTCCTGATAATCAAAAAAAAAAAAAACGGTATGTATACCAACCAGGAAAATCGACAATTCAGAGGCAAAGAAATTACGAAGGGCTGTTTCCTTGACATCGATGGAACTTTATATTATACAACAGCGAACACGCCCAGATAATCAGATGCATCCAAAACCCAGGATAAATGGCATGCTTAACGATAGAAATGTCAACGCTACATTAGGCAGTGACAGAATCAGCATCGTGGCTGCAAAACATTGCCTCCAGGGTGGTGTTCTCTCCATATGAACTGCTCAATATACTCAGCACCTTCGATTTCTATGTCCTTATGATCCTTATGATCCTTATGATCCTTATGAGAGGCAATTTCGAAGAAACTATCTCGGATCACCTCCAGAGGGCACTTTACCCTTTTGTTTGGTGCAACAAACTTGGCCTAAAACTCGACTCCGAAAAGAAAACCACAGTTGCCTTCACGAAGAAAAGAAAATTGGACAAACTTATGTTTGCACTTTTTCGTGAAGCCAAAAAGTTTTCAATTGAAGTGACATTTCTAGGGATTACCCCGGATCAAAACCTTATTACCATCTCCTCATAATATTGTATTTTGTGGTTCCTAAGATAACTCTATCCACTCTTGGGCTCTTCTCAAGATTTCAGCTCTTCGCAACTTGTTCTATGCATGCCTTATGAAAGATCCTATTATGTGACCTAGAAGATCTCTTTGAATTGACAATTTTGTCCTGTCTTCTGAAAAGCGTTAGCAGTAAAACGCCGCATTCTCCACATATTCGTCCCCGTTTGGACATTCCGGTAACAAGGACGAACCACCGTGAGCGTACGGGAACTTTTTCAAGTTGGTAATTACAATTCCTTCTGATCTCGTCGTTCACAATTCGGTAACGGGAACTATCATAGCTTTTGTGTCCACCTGCCCGTTTTGGAGCTTCACACCTGGCCATATCGCTGCCAATGGTGGCAGTTTTCATACTCCCGGTTGGAGGATCATCTACGGTACACTATCTACATGTTACTCCCAATGTCGACGGGTATTATTCCTACTAACACATGGGTTGCTTTGACTGGGATTGATAGAAATCCGCTGATATAGAACCTCTCTAGACAGCAAGATCCTTCGGGCGTATATAGGGCCACCGATATTCAGAAGCATCTAAGACAGTGCTGCCTGCATCAGCGACCTTTGAGCTGATTGTTTGGATTGTAAATTATAAGTTCGCATACTCTTCAGTCTTACAGCTGATTATTAGGAACATCTCAGTCTTGTGGTCAGACAGTTCTAGACCGACAGACTCCATCCAAAACCTGATCTTCGTAACAGGTTTATCCGTGGTAGACTCTTACAATATTTCGTGGGTGTGCTCGATGACCACTTCTATATCGTGACCGAATCCGATGATTCTCACTCTTTCGGGCAGTATTAGTAAAGGAGCTAACATAACCGGAAATTCAGTCCGAGGTTCGATCCTTAACCCATCGTTTGTCAGATTATCTTCACCAGGTAGTACGGGGTGTCCATACTGGCTGAGGATATCGTTATGACCAAAAAAACTGCCCAATATTGCTTTGTTTCTTATCTTCAGCTTTCCCCTATAGTGCTGCAGTTGCTGTATTTACTACAGCCTTTGTGGCATCGACGGTAGAACGAACCCCATTTCTCTCTTCCACCGCAAGCAATATGCCATGTATAGTACATAATGATGCATTTTGGAATCGTACTTGCGGTATCAAGCAGACATATTGGGATATATGCCAAAGGCTAGCTTTGCGTGGGATTTGTGAGTGTACGTTGAAGTTTAGCTGCCAGCGATAGCAAGATATTCGGTATGCTTCATCTTCTGTGCGCGATTGCTGCATCACCGTCGTTTTGACATCATTTACATATTCCCAGACTTCGCTCCATTCGGGATGATTCTAGCTGCTGCATGAGTCTCACATTACATCAGAACACGCTCTGCGCTCTCTAAAAGGCTGGATTGTCCCGAAAGCATGTATCATGCGGATGAAAGTTTACATCTCCATTTTTTTTCTTCTTGTACCATTATTGATATTTGACAACAGTTTTTAGTTTCCCGTCGCCTTTGACATTCCACCTATGCACTTTCCCTGACGACTGTGCTTTCTGCGTTTTCGTCGTTCCAAGCCGACTGTCAATTACCTGGCTATCACACTGATTGCATCTTCCAAAACTATTCGGAATGCGCTGCATTCTCTAAGTGTTGATCTTCTGTGCACAAGGCTTTTCCTTCTCATGTACATTTCATGTTTAACTGGTATTCATGTAGGAGCTGCGTGCATCGGTATTGAATCCTTGACAATGGGAAGCAGTTTTCTTGTCGGTTGCCTAGTCTTCTAATATTTCCTTTGGGGTTTTGATTCGATACTCTGCATAGTGCTGTACGGTTAGAAGCTCAAGATTCTTGCATCAACTTATCAGAACGGTCTTTGTTTTGTGTTCTGGCATTTTCACACTTGATAAACAAAGCTGGGATAGTGTCCCAGCTGACCGAGTTAAAAGCGTTTTTGGCCGCCTTTATCCAAATATTGATTTGCATTCAATATTACATATTGAAAGCTTCTATTATTGGCGTACGGTTTAATAATGTCTCGATCGTCTATCTGCCACTATAGGAGGCCTTCTTATTTTGTTGTTGAAGTAATACGAGGTCAAACCTAGCAAGGATTTCCAGCAATGCCTTGCACTGTGGTTGTATCTATACTACCCCATTCCCATGTCCCATGCGTTCAAATTTCCTGCTCCAACTGTCAGTAATTTCTCTCGCCCATCAGTTAAATTTTGCCATGCTCGTGCTCATTGGCATTTTGTGCGTGTTTTTCTGCTCGAATGTGCAGCTTCTACAAGACAATTTTTTTGCTTTCTTTGTGGAATCTTTTACCAACGCTGAAAAACTATTTTGCTTGCAAACAAGAGCTGGTACTTTTGCCCTTTCTTTTGGTTGCTATCTTAATGAGCAGTGCTTAGGCGCATGTAAGGCTGTACTCAATACTCAATACTCAAGGTACTTGAATATCTACTAAACTCAACTGTTTTTTTTTTTTTTTTCGACCAATGATGAATAGTTTGTTGACCACAGAAGTAATGAACTTTTTCCCTTGTCATACTTGATGGTATCCCACGTAAAACTTGTTACTAATGGAAGTTGCCCATCAATGTCCGCAAACATCTACCCTTGTATCGCTGTTTCATCTAGGTTGCATATCATAACTATTTCTTATTGCTACAATATCTATACGCTCATTTTAGCCATGTCTTTCTTACCTTTTGCCTATCCTGCACTACCGCTCTTGAGCTGTTTTACATCTTTGGCTGTCTTCCTGATTTGTCTCTCACCAAGCAGCTTAAGATCCAAATTTTATTTCACCTTTTTAAGGTTACTGGTGTAGAAGCTCTGAGTTCTGCAAACACGATGGCCCCGACCTTTTAGGCATCATTCGGGTCTTACTGCCATTGTGTCTTCCTACTTTTGCTTTCACTGTTTGTTCTTTGGTTCCATCTGCGTTCACGGATTTTGAAGAAGGCGATGCAACGAATTATTATTGGCTATGCTATATAGCTATGTTCGAAAATGTGCGTCTACAGCTAACATGGTCACAAAACAACCCATTCCAGTGGGACAATTCAGCCAAGTTAAAGTGCTCCGATCCAGGACTGAACTGATTCGCGGGTCTGTTAACAGTTAACAATTTCAGGCTCCACGGTTGGGTTTTAATAAATTTGAATGACCTGAAAAATGTCGTCTTACACGCGAATGACAGTCAGCCTATCGCTTATCCACTAAAAGTTAAGTTAGTTACTTAGAAGACAATGCACAAAATCTAAGTGCTGCCAAAGTTCAAGTACATTGCCATGACAATTTTCCACTTAAGTTTGACAGTAATTCAGAAAATGACAGTGCATCCGAACCCGAAGGAATGACTAAGAGTTTGACTCAAAAATACAAAACTCTAAAGGAAGTTTGAATTATGTTATACAACTCGTATCGAACCATATATGGCTGAGTATTTAGACACCACGCTGAACGCCTACAACGGAAATGTTCTTTCCAAACATAAATGCCTCCAGCTTGCCTCAATTGACTTCATGCTCAAGTTTATAGTTACTGAGTTCGGAATTAATTCGATTCGATGAAAGCACTAAAACAAATCGAAGATCATTTCAAACGGGAACTAATTAACTGTTATGTACGAATACAATCTAAATCATTGATTGCAAACTCGCTGAAGCAAGCGATGCGTAGGTTAAGGTCATTGCAATAACATTGCCAAGAGTAACATTTAATGAACAACACGACATGCCCGCAGTTAGTAAATAAGTTAATAATAAGTAAAGGCGACTTCAACATTCAAGATTTGTGTCGCCTAGGTGAATAGAAATTGTCGGGAGGGAGGGACGGCCCACATATTTCTAACTTAAGACGAGTAGGCGGGCTGGAAGTTCTTGAAAGATCGCAATGTGATTTGTGGTTGATTATTCATTAAAAAATTCAAAATCAACGTCTGGATGCAGTTTGCAATCGTACTGTGCCACTACAAATATTTTACTGGAGCGGATTTGAATGATAAATGACAGTAAGAGGTATGCCAAGTAGTAAATCATGCTAATGACGTGCTTGTGGTAATTAGGACTGTTTGTCATGACTGAGTTGGAAGTGTCAGATTTGTGTTACGTATCGTATTATCCTATTGTATTACGGTTTATCGCCATATATACATATATATGCTTACTGTCAGTGTTCACCTAGTGAAGTCATGTTTTTTAGCAAATCCGATATCAGCTTAAAAATTTATAGCGATGTACGCAAAGTCAATTTATATACGCTATCTTGTGGATATAAAGCAAGCCCTTGCGGAAAATATTTTCTTCGCTTGCGATGAATCTGTACAATGAATTTTCAAAAATTTTAAATTTTTGTAAAATAAATTATAAAGGGTGACCAGATAAGAACGACAAGAAAAATTGATTCTGGCTTTATTTTGAAGCTATGTTCACTCCATTATTTTGGAAAAGCGCATCATTCTAATGGCTGCTTTGGCTGCACTGGCAGTGCTTTAAGCGGTCAGTACAATTTTCGATGACACGGTCCTATATGTGTGGAGTTATTCCGGCAATAGCGTGTCGAATGTTGCCTCGAGCTCGTTCAAACTGGTAAACTTGTTAGCTTAGACTAACGACTTGACGTAGCCCCAGAGAAAAAAATCGGGTGGTGTCAAATCGCATGAACGCGGCGGCCGTGACACGACCCATTCGTCAAAGTTCTCCTTCATAACTTCGAGCGTTGCGTCGCTTATATGGCATATAGCGTAGTCTTGTTGGAACCGAAACTCAGATATATTGATGTTTTCAAGCTCTGACTACGGAAAGTCGGTTTGCATTGCTCTATACTTGGTATAGACGGTAACAGTGTCTCATTCCTCATTCTGAAAGAAATAAGGTGGTATGATGCCGCCATGCCATAAACCGCACCAAACAGTCAATCTTTGTGGATGCATTGATGTTTGGCCAAATACTTGTGTACTAAGTAGAGTGAAAAGTAACCTCCTTGACTTCCAGAATGCACTGCTACGGCAAAAAAGGTTTTGGTGCCTTGAAGTCCGTTTATATTTTATACAGACATGACAAATTTTAGTGCTATAATTTCTTTAGTTTTGTTTTGACAGCTGATTGTTGTTGAAGTGTTTGGCATCATGTTGAGTATGGACGAAAACGATTTTCGTTCTCTCATAAAACATTATTTTTTGAGAGGCAAAACGGCGAAGGAAACAAAAGAAAAGTTGGATAAATATTATTATATTAATGCTCCGTCAGATTACACCGTCAAATATCGGTTTCGAGAGTTTCGTAGTGGCCGCAACTCCACTACCGATCAAGTCCGCAGCGGCAGGCCCTCCGATGCGGTTACAGAGGACAATGTCAAAAAATACATGAAATGGTGTTGTGAAGGTGCGCGAGCTAACAGATACCACAAAAATTAGTACTGAGCGTACACGCCATATTTTGGGCAATATTCTGCATATTCTGACTCCTGACCAAAAACACGAACGCTAGAGCACTTCGAAAGAGTGTTTGGACTGGCTGACTTTTGGCGTCGATTGGTAACTGTTGAATACAAGAGAATAGAATGAGTGCCCGGTAATTAACTGAAGCTGGCACGAGTGCTCCGAAGCGGCCGAGGGAGGCTTATATGGGTCGGAAAGGTTATGGCGTCGGTTTTATGGGATTGTCATGGCATACTCTTCGTGGACTACCTCGAAAAGGAAAAACCATCAACAGCGAGCATTACTGCGGTCTCACATGAAGCGAAAAAAAAATTTGTTTTTGCAAGACAATGCACCGGCGCACATGGCTAAAATCAATGACTTTTGGCTCCAATTGTTGTCGCATCCACCGTATTCGCCCGATTTGGCTCCCTCAGACTATTATCTCTTCCCAAACCTTAAAAGAGGGCTCATCAATAAAAAATTCAGCTCACGCGAGGAAATCATCGATGCCACGGAGTATTTTGCAGACCTTCCGGAAAATTACTTTTCGGACGGGATCAAGAAGTTGGAAAATCGCTAGAATAAGTGTATCAAACTAAAAGGGGACTATATTAAATAAAATAAAAAAAAACATTTAAAAAATTTTTTTTTCATTCCCAAGAAGATTACTTTTCACCGCACCTGGTATTGTGTAATCGCTCCAATAATGGCAATTTTACTTGTTAATATAGCCGCTGAACCAAAAATGGGCCGGTTTGACTATCTGGCGATGCCCAATTCGGCTGATTGGCACCAAATCGACATTTCTGGGTCTTATTCAATACTAGCCTCTATGTTTTGTTCATTTCGCACCAATCTCTATCTGGTTGGTGGCTTACGGTCCAAAAGAATGTGCTCAAGCTCAATTCTCTCCACGGTGCGACGAATTGCCTGCACACTGAAGCCATGATGACGACCGACCTCACGACGAAATTTACGTCGCGTATTTATAATTGAACCAAAATTTCGGTAATATGATATTTTGTAATAATTTCCGCACGTTCGGCAAGCGTAAAATGATGTACATATAACGAAATGGCAGACCTTACTGAATATTGTGACAGCTGGATGTCATTAGTAACCTTGATAGCTGCTGAAACATAACAATTGGAAAATTATCATTGCTATCTGGTTGCCCTTTATTGGTTCACCAAACGACAGATGAACTGCCATTACATGTCACAGATATATTTGTGCTACCTAGTTTTTATGATGAACGCCTAAGTGGACTTGGGCCCTTTTTTTGAAGATCGCTAACATGCGTTCAAACCAAAACACGGCTTGTGTCTAGTGTGGTCTAAGTACGCCTATTTGAAGATCGGTCTTAACCAGTGCTGCCTGTTTTCTTCTGTGCACAGGTTTTGCACTAAACTCAAGGTTTGGAGCTAGGGTAAGAATTGAGTGCTGTCAGATTTTTAAATATCAACTGCTTCCTCGTTGTTCTGAAATGTCTTTTGTTAGGTTAGAAAGAAACGACTGTCAAGTCAAAACCAACACATTAAGACGATATACGGCCCATTATGGTAGCTCGTGAATCTATGAAAAGGGTTCCCTCCACACTTTGAGTGTGCATTTTTATTTTTTAAATTCATTAATGCTTATGTGTTATACAAAAACGAAGAGCTTCCGTACTGCCGTCTGTGAATTGAGTCACCTCTCTGCAGCTGTTCGAGCGACATGAAAATTTGTGGTTCATTAGGACAGAATTTCATGTACTGCGATTCTGATGTTCTGTACAACTGAAGAAAAGTCCTCTCAATTACCCGAATCTTTTCCATTAAATTTGCTCTCACGTTGAACCTCATGGGACATCCAAATACAAGCATAGGCCGAGTGAGCGCCATGTAGCAGAATACCTTTACCCTTCCATCGAGCTGACTGCTATCTGTCTCTTTGTGAGGGTAAAAAAATCTTTATGTGATAGCTGCCTCAGGACAGACTTACCTGTTAGAGGGCTAAGCATGATATCAAAAGTCCAACCGTTGATTTGTTTCGTATAGAAGGAGATTTGATCATATCTTTTTACATTAAAAAGAGGGTTATCCACCAAGAGACGTCATTTTAAATTTCGCACAATTGTTGAATTGTCAACATTCAACTATCGTTGCGATAATTTTTGGTAAATAAAACCAACTATGGTTCGATACACACTCGCACAACGTGTTGAAATGGTGAACATTCACTATAAAAACGATGCGGAAACAAAAACGCGGAAACGTCTCGCAAAGTTCATACTTCTTTTGGTCATCATTAAACGCCTTCTCCCATAGCTATAAAGAATTTAATCAATAAATTTGAACGTCTTGGACAGGTAAGTGATGTGAAAACTCCAACTCGTGTTCGTCCGGCAAGGTCAGCTAAAAATATCACCATCGTAGCTTAGAGTTTGGCTAAAAACCCAGGTATGTCCATTTCGAGACGATCACAGGAATTGAGCCTACTCGCAACTGCATTGCACCGCATTTTGCATGAAGATCTTGGCCTACACTCTTATAAGGTCCAGTTGGCACAAAAAATTGAAGCCAGCAGACCACGCATAAAGCCGTACGTCCAGGAATAAACAAAAATGAATAAACAAAGTCATGATTTTTCACACAAGTGCCGAGGCTCATTTCTAATTGTTTCGGGTGCACCCCACCAGATATGGGCATTATACATCAATTTTGGGCGCATAAATAACTTGGGCGCATATTGATGAATGATCAGAAGGTGAAGTATTTATTACTTCGCTTGAGGAAACCTAGATATTTCGCAGCATTTTTGACGACATTGAATATGTGGTTATTCCAACGTAAGTTGTCACTGACACACATACCGAGAATTTAAAGTTTTTCGGTTTCGACGATGCAAGCGCAAACATGGCTGGGTGTTTGAATTTCGCTTAAATGACAGCAGACAGCATTGTATTTTGCAAGCATTAAATTCGACTCTATTGATAGTTCCCCATCTGGTTATACTGTTAATATCGGAATTGAATGAGCTTAGCATACCCTCCCGTTCCTGTTCCACACCCGAAGAACAGAGACATGAGTCCGGGAACGAATATGAAAACAGAGTGTATTGTGGTCAGCAAAGGAATACATTGGATTAGAAGTAACAGACAAGAAATCACTAAGGAAGATTAAAAGGAGTGTCGGAGACAGAACGGAGTCTTGGGGCACACCAGCATTTATTCTGTGAATATCAGACTTTAAATAATCCTAGACAACTGGAATTGAACGTAAGGAAAGGTAATTTCTACAACGAAGAAGAGAGTCATCGATCCCAAAACATGGCAAACTCTATCAAATGCCTTAGAAATATCAAGTGCAACTATCTTGCTTTCACCAGATTGATGTAGGCTTTGATTCCACATTCGGTGAAACATGCCATCAGATTACCAGTGGACTTGTTGCTATGAAAACCTACTGCCGATCACTGAGAACTTTTCGAGTTTCGAGGTATTACATGAGCTGACGGTTTATCAGCATTGAGGGAGTGAGAAGAGGATTCACTTTTTTTAGGGACGGGCTAGACAAATGCTGTTTTTCATCTGCTCGGAAAGAGTCCTTAAATGTAGGATTGATGAAAAATCTTACGCAGTGGTTTTGCCATTGAGGAAAAGCACCTTCTTTGGAAGTAGGCGAGATATACTATCTGGACCAGCGGATTTGTGTACGTGAGATCTTAAAGTACTATTCGACACACTCACTGGAAGATTTAGGCTTAGCGCAAAGTGTGCAGGAAGCAGATTGGCCCTGGGATGGGGGATGAGGAAGAATTTTTAACGTTTCTGACTAACGGGCAAAAGTTTTTCTACTTTCGGGACATTGCAGTATTTTTTTTTTCACCAGTTTTTGGTCGTATTGGCACTTCACATACTTAAGAAATGCGTTGCAATCATTCATGGCTTGTTTGAACTTTTTTCGGTTTTCCTCAATGAGGTTGGTCTTATAGGACTGAAAAAAACATTTCTCTATCCTGACGAGTAGTTTCACTCCTTTTCTTTTGGCTTGATACACTTCATCCGATAAGGGATCTCATTCCGAAGAAAATTGTGTCTGTGACCATATCATCCGTGGCATCCACGTCGTTATTAAGGACCCATAAAGACCAGCTAAAATTCCCAAAGAAGCTGTTAAGTATGCTCCAATTGGCCTTTTCGTTGCCATACGGTTCTTTCAGGAATATTTTCTTTAACTGTGTGTTCGATGTCCGAGAGATGAGCTGATATGATACAGAGGTCTGATGAGCCTCAAGAGAATAGCACATCGACCTTCTATTTATCAGGGTGGGAAGTTAAAAAGAGGTCCAGGGTGTGGTTCGATTGGTCTGAGCTCCAGTGGCTTGCATCGTTGGAGCGGTCCGAATGGTCAGAGTAATCTGATCAGCTCGAGTGGTTCAACATGCCCGAGTTAACTGAACGTTTGGAATACCGATACATGCCTTCTATCAACAAATTCTATTTGGCTGATGTTTATCTAGAGCCTATCATTATGTGCTTTTGTAAACAATGAGATTAGGACAAGATCTATCAAAAGATCTTCTCCAGACAATGTGTCTGGATTACATCTTAGGTTAGATTGGTTTAATCAGCATCTAGTAAGCTCACACAAGTCAGAAAAAATGCTTTCGCAGACATCATTAAAAGGTAGTCAATGTCAATTAGGCAGTGATGACGCCCATTAGGATGTTGTGTTGTGACCGTTTTAAAGATAAGAGACTCTTTGTACCTCTCTGATCCAGTTTATGTGGAACATATCTGTCTGGTCAGACTACAGGTTCTTTTTGAAATTTATTTCTATTAGACTATTAAATGAGGAGCATTTTCTAACGAAATGTTAACAACCGAGATTAGGGTTGAATCTATTTTTTTTTTTTTGCGAAAATGTGTGCCAAACGACTTTTTCCAAAATTCTCAAAAGAAACGATGACATAAGACTAAAGTCATCTTGTCCACAATCTGGAGATGATGACTTTAAGCCAAGGTAAAGCTACATACCACCTTCCCGGAATTTATTCAGAAAATTTAAAATACAAGTTTATTCATCTAAACCCATATTGTCCTCTTAAAAGTAATCCCCATGGACTACAACACACTTATCCCAGCGCTTGATCCAATCCTCGAAACATTTTTCATATTCGGTTTTCGGTACGTCCATCAGTGCTTCCTGCGATTTTCTTATTACTTCCTCTCGGAGTTTTTAACTCAATTGAACAGAAAGAAGTCACAGGGAGCCAAATCAGGTAAATTCGGTGGCTGTTGGATGGTAAAAAAAATTCTTAAAAAAAATTACGAATAATGATGGCACTGTGCGACGGTGCGTTATCATGGTGTAAAGTCCACGAGTTTTCTACCCACAATTCTGGTCTCTTTCGGCGAATTGCTTTACACAAAAGTCGCATGACGGCCAAATAATACTCTTTGTTTACTGTATGGCCTTCTGGCAAAAATTCAATATGCACTACACCGTTGTAATCCATGAAAACCGTTAGCATTGCCTTCTTTTTAACTGAAAACGACGTATTTTTTTTGGTCTCGGCTCATTTGGTGAACGCCATTCACTTGCATGATGTCTGGATTGCGTGTCGTACTCATAAACCCATGTCTTCTCTCCAGTAATGATCCTTGTGATAAATGTGGGATCAGATTCAGCCTCGCAAATCTCTTTTGCGACGTCAACACGGTCTCTTTTTTGCATGAAATTGAGGTCTTTTGGCACCAACTTTGCTGCTACACGACGGAAACCCAAATAATTAACCAAAATGTCTTGGACGGAACCGTAGGCAATGTTCAAGTCCTCTGCAATCTCTCTGATGGGTAATTTGCTGTTATTGACCAACGTTTCTTTTACTTTATCAATGTTTTCGTCGGTTTTCGATGTCGATGGTCTGCCACTGCGTTCATCATTTTCGATTGACTCACGACTAATTTTGAAGCCCTCGTGCCACTGGTAAACGACTGTTTTATTTAGAGAATCGTCGCCGAAACACTTTTCCAACACTTTCAACATTCGTGCACTATTAAATCCGTTTTTTACGCAAAATTTAATACAAGTTCGTTTTTGCAAATTTAAATCCATTTCTAAAACTGTAAAAAATCACCAACAACACAGAGAAAGATGTACTCTTGGCTACGTAACTTTTGTAACTGTCAAGCTATGACGCTAAGAGCGAATGTCGACAACAGATGCACCAACTTAAAAAAAAAAAAAAACAGATCTCTATTCGAAATAATGGGAGCGCCACACGGTGGTTATTCCGTTTTTTTGATCAAGGTGGTACATAGAACGTTCTTTGGATTACGAAAGGTGTCGCTCGGTCAAGCAGACCGGATTTGTTCATAGTTGGCTATTGTTCTTTTGGACAGACTGTGTTCAATAAAGTAGAGTGAGACTCTCGTCATTCTTTTCTTTACCAGAATTCTACCATCTAAGTAGATAGCTTTCAGCAGTTGGATAGAATACGAAAACTATGTTTTCAGAAAGAGCCTTAAAGAATTTTATCAAGCCTTCTTATAAACGTGATATTTACCAATGTGATATCTGCTGAATGATTGATTTAATCAGTCAGGTAGTTTGTACAGGTAGCAAAAGTCCTAAAATTCTCTTTACAATACCTTCTTAGTGAAATATTTAGTCCTACAATTTTTCTATCAAGGATTTAGCTTCACTTACCTCGTCAAGATGAAAATGTTAGCCCTAGAAAAGTTCAAATTTCAGCTATCTAGACGAAGGAATCTGAAAAGGTCACGGCCACTGCATTCGAAATATTGTACACGTTGAATATTTAAAGCCTTCTCGCTCCTCAAAGCTGGCTGTGATATGATTTCTTGTTCACATTTCACCACCACTCTGCGGAGAGAGAAAACTACTTTACATTTTTTCCTCCTCATCGTGTCTTAAAAAGTTTATAACAAACAATAAAAATTTAAATTTAAAAAATTTATACCATATGTTACAAAAATAAAAATATTAAAATTGAAAAGAAAACGAAGGTTTTTTAATTTTTCACAGAGGATCTTGGACCATGGCTTTTGCCTACGGTTAATTATAACTATTTAAGGACGATCCATATGAGCTCAAGAGATCTTGTTACTAATTAAGCTCATGTATAAAATATAAAAAAGTAAGTAACATTATTCTGTTGTATAACGGTTGTAACCACTACCGACTGGCGAAGTAATAAAAATATGTAAAAGAGTTCAAGAATGCCGACAGCGCTGTATAGTAAAATTGCAGTATACAGGGTGTCCCCTAATTCGTGAAGGATAATATGCGAAATTATTTTTGGTTATATTCTTAGAAAAAATCATTCTACAGTGAGGGTCTATCTTCATGATTGACATCATTTGCCGAGGATTTAGGAAAAGGCTTACTTAAGTGTACCCCGACCCTTGTTAACGGAAATTGCTCTGTTAACACTAACGATAGAAACTTCTTTGTTTTGAACTTTGTTTTTAGAAGAAATACTGGCCTTTGTAACTGCATTTATATAAAGGTGATATCTTGTTTAAGTCTTCAGATATTCAATTTCTAAATCAGCTCCATTTTCCTTGCCCATTCTAATTTTTGACTTTAAGGTCATTTTTTTCTCAGAAAATGCCTAATAAAATAATATTTTACTTTCTTTTTCTTATGGATGTAGCAATAATAAAAGAAAAGTTGTTAACAGATTTAAGTAGAAACCCACAGATTTTATGACACTTGAGAAAACTTTTATCAGGTAAAAAAGGGATTTATGATCTTTTACCTACGTTTCTAACAACAGTTCTCCAAGGATTAGTAAAAAAAGTGCTTGTTTCTTTGACTACCTGTCAAAGCCCTTATTTTCTTAAAAGCTATCAGAGTATGAAGCCCTATTTGGAAAATTTAAGAAACAAAAATGGTATAAAAGATAAGAAAAAATAATTAATTCGTCAGTTTATGTAATTTGTATGCCAAGGTTACAGTTGCCTAGAAACGCTATTTGAAGTATCTGCATTTACAAACCAAGAATACACAGACATTATTAAGATTTATGGGCTATGCAATGGAAGTTCAACTAGAGCACGACAAAGATACCATGAACTTTATCCTAACCGACGACTTCGTAGTGAAGGAGTACCATATTTGGAATTACGTATCGAAGTCTTCGAGAAACGGGATCAGTTTCAAATACACAACCTAACGCAAGAGTTCACAAGTAAGAAGAATTTCGGTTGATTAAAGAATACTGGAAGCTGTCACAACTGATCCATCAATCAGCATCAGACTAAGCGTCTGCAATTCAATGTTTCGAGATATAAAATTTCTAGTGTACCGCATGGAGAAAATCTTTATCCATACCGCCATACACCTGTGCAAGAACTGCTTCCCGATAATTTAGAAAAGAGACTTGAACTTTCTTCCTGGTTGTAGAGCAGAGCTTGGATTACAACAAGTACAAGACGAATCTCAATTAACAAGAGATGGGATCACAAATTTTCATAATCTTTATAGATGCGCTGCGGACAATCCACATAGAAGAAGACATAAATAATTTCAACACACAATATGTGGTCAGTTGTAATTGAAAACAAGTAAATCGGTCCCTTCAAACTACCACCTAAGCTGAATTCTACAAACTGTCGGGAGTTTTTGCGAATTAATTTACCACAATAATTGGAGGACAATCCACCGATTCTACTAGCTTCATCATATTTTCAACAGAATGGTGCTCCAGCCAACACTATGGTCGTGAGGTTAAGAATTGGCTAACACATGGGCTGAAAAGTCCGTTTTATAGTAAAACACTAAACTTTTGCAAAATTCAACTTAATTTATCAATATAGTTGCTTTCGAGGGCGATACACTGATTGAAACGATTTTTCAATCTTTCGATACAAGTTTTGTAGTACGATTTCGGTTTAGCCTCAAAATAGGCCTCTGTTTCGCCGATTACTTCTTCATCGGTCTTAAATCTCTTTCCGGCATTCTTTTGAGTCGCTGAGGGCCAAATCTGTAGAATACGGTGGGTGGGGAAGCAATTCGTAGCCGAATTCATTCAATTTTGCCATCGTTTTCATCGACTTGTGACACGGAGCATTGTCTTGATGAAACAGCACTTTCTTTTTCTTCAAATGCGGCCGTTTTTCTGCGATTTTGTCCTTCGAACGCTCCAACAACGCGATGTTATAGTCGCTGTTGATAGTCTGCCCCTTTTGAAGATGGTTGATGAAAATTATTCCATGTGTATCCCAAAATACGTATGCCATAACCTTGCCAGTCGACTGTTGAGTTTGGACGAGGTTCGTCCCCGGCTCGCCACTCAGCTGACTGCCGACTTGACTCGGCAGTGATGGAGCCAAGTTTCATCCATTGTCACATACCGACGCAAAAATTCGGCTTTATTGCGGTTGAACAGTTTTAAACACTCCTCTGAATCATCAACACGTTATTGTTTTTGGTCGACTTTGAACAGAGCTTTCGCATGTCCAAATATTCGTGTATGATATATCCAAAACGCTCTTTTGATATCTTCAGAGACTTAGCTATCTCGATCAACTTCACTTTACGGTCATTCGTAATCATTTTGTGTACTTTTTTGATGTTTTCATCTGAAACAGCCTCTTTTGGACGACCACTTTTAAATTTTTCAATCCACTTGCGAATGGTTCGTTCGGCTCGTGCAGAGTTTTTTCCCGTCAAAAAGCAATGATAAATCAACACACGAAATTGCTTTGGATCCATTTTTTTCACAATAACAAAAGTTGCGTCACTCACAACGCTATATCTCGAGAATTAATAGTCCGACAGCTGTCAAATTTATACACGTATCTTTTGACGGTTGGTACTAACTGTATTGGTATAGATTCAAGTGGCGCCCTATCTTAGAAATGGCATGGACTTTTCAGCCCATATAGTAGATAAAAAGTACGGTAATCAATGGATAGGAAGAAAAGGATCACTTCAATCGCCTTCAAGGTCTTCTGACCTAACAGGTTTGGATGTTTTTTTTTTTGTATGGGGAAGAAAGAATTTGTTTGAATAGACAACTTTAAGTGAATTGGATAAAATTTATCTAAAATCACAAGGTCATTTTTTATTTATAACCTTTGGAACTTAAAGCAAAAAATCCTTTTTTTTTTAAATTTTACCTGTTGCAAGTTTTCCCAAGTATCGTAAGATCTATGCCTGCGAAAGACCTGCAGAATATCGGCAAAATAAGTCCAAGTAGAGCGACTAAAGTGATGGAACGACAGGTGTTGTAATTTTTAAAGCAAAACAAGTTCAAATTTGCAGAAAAGATCAGTCCAGTAGCCTCGCGGATACATGGTTTTTTGATCCATTTGCATGCTCTATATATTAACATAATTATTTAAATGAAAAGGGTCGAAGAATGGGAAAATAAGAAAAAATCTCTTATGATCCAAAACCTAGCCAAAGAATCTTGCATCTATAGATCAAATGCTAAGGAGTTGATTGAAAAACCAGCTGGTCATGGTATAACAAGACCTCAAATTTCATCTATGAGACTTTTTGCAGAGTTTACATTACATTACACTAAAGCCAACCTCACCAAACATAGAGGTTTAGATACGATGGAAAATTGCAATGTTCAGAGCCAGCTCATAGCAAAAAGCACCGTCTGACGTCTTAGATTGTCACAGTTCTATAGTTTATTTAATTAATTATAAACGGGGACTTAAAACCCAACAAAAAGTAAGAGTTTTGAACCAAGGGAATGGTGGAGGAGATCTAGTTTGAGACGAGAACTGCTCAGACTGAAATAAAAAACGGAGAGATTTGAGTTGACCTTTCGGAGCATGCGGAAGATTGATTTGTTGGAGCCATAAGAGGTATAAGAGAATATAAAATCTTTTAAAAATTGAACAAGCTTTAAATTATTTCACTTTTAATAAATATAAGGTAGTGGTTTCGAACCCTAAGTAGTAAGCGAAAGGAAAAAAATAAACCAAAAACTAAGATAGAGAAGAAGATAGCAATAGAAGATAGAAATTTTGGGCTACAAAGAGAGGTATTCATTAAAAGTTTTCAGCACAATATTTGAATATTCTTTGTCAAAATTACTTGTGTTGCTCATGCGTTTGTGGCTTTAGGCGCAACTGATTCCATAGTTGAATCCCATGTACAAAAAATTGCCGAGACTTGTGTAAAAACAAAAAGTTGGAAAGTCCTTTGATTTATCGAAAATCCCTGGAACGCAAGATTCTTCGAGTTTTTTTTTTTTTTTTTTTTGTGGTTATTTAGTAATTTTTGTTCTCGTTTGTGTTGACGGGGCTTAGAGGTGGAAATTTAACGAAAAGTGTTGTATTTTGGTTACTATTAGTCCGCGCTAACCTAAGACGCCTAGGACATATAGAGCGAATACACACCAACGCTCCAACCCAAAAAGTCTATGCAGTAGAGGATGACCTCGCCTTAGGTGGCGCCCGCAAGTGGAAGGCGACTTAAACCAGCTCCGGTGCGAAGCATGTTGAATTTCTATCCGAGTGAAAAACGCAGCTTCACGTGTTCTAAAGTGAGGATTTTATTGGCTGAGGTCCTAGTTCAAAGTGAATTGTAAATAAGAACGACATAAGAGAGGACTGAATCAGCTTAAATAATAAGAAGAGCATAAATATTCTTAATTGTTTTAAAAACTTTTTACATTAATTCTAAACAAAATATTTAAATATTCATGTTTCACTAGTTGGTATTTTTATGAAAAAATAAAATTGCGTTGTAAGAAAAAGGAACCCATAATTAAATTATCAATGTAACCCATTTATTTATTTATATATTTTTGAATTGTGTTCAGTTTTCAGTTGATTTAATTTTTGTTTTTAAATTTGTATAAATTGTTTTTAGTTTTATTTAAATTTGTTAAAATTCTGTTTTCTTATTTTTTTTGTTTTGTTTTGTTAAGGTAAATTTATGCATCTATATTTACTTGTATTATAGATAATTTATATTTTTTTAAAACAAATATCCACTTATTGATAGTAGATTATTTGTTTTTTGTTGTTTTTATTTTTTTATGTTTCAAATGGCCTTTATAAGAATTCATACGGGTCTGTTTAAAATTACTATTACTCTGCTGAATAATTGTAAATGAGATGATATAGTTTCTGTTTCTGTTTTTTTTTTTTTTTTTTTTAATGAATATGGATGAGTTTTCGACATGAAATTGAATTGAACTACATGACTAGGTATTTATTTATTTGTATCTATACTATATATCTGTATTTGATATTGGTTGAGCTGTTTAGAATGATGCTTTTAATTTTTTTTTTTTTATGTAAAAAAAATCTCTCTCTGGAACATTGTGGTTTTCTTCTATTTTGATTTTCAATTTCATTTTTTAAATTATGAATATACTTGTATGTATAAAAAATTCAAGCTAAGCATTGTTAGTATCTATTTGTAATTTTAATTATTTGGACGATGAATGTTGTTGTTTTTTGTTTTTATTACTATATAAGTATTATTTACTAAGTACTCCTTTTTATTTGTATCTTTTTTTGGGGGGTATAAAATTTGCAAAATTCTTATAACTAAATTCATATAAATGTATAAAAAATTATTTTCTTATTTTTGTTCATATTTTATTTTTTATTATCGGTATGTTTATGTGATGGGGGATATTTTTACAAATAAAAATAAATTTTTAATTAAGTACGGTCTACGGTTGTAAACTCTTGATAATTCTGGTAGGTGCAGAGCTCTTTTGAAACCTTATTCAAATGTGGATAATTAGGAGATGGGTTTTTATAGATGCAGATGGCATTTGAAATGCTTCGTTTTCGAAAGGAAATACTATAATTTTTAAATCATAAAGGCTTACTTGATAAAATATTTGAATGGAATGATAGAAATTGTTTCGGAATAGATGAAATATATCTACAATGAACTAGTACGTAACTTAATTTATGTATTTGGCAAAATATGTATTAATAAAAAAATTAGAGCAAAAGATACCAGCATACCACATTTTGCTAGCCTCGGTAACGATGAATTCTGGAAAGAATTGTACGACTGATGCCGTACGTCGGAAAAATCAGCTTTCAATAGTATAATTCCTGTAAGAGCAAAAGTAGTATTTTGAAGAAACAGCGTAAACTCCTTTGATCACTAGGAAACATCTCCTACACCAACATCCAGAAATTTATGCTAGAGATTTTTACACCACTAAGGCTGAGTTCTACTTCTAAATGTCGTTCTAAAAGCTTCTCGTAAGTTTGTCATTCTCTCATTACCAAAACCTCCTTGTAGTCTTAGATGCTAGTACACGAAAACTTTTCTCAAACAAATAACAATGATATTGACGAGTTCTCTATTTTTTATTTTATGCTATGAATCTTCCACTTTATTAGACAAATACCGCTAGGATATAGGCCTGGATGTAAATGACATCACTGTTGACAATGTTACTTGATTTTTGTTACTGCACGTGGAATTATAGGTAACTTTATAGAGCCTAGACCGCTATAAAACTTATCTAACCGGTGTAAAAAAAGATGAAAAACTGTGAAAAATACTACGGTGATTGCTACTGTAAAGAAAAGCCGCCGGTGTTTGGATGCGGATTTATTATTAAAGGCAGATTTAGGCAAGAAGTTTTGAATTCCCAACGTCTGAACGATAGAGATTTTTGCTGCAATTGATCAAGAACTACTGACTGGCTTAAAACCAAGTTCGTAGAGCAGTGTTTGCCTTTTCTCCCAATGGTGATATCCGGTAACAGCATGAGTAAATCGTTACTAATGCAGGCTAAAACGGCAAGTGCGTGCTCGACCAGTAACATTATAGTGACCTACGATATCATAGGATTCCTGACTCTATACGGAAGAGATAACAAAAATGAGTTTGAGATGATGATTAATTCACGGTTGACGACTCTGCCTAACGATTAAAGGACAACGATCTTCGAACTCTTAACAGACGACTACCAACCGAACAAAATCCATCAAAAATGTTGAATAGATGGACTGGACAAAAGTAAAAAGGACGAAAATGACAGCAGTCGCAGAGTTTAGTCGGATGCGGATTGGCCATCACAGGAAGATTTAGGGAACAAGTCTTAAGCTTCAGATGCATGACGACGATTTGCATAAAGTTCAAATTCGTCAACGTAAGACTCATAAATGCTAGCGTCCCGATTGAGGAGAAGAACGACCTGCCAAAGATTGCTAAAACGACCAATGCCCTAAATATAATAATCTGGAAGTACAGCCTCCAGAAACGGACACAGGCTAATTGATTTTGTGGCGGAACGTAATATAATTATTGGCGCGATATCCATAAAGTAACGTGATCAACAAACAATCAACCAAATTGATCGAATTGCGATGGCCAAATTACGGATTTGGAAATTACTAACAACCCAAAGCTAGCGAACCATTGTGAGGAGTTTCAATTTCGAACGTCTACATTAGCAAGAAACCGCGTGGGCCATTTCCGAACGCGTTTCTCGTAATTTCTCGAGAAATCCGATGCCGAAAACACCGATGCTGAAAAAGTGTCATATCTGCCAAAGAACAATCACAGAGATTGCTCCTGATTAACTGGGTTTCAACCTTCCCCAACAAAGAAACTCCTGCTTCGACGACGAATGCAGACGAGCAAACATGGAGAACAATGGATGGAGCGACCCTGAAGAAAAGGCTAACGAACTCTACGATTCGAAGAGAAGAAGTGTAGAACATAGGCTCATAAGAAGAAAGAGATCGTGAATTTAGTGAGCTGCTACCGGAAGAATGAAGTTCGGAACTTTTACCAAAGTTCTAAAGCCCGAACAGAAATCTGCAAATATGGAGAAGGAAATCTCGTAGCAGACCCAATGTCGATCCTAAGAATCTGGAAATATTATTTCTGTAGATGACCGACAACATTCCTGACCAAGACAAAAGTCACTACAGGTATTTTCTAGCTTAAATCTAACTTTACCGGATTACTTAACTGCCAAGCTGTATAAAGTAGCGGGTGATGATCGGGTGCGGATCATACATCAACTAATTTCTAATAAGGTGATCCAGTTAACTTTACTAGCTATAGGTGAATAAGTCTCTGCGACATACTATATATATTTAAGAACCCTTCGTCAAGAGTCTAATCGCCCCCTATCAGCGTGGGATTAAGCCTGGAAAGTCGACCATTGATTCAATTTTCACATTACGGAAAATCTTGGAAGAACGCAGGAGTTTCAAAACGATACACACCAGCTTAGCTTTTCATTGATTTCAAAGTCGCATATGAAAGCATCTACACAGAGCCATATTCAATTTGGCGTTCCTTCCAAGCTCATTAAACTATGCAGGATGACGATAAAGAAGCACACTGCTCCATCAAGGTCGGAGTGATTTTATCAACATCATTCCCCAAAGAATTGTTCGAAACTTGCAAGGCAGCTTAATAGCTACCATATTTCAAAAATATGTTTAGTCACATGCATGCGCAGATGACGTTGACATAATGGGAAGCCCACAGCTTTCAATGAAACTTTGACTATTGATGAAGAAGCGGCAATCAAGGAGGGATAGCACAAAATCTCATGGTAGGCAGCTACATGTTTGAGGTAGTGTTGAATTTTCAACAGAGATACTGAAACCAAGCTTAGAATACAAATGAGTAGTAGCCCTCTCTCGAGTAATCAAAATGCTTTATCCAGGACTTCAATCATCCCAGGCTTGCTTTATTGCTCGGAAACTTGGACACTGACGAAATTGGATGAAAACGCTCTCCGGCTCTTTAGGAAAAAGGCCCATCTAGAATGAGGAAGTGAACTGTACAGCGAAGACGACCTAGTCAGAAAAGTTCGGATAATCCGGTTTAAGTGGATGGACCACGTCCCGGTTTTCGACTACAATTCAGAGGCACAACACAATAGAGGTTGACCGAAGGTAGAGTACGAACAGCACATGATTTCGACAATTAGTCGATTAGTGTCAATCAAGATACTTTCACATGCATCTTTCGGACACATCATTAGTGGTACTTCCTGCCATAAACTACAAACGACGACTTCCTAAATGAGGAAAACGTATTTATTTGATGTTCTCAGCCAACGAATTTGCTCACTATTTTGTTTTTAGTGAGTTTGAGTGGGGGTAGGAGTCTTAATTTATTCGGCTTAATACAACTTTAGACTAAGACTTAAAACTGTGTGAAATAAAGCTTAAGATTCAGAAAAAATGAAAGGAGATCTAGTTTAGGGAGGGAAGCACAACAGCAAATGGCGTGATCATCCAAGTTCCAGCTACACCAAACGAATGCCTTCTGTCGTCTCTTAAAAGGTCGAATACATTTTTCTTCAGTAGGAAATGTAGATAATTGACGTCGAGCACCTCGCGTTTCCTAAGTACGTAAGTCTGCTAGGCATAAGTGACATAAAATTCTGCGACGCTCTTTGTGGAGCACAATCTCTGTACACGTACTCAATCAACCAGTAGCGTGCAACTGTTTGAAGTTACCCTGAAACCGCGATAACTTGAAATATGTATTGGTTGAAGCCCAATTCTACCCCGGACAGTGGGTCCATTTAGTAACTACAGTTTCTAGTGTACGTACATTCCGTTGATACATTGTTGGTTCCGCGTCATGCAGAGTGTATGTAGTACGAAATCTCAACGTACGCTTGCCCTTATTTTAAATCACATAGCCCTACTTTTCTTCACCTACAATATAAATATAACTAAACTGAGTGTTTTACGTGCAAAGATTTCAATACTTTATACGCTAATTGCATCCAACTAACCACAACCTTTGTCCTTTGGTTACAATGTTGGCAAAGTGCTGGTCCCAATGACAAAGTCAGAACTTTCCAATCGACCTGACTGCAACTGTTTAATGAACATGTACCAAATAAAATGGTAAGAGATCGAAACCAAAGTAGGAGGCGAAAACTTACTAATGTAAACTGAGAAGCATTCAAGAAGGCACGTAATCACGCCATTATCACTCTTCAAAGCTTAGTATTTCCCTATCCGCTAAAAAAAACTCTGCAGCAACTTAAGGAAGATCTATGTTTCCAATAGCAATGTCTCACAATGTGGCCTCGACTCTGAGATATTAAACAAACTTTTCATATGCAATGAACTTTCTGCATATGATCTTGATACCAACCATATTTTGAATCCAGTGAGGTTTGTACATAGATTGAAAGACTAAGAAGTGGTTAGTGTAGATCAGATCATAAAATGTGTTAGTGAGGATTGTTTGTCTATTTGTTTTGTTAAAAATAATTTACCCCAAATTATTATTATTACCCATCTCACCCACATTATCAACTTTTGCATAACTATTACTACTTTTCCCCATTGTTGGGAAAGTTGCAAAAGTTCTTCCTTCTTCCAAAAAAAAAAAAAAAAAAAAAAAAAAAAACAGACTCCTGCCGACTTTGTGCCAATTAAGTTTTACCCTGTTTCTCTAAAGCCCTTGAAAAGATATTAGTGAAATGAACTTGCTCGAAGGCTTTCAATAAGGTTTATCAGAAAATCCTTAGGTGGATTTCAGCTTCAGTGACAGTGCAATCAAACTTTTTGGTAGTTATTTGTCAAACAGATTTCAGAGAGTAATCTCCCGGGACAGATACTCCCCACTTAATGCCTTAACTCAAGGACTTTTTCAAGTTTCAATTCTTCGCCCAATTTTATTTTGCATCTTTATAACTGATCATCATCTGTACCCACACCTCAGTGCATGTTTATGCTGATGATGTTCAACTTAATCTAGGCAAACCCTTTGACAAAATCGGTGAACTCACTTTCATTGGGAATCAGGATCTAAGCGGAATTTCAGCTTGCTTAGTGACTAATGGGTTCCTTTTTAACCCAAACAAAACGCAGGTTATACCAATGTCTAAAAGAAATTTTTGTTTGTAATAACAAAATTGAGGCTGTTGAATGCTGCAGTAATTTAGGTTTCAGTATTGATTGCAACCTCACAGGTAATAATCACTCTAACGCAGTTGTTGGTTGTATCTATGGTTGCCTACGTAAATTGTCGCTAACTTCGTATTTTAAACCCTTGGAAACTAGACGTAAGTTGATACTAACAATAGTATTGCCCATTATTATCTTTCCTGAGGTTGGCAATAGCGTCCTGGAGTCACTTTCCTCTCCGCTTCGAATTTATCGTACATCAATGCAAGAGTAGGTATATTTTTAAATAAAATTATAAAAAAATAATTCTCCATCGTATTTGTTTAACAAACTCTTCAATCGTTCCACAAGAAACATCAATATTACTCCTTTTCGCTGCCAATACCTAAACACCCCTCGATTATTTTTCATCCATGCTGTCAGACTTTCGAATTCATTCCCAGCGCCAATCAAAGTAATTGCAAACCTTAAAAGTGCAATCCTCCTTTACTTTTTCTCCTCAACATCCCAACACCAAACTCCCATAAATCCATCCGATCCATAGTACAGGTTTTTCCATTTAGAACCACGAGGTTTTTTTTTTTTAATGTGAACGGACCTTTAATATTTTTCTGTGAACTGTCATTACATTTTGCTTGTCAATTATCTTATCTTCAGTCATGGTTCAGTACTCTAATGAGCAGCGTTTACAAATTATTAAAATTATTAAAATAGCGCTAACTCCAATTTTCGGTCCCTATAATTGCGCCAAACAACTCGTAATTTGGGCAACAATTTCGCTGCTTAGTGTTTCGGTACCAGTGAGAGAAAAAAACGCAAGAATTGCTGAATATATTGGGGCTGCAAGTCGCTGTTGATAGCGACCCAAATCAATCCATTTCACACCGTTCGCAGGATTTGGTCATCGCTTAAACAACATTGTGGTGAATTTTTCGAAAGAATCTTGGTACAAGATTAAATTGATTCAAGAACTAAGGCCAGATTACTATTTAAAGCGTCGAACTTTCTCAAATCGGAATTTCATCCCAAAATCATCTTCAGCGATGAAGCTCATTTCTGGCTAAATGCCATTGTCAACAAGTAAAATATGTCCTTTTGGACGGACCTGTGCTTCATGAGACGTCACTCCACTGTTTGGTGTGGTCATTAGGCAGTATTTTTCTGTTTTTGGGATGTGCTTTTGACAGGACGGCGCCATTTTCCACACAGCGAAGCAAAATATCGAGCTATTCAGGTCAAAGTTTAATGAGCGTATAACCTCAAGAAATGGACCAGATAATTTGGCGCCTCGCTCGTACGATTTGACAGCTCTGGACTTTTTTCTTTGGGGCTACGTGAAGTCATTGCTCTATGTCAAAATATGTGGAAGAGCTGTCGAAAATTAACTCCAACGAATCGATGGCTGCAAATGCGCTCGTGGTGGAAATATGAATGATGTCGGGGTCCATTCATAATAGTATGGGATGCCATTAAAAAAAAAGAAGTTTTTTCGATTTCTTTACGTTTCGCAAGTTTCAATGATACCGAAGCGGTCTTTTGGTAAATCGCTTTAGGACAGCCTATTGAGATAACCGCATGCAGGAGATTAACAAGATCCAATTGCAAAACCGAATGCAACAACGAAGAGAAACACAGCAACAGCTCTAAGCAGACGTGAGTAGACTGACACATTTGTCATATACCACCGCATGCCAAGAAATAATTAACGAAATGGTAAAGGACGTATTCATCAGGAGAATCACAGTTTCAAAGCTACAGTCTGCCAGTCAGCCTTCCAAAGGAACACATTTCATCAGAGAAGTAACTTCTTTTGAATGCGCCTGTGAAAGCACCAATTTCGCGGGGCAGCAATTGAATGCACATATAGCCATTGACAACGCTGGCATGTTTCCCGAAACCGTTACACCCTCGTTGTTATGGATTACCTACTTTAAGCAGCTGGAAGTGTTTGCGCACCCAAACCAAGTGACTAAGATCGCAACAGAACAAACAGTCAACAACTGGATGAGCAGATTCGGTCCCAAAGAGCAACACCCTGATCAAGGAAGGAACGTTGAATCAAAAGTCTTCCAGAAAATGTGCCAATATCTGGGAATAAGGAATACAACACCAATACACCCTCAATTCGATAGATTAGTCGAGCGATGAAAATCCGTCTTAGGTCGTCGGTAGCCGCCAGAGGGACAGGGATCGGCACATGCCTTTCTTCTTAATAGCCTTCCGAAGCGCGGTTCATAGTCCAAGAGGACATACACCATCCAAGATCCTATTTGCCCAAACAGTTCGATTGTCAAGTGAGACGAATTTGGGATCCCCAACTACTATATATGTACAACAGATGAATTGCGTTGCAGGATTCGTAAGTTGAAGGAAAACACCTTAAAAAAAAGATGGAACTAGCTAGTAACCGCACGAAGATTAGGTACGATATTAAAGCAAAAGAAGACCTGGTGTGGCTGTATAATTCTCTGCGTAAGAAAGGCAAATTACCAAAATTGAAACCGGATTGGGAATGTCCATACAAAGTGATAACTCGCATCAATGACGTTGTCAACCGGATCCATAACGTAGATTATGTCTTCTGATGAAAATAGGAAACTTAAAGGGAATTGAATATTTTTCTATAGGAGATAGACAGGGCATCAGTTAAGGATTAATCGTTACATCTTGATAGTTATGAATTATTCAATTTATGCGATTCCGTTGTGAAAATGGAAGATATGACTAATTGAATTGTTGACTTGAGTTCTTTTCAGGTGGAAATACGCCTTCTTTATTAAACAGATAGATATTGATTTATGGTAACATATATGCCTGGAATTATGACTTTTTCCCTAAAATGGCAGAATTATAGGCAGCGGATCAACTCGGATCATCGTTTAAATGCAGTTTCAAATTGTATCGCAACATGGTTAAGAGATGTATACCGGGGTGGAACCGCTTCCTGGAGGAAAAATTTCGAAAAACCTGGAAAAAAAAGTCAGAGATCTCGCGTCTCCGAAAAGTTCTCTCAAAAAACTCGTTCACAGTTAGTCAAGAGGAATGTATAAAAATGCTACTTAAGGTTCATTTCCCAGACTCATCCCTTTGAAATAACACACACTATATCAATTCTGAAGCCAAAAGCTTATCCTATAACAACAAAATTAAGAGCCTATCTGTAAATAAGTTCAGCGTAGGCAAAGTTGAATGGGCCTTAATTTTTTTTAAATTATATAAGGCGCTTGAATCAGACGGAATCTTCCCAGCACTGATTCAAACAGGGCTGGTCAAGATTCTTTCCACTCTAAACGCCTTCCTGGTATTAAGGCAGCCATTAAAGCATTAGGCTCTAATCTCATTGACTCACAATCAGTTTTGGACTGATTCAATACACTACAAGATCTCTTCCATAAGAGCAAAGTAAAACTTTTGTAGGTGACTGATCATATATTGTAGTTATTGACGGAAATGAAATGACGAACGAATTGACTAGAAACGGTTCGGCTGATTCTTTTATCGGCCCTGAGCCATTGTGCGGTATTCTAAAAAATCTCAGAGCTTCACCAGGCTGAAAAAGCTATCAAACCCGTTCATAAAAAAATCGAATGAAAGCAAAATGGTTGGATATCTAATCGGGAATGCCACCATCGATATCACCAATTCAAAATAGGTCTTATTCAAGAAACTGAAAGGTGTCTTTGAGTGGAAGACTCAAAATCTCCACCAGAAAGACTATGAATTGCATTAAAAGTGCCTCTCTTGGCTTCTTAATACTGATTTTGTGGTAAAAAATATCTGCCCCAACAATTGACGGATCAAATAATTAAAAAAAAAAAAAAAAAATGTATAGACAAAGTAGAGATAGATTTCGCCAATAAAAATAAAATTATGAAATAGCTAATAAAATTTAAAATAAAAACAAAATCAAATAAAATGTTTACAATTAAAAATAAATGTATTTAATTAAAATCGACGCCATACAGCATACACAGTACAATTTCCTCTTACAGATTCTTCTCATAAAGCTGAGGATTAGCTAACAAAAAAAATTCCAATAAAACATTAAAAAAAATGAATAGGGATGTGTTACTACTAATATTCGTCTATTTGTCGTTACACAAAAACAAAAAGAATTAAAAAAAAAAAGCGAAACCAAAAAGAGCGAAATGTAAATTTAGTAACAACCTTTAAATCAAAATGTCAGTAAAAAAATAAATAATAATAATTAATAATTGAATTGTTTTCAAGATGAAATTAATTTAAAATTCGAGATAAGAACATACACACTCTTTTTGCAGTAATAGCTTTCTTCTCCTTCTTTTCGTCATTTTTTTTTAACATAAATCACAAAACAAAAAATAAAAAATAAAACAAAAATTGAATAAGCAATTTAATATCGCATACATTTTATCTAAAGAAATTATTTTTCAATATCTATCATTACAATCTATACGTACTTCTCTTCGTGGTAGTACTAAAATTAAATTGAATTATTTTTTTCCTTAACTCTTATTGCCAAATAAATTTGTTTTCTCTTTTGTTATAGCACAATTGCATTTTTGTTTAAAACTTACAAAATAAATACCGCAAATATTTATGTGTAAAAAAAGGTTTTTCTCGTTTTCTTATTTTTCTTTAAAGACATGTAGTTATGCGCGGGTAAATTATTATATTTCTTCTTTCTAGATAGTTGTATGCATGTAGTGAGATTATTTCCATATATATATATACATACATATATATATATAGTATATCTAATAATATATTTATTTATAAATGTTTTTTTTGTTTCCTCTTAAATTTATAAAAAGCACATTGATTGGTTGTACAAAAAAAATCCGATATAAAATTGTTTCATTTGTTTATAATAATTTTTTTTGTTTGTTTTTCTTTTTTTTTTTTGAAAAAGTTTGCATGTTATGTATTTATAATATATAAATGAATTTGTTTATCTTTGTCATACATATCTTAGAGTTAGTTTCATATGATTCTCACGGTTTAATTCGAATTTTGTTTCTATAAATCATTTTCATATATACTTTTAGGTTTTAAGTAAAAATTATAAACAATCCAAGAAACAACGATTAATAGTTGAAAGAAAATTTGTTCTAATGATTATGAGGAGGAGATATTTTGTTCATATAAATGTTTATATAATTCTTATTTCTGTTATTTTTATATTTATATATAGATGAGATTTTGTTTTCCTCTTTCTTTTTTTGTTTTTTGTTTTTTGTTTTTTAGTCACTATTCTAATTGTTTGTTATGAAAGTTGTTGATTTGTTTTTGTTTATTTTTGAAGATTATGCGCTGGAGAATTGTGATATTTAATCGGTTAGAGTTTGTGCGATTAGTGCCAATTGCTCTTTTAGGACACGGAAAGAAGGACGATCCTCAGGACAATGACACCAACATTTTTTCATTACCTGAAACGAAAAAGAATTAAGAAATTGTTAATAAAATTCTCTCTCAAAATTTAAAAAAATAAAATGAAAGCTATATGCTGGAAATATTAGCCTGATTTGCGTATATGCCTCTAGAGAATAAGGATGACAGCATCGAAGTCGAATTCTATGACTTCTTAGACTAAGCGCCAGCCACAATGATACCAAAATTTTGCTAGGATCTTTAAGAAGAGCTGGGTAAGGGAACCATATTTGAGCGGATACTCGTAAATAAGTACCCATTTTAGGGATTAAAATGCAAGTTTTTCACCAATTTATTTTTTATATTTTATATACGAGGGCTGTTTGACGAATACCCGGATTAGAAATGACAACGCAACTTTTTTAAGTTTTGACAATTTATTTTTCAATATAATTCCCTTTCAACTCGATACATTTTTCACAGCGGTGCTGCAACTTTTTTAACCCCTCCGTATAGTACTACTTTTGTTGGCCTGCAAAATACTCCTCCGCTGCGGGAAAGACTTCCTCGTTTGACTCGTACTTCTTTCCGGCGAGCGATCTTTTAATGTTCGGAAACAAAAAGAAGTCACAGAGAGTAAATCGTAGCGCAATTCGACCAATTTGGCTGTGGCGGAGCCGGTGCGTTATCGTGGTGAAAAAGCACTGTTTTCTTCGCCATATATGGTCGTTTTTTCTTCAAATCAGCGTTGAATCGGCGCAAAAAATTGACTTAGTATGCTCCTTTGATTGTTTTTCCCTTCTCCACACACACCTCGCGCGTCCCAAAAAACGGTGGCCTTCACCTTTCCAGCCAAAGGCATAGTCTTCGTTTTCTTTGGAGCATGTTTCCCCGGTAAAACCCATTGCTTTGATTGTTCTTTGCCCTCTGGTGAATGAATGAATCCATGTCCCATCGACGTTCATGAGACGACGCAGACACACTCCTCCGGATTTCGATTAAACAGGGCCAAGAACACTTATTCTTCGGTATGAGCAAACGCGGCACCCATCGCGCGGACAGCTTTCTCATGCCCAAAATCTCGTGTAGGATATGGCCAATGCGTTTAGTTGAGATGCCTGCTATTCGTAACTCAGCCAAATCGCGAATTTTCATTCGGCGGTCCACCAATACGAGATCATGAATTTTGTCCACTGTGGTAAACGTTTTCGGGCCACCTGGGCGCGGTTCACCAAAAACCGGCGTGCGGCCAAGGCGAAAGTCTGCGAACCAATGGTAAACGGTTGTACGAGAAGGTGAATGGGTCCCATACACATTATCGAGAATGGGTTTGATTTCATCGCAGGTTTTGCCACTCAAAAACAATAATCGGATCACGGAGCGATACTGCTAACACTAACACGATGTTTTGAAATGGGTGTCAAAAGAAAACTAGGCGTCGGATTGTCACCAATCCGGGACGGGCTAAAAGAGGTTATACAAATGATGGCACACTCATTTTGGCACAGTAGCGCCACTTATCCTCCGATTCGGGTATTTATTAAACAGCCTCCGTATATATATTTTATTTCAGAGCGATACTTTCCGCAACGTTCCAGCTACTTTTTTAAACCATTTGAAAAATATGATATTTGAACTCGATAAACGTCTTTGTTTACATCGTAAAAAAAATCAAATCAAAATGAAACAGAAGGTATTTTAAAATTAAAACAGGGATAAAAGAGCGCTACAAGCGGTTTAAGGGTGGCCGCATGCCTGTTGACAGTGATTCGCATTCTGTCCAATTCCGGATAATTGAGCCGGTGCGTTGTCGTAGTGGACAGCACTGTCTACATTTTGCTAAATGGGGCAGTGTCTCTGTCAATGACTCATTAAATCGGTTTAATGATTAACTGTGATCGTGTTCTGTTCGTTCAAAAATTGGACAAAGATTATTTCCTTCGAGTCCCGAAAACCCGTTGCATTGAAATTTCAACCAATGAGACAGTCGAGCAGATTCGCATTGAAAAAATCTAAATTTACGGACGCAAAAACTTTAGCGGATTTCGCTTAAAGAGCTCCAAAAATTGCTTCGAATTGGACAACCGGACTTCGAAGCGCTAATAGTAAACATTTTCATTAATTTCAGAAGTCATATGAGTGAGAAAAGGTCGAAATACATGATTTTTTCTCGTTAGAGAGTCACTATGAAGGAATACGTTGAAACGGCTGAAGAAGGAGACATGGTGCATTGGAACTTTTGTGGAAATTCGAAGACATCGAGACGCCGGACAGCTTTCCATGGAGACTACAGGATAAGAAAATGCACGCAGATCCGAGTTTTCAAGATTCGTTAAATCGTCGAATTGAGAAAGGGTTGTGCAATGTTGGAAATCAAGGAAGAAAAAATGAAGACCCACAGAACTTGTAACATGCCGACGTTTATTGTTAGGAATCCGAAGAAACCTGGAAAAGTTATCTGAAATTATCTGGAAGTGGTAAGCAAATTGAGGTCGTAAGCAAAGTCAAAGCAGCAGCAACAGCAAAAGTTCTTGATATTTGATAGAAAACACCTAAGCGATATGATATTTACTTTTTCAATTCTTTTTGCCAAGGCAAAAGAAGGCATCTTGAGAGTAGTTAAACTATCTGGTAATTCTAAAGCTGCTTCTTCAGGAAGTGTGGAGCTCATCCATCGATTGGGATGAAACTATTCTGAAGCGCTTATGTAGCCAATGAGAATTGGAGCTGGATTCCAAGTCGTGAGAACGTTGCGGATTACGGAACAAGATGAAAAAGAATGTCAGCATTTGACAAAGTCGAAAAATGGTAGAGAGAACCCTCATTTCTATTTGAACCTGAAAGCTCGTAGCCTGGTGTATTACCAAAACCAGACGAAGAAGAAAGAGATGAGCTGGGACCTAGGTTCTTACTTCAGTATAAATTATTCAGCAATAAGCTTGGAAGATTGAAGAAAATCCTAGCGAAGACAATAGTCTTTAAGTGTGCTTTGTCACATGAGGAACAAAAAACAGTCTCTGTTAGTGTGGGTGGATCAGGGTGGGGTAACATATATGGAGACGAGATGGCGGTCTTAGTAAATGGCGGGAAATTACAGAAGACCAGTATTCTTTATAAGTGCTGATGAAGGGCTGTTGAGAATGAAAGCATGTACCAAAAATGCCAGTTTCGCAAAACATCCTTTGCTATTACCAGGACGGCACCAGGTAACATCTTTGTTAATTTGTCAGTATCACAACATGAATCACCATAGTTGTCAGAAGGCCGTTGTAGCACGTTAAGGCTAATCTGAAATAAATGCATGAGATGCCGTTTAAATAGTGCCCAGAGATACCCCAGCTACCTGATGCGAAACTCGCTGCATATTCAATACCATTTACGGGCGTAGAATATTTTCGACCGATAACTGTTAAGGCGGGAAGGAATTAAGAGAAGTAGGATGTTCTTTTCACCTGCCTTACCATGACAGCCATTCGCTTTGAAGTGGCATAGAATCTTTCATCTGATGCCTGAATAATGTGTGCGCGTAATTTTACTGGCCGACGTGGAACTCCATCAAGATAAAGAACCGGTAAAACAAGGTCAGCGGTAGTTTATTCTCTACGATTGCGTACAATCGCCACCACAAAATACAGTATCAGATCTTATTGAATACTGTGAAGAAGAGACTTATTATATGCAGCGATGTTCAGGCAATCATTTCCTGAACTTCAAATCTGGTTGTCTGACCTGGTTGCTAATAACATTGGCCCTCAGCGAACATTTGGTATGAAAGTAAGACAGTAACAAGCAATCGACATAACGCTATCGAACAGTTATTCTAAGGAGATTATCGATGGGAAAGTACTATCGGAGTTTTCCATATTAGACCATAGATGCATAAAATTCAGAAACGAATGCAAGGCTTTAATCTTGCTGAAGAGGAGAAATTTGCGGAAATCAATTAGACACGCTTTAACGCGGCGTTCGACAGGTACGTCAATGTTCCACCTAAACTACCTAAAAACGAAACAAGAGATGGATAAAAAGTTGCTCAGAACCTGAACAGAACCAGAAATGTATTGAGTCCTCGTGTACAGCCAGTTCTGGTGTTACTTCCATTGATGGCTTGAAGTTTTCTGGCCCCGCTTGCGTATATCTAATCATAATACAACAAGGAATAGACTAGGTGCTGGCAACTCTGGGAAGAATCTCCACTAATAGTCTGCCACTGGCATACATACCAAACACCGACTAGTCTGATTATCTGACAGCTCTAATGTTTTTTTTTAGAACAAATCGTTTTGGATGCAAACTTCTTTGGACTAAAAGTGATGCATCGAAAACCTCCAAGGCACTATCGGCTTTTTAGTAATGTAAAGGATCCATGTACAATACCTAACGATTAATGAAAACTTCAGTACGTCAACAACTAAGGGAATATTTCCCTCAAGAAAGAGTAGCAATAAGAGATCTTATCCAAAACATTGGGATACAGTAAAAAAAACTTCTTGCCATCGAATTAGATGTTATTATTGGAAAATGACAAAGAAGAAAGAGTATTACCCTTTTGAAGATATGTGTAAACTTGTCGAGGATCAAAAGGCTATAAAATCTCAACCCAGCACTTCGTGAGAAGTGATAAGCGTACCTACGTTCGCTGAAGCAGACTTACAGAGAACTAACCGGTGGTCAGTGTTCACGATAACATAGAAGTCTTCCTGCTTATTTTGAAAGGAAATTAACATCAGTCAGACTATATATACAGAGTAGTAGACAATCTTAAATTTACTTACATCATAAATTTCCTTAGCACAGGACTTTGGTTTCTCTAAAATAATTCCACGCTGAACACGTTCAACAACCTCGGTATTCTTTAGGCGACCATATGGCATTTTACCGCATGTAAACACCTCCCACATAAGGACACCTGCAATGTAATCCAAACAAATCAATCAAACCCAAACTTTGTCTTCGATATCAATTTGCAATAATACCATATGCCCAAACATCACTTTTGGAGGAGAATCGAGTATAATTCAAGACCTCTGGTGGTGCCCATTTAATAGGAAATTTAGTACCGCCAGAACTGGTATACTGATCATCCAACACATATCGTGCCAATCCGAAATCAGCAACTTTCACAACATTCTCAGAGCCAACCAAACAATTACGTGCAGCCAAATCACGATGAATGTAATTATGTCGTTCAAGATATGCCATTCCTTTGCTCACCTAGAACAACAAAAAAATACAAAAAAAAAAAAAACTAAATCCTCAGTTCAAAAGCTTGAGGAGACAATAAAATCTTCTTACCTGAATGCACATGTCTAACAAAAGACCCATATTACCAATCAAAGTAGTCTCATGACGTCGCAAATAATTAAGCAGAGATCCATGTTTCATATACTCAGTCACAATGTAGATTGGGCGATGTTTTGAACAAACTCCATACAACTGAACCAAGTTTTGATGTTGTAACTTGGTCATTACCTTGGCTTCTTCAATGAAATCATCTTCAGACATTGTGCCTTCTTTCATCATTTTAACAGCTGTATCGATTGAGCTACGCCATTTGCCACGTCGCACAACACCGAATTGGCCAGAGCCCAGCTCTTCACCGAGCACCAGTTCCGCTGGATGAATTTCCCATTTATCTGTCAAATAACAGAGATGAAACATTACAGAAGTTATAGAATGCATTTGATGTAATGGCTTACCATGAGACAATCCAGCTGTTGGCGGTACAGGCCTATCACAGGGCGATGACTTTAAACGACAGGCTAGGCCTCCCGAATTGTGTCGATGATAATTGATAAGATCAGGAATAGTTTCACAGCAATGCTTCTCCGACAGATAGTATTCACCACGAGCATTTTGTTTGATGTGGTAGTGCTTTACATGAGATTGTGGACTGCAAATAAAGTTTGAGATTGAGTTGCAGAAACGAACTGATGAGCGTCGATTATACTTACACTTTGGTATGTAGCGATAGAGTGTATAGACCTTTTGTGGATGATTTTCTAACTACGAAACAGCCTTCTTTGTCGCCCTGTTTGAGTAGGGATTCAGCTCGTTGTCGAGACATGTCACCGACATACCACCTGTAATTCAAAAATGCAAACGCATTAGGAAACAAAAGACTCGTAAATGCAATCGAAAATACACAACAAATCGAAGCTTGTTAAAGTCTTGTTTGGCCAAATAGCCAATCATTAGGTCGACCAGAGCTACGAATATGTAATTTCGATGTTGTGGTCGTTCTTCCAGGTGTGGCAGTTAATTATATACTTACTCGTAACGTTCAAGTCCGAGTAGAGCTTTTGGCTTAACGTAATTACTGGGTATGTAGCCAACATTTCCGTGTTGATCTTTGACTTTCCACCAATGCTCCTGGGAGTCATCAATTACCTCGTATTCAGCGTTCTATAAAAACAGAAAAAAAAAATCCAATGAACAAACTATTACAGCTGCTAGCATGATATTTGTATTATGGTACCACAAACTGACATTTAAATTAAGTAGTTACTGTTTCGGTTATTTAGGTGAGTACAAATTAGGGGCACGGGAAACAAACATCGAAAAAAAGAAAAAAAAAAATCAAACCTCCTGGGGTATGATCAATCATGTTCAAGTGAGTTGAAGTGGATTCTAGTGGACGGAAGATGTACATCCAAATTTGGTTGGGATTTTTGGACTAATTAAGTTGTCAAGCATCAAGGCGCAGCCAAGTGAGGCAGGTTTTTCCATGGTTTAAAGTGTTCTGATTAAAGTCAAGTAGGAGTGGCAATAAAAAAAGATTTTAATTTATTTGTGCATACAGTTTTGTTTGGATTTCATTCGTAAAGAAGTTGAAGATGATATAAGGAAAGATACATTTAGAATGAGCCACTGCATTGTACTATGCCCACTAACAAGACAATGTTTTCTATTTGCAGGCGAAGTTCTACAGACACTCCATTTACATTATTCCGACTATTCTTCTTACGTAATAGTTGTCGAAAACAGCGAATAATGACAGAATTGAAAGGTCAAACTTATCCAACCTAATCAGAAGACATAGTAGACGAATTTGGTTTCCAAATGGATAACGAAAGTTACCTCAAGCGAAGTGAGAACCACTTGTCCAGCGGTATGACAAGTTGAGCGTATCATATTCACTTGACAGAGAGGAAGACGATTGGCAAGCGCTCTACAGATTTTTCTAAGTACATGCAAATGTGCCAGAAGTAGATATTACCACAATCCACCAACTGTAATAGAGTGGGCCAGACAAATGACGAATCAGAACCTAAGACATTCACTAAGGTTGTTCCGATATATCTGCATACATTTACGGAAGATCGATTTTGCAACGGGTGACATACGATAGCTGCTACGCGTTTTCGTTATCTCAATATTTGCTAGAGTGACTAGGTAATAATATTTAGCTGGATGTAGGTCTCCTATTTAGATGGCTGGATGTTATAGACATAGGGTAGCCGCTGCCCAATGTTGAAACAGTTACACATGAATTGTGCTCTTCTCTACTCCAAGTGGTAGCCATCAGTTATTAGTGGGTGTCTGTCGGGACCTGAACTGCTGAGCTTGTACGCGCAAGTGTTGAAAAAGAAACAAAAATAGCAGCAGTTTAAACACGACAACGGACAAATTATCTAGATGGAGTCATGATGGCGCCACAGCTTTCTACAGAAGCAATTTCTGCATATTTGGAGCGCAGGCCGATAACAAGTCAGATTCTTGAAAAGGATACATAGGCGGTTTAGGCCTTCCATTCCAATTATCTCCAATGAAAAATGTGCGGAGTATGACATCAAAACAGTAATTGATGACTTCATTGCCAAAATCGATAAGGACACACCTTCGCCGGATTAGCCGAAGGGAACAGTGTCCACGACACGGCAACAGATAATGGCTTTCGGCTAATCTCTTTTATAGCAATTCATAACAAGACTAGGAATGGATAAGGCAACTTGACGTTCTCCAAGTGGTCGCACCGCCAACAAAATCGCCTAAGCTAGACACGAATCTATCATTTTGAAAGTGCAAACAATGATCATAAGAGTTCTGCTATATGGCGCCGAGTGTTGGACTTTCAGAAGGAAGATAGGAGGAGAAATTAAAACCGCGGTTTCTACTACTTGTATAAAGATCTGAATGTCTACTACCCTGACTGGGATACATCGAGTGAATTGACAATAATGCGCTACCAAGGAGAATCTTCGAATTACAGCTCCTATGTTCAAGACGACAAGAATCAAACTATCGCACCATAGCTTGACGCAAAGTATCTTACCATCGACCTTATGTATGCTGAAAAGCAAGAAGTCTATTAGTACTTACCTTTTCTAAAGAAAGATCTCCTCCTTCGATGGCTTTAAAAGGATATAATGCGACGACGATTTTCACAAAGTGTGAGTTGTTTTCCTGAAATAAAAGGAATTATATATATGATTATTGAATGACTTTATAAAAATGAAAATATAAGAAAAACAACACAAAGAAGAACTTGAAATGAATAGGAAGGAAGACTGCATTTGGTTTCTTATCTGACTATCTCATCATACCTGTAGTTACAGCAAAGCAGTAACACTTAGCATCTTGACTAACTTAGAATCATTTAAGAATAAGATAAATATTTATTTTGTAAATTATTCGTAACTCTATTTTAAACAGCACAGCTCATGATGGAACAGAATGGACATTAAGAACTGCTATGACCGATGACTGAATTAGAGTATGACCCATTTGATTGGAGTTTACAAACAGAAACTTTAGATGCACCTCAGTCAATGTTCTCATAGCTTCTCCAACAATATATCAATATTACCTTTGGTGAATGAGACTGAGAATAACTTTTTATCAGCAATTAAAACTCCAACTCCAATACTAGGATGTAGGAATGTCGTTAATTCAAGCCAAAAACAAAGATCCTCTATTGATTAGCAAAGAATTAATTTTTATTTTTTCTCAGTGAAGATACCACCAGGAATACATATGCAGTACCACATCAATTTTTCTGAAAGACTCAGTTTTTGACATTCAGTAAGGAGCATTGCTGGATTAAAACAGACTCTGATCTATGTTATGGCCAGTAACCCATTCTACTCTTCGCATTCTAATTGTATGTTAGATGACTGGGACAAGGGTTCTTCTAGAACTTTAAATTTTACAGACACTTTACTATTGACTTTCGCATTCTTAACACTGCCTCTCGAAAGGGTCGGTACTATTTTTTTCTCTTCTAATATACCATCTGGATTTAAGATCAGACATTTCATACAGGAACCATGAAGAACTGCATCTAAGGCCTTCGATGATTGATGAGTTTCATACCATTTATGACGAGCAATCTGAAAGACTGTGTGCTTATCTTTTGATGTCGAATTCATTCTCAACGAGTTTAGATCTGGCTGCTGCAGCAATAACCAAACAGTAGGAAGCTTGTTGTTACGTAGCCTTACTTGACGGTACTAGCACCATCAAATTCAGTAGCCAAACTCATTGACCATTGTAAAGCCAGGAAGATAGAGTTTATCACATGTTACCATCGCTCAGAATACCTTTGGAATCATTATCTCCCTGGTATCCACAATATTGTCTTCCAGCCAACATTTGTAACAGCAAGTAATTGGCTTAGCCCTATGCAATAGATATCCCTAAGAGATTATAACCTAGAAAGAACTATCTTAGGTTTCTTCTTCTTCTTCTCAGATTGCCTGTTTCCTAGAACAGAATACAGAATGCAGCATAAGGAGAAAAGCTATAATCCCTACAGTTCAGCACTAAAAGTGAAGCATCGAAAGCCCCCAAGGCACTACCGGCTTTTTGGTGATGTAAAGGATCCGACCAAATAACGAAAACTTCAGTACATCAACAACTAAGGGAATATTTCACTCTTATCCAAAACATTGGGATGCAGTAAAAAAATCTTCCTGACATCGAATTGGATGTTATCATCGAAAAATGACAAAGAAGAAAGAGTATAACCTTTTCGAAGGTTTGTGGAAACTAATCGAGGATCAAAAGGCTATAAAATCTCAACTTGCAGTAACCTCTCCAGCCCACCACTTTGTGCGAACTACGTTCGCTGAAGCAGACTTACTGCAAAGAGTTGGGACAGCCGAATAGACTATAGTTATAATCCCTACAGTTCAGCACTTGAAGGCATCTACACTTAGCAGAAAGTAGAAAATCTGAACATTAGGCTCCAATCTCACTTTCTAAATAGCCAGATCGTGGTGATGTACGACGATATTAAATACACTCCTGCGTCCTTTGATGTTCAATGCAGTTACACTGCATAAATTTATAGATCAGCTGTAGCACACTCTAAGTGGAATCGTTCTTTGCTAGGCGTACAGTAGCTTATACAGGTATAAAGAAGTTTGGCGATTAGTGAGATTATACGAAAAATCGGCAAAGATAACAATTCACTCGCTAAAATTTTGATGCAGAATTAAATTTTCCTTCGACAAGAAAGAGCACAATGGGCATTGTCACTCCCTACTTAAAGCTGTCAACAGTTTTAAACCTATATGCTCAAGTCCATGCAATGGATGTTATATTTGATGTTTCAGAATGTAAGGCTCCTGAAGACAGACGAAAAGCCAAATTCATTGATTTCTCCTAGGTTTACAAGTCAAAATACCATCACGAGAAAATTAGGGCGCCAATGGACTTGCTAATTTAGCCCTTTAATGAAGTCCTCGGTAAGGACTTCCATTGACATGTGGGGGTATTTGTACTCCAGGTTGCAGGCAATACCAAAGGAATGCTTATAGATATCTCTGAAAAGTCAACGGCATTCATGCTATTGATCAGTAAAAGTCTCTAGATTGCTTATTGGCATCTTAACAGGGCACATCGCTTTTGCTAACCAACTCCATGAGTGTGTACAGAGACTGGAATAACACGGGACCGAGCAAGCCCTGATAGGCCTGGTACCTTTCGTTCGGCCGAGAGTATCTTTCCTGTGGCTGAAGATGTCATAGAGGCGCTGTCGACATCGATCAGACGACGTGTTACGCAACTGAATTGGCCATTCCACGTACGTCTTTACGGCGCATTTTGGTGAAACACTTGAAGATGTTACTTTAAAAAGTGCAGACAGCTGATGGATGTTGACCATGAATCGCCTCTAACCTATGCTATGTGAGCGTGAGGAGAGCGTTCCTATGTATATCTCAACAACCAACTGGACGATTTTACGTCAAAAATAATCGTAAGTGACGAGACCCATTTACACCTATGTATCATAGAAACAAAAAAAAAAAAAAATTTGCGATACTGGAGCATTAAAAATCCGCGAGTAATGCACGAAGAGCCATTGCATCCACTCGAAGTCATTTCATGGTGTGCTGTTTACGTTGGAGAAGTCATTTTTGTTTAAGAACAGCGCGGACCACCACGGTCATTGTGGATGGTTAGCGCTTCAAAGCCATGAATAATGAATTTATCATTCCCCAATTGGCTACATTGGGACATTTGAAGGACGGAGCAACGATGCATACTGAATGAGCCACTACCGACATTCTAAAGCAGAAGTTTCCCGATCGTCTGATATCGCGTTTTGGCGATTTGCCTGCAAGATCACCTGTTTTGACCGCCCTAGATTTCTTTCTATCGGATTATTTAAAGTATCGGGTTTATGTAAACAAGGCAAAAACTCTGGCAGTCCTCAAGGAGAACATCCGTGAAGAAGTAGGGAACCTATTTTACGAAAAAAGCCATGGAAAATGCCATAAAAAGAGCCCAAATGGTGATCAACAATGGCGGCAGACACTTGAGTGATATTATTTTCAAAACATGAAGGAACAAAAACTTAAAAGCCCAAATAAGCATTTATTCCAAAGATATAGGCTTGGGAAATTGGGGCATTTGTTATGGCTCACCATGTTATGTATGAATTCTCTATAAAGAAGGCACAGATAGAGTTCAAATGAATTTAATTACTGTGCTGAAATATAAGTCGCAAGTCGCTAACGACTTTCTTACCGTAGAATATGCAGATGTTAGACTATAATTATTTCAGCAAGACCAATATTCTCCATAAATCGATTGATCACAAAGTCAGATTCGTTAGTTAATCATTAAATTCATCACCATGTAAGGCTCAAAATCGCCATACTTCAGAACAGCGATCACTTTGATGTGAACTAATTTACCTCATTAGGATGTGAAAGACACAAAGATCTTATGAAGAACTAAGCATACATTTTGCTACCATTTGAAAGACCACTTCACCAGCGCATCAGTTATATTGATTCGAATTATATGACCCCAATGTCTGACAAAAAAATAACAAAATAATTCTAATGCTGCATTTGGCTGTATGTTTCTAATTGAATATATGAACTGAATATCTAATATTTTAAAATGCAGTGATCGAGTAGCGATACAAAAACGACAAGCCAACGTTGCCAGGTTGAAAAGCAAGACAACATAAGAGCTTCGTCTCATGAAGTTTGCAACTATACACTGTGCGGTATCTACTATATTTTAGACGGATAATTCATTCATTCACGAATGAAGTGTTTTTTTCAAGTTCATGATAAAAAAGATGATTTCTCCCTCTATTTACTAAGCAAATGCAAGGAATGGTTCTATAGGAACAGATATACATAACTCCAGTTCGCTACTCAACTCTTTTGTTTTCACAAAACTAAAACTCCCTTTCGGAGTTCTCTTCTCTTCTGTTCGCTTTTAATTCCAGTTTATTTAATTTTAAATTTACCTTAGCTTTAGAATTAGGAGTACCGGGTGTCGGTATACCACCTGGCATTGTGTTATCCAAAATGACCGTACCGTTTCCGTTCACAATACTTGTTGACGTCTTAAATGTTGAAACGGATGACTATAAAACATAAAAAATAAGAAAAAGAAAAACAAATTAATCCAATCAATCCGACTACAAATAATACACAAACAAGAAATCAAATCACACAAATCCTGTGTCTGGATAAATGATTTCTGGATTTCTTACCGGCAGATGAGATGAGGTGGGCGTTGAACTACCTAAACTACCCGAACTATTATGATGCAGGCTAAATTGACTGGTGGATGTTGAGTTATTTGGACTTATGCTCCGTGTCGAATTCTGGGCGGGAGAACTTCCTGTGCCTGTAAGAAAAAAAAAAAAAAACAAATAAATTAAACGGACGTAAAACAAACTCGTACAAGTAAATGACGATATTTTTTACATTTTTATTTTTATTAGTTTGCTTTATTTTGCATTCCCTCTTTCTGCTGTACATGACATATGGGTCATAATTATTAATTCCCAAGTGGGAGAAATCGAAGAAGAGAATTATAACAAAAAAAAAAAAAAAAAATAAATAAATAAATAAAAAAAAAAAAAATAACACAACTGAAAGGATAAAAGGAACGAAAATGAATACTCATCAACAATGCACGCGATTACATCGAGCGATAAGCTGTCGAGACGAACGAGTGGAACATCGATGGACAGACATGTGAAGATCATGGAAATCTTGGAACTTCGTCTTTGTTAGAGAATATGCATCGACGAGCAGCATGAAGTTGTTCTCTCCAATCTTTTTTTTTTTTTTTTTTTTTTTGTAAATTCTTTTACCTTTGTCATCGTTATCGTCGCTTTGCTCCGTCTTATGGTGTTTGATTATTATAATAACTCGAGGATTTTTCTTTCTATGGGTCTTAACGTCTTTACACTCTCAGCTTAGGTCTCTGAATTGACATGGTACGAATAGGGAGCAGGTGATTTAAGTTTGAACAAAAGGTAATCATAAGGCATTAGGGTAGAGCAAGATATTTTCTTGTGGGAACCTATTAGTACTAGCACTTCTGAGGAGATTTGTTGTAAAAAAAAAAATCAAGAGATGCGGTAGAAAGAATTCACAGATGACTTTGCATCTAACTAGGAAAGAAAAATATCCTCTATCTTTTGTTAGTGAGAAAAACTAAATTTAATGGAGTTCCACAGGGGACACCTGTTGACCCCATATTGTTAAGTCATACTGAGACATTGAGACATAATTGAAGGAACTTGTATTGCTGTAGTGCAATAGATATTCTTACTACCTTAGAGTGATTATTGACTCAAAGATTTAAAGATGCGTGGGTTCACGCATCTAATCTCTTTGCTAAGCAAATTGCAAATATCAAAAGGCAGTTCATAGCCGAATGTTCATAGCCTTTACAAAATTTTCAACGTTTACGCTCAGCAAAGAGACATATTCTTGCCGATTTTCAACACAGCCTAGAACAACTGACTAATATTCAGTTGACTTTTTACCGATTTTCCAATGAATCCTCAATTGATTTCCAATTCATCATTAAAGAATTTCTGGCCGATCTTCAGCCGATTTTATTATGATCCACAAAAGGACTGGAAGGGATTTAAAATCGATCCTCAATGGATCTTCTACTGATCGTCGAATGATCTTCAATGGACTCTCAATGGATCTTCTACTAATCTTCCACGAATTTTCTAATGATCACTATCAGATTTTCTACCCATCCTCTGACTATTTTCAATTGATCTTCTGCCGGTCATCAACGGACCTTTTGTAATTCATAAGCGATACCAATCTTTGGTAGATGTTTTGTCAATCCTCAGCAGATTTTCTGCCAATCTCCAGTAGATATTTTGATGATCATTAGCGGATCTTCTACCTTCCTTAGCAAATTTCTTGTTTATCCTCAGCAGATCTTGTGCTGACCCTCAGCAGAATTTATATCGATTCTCAGCGGATCTGTTGTTATTACCTCTACCTCAGGTAGAGACTGAATATTTTGATATATTTGCGGTTCTTCTCCAGAAACAGAAAGACTTTCACCTGTTTTTCCAATACTAACATTTCTTCGTCATTCTTCTAACTCATCTCGATAGCTATAAAACTGTCTTCTTGTCTCGTATGTCCAGTTTCTTTAACAAATCTTTAACAAATTTAGTTTGAAACGTCTCGTCTCGTCATGCCGGTCAATGTATTGATTTCTTTTTAAGTCATAACCACCCACGGTTGAATCAATTAACATTTTTATAACCCCCATGCCGATAGCAAGGTCAGATCATTTTACAGATCAACTACTCTCTATCTCAAAACTACCTCACAGTCACAACTCAGTGTGAGTTCATCAAACTTCTACACGATCATCAAAGCGATGAACATGCGAAAGTGTCCGTTTGTTCCAAACGTCACACTTAGCATTCGACTTGTTTTCATATCAAGAATTGAAATTCATTAGATAAACCATATCCCGACTTTGGTAAGTAACTTCTTGCATTCTACGGTTAATGAGCAGCCGCAAATCACAAAACACAAAGGTGTATCCACTTAGCTCTGTAGAAGACGATTCCAAGCACGTCTCATCAAATGTCCATCACTGATTTCCGTTTCATTTGTCCAGTCTTCGGTGTTGTTATCGTTGTCGGTATACTGTACGATGTTGCGCGTTGATTTTTGTTAGCTGAAAGCTGGTAAGAAGCTTAATACAGCTCAAGACTCATATTTAAATTGAAATTCCAACACTCGGATAGAAGGTGAATAAAATAATTTATGCTTATGGTGGGGTTCAGTTACCGCACCTCGGTATAGGGCTATGAGATGGGATTTTGTAATGTGGACTTTTATAAAAAAGCGATTTTAATCGGAAGGGAGGATCACGGAAATTCCATTGAGCCTATTGTTATGACATTTACATCCTGAAAAAGGTTGTGAATTTTATTATAGTCTAAGTAAAATCCTAACGTTGGGCGCCAAATGTTTTTTTTTTTTTTTTTTTTTTTTTTTTTTTTTTTTTTTTTTTTAAGAACTTGATCTCTGTCAATTCCTCGTCAAGTATTTGTAAATTCTGGCACGACCAAGCAACATTTATCGTTTTTGAGGGAATACGATGCGTTAAGATGTAAAGGTTGGTGGACCATTTATCGCGCACTTAGTAGGGGAAATATCTCATTTAGACACCTTGCACCTCAGGTAGATTGAAAGCAGCGTAACGGCACCTAGTTTTTGCTTATAAATTAGAGGAATACTACACCAATGACAGAAGTCAACTAACTATATTAAAATCAAGCTGGGGGAATGGAAGGATTCAGTTAAGAATATTTTATCTCAAGCTATGTGACAGGTTGGTCGACTCGCTGCAGTTATATGCAGATGGTTTATCTGTACTGTGGGTTGTGTCACACAAAGCGTACGTGTGCTCTTACATTTAGGTAGTCTTAAAAAGTTATCGATAATTGGTGGACTAGAAATGAACTTGCAGTCAATCTTCTTAAAGCTGATATTATTCTCTTTAGGAAAAGGATGGATGTGTCTGATTTGATTCATATGGTGCTTAAAGGCATCATCATCTCCAAAAGTTCAGTACAGGGTAACAAATGTACATAAACAAAAGATGTCATTTTAAAAGCCTTTAAAAAGAGTTTTCAGCTAGACAAGAAGCTTGTTACCGAGGAAGATCCGATAAATTTAAATACTCATTTTCCGTTTAAAAAGAAGTGGTCTTTGGGAGAAAACGCACTGGAGTAATTGACTTAAATCTCTTTTGACTCTTGTTCTATTGACAAGGCGTTTTATGCGTTGCCAGAACCTTAGTCCATTAAATCCTTAGCAGTTGGGTTCTTATGGGTAGCTTCAAAACCGATTTAGAATGTTGCGCTGGTTCATTTTTGTGGACGACAACGTTAAATCTCGCTTCCCTGTAGAAAAATTTGTGTTAGTCTCTTGAGTGGTGACATACGAAATCGTTAATCCTGATTGCAATGAACTTTATTTTTAGGCATCGGCGTGGGGGGTTAAGTATCGAAATCTTAAGATCTTGTTGAACACTTCCAAGCTTCAAAGATCCGAGACTTCTCTCAACAGTCGAAAGGCTGAATTCATTCATTGTTTGATTCCCAGGTCACAATGGGGTCGGGAGAAATGAAATCGCTGATGAACATGCTAGGTAAAGCTCAGAAGAGAGCCTCTTGGGAATCGAAACTGCATTAGAACTGTCTGCATCCTCGGTTAGAGCTTGCATTGAATGTTGGATTTCAAGTTTTGGCTGCCAGCCAAATGATGGTTCTGTGACTGCGTTAACCCCGGCCTTTCTAAAACCCTAGTAAGATCAACGTTAAGGATTAAGGGCCATAAGTAGTCAGATACGGAATCGGCCAAGACTGAATGCGATCTGCTAGATTTTGAGCCTAAAATTGTGAATTTTATTATAGTCTAAGTAAAATCCTCACGTTGGGCGCCAAATGTTTTTTTTTTTTTTTTTTTTTTTTTTTTTTTTTTTTTTTTTTTTTAAGAACTTGATCTCTGTCAATTCCTCGTCAAGTATTTGTAAATTCTGGCACGACCAAGCAACATTTATCGTTTTTGAGGGAATACGATGCGTTAAGATGTAAAGGTTGGTGGACCATTTATCGCGCACTTAGTAGGGGAAATATCTCATTTAGACACCTTTGCCTTGCACCTCAGGTAGATTGAAAGCAGCGTAACGGCACCTAGTTTTTGCTTATAAATTAGAGGAATACTACACCAATGACAGAAGTCAACTAACTATATTAAAATCAAGCTGGGGGAATGGAAGGATTCAGTTAAGAATATTTTATCTCAAGCTATGTGACAGGTTGGTCGACTCGCTGCAGTTATATGCAGATGGTTTATCTGTACTGTGGGTTGTGTCACACAAAGCGTACGTGTGCTCTTACATTTAGGTAGTCTTAAAAAGTTATCGATAATTGGTGGACTAGAAATGAACTTGCAGTCAATCTTCTTAAAGCTGATATTATTCTCTTTAGGAAAAGGATGGATGTGTCTGATTTGATTCATATGGTGCTTAAAGGCATCATCATCTCCAAAAGTTCAGTACAGGGTAACAAATGTACATAAACAAAAGATGTCATTTTAAAAGCCTTTAAAAAGAGTTTTCAGCTAGACAAGAAGCTTGTTACCGAGGAAGATCCGATAAATTTAAATACTCATTTTCCGTTTAAAAAGAAGTGGTCTTTGGGAGAAAACGCACTGGAGTAATTGACTTAAATCTCTTTTGACTCTTGTTCTATTGACAAGGCGTTTTATGCGTTGCCAGAACCTTAGTCCATTAAATCCTTAGCAGTTGGGTTCTTATGGGTAGCTTCAAAACCGATTTAGAATGTTGCGCTGGTTCATTTTTGTGGACGACAACGTTAAATCTCGCTTCCCTGTAGAAAAATTTGTGTTAGTCTCTTGAGTGGTGACATACGAAATCGTTAATCCTGATTGCAATGAACTTTATTTTTAGGCATCGGCGTGGGGGGTTAAGTATCGAAATCTTAAGATCTTGTTGAACACTTCCAAGCTTCAAAGATCCGAGACTTCTCTCAACAGTCGAAAGGCTGAATTCATTCATTGTTTGATTCCCAGGTCACAATGGGGTCGGGAGAAATGAAATCGCTGATGAACATGCTAGGTAAAGCTCAGAAGAGAGCCTCTTGGGAATCGAAACTGCATTAGAACTGTCTGCATCCTCGGTTAGAGCTTGCATTGAATGTTGGATTTCAAGTTTTGGCTGCCAGCCAAATGATGGTTCTGTGACTGCGTTAACCCCGGCCTTTCTAAAACCCTAGTAAGATCAACGTTAAGGATTAAGGGCCATAAGTAGTCAGATACGGAATCGGCCAAGACTGAATGCGATCTGCTAGATTTTGAGCCTAAAAGACTTGAATAGATAAAGTTGTGTATCAACTTGGTGGTTGCTGGGAATCATATGCAAAAATCCTTATGCTCATAGGCGACAATAGCATGTTTGAACGGGTGAAAGTTGTTTAGTCTATGTAACTTGGTCCAGTAATCTGCCTTACTAAGTTTCTACCACTACTGAAACAGACAAAAAAATTTATCAAAAGATGACGACCTTTGGCTTTCTGAAATTTTAAACCTCCTCTCAAACAAAGTAGTGAAGAAGGTAAGTGCTTAGGTGCCAAAGCTCACTAAAAGCTCATAAAAGCTCTGTTGTAGTATCATCCGGCATTTACTGATCCTGATACTGTCGAGAAAGGCCAATAGTAGTTTGATGTCTTAACAGCCACACGTTGTAAGAATATTAGCAGCTCTATTCCCCAGAAGAAATAGGAACGTTACAGGTATCATAATACTCCATCATGTTTGAGTGTAAGACCTGCCATAAAGCTAGCTGGGTATCTCTCAACGGGTGTACGGAAAACTTTAAGTTTTTGTTCGACAGCGATATGAAATCAAATGGGGATGAGAGATGCGAAGTACATATCTGTTGTCCGTATTCGCATATAGACTACCAGTAAAGATGAGATCACCAGGGTAATAAAAGCACCGAAACACAAAGTGGTATAACAGCAGAGATTGTAAAGAGGCGCCAACAGCTTCTTCAGAGCCTGAATGTTTTTCCGAAGAGTGTACTGAAGAAATGAAGTCCAGTTAAAAAAAAAAAAGACCTCTTACAGATTGGGGCTGAAGATAATTGTGTGTGCTTGACTGCGTAGAAGGAAGTTGTCGGAAGAAATCGGAATCCAGAGGCGTGTGTAACAAGGAGTCTCTTTTAGCTAATATTATTTTTGTTAGTGATAAGCGATGTACTCTGGGCAATTCTCTCCACGGTAGACAGAAGGATTCGAGTGACTACACACTGAGGACGTTAGTTTGGTATTATGTACAATTATGGATCTCCGCCAAATGACAGCAAGCTTTCAGAATTAAGACCAAGCTGCGAGTATTTTGACGATGTTGAATTTGTGCAGCACCTATAAAATGTACACAACTATGACAAGGAAACTGCAAATGTTTTTGAAATGGTGCCTATGGAACAAATCAAGGATATTCTGGCCAAACGGCAGTTCTAACTCGGAGCTCGATGAGAGAATTTACAATTCAAACATAAAGGCGGCAATGAATTGGTCATACCTTTTGAAAAGGCGATACCCGGAATTGAGGAAGAGCGGGTTGAACGATACACGCATGGCGTATAACATTCGAAGAAAAATTACGTCAACAAGGACGAAGCTGGAGAGATTAAGATACATCTGTAGAAGTCATACGCGCGCTTTAAGCGAAACCAGTCATGCAAACATATATCGATCGCTTCGTTGTTAAAAAAAAGCCTCGAGAAGCTTGAACATACTGCGTTAGGCATTTAAAGGTATATCGGATAGATTCTCTACGGGCGACGACGGGTGACGCCGACTTGATTAAGAAAATTCGCGTCCAGAGTTTTAGATGGCTAGGACACGTGTATCTCATAATAAATTATCACTAATGGCCGGAATGAAATACTGAATCCAATCCGCAGAAAATAGGTAGCAGAGGAAGACTTCGCTAGCGCTGCATGATTTTAAGTCGTGTTGGTAACAGTATAGCACTTATCTGCCTGATGTTGGACTTGTTATGATTGGCAACAGAATGCCAGCTATATTGTCTACCAAGAAAGGTGAGTAACACGTAATCACATACTTGCTTTATTATGACGAAAGCGATTGGACAGATGCCGAGTTTCCGACCAATATAGAAGTGGTACTTAACTTTTCTTCCTATTATTTGCGAAGACCTAAACAAATTGCTTTAACGTTGGATGCCTTTGATTTAGAAGATGGTACGATAGTTGCACAGAAAAGGAAAATTACACTGTTGCACCTGACATGCACCTGCTGAACGATATTGACAGGTTGAATTGCAACAATATCTTCTTCGACTTTTATGTCTACACTAGAAGCTGAATCGCATCAAAAACTTTCATTATTGACGCTCTATACCTCTCAAGATAAATAAAGTAACTATCTGAACTTCGGCAAATTTCCAGAAAATCAATCCACAAATCAATTTACTTTCGGACACTCATTGGTGCAATCTAACTAAGTTGCCAATGATGACATAACCTGCAGTCACAGCTCAACCTCTTACCAGTTGGAATTCCAATTACATAATTCATCCCTCCCGTCCCGTCCCCAGCCATACTCATTTTGTCAGTAGAGACCGAAAAAGTCTGGCCTGGCAGTACGAGTATGTATTTGTCAGTATCCGTAACCGTAGCCATATCCAGAGCCGGTCATGTCAAAATGAATTAATTATCTTGCCAATGACGTGTTATGAAAATTAAAGCACTCGAGTAGCTTATGCGTTTTTTCACCTCACTTTTAGCCCCCAATCCGGATTGTGTATGGGGTTTCTGTCTTATTCGTTCGTTGGTTTGTTCGATAATTTTACTTTCCTTCCCTCTCTTCAGTTTCCGACGAATAACTTTGTGTCTATCCACAAACTGCAAAAAAAAAAAAAAATTCATAAGAAACGTCAGTCGGAGTGGATGACGACACGTTAGTGTAATGAATTCAATTTATCTTGTACTCAAACCGTCTCTGTGCAACTTAAGGTGGACGCACAATATAAAATTTGTTCTATTGGAACTAGCGGTCACTTCATATGGCGATGGCTGTGTTCAAGGGTTAACGAACTGACAATTAACCAATTGTCAGAGGTATGAACAATAGGGGAGAACGCTTTATGAATATTTTAGTGCTGTTCGTTTATAAATTCATCAGAAAAAGGTGTAGGTATTGGTTCATCGTTTTCTTTTTTTCGAGTCCGATTTGCCTGTTTCTATTTCAAAAGAACTTGTTTAATTTTTCAATTAACATTCGTAACAATGAACAGTTTGGATTATGATTTGATCTACGTTGTGCTCGTATCGATTACTTTGGAGTTGAATCTTCTGGTTTAAGACTTATTGGTGAAGGCTTTGATCGAAGTCGCTTTGTTAATTTATTAAGTTATTGCTTCCGTGTTGAGGTTATGACAATAGGAAGCAGTAATTGAAAATTAATATTTTGCTAGTGAACAGAATTCGGAACATTTAATTCGTAAATCGAAATCTAAACATCGAAGTTATGAAGATTAACCAGAATAAGGTCATCGAATGGCGTCTGAATATCGAAACGACTTTCGTTTTATTGAATTTTTTTGAAAGAGTTCAGACTGACCTTCGGTTTTTTTCTATACGAAGTAGGAGTCTTATGTGAAAATTCAGGCTAACGTATCAGTAAAGAAGGCATAATAGACAAGTGGATGTAGGCTAGCTTCCGATCAACTTTAAAATGCGAAACCACATGCCATTAAGGGACCATTTGGGACTATGAGCCAGCAAATGAGCAGTTAAAACTGAGTCGGAGGACTATCAAAGCCCAGCCAATAGAAGTTAGAGCGTGAGGGGCCCAGAAAACTGAAGCTATTGACAATTCTCTGATCGAGCTGGGCATAGAGAAATTTATTCGCCAATGGATAGTCTCTATGCTTAGAACAAGGATTATTCAGTCACAGAAACAGTCACTTAACCAAGTTCGCCCATATAGGAACTGCTTTACCAAAACTTAACTGGTAGGAAATCATCGAACTGCATTTTCTGCCTTCTGGATCAAACGTTCCATTACCAAACGGAATGGTTACGTCACCAACCGACTACATTCATACCAGCGTCCAATGGAAGAAAGACGGAGTAGTAAGGGACTCCGATACGGTCATTTACACCGATAGATCAAATATAAATTGTGGTTTGGGCCCCGGCGTCTACTCCGAATCACTGAAAATATCAATAATATAATGCTTGTCGGATTTTTTTAGCATCTTCCAATCTGGTAATCTGAGAGGCTTATGCGCAACTCGGGCGTAAACAACGCACAAACAAAACATCGCTATCAAAGCTATAGGCTCGGCTACCATATCCTCTAAACTGATGCAGAAGTAGCGGAGCGAGCTTGCCTGCCTGGGCGAATGCTTTAGGGTTTGGGTTCCAGGGTCCAGTGATATAAAAGGAAATGAGCGTGCAGATGAACTGGCTAGGTAGGACTCAGCTCTGAAAGGCTGACTCGCAGAATAGAACAAAAGACCTATTAAACAGTCCCCGCCCAGATATCGCCAGAATTAAGCCAATAATCACGGAGCATTGATCAATTGGAGACTTTTTGTATGGGATATCTAGTTTGGCCAAAAAATGTTATTAAGTGGCAAAGCCTTATCGAAGGAGATCACGTTGACTTTATCATCGCTGGTCTGATTATGAAGGTACAAAAGCATTTTTCGTTGGTTTAAAATGCCAAGTTCTACCTGTAATAGATGGTCCTTTTTAATGAGATACAATGGATAACAATGCAGGAAAATCAGCGTTTAAAAAACGTTAAACGTTTAAACGTTTCTCCACTAACTGGATTCCTGAAGTGCCATTCTGGAAGATCTTCGAAATATCCGTTTCCTGCTGCTATCACCTCCTCGTTTGAAGGACGTTTTCAAACCACAAATTTCTTACGATTTTAGAATAGATGAAAGTAAGAGAAGAATGTTCCATCAATTCATACTTCAAATTTCTCAATTTTCTTATTGCTAAAGTGCGAACGGATGTATTGTCCTGAACCATGCCTTTTCTCTTCTATTTTTTCAACTAGGTGGTTAAGAAGATAGGCGTAGTACATTCAATTAATTGATTGGCCCTTTGGCACGTAGTCAATTAAAATAATCCTTTTGGAATCCCAAGAACCTTTCGGTGCAGAGCCATCTGTTTCTACATACTGCTTGGTGTATGACTCAGGTGTAAAATGGTGAACCCATGTTTTACCCATCGGAATGAAACACCGCAAAACACCGTTTGGATTCTTCTTAAAACAGCACAAACATTGCTGAGAAAGTCGATTCCTTATTTCAGCTTCTAACAAATGAGGCACCCATCGTGCACCCATCTCATACTAATTTCTTCGTGTAAAATGTGCCGTACTTTTTTTTCTAAGATGCCAAGAACCTTAATCGTCGATCATCTAGAATCAAATTCTGTATTTCCTCGATGTTTTCTTCGATAGTTGCAGTTTCTGGCCGTCTTTTACGTAGATCATCTTCAATCGATGTACGATCAGGTTTAAACTTAACTGCCCATATTTGTTCACTGTTGATGCAGGCTTTGTATACATTTTCACCATTGTTGGGTGAATTTCTGTTGGCGAAAAACCGTTCAAAGCGAAAAAAATGACCGATAACAAACACACAGATGTATAAAACAAATTAACAGGTTGTTTAAAAAGTCCCGAGACTGACCCATAGATGGCGACTCTTACAACATACTTAATTAATTAGTACCAAACCTCAAACGATACGTGCCAAATGACCAGTAGTCATCGAGGTATTGATGTTTTAGTGTTTTAGTTTAGTTTTATAGTTTTGATAATTTTGAAACTATGGAAAAAAAAACGAGTTCCATTCACTGATAAAACACTGTTATTTGTCGCTGATTTGCTGAATTTCAACGCGTACCGAGACAAATAAAGCTGAACGCTTCGGGCGCATTTCGTCAATAGACGAAAGCTTTGTAGAAATTGGGTCCCACGTTTGGACTAAAAACAACAACGTGTTGATAACTCAGAGAGCTGTTTCGAGCAAAATTAATTTGTTCATGAGGTATGTGATAATAAGTAAAAGAAGTATCCTATTACCTGGTCACAAACTTAAAAAAAAAAAAATGCCTGGAAGAGATATGACTCCAATTAACAGGTGATCAGCGAAACTGAAGCCTACTTTGTTAAAGGGGTGGGCAAATTGCTCTATAAGAAAGGCATTAAAATGTAAGAGCGCGCTGGAATGATTGTACCACTCTAGAAGGAGACTAAGTTGGAGTTTTTCTGAAGTGTGGAACAAATAAATTATCACCAAGCTTCCAAAAAAGGGAAGTCTTACAGAGAATGAAAACTGGAGAGGAACCTGTGAGCTGTCTTGAGTTCAGAAAAGTACTATAATACCTTTAAAACATATTCGATGCCAAGCAAGAAGTTTTTCGATCAGGATCTCCATGTGTCGACCACAACAATACCCTGCGTATAATTAACGAACAGACCATGAAATAATGAGCTCCATTGCATAATTGATCGTTATTCATCTAAATCTATATTGTCCCCTTTAAAGTAATCCCCATAGACTGCAACACACTTATGCCAGCGCTTGACCCAATTCTCGAAACATTTTTTATATTAGGTTTTCGGTATGTCCATCAGTGCTTCCTGCGATTTTTCCATTACTTCCTCTTGGCTGCTGAAACGCGTTCCCCGTAGTGGTTTTTTAACTCGATTGAACAGAAAGAAGTCAAAGGGAGCCAAATCAGGTGAATTCGGTGGCTGTTGGATGGTATTTGTTGCATTTTTCGCCAAAAAATTACGAATAACGATGGCACTGTGCCACGGTGCGTTATCATGGTGCCCACAATTCTGATCTCTTTCGGCGAATTGCTTCAAGCAAACGTCTCATAACACCCAAATAATACTCTTTGTTTACTGTCTGGCCTTCTCGCAAAAATTCATGATTCACTACACCATTGTAATCCATGAAAACCGTGAGCATTGCCTTCTTTTTTGACTGAAAATAACGAGGTTTTTTGGTCCCGGCTCATTTGAGAACGCCATTCACTTGCCTGTTGTCTGGATTGCGTGTCGTACTCATGAACCCACGTCTCGTCTCCAGTAATGATTCTTTTGATGAATGTGGGATCGGATTCAGCCTAGCAAATCATCTCTTTTGCGATGTCAACACGGTCCATTTTTGCATGAAATTGAGGTTTTTTGGCACCAACTTTGCTGCTACAAGACGGAAACCCAAATCATTAACCAAAATGGACGGATCTTGGACGGATCCATAGGCAATGTTCACATCCTCCGCTATCTCTCTGATAGTTAATTTGCGGTTATTGACCAACATTTCTTTTACTTCATCAATGTTTTCGGCGGTTTTCGATGTCGATGATCTGCCAGTACGTTCATCATCTTTGATTGACTCACAACCACTTTTGAACCACTCGTGCCGAAACACTTTTCCAACATTTCCAAAGTTCGTGCACCATTAAATCCGTTTTTTAATCAAAATTCAATACAAATTCGTTGTTGTAAATTTAAATTAATTTCTAAAATTGTAAAGAATAGCCAACACACACAGATATAGATGTACTCTTGGCTACGTTACTTTTGCAAATGTCAAGCTCATAAGCTATTAGCTCATTTAGTTAACGCAGCAACGTTAAGACGACAGTAAGCAATCCACTGGCTTTTCTGATGAAAGATGTAAGGGATAATGGTTCTTGCTTCACCTGCATTCTGTAAAAGCATACCAGCTCCCAGTTGTGCTCACGAGAAGCCCAAATGTCAACGAAAGATCTAACCACAATCCAGCTTGTAACTGTCCCATTGTGATCTGTGACATGGATAAGACTCAGAGAATTATATGTCTTCGTTCAGATAAATCTTGTTTTTACGAATAACTAAAAGGCTTAGCAAGTCATCTGTTCTTACTGTTGTATGTTGCGCTCGAAACAGGCGTGTTTGCCTAATGAAAAAGGAATTTATTTATGCTGCCCTCAGTAAAAATACTAGCGCCACATTCACCACCACGGTCCACCCACAGCGAACGCAGTTTTAATCACTGGGTCAGACAGCATGACCATAAAATCACCGTCGAAGGACAGTCGGTTCTCAAGTTATGTGAATTGTTCCGAAAAGTATATCTCGGAACATGATGTTCAAGGTGCAGGCCTTTATATGAATATCATCAACGCAGGCAAATATGCTCGCCCAGTAGCACAACACTGGCCCACACTGTCGTAGGGCTCACAACGCTATAGGGAAGAGATTTCAAATATGTGACGAACCAACTAATGACCTCAGATAGAAATGTATTCACTGTTCGGACCATTAACAGGCAAAGTGAGGCCGAACAATTAATAGATGCTCTTGACTGCTATTACGCAGATAACACCGCTATCCAGGAAGTACGATGGGATGAACCGGACAAAAAGGGGATGAGAACTGTGATAAATAGCATACTATGAAAGTTGTTATAGGGAAAAGAAACAGATGCAGATTTGCCATATACGGCAGACTTAGGCAAGAAGTCTTGAGTATCAAGAACCAAAGACCAGTGGCAACGCTGTCAAGGTGCCATCAGAGATGCCGCAAAATGTGTGCTAGGTTTTACCCGACCATCACCAAGAACTCTCTTGTTTAGTGCCGGCAAGCACATGCAGCTTAATAAGAGGATTACTAAATGGCGCTGCAACGAAGGACGAGAACCGCTCGTGAGCTCTACGAGCAGAAGATATAAAAAGAACATCGGTTTCTCCAAAAGAAGAAAATACAGCACGAAGAGCGCGCGATCGAAGCGATTGACAGTTTGTAGTCAAGGTAAGAAACTCCGTACAGAAGCCTGAAGCGATAAAGAAGAAAACCTAATAGCAAGGTCATAGTCGATGATGTCTGCAGACTGTATAACCGCGAGGAAACCCAACATCCCACAACCGTCAGGCAGCATAGACTATTCAACTTAAACGATAGCAGCAAAAACCTACGCCCACCAGAGCTTAAATCCAACAAAGATGCTGGACAAGATGGGCTTACTGGCCGAGGTATTCAAATTTTAGGAAATGATTTTGTGGAGAACATACACCAGCCCATTTTTCAGATGTGGTGAGAAGAGTGTATGCCTGATGAATGGAATCTTAGCATTGTTTGCACGATCTAAAAAAATAAGGAAACTCCATCAACTTCTCTAATTATAGAGGAATAAGTCACCTCAGCATTGCTTACAAGATCATATCTGCCATATTGTATGAAAGAGACGAGCTATATAGAGCCATATCTTGTTTTGGGATCCCTGCCAAACTTGATTGAGATCGCTCGTTGCTCAGTCAATAACGACTTAACCGAGATCTATGATGTCAAAAAAGGTTTTGGAAAACGTGACACGCTGTGTGTCATATATGAAACAATTATGCGGCACTCACAAGTGAACACTAAAGGCACAATCTTGCAAAAGTCTGTACAACTACTAGCAAACGCCAATGATATTGACATAACTGGCAGAACTTGTTAGTATTGTGATGGAAGCTATCAAGTTGGGTAAATGAGGGCAAAACTAAATATATGGTGTCTACAAGAAGAGACACACAACATCGACAAATTTGACAGAACGTCACAATCGACAGCAATAATTTGGAAGTAGGAAAGCACTTCATCTACCCTAGCACTGTTATAAATTCTGCCAATTATACCTCAGCAGAAATAAAACGAACAATCACACTTGTCAATCGCTGTTTCTTTGGGCTTAGAAATTTAATAGTAAGGCCCTATCCTAAAAAAAAACTAAGCAGACTATAAAACTTGATCATCCTTACTACGTCCGGTCTTACTTTATGGTACAGAAGCATGGACCCTATCCAAAGCGGATGAAGATATGAACAGCCGTTTTGAAAGAAAAATCTTTAAAAAAAATATTTGGTCCTGTTTGCGTTGACGAGTTTTGGAAGAGAAGATTCAGTTGCGAAGTGTATGGTCTGTACAGCGACATCGACCGTGCGTCAGTCGCCTAAAATGCGACTAACCCAAAGGTTAGTTAAGAAAAATCTCACCTTAAGTGGAGCGCACAAGTAGAACGCTAACTGGAAAGGCTTATTAGTTGAGGTTCAGGTTCACCGCATAGTAGCGCCACCTGAGTAAGTAAGTAATATTCAACTTCCAGCTGCTCTCTATCAGAAGTTCACTTAATGTGCTTGAAGAATAAAACAGTTATAATCACTTTCTAGATCTGTTGTTCTGAAAAGACCTGTAGTCAGACACGAAAAACTAGAATTTATACTCTTGCCTTTTTATGTTTCAAATTCAACTGTAAAAACCCAATTTTTTATAGGATACAAGATACACCTGTATTAAAGTTCCCTTCACCTATTAAGACAAGGTCAACATTCAAGTTGTTGTTGCTACTCAATGTTCCAATAAGTAGCAGATGTTATATTTTGTAACCAACCAAGCGATTTAAATTCACACACGTGTCATAAGTTAAAAAAAAAAAAAAATAAATAAACTGTCAATCGTGTACTACAAATGAGTATCTCATGGATACAAAAAAAAGCCCCAATTTCCCACGTCGATCATTATGTTAGGTTGGCAAAAATGGCACCAACAATACCCGCCACCAACACTGGCACTTAACAATATGCCATCTATGAGAATTAATTACTTCAATTTTGACAGATGATTACCACATACTTTGACGTTCTGTTATGTCACTTCCTCTCCTCTTTTATCTCTCCAACAAAAGTCCAATTAGAGGTCATACCGATAAATTGATTATCGGGTTGTTAGCGGTGGAGTAGTTGTCCGAAAAAAAAACCCTCTCACGTGCTCATTTTGACAGGGAGGGACGTGGGCTTACAAGGGGTTTAAGTACTTTTTAATAAGGCACACATCAACATAAACATAAACATCATCAGCCTTGGACGAGGAGGGAGCTGGAGTTCGACCGTGTCATAGGTGTCCATCAAAGATCAGGTGAAGTTGCAAAATGCTTTGTTTCTGACTATCTGTTAGTGGCAAGCGTGGTAGTAGTTAACAGGCGTCTATTTGAGGGAGGCCACTATTTTATGACACTTAATGGGGACAGCCCTTGGCTTGTTGGTAAATCATGTGATTGATCTTTGACAGCGTGGAAAAATTTTAATGTGAATGTAAACTCCAGACTAAGCGTCAGTAGTAGTGAATACACTTTTCAATTAATGTATAGTACTTCTAAGTAGGGTAAGACTGACATTTTAACGTTGTCATGATCTTCTCCTCAGGCCATGGACAACCAAATTTTTCATGGAAGATCTTATATTAAATGCGGGACAGTGCATTGTGGTCAGTGATCTTAAGTTCATGAGTGATCCAAATAAGATATTTTCAACACCGCACTTGTTAGTGTCATTGGTAGTAGACCCTTAAGTCTGGAGGTAAGATTCCTGAAATATTCATTTTTTTAGTGCTACGTCTCTGCAAGCGGTCCTTGTAGAAAATTTAATTTTGAGAACGTATCTACTAATTGGATAAAAGAACAATGAGATGTGAATCTATGACGGATTCATACAATATTTTCTTTCTTACCCAACGTGGCCAAATAAACGTTGTCAAAACTGATTGATACATACCTGGAAGTAAAAAGAAAAACAGTTATTAATTAGAAAATAAATAAATTGAAAAGAGAAGCAGTGGTTTATCTAAAGTGAAAGTGACAAGTGGAAAACGATGTTCAAAAATGTACAATTGAGCAGAATTTGTCATTTGGTGAAGTAGTATGACAAATTGGATGCAATGTTCATCGGGATCATACTCTGAGGAGAAAAATTGGCATATTTGGACTGAAGAGGTGTACCATTGTTTGACAAGACCAGAAACTGAAAAGTTTTGACTTTGGAAATAATTTTGAAACCACATTTAGTCTTGAGTCAATTCTTTCGGCAAAGTCGCAGTTTTGAATTCCAATGTGATTTTGACATGAGCTGCATGATCTTCGCTTGATCGACAGACTAATGGCAGTTGTTTGTCATAATAAATGTGATGCAAGGCTTCTTCATAGTCACGATCTACATAAGGCCTAGACTTTTCAAATTGCTTTTTGTGGAACAATAGTTAGTTGCTTCGTAAGCAACTCAACATTATAGTTTCGTGCAAGGCACATTTGTATACTCTTGTATACTCGTACTTAATTATCATCATGACCAACTGAATAGCTCACCGCATTCCGCTCCAAAACTAATCAATCATTTGCGTGCGTGCTGCACTGTAATTCATCTGTCCAAGTAGTACCGTCCATAACCATTTGTTGCTTCTGTTTTTGCCCCAGAATACAGAGCAGAAAGATACAAAATACAAAACCAAACTAAACGCAAATTAGCGTGTAGTTTACTCTATCCAAAAGAGAATTTTTCACCATTAAACGAGGGCAACTATTGTAGTTTGTCAGTGAGACAGGCAGACACAAGGAAGAAGTACGGTTTCGAGTAGCACTCGTTTACTAAGTATCGCACTTTTTCTTGTAAACATAGATACACCATCAACATACGTCTACCGAATGCAGGTAAAGTTACGTACAACCAAACTAAAAAGCCCTTTCATGGATCGCATTACCCAACATCAAGTCGGTCTTGACAGAGAGCGAAAGAGAAAAGCACACATGTAACGAATTCAATATGCAACTGACGATAAATAAATTATTGTCGGAAGGTGTGCTACCAGCCTATTGCACAACAGATACGGGTCACATTTCAGTATCACGGTTTCTGGCCAAATTGATAGTCTCCATTGGGAGACAGAGAACAGGCTCCGGTTGGAAATCGAAACCGAAATTGAGGCTTCTCACCGACCACAATCTTCACCATTACTACTACCAATTTTCGAAATTATAAATACGTACTGTGTACAACACAGTACCCCTTTTAAAAGAGGTGAATTTCCCTAAGCTGTTACAAGAAAATGGTTTTGCGTAAATTGGAAGACAAATGATTTCAACAGGACGCTACTTTATACTTAATTAAAACGAAAACAACTATCAGAGGCGTCATCGCAGAAAAATTATCGTGCTTACGATTAATTAGGCAAATTAAAGGATAGACAAAATGTGTTATGACAAAATTACGGATACGGATACACACTAAATGTTACACAAACACGTCAACTATTAGGAGCCAGTTTAAGAGCTGAAATTTATGTTCTTATGGCATTGAAGTTGTCGTCATGTTTGGGAGTAGTTTCATATGATTCCCACCATCCGTTTTGGTAGAAAAAGGATTCCAAGAATTCGTTATTAATTGTTTGTTTGTTTGTATCGTCCTCTCAGCAGACATTGGTTGGCGGATTCATCCTTTGATTTGCGACAAGAAATTCAAAATAAAAAATCACAATAACAAAGAAGAGAGAACAAAACATGAGAACAGGAATGCGCTCTGAATTGTGGGGTCCTCGAAGAAATTCCAATAAATCATTCAAATGCCAGAGAAAATGTAATAAAAAAGAAAAAACGAAAAAAAGACATCTGAAATGTATCTTTCAGACTTAGTTTGCGATGGGAAATATTTTTTCCATTTTTTTTTGTACTTTTTGTTTGCTGACGTCACCGCGGAATAGACGTTTTAAACATGAACATAACAGATCGGCGAGTACCATAAATGCAAGTCTTGCTTTCGAACTATGAACAGTGTCTTTTTTTTTGACAAACAATGATTGTCGAATCAGGCACTCTTACACTCGTCGTTATGTGCCGACCAATGTCTATGTTCAAACAGTGTAGATTTCCATGGATACAAGCCTCTTTGCCTTAGTGCCAATAAAGGATTTTTTATTCTTCCATCCTAAGCCCTATTCAGCAAAATCGAGGGTAGAAATAGACTTTCGATTCTAGTCCTAAGCGCAACGAGATTTGGTTTTTCCAAAAAAGTTGGAGATCTTTTTAGAGTGTAAAATCTAGGTGTTAAGCTGAGAAAATGCGTTTTTAAAGGGACACCTACTGGCAAACGGCAAACTTTACTACAATACATATGATATCTGTTCCAACAAAGAACATAAACATTGATGGCAATATACTGTGGATTGTAGATAAATCTGACCGGACATTTGTGAGAATTCCGCGAGATTTCTAATATTTCTGACGGGATCTGACTGAAACTGAATTACAGATATAATCACAGGCTACTGGTTTTTTCAAATACATACCAAAACATTTTAGGGTTAACCGTCTGTTCTTTCTGTTGAGAATATGATACACATAACATTTTCACTGCTACTCTGTTGCCTATTTTAGGAATTTACTTCCCCGGGTGGACCTAGGCATCAGCCAACATCTCTCAGTATAGAAAAAAGCCTTTTACACAGAGCGACCCCATTTAACATTAAACCCATTTTTACGGCTTCTATTTCAAACGCTCCAGTGACATCCCGCTGATTTCTTCCTATTATGTCAATGTGGTCAACGTATCGATTTTAGGTTCCTCTATATCTATATCTTTATTTTTCAAAATCTGCATAACACCAACCTGAAAAGGACCTATCAGATAGTTGATGTAAGATTTTCAAGCGTCTGGGATATTCGCATTCGCACCTTGGCTAACACAAAGTAATGGTCTGATTCAATGTTGGCTTCTCAGAAACTTCAGATTTCAATAATAACATACTAGAGCTGTGTCTTGGATGGTTTCATGTCTGATATTCAAAAAATACTGGTGTGCCACAGCGATCCGTTCGGACTTCGAAACTACTCCTCATTTTCAAAACCAATACTTTCCTTTTCTGGCAACAGTTAACGGGCTTCTTTAATTTGTTATCGGATTCACTTCACTTTTGACTGTTCAAAGGCAAGTTCAATAGCCTTCGATACTGATACGAGTACAACCTAAACGGGTACTCCACTAGCATTCTTATACATTTTCAACTGGACCTGAGTATAAAATTACTATGACTATAGAGCTTACTTAATTAATCCTTTATTGTTCACCATGCGAGATCCAATGAGATTGCCAATAGCATGCCTTCAATCAAAACATCAAATCATAGCTATCTTCTCGTTAAATAAATATTTTCAAGACAAATGTGAATCGGTTTCTCGTTTTTCTTTCTCCATATTTGGTCTTTGGCAGTTATTACAAGCATCACAAGCATCACAAGCATCATAAGCATCATAGGCATCACAGGCATCACAGGCATCACAGGCGGCATCACAGGCATCACAGGCATTACAGGCATCACAGGTATCACAGGCATCACAGGCATCACAGGCATCACAGGCATTACAGGCATCACAGGCATCACAGGCATCACAGGCATCCCAGGCATCACAGGCTTCGCAGGCATCACAGGCATCACAGGCATTACAGGCATCACAGGCATCACAGGCATCACAGGCATCACAGGCATTACAGGCATCACAGGCATTACAGGCATCACAGGCATCACAGGCATCACAGGCATCACAGGCATCACAGGCATCACAGGCATCACAGGCATCACAGGCATCACAGGCATCACAGGCATCACAGGCATCACAGGCATCACAGGCATCCCAGGCATCACAGGCAACACAGGCATCACAGGCATCACAGGCATCCCAAACATCACAGGCACCACAGGCATCACAGGCATTAGAGGTATCACAGACGTCACATACATCAAGTCCATCACAGCCATCATCATAAACACCACTAACAGTTTAGACAACGTCCCTACCCAGTACTGCTGAAGACCTGTACGCCGTTGGACATACCATATTATCTGTCGAAGTGTTCACTTGAATTTGGACGAATGCTAATCCCTTTCCTCTAAGGAAACCTTTAATCTCCTCTAACAGCAGTACATTTTCAAATCGCTATCAAACAATACGAGTATATAAGAGTGCAATCGATGTTGATGCATCTAAAATGAGGTCAGAAGAGCCGTACCCAACTTTCCAACTCCACCCAGTTCTGTTGCCATTTCATTAATAACTCTGATGACCACAGCATAAGAACCCTACAAGCAACTGAATAGTACTCATGGATACCAGTTGCACTAAAATGAATCACCCTTTCAATCTAATTTTTAACAGCAACCTCAAACCATTTACATTCCTCTCAGGCCATTTGTTGGCCGTAATTATTGCCTGTAAATTGAAACTACTCGTAATGACAGGTTCCACCGAAAGATTACAATAATTTCTAGCTATCGAACGTGCCAATATTGGCATTAGCATATCGCATTCTCAACAGTAATCCAATAAATACGAGCATTCGAACCCTCCCACCTTTTAATTACACCCTCCCAATCAACAAATGTCGCATTCGAGAACTCTTTCAGCTAGTCAATCGTTACAAATAGAACCACGACCCAAGTGTGATTCACTTTCGAGTTCTTGACTCGTAATTCCATTTGGAACAGTTCCACTTGACCTCCATGCGCGCTGGAAATTTACGTTTATTTGTTTGCTCCCAATTCCAATTCAACAACAGGTTACCGCTAAATACAGTGATTAGTCGTACAACTGAGCGAATATTCGAATTGACGAAAAATAGAAAAAAAAAAAAAAAAACACATTTTGCACGATTTTTTGGGACGAGCTCTGGTAGATCTACGAGTATGAGTATCTAAGATACATGTAGTACGAGCATGAATGCAAGTTCTACGATGCATTTGTCAATTAAGTAGTTCCGATGTAATCATCAAGTTTGTTAAATGACGACGAGTTCGTTATGAGGTTAATAGTAGGTACAGACAGGTGACAAGAAATCTTGAAAATAGGTGCCGCACAGTCACTTGTTTTATTGGGAGCACGTGATGGCTATTAATAATGAATGTGGACAAATCACATCGATTAGATCGGTTCAATTGAAAAACATTGTGAGTTATGGTGTAAATGTGGTCTTTGTCAAAACATTTGGTTTTAAACTGATGATTTGCGAAAGAGCATATCTGATATTCTAGTCGTACACCTGTAGAAACCTTGAATGAAATTCGTGTCGACGTGCAGTTAATTGAAACGGACAAATATATTGTACAAATAAGGAAAATATCATTCTCTTTCTGATTTCCTTCTGTTTGATATTGCTCTGTCATGAAAATCGTTTAAGAAATCGACACAGGTTTTGCTGATCGAAAATGAGCTGGGCATGGCCCAAGATCTGCTTCTTAGTCCTTGCATGATAAATCGAGCGCCAAAACTCGAGATCGAAAACACTGAATCCGATTTGGAGCTCAAATAACTCGGAATCGAGCACATAGAACTCGATATGGAGCACACAGAACTCAACATAGAGCACATAGAACTCGACATCTGTGTGCTCGATCGAAAACACTGAACTCGATATGGAGCACACAGAACACGAGATCGAGCAAACAAAACTTGACATTGAGCACATAGAACTCGACATCGAGCACACAGAGCTCAAAATCGAAAACACTGAACTCGATATGGAGCACACAGAACTCGAAATCGAGCATACAAAAATAACGCGACATCATCGAATAGTTAACCTAAATGTTAAAAGTTTTCCGCTGATGACTTCTGTAAAATCTGCATAGAATATGTCACAAAGTTTGACATCGAGCATTTCACCGAGTATAGTATCGCACTAAACCTGAAGCTGAGAGTTATGTTGAGTTATGCTAACTGATTTGAAACTATGCACGTTAGTTTAATGTGCTGCGTGAGCGTCAAGTCTGTGCTAGACGAGCAGCCTGGTTGTTTTTCCTTATAAAGTGTAATACTGAACATAACTTGAATTTGCCACAAATGGCTAGTAATACTTATGTACTGGTATGCCTGAATTCTTTTTTTTTTTATATATGTTGATGTGCCGACGCCAACGCTATGCTCGACGATCAATTCAAAAAAGAGACTGGTTTTTGAAATAGTAGAGCAAGTTACAAAAAGACTGATCAGCCAAGTGATTGAGTATTGTCGGGATACCCCGACTAAATCTGAATATCCAAATTCCTCTAGAAATTGAAACAGAAAAGGACAACAACAATGAACACATCACTTCCATTTAAATGTTCCGTTAAATGAATTTATCAAGTATTCAATTCACTTCTACTCAATTATAACTAAGCACTCGACGTTTAATTAATTTTCATTTCAAACAACAACCCACTTAAGCAATCTAAAAAGTAAGCAAAACACTTTGTATTTTCGCACGTTTTCCATTCGTAATTAGAGGAAAAGGAAAAACCATTTGCTTTGCATCATTTTACGCATTTTAACCAAAATGAAACGGAAAACTCTTCTCTCAAGTAGTCTCGTGCGTTTTACTTTTTTTTATAGCTTTTTTGCTTGGCTTGAACTCTGTATCCATGGTGATCATAGGCAAAAGTCTTAGAAAGTGTCAACTATCTCCCTCTCTTATTCCCTCCCTCTCTCTTTCTGAAATTGTAATGTGCAATTGAATCGGTTGAATTTTCCAGTTCCATTTCCACATTACAATTTTACTCCGCTTTTCGGGCAGCAATGAAGGCGCATGAAAAATAGAAAGTTGTTCACCACTTAAAAGTGGAATTAAAAAGAAAAGACAACTCTAAGGAGGAAAGAAGAAGAAAGAGCGAGAGAGGGATTCTTTTGTAATTCGCACCAAATCATGATGAGTTGACTTTTGCCGCAATGGTTTTATTGACGTCAGGGTAAAATGGAATTTTGATTGAAAGAGAATGTAATCTACATTACAAGCTGAGGGGATTTCTTTTATTTTATTTTATTTTTATTTTTTTTTTTGTAAAATTTATTTCAATTAATTGGAAGAGCTTGAATGAATAACTTTTATCAATTTAATAGAGACAAGACTAGCAATAGATTGGGACTAGTTTTATTTAAAAAGACAAAGCATAAGCTGAGATTGAAAAGATGCCAGAGGGTTCTCTTTTAGGGTCGATTTTAGTTTGCACTTTTATTAAATGTTTGAAGTGAAATAGTATTTGTGCAAGCGAATGATTGAGTATGAGGAAACGATTGGCTTCAAGATAAGTTTGAACAAATAAGATATCGGCAGAGGAATAGAAGAAGGTCAACACTAGAAGGATCCAAACTGGATCAAAGAATCATGAATTAAGAGAAAAATTAAAATAATTGTGACATAGTTTAAGCCCATGTATGCAACTAAAATTTAAAAGTTTTTACTGACAACGATGCGTATATTTAAAAAGATCTATTAGATCTAGACTATGAACGCTTATTTAGACACAGCAACAGCGACCAGATGATATTTTATAAAGTGTTTGTTGATCATGAGATTGGGAAACTGGCTCGGAAAGCATGCGTCAAAGGTTGACTGAGGAATTTTGCGGTGTTCAAAATCAATAAAATGAAACAGAATTTCGAAAGCCACTATAATACAATATGTTACCTTTCGGCCAAAGAAAGATGGCTACTTTGCCAAAACACAGAAAGAAAAACAGGCCAGTTACAGACTGATTTTGACGAAAAGTGTGTCGAACTTACTTATATTTATTAAGATTTTGCGTTCCATAAGGGTCTGCATAGTCACCTGCATTTTTTCTAATATCAGTTGAAAATTTCTTGACGGTAATAATAATAATAATAGAGTAAAAGATAGTGGTCTTTACTCAGATATAAGGTTGAATCTGTTTATTCGTTGATGTAGTTTGAAAGAAATCGAAATTGGTATATGGTATATTCTGAGCTATTTCGGTCAATGATTTGAGTTGTTAAACTTGGCTTTGTATGACTTGGATAAATGACCCTCGTGAAGACTTAATTCTATTATATATGGAATATATCAACGTGACAACCGACCAATAGCCATAGCCTTCTAATGGCATACGAAATTATAGGACCCGCATCAAGCTGTGTAAATGGTTTCTATAGACGCCGTAGTTAGTTGCAATCACTGAGGTTGTAAAGAAGGTAACATACAAATCCTGCAATAAGTAACTGGAAATGAACTTCTTCTCCATGCATTGGTCTTTACAAACGCTTATGAAAAGTGAATCCAAAACAATCACCAAAGAAGGAGTCGAGACAAGTTTTTGACATGCATCGGATACCAGCAAGGGGGTGCTATAATCTGAGTTCTTCGCTTCAGTACTGAAGCAGATTGATCCTCTTCAAGTCCGTCCAATTGGCGGACTGGGCTTACGATATCGGCACTACTAGTGGACACCTAACGATGTCTAAGATACCATCAAGTCGTGTATCACCAATAGTTATAACTTTGCAAAAATTAGGAAAATTAACTACTTCACAGAAGATTAGCTTCACAAATTAGACCTGAGTGTAGATCCGACTAAGATTGATCCAAGCGAACCAATGCTATTTTGACAAAACAACTAAATTCAGAATTCCTTATTGAAATGACTAATATTATGCTCTATAAAATTAGTACCCTCTTCCAGTTACACGTTACGGCGGGGAGTTAGCGCACGACCTTATTTACAATGCGAAGCTGACATTAGAGTCCCTCGAAAAAAATTTAAAATTGCTGGTCACCTACTAGGTGTTCAGATAAAAAACTCGAACGAAGAACTCTAGTAACTCTGTGACTCTTACACAGATGATAATGAAGATGAGATACATATATATTATAATTTATAATGGACACCAATTTTCTGGCTTAAGGGGTATCCAAAATCTGATCAAATCTACGATTGAGTGACTAAGCGACCACGAATGCCAGAAATCATAGCGTGATCGAGACGACTAGAAGGCGACAATGCATTAGACAACCAAATTAATTTGGTGAGAAGCCATTAAGAGGAAAAGGAAAACGAAGACAAATGAAACACATAAACATCGGTATATCATCTTGTAAGATGGTCTGCTGAATACATGAATTTTAGAGACATGACAGGAAAAAATGTGTTTTGTCGATGTCAGCCGAGCACTTTTCTATCAAAATAACTTAGACTACCTAGCCCAACACTTAAGAGAATGTTGAGCAAAGGAACTAGTCATATTCAAAATGTGCTAAAGGGGATCTTTCGAGACAGTTATTTTTCCGATGTAGTAGCTCGTCACTAAACTTAAGTCTAGGGATATTGTGAGGTGAAAACTATTCGTAGAACATCATTTGCCAAGTATGAACATCCTTCACCATATGTTTAGCATGACAAGTTGATGTTTTTGAACGAACAAAAAGCCAGAGCTGCGGTTTGCAAAAAGATCAAAACAATACAATAAATAACTATAAGGATAAATCTGAAGGGCTTGGATACTTTTAAAATAATCTTGAGTATGAAGCTTTCAGGAGCCATTAGAGAAGCGTCCGATATAAAGAAAGCTCTCATTAATTAAATACATCTTATCAGATATGTATTCGGAGCAAAACCAATAAAACATAACTCCAAATGCGAAAATTTCCACTCGAGTTAAGATTTCAGAAGAAACTGTAAGCAGCCTTCCGAACACAAAAAAGTATAACCCCATGCCACTTTTATGAACGTGTCTTTCATTCGAAAAAAAAATATCACGTGCCACAGGAGACCCACTTAGGACCACAATTGTTTCCCACTTCATAAATTTACTCTCATTGTGGAAAAATTATGACAAATAGTCTTCTTTTATATTAAAAAGCAAAACACCGTAAACAGCTTCCATTTAGTGACAGATAAAGCAGGTACAGCAGATAGCAGATACAACATTTAACAAAAACTTCTCTCGTTTTTTGCAATTTTTCTTTGCAACAAAGTGACAAATAATTTACAGAACAGGTGCATGCATAATCCATCCATCATAATAAACAATGTTTACCAGCCAATTTTGCTTTTTTTCTCTCTCTTTCTTTCTCTTCTGTCAACGTGATTATGATCTCTGTCGTCTGGAAATAAAACAACCTCAAGGATTTCCCATATTTCAATAGCACACGACTTTAAATCAGTCCCCAGAATGACTTGAGACAAGAAAATTGTACACTGTTGCACTCTGTGTAACCCCAACGGCAACATAGACAATCTGTGACATAATCGCTAGAAGATCGTTACAACTCACCGTTGTACGAGTATGTACTTATATGTCAGCGCTGGAAGTATGTATCTATGCCGTGGAGAAAAAAAGAAAAACAATATCTAGGAATGGTGTTAATTCTACATTATTCAAGTTGACATTCAAAAAAGGAAACGACAGAAATTGTTGTTTATGTTGATGTTGTTGTTGTTGTTGTTGTTATTGTTTTTGTTGTTGTTGTTGTTGTTGTTATCAGTCACCAAAAAAAAAAAAAAACATTCAGCTTTGACAAGCAACATAAAATATGACTTTGTTTTTGGGGGTTTGGTTATAATTTACATTATTATGATGATAATTCGTATAGTTATTTAAATTAAGTTATTTCAGGTTTTGGCAAGAATTAAGAACCTAGTTTTGCTAGAAATTTCAGAGTGAACAGAGGTACACATTAATTTCGAATTTCTTGGTTTGAATGTGCTGAAAATAGTAATGACGATGGAGAATTCGAAAAATCCCCATTTCAATGCTTTATCACGTGTCTAAGCTTAAAACGAGTTGGCCCATGGGATATAAACAAATCCATGGAATGAATATCTGAATCAGAAATAGAGAATGTGATTTTTTTTCTCAGAAATATTCGTATCTCTTCAAATTGTTTTCAACTGATCCAGTCACACCATGTCTTAAGAATTAATCTCGAAATCGAAGGTCAAAATATCTCCGGCTTATAAACCAAACATAACATTGAAATCAGCAATCAGACGTTACAATATATTATAGCAGATATTTTTAGCGAATATCTAAAGACAGGATTGCCTTACATCCAATAAACAGAGAAAAATATCCTGTAGATACTTCAAAAGGTAAGGATGGAAAAATGAAACACCACACCACAGTTTGAATCACAATTACTTCCTAATTATCGAAAATGGACATGCCGTCATCGAAGGAGGACGATCAAAATGCGGTAGGAACTTGTTGTCATACTGTAAAAATACTCTAACACTTTACCTATGCCAGTGCTGCTGCAAAAAACGGAGTGCGGTAATATAATGTGAATGGTGGGCCTCAAGGATGCATATTGGATCCAATATTAGCGAATACATTAAAAAAGACGGCATTAAGGTTATGAGATTCAAGATTGTCTAACATGCATTCGTTCGTAGTCAAGGTGATTACTCCGTAGTTTTAAAGAATAACAAAATTATTTTTCAGGTTAAAATATAAAAAAATACGAGTTCTGTTCAGACCCATTAGAAGTATAGAAGATATGAATTTTCAGAAGAGCTGTGATAGTGCCTCCCAATGTATCTTGCACTAAAAGATCTGTTTGGCATTCCACCCAAGCAAATTTAGTGTTTATTTTGCTACAACTTGTTTATAATTGGCCTGCGAAAAAAGCCAATCACAAAATCGATTCAACAGCGACGTAAGAGGTAGGATTATAGATAACCTCGTTTGAGTTACTTTGACATATTCGGAGCAGAAATCACTTGAGAATTTTTCGGCATCTAGTCAAGATGACGAAATAAAACTGCTGGAGAAGGGGTTCCTAACGAACCAATGGATGTGTTCATATCCCGTGCTGGGCTACATATTAGTATTATCTGATTCTCTAGATTAATTGCTCTTTCACGTAAATCAAAAATCTATCCAATCCAATCGGGGCAGTAAATTTCTAATTCGCCAAACCATGATAAGTTTACAAATCATTGTTATAGGAGAACATACTGATTTGTACTCGTATATCAAATCTATCAACAGGTGTGCAAACCACGATCTGATAAAATAATTTTGTGGTGTCAAAACCAGATAATAATCTATATAAACTTGCAGCAATATTCTTCGTCACTATAAGAGAGATAAAAGATGCATTTTGGAAATAATAATAGGTGAAATCAAAAATAACAAATAGATTTATTCAGTAACAAAATATTTTACATATTTGAAGTGACGTGCTTCTTTCAAGGAGCAACATACAATACATCAACACTAGCAATCTCTATTCGAAGCTCTTCTGACTTGCAAAAATGAAGTTTTAAGACCTTATATGATAATGTGCAGAACGAGGCAATGCCTGGTAACATTGGTCCCAAAGACGCTCGAAACTCTTGGAAATAAGAGTTCTATTTTTGCACTCACAATCTTTCTGATGGGCTTTAAATCTTGATTATGCTAAAGAAGTACTAGACAACCTTCATTTTCAATAGTCAAATCCTCTCCATTAAAATAAATTTATTAAACACTCCATCACCAGCTAACATCGATTAGCAAATCCCACTTTGCAACAGTGTCACCTTGAATTGGTTTCACTGTAACGCCTCCACAAACTTCATTACTTGATGACATTTTACGGATCCCTCTTCCAAAACGATTGAAATTCACTTTAAACCGTTGGATGAGTCAAAACCATAAGTCATCCATAAACTTGTATACCGATACCGATACTTAACAAATCAAAAATATTGAGAAAGACTATCGGCCCAAATATGGAATCTTGCAACACTCCATAAACATAATCATACGTTCGCATGCCATACCATCTATTTTCGTTTTTCTTTTCTTTTTTTTTTTTAAAACAATAAAGAAATGAATAAACTAACTGTTTTTCCCCTCCGGTACCCTTCCACCTATATCCGAACCATACATATCTATAATGACAGTTTTATTTCGAATTCATCTACACATCTATCCGTTCGTTCGATTGTTGTCGTCATCAGATTTATAGATATTCGTGCTTAGCGGTTAGTAACGATGAACTTCAACAACTTTCAACAATGCATGTCGTCCGTCGTTTTGTGCTGTGTGTAGTGTGCACCACAAATGGAAAGAACAACATTTCGCCATTTCGCAAACAAATTAAAAAAAAAAAAAAAAAAAACATGTTAATATTGCTACAATCATTGTTAGATGGTGTATCCATGAGGTATTCATACTCACTACTACTACGCATTTACGAAAAATAGTGAAACAGAAATTTTATTGTTGGTGTTTTGATGTACAACATATACTCGTACGTACCCAGTTTTAATGCAGACAATAGCATCATCGTTCAATGCGATGGATGATGATGAAGATACTCTCAACAGTTGGTGGTAATTTAGACTTTTAGATGCGCTCCTTTCCAATGTTTTTTTATGTTGATTTACGGGTACCTATGCGTGTTTCGTTTCACTCACTTTTTACTTTGTGTTTATTTATTTTTTCTTCTTTTTTTACTTATGAAAGACCACACAACAGACAACACAGATACGGATACTTAATAAATTGCAAAAGATACTTTCACTCTGAAATTTATTCCATTTCCTCTGTTAACACATCTTAGAATGACCTTAAGCCAACACAATAACAACAACAGATACTTGTGTCTACAACTGCGTTTTGTGATCACTCTCACTATACTGATCACCAACACTTTGTGATGTGTGAAGGGCAACAAGGGAGGTTTGTGAAAACGTTAAATTAAACTAAAACAACGGGATCTGGTTGATTCTTACAAATCCAGAAGACTACGACGAGTATAGCGAAGTTTTAAGGATTAAGATACGAATAGACACTATACAACCACGACACTTTCTATTTCTGAACACGATCAGTGATCGGTTTGTTGTTTTTCTTTCTTTCGGTTTATTTTTGTGGGTTCACAGGGCGGTTCGCCTTTAATTGGCCAACAACGACATTGAAACGATCTACAACTGCGCTACTATCTAGGGCAGAATGATACCCGTACCTTAGTTGGTGTCCCGTAAAACAAAAACCGTTTTTTGGAAAAACACGATCACGATCTCGATCATGAAGAAGACAAGCGAATTTATTTAGAAAAACATACAAAAATAATAATAATAATAAAACAGTATCGAAAACTGAATTCGAAGAGAGAGTAACAAGACAACACTTGGAAGTACTCGTAGTAGAGTAAAACGTTCGACTAACTTGGACTGACAGACCGACTTTAGCCAGTACCCAGCAGCAGCTGGCGATAACCGGGCCACCAACAGTAGTCGTTTTAACTTTTCTCTCTCTCCGATCGTTAGTAGTGGTTGTGGTAGTAGTATGGTAGCCGATTTCCACTTAAGTATGATATTTCTACCTTCCCCGCTGGGGGGTCTTTGGGAAAATGATATATCGACGAACGAGTTAGTTAACTTTGGTTTCAGATAGTTACAAACGTACGTACGTACGTACGTATGGAAGAAGGGTGAGGGCTTGAGTAATGGTATCGTTGTGTATATCGAAGAAGATGATTTTCGTAGCCACAACAGTGGTCTAGTAGTCTCAATTGTCTTTATCGTGTGCTTGGAATGATGTAGAGGTGGAAGTATCTTAAATTCGTAGAGCTGGAGAAGACGGGTTTTTTTTCCTACATCATCTCCGTCTTGCAATTGTCTTCTTCTTTTTCGTATCGACCGACGTTGGTAGGTTTTCGTTTTAGTTTTGGTTGAAGTAAGATTTAGTGGGGGGTGTACGAGTACGAGTAGAAAATTGGTGTGAACGAGGTTTGATTCATGAGTCCAATGAGTGTTGGGTGAACTTTGCATATTCATTAGATACTTTTGTTTTTCAGTTTTCGTTACTCGTATGTTGCCAAAGTTGACCTTTAAGAAGTAGGGTCAGTGGATTTATTCTTGGGAAATCCAAGTTAGTTGGTTGGTTTGTTTTTTTTTTCGAGATGATTAGATAAAACGAGAGAGAGTGTGAAACCAAAGCCCTAAAAACGAAGACTCAAGCCTTTTTCCTATTTGATTACACGTTCAATTCAGGAACGAGAAGCCCCTAAACGGAATAAGGAAATGTTTGTAAGTTTATAAATTTGTGCACTTGATGAGTACTTTAAGGGGTCTCATTGTCGCACCTTGATACCTACTGCAACGTTGAAAACACTTCAGGAAGCTCGAAGACATGGTGATTTGATGGTCCTATAACATACTATAAACTATTTGAGCAAACTTAACAAGATAACATATCTAGGGTAATCTGTTGATCATCATACTAGTTGTAGTTCAGAACATCGATAGTATATCAATAGATGATTATTGATTAGTTATAATAGATCAGCAGGATGATCACCAGATGGTTAATGGATCCAGAAAAGATTGGTTTGATTCTAAGGAAGATCAGTTAATCGGAATTTAGTTAGTAGACAAAAAGGTGATCAGTACAACAAGAAGCGATCACTAGATCGGCAGATTATCAGCAGAGTCATCAGAATCAACCAACGATGTATCATCAGAATCGATGATCATCAGTAAATCCGAATTAATAAATAGAGAGGAGATGATCACATGAAGAAGTAGCGATCGGCAGATCAGCGGATGATCAGTAGATGGAAAATGGATCACAGAAAGATAACCTCTATATCCAACGATGTGTTATCAAAAGACGATCAGTTTGTCAATAAATTCAGAGTAGATCGGGAGATGATAAGTAGATCCGAAGGTAATCAGTAAATCTGTAATTTACGATTGGATCAATACAGAAGTATTTAAGTGATCTATTCATCCTTCATCAGATCATTAATACTAACTGTTACGTATGCCAAAAAATACCAAAACACTTAGTAAGAATACTAGTTGGCTCAGCTTTAAATTTCAGCAGGAAGTTGAACATAAGACAGGCTACATGTAAGCTTTCAACATATACATATGTAGGTACTGTGCGAAAAAAATTTTCTATTCATATGTTTGTCTGTTTTCCAGTAACTTGTTGTATTCCTCAAATTTAAAAATGTTTTTCTTATAGCATATACGTTCTTTAGAATGTTCGTTTTTTATTTAACAATTGATGCTGTACTGTCTTTCAATTTAGACTTGCCTTGACATACGATGTCTATATGACTATATCAGAAACATTAACATATTTATTTCTATAAAGTTTGTTTCGATCTCTAATTAGGTATATTAGTCTCCATATTGCCACTAATCGTGGAGGAACGGAAAATCCACATCCAGAATAATTATATGGAGCTATCCAAAGGTTTCAGACTTTTCGTCAGACTATGAAAAATTGTGGAAAATCAAAGGAAATTCCTGGCATGTTAGAACACTTAAAAGAGATCTAGAAACATGCTATTATCTCATTCTGAGCTACAGTAAGGGGTAGTTTAAGCGAAAAGATTACCAGTAAATGTAAGTATTTCCAAAACATCACATTCCTTTAGCGCACTAAAGCATACATATGGTACTTAGGCTGACTGGGATCTGCATTTTATCGATCCATACTTGAAGAAAGTCTACCTATATATCTGAATAAGAAATGGCAAAAAAAAAAAAAATATTGCAGCTTCGTGTCAGATAAGATTCCAGGACCTGATTTCAAAATGCCAAATTCCAGAGGCCAGAGACATCTTGCTAGACATTCTTAAAATCTGTTTAAAAGTAGTTCTCGGTAAAAAAAAATTCAGTGTCTGCACTGAAGTAAATGTTCTTTTTTCAGCCCAAAGTTAGTAAAACCTCTTGTGCTCCCCCAAAATATCTCAGGCCTATCAGTTCGTCATTTTTCTTCTTGCAAACCTTAAGAAAAAATCTTGCTATTCAAAGTAAGTCCAGCCTTAAACACAGAAGGCTGATCAACTCTCAACTATCTACCCACTTTCTCTCTAATGTTCTCCAATTTCTCTTGGACACAAGTTATGGCTCTTTCAGTTCATCCAAAATGGATCTCCATTAAAAAAATCTAAGCCTCATGCATCATCTTACCCGAGCTTTGACACATCTCGGGAATTCTTGAAGAGTGCCGAACACAAGACAGCAAATTGAAGTGGAAAGAAATGTCACGCAGAACAAAACAAAAAATATCTAATTTCCCTCTACTCGTGCAAAGGGGCTCAAAGTAGGTTTCAGAACACAAAGTCATATTTGTACTGTGTTTACGCCACGATTGTAATACCATTCTTCAATCATGAAATAGCCGTCTGTTCGCTTGCACTGGAAAAGACGACTAGCATCAACTTGCCAAACTTCGCCACATTTGCTATACTTTAACATTTTCGTCATGCAGCTTCCCACAAGTTATACCCTTTGATAAGGAAACACTCACCAATAAAGCAAGTAAATAATGGGCAGGATACTCTACCAATCTACCAAGCTTAAATCCAATATCTTCGACTTATTTCGCAACACAACATACTGTACATACAAAGAATGCCAGGTAGAGGCAAGAGGAAACGGTTTCGCGATTTGGCAGCTTTAGAATGCATGATGATCACTGGAATAAGATTGTAAAAGGGCTAAGAAATAGGATCCCAACAAGACTTCATAGAAGGGAGGAGGCCTCCGTGGAAAAACAGATCGTACATAACAGCGACTGCTTCCTATTAGCTATATCGATCGAATTAGTTCATGACAATTAGGCTAGATACCATCCTAAAAATGAAACGGTGTCGAAGAATTTGAATGTTACGTTCGATTTACGAGCTGGTGTGATATCACCGATTCTAGATAACTAGTCGCCGATCGGATGCTGCTCCCATGTTGTAGTTCCACCAACAGTTACGTTAGCAAGTGTTTCAAGAGTACGATACAATGTAGGCGATCATACAAAATAATCCTTGAGATCAGTGGGATTATGCGACTATTTACCATCAGGACCAGTCTATTTTCAACGAAGAACACAATTTAAACTCTTTGACGATCAGTCAAAGATCTATAGAACAACTTTGGGCAAAATATTTCATCAGCAAAAGGCGCACGCAAGCTAGATTTGTTACCATCGTTTGAGTCATGATGTGCATACTGGCACAAGAGCCTTTGACTAAACGGCTGAAAAAGTTGTCAATGATATAATCTCTAACAAATCAACTCACCAGATTTGGCCTTACAATCTGATACATTCCTATCTCATTTAGAGATATTGCCATACTATCACTTCACAAGCTCGCATGTCGTATACGTAACATTTAAAAAATCAACACAATCTCTCTGAGTCGATTATTTAAATTTTAATCAACTTTTCACTGCCGCAAGTTTTAACACAATCTGACAAGTGAATTGCCCAGGTGAAGGTACAATTTTTCACTCGAAGTTTGAAAAATTACCTCAAAACAAACACACAGACAGAGACTTAGTAAAACCCATTTACGTACATGCACTTGTTCTCCATGAGATATTTTCCAGTGAAACTACCATTAGGTGCTTGGCTTACTTTTCCTTCGACTTATAAATCTGTGAACAGAAGCACCTCCAAGTCGCGCACTCATAACATGTTGGTCAGGTTTTTCATAAACCCAACACAACGCCGTACGTATAGCCGTATGTATAGATACATATCTGCAACTATACAAATACTCGTACCTATGTACAATCAACAACTCAACCGAGAAGCGACTAAAACTAAAGTATCTCAAAGATGATTTTCTTTCCATATTATGTATACGAGTACGAGTATATATTTTTAATTTTTTTTTTTGTTTTTTTCCGAATTCAAGTGGCTTTTGTCGATCCACTAGGGGCATTTTCTTTCTTAAGAGCAATCGCAATGGCAACTCAGGGCATATGAAATGTTTGTAGGATGCTCCCAAAGAAGATACTCAAATCCGAAAGGGAAGACCTACGTGAACACCTAACGATGTGGCAGCATTTGATGAAATTCAAACTGAATGTGTCACTCTTAGTTTGAATATGAATCTTGCATCTCATTACGCAGGGGAATATCTGTATCTTTGTCAGTCAGTGACGTTAAATTGAATATTTTGTTTTTGGGATTTTGTAAATCTGAACCATAACGACGAAAGTGATTGGATTTAGATGTGATTCGTGATCCGTGTTCCGTCTTGGCGGTGGACTTTATGCGCGAGTAAGTGGTCAAATTACAGGTGATAAATTTTTAGTGGTTAGTCGGGGGTAGCACGGCTGGTTTACGACGAAATCAGGTTGGTCTTGTGTAGTTACAGTTTTGTTTTTTTCCTCGTTTTTTTTTTTCTTTCCACAATGCTGACGTAATTGCAGGTTTTTGAGTTAAAAGCTAACAAGGAAGCCGTTTGTGAATTGGCGGACTTGTTCAAGAGATTAACTTTGGTGAGAGGTAGATATATAATTTCAGATTATGTGAGTTCGTTGAGCATCAATTAGTTGACAACGAGGTAGCGGTATCAGATGATGGATGACGCTCAAATTCAGTAAGGAAGTTGTCGCTAAGACCTAATCGAAAAGTGTGGGAGTAACTAGACAAGCAGTTAGCCACTCGTTTAATGAAAACACCAAACAAAAGCAAAAAAACAGAGAAATCACTCAAATTAGCTTAGCTATGAAAGTCGCAGTTACTATGAGAACTCTCTGATTCGGCAGAACCGGTATAAGTGCTAGTTAAGTCTCATCTGCAGCTTAGCCAAAATAATGTCAAGACTCGTGCAAATACTTTGATACCATTCCAGAAGAGATGCCTAGAATCGATGGACATGTAACATACCGAAGCAGATGCACATAATGAGTTACAAAATATTCTTCTAACGGAGATTGGATTTATCACACGTGCTAGTTAGTTTATTATTAAAATATCAAATGTGCCGCAGGGTAACCATCTAGGACCCTTTATCTTTTCTTTTATTAGAAGACACCAGTTTTAAATGTTAACAAGTACCAGAGATCTATATCAGTATAATTTATTAACCACTACAAGTGGATCTAAGTTTGCTCATCATCTGGTGTTCACTAAGTCCTATGAGTAGGTGAATATGAATATTTGTAGTAAGACTTCTGCGACGAATAGTTTATAACAAAGAAATCAAAGTGGTTAAACATATATTTTTACCAGATATAGCACAGGATCTCAGAATCTATTCTTTTATTTTAAACTCATTAGCCATAGCTTTTATCTAAATGTTTACTTCTTGATAAAGCTTACACATTGTGCTGCCAATCAAAACGAAGATCAGTGGGATTCGGAGATAGACCAAACTTCCAGAAACAGCTAACCACAACTTAAGACAGTCAGAGGAGTGTTAGACGCCTTTTTAACGAGGCGGACTCTGATTTCATGCGGCACAGCTTATGGGATATCGATGAAGAAACTTAAAGGCAACAGGTGTTCCCAATTAGCCTCTCTCTAATAACAGCAGTAGAGCGTCTGTTCCCATATAGACCAGAGCACATTACCACAATCACGTCGGAGAAAGTGTTCGTAGCATGGGGAAAAATAGGAGACAACAAAAGGACTGGACCTGATGTCATCGCAAATAAGGCGGTTAAAACAGCTAAGAAGATGAGTTCGAACGCCTTCGTAACAGCGATGCAAAAGTACTATAACATAGAAAATTTAAATTGCTACAAAAAGTTAGCAAACCTTCTGAAAAATCTTCGTCTTATCGATCAATATGTCTTCCTGATACTCTAGAAAAGATCCTGAAATGCTTCATATATGACACGCTGCTTGCCGTGGAGGAGGAAAATGAAGCTTTGTAAAACCATTAATCTCACGTTCGTTCGTCGCGATGTAATAAAATTGCTAGCTTATGCAATATAGACGAGAGCTTCAGGACAATCATTACCCGCGATTCGTGTATGATAGTAGTACGAGCTACCAGTTAGCTTGTAAATTCCAGGACAGCAAATGAGATTTTTTTTTAAAAATTGGTGGATAGACCATAGTTTTACTTAAATCCTGCTACTTTTTGAAGAGCACATGGCTGGGACGATTTCTGCTATCCTCTCAAACTAAGTCCCAATCTCCCGAATTCATCTTCCACTATTCTGGGCCAAATTTGCTAAGAGGGCTGCACTCTTATTGCACCAAAATGAACAGACGGATAATCACACTGAAGGAAAGACCAGGTCTAGGTCCACACCGGACTGTTTTAAACTGTTGACACGCTATAAAGATTTGTCTCGAATTGCTATTACACTACTGTTGAAAGAAAACATATTTTACTCAAGTGTCTCCAATTCTATCTTCGGCAGTTTTATGACCTTCTTGGGAGATATGTTAACATATATTGTTGCTAATGGAGATGAAGAGTCCGATGCGCATTCAAAATTTTTTTGCTACTATAGTCAGGGAACACACCGTTTTCGACTACTGAGTTCGTTCCTATCCGAAGTGAGTAGGCTACTATTAAATTTTCAACTTGAAATTGTCTGGAATTTCGACCAGAACGACTTATTGCCAAGTGTCTAGTGAAAGCCATATGGTGTAATTGCTCTGCATAAAATGTTAGCATATTGAAAGTGACCAATCTGGCAAGAAGCTCATTGCATATCAAATAATATTCACCTGACCTTATGGCAGATATTAGGCAGAGTCGAACCAATGATTACCCGGTTTAGCATGCATAGGCTGCTGACCAAGTTTACAGCGCTATTATTGCCACTTTCGAAGGCTTGATTGTCACCTATTTCGAATGGAGCATGGATTGTTATTACTCGTTACTCCGATTATCGGTTTCTAAACGATTCCTATTGTTCATCGCAATAGGGTAAAATAAACGAAATATGTAAGATACAATAATAAAAAGGACACTATAGATGGTTCCATTTTCTACTTTTCTATTTCCAGTCTACTTTGATTCCAGACTGTAGGTTCTGAAGACAAAAAAAGAAAAAAAAAAAAGAATGGCACAAACTAGTCTGGATTGGGCATAGAATTATCTCATTTAGTTAGAAATAATAAAGGTACGAGTAAATAACTCTGTGGTACTCCACTCTTATTTTCAAATCCATCTGAAACCGAGAGCTTTCTTCGCGAATAGGCTTTGTCAGACATTTGAATTTATAGCACTGCTGACAGCTTGTATGTCATTCTTGAATGGTAGAATGATTGGTTAATATCGGAGACTGGATTTTAAATAGAATAAGGAACTATATCCAAATAGATCGCAATCATCAGGATTATTTTGTTGCAAAGGCAGCTAGACAAGCCAATTTACTATTACATAGAATCGTTCAACTTTGTGGTTTACGGCTTTCAGTGTTCACTTGAAATAAAAAGTGCGCTGCCTTATTACTGAAAAGCAATCAGTAAAACTAAAATGAGTAGATGATACTGGAAGTCGTCAACGATCACTGATCTACACCAAGTACGATCATTGGAGACAAACTATGAAAACTGAAATCTAATGAGCATTTGTGAATACTGACGATAATTATCGGCTGCTCGGTTTTCGCCGATTGAAATCTGTGACCAGAAGCGCAAATTGATGTGACACTTTCGATGACAATCGATCATTTTGCAACAAATTGGAAAATTATAATCATTCTCAATGACGGTTAAAACTGTCATTTTACAACTGCAGATTCTAGTTAGAAACCCCATAGCCAGCTGAAGGGTAGTACACCGACTAAGAACTGAATGCTATTGCTACAAAGCAGAGCTGAAACGACATCTAAATATATTTTTAGAATTTTGTTTAGATAAAGATGTTTCAAAAGTAGGGCTTAAGATCATTTGATTTTGTAACTTCAGAGACTACTGCCACTGCATACGAGACCCAATAACCCAACCCACTTTCATCACAAGACGTTTTTCTCATATTTTCAACTTCAAGCTTCAACATCCTGTTACAGAAGTTGTCCAACCAAACATTTATTTTTCCATTTCCATTTCGATTTTTGTTTTCCCTTTTCTTTGCTGCTAAAATTGCAATCATCTCGACCAACTTGACTGATCACAACTACCTAAACAACTACCTGCGTGCAATTTCTCTTCTGAGTACAGAAACCTCATTTGCCAACAGCATTTCATAACTAAAAATGAGGGAATAACAAATAAACGAAAAAAAAAAAACTGTCGAAATGTATTACAGATATCGACTTCCATATGCAGATTTGCAAAATTTCACACACCTCTAGATGGCCAGTTGTAATGAGCACTGCTAGGCAAATAGCAGTTGCTTGGTGGTTACACGTAACATCTTTTGAAGCATGCCTGACCCCATACTGTATTACCAAATGGTCAATCATTTCCCCAATACCCCAATCCATCACTAGTTACACCCGATCAACGATAAGGCAAATTGATTTAGGATCTCCCCAGAGATGCGTCAACTACCAGATAGAGATATGAATACTTACAGTCTTAGCTATACTCGAATGCCTTAGTTTGTTTAAGTTTGATGATCGTACATATTTGAAGCGATATTCGTGTTGTCGCTCCAGAGTTGTACCTCAGCACGATCGATCTTCAGATGGCGGGGTGGAGGATCATTGTTTTCTCAATTCAACATCTCCCTCTCGTGCCACTTCTCCTTTCGTTTCTCGTTCCATTTACAAATGCAAATGTATCTTTTCATTTGATATGCATCAACGATCGAGGAAGTATCTGAAAACATTCGCAGAAGCAAAGCATGGAGTATACGTATCTCCATATATTAAGCAGTGCGTTGTTGGCTTTTTGCCGAGCTCAGTATACTCGTACTGTTGCAATATCGGTTCGGCAGTGAAGACAGACAAACGCGATCTTCTTTCATATGGAAATGAAAATGGAAATGGAAATGGAAATGCTGAACTTGTTGTTTATCTTTATCTGCGATGATAGATCTTTCTTTATGATGTGTAAAATTTATCGTTTGCTATGCGCTTGAGCAAACATGAAAGGAAGGATAGCAAAAAGAGGCTACAACTGAGCTTTAATGTAGTGAGAGGATTGCATGCAATGTAACTTGAGAGATCTTTGTAAATCAAAATCAGACAAGGAACGTAAAATACGTTCTAGCAAAATGCACCTTAACGAAAATTTCAGCCGTAATCAATGCTCAATATTCCAAGGTCCAGAGTCCAAAGGAATAAAAGTTTCATTTCCGCAGTCGACACTAGGGATTTACTCGTACCTAGTTGTAATCACAACACTAGATTCAGTAGTACCAAAGTCAGTGACACGAATACAAATATCGTACAAGCAAGAGTAACAGTATCAGTGCTTATGCCAGTATAATGTACCGAAATGACATGAGCTCCAGTGCTGAAAAAAATACCCATATCACCATAAGTGAAACAGAAACATCTGCATAAGTGCCGGTACGGGTACCGGGACTAATACTCGTACTAGATCCAACGCAAATGATAGTTCCACTATTAGCTTTATTATCAGCGTCACTACTAGTACTATCCTGAATACTAGCTTCACCGTACCACCAGTAGTTGCTCCAATAGTGACCGTAGTTCGACACGAGTCAAGACACTTTGGTGGCTTCTTATTCAAACAGTTCGACGATGCAGTACAGATGTCACTCGAGGAACATTAGAAAGACCAAACAGTAATGTGGTTGATTATGAGACAAAGGATTTCAAGACAAACGACAAAACACTAACTGGGGACGTTTGGACAATTGACACAAGCGTTAAATGGAGTCCAGATAGCTTTGCAGATGTCAATAGAGAAGAGCTTCCGACCTATGGGCAACCGTTGAATTAAGGTATCCCACAGTTCCATTGTAGCAACTGCTTTAGAAGAATTTCAGAAGCGAACCAAAGATGAGGGTGTATCAAGGCCAACAGATGAACATTTGACATGGCTCTTTCGTCTTCTTCAACGTTAGGGTGCTACACCGGGGAGGTTAATATCCAGGTATCCAAACACGGCAGCTGTAACCATAAAAGAAAAAGACGGTACCGAGAAGATACTTGACTCAAATATGCGTCGCAAAAAAAAAGAGGCATATCGTGAGATCACTAAGTCTAAGTCGCCTTAGGCCTCACAAAATCGGGAAAAAAAGAATACCATACCTACGTGTTGAAAGCAACAACAACCACTATGCGCTACAGATTTGTCATTGCAAACAGACTTATAAATGTCACGTGATTAAGGCATATAGGCGTCTAACAATAACTCATATCAGAGCTGAATTTATCAAGCGCACATGTAATAATGGAGAAAGACTACAAACCTGTTTAGAGAACCTAGGGGCAGTGTCGATGTAAAAACCGTACTTGGTGGCCTTAATGGCAGAGTGGGAAAGGAGCGCCTTTGGTAGTGACGTGCTCCTGACACTTTTGTTTTCCCTATCGGAATAGAACACTCAAACAAAGAACTAGTACATTGAATTCTTTATAAGTTCCTTTAAATAGCATCTTTCAGTATTTCGAAGAAAGATAAGTAAGCGCTTTAGTAATAAAGTGCCCACAGTACCAGTACTCACTACGTGCGTCGGCGCCAAATACCTGCAGCCTGATGTGAACGTAGTGCTCCGCAATTCCGTCATCACTTTCACAGCAAGCGTCGCAGGATGTTGTATCACTTTTAAGGTTAGCAGAAGTGCGGTGCCTCGTCACGATGGCGGTAAGCAGCCTTTAGTCATTCCTACTGAGAGACAGCTGCTAGACCGCCGGACAAGCATTCGTTTGATCTATCGGCAACATGGAGAGTCATGCCATCTGCAGTTGTCCTCATATGAAACCCAGCTGTCAATGGAATCCCAACCTGAGGACGCAGGCAGACGGGTGCTGAAAAAGCCTTCTCTGAACCTTGCATAGTAAGTCCATCGGCGATTTCATTTCGCTGATGATGATGAATGCGTTCAGTGATTTTTCGCATTCTCGAACTAGCTTGGAGGACGTATGAGGGTTCAGCAAGGTTCAAAGCACAGCTTGGCTGTTGCTTTAGCTGCAAATGCTTTATCCCCTTCAGCAGTTCTTCACACGGTTACGGTTCGTTGACAGTAGGACTGCGTATATTTCCGCTTGGAAGACAGAAGCAAGTTTTCCTAACGAGACGACGTTATCGTCCTTCAAAAATGCACCAGTGCCGCAACCAGTCTTGGGCATAAAGAAAGTCGATTTCGTAGTGTTTCTATTCAGTCAAAAGACAACTCCAAAGCTCCAGCGTGTGTTCTATCAAATATTACTTCTTTCCAAATGGAAGAGGGCTCTGAGAGTGCAGCCAATGATATGAATATCAAGGAGAGGAAGTTTCGCCAATGCGTCTAAAGCAGAGCTAGGTGTGCTAGGAAAAGCCCCCATGAAGCGGATACAGACCGTTTTTGAAGTCTGTTAAATGCAGCAATGATGTATTCTCGTGAGAGCTTATTCCACAAGACACGCGACGCCTATCATATGTTTGTTATCCAGGATGCCATCCAAATACTTAGCTCTTTTGGAGAATTTGCACTAGATGACTCAGACGAACAGCTTCGCCCTTCTCGTAAAGAGAACAATCTCAGTTTTAAGAGGATTGATTAAAAGCTCATTTCTAGAACACCAATCATCGAGCACATCGATCACGCTCCAGACAGTACAACGACACCATCTGCGTATGCTTGTCGAACAACTTTTAAACCCCCGCGAAGATTCTCCTCAGAGTTACCAGTAGCTGATTTATACCTTTTTGTATCATAACTGGGTATATGCCATCCATGCCGGACGTCGTATTATTTATGGTAGCTCACTAGAAGCTTCGCTAATAGGTAGCGCATCCAAGGAACTACAGGGCACTTTCGTGATAAGAACTAGACAAGAGATGTTTATCATATTGTGACATAGACGAATCTACATAGTACTTTAAAGCTCCGAAATATCAAGAACCCTATAGCGCCGGGAAAATACATCGAACTGTTACAATCGCAAGAGACCGTCAGAACTTTGGCTTTAGCGTTTTTCTCCTGTATTACTGGCATAAATTGTGGACAACCAGTGACCATGCTGTAAGCAGGTCATTGTAAATGCAACCACTGGTGTGTTTGAGTACTTGCACCCTACCTATTAGCACTTGAAGGATATTGTGACCGTAAGCGACCGACACTCACAGATTATGTGCTCTCACATATTTGGCTAACGCACTTGAATGCTTAAGAGGAGCGTAGTATCTCCGTTTTATCTCAGTTTTTCCTGCTAAGGAATAACAGGAACACAGTTAACTTTTTTAAGATGAAGCCATTGGTCTGACTGCAACATGGAAAGCTTTGTAGCATAAAGTTGTGCATACAACCAATCGTCAAACCGAAGACGGAGTAAACCTTTACATAAATTTAGGTCCTCAAAAGTCCTCTGAACATTGCCAGCTATCTCATTTCTTCGGTCCAATTGAACCCCGGGACCCGGATACGACACGTTTAATTCAGCGTTCGTTGACAAAAGCTTTAGGGTCGCTACACACATTTCGTCAGTCTATCCTTTTTTCATAATGTGATGTATTGCCATGATGACGCATCGGTTTAGAAGATAAGCATAAGTTCACCTAACCAGCCAAATGTAAATTTATGGTCTTCCACAAAGACGTGCGATCTATGATTTAAAGGGTGTAGAATTTATTTTTTGAGTTAAACGAACTATTGCAGCGATATCTCTGAAACCTTTATTACTTTATGAAGTAGACACATGGGGATTGTTTATGGAACACAATATATTTCAAATAAACACTTCGGTTCTGCTTGTAGACCCTCATCCTTTTTTTTCGAAATTTTAAATAACTTTTTCACATAATTGGAACTCTATCTCGATGATAGCGACTTCAATGTTCGTTTTTAGAGTTAGAATTGCTTGACAAAGACGTCTAATGGGTGTCTCCGAAACGCGAAATTATGCGGTCAGAAAACTTCGTGCGCAATAACACGAATATTTCGCGACTTGAATGACACGCACAATCATCCTGTTGAATGTAGAATTTATCCGTATCTATATTCCCGACCTGCGGTCACAAACAATAGTGTTTCCATTGAATTGGCAACTTTTGAGTCGCTCGTGTATTTTCGATGCCCCAAATGATGCAATTTTGCTTATTAACGTAATCGCTAATGGGCCCCACTCGAAAGCACGATTTTCTTACAAAAATCAATGTCAACATGCATGTTTTCCAGGACCCAATCCAAGAATGTGCGACGTTGCTGGTGGTCGGCCGTCTTCACTCCACTTCGTGGTCTTGGCTTGCTACGTCGATATTTTCCATTGAACGTCATTCCATTTCGACGTGTACATCTTGTACTGAGCCCGTCTCTTGCGATTTTTGATTATGTTGCGCACACACGTCTCGGAACCTGCAAAATTGACACGAATTTTTCGCATCGTTGTCACAATTGAACATTAATTTTCCTAACACAATTCACTGTATATGGTATATAGGGGTAAATTTTCCAAATTTATAGATGGCCACTATATGAAAACTCTGCATGCATCAGCTGTAAATAGGCCTTTCAAATTCTCTTATTGAAACACCTTTATTTTGGAACCATACGTTAGAGCTGATTATATTCCCTTTCTGGCTGAGCTAGTGAGTTAAAGAAAGCTGATTTTGGTTGCTGTGAGAACTACTGCTTTTAGACCGTTGTTTTATTACCATGTCCATGGCAGGCACACCTAAGTTCACCAAAACTCAGGTCCCAAATGTGCCAAGCGAAAGATGACATTAACGGTGCAGCATAAATATCAGGGAAAGTAGAGCAGACCCAGATGTTCTGAGGAAAACACCTATGTTTACAGCCTCGGCGATATTCACATAAACGCTTATCCACCAAAAGCTGACGCATAGAACAAGCTTCCTTTGGAAAAAGACAGTCGTAGTTACATCACTTACTACCGAATCAGTGGAAAGAGAAGAAATAAAAATGCTGCACAAAGAAGGAAAGAGCTCATGTCAAAGAGTTCAAATATGATTCTCATTCAAGCTATGAAGCTGGGTTTAAACTCGAATAACAGTAAAGCAGTTTTTTCCCTTAGCCGAAACCAAGTCTTTGCCACATTAAATAGAGCTTGTGGGTGAATCAGGAATAAAATTGAGGTCCAAGCACATTTGAATCGATAGACCAAAAATCTTTTAACTTCATCTTACCATTTCTGATTGAACGAGAATCAACTGTACATTTGACAATCGATAAAAGGAAAATCTTATGAAGTATCTTCCTGGTCTCTGTCTAGCAATTTAACCGCAACCTTGCGTCCTTTCTCCAAGTAATATTTATTACAAGCTTCCTACACCCACAGTGATTTATATACTGGTTGACCCGACTCACTTCATCTAATTGTTTCCATTTCCCTTTCGACCACTACGAGTAGAAAACGAGAGCTCTAGACAGAATCTGTTGAATTTTCCTCTAAGCACAATACGAAAGATACAAAGTTCTTCAATTAACACTTCGCATATACTCGTGCTCTCGAGATACAGTTTACGCACGGAACAACGCTTAATTAACATTGTTAAGCAGTTCCAAGTTCTAACGCATACGCACGATAAATCTCCATCAATTCCAGTAAACCCCATCCGCACTGTCTAGGACAAAAAAATACTTCGTTCGCGTCTGCCATGTGCGGATTTGTATCTATCTATTCGTATCTGTCATATTCGAGACTACTTATGCCAATGAACGACGCGTCTTGTGAACAGGAAGTCACAGACTTGGGAGTGTAAGAATGAAAAATAAAAAAATCACGTCTCATGCGACATAAGAATGAGGTTAGTTGCCATATCTGGTCGTTGGTGGGTCCAACCTGTGGCTTCGAACTCAAATTTTAGCACTAAAATCTGACTGAGAATTGTAAACCGTTAATTAATCCTGTTTCGCGCTACGTCTAGTTCTGAGGGCAAGACTGCAAATGAAACTCTGAAGCCCACCGCGGCAGTCTTGAGCATACTCTACTTAATGGAGCTTAAAGTGTCGGACAGTAGTTGTAAGCCTCATAAGACTAATCTTAGTCATTAATAAATTTTGTTGTTGCGCTTAATTGCCGCCGCAATATACGACCCATGTAAACAGTTTCTATTCTTTGCGCATGGTTGCGCGATATTTTTACAGAGCAAGGCCTTTGAGCTTGCTGTAGATATAGTTATAGATGTGGGTATAGTGCAGGCTTGCTAAATTGACCTCTTACACGGTTCGTAAGAGATCTGTGGGAAAAAAGAATGTGTGTACTCATAGATACTGAGCTCGTTACTACTATAGTTGTAGTCTTGTAGACGTTGAAGGCAATTAAAGTAATCTTAAGCAATGGTAGGCGTATGATTTTTTAATGTAATCAAAGTCGGTTAAGGAGAAATTTGATGAGAACGGCAAGTGTTTAATTGAGGAATAGAAGGTTAGCTAGTTTCCTTTGCAAGAAATTCAAACGCGAAATGGACATAGACTAATCGGTGAAACCTTAAAACATCCACGCGACCAATATATATTTAGTTAAGCAATCGAATCTTAAAATATCGTCAAAAGAAGGCACAGCCGGCTACTATATAGCTGAGTCCTTTGGGGGCTATGTAATGGCAGTATTGGGCTTTGTGCAAATATCATCTTATCTTAGTTTGCTAAATAGCAATCGAACTATGAGTTCGACCTTTGTAGATATGCAAGTAAGCGTTATTTTTCGCCTCCCTGAGATTTTTAAATGAAGTGATATGCTACCTAACCTCTATGCGGTAGAAAAAGCATAAGCGTTGGCCTTAGCACAGCGAGAAACGTCATAAAGGAACGATTGATTCGACACGGACATTAACACTGTCGATACGGCCTGATACTTTGTCGACGACATTTCGATATTGAATACGACCAACGATAAGACCCTTGAAAAAGAAGACTCTTTTTGACTCATGAAAAGAAAATCCTAAGAACAACAGAGAGCCAACGGCCTCACCAACGGTGAAATCGCTGAATCGGTTCCTATATGACCACTGAAAATCGGCAGCGCTTTGGGGGTTAGAACAAAGATGAAGGACCGAATTTAGATCGAATAATATTCAGTCTTCTAAGATTCATATTCCTATGTCGCCCGTTCCAAATCCGCAGTTTTTCAACAGGTTCTGAAGAAAACCCAAAATGAAGCCAATGGACTCAACCCGTGGTTTAAATGAATGAATGAATGAATAGTAGTTGATTAGTTAGAAACTACAGATTTTTTCAAATTTGAAAGAGTTCATGAAGAACAAGATAGATATTATAGGGTCTATAACTTAATTCGTGCGGTTTGCTAAGAGATGGAGTAACTTTTCTAATTCCATTGGAACATGCGTTGGAAAGCTACTGTCATTGTACGTCATTTCAGTATATGTCACTCATTTGAAGCGTAAACATAATAATTTTTTTTCACTCAAATATGTCGAACTTTGTGCCTGAAAAAGTGTTTTTGCGGAGAGTTCGTCTTTATTACTGAAAACTGCTCCGGAAAGTCATCGTATTTTGGTGGAAGTTTATGGTGAACATGCGCTAGCTGAGCGATCGTGCCAAAAGTGGTTTGCACGATTTAAAAGTGGTGATTTTGGCTTGGAAGACGATGAACGTCCTGGGCAGCCAAAAAAGTTTAAAAATGAAGAACTGGAAGCATTACTCTATGAAGATTGTTGCCAAACACAAGAAGAGCTCACAGAATCTTTGGGTGTCACTTAAGCAGCAATTTCAAAACGTTTAAGAGCAGCTGGATATATTCAAAAGCAAGGAAATTGGGTTCCACATGAACTCAAGTCGAGAGACGTCGAAAGGCGGTTTTGCTTGTCCGAAAAGTTGCTGGAACGCCACAAAAGGAAGTCATTTTTGCATCGGAATGTTACTGGTGATGAAAAATGGATCCATTACGATAACCCCAAGCGCAAAAAATCATATGTGAAACCCGGCCAACCAGCCAAATCAACGGCAAAGCCGAATATCCATAGCGCGAAGGTAATGCTCTGTATTTGGTGCGATTAGATGGGTGTGCTGTACTATGAGCTGCTAAAACCGAGTGAAACCATCAATAGACAACGCTACCGAACACAATTAATCCATTTGAAGAATATGCGACCAGACACGAGGCAATAATTTTCCATCATGACAACGCTCGGCCCCACGTTGCTATTCCGGTTAAGAACTATTTGGAAAACAGTGGATGGGAAGTCTTACCCCACCCGCTTTATAGCCCAGACCTTTCCCCTTCTGACTACCATTTGTTCCGGTCGATGCAGAACGCCCTCACTGAAATACGGTTCACATCAAAAATTGGCTTGGTTCATTCTTTGCTGCCAAGCCGGCGCAGTTCTTTTGGGATGGGATTCACAAATTGCCAAAAAGATGGGAAAAGGTCATAGCTTCAGATGGGCAATACTTTGAATAATACTATTGTACGTGTTTTTCTTAAATAAACGTTCAAATTTTGGAAAAAAAACGCACGAATTAAATTACATACCCAATATGAGGCGGGAAACTCCTGGAAACCATACAGCGAAAGATTGGTGTCGGGCAGATCTTAGAAAAGAGTAACTAAGATCACAATCATACAGTTTAAGACAGTTAAAGGTGAGATCATTATTGTGACGGGAGATATTACCATCAGAGTATGTAGCTTTCGAAACCAAAGCTGCTTTAACAAGCGGGTTTTTCGATTCCCGCGACTGTAACTACCTAGTCATCGAAGGCTCACAGTTCAAGCAATGTCGCAAACCCAACTGGGTCTCAATTACCATTTACCATTTGGAAATTTGTTTATAGATTTTCATTACATTGGAATAGACAGTTATGTGTGAGTTCCTTATAACATTTACAACATGGACCAAGGTGACTTCCTTGTGGAACACCCGAAGTGGCTTTAACTGGTTCAGACAAACGAAAAAGAAACGATAAATGTGCTTCAAAGAATGGCCACCGTTTTTTGGGACGCGTTAGGTATGATCCAAGTTGACTCTTTGGAGAAGGGAAAAACAATTACATGAGCATACTACGTCGAGTTATTGGGCCGATTCAACGACGATTATAAAAAAAAAAATGACCAAATTCGGCGAAGAAAATAGTGCTCTCCCACCACTATAACGCACCAGCTCACAAGCCACAGCCAAATTGATCAAATTGAACTACTCCCCCATCCTCTGGATTTCCGGATTTGGCTCCCTGCGATTTCGCTTCTTTTCCAAACTTTAAAAGATCGCTCGCCGAAAAGAAGTACAAGTTGGCGGGAACGAGAAAGTCTTCGCCGCCGCGGTAGAGTATTTTGCAGGCCAAGAAAGGTAGGACTATCTGGAGGGGTTAACAATATTAAGGCACCTCTAGGAAAAATTGATCGAGTCAAAATAAATTGTCGAAACCTAAAAAAAGTTGCGTTGTCATTTCTAATCCGGGTATTCATCAAATAGGTCTCGTATTGCACCATAAATAATGCCTCAAAGATCTTAGGAGTGCAGGATAACTTAGCAATGGTTCGGTAATCGGTAATATCCTGTTTGAGACCTCTTTTATGAAAAGGGATTATATAATTCTGAAAAATAGCGGCAAACCATCAAGACCAGGAGAGACATCATTTTTAAGTTTGTTTACCTTGTCTATTAGCTCTGTTGGTGTTATTTCGACAGACATAAGAGATATCTGCGTGCAATTAATCAAGAAATCGAAGTATTCGGGATCCGGGTTTTCAGTCTGGGTGGAAAAGAATCCACTAAAGGGACTAGCGAAGTAAATGGGCGCTGGTTGTAGGATCACACGATTGGAGACAAGGCAGATAGTTATCTGATTTTTCTTTTCATATTAATAATGCGAAAGAATTGTTTGGGGTCAGAAATGAGGGAAGATTGCATTCGGCTGAGATATTTGAGTCATAACTTTTTTCTCTTGTTGCAAAGCAGAGGAGAATGTAGACAGTCTAATTTGGAGAGAAGAGTTTCACACTTACGTATAACACAATTTATAGCATCAAATGTAAAGATCAGGTCTAGTTATCTACTCATGTTGTTAGAAATACCATTTATTTGGAAAAGTCTTTAGTTGAAAAAGAAGTCAGTAAAGAGGAAGGATTTCCTTATCTGAAAAAGCATTTGAGGCAACGAAATAAGGTTCATCGTCCGACTGAGTCCATAGGAGATGAGGGAGATTAAAATCGCCAAGAACTATGATATCGTCACATTGGTCAACAATACCGACGGAGACGGTAACTTTTACACCAATAAATTCGAATTCAGCTGTTACTGACTTTTTAATGAGTTGAGGAGCAAAACGATCGTGAACTGCCAGGAGGACCTCTCGACCTATGGATGAACAATCATTCTCACAGCCGTCATCACGAAATACTCTGAATTCTGGTGCAAACAGTTCTGAAGCTTTTGAAAATTCAAAAAGATATTTTGGTAATAAAGTGATAAGCTTTTGGGCGCGTTCACAGAATTAATTTTCAAACGTCCGCGTAATGCGGATCAATCTTTTTATTTCCTAATCGAACCAGTCTGCTATCCATGAACCTAGATGCATAATTTTCTTTTACTTTTTGTGAACTTCCCACACCAGCAAGCGATGAAGCAGTCAGAGCCACAGGTTTAATTTTTGCATTGACGATGTTTCAAACGCCCGTTTGTATTCGATTTTAGACATTTTTTATTTGAGTTCCTCAAGGAACCATATGTAGGTCTGAAGTGGTTTATGTTGGTGCAAGAACATCAAAACATCATTTGAAAACGTGATTCTGAAAGTATAGGCTAATATCTGTGCATTTGGGTAAAGACCTTCTTCATTTCGGATAGGTAAATAAAAAATACACTTACCTGTATCTTGGAGTTACATTTACGGTCTATTTACATTTTTTTTTTCTGCATTCTGAACTGTAAAGATCTAGCTGTAACCACAACGTAAGTCTCCTGCCTCCGTTGGTGGTCTAAAAAAACATCGAAACCATCTTTTATCGTTCTACACATTCGTGCTCTGCTGGTGGTTGGTTCAGTAAATCTCTCCAATAACTGAATTTCTGTCTTCTGTATCACTACCGCTGTTTTAAAATGAGTAAAATAATACTCATATCCCCTCTCTCTGAATTGATTTAAGAAAATTTAACTTATCCAACCTATAAGACAAGCAATGGTAATGGTAATGGCTGCCATTAACATTACCACTTTCTCTTCACATTAATTCTGGTAAGTGCCCCAGTCATTCGTTAGATTAAAAGAAAAACCGTTAACCTAATTGCAAACCTTTTTCCAGATCTTATAGTCGAATCTCCACATAGCCTTAACCTTAATCATAGTCAAATGTATTGGGATAAGGCAACTAGTATCCGTGGTTGTCTGGGTTCAATTTTCAGAATAAGAACACGGAAATGGTGTCACACTTTCGGCCAGATTGGGCCATCTCAGTGTTGACTTAACCCACATCTGATGCTCTACTCATACTCTACTCATGCTCATACCCTCACATTTGTTTAATGATGAGGAAATGTATTTTCTTCCTCCTTTGGTCTTCAGCGCCACTGAAGTCGGCCAGATTGCTGTCGTGAAATCAATTAAAGTCATCCGTCAGAGTCATCCAATTAATTCGATTGAATTAATTGAGATTCTGTCGGTTGTCTGATTTCCTCTCTCCACCGCACCATCTTCGGCGACACGACTTATCATGGTTAAGTAGATTTACTCGGTACAGAAGCATTCTTCGACTTGGAAGGCTTAGAGTACACTCATGTGTTGTCAAGTGTGGTGGCTCTCTGGAGGCGCTTTCAATTTTATGTCAGTCACTTGAAGGCGCGCGCACGCGTGACGCAATGATATAATTTGATTCACTTGATTTGTTTGTTTGTTTTCGCTAAAAACTTTATTGCATGCATGTAACATAAGTTTTTTTGTCTTGTCTTCTCAGGTATGTACAACTAAATGACTTGACGCCTTGAAATCGCTTCGGCGAAGTAGGAGTCGTAATAAATTTGAGTATTAATTGAGGAAGCCTTTGTATGCGGTGCTCGTTCGTGTCATGCATTTAATTGAGTCGAGTGGAAGACTTTATTGCAGAAATAGTTATGATGTTGGTGCAACTTTGTTACTGAATTGCAGGCAGTTAACCTCGAATAAGGCTGTTATGGTGGGAGACATAGAAATAACATGGGATTGTCCTGTTCAAGAAGCAAATGTTTCGATTAATATAGGTCAAAATAGCTCTAAGAGCCATGTAAAATGTTTTCCATTCAAATGCAGTTGAAAGAGGGTCAGATATGCACAAATTTGGTATTCCAATAAAACCTTTAACAAGTCAAAGTGCTTGACAGCGATTCCTCTAAAAAAGACTAATAGGCTTGGGCAGCATATCCCAATGGATATTGGTTTAATAAAAATTAAAAGGGAATCGCTGCAACCTTACATATGTTGACTCTTCCTGTTGATTCTTCCACATGTCACTATGTGTCTGGGAATTATCTCAGTTAAATGTAGAGAACTTTCAGCCACAAATTAGGTGAAATGTGGGTAAGTCTGCAACCAAAGACATAATACAGTCGTTGTATGTGAAAAATTCTTCTGATGGAGTTAACAAGGATAGCAGGACTCGAGCTAGCTTCAATTTTCGACATTTCGTAGTTCGGGTCATTTGAGTTGAGGATTTTAGTCACAAAGCTAGTATGCCGGAACTGAAATGGCAGCGAACAATTGCCAATCAAATAGGCACAGCTACTTAGTATGCTACAAGCAATTTGCAGAGCCTGCTCAGTTTGCGGTTGAACTAACTAATTGGTTACGTCTATATGTTGATTTAACTAGTGAATACCTCACCGACTGTAACAAGGACAGCGAAAGGAAAGATATGCTCGTCTTCTAAAGCTGAATAATTAGTGGACACTATAGACCGCTACATATCTACATCACTGCTATCTTCAGTCCAATGTGACGGTAACCAATAAAAGACATCAATAAAGTTGAACATATTGCTATACTAGCAATCATGGTAGTATTAGTGAACAGAATACGGTTGCTGTGACTTAAACCGGTGATCCGAGAATCTTTGAGGATTCTCCTATAAGAAGCATTGCAACGAAAGTGTCACGACAAATGTTGCTACAAAATCAACGAGGAAAAGGTGATGTGAAGAAATAAACAAGCGCCCGTTTGTTTAAAGAGCTGCTGCTACTTCCATGGCAGGTTTTTACTGGGAAGACTGTCGATGATAACAACATATGCGACAGCAAAATGCAATTCAGTTGTTTGCGAAAACGAAATTCTATAGCACATTCAGAAAGGAAGATGCGAGTTGAAAAATGGCATATTTACGGTAAAGTGCTCATCGCTACTCTGATTACTTTAGGATAAACGTAGAAGTTTCTTGGATATTTATACACTTTCTCGTATAAACACTAGATTCCCAGTATAAATATTGCACATAAAATTAAGTGCGGCCTTGATTAATGCTTAGAAGCCTCTTCACTTAATAACAGGTTTCGGGTTCAGAGTGGAACAAATATTTCGAAAGCTGGTTCTATCGAATGGAAAAGTGTATAAGAAAAATACTCTGAAAAATAAATAAATCATTTAAAGTAATAAATTTATGTTTTTTCTTACTTTTTCTAAAAACTTCAGGAACAAACTTCGTATGTTGTTCGTCTAGTTCTTCCTGTATACAGAAACCTATAGGATCTACGGTTTTTTTTTTTGTCAAATTCGTGAGATGAAAGAATGAGAGACTTTTTATTCGTTCAAAGTATATACTCCCTAATCTCAAGTTCGCATTCCCTGCCGAAATGGTATTGGTGTCGCAGATTTTTTTTTTTTCTTTTTTCAGTATATTTCCTGGGCATCGAACCTACATAGAATCTGAATGTAGTAGTCGACGAAATTCATCACTTCTTGTGCTTGAACAAAGCTTATGTTGAGCAAAAACCAAATTCCTTTGCATATTGATCTATACCGTCTCCTCCAGTTGTTGAGGTCGTCGAGTTGGTGACGTGCACTTGCTAATTTCAAAAGTTTGTCCAAGCTTATGTACCACTCACAGAAGATTTTCGCCATTCTTGTTGGAAAAATATCCTATGATTCATGTGTTATGGACATGCCTCCTGAAGCAAGAACACTATGGAGAGTTGGAGCACTGATGGTGAAAATAGCCATAGAGCAAGGAGACATTTCGTCGAGATAGTTTATTTACTCAGTGATATTAGCAACACCTATTATCGCACGGTTTTGATTCTTAACTAGTAGGTGCAGATAGGTTTAAGGAACACCTGACCAGATATGGCATTGTACTCTAATTTTGGGCGGATCAATGCCTTATGTATTGAAGTCAGTTCAGAAGGGGAAAAGTGTTTCTTACATCGCTTGAGGAAACCTAGACATTCCGCAGCATTTTTGGAGCATCAAATATGTGTCAACGTTTCAACATTAGTTGTCATTGATATACATACCGAGAATAGAAAGTTTTTCGTTTTCGAGGATGTAAGTGCCATTCATGGATAATGGCTGTTTGTTTATATTTCATTTCAACGACAGCAGAAGCATTAATTCTACTGTAAGTAGTTAGTAGTAGTAGAACGAAAGAATATATTGGGTTCTAAGTAGCAGACAAGAATTCATTGATGTAAATTAAGAAGAGTATAGGAGAGAGAACGGAGCCTTGGGGCACACCAGCAGTTATTTTGTGCTATAAACTTGCTGCACTGTACAGAACCTGAGCCAGGACAACTGAATGGAAAATATAGGTTGTAGAAGAAGAACCGACAGATTTCAAGTCTGTTTTGCTCCGCCAACAACGTCTGAACTTGTGAGTGAACGCCTTATTACAACCTGCATCCAGGCAAAATTCGCCCTCACAAAGCTTATACGAGTATTCAATCAGGTTTTAACAAACGAGAAGGATAACTTTGTTAAAGATTGCTTGTACTAGTTCCTCAATAAAGCGCGCAAGATATTTTCTAGGCAAGTCCGACTGAATTATCCAAAGAGGTTTTATGTTGTAGCGCTGTACGAATAAAATCTAAGTTGTCGCTTCTCAGAAAGAAAAGATCCCGAAATGAACTCTGTATGGGGTAAAGAAATTATAGTAGTAGCGAAACGGTCGGTGCTTAGAATTTGAAAGGATCACTCTGCAAATTTTTAAACGACGATGAAGACCAACATTCCACTTTCAACTGAAGAAACCACTCAAAATGGATATCTATTGACAGCAGTTCCGTCCACCTAGCCAAGAAAAGATTTGGATCCAGATCACTTTGCATGAAAGAAGAGTTGAGCGACCTTGACATGATCAAAAGGGGCATTGGTATGATCAAAAATTCGAATTCATTGCTAACACATGGGCACCAACTTTTCGCTCAGAAGAGGCTTAAAGTGAATCCCGAAGTAACAACGCAATTAATGAAGACATCGTCTTAGTAAAAAAAAAAGAATCCAACCAACTTGATAAGCTCAGTTGGAGCCTCATATTCAGCTCCAAAAGTATTGATTTTTCAAGTAAGCAGAAAATTTGACAATACTTACCCTTCGGAATCCTTCCCAACGTCACAGAGACAGTTAAGAAGAAAAAGGTGATCACCTAGCTTTTGAAATCAGTTATCCTGGTATAATAGGGTAGCTGGAGGCCGGTATACTCAATGTTCTCGCAAATATTAGCATTTAAAGAAAGCAGTCTTCTATCTCTTCCCTTATCATTCATATCATGCGCGGCTTCCGCTTGAAAAGAAGTGTTCTTTGTTACAATAGGTACTAGAGCTTTAATGTAACAACAGCAGAACTCCCGCTGAAGAAAAAATGCAAACCGATATAGGATCCGGCTCTGATTTCTTTCTGGGGGACGAAAATGACGACACTGCTTGTTAGGAAAATTTTCGTCTATCTTCTAAGCGGAGATATGCACCATATATCCTATATGCTACGAACTTTATTGTGAAGAACCAGGGAAGAGCGAAGAATTTGCGAGAATCAGGCTGCTGTTCGAGTCTTCTTATAACTTCCAAGTTAGCAAAACATTACTGAACGCAGTTAGAAGGCTAAATTCACTAAATCTTGCCCGCGTCCCAAGTCACAATGAGATCAAGGGAAATGAAATCGCCGATGAACTTGCTAGACAAGGATCAGAATTTTTCAGGACCCGATTGTACGTAGAGTCTGCCTGCCTCCTCGATTAAAGCTTTCGTTGACAATTGGGTTTCATATGAGCACAGCTGCAGATGGCACTACTCTCCAGGTCGCCGGTAGAACAAACGAATGCTTCATGACGTTTCTAAGAGGTCAGCGGCCTTGATGCTGTCCCTTAGAAGGAAAGACTGTAGGCTGCTTACTGGCGTCGTGACGGAGCACTTTTTACAACAAATTAAAAGTACTTTTGCTAACAAATTAAGTACAATATGCGGGGCGTAAGTGATGCAACATCTTGCAACGCTTGCTGTGAAAATGATGACTACACAGCGGAGTGCCGTCTCTTTGAATGTCCGGTTTACGCTTGCATCAGACTGCAGGTGCTCGCCGTTGAAGTGGCGGGCACTGTAAACACTTTATCTTGCCTTTCTCCGAAACACTAAAATATTCCATTATAAAGAACTTACAGGGAGGACTAGTTCTTAGTTTAAATGCTCTGCTCCGACCTAAAAATAAAGCCAGGCTTCAGAGTCGAATTTTCGCAAATAGATACTCGTATATCGCAGAAACGACTTTTAGATTATAACGAACAATGCGTCATTCTCACATCTCCTTATTATCGACTTAGAATAAGGTGTCAGCAGAGGCATAGCCTCGGTTGTAAGCTTAGTGCAGACGTGCGTCTGGTATTAAAAAAACATCATTTGAATTACTATCATATGCCTTCTTTCAAGTTGCAGCTTCATTTAGACATTGACTCAATATCTCCTTAAGGAAGGTTGAAAGGTTACAAAGGATGTTCGCACACACCAAACCTCAAAAGCTTAATTGAATATGAGACTTAATACAAACTAACCCAAGGTTATTGAAAAAATGGCTAAGATCTCACAAAAATCACATGAGAAAGCCGGAAGTGGCAGCGATCAGAATCCAATCAAACACTCTCACACGTAAGTGAATGACTGGTTGCCTCTTATTAAACGTTGCGAAGGACAGGCGGGAAAGAACATATTAAGAAATGATATCTGGCGATAGCTAAGCCTCTGTAGAACCTGTACACGTTCTTTTTCACTAGTGAGTTTAAGGAGTCTGAATATGAAACCACAAATCTCCACTTACAGCTGCATGATCTACAATACAGCACACGATCACTGTAAATAGATTCGTCTTCCAAGTGCGTCACATCTGAAAAGTTTTGGCATTGGAAATTTATGTCTATTGTTGAATCTGACCAAACAAATCTTTAGGTAAATATAACAAATTGTTATGAAAATATTTCTCCAAAATCCCACGTTTCCCACCAAAGAAAAAAATAAATAAATAACCTGTCGCGTCTGACTTTGCCAGCGCAAACATATCAAATCAAAGTCGTCAACAGTTTCGTTGATTTTTGCATTCAAGGCCACGTTGTCGCTACAAAGTACCTAAAAACCTGCACTTTCCATGCAACGTCTACTAGGCAGAGCTTCTCACTAAAAAGAAGCCTACGGCATCTTGAAAAGCTCAACATCAGCTGAGATTTGTTTACTCTGCCAGAGCATCGTGATCGTCGCGTCGCGCCCTCGACTTGTTGTTATTAAGTGTTCGTACAGTATATTCCCAACCAACCTGTTTAAACGAAAAAAAACAAAAAAACAAAAACAAATACACCAAATACCGAAACCGATTCCAATCTAACCGGTCCGTCATGGATGCAAAAGTTTGCTTAAATTGCTCGAAGGCCACCGAAATATCTTAAGCTCTCTACTGACGATGGATATGGAACTCGTTGGTGACGAAAGGGTTTATTTCTTTGTCAAACCAAATAGTAAAATCTCGGATAGATTTGTCGTATCTTTTGTATCTTACGAGCTGTGTACGAATATGTACCTAGGCGAACACGCATTCCTTGATTGACAAGCAACCCAAGTCAGTCAGTCAGGCGATGTGTAGGCGATTTATCTTTGTAGCTACTTGTATGCGCGTGGTTTCAATTCAAGTGAAAGGTTAGCCTCAGACTGTGCGAACCTTGAAATTTTGCTTACAGATACTTGTACTTGCCCAGAGATCTATATATCTGATGCATGCGGGGGGGTTGTGTGAGCGAGTAAGAGTATCTGCTGGTGGTGCTGAATAATTTATTGAGGGCATAAACCACAAGACAAGATGTTGTAAAGGATTTGTAATTTGTTGCGCAATGATTCTGCTGATTTTGATAAGCCACAAAACACTCACGCAATATGTGTTGCCCTGCTCCTTCAATATGCGAATAAGTGCCTCTTTTATCTCTTACCACTCCATCTCTTATGGTGTTTGCGGCTTCTGATGGTGGTCCCAAGACAGTCGTCTTTTGTTGAAAGCAAACCGCATTTTTTTTTTTTTTTTTTTTTGGCTGGGGTTAAACCTTTTTTTGCGTTCACAGGTTTGTTCATACATTCGTACCTTTGCGGTCAATTGGTGAGGGGATTGGCTGCACTTTGTTTATTGTTCCAAAAGATGTCAATCAGTCGATTAGTCGAGGCCAGTAAGCCGGTCTAACTTGTGCTGAATTTTTTATATTTGCCTATGCACGACGCTTGTCCTAAAATTGCAAACAACACGTGCATTACTTTGCATAAATCGACGAGATATTTGGAACTGTACGAGTGTACGAGTGTACGAGTACTAACGCCTTGAGGTTGCAATTAGATGGCTTACAAGTTTTTACCAACTTTTTTTTTTTTTTTTTTTTAGTTTCCTACCAATAGAGAATTGTGTGCAATTTTCACAGATACACAATTGGCATCGCTGGAGGTTGGAATTGTTACTTTTTTTGTTGCGCTGCCTGTGACAGACGCAGGTGTTTCTATGAAGTTGGGCACACAATTGCCGTTGTGCACTTAGTGACTAATGAGGCGGGAAATTTCGAAAGAACTATCATACAAAGGCGATACTTATCTGTTGCAGAGTCGTCGCTTACTGTTTCTTCCCCCCTTTTCCAAGTTAACTTAATTAGTGCATTGAATAGAGGAAAAATTTAATTACAGTGCTGCTATTAGAGAGAACCTCTATTAGTCACTGTGCCTGGCGTGTCGTTGAAAAGGTCCTCACAAAGGACAGATTTTTTAGTCGAATAAGATAGTGAGTTAATTTATTTCAGCTGTAAATACAGAAACAAGTTAACACGAAAGTGAACAGAAAACTAAGATACTCGTTTGTAGAGTGATTATCACAAAAGTGGCAACTGCTGATGAGTTGCGGTTTAAAAACGATAAGCAAAACACCTCTGCAGCAGAAGAAACTGCTCTAACATAGAAACCCATATTTCAAATATAGACGAGATCTTCTTGACGATCGCCTCCGATGAACAAAAAAGGTTCCTAAGCTTGTTTATTTAAGCAACAATTCACACAGAACAAGATGGACTATTACCATAAGGATTACCTTAAAAAAAAAAGGCATGGAGGGGCGCCACACCAGTCACCAACAACATAGTCTTTTCTCAATAGTCTAGTCATAAAAACTGGAACACGATTAAACGCTTTCATTGTAGTATGTAGTAGTATTGAACGCACCCATTACATGTTGCCCGCTATTTGACAAGTGACATTTGTGCAATGTTACCGCCTAAATTCGTTTGGTTAAACTTGTTTTCAATCACGGAATGGTGCGAAATCAAAAACCGTGTTGTTGTGGCTGACTTTCACAAACAAATCATGGAAAGAAACTAGATACTTTGGATCTCATTCGCAATTCTGTGTATCGTACTGCAAAGTTGTTAGAGATTACAGAAGGTTGCGAAACCTATCAACAATAAATCGTCTGTGTGCGCGTTGTAAAGACAATTCCGAACCAGATGAAAGCCGTGGAAGATGAAAATTTCACAGAAGTCACATACTACAAAACTACCCACGTCGCACTGCAGCCAAAACGTTAACAGAACTCGAAAGTATGCAATAAACCAGCGAATTCTGTTCAATGACTTGTGGATCCCAATACCAAATACCAATCGACAATCCTCAAGAAAAGTTTCAGAACTAATTTCGAGTGGCCACAGTCGTACAACACAACCTGACTGACTCGAAATGCAACCAACTTCAGACTGCTATAATTTCCAAACCGTTTATGACAGTGAGCTCAAATTTTGACACATGACAGATAATTTTATTATTTACAAGCTTCTTAAACGACTTGCGTCTCAGTTGTGTTGAAAAATTTTTATCCGCAATGGAATTCAAACGTGATAGTGTGATTGCTTTATATTTGGCTGGAAAACCACAAGTAGCTATCGTTAGAGCCTTCCAGCACGTCAACGCGAATAAATCATTTGTGTCTCGAACCATAGCTCGTAACCGTGATACTGGATGGATTTGGTCATAAAGAAACATCAACATCGGCAGACATATTTCGGAAAGTGAAGGCTCGAATTGACCAAAATTCGCGTCGAAGTGGAAGAAAAATTGCTCGTGAGCTCAAAATATCATTGGAACGGATGCAACACATACTGAAAAATGAGTTTGGGCTCAAGCCATTGAAGTTCCAAAAAGCACACGATCTTACACCGCAACAGAAAAAAGTTAAAGTCGAAAGAGCGGAGGAGTTACTACGCTTGCACGAAAGTGGTGAGTTGCCGAATTTGGTTTTTTCCGATGAGTCGCCATTTGTTATCGAGCAATATGTCAACAAACAAAATGACCGAGTTTACTTGCCAGAGAGGTACTTCGAAAATTTACACCTTCGGACGGCCACCAGAAAGTAGGCAGCACCGATGGTGATGGTTTAGGCCGCCATAACCGCCGATGGTCGCTCTCCGCTCGTATTTTTGGACCGTGGCATCAAAATTAATGCGATCGTATACCGTGAAACTGTCTTAGAGGTAGTATTGAAGCCTTGGGCAAACAATCATTTCGGTCGGAGACCGTGAACATTTCAACAAGACTCGGCACCGTCCCACAAAACGCGCGTCAACCAAGATTGGTTAAAAAATAATGTTCCACACAAAATTTCTTCAACACAATGGATTGCAAATTCTCCGGATGCAAATCTGTTGGACTTCTCTGTCTGGGGTATTTTGAAGGCGAAGGTTGGCACTAAAAAATACCAAAGTTTGGACCACCTCAAAAAATCACTTCGCCGGGAATGGGCCAAAATACCGCAGAGCCATGATGTATTTTCCAACATTTTTTGCTTTGGCACAATAAAAGTTTGGACTCAAAAGTCAAGAGACCAAAAGTTTTTCTAACCCCCTGTTTTGGAGGATATTGTGAAGCCCCTTACCCAAAAAATGTTTGTAACACATAAGATGTAGTCATCCCAACGCAATTCTGCCCTGGCCCATCATGAATTGACAACGAAATATTGAGTTTTGTCCAAGGAATAGAAAATTCTCTCATGCATATGGTTCGTGCTATTGTCTGTAATTGACCACCAGAGACTTTCGGGCCGTGTTGCAGCAATTATAGTGCTAAGGTAATAGAAGTTGAGAGATTGAACACACGGCAAGAACCAAAAAACCGGCATCGAAGACAGACTGTTTGTGCACATTACCCGCCAAAAAAAATTCCTTGCGCGTTGCCAACGCATTTACATTGTAGAGTCTTTCAAGTCCAAGTTTCAGACATTCATCAGGGCGGTGATTCGTCTAACCTGAATCTAATAGCTTCAACGGAATGAGCAATATACAAAGGCTGAATTGATGGGACAGGAGAAGTATCTACGTTTGTAGCGGCAGCCTTGGTTAACCACAGTTCGGGAATGGAAGGTGAAACGAATTACCGGAAATCTAATCGCTAATAAAATTACTATTCGCAACTTAAAGTAAAGCTGCTCTGAGCCTTAACCAGCATTAGGATTGTCTATATCCTCAGTAAGGGATTTCCACTGACAGTTGTGTTTCGTCTAAACATAACTGCCAATGGCATGGCTTAGCAGGACGTTGGAAGAGCAATCGAATCCGATATCTTTAAAAATCAGCGCATGTCCTCGTGTTCCTCAGCAGCAATGACTGTAGACTGCTCGTGATAACAGCATCTACGTTAGTGTGTTACACGGTGGAAACTACATTCTAGGAAGCTTCCTACAGGGGTGATGACAGTATCGTGGATCAATGCTTCTGTGAGTAAAAGGCTGGTATATCTCTACTTTTTAAGATGCGCGACCTGCTTTTCTTTCTGATATCCATTTTCCGAGACAACATTTTCTGCTTCCGCAGCAGATTTCTACAAATTCGATTATTCACGGCATTGATGATTTTTGGCAATCGCAGGATGCACGGACGACCATATTTTGCATGGTCGACTATTCCACAAGTATCTTCAATTAACTTCATGGTACGATACACAAAGTTTAGTGTGATTTCCAGTAGGCCAATTTCGACAACACGATTCTCGAGCGAGTCCGAATCCATGATTACAAACAATTGAATTCAAAAACTTTTTACCTGGGTATTTTGCATAAATGTCACTTGTTAAATAACCGTCAAGTTACAGTGGATGCGTTCACTGATTCTTGAGAATGAATGTGTTACGTATACCAACAAATTTGCTAGTACTAGGTACGTAATGAACATTTATCAATGATATATCGGCCGTTTTGTTTGATGAATTTCTGCCATCTCTCGGACAATTTCATAATATTGCGTTCATAAAACTTTCTATATTTCTCAGCAAGAACTTTGTCGAGGTGCCGTTTGATGAGAAGCAAACGTTCTATCATTCAAGGAGTTTTGCCGAGTGACCAAATTTGTGTGTTGTCCCGCATTGTCGTAGTGAAAAACTACACCTTAACGATTGATCAGCTCGGAACGTTTCTGTGCGAAGGCATCACTTAATTTCTGCAGCTGCTCTCGATAGACATTGCAATCAATCATTCTGTTCTTTGAAAGTAGCTCATAGAAGACTGGTCTCTTCCAATCCTACCGGATTGGCAGCATCGCCTTCTTTTGGTGGATGTCCGCCTTTGCTTACCCTCTCAATGCGTCATTTTGCCTACTGCCCCTTTTCTCGGCTGACATTGTTGTGAATTAATTCATTTTTCGTTGCCCGTGATCAAACGCTTCAAGAATAGGTCATTTTCTTCGCATTTGGTGAGGTGATAGCAGACGTTTATGCCCTTCGTCAATTAATTTCTTTCAACTCATGCGGTGCAAAAATATTGAGCTTCTTTACAAAACCAAGCGATTTCAAATAACCATGAACGCCTCCAATGGACACTTTAAGAGGAGTAGCAGGTTTACGAACTGTTAGACGCCTATTTGCTTGCACTGACACTTTGATTTTATCGTCGGCAGTCTAGGAAGGCCTACCAGAGCGATGGGTGCCTTCAAATGAAAAATCACCATCATGGAATCGGGAAAACTGGCATTTTTCGATTACATGTCTGCCGTGAGCTATTCCCTTGTCCTAGTTGCTTGCTTTCCTTTTTCGTAGTAATAAAGTAAAATACGGCGAGAAAAAAAAACGAAAAAAACGGAATAGCCACCGTGTGGCGCTCCCATTGTTCCGATTTGAGTTTAGTTTTTTTTTGGTTAAGTTGGTACATCTGTTGTTGACAATCCCTCTAAATCTTAGCGTCATAGCTTGACATTTGCAAAAGTTACGTAGCCACGAGTACATCTACCTCTGTGTGTGTTGGCGATTTTTTACAATTTTAGAAATGGATTTAAATTTCCAACAACGAACTTGTTTTCAATTTTGCGTAAAAAACGGATTTAATGGTGCGCGAACTTTGGAAATATTGGAAAAGTGTTTTAGAAACGATTCTCTAAAGAAAACGGTTGTTTACCAGTGGCACGAGTGGTTCAAAAATGGTCGTAAGTCAATCGAAGATGATAAACGCAGAGGCAGGCCATCGACATCAAAAACCGACGAAAACATTGATGAAGTATTGTAATAGAAATAACCGTCAACAACCGTAAATTAACCACAGAGAGATAGCGGAGGACTTGAACATTGCCTATAGATCCGTCCAAGACATTTCGAGACCGTGTTGACGTCGAAAAAGAGATGATTTGCGAGGCTGAATCAGATCCCACATTCATCAAAAGGATCATTACTGGAGACGAGATGTGGGTTATGAGTACGATACGCAATCCAGACATCAGGCCAGTGAATGGTGTTCACCAAATGAGCCGAGACCAAAAAAACCAAGTCGTTTTCATTCAAAAAAGAAGGCAATGCTTACGGTTTTCATGGATTAAAACGGTGAAGTGCATCATGAATTTTTGCTAGAAGGCCAGACAGTAAACAAAGAGTTTGCGTGAAGCAATTCGCCGAAAGAGACCAGAATTGTGGGCACCATGATAACGCACCGTCGCACAGTGCCATCATTATTCGTAATTTTTTGACGAACAATGCAACAAATATTATCCAACAGCCATCGAGTTCCCCTGATTTGGTTCCTGTGACTTCTTTCTGTTCAATCGAATTGAAATACAACTACGGGGAGCGCGTCTCAGCAGCCGAGAGGAAGTAATGGAAAAATCGCAGGAAGAACTTATGGAAATACCGAAAAGCTTATAAAAAATTTTTTTTCGAAATAAGTGTATTGCAGTCGATGGGGACAACTTTGAAGGGGACAATATAGATTTAAATAAATAAACTTGTATTTTTATTTTCTGAATAAATTCCGAAATTTTTTTGATCAAGGCAGTATGCTCTTCAAAATTAGCATGTTCGAACCATAATTGCAAGCACAAAACTCTACCGAACCATGTCAACTTTTTCGTTGTTTTTAGGTTAAGTGTTACATTATATGATTAGCTTGCTTATCTAAGAAATTTCAGTAAAAGGAGTACGGACGAAAAAAAACCATCTACTTCTAACCTCATGCATTTGGAATTTTTAGTCCTGCATTGATCCATTCTAATTCTAATTGATAGGACTTGTTTCATTCTAAAAAAAAAAAAAACATAAAACAAATGGTGTTCCTCAGGGTTCCGTTCTCCAATTCTTTTTTTTTTTTTGCAAGAACTGACGCCTAAACCCGCAACTGTCTTACCAAACCGCATCGCAGACACTTAATTATGAAAAATCATATGTATACCGCGATTCTGGGGAATATTTATGCACTAAGTATTATTAAAGAGGAAATAACGGGGAAGCCTTGTAAACTAGTCCGAAAATTCATACATAACCTTGATATCTTGCCAATAATAGTTGTGTTTGTTTCTTTAAACAGATTTCAAATACATACCTGAAAATAGAAAAAAGAAAGTTTGTTTAGTAAATATTTATTTGAAGATGTAATTATTTTTTAATATAAATTTAACACCAAACGTCAAACGTTAAATCAAGTTTTGAGATAGATGTCAAAGGGAGTAACAATCCGATAGACGGCACAGGATATTTTTTATCTTTTATGGATATCTACAAGTAGGCGCAACTGGCAAACTATGTCCAGATAGTTTGAGTCGACGATGTTCAGTTTAATCTATCGTCTGAATGTCGTCGATTGGGTATCAACACCGCCCAGAAGTCAATCCAAAAATTTGTTAGACAGGCGAATAAACACTATATTTTTATAGGCCACACGAGAGTGACAATTAACATTTCACGGCCCGCAATTCTGTCATATAAATCGAACTCCTCTTACTAATTAAACCCGTTTATCGTACTCGTACTCATATGTTAGTCACATCAACTTGCAGCAGACACTTCTCAAATATTATCCACGCGCGATATCAGTGATATTGAAACGCCTAGAAACACCGCTATTTACACAAGTGAAACGCCTAAATCATTGCAAACACATTTGCAGTTTGATGTGTAAATAAAAATATAAAACACAACTCACGTGGGAAAAGAACTCTTGGCAACACCTGCAAAACCGATTCGTTGATTAAGATAAGCTCCAGCGAAAATTAGCAAAGCAAACGAAAGATTCATGGATACGAGTACAATCAAGAGAACAAGCACGAGCAAGAGAACTTGTATCTTTAAGATGGCTTTTTCGGGTTTGTTTCGAAAAGTTTGCGCAACTTTTTTTGTTGTTTAAAATCCAACTACATATGTATGTACCTACGAATATATCAATGTGCCAGTTGAGCTTGAATGGATTTTGTGGGAGGCATCATTATGCAGAGATCTCACTGTCTTCTCAGGTGGAAGGTTAACCTCTCATGACATATTCCACTAGCGGATGTATCTTTAGTCTCAAAAACAACAAAAAATTATACTGCGATAGGGAAAATCTGAAAAACGTTGATTGTTGATTAGGTGCCGCTTATATTGGTTAAGTAATCGACTTCTTACAAAGGTGTGTTCAGATTCTTTAAAGCTGATGTTGTGCGAAACACATTAATCCAAAGTTAAGTTCTTTTTTTATTGCGCTGCTGATGGGTGTCGCAGATTGCAAAATCTAATTAAGTTTTGCGAATATTTAATTAAGAAGAAAAATTCTTCGCCAAAAAAGAGAAAAAAAAACTCATAAAAAGCGAGGAGAATCTCATTATAGATAGATGTCCAATGGCAAAACTACCAAGTACAATAGTTGAATGGTTCTTGTTTATTGCTAAATGGCGACACTACTGTTGTTTCAAATCGAGTTCCGTCAGAGCTAATTTTCTTTTTATGCTAGGTTAGTTGACAGCAGTCCAATTTGAAGTTTCTGGAATAAAACTTGAAAAAACTGCTGCGGGAACAACAAAACCAAGAAGAACTAATTTTTTTGATGTGATGCTCATGACAGCAGGAGCACACATTTAGGGTAGATATTCGAAGTTATCGAACAAATGGAGACCGTGTGTACTAGAAAAAGACGTACGAGTATATTGAAAAGATGAAATGCTGAAGAGCTCGGAAAAATAATGTAAAATGACTTGTGGTTGCTTATATCGTATATGATGCTATCAAACACCTGTGAGGCATGTCAGGCTTAAATAGTGTACTAAAGGGTGTCGTAAGGTAAAGTAAATGAGAAAGATATCGTCCGACTTGAATACTCGACGTGTAAATCATGAGCCGATCACATATCTGGTCGTGGGTTCAAAAGTTTGAACAAGAAGGGACAGCGATTAACCAACATTTTTCCGGACCATCAACGTCAGCAGCAAAGTCCAAACGGAGTCTGTACTGGAATGAAAAAAAACAATCGTGCATGTTATTTTGAAAAAGAAACTAAAGTGTCACCTACACAAAACGCAAAAGGTGCTGTTTCTCAACGAAAATGACTATTCTTTACGAGAAGGCTTAGCGAAAACGATGCTGGAACGTATTCAAATAGCACGAGAGCTGCTTGGAGACATATTGTTTACTGACTTGTAAACAGAACATAAGATATTGATTCACCAACAACCCTAGGGAACTCAATTGAAAGATCAAGATGTACGAACAAATTACCATAAGTAAGGCTTAATTGTTGACTTCGGCGACGAATTGAGGTGCCTTGCTGGTTTTGAATATTTCCCTCACAGTGGTGTACAACATGCTGGACGAGCATACTGATATGGAGTTTGACCCGATACCGAGCCAGCTTCTTCAAAATGCTTTACCGTTTTACGAATTCTGGACCCACAAGGACGATTATGTTACTTCTACAGACCGCCTTTTTTCGTTATAAGATTAAATAACAAAAAGATTAACCACATTGAATCCAGTAAATAACAGTAATTTACAGCCAACATCCATACCATCTGTTGGCTCACCCTTTACTTACAATATTAAAGTTAATCCACCCATTACATTACATACAATGTAGCAGAACATATGGGCTCAGAGCAGAACAAAAGGGAACAAAGTAGACGAACAGGTCTTTTTGAAAATCTCTGAGATCATCCTGAGATAAATAGGACTGACACTTTATACGACTTCATGCCCGACACGCTCTACTCCACGGGGTGGACCTCGCTCACTGTAGGTACCACTCGATATAATGTTAAAAATGTCACATGACAACACATCACCTTTTCTGATCCTATCTTTGACATTAAATGCTTTCGACCCTTACAACAAATCTTTCTGCAGTTGCCAGTGGCATTCCGTCCCCTCAAACCCTTAGCCGTAACATCTGTTTCGCTATGAATACTCATCAGTTTATCCTCAAGTCCACTTTCGAACGTCTCTGAAATATCTGAACTATGCCCTCTATTTCCTTGTCATTATTACTTGCAAACACTTAAGACAATTACACATCGGTATATCTCCTTTTGCACTCCCTAACTTTCCTTCGTTCCCGCTGTGCACAAACATCTTAAGGGTGCCAAAATCACTCGAGCTACAACAATCTGAGGAGTTTGGGAGTGATGCCACATCTATGTACGATATGACACTGCTGGAGTTAAAATTGTTGATGGTAGCAGACTAGTGCCTTCGCACATCTTAAGTGGGCTTATTTGTTGCAGAGCGGGTAAAGAATGTGAGGTGAGGTTCTATTCATGAGGCATACCTGCCTCCGATCAAATCTTGAAAATGAGTTGGTGTATACTCTAGGGTTGTCACCTGCTGCCTTAAATAGCTTGGCATTTTAACCATTTAGTCCAATTGAGATATTGTGCGCTAAAATCAACCTCAAAACAGTCATGAAAGGTGCCGCCATCGATGTTCTCACTGATCATTAAGCAGTGTTTTGGCAAATTGGTTTTCACTATATGAACTCTATACTGTCGCAGAGATATTAAAGGTGACAAAGTACTCATGTGTTAATAGAAGGGAGCTCTGTCAAAAGGTGCCGAATTATTAAGTGAAAGTCTCAACTCTAACCTCAAACAGGGGGGGAAATTAGCAATACCTGACGTTATTAAAGGAAAATCGGACATCGGACATCCAAAGCACTGGAGAAGTGCCGATCGAAATACGACCAATTTGGTTGACAGTTTGTCAACCTTTATGGATATCAAGTTGTAGAAACTGTGTACTGTCCGACGAAAAATCATTAAGCCTATTTCCGAAGGTGATAGCGGGGGGACTGTACAAGTACTTCCCCATTGCATTACCAAAGATGCTCTCCTTGCCAGGCTTCGTATATATTAGTCATATATAGGGCATTGTTATATGTAGTTCTTAGCTCGTAGATGCAATCTATAATATAAAGACTTGTTTCCTAAGTCTTCCTTTGAAGGCAAATCCACTCCCGAATAAACGCTGCAACTACTGTCCTTCTAGTACCGGTTGTAGGTTACATTCTCCATTTACATACGGTTATGTAGCAATTGAGGATCTCCGGTAGTTTTTCGTCTGCACGCAGACTCGAGGATCGTTCTTCGTTAATCATTCACTGTCTTCAACGGTGAAACCATCATTATCGGAGCCCTGCATTAATAAGAAATGCTGTTAACGTAAGTCACCACTGGGAGGCAGTGCAAGCACTACGCTACGAATATAGTTGTTGCGCTGCTGGCCCAATTCAGGTGATACGATAGCCCGTAGTTTCCCTTTCAATCGCCACACAGAAACTATGACTGCTAAGAGTGTTCAACTTTCTCAAAGCTAAAGTTGGCTGGTGAAGCTTGCATTTGGTCATGTCTTAAGTACTAATTATGGTGGCAGCATATCAGATGGCTTGCTGTCACTTGTTTTCTTCTCTTTATTCTGGCAACATAGCGCTTCTTGACGGATCTCAGAAAATCCGTAAAATACCTAGGAGCGTCTTTTAATAACAGCCATATACTCTATCTTGCTATATCAGTGTTATATATAATTAAATTATAGTTTGGCAGTAAAGTAGGAGTGCAAAGATAATGGGGTCGATGGTAATGTGACTATTTCACGGTATATCGACCATGTGACTGCTTTCTCCATTCCCGGATATTAAGGTATGGTAACTTGTGAGAGGTATACACACGATGACATTTCACCCCACTGCAAAGCTGATTAACGCGTTTGCAATTAACAGAATAGTTTACCAAACTCATGCATCTATCTCATTTACCATCAGCAAATACACGTCTAACTTGACCTGACATCGAACAAATTTGCAACTCCAACCTTGAGTTTATTGTCACACCGCGTGGGCCACTAATCGTTTGCACACTTACAAGGAATGATTAATAATTAATTACCTCAGCTTTATTCATTTTAAAAAGAAAACCAAAAATGGTTCGAATTTTTTCCCAGACACTTGCCGAAACAGGTTCCACTCAAAGACTTCAGATAAGCTCTCATAAAATATCAAAGACAAAATAACTAATGATGTCTTTTTGTGTAAGATGACACCATCTTTTCTCTCCATTCAGAGGTTCAATACCCTTTTTCGCAAAAAAAAAGACCAAAACGAAGTACACTTCATCCAAACTTCTCTTTACGGCTTTTGTAAATTAAAACAAATGGCCAAAGACCAGTCGCGCACAAATTCGTTTTCTGGCCATTACTCGACTACCACTATCCAAACCATCAAGCGGCAATATGACAATAAATCTTTCACTCCTCAACGTTCGTCTACTCGTGGACTTAATGGAGATATCCAAAGATGGTCAAATATCCAAACACCAACTCTCCGATCATTCGAAGATCGTTTGCAGGGGAAACCCAGTTGCTGGCAGCAACTATCTCTTCCTATTTTCAATTTTTGACTAATGGGTTCAGTGATTTGAACAATAATTACCACCCTGTTTTCTGATCGTTTAAATGGTTCCGCATTTTTAGTGATCGCAGTACCTACATACTCGTATTCGCCAGAAATTCACCCGATCGCAGCGAAATCTTTTCACTTTCAAATCGAAAATTTTCCTCTCAACATCTAATGAGAGTCGATTTGGCCAGATACACGAGTTTAGACATTACAGACACTAGACGCGACTTATTAACTCAGGCGTGGGCAATTGTTTGAGATCACCAAAATAACAATAACCACAAACAATAAAAAGTAAAAGTATCTCAAAAGTGAATGTGTAGAAATATTCGTTTGCTTCCAATTTTTTTTTTTTCGTGTCTGTCATAAGTACATTGCAGATACTTTTGGGAAGGACATTAACAACCACGACTTGAAATTTTCAAGATATATCTCTGTGAAAAAAAAAAAAAAAAAAAAAAAAAAAAAAAAAAATTCTGATTTATGATCTTTAGAGGCTTGTGGTATCGTATTTATTAATCACTTCGAAAATGACGTGCAGTTGAAGGAAGTCAAAAAAGTATCTGGTGTCAGTGATTACTTAAAATGTATCGCACAACAGATTCTTGACATGAAATGAATTATTCAAGACTCGTGATACGGATAAGGTAGCGCTCAGACATAGAAAAAGAAATGGTGATACACTTTGAATGAGAATGCGGTGTACTGGTACTGCTTCTGGAACGAAGATAATGACCAGTGATTTTGCCAAAATGTGTGAAGAGTAAGAGAGATTTTACTTTTGAGTAGAATTTAAAGAAGTAACTGAGGAATGTCAAGGCTGTTTGGAAGAGATTAGTCAAATACGAGATTTTTTTCTCGAGTAAATAAGTTGTTTGCTAATGGCGAAAAGAGTTAAATATTTATGAATCTGTTTTTTTGTTCTAATGTATCTAAAGGTCGCCAAGATTGAAGGTCTCGTTTATAGATACTCAAAGATCACATTCATCCTACAATAGAAGTAAGTTATTTACAAATGAAATCATCGTAGTTTAAAACTGATATTCTAAAGTTTTTACACGGCGTAATACAATTACGTTATAGCTCAGGTAATACGTCAGTCTTTGGAAGCGTCAGACATCCCAATATTCTAAAAAGAACCCAAGTATCACAAGATATCAAACTAAGCGCCAGAGCCGTTCTGACTCGACGTCAAACACTTATCAAGTATAGAGCTTGACACCGATGAACTATTTTACTCAAGATGGTACTCGATAAAACGATAATCCACATGTCTCTTCAATAGCCGGCACAAAATTTAAATAGTAACCCCAACCGGTCGCACAACTCTTTCTACACCATATGTGGTGGTAGAAGTCGACTTGTTACCGTTAAGTCCATGCAAAGTGACAGCTGGTTGATCAGAATACTGCTTTTCATAGCTTGAATCGGGAGATCGAGAAGGTTTTACGGGCTACAGAAAAGCTACGGTTTGAAAGACAATTTTTTTTTTCTGAGGGAGCAGAGCATTCAGACAAAAACCTAGTCCATTGCACTCCTTTTAGATTTATTTTAATGGAATCTTCCAGTCGTTCAAAGAAATATACATAAGTAAGCGCTTCAGTGATAAACCGCCTACAGTATCAGCACCAGCTATATCAACGTCGAGTACCTGCAGCTTGATCGTTATCACTTTCAAAACATGCGTCTCAAGATGTTGTACGACTTATGCCTAGTACATTTAAGTGCTTAGCAAAATTATAGTGCCCCGTAACGACGCCAGCTAGCAGCCTGCAGTCTTTGTTACTGGGGGCCGGCAGGAAGGCAACTAAACTCTTAGAGATGACGGCAAGCATTCGTTTGGTCTGTCGGCATCCTGAAGATTCTGCAGTTGTGCTCATACGAAACCCAGGAAGCACAGGCACTTACCAGATCACCGACGCATATTATATGTATAATTGGCCTTATCACAGCCATGTAGGTCCAGATGACCCTTCTAGACTACAGGCCCCCATGTCTCTTTTCTTTGCACTGCCAAAAGGCCGACAGTGCCTTAGAGGCTTTCAACGTAACATGTTTAGTCCATAGAAGTTTGTTATCCAAGATGACACATAAATATTTAGCTTATTTGTAGAATTGGATGGTGATGCCTTTAAGCATTAGATGAGTCAGACCAGCCAGCTTTCTTCTCGTAAAGAGAACCGCAGTTTTCATTTCTAGTGCACAAATAGTCGCACACTTCTTAGCTAGCAGCCGCTAGACATGATCTAATGGACAGTGCACCTATATCATCTGCATACGCATGAGAATAGATGTCGAAACCATTGAGCGCGTTAACAATCAATATGTACCACAACGATGGAGACAGAACGCCTGCTCTTGCCCTTGCGGGCAATACGTGTTCTCTTCTACCATCACATATTGGCCACAGACAGCACCCGCAACCAATTTCCCACATTCCCCAGCATTGCTTTTATCCACGAAACCAGTGATTTACCTACGTCGTGTGGTTTGGCCGAGTTACACATGCTGTCAAAAGTTGCGTTGTCGAGAGCACCCTCAACGTTGATGAAAATGCCCAGAGCGTACCCTTTCTTCTCGAGTCTCTCTCTCTCAAGATCTTCCGCGCTAGTAGGCGTGTTTCATCGTAGACAGAGAATGCATTCGTAAGGCAGTTTTATGCACATGGATCTCGACCATTCTCTCCATGCTCTTCAACATGGAGGAAGTCAGACTTATTGCTCTGGAACTCTTAGTGAGCGTTTAGTCTTTTTTTTTCTGGTTTTCGTTATAACTGTTCGCCAGAGTTTATTTGTCAGTAACAGGCTAGCAGTGAAGATTCTCTTCGGAGTTACCAGCGGCTGGTCTGCAGCAGTTTCTACAGACGAAGTTAGGCAGAAGTGGTCAAACGCATTGCCAAAATCAAACCCGGTGGTGGTCATACACGCAAAGATGTCTGCGTGAAGCCGGTGATGCAACCAACGAAGGTCGTAGTCAGAAATAGGTTGAACTAGTTGAGTTTATATTTGAAACGACAAAAAAGGAGCTTATTCGAATTTTGAAGAATGCCGCCTTTAAAAACTCGATAAAACCAGTGTTCTAACCTCTTAAATTAAGTCGAAAGAAGATATTCTCAGTCCCATGCTCGAAATTTTCTTTCCAGGTCAACAGATCATATTTGACCAACAGCCAATTCATATCGCAAGTGACCTTAGCAATGTGGTGGAAGTAAGGTGAGGGAAAATGCTTTTAAATATATCGATGTGCCCTCAAAGATTTATTGAATTACATAAGTAGGTTCAGATCAGCTTCAACTGATTCTGAAGAGCCTTCACTGCCATATATTGGCCCTCATACGGAATTTTTGACGATCTTGTTAGCTGACTGTCTTTTGACTTCAGTGTCATGAACATGCCGTCTGACGACCCGATGATATCCAAACTTCATGTTCGGAATTATCAGATGAAGCTCTGTTATCCAATGTGAAAGTAGGCAAGCATAGTAATTGAGGTACTAACTACATATCGAATGTCATTCGTACCTTCAGTCAATGCTGCACGGAGTACATTTCTGATGACCACTAAGAACATCGGTGACAGTATGCAACACTGGCATTTCCCACTTAAGACTTTCTTGGCATCTAGTTAAACATGGCACTTACTACCCTTGATAGCTATCCGTTTTTCTGGGTTGCCTCTCCCAGGGAAGGCTGATTGGATATCATTTCGATTCAAGCGATCGAAACTCTTCTCAAAGTAATCATCCAATTTTTGTTTTTGAATTAATTTTTACTAAATAAAAAAAAAAAAAAAAAGATTTTGAGTGGTGGAATTTTATTTGGACCTTTACAATTGTTTTTGTTAAGTGAAAAAGAAGATATCCACTAAGTGGCTGCCGCCAGTGTTGATACACATTTGTGCCCGTTTTATTGCACTTTCCATGACTTTTCGCAAGATTTCCGATGATAACTGTTCGCATTACTGTCGAATATTCTCCTTAAGGGCTGCGATTGTCTGAGGCGATTTCAAGTAGCCCCAAAGAAGGAAGTCTGGGATGGTTAAATCGGGCGATATTGCCGGCTATACCAAATCGCCAAAACGGGAGATTACGCAAGTCGTTTATCATGGCCCTGTAGCGTTCGCCAGTAATAGTGATTGCTCAATCAATAAATCACACTGTGCTTTGAGTGGATGTAATGGCTCTTCGTGCATCACACGCGAATTTTCATTTCCCCAGAAAGAAAGATTTTGTTTATTGAAGGAACCGTTTAAGTGGAAATGCGCCTCGTCGCTCATAATGATTTTCGACACAAAATCGTCCTCTTTGCGATTGAGATTGAGGATGGCTTTACAGTAATTCACACGTGACTGACGGTCAGGAGGCATTAACTGATGCCCTTTTTGTAATTCGCACGGGAACATGTGCGTCTTTCTTTCACTATGTTACGTGGCCTGTCGTCTGGTTGATGTTTCTTCACTCTCAACGACATCGACAGCCACAGTCGCGATGATCTCGGCCGAACGACCAGTCTGGTGGCGGCCACGCCCTGCATGGTCTCCTGTGGCTCCACTCTGTTCGAGTCGAGTAGCTAAGCGCCGGTTATTTCGTTGTACTAGGTTCGAGCGCACCAATTTATTGCTTAGGGAACTTCATCATATAATATCACCATCGGGAAGTATAATGATGATCTAAATTAATTTGCAAACCTTATGAAAATAAACTTGCGAGTCTTGGGAATAATAGCCAAGTTTTATTTAAGGCCTAATTGAGCCCCCTCAACATCTCCAAGCTCACAAGAGCATGATATATTGGTTAAAAATCAGTTACAAATCTGAATTCACTAAGTCTTCTCTGGGTCACAATGCGATCATGTCCATTGCCAGGCAAGGCTGAAAAGGGGAATCCTGAGGATCTGAATACGCATTAGGAATCTTAGGTCCTTTATGAGCCCAACTATATGTAACATAACTTTTCAGCTTTCAGAAAAACCCAGGATGAAAAAGGTCACCTGCCCTTTCTTTCTGCCCTGTTCCGCTTTCTGTAGACTCTTACTGACGGTTAGATCAGACACTACTATCTTGCTGAGCACCTAATGCCTGCTTGATAGTAATGTCGGCACGCTAAAGACGATCCTCAAATCCTCAGATTTCAAAGAAAATGTAACCTTTAGATGCTGAATATTCGATAAAATGTAATGTAATGATCTAGACAAGTATCCCATCTAACTCAATAGTTGCCTCACTGATCTGCCGCAGTATGCACAATGATCTAAGACTTAAGTTATCAGGAGATGGTCGAAAATGGTCTCTAGACTACATTTCCATGAAACAGATCACTAGTTCAATATCTTACTCAAGACGCTCGAAAATGGTGTTTAGACTATATCACCACGAGGTAGATTAATCAAAATACTCTTAACAGATATATGTGTCCAACATCTTCGGAATTTTTCCGTGAGCAATACGAAGCACTCTATGGACTAGCGAGCAGTACTTTAAAAAAAAAAAAACTGTTGGTAATCAATCATATCATGTCGAATATGACATCATATGACAACCGCTTTACTGATCTGCCAACGTGCCATAAGTGCTTTTCCACTTTAATTATCAGAAGATGGTAGATAGTACTCTCCAGATTACATCATCTTCTGCCAGATCGCTGAAAATAAAATCGAAAACAGTTTGATTTAGATTCGAACACCCTGAACATTTCCTTTTTCAGATCGATGACCAGATTTTTTTTTTTTTTTTTTGGCTTTTGTCGTTTGTGTTGTAAGCGACTAAGATGCAAAAGCCAGCCACAATTTTAAACAATTTCTAATCGCATTACCGATGGTGAAACGAGAGCTAAGTTGTTTTGTTCCGTAAAATAATGGTGCCGATTTGACTAAACCTAAGCATTGAAAGGGCAGGTTTTCCTTGAAATGAAAAAAATATCTTGCTACACGATCACAACCCATGCCACTCAAGGGACTGTAAAAAAGCCAATTGTAGATGGTGGAGTTAAATCTCAAGATCATTGTCCCCAAAGTAACTCACAATCTCAACTAGATCTCAGGCTGTTCTACATAACCCTCGGTACTTCCCTTCAATAAATCGCTTTTTATGGGCTTGCCCAAGTAGTTCGCCACCGTGCAAAACAATAACTCTTCTGGTCATAGTGACATTTAATTGAAATAACGGTAGATACTTTTATCTGTCATCGCATGCATCATTTTTAATTGAAAGCGTATCTGACAGAATTTTTCTTTTCCTTCCCGGTATACCGATCTGAAAAACATGATACGGCGGTGATTCGGCGCTCAAGCGGTGGATTTGACCTTCTCCTCATTTTTTTAAATTTTTCGTTTATTTTTCTTTTTGACACGTAAAAACAACTATTAGCATTGTAACAAATGACAACGGAAAAAAGAGCGCAAAAAAAACGGAAAGAAAAAAAACTCGTTAACATTGTCACTCGGGTGGGCCTCTTGTGTGGCGCGCGGTTTCACTCATTTACTCGCATCTGCGCGCTGACAAGCATGAGCAAGCGATTCTCACTTCAAGTTAAACTATAGGCGTGGGGGGATATACCCGTACCAGCGGCAGCTTCAATGTTATTGCATCAGTTCGTTTTTTTTTATTTTTATTTTTTATTTTTTATTTTTACAAACCACGCAAGATGCGATTACGTGATTACTCGACACAATAGCGGTAATTCCTTCCCATTTCTGGCTGAATGTCATATGTGAAACGAAACGGGATTGAGGTTAGTGGACTCCGGTATGGTTTCGGGACAATGTCAAACGGTTTTCTGGGTTGATGAATGCGCTAAGTAAGTAGCGGAGGTCTAATCACTTTTTTCACCGAATTTAGCACTGCTAATTAAAAACTTCAATATACGGGTCAGTGGTAGACGGCAACGTAAAGTCATAAATCTGGCAGAGCAAGTAAATTTTGAGTTGGAAAGTAATTAAGACCTGAAAAGGATCACACTTGTGTATGAAGATCATTTCGGAGAGCCTTATGAGGTAGCAAGAACAATTTTGATGAGAGATCTTCAGTTTTTTTGTTTTTGGATTCCTTCGATGAAACTGGTTTTTATTGTATTTTTTCACTCATTTCACCGGATCAATTAGACAAGATGCGCCTTTTGGCAGGCGAGTTAATTAGACGTCTAGGTCAAAAAAAGAAAAAGAAAAAAGTGGACAGAACTTGGGAGGTATTTGGTATGTAATCAGACTCAGACTCACCTGAAGATGGTTGGGTATTAGATATCACGTAATTTGCGGTTTCAAATTAGACATAATGTAATGTCAAAGTTGAAAACAAGAGATTGCCCAGAGCAGGAAACATACGTTTTACCTGCAGCTTCAATTAAATGTCTATTTTTACTAATTAACTATAGCAATTATGAAGCTATAGGCTCGACGGATATAATCAAGAAGTGAAGATATTGGATCCGTAATAAGCTAGTATAAAATGAAAAATGGTGTTGCATGACTACGACTATTACTATGAGTTACAAATGAGCTAGCAGAAGACATCTCTGACGAGATATTTGAATGAGCTATGAGAATTCTTTTAAACTATACAAGCCACCGATCTGACAAGCAATTTTCTGGCTAGTCACTTTGAAATGGAGATGAAATAAATTGTAGACGTTTTCTTAGTTAGGTATATATGCAGGACTAGTTCTCTATGATAACTTCTTACAAGAATCAATGGTTTCGTCGACGAAAAAATATGGCCCAATAACGCCGCCGGCATGCATGGATGAAGTGGTGATTCATGAAGCACATGTGGGTTTTCACTTGACCAATAACGCCAATGCTGCCAATAACTGCCGGCGCAGTTCTTTTGGGATGGGATCCACAAATTGCCAAAAAGATGGGAAAAAGTCATAGCTTCAGATGGGCAATACTTTGAATAATACTATTGTACATGTTTTTCTTAAATAAACGTTTAAATTTTGAAAAAAAAAAAACCGCACGAATTAAAATATATACCCAATGTCTCAAATGGTTTGCCTTTTATTTAAAAAAAAAAGTTGTCAAGTCAATATTAGAAAACCCTATATATAGCATACTTTGTTTGTTTTTGATAAAGGTAAGACGTGTTTTGGTGTGCTCGGCGATTATCAATTATTATAAAAAATGGAGCTAAGAATTTGCATCAAATTTTGTGAAGAAAATGGAATCAAGTACATTAAAACACTTGAAATGTTGACAGTGGCATACGGTAAGTCTGCTCTAAGTAAAAAAAAGGTTTACAAGCTGTACAAGCCGAACCTCACTTTGGACGCCCCAGCACATCAACAAAAGATAATAACGTCAAAACTGTGAAGAAAATTGTTTTCGAAAACCGTCGAATTACTATAAGAGAAGTTGTTGAGGATGTTGACATATCGGTCGGCTTGTATCATGCAATTTTTTTGGATGTCTTGGGTAAAAGACGTGTGTCAGCGAAGTTTGTTCCGAAATTTCTTAATTTTGATCGGAAAAACCGTCACATGAGCATCGCTCAGGATTACTCTCTTGAATGACGTCAACGATAATCCTGACTTGCTCAAAATGGTTGAATCATGGGTATATGGTTATGACGTCGAAACCAAAGCCCAATCGTCCTAATGGAAGCACCCAGGAGAGCCAAGACCGAAAAAACCACACATCACTGGAAGAGCTCAAGGCTATACCAAAAAGTGCTTACTATTCGAGAAAGCGTTGGCATAAGTGTATTATATCTGAGGCGGGTTACTTTGAAGGGGAAAACATTAATATTGATGATATAAAAATATAAAGTCACATTACCATTAAAAACCCATTAAAGGTGCCGTTTTTGATGTCGAGTTCTTTAAGCATAGCAGCGGAACAAGAAGCATTCAAAATGGTTTTGTACAGAAGAATAAGCGGAGCAAAACCAGCTTCCCAGAAGAAAAGGAGCAGAAGAAGCGCTCTCTTGAGGGAATAGACAGATTCTATTAAATGAATAAAATACGAAAATGTTACTAAAGTTTTATAAGGACAACAAGGAATTATGTAAGGACCATTTCCCCAAACTGTTTAACAGCGACGAAGAACAAAAGATTGCTGTCAGGCAGAATGAACTATTCTGTACTTGTGGTTACACTGAAAACCTAGCCACCAAGCTATTTAAAGACTCGACAAGAGCATACACCAAGTCCTCTGCAAAATATTGTCAAAGAACATATAACCTTACTCCGATGAATAGAGCGTCGGTTTAGCAAACTATCCTTAAGAAAGAAAAGATCGTAGATGCTGCACTGTGTGAGAGCTTAAAGCCTGATTGGTGCACATCACAGAATGGCTTAAGGTTAGGCAAATCCACAAAAAATCAACAACAAATATTGAAAAAAAGTGATCGTGAGGAACGAACGAGGAAATGACGAAAATAGAACTAGCGGTCATCGGGGACAAAACGAATTATATTATGATATATGCTGGCATTGGATCATTCAAAACAGATACCTCGGACATACCGATACTTTAGATAGATATAGCTATGAGCTTGTTACTGACTCTGCGCTATGTCGCTGTTTCTTTACGCTTAAATGAAGCAAAGCCCTAGATCCAACGGGTAAGGTGAAACTAAAATTATCCCAGTTATAGTTTAAGGGTTGATAAGACTGATTGCTGTAAGAGAACGTTGTTTAAGGCGACTTACACTCATGAACAGAGGCGAAGAATGTATGGGATCTAACTAACCAACCCAAAATAGTTGTTATGTAAAGGATACGACATTGGGACATGGAAAGTAGATAAGATTCAAAAAATCTTCAAAACCATCATTCAGACTCCGATTTAGGATGCAAATGCAACCAACTTGACGTGCCTTATTATTATGCAGCTGACATACGATCAAGCTAGATTGGTGATTGAGGTCAATTCCACTCCGAAGTGTGCCACCATCTAAAGTAAGAAATTGACCGAAAAAAGCTATCTAGCATTACACGTAGTAGTTTGAAAAAAGACTCAAGAAGGGCAACTCCTAATATTCCATAATATAGCTGAGTTCAGCTTGAGCGTTCAATGATGAATGTTCATACAACAATATTACCAATATAGCAATGAAAAATATGCCTGTATATTACAATGTAGGTCCGTTCATTCTCAATCGTGCATACACTGTACTGTATTTTGCCGAAAACTAGTATGCCTTAGGAAATTCATTCTTGTACCACCGGCATAAGAAATATCTCACGACATATGCGATAAAGTTAATCTTTGAAAGAACAATAGGTGCTCGAATTTAAAATGAACAATTCTTACCAATTCCGACCATATACGCCTCATCTTTAACATATGTGTATCATCGAAGATCGAAAAATTGTACACCATTTTTGGGGACCAATAGTTCGTACAGACGTGCCACTGCAAAAAGCAATTTCATTTGATCGAATATAAATCCCGAAAGATCCAAATTTTCTTTTCTTAGATTTCAGTTAAAAAAAACATCGCTTACCACAGGGTTCACTTCTATCATCTGTACTTTTTTTTTTATTGTTTTCGCTCTTGATCTTTGGGATGTTATTTTCTTATCTAGGATCGGAGGAAAAGGATTTATTTTAATAATATAGTATGTGTTTGAAGGTAATTTCGTTGCTTAAAGCCTGTCTCAGTAATGACTGTAAGTGTACTTTAAATGGAAATGCCTCTCCATTTTGATAATGAATAATTGGGCTTTTGAAGACCCGATATAAAATAACATAAAACTGATCTCTAGAGTGATGAAATCCCTTTACAACCATGATATTTAGGACGTACTACTCAAGTGTTAATCTCTATGCCTTTACTGAAATCAGATACATGACTCAAATATTCACAGAACACTGAATTTTCTTCAAAACATTCTAGCAATGCCAACTTGCGATAACATTCAATTATTAAGCAAATTCGTAAGTGTAAACTGACAATCGTTCATTTCGACGGCATGTACACAAATCTCTACGTTTCCGTTTATCTTTTAGATATTTATTCACTCAATTAAGTCACAATTCGATTGTTAGCGTTCCCATGTCGATTTGTGTGCTTGCAAAACATCAATCAGATGCCATATCTCCATATGAATGCCATTGTTCCTTTACATTGACATGCATATGTCTCAAGTCTCGCCCCCTGTCAATCCTTCTACCCGTAAACGTCAACGAAAAAAAAAAAACTCTTACATAACTTCAAACTCTCTATCATTATCGTCATCGATGGGTGTAGCCATCTTTCTTTAACTCATATAGATTGTGACGTTCGATCAAATTTCTGTACATAAGCTCAAAGTGCTCATAAGTGTTTGAATACATTCATACATCACTGTCAGGCGACAACAATTAATTTGGACCGTAAATTCTCGTACAAGTACGAATACAGTATTCGTTTTAATGCGCTTATTATTCCATTCCGATGTTTTCATTTCCCATTCACATTGATGCGGGTTGGGGAGAGAAGGTCAATTACTATGCAGCAGAAGGATTGCAGTGCCTATAGGGTATGGCATAACACTGCATCAGCTATGTATTCTCCGTAGGCTGGAGTTCGTTATAAGAGCTCCGGCAGACTCTATAAGCTTCTTAGACAAAAACCCCAGTACTTGTATTGATCTCTCAGATATGATTGACTGATTGAATGGAATACTGTCAGTCTGGTGCCTCTCTCCCTATTCTGATGAGTTCTAAAATTGTCGGGGGTAAACAGATGACGAAGTGATGCAAGGATTTAGGGTAAATTGATTCGCAATCAATGAGGAGTTATCATTAAGGGGAGGCGCGTTTGATGTTTTGAGTTTAGAAAGACACCTTCCATCGCTCCGGGGAAGCTCTTTTGTTAGTTTTAATTACCGATTACGCAAAGTCATGTAATAGGTGGCGTCTCGGTAACTGTGAATAATCCTGTAGACGTATTGATGATGCAAAGTAATTGAGTGGAAGCAGTCGTAAATTAATGGCATGCGGGTAGTAGCACTTTATCTACGTGAGAGATTACACAAGAGCTTACGTACAATGACTGGGTGATTGTGTTTTAATGAATTAGAGTTTGAGGGGGTACTTTAACTGGTTTTGGGGTACGAGTATTGACATTAATCATAAAATAAGTTCAGAGAAAGAAACAACATCAGGCTTGTAAATATGGTGCAACTAATGACAGGCGCTTTCGTCCGTACCTCAAGACGTTCAAATATACTTATTTAATCACTTTCTGAAGGGATCTCCAACCGCCTGCCTTCCAATTAAATAATCATCGTCAGTGGGGCAGCATGCTTACATCTCAATCAGTTGGTTGAAGTCTTCTTCCACTTATGTGTGAGGAACTTGTGTTCCTCGGGCATGGGTTCGAAACTTTTCATAACGGAGTATTGGTGTCCATACCTTCACCCTTCTGCCTAGTCGACGTCGCTGTACAGCACGTACAGTTCGTATAAGTATCCCCTCCACTCACAGTCAATGCAAACGGGATCGAAAATCATTTGACGAATTTTCGTCTCAAAGCAGCCAAGAGCACCCTTATCCCTTTCTAATAAAGTCCATGCCATAGAACAAGACTGGGATTATTAAGGTCTTATACAGGCCAATTTCGAAAGGGAGCTTTGCTGGTCAATTGCCTTCTTAACTCAAAGAAGCAGCGATTGGCAAGAGTTGTTCGAAGCATCAAAATAGAGTAGACAAAGTTATATCTGTCGAGGGTGACATTCTGTCCGAGACGTCGATGTTGGGTGTCCTTGGATCAGCTTCGTCATCCTGCACATACGTACGAGTTTGGCAGGGATGTCTTAACAAGACTTTGTTCACGCGTATGCTGTCATACGCGGTGTTAAAATCGATGAATAGTTGGGGTGTATCCATTTGGAGTTCATGTAGTTATTCCAAGATTTATAGTAGTGATCGATGTTGGACTTTCCTGGCCTAAAACCACATTGATTTGGACCAATCAGGTTGTTCACGAACGACTTCAAGCAGATAGGATCTTGAAGGCGATAAGAAAACCAAAAAAACCGTGCAGACGGTAAATCCACCAAAGAAAACCAAGAAGTCCAAACCGTGTTTACAGACACGCGCTTTGCAAAGAAATCTCTGCCAAACTTGTCAGATTATGCCTGATGATGAGAGAAAATGTTCGATAAGTGTCGAAGGAATCTTACCGAGAATTTTGACATCAAACCATGGTGTCGACAAGGTGAAGCGCTGTCATGTGACTTCATCATCATCCGACATGTGAAGATCGGGAGGTACTGCAGCCAACACTACTACTTGCGTGTGCTGATGAAATTAGTATCATTGGCAGAACTCACCGAGCTGTCAGTTGTGCGTTTGCAGGTATTGAAACAGAAGCGGGAAAATATGGGTTAGCTGTGCTGTCAGCAAGACGTGGCACACAACATCGAGAAGTCGGGTAGAATGGACATTACCAAAAACGAATGAAGATATCTTTGGTCGTTTTCAGCGCAAGATTTACGAGATGATCTCTTGCTCCAGATTGCATTGACTGGCTTTGAAGAAGAGATTAACAGTAAAAGTTACGAGCAATATAGCTACATTGTAGGCAAGTTGAAGAAACCTCAATCAACTTGAAGTGCGTAACCTGGAATAATCTACCACCAAAATGCGAACTTAGTAACCACACGATTTAGTGCTAAAGAAAAAGGCCTAATATACGCTAATGTGCAGATAAATCCAAATCAATCTTGACAAACGTAATAGAAATTAGTATGCCAGAAATAAATACATCCTAACTGTCATAAAGAGACTGCACATGCATGTCGTTAAACTAAACTTTTGTTGAAATATCTACACAAACTAAACCAGCTGGGTATTTAAGAGCAAACAACCTTCTATCTAATATCGGTTGTAGAAATATGTGGAACTGAAAGAACAATTTAAGGAAGCAGGCGGCATTAATAGAACCAACAATTTAAATATCTCTTCGAGTATGATTCTGAAAGGTTCCGAGTATGCATTAGCTTAAGAAAAGGTAAACTTAGGAAGACCTAAGGGGACCAGATATACCCGTTTAGTGATATTCCAGCTTTTTAAAACATTGATCACCAAATGTAAAGTGAATCTTGACGTACAATGGTATGCACCGGTTATTTCATGATATACACCACCTACACCTCAATGAGCAACAGAAACAACATACAGATGAATGTAAAGGGGTAAACAAGAAGGGAAATGACAAAAGATACAAATTAAAACTATCGAGCTGAAAATTATAAACACAGTCTTAAAGTATCAAAAGTGGCAACTAGTTTGTTAACTTTTGCAACTTTTCCAACCAGTAATCGGAGGAATTCAAATTGAACCAAGACTTGGTCTTCCCGGTCGCTGTGTTGTTCATCCTCTCAGTTTGTGCCAGAATGAGAGGAGACCTGAGAATTTTTGCTGACTCCGAGCGACAAGAGCGGGCGAGAGTTAGAGATATTTTTATAAGCCGAAGAAATCACCGAAGATGGCCGGGATTTGAAACCAGACTTGCTTGCAAAGTAGTCGACGAACTTAACCCCAACATATAATTCAAATACATCGCCTTGGTATGGTATGGTCTGTTGATATGTTGCCCAGATCTATTCTTAGTGTAAAAGTAAAAGTGTAAAAGAAAAAGAGACCTCATCCAGTCTTGTAAACGACATACCTCTATTCTTATTCTAGGTTATCACCAGCAAGTTGCAGAATTTTATATACACTTGTGGTCATAAAAACCGCACCACCTAATGAGTTCTCAAAAAATGCCTAATTACATCAGATCGTAAGAGTTTTTCCCATACTAATGAAGGGTATTCCCCATACCGGAGTTCAGCCTCGTATTCAGTGCAAAAAAAAAAAATCAGTTTGAATTGAGTTGTGACGGTGACAAGTAAAAAAAAGTGAAATACCTGGTAAATATCATCAACTGACTCGGTACGAAAAAGTTCAAATATTGACTTTAGTCGAAGAAGGGCTTGGCTATCGAGAGATTGCGGTTAAAATAGGATGCTGTCATTGAACTATCGTACGACTGATGAAGAAAAAAAAAATTTGGATCCACTGGAAAGGAAAAAAGGCTCGGGTAAAACTCGAAAACGTAAAACAAACCAGAAGACGGACAATGTATTACAACGAATTAGCTTGAAAGATCGCTTTAAAAGTGTATAAGAGTGTATAAGTGTGTAAGTGTATAAGTCCGTATAAGAGCAGAGCTGAGTGAATTTCATCAAGTTGATCTAAGCGCCGAAGCCATACGCCGACGGCTACGGGAGATAGGTTTATATGGAAGACGACCAGCGAAAAAACCTCTCCTAACCACAAAAATGAAGAAAGCTCGCTTGACGTGGGCAAAAATGTACGAAAATTGGACGAAGGATGATTGGCGATGTGTGATACGGTCCGATGAAAGTAAATTTAATTTGTTGTGTGCCGACAATTTGCCATACGTACGAGGGTCAGCAGATGAAAGGTTCAAGGACGAGCGCATAGTCAAAACAGTAAAGTTTCCTCAAAGCCAGATGGTTTGGGGATGTTTTTCTTTTTACGTTTTGGCCCCTTTGCACTAGGTTCATGGAACTATGAACGCTCAAAAGTATGGAGAAGTAGTAAGGGAGTTTTTGGTACCAGCAATTAAACAGCATCATTCGTATACTGACAAGTGCATTTTTCAAGATGATTCTGCACCTTGCCACCGCGGCAAATCCGTAAGTAAAGTGTTATAAATCTACTTCTAGATGTCTACTTTATAAATAATAAACAGACAAGTAACTAAAGTCTTTCAATAATTTTCAGCTCAAGACAACGTTTGATGACCTCGTAATCACCAGACTAGACTGGCCAGCTAATTCGCCTGTTATAACCGCCAAAGGAGGAGCAACTCGGTATTGATAATTTTTTGATAAAAGTGGTATATCTAAACATCTTATATACACATACATAAAAAATGTATCGTTTGATTTTGTTAACCAATGACTGTATTAAAATATTTTAAAAAAATAAAAAAATTAACTGGTTTTTCTTTCTTTGTTAATATCTATATCTTTTTTCAAACATTCAATAAACAGATAGAAATTAGATAGAAATACTTATAAACTACTGCGGAGTACTCAACAAAAATTTCATTTCATTATAAAAATTATTATCGTAGTTATTAACAATTTTTCAATCATTTTGATATGGTGCGGTTTTTATGACCGCAAGTGTATATTTAAGATAGATTTTTACTTAAAATTGTTGTATTAACTATGTTCTGTTTCGTAGTCTATTTATTACAGCGCACCAAACTCGTAGTAATCTTCATCCTGCATATCTCGGAGAAGGCTTGCCAATATGTCATGTACGATTATAGTAGCGCCTTTCAAGTATTTGCACTCCTAAGCTGTCAATTGTGCTTCCTAAATCGTCTTATATGGTATACCCAAGTCAACTATACGATTGCATAAACACAAATGAACATTTCGAAATTGAACACTAAAATTAAAACTTTTAAAAAATGTAACCATACCTTTCGAACTCGTTAGGCTATGTCCAATGCTATTCCAAAAATTCAAACGACATCCGAAGACTTTCATTTCCTTGACACGTTCCTTCATGTTGCCCAGTACACTGGTCTCCGTTAAACTGACACAGGGTATCATTTAAAATCGATTCTAACACCGACGAAACTCACGAAAACCGACCAAATATCGGCAGGCCGTTCAAACAACTTTTTTTTCTTAATTTTCTTTTTCGTCAACCCTTAAAAATTAAATTTCACTTTACGAATATGCCAAATGTTGTATTGAAATAATAACTTCATCGAGTTTAATTTCACGATCACGTCTATAAAATAAAAAGAAAAAATTTCATCAAAATACAATTATCAGATACAAAGATACGCCGAATACTGTGCGATGATATGTGTGATGATATGTGAGAATTTTTTGTTCAGTCAAATTGCATTTCTTCTCCGTACGCGAGTAGTTCCTTGCCGCGCGCGCTACACACCTGCTGTTCGGTGAGGCATTTAAATTTGTTTTTAAACATTAACTATTTCTAGTCATTTGGACTTGGTAGAGGTGTAATTTAACCATGGATACGAGATACGAAATACGAGATACCAGATAGAGAGACTCGGACTTAATGAGCACTTGTTGTATAGCAGTCTCAGGCTTTTCTATTCCTGATTTCATTTGATGCGTTATCTGTCAGATTCAAGTTGTCCGTCTGTTTGTTTGTAGGTTTTTATATATATGTATGTTATTTGTTAGTTTGTGTGAAAAGGAATGAGACTTGTTAATTAAGATGTCGGGAGTATAATTTGATTACGAGTACCATTCTGGCGCTAAATTATTGGCCATTCGGCTACTCTCAAGGTGGATTTGTAAGCATTTATAGCTTAAGCCACTTTACCGGCTTTTGTTTACATATAACTTGGAATAGCTACATACGGTTACATACGAATATGTAGCTTTACATTTTTTTTTCTTTTTTTTTTTTATAAAAAAATAAGAAATAGCCGCAATTAACAGTTGTTGTTAATGTAAAAGATACGTGATTGAGGAATTAAAATAACTTAAGGTTTGGTCATGGATAAGTGGACCTGCAATCATGTATCGCATTGATTGCAATCAATTACGTTCCATTACGTTCTACAAATTAAAAACACTTGTACTACAATTTGAAAATTCAATTGTAAAATTGGTAAAGCAATTGAATTGGCTTCCAGTTTGAAACGTTATCCGATTGATGGAAAGGAAATAGGCGTGGTGCAGCGAAGTCTGAGTGTCAGGTGGATGACTGCTTTTCTTGTAGTAGTCTTATTCGAAAGAATTCGATAATTAGATGCCATTGGAAGACAGAGAAAATAATTTGTGAAACACAAGTAATTTTGCAATAATTTTCTTTACTTAGCACAGATACCAATCCATATGATCTGATCTGAGAATGATAGCAGAAGCAGATAGCAAGTTTTAAACCTGTTTTGTAACTTGTGTCGTTATCGAAGTCTTTAAAGATTGTGAAGACGCAATCAAAATTTTGAGCAGAGTAAAGAGATTCAAACCGAATTTCCATAGAGCTGAAATTGTAGAAAAGCCTTCAAATTCTAAGCCGATAATTTCGGCTTTTCAGCGAATTTAAAGCTGCACACGATACCTCAAAATTAAAAAAAAAAAAAAACCAATCATTAATTGAATTAATGGTTAGGATAAGGTTATCGAGCAGACTAGAGAGGCCAGACGTATGTTGCTTCCTTGCAGTAAGGTGCAGCAAGCTTCGTTTGAAATACTCATGGGGATGCCTTTAGCCCTAGAGGAGTTAGCCAGTTGGGTTTATTTTTCTCATGAAGAGAACTTGACTGAAAACTCATTTCTGGTGTATGTGTAGAAAGTATAGGTACATCATCTGCATATCTCTATATGACCATGAGTTGATTTTGGAGCTGTTGACAGCATTGAGACGACGGGTTTAGGTAAGGTAAATGGGTGCCCTGTAACTTATTAGCCATTGCTCACGTCCCATTGCGCTCTGACGCTACAGGCGCTACAGCTTAGGATGGACTAGCAAATTTCACTGGACAGCTCACTTCTCTTTCGTATGATAAGGTAGTAAAGGTCCCTTTTTATCTTTGAATGTGACTTTAGATGGGCCACTTTACTACACTGTCGACATGGATTCAAAGATTCATCAGGCAAGAAAGTTCGTTTCCAAACACTCCTTGCACCGAAACTGAGTTCTCTTGATCATTTTCTTGTCATTGTTAAAGGTTTTCTACTTCAGAATTGTGCAAGACCTTCCAACCTTGCCTCAAAAATGTAATTTAATCTTTAGATTACGGATGTCATCACACTAGCCGCACCAATAAGTGAACGACAAGTTAGGATACTAGATATTGGATTTATGGCCACTTTCAAATCATACAATAGATTACAATACAACAGCTTAAATGAGTTACAATACAAATCTCGATAAGTTTTCCCAACTGAATGCGAAATTCTATACCATATTCTCTAGTAGCACTTTCGTTGTAGTAAATCCTACAAACTTATCACCATAAAACTTACATCACTTGTCATATAACTTTCGTACTAAAAGCAAATCGATTTTGAGATTCAGAAGCATCGTATTATCTTGAGTATGAGTGTAGGAGTGCAACAACAGCAAACTATTCGTACCATCGTTCAACAACAAGATTGATAACCTTCCAATTTTTTACACACATTAACATTTATTATTATCTAAATGACGGCGTGTAATATCGTTTACGGTCTATCAATCGGAATTACGTATGTGCTATAAGAAAAAGATACATTTAAATGGCCTTAACTCATCGAAAACTGACCTGATTCTGACGAATCTGTATCTGTTTCGCATCATTCACTTTGTGTCGTAACTGAAGGAAAATTATAGGCTGCCTGATCTTGCCCTCTGTCCCATTTACGGACCCTGCAACTCCTCCTCCTAATTCGTGTTTTGTAACAATTAATAATCTCTTTCCAATTTAATATGAATCCAACCATAAAAAGGTCACGAAATTAATTATTATTATTTATTTATTTATTTATTTTTTTTTTTTTTTCATCTTCCGCTTGTTCAACCCAATTCTCGACATCAAATCAACGGTTTTGAATGAGATCTCTCTTTCGACCAGTTAATTGGCTGTTTGTTCCAAATTCGTGGCTTTTTACCCTCTCCGGGACTAGGATGAGCTTGAGAAATCTATCTAAATCGTCCGTAATGCTTGTCCTACTTTCGTTTAGTCTCCAGCAAGACCACTTTGCTACTTTAAATCAAATTGCATACGGTGCGAAGATTGATTGCAATCTGCAATTGGATACAAAATGCCAATATCTCCAGTGGCAATAGATTGCAGATATGTGCATAGAAAGATAGACAAAAACATAAAAATACAATAGCAACGAATGAAAGTACGAGTATCCAGCCGGGGCAGTGATGAAAACTGCGTTGTACAAGTATCTGAGTAGGTACATTGGTATATGAGTATCTGTGAAGTGTACTTGAATCGCTTGAATGAGTAATGAAGCGTCAAGGTAAACGAATGGCATCTGGGAAGTGATCATCTCACGAAATCTCATTAAGCAGAAGGGTTTTTTATATTAACGATGCAAATGCGGTGTTATTGAAAAATAAAATCCACGAAATTAATTTTAAACGATGTTCGAGATTTTCGGAAAGGCATTTGAAATGTTGAAAGCTAATTGAGAGGTGTTGAGTGTTATTGCAGACATAAAACGAGCACTACTGCATGGTTCTGAAAGTTGCTGTTTAGGGATTATGTGTTTTCCTTTAATTCAGGCCTTTGCGTAATACGTAAGCGGCATCTCTGTATCACTTCATAAGCAAAAAATATTTATTTTCCACATTACACCACCATATGTTATTAATTAAGAAATTAGGTAATAGTAGTTAGCCCTGTGGAACCCCATGAAAAACTAATAATATTGTTCTAAGCTGGAATAAAACTTTTAGAATGTGAAAGGGTATGCTATCTTCTTGAGATAAACAAAATAATTGTCATAATTTTGAAAAACAATGGAGAGCCCATATAGCGACATATCACAGGGCTCAGTCTCCGTGATATTGGACGATAGAAACGCAAGCTGAACCTACGAAGCAGACAACTACGAAGGACCCTATTACAAATTTCTCTAATGGCTGCAGTATTTTCAACTAAAAATACAAGATCAAAACATCGATAGCAAGATTAAGAAATAAAACATGATTTTAGTTTAGACCTCAAGGTCTCTCGTAAATTCTATACTGCAAATATTAACAAAAGGAGAGCCATTTAGACTAAACCCTGTTAGTTTGGAACACTGTTACAACATTTTTGTACTCTTATGAGTGAGTTTTTTCGATCATGGTATTAGAATTAGAAATGAGTAAAAAAATAAGGCTGCTTTCGTACAAACATAACATATTTTGGAACCCAAAGGTTCCACAAACCTAAAAGGGACTGGTTAATAAAAATGTTCCACAGCCAAAAACATTGGCAGCAGAAGCTATAATGATATAACTGGTTAAACTAGAGCGTTTGCAACTTTAGAAATAGTGGCGTGTCACCGGTCAACAACCTGACTAGGCTACCTGACTGTCTTGGTAGATTCCAAGGAGCCTTTGACGTCCGTCCAAGCAGAAGATATCTAAATACGCTTAGCTGTGAACGAAAGTAAAGTTACTAAGCTCTGCCAATAAGAAGAGCATCAAACATCGACGCATGAGTAGATAATCTTTGAAACCCCATGAGAGCATTTCCTCAATTCAATTCGAATACACATAGCTTTGATCAATTCCTGTGAAAAATAATTTGTCCTATTCATTCAAAAATAAACTTTAAGTCTACAATATCAGAGAACTGCGTATCGGATGTCGAAGATGGCTTAAACAGATTCGATGGAATCAACGAGCAAAAGTCTTTATATCCAACTTAGATTCAATTTAGTAGAAGAACGCCTCTTATTATGAGTAATGGAAGACAAATGCAAGCTTCCCTAACGTGAAGTGAAATCTTACGTTATCGTCCTCCAGAAAGACACCAGCACCACATCCTATAAAACAGTTTTGTTGGTTGAGGCTCAGAACAGTTTCGGACCCCAGAAGCATCTCAAATTGATAAGTTAAAAGTTCAGCCAATTTAGGGCATCTTGTGCAATATAAGCTGGCTGATAGCTGGCGAGCAGGTGATCCCTTTTTTCTTTATATGTACCCGGAATTTCAAATGTTTGTTTGAGCGCAATTTTTCGAAAGTTTTTGAGTGATAACTTTGTAAACAAGTCAATGTTTGTTTTGCTTTGAGAATTGTGCAATGTCAAATTTAGTTGTACTTTGACTGATATTTTATGTTTTTAAACAAATTTTCATGTGCGGAAGTGTTAAAAATATTAACGGTAACCTACAATGTCAAAAAGTTGAGAGTAAGAGTGGTATGAAGAGTTTAAAGTGGGCGATACTGTGCTTGATGCCTCGTTCCGGTCGTCCATCCACCAGTATGACTGACGTAAACATCGAAAAAGTTAAGAAAATTGTCCTCGGAGATCGTCGTGTGAGCGTCAGGGATCGTTTGGATTGATGCAGAGCATTATGCACAATAATTTTGGCATTAGATGAATTGGAGTGTGCTGAACTTGCTGATTTGAATTTGAAAATCTTGTAGATAATTATTTGGTCAAAAACAACGTTCATATAGATCTGCAAGCTCCGTATTCACCTGACATGGCTCTTTGTTACTTTTTTCTATTCCCACGACTCAAGTTTTGTAGACGATTGAGGCGTTAAAGGAGAATTTGCAGAAGGAGCTGAAGGCGATTCCAAAATCGGCCTATGTAAAATGTTTGGAAGATTGGAGGAAGCATTGGAAAATGTGTATTGCTTGGAATAGAGATTACGAGTACTTTCAAAGGTACTTTTTGTTCAAATTGAAGTCAGCTGGTGAGAAATCGTGTTACTTGGAGTGGGTTGTTGTTTGACGCTCAGGTTAATCACGGACTGTAGCGCCACCTAAAATAGGTAAGTAAGCAGTAGTTTTCCTTTTTAAAGTTAGCAAAGTTGGCCAATATGTTTCTTTGTTTTCCTCGTCATCACATCTTTCGCATAATTCGTTGAAAGGCTATGCCTGATTTTCAATGTAAATCACTATAGACCAATGCTCTTTTACGTAAATGAAAGTCGCACTGTCTTTCAGATGGCAACATAATGTGACTGAAAAATACTGCAGTGATCAGATCATCGAGTGAAACCTTACATCCGCCGGGGCGTCGTATAGATACAAGCTTCTAGATGGCTTTCTTCCACTACTGCAGCTGCTAGCGATGTCTACTTTCGCTCACAAGACTAACACTCCCTACATAACTGTATGTCTTGTTGTGCCTCCATTTATCCTGCAAATAAATTTTGGTTAAAGTCCCAATTTCAGGACATAGTCCTTTCCGTAGTAATAAAGGTCAAACGATGCCTTCCTTGTTCGTTCATGCATATTGCAACGAATTTTCGATTGACGATTTTCGGAATCTCTTCTCTTGAAAATAGAAACATGCTTGATATGATGTTCGTGTGGTCGTGATCTAAATAGGCATTGAAAAGAATTTTTGGATTTTATGTTTCACATCCTTGAAATCTGTGCGGCATCGTTTCCATAAGACCGCACTTCCAATTAGAAGTCTGCTGAACTCGAGTATCTGGTGGTTGTTTAAGATCCCAAGAACTTGTTATCTATCATTCAGTTCAAAAACATTGATTGCAGCAGTATGAAAATCAATTCAAAAATGGTACGAGTACCTATACAGAATCCCTACTGATTTACAGAAATCAATTTCCAATCTCCTTCCACTAGGATGCCCTTAAACTTTAAAATTTCCTCCTCAAAATTCCTGACTATCCCGCTAATGGAACCACAAATGCTGACTTCAATCATTTCCAAAAGTACGAATAACTAGAACGCGCAGAGTACTCGTATACTCAGATTCGTTTCCTTCATCAGGATTCACCTCGAATCACAAAAACAAAAGGAAAATGAAGAACAAGAAAAAGAAGAAAAAGAAGAAGAGAACGAGAATTGCTTTAGACATCCGTTACTCCATTAACTCAAGTGCGAGTGCTGTTGGAAAAATGCTCTAGTTATCCTGCCGCAGTTCTGTTTGCATTTAATCTGTGCTGCAGCCCAAACTATTTCCGGTAAGTTGAGCACGGTAAAAGATCCCTTCAATTCTCCACTTCACTCTAAGAATGACGACGACCCACATCATTTGGAATCCGCCTGAATCCTTTATCTGGCTTTTAGCAAACAGAACGGAAAAATAAAAAAAACCGTTTTCCATTGCAAAGCGGAAAAGGAAATTGGGACACGGTTTTGATTATAATGCCGATGCTGATGCTGATGAAGCACAGGTAAGTCGGACTCTCATTCTTGGAATTCTCCAAGATTGACGACATAAAACTCCACCTCAAGGCAATACCAACACAGTCCGCAGAAAATCCCAAAAGATACGAGTACGCGAATAAATGTAAAAATAAATGAAAAAATAAATAATGGAAACCAGATTTAAACAAACATTAAGACAGAAGCGAAAGTTACCGTTAATGTGAGTAAATATTGATACGTCAAATTGACGCGCCAAAACAGCTTTCAATTTCGCATTTTGCTTTTGCTTCCCCTTTCTTGTCCATTGACAGAGGGGAAACAAATGACAAAAGTATCGAATGTGGTTCGCTTTTCTGTCAATGCTGCCACATGTTGGGGGTTTTCTTCTTTTTTTTCTGCCGAAGATAATAGCGGTTTTTGTTTCGAATTGACACATGTGTCATGTTTTCAAGTACCAGAACAAAAGACTTTGTGATCTTTACGAAAATACGAGAAGAGGAGGGGACTAACCAAACAAAAACAACAGCTCGACATACATTTTTCGAATAAATTGGCACGCAAATGTAAGGTAAGAAGTGAAAACAACAAAAACTTGGTTGGGCTTGACACGAGAATGGACCTTAATTTGGCAGATATTAACTTGACTGGTTACTTGAGCCAGAGAGGGGTCCAAGAAGTACTTGTACGTACGTAATTACTTTCACATGTGATGAGCATCTTTCGATAATGTAACGGACGAAGACAGAGACATACATAAACTGGGACTCGGACTCGGATTCGAATACTGGGATTGGTAGCTGAAAAGGCATTTAGAGACGAGTAATTTGCTTGAATCGGGAGCTAACCACTTAAAAAACTAAGGAAATGGAAGCTGAAAGCAATTAGGGTCTTGACAGCCTGAAATTCGATGTAATAAACGATTTTGGCAGGAGACACCACTGGTGAAAGTAAATGGTAAAGAGATTCAGTTGGTAGATCGTCTATGAATGCAACGAAAAGTTGTAGCTTAAACATCAATTAGAAGATTTTTTGGGAATCGGTGCTGACTGGCAACAGACTTGAAACAAAGCTTCTTAGTGGACATTGGTTGGTAGATCTCTCCTATGATTTCAAATGTCACCATCAACTATGTTTAGCGTATGGATTGTGAATGATTTGTTTATGACATGAGCATGATTTGTGAATTAATTGCAAATGATTTATGAGCTCTATGCAATTAGCATGGACTTTGCCTACCAATACTCCACGAATGGCTTTTGAATATGTTCGCGAGAACTTGAGTTACTATTGGCGTAAGAATGATTTGCATAGGGTTTGATATCGACTTGAAAGCCGCTTACGAATTACTTGAGAGCAATCTGTACAGATTTTCAAAATATAAGCAAGCGGCTCATGAGGGACAAGGCAGAAGGACCGCGAATGATCTGCGAATTCATGTACTTAAGCTCTACGTTGCGAAACGCTGGTTATTGAGCTATTTTTCTCGCGGTCTTTGGGATGTATTATATCATATATAGGGACGTGGAAGCGAGCATACAGGGTAAAAGTCTTGATGGTATTTAACTTGGCGAAGGCAGCGATCCACTCGCGTTAAAAAAAAAAAAAAAAAAAACAAATGTTATGAATGAACACAATCCAGCTTCGGATACCTATGGACCCCCTAATCGAAGACAACATGGCGCAAAAAACGACTACGATTTGAATGTATGCTCCTGGAACGTATCCTCAAGCAGTATAGCGCGGATATTACTGCAATCCAGGAAGTACGCTGAACAGGATCAAGAATGACAAAAATACCGGATTGCGATATTTATTACAGCTGGTCTGTCATCTGAGCTCTTCAAAGATGGTGGCAATGTTTTGACAAGGAGCATGCACCAGATCATTTGCAAAGCATGAAATGATGCGAAAGCATGCCCGACGGCTGGAATATCATCTCTATATATCTCAATCCTATAACAACTATAACATATCCCTACTTAACGTCGCCTATAAGATCTCATCCAGTGTATTGTGTGAACGTCTGAAACCATACTGTATTACACAATACCAGTTCGGCTTCCGGCCCGGCAAATCGACATCATTTTAAGACTTGAAACGATCAACGAGTTCGAAGTCGACACATACCACCTCTTCATCCACTTCAAAATCGCATCCAGCATCCATCGAATTCGAGATCCCGGGAAAAAAAGTCTATAAGTGGGTGTGTGGACCCGATATCGAGGGAAAACAATCTTCAGCATGCTCATCTCCTGCTTCAGAAGAAGTTGTAAGTCGCTATGATTTATGACTTGATTCCCTTGATTTGAAGATGCACTGTATGCCAGGTTACCATGATTTTTACAATGTTTTAGGTGCGAAGTTAAACACGCACCGTTCCTCCATCAAAGTAAGATTTCATGTCACTTGACTTGGAATATCGTACAGGAGCTGACGTTTTGTATTCATCGGAAGGCACTGATCTACGCGGCAGGTACCAACATAGGTAACTACAGGTAAAGTCTCTAAAATACCATATAAGCTCATAGATCGATCGTTAGATAGCCGATCAGTTGGTATGATGAATTGGTAGATCAGTTTGCTTGTAGATCAATTTGTATGTTAATCAGTTGGGTGGTGGATCAATTGAACACCAGCTAGTTGGGCCAACAATTGGCATCTCTGCAAATTCTTTAATTGATCGATTCGTAGGATCAGTTGACTGGTAGGATTCTTATGATTCTAGCAGATAGCTTAAAGTATCAACGAATAGATCGATCGGTAGTTAGGCGATTAGATTGTCAATCGATAGAAAAGTTGGTAAGCGAATTGGCTGCCTATCGGTCGAAATATGGATAAGTTCACCAATGCATCGTTTGCCAATTCAGGCACCAATCAATTGTTTTCTTTCTGCCAACTGATCGAGTGGCACAAACTATCGGCAAGTAGATCGATTTATAAACGATTATTGATTGGTAAATCAGTTTATCGATGTGGATGGTGAATTGGCCGGTAAATTATTTTTGGATAAAAGATTGGGATATCAACTGATTGGTTGTAGATCAATAGACCAGTAACAATTGGTAGCGATTATTTTATCTCATTCGATTGATCAATTGGATGATCGGTTGGTAGAATGGTTAATAAGCTAGTTCAATATTTTAAATATTTTTTTTTTAGACCAGTAAGTCGTGGCCAGTTATTTTCTAGGTACGAAAATGGTGATCTAGTCAGTCTGTTAATTTACAAGAAGCCATGGGCGGAATCAAGATAATCAAGATATAAAAAAATAAATAATAATAATAATAATAATCAGCTTAAATACAACTAACTCAGCGCACGTAATTCACCTTGAACTCAATCCGATTCGTTTGATTTATTTTTCCCAAACAAAAGTCAAAAACAAAAAACACACATTTCTACCCAAGTTAACCTTCTCCAATTCGAATGTAATCCACCGAATCTGATCTCCAATTCAGACCAAAGACTTCGACTTCTCTTCTACTTAAGTGAATTTCTCCCGTACGGCACACTTTTTCAAGCTCAGTCAAAATCTCGATCGCTTTGTGGCCCCAAAAATAAAAGGAACAACAAAAATGTTGTACCTACATCATCTGCATTAGTGTGTGCAGCGAAAAGGAGCACGGATACCTTTCCCTAAACTGTGTAAAAAAAAAAAAAAAATAATAAAATATCTACAGGCCAAGAGAGTATCCGTGCAGTGCCCAAAACCAGTTCCACAGCCTAACAACGCATATTAATCGCACATAAGAGACCGTCGAACTTGCGACGCATTCGCGTACAAGTGCATCAGCACTCTCTACCGAAAAAGATATACCGATACTTCTCTTATCCTTCCTCCAAATACCGCGCCCGATTTTCATATTTATTTATGCTCCTTTCTGTCTTGCCTCGGCGTGGATACTAAATTTTATGCATTCAACGGAGTATCCGTAGTCATATGAGTACCATTGGGGATATGGATATGGATATATTGGCACGTTAAAGGCCACAGCTTTGAAATGGTAATAAATTTTGAAATCTGCGCTTTAGTACCGTTAGAACCGAAGACGACAACCACCACACCGATCATGATGATCACAATCATAACGATGAGAATGACAATCATCATGATCGTTATGAAGTTGCCCCTTAATGCCAGCAGAGGCATTTATTTATTACCACATTGCCAGTCAGAAAAAGTTAAAAGCAGGAGTACTAAATTAAGAAGAGAGAAAATGTAAAATAAAAAAGAAAAAAACTGGGCGTGGCAGTTGTACAAACGGACAAAAATACAAATAAATTTCAATCTCAGTCATCTCACTGGCTTTTGCTAATTAAAAACGGAAGAAAAATTTAAAACAAAAAAGCGGGATTTTGTGAAATTAATTTTGCACAAACAAACGGTATTCGAGCTCGAAATTGCAGCAGATACTATTATTTGAAGTCAAGGTCAATCTGAGATGACATACTCGTACCGGTAATGCAGCTGCAGAACAGAATGCTAACAAGAATCAAGCAAACAGTTGATTATGCATTCTGTAAATGTATCTTTTGCTTTTGAGTTGAGATAATCACATATCTGTACCTTGCCACTGGATGGCATACGTATCCGTAGGTAATAAATTCTAAGTTTCGCAAGGCAGGCTTTTGTTTGAACTATGTGCTTACCAACCTAACAGTGCAGAGTTGGGTTAAGTTACGCCGAGTCAACCACATGAAATATCTAAGCCACCTGAAACCTGATGTCAGCAGTGAGAACGTAGCTTGTGTACCTAACTTATGTTAGGTGCTGACCCATTGAAAACGTAATATTCCGATTTAAATCTATGAGCAGCGGATGATTGCTGATACGTGCTGGTATGTCAAAGACGTGACATCTAAGCAACGAACTACTCGTATTTGTACACATTGTGGCGCTTAGTACCTAAACAAGGTACAAGTATCTGGTTGTAACTGAGCTTTATGGACATGATTTATTCATTTATTAAGAGAAGATTATCTGTAGGAAGATTGGCTTCTTTCAATCTCTAGCAAGAAGGTTCAGGAGCATTTCTACCAAATTTCGGCAAATTCCGTCTAAGTTTTCGTGAGAAAGTCTCACATTTCCCTTAAAGTTTTAAAATTTTTTGAATAGAATTAATTTCCTTTGCAAATCATGTCAAAGTAGTTTATGATAACGAATAAGAACAAAAAAGAATAGGAGCAAGTATAGTCCCCTGAGGTATTCCATTTTCTTACTTAATCAAGCATTTCAATTTGGGGAAATATTGGGCACAATAGATTGCACTTATTAAAGTAAGGAAAGATCTTAAAGATCTTGTACGGAAGGTATCTATTCCATATCTATTCTCCTATTATTGATTTTTGGAATGTGAAAACGCTACCAGATTCAGGAAAAGAAAGACACCATGGTATGCAAGGTATGTACTTATGCATATTGAAATCAAGATTTAAGTATTTGGGCTGGACATATCATGTTAAGCGTCTCTAGTATGTTGTACAGCAAAGAGACCATGAGAAGGATAATGTGCCTCTATATGTAATTAAGCAGCTAGTACCTGAAGATACGCTTTGGTATGTTATACAAAACGGACTTGTTAATCGCTGTGATAATAATTAAAGACTTACGGATTTATGCAATGGATTCTGCTTTATTGAATGGAGAAAATAACCAGCTACACGCTCTTCAAGGTGTCAACTAGGAACCAAAAATTATACTTAGAAGTTTGTTTTTTTTTCAACGCACGAAACAAATAAGAAATAGGAGGACATTATTTGACTACAAGAACGAACGGAAACGATCTATACTGGACACAAATAAAAGCTTTGGATATCCGCTTTGGATATTGGATATTGTCCTTTGAAACAAAGTGTACAATAAAGTTAGAAGAAATCACGAGAAAATGTAACAACGCCATCAGGGACGTTAAGCAACCGCAAATAGATTGGTGACTTCTGATTTTGCAAGTCGGGTCAATCTCGAGAGAAATAATTATCATCAAAGGACTCTGCTAATTTGAAACATATCATTAAGATAAGCAAGATATGTATTTGCTACCACTATATGGTCAATGTCGAAAAACCTAACTGTATAAGACGGGAATGCATTCTACATACATAACAGCAGGTACCATTAGCATAACTTTATGTCTGTTGCTTTTGAGATCTACTATACATCTTTGATAATCAAAATAGGAGGAGTACCAGTATATAGGCTTTAAGTGGAGTGAAGCATCGATGGAACATCTGAATCATAGAAAGATATATAATGGGCATACAATGTGAGAAAAGCTTCTACGGTCTGGACATGGATATTTCTGCAAATCTTAGAACACAGAAAATCGAACATATGCTGTGTTACATAAAAACCATCCACGTACGATCTTGATAACGAAATAGACAGCACACTAATCCCAAAGAACTATACCACATTCATGGCATCTAGCAATGAAGCTTGGAAAACAGCAAATGGCCAAATCACAAGAATTATGAAGGATCTATTACAAGGGGAACAGTGAACGAATAAATAAACATGACGTCAAACCAGGCCTATTAAAGAATGCATAGGATAGCGATCACGGAAGGGACAACATGACAGTAACTGTGGTGGTGTGTTATGGTCATGAGAAGATCGACCAAGGCAATCGCATTCAGTGTGAACACTACGGAAATAGTTGTTTGCTGACAGTAGCAACCTTAATATCATACTTCTTGTAGTATTCGAATGAGCATATAAACGATACATAGGATAGCCAATAAACAGATATTCCTTTTAAATCCTCTCATGTCGATCACGGCGATCTTCTCACTGCTCATTTGTCCTCTTATGATGGACGAGATTTTGTTTGCATTGAAGAATGGCGCAAACTCGACTACCTACGGTTACGGTGTGGCCATCTTAATCGTATCGGACAAATATCATTCAGTGCTAAGTAAAAGGCTCGGCAATAGACTACTGCTTGGCCTTATAAAACAATTATCGGACCCAATCTTTTACATAAAGTTAACTCACAATTCTAGTAGAAGACCTTAGGATAGGTCTACAAGTTCTCAAGCCATAACAAGGTTCAGATGATCAATCAAGTGCTGACAATCTGCACACCGCTGTCACACAAAATGAGCAGTACACGAAAAAGCCGTACGCTGCATCAACTCATTTGTTCCCTGCATTTTAACGGAAAGAAAACGTGGTAGAAAGGAGGGTTTTTTGACCCCTATTGAAAAGGGAGATGCCTCTCTCTGTGTTTACCACGTAGACTATGATAGCAACTAGTAAGCAGTACAAATATATATTTTCTGTAACTGATGGATCTTCCAAACTCATTTGGACGTATCCAAAAAAACCAACACGAACGCCAAAAAGTCAACAAACAGTATTTGGAAGTCCTAAAATTATTGTGTCGAACATAGGAACGGCGTTTACCTCCTTGGCATTCAGGCGTCGTCACCTTATGACAAGCGAAGTACCACCTTCAAATGAACATGTGTACATCAATTTGTCATGCCGATGTTGAAAAAACCGTCTGAAGAGTACCTTGACCAGACCTTGTACCTTGTACCAGATGTCTGTACCTTGGTACAGACATGCTCAAAAAGTTAAGTGTGTTTCGAATTCAACTTTTCAACGCTCGATCAATACTTCACCTTTTGAAGTTCTCATGGGGGTGAGGATGAGACAAAAAGAGATGTGGTAATGGAATATACGAACCTAACCTAAATATTACCATAACAATCCTATGGCAAAAATCCCAGTGCATTTCAGGCAGAACTTCACGCCATTCAAGAATGTGCCAATGATGCCAACTCTAGTATCAAAGGCACAAAATTTTATATATTAAAGGACAGCCAAACAGCTATAAATGCCCTTAGCTCGCACACCATTGACTCCAAATTCATGTACTTCTTCAAAACCTTCCAAAAACTAAGGTTTCTGGTCATGAGGGAATGAAAAGGCTAAGAAACTGTCAAGAAAGGGCTCTGAAACTGCCTTTAATGAACCTGAACCGTTCTGCTGCATCACCAAATTAGCAGTTAATTTAGCTATTAGTAACTGGGAGCACTGGAGATACATCTCGTATTGGAAAACGGTCTTAGACAGGCCAAACGAGGCATCTTGTTCTTCAATAAAAATGCCAATGGGTGGCAGGATACCAAAACATAAGTAAGTTACCTACAAGAATATCATGGTGTAAGATATCACCTCAAAAAAATGAAACTAGTCAACTATCCGGAGTGCCGACCTTGTCTTGAAGAAGACGAAACAGCTGAACGCATTTTATGTAAATGCCTAGCCCTGAACGGAACTAAATGGAATATATTTAGTATGTTCTTCAGGTAAGAATACGACACATTAACGAAATCCTCTGCTGGTAGTGTTATCAACTGCATTGGGGAGGTAGAAAATCTACTAGCCTAACAGAACTGTATCTGACAAAACGGTACAAAAGATCTTGATCTAAAAGAGTCTCTTGAAAATAATATAAAATTGTACTAATTGTACATTTTGTCTTTTCAAATACCAACACTTGCTAGCTGTCAAGGGATATTCGTATGGCTAACATTAAATCACCTTACGAGCTCCCGTACCGTAACAGTGGGATTCCTTTCGTTGGTGGACTTCAGCAGCTCATCGGCCTACCGAACGAGTTTATCTTTTAAATCAAACTTAGCAAACCAAATGTTGGCCACTTATGGTAGAGTCACTGAGAACAACCTCTACACTGACTCCTCTAGTTGCTTCACTTTCATTCTGGTTTTTCAGGAACAAAAACAGTTAAATATGCCGCATACCATATGCTCTTCCGTTTCAAAATTCTGTCAAAAATGCTAACAATAATGTTAACACAGCGAAATTTGCAGACCGAATGATCAATATATCTAGCGGTTTCAGCATTAAATTAGTATCGAAAGAATTGAGACCGAAAGTGAGCATATGCCACAAGAATTCTATTTGAATTTGCCTCCAGCCGCACAAATCCAAAAACTGTTTGACAACTCTCATTCGTATGTTATGAAATGGATATGTTCGACTTTGTATCGTTTTTGCTCCGAGTAAAATGGCCTCAGTAGCCAAAAATTAAAAATTAAATCCCACAAAGCCACATAAGATGTGTCAACTGTCAGCGTCGAATCAACACAAATTAAGAAAGGAGGTCACATTAAGCGGCATCTAATGCAATAGACCTCTAATCTGCAGCCCTCAAATTGTCATAAATACAAAGTCATTTCCCCGAACACGAAGGTCTTGTTAGTTCGTCAAATTCATAAAAATGCGTTCAACAAAAAAACAAAACCCCTAAGAAGCAAGATGTTAAAAGCTAAAACTCAAACTCAAACTCAGCATAAATGTCAGCAAAGTTAATATCTCTTTATCCGGTCTGGCTGTCAAGGGTTTTTCTGTTTTGTTTTCGGTTTTTTTTTTTTTTTTTTTTTTTTTTTAATTTTTTATCGCTTTCACAAATTCAAATGAAATTACAACAATGAGCGCGATAAGAACATAATAATCAACCGAAGAAACACAATAACAACAACAGCCCAGACTTATGGCAACATTATGCACTTCATTGGTGTCACAGTTGCTGTCGTTTCCATTTATAACACTTGAGAGGAGGGTTTTGTTTGTTGACAACTTGCTTACGAGCCTCGGGACCAAACACGAACAAAAAAAATTCAAACAAAACCTACGCTCGACTTCTCTAGAATTTTGATAAAAATCTTCGTCAGGGCAATATGTGTTTAGGTTTTCGGTCTCTGGATTCTAACTACGCACAGGCAAGGGATAAGGAAATCTCACTATCCATAACGTCACCGTATTATGAAAAAGTTTTCTTCGGAACATGACCACGATTGAGACTGTGGAGAACCACGAAATGCTCTCATAATGATATTTTAATATTCTGGTAATGTTTCAGGCCTTTGGCCATGCCATGAGTAGAACCGTATCCCCCGTGGTGTAGGTGAAGACGAATTCAATTCTTCTCTGCCCGGCAGTGCTGGCAGTAGTGGGACACCATTTAAGGACCATAAAACGACAAAAACAACAAAGTCAGGTACGAGTGTACCTTTCTACCTTCTTCAGAGTTGAAACCGAGTAAACGTACATATTATAACAAAGAAGTCGAAGAAACAGGTTACTAAGCATACGTCCCGCATCCACTATATGTTAGGTCTCTATCGGAGTCCGGTCAGTTCACCAACGACAACTCAGTCCACCACACCGGTAGATTTATCACGAATCCAAGTGTTTCCATTTCCAGGTAGAGGAAGAGGTGGTAGCGAATACGAGTGTGACCTGCCTGGTTAGCTGAGCACGAAGGGTTCTGGTTTCGGTCTTGTACAGAAGCAATATCGAATCAAGAAGGAATCTTTTGCGATCCTTTTTGTGAGACTAAAGCCATTGGTGCTGCAGACGGATGCGGATTTAAGTTGATTTGGATGGTGATTAATGACAGGGAGTTACCCTCCGGAAGGGGGCTATTATTTTTAGGCAAAGCCATTGACAAGTGAGTTTGTTTAGAAGAAGAATAGGAATAGACTACCTATCCATCTGCCAAACAATCCAACAGACTCTCACTGGTTGGTTGTGTAGACGGCATAAAATATGTCGTTTACATGTCGCTCCGATGGGATCTGTGTGTGCTCTATGTGATTAAGTGATGTTCCAAGCATGTAATTTGGAGTTAATTTTAAATGAGCAGGTTCGGATGGGTAATTTGAAATGAGAAAATGCATAAAATTGCTGGGGCATTGCGTACCATATTATCTAATGTGGATTTGACTAGTGTTGGAAGCGATGGGTTGCATTAAATTATAGAGGAAAAATAAAATTTATGAACTCCCACGTTGTGTAATGCAGATGTTAGAATCATAAGTCATGTCAACAAAGCGACAACAACACGCTAATTTTAAACTAGTGAGCCCAACAAATCAATTCTAATTCTAAAATATGGAAAACAGGGAGGAGAACGAATGTTGTACATTGTGAATTTGAAGTGGAATGCCACAAGGTTATAATACTCAATTCTTGCGGTTTTTTTTTTTCAAAATTTGAACATTTATTTAAGAAAAACATGTACAATAGTATTATTCAAAGTATTGCCCATATGAAGCTATGACTTTTTCCCACCTTTCTGGCAATTCGTGGATCCCATCCCAAAAGAACTGCGCCGGCTTGGCAGCCAAGAATGAATCAAGCCAATTTTTGATATTCTGATCTGATGTAAACCATATTTCAGTGAGGGCGTTCTGCATCGACCGGAACAAATGGTAGTCAAAAGATGCAAGGTCTGGGCTATAAGGCGGGTGGGGTAAGACTTCCCAACCACTGTTTTCCAAATAATTCTTAACCGGAATAGCAACGTGGGGCCAAGCGTTGTCAAGATGGAAAATTATTGCTTCGTGTCTGGTCGCATATTCCGGGCGTTTTTCGGCTACTGCTCTCTTCAAATGGATTAATTGTGTTCGGCAGCGTTGTCCATTGATGGTTTCACCCGGTTTTAGCAGCTCATAATACAGCACACCCATCTGATCCCACCAAATACAGAGCATTACCTTCGCGCCATGGATATTCGGCTTTGATTTTTTGCGCTTGGGGTTGTCGTAATGGATCCATTTTTCATCGACAGTAACAATCCGATACAAAAATGACTTAATTTTGTGGCGTTCCAGCAGCATTGCGGACATGCAAAACTTTTGACGTCTCTCGGCTTGATTCATGTGGAACCCAATTTCTTCTCTTGTGTTTGGCAACAATCTTCAGTTCTTCATCTTCAAACTTTTTTGGCTGCCCAGGACGTTCATCGTACTTTTAAATCGTGCAAACCACTTTTGGGACGTTGGCTCAGCTAGCGCATATTCACCATAATCTTCCACCAAAATACGATGACTTTCGGCAGCAGTTTTCTTCATATTACAGTAATGAAGGAGAACTCCCCGCAAAAACACTTTTTCAGGCACAAAGTTCGACATATTAGAGTGAAAAAAACTATTGTTGTTTACGCTTCAAATGAATGACATATACTGAAATGACGTACAATAACAGTAGCTTTCTAATGTATGTTCCAATGGAATAATACAAGTTACGCCATCTCTTATCAAATCGGACGCAAAGTTATAGACCCAATATTTTAAGAAGTTGATTCAGATTTTATGTTTGTTTTGTGAGCTAATCGCTATTATAGTTTTGCTCAACCCAAATTAACGACTCGAAGAACCATAATAATGCCCAAGCTGATTTAGAACAGCAGGTGTTTTATCACATATAAGCCTGGCTTTTAAAGGATGAGTTTTGAATAAGGACGGCACGAACAGGGAAGTTTATGTTTAAACGACAAGACATTTGTTTGAGCAATGCCTTAACGCCAAGATAGGAAAGGAGGACATCTTTGGTAGGACATAGCATAGCCTACACGATACCACGTCTGGCAACGGACTTAGGTTTACTGACTATGCAACGGGACAAAATATCGTCATCTCAGTATACAGAAGGGCACATTGCGGTCTCCGGCTCATCAAACGCTTAAGCAAATTGATTATTTTGCGATCGATTTTAGGCATTCCTACAGTATTCTGAACGTCAGAACCTTCCAGGGAGCCAAAAATGACCGGGATCACGACCTTGTTGTAGCCAAGGTAAGAATGCGCTACCAAGCGCCACAACAAATAAAAATTACTGTGAGAAGATAAGACACAGAAAACATGCAATCTCAAAAAATTCCTTAACAACTCTTATGCGGGTGGCGCCAAACACTAAAAAAGACCAATGGCAACGCTGCCAACATGCCATCAGAGACACTGAAACTAATGTGCTGAATTTTACCCGATTACCAACATCAAATCTCTAGGTTTGATGAAAAATGACGGCAGGAACATGCAGCAGTGCTGCAACGAAGGAAGAGACCCGCTCTTCGGCTCTATGAGCAGAAGTGACGGGAAGAAGATCTGCTTCTCCAGAAATAGAAGAATGAGTAGGAGAAGAACATGCATAGCCACTATGACCTATACAGAAACCTATAGAGATGAGGAACCATATGGAAAAACTTTTTCTGCAGACTATATGGTAACGTCGGCGATGTCCCACATAACGCCGTCAGACAGAATAGAACTGATACCCAAAATATCAGTCCAGCTGGCCAAAATAAAGTTATGATCGCAATATCAAATTTCGAATCCACCAAAGCTTGTTCGACCTGATGGGCTCACCGGCCGAGTTATTCAAAGCTGCTGGAAGCAAATTTGTGGAGAGTAACTCATTTCTCAGACCTGGTCAGGAGAGTGTATCCTTGATGTATGAAAAATCTTAGCATAGTTTGCCTGATGCACAACAAAGGAGACCTCTTCAATATCGCCAACTATAGAGATATAAGTCTTCTCATCATTGCGTACAAGACCTTGTTTGCATTATCGCGTACGTGTAAAACCTTTCATCAACTTCTTGACTGGCCTCTATCAGTGTGGTTTCAAGACAGTGAAATCTACAAGCAACCAAATATTTACACTCCGGCAGATGCTAGAAAAAACTCCAGATGTCCAAATCGATACCCACGATCTTTTTATCGATTTAAGGATCGCATATGGCAGCATTTATATGGACAAGCTATACAGAGTATAAACTATAACTTCTTCGCAAAAAAAAGAATATGCTATCAACAGGGACACAGAATATCGTCAGATTGGATAGAACTTCACAGTTTTAAGTTTGACTACCATAGCTCTATTACAAATTCTGCCAACAATACTTCAACAAAATATAACAAAGACTCACTCTTGCCGATCGCTGCTTCTTTGAGCTAAGAAAGCAATTGGGTAGTTTAGCCCTATCCTGAGCACTTAAGGAGATTCGATATAAAATCTTGACCACAGCAATCACGCTGAAGCATGAATTCTTTAGAAAGCAGATGAAGATATCCTCAGTCGTTTCGAGAGAAAAGCGAAGCTTTGAATTTAACCCGGAGGAACAACGCGGTAGAGAAAGAGCTCACCTTAGGTGGCGCGCAGAGGTAGAAGGGGACACTAGTTATAGTTAGCTATAGATCGGAATAACTCGATAAGTTTGTTAGATAAGGCCCAGGTTCACCTCGAACTGTAGCCCCGCATAAATAAGTAAGAAACCAAACGCAGGATATTCAGGCTTAAAAGTGATTACGAGCAGATTTCTCGTGGAAAGTGTGCAGTATTCTGCAGCATTATTTAACCGATTCATGCTAACAAGGTTATGCCATTAAGTGCTTGAAGAAGACAAGTAACTTGGTGTATATTACCAGAACCAGAGCAATTCAGGTATGAAGAACAGATGTATTTCAGGTTAGTAGAATTTATTTCATTGAGTTTTACAATTACTTCTGTTTAAATTGGCGCTCCACAAGGTGGAAGACATGGGCATATACTGTTCTCAAGAATGTAACTAATTTAAGGACGAGAAAACATGCACATCTCACCTCCAAATTAGAGATTTTTATCGTACAATCATGCAAATATGGTATGACGTTACTCTCAAGATATGTTTATTGCCCATATCACATCCAAACGAACTTTGAAATAACTCAAAGATGCAATACCCAATTTTTAACAGCAAAGTGCCCGCGATGTTATCATCGTCCTTACAAACTTTTCTGGAGGTGATAACGCTTCTTTTCAAAGCCTTTAGGTGCTTAGGGTGAGTTGAGAACATAGTCGAGAGAACTGTTAGCTGAGTTTTTCTGATGAGACACAGCACAGCAAGAGATTTAGCCTGTTCTTCAAAATTTAACTCGGTGTACAAACCGTTTACGTAGAAATCGAGAACTCAATCCTAGGCACCGGGAAAACCAACTCCATATTACTATACCACAGAGCTACCACAGAAATCTGGGGATACTGCGTTCTTAAGGAAGGATCCACAAACACGGCCGAACACTTTATATGCAGAATGTATATTCATCTATCGAATCAACATTTTAAAGCAACGTATTTAATCATTGACAGCTCGGATACTTGCTGACAGTTTTGACTTTCCAGATGACTGACTTTGCTGCGGGTATAATAGGCAACAGACTGTTAAATATACATCACGCATTCTGCAATCTAATTAGAAAATACTGTGAAAAATCAGTTGTGTGTTATTTTTCCTAATAAAAAGCAGCAAGATGACAGATTATGTCACATCTAATAAAGAATCCAGACTCTGGCGTGAACTGGTATCACATTCGATATTTACAGATATCTTTAACTACAACCTGTTGAAACAGATTGCTTGGATCTGAATCTTGGAATTTAGCACTATTCTCAGCATGAGCAAATATAAACAAGTTCAGACTACGCACGACGCACCTTACAAAATACCATACGGACCACAGTATCATGCAGCAATCGAAGTCTCTGTATCTATAACAAATTTTTAAGATCTCAAGTATACGTATCTCTTTTGAAGTATATACTTGATCGACTTGATATCTCTTGACCGCCAAGTGTGATGTGATGATAATTTTCAAGCAATCTTTCTCTCTCGGAAAATTCACTCTAGTGATCCGTCTTAATGGAAATAAATTTAAAAAAAATGTGTTAACTAATTAGTAAGAGACGCAAATGAATTAGCGCTTGAGGTAGGAGTCGAACATAATTTCCGCTCTAGCTGGCATTTCTTCAAACTAATTTTTTTTTTTTTTTTGTTTCACTATAGATCAGATAGATGAAGTTTCCCACAACAATTTTCCCGCAGACGTGTATAAAAACCACCGTTCATTTATATTTCTCATGCGACAAAAGATACTCATTATCTGCTAGCGTGATTACTCTATCTTAAACATTTTGGTAGGCTTCTACTTTCATTCGTTCTCATGGGTAATGGATATTACTTTTACGAATTTAAGATGGTCCGTTTGGGTATACCTTTTACCTATAGATTGAGTTTTAATGGACATTCCAAGACTAATTTTTGTGTGGTCAAACAAGCAAAAGTAATAAAAAACTGTTAAGTGTCCCAGACAAGACATCTGGGTGTAATGAATTTTATGGCTTCCGAATAAGTATCTTTCATGAAGTAGTTACGCGTATTCGTAGGTACTTATGTTGAAAAAGGAGATCATAACATCACAATCATAAATAGGCAAAGACAAAAAGTCGGAGATAATTTCTGTAGAAAACAAATCAATATTTGGTAAATAAAAGTCATTCAGCTTTTCAAAGGGGAACAATGCGGAACTTATAGAATTTTAAGGAAGCAGTCCAGAGGATTGATTTGCAATGGATTAAATTTTTTCATTATGGCAATGGGGTAGTAAAATCAACCTTTGTAAGGTCGCCATTGAGTGATCTTTTAAGAAAGTATCATCAACCATGTAGGGACGACTTTTTTAACTAACGCCGCAGTGTTCTTCATCTTTCGAGAATGATACAGATGAACTTGCCTTGATTTCTCTCTTTAATCGCAGATCTTGTCGCTGGTAGCGAGTTTTATTATCTACGACCGACTGTGAGTGCCACCAACGCCCAGAATGCAGCAACATAACCCTTATCGATAAGCAGGAAGATATGTATTAATTCCCAGTGGCATCCACTTCCACAAGATCTGACAAATTGTACGTTGAAACGTCAAGCCAAGATACAAAAAAAAAAGCGCAACTGAGAAGGTTGTAAGGTATTGTAAAGCAAATTCGACGAAAAGAACTGATTCAAAAAGAAGTGCATGTTGATATAGGACGGATACCATACCAAGGAAGAATGTCAATTTAAACTACTCCTGAACGGCAACATTTGAACATTTACCATTGTATGTCATGAAACAGGATAAGGCAGTTTAGTTAAACATTAACACACACATATACGTATACCACAATAGATATGGTTAAGTGTTCACAAGTCAAAAGAGAGTTCTTGAAGGTTATGCGGGAGAAGAATTCGTAGAATGCACACAAAGTTTTCCGGGATACGAGTAAACATCCAGCTCTAATAGTCAATTAGGATTTTGAACAAAATGAAAACAAAATTTGAATCGGCGGATCAGCAGGAAAGGAACTGAGACATACGCTGCATTTGAAAAAAATCAGAACATCATTAAAAAATGTAGTACGAGGTCCTGAGTTTCCTATATGTACATCATAAGATTTATTTTCCCAATGTCAACTTTTTATCAATTCCAAGCCTAAAAGGTGCCAGTAATTCTAAACTTTCACACAAATTCAATTCAAAAAATTGATATTGAGTCTCGAATCAGTGCCATAAACAATTTCCCCAACAATTCGATTTAGAATCTACAACTTTGAGGTATTAAATGGTTTTTAGAAGTGGAGTTCCACAAGGTAGTAAACATGGACCTGTTCTTTCTTAGCAAGTTGTAGGAGTCGCAGATTGGTGAAACCTGTTATAGTACCATAGATACGAGAGAAGTAATGCTGTAAAACTATCACGTTTATCTCTGCAATTTTTCGATATAATTCCATAGTGAAGTTGATCGTCAATAATACTGTCAAATGGATAGAAAAAAAGAAATAGAATATTCACTTTGAAAACTTCCATTCCGCAAGAAAAAGAAGAAAATAAGCAGTTGTGGCAACACAAATAAAGTGTATTTCAACAAGAGGTGTAAGGTTTGTTTGTTTAAATATCTATGAAAAGTTTATTGCTTTATAAATTATTTATGGAACACTCTTTCATATAACTGGGGTCTATCTCGGCTATGGCGGCTTCAATGTTCGCTTTTAGAGTTGGAATTGTATGCGGATGGTATAGACCTTACTTTAACGTAGCACCATAACAAAAAAGTCAAGCTCCAGCCACAAAAAATTGTTTATCATGTCTCAGTACTGCGCTCCAATAACCGCAGTAGATGTGACAATTTTGCTTATTAACATAACCGCCAATTTGAAAATGGATCCACCCGAAAACTCGATTTTCTTACAAAAATCAATGCCAAATGGACCCAATCTGAGAACGTACGGCTGGTTGTCAGCCGGCTTCTGTTCTTGCATCAATTGAACCTTGTACACATGAAGAGTCAACTCTTTTGGCAAAGTTCTGTGCAGTGTGACTGTGGAGAGATCAAGCTCCTGATAGAGGTGACGAATCGAGGTGTTTGGCTATTTTTCGACACTTTGTTTTACTGCGCCGATATTTTCTATTGAACGATATTTCATTTCGGCTTCTACACATCTTACACCGGTCTCTTGGGAATTTTTGATTATATTGCGGACACACGTCTCGGAAGGCAAATGATTATCTGCAAAATTGACACGAATTTTTAGCATCATTGCCACGATTGAACGTGAATTTTCCTAATAAAATTTAACGATTTGGATTTTCTCTTTCACTGTGTAGCGTCCCATGCTAAATTAAGAGATGACATCTGTCACCCTGCCTGCATCCAACTGTAAAGTATCCTAGACTTCTTGTTGGAACATTCGTTAATCTGCTCAAATCGGATTGGTAAGACGATGATACTACCGCTGATCTTAGTATTTCAAAATAAGCTAGAAGGGTTTGAATTGACCTCTAACTAAACGAACGTTAACTAGTGCCACAAAAAAAAAGTACGGAAGCGCTTATGATTTAACTTTGGAGAAAGTATATACTTTTCAATATCAGTAACCGTATCTGCAAGATTAGGACTCAGCAAATTCGAACTAGGACATCAGCTCTATTCGATGAAAACGATTGGGCTGTAGGTTTCATTAGGTAGACATTTGACAGTTGTTCCCATTTTTTGGAAGACTGCGCTTCTAATTTCGAAAAATCTTCGTTGTCGGCCAATAAAAACTATGGGAACATAGTACAATATGAGTTAAACTGTATTGAATCATATGGTCTCGATTTTATATTCTCCAGAAAAACCGTGGACAATTTCTTACAATCTGGCTTTACGTAACTCCGAAGACAATGGCTCAGATGAGGATACTCATTAGCTGGCTTGATTAGGGATTTGTAAGACTATTTTATAGCTGTATCTACGTAGAGTATAATATCATACTTGTGATAATGTTGTTGGCTTTTTACATGCACTGCCCAGTCAGTTTGATGTGCCCTTCTGATCTTTTCCGATCGAAGACCGGCAACAAGTCGAGCAGCGTTTTAGTAGCCCAAACTGAATTATCTGACATTGTCCTTGACTACTGCATCGGCTAGGGATGGGATGGTATAATAACTAGAAAAGCAGCAAGGTTATACTATCCATAAACCTTTACGGCAGTCCCCACTTTCTGTCAAAGTGATTGAAAGACAACATCAGTCTGTTGTATCGTATTCACTGAAAGATGTGTTGATGGTTGATGAAGAGCCAAGAAGGATGAAGGACAGTTAAATGTAATCAAAAAAGATTTCACCATCTATTCCGCATCTATTTTTTATCCGTTAATGAAAATTGGTAATGTTTCCATCTACTTCTGTCAAAGGTGGAATATGATCTTTTCCCTTTAGCTTTACCCCTGAAGTGACCACCTAAAGGAAGTCCTTGCCAGATCCTTTCTCGGGTATACCTATGAATATTTGATTTAGAATTTTTGTTATATCAGCAGAAAACTTATTGTTCCTATGATTTGCGAATGTTTACCTTACGTAGAGCACTAAAAATCTATTCATTTCCAACGTTTCTGTAGATTTTCGAGAGAATGGTTACCAAGGTAAACTACTTGACGAAAAAAAGTTATCTCGGCTGTATGTACCGGAGTTTGCTTAGTAACCAAAAACACTAAATGTTGCGAAATACCATTTCGTTGATTGAAATTTTGGATAGTTGACTTAAAATTTGTAAATATATCTGTTTAGGGTTCTTCAATTTGCACCCAATGGAAGCTTAACTCCACTTACTTACACTTATAATCGATCTCACAGAATCCGAATCAGATCAGAATGATTTATTGAGGTATCATTGCCTAAATCTAGTATCATTGATAGAACGGGGAGGATACATTGACGAGATGTGTAAGTTTTACATCGACACCAGCGAAAATAATCGGAGTCAATCGACTAAGATGATTGACAATCTAGAATGAATAGATGAACAGAAAATTGGCTATAAAATAGTTTTAGTATCATCATCTTAATAGGTCATCATCATAGTTTGGTACGTTAATCACCATCACTCAGATTCAAATCTTAGCCCCAGGTGTGAAAGTCTTCCACAGACCATCAGAGTTCAGTAGCTCTTCTCAATAAAGCGAAAAAAAGAGAAAAAAAAAATCTCATTCCGAGTATTAGACAAATCCATTAAAATCACATTAATCCACCGATAACACTTATCTCCAACAGACACGTCTAACACAACATCACAGCATGCCACTTGCCTCCAAGCCTCACATGGACCGCTCGTTAGAGCAATAAAAAAAATCCACCAAAAACAAATGAACTTACAAAATACTTTCTCGTATTCGGAATATCTTAACGAATGAAAATCAAAATATACTCACAAAAGACTTCAACACAAAGAATATGTTAAAACAAATTAGGTGCGGTATGGTTATAGATACGTGGCCTCCCTCCTAATGTGCCCTCCCCAGGTGTCATTAGACCGCCTGAAATGCAGTGCACTGCCATATTCGTATTCAAATCCCCGAACAGGAACAAACTCACGGATAGATATGACGAAAACGAAGACCGTTTAGTGGACTCAAAATGCTAATAACCAGATGGCCAAACTTGACGAAATGATGCAGACCATACATGAGTATCTAACCTACGTATATGTAGGTTCATTTTGGTTGAATAAACGAGTAATCGGCGTCATCAATCGCACGTACGCCATCATAATTCATAGTGCGCTATTCGTTATTCGTATCTATCCCCCCTGTGACAAAAAACAAAAAGACAAATACAGGTACTCTCGAATTTGAATAATTTTTCATTTTCTTTAACGAAGGTTTCATTTATAGATGCGAGTATTTGTTATTTTTTTTCAAATTATTTCTTTTTTTTCGCAGCCATGTTGTAAGACTGCGCGACTGCTAATTGTGGGGCAGAAAATGCCCCCGAAGTACGTGCCAAATTGCATAACAATTGACAGAAATTTGTCAATCTTGATGTCAGCTGAGCTCACCTCAATCATTTGAGACAATGAAATCTTGACATAATGAAGGTGAAGGCGTGGGAGATGTTGGTGGACTGGTTTCAATAAACTTTTGCATATCTTTAAGTTAAAAGATACGACGAGTTTATACCAAACTGATGGTATACTTTGGTGTAAATTGAAGGGACTTGGTTCCGACTTCTGAAAAACATAATTCTTAAAGATGAAGATGTTGTGCACTAGTTGCCAAGCGGCGCTTTTCATATACAATAGCTAAGAGCAGATTTTAAGAACGAGTGTCAGTTAGATTGGACTATGATACATTCCTCCTAGTTGATCCCTATTGCAATCTAATTCGTTACAGCCTAGAACTCAACGGATTCAAACCTAAGCAACTGCTTCTCTTACACAAAAGAAAAAATTCGCAATAGTTTGGTCTAGAACAATAGATATGTTGATTTGGTAAGCATCATTTAGTGCAATAATCCTAAAGACATCTTCTACTCTTCTCTGGATACAGCTTTCCCATTGTCATCCCTCTATGAACATATGATTTAAACTTAGTCCCGTTCTGAGCAGAGCCGCTATAATTGTTCTCATCGGCAAGAAGAGCAGATTCAAGTTAAAAAAAGGAACATATTTACCAGGCCAGAGAATCTAAGCTCTGGATAATATTATATTGCTTCTTTATGAAAATATGACCCATTATTCCCTTTGTTGTTCTTCAACCATCTATCTGGCCTTAGAGAGCTCCAAGCTTATTCTGTTATTCATTTGCTGGATGTTTCGAGTTAATACCAACGTTTGACAAAGTCAAACTCATTGAAATTCTGGGTTCAATCTCAAGTCATACATCGAAAAACAGAAAAAATAATTTCTGGCATTACCACCATCGGTAAGCAATAAAAAACTTCCTCATAACTGTTTTCTTGTCATTCGAAAGCGGCCAAAAACTCTAGGTCCCTCTTTATCTTTCTGGCTTCCCTGTGGTACATATGAATTCGGGTTGCAATTAGGAGATTTCTGTAAGCGACACAAAGCAATTAATGTTGCCATCGAAAATTCAAGACGTAACTCATGTGATGGGGGAGACAAATTACCCTTCAATCGTAAATGACATTTAAGCTTTCAGAATTTATAAAAAGAGCGGTTTTAAGCCTCAACCAAATCATGATCCATCGCAAGGAATCCTTCATCGACGTTGTTCATTGCATTTTTTGTAAGCGCTTCAACAGTCTAAGCCGAGGGTAAATCGACGACTTTGAGTGACGAGATTAGACGTTCCAATGGATACCATAGGAGTTCATACTCAGGCCAGAATAGTTTAACAATACAAAATTTATAAGAGACATCAAATGCGTTGATAGTGTTGGGTAAAACAATCTCAGCTGCTTTTCTGTCTCATTTAATTGAACTTTGTACTTCACTTTGACGCAGAGAAGGCACTGACACGTTATTTACGATGTACGCGTGTTCGCATACAGTTTCGTTTGAACTAGCAGTGATTGGAACCAAGATGAAACAGAATCTTTGCAAAACGAACTCTTGTCTCACTCAGCCTTGTGAGCGAATATATATTTAAACGCTCAGACTCCAATCAAGTTGTTACATCTGTTATTGACATTTCCTCTAAATCTTAGCGTCATAGCTTGACATTTGCAAAAGTTACGTAGCCAAGAGTACATCTGCCTCTCTGTGTGTTGGTGATTTTTTACAATTTTAGAAATGGATTTAAATTTGCAACAACGAACTTATATTGAATTTTGCCTAAAAAATGGATTTAATGGTGCGCGAACGTTGGAAATGTTGGAAAAGTGTTTCGGCAACGATTCTCTAAAGAAAGCGGTCGTTTACCAGTGGCACGAGCTGTTCAAAAGTGGTCGTGTGCCAATCGAAGATGATGAACGCAGTGGCATCGACATCGAAAACCGACGAAAACATTAATGCTGTAAAAGAAATGTTGGCCAATAACCGCAAATTAACTATTAAAGAGATAGCGGAGGACTGGAACATTGCCTGTGGATCTGTCCAAGACATTTTGGTTAATGATTTGGGTTTCCGTCGTGTAGCAGCAAAGTTGGTGCCAAAAGCCCTCAATTTCATGCAAAAATGGACCGTGTTGACGTCGCAAAAGAAATGATTTGCTAGGCTGAATCCGCTCGAGACGTGGGTTCATGAGTACGACACGCAATCCAGACATCAGGTAAGTCAATGGGGTTCACCAAATGAGCCGAGATCAAAAAAACCAAGTCGTTTTCAGTCAAAAAAGAAGGCAATGCTGACAGTTTTCATGGATTACAACGGTGTAGTGCATCATTATTTTGATTTTTGCCAGAAGGAAAGACAGTAAATAAAGAGTATTATTTGGGCGTTATGAGACGTTTGCGTGAAGCGATTCGCCGAAAGAGACCAGAATTGTGCGCAGAAAACTCGTTAAAAAAACTACTACGGGAAACGCGTTTCAGCAGCCGAGAGGAAGTAATGGAAAAATCGCAGGAAGCACTGATGGACATACCGAAAACCGAATATAAAAACTGTTTCGAGGATTGGATCAAGGGCTGGCATAAGTGTGTTGTAGTCGATGGGGATTACTTTGAATAGGACAATATAGATTTAGATGAATAAACTTGTATTTTTAATTTTCTGAATAAATTCCTACATTTTTTTGATCCAGGTGGTATAGCATTTTCTTTCGTTGCCTGTCCGGGCATTCAAGACTCATTCGAATTTAAATTCCTCTTCCCGTTTTCCAGGTGTCTTGATAGGCAGCATTGTCGAAACGACCAGAATAATAGCATTCAACTCTTCGAAAAGCGTTTCCGACAGGTACTGGATCATTTTCGGGTTCCGATATTGCTCATCGATCTTGAAAGTGCTGTAAGAAAAACTGAAAAGAGTCTCAAAAATCATTCTAAGATACTTAAAAAATGTTGGACAAGGCGCTATATGCCTTGACGTTATGGTTTCTTAAATCTTATTACTCTTAGTAACTAGTGATTTAGTTTTATGATTATCGAGGGTTGGTAACTCACTCACCAGCTCACTAAAGACGTATAGTTTAACTTTCTCGCAAAAGTGAAGTTCAAGTGCTTTCAGTGGTTATCCTAAAACCGTCCTTAAAGTCGTCCACAACTTCGGCATACATTAAATTTTATATTAGCGGTCCTAAGGCTGAACCCTATGGCACATCGCTAGCTTTTTTACTTTTATTATAACGTTCAATGGACGAGGTCCTGTTTGGAGATTGCGAGGTATTTTGACCCAACAAAATGTCTTTGGTGACTTACGAAAGTGTATTGGGTCTTAGGAGAGGCTTCCTGCTATTTGAGTCGCTATACAGTACAAAGAAAACGATAGGACGAAGGTTCGCTTGTATACCTCGGTTTTTTTTTTTTTTTTTTAAGAAGAAACCTATCGATGAGCGAAGAATATATAAGACTTTAAATTTTATTTAAAATTAAAAGCCGTCTTCTTTAAATCTCTTCACGTCTGGTGTAGTGATTTTTTGATCTGTGTTTAAAGTTGTTCATTCACATAGACAAGCAAAAAAGGTAATTCAATTATATTTGTCGAAATATTCGAAATGAAATGGTAAGCAATGAATCCCCAAGTCTTAGTCATTATCGAACAAAATGAGAACCGGGATGACTAATTTACGAGAAGAAGCTAAAATATGTTTACAATTTTCTCATCTTTTCTGGAAAAATTAAAACCATTTTTCGAAACCCAACATGAGAAGAAAATTTCTCTCATTCTAATGAATTAAAGTCAGTCCTAAAAAATTCAATTAGTTCCTTGTGAGAGTCAAAAGAATAACTCCTCAAACCACTCCCATCGGAAATTCCAGCCAAAATATACTTATTTTTTTGTGTCTTCCGAAGTTAAATTAACTTGCCATCCCTAAAGCTAATTAAGGAACGTACCAATCCTAATTTACACATTTTCTGTTGAAGAACAGAATTTAAAATACAAAAACAGTGTTTAAATACGAAAACGAAATAAATCCATCAGCATGTCCAATAAAAGAAAAACATGCGCTTCCATTTATCGTATTTAATGCATTGAAAGAAATCCGAGACTGGTTGCATTTAGATCCAAAAATAAAGAATTATTGTTAAAAAAAAAAAAAAAAAAAAAAAATCCCACACAACAAAGAGGGACAAGGATGAAACAGAGTAGTCTGTACACTGAAATAGGCTGAGAAAATAAAACGAAGAGGGCCAGACCACAAAATTGATTCGGTTACCCTATTTGGTTGTGGAGACGAGCAGATACCCACCCCACACAAAGGCTTGTTTACTTTTTTAATTAGATACATTTTCATACGAGAAGATTAAGAGAAGAAGAAATCCTTTTGGATGAATCATGGAAAAGCGGATTCAGATACTATTGTAGATTTGGGGAGTACAGACAGATTGAATTTTTCAAGTGTTAATTTCTCTAAACTGTGACTGTGACTATCTGTATTTGACACTCGATGAATGTATCGAATCAAAACCCGTCATGAATCAAAAGTCTGAAGAAAAGTATCTGAATCTGTAATTTAGATTCAATGGAGAACAAATTAATATTTTGTCTGGCTTTGCCTTTATGTAGAGAAACCACAGGGAAACAGGGGTTCCTCAGGCGACAATCGTGGGACCCATTCTATTTTTTTGAATGAAAATCGTTATCCATTATGAAAAACACAATGATATTAAGTAATCGTATTCGATTTGCTTGATGTTATGTGATGAGATTAGAAGAGTTATGAATGTAGACTGGAACTAATTTGGAGAGATAAGCTGTTGAGAAAGGGCACGGACTTTTGAGTGTGGTAGTACTCAAAAATTGTGTCTTTAGTCAAAGGTAAATTGTAAGGAGAGTGACAGATATTTAAAGCTGATTGACAGAAAAATCATAGATTCTAAGAGTTAAGGGCTCTCATTAGTGATGATAAATAAGGTATCGCTGCCATGAACTCCTTTGCTTTTATAATAATCGTAGTGAAATGCTTGCATCAAAACTCTAAGGAATGGCCAGCAGAAGTTACTGTGGCACACGTTAGAGCACTGAAATTGAAATCAAACACAATTTCACCATTGCAATGGATAAGGAAACATTAGTCAAAGCGAGTATGTTTTCATTGATTTCGAACTTCTGAGTCATTCTTTAAAAAACTCAAGTCATATGTGTACCTATCATCCAGTAACAGCAAAGGTTTTAACCAACAGATACTTTGGGCCGAAATGATATTGACAACAAATGATATCGCACGAATAGAACGTACGGATAGATGCGTTCCTACAGTATCATCAACCACCACGTCAGCGCCAAATACCTGCACCCTGATGTGAGCATAAGCCGACCATTCACAGAGGTAGTGCTCCGCGGTGTCTTCTTCACTTTCACAGCAAGCGTCGCAGGATGTTTTATCACTTATGCCCAGTATTTTTACACACTTTTGTTTAAATTTTGTGCTCCGTCACGACGCCAGTAAGTATCCTGCAGTCATTCATACTGAGAAACAGCACGAAGGCCGCCGACTTTCTAGAGTGGTCATGTCATCTGCACTTGTACTCATATGAAACCCAATTCTTAATGAAAGCCTTAACCAAGGACGCAGACAGACCTAACGTAGGTTTGGTTCCTGAAAAAATCTCTAAGCCTTGCCTAGGATTGATCCCATTCAGACCTGGGGCCTAGAAAAGACTCAGTGAATTAAGAATTCCGACTACGTTCAGTGACGTCTTGTATTTTCGAGCTAGGTCGGAAGCCGTAAGAGAGTTCAACAAGCTCTAAGCGCAGGTTGGCTGTCACTAAAGATGCAAATGCTCTCCCTATACCACTATATAATGCATATAGCAGCAATAACGTATGTATTTTGGTGAGAGCTTATTGTACCAGTCTACCTACGCATAGGATACAGTTAATTGGCTTATCATAGCCGTGTAGATCCAGAGTACTTTTTTCTGTAACAGGTCCCGTAGAGCGACGTAGAGGCTTTCGACATTACATGTTTAGTCCATAGAAGTTTGTTATCCAGGATGACACCCAAATACTTACCTTATTTGGAGAATTTGATGATGATGCCTTTAAGCTCCAGATAAGTCAGACCAGCCAGCTTCCTCCTTCTAGTAAAGAAAAGCACCCATAAGACCGATGAAAATGCTCAGGGCGTGTTCTTTTCTTGCCCCTTCAATTCTGATTACCAGTTTCTGATCTTCAAGCATCAGGTATTTCTGATTAGGTTACCTGGCATGACACTCTGTGTAGGTGTTATTAGTTGTTCTGAGTTATTACAGCCTGGTTATTCAGCCCTTTTTGAGGACTTTTACCAAGTTGATTTCGCCAACAGTTTCGATCTCGACATCTCGAGAATGCTGCCTTGCATCACCTGCTCAGAGCTATCTCAGGCTTGCGCCAATATTTCGGTACTGAAACAGGTAGTCTGTAATACGCTTTCCAAAACGAAGAGCATCATTCTCGATTATTCGGATGAAAGTCCAATTCGGTCCACTGGTACTATGGTCATAGCACCTTCTTCGTAGTGCCCTTGGAGACAGTAATCTGAGCAGAATGTATGTAAAGCTGCATTTATAATTTTTGTTTGTTATTTTTGAACGTTTTCTGTTCAAGATCCTTGCAGAAAAGAAAACAGCGTCGGTTCCGAAGACTGGTAAGTTTCGACTGAATTGACTTCTGATTTTTTCTTTTGAAATAAAGGATTTTGTGTACTTTTAAAATGGATGTGCACAGCGCGGTCGAAGGAAAATTAGGGAGGAGAGAAACAATGCACTCGCACATAGATTTTGAATGTTTGCAAGTTACAATGACTAGAAAATAAAGAGCTCAGCAGGAAATAAGCGGATTATATGGCTTAGGAAAGAATTTCTTGAGTGATCCTCAATGATAACCATCCATAACGAGACGTGTGATGCGTTTAAAAGTTTAAAGGCCGGAATGCTACTAGCAATTTCGATGGAGAAAAGGTAGAGAAAACAGCGATAGAACTAGGCAAGACAGGAGATGTTTCATCGGTGTTCGAGGGTGCCAGTTGATTGTGCAATATTAGCATCACCTTTGAGTTTTATTGCACGGTTTTGAATCTTATTTATCAAGTTCAGAGAGGTCCTCAAAGCACCTAACTAGATGTGAGCATTGCGATCCAGTTTTGGGCTGTTGTTTTTCGATTTCAACGATGCAAGTGCCATTCATGGATAACGGCTGGGTAATAAAATTTCAAAATAAAAACAGCAGATAACATTGCGTTTTGCAAGCATTAAATTCTTCTTTGCTGGGGGGGTCACTGATTAGTTATGAAGTTATTTGTGGGAATTTTTTAAGCTCACCATACGCAGCCATTCTACAGCCAAAGAGCACGGAGACCTGAGTTCGGAAACGAATATGAAAACAAAGAATAGTACTGCCGGTAGCAAAGGCATAAAATCGATTAGAAGCAGCAGACGCGAGATCATTGATGGAAATATAAAATGGTGTCGGAGAAAGAACAGAGCCCTGGGGCACAGCAGCATTTATTTTATGGATGTCAGACTCGGACTCATCCCAAACCAACCTGAACGAAATGTCTATCTTGCTCTTCCCCACCTGTGATATGTCATTAATTCACCAGTAGACCCGTTGCAACGTATTACCGATCGTTGAACAATTTTCGTGTTTCTAGATATTTCATTTTTGCTTGAAAAGAAGGGACGTATGCGCAACAGCACCGAAAGAGGAAACAAAAAAGATTCCCTGAACAAATTTTGTATTCCATCTACTCGAATAGTGTTCTAAAGAATAGAATTGGTGATAAGGCCACGCCAGCATGGAAGAACGCGTCTTTAGATAAAGGAAGATACTCCATTTGTACCGGCATATTTTTTTATAAGGAGAGTACTCCTGTTACTACACGAGTGTGAAAGTGTTTTCGTTCCATTGAAGATTCGACGCACTCAATGTAAATATGCTAGATAAAGATTTTTCCGAATGAGTCGCATGTGGATTTTAGTTTTCGTACGATGCCGAATGGTATTGGTGATAAGTGCAAAGGAATCATTAGTTGGTAAAACAGAAAAACCTTGCAAACATTCTCTTAACGACGCACGGTACCAACTATGAGCTTCTGATGGGGTCAACGACAACAAAACAAATGTACAAGAATTGCCTTACGTATGGCTTGTATGGCTTTTACTAAGACATACTGACGCGAGCTTGCTGGTGCTTCAAGATAAAGATTATAAAAGAATGCTTTACAGCTTTAAAGTTCTTTTAGGAACTATATCAATCCAAATTACAAATCTTTGTCCATTCTTTGGAAGAATGTGATGCACTTAGATTAAAGAGTTCTAATAGCCTTCAATTTTTCTTCCCCGGGTGTCTAAACCTTCTGTCATTCAAACTGAACTTTGAAGAGAAAAAGTGAGTATTCAGTGAGACGTGGCCTCACATGAAGCATGTGATCAAACAGTGCTGCCTGTTTAGCACTGAATCATCTAAATCTAGTTTTGCACGCCCCAACAATGGATTTCAAAATAAGTACAAACTGTTTCCACTTTCATCCGAACATTGTAACATTTTGTAGAAATTTCTGTGATGTGTTGCAGCGAAATATTAGATGAACTGAATTTTTTAACCAGTTCCGTTCAAGTGAAGTGGTGTCTTTCTGCTGTCTACATATACAGCACAGCAAAGGGCATAGATTAAGGCTGATTTACGTTAATAGCTCCTCATGCAATTACCGTTTTAAGACATCATTAAGGCCATATAGAGTGTCCAATCCTGACATTAAGGATAAATTTGGAAACTACAACGGATTACACTAAAAGCCGTTGACTTACCCAAAATGCATTGCCAATTAGGTTATGCCCCTGAGACAAGCCTTATCTTAAACAAACCACAACGACACGCAATGACCAACGACAGTTTCCATCAACTATTCCAAACATTTTCCATCATTAATCATCGAAAACTAAAATGTGTGATGGAAAATTTCCACCAACAAAAAACAAAGAGATCATAAAAGTGGTGAAGCGCGGTATTTTTTGTAGATACCATTGGAATCCAATGACCCATAGTGACACGTTTGAAGATGATTAAAATGATGTAGCGCCAAAAGGCACAGACGAAGACAAACAACGCACCATCTTTCCCATTTCGAAAAAAAAAAAAAATATCTAAAATATTTCATAAATGTTAAACTACGATATGATCATACTGCGGGTTATTTATCCGGAAGATACAATGTGTACCTTAACGAGACGTAAGCAATCATCCAAGTACGACACGCGTGCATCCAAATGGCGCCGTGTCTGCATTGCACTATTTGCCCTGGGGGAATTCGAAATTGTGTTTCAGCGGTGAGTCATGCTGGAGATGGTAGTCTCTGCATTGGTCTATACGTCACAGATGGTTATAAGGGGTGTAAGTGATAGAATTTTTGGTTAGTGTTATGGAGGATTTAGAACTAAAGCTAACAAGTTACATCTGTCCAGCTGGGATTTAGGGATCCTCAAACTTCAAAGCGATGTTATAAGGGTCTTATGGCGGGATCGAAGGGATCGAATGTTTTATTTCTTTTATAATCGATACAATCCAAGAACTTTTAATACAAATATACAATAGTTCCACAAACCCTTCGAGGAAAACTTAAGGTACTGGTAAATATTGGTTTAGAATGTAGGAAAATTACAATGGAGTGGAAAAAGTGATTATCGTTTGCCCATTTTGTAAACTTTCATCTAATAGGCAGTGAATAATTTGTCCAAAAGCTCACGACAAAGTGTTAATCTTATAAAACATCATTAACAAGAATTTACCGAAAAGATGCGTCATATGGGAGTAAGGAAAACCTGTCAAATACAACAAGATCAGATCAAATTTACATGGTGCTAATTTTCTTCCTTATCTTAACTAATACAGCAAGACATACGATTCCATAGTGATAGCGGATTCTCGTAAAACCAAGAGCTGTGAAGTAGAGCTAAAACTCATTAGCAAGTCTAGTATTGTCAAGCACCAGAATAAAATTACTTTAAGTACTATTCTGCGAATAGTGCTGCGAAGCTAATCCGAATACTTTGATAGAAAGGTACTGATGGAAACCTGTTCTAGAATCAGCTTTGTAGAAGCGCTACTCATCATTTGATCAAGATTTCGGACGTATTTGAAGTAAAGTTTCATATCGGATCGGTATATTCACTACCCTTTTGTCCAGATGACACAATTAGACGAAGAATGGAGTGATTAACACACATGGAATATTCGGGCCGGTACAGCGGAATAAAATAATGTTTTACACTGTTATACTAGCGATAGAATGAGCTCTGCTTGTAGAAGATACAAGTCTGTGTTTTCTACATTAAGAAAAAGAAGTCTCTAATTGTTTACGGGCGGATATCTTAAGACAATCTACAGACTTAAACAGCAGTCCTATACCTATACGAACTTATGTCCCCATATAGAAATTAAATCGAAAGATTAAGCCACAGAACTAAGTACAACGAATCCATAGAAAACACCACAACTGATGTGCTAGGCATAAGCCGATAACAATGATCACCTTGACCACCATGGTCACCATAATCGCCAAGATCATTATTATCACCAAAAATACAACGATCCCGAATGAGAAAACACTTCTTTAATGAAAAGGCACATCTGATGTCCACAAGTTGAACAATTATTCCCAATAGATAGCCACAGCTTAGATCACTTCAGTTGGAAAGACATCTCTTCGTGTAGAAAGTGTATTAAGGTTTCTATCCAAAAAGTTAAAATATCTTAATTTCACTGAATGGCGTTAGAAGATTGATCTTTTCTCAGCGAATGAAGGATTAAAACATCATTCTGGATAGCATAATCGAACTGAAGGAGAACTCAATCAATTTTGAATGAGTAACTGAATGAAACTTCATAAGAATAAAGATAGGTTGAGACGTTGTAGGCCAAACTCCGTACTCAAAATAACAAAGTAAGTTTATCTCTGACCTTTCTGACTGATACGGGAAGCGGCAACCGACACTGCAAAATGAGACACATTCGCCTAAATTCGTCTAAACTTGCAATTTCTTATCAGTATAAAGCCAACGAACAATAGGACTGACGGTGTATGAGTATCTTGAATTTTTTACTCCCAGGAATAATGATGATAAACAATGATACATATGGTCAGCGGAAAATTATGGTGACTTTATGAACTCTTCAATGCGCAAATTAAAAAATCGACGCATTCAAACTTAAGTGACAAAGGGGTCGGTCTAAAAAGAATTCTGAACTTAGAATCTTCAGAAATCCGTCCGAAATGCAGTTAAAACCAATTCTGTTTCGCAGTCCGCTCCATGGGATACAAGTAGGTAAATTTAAATTAAGTAATGCAATTTACTAGTAGCAATCATCGTTTAACACCTTTCACAAATTATTTATGACGACAATTCCATTAACTTTAACAGAAAATACAATCCCAAGCTAATTTATCGAAGAAAACTAAAACCCATGTCTAATGTTGCAAAAGTCACATCCAAGTCACGGATATTGGTACTTCTAATTGAATAGCAAATCAAATTATCGTTTTAGTTACATGATCTATTATAAAATTACCTGAAGAGGTACGAGACTAGATACAAATACTCTACAAAAAATGATCAGTCACATTCGTCTGTCAAACGTTTAAAACGACGGCGACGTTTTGTTCACCATTTTACTTTGCATCTGCACAGGTAGATAGAGATACAAAAACAAAAAGTTTGACGATCCTTAATAAAAACAAAAAAAAAAAAAATAAATAAAATTTCTTCTAGTCTGTTTCCGTAGTGTTAGCCCCGAGTATAAGCAAACCAACTTTAGGTACCTCTCTATAGTATGATCACCTTATGCGGAAAGAGATCGCCTATCGTTACTTTGGCTCTGACAATGCAAAAAGGCACACTTTTTAGCCTAAAACTGGTTTTTCACTTTTGAGTTAACGTTTTTATTTGTTTTTGTTAAGTATATACATATTTGCGAAAGCAAAACATTACGGATTTAGGGTAAATTCTTAGGAATTTAGGGTGTTAGATACTTTCTTCTAACCGAGACATTAACGATGACCTTACACTTAACACTAATTGCGATGATTGAAAGAAATGCATCTTGACTTTGAAGAAAAAATTCTGCTACACAAAAATTTATATCTAAATATATCAAAGTTGTGGAATAATTACTTTTTTTTGTTGAATTTTAATCCGATACGCTGCAGTTGCAGGTTGAAAATCCCTCTGATCACTATAGCTGCTGTTAGCTATTGGTTATCCAAAGGCAGTACCGGGTAAACGATTTATTTACTTCGATTTCGTTATCAGAACGATTTTGAATTTTTTCGAGAATTTCTTTTCACATTTCTACAGATTTTTTTACTTCTTCGCGATACACGCAAAATCGGGTCGAAAACACTACTCAAAAATCACACAAAAAAAAAAAAAAAAAAAAAAAAAAAAAAAAAAAAAAAGACTGCACATCCAAACGATGCGACTATGATCGGTTAAAAAATAACAAAAACATTGACATGGACTTGATCAATGATGAGATTATAATACTGATGACTATCGAAAGATACTCGTGTCTCGAAGACACCAGCAGCACAGAATGAGGTGAAGGAACTACAAGTTAAGGAACCCCGCACATATCTGAATTTTCATTTAAATCGAATTGAAATAAATTTACAAAAAAAATAAATAAAAAATTATCATAAACGGACTTTGTACTAAAAACAAAAAATAATAATACAAAAGCGCTATTGATCGAGTATCTAGATACAATAAACAAACTACGAACGATCGTTTCGTTTTCCGTACGGCCGCCTTACTCTGAGCGCGTCTGCAATCAAACTGAAAAAGATCGCTCGACACTCTACTCCGTCAACGAATGGCAAAGAAAAACACAGTGTCCGTTTGAATGGTTGTGTTCAATGTTCAACAACGACAATCGACAAACGACAAACGACGATGAAGATTGCCTGGGTCTGCGCACTGGAGCTCGGCTCTAGGTCTGACTCTAACTCTCGGCTGACTCTAGTGAGTCTCTGTAATCTTGCAGACACAAGATACGAGACAGTGGCTAATGGCACAAGCACACTCGAGCAACTGCTTCCAATGCAAAATGCGACACGATCAGTAGATGAATGCATCCGAGTCGGAGGTACGTACGAGTATAATATAACTATTAATACGAGTGCTCACTGCTCAGTGTAGATACTTTTTTTTTCTTGGTTTAATGCGACTGTTTGGGCACTGCTTCTTTTGGGCCATTTTTGCTTTGAATTTTTTTATTTATTTATTTTTTTTTTGAGCCTTTTTTCCTCTTCTAATTTGTTTCGTCTCCTTTTTTTTTGTTCATTTCCAAGTCGTTTTGGAGTTTATTTTTGTCGTTCGTTGTCCGCATCTTCGGTGTCGTTGTAGGTTCCTTTTTTGTTTGGTTTTTTGGATTCTAAATTTGTTTTCCAGTTTTCTTCTACTTTGGCGAATAGTTTTTCGACGAAACGTAATTTTTGGGATACAAGTTTACCGATTCAGTTAACAGCACGTGGAGAATTCGATTTATGTATCTTTTTTTCAACTCTAAGTAATTTATTTGGATGGACAAAATTTGCTAAAAGTTACGTTAGATTGTTTTACCGTTTAGTAGATTTTGCTAGAGATACGACAGTAAACTCAACAAGTCTAATTCAGTACGGTTTTACAAAATATATACATACTCGTACATACGTACATGTCAGCATAAAAAACTCAGGACTATTAAACAACCTTACAGCTGGCGCGTTACATAATCCCCCTTCTTCCTTTGTTACACTTATTTGATGTCACGGATTTGTGACTAAGGATTAATAAACGAATAAAAACTTTTTTTTATTTTTTTTAAATTAAAATTATTTATATATTGACGGAGTTGCTCCTCTACTTTTGGTAATATTTTATTTAAGCGCTTTAAAGCATAAGATGACCCTGAGAGGCATTATGAGACTAGCCGAACTCTGTATGCAAGATCTTGCATGGTCTTGGATATATGTCTATTCATAGATTCAAGTATACCACAGTAGCATGTTCATACATATGTGTATGAGCTACCGTGCCGGGTTATAAAGGAGAAGTGATTCCATGTCAAAGCTCAAAGGTTTCAAGAGCCGAACATGACGATGCTTCTGCAGAAACCATTGTGGATCGCAATCTGGAACGTCCAAATAATGAGGGACATCAGTTTCAAACAAGAAAACATAGTAACCAAGTAACAAGTAATCGAATTTGGAACGAAATGGTAAGAAATGTTTTATAAGGGAACCGGAAACATTAAAAGAAGTGCCATCATTTTGACAGCTAAACTCTTAGATAAGATCGTAACCCTGTCAAATATAAGCGACCGATTAGGCAGTGAGCAGTCAAAAAACAATTCTCTTAGAGCGCCCTTTATCGATGCAGATATACCTTGAGAGCTTGACAGCGGAAAAAGAGTTCAATTATCCACTTTTTTAAGCCATAAAAGACCACCTAAAACCTTTGCGTGGACAAATTAAACAATAAAAAAAACAATAACGAATTGGCGAAGAAAAGAATAAGAAAAAGCGGTGCTTAAAGGTAAGAATTTCTTTGTCAAATGTGGTAAAAGATTCTCGTGTCTAGAAAAACTCAAGTTCGTGGCGTGCTCATACATCCATGGAGGCCAAAATACGCCTGACTAGCGCTCACCATCTTTCGGTAATATCAAAGTGGAACTGTGTTCTAAAGTCACGGTAACCAGTAAATTTTGCAACTCTACATTTTGCGTCTACAATTCAGGCCCGGACTGAAACCTGGGGGGTTCCTGACTCCCACGGTTTCATGTTTTAAGCCCTGACATGGACTGACCACCACTCAACAGGGCTTATGACTGGCAGCCTGTAACTGCTGAAACCGTAGCATCCTTCAGTTGGAAGAAGCCTTGATAATTTGGCGACGGCCCAAGACCCCCGTCACAGAGACAACAAGCAAGCTGAAGTCTTTTTTACTAATTGAGACCAGGAAGATGGCTGAGCTCTTAGAAATGTCGGGAAGAATTCGCTTAGTTTGCCGTTAACTTGGAGAATCAAGTCTGTCAGGCTGGAAGCACCATCTGTTGTGGAATGACTCAATCAAATGTGGTAAAATATTATAATTTTGAGAAAAGTATTTAATATTAAAAACGACTTACTACAGCGCCAGTCCTCTCCCCGATACTGTTTAATAGTAACAGATGTGATCTAATAGGTTCAAACAATCACCAGTGGCAGTGACCAGTGACACATAGATCTGGTCTAAAGATCCAGGTCATCAATACACTTCTGCAGGGTAACTTCGATCATATTAAGAGACATTGGGATGATTGGATATTAAAAATCAATTTTCAAAAGTCGGAAATAGTATTGTTTACTATAGAACACTGAGATTGAGATTGAGATGCTGAAATACCTGATATAGCTGGCGAAATTTAACCGTCATTCGATAGCACAGACTGCCACTGGCGGTGAGAATCGTAGTTAAATACCATGGCATCGGGTTCAATCAGGAACTCTATTTTGGAAAATATTTAGATGCTTATTGAGCTGGAGCCAAGAAGATCTTAAATCCAACAAGAAAACTGTTTTACAGCAATGAACTTGATTCCAGGGTTAAAGTAATATGCTATATGGCCCTATTAAGGCCAATCATGTCAAATGGTTATCCGGTGTGGTCCAATGTATTCAAGAGGTAATGTTTCAGGACCGGTTTTAGATTATATAGAACAACCAAACCTGAGTTCATAAAGTTCCCCCTCTCCAACGGGGCCCGACGAAACAGGATTGACAATTTCTTGATAAAGTTAATTTGAAGGCACGTTGCAAGAGAGATGAACAGCGCCCATAACCTGATCTTTGTGGCTTTTTGACGCAATGCTATGTATTATGACATCGGGGTTTAAAGAATAAGCGTTACTTACCTACGACGGGTACAACGTCGGTAGGAGTTCTTAGGAGTTCTTCCGTTTAGATTGAGAAGTGGAACCGACTTAGGTTAGTACGGGGTTTTTGATCGCTAACGTAAAGTTGTGCCTTTGCGAAATGATGGTATCGGTTAAGACTAGGTGATAAGAATATCCGAGTGTTAATAGCCCGAAATCGCAATTGAGCTGTTGATTGCTCTAGGTAAGAGCCAACGTTATGAAAGAGACAGCACCTTACACAATAACAAATGCACAAAGAAACTAAAACCAAAGAAATCTTTAAAATATTCCCTAGAACAGCACTTTCCTAGTCACTGGAACGTTGCTGCAGTCATAATACCACCTTGATCAAAAAAAATTTCGAAATTTATTCAGAAAATCAAAAATACAAGTTTATTCATCTGAATGTATATTGTCCCCTTCAAAGTAATCCCCATGGACTGCAACACACTTATGCTAGCGCGTGATCCAATCCTCGAAATAGTTTTTATATTCAGTTTTCCATTACTTCCTCTCGTAGTAGTTTTTTTAACTCGATTGAACAGAAAGAAGTCACGGGGAGCCAAACCAGGTGAATTCGGTGGCTGTTGGATGGTATTTGTTGCATTTTTCGTCAAAAAATTACGAATAATGATGGCACTGTGCGACGGTGCGTTATCATGGTGTCCACAATTCTGGTCTCTTTCGGCGAATTGCTTCAAGCAAATGTCTCATAACGCCCAAATAATATTCTTTGTTTACTGTCTGGCCTTCTGGCAAAAATTCATAATGCACTACACCGTTGTAATGCATGTAAACCGTGAGCATCATAAACCCACGTCTCGCCTCCAGTAATGATCCTTTTGATGAATGTGGAATTGGATTCAGCCTAGCAAATCATCTCTTTTGCGACGTCAACACGGTCTCTTTTTTGGATGAAATTAAGGTCTTTTGGCACCAACTTTGCTCCTACACGAAGGAAACCCAAATCATTAATCAAAATGTCTTGGACGGATCCAAGTTAATTTGCGGGTATTGACCAACATTTCTATTACTTCATCAATGTTTTCGTCGGTTTTCGATGTCGATGGCCTGCCACTGCGTTCATCATCTTCGATTGACTCACGACCACTTTTGAACCGCTCCTGCCACTGATAAACGACCGTTTTCTTTAGAGGATCGTTCCCGACACACTTTTCCAACGTTCGCGCGCCATTAAATCCGTTTTTTACGCAAATCACACACAGAGACAGATGTACACTTGGCTACGTAACTCTTGCAAATGTCAAGCCATGACGATAAGATTTAAGGGGATGTCAACTAGAGATGTACCACCTTAACAAAAAAAAAAAACTGAAATAGGAACAAGTTGGGTTCCAGTTTGGGTTCAGAAGCATGAATTCAACTATTCATCAGGTATATAGACACAGCGACGTAATACAATAGATGAAGCTGTTGAGGGGGAATTATTTGCTCAGGAGCATTCTTTGATGTCTCCCAAGCCGTGGAAAACGTGTGACATGAAGACTTAAATTTCGAATTACAACATGTCTTCAAGAATAGACTTTTCCGCGTCCTACAGGAAACGAATTCTCGGAATTCGTTGAAATTTTAGCCGCCGTACCACAAGGCAGTGTTTTTGGTCCACTTCCATTCAGTTGGTTATGCCGTGTTTAATGAGGGCAACTGAAAAATCCGATTTAAAAAGCAAAACACAACCAAGTTCTGGCCCGAAAAAAATATTATCAGTTGATCCATAATAGAGCGGTCTGTAGAATGGTTCTGAAGTCCACACAGATTAGTAAAACTCACAAGAATTTTAGCAATGCAGCAATATGTTGGAGAACTATGTAGCATCAGACGTTCGCGTACTCGAATACAGAAGCGTAACATATTTTGTCGAATGATAAAGAAGAAGAAGACAGTTTTTTGTCAGCTCAATACTATAGAACTTGGTTTTCTGGGTGATTTCTGTCGACGTATAGAGCAATTGAAACTACATGTCTTCCGGAAAAATTACCTAGTGAACATGTTGATTGACCGTAACGCGATCAAGAAAGGGCGTTTCTTAAAAACAACATTGGAGGCTTTCCTTTCCTTTGTCTTTGGAAAGGAAATGATGGAAGATAAACACGGATGTACAGTGACAGCGTTAGCATCCCGCAATGTAGTTTCCAAACCTAGAGATCAGAACTGATAAACTTAAAAAAGATAAGTAATCAGCTTCTTAGAATCCAAAGATGAGCAAAATACGAACAAAAGACTTAGATGCCGACCAAGCCATTTGGATACTTCAGAGCTTAAACCACAGAAGAAAACACTCCCGGCAGACAGGATCTATAAAATGAAAGCAAATAAGAGCTTCCGCAGTAAGTTGTTCAAGGTTCGAACAAAAAATGGCTCACTTAGCAACCAGAGTAACACCGGAAATCGAATATGTATCCAAATCAACTACGCAGTTAATAGTGAAAGTCATGCCTCCAATATGATAGGTGTATACCCTTTTAGTCTGCGCCCTATTCACATCAGAACAATTCAGTGGAAAACGTTAAATAACTTAAGCATTTCAAGCGTAAGAGCTATAAGATTTCTCATATATTGTTCTTTGGAAGCTTCGAAAAATTGTGGATCTAATGCGGCACAATCATAAACGAAGTAACCGAGATCTCCCTGAGAATTATGGTAAGAGGCACTCAAAAACGCGCTTCAACAATGAACTATATCCCCAAATCTGACCAGTGGAAAACGCAAAATAAAGCTGCGATCGTAATACCATTTTAGATCTAGGGAAGCAATCCATAAGACCAGAAGCAAACTGAAGGCACTTCACCTCAACGTCGATTTTAAAAGTTGGTATATCGACATAGTGTCACTCGAAGACTACAAATTTGTAAACAGATGGCTGCGGAACTTACTAGGGCTTTACAAATACAGATCGAATCTTGAAGATCTCTCAGAAAACTCCCGTCCTGTAATGACGGTAAGAAGTGGTAATACGGAAGTGACAGCTATTTCTTCATTGTTAAATTGTAAAATAAACTTCCTTATCAAGCACAATAGTTAGTCGTCGTAAGGAAACTTGACGTACTTGCAGAATGCTACAAGGCAATTAAAAATCAACAAAAAGAGAATTATTTCCCAGCAAAGATCTACGTAAGGTCTACTGTATTCCCATATAATGACTTTCTCATCTCATCTGAATCAAGGAGAAAAACAGCCCAACTCCCATGCTAAAGGAATTTCATTTGAATCGATTAGGATAACTACATCACCGACTTATATCGGCTTCGTGAATTTACTCGTATGCCACTTTCGCTGCCTCGTTATCTTAGGCCAATACTCCATATACTAGCGACTTATGATTTCGACACTAATTTTGATCAAATGGATTAGACGTTCCATATGTCAGGATAAGATATATGCCATAAGATATTTCATTTTTCGTCGAGTGCTCACTAAGCGCGGTTTCTATCTCCTTAACGTCCTTCTCCAGAAGGTTTCTGGAATCGGTGAAGTTCAAACTGTTGTCGCTATATAAATAACGAGTTACGTACATTGATCCAAGCTTAGATTTTTGAGCAGCTCAATTTGAACAGCTCGAAAGATAAGGCGCGTAAAACGCATCCCATACCTCTTTACGGTCCCCATACCATTCTTCGCAAGCGTTGGACCGAAACAATTTACTCTAACGAGCGTAACAGGCCTCTTGGCCTCGCGAAGTTGACGCTGGTTTTGCCTTTCTTGATTGCATCTTGACTTCATCCCTTGGACTACCACTCGTATAACTACGATCCACCCTCGTTTTCATATGTTTGAAATTATCGAAGCGCGTTTTAGCCTCTGGAGTTCATACAAATAGTGAAAGTCTGAAAGTCCTCTTGCTGTACCTTTCTGAATAGCCATAGCTCTCCGGAAATAAACTCCCTTGGCGTAACAAATAATGCGTTATGCTTTGTCAACCTCATTTCTTAGATAAATGCCCTTGAAGCGAAGCATTAAGGCGATTACCCCGAGGGACGAAAACCACCTTCCTCTGAACGTATATGCTTTCTACATAACACAGACTTTTAACATGGACATCTTAGATAGATCATCACTTCAAGCAGGTATAGCTTTCAGAATGTTAAAGTCTTCGTCTACATAGACTCTACTTTCTGACAATGCCACCGCCGCTGCGAATAAACATATTCGACCGGTGTTTCTTTGGGTTAAGAATGCAATTCAACTGCACAATCCTCTCTCGAAGAACTACGATGATTAAATTTAAGACTTTCACCATCTTCTGACGCAGAATCATGAACTTTTTCAAGAATAGATAAAGCTAATTAAGTGATCTTCGGACTCGTCTGTATAGACAATGAATATTCGGAAATATACATTGACAAACTTTGCGTGCTGGACACTGACATCGATCTCAGAAGAGTCAAAAGATTCCGAATACAACAACCACGATGGCTAGGAAATTTAAAACGGATGAACAGTAGGACTCCAGCTTAGAGAATCTACAATTCTGATGAAGGGGAAAACTTCGACTTATCGACCACCAAGTGGAAAAGGAAATCAGCTAACTTGGCGCAATCTACAAAGATGGTAAGGTGTATTGGTTGAGGACCTGGTTCACCACAAACTGTAAAGGTGAAACTAACCGAGTCTATGCGTGTCGCATAATCAAGTGCAACTTTCAGCTTATGCTGAGATAGAGTGGAGAATATCCTATATGAGTACTAGAGATGACTTGTGTTCCTAAGGCTTGTCTACAATATTCGCAGATCTTCAAAAGTTTTAAAATAATCAGTTAACCCTAATTTTGGACGACACCTATTGATGAATGATACCTATGACTATGTTGAAGTGATGGGAAAAGAAAAGTCATCTAGAAGACTACAAAATTGTGCTGGTCCCAGGATTGACTTCGGTGGAACTCCAATTCCTCGTGAAAAGTTCTGTCTACGCCAGTATAAAACTTCATCTTAAAAATAATTCTAGAATTTGAAATAAGCACTTGGGTATTGCATAATCTTAATCAACACCAAGGAACATAGCCAGGGGAGAAGCAGGCCACACTAAAGGATCAAGCACACAAGAATTGTGTGCACACGATCACAGATCTAGCAGATCTAAATCTGCATAATCTTAAAACGAAAAATTGGAGGAAAATAGAACGAATAAAATAAAATTTCAAAAACCCGGAAGATCGGAAGATAGTATCCTTAATGACAATACTACGACGGCTTTCAATGGAAACAGAATGCGCTTCGATTTTGTCGCACAATAACTCTTTTCGCTCGTGTACTGATGTGAATATTGCGCAAAGATCCACATAAAAATATCCAAAAATAGTCCCTGGACATAAAAAAAATCTCCAAAATGTACTTTACCCCAAAGACGTCATCGACCTCGACTCTTAATTGCATACGTACCTAAAACGAGAAGAAAAAGAGAACAATTTTGATTAGACACGAAATAGAAACTGAAAGATAACTTTTAAATTCTTAAATATTCAATGTATCTTAAACAAAGCAACACAAAGATACCAAACACCAGGAAGTACCACGCTCCACACCCAATCAAAGGATATAACCTCTTCGAGTAGATAGATTCTTACAATCCCCCCAAACTAAAGGCATTCCCTCACCTTTTGCTCAGAGAGATGGCCAATAACAAAACAAAACTACAAACTAAAAAAAAATTGCAGTAATTAACGTATCTAAAGTCTATCTATGCCAGAGTTCCACTTTGTCTCAGTCACTGCACATTCGGACTGCAAACCAAAAATTCAAAAAAAAAAAAAAAAGGCAAAACCGCCATTAAACCAAAACCAAGCCCCAAAGAAGCCTATTGGAGAGACGCACTTTGTTCTTGATCCTGTTCTCTGGGAGGGCAAAGACTCCACAAGATCTACAGCACTATGGATGACCGTCATCATCAACATCCAACGGCCAACGTTTGTTCGGTCGTCCTACCATCTCATCCTGGTATTCCCCTAGTCTTTCGCTTTGGCTACTCTACTCGTGTTACTGCAGCCGATAACTCATTTTCTCGTTGGATGACCATTAAAATGCAACTGGATGGCAGTGCAACACAAAACAAACCCATAAACTTGGAACACACTACTCGACTTGCACACATGTGTATGGATATTCAACAGTGACCTCAGAATCATGCAGACTTCGAATATAAAGACCATCAAGCCGATGACTTCTTGTCCCACTATCTCTATGCTCTTCCTCCGTATTTGTCTCATTCTTTATCGAAAACTATTAGCAGGTAAATAGATTTTTCGTCTATCTTTAGAGGATTTGGTATTTACGAAGGCCTCTGAGGGTATATGCGGATACTGGCAATAAAAATTGGTTTCAACAGTTTACATATACACACTCGTGCGAGTCGAACAAAGCCGGACGACTTTTGTTCGAAATAGAAACAGGAGAATGCAACACAAAGGAGGCACAGAGAAGATAATGAAGTGCGGGATACGCACACATCATAAAATGAAGTGCGGCTAGAGGTAATCAAATCATAGATACGAATACATGACTTGGAGTCTCCGTACTTCGAGCATCCATAATTTAAGTATCTATATGTACTTTGATCCTTTTCCAATGACTTTGTGATGAACATACACTCGCGTGTGTGTGTTGTAATAAACTAGTGGAGCAGGAAGACGATGACAATACATTGTAGCAGGAGATTACGATAATGGTTATGACATTTGTGGTACGTACGAGTTGATGGTGGTTTCAAAGGAAATCTTCGTGCAAGACACCCGGATTAGTGTGGGATGCTTTTGACTTACTTGACAAATGAGGGTGGTCGAAAGATAGTCAAAGAACATGCCATGGCATCTGAGGTGTATACCATCCGCCCTGTTCGTTTGTGTGGCTTCTGTCAACCAAGCTATCGTTAACCCAGTAGCTTAAGTGAGTGACTTGCCTAGATTTTGTTATGTGGTTTCTCTGATGCGACAGTTTATTTGGATGTTTGTTTCCCTACAACTGGCTCAGATGAAGATGATTTCCGCGGAATGGATCACTGACGATGTATTGGAAATGATATATATTCGTCCCACATCGGAAATGCCTTTGAGTTCATGACTCGGAAAGCTTGAGCCCTGAATCTGTCATTCATGATCAATCCTCTCAAGCAAAGGGAGAATATACTTTGTCGGATTCGGTTATTGTAAAAGATTTTCTTTTTCTATCGGAAAACAGCACTTAGACAAAAAACTAATCCATTTTACTCCTTGTAAGTTCCTTTTAATGAAAAATGAGTTAGCGCTTCAATTATGAAGTACCAGCACCCACAGCGTCAAGGTCGAAAGATGTATCTTGTGTTTTGAAGTGAATTTCTGCAGTGTAGATTTAGGTTAACAGGATGACCATACATCGATGGAAGCATGCCCATATGACCATACTCCAGGACAGCGTTTACCTACGTTAGTATTGTAGTATAGGGTTTTCTAATAACGACTTGACAACTTTTTTTTTAAATAAAAGGCAAACCATTCGAGATATTTCAAAAACTTTATTATTGGCTTGAAGTACAATCAAAACATTTATGAATGGAACTCGACTTCTTTCATATGGCCACCGCGGGCACGTTTGCATTCGTTGGACCCAATTTTCAACGACTCGGTAACACATTTCGGCCGAAACGGCCGCTATTTCGCGTTCAATGTTAGCTCTGAGCTCTTCCAACGTCGTCGACGTGTTGGCATAAACCAATGACTTAACGTAGCCCCACAGAAAATAGTCAAGCGGCGTTAAGTCGCACGAACGAGACGGCCAATCGACTGTCCCATGTCTTGAGATAACACGCTCACCATACTTACTCTTCAATAAATCGATTGTAGGGTGTGCTGTGTGGCTTGTGGCACCATCCTGTTGAAACCACATGTCGTCCAAGTCCATAACTTCCAATTTGAGCTAAAAATAATCCGTGATCATGGCGCGATAATGCTGACCATTTACAGTAACGTGACGATCGTTATCGTCGACGAAAAAATATGGCCCAATAACGCCGCCAGCATGCAAACCGCACCAAACAGTTATTTTTTATGGATGAAGTGGTGATTCATGAAGCACATGTGGGTTTTCACCCGACCAATAACGCATATTTTGCTTATTGACGAACCTATTGAGCCAAAAATGAGCTTCGTCACTGAAGATGATTTTGCGATGAAATTCACCATCTTGGCGCATCTTCTCCAGAACCCAATCGGAGCAAGTGCGTCGCTTCAAATGGTCCATCGGCTTCAAATCTTGAGTCAGCTTGAACTTGTATGGGTGTAAACCAAGATCCTTACGTAAAATATGCCATAATGTGGCCTCTTAAGAGCGCCGTGAAATTGTCTGATTTGGATCGTTTGCTACGGACGTCTGAACGGCAGCGATATTTTCGACACTTCGACCAACCCGTTGTCTCACTGACACGGCAACATCACACAACGAATATGTAGACTCAAATTTTTGCACTAAACTTGTTATTGCCTGTTTACTAGGGCGAAAATTACGACCAAAAATTGGAGTTAACGCTCTTAAAGTTGCAGTCAACGACTCCGAATATCTGTAGAAAATTTGTATAATTTGCAGACGTTGCTCGTTAGTGTACTTCAACATGACAGTGACAGTGACAGTTTGAAGATTAGTGAAAGAGTGCGTTCACAAATTAAATTCAAAGTTGTCAAATCCCTATTGAAAAACCCTATATAATACCATAGCGAAACCTGTGTTGAGGCACAAGCGGCACCCTCGGTATGAATCGAGGCCGACCCAAAACCTCTTTTGGTGATCTTGGGGTTACGGCACATATAACTTATTGCAACTCCACACCGTGACGCTTTCACTAGGGGGCCTAAGTATAACAAGTCGGGCCCGGACCAAAGTCTGGGGGCCCTGAATCGCCGGTACCATAATTTAAGTCCTGGTATGGGCTTCCGCTAGTTCTGCCCCTCAACAGAACCTAAGACCGACAGCCAGTAATTAGTCAAATCATAACAACCTTCGATAGCATCAATCTAAAGATGTTTACGACATGATCAGTATTGTTCTGCCCTCGCTTTTTATAACACTACGTCATTGATGTGCGTAGCCTTAATAATTGGGCGGCGTCGTCCCAAACCCCCGTCACGGCGACAGTAAGAAACCTGAAAGCTTTTCCACCAACGAACATTTAGTGTACCGGTAAATTGATCTACAGACCTAGTAAGTAGCACCAACATTGTGTCGAAAGCAGAAAGTGTTTTCATGCTCAAAAATTGCTTCCCAGGTATCGAAATCAGAGCCGAGTTGACAACAAACTCTTATCACTGAAACTACAAGGGAGCTGACTAAGACAACCAATCATATGTAGTTGGCATCTGCCATCTGTTGTGGGGTTAGATGAGGCCATTATTGCGTTGTTGCGCTTTTTTATGGACACCGATGACAAACATCCAGTATGACTGCATTTGGCTAGCTGATGGGAACTTTGTAAAGAATCCTCATTGCTAGCTCGGTATTATGCAACCAGCATCAATTGCTAAAGACCATCAGAAACGTCGTAACTCATGTGCTGACTTTCACTGCACACCCATAAGGAGGAAAGAAAAAAACAGAGTACAAAGTTGGCCACAATGTATGACCCCAGAACCGCAAAATTTGTTTGTGCACGTATCCACATAACATTCGACGCCATTTGTAACATCTATGGCACCTTGAAGTTAAGTCACAGTCAGTACTAAGGATGTTGAAGAACCCTTTTCTGCAGACTGTAACCGGCCAGGACAATCCAAATTCTGCTGTCAGGCAGAATGAACTATTCAACCTATACGGCGAAAGTCAAGTGAACTTTCACCTCAACAAAATGAAGTGAGGTTAGCAATATAGAAGCTTAAGAACAAAAACGCTGCTGGACCGGACCAGACGGCTTACCTTTCGAGCTATTTAAGGCAACGGGAGATGGCTTTGTCAGAGAGCATGCACCAACTCATTTCCAAAATTTGGTCGGCAGAAAGCATTTCTAAAGAATTAAACCTTAGCACCGATTGCCTGATCCACAAGGAAGGAGACCCTTTTAGCTGCGCCAAATATATGGGCATAAGTCTCCTTTACCTCGAATACAAAATGGTTTCTGTATTTGTTCTATATGTCCACAATCGACCAAATATTCACGTTATGGCAGATCCTGGATATGGAAAAAACCCAAGAAGTCCAAATTGCTACTATCGTTTTTAAGCTGGCATATCAGAGCATCTATAGTAACCACATAAGCAGAGCCATGACTACTCGTAAGTTTGCTACCCCTGGCAAACTCATCAAATTGCGCAGAATGACGATGGAGAACGCTCACTGCTCCTTTAAGATCCGAAACAATATCTCCGAGACTTTTGATAACAAAAAAAGATTTAGGCAAGGTGATCCGCTGTCATGCAATTTTTCTAACATCACATTTGTGCAAGTTGTGCAAAACTCGCAATTCAACAGAAGTCTGACCAACTAACGGGGTACGGCGCGAGAATGTCACAATAGACAGCTATGAGTATCTTTGAGATAGTAAGGGCCTTTGTACACTCCATTATTAAATCTGATAATCAAATCTCACCATAAACCCAACGAGGAGTTAATCTTGTTTCTTCGGCCTAAGAAAGTAAATGAATAAGGAGGGCTTGCCAAGAAACACTAAGGAGGCTATATAGGACCCTCATCATTTCAGTCAGGTTTTATAGAACAGAAGTATGGACGACAGCGAAGATGTATGAAGACATCTTTACATGTTTCAAACGCAAAATTCGTTGAAGAGAATTTTGGTTCTATTTGCGTTGACGTGGTTTGGAGGAGGAGTTTTAACGGCAAACTCTATGAACTGTACAGTGATATTGACTTGCTCAGAAAAATACACATTAGTCGCGTAAGATAGTAAGGACATGTAGAGCAAATGAACACCATCGTTCCGGCTCACAGTGTCTTCGAATCTAACAACGCAGTAAAGTATTCACATTAGGTGATGCGCACAAGTATAAAGGGACCTCAATAGACTTGAAGTGCGCAACTGGAGTAGCTGTTTTGGCTAAAATAGCCAAAGATTGCTACTCTAAGAGTTTCAGACCTATCAGCCCAACTTCCTTGTTTTTGACAAGCATTGATAAGATGGTTTATTTGCTGTGGGCAAACCTGCGTTGTAGATCCATCTGCTCATCATCCATAAGAAAGTTTTGTAAGGCTGTACTACAATATCTAGTGGGCAGAGCTGAGTGTGATCTCGATAAGAGGTAGAACGTATTTGGCATTTTCTTCGACGTTGAGAGTCACGTCGATAATGCAACACTTGGTGGCAGATTAAATCCGGCCATAAAACACGACGTGTAGTAGTTTAGCGTATTAAGACAATAATGGTGATCAGAACCTTAATTACAGTCGGTCCTTTTCTCTATGTTGCATATTGTTCAAATCACGTCTTACTTGGGCTTTCAATCAATCATCTCCAAACGGAGGTTGGAAGAAGCTGACTGGTCATATCTAGTATTTTAAAGCTTCGACGACTTCAATAATTGTCCTTTGACTCTAGACTCATGGACATATCATCCAATGCAATTAAACTGAAGCCGAAATTAGTACGAGAATATGAAGCCCACTTTCAAGGTATTCACGCTTGGATTCGATCAGAATATGCACCAGAAAAAGAACGGCTTTCTTCAAAACCTATCTGGTATGTAGTGCTGGTACCTTTAAAAAGGACTATAATCTTATATCTCGAAGCGAAGGCAATACACATGAGAGCTTCTTGAGACACAGTCAGTTGACTGAAGTTTTGCACCTAAGCTTAAAGGAGGACTTATTAGCTCCTGAGCCTGGGTTATGATTTCCTACGTTCTAAATCTAGGCTGCCAACTACAGGCGTATTTAGCATGGCTCTCTACGAAGCTTGATCAAACGAATGCATACCGATGTCTGGAAAAATCGACCCACATTCCCGCTTTCCCTAAGCTAAAGGGGACGGGCTTTGGCTTTGCCTCGATACTGGGTTTATGTAATGCCAACACCATGGAGTACTTTCTCTTCGATTTACGCTTGCATAAGACTACAGGTGCTTAACACTGATGTGGTGAATGGTTGTTTTATAGACACTCTATCCCTTAACCTCTGCGGAAGACTAACAAATTCTATACAAGCAGTCGATTAGACTGCCTCGTTTTGTGGGGCTCTATTCCGATCGAAAAAAATCTGCCGAATCACCCTAAATTTTGTCTCGAATGGTGTTAACCAGTTCTGCATGAGCAGTTGTATTTCTAAAGCAATCCCTATTGTTTCGAGAGTACAAGATGACAATTTACCTTTGTAATTTCCTGGATCAATATCGTTTCGTAAGCTAATCATTATTGAAGTGTTTGGGGTCATAAAACCAAAATTCATTCCAAATATCCGACATTGAAAGTACTTTCAAATATAATGTATCTTTTATTGCAGCGTGGCACCTAAGATCCTATTACTCGATTACGACACAACACTTACACTTCAATTTCATGAGTATAAGCACACGCTAGCTTAGGGCCTCGCTAATTGTACACTCTTTCAACTCGTTAAGTACTTACAAATTAGCGGAGGACTCTTGTGTGTTCCAAGTTTGTCTTACTAATTAAGCCAGACTCTAATCCACTCCAGGTCCACTAATCCACGGGTTGCCCTTAATTAGGCTCTAATTTCCCCACATCAGACTTCAACCGTCAACTCCCACTTATCGCCGTCGCTTATGTTTCGAAATTACCTAAGGCGGCGTGCGGCTTATCCGTCGGTTATTGATTTTTAATTTTTACAATATTTTTCAAGTTTTCACGTTTTCCCCTTCCGCTGTTTAGAAAAACGGCTCCGAAATGTCATAAATCATTTCGAGCTCGTTAGAAGTAAGAGCTAACTCTGACCCTCTCCATTGTTAACCAGGTGCTCCAAAAAGCTTATGGAGAAGAGGTGGAAAACATAAAAATACGAAAAGAGGAAGGTGTTAGAGAAAGAAAAAAAAAAACTAACCCATAGGGTGGATTTTGGGCACGACCCAATCGATACAATTACGATTATTATCGTAATCTGGGTTTCTCGCGCATTTGCCTGCGTTCTTGACTTCATACGGACAATGCGCGTTCCGTGCCCCATCTCAGGTATTCTGTAATTCGTGCCCCTTGTAGTTAAACATGAATCGACATGAAATTATTGTTTGTTTTCATTTTGTATGTATTTTGTATTTTTTTTTTTCAGCTTTTCTCTGGCTCTCGTATTTCTTCGTTGTAGCCTCATTCTTTGACAAAACGCTGAATCTCGTCATATCGCGCTCCTGGTCGAACAAAATGCACGCGTCATGCGAGCGCACTGAACCCCAACAAACAAAAAAAAAAATTTCAACCAAAACGCGTACGAAACGTCCCGCAAAACCCAGCGCTCAACACTGGAGCTGTGGTTGGAGCTAGAGATGGATTTGGAGCTGGAGTTCAAAGCTGGAACTCGACGATGTGTAGTACTTGTGGTCGTACCCACATCTCGTAACAATTACACATCTCCATCTACATCTACATAATCGTGTTATGTTAATTTCTTATATCAACCGAAGGAGAACGAAACGTACAAAAAGTATCTACACACAAGGCACTCGTATCTATGGAATGGGGGGGAGAAGGTTCGACGGAAAATCCCTCTAACAGCCCAAAGCGAACACTTGTGTGTAAGCTGGAGACCAAGAATCGATAGACGGACGGACAATGTCTGGTGAATCTTACATCTCACCCTCAAGGGTCGGCTGGTCGTTTGGTTGGTGCGACGAAAACAGAGTCGAGCTTAGTCGGGCACACTTTCAGAGGTATCCCCTGGTGTTGGAGGGACTTGGGTGCATGTCTTTCCATTGTATCCGAATTTTTTTGCCTTCCAGAGTTGGAGCACGCTTAGAGGTTCACTTTAAATGTAATTTTCCATTGCCTTTTGTCTGCATTTTTCTGTGTTACTTTTCGGAGTTTGTTGTTTTATTTGTACATATATGTTATGTACGAGTATCTCTAACTGGTTGCCTTTACACTCGGATAACATACATACTTTGACCAACTGGACAAACAGTTGTGATTTTTGGAAAGGCACCGTATGCACCTGAATTTATTATTTGTTTTGCCTTTGACAAATAGTGGGTGAGAAGTTTAAGGGGAGGCCAAACTAACCAAGTGGAACGGTTTTGAATGCAATCAACTGTTTTTATTGAAATAACAGTAGAGAAAGGGCAGCCCTATTTAGTCATAGAAAAAGAGTTTTGCAGTCTTAGATATGGCTTTTGGAATTTATTTGTGTTAAGTTGGTAGAATTCTGCCATTACTTTCCAACTATTGCCAACATTAAGTATCATGTTAATGTACACAGTACTGGAGTACCCCAAGGTTCAGTCGTAGCTCCCATGTTGTTTAAATTGTCCATATTAGAAGTTTTACTAAAGTTTTGTTATAAGATTTACATAGAAGTGCCGTCAGAAGTCTACAATAAGGAGAAATACTGTAAATCAAGAGGTAATGCACCAACTTTCGGCTCAAAGTCGGTTCGAAGATTAAATCAAGAAGCTAGAAAGGCGAGGTCATAATAAAAGACTACTTAAGGCAATAACCCCGAAAGTCCAGCTAAACCTATCACTGTTGTCGTCTCGCTATCCAACCAATTCGTTACTAATAAATGATGCACCAACCAAGGCGCTCGTATCCCTAGACCGAATGTCCGAAAGAAAAATTGGTGTTAGGTGCAGATTGAAGATTAATACGGAAGTCCAAGAGGAGATGGCGTGTGTTGAATAAAGCAAGAAAAAGGTTTATAAAATGTAAGCTACCAAAGGATCCCTACAACAAATCGTTGAGTCAGAGTTGTGGAAACCACCGGCATAGACATTTCTGTGACAACAGCTAAAAGACGGCTTAAAGAAGCCGGTTTAATTGCGGTTCTTTGCCGAGATGACTGGCAAAAGACTGACTTCTTAGATGAGTACAAATTCCACAAAATCCACATTTCGACGTCGAATTGCACATTGATTAAAGGAAGAATGTGTTGCAGCTCGTCCGAAGTAATCTAAGGGTGTGTGTCATTGCTTTGGTTGCCGGAAGAGTTAGAACTCTTTTGATATTGGATGGATTGATTAAAGCTTTAAGTACAAAGAGGTTATAGAAAAAGTAGTTCCCACTATAGAGGAAGTGAGGCAGTAGCATACAGGTGTCCTGTTTCTTACTGTGTTAAGACAGTAAGTAAACAATGAATTGTCTTTTTGTGACATGTGACTAAAATGTGTACAAAAATATTCTTCAACTGCATCATAAAACACTTAGATTCAACGCTCAATATCCAATAAGAAGGCATCCGCTTTGGATCTTTCTGCCCCGATCATAATATAAGCACTTTCGGGATCATTAGAGAGAAATAGTCCGAGTACAAATACTAGCAGATCTCTGCAGTACCTGCTCTTTATTGAGTTCAAAAAGACCTTCGGTAAGGACAATAGGGAATAATTTATGTATTGTTAGGCCTAGTGTAAAAGGCCAAAATGTTGTTTAGAACAAATATCTGAGACTTCTCAAACTATGAGTTTATGCTTATTATGATAGAATCGCATTTATTATGCTGAAAGCAACCAATATAATTTGAGCGACACTGTCGAAAGGAAGCAAAGGAATCCAATGAACAGTGTTACCTACTTGAAACATATGTAAAATGCTGATAGAATTTGACTACTTTTCTAGAGGGTTATAAGCGTCAAGTGGCTGATCCAGAACTTTAGGCTCGAAGCAAGCAGAGTGGCACTTAAGATAAAAAAAAAAAAAAATCAACATAAAATATTCGTTCTGCTGCGTTCGGTATATTATCTAAGGTCATCAAGCGATGATAGGGTGTCTACAGTACCAGCACCCACCAAGTCAGCGCCGAGTACCTGCAGGCTGATGCGAGCGTAAGCCGTACATTCACAGAGATAGTGCTCCGCGGTGTCGTTCACTTTCAGAGCAAGAATCGTCACCACGCCAGTAATAAACCTGAAGTCTTTCCTGCTGAGGGACAACAGAAAAGCCGCTGACCTCCTGAGACGTCGGGAAGCATTCGTTTGGTCTGCCTGCATATTGGGGAGCTATGCCATCTGCATATGTGCTCATATGAGACCCAACTGTCAATCGAAGCCTTAAGCGAGAACGCAGGCAGACCCAACGTAGGTTCTGGTCCTGAAAAACTCCTCTGAACCTTGCTTGGCAAGTTCATCGTGGTTTTTATTGTTCCATTATGACTTGGAACTTAGACAAATGACACTGAATTAAGCCTTTCGGCTGCATTAAGTTATCTCTTGTATTCATGAACTAGCTTGGAAGTTGTAAGAGGGTGTAGGAAGGCTCTAAGCGTAACTTAGCTGTCGCTCCAGATGAAAATGTTTCGCCCCCTTCAACCGGTTCTCCACAACATAGTTCGCTGCCATCAGGATTTCTAAGTCTCCGCTTGGCAAACAGATGCAAACTTTCCTAACGTGAGATGAAATTGAACCCTCTCGTCGTCCACAAGACACCAGCTTAGATTCTGGCCGAAACCAATCCTAGGCACAGGGAAATTCGATTTCATATCTTTTCCGCAACAGGAGTTTTGTTGTCATTGTATTGGACGGCATATCAATAAGACCAGAATCATAAAACAGCGGGCGCGCAAGGTCATGAAAGTTCCAGTGCTAACAGAGACCACTTCTTTTTGAACGGCCTTATTATAGCAATTTACACCCAAAGGACTCTTCTCGGTGACAGGCATCATGTCTTGCCGATAGTTCCTCTGGACTCCTAGAAGGCCGGCAGGGCTTTAGAGGCTTTCGACGTAATATGTTTAGTCCAGAGAAATCTATTATTCAGGATGACACCCAAATAGTAGTTCCAGCCTAGTTGATCTTCCCTTTAGTTGATCTTTGACCATCCTACTGGTTTCACAGATAATTTCGATCTTTTCGGAAAACACTCTGTAAGTATCTCTCTTCGAAATCCGACTAAGCCTCTTAAATTCTTTTTGCTTCAATCTGTAAAGACTCCAATCTTCCTCTAAATTAGTATTAACCTGTTTAGATGTTTTCTGGATTCTTTAAGAAGACGCTGCAGGTCCGTGTTCCACCAAGGAATGAGTTATCGGCAGCAATACTTACTAGGTGGTCTAACCATTTCGAGAAACTTGGTGAGAGTACCGTTCAGGTTCTGAAAAGCTTTCTCTAGCTTTTGTTTTGTCCCGAGCTTAGGGTGAGCACTATTGTATTTGTCGAACTCCTCCTTAAATCGTGCACAGTTGGTTTTATGCGGATTACTCCTCGTCAATATGGTCAAGACCTCGCACTCGATTCTGAATTCGATATATCTATCTCGATAGTACTTTCCAACCAGTAATTTCTATAGCATAGGAGATTATAGAGGTTGCACGAGTACTTAGAAAGCTAATTGACACAATAACATGAAAACTGCAGCCTTTCCTAAAGCAATCCTCATTCATCATTTTTAGACAAACCGAATCTCAAATCAACAGTTCCATATGAGAACAGGCCAGGAGCCCCAAACTTCTAACTCAAAATACCAACATACAAATATGTACAAGACTCTAACCCTACTTTACGTCGCCGTACATTATTGAAAAAGTAATTCTTGGTTGAAGAAGATGCAACTAATATCCGAATTGATTTATTTTCCGGTCACCCCATCTGGGAGGCACTTCTTCTTCATTAAAAAGAAGTGTTACGTAGAAATTAAGTGTCCGGATCCCTGACGCAAGGAGGCAACTGTCAACTCAATTTCACTTCCGTCCCATATCTGTTTCGTGTCGTTCGATTCTCTCCCCCTCATCAAAAAATCTGTTAACTAATGAAATATTTACTTTCCAATTAAATTGGAAGCCACAATCAATTTAAACCACGAGCAGCCCAACATGTCAACTGACACCAGTACTCCCTCCCCTCCTCCTCTTCAACACAAAAACTAAATACTCGTACCGAAAACAACAGAGAATGGAAAACCCATCTTCGAGATGGAAACCACAAAAAAGAAACTTCACCCGCCGCCACTGTGATTATCAATCATTCGCGCTCGTCTGTCGCCTGTCCTCCAATTACATCGACCGTCTTGAGAACTCAACCCCAAAGATACATAGAGAGAAAGACTTCGAGAACGTTCGCGTAACCCAACCAAAACAAATAATTAATCGAATCGAATGACGGGCACATTTAATCAATTGTCCCTCGTAACACATTACCGCTATACGACAAAAGAATACGGATATATTCACAATGGAGAGGCAGCACATCTTTAAGGAGTCTCTTTCTTTCGATCCTGAGCCTGGTCTGGTATTGGTCTTGGTTCGAACGCTGCTCGGATATTTATGCGGTTCGTCGAAATGCAAAACCCATGTCAACTGTCATATGCGCATAAATTTATAGGGACGCGCGGTAAGTTTATTTTGAACGCGCGATAAGGGTGGTACTCTGCGCTGTACGAACCAGCACAGCACAACACATTACATCGAACAAAACAAAAGCAACAAGGAAAGCCTGGGGACAAAGAAACTTTAGACCGCCTGACGATGGAACTATAAAGTTCCGCGGGGAGAAGAACGAGCAATGCCAGCGGCAGTTCTGACGATAGGATGCATCCGTTGATACGATACCGAAGCTCTGATGCAGATGATGATGATGACGATGATGACGCCAGTATCTGCGGATGGTTGACTTGGAAACGACGACTTAATTTCCAGACCTAGGCGTGGGATGATAAATGGGAAACGCACTCCATATGCACTTTTGTTGAGGTTCCCATTCCACTCACTCGAAGAAGCCAACAACGATGGCCATGTTACTAACGACGACGATGATGATGGTGGTGCTTGATCTAGTGTTCCAAGGATGATGGAAAGAAGCCCGGGAGCAGCAACGTGATTACACCATGTAATTATTATGTGAGCAGAATATGAAATTAAAAGACCAACTGGTGTGGGGTAGAAAGGAGAAGACAATTACTAAGAGAATCGAGGAGGGAAATTTTTTTTATAAAAACTAAAGATGCACGTCAAGGGGGTACCCGGGAGTACTCATATTTAATTGCGCAAGTGGCCAAATGAACGCAATTACGAGTATCTAGAGAACTGAAAGAGCTCTGTGTCGCGCTAGATGAAAAGCGCTGACAAATAAATGTCACATTCGAGTGCAATGGACCGAGTGAGATTTATGGTGATGAGCAGTTTAATTAGAAATGTTGCAAGAAGTACGAAGTTCAGCTTTGAGGAGGTGACAGATGGTTGAAGTTGGGAAAAACGGAGAGTGCGTTACGAAGTTTTTTTTTTCGGGTTTTATCTTTTTTTTTTTGTGCAGAGATTGTCATTATTTCTTGGAGGCTCTGGCATTTTTTGCTTTTGCTCTAGTGACTCTTACATGATTAGCTTTTCTACGTTTGACTGGCTCTTCACTTTTAATCAAGGAGATTGCCTACCAACTTCCCCTCATCCAACTTTGACAAGGATCCAATTTTGAAGATTTGCAGCCTGTTTTTAAAAACAGACGCTGCTGTGGCTAGCGCTCATGATTTTAAAGCTATGTCGGTACTTACTTTTGGAAATGACATCTGTAAGGTTGGTCTTTAACAGCACGTGGTAACAAAAACAACCACCACTCCCATCATTTCTCAACAGACGTCCAATTTGCAACGAATCTGCAGTTCTAATGGACAAAAATCGGTCGTAGTTCTAGTCAACAGAAGTCGGTTGATGCTGTTAAATCCACGTTAATGATAACTGTCTAAACGATGCTGAGTTCAAACATTCTGTCGATCAACTCTAGGACCCAGCTAAATCAGAGAATGTTTTCATTCAAGCACTCATACAGTAAAGTGATTAACTCAACGAACTTTTAAATGGTTTAGCAAGTTTGTCCCCTCTAGAAACTAAGACTTTTAAGAAATTCAGACTTTCAAAATTGATGCAAGCTATCTCTTCGGTTCCCAGGGTGGCCGAGAATTTTGCAAGAAGTTCTCAGAAGAGGCAAATCACCCGGACTGCGACTGCAATCACTCAAAAAACTTGATGGCACTTAAACCGAGTCAAAAGCAGAAGATTTCTCATGCTTAAATCTCACACTATGGTAGCATAATCAGAACCACCTTACAACACGCTCCGCTTAACGAAGCTGCAAGTGAGATGAGTAACACATCAGCGCTGTCGACCTTCAGACAGTTTGAAGGATAGGGTTATTTGGATTTACACGGCTTTGATAAAGACAATTATATCCTATGCGTCGGTTATCTGTTGAACCAAGCTTGACATCTTGATGTCATCGAAGTTTTAGTGTGAATTGTATCAGAAATCAATTCCTTGAACCCAGTTTTCGGAAGGAATGCCAAAAGAGATGGATTAATACCAGATGTGATAGAGAAGACCATATTTGCTTAATTTAATTTTCGCGTGAGAGCTTATTTATATTTATCAACCAAGACACACATTAGAAATGGTCTACAGGTTTGATGATCCCCTCTGTGATAAGAAAAACTTCATTACATTGTCAAAATCGACAACGCCTTGGCAAGAAACTTAGCTGGGCTTGTAGCACAAGTTGAGGTAGATCGGTTAGCTTCCTAAGTTTCCTTCTCTGCATCGAAATTTTCCTTTCCCATACTCCATGAAAGGCACAAAAAACACCACTCACTAAATTGGAAACAACATTGGGCAAATACGGCAACCTTGAGGGACTCCACCGACTAATGTTGATTGTTTATTCTATTTACTACATATTTTTTTAAAAATGGATTAGTGTTTCTAATACGTATCAGCACTTTCAAAAACAAAAGAACCTGCTATATAGTACTTCTAAACATGAAATAACTTCTGTTGTGGCCACACCTTGCACTCTGTTCGTCTCCATAAGTACTAAAAACTTATGGAATCCTTAACCAGCACTCCTTGGTTGAGTTTATTTTCCCATTCTTTATAAAAACAACCAATCATCAGCATAACAACTGGAAAGTTGAATCCCCTGAGATCCGAGAACAATAACTACGTTGTTTGTAGTAATTGCCACTTATACCTGGCGTAGTTACAAATATGGCAACCAGCTTAAAATTATCTAATCGAGGAGCATAGGAACAAGATTTCTTGGAATTTCCATACATCGGCTGCCACCGTATAGTTTTTATTTTACTCCTGAATGAATCTGAGGAATTTAATTAACCTAAAAGATACGAGTTTTAGTGTAGTTCTGTTCAAATCAACAAATCTCTTGTTAGGAGTCAACGCCACTACAAATCACTTAACAGACACTCGGAGTTCTATGTACTATTCATACTACCTAGGGTGTTCCTATAGATTGAACTTAGCGCCTTATTAAAAAGATAGCCAACCATGTTACGGATAAACAAATATTCGTATTTATCTCGACATGAAAATCATTTGGCGCGGCGCGATACTAGTAATTGGTGCCAGATAATTGGAATTGTGAATGATTTGTGCGCCTTCGCTGGCGCTGTCAGGTAATACGATAGTCCGGTGCGGCTTTTGGGTGCTGTAAGAGAAGTGAAATGAGGTGTGAGTTCGTTTGCTCATTAGCGAATCGTAATGGGCAATTGTGAAATTTAATTTATTCAATGATTTTTTTTTATATACTATGCATAGAGTCGGACTTGAAGAAAGGAAATCTGACGATACAATTTGTGAAAGAGTGTATCTGACAAGTTTTTGTCACGTTTAACATTCGTTATTGACGTTGTCACGTTGAGTTAGAACAATAGTTTGGATCGATTTCATCCGTCTGTTTATTTAAGTAATGCAAGTGAGTTATAACTTTAGAAAATACGTAGATGACTCTTACGACGAGAAGATTGTTGTACAATATTGTGTGTCAATGCCACTTAATTTACGTCGTTACTACAATAGAAAACTAGATGCACAAACGTAGCAATAAATAGTCCAGTCAAAAGCCAGGTTATTTTGTGATGCACTTTGCTATACCGTATATAGGACAAAGGCGACACGATAAATGCAACATTAAAGCAATAATTAACGCTAACGTCATAAAACAAATGCAACAAAAGAGTCATAAACATCCTTATGTCTATCTGTCATGAAGTTAATGCGGCTTTTGGGAAATGAGTAGATCTAGGCCCCAGAGAAGACAAACATTTTGGACAAAATCAATCGAAAGAAAGCCCTGATATCTAAACTGTAATTTGTGCAAGCGGTTGAACTTTGTTATCATAAGCCCTTAACCAACATGAAATACCATACTAAAGTGTTAAATTAAAAATGCCATAGTAAATGGGAGACCAGATAAGAACGATAGGAAAAAAATTGTTTTACTTTGAAGCTACGTTCGTGCCATTATGTGTGAAATAGCACATCAAATTCAAATGACTTCAAGAGGTCGGCAACAATTTTTGATGACTCGGTCCAATATGTTGCGATGTTATTCCGGCAATAGCGTGTCGAATGTTGGCCTCGGCCAAAATGGTTGGCTTGTTAGTCTAGACTAGAGACTTGAAGTAGCCACAGAAAAAATTATCGAGTTGTGTCAAATGCAAGCTCGCCGTGAGATGACCCAGTTTACAACTTCGAGCGCTGCGTCGCTTATATGGCATGTAGCAGCGTCTTCTTAGAACCACAGCTTGGATATATTGATGTTGTCGACCTCTCACTACAGAAAGTCGGTTAACATCGCTCTATACCTGAGACCATTCCTCATTCTGAAACAAATAAGGTCCGATGATGCCGCCGTGCCATAGACCGTACCAAACAATTAATCTTTGTAGAAGCTTTGATGTTTGGCCGAACACTTGTGAATTGTGTTTGCTCCAATAACGGCAATTTTGCTTGTTGACAAAGCCATTGAGCCAAAAATGGGCCTCGAACGAGAAGATGATTTTTCAGCCAAAGTCCGGATCTCCGGCCAACATTTCCAGCACCCAGCGAACTTACGGCGATGTCTTTGGCCGTCAGGCTTAAATTCACGCATCAGCATCATCATATACGGATGTAGGCCCAAACCCAACCGCAAAATAAGCCGGGTTGATACTCTGGCGATGCCCAATACAGCTGATCGGCGCCGAACCGTCATTTCTGGGTCTACTTAGATGATGGTCGCTACGATGGCTATGTTATCTTAATTTCGCACCAATCTTTGTCTGGTTAGTGGCTTAAGATCTTCAAAGGTTTGATGACGGATTAAGTCGTATCTTTCGCTTTATTTGGAAACAATAGTTTTATCCTCTGGGAACAGCCAATAATCAGCCAAGACGTTTGTGCCTTTCAAGCCATAAATCACGAGGCCTCGGACATTCACTTTTCCCTCTAATTGCTTTATTCAAGCAGAACATTGGAGTAAATGTCTACTGACGGCGATTCTTCAGATAATTTAAATTTCGCCAGCACACTCTGTCCCATAAAACCTGCAACAATTTTCCCACGGTCTGCATATAGCGCTCCAGATATTTTTAAACTACCTAGTCCTGCCATAAGTTGTAAATATAAAACGATATAAAAAAAAAACCAGTAAACATATTGGATTTAAAATTGTTTCATTTATTAGGTCACAATATTGATTATTTAAAAAAAATTTGCTTTAACACAAGCTTCCGAACTGTGTGGCCATTCGGCTATAGCGGTACGTACGGTTTCCATGGAGATCGTGGACGCTGATCTAGTTTATGCAGTTTTAAGGCTTTCTAAATTTCTGTGGGGAGTTTTGCAGGCCATGTTCTCCAAACCTGACCACAAACCATAATCCAGTGGATTCAGATCTGTACTCCTCGAAGGTCAATCTTCTGCTGCTATAAAGGCAGGAATATTGACTCTGAGACTGTTCTGCGTGGTTTTGGCTTTGTGCGTTAATCCTTTTTCACATAAATGGAGGTATTGTGGCACCATGGTGAGAGACCCCTCACCAAACCATTCCAGAAGCGGGATGATGTCCACGTCGAAACCTTGGAACAGAATGTTTTCATGGCCATTGTCCGTGTGCTACTGCAAAGTTCACTTGCATCTTTCCAGCCTAATTTTTTTTAGTTAAGGAGTTACAAGATGGCCCGTGGACTGACGATAGGCTTTCATATGCAGATTATCCCAAATCAACCTAGACATGGATCTGGTTGATATATCTAATTCCTTGGACATAATCTCCGAATTTGTTCACGCACTGCCCTTACTACCGCAATTGTACGCACAACGCGCAGGCCAGACAATTAGCCGAAGCTAGTAATAACACCCCACTCCATGTTAATAGTTTGCAAATTGAAACCAGACTGACTAGTGTTCTTCACTGATCAGTACATGTGTTCTGAAAAAAAGGTCAACTCTTCCATTCCCGCAAAAAGTTTTGGACAATAAGCGCTGGAAGTTGTGTAACAGAACTTATGACAGGACTAGGTATAATACTTTTCAAGTGGTCTACATGTTTCTACCACAAGGATTTGTAATTATATCACTGTATCACCTTATTCCAAAGAAACAACTCATTCGCTCAGATACTATTTGTCAATAACTCTTAATCTCAGCCTTCCCTGTTAAGATAGGTACATTCAACCTTTCACCATTCAACTAGATTATCCTTTGACATCATGCCGACATAAACCACATCTCTATCTGAACCTCTTCACATAACATTCCTCTAATCAAGCAAAGGCTCACCATTTATTTGTTCCGCCCAACTTGAAACACTTCCTATAGTCGGAGCCTCTGTCGAACTATGAAATTAAAAACCCCAACCAAGAAGCCAATAGAAAGCAAACATCAAACAAAAACCGTCCATACGCGCTCACCTATACACCTGTATACCTCTACAACCGAAGGTAAATAGTCGGCTTACAAAAAGTCAAGGCGGAGGAAATATCCCAAAGAGGCAAGCAGCAATTTTTCTGCCGCGCTATGACATCACATCTTAAGATGTCGCTTTTCTAGTTATCAGTTCCCGTAGCACTCATCTGAAACTAAGAATATCGTAACGAGCGTGTCAACATTTGAACAAGCTGGCGGGATAACTTCTGTGGTATTCGCATTACGTCAACCAGATACTTAACCCTGCCACGAGTTGGCAACACAAACAAATTGTCTCCTTAGGAGAAGACTAGGAAAAGCCGCCTTAAGTGTAAGCTTCTTAATTCAATTGCCGAAGAGGATGTGATACGAATAAGTATGATGTCAAGAAGGCTGCCGTCATCCCCTATGTACGAGTATCTGTCCAACACAGAAAACACAGTTTTGTTTTAGCCTTTTCCTGCCAGAGGGTAGGGGCTGCACTCAGAGTAGTCTCATCGTTACCTGATAGTGCTCTTCTCATAACCCTTTTAGCAGCCAAGAAAAATTAATTCATGTGGCCTTTGAGGGTGGCCTTTGAGGGTGGCCATTAGCGTAGGGCGGTGAGTCATGTTTTGCTACTGTTTTAGCAATGTTCTCCCCCAGAATGACATCATGTTTGTAACTAAGGTTGATGGTTGATGTAATTGAATGAGTGGTTGCCAAGTCAGATACGAATACACGTTTCCTTTGATCAGGGTACTAAGTGAATGAATGTTGTTATGAGTAAATAAGCGCTACAAATACTTACTTATGGGATGTAAGCCTCCAGGTGGAGGATGCTGTAAGTGAAGGGAAACTTGAGATGACATTTCAATAGATAGGGTGGCTATCATGGAAGGCACACGCCAACATGATTTGTGCCAGGAATGATGGCTTTAAGCAAAAGGTCTATCAGCATTCACAAATTTGATTGAAAGGATTCAACAAGCAGAAGTTCTAAATAGATCAATATTGGTTCAAATGTTTGGTGCATTTTTCGGATTGGACAAGGGTCATTTGGCTAGGTAAATGGAATTAAGTTATTACTGTCAGGCTCAATAGGATGAGAAAATACCTAAAACTGACCTGGTCGTCACAAATAATACTCAAAAGTTGGTTTTCTATGAATCCAATATATTTAATAGTAGTGGTCCCAAAATGGATCGTTGTGGTATGCCTTTTTTTTTTTTAAATCCCAGTCAATGTTACAAACGGGATTTTGGAATGCAATAAGGACACGCTGGACTATACAATGGAAATAAACATTCCTTTTTATTATAAAGCAGATTAACGGGCCTGGAAGGTGGAGACTTCCTTCTATAGAGTCCTGGTATGAGAATATTGCTAGCATAAGGCCTAATAGTAGAAGCATGTTCCATGTTCGGTAGAAAACGAGAAAGATCCTTTGAAATCGAAAATTTTGCAGCTCTGCTGGTAAGCCTTACTTAGATAGCACCATTTAGCAACTTATTTAAAAAAATTTCGAGTGCAAGAGACAAATTTAGGTCCTTCTTCAAAGAAGAAAATAGTATCGAATCTTCGGTTGAAGAAGAGATACAGCTTCAAAGCCACATAGATGGATACATACACACAAGAAGGTTATATGGAAATTTTGAGCCAGTTTTTAGTGGATCAATCCTATTTTCTTGACATGCTACGCACTCATGCTCAAAAGATTTCCATAGGCCTGTGCCAATCTATTTAAACTATCATCGCTGTTGACATTGCCATGCATATTTAGTCTGTCTTTAGCTTGTCAAGCAGGATCTCTCTCAGCTTATTAAGTGTCAAAAAATCATATCCGGACACTTCTGCCAAACAAGGTATACCAACGTGTTGGTCTCAACAAGTTTCCAACCGATTAGCAAAATTTCAAGTCCAAATTCATCCATAATCGCATTCCTATCTCTGGCTTGCACCATTAAGTGCAGCTTTGAACAAACCAAAGCAAAAAGTTTGACGTGAGTCTTTTGACCAGATTCGCTCACTTTGAAAATAATGTAATTAGCCCTCGTCTTGTTAGTGTGCGTGCGTGTATACTGTATACGTCTGTTTACGGCTAATTCCTTTTATTGTCTCACATTTCCTCACGCAATCTCACTCATCACCTAAGCCAAACACTTCAAGATACCGCACTACGCTGGTGCCGCTTATAGTGGTCCAAAAAAAAAAAAAAAAAAAAAACAGCAACAAAAACAAAGAAAAAAGGAAAAACGTCTTTAATCCTCCTCCATGGTACGAGTAAGTTAACCGATTGCCCGGTGGATGTATGTATATTCGACTTCATCTTCGTCGTTGTCTTCCTCGTCATCATGACCATCAAAGACGATTGCATGGGGGAAAAACGAAGGAGGTGCAGCACATTCAATGCAACACAAATCCGAGAGTATCTTACGGATGCAGTTTATTGTTACTGTACACACGCGAAAAATCCATCTCCAACTCGTAGCTACTTGGTTCGTCTATCCATTTGCAGTCACAAACGTCCAGATGAAGATCCGGCACCAGCTTAACAAAGGTGATCCCTTGCATTCAATTGCAGTTATCGTTGTCGACGTTCGTTGTCGTCTTGGTTGTACTCATAGTCATACTCGTAGTTGCTGTCGTTGTCGTCCGTCTGTCCATGTGCGTTGTTTCCTTCATCAGTGGATAGATATTTTTAGAAGGAATATTGTTAGTGGGAGATGGATACTATTGCTGGTGATTGTACTTGTGTTCATGGTGGAGCTGATGCCTCTGGTACATCTTTTTAACTCTGGCACCCGTTTTTAATGTTTCCATTGGAGCAGGAGCCAAAGACTCGCAACCATTGCATGCCATGCTGGAAGCTATGATTTATTTTTCTTTTCGCCTCCGGCTGTTGCTGGAACTGGTATCTGGAGATTGTTGGATTGGAACTACGAGTATGTGCGTGACGGTTCCATTTATTGATTTTGTTAACACCTCCTTCGTGCTTGTGGTGATGTGCTGTGTATTGTTGTTCCAAAGCGCTTTCTGCATCCGTACTAGGCGAACGGATCCAAAATAGAAGTTTATTGTTCTTTGAATTGGCTTTTGAGTTTGGTGGATGTTTTGTTGTTGATGTTGCGAAAGCATTGGAAATCTATCCCAGCAAAGGGAGAGAAAAGTGTAAATAAACTTAATGGACAAACAATAATAGAGAATTGGATGTTTTTTTTTTCTGTCTTTCAGAGGGATTTAAAGGGACGTAAATGGAATCTCGTTAGAAGGGCGTTTGTAGCTGTATGTCAACAGAGTTGAAATGAAACTTAAAGACGCCACCGTGGAAACCAATCAATCAATCTAACACCAATGTCCGATCTTTCAATCTATGAAACCTATTTTTGACTGACTGACTGATGGACTCTTACCTGCCCTGACGTAGAAAACCAGGAAAGACGAAAATGGTACATCAACGTCTAAGGGGCAGGAAAAGTTGATGTCAAAATCAATTAATCGTTGCCGTAGCAAGTTCCAGCTATAGTAGATGCATTGGCTTTGAGACGAAAATAGGCGACAACGGTACGGAGTGAATCTTTCATTGGTATAAAAAAAAAACTAAGCTAGATGCTTAGATAAACAGTAATTCTGGACACCATGCATCCTGCATGACGACAAGGCTATCTTTGTGGAAGGCTAGCTCTGAAGATCGATCCTTTGCCAGAGTAGAATTTTTTTCTTAGAGTTGAAGCAAATTTGCAACAATTATCATCAAGTGAATCGTTAACAACTTTTATAGCAAAGATTTGTAGGCCGACTTTTCGGGTTCGAAGGCAAACTAATTAAAAATCCAATCTTAGTGAGAGCCACCACAAGCAAACAGCCACGAAGTTAATACAGATCAATCCAAATCACTGTGAAATAACTCAGAATATCCCAAAAAGTATGAAGGACCGACATCATGTTGATCAGCGAACTGTAGAAAACTATCGGCAAACTAATCGGATTCCAAGACTACAGTATACATGCTTTGTATGGATTAAGCATTAATATCCCTGTAGCTCCTTTGGGCAGCTCAAGTTAACGACGAATACCAAGCTATCCGATTTGTTATTATGGCAAGTAAATACGACATAATGCCCCCAAAACAGCTTAGACCTTGTCTAATCGAATCATCCAGTAGTAGCCAGAAAGGCACCAGGCAAATCAAGTGCGCCGTGCCATTAATGGCACAAGGAAATAAAAACACTTACAGCACTTAAAGCGCGAATCAAGAATCTTACAGGAAAACTGGAAATTTAGACCAGCGAGGCAACACTTCCAAAGGGCGATCAAGAGCAATCGAACATACGAGTGTGTGACGAAATTGACATACTTGTATACATGTATAGAGCTCAACGTATAATAATAGTTAAGCTGAACGACTGTACGTGTATATCATCTCCGACCGGTCTAAATCCCGCAGTAGAACATCCAACGAATCCGATCAGATGAAATAAATATTTTGAACATTGAAGGAAATAGGTGACAAGAAGGCATCTGGATATGAAAACATCCACAAACAAGGCAGTGAAACAAGACGTTCTAAGACGGGACACGCTAATATAACCATGGAATTTGCAATGTCCGAAGAATATTATGAAGTACTGATGGTGAAGATGTCCGTGATTACGGAAATCTGCAACAATCCTTGTTGACGTTAGATAATTACATCTGTCGGTAGTCAATCTGATCGACTGAAAAGTCCAGTACCGCCAAGCTAAAGGTTGCACAAAAGATAAAAGTCCAACTTGCCTCAGAGGCAGTGTATGAATCTTTGCGGGGTTGACGACCTCAAAGTTGTCTCTAGAGCTATGGTGCACGTTAACCAACTATTAGCTTAAGCTCACAAGGTTTCTAATATCTACGATCGGGAAAATACAGATGATCCAGATGTATGTGGGATCATAACTACCGACTATCTGGTCTAAAAGGCTGACAGCTTTTAGATCGACGATCGGTATTCTAGAAATGGACTTTCAGTCAATCCTCTCTAAACAAGTTTTTTTTTTTTTACGAAAAGTCAATAGCTGAATCGCTTGACTACTCTAGCGTAAAGGTTTCTCCAAGTAAGCTACGTTTCGGGTACTCAGAATTGTCACCAAAACCGATCTTAAGTGTGGCACAGGCATCTGTCTGGAAGACACCAATATAAGACTTTATAACTCGTTTGGCAAACTTGTGTCTGACCTCCAATTGGAAACGGAAAAAGACCTTTTTGAACCCCCTAACAACCTCTAAATTAGTTCAAGAATGAAAGGCTCCATTTAATGCAGTTGATAAGCTGAGTTCACTGAGTATTGTATGTGTTGTGTCTCAAGTTATCGTAAATAAAATCATCGCTAATGAACTTTTTTGGGCACCTCTTGTAGTTAAGGTTTCTGGTAACTGCTGGATGTCAAGCTATAAGCAGACCGAAAGAATGCTTCCGAAAGTCTCCAAGACGTCAGCGGCTTTTCTAATATTTCCCAAAACCGCCTTAATGTGTTGAGCATTTACGACACTGCTGTATCAAGAAAACAGGATCTAGTACATACAAATAAGTCATACCATTGCAAAAGGATTCCCCAGTGCTCGAGATAATTTAATGGTGGTGTCAACTTTTTTTGCACACGATTAAACGTACTTGCTTAGTATCGTAGTGACTGCAGCCAACGGGGCTATATACTAGGTTCGATTCCTATCAGCAGTCAATTAAAGTTGTGAAAGTATCGACCCTGAATATTACTTTAAACATTCGAAGAATAGTAATCATAAACGAGTTCATACCTACGAGATGTTACATGTCGACAAAATAAGCGGTTGTGTTTACAGATGAAATGGTCAATCACAAATGTTATTGGAATAGAAGCGGAACGAATTCAATACGATGGTAGGGCATGAAGGAACTCAGCTTTGAAAGTATGCTCCGAGCTTAAGTTCAGTTGATCAGCACAACTTAAATGAACATCCTAGTAAGCCCCCAATTTTGGAGACAGTCATAATAGAGCCAACTCACAACTGGATGGCCTCAGTTATAATTGTTGAAACTTCCGAGAGTCAATTCATCGCTGTCCAACCTACATTCAAAGCAGATGCAATAGCACCCATTCAAAGTTTAAATTCCAAGCATCTGGTTCTAAAGAGAAGAAAGTGCAAATCTGCAAACAAACTACAAACAAACCTCTAAGGTGTGATCAGGACCTAGTTTGGGTTTCTAGAGAAATCCTGCAAGAAGTAGTACATGAAGTTATTTTCTCCGAGAGCGTTTTGGCCGCCTTTTGTAGAGCAAAGCTTTTAAGGAACTTGGCGGTCTTTAGACTATCAAACTGTCAGTAAGGTTTGTCAAATCGTTATGGAAACCATGAATATCTCTCGTATCCAAAACGTATCCTACGTATCACATTGGTTCTTACCAATGTGTGAATACGTATGTCTAGCATGATGGCGTTGAAAGGCGACGACCGCAAGATATTGTTCAAAATGATAACTGCTCGTGAAGAATATGAGTCCGAACAATTGGAATACCATATAGCAGTAGGATCTATTGAAACCCTCTTCTCTGGAGATGGTGTTTGAAAGATCTTAAAAAGCTTATAATAACAAAGATTATATAACTTAATCGAAAGACTAAAATTGGTGTTAAGCTCCTGACAAATCTTTAAGTTTTCTGGTGTCCTGTGGCGGAATGTCAAAACTTCGCTGTTAGCAGCATAAACCATTTATTGTAGCATAAATATGCTAAATTTTCCACAAACCCAACCAAACATAAAGCCGATTAAATGTCCAAAAGTCTCGCTAAAGTGGTGATGACCTGGCTGGTACCCCAAATCAACTCATATGTAAACTTGTTTCGAAAGAAGTACCATATGCCAGATTCACAAGAGAAGAGATGACCTGAAATACGACGTCAGTCGTCAGTCTATTAAAATTTGCGTCCATGTAAAAGTTTGAACCCATTCGTAACCTATCTGATTAGTTTGTTCGTTAGCTTAGAAAAGTCTAGCATTGACCACCACTTCGACAACTATTAAAGGAAATCAGAGACTGCTGTTCGGATCGCAGAGACAATTTTAAAGTCTCCTACAATAACTTCCATAGAAGGGACTTCTTTAATACCATGACAAGCCTTGGTAGTCTGATTAATTCGCTTAGATGTAAAAAGGATAAAGAATTTCGTTTAGTCTACCTGGATTCGAACTATGTCACTTACATAGGGATTAAGCGGTGGACTCTCAATGATAAACTGTACGTAGCGACGTAGCCCAAGCTCCTCAGATGGCTAATTCATTATCACCAAAGCCTCATTTCGGTATTACAAAAAGTAAATGATCAAAGCAAAATGCAAGTGCCAAATTTGGCCAAATCAAGCAGGCCGACCACAGAAGCTCTCATCTGTTTCAGACTTCATAATTATTGAATAAATCTAGTTGACCACTTACATCACTTCTATAACACTTCCTCCATTTAAATACTAAATCGGTTGAGTTCATGCTTTCAACTGATTTTTCCGCTTCGCATAAATGTTTGACTTGTCTCTTGACCTTTTGGACCATCAGCTAACAATCACATCCACCAATAGAACGACCCACATTCTCATAACACTTAACAGCGCCTCATCCATAACTTCACGCTTATTCCAAGTCACTTTACACACCACTCAGCCATCAAAGCTCAATGGCCAACTCAATTTCACATCCAACCGCACCTACCTATAACACGAAACATCTTACATTCATACAGAATATGGATACTTCAAAACCTCAAACTTCAACTTCAAGCCCAAGAGGGAGATACGATTGTTTTTATCTTTTTCATAATTTTTAATTAAAATTCAACTTACTTGGATTGTTGTTGGTTTCACGCCAATGGGTTGCCGCTTGGCATCCGAACGTCGTTCGACTGATTCCCTTACAGCAGGACCATTTCTTTCCTGACCACAGGCCGGGATGAAATCGGTACGACTTCTGGGTGTTGGTGTCTTCACAAACTGAAAAGATACAAAAGAAGACCGAATTCCATTTGTTAGATGTAAGTACGAATAAATATGTAACCTCCAAGTTCAGTGCAAATCTGATGGATTCATCAATTCTCTTGGTCTTGTAGACCGTTATTGGCTAAAAACTTCAGAACAAATGGCTCAATGAACCGCAAAGGTACGAGGTGTACAACTATGAAAAGTACCACTACGACTTGGGCTATCTATCTATTCATATCTACTGTGCGTGCCGTATTGAGTTTCGTTTTGTTTTTGCTATCGAGAAAACCACAATCGAAGCTCTGAAATGACCTTGGGCCATTGTATTTGTACGAGTGTAACGTTTCATTGGACACAACACGGAACCGCATTGTCTCCCACTCTCCTAGAAGGTCTCCTTAACCGCAAGTTGAGGTATTCTCAACTCCATTGTACGGTTAACTATCGTTTCTTGTCAGATAGGCGCACTGATTGAATCGACTCTATGTGCCTTCACCATCTTCATCATCATAGTCGTCGTGGTAGTCCAGTCACCATCATCATCATCCTAGACCACAGCAAAGAGCTTAAGGATTCCTTGATTAACAGAAAATCACCTGAGTGAATTTAATAAGTTTTGTTGTTCTTCAGAGTTCGGGGAGCTCAAAATGCTTTAGTCGAGCATCACAAAGATAAAGAGATGCCACTGACAGATGGCCAGATGGTGGGAAGCCATTGAACACAGTCATCGATGGAGAAACATCGCTCAATCTGATCTCTATTGCTTAACTGACCTTTCCTAATGACCCTGCGGTTGTAATAAATTTTGTACTGCTATGAACGAAAGAACGCATTACACACGGTCAGTGTTATTTCAATGGTACTATGGTACAATGGAGTGCCAGTGGAGAGTTTTTATGGGTCAAGAATGTTACGATTGAGGGTACAACTATAACGGATAGCTATTATGGAAAATGATTTGCAGCTGGAGGATCTTTCAATCGGTTAATGGAGTTTTAACGAGAATACGTGTTCTGGAATAATGTTCGTGAATTCGATTTAAGCTTGTACCTACGATTTTAGTACTAGTTCCACTTGGTAATAAAATCTTGGTAAGGGATTCCAGATAATGAATTCCCCACAACAGATTATTTGTACAATAGCAAATGCCGGCTATTGGATACTTGGGAATTAGTCTCGGGTATTGGAATACTTGTAATGGATTACTGGAAATGAATAATTGGTAATCAATTACTGCATGTATTACTTGTAATTAGAAACTTAAAACGGATTACTGATAATACATACTTGCTCATAGAATACTGGTAATAGAAAACTGGTAATCAGTTACTCAATATTAACTGCTTGCAGTGAATGGGTGCTAGAACGTCACCTTGCACTATGCCGCCACTGTTATTCATTTATCAACACTCTTAAACGGGTTTCTATTCTCGTAAGAACATCACAGCATATTCGCTCAAATTGATTGTTTTGAGAACAGGACGATTGCCCAATGTTTTAACTGCTACTACACATAAATTGTGCTTATTTGACCTTCCAAATCGTAACCATCGGGCACTGGTTTTCCTCCATCAGGACTCGACCTACTAATTTATAGACGGAAGTTTTGAACGAGATACAAAAATAGCAGCACTATAGACCCAACAGCGGACGAATTCCCCAGATGGAATCAGCTATGGAGCGACAGCTTCAAAAAAGAGAAAAAAATAAACATTATATGGGCTTCTTCAACATTTTGGAGTTCAGACCGATAAAGATTTTAAAAAAAAAAAATCGGATTCTTGGAAAAGAAATGAAAAATTGGGACAAAGTACAACTGACACAAAAGACTGCAAATGTTAAGGATTCTTCGTGGGAGATCGACTATGGTCAATGATAATTGACTTTACAGCGATCAGCTATCGCCTGGCTGTAATCCGCATCAAGTTAGCATTCCAAAATATCAGCGTTAAATTTATACATGCCTCACATCACATGCGGACACATCTTCGACAGATTAGTCGGAAAGCAAGCCTCTACGCATGACAATAAGTAACCACTTATGGCCAATCAGTCATGCAGCACCTCGCAATACATTAACAAGTACCACTAGACTACGAATCCACATAGCAACCTGGCGTACTCCAAATGGTCGAAACGCTAACCAAATCTACCATGTGCTAATAGATGTGAGGCACGCAAATGTGATTGCAAACGTTCAGAGGCAAACGTCGATTTGACCACTTTCTTGTTGTAGCCAAATTCAGAGCTTGACTATCCGACGACAAGAAGCTGCGAACCGCACAAAAAAAGAAATTCAACATTGGAAGCCTTAGCACGACTGGAGTAGCCAGAGCCTACACCGAATGTCTGAGCGAGAGCTCTCAACTGTACTTCCACCATCGACAAACGTCAGCAATCTGTGGAGCCAGTATTCCGACATCATCAAAGAGAAAGCCGATACCACCGTAGACTTCCAACTACCACCCAGAAGAAGATCTTGGGTTTTATACCTCAAGGACAACGAAGAGCCCAGCGATTTTTTTTATACATAATTAGCGCGCGCTCAAAGGGTTATTTTACGCTTACAATGTTTGCACACATGTTTGCTTGAGGGTGCACTGATGAACATTCATAGTAAGACGGGTGTTACAGTTAAATATTTGAAGGGCCGTATTGCTACTGGCAATAGAAACAACATCTGGATGTTTTTCAGAAAAGGCAAGCGACTAACACCTGTCGTGAATAGCAGGGAATAGGACATGTATTTAAGCAGCACTTCCAGCAGCTAATTTATGAGCATCAGAGAGAGTTATAGAACAAAGAGAAAACCCACATCTGCATGGTTTTCAGTTTTTTGTAGAGAAAAATATTTTAGTATGGCTAGGACATGTCGGTCGAAATAATGCACCAACTGCAGCTGGTATACGCAGTTTTGTAAATAAAGTTCATGAGATTGGTTTGCTGATTGATAATAGAATATATTCCCTTCTTCATCTTGTACGCTCAATGGTGAAATATTGCCGAAAGTATGCGCCTAAAGCCAAGGACCTCAACACGCCAAAGATCTTAGGAACCAAACATCAGTCGCTTTAGCCTGAGGAAAATTTTCCATAAAGATCTCGGATTATTCAATTAATTGACTCGCTTTCAGTTGACTTAGGAATTGAAGCAATATCACCACCCGCTTCGTTACAATTTCTCTGTCTGAGCTTCTCAGATGAGACGCATTTCCATCTCGGCGGCTACGTAAATAAGCAAAATTTCCGTATTTTGGTCTCGGAAAATCCACATGTAGCCAAAAAGATGTGGGATTTTTTGGTGTGGTTTTTGGAGTTGAAAGTTAGAGAAAAAAAGTTACAGTCAATGGAGAGCGAAACCGAGGTATGATAACTGATTTTTTGTGGCCAGAGACTGAGGATTTGGACTTGGACAAGCTGGGCCACAAAAGGCGTTCAACAATCAATTTATTGCACACTAAATTCAATGATTGTGCGATCAGTCGTTTTGCGAACGTTGCTTGACCGCTACGAAGCTGACGAGAATCGAAAATGCATCGGCAATCGAAAATGTATTGGAAAATTGGGTTGTTGGCAGTCATTTAAATGAAATGAGGTTTACTCTTTCCACAAAAGTAACAATCGTTAGCCTTTTTAAAATTGCCCACCATCTACAACGATATATGCCAACGGTCAGTCCAGAGAGTCCTTAATAACAAATTAGAGTATCAACTCAGTACCGGAAAACTCTTTAAGGAAATTACGCGCACAAAACAAGAACTGGCCTTAACTAACCTGGCATGCGCAATCGAAGACAGTTTACTTAGAACAAGGACTAAGCTAACTTGAATTTCATAGTCGCAATAAAGTAGCTTTGTTTTTGCTAATGCAGCTTTGCAATACGGTAATCCTGTTCTCATATTCCTTTTGAACTTTTCCCATACGTACTATACATACATATGTAACAGACATGTCTCATTATGATGTGATTTTTCATCTATTACTCTGACGTTTGCAAAAATCGGTTGCAATGAAAGCATACGTTAACCAATGAAAAACCATCTATTGGACCTTCAACGACAAGACATCCTTAAACTGGTACAACTCACTCGAATAGAGGCCTTATATCCACATCATTTCCGTCTTTAATCCTTGCTCCTTGAGACGGCTTTGTGTGTTCGTAATTGTCCTGCTTCCTAAGAACACATCCAAGTATACCTACGTCTCGGGTGTAGGTGGAGAAAAAACTCAAGCTATCTTCAAGTTATCCCTTTTTTTATTATGAATTTCTGTTCAAATCACTTCCTTCTTTTAGTCTCCATTAAACCCATTGATCAGCTATAGGGGTTTCCTCGTTTTTTTTTTTGCATTTTTTTTTATAAGTTCCCCACCACCCCCAACTCGGTACTCACCTTGTCGAATAGCTTTTATCCATTCAGCTCGCTCCTTGTCAGTGTTGGCGACTAAATACAAAGTGTACTGCGGCACGGACCTTGTTGCTGCCAGATCATCCAACTCACAATAGCCTACTTGAAATGGATACCCCTGTGGAGAACAGAGGAAAAAGAAAAGGCAAAAAATAAAAAAGGATTTACAGTCAATTTCAATATGAACCCCTGTTCACCCTATAAACACGTTGAAAAGAAGTTCATATCTTAAAAATTGGTTATAACAGGCAGACTTTTGTAAGGTCCGCGTACAGGATTCAAAAATAAAAAAACTTACATCTGGGGCAAAAGGATCACCACCTTCACCATTGACTATTGCCGTCTCTACTAGGCGAACTCCTCGGACTGGTATTCGACCCCTTTCCCGACGACGCTATAAACAGGAAGAGAACCAAAAAGAAATCAGAAAATGAAGCCAAGTAAAGTAAAACACATTTAAAAAAAATAAAAAAAAAAAAACTCGACGGACTTGAAATTAATACGTCTGAAGGGGGATACAAGTGGTCGAATGAAATTCATATGAAAGGAAGATGGATGAAGAGGGAGTTAGTTTTGTTTTGGTTTTAGGGGGGTTGCTTGCGGTATTTGTGTTTAATTAAAACATCTGCCACGCCCTGTGGTTTGGGTTTAGTTTTGCACATACTCGTATTCGTATCCCCGCATCTTGTATTCATTAGTGTGGAGGGTGCTTCTCTTGTCGCAAAGGGGGAAGTTTCTTTAGATCAACAGATGGATGGCCAATTTAGGGCGAACAAAAACGAAAAAAATATCACAGAACTCCTAACAATGTTAAGAGGTTTCAGTCTCAGTTTTCGTCCTTAAAGGGAAGGAAATCTGCACATGCTAAAAGAATAAAGGATGGATTGAGGGATGGATATGGTGTTGCATGATGGATTTATGTTGGAGCAACATGTTGGTGAAGTTTTTTCTCAATTAAGATACGCGAACGGAATGGGATTTTTGATAGGACATATGGTTTCATAAGCCAACAGAAGGACACACCACAAGGTCCTCTAAATATACAGATGTATGATACCTATGGTCTTTGGAGTAGGCCTTAATATCCGAGCAAGAGAGTTACGAATGGACGTCGGCATGCGTCCATTTATGCAGATGTTTGAACAAAGTCGCTATTGTAAAATGAAGGACCACTTTCAATCTCAATGTATAAGCAAGAAGGTCTATAGAAATAACAAGAGAATCATCAAGGGATTCAGAAATGTTAGACTCACCAAGGTTTACAGACGCTTATTCAATCTGTTCCCGTTTGAAATGTATCTATACATTTCTTTTGGTTTGTGATGTCCTCTAAATGAATTGAAACTGAGGTTATCCACAATAATCAAAAGGCGAATAATCAAATCAGAAAATAATAAACGGGCATACCTCATAACAAGCGATTTATAACGTCTCCAAATAAAAAAATAAAAAGTATGAGACCGAGAACTGAAACTTGTGGAATTCCATTAAAATATGGTTCTATGATGACACCAGCTCTGAAAATGGACTCGACTTTCACTAGACGAAATGAAATGTCATTTAAAATGTGACACTTTTCCTACACGAATTGGATGTCAGAACGTTTCAAAGAGCCAATATTGATTCAGGCAACTAGCCTGCCATAGCCAAGTGGCGAAGTATCATGAAGAAATTTGACGTCGAAGGGCAACAATTATAAAAGGCTGAAAGAACCTTTTTTTAATCGAGTGTCCGAAAAGCTTTGCTAGAATTTATAGGTATATCGCAGATGTAAAAAGGCAACATTATCAAGCGGCGCTGGTGATGGGCAAGAATTGCTTACCAAAGATGTATATAAGCAAAGGAGACGGGAGAAACAACGATTTCACGGAAAGAAAAAGAAAGTGGAATAGTACCGCTAAATCGCTGTCATGAAAGAATGCTTCTGCAAGTTGATGTTCGGAAATCATATCAAAATATGGAAAAATTCTGCCAAGGACCCAAATAACGAAGCACGCAAAGATGAGGATCGAGGATCAAGGATACATCAGGCAGGATGACTCATTGAATGTGGCAAAAACTTCATCCACCCGTTCAGGAAGAGGGCTGGATATATAAATGAAAACGAAAAATAAAACTGTAGAAGCAAACGAAAAGCCTGCCGAAGTATTTAAAGCAGCAAGGATCTAGTGCGTAAGGAGCACGCATCAACCAATCTGTAAAACATGTTTGGATGAAAGTATACCAGATGAATGGAGTGTAAGCAACCTTTGTCTCATCCTCAAGAAGGAAGGCTCTGTACAAGGAATCTGATATGTGTGGTTTTAGGTCTGATAAATCCACCGTCGAAAAGATATTGGAGAAGATCTAAAAACTTCAAGTTGTAAGTTTAGGTTGATCATGAACAAAGACAAGGTGACGCGTCATCTGTCATTTTGTCAATTTCATACTTAGGAGAATTGTGCGAAACTAACAGACCAGGACTATAGCCGCAGTTTTCCAAAAATTTCTAGATCACCTGCAATTCGCCTCGAATTGTTCGGATTTGTTTTAAATAGCCGACTAGGCGAAGAAATCTTCAGCTTTCGGAGCGTAGGCCAACATATTATAGCAGTCCCCATCAAGACTAAATTGGTCTATTTCAGCTTCAAATTTGACTGTCATCTTCACTTATAAGGATGAAGGACCAGACAGCCTACTCGTGAAGCTATTAAGGGCAAAGACCATTCCTCAACTTATTCCCAAGTTTTGGTTAGAATAACAAATGCCTGATAAATGGAACCTCAAATCCGATCAACAAGAAAGGACACCTTCTAAACTGCGCCTAGACAGGCATCAGTCTTCTTAACTTCGAATGCAATGACTTATTTGATCTAACCGACTATCTATTAGTGCGGTTTTAGGCCATTAGTCAAAAATTGACCTACGAGTAATATTCATTATGTGACGAATTCTAGACAAATCTCAAGAAATTCATACTTTATCGATAAAGCTTTAAGGCCGCATATGACAAGACTTACAAAGACGAGATATACAAATCCATGTCTATTTTTGAAATTCCAGCTTAACACGACATATTACGCAGAATGGCCACATAAGAGTCGGGAGCAATCTCAACTAGCTCTGCTTTGTCAAATTCAATTCAGTTTTTCAATTTTCAAATATCTGTGCAATTACGTGCATACGCGACTAACACAGCAGTTGTTACTGGTGAATATACACCGATATCGAGCTGTGGATCAGTCACTTAAGAAGGCAATAACATGTAAAGCGGAAGTTAACACTTGACCAAGAGTTTTCGGCTCTTAACAGGAAGGAAAAGCAGTGGAAAAAGATCTCGCTAAGAAGAGCTACATGTTAGAACCTATACACCATATAAACCCCTACAAACACTCCAATTTTGCACGCTAAGTCCATTGAAGTCCCCACCGACTTGCGTGCACATTCTAAGTCGCGGTCTTCCTCTACTACGGTGTTCCTCGGGGGCGTATGGGAAGACCTTTCGAATCGGAGTATCGGTGTCCATCCGCTCTACATGTACATCCAATTTCATTGTTTGACCTTCACTCCTCTAGTTAAATCGATGTCGCTGTACAGCCCGTACAATTCGTCATTGTATCTCCTCCTCCACTCACTAAAAATTACCAGAAGAATTTTCCTCTCAAAGCAGCCAAGATCACCCTCATCTATTTTAGATTAAGTTCATTCCACTGCGTCATAGAGCTGGACTGGAATTATCAAGATCTTATATAGGGTCGCTTTTGTCTTCTAAGCCCACAGAATCAGCGATCAGCAAGAGTTATACTTTGTTTGATCTCGGCGCAGGTTTCGTTGTCTGACAAAGTCCTTAACTGCCTTAAAGTTATACCTGTCGAGGGGGATGTTCTGTTCGAGACTTCGGTGTTGGGTGTTCTTTCTGGTCGACAGCATATACTTGATTTTGCCCGCATTTACACATTCTCGTCGCTCCTGCCATAGTACTCACGAAAGTGCCACTGACTTCGTCACCCTGCTTTCTCCAGATTATGTCAATATCATCACAACTTTTGAAAGATAGTGCCTCTTGTTTCGACGTATGAGTTTTGCGCTATTCTTTCAAGAATGATGTTACTCGTCCTGCACAAACGGACGAGTTTGACAAGGACGCCAAAGCTAGACATTGCTCTGTATAGTTCGTCTCTATAGATGCTGTCGTATGCGGCTTTTAAATAAATGAACAGGTGTTCTGTATCGATTGTGTATTCACAGGAGGAAATCCTAATGTAGATAGCTCAGGGTACTTCTTAATCAATAGCTTACTGGCAGCTAAACCCTGAATTAATTCAAGTGCAATCTTAATTTCTTTTCTCTGGAATTTGATGGTTGTTGTGTTGTTATAAAGTTTACCCAAAAACCACCGGAAACAGAGTGGTGATTAGTTCTGCAGAGGGTATTTCAATGCAGCATCTGACGAAACTTTCCTTAAATACAAACATTTTCTTGCTTTTTTAGAGAGCATACTGTTCCGTAGAATGCGTACGCAATACATGTAAAAGACTTTAAATCGGAGCTGAAGTGTTGAACTTCGAATCACATTCTTCCCATACTTGTCCGTCAGCAGGCTTATGTTATTTGGAACGTTTAGCAGTAGCCTTTCAAGGTTCGCATATTACCAAAGTACAAGGATCTAGCTTTTTGCATATTTGCAGTTTCAAATAGAACATGTCTACTGAATTTCATGCCGGGGGACAGCACAAGGTCCATGGAATGGAAGCTCTAACAGAGATTGCAGGCTTCAGAATCAGAGAAGTACTCATCTATCGACCTATCGGCGAAAAATTGCGAAGATGTTGATAATTTCGTTTGTAAAACGTATGGCAATGCCTTCCTTTATTTTGAGAGTGCTTCGGAGAGTTTTAGGACTTTCTGTGCTATAGGGCAGACAGTCGATAGTCATAATACGCCAGGCGGTAAAGCTCATCATTGCGTGTGCCTGAACGTTAATCTTAGAACTATTGAGAGCAGTGAATCAACAAATAAATCAGTGGAGACAGGACAGGACAAGTAAACTCAATGTCGGTGAAAATGCTCAACGTGGACTCCTTCTGCTCGAGTTTACATTTTAGACCGATAGTAGGTACATTCGCAAAGCGGTTTGCGTGGATGAATCTCGACCATTCTCCCCATGCTACTTTTTCGGTATTAAGATACTTAACTATTCGTCACGGGTTCGGTATACAAGACATTGCTACACGCCCTGCTAGTTTCCAAGACTTTGATACACTTTTTTAGAACAAAATTTTGCTAATATAACCCTGTGAGTTTATGCTATGCTTTGCCCTAAACAAAAAAGAAGCAGTACTACCCTACTGACTGCCAATCAGTTAAGCAAATTGATGTACCCGTCTTATGGCACGTGTTACACCTACCTACTGTTTGTATTTCATAAAAACAAGAACTTCCCCACTTCTTCTCTAATTTATCTATAATAACAGCCCCGAGTCTGTCAAAAACAAACAATGGCAACAAGACTCATTCCTCCTGATTAAATTCCAAAAACACACACACATTATCAGCTCCCGTTCGGCGACTCCACACCAGTACTATAATATTAACTCCATTTCAACTCATTTTCAACGCTTGACTAAGCCCCTAAACACTGTTATAAATAAACAGATAATAGACGCTCATAAAAGTCCAAAAAATTAGGAAAATCTTCTTATCAACCCCCGACTTCACACAAAGAACCAAAAACAAAAAAAAAAAACAAAAAAAAAAAAACAGAGAGTAACGACGAAAAGTTTTTTGTGATTTAAAATTCCAACATGAAACACGTGCACGAATAATTACGTTCTGACCCATAAAAGAGGCATTCGTTTCTTCCCCCTGGCTGCTGGTACGGGAGCAGTACCTAAAGCTGGAACTGAAACTGAAGCATTCTCGTATCTTCAGTGCCTGGTCGTTCTCACGCAATCTCATTTCCTCTAATTACCGCGTAATTTCCTTGTCCGCCCACCAACAGATCTCATTCTACATTCAATACCCCACATCCATCCATCCCGTCAACTTTCTGGATGGAATTTAGAATACAACAAAGCACGGAGCCAATAATTGTTTTATCAGCTATCCTTACTTGACACATACACTCTACAACAGAAACAACATCAACAACAACTCGAGGGTAATTGATAAGCTGGTGACGAAATTGTAATTCCCCATTCTGCAACCACTCTCAGATGGGGCTAGCCTTTGTTTGTTGGAGAAAAGTTTGTCGTTTTAAAAAGTTTCCTAAAGTGCCTCGGGTGCCTTTCAACCCGCGCAAATTACAAGCATCGACGAGCTCAACAACAACAGCCAAAACAGCCGCAACAACGTTTAGGAAAACATTGCACTGCAATAGTGCAGTTGTTTCAAGGGCTATTGAGCCGCTACTGCTTGTAGTCACACCAAAACGCCGGAACTACACCATGAAACTTTTTTAATGGAGTCGTATCTTAAAGTGTGAAGTGCCAGTTTGAATCTGAATGGAATACGAAATTACTCGTAATTTGTAATCGTACTCGTAATCCACTTGAATGGGAAAGTTCTCGAATTTCTGGCGTGTACTCACAGAGCAGCATCGAGAAGTTGCTGCACAAATCGGATAACAATCGACACTTGACACAAAAATCTGTTAGCTACAAGCGATGAATCAGTGATAGTTTGTAATGAGTAGGCGTGACATGTTAATATTCTTCACTTTTCATAGAAATCATTGAGCCATTTAGACGAATTAGAACGTATTAGAGTGTAAGGAACATCTTTTTAGATTGGAATATAATCTTTTCTCTTGCTTCCATTGAAGTTGTTCGTGGTAACATTTTGTATACAGATACAGGAGTAATTTGGCTTCAGAAAAGACCATTCAACTGTTTATGCTTTACGAGCGGTAGTAGATATCACAAAGGGCGACATCGAAGAAGGAAGATAGCTCTATGGCACACAGGAGTACTGTGCAGTAGTTACACTGGACGTTAAAAACGCTTTTAACCCTGCGAGCTGGTTATCCATTACGATGGACCCACCGTACTGTTTGCTGAGGATAATGAGGAACTATTTTAACAGCAGAAAGCTGATGTACAATTCAGATAAAAGTGTAAAATACTACAAAATAACTGCGGGACTCCAAGTGACTACTCACCGAACTAAACTGCAAATGACAGTACAAGCCCAAGATCTGATCCCTGTGGAACTCCATCATAAATATACTACTGGAGGTGTCGAGCTCCTTCTGCATTTACGAATTCAAGTTATTTCAAACGACCGAAAGTTTCGACAAATCTCAATTTACGTTTATGATGACAAACTTCAAAAACACGATTTGCTATGTCCTTCCTCAAGTAGTCAATATGGCATGGATGCATTCTATGCTTCATCCACAATGAATATGTTAAGCCGTTTACCAGTATTATGGCTAGAGTTGGTAGTTCAATTTCAAAATAATTCTATCATAGATCTAGGTGCAGTACTATCGGTATACCTTTCTGTAAAAATTCGATAATCATTCATTCTAAAAGTGTACGAGTATAACTGGATCCAATTAGCAGATTGATGTTATAAAATGACATCGCCCAACCATGTTCTGCTTCACGTATTTCATCTCATAGCGCCATTTCAACTGAATCATCTCCTTGACAGGCACTTTCGCCCCATTGCAAAGTCGTACATTTAAAATTCCTTGCAAAAATCCATTAAGGCACTCACATCATGATAATAATCAATGGGATTCCCATGAAATTCTCATGAAATGTCCACCTTGGGACAATTATAAATGCAGCCAACAAACGAGCAATACTCTTTACCAAACTGTCCCTTCCGATTGAGGGAGAAGCGGAAGGAAGCAGCGTTCTCTCCATAAATTGACCCTAATTCCCATCATGGTATCAATATCCACCACACCCAAGTGTCAACGCGCAGTGAAAACTTCCTCGTCCCGTCTTTTCTCATTTCCGTTTCGAAAGGGAGAATGTCTGTGTAGTGTGTACCCAGATCATTGGGTTCGGTGTGGGCGTTTTCACATACATCCCCCAGAACTTTACTCACTTTTATTTAGTTGCTATCAAAGTATCTTTCCCTGACAAGAGGATACGAGTGTACATGAGCGCACAGAAAAATGGAAAAATTCCATTCCATGACGATGATGATGATGATACATCCGACAAGCTACAAGATATTCAGACAAGCATTCACTCTTTCTCTACGCGGTACAATCTAAGTGGGTCATTAGTATCTTTCAGATGCACGAATAAGAATACATATACACAGATACTGACGTCCTCAACACGCATTCCAATCATCTTATTCTTATGCCACGATGACACGAGCAGTAGATCCGACACATACGTTATGTATTCGTGTTTTGTGCAAAACATTATGACAGCAGGATGCGATGCAACATGACAATTGAATGCAAAACTTAACCGCAAATGTAAAACTTAATGATGTTTTACGAGACCATACGTAAACATGACAACCAAATGCGAAAGTGTGGAGAGATGCACCACGTAATTGTATGCACTATTATTGTAGCTACAAGATACGAGTATCATCCTTCAAGCTGACAGAACGTTCATTTTTCATTCATTAGCCTAACAGCTGTGACAGCAACAGAGGGATGTGCCTAAAGTGAAAGTCAATTAAATGCTCGTTATTCATTTTTTGTTGATTCGGTGTCAGTTGGCAATGCATAAGTCATTTGTGGTGATCATTGTGGTTTGTCTTTATTTCTCAAATTTCACAAAAATGAAAAACGATTAAGAAAACTAAATGTTTTATGCTTGTCGGATGTTTGCCTAAAGACTCTTCTCGATCTTAAAATGAATTTCGGCTAGGTAAAGGTTCGTCAGGTAGAAAGCTGCTGGTTTGCCTCAGGAGTCGCTTCTAGATCCGCTTCTATTATGTAATTTATGTAGAATATACTGATGTTGCGACAGCCACGAAATGTTTTTGATGTTGATACCTTGGCCCAAAACAACAATTGGGAACGCTCTGATAGTTAAGCTTCATAGGCAATGCTTTCCGAGATATGGTGGACCTTCTTCGGACGACTCTTGTGGTCACATTCGTTTTTCAGTAATATTTGAGTAAGTAATCTTATAAAAGCTTTTCAAAATCCTTAAAACACAGTTAATAGCAATAGAAAAAATATTCGTCAATGGATGCAACCTTGTGGGATTCCAATTTAAAAATGCTATGCACTGAACAATTTTCTTATTGGGAGAGGAATCCATGGAACCTCGGATATCTGAAGGTTAAGTTGGCTACTAACTAAAAGGATGTTATAATAAAGAGTGAAGCTGGGCTTCTATTAAATCCGAGTTTGAGCCAGATGTGTCCAGTTTAAGCTATAGTTCTCTTACACTTATGCCCCCACCTCTTAGACTAGATATTGCTCTACTGTTGGATACGATGTTTACTACCATGAAGGTCTGACAGTTACTCTTTCGCATGAATCCTGTAGGTTGATTGTTTCCTAGGTATTTTGTAAATGCGGTTCCTGGGTGAATCAATACTACACCCCAAGCGAGTAATGAGTATCAGGTTGGTTCGATCTCAACAATGGCACGAGTCTAACACTACCGTAAGTCCCTACGATATCAATAAGTAGATAATGTAAGTGTTGAAAGCGTAGGCCTGACCCTTTTTGAGAAAGTGCTCCGCGATATCGTCATCACTCTCACAGCGAGCATTGCAGAATGTTGCTTTACTTAAGTCATGGACACTTAGGTATTTAGCAAAAGTGTAGTATCTTGTAACGATGCTAGTAAGAAGTCTACAGTCTTTCGTACTGAGGGACAGCTCAAAAGCCGCTGACCTTTTAGAGACGTTGGTAAGAATTCGGTATCGTCCTAGGCAGTCCTGCCAACAGCAGTTATGATCGCAGGAAACATAACTATGAAGATCATCAAAAATCCAGTGCTTATTGTACCACAAGTCATCAGTGCGAGCACGTAATCTACGTGGGTCTACAGTAGATCTAGTTTAGGGAAAGCTCCATTCAGGCGAGACAAGCTGTTTTTTAGACAAACAGATGTTGCCTGTGAGACCTTCGAGGCAAGATCATTCAATTGAAGTGGGCGAACTTCCACAATTGATTTTTTTAAAACTCTGCGCTATCCCCCTTTGTTTTTTACGCACAATCTTTCATCAAAGCTATGCGGCGTTTGTGTAAAGTTAGCACAACCCATATGAAAATAATGAAGATAAAAACGAATCACCTTCCGCTGTTAGGGGAATATCTGTACTCGTAAGTAGACGGAATTGATGATATTCTCCGATGAGAGCACTTCCTAGAGTTTTTACTTTGGGGACTTCTTCAAGCAGTGGCCTTTTTAGCAGGTGTTTTATGAATCAAGGATTGGACGGACATTCGATACTGAACCTCTTAGCTTCATCGTTAATGCGGTCAACGTCTAACAAGCGATTGGCTTGTTTTCTTTTAACTTCCTTTATACACCGATGAAGTTTATACTAATGACGCTTCCGACTCTAATTTTCCGACATAAAATCTAAACATCTCTTGAAAGATTTTCGGCTAACTCCAAATATGCTACTGTCACAGTGAGAGAGGTGAAGATGACTGCCAATTTTTTTTTTCTCATCGACGACCTATTACGACTTTAAATGCCCGAAGATATCCACGCCAGTGTATGTAAATGGACGGACATAAGGAGTTATGCTATCAGGAGGTACTTGGCCCATAAGCGGTAGCTCTGGCTTGGCTCTTCTGATTTTGTGCTCCATGCAACAGCTTTTACGACAGTCCGGGAATATGGAAGCCAAGATTTGTTGTTGTTGTTGTTTGATGTTGCTGTTTTTTGATGATGAAACCTCTCATGGAAATGTGGCATGATCCGAAGCCATAGGATTCATCTATGCGACCTTCAATCCTTAAAAGGCCTTCGTCGTCAAGTTAACGTCTTAGAGTATAAATTTGACTATTTTTTGAAATTTAATTTGATTTGACTTGTGAGAAGCTCTAGGAAATTTCTCTTGTTGAACCCAGGATAACAATTTTTCAGACACTTTGAGTTGACTTTTTTGTTGATTAAGATAGGAACGTGTTGACAGCGCGTAGCATCTTAGCAGTCTATCGGTTTTGCTTTAAATAAGAAGAGAGTCAATTAAGCTGAATTATAGATAGTATTACCTTGTGGTTGCACGATTAGCGGAACTTGACTTCCTCTTCCAGCAGATCCGGTTGTGGGAAAACCCCTGCGGTGGTTTTCAGCCAACTGTACAAAAGCCGGACTAGAGAGCCACATACTATTGCTCTTTAGCTTCGGAGTCATTGAGATGGTTGTGATGTGGCGAGAATTCCTTCAATGCGATGACCAACGAAAGATTTCTACTTTCGTCTGGCTGGATTACTCCATTATAAAAGTGCTCTTGAGTCTGTCCAGAATGTTATTTTAGAAATGGTGACGTCACGACGTCATGTACACAAAAGAGCAGCTTGGAGTTTCAATCTAGGAATATGCTTCAATTTTTGAGACTCATCGCGGGTTTTTCCAAAGACAAATATAACATCAGCTCCTTGGGTATGAACAATCTGAAAATAACCGGCAGCAGCAAAGGCGACTTGACTCGCGTCGACGAAAATGTAGATTTGGATATCGTATAAATCGTGCAGGACTGTCTGATGTCTTCATGTGTCTTGAAACAACAGGTCGAGTAGCGGGCCTTAATTCTTTTAATTCTTTAATTCTATTTTTGTTGGTGGTATACCATCCGCAGCTTCTTTTGGAGCACGATGAGATTTGGTATCGAATACAAACGGTATTAGCGGCGGTATCTCGGATGCCCAGATCACCTTTTCCGAATGGGTTTGGCGTTCCATGTTGACGATGTTGGCTCTATTTCCAAGACTGTTGTTTAATCTTTGATTGAAGATTGCTGGGATTTGATGTACGTATGTAAAGTTTCTTAAACCTAGGATGGCCTCTGAGCCCACCTTTACAGCTTTACTGTATATTCTTCTTTTTCACTTCTAAAAATGGCTTCAAAATTCGTCCACATAGTGCTTGTTAACTATTATTGCTGTAGCATCGGGATATCGGCTTTAAAATTCGTCGGCATTGAGGTTTTTTTTTATAAACTTCGCACCACATGGCGAGCAAATGGCTTCAAAAAGTGAGTCTCCACTTGTTCACAAAAACACATCTCACGAATGTCAGCAGCTACTCTAATTAGTGTTTTGGCTTGTTCGGGGCTCTAAAGCAGAGCATACACGGTTGCTGCAGCGTCAAAAACAATTCTTAACTTGTCGGGCTTATGTGGATTTTGGACAGTAAAATGTGGAAAATATCATACAGGAAGATGGACATTTAATACTTACTCTGTGGAAAGCCTTCTAGTATATCCTTTTTTCAAAAACTTCGACATCTCTCTCTTGAAATTTCTTTTAATGCCGTACAGTCGTTTTTCAACCATTTTGAAATTATTCAGCAGTGCTGGGGGATGACTTTTCCAAAGTAGATCGGTCTCAAATCATTTGTCAATGTATCCTTTAAAATTTTGCGAGCTTTTTTGTTGTCATCAGACTCGAGTGTTGTAGGTGTGTTATGAACAGCAGAATTGTCCGTTCCACAAGCAAATTGTGTAACTCGCCAACGATGCTGTTTTTCTCTTATTTAGAGCACGATATACGTTGTTTTGTTGATTAGTTGGCCAATAGGCGACCCAACTCAGCTTTTTTGGAAGCTACTGGATTCTTGTTGATAGTCTGAACGATGGTTGAGGAAACACACACCGGAACATTGTCCAGACCGAGTGGGTGCCAGATATTCGAAATCTTTATGAGAGACATCAATAGGAAGTGTGCGGACGGCATCTGACTATTCCTCACGCAGGTTAGTGTGATGATAATGGCGAAAGTCTTGGAAACCATACACTTTTTGGGAAGTATTATGATACTTACGTAAGCATAAAAAATATAAGTGCGAAACCTTTATTTTTTGCCAACGCGCTTGTACATCAAGTGACTGATTAAAGATGGAACAATGAGAATTGGAATGTCCTTCCTATTTTCTGTTCATCAGGGAATAAGTACGATGGTGGGTCACTAAGTCCCTGAAAATTTAAATAAGAAACACTCTTTTCGCCAAGAAAAAAGTTTTATTTTTCAACATAGTCTCCAATTCCCCAAATTTATTAATAATTAATACGATTTCTCGAGGCCCTCAAAATAGGCGTTTGTTACATAGATGACATATTTTTTCGACTCAAATCTCTTACCGCCGAGCTATTTCTTTATGTTGGGAAACAGAAAATAGTCGCAGAGGGCTAAATCTGGAGAAAATTCTTGATGAGGGAGGAATTCATAACCTAATTCATGGAATTTCGCCATTGCAAATGCGGATCTGTGCGGCCTTGGTGGTCATTTTTGCTTCAAATCAAATCCTACAGTTCTGCATAATAGACGCCGGCCCTTTTCAAGGTAATGACACCGCGTGCATCGCAAAAAACTGTCGTCATGACCTTGTTAGCCTACAGACACTCATTGGTCTTCTTCAACTTCGATTCCCCAGAAGAAATCCACTGTCTCGACAGTTCCTTGATCTCTGGTGTGTTGTGATGAATCCATGTTACGAAACGGCGCAAAAACTAGTTTGAATTGATATTAAACATCGCCAAACATTCCTTTGAAGCTGTCACATGATGACAACAAACGCGGCACCCATCTGGCTGATAGATTTTTGTAGATTTTTGCAATGATCCATGTCATAAGCCTGTAGCCTCTTCAAGTCCGCGCACCTTCGCTCGCCGATCGTCCAATATCATACCGTAGATTTTATCGACCATTTCTGGTGTAATGACTTCAATTGGGCGACCGCACCGAAATTGAGTAAACCAGTGTAGGATGGTTCAAATCGACAGTGAAGAGTTCCCATAATACTTTTCAGGCTTTTGTTTAGTTTTCGTGATGATGTTTTGCGGAGAAAATAATGTTTAATGAGCACACAAAATTAATTTTTTTAATTTTTACAAATGCGTCTGATTGAAATAGCTGTCATACTAAAACTATTTAACAGATCTGTCTAAAAATTTGGGTGTGTTCTTTTGAAAGAAGCTTCTTGACAAGCCAAATGTTGGATTTAGAGTGACAACGCCATATGTTTTAATTTTTAAGGACTTATTGACTGAATCTTGTATGCAACATTATATGCAACCCTGGTTGCATTATCGAGCTTATTTGCAACTTCGGTACTATGACCTGTTTCTGATCAGATCACCTAGCATGTCAAATATGAGACGATGTCTCTTCTTTCGACTAAATGCCTTCAGATTATCTGAATGTTTCAAGTGTCAAGGACCTTGACTTGCCTGCCAGTTTCACACAAATTCTTCGATAGATTTCCGCGGAAATTGAAGAAACTTTGTAACCTCTTGATACCACCAAAGGTGGTATTCCCTGTTGTGCGAATGTCAAAAGGAACTCCTTGCCAAAATCTTAACAAAAATGTACCCTCTCACTCAAAAATAAATCTACAACGATGTCAAGGTGTCAGGGGACACAGAAATGATGGCCCCATCCCTTTCAAAGAGATAGTTCTTCAATACATGCCATTGTCACCTTTCCAAACACCTTTAAACATTTTCCCTTCCTCTCCCTCTTTTATCGTTCGTCAATCATTTAATATTCACTTTGAAGAACAACGATGGAATTTTTCAGGTTTTTTTTTCTTATTTAACCATCAAGACAGGAACACACACTTTCTCTCCATCCATCCGTGTCTTTGTTAAATGAAATTGCGCCAAAGAAAACACCTTAAGGAAATATGCTGGTTACATCATCACCAGCAAAAAAAAAAAAAAAAAAAAAAAAAAGCAATGAAAAATCTTCTGACAAGGATAGAAAAATGGAACAGAAAACAGCCTGACAAGACCACCATCAAAACCCAACAAAAAATACCCTAAAGGGATTTGATCCTCCTCAAAAGTGAAGAGCGGCCAAAATTGAGTTATTTTTCCATTTTCTTCTGTGGTCCTTGTGAGACAATTTCTTCCAGAGGAAGCCCATTGTTGGCTTAAACAATTCTCATTTGGAGTATCTAGCCGGGAGGAGGACCTGTTAGAATACTCAAAACTCCAACACAAAAGAAATCCGACCAAAGGACAAGCAAAAGAAATTACGTAACCGACAAAGAAGAATAGGGACAACAGGGAAAAGAAAACTAATATTTTGTCAACAATTTGTTGTGCACCTTGTTGATGCAGCTTTGTTCCCGGTGTCTTCCTGCTGCTGCTGTTGCTAGTGCACTTGTTGTGACCTCTTGTTCCTCGAGGAGTAGATACTAATCTTTTTAAATTAGATGTCTCTTTGGAGGTCGACCTAGGAACATCGTACACAAGGAGATGAATACAAGAGTTTTTTTCTTTTTTTGGAATAATGATGAGTTTAATGAATAATAAACGTCGACATGGTGTGGGGATGACCTGGAGATGCGGAATGGGTTTGCCCTTCTAAGAAGTCTCGGATGGAAGACCATAGAATGAGGTGAGAGGAAATTGTGTCAGTTTTCGATTTAAAGGGATTCTTACAGGTAGAAGTCTAGAAGAGAAGATGGGTGAATCCTAAATTATGAGTTGTGTATTTGGCGGATTAAGCAGGTCAATGCCCGATTATGTTTAGTGGTAGACAGGTAGCAGAATTTAGAGTGACTGGCAGGTGAATAGGCAGGATGCAGAGGTTTGCGTCTGATTTTTGTAAGTCTCTCAGCGGTTTATAGAGATTACTCGTAGAGAGAAACAATCGCTTTGAACTGAATTATGATGGAGCTAGACTGGTATTCAGCGGTCATTACACTTTTCAATCCTTGTGAACATTGAATTACTCTCAAAACTATTAAAGGCATTGCCGTTGCCTTTCAGTAATTCCTTTGAATATGCTTCTGTTTGTGATTATACTTGGGCAGAGAGTTTAAAACAAAACGTAACCCATGTTAAATCTCTAGATTTTAATGTCAGAGTCGGCTTTTTGTTACTTTCAACAACGTCGGTTCAGTAAAGTCTTACTACCAATACAGAACACTGTTTTGTATTCAAAAATGACCGAATTATTAGAAACAACGACTTAAGTGATTGTACTTAGAACATCAGGGAATTTACCTTCTAAAGTCCGCTTACTTTCAACTTGAAGTGGGTTGGCAAGGGTGCGAGCATGTAGGACATAGGTTCAACATTATGTGATTAAGCATGCTTCTGATGCGCTTATTGAGTAAAGATACGACCTATGCCTCCGACAAGTTATCAAAATCGTGTAAGCCCGCTTCAAACGATTTTCCTATTGTAAAAGTAATATTAGGTAGCACCAGCGTCGAACGTCTCGATACACGTAAAGGAACGTCCAACGATGGACGGACATGTAAACAGTTTGACCATGTATGCACGATCTATGTACGTTCCCTACATCGATAAGGATCACTACCTCGTTGCAATCAAAGTAAGGGTGCGCGCACAGGGACTATTACTACAGAGTTGAATCAATTTAAAGTCTCTGAAGAAATCAGCGCTACGCTAAATACCGCGCCAACTTATAGTCAGTTGTAAGGCGATCTTTCAAGGAGCGATGAAAAGGGTAGAGGAAAAAAAAAAGAAACATCGCCCGAGGTGCAAAAAGTGTCTCAAGAGGTCTAAAGAGTGCCTGATGGCAGAAATAACAAAATTCTTTGAACGGATAAGTCGCCTCATTTATGTGAAGGTTAATCTGCCGACAGATGTCCACTTTTCGAATCTGCTACATGCCAATGAGGATAAAAATTCCGCGGATTGAGAAGGTGATGTAACCAATCTAATTTGCCAAACGATTACAATCAAGTACCGAAAGCTTTTACCTGGTTGGAAAACAATCAGGCTGTTGCCGGTAAACCTATTCAAAACTGTTGATAAAAAGCTTACATAGCGCTGCTGCATATGCTCTTACGCAAAATATGGTAGAAAGACAGCATCCTTAATACATGAGTCTCGTGTAAAAGCATATTGTGCCAATTCAAAAGCAAGGCGATCCCGCTGACTGAGACAACTATCGAGGAAAGGGTCTTTTCAGTATCGCATTATGGTTCTAAAGGATATCATAAGAAAGATTGAATGCCATTGTCAACAAACTTGTCAGACCTTATAAGTGTTGAATTAGGCCTAATAAGTCTACTGTTTCACTTTGTGCCAAATTCTGAAGGAGACCCGAGGAAAGCAAGTTGACATTCACCAGTTATTTGATAATTATAGGATTCACTTGTGTGCCACTATATCGTCATTCTATATCCTAAGAAAGCTCATCCAACTTCGCAAGATGGCACTGATTAAGAATACCAGCATCAGCACGGATCTTCTGGTTTTATGACCTCTCCGAACTGTTAAAGAAAATAATCTACTTCAAGCATCGACATCTCCAGTACTACCTTCTATCAGAATTTCATAGTACTCGCGTACGCTGATACTATTGACATTGTCGGAATGTCGGACTTGAGAAAGATCGCATTGAGTGTGTCTGGTGATGAAGGAAGGGCAAGACAAACAGAGCTTATTTGAGTACGTTACTGTAATTTCAATGGGGTCGACCATCGTTTCTATGTTGAATTTTCAGGGCTCAGATGACTGAAAAAAAGAAACCTCTCTGTATGGAAAAAAAGAACGCTTTACAAATTACTTATTCTTCTTGTCTGATTGTATGACGTCGAATAGTGGACAAAAACGAATATCACGTTCAGGCCATTCGAATGGAAAATTATTCGTAAGCTCTGTCTAAGCGAATATCGCATGCCATAAGAAAAGGAACCAGAACTTGACGGCGGTATTATTAAGTGTATACCATGCCTTTAACGAGTCAGGTGTTTCTTGGCGTCATCGGACAAAAATCAGAGGCGAATGGCACAGCATTATGAAGGCGACCAAAACTAATCACCGTTTGTGGTGTTAGCCATATGGAAGTAACACTTAATGAGCCAACAGTCTGAGTGACTTCTACTACTGCAAGAATGCGCTGCAGGTAGTTATCATGTTTTCATCATCTGTTACACAGAGATAATGGTTGTCATCGTTGGGTAAACGGTGTGACACTGAGAATTATGCAACCTCAATGCCGTGTTTTAGTTTCACATTCAATTTTGTACAGCTTTAAGGGCTCGATGTCATATGTATCTTCTCCTCAATTTTCCTGTCCTGGATATATAACCAACAGTTTTTCAGCTGCTCAGTATCTGCTTTTATACCGTACTCGGTATTTCATAGAGCATACTCTACAGTATTCGAGTACAAAAGCGGTACCGGGCATCTTCGTATTCCTATCTACATATCTCCTTAAGTTATTTAACACGACTAGAATGTGTCAGATACATTCCAGAGACATGGAATTCAACGAAAACAAATGTTTTAATTGTCAATCTAAAGCAGACCGATACTTGATTTCTTCACAGATAGTAAATCCTCTCCCCTCCCCCCCCCCCCCCAAAAGAATAGCTAAACTAACATTTAATAGATACTTTCTTGTTCCCAAATAAGCAAACATGATACCAGCTTTCGTAAACCTCCCAATTATCCCATGTTTTACACAACTGCTTCCACGAAAAGCCATCTAAAAAAAATTCCATACAAATAATTTCAAAGTAACAAGAGAAACTCACGTCCCATTAATTTACAACTCTGTTGTGTGTTTTATTGTATTTCAATACTTTCTCTCCCAAAAAGTCACCTCTGTTCTGACCTCTCCCTATCTGAGATCTCATTAATTTCATGCCATCTCCTCATCGTTTAATCACTCTCGACACAGCAACTGTGTTCCAATACTCTCAACAACAGTAGGAAACATTCTTCCTAGAATCTCTCACGCTTAAGTACAATATCTTCTCTCACGCACGTTCATATATCGCGATGTGTACGAGTAGGTACATCGTCCAAAAACTAAACTAACCAGAGATCTACACTTTGATTGATCATATGTGGAAGCAGAACTATATAAAGTGGATCCCATGGTACTACTCCCAGCATATTCGTAACTTCAGTCTTGAATCCCAAAAAAAAAAAAAAAAAAACAAAAAAAACAAAAACATCCGAAACGACATGAATAATCGACCATAAAAAATCACTTGGAACTCATAAAAGGGAAATTTCTCGACAATAATCATCGCGGCGATAAGCTGAACAAAAGAATACGAAGCTAAGAGGGTCTCCTTATGGTATACCATTATTACGTTCAACACATGCGAGTAGTATGAGTACTCGTACAACCCACGTTGCGTTGTTCATTCGTGACAAACATTACTTCTTCTGGCAAATGACCGGACAACGTACCAAAGAGGTCAACGGTGATAATAAATTATGACAGTCCATCTGACAGCAGACATAATGTGATCTCTCAAAAAAAAAAAAAAAACGACTTTTCCCGACTCCTCTGATCGCTATCGGTCAAAATTCAAAACTCTAGCTGACCGGGGAAGGAGGAATAGAGCCATCAAACGATTCTATTGCGCGAAGGTCAGGCGGGAAGCTCTCCCTGAGTGCAATTGAAATGCATTCCGCGTATACTATGCGTAGGATGTTCGAATGGAATTCCAATTTACAAAGAGAAGCACAAATGAGAACGTTCAAGAATGCCACATAAATCATTGAACCCTTCAGCCTGCTCCTCAGTCAGTCACACGGATCAGACGAAACAAAGACTCAACCGGATAAATAGTTCCATCGACTGTGTAATACGAATAGGTGATCCCGAAAAATTAATTTTCGTCTATCCTTCGATGTGGAGGTGGTCTTTCCACGTGAGTGAGTCACGTGGGTAAGTGTACGAATACCTGGAATATCTTTGCCTTTGTTGAGACTCTGGGACACACCCTATTTGATTGTCTCACAGTGTCGCTCATTAGGGGTAGACCAGCTGCACAAAAGAAAAAAAAAAAATTTTTCTTCCTCCCACGGAAAATAACGAGTGGCTGGCGTTTTCTTACTAATTAGCGAGTTTCATTCGCTTCATCCTCTTGGCTCCAGTCCTGGATGGGCTGATGCAGGTTTATGGATACTACAGCACTCCGGGACTCCACTTCTACATCTTAAATACAAATTGTGCTGATATTTGTGAAATTTCACAAAAATTTCTAGAAAATTAGAGAAAATGCGGACAACTTCAGCCAAGCAGGATACGAGCTCCACTTGGCGAGAGGAGGGATTGGAAATTTGCATCTGAATTTGCAATTTGCATTTGCATTTGCATTATTTGCATGGAGTTTTCGTTTTTGGGCGGTGGGATGGGATTTGGTACACTTTATCTGTGAGACCGACGGAGCCATAAATTGTCCGATGATGGACGCAACGAGTTTGTCATTTAAAAAAAAAAAAATAAATAAATAAATTCCAGTTTGCCATTGCAATTTGCTTGGAAATGCCAGTGAATTAAGTTTCCTATTCAATTCAATGGAGTAACTGGGAAGTGGATAAGGTCCTTTGCATAGGAAAACATTTATTCGAACGTTGAGATGAGAAGTGCAATCTGTGTTTGCGAATAAAATTGCACACTCAAGTGAATGTAAATTGACATAATGAGCTGGGAAGGGAGAATCAGAAGCACTTAGCTGGGTCATTAATCCGTTTACGTTTGCCATTGTAAGTAACCAACCCTCGGAATCTCCTTTAAGATGCAACATTCACCATTGTAATACGACATTAACTATGTACGTTTCCTTCGTCGAGGAAAGACGATATTAAGACCAATTAACAAGTTCGAGCATCCCTACGGCGGCATTGAGCGTTCCCTGCAACATATTCGAATCCTTTTCGAATCATTTCCAAGATCCAATTCCAAGAATCAAATTCCTCTTCAACTGAATGAACTGAGGAATTGTTCAATTTCTCTGCATATGTATGTGAGACCAAATGCTCATTGAGTTTCGCATTTAATGCCAAGCCTTAACCTTACTAACTAGCAGATATCAGAGAAAAAGAAACTCGACGCGCTTTAAGTAAAAGCTTGGTATATCTGTGAAAACTCCGCCCAAGCTCAGAGGCGTCAGGCGTCATGTAGAGCAAGTTGCTTAAGACATTGTTTTGTATTTGAAATCAGTAGCAGCCGCAGAGCGTACGTTCCGTGGTGAAGGGAGTCTGGCAGCGACCACGTAAGGAAACCAGAAAGCTTCTAGACAGGTCTTTAGGACTAATTGTATAGAAGACTAGAATAAACGAATCAATTTACCAAATCGAAGCCAAAAGAGTATAATAAAAGGCTTGACCCGATTTCAAAGAGTGTTTGCTAGAAAGTTTTTGCGAAAACACTCGGAGAAAAGCGACAGATGTACCAAACCTAAATCTCTTCCGGAAAACCATTATAGCTTTCACTGACTCGAAAGAAGAGGTTCTTTTTCTCATGCTCCAGACTTACTTCCCAAATAAGTAGATCATAACACGGTCGCAACCAGCTCCTTTCATTGGAACTACAGTTGAGTTAAGTGTTGCAGTCTGGCCCTAGTTGATACCTGTTATTACCCGTCGTTTCGAGTCACTTGGTACCGTTTGCATATTTCCAGCATGAACCAGCTGCTGCCAACTTTAAGGAGAATTTTCATTAAAAGCGACTTTTATGCCGAAAATCGGAAAAGATGACAACACGCTCACCAAAGACTTCAGCCAGTCTGACTTACATATTGCAGAGAGCAGAGAGAGGTTGGTTGAGCTTCTTGCGCGCAAAATTTCTTTTCGAATTTATATTTTGTTCAAGGTTTACATTTTTTTTCATGCGGAAGATTCTGCATGATTGCCCTTCAAATTCTGGTGGGAAGGATTGAAGACGCACTCGAGTCTAAGAGTGCTTTCTACTGAGCAATTTTTGACGGCTTACGTAATTCGAATAAATAACAAAACCTCCTGCCTTTCAAAGCTTTCGACGTCTTTGTTGAGTCACATGCAGTTATGTAAATAGACTATCTATCATGTAATAACCTTTTCACAAACTAAGCTAAGCATCTTGTTGTCTTTGGACGAAACATGTCATTGAAGACTTCCAAGACGCTGTCGGCTTTTTGTCAAATAAACTTTTCCTTTTTCGAGGTAGTCCACAAAGTGTATGCCATGACAATCCAAGAAAACTGACGCCATAACCTTTCCGACCCATCGAGCCCCCCTCGGCCGCTTCGGAGCACTCGTGCCGGCTTCAGTCCATAGCCGGGCACTCATTCTGTTCTCTGGTGTTCAACAGTTACCAATCGACGCCAAAAGTCCACCCGATTTCGCATCAGCAAGTCCAAACACTCTTTCGAAGTGCTCTCGCGTTCGTGTTTTTGGTCAGGAGTGAGTATGCGCGGCACCGAGCGGCAGCATAACTTTTTCATTTGCAGAATATTGTCCAAAATGTGGCGTGTGAGCTGCTAGCTCGCGCACCCTAACTTTCCGATCAGCCAACACCATTTCATGTATTTTTTTGTAATTGTCCTCTGTAATCGCATCGGAGGGCCTGCCGCTGCGGACTTGATCGGTAGCGGAGTTGCGGCCACCACGAAACTCTCGAAACCAATATTTGACGGTGTAATCTGACGGAGCATTAGCCTCATAATATTTATCCAACTTTTCTTTTGTTTCCTTCGCCGTTTTGCCTTTCAAAAAATAATGTTTAATGAGAGAACACGTCAACAACAATCAGCTGTCAAAGTAAAACTAAAGACAGTATCGCACTGAAATTTGGCATGTTTGCCTAAGTATGAACAGACTTCAAGGCACCATTGCAGTAGCAGCGCATTCTGGCAGTCAAGGAGGTTACTTTTCACTCCAACCTAGTATCAGCTGTGTTTTCACAAAAACACATCATTTTTGCTTTCTGCAGACTCCAATCAATCTTGGCTGTATGGCGCACACTTTGCTCTACTCTAGAGCCACTTATAAATATAATCCTTCTTGCACTATCAAGCCATCGTTTCATCTAATCTGATGCAATGACACTAAAACTTCTGCTGTCCTAAACATACATACATACGTAGTCGACTTTCCCTGTATTCTGAAATGGTTCGGCACATAGGCTCCAAAAACGATCTAAGAGAAGAACCTGGTGTCCACGTGCAGCACGGCAATGGTGGGCTTGTGACTGCCTTTTAAGCAGATATATGAGTATACGCAATCCTGACGGGAAGTATCTTTTTTGTTGAGGGAGCAATCTGAATTTCTGCCTTCCTCGTTCTTGAAACCTTCAAAAGCTGCCAATAAGATTATGCAAGACTTATTTATCACTTAGTCTTGTCTGAGTAACATGTAGAAATGGGATCTCGAAACATGCCGATTAAATCCCTGAGCTAGAGGAGGACTTCTTGAAAACTACCTGTGCCTTCAGTTAGATTTTCCATTGACAGTTAGGATTCTTCTGGATACAAAAAAGGGTGTATGACTTTACAGGTTGTGGTCAGTTCTAACGCCTTCACCCGAACTCGGGCATTTCTGCATTTACTCAACAGCAAAGAATATAGACTGCTTGCTGCCGCCTTAGCGTGGCAGCCTTGGCTTAACACCTAAGTGTGCCAGGCGTAAGGGAAGTTATTGTCAGTTGCATATTTGTTTACAACTTTTATAGGCATTTGTTTAATATGGTTCTAATCGATCCTTTTTTTTTATAATTAGCGCGTGCTCAAGGAATTTTTCGTACCTTTAAAATGATTGCACACAGCGCGGGCGAAAGAAATGAACTTGAGTGTACCACCTTGATCAAAAAAATTTCGGAATTTATTCAGAAAATTAAAAGTACAACTTTATTCATCTAAGTCTACATATATTGTCCCCTTCAAAGTAATCCCCATCGACGCAACACACTTATGCCAGCGCTTGATCCAATTCTCGAAACATTTTCTTATATTCGGTTTCCGGTATGTCCATCAGTGCTTCCTGTGATTTTTCCATTACTTCCTTTCGGCTGCTGAAACGCGTTCCCAGTAGTAGTTTTTTAACTCGATTGAACAGAAAGAAGTCACAGGAAAGCAAATCAGGTGAATTCGGTGCCTGTTGGATAGTATTTGTAGCATTTTTCGTCAAAAATTACAAATAATGATGGCACTGTGCGACGGTGCGTTATCATGGTGTAAAATCCACGAGTTTTATGCCCACAATTCTGGTCTCTTTCGGCGAATTGCTTCAAGCAAACGTCTCATAACGCCCAAATAAAACTCTTTGTTTACTGTCTGGCCTTCTGGCAAAAACTCATTATGCACCACACCGTTGTAATCCATGAAAACCATGATAATTGCCTTCTTTTTTGACTGAAAACAACGTGGTTTTTTGGTCTTGGCTTATTTGGTGAACGCCACTCACTTGCCCGATGTCTGGATTGCGTGTCGTACTCATAAACCCATGTCTCGTCTCCAGTAATGATCCTTTTGATGAATGTGGAATAAGATTCAGCCTCGCAAATCATCTCTTTTGCGACGTCAACACGGTTTCTTTTTTGCATGAAATTGAGGTCTTTTGACACTAACTTTGCTGCTACACGACGGAAACTCAAATCATTAACCAAAATGTCTTGGACAGATCCATAGGCAATGTTCAAGTCCTCCGCTATCTCTCTGAAGGTTAATATGCGGTTATTGACCAACATTTCTTTTACTTCATCAATGTTTTCGTCGGTTTTCGATGTCAATGGTCTGCCACTGTGTTCATCATCTTCGATTGACTCACGACCACTTTTGAACCGCTCGTACCGCTGGTAAACGACCGTCTTCTTTAGAAAATCGTTGCCGAAACACTTTTCCAACATTTCCAACATTCGCGCACCATTAAATCCGTTTTTTACGCAAAACACACAGAGATAGAAGTACACTTGGCTACGTAACTCTTGCAATTGTCAAGCTTAGCTAAGATTTAGAGGGAATGTCAACAACAAATGTACCAACTTAACAAAAAAACAGAACTCAAATCGGAACAGTGGTTATTCTGTTTTTTTTTTTTTTTTTTCAAGGTGGTATAAGCCCGAAGAGCGGAACGAATATGGAAAGCAGAGGTCTTCAGCAAAGGAATATATGTATTGGATTAGAAATAGCAGACCAGAGATCATTGGTAAAAATTAAAAAAAGTGTCGAAGACAGAATGGACCCCTGGGGCATACCACCATTGAATTTAACGCATCGAAAGGTAATTTCTAATCTATTGAAAAATAGAGTCGTCAAATCCGAAGGCTGGCACTTTCGATGAAAGAGCCTGGTGCCAAACTCTATCAAATGTCTTAGTTTGGCTGTCGCCAGATTGATGTATGCTTTGGTTCCACTTTTCGGGGAAACATGCCCTCAAATCATTAGTCGACCTGCTGACGATTTATCAGCTTTCTTATGTAAGTGGAATGGGTCTGCATGAGGGGGGAGAAGCAGATTCGCGTTTTTTAGGGACAAATGCTGTTTTCATCTGTTCGGAATGAGTCCTGGAAATGTTGAGCTGGCCGCAAAGTGTGCAGTAAGCAGATTGGCCTTCTCCAAAGAGCTGACAACTGGAATGTCACTTTAAATGAGAGTTGGGAGGGAGGATGAGGCAGAATTTTTTATGTTTTTGACGACTCTTACCCTGACAGACTCTTTAGAGCCCGAGTTGTATTACGCGTTTTTTTTTTTTTGATTTGATACTATACATCCGATGAGGGATAAAGCATTTCATTCCAAAGAGAATAATACCTTTGATCATATCAGCAGGCATAAACATAACTACCAGTTAAAATTTCTAAAGAATCTGTTAAGTCCGCTCCAATTGATTTTCTCGTATTGTCATGCAATTCTCTTAGAAATCTTTCCTCTAATTATGTGTACAATTTTCCAAAAATTAATCTGATATGATACGACGATCGGACAAACCTAGAGGGGAAAACACATCAATAGCGTACTTATTAGGATGAGAGGTTAAAAACAAATCCAGGGTGTTGACGATATGACTATGAACGATACGTATTCGCGTGGGCTCATTTACATACTGGGGCAAGTTATTTTCCGCAGCGAAGATCTAAACACATCATCCTTCGGGTGTTGTCTGTTCAGAACGACGATGTCACCAAAAATTGAGTATATTGACATCGACCGTAATAACGATTTCAGTATGTGGACACAGGGATAGGATTCTTTGTATAGTCAGACAACGCATCAAACTCGTTAAAGGTCGTAGAGATTGGAACTGGGATTACATTGTGATAGAGCTTACCAAACTGCTCTCGTTTACCAAACTCTATCACTAGGCACTTAAATGGCGAGACCGCGGTGAAAAAAAAAAATAATGGCACTGGTTTGTAGCGTGGTAACTTCAGTCCTGAGTGATCTTAGAGGTGTGGTCCCAGATCAACCTGTGTTTCACGAAATGCCAAAATAGCTAGCCTGTATTTACTGTACGTGGATGCTAGTAGAAAAGCAAGACTGCGGAGTGAAAATTCTGACATTGGTTTACGGGATAAAATTGTAGATGTTATGCCCTTACAACAATATGAAATAGTGCGCCAACAAAAATTCACACTCACAACCAGCTATCCATCGGTTGTTAAATACACTCAGTGATTGCCATACGACAAATAGCAAAGAAATTTTTAGAATTGTTAAGTTTCAGCAGCTGTCAAAATATTCAGTAAGGTTTGTCATTTCATTATGCATCGTTTTACGCTTGCCGAACGTGCAAAAACTATTAAAAAATTCTTATTATCGAAATTCCTGTTGAGTTGTAAATACGCAGCGTGAATTTCCTTGTGACGAAAAGTTTGAGCGTGAGTACTCGTACACTTTTTTGGAACTTAAGTCACTAACCAGACAGAGATTGTAGCGAAATGAAGAAAACATAGCGGCAGTAGCGACCATCATCAAAGAAGCCCCAGGAATGTTGATTTGGTGCCGATCAGCTAAATTGGGCATCGGCAGAGAGTTAACCCGGCTTAATTTGCAGATTTATTTGGGTCCAACATCCATATAAGATTGTGTTGACACAAGAACTGAAACCGGACGACCATAGACAACGCCGTAATTTCACTATGTTGGTTGGAGACCCGGATTTTGGCCAAAAAATCATCTTCTCGGATAAAGCCCATTTTTGGTTCAACGGCTATGTCAACAAGCGAGTTATTTGTTCTGGGGCTATGTTAAGTCCTCAGTCTACGCTAACCAGCCAACCACTTTGGATGAGCTCGAGGCCAATATTTGAAACGCCGCACATATTGAACACAGTCGTCAAAAATTTTACCGACCGCTTGAAGTACTGCCAGCGACGCCGAGGCGGCCATTTAAATGATGTGCTATTCCACACATAATGGCATGAACACAGCTTCAAAATAAAGCCAGAATCAAATTTATATTTCACACCGTTGTTGTTTTGCTTATCTTGTTCTTATATGGTAATCCCTTACAGCAACAGCAGTAACCAAGTGCAAGCAACAGTAATTTATAAAAAATTAACTGCCGTGACAAGACATGCATTTTCTGCCTTAATTCAGCTAGTACATTCTTGAAACTAGGCAGACAATTTCATTTTTTACTGAATAACCTTGGCTCGCAATCAAGCGTTAGCTTCGTTTAAGTTCCAGGACAAAGTGCCCTGAAGATAACGAAATGGCAGATGAACTGCCCAGGCGAGGAGTAACTAACAGAAACAGTCAACATTTCCATATGTTGGCCAATCAAGGCTGGCATAGACTAACAAATTGTGCTATATTAAGAAAAATGTGGCGTTGTTAACAAAATAGGAACAACAGAACTATAAAGCAGATCAAGACAAGGTTTTAGTACGTAATCAAAGGCTTATGGTCTTTAAAAGATCATGCAGCAATGCAAGGTATATCCTATAACACCTTATGCCATTCATACCTGCAAAGGTCTATATGAGGAATAATCTCATATCTACTTGCTTTCTACGTGCCCGGCTCCAGTGAGGACCCTGCCTTAGGTAAACACCGTTTCAATGATTTTGCAGAGCTAACTAGCAAAAGGATTGGAGATGAAACTGGGTAGTTCTAACAAAATGGCTAAATGCTCACTGGATTTTTCTCCCCAACACCGCCTCCTACCTACCTACCTAGATATGAAGCTATTCGAAATCCCTTACTGAGCTAAGTGTAGATAATTCCATTTACATACTCGTACAACGGACGATAAACTTGAATTAGCCAAATTTTTCACAAAGGGCTGGATTACTAGATAGCGATATTAGAAAGTATCGTATCCATTGTATAAACGACAATCCAACTAGATACTGTTCTATAAAAACTAAGGAATCCATTGTATTTGTGCGACTTGCATAGGAGCTGCTAAGATACAAATGGCAATGATATTATCATACAGCATGGATCACCTAAAGCACCATATCTGCAAATCATTGAAAGATATAGAAACGTCAATTCCCTAGAATCTAAGCAATTCAATTGTTGACTTTGGTTCTAATTATTTGCACATATTTCCCCAACGTATTCACCACTTTCTAAGAAAATCAAAACAATTCGTAAATTTCTCTGAAATTCATTTCGAATCTGCAAGTAATCTCCAAAGCACACAGTACACACCCGTCACAGATTCATGTGGCACCCATTATTCACAAAGTTGTCGGAGAACGCAAATCACCACCTTAGAACCTGGGCTTTGTTTGCATTCAAATCTTCGCAAACAAGAAATCAATTCCAACTCTCAACTGACCGTTGACCGTCTATTAAATCGAAGATGACAGCAAAATTCAATAAAATTCAAATAAATTAAATAAATTTGCCAGCTAGAAACCCCCTTATCTACACCGCTGGGTTCTGGTAAGAGCACTGGTGTTGGTTCAGCCCAACCCCATACCGAGAAACGCCGGCAATAACAATAATCGAATTCGCAGTACGAGACACGACACCACGAATAAACATTGCCAAAGCCGATATCGGATGAGTTGGGTAGTACGAGTATCTATTTTTAGCCGGGTAGCCGGTTGCTTACGGATTGTGGCGCATTTAATTGGAAGAAATATTTTCCAACAGTTTTGAGTGGAAAATACTGAAATACGTGTACAATTCGCAACCCTCTGGCTTAGGGGTAACAGCCGGGATAGCTCAGTCGGTAGAGCATTGGACTTTTAATCCAAGGGTCCAGGGTTCAAGTCCCTGTTCGGGCGTACAAACACTTTTTTTTTAAAAAATAAACAATTAGAGTGGAATAAAGTGAAAAATAATTTGAGTTATTCGTCCTTAGAGACTTGGACGTTCTACAGAAAAAGTTAGCAAAGAGAATTAATTTCCAGGTCGATTATATGTGTAAGTTTAGACCTTTTACATAAGAAATTACAGATGATGAAGTGTACTTTGGTCGATCCTGATCTATCATCTGACGGATAGAGTGCAGTGATGAAGAGTAATGTACTCGTATCCCCTTGAACATAGGCAAATCCACATTTAGCTGAGCAGATGCTTCAATTAGAATCAAAGAAGCTGATGCAACAACTCAAATAACGATGGATTGCCCAAAATAAAGAAAGAACTTCTTGAGCCTAAAACTATGTTAAGAAAAAGAGTAAAAAATGGGCATAGTACGCGTGCTTGTCATGCCAGAACAAACACAGTGCTCCTGGGATGCATCTTTGCACTTATTTCACGAAGGCGGCGGCCTTTTTTATTAAAAATAGTCGTAACCGTAACCGTGAAGTCGAAATCAAAATAAGAAGGAATCTTTCCTTAGTTTCTGTTCGAAACCAGTCTTGGGCTCAGGGAAAGTAGATTTCGAATTTTTTCTGCAGCATGAGTTCTGGTGTCATGGCATCAGACGACATGTCCACAAGGCCAAAGTGAAAAAACAGTCGACACGCAACCTTATTAAAGATGCATGTCTTTAAATGGATATAACAGTGCAGCCCATGATATGAATATCGAGGGAAGAGAGATGCATCTGTGCGTCTTGATCGTGATGGAGAAAGCGCCCACGCAAACCGAGACAGGCCATTCTTTGGTGGCTGGTAGGACCAAACAATGCAATTTTCTTTGGAGCAATATGTTTAGTCTAAAGAAGTTTGTTATCCTGATTGCCACCCAAATGGTGATGGTGATTGTGATGCATTTAAGCACTACAACAATCTCAATTTTGAGAAGATTGACTTAAAGTCCATTTCTACTCCACCAATTGTAGATCACATCTAAGGCTGCCTGTGCTTTAGAGCGGACAGATTGAATAGACAGAACAGCTACATCATCTGCATATTCATGAGCATACGTGAATGACGAGACCTCAACAGGGAGCCGACCAACATAGATCAGGTAGACAAGACTCCTCCTTGAGGTCATTCTCGCCAAGGCGAGAATGATGACCATCGGACTAATAGAACTGAAGTTCTTGGCAAACGTGTAGTCAGTCATCTCTTCGATTTTCGGTATGCAGAGTCCGGCTAGCACTGAAGATTCTCTTCAAGTGGCTCGCAGTTGGTCAATACCTTTTTGTAGAATCGATGCCATTCGACTTGAAACTATCAAAGGAAGCAAAGTATTTTATGGCCTGCCTCATGAACTGCCACAACCGATGACAGATACCAGATATGGAGGTTGTGTTAATCAGTTCGTGTTAATCAGGTCGTGTGTCTCAAATATTTATAACGTAAGCAGATAGGAACCACCCACTAACACTAACCCACTAGGCGACCGGCCAGTTAACAAAATATCATATCTCTCTCCCGTCACTAAACCTGGGTTTAGTTGCTTAGAAAGTCCAAATCTTAGTCTGGTACTGGCATAGGTACATGCCGAACCCCTGACGAATAGCTTTCATACAAGAACGCCAAAAAAGACTACACGCTCAGCAAAAGCTTCAGACCAATCAGCCAGACTTCTTTCATGTTGAAGTGCATAGAGAAGAGTTGAGCTACTACACATGCACAAATTAACAGTATGCCGACCATCTAGCGATAAAGCACCATCCCGAGCCACTGTGTTTCGCTCAACCCTTTCACCACTGCCAAGATAATTCAGGATTACAAGGCTTCTCTAAATGCTGTTACAAGGCTAACTTTATTGAGTTTTATCCGATCACACACTATGCGATCACACTTTCAGTAAAAGGAATTTGGACTCAAACCACCACTTTTTTGCGGGCAGGGTACTTGTTTATTTACTTAAGGGGCTACGATCCGTGAAGAACCTCTGCCTGAGACACAGCAGCCTTCCACTTTCTTCGGTCCCGGGCGCTTTTAGTTTTTTAGATCAAGCCCTCTGGCATCTGCTATAATTTGGTCCTTACAACAGAGGTTCGGTCTTCCTCTTTATCTCGAACTTGGAGGCTGTGGTTTAAAGTACTTTTTTACTGGAACACTACGTGTTTTAGCTTTTTGGACTAAATCCACATCTTGATGTAGCTCATAGAGTTCGCGGTTGTATCTTCTACGCCATTCGCCCTCCTCGCATATGGAGCCTAATATTCGACGAAGAATTTTTCATTCGAAAGCATTCAGTATCTGATCTGCTTTCCTGCTTATCATACAGTATTCGGTTCCACAGAGTAGAACTGACAGGATCAATGTTTTGTAGAGCATACATACCCTCTTTAGGAGTTTTGAACTCATTCGTTTCACCAAATCGAACTAGCAGCGGTTTCCTGAGGTAAGTCTTCGCCAAATCTCAACTAGGGTGTCATTCGCGGAGTTAATGTTTACTACGAGGGTAGGTAAAGTCCTTAACTACTTAGAAGTTGCTATTGCCGACAGTGAGGTTTCGTTCTATGAAGAGGACAGATGCTTTTTTTGTTTGTTGGCAACTTGTATTCGTCTCTCCTGTTCTTTGAATGCCGTAAAAGCCTTTTTGACTTAGCGCTGGGCACAACCGATGGTGTCGATTATGTCTGCGTATCCCAGTAGCTGGACAAATTTGTTGAAGATGGTGCCATCCGTGTTAACTAACACCTGCACTGCGCACTCTACGTATTTGTTCCAACACCAAATTAAAGAAATTACTTGATAGTTGTTATATGTTATATGTTTCCAAATTGCACATTGCACGGCGTGTTTTCTAGCGTGACCTGACACAGTTGGATCAGTTGTGGCAGGATCAAGAATTCGGCCACCGCTGTGTAGAGCTGAAGACGATGAATCTTCTCAGTCGTTGGTGTTTTTCAGGATTGGCCTTAGAATGAGAATATGGCCGACTATCGATCTCTCGAGTTGGAAGCCACACTTGTACGTGCCGAATAGTGTGTTGCAAAACGTCTTGAGACGTTATATGCTTCATTCAGCAGGGATATGTCTCGATAGTTCTTAGAAGACAATCGCCTTGAACTGATAGTTCAGTCACCGAGCATGGCCTCATCCATCCATAGCTGGTTGATAATTTGATACATACCCCCTACCAAAACACCTCCTCTATATTTGAAAAGCTCCTCTGGCAGACCATCAGAGCCGATGGCTATGTTGTTCTTCAGCTTTATGATATCTAAACCAACCTCGTGGTTGGGTTCACTTCTTACCCTATCGCTCTCGCTACCTAATGCCCATTAAGTAGCTGCCGAAAGTAATGCTTAAACACATCTATTGTTTCTTGCCCTACGCTGACCAGGCTTTTTTCACCGTTCAAAGAACCCGCGTTTTGGGCTTAAATCCAGCTGCCAGTCGCTTAGCTTTTCTGAAAATCATCCGGATGTTTCTTTCTTTCGTTTCGTACAAACTCATCATCATACAAAGACGCCTTTTCGGTGGTGGCTGGCAGCTTGCGGTGGTCTCGGCTACCTGTTTGGATAGTGAATACTGGCTACTCCAGACGTGGATTTCGTATTCTGTCCAACTCGCAGCTTCTTCTTGTTAGATAGTCGAGCTCTGAATTTGCTTGCAACAATAAAGTGGTGTTTGCACATTCAGAATATCTGATGCGTGCCCTGCATTGGAGTGCGCCAGGTTGCTGTTTGGATTCGTAGTCCTTGAAACCAAGTACTACTTATCACCGTCTTTCGCACTGCTGCAAAATCGATTAGCCGGAAGCCGTTGTATGCTGTCGTGTCGTGTCGTGGAGGCTGTGTTCTTCGACTAATCCGTCAAAGATGTTTTTTTATATTCGGACAGGCTCCGTAGGCCCCGTCCAGGAGATCATAGAAATGCTCCTTCATAGAGTCTTCAGGTTCATCGGTAGGCGCATGTGCACGTATTAGGTTTGTAAGGTACCTTTGATGCGGATCATAGCTTAAAGTCCGTGACTATTTCCCTAAGCCGATTTCTCACGACTAATCCGCATCCTAAAACATGCATTTTTTTATGGCAGCTGTAAAAAATGTCGAAATTTTTTCTTTTCATCTTATCTGATCCTATCCATCGTATCTCCAGGATCACAGTAATATCTGTCTTGTACCGCGTGAGAGCAGATTCAAGTTTTTGAGTAGCACCTGGGGTGTACAGTGTTCGTACATTCTAGGTACATACTCTCGAATCGTAGTCCATTGACGTTCCGGGTCTTATTGCCATTTGTCTCTTTTACAACTAATTTTTTTGACATGAACGGGAAGTTACACCGAAGGCATTACCCTCAACTTGGAGGCACTGGCCCTTGTTTTGATATTAGGACCGCAGGCCGTATATTTTGGTATCAGTTACCCACTTCGGGTTATGAGCGTTGCAGTTGACCCATTAAGGGTTCATTCGCCCTCAACTCTTTTCCAACACACTCGCTCAGTGCAGGATATCCCTATAAACCTGGTATCCGAATAAAATTTCGACTGAAGCAATATGCCTTTGCCGCCGACATTCGGCAAAGGTTCCGGCAAATACTTGCAGATAAATCAGAGCGCAAGTATCAAATGATTTTCTGGAGAGCTACTATGGCCGAAGCAATACGGGCATGTTTGTTGAATACGGTCACCTTAAGAATAGCCACAGCAACATATCTATCAAGAAGAGAATGCCACTAAAACTCCAATAACAATTCAGGTCATCGTCGAAGAAACGTCATGTCGATGTCAACTTAACTGGCGCGATAATTAAATAGGAAGCAATAAGGTTATGTGATCAAGTGATTACGATGCTTGCACAAGGAAAATTCTAATTAAGTTAGTTTTATGCCAATCACCCAGCAATACTCACAAATATTCCACAGGAACATCGAGAGTAGACAGTGTCTATTAACCAACGAGACGTGGTCAAAACTTTGGGACTAATTTGGGAGACGAGAGACATCTTTTCCTTCTGCTGCTATCTAAATGACGAACTGTAACAGCTTATTGTCTAATTGCTGTATAAGCAATTAATAACTATTTAAGGCTTTGAATTTTTGGTAAAAAATTAATTGGAATCAACAATTATAAAACCACTTGGCGATCCTGACTTAACATTTTGCAATCATGTCTCTATATCTCTATCCCGATATTAATACTTTTCTTACTCAAAGGCAGAGTTTGGGTGTTCTACGAACAGGTCTAGGACAGGCCAGGTGCATATTGTATAAATATTTGAACAAAAAAAAAAAAAAAAAATTAAAAACTCATCCCATTTGACATGAAAGACATACGTACTTAGGCTTCCAGAAGAACGTGACTAATGGCATAACTCTCCCTTCATCGATTCCAAAATTTCTAATCAAACTCTGGTGCCCGTGTTCATCAAATTTTCTACCAACACCGATTGATGGAACCCTAAAACAACACCGAAATCCCATTCAGAGAGAAAGAAAGTAAAAAGTAAAAAAGAAAACATCTCCCGCTGATAGCTGGCTATCCAATCGCTGCAATTCAATTTTAAACCATAAATTCTATTCAACGCATTTCCTGTTTATCTCTTCTGAATCCACCAACAATCTATTGTATTTGTACCTGAGTTCCATTTAAGAAGACACGCGCATACCTTTCCTCCATTCATTCATTGAATTTTGCGATGAGTCACCATCTTAACCGACGAGATAAGATCAATTGACGAATTTATCCGTCGAATTAAAATTTATTTAGCCATGGAGATGAAGTTCTCAGCCTCGATCCGAAAGAGTGTTCTTCCTTGGAATTTTTCTACAGAAATTTTTGGGGTAAGCTTCTTAGATGACCAGACTGGAACTACTGGACGATACCGGCAAAAAAAAAAAACCAGATTTACTCGTACTTCTGTCCAAAAAGAAAGAAACAAAATTTGAATTCTCCGGAAATGCCAGATTCTGGACCGAACTGGGCAATATTCTTTCTCGTATCCGTAGAAGTAGCGGCAGCTTTTAAAATTTCTTTTTATTTTTTTATTTGTTTGTTTTGGTGTTTCAGTACTTTAGTGTCAAAGAAAGCACACACGCATGAGTCATTATTACACGCCACTACGCGTGGCATTACTGACCTTTGTCATGCGAATGGAAGTTTCTCTAACTTGTCCAAAGGTTGAAAGACTTAAAGACTTCCTTTCTTTCGCTCCATGGGCCATGAATCACACAAAAATGCATTACTCATGTGTCAAGCGGCAGCTATTCAGATACGAATAGATCCCCTTATTACAAATTGATGTTTGGCCATAAAATCGCTGTATCTGATGGATGCATTTCTTGGATGCGTACCCGCGGACCGATATATGGTAAACTTTTCAATCATCGCTCGTTCACACGGGAACACGCGAGAATTCAACTTTTGCGGATTAGGAATTGTATTGCTCATACGCGTCGTTGAAGTTGGAATCAGAGTCAGAGCAATCTCGTGGTAGTCATCATCGTCATGATGTTGAGTAATGCCCCGAGGGTTATGGCATGGTAGCTGCTGAGACGTTGATGCCATGTTCATTGGAGCGCACATTAGTTTTATAGTTTACGTTGCACCACACTATACCACATTATGAGCAATTTTAATGGAATCTTCAATTTCCGTTTCACCCAACACCCGAACTAGAGGAGTCTTATACTCGTAAGCCAAAAAGACTCTTCTACTTGGTCTTGGTCTTGCTCTGTTTTTAGCCAAACAGAAGAAACATATAATCAATCCCGTCGCTAATTATAGAGTCGTTGGGGCGGGAATTGTCCGCCCTACGTTGTTTCTCCACTACTGCTGGATACGAATACCAATACTACGTTCCCAGATACTAAATACGATATGTAGTTCCATGCGTGCGATGAGGATTTTGTGCTTATTTTCAAATCAGTGAGCGAGGATTTTTGGTCGGGTCGTTTATTTTATGTTCTAGTTCGGGGGAGGGTCTGGAAAGCAGGACAGCAAACAGAGGACATGCGGACAGAAGAGGCTTTGTCACTTTTTTTTCGTGGAAACTTTTTCTGGGCACTTTGCCAAGATGAGAACTAATTTTGTGAAGTGCAACCGTAGCGTAGAATGGTGTGGCGAAGGGAAACCATGAAATTTATTTTTCAATGTCATAATGGTTGAATGTTTTTGAATTCTTTTTTTTTTTTTTTTTGTTGTTGATATTTTTTGCTTTGTGCTGTTTTATTTTGTTCTAATCCTGTGCGGACTGTGGTGTATGTGGCGAGTTCAATGGCTTCCAGGGGCAAAGTGACAAGTTGCTTGGTTGATTAGAAATTGTTTGCTTTTGTTTTGTTGCAATAGCAACTTGTTGTAAGGGCTAATGGAGATTACTGTGGGTTGTTGCACTCACCACTCATGCCCTCTGGAATTGGATGCTGTTTTATTGTGACACAAAGGACACATAACAATAAAGGAGAATGGTATGATTTCTAGTCTTTCCCTTTAGACTGTTTGATTAGGTTTACTCGTCCTAAGAAATAGAAAATATTTGCTTAGTAGACTATTTCTTTTCTTAATTTTTTTTTTTTTAACGATTTATGTGACCACCATAAAAGTGAATGAGCACGATATGACCCCACAGCGCTACTTACATTGAAAAACCTGCACGTTCTGGAGGTAATATTTGACAAAAGCCCTGTAGGTTTTAGATAGTGCCAAAAGGATGAATTGTACACTTAGTAAAAATGAAACCAGTTAAGATGGATGCGCGAATCCACAAGGCAAGCTGGGTTTTTTACATGATCTAAACGACAATCAAATTGACCATATGTCAATCGATGCTTGGTAGGCATCAAATATCCTCAATGTGGACATATTCAGACTTAGACCGTCCTCTCACTAATTTAAAGGGCTGTACTGTACTGTAGAGTACTGTCCCCCTTTTGTGGTCTGTACTAGTTGATGACTTCATACCAATACTGAACTCCAAATGATATAAAACTATAGGATAAGCAAAAAGGTCCCTCATTTTGCCACAGAAAAACAACAATTTGCACAATCAAGTTGGCGGAGCAAGACCAAACAAAGTCAATTGTGGGCATGAAGGCATTGGCATTACAAGCACTCAAGCTATTACTACACTTCAAACAATGTAACCCCATTGGTCACTTGGAAACACTAAAAAAGATAGAAGGCACCTTCGTCACATCTCAAAATCTAGACATATTGGACCCCACCATTACCTTTCCAAAGAGGTTTAAAGTTTACAAACGAGGAATGGAACACAAATCCTATGTGGCTAAGCCATGATTAACAAAAGTGGTAAACTGATTGTTCGAAAACGTCACAAAACGTGTAGGAATGGTAGGACCTGGAAGCCACCACTCATTTGCACGAAGCAAGGATATCATCATTTTTCAGTGGTAACTAACTGCCTAATTCGAAAATTTACGCATTCCACTAAGTAAACGACATGAAAGGGCCAAAACAACCATACTTTCGGATAGCCAATCTTTACTCTATCTCTACCACTAGGTAGGTAATAAAGGATATACTAGTCCCTAAGGGACAAGCATACTTATATTGTTATTATTATTATTGTTGTGGTTCCTACCTAGCTTATGTTGGAAGGATGAAATTGATGTGGACACAGCCTATCACACTCTGTCAACCAACTAAACAGGTTTGTATATCTTTAAGGCATGGTCTCGGTCAGTGACCTGTAATACCAGTATTACCGCTGTCGTTGGGTTAAGAACAAAACTAAACCGCCCCATCTATTTTCAAAGGCCGTGGCTTATGTCTACTGGGTGTCTAGTAAATGGAAGGCTAAGTAAAATTTATGATGCCAGGCTAAGGAACAGCTGTGCCCATCTTTGCTAAATGTTTTCGCTTTTAAGGATTTTTTGAGCAAACCTCGGCAGAAATGAACTCTAAGAATCGCCATTAGTACTCAAGGATTCTGGTTGAAAATATTTTCTGGATGCAGACATTTTTTTGGAAAAATTATTTCCATGAAGAGAAGAACAACTACCAAAAAAGTGTGTCAAGAATGTTGTGGATAATATCAATAAGTCGATGGCTCCAGAAGTCTTGAAGTTAGCCAACAGGAGGAGATCGATAACTTCATGATTAGGCTCGATGGTACCGAAAACAAGTCAAAGTTCAGAACTAATGCTTTCTTGTGTATTTCATTGGCTGTCGTTAAAGCTGGCGCTGCTAAGAAGGGAGTACCGTTGTACAAACACTTTACCGATTTGGATGGCAACAAGAACATCATTCTGTCAGTTTCAGCTTTCAATGTCATCAACGTTGGCAATTATGCAGGCAAAAAATTGGCAATGCAAGAATTTATGATTTTGCCAACTGAAGCTCACTTCTTCACTGAGGCCATGAAAATCGGCTCTGATGTCGATGATGAGGGTGGTTTCGCTCCCAGCATTCAAAACAGCAAGAAAGATTTGATTTTGATTCAGGATGCCATCACTAATGGTGGATACACAGGCAAAGCCGAAATCGGCATAGATGTTACTGCATCCAATCTCCAAAAGGACGTTCTATATGATTTGTTGTTGACCCCGACCTCATCACCAGCATTGAAGATCCCTTCGATCTGGATCATTGTGGTGCCTGGACCAACATAACTGCCAATACACTAATTTAAATTGTTATGATTTGACTGTCACCAATCCCAAGCGTATTGCCACCGCTGTCGAGAAGAAAACCTGCAATTACCTGCTGTTGAAGGTCAACCAAATCGTTTCTGACACCGGATCGATCAAAGCACATTTGATTGGCAAGAACAACGGCTGGACGACCATGGTATCGCACAGATCCGGCGAAATTGAGGACACATTCATTGCTGACTTAGTAGTCGGTCTTAGCACCAGAAAAATTAAGATTGGAGTTCGGTGCCGCTTAGAAGGTTTAGTTAAATAAAATCAAATTCGCTGTTTCTTCTTTTCCGCACTTAGTCAGATAAAATGTGTATCGATCTAGTATTCTTAAGTCTTTTCCAAAATCTGCCGAAAGTGAATATTTGGTCGGCCGTGAACTTAGCAAAAATACGCCCCGCTGGTTGCTAAAAACCTATCAGATTGTAGAAAATTGGTTTTAGGTATTCGGCAGCAAGGATATTGTATGGGAGGGTTAGATGACGAATACGGTGATACGGTACTATGAGGGAGGCATAAGGTTGTAACTAATGCAGTCTGTGAATGCCCACAACGCTACCAAAGTTACTCTTATTTCCAATTTTTTGCATTAAGGTCAGAAAGTTCAAATTTCACGTCACACTTAAGAAATTCCTTATTAGTTCTATCTAAGAGTTTGTAAAAGCCGTACTTGGTAACGTCATCTTCCTTATCTTTTGGGACATGCGGGCATATAGCATATATATTTCCCATTTTAGCCCTGATACGAATTGTGACTAGTCCTTGTTCGTATGTCTAAAACACATGACTTTATCTTTAAACCTGCCTACGATGACAAATCACAAATACGCACCGGGGCGGTCACAGTCGCCTTGGTAGATGTCCCAGTTTTTAATCGTTTTCTTATCCGACAGACCAGCTTCCATTTCCATTGCTTGGATGGCGGTTATTTGAGCCTATAGGTTTCCAGTGGTTTTACTAAGTGTCCAAAAACACAAGGTCCTGAAAGAGTCTCCACATCCACGTACAAACGCAAACTCCATGTCACATTTGCATGAGTCGCCAAAAGTTGGGTCAATCTGAGCGCCTTAGCGCCGTGTTATTTGTCTATCGGCATTTATTGTTTATTGTATGCTCTGGTGGTTTTTTCCGAAGGTCTTCTTGTTTTGACTTCTGCGACGCATATACCCGATTAGATCAACATGTACATATGTACATCCCTTGTGGTAAGTTTGCGATTACGATTACAGGAATCAGCTCACTCAATCTGGAAGAGAATTGGAGTAAACGAACACCTAGAATATGAATTGGAGAAATCAGGAAACTCTTGAATTAAGAACGGATTATGTTGTTCAATCAAGTTGCAGATTTATACAACTTCTGAACATCTCATGTGAAACTACAGTCCCTAAACAAGGCCCAACATTCTGCCCCAGAAAATAAAAAGGAATTAGTTAATATGATGTCCTGCCTCTTCTGGAGAATGATAAGGCAACCAAGCCTGTTACCACAGCATAAAACTTCTTTAAATGTCATAGCACAATAAACCCATAAGTCGGTCATTAACATTAATTTAAGTATTATCTTATTGCATCTCCCAGTATGTCTTCATTCTTCGTCCTTATTCTCACCATCATCCACAGGAATATTACCCTCGTTCCGGTACGTTAGTTTTCACTTATCATAGGCACACGCCTTACTTATTCTAATGGGAACAAATCCTGACATTAGATTTGGTTCATGATTTTCTAAGGACCTACTTCGGTAACATCACAAAACTAGTACGAACTTAACCTCAAAAAATGCTTTCCCTCTCACGGTTCAGTACTGTACCAAACTCAATTACTTTTACATCAGATTTCTTTCATCAACAATGGTTTGGCATCACTGAATTTAATAAATGTCAACAATTTAATAACACACCGCACGCAAAGTTATGCCACCGCCTTAGTACTTAAACTAATTAAAGTGCCGCACAATTTAATTAAAATCCTCCAAAGTCTATGGTGTAATTAAATTATTTTCAAGCTCCTCGTCGAAGGAAAATTGGGCAATAATTAAGGTCGTACAAATCAGGAAGTAGGTGGAGCTGTCTCTCCATTCAGCTGTAGTCAAAAAGATGTCAAATTCTTTTGTGGAGTGATGACAGATGTTTGGTTGTCATCGGGTAAATGGCAGCATTGAAAACTGTCATTTCGATTATTGATGCAAGCGATAGAGACTTGACATCCGAGAGGAGAATTGTTCAATTGAAATTAATTTTTAATGCAGCTGCTGCAGATAACAATGACGTTCGTAAATTGCGTGATTTCCTAAAGGCATCAATCTTCAGGTATAATAAATGAATTTGAAATGTGCACTTTTAATGGCAATGGTGTTTGGTTTGATGGAATGCTGGTACTAGCACTCTTATACATATTATAACGACATGTTAACGTGCACTCTAAGGATAGTCGTAACAACTGTCATTATAATTTTATGGCGGTTGTTAAGATCCTATGGAGACTGATGGCTGGCCAATTGATGGGGGTATGCGAAGAATAGCTACTAAAATCTGCAAAATGTGCTTAAGGCTATAAACACTTGGATGGAGATTGAACAGATAGTTTTTATTTACGTATAATCTGGAAGCACCCTTAGCTTTTTCCCTTCTTCATAATTTTTGAACATAAAGAATCTACTGATTAAAAGGGAGTATAACGCCCTTTATGACTTAACAACAACACAATTGACACAAACTAATTGTGGGGTTGGTATTGTCGCTAAGGCCTGATCTGATAAAACTGAATTGACAAAAATGAGCGAGGGGTTAAATTTACAAATCGATTCATGTCAAATCTAATAAATTGAGGGTTTAGAGATATGTATACTGACAAGTATCTTTTCTATCAATCAATTGCCATTTGGGTAATAGACCTACAAAATATAAAGTCACAATAATGAAAACTAAGATTTCCTTATTTATTTGCTGACTTAGGTGGCACTACAGTGTGGAGTGAATCTGAGGCTTAAAAGGATTCGCAGATCTATGTACAAAACATAAAGTCACAATAATGAGCCCTATTCCTGGTTATACGAGTATTCCTGACGCTAGATTTTTCAATCAATACGTGCCACATAACCTGCACGCAGAAAACTAAGATTTCTTTATTTACTTACTGACTTAGGTGACGATACAGTGCGTACTGAACCTGGGGCTTAAAAGGGACCCAGCCCTGTTCATTGCTATCTATCATTCGCAGAACTTTTTTCTCGTGATCAGGAATTAGTTAGATTTTTGGCATGCATTTATCCGACCATTGTCATTTTACGTCACCTTGAACAGCTCAGCCAGCAATAGTGCTAGCCATGTTAAAATGCAGTTTGGATACGTCTATCCTTAGTTCATCGATGCAACTTTTGCCCATCGTCGTTCATGTTGAATGGTTCTTTTTGCCTAGCAGTTGTTGATCGTCGCCGCTGTTAAACAGTCTGCAGAAATGGTTCTTCGGTATTTTTAGCACTGATTGCGAATGTACAACTAGTCCTAGTGGGTTTCCGTTTGTTGACTTTGGCATGTTCTTAATATCTCTCAATTTTCTCGATCTTGCGCTACTAGTGCCTTTTTGTTCGTAATTCAGTTTTTGATCATAGAGCTAACGAGCCGCTTTAGTCTTCCCTTCTTCTTCACTTGCAGCGTTGCTTTAAATGCTTTCTGTTTCTCTGCACGCGACAGCCGGCGGTCTACGTCAACAGCTGATTTTGCACAAGTGATCAGTTGAAACCTATTACATCAGACGTAGCATCTCTGGAGGCCTTGCCATTTGATCGGAAAAAGCTTAGACGATTTCTTGCATTTGCAGCTATGGTCTTAGCAGTGTCAGGGATACCTGTTCGATAGTTTGATGCTCACCATCTATTTATGCATTCTAAGGGTGCACATGAGAGTTTTTTGCATCCTATATCGGATATGAAGAGAGTCTCATGCAGAGAGAGGCTTTTTAATTGCTTGAAAAGGTTAAATTTTTTTTTCCTGTTTTTCGGTATATGGTATGGGAATTGAACCCAAGAGCTCTGGCGTAGCCGCAGCAGAAGATTATAAGTCGATTGTAAGTCGGTTCAAAACGGCTTCAAAGTGGTTTTGAGCATAAGACTAAAAGTGTTCACTTTAGGCTTAGTATACTATAGGTCTGAAAGGGTTTACAGCATAAAGAATTTATTTTAACAAATTTCTCTGGTTTTACAAAAATACGATTCAATTCTTCGTTCTTCAATAAACCGCCGGGATCTGTAGTGATATCCCAAGAGAAAAGCAGCAAATTCAACACAAAAGGACAAATGTGAGTAAGGTTTTTAAACTGCTAGTCAAAGAATGGAAAAAGTTTGATAAACACCGAACCCCACAAATGTCCTTTTTCCACACCTTCTTTGGAATGGTTATTCGAAATACTCCACATTTACGTGGAAGTAGAAATTAGGCTCTCTAAAGGGCCAATATTGACAGATATAATTAGACCTGATGGCATCAATAGAAATTGTATGCAAGCCCTCAAGCTTGTCTTCTAAATTGCTACTTTATAATAGGTCTCCATAAGGGCAAGGTTTGTGCATCTGGAATGTAATCAACGTCTTTGGCAAAGCAGGCGTTGAAAAGACACTTCACTAAAAGAATGATGAATTATCAGAAACTTTCCTCGTTTTGATCCTGATTAGAACGCCAGGAAAAGAGGAATGTTTGGAAGAGAAGACTTCTGATGATTTTTGCCGACCTATATTTTTTTTTTTCAGAATCAGCACATTTAATTGAAATTGGGGTACAAACGTACCATATATTGAGGGACTCAACGTCTTCGAGGATTGACTTAATAATTTTTTCGATTGCACTTAGCTTAAGTCAAACTAGATCTACAGCGGATGTTCCAAAGAAGCAAATAATAACGACAGTGGGGGTGGTAATAGAATAAAGTTGGCCCAAGTTTGTACACTTGAGTAAGACCACAATTATTTACACATCTAGATCATATACCTCACATGCTTCTGCTTTTTCACTACTTCATAACTTTTTTCGGAGACTGCTATCATACATTTACATGCGAAGTCTCTTGCAGGCCGTACGAAGTGCCATAAGCTATTTGGTGATAGTCAACAAACAGAGATCTCAACTCCCTTAGATCGAAGTTGAGATAGATAGATAGATAAGTGACAGTTGGCATACAAGGACAACGAATCTCTAGTATGAACATCAATGGGATGATGTCCAGAGTATAATTCAGACATGCTAGGGAAAGCCCACATGCAGTTCAGACAGATGTCTTTATACATCCATGGATGCCAGGATATAGACGCCTGGCTAGTGCTTGCTGTGTTTCATTAATACCAATTTGGACCTGTGTTGAGGGCACAAGTTCGACTCAAAGCCGACCTAAAACTACTTGTCGATCTTAGGGCCACGACAAGTGCTGGGTTATTTAGAACTCCACAACGGTTCAATCAAACATGGAAGACTCTTCCTGCGACTTAAGGTTTAAATCAACACGATGCTCTCACTAGGGGGCTGATTGTCAGGAAAACCGAGTTGTAAGTTCTGGTAAGGACTTACCTCTTAACAGGGTCTATGGCCGGCCTCTTGTAAACGGACAAACCATAGCAACCTTTGGTGGCGTCAATCTGAAAATGGTTACAATAAGATCAGTATTGCTCTATCCCCGCTACGTCATTGATAGGTCGAGTTTGATATAAAAAAATCGTGAAGGCTTGTTCCACGAGACAACAGACAAATAGAATATAATTGGTCTGATTATAATCGCGTTCTGCCGAATGCTTATTCAAACTTCCAAAAGCGCGTGATATGTTTAGTAGGAAGATGTTTGCTATCCATGGTAGCACCCAAAGAACTTGATGAGTCAGGCCGCTTTTTGTAAAAATAATTTTGAGAGGATTGGCTGGAAACCTTTTCTACTGTGTTTAGAGCTGCCTCCGAATTTAAGCAAACAATTTTTGTGCATGACCTGGCCGTGGATGATATAACCTGCCTAACTAAATTAATGGCCAATTTCGCTTAAAATTTAGAAAAATATAAACTGTATGAATATCCGGCTCTTCGACATTTAAGGAACCGTATCTTTAACAAGAGTAGTCTGACGCGTGAATACATTCCCAAGGATCCGGTCTCATGAACTTCATAACGAAAATTTGGGAATTCCTACTTTAATCGATCTGCTGGGGATATTATCTTAATCAACTCATGTGTGATCAGTAAAATCGCCAAAATCATAAAAAACAATCGAAGATGTTGAAATTGATATAAATTGTAGAGTTCAACGGTCTAACTGGTAAATAAACTACAAAACTACCTCCGAAGGACACCTAGACCTAAGGAAGATTATACCGAATTCTGAAAAGGTGTGGCTATGCCATCTTGAAACACCAGTCACATGAAATACACTTATTGTAGAGGCACTTTTTTTTAACAGGCACTACAGTCTTACAGATGTACTGGCAATAAACAACTCCAAAAAGTGGTCAGCTGTTTACGCCTTACCAAAACCAGAATTTTCATTTGGTTGAATGAACAAAATGTATCCCAGCATGAGGTCTGCACAAGTAAATTCTTGAAGATAGTTTGGTGTATACAAAATACTTCCTATCAGCAGCTCCCATCGAGATATAATAAAACTCACATTAACTGTCTTAAACAACAAATTAGGTTCGTGTGTAAACATTTTAAGTTATTCATGTAAAAACTACTCAATGTCGATAAAATACATATTTACGGCGAAACTTTGTAATTGAAGTCATTAACATCAGGTAATCACAATTGGCGCCCGACAGCGATCCCACCAAAACCATTAAGAAGTATTATATAGTATCTATAGGTGCACAACTACAACTCATAAAACCTGTCCAATCATTTAACAAACAATACCACACTTCCGCGAGTGTACGCTTACCTACATTACTCAATATAATGGAATCCGAATCTGTAACCGAATCTGAACTCACATCCTCCATTGGCCACGGCCACCCATTTAGATACAAATACCTCTGTCATGCATTCCTTGTATGTTCTCACACGCGTTTCTATAGAAAAACACACATCATTTCAAATCACCTCGACGCATACCGCTGGTGAGGTTGCTCAGTTGCTCAGTTGCAATAGTTGCATACTAGTATGAACGCTTTTCTGGATGCATCCTCCTTCTCCTCGTCTAATCCGAAATTCATACAATCAATCAACAAGGATCATATTTTTTATTTTGTTTTATTTATTTATTTATTATTTATTATTTTTTTTGCTTGCCCAATTGCTATGACTCTGCACAGCACAGCACACCACGACAAAAAGGATCCCTTTCCACGCCTAACTGTGACCAATGACCAATCACCATATATGGCTTAATCGGGTAGTTGGCGTTGGAGATGGACGTTTCATTCAGCTCCCTTCCTCTGATATTCATAGACTCGCATTATAAATGTCCGCACGTCAATTTACCATAAAGTTTCTGGGTGCGCGCAGACTTTAATCGGTTTCCGAGTTATTTCACACAGTGAGAGTGCTCCAAGTGTGATTCGGGACGCTGCCTTTGGTGGTGACTCCATCTCTCCAAATTGTTTTCTTTTTTTCGTGTTTTCGGTCGGCCTGAATCTCTTATAAAAATTTATTGGATCTTAAATGGCCAAGTGGATGGATGCACACATATAACCACGGTCCGCGGATGGCAGCTATTTTTATGGGTTTCCATTACATCGAATTTACATGGAATTGAATGCAGTTAAGTTGAAGTTGGAGTCTTTATAAGCACCAGCACACCACCGGAACACCATCACCAGTTGTTGTTGTGTGGTTCGTGCTGCTGATGCTGTTGCTGTTGCCTCTTGTCGTAATTAGCGTTGCTGTTGTGGAAGGTCATTCATCTATTGAAATTCAAAGAGTGCGTGGTTGAGTGCTGTATTTTGTTTGGAGTTATGGATGTAGATAATTATTTTCGAGGTTCTTGTGGAATTTGATGTGTGTTCTTGGGGAATCGATGGAACTCGGAACGAATTTTTGAGAAATTTAAAAAACGCTCCTACATGACATGTGATTTTTTTTTGAAAGCAATTCGTGGAGGAGTGAATATGATTTTGTTTGATGACAATGACTTCATTACTGAATTTGATGAGCGTTGGGAAGCCATGGTGCCATTTATGAATGGCAACTTTGATTGTTAGACCATAGATCAATTAACTTTGGACGTGACTAGGAGAAATCAGAACCATTCGAAACCAAAACGACGCAGCTATTTTCATAGACACTGCCAACCGTGCAAGAGTTGTTGTGCAATGCTTCCAAGTATAACTCCAGAATAGCTCTTCCTTATGATACCTTCGATGGTAGAGAAATAGGTACTGGGTATTGGTTAGCTGTTGCTTTTATTCCGCCAGAAAACAGTGTCTTTTCAAACCAACATCCTCAGATCCTTGCTTCAGACAAATACTAGCTGTTTCCAGTATTCTCGCGGTTTCTTTTCCAAATTTTTCGCAATCTGTTGATGGTAGCGGTGGAAATAAAGTTTCAGTACCAAAGCATAGGAAAATTGCCATAGGTCAACCAGCTGCAAACTACGGATAATATTTTACGGGGTTTGTCTATCGATAAGGTACAACGATGGTTCAATGACTCTTCGACTCAAGTGGCTAAGCTCCCCAAAACGAATGCATTTTCCAACTTTAGGAAGAATGACACAAGACCAAATCGTAAACAGCGTTTTGTATACGAACTATGAAGGATAATGCAAGACAAAACCAAGAAGTTCAATGTCAAAAAAGAACTTAAACAAAGCGATAAGTTGTCATGTGACTTTTTCAACATCGTTCTTGAAAGAGTTGCTCGAAACTTGCAATTCAACCAGAAGCACCACCTTTCAGAAGTATGTTTTGTCGCTTGCATATGCAGACGGAGTAAACACAGCGAGCTGTCAATAGAGCCTTTGCGACTATTGAAGTAGAAGCGGCAAAGCTATGGTTAGCGTTCAACGACATACAACATTGACGCCTAGGAAAAAAGTGGCTATAGGTAGTTACAACTTTGAGGTAGTAAGGGCTATCGGCTCCGCTATCAATTTCGACAATGAAAGCAACGCGGAAATCACGCGAAGAAGCATTTTCTTCTGAGCTTATAAACCAACTAAATAAGAAAGCCTTTTCAAATGGAATAAAAACCCGGAACCCTGCTCCTCAGAGCCCTGTTTTACAGCGAAAAAGCTTGGGCACGAGAACGGAGAAAAAATCTAAGGCGCTCCGAGAGAATAGTTCTTGAAAAATTGAAGCGACAGTTCAACAGGCTGACTACCTGATTTAAAGTGGCACACATAAGTGAAAGGGAACCTAAGTCAACTTAGTGTGCTCAAATGAAGGGATCTGACAAAAGAATGATCTAGCTGAACAGGCATATTTGCTGAGGCCTGGTCCACCCCGGACTATAGCGTCATCTATGTTAGTAAGTAAGACAGGTCTCCCAAGATCGAACCATATGACACTCGTGCGCTTTAAAACGCTCTTCACAACCATAGAGAAGTGTTCTATTTCAACAGTAGCTCCTCATCACATCACAGTGATAGTCCAGCATTCCGATCCGATAAAAACAATTCATGCTTTCCCAATTCAACGAATTACACGCTTTTTTTATGTCCAACGTTCTAGTGGGAGAGCATTTCTTTCTGGCTCCTTTCCCAACGCTTGACCTTTGTAACGGCCGGAGTTCTCGTAAATAAAGCGTTGTTTCCCTAGTCCCTTAGAACGTGATTTACGTAAATTTTATCACTGTTTTCAAAGTCCCAATGTTGTTTTATTTGCTGGCAGGATTCTATTGTAAAAGACGGACGAATGTACGTTAGCCTAACTCCTCCTTTTGACATTGGGTCTTTCATGATCTCGTAAAGAAATAAGTTTGGCGATCCTTACCATCCATACTCGATGACTTTTTATCCTTCGCTGTTTAATCAAATTGGGTCTATAACTTAATTCTTCGGTTTGCTAAGAGATGGCGTAACTTGTGTTATTCCATTGTTATTATTCCATTGGAACATGCGTTGGAAAGCTACTGTCATTGTACGTCATTTCAGTATATGTCATTCATTTGAAGTGTAAACAACAATATTTTTTTTCACTCAAATATGTCGAACTTTGTGCCTGAAAAAGTGTTTTTTCGGGGAGTTCTTCTTCATTACTTTAATATGAAGAAAACTGCTGCCGAAAGTCATCGTATTTTGGTGGAAGTTTATGGTGAACACGCGCTAGCTGAGCGAACGTGCCAAAAGTGGTTTGCAAGATTTAAAAGTAGTGATTTTGGCTTGGAAGACGATGAACGTCCTGGGCAGCCAAAAAAGTTTGAAGATGAAGAACTGGAAGCATGAAGATTGTTGCCAAGCACAAGAAGAGCTCGCAAAATCCTTGGTTCTCACTCAAGCAGCCATTTTAAAACGTTTAAAAGCAGCTGGATATATTTAAAAGCAAGGAAATTGGGTTCCACATGAACTCAAGCCGAGAGACGTCGAAAGGCGGTTCTGCATCGGATTGTTACTGGTGATGAAAAATGGATCCATTACGACAACCCCAAGTGCAATAAATCATATGTGAAACCCGGCCAACCAGCCAAATCAATGGCAAAGCCGAATGTCCATGGCGCGAAGATAATGCTCTGTATTTGGTGGGATCAGATGGGTGTGCTGTATTATTATGGGTGAAACCATCAATGGACAATGCTACCGAACACAATTAATCCGTTTGAAGAGAGCAGTAGCCGAAAAACGCGCGGAATATGCGACCAGACACGAGGCAATAATTTTTCATCATGACAACGCACGGCCCCACGTTGCTATTCCGGTTAAGAACTATTTGGAAAACAGTGGATGGAAAGTCTTACCCCACCCGCCTTATAGTCCAGACCTTGCCCCTTCTGACTACCATTTGTTCCGGTCGATGCAGAACGCCCTCACTGAAATACGGTTCACATCAGAGCAGAATATCAAAAATTGGCTTGATTCATTCTTTTGGGATGGGATCCACAAATTGCCAAAAAGATGGGAAAAAGTCATAGCTTCAGATGACCGCACGAATTAAAATATATACCCAATAAGTATGGACGCATTCTTGTGAAAATTTTGACCAACCGGCACTCTAATTTCTTGACGAGGAAATAAGGTCTTACCTACTCATTGTAACAATATTCAGCACGTTGGCAATAGCATGCATGTAAGCCTCATTGACACAATTTGATAAGCTTTCATTCATCATGATGTTGGCAAAGATCTCTTAGTTAAGGGCGTTTGCTAGATTTAATCGCTTTTTTAATCTGGTTCTTGCTTCTCCATATTTACTACATGTATGAGTATGATGCAATTGCTGGTGAACAGCATCCCAAGCTCGGGAATGTTAATAGATACTTCTGCATTGCTGGCGTACTGATCTCAGTTCCGCGATTTTGGGACTCTCCCAGTATACAGGTGGTCGGTGTTTTTCTTTTCCAAATATTTGATGCATTACATGCATTAAATAGGAGCCGTGATAATGAGGTTACGGACTTCAATTTTCTCGCCAATAACGACCAAGATTAGAAGAACTTCATCAAATGTACTGATATTGCATTTTAGTGTGGTACGTTCATACGGTTTGCTGGTCTGCTGTTGGTAGACAAACAATATGACATTATGGTCGCATGGGTGTAATATTCTTATATGCGCAGAATACTGCTCCCAAAAGTGATATCAATGATCGAAGCCAGCTGTGCTAAACGCGTTTAAGTCCCTATGTAAGCAAAAAAAAGTACCTAAAAAAGAAAATTATACAATTAGGACCATTGGTCTGCTGCATGTCAGGTCTGATGTCTGTAGCGCTGGCGACAATTTTCGCCAAAAACATTTCGAAACCTATGGTAGAAGCACTAGGTGGAATATAAGTACTGCAATCCTTAAGTAGTAACCTGAAGAGAGACTTTTGTCAGTGAGTTAGTATTGGCGAGTGCACAGAAAGAGATTATGTCTGATTTCGGCTTAGTGACACACGGTTTGCGAAACAAAACCGGCCCCTAATTCCCACTCCTTATTCACTAAATAATTTCAGATATACTCGTAGATAGTCCAACCATTTTGTCGGCTTTAATATTACTAAACCTTCTTTAGCACTTCAGTGTCCATAACACTTCAAAAACCTATTGTCAAAGACTCAAAGACTATCACCCTTCAAAGACGTCACACCCTATTTATTGAATTTTACTTTTAATGAACAAACAGAAATCCAATAAAAAAAAAGAATTAAGCACGAAAATTATCAATTCACTACTTCAGCTGTCACCCCACGATAGTTCATTCACCCCTAACTATGTAGAATGCCCTGCCTTTGACACTATTATCATGCATACATATGCAAAAGCCAGCCAAGAACTGTTGCCGGGACGGTGCCACCCTGTTTTTAGTTTTAATCCACATGACTGGCGTCCTTTGCATGTGTCTTGCACTATCCGCTTGACGTTATGGGACAAACTGCTCGTACATGCACATGTCCAAGTAGTTTTTCTATTCCATAAATTTGCAGCCCCTGTACGGATAGGACGGTCGGTGGTTTTGTGGGGGTGAATTGTCCTATTCCATCCCTACATCTCGTATATCAACATTTTTCACTCGTACTACGTACACTTCAAACCGCCACTTAGGCAATGTTGAGCCCGGCAAGGAATGAGAACTGGGCCAGCAGACTCCTTCATTTAATTGCAAAATGGAATCATACTTAGCGGCCCCGTTTAACCTTCCTTCACCAAGAGTTTTGGGTTTTTTTTTTTTTAATTTTACCAGTTTTGTTGAATTTTAGTTACAGGATTTTGTAAATAGAATAATAACTGGCCCAGCGGGCTTGGCATAGTTTCAGTTTTGTTATTTGACGCTATTCCTCCATTCACAGCTCTCGGACGAGAGGACAAAGTTCGTTGGCAATAAAAAAAAAAAAGAGGAGGATAGAGGAAAGTTCAGAGTTTTCCTCCTTTTTTTTGATGTGGAACATGTGGGCACATGGTATGCAGATGAGAAGTGCATAATGGTTTTTGAGAACACAGATGAGAAGTAGAAAGGAATAAGTAGCTTCATGGAGGTTATCTGCGGAACGAGGACCAGGCATTGGTTTCGCTTGTTGACCAGAGTTGGTAAATGAGGCCACATCTGTAGGTGGACGAAAACAGGTAGTAGGAAGTGCAATTATCTTGGTCAGTAGTTCATTATTGAGCTTGTCCAAGTTATTCATAATGAGTTTCCGAGATTATGGGACGTTGAACTGGTTGAAGTAGTTTGGAGTTTGGTCAACATTTGCTAGCCTGGATTTTCAAAGGATTAAATAACCATTTTTGCTCCTCGAAAGCTTTGAAATTAATTTTAATGTGACACACCTTTCTGCACGTTACTACTCCAAGGGATGGTGGTAAGATAATCCTTGGCTTTAAATACTTCGCTTTACAGAAGATTGCTCTCATTATTGTCTTGTGTCCGGTCAAGGTTCTTAAGTGATTCCCAATATAAATATGCAACAGTCTTCAAAATATCACACAAATGAGCATCCTTCCTCTTAAACTTAACTAACGTACATCAACCAACTTGAAAAAGTCGAAAGGGTCAATGCCATTATGTTTTTATATTTTTTTTTTATTAAAACGTTATAAATGTCTTAACATACCAGGATACCAAAGGATGACCAGATAAGAAAAATAGGAATAGGACTGCTTCGCTGGCAGTTATTTAAGCGGTCGGTCCAATTTTTGATGACTCGGTTTAATATTTGCGGCGTTATTTCGGCAATAGGTTGTCGAATGTTGGCCTTGAAGTCGTCCAAAGTAGTTGGACTAAGGACTGGTCGTAGTCCAGACAAAAAAACAATCTCTTTCACATCTTCGAACCTTCCGTGGCTTGTATGGCATGTAGCGCCGTCTTGTTGGAACCAAAGCTCGGATATATTGATGATATTTCTGATAACAGAATGTCGCTTAACATCGCTCTATACCTGAGACCATTGAGGGTAACGGGGTCTTCTCCAAATTTCGAAGGAAATAAGCTCCGATGATGCCGCCATGTCATAAGCCGCACCAAACAGTCAATATTTGTAGATGCATTGATGTTTGACGGAACACTTATGAATTGTGTTCGCTCCAATAGCGGCAATTTTGCTTGTTAGCATAGCCGTTGAACGAAAAATTGGCGTCGTCCGAGATGATTTTTTGACCAAAATCTGGATCTCCACCAACATTTCCAACACCCAACTAGGGAACTCATTATGGTCGAATGGCTTCAATTCTTGCGTCAGCACAATCTTATACAGATGTAGGCCTAAATCCAACCGCAAAATAACCGGGTTGACTCTTTAGCGATGCCCAATTCAGCTGATCGACATTTCTGGGTCTTCTTCAATACTGGCCGCTTTGTTTTCTTCATTTCGCACCAATCTCTGTCTTGTTGGTGTTTTAAAAACCAAAAGAGTGTACTCACTTCCAAAATTTTTCACGGTGCGACGAGTAGCGACGGTCACCTCCACCGTTTAAATTTAAGGCCGCAGTGTAAGTAGGAATTTCTTACATACAAAAGTGCCTTGACGATGTTCCTTTCGACTTTGTTTTGGAACCGTTGGATTAAAGCATCATTGGTTTTGGAGGTACACCCATATAGTTGGAAACCCTATATGCATACTGATCCCAGTATCTGTTTATAAATTCAAAGTATGTTTCGTATCGAAAGTGGTCAGTGTTAAGTGTTTCTAGTTTGAAACTGAGTTCTTCTTTTTTTCTTTTTAACGTGCTCCTTCTATCTATCCAAGCTCCTTGGCTTTGTGTCTAGTTTCATCCCCAGATATTTGGCTGAATTAGAGTGAGGAATTTGAACTCCAGAATGGCGTCATCAGCAAATGTAGGTATTGTAAAATTTTAAAGTATTGGTATGTCCTTGGTAAGCCTTATATATAAAACTGAACCTAAGATACTACCTTGTGGGACTCGCATCTTAATTTCTTTGGATTCTGAATAGGAACTTTCTTTTTTGATTCTATAGCATCTATTCGAAAGATACGACTCTAGCACTTCTGCACGCTGCCTTGGAAAGAGTGGATTATTAACATTAAATGGGATTAGAAATAATGGGTGTTTTTTTTTTTTTTGCTCATCGGCCACCTGAACGGGCTAATTATTGAATAATTAAAAAGTTTTTCACCCAATACGCACACACCAACAAGAACGAAGACAGTGCGTTCGGAAGAAAATATCGCGCCTGTAAAAGCTTGTGTTGAAGAAGACCCCAATTTATCGTCGTTTTTTTTTTTTCGTCCACCATCTGAAAGGAAAAGGTCTTGGTTTCCAGGCTTATAAGATTCAGTTGTTGTAAGAGCTAAAGTCGTAAGATCTTTTGCTTTTTTTTTATTCGTATTTTTAGTAAACAACCAAAATTGTCGTAATTGGAGCAAGAACAATCCTCAAGAACTTCAACAGATGCCATTGGTGCGAATTGCACGCCGGTGTCATCATCGGTCCTTATTTCTTAAAAAATGAGGCCGGAGCACAACTTACTGTCAATAAACGCCGGTACAATACGATGATCAACGATTATTTGTTCCCACATCTGCGTGATATCTCTGTGGTAGAACTGTGGTTCAAACAGTATGCTGCTCGACCCCATATTACCAACAAAAACATCACTTTATTGAAAACACCTATACGTCGAGCAACAATTGACGAGTTGGAGCAAAATATTATTCGAATAATACGCGATATACGCCTCCGCCCACAATCGTTCAAATAGTGGTCGAAAATTGGACCTTTAGACATAGGACCGAAACTAATTTTAAATATTAAATGGCACGAAATCTTCTTTCGAATGAATTTAATAAACGGTCACCTTTAAAAACAAACCATCCCTTATATGCATGTGGGATTCAGTAAAAGGACGACGATATAAAGGCGATCCCATTAAAACAATGCTTACACACGGCGTCAAGACCCAAAACGAACGAAGTACGCAAAAAAAAAAAAATCTTAAACCGTAATGTCTTGTGAGGCAACCTATTAAGATTTTGATATCGTGCCGACTTAGATTTATACAGCTATTAACTTTTTTGTTGAATCGCAGGATGGCTTGTTTGGCCTGTCATAGATTGTTTCCCAATACGAAATGCATCTCGAGTGCTCCCAGCTACTAAAAGCTAAATTAACTGCTCATTTAGGGAGCAAGGGTTCAGTTCCATTAAAGGAAGTTTCTGATCCCTTTCTGGCCAGTTCGTTAGCCCTTTCATTCCCATCAATGCCCTCATGATCAGGAACCCGCCACAGTATGGTTTTGTTCCTAAAGTTATGTTTTTGGAGGGTTCCTAAATTTCTCACCGAACTCCTTTCTCAATTGGTCCATTAATCCGTGTGCTGTGTGGCATGCAGTGCTGTTTTGCTGGAATCACATGTCGACCAAGTTCAGCTCGTGCATTTTGGGTAAAGAAAAAGTTCGAAATCTCTGAACGATAGCGGGTACCTTAAGGGTAACGTAGTTCTTATGGTCATCTTTGAAAAAATACGGGCTCTTGTATTGACTGAGGTTACTCATCGGATTAAATACGGCAGTTTTGTTTATTAACGTACCAATTCAGCCAAAAATGAGCTTCGTCACTGAAGACAATTTTTCAATAAGAAAGCGGATCTTCCTCTAGCTTTTCTAAGGCCAACTCACTGAAAATTCAAAGCTGTGGCAGGTAGCTCGGCTTCAGTTCTTTCACGAGCTGTATTTTGTAAGATTTAAGACTAAGACCTTTGTGTAAAAGAATACTACGTAGTCGAGTAACATAACCTCATTTGCTGATAACGGCGGCGAATTACAAATTACGGTTTTTTTCATTAACACATTGGTGCGAAATTTGCTCACAATGGCTCGAATTGCTTGCTCAGTAGGTCGATTGTGACGACGATAAAATGGTCGAAGTTCGCGAAAAACCTTTTTCATTGAGCACGAGTTTTGATAATAATATTGTACTTGTTTCTCGCTGTCTCTATTTCTTATATACGTAGTTGTAGAGGATGTTTGTCCTAAATCCCCAAATAAGACTATTCTTACAAATGTAAATGTTGTTTGTATAATGCTACTTAATAAATAATAAATAAAAATTCAGTAATTTGTAAGCGGTGTAAGTCTTTCCATGATGAAATGGCAATGCTATGGGCATGCTAATGAGCATCTTTGACTTGGCACATGTTACGAACCACGCGTGAGCTTTCAAAAATAGAACACTGGAAAACCAAACAGCAAAAAGGTCAACCTTTATATGCAATGATCCGGCTTCGAATAGAAATGGAGTCACTGTTGACGAACCTAGGACAACGGATCTGCATATGGAATATTTTAACACTTAATAGGCCATCTACAGCCGAACAAGTAGCAGACGCACTTAACTGCTATCACGCAGATATCATCGCCGTTCAAGAAGTGCGATGGGGTGGGCCGGGCGTATTTGGGATGAAAGACTGTGCTATATAGTATTGCGAACTCCTCGACAAGACATATCAGCAATGTCACTGAAAATTCAAACAGCAAATAAATCACCCTCAAGAAGGCTTGATTTTTGGACGCCATAGTCTTCAAAGGCCTTTACGACTTCTGCCTACGGTTTCGGTATACCTTCTGCCGACAAAAGGACTCCAGACTGCGGATATGGTGATAGTCCGTTGGATAAACATCACGAGAGTATGGTGGTTGCGAAGGAATTTCAAATCACGACTGTAGCAGTTTTTGCACCGTTACGCGTGATGTATGGGGTCTAGCATTGCCAATGCAGGTTGCTTTTCAGCTAATTTCGCATGCACAACGTCGATTTCCTCACAATATTTGAACGCATTTATCGTTGCCCCTGGTTGAAGAAATGAAAACTGAAATGGTCCTTCCGATGTCTTCTATATTGCCACTATAACATTTTCTGGGTGAAGATCTACGATTACGGTCCCAGAAGTACCCGGCCTGGCCAAGACATGGTGGTAATTGTTTGAAAGTATTGGATAGTACGTAGTCTATAAAGCATATGTTGCAAGTTTAAAAGCGTCACGTTGTTTAGTATTTGTTCGGCAGCCATCAATAGTGAACGTTGTCAGTGAATTTGTGAAAATGGAGAAAATTTGGTCATCGTTATGTTATAGAATACTTTTATTTGAAATGCCTCAGCCCAACCAATACAAAAGCTGAACTCCTAGTTTACAACAGTAAAATTATGGGCTGCTTACTTTAAACGAGGTCGTACTTGCTGCCAAGACGAGCATCCCAGTGGTTGACCAAATGAGATGACGACTCCAGAAATGATGAAGAATATCCACAAAGCGGTACTGGATGATCGTCAACTGAAAGTGTTCGAGCTAGCAAACATTGTAGGCATTTCAAAAAGTGCGGTACATCGCATATTATTTGAAAATGTTGACATGAGAAAACTGTGTGTAAGATGTGTACCTAGGGGACGGGCAGATGCCGAGTTGGTGAGAATGGTGTCAAATTTGAGTCTTCGGTCACACTCACCTCTACAGAGCCAATGGCTTCTTCGGTAAACAAAGTTTGAGCTCGTGTTGGATGAGTTGGATGAATGCTATTCCCACCACTTTTGGTCCCGTACGCGGTTGACAACGAAAGATGTACACCGAAATATAACATCTTCGGTTAAGTTTGACTATATTAACTATAAAACTGGGTAAACTTCTGTACGGAAGCTGAATTCACAAACATCACATTGGTGATGTTCGGCTTGGCATGGTAAATTTGTTTAGCTTCGACATATCCTAAGCTCGATGATTTTTAACCAGGATATCAAAACAGTGATAGAGAGGAGGAAATAAGCTTCTGTCTGCTTTCTTTTTAGGATGATCTCCTTTAGATTGAAGCTGTTTGCAGTCAAGCAAAAACTCGACTACGTAAAGTAGCATACGCTATGCAATAAAAAACAATGTCTAGAGCTTAAGAAGTCGAATGTTCAGAATATTTACTGGTCACATCCAACCAAACAACTATCAGGCGCTTTAGATCGTTACAAATTGAACATCACCGCCATCCAAAAAGTACATTTGCATGGGCCGACATAACAATAATGGGATGCAGATCTATTATTTTAGGCCTAGTTAAGAAAAAACTGTACATTTAGGCATATAAAAGAGCTACTGATTACAATTCGCATTAAGGTCAAACACGCCGAGTTCAAATCCAGATGGTACACGAAAAAAACAGAAAATTTACATCACATTTGCTAGGCAAAGACAAAATATCTGTGTACTGAGTCATACTCGTGTAGCTTAAAACAGAGTTAGTATACAAATCAGGCCGTTTTCCACAATTGGCTGTTGAAACGCAATTGAGAAAACCACAGTGATAGGCCAAAACCTATGGCTTAATAAACTCGGCTGTAGAATGAAATGCCGCCGTAGGTAGCACACGGTCAGGTCCTTACACCCCAGAATGTACAGCTGATTGATCTGTTAATCCTCTGATAAACTAAATTGATCATATTGCTATCAATACGTAGGATTATTCCAATATGCCTGATGGCCAAATGCTCAAAAGCAAAAAGTCTAGTGCGGTGCCTAGAGCAGGTGAATTCATTGCCTGAGTAGCTAAAGACCACGGTGCATCATCGTTCATGGAATCAATCAAAAAAGGACCATCTTAAGTACTACATATGTAATTTGTGAAATAAATGTATTATACTTCCCCATTGATAGTGGGTTGAGTCATGTCTAACAGCTCCACCAAACTATTGGTCACGGCACCCTGTATTTATTACACACTTTGAGCAAACCGACAGGTCAGAATGATCTGCAATTTAGGTTTAAACCACGGCCACTATGACGGACCCACAGCTAACTCATCTCCACAAGTCAACCTGGAACCATTGTTTCACCGTCTCCTGACTACAAATCAGAATATAGCGTTCGCTATTTGAAGCCACTTCAGTTTGCCCTACTTACAATCTCGGAATGATCGCCTTTGCGTTCAAAAAGTCTAATTTATCAGGTACATGAGACATGAATGGTTTTTAGCTCTGAGCCTCATGACGTAAGCCTTAAAATTCCTCTGACACCTGACACCGATTGACTGAAACTACTCCATCGGAAAGATGTAGTCTGGGTAATAATTCGGGCCCCAGTTACCTGTACAAAATGTTAGAATCTTAGTAGCACCAAATTCTCACGAAAGAAGAACATTCAAGTTGCGCCAGATTAAGAAGCATCAGCAGCAGCGTCCGTACGCTGCAAACACAAAAAATTAAGGCCCCAAACCGACCAGTTATTCGCGTAACGGCAGATCGAAATTTGCAGTCCCATGTTCACAGATTTTAGAGTCACATATGGCAGCATTTATGGAAAAAATGCGTCTCTGCAATGTAAATTAACACCGGAAAGTGCTTAATACTCCTCAAAGCTGGATAACGGCCGAAAAAGATATATCCCTGTCGGGTGACTTCTTCAACATTACGTGCACTTGAAAAAAGTGTGCGATAGAGGTAGGTCAGTCAGAGTCAGACAAACACTTGGAAAATTCTGAACACCCACACGCATACGCTGTTAACATTCGATTAGCAACAGGATATCACATATGCATTTACGGCAACTAAAACAGAAGCGGCGAAAAGAAGTTATACAGATAACGACTGCAAAACAAAATATAATCTTTCGACACTCCTTGACCTATCATAAGGACCCAAGAGGCAACCTGTTTAGTGAAAATCAAAACCTAAGTGTCGCAATAAAGTGGAAAGGGACCCTAACCAACTTGGTGAGCACAATTGAAGCCGGGCAACTCACGATCAGGCTTAATAATGAGAAGGGTTTGCAAAAGCATAGTAGTTCCACAAATTCATATTTCATAAATACCAGCGACGTCACCAGAATTAATTGATGTCTCAAGAAATAATTTCGAATCCAACATCCACACTCTAACATAGGAGACCTCCTTCCATCACATAATTAAAAACAGACTAACACTCAAGTCAACCAAAGTTAAATGAAAACTCAACCAACACATAAAAGGTCTCCACCAAGAAAAACAACCAACAATTCAAACGAAGGAAGGCGTACAAGAGAAAAGTTAAGGAAACGCCTTATGTTTCCAGGCGCTGCACTGTTACATAATCGCCCTTCTATCACAACCACCCTTTCTCATCACAGCAGCATCGTAAAATAAATTCAAATAGATGCGATTCGAATGAGAACCATTATCCTCGGGTCTTCCATTTTTTCCTCTTTCTTATTGTTCTTTTGGTCGATGCCTATGATAGGAAACGGAAGAATCCATATGCTTACAAATGGCTTACTTATTGGGCTATAATAGCCCATTTTCTGTGTCCTATCCCCCTTCAAATAACAATTCCTAATCACAACCAAATAATGTCGTGCTATTACTTCCATTCTTCTTACTATATAACAAAACAACTCAAGACAAAATGGTCATCAACCGGAACCCTATGAAATCAAATCACAATGGAATCAAAAAAAAAAAAAAAAAAGTCTGAAATAATCTAATTACGAATTATAATTTGATGATCGATTGATCCTCAGCTCGGTACATACCTGACAAACTCAATTAATGATCTTCTCCTTTGATAATTTAATCCCTTTGTGATGATTTTTTTTTATTATTTTCTTCTTTACCTTCTTCTTCGTCGCCTTTAATATTGATTGTGATACTAGTATACACACACAGACCCACTTGGTCACAAAAATTCAAATTAAACACTCCACTTTGCATCTAGTGTTCTGGCATAGCCTGCTCTAAGTATAATAAGCTTTTCATCTCACTACCTTTTCAACTCTATACGAGTACTCGTATACAGCCGTAATGAAGTTTTACCACTTTTTTTTCTCTTATTCTTAAAAAAAAAAAAAAAAAAAATTAAATTAAAAACAAGAAGAAAAACGAACTTAAAACACTCTTTTATTACTTTCCACCTTTCACCTTTCTGAGGAAAATTTCACGGGAAAACACGAAGAAAAAGCAAGAAATCGAGTCGACAATGGGGCCGATAGGAAAGTTTTGCCGCATCTACGAGTAAGGACGAGAGTATCCTGGCTACTAATTGGGATGGGTGGGGCGCTACTTTTTCTCTATTTCTTCTTATTCGTCTTGGTCTTATTATTATTATTTTTTTTTTTTTCAAATTTATGTTAACCGTTTTTGTTATTGCCGCAAATCATTTTCCATATATTTTTCCTTTAATTATGAACAAAATTAGAAGAATAATTTAAACTAAGTAATAAACAGATTTTAAGAAAAATCTATTATTATATCGCAGTTGGCAGCACTTTCCCAAGTGAAATGTTTATATTTTACCGTCAGACTAAAGTCAGTTTTATTATTATTTTTTTAAAAGTATTTTCCTAAACAATTTACGCCTTAACTGATGCAAAAGGTTTAATTTAAAAAAAATAAAAAAAATTAAGAAACCCGCTCGCGAAAGTAGAGACAATAAAATGCAACCGTTACCGTGTGTATACACCGTAAAACCGAAGCAAACTCAGTGATGACGATTGACGATGCCGGGACAGTGAACCCTTCTCCGTATTGAGTGTGCCCTTGGGGTGGTTTTCCCTGTTTTCCTGGCTTTTTGCTCTCTGTGTGATGTTGTATTTTTCCCGGCATTTGCACAAGTGGAAATCTACTCCAGAAAATTGCGCTGAACTTGGGGAGATTACTTCTCTCGTTCAATTCAGCACCAAACTGAGAGTGAAATGGAAATATAATTTCCCTTACTGTGAACAGTGTCTAGGGTATTAAATATTTTTTCCTCCATATTTTTTGAAGAAATTTCCTCAGAGCTTCACACAGTTCCTTTAACTTAAAATATCACCAGCCTGCAAGGACATCAGCTGAATATTCAGAGTTGACCAAATTGAATATAAAGAACATAGGCTGCGATGCATAGAGGAACTCCTCGAATTAAGCCTCTCACCCCTCATCTGACTCCTCGTGCTGGATGAAATCCTGGTCATATTGCAGAACAATGATTTTCATTCAGCGACATAGCCAGACCTTGTAGCCATCCTTGTAACGAACAAGGGTCCAACAGTTACAAGTAAAAGCCTTAACCAAACACCACTACTGGTGAAAACTTAACCCCGCTGCAGAGTGCTAAATGTCAAACCTTCAAGAATGAAGGTCGCTGTTTTTATGAAGAAGAAATCATTCCTCGCCTTTGAGACACCAGGAGTTGTAGAGCTTGGCTTAGGCATACGTTCATACGGTTCACTGTTCTGGTGAAATGTCTTAGAGAAGCATTACAAGCTCTCAAACATCACCAAATTCGAAGGACGGTATCCAACGAAATCATGAGATCAATCAGGATAATACCCACAAAGGCATTACGGATGATTCTCAGCCTTTTCCCTATCGATTAATGCAACATATATGTACTGCAACGGTCCGCCGACTGTTATACTACGAAACGAACACCGTTTCCTCCTCTCTGAGGGAGGAATGTGAATACTGGATAGTTATTTCTTTCCATAGCTGGAGGATTTATGTAAACTTTCGATGAAGATCCTCTTGAGATTTATATCATAATCCGGGTAGTTCTACTCTTTCATCAATAATCTCTTCTCTTTTTTTTTCTGTCGGAACAGAGCACTTAGACAAAGAACTAGTCCATTGTACTTCTTGCAAGTTCCTTTTAAATGAAACTTCTCAGTCTTTCCAAAAAAAGACGAGTAAGCGTTTCAATGACAATGAAGTACCACTTCAACGCCAAATGTTGTAAGCTTGACTTCACAGAGCTAGCATCGCAGGTTTTGCATCACTTATACCCAGCACATTTAAGTGATTAGCAATAGAGTTGTGTCCCGTCACGATGCCAATAAGCAGCAATGATTGCACTAAAGCTCAGGAAAACACTACAACCAAATTATGGCAGAGAGCGATTGTTCCAAAAGAAATGCAATGCACCTTCAACGTCGACTCGGTAAAATTGATCCGGACGAGGAAGGCTTCAGAGGAAATTTACCTGCGCCACGCGGCTGCTGCTGTCTAATGTGGGTATTGCACTAACGGTCATCATCTAATCCTCCTCCCATTTCGGACATTGACTGGGCAACTAATGAGCTAGTTCTACTTCATCAACTGCAGGATGCTCTACTATGACTATTGCAAATGAGAAAAAACCAGAAATCGCTACGAGACCGAAATCAATTGCTTTCTTCTTCAGCAGGTTGCCGTGTGCTCCAAAAGATTTAGTATAACCTAATCAGCGAATCTCCTACAAAGCTGGTCGCAGAAATGCACCTAAGAACCTGAGAACTGAACTGAGGCCAGGTTGCTGAGTCATTAGAAACCAAGCTAGTGAAACAAACGATGCTGAACCTTTAAGTCTTCACGTCGAACAATAGGAAACTTCACATCAGGTTGCCATAAGCGACTGCTCTAACTTAGAGCTGAGATTGAGTGACGAGTTGGGGGTAGTCTACAATCAGCTCAGATTTGACATTACGGCTTCAATATCTATAGGTTGAGTTAGCATCTTATCGTTTGATGAGACGACCCTCTCAAAGAGATTGAGGATCCTAATATGTGGAAATAGTTGGACTCTTGGCTAACTTTAAGCCAGTCTTGAAAAAATGGCCCGGAATTGATCTCATTTTGCTGATCAAAAGGTCTCTAGTGTTTAGCGTGAGGTCAAGTTCACGGAATACCCACGGAAGCAAAGATTATGAATACTAAGCCGGGACTGCGGGACTCCACCCTTGGTATGAATCGAAGCCTACCCAATAACCTCTTGCTGTTCTAAGGTTGCCAGTACCCAGTACTTGTTTCGTTGTACCTTTGTTTGGTTTTTGGTCTTAAAATCACCAACTTGTTCTGCCTCTTAATCTGGCGGCAGATTAAGAATGTCAGTCGACATTCCTGACAGATGTCGTTACACCTATGTTTTCTTCAGTTTTGGGAATGAAGTCAACATGAGAAGACTTTTTTTGAGCACCCAAAACTTCCCAAAAATAAAAAGACAATAATATACATATATCAACACTGGCTGGAGGTCCTTTGGTGAAGTTTGTTTGGGCTGGTTATGTACAACGCACAAGTGGCTGTGTGTTGCAGGGTGTGCGCCCATACAAACAAGGATTGTGTCGGCGTTTTCCCGAATAATAACAAAACAAATGAATTCTCTGTCTCTCTCTACACCGGTAGTAAGGGTGGTAGTTAGTCACCTTCAAGCGTGCGTAGCCGGTTTTTGCGACTTTTCCTTTTGCTGTTGTTGGCGATGGTAAAGCATGTTGGTGAGGGTTCTGCTTCTCACTCTGGTTCCAGTGGGTGGCTGTGTATTTAGCATTTCCAGCTGCCAGCTACCTCTAAAGGAGGGTGGGTGATCAATGATCGGCCTAGAAAAGTATTTGCGTCGTTGTTTCTGTCGCAATACTTTAAATGAACTGCTTCAAACAAAGGGGGAAGGTGTTTCATATACTCGTACAACAGCATCTCTTTTGTTGGCATATTGCTTGCGCTTGAGTTGAAACAGGAAACACCGAAGGGATGGAGGTGTTGGCATTTTTAATTACATGTTGCAGGAGGACATGTTATACATTTATGGACAAGTGGAATTCTCTAATTGCTTGTATAGAAAATTAAACTCAATCTATTTGTGCAGGATGTACGAATACGAGTACGACTATATGTCTGCTCTGCATCTGTAAGGATGAAATATGAGTGTAGCCAGTTGTGCTGGCTCCAGCAAACAGAGGATGATTTTCCCTGTGGATTGTGCAGAGACTTTCCATTTTCTTTCTCAACATCTACACATCTTCTCTAGAAACTTGAAACTTTCACCGCACCCTATGGGAGTGAAATCTGAAAGAAGAAAAAAAAAGGTCCCATATTCCACCCTCAACATGTTTTGTAATAACAATCCCAGTTCTGGGATTAGATTTCTACTGCAGTATGGTAATAAAGCGTAGGACAAGAAGCAGGGAAAATTTATTTCACTCTATCTCTCTCGACCGCTCTGAATTGATTTAGTGGTTTGGTTACTGAGAGAAGGGTTGATTTGCAGGACTTGCGCCCTTGAAAGTTTTTGTTCATTTTGCGGGTGAGAGAAAGAGATTTCTGATTGGAAAATTTTGCTGAATACAGGGTTGTTATTGGTTTGCTTTATTTCTGTTGAGAGAGGAAAAAAAATCAAATAAAACGCAGAACATATGTACATAAATAATGTGAGCGTTCAGTTCTGGATTAGTCTTAATTGGAGACGCGATATTAGTGATTAAATTCCTATAGAACTTCGCTGTCATAAACCGTATTAAATGACGAGGACTCAACAACTAATGCCTAAAGAAACTTTGAGGTTATGCTAATGCCTCCGATGTGAGGTATTTGATGAGTTAATCATGACTCTCATGATAACACTATACAGAGGTTGGACATGTTTTCGATGTTCTTCAAGTTATCGTAAACAGAAAACTCCACATTAAAAAATAAAAAGAAAAACTGTTTCAGAGAATAAAACAAAAGACTCAGAACTCCTAGGACCACTACCGATTACGCCCGTTGGAAAATATTTTAAATCTGAACTTTTGTAGGAAGCTGGAGAGCCGTGGAGCTCTAGTCGTTCGCTTTCACTATCCGTAAAGTTCTTAAATGCTTTTCTAAGCAAGTGTTACTGATGTCTCATCATCAGTCACACAGTTCATTTCAAAGGCCTAACAAGTTACCTACTAAAACGCCCTAACTTAAAATGGCTTGAACATATGCCCCAGCTATAAGACAAAAATTGTGCTAGTAGATCTTTTAACAAGACTAGGTAAGTAAGCCATCATCGGAAAATTTGTAATTGGGCGTAAACTTTTAGTACCCAAGACGTGTAACCCACATCTCAACAGACATTTCGAGCGACGACGGACACTGCACCAACATTCTGGTTGTCTAAACTTTCCAAAAGGCTTCGCCTTGGGTGATTGTTGCAAACAGGGTACGAATGCAGATGTTGCAGACACAATGCTGTGAAGAAAGATCACCAAAGTTCGACGTTGAAAAGCTGCAAACTTGAAAACCGTAGGTCATAAATGGAAATGTTGTCAACGAGCTATCAGCGAAGCTACCTCTGACGTATTTGGTTTCAAAACGCTGCCACAAGTAAACCTCTGGTTTTACGATAAATGTGGGCAGGTACGTGCAGTCAAACAAGAAGCATTTAAGGCTGTGCTGCATCGGTAGACGAGTGCTGCTCGCCACCCAGACAAATAAGGTAGCAATATCGAATAATAAAGCTGCTGGCACATACTAATGCTATACCCTGCAGAGCCATTTAATGCAGCTGGACGTGATCTAGTTGGAACATGCACAAGTTAATGTGTAAGATATTGTCAGAGGAAAACATGCCAAATAGCTCTTGACTGCACCAACTATAAAGGACTAAATTTCCTACACACCGCCTATAAGACATTTTCTGTCGAGTTGTGGCGCATCATCTGAAACCATTTATAAACAATCTGGTTGGACCATATCAGTGCGGTTTCAGGCCAGGTAAGTCTGCCATGGATCAAATCTTCACTCTACGGCAGATGTATGTCCCTACAATTTCAGATCGACATTATCTATTTGCCGACTTCAAAGCTGCATATGTATGCAAGGGGACGAGCTATAAAATGCCATATCTGTGACTTTGGAGAATTTTCGAGGTCTTTAATGTTAAAAAAGGTGATTGGACGAACACAGCGAGGGGTCAATGAAGCTTTCGTGAGTTGCCATCCGAAAACAATTTACGAAGCCAGAACATCATTACGAAGCCATTGTAACATTGAAGTATGACTTCCTCTACCTTACCTTCGCAGCTGCAAGCAGCAATGACATCATGCAAAACTACTCTTGCCAAACACTGTTCTTCAGGTGGCAATTGAGTAACAGATCCCTCCCTCGTAAAGACCCAATCTGCTTTATACAAGTTGGGCAAAAGTAAAGTCATAATTTGAATTGGCTGTCAATTTGTTAGAAATGAAAAAAATTAGGCTCCGTATTCACGAAAAGTTTATGTGAAGGTGTAAAATTGAAAACTTTAAATTGTAAAAATGATATGTATCTATGTGCTCGTTTTACGGCATTTTGAATTGTTGCTCGCAAAACATCAGGCTCCAAATTGGTTTTCGAGACTTTTGTGGATTGTTGTGGTATACGCAAGATTTTAAAAAGCCCCAAAGGAAGAAATCTAGCGCCGTCCAGTTTAAATCACCAAAACAGGAGATCACACACACAGGAAATCAAACTTTCCATCGTTGCCCGAGCTTCGTGAGCGGTTGCTCCATCCTGCTGGAACCAACAATGCACGAGACCAAATTCAGCAACTTGCCGCAAAATAAGCTCGTTTAACATCTGACTGTACCGATCACCACTTACGGTTACGGTGGTGCCGTCAGCGTCCTCAAAAAAATTAGGGCCAATCACGTTTTCACTATAAATGTCACTTTGAGCGGATGCAATGGCTCTTCGTGCATTTCATGTGGAATCTCCGTGCCCCAAGAACGAACGACGCTCTTCGTCACTCATTATGATTTTGGATACGAAATCATCCTCTTCTTACCTCAAGTTTAGCAGAGCATGGGAGTAAGTTAACCTCACTTGACGATCAGCAGGCAGCAATTGGTGAACGGTTTGCACTTTATAAGGGAACATCTTCAGGTCATTTATTAAAATTCAACGCAACGAACGTCTGCTGATGAAAAATTGTGTACATCGTTAAACAACGCCGATGATTGTGGACTCTCTCCGACGTCCTCGGTCACAGCAGTAATATTCTTGGTCAAACGAGCGATGCGAGGAGGGCCATTTTCTGCGAAATCTCTAGTGGACCCTCAACTTAATTGTTCGCGCAAATAGTGCAGGACGATGCGTATGCAGACTGGAAATTGGTCAAATAAGCAGTAATAATAATTCAACGTTCTTTAGGCGTGTATCGCTTACTTTTTTGTCATCAACTAAGCCTCTATCTGTCTACAACATAAATGTCAAAGCATATAATGCCGCCATTTACCAACATTATGGCACATTCACATTATGACATTACTTTTGCCCCACCTTACACAAGACCCTCATCATCACGATCCTGCTCTATGGCGCAAAATCTTGGATCTAATTGAATTCGACTGTTTCAAAAAGAGATAGAGATTGTATTCATGGGGAATGGAGGATATTAAACCTCGAATTCTACGAACTGAATAGTGACGTCTGTGTAGTTAGGCGTCTGCAGATCTAAGGTCTGACATGTTTGAATACGGAGCAACAGAGGACGACACCATTTAAGGTGGTGCACGTAAGTGGAAAAGGACTCAACTACTGCACTGGAGCAGGCTGACGAAAGATCATGTATGCTGAGTGACTTATTGTGTGAGGCTTCACCCAAGTAAGAAAATAGATCCCCTGGCCATATAATTGCCTACTTGTCCATTCGTTACGTTCACAAGCCTCAACCTTATACTCCTCTTCATATGATTTTGTCAAGACGAACTCAGTGATTTCATTATTGTTGCGATGATTATATCCAGGAAGGTTAAAATAACAAATTATGGTCATCTCGATTGATTTCCAATTGCAGTACGCATTCTACGATTACGATTACATACGAGTACTCGTATGTAGGTGCATAAGCTAAATCTACTTTTGATTAAATATAAGTAAATATAAAGAAGGACAATAGACTGTCTTTTGCATCCTTATCCTCATCGATGCTTACCACAAAAAGGTTAAAGGATACAATGTTTCACTTAACAATAAAGATACATATTAAAAGTGCGTTCATTCGCAGTGAATCATGCAAAAGTATCATTCAAAAAAAACATCATTCCTTTTAAGCGATTAGTAAGTTGGTTAGTCCTCATTCGCCGAACAAAAAAATCCCCGATTTGTTAGTAGTATTAGTTTTATAACCATCACCATTTGCATATTCGTACGAGTACGAGTGTACCTATAAGACTTACCTCAACATTTTCAACATCAAAATACGACAGTGTTCGTTTGGTTAGCTCAAACCATCTCTGCTTATAGTTAACCGGTGTGAAGCGTTTCTTATTCTGTGCACGTTTAACCATCATCCCGCTTTTTACAATATCATACAAACGCTCAGACATTTTATCCATTTTGCTTAGCTTAAGATTTCTAGAAGATTTTTTATTCATTTTTACTTTTTTATTTTTTATTTTATTTATTTTTTTTATTATTATTATTATTTTTTTTTTTTTTTTTGTTTATTGAAACAACGTGTGGATGGTATTTGTCGCTTTTTGTGGAACGTAAATTTTATAAAGTGCTTTTTGATGCAATTTACAAGTATAACTACGGGATAGGGGGTGCTGTTCTCGTACACTTTTCATCTGTTGTGATTCGTTTTAAGATGGATTTTCATTCCGACTTCCGATTCTACACTGATGTGTATCTATGGGTATAGATCCGTGAAAGAATTTCATCATTCAAGCAAGAGGTAATAGAAAACTGATTTTGATTTGATTGGGGGAAAGTTAAAGAGCAGAAAGATATAGCAGAAGTAACAGAATTACCAGAAGTAGAACGTACAGTAGAAAACAGATGATAGAGCGATGATAGTAAACGAAGCTGGTTATGCTAAAATTGAATTTATAGGCCAAGCTATTTTAATTGGCACAAAAGATACTCTCTCGTGTGTATGTATACAAATATATGGAATAACTCGTTTTCGTGCACACACTACCCTCAATTCGATTTGTGCGGTTTCTTTATTTAATTTCATTTAACAACAACAACAAAAAAAAAAAAAAACGTACGAGTATACACATATTCTTTCAATCTTCCCCCTAGTTGACTGATTCTCACCATCTCATCCAATGTGAGACCAGTTCTCAAGGACGTTTAATGCCAGTCTCGTGGAGCAAATAAATTAAATCTCTTTCTCAAGCGATCATTGCCAGTTGGCACTTGCCAGTGCCGGTTGACGTCTGCGACAACGATTAAGTTGATGGCTGCTATGGATGTGAAACCAATCTGTATACTTGGTGTCTGAATTGTATATAACACCACCTCCTACGAATACAAAGTAGCCGGTATCGGCTATCAGTACTAGGCATCACTACTACTCCCTAATACCAGAAGATATGGCAAATATGTACAGATGTACAGTCAGCAACATCTTAGCGCGTTAACTAACTATAAATTGCCATCCATCCGGTTGGGTGAAAGAGACCCAATCGCTGGAAGACTATGGAATCACGCAATACCCCGGCTAAACATGATTTAATTTAATTAAAGTCTATGTGTGTCAAGTCAAGATGTGAATTAACAACCAACGGCCTACGGAAGATGGGAGATATATATACGGATACTCTGTCTAAAAGGGGTGGGAAGCAGAACATTATTAACCACCAAAGTGTGGTCAACTCTTGGTTTTACAGTTTGTTCACGAATTGTTGTGGTTTCTCGTGGGATGAGTTATTATATTCGCTCCAAAAATGGAAATTGAACATTTGATTAGAGAGACATAGAACATTTTTGGGTTTATATTCGAACTCTTGGCGAGTCATAGGAGAGATATTTTGGGCTGTTTGGTTTTCTGATTTGGCATCTGGAAAAACCACTTAATGATGTGTATATGAACAAAGTCACACTTTGGAGTGAGTTTATGTCTTAAGGCTATATTTGCGAAACTGTTGAAGTTATTTTAGAAAACTTTTATCCATTTTTATATGGTATATTGAAAGCAACTACAGTTCGAACACTTTTGAAGATGGCTTGCTTAGCATAGTGTGTTAAATCTGATAACTTGCGCGACAGTCGATAGAATTGTGATGCATAATGTGATGAGATCGGCTTCCTTGATTATCTTTCCAGAAAGTGCTAAATTAACACTCTAAGTATGAAAAGATTCCGTGTGCCCTGACACTGAACATGAAGTATATGCCTCACCCATATTTTCCACCTATTCAAATTCTGCTTTCTCGTATCGTTTTTGGATCAAAACGTCATTAACATCAAGGGATGTAGCGTAGGTCCATGCCCCAACAGAAGTGTCCACTAGCCAGTCTACATATAGGGTTTTCTAATAACGACTTGACAACTTTTTTTTTTTAAATAAAAGGCAAACCATTTGAGATATTTCAAAAACTTTATTATTGGCTTGAAGTACAATTAAAACATTTTTGAATGGAACTCAACTTCGTTCATATGGCCACCGTGGACACGTTTGCAGCGGTCGATTCGTTGGACCCAATTTTCAACGACTCGTCCACACATTTCGGCCGAAACGGCCGCCATTTCGCGTTCAATGTTGGCTCTGAGCTCTTCCAACGTCGTCGGCGTGTTGGCATAAGCCAATGTCTTAACGTAGCCCCACAGAAAATAGTCAAGCGGCGTTAAATCGCACGAATGAGGCGGCCAATCGACTGGCCCATGTCTTGAGATAACATGCTCACCATACTTACTCATAACATAAATCGATTGTAGCGTGTGCTATGTGGCTTGCGGCACCATTCTGTTGAAACCACATGTCGTGCAAGTCCATACCTTCCAATTCGGGCCAAAAATAATCGGTGATCATGACGAGATAACGCTAACCATTCACAGTAACGTGACGATCGTTATCGTCGACGAAAAAATATAGCCCAATAGCGCCGCCGGCATGCAAACCGCACCAAACAGTTATTTTTTGTGGATGAAGTGGTGATTCATGAAGCACATGGAGGTTTTCACCCGACCAATAACGCATAATTTGCTTATTGACGAACCCATTGAGCCAAAAATGAGCTTCGTCACTGAAGATGATTTTGCGATGAAATTCATCATCTTGGCGCATCTTCTCCAGAACCCAATCGGAGAACGTACGTCGCTTCAAATGGTCCATCGGCCTCAATTCTTGAGTCAGCTTGATCTTGTATGGGTGTAAAACAAGATCCTTACGCAAAATACGCCATAATGTGGTCTGAGCGATGCCCAATTCTTGAGAACGCCGTGGAATTGACTGATTTGGATCGTTTGCTACGGACGTCTGAACGGCAGCGATATTTTCGACACTTCGACCAACCCGTTGTCTCACTGACACGGCAACATCACACAACGAACATGTAGACTCAATATTTTGCACTAAACTTGTTATTGCCTGTCTACGAGGTCGAGAATTACGACCGAAAATTGGAGTTAACGCTCTTAAAGTTGCATTCACCGACACCGAATATCTGTAGAAAATTTTTATAATTTGCAGACGTTGCTCGTTAGTGTATTTTACAATAATGAAAATGTTGAGTTTACTGAATAAATTGACAGTGACAGTTTGCTGATTAGTGAAAGAGTGCGTTCACAAATTAAATTCAAAGTTGTCAAGTTCCTATTGGAAAGCCCTATATAAGTCATACATATCAAGAATGACTGCAGCAGCTTGTCCCCTACAGGCGTTTCGAAAATAGATACGGCTACGTATATTCATATTATGACACCCTAGACAACATCTTTCAGAGGTTGCTTAGTGTTAGATTACCAACTGAACAAGGTAATCCGAACTACTAACCTAGGTGGCTTCTTAAAACCAAAAAAGAAAAAAAGACTACAAAACTCTCAGAATTGTATGATGCATGAGAAGGTATCAACTGCGTATACATTGGAACCATGTACGTTTAATGTCCCATAAAATGAAATTACACGAGTGAGTTCTAGACACTCGACAGCGCAGTTTGATAAAAATTTGAAGGTGAAAATTTCACATATAACGCGTTTCGAACCTCACAGATGACGATGGAGAAATTTCCCGGCACTGGGAAGGATATGCGATCTGTGCGATCTCATATACCTATAATCATGAACGGTGTTAAGAAAATACACAATGTGTAGGTTACGAAGTATACCAAGGTACTATATTGTTCAAAGTTCTTTGCTGAAAGAGCATATTTGTGAATCCGAAACAATTTTTTTTTTTTTTTTTTTCTGATGACAGTGCTACTCGTATATATTAACTATGTTGGTGAATATTTTCCGGTGAAACGCGATACAAAACTGCAAACATCAATAAACACTGGATCGCTTTAAAAAAATTTTTGTACAACCACACCACCAAGATATGTCTTGAATCGGCTGAAAGTAACGGTAGATATCTGAAGACAGATGGAAGAACATATTCCAGTAAAAGTACGGATTGCGTATTCAGCCTATTCAGAAGGGAAATACGAACTTGAAGCCCACTAACTTATGAACAGGAAGGAAGTTCAGGGACATCTTTAACAACAGCAGTAAGTGGTTGTTGCTTCAACCAACACCTCGTAGAAAATTACATATCTGAATACAATGTCGCCGATTACGTTTCAAAATCAACTTCTCGCCATAGATCTTGCAAAATGGTTGGTACGATGCTATTGGCTATCTTTCAAATTTTCCTCATCGATAGCATAAACGTTATGAATTCTTCTACGTGCCCATATAGGATCCTTCAATTACTTGCGTAGTCAAATATTGTAGACCTTTGACTCGAATCTGTCTTTTGTAATAGTCAGGCACTCAACATTATTGCGGTTACTAATTTACTATTAAGCATGGCTTTTTGTTTTGTGATCTGCCAGTTCCAGATTTTATGAGCAAAGTAAAAAATAAATTTATTTTTTGATAATTCCGAAATGAATTCCGTCTCTTCTTGGTCGTTTTTTCAGTGATTTCTACTGCAATGTCATCGGCTTATCAGAAAATGCCTACTTGGACTGCGCATTCGCAGTATTCTATTGACTTTCATATTATTCAGGCCCAGTACTAACCATTGTTGTACTCCTCCTTTGATTTCGTATTTCTTTCGTCCTCCTTTGAGTCTGTATTCGAAAATAAATGGTTTTATTTCTATCGTACATTAGTCTTCAATCCAGCTTGTATCGGTGCAAGCAAGCTGTGTGGCATGCGGCACCATCTTGTTGGAACTACATATCATTGATGTCAAGTCCACCCAATTCTGGTCAAAAATAATCTTCCAACATGGTATGATAGCGAGCTCCATGATACCAATTTTTGTGGATGCTGTGTTGCTGTACAATAACGCATATTTAGCTTATTGACAAAGCCAAAGCCACTTCATCGCTGAAGGTGGTTTTCGATGAAATTCAGGATTTTCTTTAAACTTTTGCAAACCTCAATCGGAGAAGTGTCGGCGCTTCAAATGATCAAGAGGCTTCAGTTCTTGGATTAATTTGATTTTGTCAAGGTGTAAGGCTAAGATCTTTACGCAGAATTCCTCAAAATGTGGATTGAGAGATTCTCAGCTTCAGATGTTGAACTGAAGCACTTATGGCTGCGATATATTCAGTACTTCGTCCGTCGTACTGGGACATTTCAATAGTGAACATATTAACTCGAATTTATCCACTATAGCACGCACAACTTGGTGAGACGATTATTAAGATCGAAAATTGGAGTAAGCGCACTTAAAGTTGCGGCCACCGAATTAGAATTTCGGTTCGGTAGTAATATTAAAAAAATTTCAAACGTTGCTCGTTCGTGAACTTTACCATGATATACAATGTAAACTTTGATTGACGTTTTGACTTTGAAAGATCATAAAAAAGTTTAGGGGTGCGCTTGTATCAAAATACAAAATTATTATGTGCCTATCCAAAAAACCTTTATATGCACGTGCCATAATTAAGAAGAAAAATGTCAGTAAAATATGTGTGGAAAAAGATACGAACGCCAGCAAATGGTCTAATTCCATCGCCAAAAAGACAATACTTCAAAATAACGACATGAGTCAAAATAGCATGACATATAGTTTGATATCGAAGTCCGCAAGATTATCCGAACGATAAGATGCAAGTGTATACATACATTCATTTGACGCCCTATACCTCCTTAAAGTCCACACGACCTACGTAACGAAGATAAATTCACACCTGTATACGCGTTCTGAATTTCGTAAATTACAAAAAGAAGGCTAAAATGCCCATCTTCTACTCAGTCTACCCTAATTGACATCAGGAAGTTCAGCAATACCTCGTTCTTAAAAAAATCAACCGCAGCTAATCCTAGCCGCTGGCCTTATGATTATACACCCTGACTAACTCGAACTGCAACCAACTTCAGACTGCTATAATTTCCACATCGTTCATGACAGTGAGCTCAAATTTTGAGGATTTGCGTCTCAATTGTGTTGAAAATTTTTTATCCGCGATGGAATTTAAACGTGATAGTGTGATTGCTTTATATTTGGCTGAAAACCACAAGTAGCTATCGTTAGAGCCATCCAGCATCTCAAAATTTGCGTCTTGAACCATAGCTTGTTACCGTGTAATTGGTAGCGTTTCAAAACGCCATGAATATGATCATAAAAAAACAGCAACATCGGCAGAAATGGTTCGGAAAGTGAAGGCTCGAATTGAGCGAAATCGAAGTGGAAGTAAAATGGCTCCTGAGCTCAACATATCGTTGGAACAGATGCAACACATACTGAAAAATGAGCTTGGGTTCAAGCCATTGAAGTTCCAAAAAGCACACGAGCTTACAACGCAACATAAAAAAGGTAGAGTAGAAAGAGAGGAGGAGTTACTACGCTTGCACGAAAGTGGTGAGTTGCCGAATTTGGTTTTTTCCGATGAGTCGCCATTTGTTATCGAGCAATATGTCAACAAACAAAATGACCGAGTTTACTTGCCAAAGAGGTCCTTAGAAAATTTACCTTTCGGACGGCCACCAGAAAACAGGCAGCACCGATGGTGATGGTTTAGGCCTTCATAGCCGCCGATGGTCGCTCTCCGCTCGTATTTTTGGACAGTGGCGTCAAAATTAATGTGATCGTATGCCGTGAAACTGTCTTAGATGTAATATTGAAGCTTTGGGCAAACAATCATTTCACAAGACTCGGCACCGTCTCACAAAGCGCGCGTCAACCAAATTTGGTTAAAAAACAATGTTCCACACTTCATTTCTTCGACACAATGGATTGCAAATTCTCCGGATGCAAATCCGTTGAATTTCTCTGTCTGTATTGTCTGGGGTATTTTGAAGGCGAAGGTTGGCACTAAAAATAACCACCTCAAAAAAGCACTTCGCCGGGAATGCTTTCTTCGGTCGTCTCAAGGCCATAATTCGCGCCAAAGGTGGACATATTGAAAACTACTGATACAATTTGAAAATTGATGTATTTTCCAACATTTTTTGCTTTGGCACAAAATTTTATTATCAAAAAATAAAAAAAATAAAGCAATTTAAAAAGTTGCAGTTCGAGTCAGTCAGGGTGTATTGTAAGCATACACCAGGAGCCAGACGTAACGAACTATCGACGAAAAAGATTATAAGCTTTCTTTTAATACACTGAGGGATAACCGACACCATCCTCTGCTATCTTTATTAAAAATCTCTTTTGTAATCTGATTTCCCAACAGAAAATCGGTAGCACCTCTATGATGACGCCGAAATTGTAACATTATAGCAAAAACAGAAAACAAGACTCTAGCTCCGACGACTAACCAATAAAGGCGATGTACAAGTAAAGGGCATACAATAAATCAGCTATTAGGACCAATGATGATTCAATATCTTGCAGTAATCATTCGAAGACGTAAAACTGTTCTGCAACAGCTCACTGGCATCTTTCGGTATATCTTTTTGCATAAGCCAGTTGATGACACAAGATCCGAGATAGATTTCAGTACACCGTAACGCTGAAAAATACGCGATGTTCATTGGAAACCCTTTTTTCCTTTTCCAAAAATTGTTTAAGTAAATGCGTTTAGTCTATGGCTGAAAACTGATTTTACGAAGACCCGATATAAACAGCTAATGGTCTACCGTCGAGAGGTACATAGACAATTCAATTGAGGTCAACTACAGCAAAAATTGTCGATCAAATTCCCGATATGGTGATGGATGATCAGAGAATTAAAATTCGTAAAATTGCTAAGGCTATAGGCATATCTCGAAATCATTTGGTCGAAACCACAACACTGGTCACCTTGGACAAAAAACGGACCCGGATGACCACTTTTAAAAAGTGTATGGACATGTTATAGCGAAATTTCTTCATTGTTTTGTATTTGTAGATGAAACTTGAATCCATTACTTCACGCCAGAAATAGAATAAAAAATAATGTTGGGGAATGTGGATTAAAAAATTATCGACGTTATAGGCAGAGTTGTTGAACAAATTTATTGGAGACTTTTACTCCTGACTCAAATGAAGTGCATTGAGACTATTTTGCAAAGAAATAGTATAGCTCGGTTGGTTTGAAAAAAATTAGACCATCTCTAGCCTAAATCAATCGAAGTAAAAGCATATTATGTTGAAATTAAAAAAGACTTTTACCGAACCAGCGAACATCAGGAAGAGCTATGTGACACTTCTCTTAAATTTTGCACAAAAAGTCAAAGTTTTTGAGAAAAAAGTGCTCTCGCCCTGCCAATTCGTTTTTAATGAATTTACTAACAGCACTCGGATAATATTGAAAATCAGCTCATTTCACGTGCTTAGCACAACAGAATGTGTGTATGTGTGGACAAACATAAAAGTAAATGCCGCCAGTTAGCCACATGAGGCCAATACAATCGTCATAAATAAGTTTGTATCTACATCCACTGAGTCACTCCTACTCAATGGAATCAACTTCACTTACATCGGTCACCGCAGTAAGCAATTATAATCACGTGCTTGACAGGTGCGACTCTCGAACTTCAACTTATTGGATTTACTATCGGGAAAATACCAAAGCACTCTGTAGTTGCAAGAAATATGAGAAGAAGTTTCCGAAATAATAAGCACAATGTGGCGTAGGAAATTTGGCAGTGCGTCATGGATCGATGAAGGCGCTGCCAGTAGAATAACCAAAATTGTGACTGTCCCTTAGGCGGGGAATGAAAATTTTCGGATACTTCATAACACATCACACATACAAACTTTTTTAGCTGACCATAAGCATATGGATAGCTACGAGTACGTGTAGCCAAGTCAAGCTAAAGACCCGAAATCTTAAGAAATATAAACTGTCCGTAACTGACTAATTTTTGCAACACAATACATCTGTAGGATGGGATCAATAAGAGGCCAAGTGAGAGGTATCTTTAAAAGAAGAAAATAAACTTAGATGAAAACTAATCTGCGTTTAATTTGAGCTGGAGCAAAAAATCTGTTTCTTTAATTAAGTCCCACGGCATCCCATCTGAAACAATACATTAGCACTTTCCAGCAAAACATACCTTCCCTTGGCCTATAATTTGTCAATTGCCTTCTGTCTATCAATAATAAAGAACTGAAGTGGCTCATAAAAGTGAATTCTTTATAAGGGAGCGACTTTGCAATAACGCATCAATCATACTGTTGAAAGGGGTGTTGTGACTTAGATAGTAAGGTACTACCAACTTGATGAGAATTTATGTATCTGTCTGACGCATAAAAGACGGGAGGCTGATCAGTCTGATAGCTCTGGTTCTTGAGTGTTAATGTTTATTACCTGTTGGTGCAAAAGCCACCATTAGCTCTCAAATTAAATACCAGATATAACTTATAGTACTAAGCTGCCTTGCAGAATACATGACAAGTTCTGTCTTGATTTATACAATCCACACTGTATACGTGACATACAATAACCAGATATTGGTACACAACCGTTGAAATGAATGTCTATCAGTAGATTGAGCGGTTAGGCAAGGTGTTAAGCTGAAAATATTCTGACAGGGAAGTGAGTATAGAACAACAAATTAAAGACAGATGGCAAATAGTAATCGATTGGGCAAACTTAGCAACAGAGAAGACAGAGATATATATTTCTTCCATTCCCCACTTTCAATAATGGAAAAAATGCACTGCACCATGAAGTAATTCAAAATTTAACATCTCGTCAGGCTGCCTAAGGATGAAGACGAGCTAGACTATAGCTACCCAGGAACGAAATATAAGACAAGCCTAACCACTTATTCATTTTTGGATGATTGGACTTCCAAAACAGCAGATGTAGAGACAAACCGAAATGGAAATCTTTGAAATGTTTGATGATCTACGATTCCAAAATACTTTCATAGAGTCAAAAGCAGCGACACATATTTATACGAAGTACCTCCAGAAATATTTAGGTCTGTACGTGTCGATGTGGCATGAATTTCTAAACACAGAGATTATATCTTCCGCTGAGCATTAGTGCGATTTAGAAGACACATGACATCATCCGGCACATAAAACATGAAATCGATAACAGACAACGGCTTCTGACACATTGTTTTCACTGCATCGAGAATTCTCTAAAACAAAATGTTTGCAAGGTGACCTGTTTAGCTCTAGGTAGTCAAACCGCACAAACGATGATTGGTTGATGCAAAACGGGCAGTGAATCCTAGATATGCGAACATTTAGAAAGGCCAGTATTGACTCTGACTAATTTGAAGCGTTACTTGATTTAGAGCTAGATATGGCACACCAGGAACAGACGAAACATTTGAGGAAAACACCGCAGCAAGAAAAAAATAAACAGCCTATGCTCGTGGAATAAGGACGAAGGCGAAGAGAAAACGAAGGCAATGGGAAAACAAGAGCAGTATTGGGTGAACCAAAAAAGAGGAGAAAAATAAAATAACTTCGCAGTCTCCCAGCTCAAGGGTGTCAAGAAGAAAAATACAACTAGGCAAGAGACGTTTGTGCAAAAGGCCTCTTTATAATTGTAAGAGGGTGATATCGTATAAAGGAAACCCAACAACGGCCGAAAACATAAATTGCGATCATTTAACTGCTAAAATATCGGTCATATGGTATCTGTCCAATCTATAAAAAAAAGTATTGCACTGCAAACAATGGAGATCTCTTAGTTAATATCTGCCTAACGTCAGCCACGAAATCTTTCTTGTTTGTGTCACAGATTACACGCTGAAAAATAATCTCTCTTGCAGATGTGCACTGCAAGGAGGCAGAATGTCGTCTGACCTCTCCAACCTTGTATAGATAGTATAACGGGCAGACATCAGCACAGAATGTATTATTGGCTATTTCTTTTCTTAAAAACTTTCAATTGAAAAACTATCGTCAACTTCTTTGCTGACATTTGCTGCGAAGTATTCTTGAGGAGCATTTGCAAAACTAACTACGTCAGACTTTCAGGAAATAGGTTATCACTACGTTCTTGCATTAAAAGTCAACCTTCTTTTCTAAGCAACAAAAAAAAAAAAAATGCTGAACATATGCTTTTAAATTTTAAATGCAGAGATGAAACAGAAATTGCGAGCCCGGATTTCACTGACTTTCCAGCTTTATTTATCTCATGGGTCCAGTATTAACTAATCTAGGTCGGTACAGCGTTAGTTTTAAATCATCTATAACAAATCTGATCAGATCAACACTTGATGTTCCACAACGCAGTCAAACAAGACCCCTCATTTTTGTTTAGAATATTAACTTCTAATATATAATCTTCTTTTACGGGAATCAAATCTTGATATCAACATGTATGAAATGAGGATCCATCTCAACACAAGTTAAATCCAATAAATCAGATTGACCTGATTTGGACCTGTGGATCAGCCCGATCCACAAAAAAAAAAAAATATATAGAAGTCTCCTCAACATCGGATACAAGATCCTATCTGCCATATTGTGTGAACTTCTAAAAACCAAAAACTAATTGCTCCCTATCTGCGCATTCTATATTAGACTTGATCATCCCAGTGCTACTTTATGGCGCAGAAGCATGAAGTCTAGATATACTCAGTGGTTTTGAGAGAAAAATTCTTCGAAAAATATTCGGTCTTGTTTGCGTTGATGGGCTTTGGAGGAGAAGATTCAATGACGAACTATACGGGCTGTACATGGACAATGACCTTGTCAAAAAACTGCACACCAATTTTAACACTTATACTGTTACTCACAGAGTCTTTGGATCCAATCCGGTTTGGCAACGCAGTAGAGGACGAGCTCGCTATAAGTTCAACCGACTTGGGGTGGACAACTGGAGGAAGTTAGCCTGCCATCTCTTGCTGTCATCTTTTATTGCAAACATATGAGAACTAGCATCCCTTACCTAAAAGCACCTCTTTCGACAACTGCTTTAAATAGCATCCCTTTGACTTTCTTAAGAAGTCGCAGTATCAAGGGTAGCAGAAATAGCAGACCTAAGTAGTCTTCTCTTGCACAGCAAACTGAAAATGACGTATGAATATGCTTAATTCGTGCCACAGGCCTACAGGCTCCAGATGAGTTCCACATCTAAGGTAATGCTTTGAGTATACAAAATGGCCACCAGTTCTCAATTATTTCATAGCCGTTTGGTGGTGGAACAGTCTCAACTGTTCATCAACTTGCTTGAGACACCCTTACTAGGATGAATAGGTAAATCAAATCATGAGAGTAGAATAGCGTTATTAGAATTGCTACGAATTACTAAAAACAGAGAAAATTCTGCATTCATTTTTAGACAATTTGTGTACAATCGAGCACTTTCGACAACTCGCTGTTACTCGCTGATACCATTTCATTTCTCGTTTGTAGCGTGCGTTAATTAAATGTTTTAAGGCATTTGAACAAACGGCTTGACAAGTCGTTCTTGAACACAAAACAAAATATACATTTTCAACAGAAAATAAATCATATGCATATCGTTTCGAACAAAGATAACTTTCGATAGCTACAAGTTTGTTGTAGTTTTAAAGTTGCTCTAGATGTAGGTATAAATAAATAAACCTGGGCAACCGTTGATATTTTGGTCTGCCTGAAGTGTGAAGCTTAAACAGTCTTCACTTAAAGGACAAAGATCTTGCCTTTAATACAAAAATCTGGCCATTCTTACTGGGTGTAACCGATTGCAAATCGATTTGTGAAACATTCGAGCTGATTTTAGGCGTCTTCGAAAGAAAAGTACTTTGTTTGATATCTGGTCTACCTTCCTGAAGAGATGTAAGGATGAGAGGACCTTGGTCATAAAGGTTTTCGATCCCCCGCCATCTGGTATGAAAAGAAGATTGATCTCAAAGATCAATCATTCCCAGTTGAAGAACAGTTTTACCTTAAAAGAATACAACTGGAAGCAAGGCGCTAGGTGCTATAAAAGAAAAACGGACTTTCCAATCTAAGTAAACAAAATGAGGAAGCGCAAAACGGGAGGCAAAAATTAAAATTATTAGACCTCGGCTGGATCTCAGCAGATTATATTTCTCTGAGAGCTGATAAGAATGACATTTCAACATCACTTTCACTTTCTCGTCACTCTTAATGTATAACAGTGATTATGTGCCACTCGTTGTCAACGATTTCCCTTCTGCTACAATCACAAAGCACCCTAATTGCTTTGATAGAAACACTACCCAGTAGACATTCCCAGATTTGATACTAAACATTTAAGCGCCAAAACAGGCAACTCCATCCATCAACACATTGTGTACACACATGAGCTCTTTAAAGTGCAACGGCAACCCGATTAGACTCCAGCGTTCAGATAGGGTAAACATTCGCTTCCATATGTCGGACAAATAGGAAAACAAATTCCACACATGGCAACCGTTACCAATTGGCCTCAAAAGAACAAACAAACAATCCAAAGATTACGATACATCGTACTCGCACTCGTATGCACTCTCGGGGGCAATCATGTAAACACTTTTCTTGATAAGGGGAACACCATTCCCAAACCCAGTTTGACCACATCTTGGCTTCCGATAAGAAATCTCTCAACAAAATTCAACTCGTCCGTGTGTAAACAACCACACGCACCCAAGTCTACAGACTCCGTACAATGCAATCCTCCTTCAGCTGTGTCGTCGGGCCAATCCACTCTAAGAAGAATCTAAACAGAAAAATCTAAAACCAAATCGCCAGCGCGCAAATAATACGCAAAACAACCAAATCGTGCCAATCAACTGTGACAAAACAAAATGCAAATTAGTGCAAAACAACAATCAAATCAAAATCAAAATCAAAATCAAAAATTAATTATCTGATTGGTGCAGCACACCAGAGGCGCATAACAAAAAAAAAAAAAAAAAAAAAAAAAAAACAAGAATTTCAGGAAACTAAAGTCCAAGTCCAAATGCAAATACAAACCCAATTCCAGATCTCGACACCAAAAAGCATTTTACAAATCAGAAATAGTGAATTATCTACCAAAAAAGTGCAACAATAGGAGGAAAAGATTTGAGTAAATAGGAAAGATACAAATAAATGCCAGATAAGCAGACGAAGAAGTACAAATAACAATACCCGAATGCGAGTGGTTTTGAAACCGAGAGTAGGGCGCTGCAGATTTGCAGGTTTGATGATGAGATTTCTCAACGGAGACTCGGATCTCGAGGCACTTCTTGGTCACTTTTCGTTTTCATGGACGGAATTTCTATTCGTTTCTTTTTTCTTTTTATTGTTTCCTCCGGCGGTTGCGGAAGTTTTTCGTTTTTATTTTTTCTGTTGAAACCTCTAGCCACCCATGTAAGACATTATTTTGCACAAATCACAGGTCTATTCACTTGTTTTTGTTGTCACTCGGAATTTAGACTATTAGACGGATCTTTTTTGATAGATTCGAGATTTATTTGAGATTTAAAAATACGAGAAATACGTTAAAATCCGGACAAGAGATGGAGAATCAAACCGCACCGACGAACACATCAGACACTGGTCCACCGTCAGCCATTCCTGTTTAAAAAAAAAGAAAAAGAAACTACTGAGTGAAGTTTGTTGCGGTTGGTATAGATAGCAGTTGATTTTGTTATTTTGCGAGGGTGTTTTTGTTTTTGTTTGAGTATGTTTGACGTTTATAATGGAATGAGAGGGAAAACGCCTGCAAGTGAACGAAGAGTGAATCTGATTGGAATTGCAAGCAGGTTTGTTAGGTGAGAGAGGTTTTTTTTACGTTTTATTTTTATTTTTATTTTTTTTTTTTTTTTTGTAGGGCTACAGTGGTGACAAACTGTATGGACTTGCTGATGCACATTCACTTTGTCTTTTGAATATATCTAGCAAAAATGGAGACGTTAATACCACAGATTAGTTGGAGGTCCATTAACATAGTGTGAGGCTACCCGAAGTTCGTCATTCTTTTCATTCTTAATTTATTTTTACATCTTTATTCATTACCTCTTACATTTTAGAAAATAAAACACTAAAAACCTAGACTAACTTATTTTATTCTATTTGAAAAACGAAGTGGCTCAATGTTGGAAACCGTACAAAGTGTGTTGGTACGAAACAAGACAAAATATGAATGTTGAATGTTGCCACCATTACCATAAGATTAAATCGTAAGCGTACCCAAAAATTAACGACCAAGTTATGGTAAAAAAACCAATGATTGAACACGATGCGTGGAATATTGTTACCGCTTACGCCCCTTTAAAAAGTGATATATTTTGGGCTGATTTTGAAGATCTACCAAATGGAGGAAAGAAAAGTGGCTTCTTGTTGAAAACGACACCCTTATAAGTCCCTAACAGAAAGGTGTTAAGGCAGTACGCCGACGAAAACAATCATTCTGGTGGAAGGAAAACATCTTCCAAACATCCGCAAACTATAGGATACATGTTATATATATGTAATACATTGGATGTATGTTACATGACCATCGTTAGACCCATTATTACCTATGGTGCGCTGTTATCTCAAATCACCTACATAAGTTGAGATACAGGAGCGTTAAGGTCTACTCCTCAAGCTGCACTAGAAATAATGATCAATCTTTGAAAATCTCGATCAGCCTAACAAGAATGAGGCCTATGGACGCACTGCAATTTAGGACACGCGTCTGTAATAGAGGAGTATGAGCCATCAAAACTGAAAATGTGTAGTATTACACCGTTTCAAGTGTGGATTTTGATTAGAGTTTCTCCACATCATTTCCTAGCAAACATGAGTGGTAAACTAATACGTCCACCTCCACACGGACGGGTCCAAAATGGAGAAAGTTGAAGTTGAAGTCTACCGTGAAATGCTACAAATCCAGGGATCTTTCAAGATTCTGGATAAATGTAGTATTGATCAATAAGATCAAAAGATCAAAAGATCAAAAGATCAAGAGATCCCGGAATTTATTCAGAAAATTATAAATAAATCTATATTGTCCCCTTTAAAGTAATCCCCATCGACTGCAACACAGTTATACCAGCGCTTAATCCAATCCTCGAAACATTTTCTATATTCGGTTTTCGGTATGTCCTTCAGTGCTTCCAGCGATTTTTCCATTACTTCCTTTCGGCTGCTGAAACGCGTTCCCCGTAGTGGTTTATTTTTAACTCGATTGAACAGAAAGAAATCACATGGATCCAAATCAGGTGAATTCAGAGGCTATTGGATGGTATTTGTTGCATTTTTCATCAAAAAATTACGAATAATGATGGCGCACGACGGTGCGTTGATTGTCTTGATGTCTTGGATGGATCCATATGCAATGCTCAAATCCTCCGCTATCTTTTTGATGGTTAATTTACGGTTATTGACCACGTTTCTTTTACTTCATCAATGTTTTCGTCGGTTTTCGATGTCGATGGTCTGCCACTGCATTCATCATCTTTGATTGACTCACGAGCACTTTTGAACCGCTGGTAAACGACGTATTCTTTAGAGAATCGTTGCCGAAGCACTTTTCCAACATTTCCAACGCTTGCGCACCATTAAATCCGTTGTTGCAAATTTAAATCCATTTCTAAAATTGTAAAAAATCGCCAACACACACAGAAATAGATGTCCTATAACTTTTGCAAATGTCAAGCTATGACGCTAAGATTTAGAGGGAATGTCAACAACAGATGTACTAATAGAACTCAAATCGGAACAATGGGAGCGCCACACGGTGATTATTCGGTTTTTTCTTTATCAAGGTGGTATTTGCCTCTTTTAAAGGCAGTACTACTTATGGAAGCTTGGCAAGTAAAACCACCAAATCCATGGAGGTATAAAAATATCGTCGAAGTCTAAGTGGAGTCTACGAATTTCTCTGAGCGGATATCTGCTGGGTACTTGGACACACAAAAGTGCAAGGGAATGAGAAAACAGATGAGCTACCAAAAAAGGAAGTCTCTCTGCACAATCCATAAAACTATCCAACAAAGCATGAATCTTCAGGAATGATTCTTGCATTTTACACTCCCTTTAGCTAAAAAAAAATCCTAAACAGGTTAAGAACATGCACCCCCCTCCGACTCAACAAAGAAGACTTTCGTATCGTGTCGTAACTGTCTCATTGACAGAATGGTCAGCAAAAAAGAAGCCTCTTGCTGGGCGACAGCCTTAACCTCCAAGTACTTCCTGCCAAATACCTGTCAGCGAAGCAAAACTGATGATCTCATTAGATTTGTTAAAAGCTGTGGCTGGTTTTCAGCCAACACAAGCTAATACTAATATAGCTAAATATAATGATAATATAATACACAAATAATACGAGTATCAACAGGGAATGACAATAGATCAATAGGTCTCCGTGTATGCTAGTAGAACATCCCTTATTACCTAACCTAACCTAAATGGAATATCAAAGGAGGAAATGCCTGGCAGAAAAATTACATCCTATGCGTCGGTTGTCTGATAAAACAACCTTTTACGAAAATACATTATTGCTGCTACAAAAACAGTTTGTTTTGCTTGCATTGTGGACTTTCTCCAGCACGCCTTGCTCCGCTCTAGCCACATTGATGAATCTCCCTCTCCTTGATATTCATATCATGCGCTACACTCTCAAAGCCATCTTCCGTTTAAAGAGAAAGTGGTATTTGGTACAACAACCACTAGAGCTTTAATGGCCTTACGTGCCGGCTGTCTTATGACTGTGGTCTTATGGGCATGCCACCTGATGCAGACACCAAAACTCATGCTGCAGAAAAAATACGAAATCAACTCTTCCTGTGCCCAAGATTGGTTCCGGCCAGAATCTGACACAGGAAGGAATGTAGTCGGATCTGCAAAGATGATTCCAGAACTTGTATACGATGGCGTGCTGGTGTCGTTAGAAAAACTTGAGTCTATCGTCAAAGCAGAGATATAGGCGTTTCTGATGACAATGAAGAATATTGTGAAGAATCGGTAGATGGGACAAATTATTTGCATCTGTAGCAACGGACAACGGACCACAATGAGATGAAGAAGTTTTTCAGGTCCCAAACCTACGTTAAGTCTTCGGTTAAGAATTTCATATGAGCACAACTGCAGATGGCATAACTCCCCAGATTTCCGGCAGACCAAATGAGCGCTTCCCGACGTCTCTAAGAGGTCACCGATCAAAGATTCTTCAGAAGGAAAGCTTACAGTCTGCTTATTTACGTCGTGACGGGGTATTACACTCTTACTAAATGTGCTGGACAAAAGAGATACAACACATAAGACCTCTGCTGGTACTGTATGCATTTTATCACTGAAGCACTTACTCATCTTTCTTCGAAAGACTGAAAGATTCCGTTAAAAATACTCGTAGCTTACAAGGAATACAATGGACTAGTTCTTTGTCTGAATACTCTACTTCGACAGAAAAAATATTTTTTTTTTTTTTTAAAAACTTCAAGGTGGGCGAATAAACTTGTTTAGCCATGTTCAATTAAGTTTGACATGGAATCTAGTCTTAAAAGCATTAGAGGTTAGAGATCCAGTCAATATTTGAAGAAGAGAACTGAAAAATATATGAATCACATAAATGCAAAATATTGGCTACTTGGCATAATAAGGTGATTCAAAATAGAGCGGCCTGTAGAATGGTTGTCTGGTCTGAAAATTTAGCTAACCCCACGAAAGCGGTTTCTTTGCATTGCTGGTACGTGGAAGAAATATGCAGCTATGCGTGTTACATATTTCAACGATTAATAAAAAAAAAGAACATTTGTAACTAAAACGGCCATTGGTTGAAAATTATACTATTTTCTCATGGACAAGTAGTTTGTCAAAATCTTTGGGCATCTAAGTGCGGTTTTCTTTTCTTTGACTTGAAAAGAAGGGTACCTGTATCTTACAGCGTATATAAATTTCGAAAAATATTGTGGTGTGCTTGGCACCTATTTTTTGTAATCGGTAAATTAAGGCAAAGAAGTTTTCTGCACGTGACCAAATGCAATTTTTATGCACGTGGCCATTTTCGCCAAAACAGCTTTACATGCTTTCACACTCTCATAGAAGAAATTGATGATGCTACCAAAGATTGCTTCTACGAGCTCCTCGACAAAACCTACGAGCACACACAATAACGTGATTGGTATGCATCACAGTCGCAAAGGATAGCCTATACGAAACCACGTCTGGTTAACTTTGCTACGGTTTCCTCACCTCAATATTCATAAAGGTGCTTCATCTCGAAAAGCTCTATGCAATTTTGAGTTCTAAAAACTGTTGCTCCGGATTCTAAAAAGCAAGCATTTAATGTGCTAGGCTTATCCTGACCACTGTTATGCAACTCTGGTTTGGTGGAGAGTGCAGCCACGCACAGTTTAAAAAACAACTCGCATATAAAGACGAAAGCGGCCCATGTTTGAGCACATGTACAAAAGAGGAGGCAAGAACACCGTCTTCTTCACCAATCAATTTGCTTTAAGTATGTCAAGGCTACTGTACTAGGCGGCCTAGTTGTCGAGCTATTTAGGGCTGCAAAATGTGATTTAAAATACATTTTACACTAAATACGAGTATTTGCAAATATATCTGATGAATGGAATCTCAGCATCATTTACCTGGTCCAAAAAAGAAAATCCTCTAAACTGCTTCAGCTCTAAGAAACCCATCAGGTATCATGCGAAATCAGTTGGAGTAAGGTTCATATCTGGCTCTTTGGACTGTTATTTAGATCAGTATCTCTAATTTATCTTACACATTTGTCAAATCTTTTAATTCAAAAAACCTTCAATCAAAATGCGTGGATGTATCTCTATCCACATTGGTCGAGCTGATGTCCAGATTGATAACACTTGCTGGGAGTTGCTCTGCCGATAATCAGATGCCACCAGACAAGACTGTCGGAGAAGGTGATGGATGATTCATTCAACATTTTTTTCAGCGAGATTGGTGCTGGCAAGCAAGTGCCCCGTACCGTTTTCGTCGATTTGGAAGTCCGTACCAGAATTGTTTCATCCAGAGCAATTTATCATCTGCAAGAAAGACGCTGCCAATAACTACGCTTGCGTTCATTACATCATTGGCAAGGAAATCGTCAACTTGATCTTGGACATGATCCGTAGATTCGTTGACCAATGTACCGGACTCCAAGGTTTCCTGATCTTCCACTCCTAAGGGCATAATTTAGAAATTCACTGATCGTGAGAAGAAACTTGCCGGTTGGCATAAGACCCACAACATCTGCGTGTGCAGTGCCTTTTTTTTTCCCTTTTTAGATTCAGAAGTATTTCGCTAAGAAATAGGCTCCACAGAAGAGGTCACACCATCCCTCCTTGAGAGGTGTCCCTTGATGTGGTGATCCTCAATACCGTGTTACCTAGTGTTGCATTGATGTTCTTGTTGCGGAGCATAAATTCTTACTCATAGCGGGAGTGTTGATAGTATTGAATTCTCATTTGATGTCAAGGAGCACTGATAATGTGTGCTCTTTATCGTGAAGACGTTTTTTCAATCGTTATGACAGCTTCATGTTGATCGGCAGAAAATATGGCTGAAGAATGGAATTTTAGCACTGTTTACCCAATCCACAAGAAAGGACACCATCAACTGCACCAGTTTCCTTAACATCGCATACAAGATCTTATCAGCCGGTTCATGTGAATGACTGAAGCCAGAATCCATTTATTAACGATATACTTGGCCCATATTAGTGCGGCCCGGTAAGTCCACAATCGAGCAAATATTTACACTACGGCATATCCTGGATAGCACCCAAAAAGTCAAAATTGGTGCGCACCAACACTTTATCAATGTTAAGGCTGCATATGACAGGATTTGTGTAGACGAACTATACAGAGTTATGTACGTCTAGCTTTGGTATCCCTGGTAAACTAGTCAGATTGTATCGGATAACATTGTAGAAAGCTGGATGCTCTCTAAAAGTAGGGAACAATATTATCGAAATCTTTAATATCAGAAAAGGATTGAGGCAAGAAATGCGCTGTCATGTAACTTTTTTAACACCATAGCTGAGCAAATTGTGTGAAACTCGCAAGCCAACACCAGAGGCACAATTTTCAAAAAGTCTAGCTTCAACTATTTGGATACGCTGATGAGACTGACATCATCGGCACAACTCGGTGAGCTCACTCTAACGAGTTCACAAGTAATGAAAGAAGCGGAAAATGGGTTTAGTCGTAAGTGAGAGCAAAACTAAGTATTTGATGTCAACAAGGGACACACGACATCGATGAATCATACAGAACATTAGGTAGCTATAATTTTGAAATAGTCAGGGACTTTGTATACTCCTCCTCCGCTATTAAATCCACATATTAACGCAAGAGTAACTGTCAATCGCCGTTTCTAGAGCTAATAAACACCAACGCCCCAGCCCGAAGGGTCTTCGATTTCAACTCGGAAGTTGAGTAGAGAAACAGATTACCTTAAACGGTGCGGACAAGCGGAAGGGAAAATCAACCAACTTAAAGTGCGCAACAGAAGGCAGTTAATCAGACACCACGCTAACTGAAAAGGCCTATTTGTTGAGGCCCAGGAGCTCCCCCAACTGTAAGTAAGTAACCCCTTGTATAAATCATTTAAAACCTTCGAATGTCTTTTTGCATCTTTTGATTGCCTCTGTATTGTCTTTTTTTAACTTCAAATTCTTTGTCAAATGGACAAATTTTATTAAAGAGGCAATCCATTATCACAATTCTTTTAAGCGCATTTGATTATAAATTATATTTCCGTACTGGCAACTATAAATTACTGCTTCCCCGCAGCATTCCTTGTTAAACGTTTCATTAGAAATATCCCAAAACAAAGATAATTCGCTACCCACCCCCAACAAATTTCCCAACACACAGCTGAACAGTTTTCCATTCATTCACTCTAAGTCAGTTTTCCACCGACCGTCATTGATGAAAATTCTTCCACCGCTGCGTTCCAAGTTCTGCCCGTGTTTGTGTGAAAAATCGATTTTATTTTTGGAAAATTCCATCGCTCTTCGAAAAATTGGCAAAAATGCGATTCACTGTCTGAAATTGTGTAGCTTTATTGAAAATTTTCAAAGTTCTCGTAGAAAACTGAAATTTTCAGTGAAAATGGGTTTCAGTGCTCCATTTCTATGCTTTTTCTTCATCGGGGCTTCGCTAGCAATCGACCAGGCATCCGTCGGGGAGCTGTACACTTTCAAAATAGAACCTCACATGTTCAATTGGACGCATCAAGGTCTAAGTGATCAGTTTCGCTACAGGCCATCAATTGAAGGGTACCCAGACCTGCCCGTTTGGCTTCGGTACATGTATAGCAATGAGTACCACTCGGGATTTCTGTATGGCACCCCACCGGATCGAATGGCTGGCAAAAAAATAAGTCTAGACATTGTTGCGTTGAACAAGCAGAACTATGAAACCCGGAAGATTGTCCTGTCCGTCTATGTCAATCATAAGTTTCCCGCGCCGAATGTCATTCAAATGAAAATCGACAACCTCAACTGGGTGCATCTTATGGATCCCGGGAGGGTGGAAAACTTACGCAACATCTTCCGCAAAGACCTTTGGCCAGAAAGTGAGCATGACTTGAGTTTGGTCTTCATGGAGTCTGCTGTAAATATGGGCGGACGATTGCCCTTACGACCGCAACAGAGAGAGGGGTGAGTTTTGAAATTTAAGTTAATTTAAATCTCTTTAATTTTCTTGGTGATTTTCAGAGTGATTGTCCACCTTGGAAGCTTTTCTCAGTTCTCTGAACGCCTTAAGGAATTGCAGGAAGAAGTACGTCCCCTGTACAAATTGCCTTCGTGTACTTACAAGCGAACCTCGGTGCAGAAGATTTTCGAAAACGCAGGGTTCAAGTTAGATTGGTGCGCATTCAAAATGGTCGGCACGGAAATATCTCCAGAGATTCTCTTCCATAATCACGGCATGAAGGGCTATCATGGATCTGAGTTAAGCACTTTAAGGCGAACCGATCGCTGGCATGGTATTGCAAGAGAAGATGCTCCTCAACGGAATTACATCGATGAGTTTGCTTTTGCGTTTGCTATTCCTGGAATGATTTTCGCCGTGCTGTTGGGCATTCTATCAGCAGTACTGTGTTTTCAGCATGAAAAACTGTAAGTGAATGGGAGCAGAGATGTCTGGAGGTTGTCAGATCTTTGAAATTTATTTTATTTTGAGTTTTTCTTTTTTATTTATTTCTTTTTTAAGATTCGATCCACAGTCTGAGTATTTTTTCGCACAGATATTTCATCTCTGTGAAGATAGAAAAAAAACATCACCCAGGTAATGAGGGGAATGAGTTTTAAGGGGGCTCCGGATAACTTAGATTAGAGTTTGGTCACTATTATAATTATGTTTTAGTTGGTTTTGATATTTTGAAATTCCGCCTCCTACTTCAACTTCTTTTTTAACTTGATTCATCATCGATTTTCAGTGAAAAGGACTGTCACATAGTTTCCACAGTTCAAATGGTGCAATGTTCTGATACGAACAACCAACCGACTACCACCCTTCGAAGCTTAAAGGATCCAAACTTACTTCTCGACAATGGCAGCTTACACTCTCAAAGGTATGCTTTTGAATATACATACATACATACATACAACTTTACTTTCAATAGTCTAAGTACGAGTTATTACCCGAACGAAAGTCCATCAAATACGTATCTACGTCCAAAACCACCACCATATAAGGCACCAAGTGTCGGAAAGAATAGCGTGGATATTTGACAATCATCTCCTAGAATCTTGTACTGCTAAAGAAGTCCGACGCAAAGGATTTAATGGAATAAAACGCACATTACATACGCGTATCAGAATAACCAAATATATCATAATAGTCATAGAAATTATTTGTGGTGAATACTCAACATATCTCTGACCCTAAATTTTGTATTTATCGACTACGTTTGCGTTAACCTTAATTTTTTTAAGTTTTGGTCATCACTTTTAGTTGTTTTTAATGTTGATCAGCATAGTCAATGTTCAAAATAGAAGATTCTGTTGTAGAGAATTAGTTGATTAGATTGAACTAGACAGTTATGTAGAAATAATTGGTAATGGTTTTCTTACAACTATAACATTTATTGTTCAAAAATGTTTGTCGTTTTATTTCTTATTTAGTTAATTGCAGTCACTCTACAATCTGGAAACAATACTGAGAAGGAAGTGCCATTCATGGATAATAGTTGGATACTTTAATTGCGCTTTTTTGACAGCATTGTACTTTGGAAATTTTAAATTCCGCTCTGCTATTATTTCCTCAGTCAGTTGTATCGGAATTGAATTAGCATACGCTGCCATTCCTGTTTTACAGCCGAAGAGTAGCAACGTAAATTCGGGAACAAATATGAAAAGTAGAGGATGCTATCGTCAGAAATTGGATTTGATGACGAAGAGTCTCATCGATCCTAAATGCACGCATTTTCGATAAAAGAGCCTGATGTCTTAGAACATCCGGTGCAGGTATCTTACTTTCGCCAGATGGGTGTAGGCTTGGGCTCAACTTTTAAATAAAGCATTCCAATAAGTTTTCGTTTCTCTAGATATTTTATTAGGTAATGGTTTAATGAACGAACGGCACCACTCACATTCCCGAACGGCTTACTGGCTTCATTGTAACCGACCCCTCATCCTAGGGGTATCTATAACTGAACTGGCTCTCCAGATCGGGGGTTGTGTCAACGGGGTAACAACTCGGCCTTGGAAAAAATCTATAGTTACGAAGCAGCAGCAGGCCTCGGATTCGGACGCATCTACCCTGGGGTTCTTCCAAGAAGATGTTACATTTGGGCGACATTTATTGCGGCGACTGTTATTGACGGCAAGAGCAGCTTCTATTTGGACGCGGATTTGTTGTTAGAGACAGACTTATTCAAGAAGTCTTGAATTTCCGTCATGTCAATGAGCACCTCGTATCAATCCGTCCATCCGACTCGGATAAAGCTAATATAGCCATATCTAATCTTAATCTAACAAAGCTGCTGGAGCGGACGGCCTAACTAAAGAGCTCTTCAAAGCGGCAGGCGATGACTTAGTAAATACTAGTACAATATATATACATATACACATATATTTGTAAGTACAATGGATCTGTAGGAGGAGAGAAACAGAAGATTGGTCTTTTTCTAGGGATGGGCTGGACAAATACTGTTGTCTATTCGGAAGGAGTCCTAAAGAATAAAATTGATGAAAAAGCTTACACAGTAGTTTTGCACCATCTGGATTATAGATTTGTATGTGTTGAAATTTTTAAATTTTAAAGACACAGTGATCGGACGAGCCAATAGGAAACAGCACATCGACGGTGAGGAGCTAAAAATAAGTCTATGCTGTTGAAAGGGTCAACGTCAGGTATTAACGTGGGTTCAAATACAAGTTGGGTTAAGGTTTTTTACACAGCGAAGATCTCTACAAATCGTCCTAAGAGTGTTGTCTGTCCAAAATGTCGAAGCCACCCAGAGCTTATTATTAGAATTTGAGTGGTAAGGTATGATTTACCTAGAAGATGCAAACTTTGAAATCTACGTAATCGAAAGCAAACCTGATGTCGATGAAAACACGAAACAATTCAAGCACGTTCGCTTCTATTTGGTTTACTTAGGTCTGAGCGGAACATCGTAAGACATTCTTCGTTGACAGATATTTCATCATCTTGGGTAGTCGATGAACTTCAAAAACAATTTTAAGTACGCGCAGCTCAACTGTTTTTTCCATTCTCTTTACTACAAAAGAAGTGAGTGACTAGCTCTTAGTTCATATATATATATATCTTAATAACCCTTCATAGTTGAATATTCGTAACTTATGCAAGCCTGGCCTTATAAAGCCATCAAAGAACGAAACATCATAAACGAAGCAAGCTTGTTTTTATTTGGTTGAACGTTCCAACAACGTTCAGCGACTATTAATGTCGTCTACTATTACGCAAAGAATCTGGGCTTAAAGCTCAATTATCCCTGGAAAACGGGGTTTTCAAGGACATTTCTCGGGCTATAACAGGTGATTTGAGAATGACACACAGATGACAACTCTAACAACATATTCATACGATTTTTAGTAAGTACCAACATTCAAACAATATATGTCAACATTTCATGACATTTCGATGAAAACCATAAAAAAAAACCAGTTTCGTGTGTTGATATTGATTTTTTGATGGGAAAAAATTCCATTAAAACTCAACAGTTACTTGAAAAGTGTTATAAAGAATCTGCTACCGAAAGCAATCATTTTTTGCTGATTTGCTAAAAGTTTCGGGCGCCTAAATAAGGCTATTACTCTGGAAGACTTTAAAAAGATCCACAAAATCATTTTGAACAACTGTAAAGTGAAAGTTTGTGGGATACATGACATCGTAAAGATGATGATTCGATGGTGATCGTGTTGGTGATTCAGAGCGCTGTTAGGAGCTGTGTAAGCGAATTAAAAAGATTTATTTATACATTATGTGACAATGGATATAGCCTGAATCTATAACCTGCTCTCAAGTCTCAAAAAATTCTCAGCGGAAATAGGTATAGCTCTAATGAAAAGATAATCACAGAAAAATAATCTCAAAAGCATATTCTGAAGGGTTGAACAAATCATTCTAGAAGAAAGACATAGAAATGTTAGAGCAGCGCTGGAATTTTTGTATTACTTTAGAAGGAGTCTATGCTGATGATTAAAGTCGAATTTCTACAAAGAATCGTGTTTCTGTATATTGTATCGTGGCATTTCTGAATCGCCTGTTATAAGACCTTCGAAAGCAAAGTGTTATTTATATAAAAATATATTCCACTCTTCTGTCATTCGAAATCTTCTCACCGAAATTTACAAAATTAACAACATAGTAAGTGGAAGAGACTTCTACTTAATCTATCTCGAACTTTTGAGACAACAATTTATTATTTTATATATTTCGATTGGCCTTGATTTTTCTTCGCTTTTTACTCTTACAAATATTTATTCCCGGTTTTGAAGTTTTCAGCAAACGCCTTCTAATAGCTCGATGTCAATTACTTCAAAATACCGAATGACTTGGCACCACTTAAATAATTTCCAATCAAACGAGTGTAATTTTTACACGAATCTTTGGGTGTGTGCGATGTAAACATTTCAAAAATTTTCTCGTTATCATTCCAAGTGTCAACAGCATGAAGACTGACCGCTGACACATCCTCAAATTCACTTTGCACTATCGGTACGTTTCGCATATTACTCCAATAAGAAACACGGTGTCTTGACAATTGCAAGTTTACTGTGCCCGCGCTACTAATACGTCGCAAGATAACAAACTAAATGAAAAATCTAACAAATCGAAGAAAATAAAAACACAATGCCGTTAGCCGATTTCCTACAGTTGATTCTCTTCATCGGATCGGCGTTTTTCGTCTCTCTGGTGCTGGCGGTAAGTCATCTCCAGTCCTCCTGAACTTGAACTCATCATGAATTCATTAAATCTTGCAGCTAGTTATAATCCAAAAATCCATAACCACCCCTGTCCCAATAATCAAACGCCATAAAGAAGAAAAGTATTTTGTCGATCCGATTGCAATTAAAAAAGTTGATTTCCCATCTATAGATGATGCGCCAAGCGTGGACTTGAGCGTTGTAATACCCGCATATAACGAGGAGAAGAGACGTGTGTTAATAACATCACTATGTTGTGGTCAGAACGAACTAATTTTCGAGTATTTTGCCTTTTTTATTTATTTAGTGCCAGTAATGCTGGACGAATGCATGGAGTATTTGGAGAACAAAGCCAAATCTGGAGAGTTCACCTATGAGGTGATTGTGGTCAGTGACGGTAGCCATGATGGAACTGTGTCACTAGCATTGAAGTATTCGAAAATGTACACATCTGAAAAATTGCGAGTTCTTGAGTTGATAGAGAATCGGGGAAAGGGAGGCGCTGTACGAATGGTATGCCGTGTTAGATTGTCATCCCAATGATTACATGATGAGGTAATTGTACTTTCTAGGGAATACTTAGCAGCCGGGGAAAGTGTTTGTTGTTTGCCGATGCTGATGGTGCCACAAAGTTTGCTGACTATTCAAAATTAGAGGAGAGTTTGAAAGGAGTAACTACAGACTGGGAGAAAGACGCATTGGTTGTTGGCTCAAGAGCACATTTAGAAAAAGAAGCTATTGCATCGAGGACCTTCTTCAGGTGAATATCAACTTATCTTGCTTAGGAGTGGACTTATAAAATTTTGTTTCTTTAGAACGTTTTTGATGCATGGCTTCCATTTCCTGGTTTGGTTGTTCGCTGTAAAGTCTATTCGTGACACCCAATGTGGTTTCAAGCTACTCACCCGATCGGCAGCTAGGAAACTTTTCAGCATTATGCATGTTGAACGATGGTAAGTTCGAAAGAGTTCTGTAATTAAAGCAGCGTGCAAAGTGTTATCAACATTCCTTCCGCCTGATGGAGGTATTGTGCTCATCGACAAGATATAGTGGCCTGCATAAATAGTTTTCTTATCATTTAGCCCCGACTGCGATTCCCGTACATAATTTTGCCAATTTCGAAACCCATTTCGCCAGTATCAGCTCTTAATTACTATTCTTTCCAAGAAGGTGGTTCTAATTTATCCATGTTTACTTAATAGACAATAACCATAGCCATGTATCGTTATTATAGCCTCCCACCGATGGCGCTTTTATAGACATACGGAGTTGTGCAAACTCTCTGCAATTATTTTACACAGATGCAGAAGTTTTGCGCGATGTTAAAGATATCTGTATGATGTGCTCGTCTCTCGTCTTTGTTTTAATTATCTCCTGTCGGCCGTTAAAACGCTCTCCCTAAAGCGGTGTTTTAAGTCGGCCAAACAGAAAAAAGTCACACGATGCCGGATAAGGTAAATTTGGTGAGTGTTGGTTGGTAATTATGTTGTTTATGCTTGATGCGAAGGCAAAAATACAATACTGCTTATTGGCAGTCTTATAGTCTTCAGAAAAATATTCTTGATGCACACCATTTTAATCCATTAAAACAGAGAGCCTTCTTTTTTTTTACTAAAACGACTTGGTTTCTTCGTTCTGAGCTCATTTGGAATACGCTATCTTGATGTATGGTTTGCGTGTCGTGCTTATAAACTCACGTCTCATCACCAATAATGACGTTCGATATCAGTCATTTTGTCGGAATCAAGCTTGAAAATACATGCTTTTTGCAATATATATACGCTGTTCTTTTTCTCAGGAAATTCGGGTCATTTGTAAGCTTTAGAGCGGCACGTCCCAAACCCAGTTGATATTTTAAAATGCTGTAAACGGATCTAATCAATGGTCATCTTTGTTAATTCAATTTGCAGTTTACGACCAATAAATCCTTGATTTTATCGACGTGTTTCCAAGTTGTTGATTATCGTCGGCGTACTTTACCAAAACGTATAAAGCGTGCATGCCAATCGTAGAGTGTAGCTTGGTACTGAAGTCCGCATATTGGGCTTTTAAGCAACGTGAAGTCGACCTTTATTTTTATCGAAACTACATGTTTGCTGACGAGGCTAACTTCTGGCTCAATGGGCTTGTGAACAAGAAAAGTCTCCTAGAGTGAAGAAAATCCAAAATTGAGATTCAATTACTCCAAGAAAAGTGCACAAAAACAAGCCCGAAACTCGCGTTAGTCAATGGCAGACGTTTATTTCATTGATTATGAAATTGATCCGGACGATATGGACAAGTGGGACTACTTAAAGTCTTTGAGCTATGTTGATAATCCGCCAAAATAATGTTTTATAGGCGGCTAAATCAAAAAACTAAATATATACGACATCGCTCCCAGAAGTACCCGACCCAACAAAGAAAACACAAAAATTTTGGAAAAAAAAAAATTATATAAATATTGGGTATATATTTTAATTCGTGCGGTTTTTTTTTTCAAAATTTGAACGTTTATTTAAGAAAAACATGTACAGTAGTATTATTCAAAGTATTGCCCATCTGAAGCTATGACTTTTTCCTATCTTTCTCGCAATTTGTGGATCCCATCCCAAAAGAACTGCGCCGGCTTGGCAGCCAAAAATGTATCAAGCCAATTTTTGATATTCTGCTCTGATGTGAACCGTATTTCAGTGGCAAGGTCTGGGCTATAAGGCAGGTGGGGTAAGACTTCCCATCCACTGTTTTCCAAATAGTTCTCAACCGGAATAGCAACGTGGGGCCGAGCGTTGTCATGATAGAAAATTATTGCCTCGTGTCCGGTCGCATATTCCGGGCGTTTTTCGGCTACTGCTCTTTTCAAACGGATTAATTGTGTTCGGTAGCGTTGTTTATTGATCACCCGGTTTTAGCAGCTCATAATACAGCACACCCATTTGATCCCACCAAATACAGAGCATTACCTTCGCGCCATGGATATTCGGCTTTGCCGTTGATTTGACTGGTTGGCCGGGTTTCACATATGATTTTTTGCGCTTGGGGTTACCGTAATGAATCCATTTTTCATCACCAGTAACAATCCGATGCAAAAATGACTTCATTTTATGGCGTTCCAGCAGCATTTCCGACAAGCAAAACCGCCTTTCGACGTCTCTCGGCTTGAGTTCATGTGGAACCCAATTTCCTTGCTTTTGAATATATCCAGCTGTTCTTAAACGTTTTGAAATGGCTGCTTGAGTGACACCCAAAGATTCTGCGAGCTCTTCTTGTGTTTGGCAACAATCTTTATGCTTCCAGTTCTTCATCTTCAAACTTTTTTGGCTGCCCAAAATCACAACTTTTAAATCGTGCAAACCACTTTTGGCACGTTCGCTCAGCTAGCGCATGTGCACCATAAACTTCCAATAAAATACAATGACTTTCGGCAGCAGTTTTCTTCATATTAAAGTAATGAAGAAGAACTCCCCGAAAAAACACTTTTTCAGGCACAAAGTTCGACATATTTGAGTGAAAAAAAATTATTGTTGTTTACACTTCAAATGAATGACATGTACTGAAATGACGTACAATGACAGTAGCTTTCCAACGCATGTTCTAATGAAATAATAGCAATGGAATAATACAAGTTATGCCATCTCTTAGCAAACCGCACGAATTAAGTTAAATACCCAATATAATAAGACACTTCAACGAACGCAAATCCTCAGGAGAGGATGGTATCCGTGCAAAAGATATTAAACAACATGCTGATATTTTTGCACCCATATTGTGCAAAACCTTTAACCGAAAACCTTTAAAACTGCAGTAGTAAGACCAATTTACAAGGGTGGTAGAAAAACTGAAATTAGTAACTATAGACCTATATCCATTTTGCCAGTGATGAAAAAATGTATGGAAGAAATAATGGTTAATCGTCTTTATATACCCTGCCTGACTCGAACTGCAACCAACTTCAGACTGCTATAATTTCCAAACCGTTCATGATACTGAGCTCAGATTCCGCGATGAAATTCAAACGTGATAGTGTGATTGCTTTATATGTGGCTGAAAAACCACAAGTAGCTATCGTTAGAGCCCTCCATCACCTCAAGGTGAATAAATCATTTGTGTCTCGAACCATAGCTCGTTACTGTGACACTGGCAGCGTTGGAAAACGTCATGCGGTTGGTCATAAAAAAATAGCAACATCGGCAGAAATGGTTAGGAAAGTGAAGGCTCGAATTGAGCGAAATCCGCGTCGAAGTGGAAGAAAAATGGCTTGTGAGCTCAACATATCGTTGGAACGGATGCAACATATACTAAAAAATGAGCTCAAGCCATTGAAGTTCCAAAAAGCACACGATCTTACACCGCAATAGAAAAAAGTTAGAGTCGAAAGAGCGGAGAAGTTACTACGCTTGCACGAAAGTGTTGAGTTGCCGAATTTGGTTTTTTCCGATGTGTCGCTATTTGTTATCGAGTAATATGTCAACAAACAAAATGACCGAGTTTACTTGCCAGAGAGGTCCTTCAAAAATTTACACCTTCGGACGGCCACCAGAAAGCAGGCAGCACCGATTGTGATGGCTTGGGCCACCATAACCGCCGTTGGTCGCTCTCCGATCGTATTTTTGGACCGTGACGTCAAAATTAATGCGATCGTATACCGTAAAACTGTTTTAGAGGTAGTATTGAAGCCTTGGGCAAACAATCATTTAGGTCGGAGACCGTGGACATTTCAACAAGACTCGGCACCGTCTCACAAAGCGCGGGTCAACCAAATTTGGTTAAAAAACAATGTTCCACACTTCATTTCTTCGACACAATGGATTGCAAATTCTCCGGATGCAAATCCGTTGGATTTCTCTGTCTGGGGTATTTTGAAGGCGAAGGTTGGCACTAAAAAATACCAAAGTTTAGACCACCTCAAACAAGCACTTCGCCGGGAATAGGCCAAAATACCTCAGATCCACTTGCGTGCAGCGTGCGATGCTTTCTTCGCAAGGCTATTATTTGCGCCAAAGATGGACATATTGAAAACTACTGATACAATTTGAAAATTAATGTATTTTCCAACACTTTTTACTTTGGCACAAGCATTTTAAAAAGTTGCAGTTCGAGTCAGGCAGGGTGTAGTTTTATTGATAAATATTTACTTATTCACCAACGTCAATACGGCTTTCAGAAAAGAAAAAGCACGGGGTCACTGCTAGGGGAATTCTCAAATTGTATTAATGAGGGCTTAAATAAAAGCCACCATATACTGGTACTGTTTATGGATTTTAGCAAGGCGTTTGATACCCTAAACCACACAAACCTCTTAATAGCCCCCGAACGTATATACATACGGGGGTAATGGCTGATTGGATTAGGGACTATTTAAACAACCGCCAGTTCTGCGTGAAAATTAAGAACGTGTAAAGCTCCATGGAACAAGTGCACTACGGTGTCCCCCACGGATCGAAATTAGCTCCTATTCTTTTCATTTTAAATATATACAAATGAACTTCTACGTACTTTTAAGAGAAGTATACCATTTGCTTATGCAGATGACACGGCGATAGTAGTTCGTCACAGGTCTCTCCATACAGCGACTGAAATAATTCAGGAAGAGTTCAGTAACACTGTAAAGTGGTGTCACGACAATGGTCTTGTAATCAACACAGCAAAAACTAAAAGATGCATATTCGAAGCCCACATCATAACGTTACACAGCAGAAAATACGGTTCGAAAATGACTCATGTGCTTCGACACCAAAACAGCTTATCGAAGTAGTAGAATCATATAAATATCTTGGAGTATTCATTGACAGCCATCTTACCTGGAGTAAACATATTGACAAAACTCGCTCAGATATAAAGAAAGCTTTATTCGCTCTTGTGCATTTGTGATACCTAGCAACACAGCAAATTCAGAAGCAAGTTTATTATTCCCTGGTTGAGTCCAAAATAAAGTATGGCATACTTCCTTGGGGAAGCTCATCACACTCGCATATAATTAAACTTCAAAAGCTGCAAAATATGGCGCTGAGGATAATTAACCACAAATCGATCCCTGAAGAAAGACACTTCAAAGCGATGACCGCTCAAAACAAAAAAGCCAATCGACCATGAAATTAATACTAGAAGACGTGCTCAGAGTTTTTTCCAAGTGCCTCGAAATTATAATAATCATGGTAAAAGGCAACTCATATATAGCGTTCCTTCAATTTTAAATGAATTACCTGAAAATCTAAGTAACATAACGAACTTACACAATAGAAAGAAAGTGAATAAAATTTTAAAAAGTAATTTAAAATTTAAAGTATATTGAACATTTTCCAATTGTGTTTTTTTATAGCAAAATGTAGCCAAGTTTAAATTGTAATTTTTTACTCAAAAAACTTGATCACTTGTTTACTTCTTAACCAACTTTTTGATACGCAATCTTCTGCAGAAAAGCCATTGAGGCTTCGCAGAAAAATTTAATAAATTGTTAAACCTTAAGAAATTAATAAATAAAATGAAATGAAATGAAATGAAATCTATGTATGTACATATATCATCTTGAGGTGAACTCGAACAATTTATTTATTACGGTAAGTTCGCCTAGTTGGCAGAACTCGTTGACCTCTTTGATGTATACAATACAACATCTTCGATTTTGTTACTACAGGTCTTTACATTTAAATCTCCCATTATAACATCGACTTCTTACTTTTTCGTTTCTTTTACCCGCAAGCATTTAGAGGATGTCCATAATCTCTCCAGGATGCACAAATTATAAACAAAAATAAAAACTTTTACACTATTTTTAGAAAAAAGATACTCCATCCCCTATCTTAGGTTTACTTAAATTTGATCAAATTGAACTTGAACTTTTTTCTGTTTGCAGGGCCTTTGACGTAGAACTGCTTTTCCTCGCTGAAAAACTCAAAATGCCAATAGAAGAAGTTGCTGTTAACTGGACAGAAATCGAAGGCTCTAAACTAACACCGTTCTGGTCGTGGCTTCAAATGGGTGCTGATTTATTTCTCATTTGGTTTCGATACTTGGTAGGTGCATGGAAAATCCAAGAGAAACCACATTCTACATAAAACTATGAGTCCAAATCCAGTTCCAACATTCTTGTGACACTCCATTTTGTTCTCACAGTTCAACATTTCTTATTTTAAAAAGGAACATACATGTAGCCAATAAGATTGCAGTGTATCGCTATGTGGCATTGTAATAACAAAAAACAATTAGTGGTAATCGTATTAATAAAATAAAGAAATGTAATATTAATAAATTAATAACTGATATCATTTTATTAATATAATAGAAAATGTTTAAGTATTAACAGTATTTTTGCCTTACGTATAAAAAATATTAACCCTATGCAAATGCGCGCGCGTTTATGGTAAATTAGGATTCCTTTAGATGCAAGATCACAAAATTAAACTTATACACATTGTATGGAATCTAAAATAATTCGATAAAATCATTTTGAGGACTTAAAACCGAAATAAAATCGAACTGTTAATTGCGGGCCATTTTGTCATTTAGCTCTTAAGTTAAGTATCACCAATCGGATCAATATTATAGTCTTTATTTCTCTGTGCTTGCAACATCCCATAAAATATCGAGTTTGTATTTTCAACTAATTCGCGTGGAATACCTTGTTCGACAATCTCACCATGATCGACAACAATAATCCGATCCATATTCTGTAATCCAGTTAAACGATGAGCAATGAAGATGATTGTTGAGCTCTTAAAAGAATTGCGTAAGGCGATTTGTATGGCGGCTTCCGAGTCTGAATCGAGATTTGAGGTGCCTTCATCAATGCAAACGACCTGAAAAATTAAGACAAATGCGCATATGAAAGAAATAATAGATTATCACCCAAACTGTGTGTATGATTTGTTAAGATATAGGATTTACAATTAAAAGAAGACATGGGATGGAAAGAGGATGTGTTTCGAGAAGAGTTCCAGTGACTCTGAATGTTTAGTGGTATGAATCAGAATCAGCGTAAGGTTACCAAGAAATGTTACTTTATTTAGATTTAGTTTCAACAAGTTATGCATCTCATTACTCATTACAAGGGAGATTAAAGTATAATCCCAAGAAACAAACCAGTGAGTTACCTGAAAAATCAAGTAATTTCAGTTTAATCCTGATTTCCTTTAAAGTTATAGAAATAATCATAACCGATGTAGTGGGTTGGTTAATAGGTTCTTTGTGCTTGCAGTTTTTTTTTTTTTTTTTTTTTCAAATACACATCGCAGTACATATTGTGAAACAAAGATCACCGCGTTCGGTTGTGTTTTACGAATTGGTTGTACTTTTGAAAATGGAGAAAAGTCAATTTTCGACATATTTTGCTCTTTTATTTTCGGACAAGACAAAACGTTAAACAAACACATATGTAGGAGGATTTGCGCTGTGCACGGAGATAACTTTGCCAGCACCCGGACTGTTTGTGATGGTGATTTCACATGCAATGACCTGTTCCATTCTGGGAGGCGGGTTGAGAATAATGCGGACCAAATTAAAGCTATAATTGAAAATAACGCTTCACAACAAGGCACACAGGAGAAATATTGGACCTATCGAAATCAAGCGAAGAAAATCACTTGCGCAAACTGCAATACCTAAATGGAAATTATATTTAGCTGCCGCACAATTTGAGTGAATAAAATTTATTCGATTGTGTCTCCATCAGCAGAAAGGCAACGAAAGTGAACCATTTTTAAACCGGATGATAATGAGCGGAGAAAAGCAGATTTTTTACAACAACGTGGAGCGGAATAGATCATCATCATACCAAAAGCTGGTCTTCACCCTTAGAAGGTTATGATCTGTCTTCACAAAACTAAATCCGGGATTTAGCTAAATCCAACTAAATCCTCACTAAACCCCGAAGATTTACAATAAGATTTACGTCCATTATTCCCATATAAATCTGAGATTTATAATAAATCCCACTTAAATCCTTATGCGACACAAATCAGTTTATTAATTGTTTGATGCCGACATTTTTAAAAATATTACCAGCTGTAGTGATCTATTTGACAGCAAACGTTAATATGAATTATAAATCCTGGTGGAAGTACCTTATGTATATCTAAATCTTTTTTCGTTAAATCCCGGATTTAATTTTGTTGGAGACATAGCATTATGGTCTGTGTTTAGTGGGATTGGAAGGAATTCCGATAAATACTGCTCTCAATTGGATAGACTGAATGATGTAATCAGCGAAAAATCCCCGGAACTGGTCAATCGAAGGGGCGAATTTGTAAATTCTACTTGAAGCAATTCTTCGCCCAGAAAAACCAAACGTTCCGCAAAAGGAAGATTGTAAAATTGACCGAAAGGTGGCAGCAAATAAAGAAGCACATATGCATAATTGCTGCAATCGCAAGAGACTGCCAGAATCTCCGCCGAAAGCGTATCCCGAAATCTCTCAACAAGTCCTATGCCACCGGCATCAAGTACCAAAGACCAAGTGCAACGCTGCCAACATGCCATCAAAGAGCCGCAACTGATGTGCTGGGCTTTACCCGACCACCACAAAGAAATCCCTGCTTTGATGAAGATCGCCGGCAAGCACATGCAACCAATCCAGAAGCATACAAAAGAGCATTGCAACGAATCACGAGAGTCGATTGTGAGCTCTACGAGTAGAAGAGAAGGGAAGGACATCGGCTGCTGCAGAAGAAGGAAAAAGACCACGAGAAGATATTGGGAGGTTATACTCTAGGAGTAACGTACGGAAGTTTTACCAACAGGTAAAAAGAACGTGTCAAAACAAGAAAACCCGTACACAAGCCTGTAGAGATAAAGAAGGAAATCATGTAGCAGAGTCAGAGCCGCTGCTGAAAATATGGAAACATTTTTTCTGCAGATTGTATAATGGCAAAGAAGCCCAATATCCCACCGTCAAACAGAATAGACCAATCAACTTAAACGATGATAATCAAAACTTTTGTCCACCTAACCAGAACCAAGTAACGATAGCAACATCTAAGCTAAAATCCAATAAATCAACAGGGCCTGACGGCTTACCTACCGATGAACTCATTTCTCAGATCTGGTCAGAAGAGTATGTATGAGTGTATGAATGGAATCTCAGCACCGTATGCCCGATTCTATATAAGCATATACAAGCATAAGTCTCCACAACACCGCACAAAGGATTTTATCTGCCTTATTAGACGATGGTCTAAATCACTTCATCAACAACCTAATTGTTCCTGATCACAACCTGATATCGGCATAATTGGGAGAACTGAGCGTATTGTCACTAGTATTGAAACGGAAGCAACAAAAAGGAACATACCACATCGACGAATTGGACAGAACTTAACAATCGACAAGTATAATTTCGAGGTTGTAAAAGACTTTGCCTTCCTTGGATCTGCTACGAACTCTGCCAACAAAACCTCAGCAGAAATAAAACGAAGAATCAGTCTTGCCAATTGCTAAGAAGGCAATTGAATAGTTAGGTCTTATCCCGAAAAATTAAGGACATTTTACATAAGACGAATCGAAGGCGAATGAAGATACCTCAGAATGTATCCTTCGGAAAACATTCGGTCCCATTTGCGTTGATGGGCTTTGGAGCAGAAGATTCAACGGCGAACTACTTGAGCGTCATCGACGTAGTCAGAAAACAGCTCTAGGTCATGTAGAGCGAATATATACTAATGTTTCGGCGCCCACAGATTCTTCGAATCTAACCCGGAGGGACAACGGACTAGAAGATAACCTCACTTTAGGTGGCGAGTACAGGTAGAAGGGGACCTCAACCGACTTAGAGTGCGCAAGTGGAGGTAGTTAAATAAAGACTGGACTAACTGATAATGCATTTAAATAATAAAAATTTCAAATTTACTAGGGTGATGTGGGCCGGTCGACGTATCTTTGACAAGCCTTGGAGAACAATCTTAAAGGCCATCCCTTGGAAGGAGTGAATTCATAAGCTTACACCTTGAATACTGAACTTTGCTTCTAGCGATGATTAAACTTTACACAGTTAATCGAAGAAAAAACAAAAATATGTCAAAATAAACTGTTATTCACACAAAGCACAACATCAACCAGTTAGATTGAGTGAGGCAATCACAAATAAATGAAGAATAAGCTCCTAGAGGTGTTAATTACTTTAGTCGAATATATACCACCAAAATGACAGTAGCACCTAACCCCGAAAAAGCTTTGAAGAATATTTGGAATATCACGGTAATGCAAGAGTGAAATAAGCTCAAAACCAATAAAAAGTAACGATAACCGGCATCTCCGTTAAATTTTACTCGCAAAGAAAATATTAAGCGTTTGAGGACATGCTTCCGAAAATCTGTTACCTTTTGGTTGCATCATTTGAAAAACAAGTGCTTGCTACAGGAAATGATGGTCAAAAATGCTTAACCAATTTAAGAACCTAATCAAAGGTATCTCCAAGCAGTAAGCCGTTGCGCCTTTCTAGTCGATTCTGCAAAGATGCAACTAAAGAGGTAATGGAGCATTAAACCTTCGCAATAAAGAAAATATTTTTTTGGTCACCAAGGTGTATACTTTAAGAATTCCCGGAATAGCACTTCCAACAGCTGAAATTAGCATCAGACAGAGAAAACTAATAGGCATAAAGGAAATCATAGAGAAATATCATCTCTCAGTACAACGAAAAACGGCGCAGTCCCTCAAAGGTTGAATCACAAAAAATTAGCTCTGATGTCTTGGCAACTTTAAACCAAGATGCAGTAGTAAGTAATCAAGTACAAATGGATGGAACATAAGTTTCAAAAGGGTTAGTTCTATGTTTTGATAAACCGTGGCTTGTGTAGATATCCATCACAAGCAACACGAACCGTGTGAATATCTTAAAAGAAGGCATTCTCCCAAATTGCTTTACTTACCTTTGCATTCTTGAGCAATGCCCTTGTAAGACATAATAACTGTCTTTGCCCCGCCGATAAATTCGTACCGCCTTTGGCTAGCTTTCCCTCCAATCCACCTAATGACTGTACTAAAGGTGTCGCTAAGCAATTCGTAATTGCATTCCATATCTCCGAATCAATGAATCTACCTCTTGGATCTAAATTCTCTCTTACAGTTCCTTCGAAAAGGAATGGTTCCTGTGGTATTATTCCGATTCGATCTCTTAAAACTCTCAGTGCAAGAGTTTTTAAATTAACACAATCCAATGAAATTTCTCCGGCATTTAACGGAGCCACTCTCAGTAGCGCAGCAATAATTGAACTTTTACCAGCTCCAGTTCGTCCAACAATTGCAATTCTTTCAAAAGCTGCCGTTTGGAAACTTAAATTAAGTAACGCAGGTAATAAATGCTCTCGATACTTTAGTTGAACTCCATTGAATATCAAAACTCCTTGACTAGGCCAACCGAAAGGAGGATCTGCACTGCCATCGGCGTTTTGTTCCTCCTCCAGTTGTAAATACTGATCAACACGTTCGACTGCAATCATTTCTTGTTCTGTTTCCGCTAGAGCATTAAGTACACCACCTAGAAGGCCAGTAATCGAAAGAGCATATGAAATTGCAAGGCCCACTAATCCAGGATTAGTAGTATGCGCTGAGGTCATAGCAGCAAGCAAACCAGCACCACCAACTAAAATTGCTCCCAACATTTGTAAGCGAAGCCCAAGCCATTGCTGAGCTGCAAAAGATGTTAGCTGAGCTTTGATGCTTTCTTCGAGCTTCACATGGAAGTCACGCTGGAATCTTTGACTGGCACGCATTGTTCTGATTGTTGTTATTCCATCGAGCGTTTCGGTGAAATGTGTGTAAAGAGGCGACAGTGCGTTACTTGAGAGTCGCTTTATGTCCCTAGAAGCGTGACGGTATCGATGCTGGAGGTTGATATAGATTGGAATCATTGGGACGACTACCAAGCCAAGCCAGGGCATGGCATAGAGACTGATGCAGAGAGCACCTAATACAAAAAATTGTACATGGAAGCTAAATGAAGTGAAATTTGATGGCTTACCTGTAAGTCCTACAATTTGAGACAAAAGGATGTTCAAAATAAACGGCAGAGAGTCGTCAATTGTGTACGTATCCGAGGAGAATCTATTCAAAATACGTCCCACAGAAATTACATCGAAGAATTGGAATTTTGTCTACAAGAGGGATATTAATTCTGCGACATGAAAACAACTCAAACATTCCCGCAACTTACATAAAGAACCTTTGTAAGAAGTTTGTCATGAATAAGTTTCGCTGCTTTGATTCCTGCATAAGCAAACAAAAAAGCTCTTATCATTGTCAACACTGAGTTCCCCAAAGCCAATGAAGCAAATATTCCTAGATAGTAACCCACTCCATGCGCTGGTACAGTGCTATTTCCATCTCCAATATCTTCCGTGTTTTCTATATCTGTAAAGTTGGTTTGATTGTTTGGTACAACAGTAGTGTCAGTAACCCAATGGGCCAACCATGCATCTGAGATATTTCGAGAGAGTTGCATTAAAACCACAAACAAAAGAACTGCCATAGCCAAAGGGCTTGCTACAGCCTTCCAGTAACAAGAAATAACATTTATTGAAACGTTTCCATATTCTCGTGATTCCTTTCCAAAAAAAAAAGAAATAAATTAATAAAAATTCTTAGTTTTAACATTTTAAGAAAGTACCTCCATCATGACACTGTCCACACTCTTTCCATCAGCTTTATCGTGTTTCAAAATATCTATGGTGGACATGCGGCGTCTTGTAAGATCCATTGGATCCAAAACATCATCATCTTCAAGACTTAGATCTAGACTTTCCGACATGAGATCACTGACAGTCACGACTCCGTCTTCTACATGAAGAATCTAAAAGGTGAAATGCTAATAACCCTTAACCATCTTTAAAAACTTCTAACAAACCTGATTAGCGTTAAAGAACAAGGTTTTGTGGCTTGTCACAACTATTCTTGTTTTTTCTTTAAGAAGTCCTAGTAAGCAATATTTCACGACATGATTAGCCACATGAGCATCAAGAGATGATAGAACGTCATCCAGAAGATAAACTAAAAGACACTGTTAGAGGTTTAATGAAAATGGGTGAACGTCTTCTCGTACTCTTTTTATCCTGGTAAATAGCTCTGGCCAAAGCAATTCTTGCTCGCTGGCCACCTGACAAAGTTCTTCCATTTTCACCAACACCTGTTAGATCTCCTCCCAATGATTCTAGATCCTCACTTAGACCACAAGCGAATAGTACATTAGTGTACCACTGCTCATCGAATGCAGCTCCCCAAATTATGTTGTCTCGGATTGTGCCTCTCTGTAACCAATTGGTTTGTGGGACATATCCGAAACCTAAAAAGGTAATAATTGTGTATAATTAAGAGCACAAAAGTGAAAGTTGCATTCAGACTTAGCCCAATTTAATCATGGTACGCCATGATTGCGAATAAAAATAAAAAAGCCTTTTGATGCATGGGATAGACTACAAATGAAGATGTAACCTATCTAACTAACTACTTCGTGATGAAAAGCTAAACCTTCTCCAAACATATACAAATAACTAGAGACAATCTAGCGCATTCCCTCCCAAAAAGGACGGGTTTCCATACATACTGTAAGTACACTAAAAGTGATACTTAAAATTGATGTGTGACTATGCTACAAAAGCTCAAGACACGTTGCTATGTCCGGATACGTTAGTTGCAATGAATTCTGTGTACTCTAAGGGAGTCATTTCAATTTTCAATCTACATTTCTACTTTGATCTATACACCTTTCTTCAGCGATTGTTCATTTATACCTAATGATTGTAAATCAGCGGTTAAACCTTGTTGTGAGAAACAGGGTCAAGCGAATGCTATAATATAGTCTCTTAGGTATACGATCGCTGAATTAAACTTTGCAGAATGACCTCTCACAGTCAGATCAAATTGGATTAGTAACATGTGAATGTTTTAACCAAGGCACGTTTTCAGTTCCAGGTGGCAGAAAAAGATTATGGAATTTATTTCATGGCCTTATCGGACTTATTCGGGGAGACGTCTGTAAAGTTTCTATATTTAAAAGTGGGCAATACCGCTATGAAGGAAAGCAGACGTTGTTTAGAACATAGATGAAATAACTTATATGTCAAACTCTAGTATTCCATTTGCAAACCCTTAACGCGATTTGCACGTTATGTTCACTATGCATGTATAATGTGGATAACGTTTTAAGAGTAAAATGGGCGGGTTTTGTGTAAAATAGGTAAAAAATTGCGGGGTCACACGAACGGAAAGTGGGTTTTGGATTTCCAATATCTGGAAGACCTAAGAACATGTTAATTCATCTACGGTTTAGTGTCAACAAGAAGCATGAAAAGACGCTTTCACTATTGGTGAACATGTTAATGATATCTTTAGTTAGTTCATTGGTTAGCTCGTCAATACATATGTTTAGCACTAACATTAACATCTGAACGATCTTAATGCAGAAACAGAGAAGCGTATATTGAACAACAACTCTCCATAGAAATTGTAGACGTATATAAGCAGTAGTTGTTGAATGGGCACATTCAGACAAATAGAAAAAGAGAGCAGTGACGTCCGTGAAACTACAATAACAATATAAAAACTTACCAGCAGTTAAATCATGTATACACACACTTCCATCTACACAATCAATTGCACCAACAATTGCTGAGACTAAGGTACTCTTGCCACCTCCAACAGGTCCTTCTACACAAATCAAGTCACCCTAGAACATTGAATCTTTAAACATCCGACTTTGGTGCATTGTTTAGGAACTGACCTTCTTTACATCTAAATTGACTTTCTTCAACCGAAATACAGAACTATCGCCTTCTTGTTCATTAGTTCGGCCATGTTCAAAGGAAGCATTTTTTAGTTGCAATACGGTTGGTTTTTCGTCAACCTTTTGTGGTACGGATCCCTTAATCACTGGTTGGTAATATGAAGAAAAGTCCAAATTAGGAAGCTGGGAAATAAAGAATATTTACAAATATTCAAAGAAAAAAAATCAAACAATTTCTCACATTGAAAAGCTCTTGAACACGTTTGACAGAAATCCAGGCTTCAACTACTCCATTCAAAACCCAAGGAAATGCATTCAATGGCCCAATTAGCATGTTTAGTAAGGCCACACTTGTGTAAGTTGTTGCAGCAGTAAGAGGATTTCCCAACAAAACAGACACGCCGAAGGTAAGAAAACACATGAGTACTGGTGTAGTGGCCCAAAAATAAACACAAAGCGCATCAAGGTATTTCCTTCTTGCAAGAAACTTGACCTCATCTTTACGAAGGGCTATCATAAAATCACAAAATAAGAAAACAATTCTTAAGAATTCACAATCAAAGAATATAAAAACCAACCTCTGATCTTCTGAATGAAAACATCTTCCCAGGCATGTAGTTTTATTTGCTTTGCACCACTGATTGCTTCACTAGTAGCTGCCAAACGAGCATCTTTCGCTGTCATCAGACCTTTTGAGTATTCTCCAATCATTTTTGCTATCCATCGATTTATTGGTATGAGCGTCGCAGCAAATACCACACCAGCTATGAAAGCAGCTCCAAGTTGAGTATACAGTAGGTACAATGTAGTAAAAAGCTATAAGATCTCCATTAACGCAAACTACTTGAAGTTAATATGAATACTCACTTGAAATGGAATACTCCAAAACGAATGAAAACTGATGCAGGAATTCACAATACGATCCGTATCAGTGGACATTAAATTCAAAATCTCTGGACGAGAATTTTTAAGTCCTTGCGCCTCGAGAGACTTGCGGTAAATAGCGGTAACCACTCCAATCCTCATCTTCATTCCAATGTTAGCCATGCGCCACATAAAGTGACTCGAGCAAAATGCAGCTGCGGCATTGATAAAGATAATAATAGACGAAAGTCCAAAATAAAATTTAAACTTACACAACAGAGTGGCACCAAACAGACTCAATGCATACCAATACGGCGTTGAATCCGAACCAGTTAAATCGGATCCACTTTGACTTAGAAGTCCGCCAAGCAAAAGTGGCCCAGCAAAGCCTGAAGAGTCAGCAATAAACCTTAGTAAGCCAATAAAGTAAAACTCTTTTCCGAAGGTCTTGTGCAAAGCCCAAAACATGGATTTCGTTCTAGAGATTTGCATTTGCAGCTTTTCACTGATTCTTGAGATATTTAGACAATCAGGTAGATCAAAGAGATCTTCGATTCGTCTAAGATGTCCGGCAACGCCTTTCGTAATCAAAGGATCTACCCAGGCAAAGAAAAGTTTAGAGAGAAAATTTGCTTCATCTTGAGCATGTCCCAAGAGCAATTCGTTGAGATTAAAATGGAAGTACACATACCGGTTCGACAACAAGGCTTGTTGTTCCTAAAAAAGAAAATTTCAACCTCTACAGAGAAGGATAATTCCACTTTCTTACATTGTCCTGTACAAAATTAAGTGGTGAGTTTACTGCGCTGCCCCGTGGAATCATTGTTAATGCATAAATTCCATCCATAAGTACAGTGGCTAGACTCCATGGCCAGAAATTACTGTAAAAAGTAGACTTTAGCCAAACTGCATCCAATGCTACAACCGAACACCACATCACAATGAGAAAAAGTGACCCACGATGGCTTAGTTCTCCAAATCTTCGTGATGACAGGAGGTACCCTACAAAAGAAAAAATAAAAAACAAGTTTACTAATGGACTCTGAATATCTTGATGTACTTACCACAATGCACAATCCACATGACACATTCTATGCACACTACCAGAATATCCACTGGATTGATGGTCCATCCCATCGAATGGAAGTAGAAAATCTTTGTCACCGGTAATGCAGCAAGGAAGAGTGTTGTTATTATTCGCAGGTAGATTAAACGAATCTGTGTGGGGTTTCTTACAACCGGCCGATTATAAGAGCCGAAGTTATATGAGGAAACAGCGGCAAATATTGTATAGACGGGGATTTGTAGACAGATCTCTTGGAAACACGGTAGAAGATCATTTGAGTTATCTGCAAATGGTGTGATTCCCGTTGGGCAGAAATCTGTCCAATGCCATTGGAAGTGACGATATCCTGACATGGTGTGCTGTACTAATTACTAATCTAAAAAAATTAAAAATAATTGATTGTAAGAGATCTTGGATTTTTTTTTTTTTTTTAAATAATTTTCTACTTAAGGTAAAATTGATGAGCAAAGCCTACATAGGACCAACAGTGGGTAAGGATGGCGTACAGTATAAACTTATGTATCCCAGGGTATAGATGAACAGTTTCGATCGTTAAAGAATACGAAAAGAATACTGAATTCTTGCCGAATAAGAATTTCCCAATCCGACGAGATACCAAATGTCTCTAGAATCAACTTTCAGATACCAGAATTTACACTGTCATATGACGTCAAAAATTCCTGGCCTGGGAACATGTCAAAACTCAGCCCTATAACTTAACCATGAAGCTTTAAATCAATGTTCCCGTACGTTATTCCTGGGGTAAAACTTCTCAATATCTCGTGCTCAGTCGTCAAATCCCTAGCCATAGCCACGTGGGCAATAGCTCCCTGTAATCACCTACCGTGCCAGAATCCCATTCCATTCCTACCGTCCGAACTCCTTCTGATCAATGTGCAAACAAGCAAAAGGACATCTAAATTTTTACCTTAGCTTAACAATTGTTTCACTTCGTTTAATTTAGGCAAAAACATTAGAGAAAAAGAACATGCTGTTCTATTAGATTAAAACACATAAAATTCCGGAGACTATTGAACAAGCGCTGTATTTTGAAGAAGCCAAGCAGGCCATGAGATCGGAGTACAAGACTTTGATTTCCAATGACACGTAGATGTTTGTTGACCTCCCACCAGAAAGGAAACCAATAAAATGCAAGTGGGTGTTTAGTTTGAAATGGAACAAAAGCGTCAATATTGAAAAGTAAAAAGCTCGTTTGGTTGCAAAAGGTTGTACACAGAGACCAGGATTGGATTTCTACGAAACGTTTTTGCCTGTTATTCGCTACTCCACAGTGCGACTTTTTTTTTTGCTTTATCTGTAATGCAGAAACTACATCTCCGTCAAATGTATGTCACAAGTGTATACTCGAATGGAAGACTAAAAGAAGAAGTGTATATGTATATGAAGTGTATATGAAGTATCCACAGCATATTTGCAAATTAAGAAAGACCTTGTACGGGCTCAAACAATCAGGATGTGCACTCACATCCTAGGCTAGACGAAGCTCTTAAAAAGTTTGGGTTTTTGTATTTCCTGGGACTGGAGATCGAACAAACCGAAGCGAGGAGTTACATACATAGCTCACTATCTCACAGAAGCAAGCAAATTCATTTCTACTTGAGAATTATGACCTGAGTTACTGCAAAAGACCTGGGACACCGTTAAAACCTGGTCAAAAGTTTACGATTTGTCAAAGTTGTGCTGATTGTAAATATGCAGATGTAAAGAATATCATTCACTTCTGTTCATTGTTTTGGCAACTAGACCCGACATTCTACATTCTGTCAGCAAATTGTCCTAGTTCAATGCGAACCCACATATAAGGCATATGCTCGCAGCAAAACATATACTCAGACTTAAAAAATACCATTAAACTTTCTCTAATTAATAGCTAACTTGAGGACTCTTTGCGTAGATACTCCATTGCTGATTGGGCAGGGAATCATGTCCGTCGATCCATAACTGGCTGTCAAAGTTAGCTGAAATAAATTTTTTGTTTTTGTATCAAGTCGAGAGAGCTGCTTTATTTTTTCCTAACACTTAAAAATGCCGTGAACATTTACTGTTTTCTCAAATCACATGCATTGATCAGTAAAGCATAGAAGCCAGTTTAGGGCGTGAAATAAGGTTGGATCGCGGTAAAGCGTTGCATAAGTGTGAGAAATTGATGGACAAATTTTTGATTTGTTAAAACCACAAGATATGTATGTACATCGATCGTGGTCGTTCACGCGTCATCCGTACAAGTGCGGTAGTAAAAACCGTACGTGAACAAATTCGCAGAAATGCTCTTCGGAAAAAAAAATATATCATGTCCAGAGAACTGGAGATATCCACTAGATATCAACGGGACATCCCTTAACTCCTCAAATGTTAAAAATAAGGCTGGATGTATGTAAAAAGCTTTTGCATTGTCATGCGGGTAATGGTCATGACTATATTTTGTTTACGGATGAGAAAGTTCTTACCGTGGAGGAAGTTTTATACAGATTTATTTTCAATGGTATGGTTTTGTTTGATGGGTTATCCTACCAAGGTGACACATCCCTCCATTTCTGCGAAAAAGGTATGAAAACGTATGCAAAAGTTTACGAAGAATATGTGCTAGAGGGTGTTCTGAAGTGTTTAAGCAATACTCTTTTTAATATGTGGATATGGTATGGCAACAAGTCTATCCGAAGCACGAAGGAAAAACCACACGACAGTGGTTCAGGTTTGGCCATTCTGAAGTCCAGATTTTAATCCACAGAACCAGAGAACATGACCTGCAAGACCTTTCACAGAAATTTGAAAAGCCTTAAAACACCATTGGAAGCAGCAGCGTCATCGATATTCATGGATCCGGTGCGTGCCGCTATTGTCCAATGGCCATAATATTTGAATGCTTGTATGAAAGCAAGACAGTGATTTCGAGTGATACTATTTTTTATAATAACTGACACTGTGGACTAATAAAAAAAAAATTATATTTTGAATATTTGGTTGATTTTTCTTAAAGAATTTTATAAGGGGTGATTCATCGTGAGGTTTGATTTTCAATAGGCTTTTTTGACAGATCACGGTGATTCCTATCAAACTGCTTTGTCATTTTTGTTCAGTATCGTTTGGCAAGTCATCATAGAAAGACTCATACCACAACAGCGTCTCAGAATTGTTCAGCTGTATAACGAAAATCAGCGTTCTTTAAAAAATGTTTTTCGTGCGTTTCGAGGAACTTACGGTGCGCATAATCGACCTACTGAAACCACTATTGCCAATACCATTCGAAGTGAAGAGACTATAGCAACTATAGCTGAGAGTGTACGCGAAGACCGTGACGAATCGATTCGTCGTCGTTCTGAGCAGCTTGGCTTGGCGTATTCGACAACTTGGCGTATTTTACGTGAGGATCTCAGCCTCAAAGCGTACAAAATTCATCTTGTGCAAGAATTGAAGCAAGGCGACTTGAATTTGCGTTATATTTTCAGTGAATGGGCTCTGGAAAAACTCAATGAAATTCCGGTGTTTTATCGTGAAATTTTGTTCAGTGATGAAGCCCATTTCTGGATCAAATGGCTCTGGTTAATAAACAAAAGTGCCGTATTTGGGCTGATGAGCAACCCGAAGAGTACCAAGAGCTACCATTACATCCATTAAAAGCATCGGTATGGCGTGGTTTATCGACTGGTGGAATCATTGGTCCATATTTCTTTAAAAATGAGGCAAATTAGACTAACGGACTATGTGTATCCTTAAATTTAAGCACATGGTCTCGTTGAGCTCTGGTTTCAACAAGACGGCGCTACGAGCCATCGCGTGAAACAATGGACTTGTTGACAAATCATTTTGGTGAGCACTTAATTTCACGTTTTGCTACGGTAAATTGGCCGCCTAGATCGTGTGGTATCACACCTTTGGACTATTTTCTCTGAAGATATGTAAAGAATCAGCTCTTTAATAATAAGCCAGCTACGATTGACGACTCGAAAGCCAACATTAATCGTGTTATCCACGAGATACCAGTCGCTCGAACGAGTCGCCCAAAATTGGACCTTCCGAATGGACCACCTCAGAGGTAGTCATGGCCAATATTTAATCGTAGATGATATCATTTCCAAAAAGTAAATGCCATGAATTCTTCTTTTAACCGATAATAAAAATTTTAAGTTCACTTTCAAATTTATGTGTTTTATTTTTTATTATAAATCAAACCTTACGATGAATCACCCTTTATAAAACGGTTGTAGTTGGTGTAGTTAAGGGGACGGATAAAATTTTACGAATTTTAGTTTGACATTGACGTCGTTTGATCAAGTGGACGGTACTTCACCCGAATGGTCCGTCCTGCCTGTTTGTGATTCCAAGCTTATGTTCGGGTCTTGTTGCCCTAACACGGTTTTGAGACTTTCTAATAAAATTTTCCTTCAGACAGCTTGCTAAAGATCGACCTCATTCCTCGTGCAGTCCCTTGTGATTTTAGTCGTCCGAAGTTAAACCTTCTTATTGTATTTTCGCGGTAGTAGAGCGAGTCAATTTTGGCATCTTATAACATGTGGACATCTAGAATAGTGTATCCATATTCTTCTTCATTCGTAATGTAATCAATTGGGCTTATCTCGCTTTGATCTAGAATGTGAATGTTTATACTTTTGCTTGCTTTTGCAGAAAGGTACATGGTACACCCATTCTGCTGGTAAGCAAGAGTCCAACTCAAATCAAAGATCAAATCAGTAACACATGCTTCGTAAAGATTCCAGCTAGCTGGAACCCCAGAACACTGGGTTCTAAAAATTAATGCTTTCTTTCTGAGCCAAATCTCGTAAGAAATTTGTTTAAAGACAATGCAGCAATAGTATGGGCCCTAGTGCTACCGTCGTGCGGATACAGGGTCATTATGAGTCCAACAGGCTTAATAACTGGCTCGGAAATTCTTGACTGTAAGTCTGACTTTAACTTTTATCCCCTTTGTAGTGCTGTATGTTGTGTGCTGTACATTGTGTATGTAGTGCGTCAACTATAGGATATTATTAACTTGTTAGCATTTCAACAGCAACATCATTCTTTTTTTAGTTTTTCATCACAATGGTAAGGTTTAATTTCAAACCAGATTCCATTACTTGTTTCACTTTTGCTACGTATGAGAGGTATTGTATGTAGTTTGCGTTTGTCATTAGCATGTTGCAGTGATTGCAATCGATCAACAGGAACCCGTTGCACACGTACTCGTAGCTACTTACTAGATCTATTACAATGAAAATAAACTGTACTCTTGATTGTCTTGTTAAAGAAACTGCCTCGTGTGGTTATATAAATTGCAATTCTCACTAAACAATTGCAATCTAATTTGTAAAAGATGCAAAGTAAAACCGCCGACCATAAGAAAGCCGATCACGCCGTTTAACACTTAATTTCTGTTTCAATATCAAAGAGAAAAGTGATGAAAGTAGGAAATTCTTTAGCCTTCTCCGCTTATGTTTCATAATCTTTTAACATTAGTTTTGGTGCAAATTTATGTTCAATTCCACATGCGCAATTTATATCTCTACACTGGGATATGCCATCAGTGTGATATTTTGGCTTGAAATTAGTGTTGGTAACAAAACAATCGATAAATAGTAACAAACTTACTTTTCAAGTGGTCGTACATGATAATGAGAAGGCCAATTCTCGGTCGGTATTGCATGCTCTGTCCAATGATGATCCTCAAGTTGTTGACGAGATTGGCGAAATAGAATGCATGCCCTAATTCTCGAGTCTCTTCTTAGTGTTATTCTATTCCCTTAAACATAATTTTAGCTACTGAAATCAGCTCGAAACTACCTTTCAGTTTTGATACTGGCCAATTTGAAGATTATTCTTTTGTGTCACTCATCAGGATCTATACAGAAAGCTGGCCAGTGATTTCTCCGCTGTTCGTAAAAGCTCTCATCCATGCTGAAGGTTTTGAAGCGGGTTAATCTGTTACATATGCACATTGCTGGCAAGTTTTGTTAAGAACTGGGGCCAAGTGTTTTTTTAGTTTTTGAGCTTACTCAAATTTGAAGTAACAAGGGTTTCATACATTAATACTTTATGATTCTAAGATCTTCCTTTGTTGCTTATGAACCTATTGATGTAGTTATACTTGACTTTTCATGTGAAAAGCTCTTTTCTTTTTGTACAAAAATTTTCTTGTATCTTTTCACTACTATAGTCGCCATAGTTACTGTTCCGTACATATACCATGTCCTCCGAGTAATTTAAATTAAATTTTTTTCAGCATTATATAAGAAAATAATTTTTATTGAACCCATGGTTTGAATGATGGTACCCTACGGCTGCAACAGAACGTGATTATATGGTGATCTTATATCTTCCTCTACAGGTTCATAATTTTTTTTCGTACGTCCAAGTTTTTTGTAAAGTACATACGAATTTGCTGATGATCTATCTTCTGGTTTCTTCCACGCAGGCAAAACTACTGCGCTGATTTTCCATTAATTTTACACTTTAGGACTCTTTCGGGAAGGTGGACAACAAAAGGTGTCCAAGCCATCGGAAAGGCGAATTTTCTTATTCTATTCATGCCCACCCATTAATGTACGTCCCTTGGAAACCCTGATAAAAGTTCTCAATGACCGGTAATGAAGCAAAAGGCTTGAGTAAAGATTTGATGGCATGTTTTAGCGAACAGTTGGACCAAAGTCATCAACTGCTTCGCATCTGGGTCATCGAAATTAAACAACGTTTGATGTCGCAAGTATCTAGTCCTACCATAATTATGTTACAAATATAGGGTGATTCATCACTTACAATTTTTATTATCGGTTAAAAGAAAAATTCATGGCATTTACTTTTTGAAAATGATATCATGTAAATGTTGGCCACGACTACGTCTGAGGTGGTCCATTTGGAAGATCCAATTTTGGGCGACTCGTTCGAGCTGGTATCTTGCGGATAACACGATTAATGTTGGTTTCCGAAGCGTCAATTGTAGCTGGCTTACTTAATACCTGATACTGACCTGATACTTTACATATCCCCAGAGAAAATTCGTCACGGTCTTCGCGTACACTCTCAGCTACAGCTGCTATAGTCTCTTCACTACGGGCTGGATGTAGTCTAACCGGTCGAGTATCATCCACTAATGTAAACTGGGACTCAAATTTTCGAATGGTATTGGCAATAGTGGTTTCAGTAGCTCGATTATGCGCACCGTAAGTTCCTCGAAACCCACGAAAAACATTTATCACAGAACGCTCATTTTCGTAATGCAGCTGAACAATTTGGAGACGCTGTTGTGGTGTGAGTTTTTCCATGATGACTTGCCAAACGATACTAAACAAAAATGACAAAGCAGTTTGATAGGAGTCACGTGTGATCTATTAAAAAAAGCGTCTCACGATGAAACACCCCTCATTACCGTCTTAAGCCGATCGATAACAATCCACATAAGTTAGGTGTTAGATCTAATAAGTCCACCACAGATCAAATATTCAGTTCTGGAGAAGACGAACGGGCATCAAATCGATACTCACCACTTCTATTGAGTTGGCCAATAAGTTCCCTTTGTTTTTTTAATTGCAAATAAAGATTAAATATTTATTTTTAGAAAAAACTTTTACCAGCTATATATGCCCCATTATTTCCTACCACATTTTGCCACCTTTCGAGTAATTTCATTATGCCCCATTCGATTTTTCTGGGGGAAGAATTTCTTCAAGTGGATTTTGCAAGCATTCAGCGAGATGAAATTGAAATCAAGCGAAGAGCTCGCAGTCACTCAAGCAGCCATTTCAAAACGTGTAAAAGCAGCTGGATATATTCAAAAGCAAGCAAATTGGTTTCCACATGAATTTAAGCCGAGAGACGTCGAAAGGCGGTTTTGCATGTTCGAAATGCTGCTGGAACGCCACAAAAGGAAGTCATTTTTTCATCGGATTGTTACTGGTGATGAAAAATGGATCCATTACGACAACCCCAAGCGCAAAAAATCATATGTGAAACCCGGCCAACCAGCCAAATCAACGGCAAAGCCGAATATCCATGGCGCGAAGGTAATGCTCTGTATTTGGTGGGATCAGATGGGTGTGCTGTATTATGTGCTGCTAAAACCGGGTGAAATCATCAATGGACAACGCTACCGAACACAATTAATCCGTTTGAAGAGAGCAGTAGCCGAAAAACGCCCGGAATATGCGACCACACACGAGGCAATAATTTTCCATCATGACAACGCTCACCCCCACGTTGCTATTCCGGTTAAGAACTATTTGGAAAACAGTGGATTGGAAGTCTTACCCCACTTGCTTTATAGCCCAGACCTTGCCCCTTCTGACTATCATTTGTTCCGGTCGATGCAGAACGCCCTCACTGAAATACGGTTAACATCAGAGCAGAATATCAAAAATTGGGTTGATTCATTCTTGGCTGCCAAGCCGGCGCAGTTCTTTTGGGATGGGATCCAAAAATTGCCAGAAAGATAGGAAAAAATCATAGCTTCAGATGGGCAATACTTTGAATAATACTACTGTACATGTTTTTCTTAAATAAACGTTCAAATTTTGAAAAAAAAAATCGCACGAATTAAATTACATACCCAATAATAATAATAATGGATTGGCTAAATGTGGCTAACATCTTTTGCTCCATGATCTTTTCCGTTCCATGATACATCCATAATGGTATATAGATTTTATAGTTGCCTTTGATAAGAATCTATGTATTGGGTTATACCACATGAAATGTCCGATTTTATAATAAAAGTTTAAAAGCCCATATTATTTTTCCGTAAATTTTTATTCAATCGAAATAGGATCCGTTGGCATCCATGACATTCTTCCAACGTGATACAATGTCAAAGGTTTTTATGACCTCTGCTCGGTTCCGGAAGACCTTCTGCCGACAAAATAAATCCAAATATCAGGAGAGTATGCTGGATGCGGAAGAATTTCAAATCCCAACTGCAACAGTTTTGCATCGTTAGTTGTGAGGTATGGGGTCTAACATTGCCATGCAAAAGGATTGGATCGTGCCTATTGAACAACGCAGGTTGCTTTTCAGCCAATTTGGCATGCAATATATCGATTTCCTCACAATATTTGATAGCGTTTATTGTTTCTCCCGGTTGAAGAAATGAAAAGTGGATTGGTCCTTTCGATGTCCACCAAATTGTCACCATTACCTTTTTGGATGAAGATCGGGCTTGGGGTGTGTTTTGGTTTTTCATTTACATCCAACCACTGCCGAGATCTTTTACGATATGATAATCGTAATCGTATCCACTTTTCATCACATGTGACTATTCTGTTTGGTTTCTTAATGAATCTAAATTGAGGAAAAGATGCTGGATGCCGTAGTCTTTTTGATTCGTTCAGTTCATGGGGTACCTACTTATCGAGTTTCTTTCCTTTCGTATGAAAGGTGTCGACTTATTGTCATTGGAGAATACTTCCATGCTTTGTGCAATCTCACACACCAGTTTCGTTGGGTTCGCATCCGCCGCTGCTCTTAAAACATCGTTGTCAACGAACGCTTCCGGCTTTCCACGTGGTTCATTTACAAGGCTGAAATCTCCCGAACGGAACTTTTCAAACCAATGTCGTATAGTGCGTCCGTTTACCGCTACATGCTCAAATGCATCATTAATGTTGTTCATTGCCAATGACGTAATATGTCCCATTTTATAAGGAAGAGAGTTCGAATTTGAACTGCCGACAGCATGCTAAATAATTCATAGAAAAAAATAGCGGTACTGGTAACGAACCCTAAATTTCTCACACGTCAAGAACACGTACCACTTTGTTTATAAAAAAAAGAACGGTTGTCAACATTTCATGTGGTACAACCCAACATATGGAGCTTGGTCTAGTGTAACAAACTTGTCTTGTGTACCCTTCCAAATTCCTTTTTACTGGACATGATGTCGATGTCGGACTTTCTACCAAAGACAGTATAGACCTCAACGATTTTTTTCTCAATTTATGATTTGTGAGTACTGAAGCAGAAGCAGCAGTTAGTGAGAGCTAACCATCAAAAACGACAATCAGCACCGACGCCTCCAGCAAAATATAACAATGGCTAACCATGATTTTAAAATGGTCAAGGAATTATCTTGATAGGGCCTGCATCGAACTCCAGTAATGACATTAGCGCGGAGATCAACCTGCAAAGGCAATAGACGCTTTACAAGACACTTCATTGCTCTTTTCTGGTGTAGAGTCAAGAAACGTAGACACTCTTTCAAACGGATAAAAGTCTTTTGAATGTTGAGCGAAAAATTCGTCGTGTTGCCTTCGATTCCGTCTGTTTTGAAAGACTGTGAGGGGGACTGTACGACGAAAAATTATAGCGCTTACAGTCAGTAACATGACTATGTCATGTATCGATGCTTACATGCGCTCAAGTGAAAAGAATCTTCGAATTTACACTTTAGGACAACGCAGTTAAGGAAGATGTCTCTTAAGGTGATACACGTATTTTAAAGAAAACCCCAATTAGAATACCTTGCAAAACTGAAGGCAGCTATCTAGGGATGAAGCATACATGTTGGATGAACCCAGGACCATCAAGCCGCCAGCTTGCGGACATGAAGATTTCATAAAGATTCTGAAATTTACAGTAAAAGTTTTCGGTAATTCAACCTCTAGGTTCCTACTGTTGCACTTGAATTTGTGTAAGTCCCCCCCCCCCCACACTCCCCCCGAAAGTAGATACTGCAATTAACTCAAACAACAAAAGAAATATTATGTGAAGAAGTCTGTTAACATGAATGACTTCAATCCGACACAAAAACAAAACAAAGTGCATGCTGATTCTTACATAAAGTTGAAGGCAAATGCAATTATTGCTGTCCTGAACATGAAAAACTCGTTGAGGTTAAAAATCAGAGCGCATATGGTTGAGTGCCTTGAAGTGACGAAAAACAACGATTGAAAAAGCCAAGTGCCAGAGCAAAACCATTGCAGATTTGTGCAGCAAGAGTCAATCTGCAAGAATTATCACAGGTCAACCAATTTTAGCAGATTACCGGTTGATAAATCGTTATCGTTCTATTTTTTTTTTTTTTTTGGTTTTCCAGAAAAATAAAGTCCCCATCTTCGATATTAGAGTGCGCATTACTTGTTTGGCGAAATAAATTTGTTCAAGTCGATAAAATGTCAACGGCGTTCATTCCATTCAACATCAATCTTTACAAGAAACTTTTCACAAAACTTACTTTTTTATCAGCAACAATGGATACAAGCATGAATCATTCATGCCCGAAGTGAATCCCATCGGAAAGGTATATTCTTTTCCCAATGTTCAATATGTTTCGTGGCAATTTACACAATTGCACTAAATTCAAAAGCTCACAAGATTAAAAAAAAAATAAACGTTTTCTACTCCAATTAAGCGTATAAAAAAATTAATTGGTTTAATTCGAGTCCAAAAAAAAGAGGAATTGACTTACCTCTCCCCAATCAGACAATGGGACAATAATTAGCAATTTCACAACACTGTACATGTAGCAAACGCAAACGTTTGCCTTCAAACACTTCACAAACCTTTTGTTTATCTTTTCAATAATGATTGATTAAGTTGATCGAATTAATATATTTCTTGCACAAATCAGAGTGACTAACCGCAGAAGATACCACATTACTACGTTTCCTTCACTAATAAGACCAATTTCCTCTAAGCGGCTTTTGTTTACGGCTCTTTTTTGGTTATCTTTTGCAGTACACCCCTGAGCAGTTGTCAAAGTGACATTTTGCACGACTTACAGCGAATTCATCTGTCAAACAAACCGAATTGCACAAAACACTTGTGATCCAAACAAATGGTGATTTGTGTGGTTTTAGTTAAGTTAATCGGATAAATGGTGAAGAAAAATTGTCAACAAGATTTAAAGAAAGTGCGGGTGAATATTTTAAAATAACAACCGTTAATATTCGATTAGGAAATTAAGGAAAACCCGTCGCGATAATTTTTTACCCAACACAGACACTAGCTAGTTCCATTGATAATGACAAATGAAGAACCAGACCTCGCCACCGGAAATGAGAATGGTGCTGCAGGCAATAAAGTAAATACAGACGTTAGGTTGGAGCAGATATTTAAATTTCTGAGCAGAAACCCAAAAATTGTATTCAAAAGCCAACAAATCGATGATCCTGAATTGACTATAGCGGAAAAGATGTCCATTGCCCGAGAGGTGTTTGAGAAGAACCCAAAAACTTTCATTATGAGATTTGGACCATTTCTAGATGCAAATCACATAGAGTACTTCGAAGAGCTTCAGTTGCCCGAAGAGGATCAATCTGAATTTGATTACCTCATCGAAGATTTACATGCGAAATTAGAAAAAAAGAAGAGTAATGTTAAAAACCGTCGATATACCGCAATCCAGGACATGAACGACTACTTTAGTGAAACAGAAATGATGAAACGTGAACCTCATCTATACCACGAACTGGTTGGGCAGTATCTTTCCGAGGAGGAAAGAACAAAACGAGACTCCTACGATGTTAAAAACACTTCCATCTCGGGTATTCTGTTGAACAAAATGGATCGAGACAATGCCGAGGAAGTTCTTCAGAAGCAACAAGAACAGGACGATGAAGAAGAACAGGATACTCAATCAGCAAACATTAGCAGTGACGAGGAGGCAATGTTTTCTGAAGAAACAGAAACTCCACAATCTTATCGCCAACAATGGGGGAACTTTGATGATGAAAATATTCCGTGCTCAAGTTCGAAAGTGATAAAGAAACAGAAAAAGGCCAAAAACCGAGTGAAGAGGCAAAAGTTCATAACAGCTGGGGAGAAGGAGATTTTAAGACAAGAATTCGTGGGGATCATGCATACGAAGTTCCTAAACGGAGAGGACAAAGATTTTGATTATAGTCAAGTAGATGATAATGCTGAATTGGATGATCTCAAACAATTGAATCAGGATAAAGAAGACGAATACTTTGGGGAGAGCTCTGAGGAAGATATGGTCGAACAAATGGATAGGGATACAGAAGAATCGGAAGACGATTTGGATGTTTACATGTCTCATTTGAATCAGCATCATAGTTTACAGACGAATGCGTCGTTTATGTAAATTTATTTTTATAATTTAGGAGGGGAAAGTAGAATTGATTTGATGGAGATGTAAATAAAATATTTAGGCCCATTCATTGTTTTTTTTTTTTTTAGTATGACTGTAATTGCAGGCTGGAGATGGATAAACCTGAGTCTCAATCAACAAGCCTCTCCATCGGCCTCCATTGCTTGCTAAAGGCTACGATCTACTGCGCTGTTCTTCCAGTGTGGATACGATGATTCTCAAAGCACTGGTGTTTAGACTCTACGTCTATATCGTTGTACAGCGTGTTAATGACATCACGAGCATGTTAAACATCACGCTTCGCTCTTCGGATTATGTCAATATTTTTGGTATATGCTATCAACTGAAAGGGCTTTTGATACATTGTACCCCTAGTTTGTGGACTTGCCTAAGTAATTTCTTGATATCGAAAAACGTGGTCTTTACCAAATAGCGCTCATCCTTCAACGTCATCATCATCAAAACTAGGCATAACTAGTTAGGTATACATATCTCCTCTCCATAAAAGCTATCAAATACGCCCCTAAAATGAGTAGAGGTGGCGAGCGTCGATCTGGACTTCTTGAGTTTTCTCCTAAATTTGCCGTGGTGTGAAATTATAGTCTATTGTGGCCTTTCTTGGCCTAAGCACATAAGGTGATGGACCAATTGAGTTGCTGGTAAAAGACTTTATGCCCTCAGTACAACAAATAAAATTTTTTTTGATAAATCTTATATCTCCATAGATATAGCAAACTTATGGGTTTTTACTTTCTTGAGGACTGATAAAAATGCTGAGGTTCTATTCATCAGGCACACATTCCTTCGACTATATTTTGCAGATGATTTGTTCTATGCTCCTTACTAAGTCATATTCCGTTGCTTTAAAAAGATTGGCGGCAGCTACGGCAACGTGTTTAGCTCAGATAGACTAGATTGTTGGTCATCAAAATCCAATTTGAATCGTTCATTTTCCTTGACAGTAGAATTTTGATCACCATCGCACCTATACATACAATCTGCTGAAATCCTCAACAACGAATGCGATTCTAGTTCGTTCTCCTTGCCGACATTCTTTGTCAAACAATAGGTTTCAAAGTGGACGCCTAAGCACATTAGATGTGACATCTCTGATTGCTTTATGACAGCTTTTCCGCTTGTATTTTGTAATCAATCCTTACCTTTTGATAGTTTAACTGACACTCCACTAACTCAGTGGCCTAGAAATATCTTATGATTTTAGCCGTCTGAAGTCATTGGAATGTTCTGGATAACAACAACGAGACAGTCATCCGAGAAAATGTTCGCCCCCTCGTTCGATTGGTAAATCTGAGACCTCAATGTCAGCTTGAGAATATTAAAGTGCATCAAATGCGGTTTATCCACAACGATGTTTAACCCCCCCCCCCCCCCCCCCCAAATACGTACGTAATTGTATTTGATCTTGCAAATATATCAGTTAGATTAGCAAGAACTACAAAGAAACATAGCCACTTCATGTTCATTCTTTATCGATTCTTATAAAGTGAACATTATCAAAAAGATTTGACAAAATTTAAGAACCGAAATAGGGAATAGCACGGTTGAATCAATATAACTTAATATAGTGGAACTGTCTATGTTTGGTAGTACTGTGGCGCAGTGGATAAGTTCGAGAAAACTAAGGAAGAGCGTAGGGGCTCAAAATGCGGCCAACACCAAAAAGAAGACAAAGCAAAATATTTTTCGGACGAAAATATCGCCCTTCTCAGTGTGCTCAAAATAACAAGGCAAGTAGAGGGACCAGGCCTTGAAACACCGCGTACTGTCTAGCTAAAAACTTTTTATTTTTACATAGGTGGAGTTCTGGATCAACCTGAGTCTTAATCAACAGCTTAAGTACACCGGTTCTTGGGTTAAACCTTACAGCTTAGTTGATGTCGATTTTGCGTTACCAAAGAACAAACGCGTTTCTTGGATATTTGAATTTTTCCACTAAACTTCCTCTATGTCCATTTGGACGATGTAAAATTTTCAAAATTTTCCCCTTGCTGTCCATTGGTTCGCTTTTTTTGCGTTATTTACCAAAACGGCCGGATAAAATTAACCCCTACCGATGATTTTAGCCACAATTGGCTGTGGAAAGACTTTCATTCACCGGATGAAATTCTCAATATTGTCAATAGCGAGACTGATGCCCATGGCATCATGGTAAATTTTCCGTATTCGGGTGTAGTCGAACTTACACCACGTCATTTCCCATCCGATGGAGGCACTTTCAATAGCTCTGCACTAGCACACAGACAACTTCAACGGTGGGAAGAATTCTCATGATTACTCCAATGACAACAGCGATGGTGGTTACGGAGTAACAATTACCAATTTTTTCAAATTTTTAAATTTTTCAGTACCAAAGAGCAAGACAGAAAAAATAGTAAAAAGCAAGCGTTTTACGTGATCTAATTTCTAATAAAGTTTCGGTTTCAGAAATATGAGTTCCTAATACAGCGATATCCTAACTAAAATCAAATTTCCTGGAGCAGATGTACAGGTTGATTTCTTAAGAAGCACGCAACAAATTAATTGCAAATAAGTCGAATGCAAGTGGAATACTTACTTAATAAGATGGTGTTACAGCACAAGGGGAGCCTAGCACTCATCCAATAAAACTTTCCCCTTGATTGATGTCCCCTCCTACTTGCTTGCACCACCTTAAGCACAATTCGAAGACTCCTCGGGTTTGAACGTTAATAATCATTCACTCCACTTGTATTAGTCATCTCAAGAGATTAATGCTTACTTTTCTGAACAGGTCAGTGTCAGTTCGCGGTTATATCACCTCCTTCAAATTCAAAAGGGACCAACAATTTAATAAGACCAAGAATATCTTCATCTGGCTTCTCTAACGACCATGCTTTTGTCCCACAGAGTTGGACAGTATGATGTTTGCCTTATATAGGGTCTCCTTTATGTTTCCTTGCCTTCTTGGGCTAAAGAAACAACGATTGGCAAATAGGGGTTGACAACATTCCTAAATATTTTAAGATTTATAGCCGTTTATAATGGCCTTGATTGCTTCCAGAGAAAAAATATTTTAGCAGTTTGAGTCATGTCTGCATATACGGAATTTGTGAAGAAGAAAGAAGATATAGCGACATTGACCTTGTCAGAAATGCTAAACTTTTTTGGCTCCGATGGCTAGAACATGTTGAACAAACGAACACTACAGCTCCCGGTTAGAGCGACTTTAAATCTATACCGGAAAAGCAACGCGGTAAAGAAAGTCCTCGCCTTAAGTGAAAAAGGACCTCAGACGACTTGGAGTACACAACTGGAGGTGATTAGCCCACGTTCTTGATTGGTGTCCAACTCCAATGCGTATCGTAGCGCCACATAAAGAAAAAAAGAAAAACCCTATGAAGTTGTGTCTAATTCCCTCGATTCTCCTTATTCATAGGAAATATTGGGTTTCACCTTGGTTTACCGTTAATACTGTGAATTCTGTGTGGACTGAAGAAGAAGCTTGTATTCTTTATTTTCTTCGACAAAGAACATTTATGTGCGTTCTTACCAACGCTTTTGATTGGAGAACTCACAACCAGCTCCAAGAAAATAAGTGCTGCTTAAGCAGCAATAAGACTCATTGAGAGATTTTTGGGTGCCGACTGCGGAGTTTGTATCGGCCTTTTACAATTGAAGCATTTTAATCGCACTTTGCTGTAATAAGGTAGTGATTTGAGGCATTTTTCGCTCTTCGGTCATCATAAAATCAAGTGCAGTTCAATTACATTATATTGCGTCCCTTTCTGAATATTAAGATCAAAAAGCCGGATGTATCATGCGCTCAAATGTCGATATCTTAAGACTTTTTTGTACAACGTCTTGAATGGCTACGATGTTCTTAGTGAAAAACAATCCTAAGTTGCAACCTGCCAACCTTTCCAAATCGAGCAAAATTTCGAATACCTTGTACGACATCCACTTAAAAGAAAACAACAAAACGCATATATTATTAACTGTATTCCTAGGTAAAAATTTTTTCCGTCACATCTAGTAACTATCGTTCTCGTAAAGCCATTCGTCAGACGAGTACTATCTAGGTCGACCACGTCCACGTGGAAATCCTCTGCCTCGCCCCCGAATAACTTTGCTATTCGCCGGTGGACTTTTGGGCCGCAACGATTCAATTCTGCTCGTACAACCAGTCGCTGCACCTTCAGCAAAATATGATTGGTATGATTCTGCATTGAAATTCGAATTGGTTAGCTCTGGGCCAACAGTTAACCAACCTGGACGGATGCTTGAGTCTCTGCCAAACAGATGCATGCGGCGTCGGCCCAAGCAAAAATGCTCGATTATGTGAAAAATTTCAATGGGTTTCTCAAAGCTCCCAAACTCCTCTTCTTCTGAGATGATGAGGTCAATGTCGACATTGGCATGAATAAAATCACCATCAGTAGAGCGACGGACTGTGCCCTTGATCCCCATCAAGCAGTGTTCCTTTGTGCGTTGGAAAACTGCTTTGGGTTCCAAAATTTTGGAATGTCCGGGTTTGTTGATATTCGTTCGTATCCAACAAATGTCCTCACACCGCCGGAAGCCCCATTTCTTAAGGCAATTTCGTCCCATGTCCAGACCTTCCGAACTGCCACACCAGAGAAACACGAAACTCCGATGAGCGGCCACCTCGCCAACATCTAAACCTGTAAGGATTGTTTGTCAGATATGATTTCGGAAACTAAATCCTTTACTTACTTAGAATTTCATCCCAGTTCCAGTATGCTCGCGGAGCTCCTCCTACAGTCGCTACTGTAGCTGTTCCACGAGCGTATTCCTCTAGGGGTGGTTCGATTAGGATGACATCAAACTTACTCCCCAGTGTCTTAAGGTCCAACGTTTTGATGTCCGCTTTAAGGTACATTGGCGCCGTTGCAGTTTCTGATATTAACTCATCTTTCAGCCGGATAAGTTCCCTTAACTTTGGATATTCTTCGAAGCGATCGGCTAAACCTACGTCGCGTATGAAATTCTGTGGACGTTGACCAGTGTCAACAAAATGCTGACAATAGTCATTGTGTGGATTCGACGATTGTGTGCCCTTCAAAACAAATGTTTTATAAAAATAATTCGAAATTTATAAACTCTATCTCAACTCTTACCTTCAAAAACGTCGAGGAATCTCGATAGATAATTTCAGCTTGAGGCTTCTTCGAGGATGGTCCTGGACTCTCGTTATCATCGTCACGGTTCGAACGTTGATTACCCGCCTCTTCTGCCGTGCCCAGAACATGTTTAAGTTCATCGACACTAGACAGTCCAAGCTACAAAGAAACACAACACAAACAATAAAATGAAGGTCAACACGTTTGAGCGATTTTTCTATGAACTTACGGTTTGTGCAATCAATTGTTTTCGTTTTCGAGAGCGCTCTTGAGAGCTCTTTAGAATATCACTCATCTTATGTTGAAAATAATTATATTTCTAAATAAATTTTCAATTATAAATCGGCGGCGTCTACAAACTTTTTTGTTGAAGTATAAAGAAAATGTTGACAGATGATTGAGTTTATATTAAACGAAGTGACAGTTGTTTAAGGCCCGGCGAATTGAAGAAAACTAATGGATCGATTACATTTATATGCAGAATTTTTCCATAGCAGTTTTCAATGGAATATAGAACACATTTCCGAACTGAATAGATCTCTTTTGCATGGTTTATAGTTTATATCGATACGTTATATACTCTTGAATTGAGTGATTATACGCATAGCTTAGGTTTTTAACTCATCAGAGCAGTTTTAATGTCGAACATAAATTACTCGTTCTATTCCATTTGTTCCAACTCTTTACTGATACAAATATATATATAAACAAATTGGCCAAGACCAATTTGGATAGATTTACTGTAAAGAATAGACATAGGTGGTGGCCGCACAAAAGATAGTAACTCGCTATGACGACGCAGTTGTTAGATCAAGCTATGAGCGGAATAAAAAGATTTCCTTACCCGAAAACGATATGCGCGGCGATTGATCGAAAAACTACTGACTGCCCATTAGCTTGGACTGAACCAGCAGCGCGAGGCGTATTGCTGGCATGGACAAATCCGTACGCATGCTGGCTAAAATTGCCAAAAGGCCAGGCTCAAGGAAGGCATCTTTAGTAATACTTTCGGAAAGTCCTGGATTTCAGCAACAAAGAAATCTCTGGTCCAAATACGAAAATTTGTAAAAAAAAAACAGTGGATTTACAGAGCGATCCTAGAAGAAAAAAACTAGTGGAGTTGCGATCTCTATGAGCAAAAAAGAAGGGAAGAATATAGGCTCTTCCGAATAAAAAATGAAAGCACGAACTAGGCCTCAGAGAGGTGGCTTATTAGGTGACTGCCTAAGACCCTTCGCCAACCGTCTGTTCGGTCCATATTCGTGTCATTTAAGATATTTACACAGTACAGCAGAATTGAAAGAATAAGAGTTCAAAATCTTCCGTCAGTATCTTTTTTCAAACGGCAAACACAAACGGCATCACTAGTTCACAACATCATGTTTTACCCAAAATGAAATTTCCGAGAAATGCTAAAAAAGTCAAATTAGCGCCAGTTAAACACCGAAATTTTGCGCCAGTCGACGCCTTTTATTCTTTACATTGCTAAGTACATTCGACATTCAAGGACGGAACACACAGGACTACAAGTACATAGGACTCGAATTCAGGCACAAGTAATTTACAATAATAAAATGCAAAGATAATAAATTCTTAATCTACAAGTCTCACTGGGTCCTTAACAATTGAGTAAAATAAATCCACAAGCATATCGAAGATAAACAAAAAATTGAAGACTATACGAAAGCAAGAAAAAAAGAAAATATTTCAAAATGTCTCTGTGTATCAAAGCAAAATGAAAAATTCTAAAATCAAAATAGCGGAGTTAAAGGATAATTAAAAAGCGAAGCACTGGCAGCACCCTATTTTCCACCGTTGTAAAGAACTTCGTTGGGTTTGCCCTTGATATGATCCAGCTGGTAGTTTCCGAATGGCTCTTCGGTGAGCATTTTCTCCAAGTCGGTTTGAAACGACGTAACTGACTTCTCCAACTCTGGATGGTTGTTATTCTAAAGGATATGCAGGTATGTGTTGAATATTTCTGGATAATAACCCACTTACTTACTTTTAAATATAACTTTGCCTGATAGATAATGAGTCTGATGTCGTGCACAAGTTCAAAGATGTGCCCGTATCCACCTGCTTGACACTTCAAAATTATGGTACGTAGATCCTTGAAGTCCGTGGTCTTAGCAATGAAATCTGGAAACTGTAAACAAGGGATAAAGAGATTTAATTACCAAAGTATTGTCCTTACATAATTGCTGCAGAATTGTTTTTTGAAGAAGAGATCAGCACTCTTTATCTTCATGAGACGGCTCATGAAAAGGTTCAGCTTATCGACGAGGTCCTTCCCCAGTGGTTTTGGAAGATTTGGATCGTAGTCCGAAGAGAATTCGGACAGCATCTTCTCCAGCACTCGAATTTCGTATTTGCCGTAGGTTTCGGTAAGAGGCGTGTGTGGAGGGCATATATCATATAAACAATTGCATTCCATTGATTTAGCTAAAGTTTCGTCAAGGTATTGCTCTAAGCCACAAAGATTATCGCTAGAGAACTTGCGCTTGATGAAGTTGTAGGTGCCGGTTTTGAAATACGTTCCATTCAGGGCATTTTGACGCTGTGTTTGCTCTGATCCTTCGCTAAAGGTTTGTGTGTTGGTTTTGTAAGATTGCGTGTCTTTAGATATATCACTTTCCACTGTAGAACTCAACAAATCCGGTTCGTCGATGTTGTCTCTTGTGGAAGGTGTCGTGCCTACCTTTTGGTAGACATTCTTCTGAGCTTGCACCAAATCATCCAGATTGATGAAGGACTTCATGAGATTCTCGACGAAAACAAGCGTGGAATCCTGCCAATCGGCGAAACTTCTTACAAAGTCAGAACTCAGGGCTGATCGCACTTTGTTCAAGCCCTCCGGAGTGTTGTACACATAACCCTTGATGATGATCCAAGCATTGATTACACGCGTGAATACAAATATGAAGTCTTTCACAGCCCATGCGATGCCTTGAGAGTTGATGTTTGGCAAAACACCATCTGGGCGGATCAAGTCCTGTTTCATGCGAGCGCAGAGGCTATCGATCTTTTTGAAACATGGGCGGTTACGATGGGCATGTGCGAGTTTTTCGGCAATCTCACTGCCTGCGAGAGCTAGATTCTTGAGTTCTTCAAATTTGATTTGGCTTAGAACGACGTGAGAAGAATCACCTGATCCAGAAACACCCGAACAGGTGTTGTTATTAAAATCGCTATTGAGAGAATCAGAATTAGAACTGATGCGCGAAAATAGCTGTTCAACATACATATCCCTGTCTTTGCTACCAAAGGATGATATAGGCGAAGATGACAGAGAATCTTCTGAAATGTGGTAAGTACATGAACTTATTCGAACTAATTTGAGTCTCCCAACTCACCTTTTTTTGCAGCGTCAGGTTGATCACAATTAAGATTGAACCTGCCGATTGATGTAGTCATGTCATTCATTGAATTAACATTCACCGGATTATTCTGATTGACGCACTGGACTCCAATTTGAATCAACATCTTATTGGGCTCACGGCTACTAGGATTGGTCTGTTGTTGTTGTTGGCTGCCACCTGTAGATGTGGCGCTCCCGTTGCCTAGAGCTGGATAATGAGGCATAGCAACATAAGGCATGCTCGGGGTCAGTCCATACGGAATTGCAAGGCTTGGTGTAGTTACTACGGGCGACATTATAGCTCCATACGGCCAAATGGCATGCAAATCTAAAGACAAAAACAAATTACATATAACCAATAGACGGGTACACTCTCAAAACCCCACCTTGACTCATCATGCCAGGAAAACGCATGCGATCCATCGAAGCAAAATCTTGAAAAGGGTAGTTTTCTAAATTATCAAAATGGCACGATTCGGATTTGTTGTTCGAAGAGGATTTACTTTTCATTCCAAGGATTTTCCGAGCTATGAAAAAATTCCGAGAGAGTGAAATTTTGCAAATTTGTCAGTAAAAGCAGTGCTATTGGGATTCCCTAATTAAATACAGTGGTTTTGTGGTGATGGAAAATGAGACTTACGCATCCGTTTCGTGTCAGGAAAGTCGTCCATGTTGGATGTTGTGATGATACTTAAAGAATAAGAACGTATGAAGGCAGGTTTGCGTGATCTATTTATCTTAAGGGATTTGGTATGTCACTGACGCGATTGAGTGGGAAATTAAACGGTTGCAAGGCCTACTTCATGAATAAAATTTCTGGAGGGGAAATTCAGCTTAAATTAAAACTTGTCAACGGTAGGAAAAGGAAGACATTCAACTAGTCGTTATGTCTGGCAAGAATTGGCGGGTAAAAGAAATTTGCGAAACAGTGTTGACAGTTCTCGGAACGTGAGGTAGTATTTCTCAAAATTAAGAAGAAAACGCTAATCGGTTGGAATTTGCTGGAACTGGGTGATTTTACATTGAGTAGGCGGTGTTTGTGCAAATTTTAAGAGTTTTGTTGATTACACAAAATAGTGTTTTGTTAAATGAAATTGGCCTGTAGCCTAATAGATTTCCCTATTTTTAAAAGGTTTATGTTTTGGAAAAAAAGTGATTATATGTTATCTACGCAAGACTATTGTTGAGTGTGGCTTAGTGTCATCTGCTTTATATATTAGAATTAAAAAGCAAGTGTGGTTCGGGCATATTTTAAGACTGAAGATGACTTCAACTGTTCATACGCCGAATAAACTCTACTGGGCTTCTGAGTTTAGTACCAAATAGTTTAAGGTAGTATAAAAAGCACACGGTAATACTTATTTATTCACACATTTTAAACGACCAACATAATCCCGTTACGTTTTTTTTTTTTTTAGTTTTCCAGAGAAATCGAAATGACGTAGCAACAAGAAGTTGTTGCTCTCACGTTTAGAATGCCTGGAAAGTGACAGACAAGAATTCCGCAAAGAACAAAACGGGACTCTTTTCTATTTTTAAAGCGAAGAGAATGCCTTAAATTCACCTGATTACTTTTTTTTCAGATCCTGTTCCTCCTTGATAAAAGTATTTGTGCAGCGGTTATAGCTGTGAACCTATTCGTGTGTGTGATCTCACCGGAAATAGCTTTGTTTGCAGATATTGTCGCCGTATGCCGTAATCATACAGTTTTTATAATTACTTCACGCATTTTGTTGAAAAAGTTTGCAGTGTTTTGGTTCACATTTGGTGAGATTGTTAATGATTGTGATTGGATCACTCTTTTGTAATCCTGTATGGGCGGATATGTTCAATATATTCATATAATATATAGTTGCTTACTCGAGACTGAGACTCTCCAGTTAGCACAGTTAACTTTGGCTAGTTGCTCTAGTTGCTCCCTCCAAGGTACAGGTCTTCTTTCACTTGTGTGCGCCACTCAAAACGGAACTTTTACTATCCATCGCGATTGTGATTGAAGACTTCGAACGGAGCATTACCATCTATTCTGTCTTCGATCTGCATGTCCTTGCCATTTTAGAAGGCATAAACTTTTCTGACTAGGTCCATGTCTATATATACCTATACCTTTTAGAGCTCGCAGTATTTGCTCTTCAAAGTCCGTCAGCGTAAACGATACCACTAAGTCACTCGAAAAATTTCGCATTCGACCTAGGATTTCTTCATTCGCATTACTGGGATGATTAGAGTCTCCTAAGTGTTTCCTGACCAGGCCTTTCCGAACTGCCGACTAACTTAAAGATCATGGGCCACAACTGACTTACCTCTCCAACCAGCCCGATCCATAACTAGCTGCTAGTGTATTAGCTTCTCAATCGGATGATTCGGGGTTCAATACCAGCTGTGCCCGAAATTCATTTTTCAGGCAACTAAATCTTGCGAGATGAATGGTTGATTAAAATACAACTGAGTCAAAATATCTTTCTCCCCCTCTATCCAATTTTCCGAAAAAAACTTCACACATGCTCCAGCATTTTAGGGGTAGTCATACCCTCTTGAGTGTACAACGTCGTTGTACAGCTGATATATAGTTTGGTTTTCTCGGGTCTTCCCCAAAATCTGCCGCAGAAAGAAAAGTTAGTCGAAGGTGGATTTACCAGGTCAGAAACCGTACCGATATGAAACTATCAGATTTTTGACGATGGCTTAAGACGTTCATATAATACGGCACCAAGGATCTCGTATGCAGCATCCAATGGACTTTTGGCCCTGTAGTTGGCGTTTTGGTCTCGTTTTTTCATAACGTGGTCTCGCGTTTCTTTAACCAAATTGAACATATGAGCTGGTGTCTCCTTACCAGATCATCATCTCTAGTTTTAAAGAGCTTAGGGGCTTAATGTAGCATTCCTAGGCCAATAGAAATAGCGATTACCATGTACTATATAACTTTTCGTTTGGTGTTAACAACGATGAGGTGTTAACAACGGAGCCAAAACAGATACAATTTCAATCAAAATGTTGCACGTCTGTTCTTGTTGATACCATTCATTTGTTTTATTTACAGATGAAATTATTTTTGCCGCTTCAGTTGCAACATTGCAAACGTACCAATAATAGAGTTCTGGTTACTATGTACATATGTCAATATGTACATATGTCAATATGTACATATGAGATGCGCAAGTTGGTGCCCAAACTTGGAAAATTGTGACTCTAATGTTGTTGATATTAGAGAAGTCATGACAACGCATAATCTTGTCTGAACCAAAAGAGGCATCAAATGTTTTAATAATATTGCTTTCGACTCTTTCGGAGCAGTAAGTGTACTCCATCGTCATTCTGGACAATCTGACGAGCTAGACTGGATAGTTCACCTGTAGAGATGCTATCGGATTCGGCCTTGACATGGGTATCGATCTGGGCTTCTCGGTTTTCTATAGGATTTGCGTAGTATTGAATTCTGGTAAGTTGTAGATTTATCGGGCTAAAACCGCACTGATAAGGGCCAAACAGATTGTAAGTAATTAGTTTCAGATTTAATAGGTGCGGTACGGTAGACAATGCCTTGAACTGGTGTTAAGGAGACTGATGCCTGTGTAGTTGGCGCGAGTTAGAGGGGTCGGTCAAAGGATTCTGAGGTTCCATTTATCATGCATATTTTCTTTCGACTAAATTTTAGAGATTACGCAATGTATGCACTCTACAGTGTCATTTTCTTCTGCCTTAAATAGCACGGTAGCTAGTCCATTGGGCCCATTATCATTGCCATACCTTACTTACTCGGGTGTATGGAAATTTTGGCTTTAATTTGACACTTTCTGAATGTGAATGGCAGCGAAATTTGGGTAGACCCTACCCATTACAAATTTCGATATTTTCTACACCGGCTGTAACGAGCTTCGCCTGTTTACAGAAAGGGAAGCCATAACAAAACTAGAAATGGCAAGTATGTATCTATTTGCATATCAGTTATTGTAAGTGGCTTCAAAATCAGTTTGGGTTTCCTCCAGCATCTGTCGCAGAGCAAGAATTAAGCTTGTCTAGTGAACCTTCCTGATTTGAATCCAATATACAATTATGTACGTTTTAAATCCTAATTTTTCGGGAGTTTTGAACTCAGTCACTGCACCAAACCAAAGTAGTAATGCACCACAGCCAAGGGTTTTCGGGCAACTTTAAGGTGTCCTTAAGTTTCAAAGTTATAGCTGTCGAACGTGACGCTTTGTCTCGTACTATTTTTGGCGTTTCTCCAATTGCCTTAATTGCTTCTACACGTCGATGCTGTCATTATCAGCATAACCGTTGATGAACCTTAGGACGTTTTGCGGAATATGTACCGTAGACGTGCCTGACCTTATGTTAAGACAAACATAGTCACGTCTGGTGAATATTGATATGGAAAAAACATTTCTGTTTTGACCACGTCTCGTGATGTTGGAAAGCTAATTAGTTTTAATGATACTTTTCCTTAAGAGTGGAAAGTTTTCATGTAACTTATCGCGAATAGAAACGGGCACCCAAACACTTCCCTTTATACGGTATTAATACTTTTTTCAGAAAGATACGTATGTTGGTATTGCTTAAAATGTACCTGAGTCTGAGATAATTTGGCAAGATGTTGGCCTTTGAGCAATAAAAATCGAAAATAATTGTTGGAAACTTAGACGAAGTTTAGAATAGAGATATTTTACCAGCAATGCTGTATGTATGTGTGTATGATTGCACATCTTTGCTTAACTCACATCTTTGCTTAACTAATTTTTTTTGTCGAAAGTACGATAATATTTTGAACTTTTGAAGATCGTAATAATTGTTTCATTTATTTACTTTTACCACGCAAGGCAAATCAAATATACACGCCGTTGGAGTTGGACATCTCAATCTCAATGCCTATTGATAACTTGAAACAAAAGGTACAGCGGATACAAAGAGTGCAAAAAGATAAAGATAAAGCCTCGCCATAAAGGGTCATTCGAGCACCAATAATATATCGAAGCGGAAAGTAAACAACAACCGAATCCTATGTATTTTTACAAAGGCTCCGACGAATGATAAAAAAAGGATACTTGTCGGCCAGCCAATCAAGTACCACAGTATCAATGGATTGCAGTTAATAACAGCAAATGTTTTGTCTTTTCATTTCATTTTTTAACCCCCGACGCAGAGTATCTGCGGATCTGTCTATGGCATCGTAGCTCCCAAACGGCTGAACCGATTTCGGTGATTTTTTGTTTTTGTTTAAAAGGTGACTTGATCGAGAGTGCTTTATCTTTAATTCAAACTCTATATACCATATATACTATACAATCAAGTCGATTGTAGCGTGTAATATAAGGTATAAAGTATAAAAAGCATAAAATAAAAAAGAATTAAATTAAAACTTTGAAAAAACACCGACGTAAAAATAACCTCTAAAAATTAAAAAAAAAAAAATATGTATCGACCCTTTAAGTTTTATATAGGAAGTAATATTCTAATCTGAGCATGGTGCGTCGGGGGACCGCTAGGCCTAGGCTAGGTCTGCCTTCGAATATCTCGTTGAAATTATTTGCTCGATTTCTATAAGGTCAGTGTTGTTGATGAACTCTATTGGTCCTCCAAGTTCACTATGCCGATTGGACCTATGGATGGAAATCGCAGCTCATACCAAGGGAGAGCTAACAATTTCAATTTCTTCAAGTCGCGAAAGAAATGCTGGAAACCATCAGCCCATTCAAATTAAATGTCCTTTCTTCACAAAAAATAATTTGTTTCCATTTCGTTTGTCCAGTGGAAAATAATCTAAACATTCGAGCAATGTTGGCTAATTATTCAATCTGTTCGGTTAGATGCTGAAGTCCTAACTTTTGTCTTGGTTTTAATGAAGCTGAAGCTGAAGAATTGGACGCTTCTCGCAAAATTAACTTCTGAACTTTGAATAGGTTATCTGAATGTTTTAAAAAATGATTCATTGCCCAAGGATATCGTCTAATTCTTTGCGCAATTTTATAATTAAACGGAGTAATTAATCTGAATTTTTTTTTTCAATTATTCTGCTATTGTTTAAATTGTTTATTAACCTATCCAATAAATTAAGAAAATAAAGCGAGACTGCTTTAAATCTATTTTGAAATACCGGCTGCTTCAAATTCACATAACGAACGAATACAGTTGGTGGGCGAATTTATTTATTTATATATTTTCTGGCTTAAATTCATTTTAATAAAGTAGAATTGCCGCTGGTATCACTATTGTTGATTTTAATAAGTTTAACGCTGCTAGTCTGCGTCATTTATTAAGTAATAACTTTTTCTAAATTTTATAAGTGAATTTTAATTTGAACTTATAGCTTTTTGGTATTGGTATGGGCAAGACTTCAGAGACATTCTTAAGAAAATTTAAAGAAATTCGGGGGCTATTGATTCCATACATTCTTTTTGAATCGGGCCGAAAAAGAAAATGTGCTTAAAAATAAGTTAATGATTATTCAAACCGATTGATAAACGACGGAGAAATTGACGGGGATCCTGGTCAAAGAATTTTATAAAATTATCAATATTTCACAGGTATGCTTATCCGACGAATCAACAGATCAGAACTTGGTAAAAATAAGTACATTTTCAAACATAATTCGGCATAAAAAAAAAAAACGACTTAACTGATTTGCCCTCCCCATGGGATTCACCTGACTTTACTCTCACACAGAAATTATAGGAGCTGACCAAATATGTAGTGATCGCAATGGAAGTGATCATTAGTGATATTAGTGAATTGGAATTATCATCCTTAAATTGTAACTTCAATTAGGTTTTCAATTAATAAAAACACCACTTGAATGGAAAAACAAGTAACCTCTTGTTATTACAATATAATCTAAGAACATGATGCATGCTGTGAATTATGTAAAAAAATATTCAAACCCGATGATATAAAAATCTGAATGCTGGTAATTAGGCCACTTTCTATTTAATTATTGTACGATTTTCTCGACGTATACAAATAAGGCCAATCAAGTGATCTGCAGAATAAAAGCCATTCTCAGTCCAGTGTCCGAAAAATTAAAAATACAATTTGGTGCGATAGTTTGGCATCACTGCAGTTGTCATTCGTTATAGGCCTTCATTTGTTGACATTTCCACCGTCAGCCGCTTCATTCGGAACATCAACAAATAGAAATCGCTTTGCATTAATTTTTTTCTTATATTTACTAAGGAATTAAGTAAATTGAATGAAAAAATGACCGAAGCAATATGCGAAGGTGTAATTTTAAATGGAAAAAATAAAAACTGTGTGCGATGTCAGTTCTGTAACTCGTTAATGCTATCCAAACAGCACGGTGAATACTTAAAACAAGACACAGAGGTTAATCTTTTAATTTATTTATTTGAAGATTAAAAATATTCAATTAAATATCGTGTCTGTCCTATTTTAGATCAATCTACCCAACATTCACTTAAAAAACAGCAAAGATCCGTCCACAGTTGAGACTGAGCCAGTGACTGATTTTTGGGTTGTTGGCGATATGTTTCAGTTCGAGAATATTGGATTCTCAAACACTATTGATAATCGTAAATATCTTACTTGTGCTGACTGCGACATGGGTCCTGTGGGATACCACGAGGTTGGCGCTCAGAAAAAGTGTTATGTCGCATTAAGTCGGGTGAAACATCAGAACTAGTTTGAGTGACAAAATTTTATTCTGTAAATGTATTTTTTTAGTATGCAAAGTGTAAATTTTTTTATGTCTATAATGTCTTCAACGTTGAATAAAAGAACGTTTTTAAGAATTTAGAAAAATTTTGGCAGTCGCCTTTTTTTTTTTTTTTTGTAAGAACGCGTTTGGTATTAATAGTTCCATTCATTTAACTGGTGATGCCTACGACTTCGACTGTATTGGTTCCAGACTTTTGTGAGTTCTTCCGAATGTGGGAAAAAACCCTTAAAATTTGTTTAAGAGTCCAGATGGGTGCAAAGTAATCGTTTTGCAGCGCCAAAGGCTGAAGTCTAAGTCTTGTCCTCAAATCGTTTGTGTAGAATGTCTATCGTGTCATACCCTGTGGAGCCGTCCTGTTTGAACAACCCGTCGTCGGTATCCATATCATTCAGTTTAGGCCACAAGAAGATGCTTATCATCGATATGTAGCGCCTTTAATAAATATGGCAATGCCAATTTTATTTTGGAAGAAGTACCAATGAATCCGCCAGACCAAAGTTTACACTCAACAGTGACTTTCTCGGAATGCATTTTGGCTGGTATATCTCGTGTGGATTGGTATAGTCCCAAATCTGACGATTTACGAAATTTTGGTCAATTTCAAACTTTCCCGACGCAAAATTGAAGTCGCAGAAATGACAAGTTCTTGTGAACGGCAAGAAAAAAAGTACCTCGGGTTTTCCCATACACGCTTACCCACAGCAGCGATGTATCAGAAGACCTTGCGTTTCGGTGACGTACGGGTGTATGCTGATTATTTGTAGAACTGGTTGACTCGAATTTGGCAACCAAACGTCGAATAGTCAACTCGACAGAACGGTAATGCGCGGAACGTTTCTTAAACGGATCACTGATTATGGAAAAAAAAAGAATGATTTGCATAACCTTCTATAGTGAGAAGGCTTTGAGAATTTAAAGTGCACTCACAAAACGCAGATATGTAAACCTATGAGCAATGTCATAAATAAGAAGTTAAATTTGTGCTTTAATGTCAAGATGGGAAAGGAGGTCATTTTTGATAGGACAGTTGGCAACCATGGATTAAACGACACCAAGTCTGGCAACGGACTTAGGATTATTGACTTTGCGGTGGAACGAAAAGTCGTTTTGGAAAACAAGTTTCAATATACGAAAGGGGATATGGCGCTCTCGGGGTCATGAAACGCTGAACCAAATTGATCATTTTGCGATCGACGTAAGGCATCATTCTGGACGTTCGAACCTTCCGAGCAGTCAGCATTGACTCGGATCCACCACCTTGTTGCAGCGGATCTCCAAGCCCCACAACAAATAAGAACTACTGTGAGAAGATAGAACGTAGAAAGGTGCAATCGTAATATGGCCGCTAGAATTTTTGCCGAACGCGTATTCCGAAATCTCTTAACAACTGCTATGCCGCATCAAGTACCGAAGACCAGAGGTTTGATGAAGAATATCAGCAAGCACATAAGAATCGCTCGTGAGCTCTACGAACAAAAGAACCGAGAAGAACATAAGCTTCTCCAGAAGAAGAAAAGAGAGCACAAGAAGCATGCGATCGAAGATATTGAGAATTTGTACTCTAGGAACAACGTACGTAAGTTTTACTTACAGGTAAGAAGAACGTATCAAGGTAACAATACCTGTGCAAAAACTTGCAGAGATCTATACAGAATGACGAATGAGAACGCTGAGACCTTTGACGTCAAAAAATGCTTTAGGCAAAGTGACAACGCGCTGTCATGTCACTTCTTTAACATCATACATACTTCAAAGAATTGTGCGAAACCTACTAGCGCACACCGGAGAACAATATTTTAAGTCTATCCAACTATTAGAGTACGCCGATGATATTGATATAATACATGGGCTGTGCCGTTTCTAAGAGAGGGCACCATTTGAATTAAATCCATACTATTTTCAGTTAGTACCAACCTTTAATAAATTTGACACCTGTCGGACGATTAGTTCTCGAGATATAGCGTTGTGAGTGAAGCAACTTTTGTTATTGTGAAAAAAAATGGATTCAAAGCAATTTCGTGTGTTGATTTATCATTGCTTTTTGATGGGAAAAAATGCAGCCGATGCAAAGAAATGGCTTGATAAGTGTCACCCGGACTCTGCACCAGTCGAACGAATCATTCGCAAGTGGATTGAAAAATTTAAAAGTGGTCATACAAGCACCGAAGATGATGCACGCAGTGGACGTCCAAAAGAGACTGTTTCAGATGAAAACATCAAAAAAGTCCACAAAATGATTACGAATGACCGTATGGTGAAGTTGATCGAGATAGCTGAGGCTCTGAAGATATCAAAAGAGCGTGTTGGATATATCATACACGAATATTTGGACATGCGAAAGCTCTGTTCAAAGTGGGTGCCGCGTTTGCTCACAGTCGACCAAAAACAACAACGTGTTGATGATTCAGAGGAGTGTTTAAAGGTGTTCAACTGCAATAATGCCGAATATTTGCGTCGGTATGTGACAATGGATGAAACTTGGCCCCATCACTTCACACCAGAGTCAAGTCGGTAGTCAGCTAAGTGGCGAGTAGGCGATGAACCTTGTCCAAAACGACCAAAAACTCAACAGTCGGCTGGCAAGATTATGGCATCCGTATTTTGGGATACACATGGAATAATTTTCATCGACTATTACATTGCGTTGTTGGAGCGTTTGAAGGACGAAATCACAGAAAAACGAACGCATTTGAAGAAAAAGAAAATTCTGTTTCATCAAGACAATGCGCCGTGTCACAAGTCGGCTACGAATTGCTTCCCCACCCACCGTATTCTCCAGATTTGGTCCCCAGCGACTATTTTCTGTTCGCAGACCTTAAAAGAATGCTCGCCGGAAAGAGATTTAAGACCGATGAAGAAGTAATCGCCGAAACAGAGGCCTATTTTGAGGTTAAACCGAAATCGTACTACAAAACTGGTATCGAAAGATTGAAAAATCGTTTCAATCAGTGTATCGCCCTCGAAGGCAACTATTTTGATAAATAAAGTTGAATTTTGCAAAAATTTTGTGTTTTACTATAAAACAGCACTGAGTTTTCAGCCCATGTGTTAATTGGCAGGATTCAGCGCTCGCTTGTATTGAAGTGGAAGCTGCCAAATTGGGTTAAACGGTAAATGAGGGCAAAACTAAATAACTTACCATATGTATTTGCTAAACTAAATTTGGATTTCTGTTTTTGAAATAATGGTGAAAAGTTCATCTTTGTGTTGAAAGTTTACGCTGGAAAGAAAAGTTTAAAGATAGCTATGTATATATATAGTTTTTTAAAAAAAAAAAACACATCAATTTGATATCGAATAAAACAACAAAATTCTTTATTGCTTTACTCCAAAAAAAGTCGAGAACTGTTCTTACTTTTTCCATTTCTCTTTCAATCCTACTAACGCAATTTTATAGCAATAAATATGTTTACTTATTCTCTTTATTTTGTTCTATTTCTTCTTTGTTTTTTCATTTTTATTTAACTTTAATTCTTAATGTCTGTATCCATTAATGCAATGAGGATTAAACACTGGCAGTTATTTTCTATTTTTTTTTATTCTTCCCAAAACCATAAAATAAAATAAAGGGAAATGAATTTGTTGCAATTGCGTTTTTAAGTTGCTGTTCCCTTTGGATGTCTCTGCTTTAATGGATTAAAATTATTATTTTAAATGTATTACAGTGCAAATTGTAAACAGCAATTGTTCATTTCTGTTTTTGTTTTGTTTTTTGTTTTTTTTTTTTACTTATACAATAGTAGTTGTAACTTAGATGGTATGGTGATAGTTACCATGAAAAAGCATTTTCGCAGACATGACAGAAATTAGAATGAGAAAAAAAATATATATATAAAATACAGAAAAGGCGGTCCAGAGGGCTACGACCTTCTGGTTTTCAATTTTCTATAAACTACGAGTAATTTTTGGTATTAGCTGTGTCTGAAAGTTGTTCTCTTTTTTTGTCCTATAAATATTTATAATTTTGTTTTATTTTGTTTTTGTTACAATAACTAACTTTATAATTTATTATTTAACAATATTATTTTTTTGTTTTTACCTAACTTTTATTTATTTATTTATTTTTTATTTAAAAGCTATGAGTAAACAATTTCATTTAAGTTGTTACAGTAGCTGTGTAGACTTGATTTAAAGAGTTCTAGTTGCTCGTAGATTTGGCGCTGAATTTTTGGTGGGAGCTGGATAATTTGCTCAGTTCTTATAACGCATTAGTGGTAGGGAATTTTTTTTTTAATTAGAAAAAAAAAACTCGGTGGCATTTTTTTAATATTATTACTACCGAAGCAAAACTTATTTCTTAAAATTGTAATTGTAATTGTAAGTTTTGTGTTTGTTGTAACCTTCACTACACAAGTCTACACAATCTGCCGTAACAAAATTCAAGATTTGAACTTTTTTTTTTTAAACAACGGAAAGGTTGATGATTTTTACTTAAAATATTTTAACTATTATTTATATATTTATTTATTTATATACACAAAAAAAAAATGTTTATGATGTTTGAGTTTTTCTTGTAATTTAATTTTAATACAATTTTGTGACTTGTTGAGAAGTATTTGTTTTTTAAACTTTTTTTCTTTATCTTTGGTTTAGCTGTTTTCTTTTAGTTTTATTTCATTATTCTTTTTTATTTTTAATGAAAGGATATATTACGCTAAACTTGAAGGTAAAGTGTGTTTTATACTATTTTTTTTTATATATAATTTTTCTACTTTTGTATAAGATTATTTGAAAGTGTATTCCGCATTTATTTGTGCTTGATGAGGAGGATTGTTTTTATTTTATTTTAAAAGGAGATAAAACTGAAAAACAAAAGCACAGTTGTAAAAACAATAATACATTTTCTAACACAATTTCTTCAAGATTCTGTTGTTTTATCGATTTTTGTTTGTTTTTTTTTTTTTAATTTTTTTCGATAAAGAAAAGCATTGTAAAACTTACTTAAACGAAAAAGTAACAAAAATGTTGTTTCTTTTATATTTGTTTTGTTGTTTTTTTTTCTTTACATTTTTTAAGTGTGTAAAATTAAACACGTTTAAAAAACATTAATAGGAATCCGCATAAGATCGTAGCGGCAAATGTTACAAAAGACACATTTAAAGCACCAGTTCCATTGCAGCGATCTGAGTTGCAGGAGCAGACAACTTGACGACCACCAAACCCAGCGCGCGAGTAGCAGTAATCGTAGCTGGTTTGGTTTAAAAAGCCACAGGTTCGAACAATACGGGTATCGGGTGGTACTGAAAAAAAAGAAAAGAAAAGAAGTTTGTGATAGGCTAGGTTTAATAAACTTAAATCCAAATGGTGAAACATCATTTAAAATATATTTTAATATGTTTAACCCTCAAGCCAGCCGTCCACATTACTAAATCGTTTGAAAATAAACTGAAACTAACTTACTAAATGAGTGGGTTTCTGATGAATAAACTCTCCTAAATGTTGTCTCTTGATTTTCGGACTAAGCAGTCTGTCATTCCCGATAGATTGGTCTTGAAAACCGAAGGTTCGTATGCACTGTCGGTTGGAAATCAAATTCTATTTGGCCAGCGATTTACGAGTGTTGTGGTTTTTTTCAACCTAACTGTATCGATGTAGTTAAAGTGTTTTTCTTTTTGGAGTCAATTTTCGGTATAATTCTTCGGTTGTACCATCTCTTTCCTTCCTATAGTTAAGTTTTTCCTAGTTTATTAGGCCTTCTAGCACGTTATTATACTCCTTTTGTTTCCTTTAGTACAATGACAGAATTCTTGAGCTTAACTTGGCAACGTATTGATATTTTCGCGATAATGGTTCTGCATGGTATAGAGTTTCTCGCTCAGCTGCTCCCCGAGCTAAAGTCTAATGTACGACTATCGGTAATAATGATATTTTATGTTTAACCTACATTCCCTTTTTTAAAAAAAAAAAAATCACTGCTGTAACATACTGAGTTTTCGCGCCATTTATACTACTCCGAGACAACTATATATGTGCAATATCGTTATCGCAACGAAAGAGTTTAAGTATTTACATTTTTCGCATATCGGCACAATAAATCCTTTTAAACGGCAGTGCAGAGGTGTGGTCTTTGTCATCTTCTAGCACCTTTATGTTTAAAGTACCGCTATTATCAAAAATTATCTGCTGCTCTAAAAGAAAAATGGAACAGACCTTGTACTCTGCCTTGAGGTACTCTGACATTAGTTCCAGATTCTCAGTGCAAATAATTTTCATCTTAACTTCGCATACTATTCCTATATACATATATAATTTATATACAGGGTGTCCCCTAATACGACAAGAATAATTTGGGAAATGATTTTTGAGTATATTCTGAGCAAATAATCGTTCTAGAGTAAGCGTCTATTTCCAATGTTGACATCATTTCTTGAGGATTTAAGAAAAGGCTTAGTTTGGCTTACCCATGTTAATGGAAATTGCAAGGCAGAAACTTCGTTAAGGAATTTTCTTTTAGAAGAAATACTTCGTAACTGCGTTTAAATAAAGTTGATATCTTGTTTGAGTCTTTAGATATCCAGCACATCCCAATGTGTGTGAAAAATATTATCCATAGTTCTAAGGGGATCGGATCGGAATTGACTGATATCAAATTATCGACACATTTTCATCAGGGTTATGCAGAAGTAAACATCGAGAGTGGTGCGGGAAGTTTATTCTGCATCGTGTTCATGAGCTGAACTCATCAAGAAACACTATGCAGTGTATTCCCCACCTCACTCGGGGATCCAAGCCTAAAACACCGTACATAACGAAGAGAGTACGCAGATTTTCTGCAGAACAAACTTAGTCAAACTGTATTACCTTTGTGTTCACAAACGTCATCATGTCGTCATATTTGTGGAGATTAGTTCTAGGCGTTTCAATTGTGGCTGTGGTAAATGTTTGAAGATTTTACTGCCGAATAATCTTATCTGTTTAGAAAGAAAGGAAGGAATCTTTGAAATATTCTGTAATAAAAATGAATAACCGTTTTCTTTTGAATAAAAGCAAGTCTAAGATTTGGCTGAATATCATCTTTTTTTGTAGTAGCAAAACGTCAGTTTGAACTCAAAACAAACGACGATCGTACGTAGAAATAAGAAAAATTGCCGAATTTGGAGTAACGAAAATCCACGCATGCTTCATGAAGCGGAAATTCATTTGAAACGTGCTATTGTTTGTGTAGATTTTAGGCTAAAGTCAACATGGACTATTTTGTTTTTTCGAAGGAATGCAGAAGTAGTCAACGTGATGATAACGCAGTGTTTTGTTCCTCAAATGGATTGTGTGGATCTTGAAGACATAAGGATTTAAGAGGATGGTGCCACTTACTATATATACGAGTATACCAGTGAAATGATGATATTAATGTACGAAACAATTCCTAGTAATGAAATCTTCCGTTAGGGCAATCATATTTGGCCACGTAAGGTATGTTCTTAATTACATTTGAACTTATTTCTCTGCAGTTTTTGGAAGCTTATGTCAACAAATGCACGATCACTGAAGTCTTGAAAGAGAAGATAAAACGCCGTTTCACCGAAATCTAACACATCAATATTAATCTGTGATTAAATATTTCATCAAAAGGACGATAATTTTCCCACAAAACCGATCAGATGTGCTGTTCCTTATATAATTGCTATATCTGGACTTTTTGATTGAATCAACATAAACATTTCTATTTTTGTTGAGACACCTTTACATATTTAAACAATTAAATTTCTTGTAAGTTTTTGCCGAAATCTCAAAAATATAGGATGATTCATCGTGTGGTTTGATTTATAATGTACAATAAAGAACATAAATTTGAAAGTGAACTTAAAATTTTTTCTATCGGTTGAAAGAACTTTTCATGGCATTTACTTTTTGAAAACAATATCATATAAATATTGGCGACGACTACGTATGAGGTAGGTTGAAATTTTGGGCGACTCGTTCAAGCATAGCAACTGGTATCTCGCGGATAACACGAGTAATGTTGACTTCCAAAGGTTCAATCGTAGCTGGCTTATTCCTGAAGACCTGCGATTTTACATATCCCCAGAGAAAATAGTCCAAAGGTTTAATATCGCACAATCTAGGCGCCCAATTTACCGTATTAAAACGTGAAATTAAGTGCTCACCAAAATGATTTCTTAACAAGTCCATTGTTTCACGCGCTGTATATATTAGCTCGTAGCGCCGTGTTGTTGAAACCAGAGCTCACCGAGACCATGTGCTTGAGTTTTAGGAAGCACATAGACCGTTAACATGGCACGATAACGGTTACCATTAACGGTAACATTCTGATTTGCCTCATTTTTGAATAAATATGGACCAATGATTTCACCTATAAACCACACCATACTGTTGTTTTTAATGGATGTAATGGCAGCTCTTAGTACTCTTCGGGTTGCTCATCAGCCCTAATACGGCAATTTTGTTTATTAACGTATCCATTGAACCACAAATGGGCTTCATCACTGAACCAAATTTCACGATAAAACACCGGATTTTCATTGAATTTTTCCAGAGCCCATTCACTGAAAATATGACGCAAATTTAAGTCAAGGCTTCAATTCTTGCACAAGTTGAATTTTGTACGCTACTATATGCAATTTAGCCATCATTTTCATCACTTTCGCTTCTTTGTTTTTTTATGCTGACGCACTTTATCGATTACGCTGTTTCCGCTTTATTTAGGCTGCATTTGAAAGGCTTTTACCTCCTCGTCTCAATGTTCTTTATTTATGCATTCGAAACAACGACCAAAGCTTTGTATCATTCGAAATTGTTTAACATATATAACTTGCGCGCTTGGTGGCAATTTTTGTCAATTTACGAGTATTTTCTCGACTGATGGGGACTTTTGTGCTGTTTTTCTTATGCTTTCTCTACGGACAATCCTGTCAACAAAAGTTGATGCCAAGTTGCTAATAAGTCGCCCGACATTACTTTGGAATCCTAACTCCCGGTGCGTTACTCTTCTAGAATAAATATCTTATTCGTACTTATAGGTCGATCTCCACTGATGATGTTTTATTTAAAAATCACGCCAGTGGACTGACCACGATCTTATCTAGGAGTTCAGGTGTCAGTTTGGTGGAACGCTCCGATTACATTTTTTGTAGAGAAACCACTCGGAATATAGTGCTATTGCAAAGTGGGTTCAACTTTCAGATCTATTTTATGGAGTGGAAGACCGGAAGCATCGATACTAATCACAAATTCCACTGGGTAATATACTGCTTCTTCTGTATGGCATATTGAATTTATGGATAGGTAATATGTTAAATTACCAGAAATCTTTTCCAACATGCGATTACTGAGTAACCATTCTTCATCATTTCTTAGCGCTAAAAAAGATCTCTCACACAACCATGAATCTTATTTTGTATTGAAAATGTTCGATAATAAAGTTTCAGTATCCGTCACGATCTAACAAAGAGCAGCTGAAATTTCTATGTCAATGTTGTTACTATATCTAGGAGAACTTTACAAAAGTCCTAACCTCCGGATTGTGCTTTCATATTCTGTTTTAATTAAAGCTTTACAATGTGTTCCCAAAGTATTGAGCGTTTTGAACACCCTATAATCTCATCTACTCGTGTTTCTTTTATGTCTTGCATAAAAATGCTACTCCACTGAATAATTGATTATTGTTTCATAAATCTTGCATTATTCTGTTGACCGCTTCAATTGATACTTTTTTCGCCATAGTACATTCATCCCATACCTCAAAAACACAACCTTGTAAGACGTTTGCCTTACAGCTGTTTTTGTGTATCCAAAACACAGACTTGATTTTCTATACGATGTGCTTAAATTGGTATCTTAAACATATGCAGCAATTTCTGACGGCGCAGTTATTTTGCCAATATCAGGTTGATTAAAAAAGTGTTGCTAGTATTACTCGGAGGATCTGCGAAATATGGTATATTCGTACACCACCAACACGCCAATTTACTCTATCAAAAAGTTGTCGGTATACTTGATTTTCTTTGTTCCATGTATTCTCGGTTTAAATTTTCAATAGATCTATCAGTTATTCTCGCAGATGGTAAACCATATCGATCAACAATGTTTTGTAATGAAAGAAGTGCAGGATTAGTCACATTTTCGGTATGAGCATTTGGGATCTCTAATAAAATCAGCAATGAAGTGATGTTTGAACTTATTCCATAAAATCAGTGGATTAGAAACCCTGCAGAAAGCCAATACGAGTATATTGGGTTTTGCGGTTTTTTTTAGAGTATATTTAATCCATCAGATACTGTCCACTATGGTCCATTACTTTCTTCCAATGTTCTGAAAGAGATATAATGCCTCTTTTGTAAAAGTCAGCAAACTTATGGGTAAAAAAGTTTTCCAGCAACGTTTTGATCTCATCTTCAGAATTAAATTGCATTCCAAATTGTTTTGGAGAGAGCGGAAACAATTGGTATTCAGAGGGCGCAAGATCTGGAGTTTACAGTGAGTGCTGCATAACTTCCTAGTCAAACAAGTACAGCTTTTGTTTTGTAACTAAACCTGTGTGTGGTCTGGCGTTGTCATGAAGGAAAATAATGTCCTTCCTGTTCGTCAACTCTGGCCGTATTTCTTCCACTGCCTGCTTCAAAGTATCGAACTGAAAGCAGTATTTAACGGCATTTATTGTCTGATTGCGTGAAAGCAACTAGAAGTAAAAGACACCTCGCCAGTTACACCAAATGCTCAACGTGACATTTTTGGGATGCATATCTTATTTACCGTCCGATTGCGGTGTTTCACCAGGAGCGCACTATGACTTCTTACACCGAATGTTGTTGTAAACCACCCATTTTTCGTCTCTCGTAACAATTATTTTAGGAAAACCTAAAGCGAGTTCGGGCGATATTAAGCTGCTGAGCGATCTTACTGTGTTGTCAAGTGCCTGTCAAAGGTAACTGCAGCCAACAGCAGCATCAGCAATGTTTGTATTTCCTGAAAGAAATCGTGTAAACCAACGCTGTGTCGCTTGTAGCCGAATCTCCATACACGCTGAAAACCTCTCGTTGCGCCTCTGTCTCGTTGACACCTTTTTTAAAGCAAAACACTCCATTAAAAAAAAAAAAAAAAAAAAAAAAAAAAATAAAATAAAATAAAATAAAATTGAGCGCTTAAAACATGTCCGATCAAAACGAATTCTCGTAACAATGAAAAGGATGACAATAAACACTACTTCCAAGAGAAGATCTGCAAAACTTCTCAACCGAACAACCCAATGGGCTTTCCAGCTTTTATCATTGGGAAACTATTAGTTCTGTAAGGAGTATAAGATTGGGTCTTATTTTTATTTGGTTAATCATTTAAAGCCAAAAAAAACAAGCGGTTAGAAAAAAAAATAATAAAAAAAAAAATAAAAAAAACCCATGTGGTCTACGAGGGCTATTTGATGAGTACCCAGATAGGAAAACAGATGGCACTACTGAGCCAAAATGAGTGTACCATTATTTAGCCTCTTTTAGTCCGCCTGTTAAAATTTGGTGATAATAGGACGCTTAGTTTTGTTTTGACACACATTTCAAAACATCGTGTCGGTGCCTTTTGCGACCATTGGAAAAGAGCAGTATCGCTCCGTGATCCGATTCTTGTTTTTGAGTGGCAAAACCTGCAAGGAAATCAAGCCCATTCTCGACAGTGTGTATGGAACCCATTCACGGTTACCACAGAGAACACCGTGGACAAAATCCATGGTTTCGTATCCGAGGACCGCCGAGTGAAAATTCGCGAGTTGGCTGAGTTAGCAGGCATTTTAATATATCCTGCACGAGAAAAATGTCCGCGAGATGGGTACCGCGTTTGATCGCAATGGCTACCGTTTTTTGGGTCCCGCGAGTTGTGATCCATATTGACTATTTAGTAAAGAGAAAAACTATACCAAGAGTATACTTATTCGATTAATTGGGTCGATTCAATGCCGATTTTAACAAAAAAATGACCACATTTGGCGAAGAAAATAGTGCTCTTCCACCACGATAACGTTCCGGCTCACACCTCCACAGTAGGAGGTCAAATTTTACTATTAACAGATCCAACGATAAAGTCATCGCCGCCGCTGAGGAGTTTTTTGTTGGCAAACAAAAGTTGTACTATACGGAGGGTTAAAAAAGTCGCAGCACCGATGGGTAAAGTGTATCAAGTTGAAAGGGGATTCTATTGAAAAATAAATTGTCAAAACCTAAAAAAGTTGCGTTGTCACTTCTAATCCGGGTATTCATCGAACAGACTTCGGAAAACACTTGAAATCATGACAGTGGCATACGGTGAGTCTGCTCTAAGTAAAAAAAATGTTTACAAGTGGTACAAGGTCTTTTAAGATGGCCGAGAAGATGCTCTGGATTTGGAAAAGCGTTGGCACAAGTGTATTATATCTGAGGGGGATTAGTTTGAAGGAAAAAACATTACTATTATTGAAAAAATAAATATTTTTTTATAAAAATATAAAGCAACCTTACCTTTAAAAAAAAAAAACACCTCGCACATATACATTTGTGCTTTTGTTAGCCTAGTGTATTTTTTTTTTACTGTTTACATAGTTGTACAGATCCGATGATCTCCTTTTCCGGCGCTTTGTATGTAGCCTGAATATCTCTTTAAATACCTACATATGTAGATAGTTATGTATGTCCTTTACAAATACAATTCGAGTATATAATTACTCGTTAAACTGCAGCTCACTGTCTTATTCTGATTTAGTTTAGTAAGTCTTAGCGTAGATTTATCTAGTTTTGCATTAACAAACTGAGGTTCGGTATGGGTCTGGCCTTGGTGCTGGAATTCAGTTATTAATTTTTCTCTTTGATGTCAGGCCAATACTCACACAGATTTCGATGATAAACTTCCACGGCGTCGCAGAAGTAGCATTTATCTAAGAGGTATAGATCGTTAAATGACAAATAAAGGCTTTTGCAGGCGAGCACTGACTGCGCACACTGAATTTAGAGTCCAGAGACATATAAAGAAAATTAAAGAACAACTTAGTACAATATGAAACTATTTAAAGAATTCTACCAAAGAGGCCAGAGAATAAATAGTTCGATCAAAAAGTGATAAAAAAGTTATTCAGAAAATTAAAAATACAAGTTTATTCATCTAAATCTATATTGTCCCCTTTAAAGTAATCCCCATCGACTCCAACACACTTATGCTAGCGCTTGATCCAATCCTCGAAACATTTTTTATATTCGGTTTTCGGTATGTCCATCAGTGCTTCCTGCGATTTTTCCATTACTTTCTCTGGGCAGCTGAAACGCGTTCGCTGTAGTGTTTTTTTTTTTTTTTAAACTCAATTGAACAGAAAGAAGTCACAGGGAGCCAAATCAGGTGAATTCGGTGTCTGTTGGATGGTATTTGTTGCATTTTTCGTCAAAAAATTACGAATAATGATGGCACTGTGCGACGGTGCGTTATCATGGTGCCCACAATTCTGGTTTCTTTCGGCGAATTGCTTCATGCAAACGTCTCATAACGCACAAATAATACTCTTTGTTTACTGTCTGGCTTTCTGGAAAAAAATTCATGATGCACTACACCGTTGTAATCCATGAAAACCGTGAGCACTGCTTTCTTTTTTGACTGAAAACGACGTGTTTTCCAGATTCACTTGCCTGATGTCTGGATGATCCTTTTGGTAAATGTGGGATCGGATTTAGCCTTATTTCTTTTGCGACGTCAACACGGTCTCTTTTTTGCATGAAATTGAGGTCTTTTGGCACCAGCTTTGCTGCTACACGACGGAAACCCAAATCATTAACCAAAATATCTTGGACGGTTGCATAGGCAATGTTCAAGTCCTCCGTTATCTTGCTGATGATTAATTTCCGGTTATTGACCAACATTTCTTTTACTTCATCAATGTTTTTTGCGGTTTTCGATGTCGATGATCTGCCACTACGTTCATCATCTTCGATTGACTCACGACCACTTTTGAACCGAAACACTTTTCCAACATTTCCAAAGTTCGCGCACCATTAAATCCGTTTTTTAATCAAAATTCAATACAAATTCGTTGTTGCAAATTGAAATCCATTTCTAAAATTGTAAAAAAATCGCCAACACACACAGGCGTAGATGTACTCTTGGCTACGTAACTTTTGCAAATGTCAAGCTATGACGCTAAGATCTGTTAAAAACAGATGTACCAACTTAACAAAAAAAAAACAGAACTCAAATAGGAACTTTTTGATCAAGGTGGTATGTCTACCTATTCAAATAGTTTCCTGAAATCTGGAAGTGATGGATCCACTAGTGAACAGGTCATCAAATCGTGATGATTTTACTTTTGCATTTGGTGAGCACTATTAAGCGCAGGATTATTAAAAAGCTGAACATTTCAGTTGGAAAACAACTGAAAAATATGACAAGTTGGTATTGGTGATGCCTTGCATCCAACCAGAAGTCTCAAGAAACAAGCAAGCTATTGCTTTAGTGCTTCTTATGGTGCCAAAACCATAACAGGTGCCTTTTACTTTTTTGTTTGCCCAATTTTGTAAGGTTTATATTTTTCTAACTTGTTATAAGAAATACACGTACACGTAAAAAATGAAAATAGTTAAAATATATGTTAACAATGCATCACCCTGTTGTGGCAAATTTTAGTTTTTCAGATAAATTTAAAAATACTTACATCCGTTCACGGAAAACTCAATTATTTGAAAGATTTTCCTACAATAGGTGGATAAACCTTGTTCTCGAGATGAAAATTCTTCTCGGCAATCCTTGAGAAGGTTCTCTGGTGGGATATCTAGATTACAGTTCGCATCCTTATGACTATTGCAGACGAAACATTTTATTGCAGATCCTGAAAATAAAAAAAAAATAAATAAATAAAAATTAATTGTCTGAGTGGTTAAATTATATTTTTACTATAAAGATAAACCAAGCTACCAAGAAGATATACATAATGCGGTTTTAGTGACGGTTATTTTCTTTTGGATACCTTTCCATGCTAAAACACGTAACGCTTCTGAACCTGAATTGACGAGTAAACTTCCTTTTAGTTTTCATAAATTCAATAAAACTAATTTTCAGAAAAGCTGATCAGCAAAAGTATCTTAATTTGGACATATTGACTAGTATTCCTGTTTTCTTGGTCCCTTATTCTGCTAGAAAAGCAAACAAGCAATATCGTTTCTTTCCCTCAGCCTATATCTATGGTGGCACTCCCGTCTACCATCCTTATATGATGACTATATTAAAAGCCGTTATCGTATTCCATCGGTACCTGTATGTTGATGTTGGTTTGCTACATACTAATACGCCTGCTCATTTATCAGCTTGTGTAATGCTGTACAATTAACTATCGTATTCCTGATATACAATGCTGTAACTAAGTATAAAAGGGGGTCAATCATGATTTTAGCTCCTTGTGGTAGCCGCAGGGAACGTGCCTCGCCCAACTGGACTTGATTTACCTGTAAGGGCAAGTTTTGGCCAAGAAGAAAATAGAAACACTACCATATAGTATCCTATCGTGAATGACTGAGTCTCAGAAGGAGTACGAACAGCGGATGGCAATCCGAAGATTAGCAATCATCATAACAGAATATTTGTATGAGTTAATTTATTGTGTTTGAAACTGAGGTCGATAAGGATCTCTCAGCAATTGTCAGGGTGCCGAAATAGAGATAGTGGCTAATGAACCCTTAACAATAATACAGCTTCTATATTGCTAAGTTGAAAACCTGCTCTTGAACATGTGAGCCATTTTGTTTAAAGAGCCTTGAAAATTGCGCTGGAGGCTAACTCGACCATCTAAAAACCACACTTTTGCAAAGCAATAGAACTGATAGGTAAGGACGATTAAATTAAATTAATTAATTAAGGACGACTAACATCACATCTACATGTGAAATGTCAGATCCGTTTATTGACCGCGCGCATCCGAATAATAAGCGGACGACCTAGATTGCGTACATATAAATATAACCACCATATGGAAAGTGCGAGAGGATGAGTGAAAAGCAAAGAGCAATTCGAAAACTTCGAAATTTTCTACGGTGACTGTTGCCAACGTTGTCATCGGGACGAAATTTAGGTTCAAAGTACGTGTACTAATGTTAAATTTACCAACATGTACATTTTCCAATATCAGCTTAATGTATCTGCATCTTTTCAAATAGGAAAAAGACGACAAAAGCTTCTAAGAGCTTTGATAGAAAACATACGCTTAGCTCTAGGTAACACAAATAGATTTTGCGGTTCGGAAAAGACAACAATCGAAACCTCACACTGAATCCATTTATTGATCATATAATACATGGGCTGTAGTCCGTGCCGTTTCTAAGAGAGGTCACCACTTGAATTAAATCCATACCATTTAATGGTAAGTACCAACTTTCAAAAGATACGTGTCTAAATTTGACAGCTGTCGGACAATTAGTTTTCGAGATATAGCGTTGTGAGTGAAGCAACTTTTGTTATTGTGGAAAAAAATGGATTCAAAGCGATTTCGTGTGTTGATTTATCATTGATTTTTAATGGGAAAAATGCAGCCGATGCAAAGAAATGGCTTGACAACTGTTACCCGGACTCTGCACCAACCGAACGAACCATTCGAAAGTGGATTGAAAAATTTAAAATTGGTCATACAAGCACCGAAGATGATGCAGATGAAAACATCAAAAAAGTCCACAAAAAGATTACGAATGACCGTAAAGTGAAGTTGATCGAGATAGCTGAGGCTCTGAAGATATCAAAAAAGCGTGCTGGATATATCATACACGAATATTTGGACATGCGAAAGCTCTGTTCAAAGTGGATGCCGCGTTTGCTCACAGTCGACCAAAAACAACAACGTGTTGATGATTAAGGAGAGTGTTTAAAGCTGTTCAATCGCAATAAAGCCGAATTTTTGCGTCGGTATGTGACAATGGATGAAACTTGGCTCCATCACTTCACACCAGAGTCAAGTCGGCAGTTATCTGAGTGGCGAGCAGGCGACGAATCTCGTCCAAAACGACGAAAAACTCAACAGTTGGCTGGCAAGGTTATGGCATCCGTATTTTTGGATACACATGGAATAATTTTCATCGACTATATCCAAAAGGGGCAGACTATCAACAGCGACTATTACATTGCGTTGTTGGAGCGTTTGAAGAACGAAATCGCAGAAAAACGGCCACATTTGAAGAAAAAGAAAGTGCTGTTTCATCAAGCCAATGCATCGTGTCACAAGTCAATGAAAATGATGGCAAAATTGAATGAATTCGGCTACGAATTGCTTCCCCACCCAACGTATTCTCCAGATTTGGCAACCAGCGACTATTTCCTGTTCGCAGACCTCAAAAGAATGCTCGCCGGAAAGAGATAATAAATTTATTATTGGCTTGAAGTACAATCAAAACATTTATGAATGGAACTCGACTTCGTTCATATGGCCACCGCGGGCACGTTTGCAGCGGTCGATTCTTTGGACCCAATTTTCAACGACTCGGCCACACATTTCGGCCGAAACGGCCGCTATTTCGCGTTCAATGTTGGCTCTGAGCTCTTCCAACGTCGTCGGCGTGTTGGCATAAACCAATGACTTAACGTAGCCCTACAGAAAATAGTCAAGCGGCGTTAAATCGCACAAACGAGGCGGCCAATCGATTGGCCCATGTCTTGAGATAACACGCTCAAAATACTTACTCTTCAAAAAATCGATTGTAGCGTGTGCTGTGTGACTTGTGGCACCATCCTGTTGAAACCACATGTCGTCCAAGTCCATATCTTCCAATTCGGGCCAAAAATAATCGGTGATCATGGTGCGATAACGCTGACCATTCACAGTAACGTAAGATCGTTATCGTCGACGAAAAAATATGTCCCAATAACGCCGCCGGCATGCAAACCGCACCAAACAGTTATTTTTTGTATATGAAGTGGTGATTCATGAAGCACATGAGGGTTTTTACCCGACCAATAACGCATATTTTGCTAATTGACGAACCCATTTTGCGATTTTGCGATAAAATTCATCTTCTTGGCGTATTTTCCCCAGAATCCAATCGGAGAAGATTTGCAGACGTTGCTCGTTAGTGCACTTTACCATGATGAAAATGTTGAGTTTACTGAATAAATTGACAGTGACAATTTGATGATTAGTGAAAGAGTGCGTTCACAAATTAAATTCAAAGTTGTCAAGTCCCTATTGGAAAACCCTATATATGAAGTCACTGTTTTTAATTTATTTGAAGGAGGGTTTCGACAGTTGACTACAGTGTTATTAAGACTACACATAAGGATACAAAATTGTACATTCTTCACAAGAGATGCAAAAGATTATACCACAACATTTTATCCATACCTCCTTTTCCCTGTTATAGTTAGTATTGCTTTTAACGCTACACGTCAAAAGGGAGCGCGTAAAATAAATGATCTGCGCTTGATTCTAGATTTCATGAAAATAAAATAGAGACTTGTCTGAAATAAATGTTGAAATCCTCAAATGGTTCGATCAACTCACAAAATCTGATATCTGAAAAGCTCCTTGCTCTCTCTGTTGTATGGAAACAGGCTTTTTCGTCTACTGTACTACTATACTTGTATGTTTCCCAATCTTTTGGAGAAAGATGAGTGCGCGTTTCAGCGCAGTATTATTCAGTAGTATTTATCGAAAGACATAAGTGATACATATGCCCAGGATACTTTCACTTATGTATTTAGCAAAAGCTTAGTGCCCCGTTACCACGCAAGTAAAAAGTCTGTAGTCTTTTCTACTGAGGGATACAATGAAAGCCGCTGACTTCTTTAAGACGTCCGGGAGTTAAATGAGACTAACTTAGTGAATTGAACCTTCCAACTGCGTTCAGTGAACTCTTGTATTCTCGAACAAATTAAATAGTTCGAGATTTTTCACAATACGATTCACTGGCATAGCACAATCTCCGCTTTTCAGACAGAGGCCATGTGTGAAGACACGAAAAAGAATATTCTTGGCTCAGAGTCTGCCCGAAACTATTTCTTAGCACACAGAAAGTCGATTTCGCATTTTTTTCGCAATAAAAATTGAATCAGACCAGAGTCAAAATTAAGTTGGCGAGCAATGCAATCAAAGCTCCAGCGTGTGTTGTACTAAATGCCAATCATTTTGGAAGATGATGATGGTAAAAGCAGCATCTAATGCTGCTCTATGTCAATTGGGTAGGTTAACCTATATTCAACTTTTTGTTAACATTTCTATGCGCTCTGTTTTATCAATGCTCTACGGAATTTACATTCGGGATCACTTTCATTTGACATTGTATAGGAAATACCTGACCATCTTTGTTGATTCGGGCATCAACCTTCAGTAGTTAATTATAACAGTTCTTGATTAGAAATGCATTGTACAATCGTTTATAATTTGCTTGAAACAAAAAAATTTATTTCATTTCTGATACAAATCGATCAACAGCGCTCATCTTATTCAGTCGGACACTATAAATTGTCGAGAATGACAGTAATGGATCGTTCTGCATTTAGATCAACTAATTACAATGAAGGCCACCAATCGTAACAATCAGCAAATAACTTTGCGTGTTACAATTGCTCATACACCTCATGCACGAGTAAAGTGTCAGAGTTTCACCTAAAAGTTAAATACGCACCATAGGTCATTGAAATCTCGTTCCTACCATAAAGTGAATCACTCGCATGGTAATCTAATGCAACAAGCACTCAATGATACTCTAATTGACATCAATTTCAGAACAGACGAGGACAAGTTTGTGTGAGTATATTCCCATAGCGAACAGCAACATAATCAGGGTGTCGCCTCCGAACCTACCTAAGGTTGCATCACTACACGCTTCACCATATTCCCATAAACTAACATTTCAAGAACAAGAAACAGAAGTTAAGCCAAGTCAAATAACTTCCTAAAATAGCCTCCACTCCATAGTTTGTATTTGAAAGATTCAGCTTCCATAAAGATAAAGTTGTAGTGCTCATAGAGGCACCACAGTACTCGTACTTGTACTCGTACTAGTAAATCAAGCACAATGCGTTGTGGTTCGAATCTCGCAGTTTACTCCGTCAATTGCCCAATGGAAACCCACACGCGATATAATGGAGCCGCTGCGATACGAATACTTGTTACTTCTATTGTAGAATCCACTTTGTTCCTCCTCCGCTATAGCGGCAGAAACATCATTCAATTGTACAATAGGACATGGCCAATACGAAAGTCAAGAGAGCAAATTATTATTAAATCTGCTCCATGGGGTTGCCGCTGCGTTATTTGCTTGAACAGATGTGTGGGCGATTATGTCAGGCTTGGCATGCAAATAGATCTCTACTTGGATAATCAGTTGGTCGGGCCACTAATTGAATCACAGATTAGTATGGAGCGGTCCTGTTTAGATTAGGGGGAGCGCACTGTACCAATTCTCACACTCAACTGTCAGTTCAGTGGTTGACGCGTTAACGATACCCACCGAGGGTGACATGAGAATGCTAATTCATGGAAGGTCTTCCAGTTTGGACTACATCTGGGACTTCTATTCTGACGATGATGATAATTGGGTACACCTTCTACGTTGGTAATTGTTATTCGCGAAGTGGCTTTGTTTTCGTGGTGAATTTATGACGAATCTGTTGTATGAGGCACGCATGAGGTTTCACTTAGCAAAAGCGTCAGAATCTCTGACCAACGAAGTGGAGCAACTTGCGCAATCCATATGTCAGAGCAGAGCTTACATAACAAGTGACTGGTTTTCAAGGTCGAACTCTTCGTGTTCGCGTGAGTTAGATGGATTGCAGCTGGTGTGGTGCGGTTTCCGCTTTCAAAAGGGAAGTCAGCCGATATGCTGTGGTAGAGCAACCACATGATCATCGAGTTTTCGGTTTCTCAAAGTGCAAGTACAAGGGAATTGCAAATGAAACTTGTTTGCCTAGTTGCTTGGTTATCTGATTGATTTGTTGAAGGTTAGATGTAGAACTTATGGTGACTTTACAGTGAGTAGGAAGATTAGAATTTCATCTATGCAATGTGGTCTTGAATACATGAGTGCATTAGTCATCTGAGTTGAGCAGGAGTTGTATTATGGTGCTACTAGAATTTGCAAACAATTTATTGTGGTGCTGAAAGCACTTTCTGGAGCTTCATTTTTTTTTTAAAGAATTTTTAAGCTCCTTAATTGGCACAAAATACTAAAAATTTCCTAGACGTGATCGACGACTGGTGCACTAGTAATGGACTCTCAGTTAATCCTGTCATTCTCTTTACTAGAATGAAGAAGCTGCCTGGTTTGACTCATCTAGTGCCTTAAAGGATCACAATTCAATTTTCCAAAGAAGGTGTTATCCTAGATAACAAACTTCTCTGGACTAAACATGTTCTAGTAGTGCAGAGGATCTATTGGAAAAACATGAGGTCTGTCACCGAGAAAGGTCGTTTAGAGCTCTGGCGAAAATACATGATTGCAGCTTTTACCAGACTCCAAAGAACGGGCTTTCCCTAGCACTCCTGGCTCCGCTCTAGACGCATTGATGATTCTCCCTAATCTTGATATTCATATCAAGGGCTGCATCCTAAAAGCCCTCTTCTGACTAAAAAGAAGTGATCTTTGGTACAACACGTACTGGAGCTTCGATGTCTTATGACTCCCCTTCTTATGGACATGCCGTCGGATGCAATGACATCGAATCTCCTGTTGTTAAAAAAATACGAAATCGCCTTTCCTTGTGCCCAGGGCTGGTTTCGGCCAGAATCTGAGCCACTTCAAGTTAGGAAAGCTTGCATCTGTTTTTCAAGCAGAAATTGCATTTGCATCTGCAGCGACAGCCAAATTGCACTTTGAGACTTGCCGAACCCTCTTGCGACTTCCAAGCTAGTTCGAGAATGCAAGAGATCACTGAACGCAGTCGGAAGGCTAAATTTAGTGATCCTTGTCTGGGTCCCAGGTCACAATGGGATCACGGGAAATTAAATCGCCAATGAACTTGCCAAGCATGGTTCATAGGATAGTTTTTCAGGACCTGAACCTACGTTGGGTCTGCCTGCGTCCTCGGTCAAGCACAACTGCAGATGGCACAGCTCCGCGGGATGCAGGCAGACCAAACAAATGCGTCCCGACGTCTCTAGGAAGTCAGAAGCCTTTCTGCTGTCCCTTAGCAGGAAAGATTGCAGGTTGCTTTTTGGTGTCGTGACAGGGCATTCCACTTTTGCAAAGCACTTAAGTGTGCTGGGTTTAAGTGACAATACATACTGCGAAAGTGATGATGATACCGCGGGTACTATCTCTGTGAATGTCTGGCTTACGCTCACATCAGGCTTCAGGCACTTGGCGCTGTGTGGTGGGTGCTGGTACTGTAGGCTTCCTCAACTTCCTTCGCAAGACTGAAAGATTTCATTAAAGGGAACTTTACAAGGAGAACAATGGACTAGTTGTTTGTCTGAGTGGTCTGTTCCCACATTAGAAAAAAAAGAGTGGTCGAAAGAAGATTGCAAAAAGATTTGCACTAATTTAGGGGTCGCCCGAGGTCTTATCAAGAAAATTCAGATATGATGTTAAGTTATCCGTTTGGGATCGGAAATGAGTGTCCATTCGCTTGAAATCGTTGTCATAGAGAGAATGGCAAATTATTGAGAAATTTATTTGGCCAGGCAGACCAAATTTCGGTATAAACATGAGAGCGTTGTAACCTGAAAGGTCAGGATTATCGTAGAGAAGTTAAAATAGGCGTAGTTTGACCTTTGAAAATTAAAACTGTAAAAATATTCATAGGAAACAGGAGTCTTATACGACAACGTAAGAGAAAAGCGAGGGGGGGGGGGTGGTAACTATCCAATTTAGAGAGAAGATGTATATTGTATAAAAGGACGCACTTATCTGTATCAGTGGCGAAGACTAGGTCAGGTTGTCTGTCAATATTATAGGTGACACCACCTAACTAATACAGACCAGAGTCAGCAAGCCAGTCTATGATAAAATTTTCTTTATCAGTGATCTGGTCAGTCTGGGCCAATACGAGCTTAAATAGATTAAAGCCACCTAAAAAAACAACAATGTGACGTTGGGATTAGCAGCATTAAAAATATAATCGTTTGCATCAACAGGTAGCTGATAACCTTGAATTGTTTGATAAGGGCGCATTATCTGTTAAAGAACCCTTCCATATTTATACAGACAGCTAAAAAATGAAGTAGATTTTGGAGCTGGTATCTTCTCTGAGAACTTAAATCTTAAACTCTTCCTCCGACTCCCAAATCAATGCCGTCAAGACAGCTCTGTGATGAAATGTGATATCGGCTAAAGATATCTGCATTTACACTGACAGCCAGGCAGCTATTATATTCCTGAAATCAGTAACTTTTAGATCAAGAACTGCCTTCAATTGCAGCACTCCTCTCAACGAGATGGCGGAGCAGTTTTCTATTCACGTCTGCTAGGTGCCAGGCCACTGTGATGTTTTGGGATAAGACAAAATGGATTTGCTAATCATGGTATAACAGTGCAAATTTTACAAAACATGAGACCTTTTTGGCGCATGCCTCTTTGCTAGCTGCAAAATATATTCCTGCCGGATACGATTGACAAGGCGAACCGAAGGTGGGCAAACGGTACAGCGTGTCCACACCAATCAACCAATTGACAAGTACCAGCACCCATCACGTCAACGACCCGTTACAATAGTGGTCAGCGGTGTAGTCCTCACACTCACGGCAAGCATCGCAACATGTTGTTGCCTTTCCTACTGAATGACAAGAAGAAAATCGCCGTCAGAAAGAATCGTGCTATCTGCATCGGTGTTTGGCATTTACTGTGAGGATTGTCTTTAAAATTGCCAGAGGGTAGTCTATGCTTTATAATAACTCTAAATATGTTATAGGTACCAAACGACTTGAAACCATCAAAGGATAGCCTAATCCCCAGCCAGTCTGCTGTTTCCATTTTTACGCAAAGGCTTCCTAAGAGATTTTGAATTTGAAATAAACGAATGAAGTGACGCTTGTACATTACCCATGAGAGCTTCTTTATGAAATAGGACGACTGATACGTCCAATGAGTTAAATTTCTTAAGTGACGTCGCATCATTTCGGATCTGAAGACTTAAGAGGAGTGGAGTTTAGAGTCAAAAACGTTACTACATGTACATTCGATTCAGCAGGAGTTCAGGTAATCGTTGATGTTCATGACAATGGCGTCAGTCCATAGAAAAAATAAATCGAAGCTCCTTCTTAGTTCATTCATACTCATGTCAAATAGTCGTGTGTAATTTCAGCTGCCAAAAACGAAGCAGTTTCAAATCTCGCCATAGTCACCTACCTATTCCATAATTTGTTCATTCTTTGAAAGGGTGCGGCGACAGTTTAGTTGTTTAGTGAAAATTCCCAGACGAGTCAAGAATAGATGCCAAATCTTAATGTAGACCTACCATTACATCGTTTATCTAATGGTATGACATCCAAGGTTGGGCATAAATCATAGTCTATACATTCTTTTCTCTACTTTTGTCCTTTGGTAATTCAGTAATTGTGTCATATGAAGTGTTGCCGATTACGTTGCAATATATTGTAAACAAAAAACGTAACGAAAAAAAAAAAAATGGTAAAACCACCAAGCAACCCTTGTTTACTTGTGTAAATTAAATGCCACAAAAAATCATGCAACACGAAACAAATAACTGAGCCCGTATTGTGAATCTTATTTGCACAAATTTTGAGTTGCATCAAAACATCACGTTCGCCAAATTGACAGCAGACACAGGAGTTGTTCAGCATTTTGTAAAATTAAATCCAAGCGCTGAATTAAATTTCGCTGACCACTTTATCACTCATACGTCAGATAATTAAATTTTCCTGCTTCCGGAATAAACCCCACTTACTCGTGGCATAGTTGGGAAATTAAATTTCGTCCCAGAAAAACTGCCGTCGACAGGGTTGGCATCGTGAAAGCTGCCAGCTAACTCATCGTCCTCCTTGAGAGTCCTTGAGTGTTTTCATTTTGTATTTCTCTTTTTCGTTCTCTCTCTTTTTAATTGTTATCTTCTTTTGTGATTATTTTCCGTCGACCTTCTATAAATAAACTATGCCATGGTTGTTGGGTTGCACCCTGTTGGGTGAATTTGATGGGTTCTCTAGTGGCAGAGTGACATGGTTCAAGGGTTACATTAGAGCTCGCCTTTTAGCCGTAATTTGCATTCACCAGATCAAAGAAGCAATTATCTGTCCCCATTCGGGTCATAGAGGCGATACAGTGCTCTCGATAACATACTCATAGGAATGGCTTAATGGGACAATGTCGTCAGTGAAATGTTGAAATGGAGATGGCAAACAGATACACAGCACACATTTGGCCAACATAACTATCTTAAGAGGTTTAAGGGGTTTTAGCTGTCTCGATTAGTGGCCAACGCCATAGGGGTATACCCTGCACCACGACCCTGGGGATATGTAACATAATTGGTGTTAGCCCTGGTTTTGTTGAAAGTGTGTTGAATCTCAGTTGGCCAATCAATGACATCCTTGACACCCTGAAATACGTCGATGTGCACTTGTTTACATGAAAACATCGAAACGTCTATGTGGTCATGCATGGGGGTACTTGGGGTTGAACATTCACTGAAGTGCTACGGACATGAGTAGTGATTGTTTGAGGGTATCACATAAAATTGTATTTATTGGGGATAATTACTGATGAACAGCAACCTGATGCCCATTCCTAATATTGTTTTTGTTGCAGTTATGAGTGCTGAGGTGGTAATCTCTAAGGAGATTAGAAGGTTATCGGCAAGTAAAAGTTTTTCGTGGACGTACTTATAACCTGTTGTGTCGCTGAAACCCGATTGAACTATAATTGGATAGTAGGTGATAGAGTTTGAAGAAAAGAGCAGCATTTTCTTTAAGGAATACACCACACTTGGAACTAACAGGTATGTCTGAAATCAGAAAAGCAGACCTTTTTTGAACTACCTTTGCTTTGAAGGGAAAACTTCCGACCAGAAAACAATCGCCAGAATACGCTTATTTACAGAGTCATGTTAATATGCTGCTCCATAAAGATCAGAAGTACAGCAGCTTGCATAGTACGCTGCTATGTGAGTTCTCGCAAGAAAGAATAACAACCAGTTGCGTACGAAGATGAAATTGACATCATTGGCCCAGAAGATTGAGATGGCTTTGGCTTTGGGATGTTCAGTTCCTACGCAGACGGATAATGCAATAGAGGAGGCCCTTGCATAAGGTGGCGCGCACAGCTGAAAGGGAACTTCAACTATCTTGGAGGACGTAATTTACAAGGGGGGTTAATTGGTTGAAGACCAGATCCACCCCAGACTATGGCACCATCTAAATAAGCATGTGTCTTCCAACATGCAATGTATTTATTTTTCCCATAAACACTAGTATCGTCAGTAACAATTTTGTTAGGGGACTAGCGTGTCGAATGATCGGGAATCTGCTGACTGTCCGACAACTTGAATTGGGTCAGCAATCCACAACAAACAAGTTCATAGCGAAGTGCTTGCCTGACCTCACAGTAGTGGATCGTGGGGTAACTTCAAGAATAAACCCTTACTCATGTAGGCTAAAATGTCAATGGCATGCTCGGCCAATATCGTAATACTGGTCTATGCCATCATAGGTGGGTGATGTGACGAACAAACTATTCGTTATATATCTTAAGTTCAGGAGGGATGATATTAGAAGAATTTCCAGCTTTTAACGGGACAATAGCAGCGTCGATATCGCTTATATAAACTTGGAAACTGAATGTCGCTTTTGTATGGAAGACGACGGAATTGCGTGGATGCGAGGCTCTATGTGCTATAAGAAGACATTACTTTCTCAGAGAAATCTTAGTGATTATCGAACTGCAAGTTATCTCCACCAGAATGATTATCAAGTTTTATTAAGAAAGTTGGCAATTTAAACTGAGTGAAAAATAGTCTTGTGAAAGTTTTGCGAGCTTGATTTTTAACAGGGTTTTCCATGAAGAGTCGGTGGCCTTAATTTTAAAAGCGCTAATGTAAATTTTCCTTCGTTATAATTGATTCGTAACTTTAACTCGTAAATGTTTGCTGCTTAGTGTTCCGGTGCCAGTGAGAGAAAGCAATGCAAGGAGATCTGAAAATATTATGTCCGTAAGTGCATCTTCTGACATCGATTCAAATTAATTTGCAGAATTTGGGCATTGCTCTAACAACATTGTTGCGAATTTTGCAAAATTATCTCAGCCTATACCCGTATAATATCAAATTGACTCAAGAACTAAAGCCAGATGACCTTTTGAAGCGTCCAACTTTCTCAAATTGGTCTCTGAAAATGTTTACAGTTAGTTAAACAACAAACCCACATGTGCTTCCTGAGATGCCACTACATCCACAAAAATTTACTGTTTGGTTAGGTTTTCATGCCAGCTTCGTTAATGGGCCATATTTTTTCATTGGTGATGATGACTGCCAAGTTACAGTTCATGGAAATCGGGATATGTTGGCACGCAGCCATTATTGGTGAAATGTGGTTTAAACATGACGGTGTCACTTGTTACACAGCGGGCCGAACAATCAAAGTTTGGTGTTATTTCCGGAAATTAACCAGTCAATTGTATGGATATATTAGATATCTGAAGCCATAAACTATCTTTAAATGAATATCACTAAGAATTTATTTTTTTTTTGACAACTTTACTCCGTATCCAAAAATCTACGTACCGATCGGTCAGGTTGTTATAGCTCGTCCATCATCTTTACTGATCAATTTTCCAATAAGATTTAATTGCGCATTTGAAAAGTCTTATAGTCAGATTTATTAGTTAAAATCAATTATTCGGCCTGAAAGTTTGTGTTGTTCGAAAACCATATTCAATTCAAAAATAAACATGAATACAGATGCGATCACATGCGAAGATACATAGTCGTATGTACTCGAAGATACATTGAATGATTGCCTGGCAATCGTCGAGCTGATTTTCATGCACAGCTGGACATAGAATCTTCTTCCATAAAAATTAATTATATTTACGATACAGGGCACAAATGTATGTACAAACATTCTTATATGTACGAGTATTCAGTATATACGTCACAAATGACTACTTTTCCATGAATAGAATTAGAGCTTTTCAATTGGATTCGATTTATCAGATCACTATGTTATTACCACGTGAAACATTGCAATACGATATTTATTCAAACCAGACACATACTATTGTGTTCTGGTGGTTGTAATTGTTCTATTCTGTTCTATTCTGAAATAAATATGTGCTTTGTTCTTAGTAGGAATACAATCGTGCATCTAACTTGCTCCAGATCACTCAAAGTTGGAAAAGGCGCGATAAAATAGAGCACACTATGAGTTATTCAGTTCAACGAATATATTTTGTTTATGAATGCTTCCCCACCACAACACATATTTTTATATCAATAAAAATTCTTATCAATGAATGGTTCCTTCTTTCAAAACAATATTTCCACCACACAAGAATAAAATTCTGAAGCATAGGACATTAGGTCAGTATTGGCCAATATCAGTGAAAACGCTAAATTGAGCTTGAACTAACAGGTGACCTTGATAAAGACTATGGAACATACCTTTGTGTAAGGCACTAGTATTTTGTCTAAATTGATTTGTTTTGAACAATCGCCATCCGTGTATCTTAAAGGTTCTTATAGAGACTAAAAATCAATTCCTAGTCTGGTTTGACGTAGACATAAAAAAGCCTTTGGTTTGTACTTTGAATTTATTAAGCGAGCGATTTAGGGTTTGGTGTGATAGGAAGTTGCTCTGTTTAGAAAATTTTTATAAATATTTCTACGTTCTAGTGATCCTTGTGAAAATACAGGGTCTTAGTTAGGTCCATGCGTGGCTGGGTATTGTACAATTGGGCTAGGAACTGAGAGGCGTCAACCGATGCAGTGACATTGAGTCGAATTTCAAAATTGTGGAAGTGACATCGGCCAAATTCTATAATTTGGCATTATGACACTTTGATAAAGCGGCATTAGCCCAATTTATGATAGTGACATAAAGCCAAATTTCCGCTATCTTGTTTTTTGGTCATAAAAAATCGAAAAATGGGTGAATCTTAATTTTTTTTAATGTTCCTTTTTATGGCAGATTTATGATAAAAAATTAAAGAATTATCTAATTTAAAGATTGCTAAGGCTCCATAGCTTTAAAGACTAAAAAGAAAGAGTTTTTATGAATAATTCGCTAAGGGTATCTGAACAGTCAGGCGGGCGCTTATGTCTTATAGGTACCTGCGTGTCCCTCTTCGTGGGAAAGAGGAATTTTACATCTATCTTCGCAGGGTTTAGCCACTCACGTGACTTCGTTGTCAACCTTGTGGATTGTGTTCGCTCCAATAACGTAAATTTTGCTTGTTGATGAAAATGGGCCTCGTCTGAGAAGATGATTTTTTAGTCAAAGTCTGAATCTCCGATCAACATTTTCAACGCATAATTAGCGAACTCACGGCGTTATCTATGTGTGTCAGCACAATCTTTTATAGATGTAGGCCCAAATCTAACCGAAAAATAAACCGGGTTGACTCTCTGACGATGCCTAATTCAGCTAATCGCCGTCGAATCGACAATTCTGGATCTATTCGGTACTGGCCACTAAGGGGGATATGTTTGTTTCATTTCGCACCAATCTCTGTCTGGTTAAGATCCGAAAGAGTGTACACACGCTCAAACTTTTTGATATTTTTTAATAGTTTCCGGTATTCCGGGTAAAACGATGTATGATGAAATGGAAAACCCTGCTGAATATTTTGACAACTGGATGTATCTGGTCACCTTTTACGATAGCGCAACCATTCGCGGTAAAAGCCACATTCCCTTCATTTTCATAGAAAATCGTGCCTCTTGGCCAAAAATCGGGCCAAATATTGTAGTAACACGTTATGGGTAGAGAGACTTCTCGACAACCTTCAACCTTAGCGTCTATGCTGAAATTCTTTTATGAACAAAGCTTATGAAAATGCGAATGTGCCGCATCGCTGAAAACTAACATATTTTTCGGTTGCAATAATTTTTATCGACTTCAAGCATTTCCAACAATAATCTGTAAAGTTATGACGCTGCTGACGATCGACGGGTCTAAGTTTTTTTCTTCCATTGGATCCTTATGACCCAAGATCTTATGAACAATTTCGTTGAGTGTTATTTGTGAAAGACAGACGAGGAATCGACAAACTAGGCTCTCAGCCACACTTTGAGTTATAAAAGCAATGTTTCCAGTTGTTTTTGCATGAAAGGCAAGTTCTTCACATCACATGATTAACAATTGCTGGGCGAGAAAGTTCCTCACTACTTTTAACTTTTCGAACTGCTGTCAGACGCATTTGAATATAGAAGTAATATACCCGAAAAGGGAGAAAGATAAGGTTCGTCCTGCTCCTTTTAAGTCAATTAGTTTGCTTCCAAATATTAGCAAATATTCGAGGTGTCGGCAATAGAGCTCTGAGTTATTCGATATTCAATTGAATAAAAGAATGGCTCATATGCAGGTCCTTATCTGGTTAGTTTTAACTTCCACATCGTGGATTCCATTCGAAGAACCAATGCGAAGGTGCGAAGATAATCTTAAACAAGCAACCCATGGCCATGCGATAAATGCTGGTTAGAGCTTGCAGCAAAGCCAGCTGAGCTAACATGAGACCTGCTTTTAGGCACAAAATTATCGAAGGTAAGACAGAGTGTTTGACAACTTTAAAATCCAGTGGATTGAAATGGTTTATTATTCACAGCAGGCATGCCCAATAAGTACACTATCTAACCCCACGTACTGTGTGAACATCTCAAACCGTTCTACAATACACTAATTTTTCGGCCCGGCGATTCGGCTATAGACGAATTCTCACACTGAGACAAGTCCTTGGAAAGACCAACGATTTTCAGGTCGAAACTCAACACCTATTCATCCACCTTAAGGCCGTATATGATAGTATTCATTATCAGTAGCTCTATACGGCGATGCCCGAATTCGGAATCTCGGTAAAACTGAATCAGATGTGTCGTTTGGCGCTGAAAAACACGCGCTGCAATGTGCAATTTGGAAGAAGATCCTCCGAAATATTTCATGTGACTTCTTGAATCTCTTTCTGGAGCAGTTAGTGCTTAGGGCACGTGTCAACACGGGAGGCACTATCTTCAACAGGTTCTTTTAGCTACTGGAATATGCGGACGATATCGATATCATCGGTCGTTCTCAGCGATGTCCACCGCCTAGAACAAAACGTCACTATTGATAGCAACGATTTCGAGATCAGTGTGAACTGCACGAATGACACCCTAGTGGAGATACGACGAAGAATTACCCTAGGAAATCGTTACTATATACTTCGATCTGGAAAACTAATTGGGTTCAAAACTCCTAACTCGAAGGCCGAAAAGTATGCTTTACAAAACCTTTATTCTGACAGTTCTGCTGTATCTGCCAAGTACTGGACGATAAGCAGGAAAGGAGAACTGATACTGGGCTTCGAAGGATTTTTGGTCCTGTCTGCAAGGAGGGCGAATGAAGAAGAAGAGACAACCGCGACCCATATTGGCTGTATCAAGATGTGGTGTAGATGTAGTCCAAAAAGCTATATACGTCGACTACATTGGCTCGGCCACATCGACCGAATGGACAATAATGCTCCAGCTAAGAGGATCTTCGATGCCCAGTCACCAGATTTGAAATGAGAAGAAAGATGACGTTTTGGGGACCAAGCCATCGCGGATGCCGTAGCGCTTGTACTGGATAACTGAGAGCGTGACCAGGATCGCAGAGGATGGAAAACTGCAGTGTCTTAGGCACAGACTTTTCACGGGCCGGGGGCCCGTTAACAACAACATAATTCCTACTACTAACTACAGCAGTTAAGTGGTTGTCCTGTCACAGATTGCTGGCAATCTAGTAAGTCATGTAAGCACAAAGTATTTTTCTACGAGCTCTTAAGCAAAATGTACCAGCAATGTCCTAAGTATGATGTTAAAAGCATTTAAGATAATTTATTGGTGTCAAGGATATTTTTAATAGCTCAGTCTGTCGCTATTCTCTAGATTCTCTGCTAGTCCTTGTAACCCTCATCGGGCGTTAATTGGCGGAAGTTTTGTTGCCAAAAAGCCGTCAGAAATGCTGCAATTGATGTGATGTGTTCCTCCCGATTTCGACTACAAAGCTCTCTGCTTAATGTTGAATGCATTAAGCATATGTAACAACACAATTTGCCTACAACAGGCGCTGATAGTAAGACAAGTCCTATCCACATAAAAGGAAAACCTCAAAGTAACATCAATTAAAGAGGCATCAGCAACGCGAAATATTTTCCGTCGTATTGTGTGAAGCCCTGAAATTATTTTCCAACGATCGGCCTTTACCATTGCAGTTTTAGGCCGAGAAGTCCAGAAGTCCAAAACCATGTCTGGTTTTCATCCCTGCCAAACTTGTCACAATATGCAGTAACAACTAGAAACAATGTCATTGTGCTCTGTCAGTTCTTTAACATCGTACTCGAGAAAATTGCGCGAAACTTGTTACAACTTGCGAACTGAGGTTATGTTGTGATTGCTATCAAAACCAAGTATCCAAGTATGGGTTTTCCATTAAAAGCTATTTTTATAATCGGTAATAAGTTTTAATAATTTGTAAACGTTCCTCATTCGAGAACTGAACCATGACTAAATGGTAGAAACTGACAAGGAAAATAGTAATGACAGTTCACAAAAAAGAAACATTAAGGGTGCGCTCACATTAAAAAAATATATAATTCTTAATTGAAAACCATGTAACATATGAGTTTTCAACAAGAAGGGATGCACATCATCAACAAAAAGGGCCTAATGTCACATTAAAAAGAAAAAATAAACAAATTAATAAATTGTTGGCACAACAGTCCGGGGGAAACCAAAGTTAAGTCTCTGCCATTCACTGTGTCGTTCATCTTGACATTTCTTATAGGGGACCTACGGTTTAACGCTAGCTCTAAATGGCGGGGGAGTGAAAGAATTTATCATTGAAAGGTAGATCATACTATAAATCCTGCTTTTGGATGTTAACTAAGACTCTTAGTAATAAGTAATAAGCCTTTCTCAAGCAACGCTTGATAGACTTCATATACGAGACAATATCCTATTCCTGCTCAAGTAAGGACGTTGCTTAGGCTAATGAAGATATCCTTGGCTGTTTTCATCAAAAGATTCTTCGAGTGGTTTTTGGTTGGACGGAACATCGACCTAGTCAGAAAAATACGCATCAGTTGCCTGCAATGGGTAGGATATGTACTCGTAGAGCGAATGAATGTTAACGCTTCACTATGAAGAGCTTTTGATTCCTACTCGGTTGGATAATGCAGCATAGAAAATCCTCGCATAAGGCGGCGTGCAAAAGTGGAAGGGAACCTCAAACATCTTACCTAACCATGATAAAAATGCCAACAATTCGAGAGGTTTATTAGTCCAGATCCAACCTAGATTGTAGCGCCATCTAAGTATGCAAGCAACTAAGCCAGACGTAAATCATCATAAGAGCTTTTTCGAATACAGACACTGTTTTCCCACAGGGTGGTAATTTTTTTCTTTTACGATTATTAGTAGTTGATATTTTAATAACTCTTCCTTCATCTGAACTGCGAATACACTCAGTCACGCATATACAATATGGTATATTGAAGTTGAATGCCAATAGAAGGTTAATCATTGAACTTTAATCATATTTTTGTAACATTGCAAATGTATCGTGATGGTTACTGTCTACGTCTTGGCCAAATTGGCGCCTCTTAAGAAAAAATTCGCTCTCCATATTGACAGTTGACAGGTCATAAGAAATATAGAAAAACCTCGGAAATTGGAACAGAAAAAAGAAGAAGCTAATGACACATTGCCATAGTGAACTGCTGGTAAATGATATGCTTAATAAATTAACAAGACAATTAGTACTTGTAGTCAGTTACAGGCACACTTAGTACCAATTAATTTCTTCCCCAGCAGTCAGTTCAAATTACTTTCAATTACCCTCGTACTGTCAGTAAAATAAATCTGATTCAGCTTAATAGCTGAATTGTTGTACAGAAGGCTCTCTAAACATGTGAATTACGACAATGATCAGCATGAAGATGATTTTATTATCACCTTGTCAAGATTAATCCGACCGACTGGAGCTGGCTACGTATGAGTATGTATGTATCTATCGAGACGTTTTAATCAATTTAGATGCCCAATTTTGACGTTCTTTTTTTTTCGTTGTTTAAAAATAGTTGCACCATTTTGGCTGAATTGGACCGTCACTTTTATATCGTGCGAGTTCGAGTAAGTAACGAGTATTCATGCCATTCGAGTACAACAAAGTGAGATAATGATATGAAAAAAAAGGAGATACTCGTACAAATCACATGTGGATACAGATTATTTGGAATAGAGGTCACGACTATTTTTCAATTTGCAGCTACATTTCGTTCGTTTTCGTTTTAGAGGGATACGAAGAGGAATGTTTTTGATGAAGAATTTTTGTATTTATTTAAAGGGATTTATTTCAAATGTCATGCATACTCTTAATTATGAGAAATCATGGTTTTTTCGGCAGGGAATACCCACTTTCCCTCAGAGTTTTATCAAGAAGATTCCTTCTTTTGAAAGTACATGTAGAGCAGAATTTTCTTTGCATATCCTTTCACCACGCGCAAAAGTTGTTCCAAGAAGTTGCGCATGACTGTATTTAAGGTTTTTTTTTGTTGGTTTGAAGGGGGTGGGTTGTGTGAAGAGGATTAGAGTGAATTGGACACCAGTGTTAAGTGGTAAAAAGGAAACCAAGAACTCCAAGCAGAAACAGAGCATGTATACCAAATTTTACACATATTCCCACACATGCACAGAGTTGGATGTACGGATGTACCTACTGTCGTAATATCTTTGTATGATGTTCTGGAGGGAATTCAATCGATATACCATGAAGTGAATGTAAAAGAAGTTTTTTTTTTTTTCCACACAAACATCTAAAATGATATCAGTATATCCGCACCCAGTTCAAGGAGTCGAAGATTCTTTTCTTTGTCATAAATTTGTATTTAACATTGTCGTCAAATAATTCAGGTTGATTCGTATTCGTGTATTACGTCAGAAAGGGAGTAACTAACATTCAAACAACTAAAATGAAAACTAAACTGGAAACTCCTTCTACATTATGTAACACACTTCACTTTGTTGGTATCCATTTATCGGAGTTGGTAGCCTTGAAAGGATTACGAGCACAACTAGAAATATTGTAGAAATAAAATCCTCACCTTGCTGAACTGTGAACATAAGCAGGAATGCACTGGCTACAATTAAAGATTGCATGATTGCAGCTTTACACGGGTGGTTCCTAAGTGTCCTAAATGTTCTGAAGGGTAAAGCAGATAAACGTATCCTTTAGATAAGTTGATAACCGAACGTGATTTTTTGAGTTACAGATATGTCACACGGTTGACCCGGCACTTGAGAAATCAAATCGAATTTGTTTTTAATTTTTTTTTTTTTTTTTTTGGACCCGAATTGGTATGACGGTATACACAAGGATGTATGTGGGAAGTTATTCTTTTATTTGAAAATTTTTTATTTTTTTTTTCTTTTTAATTTCACCTAAGACCACCACGAGTAACGACCTGCGTGCGGATGCGGAACGTGTTTTTCTCCGAAAAGCGCGACCAGATGATGATGGAAAAACTCAAAATTGAATCTTGTAGCTACGAGAGTGGCAGGCTGATAATGTGTGTCTTTTCGGGGATGGAGAACAATGGTAAAGCTTACTTTGTTCCAACTTTGAGCTTTTTCTCTCCCAATGAGAGAGTCAGAGAGCACAATTGAAAATGAGAGAACAATTTATGTATTCGTCGAATAAGAGATACTCATCTATAGATACAGAGAAAATTGTGAATTAAAAATTCGTAAATTAAAAAAGAAATAACAATTGTACTCATATTTATACAATCGCTGGGAGATACGTCAAAAGATTTCCATAAATGTGATTTCGTTTACGGTAGTAAACTTTTGAGCGGTTTTTCATTTTTACCGACCCTCACTCTCTCATTCTTTTCCTTTGTGGGGTACTGAGAATTTCAACATTGCACATCCTGTACGAACCCTGCATTTACTTCATGTTAGGGGGTGAAATGACTGAAATTTTTCAACCCGTAATTGAAGCTCGAAATTAACAATGTAATAATGAGTTTTATAGATTGAAAGACAACTTTTGGTCCTTCGATTGCGACAAGCGTTAACATTCGTGTCGAGCTCTACTTGTATTTTATTGATTTTAATAGAGAATTAATTGGAAAATTAATGTTTCCTTCTGATGAGAATACGCATTTATAAACAGGATATAATCAAGGAGTGCCTAACTGGATAATAGTCGTCTGCACGCAAGCTTAAAGGCCGAATAGGTGCCACAAATCTAAGGGAAATTATTAGCCGTTTGAAGTTTTCCATTCTTGTTACTGATATTCTAGAACTCTCTAGTATCTAAATTTTTGCTGGTTTCCCTCCTATCCTTTCGCAAAAAATTCTCAGCTCTTTAGCCAAATACGCTATTTTGCTGATGTTTTTGAATGTGGTGTGGCGGATGGGACTGCTATACGGGATAGAAAAACCATTCACTCAAAACGTGATTGACACCATTTTATTTATTTTCTTAAGAAGTATGGGTTGACGATACTTATGGAGTGGTGTGGCGAAGGAGTATGTGTGATTACCACTAGCTGCAAAAGTAAAGAGAGCAAGTAGGCCAGATGCTAAGATCTCGAATGTCAAATTGACGTATAGTTTGACCGAAAATTAATTTAATATATCTAGTCGTGTCTGTTATCGTGTCTACACCCTTCAATGACGTAGTCTAATAATAAACAGAGGAAGAGGAATACGCCACTGAAAGTTGCCAAGATTTGACCAGTTACATTATGAGCGGCCAGCTATGGGGTCCAGGTTGAGCGGCCAGCCAGCTATGGGGTCCAGGTTGAGCGGCATGGACACCAGGATTTAAAAGTCAGTATTATGGGAAACAGGGCCCTCCAGACTTCGGTCCGAGCGTGACTTCAAAGACATAGGTCCTCTAGTGGGAGTGTCATGGTGGCTATGGCTTAAACCTAAAGTCGTAGAAAAAGTCTTTTACAAATTCGGTTGACCCGATGTAGAGTTGTTATAAATACTGGGTGACATGACCCTAAGATTGGAAAGAGGTTTCAGGTCTGCCTCGATTCAAACCAAGGGTGGAACCGTTAACCCTGGACGCAGTTTCTGAATTGGTATCAAAAGAATGACAGTGAGCACTGGTCAGGCATATATCCTGACCCTCATAGATGTGTGGGCATCTCGTGAAATTAATGAAGACAGGTATTCACGAAAAACACATGAAGCGTTTTCCTTCTAGTGCTCTTAGCACCGATAATGAATCATATCGTAGAAAATGTAAATATAAAGCGTGAGCCAACAGACAATGTGGAAGTTTCCATTAAATTAAATATACATTAATTGTAAAATCAAGATAAAATTTTATTGATTAATAAGGCTCGGTCTATGTCAATTATGAATAGAAGACAATACCGTAAATGTGGCCACCATGGCTTTTGTTGCAAGCGACCATCCGAAGGCCAAAATAATCGATGTTCTTTTGAAGAATAATTGGCAGAAATTTCACTTTGGATGTTTTGTCTGAGATTCTGAATTGTAGCTGGGCTATTGACATTGACCTTACTCTTCAAATAACCCCACAGGAAGAAGTGTAAATGTGTCAAATCGCATGACCTTGGAGGCCAACCAATTTCTCCTCTAATCGAAATAATGTTTTCCTCAAATTTCGTATGCAATAAATTCATTGATTGATGGCTTGTGTGGGAGATAGCATCATCCTGTTGAAACAAGACGATTTCTGACCCAATTCGTTCAATTTGCGGTTGAAAAATCCAATCCGAACCATATAGTGACTTGTTTCGGATGCATTGGTTTTTCCTGAATTTCGTGAATGGGTTTTCGGGCCCCAGAAACGACAATTTTGTTTATTTACCTACCCGTCCATCCAAAAATGGGTTTCATCGGAAAAGATCAAATTCGATGATAAATTGCCCTAGCGATCCTACATTCAGTTGAAAATTTGCCGTAAAGTACCATAAGTGAGGCCCAATTGTTGACTTCGGCGACGAATTGAGGTGCTTTATTGGTTTTGAACACTTTCGCTCACAGTGGTGATGTTTTGGCGTGTTCGTTCTGGCCGAGCATTTTGATATAGAGTTTAACCCGATGCCGTATCAGTTTCTTCGAAACACTTCATCATTGCACGAATTCCGGACTCAATATGGCGATTGTGATGACCGAAAAATTCAAGAATATTAAGAAATGTTAATTTTACAGATCGCCCATTTTCGTAATAAGATTGAATAACAAAAATGCGTTGTTACGTGGTAAGGGACTGCATGACTTAAACTGCCAAAGATTGTATGTCATCTGTCAAAAACAACAATCACATAGAATTTAGTAAATGACCGTAATTGACAGCCAACATCCACACCATTTGTTGACTCACCCTTTACATTATTATACAATATAAACGATAGGTATGTTTTTTAGCATCGGTAGCTCAAAAAAACGACTATCAGCGTTATAAACTATTAATTTTGGGAGAATTTGGCAGCACTATCAGTTAATTTGTTCGAAAAGTGAAACATGATTTGGCATTCCCATACAAGTTATCATGGAAAAATAGATCTGGAGGTATTGTTGCTATCCGCGTTAACTTCAATAAATATCATGCATTGAGCTAGAGTGTTTAGCTTAAGTTGTTACTGTAGTTTGCACGTATTTTGAAAGTAAGCGCTGATAGCAATGCCAAAAAACACACCTAATATCAAACACAACGAATTATAATGCTTATTCTGCTTGCAGAATGCTTATTCCGAATCAAATTCCCTGGTTTATCGGTTTTCGCTGGTTCAGCTGGGCAGAAATGTTGTCTTTAAAAGGTCAACTGAGCTTTTTGATGTACTCTGATTGACTTTCACCTTGAAGTATTTTTCGTTTCTGTCGACAACCTCAAACGGGCCAACATATGGTTGTTTTAGGAGTACTTTGACAGTGTGGTTCCGCACGAAAACGTGAGAAGTAGGTTTTAGGCTTGGGTGGACGAAAACGTTTGTGTTGTGTGAAATTGAGGCAGGCGCTAGACATGTTTTTGTCATATTTTGCGTAAGAAATATACCACGAAACTTACCAAAAAACGTAAGCGTAATGAAGTGCCTTTTAACTAATCTGCAGAGGATGCCTTGATGTATTTTTTATTAGTGGACCGTACGGCCAGTAGAATAGGTGATAAAACTTGATAAAACTTCTCTTTTAAAACTTGAGATTGCTGATTTTAGCGCACGGTGCCATCGCTTTTTCATCCCGTTGAACTGTGAATGATAGGGAGTTGCTCGGAGATGCTTGATGTCGAAGAAGTTACCCTTTCTGCCTGGATGAGACAAACCATGTTGCCATGTCTAATGATAAGTAATCGTAGGGATGGTGATATGATAGGGTGGATAGTGTGGCATATTACATTCTTTAATTGAAAAAGATTTAATTATAAGTGACCGTGAGTGAAAGTTACATTCAATCAACATGATGCTTTTACTAAATTTTGCTTGAATTCGAATGTCAGAAGCTTGTGGTCAGTATATATAGAAAACTGTCTTCACTGGATCGTATTCCTGAAGTCATTAACTCCTTCATAAGTTGCCAGTAGTTCCTGGGTAAAAATCCTTGGGACTCGGATGCGCTGTTGACGACTTGATGGTCTATCGTTCTAATTGCCACGTCCATATTAAGTAAAAGTGTAGCTTGAGTTGTTTGATGTGCCAGTAGCACCGCGCTGCTAAATCATTTTTGCATTTATCAAAGGCTTTCTCAACTGCCCCTGTTCACTAAATACGGATTTCGCTGTTCTTTTAGTTTCTAGGATCATTGAAATTAAATGTCTTTAGCCCGATTTTCTTTGTTAGTTTGAAATTGACTAATACCATAGTTTAATTAATTAATAAATTAATAAAAATTAATTAAATATTTTTAGTTATAACTTGATGTCGCCACAGTGTAAGTGACCTAATTCGAGTGCCAGATTTTTTTAAGTCCCCCGACTGTTTTAGTAGTATATATCATTTATCAGGATCTTAAAAAAAAAAGTTGGTGATACAGCCACGGGTTCTTTCATCTAAGGTGATGTCATACCGATATGGGCCTTGATAGCCAAAATTTAAATCAACAGCTCGTAATCACCTTGCTTTCTGACCTTAAATAGGCAACTGAACACCAATATACATTTAATCCTTCAATCACTGCGGTACATAGTCCCTGGGGTCCTGCAAAATTTCCAAACCTTTCGTTCATTCAATCTTCCTGAATTTTGGAGTGACTTGGGACTGAGACAAGGCATAATAAATCTTAAATTATATAGAACTGGTAAGAGAGCTCTTATTTTTCCTGTCAGAACTGATCACTCAGATAAGAAAAAGGTTCATTGGATCCATTGTATTACTTTAAATTAAATTGCCCAAGCTTTAAAAAAATATCGTCCAGTATCTGCAGCGTAATGCAAACAATCGAGCCGTTAACAGTTGAAAGTTACTTCCCCGTAATCGAGGAAATAAAGCAGTTGCAACGCGAGTTCAAGTACTTTGAAATCCTTCGTTGAGTCTTGCACAGTACATTCATCGATGATTTTGTTTCTACGATCTTATTGTGACCAGAGGTCAAGGTAAAATTCAGTGAATTCAACCTTTCAAATACATTTTTGGATTAAGTTAGCGGAAAATGATAACAAGGCAATTATCTCAAGAAATGATAGTCTTAAGCGCACTATTTGGTTCATTGCCATCAAAATTGGGTATGTGTTAACTTGGATGAAAGACGCAAGATTACCCAGCAAGTAGTCTTGTCTAAGGTTGTCATTCTCCACAAAGACGCTATCGCCCAAGTCCTAAATCGGTTTTGAAGCAGCCGGGGAGAATCTGACCATATTTTTCTTGGTTCAGGTTTTGGTCCAGTCCTGCGACTGGAGCTCTGATGTCATAACGCCATACGGAATATGCATAGTAAAATAATTGCGTAAACTTATCGCAACTCCAATGCAAGAGAGACTTCTGTTTAAACGGAAGATGGTTTTGAGCATTCAGATCATGGTATGAATATCTAGGGCAGGAAAAAAGCTACCAAGCAGACGAGATAAACCGCTCTTTGGAGTCTGGTGATTACCTAACAACTGGTAGATAGAATAGAACTGATTTTATCATAGCCGTGCCGATCCCGAAAACTCCCCTCTCGTAACAAGCTACATAGTTTCCCAAGAGCTCAATTATACTGCCGAAAATACCTTGAATTTGATATTTAAACGCGACATATTCAACACAAATAAGTTTGTTAACTAAGATGACACAACAATTCTTCCAAGTCCGACCAATTAGCTACCTCCTCCTCGTGAAGAGAACAAAATTAGTTTTGAGAGTATTGACTTAAGGCCTATTTCCAGTGCCCTTATCGCTTATCATAATCCCACAGATAGTCTATACATAAATGTCTGAAGGTAGACATTGTAACCATTGAGAGCGTTTAGCAGTGAAGTGGGCAACGTGCACCCCAATAGTGAAGACAGGACGATGCTTTGCATTCAACCTCTATTTACTATTCATCAGCATTAATTTTATTTGCAAAATCATTGATTTGCCTATTCTATGTTGCTACGCAGTGTTATCCAAGCCACTTTAAATGCTTTCGATGGAAACGCCCAACGCGTGATCCTTCTTATCGAGTTGCCTTCATTAAGCTTAACTATTTTCTCGATGTGAAGAGCATCGAGAAGAAAGAAAGAAAAAAACCAGAAAATTGGTCTGAAGCTCTTGACAGGCGTATAGTCATCTTTCCTGATTTTCGATACAAAGGCTGAACTTACTGTTCGCCAGGGAATCGGAAAGTTGTCAGAGATAGAGCATGAAGTTCTTTTCAGAGCTGCCAGCAGTTGTTCTATAACATTTTCTAGAATTGCTGAACAAACGACTTGGAGACATCAAACGTATTCCTATATCACCACAACCGATTTGGCTGGTATCCACTGCGGGTTGTGTTACTCAGCTTATCTACAGCTTGAATAATAGAAGCTGGTTGTGAAGAAAGTCTCAAGCATAATACAAAGAGTCTTATTAATTTAGGCTTTGAGTGTGGCTGATTGCCTTTTTAGGAATTTTGGCTGGTCTTCTGATTTTACCGATTTTGATTTTTCGCAAAAGTCTTAAAGGAAGCACTCTTCGAAATCCGAAAGCCTCTTGTATTCTTTTAGTTTCGGTATGTAACGACTCCAGTCTTTCTTAAAATTAGTCTTAAGTGATCTGCTTAGTAGTTTTCGGGTTTCCTTGTGTGGTCTTTGCAGATCTGCGTTCCACAAAATAGTTGAATAGCACAAGTTTTTCCTGCCTGTACATAACATTTAGGGAAGATACTTTCCAGCTGTTGTAAACAGCTTCGTCTAGACAGAAACCTTGCCTCTGATTCTTAATTTGATGTCTGTAATCTGACATGCAAGGCTCCGAAAGTCTTTGCCAGCCGGTAGCCGCATTAGCGTACTTGTTGTATAAAATTGAGTCTATCACTTGGTTTCTTACAACCGTAACAAATGTTGGCAGGAAGGCAATATTGTTGACAACCAGGTCAGATGATAGTACGAAATTGAAGAGATAACTGCCTATCACATTGCATTTGCTACTGCCTTACAAAATATTTTGAGCATTAGCAAAGCAGTATTTGATAAATCCCATCTTCTTGGAATCACAGTATTCTATGAGTTCAACTACTACCTCCTGCGATCGAAATAGTATAATTCTGCGCTCGTTTCGTAGGTTATGTCTGCAGGACCCTAATTTTGACTGTAAAATCGCATTAAAGGACTAACTCTCGGTCTTTCCAATCCCTCATCATATAGTGATGTGAAATGCCTTAAATATGCGAAACAAAAGATGCGTTTGCTCCACACCCATGCTTCCTGATGAATGTTAGATTTTGTATTCAACACGAAAATCCTTCCATATAGTAGCAGACATGGAATGATGAAGACCAACCTGAGTAAATATCATTTGAAAATTAAGTGGAAATTAACCCTCTAAGAGGCAGAAAAAGATATGAGTCATAACTTGGCATAATAGTCTCTATAGAAGATTTGTCTAAACCCACAATAAGAGTCCTTATCCTTGTTTTCCTGATTATTGATCCCTTTATGAGAAAAGATTTCCTGTTTTTTTTTGTATCGAGTTCAGGGATTTAGGTATGAAGACGTTGTCTGAGTTGTTTCTTAATTTAGAAGATGGGTCGCGAAAGTTTTTGGGCTGAAAACCTTAAAATTCTCAGTTTGTATTAGGGTGTAATTGACACATGCTTGCTAATTTATTCAAATTTGTCGCATGCAGCTCACCCTATAAGCTTAAATTTCCATATTGCAGACTTCCACTTGGACGTAAATATTCTCAGGTTCCGTCAGCTCCCAGATTGTTGTCAACCATCAGAGATAATATAGCGGCACTCTTATATTCGATCTCTTCCTTTTGGCGTTTCGGACTTGGATTTACCCGGGACATCTTAATTCAGTCTTTCCGAACTGCAATCTATGCGGGCTCCAGCACCGATTTCTGCCGGAACAACGGAGAAAAGTGTCTGACTTTTGTGCACCAAAATTTCGACCTTTCGTACATTGTTTGCTGGAAAAACCACCGCTGGTTTCGTTTTAATCAATGAGTTTGACCGACACATCCGATTTCCATTTACTAAGCAGAACTGTAGACAATGTTGGTTCCAGCATCGGTTTCATCCGTGTATCGGCCACGGGCAAATCCAAAGACGAAAGGAGTGCCAGAAACTTTCCTTCTCTTGGCACCTTAGTCAACCATCTGTCTATTTTGATATGCTTAGACTGAACGCGTCGCAGAAAGAGCCGCGAGAGTCATTGAAATCGAAATATCCAATAACTCGTGTGTGCACACTCCTAACTCTCTGATGTAGACGCATAGATTGTTTATAAAGCATAATTCTTAGGCCCGAAGAGCGTTCGGTACCAAGTCAAATGATAAAACAGTAGACGAACACCTCGCCTTAAGTGGCGCGTAAAAATGCAGTGACACCTCAAGCAACTTGGAGTGAACAACCCAATGCCCAGTTCTACCACCAATTCATTTAATGCTCGTTTCCATTTGGTTTGATAGAACTCCCTCATATCAATCTACAAAAGCTCCCCTTAAATACCTTCAAGTCTCTTCGTCTAGATCCAAATTATGTCAAAGCTCAGAGATAGTGATCAATCAGATCATTAGTTGCTGGCATGTTGCATGCACTCTCGAAGACAATATCTCGCACTTTATTTTCTTATTGCATACTTATTGTGCTCGTATATATCTGTTAATCTAAATTACTTTAAATGAAAGATTTCCTGATCTCATTTGGTTTCTTTATATCTGGCGCGGCGATAGAGAGTGGAAATATTTTGTCCATCAGATCTGATTAGTCAGTCGATGCGTGTAACATCCCACAGAATCTCGGCATCTTTACTTTGGAGCGACAATCAAATTCACACTCAGATTTTCATCATGATTTCTCGCTAGACTCAATCGCAGTCGTCTATGACGGTGAAGAAGATCGTTTTTACAACCGTCGGCTAATTTGATCGTTCGCTTAAATCGAGGTTGTTTGAGATTTAAATTAATCTTCCGGTAAAGCGAGTAAATGTGTCATTATCACTGTGAGACATAATTGACTTCAATTTTAATCTCAATCCACAGCTAGACTTTAATTAGATTTATTTGGATGATACAAAATTATGAGCAATGTTCAGAAGAGGTTGGTTCAGAGTAGATGCACTTAGAGCTGGATTGTATCCACGTTTTGCCTTCAGGCGTCTTTAAGTTGAGGCAATTACAAATCATGAATGTGGAATGCTACGTTATGCATTTGATTACATCTAAAAAAAACAGTTGTAAAATCGAGCACGCATCGTGAAGCTTTAAATTTTTGGCATTGATTGGCCAGATAGCGGGAAATAGTCGAAGCAAATTTGTTGTTAGCAAAGTTTCAAACCGAAGTGGTTGGTTACACATATTTTATCCAATGCTCAATCCAACTACTTAGTTGTCGAGTTCAAAACTAAAAATGACAGTCAGGCACAAAAGTGTGATTTTTCTTAAAAGCGCTACATGGGCGGTTGACAATATAAATTTAACAAAAATTATTTTTAACATAGTATGTCCAACTACAATATTTCCAAATGAAAAAAAGCAACGTGGAAGTGTATGAAACAACTGACAGATATCGGGTTGTGAATGCAAATCCAGTTTCTGTACTGTTATCTATTGTGGTCCAAATACAAGTTTCTTTGTGAATAATATGTTATTTTGACACAAATAAGCCTTCCCCGTTCGAAATTTTGAGTGTTAGTCAGTATTGTACCTCTGTAGAACGAAATGAATCCCTTTAGGCTTGAAATATTGGAAACTTGTTTCAAAAGAGACTGCTGTGTTACCATAACAGTTTGTTTATTGAAAATAAATTTTGGCATTTGTGCGATAGAGCCAGTAACAACAAAAAAAGTTTTGAAAAATTAGGATGACAGGATGCGCTACGCCATAACTAATGGGTATGTTCGCTCTTTCTGATAAAGTTATAACATATTGAAAATAATTGGTTTTTGTTCATTTTATTTTCATTTTAATAAGTAACTCGTATTTGAACCACCCTGTTAAAGCAACAATTTGATTTGCTAGGCAAGCGTTTCGATTTTCATTTCACAACTTTTCTTAACATCATCGGTGTGATTTTTTTGTGTTCGTCTCTTGTAATCACTAGAGGAGCTAAGAAGCCACAGCTTTCATTGGGTACGTCCAAGTTTGTAAATATAGGTTAGTTGCTTTGGCACTTAGTGGAACATAGGTAGACCTTCAAACGAATTTAATACGAACTAGTGCCTCCTACATATTAATGATGTAGCTTACCAAATTCCACAACAAGGAAATCTATAGTATGATCCAATACAGAATTGAACTTTGTGTTATTCCAATTCCATCTCCATAAGCACATTATCCTTACTTACTTACTAAGATGGCAATCCAGTCCGGAATGGACTGGTGCCTGAGCTATATGCTCCCTACCCCCAGTTGCGCACACGAAGTTGGCTGAGATTCGTTTCCATTTGTGAACGCCACCTAAGATCCGGTCGTCCTCTACTGGGCAACTCTGGGTGGCTATCGGGAACATTTCGGGCCGGAACGCTTTTGTCCAAACGCTCCAGGTGACCTAGCTATATAAGGCGGGTTATTCGAGCTTTTTGGACTCGCGCATACAGTTTGCTGCTAAAACGTCTCCTCTATTTTCCATTGATGCAAATGCGACCCAAAATTAGCCGTAGAACTTTACACATAAAGCGCTCAAAAGCTTTGATTTGATCCACTTTCGTCAGTGTGCAAGCTTCTGCGTCGTAAAACAGAACTGAAATGATGAGTCTTGTATTAGGTTTTTTGGTTACTTGAGAGATGGCTTTACCATTCAATTGTCTTTTAAGCCCAATGAAAGAGCGATTAGTAAAACTGATTATTTGCTTGATTTCTTTCAAGGTGTTGTTCTTGGAATTAATAACGGAACCGAGGTCGATAAAGTCCCTTATTACCTCGAAGTTGTTGTAACTGCTCATTGTGACGTTTTATTCTATGCGTCGATGTTGTGTGCTCCTTTTTGATGACAGCATATACCTACCTCGTTAAATCCACCATTACCGTTTCGACTTCAACAGTCGCAAACGATCCACATTTAGCTCGCGGTGTTTTTCCCATTATGCCAATATCGTCTGCATATGCGAGTAACTGAAAAACTTTTGGAAGATGGTGCCTCTGGAGTTGACTTGTGAGTTTTTTTTTAAGAAAGGTCTTCAGCGTTCGCATTACACGCCAGACAAGCTTTTGTTATGCGAAGTTGATGAGACCTATTCCCATGTAGTTGGGGAAGTTCAGGGAGTCTACCTTCTCCAAGATCGGGCAAGCAATGCTAAGGTTCCATTCGTTGAGTGTACCCAACTCAACGTCCCCGTATCCGTCGACTCAGGTTTTAGAGTGAGTTGATATATGCTCCGTAACCAATCATCACCTGTTCAGCAGTTAAGCAGTCGGGTTCAGCAGCTCTCTTGAATTTAAGATTGGAGATTGCTCTCCTGACTTCATCTTAGTTTAGTGGCTTGTCATCGTACAGGTTGAATTTTTCATGTTGTCGACACAAAAAAAATATTTTCAGATTCTCAGGCCTAACTGTGGTTATACTATGAAATTTCCTTCTCCAGCCATGCAGATTTCTACTTGGGCCTTATATCCATGGCATGTTCATTTTATTTTTTGTCGATACTTCCAAATCTTCATATTGTTAAGGCCACGATCGAGCGCTTTTCGTGCTCATCTGGTTTCCCACAAACTTATGTTCGGACGTAATCTAAAATACGTTTATTCTTTTATAAACCGGTCACAACCCTAGCCATTATAACCTTTTAACATTGAAAACCAACGTACATCGTTTTTTCTTCCCTGATTCTCATTTGCTCTTTCTGTGTGTAAATACTGTAAGAGTGATCATGATCATGATTCCTTAAGCATGCGCCAAATAAAAAGGTACCATTGTGGTCCACATTCCAATTATTAGGGTTTCATGGTAAAATGGTTCAGTCGGAATAAGGTATTTCAACATGTAAACGACATTTACTACCAAAACGACCGTACTTGTTTAAATTTGTTCGGGTGTGAATTGCTAAGCCAATGATGGCTTAAAGAATTATTTTTATGAAGTCAAGATTGGTGAACATTATTTACTTTTTTTCCTTATGTATTGTATCCCCTTGTAGGTCCTAGTGCTTTCATACCACATACAAGTTATCGCGCACGATTTCTGAAAATGTGACTTAGCTATACCCATCTTCTTTCCGGTTAACGTTGTTCTTCTTTCAATGTTCCTGGGTTAGCCGATTCTATTGCACAGGAATCGTAGATGAAAAATTTTGCAGAAATTAATTGTTTGAAAAACGACTTTCCACTGATTTGAAGTAATAAATCGTGGAATGACCTGATAGTGCCTACTGTTACTGATAAGATAGTGCTTAAAGTGAACATATTCCTTTACTTTATTAAGCGGTAGTTTATGGTAAAGACCTTTCTGAGTTAGATCCATCTGTCTCATATTTATTCACTTGCTTGTTGAGCACGACAATTAAGAATTGGCTTCTTTCAGCAAGTTAATGTGCTCAGAATTGAGAAGATTTAAAGTTGCTTTTTTCGATTGATCTCTTAGAGGTATATTTTGAAATGACCACTTTATCTTATCTCTCTATCGAAACTACCTCAACCTTATAACATTGAATGCCCTTCTGTCCAATCAATTACTCCTCTCAGGTACTGTTGCGTTTCTTTGCAATTCTATTTTCTGTGGCACCAACTCTTCTGTCTGCCGAATCAACGCGCGTCTTATGATTCCAGTAAACCAATCTTCCGTAAGCAGCGTAAGGTCAATTCAAAGTTCAACTTTTTTGATCCTAAGCGTAACAATTATCTGTTTAAATTAAAAGTCCTTCACTATTCTCCTTAATCTATAGTGAAATGCTTAAGTCATGTTAGTCTTATCTTTCTTTCGTCTTCCCATCCAAATAAAATTAACTCACAAGATTTAACTAACCTAAAAGACTAAAATCTCTTCTTTAAACTGGTAGTTATTGTTTGCAACGTTATTAGTTCCCACAGAAGTTACACAGATGCAGTACGAACCTGGTAAACTTTAAAGAAAACCAAATTTGGGTTACATTTAACTATTGTTTGAACTTTTTTGTTGTAGAATAAACAATTTGTACAAACTCAATTTTTTTATAGTTCGGGCGGTGTCCCTTTGCGCTTTAAGCGTCTTCATCTGAGATATCAAAACTGCTCGCTTAAGCTGGTCTAATGACAAGTCTTTGTATGCGGTATCCTCTGTATTGACCATTCCCCCGATAGATTCCCATTCCGATTCCGAGTCTGATTCCGTATCACAGACTTGTGCAAAATTTTCAGTCGAATTGTGTGGATTATCACCATCTTGAACTTCTTGGATATCTTTGTCATCTCGGGAATTGTCCGGCAAACTGTCCTTATCATCTTCGGATTTCATTTCGTAATACTCCATAGATTGGCCATCACTTATGCTGCAAAGATCTGGTTTTAAAGTACCACTTGTTAAGGAGCCTGGAAAAGTAGAAATATTTTATTTATATATAAAAATATGGTATAAGTATTATGGCTTACTTGTCATAGCTGTTACTCCACCTCCATCCCATAGCTCTGCAAACTTTCTCTCCCATTCCGCAAACGGTAGCTGTTTAGATCTCGCAGCATTTTTGAAAATTTTTTCCTTAATTCTGGCCTTCATATTGTTGACTTTCCTCACGACTTGCCTCACCGTTAAGTTCATAGAGCATCTTTGATTAAACTCTCTGGTTAATGCCTTACGCGCTTCGTATTGCTTCTTTCTGTCAGAATTAGCTGCTGATCTATCTAAAATAATTTTATATTTTCCCAAAAGCTTTACAAAAAGCATGTTCTCATTGAGGTCCTCTAAATTATTATTCATAGAATCATTGTCACTCATTTTGGCATCTCACACACAAAAAGATATTGAAGTGCACCGGCAACACTCACAAGCTAGAGAAAAAAAAAAACAAAAAAGTATCTGAACTCGTACACGAATTTCGGATATACACAGTACATACACAGAGTACTCGTAAAAGAGGTGAGCTAGTACTTTGGTTATAAGTAATTCGAATTTTAATGCCAACACTTAAAATTATCTAAGAATTTGAATTACAATAGATGTAATGCAATAATACTTGAGTTTAGCAGATAACAAATATCTATTACTTATTATCTGGAATGACTTAAGCACACAACTGCATTGAAACTCAAGCGACACTGAAAAGTATCTACGCCTTTGCAAGTAGACTATCAAAATGGTTTCAGGTACTTGAGATTAAAGAGAGTCTCATCGAACTTCGAACAAAACTGCGGCTGCTGGTAGTGTGGTCTGATTGTTAGAAATACAGTGCTGCATGGAACTGTGTTTCTCTTTATTTTAATAAAGCAACGGTAAAAATGTTGTATTAAAAAAAATTTATTATTTATATTTAAAATTATATTATTTTATAAATCCACCTCCAGAAGTTGTAAATCAGGATGAACCTAAGATATTAGAACAAAGAAAAAAAGAAAAAAAGTCAGCAGATGTACTGATAAACAACGATGTGTACAAAATTAACATGACAGAAGTTGACGACTATAGAACAACAACTAAATCGTTAACCAATTACATCTTTTGGTATTCCTATGAAGATAAACAAGAAAAGCCAATTAGAGTTATGGTCAAAAATCTACATCATTCCTGTGACCCTAATCTCATTAAATAAGGTTTTCAAGTAATTTGGGCAGTCAATAAACTTAATTGGAAAACTAGATAGCCTACTGATATGTTCCTATTAACATTTAAAGCTACAGAGGATATAACAATTATCTACAGCATATGACATATAGTAAGCATTGAACCAATCAAATACTCAAAAATTATCCCACAATGCAAGAATTGTCAAGTCTTTAATCATGCAAAAATCTTCTGTGCCAAGGCTCCGAAATGCTGGTAGGCACAAGACATCAGAATACGATAAAGCGAAGTACGTAAAACACAAGCACAATTAGCTAGCTATCGAGGTTGTATTGTAGCTAAGAAATTGCAAAAAATTCGAAATAAATTATCAGGGCAACAAACTAAGACACCTTGAACACAAACATCTAACACTCTGCTTAAAAAAGAAGGCAAAAAGGCAGATTATTCACAAATCCTAAAGGAAACTGGTTCCCGTCCCAAAGAAAACCTGACCCCAGACCTCCTATCTGGAATATTAACTAGATTACGAGAGCTCTTCGATGAGTACCAGGATTGGAAGATAGGTGGCGCTACTGAGGCAAAATGGGTGTACCATCATAGCCTCTTTTAGCTCGTCTGTCAAAATTTGGTGACAATCCGACGCTAAGTTTTTTTTTGACACCCATTTCAAAACATCGTGTTAGTGTTTTATGAGACTATGCTCCGTAATCCGGTTCTTGTTTTTGAGTGGCAAAACCTGCGAGGAAGTCAAGCCCATTCTCGATGGTGTATATGGGACCCATTTACCTTTCTGTTCAACCGTTTACCATTGGTTCGAGTTTTTCGCCGTGGCCCCGTGTCGGTTTTTGATGAACCGCACCCAGGTGGCCCAAAAACGATTACCACAGAGAAAATCGTTGACAAATTCCATGATCACGTATTGGCGGACCGCCGAGTAAAATTTCCCCAGGCGGCTGTAATAGTAGACATCTCAACTGAATGCGTTAGCCATATCCTGCACGAGATTTTGGAAATGAAATAGCTTGGCCCTGTTTAATAGAAGTTGGGAGAAGTTTCTGCGTCATTTCGTGACCGTCGATGAGACATAGATTCATTGGTATACACCAGAGACCAAAGAACAATCGAAACAATGGGTTTTATCCGGTGAACGTTCTCCAAAGAAGGCGAATACCGTGATTTGGGCCGAAAAGGTGATGGCCACCGTTTTTTGAGATGCGCTAGGAGTGGTCCACGTTGACTATTTAGAGAAGGGGAAACCAATCACAGAAGCATACGATAATGCACCGACTCACACCTCTGCAGTCACCACAGTCAGAATGGTCGAATTGCACTACGAATTGCCCTCTCATCCTCCGTATTCTCCGGATTTGGCTCCTTGAAATTTCTTTTTGTTCGCAAACCTTAAAAGATTGCTCGCTGGAAAGAAGTACGGGTCGAACAAGGAAGTCATCGTCGCTGCGGAGGAGTATTTTGCGGGCAAACAAAAGTCGTACTATACGGAGGGGTAAAAAAAGTTGCAGAACCGGCAGGAAAAGTGTATCCAGTTGAAAAGGGATTTTATTGAAAAATAAATTGTCAAAACCTAAAAAAGTTGCGTTGTCATTTTTAATCCGGGTATTCATCAAACAGCCCTCGTAGTTGCTGATCTGGATATTTAACAAATTTCTGAGAGACCGCCTTGATATGCTAGAACTTACAATTAATAAATGTAGTTAAACACCTAAGAACTATGCTATGGAACGCTAATGGATTATTCCAACGCCAAGATAAGCTGCAAGTTATCTTGAATACAAGAAATTTATGTCTGCTTAGTCTCTGAAATTCATTTTATAAAGCAGTCATTTATCAAACTTCGAAACTGTAATACTTACCAAGCTAGGAATCCAGCTAACAGAGGTCAGGATGGAAGTGGTGTAATAGTCAAAAAACATCATCAAGAGGGCTTATAAAGTATAGACGAGTTTCAAGGTATAAATGATTCGGTAAGAACAAACAAAGGATGGATATCCCTAACGGCTCTCTATAACCCCCTAAGCATAACATATCAACAATACAACAATCTTATTGAAAGACAGGAACGAAATCTCATTATGGTAGGAAATTTCAACGCTAAACACGCTACTGGGGATCTCGACTAATAACAAAAAAAGGTTATGAGCTCAGGATATGGAATTAGAGTTCATATCCACTTGAAAGCCGACGTACTGGCCAACAGATTCAAATAAAACTCCAGATTTAGTAAACTTCTTCCTGGTAAAAAAAATTTTTAAAAATTTCAGATCATTCTCCTATCACCTTAAACCTGAGCGATGGCATCATACTAAAAGAAAAAAACACAATCTTGACAAATAACCGCACTGATTAGGCTCTTTTTAAGCAGTTTCTGGATCAAAAACTCATCTATTCCCCTTAAAAGTACTGCAGAACTTCCAACTACCAACTTAATTCAAGCTGGAATCAGGCTATATCACGTCCCCCGTCACTGAAGTATTCACGGTAGCTAAACCAGGTAGATCACTATATGAAGCAGCGACTTAAAAGCCTTCATCCCTTCTTTTAGTCATGTCAAAATTGTTTAAAAGTCTAATTCTCAAACGCCTTAAACCAATCACTGAGCGCAAAAAGCTAGTACCAAGGCACCTGTTTGGTCTTAGAGAAAGTCATTCAAGTATGGACCAAGTACATAGAATTTTTTATGTTAAAGAAAATTCGCTGGAAGAGAAATCAGATTTGTTTTGCGCGTTTTTTGGACATAGTTCAAGCTTTCAATAAAGTCTGGCACGAAGTACTAGAGAATAAACTGAACAATATTCTACCAAAACAGTATTCCAAGTTACTTGAATCATAATTAATTAACGCCTCGTTTCTTTAAAATAAAACAAGAATATGCGTACTCCGAACTAAAGGAAATAAAAGCGGCAGTTCCTCAGGTATTTTGGGTCCAACACTCTACCTTTTGTTCACCAATTTACCTACCGCACCAAACAACATAATAGATATATGATACAGCGGTTCTGGTAGTCGGCAAAACAGTAGAAGATGCAGCGAAAAAAACTACAAACAGCGATGAACACTACTGAATGTTGGACAAAAAGTTGTGCATAAAAATAAACAACGAAAAGTCTTTGCATGTTGACTTTACAAACAAAAGAATAAGGGAAATTCCGATGTTGATCAACAATACCCAAATTCCTTACGCTAACACCACCAAATACCTAGGAATAACATGATGCAAAACTTTATTGGAAAGAGCGCGTCAAGAAAAAAGGAGACGAAAGCAACCTAAAGTTAGACGAAATGGACTGGGTCAGATCAGTCTTATCTATCCATAATAAACTTTTGATTTAGAAACAAGTAATAAAACCGGTATTGATGCCGGAATGAATACAATAAAAAAGAAAGTCGTCTTCTTTTGTCTTTTATTTTATTTCCCTGTGAAAAGGTTATAATTTTTACATTAGATAAAGTGTGATTTTTTATGACTTACACTCAATGATCAAGTTGAAAATGCCGGAAACTACGAGGGCAACCATCTTTTTGCAATTCGAGAGTCGGACCACATAAATGGTTACAATTTCTTTTTCAGTGCTACCAATTTCACATAGTTTTGTATTTTAATACTTGGGAACAACCAGTATCAACCTATGGCATCCAATTATGGGAGTGTGCTAAGAAAAGTACCGTCAAACCATTTAAAGGTTTAAAAACAAAATATTGCGGTGCATTGTTAATCCACCATGGTACGTCCGTAACACAGACCTTCATCGTGATCTGAAGATTTGGCCAGTCAACACAGCGTAGCCGAATCGCTAGTTTTGCATTTAAGAACAATACTGTTGAATATGACCCTAATTACGGATGCTGAGTGCGGCCAATATTTGATGTCGGGAGTAGATATTGCATATTATTCCCACACTCGCACTCTCAATGGTTGTAACGTCTACACTCAGGATTGCATCAAAAGTAATTGTACAGTCTAAGGCGAAGATTAGTGCTCTAGAAATCGGTTTTCGCCTCGAAGGCACTATCAGCTTTCTAGCAGCTTAAATGAGCTTTCGGCAAGACATGGATTTTGCCACCGAGGAAGCTTCTTTGGATTTGGATCTAGACGTCTATGATAAGACCAATTATATCCTATGTTCCGGTTGTCAAGCGGAACAAAATTTCATTCTTACCAGACTTTATACATCTCGGATGCATGCAGTATTGCCCCAGTACGTCTGGATCTCCTCTAGTGACAAATAAATTTCCGTCTGTTGATATTCGTGTCAAAGCCATCTACACCGTTTAAAAAGAAGAAGTCGCTGGTATACCATACACCACACTTTTGACGATCTTTCGCTCCGACCGTCGTCGGCTCCTAGTGAAAAAACTGCAGCCATTGTGTTAAAAGGGCAGCTATCTTGTTAAGTAAGTCACACAGATTACGTACGTGATTTGTTGGTGGTATATCATTATTTTGATTTAGAGAGCCATTTTTCCACCTAGTGGGATGTTTTTATCACTTGCTCTAATTTTTTTCGATTACTTCAGATTCTTCTTCGTTGCTATGGTTATTATGGCTGGACCACTTTCTCTGTAATATTCTCATTTGCGAGCTCATGAAAGTAGTCAATATTGAGATCGCAGCTAAACAAACTGCTCAAAATACTCAGAACATATTGGTAGCTGAATCATTTCCTCGGGCTCATCTTGTGGACGAGATATTTTGCCAAATCAATTTTTTTTTTTACAATAAAACGATTCAGAGTTATTGTGGGGGTTACTAGCCAACAATAACGTTTCGATATTTCGATAGAGCCGCTAGAATGGTTATCTATTGTAGTTTTAAAGAGTGATATTTGCTAAGATGGTAGCATAGATATGGTAAATAAATAAAGTACTGACTGATTGTGAAAAATTACACATTATATGACCATTTTCTAAAGCTAAAAGTTATCGTTTTACGATGATATGCCTATGATACTCGTAGACTTTGAAGCAATGAATAAAACCCTGATCTAAAGATTGGATGATAGATGTTCCATTCGGGGGCAAACAACTGAGCTGTATGTTGCACTATTCTTCTTGACTCAGAAATTTGTAGCAAAAGGAGAGTTATGCGCTCTTCTTGAAGTTTTCCACCAGTTGGATGGTTTCCTATAAAGGCCATAGTGGCACTGAGAAATACACGGAAGCATAAACCGATTTGGAAATGTGTTTTTAATCCTATTATTAGCCATAAAGGTGTCAGCATCCCCTCATTCTTTTTCGGTTTTTTGAAATGTAATATTGTTTCGAGTTTTTCAACGTGTAATCCATCCGTTTCTAGCTTCGAAATGTTTAATTTTTAGCTTTGAACTACCGGAAAAATTGGCTCTCATTTTGCTAAACTAAATAAGTATAGTTCCGTCAATCTCATCATGCTTTCCTAATAGAATTCCTGAATTTAATTTGCGAAGTTCAAATTCTTAATTCATTGTAATACATTAAAAGTATGCCAACCACATAAATATTTATAACATAATTTCAAATTGGAAGACGATGTATGAACATAAAATAGTTTCAAAACAAATTAAAATATTATATTAATTCTAAGAGATTAAGCTTGATGAGAGAATGAATAAGTAGACACATTCTATAGCGAGAAACACTAGTGTCGAATGTATATAAAGGGTGACTAAATAGGAACGATAGGAAAAAAATGTTAAATAAAACAGCAACGGTGTGAGATATATAGTAAAACTGATTCTGGTTTTATTTTGAAGCCCCAGAGAAAATAATCGAGTGGTGTCAAATCGCATGACGCTCACCGTGAAATGACCAAATCGTCAAATTTCTTCTTCACAACTTCGAGCGTTGCATCGCTTGTATGGAATTTAGCACTGTTTTGTTTGAACAACAGATCGGATATATCGATCTTGTCGAGCTCTAACCATAGAAAGTCGCTTAACATCGACGCTTTATACCTGGTGCAATTGACGGTAACGGTGTCTACTTCTTCATTTCGAAAGAAATAAAGTCCGATGATGCCGCCAAGCCATAAACTGCACCAAACAAAATCCGGAACTCCGACCAACATTTCCAGAGACAAGAGAAATTACTTCGATATTCGAGTGTGTCCATTGTCTGACTGATATTAGTATTACCTATCAGTTTAATTGCGGTTTTGAATCATATCTAGCAGGTGCAGAGGTGTTTCAGACGCACCTGACCAGATGTGAGCATTGAACTCCAATTTCAAGAGGATAAATGCATATCAAAGGGGGTGAAGTATTTCTTTCATTACTTAATGAAACCTAGATATTATGCAGCATTTTTGATGATATCGCATATGTGGTCATTCCAACGTAAGTTGTCATTGACACACAAGCTAAGAATGGTAAGAGTTTCGGTTTCGACGATGCAAGTGCCATTCATGGACAATGGCTGGGTATTTAAATTTCACTTTAACGACAGCATTGTGTTGTAAGAGGTGATTCATAGTGAGGTTTGATATTCAATAGGCCTTTTTGACAGATCACGCATGACTCGTATCAAACTGCTTTATCATTTTGAGCGTCTCCAAATTGTTCAGCTGTTTTACGAAAATCAGCGTTCTGTGAGAAATGTATTACGTGCGATTCGAGGAACTTACGGTGCGCATAACCGACCTACTGAAACCACTATTGCCAATACCATTCGCAAATTTGTGTCCCAGTTTACATTAGCGGATGATACTATACTCGACTGGTTACACCACATCCAGCACGTAGTGAAGAGACTATAGTAGCTGTAGCTGACAGTGTATGCGAAGACCGTGATGAATCGATTCATCGTCTTCTCAGTAGCTTGGCTTGGCGTATTCGACAACTTGGAGTATTTTACGTAAGGATCTCGGCCTAAAAGCGTACAAAATTAAACTTGTGCAAGAATTGAAGCCAGGCGACTTGAAATCCGGTGTTTTATTTTCGGTGAATGGGCTCTGGAAAAACTCAATGAAAATCCGGTGTTTTATCGTGAAATTTTGCTCAGTGATGAAGTCCAGTTCTGGCTCAATGAATACGTTAATAAACAAAATTGTCATTTTGGACTGATGAGCAGCTCGAGGAGAAAGAAGAGCTACCATTACATCCATTAAAAACAACGGTATGGTGTGGTTTATGGGCTGGTGAGATCATGGGTCCATATTTCTTCAAAAATGAGGCAAATCAGAATGTTACCGTCAATGGTAACCGTTATCGCGAAATGTTAACAGACTATGTGCTTCCTGAAATTCAAGCACATGGTCTTGGTGAGCTCTGGTTTCAACAAGACAGCGCTACGAGCCATATAGCGCGTGAAACAATGGACTTGTTGCGATATTATTTTGGTGAGCACTTAATTTCACGTTTTGCTACGGTAAATTGGCCGCGTAGATCGTGCGATATCACACCTTTGGACTATTTTCTCTAGGGGTATGTAAATTCTCAGGTCCTCAGGAATAATAACCCAGTTACGATTGATGCTTCGGAAGTCAACATTACTCGTGTTATCCGCGAGAAACCAGTAGATATGCTCGAACGAGTCGCCTAAAATTGAACCTTCCAAGTGGACCACCTCAAAATTGGACCAAAAGTGGACCACGGCCAAAATTTACATAAAATCATAATAAGAAATAAATGCCATGAATTGTTCTTTTAACTGAGAATAAAAATTTTAACTTTACTTTCAAATTTATGTGTTTTATTTTACATTATAAATCAAACCTTACGGTGAATCACTCTTTAGAAGCATTAAATTCTATTATCCACTAGCCAATTAGTTATGACGTTAATATCAGAATTGAATGAGCTTAACATATGCTGACGTTCTCGGCAGCGAGTGGAGCAGGAACGTGATTTCGGGAACTTATATTAAAAGCAGACATTGATTAGAAAAAGCAGACAAGAGATCATTGATAAAAATTGAAAAGAGTGTCGAGGACAGAACGGAGCCTTGGGGCACACCAGCATTTATTTTGTGGATATCAGACTTGAAACCATTTAAGACAACTTGAATTGAATGTTCTGAATGTTAAGCGTTTCTATGACCTTGGGAAAAGGGACGTAAGTGCAATGGTTTTGTAGGAGGAGAAGGAAGAAGACTCGCCTTTTTAAGGGACGGGATGGACAAATGCTGTTTTCCATCTGCATGGAAAAAGTCCGGTTTTATCAGGGTGGAAGGACATCTCTTTAGAAGAAAGGGAAAGATACCATCTGGACCAGCGGATTTGTGAATGTAAGGATCTTTAAGTACTCTTGCTACTACATGAGTGCGAAAGTGTAATCTTCCCATTGAAGATTCGACGCAGTTAAATGTAGGCGGGAACAAGCATAGTCTGGAAGTGTTGAGCTGGCCGCAAAGTGTGCTGCAAGCAGATTGTCTTTGTCCAAGAAGCTGACAGCTGGAATTCCGTTGTAAATGAGCGTTGGGATGGAGGTCAAGGGAGAATTTATAATGTATTTGATAAACGACCGACAATTTGTACTATCTTTGGGATATCGGGCGATGAAGGATAAAGAATCTTATTCCAAAGTGTTTAAAGCACCACAGTCTAAGAGATTATTAATTGGAAGTCGTTCAAACCCGTTAAATGTATTTTTTTTTATAAAACCTTGTTTTATACACAAATATGTTAAAAATAGAAATACGTATGAAAGATGTTCTTCTAAGTGAATGTTCTCTGTGCTTTCGAAAAAATTGCTAAGCAGAGAAACCGAAGCTATAGTAATTAACATCTCCAGTTAACACGATCTTTGTTGAGCTCCAGAGTCCATCAACAATCAGATCATTGACAAATGGTTCATGCATTCACACAACACGGCAAACAAGTTCTTGTACGCGGTGCTAAGGAGACTCTATAGTTTGGTCTAGTTTAAGATTTCTCTTTCTTGTGAAACGTTTGTCTGGTATGCTAAGGTTCCATTCTTACGGCATATTGTCCTGCGTAAGTTGGTGTGTGCTCTATAACAAATGATCTCCTACTAAATTTTATTGGTGTTTTACTTCTTTGTACCCAGAACGCACGAATCGCTCTCGTTCTTCTTTGCATGGCGTTCAGCATTTTTGACTTCTTGAGATCAATGCGACAGATCTTTAGCGCTTAATGAAGGTTGCAAAGGCATAAAGGAATATACGGTTGGCAGAAGTTCTGGCAGTTTGTTACGATTAGAACAGTTTAACTTTAAGTCTTCCTTGTTACTGCAGCTAGATATATTAGTGATGTACGGTAACATGGGCCCTTTGAAAGGTTTGAAATGTATTGGAGTAGTTCTTTGATCAATTTGGTTGACTTTTTTCTGATCTAGAAATCGCCTTGAAGCGAATTGTAACAATGCGATGAGAAGATATAGCAGAAGCTGTCGCTGCAAAAGTTTTGCACCGTCTTTGTCACTATGATGATATCACGAATTGGCACGGAGTCACTCCCCTTTTCCGTTCAGAAGTCAGAATGGCTCATTGTTGTTACAAACACAAAATCTTTGTGCTTGCATTGATGGTTTTGATGAGTGAAATGAAATGTCACAACAGATTTTTGTCGCCTGCAAGCATCGTTTTTTATTTTATGCTTTTAATCTTGTTTGTCGAGACTGTCCAGTTCCATGAATATTTAATGCTTCACGCATTGGAGAATGCTAATAGCGCCGTTTGCCAGACCATCAGCTACTTGGTCTATGCATTTAAGGCATGACATTCGGATTTGCCACGGTAAGTCTGTTAAGTTTTGTTCGGCTTTAGTCTTTTTCACTGTTCGTCGAGTAATCCACGCAGATGTTTTGGGTGTTGTAGTGCAGCACATTTTGAATGGCAACTTGTGTAACATGAGTTCGCCATCACTGCAGTCACTTGTGTCATCTTTTATATTTTGATCATAATTCTGCGAAGCTGCTCAACTGATTTGTCCCAAATCTCTGCCAGATAATGTGTCATCAAATGGAGTGGTGGTATAGTTTAAGATGTTAATAATAGTGGAACTGTCTGTGTACTCAGCATGTTAATTTCGTTGATGATGATGAAGCTGATGACTTGAAGGTTTACCATTGACTGCCTCGAAATAAGAAAGTAAGTGAACATGCATTAAAAAAAAAAACCAAAGTCACCAACATGGTGTATTGGTATTGATTTTTCGAAAATGTTAACCTACTACGAAGCTAAGGACATGGCTACAAACGCTAAAAAATAAGACCAACAAAACTGAAATGCTATTGTGACATGTGAGTATTACAGCACCACCACATTTCCATGGATAGTCATCGAAGGCCTTACCCCAGACAACACATGCTAATGACGACAGCAACGACATTACACGCACCGGCAGTTGAATAGATACACAGCAATAGGAGAACCACCAAGAAAGCCCCGTTGAAACCACGGTTTATTCACGATAAAACGCAGTGAATACTCGTAAGCTGAAGTACAAATGAACGAGTAATAAGGCCCAGATCCATAGAATCTGTCGATCCGTAGCTCTTTCGTTCCGTTTTCTGATTTAACTGACAGCTAAATATATCACATGCATTCTTATGGAGTATGTACTTACTACTTTTTCAATCCGTTGATCCATTGACAGTTCAAACATTCACAAATTGAGAGTAAGCACATTCATTGGTGGAAGCATTATGAGAATATAGAGAAACTCTTATCGCTTGAAGAGAAAACACTCTCAGCAATAGCAAAATGTCATCGGCTGTCTTCTGTCACTCTGCAGAGCTGCAGTATTTGTACAATTTTGAAGTTACCCTAAGTTAGCTAGGGAATGAGGTCCCTTTGACTTGAGCGAGCTATCTATGGTGAGGATTTCATCTTCATGTACCACGTTCTTGCACTTCTGACTAGGTCAATGTCGCTGCATAGCCTATAAAGTTCGTTGTTTTATCTTCTTCTCCAAATTCCGCAAAAAATTACTCTAAGACTTCGAAAATCCACGCTTTCGGAGGATACTCCTATAGTTGGACTGGGACGATAAGGGTCTTTTATAGTACTGTCTTCAGCCAAACTGCGATTGGCAAGCGTAATTTTTCGCTTGAGCTCTACCATGTTGTCATGGTTTGAATTTGCAGCGGAACGTATCTAGATGTCTTTCATCACCTTAGATTTATAGTTTGCGTTGTGAGCTGGTCCAAGATGTTAACGTTGGGTGTATTTTCAATTTAACCTTTGTTTTACTCTCATTCACAACTGAACCCATTTTCGACACTTCTGTTTCAGTAAAAGCTGGGTGATTTCTTCAACATCGTCAGCATATCCTGGCTTTTGTATTGACTTTAAGAGTATTGTGCTGATAGAATTGGCCTTTCCCAAAGGTGTTGTTTAACAAATCACATGACGGTTGGTCACCTTGTCGGAATCTGTTTTGTGGCGTCATTATCGACATGTATGAAACAGAGAGCGTTCTTTATCGTCATACCCTATAGACGGAAGAGTTTGGGAGTGATGTCAAAACTGGACATGACCTTTTATGCGGCTTTACAATCGTAAAATATGTGGTGGGATTTGAAGTTCCTGCGTTTGCCAAAATTTGGTTAATGGAGATTAATCAGGCCTAAGCCAACTGATAGGTTTATATCACATTGTTGATATAATATCCGATTGTATCTGATGTTAAGGAAACTGATATTTCTAGTGCCCCTCTTGATGACCGAGCAACGAATCTCTGATTCCATTCGCGGGGAACTTTCAGGTGACCATATTTAATAATTGAATTGGTTTGTGCCTCTTACCAAATCAATCTCCGCTGTTTTGTATAATTCGCCAAGTAGTCCATCTGCTGCCGTAGATTTTTTTATCCTTACTAAGATATCGCTATTCCAACCTTTTGTTCGTTAGGTCGATTAAGTTTTTGTAGGTTATTATAGCTCTCGTTGAAACGTTCATTTTGTCTAACACAGAAAAAATTATCGGATTCGCCCTTAAATTGTCTTTAGAATCTTTATAATTTTGTAGGACAGACTGTGAATCTATTATAATGTTCATCCATATTGCCGCGTGCTTTTCTTCGGGATTTTAGTAGAAATTCCGAACATCATTTCTGCAAAAACACCCCTCTATGGCGTCCATAGAGCACTTTTCTGCTTCTTTCTTAAAACCCGATGTTACATCTGTCGCCTTTGCTTACGAAGTTCGCGAGCGCCGCCTTGTATTTGGTGTGTTGTCTTTTATGGCTTGGTGATAACGCCGGCATTGATTTTCTGGGTTTTCTGCGCATAGAGCTGGCAGGATAGGGTTTTCGGAGGCTTGATCAGAAAAGGCTTGCGATTTTAGCCGATCGACATGAATTATCTGCATATCTTCATAGTATTTCTGTGATATTCGCCTTCGTACAAGGTAGTAGTCGATGTTGATTCCTTCGAAACCTTCGTACATCCAGAATACCAAACATATGTTAGCTATTATGACATTTCGCCCAATTGCGAAACCGATTAGCGTGATACCATTTTCAGAGCGAAATATGCTCTGCTTTCCTAAATTGACATTAAAATCACTAACATCGTTGGTAGTAACGACAAGAGCAATGACGCCTTATATGGTATATGACATCCTTATAAGATATCCCCTTAAAAATCGAACTCCTCCGATATTTTATAGCTGTGTACGACATGACAGGTCCTTTCCCTATATGCTTCCTTAATAATGGCTGTCAAAGGGTTTCTTAATAAGTACATAACGCTAGATGGAGCGCATGTTAAATAATAATCCGTAGGTTAACATAGTCGATGCAAGACAATCCGGTTCGGAATACTTTTCGTTGTCAAGATGATTCTTGATTTTGTTCGAAAATACTCTCGCCAACACTCGTACTTTAGTTACCGCTACAGTTGTCGCACTCCGTCAGGTTACCCTTGTTATGCAATTTTACCGATCTATTTGACAAAGCTTGGAAGAGTTCGAGCAGAATGCTGTCTATGTCAACTGCCTTATTTCTCTTTAGGGCTTGAACTGCTGCTGTAATTTCAGCGTAATTGGATGTATATTTGTGTATTTGCTGGTCCGGATTGGTCGTCTAATTGTCGGGTTATGTGATTTAACATTGCTCTAAAATGTATCCTTCTGGTAGGCTGTTCCTTATCGAAATTAGTTAGGCTTTCATTAAGTCATTCAGAGAGTTGCTTTGTAATGCTGTAAGCAGTCCAACACTGGCATCTGTTTTCTACTATTTCAAGCCCATTGCTATCTGTCTCAGACGCGAAATCACGCGAGCTGCTGACTTTGCATTTGCACTTGCACTTGTGTCTAGGCGGGTTCTTAATTATCAACGCACTTAGGGATCTCTAAACCTGTTGTCAATATCCTATCGCGTAGGATAAAGGATACATAAAGGACACGAGGTTACTATGTGGTTTTAGGATTTTAGGTTTAAGAAACTGTTTCCAATCTCAGAAGAAGATATGGAGCTCCTACTATATTATCTCATTGACGTCTAAAATATTTAACTTTTACGTCTGGAGTATAGTTCGTGTATTAGGAATCTAAGGCGTGGGGACATTCTTTGTTGTCCATGTATGTACGCTATCGTTTCTGAAGAATGTGTTTTGTACGCTTGCGCTTCGAAATTGTGAACCAAGATTCTCCCACCCGCTTCAGGAGGTGTTGGACTTACAACCAATGCTGCAGGTTATATAGCAGTGCTATTTTCTCTGCGACTTTCATTCTGGCATTCAGCTGCAACGTCAAATGCAGCATGCCTGATGGCTTGCCGACAATGACCTAACGACTATCGGAAGAATCAGCTAAGTTCTTACGTTGGATGTGGCTAGTGCTATTCCTACAGATGTACCATAAATGCTCTACCATTTCACCTGTTCTTCACAATATAATTCGCAGTAATTACTCTATCATCAATCTTCGATTAGAGTCCCGATATATAGTTTGAAGTTGATATGTGATTTTAAATGGCAGTATAGACAAATCCTCATTTGCATGATAATTATCGAATCCTTTTATTTCCCAATTTGCAGATATTGGCAACTAGTAACGTGTGGTTCAGGCACATTAATTACCATAAATCCCAGTGCTAAGTTCCTCAAGGCTGAAGATATGCCCATTGATAGCTTAAGTATATACTTGAGCATGAATGAATTTTTCATTCCTCATTAAAAAGCCTTACAATAGCATAAATCCACTCTATGTCCTTGCAAATAAAAGCACTTTCATTAAACAGTCACCGTATACCAATTAAACTGTAAACACGGCTACCAGTGAGCCGCGAAAATGCCAATTGAACGGAGTGGTGATTTATTCAGAAGCCATCGAAGGATATGGAAATATTGTGGCCTAATCCATCCAAAGAAACATCGAACTCTCTACTACATTTGGTTGTTCATTTTACACTTCGGTGTTACCTTCTTTTATCCGTTTCACCTCATTCTGGGACTTCTTGAGGTGCAGGACAAGAAGGACATTTTCCAGAATCTTTCAATCAACTTCACCGATTTGATTTGCTCTTTGAAGTTTATGTTGATTTGGTGGAATGCTCAGAATATTTGGCACATTGAGAGAATCCTATCTCATCTGGATGATCGTATCCAAACGGCTGAGCAGAAGTTGGAATTCCAAGGAATTGTCCAACGCTGCAGATATGTTTTCTATGTCTTTGGAGTGTTGTATGTGGCTTCGGATATAACTCTGGAACTCTCAACGGTGATTAGTGATGAACGGCGTCTGATCTATCCAGCTTGGCTCCCAATTGATTGGAGGAAGTCTTCTACCAACTATTGGATTGCCAATATGTACCAGTACATTGGAGTCACAATACAAATTTTTATAAATTATGCAAATGATACATATCCTCCGATATCCTTAGCGGTGCTGAGCGGTCATATAAGGTTATTAGCTATGAGGCTGATCAAATTGGGAACTAATCCAAAAATTAGTCTCAACGATAATAACAAGGAGCTGAAGAGATGTATTCGGGATCATAAGTTCTTGATAGAGTGAGTTATTTTCAAAGTGCCTAATCGATAGACCACTGAAATCTCTGTTTTGGTTGCAGGGTTTACCTGATTCTGAATAAGGTACTGTCTAAGGGGATGTTCCTGCAGGTCATTGGCACAGGATTCAATATCTGTTGCACCATAATGTACTTGTTATTCTATGCAAACAACTTGGTTGCTCTGATTTATTACAGCATCCTGTTTACAATATATCTTGTGCAGATCTTTCCGAGCTGCTATTTTGGAACGGTTTTCGAAACGGAATTCAACAATTTGCCATATGCTATGTTCTCCAACAACTGGGTGGATCAGGATAGGGAATTCAAATTGAATATAATCATTTTCTCACAGCGCAGCATGAAGACGGCTTCGTTCTTTTGTATGGGTTTCTTCAAAATTCATTTAAATACATTTTTCAGCACCATAAAGAGTGCATATTCCCTATTCGCTGTTATCCTCCAAACTAAGTGATGGGAGATTGCAAGTCCTTATTGAAAAGCCTTAATAAAGAAGAAGAATTTGTTGTTGAAGAAGTATTTTTATTTGTAATATACATATCTAGAAGCTAGTTGAATCGAATAGTTTCCATGCCAAAGGTTGACGAAAGACCTGAGTATACAGGGTTTCATCGGATGTTGGCTGCTATTCGAAATCGGATAAGTTCAGATATCATATATGTATTTCCGACCATATTAAACCCTATAAGTTGCGAAGCAACCTACAGCCTCGGATAGGGATGGACTTACTGTCGACGACTTAGCACGGTAGCTTAACAGTCTACATGCTTTCGAACAATTAATGATACTATAAAGCTGGTGTCTCGTCATCCAAAAAGTAGGATGGGAAAGGACAAGTAATATAAGGATGGAAAACTGTGATATCTGCTATGGAGATCAGAAGCAGTACCTATTTCGATGTGGATTTTTCATCAGAGGAAGACTTAGGCAGGAATTCTTGAGATTTAGGTATCTGAGTAAACTCCTGGTTACAATCCACACACATCATACCCCAATAGAAGAAAAGGGCAAGCTCTTTGAATAGACGTATGAGCAATATCGAAGGCATGACCGCGACATACTTGGGTAAGCATTGTTTGTTGAAAAAACCAACCTATTTAGGCCTATTCGCCCAACTATCTTAAAATTAGGAGACTGTTAACGTCTATATTGTTATTTTTTAAAGCTCCTGAATGGAGTTACCTTTTTGGGAGAGATCTAGGAATGTGCAGCTTCTACAGAAGTCATTTGTAAAAATTCTAAGTCTTCTTGCATGCTTGCCTTTTGATCGCGTTGAGGTGTTTAGTATTTTAAAAGATCAAACTCTTAGAGCGATTCAGATGCAACTATGGCTAGATTTGTTCAGTTGCTTGATATGATGACCCAACAGTCCACTCAAGGATTGTTCTTTTAGTAGCATCCAGCTTAATTTTTATTTTGCACGTAGCAGAATGTCTCTATGGCCCGGCACCCAACATATGTCAAAGTTGAACTGCTCTGCCGTATCCTTAAGAGATGATTTTATGGGACTGAATCCAGAGATTTGATAGATGAGGATATCCCTTTCAGATGACATGTTTTTCTTTAGCTGGGACAGGACTTGCTTAATCGCTAAAATTTCAGCTTGGAACACGTTACAGTGGTTTGGAAAGCGGAATGAGAGTTTTAGATCAATCTTATCTGAGAAAACACCGCAACCAACCAAACAATATTTCTGTATAGAAATGGATTGACTTTTCATCCTCGAAGGGATGTTCCTCCCAGAATTATCTAGAGAATGCTAGGTCGTAGTGTAGTCGATGTTCTTATTTATCTTTCTAAAACATTTTGACTACGCTGACAATGTTCCCTTGCCACAGGATGTTAAAGGTATATGCAATGACCCAAACTCGGGAGGAACTTAAACTTAGCGACATGGAGATAGACAGTCGAGAAAGAATCTAGGTCCCCTGGTATGAACTGGAGAAATATTAAACGCATTGTATAACAGGATTTAGCAAAGGCGTTGCTGAGGTACATTGAACCATGAAAGCTGAGAGGATCTAAGTGAAATTAAGTACAAGGAGGTGCTGCAATGAAAGAGAATAGCTGTTGGCAAACTCTACGAGCAAGGGAGACAAGATTTCTACCTTCTTTGAATGAAAAGTTAAAGAAGCGCCAGTTGAAGGACGTAGAGTGGTGCTACTACAGAAATGATGATCGGAAATATTACTAGAACATCAAGATAAAATTTTCGACAACAGGTGCATGTACGTAGTCTGTACAACAGATATTCATGGCATCATGTGAAGGCATCAATGGACCTTAAACAAAAAGATGCAACAGCGAGTACTATAGACTATGGAATGATGTTGAATTGGTCAAAAGTTTGAACGCATCGGCTTCGAACCTGGTGCGCGAATGAAACCTATGCTGCGGCGCGAGAGTCCTCGAGATAATTCAGAAGCAAAACCGCACAGAAAATTTTGGTCTCCTATGTTTTAACTTGAAACGTTGAACGAATCGGAATCACTTGAATTTGGACGCTAGCACCTTTGTATCACTGAACAACTTGCAGGAATCCTGGATTTATATTAGCACACTAACGTGGGCAGTTACTTATTTACATACTTAGATGGCGCCCCCAAAGGGCCTCAGCTAACATGTCTCTCCAAGGTTAGGTTTCCTTCTACTTGTGTGCTCCATTAAAGATGAGCTCAGGGTTGGAGTCGAAAATTTTTCCAACCGGTACGCTAGTGTTCACGCGCTCAAGGTGACCTAGCCATCTAAGCCGGGTTGTTCGAGCTTTTCTGATTAGGTCAGCATCGCTAGTTTTTCCATACAGTTCGCTGTCGAAAACATTTTCGCCCGCCTTCGTGGCAGTAAAGTATTTTCTGCCGTAAAGTAAGACTCAGGTAATCAGTGTCCTGTTTAATGTCTTTCTGGTTGCTCAAGAGAGGGCTTTACTACTCAATTGCCTTTTAAGCCCCAAAAAGCAGAGATTAGCAAGGGTGATTCTTCGCATGATTTCCCCGCTAGTGTCGTTGTGGGAGTTGATAGCGGATCCGAGGTAGTTAAAGTTCTTTACTACCTCAATGTTTACCTGTTTTCCGTGAAGTTTTGTCCAAGGCGTCGATGTTGTGTATCCGTCTTTGTTGACAGCACATACTCGTACTTAGTTTTTCCTTCGTTGACTATAAAGCCCATCTTTCCCGCTTCTGCTTCAATACTCGCAAACGCTCCTTTGATAATCAAAAACACTATGAGAAGTTCTAAGTCCCAGAGATTGGCAACTCGACAATTTCTTGGGTCCTTCTAGCCGAGTAAACCTTTTACATTCAAACGTGTGTATTCGTTAGCACATATCAGTATTCTTTGTCTAACATGAACGTATCTGATCCATATTAGTTCCTGCATTGATTCTAAATTTAGTGTCGATCAAAAGGCAATTAAATTCTTCGACTAACGGCAGGCAAAAGTTAAAGTAGCTAACAATGTTAGAAATATTTTAAACAAATATCTACTTCTATCTTTCATTCAAGTTCGCCTTTTTCAAAAGAGACAATTTGTAAAGTATAAGTCTCTTTTTCGCCCGAGCAGCTCGTTTCTTTTCTTTGTAGGATTTTATTTGAGCAATTAACGCAGCACGTTTCAGCCTTTCTAACGACATACTTTTGTATTCCTCATAATTTGAATAATCGGTCCCACCTGGCGAGTAACTTTACGTAGCAGTTGCTTGATTTGCGTTTCGTGCACTCCCCTTTGAACGTTGATCGTGTTCGAAAGAGGTTGTGCTTGAAAACTACAGTGGGTTGCAGTTACGGTTTTCGCATTCAAATTTTCTTTACAAAATTTATTTTTTATTCGATTTGAGCCCAAAAATAATTGACATTGTAAATAAGGGCGATGGGAACATTAACATTAATGAGATTGAAAAAAAAAAAAAACTAGCTGAGAGACTACCCGGAAATGATTACGTCAGAATGACTAGAGAATATAATCCAAACAGATATCAGAATTGAGTTGCAAGCAGAAATCCCAACACTCTTTGATTACATAATTGTGAGTGAGATGAAATAAATAAACAAATACTTTGGCGCGACAGCCCGGTGTTGGCCAAGACCAAGCTTCTCGCACTCAGTTGTGTTTCACTATGTGCACTTTTACACTCTTGAGCAGGGCCTACTGCTGATAGGGTGATCACGATTTGAAAACGTTTGCTGTTGAGCCCCTACTGGGATTCGACTCCAGCGTGACAGCCAGTGAGCCAACCATCAGGCCATCGCCAACGACTGAGATGATAAGCCAAAAATATTCTGCTGTAATTGGATGTGTCGTCTACTAAGTAACGTCAGGTTAGCGATGGCCAGTACTGTGAACGAAACGACCTGTTTTCGATAGATTTCATGCTTCAGCACCTGTGACAGCCCTCTGAGTTTTTTATGTCAATATCATTGTCGTACGCCAGCAGTTGTATAGACTTTTGAAATGTGGGTCTAGTGTTTGCTTGTGAGTGCAGAACAATTAAAGTATGATGTTTTAGAAGTCACCTTGTCATATGTGGCCTTAAAATCGATGCCAAGATGGTGGATAACGATTCGGACTTCGTGGGTGTTTTTCAGAATATGATGGAGTGTGAAGATTTGGCCGATTGTGGACTTTCTTGATCTGAAACAGTACTGATAGGGCCCAGTCATGTTATTGAAGCGATGTAGACATTCACACAATTTGTACGTTTCTGGTTTAGCTGAATGTGCTTACCGGCATTCTTCATCAAACCAGGGATTTCTTGGTGATAGTCTGGTGAAAATCAGCACATTAGGTGTGTCGTCTCTGATGGCAAGTTGGCAACACTTACACTGGTTTTCGGCCCTTGACGCTAGCGGCATAGGAATTGTTGAGAAATTTTGGAGTACGCGTTCGTCGAAGTTTTATAACGTCTCTTGCGGTTGATTCTTTTCTATATTATATCTTCTCACAGTAGTTCTTTATTGTGGGGCTTGGTGGTGATCTGAGTGAATGCTGGCTGCTTGGGACGTTCGGATGCCCGGGATACTGAAGGCAAGCCTTAGGCCAATCGCAATGCGAACAAATTGATTAAGTTACGGCCTAAGTTACTAAGTCGTGTACTTTTAAAATTAAATAATCGAGAAATTCGACACACTCTGACGATCTTTCAAATACTGTGACCGTAAATCTTTACTTTTCTTCGATTTTTTTTTTTTTTTTTTTTTTGTCACGTAACCCCGAGTAACTCTTCTGTAAATTACGGTCCAAAATTGAAACATAACTATATCGGTTTTAACTAAAATATTGCTTTTATGTCCATTCATGTATCTGAAAATAATTAATCACCCAACTTGAACTGACTGTACATAAAAAAAATGTACTATGCCATTTTGGCATATTTAGTCTGGATTCCAAAATGGTATGACAATCGGTAGGCTAACGCTTAATTTAGGACAAAAAAAAAAATATTTTGTTAAAGAAAGATTCATAGTTAATTCTTTTCAATAAGTTAAAATAAGTACCAAGTGTGAGCGAGACAGACAGAGACGCGGTGATTGACATGGACTAGTGTGAATGAAACAGATAGAAATACCAGCCACCCATCGTGCAATACTGCAGTACGTTACGCTCCTTCGCTTACAGCGCACTATTTTGTAAGTGTTTTGATTTGTTATCTAACCGTTGCTGTCGAACCTGGACATCTGGACTAGTGTTGATCCCGTGATTGTGTAGTGTGAATGCCATTATGCCATCTCGATACACTGCTCAGGAGGAAAGCACTACGACATTTCAATGTTAGTGAGGATAAACACTAAAGTCGTGTATAGATATATATCTGTATTTAATGGAGATAGAAACCCAATGGACGTACGAGTATTCCACTTATCCCAGTAGGTCATCATAGCAAGGCTACATATGCCTGGTTATAGGAGGCATAAGGATGATTGTCCCATAGGAATGATGTTGCTACTGGGTAGCATCAAACTTATACAATAAATCGGATAAATCGTCTTATTCTTAATTCAAAAATAATACACACTGCTTTTCAACACATAGTCAGCATATAAGTAACGTACACAGGCCTTCAATGTATCCATCTGCATCTTAATCCCTGATTTTCAACGGTTTGGAAAGTTGGCTGACGTTGGCAGCTCACCACTTCTTTTAGACTTGTAAGATACAGCTGATGCCTTGTCTCCATTGATTTTGGAACAAATCGCAGTCAGCTGAGCTGTATTGTGGGTGAGCTAAAATTTAACAGTCGCAATCGCGCAGTAAACGAAGCACAATTTCCCCGATACGAGATTTGCATTGTCATGCAATTCATGCATGATCAAGTCAGGTCGTTATTTGTGCAATGGGTTGTTCAGTTTCTGAACAAGCAAAAATCATCATCTGCTTGGCTTCTGATTTTTTGAACGGCAAGAACGGGCTTCGCCACTCATTTCACTAAAATTCCAAGTCTCTAACCCACGATTCATCAATAGTGACTACTCGAAATGCATTGGTTTCAACGAAAAATTTTCGTTTCAAGCGTTGTGGTGTCCAGACGGTCGGAAATTCTTTCCAGAATAACAGATGTTATAAGGTGTAGTATACGATTCCTAACATGTTGCTGAAGGATCTTCAACAAATTTAACACAAGTTTCACACTTCGCTCATCAGTTTTTGGATTTCCTTGGCGTGGGTCTTTCTTTATTTTGAAGCAATCTCAAATTTAACGAGTAAGGCAACTGATAACAGTCCTGAATACATATAGGATTGTTCGCGGAAAAAGGTTTTTTATATCCTTTTTCTAGTTTTCTGGCTTCAGCTTTAATATAAACTTCTTTTTATGATTGCATTTTGTTCCGGATCTATTTTCCTAAAATTTATTGTTTTTAAATAATTTGTAAGACTTTAATCAACTTACCGTTATAGTCGTAAAGTACTTTTAACAATAAAATTCTGGGCATCCGTTTCTGGCTAAGATTTGTTTGCTATTTCAACAAAGTTCTGGTTTCTTCGCTATCAAGGTCGATTCTAGTTTTTTGATCCATTGCTTATAAAATTAATTCATCCTTCAAGTTGTTTACAGAAAACTTATAGAAATTGGTTGGTTTTTAAATTATTATTAAACTACTTGACTTATTTTCCAATATGCTGCAATTGCACAGTGGCAACACTCTGTACTTAGTCTACACAACATCAAAAGAGTGAAGCAAGAATGTAAACAAAGAACTTCTGGAAGACAAAAAATATCAAAAATTGCTACAAAATTATAAAAAAATTAACGCTAAATGAAAGTAATTGAAATTCAATAAGTTTCTGAACAAAAAACGAATTGAAAAGGAATATGGAAAGAATATAAATGCTCGACAAACTTCCAGAAATATAAATTGCTGTCAAAGCGCAATTCTGACGAGACACTTTCACTCAAAGTCGAGTATCTATTTGACATTTGAATTGATTGTCGTTGGTGAAGGCTTTCTTTGAACGTTGTTGAATTTCGATCTTAGGGATGTAAAATATTATTAAGAATCGATATTTTGGATAATTGATATCGCTTTATGTTTGTTTTGTGCATTTTATTTACATAATACTATTTTACTATTGATAGTAGGAACATATCAAAAATATATATTAATGTATACCCTCGAATTTGATTGTACCGTTTTCGTTCTTTTTAATGAAATTTCTGGCCTTGCAATACGGGCTTAGGTGCCAGCAAAGTGTAGTGTCTCGTAGAGGTGGGTTTAAAGTCTTAACTGCCGAAGGCAGGATGCGCAAAAAATCATTCGTTTGGTTTTTCTGGAATTTTGAGCGTCATGCCATGTACTAATAGGAGCTTCAACTGTCCAGAGAATCCCTAACATAGGATTTAGGCAATCTAAACGGGTGTTCAGGTACTAAGAAGTCGCTTTCCTTACGAATTCATCGGCGACCTCAGATCCCAGATTGGACTTAGCGAATCCAGCCTCCCAGTTGCGTTCAAAGAATCTTGATATACTTGGGCAAGTTTGGAGATGGTGAGAACGTTCAGTAACATAGCAAGTGATGTAACGATTGATGTACAACTGTATCGCCTGCATATGCCTGAGCGCTAATCAAAGAATCGCCTAAGTTTTGTATAAAGTATTATTTGTTGCTCGATTGGCTGTTCTACTGGGTTTTTAGCACAAAGGTACGAGTACAGCGGTCGGCATGAGCTACTCTTCGCTTGATCTCTGTGCGTATGCCAATTCTTTGTAAAGCCTTTAACTTATTCTACCTCCACAAAATTAGTGACTCGTCTAAGTCATATTGTTTTGCCGAGACACAAAAGTTGCGTGTCGAAGACACTCTGAGTCTCGCAGGATTATCTGAGTTGATGCATGCATGTCGCATCTTAGGCAGGTTTTGCATCCGCAAGGATGAAGAAAGGAAGACAAACCGATAGCTCTAAGGTTTTTGGCGAGAGATTAATCATTTTTGCCAATTTTTGTTATAAAATCTTTTCTCACTTTTCTTTTCAGGTTGCCAGCAGCTGACCTATAACTTGATATATGCTATCGATGTAGCGAACTCATTCCTCACCAAATATAATCTACTCTGGGTCTTTGCTTTCAACTCATCGAAATGGGAACCCTGAAAATTGGGATGTTGAGGGAGTTAAAACTTTTACAAATTGTTAGTTAAGATAATTGCAATCCACATTATCATAAAAGCGTTTGTTTTCTTTCGCTTGAACGATACGTAAATTACGTGCATTCGCCCATAACTTACGACTGCAGGGACTTGAAGGAACTAAGTCGATGAAAAAAAAAGCGCGGTCTTGCTATCTCGGAAAACTCAGCTGGTCGCTTTTTCTAAGTTGGTTCTGACGATATTCAGATCTTCGCTGAATCATGATGTTTCTTTACTGCTATTCCCAATCTTCAATTAGTGACTGATCTGATGTAGCACAGCCTAATTAATCGTGATTATGTCGCATGATAATATTGTGCGTTCAACTGTTTTAAGTTCGCTCGCTAGTTATTCGTATCGCCTTTGTCATACTTTATTAAAATTCTGTCAGCAAAAGTCGGTGATGGTAATCTATCTGGGCTTGGAGTCCAAGGCTGTAATGCAGAATTAAGTGCCGCTTTTGTGCCTTCGACAACAGGCCAGTAAACATGGCGTAGACGAATCGAAGAACAGGACTTCGATTGCGGATAGTGACTGCGCCCTATCTCCACAGCTGTGGTTCATATTGATCAACTGCTTAACGCTCTCTATGGTTATGTCTATCGACTGTTTGCTTTAAAATCCAGATAGACCTGTACGTAATTGGCCGTTTGAACACCCGAATCTTGCAAAAATTAAAATGGTTTCCTTTGAAGGAGGAAGCTTATTAATCTGACTGCTCAATGGCATCATCATCCGTTCTTCATAGAAAGCGAAGTTTCTGAGTTTTCGGCACATGTAATGTATTTGTAGTATTGTAGTATTAGGCATAGTATTGGGAATGTCACTGAAAATTTTTTTCTGACCTACACGTCTATGATAAGTTCAGAGTTAATCGTTTTCCGAGATTAACTTTCATCCAAATACGTCAATGGTGCTTCTATCCGATTTTAAAAAACAGCTTGCCTTGGTTGCTTAGGAATTTTTTTTTAGCACGCCAGGCTTTGTGGATGTTTGTGCAGCTCCCATTGGAGTTTTGTTAATTTTGCTTGTTGACTTCAATTTAACTCCGATCTTATGAGTACCTTATGAATACAGCCAAAACTTGAGTAAAGAAATGAATGTATTAGGCCTTCAGTGTTGGCCAAAAGTCTATCTAAGGTAAGAGGCTACCGTTTTTATAGAGAACGCCAATCTTCGTTAGTGAATTTCTACTAGTGAAGCTATGGTGTGCCAAAGGGGTATCAAACCACCTCCTGATGAACTTCCTAACTTTTGCCTGGATCTCAACTTACAATTGAATAGCGGGTAGTGAATTCGCTAGACAAAGTTCGGAGGAGGACCCGAACTCGCATTAAGACTACTTCTGTCCTTTGTTAGAAATCTCATTAACAGTTGGGACTCTTATGTAGAAAACCGTAGGTGGTATAATGTTCCAGGTTTCAGGCAGAGCACAAAATGATTCCTCATGTCTCTAACAAATCTGCGGCCCTTCTAGTGTTCCTTAGCTATAAAGACTATAAGATTTCTATCTGATTCCTTACCGGGACATTATGATTTTACCAAACACCTTAATGTGGTAGACAGGAGGGACTCCATCTTTTGTGTATCTTGTTGTGAGAGTGATGCCGCATGATATGACATACAGTCATTTTGAAAGTATCTTCATTAGTCAGTCTCGGGTTATATAGAAAGTACAACTGATTAGGTTAACCCAATGACTTGTACATTACCCGCTGTCAAGAGGTCAACTGCGTTCATGTAAGTACATTCATACATAAAACACTCTTAACGACCTCGAATGCTATGATTAGAAAGCATTTCAAGATCTTCTATCTCCTGTCATCAGACAACATATCTCAAAAGTCAAATCGCATAATTTGGGATTAATTTGTTAGCCTTGAACCTTCCAAAATTACTGGCACGACAGGGGAGTAAATTGTAAACCACTTCGAAAGTGATTTCATTACTTTGGGTCTCGCGCAAACTTGTTTTTGGATTTACGAATACGAGCACCTGCAAGTATTGGTTTCTTTTCCATAGCATTTGTGATTCAAAACTTACATATGAGCGGTAAGGGATAAACATAAATTTGACGATATGTCAGTCGATAGCAAACGCTTGTGTTCAAGCTGGATGTCGGCAGATTCAACTGGAGTAGGTGAGAAAGTTTATCTCGCCTTACGAGTTTCACATAATCGAGTGGAATTGTATCGACGTATCTAAATGCACAAATTTATCTCATAGACTGGATTTCTCCCTTTTAAGTTGTAGATACGGGTAATAAGTAGTCGTACAAATAGTGTGAGATAATTATCACATTATCGTTTAATCATTTAATACAAATTATCTATAATATGTATCGATAGGCGAGAAAAAGAAAACGTGAGAGAAAAATTAGTTTAGGCGTCCGTGAAGTGCACGGGATCGACGAGGTTACGATTCGAGAATACACAGTGTGGTCAATAAGTCTCTGCACAGACTTTATTCCAGTCTTTCCAATTACCCCATCTATTGAAGGACTGGTGAAATATGCGCCTTCTTAGGTGAAAATTATTTGCGTGTTTCAAAAATAGTGTTTTATGACCTGTTCCCGACCGTACAGAATACCGGAGTCTGAGTATGTTAAAATGTGTTCCTTAACGATAGACAATCTCTTGACGAAAGTGATTCGAAGACTCTTTGCAAGCGCGATGATCAGACATATTAGTCTGGTCTTTGGGGGTTATTATTCCAATGAAATATAGAATTAAGCGGAACTTAGGTATGGCTTTATTCGTTCGGGAACTAATTTTTTTCAGACTCCAAAGTGTTAGTTCAGAAACAGGATAGCCTTGATGTCAGAGTTGATGCCGACGGGATTTTTCATATAACTACATACAAAGTCTATGAAAAAACTTTTTCGGAAAATTGCCTCGCACGGGATTCGAACCCGCGACCTTCTGCTTGAGGAGTCTATGTATATACCACTACACCACGGCCACCCCCAATATGCGCCCATGTCCCTACGGAAGACAAGGACAAGGCATACCAAGTACTAGATGTACCAGACGGTGCAACTGATGTGCTGGGTTTCACCGGACCAGAGGATTTCATTAACTCTTCGATTATTCGAGTGTTTACCTCTACTAAAACAATTTTGTGGCCACTTCGGTTTTGTTTAGTAACGAAAGCTCGGATATTTAATGTGGAGTCACTAACTCTGTTCTTTATGGCTTGTTGGACTTCTTCTTCAGTGGTTAGTTCGTCCATATCCCTTATTTCTAACGCTGTTTTCGGTTTAAGATTACGATTACGCCTAAGATACCTACCAGAGACTTTCCAAGAGCTGTCCGTTGTACTGGAGAGCTTAACGAGAACGTCGTCTCTTTTTGTTTTGCGTACTGCTATTATGACGGTTCCAGAGTCATCTGAGCTTGCGCTGCTGCGTATCTCCCTTAGAACCACTGCATACGTCTCTTCGACTCCCTGTTGCTTCTGGTCGGTGCCTTGTTTACCTTTTCTACTTCTGTCTTTTTCTTGATAAAATTTTCTTTCCTTTTTGTTCGTCTATTTTTCATTTTTGGGAAGTTCTCTCCTCTCTCCTGTCCCTCCTGTTCATCGTGTATTCGGGTTTTTTTTCCGTGTAATTCATTTTCCTGCTTCGAACTCGGTGGGTTGTTTTAACAATTTGATTTCTGCTGGGATAGCTGGTACTTTTTTCTTCTTTGCAGTCATTGGAATGTCTTTCTTGCTTTTTATGGTGTTGAATTTGAACATGCTGCTTTCTTCTCTTTTCATTAATTCTAGAAATTCATCTTATTCGGAGGCATCCGATTTTACTCCATGCTAGCATACTTTTGTCTTTTCAGAGGCAGGTTCATTGTTAGAAGCACTTCCTTACATTTGGTTAAGGACTCTTGCTCCGCCGCCGTCATCTTTTCTATATACTATTACCGTGGGGAGATATAGTTGTCGGATCTTCTTGCTTGTTTTCGTTTTTTTTCTAGTGCTTGTGGTGTGTGTTTATTTGCTGCTTGTAATCGATTTTGTGTTTGATTCATGCTCGCCGTGGTTATCGATACATGCAGAGAGGCCACACAACGGTTAACATAGGTCCTTATGAGAGTCTATTTTCGGAGCCGGCATCTTAGCACAAAACTTGACGGACTCGAAATGTACTCAAAGCAAAGCCAAAGTTTTAATGGGACGGGGACGAGGGTGGATGCAGCTTTCAAGTCGTTTATTCAAGATGTCGCTCTTTTTTATTAAGGTAACAGATTACTGCATACACTAGCATACAGTGAGGTCTCCCGCTCTCGTTGGCCGCGACTCATGATCCGTGCAGGTTGGGTTCTGCATCCCAGTGGTACAGTGGGTTACTCGAGTTTTAAGGGGGCACCACATCATGGAGGTGAAAGTCGGCGATTAGGAACATGCAGCTTATGTTAGCTGAAAACGAAAAGTAACTAAGCAAGCCCTTTAGCCCCACGATTTGTTGATATTAAGTCATGCAATCAATGGGAACATACGAGTATAACCTCATTTGAAATCAATTTCTGCGTGTACCAGTATTTATGATTAGATAAAGTAAACTTCGAAACTATTTTGGAAAATACAATATGAAAGCAATGAGTTGCCCAAAGAGACCAACATAGAGATAACTTTCGACAATTTCTTCAATTAAATGAGTTAGAATTGAATTTCAGTTGGGTAGCGGCACCTACATTGACCGTATTGATGTAGCGAACTGTGCATCTATTATCGATGTTGTTTTTCTTTTCATAAGGGCCTGAGCTCTTTCAAACTAAATATCCTCAATCTCCAATTCCCTTGAACCATTCATCCAGTGTAAGTAGCATACAAAGTACCCAAAGTATCATCCATCTTCAAGACGTCCGGCTTGACAAATCAATAAGCTCATAACAATTTTATTTCCCAGCTTATTTGCATAACAACTTGTTATAAGTATCTATGGATGCAATTCTAACTTTTAGATTAACATAACACTCTTGAGAGAACACTCCACGATTGCGTTGTTTAGGTAAGGCCATTCCTGATAACACGTGGGTATGTCGGTAGACCTTATTTAGTGTTATCACGTGGCCTCACGTAGAACGTAACGTGTGTTTGTCAACAAATACGAATACGACGCATATCACATCGCTTGCATCTTCTGCTAATTTTAAATCAACATCGCTTGTTAATTTCATTAACAAGACTTTAGAAATGCAAATGCCATAAGTTGACGAACTTGATATGTGATACCGGGTGACCAAGCCAAGGTCTCTGACCCTCAAAAGAGCTGTGCACGTGATCAATTTAAAATACATACTCCCACTTATCTGAACGAATGGTGGATGAGGCATGAGAATAAGACGAACACTTGTGAATCTTGTTTGGCCAGAGTAAACTGGATTCACACCCGTTAAATCCATAGACGCTGAAGTAAGGGGAATCAAATGAAAGTGAACAAAATGCAGGTGCAGTTGATATAGCCTGTACATTACGTAAGTAATGAGGCTACAACTGATTTCATCTAGAAGGTGGACAGAACAGGTGAATCCCCGTTAACACTAAGTTTCTAGATTGTGTCTGACTTAAGCTTGTTTTGACGATCTGATTTGAATTTGTAATGAACCTGATTATAGATATTGTATCTTTGTAGTCATTGCTGATCCTAATCAGAACCGATATCGATAAATTGCAAAATTAACGGACCGGTTTTTTGGTGTTTACTGATTCCGTTTCGATTTTATCTATCTCATAGTATTGAACTGTTTAACCACTGCTCTAGTGCCTAGCTAAGGTAAATATATTTTCAATCGCACTTGGGGCGAACGTGATTTTGAATTTTATGCTTCGTTCAACCTTACCACCTAAAAGAATCAATATGACGTCCACGATGTTTTCAGCTATTTTTCGTGTATGATATATGTATTGGGTATGTAATTTAATTCGTGCAGTTTTTTTTTTTTCAAAATTTAAACGTTTATTTAAGAAAAACATGTACAATAGTATTATTCAAAGTATTGCTCATCTGAAGCTATGACTTTTTCCAACTGCGCCGGCTTGGCAGCCAAGAATGAATCAAGCCAATTTTTGATATTCTGCTCTTATGTGAACCGTACTTCAGTGAGGGCGTTCTGCATCGACCGGAACAAATGGTAGTCAGAAGGGGCAATGTCTAGGCTATAAGGCGGGTAGGGTAAGACTTCCTGTCCACTGTTTTCCAAATAGTTCTTAACCGGAGTAACAACGTGGGGGCGAGCGTTGTCATGATGGAAAATTATTGCCTCGTGTCTGTTCGCATATTCCGGGCGTTTTTCGGCTACTGCTCTCTTCAAACGGATTAATTGTGTTCGGAAGCGTTGTCCATTAAAGGTTCCATAATACAGCACACCCATCTGATCCCACCAAATACAGAGCATTGGCTGGTTGGTCGGGTTTCACATATGATTTTTTGCGCTTATGGTTATCGTAATGGATCCATTTTTCATCACCAGTAACAATCCGATGCAAAAATGACTTCCTTTTGTGGCGTTCCAGTAGCATTTCGGACATACAAAACCGTCTTTCGACGTCTCTCGGTTTGAATTCATGTGGAACCCAATTTGCTTGCTTTTGGATATATCCAGCTGCTTTTACACGTTTTGAAATGGCTGCTTGAGTGACACCCAAAGATTCTGCGAGCTCTTCTTGTGTTTGGCAACAATCTTTATAGAGTAATGCTTCCAGTTCTTCATCTTTAAACTTTTTTGGCTGCCTAGGATGTTCATCGTCTTCCGATCCAAAATCACCACTTTTAAATAGTGCAAACCACTTTTGGCACGTTCGCTCAGCTAGCGCATGTTCACCATAAACTTCCACCAAAATACGATGATTTTCGGGAGCAGTTTTCAGTAATGAAGAAGAACTCCCCGCAAAAACACTTTTTCAGGCATAAAGTTGGACATATTTGAGTGAAAAAATTTATTGTTGTTTACGCTTTAAATGAATGACATATGTTGAAATGACGTACAATGACAGTAGCTTTCCAACGCATGTTCCAATGCAATAATAACAATGGAATAATACAAGTTACGCCATCTCTTAGCAAACCGCACAAGTTATAGACCCAATACATACAAAGTTTCATACTAAAAGATGAGATGCACGTAATCTGTGCATTTCAGCAGCTGTACGGATTTGTTGAAGACATGGTTCTGTGTTTTTTTACGTGTACCTGGGTGAAATACGTTGAAAGACATTACGTGCGAGCCTTCCGATAGTATGGGACCTGAGCCACCGACTAAAAACTCCTTGAGTGTTATCATCCTTCCAATAATCGCACCTAGTCGTTAAACAAATAAGTCTATGTTATGAGAAACTAACTTTAGTCTGTTACCTTTGATATCGTTATCCCTTTGTTCGTGTGACTATGTTGTAATATATAATAGCTTCTCCGAACTATTTCAAACGTGCATCGGATTTCGGCAAGGAGAGCCGACAGTGTGCAGGGCAGGAAGGCACCATCTTCAACGGGTCCTTCCAGTAACTGGGATATGCGGACGATATTGACATTATCGTTAGTTCCCAGCATGCCGTGACTGAAGAACAGGCTACATTTGTTCTCCTTGAACTAAACGAAGACAAGATTTAGTACATGCTACCAACAAACAAACCAGCATCTGTCCACCGCCTAGGACAACACATCTCTATTGATAGCAACAATTGGGAGGTAGTTAAGAACTTCACCTACCTCTCCACGAATTACACCCTAGTGCAGATCCAATGAAGGATTACCCTAGAAAACCGTTGCTACTTTGATAAAACAATCCGGTTCAAAACTTCTTACCGAAGTACTACAAGTATGCTTTAAAAAATCCTCATCCTGCTAGTTCTGCAGAGAGGAAAAAAAATTCTTCGACAGGTTTTTGGTTCTGTTTGCGAGCGGAGCGAATGGAGAAAATACAACCGCAAACTCTATGAGCTGTATCAAGATGTGGATGTAGTCCAAAAAGCCAAAATAAGTCGACTACATTGCCTCGGCCATATCAAATGAATGCTTCAGCTAAAAGGTGCAAATTATATCAAAATTCGCTGCAAGTTACCTTACGTCGATTAACTCAAATTTTCGGCCTCGATAAGCGAACAATTATTCACAAAAGTGAATATGGGGGGCAGTACGCAAATCGATAAGGTAAGACCATAATCAATTGATTCCGTGCCATTCTCAAGATTTCGACATCTCTGGAACGTCGGATATTTTACGAAAAGACCTGGCTATAGATCTATACGTCAAATAAGATATGGGTCAGTATGGAAGAGCTAAAGCCAAATGACCATCTTGCACATCCAACTTTAGCTTATTAGGTTTTATTGAAGATGGAACAGGATCATCTTATGTGACGAGGCAAACTTTTAGTTAAATGGCTAAATGTTGACGAGCAAAATGGTCGCAAAGCAAGCAGTCGCAAGCAAACAGTACTTGGATGTACCCAATTGTATAGAAAACGCCCATTCTAAATATATATATATAATAACAGGCTTATTTTTTGTCGACTGTCAAGAACTCTTTTTTAAAAAAAAAAAAATATATGGAACTGGAGGACCTTAGGGTTTCAACAGGAAACAGCGCATACTGAAGATATATTGAAGACGAGATTGAAGACGAAGTTCTGAGATCGTCTTATCGCCAGAAATGAACTTGCGGTCAGTCCAATTTAACACCTTAAGACTCTTTGGGGCTACATTAACTCTTTAGCCTATGCCAACATCCTAGAAAATTTAGGCGACTTGAAGGAGAACATTCAAAGTGAAATTATAGGAAAACCATCCTCATTGTGCGTGAAAGCCATGTAAAACTAAATTTAGCGCATGCATTTGTATGATCTTGAGAGCTTTAGTCAAGCACGGTTGGCAAAGTTTCCAGCGGTCTTTTGTAATCCCAGCTTTCCGACGTAATCCTACTTGACTTCGCTGTTCCTGTGATATTCACGTGGCAGTTTTTTTACTGGGCTAAATGGCGTCTGATAGAGGCTTATATTCACGCAATAAAATAGCTCCTTCAAAGTAGGTACATATTCCTTCCTAATCAATGATACGTAAATTCCTCACTATCTTGAATGCACGCATTTTGTAATTGAAGCCAGAAGACTCTGAAAACATGAGCTAACGAGATCAGTACCAGCTTTTAAAATAGCAATATGAACTGCATCCGTTTGTCATATTTAAAGGGATGTTGGTTTTGACTTGAACAAAAGAATTACATAAACATTTGAATGCAGTACTTCGCCGAAAGAGCACCTTTATCCTAGCTAAGCTGTTTATGATTTTCGTTTAAAGTGTCGTCTCCCGGTCTTAAGCGTTGATATCTGCTGCTTGGCTAAATTCCCGATATTTTTTTTTAAATTAAGCAGAAGATAAAAGCCACCTTGTACTAATATAATTAACATAAATTAGGGGAAGTCTCCTTTTATCTAACGGCTTGCCATTGTATCAGTAAAGTTCAATTGGTTAAATTGCCTTAAACCTTATCTTATGTCCCGGGACTTTATAAAAAAAATAAGGCTTTTTCATATAAGTATGCATCTAAGAGTATTCAGAATAAGATAGTGCCTATGTAGTAAGAACTACATGAGAATTACGGTTCACTTTCAGCAATATTAATGTGACCATGCTTGATAACATATTTATGGTGCTTATGGAATTTCATGCGAATTCTGAACCGAATTTTCCAATTATGTTTTATACTCGAGAACCTGGACCTGATATGAACAGCACTTGGCGGAAAATCACTTCAAAATACAAATAGAATGCTTGCCCTCCGATCCGGAAACGTACGTGTGTTATCAGTGCGACTTCAATTCATTGATCAGACTTACATATAGAGAAGCTGATAAAAAATTCGTTATTAGTCGAAATTGTTTTTCAACTCTTTCAATTCCCCACTGCCTGCACGATTTTTATCGCCTCGCCAATTGCAATGCTGAAAAAACCTAGTTTCAACCAAAAAGCAAGATTCTCTGTATGACTGCTACAAGCTAGAAGTAGCAAAGGTCATCGAATAATATTTGAGTTGGCGCCTATTTTTGCATTAGATTGTTTACTCATAAATAGATTTTAACGTACATTTACTTTTTGTAGTTGCAATATGAGCTTATTAATCTGTTAGTCGCTTCCGACTTTGCTCAAGCACTGACTAAAGCTCATAGGTGCTCGTATATTCGTACTATACACCACGAGTACCATTCCGATTCTCTACTGGTAGCTACATACAGACTTTAAAGAAGAAAAGTATTAACTGACACACTGACTACATTGTTCTTTTTTTCCAAAATTAGTTCCTTGTACTTCTTGTATGTTCCCTTCACGAATTTTCTCAGTTTTTCGTAGAAGTCTTCAGTGACAAAGTGCCTGCAGCACCAGGACCATCACATTAGCGCCGAGTATCTGAAATATGATGCAGGTAGTCTGCGATTGCATCATCACTCTCACATCAACAGTCGCAGGATGTTGTGTCAGTCATGCCTAGCACACTTGTGTGTTTAGCTAAAGCGTAGTGCCCCGTTATAACCGAAGAAAGCCAGCCGTCTACAGTTTTTCCTACCGACGGACAGTATAGAGATCAGAAAGCATTCGCTTGGTCTAGCGGCATCCGCAGTTATGCACACGAGGGGATCTACCCGAGGATGCAGCCAGTTCTATCTGATCCTGAGAGTCTCTCCACTGTGCCTTACCTAGTAAGTTCGTCGATGATTTTATTTCCCGCGATTTCATTAAAACTTGTGACTCAGTGAATTTGTCTTTCTGACTGCATTCAGAGACACTTTGAGTGAGAGATTTCAGCAATGCCTTAAGCGCAGTTTGGCTATCTCAAATCCCAGCGCAAATACCTTGCTTCATCCACTGACACTTTCTTAGCACCGGTAAAGTCGATTTCACATTTTCCTAGCAACAGAAGTTCATTAGATCAGATGACATTTTCAAAAGGCCAGAGTCAAAGGAGAGGCGCCGCCCGAATATGTCTAAACTCCGCTGCGCGACCACTTACTTTTAAATTGAAAATGGATTTGAGAGTGCCCTCCATGAGAGCGAAGTTTATCAGTGCCTTCAAAACAGTGCTAAACTAACAGAATGTTTAATATTTTCCTATTTTTGCGTAGGACCCAATTGGCCTTATCATAGCTGTGTAGCTTCATAGGATCCTCCGCGGTGGCAAAGCTTGCCGAAAGCTCCTGCACCCTACAAGAAAGCCGACAACGACTTAGAGGTTTTCGACGCAATTTATTTAGTGCGAAGAGGTTTGGGTGACACCCGAATACTAAACACAGTTGAAAAAGTTAACGGTGATAATTTATATCACTCATATGCTTTTATGCTAAAGCAGACAGTTGCTAAGCCTGACAGAACAGATAATAGAGCTATGTAGAGTTAATAGAATTATGCCTGCGCGTAGATTTTAGAACTATTCAGAACCAGTGAGTAGAGCAAACAACTAGTGAATTGTGCGTTGTCGAAAGCAGATTTAGCCTAGCATTCACAGGGGAGCAGTTCCGCGCAAATAATGGTAAACTATTCTAATCATGCTCTTCAACATTGGGTAAAGGAAATCAGACTAATGGATCTGAAGCACTTGACGAGCGTGTAGTCATTCCGATTTAATAGAGATGCTTTAAGATGCTTAAGATGTTACTACTCAAATTTTTAGATATGCCAATACCGGTATAGACACGTCAAATCTGACATCAGCATCGCAAGTTTGACGCTCTTAATGGTACACGCGTTTTGAACATTTTGTCATACGAGAGCCTTTTTTGCGTTTTTTACAGAAACCTGGAAAATTCATCTCAACCAAAATATAGAATTAAATTCTAAACATTTTCATCCGAATTCAATTGTCGTCGTCCTTCGCTCCAGGACGAATTTCATAAAGGTTGTCGAAAATCGGTTGTTGTGGTAAAAATCATCGTGCTGTGCGGGCACTGATATTACAAGACGGTTAAATGAATTATCGTGGAATTGAAGGATGCTTGTTCTTCTTGCATATATATAATATTGCAGGAAAATTACTAAAAAATTACTCAAAAATAGGATCGCGTCCATTGGTTCAAAGAATTGTTAAAAAAAATTCGATCACGGTGCTTCAAAAGACATCTATAAAATCTAGACAGACCACGTGTCAGTAATCTATGAATATGATTCCTAAATTAAATAGTAGGCGACCGTATGTGTCTTTCAAGACCAATAAGTAGTTCGCCAAAGTAGCAAACCAAACGGTCGCCTGTTTTTTCGGAAAAACTTGAGATGTAGTCACCGTGTCATAAGAGCAAAGTAAAACATTCAATTCGGAATGGTACACCACCATTTACTTGTCAGAAATCTTTGGAGAGAGAAAGAAAATAGAACCACCGAAGACGAATCATTCTCCACCACGACAATAGGAACTCTCATAGGTCGGCTCAAACAGGTGACTTTTTGACCACTCAAAACATCGAATTGATGGGTTATCCGGCCTGGTTTGGCATTGGCACCCAACGACAATGACGTTGCGAGATCAACTATTTTCGACGTTTGAAGAAGCGGTTGATGCATTAAGAACTCATGTTTTGGAGTTGCCTCGTCCAAAGTGTAAGAAGTGCTTTAAAAATTGATTTAAACTCACACAAAGGTACTCGTCCATAGATCTTTATGGAGAGTACTGGTATTTTGTAAAACAACAAAGCCATTTCCGATATTTTGTAATATTTGCTTTTACTTGTTTTTTTTTCTCAAAACTTAAGTAACAACCTACGTACTTACCAATTTTTGCATCACAGGCTTTGTGGTTCCCGTGCTGGAGGCTATGAAGCTCTTTAATTATCATAAAGCACCAAATGTTAAGCTTAGTTATCATCGATATTCGAGGTTGAATTATTCAAGTCTCGGCACCTTCTTTATAGAAGGAAACCTTTTTAAAATCTGATACAAGGCTGCAGAACATCTGCTTATTTGTGGCTTATTTACGGTCGTGAATACTTTTAGTTTCGCAGGAATTGTATATAGTTCATTGGTTTTCTCCAAAATCCGTAATATTGTGAAGATTTTGCTTACGGTGACATTTCTGGCCTAAAGGCATAATAATAGGGCCCAAATAAATCATTGCTAAAAGGCTTTATGTGCTCACATTCACAAGCAGTGCTAAGGTTGCATTCATCCGGCACATTTTTGTTCGGTCATACTTTCCATAGTTATATACTGTTATATGGCATGTTCTACTGTGGTTTTCCACTGATCTTGGCTATCTTAAGTACGTACATTTCGGGTGGATGTTGGCCTTCGTCACCGTATAGTCTGTAGAAATTGGCCTGTCCTTTTTTCACAATCGAATGGGAATTGGCAATGGCCAATTGATGAACGCTCGCCGTGAGATGACCAAGTCGTCAAATTTCCCCTTCACAACTTCGAGCGTTGGGTCGCTTGTATGAAATGTAGCGCCGCCTTGTTGAAACCGCAGCATGGATATATCGATATTTTCGAACCTTGACCACAAAAAGTCGGTTAACATCACTATATACCTGAGACCATTGAAGGTTACGGTGTCTACTTCCTCATTTCGAATAAAATAAGGTCCGATGATGCCGCCATCTCATAATCCGGACCAAACAGTCAATCTTTGTGGAATCGTTGATGCTTGGCCGAACACTTGTGGATTGTGTTCCCTCAAATAATGTCAACGCTTGTTGACGTAGCCGCTGAGCCATAAATGGACCTCGTTTGAGAAGGTCCAAATTCAACTGCAAAATAACCCGGTTGACTCTCTGGCGATGCCCAATTCAGCTAATAGGCGCCGAAACGACATTTTTGGGACTTCTTCAATATTGGCCTCTAAGTCAGCTATATTTTCTTCATTTCGCACCAATCTCTGTCTAGTTGGTAGCTTTAGATTAAAAACAATGTACTCACGCTCAAACTTTTCCACAGTGCGACGAAGTGACTGCACACTAAAGCCATGATGGCGACCGACCTCACGACGAAGTTTACGTTGCGTATTTACAACTGAGCCGGAACTGCGATAATATTTTTTAATAATTTCTGTACGTTCGGTTACTCTTGCCGTTACCATGCATGATGCAATGGCAAAACTTACTGAATATTTTGATAGCTGGATGTCATTGGTAAATCTGGCAGCTGCTGGAACATAACAATTGGAAAAAATATTATTGCAATCTGGCCACCCGTTACCATACTGGAAGAGTGTCTATTTTGCAGCAGTCTAAGATCTTTTATTCTACTACGAGCGATCCATTTACATTCTATCATTCTATTCATTATTCAGTTCGTAGAGTATAGAGTTGAGATAATAGCAGAGTTGAAGAGGCCCAAGTCCCTTACAACTTCAAAATTATAGCTATCTATTGTGATGTTCGGTCCATTTGTTGATATTGTGTGTCTCTTGGTAACAGTATATATAGGGTTTTCTAATAACGACTTGACAACTTTTTTTTAAATAAAAGGCAAACCATTTGAGATATTTCAAAAACTTTATTATTGGCTTGAAGTACAATCAAAACATTTATGAATGGAACTCGACTTCGTTCATATGGCCACCGCGGGCACGTTTGCAGCGGTCGATTCGTTGGACCCAATTTTCAACGACTTGGCCACACATTTCGGCCGAAAATGAGCTTCGTCACTGAAGATGATTTTGCGATGAAATTCATCATCTTGGCGCATCTTCTCCAGAACTCAGTCGGAGAACATGTCGCTTCACATGGCCCATCGGCTTCAATTCTTGAGTCAGCTTGATCTTGTATGGGTGTAAACCAAGATCCTTACGTAAAATACGCCATAATGTGGTCTGAGCGATGCCCAATTCTTGAGAACGCCGTGTAATTGACTGATTTGGATCGTTTGTTATGGACGGTTGAACGGCAGCGATATTTTCGACACTTCGACCAAACCGTTGTCTCACTGACACGGCAACATCACACAACGAATATGTAGACTCAAATTTTTGAACTAAACTTGTTATTGTTGAGAATTACGACCGAAAATTGGAGTTAACGCTCTTAAGTTGCAGTCACCGACTCCGAATATCTGTAGAAAATTTTTATAATTTGCAGACGTTGCTCGTTAGTGTACTTTACCATGATGAAAATGTTGAGTCTACTGAATAAATTGACAGTAACAGTTTGATGATTAGTGAAAAAGTGCGTTCACAAATTAAATTCAAAGTTGTCAAGTCCCTATTGGAAAACCCTATACAAGGTTTTGCCTTTATACACAGACATGCCATGGCGGTTCTGTTTAAAAACTTAAAAGTGCTTCACTCTGACAATGATATCAATGTCATCATTGTCAGAAATAGATAGAAAATTCTGTCCCTGATTTTGGCTATCAAGTGTAGCATAGTGCTCTTATGTATGATGTTAAAGAAGTAACATGTCAGCTCACCACTTACGTGGTCTGAACATTTTTTTGACAACAAGGGCCCGATGGAACTTCTTCCTTTGTTAACGGAACAGTCCTTCCGAGTGTCAATCGCTTCATATAATACAAATGCATGCTCAACCCGAATATATTCGAAGATACCAATGGCAAGTTTCCAGTTGGAACAGTCTATAATCTAATAATCTATCCACATAGATTTGATAAATCTTAAGGAGACTCATGGCAGACCATTGCTTGGTAAGCACATGTCCCTCTGTACCGAAAAAAAGAATGACGGATTCATCTTATTCGAAAAAACGATCAATTACCTTAACGGCCTTATCGAAAATACCGAATGGTTCCCTTTCCATGAATTTTAAGTTTCCATAGTGTGTGTGGAAATATTGAGAGTCTGTGATACGACAAGGAATCTTCTCTGCCACCTAGCCTAATGTAGGCACAATTTCGAAAAACAAACCTCTGACCTCTGGACTCTTCACTGAAAAATGGAAAATCTACTCTCACAAGGGAAAGGAAACAAGAACGGCTCTTCTCTTCTTGGAAACTTAGACAGAGCTAGGTATGACCCATGTCCCTATCTGCACCTTAGAAGGATGAGTTTCAAATTCGTTTCCAAATGAGTGCAAATAAAGGGCGATCACCCAAGTACTCATCTATTTTGTATACTCAGATCAACCTTCAACATTTTAAGTCAGCTACTGCATCCCTATGTAGGAGGCTTTCCGTCTTGAATACAATACCTCCATACAGAAGCCATGGATGTGGAATTGACGCATATGGTTTCGAATTTTAAATGGGTTGCATACCCGACACACTCTCACTCTCACCATCTAAACTTGGGTTAATTTCCAACCAAGATTTATTTGCTGCAGACATAAGAAACGAACGGGGCGTCGAACAAATTCGTCGTTGTGTCTGCTTGTTTTCCCTATTAGGTAGGTTCTTTGTCAGACCATTATCATCTTGTTCAGAATAGGATGCGAGGACTCTAACGTGTTTGTGATGAACTGATGAATGAAGAATTCGCGGAAATCAAGTAGACACTTTTTCTACCTACCTATCCGATGATTTATAACCGCATCCTAACTTTTTCGAAGTTGATATTTTCAATTCTCAGGACCTAAAACAAACAACTTCCCTATCAATGAAATGTGTGTAAAAAAAATTCCACCATTCTTGCAGACGTTCAAGAAATCGATCATGACCTCTCAATTGTATTTCTATACTTTCCAAATTCAGAAGATTACAAATATCCCAAGTCCACTGACTATTGAGAAATAATATTTTTGTATTCTCAAATTTAAATTTGTCCAAGCAGCATCCGTCATTGCGCGTCGGTCATGATAAGGCCGAATCAATGTCCAGAACATTTTTTGTGGGGATGTTTCCGATAACTACCGGTTAGTCACCGGAATGCTGATCAGTTCAAAAACCTACTTAACTAGTTGAAGCTGACCAAAATCAGATTGCATTTGATTAAATCCATGAGATGAGTAAGTCAAAATACATCTCCCAGAACGTTTACAATTATCTTAGATCATCTAGGCATTACCACATCAGGGTGAGTATTTGAATTGTGCGGTTTGTGGTCGGTCTATTTCCCCTGTTATTCAATAACCAGCACCAGATACGAATAATTCAGTTGCTGTTGGAAAATTGTAGATGAAACAGGGTCCATTACAAAGTGGATTTGTCCACTCGAAAGCAGATTTTTCAACAACGGATAATTGACCTTGTTCCCAGGGACCTTGTTTGTTGACGGAAATCAGAACGATGTTTTCAAGTTGAGTTGAACGGAACTGAAATTGTAAAGTTCATTGGCTTTTTTGGAAAATTTGTATCATTTTCAATTTGGTGCTATCTGTAGACGATCTTGCGGAAACATAAACACAAGGCAAGTCAAAACTAAGGGCGAGGCAGTATAATGACCTGTAAACAGAGTAACTGAAGTCGATGGTGGACTTTATTTCGAATTTATTTGAACTTGAAATGTTTTCGACTGATTGGATTTATCGATCAATAGGTATGTACAATGTACAATATTAAGTTACGCAGTTGAAGCCGTGGAATTCATTTGAAACAAAACCTGAAATTGAGACCTTTTGCTGCATACAGGTAATGTACGATAAACTTAGCCAGTTTAAGGAGGACCGTACGGTAAGAGCTGGCATCTGAAAGTTAGAAACTTAAGCCCATATGTTGACTTTGTAACATGAGTTGGAAACGACTGAATAGTTTTATATAGAATTCGAATATTTAAATCGTAATGAGCGACGAAGCCCATATCGACTTAAATGGTTATGTGAATAAACAAAATTCGCTTTTTTGGGACACAAAGAATCGACGTAAAATGCACGAAGTGCCATTGCATCCCCTCAAAGTGGCTGTCGGTTGCGGCATTTGCAGTGAAAATGTGATTGGGTCTTATTTCGTTGCCGCAAGTTGCTGAAATGGGTCTCGAGAACTGTTGGTTCCTATGCAGCGGAGGAGCTGCTCACACAGCTCGGGCAACAATGGATAGTTTGATTCATTAATTTCAACCAGATCGCCAGATCTGTAGATCTGACAGCGCCAGACTTCTTCGTTTTGAAATCTCGCGTTTACAACAAACCACAAACCTTGCAAGTCTTGAAAGCTAACATTGAAGAAGAAATTACCAATTTTGAACGAGAAATTTTGCAAGCAAAAATAATTCAAAATGCCGAGCACTGTCAGTAAAGTTGACAACTAATTGATTTCAACTACTGGTGTTTATATTTTTGGAGCAATTTAGCCCAATTTTGGTAATGAGCCAGTTGTTGAGGAGGAAATTAGATCATTGAACCAGCAATAGGAACTACATTTCAAAGAGAAACATAGCTGCTGATGTCCCTTTCACTACTTTAGTCCGCATAGAAACATGACGTTTTGTAGTACAACCAGCAATCAGTTCGAGAACGGGAATTACAAAAGCTACAGAAGCTCGGGCAAATATTCAAATAATCGGAACTGAAGGGCATTAATCCTTGTCATCGATCACGAAGGAAATAAAAAGACTAAGAAAGAGTTTGGTCTTCCAAATCTACAAGAAGAAAATATAGAAGTTAAGCGCAACCATCTGCTGGCGTATCAAAATTTCATTGACATAGTGTTCTGTTTCTGTTCAACGTTCTGTTTCATTTAATGCATTGAGACTACTCGTAATCACGGTAAAAATAAATACCCAGGAAAGGAGCACTCTTACCGGAGAAATTTATTTATTGAGACCTGTGTTCAATATACTTTGGGAGAAAATAAGTATTGCCAATGTCATGATCGGTTTAATGAATCCAAAAATGTTCGATTCATCTTTTTCTATTTCTATTAAAAATCTAGCCCCTCGGTTTGTTCTAAAAATTATTTTGACTTTTCTCCCGAAAAGAGACCTTCCTCCTTTGCAACTTGAAGTCTTATTAAAGGACAGATCCGTTCAATATTTTTTCAGGATTCAATACTTTTCAGCTCTCAATATCTATAGGGTTTTCCAATAGAGACTTGACAACTTTGAATTTAATTTGTGAACGCACTCTTTTGCTAATCATCAAACTGTCACTGTCAATTTATTCAGTAAACTCAGCATTTTCATCATGGTAAAGTACACTAACGAGCAACGTCTGAAAATTATAAAAATTTTCTACAGATATTCGGAGTCAGTGACTGCAACTTAAAGAGCGTTAACTCCAATTTTCGGTCGTAATTCTCGCCCTAGCAGACAGGCAATAACAAGTTTAGTGCAAAAATTTGAGTCTAAATATTCGTTATGTGATGTTGCCGTGTCAGTGAGACAACAGGTTGGTCGAAGTGTCTAAAATATCGCTGCCGTCCGTAGCAAACGATCCAAATCAGTCTATTCCACGGCGTTTTCAAGAATTGGGCATCGCTCAGACCACATTATGGCGTATTTTTCGTAAGGATCTTGGTTTACACCCATACAAAATCAAGCTGACTCAAGAATCGAAGCCGATGGACCATTTGAAGCGACGTAAGTTCTCCGATTGGGTTCTGGAAAAGATGCGCCAAGATGATGGATTTCATCTCAAAATCATCTTCAGTGACGAAGCTCATTTTTGGCTCAATTGGTTCGTCAATAAGCAAAATATGCGTTATTGGTCGGGTGAAAACCCACATGTGCTTCATGAATCACCACTTCATCCACAAAAAATAACTGTTTGGTGCGGTTTGCATGCCATCGGCGTTATTGGGCCATATTTTTTCGTCGACGACAACGATCGTCACGTTAATGTGAATGATCAGCGTTATCGCGCCATGATCACCGATTATTTTTGGCCCGAATTGGAAGATATTGACTTGGACGACATGTGGTTTCAACAGGATTGTACCACAAGCCACACAGCACACGCTACAATCGATTTATTGAAGAGTAAGTGTGGTGAGCGTGTTATCTCAAGACATGGACCAGTCGATTTGTCGCCTCGTTCGTGCGATTTAACGCCGCTTGACTATTTTATGTGGGGCTACGTTAAGCCATTGGTTTTTGCCAATACGCCGATGACGTTGGAAGAGCTTAGAGCCAACATTGAACTCGTAATAGCGGCCGTGTGTGGCCGAGTCGTTGAAAATTGGGTCCAACGAATCGACCCCTGCAAACGTGCCCGCGGTGGCCATATGAACGAAGTCGAGTTCCATTCATAAATGTTTTGATTGTACTTCAAGCCAATAATAAAGTTTTTGAAATATCTCAAATGGTTTGCCTTTTATTTAAAGAAAAATTTGTCAAGTCGTTATTAGAAAACCGTATACATACTCGTTTACATAGAAATCAGCAAATCAAATAAAGAAAATGATCTTTTGGAAAATTTCCATTTAATGGACTGTGTCGACCAGTTGAATCCACATTAACCCGGAGCACAATGAGGTATGTTTGCACCAGGCCAACACACCATTCGTATCTTTCTAGTTATGCTCTATGCGAACATTATACTCGATCGTGTACTCACTATCGGCCTGTTGTTAGAACGTGTTAATAAACCTCAAACAACAACAATCATCCGTTCCGTTTCAATAGAGTTTCACTGTTTAGATAGACATTTGGTTAAGTTTAGTGTAGCGATCGTGCTTACACCTCAGTCGACTAAACCAAACAGATAGTAGCAGCTCAGTGCGGTGTATTGCTAGTGACAGTCAAAGTATATGCGTTAATGTTACAGCGGATTCGCATAGGTTCAACCTGTTTTCGACTTGTTACAGATTGAGATTTTTATTTCCTTGTCACAGTCAGATACAGCTAAACCGGTCACCCGAATGGTCGCGTCTTATAACTTCTCCTGTGTAATTGTGATTTTAATTTCGAGTGTACAATATTTTAATTTTTCAAATATCTTTTTTTTTTTCAACCGATTTTTACTTAACAAAAATTTCTATTCACATACATATATGTATGTACGAGCTTACTGTATATTAAAAAAAAAACTTTATCTGTTGAATTTTGTGATTAATTGTGCCCGACAAGTGATGTGTTGATAAAGGAGGTTAGAATCTCGAAAATCGCATTTTAGAACGTAAAAAAAAGTTCCTTAATCTCATTCGAGAGAATATTTGTGAAAATAGTTTACTATAGAGAAAAATTGTTTAAAAAAATAAATAAAAATGCCAACAATCCGTGGACCATCGTCAACGATGCTAATCTACTCTGTGATAATTGCCGTACTGGGATGCTTTGTTTTATCAGGTAAAAATTCAACAAAAACATTTCAAATAGTTTTATTCGTTTCTAATGATTCTTTGAAAGTAGTCGTATTTGCACCCGTATTTTACGGTATAAGAAATTCATATCTTTGCGGTTGAGGTATCATATCATAGAATTGTGGCTCATAAAGTGCGCTGACATTGAGTTATTTAGTGATGAAGTTCGCTAGGGATGTTGTAAAACTTTTTTTCTGTTTCTAATCTTATCACTGGAGAAACTTTCAATTTCAAATGGTTATCAATATCGATGACAATATATTAGGGCTTTGCCTGTAGATATATATTTTCTATGGAATAAAGATAAAATTTTTTGGCCGTGAAGCAGACTTGTGATGAGAAACTGATATGGATTGTGATTTACGACTATTTTGGGGTCAGCTGATTGGGGTAGGTATATGGGTATCAATTTTGTTTCGTAAATTAGTGTCCTCAGATTTTGTTGCTGAAGAATTGGGTACATTCGTTTGCCGTCGCAATTTGTATCGATGGATTGTTGTCTGTTCTATTTGAGTCAGGGAAAGAAAAAGTCATGTGACAGCTTCTTTTTTCTATCTGATAATAATTTTACCAAGTTTATTGGTTGAGATCTTGAGATCTTTATGCCTAAAAAGAGGTTGCGAATGAAGAGCTAAAAATTGCCGACCTTTTGTAGGATCTGTTGTTTATTTAACATCCTAAATTTCTAGATTAGATATTCTGTGCATGACACTGATATGAAATAATCAGAATGGTGTGAAACGCCTTTAGAACTTCATAAAGTAAGAAGGTACTATATGCTAAATAGGATTTCATCATAAATTGACATCAAAGCTAATGTTTATCAGAAGTTTTTGGAAGTAAAGTGATGCTTTTGACGGCTATTCTAAATGCGGTAGACAGTGCATTAGTCTTTATTAGAATATACCTAAAAGCATTAGAAATCTGTAGTCAGTAATTGTTTCCTGTGACTTTCTTAGGTTTTGAAGAGAAAAAAATTTTACTTGACAATTTCAATGTCAAAATGGCCAAGGCTAAACATGTTTAGCCTAATGATCAACGAATAAAGAAGCATAAACCATCCCAAATCGTATTCTAATAAACAGCAAGCACGTTTCCTGTGTCTTGGCAGGAAGGAGGACCGAAAAGTCTGTGAACGACTTATTACGAATTTTTGAAAATCGGGGCCTAGGCCTATAGAGTCAAGGATCTGTGATTAATGTGCAGCGTTTCCTATGAAATTAACATTTGCGATGGAGTAGTTACCAGCATTATTGTGCAGACAGGATTTTGGAAGCGTTTTCCTAGTTGAAACTCAAAAACGGCATAGGGTAGAATTTTCACGAATGAAAGTGAAGAGCTTTCCTACCATATACACCAGAGTTTATAGACAAAATATAGTCAGGAAAAAACACCGACTGGGATCTCCGTGTAATCTTCACAATACACGAAAAGAGGTTTCTGATTAAACCTCATTAGAGACACTTCATAATTTCATCTTCAACAGCAAAAAATACCACAGCGTCTCAAAGGTAGTTCGTTAAAACCATTAGAAACTCTGCCTCATCTTCCATCCCAATACTCATTTATAATGACATTGAAGGCTTCAGCTCTCTGAACAAAACCAATTTACTTCGTGCAGACTTCATCGCCAGCTTAACGCTTTCAAAATATGTAATGTTTCCACTCATGCTGGAGAACCTCGAACTTTCTTTATCACGAATCCACTTTCCCACCCATGCAGTAGCAAGACCACACTTGTTTTATGTACTACGAATGCGATGAGAACAACTTTTACTGCAGCTCTGGAAGTTATCCTTAACAGATACAGAAACAAGCCATGATATTAATCATGCTCATATCTGAAAATAATGACAAACTCGAACTAGTTCATTAAGCAGAGTTAAACTATTGGGTCTATAACTTAATTCGTGCTAAGAGATGGCGTAACTTGTATTATTCCATTGTTATTATTCCATTGGAACATGCGTTGGAAAAAATTTTTTTTTCACTCAAATATGTCGAACTTTGTGCCTGAAAAAGTGTTTTTGCGGGGAGTTCTTCTTCATTACTTTAATATGAAGAAAACTGCTGCCGGATGTCATCGTGTTTTAGTGGAAGTTTATGGTGAACATGCGCTAGCTGAGCGAACGTGCCAAAAGTGGTATGTACGATTTAAAAGTGGTGATTTTGGCTTGGAAGACGATGAACGTCCTGGGCAGCCAAAAAAGTTTGAAGATGAAGAACTGGAAGCATTACTCTATGAAGATTGTTGCCAAACACAAGAAGAGCTCGCAGAATTTTTGGGTGTCACTCAAGCAGCCATTTCAAAACGTTTAAAAGCAGCTGGATATATTCAAAAGCCAGGAAATTGGGTTCCACATGAACTCAAGCCGAGAGACGTCGAAAGGCGATTTTGCATGTCGAAATGCTGCTGGAACGCCACAAAAGGAAGTCATTTTTGCATCGGATTGTTACTGGTGATGAAAATTGGATCTATTACAACAACCCCTAGCACAAAAAATCATAAGTGAAACCCGGTCAACCAGCCAAATCAACGGCAAAGCCGAATATCCATGGCGCGAAGGTAATGCTCTGTATTTGGTGGGATCAGATGGGTGTGCTGTATTATGAGCTGCTAAAACTGGGTGAAACCATCAATGGACAACGCTACTGAACACAATTAATCCGTTTGAAGAGAGCAGTAGCTGAAAAACGCCCGGAATATGCGAACAGACACGAGGCAATAACTTTCCATCATGACAACGCTCGGCCCCACGTTGCTATTCCGGTAAAGAACTATTTGGAAAACAGTGGACGGGAAGTCTTACCCCACCCGCCTTATAGGCCAGATCTTGCGCCTTTTGACTACCATTTGTTCCGGTCGATGCAGAACGCCCTCACTGAAGTACGGTTCACTTAAGAGCAGAATATCAAAAATTGGCTTGATTCTTGGCTGCCAAGCCGGCACAGTTCTTTTTGGATGGGATCCACAAATTGCCAGAAAGATGGGAAAAAGTCATAGCTTCAGATGGACAATACTTTGAGTAATACTATTGTACGTGTTTTTCTTAAATAAACGTTCAAATTTTGAAAAAAAAACCGCACGAATTAAAATATATACCAAATACTTGGAATTACCATAACCGACAACTACCAAAATCTAACTTTAACCAAAACTTTAAGGAGACGAGTACATTACCAGAGCGCCATAGCTGGGAACAGAACAAACCCACATTTGCACAGATAAAGGAGTCGGGACTGGAGTATGCGCATTACATTCATGTAATACACAATCATGGATAAGTGTAATTTATCAAGCGGAAATCTTTGCTATAGAACTATGTCTTAGATAAAACATAAACAGATCTATTACAAACAAGAACATTTAGGTATATTCTCTTTCACAACAAAATTGCGCTTCTAGCCAATAAGGCCTATGATATAGCATCAAAAGTAGTATGAGACTGCTTTTAACTACTCACATCATTAGCCTGTTCATCTCATTTGGATCCTAGGACACAGCGTCATTTTCAGCAGTTTTGAATATCTCAACCGGTGAGCCATCAGCTCTTGTTAAACTTAAGTTTAGATATTGCTATCCTTACTTTGTTTTGGTCAGGTGAACGAAAGTTTTGGCTATCATCATCTAAGTTGAATGGTCCATTCTTCCTTGCGGTGTGCTGTTGAGTTTCTTCGCCATTATACAGTCTGCAGAAGCAGTTTTTCCTATTCCTAGCACGGATTGTGATTCTACTACAAGGTTTGCTTATTCACCTTCACATATTTCTGTACTTTTCCTGTTGGTAAAACTGGTACATTATTCCTGTAGTAAAAACTCTCATAATCTTCGATTGCCCGCTTCTCGTGCTCGTTTTACCCTTTCTGGAGACGCCGATGTTCTTCCCGTCATTTTTGCTCGTAGAGGTTGAGAGCGGCTCTATTACTTCGTTGTCATCTTTGTAATCGTATGCTTTTTTTTAGCGACATTCTTCATCACATCAGAGATTTCTTGGTGGTGGTTTGGTGAATCCCAGCACATTAGACGCAGCGTCTCTGATGTCATGATGGCAGAGTTGCCATTAGTTGTTGAGAGATTACGAGATACGTGTTCGGCATAGATTCTGTTGGTCTCTTGCGATTGTAGTTTTTCTTAGTTACATTTTATCACAGTAGTTCATCTTTGTTGTGGTGTTTGAAAAATCCGCATTCACACCTTGTCTGCACGAAGGTAGTGATCCGAGTTAATGTTGACTGTACGGAACGTTCAGACGTTCAGAATACTGGAGACGTCAATCGCAAAATTATTAATTTGATTAAGCGTTTGAAAGTTCGGAGGCCGGTATGCTTGCTATAGTGATATTTCGGCCCGCCGCAAAATCATAAAACCTAAGTCCGTTGTCAGCTATGCTTACCAACTCTCCTACCATCCTGGCGTAACAATGACAAGACCATTCTGTAGATTTCCTATCAGTATTGCAAGATGCTGTATTGAAAACTGGCTGAACACAAAGCTCACGATTACTGGACAAAAACTGAATGACAAAAGAAAAGCGAACCTGTTCACACCAAACATCTTCCATACAAGAACAAAACAACACCAAGGTCTCACTAGAAGTCAGATTCGTAAAGTCACAGGATTATTCACCGGACACTGTCAAGTTCTAAAACATCACATGACTTGGGGATAAAACAGAAGAACACCTGCAGAATATTCAACGAAGATGAAGAATCAACAGAACACATTTTGTGCTACTGTACGAGTAACTGTGCAATTGGTTCGACAAATGTCAATTCAATGACCTAGAAACTACCTTTCAGAATGTTTAATTCGAGTTGTTTTGGTAAGTTTTAAGCCTGAAATCTTCAAAATCGATGCTGGTGTTCCTCAGAGCACAATTTTGTCCCCGACACTCTTTCTATTTATATCAGTTGAAGTTGAAAACAATTTCAAATAGTTGAAATTCATTTGTAAAACTAACGCTCTGACTGCGAAAGTGAAAAATCAGTTCGTGGAATTTACGATAGGTATCATCGGCCGTAATTTCGTACCCAATCCACTCCATTACATAAACACATCCCAATAAGAATCAGAAGAGTGGGTTGAGAAAAAAATATCGCTGGTATGGAAGCTTGTGTTAAATCCCTTCAGTCATTTTAAGAAATGGACCTGTCAGTTGACCGCCAAGATCATGCAATTTGGCAACATTGGGGGCTACTTCAAGTCACTGGTCTATGTTGATCAATACACAGATCGAGTAATACGTGATGTACTCCCCAAATTACTTGAAAAAGTGGTCGAAAAGTGGACTTCTGGAATGCGCTTTTTACGAGGCAGATGTGGTACATATACGCCCAACCCTATTTCCAAAAAATAAATGGCGAAATCCTTTTTCTAATGAATTTAATAAACCGTTTTAAAGTTAATTTCTGTGTTTTACGTAAACAAAAAGGTCTAAGCCTTCACATTGAATGCCAGGTCGCACGTTTTTGAACGACGACTAATATTTCATGGGGTGCCACGTCATACGAAAACGTACGGCAGTGATTGCTTCACTTAAGCCCATGCCGTTTGTGTTTTACCGAGGTTGCATGAAATTTGTAACATTTTTAAAATACTTTAGACTTTGGTTAAAAATTTGGTTTTAAAATTAAAGCTGCGATAGTCTTCTTCGGTTTTATAATAAAAAGTAGTTAAGGTGCGAGTACATTTTATGGGTTATTATTTATTGAAATTAACATTTTGTTAATGAAATGTGAGATAATAATCAGCATTATTAATTGAAATTACTTTATATTGTGTCTTGGAAAGCAATCAATAGACAATTGGGGCTTAGTGGTACAATGCAGACAGTATGTAGTTGCTCTTTTGATGTGATTTCTAGCTGCGCTTCGAGTTGATTTCTTCTTCAATACAGGAGAGCACAAAACGAGAGCAGCACTTATCGTTTTTCCAATCCCCACAGCACTTCTCTTCGATGAATATAATTGCTGATGCATGATTTTCGCGTTGCTTTTGGCCAAAAAATCTCTCAGAAGCAACGATGAATGAGTAGGTGCATTATCGTTATGCAAAAGCCATGAATCGGTTTTCCATAATTCCGGACGTTTTTTTTTTTTTTGTTTTGCTTCATACAAACGGCACATAACTTCAAGGTAATATTTCTTATTGACCATACGACCTTGAGGTAAAAACTCCTGATGCACTACGCCACGGTAATCGAAAAAAACAGTGATCAAAACTTTGACATTTGATCGAACTTGGCGCGCTTTTATCGGTCTCCAGGTTCTCCTGGGTGCTTCCATTGGGACGATTGGGCTTTGATTTCGACGTCATAACTATATACCCATGATTCAGCACTAGTTTTGACCCTTTTGATCAAGTCAGGATCATCATTGACGTCATTCAAGAGCTTCTAAGCGATGCTCATGCGATGGTTCTTCTGATCAAAATTAAGAAGCTTCGGAAAAAATTTCACTGATGCATGTCGAAAAAATTGTTGTCCGCGAAATTTCAAAAGTCACTTTTTGACCACACATCGTATATCTTTAACATTTCCGCTGCAGGAATGTCGATGGGAACCATTCAAGCTATAGCAAATGCGGCCTCGTCTGATATGGTTCGAAACTCGCTGATCGTCCGAATTGCGCAGAGTCTGTATATCAACCATAGTCTTCTTTTGTTCTGCGCCCTGATTGGGGCGGCATACAACAGAACTGATGTAACATTTCTGGAGAATAGGATCGTTTTTGCATATCCAGAGTGGTTTCCAGAGTGCTGCAGATGTTGCCCTTTCTCCCTCCTTTATCCTCCTGATAAGTCTGGTCTCTTGTCTGTTCGCGATAAGCCTAATGTAAACCTTTTGCAATTCATTGGCGAGAATGTCAATAGGGACCATCCCAGCTATAACATCCGAAATTGTTCGGAAACCGCAAATTGTTCCGATTGATGAAAATTTCCTGCTTATTTCGTTTGTTGAGATTTCAGAGGCCCAAACTGCGCAGCATACAAAAAGATGGAACTTATTTCTCTGGATAGCAGAATTCTTCTTCCGTATCTAGGCCCACCGATGTTTGGCAGCAACGGAGAAAGCGCTGCCTGCGTCTGTAACGCTTTTTTACTAGAATACTCGACATGTACTTGAGATTTCAGCCTGTTGTCGAGCACGACTTCCAAGTATTTTAGAACGCAGTGTATAATTCGAAAACTTGCATATTCCACGGTCTTTCTGCTGGTTATTAGGGAAGCTTCAGTTTTGTGGTCGGCTAGTTCAAGGCCGGCCTTAGGACTGACTCCTCTTTTTTATAGCCGATTTTATTGCCTTGTTCGGATGCCGTCGGGTCAAGGCGCCTGGTATTCTGTTGTATGCTTGGCGCAGCTAATTCTGGATGATTAGTGGAATGTCCACTGCACTGACTTCTATCACGATATTGCACATAATCATAGTAGCTGTTATTTGAAGGAAAAGATTTCAGCATTATAACATATGTCCGTATTTTCGTCCTTGGCCGTTTGTGATTAAGATTTCTTTTTTGTTTTTATGAAACAATTCTTTGCTATGTTTCTTCTGTCCCACATTTCCAACATAGTTTAAAGCGGTCTTCTTGGCTTTTTTATTGCCAAGCTAGGTGACCAAATTTTAAGAATATAAAACATTTTTTTAGCAGGGTCCGTTCGCGCATGTGCCTGTTAACTCAGCCAATTTTATCTTTTCCTGCTTCTTAAAGTTTTTCTGCTTTTTTGCGGGAAGGTTGATCCTTAGTGTTTGAGTTCATCCGTTAGCCTTTCGCACGGACAAAAGATCTGCTGCTGAAACTGGCACTGCAAGCTGGGCTTTGATGACATCGATTATATCGTCTATAGTAGCAACCCCATCGATGCCTTTAACCTCAAATATAGTGTGGTGCGTAAGTGGTCTTACATTTACTTAATCCGCTAACGCTTTACTTATGAGGCCTTTGAATTCGGTGATCTTGATACCCGTCTCCTTGAGTTGTATAAGGAAGTATCCCCTTTGTGTCCTCCTGTTTGCTGTTTGCACCTGGCTTCAATGTGTAATTGAATTTATTTCTCCTGAATAGGAGTATAGTGCTCGTATCTAGCCAAGTGTCTCTGCAATAGTTAGTTAGGACTCATACATAGCTGATGCCAATATTGTTCAGTCAATTCACACCCTCCACCGACGTTATGTCTCTTGCCTTACCCTGTTCTATCACTATTCTCACCAGCAGTATCATTCCATACCTTCAAATGTAACACTTATCTCGCTATGAATGTTCACCGCTTTATCCTCAAGCCCACCTTCGCACATACTCTGAAATATCGTGATTCTTTCCTAGGCTGTACACTTGTGCACTTATAACAATCTGAAAACATTCGTAACCAATGTAAATTGGTATCTCTATCTTTCCACATACACATCAACAGCCTCAGTTCATAATCCGTAGTGAAGCTAAGTCATGTGGAGCAGATAACAGCGTTCCGGCGAAGAAGGAAAAAGTCTATTTGAAATTTAACAGTGGAACTCGCAGAAAGCAACCTTTCAATCTTCATGGACAACGACCTAAAGGACCGTAGATGTTTGTATGTGATGTTATATCACTTAGAACGTTGGCAACTTTTGTAGTATTTTAAGGGCGGACAACACTAATTTTCGGCTCTAATGCCACCAAGAAAGAAATGTAAGTCACAAGTTTGAAGGCCTCTTAAGCCGATAAAGGAAAAAACACAACCTTCTGTGTCAAGTCCCAGTAGGATCAACAATATCTCATGCCAAAATCACCACAAAATCTGCCGTTAATACTCCTTAATTCTACAAATTGAACCAAGATAAAGCAGAGTAAGATTTTTTTTTCTTTTTTCAATAAAAACTAACTCGCTAATTTGTGATTATAACGAATGAAATATAGCCGTCAATCAGTAAAAAATAATAATATCTCTCTTAACCGCATCGTTAAAATAAAAACACCTCTTTACGCAGTACTTATCATGAACTATGACAGCGGTAATTAATCACCAACAGACACGCTTTCTGACAACTGTAGTAATTTTTTATTTTTTTTATAAAAATTAAATGTCATTCGTCATTTCAAATGAATGAGATTGCATATGTCAAATGTCAACAAATCGATGACGAGCTTTTAAATCCGATGGAAATTTTTTGGACTCACTGTACTAGACACAAAACCAATGAATCTAAATCCATAATTCTAACCTTGACGGTTTCCTAACAATTTTTAAATCAGTCCAATGCATCGGCATATGCATTTCGTATTCAAAACAATCCCGTGGATTGCTTAACAATTGCGTGACTGCATCCAAATGCAGGTGATTAGTTCGTTTTTGATTTTGAATAATTGCAAATATATTTCGAATTTTGTGTTGCTTTCCATGCGATACAAAGTCTAGCTTTGATGAGGGGTTTCTTTCCGTCACTAGGTATATTTGGCCACTTCAATTGGCCATTTGAATGGAGCTCATGGCGGATGTTGAAAGTGTCATTCAAATCTCTGACAATGAGCACACTCTAACTTGTCACGATTTGATGCGTGTTTGATGACACCTTTGAGTGTAGAGACTTGTCATACAATGCCCGTGAAGCGTGAAGTTTTAGAACACCTGAACAATCTAAATTAACTGTACTTTGGCCAAGTTTTTGGTGATTTTAAGTTTAATTGATTGACACACCTTGTGGCGCAATTAGACAATAAACACCTTGACTCCTAAAGACAGCACTTAGAGGCCAATATCGCTTCACTTGGATGCTGATTAATGTTTATACATTGTATGACGCTTACGACGAAACCTATGCTGTAGGAATATACGCTTTCATTCGTATGAGTAACTAGGATTTTATCATTTTGTCCTGCTGCCATCGAAGTTGTATACTAAGGTGCTGAAGATTGTTCTCCGGTGTGGATGAGCCCTCATAGCGCATGCTGTAACTGGGGTCCTTCGGTCTTAATATGGTTTGTTCCTCAGTTTTAAGCCAAAATGCACCACAGTCAGTGGTTGCCTCGAAGCATTGATTCGAGAACGTGTAAAATTTGCGAACAATCTGCTTCTGCCCATATGAAATGTCATCTCCATCCTTCTATATAACCAGGCGCTATACTAGCTGAGCACGCTCGAATTGTATTTTTTTCTGATAATCTGCATAATCAAGGTGTTTTGAGGTCACCGAATTTAGACAGTGCAACAGAACGACAGTCGATCAGGTACATTTTCTCAGACTGTCCACGGAGGTCCTATTTTAGACACCTTTTTTGCTTTTAAAGAAGCTTCACCCAACCTAATGGAAAAACGAGTTTCTCTCAAAGAGGCGAAGTATACCACTTATTTACCAGGAGCCTGGACATGCCTTCTTATATGTCTGCGATATCGAGAAGTGGTATTGTTCAGGTAACAGCTCATAGTAGGGTTAAGTTAGATTAGGTAAAATTGGCTGTTTGAAAACCAAACTACTAAGGCCTATTGGCCCATTGTGATGCCACGTCCTCCTACTCTTGTAACGAATTTGAGCTTATTTCCTTCTTTATGAGGAAGTCGTCCACGCAGATTTTGCAGAATTCTCCCTTCTTGCATACTTGCTTACAAAGTAGTGTCCAGTGATGACATCTATGACACCGCTGAGATGTTTCCTATTTTCAAAGATCAAACTCTTAGAACGATTCAGATTCAGTTTACCCAGATTTGTTTGTCACTAGACATGTTAATCCAACAGTCTACCTAAGGTTTGTTCTTATGTTAGCATTCAGCTTTAACATTAATTTGCACGTAGCGATTGATATATCGATGCTACCCTTTTTCGGGAGAATATATTAGGTAGATTGGTTCCAATTTAGGCGAATTCTTCGACCTTACAATTCCCTGGAATGCGTCTGTGCCCCGGCACCAAACATAGGTGAAGGTTGAACTGCTCTGTCATCTCCCTAAGAGAAGATTAGCAGTCAAGGTCGGTTCTAGAATTTAGTGAGACTGAATACAGGGACTAGATAGCAGCCTGACTATTTGAAAAGATGCAGATATCTCTTGCAGATATCACGTTTTTCTTTAGCCAGGACAGGGCTTCTTTAATCACCAAAATGTCCGCGTGGAACACGTAACAGCGATTTAGAAGACGGAAGGACAGGCTTGATTTAAAAAAAAAATACCACCACCAGTGGTAGTGGATTGACTTGTCATTCATGAAAGCATCTTCTTTCCATAAGTGTCTAGAAGGAAGGTTATTGTTCAGGTACACTGTAATCGATGTTCTCTGGGAGGATTCCTAGTACATTATTTGTCCACTACATACAATAGTCGCCTTAAGGCGAATAGCTGCGGTCGCATCTACTTGCTGGATATATCGAGGGGTGTCAAGTGAAAAAGAATATTAAGTGCCGTGGAGAGAGTAGTGCGTAGGGCTCCGTTTATACACAGACATGTTGTTCTTTGGTTTCTGCTTAATTTACTGCAGTTGACTGCATTGTCTAAGACCATCCACCAGACAACCATTCCATAGGTGAGAATCGACCTTATAACCGATACATGTAGCCAGTGGGTTATGCGAGGTTGAAGGCCCCATTTATTTCCAATGGCTTTTTTGCAAGAGAATGAAGCTACTGTAGATTTCTTGACTCTTTCTTGAATGTAAGGTTTCCAGTTTAGTTTCCTGTCAAAAGTGATACCCAGATATTTTGCTGTATCGGAGAAGACTAAACTGGTACCGGGAGGATCTGTGATTGAAATTTTATATTTCCTAGAAAAGAGGAAAAAAATAAGTTTTATTGGGGTGTACTCCCAATCCATAGCCATCTGGCCAACGGGTTAATCTGATAAGATTTAGCTGAAGAAGTCCTTTAATGCTTACCTGAGACGCATATAGTAACCTCAGTCACCCTGTTTCTACTCATTTTCAGGTATAACAGCAGTTCAATAACCAATAAGTTCCAAAGAAAGGGTGAAAGGACACCGGCTCGCGGCGTACCACTGCTGCCACATGTTTTAGCAGAAGCCTCACTTAGTTTTGGAGTTGATTATCCTGCTATTTAGCATAAGTCTGATCAATTCGCCAAGTCGGTCGTCTATCTGCGAGAGTCGAGAGCGCAGTTGTGATTGGGAATTTGTTGACGTTTTTAAAGGCACTCTCTATGTCCAGGAAAGCGTCCACTGTGTACTCTCTATAAGTTAGGGATGTTTCATTGTTGCTAAAGTAGGCACAGCCGTTTCCATTGACAAAAGTTATGATTCAATTTTAAATCATATATGGTTGTCATTCGCTCGCTCTTGAGTTAAGATATAGGTCTGAGGGCATTTTCCGGCTTGGGAATGAAAACTACATTGCCTTCTTTTTATGACAGTGGAATGTGGGACAGTTCTATACAGCTTCTCATGATATTCTCTAGCGCAGACAAGATAATATCTGAGGATCTTTGTAGCTCGGCAGTTACTAACCGTCCGGACCAGCAGACCTGTATGGTTTGAAGCTATGCACCGCCCGAAGCAGCTTGTCTTCTGTAATCAGACTGTAAATTTTAGTCACGGTTGCAGTAGTCCTGTTGTGGTTGCTACAGCCTGCAAATAGGGAGCTTCTATACTTGGAAAGTGGGTGTTCAGTAGCATAATTTTTTTTTCAAACATCTAGGCATCACAGAATTTATAGAAAGAATTTTTCTTAGCCGCGATGCCTCAGAGGTTTCTGTTATTTTGCCACAGAATGACCTCCAGAATTGTCCTCCTAGTGTTGATGTCCACCAGTGTGGCTTTTTCTTGCCAATAGCTTGAATAAGAGTGCAGAAAGCAGCCATAGCCTGATTGAGAGCCAGGTTGAGGGGAGACTTGAGAGTTCAGAGGATAGTGTTTCTGACTGTATTCCTGTATAGGTCTTCCGATAATTTTAGAATGTTAGTTGGCTGGGAGGAGCATCACTTAGTCTAAATTGGAGATATCTGTGGTCTGAAAATGAGTGTTCAGATTTAAGTGATGTTGTTAGAGACAACAGTGATATCTTGTTATAAAAGAGGGTTCATTGCCAATGTTGGAAGTAATGAGGTAAGTACGAGTACTTATACTATAATCAAAAAGTGACTCACCGTTATCGTTCATGTCGGTACTGCCCCATACCATGTGATGAGCGTTAGAATCGCACCAGATAATGATAATAAGAGGATCCACATGATTGTGGTCAACATATGCCGATGCCAGCCAGTAGGAGCCTTTTTCAGTCTCTAGTCTGGCAAAGGTTATGTCAGGATCGTTGAGGTTAGCAAGTAAAAATGCATTAAGTCTACGTTTCACTAATAATAAACTCATAGTAACATCGACAAGATCTAGCAGAGTGATGGATTGTCTTGACGGGATTCATGTCTGAACTTTCTCTTATAGGCTCTGATTTTTGTTTTTTCACTCCCTTCCACAGGCCAATTTGAGTTGGGAAGGTCAAAAATGGTCAATAATGAAATATGGTATCTATGAAAAAAAAAAACAAGCAGGCCTATCTTTGATTACTTCCGCTTATTTGATAAGGTCCTAATTCAAGTGTCGGTTTACTGAGAGAACGTTTAGTCTTGCGGTGTTATATCTTGAAACTTGAGTATTGCGGAAGTGCCTTCGTTTCACTTTGAGCCGCCGTACAATAGTGATCGACAATGCGACGATAATGCGACATATATGACTACTGTAAATCTGTTTATATGTATGTATATCGGATATACTACCGTCCTAAGAGGAGGGAAAATCAACTTCATCTCTTTGTAGCCAAACTTTCAGTTTTATTGCGTCAGTCTAGAGTCAAAAGAAATTTAGCGCACAAGTTCATCAAAACTCCAGTGCGAGCTGTAGCATTGATTTTCTTTTGTTGAATAAGAGATGGCTTTCAGAGCATATCCTAAGATATAATTGTCAAGGTTCATAAGTGCTTCTAATCAGAGACAATCTTGCTAAAGAAAGCTCCCATGCAGTCGCGACAAACTGTTTCTTTGTGTCTAGCTAAGGCAGCAGTTACGTAAAGAATAAGCCCTATCATAGCCATAGATGCTAAAGTGATAAGCTATAATTTCGGGCATGTGATGCCTCGTAAAGAAACACAACTTTTATCCACTTTTTCAATCAGCTGAACTTGAATCGACATAGAACAGCAACTTTACATATTCCTACAAAATATAATCCAAAAGCGCAAAATCACAATTTGGAGATCCATTTATAGGTTTATTACGCGCTCGGTGATAAGGTACCTTCAGTACGAGTACCCACCACGTTAGCCATGAGTACCTTCAACCTGATGGAAGTGTAGGCCGGACATTTACAGAGTAGTGCTCCGCGGTGTTGTCCCCAGCATGCTTAAGTGCTTAGAACAAGCCTAGTAAGCTTAGGTATCCAACCCATTTCGGTGAAGTTTTCCATTCTCGAATTAGCAAGGTTTTAAGCACAGCTCGAATGCGAAATATAACGAAATATAAGGGAGATTCATCAATGCATATAGATCGAAGGCATGCGTGCTAGGGAAATCCTCCATGCAGCTGAGATAGACCACCCTTTAGAATCTAGAAAAAGTGGTTCAAATTTTTTCCACTAGAAATTCATAGAATTGGCCTTCTTTACACTGCACGAAAGCCGACATTGGCTGAAAGGCTTTCGACGTAACGTGTGAAGTTCTTAGAGAGTGTGTAGTCTTGTTATGAAATCTGTAACTGTCATATCATATATGCTGCTGTCACGGACTTGAAGTCATGATTTAATGGAGTGTTTGGCTTTGAGAATACATAAACCTTTTCCATACCATTTACTTCGCCAATATTATCATAGTTACAGCATATGGCAGCATATGGGTTAGCATAAAAAGAAGAGTCATAGAGTGCAAAAAAAACCCTAGCTGCAGCTTCTATAGCTGAATTATTTTTTGACAGTAAAGGTAATAGTACAGCTGCTAACTTTTAACTAAGTCTATTGTACGAGTATATGAGTATTTCTGCCTTAATCGTATGAACATATTTCGTTTATTTTTCCAGTATCTCAAATCAATGAAAAACTAAACCCAAACGCATTTTAAAACCACACTGGGCCATACAAGCTTTTCCCTTGTACACTGCCTCGGTTTATGGAAACAAAATAAAATATTAGAAACTAGGCCAAGCGTATTGTGGCATATGCACGAGTATCAATATCTGTTCTCCGATACACCTCTGTAATACGCAAATTTTTTTTTTGTAATTTCTATTTCTTACAATTGGCACGAAGCGCAGTGTTGCAATATCAAGGTTCGCATTGTTTACAGACTATTTAATGATATTTCTAGAAAATAAGCTTTTACAAGTATGCGAGTGTTATTCGAGTAATGTTTTTAGTTCACACTATGTAAAAGTATCTCGCAGCCGTATTTACTGTGAGAAGTTATTTTTGGACTATGGCAGATTTTTTTTGTTTTTTTTGTTTGTGATTCCGAGTCGAGACATATCGTCGTCCACTGACTGTTAATATGGCACGTCCGGCCGGCAATCGACGCCAACCGACGACGTTAGTGGCGACAAAACTGCTCATGTGAAAGATGTTATTTGTGCTTTCGAAGAAGGGAAGTTTAAAACAATCCTTCGCCTTTAGAAGTGCACTAAACTACGAGAACTTGCCGTCACTTAAAATGATTTATTGAGGGGAATGCTTATACGAAAAATAGTGAAATGAGCCCATGAGAAAAGTATTGTAAACATGTTTTAGGAAGGTGTTTACCTCGACCCCTAATAAAATTGTCGTCACAATATATCACTCTTAAAAAACCATGCTTACGTGTCTATTATTTATTTCTCTAAGTGGCTTGAAGAAGCTTATTGTTGAGTGAATCAGTGCTGAAATTGAATTCAAAATACAAAACGTCTCGTCGAATGCCTGTGGGTTGGTTCAATTTTTAGCTCGGTGCTCTGATTCTGACTCCGTAGGTTTCAGTACGTGTTTTATTTTCTTTGAATGCCGTCTTTACTTTTTACATAGAGATGGTGATGAACCGGTTTGCAGTGTTGCTTCCTACGCCTCTTGTTGTCTAAAATACCTAATTTGTGTTACGTTGGTGTAACACAGATCGTAAGGAATGGTATTTTTGATAGTTTGGAGGCAGGGTTAGCACTAAGTTAGAAGTAGCAACTGACTAAGGACTGCATTATGAGTCTTCCCTCTTATCCCTACAGCCCCTGCTGAAATTGTGTGGAATACCCAATTCTCCAAACACCAATATGTCTGGTGTAAGACACCCGTGGCTCGCCTCTATAAAGTTGCCCATGAGCGGTGTTTTGTAGTTTACTAGGATTTCCAAATATTCAGGAAATGAGTGCGATTTTTTTTATTTTTTGTTAAGTTGGTGCATCTGTTGTTGACATTCCCTCTAAATCTTAGTGTTATAGCTTGACATTTGCAAAAGTTACGTAGCCAAGAGTACATCTATCTCTGTGTGTGTTGTCGATTTCTTACAGTTTTAGAAATGGATTTAAATTTTCAACAACGTGCGCGAACGTTGGAAATGTTGGAAAAGTGTTTCGGCAACGATTCTTTTAAGGAAACGGTCGTTTACCAGTGGCACGAGCGGTTCAAAGGTGGTCGTGAGTCAATCGAACATGATGAACTCAGTGGCATTGATGAAGTCAAAGAAATGTTGGTCAATATTCGCAAATTAAATCAGAGATATAGCGGAGGACTTGAACATTGCCTATGGATTCATCCAAGACATGTTGGTTAATGATGTGGGTTGTCAAAAAACCTCAATTTCATGCAAAAAAGAGACCGTATTGACGTCGCAAAAGAGATGATTTGCGAGCCTGAATCCGATCCCGCATTCATCAAAAGGATCATTACAGACATCAGGAAAGTAAATAGCGTTCACCAAATGATCCAAGATCAAAAAAACCACAACGTTTTCAGTCAAAAAAGGAGGCAATGCAATTGCCAGAAGGCCAGACAGTAAACAAAGAGTATTATTTGGGCGTTATGAGATATTTGAGTGAAGTAATTACCCAAAAGATACCAGAATTGTGGGCAGAAAACTCGTGGGTTTTGCACCATGATAACGCACCGTCGCGCAGTGCCATCATTATTCGTAGTTTTTTGACGAAAAATGCAACAAATACCATTTAACAGCCACCGAATTCACCTGATTTGGCTCCCTGCAATTTCTTTCTGTTCAATCGAGTTAAAAAACCACTACGGGGAACGCGTTTCAGCAGCCGAGAGGAAGTAATGGAAAACTGAATATAAAATATGTTTCGAGGATTGGATCAAGCGGGGGCATATGTGTGTTGCAGTCGATGGGGATTACTTTGAAGGAGACAATATAGATTTAGATGAATAAACTTTTATTTTTAATTTTCTGAATAATTTCCGGGTAGTATCAAGGTATTATTTAAAATCCGTCGAAGGTGTTGGACTCAGCCAACAGCGATATAATGGATATCGAAACTGCGGCTTGGAAGTCCTTGCAATGTGTCGGTAGACTGGAGGATTGGTATGGAGAATTGATCTCACGACCGTGGTGTAAGCCAAGTTTGCGGCTTGAAGCTGTAGAATCAATTTTGCTGTTATAGCTCTTTTGTATAAGTAGAGTGCGGCAAGAGATTCTGTGTTTCGTTTTTGGTCTAGAGACCTACATAGTTACCTGACACTCTTTGAGAAACTACTCGTAAGTGAGAATGATGCCAGTTAATTTGGGTAACATACGCATGGTATCCTGATCTATCTAGTGAAGAGGATCTGTTTCACTTAGGGTCATTCTGTGTGGGTTTTCCTTGTTGGTTATCGACAAGCGAGTAGCTCTTCTGTTGAGAATGAAGCGTATCAAGAAGAAGGTGCACGTATCTCACCTCTTCCGTTCCTGGTCGTAAGTACTGTTGCTTGCACTCAGTCACTGCCGTTGCTGTATATGTCATACGCCTCGGGCAGTGGCTGGGTGTAGGCAATAACTGATAGATAGAGGGTTGTGAGTGAGAATTTTATTGGTGCACTGTGGCTAAAATTCCATCTTCGAAAGCAAATTATTCGCTATTGCTTTATCTGTAGAAGCCCTTAAATAGACAGCAGTTCAACTTTTAATGAGTTTCATGCGCTGTCTGACCAGAAATTGATAGTCATACTGCCAACATCCTGAACTTGTTTTTAACTTTTCACTCTGATAAGTACACTGTTGATGTGATTTCCCCTCTGGCCTCATCGGACCACTGTGCCATATCAGCTAATTTTTCAAACATTGACCACACAGTTAGAGAAATGATACCTAATAGAACCATATGTCAATACGAGAAAGGCAATTAGAGCAGCCTTAACAGCTTCTTCAGGAATTTAAGTTTTAACTGGTCGTTATGCTTCCTCGATAATGACGTGGATACTGCTGCTTATATGATCACAGGCACTATTCTCTTTGGAATGAGATACTTTATCCCTCATCGGATGAAGAGAATCAAACCAAAACAAAAGGAATGGTAAGATTCGGGTTGTAAAGAGGCTATCAGAGTTGGAGAAATATTTCTTCGGTCCCACAAGACCGAACCTACAAAGAAAAACCGAAAAAAGTTCAAACGAGCCAAGAGTGACTGGAACGCCTTTCTTAAGCATGTACAATTTCAATACGCACAAAAACTGAGGCAATAAACACTACAATATCCCGAAGGTAGTTAAATCTTTCGTACGTTTGTCAAAAACATCAGAAATGCTGTCTCATCTTCCATCCCAATGCTCATTTACAATGACATTCCAGCTCTCAGTTCTGCTTGCTTCTTAGGCCAATCTGTTTGCTGCACACTTTGTGGCCAGCTCAACACTTCTAGATTGTGCTTTGTTCCCGCCTACACTTGAGTGTGTCGAATCTTCAATGGGACTCACTTTCGCACTCGTGAAGTAGCAATTGTTTTTAAAGATTTTAACATTTACAAATCCGCTGGTCCAGGTGGTATATCTTCCTTTCTTATGAAGAGGTGTTCTTCCATGCTGGCAAAACCACTGCATAAGCTTTTCCATCGATCCTACTGCTACTCTTTAGGACTATTTCCGAGCAGATGTAAAAGAGCACTTGTCCAGCCGGCAGAAGGCAAATTTCTTCTCTCTCCTCCTACAGAACCATTGCACTTATGTTCATTATTTCCAAGGTCATGAAAACGCTGATAAACCATCACCTCATGAAATATTTCGAAACATGAAAACATCTCAATGTCCGGCAGTGCGGTTTTCGTAACAACAGGTCTACTGGTGATTTGATGGTATGTCTCACCGTCTAGTATAACAAAAGCATACATCAATTTGGATGGTTTCAAGTCTGATATTCACAAAATAAATGCTGGTGGAACCAGGGCTCTGTTCTGTCTCCGACATTCTTTTTAATTTCCATCAACCATCTCTTGACACTTCTAATCCAATACTGCTGATGACAGTACTCTTTGCTTTTTATATTCGTTCCCGGAATCACGTCCATGTTCTTTGGCTGAAGAACGGGAACGACAGCGTACGCTAAGCTCATTAAACTCGGAAGTAAACGACATCGCCAATTGGATAGCAATCAACAGAGTGGAATTTAGTGCTTCCAAAACACAATGCTGTCTGCTGTCGTTAAAGGCAAATCCAAACACACAGTCACTACCACGAATGGCACTTGCATGGTTGAAACCGAAAAACATCCAATTCTCGGTATGTGTTTCAATGACAACCTAAGTTGGAATGAACACATATTTGATGTCACCTAAAATTCTGTGAAATGTCTATTTTTTCTCAAACAATGTAAGAAATACTTCTACCCTTCTTATCTGGCCTCAATATATAAGGCATTCAACCGCCAAAAACTAAAGTACAATGCCCATACCTGGTCGGGTTCTCCTAAAACCGCTCTTCACCTGCTATATAGGATTCATAGGATATATAGTTAAGTCTAATATCACTCAGTCAATTGACAATCTGGAACAGCGACGAAATATCTCCTGCCTCACCTTGCTCTATCGATACTTTTACCATCAGTGCTTCAGTATCATTCCACCTCTTCAAACCATTAACCGTAACACACGTCTCAAAATGAGTGCTCAACAACTTACTCTCAAGCCCACATTTAAACGTACACTGAAATAATGTGATTTCATAATTGCATATGGAATATCCGGCCGAGCTTTTATAGTAATTTCCTGACTATTTCTGAATGTGCATTGCTTACATCCGCGCTGTATGCAAACATTTTAAGGGTACTTTAATCCCTTGAGCGTGCGCTAATTAAAAAAAAAAAAAAACAATACTGTTGTTATTTGTTGGTATGTTGTTAGTTTATAGGAGGAGACCCTAGCACCCTACCTTGCGGTACTCCAGCTTTTGAACATTTCGATGCGGAGTACTCATCTTCTTGCTTTATTCTAAATAATCGCTGGATTATTTCTGAGTATTGTTTTGGAAGATATTTTTGTAGCTTATGATTCAATCCTTTGTGGCAGATTTTATCAAAAGCCTGTGTTACATCAAGAAAGATGGTTTGGCATCAGTTCCTTTTTTTCTGTTGTATAATCGGATCAAGTTGTTTCAGAAGAATTTTTTCGAAGACGATATAAGTGCAATTGGGTAATTCGGCCGGATTCCGCGACCTTCCACATGCGTGCAACATACCTTAATCTAAACGGTGCATTTACTATCTGTGCTATTTCACCCGGTATTAGATCTAAGCCCGGATCTTTTTTCGAGTTGATCTTTTCGTATATTTCTGTGGTTATTTCGTTAGAGATTACTGCTGGAACTGATCTCTCATCTTCGCCTATTTCTTCCGTTGGTTGTAAATAGTCATTAAATTCGTATGGTTGGAAGACGTTTTCAAGATGTTTGTTTGTTTTTGCCAAGTTTCCACTGCTGTTTTTAACTGGCGGAAGTATGATACGCCGTTGGTCTTTCAATTTTTTTTTTTTTGTAGCCCCCTACAGTGAGTATTATGTACTAGCATGGCCCGTCAGATTTCTAAGGGATCTTTCCACCGACGTATTTTTCACTTCTATGATCTTTTTTCTGGCGCTCTCGACAATTGCCAGCATTTACGAGTTCTCTTTTCAGATATAATGTCGCATATGTCTTCGGAATATACTCTTTTTTTACTTAAAGTCAGGCAGTGCAGCCTAGGCAACCTTTTGTATATCGAGGATGAAAGTCTGTACTTCACTTTCTAATTTCTCTATTCTCTATTGTATCGATTGTTGTGGATAGTTCGATGCATTCCTCTAGCAAATATCTGAAATATATCCAATCAATTAGCTTGCTCACTAGGCATGGGTTGCGTTCCTTCATTATAATTCTGTTACCAAGTGTAAGTAGCACTGATGAGTGATTTGAGTCAAGATCTGGCCCTTTCTGCACTTAGGTAGTATTTGAGGAGATATTCTTTGTTATAAAGAAGTCGACAACGTCCGGAATTTTGTTTCTATCTGTAGGAAGTAGGGTTTCCGTTGAATGACAATTAGCATTACCTTCTTTAATAGATTTGAGGAGCTCTCTTCCTCTTAGATTCGTTAATCTTGATCCCCAAATTTGTTCTTTGCGTTGAAATCTCCGCCTATTATGAATTTACCAGGTGTACCGGTATGAAGTGAGCGTCAAAACACAAATGTCTTGATAGGGAACATTTATTGTGAACGGGCCTTATTTTTTTTTTTTGTTTGGTTGCTATGACACCTGTCAAACATATTTAGAATACATCAAGTCATTGAGCAAACAACATCATATTTTTTCATCGTTTTAAAAATGTCGAATTTTGTGCCAGAAAATGATGACTTGCGGAAGCATTAATTTTTTGTTTTCATTTGAAGAAAAGTGCTGCAGAGTCCCATCGAATGCTTGTCGAGACATATGGTGATCATGATTCAACATGCAAAATATGGTTTCAATGGTTCAGAGATAACGATTTTGATGTGAGAAATGAAGAACGTGGAAGACAATCAAAAAAATTTGAAGACGCCGAATTGCAAACAATATTGGATGAAGATGACACTTTGAGTCAGAAACAAATGACAAAAGTGTTAAATGTTGCACAACAAACAATTTCTGACCATTCCAAAGCTATGGGAAAGATCCAAAAGTCTGGAAAATGGGTGCCACATGAATTGAATGAAAGACAGATGGAAAACCGAAAAACCACTTGTGAAATTTTGCTTCAAAGACGCGATAAAAAATCAGTTTTGTATCGAATTAAAAAATGGATTTATTTTAAGAATCCTAATCGGAAAAAATCATGGGTTAATCCGCACAATGCTGTGTGTCTGGTGGGACCAGGTGTGGTGTACCACGAGCTCCTAAAACCTGGTGAAACCGTTAATACAGATCGTTACCGACAACAAATGATCAATTTGAACCATGCATTAATCGAAAGACGACTAAAAATGGGGCAGAAGGCACGGCAAGGTAATTTTGCTCCATAAAAATGCACCTGCACACAAAGCAAAACTGGTTCAGTATACAATCAAAACACTTGGCTGGGAGCTGCTACCCCGCCTGCCGTATTCACGACTTGGATTCTTCCGACTACTTTTTGTTTTTATCGATGGGACACGCATTAGCTGAGCATGACTTCGAATCCTACGAGGAAGTCGAAAATTGGTTTCCTTCAAAAGACGAACAGTTTTATTGGCGTGGAATCCATAAATTGCCTGAAAGATGGGAAAAATGTGTAGCTAGCAATAGCCATTACTTTGAAAAACTTTCATACCGGTACACCTGGTATTTCCGAATTTACGGAAGAGGCTTTTAAAATTCTTTTGTTTACGGATTTGGCTTGTATTTCACACGACTGGTATTTTTCATCTTCCTCTTACTGCATTGTGGGGATGTGGGGTATAGTATGTCTTGCATCTGAGCAGTTTATATTATGTTCCAACTTTTAAATGTCAATAAACATTTATTAAATAGGTAACTTCAACTCTTTTCTTTATTGTTATGTTTTATTTGAACGTGCCTTGAGAATTATCGCTTCTCACAAAAAATAAAAACATCAATAAAAATTTGTTAAATGTCGATTTATTTTTGTCGAACTTTCATGGTAATTGGCAGTCAGTTCTGTTTATTCTGCACATATGCTTGTTGCTATATTAAAAACGAGCTTGAAAATTTATAAATCAAATAAAAACAAGCGGAGACATGATAACCATAATCAGAGCCGACTTATAAGACCAGATTAAAACGTGGTAATTGCTGGCAGTACAGATTGTATACTTTGCACGGCAGTGCTAATTAAGATGGCGCGGCGTTTAAACAATTTTCACGTTTAGCTTGGCCATGACACTGGAAAATTTTCTAAATCAATTCTTTGCTTTGCTTTAGTAAATATTTTTCAGCTAAGTTTGCTTAAAAAAAATTAGGAAAATAGGATTGTGAGAGGATTTTGGAAAACGAAAGTAGCGGTCTTCAAAATTACTTAGGAATTCGCTATGGAACGCTATATAAGTTAATAAACTTCGAGATAGATATAAGAGATATGTTTAGAGTCAGTGGTAACTTTTCTCCGTGGGTGGTATGGTTGGTTAATTTGTTGATGTGGCTATCTGTTAGGCACAGGTAGGGGCCCGGCTTCATATATATTTGCTACGTGGAAAAGAACTAAGTTTGGGAGAAGGTTTGAAAGCAATTTGAGTTTCTGATGTTGCGAAGAAGATCGGCAACGTTGGTTTTTTGCGGGATCACCGAAGTTGTCGACAAAGTATGAGCCCAAAAAAGGTTAACTGCTGCGAGATAGGGCTGGGTTATTTCCCCTTCCTCATTATCCCTATAGCTTCAGCAGAAGTCGTTTGAGAAATGTCAAGCCTTGCGGCAACTCTTTCGATTTTACTGTGTCTAGTAATGCCACCTATGAGGGTACTGATGTGCGATTAGGCTATGAGGGGGTTTCTAATTTAACTTAGGCCAGATCTGTCTGGTGACATGCACCTTTTGCCCACCTGCGGTTCGCTTTATCAGTCGTATCCTGTAGAATTATGTTTTTACAAGTAGCCTTGTGGCCTTCACTTCAAAGTGGCCTGACACTCAGCAGCGGTGAATATTTAACTGCTCAGCCATCTCTTCAACAGATTGTCGGGAATTAAAGGCGTTTCTTGATTGGTATTATTCCTTAATAGCAATAAACTCCGCCTGATAGGCACAGCAGTGGTTTTGTAGGGCAAAGAAAAGATTAAGATTTAGTTTCTTAGAGAAGATACCAGCTTCCACCCCCTTTTCGCTGTTTGACCCACCCGTATAGATGAGGATGGGTTCTTTACCAGGTTATGTGCCATCCGCCAAGTCTTTACACGATTCGAGATAGCAGCACCTATCGAAGCAGTATATGGTAGTAGTATAATCGGTATTTTCTGGGATTTGTCCTAGGTTATCTTAGACGGTTGAGTGGCCAGTGTGGATATGGGACAACTGTGAAGAGGCTTTTAACCTTATGACTGCGTTGGCAGCTAGTTGTTTGCCGAAGAAATCTAGGAGGATGAGATGGAGTATGGACCCTAGTGCAATAAAATGGTATTAAGAGCACTACTGATGTACATGCAAGACAGACGATGCACCTTCCCCAGACTGCGAAGGTGAGCTGTCTTGTCGAAGGTAGTCCACCTTCGGGGTTTCATACCCGAGGCCGACTTAAAACCTCTTTACGATCATAAAGTCACAGCACCCAGTACCTTTTGCAACTCTACATCGGGTCAACCAAATTCGTGGAAGACCCTTCCTTCAACTTTAGGGTTAAGTTACAGCTCCCATTAGAGGCCTACCTCTAATAAGTCTAATAAGACCGAAGTGCGGGGTCGATACCGTGTTTTAAGTCCTGGTGTGGACTACTAGTGGTCCTGCTACTTAGCAGGACCTATTACCTGCAACTTGTAACTGGTCAATTCGTATCAACCGTCGATGTCGTCATCTGATGTTTACAATAAAACCGGTGTTTGCTCTACCCTCACATTTTAATTGACAACGTCATTAATGGGAGAAGCCTTATTAATTGGGCAGGGGCTCCATGTTCGGGACAGAATAAGAGGGCATAGTGTCAGATCCGAGAGGTTGGTCGGTTTCAGTTTCATCGTTTTAAGTGTTTCTCTTCTCTTCGCGCTGCTGGAGGGGTGAGATTTTAAGCACTCGCGGTTTCGACAGCACTTACCATCTGCGTTTGTCCCGCGTATCCGTTTCCTCTTCAACTGCCCCTTTGTCATTCAGAGTGTGCCTCTTTTGGAGCTCGTTCCATCTTTCAGTTTCCTGAGACAAGCCATCCAAAATAGCATTCTACCATCTGCTGAATATGGTATGTCGTAAAAAGAGCCGTATCATTCATCTGAATCAAGAGATCCACTAGCTCTTTAGACAGAGCCTAAATTGGCGGGGAGTTTTGGTGGTATGCTTGTTGTGGCCTCCAGAATCCGTGCCCCGGTCGCAGTCGAAAAGACCAATTGTGGATTGTTGCTACTGCAAGCACCACCTGAAGTATAAATATAAATAAAAATCAACAGAACGACTATCAATTATCAACTTAACTGTTTTCACCCCTGAAGCATTATTCTTTGGGTACACCTCCATACTTTCAACCATTTTACGTCCACTTTGGATGTCTTTGGCACTAAGTTCGACGTCTCGCCTAGGTTCTTTTCAGAACGTTAGGATCTTTGACTCTTAAGACTTAATGCCACGAAAAGGAAGCTAAATAAACGAAGACCATCCTTGACATAATAATGGCTTTAATCAAAGTCAAGTGGCCGGTTATTACCATGTCAAACTCATGTTTCTTTCTTACGAAAAGAGATTGCCACATATCCGTTTACTGCGAAACAAATTGACATTTAAATAAAGTTGCGTGTTGACTAGTATAAAGGCCTTTCATTGACATTCCAAGGAAACGTCGTGGAAAAATTCTGAATGAAGATATGTTCGTCCTTCACAATGTGATTTCTTCTTTTAGATATTGACTGATTGGTTGATATTGATGGGCAATGCTCGTTTGGTCATTCATCTATCATAGGTAATTGGTGAGTGCAAAGTGGATATAGTAAGGATTAAACTCGATTTAAGAATTATCGATAAGAAGTGCACACATATCTGACAGCACTTTGCAAATTCGACATGGAAAAATTATGCTTTTAGGTGCACAACAAAGTTATCGCTGTTTTTTTTATGAAAATGAAACTTTATTGTAATAAAATGGTTACAAATGAATCATTCAAAGTATTGCCCATTGCAAGCTTTTCCTAACTTTCTGGAAGAGCTCGCAACTTGCATCAGCCCGACCATGTGCCATCGGACGATGGCCAATATCGTGGAAATATGGTGAGTGGGATAAGACTTCCCATTTGAGCGTTTCCAAGTAACTTTTAACGGGTTTGGCAATTTGAGGTCGAGCGTTGTTATGCTGTAGGATCACTTATTCGTACTACTGCTCGTATTGTGGACGTTTTTCACACAGTGCTCGGCTTAGTCGCATCAGTTAAGGTCGATACCGTTCCCCAGTGATGGTTTCGTTGAGTTTCAACAGTTTATAATAAATAATACCGACCTGGTTACACCAAATACACAGCACAATCTTCGAATGACTCTCTTCTCTTTGAGTCTACTGTCACTTTTGAGCTACCTGTCACGATGCGATGAAGATAACTTTTCTTTTTTTACCATCGGAGGAGTTGTTTATAGGCGAAAAAACGACGTTCAACGTCCCTTGGCCTCAAATCAAAAGGAACCCAAGTTTCTGTCGCAAGCCACGCCACAATGAAAGTATCGTTAGATCACCGAAATCAAGCAGTGCCTGGCGCGGTAAGTACTAAGATGGGAGATCGCATGGGAACTCAGTACATATCCGCGTGCTGTTGACAGTATTGGCAATACAAAGACCGATCTGCTCCACTCAAAGAAAGGTTCTAAGATGAATCCAGGAACATTGAAATGGGTGGTGACGTCCTGCTCCACTCAAAGAAAGGTTCTAAGATGAGTTGAGGAATATTGAAATAGGTGGTGGCGTTTGGCTGACAGAATAATGAGGATCTTGGGAAAAACATATTGGGTCGAGAGACCCGTTATATGAAACAGATCTTTCATTAAAAAAAAAAATAGACGCTAGCATTAACACTAGGAATCGAATCCCGGAAAGAACTCTGGAGAAAATCCAGAGAGTCTCTCTGGTATGGTGGTTTATAGTGGTAGAAAAACGAAAAGAAAGAGACCCAACAATGGTGGTCTGATTCGAATATCTCTCGAAAATTTATATAAAAAAAAAAACATAACCCAAGTTCCTTGTTTTTGTATCATTCCCAACGCATGCATTCCAGGAAATGCCTTGGCGGGTAACTCCTAATGCTAAAGCTAGGTTTTCTTGCATTTGGCAAGAATCCTCATCGAGCCTCGCCTCCAATTCAGCGCCTTCAAAGGAAGTTGGCCTTCCTTCACGTGGACATTCTTCAACATCGAAATCATCATCTTTGAAGCTTTAGAACCAATCACGGCACCTTGTTTCACTTAGAGCAGTATCTCCGTAAAGTTTTTGGAGCTCTCAATGCGCTTCAGCCGCAGTTTTCAAATGACGATTATTTGGCACAAAATCAGACATTTTCACACAACCAAAAGTATACGACGCCAAAACAAAATCACTAATGTGCTAAACCGGTTTGTTTACCGTATGTCTAAGCTTGGTTCATGACGTTTTGGATATGTCAAAATTGACAAGCACTTACTGCTGAAGCCATCTAGTTGCACACCTAATACATATCCCTGCTAAATAAAAATAGAAAACTGTGAATCAGCTCTATTATTTCATCCCAGTCCCTTTTTATGTTATTGCGTGGACTATATGGAAAGCGACTTAGAATGTCCTTGATTGTTACAGGAGTGAAATTATTCAGAAAATCTGATCTTATTTAAAACGCAATGGCAGATGAGATTTAATCACGTACTATATGAACTGTACAAAAGATAACTAGGACAATACGAGTATGAACGTCGTCTGCTTTACGGTACTCACTTCCTTTTGTTAGAAAATTGAGACTCCAGCTTCCTTCTACTTGACGTGCTTTTCTGCTGCATCTGATGGATAACAAAGAGGTCACATTTTTGGAAGGTATAGCCAAACCGCCGTCACCTATGTCTTTTATTGCAATGTCTAGAAGACTCTGATCGGAGTAGACTTACCTTCCCTTAAAGCTTAATTTATTGAAATAGTTTTTTTTTGTCCTTCAACAAATATGAATACTCTTTGTCTAATTCTATCAGTGGGGTCAATTAGATCGCTGTCAAAAGATTTCTCACCCTTATACCATAAAGTACATCGGGCACTACACCCTGCCTGACTCAAATTGCAACCAACTTCAGACTGCTATAATTTCCAAACCGTTCATCACAGTGAGCTCAAATTTTGACACATGACAGATAATTTTATTATTTACAAACTTTTTCAACGATTTGCTCTCAGTTGTGTTGAAAATCTTTTATCCGCGATGAAATTCAAACGTGATAGTGTGATTGCTTTATATTTGGCTGGAAAACCACAAGTAGCTATCGTTAAAGCCATCAATCACCTCAACGTGAATAAATCATTTGCGTGTCGAACCATAGCTCGTTTACGTGACACTGGCAGCGTTGGAAAACGTCATGGTGGTGGTCATAAAAAAATAGCAACATCGGCAGAAATGGTTAGGAAAGTGAAGGCTCGAATTAAGTGAAATCCGCGTCGAAGTGGAAGAAAAATGGCTCGTGAGCTCAACATATCGTTGGAACGGATGCAACACATACTAAAAAATGAGCTCAAGCCACTGAAGTTCCAAAAATCACACGAGCTTACACAGCAACAGAAAAAAGTTAGAGTCGAAAGAGCGAAGGAGTTGCTACGCTTGCACGAAAGTGGTGACTTGCCGAATTTGGTTTTTTCCGATAAGACGCCATTTGCTATCGAGCAATATGTCAACAAACAAAATGACCGAGTTTACTTGCCAGAGAGGTCCTTCGAAAATGTACACCTTCGGACGGCCACCAGAAATCAGGCAGCATCGATGGTGATGGTTTGGGCCAAAATAACCGCTGATGGTCGCTCTCCGCTCGTATTTTTGGACCGTGGCGTCAAAATTAATGCGATCGTAAACCGTGAAACTGTTTTAGAGGCAGTATTGAAGCCTTGGGCAAACAATCATTTCGGTCGGACATCATGGATAAGACTCGGCATCGTCTCACAAAGCGCGCGTCAACCAAGATTGGTTAGAAAACAATGTTCCACACTACATTTCTTCGACACAATGGATTGCAAATTCTCCGGATGCAAATCCGTTGGATTTCTCTGTCTGGGGTATTTTGAAGGCGAAGGTTGGCAGAGCCACTTGCGTGCAGCGTGCGATGCTTTCTTCGGCCATCTTAAGGCCATTATTCGCGTCAAAGTTGGACATGTTGAAAACTACTGATACAATTTGAAAATTGATGTATTTTCCAACATATTTTGCTTTGGCACAATAAAATTTATCAAAAAATAAAAAAAAATATAACATTTTAAAAAGTCACCCTGTGTGTTAAATGCGACGCTAAGAAGTCTAATGTATCTTCAGTTGACGTAATTGCGCTAACTTAATCATTTCCAGCTGGTATGAGTTGACCTTATTCAGTCGTTGCATTGGCATTTAAATTAAAAACTATTGGCAATCTGCTCCTTATACAATATATAGAATGATCCAACATCTTTTAGCTTGACGGACCTAGCACGGACCTTGAAGCTTGAACTAACAACTCCCTCTGCTCTATTTTACTCGTAAATCAATTTTATACCAATAAAACAAATTGTCATTTGCCTCACTACGATTATAACTAGCACAATACATACAATGGCAAAATAATTTATCGGCCTCTGCATAAGTCAGCGAAGTACAAGCGTCCTTTTATCGATTTTGTCAACATCCATCCCGGATACTGAATTCGTATGTCCGAGTAAGACACTATTTCTCAACACATCCTTGTAAACTACAACTCACTCATGTGTTATTTTTTTTTTTTTCATTCCAGCTGATGCCATCAGATGCCATCAATGCAACTCCCATCTAGACGAGGACTGCAACGGCCTAAAGCTAGCTGTGCCTCGTGGTGTCCGCGATGATCAATATCTCGCTGATTGCGAGCCACAAGAGTTTGGCATAAAAACCTTTTGTCGGAAGACTGTAACTACCATCCAAGTTAGTGGTGAGAAACGTATCGTCCGTAGTTGCGGCTGGAATCATAGTGACCTTCGTGGAGATAACGACACCTGTTTATCAGCTGACAATGAAGGATTCTTCCAAGAGATCTGTGCCTGCTTTTCGGATGGCTGTAATTCAGCACCAACAAGTGGGCGAATAGATACGGGAGTGGTGCTCGGAGTGAGCATTTTCATGCTCGCAGTGACGGCGACGGTGAGACGCGGCTGATGAGTATGCCATATTGGGTCCGTTTTAGTGCTCGCTTTTAAAAGTCATTATTCACAATGTTCTAATGTGTTTCCCTTTTTTTTTTTTTTTTTTTTTTCGATTACCTTTATCATTGTTCATTATTTTTAATAACATAGAAAATTTAAACAAATAAAATGTTTTATTTGCCAAAAGGAAAAGGGACGATTGTGTTTATGATTCAGATTCAGATGGTGTGTCGAATGGTAGTTAGGTTTTATGATTATGAAGAATGGCTTCACGAATAGAAAATAAGACCAAAATAGTTCTTGACAAGTTTCGATGGTGAATAGAAGGTGTGAACAAGGTAAGCATAGGGAACAATTAATGTTAAGGGAAGGTTGAGGAGCTACGAATCCAATAAAAAGTTTCTTTTCTGTACTGCTGGCACTTTTGGAGTCTCCGAAGAAATCTTGTCCCAGGGGAGAAATTGGAAAATTAATTAATTTTTTTGGAATGTTTGATGTATTTCTCCATTTGCGGGCCAAGTTGATATAAAATGAATAACACTGTTGCACGATGTTTTATCTTTATTCTGAAAAGAAAAGAGGCAGATTGTTAGTCTTAAGGAGCGAATATGAAGGTATTGTGGCTAGAATTGACGGGGACATGCTAAGACTGAGGATTTCCACTAGCCTCTTCTAAATATGAAAGATTTCACTTGAAATTATGACTGCACTGCAGTACCTGAAATTAATGTTGGTACCAACGAAAAACGTGGACCTAAACAAGAAGCGTATAAAGTTATGCTGCAACAAAGGATGAGAAATCACGAGGCGCGAGCGATCGTACAGAAATTTTATCAACAGGTAAAAGGAATGTGTCAAAGCAATAAAAACCCTAGAAAAATCTGTAGTAGAGTCACATTCGGTGCTGAGAATATGGAACATATTTTTTTCTGCAGATTGTATAACGGCGAAGGAGCCCAATATTTCATCGTCAGACAGAATAGATCATTCAACTCAACTGAAGATAGTCAAAACTTCCGTTCACCTGTCCAGAACGAAGTAAGGATAGCAATATCTAATCTGAAATCTAACTAGCTGGACCCGAAGGCTTACCGGACGAGGTATTTAAGGCAGCAGTAAATGATTTTGTGGAAAACACATACGAACTCATCCATCCAAATGGAATCTCATAATACTCGTAGAACAACCTCAGACACAAGATCTTATCTGCTGTATTGTGAGAACGTATGAAACCCTTCGCCAGCAACCCGATTTGCCCTTATCAGTGTGGTTTCAGACCAGGAGAGTCCATAATCGACCAAATCCTTACACTCGAGCAGATCCTGAAAAATAGAAGTCCAAATCGATATCCACTATCCTTTTATTGATTTTAAGGCAACATATGACAGCATTTACAGAAACGAGCTGGTCCATCTGTGTGGAATGATGATAGAGAATGATCGTTGCTCCGTCAAAGTCGGTAACAACTTAACCGAGTCTTTTAATGTCAAGGTGACCCGCTGTTAATTGACTTTAACGTCATACTTGAAAGAATTGTGCGAAACTCACAAGCAGATATTTGGAACGCAATCTTTCGGCATAATTGAGAGAATTCTGCGGACGGTCACCAGTGCGTGAGATAATATTGAAACGGAAGCTGACGAAACGGGCTTAGCGGTAAATGAGGGCAAAACCAAGGATATGCTTACAATAAGAAGGACACACAATATCAACGAATTGGACAAAACATTACCATCGCCAACTAAAATTTCGAGGAATTTTAAGTGACTGTGTCTACCTTAATTCTGCTTTGAATTATGCCAATAACAGCTCAGCAAAAATAAAACAAGGAATCAGTCTAGCCAATCGCTGTTTCTTTGGACTAAGAAGGCAATTAAGTGGTGAGGCCCGGAAAACTAAGGAGACTCTACATAGAACCTATTCCAGTCCAACTATATAGTGCTGAGACATCGACTCTATCGAAAACGGAGAGAAAAATTCTTCGTAAGATATTCGGTCCGTTTCCGTTGAAGGTCTTGAAGGTGGAGTAAATGAGCATCAATCCTCCAGCTCGCAGAGTCTTCGAATCTAATCCAGAGGGACAACGCAGTAGAGGAAGAGCTCACCTTAGATGGAGCGCACAAGTAGAAGGGGACCTCAACCGATTTACATAGAACTGTAGCGACATTTAAGTAAGTAAGTAAGCATCCTAATAACGTGGCTTCCTTTTCAAGGAAATAGGTGGAATCCACCTTATATGAAATCAGCTGCATAGCATCCTATATGAACAGAAATCGGGCAATGAATTGACCAGTACCTTCAATGTTATGAAAGTCTCAGGAGGAAATTGACTATAATAGCCCTCTCTCGTTAGACCAAACATGATCCATATAAGACCCCTAAAATCTCATTTCCTGCCGTATGACTCTTAGGATTGGAGCTTGTCGAAAGCGGATGAAGAAGCACTTCTCGGTCCTGTTTTATAGGAATGGAGTAGTTAATTGTACACTGACATCAGTCTACTCAGGTATCAACGTCTGCGATGGATGGGAAATGTTGAGCGAGTGCACGGCATAATGATGTTTTTGAGCACTAGATCATCCAGAACAGTCAGCTTCTTCATTCCTGGAAAGAAAACAACCTCATTTTTAATAGGGTTAGCTAAAGGCCCATTTCTAGGGCACTAATCGTTGATCACGCTTGGAACTCCTTGCGTTTTAGAGCAGACAGTCGCTAGTCACCATCCGACAGTACAGCTGTATCGTTTGTCTGAGCATAGAAGTGAGTCAACTAAAATGCACCATAGAAGTGGTGACAAGACACCGTTTTTCGAGCAACATGTTGCCGCAGTCAAGAACCGTATGCAGCGCCCTATTCACCAGCATTAGGTTAGGTTAGGTTGGCGGATTGATCAGGTGTCTGGAGCCGAGTCTATTCTTTACTCCATCACACTTAGGTCTGTATAGACCCATTGTGATGCCCAGGAGGGAGAATTCGAGAGGGGATAGAAATTTGATCGTCCTTTGCCTCAAATTACTGAGGCTTTGAGTGACACAAAAAGTGGAGGATATCCTCCCTTGAGCCTATGTCCCCACAGCCTCTACAGAGGTTGTCATCGGTAGGGCGCAGCTTTATTGCATGCGCCCCCAGAAATTATGGCCTGCGAGTAATCCAATAAGCGTAGATAGTTCAGCTCTGCTTTTCAAGAGAATCTAACTTGTTCTGGGTATGCTTGCTTCCGGTCATAGTTATCTTGAAGTCTTACAGATAGAAAGGTGGAAAACCTTTCATTGGCATTTATTTAGATCGTTCGCTCCACTTGCATTTTCAGAGTGCAGAGTGGAGCTTTGATACTTTGATCTGCCAGTTCCCTTTTAAACCCGCCACTCCTTTGTGGGCAATGACTCAGCAAGCTTTACCTTATGCTCTTTTTCGACTACTGCGATGGCCTTAATGGCAGTCTTGCTGTCAATAAATATAGTAATATCCTCATGGAATATTGCATTTATTGCCGCCAGTTTGGCTGCTTTTGATACAGCCGATATTGGTTGGTTCAATTGAGCGGAGAAGATTACGGTGCCGATTCCTCTCTCCATATTTGATCCATCCGTGAAGATGAGTATCGAGTCTTGTACCATTTAATTCCTACCCCATTCCCCTCTGCTTGGAAAAATGCCGGCGAATTGTGTTCCAAAGTCGTGACGGGATATTATATAATTCACTTGTAAGGATCAAGGCTTGGCCTTTCGGGTTTGGTTTCCACCCATAAAGTTGACTCAATCTTGAAGCGCTTTTCGCAGCAGATTCTTATATATTTTCCAGTTCTCTTGGGATGAGGACTAGGTTCTAGTTTTACCTGTGTATTGTAATCATGTTAACCTGCCGTAGACTAAAATGGGTCTGACGATATCCGGTTACATTCATAGGATACTCTTGCGTTAAGGTCCCAATTTTCCTCCAAATATATAAAGGCGATCGTTGCTTTCTTCACATATTCTTCGATATTGAGGTTTCAATTCAGTTTACTATCTAATACGATACCTAGGAATATTGGCATTGCTCAATAATTGAAGGATTGTTTCATCTATGGAAGGAATGTCAAATTGTGACATTATCCTTTTATGTGTGAATTGTACAAGCTCTATTTTTGGCGGGCTTATTTCCAGCCCAAAGAGCTTAGCCCAGTCTCTAAGCATTTTAAGGGCACAGTTTAGGTTTTCGCTGAACGTGAGAAGGAACCTGCTGGTGTCCATAATCAACTTGTTTTCTTTTCTTCTAGTATCTCCTCTGGGATTTTACATTTTGCTGGGGAGGAATGAGTCTGCATTTTCTACTGATAAGTATAAAATAAGTAAGCATCGGTGTTGGATATCATGTAGCTATCACGCGGTAATTTTTTTTGGCTTTCTCCATGTTTTTTTTTAGCACTTCAGATTCCGCCATATTTTTCCTCTGACACACCCCTTATTTTTTTTTTCCAGTCGGAGTAATGTACAAGTTTCAAGTCCGCCAATGTAGGGATTTCTTGGATTTCTTGATTCTGAGTGAGGATCATCCGCGATCATCCGTGTTTTTGTTGCATAGTCCATTTCGGCGTGTGTTTCCATTTTGAGCCCGTTGAGGACATAAAGTTTATGAACTATCTCTGCTGTAAAGTTTTCCTAGTTGGTACTTTTGGGTATGGTATGTCTTCGATATTAAACTTGATCATTTTATTATCAGAGAACCATATGCCAGGAAATACCTTCCAATTGCTTACGGCAAGAGTGTCAGTTATTCAGCAGGATGATATCTTACAACTGTCGTTCTACCAACATTTTTTAATCTACAACACTATTAATTCATTTCCTCTTGCTGTATGACGTTGCCAGACTGCCAGACTCTAGAGTTTCTAGTAGATATATGCCATCGGTACCAGGCGACGTGAAGTCATCAAAGGAAGCAAAAGTACATTTAGTAGCCTCGTTCGTCGTCACAACCAATGACAGGTACCATCTGTGACATGTTATGTTCCTCAGCTCACTGCCACTTCGGTGATACAAGCTGGTTCTGATCAGGTTACCCGGAATCTTTGTCTGTCTTATTTTGGATTTATCTTTCAGTGGACAGTTGTGAAATCAACATTTGGTAATATGTATGTTTCATCCGGAATCTATTCAAAATATAACAATCTTTGAACCTCAAGTTTGTTCGTCACCATAAGGCATCTAAAATGGGAAAGGATTTCTAAGAGTACAGCTGAGAAAAAGTCGTTTTATCTCACAAGCTTGCAAAGTAATGAGGACATTTAATGATCGTCCTGAATGTCGTCTTTCCGGTCTCTAAGAACAATCCTACAAATGCAGCGAACTAGTTTATAAGTTCCTCCACTTCTTAGCAAAAATCAAATGGAAGAAATAAAAAAAGGTGAAACTGCGATCGATACGTAAAAAAGCCTCATGTCCTTTTCCCATCCCTCAAAGGGCCGAAAACTTCCCAAAAGTGAATTATAGATTTCAAGCACGGAATATCTAATTCCATCTTATCTATCGGCAAACACGTCCTCGCTGTTTAGACCCAAGTAAGTCCATAGAAAGTGAAATCATCCGAAAGACTTGGCAGAAAGCATATCCATCTCCACCCCTTCGAAAACGCCCTTCAAATTCCCTATACGGCTACACACTCACACAGAGACACATTTCCTCGCATGGATATGACAAAGTATCGTTACTCATTCATTCATTATTCCTCGTCTGGATGGTGAATTTTTTTCCATTTCTCATTTTTCATTTTTCATTTCAAGGCGACTTGCAGGAGTTTGGCCCCGTGAGAAGGAACAACTTCAAAATTCCGAATCCACTAAGGAAGTCGCATTTTTCACAGCACACAAATGATTCCCCCAACGAATTTATGCTTCTCATACATTTGCACTCAGAAACGGTACTTTAAGTAAATAATAGTTTTTCAGTGTGTAAATTAATCAAAAAAATAAAAAACCAATAAAAGGAAAAAGGAAAAATTAAAAGCTCGAGGTCTGGAGCTTAAGGACAATTATTTTGGTTTCACTCGTCATTTAAAGAACAGAACATGCGTTTGCACGTGTTTGTGTATTTGTGTTGGCAACATTGGGTTGGGGGAACGCGCTTTTGTCTGACTGTATTTAGTAGGATTGGCGTCGACAGGACTACACAATTGCCACAGTAAGGGGAATAATATTGGTCTTGCTGGCGCCACAATCAAATCGATTTAGCATCCCTCTACTCGTACACAAAACACAATCCTACAAAAGCAACAACAAAACGACAAGTCGAAAACTATGATGACAGTAAAAACATTAAAAACAGTAGAAACAGTAAAAACCGTTAGGTGGGTAGGAAAAAAAATCTGAACAAAGAGGACTCTTCCAGAGTTATGAGATCTTAGAAAGTATCATACTAACACCACTACCACTTCCGTCCGACTAGAAAAAATGGACTCGCTTATGGGTGGTGTATCTTAGTCGTCTTCGTAACAGGGTAACTATGTTGATGACCTTTTCGGAGCGAAGAAAACTTTAAAGTTCTGGAGCTGGAAAAGTCATAATAATATCAGGGTTCTGGGATGGAGTTCGTGGAAGCATTCACCATCCGTCCACATTCTCACGTAACGCGAAATCGCTGATGTTGTTTATTCAAAGAGAATGTTGGTTGACGACATGTTGGTATTTTGGTTTGTTGGAAGGAAAGTGTATGTGGGAGTTTACGCTCGTTTTTTGGGGGAAACAACTTAATGACAGTCGCTGTAAAAAGTACCATAATTTAAAGGACGAGTAGTGTTTTATGACAGTGGTGGATCCACTTTCTTGAAGTTTTAGATATTGCAAGGATTCTCCACTTCATTGCAAAAGAGGGGACCCTATAAACAATCCGTAGAAGATCCTGAACTCTGATAACTCCTCACAAAAAAAAAAAAAAAAAACAATCAAAGAATTTCAAGATATTTCTGGTAAGCGGTAAGATGCTTGAGTTGCTACATACACTTTCCAACGGTAGTACATAGTCATAACAGATGCTACGGATTCTGTCCGATAGGTATATATGGATAGGTACATCAAATGACAGAAAAAGGACTATGTAAGTCCTTATGATCATAACATTGATAGCTTCGCACTCTGACATCAGGCATCTGAATGCGGTGGCCTTAGAAAGGGAATAACCTTACAGAGGTTTAGAAAAACTACGACAACAAAGCCAAGTCTGAGATTGTAGAACACCATGCCGAAGAAATTATGTTATAGCCATACCCATTAAAGTGTTTGAGAATAACTGAAGTAAGTATGTAAGCAAAACCCCTTCATGGTAGGTTACAGTCCGCTGCCTTATACTAAAAAAGCAGTTGACGTAAATGTTCTTTAAAAGAAGTAGACTTATGGACTGTCAGGTGACATCTACACTATGGACAGTGAAGGCTTCATTCAACTTATTTAGATCTAAAAGTGTAAAAATATTCGAAGATTTATTGTGGTCTTTTGAAAAAGACACATTTCCGAGTTTATTAAGCCAGTTATGAGAGATTCAAAATAATGTCTTCTAGTCCAGATCAAATCTCGTATCCCCGCAATAGCGTTGCACAACAGAAACATTGGAATACCATAAAATTTTAGATCGAATATAAGGTCCTCTAATAGACGAACAGTTACCACAGGCTCTAGAGCTCTTAAGAGTAGATCTGAGCATAACATAACTGGGTATGACTACACTTATGATCCCAAAGTATGTGTTAAGTTTTTCGGAAAATGGGACGGAAGAGAAAAAAAGATATTTGGGCTCGGTGGCTACACTATGTATTTTATTACTATAAATTGACTTGATGTTGTGTTTAGGCAACCATTCATCTCACGAGACTTTAGTTGCCTGAAAAAGTCTTTCGGTCACGGCTGGTATTGAACACCAAACCGTTCGATTGGGAAGCCAATACCATACTACTTGTGCCACGGTACCACACTATAAGAGGTACGATTCTTCTTCCAAATTCCTCTAATGTTTACGAATAAATTCCTTTTGCTCAATGGCAGAGATTAATCTGAGATTGTCAGCGGTGACCGCACTCAACAGGATAAGTGAGCGTTTGCGTGGAGTGAACCTTGTCATGGGTGATGTTTCTCAGTTGGAGCAGGAGCTGAAGTCTGCGACAGTGTATAACCATGATATTCTGGTTGGTGCCGCTAAGACCGAAGAACTACCTAAATAAATAAATAAATAAATAAATACTTTGGCGCTACAGCCCGGTGTGCGCCAAGGGTGTTTCTCACCCGACTTTCGAAGGTTTGCCATTGCCAACCAAAATGGTGATGACGATTTAAAAAATTTTGCTGTTGAGTTCCAGCCAGTGAGGCAACCATCACGCCATCACCACCACCAAGAACTACATACTCAAGGTCAATTATATTAGCATGGGGAAGCTACACACAACGTGATATGCGTAGCATTTAATCGGAAGCTGTTGGAGTGCCAGTCTTCTTCATTATTGTCTACATTGTCTACCGAGTCTTCAAAATCATTGAGTGGGACACCACATGCGACATCAAACTTGGATATAAAGTTGGATCCAGTATCGATCTCAGATTTTGATAGATCATACCCTAATTGGCTCGCGTTCACAGATCTCTTCGAAATACTCCTTCATGAGATAAACTTTCAGGCTAAGCAAATTCCGACAGCCAGTCAGTGCAAGTGCTGTGCCCTTAATTTGTGAGCTCCACTCAGGTGGAATAGGGGAATTGTGGGCAGCCTTAGGAAAGCGTTTCGACAACCAAAAGCTGTTGGCTGAAATAAAGGTATGTATCCCGGTTTTCTAACTTAAAAACTTAGCGGAGCTACTGCCAGACAATCCAATTGACATCCCGTATGATGTAATATATCCGGAGAGTAAAAAAATTCAATAATGAGGTCAGACGGCTTGAAAGCAGAAGAAGAAAAACGTTCTGGTATCTTCTCAAAAGACCCAGAGCTAAAAGTGTCTGTAAGACTACCGGACGCACGCAATGTCTTCCAATTGGAGGTTCTGGCTGTCCTCAGAGCGGCTGAGCTAATGCAGATGAGATCGGTGTCCGAAAGAGATATCGGTATCTATATCGATAGTCAGGCCGCACTCAAGGCAATGAAATAAACCAATATCAACTCTGATACAGTTAGGGGCTGGTAAGACTGTGCTGGAATGCTTGCAAGAAAAGGGGTTATTCGAAAATAGTGTGGTTGCCAACATCACACCACCCCTCTGTACAATGAGTGGGGCACTATTGAGGTAAAAATCACAAAAGTACACAGGTTTTCCAAGGCTTTCTGGCCGCTATTTGATGGCAAAAGATCTTAAAAGCTAATGAAATTAACAGCGGCGCACTTCGTACACAAGTGTCTGTAGGGGAGTTTTAGAACTTAAAGATGCCTCTGAATATGAACCCAATAGTGACCAGTGTGAACGATTCTTCTCAACGGCTCTTGTATACTTGCTCGTATACAATTTTGCCGTAACGCGCAGAGCCGTGGGATTCGTTTAATGGTGCATTGCGAGGGAAGTACGTAGCTTTAATGCAGGAATATGCTGCTCTTCTGACAGTCATTTACGGCCAAGTTCCGAGCTGTGCTTACGTCTCAGCCCGTACCAGAACTGGTGGTTAGTGGATTGGTCCCACGATCCAGGACTCGTTACTTAACATAATTGTTCGCTTTCATCGTTTTTTCATCGCTCTCATGGCAGACATTGAGGAAACTTTCCGCCAGATACTAGTGTCTCCACAGCATCGACAATTCCAGCGTATTCTGTGGCTAGATTCACCGAAAAAGGACATCATCAGCTGAACACAGTTACTTATGGAATGAGCTGTAGCTCATTCATTGCATTGCGAATTCGCAACCAATAAGCTTATGACAATTATAGTGAGGTGATTGACTGCAATTAGGCTCGATATTAAGGTCGTTTTTACATATATCAACGACTTTTTGACATGCTACAATTAAATCCAAGATGCGACGTTGTTTGCTTCTTTGGAAATTAAACTCAAAATGTCTTCAAGATAAAACTAATGAAATAGTTAAAACTTCTGATTACAGCATCGACTCTACTCCATCTCCAGTGCCAAGATGGAATCTATCGTGCGACGAGTTGTTCTTTTGAGTGAGCCTCATTCAATTTTCCAAATCCCCTATAAGGAGACGTGTACTTAGTGAGGTGGCACAGCTTTGCGATCCAACAGGACTTCTAGCACAGGTTAATGTCACTGGAGAGACTTTTAATTATCAGATATTTGGCTCTCGTTTCGCAGCGGACTGCCAGCACTAAACCGTTTTAATAGGGCCAGTTGGTTTGGTATGGCTGATGGTGAAGTTACATCACTGCCCGACTCTTGTGATACCAACACTAGTGCTTATGCCCGCTGTTATTAATACAAATATGGTTCATCGCAACGAGGATACTCGTATTTCAAACTGCCCTCACCAAAGTAGCTCTGTTCAATGGCGCTACCATTACGCGTTAAGAGCTACACTCAGATAACCTTTTGGCATTAAATCTTCAAAATGTTTGTGTCGGACTACAGAATGCATCATACTATTTGTGATCGGTCTCTTCATAGTGCTGTGTAGGTTTCGTAAACATCACACAACTGTGTGATCAAAAGCTACCATTCCACTACCAATCCATTGTTAAAAGCATTTTTTTTAGGTTGGTACACCTGTCTTTGCCGCTCAAATATCTGTCTGAGCACCATTGTCGGAAGTTTTTTTGTGGTAGCTTTGTAAACAAGTCAGTGTCTGTTGTGGTCTGCGAATTTCACAATGTCAAATTTAGTTGAGCAAAGAGTTTGCCTGAAAGTTTGTATGTTTCTAACAAAATATCATGTGCGGAAGCATTGAAAATGTTAACGATAGCCTATGGGGACTCGACAATTTCGAAAATATAAGCGTACGAGTGGTACAAAGTTTGGTTTAAAGTGGGCCGTAATGTGGTTGATAATTCGTTCCGATCATCCATCCACCAGTGTGACTGACGTAAATATCGAGAAAGTTAAGTGAATTGTCCACGCAGATCGTCGTGGGTCGATGCGCGATATTTTGGGAATGAGACCGGCTGAAGCGCGGCTTGTGCTCAGAGTGTTGAATTTGTTGCAGAAAGATCTCATCTTGTACGCGACTATTTGATCAAAAACCATGCTTCTACCGTCCGCAAGCTCCGTATTCCCCTGACATGGCTCCTTGTGACTTTTTCCCATTCTCACGATTCAAGTTATTACTTCGTGGAAAGCATTTTGAGACGATTGAGGCAATAAAGTAAAATTCGCAGAAGGACCTGAAGACGATTCTAAAATCAGCCTATGAAAAGTGTTTTGAAAAATGGATTGTTTGTTGCTTACAATGGAGATTACTTTGAAGGGAACAAAGTGAATATCCATGAATAATTGAACCATTTTCGAAGAAATTTGTGTACTTTTTGATCAGAAGGTACATCATCCGAGCGATGGCATCATGTAGATTGGTTGTCATTGGAGACGCAATGATTTTGTTCCCTCTACCAATTCTACAGAATGTACGATTGGTCCATCGCCATAAGTATTAGATACAATTTCCTAACAATTAGTTAAAATCTGTTAAAAGCTACAGTGACATATAATACTTTCGCCGAAGCTTGTTTCACTGGACACTGGACAACTTCATGATACCTTTAATTAATAGAGGAATCAGACCAGTTAATTTCCCTTTACTTGTAAAGAAATCAGTCTCTTTCTGGTACACAAATCGTCGATAACCATTACCCTCGCCATAGGTTATTTTTCACTTGCATTGCTCCCATCCATAGAGCTAGTAATTCGTTTTGAAGTCTTGTTCGACCGATTTACACATGAAGTTGAAAGAGTGCACACCTTTTTGTAGAGTGCGCCTTCAATTTTGCCCACCAATTGTTGGAGCATTTTCCGTGTGGATAAATACCATTAGGTTAAGGCGACTTGAAGCCATCAAATGAAGACATCTCATATGTAATGGTAGATAGGGGTCAGCACAATTTAAAAAAACAAAGCAAACTTTAACCAACTGGCTGCCGTTACGCCCTCCAAGATAGTTGAAATGTATTTCCATTAGTGCAGGTCACTTAACGCGGTTCTTTCATTTCCTTCGTCAGCTCTTCAGAAAAATGTCAAAGGACATTTAATTTAATTTACATGCCCTAGCTATCTAAGATCATTCATACGTACCTTTTTGACCATGTCGATATCGAGGGTTTAGCTCTTTAAGTTCGCTGTTATACCTTCTACTCCAAAGCCAGTCAACGAAAACGTGACCGGCCAATAATTTCTCGAAAAATCTTGTGTTTAAAACGCCAAATATCAATGCATCTGCGCTATAGAGCAGGGCTGAATTAAGGTTTAAAGAATGACTTACGAGGGCTGTTGAATGAATACCTGATAAGAAATGACAACGCAGCTTTTTTAGGTCATCACAGTTGATAATTTTGACAACTTTCGACTCAATACAATTTTTTCAGTTTCGCTGCAACTTTTTGTAGCCCTCCAAAGAGTGCGACTTTTGTTGGCCTGCAAAATACTCCTCCGCGGTGGCGATGACTTCCTGGTTCGACCCGTACTACTTTCTGACGAGCTATATTTTAAGGTTTGGGAACAAAAAGAAATCAAGGGATCCCAATTCGGAGAGAATATGGAGGATGGGAGAGGAATTCGTAGTGCAATTCGTCCAATTTGGCTGTGACGACTGTGCCGGTGCGTTATAGTTTTCTTCAAATCGGCGTTGAAACGGCCCAATAAATCGACGTAGTATGCTCCTGTTATTGTTTTTCTTCTCTTGGTTTCTTCTATTTTAAATAGTCCACGTGGATCACACCTTGCGTCCCAAAAAACGGTGGCAATCACTTTTACATCTACACGGCACTAATCGCGCGGACAGCTTTCTCATGCCTAAAATCGGGTGTAGGACATGGCTAATGGGTTCAGTTGAGATACCTGCTATCTCAGCCAACTAGCGAATTTTCTCTCGACGGTCCGCCAATACGAGATCATGGATTTTGCCCACGGTTGTCCAACGGTGGAAATCGTTTTTGGGTCACCTGGGCGTGGTTCATCAAAAATCAATGGGCGACCACGGCGAAACTCTGCGAACCAATGATAAACTGTTTTACGGGAAGGTGATTGGGTTCCATTCACACCATCGAGGATGAGCTTGATTTCCTCGCAGGCTTTGCCACTCAAAAATAAGAATCGGATCGCGGAGCGATACTGCTCTTTTTCCATGGTCGCAAAAAACACTAACACGATGTTTTGAAATGGGTGTCACAAAAAAATTAAGCTTTGAATTGTCACGGGCTATAAGACGTGATGGTACATTCATTCTGGCACAGTAGCGTCTTCTACCTTCCAATCCGGGTACTCATCAAACAGCCCTCGTACAAAAATTTCTCAATTCCCTTCTTAGACAGAAGAAACAGCGATTGGTTAGTGTAACTTATAGACCGATAAATTACTAGATATCGATTTTGCGAGGAACTAAAAGTGCGTCCTCCTTATTTGGCGGTTAGTCCTAACAATGACTCTCTTTATTTTCTGTCCAAATATCATGCATGTAACGAGAATACTTAAAGTGCGTTTGACTGTATGTGAAGAGGGTGGTCTGTGTATTTGCTGCTACAAACTCTTCATTTGTTTGTGATGAGGCGTCACTATCAGATATGACAGCCCAGGTATACTAGGTCCTTGACCACCTTAAAGTAACAGCGGCCTGTTTTGACGTTCTGACTGATTTGTCAATGTTGTGTGGCCGTTTCTGGCGGTGCTGATCCAATTTTTGCCAATCCGGCTTCAATGCTGGCAAACCCGACAGTGACAGCTCACTGGGTTATCGCAATTTTGAAAAATTGTTCTTCTGGTGTTGGCTTGCGATTTTCGCATAATTTTCTCAAATACGATATTAGGGGGTTCACAGAGAACCTTTTAACGTCGATACGATTGCTTTCGGCTCTTAAAGAGGAACGGTGGTTGTGCATCGTCACTCTCCACAGTCTGGTGTCCATAAAGGTTGCCATATGAGACCTTAAAAATTATAAGGAGTTTGTGAGATCTTGTATACAATGTTAAAGAGGAGCAGTTTAGAGTGTGCCCCGTAGTGTGAGTCGGGGCTACAATACTGAGGTTTCATTCATAAAGCGTACTTTTGCCCCGCAAAACCTTGCAAATGTGTTGGTGTGCTGTGTTTTACAGTAGCCATGCTAAGCTCAAAAAACTAGGACTAAAAAATTAACAACAATTAATGGTTAGGATGCAAGGGAATGAGGAAGGAGATCAAGTCTAAGACGGGAAATGATCAGGTCAAAATCAGAAAGGGTGAGGTATGAGTTGGCGTTTTAGAGCATGCAGGTGATAAGTTCATTGGAACTGTAAGAGGTGTGATAGGTTGGAATATAGAAGAGACCAGGATAGAGCAAATTACGAGGGCAGCGCAATTCATAGAACCATAGAGCAGTCGATGAATGAAGTGACTTTCAGCTATGTCTCTGCTTTTTTCGAGGCTTCTCAGGTTAAGAAGTTTGAGGCGATCACGATAGCGATGTAAGGTAAAGAGTTTATCCCAAGGTTGTCCTCGAAGGGCAAATCAAAAAAAAAATAACGTTAAATGTTCTCGATTCAGGATATATGAACTCACTGAAAGGGGGACCACACTTGGTTGCCATATTCGAGAAGTGGCCGGATAAGGGTAATGTAAAGTGATCTCGCGTTCAAAGGATTTGAATTTCTTTAAAATTCTTGCACACAGCGCGTTTGAAAGAAAATCAGGAAACATTACGTCGGTGGTTGAGAGTGTCCATTGTCTGAGTGATATAAGTATCACCAATAAGTTGAAACGAACGGTTTTGAATCCGATATAGCAGCTGCAGATAGTGAAATATTTCTTATGCGGCTTGAGGAACCCTAGATACATCGCAGCGTTTTTGACGACATCGAATATAAGGTCATAAGCAAGCAGATTGGCCTTGTCCAAAGAGCTGACAGTTCATTATTGAGATGGAGGACGAAACAGAATTTCTAATTTTTACTACCTTTGGGATATTGTAGCATTTTTTGCCTCATGCACACGCATGAGGAAAACGTTGCAGTCATTCCTAGCTCGTTTAAACTTTTTTTTGTTTTCCTCTATCGGGTAAGTCTTGAAGGACCGATAAAAAACATTTCTCTAACCCTGGCAGCCTTTTTACAGCTTGAGTCGTACCACATCCCTTCCTTTCGTTTATACACTTCATCCGACGAGGGATAAAGTCGTTATCGAGGAAACATAACGGGTAGTTAAAATTTCTAATTCCTTTCTCTTATTGCCATACGGTTCTTTTAGGAATCTTTTCTCTAACTGCGTGGTGGGTGTACGAAAAATTAGCTGATATGAAACAATAGTCCAACGAGCCAATAGGGGATAACACATCGACCTTGTATTTGTCAGGATGACAAGTTAAAAACAAGTCCAGGGTGTTGGCGGCATAATTGTCAACGTCTGATATACGTGTGGGCTCATTTACAAGCTGGGTTAAGTCATTTTCCACAACAGAAATCTCAACTCACTGTCCTTCAAGTGTTTTCTAGAAGACGCAGTGGGTGGAATATCTTAAAATGTTGAGGAAGCCTTAAGCGCCAAAGGCCGCCAATCCTGGGTAGTGAGGTGCCCAATTGGAAGTGACCGCAAGGTTGCCATATTCTGCTATTACGGAGGTCAGAGGCCCCTGGAATTTTTGTTCTAGCTTGACCTAAGAGTTGGCCCCCTTGCTGTAGTTTATGCCCAAAGTCGCGGGAAGAGTAGACCAAATGATGCTTGGACATCTCATGTGTTGTAGCCTGTTACAACCTGTGCTAAGCCATTTGATTACTATGGAACTGATTGGTCTATTCGATGTAGAGTTGCACTGCAACTGGATGCCATGACCCACAAAATGGCTGAGGTATTAGATAGGCCTCGACCCTTCACCAAAGGGGAAGTTCGTGCCTTACACGCAACTTCGAATCTGGTACTAGTGGTGGTACTCGTACTACACGAAGGACGAAGGTTTTGATATCTCGTGCGAAGACGCACCGTAGGCTTGAGCCTTTACGGCAGTTACCTACGTAAAACACTAGTGACATCTGTTCTTCGGGTGTTGTCTGTCCAGAATGTAGAAGTCACTCAGAATTATGTTTATAGAAATCGCCGGTATTGACGATTTCAGTATGAGGATACAGGGATGCAATTCCTTGAATGTCACATAAGGGTTGCAAAATTCTTTGGACAATCTTTTGATAAAACCGACTGATGAGTTGTCTTGAAGGGTAATCTCATCAATATGCGAGCAGAAGTTTAACTCTCTATCGTATAATATTCCAAAGTCGCGAAGCGATTGGACCTGGGGTACAAGTTGGCCATTCAGAAAAAAAATTCGAGGAGGAGATGAATGTGACTTAGGTGACAAAGTCATAGATTGACTTTTAGAGCGATTAAGCACTAGGCTAGGGTTGCCTTGTAAGCTTCGTATCTTGAAGTGATTGTACCTATTACATAACTTTTTTGTTAACCGATTTTTAAGACCTTAGTTTAGCGGGTGCTTTAGACATTTCTTTCGTAATTTACAATATTTTTTAATCTTATTTGCCTAATGATTGAGCAGTCAATCTATGGCTTTAGCCTTATTTCTGTCTTTTTGGGCAAAAGTTTTTTGGCTGTACTTTCGTTCAGATATTCTCATCTTTACCATATTTTGGTTGGGTCATCAGAATAAGGTTATCCCCGCTGCTAAGTAGTTTGTAGAAGTGATTTTTTCATATCATAAGCGCCGAAAAGGACTAAAAGTGTCTTTAATAACGAGAATGATATAAAGCCTGTTGATTCTGTCATTTAAATCCATCTGCCGTTCGTCGGCCTTTGAAGTCAAGTAATCTCCAACAGAATTTTAAGTGTCGCTATTCTCTGCTAGTCAATACTCTGGTCTTTAAGTGACTCAGTGACTACCATAATCATACAACATCCAGTTGTATGGCTGGTCAAAGCAGTCGTCAGCAAGCACCGCCACTACCGCCACTTGTTAAAGTAAGTTTTACAAACCCGAATCTGCATGAACTTCAGGTCTCCAGGTCTAGATGCAAGGATCTTAAAATCATGTAACTTAACAAACACCCTCTCCTAGCTTAATTGAGTCTACTGAATACAGGCTAACAATGGGTACCTTCTCCCAGATATCGGCCTTTGTTAACTGTAACACATGCATCTACTCGTACATGTATCTATGTATCCATAGTCGTAGTGTGTTTATAATCAGCTAGGTTACATTTTTCACACATTCCCGAGCTGGGAAAATCACTGTAATTTTCCGTAGATAAGAATATACTCGTACTTCATGTAAATTTGCATAAAAAATTTTTTTTCCTAGTGTATGCGAGTACTAGTAGTCAGTGTCAGTGATTCAACATTCATCTAAATATGCAAGGTGTCAAAAGCTATAAATAGTTGCAAGCCGCAGGTTTGCTAATAAAAACCGTACTCCATAGATTTCTGATTAATTAATTCAATTAAATTGTAGTTGCCCTGAGACTGCAACTTAAAAATTCATAAAGTCCGCAATTCTACGATGCCAAGAGTAATAAATTATCGGCATGAACGTTAAATCTTATATGAACGGTGGGTGAGACCATTTTCAATTATTGGCTCGCAATCTTGTAATTTATTTCATTAAGTTAAGTGATGGGGTATCTTTATAATGATATGAAAATAGCGCTTATTAAATATAATTAGTAAGCGATATGGGGGAGTAACTTATAACATAGACTGCTAAGGCTTTTAAAAATTGTTTAAGACGGGCTAGGCTGTCTTCTTCTGTTAAGATTTCGATGATTCAGATGAGCAATTAAGGAGATTTGACCAGAAGATCACAACCTTCTACTTCTATCTGATTCGACCACAACAGCTTTTGCTAAAATGAAATGAACAGCCAGTGACTTCAATTGTTAGGAGAGTATTTCAAAAAAGTGGATGGAACAAATGTTTAGCACACAATCTACCCTTAGCCTTAACTTCGCGCCTTATGATAAGTAGTTTGATTAGGAATTCAAGAATTCAAAAGACATTTAAACAGTGTTCTAGATATGACAAAAAAGTTCTGCCTAGGAAATTTAACGCTTAGCTAGACAAGGCTATTTCAACAGACGTAGCCTGCACGTCAATGAATGTGAAATCTTGAAACAGCTGACTGTCCTAACTTAGATTGAACCAGAAATAAGTTCGTAGAGTAGAGTTCTCTTGTGTGTCCTTGTCCTACCTTAGAATGGGGGTCACCAGTAACAGTAAGTCCCTACTCTTGCTGGCCAAAAAGGCATGGTTTGGTCGATCAATCATATATTACTGATCTACACCATCAAAGGCTTCTACCCAATATAGAAGAGATACAAAAAAAATGCGACGAACAAAGCAACAGTCTCTGATATTAATGGATTCACTTTTGGCGACCCTGGCAAATGATTAAAGAAAAAATATCTTCGGATCTTCACTTGGAATTTTCGGACCTTAAACAGACCGCATGCAGCCGAACAGCAAACGGAGATCCTCAATTATACAGTGCAAGATAGACATAACCGCCATACAAGAAATGCAATGGGGTGGGCCAGACAAAAAAGGGCTGAAAGACTGTGAGATAATATTACAGACAAGGAAAGAAAGGCAAGAAAACCTAGTCTTAAACTTGAGACATGTATGCGAATGCTTGACGACGATTCGCATAAACGGTTAACTCACCAACATAAGCCTCACAAAGCACGACTTTACTAAAGACTGCTTCAATGAGATCCTTGAAAAAACGTATGAGGAGATAAGTACAGACATTATGGGATCATTTGTATTGATCCTACGATTTCTACATGTAGATGTTCGTAAAGAGATCTGGCTGACTCCTGATCAAGAAATCGTTATTCAAACTGGTCATATTGAGATTCACGCAAGCCACTCCTTTAGTGTTTTGGATGTCCGAACATTCCGAACAGCTTACATCCACAGTGATTTCAAATAATCCGTACGCTAGGACACCAAAACAGGATTATTGGCTACAATCGCAAGATACTGCTCGAGCCTTTTCTGATCCAGTTGCATTAAGCTCTAGAGGAATCCGATGCCGCCAACACTTAACATAGAGTACCAGTGGCATCGCTGCCAAATTGCAATCAGAAGGGCCGCCTCTGGTGTACTGGGGTTTTACACGACCTAATAAAGAAACCCGTGGTTCAAATTGAGACAGGCGAACCTGAAAAAACAATGGATGTACAGAAAGGCCCTACAAAAAATAAAAGAAGGCCTCACTAGCTGTACAAGAAGAAAAGAAGGGAAGAACATAGGTTCCTCAGAAAAAAAAAACGAGCACGAGAAGCGGTTGATCGAGGCCTTAATGAAGTTATACCAAAAAATAAAGTGATCACGCCAAAGCTGTAATGTTTGAACAGAAATGTGGAAAGTTGGAGATGGAGACCAGTTGGTGCTAAGAATTTTAAATGATTATTTCTGCAGTCAGTTATGACGAATAACATCCTATCGTCAGACAGAATGAGCCAATGGACGATGACAAATAAAATTTCAGTCTAGCGTACCAAGATGAAGTCAGGATGGCAAATTCCGAGCTCAAGTTTAACATAACTGCTGGACTCGATGGCTTAGTTGTCAAGAACTGTTTAAGGCACTAAGTTTATATTGATTGGATACGGAGCATACATCTCTATAGACAACTGGATAATTTCAGCAATATTTGTCCGATCCTGAAGAAGAGAAATCCCATGAAGTGCTCCAACTACGCCGGAATAAATCTCTTCAATATTTCATCCTATCTGTCAAACTATTTGAAGGCCCAAGGCCTAATTGGGATCTCCTTCGAATGCCAGAATAAAAAAAGAGGGTTCATTTGGTCGGTCGCATCGGGAAGTAGAAAATTGTTTATATATTATACATGCGGATGAAATATTGTCGTAGAATGCACCCGATTCCTCCGTATAAGAATCTACAACGGAACATGGTGGTGATAGACGGAAACTCGATTCCAGTAAAACTAACGTTACACACTTCGAGCTGGCAATATTGACTTGGATTACCTAGCAAACGTACGAATGCGAATATCAAGAAGAATATAGTGCCAAGAAAATACTATAAAAATCTTAAACATCGGACATCTACGATGTCCAAGTCTTTGGAAGTCTTTCCGATGAACTTGCATCAGCAGGATCAAGTGTGAACGATTATTGGCAATGCTCCCAGGTGACTCCAAACAAGAAACCTATGATTCTCCGATGGATTTCATTGGCCAATTGCGCGTTCATTTTAAAGGAGTTTGGTGCAACGCTTCATGTAAGGACATGAACAAAGACTACAGCAGTTATTGAAGCTTACCAGTAGAGAAGGCAAGCCATACACCAATTTTTTCGACGGGGAAAAATAAGAAGATGGTAAAGCTCGATGCGGAAGCCATCTGAAGAGATTGCTGTGGAAATTTCAAGACCTACGTAAGCACAGCTGTCGAAGTAGAAATGGTTATGAAAAAATTTTCAGCGAATCAGCAGCGGTGCTTATATCTACGTAGTGGGATACTAGCACTGTGCTCGAAAGGATCTGGCCCTCCAATTTAATGGTTGTGCCGTCTGGTTTACTGCCCAATCACGTAAGACTCTCAATGTTGTGAAGCAAAAAAATGGCCCCGAATAAAGAAGATATTACTGTTGACGACATCAGCAAATGAAAAACCCTAGACTTTTAAAAGACGGGTAATATCCAAGTATCCAATAGGTACTCTGCAATGACTAGGCGAAAGGAAAAGGAAAAAACTGTGAAATCTACCCCATACTATCTTAATGTTACAGAGAGAAGATAGGAATTTGTCAGCGGTCTTACGTAAAAATTCTTGAGCTTCACGTTAAGTGAGCGAACACATTAAGTCTTAGTTCGCAAACATAAGCCTGATATGAGCTCATGTTCTCACAGAGGAGAAGGACGACTTTGTCAAAGATTTATTTTATCATTTTACGATGTCCTCGATCAAACTTGTATGCTGTGTCTCAAACGCGACGTTAATATCGTCCATAGAGATTTAGAATTTAGCTAGGAAAAGGCAGCATTTCTCCATACTGTTGGAAATTAAATTTCGCATGACCCTATCTCCGAAAAAGCATTTTGGCTGATTCATCTTGTTGCGGTTCGCCAGCAAACGTTTCGCATACCTCAGAAACACACGATTCTGGGTATCTAATGATCAAAACATCATCAAACAAATTGAGCACATTGCTATCAAAGCATATTCTGGATATCCGAACATTCTAAGGAGCTAACACCGGCTCTGACCACTACTTTGTGGCGAAGGTGCGAATGCAAATAACCCGAACGACAAAACACCGAAGCAGTACTGTAAGGAAATATGGCGTCGAATGACAGCAGTCCCAAACGACTACAAGAGCCCTTTTTGATTGAGTATTCCAAAACTTCTCGAGAAGTTCTATGCCACTAGATCATGTACAGAAGACCAGTCTCATCAAGGTATCAGAGACTCCGCATCTGATGTGTTTCGCCTGACCACCAAAACGAAATTCCTGGTTTGAGGTAGCTCATTGAGACAGAGGGGCATCGCCTTCTCAAAAAGAAAAAGGAAAGAGCAGAGAAGCGCTTGATTGAGGCATTGGAAAGAAGATACTGAAGGAACGGTGCCCAGAAGTGCTAATAAAATGTCAAAAAAAGTATCAAGGACACAAATCCCGAACAGAGGCATACATAGATGAGGATGGGAATCTAATTGTAGAGTTACATTTGATGCTGAAAATCCGAAGACTTTTTAACTTTGAAGAAGACCAGCACCTTGAGGTCAAGCAGAAGTGGAAATTGGAGAAGATACAACGATGAACCCCATGCTGCGACCTTGACCTTGCCAAAAGGGCCAAAATCCATTGTCTTAGATTGCCAGTCCGGAATCTTCAAATCCATCAAGGGGAGAAAACTCGATAGAGATGGCGCGCTTAGTTGACAGAGGACCCTTATCAACTTGGTGTGCGCAGCAGGAGGAAGAATGCATCGCCAGCTTAGGAAGAAGAAAAAAACGAAGAAACAATGGGTCTCAGGAATGTTAAGTGAAGGTTAAAGGATAGCACCACTCGAATTGATGCTTTTAATGTCAACCATTGGAATAAGATATTGCAGCAGAGGCCTAGTCACTGCTGAAAATTTGAAGAAGAACAATTTACCGCTATCTAAAATGATGTTCCATTCAAGCTGGACACAAAAGTTACTATGTACCCTAACAACACTAAGTAGGGATAGGAAGGTTCAAATTCAAAATGAACAAATGTGTAAGAAACCGGAGAAAATGATCTGGTGAGTGAAAGAGCATGCACCAGTTTACCTGTATAATTTTGCCGGATGAGCGCATGTTCAAAGAACCGAGCCTCAGCAGCGTTTGCAAGGTCCTGAAGAAAGAAAATTCACTGAATCGAATTCACTGTCTTAACCACAACAAATATTCACTATGAAGGTCTTGGAGAAGATCAAATCGATACTCACCATCTCTTCAACGATTTTAAGCCTGCTTATTATCGCGTTGATAAATGCGTCACAGACCACTGCGATAAATGGATAAATGATGCTGCTCGCAGAAGTCCACCCTGGTTGACATACTCTATGCTATATTTGTAAGCGATATTTACATCTTTACTGAAAGTCAGCCGCCAATCAGGCCTCCAAATAAAGCAGCTTCGCTGCAACCTACTTCTAGTAAAGATGACGGACCAGTTTAACTATCGCTTATGCTTGGTGTGGAATAGAAGACATATTTCGTGTAACGCTTAAAGCAGATTACCTTATCAGAAATCGTATCACCCTAAGGATTCAACACAGTAGAGTGCTATTAAAAAGGTCACTTACCGATGTTTTAGTAGTACTTCTCCAGTGAGAGTCTAAGTTGGATCATTAAACGATGGTAAAACAGCAGCGTATTCGGTGTCCACCTGCCTATGTTTTTACTCATGAATACTACAGGAACTGTCAGAACGAAGAAAATAAGCAAACCATGACCTAATAACCCGGTAGGCTCCCAAAAATAATTTCTAAAGATTTTTCTCTTTGAAGAGATCAGCGAATTGGCCTTCTTTGATTTGTTAAAATCCTGGATTTGCTTAGAGTATCCTTATAAGGTGTGATTCATCGTAAGCTTTGGTTTTCAATAGGCTTTTTTGACAGATAATGTACTATTCCTATCAAACTGCTTTGTCATTTTGTTCAATATTGTTTGACAAGTCACACACACATGTCTCCAAATCGTTCAGCTGTATTAGGAAAATCAGCGTTCTGTGAGAAATGTTTTTTGTGCCATTCGAGGAACTTACGGTGCTCATAATCGACTTACTGAAACCACTATTGCCAATACCATTCACAAATTTGAGTACTTGTTTACATTAGTGGATGATACTCGACTAGATAAACCACATTTAGTACGTAGTGAAGAGATTATAGAGATATATAGCTGTAGCTGAGAGTGCGCACGAAGACTGTGATGAATCGCTTGGTGTATTCGACGACTTGGCATATTTTTCGTGAGAATCTCGGCCCAAAAGCGTAAAAAATTCAACCTGTGCAATTTGGGCTCTAAAAAAAACTCACTGAAAATCCGATGTTTTTTCGTGAAATTTTATTCAGTGACGAAGACCATTTCTGGCTCAATAGATACGTTAATAAACAAAATTGCCATATTTGCGTTGATGAGCAACCCGAAGAGTACCAAGAGCTACCATTATATCCATCAAAAACAACGGTTTGGTGTAGTTTATGGGCGGCTGAAATCATTGGTCCATATTTCTTCAAAAAAGAGGCAAATCAGAATATTACCGTCAATGGTAACCGTTATCGCGCCATGTTAACGGACTATGTGCTTCCTGAAATTCAAGCACATGGTATCGGTGAGCTCTGGTTTGAACAAGACGGCGCTACGAGCCATACAGCACGTGAAGCAATTTACTTGCTGAGAAATCATTTTGGTGAGCACTTAATTTCACGTTTTGCTACGGTAAATTTGCGCCTAGATCGTGCGATATCACACCTTTTACTATTTTATCTAGAGATATGTAAATTCTCAGGTCTTCAGGAATAAGCCAGTTACGATTGATGCTTTGGAAGCCAACATTACTCGTGTTATCCGCGAGATACCAGTCGCTATGCTCAAACGAGTCGCCCAAAATTGGACCTTCGGAATGGACCACCTCAGGCGTAGCCACTGCCAAAATTTACATAAAATCATTTTAAAACAAAACCATTTTCAGTCAAACCTGATGATGAATCACCCTTTATAGTAAAGTATTGTGTCAGAAAGAATCTCTTTGGCCTCTGTGCGAGTATTTTTGTATCTTCGTACGTCCTCAATCCAACATTATGTATCCTGCTGTCTTGTTTGAAGACCGGAGCTTATGTGTAGACTGTCTGATAAGCAAGTTCCTTCCAAAGTACTAATCCAAGCCTCTGAAATGCAAAATTTTCTATCAAGAGTGCAAAATTTTTAACCGACACTGTAATTTGTGTGCACTCTTCTTCTGTTCGGCAAATATTCATATGGAAGTGGAAAAGTGCATTTAATTTTGGGTCAATGCGCCTTTTATTGACCCGTTTATACGGGGGTAGCTATCGTATTATGTTTTCCCATTTCCCGTATTCAATTCAAATCTGAAATTTTCAGTCGTTTCGTCTTTTGCTAAAAGTTCACCTCCAACCACCACCATCTCCACGTAATCTAAGCAAATGGACACAGTTGGTGGTTGTCGTCAAATGTAAATTGCACAAGAGGATACTCCTTCCATATATGGGGATGAGTTCCGAATGAATGAGTACAGTCAAGTCAGCTCGAAAGAACCCAAGAGCTATTAAGTTCCGGCTTCGTGACTAACGTGTGGAGCCAATTCGCTTTAAATGTTACAAAAGTCAACAACTGTTGAGTTGAAGACTTGACGGCTTTGTGCATAACCCTAATGAGTGCCCTTCGGTTGGTTACGATTACGTAAAGGAATGCAAGGCAACATTGACATATGTACGACAAGTACACTCCTTGACATTTGAGTAATGGAGCAACTTGGAATGTGAGGATTCTTTCTCTAGCTGCCCCTCGGATCGTCAAGTAATGGACAAATGAATGGGTTTCCGTGCATTGTGGTTTGGTTGGGTTGGCAAAGCAATCGTTGCCTTTATCAGAGAGAATTGTGAGCTTATGTCTACACCTACTTATACCATGATGTCTCTAGAAATCTATAGATACGAGTGTATTCGTACGTAAATGGTATTAATTCTTATCGGGGCAAGAAATCCGATTCCGCGGAAAAGGACATTCATTCGGAGGCACGCGAACTGAAATCCGATAACCGAGGAGGAAAGAATTTTCGCCAACAAAGGAAGGATGCAAATCAAAGTGGTGGAAGTCGAAAGAAAAAGGAACGAAATAAAATCAGGCATTCTGAGATGATGACTGTACCTTTGACCTTGGACATTGTTTCTTGGTTTGACTGGTTCTTGGGTAGGTGATTTAATTTTATGAAAAAAAAAAACATCGACGCGGGACTGACGTTTTGGTTTGGACTTACCTATATCACAATTCTTTTAAATTGCCTTGTTAATAAATGTGCACTTTTGGCAGTAGGGCAATGGGCAAGGTGATGGAAAATGGAACTGTAACCCGATGCAAGATCAGACCTTTCCCAGTCGCCTTGCATAGAAAACTGAAAATACCAACTGGGAAACTTACCGCAGAGATAGATCAAAAACTTTATATCCTCAATGAATTCAAAATAGAAACTCCTACGAATATCAAGATAGCTAAGACTCCCCATATTGGTATACTAAAGTCAAAAGCTCAAACTTCTGATCCAACTGGGATAAATATTAGGTCAGTCGGAAGGCATACAAGAGCGCAATCCGCAGCGCTAAAAGAAAATCATGGAGAAAGTTTTGCTCCAACATTAAAAGCACAACAACGTGTGTGAAGCCAATTAAAGTCATATCTAAGGAACCTACAGTAATTGGAATTCTAAGACTAACAAATGGTATCTACACGAAATCCATCATTGAAGCTTTGGGATTTCTATTAGAAGTCCACTTTCTTGGATGCGCTCCAGTACATCCAAATAAGCAATACGCTTACAATCCCTGAATCGGACGGTATCATACCAACCATGCCTCGAAAAACAAAGCAAGCTATGATTTTCCAAAAAAACACAATTTAGCAGTAGGATCAAGTATGGATACGTGCCAAAATGTTCAGGGAAGTAAAGGTAGTTTTCATTCTCAAGGCAGCTAAGCCAGGCAATACCCATCCATAAGACCTCAGGCCCATAAGTCAAACATCATACATTTCAAAAACTTTGGAGAAAGCACTTGACACTCATATTCGAAGTAATCTGCACCCAGAAGACTTAGCCTCAACCCAGCATGCCAATACAAAAGGCAAAGGCACGTAAACGGTGGTACGCGAAGTTTTCAGCACCATTTGAAAGAATCTTCATTACAAAGAACACAAATTAGCGGTCTTCCTTGACATCGAAATAGCCTTCAACAATATCAACATTCCCATATCATCCATACGAGGATAATGTGATACTTATGGCCACCGGCAAGCTCCTGTCCACGATCAGTGAAACTCTAAACCATGGCCTTAGAATCCTTGGAGGCTGAGCCGAGCCCTGTAGGCTGGGAATCAACTTGTAAAAAACAGAGCTTGTCCTATATATACATGAAGGGTTAATGCCACAATTTGATCTTTCTTCCATAGATAGAACAGCCCTTCGACTTTCGAACAGTGCTAAATACCTAGGTATCGTACTAGATAGTAAACTGAGTTGAAACCCCAATTTCAAACAACGTGTAAAGAAAGCAGCGATCGCCTTCTACACTTGCAGCCGAATATTTGGGTTAATATGGGGATCTAACACAGATGGACGTACACCGCTATCGTCAGACCCATCTTAACCTACGGCAGCTTAATATGGTGGCAATCCACAAATAAAACTAGCAACCTTTGGTTAATGAGAAAAGTATTGCATGTATAGGTACGACTCATGGCATGAGAACAACGGCAACGGCGGGACAGGGAAATATGTACACTTGGTCTTCTGCCCCTAGAACTATAGACGCAAGAATCTGCAGTGAAAAGGGCTTTAAAATTGAGTCAACTTAATGGGTGGAAACCAAATCCTAAAGGCCACGCATCGATGATTACAATTGAACTGGGTTTATCCTCCAATACGGACTACATAATACCCAATCACAACTTTGATACCACCATTCGCCTGCGTTTCCCCAAGCAGAGAGGATTGGGACTGGAATTAAATGGTAACAGACTCCATACGCATTTTTACGGATGGATTAAAGATTAATACAGGAACCGGGGCCGGAATCCTCTCTTATCAACTAAACGAACGTGTCTTCCAGGTTGATATATCGGCTGAAGCAGAAGCAGCCAAACTTTCAGCGATAAAAGCAATATGCCATGAGGATTTTACTACATATATCACCTTGGTCAAGTTTATTCATCAAAATTTATATTGTCTCCTTGAAAGTAATCCCCATCGACTGCAACACAATCCTCGAAACATTTTTTATATTCGGTTTTCGATATGTCCATTAGTGCTTTCTGCGATTCTTCCATTACTTCCTCTCGGCTGCTGAAACGCGTTCCCCGTAGTGGTTTTTTAACTCGATTGAACAGAAAAAAGTCACAGGGAGCCAAATCAGGTGAATTCGATGACTGTTGGATGGTATTTGTTTCATTTTTCGTCAAAAAATTACGAATAATGATGGCAAAATCCACGAGTTTTCTGCCCACAATTCTAGTATCTTTCGGCGAATTGCTTCATGCAAACGTCTCATAACGCCCAAATAATACGCTTTGTTTACTGTCTGGCCTTCTGGCAAAAATTCATTATGCACTACAATGTTGTAGTCCATGAAAACCGTGACTGAAAACGACGTTGTTTTTTTGGTCTCGGCTCATTTGGTGAACGCCATTCACTTGTCTGGATTGCGTGTGGTACACATAAACCCACGTCTCGTCTCCAGTAATGATCCTTTTTATGAATGTGGGATTGGATTCAGCCTCGCAAATCATCTCTTTTGCGACGTCAACAAGGTCTATTTTTTGCATGAAATTGAGGTCTTTTGGCACCAACTTTGCTGCTACATGACGGAAACCCACATCAATAACCAAAATGTCTTGGACGGATCGATATGCAATATCCAAGTCCTCCGCTATATCTCTGATGGTTAATTTGCGGTTATTGAGCAACATTTCTTTTACTTAATCAATGTTTTCGTCTGTTTTCGATGTCGATGGTCTGCCACTGAGTTCATCATCTTCGATTGACTCACGACCACTTTTGAACCGCTCGTGCCACTAGTAAACGACCGTTTTCTTTAGAGGATCGTTCCCGACACACTTTTCCAACGTTCGCGCGCCATTAAATCCGTTTTTTACGCAAATCACACACAGAGACACTACACTTGGCTACGTAACTTTTGCAAATGTCAAGCTATAACGCTAAGATTTAGAATGTCAACAACAGATGTACCAACTTAACAAAAAAAAAACTCAAATCGGAATAATTGGACCGCCACACGGTGGTGATCAAGGTGGTGTTTATTGACGGCCAGTCTGCCATCAAGGCCATTGCGGCAGTCAATATAAAACCGAGGCTTTCAAAGTGTTGTCGCGAAGAGCTTACAGCTCATTTCTTTCAGAATAAGGTTATTCTATACTGACATGCAATGAGTATGCGTACGAGTTAGTTAGAGAACTGGCAGATCAAAATATCAAAACTCTGCAAACTTAAAAATGCAAGTGGAGCGAATGATAACATACTCGTATGTACAAACAATAGCCAATGAAAAGTAGAAAGACCTTTCAAGCCGGGAAACCTCAAGACAATTATGTCCTAAACTCTGCAAATACAAAACAAATAAGATTTTCTTGAAAAACTGAACTATCTACGCTTGTTGCATTGCTCACTAGTCATAATCTGCTGGGAGCGCACGAAATAAAGCTTCGCTTTACCGATTATCACCTCTATAGAGGCTGTGGAAACATAGGCTCACGGGAGTATACCCTCCACTTTTTGTGCAGCCTCAGTAATTTGAGGCATGTAACTTTAATATACCTCATCTCCCTGCGAATATGACCTAACCTTTTATATACCTTTTCACGTTTCGAAAACCTTTCCTCTAAGGCAGTTGCTAGTACGATTCGGGTTAAATTCCCACCGATATATAACATTTACTTCTTTGATACTGTAATTAAAAATTCATTAAAATCGCGCCAAAATATTTATTTTTCTGATTGATATTCCTGTCATTGTTTCTAACCAGTCCTCAATCTTGATGTTTTGGTTCTACCTGTTTCTCCTGTATGTATTATAGTATTTCCTCATTGTAAATTGGTTTATTTATGTATACTTGTATAGCTGTATCTATAACTTTAAAATAGAAAACCCGTTTTCCAAACATATTCGAAATTAATGATTCCGGCAAGAATGTATCTTTAAATTATCTGATGTAATATTTTAAAGTTGTACAGAAGAGGGTAGTTATACAGCTTTTGGTTGCTCACTTTGACTTTTCTTTCATATTTGCTGTAGAGGAGAAAACGTGGTTCAGATCAAAGAACTGGTTATACGTCACCAAACGATACCCTCTTGGTCGTTTGCTCGGTTTTGATAGTCCCTGGATTCTTTTTTTTTTTTCTGTAATTGGTCTAGCAAATAGGAGGAATACCTGATCCTTTACCCATTTGGGCCCAAATAAAACTTCAAAATTTCTTTATTAAATTGGTAAAAACTATTAATGTTATACGAAAATAATAAAAAAACAAAAAATTTATAGATATCCTTCATTGGAAAAAAAGGCCGTCCTTAAATGAGGACTATGGGCTTAAGCAGTATGACAAATTTCAAAGCGTTCTCTTTCAACGCATAAAGTTTGCACGCACTTTTTGCTTTGCAAACGTGCTTTCTTATGACACACGGTGCATCTTAATTGCTGGGATAGTTTTTTTTTGGATAGTGACTGACCCCATCATAGTGCAAACTTTGCACCACCGAAGCTGTTGGACGCAAATTTTCACTTCTTGTGTGTCTCTAATAGTGACGAGCAATGTAGCGACGAAATTGAACCTGATCTAATGCAATGCGTTTGCCACGGCTTGATCCAGAATGTACGTGAACAAAACCCATCACCATTTTTCGCCACATATAGCAGTACGGTAAAATGAAATTGATTGATTAGCTCGATCTACACCATCCAAACCCTTTGAAAAACATGCGGAATAACATACTAAGGTCTACCTATTTCTTCTCTACTGCGCTCCATCTCTCCTTCCCAGAGGGACGACGCTATCATAGTTCGACCCCATGGTGCTGACACTGTTGTCCAGCTAACGGACGAATAAAATTTGGTCGAAACTTTAGTCAAAATCAGCATGGTTTTTCTTTTTCATTTCCTTCACTTCAACTAGAGGGAACTTCTTGGTTCTACCTTCGCGAACGGTATCTGTTGCACGAAAACCAGCTTTTCGTAAATCTCGGAGCAACTCGAAACTAGTGAAAAAGTTGTCAAAAAACACCACATGGTCTTTAGCACTTGTGCCCAGGTTGTCGAGTAATAGCTTTACTAATCTTGTATCCAATGGCTCTTTAGGATTGACTCCGCAATACAAGTCGAAGGCGAAAAAGTATCCGTTCGAACTTGGGACCATCCAATTTTTGTAGCCGATTTTGTAGCACTGCCTGGCCTCGTATGAATTGTTTCGTCAGATGCCGCCCAAAGTATTACACCATTGACTTGTCTATGGACAAATTTTGGTGGAAAACACTACACTGCAAACATTTCTTCATAAGTATATCTGCAAGCGGTCGCATCTTATACATTTGATGATGATTTGACAGCGACAAGATTGTCACAGAAATAAAGACTTTTTTTACAGACACACTAAAGTCTTCGTCCAGGCATCAGTACAAACGTACTGGTAACTAGTCAATAAAAGAATACCGAAGAATATTTTGAGTTTAGCGACAGATACTTTGAAGTCATGCTAGTTCTTCTGAGCCGCGTAAGTCTGCAAGCATTGAACAATCATGGCGGAAGCTTCCTTATTTATTCAAAAATTTGCAATGAATTTTGATTTCTCATTTCATCAAACATGGCCCCCGCCCATTTATCAAGGCTTCAAGCATCAATAACGTTGTATAATAAAAAGTGGGGGCAGAGGAATGTACTGGTCTTATCGTAACGGTTTTCAGATGACTCCATCGAAGGTTGCTATGATTTGACCAGTAACAAGCAGCCGGTGAGAGGTCCTTTTGGGTGGGAGGACCACTGGTAGTTTCTACCAGGACTTAAAACACTGTACCATAGGAGTCAGAAGCCCCCCGGATTTCGGTCCGGGCTTAACTTGTAGAGGTAGGCCCCTTTGTGGGTGCGTCATGGTGGCTGTGGTTTAAACCCAAAGCCGCGGGAAGGATCTTTGACCCAATGTAGAGTTGCAAGATACTGGTTGCTGTGACTCTAGATCAGTAGGAGGTTTTAGGTCGGCCTCGACTCTTACTAAGGACCTTTTTGCCTCCAACACGAGTTCTACTTTGGTGAGTTGACGGTGAGCGATGTTTTTTCCAAACAGGAGACCACGTTAAACACTATTTCATCCAACAATTTATCGAGATGCGCTTGCACATTACATTCAGTGGAACGTTTTTACGACAGCGAGGTTCCTCAAAACTATTTCCACATCTCTTGATTTCAGCGAGAGGCTCGTCATCGCTACTGTCCCATTCGTCTTCATCTCGATTCGTGAATACTTCGACTCTACCTGGTACGGTCCTCATCACCTTCTTCATCGGTAAGCACACTTAGTTCTGGGGGAAGTGCATCTAAATCTATCTCTGTAACATCGTCTTTCTTAAGCAGTCGTTATGACTGCTGAATTTTCGTTTAGCTATTGCTTATACAACAATTACCTTTGAAAAATAAGAATAATTTTTACCTCCGACGCTCTCAGTGGCCCAAATTGGGGACACCGTTGTTAAATCTAATCTAATGTGCGCAATCTAATAGATAAGCAGAAAGCTGAATGAAAATAAATTTGCAGAAAGTCAGTATAATCCTAAAGAGCAATGGCGAATTGCAGTAATGAGGACTTAGGTAACGGGATGAACACCTTTTTTCAAGAATGTTGGTAAAAAATGAAAGCCTAATGTTTGTATTCAATTGAATGAAAGTAATAAAATACATTTACGTGATAAAACGAGTCCACACTCCTTCCATTTCGGGTCCATTAGTGATTCGGATGTTCTTGCTATTATTAACACCCTGAAAACTAAAAACTCAAGTGGGATAGACGGCATTAGTAACGAAATAGTCAAGAAGATAAGGAAGACAATTGTAAAACCCTTCCGGCATATTATTAATCAAAGCTTTCAGTGCGGAATATTTCCTGATTGCCTAAAAAACCTCGTTAATTATTCCGATCTTGAAAAAAGGTGATTCAAGTGACCCAAACAATTATAGACCAATATTTTGGCCTCAAAGACTTTTGAAAAGGTAAAAGTTAGCAAAATGCTTAACTTTCTTGAAAAGATCAGATTTTTTAATAAGTTGCAATTTGACTTTATGAAAGGTAAGTGCACTGAAGATGTAATTGTGGCCTTTTTAAAGAGAATTTACAATGCATTATGCAATAATCAAAAAACTGCTGGACTTGACTTAGTTAACCAAGATCTATTAATCCAGAAACTAAGCAATGCTGGTTGTAAAGGCAATATATCTGAATGATTTAGGTAATACTTGTTCAATCGAAAACAGCGCGTTAGAATAAGAGGGGTTGTAAGCAATGAAGTAGACTGTCCAAATACTGGTGTCCCACAGGGGTCAGTTCTAGGGCCAATCCTTTTCCTTGTCTACATTAATTCCATATTTTCTCTACCTGTCAATGTATCTTGGGATCATAATAGATAACAAATTAAACTGGAAGTCACACATAGTGTCCCTAAAAAAAAAAAAACTACATATATATATCTTTTAACAAAATGTTTCACTTGCGGAAACTTGTGTATCAATCACGGCTTGAGTATGGTCTTGCATGTTGGGCTTTGTGCCTAAATAAGTAACCTGAATCCTATTATTGCAGCACAGAAAAAAAATTATTCAGTTATTGCTATGTAAAAACAGATTTAGGCCCTCGCTTCCCTAGTTTCAATCACCGAAAATACTACGAAAATTCGTTACCTTTATTCTAACAAAGCACTCAGAGTATTTTTTGTTAGAAGTGGTAATATTTACTTTAGAAGAAATGGATTATATTCGGTGAGAAATGACAGACAATCGACATTTTCTGACTTCAGTAGAGCCTTATATTTTTAACAAGCTGCCGTCTAAAATATCCAATCTGGTGTCACATGGAAATCAATTCCTAAAAAAACTTAAGGCTTGGCTACTTTCACAATCTGAAGTTGAAACACTACTACAAGATATGTCCTAACGTAATATTTACTTACTTTTATGTTTTACTCACATTTTCACTTTCACATATTTTGATTTGTTACCTAGCTTTCTTCTTTCTTCTTGCACTCTCCTCTTCATTTTCCCTTTTCGCCTTTAATCCTTATATAGTTAATAATTAAAATTATAATATCCTTAATTCGCGCGGTTTTTTTTTTCAAAATTTGAACGTTTATTTAAGAAAAACATGTACAACTGTATTATTTAAAGTATTGTCCATCTGAAGCTATGACTTTTTCCCATCTTTTTGTGGATCCCATCCCAAAAGAACTGCTCCGGCTTGGCAGTCAAGAATGATGTGAACCGTATTTCAGTGAGGGCGTATTGCATCGACCGGAACAAATGGTAGTCAGAAGGGGCAAGGTCTGGACTATAAGGCGGGTGGGGTAAGACTTAACATCCACTGTTTTCCAAATAGTTCTTCACCGGAATAGCAACGTGGGGCCGAGCGTTGTCATGATGGAAAATTATTTCCTCGTGTCTGGTCGCATATTCCGGGCGTTTTTCGGCTACTGCTCTCTTCAAACGGATTAATTGTGTTCGGTAGCGTTATCTATTGATGGTTTCACCCAATTTTAGCAGTTCATAATACAGCACACCTATCTGATCCCACCAAATATTAGCTTAAATAACTTAAAATTATCTTAATCTAACTTACTGGCCCCATGCGGGCACTCTTAACGAAACCTAACACTTAATCTATGTCTTTTGACGTATCTTACAGTCTATTCTTATTTTTATATTTACATTTATTCCAACTAAAACTAAGAAAATAAATTCAAGCAAAAACTTTTTTATAATGTTAAACTTAAAACTAAAACTTACAAACTACGTAAAATAAAAGTCCGTGCCGTTTCGAAGAGAGGGCACTACTTGAATCCATACCATTTAATGGTTAGTACCAGCTTTCAAAAGATACGTGTATAAATTTGACAGCTGTCGGACGATTAGTTCTCGAGATATAGCGTTGTGAGTGAAGCAACTTTTGTTATTGTGAAAAAAAATGGATTCAAAGCAATTTCGTGTGTTGATTTATCATTGCTTTTTGATGGGAAAAAATGAAACCGATGCAAAGAAATGGCTTGATAAGTGTTACCCGGACTCTGCACCAGCCGAACGAACCATTCGCAAGTGGATTGAAAAATTTAAAAGTGGTCATACAAGCACTGAAGATAATGCAAGCAGTGGACGTCCAAAAGAGGCTGTTTCAGACGAAAACATCAAAAAAGTCCACAAAATGACCGTAAAGTGAAGTTGATCGAGATAACTGCAGCTTTGAAGATATCAAAAGAGCGTGTTGGATATATCATACACGAATATTTAGACATGCGAAAGCTCTGTTCAAAGTGGCTGCCGCGTTTGCTCACAGTCGACCAAAAACAACAACGTGTTGATGATTCAGAGGAGTGTTTAAAGCTGTTTAACCGCAATAAAGCCGAATTTTTGCGTCGGTATGTGACAATGGATGAAACTTGGCTCCATCACATCACACCAGAGTCAAGTCGACAGTCAGCTGAGTGGCGAGCAGGCGACGGACCTCGTCCAAAACGACCAAAAACTCAACAGTCGGCTGTTTTTTTTTTTTAATATAACTTTTTTTAAATCTAACTTAATCCTATCTAAAATTATGTAAGTCGGCCATGGCTAAAAAAAATATTAGGCTGACCCACTTTACTTCACACGAAGAATGCAGCCGTCAAAGCGATCTCTCTCATGATACATATAATTATGATAGAAAGCCCCGGAGATCAGGTTGTTCGATGAGGTCATTGTTCTTGCAATGTGCCTTCGAATCAACTTAATGGCGAATTTTTCCACTCATTAGAAGCGTACAAAACCTCATTAGGATAGAATTTGATGTACTCAGACTCTGGTGTTCTGTATAAGCGATGAAAAGTCCTAAGACAAGCCCCCTCAAACACCCAAATCTTTTCCAATAAACTTGCTCTCACGTTGAACCACACGGGACATCCAAATACTAGCATGGGCCTTCACCCTCGCATTGAGTTGGCTGTTATATAGGGTTTCCCTATAGGGACTTGACAACTTTAAATTGAATTTGTGAACGCACTCTTTCACTAATCATCAAATTGTCACTGTCAATTTATTTAGTAAGCTCAACATTTTTATCATGGTAAAGTACACTAACGAGCAAAGTCTGCAAATTATAAAAATTTTCTACAGATATTCGGAATCGGTGACTGCAACTTTAAGAGCGTTAACTCCATTTTTCGGTCGTAATTCTCGTAGATAGGCAATAACAAGTTTAGTGCAAAAATTTGAGTCTACATATTCGTTGTGTGATGTTGCCGAGTTAGTGAGACAACAGGTTGGTCGAAGTGTCGAAAATATCGCTGCCGTCCGATCCAAATCAGTCAATTCCACGGCGTTTTCAAGAATTGGGTATCGCTCAGACCACATTAAGGCGTATTCTGCGTAAGGATCTCGGTTTAAACCCATACAATAGCAAGCTGACTCAAGAATTGAAGCCGATGGACCATTTGAAGCGACGTACGTTCTCCGATTGGGTTTTGGAGAAGATGCGCAAGATGATGAATTTCATCACAAAATCATCTTCAGTGACGAAGCTCATTTTTGGCACAATGGGTTCGTCAATAAGCAAAATATGCGTTATTGGTCGGGTGAAAACCCACAAAAAATAACTGTTTGGTGCGGTTTGCATGCCGGTGGCGTTATTGGGCCATATTTTTTCGTCGTCGATAACGATCGTCACGTTACTGTGAATGGTCAGCGTTATCGCGCCATGGTCACCGATTATTTTTGGCTCGAATTGGAGGATATGGACTTGGACGACATGTGATTTCAACAGAATGATTCCACAAGCCACACAGCACGCGCTACAATCGATTTATTGAAGAAGTATGATGAGTGTGTTATCTCAAGACATGGACCGCTTGACTATTTTTTGTGGGGCTGCGTTGTCATTGGTTTATGCCAACATGCTGACGACGTTGGAACAGCTCAGGGCCAACATTGAACGCGAAATAGCGGCCGTTTCGGCCGAAATGTGGGGCCGAGTCGTTGAAAATTGGGTCCAACGAATCGACCACTGCAAACGTGCCCGCGGTGACCATATGAACGAAGTCGAGTTCCATTCATAAATGTTTTGATTGTACTTCAAGCCAGTAATAAAGTTTTTGAAATATTATCAAATGGTTTGCCTTTTATTTAAAAAAAAAATGTTGTCAAGTCGTTATTAGAAAACCCTATACTATAAAACAGTCTCTTTGTAAAGACAAAAGTAAAATCTACGAGTATATGTTTCTTAAAATACAGATATTGATCCAGGCAGATCCCATTGACTTTTGGACAATTAAATAGCTGAAGCTGTCTGTGCTGCTCCACGATCGAAAATTTTCATCAATTCATTGTTGTGTTCCTAGAGGCCCCAGACAAAGGCGTCCGAAAGAAAATGGTTTTCGACTTCTGAAAGTTGATTTCCAACTTCCAGTCGTCGCAATTCGCTGAATTTTGTCAAAGACACGTTGCAAAAGTGTATTAATGACCGCAATTTTGGACCTTATCTGTACGCGTACGTCTTCTGCGTACGCTATGGTATGATGAAGTGAACCTATCAGATCACTTGTGTAAATGTTGAATGTTGTTGCAGTTCGTTTTTAATGTGAAATGTTCTAGCAGAAGTCACATCGCCATTTTTCACAATGAACTGCCTATTTGTTAAGATATGGTAAAGAATATACAGAAGTGGCTTACGAAGAAGAGTCCCTCTAACCATACGGTATCGAAGGATTTTTCCAAGCCAATCAGGCATCTGTGCACTGGTTCTTGCTTTTGTTCCATTGAATATCAGAAAAAAATTAGTCAGGACTCTATTGATCACATTTCCGAAAACCTTACTGATGCTTGGTAGAAGACTAATCGAGCGAAGATTCGCTGTATTGGACGTATCTTAGTCCCTTTTGGGGATGGGATGTACCACTGCAGTTTTCAAATGCGCTGGGTAATGGGCATCATTCATTGCATTATTAAACAGAATGCTATAAATGTCACCGCTTCTGGTGGGAGATGTCGAAGTACATTGTTCGGTATTTTATCGATTCCCACTGATTTCTAACTTCTAAGCGACTCGAAGATTGTTTGGAGCTCCTCCTTCGAAATAAAACGGTGGTAGTACCCTTTCATTGGTGATGATATTATTTACCATATTCTCATCACTGAACTGGGTGAAACCCGAGCTCTCGAATCGTCAATTCACTATTTAATTTCGACGGTAGATGTTGTGCGATTCTCCAAATCGTGGTTCGTCATCCTCAACGGCCTTTTTTGGGTCTATGCCTGCTGCTACAAGTATTTGTTCGTTGTTCGTCGTTCGGGCAATTTTAAGACATGAAAGATCGTTTTGATTATTTCTCCGAAATATTTTATATATTTCCGGGAACATATTCAGGTTGCTGGTTTTTTACAGCCTGAATTTTATCGTTCTAATACAAACTTATAGAATTTCTGTAATTTTCCTTTATTAATGTTTGGAGGTTTTTAATCGACGACTTTAGTGTAATAATCTCCGGATTATGTCTGTCAGTAAGCTGTCTGTACAATGTTTTTAGCCTTGACAGTAGTCTACTTTTATGTCGGTGCAGTGCGTCAATAGTTACGTTGCGGAATAAGTCTTCGTTGTTAGTGTGTTGATACCGATATATCGTTTTGTCCATTGTTTGTTTGATTGCCTTGTCCTTTAGTCTTAGATACCTATCAATTTCCTTGTTTGACAGATTTCTATTAGACGGTGGGACGAACAAATTCGAGGAGAGTGCTCTTGTAAGTATTCTTGAGAAGTGTGTCTAACGCACCCTAATATAATTGTAGGAATGCCTTTGAACTATTCCTTATTAATTATTTGTCTAAAAACACGTTAACAGCTTCTTAACCATCAAATGTCAACAAAAGAAAAACAGAAATAATTAAAAGCTAACGGTATTTGTTTAGATGGCCTCGTTTGGACACGGCTGGCGTACCTATATGGGTAGGATATCCTCTTTGATTTGTATACTTATCCATACAACTACCTTTAAGCTAAAATCTGAAGAGTAAACCGTGCAAATCACTTCAAAATCTGCAGCCCTTTCACGCTGTCACAAAGAACTTTTTCAAAAGAAAACAACAAAAAAAAAAAAAAAAAAAAAAAAACTCAGCCTCGCATTGGTAAAAATAAAATTATCGTGTTTTCCCGCCATTTCTATACACTCACACACCACCTGATTCTCATTATCTAACTATGGCGTGACTAGGCTCACCTGCTGCCGGCCTCTCTTCCGGCAGACATAAATGCCGCCCTTCTCATTTACGAATTAAAAATAAATTTTCCAGGAAATCACGTCGTTGTGTTTTAATTAGTGACTACCGTTAGTTAGGACTCCTCGTCGTTGACTTTATCAATATAACACTTGAGCCTCAAAGTATGCTAAATAACGGACATCATTTCCGGTTGAAGTGTGGTTTTGCTTGACTCGAAAAAGTATCTCAATCTCAGCCTAGAAACACACCCCCTGGGATAGTTTAGAATTGGAGAAATTTATTCAAATTCTCGCCCCCTAAAAGGCCACCGTATTTAGTGAATGGAAAAAGTTTTACAATTTGCGGTCACGTTACCTTGGGGTGGTTCCTGGTTCTAGTGGTTCTAATGGCTCCAACAGTCGGTGGCCGGAGATGGACGCACTCAGGTTGTTTGGATTTTGATTCATGGCCAACTTTGGATTTTTATACTTTCCGGGAGTTAAGGAATTTACCCATCGATACAACAATGAGATGATATCATCTCCGTTTCGATGGAATGTAAACATAGTCTTCGGGGTAAGTTTTAGATGGGATTTGAAGTGAGATACAGAAGATTCGTGGCGAGGAAGAATACCTATATATCCGCAGAGAATGAGGGTGAAAGTATTTTTAGAAGTGAAAGGTTTTTGTTGCGGCAAAACGTATTTTTAACTTTGCAGTCTTAAAGGTTAAGAGGTGACCTAACGAAGCACGGGAAGTTGTAAAGTCGACCACATTACAGCGGGAATCAGCGGAATATATATATATATACATATATTTTATAGAGTTTAAGAGGTGAAATGTTGGTTTAATGAAGAATTAAGACTTCGCCCACCACGTAGATTGCGATAACGTGCTGGGAACGTACAACGCATAGGAGAGTACTCGTAGCATGTTCGGGTGATAAAAAATATTGCTCGGAGGGGCCCAGAATTTATGGTAGTGAAGGAATCCACATTGTCGCCAGAAGTTCCGGCCGACAGTGGTGTATTTACGGTAATGATGTTTTCGTTTAATGAGGACTTATCCGCCTTGAGGTAGGTTTGTCAAATGTCGCGATGATGTCCAGTAAGTAGGCAGGTGAAAAAGTGGTAGATGCACTTAAACCAGTGTTACTGTGACACATATTTTCCAAGAATTTCCTTAACAAAACAAAGCGTTTTAGTAGATTTCAGGGTAACAATTAGACTTCACTTTCGATCTAAACTGGTTCAGCCTCATTTAATCAACAGACAATAGTACTTCAGCTAGAAAGCTATCTAAATTTCAGATTAAGGGCTTTTTTGGAAGCTGATCGTGATCTTTTGGAGATCTTGCGTTTTAGTCATTTAAGATGCAACAGGGTTTCATAACTTCCGATCTAGTGATTACTACAGTTCGCATAAGAAAAAGTATAAATCAGCTCGTGATCTTTTCAACTGCGGCTTTGAGCAAGGAGGAGAAGTCTCCAGTCTGACTCTATGTGCGACATTTTTCCCAGGTTCTGATTCTAAAGGCTCATCTATAAATACTGAAATTGTTAAATCGGCAACAGAAACGGTAGAATCAGAAATGAGTCTGCTCAAAAGTTAAAAGAAGAATAAAGCTTGGAAATTAGTGAAAGCACTGAAATGAGATAAAGAAAGAATATAAAATTATATCGGTTCTTTGAGATGAAATCTTATTTATGGACACCGTAAAAACGTTCGGTCGTGCGAGAATAGTTGAGACTCATTAAAAACTCCCCTCTTGGCGCGTGGCTTTAGTCCACCCTGAAACCGCGTTAGCATTACTTTAGTATACTATAGAGCCACAATTTGGGTTCCTAAAACCCCGCGGCAGCAACGAAGGAGCTCGTCTCTCAGTCTAAAAGACCGTGATAGTGTGTGATCGGCAGTATCCTCCACCGCAGAGAATCTGGAGGATGCTTTCACTGCTATGCGGTGCAAATCTGCCCGTGTATTAAGAAAAGCTTGATTAAAAAATTAATTCATCTTATCATGGTTTCACTCCAGCCACGGGCTAAACACCAGTATGAGTCTGCCCTCGTCATCTTATTCTTGCTGCCAGTCACCGGATTCCGGTGACAGAAACTTTCTGTCAGCTCTCACGATCATTATAACGGCTGCTGCGGAGATCCTGCTGTAAGTGCACGCGATCCGAAGGGACCAGACGCATTGTGCGCAGGTGAGTCGCTTTCGTACAGCAATATAGCTCTCTCCGCCGCCAACATCGGGTACCAGCATAGGCAGTGCGACTCCCCAAAGATAAGTCATGACTCGACTCACATTCCAAGATAGTGAAGTACCAGGCTTGCGCGTGCTACTACCGCCAGGCGTGGTAAAGATGCCGGCACTCCTCGTCTTGTGGGGCCTGCCAAGCCTACTTCTCAATCCCTAGAACCTCGGCAGCCGTCATTCCGCACCTTGCCGAATCCGTACTGATTATCAGAGGGATTGTAGCACTCTCTTAGCTTCGCTCATAGAATTTTCTCAAGATTTTCCTATCGTTATTCAGCATACATAGCGGTCAGAATAACGATGAAATCAAGGGGGATGATTTGCATCTATCCAAAAGAATTAGGCGTTGGAGTGTCCAACGTCCACTGAATAGTCCAGCACGTAAACACGCATTGTCCAGTTTTTCGCAGCCTTATGGACCGGTATGCCCGTTGTTACCCTTCTCAGTTCTTTGAGTGTGAAAGGGAAGACTTTGTTCCTTACGATTTCCGCCGTTACCTCTTCATGGTGATCCGAGAACAAAGTGGAGAATAACTTTATTCATGAAGTGGGTTTCCATCGGGTCAATCGAACCGGAGCTGAGCTTTGAAAGTTTCGTGTTTTTATATACCTCGGCAATAAGCTCATTAAATGACCTTAAATTTTGTCCAAGAGCTCATAGATGCTATATCTGATGTCGTCATTTTACTCCTCCCTGGGAAGAGTAGCAAATTTATTTTAATTTGCCTTAATACGGTTTGTTACATGCCGGAAACTTAAGAATTCTTGTCTAAGTCTGCCTCTAACCACAAATCCTCATCCAAACAGGCGCTGCTTCTGCCGTCGATAACAATGGCCGTACATGTCACAGCTTTTCATTTTCTTTTTGTTCGGCCCATCCCATAGCATTCCTTGAATGGCACGTAGCAATTTTAATTTCCCATAACTTTCGACTGCAGTTCACTTCTTTCCCTACTCTCTCTTCTTAGAACTTCCATAAAGCTAATTTGTGCAAAATCAATATTTATCTTAGCAAAACTTTCTTTCTCTGATGCTATCTTAATTTTTTTACCGAGAAATATTCAATTCCATTTCTTTTTACGACCGCATTTTTTAGCATAAAACATCATATACTTCCCCTCCCTGGTATAACAGAAGACTTAGATCTTTACGAATCAAAAGAAACAAATAATTAGGTTTGAAAAACCTCTTTCATATCCACGGTCAATAGAAAGGGATCATAGAATGAAGTAACTAACTACCGTCCCATTGCTAATCCTTTACACAGACCTAAAATGTTCGAAACTATTTTGTATGAAGTTGTAAGCTTTCTGTGCAAGTCACTTATATCACCCAGTCGGCATAGATTTCTTAAAAGTAATCAACTACTACAATCTTAGTTGTATTCGTATCGATTGCGCTTTCAATCTAGAAAATGTCTACGAAATCGGTGTTATTACCACCGATTTTACTAAGGCTTTCGATAAAATATCTCATCAATTAATCCTTTTCTTGTCTTCTCTCGGTTTTGACTTCATATCATTAAAATGGATATCTTCTTATCTGGAGAACCGTTATTATAGCGTTCATTTTAGGTCATCCTTCTCAACCCCGTTTTTATTCTCTTTTGGTGACCCACAAGGCAGCCATCTAGGTCCCCTCTTTTTCATTTTAACTATAAACAATCTTGAGAGGATTATCAAATACTGCGCCCTATCCATTTACGCCGATGACACTAACTTCTCTAAAAAAAAAACAATATTTCTTCACCCCAGCACCCTATTCTCCTGCAAAAGACCTCGATAGGTTTTCCATTTGATGTCTTAAAAGTTGTTTTGAGTTTAGTGTTTCCAAATGTCAATCTATGACTTTTTCACGTTAGTCCAATCAATCTCTTTCTCAACTTGATTTTCCAATGGTCAACCTGTACCCCAGGTTCAATCCCTTCGCGACCTTGAAATATGAGGATTATACGAAAGATAGTTAATCTTCCGCTCGCATATTGATGAGGTAATCCTTAGAGCCAACTCATCACTTTGTTTTATCAAACTATAGTCCAAAGAATTTTGCAATCCCTATGTGACATTCAAAGGATTGCATCCCTGTAACCTCATATTGAAGTCGTCATTACTGGCGTAATGTCACACAATTCTGTATGACTTCTGCATTGTGGACAGAAAACACCCGAAGGATTGTGTGTTGAAATTTTTGCTGTGGAAAATAACTTACCCAGCTTGTAAATAAGCCCACACGTATATCAGACGTTGCTAAAACCATGGACTTGTCATCCTGACAGATACAAGATCTATGTGTTATCCCCTCCTGGTTTGTTGGACCATTGTGTCATATCAGTTAATTTTTCGTACACCCACCACACAGTTAGAGAAAAGATTCCTAAAAGAACCATATGGTCTTTATGTTTCCTCGATAACGACCTTATTCCTCATGGGAATAAAGTCCTACAGAGCCCTTTCGTCCCTTCTTTTAAAGGTCATGGAAACTCTGATAAGTCGCCAGATTATGAAATATCAAGATCATGAACGTAGCAACAGGTCCCCTGGTGATCTGATGGCATATCTCACCGAAAATTGCAACCAAAATTTACATCAATGTGGTGAAAGCAGAGCTTGGTACCATGCTCTTTGTCGAAAATGCGTTCATTTTGGATCGATTTCAATGAATTTGGAATTACCTTTTGGAACGTTCAATTCAAGTTGTTTTGGATGGTTTCAAGTTTGATATTCACAAAATAAATGCTGGTGTACCCCAGGACTCTGTTCTGTCTCCGGAACTCTTTTTATTTTGATTAATGATCTCTTGTCTGCTACTTCTAACCCAATATTTTCCCTTGCTGATGACACTACTCTCTGCTTTTTATATTCGTTCACTGACTCAGGTCCCTGCTCTTCGGCTGTAGAACGGGAACGACAGCTTATGTTAATATCATTTATTAACTGGGGAACTATTAACAGAGTGGAATTTAATGCTTCCTAAACACAATTATATCTGCTGTAGTTAAAGCGAAATTTAAACATCCAACTATTGTCCATGAATGGAACTTGCAATGTCGAAAACGAAAAACTTTCCATTCTCGGTATGTTGGCAGTGACAATTCACATTGGAATGACCACATGGTCAGGTGATTCTAAGACATCTCTGTAACTGCTATATCGAATTCAAAACCGTGAGATAGGATGCATGGGTGATACTAAAATTTCGTGTTTCGTTCTTAGGCCGTACAACTCCCTTTTGTAATGCCCTGCCTAGCTCTTTATTTCCTAGTCATTATAACCTTGAAACATTTAAAACCAATGTTCATCGGTATCTCTCTTTCTTTCTTCCCTGCACTCAGCGCGCAAGCATTTTAAGTGTACTCAAATCCCTTGAACGCGCGCAAAAAAAAGGTCACTTTACATTACCCTTCTTCGGCCTCTTCATGAATGTGCCAGCAAAGCTTGGTCCCCTTTTTAGCGAGTTCATACCAGTACCAAATATCCCGAATCGAAAACATTCTACGTCTTTTCGTTCAATTTGCCGTTCGAGAACTACCTTGGTATGACTGCCCTCGAAAAACGTAGAGACGTAGATGACATTCGCTTCATTCATTGACTGGTCCTCTGGTTCTGTGGATTGCGCCTCCCTTTACAATTATATTTTCTTCAACTCTAATCCTCATAATCTACGCTGTCTTCGTTTCTTCCATATTCCAACCCATCGCACCTATTACGGGTTCAACGCACCAATCTTAAATCAAACCTCCCCTGTTTGATTTTTAATCTGAGTGCTTCTCGTCTCAAACTGGATCTCGTCCACCATTCCCTTATTTCCTAATTCTAGCTTAAGCTTTTATTAAGCGAAATAAATGGGGGCATTAGCCACCAAATTTAAAATTAAAATTAAATTTAAGAATTATTGAACGACGGTGAATGACGCTGAGATCTCAGCTGTTATATTGGTTGCAAGGAGCACTGTAGAAAGTAATGTTGGTGATAAGGTAATAATCATGTTCTTAGACAGCTAGGCAGCTGTTAAGAATCTGGACTTTGGATCAAGAGTAGTAAGGAATGGGTCCTGTCATATGGATATCCCAGGCAATGAAAAACAACGACGACTCCGGAAGGCAACGGCAAACACAGCTCAGCTCTTAAGTTCTCTCCTGAGTAAGTATTTCAATAGGTTCGATGCAAAAAATCCTTGAAGATATACAAACTAATAAGTACATCACATGCTGGATCCATATGAGAACAATGATTGGAACCCTGTGGTCGACCATCAGCAAGAAAAAACCGATCTCAATAACGCAATGTCATTAGAATTAATGCAGAATGACTTGGGATCCAGTATACTGAGACCCTTAGAAGCTACAGGGACAAAGAAGAAAATAAATCTATTCGTCGTCTACCTTGTGATAATCAAACAATTGCTGACAAAAGAATGGAGACCCTCGGTAATTACTTCTTCGACGAGCCGGATGAGTAACGCAAAATCGAATTTACATGGATTGTTCTCAGAAATCAACTAATTTAAAGGTTTTGGGCAGAATCGAAAAATGGGCCCAATCCACCCAAATACTGATTTACTTGAGCAGTGTTAATTAGTCACGTTCCACCCACCTAAATTGCCTTTATGGATAATATGACTATTTGCATGTCATATTTAGATAGAAAACTGCAGCCCGAATAAGTGCTAATTGACTGACTATTTGTATGGGTGTCAAGTGTTAACGTTGACTCCATCAATTATTCCGCCCAATGCCAAAACTCATTTGGCTGCCATCATGTTCGTATGGTTCCATCATTGCCCAATAATATTCACTTGATTACTTCTGTCAAAAAAAAAAAAAAGGAGGAAGGACACACAAGCACAAGTAGTTTCTATTTGTTTAAGTCACAATAGTTGGAAGGAGGCCCCACAATAGGAAGAAAAAGAAGAAAAAGTTTAAAAAAAAAAAAAAAAAACAAATAACGCAACAATAATAGCAATGCCACCCCATAGTGCACTTGAAGTTTAAATTATGATCCATCCTCGAAATATTATGAGCCATCCACCAGTAACCCCCGAAGCTTATCAGCCACCCACACTATCGTTCACCCATCCACAACTTCCACCCATCGCCCACATTTGCCACCCCAGAAAAGCAATTGACCCATCCGCTCCCTTTAATTCATTCAAATTCGAATCGAGCTAACCACCATCCACCCCTCAATATTTGTATTTGTATCTTCTCTCCACAAGAACTTACGAAAGAGACGAAGAGCCGAAAGGATGGTAGCAAAAAAGTGCAACACATTTATCGAGAAAAATTTGTATGCCAAAGAAAACGAAAAACTACTTTTCCTACTACAGATGCGAGTACTCCCCTTTTGTTCATTGGTATTTGTGTGTTTGGATCTGTGTGTAACCAAATAATGATATCAAAGGACCTTTCATCGCATTCATTCATCTCCCATGTCGAGTTGTGTGAAAGAGAGAAGGAGAAAAGTCCCCCACCCTCAGTTTCCCCCATTTGGTGGCATGTATTGGTGGCTCCACTCTGGTCTAGAACGTAAGCACCGAACGATTGGGAAAACTAACAATTTTCCCGAGAATACTCGTAAACATCCCCAACTGAGCTCTGTCAGGAAGGATAACCGTCCGCGACTTGCTTCACAAGAATTCAGTCGACTAAACGGAGTGATACGGTTCGAAACGAATTTCCCGTTAAGTGAAATTGAATCTATTTACTTTTATGGTATGAAGTGGTTACCGTTAGACTGATCTAACTTCTGACTTAATTAGTGAATTCCATAGTTCCAAATCGAGTTAATTGAAATTGTGCTAATATTTGTGGTGGTACGGATACGAGAGAATAGTTAAAAAGTCCCAACGCACGTTTGACATAACAAATTCGAGTCGAGTTGCAAAATGTCGTGGAAATTTCACACGAGAAAGTCGCTCATGCCACAAGCTGTACTCGTTCTGATGATGGTGCTTATTGAATCCGGTTAGTTAGTGCCTCTGTTTGTCTGTTTAGTTTGTTTTGTATATAAGTGTTGTGTGCGAGTGTGTTTTTGTTTTTAATTAAAAATAAATTCAATCAAATTAATTTTTTTTATTTTTTTTTTTTTGTATCTATTTGTTGTCGCACGATAACCTTGTGGATAAATTCAACCATTCAACCATCGCTTGGATTCAACTGTAACACGACCAAATCAAGGATGCGCGATAGAGTGTTTCGTTTGTGATTCTAGTGTCAATCCAGGATGCACGAATTTAAGATCCAACTCAAGCATTGTACCAGAGGTTAGTGCTCAGTTTTGTTTTGTTTTGTTTTTTTTTTTTTTTTTTTTTTTTTTTCCAAAAAATCGTTATTTCAAAGATATGGTGGGAAGTTGGGATATAAAATTTGTTTTCGCCGCAGTAGAGTAAATAGAAGTTAGGATGACTCAGTATCTGGGACAAGAGATAGAAACCATCACATCGTATGACTGTAAGACATTGTTTTAATTGTGACGTCGGCAATAGATACCAATTGCCATCGAGTAGACTATGCATTTCTTCTAAACAACTTAAACAGTTTTAGTGAGCGATTATCAATTCCCCAGGTCTGATTACAAGCGTCAAACTATTTGCTTTGGGAACGGAATAACTTCAAACTATACAAACCTGCAGGACCCAACGACGTGAAAACCAGCCGAAATGAATTCAAATGTCTTGAAGGGCTGTCTCGATCTGATAAACCTTCCTCTGTTAAGAAGAAAAGTCAATTTGATTTGATTTGATTTGAGCCCCGGGCACGCTGAGATGAATTTGTTGTGTTTACTACAAGCACAAAGCATACTTAAAATTTAAGGGTTGGGAGATTGAGTCAAGAAGCGAAGGTTGAGTAAATTTTGTTGAGGGTTAGGCCACTGTTTCCTAGTATCCTAGATATTGGTTCTAGGTATCCATAGTTTGTTCGGTGAGGGGGGTGGTATAGATCTTAATTTACGTGGGTTGGTGCTAGGAGAGATAAGTTAAAGTAAAGAACGGCTGTAGACTATAGAATGTCGGCAACTTTCCGGCATACAGAGTTGTGTATAAGTTTCAGCCGATCTGTGTAAGGTGGTAAGTTTAAGCTACCAGTGTAGAGGAGTCCCGGTAAAGCGAACCGGAGAACTTCCTTTGTGTGGTATAGTAAGGTAATCAAACTTGGTTAACGTATTTAAGAAGAGGTCGAACAAAGGTTACAAAAAGGGACTTAGTAACATATGGGTTGGAGAATTCCTTAGACCAGCGCTTAATAAAACCAAGTACGGAGTTGACTTTACCTAAAATACTATCAATATGGGAAGCAAAATTGAGTTCTTCATCACAAATAACAACTAGATCAAACGTGAACAGGTTAATTACAAATTAAATACGTACGAGGAAAAATTGAGAAGCGCTTACGAGTGTAGCTTATTGCTTAGCACTTACATATGCCGAGTTAAAGAAAATTCTTTATGCACCAAGTGGAAAAGCATTCTGCAGTAAAAGACAATTTTTATGTCATCAAACACCGTAATATATGATTAACATAATTGATTATTAGTATAAATATCAAGGGACCATAATGACTTCCCTGAGGTACTCTGGAAGAGGCGTTAATTCGGTTAAAAATCCAGGACGTAATAAAACATTATAAAGAGTGAGTCAACAGATGGTGTGAATGTTGGCTACCAATTACTGTCATTTACTGAATTCAATGTGGTTGATGTTTTTGACAGATGTCATACAATCTTTGGCAATTTTAGCTAAGAAACTAAATTGTTATTGTTATTAAATTTTATTACGAAAATGGGCGATTTGTAAAAGTAAAATTTCATAAAATTCGCGAATTTCTTGGTCAAAATTGGTGCAATTGTAAAGCGTTTTGAAGAAACTGGTTCGGTATCGGGTTATACTCCATATGAGCATGCTCGGTCAGTATGTACACGCCAAAACATCACGACTATGAGTGAAAATGTTTAAAACCAGCCTGGCACCTCAATTCTTCACCGTAGTCCACAATTGGGCCTCACTAATGCCACTTTACGGCGAATTTTAAAAGTTGGACCATCTACGACGTCGTCGATTTTGTCATCGAATTTGATCTTTTCCGAAGAAGCCTATTTTTGGATGAATGGGTACGTAAATAAACGAAATTGTCGTTTCTGGGGACCAGAAAATACATACGAAGTTGAAGAAAAATCGGATTAAGGGTATCATTCATTCATTCCCCCGTACTTTATCGAAGATGAGACTGGGGAGACAGTTACAGTGAATGGAGAAAGTCACCGCAACATGTTGAACTGCTTTTGTTTTGCAAAATTTAATGAATTGGGCTTGGACGATCTATGGTTTCAACAGGATGGTGCTACCGCCCACATAAGCCATCAATCAATCAATTTAGTTGATTGGCTTCCAAGGTCATGCGATTCGACACCATTAAACTTATTCCTGTGGAGGTATTTGAAGAGTTAGGTCTGTGCTAATAACCCAGCGACAATTCAGGATCTCAAACACGACATCTAAACCGAAATTTAGAAGATAGTCGCTTCCAACAGAAGCCGTGGTGGTCACTTGAACGATATTGTGTTCCATTCATAATACTAGCTGTTGGCTAACCCTTTATTATCGATGTTCTAAGCAGGATTTATTTCACATAATTAAGCTCGACTAAAAGCCAAGAGCCATTAGTTTGAGCAAAATAAGTTTTTAAAGACTTTGTCGAAAGTTTTACTGAAATCAGTGCCGATCACGTTAAATTCAATTCAACATCCCAGTGCGCACAAGGTACTTAAAGCAAATTCAGTAAGGTTTGTGGTTGTAGACCGACTTTTCAAAAATCCGTTTGGTTTAGGGACAAGATAGACTTGCAATGAAAGAACATTGAGCTTAGAAATGGGTCGATAGTTAGAAATTTCTTCCGTCCGGTTTTTTTTTATGAAGGGGAAGGAATAATCTTCCAGATAATGGGATAAGTTCCGTGGGATATCGAAAGCTGAAGAGAGCAGTGAGAGCTTAATTAACTGCACACTTTTTAGAAGTACGGTGTTCAACCCGTACTTACCGATTCCAACGTTGTTTGCGAACAGTTGCTTAGGATAGTCAGGTTTATGGATTTGACTACGAAAAGTCTGGCTGAAAAAATCGGTTAAAAGATTTGCAAAGTGGTTTTCATATCGAAAACTTTAAAATGTCCTCGTGAAAGTCTGAACATTTTCATAACTTTTTTTTTTTTTTAAACAGATCTGATGCGGGGTACTGCGACCTAAAAGACCTTTTGTACCACAAAATCAGTATCAGAGAATCTCTATGGTGGAAATCTTGAGAATTTCCGCGGAGATTTAAATTTCTCTGAGGATCTATTGTCTCCTTAAAACATTTAGAGTCATGCACTCGTATTCACATAAACTGTATTCCGCAGTTTCGTCGCCTTCCATGCAAACACAGCATCCAGTTTCATGGATAGAAATCCAACCAGTCTTCTGATACCATCCCTTTTGAGTTGTATAGTGGTTTTTTTTTAAAGGTTTGTAGCCTGGCATTGGGATGTTTCCCTAATGGGATATACTCGAACACATTTTGTTCTTCTAACTCTTTATTGTTGAGTTAATTGGTAAATTCAGGATATTAAGAACCAACCAAACCGTTTTTAGCCAGTTTTTGGGCCTTTTCATTTCACAATATTTCACTTTATTGGAGGGTTCATGTTGTGTATAGAAGCAGTGTATGATTGATTTGAAGTCAACAAGATTAGAGCTTGATGTCTTAATGGCTGCATGACTGTCCGTGACTATATGGATGGAGACACTCTTCATTACCTTATTAAGGATGATATTGGCGTACACCTGAATTGCATGTATTTCCGCTTTAAGTACGCTGGAACATTTTCCCATTCGTAGCGATATTCTGGTGTTGTCCAAATATATCAGCACCCATACCGGCGTCCATCTTACATCCATAAGTATACCACTTGATACCTTTAAGGTTTGAATTGGGGTTTTTGTAGTCCCATGCTTCTCGGCTTGGGATCAGTGTATTGAACCTTCTGTCGAGGCATAGGGTCTTTGGTAGGAGGTCGTTTACCGTGCAGATCAAGTCAAGCTCGGGGATTTCGGACAGAAGATTTTGTTGGACCATGTGATCTGAGTGATTAATCTCTCTTGTTTTCAGAAGCCTGACCGTGCTGCGAATTGGCATATGTTTTTTTTTATAAAGACACGGACTGGCGTTAAACGAATGAAGGCATCTTTAGCTACTGCGTGTATGCCCCGGTGATGCCGAAACATACAAGCCTTGTAGCCACTGCAGCTTTCAAATGGTAGATTTCTCTTTTGTTTTTCTCCACCAAACTACTGATGAGTAGGTGATGATGGATCGATGGGTGATCTTTCGGGTTAATGGAAGCGGAATTCTCAGAGTGAAGGAGAATTTGGTTAAATTTAAATTTTGATGGTTTTTTAAGGCAACCTGGATTAGAGAATAAATGTTTAAACTAGAAGTCACAGATTTATGGTTCCACAAATAGTTATATTACCTTAAGGACTGGACTTAACGATTTACCTTATTTTGTGGGAAACAGAAGCAATACTTGTATTAGTGACATTTTGAACTTTCTTTTTTGATAAAAAAGAATGAAGGTAGGGAAACTCTTCGTTCGTCTTTTTCTCTAAGGGATATGGGCTTTTAGTTTTCGGCTCTGAGTCCGTGAATCTGATTGTCTTTATCCAGGATTCTTAGATTAGAACAAGGAGCTCCAATAATAGGGTGAGCTGCATTTTAAGGCTGGCAGAAAAATCCTATGAGTGGTGGTAGGATTTAACTGAGCTTTCAGCCAGGTTGATTATCAGTTCGGGAGTAAAACAATTCAATGTAGCCTAGTTAAGAGGGGAGAACTTTTTTTTTTATATATAGCGCACGCTACACAATACACAAGGTATTTTATGTACCCTTAAAATGTTTGTTCATAGAGTGGGCGAAGGAAAGTTTGAGGGAGAAAAGGGAGAGACACCGATGTGCGTTCGTTATAAATGTTTGCAAGCTAACATATATCGACAGGAAATAAATAGTTCGGCGGGGCATTCCATAAGCGAGTTCTACTGATAAAACGGAATGAGACTCGAGACATTACGTCGGTGTTCGAGGGTGTCCATTGTCTGTGTCATATTAGTTTTGTTGCACGATTTTGAATCATATCTCGTAGTAGCAGAGATGTTTTGGGAGCACCTGTCCAGATGTGGGCATTGTACTCCAATTCCGGGCGGATAAATGCCTTATATATGGAGGCCAAATCAGAGGAGCTACAGTATTTCTTATATCGCTTGAAGAAACCTAGACATTTCGCAGCGTTTCAGATGATGTACGCTTTGATGTTTCCACTTTTCGGTGAGACATGCCATCAAATCACCAGTGGACTGTCGCGTACACCAGCGTACTGCCGGTCATTGAGAAGTTTTCACTTTTCGAGATATTTCATGCGATGACGGTTTATCATCATTTCCATGACCTCATGGAAAAGAGAGAAAAATGTTCGCCTTTTTAAAGCTCGGGCTGGGCAAATGCTGTTTTCCATCTGCTTGGAAAGAGTCCTTAAGAGTTGGATCGATGGAAAATCTTACAAAGTGGTTTTGCCAGCGTGGAAGAACTCCTCTTTAAATCTTTAAAAGAAGAAAGGGAGATATAACAGCGGAAAAGCGGATTTGTGCATATGGATGCCTTTAAGTACTCTTGCTACTACACGAGTGCGAAAATGGATTCGTCCTATTGAAGATTCGACGCAATGAATCTTGCTGCTAAGTGTGCATCACGTAGATTGGCCTTGTCTGAAGAGCTGACAGCTGGAATGTCATTGTAAATGAACATTGGGATGGAAGATGATTCAGCATTTCTAATGTCTTTGACGAACAACCAAATATTTTTACAACCATTGTGACATTGTAGTATTTTTTGCCTCAGGTTTTGGTCGTATTGGAATTTCACATGCTTAAAAAAGACTCTGCAGTCATTCGTAGCTCGCTTAAATCTTTTTCCGTTTTCCTCCGTCAGGTTGGTCTTGAAGGACCGAAAAATCATTTTTCTAACGCTGGTAGCTTCTTTACAGCTCGAGTCGTACCATGCCCTTTTTTTTGGTTTGATACTCTTCATCAGATGGGGATAAAAGCATCTTATTTCAAAGAGAATAGTGATTGTAATCGTATCAGCAGCATCACCCACGTGGTCCAAACTTTGGTATTTTATAGTGCCAACCTTCGCCTTCAAAATACCTCAGACAGGGAAATCCAACGGATTTGCATCCGGAGAATTTGCAATCATGTCGAAGAAATGAAGTGTGGAACATTGTTTTTTTAAGCAATCTTGGTTGACGCGCGCTTTGTGAGACGGTGCCGAGTCTTGTTGCAATGTCCACGGTCTCCGACCGAAATGATTGTTTGCCCAAGGCTTCAATACTGCCTATAAGACAGTTACACGGTATACAATTGCATTAATTTTGACGCCACGGTCCAAAAATACGAGCGGAGAGCTACCATCGGTGGTTATGGAGGCCCAAACCATCACCATCGGTGCTGCCTGCTTTCTGGTGGCCGTCCGAATGTGTAAATTTTCGAAGGACCTCTCTGGCAAGTAAACTCGGTCATTTTGTTTGTTGACATATTGCTCGATACCAAATGGCGGCTCATCGGAAAAAACTAAATTGCACTTTCGTGCATGCGTAGCAATTCCTTCGATCTTTCGACTCTAACATTTTCTGTTGCGGTGTAAGATCGTGCGCTTTTTGTAACTTCAATGGCTTGAGCTCATTTTTCAGTATGTGTTGCATCCATTCCAATGAGATGTTGAGCTCACGAGCCATTTTTCTTCCACTTCGATGCGGATTTCTCTCAATTCGAGCCTTCACTTTCCTAACCATTTCTGCCGATGTTGCTGTTTTTTTATGACCACCTCCATGACGTTTTCCAACGCTGCCAGTGTCACGGTAACGAGCTATGGTTCGAGACACAAATGATGATAAAAAATTTTCAACACAACTGAGAGCAAATCGTTGAAAAGGTTTGTAAATAATAAAATTATCTGTCATTTGTCACTGTCATTTACGGTTTGGAAATTATAGCAGTCTGAATTTGGTTGCAGTTCGAGTTAGTGTAGTTTTTTTAGGAATCTTTTCTCTAACTGTGTGGTCGATGTAAGATAAATTAGGTGATATGGCACAGTGGTCCAACGAGCCTAGAGGGGATAGTACATTGAACTTGTATTTATCAGGTTGAAAAGTTAAAAACAAGTCCAGGGTGTTGGCGGTATTACTATCAACGTCAAGTATACGTGTGTGCTCGTTTACAAGCTGGGTCAAATTGTTTTCCGTAGATCCGAAGATCGCAACACACCGTCCTTTTTGTGTTGTCCTTCCAGAATGTCGAACTTACCCAGAATTGTTTATATTGAAATCGCCCGTAATAACGATTTCAGTATGTGGATACAGGGATACAATTTCTTTGCTTGGAGTTATACAGCGCATCGAACTCGTTTAAAATCGAATTGCTGTCCAGTTTGGTGCTTCTGTAAATAAAGCAACCGTGGATACCTTGCTTACGGAGATGGAATTTTAGCCACAGGAGGTTGAATTCCGGATTGGAACACGGATCACATTGTAGTGGAGTTTATTAAGCTACATCACTGTAGCCAGGTAGCTTCTTAGAGTGCCAAAATAGCTGGTCTGTATTTATAGGCGTGGACGTACGCAGAAAAGTGATTAATTTTTAGCCTGCGTATGTTGGCTACGTCAACGGTTACCAGAACAGTGTAATATGTATGTTACGCATTTAGAAGATACAGCTACAAGAAGGGAATACATAATTAAATTAAATACATAATTAAAATAGGTTCTTTTCGAAAAAAGTAAATGAGCAAAATTGACAATTGTTTTGAATTACACTACTCAACGAATTTCAAACTTCTAAAATTATCTGAGATACAACTATGTGATTATTGTTTCATATTATTGGGTCTATAACTTATTCCATTGGAAGATGCGTTGGAAAGCTACTGTCATTGTACGTCATTTCAGTATATGTCACTCATTTGAAGCGTTAACAACAATAATTTTTTTCACTCAAATATGTCAAACTTTGTGCCTGAAAAAGTGTTTTTGCGGGGAGATCTTCTTCATTACTTTAATATGAAGATGCCGAAAGTCATCGTATTTTGGTGGAAGTTTATGGTGGACATGCGTTAGCTGAGCGAACGTGCCAAAAGTGGTTTGCACGATTTAAAACTGGTGATTTTGGCTTGGAAGACGATGAACGTCCTGGGCAGGCAAAAAAGTTTGAAGATGAAAAACTGCCAGCATTACTCTATGAAGATTGTTGCCAAACACAAGAAAAGCTCGCAGAATCTTTGGATGTCACTCAAGCAGCCATTTTAAAACATTTAAAAGCAGCTGGATATATTCAAAAGCAAGGAAATTGGGTTCCACATGAACTCAAGCCGAGAGACGTCGAAAGGAGGCTTTGCATGTTCGAAATGCTGCTCGAACGCCACAAAAGGAAGTCATTTTTGCATCGGATTGTTACCGGTGATGAAAAATGGATCCATTACGACAACCCCAAGTGCAAAAAATCATATGGGAAACCCGGCCAACCAGCGAAATCAACGGCAAAGCCGAATATCCATGGCGCGTAGGTAATGCTCTATATTTGGTGGGATCAGATGGGTGTGCTGTATTATGAGCTGCTAAAATTGGGTAAAACCATTAATGGACAACGCTACGGAACACAATTAATCCGTTTGAAGAGAGCAGTAGCCGAAAAACGCCCGGAATATGCGACCAGACACGAGGCAATAATTTTCCATCGTGACAATACTCGGCCCCACGTTGCTATTCCGGTTAAGAACTATTTCGAAAACAGTGGATGGGAAGTCTTACCCCACCCGCATTATAGCCTAGACCTTGACCCTTTTGACTACCATTTGTTCCGATCGATGCAGAACGCCCTCACTGAAATACGGTTCACATCAGAGCAGAATATCAAAAATTGGCTTTATTCATTCTTGGCTGCCAAGCCGGCGCAGTTCTTTTGGAATGGGATCCACAAATCGCCAGAAAGATGGGAAAAATTCATAGCTTCAGATGGTCAATACTTTGAATAATACTATTGTTCAAATTTTGAAAAAAAAAAAAAAACCGCACGAATTAAAATATATACCCAATACTACCCTAATAGAAATATATAAACCAACATTTTCCATCACATCTCAATTTCGAGACAAAACGGAAAATCAAAAATCATGATTTCCCTACAAAACTTAAGTATTTATACTGGGATTCAGGGGTATCCCTTACTAGGCCCCAAAAGAAGTCTGCTAGCATATTAGAGTCCCATCTTCCTTGGTAACGCTTCTCAAATGCAGCAACATCTTGATGAAAGTGTTCTCCTTGTTCATCACTAACCGCACCTATATTTTTTGGAAAAAAAATTCAAATTAGAGTAAAGAAAATACAGATTTAAAGACATATGGTATTGCATCCCATAGTAGCATTTCAGCATCATATCACGTCGATAAAAGCGTTCCATGCTTCTTTTTCAATCAGGCTTAGAGCAGATGTGAAAGATAAATCATCTTCAATCAATTTTTTAATGTCTGGACCTACGAATACGCCTTCTTTAGAATTTTTCTTGAGAAATTTGAAAGCAGGGCCATCTTTGCTTAAACGTTTTACGAAATTTTTGATGAGTCCCAATTTGATATTTGAATCAACTAAAAGTTTATTTTTCACATTTTCTTGTCCCGGAATGAAAGAGTGCCGTAGTTGCCAATTTTCTCTTAATCAATGTTCTGATCGTGCTGAGCTGTCCCACTCCCAAAGAAAGCAACAATATTTTGTATAACCTGTCTGCAGGCCAGTTAAGAGTGAAACCACTTTAAGATCTACACAAATTAACCATTTATGCAGTTTATAATTAATATTATCTAATATGAGTTTCATGACATCATACGTCTCTTTCAAATGAGCACTATAGGCGAGAGGTAAAGATGGGAGCTTATTTCTTTTATTGAGCAAAACGGCTTTTAAACTTGTTTTCAAAGAATCAATAAACAATCTCCATTCATTGGCATCATAATCATGACCGAGTTGACACATTAAACCATTCACATCATTGCAGAAAACTAAACCATCTTGCTTGGAAAAATATGGAAAACCATGTCTTTTCCTATATGAAGTAACCTTCACATCTGGTTCGCATAGCTTCCATTGCTGTAATCTTGAACTAAGTAATTCTGCTTTCTCGATGGATAAGTTTAAATCCCCTACAAGGTCATTGATCCTTGTTTGATTCACAAAATCCTGATCATTACAATCTTCACAGCTCGTTGAACTAGAATTTAGCGATCTTTGGGTTACCCCAGAATATTGTACTGAGTATTCAGGTACAGGTAGATTGTTGAAATGTGGCTTAGGTTTTATGACTGATGATACATCTGCATGCTGAATACCTCGTTTAGATTTTTCTGAAAATCCTTTTAGTGGAGCTAAACAGAAAGAATAGCAATCCGTAGCATGATTCGTTGGTTCAGTCCAAATCATTGGCTAGCCAAACGGCATATTATCATTGCTTCAATTGCGCCACACATTCAGATATGTATAACACCTTGAACAACTAACTATAGGAACCTACGACTTATCCTGATTTCAAATTTCACGGTTAAAATTAGCAAGATACAATTTTTTAATTAACTCTGAAACAGTAAATATTGAACTTCTCTGCTTCTAGATGTGGTAGGAAACTACAGATATGTATTATTAGTCAATCTGATTATCGAACATTACCATATAAGCCGAATCAAATAATTTTTTTAGTGTTAAGTAGTGTTATCTGACGATTGGGAATCGACACAAGCCATACTGGCTGGCTTAAAAAAGGGGGAGGTCTTGCTTTCTTTCAGGCACCGTGTTGTAGCAATTTCTTGTAGTTTTGAATTGGCAACGCATGTTGGTATTCCTGGAACTGCAAGGCGTGCCACGTTTTCATAAAAGTTTGCTCAGAATGGACTAGTTTGAAGTTGTATAATGACATATGGTAGATGCGTTTACTGAGCAGAAATCGATCATGTGAACAAATATTATCTAGTACCACTTTTTGGACTGAAAAGAGATTCTGTGTAACCCAAGCATGAAATCCAACAATTCAACGCCAACAATATACAGAGAAATACCAAGAAAAAAAACGCAAACGGTCATATCAACGACAATTACCGTTGATTTATCTCTTGTAAAGGTAACCAATCTGTTTTGCCTTTTCGGATATTTCCTCTCGTTGTGTAGGCATCAGAAATTGTTGACAATTGTCTCTTCTATATAGGGTTTTCCAATAGGGACTTGTGAACGCACTCTTTCACTAATCATCAAACTGTCACTGTCAATTTATTCAGTAAACTCAACATTTTCATCATGGTAAAGTGCACTAACGAGCAACGTCTGCAAATTATAAAAAATTTCTACAGATATTCGGAGTCGGTGACTGCAACTTTAAGAGCGTTAACTCCATTTTTCGGTCGGAATTCTTGCCCCAGACAGGCAATAAGAAGTTAAGTGCAAAAATTTGAGTCTACATGTTTGTTGTGTGATGTTTCCGTGTCAGTGAGACAACGGGTTGGTCGAAGTGTCGAAAATATCGCTGCCGTTCAGACGTCCGTAGCAAACGATCCAAATTAGTCAATTCTACGGCGTTCTCAAGAATTGGGCATCGCTCAGACCACATTATGGCGTATTTTGCGTAAGGATCTTGGTTTACACTCATACAAGCCGATGGAATATTTGAAGCGTCGTACGTCCTCCGATTGGGTTCTGGAGAAGATGCGCCAAGATGATGAATTTCATCGCAAAATCATCTTCAGTGACGAAGCTCATTTTTGGCTCAATGGGTTCGTCAATAAGCAAAATATGCGTTACTGGTCGGGTGAAAACCCACATGTGCTTCATGAATCACCACTTCATCCACAAAAAATAACTGTTTGGTGCGGTTTACATGACGGCGGCGTTATTGGGCCATATTTTTTCGTCGACGATAACGATCGTCACGTTACTGTGAAGGTCAGCGTTATCGCGCCATGATCACCGATTATTTTTGGCCCGAATTGGAAGACATGAACTTGGACGACTTGTGGTTTCAACAGGATTGTACCACAAGCCACACAGCACACGCTACAATCGATTTATTGAAGAGTAAGTATGGTGAGCGTGTTATCTCAAGACATGGACCAGTCGATTTATCGCCTCGTTCGTGTGAGGCTACGTTAAGTCATTGGCTTATGCCAACACGCCGACGACGTTGGAAGAGCTCAGAGCCAACATTAAACGCGAAATAGCCGCCGTTTCGGCCGAAATGTGTGGCCGAGTCGTTGAAAATTGGATCCAAAGAATCGACCGATGCAAACGTACCTGCGGTGGCCATATGAATGAAGTCGAGTTCCATTCATAAATGTTTTGATTGTACTTCAAGCCAATAATAAAGTTTTTGAAATATCTCAAATGGTTTGCCTTTTATTTAAAAAAAAGTTGTCAAGTCGTTTTTAGAAACCCTAGATGACTACTAAAAACTATTTTTTTTTTTTGTTTGAAATCATTGGACTATGCAATAATCAGAAGCAACTATCGACTAAATGCAAAGAATCAATTATGTCCGCTATTAACAACGGAGTATTCTTTCAGGATGTTGCTTTGGAGCTTGGTGTTGCGATATCGGGAACAATCGCAAAGTTTGGAAAGCGTATGCTTCCACATTAACGGTCGAATATACCTGAAGATAGCTTATTCAAACACGATAATGATCTAAAACACACCTGCCGGTTGGTGAGAAGAGGATAATGTTGTGGCCAGCGTATTTTCCCGACCTCAACCCCATAGAAAATTTATGGAATCTTGTAGTTCAGGAGATAAGAAAGCGAACGCCATCGTATTGCACTGTGCTAATGGAACGAATAAGGTCAGAATATCTCCGGACTTATTGCTGTCCCGAGTTGAGTCAGTGCGTGATATATTTAGCTTTTTGAATCCAATATAACGTTGAACAAATGATAATAATTCCCTTGCAGTTAGATTTGATAAAAATCAGCACTGCACCAGAAAAAAAAATCAGTATTCAAAGTTTGAGCAAAATTTTAAAGTATTACCAGGCAAAAGGGCAGAGTTCTTGTTTAAAACAAGACCATACTATTTCGTTTGCAATTTTTTCGCTCGCTACTGTATATTTTTTATAATAATATCTACGTACTATTTTTATTTTCTGAAATAACGCCATTTGAGGATGATTGGTTTGCTTTCAACATAACTAGAATACCTGTTTGAATTTCACTCCATCAAGTGTAGTCACTTTTTTAATGTTGCTTCGATGAACTTGTTTCTTTAGTTCTTTCTCTATTGGCATTTTAGAATTGGGACTCTGTTTAGTCTGACTGAGATAATATTCCATTTTTGTACCTGTGAACTTTCAATTTGGAACTGTTATACCAATTATCGAAAAAATTGGCATGTTTAACCAGGCACTACGTTTCCGTAGACTCCTAAATCAGGTGCAGTTTCGGAGAAGTTGTTATTCTGCTCTTCACAAAAAAATTATACTATTGTACTTCAGTACGCGACGGCACTTAGTGGGTAGTATTTACTTATTCTTTTTTTTCAAAAAATGGTCTGATATTAAAAAGTTTGCAGTATCCGTCTCTTCCAAATACCAAAAAATCTGTGTTATCCTTGAAGAGCTAGATTCGTTTTTATTGTTTTGCACCTGGAGCACGTCATAGTCTCAAGAATATATTGCTGGTCAAAAGATTTGCTCAAATAATGTCGTTGAATACAAGACACGCGTATTCGCTGGCTTAGACATGTTATATTAAGTGATCCACGGCAAACGTAAAAAAGAAAAAAATATATAGTAAAAGTCCAACAGAATATTGGACCCAGTTGCATCCGTAAATTCAAAATTCTTTTCATCGTACGGCTCCAATTTTCCTTTTCTCCAATACATGTTGTTTTTATTCAGGCCTGCCTGTTTTATTTTGAAATCGATCAACTGGTTCCGTTTGGCTCAGATTCGGTATCAGTTTCATGTACTGTAATGCAGTCGCTGTTGTTTGGGGTGGGCTCAAATTCCACATCTGAATTGGGTAGTTCATCATCATTACTTTTAGATCCATCTTCAGGTACATTTAAGATTTAATTATCTGAACAAAGAATAACAAAAATGATACACACTAATAGAAAAAAATAATTTCAGGTCATTCAAAAGAGTTTTTTTGGAAAAATATGCACCGCTTCTCAGCTTCATTGGAGAAGCAATGATAGTGTTCCATATATACAATAGACGCTTTATCATCTCATGCAACTGTAAGTGTCTTCCTTCTTTGGTTTTTCAGATGCCAGAATAACTCTCTAGGTACCAAGAAACTTAGTACTCGTATTCTTCAACTTGTAATTCCATGTCACTTATAGTACATCTCATACATAGAAACGATTTTTTTCCAAATTGATAAGAACCACCTTATGTCCAGGTAATCCTTAAATAAGGACTACTGCCATGAGAAAATTTACTTTGACCCATCGAACCAAAGCGTTGACGTCAATGAATTCAATGGTCATAAAGTGTTTCGTCAAGTGTACTTGCTCTCTAATAAGGAAATCATTATTTGCAATAGGGATTCAAATAGAGACTTACAAAAGGATTCACAGAAACACGAGAAGTGTTCTGGCGATCTACCATATTTCTTTGATAGGAACCCGAGAATGAGTATCCTCATTATGATAATGAATCCAATGTGGTTGGGTTTAATTTCTACAAGTCTAAAAAGGATTATGGCGTAAGAATTTGTTTGCAATTCAGTTGCCAGGTCCTTGTGAAAAGACAAATTGCAAATTATGAATTTCTCTCCTTTTGATGTTTAATGAAATTTGGTAAAAGCAGGAATTCCTATTATGATTTTCTGTATTTCTGCAGAAGCATGACTACCTAAAGAGATTTAACCGAACAATCCAAAAGTTGTGTTTAGTTGCTTAAAGGAGATGAAATGCCTCTGGGGAATAACTCTCTTACCATCAGTGGATGGAGTTGTAGAGCTGTTATGCCGTGAATAAGGACTCAAAGACAACTAGCCATCAATCTCCGATCTATAATAGTCATTTCCAATCCGTTTGAACTTATTTATGAATGACAATACCCAATAATAGATGGACCAAACTGTTAAAAGTAATTGCGTCATTAACATTTAGTAAATCAGCGGCTTCTCATCTGCATAAACCTAACAAAGCAAAATATCAGCAGAAGACTTAGAGTTTTATGAAAATTCGTATTCAGTACCTTTGAAGATCGAAAGTCTAAGAATGCTAGTCTTTGAATCTATCCCCAAAGAAACAATGTCGGTAAAAAAAACCTATCTAAAGCAGCTACAATGAGTCTGCTTCATACCTAAAATAACGGATGACAAACAATGTCAGTTTATTGAAGCTGTCGAAAGAAAAAGTTTCAAGACGGAGCAATCTTCTTTTTAGCAGGAGGAATCCCATATACGAATACACGGCGTTAGACTTGTGGAATTTGCGCAACTGCGTGTATACGCTTCTTTGGAGCTACTTCAACGTTTTCATAGCCCAAGAACAAAGAAAACTCAATGGCTGTGGCGTATGAACCTGAACAGGCTAAAGGTGCGATCAGACGGTCATCCAAACTCGTCATCCGGATGACATCCTGACGTCACTATGACGTAGAATTTGTCCTAATGTCATCCGGCATGTCATTGAACGTGTCAACCGGATGACACACCAGATGACACGATTTCTATGTCATCTAGATGACTGATTTGGTTGACCGTGTGATCGCTTGTCATCGCTAATGGGACTAAATGACCAAATTTTTTTGACAGCGTGTCATCCAAGTGACAAGGTCCCATGGATGACATCACTTGCTTTTCCTCATTGTCATCTAATATCGGATGACACGTTTGCATAATTGAAAAAGTTAAGTTAATTTGGTTTCTGTATGTTATAAAAAAATGAATGACAACTACGGTGATGCCGATATTCTGCCGAGTCTGCTTTTATTGCAGTTGTGCAAATAAATCCTGTCCTTTGGGAGAGTCGGCAGAAGGATTATAAAAACCCGAACTCCAAAATTGATTCCTAGAAACAGGTGCCGGTCAATTTAAATATTGAGGGTGTTGACGATGTCGAGGTGCGACTTAAATGGCAATAACTTCGCAGTCATTTTAAAGCCCAATTCCGAGCCAGAAAATAAGTCCAAGGAACAGGCGAAATTGCGAAAATATCGTGGCCTCATCTGAGTGAAATGATGTTTTTGGAGTCTTTCGAAGTGACACAATCGTTTCTATCGACGTCCACATTAGAATTGGTAGGTACTCGTTCGTCAATTGATATGCTTTCATGTATGTATTCATTCACACATTACTATGTATATTCGTTTGTTGTTTTTCAGGAGGATGCGTACGATGATTGCTCAATTTTAAATGAGTTGACGCAGTTGTGAAACCCTGAACCGTCCCTCGAAGCTGTTTAACCAACACCAGTACAGAAAAAAAGGCAAAAGAGAGAAACAGCGAAAACGCCGTCGTCAACAGCAACCCCATCACCATCGTTGTCCTCGAATTCCAATCCTGGTAGCTTTCGGAATTTGGCGGCTGAAGTGTTGGGAAATATTGCACGCAGGCAAGATGATCGGCATGGTGTGTTCGGTGAACCGGTCGCATCACATTTGCGAAGGCTTCCAGAAGACACCGCCTTCAATTTGGAGGGTCGAATCATGGAATTGATTTATTTTCAGTGGTGGCTTCACGCACAAATGTCACTGACACAAACACCATGACGACTTCTTCTATTAAGCCACTGCAGATTGACTCCGTACCGAATCAGCAGCGGGCCGTCCATCGACCAATAGCCCGCCGGATTACATCCTCCACTACCACGTAATGAAATCCAGATAAGGGTGATTACTTGTTTTTCTTTTTCTTCTATTCATTCCGTTTGAAGACGTTGGTTATTTTTCTATTATTACAGGGATCGCAAACTCATCGTCGGTGCTACTCTCCAACAAATACGCCGATAAAGTGACACTTTCGAGATTTTTTTTCCCCTTAATATAGGGATTTCACGACAAAGTCAGTTTCAACTGAGAAAAAAAAAGAAAAACCAATTGTCATCAGTGTCATTAGTGTCAACCGTGAAATTAGTGCCATTTCGTGTGATCGCCTGTCATCCAGCTATGTCATCCAGGCATGTCAACCGGATGACAAAGCAGGCATGCCATCCATTTTGGGACAAACTGACACTAAGATGACCTAACGGATGACACGCTCGCAGATGACATGCAGATGGCAACCGAATTACAAAAGTTCTCTGACGTCAGCATGTCATCCGGATGACAAGTTTGAATGACCGTCTGATCGTACCTTAATATCGGCTTTCATAACCTCAGCAATACTACTACTGATACTGAAATGTTTAGCCAGAACCTTTGTCCAGGGGTTGTATTATATTAGGAAGATGGCCATCCTGGTCTTGAGTTTAAAGAGAGTTTAGACACAACTACCAAACGTTTTAAGGATATCGCATTTCAGTGAGCAACCCGAAGAGGCCCTAGAAGCAGATAATACCGAAAAAAGTGGATGTAATACTACGACATCTAGTACAATGACTGTTACAAAGAAAGAAACATTTTCTGGTTGTGCATATGCTATTCTAAGGAATAGCATGCTTTTGGCATGTAAGCGAATGCCCCTTAACATCAGTATCAAAGCCAAATTAAAAGTATGAGTCTGAGTTGCACTCATTCCCTTACAGAGGATAAAGATCACAACTTATGACTTCCTAAAACGAATATACGCTCAGCGCCCTAGCTTTGACACCAAATTTGTGATAGGAGGTCTTAACGCAGGGCTGAGAAAGAAAGCTTTCAGAAATTGTTACTAGGCCTAATCTTTTAGTAGCTAGCACGCAGTTCTCACATTTTAACATCCATTAAGGTACTTGGCTATCCTCTGATAAATTAACTAACAACCAGATTGGTCACATAGGGGTCGAAGTCAGATGCTCTTCCATCATTCTGGATATCCGAAATTTGAATCGAAGCAAAAAATCCGCTCATGGACTAGATGAATGACGTGAGAATGTTTTACTAGAGACTAAAACGAACATACAAAGAAAGACTGGAAGCTTGCAAGTATAAACATGTAACTAGAGTCACAGAATAATATCAATGTACGAGCTGTGTTCAAAAAATAAGGCGATTTTTAAAATTTTGCGGGCAACGTACTCGTATATTCGATTATCGATTCCCGAAATGTATTCAGAAAAATAAAAATACAAATTTATTCATTTAAATCTATACTGTTGTCCCCTTCAAAGTAATCCCCATCGACTGCAACACACTTATGCCAGCGCTTGATCCAATCCTCGAAACGGTTTTCGGTATGTCCACCAGTTCTTCCGGCGATTTTTCCATTACTTCCTCACGGCTGCTAAAACGCGTTCCCCGTAGTAGTTTTTTAACTCGATTTAACAGAAAGAAGTCACAGGGAGCCAAGTCAGGTGAATTCGGTGGCTGTTGGATGGTATTTGTTGAATTTTTCGTCAAAAAATTGTGAATATTTATGGCACTGTGCGGCGGTGCGTTATCATGGTGTAAAATCCACGAGTTTTCTGCCTACAATTCTGGTCTCTTTCGGCGAATTGCTTCACGAAAAAGTCTCATAACGCCCAATTAATACTCTTTGTTTTCTGTCTGGCCATTTGGCAAAAATTCATGATGCACTACACCGTTGTAATCCATAAAAACCCTGAGCATTGCCTTCTTTTTTTGGCTCATTTGGTGTAGAGTTATCATAAGGGAAGTTGCTGAGGATGTTGACATGTCGGTCGGCTTGTGTCATTCAATTTTTTCGAAACTTTTTCATTTTGATCAGAAGAACTGTCGCAGGAGCATCGCTCAGGAGTTCATGAATGACATCAATAATGACTGTTACATGTTCAAAAGGATCATAACTGGCCCCATACGACTATTTTCTGTTCTCAAAATTGAAGAGATCTATAAAAGGACGGAGATTTGCAGCGATGGAGGAAATAAAAACGGCATCGTTGGAAGATCTCAAGGCTATACCAAAAAGGTATATATATACTTCGAGGATTGAAAAAAGCGTTGGCACAAGTGAATATATCTGAGTGGGATGACTTTGAAGAGAGCAACATTAATATTGATGAATGAATAAATATTTTTTTATATACACCCTGACTGACACAAACTGCAACCAACTTCAGTCTGCTATAATTTCCAAACCGTTCATTACTGTGAGTTCAAATTTTGACACATGACAGACAATTTTATTATTTACAAGCCTTTTAAACGATTTCAACAAGACTCGGTACCGTCTCACAAAGCGCGCGTTAACCAAGATTGGTTAGAAAACAATGCTCCACACTTCATTTCTTCGACACAATGGATTGCAAATTCTCCGGATGCCAATCCGTTGGATTTCTCTGTGTGGGGTATTTTGAAGGCGAAGGTTGGCACTAAAAAATACTAAAGTTTGGACCACCTCAAACAAACACTTCGCAGGGAATGAGCCAAAATACCGCAGAGCCACTTGCGTGCAGCGTGCGATGCCTTCTTCGGCCGTCTCAAGGCCATTATTTCGAAAGAAAGATAAAGTGAATGGTGGAGGAAATCCAATTACGAACCGTACAGCTGTACAGTTCGTACAGATACAGATACAGAAATATCGGTCTAGTCAGGAGTCTATGTATCCAACGTCTGAGATGGCTGAGCCATGGTGAGTGAATTTACGCCACAGTTTCGCATGCTCCGTATAAACAATCACCCGTTTTCTCCGAAACGTGAACTCAAATCTGTCCGTTTTTGATTTGAGCCTTAGCACTCCTTGTCTCAAACAAGATCTCCTCCATCATTCCCTTGGTTCCTGGCTCTTAAATTAAGCTAAGCAAAGCTCTTAATACAAAATTAAAATGCAATTACACTTCTCAATAGTACCACTTTCTTGTCTTTCTGTGATCCTTTAGGTAAAATGGATCGATATTCCACATACAGTTACCAGTTTCGGATAAAGGAGAGCTATTTTAACGCCCTGACAAGTGCTGAAACCCCTTACTGACCTGAACTCTAAATAGGTTGAAGAAGCTCAAGTATCTTGACTGTTGAAGACATAGCCATCGTCATCGATGTGATGGCTATGTGTTTCGTCCTCTATCTGAGGCTGAGGAAGTGTTTCTCTTTTTTCTTGATCAGCACTTTCGCTTAGACCAATATTCAGTGGCTTATACGAAAAGGTAAGATAAGAACAAGTTATATCAATTGACGCTACTCAAGGTAGTTGTACAATTATAACAGGCATTGAATGAACTGTGCAACAAAAATTAGAAGGTTCGAAGACGGCCGCCACAAATTCCCTTTCCCTGTCTGCCTGAATTATATTGTTTGATGTATTTGTCAGCGATAGATCATTAATTCATGCTAGAAAGACTACATCTTGCTAAAGCATTCATCGGACGAATCGACACTATAAGTCACATCCTGAGTGCAGACAAAAAGGCAAACGAATCGATTAGATGTATTCTCAAATTGCTTTACTACGTTGTCTAGTTTAAAATAATCGAGTGACCGAGAATGCTCCAGTCAAGATGATTTCCATCCCCAGCCTACATATACGGGCTGACAATAATGACCAAACCGCTGGTTTTACGATTGGGACATCATAGAGGCTCGTGAGTTCTCGGTCTGTTTACCTGGAAAGTTCGATATCCTGCTTTACAAAGTTAATAATTAACATTTGCTTATGAAATCTACTTCAAATAAAATGAATCAAAAACCCTCTTCTTAGTCATCCCAATTATTGCACACCATCCGCACCATATCCACTACCCTAACCAGTTTAAACAATCGTCATCCCACAATCAATAAAATGAGTCAGACCAACAACAGTATCTAAGGAATCTAACAAGATACGACTACAACCTACATAACCAAATTTTGAACCATTTTTCCCTTTTAAGTGCAATCCGTATCTCCGCCCTGAACTACATACATACATACACGATTGGACACGTAATTCTGGAAGCATCTGTAAGTGTATGTTTGCTAGCACGTATTGCAGACTTATCAATTCGAAAATGTTTTCTTTAGTTCTCTACAATGTTGACATTGTAATGAAACCTCTTTAAGTTTATCGAAAAAGTGTTAAAGGTACAAAATTCAACCGGGGTTCCACCTTTGAAATGATAACGACTCAGCGGTAAGTGTCTGCTGAGTTGATGGGCTTTCGAGCAATAAAAATCGCATAGACACGCTGAGTAAGATAAATGTGCATGCAAGTAGATAGGGTTGGGGATACCCACATTTTAACATTATTAAGGGCTTTGGCTTAGAAAAAAAAAAAACCTTGGTTTTGAACCAACTTTCTGAAAGAGTTTAAGGTTATCATAGTCATGCGGCTCGACAGTGGCATGTCATTTTTATGCTTTAATGGTTGGAAAACCACTAGAGACTCGAGTCTGTGCTGATACCAATATCCGACAGAATAAAAGTCACCGTGAAGTAAAGGCCCAGCCGAACGACTTTAATTATCACGTTTATACTCGTTCACTCTTAAGCTCTGTACAAGTTTAAATAGAGGCAAGCTGGATTTCCGCAACCATGCAGAGGCTTTCTGCATTCTTAGTCTTCTTGTGTCTGAAAGCGAATGTGAAATTCATCGATTTTTAAGCATAGAAAAGTGTCCAAGATATTTTCGCATCTTTAGTTCAAAGGTACAAGGTACAACGTTCAGAAGGATGCGTGACACTTTCTGGAAGTGAAAACAAAAGTTCACAAAGGCCTCAATTCTGCCTGAACTGTGATAATTTGGCGGTGCACTCGAACGCGATATTGAGAAGACTGACTTCATTCTAAAGATTCGAGCAAACGATGCTGGGGTTCAATTCACTTCACATGCCTTCTGATCTGATCAGATTCTACAAATGAGGTGGTATATGCTCCTTACCAACTTATCTCCCATACCCATACAACAATACTAGGTGGTGTAGAAATTTGGTGCAGGTGAGACGTGTCAAGTTGTTTACCTCGATATTTATCCGACTCGAGTTGACAACCTTATAAACGACAAAAAAATCAGCACTTAAAACGGGACAGCGAATAAATCCCGGAATAAAATAAATGAGAACTTATCTGGCTTAAAGTTGGTTTCGATTCTCCAAAGAAATTTCCAACAATTCCACAATTGCTCGTTTTTCTGCCCGTTCGAAGAAATTGTACTGGCACCAGATTGTCACGCCAATAACGCCAATAAAATAGATTTGGAGAAACTTCGGTTCATCAGTAGGCATCTGCACCAATGCGCCAGAAATAAGTGATTCTTAAAGATCCGGTGGAGCGGTAAGAGATGGCAGTACAACTTTCATGTTGCGCAACAGATGCCGGGTGTTTCATTTTGGAATTTTAACGCGTGACAATGTTGACATTTTTTGTCCATTGCGCTGATGGCAATGTTAGAATGCGCTGAATAATCGATGTCCGCTGTATATTCTAACGCAAGACAATCAAATAATGCACGTGTTAATGCGCGGCTCGTTTGCCGCTATTGTTGGTTGCGATCTGCTTGAGATTCTTATAAAAGAAAATGTTCGTTTACAAAATGCAAACACAAATTTTAGATCTCGCCCACAGCTCTACAAATTGGGTCCAAAAGTATCTTATCTTTCAAGCCGGAGCTAACCATATACACTAACAAAATTTCATTGAAATCAGTTGGTTGGTTTTGTAGATTAGCGTGTACGAACATAGTGACACGTTTTTAAATAAAATAAAATTTTAATCAATGATATACTAGTACTTTCCATTTGATTCGATTACCTTTTGCCATTTTTCTGGCATTTTCATAATCCCACGTTCGTAGAACTTCTGATCTTTATCGGCAAAAAACTAAACCAAGCGCGATTTCACTAAAAGTGAAATCAAAAACTCAAAGAGTTTTGAAAAGATCGAAATAAATGGTAATAGATGGAGCAAGGTCAGGGCTATATGGTGGATGCATCATCAATTCCACACCAAGCTCCAATAATTTCTGACCAATGACCAAAGATGTATTCGTTTATCTTGGTGAAAATGATACATTTTCGATGGTCCAATTCTGGCCGTCCAACCAGTTGTTGACAGTACACATCTGAATTGATCGTTTGATTCTTTGAAAGCAGCTCAAAAAACGCCACACCTTTCCACTCCCAACGAATTTAGAGCAAAATCTTCTTTTGATGGATATCACTTTTCGAGGTATATTGTGCTGGCTCATCAAACCTGGACCACGATCTTTTTCGATTGACATAACGTTACTGTAAACAATACATTTTTCATCGCTAGTGATGATTGAATGAATTTCTTTCAAATCATGTGGACCCCAAATATCAAGCTTTCAAACGAGTTTCATACGTTTTAAACGCTTCTCAATCGCTGCATGTGACACATTTAACTTTTTTACTATCTCTCGTGCAGCTACATGATTATTGATCATCATTAAGCTGATCTGGCTGACTTGAAAACCAATTCCGGCACTGTCTTTCTTTTAAGGCTTCTTCACATGACGTAACTTTTTAGCAGCTCGCGCTGGGTAAAATATGACGAAAATGCTCGTTTTTTGCACTGACGCCAAACGAATACATTTTCACAAAAATACGCGCAATTTTCTTCTTAAACAAAGTAAAACTGACCGCTAAAAAATGTCAAAAGGAAAAAAAAATATGCCATTGACAGAAGCCATTAAAAAATATGGCCAAAGACATCTACGATATATGGTATACTAGATGGGGTGAAAAGTAACCTCCTTGGGAATGATTTTTTTTTTAAATGTTTTTTTTTGGAGCCGTTTATTTTAGCCATGGTTGCCATGAGCTTGTGCGCCGGTTAATTTCTTGCAAAAACAAATTTTTTTTTGCTCCATGTGGGGCCGTTTTGCAGCGTTTTCAGCCTTTAATCGCTCCAATAATGCACAGTAATACTCGTTGTTGATGGTTTTTCCTTTTTCGAAGTAGTCCTCGAATAGTATGCCATGAAAATCCCAGAAAACCGACGCACTAACTTTTCCGACCCATCGAGCCTCCCTCGGCCGCTTCGGAGTACTCGTGCCGGCTACAGTCCATTGCCGGGCACTCATTCTGTTCTCTGGTGTTCAGCAGTTACCAACCGACGCCACAAGTCCACCTGATTCCGCATCAGCAAGTCCAAACACTCTTTCGAAGTGCTCTCGCGTTCTTGGTCAGGAGTGAGTATGAGCGGCACCCAGCGGCAGGATAACTTTTTCATATGCAGAATATTGCCCAAAATATGGCGTTGCTCTCAGTACTAATCTTTGTGGTATCTACTAGCTCTTGCACCTTCACTTTCCGGTCAGCCAACACCATTTCATGTATTTTTTTGACATTGTCCTCTGTAACCGCATCGGAGGGCCTGACGCTGCGGACTTGATAGGTAGTGGAGTTGCGGCCACCACGAAACTCTCGAAACCAATATTTGACGGTGTAATCTGACGGATCATTAGCCCCATAATATTTATCCAACTTTTCTTTTGTTTCCTTTACCGTTTTGCATCTCAAAAAATAATGTTGTATGAGAGAACGAAAATCCATTTTGTCCATACTCAACATGATGCCAAAAACGTCAAAAACAGTCAAAACAAAACTAACGAAAGTATCGCACTGAAATTTGGCATGTCTGCCTAAATATGAACGGACTTCAAGTTACCATAACCTGTTTTGCAGTAGCAGCGCATTCTGGCGGTCAAAGAGGTTACTTTTCACTCCACCTAGTAAAAATATTAATCTAGATTTAAAAAATAATCTTTGGCACTTCTAGGAATAATATTTTAGTACGATCTCTTAATTCATTCAGAGGTTTGTTGGAGTCAATTTCAATCTAAAATTTCAATCATGATCTTTGACCTATGACCTTTTGCCATGTTTCGGGTAGCTTTATAATTCCATCGGTATAGAACTTCTGTGGTTTATCAGCGAAAAACTTGGCCAAGTGATTTTCAGCGGCTCTCGGTCAGGAAAATTTTTTATCATCAAGAGAGTTTTGCAAAGACCGTAACAAATGGGAATCAGTAGGTGCAAGGTCCGGGCTATACAGTAGATGCACCAGAATTTCCCACCCAAGCTCCATCGAATTGACCGTTTCGCCATATTCTAGCAGCTCATAATAGACAATTCCCTTATAAACCCATCAAACACTTAACATAACCTTGTTTGCCGTCAGTCCAGCCTTTGAAGTTGTTTGTGTTCGGTCACCGGCCTTTGACCATGATTGCCTGCGTTGGATATTCTCATATTTAATCCATTTTTTATCGCCCGTAGTGAATCGCTTCAATACTATAATGGTTCCATTTCATTACGTTTTAGCAGCGTTTCACTGATGGTTATTCGGTCAATTAAATTTGTTTGCGTTAATTCATATTTTACTCAAACATCGAGCTTCGTTGAGCAGCATGCTCGTTTTAGATGATTCCAAATTATCATACGGTTATCCGCTATATCTAGACAGCTTCCATGCGGGTCTTGCTCCATCAGTTGCAAAATTTCATCGACTTTTTCCATTACAGGCCGACTAGTGCGAAGTGCATCTTTTACATCGAAATTTTTTCCATTTTTATAGTAAAAGAGCATCACTTAGCGTATTTCTTCAGATATTTCGTTCATATTCAAATCAGTATAACTTTTAACACGACTTTAACTTTAAGAACGAATTACACAGCTGTCTTCACAGAAAATGTAGCTTGACATGTCACATTTCAAACACTTGTTCGTTTGACACAATCAGATTAGTGTTTCCAGATATATGGACACCAACACCATCTAGTGACAAAAAACCGAGAAGACTTTTTATTATTTGGCACTATCACTTCATATCGCTTTCTTACGTACTCATTCTATTATTGTGTTATACCGTTAAATCCTTGTGATGGACTTGAGTTTTAGAGCTATTATAGTTCGTTCGAGAGCCTTTGATGTATTATATTGTGGATTCTTGTTTGTGATTGTTGCAGTGGTTTGATTTGAGAAGCATTTCTCCATGCTACAATAGTGTATCGTGTCGTAGACGAAATTCTACTAATACAAAGTAACGTGGTCGTAAAACAGTTGGGTTACACATGTTGCCGAGATGGAAGTTTGTTCTCAAGGGATCTTATGTCATAGTTTCATTTGAAGTTGTAGTCGACGATGACGCCTTGGTATTTATCTGTTGATACATTCTCTATAAATGTGTTGCATCTATCGTTTTCTTGATGTTGGAAATGATTCCCCATTCTATGCAGATATTCAGGATCGTACAGTTTTACTTTTTACGTTATTCTTTGTATTTATCTTTGGGCGAATGTGCATGGATTTTACCACCAGGCCATAATGTCGTTGAACTTCTTCTGCATTACTTTATTTGGTTTCTCCACGTTATGACTGGCAACAATTCTGCATAAACGTACCCCATACGATAGTGAAGAACAGAGAGAAGATCATTCGCATACGAGTATATTATGAAAAGCAGTGGTCCAAGTTGCGATCCTTGAGGTACTCCATACGATAAACTCTCGAGATTGCTATAGTATTGTAATTTTGGATTTTAAGTTTGGAGCTTCGATTTTCTAGATAGCCACATAGGAATGATTCCACGTACGCCAATTTTGTGAAATGGCCGAAAAATATTTTGATGGCACAAGGTGTAAAATACTTTTTTGCAATCTATGAACAAAACTTAAGTGTCATGGTTTATATTATTTATTTGATTGGCAAAATTTCCTAGTAGTTTGTGAATACTTTTGTTGTGCTGAAAAACAAATTGGTTTCTTGTACAGCCTTTTTCATATAACCTTTTCTAGAAATTTGTATACTTCTTCCAAAATGGGCATAGGTCTGTAGTTCAGTATATCACCTTTTCTCCGCTCTTGTATATTGGCCTGATAATAGATGCTTTGGGGATTCTAGGGACTATGGATTGCGATATACTTTTATTGATCAGTTTACAGATCACGTGCGATAATAACGTGGTGTTTTATCTGAGGTCTCTTGGCCTCATGCTGTCCATTTCTGGTGATTTTTTCTCATTTAATATGCGCGGAAAATATTCTGTACTTCTGTTGCGGTTACTTCTTGTATATACATCAAATTTTGCAAACTTGATGTTACGTTATTGGACATTCTTTTGGCTGCACCAATGCATAGTATTACTTACTTCTTAAGTCGGCTGGTTTCCAAAATTTGTTGGCACGACGTTCTTTATTCAAATCGTTTGAAAAGTTTTCGATATAATGTCGAAGAGGTTTGGGGAAACTTTTCCTTAAATCTTATTGAAGAGCTTCCATGTTTTTTTACTTTACGAAAACGTTCTTTGAAAATCCAGATTTTGTGGCGTTGATTTGCATATTCAAAGTTTTTGAAAACATTTTATATTCCTTTTCGTATTGATGATTTATTTTGTCTGTTATTTTTAAATTTCCTGTGTAGTCGATTTCTTTCTCTGCATGCATTTCTTAATTTAATTTTCAACCAGTTGTATCTTTTACTTATTTTTTCTCTTCCCTTCTTGTTATTGCTACTAGAATTCGTTAACACTTTCGCATTAGTCAACATTTTGCATAGATTGAGTCACTTAAATTAGCGGGTGACGAGATAGCAATGATAGTTGTTTCAATATTTCAGCAGCTGCTAAAGGTAAGTAAGGTTTGCTATTTCAATCATGCATCGTTTTGCACTTACCGAAGGTACGGAAAAAATGTTATCGAAATTTCAGCTCAGTTGTAAATATGCAACGTGAGTGTCATCGTGAAGTCGGTCGTAATCATGGCTTCAGTCTGCAGGCAATTCGTCGCAGTTTGAGCGTGAGTGGAGGTGAGTGATTGGTGCGAAATGAAGAAAACATAGCTGCCGCAGCGGCGAGTATCAAAGAAGATCCAGAAATGTCGATTCGGCACCGATCAGCTAAATTGTGTAACGCCAGAGCGTCAACCCGGTTAATTTTGAGGTTGAATTTGGGCCTACATCCGTATAAAGGATGAGTCATACCAGTCAGCTTCCTCCTTTTTGTAAAGAGAACAACTTTAGTTTTGAGGGGATGGAATGAAAGGTATGCACTGTAGAGCAGACAGTCGCTAGACACGACGAAACAGGCTGTACAGCTACATCATCTGCATAAAACTGATCATAGACATCAGAGCTATTGAGAGCGTTAAGCAGTAAGTAGACAATCATGTACCGTAGTAGTGGAGTCAGGACGCCGCCTTGGGGGCAACACCTGTTTACCCACGCCACGTCCTATTTACCAACATTGTTTTTATCCACAAAACTATTGATTCGTCTAAGCCGTGTTGTCTGGACGTATTACCCATACCGTCAAAAGCTGCGTTATCGAAAGCACCCTCAATGTCAATAAATTTGAAGCGCAATCTCGCTGAATCTTCCGCGTCAATAAGCATGTTGCATTTAGACAGACTTTTGCAAATCGGATATCAGCACATGCCCTTAAGGAAGTCAGATTTATAGGTCTGAAGCTCTTGGCGAGCGTGTAGTCCTTTTTTCCGATTTTCGGTATAAAGCCTAGTCTTACCATTTTTCAGGATTTTGGTATGTATGCCAGGCTACTGAGTGGTCTATATCTTTTTGTAGCGTAACTGGGTGTATACCATCAGTACCTCTCGACTTAAAGCGATCAAAGGAAACAACAGCATGTTTGGTGACCTACTACGTCGTGTTGTGTTAGTTAGCCCAATTTAAGTCTGGTTAATAGGAGTTGGTTCTGATTAGGTTACTGCTTTCGACTCATTGATAGATAGAAAGATAGATAGATAAAAATTTCTATTTTCGGAAAGTTTTTACAAAGGCTTGGTTTTCATTATGTTAAAATGTTATCTGTAATAAATTAATTAAAACTTAGCTATTGATTTATACTTTTAAGAATATTCACTTATAATAAGGTTACGGTATCTTAGAGCGTTTTTTTTAAGAAATTGTAAAGTTGAATATAGTTTTGCCCGTTGAGGGCACGGTTAAGGATTTTACTTCCAAAGTATTGTCTTCTGTACGTCTGAAAGCAAGGGCACACTCCAACAAAGTGATATGTATTTTCAGTAGCAACAATGTTGCAGATCGTACAAATGCCTATTGAAGGTCTTTTAAAGGCTTTTGCATTGAGATTGAGCAATTCACACTGTCTTCGTTAGTACTGTCTTCGAAGTAGTTTGGCACCTCGGCATAGTTTAGGTTACAATACTCGTCGTGGAAACGTGATTGCAGCGCTCTATTTTTTATTTTTTGTCCAATGACTTTCTATAAGTTTTTTGCAAGTTTCTATATGCAATGCTTTCCACTCAGACTGTGTTGACCAATTAAACTCAATGTTGACATCATTAAAAAGTTTTGACCACTCATTTGCCCAGTAAATCTGCTTCCTTATGATGACATCTGAAAGTTTTCTCGGTATTCTGTGCTAATTAACTCTTCGGATGTATTTGAAATGGAGTTCTAGTGTTGAAAGGAAGGCTTTTGGAAGTCCTGTTTCTAGATTAAGCACGTAATTTGGTGTGTTACTAGATAAGGAAAAACATTAGCATTTATTGAGTTTTGGTACTTGTATTTGTTAGATATTTTGATTTCATCGTTGTTAAAAGTCCATTTTTGTTCAGCTGTCACTAATTCTGATTTTCTTAAGTTCACAAGTAGATTCCATTTTGAGCAATAATTTGCGTTCTTCGGAGAGAAAAACGATATCGTCGGCATAATGCAAGACTCTTACTAATATGCCTTCAATGAATCTCCACCCGGTAGATCATATTCGAGATCATTCAAGAACAAGATAAATAGCACAACGCTGAGAACGCATCCCTGTTTTACACCTTGATTGATAGAAAAGAAGTCGCTGATGTTTGTTCTATTCCATACTATTGTTGTGATAGATAGCCTAGATAGACATTCATAAAAGTCTCAGTTTGTGGAATAATACGTCTCTACAGTATTTATGTTGTCGAAAACAGCTTTTAAATTGATGAAAAACGCAGAGTTTCTTTTTTTTTTACTTAGTTGTAGTTTTACAAGGCAGGAGAAATTGAAGATTTGGTCTACAGTTGAATAGTTTTGTTTGGATCTCTTTCAAAATCTGATTTTCTTCAACCCATCGATTAAGTCGATTCAAAAGAACGGTTGTGAACAGCTTGTATATAGTGCCCATAAAAGACAGAAGGCGGTAGTTGGATACATCATAAGGGTTCCCTTTCTTAAATAGAGAAAACATTATTGACCTTTTGAAGGAATCGGGAATGGTTCCTATACTAACAATTTTGCGAAATAGTAGGTGGACTTCTTTGACTAAATTAGTCGAAGCATTTTTAGAAAATTCGAAAATACCACCGATGCCAGGGGCTTTGTTATTAATTGCTGATGCAATAACTGCTTGAACTTCACCCATTTTAATGTTTTCGTCAATCAAGGGTGTGTGAATATCTGTATTTAAGGTTTGTTTGTATGATATTACTGCAGGCGGTATTGGATTGAGTATGTTTTGGAAGTGCCTTCTAAACTCAAATGATATTAACACATTGGCTAAAATTCAGTGCCGTTTTATAGTAAAACACAAAATTTTTGCAAAATTCAACTTTATTTATCAATATAGTTGCCTTCGAGGGCGATACACTGATTGAAAGGATTTTTCAATCTTTCGATACCAGTTTTGTAGTACGATTTCGGTTTAGCCTCAAAATAGGCCTCTGTTTCGGCGATTACTTCTTCATCGGTCTTAATTCTCTTTCCAGCAAGAATTCTTTTGAGGTCTGCGAACAGGAAATAGTCGCTGGGGGCCAAATCTGGAGAATACGGTAGGTGGGGAAGCAATTCGTAGCCGAATTCATTCAATTTTGCCATCGTTTTCATTGACTTGTGACACGGTGCATTGTCTTGATGAAACAACATTTTCTTTTTCTTCAAATGCGGCCGTTTTTCTGCGATTTCGTCCTTCAAACGCTAAAGTTGCTGTTGATAGTCTGCCCCTTTTGGATATAGTCGATGAAAATTATTCCATGTGTATCCCAAAATACGGATGCCATAACCTTGCCAGCCGACTATTGAGTTTGGACGAGGTTCGTCGCTTGCGGTTAAACAGCTTTAAACACTCCTCTGAATCATCAACACGTTGTTGTTTTTGGTCGACTGTGAGCAAACGCAGCACCCATTTTGAACAAAGCTTTCGCAAGTCCAAATATTCGTGTATGATATATCCAACACGCTCTTTTGATATCTCAGAGCCTCAGCTATCTCGATCAACTTCACCTTAGGTCATTCGTAATCATTTTGTGGTTTTTTTTTCATGTTTTCATCTGAAGCAGCCTCTTTTGGACGTCCATTGCGATGATGCACGCAGTGCTTGTATGACCACTTTAAAATTTTTCAATCCACTTGCGAATGGTTCGTTCGGCTAGTGCAGAGTCCGGGTAACACTTATCAAGCCATTTCTCTGCATCGGCTGCATTTGTTCCCATCAAAAAGCAATGATAAATCAACACACGAAATTGCTTTAAATCCATTTTTTTCACAATAACAAAAGTTGCTTCACTCACAACGCTATATCTCGAGAACTAATCGTCCGACAGCTGTCAAATTTAGACACGTATCTTTTGAATGTTGGTACTAACCTTCAATGGTATGGATTTAATTCAAATGGTGCCCTGTCTTAGAAACGGCACAGCCCATGTGTTATATCTGACTTTCGATTGTGAGTGCTACCGTGCATTATTTTAGCAAGTTTCCACCAATCAGTTATTGCCTCGACTGACGCTAGTTGACTTGTGATATTGAAATAGCAATCGAGTTGTTTCAGTATGCATAAGGCTTTGTATTTTTTGTTCGATTCTCGGAAGTATCTTCTTTAAACGTCGATATTGTGTTTTCTGTACATTTTAAGGCGTAAAAAACAAACTGTATCGTATGAAATCAGGTTAAGCCGATTATTTCCTCCATTAGCATTATAAACACATTCTTTAACTGCAAGACAGAGATCTTCACCTGTGTTAGTACTAGCAATTTTTTGTGGTATGTTTTGTTCTAGTCATCCCTGTCATCGCTCTATCTAAGTTTTGGTAAAAGTTTCATACAATCATTGGTCGCTATAACTTCCCATGTAGAAAGGCTTACAATGAGGGGCATATGATCGAAGAAAGTTTTGCAGCCGATTCTAAAGTCTTTTATTGCATCAATAGAACTGTATGAAGGACAAAAGTAGTCAATGACTAAAGAGCCTCAGCTGCTCACAAATGTAAATTCGCCAGACCTGTCTCCATACCCTCTTCCGTTTAAGCTGAATGCTCCAATCTCTTCTAAGAACTCTATAAACATATTAGATGTGTATGTGTCATCAAATTTTCTGAGTTATTTCAGCCTGGCTAATTTTCCTCTATTGAGAACTTTGACTATCCTACTTTGTCCACAGTTGGCAGTTTAGTTCTTTTGGCAAGAGATCCGATTCAGCTAGTTGTACCATATTCCTTTTCCTCCATAGTCCAGTATTGGTAATTAAAGATTCCGACAACCTCGACTACGCTATTTGCTTTGATAATTACATCTGCCCAAAAATAAAATCAATCAAATCAATATCCCATTTCATTTTGCCTCTATAATTAGCCTTACAAACAGGATGTCCCAGTTTAGGTTTTTGTAGTGATAGCTGACGATTCCTGAAGTTATGGCGAACAAAAAATTACACATTTTTGAGAGAGAATTTCTGTGTGCATAAAATACTAAAATTTTGTTAAGTGCCATGAACTCTTCAGAAAAAGGCGTTTATCACGAAATTTTCAACTTTTAGGTTAGTTTTTTTTTTGTCAAAATTTTTGTTTTCTCTTCATTATCTTCGATTTTTTTGTATAATTTTTCCACCTACGAACAACGGAAGTTGTTTTATTTAAGCAAATAGGTCACAAAATAAATTTAATAATTTTTTAAATAGTTTTTGTGGTCCTAAAAAGGACCGTTATGCTTTGAGATTTCAAAACGCTTTTATACTAAATTTTCGAAATGTTGCCCGTGCCTTTGGATGCACGTTCTAGTGCGTTTGATGATTTCAGACTGCAAATTTATGTACCAAACATATGCCTCTTAGCTCCTCTGCCACCGTCCATTAAATCTTTGATTTAAAAGCGAAGTTACATTATTGTTACAATTTCAAGGAGCTCCATTGTGTTGGAAAATCATTCTTTGCCTCTGAGCAAGAGAAACATTTTCCAGGAGTTCCGGCAACTGATCTCTCAAGAATTCTAAATAGAATGTTGAATTTAGGGCATGTGGAAGTATGAATGGCCCGATTAAAGTACTACCCAATATGCTGGCCCAGACATTTACCCTAAACCTTCTGTAAAACGGTAAACAGTTAGGAAAAACATCTGCATCTTTAACTTTGAGAAGATGTGGTTCGTATTAAGTGAGGATTAGATACTGCCCAATAGTGGGATTTTCGTTGGTTGGTAATGCCCATTCTCATAAACTGGGCTTCATCAGTTCATAGAATTTTTCGAATAAACTGCTCATTCTCATCTTGTAGATGCAGCAGCCTTTGACAAAATTAAATTATCTTGAAGAATTCTATGGATTGTAGTTCTTAGAGTTTGCAACTGTGCTGCTGCAAGCCTTCTGGTGCGAATAGGCAATAAAAATTCTTCTTCCTCTTCTGCTGCTGTTATGTCAGACAGTTTTTCGACGGTTGAAAGGCGGTGCAAAGCATTGATAAAAGTTGGCCTAGAAGGGATCCTCAGTCTAGGATATCGCCGTTGATACCTTAATCTAGTAAACCCTGCATTCTCATTACAGAAACCGTAAACGAAAATTATATCGGCGTATACGCGAATCGAAAACATTTTTTCTGAAACATTTGCTTAACACTCGTTCACTGTTAATCAGCAAATAAAGCAACATCGGCACATTTCAAAAGTTGTCACAGAATTAAACAAAAACATTCCACAAAATAGCGAAAAATTTACCATTGGCTTAATTTTCCAACTTTGTTTTACTTGTTAAAATGCAATACAATTTCTTGTTCGCCATAACTTTAGGAATCCTCAGCTATCAGAACGAAAACCCAAACTGGCACACATTGTATAATCCTCATCATCACTTGAAATTAGCGCAATAGCATGGATAGTAGCACGGACGAACGAAGATATCCGCTATCGTTTTAAACGCATTATTTTTCAAGAAATTTCTGATCCCATTGTGCCCAAATGAAAATGGTTCTAAATTTTTACAGTATCAGGTTTTAATCTTGAGCTTTAAGTTATTCAACCCGGAGAAGCAAAACAGTGAAGGAGTACACCATACACCAACAGCCAATATAGGGCTTGTCATTTCAGTCTCAAGACCTAAATGTTATCAGGTTTTCACTATACGGATACAAACCAAATTTTTAGCACATTGTGGTCTATAAAAGTCACTGCAACTTTACATTGATTTCGTCTATTTTATTTGTACAGACACAATAGTGTTTGTGTACTAAAAGTACACACAATTCCACGTAAAATATTATCTTCAACAAAATGAATTTTAGTTTTTTTTAGTTTAAATGCATTTTTTATTTTCTTATATATTAATTCTTATAGGCTAAACAAAAAAAAAAATGCTTAAAAATTAGCTTAATTAACTTAAAATTACCTTAATCTAACTTACTGGCCCCATACGGGCACTCTAAGATAAACCTAACACTTAATCTATGTCTTTCGACGTATCTTACAGTCTATTCATATTTTAATATTTGCATTAATTAAGCCTAAAACTAAGAAAACAGATTTTAAAAAAAACTTAGTAAATGGACTTTTTTTTGTTGAAATATAAAACTTAAAACTAAAGCTTACCAACTACCTAAAATAAATCTTAATATACTTAACCTACTTACATCTAATAAACAATTAAGTTAAATATTATATATATATATATACACAATATATATATACTTAATATATAAATATATGTATATATATATGTATTTTTTTTATTTTTTTTTATTTTTTTTTATTTTTTTTTCTTAAATCTAACTTAATCCTATCTAAAACTATGTAAGTCGGCCATTACTAAAATCTAATAGGCTGGCCAACTTTGCTTCACTCGAGGAAGCTACCTAGTAATTGAGGAATTCGACGACGAAGCATCCTCTTCTTCAATGAGCCACCAAAATTGTTGGTGCTGCCGAGCAACATCTCTCATGTCGCGATTCCCTACCGCTCTACTGAACCGGAGACGCTCCGCACTGCCGTGTGCGACATCTCTGTCGTAGTTGAGTCGCCTGTCCGCAGCTGTTCGAGCGACGTGAAAGATTAACGGCACCGCTAATCTGTCCTGGATCAAGCCTTTCTTATCAAGATAGAGGAACGCTTCTGGTGGAATAAAGCCGTCAAGGCGAACTCTCTCGTGATACATATAATTGGGGTAATAAGCCCCAGAGATCAGGTTGTTCGACGAGGTCATTGCTCTTGCAATGAGTCTTCGAATCAACTTAATGACAAAATTGTCCACTCTTATTAGGTTCGCCCTATTGTACAAAACCTCATTAGGATAGAATTTTATGTACTCAGAATCTGGTGTTCTGTAAAGGCGAAGACAAGCCCTAAGGCAAGCCCTCTCAAACACCCGAATCTTTTCCAAAAGACTTGCTCTCACGTTGAACCACACGGGACAACCAAATGTTAGCATAGGCCGAATAAGGGCCATGTAGCAGATCACCTTTACCCTCGCATTGAGTTGTCTGCTATAAAACAGTCTCTTTGTAAGAGCAACATCTATATGTTTATTAAAATACAGATATTGATCTAGCCAGATCCCAAGGTATCTGACTACATTTCGACAAGCAAGTGGTTGACCGTACTGTCCGACGATCAGAAACTTTCGCCAATTCTTTCTGGTATCCGCAGAGGCCCCAGACAAAGGCGTCCTAAAAAGAATGGTTTCCGACTTCTGAAAGTTGATCTTCAACTTCCAGTCGTCGCAATATTGTTTAATTTTATCGAAATCACGTTGCAAGAGTATGTTTATGACCTCAATCTTTGGACCTGATCTGTACGCGATTATGTCGTCTGCGTACGCTATGGCATGGTGAAGTGAACCTATCAAATCACTTGTGTAAATGTTGAAAAGAATCGGCGAATTAACCGCACCTTGTTGGAGACCGTTTTTAACATGAAAAGTTCCAGTAGAAGTCACATCGCCATTCTTCACGATGAACTGTCTATCTGTGAGCATATTGAAAAGAATATACAGCAATGGTCTGCTAATGCCCAGTCTGTTCAATTTGTAGAAGAGCCCCTCTAACCATACGGTATCGAAGGCTTTCTCCAAGTCAATCAGGCAGGCACCAGTGCACTGTTTCTTGGCTTTGTTCCATTGGATATCGGAAACCAGTTTAGACGCGGCGTGAATAATATCATGCCCCGCCTTGAAACCGAATTGATTATCCGGAACTATATGTTTGTCCTCAACCCACTTAGTCAGAACCCTATTGATAACCTTTTCGAAAACCTTGCTGATGTTTGGAAGGAGACTGATCGACCGGAGATTCGCCGGATTGGAGGTGTCTTTATCCCTTTTGGGGATCGGATGTACCACCGCAGTTTTCCAATGCGTCGGATAATGTGCATTATTCATTGCATTGTTAAACAGGGTGGTATAAATGTCCACCGCTTCTAGAGGTAGATGTCGAAGCACAATGTTTGGTATATCATCGATTCCCACAGATTTCTTTCTTCTGATTGTGTCGAAGATCATTTGGAGCTCTTCTTTCGAAATGAACGGGGGAAGTTCCCTTTCATTGGCGATGACATTATTTGCCATATTCTCATCACTGAACTGGGTGAAACCCGAGTTCTCGATTCGCCAGTTCACTATTTCGTTTCGAAGGTAGAAATTGCGCGCAAGGACTCGACTTTCCAAATCGTGGTTAGGGCCAATGATATCATTCGCCCTATATACTTCCTGAAAAGTCGCTCCTATAGCCTCAACTTTCTCCTGCGGATCCTCGATCACAAAGAAGTTGTCATCCTCCACAGCCTCATTTGGATCTATGCCTGCTGCCAAAAGTATGTTTTCGTTGTTTGTCGTTCGGGCGATTTTGAGACATGAAAGGTCGTTTTGATCTTTCCTCCGAAATATTTTGTTTATTTGCGGGAACATATTCGGGTTGCTGGTATTTACAGCCTGAATTTTATTGTTCCAATGCAAACTTACAGAAGCTCTGTAATTTTCTTTTATTAATGTTTGGAGGTTTTTGATCGACGACTTTAATGTCATAATCTCCGGGTTATGTCTGTCAGTAAACTGTCTGTACAAGGTTTTTAGTCTTGACAGTAGTCTACTTTTATGTCGGTGCAGTGCGTCAATAGTTGAATTGCGGAACAAGTCTTCGTTGTCAGTATGTTGATACCGAGGTATCGTTTTGTCCATTGTTTGTTTGATTGTCTCGTCCATTACTTTTAGATATCTGTCAATCTCCTCGTTTGACAGATTTCTGTTGGACGGTGGGTAAAGCGAATTCGAGGAGAGTGCTCTTGTCAGTGTCCTAGAGAAGTGTGTCCAACGCACTCTACTATAGTTGTAGGAATGTCGATGAACAAATTCATCTAGTTCCGCATTTTCGTTTGGAACGGTTATTTCGGTACTAAGACCGCAATGGTCGCTGTCATACACAAAAGTGCGTAGACAGTTTATAGTTTGTTGGTTCGTACCTGTCAGTTGAATTCGTGAGTCGAACAACAGTAGATCCAAATAGGAACCATGTCTAGGAAACGAGGGACTGTCCGTAGCCTTAAGGCTGAGTCTATACATCACACTGTGCTGAACCCACCAATTGAGTAGTTGGTTCCCTCTAGTGTTTGGTGTATTATTTCCCCAATCTCTGTGCTTAGCGTTGAAATCTCCGCCGATAATAAAGTAGTTTTCTTCCAATTGAAGTCTCAGCAATCGAAAAAGTGTCTCGAGTTCTGAGATGAATAATGTAGATTGAGTAGCCTCAGGTGCATAGACAGACACCATGTACAGCCGCTTTCCACTTCGGAGAGGGATATAGATGATGCATGCCTCCAGCACCTGAAACCTACGTACTACATGACTGTATACTCTATTACAACGCAGTTCCTTTCTAACAAAGATTGCAACCCCTCCTCCTTGAATGGAGTTGGGTCGATTTCTTCGTATGATTTTATATTTTCTGTGTCTCATTTTGTGCTTTTTGGATAGCTTAGTTTCGCTAACCAAAAGCACATCTGGGACTTGGTCTTTAAGCAACTTAAATAATGCGGCTCTTCGCTCAATCCTAATCAGTGAATTAACATTCACTGCAAGGATCTTCAGGGTTTGCTCCGCCATGTTCGTGCCCATTACGACTGGAGGTGCGTTAGACCCGGCAGCAGCGCGTATATTTGATCTACCCGCTTCGCCTGTTCCTGTATTTGACGCTGAAGCTGAGCCATTTGTCCTTGAATAGAGAGCAAAATAGCCAGCATGTCAGGTACAGGTTCAGGTGCTCTAGGCGCTGGGGCCTGAGAAGCAGCCTTCTGTTGCTGTACCGCACTTCCCTTACCTGCCGCCATTTGGGCGTAGGTGACTTGGGGAGTAACGGCTGGTGTTTGTATACGCACAGGTGGTCGTTTAACTTCCATCTTCTGCTGCCGAGCCAGATTTACTGTTTTCATGTACTGGAATTTGGGGCAACCCCGATAGTTTGCGGTGTGCCCCGTGTTCCTACATAAGACGCAAGAGAGTTGGCTTTTTTCCGACGCTCCGTCTTTACCTAAAGCGCAATCGTTTGACTTGTGGTTCTTTCCACACTTTACGCATCGAGGCTGCATTTCGCAGTTCGACGCAGCGTGACCGAACCTTTGGCAGCGAACACATTGTAAAATATTTTCGCTCCTCTTTAATTTTTCCCAGTGTACAATCTGGTAGTCTAGGACTTTGATGCTCCTTAGACCATCCAGTTTGCTGTCGGGACTTAGCTGGACCAGGAAAAACGGTAATTTCCGATTCTCCCTCTTGGCTCTAGCCGTGACAAATGGCTTAACTCCTACGAATTTTAGCCCTTCGCACTCCTTTTCTTTTAGCAGTGCAAGGAGTTCCTCAGGATCAGTCGACGGCTCTAACCCTCTCAGCAGCATTGTCTGCAGCTTCTCACCCTTCGGGGTGTAGGAGAAGAACTCCGTCGTCGAATCCCTCAATAAACTTTTAATTTTGTTGTAGCGCTCCACTGTGTTACAGTGGATCGCGTGCCTATCTAAGCTAAGTCTTTTAATATAAAAATTATTTCCTATGGCCGACTTACATAGTTCTTTAGTTTCCTTTAGTTCCATCTTAAAGGTATTAATAGGTGGAACCCTTTGTTTTTTCTGCTGTTGTTGTTGTTGTTGTCGCTGCTGCTGTTTTTGTTTCTGCTGTTGTTGTTGCTGCTGTTTTTGCTGTTGCCGTTGTTGTGGCTGCTCTTGTTGTTGTGGCTGCTCTTGTTGTGGCTGCTCTTGTTGTTGTTGTTGCTGGTGTTTCGTAAGTTTTTGTTTGTGTTTTAGCACTTGTGTTGTTGTATTTCCTTGCTGTTGTTTTTGATTTGTGTGAGCTGGTTGGGATTGCTCTTGCTCTTCCCTCTTCCTTCTTTCCATTTGTTTTTCTTTAATGGCCAGCACTCTTTGTTGTAGCATTTTTATGCTGCTACTTATTGCCTCCATTTCTTCCTCTTCATCGTCTGATTCGCTTGCGGCCAATGAAGCGAAGATGTTCCCTTCCCTCACTCCGCCAAGCAGCTTTACAGTGGTCGTTGGTAGTTTCCTCCTTCTCTTTGTCTTTGGCGTTTGGCTTGAACCACTCGAAGCCTCACCTGACATCTCAGCAGCTCCCGCTAAAGTCGTAGCGGACCGCTCACCACAATCCATCACGTGATGTTAATCCACTTTTACTTATTTTTATTTAAAAAAAAAAAATAATAAATAAATAAAAAAAAAGAGACTGTCTGCCGACTACTTGGAGTCGAACCCACAACTTTTGCCGTCTCAAGCGAACACACTACCGCTGTGCTAATTGGAGCCTAGGTCTGAATTGTTTAATATCTTAGTTAAGTTAAGTATTACTTCTCACTTATTATTAGAAACAATTAATCGCCGCGGAGGTCTATGAACGACTGTCAACAAAATGAATCTTTATCGGCATCTATGAATTTAGCTTTGAACTTACTATTATTTCAGGATAAATAAGTAAAAATACTTTTCGCCAATTTCAGAAAGATAAGTAGTTAACCTGTTTTATAATTATAATTTTTTTTTTTTTTTGTAAACATCGGTTTGTGTGTCTTCTGTCTTGAGACACTGAATTTTGTATCTATACTATGTATTTCGAATATATGAACTTGTTACTCGAATCCAACATCTTTTATTATTTATCTTGACATTTCCAAAACAATTTACCCCGCACACGACATTCATTTGTTGTTGATTATTAATTTTTTTCCTCAAGGTCCATTCTATATCTCATGAATATAAAATAAAAAAACAGAATCAGTTAGTAGCAGATAAATTTTGCAAGTCAATACGGGAAAGGAGAAATTACTTAAAAAAAAAAAAAAAACAAAAACAAAAAACAAAATTGAATTGTTTACTGATGCATTTCGCATTGAATTTAATCGATTTTGTGTATCTTTTCAATGATTTCAGACATGTACCCTGGAAAAGATGAAAACAATCGATACGTGGCTTTTCGAGTTGAATGAGATCGCCTATTTCAAAGCGGAATTGGAAAATATTCCACCAATGAATTGTCAAAAAGTTGTCGCCAGACAGAGTAAGTATCATTTTAGTTGAAATTTATAAACTCGTTAACATTTAATATAGATTAAATCGTTTCCAGATACTCACTTTCCTGGTGATTGCACCACTTTCAGAGAGGTCTTCAAGACTTTCATGAAAAGTCAAGAGTTCGTCGACAAGCAGCGCTTCTTAGAGCTGTTTTGGTACCGGTATGAGGACGATTTTCATTTCTGATATACAGGGCTAGTTCTCTTTTAGTGGGATATAAATAATGTCTAGAACGTGTTTCACACCTGATGGGGGGTTTCCTCAAAAATCATGAGAAAGAAAGAGACTTGCGTTATGGCCCTTAAGTCTTTACCCGTTGTATGTGCTAACCTATCTGGTTTAGGTATAAATGATCTTCATGAAGCAGAGACATAACCTAAATGCTGATAGAGTTTGTAAAGGGTGATTCATCATAAAGTTTGATTTATAATGTAAAATAAAACACATAAATTTGAAAGCGAACTTAAAGTTTTTATAATTGATAAAAAGAACAATTCATGGCATTTACTTTTTAAAAATGATATCATGTAAATGTTGGCTAGGACTACATCTGAGGCGACTAGTACGAGCATAGTGACTGGTATTTCGCGGAAAATACGATAAATGCTGGCTTCCAAAGCGTCAATCGTAGCTGGCTTAACGTGAAATTAAGTGCTCACCAAAATGATTTCTCAGCAAGTCCATTGTTTCACGCGCTGTATGGCTCGCAGCGCCGTCTTGTTGAAACCAGAGCTCACCGAGACCATGTGCTTGAATTTAAGGTAACACATAATCCGTAAACATGGCGCGATAACGGTTACCATTGACGGTAACCGGTAACGGTTTTGAAGAAATATGAACCAATGATTCCACCAGCCAATTAACCACACCATACCGTTGTTTTTAATGGATTTAATGGTAGCTCTTGGTACTCTTCGGGTTGCTCATCACCTAAATACTGCAATTTTGTTTATTAACGTATCCATTGAGCCCGAAATGGGCTTCATCACTAAACAAAACTTCACGATAAAACACCGGATTTTCATTGAGTTTTCCCAGAGCCCATTTACTGAAAATATGACGCAAAATCAATTCAACTCTTGCACAAGTTGAATTTTGTACGCTTTTAGGGCGAGATCCTCACGTAAAATACGCCAAGTTGTCGAATACGCCAAGCCAAGCTGCTGAGAACGACGACTAATCGATTCATCACGGTCTTCGCGTACACTCTCAGCTGCAGCTGCTATAGTCTCCTCACTACGTGATCGATGTAGTCTAACTGGTCATGTATCATCCACTTATGTAAACTGGGACTTAAATTTGAGAATGGTATTGGAAATAGTGGTTGCAGTAGGTCGATTATGCCCACCGTAAGTTCCTCGAATCGCACGAAAAACATTTCTCACAGAACGCTGATTTTCGTAATATAGCTGAACAATTTGGAGACGCTGTTGGGCGTGAGTCTTTTCATGATGACTTGCCAAACGATACTGAATAAAAATGACAAAGCACTTTGATAGGAGTCACGCGTGATTTGTCAAAAAAAAGCCTATTCAAAATCAAACCTCACGATGAATCAGCCCTAATAATCGGTTGCCATGGTATTCTGAAGCACAATTTGTCTATAGCAGAAGCAGCCAGACTTGCGACAATAAATGCAAAATGCTGCCATTAAGTTATACTGGTATTCGAGCTTGTGGAGCTTGTTATCTTGGAGCATAGGATTAAGCTTTGCTGGTCCCTGTACTCTAAGAATGTAAGAGGAGCACACGATACAAATCAAAGCTAATGCAGAATTGAAAAACCTGTGAAACATCAAGATAATAAGTATGGGGTGAACTCAGTAAACAAAACAAGTAAGATTAACTTCAAAATTAGAGCTAAATATCTACAGGTCATAATCCACTGCGTATATAGGCAATAAAGCTTCAAATTACCGACGAAGATCTCTGCAGAGTCTGTGGGGGTGTGCATTTTCTCCTCTTTTTATGCCACTGTCCCAGTCTAAGAAATTTGAGACAAAGAACTATATCAAGTTACTATTTCCATGATCTCTCAGAGCTATCTGCTATTTCATTTATATATGTACCTCTTTTCAGATTCGCATATGCAACAGGGTAGCTTAGACCTCTTAAGGAAGCGGAAACCAAAATTAGCACCCTCAATGCAACTCCCATTCCTACATGGACATCATAATGGTCTACATAGATCTATGTGCGGTGAGGTATACTAGTACCACTTGTCGTTGTCCTTTTTACAATATTTCTTGTATTGTACAAGTATTTTGCATACGGCATGAGCGGTTGCCCTGTTCAAGAAAAACGTTCTCACTACATTCGTTCTCTATCGCAATAAACACAGCAGAGCTTGTAACTCTGCAAGAGACACATGGATCCTTGTATTACCTTCTTGAGCGTAATTTCTCAAGTATAACGCGATCAATTTATTTGTTTGTCCAAGTTTGCCCACGTACCCAGCCATGACCTGAAACAATCTCAAAAGCAAACCAGCAACCCGATTCCTTGAACTAAAATACTAACAATTGTTATTTTAACTTTTGTATTTTCAGATGCCGACAGCGAACCAGTCACCGCTAGATTCTGTCAGCTGGACACGCGAGATACAGATGCCTGTTCAATTCTTAAGGACAAACTCATGTTAGACGAGAACCTCATGCACTGTTCAATATGTTCAACAGACCGCTGCAATGGCAGCGAACGGATAAATATCCCCACAATCTTGGGATATCTCTGCATTGCGAGCCTCTTCAAAGTTTTTGGATAATGAGAACTACAGTTCTAAGTGTTTGTACATAATTATTGTTTTTCATATTGTTTAATTTTAATATTAGAATACTTAAGTTGTAAAAGCACTGTTAATTACACATAAACATCCAATTCAACTGACTACTTGCAAGAGTTCTTTTCGAAGTCAATTTATCTCTAAGATAATATATAGAAAAGTATTTCTATTTTTCGTTTATTTTAAATTTATGTCATAGACTTTGGTTATAGGATCACTTTAAAGGTTTTCATATTTATGGCATTTATAGCCATTAAAATTGCATAAACGGCGTTTCTTCTTATTCCAAACAGCCCTAAATAAATGTTTAAGTAGTAGCTGCGCATTGAAACAGCTTAAAACTTATATTCATAACCAATAGTGCATTAATAAAATTCACACTGCATTATACTCGTAGTTGTTATATAGAAAAATACCACAATTTAAAAAAACAAAAAAACGTTTTTTAGAAACCAAAAAAAAAAAAATATATATATATATATATTTAAAAGCATTTAGATATTCACCAATTGCCTTTATTTGAGACACAAAAAATAATAAAATAAATTTGTTATAGCGGATAGATATATAATCGTAAAACTAAATTGAAAAAAAAAAGTGAGCAATTTGTTCTTTAAGAAAATAAGATAAACATCAACGAATGTTTGGGTGTAAAATAAATTGCTTAAGAAAAGGTATAGCAATTCAAAAAATTCATTTAATGTGTTTTGCAATAAACAATCAATTAAAATTGAAAAACAAAGTATTAAATTGTATGTATGTTCTTAAATTTAAAAAAAAAATATTAAACTAAATATATAAAGGATATGTTAATGTTAATAGAGGTAAACAAGAAACGCAAAATAGCCGATCCGTCGTTATAAAAAATGAAAATTGATTGTTTGTTAGAAAGGGAATGAAATAATGATTAATTTGTTTTGTTTTTAAATTTATTATTACGCCAGGTAATATATATATACGATATTTTTTTTTAAGTGTAAATAATAATTGTGATGTATTATTTATTTTGATAAATCAACTTGTAAGCACGACATGTTTTTATTTGACACTTGAATAAATATTTTATTTAAAAATTAATCATTTAAACGGTCGACGACAGTTCACTAGTGATTGATTTGTCATGTGGTCACGTGAATACTGAGTAATTGTGAACATGAGTAAATAATTTATTTGTCTGTCATTTGTCATTTTCATTACAGGGGGTATCTTGGTATGAAAAAATAGAGATTATCCGAAAGTAATAGAATTTAAGGAGATTCAAAAGAGCAAACATTGTTAAGACCGGGGCCTCAACCAACAAGCTTATCTAGATGGCAAGATCTTTCACCGGTGGCATTCCAAGTTAACCGAGGTCATTTTCATTCCCCTAAACTACCTGCTGGCCTTTTATATTCGTACATCATTTAAATCAAAGAGACTCTTTGGACCGGAGGTGAAGCGCAGTTTTAGGCTTTGTATTCATAGCCGCTTGACTAGACCGATATCGGTGTACATCCCGTACTTTTCATCCATTTCCCGTGAATACAAATTGGATCTAAAATCACTCACAGTACTATATGGGGTGAAAAGTAACCTGCTTGGGTTTCCAACTTCTTGATCCCGTCCTAAAAGTAATTCTCCACAAGGTCTGCAAAATACTCCTCCGTGGTGTCGATGATTTCCTCGCGTGAGCTGAATTTTTTATTGATGAACCATCTTTTGAGGTTTGGGAAGAGATGATAGTCCGAGGGAGCCAAATCGGGCGAATACTGTGGATGCGACAGCAATTGGAGCCGTAAGTCATTGATTTAAGCCGTGGTTGCGATGCTCTTGTGCGCTGGTGCATTGTCTTGTAAAAAGAAATTTTTATTTCGTTTCATGTGAGGCCGTTTTGCAGCGATTTCGGCCTTCAATCGCTCCAATAATGCACAGTAATACTTACTGTTGATGGTTTTTCGTTTTTCGATTTAGTCCACGAAGAGTATGCCATGACAATCCTAGAAAACCGACGCCATAACCTTTCTGAACCATAGAGTCTCCCAAGCCACTTCGAAGCACTCGTGCCGGCTACAGTCCATTGCTGGGCACTCATTCTGTTCTCTGGTGTTCAACAGTTACCAATCGACGCCAAAAGTCCACCCGATTTCGCATCAGCAAGTTCAAACACTCTTTCGAAGTGCTCTCGCGTTACTTTTCACTCCACCTAGTATCTCCCTCTCAAAATGCCAATCGTTTCTTCACGCGCTTTCGACTAGGAACAGCCTCTGGCCCATAGAACAGGATCAGGATGATAAGGGTATGAAGTCAGTTTGATTTTATGAGAGAGGGATCTGCTCCTCAACTGCCTCCTGAGCTCATTTTTGTTCAAAGTTCTTAAGTGGAAATGGCGACATTATTATCATTGGTGGTGTGCGCCCTTTGCTAATGGTAGCATGTACTTTGTCTGCTATCGTTTGAGTCCTTTCCGCGTCACCAACCACTAAAGTACCATCGCTGTGTTCGTTCAATCATATGAATATCATCCGTGTATGCAAATAATTGTGCAGGCTTAACGAACATCATGGGTCTTTTCATGGTCAGTGAGATTAGTATGTTTCTTAAGTGGACGATGTTGGAAAAGTAGCTTTTTTGACATTTCAGGTCTCGGTTAACACATTACCGATCTTGATGGAACAACGAGAATTCTCCTTACTCATCCTGCATAGCATGACGGGCTTGGAATAGATGTCAATCTCTTGCACAGCTTGTCCCGACGCACACTGTCTTATGCCAAAAAGTATCTGGTGAGTGGCAATCTGAAATTCTCGTTTCTTTTCCAAGATCCGCCGTAGTGTGAATAATTGATCGATGGTGGCTTGGTTGTTCATGAGTCACGCTCACACAAAAAAAAAGATCTTGGTGATATTTAGGAGATTTATTCCTCTATAGTTGGAGGAATCAAAAGGGTTGCCGATTGGATGGTGCATGTTTCTAACCTAGTCATCTCCAGCTGCTCTATTAAACTTAAGCTTCGATATTTTTACTGCGTTGTAGTTAAAAAAAAAAAATGTGGGAGAACACAAAGCGAGTTTAAACCTCGAAATAAATGGAATAAATAATAGCGAGCTCCAATCGGTCAGAGCCATAGAAATACCTACGACATGTACGATCGCAATAGCAGCTAGATCCTTGCAACCCATAACAAGAAATAAGAGAAGCAACCTTAGTATGGCTGGCATTGGCAGCCAGAAAATTGTTTGGCTTTTTAAGATTCCTGTGAAACATTAACAGCAAAAATGAGAAGCTTCTTATTTGCATGGCAAATAAGAAGTTGTTGCGGTAAAATTTATCACAACAAACTGGACCCTTGAAAACGTTCACCCTCACGCCTTCGAAGCTTTTTCCTCTAAAAAGTTGTCCTTGCAACATTTTAAGATAGCGATGGGTACATTAATCATCGGTGCACTCTCTCAGTATCTTGGAAGGATAACATACACAGGTAGGATGAACGGTCAAAAGCCCTGAGGATAAACACCAATAGAACATGCGGCCGGCCTGCTGCAAAATCGCGAGGTAAGTGCTCAACAATTTTTTTTAAACAAAGATCCAAATCGGACTAATCGACCCATGACCCATCTGTCTCCTCTAATGGCTAATCTCCAGCCTTGAGAAGAGGCAATGCTCACGGTTTTCATGGACTACAACGGTGTAATGCATCATGAATTTTTGCCAGAAGACCAGACAGTAAACAAAGAGTATTATTTGGGCGTTATGAGACGTTTGCGTGAAGCAATTCATTGAAAAAGAACAGAATTGTGGGCAGAAAACTCGTGGATTTTGCACCATGATAACGCACCGCCGCACACTGCCATCGTTATTCCTAATTTTTTGAAGAAAAATGCAACAAATACCATCTAACAGCTACCGAATTCACCTGATTTGTCTCCCTGAGACTTCTTTCTGTTCAATTGAGTTAAAAAACTACTACGGGGAATGCGTTTCAGCAGCCGAGAGAAAGTAATGGAAAATTCGCAGAAAGCACTGATGGACATACCGAAAACGGAATATAAAAAATGTTTCGAGGATTGGATCAAGCGCTAGCAAAGTATGCTGCAGTCGATGGGGATAACTTTGAAGGGGACCATATAGATTTAGATGAGTAAACGAGTAAACTTGTATTTTTAATTTTCTGAATAAATTCCGGGAACTGGCACCACCGTTACCAGGCGACTTGAATCAAAGGAAGCAACAGTATGTTTGAGGGCCATATTTATCACCACAAACTGTGAGGTGCTTTTTAAGCTTAAGCTTGTTGTGTTCTTCAGCTTACTTATCTTCGTTAATAGGTGAGCTTGTTCTCAGTAGGTTGCCTTGCAAGTGACTCTCAAGCAGAATACGGAGAATCTAAGTGGAAGTGCCACTAGATTTTCTAAGTGACTTCAGACTGGTTGACTGTTTCAGTTCTAAGACTTTAACTAGCCTACTCTCGTCTTACGATTGCAACTATTGAGCATCAAACATTGGTGGCCTTACTTGATTCCGTTGTGCCTGTGATATCCACATTCGAACCTTGACTACAAATAACCCGAATCAATGTTGGCTCCTCGATCTGCCGTCGATACCAAAGTTACTTTACTGATATTGATATGTGGAAACAGTGTGCTTTGTTAGAGTTGAATCAATTGTTTAACGTGGGGTTATGCCGCTTCTAGGTCGGCCAATCATATCGGATTTCAAGGGCCTCCTAAAGTCGTTAGGCCGCATGTAAAAAGTCCCAACATTACATGTACAAGCGAAAATTGTTGTGCCTAAAATGTCTGTATCCGAAGCTGTTGGTTCCTCTTTTCCATCTTGGAGGAGTTAGAGTTAGGAGGCTAGATCCTTAATAAAACCTATGGACAAAGGGTCAGGCTAAACAAGACCTGATAAGTCGCGGCACTTTACCGACTCTGGACGTAAATAGGTATTCCGTTGCAGCGAATTTCTGATTACGCATTGGACCTATTAGGAAAACAACGGCAGTTGCGTTGGATAGCATTCCTGAACAGCTTTTTCAAAAAGCACCAAATACTTCGCAGACCTTCCGTATCCACTCGTTATGCAAATGCGAAGGACATATATCTTTCTGGGCGAGTAGAAGAAGGGAATGCTTATTATCAAAGTCCCACCTAGACTTAAGATTTAATGTGTAATAAGCAGGTTAACACGCTGGATCTCCGTGTATTGACTACAAAAGTAATCCGCTGATCATTTTGGACCAATTTGTGAAAAACACATGTCTCTCCATCTATTTCTTATCCACTGCACAGAATTGTCCTTAAAAACCTCATAGGCTCTCTATGAGTGTGAAAATTTCACCTTAAAAAGTAAAATGTCAGAGGATCTTGAGTTATGCAGCAGAGTTCACATGACTGCCAATTCACAGCATTATTTTGGTAGTTGCCCCTTGATAATAACATCTGGGTTAAACTTAGACTACGCCAACGATTCGTATAGTATTATACACTGAATGGTCCATCATTTTGTACTCGTAGAAACAGGCGCATTATGCTGCCTTAGAATCAATTTGTTCAAAACTAAAGTTAATCACATTTCTGGTCAATAGGTCCGAAAAACTGAGAGTTCCACTTATTAAGGAAGCGCCGTATTGACCGATTGCTGCATCGCACTCTAGGTGGGCAGCAGAATTGGAAAGCAAAAACAGTGTTCTGAATACTATCCGAAATACGGAATCCTCTTGTCTCAAGCTGACGATGGTACTATTGGTCTGGTCTAATGCAGAGCAAAGTAAGACTTTGTTAATTGATATTCAGTCACCATCTTGAAGATTTTTTTCGCGTTTTTTTGACAACTAGCAACAATAACATGAAGGAGTTGATAGTCGATAGGGTGCAATTCCATTGTAACATACATATGTCCTGGAGTGGAAACACCATAGTGCAAGGTGGAAGAAGTTCTTGTCACTCGAAGTTTATTTGGAGGAGTTGAGAAGGAAGCAGTGTGTCTAGGAGATATATGGAGAAAACTGAATCACCTGCCCACGATAGATTCCACGCTTTGTCGACACGCTATATCTCGTGATGGGTTAAAAGAATTAAAAAAGTAAACTCTATTGCAAACAGTACAACCATGTCAAAGCTAAACCGCTAAACTGCAGAAGTAGCAGTAGGATTTAATCACTTGATTTAATTGAGTCTCATTAAGTGATTTTTGTAAGCTAAATTAGCTCACAAATCCGGAAAAACAATATTATTATAAAATTGCTTTTTAAAAACCAAAACAACGGAAACTGCGCACCGTAAAAAGTTAAAAATAAGAGTTAAATGCACTCAGGAGCCCTTGAGCAGTGAATCATTATTGTCATTTTCCATGACGCTATTCCTGAATCCCCTCTAATGACGCATACCTCCCGAAAATAAACACAGACAGTTAAAAACTGAACAACAAATTGGTATGATACTTCACCAGTGATTGCCAGTACAAATTGCCACTGTAGCAAAAATAAAACTTCGTCACACTTCATAAAACTTGCGGTCAGTGGGATCTCGGGTGCGATTTTAACTTGTTACAAGTCATTGTAAGCAAATGTAGTTACGCCAATTGGTAACGAATGTACCAGCAAAGTCAAGGTCTATTAGTAGGGCAGGTACCTTCCCGTAGTAAATATGGTGAACGTTGGTAAATGAACCCAACCGTTAACTACAATAACTATTGCATTTTTTTTATTATTAACTTTTCTCAATTAATAACTGACATCGGACCAGATTGAGGATCACTTCAGGATATCTATTTCAGTCTACCGTCTACCGCAACAGTTGCTTTTCAAAAATTTTAAAAGTAACAGCTAGTTGCTACTCGTAGTTGAAATCCCTGTCCTACGATATTTTTTCCAGGTGAAGTGAAGGAAAATTTGTGAGCAAAGAAAAGCAGATACCAGAGTACGTCGCACAGTGGCTTGTTTTGACTTTTTTATTCGCAAAAATTATAACTCCTAAACGAATAAAAGAAAAAAATTTCCAGGGCTATGAAAGTAGTGCTTCAGAATCTTCTGCTAAATAGGACATTCACAACTCAAGAGATAAACAATATATTTCACTTCAAAAATATTCAAAAGTCTATGAAGCAACAATCTTTGGTGGGTTGCAAGTTCCACTGACGCACCACCTGACCTAAGCGCCCTACTATACCTCGATATCACTGAAGAACTTCTTGAGAAATAAGTCAATCGACCTGTGTCACCAGTATGTTCCTAGTTTGGACACTCTATTCACTTTGACTAAGCTTTCTCTTAAAGCCTCAACTTTTTATGCGGTTCTGCCAGCTGCGTCTCTCTTCTTGTGCTTAGACTCTGATTTTTTGTTTTCAATGATCTCAGCTTCCGTGGGAACCAAATTCGCAGTTAGTGTCGTTGGTTTTTCCTGAACTATTGGTATGAAATTTAATTCGTACGGTTTTTTTTTTTCAAAATTTGAACGTTTATTTAAGAAAAACATGTACAATAGTATTATTCAAAGTATTGCCTATCTGAGGCTATGACTTTTTCTCATCTTTCTGGCAATTTTTGGATCCCATCCCAAAAGAACTGCGCCGGCTTGGCAGCCAAGAATGAATCAAGCCAATTTTTGATATTCTGCTCTGGTGTGAACCGCATTTCAGTGAGGGCGTTCTGCATCGACCGGAACAAATGGTAGTCAGAAGGGGCAAGGTCTGGGCTATAAGGCGTGTGGGGTAAGGCTTCCCATCCACTGTTTTTTAAATAGTTCTTAACCTGAATAGCAACGTGGGGCCGAGCGTTGTCATGATGGAAAATTATTGCCTCGTGTCTGGTCGCATATTCCGGGCGTTTTTCGGCTACTGCTCTCTTCAAACGGATTAATTGTGTTCGGTAGCGTTGTCCATTGATGGTTTCACCCAGTTTTAGCAGCTCATAATACAGCACACAGATCTGATCCCACCAAATACAATGCATTACCTTCGCTCCATGGATATTCGGCTTTGCCGTTGATTTGGCTGGTTGGCCGGGCTTCACATATGATTTTTTGCACTTGGGGTTGTCGTAATGGATCCATTTTTCATCACCGGTAACAATCCGATGCAAAAATGACTTCCTTTTGTGGCGTTCGAGCAGCATTTCGAACATGCAAAGCCTCCTTTCGACGTCTCTCGGCTTGAGTTCATGTGGAACCCAATTTCCTTGCTTTTGAATATATCCAGCTGCTTTTAAATGTTTTAAAATGGCTGTTTAAGTGACACTCAAAGATTCTGCGAGCTCTTCTTGTGTTTGGCAACAATCTTTATAGAGTAATGCTTCCAGTTCTTCATCTTCAAACTTTTTTGGCTGCCCAGGACGTTCATCGTCTTCCAAGCCAAAATCACCACTTTTAAATCGTGCAAACCACTTTTGGCATGTTCGCTCAGCTAGCGCATGTTTACCATAAACTTCCACCAAAATACGATGACTTTTGTTAGCAGTTTTCTTCATATCAAAGTACTGAAGAAGAACTCCCCGCAAAAACACTTTTTCAGGCACAAAGTTCGACATATTTGAGTGAAAAAAAAAAATATTGTTGTTTACGCTTCAAATGAATGACATATACCGAAATTACATACAATGACAGTAGCTTTCCAACGCATGTTCCAATGGAATAATAACAATGGAATAATACAAGTTACGCCAAGTTACAAGTTATAGACCATACTTCTCCAAACTGAGAAAAGTTCACCGTTGTGACGACAATTCTGAAACGAGGATTCGTTCCTGATTTCTTCCTTTTTGTTTATTTGTGTTGTCTGGTGCTTGTTATTATAGGTTCAAGTACTCGACATAACATTATTTTAAGTTTACCTGGATATTTGCAATGAACAATTATTCTGTGAAGCTTGCCAAGCATGCTCTGAAACTAGTTAAAGTTGACTTAACCACCAACCGTCCATTTCCATGTTCACACCACCAGGGTACCTTGCGTTTGAATTTTAGCTAAATCTAGTCTTACAGAATCCGAATAGTCATTTCTTGCGGGTGCCCACGATAAGGATCAAAAGTGCAAAAGACTTTAAGACTTTAAGGAGCTGACTCTACAGAAAGTAGGTTATTTGAAGGGCTAGCTTTTTTGGAAGATATTTATGTTTGGGTTGACTATACGAACTATCGGAGCTATACGAGGGCTGTTTGATGAATGCCCGGATTAGAAATGACAATGCAATTTTGGGGACTGGGAAGATCACTTTTTTCTTTGCCATGTGGTCGTTTTTTCTTCAAATCGCTGTTGAATTGCCCCAGTAAATCGACTTAAATAAATGCTACTGTTAAAGTTTTTTTACCTTTGTCCAAGTAGTCAACGTAGATCACACCTCGCGCATTCCAAAAAACGGAGGCCATTACCTTTCCGGCAGAAGTTATGTTCTTCGCTTTCTTTGGATCACGTTCGCAGGGTAAAACCCATTGTTTCGATTGTTCTTTGGTCTCTGAATCTATGTCTCATCGACGGCCAAGAAACGACGCAGATTAAACCGGGCAAAGCATGTCATTGAAGTGGCCCTTTTATTTTTTTTTCTAATCCCGCGCGCGCATCAAGGGTATAATGAATACTCTTTTACTAGCTTTTCTCCAGGGCGCGGGCGGATGGTGTAGTAGTTTGAAAGTCAGGTGTATTAGGTTTCGATATTTTTCCCAGAGGTGGTTGTCAAACTGGACGGGACGAGCTAGTACATCCTCAATCAGTGGGTCTTAAGTACGTGCTAGTTGTTAGTTCGTTACATTTAACCCAGCCAGCAACCACTCCAACATCATGTCAGAGTTGATGCTGACGGGAATTTCATATAACTACATACAAATTCTATGAAAAGCCTTTTTCACAAAATCGCCTCGCACGGGATTCGAACCCGCGACCCTTTGTTTGAGGAGTCTATGCATATACCACTACACCACGGCCACCTCCACGATTACCCTTGTTCTCCGGTGTGAGCAAACGCGGCACCCATCGGACAGCTTTCTCATGCCTAAAATCTCGTGCTGGATATCGCTAACGTGTTCAGTTGATATGCCTCCCAGCCAACTCGCTAACTTTCACTCAGCGGTCCGCCGATACGAAGTCACGGATCTTATCCACGGTTTCCTCTGTTGTAACCGTTTTTGAGCCACCGTGAATGGGTCTCATATACACCATCGAGAATGGGCTTGATTTCCTCGTAGGTTTTGCCACTCAAAAAGAAGGATCGGATCACGAAGCGATACTGCTCTTTCTCCGTGGTCTAAAGCAACACTAACACGATGTTTTGAAATGGATGTCAAAACAAAACTGAGCTTAAGAAGTTACATATGGTGTACTCATTTTCCAATCTGAGAACTCATCAAACAGCCTTCGTACAACAACATTAACAGCATACAGCGCTTTAGATGTTTCAGATTGTCAGGACATTTATAGCGGCTAAATGGTGATAGCCTTACTCGTATAGTGTCCTATAAGCCAACCTACAAGGTCGGTTGGAACAATGAAGAATTTGTCAGAAAATACTTGGATTTACAACTGTATCTTGTTGGTTGAGGCTCAAGTTCATTCCGAATTGAAGAACACCAACATAGGCTATAAAAGAACTAATTTTCGTACTGAATAAGTTATTTGAGGATGTGATATCATATGATAAAAATAAATGGCGCCATGTTTTCTTAAGCACCCCCTCAAATGATTTATCCTACTCAGAGAAACCAATAATTACCCCTGACTGGCAATTTGATTAAAATTCATCATACTTATGGTTTTCAGAGGAGAGAGGAACATGAAACCAGAACGATAACTTTTGCAAGAATCTTATTTTTAGATGAACCTTGGCGGAGCGAAAAAGGTGAGAAAAGGAAGAAGTTCCAAAAAGCAGTGTCATTATCTTTTGATAGATGTTTTGCAGTACTGCCGAAACCTACTCGTTTATTGAAAACTCATCATCGTCTGCCACTTGTTAAAAGCATTCTTCAGTTCTTTCGACAAGATATTTTATCTTCTATCTTCCAAAGATAGAAACAATGTGTGACATGAAATTACCCCAATTTTTCAGCATGGAGCACAGAAACTCGATCAAATATCCAAATTATGATAGATAGTTCTTCAGTGTCGCTAGAAAAGGTTGAGGTTACATACTTGCATAACCGACAGCAGTAGCTAAACGTGTACTTTAAACATTATAATTTATTTAAATGAAAAATTTATTGCAAACAATGAAAAGCAATTACTTTCTGTGGATTACTTTAATTTTCCTGTCACTTCACCAGTCTAGAAGAGCAGGTAAATTAAAATTTTAATCGCAATACCGTCGAGTCTTATTTGAGTCAAATTAGTTGACTCAAAGGTGATTTTGAAGTGATTTACGATTCACGATTTACGATTTACGATTGAAAATGGCAACGAATTTCTAAGAATAGCACTAAAATCAAATCCGATGGCAATTAAATAATTAATTTAAGTTTAAATGACGAATGTTCGACGTTGACATCGATTAGTGGAATTGGTCATTGGATCTATATCAATTGTGGTTGCATGCAGAATGTTTGAAACGTGTGTATCCAATTGCCACGTATCTATCCAGTGTAAGAGTTCTCGTACGTCGAAGATAATAAGTGAAATACCTCCTTTTGCTCAGTGATAAACTTTTTTAGAAAAATAGTGAATTTTTTATTGTCATTTGAACAGTTGAACAGAAATATATCGTGACAGTACGTTTTCTGCTGGATTCGTATCTGGCAGGGTCAACTTGAAGTGGTTGTTTCTGTAAGATTACGGCCTTAGGTCTGGTTTTATTGCTTACTCAGGTTGAGGTGGACACCGCTCTATGCTGGTATCATTAGTGTTTGGCTCTTACTTTCATAATTTATCGAGTTGAAATTATTTTTATTTCATATACAATAAATACGAAAAATTCTATTGAAGATAACTATAGTAAGGGTTTCGAAAGAATTGGACGGAGAGCATTTTTTTTATACAAAAATATGAGTTTACGGTCAGTGACGGACTTCCTGTTATCTGATATACTTCCTATTCCTCCTTACTCTCTTTTAATTTCGGCTCCAAAGCCCAATTATTTATAACTCCGTTCTGTGGTATTGTTCCGACATTCAAAACCAATGCGCAGTACCATTATCTGCCATTGCGCGTAGTACGTATAAAAAGAAGATAAAACTCTTTCCCGTCAAAGCACAAGAAAAAGTTGAAAGTCTTCAATTTCACTTCAACTTAGCTGATTCACTAACAAACAACGCTAAACTAATACCACAACGTTTAATTTAAAGTGTTGTGGAAAGGAGTTGAGGAAAGGAGTTCATCGTCGTAGCAGCAGAATGCATCAACTATGTACGAGTTGGTGCATGTTGGGTACTGCGAACTAGTGGGTGAAACCAGGTATACGAAGAAACATCTGACGTTGGATATCCAGTGCTGCGTACTGGCAAATCATTTTCAGTTGAAAAATTCTCGGATTTTGGGCAGCATTTTCGACGGCATCCAACGTCCATTGACAACGGGCTGACTAATTCCATTTATATTCCAAAGGGTGTTAATGTATCCGCTCTTTTTCGTTCGATTGCATGGGAATTCAATCCACTCAACGTTGGATCACACATTACTAAAGGTGACTTGTACGGTTTGGTACATGAAAACACCCTTGTTAAGCACAAGATAATCGTTAGACCTCCCGCCAAGAGTACAGTTCCTTAGCTGACAACTACTTTGTCAAGGATGTTGTCTTGGAAAACAAGTTCGATTGAGAGATCAGCAAACACAGTATGTTGCAAGTATGGCCTGTACGTCAACTACGTCCAGTTACTGAGAAGTTGCCTGTTAATCATCCATTTCTGTCCATTGTGTCCAAGGTGGTACCACGGCCATTCCTGGAGAACTGTTGTGGTCTACGTCACGGTCGGTTGCGCAGAACGTGGTAACGAAATGTCTGAAGCATCGCTCTTATTGCCAACACATCCAACATTCCTGTAGCTGCTCGTGAAGCTTCCATTTTCACTCGTATCACTTTGTCCGAATACTTCCGTGATATGGGTTACAACGTATCCATGATGGCTGCTTATATCTCTCGTTGGGCTAAGGTTCAAATTTCAGGTCGTCTCGCTAAAATGCCTGAGATTCTGGTAACCTAGCTTACTTGGGTGCCCTTTTGGCCTCTTTCTACGAACATTCCGGTCGTGTCAAGTATTTAAGTAATACAGAAACCGAGGGTTCTATTTCCAGGGTCTGTACCCTGTATCACCTTCTGGTGGCAATTTCTCAGATCCTGCCAATTTTGCTACACTCGGTATTGTACAGGTGTTCCACGGTTTAGCTCATTTCGTACAGTAAACACATGCGTACCCTAGATGATTTCTATGACAGGAAGTTTGTCGAATTCGTGCCACTTGTAGGAAATCCTTTAAGAAGAAGATATTTTGGAGATTGTACAACTTGACGGTAGGGCTCTCGAGGTTGCCAAGCTGCTCAAGGACGATTTCCTACAACAGAATTTCTACTCTTCATACAAGCGTTTCTGCACACTCTACAAGACAATCGATATGCTGACGAACATCATTGACTTCATTTTCACACATTACGGCACTCCAAATCTTGGACGATATGTCATTTTAATTGGCGCAGTTTACTATATAGCGTCGTTTTCCTTGTATGTGATCTTTCAATCAAATCCTGCAAACAAGTTGGTGAAACCTCTCAACGGAGTCATTTTCCGGTTGTCGTAAATGCCTTGACGGATACGACATTCGGTGCAGTAGCACCGTTTTTTTATATATTTCTTTATCTGTTAAATTTTAATCGGACAAAAGGAGTTTCTTAGCTTTCATCGTCCAGGTTAAATAGTTCGTTCTGCCTTACAACGGAATTCAGTTCATTTTCACCGCCTCAAAGTCTGGAAATGTGGTCTCCATATGATTTCCACAGCACAACTGTGATTCTATAACTAAATGTTCGTCTGCTTGAGTCCCTGTTCGGGTCTTGTTGTTGTCTTGACATATTACTTTCAGCTTCTTTTAAAATTTTTGAAACTTATTTCTGGAATAGATATCCTTCCGGTTGGCTATATATATACATTTTCTTGATTTTCATCCCCTGAACCCGTTTCACCGGGCTGCAGTCGGGTGAAACTCAGCACACCAGTACTGGTATTCAAAACTTGATGCACATTGCGTGGGACTAGTAGAGAAGTTCAATGATACGTGGTCGACAAACAATATTTGGAGATTGTTTGATTTGAATGACTCTTTAGTGATCACGTAACTGGCATGATGTACTTAGACCAATGCTTTTAGAACATTTCTTTGACTCCATCGTCTATTTCTTATGTGACGCCGTTGGAGTATACCAGGCTGATGTTGGTGGATTGCCAAAATGTGATCGATTATATGCGAACCCTAATATCCTGTGCTCTGTAGTATTCGCTGCAGTACATTTTGCAGTTTTTTGGTCCTCATCATTGGAAAACCTCATTCAGAGGTGTTATAGACTGTGACGTTCAGTCTAATTTGTCGACGTTGCGTGTCCCTTCTTATATGTATATTTGGATTTGCCCTCACTTACCAGTAAACTCATTTTGAGACTTCCGTTTCAATGCACCGAATGCACCGAACAGACCTATGAGTTCTCCCAATTATGTCGATAACTTCAGCGTTCGGTAGTAGTTGAATAAGCTTTGAAAGATTGTGCTTTCAGTGTTCGTTAGTGAGTTCCGCGCAATACTTTCAAGCACCACCTTGCCTGAAACCTCTCTTGAAATCATAGTACTCAGTTGAATTGTTACTGGCTTGTACATAGCAGCGAGCGTTCGAGTGTTCTCCATTGTCATTATGTATAGGCAGACGAGACAAATGCTCTCTTGTTCGGCCATAAAATCGATGAAAAGATTGGTCAATATCGATTTGAACTTCTTGAGTTTTTCCAGGATCTGCCGGTGTTTGGAGATTTAGTTAATTGCAAGTCAGGTTGTTGACGAAGGGTTTCGGAAATTCACTCAATATGGCAGATAAGATCTTGTATGCGATGTTGAGGAGACTTATACCTTTATAGTTGGCGCAGTTGAGCGGGTCTCTTTTTTTGTGGATCGGGCTAAAATCTGACATTCCAGAGTTGGTGTATCCTCTTCACAAAGTAAGCTATCAGGTCCAACTTGTCTGTTGGATTTTAGCTTAGATATTGTGTTGATATAAGTGTTGAATACCATCGTCTAAGATGATTGATCTATTCTGCGTGATGGAGGAATGTTGTAGTTATCCGCCTTTATACCGTCTGCAGAAAATGTTCTTCTATATTCTCAGCACCGATTGTGACTCTACTACAAGGTTTCTTTCTTCATCTTTATAAGGTCTTTTATGGGTCATTTTGCCTTGATACGTTCTTTCTATCTGTTGGTAAACCTTTTTCTGGAATACAATCTTTCAGTGTCTTCAATCGCGAACTTTTTGTGCTCTTTTTTTTCTGGAAAAACCGACGTTCTTCCCATTTCTTCTGTAGAACTCACAAACAGCTCTCGTTCTTCGTTCCAGTGAAGCCAGTGATTCCTTGTCGGTGGTCCGGTGAAATCCATTACAGTGTTTTCGATGGCACGTTGCCACGTTTAAATGGGTCCTCGGTACATAATGCTGGCAGCATTGACATTGTTGAGAGATTTCGGGGTTTGCGTTCGACCAAGATTCTGGCGGTCTCTTGTTATTGCCGCTTTTCTACGTTATACAAGTTTTATCTCACAGCAGTTCTTCTTTTCTGAGGCGCTTGGGAAATCCGCTTTCAATCTGAGTCAATGTTGGCCAACCGGATCGTCCAGACGTCCACAATATAGGAGGAATGCCTTATGTCTATCGCAAAATGATCAATTTAATTTAGCGTTTCATGATCCGGAGACATGTCCCTTTGTGTACTCGTATATTTAGGTGAGGGAACAGTAATATTTCGTACCGCCGCAAAATGAATAAGCCTTAATTCGTTTCCAGACATCGTGTCGAGTGGGCTATGCTTACCAGTTGTCCTACCAAAGACGTCCTCCTTTCCGATCTTCGTATGTCATATTTTGGAGATTGCTTTACTGGAAACATTCTTTGGTGGCGTCGTCCTGGTCTCCATAGAGGCAGGGGGGCATATTAGGCTTATGTTAGCATTGATGCGGATTGTCATTAGACGCTCGCTTCCGAATGAGCGCTGTTTCTTTTCCCAATAGCAATCGGGATAGTTCATATATACTCGTATTACAGTCTTTCGTCCTCTTTATGTCCGGCCCATTCCATCGCACTTTGTGAATGGCGATAATATTTGCGTGAAAGGAGTCAAGGTTTTCTGCTAATTTACTCATGACACGTGGCCAGTTAAGTCTCCGAATATTCCACGTGGAGATCCGAAGGTCGTAGTCCTTTAAACGATTGCCAGCCTCGTCAACAGTGAGTTCATTTTTATCCGAGACCATTAATTTCTTCGTCACACATTTTAATCTATCCAGTATAATGCTACTGGACGGTCATGCTTTTACCATTTTAGTGAGGATCAACACTGGAAAGTAGCGGAACCACTTCGTTACAATCTTGATAGTGGCGCTGCTGGCCCAATCTATGTTATTGTTTATGAGCAATTGCCCGATTAATCACTAAGCAGTCCCTGTAAGCCTTGATTGGTTAGATGCCTATAAAATCTTCGAATGACCTGATCTTCGAGTATGTTGAATTTGGTCATATAGATAACATAACCGGTGTCTTTATAGGTTTGTATTGTATCCCTAGAAAGGTACGACTAAGTGCTCATCATACCTTATGTGAACAGAGCCTGTGTACTTAAGATCACCCAGATATGATTGTAGATTAAGAAAAGTGCTATACTACACTTGAATGCACTGACTGAGCAAGTAAAGTATGCAAGATTATGTTGTATTTGATTTTATGTGTCCTTTTCCAATCGGGATTGGGTTCAAATCTTCTTTGGGATCACCTACGTTCTATAAGTTTTTCCCCAGAGCAAGATTGAGGTAGAAATCTTTTTGACGGATCCCGATTCAGATCTTAGCAATGAAGAGGACGCAAAGAGAAACAAGGTGATATCGGCTTTTGTTATTGAAGACCTGTTTAAGATCTGAATGAGCTTTATAGCCCTGCAAAAACATATTCTAAAGTGATGGAGATTTTTCATATTGCTTTGAATTTGGCCTTGGTCGTCCTCCCATTCAAGTCTTGGAGATCTGTCTAGCTACATTGATAGTTCTTTACTGGTAGTCCCAGCGTACTTTTTGGGAGAGCTCGATTTCTGTTTGAGCAAAACCATGAATTCTAGTGTTCTCTTGCACAAGTATCTTCAACTTACAATACTTTTTCTAATTAGTGAAGTATTTGTACAACAATAAGATATGCGTATGGCAACACACAGACCAACAAAATCATGCCTTGGTGTAGCTGCCTCTTAAATCATCACCTTGCCTAGCTATTGTCAGTTATTCAAGACCTCAGGCCTTTTGTCAGGTGCTGTATAAACACTTTTCAGAGCAATTATCACCACAATGATAATTGTTCCATAAGTAATTTTCTGTTTAGTAAGTTACAGGTTTTCAACTCATCTTGCTTATAGTGACATCAAATTAGATAAATTATATTTATGCCCTTCCTAGGGTCTGAGGCAATTAAGCTTACACAAGTAACATCAAGGCCAACTCACAGCTCCACCAACAAGTCTATAAACATCTCTATAAACTTTATGACTCGAAACCGATAGTAATGGGAAAATTGTAAGTCGAATTCTCATAGTAAAACCGGTCAGCAATACGCAGTTCGAGATGCTTGCAGATAAGATTTCTCGATTGGCTACTGTTTTCACAGATTGTAACAAATGCATTACACGAGTGCCGTGCATCTGTAGATATCGTTTCACTACTTAAGAAGCAATTAATTCTCATTCAAGCGAAAATGATGTAAGTAAACTAGATACGGTCTCGTTAATATGAGTTATTTCCAAGTAACTAGATATAATCGTGTTATCGCGTTATCGTACCATGCTCTCCATTAGTCTGATCAGTTTTCAATGTCCTCTGCTGACCCCTCTCAATCAATAGTCAAAGAACTGATAAGTAATCCATTTACTGATTTTAGATGCATTTCAATGTTACGAATGTGAGGACTGCGCTAATATTGGCGAGGCTGAGCTGAATTCCCTTAAACAGTGTGGTGTTCTAGAAAATTCACCCACTACTACTATACTAGCTTCGGAGGAAGAGGAATACACCGAAGAGGATGGTAAGAACATACCGGTGACTTTACACGAAACAAGTTCAACATCCACCTCGACTTCAACATCAACTTCGACATCTACTTCGAGACCCACGTCCACGACAACATCCACCTCTACATCGACTTCGACTTCGACTTCCTTTGGAACGTCCACCACAAGTTCATCTATCAGTTCTAACTCGACTTCGTCGTCCTCCGGAAACACAGTAAACTCCACGGAATTACTGGAGTCCGAAGAAGAGGAAGAGGAAGAAGAAGATGAAACCCCCACTATAAAGGATTCCTCCAGTATGGACAACAGCAAAGAGGACAGTTGGTCCTTGTTCCCACATTCAATTGAAGAAGAAGACTTGATCAAACTCAAATCTGAAGCTCAAAACTTAGACGAGATTGCCAACTTTCGAAAACGCCGGCAACTACCAGGTACCAAACCTGTCTGTTACGTGATGAAGTTCATTCGTAAGTATTGTCAGAGAAATGTTAGGAGACCACTTACTAAGCTTTACTCCAATTTTAGGTGACGGCATTAAGGTTACTAATCGGGGATGTGGTTCAGCTGTGGCGGATAAGAACATCACTTGCAAGATGCTAAGCAAAGGCCAACAGTATATGGAGTGCGATATTTGCGAGGGAAATATGTGCAACAGTGCAACACAATTGAAATCCGTCACCCTGGACACGGGTGTTTTGTTTATTTTAGCTTTTATTACCGTTTACTCATTGTAATAAAGTTTAAAAAAAAAAAAAAACAGAGAAGAGAAATCATTGTAGACTATGTCTAGTTATATGATTTATTCCAGGTAATTCCATAGAAACAACGATCGGGGATTTTCCAGTGGAAAGGGTAAAGTTTATCTGTTTTATTTGAGTTGTGGTCATAACTCTCCATGATGATCTGGTGTCAAATGCAAGAGTTATTTTGTTTTCGAGTTGTTTCAACTGACGTATGATTTTGGAACTGTATTCATGCGATGCAGCTGACGTTAGATGTCGTCAAATGTCAGTTCAATAGCCAACCGAAATGCACAGTCACATTGTAGTCCTTCCAATTTTGACACGCAGTTTTCAGAATGTACAATAACTACACTCATGGTCGGTTGATTTTAAATAGAAGGCATGGAGTCAATAAGCCCTCTTACCTGTCCGTCATATAAGAAAAATCTCGAAGGACATCAATATTAGTTTCGTTTTTCTAAATATTCATCATCTTTGCCTTTGCATATAAAAGTTGGTAACCTTGTTTTAAAAGGCGAAGTTGCAAACATTTATTAGGGTTGATCTTCAGCAATTGTCATTGGTTGGTGTAAAGTACCAAATTGCATAAGTTAAACGATAAAACGCAGCGTTTTCAAAGAGTATTTTCCCAACTACACTTATGTATCTTTTTGTTTTTTCAAGTGGATAACTGTGAAATTTACTATAGTGATTGCTATAGGGAATAAAATCAGTTGTTGGTTTAGGAGGTTAAGAGGATCACAGATCCACGTGTCATCAAAATGGACAAAAAGGCTTAAGTGGGTTAATTCTTTCCAAGCGCCATTCTTGCCTTCCTACCTACCTACCTTGAGTGTGGATTTGTCATACTTCATAAGGCAAGAAGTCTTTAGCTTCCGACACGTGTGCGAGCATATTTTGACAATCCGGATCAAGGGTAAATCTACTAACATACTTCGTGTCCCATTGAAGACAAGGACAACGCCACTTAAGAATGTGTCTACGATCTCTTTAACAGTAGCTATGACATATATCCAAACTAGGGTGATATATTCGATTCGAACGCCAAAATAGGAAAGACAAGAAAGGAAGACATTTTTGATAGAACAGTTGGTAATCATAGCCTTACCACATCTGACAACGGACTAAGGCTAATTGGATTTTCTGCGGTGCAAAATCTCACAATAGCAATCTCAGATTGCCTCATCTCAATACGAGGCGGTCTCCGGATCATAAAACGCTGAACCAATTGATCATTTTGCAATCGAACTAAATATGCCTCCAGTATTCTGGACTTCCGGACTTTTCCGGGTAGCCAACATTGACTAAGATCACCACCTTATTGCAGCCAGGGTATACCGCCCACACAAAGGAAGAACTACTGAGAGAAGAAATAAAGTAGAAAAGCTGCAATCAATGGAGACCGTCAGCAACTTCTATGGCGGTCTCATCAAGTATCGAAGACCAGTGGCAACGCTGCCAACGTGACATCAGAGATGCCGCGAAAAGTGTGCTGAGTTCTCACCTAATCAACATCAACAAATCCACGAAATTAGGTAAACGAGAAACGTACTAAGCAGATCCACTCATGAGCTCGACAAGCAAAAGAAACGGGAAGAACATTGGCTTTTCCTGAAGAAGAAAAATATATGAGAAACGCGATGATATTGAGAGTTTGTACTTCAAGAACAACGTGTCTAGGCAACAAGACTCGTACAGAAACCTGAAGAGTGTAGAAGAGAACCTTACAAAGAGCGATTTTTTGCTTTTTGTTCTTTCAGTGTTCTATTTTTGACAGCACACACATGATTCGTGACATCTGTCAAAGTCAAATATGCTTTGTTAGCATTGAATTATACCAACAACGCTTACAAATTATTAAATTTTGTTATCAAAATGTTTGCTTTGTGTAAAATGTTTTTCGCGCACTTCGATCATTTTACGGTCGTCATAATCAACCTACTGAATAAGCCATTCAATCCACAGTGACCAAGCTTCGCAATATTTTCACACTATTGGATATCAGGCCATATGCTACCTCCAGTGTTAAGAAAGATCGTCATTTGTCCATTCGTCGCCGTTCCCAACAATTGGGATTGCGAGTCGAGTATGTGGTAGATTTTACGCAAGGATCTTGGTCTAAAACTTTCCACAATACAGCTCGTGCAAGAACTGCATCGAATTTTCGGTGAGTAGGCCTTAGAGAGGCTGGAGGAAGATCTGCTTTTTTTCGAAAAATTAGCAGCAACGAAGCTCATTTCTGGTTGAATGGGCATGTTAATACACAAAACTGCCGTATTTGGTCCGATGAGTAATCTTAGGCAATACAAGAGCAGTCAATGGACACGGAAAAATGCCCATTTTTTCAAAGATGACCTGGGAACAACGTTACCATCAATAGCGCCGTTCAATGATTTTAACTTTTTTTGCCCAAAGTCCACGAGCTGAACCTGGTAGACATGTGGTTCCAGCAAGACGGCCGTACATGTCACATAGCACGCGAATCGACGGACCAATTGAGAATGAATTCGGTGAGCAATTTATCTTTCGTTTCGGCGTTTTGACGCCCTCACACTATTTTTTATGGGGATTCGTCAAATCACTCGTTTACGCCGATAAATCAGCGTCATTTGCAGCCTTGGAAGACAACATTACACATGTAATTAGCTAGATACCAGCCCATGGAATAATCTTTGGAAAGTAAATGACAAACATTGATTTATCAACTTAAATAAAAACTGTATGCACTTTTGCAATCTTCCTGTGATAAATTTTTTTCAAATAAAAAATTAAACGCTTAAAAAGTCTCCTATTAGTAGAGTCACAGTCGAGGAGGAGAATATTGTAAAACTAATTCTGCAGGCCATTGAACATAGAAACCGATAGCCAAAACTGTAGTCCAACTATCTAAATGATATTCATATCTAAGCTTCTGGACCTGACGGCTTACCGGCCGAGGTATTCAAATCTACTAATCTATTCCCAAACCTGATTTGAAAAGTGTATGCTTGAGGAATGGAATCTCAGCATCGTTTGTCCGATCTTCAAAAATAGAAACCTCCTCGGCTGCGTTAGCTATAAAGGTATTAGTCTCCCCAATATTGCATGCAAGACCCTATCTGCCATATTGTCCCGTATCAATGTGGTTTCAGGTCAGGAAAGTCCATAATCGACCAAATTTTTATACTCCGGCAAATCCTGGAAAAAACTCAAGAAGACCGTGATCGTCACAGGGTAAGACAAACATGTCTTCATAGCACCTCGATTGCTCACTTGTTATAAATTCCAAGCTGATTGATGTTCCCTTAAATCTGCATGCGCCACCTTAGGTAAAGCCATCTTTTATGGCGTAGTACTGCTGGGTTAGATTCGAATATCCTTCAAACCAAAGTGCTAATGTCCATTTGTTATAGCTCCCGGCCCACTTTTTATCAACCCAGATGGCATAAAATATCAAATGGTGTTCAGCATTGATGCAATGGCAAACATGGTTTTGTATAACTTTTTTTCTGTAGTCGCTACCGTCATCAACATTCGAATCAATAAAGAGGTAGTGAGCATTGATTTGATACTCTTGCTTCTTCTCCAAGATCTGCCACAGGGTGATGGTACGGTCGATAATGGATTTGTCACGTCTAAATCCGCACCAATGTAGACATATCGGGTTATTGACGAATGGTTTTAGATGAATGGGAAGAAGAATCTTGTATGGTAAGTGGGATTGTGCATCTTTGTGACACAGTTCTGAGGATCTGTATTCTTCATTACCAGACAGGTGATGCTGAAATTTTATTCATCGGGCATATGAACTCCGACAAGACTCACAGACGAGCTGGAGAGTTTAAAAAAAAAACTCCGTCTCCTGCGGACTTCTTAGATGTGAAATTTGATATTGCTATCTTCACTTTGGTTTCGGTCAGGTAGGTGGTTATATTCGCGGTCCTCCTTCCTCGTACAATTCCCTAATTTAACAATCTGCAGAATTAACCTTTTTAAACTTTCAGTGCCTTTTACCTAGGCTACTTCTTCTCAATGCCATAGTATGACTCAGAACACTATCTGGGAATCATATAATTGAGCTCTTTTGAAGAATTAAGGGAATTAGTCCAACACTGTAAGGAGTTTAACCTAAGGTAACCGTAAAGTAATGAATGCTTGACGGACGCTTATTTTGATACCACGTAGCTCAAGAGCTATTCAGTTCCAGCCAGACCTTTACCAAAGAAGAAAGTTATGCATTACACATGGCTTCTAAGCTTTGCTGAAGTAAATGCAAGAAGTATTGAAAAAGTGTGGTAGTCTAAGAAAGAGCGTCTTACTTAATTCCGAGTGCGAATTCGCGTGGCTAACGGCTTCATAGCAGGATTCACGTTGAATACGAAGGACATCTGCGTCACTTCTTCATATTCCATTGGTCTGCCCTTTAATTACGTTTTGTTGTCTGTTGCCCTGACACGTTCTTATTTTCGTCTGGTTTAATTACCCAACCTCACTTTTGCAGTACAAATCTTGGGTGGCCTTAACATCTTACGGTACATACAATAAAAATACAATATTACACGACACGTCTGCTTTTTAGATACAAGTCTTCACTACAGGTCTTTGTTTAACCCTGGAGTTGGTTCGATGCAGCAAACATAATATAATAAATAGAATTTGCCAGATCCATGGAGTGCCTTACTACCTCACAAGTCTCCTCTTGTGGCTTTCTATCCTTTTTTGCTGACAACACATGCATTGTTTTACGTTCACGTACCACATCTTCGACGTTTCTGCTTCAATGACCGCAAACTTCTCAGTGATAGCTCACTAATTGCTTCCCATGATGTTAAATGTGACTGATCTGCCTTACGGCATTGTCTAGTACAGCAGAGCATGTCTTATATGCGATGTTGGAGATACTAATGTTTCTATTGTTATCGCAGACTATAGGGTCTCCCTTCTTCAGAACTAGACATAAAATTCAGAGGTTTAATTTCGTTCCTGCGACTATGTTTATCAGATGATTTGGTGCAGTTAAAATCTACAACCTTGAACAAATCGCCATCTAAACGGTGATTACCGGCATCTTCGCTGGTCTTAGGTTTGGATATCGTTATCCCAATTTTGTTGAAATCGGATGAATGGAATTTTTGCCCATCATCGTCCAGGCAGTTTAACAGGTTGTAGAAACAGATCTTCCATTCTTTGTTGACCTGGCATGCTCTTAACGTTTTTTTTTTTTTCGGTATAACATCTAAAATGGTACTCACTCGCAGTGGTCGTCCTTTGCAGAGTTGCTCTACTCGTATAGGCTTTCTGTTTCTCTGCTTGCGCCAGCCAGGTTCTATCGTCAACCACGTGTTTAACAGTTTTACTCCTGCAATATAAAGTTGTCAGTCTTGGCCCTTGGTGTTCGGCCAAGAGTCTGACGGCACAGGGTGTTGAGCGAAGTTTAGGGACAAATGGTCGGAAAAAGCCTTGTTGGTAAAATTTCCTTACAGTACGAGTATTTGCTTTCCTTAGTGGCGTTATGGATATCCGCATTCACTGCAAAGTGGGAGCCAATGTGGGCTCTCCAAACGTGAGGATCTACAGAATATATAAAAAGTGCGTTGCTGGTAACATGATCGATTTGGTTGGTAGTAGATAAATCAGAAAACCGCGGGTACCTTAATCAATGCCGAAATTAGGATGGCGCGATCTTGGGACGATGACATTGCGTCTCAAAGCGAAGCTGATAAGCCTGATAACGTTTTTGGAGGTTGTGCCTTGACGAATGTTTGTTATTTACCAACTATGCTACTTAAGACGTCTTCCTTTTCCACCTTTGACTTTACCATATGTCTGGTAAAGGAGTTCACAGTCATTGGTGTCAACGTCTTTCTTCTCTGTTATGTTAGCGACTTCAGCCTTGATACCTGAAACTCGAGATAATATCTTGCATAAGTTTCCTTCACCAAGGAATTTACATCCAAGCCCTCCAGGCAATCACCGTAGTATAAGAGACAATTCTTTATTTGTTGCATAAGAGTTTTAACAACATCTCCTTTTTCTGTCCCTACTTCTTCTTTCACCACTAGACAAAGTCGAATGCAAGAGAAAATCTTCGAAGTCCCGGTAGGAACCCTCTTCTGCGGCTTCATTTATTTCTCTTTTTACTGTTTAAAAGTCATGAAACCAAAGTACGGTCATTTATACATATTCGCTGCGTGATAACTACCCTCTCTGTAAAGAAGGTTTCTGGCGAGGTATTTCATTCAAAATAGTAAGCCCTGTAACGCTGCTGGTAGATATTAAAATTTGACAAGAAAACGTGGTAGAGCCTAAACCACATAATGTGTTACAGAACAGATTTTTTCTTCAAGTCCCCTTTTGTTAAAAATAGGGATACAGTGCGGCAATATTTTTTAAACGTTTACACAACATTCCGTGTCCAGCCTTGAATTAATTGCAAATGTGAAATTCCTCATCTCAATGTCCAACGCCTCTCCATAAGATCATTTTCAAATAAAAAGACGAACGTTCTCTCAATTCGCATTCTATGCATTGACTACTTTCCTTAGAGGTAGCGGTATTAACTTGTAAGGCGCAATTATTTACGACAAGCTAATGAGCTATGTCTCCATCCCGCTTTTTATTTGAAAAAATTTTTTACAACACCACAACCTTATAAATTACAAACACATTTAAAAAAAAAAAAACAACTTCCCTCTATCGTCGTCGTTAAAATATGGTTCGTTACACTTTGAACTGTTCATTTCCGTCCTATAGCTTCTGAAAATAACCACAATCCGGTGACATTTTATTACGACCCCCTTCCCCTACAACAAATGACTTAAATTCCAAGTCAGGCTGTTTTTTAAAATATAAAAAACACTTCCTTTACCCTTATTCGGGTTAAGGAAACACTCAAAACGCCAGTGTCATTACACTTGCTGTCTTCATCTTAATTTGGAGCACAATAGCACTTCGAAGGTTCATCGTCATCTTCAGTAAGAAACTTCCTCGTAACTGGTTATGCGCAGATACTTCCCTCAACTAAAAGATATCGAGGTACGCGCGCTTAAAAGTGAAAGTAACATACGAATGCGTAATTCCAAGTTCAATGATCTGTCACAAAATCCCAAATATTCTCGAATGGTAATTTTAGCGGGGATGACTCATACTCGTTTAATGAAACTTACCCATTGGACTCATTTGAAACCACTCATCTCTCAGATGCAGATGGACACTTTGAAGTTTGCATGTCATGCGTTAATGAGCTAATTCAGTGCTCACATACTCATATATGGAATCGTTTGGCATCTGTCTGCCTGTTTGTCTGATGATTATTGCTCTAGGTGAAATTATTGTAGTTTTTTGAGTTTTTATAACTTGGCAGTCTTATCAGAACTGTTTTGATTTTACGGAATTACCGCGATTTATTGCTCACTCAATCATAATTACGGGTATAAATGCGATAAGATAGCTGATGGTCTTTGTTGCTATTGTTCGAATGAATATGAATACGATTGTCACACTCGTGACAATTTAAGGTGGAGGGCTCTAAAACCGATTAATACTCTAGTGAATGTGTACGAGTTCACTTATGTAAATCGTAAATCACTTTCTGTAGATAATTGCATTAAAATTGTTGTGCGAGTTTGACACATTCCTGGTGGCAGTAAATTTCTCCATTTGTGTACGAATTCGCAATTAAGAATTCGAATATTTATTGGTGATTTGTTGGAATTGACATTGGAATGATTAGTATTTGTTGAGTTAGATCGTTGTTCCTCTACTAGAATAAATTGTATTGCAATCAACACACCTCATTTCGTTCACCACGGCAACATTTATGAGAATTATTACAGAGTCATCGAAATAGTAGAGTGAACGTTAAAAAACCTATGTGTCACCAGATGGAGCCGTTCATCAAGTTTTGAAAGACCGTTGTTATTCTTCGAAACTAAGAACTGTCATTGGGACCATTCGCACCATAATAGACAGAAGTTAAATACAGCAGAGTGTTTGGTGTGATGGACCACCCAAACTTGCGAATGAACCTTTGTCCCTGATTATTCGGCAACAGCTGACACAGCATGGATGCCAAAACTTGACACAATTTCGCATAACTCATTTCTACACAGGATGTCATTTTTGTCATATTTGTCTTAAGGGTGACCAGATAAGGACGATAGGGAAAAAAATTAAATAAAACAACAACAGTGTGAGGTATAAAATTGTTTCTGGCATTCGAATGCCCGCCTCGGTTTCGCTGCCAATTGTTCGAGCGGTCAGTCGAATTTTTCATGTCTCGATTCAATATTTGCCACGTTAATCCGGCAATAGCGTGTCGAATGTTGACCACGAGCTCGTCTCAAGTAGTTAAATTGTTAGGGTAGACAACGGACTTGACGTAGCCCCTGAGAAAATAATCGAGTGGTGTCATATCGCATTATCGCGGCGGCTGATTGATGAACACTCGCCGTGAGATGACTCATTCGCCAAATTTCACCTTCACAAGTTCGAGCATTGCGTTGCTTGTGTGGCATGTAGCGCCATCTTGTTGGTACCACAACTAGGATATATCAATGCTATCGAAGTTTGACCACAGTAACGGTGTCTCCTTCCTCATTTCAAAAGAGATAGAGTCCGACGATGCCGCTCTGCCATAAACCGCACCAAACAGTCAATATTTGTGGATGCATTGATGTTTGATCGAAGACATGTAGATTGTGTTCATTCCAATAACGACAATTTTGCTCGTTTACATAGCCGCTCAGTCAAAAATGGTCCTCGTCCAAGAAGATAATGTTTTGGTCGAAATCCGGATTTCCAGCCAAAATTTCCAGCGCTCAATTAGCGATTTACGGCGTTGACTACGGTCGCTGGTTTCAATTCTCACTTCAGCACAATCTTATACGGATGTTGGCCCAAATCTAAGCGCAAAATAGGAAGGGTTGACTTTCTGGCGATGTCCACTTCAGTTGATCGGGGCCGACTCGACATTGGTTCATTGGATAGAAGTGAAGTGGACAACAAAAATCTACGCATCCTTTCGCAGTCGATAGACCCTGAGAGAAGTCGATGAATGAAAAGAATGTTAACTTTATACCTGTACCTAGGTTGTTCTAAGGAATTCAATTTGAGGCGGTCCTGATAGGGAGATTAGACTAAGATTAAGACCACGGAGAGCTAATCGGGGGAATTGACATTGAATACCTTTGATTAAGTAAACATGAACTCACTGAGTTCATCACCGTTCATTGAACTTCTCAATTGGGTTTAAGTCTGGCACCTGAGAAGACCAGCCTAAAACATTTAGGTTTTTTCCTTGGGTAAATGAGTGTTTAAGATCATTATCCTGATGAGACATCCATCGAAGAAGCACACTGTCTCCTACATAGGGTAACATAGTATTCTTTAATACCATGACGTTGTATTGCCTTCAACTCTATGAATAGGACCTACATTCTTGTAGGAAAATATCTCCATACCATGACGCTGTCTCCACTATGTTTCACCCCCTTAATGATGTATTTAATGTTAAAAAAAACCGTATTGGGCAGCACTTGTGCACTGCAGCGATCTGAGTTAAATAAATTAACTTTCGTCTCATCAGTCAAAAGGATATCGCGCCATTTTGGTTCAGTCAAGCTGGAATGTTCCAGCAATAAGCAATATTATACAATATTCCTCTTTGACAGCAGCGGCACTTTCCTCACATTTCTTGCTTTAAGATTGTTCTCTATAATCATCCTACGAATGGTATGGATACATTGAATCAATCAAAAAGTAAGGTGACTTTTTTCGAGGCCAACGTTTTCTTAATGTAGTGGTACACGTGTCCCGAACATATGTTCATAGTTTCAAGTATACCACCTTAATCAAAAAGTTGCCGGTGGCATCACCGTGTGGAGCTCCAATTGTTCCGATTTGAATTCTGTTTTTTTTTTTTTTGTTAAGTTGGTGCATCTGTTGTTGACATTCAATCTAAATCTTAGCGTCATAGCTTGACATTTGCAAAAGTTACGTAGCCAAGAGTACATCTATCTCTGTATGGGTTGGCGATTTTTAAATTTGGATTTAAATTTGCAACAACGAACTTGTATTAAATTTTGCGTTTAAAACGGATTTAATGATGCGCGAACGTTGGAATTGTTTTAAAAGTGTTTCGTCAGCGATTCTCTAAAGAAAACGGTCGTTTACCACGAGCGGTTCAAAAGTGGTCGTGATTGAATCGAAGATGATGATCGCAGTGGCAGACCATCGACATCAAAAACCGACGACAACATTGATGAAGTAAAAGAAATGTTGGTCAATAACCGCAAATTAACCATAAGAGAGATAGCGGAGGACTTGAACATTGCCTATGGATCCATCCATCCAAGACATTTTGGTTAATGATGTGGGTTTCCGTCTTGTAGCAGCAAAGTTGGTGCCAAAAGACTTCAATTTCATGCAAAAAAAAGACCGTTGAATAGCGTTCACCAAATAAGCCGAGACCAAAAAAGCCACGTGGTTTTCAATCAAAAAAGAAGGCAATGCTTACGGTTTTCATGGACTAAAACGGTGTAGTGCATCATGAATTTTTACCAGAAGGCCAGACAGTAAACAAAGCGTATTATTTGGGCGTTATGAGACGTTTGCGTGAAGCAATTCACCGAAAGATACTAGAATTGTGGGCAGAAAACTCGTGGATTTTGCATCATGGTGACGCACTGTCACACAGTGCCATCATTATTCGTAATTTTTTGACGAAAAATGCAACAAATACCATCCAGTAGCCACCGAATTCACTTGATTTGGCTTCCTGTGACTTCTTTCTGTTCAATCGAGTCAAAAAACCACTACGGAGAACGTGTTTTAGCTGCCGAGAGAAAGTAATGGAAAACCTCATACAAATGTTTCGAGGATTGGATCAAGCGCTGGCATAAGTTTGTTGAAGTCGATGGGAATTACTTTAAAGGGGACAATATAGATTTATCAAAAATGGAGCAAAGAATTTGAAACAAATTTTCTGTTAAATATGGAATCAGGTGCACTAAAACACCTGAAATGTTGACAGTGGCATATTGTGAGTCTGCTCTAAGTAAAAAAAATGTTAAACAAGCTCTTCCAAGATCGCCGAGAAGATACCAATGACGAACGTCGCCCTGGACGCCCAAACGAAATCAGCAAAATATGACAACGTTGAAGCTGTGAAGAAAATTGTTTTGGAAAATCGTCGAATTACCATAAGAGAAGTTGCTGAGGATGTTGGCATGTCGGTTGGCTCGTGTCATGCGAGACCGAAAAAAGCACGTCAAGTTCGATCAAATGTCAAAGTTGAGATCTATGTTTTTTTTTATTACCGTTGTAGTAATGTATCAGGAGTATTTACCTAGGGTCGTACGATCAATAGGCAGTATTATCTTGAAGTTATGCGCCGTTTGCGAGAAGCAATATGAAAAAAAAAAAATCTGGAATTTTGGAAAAACAATTCATGGCTTTTGCATCACGCATCAGCACCTACTCATTCATCGTTGATGGTGAGAGATTTTTTAGCCAAAAAGAACACGACAATCATGCCTCAGCCACGATATTCACCCGATTTGGCCAAATGAGAGATTGCCTCTTTAAGACATTTTCCACCGTTGTATTTGAGCAATCAATAATTCCATCAATTTGTCGATAAGTCATACCGTTTTTATGGAGATTCTTAATCTGCTTTCTCTCTTCAGTGCTACGGTGCTGTTTTCGACACCTGTTTCTATTAAAATCATAGATCTGTTCCGTGAAGGTTAACTCTAAAAACCAAAATCAAATAATCTTTACTTTGAACGGTTATTCTTACAGCTGTCCCTATTAGCAGACAAAACAGTACTTCGAAAACTAACAACACAATTTGGATTACATGATCAACATTTGGACATAGACAACGCAAAGCTTACGATCTTTTTAATTTGAAATTGGAAACCTTTAAACCATTGGGTTAGAAGTGTCTCTATTATTGCGTGCATCACTGTATTTTTTGAAGATAAGACAGCTAGATCACATCTCCTACTTTTCTTAGCAAATAACTAGCTGGTCTTTTCCTAACCTTTTCAAATCAATTTTTTGCCTAAACCTAAACTCAACTCTACTGTCCGAGTGTGGGCCTGTTTGCCTTCAGATCTGAGCGGAGTGGAAAGCATGAACAACTTCAAAAATACTCGTATCTTTCTATTATCTTTCTATTTTTCTTATTTTTCTTATTTTTCTCCTTTTTCGTATACCTTCTGAAGAAAGGATAGGAGTCTAGTATAACATGTTTAGTTCACATAGATTCAAAGATACTATCAACAAAAAAAGTAACAAATTGCGAACAAAAATTTTGCTGAACTGTTGCATCTCAGTGAGCAAGTATTCTACACTTTCCTACAGCTGCTATTGTTGTGCTTTCGTTTTGCGATATCTCTATCATAAAACCTTGTGAATCTCACAGTTCTTCTGATTTAGAACTGGTTTCCCACAGCAAGTTTCAGAATATATAAAAAATTCAAATCCCCATGAATAATTAAATTTAAATGAGAATCTCAATTCAACTCCAAATATGATTAATGCTGCAGTGCATTCCCTCGGATTGAGCTTCAGAAAATCTCTTGCAGTGGGTTTTTACCAGCGCAAGTTAGTGATTCAGTTATTCCGTAGAGGAAAGTCACTGAAAACTGAATATTTTCAATATGTTCTTCGGGAAATTACTCGGAAATATGCATATACAAATGAATACAGTTTAGCATTTACTGATTGCGTCAATAGCAGAGTAAACGTCAATCTACATGCAATCCAGGGAGTTTCTTAGATATGATTTTATCAAAAAGTCCGGAATAAGATATAATGATTTCTGGAGAAGTAGACTGCTTTTCGTGAAAAATTCCAGAGTGTGTTCTGTTTTTATTATTCATTAACGTGAGCAATTTTTCGGTATAAGAACCGCTTATACTACTAAGTTAAGTAGTTTCAGAACCCTTAACAGACAGCTACATATTAGAATTTGGTTTATCGGGAACCCAGATCCAAGTTTTGTTGCTTAAATTCAAAGGAAATATGTAGAATTTCTAAGCTAAGTTCAAACCAAATAGCAAAGGTGTGAATCCTAGTCATCTGCTTCTGCTTGGGTCATCTCAAGACGACCTTCGGAGCTTACTGAGAGGGTTTGTATTTAAATATTTTGTTGTTAGGATGAAAGTAAGTATCATTGAATCGAAGCCCGTTCAAATGCACTCTGTGTGCTAGAGAATTTACATTCTAAAGGTATTTTCCGAGCGATAGAAGGAGTTGAAATATATTCTCCGATTGATGGTTGGATGCTGTAAAAATATCCAGTGCTGTTACTGTTTCTACCTACATATATACATCAATTGTCCTTATTTAACCTTCAAGTGGTAAACACCAGGTACTGGTCGATGTCCATCCGGACTCTACTTGCCAAACTTATAAGCGCAAGTGCTAACCAGTAGACAAAAATAGCAGCACTATAAGCGTGACAGCGGATGAATTGCCTAGATGGAATCAACGCTGAAGTAAAATCCCGGAACAAAACAAATGAGATCTTAGTCGGGCTACTGCGACATATATGGAACTCAGGCCAGTAAAGATTTTCGAGAGTAAGTCAGGGTCTCAAAAAAGAAATAGTGGCGGATGAGCCCTTAATAGACCAACGACAGTGCTTACCCATCGTCCTATGGGTCTCAATAAAGAACTGGCTCTCTAGATTGTAGGTTACCCCACCGGGGTAATTTCCCGCCCATGGAAAATGTCTATAGCAACGAAGCAACAACAAACCTCTGATACCGACAGATCAACTGTTGGCAACCCCTGCAAACGAAATAAGGACAAGGAACTTCGGATCTGCATGTGGTCCGTTAATAGATCAAGTGCAGCCGAACAAGTGGAAGCTCTGGCTTCTGTAAAGCAGATATAACCACAATCCAAGGGGCCGAAAAACTGCGAGATCTACTGCGACGATTGCTATTAATGGCAAAAGCAGCGCCTATTTGGATGCTAATTTGTTGATAGAGGCAAGCTTAAACATGTAAAAGAGCACCTTGTAACAATCCATATTAAGGCTAAATTCGCCTTATATGTATGCACGACCACACAGAGGAGAAAGAGGACGACAACAAAGATAGCTTCTATGAAAAGACGACATCTTTGGTAATGATGTCGGAGCCTGCACGGCACCACCTCCGATAATTAATTCAGGCTAATCGATTTTGCGGCGGTGCGAAACATGTCGTAGTAAGCATGCGGTTCCCGCATTTGATCAACCATCGACTTCTTCAGTATTATGAATGTCCGAACATTTTGAGAGGTCAACAACGACCTATACTATAATCTTGTAGCCAAAGTACGATTTCGGATATCTCGAACTTCGCAAAGACAAGCTAATACTGTAAGGATGTTTGTCGTTGTATGTATCCCTTAATCTCTTAAGAGATCCTACGCCGCCAGCAGAAAGTATTAAATACCAGTGACAACATTGTCAAGAGCCATCAGAGATACCGCCTTGCATGTGCTGGGTTTCACTCGGCCACAATAACGAAACCCTCGAAACAGACAAGTGCCGGAAAGCATACTAGTATGCAGCTAAACAAGAGGTATACAAAGCGGCGCCGGATAGAATGACTAGAGCTGCTCAAGAGCTCTACGAGTAGAAGAGGAGAGATGACCACCGGATTTTCAGAAGGAAAAAGTAGGCTAGATGCTACTCCAGGAATGAGATTCGAAAGATTCTCCAAAAGGTAAAAAACACATGCACCGAAAACAAAAACCAAACCGAAGCCTGTAGAGACAAACAAGGGAAGATCGCAGTAGAGTCGCTATCGATGCTGAGGATTTGGAAGAAACATTTCTGTAGACTGTGCGATACAACAGCGATGACGGACCAAATACCGCCTTCAAGCAGAATGTATGATTCAACTTGGATGATGTACACCCTGACTGACTCGAACTGTAACCAACTTCAGACTGCTATAATTTCCAAACCGTTCCTGACAGTGAGCTAAAATTTTGACACATGACAGATATATTATTATTTATAAGCCTTTTAAACGATTTGCGTCTCAGTTGTGTTGAAAAATTTTTAACCGCGATGAAATTCAAACGTGATAGTGTGATTGCTTTATATTTGGCAAGCACCTCGACGTGAATAAATCATTTGTGTCTCGAACCATAGCTCGTTACCGTGACACTGGCAGCGTTGGAAAACGTCATGGAAGTGGTCATAAAAAAACAACAACATCGGCAGAAATGGTTCGGAAAGTGAAGGCTCGAATAGAGCGAAATACGTGTCGAAGTGGAAGAAAAATGGCTCGTGAGCTCAACATATCGCCGAAACGGATGCAACATACTGAAAAATGAGCTTGGACTCAAACCATTGAAGTTGCAAAAAGCACACGATCTTACACTGCAACAGAACAAAGTTAGAGTCGAAAGAGCGAAGAAGTTGCTACGCTTGCACGAAAGTGGTGAGTTGCCGAATTTGGTTTTTTCCGATCTTCTATGTAGACTGTGTGATACAACAGTGATGACGAACCAAATAGCGCCGTCAGGCAGGATGAATGATTCAACTTGGATGATGTATACGTCCACCCGACTAAGGTGAAGTTAAGTCTAACAAAGATGGTCCCCAATGAATGGACCATCAGCATTGTTTGTCCGATCCTAAAGAAAGGAGATCCCCTGAAATCCTGTTTGCCATATAATGTGAATGCCTAAGATATTTCGTAAACAGTCTGACCGGCCCTGATAGTGTGGTTTTAAGCCAAGCAAGTGCATTACAGGTACAATTTTCACATTGTTTTATTGGCAGATCCTGGAAACGATCCAAGAGTTCCAAATCGATACACACGATATGGAGCCACATATGACAGCGTCTATCGAGACTAACTATACAAAGTCCGGTCCAGTTTTGGCACCCCTGCCAAACTCATTCGATTATGCAGGATAACGATGGAGAACGCACGCTGTACCGTCAATGCGGTAATGACCAAAACACGTGACCTAAAATTTCAGAAGAGGACTTATATAAGGTGATACGCTGTCATGTGATTGTTAGACATCGTTATTGACTTAGATAACTTAGAGATAGTTAGGCACTTTATCTTCCTCGCATCTTCTATTAACTCCGGCAATGACATCAACTTGCAAATCATGTGGTGGTGGCCGTGGTGTAGTTGTATGTACATAAACTCCTCAAGCAGAGGGTCGCGGGTTCGAATCCCGTGCGAGGCAATTCTCTGAAAAAAGTCTTTTCATAGAATTTGTATGACATGAAGGCATAACACTGATGTTAGAGTGGTTGCTGGCTGGGCTTAATGTAACGAACTAACAACTAGCACGTACTAAGGCCCACTGGTTGACGACTCACTGGCTTCAGTTTGACAACCACCTCTGGGAAAAATATCGAAACCTTATATGTTACACCTGAGTTTTAAACTACGACTGGAGGAAAGCCAGTAAAAGGGTATTCATATCTCCTTGATGCGCGCGCGGGATTATAAAAAAAAAATGCTACGAATCATACTTACTATCGCTACTTCTTTGGGCTTAGAACGCAATTGCACAGTAAAGGGCTTTCTTGATATAATTCAAGCCACGGATAATCTCAAACCTGCCTTATGGCGCATAAGCTTTAACACTGAAGAAAGCGGACGATTTTCCGTTGCGTTTGCATTAATAGAAAATGGAAGAGTTGATTCAAAAGCTTGCTTCACGGGCTTTACAACGATGCCAACAGCCTTTATTTAATTGTCATCAAAATGTGCTCTTCGAAAAAATACAACACTGATATCATCAGAAACGATCGGATATTTTGGCTTAGATAGCTGGGTCATAACTTACCATTCCGGTAAGTTTCCGACTCGAATTCAAAAGGAAAACACAGTAGAAGACAACCTCGTCGTAGGCGGCACACACAACTGGAAGGGGACCTCAACTAACTACGTGTGTGCAACTGGACGAAGCTGGCAAAATACCGCGCTAGGTGGAGTGTCATGTTAGTTGAGGCCGTAGTCCATCCCGGACTCTTTCACCCTCAACGTAAGTAAGTAATCTTCTGCACTAGTTTGCTGAATCTGTCGCTGTGTACTTAAGTTCTTTGGACTCTGAACTAAGCAATATGTGCTGCTGTAATTTCTGCAATGAACACTCTTAAACGTGCCCCCGAGTTTTATAGTAAAAGCCACGTTGTCTGGCTTGTCTGCCATTCTGTTTAATAGGTACAGTTAAAAATACTACGGAAGGATTTGGCCTTCTCCAATTTCTTTCATTCTGATTCATCGGCTGACTATACACCTTCCATTCCTCTCTGTCATTGGTGCGTTTGACTTGGTTTAAGAGGGCATTGAAGCAGCCTGAAGGTGTCTTTGTGTCCAGAGAATAATGAATCCCTGCCCTGACAATACTAACTGCTTCACTAACAATTGCAGTCGTGCGAATAGACTCACGATTGTTGTTTGCCGATTAACGATCGAAGAACATCACAGTAGGCAAAGGCATAGGTGATGATAGGCTTACCTTTCATGAAATATAGCCAAAACATGATTAGTCATATTGTACGAGTATGTGCAAACCAAAACCAGGCCGAAAATCCGAGATCGTGTACACCTATTAAACATTTAATGATTGTGTTGTTGTTTCCCACGTTTCTCTCATTCCAATTACGATGCGATGGAATATTTTCAGCGCGTTCACTAACACAATTTCTAAGAACTTGTTTCTATAATATCTTTTCGAAGACTTCAGAGAGACAGGGTAAGATACTAATTAGTTTGAAGTCGGCAGGAGAATTGGCGTCGGTTTTCTTGCAGTATTTATGCAAAAGTTGATAATGTGGGTGAAATGGGTAATATTGTGGGTTAAAATAAGTTTAACAACACGGATAGGTACACCATCCTCACACTATATGATGTCACCCACTAACTAAATTCCCCAATCTATGGTATGTACGAGTATAAATCTCACTAGTAGATATCAACATCACCTTCAGAAAGGTGATGAATGAATGAAAGGTGACGAAAAAATTATTTAATACTCCAGGGTCGAGGTCACATTGTGAGTCATTTCTTATGGAAACAACAATCTCGTTTAAGTTGATCTAGAGTTTCTTTGACTGGTATGTAGATGAATGTATTGTCATAGTGGCGTGATAACATGCTCTCTTGAATGCTACCCAATTTATTATACATTAGTTGGTCCTCATTTCCATCTACCACTATGCAGCTTCTTGCCATTATTGACTAATTTAATAATAGTTTCGAACTCTTACCGATTTGGTTGATATACATTTGTTCATTAAAGAGTTTCAGTAGGGTCGATTGGAAAAAGTTGACTTTATCAGTTGATCAGTACTTTGTCTATACCGAAACCAAATGGGCATGGCTATCTGAGCGTCCAATTTATCGAATTATTGAAAAATTTCGCACAATATTCAAGCTATTTAACACTCACACACAAAAAAAAAAAATGAGAACAGTACGTTCGATTCGTTATCATTCTCAGCAACTTGGCCTTTGTCCATCCAGATAGTGAAATTTCTGCATAAAGATCTTAGTTTCAAGGCTTTTAAGATTCAATTAAACGATTTGCTGCTTTTTTTGATCCAATTTCCAGTTTCTGGTTAAACTGCAACATAAACAAGCAGAATTGCTATATTTGGAGCAAGGGCAATACTCATGATGCTCACCATGCAATCCAGAAAAATTTACCGTATTGATTGTACCCCGGAGGTATTATGAGTCCTTATTTCGTCAACGATAAGGCCGGACCACAAGTTGTTGTCAATACACAACGATACAATGCGATGATCAACGATGAATTATTCCTACATTTGCGTGACATCAATGTAGAAGAACTTTGGTTCCTACACGATAGTATTCCATCCCATGCTACCAACGAAACCATCTCATATTTGGTAATAGAGCCATCTTAAGAAATGGACCCGTCAATAAGCCACTAAGATCGTGTGATTTGACGCCATTGGATTATTTACTGTGGGGCCACATCAAGTCACGATAGTGGATACTCACATATCACGTTTGGAACAAAAAATTGCTTAAGTAATACGAGATATGCACCCCCAATTGCTCAAAAAAATGGTCGAAAATTGGACATCTAGAATGAGCTTTGTACATGACAGCCGTGATAGAAATGTGCTCAAAACTATTTTCAATTAGTAAGTGGCATGAACATGAAATAATTTTTCGAAGGAATTTAATTTCTTTGTGTTTTATTCAGAATAAAAATCTAAAACCTTTTAAAAAAAACACCTTTTACGAGTATAAGGATCGCGGCTAAGATTATTGATCAAAGGTCATTGTTCTACAGACCAATGTTGACCAATTACATGCAACTTTTTTGCCTTTCCTTTCAGGCGGACATGGGCCTCAATCAACTAGTTTCTTCAGCCAGCTGCCTCCAGTTTCGTACGCTAAGTTAATTGAGGTCCCCTTCCACTTGAGTGTGCCACGTGGGTCGCGGTCTTTCTCTACTGGCGGATTCGTAGGTTTTTCGGACCGTAATATTGAAGTTCATCCACTCTACATGATCCAGCCACCTCAATTGTTGGATCTTCATTCTTCTGATTAAGTTGATGTCGCTGTACAGCCCGTACAGTTCGTCGTTGTATCTGCTACTCCACTTACCGTCTATGAAGATTGGACTAAGAATCACCCGGAGAATCATCACGGGTGACTGTGGTGTAGTGGTATATGGATACACTCCTCAAGCAGAGGGTCCCGGGTTCGAATCCCGTGCGAGGCAATTCTCTGAAAAAGTCTTTTCGTAGAATTTGTATGTGAATCCCGTCGGCGTCAACTCTGACATGAAAGCAGAGTTGCTGGCTGGGCTAAATTTAACGAACTAACAACTAGCGCGTACTGATTTACCATTGGTTGAGGATACACTTGCTCGTCCCGTCCAGTTTGACAACCACCTTTGGAAAAAATATCGAAACCTAATACACCTGAGTTTCAAACTACTACACCACCCGCCCGCGCCCTGGAGAAAAACCAGTAAAATGGTATTCATATCCTTTACTGCGCGCGCGAGACTATAAAAAACAAATCTTTAAACAACCAAGGGCACCCTAATCCATTTTTGATAAAGTCCATGCCTCTACGCCATTGAGTAGGACTGGGACTAATAAGGTCTTACATAGAGCCACTTTTGTTGTTCGAAGGGGGCTTTTCTAGTGAATTGCCTTCTTAACCGAAAGTAGCAGCGATTGGCAAGAGTTATTCTTCGTTTGATCCCAGGGCCGGTATTGTTGTCTAAATTTATAGCGGAGCCTAGGTAGATAAAGTCATATCAAAGTAATATTTGCCGAAGGTGACGTTCAGTTCGAGTCGTCGGTGTTGGATGTCCTTTCTTATTGACAGCATATATAGGGAGATTCATCATGAGGTTTGACTTATAATGTAAAGTAAGACACATAAATTTGAAGATGAACTAAAAATTTTTATTATAAGTTAAAAGAAAAATTTATGGCATTCACTTTTTAGAAATGATATTATGTAAATGTTGGCCATGACTATATCTGAGGTGGTCCGTTCGGAAGGTCCAATTTTGGGCGACTCATTCGAGCATAGCGACTGGTATCCCGCGGATAACGCAAGTATTGTTGGCTTTCAAAGCGTCAATCGTAGCTGGCTTATTCCTGAAGACCTGAGACTTTACATATCCTCATAGATAATAGTCCAAAAGTGTGAAATCGCACAATCTAGTGCTCACCAAATTGATTTATCAACAAATCCATTGTTTCACGCGCTGTATGGCTTGTAGCGCCGTCTTGTTGAAACCAGAGCTCAACGAGACCATGTGCTTGAATTTTAGGAAGAACATAGTCCGTTAGCATGGCGCGATAACAATTACCATTGACGGTAACATTCTGATTTGCCTCATTTTTGAAGAAATATGGACCAATATTTCCACCAGTAAATAAACCACAAAATACCGTTGTTTTTAATGGATGTAATGGTAGCTCTTGGTACTCTTTAGGTTGCTCATCAGCCCAAATACAGCAATTTTGTCTAGTAACGTATCCATTGAGCCAGAAATGGGCTTTATCACTGAACAAAATTTCACGATAAAACATCGGATTTTGATTGAGTTTTTGCAGAGCCCATTCACTAAAAACATGAGGCAAATTCAAGTCACCTGGCTTTAATTCTTGGACAAGTTGAATTTTGTACGCTTTTAGGCTAAGATCCTCACGAAAAATATGCCAGGTTGTCGAATACGCCAAGCCAAGCTTGGCTTGACGAATTGATTCGTCATGGTCTTCGCATACACTCTCAGTTACAGCTGCTATAGTCTCTTTACTACGTGCTGGATGTGGTCTAACCGGTCGAGTGTCATCTACTAATGTAAACTGGGACTCAAATTTGCAAATGGTATTGGCAAATAGTGGTTTCAGTAGGTCAATTATGCGCCCCGTAAGTTCCTCGAATCGCACGAAAAACATTTCTCACAGAATGCTGATTTTCGTAACACCGCTGAGCTTTTGTGGTGTAAATCTTTTTACGATGAATCACCCTATACTTGGTTCTACCCTTATTGATCGATAAACCTATCTTCGATGCTTCCGCCTCAATACTCGCTGCTTTTTTCGCCAATATCATCGGCGTATGTGAGTAATTGAACGGACTTTCGATAGACTGTGCGTCTTGTGTTGACGCGTTAGTTTTGCACTATTTTTTCAAGAATTGTGTTAAAGAGATCGCTTGACAGCGTGTCGCTCGTCTGAATCTTTTTTTGACATCAAAGGTCTCGGTGAGTTCTTTATTGACCTTGATGGAGCAGCGTGTAATCTTCATCGCCATCCTGAATAAACGGATGAGTTTGGCAAGGATGCCAAAGCTAGACGCGGCCTTAAAATCGATAAATAGGTAGTGTGCATTGAATTGGAGCTAATGTCATAGTGTGGACGCTTGATCGATGGTGAACTTTCCTGGCCTAAAACCAGACTGATATGCACCAATTAGGTAATAAGGCATATAAGGCGAAGTTAAGAAGACAGATGTCTCTGCAGTTGGTGCAGTTAAGAGGGGCTCCTTCCTTGAGGATCGGACAGACAATGCTGAGTGTCCAATAATCGGGCATGCCTTCGTTCGACCATATTTTACAGATGAGTTGATGTAGTCGTATGTTCTTTCCAAATCCAAATAAAAATTTCTTTTGGTAAAAGTTCCGAATCATATACCTGGATTAGCCTCACGCAATTTCCTCGAGCGCGTGCTACTTACGATCCTTCTTATTCCTCCTAGGAAGCCGGTGTTTATCTCTCCTCTTCTACTCGTAAAGTTCGTGAGCGGCTATAGTCTTTCTCTTCAGCGCCGCTTTGTGTGAAGCCTGTTTACCTGCATATGGTTGAAGACACTCAGTGTCAAATCAGGGGTTTCACTGTGATGGCCGGGTGAAACCCAGCGAAAAACCTTTTAAAAGATTTTGCAATCTCTTACGATTATAACCGTTCAACTTCGAACTTCCTTACAGTTTTAGCTTGCCTTTGCGATGTTCGAGATATCCGAACACGTACCTTGGCTATAGCAAGGCAATGGTCTGAGTAGATATTGACCAAATCCGGTTCATCGAAAAATGTAAATACTTAGGCTCTTTCACAAGCCGTCAAGAAAATTGCGATGAATGAAAATAATTGTTTCACTCAACTTTAAAAACATCAGAAACATTAGCAGATATGTTTTTAAAGATGATATTTAGTTGATTCGTCTTTGATATTTCCATCCGCGCTTAGGTGGCAAAGGTGAGCTAGGGCAAAGAGAAGGTGAAATAACGATGTACATTGCTTTGAACGACGAGGAAACACTGAGCTTAGAATGTAGGTATACATTCAGATAGTTCGGGAATTCGGGATTGGGATTAGAGTTAAACTGATGAGCATTTGTAGAGCGGAAAGTGTGTTACAGCGCCAAGATACGTTAACGTATCTTCTTCAATATTGTAACGTGTCGATTTACTGCACAATGTTTGACTTAGATTCTATCTAGCAGGTGTAAAAAGGTCTGGAGGTAAATGACTAGATGCATATTTCTATTACGGCCAGATACATTCTTTATATGTGGACGTTAAATCAGACGAGCTGAAGTATTTCCTGTAGTGTTTAATGTAGCCTAGACATTTTTAAATCGAACATATCGTCATTCCAACATAAGTCGTTATTGACAGGTATATTGAAATTGAAAGTCAAGATTCGTCGATCTTAAATTCACGTTCTTTCAGCAAAAGAGCTTGATGTCAAACTTTGTTAAATACAATAAAATATCAAGCGTAACTATTTCTTTAGAAGGAAAAACAATTAATTTCCGCTTTTCTGTAAGATATGCCATCAAAATAGCAGTGATCATGTTACTATAAAAGCAGTACTGATAATCACCCAGAAGTTTTCTTGACAGCGTTTCCATGACATTGGAATGAAAATAAATAAATGTAATGAGTGTGTAGGAGGGGAGAGAAAAGAGGTCCCCTTTAAGGACAGCCGGGCAGATGCTGTCTTCCATCAAAGATTGATATAAAAGGTTACTCAGTCGATTGGAGGAAGACCTCTTTCGAAGATGGGGCATGAAAAGTCTGTTTTTTGTCAAGGAGATATGGACTGTATTAGTAACCCAAGCTATTGTCAAGCACGATTCAAAGCCCTGGTACCGGCATTCAATTACCAACCAATACATTTCTGACAGAGACTTTAACTAACGTCCGCTAGATATAGCTTCGAGAAGATATTTTTGTTGCTTTTCTGTTCTTCGCTTGTTAGAGAGCTCCATTTTGCCATTTAATTCCGTTCCTAGTGCAAATGAAGAACTGGGTAAAGAAATGGAGAATTTTGGGCAGGATAGTCAGCTGTCGGTAAAGAAACTGGTAGTTGCAATCCCCGTGGTTTTGATTTTTCAGTCTCGGATTGAGGTATCAATTTATGTTTCCATTTTTCTGCCTTATTAGATTTTTATTGTCTCGTCATCGTTGACATCGTGTTGGCTTAGGGTTATTCCATTAGATATTCTGTGAATCTCGTCTGCAAAGATATTGATTATGACTATTCCAGCCTTAACAAAAGCATCTTGGTCTAAAGTCAGAAACTCCCCCTTTATTGTTCTCAATACCTGGGCCCAGACTAAGACGACATTAAGCAGTACTGATGTGGTTACTCTGGAAAGTAGAATTTTTCTGATGTTTTCAGCCTTTTTTTGAACTGCATTGTTGTTTTTTAGGATTACTCCAAGGTTAAATATTAACTTCTGAAGATTGGCATATTTAATGGCTTAATAGCTGGTTATAGGAACAGCTTCTTTGTTATGATCGGCTAGTTCTAGTCCAGTCTCTCGATCAGGAAAGAGGACTAGAACTGCTCACGAGCTCTACGAGCAAAAAAGAGAGGGAGGAACATCGGAGCACGAGAAACGTATAATCGAAGAAATTGAGAGATACTACTCTAGGAACAATGTACGGAAGTTTTACCGAAAAGATAAAAAGAACGTGCCAGGGCAGAAAATCCCGTGAAGAAACCTGTAGAGGTAATGAGGGAAACCTTATAGTAGAATCACAGTCGGTGCTGAGAATGTGGAAAAATGACTTCTGCAGGCTCTATAATGGCGACGAAGACCAGAATCCCGCTGTTAGGCAGAACGTACCACTCAATATAGACGATGATAGACAAAATTACTGCCCACCTGACCGAAGCGAAGTACGGATAGCAATATCCAAGTTAAAGAACAACAAAGCTGCGGGGCCTGATGATCTACCTGCCGAGCTTTTTAGAGCAGCTGGAGATGACTTGGTAGAGAGCATGCACCAATTCATTTCCAAAATTTGGTCAGATGAATGCATGCTTGTCCACAAGAAAGGTGATCCCTTCAACTGCACCAACTACAGAGGTATCAGTCTTCTTAACATCGCATACAAGATCCTATCTGCCATATTGTGTGAACGCCTTTAACTCGGTTTTAGGCCATGAAAGTCCACCGTTGATCAAATTTTCACACTAAGGCAGATCCTGGAAAAAACCCAAGAGGTCCAAATTGATACCCACCATCTTTTCATCGATTTCAAAGCCGCGTACCACAGCATCTATAGAGACGAGCTATACAAAGCCATGTCTAGCTTTGGCATCCTTGAAAAAGTCGTTCGATTATGTAGGATGACAATGGAGGAAGCTCGCTGCTGCATCAAGGTCGGTAACGACCTAACCGAAACCTTTGATGTCAAAAGAGGATTTAGACAAGGTGACGCGCTGTCGTGCGACTTTTTCAACAACATACTTGAAAGAATTGTCCGAAACTCACAGGCCGACACACAAGGCACGATCTTTCAAAAGTCCGTCCAATTACTTGCATACGCCGATGAGCTGTCACTGGTACGTTCGCTAGTATACAAACGGAAGCGGCTGAAATGGGTCTAGCGGTTAACGAAGGCAAAACCAAGTATATGCTGTCAACAAGAAGGGACACCCAACATCGTAGAATCGAACAAAACGTCACGATCGACAGCTATAACTTTGAGGTAGTGAAGGATTTTGTCAACCTCGGCTATAAATTCTGACAACAATATCTCAGAAGAAATTAAATGAAGAGTAACTCTTGCCAACCACTGTTTCTTTGGGCTAAGAAGGCAATTGAGTAGTAGGGCCCTATCCCGAACAACTAAGGAGATTCTGTATAAGACCTTGATCATTCCAGTCCTGCTTTACGGCGCCGAAGCTTAGACTCTATCTAAAGCGGATGAAGATATCCTCGGTCGCTTCGAGAGAAAGATTCTTCGTAAATTTTTGGTCCCGTCTGCGTTGACGGGCTTTAGAGAAGGAGATTCAACGACGAACTATACAAGCTGTAAAGCGACATCGACCTGGCCAAAAAACTGGCAATCAGTCCTTTAAGATGGCTAGGACATGCAGAGCGGATGGGAATAAATGCTCCGGCCCATAGAGTCTTCGAGTCTAACCCGGAGGGACAACGCAGTAGAGGAAGACCTCGCCTTAAGTGGCACGCGCAAGTCGAAGTTGACCTCAATCGACTAGGAGTGCGCAACTGGACTCAGTTAGGTAAGGACCGGGCTAACTGGAGAGGCTTGTTAGCTGAGGTCTCGGTTCACCTCGAAGTGTAGAGCCGCCTAAGAAGAAGAAGAAGTTCTAATCCAACGCGTATAAACCAATTTTTTTGATCGCGAAATTTATTCAATTATGGCTGTGTCCATTGCACGAGTCAATTATTGTTACTTCCCCAAGTAGCGAGTCCTACTCCGTCATCTTTAATTCCACAGTGGTAGGGCCCAAGGATCGATCTCTGTTGGACTACCGCAATGAATCTGTTGTATGGTTTCTCAACTTCCTGATGAGATAGTTCGTCACTGTATGTCATAAATATGATAGATATCTTGCCAATCGTTTTTAATATTTATCTTTCTCCTTCTACATATATTCTTCTACCATATAATCTACCGCGCCTGTGATATCAACAATAAATAACCCTTTTTGAAGCCAAATTGTATCACCTTGACCAGTAGTAGCTTTTGCTACTACACGAGTGCAAAAATAAGTTCATCCAATAGAGCGTTCAACTCGGTGAGGTTCAGACAAAAAACACGGCACAGATTGGCCTTGTCCAATCCAGTTGGCAACTGGAAAGTAATGAGTATTAGAGTGGAGTATGAGGCAACATTGTTTTTGACAAGCAAACTGCTGGTCAAGTTTTTTAAAGTCAAGAAACACGGCACAGATTGGCCTTGTCCAATCCAGTTGGCAACTGGAAAGTAATGAGTATTAGAGTGGAGTATGAGGAAACATTGTTTTTGACAAGCAAACTGCTAGTCAAGTTTTTTAAAGTCAAGAAAATTGTTGCTTAACTTTGACAAGCTCTAAGCAGCTCAAGTCATGCAACGACTTTTCCTTTTGTTTGGTACTCTTCATCCGATGAGGAATGAATGATTTAATTTTAAATAGAATAGTGCCTATGGACATATGAGTTAAGGTGGATCACCCACGTTTTACCTTTCTTATGCGGAAAGCTATGCCGAAAACACATACATCTCTACATTTTAAAAGCTTTTGCTTTTTCTGCTTACAATATACAATATACAATATGCATCTACCTAATCAAAAGATACTTTAAAAGTCATTAAACCGTAATAACTCTTACAACAAATGTACGATTCCAGGGAATTTTTAATGATAAAAGAAAGACAAAAAAAAAAAACTAAACATTGGAATCTCCAAAGTGAGTAAACAAAATAATCTTCCAAATAAACAGGCAAGATAGTATCTTTCGATTTCATGCAGCTTTTTTTTATTGGAGAGGTCTATCCGATGACGCAATGTATGCATGAAGATGACTCCTTTCAAACACTCTACCTGCAACAAGTTCTAAAATTTCGGCAAATTTCATGACTCACTAGCTCATGAACGAAAGACAGAAGACTATCCACATCCCCTGACTAGTAATTCAAGACACAAAGATACAACGAAACAATGACTTTTATTATTCTTTCACTCTTAATAAAAATGCAAAACATACGACTACGACATTTTATTTATGCCCAAACTGAGAAAAAAATTAACAAAATCACCCAAAAAAACACTAAAAAAATTCTCTTCTCCTTCTATCTGCTAATTCTTAAGAACCATTCAAAGTGGAAAGCAAAACGAAAAAAATATATTCCACCAAATGTAAACGTAAAGGTACGTTACAATTGTACACAGAACCGGCTACTTCATTAACACCGCCCCACTAATTACCCAAAGACAACCTCAAATATTTGAAAGAAAAAAATTCATAATAATAAACTGAGAATACAAATTGGAAAAAAAAAAATAAGAACATAACCTGGCATTGGGTATCACGAACGTATGGAAAAGTTTATCACAGCCCTGAATTACCCAAACCCCAAAACCCAGGCAATTACCTCATGAATTGTGAATTTAAGTACAACTACGACCATGAGTACATGATTTCCACCTTCTGCATATGACAAATTTTCCGCCAATTTGTCATATTAAAGCCACTCCGACGAGGATTTCTAAACCAATCCAACCTTTTATAGGAATAATACTCGGCAGTTATTTTTCAAAAAAAACTAATCAAAAAAGTGCCCAAACTTCTTGGAATCGATACTCATTCTACTTTGAATACTTTCCTAGCCCTAAGCATATCAATATTTTTAAAGCACCGAATTTCTTCCTCCTTAGATACTTTATCATATCGTCGGACTGGTAAAAAAAAAAAAAATAAAAAAAAAAATTTTTCGTTATAACTATCAAAGTTTATTAGATCCACAGATACTCGCGGGATGTTTCTATAAGCGCAGTTACTTGCTTGCATTTATACATCAGTGATGACAAGTTTTTGGTTTTTTTTTTTTTTTTTTTTTTAATACAGCAACAGATACTCGCATACACAGCTGAATAGCTGAACAGCTGTTTAAAACCTGTGTATTGACCGCGCGCGAGCGACTCATTATAAAATGTTTAAGTTAAATCGCGGACCTTTTAGTTTAATTTTCGTGGCCGAAATCGGTAGTCAAAGCTAACTCAGTGTTCAGTTAGTGTCAGAAGTAGCCGCCGATAAGACGCGCAAGCAAGATCGTTACTACTCTTTTTTTTTTTTTTATTCTTCAGTGACGTCATTCGAATTTTCAAATCTATATTTTCTAACGATTATTTTCTTCTCTACCGATCATGGAGTTCAAATATGGATTAACTATCGCCGTTCTACTGGCCGTCATTACCAAAGGTGATTACGATAAAAATTTTAAGATTACAAGTATCTTAAGCAAAATAAGTGACTTTTCCAAGTGCCTGGTCTGATTAGTCTGATCTTTGAATTTTAACAAGTGGATAAGACATGTGCTAAATTAATTTCGAGTGATTAACTGGAGTAATTATGGCAATGCCATCGAAAGATACACAGATACTTTGTACGATAAGACCCGTGTCGTTGATAGGACGAGTGTTAAGTGAAGTACTCGTATTTGTAGATTGTAGATCGTTAACTGAAGACGATTTGAGAATAATGCAAGTGCTTGCGATAAGAATGAATTTATAAGAATATGGGTTACGGTAGCTTTATCGAAATTTGGGAGAGATAAGTTTTGAGGACATTTGTTGCCACTGAGGTGGTTATTTTCTTTTCGAAAATGGGTACTTTGTGAATGTACTTCGTATCTATCGCTGCAATTTTGTGACGCTGAATACTTAAGACCCTTCATTTGAGGTGCCTAACAGCACAAGCTAATGAAATGAAACACCCGTCGACGTATTTCGAAAGTTTTTTGTGGGTGTCAAACAGTTTTGTTTGTTCTCAATATCCCTGAAGACTACTTGATCAATTTGGACAAATTTGTCAGAGAATTTGAAATAAACTCAATGGTCACGTTATACAATAGGATAAGTATATTTACGATATTTTCAAAAGGATGTCTACGATCAAAGACTAAAAATACATGGTTTGGAATGTTGTCGAGTGAAACCTATTTTATGCGACATAATTTAGTTTTGGACAGCCTAGATGTTATTTATAGATTTTTCGTTTGAAGAGCATATATAAGGTTGATCCTTTAGTCCTCAGAAAACAAAGGGCAGATAAACTGTTTCTGATTCTAAAACCATTTTGGTGTACTGAAAAAAAGTGCAGTCATCCTGGAGGACGACAAGAGTAAAAGTAGGGAAGTCATCGATTGTGCTTCTTTTCTCTGTGGAAAATGTTTAAGAGTACACCTACCTATGAATAAAATACCCTACACATAATTGTGTGGAGTCAAGCACGCCATCGAAATGAGACCACCAGCTTAGAATGTTCAGTAAACTGTATGTGTGCTGGCTGAGTGATTTCATAGAGATATTAGGTGCTTCGATATAGACCCACTGCAAAAATCTTGTTGTGATCCCGATTCTAGGTTCCATTTTATACAGTTGAATTTAGAGACTCAAGTACTTCAAGTTCGATTTCATTGGCCACTATCAAAAGTTTGTTCTTTTGACTCTGTTTTGAGATTGCCTCATTCTAAAGTCATACTGCGTCAACTGCGTAAGCTTAAAGGTAAATCTTCGATATGGTATTTGCTCCCGTGTCCTTGTAAATCATTTGTGCTTCTTATTACTTAAGTACTGCTCTACTATTTCAGCTAATGAATGAAGTATGACTTTTGACTAGTATGTCTACAAAGTTATATTGTAGTTCTACCCTGTCATCAGAAATTCATCAAGCTTTTACCAAATGTTTTAGCTTCTTCAGAGTACAGTCTGCTTTGCCAATTCTTTCCGCTCGAAAAATGCTAGTTCATTCACACACTGTAAGAATTAGACCTCTTTAGATTTAAGTCTCAAAGCTCTCTGATCTCAATGACTTCCCTAATAGTCTACGTTTTGCGTCATCAGAGTCAACTTCTTCGTCAAACTGCAAATCATTCGCAGACTATCCACAGAAACTATATGCAGGCTATTCGCAAGCTGTCCATAGACTACCTGTTGAAAGGCTCTTAGAACGCAGATATTTCTGCGTAATGTCTGCCATCAACCCAGATTCTATTCGATGAATATACCCAGATTACTCTGGAAGCTCTATCTAGACTTTCCGCGATCTATATTCTAGCTAAGGGGTACCTTTGTCTTTGTAGGCAAAAGCTGCATAAGCAAGATCAATCCATTTGCAATACAGTCACTTATGAAGCGTCTTCAAAATTGATTTCAATGACATACTTTGGTGCATTAATTTGTTCTATGGAGGCATCGTAATTTTTGCGGCCTTATTCTTGAACAGCTTGTTCTGTCTTGTAATTATGAGTCAAATATTCATTTAGTGACTTGTCTGGTGTTGAGTACCTAAGCGGAACCACTACCGGTTTCTTTGAATGCGTTTCTTTAAATTTGCCAGAGTTCTAAAGTTAGATGACTGGACTATTCGGATACTACAGTAAGCTGATTGAAACCGCTTTTGAGTATTTATTTCTTTTAAAAATAGCTCAAAGCAGTTTGCAACACAGTCATAAGATATTTGTTTAATTTCTGTTCAATTTGCGAGAAGGCAAGGCCTTCAAAGTTTATAGAATATATCGCTGTTGTCAGAGTCTTGTCAATGAAGACACTGGTTCCTCATCTTTCTTTTCATTGAAATTATGGCGAGCAGAAATATTGAGTAAAGTTTTTCTAAGATTTGCGAATCGACGTTCTTATCAAGTACAATACTCTGCAGCGTACGATACTCTTTTTAGCTGGTAAGCTATTGTTTGTAGTCAGGGGTTCAAGTCTGAATACCAGGGTTTTTGTTTTGGATCAAATCGTCAATGGGAAAAGAGTTTCCTCATATTCTTCCATATGAGTGGTGCGATCATTATACTTCAGCGTCTTCCTCGATCCTCGGCTGGAACTTAAACTTCCTTGCTTTACGGAAAATATTTCTTGAATACGACATCTACCTGTCCCGGTAAATCTTAGTAATTTTCTGAATTTTTCAATCGCTTAAGCTGCCACATTGGGAGGTGAAATTAAAACGGCATCGTCCCCCTTCATCAAACTTTTTCTTAGGACTTTCATTCTGAATTTTAAAGATGGCTGTGAAGTTTTTTTCTGTATGTGACTCAAAGACTTACATTTACTTGGTTGTTGCATTTTTTTTTTTAAATCCACAGTTGACGGTAATCCTCCGTCAACTTACGTTCTATTATTTGTATAACTTTTAATATCGTCATCGTCACCAGAGGGCTTTCTGACAACATATTCCATTGTGTGTTGCTATCATTTGGGATTTTGAGTATTATCCTGCTGTAGGTGTAGGTGTAGGCCCGTCTTTTTCCAACGTCAGCAATTTTTTTTTTTTACAAACAAACTTTTAATCACGAACAGAACAGTCAAACACGTGTCGGTGACATTGGCAGAAAAAAAAAACGAAAAACTAATAGCTCTGTTCGATACAAGGGCTGCCACTTTGCATATGTTGGTTGATGGCAACAAATGTAAATGCCAGTAAAAATAAACGTCAAGAGCGAAAAAGGTACAAATTCAGGCCGAATAGTCTTCGAAGTGGTAGGAAGGGTAAGAAACTTGCATTTTTAGGAATAGAAGACGTATCTTTTTGGTTATTCGGTGCTCTATTCTCCTATCCAGAGTAGTCATCATGTTCGTAGAGTTTCTCGTAATTCATAAAGCCCTGGAGGACTAGCTTTAAATGACAACTGTAACCAGGGCAATTTTCTTTACAAAAATACCTGCATAAGCTTCTAAGTCTAGTTCTAAGTATGGTTGAAAAAGGGACAACTTTTTGAACTCTACATACCCCCAACTCATACTTGTAATCGTATAGCAATACAAAGTCTTAATATTTGGACTCAATTAGGCCAACATTTCATTTAAGAGTATTCTGACAGCAAATCAATTAAAAGTTACAATTTTACCTTTTTGACATGTACAGCAATATCTATCCAATGATCTGTCATCGGTTATGGGAAATCCATTGCCGGCAATAATCCCTGAATAAGCTGGAAGTTCTGAGAATAGTGATAGCAAAGTTGACTTCTCTCCACATGACACCACTTAACACGTGCCATTAGAAATACCAAGACGCAAGGTACAAATTATGAATACGTACTCTCACTTGCACATCGGAGCAAAGTGTTCTTACAGAATAATTGAATGTCAAATGAAGGCGATATGTCGCAACATATTACAAAACTACAACTCAAATCCAGTTTTGTGAGGGCAAACCAAATCGATCACACGTAAGGAGCATACCACATGACTCCACGTTTACCTCTACAACCAGACAAAGTTGCAAAGCACAAAATTTAGAACACCATCAAGGCTTCGTAGGTGTACAAAAGTAGCAATGTGATTGCAATCTGGTTTGTTCTGTTTTTTTTTTTTTTTTTTGTTTGCTTTTAAGTCACTGTTAGTAGTTTTTGTTGTTGATCAATCTCTAAGCCATTTAGCCATTAGCTGTCTCATTTGATTTGCATCACATTTAGAGTGTTCGGGTAACTGGTTTATGCCCCCACAAGTTTAAGTACACACCATCCTACTTGGAATCTGAATCTATTTAAAGGCAATGACAGTTGTGCATAATGCATAAATGTTGTTGCCTTTTATGGTTAGAAAACAGTTGATCATCCGGAAATTGACAGCACAGGAACAACTTTGAGATTATCAAGGGTAAATCCTCGGAAACAGGAACCTTTTTGTTCAGACTTCTTTTGTGGGACTGTGAGGGAAAATTTGAGATTAAATCACTCTTCTTTATTCGAAAATGCAGGAATAGCTGTTTTTGACAGTTGTCTGATAGATCACACATACATTGTTGTAGTGGATACCTACACATGTTAAGTCTAAACGGATACCTCAATCTTAACCAAAACAATTGAATTTTCGAAATGTTTTTAGTTGACATTGGTGTTGACATGAGATTCTAAATGTCATTTGACTCAGCAAAGATCCATAAACAAATCTACAGCTGTTCGCCGTTTTTATCTCTTTCAGATGACATTTCTGTGCAATTTATTTTAAAGGTGTGTCTGCTTTGACTATTATATCTTTCAACAAAGTGACGAGATTAGCAAGAGGTTGCGATGAAAGTTTCAAGGACAACCATTTAGGCTTTGGCAATATTAATCTGCTTTAGTTGAACAGGTTTATTTTCGAATGCTAGTCAGACTGGTCGTTTGTCTTCTCATATACGAGTATGTATCTTGTTTAAGATTTAGAAAAATAGTTAACGTTAGGTTCACTTCGCTGTCGATGCTTTTGATATTCGAAGTTGGTCATTCTGGAAATGAAATTTGCTCTAATTTCTTAACTGTGATTTATTTTGGCTTTTTTTACAGCCAAATCGAGCTTATGCTGTATAAACAAATTCAATGCCACTAACTTTAAAAGAAAGCTTGTCTGGTGAAGGACAAAATTGTCATAAAACTCAAACAGCTCTAGTGAACAGATTCTGGAATCTGTCAAGTAAGCAGCTTGAATTTAGCTTCCTTTGGCCGGTTATTAGGAAGATCTAGACGCAATTAGTACTCGGATGGGAGACTATACACGAATCCTATGCCATCACACGAGTTCTTGGCATAAGGAATAGTTAAAGCTGAATAATCTTATGAGATTCATATTCTTATCTGGTTTTGCTTAAATAATTGGTCTTTCTAAAGCACTCAGTAACGTAATGGGCATAATGGACGCTATCAGTGGCTCATTAATCAGAGGACGCACATTTTATTAACTTCTAATTCTCCTCTCTCGTTAACTGTTACAGAAGTTATGAGGCCTTTTCATATTTCTATTGTAGATAGAGGAGCTGTCATAAAAGTATGAAAAGTCATAAAAGTCTGCCCCTCGATTCGAATTATTTAGTATTCGTCGGTACTTGACACAAAACATCGTGAAAAGAACAGTGTTCAGGTGATGTATTCACCTGATTAGTTTTGAAGTTATACGATCCAGCTTTATCATTTTTAACTAACCATCAGTTTTGATGACAATATCGAGAGCCAAGTTGTGGCATGTTAAATAGCTAAGTTTTCTTCTTGAAACAGGCTAAAACGATTTTTACAGAAAAATTCCGGCAACAATGCCTTTGCGTGTTTTTGATTTGTAGGTGAAAATTAACAGTGAATTTTTGCACTGAAGATCCATTCAACCATTGACAACATGTTGGAGTTGCACCATTTATTGGTAGGTGTTCCTTAGCCTTAGCGCCTTGTTAGAAAATAGGTTATTTCGATAATATCGGGTCGTAGTAGGGTCACGTTTTCTATTGGAACGTACCCTTATAATATCCATCAATGTCACTCTGACAACCGAAGTAATCTCAGTGCTTGATGCTTAAATTGTTGAACCCTCTCAGCGCAATGGTAGTAGCAAAGAATGACAGCAAGAGATTTTCTAGCGCGCTTATTTCATGTGGGCATATACACCTTGACTGACTCGAACTGCAACCAACTTCAGACTGCTATAATTTCCAAACCGTTCATTACTCTGAGCTCAAATTTTGACACATGACAGATAATTGTATTATTAACAAGCTTATTAAACGATTTTCGTCTCAGTTGTGTTGAAAATTTTTTTTCAGCGATGGAATTCAAACGTGATAGTGTGATTGCTTTATATTTGGCTGGAAAACCACAAGTAGCTATAGTTAGAGCCCCCTAGCACGTCAACGTAAATAAATCATTTGTGTCTCGAACCACAACTCGTTACCGTAATACTGGCAACGTTGCCAAACGCCATGGAGGTGGTCATAAAAAAACAGCAACATCGGCAGAAATGGTTCGGAAAGTGAAGGCTCGAATTGAGCGAAATACGCGTCGAAGTGGAAGAAAAATGGCTCGTGAGCTCAACATATCGTCGAAACGGATGCAACACATACTGAAAAATGAGCTTGGGCTTAAGCCATTGAAGTTCCAAGAAGCACACGATTTTACACCGCAACAGGAAAAAGTTAGAGTCGAAAGAGAGAATGAGTTGCTACCCTTGCACGAAAGTGGTGAGTTGCCGAATTTGGTATTTTCCGATGAGTCGACATTTGTTATCGAGCAATATATCAACAAACACAATTACCGAGCTTACTTGCCAGAGAGGTCCTTCGAAAATTTACGCCTTCGGACGGCCACGCGTCAACCATTTCTTCGACATAATGGATTGCAAATTCTCTGGATGCAAATCCGTTGGATTTCTCTGTCAGGGGTATTTTGAAGGCGAAGGTTGGCACTAAAAAATACCAAAATTTTTACCACCTCAAACAAGCACTTCGCCGGGCCAAAATGCCGCAGAGCCACTTGCGTGCAGTGTGCGATGCTTTCTTCGGCCGTCTCAAGGTCATTATTCGAGCCAAAGGTGGACATATTGAATTTATGTACGAGTATTCCATAACGCCCCAACTTCAACTACTTCGAGTAATCGATACTTCTTCAACTAAAGGAAAATAATGTTTCTCTGCATAGATCAAAACTACGATTCTTGGACGTATCTGTGGGCTATTACTGAGCCTAAGGTTCGTATGTCATCCACTGCGTCAAAGATCCAGCGTTCGATTTCCTGATCATACATTGAATGAAACACAGAAAAAAACGACAACGACCATCCTGTGAAAGTGAAAACTCTCTCACCGTACGAAATCGGCAAAATAAAGATACATTCAGGACACTTAGGTTAGGTTAAATAGGAGTATGATGGATATGCCATCACAAAGACACCAGGGACCAAAACAGGCCCATCGTGATCCCTGTGGAACCAGTTGAATTAATCTTCAAATGTCAAAAACTTAAATAATCTCTCTGGTGAAACACCCAATTTCTTTGCGAAAACCAAGAAGCCTTTTGAAGTTCCTGCCATTTTTTTCCTCTAGGATTTCGAAAAAGTGTTTTAATAAAAATTTCCTTCGACTACACAATATTACCTCGCATTCATACAGTAAGTGTGTTATGTCCTCAACAACTTGCAGCTCACAGCAGAATTTCCACATATCCGCATCTGATTTTTGATTTGAGTCTCTTTGCATATTTCATCTGGAGACAACGTCCTGTTAGGATTCCTATTAGTATCCTAAACTTATCCCTGCTTAATTTTATTAACTTCCTCGATCTTTTGCCGTCAAAAAGCGGCCAGAGAGTCTAGGATACTATGTGTCCTTCAAAAACTGACTACTTTAGGTTGACAGTCTTTTTGATTTTTTCTTCAATAGTGCCCCACACAATACAAATGTAGTTTTATGGATGTCCTGGCACACAGCCATGACCCCGGTTCTGACTGCATAGTATCACGAGCACTGTGTGACAGCCCCTGACTGTAGTAGCGATATTTTCTTGAAGAGTTCCGCCGTTTTCTTTTCTCCGTCGATAGAAATGCATAAATACGAGTATATCTCCCAGTTGAGCGGAAGCTTCTGTGCTTTTAGATTGCCCATCAACCTCTGTTTTAGGGAAAGTTGGCTGTATGGAAACCAATTTGAAAAGGAAAGGAGTATATATTTTTTGCCTACAACGATGCATCAGCAACAAACCATGATCTGATCGATGTTCTTTGGTTACTCAATTGGGTTTGGCTTGCTATCAAGATTCAATCCAATAGTTCGTTCTAACTATCGCACATTGCTCGAATATAATTAGCCTGATGATGAAGTAGTTAATAAATTTCAAAAGGACATAAAATGCTTATTCAGTTAGTCATTACTGTTAGTTATCGAGTTGCCTTAAATCTGTCAGACCTCACACCATGTCTTTGCTTCTATTACAAGCCCAACAAGCGTATAGGGACTTTGACACAATTTGTTCAGTTTGTCAATTCTCTTTCTGTTTCTATATGAAAACATTTCAATTGTTATACCCAAACGATTACTATTGTCAAATAGATGACACATTAAGTTATTATAATTCCAAAAACACACTTTTGAATAGCTCCAAATGCTCTTATTTATGACAATATACGAGTACACTACCTATCATGTCGTAGATCTATTTTTGGACAGGTATGCAACCCGTGTGACGTAAGTCATAAATCATATACCACCTGCATCTGCCTAAATTCAGTAAATCACTTGTCAAATGCTAATGATTGTGCTAAGTTTTGTTTATTTTCTAAATAAAACCTTTATTTCACATCGAATTTTATTTGTATAGAAGCGAAAGGGAAACTGTTTTTGTGTTATCTAATACCTGGGCCCAGCAATAGTATGTATCTCTATCTGCGTTTGTGTAATTTCGTATATTTTGTATTGCTGTATCCACATATTATGATATTTATCGAATGAAGTAATTTGTTTATGAATAATATTAACACATTGCAGCAGTTTTTCGTGCCGTGAAATGAATTTTCTTTTTCTTCACCCCTTTTTCACGTCACGATCTGTTCGTTTTGTTTTTGCTAACATTTTGTGATAAAAAATGAAGAAAACGTAAAAACAAGATTTATGTGATAATTGGTTGGTTGTGCATTCGTTCGTCTGTCTTCCTCACCGCCGTGGAATTAACAAGCTTTGGATTTTATTACAACGAAAGAGTGGAGACGTACAAGCTGTAAGAAATATAAAAAAATATCTGAAACCCACACGTGACTAAGTCGAAGTACAAAGATACTGAGATGTAAAGACGTGTGCTGAATGTGGTAAAAAAGTTCTGATTAGTTGCTAATTTCCCCATGAGCAGTCATGTTTTTTTGACCCACAGATCATAAAAAAAAAATCGAAGAATGTATTTTTGTTTTCGATGGAAAGATCCCCGTGAGCGGTTTTAAGAGTTTGTTTAATATTTTTGCGGGTTTTGAGCTTTCAATTGCGCAGCTATTCATATCAAGTCTGTGTAGGAGTTGTGAGATGAATAAATAATGAGACGCATAAAAATTCCCACAATCAAGGGCTGTCTTTTTTTTTTTTTTTTTTGAAAAGTGCTAAGTAAACCATCAACATTATACGCAGGTAAAATGGGGAGTCACGACAATTCTATGACATTGCTTCTGGTTATATTGACAACAAACTCTATATTGGCCTCTATAGAATCCTTATCATGGATTCTGTAGGCTCCTCAACTCTATGTATATACGGAATGGCCACATGGGAAATATGAATCAGTCTACCACTTAATAAAAGCAAAGGTCCCTCTTTATATGAGATCGTTTTGGGTGCATCTTCGAAGTTCATTCAGAAAACCGAAACTAAGAGTCGATGATTTGAGTAGCAATGAGAGCAATTTATTACCAGTAACACGGTTTGTGACTATTCTGATTTAGGGGCGATGCGGTCCGGTTAAGCACCTATAACCGTCATTCGTCATAGTATAATGTTCTATCTCGCTGTCACATTTAATAAATCCTATCTCAGATAACTTAAATGCTCGTGCATGGAGTCATATGGTAGAGTCGGCTTTCTGTAAAGCATCGCATTCTTCTTCAACTACTCAAGCTTACGTCTGTCATTTTTCCTTTAGAATAAGATAACCTAGACAAGGAACTGGTCCCTAGTACTGCTTTTAGTTTTCATTTATTGAAATTGATAAACTGCCTGCCAATACTTATTGTATAATGTAGACTGAACACTTAACAGACTGTAATCATCAATATCCCATCAAGTGCCGCAGGAGGTGACGTTGTACTACCGATTTAAGATGCTTGAAACCTGGAATGTCTCTGAGTTTTTGGAGGCATCCAGAAGACTTCGGTTGGGTTGCTTTCATGCTATCAACAGTTCTGCACTTCAGAAAAAATAGTCAACTAAAGTCCTATCCAAGGTCCTGAATGAAGGAAGGAAAAGTCATTGCACAAATTCATCGAAGGTCACTTCGTTTTAAGGAGATTCATCAATGTATCTAGAGAAGACCCATGCCTGATAGAAGTGTAGTCAAAGGATTCTTTCAAGTCTGGTTAAAGCAGAAATTGAGTTTCTGTCTGAAAAATTACTCCAGTAATCGATTACATCTGGAGTTATCTGTGCTTTAGAGCAAGCAGCTCTTCGGCATAGTTCGACAGAAGGTACAACTATTGCATATGACTGGACGAAGACAAGAAGTTGACTGACAGTGAAGACGTGAGGTCGCTCTAAAAGTATCCCCAGTCCAACAACGCCATCAAGTGCTACGATTAGGTACGGTATGAAAGCCTCTAACAAGTAAGCAATAAACATTCTCTCGAAACTTGACAGCAGCTGATCCAGTGATAGTAGCCTATTGTGAGCCGGTTCTGATCTGGTTACCTGTACAGAGAGTACCGAACATGAGGCAGAGAGTTTCTACTCTGGACTCCGTAAGGGCTATGAAATTTTTTGAGTTTGGTAACAGTGATTTGCATTTTTTGAGGCCTTTGACCAGTCTCATCGCCGGAAGGTCTCACCGGTGATCTCTTCTGGTCTATCGTCTTTTAACTCCCTCCGTACTTGCAAGAAACTAAGAAACTTTTAGAGTGACTTGAAGACATTGAATGCAAGTTTTTTTTACTTAGGATGGCATTTTTTGCCTTCCAATTCTGCTGTTCGTAACTCAACTGGAACCACCTATGTTTTCTCGATAATAAAAGCTTGCACCATTATCGACTTCTTGTACAACAATGTTTAATTACGTGCAGGAACTTGAAAAGCTAAGGGCCTTGAGTTTTAAACGCGTTTACTCATATCACTAGCCATGAAACGGTAACGGGCTGTAGCTATAAAGTTTCGCATCATGTGGAGACACACGGAATTCTGATGAAGTCGGAAGTCCGGATGTTGTAATAGAATGCCTGGTGTGTATTCGAGTGTTTGAATGAAATACCGATATACCTCAGGTCTTAGGTTGGAAAACACTTATCGCAAATTTCCGGTATATGCTCACACTTACATACTCAAATCTGATGATTGATTCAGCTGAGATATACCAATCGCAAAGTTGTCCTTCTTGTTCGACGTACGCTCCCTGGGAGATGACTGATCCGGCCATCAAACAGTGTGTATATAATGTGTGTAATTACAGTGCTCCCGTACTTAGAGTACCAGAATCCCAGCATCACAATCCCATCACTACGAATATAGTCGATTTGTACAATAAGAACTTAAGCGTTTTCTATGCAAATATGTGCCTTCTCTGACAGTATTTTCATTTGCGACTCGATAGCTGGGCCCAGTATGCTTTGGTATAACCATCACATCTTGTTAACTAATTGCACGTTTCATCAACACAGTTACAGATGTACGACTATCACTATATTTTTAATAAAATGGTTAGTGCACGTTACCTAACGACATATCATCTTCGGTAAATTCGGTGGCTATTGTTGCTCTTTAGGTATTTCTAGGACCTGCGGTTGCCATTTGTTTTGATTTAAGAGTACTCATTGTTAGTTTCAAGAATCCGGAGAATTTATGCGCATTTTTGTACAAAGACGCTCCGAATAGGGAACTAGCGGCCTCGTAACTAAACGCTGGTCGACCTCAATGACACTGTTGATATTGAGAAGTGTAATTAAATTCAGTGAATCCAATCTCTTCATCTACACTGGTAGATTACAGTTGATATTAAAAAAATATTTTAACGTCAGCTTTTAATATCAGATTACATCCGATAGCAGTCAATATCTAAAGATCAGTAATATCAAAGCTAGTTATCAGCTACTGCAAACACTCTTCTACAAGACCTTACCTTCAGTAATCAACACACCGTAAACATTCTCAACAGCCTTTATTACTCGTAAATCTGAAATAATCTTCAGATCATTGATCTAACCGTTCTCATTTTTTTGTTTATCATTTCAGGACACAGTCAACTGCAATGTTATGTCTGCGATAATTGCGCCAAAATCGATAAGAGCACTCCACTTGAAACATGCGGTGAGGCTCCAACTACAACAATGGCACCGACAACAGAATCCACAACGACAACTACCACTGAGATGTCAACAACTTCAGAAACATCAACAACAATAACTACCACGACTGGTCTACCAATACCACCAACAGTTAATCAAATTTCTTCAACTACAGGTCTACCAATTCCACCAGCTATACCAGATATAATTGAACCCGAAACATCACCTGTACCAATTGATTTTCGTGGGCTTGATGAGGATATTGTTGAATTAGCCGCTGTCAACGAAACGTCAAATTTTACAGCATACACATCGCCGACACTGTTTGTAACACCACAAACGGAAGAGGCTATTGCTTATGACCCAGTGTCATCTGTCACATCGGATGTGACTGATCAATCTCAGTTTTTAATCAGGCAAAGGCGCAACATTATTCAGAATGGAATGACATATCATTGCTACAAAGTTCAGAAGAAATGTAAGTTTTTATCTGTCAATTGAGTATTTTGGGTCATTTTGATAAAATTTTGCTTTGTTTGTGTTTTATTTGTAGATGACAATGTGTACGGAGTACAACGTGGTTGCATGGGTGTATCAGCCGAACAGTCTGTGTGCGCTGAGTTGAGTACCGCCAATAGTAATCAAACACAAAAATGCCGGCCATGCACAACGAATAAATGCAATGGCAGTGCAACAATTGGAATCTCAATAGCAACTCTGCTGGTAGCATTAGTTGCTGTTATTTTTAGGTTCTAAGGGGATACCTCACAGAACACAGAACACGAGGAGAGAACAGAACTCGAAATAATTTAATTTAAAAGATAAAACAAGTAAAACCTGGATAAGATGTATTCTGTAAATAGATTGTAATGATACGATAAGATGTAGTGATAGAGAATAAATTTAACTACTAACAATGAACGATGAATGATTGAAGGTTTCTTTTTTTCTAATTGAGTGGGTCATAGAATGCCGTTCCACAAGGCTGCAGTTTTTGGCCATTTTTGTTTATACAATGATACTGATGAATGTTTGATGGTCTCTTTCTTTTTCTAATTGAGTGGGCCATAGAATGCCGTTCCACAAGGCTGCAGTTTTTTGCCACTTTTTCTTATGCAATGATACTGACAATTCTGTTGCATTGGTAGCTTTTTTACACTGTCAGTGATTTTTAAGCCATGAAGTGCAAATCGAAAAAAACGACGGCAACATGAACTCCCTGATTTGGGATCTACGCTTGACCATGGTTAGCTGGCTTATTGAACTAACGTTTGACATATGATGAGCTGGATAACTCATTGGGCCGCGGAGGAATTAACCGTGGAGAAGATAGAGTTGAGAAGGAGGCTGGTTTTACAATAAGCTAGCTATTACCAACTTTTGAGGCACCAGATAGAAAACCTGTCCCGTCTCTTGGGGAAGACACATCAGGTGACTGCCTGGCAGAATACCAAATTTGGCAAAAAATAATCTGAGCTATAATTATGATTTTATAGGCAAGAAGATATCTATTTTAGTAATACTAGTATGGGTTCAACGCCAATGACAATTTAAAAAGCAATAATTGATAAGAGGAAAGAGGAGACACTTTCACTGAAAGCTTGAGACTTCATATAATGTAGGCTGATGAGAAGAAGATGACAGAATGCAAAGAGTGCCATTTGCTATGTCGGATGAGTATTTTAGATCGCTGGACGGGATGTACTTTAGGATGTGAAAACCAACATTTTGAATGGATTCTTCGTCACAAAACGCTTTCCTTTCATTGGCAAATGAATTTTTCCAAAAAGGTAAGTGCCAAATCAGGCGAATACGGGGAGTGGTCGACAGTTAAAATGGAATGCACCAAATACTTCAGAACACCAAGATAGAATTGTCCATTAACTGATTGGCCTGGTGGAACGAATTGCTTGTGGACTCATTGAAACCATAAAAGCAAATCAACATTTTCTTCGCTATCGAGTTCTCTTAACGAATTTTCTGGAGTTTAGAATCTTCTGGCGCCTTCTACTCGGCATTTTGGCTCTTGGTTTCTAGGTCATATTGCAACCACAACGTTTTATTGAAAGACATAATGTTGTATAGGAAGTTTTCTTTTACCTTATTTAAGGTAAAAAAAAAATTAAAGCTTCACAACGCCAAGCAAGACGAATATAAGTAGCTTGACAGTAGTCAGTGGATGCAGTAAAGCAACACACACCTAGTTAATTTAGATTTCAACATGGGTCCCATATTTGGTACGAAAAGCTTTAAGCTAAATACGCAAAGAGCCTAAAATGCTACTTCTTCTAGTCAATTACCACCATAAGCTATGTGTCAAAAAATTTTGGTTAATAATGGCAATGTCATAGATAAGCGAAATAAGCGCTTATGTGCTGATTTTGCTTTGTCGATTTTTTTTTTTTTTTTTTTTGATTTTGTGGGAATTTTTCGAAGTCTACTTCTTGTATCTCAGCCGTTGTGGTTTTTTGAATGGTCCCTAACTTGGAAGAGGTTACAGATCACTTTCATACCGCTAATCAGGAAGCGAAAATTTTGTGATTTATGATATTTAGAGCTTCTGCAACACCACTGTGACTATCAAAAAATTGAGTCCTTAATGTTTGCGGAGATTAAGGATTTCACAAAATCCACCACGGCTAGACCTAAGTCTAGGTCAGAAGAGTGGAGGAGGAGGAGTCCCGAAGCTTAGATTGTGTGAAGATTTCGGCCTTCAATCGCTCCAATAATGCACAGTTATACTCGCGTTGATGGTTTTTTCTTTTTCGAGGTAGTCCACGAAGAGTATGCCATGACAATTCCAGAAAACCGACGCCATAATCTTTCTGACCCATCAAACCTGCATCAGCAAGTCCAAACACTATTTTGAAGTGCTCTCGCATTCGTGTTTTTGGTCAGGAGTGAGTATGCGCGACACCCAGCGATGCTGCGGTCCGCGGTCCGCGGACTGCGGACTTGATCGGTAGTGAAGTTGCGGCCACTACGAAACTCTCGAAACCAATATTTGACGGTGTAATCTGACGGAGCATTAACCCTATAATATTTGTCCAACTTTTCTTTTGTTTCCTTCGCCATTTTGTCTCTCGAAAAATAATATTTTATGAGAGAATGAAAATCATTTTTGTCTATACTCAACATGATGCCAAACACGTCAACAACAATCAGCTGTCAAAACAAAATTAAAGACAATTTCGCACTGAATATGAACTGACTTCAAGGGACTATAACTTTTTTTTGCAGTAGCAGCGCATTCTGAGGTTGCGTATCACTCCACCTAGTATTTGAAATCGAGATTGTGACAGAGGAGCTGCCAGCAAAACCAAGACTGCACTCAAACGCTCGTAGTGAACGACTGGCCCAAATCTCTAAAGGATCTGGCCTTCCCAAATAAATGTTCTACAGTCGGGTTAATTGCCCGACCAACTAAATCACTTTATTTTGTAAAGTGGCTCTCAATCGGGCGTACACAGCGCGGGCGAAGGAAAATCAGGGAGAATGGAAAGAGTGGTGCCGATGAACGTTGGTTTCAAATGTTTGAATGTTATAATGACTAAGAAATAAAGAACTTGCGGCTTAGGAATGAATCACGATATTTTGAATTACGTCCGAAAGTGAACCCGTTGCTACGAAACCTGTACTGCCGGTCATTGAGAAATTTTCGTGTTTCGAGATATATCATGAGGTGACGGTTTATCAGCGTTTTCATGACCTTAGGGGGAAGGGACGTAAGTGCAATGAGTCTGTAGAGAAAGAAGAAGATTCGCCTTTTTTAGGGACGGGATTGATGGAAAAGCTTACGCAGTAGTCTTGCCAGCGTGGAAGAACATCTCTTCAGAAGAAGGGGAGTTATATCATCTGGACCAGCGGATTTGTGTGTATAAATATCTATAATTACTTTTGCTACTACACGAGTACAAAAATAAATTCGTCCCATTGAAGATTCGACGCACTCAAGTGTAGACGAGGACAAAGCAAAATCTGGAAGTGTTGAGCTAGCCATAGAGTGTGAATCAAGTAGACTGGCCTTATCTTGAAAGCTGACAGTTGAAATGTCATTGTAAATGAGCGTTGGGATGGAGGTTGAGGCATATTTTCCAATGTTTCTGGCGAAAGACCAAACATTGTTACTACCATTGAGACATTGTAATATCTTTTGCCTCATCTTTTGTTCGTATTGGAGTTTCACACTCTTGAGAAAGGCGTTCCAGTTATTACTGGCTCTTTTGAACTTTTTTTCGGTTTTCCTCAGTGGGGTTGATTTTGTAGGACCCAAAAAATGTTTGTCTTATCTTGACAGCTTGTTTGAGGGTTAAAGGATCTCATTCCAAAAAGAATGGTGTCTGTGCGCATAACAGCAGCGGCATCCACGTGCGTTATCGAGGAAACATAACGACTATTTAAAATTCCTGAAGAAGGTGTTAAGTCTGCTCCAATTGCCTTTCTCGTACTGCCATACGTTGCCATCTCTAACTGTGTGGTCGATGTACGAGAAATTAGGTGATATGACATAGTGGTTCGACGAGTCTAGAGGGGATATCACATTAACACTGTATTTACTGTATGTATTGTTTTCCTCAGCGAAGATCTCAACACCCCGTCCTTAGGATGTTGTCTGTCCGGAATATCGAACCCACCCAGAATTGTTTATATTGAAATCGCTCGTAATAACGACTTTAGTATGAGGACACAGGAAATTAGACAGCGCATTAAGCTCGTTAAAGGTCGAATTGCTGTCTATTCTGAGGCATGTATTCTCATCGGACATGAACTCCACATCCAACACTGGAGTAGTACCTTGAGCCGACTGCAAAATTATCAATTTGATTGACGGTTTGTTAATCAGGTTTTTAGATATGAAGGTATGGTATGAACCATGTGCTGGCTTTAGTTACATTAAGTTCTGGCGCCTGTGTCCGTTTCCATAGGTGATGTCGCGGAGGATGTACTTTTCTATCACAATACCAAAGATGTCCTCATTGTCATGCTTACGTGATCTTAGGTTTTACCGATGAACGCGTAGAACATGGGATTGCACGAGTCTATGCTGGCGTATTTAGACTTAATGCGAATCATCGTCAGGCGTCCGCTCTTATTCTGACAGCAGATACCTTATGCATCCGAATATTCGTATGACTGCTGACTTGTCGAGCCGAAAGGCAGTTTCCATGGTAGATATCATAGTTTTTTACTCTCTTTTCCTCGAGTCCATCCCATCGTGCAGATTTGAAGACCGTCGTCCTTCTTAGTTTTGAAGATTCGTTAACAGTAAATATGTATTTTCCGAGGACTTTTACATGGCGGACACAGATTTCCTATAAAAAAGGGACCGGATGTTCAAGAATCTGTAACCGGATTCAAGAATACTAGAACTGCCTTTGATCAACTGGACTTGATTTGTTCACAAGTCGTGAAAATTTCTTATTGATCTCAGGACCAAATACATTAAGCAAGCTCATGTTAGAAATCTTCCAGGCTGTAATCATCATCATAATCAATCATCCACCGTAAATTTGGCAAGACCAAGGCAATGAACGCGTAATAAAGGGTTCACCTCAGTTCTCATCCTTATTATACCAGATGTTGTATTCCAAGTCTTTTACACTTCATAAATGTAGATGAGACCAAAGATCACATGTTAAGTCTTTGGCTAAACGCAGATAGTGAGCTTTCATCCGTTCTCAAGCGTATCCATGCATCTGCGTTGTATAACAAAACAGGATGACGAGGTTCTTGTAGGCTCCGTTGCTCGAGATAGAGCTTTTTGATCAATTTTAGCAGAGCAAAAGGGATTTGACCCCTTTTACCCTCTCAAAATTGTAATTGCGAGCATGAGCCGTCGGTTTTGATTGCCCTTAAAGAGGGCTTAATTGAAAAAGCGCAGCTGACAGAACGAGAAAAGGTAAAGTCCCTAATGACATGGACTTCAATCTTCTCAATACCGAGCAATTGGTTGCCATATATTAAGTAATCGTCGACTCTATAATTGAGTTCTTTAAGAAAACTGCCAAGCCTTATCTCAGAAGGTCGATCTGAAAGGCAAGATGAGGAACATTACATTAATTCAAGTTTCCAGGTTCCAGACTGCTCTCTGTAGTTGCCATTGGCATCAGCCTTAAGTAGCTAGAAACCCAGTTCCTTTTTGCATTTAATCGCTTCTTTGGTAAGCCAACTTGTACGTCTTTCATAAATGGAATGCAAAGCATCCCGGAAAGAGAAAAATATGTTCGTACTTAGTGATCTTATGTTGGCATTATTTACTTCTCCCAAATTTGTCGCTACAAATTTTGCTAACAATAAAATTGAAATAAGTTTCGTTTGACATTATAGGTTTATTGAACTTCCATGCCGACGGCATGCATAGCAGAAATTCATTGGAAATTATCCCCTATCGCCATCGATAAAGTTTGTTTACTTTATTGCTATCAATTCTTGATAAATAGAAAAATTGCAATCTTTTGATAAAGCAATGAGGTAGCCGAAGGGAAAGTTATCACCAAGTGTATGCGTAGCGTAGCTTTGCTTTGGCAGAGATAAGTTTAGCCAGCTCTATCAGCGTTACCAAGGTAACCTGTTAGTATCAGTATGCCACTGTGACTATTAACCTTTACGAAGCTTCTTGTTGATAGCATACACTTGATTTTGACTATTACGGCCGTTCCGTTTCCATACTTCGCACCGGGAAAAGCCAGCTAAATTCTAACAATTATGTCAATATCATCCGCGTACGACTTTTAAAAGATTGTGCCTCCAATGTTCGCTTGTGAGTTCAAGTATGATAGCACTTTACTTTACTTCACGGTATTGCTCGCATGTCTTTTCGTAAAAAAATTCTTTGGTGGCGTCGTGCTTGGGTCCCGTAGGGAAAGATTAGTCTTATGTTAATGAACTTAGTCTTGATGCTAATTGCCATAAGACGCTCCCTCACCTGTCGGAAACTCAAGACTTTTTTCCTAAGTCTACCGCACACGGTAAATCCGCAACCGAATAAGCGCTGTTTTTTTTTTCATGTAGCAATCATCATAGTATGTATCATGCTACTGGTCATGCACTTGCCATTTAAGCCTGCATGAGTAAGGCTTTACCAGGACCAAGGCAAGCACATCGCTACAAAATTGAGCTCCTGGCTCAATCTAAGTTAAAATACAGTCAGCAGTTTTCCGATATATCATCTCGCAGTTCTCCAGGAGGATAACGTACCTTTGATAAATTACCAACGGCATCAACATTTGTCATGGTAAATTAATAATACAAGCTGCTTCAACGTAGGTATTGATGTTACCATGGACTTTCAGGCTTTTTCAGGGCGCCTTAAGTGAGATGGTGGCGGATGTACGTTCTCACTGTACAAAACCGAACTCTACGAGCTATTCAGCAATATCGACCTAATCATGGATATGGGAATTGCTCGCCTAAGATGCCATGTATATGCAGACTCCTTCTATTCTAACCCGAAGGGACGACGCAGTGTAGATAAACCTTTGCTTGCGCATGGATCTAGCCCTTGTTTGAGTTTAGACCAAGAGGCAATTGGCCAAAGACTGCGCTTAGTGGAGAGGTTTATTACCTGAACCCCAGATCCAGTGCAACTGTTAAAGGTAACATTGGTGCATTGCAGAACTTCTGACTCTTCCAGACAGCCGGTCGGATTTTGATGAGACAAACTGATTTAATTGAACAAAATGTCCAGAAAACATGACGATTTGAGTACCTAATATATAACACTTCCGTCGCCAGAAAATCTCAGCGGTCCATAAAGAAAACCCCTGCAACTTGTGTAGAAGTCAAGCTTCGAATATCTTTTTTTCAATTTTATTTATTAATTATTTAATTTTGTTTATAAAAAAGACTTATCACAACTGCTATGATGACGGTCAACGCTGAATATCTTAGAGCAGCACTGCTATTGCATTTGTCATGTTGGCAGGAACTGCAATTGTCAGTCGATTCGCCAAGTTTATCTTTGAGAACATCACAGGGTTTCTTACCCTCTGGAACTTGAACGCAACCCTTCTGTACCTTTCGATCGTCACCATCTGAAGAAGAAACGAAATATTTGTCAGATATATAAGCACGAAACGTTTGATAGAGAAATGTATTGCCAAATGCAGATAGACTTACCAACTTTGTCGATGCTGTAACAATGGTAGGTTGGTCCATCTCTCATAATAGATCTATAGTTACGTATTTTTGGAGATCCTTGATAGTCCACCAGCTGTTTGTTTTGTAGGAATTTTTGAATTTGCCCATCTGCTGAAACTGATCCTCCCTGTACTGGCCCGGGTCCCACGGGAACATATAAATCAGTCGATGGTTTCACAGTCGAATCAGTTGGCGGTGCCAAAGTTGAATTCGTTGGAGGTGCCAAAGTTGAATCTGTTGGTGGTTTTACGGTTGAATCTGTCGGCGGTGTTTCTGTTAAATTTGTTGATGGTGCCAAAGTTGAAAAAGTTGATGTTGCCAATGTTGAATTCGTTGGAGGTGCCAAAGTTGAATCTGTTGGTGGTTTTACGGTTGAATCTGTCGGCGGTGCTTCTGTTAAATCTGTTGATGGTGCCGAAGTTGAATAAGTTGGTGTTGCCAATGTTGAATCTGTTAGTGGTGCCACAGTTGAATCTGTTGGTGGTGCTAAAGTTGAATCTGTTGGTGGTGCCAAAGTTGAATCCGTTGGTGGTTTCACAGTTGAATATGTCGGCGATGCTACTGTTGAATCTGTTAGTGATGTCACAGTTGAATCTGTTGGTGTTGTCAAAGTTGAATCAGTTACCGGTGCCAAAGTTGAATCTGTTGTTGGTGCCAAAGTTGAATCTGTTGCTGGTACCAAAGTTGAATCAGTTGTTGGTGCAGAAGTTGAATCGGTTGCTGGTACCAAAGTTGAATCTGTTGCTGGTGCAGAAGTTGAATCGGTTGGAGGTGCCAAAGTTGAATCAGTTGCTGATGCAGAAGTTGAATCAGTTGGTGGTGCCACAGTAGAATCTGTTGGGGATGTCACTGTAGAATCTTTCGGTGGTGATACAGTGGTTACTTCTGCAGGACACGAATGCAATAATGAGTCATCCAAGTCTTTACAGTCATCACATTGGTAACAATGAATTGTCTCCGCATAACCTAGAATTTTTTTTTTAAGCAAAGGAAGATATTAAGTTGGATGCTAACTAAAGTAGCTGTCATAATAAGCATCTACAGGGGTTTTCTTGTTGCTAAAACTCACGCGTTTATAAAACATGGGTTTTGTGGGAAAAGAATTGGTCACCATTCGGAAATTTGTCAAAAAATATAGAGCAGAAAAGATCCAGAGGAAGAAACCATTATTGTGCGAATTTTGAAATATTTGCAATAGACAATAAGAAACACTACTGGCACAGTTCGGAACAGGAACAATACCTCTGTATACTGAATATGGAGCTTATTTTTAAAGTGTACCTAGAGATTCTTATAAAGAGAACATTTAATATAGAGGTAATGCCTGCATTCAGAAAAAAGAACAACTGATGAGAGCCTGGCTTAGGACACGAATAATGACCGTAAGAGCTCTCCTTGGTAACAAGCCTCATTTCTTGCCAACAACTTGTTTACACTGCCAGAAGGCCGGTCTATACAGACAGTATAGCCACATCAACTGGTCTAATTGATTTGATGTAAGCCTACTGATGAGGAAAATGTTCTCCAGTCGAAGCTCGGGTGCGTAAGTGGCAAATCAACTTTCATCTGGTGACTAATAGCGAAGTTTGACAGCGTAAGACTCTGATCAACATAAGAAAGCGACGTGGTAGTTCATAATTTTGTTTGGATATTTTCAAATACAAGTAAAAAGTGTTGGAGATAGTATATACCCATGGGGTATACTGGAGTTCATTGAATTTTGCTAATTTTTGATTTGTAAAAATTGTACCATTATGCACGAATTTTTGGAGCTAATGATCTGCATTATTTCAGACAACAGATATGTGTGGCATGCGGAGTTTATATTTTGCCAAAATATCACTTAAATTTTTTGAGGGAACCTAGACAGACTTTGAAAATAATGACAAGACGTCAACGTTATACATTGATTTTCTTTTGGCCAGAACAACCAACGCTACAAGTTGTCCCATCGCCATATTTAGTGATGCATCCGCACAATTGTCTGAGTTAATTTCGCATCAATTGCCACCACCCATTGATTCGAAAATTGAAATGAACAGCAGGCCAACATCTTTCATTCTTCGGGATGGAAGTTAATCATCTACAGAGAAAGTTGGCTGAATCGAACTCAAAGTCAATGTTGAAAAGTACTTAACCAAGGAGATAACCCAATAAAAAGATCCCAACTTTTCCATTTGGGTTGCTATATGCCAGTCAATCGAGTTGAAACATAATGATTCTAGTGTCGTCATCTAGGCATCTGATGCTGCAGCCTGAACCTTCCGACTTGGAAGGTATTGTTGTGGTATTTAGCACAGTAATATTAATATCTCCTTGGTATGTGCATTGGAATGGGAAAAGTGATTTTTCTTTCATTTCCATGCAAGAGGGTGGTAATTTAAGTGAAGTCGACGGATGACTTAATTGCTGTCAATAGAATTGAGAGACGTGTCATACCAGTCATGAAAATCGTCTGGACTTCTTCATCTTCTACCTATAAAGCTTAATTGGAACTTTATTTATAGTTGAAGGAACACCGAACTATAAAAGTAACGATTTATGCTTCCGATGGTACTTTCAATAGCCACAATTCACCCGAGGTCTCTTCGATTACGGCCGGGGCACACATTCTGATTATCCAAACGAACATGAAAGAAAGCCTCCCAACAATTTAGGCCCTGACAAAGGAGCTGCCGGGTAACCTAATTCCAATAAATCCTGCGATAGTTGGCAGCAAGCTGCAACGACAGCTTATTTTGGAAAATGGAAACTAAGTAACGGGCTGCAGAAGAGACACGCACAGAAGATGTGCGATAAGCGAACGGCGTAAGAGACTAAAAGTGCCGTCTAAGGTGCAGGGGCTAAAAGCCTCAATTTTTTAGCGGCAACAGATAAAGAAGAGAAACAGAAATCTCCACATTTTTCGATGAGACCAAAACCTCTGTCTCAGATTTCAAGGGTTGTCCACAAGGAGGTGCTCTCATCATCGGTTTTGTGGTCTCTGGTAATTAATGACCTACTAGTAAAACTTAATGATCTGGGCTATTTAACAACGACTTGGCTATAATAGTGAAGGATAAACACCTCAATAAACCTATAATTGTTCCCTTCACTGGTAAAAGCGGTCCGAGTCTTCGTCCGAGTCACCAAACCTCATTTAACGTTGTAAAGGTTCTGAACTCCGACTATGTAAAATATCTGGGAATGGTTCTCGATAAAAGAAATATATCAGAACTCACATATTAATAATAAAATTACCAAAGCGACTAAAGCCATGTGGGATTTCAGTCGTTTGTATGGTAATAACTGAGGATTAACCCATTGGATATACAGAATAACGATATGACCCATCATGTCCTACTCGCCTGTAGTATGGCGGAACAAAACAAAATAGAAATCTGTCATACAAAAGGCTTGCATGCCTAGGCATCACATGCGGAATCCACTAATGGTACGGTCAGGCTACTACAAACAGGAGAGATTAATTACGCAGTTGACATGAATCATATGAATCTTCTCTTCATATCTCCTAGTTTGACATCATTACACCAACGACCCTGTGCTTCAGCAGACGGTTCAGGATACTGATTCTAAGCTGAGAAGCATGAAACTGAACGTATCGAGTAGTATACGGATTGATCAAAGGTGGACACCCGGGTGGGTGTTGGTATATTTCATCTCAACATCAGAATATCGCAACCAATGGAAAAAAGTTCCAGCCTATTTCAAGCCGAAATACAATTCAAAACATGGAATTCATGTGTTTGCCAATCTTATCCTCGATAAGGGAGTGAAGGGTGTTTTCATCCATATACTCACGGACAGCAATTAAATCATTAAGCTCTAACCTCATTGCCTCCAAATCAGCCTTGCACGGCACTAATACATAAAAATTAAGTAAAACATTCGTGAGTAGCTGGTCATATAGGTACTGACGACGAACTCGTCGAACGAACTCGGCCTTGAGTCGTTCTGTAATATCCCAAATCCAGCAATTAACTCAACAATAAAGCGTTGGAAGAACGAAATGTGTATATCCCACTGTGAATACATTCCAGGGCTTCAACTCTTCCATAAGAAATCTAGGGAATCCCTGCAATTTCAGCGAGATGATAGGTAGGTTGGTTAGATTTCTAATCAGACAATGCCACCTTCGATATCACTTACACCAAATAGGTTTTATTCATGTCACTAAATGTCGTATTTGCATGAAAGACGACGAAACTACGGAACTCATTTTATGTGAATGCATGACTCTAAGTGCCTTGTAGTGTAGTCTCCACTTTATGGAATTTTAATCCCTGAAGAAACTCCCAAAACCCCTTATTGAGTGTTATTACTGCAAAAAAGAATGCGTTTTTCACGAAAGCCGACCATTTCTGTTACATATCTAGTAAAATCGGTCAATGATTTTATAAAAGAAGCCTACCAAACCTATTTAAAAAAAAAAAAAAGAAGCTTAAGTGGCGTCATTTTGCTATTGGAGTCAAGGAGGCTGGAAAATGTTTTCATTTGAAGTGCCCATGACATGGGATGAGCCAAAAAACTAAACGTGTATCTATCACAGGGCAAAAGCGCCAAAAGTGAATTTTAAGGATGCAGTCCTACACTTTAGGGTTTTTCTCAAGGCGAAGTTAACATTTCCCAACGTTTCTATATAAATTTAAATTTATTGAAATCAGTATTATAAGCTGCTTCATTTAAAACCTGTTTCTCATGTGATTCGTTGTTGAAGGGTGTCCATTATCTGAGCGATATTAGTATCACCTATGAGTTTTATAGCACGGTTTTGAATCACGTGACCACCTGATCACTTAGAAGCAGCTGACCAGGTATTCCATTCCAATTTTTTATGAGTGAAATGTTTCTTAGATCGCTTGAGGAAACCAAGATATTTCGCAGCATTTTTGACGACATCGAATATGTGGTCATTTCAATGTAAACTGTCACTGACACACATACCTACCGAGAATGGAAAATTTTTCAGTTTCGACGATGCAAGTGCCATTCATGGACAATGGCTGGGTGTTTAAATTTTTTGTTTTGAAAGCATTAAATTCCACTCTGTTGATAGTTCTAAGCTTGATTACGCTTTTAATATCGGAATTAAATGAGCTTAACATATGCTGTCGTTCCCGTTTTACAGTCGAGGAGCAGGGAGGTGAGTCCGGGAACGAATATGAAAAGTAGAGAGCACTGTCATCAGCAAAGGAATATACTGAATTAGAATTAGCAGACAAGAGATCATTGATGAAAATTTAAAATACTGTCGAAGACAGAACGGAGCCCTGGGGCACACCAGCATTTATTTTATGAATATCAAACTTGAAAACATCCAACATGAATTTAAACGTTCCGAAAGGTAATTTCTAATCCATTGAAGAAGAGTTTTATCGATTCTAAATGCACGCATTTTTGACTGATGAGAACCTGATGCTTAACTCTGTCAAATACCATAGAAATATCTAGTGCGACTATCTTGCTTTCGCCAGTTTTGGTTCCATTTTTCGGAGAGATGCCATCACATCACTTTGATGACCTTTTGCTACGAAAACCATACTGCCGGTCATTGAGAAGTTTTCTGGTTTCGAGATATTTTATGAGCTGAGGGTTTATAAGCGTTTTGAAAGAAGGGATGTAAGTGGAATGAGTATATTGGAAGCGGGAGAGAAACATTCGACTTTTTAACGGATGGGCTGGACAAATGCTGTTTTACATCTGCTCGGAAAGAGTTCTAAGAAATGGATCGATGGATAAGCTTATGCAGTGGTTTTGTCAGTGTGACAGAACACATCTTCAGACGAAGGGGAGCCATCTTTAAGTACTCTTGCTACTACACGAGCACGAAAGTGGATTCTTCCCATTCAAGATTCGATGCACTCAAGAGTAGGCGATTAGAAAGCAAAATCTGGAAGTGTTGAGCTGGCCATAGAGTGTGCATCAAGCAGACCTTATCCAGAGAGCTGACAGTTGAAAGGTCATTATAAATGAGCGTCGGGTTGAAGGATGAGACAGTTCTGTTACACAAAATTGCACGCCTGCGTATCCTGATTAAAACATATCATTGTATACTTGGCGGTGGGAAGCACCCGCTATTCTATAAATATTATTTATTCCCATCTATGCGCTTCTTACTTCTGATTGTATCTCTTGAATGAATTTGAATCAGGTACTCTAATAGGAGCATCAATATTAACTTCATGATACAACGGATTATTTTCTATGAACCATATTAATGCTTTATAAACTCGATTACAAATTTATGAGAAATATCCGAGTTTTTAAAATATTCGGATACAACTACCATACCTATACAGCTACTTGATCTCGGTTGCCTATTAGAAAGTTTCTCAGAAACTTGAAAAATATTTTGGGAATAGGACTGCTCGACCTTTAAATCTGTCATCTATCTGTAAATTCCACCATACTTGGCGGCTTTAATTAAAGGTATGATTCTGGAAAGCAGTCGTCTTTCTGCGGATTAAAATCCCGGAATGTATTAGTTATGTAATTTAATTCGTGCGGTTTTTTTTTCAAAATTTGAACGTTTATTTAAGAAAAACATGTACAATAGTATTACTCAAAGTATTGCTCATCTGAAGCTATGAGTTTTTCCTATCTTTCTGGCAAAAGAACTACGCCGGCTTGGCAGCCAAGAATGAATCAAGCCAATTTTTGATATTCTGCTCTGATGTGAACCGTATTTCAGTGAGGGCGTTCTGCACCGACCGGAACATATGGTAGTCAGAAGAGGCAAGGTCTGGGCTATAAGGCGGGTGGGGTAAGACTTCCCATCCACTGTTTTCCAAATAGTTCTTAACCGAAATAGCAACGTGGGACCGAGCGTTGTGATGATGAAAGATTATTGCCTCGTGTCTGGTCGCATATACTGGGCGTTTTTCGGCTACTGCTCTCTTCAAATGGATTAATTGTGTTCGGCAGCGTTGTCCATTGATGGTTGCACCCGGTTTTAGCAGCTCATAATACAGCACACCCATCGGATCCCACCAAATACAGAGCATTACCTTCGCGCCATGGATATTCGACTTTGCCGTTGATTTGGATGGTTGGCCGGGTTTCACATATGATTTTTTGCGCTTGGGGTTGTCGTAATGGATCCATTTTTCATCACCAGTAACAATCCGATGCAAAAATGACTTCCTTTTGTGGCGTTCCAGCAGCATTTCGCCTTTTTCAGCTGCTTTTAAACGTTTTGAAATGGCTGCTTGAGTGACACCCTAAGATTCTGCGAGCTCTTCTTGTGTTTGGCAACAATCTTCCTAGAGTAATGCTTCCAGTTCTTCATCTTCAAACTTTTTTGGCTGCCCAGGACGTTCATCATCTTCCAAGCCAAAATCACCACTTTTAAATCGTGCGAACCACTTTTGGCACGTTCGCTAAGCTAGCGCATGTTCACTATAAACACCAAAATACGATGACTTTCGGCAGCAGTTTTCTTTATATTAAAGCAATGAAGAAGAACTCCCCGCAAAAACACTTTTTCAGGCACAAAGTTCGACATATCTGAGTTAAAAAAAATTATTGTTGTCTACGCTTCAAATGAATGACATATACTGAAATGGCGTACAATGACAGTAGCTTTCCAACTCATGTTCCAATGGAATAATAACAATGGAATAAAACAAGTTACGCCATCTCTTAGCAAACCGCAAATTAAGTTATAGGCCCAAGTTTATTCGTCTAAATATATGTATATGGTCCCCTTCAAAGTAATCACCATTGACTGCAACACACTTATGCCAGCGCTTGATCCAATCCTCGAAACATTTTTTATATTCCGTTTTCGGTATGTCCATCAGTGCTTCCTGCGATATTTCCATTACTTCCTCTCGGCTGCTGAAACGCGTTCCCCGTAGTGGTTTATTAACTCGATTGAGCAGAAAGAAGTCACAGGGAGCCAAATCAGGTGGATTCGGTGGCTGTTGGATGGTATTTGTTGAATTTTTCGTCAAAAAATTACGAATAATGATGGCACTGTGCGACAGCGCGTACAATTCTGGTCTCTTTCGGCGAATTACTTCACGCAAACATCTCATAACGCCCAAATAATACTCTTTGTTTACTGTCTGGCCTTCTGGCAAAAATTCATGATGCACTACACCATTCACTTGCCTGATGTCTGGATTGCGTGTCGTACTTATATCCAGTAATGATCCTTTTGTTGAATGTTTGATCGGATTCAGCCTCGCAAATCATCTCTTTTGCGACGTCAACACGGTCTCGTTTTTACATGAATTTGAGATCTTTTGGAACCAACTTTGCTGCTACACGACGGAAACCAAAATCATTAACCAAAATGTTTTGGAAGGATCCATAGGCAATGTTAAAGTCCTCCGCTATCTCTCTGATGGTTAATTTGCGGTTATTGACCAACATTTTCCATCCTATTGGAACCACATGTCGTCCAAGTCCATATCTTCCAATTCGAGCTAAAAATAATTGGTGATCATGGTGCGATAACGCTGGCCATTCACAATAAAGTGACGATCGTTACCGTCGACGAAAAAATATGGCCCAATAACGCCGCCGGCATGCAAACCTCACCAAACAGCTATTTTTTGTGGATGAAGTGGTGATTCATGAAGCACATGTGGGTTTTCATCCGACCAATAACGCATATATTGCTTATTGACGAACCCATTGAGCCAAAAATGAGCTTCGTCACTGAAGATGATTTTGCGACTCCGAATATCTGTAGAAAATTTTTATAACTTGCAGACGTTGTTCCTTAGTGTACTTTACCACGATAAAAAGTTGAGTTTACTGAATAAATTGAGAGTGACAGTTTGATGATTAGTGAAAGAGTGCGTTCACAAATTAAATTCAAAGTTGTCAAGTCCCTATTGGAAAGCCCTATACAAACTTAACAAAAAAAAAAAAAAAAAAACAGAATTCAAATCGGAATAATGGTAGCGCCACACGGTGGGAATTCCCCTTTTTTTTGATCAAAGCAAACTCAATAGTGCTATCGGAAAAATACATTCGGCATAATTTATTGTTTTTATTCTGAACAAACCAGAACTCTCAACGAGTTCAAATGTCGGCTTTGGTTTGCTTAGAAATGGTAATTTCAACCTAAAGGATGAGCCTCGTTCGGGTAAGCCAGAAGAGTTTGACGATGAGTTTCTGAAGCTTACCGTCGTAAGAAATCCCACTGCTGAGGTAAGAGAACCTGCACTCAACTCAAACCATATGACCATCTAACGACACCTAACAAATATGAGAAAACTGATAAAGTTGGAAATATGCACTGCGCTTATGTCGCGTCACAACTTAGAGCTGTTTTTTTACTGGATTGTTACCGGAGATGAAAATTTGGTTTTTTACAATAACATTAAACGTCACCGCTAATGGCTTAGTTCAAAAGACTGACAAGCACAACATCCCAGCTATGAACTTCACCCCACAAGGTGTCACTGTTGAGGTGCTATATTAATTGAATTGTCCATATTAAGCTGTTGACTTGTTACCAGATTATCACTGCAGAAGTTTAATGTCAACAGTTGTGCAGATTAAAGTTGGCATAAGAATAGAAACAGCAATGTCTGGTTAATCGAAAGGCAAGACCACCTGCGCCAGATTTAGCATCTTCAGATTTCCAGTTGTTTTTAAGTCTTCAAAACTTGCTTAATGGAAAAGATTAAGATCTCGAGATGTGGTTAAGAGGTTCTTGCCAAAATCAAACCATTTTTTTTAAAGACGGCATTGGGAAATTTCCTCAGAGATGGGCAGAAATATTGTCCAATGAGAGAAATTATATTGACGAATAAATTGTTGCATTTGGTGCAATACTTCTGTTACAACCTGATATTAATAATTATATGGGTTTCGCAACGACAACATATGACCAAAGATGGCTTAACCACTAATTCTTTTGACAGATATTGTGTAGCATGTAAGTATGTATGTTTGGTACTGTGTTACACTTACCTCATTCGAATAGCAGAATTAAGTGCAAATTACACAAATGTTATCTGAAATTTGATTTATCGCTTTTCAAAGGCATTCGATCGAGTATTCAATTGTTCATATAGTCTTCTATGAGGTTTGAAGTTCTCTATCTTCCTGTAATCTAGATTTACTATATACTGCTCGGGTATTTCTGTAGCCCTTGTTTTTTGTTGTTCCAGGGTCATATTGTTGATCCAAATTTTCTATCTTTTTCCGTCGTTTGCACATTTTTCTTCCTACTGTTTCTAATTTTATTATTTTCTTTACGCTTTTGGCATTGTTTTTTTAAATATCGCTCTCAATGTTAAGCGGTTTCTGTTCATCCGTCGAATATTGCGCTGACGCAAAAATTGAAGTCGGACAACCAGAGACAACACCGTGAGTTCGCTAATTGGGCGCTGGAAATATTGGCCGAAAATCCGGAGTTTAGCCACAAAATCATCTTTTCGGACGCAACGCTCAAAGCTGTGAAGGAGAAATTTCGCGATTGGGTCTTCTCAAGCGTTCATCAATTGGTCGCCGGGATCATGAGATTTGAAACCAACTCATGAGGCAACATTTAACGAAAAACTTTGGACGAGCTTGAAACCAACATTTGACACGCTATTGCCGGAATAACACCGCACATTTCAAAAACTAGACCGACCGCTTGACGTACAGCCTGCGAAGCCGTAACGGACATTTAAGTGGTGTGCTATTCCACACATAATGGCATGAACGTAGCTTCAAAATAAAGCCAGAATCAATTTTGTATCTCAAACTGTTGTTTTATTTAAATCTTTTCCGTATCGTCCCATCTTTCCCCAGCTTCTTTTAGAATTTTTTTGACTGTAATGTTCCATGTGATTTTAGGTCTCCTCTTTTTCTTCCACAATTTTCTTCACTTGACTTTCCTCTTCCATGCGTATTAGGTGTACAAATCATCTTAGTTTCTTATCCTCGAGTATTAGTTTAGCCGAATTGATATATATAGGGTGACTTATCGTGAGGTTTGATGTAAATGTTTTCCATGACTACGTCTGAGGTGGTCCATTCCGAAGCGACTGGTATCTCGCGGATAACACGAGTAATGTTGGCTTCCAAAGCGTCAATCGTAGCTGGCTTAATTCTGAAGACCTGATACTGTACATATCCCCAGAGAAAATAGTAAAAAAGTGTGATATCGCACGTTCTGGGCGGCCAATTTACCGTAGCAAAACGTGAAATTAAGTGCTCAAAAAAATGATTTCTCAATGAGTCCATTGTTTCACGCGCCTTATGGCTCATAGCACCGTCTTGTTGAAACCAGAGCTCACCGAGACCATGTGGTTGAATTTCAGGAATCACACGTAACATTCTGATATGCTTTATTTTTGAAGAAATATGGACCAATGATTCCACCAGCCCATAAACCACACCATAGTGTTATTTTAAATGCATGTAATGGTAGCTCTTGGTACTCTTCGGGTTGCTCATCAGCCTAAATACAGCAATTTTGTTTATTAACGTATCCATTGAGCCAGAAATTTTTGTCGAATATGCCAAGCCAAGCTGCTGAGAACGACGACGAAACGATTCGTCACGGTCTTCGCATACACTCTCAGATACAGCTGCTATAGTCTCTTTACTACGTGCTGGATGTGGTCTAACCGGTCGAGTGTCATCTACTAAAATAAACTGGGACTCAAATTTGCGAATGGTATTGGCAATAGTGGTTTCAGTAGGTCGATTATGCGCACCGTAAGTTCCTTGAATCGCACGAAAAACATTTCTCACAGAACGCTGATTTTCGTAATATAGCTGAACAATTTGGAGACGGTGTTGTGATGTGAGCCTTTTTATGATCCTTTGCCAAACAATATTGAACAAAAATGATAAGGCAGTTTAATAGAGTTCGCACGTGATCTGTCAAAATAAGCCTATTGAAAAACAAACCTCACAATGAATTACCCTATAGTTGCTTTCAAATATCTTCTTCTTCCTGTGGGTATCTAACTTTCCCCTCCGCAGCACAGGTAAGCACATTGATTTATAAATTTATGGTTTTGGTCAATGTGTCATCTTGTTGTGATCTACGAACTTTTTTCTTAGTTCTGCGTACAGTCTATTTGCCGCTTTTACCATCGCAATCCAAATTACCTCTGCTGTTTGAAATACTGTCCATTTACTTACATATCATACACTCCGGTTCACTTGAATAAAGGCAACCCTCTAATAAGACAACTTTCTTCTTTTTTTTTTTCAAAAAACAAGAGATTTAAGTGCAAAAACAAATGAATAATATAGATATGGAATTTTACAAGACCGAACAATCACAAAATCTCTTGACAGTAAAGTCGGTTCACATGAATAAAGGCAAAAACAGTAAATAAGGAAAATGTACACTTTTTGTTTTTATTTATTGAATTTGTTGGTAAATATTTTTGTGAAATTACCTCATAAACGCAGTCTGGAAGTGAGTCGTACAGTGATTTTATGTAATTTAGGGAAATTTCGGCCCAAGCTAATTTAATACCCCTGAGAAGTGATTCCTTTCCTCCTTCGTAAACTTTACGGGTAAGCCAGCCCCAAACATTTTCTATAATGTTCAAGTCTGGTGAATATGGTGGCCAATTCAGTAATTCCACATTTTGGCTTGCAACAAATGTCTTTACTACACGAGCAGTATGGATTGGTGCGTTGTCATGTTGCAGAATCCAAAGTAACGGTCTAAATAACTTACTAAACTTAGGAAAAGTTGATTCCAATATTCCTTTGTAGGTATTTCCCGTCATTTAACTCAAATGTTCCATAATAACTTATCGCACCCCAGACCATTACTTCACCCTCTCGGCTGTGATGACGAGTTAAAAACCGTTGTTCTTACCATAAATCATGAAAGTAGAAGTTATACCCATTCGGTTCATCTAGATTAAACTTCTTTTCATCCGTGAAAACAACTATTCGCCAGTCATTCTTAATTTGACTCTGTCCTAAAGTCCAGGCCATATGGTCTTTTGCGAATTGCAGTCGAAGCTGCTTACGCGCAGCATTTAGAGGAGGTTTTTTAACCAACTTTAAACGCTTCAGGTTCTTAGCACTAACAAAAACACGTCTAACAGTGTCGCCTCAAATTTAATTTTTGATATTGAATCACTGGAATTAGAAGCGCAACGAATGATTTTGCGCCTGTCAGCTGCTGAAATCATTGTAGAAACTCTTCCTTTATAGTTTTTTCCATAAGAATCTGGATTCTATAAATAATTGTCAACAGAAGTTGGGCTTCGAACAATTTTTTTCGCGATGTAGCGGTTGGAATAACGTTCTGAGTGGTACACATCTATTTTGGCTTTCTCGGATATAGTTAAAGTGTTACCTTTGCTCATTTTTTATAAAAACTGCACAAAACTTGTCTACTTTAATTTAAACTTCACTCTTCAATAATCTAACATGAATTTTTCTAACAAACTTTCTTTAAAGTTATTAACTTCGCAACTGCCTTTATTCAACTGAACCAATTTTATTGCTTGCATTTCCGACACTGTTTACGAACTTACTTTGTACAGTAAAGTGAACTTTGTTAATGTATTCTCTTGAACAATTCTGAAACTGTTAATTTTCTATTGAATTTACAGAACAAAATGCGTGAAATAAATTAGTTGCCTTTATTCAAGTGAACCGGAGTGTATATCTTTGTAGCTGCTTAATGACTTCTACATCTACCATTATTCTTGTTACTGCAGTTTCATTTCCGATCATCGCCACTTTTGTCTTATCAACGTTGACTCTAGTTTCTGCATTGTTATTGTATCTTTCCGAACCTTTACAATCTTTTGCATATTTTTTTCACTATTAGCAAACAACACGTTGTAATCCGCGAACGCCAATGCTTGAAGATAGATTGGTTGAAGTTGTCTATAACCGACTTTGTAACTTTCCATCCTTTCTTGGGAATGTTTGAAGGCATCGTCCATTGTGCGATTAAATCGTCTCACTTCTTCAGACGTCTTGAATTTGTCTGACAGCACAGACAGACAGACAGGAAACATTAAAAGTTTCCTTGTATATGCTATTGATGGCCCGTACAAGACGCTGACGAGCTCCTCTGCTCATCAATTCAAAAGCTTTTTTCATGTCTATAAAGCAGGTAAAGACTTTTGAAGTTCTGGCAGCTTTTTTTCCAGCACTTGTACCGTGAAAGTGTGGTCTGGGATATTATGTATGATCTGGTCGGAAGCCGCTCTGTATATCTGATAACTGTTTTTGAACTCTTTTCCTTATTCTATGATGGTCTCGTACACTTTAAGAGTTGTCGAGAGGAGCGTTATCCCCAACAGTAATCGTATTCTCTTGAGTCACTTTTTCTGTAAATAGGTAGGATAGCTTCATATTTCCAATCCTCTGGAATAGTTCCGATTGTTCAGGCTAAATTTATTATTTTCAATTCGCTTTTTCCCATATCTGCCAGATATTTAATTAAATCTAAAAAGTACCTAGAGCTTTTGCGAGTTTGATTTTCTTCCGCTCTGTTTTGGGTTCTTCTCTGGTGATAGGGTTTTACTGGTCATGTGCTAATTCATTGTTAGAATTTAATTTTCTGTGCTCTCTGAGTCTTCCTTATTTTCTTTGTTCAATAGTTCCTTGAAAAATTCTTTCCGTCTATTTACGATTTCACCCTCTGTCAATACCTTTCCATATATGTTAGTATAGTACGACTTTTGTTGGCCTGCAAAATACTCCTCCGCGGCAGCGATGACTTCCTCTTTCGACCAGTACTTCTTTTCGCAGAAGTCGCAGGGAGCCAGGTGTGAGCCGGTTCGTTATCGTGGTAGAAAAGCACTTTATTCTTTGTCAATTGTAGTCGTTGGTTTTATCAAATTGGCGTTGAATCGGCCTAATAAATCGACGTAGTATGCTCCTGTGATTGTTGTTCCTTTCTCCAAATAGTCAACATGGTTCACATATCGCGCGTCCCACAAAATGGTGGCTATCGCCTTTCCGGCCGTAGGCACTGTCTTTCGATTGTTCTTTGGCCTCTGATGTGTACCCGTGAATCCATGTATCATCGATGGTCACGAAAAGGCGCAGGAACTCCTCCGGATTTTGATTAAGCAGGGCCAAGCACGTTTTTGAAGTGGTCTCACGATTGCGCAAACGTGGAACAAATCGCTCAGAAACACCTTTTCATGCCCAAAATCTCGTCCAAGATATAGCTAACGTATTAAGTTGAGATGCCTGCTATCTCAGCCAACTTGCGAATTTTCACTCGGCGGTCCGTCAATAAGAGTTCATGGATTTTGTCCACGGTTTCGTCTTTGGTAGCCATTTTTGGACCGCACGTCGGTAAACGTAAACGGTTGTACAGGAAGATGAATGGGTCTAATACACACTTTGCCACTCATAAACAAGAATCGAATCACGGAGCGGTATTGCTCTTTTTCCATGGTCGCAAAAAACACTAACACGATGTTTTGAAATGGGTGTCAGAACAAAACTATGCGTCGGATTGTCACCAAATTTTGACAGGCGGGCTAAAAGAGGTTATGTTACATGATGATGCACACATTTTGGCTCAGTAGTGCCACCTATCATACAATCCAGGTACTCATCGTAGTCTTTCCATAGTTTTTTTCTGAATATATACTCATATTTTTTTAAGTACTGTATACTTTACTATTTGGCCTTAATTGCTCTTAAAGTTGCGTTTTGAATTATTATTAGATTTATTCAAAGGATTTTTTGAAAAAAAAAAAAAAAATGATTAGGATTGGAAATATTTCAGAGCAGAGGTATAGTCGAAATGTGAGCACAACTTTACTTAGTCAAGATTTTGGTTGCAAAATTTGTCCCGGAGCGAGAAAATAGCCTCTTTGTATTGAAAATATGAAAAATAGAAAATTTTGGGATTGAGACCTGCGAATGCGTGATTTAAAAATCAGCAATCCACCAAGAAAATATTTTTTTGTTTTTTTTTTCCCAAATTCAATACTGTCCTGTTCTGTGGCAGAAAAAAATAGACAATAAGAACGAACAAAATTAAACAACTAAATATTTAAACAGAAAAGTTAGCATATCTGTTTTCAATTTTAAACATTTTCTCAAGGGATACCTTACAGTTCAAGGATTCAGGTATATATGGATGAAGAGCCATTTTCTTAGTTAGTAGCACTGCGTTAATTTTTTATAAGGTTCAATTGATTTAATTAGTTCACTATGACAATCCACTGGCCGTTGAAGTCTTGGAAAAAAAAAAGTCCGTCCTGGGGTTTCAATACTTTTTTTATTTTTAGAATATTTCTCACCTTTTGCGAACAGGCATCCCACCAAAAGAACGTAAATTGATAAGAATTTCATTTTCTATTTAATTTTAATTTGTACTTCACTTAAGAGAAAATAAAAAAAAAATATCAGACGTAATCAGCTATAGGCCGATTTTTTTCGACACGGTGTGGTCTGGTTTCGTTTGGTTTTTTTTTTTTTTTTTTAACCGAACTCGCTGTTAGGCCTTCACAAAGACAACTACCCCAGTGGGTGGCATTGACATCGTTTTTATATGTCAGAGCAAACTGATAATATTAAGAGGTTGGGCCCAGTTATGATACTCGTATTCGTTTTATGGTTCTTAATGTTTCGCGCTGCCACCTGACAGAAAATCGTCCGGAAACGCGTAATTTGCAGATTGGTTGGTACATACATAGGTATGTGTGTGATGCGTTCACTTTTTATTTTTTCAAGCTGATAAGAGATTAGGTTGGATGGGAAATCTAAGCGACGGTATGTAGTTGGAGTGGTTTTTCAAAAGATTTTTTATCAATAGTCCCAATATGTATGTAGGGTGAATTACCTTGTTATACCCGAAGTTTAGGCATTGGATGTCGTTGCCTTAAATAGTGCTTTGAAATAGGAGTTGGAAATCAATTTAGCAGTTAGTTGCTTTTGACATATCTTACTTCAAAACAAAAAAAAACGGTTTTAGTTTCTACTAATTAAATTTTCGTTAAAAGAAATCTTTTTCAAGCCGCAGCTAATGTGTCTATTCCTTAAGACCGTCGTTAATCCACCAATCATCGTGGTATACAAAATTTTCCGTTGATTTCAAGGAATCAACAGAAAACTAGCTTGTGCCAGAACTCGTCGCCATTCAATGCGGTGGTAAGTTGGTCCAATTGTGAACCTTAGTTACTTCGTTTACTTACCACTTCTCCGTAATATTAACTACTCTGTGCAAAAGTCGAATACTTTTCGGACGGAGTGGTCATCCACTACAAATTTTTTAACCACATTAGACCTCCTCAACAAAGGTTGGTTTACTTTTGAGCTAGGGAATTAGTGCAGTCGTTATCGATATTAAGGGAACAATCCAAATCGGAAATTATTGGAGCAATAAAAAAATAGAAAACCAAAATGAGCTGCAGCATTTTCGATGTCCGAACGTTTTAGCAATCATCATCGCCTCGGACCCCTATCTCACTATTGAGAAGATAGGAATGTAGGTATCTTGAATGCCGAAGAAGCAAACTGTGACCTCGAACGGCTACAATCACAGGAGACCGCTGAAGCCTCTTCTGGTAAAACTTCCTTAAGCCTCTTACGAAGCACTATACCATAGGAAAACCATCAAGAAAAGGAGACTAGTAGTGGTATTACGGTCACAAAAGTTACATCTGTGTTAGATTTTACCCGAATGCCCCAATGAAATACCTGGCTTGCCGAATAGTTCTGCTATGCAGTGGAACAAGCCGGAAAAGAGCTAAAAAAGACAAGAGTTGCAAATGAACTCTACGAGCTAGCGAGTTGGAACGACCATCGACTTTTCAGAAAGAAGAATCAAAAAGTAAAGGCACGCAGAAAGGCTATTTCAGAAATTATGTTTGGAAGCTGTAGCAGAATGTCAAAAAAACAGGTCAAGTACACAAATCCAGTTTGGAAGAATGGATTTTTAAGAAGAGTCACGGTAGAGTCTAGGGCAAAGATCAGCCAACATGAACCATTCATATTGGACGGTAATTAACACTAGCTCTATACACCTGACAAAGAAAAGGTCTGAATAGAGACGTTTCAAGAACACGAATATTGGTGAAGGCTTACTTCCTCCGAAGTATTTATAGCGCAAATATATATTTTCACGGAGATATATTATAGATGCGATTCCTTCTGCTTTTGTACAGAATCAGATCGAACAATGCCACTGCCGCAGTTGGCATCTCGTTCTGGGTGACCATGCCAACGCTCACAATAACATCTGGAGTAGCAGCGTCAACAACAGGAGGGATGACTTACTTTCAGATTATCACTCTCACCATCACGTCTCCCTTCCTTCATACTTTTACTAAAGATTGGCATATACCAAATGAAATATACTTATCAGACCATATACACATAAGGTTCAATATAGAATGCAATATCGGACTTGGTCGAAGTAGATACATGAAAAATCTCATGAACTGGAGTACTTTTCAAAAACAGTTTCGCTGTCAAAGTTGACTCACTACCTTCATCTCTAGAGTACATTAGGAACGTCAATGAAGCACCGGATCAACCAAATAAAGCCATTATCTCATCATTTAAATGCAGTAGTAAGTTGAATTGCAAAATGGTTAAAAGGTGTGTACAATACTGGAACCCTCAATTTGAACAATTGAGCAAAATGGTGAGAAATTTTTTTGTAAATCCAAACAAAACGATGAACTATACATGTCCACTTTAACCAACTTCAATAAAGAATTGAGAAGGTCCATTGAAAATTGAGACAACTTCCTAAAGAAAGAACTGCGAAAGCCTAGAAGTCTACAAAAAAATATCTCAAAAGACTCTTCAAACTGCTTAAGTCTATTACGAAAAGTAGATGGTACTTTCACAGCTAGTCGAGAGGAAACTCTAAAAGTGCTACTTAAAGTTCATTTCCTAAACTCGACCCTTTTACACAGCAGACATAATGCAAATTTTTCATAAAGAAGATACAAATTCGCAGCACGGTCAGACTACTGCAAGCAAGAGAGATATATCACTTAGATTACATCGGTAAATGACCGTCTACCGAAAACTCTCTGCTTTGCAGAAGGTTCAATATAGTAAATTTAAGCCGAGTAGCATGGAGCTTCAAAATCGTCACCTCAAACCTTGTAGGTATCCGCATGAGGTGGAAATGCATGCAATTCATCTATGCAGTTTTATTCTCGATAAGAGAATGAAGGATATCTCTATCTATATAAACACGGATAGTCAAGCAGCCATTAAAGCATCCAGAACTAGGCAGCCGAAAGCTTATAGTGACAGCTAAGTAAATCCTCCTATGTAAGGAACTGATACGTAAGTTCATTTGATTACATTTTCTTTAGTAAAAGTATGAGTATTTCAATTGCTGGATAAGTCCATTCGATCTAATCTGAATCCATATCGGTTAAATTGATGTAGAACTCGCCTTCGTTTAGATTTAGGCCAACATGGATTGGGGCAGAAGCGCAACAATTAAGTTTATGGCGAATTTCTTACTTTACCTCCTTGTTGTGGTCTCCAGTAACCGCATGTATAAACCCTTACTCATGTAGGCTAAAATGGCATTGACAAAATACTGCCAGGTAGCATAATATTGTTCCACGCCATCATAGGGCTCACAATTATGTGCGGAAGAGATAAAAAAGATATGACGGAACAACTAATGACCTAAGATAGACAACATCCTTCGGATTTGCACATGGAATGCTCGTACCCTTAACAGACCATGTGACAGATCATGTGCAGGTAAGTAGCTAGCAGAGCCCCTTACTGTGCTACATATACTGTGATATATGCTACGGTGATTGCTATAGGGAAAAAAAAACGCGGTTATTCGGATGCAGATAAGCAAGAAGTCTTCCGCTTCCGATACAGGAGCGAGCGTCTTACGACAATCTGAATTAAGGGACAATTCGGTACCATAAGCCTAATATGGACGAAATATCGTTCTAGGCCAGGACTTTCGCCAAAAGCGTATCCCAAAATCTCTCAACAAATCCTATGACATCAGCACTTAGCACCGAAGACCACGCCGCAACTGATATGCTGGGCTTCACCAGATAACCACCAAGAAATGCGTGTAACTTAATAAGAAATGTACAAAGCGGTGCGGCAACGAATGATGAGATCCGCGCTCATAAACTCTACGAGAAGAAGAGTAGCGAAAACATCGGCTTCTCCAGAAGAAGAAATTCGAGATCGAAGATATTCAAAGGTTTTACTAGAGGAATAGTGTAAAGATGTTTTACCGACAGGTGAAAAGAATGTGTCAAGGCAAGAAGACTCGTAAAGAAGCCTGTAGAGATGAAGAAGAAAACCCTGCCATCAAGCGGAGTACTATATAGTATACTATTCGCCTTAGACGATGGCAGCCAAAATGAAGTAATGACGGCAATATCTGAGCTGAAATCCAACAAGACGGCTTACCGGTCGACGTATTCAAAGCTGCTGGAAATGACTTTCTGGACACCATGCCTTTACTCACATTTCAGATTGTGAATGAAGCCTCAGTAACGTTATCTCAATCCGCCAACTATGAAGGCATAAGTCCCCTCAACATCGCATACAATAACTTATCTGGCATATTGAAACCCTTAATCAACTACCTGATTGGCTCCTATTAATGCGGTTTTAGGCCAAGAAGTACAAATCAATATACACCATCTTTTCATCGAACTTAAGGGCCCATATGATAGCAAATATAAAGACAAGTTATATAGAAGCCACGTCTAGTTTAGGTATCCCTCCAAGCTCGTTCATCTGTGCGGAATGACAATGGATAAGCCTAGCTGGTTCGTCAGAGTTGGTAACGACTTAACAAAGAATTTCGATGTCAAAAGGTGACATGCTGTCATGTGATAGTAACATCATACTTGAAACAATTGTGCGGAAGTCTCAAACGAACACTGGAGGCACAATCTTTCAAAAGTCTGTGCAACTACTAGCGTACGCCAATGACAATAATTGGCAGAACTTAAAGAGCTGTCACCGGTCCGTTCGCTGGTATTAAAACTGGGCTTATGTGTAGCTGTAATGTAATATTAACGAATTGGACAGAGCATCACTGTCGGCAGCTATAAATTCGACTTAGTAAGAGACTTTGTCTACCTTGCCTCTGCTATCAATTATGTAATCAACACCTTACCAGAAAGAATCACTCTTGTCAATCGCTGTTTGCTTGGGCTTCAATTGTGAAGTAAGGCCCTATTCCGAAAAACTAATAACACTTTATATAGGGTGATTCATCTCAAGATTTGATTTATAATGTAAAATAAAACACATAAAATTGAAAGTAAACTTAAAATTTTTATTATGGGTTAAAATAACAATTTATGGCATTTGTTTTTTAGGAATGATATTATGTAAATAGCGACCACGAATATATTTGAGGTGGTCCGTTCCGAAGTTCCAATTTTGGGCGAGCATAGCGACTGGTATCTCGCGGATAACATGAGTAATGTTAGCTTCCAAAGCGTTAATCGTAGCTGGCTTATTCCTGAAGATCTGATACTTTACATATCTCCAGAGAAGATAGTCCAAAGGTGTGATATCGCACGATCTAGGCGGCCAATTTACCGTAGCAAAACGGTTATGAAATGGCTTGTAGCGCCGTCTTGTTGAAACCAGAGCTCACCGAGACTATGTGCTTGAATTTCAGGAAGCACATTATCCGTTAACATGGCGCGGTAATGGTTACCATTAACGGTAACATTCTGATTTGCCTCATTTTTGGAGAAATGTGGACCACCAGCCTATAAACTACACCATACCATTGTTTTTAAAATTTCACGATACACTGGATACATAACACCGGATTTTCATTGAGTTTTTCCAGTGCCCATTCACTAAAAATATGACGCAAATTCAAGTCGCCTGGCTTCAATTCTTGCACAAGTTGAATTTTGTGCGCTTTTAGGCCAAGATCCTCACGTAAAATACGGCAAGATGTCGAATACGCCAAGCCAAGCTGCTGAGAACGACGACGAATCGATTCGTCACGGTCTTTGCGTACATTCTCAGTTACAGTTGCTATAATCTCTTCACTACGTGCCGGATATGGACTAATCGGTTGAGTATCATCCAATAATATAAACTTCTACTCAAGTTTTTTAGAAAGGTATTGGCAATAGTGGTTTCAGTAGGTCGACTATGAGCACCGTAATTTCCTCGATTCGCTCGAAAAATATTTCTCACAGAACGCTGATTTTCGTAATACAGCTGAGCAATTTGGAGACGCTGTTGTGGTGTGAGTCACCTTATACGAGTATAAGATCAATATCATCCTAGCCCTACTGAACGGTGCTGATGCATGCACTCTATCGAAAGTGGATAAAGATATCCTTAGTCGTTTTGAGAGAAAAATCCTTGAAAAATTCTCAGTCCTCTTTTGCGCTGACGGGCTTTGGAAAAGAAGAGCCTTATAGCGACATCGACCGAATAAGAAAGCTGCGGACCAGTTGCCTGCGATGGCTAGGACACGCAGAGCGAATGGACATCAATGCTCTGACCCGCAGATTCTTCGTATCTAACCAGGAGGGACAACGAAGAAGAGTAAGTCCTCACCTAACATGGCACGCAAAAGTAGAAGTAGATCCCAACCGACTAGGAGTGCGGAACTGGAAGAACAGAAGAGAGACTAATTAGGTGAAGCGAACTATAGCGCCCCTTAAATAAGGCATTCGTGAAAATATTTCCAGCTAGGCACTACAATTCTTAGTTCACTATAAGAAGAGCTGATCTGAAACTGACCTTAATCCCTTTAACTAATCTGAGGACGAAGAAACTCCGTTTGAAGTGTCAATCTCAAAAGTTACTCACTAGTAAGTTGTTCAAAGTCTCAGATAATACGCATTGATTGATAGTAGAAGCAACCGTCCAATAGCGTGGCTGCAATCACAGACATATTAGCCTTCATTTCGCAGTCGTTTATCATAAACAAGAAGAATGACATACTTTCACGTTCAAGAAACCCACATTTGAGGGCTTTATCACCTCATTTTTGAAAGTAAGCAAAGAACTTGCTTCAAACCTTTGATACTTTTCGCGACATTAAACGTATTTGGCTTAAAAAAAAAAAAAAAAACGCGAATCGCGGTACCAGTTACATTGGATGTCAAAGCAATTATTTTCCAAACGTTTCTATTGTGATTGTAGGATGGGTCATCATGGATGGATCAAAGAGTACTTGTATCTCTGTTATCTTCAAAAGTACGGATAATAGGCTCCGCTGCGTATAGATAGAGACAATTTGCTACATTTGATTGTGAACCACCTGGGCTTTTGAAAAAATATAAGCGACAATACGATCTTACCGATTTCAAGTCCCTCTTGTTGATTTTGCAGAGCAGCTATCAAATACGAAAATAGATGCCCGCTATCGATTTCAGATACTCGTAAAAGAGTTTAGTGTTGTAGTATACTCGTAAATATCGATATCTTTCTTAACGATATCATTTCTTTCGATAATAGAAAAATTAACAAACATCCGGATTAGTCATTCGCGATAACCTATCAGCACTGCCTTATCACCTAGAAATAGCTCTTATTACTTTCAGATGATATAATTTTACTCAAAGCGCATGTTAATCGATAAATTTTATGGCGGTGGTAAGCAAATGGCAAATTTGTTCTGCTTGTTTGCAAGTTCACTGATACCATGGTGTAGTTGCATTTGTTAACGTAATTGGTCTAGTAGGTGAATCCTGATAAGTGATCTCACAGAAGTAGTAAGGCAACAGGTTTTTGTCAAAATACCTCGAGGTGTTTTCAGTTCTAGTGTACAGTTGACTCACTTAACGCCAATGATATTTTGGACTTCCAACGACGTTGCCATCTAGTGACGTAGTAGTTGCTACGGAGTAATGTTCTTTCTTCTTGTTTATGGTACAGGAAACCAAATAGTCAATCGAAAGTTGCAACTGTCAGGGGCATCTATTGAAAGTCACATTCAGTTTTATCAGTCCAAAGTCTGACTTTCATAAACATATCTTGGGTGAATTGAGTCAATAATCTATTGCAGTCGTCATCATCTGAGTGTGTGCAACATTAAGATCTTGAGCAAGATCAGTGCTTCACAAATAAGTAAATATTTGTGAACTGGAAGGAGATGCATAACCTACCCTAAGCTAGGAAAGACTTACCGAAGCATAGCATAACTAAAACTGGAAAACCAGGCTATTTCAACGAAGAACAAGGAGATGGAATCTCAATGTTTCTCTGTCAAAAGACTTATAATTCAGAACGGAGAGGTTATATGGTGGTCTGACTTGGATAAAACGATAAATCGTTATGGCAGCACTAAACATATAGTTTTATACGACAGTCCTCAACATTTGAAAAGGAAAAACGTCTATGGGTGCACCTATCCCACTTAATGTAGCCTCATAAAGAACCAGTAAGGCAACTGTTCATGTTGCTTCTGGATCCTTGCAGGAAACAAAGGTTACTTCATACCCTGTCAATAGATCGACAATAAATAACATACAAGGACCCAAAGGTGTGGAAAGCTCCTATGTGGTTTTGGGTGTTTAAGTGGATTCAGATATGACGAGCTATCGGAAAGACGGAAAACTTCTCTTTTTTGGGCCGAAATTATTCTCACCAGTTGCAGCTTATTATGTAAAGAAACCTAAGAACTTCCAATTCGATGAAGAACTGCAATCTTTAAAGATTAAAGCAACCAGAATATGGAAGGCTTATACGGATTTCGAAGAGGGTATGAAATGAAGGCTCTCTGTCGAACCAGAATTAAGGACAAATTAAGCACCCAAAAAATCTAATGGCACCTGCATTGACCCGACAGCAAAGACTTTTTAAGCTCAAAAATAGCTTATTAGACCCGGATTACAAGAAGCTTCTAGTAGCCGAACTGCAAGTAAGCGATTCAACACAAGCGATGGTCGATCCATTGAATACGAAATTGTGTCAAGTCGCCGGCGTCGGACAGATTTTTTAAACTAATTGCAAGCACATTCTTAGAACTAAAGATAAAAGAAACAAAAATGGATAGATAGATTGGCCAAACTTCTGGCCAATTAAGAAAAGGAGCAGAGTGTCGAATCCTCAGTATCGGCGATCATTGAAATACAATGACAGCAGTAGAAAGCAGAGTATCAACGGTCCTTCTGTCCCCTTAGCTCATTCAGTTTGTAAGCAACTGTTCTCTTTCTTAACTCTTCCCCGGCTTGTTCCATTGCATACCGGTCATTCTCGACAAACCAGATATTTCGTTGAGGCAGTCTACTGAAACCTAAAACAGATGTAGCTTTTGTGGCCTTCTCTTTTTGTTGTTATTGTAGTGCTTCTAGAGAGGCTTAGGGAAGCTCGATCAGAAAAGGCTTCTGCACTTTCCCATTATTGTAGCCATTAGGTGTCAACTTTTACCACTGTATTTTTTCGGTGTTTTGGTGTCCAAAATATCCGCATTTACATCTTCTCAACAATGAGATAGTGGTTCGAGGCGATGCTGGTGCTCAAACTGTTCGAACATTGAAAATCCTGGAGCTGTGTCTTGCAACGATTGTCTTGGGTTCATTTTCGTTAACTGTTCCTTTTTGGCGTTAATAACATCCTGTTTCGATTGATCGGATGGTAGCGATCGGTAACGTCTTTACTAATTCCTAAGCTAAAAAAATTGGTTAGAAAATTTGTAGTACATGGCCACTAATGTTTCGCTCAGAGTATTTGATTTTTGCTCAGAATAGAGGATCTCACGAAGAAGTGGTAAGTAATCGAAATAAGTAAAGGTCGCAATTATATCAACTCATTACTGGACAGAATGGAGACGATTTCTGGCTAAGGTTCGAATTTATTTCGGACTGTTGTACCACTTGAGATACTTGAGCTTTTTGAAAATGTTTTAGCCTCCTTAGAATCACATGCTGGTTTCCTGTTTTTCTTAAAATCAATGGCCTTAAGGACTGGTTACATTAGTTGCAGTTTTGAAAAGATCAGTTAAAATCAGGACAACTAAGTATCGGCGCAATGCCCAATACTATAGAAAAAAAAAACTACAGACATCGGGGACTTACATTTCCCATTCAACTTAATCCCTTATCAGGCAGAAAAAATAACAAGTGCACGCATTACATGTATAACTACGTACCCAATAGATTACATTGCAACTCGATATCAATCTGCAAATGACTCGTTTTCGAACGATTTCCCGAGATAAAAGCACCTGTCAGTGCGAAACATTAAGAACCATAAAAACAAATGCGAGTATCATAACTGGGCACAACCTCTTAACATTATCAGTTTACGTGGACATATAAAAGTAATGTTAATGCCACCCACCGAGGGTAGTTGTCTTTGTGAAGGCCTAACAGCAAGTTCGGTTCAAAAAAACGAAACCAGACCACACCGTTTCGAAAAAAATAGGCCTATAGCTGATTAAGTGTGATTTTTTTTTTATTTTCTCTAAAGCTAAAGTAAAGTACGAATTAAAATTAAAATTAAATAAAAAATGAAGTTCTTATCAATTTACGTTCTTTTGGTGACCTGCCTGTTCGCAAAAGGTGAGAAATGTTCTAAAAATAAAAAAAAAGTATTGAAACCCCAGGACGGTCATGGCAAGGTTTTTTTTTTTTTTTTCTAAGACTTCAACGGCCAGTGGATTATCATAGTGAACTAATTGAATCAATGGAACCTTATAAAAAACTTATATACCCGAATCCTTGAACTGTAAGGTATCCCCTTAGAGATTGTTCCAAATTGAAATAAAAAATCAGAAGGGACGTCAGGAAGGAATCCAGCGAGTTTTTGAATTAGTTAAATAATTTTATGCTAATTTTTTTTATTTAAATATTTAGTTGTTTAATTTTGTTCCTTTACGTACAATCCCATCTCGTTCTCAGTGTAAAAAATCAAAAAACAACTTAGTTATGCCATCGGACCAGAAATAGTGCAACGTCGCATAGAATGTAAGAGGTCGTTCTGGGATAGTCTTGGGTTTTATCAATGAACCTCTCTAGAGACTTTAACAAGTCTCTGTGTCATCTCTGAGTCTTCATCGATGCTAAGGAAAACAGCATTTGTCCAGCCCATTACAATACAAGGCGAATCGTCTTCTCTCTCTTCCTACAGACCCATTGTGCGTACGTCCCTTCTTTCCAAAGTCATGGAAACGCTGATAACATTTCAGCTCGAAACACCAAAAATTCTCAATGCCAACAGGTCCACTGATGATCTGATGGCATGTCTCATGAAAAATTCGAATCAAAGCGTGCATCTATCTGGCGAAAGCAGTCTTAGATGGTTTTAAGTCTGATAATCGTAAAATAAATTCTGGTGATCCCCGGGCTTCGTTCTGTCTCCAACACTCTTTTTAATTTTTATTAATGATCTCTTGTCTGCTGCTTCTAATCCAGTATATTCTTTTGCTAATGACAGTACTCTCTGCTTTTCATATTCTTTCCCGGACTTACGTCCCTGCTCTTCGGCTGAAAAACAGGAACGGCAGCGTATGTTGAATTCTGACATTAACAGCATAACTAATTGGAGTACAATCAACAGAGTAGAATTTAGTTCTCCCAAAATTCAATGCTGTCTGCTGTCATTAAAGCGAAATCCAAACACCCAGCCATTATCCATGAATGGCACTTGCATAGTCGAAACCGAAAACTTTTTACCATCGGTATGTGTGTCAATGACAGCTTACGTTGGAATGACTACATACACGATATTGCCAAATATGGTGTGAAGTGTCTAGGTTTCTCCAGCGATGTAAAAAATATTTCACACCCTCTGACCTGGCCTCTATATAAAAGGCATTTACGGGCTCAAAATTGGAACACAGTGCCCACATCTGGTCCGGTGCTCCTAAAATATCTCTGCACCTGCAAGATATGATTCAAAACTAGAGATACGACTCATAGGTGATACTAATATCAGTGTCTCCGTTCACCACCGAAATTGCCAGTAGCATTTTGCCCCTTCAAACTTACAGCCCTAACATTCGTCTCGCTATGAATGCCCATCAATATCCATTCAAGCTCACTTTCGAATAACTTACTGTAAAACATGGCGATTAGTTCCTGAGAATCTCTATTTCTATTTCCAATTCGTTATAATTGCAAATCTTTAAGATTAATGTACATCGATACGTCTCTTTTTTTCCTCCGTAAATTTCCTTCGTCATCGCTGTGTACAAACACTTTAAGGGTACACAAATCCAAAAAAAAAAAAAATCATCGGGCTTCAGAGAAGAACAAGTCCCTTGCACTGCATATTAATGAAATTTATCAGTTTTTCGCGAGAAAAAGGCGACTACCTGCAGCCTTATGCGAGCGTAGGCAGTGCAATCACAGAGGTACTTCACCATGATGTCTTCATTACGTTCCTAGCAAGGTCGCAGGATGTTGTATCATTTATATCCAGTACACTTAAATGCTAAGCGAAAGTATAATGCCCTGTCACGGCTCAAGTAAGCAGGAAAACTGCTGACCTCTTAGAGACATCGGAAATCATTTTTTCAGATCTAACCAAGAACGGGTCATGAAAAGTTTTTCTCTTAGGGTTACCTATCAAGTTCATCAGCCACTCCTTTTACCTTTATTCCAAACAAAGCTCAGTGAATTCAGCCTCCCGATTGCTTTGAGTTGAGCATACTCGAACTAGCTTGGATTTATTCAAGAAGGCTGTTAGTGCAGCTTGGCTTCTACAGATGCAAATACTTCACCCGATCCATCGTTTCTTCGCAATATATGTAGTTCATTTCCATCAGGATTACATACATCTCCCCTTGGAAGGCAGAGACAAGTGGATACAAGATACAAGACAATCTATGGATACAAGATAACATTCCCTTCCTAATTCAGATACTGTCTGAAACCGTCCGGGAGAAAGTTCTGTTGTCATTGGATCAAACCAAAGTAAAAAAAATGATATCAAAGACCCAGTGCATATTGTCCCAAAGACTACTCTTCAAACGGAAGATGGCCTTATTAGTCCAACCCATTGGTTATAAAAGCAGGATTGATGTATTTTCGTGTGAGCTTATTCCACCAAGCAACCTATGCATAGGATGTAATTGGCTTTATTTTAGACGTGTAGAGGACAGAGGATTTTTCAATGCCCAAGTCAGACAACACCTTAGAGGTCAAGTTTATTGATGACTTAAAGCACTCGATGAGTCAGACCTGTCAGCTTCTTACTTTTCAAAAAGAGAACAACCTCAGTTTTGAGAGATTGATTTTATCCATTCACATCTAGTGCTGCCTGCGTTTCACAAGAGGTAGTCGCTGGATATAATTGAACATTTGTATGTACACCAACATTATCTGCATATGCTTGTACAAAGACGTCAGCACTATTGAGAGCGCTAAGTTATTCGACCAACATGCACTAAAATATTGGAGACAGGACGCCGTCTTGTGGGCAACACCTGCCATCACATATTGGCCGCAGTCAGCTTGGACAGTCAGTGTCCTTTTCACCAGCATTGTTTTGGTCCATAAAACTAGTAAATCGTCCTTGCCCTGTTGTTTGGCCGAGTAACACATGACATCAGAAATTGCGTTGTCGAAAGAACCCTCAGTGTCGATGAAAATTCTTGATGCGGCTTCCATTCCCCCTACCAGATTTTGGAGCACACTATTGTTGCATCTTAGATCTATGAGCACGTAGAGACTATGTTTGGAGCCGTCTTCTTTCACCTTTTAGTAGAGGAGTGTATGTGGTCACAGACTAAGCCATGCTCTCATCAATTATCCGTTTTTCTGAATGCAGGCGTCACCCCTATACTGAATGTCCTCTTACTGAGGATCTCTAGCTACACTTTTAAAACAAGCTCCAGCTTCTGTATACAGAGGTATTGTTCCTGTTCCAAACTGTCTCAATAGTATTTCTTATTGCCTATTGCAAATATTCAGAATTCGTACAGCGACGGTATCTTCCTCTAGAGTTTTTCTGCTCCACAATTTCAGAACAAATTTTCAAATGAAGGCCAAATTATTTTGCCCACAAAACCCCTTCTTCCACAAACGTTTGGTTCTTCTTCACCTTATGTGATAAGACTCAATTTCTCACATCATCTCTACGCTTTGAATTAGCTTAAAGCTTATTCTTAGCCATACCAATAAATTGGACCTATACTGTCCATTATATCGAGAATTTGGGAAGAAATTTTGAAGAGTTTCAACGATAAGAAAATCCCTTTGGATGTTTATTATGTTTAGTACTTTAGTTCGTATTCAACTTAATCTTTCGCCTTTGCTAAACAATTCTAGGTTATGCGAACACAATTCAGTGTTACCAATGTGAGGACTGTAAAGACTTGGATGACTCACTATTACATTCATGTCCTGCGGAAGTAACAACTGTAGCACCTCCAGCAGATTCAACTGTGATATCACCAACAGACTCAACTGTGACATCACTAACAGATTCAACAGAAGCATCGCCAACAGATTCAACTGCGGCACTACCAACGGATTCAACTTTGTCACCACCAACGGATTCAACTGCGGCACCAGAAACTAATACAACTTTAGCACAACCAAAAAATTCAATTTTGGCAACACCAACTGATTCAATTGTGCAACCATCGACGGATTTAGATGTGCCCGCGGGACCCGGGCCAGTACAAGAAGGATCAGTTTCAGCAGATGGGCAAATTCAAAAATTCCTACAAAACAAACAGCTGGTGGACTATATGCTTCAAGGATCTCCAAAAATACGTAACTATAGATCTATTATGAGAGCTGGACCAACCTACCATTGTTACAGCATCGACAAAGTTGGTAAGTCTATCTGCATTTGGCAATACATTTCTCTATTAAATATTTCGAGTTTATTTATCTGACAAGTAATCCGTTTCTTATTCAGATGGTGACAATCGAAAGGTACAGAAGGGTTGCGTTCAAGTTACAGAGGGTAAGAAACCCTGTGATGTTCTCAAAGATAAACTCGGCGAATCGACTGACAATTGCAGTTCCTGCCAACATGACAAATGCAATAGCAGTGCTGCTCTAAGATATTCAGCGCTGACCGTTATCATGGCAGTTGTGATAAGTCTTTTTTATAAACAAAATTAAATAATTAATAAATAAAATTGAGAAAAAGATATTCGATGCTTGACTTCTACACAAGTTGCAGGGGTTTTCTTTATGGACCGCTGAGATCTTCTAGTGACGGAAGTGTCATATAAATTTAAAGAACTCAAATCGTCAATATTCAATCGGTTTATCTCATAAAAGTCTGACTTTTTGACTGGGAGGTTCTAGACTAGTGTAGAAATTTAATAGTTGCACTGGATCTGGGTCTCAGCCAACAAGTATTTCCAGTAAACGTGATCTTTGAGCAACTGCGTCGTGGTCCCAATTTAAAATGTTTGAGGTCCCACTTCTGCACGTAACCTAAAGCGAGGTCTTTTTATACCACGCCGTACCTTCTGGTTGGAAAAGAACGAGTCCTTCGGTCATGTTTTCAACTTTCAGGTTTGGAATTATGTGGATATTTGGATCATCCTTGAGCTCCTGCCACAAAAATTGCTTATAACGTTTCGGCACTGCTTTCCATTAATAGTAGTGACTTTTCTGGTCTCTTATTCGAAAAAGTAAGACCCTACGGTTCACAATCCCACCAAACGGTTACACATTCCGGATGCATTGCCATCTTCTGAATCATTCTTGGAATGCGGACATTTTGCTTCTTAACGTAGCCGTGATTGTGGAAATGGGCCTCATCCGAGAACACGATTTCCTTGCAAAAATCACTTTTAGCACGCACGTTTTCCAGGATTCATTACGAGAACGTACGGTATGCTGGTGGCCGTTCGGCTTCAGTTGTTGCGTAAGTTGAACCTTGCACGCATAGAGAACCAAATCTTTCCTTAAAATTCGGTGCAGTGCGTCTGTGGAGAAGTTAAGCTCCTGATAACAGCGACGGATAAAGGTGTTTGGGACGATTTCGTCACTTTTCTTTACTACGTCGATATTTTCCATTAAACTTCCAAGGTAAATACATTTCGGCTTCTTTACATTTTGTACTGAGCCCGTATCTTGAAACTTTTTGTTGCGCACACACGTCTCAGAAGGCACAATTGGAACGTGATTGAACGTGAAATTTCCTTTCACTGGTAGATTTGTAGATGACGTCTGTCATCATATGCAAACCCTATCATCCTATCATCTGTAGTTCCCCATATCTCAAGCACTCAAACACTTAGTTGACTCGCCAGCTTTTATAGGTTTCGATTTAGCTGAACTTAAACTGTACTGTACGTACTTATTTACTTAGATTATACTATAGTTCGGGGTGCACCAGGGGCTCATCTAACAAGCGTCTACAGCCAACCCGGGTTTTTCCATCTGCCATTAGCGCATACAAAGTTGGCTAAGGTTCTGTTCCGCTTGTGCTACCGTCTAGTGCCATTCTGGGTTGGCACGTTAGTGTCCATGCGCTAGAAGTGACCTAGCCATTTAAGTGTTTTTCGGATAAGATCAGCATCGCTGGACACCACGTATACTTCGCTGTCGAAACTTCCGCTGCGTAAAGCAGGACTGGGATGGTCTTCGGCTTATACAATGTCTTTTTGTCCAAAGAAACAGCGGTTGGCAAGAGTGATTCATCACACCAATTCCGTGCTGGTGTCTTTGTCGGAGTTTATAGTTAGCCTGAGGAAGATAGATTTCCTCAGAGTTGTGACTATCGCGACGTTTCCTTTCCTTCGTTGACCGCTAAACCCAACTTTGATGATTCTGTTTAAATAATGACAAACGTTGCGTTCTTCCGGTTATGGCAATGCAGCCTTCATATGTGAGTAAATGAATGGACTTTTGAAAGATGGTGCCTTTGGAGTTGCGAGTTTCGTACAGTTCTTTCAAGAATGATGTTACAAAATCACACCCCACATCCCATTGCCTTGCTTAAGTCCTTTTTTGACAATGAAGGTCCCCGTTTTTTAATAAACCATCTTAATCCATCGTCATCCTGCTTAGTCGTTTGAGCTCGGACTGAATGCTGCAACTTAGTGTGGCTCTGAATAGTTCATCTCTATAGGTGCTGTCATATGCGGCTTTGAAGTCAGTAAAGAGTTGTGGTTTTTTTTAAGAAATGCTGTAATGAAAAGATTTGATATGTGGTGGACTTTCCTGGCCTAAAGCCACACCGACAGGTTGAGGAAATCTCACTTCTTAGGGATGGAGTAACAATGTTGAGGTTCCATTCATCAGGAATAGTTTTATTGACCTGGGAGTTAAGTCATCGGATTCAGTACATTTGCTAGACGTAAGCTTGGAAATGGCTGCCCTGTCTTCATCTTGATCCGATTAAGGGAAGTGTTGTCTGTAGACTGCAGAAATAATCATTTCAGATTCATATTTAGCACAGACTGTGATTTTACTGTAATATTTCCTTCCTTGCCGATTTTTATCCGGGCCTTACACCTTTGGCATGTATCATCCGAATTTCGTTCTTCTGATACCACTTCTATAAGGCCTCGAGCGCTAATCGTGCCAAGTTTGCCTATTTTGATATATGTACCATCGAACAGCGATGCCCAACATTCGAGGCGACCCAACTGATTGATATTTGGCAGTGATAGCCACGGTCTTATATGTTCGATCCTATCGCCATTTAACTCCTCGAGACGTTGTGAAAACTCAATCGAATAAAATCTTGGCATTTTCTTGCAATTGTAGCCGTTCGACGTTGATCTTCGGGATGATGAATCTGTGGCTTTGGGCTGTAACGGATACACGCATCTTGGCTACACACATGATAATGATCCGAATCGACGTTAGCTGCTCGCAATGTTTGAACATTCCGTGAAATGGCGTGGAGATTGTACTTTCCCACTTACAAAAGATGCCCTTCTTACCATAGCAATAAAATCCTAAGGACGATTATCACGGCATACTTAGCGCATTGCTTGTATAAACGTTTTGTCGAAGAGATCTGTTCGGAAATACAATGTAAAATATGTTTCATTTAATACTACATAGTTGCAACCTTTATTGAAACTAAATTCAAATCTAACAAATAAGGTACCATGAATGTAAACTGATAAACGTAACTTTGCGTTAAGTTCCCAAACTGTAAAATGCATGCATGGCAATTTCCGGAGTTAATTTCTGCCTCTGGTGCTACACTAGGACGTGTTTTTTTTTTTCAAACCACACTTTTCTGACCATATTCTATCTATCACAAAGTATAAACCCTACACACCCCGACATTTGATCCTTCGAACCAAATAATTTTTTACACAAAACATTAAATAATAAAAATCTGCAAGTGCAAATTCACAAACATATATAAATATACGGGTATCTACAGACTATCTACACAGATTTCCTTCGCTCGGTGTGTTGCTAAAATAAAAATTAGTAAATTGATTTTGTTTAAAGAATATGGTACATACGGCGGCTGTTTGATGAATAACCGGATTAGAAACGACAACGCAACTTTTTTCGGGTTTGACAATTTATTTTTCAACTCGAAACACTTTCGCTAGCGGTGCTGCAACTTTTGTAACCCTCCCGTATAGTACGATATTTGTTGGTCTGCAAAATACTCCTCCGCGGCGAAGACGACTTCCTCATTTGACCATTGCTTCTTTCCGGTGAGCTATCTTTTAAGATTTGGGAACAAAAAAAAACCGCAGGAACCAAATCCGGAGCAAACGGAGCGGAGCAATTGGTAGTGGAATTCGACCGACTTGGCTGTGGCGACTGCAGAGGTGTGAGCCGGTGCGTTATCGTGGTGGAAGAGCACTTTTTTCTTCGCTAAATGTGGTAATTTTTGCTTTAAATCGGCGTTGAATTGGCCCAATAAATCGAAGGAGTATGCTCTTGGTATAGTTTTTCTCTTTCCTAAATAGTCAACGTGAATCACACCTCGCGCCACAGTCTTCGCCTTCTTTGGACACGTTCATCAGGTAAAAACCATTGTTTCTATTGTTGTTTGGTCTCTGGTGTGCACCAATGAATCCATGTCTCATCGACGGTCACAAAGCGACGCAGAAACACCTCCGGATTTCGATTGAACACGGCCAAGTACGTCTTTGAAGTCGTCTCACGATTGCGCTTGTTCTCCGGTGTGAACAAACACGGCACCCTTCGCGCGGACAGCTTTTTCATGCCGAAAATCTCGTGCAGGATATGGTTAACGCATTCAATTAAGATGCCTGCAACCTCAACTAACTCACAAATTTTCACTCGGCGTGCGGTCTGCCAATACGAGTTCATGGATTTCTCTGTGGTAATCGTTTTTGGGCGACGTGCGTCCACGATGAACCTCTGCGAACCAATGGTAAACGGTTATAAAAGAAGATGTTTTGAAATGTATGTCAAAACAAAACAAAGTAACGAGTTTTCACCAAATTTTGACAGGCGGGCTAAATTAAAAATAAATTTACAAAGAAAACCCTTTTTAAAAAAATGTCGAAATGATAATCGGTTGTAGGTCAAAAGGGCATTCTTTGAGCCACTTAAACTCCAAAAAAGACTGGAGCATAACGACGTACAGCCAGCTATATCTCAGGTCATCTTCAGTTGACGAAGAGAAGTAGAAAACGGTCTGAAAGAGGAAGATTTTGATGTTTCATAGGTTACAAGCAACATATTTCACTTACCGAGGTGAATTGAGCGATGATATCGATAATGCCAAGTCAGCATATAAGAAAAAGATTGTGGAAAGTGAATCCACAGCTGCTGCTACCCCAAATTCGAATTCTGCATTTTTAAGGCGAGCTCTACATGATGTCTTTTCGTCCAGAAAATAAAAGGTTAAGACAAATTCAATTCAATAAGAACTATGCTGCCTATAACAGGTGACGCTGCTTGCTTGTTGCAACATTTAGATTTAGATTCTGGCAATTGTGACAAAGCATGGGAGCTGCTTGTCGCCAGATACGATCACAAGTGGACAACCTGTGGTTTGTTCCATATTCGCATTTGCCATCAAATACATACAAAGTGCACATAAATGTGGAATACTGAAACTTCGTTATTCGTTGTTCGCAGCGACAATGCAGTCTGACGCTGTATGTGAAATTATTTCATTTCCCACACATAAACGAAGTAAAGCTGTTGTTCATTTAGCAGTACATCTAGAAAATGGGAAACGCGTTTTTCACATCTGCAAATGTGCAACAAATGGCCCTGAATCCACCGTCTACAACGTTAACTGATTTACTTACGTTATGTCAACATGTCGAACGTATAACACATGGAATGTGAGTAGAAGATCAATTGAACGACCCAAAGGAGGAGAGCGAGTTGACGGACAACCTGGCATATTCAAAGCAACTACGATAGGCAGACTATTCACCATGCATCCCAATCAAGATGAATGATTCTTTCTTTGCATGCTTTGAATTTATTGGAGAACAACCATTGTGACGTGTAAAACATGTCACATCCAAATCAAATTCGTGCATTGCTCGCAATCATATTGAGCAAGAGTAATATATACTTCATCTGCAACAGTGTTGTAAGAGAAATATAAGTCGCGCATGGCCGAATATATTTTCCGTTGAATATGCGAGGAAAATTCAAACATGAAGATAAATTCCACAGCAGAAATCTAAAACAAAGCGTTAATGATGACGGAACGTTGATGACGTTGATGATGAACGATGATGACACAAACGTTCCTAATTGTGTCGTCCGAAATAGCTACGACATTGGCATTTAAAAAATTATTGCAGAAATGCAAACTTATTTTTTGGGACGAAAGGTCAAATCAACGTTTCATACCTCTTTAAAAGAACTGCTATCAAAAGATCTATCATTCCATTTTGACCTCGTAAGATTTGGGATATGGGTCGGTCTCATTTCTTTTATTTGCATGAATATCACCTGATGTTCACTTTGAGAATATTCCTCACTGACCCTCCACTTGATGATACCTAGAATAGAGTTGTTCGCAAACTTGATGTCGACGATGGAGCCCACTACGGATTTGCGATAAGCTCCTACAGTAATTACCGACACTTATTGTTAGTAGTGCGAATGTTTCCAGTAGGATTTGCTCTCTTATGTTAGTAAGTCTGTTGCTCTACTTTGTGACTCAGGTACCACTGGTGATCTGTAGAGCTCATCTGTACCCGTCAAGCTGGGTTCAGCACAGCAGCTATAAAAATGGGTCATTTTTATTTCTGCCCACACGAAACCTTTTGTTTTTTTTCTTGCTTTCTAGAAGGTACAGCATCTAAAAAATCAAATCGATGTTTGTTTTGCCTTGCCAGATCCAGTTATTGTTTTGGTTTGAAAACTTATAAGGCTCATTGATCATAATAACGTCCTCCCTTTCGTCCTTTGCCATTTATACAAGTGGCTCAGGTTTATTTGTATTATCTTCATGGTTTTTGTTTGTAAAAGCTCTCACTCTCTCTCTCTCTCTCTCTCTCTCTCTCTCTCTCTCTCTCTCTCTCTCTGAACATCTGCGCGTCTAATCGTCTGATTAGTCTTTCTTGCAGAACATGTATGTTGGTGCTTTGGTGCAGTTCTTCGCTTCATTTTGTCAGAAACATCTTTTCACGGACTCTGCATGTAACCCAGCTGATTTTAATTTTTTCTTCTCGTGCGCTACGGGGATACTGATAGTTGCAGTTTGTGTTCCACTGTCTACTTATCTCAGCAATAGAACGTTTGGGTCTGACATAACTTCAATTCTGCAGCTTCTCTTTATACTGTTTTCTTCTGATTCTAGATACAGCCTCTCCAACCGCCACAAACTTCGCGTCAGGTTCTATGCTCCGGAGAGCTTTTATGACTACAGCATTGGGTTTTCTTGGTTTGCTTCTTTTTTACGACATCCGACCACGTGTCATCATTGTCCCTTGTGGTTGGTTTGGCGGTTTTTGGGGGTTCGACTTTCTGATCTGTTTCCTTGCTACGAGGCTCTTTACTTTCATTAGGTGAAGGTGGTTTTTTGTCTCTGCTTCAAGTTGAGGTTTTCCATTCGGCTTCGGTTTTCTTTTTGGGTCCACTACCGTCACTACGCCCACTACCATGGAGATTTCTGCTAGCCAATATTTTTCCGAATGACTGCTTTGACCTTGTCGTCGTGCATCTCGATTGCCGATGTTCGTAAAACACGTTAATCATTTCGATGGCATCTCTTACCATATTCCAACATTTTCACCAGTGTTCTGTTCTGTTCTCCCAGTTTATGGAAGACAAATGGTTCGGTGGTTCCTTGCTGTTGATGTTACACCTCAGACTTTGGGGCGACATCGCTTTTTTCCGTACCTTTCTGAGGAGTTTGCGACTGTCCCCCGCGTGGCCCCTGCATCCTTGAAAACTTATGAAACGGGTTAACTCATTCAGCTTTGTTAACTTCTCTTACTTTGTTTTGTTTTTATTTTGTACTCACTAAAAGTCGTTTTCGATGACCGGATGTGTAGTAAACTCGGGATCCAATGGTTGTCTATGCAAGCGATGAGGCCATGGGAGGTTTGGCACATGGCCCTATGGGGTGCTCTGCCAGAACCAGATCGTTTATAACAACAAATGTTACATCTTGAGCTATATCACCAACTTAATAGCGACTAGACATCGAGAATTCTTTAAGGCCTGCCAAAGTTGTCATGGATCGGGGGCGATTGCAGCATTAGCCTGAAAGCCATTTCAACATGATTACACTCCTGCTTAGTCAGATAATAGAATAATATAAGGGTTACCCCTAATACCTGTGATTACTATCCAGTATTCCGTAATTAAGACTTTAGTGGCCTCAATTATATTGCAAAAAAGGAATTGGTAATCTAAAGTTCAGTTATCCTGTTCAAATGTCCGACACTTATTCTATTTTATTGCGCTGGAAGTTCGCCGTATGTCCCCTTCATTTCGCAATCTCTAGAGATATTCCCAGACGGCTTCACAAGAAGTCATGAAGTAAGTCTTAGGTGCAAGGTCGGTGGTGTGTGTCCCTTTCTGATAATAGCATGTACATCAATGGCATCCGCATACGCAAGCAAATGTTCGACCAGTGAGTCTTTTACCATTCTTTCTAAGGCCTTTCTTGACATTGATGATCTGGATCGAATGGCATACAAAAAAACGCTCGAGGATCATTGCAAGATTTGGGATCACATTAATATTGCAGACAAAATACATGTGGCGACATGTAAAGACGTTGAAATTTACTACAAATATGCGTATCGAGCTGCAAAACGAGCGATCAGCTTAGATGTTCTCACATCAATTGCTGGAAATTGGGAACAGAAACGTGCCGCATGATCTAAACTCAGGACGAATTTTACTGCATCATAATTTCTGCAACTTAGTACGTCAAAAGAAGAATTGGTTGGAAAATTATTTCCCAGTACTCAACCCAATTATATGACTCACAATTGGCTGAGTTTACGAGCTATTCTCGTCGCCAAGAACAAGGACATTTACGAAGTTGGTAATTTTGTTATTCAGTCTAACATTCAAGGCGAGATAGCCATGAACAAGTCTGTCGACATTGTTGTGGAACCATATGAAGTGGTTAGTTATCCAACAGAATTTTTGAATTCACTTGAATTGCGAGGCACGCCAAAACATTTATTGCCATTGAAAGCCGGCGCGGTGCCAATTATTATGTTTCGAAATATCAAACAGCCAAAGGTTTTCAACGGCACGCGGCATGCACTAAAAACATTGATGAGCATCGTCGTAGAAGCTACAATCTTGAAAGTACCTTTCAAAGGTGAAGATCTCATCATTTCTTGCATTTCTATGATTCCAATGGATATATGCCATTTCAAATTAAGAGACAGCAATTCGATTTGAGTTTGCAATTACCATCAACAAGGTTCAGGGCCAAACTTAAGGATGTACGCCTTAGATCGAGACACGGATTTCTTTCCACATGGACAATTATATGTTGCGTGTTCTTTAGAAAATTGCACAGCAAAAAATATGGTATACGAGTACTCACGAGCATTCTGAAATTAAACATATTAGAAACGCGTGCTTTCTCTTTTCTTGTTTTTCCATTTAACCAGACTGAGCCAGAGCAACGTATAACTAGTGCTCAATATAAAAATTACACTTCTCAAAAAAATAACACAAACGAAAGCACTACTTTTTGCCTTGGTGTAACAAGTAACAAGTCAGCTGCCAGGTTTTATAGTGTTTATCCTTAGGACTTTTGACCGTCACATCTACCTGTTTACGATGTCCTTCCAAGAAAGTGCATCGATGGCTGTTGCATCCAAGGCTGCCCATCACCCTGGATGTTGTTTTCCAGCTTTCAGTACTTTTTAGCCGGTAATCTATTTGACGTGGTTGTTGGATACGGTTGGGTCGATTACTTACTCTTTTACTTTCACAATAAATTTAGATCAAGACAAATGGTATTCAGGAGATCATAAAATCTAACGTTGTACTTGTTTCATCTTTCTAAAATCAGAGTATTCAATGAGTTCGAAAACTGCCTCTGTCGGTGGCGATAGTTTTCACCAGACTCTGAGGAAAGGATTCTCTCGGTTGCTCCATTAGTATTATTTGGCCTGTCAAACTCAATATTGACATCATCTCAAAACCACCCAGTTTCGATCAACTGTTGCCTTGTTGGAAAAATCGATTTTCAACAAAAACAACAAGCTTCTTAAAACTACTGGGGATAATATATCTCCTCCATTGTGTCCTATAATAAACCAACCATATTGGAACTAGCTGCCCACTAAGCTTTTCCATCCAATAAAATCGATACAGACCTAAAGAAGTGTTTGTTCAAATTCGAAGCTTTAATCGATGGATTTTAATTAATCTCTCCAACCACAGTCAATTAAGATATACAAATCTAATTGACAAAATACCAATTTCTATCCGAATTGATTACAGCGACCTTCATTTATTATCGACGACAATAAAATGTATCTTATCATGCTGTATATGCAATTAAGTCGTTATAGAGGATTTTTCCTTAAAACGAACCGTACGTGTATGTATATGTACATATCCGTAACTCTAGAAAATTACAAAACCATGTTTCCATCTAAATTTTAAAAACTATTCACAGTTGTATCCCAGAACACAGCCGAGGTTAAAGTACCTAACTTTGCATTCCATGCACAATGTATCCTGTGACTAATTGTTACCATGAAGTCCATCTACATCGACATGTGTCACAAACAAAATAAAAAAATTATCCATTCTACACGCGATAGATAGTACAATATAATATCTACATACTCCTATGTACAGCTCTAATGTACTGGGATAGAAAAGGGTGAAAGCTCTACGCATATAGGTTGTAATTCCAGGGGATATAAAAGCGTTGTGAACTATTCACTGCTCGGTATTTATTTTGTAAAGAGTCCTACAGTGTACTATCCGTTCAGTTAGCCTTCTCGGTAGTGTTTAAATATTTAGTTGATTCGACTTCACTGATATTTTGGATAACCACTTCGATTGATTGCCTCAAAGAAGAGGATATTTTTACCAACATGGGATACCTATCAATCTTTGCGCTCACTGGATTGTATTCGATGACAAAAAGTGACCCTAGTTGGGTTGTGAATGTACAGACTGTAGTAGTTTTGATGATTTTCGATTGGTATCTTGTAGTAATAAATTATCTTCGTCTCTCCAAACGCACGGAATCTCAATCAATAACAATACCACATACATTCCCATTACTACTAGCCCTTCAACCGAAATCACTTACCGGAAACCTTTACCATTCCTACTACTCCCCCAAGACCAAGCATGATCTTTTACTTCTACTGTTACAGCTATGACAATTATGGTAAGCCATTTAGCCCCTAAAACCTTTCCGTTCTCTCTGTTTCTGTTTTTTTTTTTTGTAGAATGTGCCAAGTGGAGGACTAAAAAAGGATGTACATGAACTAAGGACAACAGGACAGGTTGTGATATATTGTACTTAGTGAAAAACTGGGAGTAGCGGAGAAGGCCTGTACCGAGAATAAATGTAATAAAAGTTCAGTGATTAGGTTTTCATTTGTAACAGTTTTAGTAGCTCTTGTAATGGGCTTTGGTCCTTAATAAATGGAAAATTTATTTCCAAAAAAGAAATGGCTGTAATAATTAATTGGTGCCTAAAACTATCTATCTATTCTCTCGAATAGTATAGGATGATTCATCGTGAAGTTCGATTTATAGTGTAAAATAAAATACATAAATTTGAAAGTGAACTTAAAGTTTTTATTATCGGTTAAAAGAACAATTTATGGCATTTACATTTTAAAAATGATATTATGTAAACGTTGGCCACAACTACGTCGAAGGTGGTTTATTCTGAAGGTCTAATTTTGGGCGACTCGTTCGAGCATAGCGACTGCTATCTCGCGGATAACACGAGTAATGTTGGCTTCCAAAGCGTCAATTGTATCTGGCTTATTCCTGAACACCTGAGACTTTACATATCCCCAGAGAAAATAGTCCAAAAGTGTGATATCGCACGTTCTGGGCGGCCTATTTACCGTAGCAAAACGTGAAATTAAGTGCTCACCAAAATGATTTCTCAACGAGTCCATTGTTTCACGCGCTGTATGGCTCATAGCGCCGTCTTGTTGAATCCATAGCTCACCGAGACCATGTGGTTAAATTTCGGGAATCACACGTAACATTCTGATATGCCACCATCACCATGCCAACAGCCCATAAGCCACATCATAGTGTTGTTTTTAATGGATGTTATGGTAGCTCTTGGTACTCTTCGGGTTGGTCATCAGCCCAAATGCGGCAATTTTGTTTATTAACGTATCCATTGAGCCAGAAATGGGCTTCATCACTGAACAAAATTTCACGATAAAACACCGGATTTCCATTGAGTTTTTTCAGAGCCCATTCACATTCTGTGCCATCTGACCAAAAATATAGGAAATATTCAACTGAACATCCTGAAAACCTTTAGAAATGTTGAGGAAAGCTGCTTTGGTAAGACTTTGGGGTTTAGTATAAGAGACATTAACCATACGTCTTTCCAAACGTAAACTAACAACCACGCGTCTTGGAATGTTGGTTACATCCAAGATTATGTTTCTGATAAACAATATAGCCTTGGCCTGAAATTATTGCCAAACTTGTACATATTTAATGAAATCAGAAATTTGGGATAAACGAAACTTAAGATATTAGTTGTAAAAATAAAAACATGAGTTCTCACAACTAAAGGGTGACCAGAAAAGAACGATAGGAAAAAAAATTAAATAAAACAACAACGGTTTGAGTTAAAATCTCAGGCTTTATTTTGTGTGGAAGAGCACATCATTCAAATGACCGCTTTGGCTTCCCTGGTAGTGCTTTAAGTATTCGGTTAAATTTCTGATGACTCGGTCTTATATGTGCAGTGTTATACCGGCAATAGCGTGTCTAATGTTGGCTTCCAGCTCGTCCAAATTGGTTGGCTTTTTTACGTAGACTAATAATAATAATCGAGTAGTGTCTGATCGCATGATCGCGACAGCCAATTGATGAACACTCGCTGAGAAGACCCAGTCGCCAAATTTCTCTTTCACAACTTAGAGCGTTGCGCCGCTTGTATGGCATGTAGCGCCGTCTAGTTAGAGCCACAGATCAGATACATACATCGATGTTGTTGAGTTTTGACCACAGAAAATCCGCTAACATCGCTTTACACGTAAGACCATGACACCGTCATTTTCCTCATTTCGAAAGACAAAAGTTCGATGATGCCGCCATATCATAAATCGCGCCAAACGGTCAATCTTTGTGAAAGCATTGATGCTTAGCCAAACACTTATGGATTGTGTTCGCTCCAATAATGGCAATTTTGCTTGTTGACATAACCGTTAAGCCAAAAATAGGCATCATCTGAGAAGATGATTTTTTAATGTATGTTATATGGTCTTTTTCGGATGTACGTCCAAATTCAACAGCAAAATAAGCCGGGTTGACTGTTTGGCAATCGGCGCCGATATGACATTTCTGGTTGCTATGTTTACTTCATTTCGCACCAATCTCTGTCTGGTTTTTTGGCTTAAATTTCAAAAAATTGTACTCACGCTCAAACTTTTCCACCGCCTGCACATTGAAGCTATGATGACAACCGACCCCACAACAAAATTCACGTTGCGTATTAACAACTGTGGCCGATTTTCGATAAAATTTTTTTAATAACTTCCATACGTTCGGCAGGCGTAAATGAAATGGCAAACCTTACTGGATATTTTAACAGCTGGATGTCATTGGTATCTATGACACCTACTGAAACACAACAATTGGAAAAACTATCATGGATTTAGGGATGATTAACAAAATCTTACTTTTGCTGTCTTTTCGGCAAAGAGAGCTCCATGAAAATAACTTCAACTCTGGTGTCGGGCCTGAAAATATTTATTTGAACATATTGTTTAAAAAGGTTACCGCGACTACCACGCTTATCATCCATCGGGAAACGCAAGAGCCGGGTCATCCCTATTCATAAGAGACTGCATTGAACATACTTTGGAAGCAATAATTGAACTTGAAAAAATTCAAATGACCGTGGTGCGCGCTAAAAATAAAAATTACTCTTTTAATATATCCTCAATCTATTGCCAATCGCGCTGCAAAATAGAAAAACAAGAATTTATTGACCTATTCAACTTTCTTGGACCAATCTTAATTATTGATGTCGACTTTAACGCGAAGCACACCTTTTGGGGCTCAAGATGTATCTCTCAAAAAGGCAAAACTCTTTACAGGGCTGGTATGGAATGTGGTTGCTATTTTTACTCAACAGGCAAACCGACATATTGGCCCTCGGATATCGCCAAAACACCCGATCTAATAGACTTCTTTATCGGAAAAGGAGTAAACGCTAGTTACGTCAATATTGAAGAGGGCTTCGATCTTTCCTTCGATCATTTTTCAGTTATCCTCTCACTGTGCGAATCTTTGGTTAAGAAACAAAGACCACCCAGATTAACTAACAGCAAAACTCACTGGGAAGATTTCCGAATAGACGTTGTAGACAATACTGAGTTGAAAGTAGCACTTAGAACGCCGTATCAACTTGAAAAAGAAGTTGAACGTTTCGTTGAAGTCATACAGCAAGGGGCCTGGAAGAACACTCACTCCCCGCGAATCGAACAAAGTTCCCAAAGTCGGCATAAGATATCCACCGGAAATCAGAGAAATGATAAGGAAGAAACGAAGAGCGCGGAAAAAGTGGCATGAAACCCGGGCACCACAAGATAAAACGTCCTTCAATAGGCTCTGTGACTTGTTGAAAAAATCGATCAAGGACTTCAATAATCAATTTATTAATAACTACCTTGAAAGACTCACAGCGACAAAGGATACCAACTACTCCATATGGAGAGCCGTTAAAAGTGTTCGAAAGCCCCAAATACACGTGGCGCCAATAAGAAGAAACCAGGATGACTGGGAGAAAGAAGATAAGGAAAAAGCTAATGTTTTCGCCGACCATCTTGCAGAAACGTTTAAACCATTAGAGGGGGGGGGGGGGGGTGGTGCTTCCTGAAGTTATTATGGTTCCGAAACCCGGTAATTCGCTGACTGAAGTCAAGTCATATCGACCAATATCGCTTCTCCCGATTACATTGAAGGTCTTCGAGCGAATCCTTCTTAATCGTCTTAAACCAATTACCGACACAAATTCCCTCTTGCCTGATCATCAATTTGGCTTAAGAAGCCAACACTCTACAGTTGACCAAGTGCATCGAATAACCGATGTAATTGAACGAGCAATCGAGTGTAAGTTAGTCTGTTCAAACGCATTCCTTGACGTTTCGCAAGCTTTTGATAAGGTATGGAACGAAGGCCTTAAATATAAACTTCAACAAGCCCTACCCCAGCAATTGTTTTGTATTTTAGGTTCATACCTGGAAGACCGACTCTTCCGTGTGAGACACGGAAACGAATATTCCACTTTTAAGACAATAAAGGCGGGGGTGCCGCAAGGAAGACTACTTGGCCCTCTGCTATATTTGCTTTTTACCCGCGATATACCGCAAACGGACGACACTGTCCTAGCCACATTTGCTGATGACACTGCCATTTTGGCAACGGCTAAAACAGTTGAAGAAGCAACTGCCAAGTTGCAACGTGCCCTTATACGGGTTAACAATTGGACAAAGACTTGGCGAATCGCGCTTAATGAAAACAAGTCTGTCCACGTGAACTTCACTCTCAAGACAATTGAGAATCCACCGGTGTTTATCAACGCAGTACGAATTCCTTACGCGAACGAGGCCAAATATCTCGGTATGACACTCGACGTAAACACGTAAAGAGCTTGAAATCAAATATAGAGATATTTACTGGCTTATTGGAAAATATTCCAAGCTTAGCTTAGAGAACAAACTGCTGTTATACAAGCAAGTGCTAAAACCGATCTGGACATATAGTGTACAACTTTGGGGTTGTACTAAAAATAGTAAGATTAATGTATTGCAGACATTCCAAAACAAAGTTCTTCGAGGTATTGTTAATGCGCGGTGGTACATTAGAAACGGTGAAATCCACAGAGACTTGGGAGTCGAAAACGTTCAGAACGTAATTAAAATGTTTGCGCGAAAACATAATAATCGATTACAAGGTCATACGAATATTTCTGTTCAACAGATCCTTGACGAGACAAATTTATTGCGCCGTCTGAAAAGGACTAAGCCACTCTTAACTTTGATCAGAAGAAACGTCACATTAGCATCGCTAAGGAGCTCTTGAATGACGTCAATGATGTAAAGTGAAAGTGTTTCTCTTTTTACAACGATGGAGTTTCAAGTTACCTGACATCAATTCTTGCACAAGTTGAATTTTGTACGCTTTTAGGCCGAATACGCCAAGCCAAGTTGCTGAGAATGACGACGAATTGATTCGTTACGGTCATCACGTACACTCTCAACTACAGCTGCTATAGTCTCTTCACTACATGCTGGATGTGGTCTAAACGATCAAGTATCATTCACTAATGTAACCTGGGACTTAAATTTGCGAATGGTATTGGAAATAGTGGTTTCAGTAGGTCGATTATGCCCACCGTAAGTTCCTCGAATCGCACGAAAAACAATTTAGAGAAGATGTTGTGATGGGAGTCTTTTAATGATAATTTGCCAAACGATTCTGAACAAAAATGATAAAGCAGTTTGATAGAAGTCACGCGTGATCTGTCAAAAAAAAGCCTATTGAAAATCAAACCTCACGATGAATCACCCTATATAAATAGTAGAGTCGTTAGTAGAACTTTGTGAAATGCGCAGGAGTTTTCATACAGTAGAAGTGCAATCCAACAAAGTGATCAACAAAGTGCAATTCGCCCGTCCAAAAGCAGAACAAGCGGATGGCAATGCAATATTAGCAAATAAGGCTGACAAATCAGGTCATCCAGTAACAGTAAAGGCTAAAAAAATAGCAGGAAGCCAGAAGGAGTATATGGTATTGTGAGCGCATTAGCCCTAACAGCTAAAACAGCAGCATTAACCAAAACTAGTCCAAAACGACAACAGCAGAAACAACAACAGATATAACAACATCAGGGACAACAGCAACAGCAGGGATTTGTCAAACACTGGACACCCTTAAAATGGAATTGAAAAACACTGTTGACTGTTGACTATGGTACGTAACTCGACCATAGGTAAACAATTTTGCATTAGGCGATTAAGTTCAAATGTGATTTATTGCAGCACGGAGCGTTTTCAGGAAGTTAAAACCTCATTGAATGACACGACTACAAAATACAACAACTTCACAGAGAATGGTGGGAAACTTTGTCCCGGATAAGCTTCTTTAACTTCATTGAAAAAAATGAGTGCTACCCGATTTACCACAGCTAGAGCCGAAAGATAGAAGCGGGTAGTTCGAGCTTCCTGGTTCAGCTTACTTTCATCAGCAAACCCAATGGTCTAAGGAGTAACTGAGAAAAATAAAAAAACATCGAAAACATTTTACAATGTACCTAGTCCTGCCATAAGTTCTGTTACTAATATAAAACGCTATAAAAAAAAACCAGTAGACATATCGTATTCAAAATTGTTTCATTTATCAGACTACAATATTGACTAAACCATGTGGCCATTGAGCTATAGTGGGCACGTAAGGTTTCCATGGAGATCTTGGATGCTGCTTTATTTAATGCTATTTTAAGGTTTTCTAAATTTCTGTTGGGGATCTTGCAGACCTTGTTGTCCAATACTGACCACAAACCATAATCCAGTGGGTTCACATCTGGACACCCCAACGGCCAATCTTCTACTGCTATAAAGCCAGAAATGTTGACTGTGAGCCACTCCTGCGTGGACTTGGCTTTGTGCGTTGGAGCAGAGTCCAGTTGGAAGACCCATTTGTATCCATTGAAAAGGGTATTGAACAAATCCTTCACAACACCCTCTAGAACATCTTGGTAAACCATATCACCAGTGTTTATGCCTTTTTCATAGAAATAGAGGGATGTGACACCATGGTGAAAGACCCCCCATTAAACCGCTACGGAAGCGGGATGATCGCTTCCTTAGATGAATTGGCATTTTGTTCGTTGAAAACTTCTTCCACGGTAAAAATTTTTTCATCCGTAAACAGAATGTTTTCATGGGCATTGTTCGCATGCCACTGCAAAAGTCACTTGCATTTTTCCAGCCTAATTTTTTTTTAACTGAGGAATTAGATTTAGACCGACGATAGGCTTACATATGCAGAACATCCCGAATGAGCCTAGACATGGATCTGACAACGCGTGAGCGTCTATTCCCGCAAGAAGTTTTGAACGTTAAGCGCTGGAAATTGTGTAACAAAACTTATGGCACCACTAGGCATTCGCCGCCAAAGATTCAGTCGTACCTCCTAATGAATTTGCTTTGAGTAGGGATGGAGGGTCTAACGAAAGCCAACTTTCGTGTGGCTTGTGCAGGAATGCGGGGCACACCATAAACCATGGGATTGTCCTAAGTTGCAGTACATAAAGAAAGTAAATCTGGCTCGGTAGCAAAAACTAGAGATTATTCGTCCACCTGCACATACACAAACACCAATCGTTACTCCCAAAATTACCTACGTATGGCAAGCAAAGGTAACTTCTCATGCCCTATCACCTGCTAGGTGGCGTGACAGCTGATTGTTGTTGACGTGTTTGGCATCATGTTGAGTATGGACAAAAACGATTTTCGTTCTCTCATAAAACATTAGTTTTTGAGAAGCAAAACTGCGAAGGAAATAAAAGAAAAGTTGGATAAATATTATGGGGCTAATGCTCCGTTAGATTACACCGTCAAATATTGGTTTCGAGAGTTTCGTGGTGGCTGCAACTCCACTACCGATCAAGTCCACAGCGGCAGGCCCTCCGATGCGGTTACAGAGGACAATGTCAAAAAAATACATGAAATGGTGTTAGCTGACTGGAAAGTGAAGGTGCGCGAGCTAGCAGATACCACAAAGATTAGCACTGAGCGCACACGCCATATTTTGGGCAATATTCTGCATATGAAAAAGTTATACTGTCGCTTGGTGCCGCGCATACTCACTCCTGACCAAAAACACGTACGCGAGAGCACTTCGAAAGAGTGTTTGGAATTGCTGATGCGGAATCGGGCGGACTTTTGGAGTCGATTGGTAACTGTTGAATACCGACACGAGTGCTCCGAAGTGGCCCAGGGAGGCTCGACGGGTCGGAAAGGTTATGGCTTCGGTTTTCTGGGATTGTCATAGCATACTCTTCGTGGACTACCTCGAAAAAGGAAAAACCATCAACAGCGAGTATTACTGTGCATTATTGGAGAGATTTAAGGCCGAAATCGCTGCAAAACGGCCTCACATGAAGCAAAAAAAATTTTTTTTTTTTGCAAGGAAATCCACCGGCGCACAAGAGCATCGCAACCATGTCTAAAATCAATGACTTACGGCTCGAATTGCTGTCGCCTCCACCATATTCGCCCGATTTGGCTTCCATGGACTATTATCTCTTCCCAAACTTCAAAAGATGGCTCATTAATAAAAAATTCAGCTCACGTGAGGAAATCATCGACGCCACGGAGGAGTATTTTGCAGACCTTCCGGAAAATTACTTTTCGGACGGGATCATGAAGTTGGAAAATCGCTGGAATAAGTGTATGAAACTAAAAGAAGACTATATTGAATAAAATAAAAAAACATTTAAAAAAAATTTTTTTTTTAATTCCCAAGAAGGCTACTTTTCACCCCACCTAGTACATCACCGGAAGCTTTATCTGATGCTGGCTTGTATGTAATATTAAGTAGACTTATGCCATGTAATATAGTTGATGCAGTTCAGGAGGTCTGCTTTAGGAATGCAGAGAACATGTATTAAAAGGACTGCGTTTTAAAAGAGTACGAGTATAGTCGTGTAGGTTTGTCGTGGTTACTGATGCTGTAAGCATGCATCGTGTATATCCCTCTCCGTAGTGGAAAAACATTTATGTCGTTTCTGTAAATACAACAGAAACTACCCAATCTACCTTTTTTATCTCAGAACTTGAAAAACATTTTGTGTTTCGTTAGAAGGTCCAACGTGTTCCATCAGTCACGAAGCGGCCATTTATCGGATATTGTGTTGCATGCAGAACTACCATGTCTACATTCTTTACTAAAATAAAAAATATCAGAAACTTTTAAATAACATTTTTTTTTTTCAAATAAGCGGTCTTAATGGGACAACCTTTAGTTAAAAAAAAAAATTAATAATATAATAGACACCTGCAGGCTGCAGATTAACTCTTGTTTGTTGTCATATGTATCGCTCCTGTAGAGCTGTCAAATATTGAATGTGCCATATCTTTTAAAAGCTTTGAATCATGTTTTAGATATGGTTCCAGTAACTTGGTAGATTTGTTGGTGTTTCCAGGTGACTGATCTCATTAACAGCTGTTAGTGGTTCACTGACGAGAAAGTGACATGTTGTTAGAGGGTGAACTTAACACAATAGTGTAAAAAATTCTTCAAACGTTATATACCATCCTTAGCAAAAGCGGCACCAATGGTGTCGTTGTGTGTTTGCTCTAAAGCTAATTTGTGCATCTCCGTAAAGCCCCGTCGAGCTAATTGAAAATTAGACCCGTTGTCGTAAAAGATATTTAAGCATTTTCGACGACGTTAAAGATCATAAGATCGCTTACCAGTTCCAAGGGAATTGCTTTTGTAGACATGCCTTGTGACATCGCTCCAACATAATTCTATAAGCTACTCCGCTGAATCCGTTGATGGTAGATCATTAATTACCTGCTGACCCATTACCATTGACGTTCCATAAAACACTGTTTACCCTGGTGAAATGTTTTGTGGGTTACGAGTAGATTTCCGATACCCATGATCTAAAATTATTGCCGAACGAAATTATTGCGTGCACATACCGTTGATGGGTATCTGAAACAATCAAAGAGCAAATAGGACTACTTTTTAGTAAAACTCTAGGATGCCTAGTACTAAAAGATACGACTGCATGTTTGATGCGTCCACCAACACATAGAAGTCAGGCCTCATCTAAGAATAATGGGTACCCTACCAACTTTTATTTTGGCGATATTTGGTGTCTAGTAGCTGAACCGTCTTCAAAGTGACATTTTTCGCAAAACGAATCTCGGAATAGGTCAAACCACGAGTGTTTGTATTTGAATTGTAAACATGCGTTGCAGTTTATAAGACGAAGAAATCCTCGAAGACAGAACCATTTAAAAGTGTGAATAGTTCATGATTTAGGGAAGGCTTTTCGTCCTGTGTTACTGATTTAGAGTTCAAAATATCGAAATTAACCTTTGATTTGGGTAACGATAACCAGTAAAGACCCGGCTGCCACGACCATGAGCAACACCATGAGACACACTGTATGCTGTGATTTGTGATTTTCTCCAAGATGGATTCAGAAGGATTAGCAAAAAAAGTTGATCATCTCATCCAGTTCGAAGAAAACAAATGAAGTACGATTTGGGAATCGCGCCATGCGAATGTCCTTTCGATATTGGCCGTTACCGATGATTTCATCAACGAAAGAAGGCGAGACAACAGCAAAGCATCATACAGTTTAAGGCAAGGAATGGACACGGGTTTTAAAGGGGCCAATTTTATTTTCGCTGCAGAGATAGTGATGGTAATGTTTACCATTAGTGATTTAGAACGCGCATACACGTTAGCATACTCACAAAATAATTTGAGCTTCATTTATGAAGCTGAGTCTGAGTCTTGGTAGATATCATGGTAAGGGATTAAGGACATATGGTCGAGGTATTCGTTTATAAATTTCGAGTATTGTTGTTGCAATTCTTGATTGTTTCGAAACCGACGCTCCATCGAGATAATGCACGAACCCGCCCCGTGATAAGGAGCTCTTAAACAAAAAGACGACAATTTAATTTCTCTCAAACGATATTGACACTGTTTTACGAAAATATTTTTCAGTTGCTTCATTGAAAGAAGATTTACCTTTGATGCTAGGAATTTCTTTGAACTTCTAGAATCTTTGTAAAAGAATTCTACGTTTATAAAGAAATGGAATGACAATAGACCAGAATGGTTTGAATCTGAGAGTTGTCCCGAAATACAATAACATAACGGAACGAAGTATTTTGAGCGATAGGTGTGCCTTCAAAAAATACATTGATTCAAAAATGTATCACACACTTTATCTGCCCCCAAAATCTTATCTACGGAGTTGGAGACGTTAGAGAGCTAATACCAGTTCTTTGAAGATGTTCTCATATATACATGTCGAATGATTTAAATGGTAACTTTGACATCAGTTTACCGAGAATAAATGCATCTACAAACATCTAAGTTGAACTCACTAGCGAACGGATTTGGATTAGACCGCACCCTTTATTATGACCGGTTTAATGGTGACATTCTCATGACCGGTATCCGGTAAAAAATGTTTGAACGAAGGATTGAACAATTAAATCTACTCAATTGTAGCACTTTTTGAGTCGGTCCCAAGCCTCAAGTTAATTTGCATCTGATACGAATGTCGAAATATTGTATGTGTCCTTAGATTGGCCGCATCCTCAGGCAAACATTTGTCAAAAAATTAAATTTTTGTGTTGTTGTGATACTGAGTTTACTATCGATCGAACCAATAAACAAATCCGTCAGAATTAACACATGGGCTGAAAAGTCAGTGCTGTTTTATAGTAAAACACAAACACAACAATTTTTGCAAAATTTAACTTAATTTATCAATATAGTTGCCTTCGAGGGCGATACACTGATTGAAACGATTTTCTAATCGATTTCGGCTTAGCCTCAAAATATGCCTCTGTTTCGGCGATTACCTCTTCATCGGTCTTAAATCTCTTTCCGGCGAGCATTCGTTTGAGGTCTGTGAACAGGAAATAGTCACTGGGGGCCAAATCTGGAGAATACGGCGGGTGAGGAAGCAATTCATAGCCGAATTCATTCAATTTTGCCATCGTTTCCATCGACTTGTGACACGGTGCATTTCTTTTTCTTCAAATGCGATTTCGTCCTTCAAACGCTCCAACAACGCAATGTAATAGTCGCTGTTGATAGTCTGCCCCTTTTGGAGATAGTCGATGAAAATTATTCCATGTGTATCCCAAAATACGGATGCCATAACCTTATCAGCCGACTGTTGGGTTTTTGGTTGTTTTAGACGAGGTTCGTCGCCTGCTCGCCACTCAGCTGACTGCCGACTTAACTCTGCTGTGAAGTGATGGAGCCAAGTTTCATCCATTGTCACATACCGACGCAAAAATTCGGTTTTATTGTGGTTGAACAGCTTTAAACACTCCTCTGAATCATCAACACGTCGTTGTTTTTGGTCGACTGTGAGCAAACGCGGCAGCCACTTTGAACAGAGTTTTCGCATGTCCAAATATTCATGTATGATATATCTAACACGCTCTTTTGATATCTTCAGAGCCTCAGCTATCTCGATCAACTTCACTTAACGGTCATTCGTAATCATTTTGTGGACTTTTTTGATGTTTTCATCTGAAACATTCTCTTTTGGACGTCCACTTCGTGCATCACCTTCGGTGATTGTATGACCACTTTAAAATTTTTCAATCCACTTGCGAATGGTTCGTTCGGCTGGTGCAGAGTCCGGGTCAATGATAATGATAATGCATCGGCTGCAATGATAATTCAACACACGAAATTGGTTTGAATCCATTTTTTTTCACAATAACAAAAGTTGCTTCACTCACAACGCTATATCTCAAGAACTAATCGTCCGACAGCTGTCATATTTTACACGTATCTTTTGAAGGATGGTACTAACTGAAAATAGATTTAATTCAAGCGGTGCCCTCTCTTAGAAACGGCCATGTGTTATCTGTTCATGAGCTCGTCACATTCTTACATCTTTATCCAAAGAGTACTCCCTTTCGAGCAGGAGCCTTTTCAACTCTTTTGGTGTCCAGTCACTTATTAGTTTATCTTTTAGAATTATTTCCGGACTTTGTTCCTCGCTTTCCCCCTAAAAAAAAAAAAAAAAGAATTTTGTTGCCTGATTAAGCACTTTAAGGATGAACTTGTTAAGACCCTTCCCCTCATATGGCTTGAAAGAGCGAAATACAATAGGAATCCCGGGAATATAAAAAATAACTTCCGGTTGCTGTGACCCCTAGGTGTATTAGTTTACTCATCTTCTTTGCTGTGTCTGGGATTTCAATCGATTATAAACATATTGAGGATGATCGGAGCCGTTGGAGTGATTGCTCTATCAATCGTCTCACAAAGAAATGGTTTCATCCCGAAGAGAACTTTTGTTGTGTCTCCATTTCAGATTTATTTTCTGACGAACACAATTCAATCTAAGGACCTTTTTAACCTGTTTAACATCGGAATTGAGTTTTTCCCCCTGTTTTTCAGTTTTACAATTGAATGCAATCAGTTTTTCTTCTTACCTTCACCACAATTGAATGTCGAGTCTATTAAACTCAGCATAATTGAATGAGTATCAATTCTAAACCTGTCTAAACATGAATTTGTTTACAATTGAATATAATTGTCTCTCTCATAACGTTATGCTTGTACTTACTAGCCCTTAGCGGGCAAATAAGTTTTTCTATGTATGATATGTACTACAAGATGTATCTCATCTCTCACATGCAGACACAATTATGTAAAAGATAAATACCATATGTGATTCTCGGTGTTCAACGTGTCGATTTTTTATCTGTAGATGGCTTAATAGTTTCGTTTAAAATTAACCACGAAGTGTTTGTTTTTGCATGTGTATACAGACTATGTACCATATGTTAGGTTTAATGTTGTTATGTTCGTTAAAGAGTTCTTTGATCTAATGGAGAAGGAAAAATCTAAAAATTAAATTATAACTGGGGACTTTAACATTCACATTTAGAAGAGTGAGCTCCTTTGGCATCACATGGCCTAGCTTGTTTAATAAATGAGCCTACTAGGTCTGCATCTGAACGTTTCAGTAATGTCTCTTCGATTATCTGTGAGAAATGTGTACTTGATCTTATGTTAACTGACCATTCCATGACAGGACTCATAGTAAATTACTTTAGAAGCAATATTTGCAAAAATCCTTCAGTAACTTAAAAACCAATCTGTTGTGTGAGACATGGGATAATGTTTATTTATGTAGTGATTTTTCCACCTTTCTTACTGTCCTCATTAATATCCTAAATATGTACATTTTAAGTTGTTCCTCTTGCTTGCCTGGTAAAAAAGATGCACAAAAGCTTAAACCTTGGATCACAAGGTTCGTAATGAACAAGGTGAATTACAAAAAGATGTAATTCCTTATTGTCGGGATACATATTTTCGTAATCATTTGAATTAAGCCAAAGAAAATGTGAAAAATGAATGGCAAATAGTGAACAGTATTCTAAATAATTCTTCGTCTTCAAGAAACCTACTGTTATACGTGTCGATGGCCGCGAGGTTTTCGGTAAACTTTTCATTGCTATTACATTTAACAGCTATTTCACTAACGTAGCGTTCAACTTACAACTTACACCAGTACAACCGATTTGTTCTTCATGTTCGTCCTGTAATAGTAGTGCTGAACCACTTCAAATAATCTAAAAATCTAAAAATCCTTTTGTATTGGGTATATATTTTTTCAAAATTTGTACGTTTATTTAAGAAAAACATGTAAAATAGTATTATTCAAAGTATTGCCCATCTAAAGCTATGACCTTTTCGCATCTTTCTGGCAATTTGTGGATCCCATCACAAAAGAACTGCGCCGGCTTGGCAGCCTAGAATGAATCAAGCCAATTTTTGATATTCTGCTCTGATGTGAACCGTATTTCAGTGAGGGCGTTCTGCATCGACCGGAACAAATGACAGCCAGAAGGGGCAAGGTCTGGGCTATAGGGCGGGTGGGGTAAGACTTCCCATCCACTATTTTCCAAATAGTTCTTAACTGGAATAGCAACGTGGGGCCGAGCGTTGTCATGATGGAAAATTATTTCCTCGTGTCTGGTCGCATATTCCGGGCGTTTTTCGGCTACTGCTCTCTTCAAATGGATTAATTGTGTTCGGTAGCGTTGTCCATTGATGGTTTCACCTGGTTTTATTAGCCCATAATACAAAACACCCGTCTAATCCCACCAAATACAGAGCATTACCTTATCGCCATGGATATTCGGCTTTGCCGTTGATTTGGCTGGTTGGCCAGGTTCCACATACGATTTTTTGCATTTGAGGTTGTCGTAGTGGATCCATTTTCCCACACCAGTAACAATCCGATGCAAAAATGACTTCCTTTTGTGGCGTTCGAGCAGCATTTCGGACATGCAAAACCGCCTTTCGACGTCTCTCGGCTTGAGTTCATGTGGAACCCAATTTTCTTGCTTTTGAATAGATCCAGCTGCTTTTAAATGTTTTAAAATGGCTGCTTGAGTGTCACCCAAAGATTCTGCGAGCTCTTCTTGTGTTTGGCAACAATCTTCATAGAGTAATGCTTCCAGTTCTCCATCTTCAAACTTTTTTGCCTGCCCAGGATCACCACTTTTAAATCGTGCAAACCACTTTTGACTCGTTCGGTCAGCTAGCACATGTTCACCATAAGCTTCCACCAAAATACGATGACTTTCGGCAGCAGTTTTCCTCATATTAAAGTAATGAAGAAGAACTCCCCGCAAAAACACTTTGTCAAGCACAAAGTTCAACATATTTGAGTGAAAAAAAAAATTATTGTTGTTTACGCTTCAAATGAATGACATATACTGAAATGACGTACAATGACAGTAGCTTTCCAACGCATGTTCCAGTGGAATAATATTAATGAAATAATACAAGTTACGCCATCTCTTAGCAAACCGCACGAAAGTTATAGACCCAATAGCTAAGTCGTCGGTCCCAGACCACCATAGGTCGTCTCCCTGGTTCGTTTTCATATTAGATCTATTACCACATTTTCTGTACCAAGACCCACAGCTTTTAAAGGGAGCCAAATGTACAAAAAAGTACGCAAACGCATTAAACAAAAAAAAAAAAAAAAAAAAAAATCCCACTTTTTAAACGTCAGAAATATACATACTTATATGTGAGAGATACATATATAAAAAGTGGCAATGAAAGTGTACTTTAATGAAATCCATCCTACAGTGAAAGAGAATTCAGGACACATTTTCGTGTAACGAGATGTAACGAAAACCTTTGGGAAAGATTTGCGACATCGGATATGTACAAACATCAACGTCTGGACAAAAGGTGCAATGCAAGGAAATGTACCGAAGTTTTTGTATGGTTTGCTGTATATGAAGCATACAGTTCCAAACAATGGATATATGATGTCTTAGCCCAACTGTAATAAAGTGGCCAGTGGAGGAGCAGAAGCAGCAACTCAATGCGTGTTTCAAAAGCAAATGTGGATTTTCCAAAGCAATCAGTAAGGTATACGAGTTGTGTCCAAAAAGTGACTTTTGAAATTTCGCGGGTAACGTACATTGGTTTATTTTTTTATTTTTTTTTTTTTTTTGCTATTTAAGTACACATGTCCCGAATATATGTTTACAGTTTTAAGTACAATATATGGCATACTAAGTTTGAATTTGACAGATAGAAAGTTTAAATGTGTTTTGGTCTGTCCGGTAATTTTCAATTATTAAAAAAATGGAGTCAAATAGAATCAAGCGCTCTAAAACACTTGAAATGATGACAGTGGCATACGGTGAGTCTGCACTCAGTAAACAAATTTTTAAAAGTGATAAAAGTGCTTCAAAGATATCCGAGAATAAGCCAATGACAAACCTTACTCTAGATGCCCTATCACATCAACCAACGTCGAAACTGTAAAGAAAATTTTTCTGAAAAATCGTCGAATTACAATAAGAGAAGAGAAGTTGCTGAAGATGTTGGAATATCGGTCGACTTTTGTCATGCAATTTTTTCATATGTTTTGGGCATAAGACGTGTGTCAACAAAGTTTGTTCCGAATCTTCTTCACTTTGATCAGAAGAACTGTAGCATGAGCATCGCCCGGGAGCTCTAAAATGACGTCAATGATGATTCTGACTTGCTCAAAAGAGTCATGACTGGTGACGGATCATGTGTGTATGGTTATGACTTTGAAACCAAAGCCCAATCGTCCCAATGGAAGCATCCAGGAGAGCCAAGACCGAAAAAAGCCTGCCAAGTTTGATCTAATTTCAAAGTTTTGATCATTGTTTTTTTTTTCGATTACCGTGGCGAAGTGCATTAGGAGTTTTTACCTCAAGGTTGTACGGTTAATAAAGATTATTGCCTTGAAGTTATGCTCCGTTCGCGGGAAGCATTACGAAAAAACTTCCGAAATTGTGGAAAAGTTATTCATGGCTTTGCATCACAATAATGCACCTGCTCATTCATCGTTGCTGGTAAGAGATTTGTTGGCAAAAAACAAAACGATAATCATGCCTCAGCCACCATATTTACCGGATTTCGCCCAAAGCGACAAAGACTTATAAAAACGCCATCACTGGAAGAGTTGAATGCTGTATCAAAATGTGCTTATAAGATTACTTTGAAGGGGAAAACATTTATATTGATGAACGAATAAATATTTTTTTATAAAAATATAAAGTAATCTTACTTTTTGAACACACTTCGTACATTACGTTCGCCGAAATACTTAAAGTAACTGATAGGCGTAGCTAAGAGTGTCCGCATAAGACAGTAAGTTAAACTGAGATTGTTAAGTTAATTAAGCTAATTTTTAAACATTTTTTGTCTAGCTTTTACGAGTAAAAGAAAGAAATATTTTGTTTATGGTGCACTCTCTGCAATCTTGGGATTCTTCGGAGTACCTGCTATAGTTTGCCACAGACAATGCTTACATTTATGTTATTTATCTTGTTTAAATGCTGCTAAGGTCGATAATGGGCCTAAAATGTTGCATCAGAAGATTCTTGGCCTTCTGCCAGGTCGCTGGTTGAAATTGATAAATGCAGGTTTTCGCCTGGCTCTCTCTCTCTCTCTCTCTCTTTACATCTTCGATAGATACTGGTTGGTTCTCAACCACCGTAAGGAACAGACTCAATCCCCCATTGCTCCCGGAAAACGTATCCAATCTCTTTTTCCGCCTTTCATCAGTTGCTGCTGCTGGTTTTGGACACTTCCGAAAGTATTCGGAGCCGTCAGCATCGTCTTTAACAATTTTTTCATCATTTTACTTTGAAAAATTACTTTTCATTTACTTCCTCTTTCTTTTTTTGTTTTCTTTTTTTCGTTATAGCACTTCAAATACTTTAAACTTTTATCGTCTATCCCAGTTATAATATTTTTAATTAAAAAAAAAAGGAAAGAAACAAAAACACAACTATAGAGCGATTTCTTTTGGCAACTTTATTATTTAACGAACAAAAACATTTTGATATTTTCCATTACAAAAGAATTATTCTTCACCTTCGGTTGATCATAGCTGCTTTACCAGTTTAATCCTACACAAGTTGCAAATATACTAGCGCAGCTCATGTAACTCAGACGGAATTCGCAGAAGCACGAATGTACCATCGATGTATGAATGATAATGAACTCTGCAAATCTGTGTAACTTGAGTGTTCTCATCATTCATAGCTCCCGCAAAGTACCATCTGATTTTCTGAGTGATTCCGGAACTGGTTGTTGTCCCCATTTAAGGACTGTCACTAGCCGACTGCTAGTGTTTAGATGTTTAGATGTTTAGATGTTTCCGCAAAGTCCCTCTAACAGGTACTCTTCGAAATCTAAGTAAGTTCATTGTGCTTTGTTCGCTTTGTTCTGCTTAGATACCAGTCATCCTCCTGTTTGCGGATTTTCTTACAAGTTCGCTTCTAATTTGGGTCATGAAGGCACCGTTTATGTTCTGAAAAGCTTCCTTTGCCTTCTGATGCCGAACTTAAGACTGTTCAATTGACTCTTTTGAAAATCCTCTTCAGCTAAGTCGAAACTTTGCATCCGACTTTTTGTACCTATTATATGACATGGATGACTCCAGTTCTTTCTAGTCGGTAATCTCTTTGACGTACCTGTTGAATAGGGTCAGGTTAAATATTTGTTCTTTTATTTTCGCTAAAAATGCAAGCTTTAAGCCAATATCCGAAAAGACGATAGTATAATATCTAGGAGATGATTTCCTCTTATGTATTTTCACCATTTTTCTGGAGTATTCAATGAGTTCGACTATTGTCTTTGTCGGTGGCGATAGTTTTCACCAGACTCTGAGGAAAGGTCTCTCTCGGCTGCTTTATTCTTTACCATAATTGGACCTGTCTAACTGGACACTAAAATCATCTCAAAGCCATCTACTCCATTAAAAGATTTGCAGCAGTGTTACGATAAACTTTTCTACCATCTGTTGCCTGAACGATTTTGTACGGGAAGAATCTGAAACAGAGTAAGCAAGAGTGGAAAATAATTTCCAGCAAAAATAACAACCTTATCGAAGCTCTATTGTGTTCTATAATAAACAGACTCTATTGGAACTAGCCCACCGAACTTTTTCATCCAATAAAATCGATACAGACCTAAAGAAGTGTTTAATCGAATTCGAAGCTCGAATCGGTGGATTTTAATTAATTGGCCTTTCCAACCCCAGGCAATTTAGATATGAAAATCTAGTTCACAAAATATCAATTTCTATCGGAATTGATTACAAGGCCCTTCATTTATTATCGTCGACAGTGAAACCTATCTAATCATGCAGTATATGGTATGCAAATTGGTCGCTGTAGAGAATTTCTCTCAAGAACACAAAGTAAACTCTGTACCTGTACTGTAAGTGTATATGAATCCCTTACTCTAACAAATTACAAAACCATGTTTCTGTCTATATTTTAAAAACTATTCAAAGTTATATCGCACAACAGAGCCGACATGAAAGTACCTTTGAATTCCATACACGACGTATCCTGTGACTAATTGGCACCATGAAGTCCACCTACAACGACATAAGTCATAAAAAAAAAATAAAACTCATCCAATTGACTCACTAAACAAAATTACACGCGATAGATACAAGTACAATAAAATATCTACATACTCCTATGTACGGCTCTAATGTACTGGGATAGTAAAGGGTGAAAGCTCTTCGGATATAGGTTGCATTTCCAGGGGATATAAAAGCGTTGTGAACTATTCACTGCTCGGTAGTTATTTCATAAAGAGTCCTACAGTGTACTATCCATTAAGTTAGCCTTCTCGGTAGTGTTTAAATATTTAGTTGATTCGACTTCACTGATATTTTGGATAACAATTTCGATTGATTGACTTAAAGGAGAGGATATTTCTTACCAACATGGGATACCTATCAATCTTTGCGCTTATTGGTTTATGTCTTATAACAAAAGGTGATCCTACTTTGAATGATTTGGAGTGTTATAAATGTACAGAATGTGGTAGTTTGGACGACTCTCAATTGGTATCTTGTCGTGCTGAATTAATACCAATTCCGCCTCCAACTCCAGCTCCAAATCTATCTCCAACTCCTCACACGAGCGTTATCACTACCACTACAACTACTAAATTCACTTCCATTTCTACTGCAAGCCCCTTAACGGAATCCACCCCCATTATTATGACAAAATCCTCAACGAATACCGAGAACGTAGAAACTGATATTCCAGTTACTACCGAAACAGTGACAGATGAACCAGCTACTGATCAGGAAGAAAATAATTTAAAACAGTTGCATCATCGATCTCAAACCAAACGTAGTGCTCCAGGCGCCTACGTCTCCTTCTCCTGCTATAGCTATAAAAAATATGGTAAGTCATTGAGCCCATGGATTAATTGTATGCCCCTAAAACCTTCTCCCTTCTCACTGTTTCTTCTTTTTTTAGAAAATGGAACGTGGAAAACTAGCAAAGGATGTGTATACGCAGAAGGTTCTGACAATAGGACAGGTTGTGAAATACTAAGTGTAGCGGATGGGCATTGTTGGGCCTGTATAGAGGATAGATGTAATAAGAGTTCAGTGATTCGATTTTCATTTGTAATAGTTCTAATAGCTTATGTAATGGGTTTTGGTCTTCAATAAATGGAAAATTTATTTTCAAAAATAAACTTAGAAACAGCTGTAATAATTCGTATCTACAACTATCTCACGAACACCCCTTTTGAATTGTAGAGCCGTTACTAGCACATTGTGAAGAACACAGGTGTTTCCATCCAGTAGAAGTGCAATCCAACAAAGTGCAGTTCGCTCGTCCAAAAGCGGGACAAGCGGATGGCAACGCAATATTAGCGAATGAGGCTGACAAGTCAATCCATTTAGACACTGTGGCCAATAAAGGAAATTCAAAGAGCAAGAGACAAAGATCAAATCCTAACATTGTAAAGCGCTCCTCTCTATTAGCTTCATCCAAAAAAAAAAAAAAAAAAACAGAAAAAAACCGCTTGAAAGTAAGAGCAGGGCCAGCAAAATTAGAAACGCAAGGAAAACGTCATCATAAGTCAGACCATGACGATTTTCTAAAGGCACAACAACAGCTTCGTCTCGCTGGTAGCGAAAAAATAAGACAGCAGCCTAAGCCTACATAGGCCCAAAAAGAAAACAACAACATAAGAAACAACAGCAACAACAGAGATTTGTTAAACACTCGACACGTTTAAAATGAAATTTAAAAACGCTATTGATTAAGCATTTGTAAGTAACAAATTTTATGTAAGACGATCAAGTTCAAATAATCATGTGATCCACTGCGCTTTTTTCGTTCCTACAGAGGAGCAACACGACAGAGGAAAGCCGAAAAAAGTTCAAACGAGCAAGGAATGACTGCGCTTTGTGCTTTGTCCCCGCCTACACTTGAGTGCGTCGAATCTTCAATAAGACGAATCTACGTTCGCACTTGTGTAGTAGCAAGAGTAATTAAAGATCTTAATATACACAAATCTGCTATTCCAGGTGGTATATCTCCCCTTCTTCTGAAGAGGTGTTCTTCCTCGCTGGCAAAACCACTGCGCAAGCTTTCTCATAAGTCCTACCCTTAGAGTTCTATCAGAGCAGATGTAAAAAAGCATTTGTCCAGCTCGTCCATAAAAGAGGCAAATCTTCTGCTCCCTCTTCCTACAGACCCATTGTGCTTATGTCCATTCTTTCCAAGGTCATGGAAACGCTTATAAACCATCAGCTCCTAAAATATCTCGAAACACGAAAACTTCTCAACGACCGGCAGTACGGTTTTCTTAGCAACAGGTCCACTGGTAATTTGATGGCATGTCTCACCGAAAAATGGAACCAAGGCGTACATAAATCTGGCGAATACAAGATAGTTGAAACTTGATACTTCTAAGGCATTTGATAGAATTTGGAATCAGGCTCTTTTGTCGAAAATGCGTGCCCACATCCGGTCAGGTGCTTCTCAAACATCTCTGCACGATACAATCCAAGATCGTGCGATAAAGCTCATAGATACTAATATTAGTCAGTCAATTGACACCCTTCTTGTCTCACTTTGTTTTATCGTTATTTTCACCGCCAGCGCTTCCTTAAAATCGCCAGTAGCATTCCGCCCCTTCAAACCTTCAGCCGTAACGTCCATCTCGGTATGAATACTCATCAGTATGCCGTCAAGCCGCCTTTCGAACGTGCTTTAAAATATCGAGATTCGTTCCTAAGCCTTACAACTCGCTTATGGAATGCCCTGCCAAGCTCTTTATTTCCCGGTCGTTATAACTTGCACCTCTCTTTTCTTCCATCCTGAATTTCTTTCGTCCCCATATCCGGATTTAACCAGGTTTTGGACATTAATGTGACAAACGCTGATACCCATATTATTTGCATTCAAAATTTTTAGCAACATCTTCGACTTTTCAAAGCGTTGCACCAGTGGACACTCACAACCCCCATGCATTGTTCACGAACATAAAAAGCAAACTAAGAGAACACAGAAAAACGTTCCAAATTGTATAATTGATTAGCTTAACACGCTTTACGCCCTCTAGTAGCCGCTACCTGCCTCTTTCCTATTAGATGCGGTTCTCAGATCCTGCCATATAGCTTATTATAAGCTGCGGGTTAGGCAAGCTAGCAGCACAATCTGCGAACAGCCTGCACTGGAATATCACATGTTCCACATCTTCTTTTTGGTCCGGACATTCAGGACAGTAAGGTGAGCTATCATGACCAAATCTATGAAGATACTTTCTGTAACCACCATGTCCAGACAGAAACTGCGTAAGATGATTGTTGCAGTCTCCTCTTGTTCTTTTTAGCCAGTGGTCGATGATGGGTATCAACCTATAGGTCCATCCACCTTTTAGATGTTGTCCCATCTCTCCTGACGTTGACCTTTATTCCTGCTTCACGCGGTAAAATTGACATCCTAGCGATTTACTCTGCGCCTTTGGCACACCCTTTGCATCTCGTTTGCTAGAATGTCTATGTGGACCATTCCTGCTATCACAACAGCGGCTTCGTCCGAAATTGTTCGGAATCCACTTATTGCTCTCTTGACAGCCTACACATTCTTGACAGTGTTCCATATAGCAGAACAGAGGTCACCACTCTGGAGGCAAGATCCTGCTTACAAGTCCGGGCCCTCCACTATTTGATAGAATCCGTCCAATAGCTGCCTGCATTAACGATGCTTTTTTGCACGAGTATTCAACGTGCGCTTTAAAACGAAGCCTGTTGTCAAGCATACAGTAAATCCTAGGTACTTCAAGGTATTCTTGTATCTGATGGTTTGGTTCTCTACAGAGAAGTTCGCGTATTCTACCATTTTTCGGCTTGTAATTAGGATAGCCTCGGTCTTGTAGTCAACTAACACATGGGCCGAGTCCGAGAGGGCACCACTTGAACTAAATCCATACCATTTTCAGTTAGTACCAACCTTCAAAAGATACGTGTATAAATTTGACAGCTGTCGGACGATTAGTTCTCGAGATATAGAGTTGTGAGTGAAGCAACATTTGTTATTGTGAAAAAAAAATGGAATCAAAGCAATTTCGTGTGTTGATTTATCATTGCTTTTTGATGGGAAAAATGCAGCCGATGCAAAGAAATGGCATGCGAAAGCTCTGTTCAAAGTGGCTGCCGCGTTTGCTCATAGTCGACCAAAAACAACAACGTGTTAATGATTCAGAGGAGTGTTTAAAGCTGTTCAATCGCAATAAAGCCGAATTTTTGCATCGGTATGTGACAATGGATAAAAATTGGCTCCATCACTTCACACTAGAGTCAAGTCGGCAATCAGCTAAATGGCGAGCAGGCGACGAACCTCGTCCAAAACGACCAAAAACCCAACAGTCGACTGACAAGGTTATGGCATCCGTATTTTGGGATACACATGAAATAATTTTCATCGACTATCTCCAAAAGGGGAAGACTATCAACAGCGACTATTACATTGCGTTGTTGGAGCGTTTGAAGGACGAAATCGCAGAAAAACGGACGCATTTGAAGAAAAAGAAAGTTCTGTTTCATCAAGACAATGCACCGTGTCACAAGTCGATGGAAACGATGGCAAAATTGAATGAATTCGGCTATGAATTGCTTCCCCACCCACCGTATTCTCCAGATTTGGCCCTCAGCGACTATTTCCTGTTTGCAGACCTCAAAAGAATGCTCGCCGTAAAGAGATTTAAGACCGATGAAGAAGTAATCGCCGAAACAGAGGACTATTTTGAGGCTAAGCCGAAATCGTACTACAAAACTGGTATCGAAAGATTGAAAAATCGTTTCAATCAGTGTATCGCCCTCGAAGGCAACTACACTTGCGGCCATAAAAACCGCACCACCTTATGAGTTCTCAAAAAATGCCTAATTACATCAGATCGTAAGGGTTTTTTCCCATATTAATGAAGGGTATTCCCCAAAGCTGAGTTCGGCCTCGTATTCAGTGCAAAAAAAATCAGTTTGAATTGAGTTGTGACGGGGACAAATAAAAAAAGTGAAATATCTGGTAAATATCATCAACTGTCTCGGGACGAAAAAGTTCAAATATTTACTTTAGTCGAAGAAGGACTTGGCTATCGTGAGATTGCGGTTAAAATACGATGCTATCATCTATCGTACTATCATACGACTGATGAAGAAAAAAGAAAATTTGGATCCATTGGAAGACGGACAATGTATTACAACGCATTATCGTGAAAGATCGCTTTAAAAGTGCTGTCCGTATAAGAGCAGAGCTGAGTAAATTTCATCAGCAATTGAACAGCATTATTCGTATAATAACAAGTGCATTTTTCAAGATGATTCTGCATCTTGCCACTGCTTCAAATCCGTAAGTAAAGTGTTATAAATCAACTTCTAGATGTCTACTTTATAAATAATAAACAGACAAGTAACTAGAGTCTTTCAATAATTTTCAGCTCAAGACAAGGTTTGATGACCCCGGAATTACCAGACTAGACTGGCCAGTTGTTCGCACGATTTAAACCTAATCGAACACTTGTGGCATTTAATTAAACGTAAGGTGGCTGAACATAAACCAGAGAGTAAAAAAAAGCTAAATGAAGCTCTGAAACATGTATGGAATACTGAAATTTTAAGGGATATTACTGAGCTTCTAGTAAACTCGACGCTTTCTAGAATAAAAGCGGTTATAACCGCCAAAGGAGGAGCAGCTCGGTTTTGATATTTTTTTGGTAAAAGTGGCATATCTAAACATCTTATATACACATACATACAAAATATATCGTTTGATTTTGTTAACCAATAACTGTATTAAAATATTTTAAAAATATAAGAAAATTAACTGGTTTTTCTTTCTTTGTTAATATCTTTTTTCAAACATTCAATAAACAGATGGAAATTAGATAGAAATACTTGTAAACTACTGCGGAGTACTCAACAAAAATTTCATTTCATTATAAAAATTATTATCGTAGTTATTAACAATTTTTCAATCATTTTGATATGGTGCGGTTTTTATGACCGCAAGTGTATATTGATAAATAAAGTTGAATGTTGCAAACATTTTGTGTTTTACTATAAAACGGCCCATGTGTTAGTTCTAAGCAAAATTTACTTTGGAAGAGAAGATTAAAAAAAGACTCAGACTCATTGTAGAGTCTGCATATTTTTGATAATTTTTTCTTCTCAGTAAGTTCGAAACGATAAATTTCGAATTCGAAAACGGCTATACATGCACACTCCGATAGTACTAAAACATTTAAGCACTTTATAACCATTAGGTCGTTATATATGAAATTGGCGACCTACCGATCATTCCTAAAGAGATCGTTGTGGCTTGAAGTTGTGTAGATGCTTTTAGTAGACCAGAGAATGTCATTAATAATGAAGAACTTGCAGCAGTTATTGAAGAAAATCCAGCTACGACAGTTTAGAGGTTGCAATATCTTTGGCGAACAGACACCGTATGGATTTTGCATCGCATCGTCACCTTCGACGAAAATTGGATCCTATACTTGGACGTGGACTTGGCAATCCAGACTTCCACCCCGAAAAGGTAATGGTAACACGAGTGAGGAAAATGTCCATTATTCCTTTCTCAAACGCGGAGAAACAATCACGGCCGAGTCCTACTGTAGAGAAATCGACATAATGCACAACAAATTGCTCCAAAAACATCCGTCACTGGTAAATAGGCATGGTCCCATATTGTTGCATGACAAAGCAACACCACATACCGCACAGTCGACGTTCCTGAAGCTAGTGAAATTGGATTTTGAAGTTTTGTCTCACTCGGCTTACTCACCAGACTTATCCACGACCAATTACCACCTTTACCGAAGTTTGGGGAATCACCTCCTAAATAAACAATTCATAAGCCCAGATGCCATACAACAGGACTTTAAGGACTTCCTAGCCCGAGAGGTTATTTAAAGAGTGCATTCACAAAAGATTGCTTTCTTTAAGAACTCTACCATTGTTTCCTGGGCTGCAGTTGTTATTCGTCCAATTACGACTTGTCTGGTTGTTCTAATCCGACCCAGGTAGAATGTGCACATTAGCCTTTCAGGCCGAAATATATCTGGCAACAGTATACAGATGTCAATTCCATTGATTGAATGATAATACGCGAAAATAAGGATTAGGCGGCTTTCCTTGGAATTTCGAAAAAATATCTGATAACTGGTTTCAAGCAACACTCTGGTTTCTCTAATTTACATACACACATACTCTTTTATTTTTAATATTATAGATATCCTAGAAAAGTTTAATAACTAAGACGGTGACTACTAATAGGAAAGCACTCATTTTAACAAGGACGCCACTATTGCATCTCTCTTGGGTGCAGATCTTGCAGTTGTCGAGATTTCCGTGTTCATCTGCAAGGACACCGCAAGCGTCTTGCTCTTCAGTCACCGATATACATCCACGTTTGACAGAAGTTTTCCCATCAGCATCTAGTTAAGAATAAAAAAGGAACGTTAAGACGGCATTCAAACAAAAAGCAAATGGAAGAGAGTAAAAGTTTTACCTGTTTTGCTGATTTTGTAGCAATGAAATGAGGGCTCACTGACAGCTCGAAGCTTACGGGATCGATAGCTACGCAGAAACTTATTGACAGACCGTCTTGTTTGCAGTTTTATAGCCTTTAAGTCTGCATCTGGAGTGGTGATTTTAGATTCTCTTGTTGCCGTTGGTGGTTCAGTTGTTGATTCCGTTGTTGGCTCTGTAGTGGTCTCGATGGTTGGTTCGGTTGTTGATTCAGTTGTGAGCTCGGTAGTAGGTTCGGTGGTTGGTACAGTTCTTGGTTCCATTGTTGGTTCTGTTGTGGGCTCCGTAGTAGGTTTGGATGTTGGTTCTGTTGTTGGTTCCGTTGTTGGTTCTATTGTATGCTCGGTTGTAGGCTTCGTATAAGGTTCGGTTGTTGGTTCTGTTGTGGACACGATGGTTGAATCTGTTGTGGGCTCAGTCGTTAGTTCTGTGGTGGGCTCCGTTGTGTGTTCAGTTGTTGGTTCTCTGGTGGGTTCAGTTGTTGGTTCCGTGGTGGACTCGGTTGTTGGTTTAATTGTAGGGTCCGTTGTTGGTTCCTTAATGGGCTCGGTTGTTGGCTCCGTGGTGGGTTCAGTTGTTAGGTCCGTAACAGGTTCAGTAGTGAGCTCCGTAGTTGATTTGGTTGTTGGTTCAGTTGTTGGTTCAATTGTTGGTTCCATTGTTGGTTCTATGGGGAGCTCGGTTGTTGGCTCTGTGGTGGGCTCGGTTGTTGGTTCAGTAGTTGATACTGTTGTTGGTTCTGTGGTGGGTTCGGTTGTTGGTTCCGTGGTGGACTCGGTTGTTGGTTTAGTTGTAGGTTCCGATGTTGATTCCTTAGTGGGATCGGTTATTGGCTCTGTAGTGGGTTCTTTTGTTGTTTCCGTGGTGGGTTCAGTTATTGTTTCTGTTGTAGGTACAGTTGTTAGTTCCGTTGTAGGTTCAGTTGTTGGTTCCGTTTCAGGTTTACTTGTTGGTTTCGTTGTTTGTCCAGTTGTGGGCTCGGCTGTGGGCTCCGTTGTGGATTCGGTTGTTGGGTCAGTCGTTGATTGCGTTGTTGATTCTGTGGTGGGTTCCGTTGGTGGTACTGTTGTGGGCTCAGTTGTTGCTTCTGTGGTAGGCTCTGTTGTTCGTTCCGTGGTGGACTCGGTTGTTGGTTTTATTATAGGTTCCGTTGTTGATTCCTTAGCGGGCTCAGTTGTTGGCTCTGTAGTGGGTTCTCTTGTTGTTTCCGTGGTGAGTTCAGTTGTTTTTTCTATTGTAGGTTCAGTTGTTGGTTCCGTTATAGGTTCAGTTGTTGGTTCTGTTGTTGATCCAGTTGTTGGGTCGGCTGTGGGCTCGGTTATGGGCTCGGCTGTGGGCTCCGTAGTATATTCGGTTGTTGGGTCGGTCGTTGATTGCGTTGTTGATTCTTTGGTGGGTTTGGCTGTTGGTTCTGTGGTGGGTTTGGCTGTTGGTTCTGTGGTGGGTTTGGCTGTTGGTTCTGTGGTGGTTTCCGTTGGTGGTACTGTTGTGGGCTCAGTTGTTGCTTCTGTGGTATGCTCTGTTGTTCGTTCCGTGGTGGACTCGGTTGTTGGTTTTGTTATAGGTTCCGTTGTTGATTCCTTAGCGGGCTCAGTTGTTGGCTCTGTAGTGGGTTTCTTTGTTGTTTCCGTGGTGGGTTCATTTGTTGGTTCCGTTATAGGTTCAGTTGTTGGTTCCGTTGCAGGTTCGCTTGTTGGTTCCGTTGTTGGTCCAGTTGTTGGCTCGGCTGTGGGCTCAGCTGTGGGCTCGGCTGTGGGCTCCGTAGTATATTCGGTTGTTGGGTCAGTCGTTGATTGCGTTGTTGATTCTGTGGTGGGTTTGGCTGTTGGTTCTGTGGTGGGTTTGGCTGTTGGTTCTGTGGTGGTTTCCGTTGGTGGTACTGTTGTGGGCTCAGTTGTTGCTTCTGTGGTAGGCTCTGTTGTTCGTTCCGTGGTGGACTCGGTTGTTGGTTTTGTTATAGGTTCCGTTGTTGATTCCTTAGCGGGCTCAGTTGTTGGCTCTGTAGTGGGTTCTCTTGTTGTTTCCGTGGTGAGTTCAGTTGTTTTTTCTATTGTAGGTTCAGTTGTTGGTTCCGTTATAGGTTCAGTTGTTGGTTCTGTTGTTGATCCAGTTGTTGGGTCGGCTGTGGGCTCGGTTATGGGCTCCGTAGTAGGTTCGGTTGTTGGTTCAGTTGTTGGCTCTCTAGTGGGTTCTTTTGTCGTTTCTGTGGGGGGCTTAGTTGTTGTTTCTGTTGTAGGTTCAGTTGTTGGTTTCGTTGTAGGTTTAGTTGTTGGTTCTGTTGCAAGTTCGCTTGTTGGTTCTGTTGTTGGTCCAGTTGTGGGCTCGGCTGTGGGCTGCGTAGTAGGTTCGGTTGTTGGGTCAGTTGTTGGTTGCGTTATTGATTCTGTGGTGGGTTTAGGTGTTGGTTCTGTGGTGGTTTCTGTTGGTGGTACTGTTGTGGGCTCAGATGTTACTTCTGTGGAAGGCTCTGTTGTTGGCTCTGTTGTTGGCTCTGTAGTTGGTTTTGTGGTGGGTTCGGTTGTTGATGCCGTGGTGGGATCGGTTGTCGGCTTCGTAATAGGATCGGTTGCTGATTCAGTTGTTGATTCCGTCGTTAGCTCTCTGGTTGGCTCTGTAGTTGGTTCTGTTATGATCTCAGCTGTTGGTTTCGTGGTGGGTTTGGTTGTTGATTCTGTTGTAGATTCCCCTGTTGGTTCGCTGTTGGGCTCTGTTGTTGGTTCTGTACTGGGTTCGGTCGTTGCTTTAGTTGTTGGCTCTGTGATGGGTTTGGTTGTGGGTTCTGTTGTAGGCTCAGTTAATGGTTGTGTAGGCGGTTCTGTTGTTGGCTCTGTTGTGGGATCGGTTGTTGGCTTTGTTGTATATTCGGTTGTCGGTTCTGTGGTGGGTTCTGCTGTTAGTTCAATTGTTGGTTTTGTGCTAGATTCTGTCGTTGTTTCCCTTGTTGATACTTGAGTTGTTGTTGGTACTTCTGGTTCCGATGAGCACCATACTACATTATCTTTATCCAAGTCATCATCGCAATCATCACATTCATAGCAGTAAATTCCATCCACTTGAGCTAAAATCACAATCGAAAAATTCGTTTTAGTAGACTGCTAATAGTAATTCCCTAGCAAAACTACGCAGAAATCATAACATAATTTGCTTATTTGTAAATTATTCGATGAGTTCACTGGTTAAAGTTATTTTACGAAAGTGAAGAACTTCAACAAATTATTCTCTTCCATTGAAAACAAATAGCAACAAGCGTTCAATTAAAAATAAAAAGACAAGTGCTTCACAAGTTTTGGAGTCATATTGCAAACGGTGCTGTGTCACAAATGTATGCACTCTATATCTCAAGTGCCCTAACTAAAGGCTAACAAGTATATGTGGTCATATGTAGGAAATATTTTATTAAAATATTTCGACAATTTTCAGCAAAGTAATGTTAATTTTTTTGTGTTTTCTTGACCGCATATGCCGCACAGTATCATATGGTATGTCTTTACGCTTCATAAACTGCCGAAAGATTGAGGCGCATTCTATCTTCCCCGGTAGGTCTACAGTTACACACAATTAAAAAGTAAAATAAACAACTCAGCCTGAATTTCTCACCTTTGATCACATTAGTTGCCACAACAAAAACGACCGCCACAAAAACTGTCATCAAAAAACGCATTTTTATGTCGTATGCCGATTTTTTCACAACTGCACTTTAAAAATTATTTTCACCAATATTTTTGCAAACTCATTCTATCTGACCAGCTTTACAAGTCTAACCTTCGACAAGTAAGAATCAAATAGCTTTAGTCAGCCAGTGAAACACCGATAAGCGACAGGCGATGGTTCTCGAAATTTGTTCGTTATCACAACTGTCGTCATCTAAGCACTTAAGAATTGCTCGTATCTAGCATTGATAGATTTATTATTCCCGCTGTTACCACTCGCCAGAGTTAGGCAGTCTAAATTTTATCAAACATATCAAAAATAATTTGGCAATAAGGTGCCTTCGGAGATAATTCCAAATAGAGCCTTCTAAGAGTGCGACTAAACTATATCTAGAGTTACAGTTTAGGAGTTCAGAAGTTGTGTCCACTTTCAAGTGATTTCGAATTGAAGGTGATGTTTAAGTTATCATTAATACGAAGGTAAATGGGTGATTATTGAACTACGTTTTGTCAATAACAGAAGCTGACACATCCACTCAATAACTTTTTGACATCTATTTTACTGATACCCACGTTAAGTGCAGACAATGGATTAATAGCCAGCAAATTTATAAGGTCGTGACGAATAGGTATTTTGTAGATACCATATAAATAAAGAAGATATAAATGTGGACGTCTTCAATTTTACTGTAGGCTGGTCAGCACTTGTAAAAATACTTTCACTTGATTGACTTGGAACTTACGAGTAATCCATCTTTATTGACTTGAGGTCATCTGCTGTAAAAATTAGACTATCACTGTATTTATAGTTCCAGATCGATTAAGGGTGCCGGGGTAGGGTGTAGATACAAGATACATTTCCGAAAACAAGTCCGCTGAATAAAGCTGTGAATAATAGCCTTTAAAATTTGCAGGATCTACCGAAATACGTCTGTTTAAGTGGAGAAACTGCATTCAACGGCTCAGCACTATAAGGAAATGGAAGCTCAAAACAATGTGTAGAAGAAAATCTTACCACAGACAAGCCAAACTGTATAGCAGTCGATATCAACATTTTACTTATGTGGTTGTTAGTAGACTAATAGCGCAGTAAACAAATTAAATGTTCTCATATCGATAAAGGATAAAGAATATCGACCTGAACTTTCTAAATTTTCTCACGGGTTTGCCGTAATATGAATATTTGCCAAACAGGTAATTGATAGTTTCGGAAGATCCCATAGTACGACAGATAATATCTTTTCGCGTTATCTGGAAAACTAATGTTCCTACTGGATCGGACAAACAAATCTGAGTTTCTCTTTATCGAATATGTTTTTCTTCAACGAATTCTTGGAAGCCCTCTTCCAAATCAAGTTGATGAAAAATGGATCCATTACGACAACCCCAAGAGCAAAAAATCGTATGTGAAACCCGGCCAACCAGCCAAATCAACGGCAAAACCGAATATCAATGGAGCGAAGGTAATGCTCTGTATTTGGTGGGATCAAATGGGTGTGCTGTATTATGAGCTGCTAAAACTGGGTGAAACCATCAGTGGACAACGCTACCGAACACAATTAATCCGTTTGAAGAGAGCAGTAGCCGAAAAACACCCGGAATATGCGACCAGACACGAGGCAATAATTTTCCATCATGACAACGCTCGGCCCCACGTTGCTATTCCGGTTAAGAGCTATTTGGAAAACAGTGGATGGGAAGTCTTACCCCACCCGCCTTATAGCCCAGACCTTGCCTCTTCTGAATACCATTTGTTCCGGTCGATGCAGAACGCACTCACTGAAATACGGTTCACATCAGAGCAGAATATCAAAAATTGGCTTGAATCATTCTAGGCTGCTAAGCCGGCGCAGTTCTTTTGTGATGGGATCCACAAATTGCCAGAAAGATTGGAAAAGGTCATAGCTTCAGGTGGGCAATACTTTGAATAATACTATTGTACATGTTTTTCTTAAATGAACGTTCAAATTTTGAAAAAAAAAAAAACGCACGAATTAAAATATACCCCAATATGAAAAGTGTTTTTCAGAGAATTCCCTTGCACGGGATTCTATGCATGTACCACTACACCACGGCCACCCCCGTTTGTGCCAGAAGAGAATATTGATGATGACGATAACTTATATTCAGACGATAGCGATTCTGACGAAGAGCAAGGGAGTGGCTTAAATGAAACCAACGAATCAATTGCTGAAGTTGAAAATGTGGATCCACTGTTTGTTTCGAAAGATGGTATTGTTCGGCAACTACAGCCATTTCAGCATCAAAGTGGTAGATTGCGGAATGAAAATATAATTTCTCTTCTTCCAACAAGATATGCCAAAGCTCGTGTTGTTGGCATCAAAGATACTTTTTTGCTTTTCTTCCCACCACAAATTGAAAATACCATTTTGAAGCATTCAAATGCGTATGTACAAGCAACATATGGTAAGGATTTCAAACAAATCGATTCGAATATGTTGCAAGCATATATTGGTGTTTAGATTTTAACTGGTGTTTATAGGTAAGTCGTAGTTTCTTTCTTTCTTATTTCAACTGATTCTTGTCTTTTTTACTTTCAATCATCAAACTGTCACTGTCAATTTATTCAGTAAGCTCAACATTTTCATCATGGTAAAGTGCACTAAGGAGCAACGTCTACATATTATAAAAATTTTCTACAGATAACTCCTATTTTCGGTCGTAATTCTCGCCCTAGTAGACACGCAATAACAAGTTTAGTGCAAAAATTTAAGTCTACATATTCGTTGTGTGATGTAGCCGTGTCAGTGAGACAACGGGTTGATCGAATTGTCGAAAATATCGCTGCCGTTCAGACGTCCGTAGCAAACGATCCAAATCAGTCAATTCCACGGCGTTCTAAAGAATTGCGCATCGCTCAGACCACACTATGGCGTATTTTGCGTAAGGATCTTGGTTTACACCCATACAAGATTAAGTAGAATCAAGAATTGAACCCGATGGACCTTTTGAAGCGACGTACGTTCTCCGATTGGGTTCCGGAGAAGATACACCAAGATGATGAATTTCATCGCGAAATCATCTTCAGTGACAAAGCCCATTTTTGGCTCAATGGGTTCGTCAATAAGCAAAATATGCGTTATTGGTCGGGTGAAAACCCACATGTGCTCATTGAATCACCACTTCATCCACAAAAAATAACTATTTGGTGCGATCGTTACTGTGAATGGTCAGCGTTATCGCGCCATGATCACCGATTATTTTTGGCCCAAATTGGAAGATATGGATTTGGACGACATGTGGTTTCAACAGGATGGTGCCATAAACCACACAGCACACGCTACAATCGATTTATTGAAGAGTAAGTATGGTGAGCGTGTTATCTCAAGACATGGGCTACGTAAAATAATTGGTTTATACCAACAGAGCCAACATTGAACGCTAAATAGCGGCCGTTTCGGCGGAAATGTGTGGCCAAGTCGTTGAAAATTGGGTCCAAAGAATCGACCGCTGCAAACGTGCCCGCGGTGGCCATATGAACGGAGTCGAGTTTTATTCATAGATGTTTTGATTGCACTTCAAGCCAGTAATAAAGTTTTTGAAATATCTCAAATGGTTTGCCTTTTATTTAAAAAAACAAAGTTTTCAAGTCGTTATTAGAGAACCCTATTTTTGATAAATGGTCCAATTTATTGAGTGACTACTACAATCCACATGAATGCGTAACAGTTGACGAGCAATTACTTGGTTTTCGTGTAAAATTTCGTCAATGTATGCCATTAAAACCAGTAAAATACGGACTAAAATTCTGGTTTCTGGTTTGTTCTTATTTACCTGCTATGTTTGGAAAATCCAGTCATATTTGGGAAAGGCGATTGAAGCCAGTTCGAGTGAAAAAAGACAAGGCGAAAGGTCTTGGCTTGAAAGGTCACAATATAACAATGGATAACTTCTTTTCCTCGTATGAGCGTGGGCAAAGATTGTTGTCAAAAGGCATTACAATAGTTGGCACGATGAGAAAAAATAAAAGAAGCATCCTACCAAAGCTTCTCGAGTGCAAAAATAGACCGTTGTATGAATCTACTTTTGCATTTACCGAAAATACAGCACTTTTTTCGTATATTGGACGGAAACATTGCATAACTCAATTGAAGTCGAATCGGCTGAAAAAAAGTTATCAGCGATTATAGCCTGTTGCAATGAAACAAAAGGTTTGTTCATATACTACTTTTTGAAATTTCAAGACCCTTTAATGTTTTTTTTTCATTCAATATAGACGGTATGGATACGATTGATAAAATGCTCACTTGTTACAGCTGTAAAAGAGAATTTTAAATGGCCAATCTAACAGATGGCCAATGGCTGTATTTGCAAAAATGATTGACATTTTTGCTTTGAATGCATTAATTATTTTCAAAGAAGTAAATCCGAATTGGCAAGCAACACAAAAAACAACAGTAAGAAAGAATTTTCTACGTTAACTTGGAATATCCTTTGCAAAACCACTTATGGAAGCTAGAAGTGCGAAGCCAAAATCAGCATCGTCAGCTTTATTGCTTGCAACTGTTTTGGAAGAAAGTTCACCATCGTCACCTTAAGAGGATGTTTCTGCATCAACTTCAACGAATCCACCAAAACGGTCAAGAAGCGTTCCACCACCAACTAAAAGCAGAGCAAGATGTCACTTTGCCGCCAAAAACAATAATGTCTATGAGACGATTTGTTGTTTTAGCACAAAAGCTGCATGTAAAAATCAACATAATCGATGTATGTATGTGTAAAATGCATTCAAGAAAAATTAATTTGAACCTACCTACCTTCTCTTGTTATTTTAGAAATAAATTATAAACGCAATCTTTCGGTTTAATTTAAAAAAGGATTTAGAAAATACATTAAAACCCCATATATGTAGAAATCTACACACGAGGGTAGAAAACGTAATTTTTTTTTGAGGATGAGATGAAGGTTAAACGATCATGCGTTTGTACGATTGCGCGATTACGCTTTCAATGTGAACTCGACGCTTTGAATAAACAACGACATAAAACAAATCACCAACAAAAAAGATTAACTTGTCAAAAATATCCCACTGATTACGAAGAAGTCAGTCCATAAATACTGAATATACCATCGGATTTGGACACCGGAAATCAAGAATTCTTCTAAATGTGTTCGTTTTGCTGCGTAAGCCCTAAACCGAGTTTTTTCTTTCCAAATCCAAACTCTAACCAACCTCTTGCAAGGAGATTTAGCAGCGCTGCAAGCACTATAATGAATTTTCGCATCTCTCGCAATTTTTAAAAGAAATACAAATTCACAATTTTCGAAATATCTTTTTTACTTTTCCAATTTTCACTAATTGACACTTTTCACATTAAATGAACCGAGATCGCTTTCGAAACCGATTTTGCGGACCCGACTAAGAAATGATTTTAAATTTTGTTTAACCAATCGGTCTCTTGTTTTGTATGGAACTGAGTGCAAGTATCTTTCGGCAAAATAATCAAACAAAATTTAGAACTACTTGAACTTTGCAGCGATAATGGCAACCGTTCTTATCGAGTCGTCGTATTAAAATTCACCAGGGCTATCGATTCATATCTAAAACTTGGCCCGTAAATATTATGGACTTTAGAGGATACAAGATTTACGATTTTTTTTTTTTTTTTTTTTTTTTTTAATTTTAACAATAGGTACTTATAATAGCCGTTATAAACTTTCCTTACAATTGAACAACTTCCTGATTAAACGACCGGATGTACGAGTATTGCAATCGCATCTCTGTCTAGAAGATGGTTTTTAACCACTTTATCGTGGGACTTATAACTAATATCAGGAGAATCTGGGGGGAATTTTAATTTATATACATATATTCATTCGTAGTTTACCAAAATGATAAGAGCAACCCACTATCTGCAAGACTTTATCGAGTTGCATTTTAATTTGGCAGATTGCTGTTTTTGCGAGAATTTCCAACTTTGGAAATTGTGATAAATCTTAAGTAATACATAAAAATATTGTTAGACCGTTTACAGTTTATATTTTGGGCATACAATTTTAATAATTGTAATTGTATTTTTACAAGCAGTATGGTATCTGAGCAATAAAAGTGATTAGTGGCTGTAAAATAAACGAAATTCTTTTACTATTTTACGGCCTATTGAACCTTTCGAATGGGGAATTTTGGGCGTGGTACTTATAATAAAATTCTAAAAAAAATCCCAATTTATCTATTTGCTTAGTAAAATAGTGATTCAGCTACCAGCTTCAGAAGTACCTTGTAAGTACCGGCTGATTCACTGGCTTAGACGAAATTTCTACGAATTTATGATACATGGTCTGAGTAACATCGAATGACATGAATATTGGGATGCATTAATTTGTTACAGTAAACATCCATCCTAAGGATTCATGACCGGTAACCAGTAAAGTGTTTTGGAAAGTGTCCACGAAATATCCAGAAATATTTCTGCAATATTATTCTGACAGCTCACAGAAGCAAAAATGATATAAGAAGCTTATTCGGATTTCGAAAAGTGCCTCTTATATAGACTTTTGCGAAAAGATTGAAACTGTTGGTGAAACCAGTAGGCCGGTCAAAGTCCTCCATAGGAGAAGATCAACCACTCTTACCTCGTGCTACACTCTTGCGTGAGACTCACGTCCAAAGCAACCTAATCAGAAGCAGATTACAACTCCTATTAACGTATCTGCTAGTGAACTGAATAACACAACAGACCGTAGCTCTTACATCTCATCGGTTGTGGTGACGGATGGGGCCATTAAACATATTGTTACTTCTTTTGATAGCTTCAAGTCACCTGACACCGATAGTATACTCCTATACCCAATTACGAGGGCGGTCCCAGAAATATCCGGCCTTACCAAGATATGACGGTAGTTGTTTGAATCTCACTGTATTAGAAAGGTAAAGAAAATCCACAAAGCGGTACTAAATGATCGTCGACTGAAAGTGCGCAAGCTAGCAGACATTGTAGGCATTTCAAATAGTGCGGTACATCGGATATTATTTGAAAATTTGGACATGAGAAAGCTGTGTGTAAAATGGGTGCCGCGTTTGCTCACACTCGAGCAAAACCAGTGTCTCGAAGTTTCAGAGCAACAAAGCAGAATTTTTGCGCCGTTTCATAACAATGGATGAAACATGGGTTCATCACTTTACACCCGAGACAAAAGAACAATCAAAACAATGGGTTCAAAAGGGAGAACCGGATCCAAGGAAGACGAAGACCGTTTCATTTGCAGGCAAGGTCATGGTGTCGATTTTTTTATTTTTTTTTGGATGCGCGTGGAATAATTTTCATTGACTATCTTGAAAAAGGAAACACTATCAACGGCCAGTATTATGCGAACTTATTGCAACGTTTGAGTGAAGAAATCAAGCAAAAACGGCCGCATTTAGCTAAGAAGAAAGTGCTTTTTTCATCAAGACAATGCACCAGCTCACAAATCCGTTACTGCAATGGCCAAAATTAATGAATTAAAGTTTGAATTGCTACCTCTTGCACCCCATTCGCCAGATTTAGCCCTCTCGGATTATTTTCTGTTCCCAAAGTGATCAAAGATTTTCTAAAGATGAAGAAATTATGTCGGGTGGGCAGCTAATGGCTATTTTGAGGAGCAAGACAGTTCTTATTATAAAAAGGGTATCGAACTTTTTGAACATCGCTGGGAGAAGTGTATAGAGCTGAAAGGCGATTATGTTGAAAAATAAATAAATTTTTTTAAATACTTCTGGCACCGCCATCGTATGTTATAAAAAGTTATAGATCAGCTGCTGTTAACTCTTATGAAAATTTTCACAGCTTGCCCGGCACTTTTTTTTTTTTTAAATTCCGCGCGCGCACCAAGGGGATATGGATACCCTTTTACTGGCTTTTCTCCAGTGGCGCGAGTGGGTAGTGTTGCAGTTTGAAACTCAGGTGTGTTTGGGTTCGATATTTTTCCCAGAGGTGGTTGTCAAACTGGAGCCAGTGCATCCTCAACAGTGGGTCTTAGTAGGTACTAGTTGTTAGTTCGTTACATTAAGCCCAGCCTGCAACCACTCCAACATCGGTGTTATGCCTTCATGTCGGAGTTGATGCCGACGGGATTTTCATATACTACATACAAATTCTATGAAAAGACTTTTCCAGAGAATTGCCTCGCACGGGATTCAAACCCGCGACCCTCTGCTTGAGGAGTCTATGCATATACCACTACACCACGGCCACCCCCACTGGCATACATACTGAAACCCTGGCAAACAATGAGAGTAGCCTTTATATCAAAAATTGGAGGACTACACGATAGCCAAGATCTTTAGATCTATAAGTCTGACTGCCTTAATGTTGAAGAGCATGAAGAGAATGATCTGCCTTGCGAATGGATCTTTTGTCTCCAATGCAACACGCCTACTAATGTGAAAGTTTTTGCAACAGTGCACTTCAATATTTAGTAGATAGAATTGAAACCGCACTCAACAAGAAAAAATACGAGCTGGACATTTTCATGGACTAAGGAAAATCATGAGGAGCTATATAGAACTGATCCACGTTTCGCTATAATGGAGACAAGTCAATGTAGTTTTCATTCCCGAAGCCCGAGAATACTTTCATGTTTTCCATCTTTCAGACTATCATCTTTCCTTCTCAAAACTCTAGAGTGACTGATACGATCCATATACGATCTATGATAAAATTGATCTACGACTTCCATCAACGGCTCAACATGCCTCCTTTAAAGGAAGCCGATGAAAACGGCTTTGCATACACTGATATGATATGATGAGATTGATAGCCGCTATCAAAGCCCTGGATTTAGTCTCACTAAAATCTGGAACCACGCTTGAATATGGATCATCTTTTAGAGAGATGACAGAGCAGTTTAGCCTTCACCTACAATATGTTTGGCGCCGGGCCACAGATACATTCCAGGAGATTGTAAGATTTGGCGACAAATTTGCCAAAACTGGAACCAATCTACCTATTCTACCGGAAAGGGGTAGCATCGGTGTACTATCAGTATTAAAGCTGGATGCTAATAAAAGAACAGACCTTGGGTGGACCGTTGGATCAACTTGTCTAGCGACCAAAGAGATCTGGCCAAAGCTGGGTCTGAATCGCTCTAAGAGTTTGATCTTTCAAAGTAGGAAACATCTTAGCACCATCATAGGTGTCACCACTGTAAATAGCCTTATAAGCAAACATACGATAAGGCTTGGCGTTTTTACAAATGATTTCTGTACAAGCTGTATGGACGAAGAGAAGGAAAAGACAGTCCTCCATCTGCTCTGTACATGTCTAGCTCTCTCCCAAAAAACTCCACTTAGGAGCTTTCTTCTACAATGACTTAAACGACCTAAAGAATACAGTCGTTAACAGTCTTCTGCGCTTCATCATAAGATCAAATTGGTTCCATGAGTAAGAGGATCACAGATCCACGTGGCGTTACAATAGGCCAATAGGCCTAAGTGGGTTGAGCTTTCTAGCAGTCACTTTTAACTAACCTAACCTAAGATGCTTTCGGCAACGCAACTTTTAACGGCATGTGTAACTCGACCAGACAACACAGCGTAAACGAATCACTAATTTTGTGGATTGCTTAATACTGATTACAAATGCTGATTGTGGTTAATATGTAATGAACGGGGTAAAGAGTTGTTGTTCTCTGTGCATGTCTCCATTACTATGATGCACGTTGACCAACTCAATGCTCAATAGCTTCGATGTCTATACACAAGCATATGCAGATGCTGTCGCTATACTGTCTATTGGATAGTGTCTAGTGACTGTCTGCTCTAAGGAGCAGGCAATTCTAGGCCTGATCGACAGTACAAATGGGCTTGAGGTCAATCCTCTCAAAACTGAGGATATTCTCTTTACAGTCTCTTCCGACTGATCTGACAATTCTCCAAAGAAGCTAAGCATTTGGGTGTCGTCCTGGATAACAAACTTCTATGGACTAAACATGTTACGTCAAAAGCCTCCTCACATAGGGCCTATTACCGAAAAGGGTCCTCTGGCTGTATACGGCTATGATAAGGCCAAGTATATATCTGATACGTCGGTTGTCTGGTGAACTAAGCTCTTAGGAAAATACGTGCTTGCTAATTTTACCCAACTCCAAGGAACGGATTGTCTCGGTTGCATGGAGGTTTTCCCTGAAACACCTGACACCGCTCTTGGCGCATTGATCAATCTCTCACGCCTTGATACTCATATCATATGGTGAACTCTCAAAGGCATCCTCTATTCAAAAATAAGTGGTACAACACGCACTGGAGCTTTGATGACCTTGCTGCGCGCCGACTGACTTTTGACTCTAGTCCTATGGACATGCTATCTGACGCATTTTTTTCTACACCTGCTGTAGAAAAAATACGAAATCGACTGAGCTCAAGACTGGTTTCGGCCTGATTTCGGCAAACTAGGGTTAGGAAAGGAATGCAGTCAGGTTTTCACGTCTGGCTCCAAAACCGATATGGGATATGGCGCTGATGTCTTTCTAGGGGATGACAGCCCTTGTTGCTTCCAGTAAGACTTCTCTGAACGCAGTCAGAAGGCTAAGTCTTGTATGAGTCCCAGGTCGCAGTCGCAGATGAATTTGCCAGGCAAAGCTCAGACGATAAATTTGCAGCCGTCGAAACTACGTTGGGTTTGCTTAGGTCCTAGACTAAGACTTTCATTGTCAGTTAGGTTTCATATGAGCAGAACTGTATATAGCATGACTCTCCATCTTGCAGGCGGGCCAAACGAATACTTCACGATGCCTTCAAGAAGTCAACGGCATTCTCGCTGAGGGACTGCACATTGTTAACTGGCGTTGTAACGGGGTACTTAACTTTTGCTATTATCTTAAATGTGCTAGAAATAAGTGATACAAAATCCTGCGACACTTTCTATGAAAGTGCTGATGACACATCTGTGAATGTGCGGCTTACGCTCGCATCAGGCTGCAGGTACTGTGGTGAGGACTGGTACTGTAGGCTCTATATCAGTGAAAGGATTACTCATCTTCCTTCGTAAGGTTGAAAGATTCCATTAAAAGGAACTTACAAGGAATACAATGGACTAATTCTTTGTCTGCTGAGTGCTCTGTTCCGAAATAAAAATCCGATACCGGACATCTTTACAGAAGATACAAACTTACTTTTGTCTTCCAAGAAGAGATTAACGCAATCCGGATGGTGAGACAAATAGTGAAAAATCAGTGGAGGGCGAGAAATATCAACCTACGTTTAAGATCTTGCTGAAACTTCTCACAACTTCTTTAAATGCATCCAGAGAGCGAAATTCACTTGTTTGAGTCTCATGTCACAATGAGATCGTGGGTTGTGACTGCCTGCGTCCTTAGTTAAGAATTACATCTACAATTCGGTTTTATATGAGCATAACTGCAGATGCAATGGCTCTACTCCAAACTGGTGCTTTCCGACGTCTTTGAGACGTCATATTTCTGTCTATCACTAGGAAAGACTGCAGACTGTTTACTGGCATCATGATGGGGTACATTTCTACAATCATCGTCAAACTAGAAGGTTCTTTGTGGCGGCGCACATGACTCGTTGACAACATTCCTATAAGTATTCTACGGCTTATGTATGGGGGTAAGATTTAGAGAAGTTTGTGGGAAACGCGGTCGGCAAAGATTCTAGCGGTCTATTGTGATTCCAACTTTTCAACGTCGAACTTTTGTGGTATAATTTGGCTTCGTTCTACCTGCGATATCCGCATTCGTATCTCAGCTGTAACATGAAAAGATCCGACTCGTTGTTTACTCTGCGGAAAGCTGGAATATTCAGAATGCTAGAGGAGTGTGTGTCGTCGCAATGTTGCAATATGGTCAATCAGGTTGACGATTGATTGATTGCACGTAGTGTCATGTAGATTGTATTTTCTGATGACCCGCTCAAAGATGACTTCCCAGCCTAACACAATTTTGTTGTGATAGAAAGGCGCTGTCATATAGGAGGTCATAGGATTCGTCTTTGATGCTGTTATCCTTACATTCTGTAGGGACATGAACGTGTATCAAGCTAATATTTCTAAATCTAACCTTGATGCAGACGATTATGAGGCGTTCGCTTACATCCCGAAACTATAAGACTTCTCTTCCTTGGTCTGCCTCGAAAAGCAAGTCCACATCTAAATAAATGTCCTTCCGGGCCAACGAATAGCACTAATTGAATTGCGGTAATATGTTCTTCATAGCAGTTCATAGCCTCTGCGAGTTTTTCGCATCCCATGCGCAAATATATCCATGCATACCAGCGGATCTTGGTTGTCTCTGAACTGTGTTTTTTTTTTTTTTTTTTTCAAAGTAAGGATATTACCCCCAGGACCAATCCTTAATAAAACCGGTGGGGTTATGAGAGCCTATTAAGATTTTTTGCATAACCATTTCTACTACAGCGTCCCGACGTTGAAGTAGCTCTTACAAGAGGTATGCACCAAGCAGCTCAAATTGACTTCAGCTGTGGGAGGATCCGCTGAATCAGATAACAAATGAAAAAGGGAGTGGAGAATTTTACGGTACTAATTTGCACGCGACCAGTTTGAAGGCAAAGACGACACGAGAAACTGAAATAACTCCTGATGGGTGAAACAAATGTCGCATCTCGAAACTATATCAAAAAGTCCTAGACAGTCAACAGAACAATACTACAGGACAGGACAGGACAGTCAAATTGGCTTTGTCGGAAATAGGTCGACAAATGAAACAATTCTAAATTCTAAACCTTCCCCGACATCACCAGATCGATGAGTATGTCTGCTACAACTTTCTCGAATGCTCAATCGACAACAACAACTCGAGTAGAAAAAGGCATCAAAACAAATACTCCCAACAATAGTAAATTTCTCAAAAAAATGTTTTAATACTCTTTATCTACATAATTAAATCGTTTAATCATATGTTGCATGGACATTGTGTCCATAATACTTAACTTAAGAGCTACAAGCCTCTGGTGAGATAATACTGGGCGCAACATGCTGCACAGATACTGTAAGACAAGGGCGGCTTAATCTGGAAAAAAAATTGCATTTAAGAGACACAATTAACATATCAGACCACAGTGTTAGTAGTACCTGTCTGGGTTGAACTGAAGACTTGATTATAGATTACAACCGCCGGCCAGTTCTGTAGTTCAAAAGTTCCTGTTCTGAAGCTCTAACAACAAGCCGATGAAGATCCTCTCTATTGTTGTCAATTTTGTTCAAAGAAAGTAATTTGCGCGCCTTTAAGGTCCCAAACGCCGCGAAAGGGGTGCTAGATAATCCCTCTTCTGTTGCCGGTGTTGCAAACGTGGTAGGAGTTCCAGAATTGCTGGTGCTATTTCCATCTTCTGTTGTCGATGTTACAATTGTCGTACGTCTAACAGACGTGCTAGAGGTAGATTGCTTTTCTTCCGTTGTCGGTGTTGTAAATGTGGAGGAAATATCAGAACTGCTGGTTCCACTTTTCTCTTCTGTTAACCATATTCCAACTGAAGTAGGGCTATCAGTTGGTGTTGCAACTGCGACGGAAGTACTAGACCTACTAGTGCTGTATCCCTCTTCTGTTGTCGATGTCTCAACTGTTGTAGGGCTATCAGACGCGCTAGTGGTAGGCAATATTTCTTCTGTTGTCGGTGTCGCAACTGTGGTAGAGGTTCCAGAACTAGTGGTAGTCCTTCCCTCTTCTGTTGTCGATGTTGCAACTGCTGTAGGGCTATTAGACGTGCTAGTGGTAGGCAATATTTCCTCTGTTGTCGGTGTCGCAACTGTTGTAGAGGTACCAGAACTACTGGTGCTACTACCCTCTTCTGTTGTCAATGATCCAACAGTGGTAGAGCTGTCAGACGTTCTGGTTGTGGACTGTCCTTCTTCCGTTGTCGGTTTTGCAACTGTGATGGAAGTGCTAGAGCTACTAGTGCTACTCCCCTTTACTGTTGTCGATGTTTCAACTGTTGTTGGGCTATCAGACGTGCTAGTGGTAGGCAATATTTCTTTTGTTGTCGGTGTCGCAACTGTGGTAGAGGTACTAGAACTAGTGGTAGTACTTCCCTCTTCTGTTGTCGATGTTGCAACTGCTGTAGGGCTATCAGACGAGCTAGTGGTAGGCAATATTTCCTCTGTTGTCGGTGTCGCAACTGTTGTAGAGGTACCAGAACTACTGGTGCTACTACCCTCTTCTGTTGTCAATGATCCAACAGTGGTAGAGCTGTGTGACGTTCTAGTTGTGGACTGTCCTTCTTCCGTTGTCGGTTTTGTAACTGTGATGGAAGTGCTAGAGCTACTAGTGCTACTTCCCTCTTCTGTTGTCGATGTTGCAACTGCTGTAGGGCTATCAGACGCGCTAGTGGTAGGCAATATTTCTTCTGTTGTCGGTGTCGCAACTGTGGTAGAGGTTCCAGAACTAGTGGTAGTACTTCCCTCTTCTGTTGTCGATGTTGCAACTGCTGTAGGGCTATCAGACGAGCTAGTGGTAGGCAATATTTCCTCTGTTGTCGGTGTCGCAACTGTTGTAGAGGTACCAGAACTACTGGTGCTACTACCCTCTTCTGTTGTCAATGATCCAACAGTGGTAGAGCTGTCTGACGTTCTAGTTGTGGACTGTCCTTCTTCCGTTGTCGGTTTTGCAACTGTGATGGAAGTACTGGAGCTACTAGTGCTACTCCCCTTTACTGTTGTCGATGTTTCAACTGTTGTTGGGCTATCAGACGTGCTAGTGGTAGGCAATATTTCTTCTGTTGTCGGTGTCGCAACTGTGGTAGAGGTACTAGAACTAGTGGTAGTACTTCCCTCTTCTGTTGTCGATGTTGCAACTGCTGTAGGGCTATCAGACGAGCTAGTGGTAGGCAATATTTCCTCTGTTGTCGGTGTCGCAACTGTAGAGGTACCAGAACTACTAGTTCTACTACCCTCTTCTGTTGTCAATGATCCAACAGTGGTAGAGCTGTCAGACGTTCTAGTTGTGGACTGTCCTTCTTCCGTTGTCGGTTTTGCAACTGTGATGGAAGTGCTGGAGCTACTAGTGCTACTCCCCTTTACTGTTGTCGATGTTTCAACTGTTGTTGGGCTATCAGACGTGCTAGTGGTAGGCAATATTTCTTCTGTTGTCGGTGTCGCAACTGTGGTAGAGGTACTAGAACTAGTGGTAGTACTTCCCTCTTCTGTTGTCGATGTTGCAACTGCTGTAGGGCTATCAGACGAGCTAGTGGTAGGCAATATTTCCTCTGTTGTCGGTGTCGCAACTGCTGTAGGGCTATCAGACGAGCTAGTGGTAGGCAATATTTCCTCTGCTGTCGGTGTCGCAACTGTTGTAGAGGTACCAGAACTACTGGTGCTACTACCCTCTTCTGTTGTCAATGATCCAACAGTGGTAGAGCTGTCTGACGTTCTAGTTGTGGACTGTCCTTCTTCCGTTGTCGGTTTTGCAACTGTGATGGAAGTGCTAGAGCTACTAGTGCTACTCCCCTTTACTGTTGTCGATGTTTCAACTGTTGTTGGGCTATCAGACGTGCTAGTGGTAGGCAATATTTCTTCTGTTGTCGGTGTCGCAACTGTGGTAGAGGTACTAGAACTAGTGGTAGTACTTCCCTCTTCTGTTGTCGATGTTGCAACTGCTGTAGGGCTATCAGACGAGCTAGTGGTAGGCAATATTTCCTCTGTTGTCGGTGTCGCAACTGTAGAGGTACCAGAACTACTAGTTCTACTACCCTCTTCTGTTGTCAATGATCCAACAGTGGTAGAGCTGTCAGACGTTCTAGTTGTGGACTGTCCTTCTTCCGTTGTCGGTTTTGCAACTGTGATGGAAGTGCTAGAGCTACTAGTGCTACTCCCCTTTACTGTTGTCGATGTTTCAACTGTTGTTGGGCTATCAGACGTGCTAGTGGTAGGCAATATTTCTTCTGTTGTCGGTGTCGCAACTGTGGTAGAGGTACTAGAACTAGTGGTAGTACTTCCCTCTTCTGTTGTCGATGTTGCAACTGCTGTAGGGCTATCAGACGCGCTAGTGGTAGGCAATATTTCTTCTGTTGTCGGTGTCGCAACTGTGGTAGAGGTTCCAGAACCAGTGGTAGTACTTCCCTCTTCTGTTGTCGATGTTGCAACTGCTGTAGGGCTATCAGACGAGCTAGTGGTAGGCAATATTTCCTCTGTTGTCGGTGTCGCAACTGTAGAGGTACCAGAACTACTAGTTCTACTACCCTCTTCTGTTGTCAATGATCCAACAGTGGTAGAGCTATCAGACGTTCTAGTTGTGGACTGTCCTTCTTCCGTTGTCGGTTTTGCAACTGTGATGGAAGTGCTAGAGCTACTAGTGCTACTCCCCTTTACTGTTGTCGATGTTTCAACTGTTGTTGGGCTATCAGACGTGCTAGTGGTAGGCAATATTTCTTCTGTTGTCGGTGTCGCAACTGTGGTAGAGGTACTAGAACTAGTGGTAGTACTTCCCTCTTCTGTTGTCGATGTTGCAACTGCTGTAGGGCTATCAGACGAGCTAGTGGTAGGCAATATTTCCTCTGTTGTCGGTGTCGCAACTGTTGTAGAGGTACCAGCACTACTGGTGCTACTACCCTCTTCTGTTGTCAATGATCCAACAGTGGTAGAGCTGTGTGACGTTCTAGTTGTGGACTGTCCTTCTTCCGTTGTCGGTTTTGTAACTGTGATGGAAGTGCTAGAGCTACTAGTGCTACTTCCCTCTTCTGTTGTCGATGTTGCAACTGCTGTAGGGCTATCAGACGCGCTAGTGGTAGGCAATATTTCTTCTGTTGTCGGTGTCGCAACTGTGGTAGAGGTTCCAGAACTAGTAATAGTACTTCCCTCTTCTGTTGTCGATGTTGCAACTGCTGTATGGCTATCAGACGAGCTAGTGGTAGGCAATATTTCCTCTGTTGTCGGTGTCGCAACTGTTGTAGAGGTACCAGAACTACTGGTGCTACTACCCTCTTCTGTTGTCAATGATCCAACAGTGGTAGAGCTGTCTGACGTTCTAGTTGTGGACTGTCCTTCTTCCGTTGTCGGTTTTGCAACTGTGATGGAAGTGCTAGAGCTACTAGTGCTACTCCCCTTTACTGTTGTCGATGTTTCAACTGTTGTTGGGCTATCAGACGTGCTAGTGGTAGGCAATATTTCTTCTGTTGTCGGTGTCGCAACTGTGGTAGAGGTACTAGAACTAGTGGTAGTACTTCCCTCTTCTGTAGTCGATGTTGCAACTGCTGTAGGGCTATCAGACGAGCTAGTGGTAGGCAATATTTCCTCTGTTGTCGGTGTCGCAACTGTAGAGGTACCAGAACTACTAGTTCTACTACCCTCTTCTGTTGTCAATGATCCAACAGTGGTAGAGCTGTCAGACGTTCTAGTTGTGGACTGTCCTTCTTCCGTTGTCGGTTTTGCAACTGTGATGGAAGTGCTAGAGCTACTATTGCTACTCCCCTTTACTGTTGTCGATGTTTCAACTGTTGTTGGGCTATCAGACGTGCTAGTGGTAGGCAATATTTCTTCTGTTGTCGGTGTCGCAACTGTGGTAGAGGTACTAGAACTAGTGGTAGTACTTCCCTCTTCTGTTGTCGATGTTACAACTGCTGTAGGGCTATCAGACGTGCTAGTGGTAGGCGCTATTTCTTCTGTTGTCGGTGTCACAACTGTAGTAGAGATACCAGAGCTACTGGTCCTACTTCCCTCTTCTGTTGACAATGATCCAACAGTGGTAGGGCTGTCAGACATGCTAGTTGTGGACTGTCCATCTTCCGTTGTCGGTTTTGCAACTGTGATGGAAGTACTAGAGCTACTAGTGCCACTTCCCTCTTCTGCTGACGATGTTTCAACTGTTGTTGGGCTATCAGACGTGCTAGTGGTAGGCAATATTTCTTCTGTTGTCGGTGTCGCAACTGTGGTAGAGGTACCAGAACTAGTGGTAGTACTTCCCTCTTCTGTTGGCGATGTTGCAACTGCTGTAGGGCTATCAGACGTGCTAGTTCTAGGCAATATTTCTTCTGTTGTCGGTGTTGCAACGGTGGAAGAAGTACCAGACCTACTGGTGCTTCTTCCCCCTTCTGTTGACGATGTTACAACTGTTGTAGGGCTATCAGGCGTGCTAGTGGTAGGCGCTATTTCTTCTGTTGTCGGTGTCACAACTGTAGTAGAGATACCAGAGCTACTGGTTCTACTTCCCTCTTCTGTTGGCAATGATCCAAAAGTGGTAGGGCTGTCAAACATGATAGTTGTGGCCTGTCCGTCTTCCGTTGTCGGCTTTGCGACTGTGGTGGAAGTACTAGAGCTACTAGTGCTACTTCCCTCTTTTGTTGTCGATGTTACAACTGTTGTAGGGATATCAGACGCGGTAGTGGTAGGCAATATTTCTTCTGTTGTCGGTGTCGCAACTGTGGTAGAGGTTCCAGAACTAGTAGTAGTACTTCCCTTTTCTGTTGTCGATGTTGCAACTGCTGTAGGGCTATCAGACGTGCTAGTGGTAGGCAATATTTCCTCTGTTGTCGGTGTCGCAACTGTGGTAGAGGTACCAGAACTACTGGTGCTACTCCCTTTTTCTGTTGTCAATGATCCAACAGTGGTAGGGCTGTCAGAGGTTCTAGTTGTGGACTGTCCTTCTTCCGTTGTCGGTTTTCCAACTGTGATGGAAGTGCTAGAGCTACTAGTGCTACTTCCCTCTTCTGTTGGCGATGTTTCAACTGTTGTTGGGCTATCAGACGTGCTAGTGGTAGGCGCTATTTCTTCTGTTGTCGGTGTCGCAACTGTAGTAGAGATACCAGAGCTACTGGTCCTACTTCCCTCTTCTGTTGACAATGTTCCAACAGTGGTAGGGCTGTCAGACGTTCTAGTTGTGGACTGTCCTTCCTCCGTTGTCGGTTTTGCAACTGTGATGGAAGTGCTAGAGCTACTAGTGCTACTTCCCTCTACTGTTGTCGATGTTTCAACTGTTGTTAGGCTATCAGACGCGCTAGCGGTAGGCAATATTTCTTCTGTTGTCGGTGTCGCAACTGTGGTAGTGGTAAAAGAACTAGTGGTAGTACTTCCCTCTTCTGTTGTCGATGTTGCAACTGCTGTAGGGCTATCAGACGTGCTAGTTCTAGGCAATATTTCTTCTGTTGTCGGTGTCTTAAGTGTGGTAGATGTACCAGAACTAGTGGTAGTACTTCCCTCTTCTGTTGTCGATGTTGCAACTGCTGTAGGGCTATCAGACGTGCTAGTGGTAGGCAATATTTCTTCTGTTGTCGGTGTGGCAACTGTGGTAGAGGTACCAGAACTACTGGTGCTACTACCCTCTTCTGTTGGCAATGATCCAACAGTGGTAGGGCTGTCAGACGTTCTAGTTGTGGACTGTCCTTCTTCCGTTGTCGGTTTTGCAACAGTGATGGAAGTGCTAGAGCTACTAGTGCTACTTTCCTCTTCTGTTGTTGATGTTACAACTGTTGTAGGGCTATCAGAGGTGCTAGTGGTAGGCGCTATTTCTTCTGTTGTCGGTGTCGCAACTGTAGTAGGGATACCAGAGCTACTGGTCCTACTTCCCTCTTCTGTTGACAATGTTCCAACAGTGGTAGGGCTGTCAGACGTTCTAGTTGTGGACTGTCCTTCTTCCGTTGTCGGTTTTGCAACAGTGATGGAAGTGCTAGAGCTACTAGTGCTACTTTCCTCTTCTGTTGTTGATGTTACAACTGTTGTAGGGCTATCAGAGGTGCTAGTGGTAGGCGCTATTTCTTCTGTTGTCGGTGTCACAACTGTAGTAGAGATACCAGACCTACTGGTCCTGCTTCCCTCTTCTGTTGTCAATGTTCCAACAGCGGTAGGGCTGTCAGACGTTCTAGTTGTAGACGGTCCTTCTTCCGTTGTCGGTTTTGCAACTGTGATGGAAGTACTAGAGCTACTAGTGCTACTTCCCTCTTCTGCTGTCGATGTTTCAACTATTGTAGGGCTATCAGACGTGCTAGTGGTAGGCAATATTTCTTCTGTTGTCATTGTCGCAACTGTGGTAAAAGTACCAGAACTAGTGGTGGTACTTCCCTCTTCTCTTGTCGATGTTAAAACTGTTGTAGAGCTATCAGACGTGCTAGTGGTAGGCAATATTTCTTCTGTTGTCGGTGTCGCAACTGTGGTAAAGGTACCAGAACTAGTGGTGGTACTTCCCTCTTCTGTTTTCGATGTTACAACTCTTGTAGGGCTATCAGACGTGCTAGTGGTAGGCAATATTTCTTCTGTTGTCGGTGTCACGACTGTGGAAGAAGTACCAGAGCTACTGGTGCTACTTCCCTCTTCTGTTATCGATGTTCTAACAGTGGTAGGGCTGTCAGACGTTCTAGTTGAAGACGGTCCTTCTTCCGTTGTCGGTTTTGCAACTGTGATGGAAGTACTAGAGCTACTAGTGCTACTTCCCTCTTCTGTTGTCGATGTTACAACTGCTGTAGGGCTATCAGACGTGCTAGTGGTAGGCGCTATTTCTTCTGTTGTCGGTGTCACAACTGTAGTAGAGATACCAGAGCTACTGGTCCTACTTCCCTCTTCTGTTGACAATGATCCAACAGTGGTAGGGCTGTCAGACGTTCTAGTTGTAGACGGTCCTTCTTCCGTTGTCGGTTTTGCAACTGTGATGGAAGTACTAGAGCTACTAGTGCTACTTCCCTCTTCTGCTGTCGATGTTTCAACTATTGTAGGGCTATCAGACGTGCTAGTGGTAGGCAATATTTCTTCTGTTGTCATTGTCGCAACTGTGGTAAAAGTACCAGAACTAGTGGTGGTACTTCCCTCTTCTCTTGTCGATGTTAAAACTGTTGTAGAGCTATCAGACGTGCTAGTGGTAGGCAATATTTCTTCTGTTGTCGGTGTCGCAACTGTGGTAGAGGTACCAGAACTAGTGGTGGTACTTCCCTCTTCTGTTTTCGATGTTACAACTGTTGTAGGGCTATCAGACGTGCTAGTGGTAGGCAATATTTCTTCTGTTGTCGGTGTCGCGACTGTGGAAGAAGTACCAGAGCTACTGGTGCTACTTCCCTCTTCTGTTATCGATGTTCTAACAGTGGTAGGGCTCTCAGACGTGCTAGTTGTAGACGGTCCATCTTCCGTTGTCGGTTTTGCAACTATGATGGAAGTACTAGAGCTACTAGTGCCACTTCCCTCTTCTGTTGACGATGTTTCAACTGTTGTAGAGCTATCAGACGTGCTAGTTTTAGGCAATATTTCTTCTGTTGTCGGTGTCGCAACTGTGGTAGAGGTACCAGAACTAGTAGTGGTACTTCCCTCTTCTGTTGTCGATGTTCCAACAGCGGTAGGGCTGTCAGACGTGCTAGTGGTAGGCAATATTTCTTCTGTTGTCGGTGTCGCAACTGTGGTAGAGGTACCAGAGCTACTGGTGCTACTTCCCTCTTCTGTTGTCAATGTTCCAACAGCGGTAGGGCTGTCAGACGTTCTAGTTGTGGACTGTCCTTCTTCCGTTGTCGGTTTTGCAACTGTGATGGAAGTGCTAGAGCTACTAGTGCTACTTCCCTCTTCTGTTGTCGATGTTACAACTGTTGTAGGGATATCAGACGTGCTAGTGGTAGGCAATATTTCTTCTGTTGTCGGTGTCGCGACTGTGGAAGAAGTACCAGAGCTACTGGTGCTACTTCCCTCTTCTGTTGTCGATGTTCCAACAGCGGTAGGGCTGCCAGACGTGCTAGTGGTAGGCAATATTTCTTCTGTTGTCGGTGTCGCAACTGTGGTAGAGGTACCAGAACTAGTGGTAGTAATTCCCTCTTCTGTTGTCGATGTTGCAACTGCTGTAGGGCTGTCAGACGTTCTAGTCGTGGACTGTCCTTCTTCCGTTGTCGGTTTTGCAACTGTGATGGGAGTGCTAGAGCTACTAGTGCTACTTCCCTCTTCTGTTGTCGATGTTTCAACTGTTGTTGGGCTATCAGACATGCTAGTGGTAGGCAATATTTCTTCTGTTGTCGGTGTCGCAACTGTGGAAGAAGTACCAGAGCTACTGGTGCTACTTCCCTCTTCTGTTGTCGATGTTCCAACAGCGGTAGGGCTGTCAGACGTGCTAGTGGTAGGCAATATTTCTTCTGTTGTCGGTGTCGCAACTGTGGTGGAGATACCAGAACTACTGGTGCTAATTTCCTCTTCTGTTGTCGATGTTTCAACTGTTGTAGAGCTATCAGACGTGCTAGTTTTAGGCAATATTTCTTCTGTTGTCGGTGTCGCAACTGTGGTAGAGGTACCAGAACTAGTAGTGGTACTTCCCTCTTCTGTTGTCGATGTTCCAACAGCGGTAGGGCTGTCAGACGTGCTAGTGGTAGGCAATATTTCTTCTGTTGTCGGTGTCGCAACTGTGGTAGAGGTACCAGAGCTACTGGTGCTACTTCCCTCTTCTGTTGTCAATGTTCCAACAGCGGTAGGGCTGTCAGACGTTCTAGTTGTGGACTGTCCTTCTTCCGTTGTCGGTTTTGCAACTGTGATGGAAGTGCTAGAGCTACTAGTGCTACTTCCCTCTTCTGTTGTCGATGTTTCAACTGTTGTAGGGCTATCAGACGTGCTAGTGGTAGGCAATATTTCTTCTGTTGTCGGTGTCGCGACTGTGGAAGAAGTACCAGAGCTACTGGTGCTACTTCCCTCTTCTGTTGTCGATGTTCCAACAGCGGTAGGGCTGTCAGACGTGCTAGTGGTAGGCAATATTTCTTCTGTTGTCGGTGTCGCAACTGTGGTAGAGGTACCAGAACTAGTGGTAGTAATTCCCTCTTCTGTTGTCGATGTTGCAACTGCTGTAGGGCTGTCAGACGTTCTAGTCGTGGACTGTCCTTCTTCCGTTGTCGGTTTTGCAACTGTCATGGGAGTGCTAGAGCTACTAGTGCTACTTCCCTCTTCTGTTGTCGATGTTTCAACTGTTGTTGGGCTATCAGATATGCTAGTGGTAGGCAATATTTCTTCTGTTGTCGGTGTCGCAACTGTGGAAGAAGTACCAGAGCTACTGGTGCTACTTCCCTCTTCTGTTGTCGATGTTCCAACAGCGGTAGGGCTGTCAGACGTGCTAGTGGTAGGCAATATTTCTTCTGTTGTCGGTGTCGCAACTGTGGTGGAGATACCAGAACTACTGGTGCTAATTTCCTCTTCTGTTGTCGATGTTAAAACTGTTGTAGAGCTATCAGACGTGCTAGTTTTAGGCAATATTTCTTCTGTTGTCGGTGTCGCAACTGTGGTAGAGGTACCAGAACTAGTAGTGGTACTTCCCTCTTCTGTTGTCGATGTTCCAACAGCGGTAGGGCTGTCAGACGTGCTAGTGGTAGGCAATATTTCTTCTGTTGTCGGTGTCGCAACTGTGGTAGAGGTACCAGAGCTACTGGTGCTACTTCCCTCTTCTGTTGTCAATGTTTCAACAGCGGTAGGGCTGTCAGACGTTCTAGTTGTGGACTGTCCTTCTTCCGTTGTCGGTTTTGCAACTGTGATGGAAGTGCTAGAGCTACTAGTGCTACTTCCCTCTTCTGTTGTCGATGTTACAACTGTTGTAGGGATATCAGACGTGCTAGTGGTAGGCAATATTTCTTCTGTTGTCGGTGTCGCGACTGTGGAAGAAGTACCAGAGCTACTGGTGCTACTTCCCTCTTCTGTTGTCGATGTTCCAACAGCGGTAGGGCTGTCAGACGTGCTAGTGGTAGGCAATATTTCTTCTGTTGTCGGTGTCGCAACTGTGGTAGAGGTACCAGAACTAGTGGTAGTAATTCCCTCTTCTGTTGTCGATGTTGCAACTGCTGTAGGGCTGTCAGACGTTCTAGTCGTGGACTGTCCTTCTTCCGTTGTCGGTTTTGCAACTGTGATGGGAGTGCTAGAGCTACTAGTGCTACTTCCCTCTTCTGTTGTCGATGTTTCAACTGTTGTTGGGCTATCAGACATGCTAGTGGTAGGCAATATTTCTTCTGTTGTCGGTGTCGCAACTGTGGAAGAAGTACCAGAGCTACTGGTGCTACTTCCCTCTTCTGTTGTCGATGTTCCAACAGCGGTAGGGCTGTCAGACGTGCTAGTGGTAGGCAATATTTCTTCTGTTGTCGGTGTCGCAACTGTGGTGGAGATACCAGAACTACTGGTGCTACTTCCCTCTTCTGTTGTCGATGTTTCAACTGTTGTTGGGCTATCAGACATGCTAGTGGTAGGCAATATTTCTTCTGTTGTCGGTGTCGCAACTGTGGTAGAGGTACCAGAACTAGTAGTGGTACTTCCCTCTTCTGTTGTCGATGTTCCAACAGCGGTAGGGCTGTCAGACGTGCTAGTGGTAGGCAATATTTCCTCTGTTGTCGGTGTCGCAACTGTGGTAGAGGTACCAGAGCTACTGGTGCTACTTCCCTCTTCTGTTGTCAATGTTCCAACAGCGGTAGGGCTGTCAGACGTTCTAGTTGTGGACTGTCCTTCTTCCGTTGTCGGTTTTGCAACTGTGATGGAAGTGCTAGAGCTACTAGTGCTACTTCCCTCTTCTGTTGTCGATGTTACAACTGTTGTAGGGATATCAGACGTGCTAGTGGTAGGCAATATTTCTTCTGTTGTCGGTGTCGCGACTGTGGAAGAAGTACCAGAGCTACTGGTGCTACTTCCCTCTTCTGTTGTCGATGTTCCAACAGCGGTAGGGCTGTCAGACGTGCTAGTGGTAGGCAATATTTCTTCTGTTGTCGGTGTCGCAACTGTGGTAGAGGTACCAGAACTAGTGGTAGTAATTCCCTCTTCTGTTGTCGATGTTGCAACTGCTGTAGGGCTGTCAGACGTTCTAGTCGTGGACTGTCCTTCTTCCGTTGTCGGTTTTGCAACTGTGATGGGTGTGCTAGAGCTACTAGTGCTACTTCCCTCTTCTGTTGTCGATGTTTCAACTGTTGTTGGGCTATCAGATATGCTAGTGGTAGGCAATATTTCTTCTGTTGTCGGTGTCGCAACTGTGGAAGAAGTACCAGAGCTACTGGTGCTACTTCCCTCTTCTGTTGTCGATGTTCCAACAGCGGTAGGGCTGTCAGACGTGCTAGTGGTAGGCAATATTTCTTCTGTTGTCGGTGTCGCAACTGTGGAAGAGGTACCAGAACTAGTGGTGGTACTTCCCTCTTCTGTTTTCGATGTTACAACTGTTGTAGGGCTATCAGACGTGCTAGTGGTAGGCAATATTTCTTCTGTTGTCGGTGTCGCGACTGTGGAAGAAGTACCAGAACTAGTAGTGGTACTTCCCTCTTCTGTTGTCGATGTTCCAACAGCGGTAGGGCTGTCAGACGTGCTAGTGGTAGGCAATATTTCTTCTGTTGTCGGTGTCGCAACTGTGGTAGAGGTACCAGAGCTACTGGTGCTACTTCCCTCTTCTGTTGTCAATGTTCCAACAGCGGTAGGGCTGTCAGACGTTCTAGTTGTGGACTGTCCTTCTTCCGTTGTCGGTTTTGCAACTGTGATGGAAGTGCTAGAGCTACTAGTGCTACTTCCCTCTTCTGTTGTCGATGTTACAACTGTTGTAGGGATATCAGACGTGCTAGTGGTAGGCAATATTTCTTCTGTTGTCGGTGTCGCGACTGTGGAAGAAGTACCAGAGCTACTGGTGCTACTTCCCTCTTCTGTTGTCGATGTTCCAACAGCGGTAGGGCTGTCAGACGTGCTAGTGGTAGGCAATATTTCTTCTGTTGTCGGTGTCGCAACTGTGGTAGAGGTACCAGAACTAGTGGTAGTAATTCCCTCTTCTGTTGTCGATGTTGCAACTGCTGTAGGGCTGTCAGACGTTCTAGTCGTGGACTGTCCTTCTTCCGTTGTCGGTTTTGCAACTGTGATGGGAGTGCTAGAGCTACTAGTGCTACTTCCCTCTCCTGTTGTCGATGTTTCAACTGTTGTTGGGCTATCAGACATGCTAGTGGTAGGCAATATTTCTTCTGTTGTCGGTGTCGCAACTGTGGAAGAAGTACCAGAGCTACTGGTGCTACTTCCCTCTTCTGTTGTCGATGTTCCAACAGCGGTAGGGCTGTCAGACGTGCTAGTGGTAGGCAATATTTCTTCTGTTGTCGGTGTCGCAACTGTGGTGGAGATACCAGAACTACTGGGGCTAATTTCCTCTTCTGTTGTCGATGTTTCAACTGTTGTAGAGCTATCAGACGTGCTAGTTTTAGGCAATATTTCTTCTGTTGTCGGTGTCGCAACTGTGGTAGAGGTACCAGAACTAGTAGTGGTACTTCCCTCTTCTGTTGTCGATGTTCCAACAGCGGTAGGGCTGTCAGACGTGCTAGTGGTAGGCAATATTTCCTCTGTTGTCGGTGTCGCAACTGTGGTAGAGGTACCAGAGCTACTGGTGCTACTTCCCTCTTCTGTTGTCAATGTTCCAACAGCGGTAGGGCTGTCAGACGTTCTAGTTGTGGACTGTCCTTCTTCCGTTGTCGGTTTTGCAACTGTGATGGAAGTGCTAGAGCTACTAGTGCTACTTCCCTCTTCTGTTGTCGATGTTACAACTGTTGTAGGGATATCAGACGTGCTAGTGGTAGGCAATATTTCTTCTATTGTCGGTGTCGCGACTGTGGAAGAAGTACCAGAGCTACTGGTGCTACTTCCCTCTTCTGTTGTCGATGTTCCAACAGCGGTAGGGCTGTCAGACGTGCTAGTGGTAGGCAATATTTCTTCTGTTGTCGGTGTCGCAACTGTGGTAGAGGTACCAGAACTAGTGGTAGTAATTCCCTCTTCTGTTGTCGATGTTGCAACTGCTGTAGGGCTGTCAGACGTTCTAGTCGTGGACTGTCCTTCTTCCGTTGTCGGTTTTGCAACTGTGATGGGTGTGCTAGAGCTACTAGTGCTACTTCCCTCTTCTGTTGTCGATGTTTCAACTGTTGTTGGGCTATCAGATATGCTAGTGGTAGGCAATATTTCTTCTGTTGTCGGTGTCGCAACTGTGGAAGAAGTACCAGAGCTACTGGTGCTACTTCCCTCTTCTGTTGTCGATGTTCCAACAGCGGTAGGGCTGTCAGACGTGCTAGTGGTAGGCAATATTTCTTCTGTTGTCGGTGTCGCAACTGTGGTGGAGATACCAGAACTACTGGTGCTAATTTCCTCTTCTGTTGTCGATGTTAAAACTGTTGTAGAGCTATCAGACGTGCTAGTTTTAGGCAATATTTCTTCTGTTGTCGGTGTCGCAACTGTGGTAGAGGTACCAGAACTAGTAGTGGTTCTTCCCTCTTCTGTTGTCGATGTTCCAACAGTGGTAGGGCTGTCAGACGTGCTAGTTGTGGACTGTCCTTCTTCCGTTGTCGGTTTTGCAACTGTGATGGAAGTTCTGGAGCTACTAGTGCTACAACAGAGGGCTGTTGTCGATGTTAAAACTGTTGTAGAGCTATCAGACGTGCTAGTTTTAGGCAATATTTCTTCTGTTGTCGGTGTCGCAACTGTGGTAGAGGTACCAGAACTAGTAGTGGTACTTCCCTCTTCTGTTGTCGATGTTCCAACAGCGGTAGGGCTGTCAGACGTGCTAGTTGTGGACTGTCCTTCTTCCGTTGTCGGTTTTGCAACTGTGATGGAAGTTCTGGAGCTACTAGTGCTACTTCCCTCTTCTGTTGTCGATGTCTCAACTGTTGTAGGGCTATCAGACGTGCTAGTTTTAGGCAATATTTCTTCTGTTGTCGGTGTCGCAACTGTGGAAGAAGTACCAGAGCTACTTCCCTCTTCTGTTGTTGATGTTACAACTGTTGTAGGGCTATCAGACGTGCTAGTGATAGGCAATATTTCTTCTGTTGTCGGTGTCGCAACTGTGGTAGAGGTACCAGAGCTAGTGGTAGTACTTCCCTCTTCTGTTGTCGATGTTGCAACTGCTGTAGGGCTATCAGACGTGCTAGTGGTAGGAAATATTTCTTCTGTTGTCGGTGTCGCAACTGTGGAAGAAATACCAGAGCTACTTCGCTCTTCTGTTGTCGATGTTGCAACTGTTGTAGGGCTATCAGACGTGCTAGTGATAGGCAATATTTCTTCTGTTGTCGGTGTCGCAACTGTGGTAGAGGTACCAGGACTAGTAGTAGTACTTCCCTCTTCTGTTGTCAATGTTGCAACTGTGGTAGGGCTATCGGGTGTGCTAGAGGTGGACTGTCCTTCTTCCGTTGTCGGTTTTGCAACTGTAATGGAAGTACTAGAGCTAATAGTGCTACTTATCTCTTCTGTTGTCCATGTACCAACAGTGGTAGGGCTGTCAGACGTGCTAGTTGTGGACTGTCCTTCTTCCGTTGTCGGTTTTGCAACAGTGGTGGAAGTACTAGAGCTACTAGTACTACTTCCCTCTTCTGTTGTCGTTGTTACAACTGTTGTAGGGCTATCAGACGTGCTAGTGATAGGCAATATTTCTTCTGTTGTCGATATCGCAACTGTGGTAGAGGTACCAGAACTTGTGGTGGTACTTCCCCTTTCTGTTGTCGATGTTTTAACAGTGGTAGGGCTGTCAGACGTTCTAGTTGTGGACTGTCCTTCTTCCGTTGTGGGTTTTGCAACTGTGATCGAAGTGCTAGAGCTACTGGTGCTACTTCCCTCTTCTCTTGTCGATGTCTCAACTGTTGTAGGGCTATCAGACGTGCTAAGGGTATTCAATATTTCTTCCGTTGTCAGTGTCGCAACTGTGATAGAGGTACCAGAACTAGTGGTGGTACTTCCCTCTTCTGTTGTCGATGTTACAACTTTTGTAGGGCTATCAGACGTGCTAGTGGTAGGCAATATTCCTTCTGTTGTCATTGACGCAACTGTGGTAGAGGCACCAGAACTACTGGTTCTACTTCCCTCTTCTGTTGTCAATGTCACAACTGTGGTAGGGCTATTGGGCGTGCTAGAGGTAGGATGTCCTTTTTCTGTTGTCGGTGTTGAAACTGTGGTTAAAGTACCAGAGCTACCGGTGCTTCTTCCCTCTTCTGTTGTCAATGATCCAACAGTGGTAGGGCTGTCAGACGTGCTAGTTGTGGACTGTCCTTTTTCCGTTGTCGGTTTTGCAACTGTGATGGAAGTACTAGAGCTACTAGTGCTACTCCCCCCTTCTGTTGTCGATGTTACAACTGTTGTAGGGCTATCAGACGTGCTAGTAGCAGGCAATATTTCTTCTGTTGTCGGTGTCGCAACTGTGGTAGAGGTACCAGAACTAGTGGTGGTACTTCCCCTTTCTGTTGTCGATGTTCCAGCAGTGGTAGGGCTGTCAGACGTTCTAGTTGTGGACTGTCCTTCTTCCGTTGTCGGTTTTGCAACTGTGATCGAAGTGCTAGAGCTACTGGTGCTACTTCCCTCTTCTCCTGTCGATGTCTCAACTGTTGTAGGGCTATCAGACGTGGTAGTAGTAGACTGTGCTTCTTCTGTCGTCGGTGTTGCTACTATTGTCGAAGTACCAGGACTTTCGTCTGCTGTTGCCAATGTTGCAACTGTGGTAGGGCTGGCAGACGTGCTAGTAACAGACAATCCGTTTTCGGTTGTCAAGATTATTGTACTTTCTGCTGGAGAAGTGTTTCCTGTATTTGGTGGTTCCGTAGTCGTGTAATCTGGACCGCAATATTCTAAGAGTTCATCAGTCAAGTCTTCTTCGCAATCGTCGCAGACGTAGCATCTCAATTCCTCGCATTTTCCTGAAATTATTAATTTTTCCTTTGCTAAGCTCACTTTCTTAATTATTTTTGTTGTAACTACGATAATATTCTTCGACTTAGTCAGAAAATGTAAGGCTTGAATAGCAATATTACACCACGCCCTGTCAAGGGGACTTTATTTTATTTTATTTATTTTTTTTTTTGCAGCCTTTCATTCTCAAGTGCGTTAGATCAAAGCAAATATCTTAAACTTATCAACTAGATTTATAATTAAATTTCAATACAAATGTAAATGTTGAGTGTGTTACGTGTCATTGTACAATATATTATTAATACTCGTAGACATACTCGTATATACCTGGTATTCTTTGAAATTTTAGACAACCTTTTTACGATTGTTAGTTACTTACCCTTTGCCATGTACAGGGTAAAAATCAGGATGAGGATTATTCCAGATTTCATTCTTCAGCTAGGTAAAAATGTGTGCCTCTCCTCCATGTAATTCAAAACGGTTTTATGGCTAAATATATATATTAACTACCTTTCCTCTAACCAAATGTCTATTTTCGCTGTACTTAAATGCTGTCTACCAGTATTCTTTCTAACCGCCTAGATCAATCTGAACTTTATCAAACTACTTCCGATCACTATCTGCCAAGAATGAGCTCTTCGAACTATCTATCTATTTGAAGGCACTACTTTAATCGAACGGTATCTGGTCGTTATCGTTAAGTCACTCAAACATCTATCTATCAATGAATTTACAATCTTTGCAGTCAATCTGTTGTCTTATCGTCTTCACATTGTTTTAGATTGGAAATCATACATAGTTGTAATAGATGATTAATTTTATACTAGAGGTGAAATATCTTAATAGGAAGTGAGATAAGATTAATACCTTAAATGGTAACATGGTCATTTCGTTAACGGTTTTTTTTTAAATATGGGTTTGTTTCTTTTGAGATACTATTGCATATTTGAAGGCGTAGAGGAGCGACCGCCTTGAACTTCATGAGCCTTCGCACTTAAACACCATTTATGATAAGTCGATGTATTATAGATCGGTGATCCCTTTTAGTGTGGAATTCTAAGCCAGTATTATCCAGACTTCCTCTGCACAACCAAAGAATCGGTGTATCCAATAAGTACCCAAGATCTTATGGAGCATTCGAGAATTCTAATCCTTCCATAGAAGCCATTGCTTTATCTTTTTTACTCTCGGAACAACCGCTTTTGATAAAGTCCATGCTTTCGGCCATATATTCTATGTAGTTGAACTAGAGCGACAAAGTTTCTTATACAATGCTTTCTTTACTGTTCGTGAAAAGGGCTTATTTTTCTAATGCCTTTTTAGTTAAAAGAAACAGGGATTTAAAAGAGTAATCCTTTACTTGATCTCAACGATTGTTGTGTTGTTGATTGAATTGACAGCGGAGCTTAGATAAACAAAGTTTTCTACATATTTTCTCAAAGCTATAGTTTGCCGTTATAGCGAACCGTTGATGTTGGGTATTTTTTCTTGTCAACAATATATACTTTATCATATTTAACCCATCTTTGCTGCTTCTGATTTAATGACAGCTTCCTGATTTCTTTCTTTAATAGCGACGTAGTCATTCTAAAGCCTTGTTGATCCCTAATTTCAACGTCGCATTTCTTGGTTCGGTTGTTTCTTCGGCGCACCATGTGCTGTTAATTCTTCTCTTTTTCGTAGAATTCCACTGTCGTCTATATATGGTGGCAGCTTGTACAGAGGACTCCTTTTCGGAAGTAGTTTTCTAATCGATAACATCACCACCTCGTCTTTGTATTTTTCTTTCTGCGTCATCTGAAATCTGGTCCATTAAACGACCTTGAATCCTTACCAAATTTACGAAACTTCTTAGATTTGGTTACCTTATCGACTACGCTATGTTTCATCGTCACCTAGCTCCACTCAGTCAATCTCGTTCGCTTCCTGATCTCCGTCACTCGAAATATTATGAAGGGTATAAGCTTTCTAACATCATACTGCATCTAACATTTCCTGAGTCAGTTCACAGCCATATTTGCTGAACTGTCAACTTATGTTGTCTAATTATGAGATCTGCCAACTTGGATCCCAAAACAACTGCTTGTAGCTCCAATCTGGGAATTAGCAGGAAACATGCCACCAAACCGCCATCTCTAAAACGAAAGTACGCTTTTGCTGCTATCGCATCTTCGCTGGCGTCCTCAAACACATGAAGCTGAACTGTGGCCGCCAAGCCTTTCGAAAAGTAATGGCTGAGTCTCTGTACTTCTTCTATCATTAATCTCATTAATCCCATTCGATTGCAATTCTCCAATTATCTTGCACTAAAACCTTTATATAAACATATAAAAGGAAAGAGGGTCAAAAACTGACATAAGAACTATCAGTTGCCTCCTTTTCTTAGGAAGCCAATGTCCTGACATTATGACCTCCTGCATTTAAGAAAGTCGCAAGGAGAATCCCAAGAAATCTTTCTTAGTGTTCCACCAAAGACCCAACAATTTCAACAATTAACGCCTTTTTTCATGTTTGCCAGAATCTTGACAGCAAGACCGTAAGATTTAATTGGAGTTCGAGAGCCATCCACAAACGTTAAAGCCGGCTGAATGGCTTCATGATTTAGCTTTAGCAAAATCGACTTAACTTTAAAATAGCCTGTTAACCGCAGCACAATCCAATTGTCGTGATCATCATGTCTTATAACTAGCTAAATATAGCTAAAACAACAGCCACAGTAACATCGGCAAACAAATCTAGCAACGATCCGTAATATGATCATACGATTTATGTGTAACAGAGTTTGCAGTGTAACTATAGCAGCAAAGGCAGTTAGAACTGATGGAAAGCCATGCAAACTTATTGGAATGGAACTTCCCCATCCATGAATTTAGTCTTCAAGAAAACTTATAAGAAATTTATAAAATTTACTTTTAATAACTCGAACTCGTGTCTTTTAATTGTTTTTTGGCGCCCAACGTGGGGCTACGAGATAAAAATAAACTTTTTTTTTTTAACAGATCCTTATAAAAGATATTAGTTCACGTTATCCTGTGGTAGATACGATTTATAATGAAATTTTAAGCTAGATAGTTAAGTTTTATAAATTGAGCAATTAGATATTTAGGTACAATAGTCATTTGATAAGTGACAAATAGAGCCAACACAGTTAGGTGCATTCTAAACAAAGATTGACGAACTGACATCGCGACTTACAGTATTAGAGACTCTGAAAGTAGTTGAAGAATATTAGTAAGTTATAATTGAAGCTGGTGGAAGCTATAAAGAATCACTAGATTTAGTTAAATCTCTTCCTGAGTCTACTGTTTGCCTTTGCTACCTACAGGATATTTGAAACACATGAAGGAAGCTCAAGGGTAGCCACTATAAGAAACAAAATTATGGGCCCTTCAGATCAAGTTTTATCATTATTTAATACAGTTTTGAATTTCAAAGCGATTATTGAAAGGGCGGACTTTACATAAGCAGACAAAAGACTCGTTTATCTTATGAAACAGGAAATGTCTACGCTGCGCCAAGGAAGTATAAGGTTTTCCAATAGGGACTTGACAACTTTGAATTTAATTTGTGAACACACTCTTTCACTAATCATCAAACTGTCACTGTCAATTTATTCAGTAAACTCAACATTTTCATCATAGTAAAGTACACTAACGAGCTACTTTTTCCTATTGGGTTCTGGAGAAGATGCTCCAAGATGAGGAATTTCATCGCAAAATCATCTTCAGTGACGAAGCTCATTTTTGGTTCAATGGGTTCGTCAATAAGCAAAATATGCGTTATTAGTCGGGTCAAAACCCACATGTGCTTCATGAATCACCACTTCATCCACAAAAAATAACTGTTTGGTGCGGTTTGCATGCCGTCGGCGTTATTGGGCCATATTTTTCGTCGACGATAACGATAGTCACGTTACTGTGAATGGTCAGCGTTATCGCGCCATGGTTACTGATTATATTTGGCCCGAATTGGAAGATATGGACTTGGACGACATGTGGTTTCAACAGGATGGTGCCACAATCTACACAGCACACGCTACAATCGATTTATTGAAGAGTAAGTATGGTGAGCGTGTTATCTTAAGACCTGGGCCAGTCGATTGGCCGCCTCGTTCGTGCGATTTAATGCCGCTTGACTATTTTCTGTAGGGCTATGTTAAGTCATTGGTTTATGCCAACATGCCGACGACGTTGGAAGAGCTCAGAGCCAACATTGAACTCGAAATAGTGGCCATTTAGACCGAAACGTGTGCCCGAGCCGTTGAAAATGGCCGTATGAACGAAGTCGAGTTCCATTCATAAATGTTTTGATTGTACTTCAAGTCAATAATAACGTTTTTGAAATATCTCAATTGGTTTGCCTTTTATTTATAAAAAAACTTGTCAAGTCGTTATTATTGGGTCTATAATTTATTCGTGCGGTTTGCTAAGAGATGGCGTAACTTGTATTATTCCATTGGAACATGCGTTGGAAAGCTACTGTCATTCTACGTCATTTCCGTATATATCATTCATTTGAAGCGTAAACAACAACAATTTTTTTCACTCAAATATGTCGAACTTTGTGCCTGAAAAAGTGTTTTTGCGGGGAGTTCTTCTTCAGTACTTTGACATGAAGAAAACTGCTACCAAAAGTCATCGTATTTTGGTGGAAGTTTATGGTGAACATGCGCTAGCTGAACGAACGTGCCAAAAGTGGTTTGCACGATTTAAAAGTGGTGATTTTGGCTTCGAAGACGATGAACGATCTGGGCAGCCAAAAAAGTTTGAAAATGAAGAACTGGAAGCATTACTCTATGAATATTGTTGAAAAATACAAGAAGAGCTCGCAAAATCTTTGGGTGTCACTCAAGCAGCAATTTCAAAACGTTTAAAAGCAGCTGCATATATTCAGAAGCAAGGAAATTGGGTTCCACATGAACTCAAGCCGAGAGACGTCGAAAGGCGGTTTTGCATGTCGAAATGTTGCTGGAACGCCACAAAAGGAAGTCATTTTTGCATCGGATTGTTGCTGGTGGTGAAAAATGGATCCATTACGACAATCCCAAGCGCAAAAAATCATATGTGAAACCCGGTTAACCAGCCAAATCAACGGCAAAGCCGAATATCCATGGCGCGAAGGTAATGCTCTGTATTTGGTGGGATCAGATGGGTGTGCTGTATTATGAGCTACTAAAACCGGGTGAAACCATCAATGGACAACGCTACCGAACACAATTAATCCGTTTGAAGAGAGCAGTAAAAACACCCGGAATATGCGACCAGACACAAGGCAATAATATTCCATCATGAAAACGCTCGGCACCACGTTGCTATCCCGGTTAAGAACTATTTGGAAAACAGTGGATGGGAAGTCTTACCCCACCCGCCTTATAGCCCAGACCTTGCCTCTTCTGACTACCATTTGTTCTGGTCAATGCAGAACGCCCTCAATGAAATACGGTTCACATCAGAGCAGAATATCAAAAATTGGCTTGATTCATTCTTGGCTGCCAAGCCGGCGCAGTTCTTTTGGGATGGGATCCACAAATTGCCAGAAAGATGGTAAAAATTCAAAGCTTCAGATGGGCAATACTTTGAATAATACAATTGTACATGTTTTTCTTAAATAAACGTTCAAATTTTGAAGAAAAAAACCGCACGAATTAAAATATATACCCAATAGAAAACCCTATATGTCGATTGTAGAATTCTAAGATGAGGTAGAAAAGAAATTTACTTAGTTATTAACAAGACCCTTATGCTTCATGAAGGCAATAACATTTTTAATGATTCTTTTTGTCGAAAATATAGTCAGGATGCGCTGAGGGTATTTATTTCGGGCTTAAATAAGCCAATGTGTGATATTCTTTCTACCACGAGACCTACTACCAGGTGCAATTGTTCTTGCTCAGGAACTCGAGGCAAAGTAAGCGAGATTTGTTTTTCAAATTTATTTTCTAATAAAAACGACTATCTATCCAAATTTTGCCAAGACAGAACTAAAGCCATAATCAATCTACTCCATATATTTCACCCCATTATAGACCCAATTGAGTTTTTTTTTTGTGTGTTTCCGCAGGAGACAGTGTCCTGCCAGGATTCCTGTTATTGTCTTAAGCTTATCCCTGTTTAATTTTAATAAGTCCCTAGGTATTTAACCTGCTTTGAGAACTACGCGATAGCCCCTGACTATATCAGAGTTGATGTTGGTCGATTCCATTGCCTTAAGTGCGGCTTGGCTATCAATGTAGATAGCAATATCTCGTCCGGAAACCGATCTCATCTGTATAAGCTCAGCCACCCTGAGGGCATCCAGAACCTCTGATTGGAGGTCTCGGCTTGCATCCGGTAGCTTTATACTCGTAGGCACTCTTAATTCTGGATCCTCTGAGAAAATACCAGAACCTGTTCCTTCCTCTGTTTTTGAACCATCTGTAAATATACAGAATATCGAAGTCGACCAAGGAAGGAATTTCATCCGTTAGAATTGGATTGTCTGACAGTAGCTCCGCTAAGACCGTCCCGTGTCCGAAACTACTGCTCTTGAAGTAACCCAAATTAGTGAGTCGTAGTGTTGCCAGCAAACTAAACAACAGCTTTGCCCAATGGAACAGTTTATTTTCCTATTTGTGAGCATGTTGCAAGCCCAGTCTGTAATGCCCTGTTCAATATAAGCGTAGACTAGAGCGTTTTTAATGGCGCTGCACTCCACATCGTTGAAGGTTCCTTCATATATGCATGATGCGACTCAAACAAAAAGGATCATACGATATGTGTCGTTTAGAGCTTCAGGCATTATTATAACGCACCAGACTTACAAACCGGGTCGAATAGATAACGTCTATATTTTTTTTTTGAAACTATCTGTTTTTCCATGCAACGTCAGAAGTATTGCTTTCAAATCTACATTTTCTTATCTACTTTTCAGGCATATTTTTTACTGTTATTTTGGTTCTACCCAATCTAGATACCGAGGCGAGTTGACTCCTATCCTCAACACTATCATTGCCCATAGATCGCTCTCAATCATTTGCGGGTAAAGTGACTAATACCTTTGAGTTTCATGATAAATCAAATTTTATTTTACAAAAAATACGTATTTTCTTGATAAATCAAAATGGGAGCTCAAAAAAAAAAAAAAAAAAAAAAAAACCTTTGAAACTATCTGCTTACAGATAGAGAGGTTTCTTATAATTATTTGTATGCCAAGGTAAGTATGATATTTCCGTTTCTAATGGATACAAAACAGTACAATACGAATTTATACAACCATTATGGTGACGCAAGCTAAATTGACAGATCTTTTGAAGGGCAACTGTTTAAATTACGAGTACACAATCGATTTGTGTCAGTTCACATGACTTTGTAGATTTATTTTTCTGTCCCTCTTACTGTGTTAAAATTTTTAGGTGAGATTTGTGTGTTCCCTCAGTTTCTGTCAATAACACCAAGTTCCGGTATTTAATATCAACTCGAATATTTCGCTTAAATCGACATTTTAAGTCCCTTAATTCGAGTAGGTAACGACATGTGGTATTTAACCCCACTTTTCTACTTGGATTAGTTGGTATTGAGGCAAACACATTCGATTGTTATCTATGGCTATGTTGGACTTTGTTTATCTTATCTGTCATTATGGCCACAATCTTATCAAAAGCGATATGAGACTACATTAATAAAAATATCTACAAATTGGTAAAATGTGTTTGATGAGAAAGACACGGATTTGGGGATGCAGCTTTGGCATAGTTGTAGAAAATCGTCTGTCAAGTAGACTGACATTTTCAATCATGCTTCAAATGTCAGGCTGAAATTCTTTGACATTTGGTTGTTTTGTTTCTTTTTTTTTTCTACGAACGTCATTTCAAATTACTTACGTCAGTGTGAGCCAAGCTTTCGAGATCTTGATAATTAAGGAAACGAGGAAACGATAAGAGTAGCATGCAACAAGAGCCATTTTGGGATCTTTTCGTACAACCATCCAGAATTCAGTTGTTAATTGTGTATCTGCTCAAGGGAACATTCTGTTAAATTTCACTCTCCCAATGAAGTAAGAATTAAAGGAAAAATACCTCACTGATCCTTTTCAACACCGCATTAATAATGATCTCAATAAAAGCGTGAAGAAAAAAGAAAAAACTATCTGCCCGGAAATCTGTGATTCAGGATTATCCGACTGAGACTCTGACGTCTGCAAACATTTCCTATCCCGGACATTCACCATGAAGTTTGTTTCATTTTAAGCATTCACGACCATCTAGCAGAGATAAGATTAGGACGATATTTGGAAATGAAGGATGTCAACAGCTGTCGATTTCGTTCATTAAGATGATTAGAGGCGGTCGGTTCAAATAGAAATAGAATTTCCTCAGTCGAAATGCGAAAAATTTATTGGAAGTCTAATTCGAACGTAGACCTAATACCCTACAGAATATCGCGGGTGTTATACGTGGGAACCTGCCTTGATGTCTTCAGGCCATGCTGCACCTACGCTCATAGAGATTAAATTGCGTCATACTCTACAATGGGGAATAATCCCCATTCTCGATCATTTAATCGCCCTGGGCAATCCCAATTCAGCTCAGTACTAATTCGAGATCATCGTTTAAGAGAGACTGCCCTTTCGGTCGAGGGTGAGACAAATCTAAAACCTGACACCATGTAGACTACAATTTTTTGAGTTTTTCATGTTGTAATTTTGGTACAGAATTCAGCTTCTGGTAGGCTACCGGTCAGACCACCTACAGATCCCTTGTATCGATTGGCCGCTTGGCGCTCAAACTCTGATATTCTTTTGCATAAGTTCGACTTTATCGGATTACGCCATTGAAAGACTTACGTTCTCACAGTAAGCAATGGAGCATGTTTTTTCACTTCTCTCTTGTATTTCCAGCACATTTACATAGCTGATAGGGAAAAGTGTTGTGCGCCGTAATGACGCCAGGAAGCAGTTTACTAGATGGGGTGAAAAGTAACCTCCTTGGGAATAAAAAAAAATTTTTTTTTAATTTTTTTTTTATTTTATTCAATATAGTCCCCTTTTAGCGATTTTCCAACTTCTTGATCCCGTCCGAAAAGTCGATAATTTCCTCGAGTGAGCTGAATTTTTTATTGATGAGCCAACTTTATGGCTCCGGGGGAGCCGTGGTTGCGATGCTCTTGTGCGCCGGTGCATTGTCTTGCAAAAACAAAATTGTTTTTCGCTTCATGTAAGGCCGTTTTGCAGCGATTTCGGCCTTCAATCGCTCCAATAATGCACAGTAATACTAGCTGTTGATGGTTTTCCCTTTTTCGAAGTAGTCCACGAAGAGTATGCCATGACACTCCCAGAAAACCGACGCCATAACCTTTCCGACCCATCGAACCTCCCTCGGCCGCTTCGGAGCACTCGTGCCGGCTTCAGTCCAATGCCGGGCACTCATTCTGCTCTCTCGTGTTGAACAGTTACCAATCGATGCCAAAAGTTCGCCCGATTCCGCATCAGCAAGTCCAAACACTCTTTCGAAGTGCTCTCGCGTTCGTGTTTTTGGTCAAGAGTGAGTATGCGCGGCACCCAGCGACAGGATAACTTTTTCATATGCAGAATATTGCCTAAAATATGGCGTGTTCACTCAGCACTAATCTTTGTGGTATCTGCTAGCTCGCGCACCTTCACTTTCCGGTCATCCAACACCATTTCATGTATTTTTTTGACATTGTCCTCTGTAACCGCATCGAAGGGCCTGCCGCTGCGGACTTGATCGGTGGTGGACGGAAGATTAGCCCCATAATATTTATCCAACTTTTCTTTTGTTTCCTTCGCCGTTTTGCCTCTGAAAAAAATAATGTTTTATGAGAGAACGAAAATCTTTTTTGTCCATACTCAACATGATGCCAAACACGTCAACAACAATCAGCTGTCAAAACAAAACTAAAGACAGTATAGCACTGAAATTTGGCATGTATGCCTAAATATGAACGGACTTCAAGGTACCATAACCTTTTTTGCAGTAGCAGCGCATACTGGCGGTCAAAGAGGTTACTTTTCACTCCACCTAGTACAGTCTTTTCTATTGCGAGAAAGGAAGAAATGCGCTGACCTCTTAAAGACATCGGAAAGTAAAGAGACGAAAATAGACGAAACATTGGCTTAAGTCCCAAGAGCTTTGTTTATCAAGTTCATCGGCGATCATATTTTTCGTGTTTTCGTTGTAACCTGGGACCAAAACAAGGCTCAGATATTCAGATAAGTATCCCCCGATTCTTTACAATATATCATAGTTCATTGCCTTTGTATTATACAATATATTGCATATATCTCCGATTGAAAGACAGACAGGTTTACATTCTAGATCGGTTACAGAACCATCAATGAAGACGCAACCAAACTTTTTCCCTAACTTAGACCCTGGTAGATATGATTCTTGAGCACCCCTCCGCAAAGCCTAAAAATCCAATAAAAGTATCTCTCAAATCGATCATCATCACCGCATATCATTTTTTGCATACAAGTAGGACTGAACTGTAATAAGCAGAATTTGTATCTCTCACTGCATTTAGCTTTCTCCAATCACCAACTATGTTGCGCATCTTTTCCTTTACTAGCTCACCCACTGGATATGGTTTGGATTGAATTAGTTTACTTCTTCCTGGAACTTCTTCAATTTCTATATTGAAATCTAAATGACATTCAATTTCGCATGATACACAGTCTCGGAGCTTCTTCAAAATACCAATTAACTCATTGATTATCTGCGGTAGTTGCTTTTCATTTTAACAAACATCTTTTAGTTCTACACTTTTTTTAACACTGTCGCTGTTTATCACTTCGATCTTTGTTAATGTCATTTGCTTCTTGATGGTAAGAATATCGTCTTCAGGAACGTCTTCATCGCTGATATTTACGGTTGGTTATGCAAGTTGTATGTCTTCTTTAACTATCGTAAGAATGTTTTCTGATCTTAGACTCTATCTTGATGGTAACGAAATCGTCTTCTTCAAGTTCAAAATGTTTAAATCCTTTTTCTCCGGAAATAATAATTTATTACCAATTTTCTGGTATACCACATGTGTCAACTTAGTAAAAGAGCGTCCAACAATTACTCGTACATCGCACGCTTGCACATCATCTAATGGACAATCATGGACAACAAATGACGACTTTATCCATCCTTGAGATACAACTTTAAAATTCGCTGCTCTAAGTGCTTTGAATTCTAGAAATCCAGGAAAGGCTTCCATGATTCATTAAAGCTGATGTCATCTTGATGGTACATTCGGAACTACCCATATCTATGAATAGATTAAAGGTCTTACCACAAACTTTCTTCAAATAAATATTCCTCATCCCCATTCCTGGGACATCTTATCACTTGGTTTACGTGTGCTTGGTTTTGAAATTCTTGAAATTGACGAGAAATGTTTTCCTTCTTGCATCTGTAAACGTCGGTTCTTGGTTTAGTTCTGGACAGTTTCATGATCAACGCCGCTGTTATAGCACAGCAATTCTTTTGTACATTCGATGTTGTTGGATTCTATGCGGTTGGCATCTTTGTGTTTAGTTTCCGATACGCTCTTCTCGTAATTTCGACAGATTCTTCTGATAAAGAATGGCATAAAGTAGTTCATCTGCATACAAAGGTCGATAACCCCATCCATAGTCCCGTCAAAATGAATTCTTTGTATTCATCAAAACTTAAATTAAGATTATGGCAAAGATCATACTTATCGTGAAGATATGCAGCAACTGCCTCATTCTACTGTTGCACTCTATTGACCACTGGGAGGTGAATATTTCTTGAATAAGGAATGTTTTTTGAATGCCGTTTGGAATTCAAAATTACGTCAGCTCTTGCTCTAAAATATCGCATTGCACATTCCTCTAAATTAATCCTTGCAACATCTTATGCATATCTTTCAGACCAGTGTCTGTTAATAGTATTTATTCAAGATCTCGTAACTGTTCCATCCTTTTCTCCATCAAACGACAAAATGTTAATATTTTGTCATATTTTGTATTTATTTGATTAGTGTCTCGATCGTTTTGTCGCATTTATTTATTTGTTCATTCCCCTTTATGTACCTTATAATTAGCCATCATTTCCCAGCTGCGATCATCGTGGATGGTAACTCAAAACTTCTTTTAGAATTTTCTTTCTTTCGTTGTCATTCATCGGTTTGTCATCTCTATTGCCTTCCGTTCGCCATCTGCTCTTGCTGTTGTCATTGTTCTCGCTTAAGCTTTAGGAAAAAAAAAATAAGTAAAACAACAAGGATGTGAGATATAAAACTGATTCTGGCTTTATTTTGAAGCTACATTCATGCCATTTTGTGCAGAATGGCACATCATTTAAATTCCCTCCTCGGCTTCTCTGGGCAAATATAGACCAAGGACTTGAGGTAGCTATAGAAAAAATAATCGAGTGGTGTCAAATCGCCTGATCGCGACGGCCGATTGATGAACGCTCGGCGTAAGATGACCCAGTCGCCGAATTTGTATTTGTATCCTGTTGGAACCACAACTCGGATATATCAATGTTGTCGAGCTCTGACCACAGAAAGTCGGTTAGCATCACTTTATACCTAAGACCACTGAGGGTAACTGTGTACCCTTCCTCATTTCGAAAGAAATAAGATTCGATAACACCGTCATGACATAAACGGCATGCATGTGTATGCATTGAAGCTTTGTCGAACACTTGTGGATTGTGTTGGCTCAAATAATGGCAATTTTGATTGTTGCCATAGCCACTGATCCAGAAATGGGCCTTGTCCGGGAAGATGATTTTTTGGCAAAAATTTGGATCTCCGGCCAACATATCCAGCGCCCAATTAGCGAACTCATGGCATTGTCTATGGTTATCCGAGTTCAATTCTTGCGACAACACAATCTTATACGGATGTAGGCCCAAATCCAATCGCAAAACAAGCCGGGTTGACTCTCTGGCGATGCCCAATTCAGCTGATCGGAACCGAATCGACATTTCTGGATCTTTTTCGATACTGGCCGCTACAGCAGCTATGTTTTCTTCATTTCGCACCAATCTCTGTCTGGTTGGTGGCTTAAAATCAAAAAGAGTGTACTCACGCTCAAACTTCACGGTGCGACGAATATCCTGCACACTGAAACCATGATGATGACGACCGACCTAACGACGAGTTTCACGTTCGAACCGGGATTTCGATTCAGCAAGCGTAAAATGATGCATGATGAAATTGCACAGAATTTGTGCATATTTTGTATGCGTGTTTTTAACGAGCGTTCTTAGTTTTTGTTTTTCAGCAAAAAGATTGCAGGATAGGTGGAGAACGTTGCGGGACAGGTTCTACAAGGAGATGAAGAATGAGAATCTGTCTTCGGGTAGCAGGGCTGGCAGTCCGTAGAAAAAGTGGAAGTGGATGGTAAATATGATGTTCCTTAAAGATATGGTCATCGCGAACCCAAAGTAAGTGTAAAACAATTATCTACATATATACATTATAACATTTCCTTTCGTTTACAGTACATCTGGAAACTTTTGTAGGTTCATGTTGGACAACCCCCACACTTCTTCAGATAGCTGCGAGTCCCCATCGCCATGCACTCCAACATCTGCCCAAGCTGGTATCTTAAATGCAGATGATTTGTCCACCCCGGCTAAAAAAAAAAAGGAGAAATTTGGACGAAATGTTTGGGGATGGTAAAAACCAGATATCCAATGTTGTGACATTGGCCAAGGAAGCGTTTGCAATACCAACAGTACCCAAGACGGCAGCTCAATATTTCTTCGAGAGCCTCGCCAAACAAGTAGATGATGCTAAGTTGTCGGCAATAGAATTTTCTCATCTACAAATTGAAATGCTTTCTATTTTATATAAAATGTTGCTCGAAAGACAGCACAACTAAAATTTGAATGCGTTCTTTATTTCCATTTTTTTTTTAATTCAGCTTCAGAGAATCTCGAATAGAAAACACGTTTCTAGTTGCGTTGTATGTGGTAAATAGTCAGCTTTGTCTCAGTGGACTTACTTCTTGACGCCAACTACCTCTGATAAGTTCATCTGCTTGCGAAAATTGGTCGACATAATTTTGAAGGCAATAATTATTAAAGTCGTGAAATTTGATGAAATTATGCAAAACTACACAAGCTTTAACAATTTTTTCGGCATTTTCAGGGAATAGATTTAATTGATTTGATAGAACTCTCCACCTAGCAGTAAAAAATACTAAACGTATTCTCAATCCGTACCCGGGCTTTTGATAGTTTTTTGTTGAAATTTTCCTTATCAGGTGACAACAGTCTTCCAGGGTATGGCCGCATAATGTTGCGTTTAAGAGGAAAGGCAGCATCTGCGACGAAATAGAATGGATATTTGACGTTGGTGTTCGGAAGATGTTCGGGTTTGGGAATATTAATGGTATTTTGTAAGATTTACTTCACAAAACCACTCGCTTTCAAAGCACCTCCATCACTCTGTCCTCCATAAGCTCCATTGTCAACAGCTGTAAATGAATAATTGATATCACACACAGCAAGAAGTACAATACTGAAATATTGTTTGTAGTTGAAATATAGTGATCCTGTATTGGGAGGACACTGTAATACAATGTGCTTTCCGTCTATGGCACCTAGAACATGCGGCAGTCCTGTTTTCGCATAAAAATCTTCGGCGATTTCTTTCCATTCCATTTCGTTTGGCTGAGCCAAATAAATGCCGTACAGCTCAGTCCAAATGGCGTCACAAGTTTCTTTAATTATTTTACGGACAGTCGATACTCCTATTCGGAATGACCATGCCAACATTTGAAAACAAACACCGTGTGCCAAGTATCTGTAATATATTTCTTTGGTTAAAACAGCAGCTTTCATTACATGCACAGAAACTTACACCAATGTGATAGTTAGCCAACATTTTGGGCTAATGGATTCGCTACTAAAATCTTTTTTCTTGATTTTGTTTTCAGGAAGAGTCTTCAAAATCATGAATTCACTTATCTCCATTCTTGTAGCTTTTCTAAATTCATCCGTATCATTGCTTTTGATGTACATGAAGAATTTATTAAAAAATCCGTGGAGTTGTCGTTCATTTTCCGTGTAAATAAACTGCGTCCATATTCTTCTCTTCTTCCTCACACAGTAAACACCACACATAACATCCAGAAAATGGACAAAACTTTGAAGAACACATAATACAATAAGATTGTTAATTTTCTTAATTTTTCACGTCTTTCAATGTCCATTATGAAATTATTTGTTTTTGAAATTTAAAATGTGACAATGACAGCACGCAATGCGATGAAATGTCAACTTTTTACTGCACGTCTGTCTCACATGCGTTGCTGCAGGCATCAACTGTACGATGTTTTGCTGCACATATGTTTCAGGCATTACTGAATATTTTAACAGATGGATGTCATTGGTAACTGTGACAGCTGCTGAAACATAACAATTGAAAAAATTATCATTGCTATCTGGTCACACGTTATTAGAAAATAATTATGTCAATCCCACTTATGACATGTTGGAAATATCTTTATGTTGTTCAAGCAGTCGTTACATTTCTATGAATACACATATTCGTAGATAATTCTTACAGAGGTTAGTTTAAAACATTTGGTGTTGATGTACAATTCAAGTTTTGAACAGCTTCCTCTGCCTCTAGATCTTTGAACTTTTTGCTTGTAGCTTCTCTTTAAGGCATATTCAATTGGTTTTTCTTGTAATTCTGCTCTTCGGTAAGACCGATTTGAAATTTGATGGCAAACCTCGGAAACGACCGATAATACATTCTAGCAGATGAACTATTTTGTTTTATAGATTAAACAGGATTAAATCTATTGCTTTCTGCCTTTATATCGTTACACATTTTCTTTGGATGGAAGCGATCGATTTGGTACCGCTCAACACACCATCAATTTTGGATAAAAGCGACAAACCTAAGTGACAGCTGTCACAAATTCAACTACCAATTTAACCTTCCTTACTATTGGCCTTTGCTATTAGTTTCTTTCCAGAAGTAAAGCTATTCACACTTCAATGAAACACTAAAAACTTTGTCTGATCTTGCTGTCAAAATCTTTACATGTATTGGTTAAATGTCAATTTTTTTATTTCGCAATTTCGGCAAAATGGCAGACCGATTTATTGAGTTAAAAAAAACTATAAAATCGTGAAAAATTCCAACAACGAACAAAAGTTAATCTTGTGAAGCATATTTTTAGTTTTTTCATTTTACTTTTATTTTTTAAAATGTGATTTAATCACCTATTAGATATCTGATATCGAACAAAGCATTTAGGATTGTTAACCATTCCACCAAAGCAAAGTTACTGGGAGATGCAATGCGCACTTAGCTTTTAGTATACCACATTTGTTTCGAGGCAGACAAACACCGATACGTAGTAAAGAACGTTGTTGGATTAAAAATAAAAAAAAAAAGTAAAAACAAGAACATGACCACAGCTGTGAAGTTTTTAATTATTGCCTTAGTTTTAAGCATCTCAAGTATCAGTGAAGGAGGTAATAGAAGGAAACTTATCACTTTGTCTAGCTTTTGCTCTATCTTTTTACTATTTAGATTCTATTAAATGCATAAGCTGCACTCCAGAGGATGAAAAATGCACAAGTGATCCTGAAAACGCAGGAACAAAAGAGTGTTCCACAAATAAATGTTACTCCTCCGTTGGTAAGTATGTACAATATAAAATATTTGTCAAAGTTAATAGTGTCAAAATTCCTGTGAATACAATTTACATATTTACAATACAATACAAATTGCTTACATGACATCTAACTTCATTTACAATCCGTGACATACGAGTACTCGTAGAATTTAATTTATTTCACAACATTTGTCATATAGGGTATTCAACAAACGTGAAATGATGACTACGTCACATCAACGCGAAACATGACGCATCATCTGGGATTTTCAGTTTAACGCTTAAATTTGTTTTAACGTTAATTGTTTGGATTGCGATCAATTGGACGTTTGTTGGTAGAAATTTTGTAGACTCACTGACCAGTTTTTGCATGTTTTGTAAGCCATTTTCGTTGTTTTTATCAGATTATTCGAATAAGTTTTATATAATTTATTCATAAATGTGACTTACAATCCTTAACGATATTTATGTAAAGCGTTGAAGACAGGAAAAGTATTTAGGGCCCACTTCATCGTTTCGATTAGATAGTAGGCTTTTTCCTATTATTAAATTTGTAATAATTTTGTTTTAAGTGCTGCAATAGCTTGTGACTATTAATGTGTTCAAATACTTTTGTCTGATCGATATTTTATGATAGGATAGGCAAAACCCAATCGGCAACGTAGTAAAGAATTCATTAAGCAGGTGTCTAGGCAACTCTATACTTATTTTTGTAATTCCTGAAACTATCAATCATTTGTATAATGTGGATAGGTCTTTCTTTAGAGTGAAATCGGATAACCTTCTTATCTTTTGGTGATATTTTCAAATTTAAAAGACTTTTATAAATGAACCAAAAACAGGAAAATTCCTTATAATATACATGGTGTTCCGAATAATGTGTTGAAGACACCCACATCGGAAATACATCCCCACCCAGATACAGAGGTTTTAATGGGTTAGGCCACTCTAGAGGGCGTAAAATAGGCTTATATATTATATTTTTTTCAGAAATAATATAAAATAAATCGAGTTTACAAAGATAGAGGTTGCTTGTACATATGAATGACTGTAAAATATAATTTTTATACAATAATTTACATACCTATGTACGAGGTGTGTTCAAAAAGTAAGGTGACTTTATTTTTTTATAAAAAAAAAAATTTATTTATTCATCAATTTTAATGTTGTCCCCTTAATATTAATCCCCCTCACATATAATACACTTGTACCAATGCTCGAAGCATTTCTCATAAGCACTTTTTGTTATGGCCCTGAGCTCTTCCAGCGATGCCGTTTTTATTTTCTCAATCGTTGCAAATCTACGTCTTTTCATGGGTCTCTTCGGTTTTAAAAACAGAAAAAATTCGCATGAGTCCGAATCCGGTGAATATACTGACTGAGGCATGATTGTCGTGTTGTTTTTAGCCTAAAAAATCTATCACAAGCAATGATGTATGAGCAGGTGCATTAGGTGCAATTTCGACGGTTTCTTTTTCGTATTGCTTCTCGCAAATGGCGCATCATTTTAAAGTAATACTCCTTCTTGCCCGTACGACCTTGAAGTAAAAACTCCTGATACACTACGCCACGGTAATCGAAGAAAGCAGTAATCAACACTTTGACATTTGATCGAACTTGGCGTGCTTTTTTAGATCTTGGCTCCCCTGGGTGGTTTTGAATTGAATTTGAATTGAATTCGACGTCATAACATGATTCGTCACCAGTTCTGACCATTTGAGCAAGTCAGGATCATTGTTGACGTCATGCAAGAGCTCCTGAGCGATGCTCATACGACAGTTCTTCTGATCAAAATTAAGAAGTTTCGGAACAAACTTCGCTGACACACGGCTCATTCTGCCTAAAACATCCGAAAAAAATTAATGAGAAGAGCCGAATGATATGCCAACATGTTCAGCAACTTCTCTTCTGCAACGATTTTCCAAAACAATTTTCTTTACAGCTTCGACGTTATCATATTTTGTTGATGTGCTGAGGCGTCTAGAGTGAGGTTCGTCATTGACATCTTCTTGGCCATCTTGGAAGCAATTATACCAGTTGTAACCAATTTTTTTTTACCTTAAACAAACTCATCGTATGCTTCTGTCAACATTTCAGGTATTTTAGAGCACTTAATTCAATTTTTTACCCAAAAATGATGCAAATTCTTTGCTCCATTTTTTATAATAATTTAAAATCGTCGAGCCAACAAAACATGTCTAACCTTTTTATCTGTCAAAATCAAACTAAATATGCCATATACTTGAAACTTTGAACATATGTTTGGGACATGCATACCAATACAGCAAAACAAAAAAAATCGTTAACAAAATGAACACACCTCGTACTTACTTAAACAATATATTTTTAAAGATCAAGTTAAAATTTGAAGTGAATTGGTTCAAAATTGTTCAATTTATGGGTGCACCTAACTTGTAAAATGCAGTTTAGAAATAAACGCGTCATACCTGACGGCTTGTATTATGGTATACTCATTTTTGAGGTCCCTATTGGTCCATTGGAACCAATAGAAAAAAACCGATTTTTTGAATATCCTATCCCCTCTTAGATACAGATGTTTTAAGCCTTACCCTGCCATGCTTTGACTCCTATTAAAAATAACAAATGGAATATCGTTGAACTCATAAGTACTTTAATTGTTTTAAAGTGAGTGCTACCCTACAATTAATGTGTCAAAAGTTATTGAAGATCAAAAATATTTTTTTTTTTTTTAAGTTAAAATCTTAACTTTGTCATAATTTTTTTTTTTTTCGGAAAAATATCTTATTATGTGTCCTCGATACACTATCCGCAATACCCTGTATAACCTTAAATATGCATAATTATAGTATAAAAATGAGCATCATTTCAGCATCGTTGGATGTATACCTTAGAGATTCTCTGAACTCACTCATACCCTATTTTGACAGATGTCATATTTGTGTTTCAGATTGTTTACGATTTAATCATGGAAATTTATACACTTCAAACACACTTCACTTCTTCACACTTCACACTTCTTCACACTTCAATCACCACTACGTTACGTGCTTTTACTCAACGTTATAGTCATCCTAATAAGTCCATAATTGAGCTTTTAATGAAAAACTTAATGTCGGCTTATCCACTCCATAATGTTGCTGTGCCACTAAAACAGCGAAACCTAAGAAATAAACAGAACATTGCGGCTGTGCGCAGGTTGTCAAGTTAAGAGCGCAATTAATCGATTCCAAACCGCTCCCAAGAGCTCGGTATCTCGAACGTCCCTGTGACGTATTATGCGAAAAATATTGGCTATGCGTCCGTTTAAGATCGTATTGACCCAAAAACTTAAGCCAAGTGACGTCAAATTTTCGCTGATTGGGCTCTGCTGAAGATGAAAGAATATCCGGATTTTAACCGAAAAATCATCCTCAGTAACGAGGAAAATTTGTGGTTTTTATGCCAGAGATGTTATTGGGCCGTAGTTCTTCCGAGTCGATGGCGAAAAGTCGATTATAGGTAATGGAGGCCATTACCGCCCCATGTTAACCAAGTTTTTCGATACAAATGGAAACGGGAAGGCTAGTACTGGTATGTGGTTCCAAAAATAACTGTGTGACTTATAGAAGAGGAAGTCCGGTCATCATCTTACGCAAGAAATGGCCTGTCAATTGACCTCCTCGTTCGTGCGATTTAATACCTTTAGGCACTTTTCTTTGGGGCTACATTAAGTCCTTACTTTGCGTAAGTAAGTAATTTTTAGATGACTAAGAGATAAACATTAGACCTAAAATTGTTGAAATATCAACCGATTTCTACGAATAAGTCATTGAAATAGCATACTTAGCAGTTAATGGCCTTGTTGGGTCCCTCGTTGTCACAACATTTCTTGACCAAATATTAGCAGTTTTCCCACACCTTAACTATCTCGTGAGGACTCGTAAGTTAAACTGGCTCATAGAAATTTTTCGATGAGTTCATCCAAGCTGTAAATTTTCTTGCATTATTCTTGGACTTATCATCCCTTCTACCTCTTCGCTTCCACCCACCACTATTGTTTATACTCGTCGGACACAATTGTAATCTCCTCCTTAAGAACCTGCCTCAGACTAACGTCGTCGTCTCTATCAAATTTTAACGCTAAGCATCAACTTCAAAGGAGTTTTGCAGTACTCAGCAACACAGTGGAACACTGGACTATGTACGGTATATTAAGAGATCCTCAATGGTTATACAACTGAGTACTTAGAAGAAGGTCTTGTCTATACTCTCTGTCTGACAACACCAGTCGTCTTAAGATGATGCTAGATTGTTTTTACATGCAATGCGTCTGATGAGGAATACTTACCGACACAAAAATGGCAAATCATTTTTTTTCTGCAGAGACTTTGGAATAAATGTAAGTACCCTCAATAAATATTGTAAAACGCATCCCCGCGGAGGTGACAGTTTTCATTGGGATCGAACTTGGCAAGGACATCTCAAACAAAAAAAAAAAAAACATCCATTCTTAGCTGCTTTTAGAGATCCCCCTCTGCGGTGTAACACTTATTGCTTTTCGCTTCAAGTAGTCACTTTGATGAACCACAGCACCATATTCACAATTTAAACCTATCTTGGCCACAGTGACCTCAAATGCCTTGAAGTTAGTGAAGACCTCGAATTTCAGCCCAAACAAATAGATGTCGAGACTTTTAAGAGTCTTGATTATAGCGATCATCTCGAGATCGTAGCTTGAGTAATTGCTTTCTGTGCTGATGGTTCTGAAGCTTATAAAAATTATTTGATATATATTCCTCGTTCTCTTGTGTTTTTGTATCAGCACGGCTCTTTATCTATCCGTTTGAGTCGTAGGTGTGCTACGTTTTGAAGCTTGGTCATAAAAATTTTTATTTCTTTCATTGGTCGGAATTCATTTTGGAAAACAGCCGGTCAGACGGTTGGATTATGTCAACATTCATCATAACGCGTCCCAAAAATTTCACTTAAACGTAGAGTAAGGTGCACTTTTTCCAGTTTATCATTGTCCGGGTATGCCTCCAAAATCAGTCTAAGCGCGTCAACATCTTTCTCATCAATTCTAGCTTTAATAATTAAGTCATCTTTGTAGGCAACGATGATATATCTGCATTTTAGACCATACAGCTCCACCTAAGCAAATATCTGAACGCGGCGGGAAAGTTGTCATAGGACTCTTTTAAATTCGTAATGGCTATCTGTGGTCACAAAGACCGTGTTTTTCCTCCTTATCTCCTCATTGTCTATGTTCAAGAAAATAGAATGGAAAAGACCTTGGCAACGTACAATTTTACAACGGATATCTATAATCGGCAACGGATAGCAATCTTCCGTGACATTACATGGCACGAGCTATTTTTTTTTCCATGCTTATACAATGGGGCAGGCAACATTTGGATCACTATTTAACTCACTCACTATTGTATCTACTTAAAGATTGTTGTGTCTTCCTTGTTAAAAGTGGGTAAGCGTCGTGTTTGTCTCCGTATAAGACAACTTCCATTTTCGCACAGATTCTTTCGAAACGGACACTGTGGAGAATGGATGCTTTTAGTCTAGATTCGTAACAAGAGATCATGTTTGTTTGAAATAGTGAAGTATCTGTCTTCACATTGTTTTTACATAAAAATACATAAACATAAACCAACCAATAATCAGCTACAAAATGATATCACAAGATACTGAATCTCACCGACATCCAGCTTTGATATTATCACCCACGTTGCCATCCATATACATACAGGCATACTTTGCGCCTATCTTCTTGTACGAGGTTGGTGTTCAATGGCATTTTGGAAATAGGGATCAACCTAACATTCAATGGCTAATGTCATCTGGGATGTTTGCTCAACTTCTTATACCTTAAAACCACTGTCTTCTGTATTAAAATTTTGTAGCCTTTGCGGATTAGGTATAGGGGTGGCTGAGGCAGTTCGCCATTTTTGTATATCATATATAATCGACAATATAATCCTGAAGGGTTCGTTGACATGAATTCCCTTTGAAGGGAATTCTCTGCTCTGGGGATTTATTATGCTAAAGCCTGGTCATGAACCATGTCTAACGACTATCTAAATAAATTTCTTTTGTGAAAATATGGAGAACCTCGTTACCAAAAATTATGAATAGCAAAGGCCCTAACTTTGAACTTCGTGGTTCTCTAATGAGGATAATATCATTACTGGGCCCTCAGTTTTAGCCCTCAAAATCTTTGAAAAGCTTGTGAAAAATGCTACACAATTTGACTTTCAAAAGGGGAAATCAACTACAGTTTTGTGGCAAAATAATGTCAAACTTAGATGGTAAAAAGTGTACTGCTGCCTTATATATTGACATTACAAAAGCGTTTGATATGGTTAATCATCTTATTCTACTGGATGAACTTGAAAAAGTAGGTTTTCGTGGCTCAGATCATACCTAAATAAAAGATTACAAAGAGAATTTATAGAATCAGGAGTGATCTTATGACTCTTAATTTAGGGGTACCCCAAGGTTCTGTCCTAGGTCCGATTCTCTTTCTTATCTATATAAACACACTTTTCACAATTAATTTTAAAGATGCTCCATATATGATATATGTTTCTCATATGGTTCAAATAGTCGCCCAGATCTGGCTTCCGACTTCAATTGGGACCTTAGTCTTTTAAGAATACCATATGATTTTATAAACACAAAATCCTGATCTGGATCTGAATGTTTATGGTACTTTCACCCATCACAGTGTCAAAGATTCCTGTTTGCAAAATTGTAACTGTGAGCCTGGCTTTTCTTCTCCTTCTTTTATGGCAACCTGAATTGCAGTGATAAATATTTCTCTATCGATATCGTTAGTGAATACAAATACTTAGGACTCAGTATAGACACAATAATGAGCTTTTCTAATCATGTAGAAGCTTTGAGGAACTATTTCACTTGCACACTTAGTTAATTCTTATATTTGCGAAATATCTGTTCTATGTACTAAATTGTTAAAGATTATTCATTATAGCATTTTTCATTCAAAATTACAATATGGTATTACTTGCTGGGGAGGTGCTTATAAAAATAAAATACAACATCTTTTGATAATCCAGAAATATATCCTACGAAAATTATGCCGCAAACCTAAGAGATAAGAGATATTTTACATACCCGTTGTTCTGTGACTTAAAAATTCTTCTCATCCGACATTTATACTGCTTTAAGGCGCTGAAGACCTTCTTTATTAATTCTGGTAATCGCAACTTCAGACTGATTTCTAACTTTAACCCGTGTGGAAACTTTTCATATTCTGTATCTGTATCCATACCACTGCTTACCATTTATTAGTTTTTATTTTATATCGTCTATTCGTTTATTTAACAGACTTGCTCTATCGTTCAGATCAATTACCTTGCCTGGATTGTTTCTCAAACTTATAAAAACCTGGCTTTTCAATTTCAACTTTGCCAGCTTAGAATCTGTTCTAAGTTTTATACTAGTTAACTCTGTGATTCTCTATAGCAAATTTATTCTCTTTTTTGTCTGTTTAAGCTTGATTATTTGCATATTTGAGTCATATTTGCATCAGTCTTTTTTTATTTAATTGATTTGCCATGTTTGCGCAGTGTAATGGCATTCAACATTGTTTTCATTACTGAAGTATAGAAAATACAGAATGTCAAATGAATACAGATTAATGTAAATGAATTTATTTTGAATTATATTGTACAAGGCATTTACAGAATAATAAATATTATAAAAATTAATAAATAAGTTTCTTTTTCATGGATTTCACTTTGAAGGACCTTCCGCTAAAGTATCATAGTTTCGAGCTTAGATGATCTCGCGTACCCTTTTTGATGCAATGTCTGATGCAATGGAACCAGAATTCCTGCGCTTTGAAAGTACGAAATCGACAGTTCTGATGACAATGAACTATATTGTCTTCACAATATCGGTGGAAAGAATGAAGTACCTGCGTCTGTAACCACAGCTAATGCACGCTCAAAGCCCTGCTGAATCTTCTCACGACTTCGAAGCTACTTCAAAAATGCAAGGCTTCTCTAAAGGAAATCGGAAGGCTAAATTCCCTGAGTCTTGCCTGAGTCCTAGGTTACAATAGTTCCACGGGAAATAATCGTCCTCCACTACATAATAGTGTTTCACATTCTCACCAATACCAGTAATAATACACGAAGAAACCTAAATCGATCCTGAGTTCTGGTGATACAATTTTAAACCTCATGGCTTGTAGTTGAACAATATAAGTCAATCAAGCAGTGAAGTTAATATTCTATTACTTGTAGATCCATAAGACTTCCCTCGGAGACAAAAGTTGTAGTGCAGAAGCCAGTCAAATGGTGAAGACACTATTCCATTACTTGTAGACCCATAAGACTCCCTTCGGTGACAAACTTGAATCTCATGGCTTAAGGTTGTAGTGCACAGTATGTCCCGCTGATAATTTTGGCTGCTTTTCACAAAAGTTCTTGTAAGCTCTTTTTGTCTTGGCTTGAAAAGATTCCTGTTTTTTTTAACATTTTATTCTTTTCAAATTATGGAGATTTTTTTTTTTGTTTCAAAAACTTGCTTCAATTGTTCGATGTCAGCCAGAAACCATCTGGCCATATGACATATACATAACTGATCTTTAAGCTCGGTTTTTTCTAGTTCTGAAGCTACTGGAGTTTCACCGTTTAGTGATTTCGTTTTTGAGCGGTCTCGAGGTTTCCCTCTATTTTCACAAGTCCCTAGTTCTGATCTAGTTAAATCAGATCTTAGTTAGAAGAACATTCTGCTTAAATCCTCTGTATCTGACCGTATTGGTGCTACATCTGAGATTCCTTAAGGAAGTCACATCAGTCTGATATTTTTTCAATATTTGCAAAGTCTTCTTATACTGTGCTGAGAACTGGACAGGAATGTTGAAGAAGGAAGGTTCTTCCTGGATAGAGTATATGGTAGACAGTAATCCAACATCTAAGTTGCGCATATATATATATATGTTATAAAGGTAACCCTTCATATTTCACTACTTGTGGCGAAATATTTATCGGCAAATATGTCTTTATAAGACAATGACGTCGGAATCTGCTGACCAATTCAACTTTAATTCGTAAACAAACGATTAAGACTATGAACTCGATCGAATGCTTCGCTAGCTGTATCTTTTTCGTAACCTTTTGCCCTCTTCTGCAGCGCAACTTTGCACTTTCCTGTGTTTGATACTGGCAGCATGGGATTTTCTGATCAGAAATGGTCCTAGCAGTGTCTTTTAATTGTATGAATTCTACGTAGAGCATCATCGTCGATGTTTTGGTGCTCAAAGAATCAGTTAGGCTGTAGCAACTCCAAGTTTCTAGTTTCATTAAGCTTATAAAAATGGAAACTGACCGGTTTTATTTTCTTAATCTTTACTAAAGCCTAAAAGATTGGAGATCAGTTACGCTAAAATGCACGTTTAGAGCAAGAAACCTGAATCGCGTATTGTGAAGCACCTCTGAAAGCTCTCCATCTAACAACTTGTGATTCTTAACTCTTAAATCTCCTTTGTGTGTTTTTCGCTGTTTCCTTATGCCACCTTCCTATGGTCCAACCAAATGCATGCAACATATTTCTTGTTCTATGATATTTTGATGACTTGAAGACTTTTTTAACTTTAAAGCAACTCATGCATTTCTAACATTCTCCCTAAGACTTCTAAGTTGTCGCTGTCCTGATAATAGATAAATTTCTAGACGACTCTACTAGACACCCCAATGACCAATTATAATAGTTTGAAAATCTCTCCAGAGTATCACCTCCAATTATTAATCACAGAATATTGTAAAATCACTCTTTTTCATTAATCACTGTTCTTTCGCTCATCTTTTACAGATAATGATGGTAAATTCAAAAGGGGTTGTGTAGAAGGAGAGTTTAAATGTGAAGGCCCAAGCTGCAAAACCTGCACAGAAAATTCATGTAACAAACAGAAATTCACATGTAAAAATTGTGATTCATCTTCGGATCCTAAGTGTTCTCAATGGATGACTGACAATGCTGTCATAAATGAGATATGCGATGACGGCATTTCCAAATGTCTTATGCAAATTAAAGAGGACAAAAACATCGAACGTCGATGCCTAAAGGGATCCGAAGACAAAGGAATCTGTTCAACTGGAAAGAAATGCGAACTTTGTGACACGGCAAGCTGTAACAAAGGTATTTTCCCAAAAGATCGACGACAGTGCTACCAATGTACAACGAGCCCTGAATGCGCCAACCCTGCAGCAAATGTTGGAAAAGTGACATCGCTACCATGCATTCTTTATGATGAAAGTGACAAATGCTTTGTTTATGGAACCTCAGATACCGCTATGGCAAGGGGTTGTGTCTCCAATATGAACGCATTCAGTGAATGTGAAAAGGCTAAGGAAGCATGCGTTCAATGTGACAAAAATAATTGCAACAACATAACTTTTAAGAAAACACAATCCATGAAATGCATACAATGCTCTTCAAACGAAACGAGCTGTGCTTGGGGACATCCCACTAGCAATGCCAAGGACTGTACAAATCAGATTGAATATTGGCGCACTGAAACTTGTTATACGAAAAAGATTGACACCAGCAAGGTGGAACGTGGCTGCTTTTATGATGTGAAAGATTGCATGTCACCGTCTTGCACAACTTGTACCAACGGAATTGGTTGCAATAATGTCGATGAAATGGAATTTACATGCTACAAGTGCCGCAGTGACCAGAATAGTGCGTGTGCTAAGAAACTGGAAGGTAATAGTTATGAACCTTTAAAATGTAGGAATGTGGTAACAGAGGCTGATCAGGGATGTTACGTGGAAACATGGAGTAAGTTGTCTTTTAATTTTTGTTTAAATAATGTTCAATTGGATTATGTTAAACTTTTAGATAATCTTGTCATTAGGAGTTGCTTGGTAGATGCTGATGAAAAGACAAGGAAGAATTGTTTGAACAAAGGTTATAAGTGGTGTAACAGTTGTACAGACAAGGTTAATTGCAACGCTGGCGATGCACCGAGTGGTTCAGCGCAAACGGCTGCTTTTGGAACTGGACTTGTGGCATTAGCTTTGTTGGCTCTAAAATTCGTTTAGAACTAAGAAGAATCTTGTTTTTTTATAGTCAAAACTTTCATATTAAATGAGAAAGTAAACATAATTAAGCCTTTTGGTCTATCAGAGATATTTTTGTTTTCCTTTTTTATATGAACATTTGTAATTCGAAAAGCTTTGGAAGATGGCCATCATTTTTTCTGGATCTAACTCATCTAGTGCTTTAAGGCATCGCCATCTGTTTCGCCAAAGAAGCTACGTATTTGGGCGTCATCCTGTATAACAAACTTTCTTGAACAATATATTACGTCGATAATCTCATGGACATGGTAAAGATAAGGCCAATTATATGTATATGGTGAAATTAATATACTGTTGGAGAAAGCTTTCACTAAAATATTTCACTGCTGGATCTACGTGGCGATTATCCATTGACTATCCTACAATTTTTTGTATAAAGCGACAACTATTCAAGAGTCATAAGGCTTGCAACCTTCCTTTACGGAAGGAGTAAAAAATATGTGACGAACCAGCTAACAGCCTCGGATAATAACGGATCCAGACGACACTCAAAAACAATTAAAGGAGAACGACTTATCCTTAATTGGCCTCATGCATCAGAATAATAAATAAAGTCCCTTGCCTTCTTTTACGCAGAAAACTGTGACATTTTTAAAAATTGTGATAAATGAAAAGAAAGACGAGAGCCGCTCGTGAGCATACATAAACTTGTAGAGATGTAGATCGAGACCATATAATAGAGACACAGTCGGTGCTGAGAATGTGGAAGAACTTCTACTGCAGACTGTATAATGGCGACTAGGACCAACATCTCACCAACAGGTAGGATACACCGTTCAAGTTATACGATTATAGCCAAAACGTCCGCGTACCTGACCAAAACGAAGTAAGTTAGTTAGTTCAGAGGGGGCGGGCATAGGATATCAACAACGCATCCGTGCCATCTTGTTCGGTTTTCTGAAACGTACTTCAGCCATCCAGTTATGTTTGAATGTCCTCGACTCCTTCTCAACTGTTCTGCGCCATGTATGCCTTTAGTGGCCAGAACCCGGGAAAGGCCAGTTCCATTGCATATCGTATTTCGCAATAGAATTGTTCTCGCGCCCTGTGCTTGAGATTCGATTGAGCCAAAAAAAAACTCTCCAAATAATGCGCAGACATCTGTTAACGAAGGACTGCAGCTTCCGAATGATTGAGGTAATCTTCCAAGTACTGCACCCATACAGCAGTGCTGACTCAACATTGAAGCAAAGCATTTGCTTAGTGCTGTAAATATTGCCTTTTCACACCTTAAATAGTATTCCGGTAAATTCTGTTTTTGCCTTTACGATTCTGCTACTAACATGAAGTTCGGTGCCGCCGACAGTCGAAAAGAGAAGTGAGAAAAACCAAGAAGTCAAGTTTTAACTCCATTTATTTTAAGTCTCGCTCTGCTGACTTCAGCTTCTAGATTCTGATTTATCTGGTGTAAGTCCAAAACCCTGTGCGCAATCAAGATGTTTAAGGTAAGATGTCATCGTTCATTTAAAGCCGCTACTTTCCTCCGACAGTGCTGCGTGGCTACATCGTCTGCTACCATCATGAAAAGAAGCGGTGATAATATACAACCCTGCCGAACTCCGCTTTGGTATTCAAAGACTTTTAATAACTTACCGTTTTGTAAAATACGACATTTTGCAGCGTAGGAATACTCTTCCTGCGTAAGACTTTCCGTATAACCTCCCAGTCGATAAAAACCAGGTAGACGGGAGACCTACACTCGACGCATTACTCTTTGATGATCCGCAAGGTATTAGTATGATCGGTACAGAGGAACTCAGAGCGAAAACCTGCTTTGAATACCTTCGCTATTATTTTGGGCACTGCGAGCGGAATGCATATCCCCCGCTAATATCCACAATCTATCAGAGTATCTTACATCTAAGCTTCAATCCATCAAAGCTGCTAGACTTGACGTCTTATCGGTCAAAATATTCAAAGTTCCACACTCACTTACACACTGATCAGAAAAGTGTATGCATGATTAATGAAATTTTAGCATTGTTTGATTTTCATCGATTTTAAGACCACATATTACAATGAGATGAGTCTAGTTTTAGAATCCTTGCCAATCTCGTCCGTCATTAGAGAATAGAGAATGCTCGCTGCTTGGTCCTAATCTCGCTTCTCATGTCAAGGAAAGTCACGCCACTGTTGATTTCTTATATTCAGCATTAACTGTGCTCCTGTCGACTTACAGACTCAGTTTTGAGCAGTGCTCAAACAGTTTCCTGATCTGTAGTCTGTCATTTGTCACTACATTCGCCTTAACTGAACACTCTTAAAAGACTGTGTTTAGCAATGGTGCCAGGAGTATTGTGTTTGTATTGATCTCTACGAGCACAAGTGACTACTAAAACTCTTACAAAACCCACTCACTGCTGATAGACACAATTAATATAATTAATTAAGTAAACATATTTGTTAAGTAAAAAGATTTTTCAAATTTGATTTTTCTAGATAATTGTTAAAAGGACACCGATCACAGCTAAGAAGCAAACACCGTTCTTCCAACCACTTGAGGGCGCCAGCATATTATTGCAACCATCTTCCATGCAAAGTTCGCAATGTTTCTTCCCCATTGTTGTACAAAACTTCATATCATCTTCAGCTAGTCCTGCTGTACAGCCTCTGGTCGTTACGTTCTCTATAAAACCAATAAATAAAAACAATAATGATGATGAAGACACGAAAATTAGACAAACCTTTAGTCATAGCAAAACAACCTTTCATCTCAGACATCTGCATCTCTTGTGGACACTCAGTCGGGGGTATTTTCTCCGCCCTACTACTGCATTTGCTCTCCTCTAAACGATCACTATAGCACTGAATACATTTTTGTTTCTTGAGATTTCCTCGATTACATCCATCACCGCTACATGTTTTACAATTGGTATCTTCTGACGTGCACGCGCCATAATCACACGAGCAGTCACGAACAGCTTTCTGCGTGATAGGTTCATATGTCATCATGCATGTTTCCTGCAGATAATACAGAACCTTATTTTGACATTTTGACACAGCTTTCAATGGCTGAGCCCAAGCACAGTTTGGGTTGTCATTTGAATTACATTTGCTGCATGACAGTGTGGGATCTTTCATAAGGGGCAGATTATTGCATCCACTTCCATTACAAATGAAACATTTTGGTTGGTTCATTTGACATTCCTCCATTTCAGTGACGTTGGATACACATCCTCGAATCATTTTACTACTTTCCGTAAGATACTGAAAACATTGCTCGTTGGGATGATATTTAGCACATGGTAAAGCATCTTTGAGTTCCTGGACATCTGCGCATTCTTTGCATTGGAAACATCGATGACGTTTCTTTGGGAACACTCCACGGTTGCACAATCCTTCTGCACACCTAAAGTAAACTTCATTGTCTGTACAGTTGTATCCCATTGGTGAACATTCACGAATAGTGTCACCATTGTTTGTTATTCGAATCGAACAATCGTCACTGTCATTTGGACAAGCTGCCACATTTATGTTAGGTTCATTTGTCCACATGGCGCATTCGGGGTTTTTACTAGAGTTACAATGATAGCAGCGCTTCCAGGGAGCTATGTTGCATTTCGATTCGTTACAACATTTGATGCTAATCATTTCAGATTCTTGACAGCCTACAACGTCATCGGATGAGGCACAACCCCTAACAACAGCGCCATCTGCAAACAAATTAGGTTATAATAAGCAAACTTTACAATACACATAACTTACCAAGATATTTTATCATACATCCGTTTCCATTCGAGCATTTAACAGTGTCTGTTTGATCAGGTTTATCCAGACACGTCTGCTTTGATGAGCTGTTACATGAAAAACACATAAAAATCTCATCTGTTAGTTGATCACCTTGATAGTCCAAAGAGCTAACTGTAGTAGAATGACTAACAAAAGTGACTTTAGAGGTCTGAATTGCCATAGGATTGATAATTGTTGACATTTCATCTGAAGCAGATGCAAGAACTTTAGGCATCTCCGTTGTCAAAGCATTTCCAGTTTCTAGATCGTTTTGTGTAAGTTCAACGTGCGTCGAACTAACAAAACTCATCGTACTTGGTATATTCAAATCCTCAGTTGGAATGGTTCTCAAAGTGACAGTTGACAGAACATCGGTATTAACCATCATGTGTTCAGTAATCGTTTCTTCTTCCATTGGGTGTTCGTTATTTACAGTGCTGTCTGGCATCATGGGAAATAAGGTTGCAATATTATTCAATGGAGATGCTGAAGTATTGACCAATAAACAGACATGTTGCTGATGACTATATGAATCATCATCGGAACTATTTACTGTAAAAGAAATTAGCTTGGGGTCATCTAAAAGGACTGGAGATAGTTCACCAAGTACCTAAGGCCAGAATACACACTCTTTCCTTGAGCTCACAGTTTGTTGTCATTATAAAATTGTCCGTCATGTTGCATTCCAGAAGTTCATCCGAATTGCATAAGTCACACACCTTTATTAAATCTGAAATTTGAAGATTAATTAGATAGAAAAATACAATTGGGATATTTAAAAATGTCTTTCAACTCTCTGGTAGTCAATATATAAAGTGCAGCTGGTGTTAATAGCGCAAACATTACCACATTTTCTACTTTCCCAAAAATAACCAATGTTCAGAAATTTGGTTTTGTTAATAGTTTTTGCCAAGCAGGGTGGTCAAATTAAACCTGTGCTACAACCAGGTTTTTGTTAGCCGACAAAGAAAGTTCAATCTATTACCTCGTGCAAGTACGGACGTCAAAACGTAATAGGAATTGAGTTGCTGAAACCAGTTAAGGCTTAGCACCTTTAACTGAAGATACTCACAAAATCTGATGGCACCTAAGCCGAAAAGTTACTGCCAACTTTCAAGAGGATAACCAGTGGCTGTCTCCCCTATACTCGACCAAGATGACCACTCATTCGATAACAAATTCAGGCCTATTCGCACGAAATTTCTCTTTCTGATTCTCTCTTAATGTTGATTCTTCATCAGTGCTCAGTTTTTAAACTTTACAAACCAAACTTTGCAAACTTTACAAACCAACTTTAATTTAACACGAACTTTGGTTCAGGGTCACTCCAATCGATTGGAATCTTCTTCGAACTTCGCTTTGTCCATATTTTTAAAGAAATAATTCTTAATCATTGTCCGATAACGTTGACCATTAGGTGAAACGCGATTTCCGGCTTCATTTTTAGGTTCGATTATGCTACCAACCTAAAGAATACACCAAACAGTGCACTTTTACGTCCCATGAGACTCTTTTGGTCTTGCCTCACTCCAAAAACGTTGCTTGTACTAATGGAGCCAAAAGTGAGTCCCTAAAACAATAAACTAAGCAAGGGTCCACTTAAAGCTGCTTAAGAGTCTAATTCGCAAACTGTCTTCTCAAGCCATGGTCTTGTGGGTACAGTTCTTGTATAAGATGGAAGTAATATGGGCATTTATGTCCTCGCACAATTTTCCACATAGAATAAAAGAATGAAAGAATTTTAAAAGATCTCGGTTATGGTTTACAATCGGTTTGTTTTCCACAAAGTCAAAGTGCTTATCCGCAAAAGGGTCTTTTGCAAATTTTACCAACTAGCGTAAGCTTTAGTATACAATATTCCTAGAATTCTCCTGTTCATCTTTTTCAATATCATGTCGTCGAGTTTCTGCAGCTTATCAATACTTAATCGAGATCCATTACCCCATGCATAAGGTATTCCATACCTTAACTTGAATTCCACTAAAGCATAGTACACTCGCTTCTGAACCTGTAGTGTCGAATAAAAACTCATATTGACAATCCCAAAAAATACAAATTGCGACATGACTTGGCAGCACTCTGGGTAAATGATTCACGCCCGCTTTGTCAAACACCAGCAAATTCCCCAACCATTCACTTTAAATTGCCAGGTGTCAACACCTTGTCGATGCAGAATCACATAATTTTACCGCTGTCAGAATCGAAAGCCATCCAAGAGTCGCCGCTGTTGAGTTAACCGCATTTAGTTACTACATCTGGGAGAGAATATTGAAGACCATCCACTACATTCCACTGTGTTAAACAATGCCATCGTTGGAAATGGGACCACTTCCAATCCCACTCAGCAGTTTCAGTGGCTCACTTTGACATTTTTCCTTGCAAAAATCATAACTCGTGGCATTTTTTTTTCTCTTTGCTTAACCCTAGACAGCTAACCTATGTAAATGTTACTCCCAGAGCAATAAAAAAAAAAAACGATTTTTCCGGGAGACTTTAATGCTTGCGTAATCTAGAGTGGACATAAGAAAGGGTAAAAAGTAATTACTTTTCTGCGCACGTCCAAGTCTGTAAATACAGACCAAACAGTTGGAGCTTGTTGAAACACAGGTAGATCCCCGCTGATCTGAAGCTGCCTGGCTTCGAACTAGTGTCAATATTCTTTTCTCACAGCAGTCTCGCCATTTACGTGCGTATTGATGTTGCTTACAAAACTCCATCACAACGTAATCCTATTAAGGGCGATTTTCAGACTTCGACATTCTGGATAGGCAACACCCGAAGGACGTGTTGATTGTCATACCGCCAATACCCTGCACTTATTGCTGTCAGGGTTAGAGAAAGGTTTTCGTTCGGTCATACAAGACAATTCTCTAATCTCCTTCTTAAAATAGGAAACTAAGGGGATGCCTACAATTCCCTTAGATCTTGCCTCGGTTGTATCGACTTGATGGTCGTCATAATTGACATACTGAGCAAGCAATTCAAGCCATAATGACAAAATTTCGCACCAATTTCACAGTATTTAACATCAAGCCAGATACAATGGCGTGGAGTTTATACAGAGGAAAATATTGCTGCTGTATCCGTCAGTGTGATTCGTCGCCATTCACAGCAATTGCTATTGTGCTACACGACTACATAGAAGATTTTGCGCAAGGATCTTGGTCTAAAACTTTAAAAAATAAGAAGGGAAGTCAAACCACCTGTCACCGCATCGAATTTTCGGTAAGTGGGCCTTGGAAGAATTGGAGGAAGATCCGCTTTTTTATCGAAAAATTGTCTTCAGCGGAGAAGCTCATTTCTGGTTGAATAGGTATGCTAATAAACAAAAATGCCGTATTTGGTCCGATGAGCAACCACAATAGCTGCCAATGCCCCTGCAAAAATGCACTATTTGATCGGTTTATGGTCCGGCTGAACCTGGTCGACCTATGTTTTCAGTAACATGGCGCTACTCGTACATGCCACACATTACGCGAACGGATGGACCAATTAAGAATTGAGTTCGATGAACAATTTAACTCTCGTTTTTGACCGGCGATCGTGCGACTTGACGGCTTTAGAATATTTTTTATGGGGAAACGTCAAATCACTCCTCTATGCCGATAAACCAGCGTCAATTGCAGCTTTGGAAGAAAGCATTACACGTGATATTAGCAAGATACCAGCTGATATGCTCGGAAAAGTGATTAAAAATTGGACTACTTAAAACGTAGTGATCAACATCTACATAAAATAAGCTTTAGAAAGTAAATGGCAAGCTCAAAATAAAAATTTAATACACTTTTGGAGTTATCCTGTATAACTTCAAAAATCACCCATTATTTACTAGCTTTGCTCGAGGTAAATCGGTGTATATACTGCGGATACGACTTACACCATCGGAGTACCCGTTTCGAGTTTAAAAGGCTACAATTCGTCCTAAAGGTCTATTTTGCATTGACGATTAATAAGTTTCAGGGTCAATCACGGAAAACAGGAATTCTTCTTAGAGGGTATGCTTTTCGCACGGCCAGTTTTACGTGGCTCGAGATTGAGCTCACCTAGCAGCCGGGTCTTGTTAGCACCTTGTAGAAGGTAGAACCTCTAATGTAGTACATAAAAGGGTTCCTTAATTAGTCTTAACCCGTTCTGAGATAAGTTTCCTGCGTTAGCGAAGTTTCGGGCAAAAGCTAGCGAAATATAAGTCCACTGGCGACCTAAAGAAGAAGAAAAAAATCACCATTATGGTAAGTAGATTTATAATGAAATCCTAGAAAAATCCCGGGTTCTCAGCCTATTTTCAAGAGTATTATCTAAAGAACCAACTACAGACAATCTTATAAATTTAGAAAATCACAAATTGGCAGTTTTAACGAGGCCATATGTTAGATCCCACGACGATTTACCACATTGACGTAACACAAAGTACACGTAAGTATTTTTAAAATGGTTTCCAATAAAACTACTCACCATCGTCGAGTTCTCCTTCAACTCGAGTCATCAGAAAAATAGTCAAAATAACAAGTATCCTCAGCTTTCTCCAGGATTCCATGATTTGGTATAAAAATTTCTTCAAATTCAAAGTTGCAGAATTTACGGTTTCCACTAAATTACATACGAGTACGAATACCGCTCTCTACCCTAACTAACTAAATGTCAGTCAAAGTGAATTTCTTTTCAAATCTATTCTCAGATTTTTTTTTTTTTTTTTTTAATTTATGCGCACATTATCTAAACCAGAGGACTTCAAATGGCGACAGATAAGAGTCAGTGCCACTTCAAAACTGCAATAGGTTCCTTCCCTTATCAAGGCGCAAATCAATATAAAAATTAAAAAAAAAAAAAGTCCGAGTCGAGGATGGCTTTTGTACGAGTATGCAATTGAATTTTGTTTTGTTTTTTTGAATGTCACTACGGCACTACAGTTAAAGTTCTAATGGCTGACTTCCGTTGGAATGCCGCTGCCGTTCTGTTATTGTTCTGTGATGTTCAAGAACAACTGAAATCGATATTCGCTAATAGCGGTAATTTTATATCTAAATATTTGAATTTTTAATTATGGGAGGAAGGACATATTTTCCAAAAGTCTGCTTTATGTGGACAGTACGTTGGCCTAGTTTTGACAATGCCAACACGAAAATTGTCTTGGAAAGTTAAAAAAAAAAAAAAAAAAAAAAAAAAAATGAATAAAGTATTGACGCTTGCGAGAGGTCAGTGAACTTTATCCACAACATCTGGATGGATTGAGCAGGCAAATAACATTTGAATGAGCTGACTTCCGGATTCGGTTATTGGGACAGAATTAATAATTTGTGTGACACACGTTCCCCTTTCGGGATAGAGATACCCGTCGTAAGAGGCGACTAAAGTTCACCTTCCGTATACCGGAGTATACAAAATATGTATATAATTTTTTTTTTTTTTATTGGGTCTATAACTTGCGGTTTGCTAAGAGATGGCGTAACTTGTTCTATTCCATTGGAACATGCGATGGAAAGCTACTGTCATTGTACGTCATTTCAGTATATGTCATTCATTTGAAGCGTAAACAACAATAATTTTTTTTCACTCAAATATGTCAAATTTTGTGCCTGAAAAAGTGTTTTTGCGGGGAGTTCTTCTACATTACTTGAATATGAAGAAAACTGCTGCCGAAAGTCATCGTATTTTGGTGGAAGTTTATGGTGAACATGCGCTAGCTGAACGAACATGCCAAAAGTGGTTTGTACGATTTAAAAGTGGTGATTTTGGCTTGGAAGACGATGAACGTCCTGGGCAGCCAAAAAAGTTTGAAGATGAAGAGCTGGAAGCATTACTCTATGAAGATTGTTGCCAAACACAAGAAGAGCTCGCAGAATCTTTGAGTGTCACTCAGGCAGCCATTTCAAAACGTTTAAAAGCATATGGATATATTCAAAAGCAAGGAAATTGGGTTCCACATGAACTCACGCCGAGTGACGTCGAAAGGCGGTTTTGCATGTCCGAAATGCTGCTGGAACACCACAAAAGGAAGCCATTTTTGCATCGGATTGTAACTGGTGATGAAAATGGATTTATTACGACAACCCCAAGCGCAAAAAATCATATGTGAAACCCGGCCAACCAGCCAAATCAACGGCAAAGCCGAATATTCATGGCGCGAAGGTAATGCTCTGTATTTGGTGAGATCAGATGGGTGTGCTGTATTATGAGCTGCTAAAATCGGGTGAAACCATCAGTGGACAACGCTACCGAACACAATTAATCCGTTTGAAGAGAGCAGTAGCCGAAAAATGCCCGGAATATGCGACCGGACACGAGGCAATAATTATCCATCATAACAACGCTCGCTTAATTCATTCTTGGCTGCCAAGCCGGCGCAGTTCTTTTGGGATGGGATCCACAAATTGCCAGACAGATGGGAAAAAGTCATAGCTTCAGATCGGCAATACTTTGAATAATACTATTGTACATGTTTTTCTTAAATAAACGTTCAAATTTTAAAAAAAAAAAAATAAAAAAATAATGAAGTTATATCCCCAATATTTATTACAACAATTTACATTTTTTACAATTGAGATGTACATAGATATGGTTATTGTTTACCTTACTTATGAAAAAAGGAAATACGAGCACAATATCAATTTTACAAAAGAAAGGAGCCGAAGGAAAAGCTAATTAAAAACCTTCATGCAAAATATCATAGTTTTGTATATGGGTATGTCCTTTGTGGGCACATAAGGCATGTATAGAATTAAGCAAATATATGAAATAACTTAATACATTGATTAATAAATAAGACATTTAATATCAAAGAACATTAATAAGACTAGAAACGAGAGGGTTATCTGATATAGTACATGAAAAGACAAATTTTTCAGAAAGTCGAGCTTTTCTTTCTTTCACCGTTTCAATTTTGGCTATTTCGTGAAGTTTTGAAGTTGAAAAATACCATAGTAGTTTTAAGATCATTCTTAAGACCTTATTTTGAAGAACTTGCAACTTTTTAAGGTGATAGTTAGCGCAATTCCTCCAAACTGGAGCTGCGTAGTACAGAATAGCTTGGAAGATAGATTTATAAATTATAAGCTTATTATCTTTGCTTAATTCAGACTTGCGACAAATGAATGGGTATAGAACTTTAATGGTGTTGTTACTTTACTAACGACATTATTTGTATTTTGGCAAAAAGTCAGTCTCTTGTCCAAAAAGACTCCTAGATACTTAACAAATGGTGCCCAGTCAATCTGATTTAAGCAGACTATTAAATTCCCAGCAGGTAAAAAACAAGATTTTCTTTTTCAAGAGAAAAAGATTGCTTGTATTTTTTGAGAATTAATTTTAATTTTTCAATCTGCAAGATATTTAAGTAGGCATTCTAATCCAAATTGCAAATTAGACTCAATATTCGATCTAATCGAATAAGACAAATAAATGCATGTATCATCTGCAAAATTGCAGAATGACATCCAGTAAAGGAAAGTCAGATGTATAGATGTTGTAGAGAATGGGGCCCAATACGGAGCCCTGAGGAACACCGGCAGGAATCCATTGGACATCAAATGAAGTCTGGTTCACAAATACCTTAAAACTCCTTGCCGTTAAGAAAAATTGGATGATTTTTATGAGGTACATAGACAAATTAAATTGCAAGAGTTTATGGACAAGACCATTGTGCCATACAGTGTCAAATGCTTTTTCGACATCTAAGAGAACCATGTCATAACTTTTGCCTTCTGAAAAGGAATCAAGTACGTGTTTTTTTTATTCTGTAAACTTGATATGAAAAACTATGATGTGAGCGAAAGCCGAATTGTTGTGGCGGTAAGATATTAGATTCTTCCAGATGAAGCATTAAATTATTTTTATTGACCTTTTCAAAACATTTACTAAGAGAACTTAGGAGACTTATGGGGCGATAATTTAAGGGATCATTCAAGGGCTTTCCTGGTTTGGGGATTGGGATAATTTTGGTGCATTTCCAATCAGAGGGAAAGTAGCCTATTTTGAGACATCAGTTAAAAATTGATTGCAAAATCTTAAAAACCAACGTGGGAAGGTATTTAAGGAAGATGTTCCTAATTCCGTCAAATCCGACTGACTTACGAGTTCTTAGAGTAGAGATAATCGATTTAAGCTCACCCAGACCAACCGTATCAGCGTCATAAGGCTGAGTTTTGTTGTTTATTAGTCGTAAAGAACTTTCAACAATACTATCAGGAGCATTATTTACTGCACTCGAGATTTGGTGGTTCGATAAAAATGTACTGGCTAATATATTAGCTTTTTCTGCATTGGAGACAGATTGTGCAGTGGAAGATTTCAAGAACGGAATAAACCTTCACTTGTTCTTAATAACTTTTACGATATTCCAAAAGGGTTTACTACATTTGTCTAAGTCTCTCAGTTTATGGTTCCACTCAATATTTTTGAACATTTGTATCTCCTGTCTAATTCTTGTAATAAGATACCTGGTCGCATGTAAGTAGTCTTCTATCCTAAGTTGCTGTCATTTCCTGCGTGGGCTGTTTCGAAACTTAATGAGCTGTAGGATGTGTCTAGGCAGTTTGATTGAACCATTGAAACACAAAACCTTGCTAGGAATCACTTTATCAACGGTGCTTAGAATTGACGAGGTTAACGTTTCAAGTGCATGGTCAATGGAATCCGGAGAGTCCAATCTGATCTGACGTTTTCTTCGCCAAACACATGTCTCAAATTGCGTTTCAGTACTGATGTATACCGTGACCAATCAGTCCTATTGAAGTCTTTGACCCGAGTGACACTGAAAATTGGTGACACTAATATAAAACATTTTACTTGTAAGTGATCTGAACAGAGATCATTTACTGTTAGTGATTAACTAATCAAACCTACTATGTTTATAATAAACAGGTCAAGAGTGGATGGATTTGCTCTAGCAGAAGTTGGGTAGTAAGTTGGACTTGGTGAGGATAAAATTGAAATTGGATACCGAGATCTGATCTCAGCTAATATATTCCCATAAGTATTTGCTCGAAGACAGTTCCAATCTCGATGACGGCAGTTAAGATCACCAACGATAAGGAGCTGCCCGTTGTTGTTGCCGCACTGGAGGAGGAGTACGTGAAAGAGAATGTAGCTTGCGATTAGGATGAGCTCCAAGCTGGGGGAAAGCATGAAAGGCTGATTGGTTCTCTTAACAAGATGGGCTGTGCGTTTATTGTTGTTGCTGTTGGCGAGCTTTTGTCTTATTTGAAGAAATGATTGTCTTGAAACACACGATAGGTCGTCCGACTTGTGATGGCCTTTGCAGTTAGCGCAAAGATGATTTTGAGAGCAAATTGCACAGTATGTTCTAATATTGCAATTTCTCTCTCCATGACCAAATATTTGGCAGTTGTAGCACTGCGTTAATTTATTTATTTATTTATTATTTTTTTTTTTTAGCATAATCCCACTTAACTTGAGTCTTGAATAAGGAGCGTACGTTTTTCTTAAGTTCATGCAATTTGATTGAACCTAACTCTAGGAAAACTATGTAAAAAACGTTGACAGAATGATCAATGTTTTTCTTTATCATTTTTATATTTAGGCATTTCAACCCGAGTGTAATGAGTTCTTTCTTAAGAGTAGCTATGAGCATCTCATCCAGGCCATACAGTATGACCTTGAAAGATTTGGAAGATGGGAGATCATGCGTAAAATATTGCCACTGCACACTTTTGAGAAGATCGCGCACTTGACTGTGGGTATTAATGCCTTTACAGATCACTTTAATGCCAACTGACACTTTTTTTGTGAATAATTCGATATTTGTTTCTCTTTGAAAAGCTTATGCACATTTTCATTAGATTGAAGGAGTACAATCACAGATGGGATTTTAACACGTTTCCCTTCACTTTTGTTAACAATTTCATCAAATTCCACATCACTATCACAACTTGGCAGAGTTTGATGTTGTAAAAGTGGTAGAAAACGGTTATGTCTAGAGTCACTGTCTGTTTTTGCCATTTCATTTAAATTAATGCTTGAAGACAACATTAACCGACCGGGTTCTTTTGGTAATTTTGAAATCTGTACGGATCACTGAGGGAAATTACGTCTGCTACGAAGAAAGCTTCGATCGCAATATGTATACAATGGACGAAACGAAAGGTATTATTACCCCCGGTAGCAGACTAGCTTCACTGGAAAATCCATCCTTTTCGGAGCAATTTATTACGTTAGTGTCAACCTTCTTTGGGGATCTGCGCGGAAATTATCCGGAAAACTGCTCACTGTCATATAACTTGGATTGGGCCAACAGCGCAACACTCAAGTCCGTAACGTAGAATTTGTCATACCTCCCAGTGTTGCGCTTAGGTAACTCCATGAGTATACCCTTACTCATATGGGGTAAAATGACAAGAACATGGCCGGCCAGTAGCATTATACTAGCCTTTATCGTCATAGGGCTCACAATCCTACACGAAAAGATTTAAATATGTAAAGATCCAGCTAATGGCCTCGGATATAAACGGACTTACTGTTGACGACTCTAACAAACGTTTAAAGAACAACGAACTTCGGATCTGCACGAATGTTCGGACCCTTAACAGTCCACATGCAGCCGAGCAATTAGCAAAGGCCATTGACTGCTATCATGACGACATGACATCACCGTCATCCAGAAAGTCCATTGGGATGGGTCAAGCAGAAGACAAATGAAAAGTAGTGATATATATCAACTACGGTGATTGCTATAAAATACAGAAATTGCTCTTATTTGGATGGGGATTTGCTTCAGACTTAGACAAGAAGTCTTGAGCTTCCGACACATGAGCAAATATCTTATTACAATCCGCAACAAGGCTAAATTCGCTAACATAGGCCTAATATGCGTTCATGCTCCTAAGAAAAACAAGGACGACGACACCAAAAAATATTTATTCGAGCTCCGCTACATGGTATATGGTAATAGCACACTTCGAAGTATGACGTTGAAATCGTACTAAGATAGGAAAGGAGGACATCTTAGGTAGCTAAGCGTAGCTTACATGACACCACGTCTGGCAACGGACTTAGGCTTATTAACTTTATTGTGGCATTCCGTCAGGTACCTTGTGTGATTTGAATGAGTTGATGGTTCATTCAAATTTATCTATGCTGAACATATTTCCTTCGTTTGGGAAATGAACCTCAAGCATTATGTGCGCAACTAAGTTCTTTGTCAATAGATGGCTCCAGCAGTAAGTGCTGGTCAATTTTGACATATCCACAACGTTATAAGCGAAGCTTGGACATAAGGTAAACAAACCGTTTGGACATTTTAGTGATTTTGTTTTGGCATCATATACTTTGGTTGGAAAATCTCTGACTTTTTGCCAAATAATCGTCATTTGCGGAAAGTGTTGATTTTTATCTTTCATTTGAAGAAAATGGCAGCCGAAACGCATCAAGAGCCTTAAAAAGTCTACGGATATGCTACTCTAAGTGAAATAACGTGCCGTGATTGACTGCGTCGCATCAAAGACATTGATTTCGATGTTGATGACCGTCCAAGGAAGGATCGATGAGGATCGATGAGCATGCTTCAGTATTAGAAGTTACCCGCAAAGCCATTTCCAAGCAACTTCATGCATTGGGAATGATTCAAAAACAAGGAAATTGGATTTTTTATGATTTGAAGCCAAAAAACGTTGAGCGTCGTTGTTTCACCTGTGAACAACTGCTCCAGCGACAAAAAAAAGTCATAGCGACTGCCCGTTCATGCTTCTACGTAGTCGGCATGGCCGAATATTTACGCTGCTAAGGTTATGCTATGTATTTTGCGGGACCAGGTCAGTGTTATTTATTATATACTGTTGAAACACAACGAAACCATCACTAGGCAACGGTATCGACTTCAATTGATGCTATTAAGCCGATCATTGTGCATAAAACAGCCACAAAAGGAGCAGAGACACGAAAAAGTGATGCTACAACATGACAACGCTCGGCCTCATGTTGTCAAGCCCGTTAAAACCTATCTAGAAACGCTCGAATGGGAAATCCTAACTCACCCACAATATTTCCCAAATATTGTGCCGTCCGATTATTACTTGGTCTGACTGATCAGCTATTCCGCTATGTAGACATCAAAATATGGCTTGATTTGGGGATAGACAAAAGACAAACACCTTTACCGTAACGGTACTCGAACTCTGTCAGAAAGATGGGAGGAAGTTGTAACTAGCGATGGGCAATACTCTGCATGATTCATTTGTAACCATTTTTTTCACAATAAAGTTGCATTTTCATAAAAAAAAAAAAAAAAAACAGTGATAACTTTGTTGCGGACCTAATAGCATTTTTACGGTCTTATCCCGACTAGCGCTGTGAAAGTACCATCTTCTTTTTGTAGTAGACCTAGGCTGTTTAAAGAGTTCTTTGTGGGCATTGGCATCACATTCAAGAATTAGATGCCAGTTGTGACAGTGGCACAGTTCGACCAGATTGTGTACCAGAACAGGGGAAATCGCATCTATGCCTTCGGGGAAAAAGCCTGAGGTGGGCATGAACTCTTGCAATACATTCCTCTGAAGTAGTTTGATGATCCCTCGAAAACCTAGATCTATGATATTAAACCCTGAAATGAGAAGATATTTAATTTTAAAAGCAATCAGTAATGGCGATGTTCTCTTTTGCGCATAGTTAGTTAAAGGTCTACGACGCGCCTTTAGCACGGTGCAGGTTTCTCTGCAAAACCTTGAGTGTAGACATCATTGTTTGCAGCTTGGTTTTCATCGCCTCTCCGTCATAAAGGAACCTCCCAAGGGAGTGGCGTCACTCTGACAGGACGAGCCGCGTTTCTTGCCTCTTGACTCCTCAGTAGAAGTACAGGAACTCTATTTTTGAGTATTTTCTCGCTAGCTAGGCAGATGCTTTGCGGAAAGAACATCCTTATGATGTGTGGTTTTAGAAATGAATCTTTTTTCCTTGAATTTTGAGAAATTCCTACTCAGCCAATTTGCAGTGGCTTCATTGAAGCAAACAAAAAAACCCAGCAACCTTGATTGTAGAGCTGTCAGAGCTGACTTTTTCGTCTCGAAGCTCAATCGAAACATCGATACTTCCCTCCCATATTTGAGCCATTTGCTCAATACTAAGGGGATAGAGATTGATGTCTTTAGGGGCTACGCCTATCCTGATGCGGACCAGTATACTGCCTTAGGTAACCTCTCCGACTGTAGCATTTCCTATTCGGACTCTTTATGCTTTAGACGTCGGGGGAGTGGAGTCATCAGATCGGGTTTGTTTAGCCTCTGTGGCGTTGTTTTCGTTTTTGGCAATGGCAAAGTTTGTTTGAACCTTCTTAGTTTAATGTAGGCTGTAGACATGTTCACGGAATTTACGGATACTTTCATGCTAACGAATGTTAGGAGGTCAACACAATCCATAACCCATAACATAACCCATTTAATAGTATACTAATTGTGCCCTCGCACAAAGTGTCGAAATACTGAGTCACTCATAAGGAATACATTCCGTTCCCGCTTCTCATTTCAGCATAAGAAATGACTAACTTTTGTTGGATCAATAATGATCTGCACGAGTAATCGGGATAAGAAGGTCACCAAACAGCAGAGTCTGTTTTGCTGAGAGGAAGGCTGTAGATTTAAATCAGACGTAGTCCGGTATCTTTGAAATGCGCAAACCAGAGGCTAAGCTCCCTCTTAGCCATGCATCACTAGGGGTTTGCTATTCGATCTTGCAGTAAAATGTTTTTCAAAGAAGTTTTCTCCTCTTCATCACTTATTTTTGCCAGTGTTAGGACACGTGCAGAGAGAGAAATATATACGCAGTCTGCAATATAAAAGGGAGTTCATTAGCCGTGAAATAACCACCGCTACCCCGCGGTCACCCTGTGGAGGCATTGAGTCTTCTTGTGTCGGTTACTTTTAGGGAACGTCCTACGACATCGGCCCCCACATTTGCCATTTGCTTTTTCTTTGGGCTGTAAATTGAGTAGTAAGTATCCCAAAAAGGAGACTCTTTGTAAGACATTAAGACAGTTTTACTTTATAGCGCTGAAGAATGTAAATAAATTAAGATGTTCTCAGTCGTTTCCTTTGAAAAGTATTGGGTCCCGTTTGGGTTTGGTTGTCGGCTGTACAGTGACATAGATCTAGACCAAAACATGTGCATCAATTGCCTGACATGTCTAGGACATGTAAAGCGAATGGACATCAATGGAATGCTCACAAAGTCTTTTAATGCAGCCCGGAAGGACCAAACAGAAAGGAAGACTTCACCTAAGGTGACGGGACTTTAAACAACTTTGAATGCGCAGTTAAAGGCAGTTAGAAAAGGGTCGGATTAATTGGAGAGGTTTGCTTATTGAAGCCCGGATTTACCCCGAACTGTAGCGCCAACTGAGTGAGTAAGCAATTAACTAAGTGCCAACTTATCATCAGATCTCATTTTCTTCTTACTACAAAGGCCTTATGCTTTTAAGTTTTACCCCTGTAACGAGGTTTTTGGTATTACAGATATCCTCAAATCCTTAGACATTGTTATTTCTTTTTCGAGATCTTGTTTTCCTATCGCATGTTCTTGTTGTCAACGTCTCTCGAGAACTCAAGTTTTCCATAACAATAAGGATTACGATATCGTCCTCAGTCGCTATTTCCTAGTAGGGAATCTGTATGAAGAACCAGCCATCATTCAGCAGTGAGTTCCCGAAAGACTTTTTTGACAGCATTGATATATTTCTGTCTAAAGACTCCATTCTATAAACTTCTTATGACTAGATTGTCATTGATGCCCCCATTTATTTGATGATTTCGTTTATCCCGAAGGCTGTTTTCCATTGAGACCTAGCTTGTTCCTGCCTATGATAAATTTTAATTAGAAAGGTAAAGGTTTCATTTATTTAACAAATTTAAACAAAACAAAAGATAGTATCAATACTAATCGAATAAATGTTCGATTCAATTGGTTGCTTGAACTCTTTTCAAAAGCCGACATCACATAGGTGTTCCTATTGCATTCCATACCATCACAGAAGTGGCAGCTCTTATCATTCTGACATCCCGAGAGTATATATTTTTGAAGGTCCGATATGCATCCACGTTCGACGAAATCTCCTAAAATTACATCAAAATATCATTTTTCACGCATGTCAAAAAATTTTTTGACAGATGTCAGAGTAAAGAAAGCTCGCATGACCATTCAGACAACTGTCTTCCATCTTACTTACCATCAATTCTCGTATAACATCCCCGTTCTCTGTATTCTAACAATTTATAACATGTTTTGCCGTTAAGTGTTTCAACATCTGTGGTGCACGAGTTGATCATTGTTCTATTCGCTCGACATTGTACACATTTCTGGATGGCAGTTGCTTTGTTATTACATCCAGCTTTTTGACAAGTTTGTTCCAGAAATTCCTCACCTGCGCTTAGTTTCATTTCATCATCTAAACTACATCCGCGACTTGTTGAGCCATCAGTATACCGCCGAATGTAGCAACTCTCCACAGACGCAAACTTCACCGGATTTCGACAAGTAACTAAAGTATCATTATTTTGTTGCCAACTACAGGTTTCATCTTTTCTCGAGCACTGGTGACACTGCAATTCTGCTGATCGTTTTGAAGCCATTTTATTGCAACCGGAACCAGAGCAAAGTTTACAATTTGATCCAGCATAGAGGCATTCATAAAAGAGCAAACGATCTGACTTACAACCACGAATCATTGTATCTTTGGAGTTCATAAACTCAAAACATTCGTCACCAGTTGCAAATTGTGCACAAGCTTGTAAATTTTTCTCATCAGTAACATTACTACAATAATTTCGTCCGTCACAGTAATAACATTGTAATCTGGTAGACGGAAATACTCCTCCATTGCAAAGATCTCCAGAGCAGATGTCACAAAGAGTTTGCGTCAAATTACATTGCAATTGAGGACTCTGGCATCCGCGGACGGTTTTACCGTTTGCAAGAACTGCACGAACACAGTTAGCTCCAGCGATTTCACAATTCTCAACTCCAATGATGTTTGGATTCGCCCATTGACCACAATTAGGACTCAAATCCGACGTACATTTGTAGCATTTTGTAAAAGGCAATTTATTACATCCTTCACCATTGCAGTGATTACAACGAGCACCAGTTGCAACATAAGCTAAGCCACATCCTCTACGCACTGTGCCATCTGGAAGTTCACAAGAGTTGCAAGATGATGCCTCAGCACTTGGACAGGTTGATGCTGTTAAATTTGACGGATTACTTTTGCAGCGTTCGTCTTTTGTCGAGTCACAGACTAAACACTTTTGCTGCTTCAAGCACTTTTTGTTGCATAGTTCTGTTTCACAAGTGTCAAAATGCTCGATGTCCATAGAAAGCGATCCACTGTTGCGTGTACATCCTCGCACTACGTGGTCCAAATTATGATACAAGAAACAGGTTTCACTTTGATGACCCAAAAGCATTTGAACGTTGCAAATAGTCTCGTTTGTTATTACACACGATGCATTATTCACTTCGAACAGGTCCATCTTACAGCCTCTACCATCAACCGAATCGCACTGAGAGCATGACAGTTCTGTCATTCCCGGCAAGTTATTGCAGCCGTTTAAGTTACAATATACTGCCTTGACGTTAGGAGCTTTGTCCGTGTCAGATCCGCATCCACGAAAAGCGTCTATCTCATCAATGACATCGGTGTAGCACTGATCATCTTCTTCAAAATAACGGCATGGTTCCGGTTTATCAACGGGAGCTGCTAAACAGTTGCTTCCTTTGCACTGGTGACACTTTAATCTGCCGGGTGGATAGACGCCCTTATTGCAAAGACTATCCGTACAGGTTTTGTAGTATTCCGGTCCTCGAGGGGTATTCGTACTGCAGCCTCTATACGTTACCGAATCAACTGCAAAATGTGAATTTTAATTTGATGATCCCTGTCAAAGTGAAATCTATACTTACCAATTGTCATAGCACATGCAAATGCGCTTTTGCATTCTTCAACTGGAAGTGAATTACTATCTAAGCTTATCGCACAAGCAGGTAACGTAACAGAGTCACATTTGTAGCAGATGATCGACGAAGATGTCCTAACTTTCAGATCCGGCAAATTAAACGTCACAACTCAAATTGATAGTGATGAACTTACCGGTAAATGTCACAGCTATTATTGCCAAAAATTGCCAATGCTCTAACATGATTTCGGACTTCGACTGCCTTGAAGGTTCTAGATTTATTAACTTCATATCAGTAGGAACTCCAGGTTGCTATATCATATGCTCTTATCTGTCGTTATCTGTCATTAGGTTTGATGATTGGTTGATAGTGCGTTTGATAGACAGAAGATAGGAAAGAGCTTCTTTGCATGCATTATTTGCGCACTTAAAATCAATTTTATCTGCAGCCGATAATGACGCCTTTGGTACGATTTGTTAGTCTTTGTTTCAATAAAAATTTTACGAAACGGTTCATAAGATAACAACAATTAACGGTCATTAAGATTATTATCAATTTTGTAAAGAGTGGGTCGAAATCTGGAATTTGGAAGACTTATCCTTATTTGGGCATACAAATCGTTTTCCACTTTCAGACAATATAAAGGCACCACCAAATGGTCTCATGGTGCAGATGGAAGACATAACGTCCTCTCAATTTATTGACTTACCTAGGTTATGCTGCAGTTTCGTGGGGAACCCGGGCCTCAATTAGCAAGTCTCTCCAGTTGGCTCGGTCCTTATCTAACTGCCTCTAGTTGCACACTCTAAGTCGCGGTTCTGTTCTTGTGCATTTTCCTATGGGTTAGATTTAGAGACTCTGTTGGGCGGAGTATTAGTATCCTTTCACTATACATTTTCAAGACGTCTCAGGCCGTCGGGAGACCAAATATCTTACGAAAAATTTTTCCCTCCAAATGACCGAGTATATCAGCATCCCCTTTCGATAGAGCACATGTTTCAGCGATATAAAGTAGTATTGAGATGATTAAGGACTTATATACGATTTCCTTATATATTCGGGACATGGCCTTGGTAGTGAACAGCCTTCTTAGCCCAAAGAACCAGCGATTGTTGAGAGTTATTCTTCGTTTGATATCAGCGGTTAGACAATATAGATATACCTACCTCAAAGTTATATCTACTGAGGGTGACGTTCTGTGCGACGTCCTTTCTGGTTGACAGCATGTGTAACATATGTACTTGATCTTGCCCTCGTTGAACCTTAAATACATCTTCGCCGGTTTTATCTCAGTACTCGCAAAACTCCACTGATATAACCTTGCTTTAAAAGATTGTGCTTTTTGTGTTGGCACGTGAGTTTTGCACAATTCTTTCAAGAATGATGTTAAACAAATCGACGACGAACTCTCCTGGTCTAAAACTACACAGATATGCGCCAATCAAGTTGTTGAAGAAGATAATGCTCTTCCCGAATCCTCGGAATCGTTTGGGACTACAATGTTCCCTCGTTCGTCCCTACAGGTATCATTTCGAACATTAGATTTTTTTAGCTTTTGGTAAAAGCTTTCATTCTCCTTCATTGTCTTCCTAAGAAACTGGTGTTCGTCTCCCCTCTTCTACTCGTAGAGCTTGTGAGCAGCTCTGGTCCTAATATGCAGTATCGCTTTGTATGCACCTTGGTCATCTGCATGTGCTTGCCGGCACTTGTCCAGGGGTTTCGTTGTTGTGGCCGTATGTTGATAGCTTTTTGGCAACGTTGGCGTTGGTCTTCGATACTTGATATTGGCGGCATAGGACCTTTTAAGGAAATAATGGAGTGTCGATAGAAAATGTATTAGCTCGGCTAATGACTATGACATGGTAGTGGTCCAAATTGATGTTGGCCACTCGGAACGTTCGGGCATCCATAATACTGAAGGAGTATCTTGCGTTAATCTTTGACAAACAAAACTTCTCGCTTAACTTGCAATAATGTTATCCCGGCATCTCTAATCTGTAACTACAGATCTTTATGCTAACCCCAACGAAATCTTGACAAGTTAACCGAAGACCGAAGTCGACTTTTCTGCACGATGCCACTTTTGGCACTTAACATTTTACATCATTTCATTCACATATCAAATATTCATTGTTGGGCCCTTAAAATAAGCGACACAGACTTTAAAATAGGTCAGTGGCCAGTTTGTGGCCACGTAATCGCCTCGTGCAACGCGGTCGATGTCTTTAAAACATAATAGCTCCTTGGCGTTAACAGCTTTTTTTTCGAATTTGATTGCTTAATTTTTTTCACAGCTGTAAACTATTGAAGTGGAGGAAGAGGTGAAATTATCGCAACGAAAGAGTCGAAATGAAAAAGAGACAATAGCTTCGTTAGTGAGTGTAGACTCACGCAAGCTCTTTTTAACTTGTGTTTCAGATTGTCTACCATATCATTATGGAAAGGTATACGCTTCAACAACATTTGCAAATCATCCAAATTTCTTATTGAATTTCGCTGTCAATTCCCACTACGTTACGTGCATTAATTCCAATTTTCTGCCGTTATAGTTATACCAACTAGCAAGTGAGCGTTTAGTGAAAATTTTCCATCCATAATTTTTCAGTGCCGATGAGACAGCGAGACGCCAGAAATGAAGGGAGTACTGTCTGTAAGTCAACCGATTTCGCACCGTTTTCAGGAATTGGGCATCGCTTGAAGATCTAAAAGATAGGACACATCTGTGTCCTATTTTATGAAAAGACTTGGCTATAAGTACTTCTGTACAAGATGGTATTGCCCCTAAATTTAAAGCCAAATGCCCATCGCGCACGCCAAACTGTCTCTGATTGGGCTCTATTGAAAATAGTCGGAACAAATTTTTTAGAAGGGCCTTGTTAACCCTTAACCCCTTAACCGAAGGTGTTCCAACAGCAGCCATTGTATGCAAACAGTTTACTGTTTGGTGTGGTTTTTATGTCGTATATGTCATTTCGCCGTAAAATTTCCGAGCTGATCCCGGCAAGTCGGTTACTGGCTTTGGAAATCAAGAATGCTTGAAGAATATGTGGTTTCAACAAGACGGTCCCACTTGCCACAATCCACTAATTGAAGACAAAGTCCAATAACCTTCTTACGGCAGAATTGGTCCTATGAAAAGGTCGCCGCTCTCGCGCTATACTCAAAGCTCTTCTTTAGGTCCAGTGCATTCGTTTAATCAAAATAAAAATCTCAGTTATATCTTTAATTCGCATACATATGCAATATATTTTTATTTAAAAAACAATCTAATAGAAAACCATATTTGTTTAGATAAAAAATCTTAAATTATTTTGTAGAGATCTATAAAGAAACTATATCTGAATCTTCATACTGCTCCATCTTCCCATTTGTTGTCATTTCATGTTGTGTACCATTTACTCGTAAATTCCTCTTTGCGAACGCAAATACAAAACGTAGCTTTGCAAGAGTAATCGTAAATGATAACTTGAAAGGAAAAATTCTAACTGTGCTTACCATACACCCTGCACATTTGTCAGCCTTGGTCATTTCGAGCAGTTAATACATAAACCACTCTTGCACGAAAATTTTTCCATCATTTGACAAATGTCAAAGAGCCCAATGACATTCCACAATTTACACCAAACCAATTTAATACAATTTTTTCTTCTCATTTAACACGTCGTTTTGATTAGATTACAACAAAATAGTCACAGCGAAAATGTCATCCAAATCAATAAATAAAATTCTGCTCTTGGTTGGTTTTGCATCGCTGTTGCATTCTGCATTCTCCGCCGCACATCGTAAGTAAAGTGGACAGTCGAACGCAAGGTTCTAACAAATTTTATCATTTTCAGACCGAACCTATCTCCGAGTCACTGAACAGGATTGGAATCAGCTACCAGTAGATGTAAGGTTCTATGCTTTCAACTTCAAAGATCTGTAAATAGTTTGTTTCACTTTATAGGTCATAATCCAAACAGTCGTGAGTTTGGTGTTAATCATCTACAACATCATTCAAATTGTCGGTGACTTTAAGGAAATCCGTGCGGCAGTGGACTTGCAGGGCAAATCATGGGAGACCCTAGACAATCTTCCTTCGTTCTATTCATTCAATCATCGTGGTAAGGCCCTGCATCCTTCATATGAACCGCCTATGGGAGGCAAAAGTGATTTAATGGTAAATGAGTAAAATCGAGTTGTGAGGAGGTGGTGTAGTTTAAATTTGCAATTATCAGATTGTGAGCTATTTTGTTGGATTAATTAAATATAGAAACAATGAAATGTGTGATCAAAGGTTGGACTGAGTGTTTTCTCTTAACCGCATATAGACATGTTAAGCTGTAGCATACTAAATAATGTAACAACCAATAGGCGGATTTGATGTTAGTTTGCCATCCAACAACCACACTAAGGCGATTTCTAGCTAGAAAGTACTATCGAAGGCTTCCAGATCAGACTACACGAACTTCGAATTCAGAACCGGTCTTGATCCGGTCTTATGATCCACTAGATCCTCAAAAAGGATATACCATATGAGCGAGAACGAGAAACACCAGCTACTATCACCGAAACTACAATTGATCTAAGAAACACAACACGCCGTAGCAGGTATTTGACATTGGTTATAGTAACGGATCAGGCCATCACTTGATGGCTTCAAGTCGTTGGCAACGATATCCAATATCCAGTCATGCTACGAAAAGTCATAGACCAGCTTCTGACAGCTTTGAGGAGAATCTTTACTGGTAACATACAGAACCTCTGGTGAACAATAAGAGTAGCCTATTTACCATACTGAAAATCAGAAAAGATGACTTCACCCTCGCGAGGAACGTTATACCTACTCGTAACAGTCTGACGTCCATTTTTCTGAAGATCATCGAGGGAATGGCTTGCGAATGCATCCTCTCTTCAAGATGAAATATGACGGCGGACAGAATTGAAGATGCATTCAACAAGGAGTACGAAGAAAGTACATTGAGGGAACTTTTGACGGCATATGTAATTCAGCCGATGTGGCATATGGAGATGATGTAGCTGTGCTGTCCGACATGCCTAGCAACTGTGTGCTTTGAAACGCACACAACTGTAGACGTGATCGACGATTGTTACGGGCTTCCGGTCAATCCTCTCAAATTTGAGGTTTTTCTCTTAGTTGAGGAGGCTGACTGGTCTGATTCATTTAATGCTTAAAGGCATCACCATCAAATCCTGCAAAGAAGCTGAGTATTTGTGTTTCATCCTGAATAACAAACTTCTTTGGGCTGAACATGTCAGGCGCAAAACCTCTAAGGTGCTGTCAACTTTCTGGCGGTGTACACGAGTTTTTAGCAAAACGTAAGTCATCACCGAGGAATTTCCTTTATGACCAATTTTATCCCATGCGTCGGTAGTTAGCTGTGATCGCTTTTTTTACAAGACACTCGGCTGCATGAGCGCTTTCTCTTGCACGACTGGCTCTAATAAAACTTCCTCCCCTTAATACTCATATCATCTCAACATGCACTGGAGTTTTGACAATATTACGTGGCGAATGTGTTTTGACTCTGGGCTCATAAATATGTGGTCTGATGCAATGATAGTAGAACTATTGCTGCAGAAATACGAAATCGACTCCTCGTGCCCAGGAATGGTTTGGGTCAGAAAAAGAATGTAGTTGGGTCTTTGCAGATGGTTTTAAAATTGTGAGCCTGGACCACTACAGTGTTAGTCTTAATTCCTCCTTTGGAAAACTGTCTTTCACACAGAAATATACACGATCCTGTTATCAACGAACTATATTGTTAAGAATCGGAGGAAGAGGCGAAGATTCTACATCTGCGATGTTGCCCTTAAAGCCTTCCTAAGCCCTCTCAGGACCTCGAAACTAGTTCGGGCATCCAAAGCTTCTTTGGATGCTAAATCAAGAGTCGTGCTTGGGTTCAAGGCCATTAAGAACTGCATGACTGTGGAAAGTCTCTAGGGTGCCGGCAGACCAGACGAATACTGCTTCTCGACATCTGTAAGAGGCTAGAGATTTTTCTGCCGTCCCTCAATAAGAAAGACTCAACTGTTTCTGTGAGCGTCCGACCTACGTTTGCATCAAGCTGATGGTACTCGGCGCTTCTATGAACGTTCCGATAGAAGAATAGACAAAAAATATCCTTTAAAAGTAATTGGCACACAGCACAAGTTCTTCACGGCAATGATTCATTCCCGCTTTCGGATAGAGAAATAGTTCTGAGTTGGGGTTAAGAAATATGCCCCTATTTCTAGCATTGGCTTTGCTATCGGGACATGTAAGCAACAAACAGTCGCAGGCATGGATAACAATCGCTTTAAGACCCCGACCCATAAAATCCGTCAATCAGTTTCTCCATCGTTTTCAAATATTGTAAAATACATGCATTCTTATGGATAAACTTCGACGATAAAGTAGGATAACTTTATACTTTTTCAATCCGTTGATCTATTGATAGTTCAAACATTTTCGTGTTAAAATTCATAAATTGAGAATAAACACTTTCATTGGTAAAATCGAGAGAATGTAGAGAAACTGTCATAGCTTAAAAAGAAAACAAAATGTCATCGGCTGTCTTCTGTCAAAAAAGGTATCCGACGGATTTTATAGGATTCTTTTTCATTGGAATATGTTACCAAAGTCAGCGCAACGATGGAGCAACGGATGAATGGATTCTATGAGTAGGCGCCGTTAGAAAAACAAATCATAGATTCCTGCTGATCTGTTGTCAAAAAGAGCTGAACGGCTGACAAAAATCTGTATCGAGGCAATGTTCTGCAAGAAGTTACAACTCTGGTATCCGATGAGGTTTGAGGTGGCAATCCGCTATAAATTTAGAAATGATACCACCGTAAAAATGAAGCAAGGGATTATCCTTAGAAGTCGTTTTTTCTTGGCAGTAAGAAGACAGCTGGCTAATAAGCGCTTAAAAGCTGATAAGTAATTTGTTTTTCGGATGCTATTCATCGCCGTTTGCACAAACGAAGTGACTTAACAATTAGATATACAAGCGCCATTGATGTTGGCAGATGAGTATGAATTTATAGGCTTACATAGAAAGGACATCTTCGTCGAATGAATCCCATCGAAGACTTTAAATTCAACTCCGATCGACGAAGCAATAGATAATTTACGTCCTAGATAGCACGTCCAGTGATTTCAACTTATTTGACTTAAGCAACATGAATATTGCTTATAACGCTGAAGTTTCTGCTCAGTGATGAGATCAACTTCACTTCGATTTATAAGCATCCCGGGATAACCGTGCTTCATAAGATTCTCTTCTCGTAAGTACACAATTTCTAGTCTGCGGAATTATCCTTGTACCTTCAATACCTACACTATCAAAACACTAAGCTCGGCGACTTTATGAAGCACTTGTGTTAATCTAATGTATGTCAGGCATATTACCGATGAGACCCTACGCTTCATATCGCTCAGTATTCAATCGTTGGAATCATTTCTGTTCACATTAGCTACAAAGCTATTTTTTATAGTAGTACTGGAGATTCACTTGCACTCTTAGGGCAATTTTTTCTCGACCTCTTTAGAGTATGCCATTGAGTCAGTTAGCTAAAGACCGCGCGAACTTAATAGACTTAGTGGTTGAGGCCTTATAAATCCCAAACTGTAGCGATTTCTAAGTAAGATTAGCATATCGATTATAGCATTCGTATGGGCACTTTTTACTTAATTAGATGGCGCTACAGTCCAGGGTGGACCAGGGCCTCAGCTAACATGCCTCAAGATGACCTAGCCGTCTATGTTATCCGAGCTCTTCTAACGACGTCGGCATTACCGTACAGCCCGTACAGTTCTCATGAAACGTCTTTTCCATTCTTCATTGATGCAAACGGGAAAATTTCCCCTAAGAACTTTTCGCTCAAAACAGCCGAGAGCATTTGCATGCACTTTTCTCAGTGTCCAAGCTCTGCGCCGTAAAGCAGGATTGGGACGATTAGTGTATTGTAAATTGTCTTTTTGTATGTTCGAGAGAGGGCTTTACAACTCAGTTGGCTTCTAAGTCGACAAAAACATCGATTAGCAAAAGTAATTGTTCGCACGATTTCCGCACTAGTATCATTGTCCGAGTTGGTAGCGGAACCAAGTTCCTTATTACTCTAAAGTTGTAGCTATCTGTCGCGATATTTTGACCTAGATATCTTTGTTGCATACACTTTGATTTTCTTTAATTGACAGCTAAGCCCATTCTTACCGCAAAGGATCCACTGGCAGCTCGGTGTGTACCTTCCATTATGAAAATGTTCTCTGCATATGCGGATAACTGATTTTGAAAGATGGAAGGATGATGCCTTTGGAGTTGACTTGTGAGATTAGCACAATTCTTTCAAGAAAAATGTTGAAAAAATCACACGACACCACATCGTCTTGAATAAGTCCTCTTCTGATACTGGAGATCTCGGTTTTATCATTACCGACCTTGACGAAGCAGAGCGCATTCTCCAACGTTATCCTGTATAGTCGAATGAGCTTGGCAGGGTTCCTAAAGCTAGTGATAGCTGTTCATCTCTCATAGTTCATCTCTATGGATTCGATAAGGAAGTGGTATGTACTGATTTGGAACTCCTGGGTTTTGCCAAGACCTACCGTAATGTAAAAATTTGATCTATGGTGAACTTTTCCGGCCTAAAATCACGCTGATTGTGGCCGGGCAGGTTGTTTGCGAAGGGTCTTAGGCACACATAATATCGTATACAGGACTTGATATGCGATGTTGAGGAGACTTATTCCTCTGTAGTTGGTGCAGTTTAGCGGATATCTCTTCTTTAGGATCGGACAAACAATGCTGATTTTCCATTCGTCGGGCATAGGTTAGGTTAGCGGATTGATGAGGTATCTGGAGAAGAGTCAATTTTATATTTCGTCACACTTAGATCTGTGTAGATCCATTAAGATGACTGAGTGGGAAAATTGTAAATGGATGAAAATTTGATTACAGTTCTTGGTTCTGGTTTCCTCTTTTCGTCTCGCATTGGCTGTCGTTTTGTCCCTCGGGTTTGAGTCATCTTGTTTCACCCTGAATCTAAAAAGAGATTTAAGTGAAGTAGCAAATAGTTCTGAGAGGTTGCAGAAGTAACAATTTTTTAAAGTTCCTTGTTTTAACTTACTGAGCCTGGAACAAAAAGTGGAGAGTATACTACTCTCGTAAGCCTATGTCCCCATAGAAGATTATGTCCATCATCGAACAAGATTATGGTTTGTTAGTTATACAACAGGGGTAGTATTGTTTTGTTCAGTTCAGTTCTGCTTTTCAGGAGAATTTGACTTGTTCTGGGTTTGTTGAGTTCCTGCTATAATATTTGGTCTGGCCGTGTACATCCAGAGGATAGTCTTGGAGTGTAGGTATTTAGCATTGTTGGATAGTCAGGGGGTTGTTCCATCTATAGAAGGAATTTCAAACTGTGGCATTGTCTTTTTATGTACGAATAGAACAACCTCTGTTTTTCTAAAGATTCTAAGGGCACAGTTTAGAATTTCACTGATCGTTGTGAGGAACTTGCAGGTGGCCATAAGAGCATGCAGTGACCATTATTCCTTTCCTTTTTAGATTCAGAAGTATTTCATTAACCACAAAATAGGTGATATTATTCCTCTTTGGGAGGTGCACCTTGAGGTGTCCTTAATACCGTAACACCTAGTGTTACATTGATGTTCATGTTGCAGAGCATACAGGCTATTAGGTTCATTAATGTAGGATGAGCCTCAGCATTTTCTAGGGAATGTTGATATTGCTGAATGCTCCTTTGATATCAAGGAAGACGGCTGATGTGTGTTTTTTGTCGTAAAGACTCTTTTCCAACGTGCTGACAACTTCAGGTAGATCGGTTTCCATGATTTTACCTTTTGTATAGGCATGCTGATTTGAGGCTAAGACTTCTGGGTGCATAAAACTTCGAATGTGAGTGTTTTTAAGATGAGCTAATATATGGACTGATACTAAACATAACATGTTCTTTTAAACAGCTTAGCGGTTAGACCTTCGGCTTCAGAAGCCATCCTGATTCATGTTATTCGGGTGGACAGAAATGTTGTCCGTCTTCATTTAGGTTGAATGGTTCATTCTGTCTGACGGTGGGATTTTGTTCGCCTTAAGAAATAATCTCTACAAATTTTCAGCTACTATGAGCTTCCTTCTCCATATTTCTCTCCACGCGTAACATACTACAATTTCAATAATTAACAATTAACAAAGTTTTCTGGATTTCAGTTATGTACAATAATTTAACTTTTGTTTTCCGTGGCAGTAGTCTGTAGTAGACTGTAGTGAAAAATCTTACCCAAAGATGAAATTTGCTTTGTAGCGTATGACTGCATCAATTAAATCTTCACCTCTAAATTGCTCAAGCTTGGATTGTATTCTTCAGAATAGTCAGGTTCTCGGTCTTCAGATCTTCTGAAATCTTCAGAAATTTTAAAGTTTACCGCGTTATTGTTCGCAAACAATCTTTTGTGTTGAAAGAAGTGTTAACCCCACTATAACGTTTTAATCTCAAGATTATAAAATTGATCTTCCAATAGAAGAAAGTTCCGTCTATATATGGAAAACAAATCGAAACGACAAAACATCCCTCGGCCCAGGAGCACTAAACAGTACTCTGTAACAATGAAAAAAAATTACCCAAAACCAAAAGAGCATGCTCCGTCTATTGTTTTGTTTCTTATCTACCAAAAAAAAAAAAAAGAAAAAAAAAAAAACAAATTCACTCAACTCAAATCCCAAAATCGACGACAGCCAGTCTTGCTCTCTTTCTCTCTCTCTCGACGTCAATATCACAAATTTATAGATTTACTCGTTTTCTTCTTCGTCTTGTTGGTCGTTGTGCTTTTTTGTCAATCGTCGTTGTCGTCTTTGCCAGTTGAATACAGTACTCCGTGGCGATAATAGAAAATTTGGAAGGAACGCGAGTTTCACATCACCTTCCACAGCGAGAGTAGAGAAGAAATTATTTCTCCGTCACCATTGGTCCCATGTAAGTTTAATTAATTAATTAGTAAACTTATCACGCTTCACCTATCCACAAATTTTGGGCCTTGAAGTAGCCCAAAATTAGACAACCAATCGATAACGTAGAGTGCACAGCATACAAGGCTCATGTACACAAATTTTGCGCATGAACATCACAAACTACCACATAGTGCTGCGCTGCGCTGCGCTCCCAAATCCTAACGTTTATCTGAGAATTGAGAAAATTTTTTTTTGTATCGCCCAAGAGGTAGTGTAGATTTTTTCCTTTCACACAAAATCATCCCGAGCGAGAGATCCAAGTAGGCCAAGTGTCAAAAATTCAGAAAGAACCAAAGAAAATCTAAAGAACATCCGACGAGGACAAGGATTGCCCTGCAGAAAAGACGTAATTATTGTATTTTTTGTAGATTTCATGTGTTCATCAAAGGATTTGAGTTGTGTTTCAGACAGAAGCAGGGATTGCAAAATCAAGAAGCGAGAAATTGTAAAATCAATTGACTGCTAACTAAGTTGTACAAGTTGGGTAAGAGGAAGACGTCGCTCGTTTTGTGTGTGAAGTCGCACTTGTGGGCATGTCATATGACTGTTCTGGGTTAAATCAATTAAAGTGAGGTCGTTGGTCGTTGTCTTCTTCGTCTTTGTCGCCTTATTTACTGCAAGAAGGAGGGCGTCTAATTCATACATCATCGTTGCTTTTGCATCAACCCTTGTACTAACGGATGATTACCTCCTTTTAATTTCAGATACATTTCGCATAAATCATGTCAAGTTTAAAGCGATTCGACGACGTAAGCAAAGAGGAAGAATATGGACGTGTCTATGCTGTCTCTGGTCCAGGTATGTACATGCAAATTGGACTGCAGTCCAACTATTTTATTGATTTGCATAATTTTTTTCGTTTACTAATTGTTTTTGTAATTTTTCCTTAACAGTCGTCACAGCTGAACTGATGTCTGGATCAGCTATGTACGAGCTGGTACGTGTCGGCTACTATGAGTTAGTTGGAGAAATTATTCGTCTTGAGGGCGATATGGCCACTATTCAGGTATACGAAGAAACCTCTGGTGTCACAGTCGGTGATCCTGTGTTACGTACTGGCAAGCCATTGTCGGTAGAATTGGGTCCAGGTATCATGAGCAGCATTTTCGACGGTATCCAAAGACCGCTGAAGGACATTAATGAACTGTCAGGCTCCATATACATCCCCAAGGGAGTAAATGTGCCGTCACTATCACGCACACAAACATGGGATTTCAATCCTTTAAATGTCAAAGTTGGGTCACACATCACAGGAGGAGATTTATATGGCATGGTCCATGAAAATTCCCTAGTCAAACACAAAATGATTGTTGCACCTCGTGCTAAGGGTACAGTACGTTATATTGCTCCCGCTGGCAATTACACAGTTGAAGATGTTGTTTTGGAAACTGAATTCGATGGTGATGTCACCAAGCACACCATGTTACAAGTATGGCCTGTACGTCAACCACGTCCAGTTACTGAGAAACTTCCTGCCAATCACCCTCTATTAACTGGTCAACGTGTATTGGATTCGTTATTCCCCTGTGTGCAAGGCGGTACCACAGCCATTCCCGGAGCTTTCGGTTGTGGTAAAACTGTAATCTCACAGGCTCTGTCAAAGTACTCCAACTCGGATGTCATCATTTATGTCGGTTGCGGTGAACGTGGTAATGAGATGTCTGAAGTACTACGTGACTTCCCTGAATTGTCCGTTGAGATTGAAGGTGTCACAGAATCAATTATGAAACGTACCGCATTAGTCGCAAATACTTCCAACATGCCAGTCGCTGCTCGTGAAGCCTCCATTTATACTGGTATCACTTTGTCTGAATACTTCCGTGACATGGGTTACAATGTATCCATGATGGCTGATTCAACATCCCGTTGGGCTGAGGCACTTCGTGAAATTTCAGGTCGTCTTGCTGAAATGCCTGCTGATTCTGGTTACCCAGCTTATTTGGGTGCTCGATTGGCCTCATTCTACGAACGTGCTGGTCGTGTTAAATGTCTAGGCAATCCAGAACGAGAAGGTTCAGTTTCCATTGTTGGCGCTGTATCACCACCTGGTGGTGATTTCTCCGATCCTGTCACATCAGCTACTCTCGGTATCGTACAAGTGTTTTGGGGCTTGGACAAGAAACTCGCTCAACGCAAACATTTCCCCTCAATCAATTGGCTCATCTCATACAGTAAATACACACGCGCCTTAGACGATTTCTATGATAAGAACTTCCCAGAATTTGTGCCATTAAGAACCAAAGTTAAGGAGATCCTGCAGGAGGAAGAGGATCTCTCTGAAATTGTGCAGCTAGTCGGTAAAGCCTCATTGGCTGAAACAGATAAAATTACTCTCGAGGTAGCTAAACTCCTAAAGGATGATTTCCTACAACAGAACTCGTATTCGAATTATGATCGCTTCTGTCCCTTCTATAAGACGGTTGGTATGCTGAAAAACATGATCGCCTTCTATGACATGGCTCGTCATTCGGTCGAATCAACCGCTCAATCAGAGAATAAAATCACGTGGAACCTGATCAGAGAAGCAATGGGCAATATCATGTACCAGCTCTCTTCAATGAAGTTTAAGGTGAGTGATGGCGTTACTTTTTTTTTTTATTTTTTATTTTTTATTTTTTTGTTTATTTCTTCATGTTCTATTGTTAGATTGTTAAATTGTTTCTTTAATCGTTTATTTCTTAATTTAATATCTATAGTTGGTGGAGACACAATAGTTTCGGTGTTTTTATTTATTTTTTTCTATTTATATCTTGTGATCGCTTGGAAGAGGCGCACACTCGTTTATACGTACACGTTTGTGTGCAGAATGAAGAGTCTGTCTTTCGTTCAATTGTGTATTTAGTTTTTAAGTTGTTTTGTATTTTGTTTTCCTCTTTCTGTCTCTCTTTCTCGATATATATATATATATATATATTCATTCATGTGCACGAGTTATAATTGTTTTAATTTTTTTTTTATTATACAAACACTGTCTATTGTATTTACATTTCGGAAATCTTTTGAACTTATTGTGGTGAGAGCCTGCCGTTTTTGTGCTGTGCTCCTAATCGATTGTTATTGAGTTATCGTTTAATTAGCATATTTATCGGCGTCTGTCCGTCGTGTATTTGGTGCAATCGAATCAATTTGGTGCCAATTTGAAATTATTTAGCTTCGAATTGATCGTTTAAGGTTTACACAAAGAAATAGAAGCTTACGATGGATCGAAATATAGTTTGCTTGAAGATCTCTTCAGAGGATCGGTCTCAGAAAGGGGCTAAGTAAGGGGCTAAATGAGTCCGTGTTCATCTGTTTTTCAGTTATGACATCGGATGGGTCTAACAAACTGTTAACGTAAACGTAGAGTTATAGGCACAACTAATTTAACTTGGTTTTTGGAGTCAACGGCCTCGCCACACTGAAAGCATCGGTTCCCACTAGATAACCGAAATCAAGCAGTGTTGGGCGCGGTAAGTACATAGGTGGGGGGCCACATTTCCTGTACTCCGCGTGCTGTTGACAAAACGCGCCACATGGGCATAGTACCCCGGCGTTAAAACCCCGGACCCTACAAATTAATTTGTATCGTTCTCTTGATAATAATAATAATAATAGGTTTTTGGAAAAAAGAAAATCCAACACGTCTCTGTGGGAGTGGAGCCTATTTATATTTTGATTTACATATTTTTGCACTTAACAGGACCTCAGATAAAAAGTAGTCTTCTGTTCTGCCTTCGATTACACAGAATCTGCGCTCTGCATTCGAGATAGCTTGTTTAATCGTACCCTTGCTGATACTCGAAAACTGAATGCTGAATTTACTGTAACGGATGTATCTTATTTATTTGCCTCTACCCAGGCAGTCAGCCGATCCAGAAATATCTCCGTGAACATTTTTATAATGTCGATCAGGAGGGAAATGCCTCTGCTGGGATCGTAGTGGTCTCCTTTTTTAAATATCGGAAAGATGATATTTTTTCTAAAGCTGGGAACTACTTCCACCACAACAAAAATGTGGTTGTAAAAATCTATTTGTTTTTTTAATAAATTCGTGGGATGCATACTTAAAAAATTCGTTGTAATGCGATCTTCTCCTGGGGTTTTATTTATATTACATCGATTCAGTAATTTATAAACGTCTTGGGTGGTAATTTTGCGATTAAAAACAAGTGCAATCTACTGATGGTAGAAAGTGACCCTTGTGAAAGTTAGGCCGCTAAAGGATCCGCACGACTGCCTCTTATATTTGCAACTCTTGCCATCAAGCTCTACGTGTATCTTCTTTGTTTTTCTTTGCAAATAGTATGAAATATATGTTGGTCTGCTGGTCAAACTACTGCAACGTATTTTGAGTTAGGCTGTGTTAGTAGTCTTTGCGACTAGAAAGAACACTTATATCAAAGATTAAGGCTATTGCGATACCATTTAAGCGGTTATACTGGTACTTGTTTATTCATTTTGCTCATTGTGTTTGGGATATTTGAGAAACTTTGTAATCCCTGAACTCATCTGCTTGTTCTTAAATGTAAATCGTTCCTGGGATCTTGATACATAAGTACAGTTGCCTTTTTTAACGTTGACAACTCCGTAGAGGCACTGATATAATAGTTGATTCCTTCATCTTCTTCGTCTCTACAGCTTTTACAGATTTCGTTTAAACTAATACCCATCCTCTCGACATGTACGAGTATTTAAGCAATCGGCTATGAGGGCTTTAACCTTATAAAGCGTTTTCCGATAGGGACTTGACAACTTTGAATTTAATTTGTGAACGCATTCTTTCACTAATCATCAAACTGTTACTGTCAATTTATTCGGTAAACTCAACATTTTCATCATGGTAAAGTACACTAACGAGCATAGTCTGCAAATTATAAAAATTTTCTACAGATATTTAGAGTCGCTGAATGCAACTTTAAGAGCGTGTTAACTTCATCTTTCGTGAAGCTCGTCGTAATTCTCGCCCTAATAGACAGGCAATAACAAGTTTAGTGCAAAAATTTGAGTCTACATATTCGTTGTGTGATGTTGCCGTGTCAGTGAGACAACGGGTTGCTCGAAGTGTCGAAAATATCGCTGACGTTCAGACGTTCGTAGCAAACGATCCAAATCAGTCAATTCCACGGCGTTCTCAAGAATTGGGCATCGCTCAATATGGCCCGCAGTGGCCATATGAACGAAGTCGAGTTCCATTCATAAAAGTTTTGATTGTACTTCAAGCCAATAATAAAGTTTTTGAAATACCTTAAATGGTTTGCCTTTTATTTAAAAAAAAGTTGTCAAGTCGTTATTGGAAAACCCGATAGATGTCTTGCGGATATAGTGAAGTGTTTTCATACTTTACCAATCCATGATAGACCAAACCATGGCGTAAGACCTATTTAGAAAAAGATACCCACACCTCCAATCACTATGCCACCATCAGAGATGTTCTGCCCAACAATTTTTTATTCGCATTCATCCCTTTAACTGTTGCCTGGGATATCAGTGTAACCTAGAGCCCACCAAAAAAAACCCACCATTCTGATAGCAATCTTGTTCAATCAGCAAAACCGATTTATTTTATTCAAAATAGTCCCTTTCCGACTCAATACAGCGATTTGCACAATCTAAAAGCATGTCGAATAAGTGTATTGAATAGACGGCCGGGATGTCCTTTAGGATGTCGGTACAAGCCTTTTGGATGGCTTCTACGTCCACAAAACGCTTTCCTTTCATCGGCAAATGCATTTTTTCAAAAGTCGCGCGGTGCAAAGTCAGGCGGGGGGTTGACAGTTTAAATGGGATTTTTAGCCAAAAAATCGGTCACAAATGTCGATCGATGAAATGGAGCATGGCGCAACGAATGCCAACTTGCTTCTGTGCAATATTCTGGCCTAATACGACCAATACGATTCATCAAACGCTTTAAAACGCCAAGAAAGAATTGTGCATTGACTGTTGGGCGCGATGGAACAAACATTTTGTGGACAATGCCTTTAGAATCGTAAAAGAAATTCAACATAGTCTTTACTTTTTACTTCTAGAAATGAGATTTTGTTGGTTTTGGCTTGTCTGGCGCCTTCCACTCTGCACTTCGTCGCTTAGTTTTTGGATCATATTGAAAATACCACGTTTCATCCTCGTTGATGATGTCCTACGAATGTTGAATTCCGAACAATTTTTACTTTGTGATGGCCAAAAAAAAAACAAAAAAAACATACTGCCACTTCAAATGCAATAACTCCGCTTCTGTCAAATGTCTTAAAATGTTGACCGCACATCACATCAGTGAAGGATCTACCATTCCGACGTACGGAATTGCCAATAGATGGGCTCACCACTAGGAATATCTATTTTTCCGTTAAGTGACTGCCAGACTGTTATTAAGTACGGTAAGGGGAAACGGTCTAATGAGAACGGGTTTCTGCTTCCCTGTCGAACATAATTTCTGCCAAAAGGATCGACTCAAATAAAACACCGAGCTCCACGATATGATCTATTTTCAACTCGTCTGTGTATTGACACTGCTTAAGTTTCACTAAACGGAACCAAGTACTCCGTAATATCGGTGTTAATAGTTGCTGCCTGGGAGATTTTTTTCATGTCGTTAAATCGAGTCCTCAGTAAGACAATGGTTTTATGTGTATGGCATGTAGTGCCCTCCTTGTGGAACCACATATCATTCGGATCAACGTCTTTCATGTTTTCGAAGAAATAATCACTGATCATTGTCTGGTAACGTGGTAACGTTGGCCATTGACTAAAACACGAGCTTCCAGCCTCATTACGAAGAAAAGGACCGATAATCCCACCACAGTAAAGGCCACGCCCTTACCGTGCACTTTTGTAGGCGTAATTGAATCTCATGAGTCTCTTTGGATTATTTCGCACTTCAGAAACGGCAGTTAAAACCCTAGTGACTAAACACGATTTTTCGACCAAAACGAGCGTCGACTTAAACCTGCTAAGAAGTCAATTTATGAATTCCCGTAACAAGTCGTTCATGGGTAATGGCTTGGTGGTTTAATTTCGCTTTTGTCTTAAGTTTTGGAAGTACAATGGCCGGCCGTAGAAGTACCCGAGCCAACAAAGAAAACACAACAATTTTGGAAAAAATTTATTTATTTTTCAACATAATCACCCTTCAGCTCTATACACTTCTCCCAGCGATGTTCAAAAAGTTCGATACCCTTTTTATAATAAGAATTGTCTGGCTCCTCAATATAGCCATTAACTGCCGACATCACTTCTTCATCTTTGGAAAATCTTTGACCACTGAGCCATTTTTTCAAGTTTGGGAACAGAAAATAATCCGAGGGGCCTAAATCTGACGAATAAAGTGCATGAGGTAGCAATTCAAACTTTAATTTATTAATTTTGCCCATTGCAATAACGGATTTGTGAGCTGGTTTCTCCTTAGCCAAATCCGCCCTTCGATTTTCACAAATTCACTGCCAATTTTCAAACATCTACCGCCATAGCTTGGTCAGGCCGGGTAATTCTGGGACCACCCTCGTATATATTTAATTCGACTCGGTTGATAAGCACCGATGGAGTACGGTTTAAAACAAATGGAATTCAACGTACCGAAAGGTAATTCCGAATCCATTGTAGAAGAGATTCGTCGATCCCAAAATACGTGCATTTTCTGTCTAATGCCTTTGGAGTATCAAGTGCAACTTTCTAGATTTCACCAGATTGATGTAGACTTCATTTCCATATTTTGATGAAATTTTCCAGCTCTGATTGAATTTTTTTTTCCTTCTCCTCTTGCAGCTATCATCCCCAGACTAAGACTCATCATTATGGGTCTTACTACGGAAGTTAGTAGGCTTGCAGTCTCGATTTCGACTCGAAGCCTTCCTGCAAGAATAGACCACAAACGTTATATTGCTCGTACTTCGATATCCGGTGAAACTTATTATCAGTTACCAGTTATTTTGTTACGGGGTAAGACATCTAAATATTCTTTCTATGGCGACACTTCAATATCCCTGAACTGTGAGACTGTATATCTATTCAATATCTCTGTTCTTTCCATGGCCCTTTATATTTCCATTATAGTTCTTAAGTCTTCATTGTGCTAGTGTAGGTAGGTTACTAATTTTTTCTTTGTGATGGCATTCATCATTCTTTTTTGGGTTCGCTGGTATCCTATTCCTTTCATATGATGACGCGCCACTCATTGTGTTTACGTTGGATTGTACTCGTAAATGCACAGTGAATACTGAACAGTGAACGAGTATGTATCATAATAAAGCACACTCTATTCGCAATTGTAACAATTGTTGCAGTAACCAGACAAACATTTTAAAAAAGTAAATCTCGGATGTTCAGCTAAAGAATGAAAGTATGCTTCCATCCGTGCAAGTGTCACAGTTTCACAACGTAGAACGTCTTGTAAATGCCCCACATGCACCAAGATATGACGCAACATACTTGCGATTCTTACCTTGGGTTGGATTTTGATAGTTTCAAAAGATCTTAGGAATCTTATTTGGAAAAAAACTTCCCCCGCTAAGAAAAGATAAGGAAAATGCCATTTGCTTGTGCCAGATTGTCGGCCTTTAAATTACCATTGTACTTATGTGGCTGTGACTAGTAATCTCGAGTGGACTGGTTACCAGCCCAAGTGAGCTTCTCCTTACATTACAACAACAGTCGGGTTGTTATATAAATTAGTTGTAGGGCGAAGACGTCTCTCTGATAGCATGTATTTCTGCTTAAAATAAACAGGCACGGTCATAGTGGCGGGAAATTGAAAGACGAAACATTCTTTTTATCTGGGAAGATACTCGAAAAATGCTCGATATTAAATGCTAAATGCTCCATATCTAGAGATTTTTGCTTGTCTTTTTCATTCTTCTCCCCAAACAAAGTGTAGTCAGTGCTCATGTCGGTTAATCGTCTTCTTAGTAGGTTCAACGCCTTGTTAGGGCTTTAAAGTTTTTCCAACTTCCGAACTCCGAACATATTTGTTACGGATATAAGTGGAGTGTTTTGCAGTTGCTAAGTTTGTTCAAATCTACGCAGCAAGGAGTTCAAAATTCAACCAACACTATAAACCCTTTGGGTGTAATTCATTGTGTAATCGATACAACTTGATCTCATGGTACCTCTTGTGACTAGACTAGTCGTTCTCTTAGTTTTGCTATTATATTGCATACTGTTATTAGGGTGATTCACCAAACTAGGTAGAAGAAAAAGAAGATTCGAAGTAAACAGAAAAGAACCTACCACTAAACAATGTTGTTTCCGTTCCGGCAGATGGTCGAATTACCAAATTTTCCCACTAAAGGGGAAAAACCACCGAATTGCAAATCGAGATTTACCATCTTTTCACTAGCTTAAAAACTTTGTATGCATTCACATACGATGATTGCTATCATCTTGAACTCTATAAGGCGATTGACAAACACGGGATCCCGGCAAAACTGACCAGATGTGCTGTGTGACGTTGGTTGCATCTTCGTACGGTTTCAAATCCGTACCGACTTTCGGAGAGGAGATTTTTCCAATCTTGTATTGGAAGAGATATTGCGTAAGGCAACAGGTGCGTCTTCAACAAATCTGTCAAGCTGAGAGAATACACACACGAAATCGACATCATCTGTCGCTCTCAATGCATTGACATAGAGGCTTTTACGTCAGTTAAAGAACAGGCGAAATGAGTTGGCATTAAAGTAAATGAAGACAAAACCGATATCTTGTTAACAAATAAAGAAGCATCTGACAATAGTTAACTTAAAGCTAATTTAGCTCGGAATAAACATTAATTTCACGAATTACACCCGTGTGGAGATTGGGCGAAGACTTACCTCAGAAAGCCGCTGCTATTTTATTTTGAAAAAGCAAATAGGCTCAAAACCTCTAGCTTAGTAAACGAAATGCATGCTCTACAAAACATTGGTTCTGCCAATTTTACTATATGGAGCCAAGTGCTAAACAATAAGCAAGAAAGCAGAGCAAATTCGAGGAAAAAATTCTTCGTCGAGGATGGCAAACGGCCAAAATACAACCACGAACTCTATGAGCTGTATCAAGATGTGGATGTGGTCCAGAAAGGTAAAACACGTCGACTCTACTCCTTCAGCCCCATTGAGGGAATAGACAATAATGTATCTGAAAAAAGAATGTTCCAGTAACAACCCTAGATTGGAAACGACAAGGAAAACGGAATGGCAAAGCGTTTGATCTGGACATTGTATTTGTTTACCATTTTGCACATGTAACCACTGTAACCACAGGCAAAATATTACTACTTCAATGCCTTGTTGAAGTTGTGCTTCTTTTTTGTGTTAGCAATTGACAACGTTTTAAGCTGGTTTTTCCGATTCTTGTGCTAAATCGTGACTGGTTTCCGAAAGCCACTTTAAAAGCCCTTGTTCGCCGTTTCATTGATTTTATGGTCGCCACACTTTTAATTAAAAAAGTGGGCCATGGTTTTTGTTAAACTATTTTTTACTAGTTCTTCAGTTAGCACTATAAAAAATGTAAATTTAGGTTAGCTTAGCGAAACAAACTTATATTTTCCACTATTAAATGAGCCGAAGACATGACACTGTCGTTAGAGTTTCATTTGTTTCTAATAAAAAAAACCGTGATTACCACAATGAAAAAAAAAAAGAAAAAAATATTGTGTTCCCGAATGAAAGAGTTCTGCCCAAATATGACTGTCGTGCGTTCTCCAAATATGCAGATTAAATTGTTTACAACTGAACAGGCTTCAGCTTTTCAACATTTCTGATGTATACATGATGTGAAGCTATCCCCTTTGTTTTTACAAATCCTGCCAATTGATAGAATCAAGGAATTGGATACGTACACTGAGTTCCAATTGTTCTGTGTAAATATCGATTTTTGTATACGCATTTGCGGCGGCCTCTTTAAATCTCTAATCTCCATATATACATAGGTAATATCTAAATTTAGACTATGACTTTGCTCCCTCGAGCGATGTTATCGCACTCCCTTGAGAGTGTCCGATGAGCGCATAATTCATTTATGCGATTTGTTTAATTGACGCAGTATAAATGTCACGACATCGACATCCCCATGAATATGAGGAGCATTGCGTGTGTAATATTGCACTCGTCAATGGTCTATGTATCAACAACGGAATAAAAGAAAAGATAATTTGCGTGCAAATTGCGAAAAGCTATTATCTATGATTGTACGTGTACACATTCTGAATGAGCTGCTGACAGTTTTATATTTGATAATAATCAGCTGAACAATTAGGTAATGAACTGTCCTTTATGTTTGCATATTGTTTTTTTTCTTTTTTGCTTTTTCGATAAAAAAAAACATGGTTTACGTTTTTGTTCTTTTTTATCAAATCGACATTTGTGGAAGGACACAGTCCGTTTTAGAAATTATTCGTTAACGGACAGCTCTCATGATGACTCCTCTAACTATAAATCGACGTTTTAAATATTCATTTCGTTACATTTTAAGTTTGTAAAGAACAAACAAATACACCGCAGATGGGCAGCAATAAATTTTGAAAAAGAGAAATAGAAGGGCAATAATCGCTTAAGATTTTTTTGCCGGGCATTTAGTAAATGTTTATGTATGCACAATGTTGTTGCTAGCCTCATACGAGGTGCGTTCAAAAGAAAGGTGATTTTGTATTTTGTACCCTTCAAAGTATCCCCCTCAGATATAATACATTTCTACTTTCTACGATCCTCAAAGCATTTCTCATAAGCACTTTTTGGTATAGCCTTGAGCTTTTCCAGCGGTGCCGTTTTTAAATATTTCCTTATTTGTTGCAAATCTCCGTCCTTTCATAGGTTTCTTCAGGTTTGGGAACAGGAAAAAGTCGCATGGGGCCAAATCCGGTGAATATGGTGGCTGAGGCATGATTGTCGTATTGTTTTTGGCCAAAAAAATCTCTCACAAGCAATGATGAATGAGCAAGTGCCTGATCGTGATGCAAAAGCCATGAATTGTTTTTCCATAATCCTGGAGATTTTTTTCGTATTGCTTCTCGCAAACGGCGCATAACTTCAAGGTAATACTCCTAATTGATCGTACGACCTTGAGGTAAACACTTCTGTGGCGCTACACCACGGTAATCGAAATAAAAAACAGTGCTCAAAACTTTGACATTTGATTGAATTTGACGTGCTTTTCTCTTGGCTCTTCTGGGTGCTTCCACATGGATGATTGGGCTTTCGACGTCATAACCATATACCCATGATTATGACCTTTTTGAGCAAATCAGGATCACATTGACGTCATTTAAGAGCTCCTGCGACAATTCTTCTGATTAAAATTAAGAAGTTTCGGAAGAAACTTCGCTGACACACGTCTCATGCCCAAATACATCCGAAAAAATTGCATGACACGAGCCGACATTTATGCTGTCATCCTCAGCAACTTCTCTTATGGCAATTCGACGATTTTCCAAAACAATTTTCTTTACAACTCCGATGTTATCGTCTTTTGTTGATGTGCTGGAGCGTCTAGGGCGAGGTTTTTCATTGGCATCTTCTCAGCCATCTTAGAAGAGCTTGCACCACTTGTAAACATTTTTTTACTGAGAGCAGATTCAACTTATGACACTGTCAACACACAATTTGATGTAAATTCTTTGCTCCAGTTTTTATAATAATTGAAACTCCGAAAAAAAAAAAACAGAGCACACCAAAACACGCCTAACCTTTGTATTTGTCAAAAACAAACTACGTATGCTATATATGTACTTGAAGCTATCAACATATGTTTGCGACATGTGTACCAACACAGCGCAAAAACAAAAAAAAAATCGTAAATCGAATATACGTTGCCCGCGAAATTCCAGTCACCTTACTTTTTGAACACACCACGTACCACCTTGATCAAAAAAAAAAAAAAAAAAAAAACCGAATAACCACCGTGTGGCGCTCCCATTGTTCCGATTTGAGTTCTGCTAAGTTTTTGTTAAGTTGGTACATCTGGTACCAGTGGCACGAGTGGTTCAAAAGTGGTCGTGAGTCGTCAATCGAAGATGATAAACGCAGTGGCAGACCATCGACATCGAAAACCGACGAAAACATTGATGAAATAAAAGAAATGTTGGTCAATAACCGCAAATTAACCATCAGATAGATAACGGAGGACTTGAACATTGCCTATTGATCCGTCAAAGACATTTTGGTTGGTTGGTGCCAAAAGACCTCAATTTCATGCAAAAAAAAGACCGTTTTGACATTGCAAAAGAGATGATTTGCGAGGCTGAATCCGATCCCACATTCATCAAAAGGATCATTACTGAGTACGACACGCAATCCAGACATCAGGCAAATGAATGGCGTTCACCAAATGAGCCGAGACAAAAAAAAACGTCGTTTTCAGTCAAAAACGAAGGCAATGTTCACGGTTTTCATGTATTACAACGGTGAAGTGCATCATGAATTTTTGCCAGAAGGCCAGACAGCAAGCAAAGAGTATTATTTGGGCGTTATGAGACATTTGCGTGAAGCAATTCGCCGAAAGAGACCAGAATTGTTGGCAGAAAACTCGTGGATTTTGCACCATAATAACGCACCGTCGAAAAATACAACAAATACCATCTAACAACCACCGAATTCATCTGATTTGGCTCCCTGTGACTTTTTTCTGTTCAATCGAATTAAAAAACCACTACAGGAACGCGTTTCAGCAGCCGAGAGGAAGTAATGAAAAAATCGCAGGAAGCGATAGACATACCGAAAACCGAATATAAAAAATGTTTCGAGGATTATATCAAGCGCTAGCATAAGTGTGTTGCAATCGATAACGATTACTTTGAAGGGGACAATATAGATTTAGATGAATGAACTTGTAATTTTAATTTTATGAATAAATTTCCGAAATTTTTTTGATCAAGGTGGTATACGTCCACGCAACAGTGGCCCAGTTTGGCCAAAGTGCTTGCATAATTCAATTGTCGTTTGGATCTATAAATAATGCAAAATTTTAAAATTCACTGGATTAAATATTTGGAGCTCTGGTAATCGAAAAAACTATTTTATTTGGATCGATTTCGAGGTCACCCATTTTTTTTTTTTTTTTTTTTTTTTTAAGTAGGCAACAGAAAGTGCATTGCTTGATTAACAATGTGGCATGGTGCACCGTGTTGTTGAAACCAGTAACCATCCAGACCTTTTTCACAAATTTGTGGGCATACATAATGAGCCAGCATCACCCGATATTGATTCCTATCGACTGTTTTGCCTTCTCTAAAGAATAATAGCCCAATGATGAGTCTAAGTATTTGGCACTTCGAAATTTGGAACAATGACTTTTTGTGAATAGGTGCCAAGAGTTTTCTGCTTCGGAAAAACGACAATGCGGATTTTCGGTCTTTGTACGACTGATTCGTGTACCTTTATCATCTAAAGGGTTGTTAGTTTGTTGCCTATAATACAGTTGTCATCAGCGAAAAATATAGGAGTTGTTCCGGACTCGTTGATGTGCTGCTGCAATAGAAAATCTTTCGCGACATTAAAAAGCAACGGACTTCCTACACTGCCTTGGTGTATTACAATTTCAACTTCGTATTCTTCTGTTATTCCCGCTGTGCATTTAACTTTCGTTTTAACATCAGTATCATTCTTATATATACACTTGCGGTCATAAAAACCGCACCACCTAATGAGTTCTTAAAAAATGCCTAATTACATCAGATCGTAAGAGTTTTTCCCATACTAATGAAGGGTATTCCCCATGGCGGAGTTCGGCCTCGTATTCAGTGCAAAAAAAAAAAACAGTTTGAATTGAGTTGTGACGGTGACAAGTAAAAAAAAGTGAAATGTCTGGTAAATATCATCAACTGACTCGGGACGAAAAAGTTCAAATATTGACTTCAGTCGAAGAAGTACTTGGCTATCGTGAGATTGCGGATAAAATAGGATGCTGTCATTCAACTATCGTACGACTGATGAAGAAAAAAGAAAATTTGGATCCACTGGAAAGGAAAAAAGGCTCTGGATGAAAACGTAAAACAACCCAGAAGACGGACAATGTATTACAACGAATAAGCATGAAAGATCACTTTAAAAGTGCTGTCCGTATAAGAGCAGAGCTGAGTGAATTTCATCAAGTTGATCTAAGGGCCGAAACCATACGCCGACGTCTACGTGAGATAGGTTTATATGGAGACGACCAGCTAAAAAACCTCTCCTAACCACAAAAATGAAAAAGAACTCGCTTGACGTGGGCAAAAAAGTACGAAGATTGGACGCAGGATGATTGGCGATGTGTGATATGGTCCGATAAAAGTAAATTTAATTTGTTATGTGCCGACAATTTGCCATACGTGCGACGGTCAGCAGGTGAAAGGTTCAAGGACAAGTGCATAGTCAAAACAGTGAAGTTTCCTGTGGTTTGGGGATGTTTTTCTTTTTACGTTTTGGGCCCTTTGCACTTTTTTAATGGAACTATGAACGCTCAAAAGTATGGAGAAGTATTAAGGGAGTTTTTGGTACCAGCAATTGAACAGCATCATTCGTATACTGACAAGTGCATTTTTCAAGATGATTCTGCACCTTGCCACCGCACCAAATCCGTAAATAAAGTGTTACAAATCTACTTCTAGATGTCTACTTTATACATAATAAACAGACAAGTAACTAGAGTCTTTCAATAATTTTCAGCTCAAGACAACGTTTGATGACCTCGGAATTACCAGACTAGACTGGCCAGCTAATTCGCCCGATTTAAACCTAATCGAACACTTGTGGCATTTAATTAAACGTAAGGGGCTGAACATAAACCAGAGAGTAAAAAAAAGCTAAATGAAGCTCTGGAACATGTATGGAATATTGAAATTTCAAGGGATATTACTAAACTTCTAGTAAACTCGATGCCTTTTAGAATAAAAGCGGTTATAACCGCCAAAGGAGGAGCAACTCGGTATTGATATTTTTTTTGGTAAAAGTAACATATCTAAACATCTTATATACACATACATAAAAAATGTTTCGTTTGATTTTGTTAACCAATGACTGTATTAAAATATTTTAAAAAAATAAGAAATTTAACTGGTTTTTCTTTCTTTGTTAATATCTTTTTTCAAACATTCAATAAACAGATGGAAATTAGATAGAAATACTTATAAACTACTGCGAAGTACTCAACAAAAATTTCATTTCATTATAAAAATTATTATCGTAGTTATTAACAATTTTTCAATAATTTTGATATGGTGCGGTTTTTATGACCGCAAGTGTATATATGTTTCTGGTACATTTTGAGATCTTAGCATCGTCTATATAAGATATCTGGGAGCTCTGTCGAACTCTTCTTTCAAGCTGACTAAGAAGATATGCAGATCCATCGAAGCCTTCTTTCTCTTCAATAAAATCGCAAAGCATTTGAACTCAAGAATTCCTATTGTCACAATCTTAATAATGTTAAGTCGCTTACTTGTGCCTCGACGTTGCACCTCTTTTACTGCTTATTACCGACTTATAGGTTGTCTGCTAATTCCATATACAGTGCCCCTACTACTATCGCACCTGCTCTTTCTATCGCTTATTTCGCTTTTTTTCGCTTAGTCCGCCGTACTTAGTCCAAGCTTTAAAGGGTTCCTTTTTGTTCTTTAACACTATTTTCGTTTCATGATTCCACCACCACGTTTCATCATTTATTCTTTTGAAATATCGAGCAAAGTTTCCGCACTTGATACGCTTACGATTGTATCTATCTATTAGCTCCACTGTCAAGATGATGGCAAATCCATTCTCATTTTGTTCCGTTATATAATAATACATTTTGCACGTTGGCCCTTTTTCCGACATTTCGTTACTTGATTCCTTAAACGCATTAGATCGTTTAGTAGTTCGAAACTTTTGAACCTCATTGTGCCGACGTTTACATATTTATGACGATTCATAGTTTATTTCTAAAAAAAAAAATCATATTGCTCGCCCGCCGAAGCCATTGAGCTCTGTCACGAATATTCCTATTCGCTCCGCGATCACTCCTCCGCTGTGCCGCACTTTCGTACTATTCCCTATTCATCCCTGTGGCGCTGCTATGCGTGAATATTGTATATTGTCCGATTCCAGATATCCTTATACGACAAGCAAGGGAACGAACTGCGATGATTTAAAATTTGTTATTCTTCTCCTTTTCTATTTTCATTTTCGTAATTTTCTCTTTTTACCATTATAGGATCCCGTCAAAGAAGGCGAAGCCAAAATCAAGGCGGACTTTGATCAGCTATATGAAGATCTGCATCAGGCCTTTAGGAATTTGGAAGATTAAACTCCAGGCTTTAAGCTCTCTACCATCCCAGTTTACGTTTATCGTTACCTAGTTATAGTTATTAAAAACAAAAACCAAACCAGAAATCAAATAAAACTACAAATAAAGATTAAAAAATTTAATCTGAATAATACTACCACTAATATAAAGTACGTAGAATGAGAATAATAATCATAATACAATAAACGAGCCCGAAACTACCTACCTATTTAGGAGAACCTATACTTATACCACTGTAACTACTATTTACTATATTTTATGTGTAAATTTGAGTGTTTTACAATTCAAAAAAAAGTTATGATTATTAGAATTCTTAGCAATGATAAAAGACGAACAAAACATAATTATGAAACGAAACAATAATAATGATAGGAGCGTGTTACATACGCACACATACGAATATATGTATAAATAATAATAATAAAAAAAAAAAAAAAAAAAAAAAAAAAAATGCATACGATTGAGATTACATATTGACATATTGTTCTTGTTGTTGTTGCCGGCGCTTTAAACAAAAATTTAAAACAAAGTTCTAGAGAAAAACAAAAAAATAGTAAAGGAAACAAATATTTTAATTTCTTTCGTTGTAAAGTATTATTGTAAAAACAAATAAATAAATATATTAAAAAACAAAATTAATACAAAAATATATCTACACATGTATCTATTAAATATATTGATGATAATTCAAGTTAAAATTACGGTTTTATTAGGCACAGACACATATTTAGGAATCTGATGCTGCGACAATTTGTGTGCATCCGGATAATCACTTATCTGAGTTATGCGGTGCTGCTAATATTTGAAATTACGCTTGTGAAGAGAACATCGTATTAGGAAGCATGTACTCATATATCATTCTCGGTAATAGAAAACGGTTGTATAGAGTAACCGTCTGAGCAAGAATTCATGATCGGCGGGGATTTCAACGCCAAATACAGGTTGCGGAATCATATATCAAACATTAGAGGGAATTTACTACTCAACTGACGAGGCCACTAGTATTTTGTTTAAGAAAACCGAGGGATGATTCGTCGTTTTTTAGACACAACTCCTATTAACATCTGCTATTCGAAGTATTTGTTTCAACTGATCGTCTCAAACCGTACTTTCATTCAACGTTTGCCTTCCGGCCTTAATAACTATCTTACGATTATCGATCGATCTTATCTATCAATTATACAATACAATATATAAAATTTCTAAGAAAAATAGTTTTAGAGAAAAACCTAGATGCCATATCATTTGAATTTCGTGTAAAACTTAAAACTATGGCCCTATTCTACTTAACCTACCAAAGCTACTTATTCTAGCTTATCTATAATCGGGGTGGTGAACCCAACCCAATTGCGATTTTGGGTCCCTGTCATTTGTCATCATCGTGCACACGCACAACCGTATAAATCACCGGCCATTTGTGCCGGTTAATCTAACTTACTACTTAGCGGAGTATATTGCCTTAGTAACGTACTGATTTAGGGGAGCTAATCAACCCACTCCCCTTCTTGAAGCCACCAGAATTCGGTGTACTGTTTCTCGGCATCCGATCAGATTTCCGTCAACAATCGCGGGACTTATACGGAACGCGGGACCATTGGCAACATGCCCGTCGTAGATGAGCTGCTTATCCCTCGTACCGCGGTGGCGGTGATATACTACCGGGATACCATTTCTACTTTACTTTAGCATTAATACGGAGAAAAGCCTCTGGGGGGATACAAGTGAGCTTTCGTGGTATAATTTATTGGGGTAATAAACTCCAAAGATCAGGCTATTATCGCTGGTCATTGCCCTTGAAACGTGTCTTCGAATCACCTTAATCAGGAAATTGTCAATCCTGTTTATATAGTAAGCCCCATAGTAAAATGAATTTCCTGGGATAATACATTTATACTCTGATTATGGTGTTCTGTACAAGCCGAGACAGGTCCTAAGACTCTGCCTTACAAATACCCTAATCCTTATCATCTAATACAGCTGTTAAACAGCCTTCTTGTCAGGGCTAAAGCCTTATTTGCTGTAGCCAACATCTGTATGTTTGCCAAAAATACAAATACTTATCAAGCCAGATCTCACTACGCTTCTCACCGCTACTGGCAGTCCGTGCTGTCAAACGAGGAGTCTTACGCAACTATTAACTCATTGGACCAGCACCAGCTAACGGTGAACGACGATGTTTGCGATATATGGAAGGAGTATTCTAAAGCCTTATCTAACTAAGAATTTCCGTTTAGTGTCATTTGCTTGGATGGGAAACGTCATATTTTACAGAATTCGAAGACAGCGAAACAGTGAATGGAATTAACTAGGGGGTTAAGGTGGTCTGGATCACATAATCCCCGAAGTATGGCCGGCAGTTGGAAATCTTGGATATAAATTACTCGAGATTTTGTTCAATTTGTGAGGCGAAGAGAGACCTTTCGTGTTTTACTGTATAAAGGCAAAACCGAAATGAGAAATTGCAATCATACTATGAAAATACACGGGGGAGTCTTAAACAGTCGACAATACAATATTATGCCTCCGATTCCAAGTTTACGGTTGATGATGCAACAGCAACGATCCGCACATAGTCTTTATTGATTTGAAAAATCGTTCGAAGCAATATTCGAACAGGCATTTTTTACTTATATGAAAGCTGACCAGATACGAATGATAGTTTTTTCACTTATTATGCTTCAGCAGCTGTCAAAGTTTCCAATGATATCCAACTGTCAAAATATTCAGTAAGGTTTGCCATTTCATGATGCATCGTTTAACATTACCCGAACGTGCGGAAATTATTAAAAAATATCGAAATCCCGGCTCAGTTGTACATACGCAACGTGAATTTCGTCGTGTGGTCGATCGTCATCATGGTTTCAGTGTGCAGGCAAATCGTCGCACCGTGAAAAAGTTTGAGCGTGACTACACTTTTTAAATCTGGAGCCACCAACCGGATAAAGATTGGTGCGAAATGAAGACATCATAGCCACTGTAGCGGTCAGTATCGAAGAAGACCTAGAAGGATCGATTCGACGCCGATCAGCTGAATTGGGCATCGCCAGAGGTTCAACCCGGCTTATTTTGCTGTTGAATTTGGGCTCAAATCCGTATAGGCCAACATTTGAATTGTCCGAATAACGCCGCACACACTGGACCGAGTCATTAAAGTCGAAAAAGCTATAGAAGGGTCGATTCGGCGCCGATCAACTGAATTGGGCATCGCCAGAGGGTCAACCCGACTTATTTTGCTGTTGAATTTGGGCTCATATCCGTATAGGCCAACATTTGAATTGTCCGAATAACGCCGCACACACTGGACCGAGTCATTAAAGTCGAAAAAGCTATAGAAGGGTCGATTCGGCGCCGATCAACTGAATTGGGCATCGCCAGAGGGTCAACCCGACTTATTTTGCTGTTGAATTTGGGCTCATATCCGTATAGGCCAACATTTGAATTGTCCGAATAACGCCGCACACACTGGACCGAGTCATTAAAGTCGAAAAAGCTATAGAAGCTCAAGACTCATCCGAAGTTCGAGGAAGAAGCCCATAAAAAAAAATCATTGGATCACTTAGATACAAAATCATCACCAAATTTTCGGCCTCACTATCTCGTTAGTGCGGCCTGAAAAATGATTCTTAGGTCAGCAAATTTAACAAACCCCACAAGCTGCACAGTAGTAATGCAACTATTCCTAGCTTATCGATGACGAAAACTTATTTGTGATCGAAGATCCGCAGTAGAATGTGAGGCCATTGGAGCGACTTTCCAGCAAGGATACAGACGAATGATGGCATTGGAAAGAACCACGACCTGGAAAATCAGGTCCTTTACATAATTTCCACCTTCAAAACTCAGGAATAGAATAGTTTTCCGTTGCGATGACAGTGAGTTAAACCGTTTCTACTGACAGACAGCAGAAAGGGAAAACTTCCTGAGTATTGCTTACGAAGTTCCTCGTTGATCTTATTTTTACTTGGGATGGTTGAGTAAGGCTTTAAGTGCAGCTTTACTTCGCTGCATATGCAGATACTTCCCCCCCCCCCCCCCCCCCCCTTCACCGATTCATTAAATATAGATCATTATCATTATTAATCAACACTCATTTCTTCGCTTAAAAGATAGACGCAAATTAATCCTCCTTTCTAATTTGTTCAATGTAAATGTTTAGGCGTCTTAACGGAGAATTGTTTAGCACGAGTTGAATTCTTAGAATTATCTTTCGAAAGTAAAAATACGATCTTTCATTGAAAATTGCATAGCACAGTGACTTACTTTAGGGGTCAACACAGCGCTGGATGGACCTCGGCCTCAACCAACAGCTTTCTGCACTTAGCGGGATCTTGTTCTAATCGCCTCCAGTTGCGCATACGAAGTTGGTTGAGGTCCCTTTTCACTTGATGGCGTCACCTAAGGCGAAGTCCTTTGTCGCGTCTTGTCTTTGCCATCGGTCGATCTTGTGTATAGCCCATGTAGTTCACTGTTATAATTTCTTATCAGAAGTTCAAGACCGAATATCGATTGAAAATTGATTCTTCGCTCGATCTGTCAAGTGGTGTCGTGTCTTAATTAACAGCGAAACCTAAGCCAGCAATGTCTTCTTCAATCGCAACGTAATAGTTTAACGTTTTGTCTGTTATCCGAACCCTTGACGGCTTCCTTATCAATAGCATATACTTTGTTTTACCACTAAACATAAATTCGTTGACAGCCGTCCCTATGATGGCTGACTGATTTCATATTTATCCCATATTGTCAACGTAGGCTGGCAGTTGTACAATCAATCCAAGTATATTTTTTAAGACACTAAGTGTCTTCATGGTACCGTTACCGGCACAGGTGGATGTCAGAACTTGATATGGCTCTTAATAGCATGTCTTTATAAATACCGCATATTGTATACTTGACCAGACTGTCGATATAAGGTGTCAAGCGTCCATGGTAGATACAATCTTGTAGCCGATGTTACAGAGAGTGGTTTCTCTATAGTTGGCAGTTGGCGCTGTTTAAAGGCTAGCTCTTTTTGCAAACGACGCTAAAATTCCAGTCATACTTTCATTCGATCATATTTTTCTGATGAGATTCACCATTCCAAATCAATCTCCGCTGCTTTATATATCATAATTTGATAGGCAGTGCATTGAGTCATGCAGTCTGCATGATTTATATTGGCTAACAGCATATCGTTGGTTGTTGGTCGGCTTTGCCGTGTAAATTTTGGTACAAAATTTTAGTTATTTATATTTATATATATTTATATTTCTGAAGAAATAAATCTTAATGGCCTCACTCGAACGCTTATTTGCTTCTTTCTTTCCCTGTTGAGAAGCCGATGCAGATGTAAATTTTATAAAACGAACAAAGCTTATCAAATACACGAACCATTTAAAGCTGTCACTTTCGTTTACGTGGACCATGGCGGCGAAATGTCAATCTGCAACTAGTTCAATGTTTTGATCAGATTTCACGTTGTAATTCAGTTTCTCATTTCAATGAGAAATTATTCCCAAAACAGTAAAATAATAAAGTAATTTAATAAATTTTAACTTAAATTTTGTGTGGGATATAGAAAATTAGCAAATCAACACAACACGTAAGTGGATTACAAGAAAACAAAATCGCATCTGCCCTAGGTAGTACACTTTTTGCTCTTCCACTGAGTTTGCCTTGTTTTACGTGAATCTTTATGTAAATTTTAATTAAAATAGTCGCTTTAAGTCACCATTAACTCATGTTTATTAAAATAAGCCGATGTAACATAGTTTGAGAGGTCTGATTAACCCTTTACTTTTCGCCCACAGAAGCAACGTCTACCGACTGATTTTGCAGGAATTTTTATACTTCCGAAGAATCTCCCACCCACTTTCGAATTAGGAAAATGGCATCTCCCTATGGAGGACAACAGAACGAGTACCAATGGGGTGGTGGCCCAGTGGATAATGCATACAACTTCGAAGTGCCCGAATTTGGACAAGAATTGTAAGTACAGGGTTGAGTCTGTAAGTGGAAGAGAACGAGCGACTAAGCATTTTTTGTTTATCTTCCTAGGAACTTTCAAACTTTTGACAACACACAAACGTCGGTGCCACCAAATTACAATGCCAACTATGCCGATGTTGGTAGCGGAGTTAGTGGTTTCTATGATCCAAACGCTTATGTGGAAAACCCCTACGTACAGGATAAAGCTTTCAAACCGACTGGAGGTTCAGATTTCGACGATGAACCGCCCTTATTGGAAGGTAAATTCTGAACAGTTGCATATGAGAGAGATCAGATTTAACTAAATCGAGTTCACTTTTAGAGCTGGGAATCAATCCGAGTCACATTTTTCAAAAGGTGAGTACCAGTTTAAAAACCAAAACGAATTCTTCCGTCATCTTCGTTAAAATATCAAGGTTTCCTACTTGATTACATCTTTTAATTAACGAATCATGGCAGAATGTTCCTTTATATTATTATTTTTTTTTTTTTTTTGTTTCTCTGTCCCTTTGATTTTGTTACATCACCTGACCTCTTCAATTTTCTTCTTCTGTCATCCATTTGGAAAAGCTAAGGAGGTGAAAGGTAGAGCAGGCAGATTTCTCAAGGACAGAAGGCGACCAACCTTCCTTTGCTAAGTGCAAATGAAGAAAATTCTCATTAATTTTACCATAGGCTTTGACTTTGAATTTTTCTTTTGTCTGCCTGTGCTCTTTTGCTAACTCCTCCCAGCGTCATATTGCCGCTTCTTTGTTGGACATTGAAGGGGCGCTTGTTGGGAGATGCTATATGTAGCTGCATAAGGAGATGAGTCGAAAATTTCCACAAGATAAATGGCTATCACTGGTCTGTCCACTTGCAGGCATTGAATGGTTTAATTGTACTTTTTTTGCTGCTTTTTTCCGAACATTGAAAAGGATACCAGATGAAAGGAGGAGAAGCAGAAAAAAGTAAAGTAAAAAGTGCATTTAATTTTCCGGAGCATTAAAAGCGATGTCGTTAGAACAATGGAGATTCTATTAAGCACAGGGACATAGACATGGTCATGGACATGGACATAAGGATAACGATAATGTTATATAATTATTGCAGATGGTTATAGAAAAGAACTTGAGCCGTTAATTAGCTAAATGCAGACTGGTTTGGCTTGAAGAGTGTATTAAATTCAGAACGATGGAAGCCCTTTTAATCAAGTCGTTAAAGAAGAAAGGAAATTTAAAACAAGACAATGGATCTTAGACGTTTATGGTTAGGGGAAGGTAACTTATTTTTATGTCCTTCAAAGGAGTTGGTCATGACTTTAACGTTCTTTTTCCTGGTCGTCTTCTTCGTAGTTCGAGCGATCAGGAATGAGCCACAGCACAATCCAGGAAAGGGTGCGCACCAAATGGGCATGGGAAAAAAAATAAATAAAAAAAGGACATGACAACCGGACAAAAATGCTCAAACGTTATGCATTCTACCAGTGATAAAACAGATTCACCTTACCAATAAAAGGGGGCTAAAGTAACAGAGGCAATAGAACCAGTCGCAACACAGTCAAAAGCCATATGAACAAGACAAAGCCAGATGCCGGGAATGGACGGGACTTTGAACTTTGGTGCTTAAATGTGCCACCAAGACAGACCTCTTCACACTCCTTTACGCGATATGCTTGACGTAAAACACCTTCCCTATCCTTTACACAAGCCAGCGACTCCAAAGATTAACAAGTCATCTGAAAGCTATCATGGTCGAAGGGGAATGAGTGAGAAAAATTGCTTGGGAAATTGCGCGGAAAAATATTACGTACAAGGCTGAAGCTATAAACGGAAAGATATCCGTTGCCTTTCAATAAACAGTTCGGTTTGAGAAAGAATCGGAAGAATGTTGAGTTGGCAAGAGCAATGTGCAACGCAATGTCATACGAGAAAGGCAATGCGTGCATGTAACATAGCGTGGATAGCGATGGATAGCATGTTGTGAATGAAAATTGGTTTTTAAACTGTTTCCTGTTAATGTAAGTCATAGGTTAGGTTAGGTTAGGCACAAGTTGCTATTGTAGAAACCAATAAATTTTCCATTGCGATGCCACGTGGATCTGTAATCTTCTTACTCTTGGGACCATTTTAAGATTCTGATAATGCGTAGGAGGATGTAAACGTCTATATTGTTTAGATTGCTCCTAAGTGGAGTTTCCTTCTTTGGGAGATAGCTGGACATGTACATAGTAGGTGGAGGATTATCTGTTCCTTCACCTCGTCCATGAAGCTTCTGCAGAATCATTAGTAAAGACGTTAAACCTTCCTGCGTGCTTCGCTATAAGACAGTGTCCAATGATAATATCTATGATAGCCCTGGGAAGTTTCCTTTTTTGAAAGATCAAGCTCTTAAAGCGATTCAGATCCAGCTTCGACCAGGTTTGTCTGATCGCTAAACAGGTTGGTCCAACAGTCCATCTAAGGTTTGCTCTTCTTTTAACATCAAGCTTTTGTAACAGTATGATGTAGCGATTGGTATACCGATGATACCTTTTCCAGATGGGATAAGTAAGCTTTAATTTTGGCTAGTTTGTCGACACTACAATTCACTAAAATAACTCTGTGGCCCGGCACCCAACATAGGGGGATGTTGAATTGCTCCTGTCATCTTCCTGAGAGACGATTGGTCGTCAGCGGCCTGACTATCGGAAAAGATGCGGATATCGCACCTTTATCTTCTATGTCCAGGAACGCAACCATTGTGGTCTATAATGTACAGACCGTTCGATGCTGCCAGTCAGTGAATGTAGAGCCGTTTCCACTGACTATCCTTTACAGTAGACTTGTTGAGCCTTAGACAAAAGTCGTTCATCAATTTTAGATATCAATCAATCGTTGTAGAGTTTTCAAAAGGTAAGATGATAGACTTATAGGTTTGAGGTCCTTTGGGACAACATGAGAACACGTTCCAGCTTTGGGCATGAAAACTACAATAACTTCTCTCCATGACAAGGGGATGTGGATCATTTCTACGCGCCTCCTCATAATATTCTTAGCTTTAGCAGGATAATATCTGAGGACATTTTTAGCTCGGCAGTTATTATACCATGCGGACCAGCAGACTTGTATGGGTTGAAGTTATGCACCGCCCAGAGTAGCTTGTATCTGCAGCAGTCCTGCTGGATGGTTACTGGCTGTGAATAGAGAGCTACCTGGAATTTTGGTGTCCAGTAGCAGGTTGAGTGATTTTTTACTTGAGATTGTCCAAGAGCCATCGGCTCTTTTTCAAACAACTACGCATCATAGGATTTGTAGAGGATTTTTCTTAGTCGCGATGCCTCAGAAGTTTCTGTTATTTTGTCACAGAATGATCTCCAGGATTGTGGATTTGCCTTCCTCAGTTCGTTCTTTATATATTTTGAGGGATTCCTTGTATGAGACCCAGTCAGCCACTTTCAAAGGCAGACCGCCTACAGCAATCTGATTCGGTAAATCAACATATTTGTAGAATTTTCACTTCACAGCTGTGCTTGGGTTTTTCGTATTTTTGTGAATTATAGTGGCTAGGGAATGCCGAGTGGATATCGCAAATATACGCTTGCTAAGAAGAAATCACTTTTCTGTGCGTCCACTTTTTTTTTTTTTTTTGGCACGTAGTGAAACAGCTATATCCCCGCTACCTGGCTATAAACTAGTGCCATTATTGTTCTCTCAATTTACGTGCGTAGTGATGTAGCTTACCAAATTTCACCACAATGTAGTCTCTCTTCCAATCCCGAATTCAGTTTCAAGCGGTTAAAATTCCATTTCCGTAGGCAAACTTTCCACTACTGCTTTATTAACAAAAGCGTCAAACTAGCTGGCAATTCGACCTTTAATGAGTTTGACGCGCTGTCGATTCCATACAAAAATTGTACAATATCTCTGTATCCTCATAGTGAAATCGTTATTACGGGCGAATACAACACAATCTTCACTGTGCAAAACAAATTAACCCAGTTTGTAAATGGTTACGGTGGGCTACGTAACATCAGATGTTGACAATCATACCGCCAATGCCTTAGATTTTTCTAACTTCTCATCCTGATAAGTACACCGTTGATGTGCTCCCACCTCTAGGCTCGTTGGACCATTGTGTCAAATCAGCGTACATCCACCACACAGTTAGAGAAAAGATTTTTAAAAGAACCGTAGGGCAATAAGAGAAAACAAATTGGAGCGGACTTAACAGCTTCTTTAGGAATTTTATTGTAACTGGTCGTTATGTTTCCTCGATAACGACGTGGATGCAGCTGCTAATATGATCACAGGCACTATTGTCTTTGGGATGAGATCCTTTATCCCTCATTGGATGAACAGTATCAAACCAAAAGAAAAGGCATGGTACGACTCGATCTGTATTAGGATTAGAGAAATTTTTTTTCGGTCCAACAAGACCAACTCGACGGAGGAAAACAAAAAAGTTCAACAGGGGCAGGGAAGAACTGCAACGTCTTTTTTAAGCGTGTGCAAATCCAATGCAACAACGCATTTTTGTTATTCAGGCACCTCAATTCGTCGCCGAAGTCAAAAATTGGACCTCACTTATGACACTTTACGGCAAATTTTAAAAGTTGATCTTCATTTGCATGCCTTTAAAATCAAAATTACACAAAAATTTAAGCCTTTGGGCCATCTACGACATCGCCGATTCGTTAACTGGATGTTGGATCGCCAGGACAATTTTCCATCGAATTTGATCTTTTCCGTTGAACTCCATTTTTGGATGGATGGGTACGTAAATAAACAAAATTGTCGTTTCTGTGGACCGAAAACCCCATATGAGACGTACGAAAAACCAATGCATCCCAAAAAAGTCACTGTATGTTGCGGATTATCGGATAGCGGCATGAACGTTACCGTAAAATGTTGAGTGGCTATTTTTTTTTTTTTTTTTTCCAAAAGTGAATGAATTGAATCTGGGCGATCTATGGTTTCAATCAAAAATTTCAAGTTGAAGAAGGTCATAAGATTTGACACCTTTCTGTGGAGTTATTTAAAGAGTAGGGTCTATGCTAATAACCCAGCGACAGTTCAGGATCTCAAACATAACATCTAAACTGAAATTGCGGCCACTGAATTCAAAAAAGTCATCGATAATTTTGACCTCCGGATGGTCGCTTGCAACAGAAGCCGTGGTAGTCATATGAACGATGTTGTGCCCGATTCGTAATTGCCATAGACCGAACTTTATTAATCAATAAAATTCTACATTGATTTCACAATGGTGTTGGTTCACCCTTTACAATTTCCCGAATGTAGCAAATATTTTTGTTCAAAATTCAAAATTAAGAAAATCTGCCTCATCCACGCTGGAAAAACCAGCCATTGTAAGCTTTGCCATCAATCCTACTCTTAAAGATTCTTTCCGAGCAGATGGAAACACTCATTTTCCAGCCTATCTCTAAAGAAAGGCGAATATTCTCTCTCCTTTTTCAGATCCATTGCACTACGTCTCTTCTTTCCAAGGTCATGGGAAAGCTGGTAAACCGTTATCTAATGAAATATCTCGAAACACGAAAACTTCTCAATCACCGGCAATACGGTTTTCGTAGCAACAGGTCCACTGGTTATTTGATGACATGTCTTATCGAAAAGTGGAACCAAAGCATACATTTATCTGGAGAAAGCAAGATAATTGCTTTTGATATTACTAAGGCATTTGACAGAGTTTGGCATCATTCTCTTGTCGAAAATGCGTGCTTTTAGGATTAATGGATAATTCAACTAAATGGTTTGAAGTCTGATATTCACAAAATAAATGCTGGTGTACCCAAGGGCTTCGTTCTGTCTCCGACACTTTTTAATTTTTATTAACGATCCCTTGTCTACTACTTCTAATTAAATATATTCCTTTGCAGCGTATGTTCAGCGTATGTTAAGCTCTTTAAATTCCGATTTTAACAGCATAACTAATTGGGGAATTATTAACAGAGTGGAATTTAATGCTTCCAAAACTCAATGCTGTCTGCTGTCATTAAAACGAAATTAAATACCCAGCCGTTTTTGAAGGTTATCCATGGATGGCACTTGCATCGTCGAAACCGAAAAACTTTCGATTCTCGGGATACATATGTATCAGTGACAATTTACGTTGGAATGAACGCATATTCGATATCGTCAAAAATGCTACGAAATGTTTAAGTTTCACTCTGTTTTATTGCTATTTCCACCACCAGTATTCCATAGAAATCGCCAGTAGCATTCCGCAACTTTAAAGCTTTAACCGTAACACCCGTCTTGCTATGAATGCTCATCAGTATACCCTCAAGTCCACTTTTGGACATACACTTAAATATCGTGATTCGTTCCTAAGCCGTACAACTCGCATATGGAATGTCTAGCATAGCTCTTTATATTCTATTCATTCAATCAATAAAAATCAGCGTTCATCGGTACCTCTCTTTCTTTCCTCTCTGATTTGCCATCGCCCGCGCTATGTGCAAGCATTGCATGAAAAAAAAAAAACTGTGTAGAGATGACCTAAAACAGCTGATGCTGAGCTTTGGCCGATCTGTTGGTCGCAATGATGCTAGTATTAAACGTTTCCCCCAAAGAATCTGTTGTCAATGATTGTCCTCATACTTGCTTCCCGAAAAGTTTTTATTTCAGTGTTGTTGGTCAAGCTAATGTCCAGGGATGCAAAGGTTTTGAGAAGAGCTTTTCCCTTGCATTCCGTGGTCCTGCTACCCAAATCGGTAGTCCAGGCGTTAAAATCCCCAGAAAGTTATCGCTGGTTATCTTCCTCGCGCGATAGCTCGTCGAGCACCTTTAGGTAGACCATTAGTGGTAGACTTGTGGCACAAAGCAACTACAGAAAGTTATCGCTGGTTATCTCCCTCGCGCGATAGCTCGTCGAGCACCTTTAGGTAGACCATTAGTAGTAGACTTGTGGCACAAAGCAACTACAGAGATACCGGTGTACCGGTATGAAGTGAGCGTCAAGATACAAATGCCTCGATAGAGAACATTTATTGTGAACGGGTCTTAATTTTTTTTTTGTTTTTTTTTTTTTTGTCTGGTTGCTATGACACCTGTCAAACATATTTAGTATACATCAAGTCATTGAGCAAACACCATCATATTTTTTCATCGTGTTACAATAAAAATGTCAAATTTTGTACCAGAAAATGATGACTTGCGGAAAGCATTCGTTTTTTTGTTTTCATTTGAAGAAAGGTGCTGCAGAGTCGCATCGAATGCTTGTAGAGCCATATGGTGATCATGCTCTATCAGAAGCAACATGCAAAAGATGGCTTCAACGGTTCAGAGATAACGATTTTGATGTGAGAAATGAAGAACGTGCAAGACCACCAAAAAAGTTTGATGACGCCGAATTGCAAACAAAATTTTTGATGAAGATGACACTTTGAGTTAGAGACAAATGGCAGAAATGTTAAATATTGCACAACAAACAATTTCTGACCGTTTATAAGCTATGGGAATGATCCAAACATCTGGAATATGTGTGCTACATGAATTGATTGAAATTGATTGAATTGTTACTGGCGATGTAAAATGGATTTATTTTTAGAATCCTAAACGGAAAAAATCATGTATTAATCCGGGACAACCATCAACTTCGACTGCAAAACCAGATCGATTTGGCAAGAAGACAATGCTGTGTATCTGGTGGGACCAGAAAGGTCTGAAACTCCTAAAACCTGGTGAAACCATTAATAAAAGTCGCTAACGACAACAAATGATCAATTTGAATCATGCATTGATCGAAAGACGGCCAAAATGGGTCCGAAGACACGGCAAGGTAATTTTACTCCATAATAATGCACCTGCACACAAAGCAAAACTGGTTCAGGATACAACCAATGCACAAATGTAGGAACTGCTACCATTTGTTTTCATTGATGGCACACACGCATTAGCTGAGCAGCACTTCAAATATAACGAGGAAGTCGAAAATTGGGTGACTTTTTGGTTTGCTTCAAAAGACAAACACTTTTATTGGCGTGGAATCCATAAATTACCTGAAAGATGGGAAAAATGTGTAGCTACCAATGGCCAATACTTTGAATAAAATGTTTTTTACTTTCCCATTAAAAAACGCTGATTTCATACCGGTACACTTGTATATATGTACGACCTGACTGACTCGAACTGCAACTTTTTAAAATGCTATAATTTTTTTATTTTTTGATAAACTTTATTGTGCCAAAGAAAAAAATGTTGGAAAATACATCAATTTTCAAATTGTATCAGTAGTTTTCAATATGTCCACCTTTGGCGCGAATAATGGCCTTGAGACGGCCGAAGAAAGCATAGCACGCAAGTGGTTTTGCGGTATTTTGGCCATTCCCGGCGAAGTGCTTCCTTGAGGTGGTCCAAACTTTGGTATTTTTTAGTGCCAACTTTCGCCTTCAAAATACCCCAAACAGAGAAATCCAACGGATTTCCATCCGGAGAATTTGCAATCCATTGTGTCGAAGAAATGAAGTGTGGAACATTGTTTTTTAATCAATTTTGGTTGACGCGCGCTTAGTGAGACGGTGCCGAGTATTGTTAAAATGTCCACGGTCTCCGACCGAAATGATTGTTTTCCCAAGGCTTCAATACTGCTTCTAAGACAGTTTCACGGTATACGATCGCATTAATTTTGACGCCACGGTCCAAAAATACGAGCGGAGAGCGAGCATCAGCGGTTATTGCGGCCCAAATCATCACCATCGGTGCTGCCTGCTTTCTGGTGGCCGTCCAAAGCTGTAAATTTTCGAAGGACCTCTCTGGCAAGGAAACTCGGTCATTTTGTTTGTTGACATATTACTCGATAACAAGTGGCGACTCATCGGAAAAAACCAAATTAGGCAACTTACCACTTTCGTGCAAGCGTAGCAACTTCTTCGCTCTTTCGACTCCAACTTTTTTCTGTTGCGGTGTAAGATCGTGTGCTTTTTGGAACTTCAATAGAGGGCTCTAACGATAGCTGCTTGTGGTTTTCCAGCCAAATATATGTAAAGCATTCACACTATCACGTTTGAATTCCATCGCGGATAAAAATCTTTCAACACAGCTGAGACTCAAATCGTTTTAAAGGCTTGTAAATAATAAAATTATCTGTCATGTGTCAAAATTTGAGCTCACTCATGAACGGTTTGGAAATTATAGCAGTCTGAAGTTGGTTGCAGTTCTAGTCAGTCAGGGTGTATATACAACCTTTTATCTTAACGAATATGAAGTTGTGGGTCAGGTGGCGAATTGTCTGTAAGGCATGGCTTTCGTGCCAATATTGCTCCTTCTTTCGTGGTGTCGTTCATCCAGCTCCTTTTATATGCGCACTGGGGTGAGAAACAATGCACATATAAGTTATTTGGCGTATCTTCAGTATATCCAAAGCTGATAATCCAGATTATTGGCTGCTATTTATCCACTCTAGGTTTTTTACCTATTCGATACCGATCCTTTTGGCTCTGTAATTTCAAAGCAATCTTCGTTATGACGCTGTCTTTATTATTAACTTCTCGTTGACAAAAGTTAGGCTAATGATGGTATATCTGCCATTGCTCGTTCCTGATAATGGACAGTTGAACCACTTTAAACAATTAGTTGTCAAAAAGGGTTTTCCGAATTTTCCTTCTGCTAAACTGGCTCATGATCTCGTACATTGTATGAAATGTAAACTTCTACTTTTTTAAAACTCACCAAGCACACACTTAAAACATGTTATCGGCAAAATATTCAAATTAGCTTACACTTTTGCTACTAAAGATTCAGAGAATGTTATCCCCGTGCAATATATGTAATTCACTGCACTCGAAATGGTAATGTAGAAAATCGATTGGGCCATGTTGTAAGCTCCAATGTAAGCAATTACTATACATTGGCGGACGAAAAAACTTTCTGTGTATGGATAAAGTACATGCATGATGTTCTTTGGCGCTTTGTTTCAGCAGCTAAATTGAGTTTGAACATGTTCATTGGAGACAATTGTGTTGGGAGAGACTGGCTTGGCCCGATGTTTAACGAAAGGATATTTCCGGGTGTAAATATTTGCTGCCTGATAATTGATTGCATGGGCGGATTCATTGATAAATTGAAAAATAACAGAGCTGAACGCATCATTCAAAAGCGTGATAAAGAGGAAAATCCCCCTGAGATGAATGAGTTGACCACCTTTGAATAAATGTAAAAAAAAAACACACGAAAAGTATTTATTTGTTCCAATAATTTATTTGTTATTTGCTTACAGTGACAATAAAAAAAGAAGTAAATTCGATAACAATGTTCGTGTTCATTCGTTACGAACAAATGGTTTGGGTGGGTAAGCGTTTGCTCAATTTATGCGAAAAGGAGAGGTGTTGACAACTTTGTATTCACTTGCGAAAATTTACACGAGAACTGATAGGAACTAGGAACTAGAGTGGGCTGAGTGATTGCTCTCTCAATAAAAGAGAGCACACATATGTAGGTTAAGCTTTGCCTTTTGTGATAACACTATTCATCTCATTGTATTTGACATTTTTCGCCTACTTCTACATTTTAGAGATTGCGCTTTCCCCTACCGCTTTGATTATGAGAATAATTAGCTTATTCTGGTCATATCCTTGATTAAGCATGTAGTACTTTTCAATGATCCTCTTCAGCGTCACTTATAGGTATAGACCAACTGCTCGTAACTCTAAAAAGATGTTTTGTGCCTGTGGTACTTACCGAAACTCTAGCGAACAGGAACAGAAGAGGAAAGAAAAAAAGAACTACACGCTCGTCAAAAACTTCAGACCTGAAAGTTCGACTTTCTTTATGCTGAAGAGCATTGAGAAAATGTAAGCAAAACTACTTTGCAAATGCATCCTCTGTCTAATATGGAACATGGGGAAGATCTTGCGAGAGTGCGCTTCAAAATCTGGTAGGCGGAATTAAAAGGCGCACTCTACAAGATACATAATACGCGCTGCGCATTTCCATCGACATTGAAAGCGGCTTCGGCAACCCAACTTTTGAGGGTAAGTGTAACTCGGCTAGACGAATTAGTGATTAGTTTTGAGGATAAAAGCAATGCTGGTGAATAGGAAACTGATTGCGGCCAATGTGTGTTGACTGGGTAAACAGTGGTTGCCTGCAAGACGGTGTCCTGACTCCACTACTATTGTAAATATTCTCAATAGTTCTAATGTCTACGCTTAGATATATGTAGATTATGTAGCTGTACTGTTTGCTCTAATGCGCAGTGAGCCCTAGACGTGATCGACGGTTTTCTGAATTTGAAAATAGCTGTCCGTCAATTCTTGCCAAACTAAGGTTGTTTCCGTTATGAGAACGAGGAAGCTGAATTTTCTGACTCATCTAGTGCTTAAAGGCATCGTTATCCATTTTCCGAAAGAAGCTAAGTGTTTGAGTAAACCTTTCTTGACCAAACACTATACGTCGCAAGTCTCTAAGGCGCGGTCGGCTTCTGGCAGCCTAAAGGAGCTGTCGGGAAGACATAGATCTTTGGATCTACAAGTCGGCCGCTATGATAAGGCAAATTATATGCTATGCGTCGTTTAGTTAGTATTGTAGAATAAAGTCTCACGAAAATAAGTCAATCTTTTACTAGACTCCAAAGAGCGAACTGTCTAGGCTACATGGGGGCTTTCTCAAAGCCGTCTTTCGTTTAAAAAGAAGTGGTTTTTGGTACAACACGTACATGCCACGACATGCCATCTGATGCAATGAAACCAGAACTCTTGATGAAGAAAAAATACGAAATTTACTTTCTCTGTGGGAAGACTAGGTACGGCCAGAATCTGTCAACGATTTTCCTGCTATCCCTCAGTAGGAAAGACTGAAGGCTGCTTACGGGACACTTCACTTTTGCCAAGAACTTAATTGTGCTGCGCATAAGTTATACAACATCCTGTGACGCTCGCGGGGACTTACCTCTGTGTAAGTCGCATCATATCGCAGTTACTCGGCGCCGACGTGGTGAGTGCTGGTACTGTGGGCACTTTATCATTGAAGCGCATACTCATCTTCTTTCGAAAGGCTGAGCAATTTCAGTAAAAGGAGCTTACAAGGTTACAATGGTTGCATTTCTGCCACATGCAACTTTTAAAGTTGCCTTTATTTTGAAGTTCCCAATATTCTTAGAACGAAAAGCTCCTGCTTTCGTGCTTACAGTGTTGCTCTTGTTACTAACCACAAACTAAGTCGTTCTGCATCCAATTAAGACTACATTGCACCTGACTCGTACAACGCAAAGCGAACGAATAATACATGGGCTAAAAAGTTAGTGCCGTTTATAAGAGAGAACACTACTTGAATTAAATCCATACCATTTTCAGTTAGTACCAACCTTCAAAAGATACGTGTATAAATTTGACAGCTGTCGGACGATTAGTTATCGAGATATAACGTTGTGAGTGAAGCAACTTTTGTTATTGTAAAAAAAAAAATGGAATCAAAGCAATTTCGTGTGTTGATTTATCATTGCTTTTTGATGGGAAAAAATGCAGCCGATGCAAAAAAAATGGCCTGATAAGTGTTACACGGACTCTGCACCAGCCGAACGAACCATTCGCAAGTAGATTGAAAAATTTAAAAGTGGTCATACAAGCACCGAAGATGATGCACGCAGTGGACGTCCAAAAGAGGCTGTTTCAGATGGAAATATCAAAAAAGTCCACAAAATGATTACGAATGACCGTAAAGTGAAGTTGATCGAGATAGCTGAGCCTCTGAAGATATCAAAACAGCGTGTTGGATATATCATACACGAATATTTGGACATGCGAAAGCTCTGTTCAAAGTGGGTGCCGCGTTTGCTCACTGTCGACCGAAAACAACAACGTGTTGATGACTCAGAGGAGTGTTTTAAGCTGTTTAACCGCAATAAAGTCGAATTTTTGCGTCGGTATGTGACAATGGATGAAACTTGGCTCCATCACTTCACACCAGAGTCAAGTCGGCAGTCAGCTGAGTGGCGAGCAGGCGACGAACCTCGTCTAAAACGACCAAAAACTAAACAGTCGGCTGGCAAGGTTATGGCATCCGTATTTTGGGATACACATGGAATAATTTTCATCGACTATCTCCAAAAGGGGCAGACTATCAACAGCGACTATTACATTGTGTTGTTGGAGCGTTTGAAGTACGAAATGGCAGAAAAACGGCTGCATTTGAAGAAAAAGAAAGTGCTGTTTCATCAAGACAATGCACCGTGTCACAAGTCGATGAAAACGAAGGCAAAATTGAATGAATTCGGCTACGAATTGCTTCCCCACCCACCGTATTCTCCAGATTTGGCCCCCAGCGACTATTTCCTGTTCGCAGACCTCAAAAGAATGCTCGCCGTAAAGAGATTTAAGACGAGGTAATAAAGAGGTAATCGCCGAAACAGAGGCCTATTTTGAGGCTAAACCGAAATCGTAATATAAAACTAGTATCGAAAGATTGGAAAATCGTTTCAATCAGTGTATCGCCATCGAAGGCAACTATATTGATAAATAAAGTTGAATTTTGCAAAAATGTTGTGTTTTACTATAAAACGGCACTGACTTTTCAGCCCATGTGTTATTTTGTCATCTGTATAACGGTAACATATTCTCTCAATATCAATACTTTCAGACATTGGCTGTGTTAAATCCCCTTCGAGGAACAGATCAAAGCATTCTTCAGGACACAGACATGGCTGGACCACTGGCATTCTGCTTAGCACTTGGAGGCTTCCTTTTATTGGTGAGTATTTATTCTGATTTTTATTCCACCATAAAATTGATTGCAGTAGAACATCAATTTTAATTGTTTTGTTTTTAATCTCCCTCCACAGAGTGGCAAAGTGACATTCTCATATATTTACGGCATCGGAGTGATGGGCTGCATTGCATTCTACTGCCTCCTCTCGGTGATGGCCACCCAGGCCCAGGTCACATTCGGAGCTGTTGTATCAGTGCTGGGCTATTGCCTGCTTCCAATGGTCGTATTGTCCGGCATTAACGTTTTAATCACCATTCAGTGAGTATGCTTTTGTTTAAAGTTATTTCTCTGTTATTTTTGTTGTTGTTGTTATTATTTTGTTTTTCCTATTGCCTCTATAGCCCTCTGAGTTGTTTTGTGTGCTTCCTGTGTACGCCATTGGTGTAATCGCTTGTTTTTTACTTTTTATTATTGCAATTGTTATTTTCATTCTTTGGTTGCAGTACCATCATCAGTATTGTGCAAACAATGAATGCGTTGATTAAAAACAACAACGGGTGCTCCCACAACTTGCAAACAAGAAGAATTCTTTTATTTTTTTGTTTTTTTGTTTTTTTGTTTTTTTGTTTTTATACATACTTTATTTGCTTTGAGGTTTTTTTCTTACTGCCTTGCCTTGGAATACTTATAACCGGGGAGACAGGCCCAAACCATTTTCCCTATAGTTCGATTTCAATTGATTTCGTTTGCTGTGTTTTTGTTTGGTTTTTTTGGAAGAAAACATAATTCCATAGGGCAGGTAAGGTTTGTTTGGAATTTGTGTTAGTTAAGAACAATCAGCACAATGGGATTCTAAGTGGATTTCAGTGAACATTGTTATTTTGTTCACAGCAGAAGCAATTACTGAATGGTAGATCTTATTCTGAGTGATGTGAACAATTAGGTGTTTTTTTTTTTTTTTTTTTTTTTTTTTTTTTTTAAGTTCTGCCGACCACATCAAATGGTATTAGTAGGAAACAGCTTGCTAATTACTCAGAGATGCTTGGTGTGTATAAATGTTTCGTTCTACTTCTGCCATTCTGCAACGTCTTTGTTTGTAAAACTTCGTTCTTCAGATGTGTGTAAGAAAATCATTAGTCGACATCTGGGACAATGCCTCCACACCAGTCCCTTGAGTTTGCCGACTGTTTTTTTTTTTTTTTTTTGGTGAATCTGGCATCAAAGGTAGAGTTTTAATCTGCTATATCCAATGTGGTATTAGTGCGGACCAAGTCAGTTTCAGAAAAACATTTATCTAATTAGCAATAGAGAGATACTGGTCTTCTTGGAAACAATACAATAATAAAGGCACATTTTCTGTGGTTGTCTTGTTGAAAATGTTGAAATGTTTAATGATTTCTCAGAGTGCTCGATGAATTCGCTTTCTGCTTTTGAATTCTCAATCCACAAAATTTGACAACAGATTGACACAGAACGAACGCCTCCAGTATTTTAGATGTCCAAACCTACAGAGTTAGAAAATCAACTCGAATGTCTAAGTCAAGGTCCGCATGTAAGACAGAGATACGACAAAATTGGGCAAATATAGTATGTTACAAAGAAGAAAATCGACATCGGACGAGTACGATTCCATGAATCTTTGCCGATCGTGTAAACCTTTATTATTCGTTTAGCCTCCAAATCCAGGTGGCTGTTGAAAAGTCTCCTCCATTCTCCATTGTTGCAAACGGTGCCGAAAACTACCCGACAAAAATTTTCTTTCGATGCGTCCGAGAGAAGTCCCTGACTACTGCTTATCGTGACGTTTTTTTTTAGGCGTCGATGTTGTGTGTCTCTCTTGACAGCATATACAATGTGGGCCAAAGTAATAGCATAATGTGAGTTGACTGCCATTTTGTTAGAAAAGAAAAAAATTGAGCTCTGTTTTTAGGAAAAGTTTATTTGAAGGTGTACAATTGATGACATTAAGATGAAAAAATAATATCGGTCAAATGACCACCTCCTGAGTTGATGTACATTTGTGCTCGTTTTACGGCATTTTGAATTGTTGCTCGCAAAACATCTGGCTTCAAATTGGTGATTTGAACAAAATTTTGCAACTTCCTCCAAAAAAAATATCCATTCAACATCTGTCTGTAGCGCTCGCCAGTTACGGTTACAATTATGCCGTCGGCTTCCTTAAAAAAAATAAGGGTCAATCACTTCGTCTCTTCAGTCTCTTCGTGCATTTCATGTGAATTCTCCGTGCCCCCAAAATGCAAATTTTGTTTATTCATTATGATTTGGGATACAGGTTTAACAGAGCATGGGAGTAAGTTAATCTTACTTGAAGGTCAGCAGGTAACAATTGGTGAATGGTTAACACTTTATAAAGGAGCATCTTCAGGTCTTTCACCAAAATTCGACGCAACAAACGTCTACTTATGCCAAGTTATGTGCATCGTTGACTCTCTTGGATGTCCTAGCGCCACAGCAGTGATATTTTCGGTTGAACGAGAAATTTACGGATCCAATCACTTTTCTCTAGTGAACCCAGTTTCTACGACGACAGGACGACGAGGAAAACGACGACGAGGAAAACGACGACGAGGAAAACGACGACGAGGAAAACGACGACGAGGAAAACGACAACGAAATTCGCGCTGCGTTAAAACATCAGACCGGAAATTGGGCAAAGCAGTAATATTAATTCCGCGTACATCAACAGTGTATCGCTCCACTGCTTATTGTCAACTACAACAATTTTCTATCTTTTCCTTCGTTGACCGCTAAACCCAACTTTTCGGCTTCTGCATCAGTAGTCGCAAATGCTCCAGTGAGAGCTCGTTATATTCTTCTCATTATGTCAATGTTGATTGCATATGCGGGTAATTGAGCAGACTTTTTAAAGTTGGTACGCCTGGAGTTGTTTGTGAGCTTAGCAAGAATCAAAATGTTAAAAATCACATGACGATGGGTTGTTAATGAGCTTGACAGAGTTTTTTAAACTGTAAATGGCTCCCAATAGCTAGACTAGGTGCTTTCATATGCGGCTTTGAAATCGGTGAAGAGGTAGTGTGTATCCATTTGGACCTCTTTGGTTCTTTCCAAGATTTGCCTTGATGTAAAATGTTCAATCCTTACATTTAGATATTTTTATTCCATTCTATGGCTAGATAACATAAGTAGGCCTCGCGAACATAATTTGTAGCATATGTCCATGGTCCGAATGAGTTTAGCTTTTGGAGGAGACGATTTTTCTCCCGTCCATTTCGCGAATAACTTTCTTTATTTCCTGCATTGCCACTCCGCGATTCTTTGCATACGCTTGGAGACACTCTTCATCCAACATGATCACACGAGGTAGTGAACTGAATAAATGTTCGTTCCTTAAAAAGTTGTCGATCTAATGGGCGAGTTTTTCATCCTCTTGCAGGTGATAAGGTTGGACAACGTATGCGAGTTATTATAGTGTTTGGCCATGGTTATCAGTTCAGGTTTCGCCAGACACTCCTTTATTTTAATGTGTGTTAAAATAAGCTCGATCTTACATCTAAACAGGACGTTGCTTGTATGTTGGGTCGGGAAGTTAGAATCAGGCTTTTGTTGCCGAATTAAGCCATTTTGTTATTTGTAATGAGGTATCTGCTCGGATGCTTGAAGATATGGATTTCTTCTTCTGAAAACAAATGTCACTGTCACTGTCACTGTCACTGTCACTGTCACTGTCACTGTCACTTTCATCCATATTTTCTCAGTTCACACCATCGCAACTTCTTAGATGACAGTGATGTCTGCTTTATAGCGGTCTTGGTTCTTTCCTTATTGTTTGGCTTAATGTGATTTATTAACATCCCGAGCACTGCACATATATGTCAAGTATTTTTCGATAATTTAACCCACTAGGAATTAGTTCATAGCTGTTTGTCGCTTCAAAAAGTTTATTAATTTTAATGCGTTAGTCCGACAGATGAAAAAGCTTCTCAGGAGAGCCGTTCAGAACCGGCAATAAACAGTGAAAAAATTTTATTTATTTATTTACTATAGTCCGCCAGTTAAGTTGATGACACACATCAAAATATCGAGAACCAGATCCTCTTTCTTTAGATATACACATAAATGTTAAATTTGGAAATGAGAATCAGAATAGCTTTCACAAGGGCCAAAATGAATAGTTAGTTTGCGATATTCTTAATCAATAACGTTGAGGAGATTTGTTATTGGGACTCAAGCTGTTTACTGCCAATGATGCAAGAATCCTTGTGCAATGACGTCCCGTTTACATTAAAACTGCTGCTGTAAAATTTTCCTACAGTATCGATCACGTTCCGTTGGGCTTTAGTGTCCCAGTATTTTATTTTTCTATTTTTTATGTGCTTTTAACTTTCTTATTTCTCTATTTACTTTATTCCCTATTAAGTTTTTAATCATGAAAATCCAATCACGCTGTTTCGAAGGACAACGAAGGAGGCGAACAAAAAAATAGGACGAGCGGAAAATTATTTCACCTCACCCTTACTGGGAGATACATTTAAGTTTGCTTTCTTTTTTTTTACTGCTGTTGCATAGTGTGAACAAAGTGAGAGCATTCATATTCTGCTAGAATGCACTTTCATTGAACTAGTTCCGGAGTTTATTTTGTTGTTCTCTTTGTACAATATTTTCCAGATCCCCTCGCTACTCCGTTTGGTATATGGTATCTGCCACTTTACCCTTTCATTATTGTTTTTGTTTTTGTTTTTCTTCATTTTTGTTGTAATTTATATTTTTTCCCATTAAAGTTTATTTAATTTTTTTTTGTTTTTTTGTTCTGTTATATTCATTGCAGGGGTCCTTTGGGTTTAATCGTTGCCGGGATTAGTATCCTCTGGTGTGCAATATCCGCATCGAAACTCTTCGTGACTGCATATTCGATGGACCATCAACAAGTGCTGATTGCATATCCTTGTGCTCTTCTTTACGGAGTATTCGCATTGATTACGATTTTCTAAGTATAACAAAAGGATAGTGATTATCAAGGAAAGAGAGTGTAGGAGCTGGAACGAAACTGAAACCAATAAATGGCTAATGAGTGCTTGAATCAAGTTGAACATTTTCTTGTTAATAATTTTCTTATTTTCATTTTCTGGTTACTCTTAGTCTTTAGATTTGTTTCTATTTTGACATTTCAAATAAAAATACAACCAACTATTTTTTTTATTACCCTAAGTAGCGGATTATGGATTGGTTTGTTTCTTTGTCTTTCAGTTACGTTTTAGTCTTGGGTATGTCTTTCCATTTTGAAATGGAGAGCACCCCCGGACAGTTTGTTCATGCTTACTACAAACATATGAATTAAAAACTAAACTAAAAAGTACGGGAATGGCAAGGGGTCATTTAGCTGGTTTTGCGGATGTTGAAGTCAAACCCATTAACCATTCTGGTCAAAGGTTCGTTACAGCCGTAACCGGTTCGGTGAAAATTGACGTTGAAGAGGGTTACAGACCTACGGTTGTGTGGAGTGGTATTGATGGATATCATTTGATGCAGGGTAGGGCAGTCAATAAAACCAGTGAGAAGTTGATGAAAAAAGGAGCACATCAGCAACTTCTCTACACTCTTTGAGGGGCTGCAGATTTATTATCTTTACACGTACATTATACGGACGAAAATTATAGGTGTATCTGTTTAAGGTAGACCCCGTAATGCAAATCGAATGAATCTGCGTTGAATAGCGTCAATTCGCCTAGAGAGACTTTATTGGTAAGGGACCACATTTAACTACGATATTCTAGTGCGAGCTTAAAAAAGGTAAGGTAAAGGGATTTAGTGACAAATCCCAGTGAAGAACTAGCTTTGTTAGCAATATTATCAACATGCGCCTGAGAATTAAGTTCTTTATTGCATATGACACCTAAATTACGTAGAAAGGCACAAGAGGGTATTAGTTCATTGCCAATGAAAAAGTTGTTTGAAGGTGGTGGCACACGTTTACGTGAATAAGTTATAGTTTGACATTTCCTAGCATTAAGTTTCAAACATTTTTTTTTACACCAGGCTAAAACTTAAAAATCTGTTCATCATCTTGAAGTGCTTGATAGTCAGAGGGTATTGAGATGTGCATATAGATTTTCATATCATCTGCATACATGGAAATGTGGGACGCTTTGATAATAAAATCTACATCATTGACTGCCAATATAAATATCAGGAGGCCGATGTGGCTTCCTTGAGGTACACCAGATTTTTTTTTTTTTTTTTTTACAATCTTATTGGTCTTAAATGTTTGCAATTATAATGAATAGGAAATAGAGAGTTAGGCATGGCATTCTATAAGCGTGTTGTATGTCTTAGGAACAAAACGCGATATTTCACAGTACGTCCGAAAGTGGGCTTGAGGGTATACTGATGTGCATTTATAGCGAGACGGGTGTTACGGTTGAATGTTTGAAGGGCGGAATGCTACTGGCGATTCCAATGGAACATTGGTGATGGAAATAGCGAAAAAACAAATTGAGACAGAAGACATTACATCGGTGTTCGATATAACTATCAGCTACGAGTTTTATCTTAAGGTTTTGAATCCTATCTAACAGATGCAAAGATGTTTTAGGAACACCTGACCAGATGTTGGCGGAAGAATACCTTATATATTGATACCAGAGTGGAGAGGATGATGCATTTTATACATTGCTTGAGGAAACCTAAACATCTCACAGCAATTTTGACGACATCGAATATGTGGTCATTCCAACATAAGTTGTCACTGACACAGATATTGAGAATGGAAAGTTTTTCGGTTTCGACGGTGCTTTAACGATAGCAGACGGCAATGTGTTTTGGATGCATTAAATTCCACTATGTTGATAGTTCCCCAATTGGTTATGCTGTTAATATCGCAATTTAATGAGTTTAACATACGCTGTACTGTCATCTGCAAAGGAATATATTGGATTAGAAGTAGTAAGTAGACAAGAGATCATTAATGAAAATTAAAAAGAGCGTCGGAAACAGAACAGAGCCTTGGGGCACACCAGCATTTATTTTGTGAATATCAGACTTGAAACCATCCATGACTGCTTAAATTGAAAATTCCGAAAGGTCATTTCTAATCCATTGAAAAAGAGTGTCGTTGATCGCAAAAGCAAGCATTTTCGACAATAGAACCTGATGCCAAAATCTGTCAAATGCCTTAGAGATATCAAGTGTAACTATATTGGCTTCGCTAGATTGATGTACCGTTTGGTCCCACTTAGTGCCATTAAATCACTAGTGGAAATGTTGCTACGAAAACCAATTCGAAATTTTTCATGAGCTGACGGTTTATCAGCGTTTCTATGAAAGAAGTGGTAAGAAAGTGAAAAGTGGAAAGTGGAAAGAAGTGAGGTGGGTGCAATGGGTCTGTAGAAAGAGAGAGTAGCAGATTCACATTTTTTAGGGACCTGCTGTACAAATGCTGTTTTCCATCTGCTCGAAAAGAGTTCTAAAAAGTAGGATTGATGAAAGAGCCTACGCAGTGGTTTTGCCAGCGAAGAAGAACACCTCTTCAGAAGAAGGGAAGATATACCATATAGACCAGCGGATTTGTGTATGTTAAGATCATTAAGTACTCAAGTGTAAGCGGGGACAAAGCACAATCTGGAAGTGTTGAACTGGCCGCAAAATGCTGACAGCTGTTATGTCATTGTTAATGAGCGTGATTGAGGATTATTTTTATTATAAATTTTATTACCTACTATCTGAAACAAGTAACACTGACGCTTATTTAAATAAGTTTTGATCCACAAGATGAATCCAGGTTGGAAGGCAAAAGCTTAAGATTGAGAAAGATTATTCCAACGCACAAAGGGTAGTAGAAACGAATTCCGTTAAATTACAATAGTAGTTGTTAATTTTTCTTGTAGAAAACCGTGCTGATAAGAAGATACTATAAGATAGGTTTGCAGCGAAGGAACATCAGGTCGTAAACATTGCTCTAAAATAGTTTGGGTATACAGGTGAGCTTAGCAATGGGACGATTTGACTTAGATTTAATTGTTGGGACCTTTTTTATGGATCTTATCCAAAATGAAAAAAATATTTTGTGACATAGAGGTTTTGCCAAAATGTCAGGACCCGTCTTTGAGGAAGTTTACTTTCTCCACTACATGGGCACATCTAGTCATGTAAGAAAATATCTGCTGTAAGGCTCTCTAACATGCATAGTAAGCGATTGGCTAAAGAATTTAGAAAATAAGTTTGAGATTTTTGAGAAGTATGATTGAGTGATTTACAGGGCCAAGGAAAAAGGTATGAGCTTACTGATTAAGGACGAAGTCGAAGGTAAACCGAGATTTGAGATATATGCTCCACAATTTATTTATTTTGTTACGCAGCGTGCGTAACTCATTATTGTACCAGAGAAGAGATCGATCTCGCGAAATCAGCCCTATGAAAATTGATATGGTAAAAATGCTGCGACTAATTATTTTACTTTTTTTTTACTTTAAGCGAATGTAAGGGATAAAAGTGGGTAGTAGCTGTCGAGTTTTGGTCTTGAAAACAAGATCAAGTTGCCTGCTTAAATTGTTAGTAGTGCCACTTAGTTGAAACGAGTCTGAGAGGCAATCGATAAAAAAATTTCTTTATCTGGAATGGGATTGGTAGAAAGAAATCGAATCTCGTTATCAGCAAATGCTTTGGTACACGAAATGAACACATTCACTTTGAAGAACTATCAATTCATTTACTCTAACTCGGCTATTCGATAAGTAACATTTATGCAAAGTTCCCGCGTAAAAAGGTTTTGATTTCAGTTTGCATTCATGGAATTGGGCTTGCTTGAAATATTCCCTGCAAAGATGCTGTTACGAAATGAGCGAAATTTTTCGGATGTTGTGACCACTAAAAATCACATGAAACTTTGTGTATCGCACCGTGCAAAATCCGGTTGTCCCGTACTGTGCGAAAGCACAGTTGAAATCGGCTGCAGAAAATCAACTCTCGGGAATGGATATCAGCAAGGACAGCATGTCGCGCATCTTAAAATGTGACATTTACTTGCGGAAGCATTGTAGGCCAAAGAAGAAACGTAAGTCATAATTGAAAACCTTACTGAGCCAGTACGTAAAAGATGGTCACAGACGTATTCTTCCTTTTCACTGTTGGAGTATCGTTCAATAAACAGAACTGTAGAATGTATGCACTGCCATCACGACGTACGTTTGAACTCGTTCCGAGAGTTCGACTTGGTTAGGTGGGGAGTCGCCTACGATGGGGTGACCGAGCTCCATTTCTTCGAGAAAGATGTCAAAATCTTGACGAAAGTGTATAAAACGGACGTTTTAGAGAACATTGTGGAGCTCCTAAACAAAACACTATTCGAAAATAAACCATGGACCTATCAAGAAGATTCTGCTGCAGCGCACTCCAGGTAAAAAAGACTCATATATGACTGAAAAACCACGTTCCGGACTTAATTTTAGAAATAATTAGCCATCTGGTAGCCTAGACCTGAATTCACAAGACTACAGGACCATGGTCCGTTCTGTAGACCAAGTATTAAATCTTTGAAGCGCGCCCTTGTCCGAGCAGAGGAAAATTTTCCAATGCATGAAGTGCGTATTACAATCGATAAGTGGCTACACCGACTTCGCCCTACCTGTAAGGAAAATGATGGCCATTTCAAATAAATTGTTCTATAACTTGCAATTCTTGAGAATGCTAAATAGAGGGAATATCATAGAAATGGAGACAGAACGCTCCATTGCGGAAAAATGGAATGTGTTCAGAACCGCCATCACATACTATATTAGTCACAATCAGCATCCGAAGCTAAGGTTATGTTCACTTGCATTGCTTTAGGTTAGGTAGGGTTAAAGTTGTCCTCGTTGGGAGGACTTTGATTAGATGTACATAAGTCCATTGTGATACCGATGGGAGAATATGTGAGGGCGATGACCCAGCTACTACTCCTGAAACTAAAGAGATTTCTCCATACCATATTGTCACGGTCGGTGATTTTCACTAAGTGACGGTGATGGTTAAGAAAGTGACAACCGAGATTCCTCTTTCTCTTCATTTCTGCGGCTACTATGTACAAAAATCTTTGTAAGGAATACTTAATCGGTGCGGGTGTCTTCTAATGTCTAATGTCACAATGCCAACAGACTATGTTTGTGAGCTTAGAGTTATCTCCCCTTGCTGAGGATCGAGTTCGCAGAGAGCATTGAAAGTGTGTCTGGTATAGTCAAGCCGCCTACTATTTGTCTGAGTTTGACCAGTTCATCGGCGAACGTTCGATTGTCCTACAACGATCTCGTGCTTTTTAGCCATCTCTTTGAGGGATATGTGGGAGTCTCTAACCTTCCATGAATGTATGGTTTTCGAAGTTAGGGATCTGATCGTCCTTGAACATCTATGTATCATACATTGCAATATCAGGCGATGGTACTGAATTCATGCTGAGTCAAGCAGCGAGTTGATCATTAGACGAGACTTTATCTTGGAAGACGGTACAGCTTGAATTGAGTGTTTGTGCTCAGAGAAGACCCTATATCAGCACTTTCTTTCATTTTAGAACCGTCTATGAAGATGGAAATTGACTTTTTGCAAAGGATTTCGTATTGTCATAATTCGTTCCCTTCTATAATCAGTCGGTTGATTTGATGAGGCCGCGTTGCAGCGTGAGTAGACTGGGGTGTCCTAGATTTAGCTGAATCTCACTTAAATCGCAGAATTAATTGTAATCTGCATGTAGAACAAGTTTATAAATAGAAAATGAAGCGAGTTTCTAGAGCCATCGTTGAATAGGCACCAGTGATGCTTATGTGAAAAGCCGGTTGCGTTTTTTCTAACATGTCGTAAGTCCATCAGGACTGTGGTATAAATCAAGTGCATGTCTTTGGCACATTGAGCCTGTTTAAGATTGCAACATTTTCTTTCTACTTTAGATTTCTGTTCAGGATAAGAACTGGATAGCTGCACTCATTAAACGGTGGTGTTGAGCTCCGTTTTTGCATGCTTACATTAAGGCCACAGCTGCTTGTCTAAAAGGAGAGTATGCCTAAGTCGTACTGAAGAATGTTAGAGAGTGTCGTCGGCGTTAGTTACCACACCACATTCTGTGGCGTGTTCTCTAATTTATAAAGCAAACCCTTGATTTAGTTCTATAGTAGAAAAGGAGTGTAGAACAGCGACTAGAGGCTGCATTTATGACTATACTATTAATAATAAAGTAGATCAAGCCCTTGAAGCGAGTTGATGATCGTGGAGGCGTCAACATTGTTAAAGACTGACTCCATATCAAGGAACCTTACCAACGGATACGATATTGGAGTGCGGTATCAATTGACTTACCTATTTGGTATGGATAAAAAGAAAGGGTCTGAGAACTTTTGGAAGTATTTGAAAAGTTTTATCTATTTTGGGTATAACATACATCCTACAGATACGGAGCTAAAAAGGCTTTCAGAATAATTAACAAGGTGTCGTGATATACCGAAAAGTATTTTGTAGTTGTGGTGAAAAGATGATATCGGATTCTGGTCATGTTAAAAGCTGCAAGCTACCTGCGGGGAAATTTTGTCAAAGTAGGTTAAAACTTTGTTACGATGTACGGATTTTTTCTCAGACTCAGCTCAAGTACCATCCGGATGCTTATGTAACCTCGAGTAGTACTCGTCTCTCACTTGTGTGCCTAATCCTGCAGCGGAGTTCCTGAAGATCTTTCGTTCACTATTGTGAGGGTTATCTGACCTCGTTACTGTAGGGCAAGATAAGGTAAGTCCAAGTTTAGAGAGGGAGTGAGTTTGCTATTGAATGCGCCAACCTATAGCTGGGATATTGGAATATAACTCAGCATCAAGGCAATTTGGCATAAGCGATCTTGTTGTTTCTTTCCCAGTTCGTCTTTCTATGATTGCATCAGATAATGGGAGCTTCTTGTTTAATATGCCGGAAATTCTAAGTACCGGTAGTTAGAGTAGAATGATTCATTCGATACTTTCCATTTTAGTGTCGCATAAATGAGATATCTTGAAACCTCCTAGATATTCGAAGATTAGCACAGCTCTAGGGTTAATATTTGTATGTGAGTTTTCTTCTGAGCCCGGGCGACCTAAAACGAACTATCGTCCTGAAATATCAGGGTGATGCAAGTTCTTGGTACAGGTATCCACATGCGAGTTATGTCTTTTTGTCATCCTTGGAAGTAAGGCGAAGTTGTCTGCGTATTGAGGGAAGAAACACAGATTGGGTTCTATTTTGGTAAGAATAAAGGCTTTTCTTTCTTTAGTTCTGGACTTACCATGGTTTTTCTATGAGGCATGGTTCACCGCTCTCGGTGAGGCAAACGATGAATTTTTATGCGGTGGGCTTCATAGAGGGTAACTTCAATTACTTTTAGCTGTACCGTAGAGTGTAGAAATTCCTCAATGGTGGTACCATCGAAATCTTCTGGAAATGATACGATTTATTTGCTGTTTGAGAAAGGAGGAAATAACTTTTGGCTTCGATAGTGCGTCCGATGGGTCTTCCATGGAATCCTCATCTTTCTTGAACATATGTGTGTGGGTTCAAATCATGGAATTTATTTCTTTCAACATAATTGCTTTATACAGTACCACTACAGTTTATTATTCAATCATTTCATTTACTTTCAAATTCAACTTTTGAACTGACTTCACCTCTGTGGAAAGCCGTACTTATTCTCACTGCCATCTTTTGAGAACTTTCTGTTCTAGGCATACTGCCCATACTACTTTCCTTTGGACGAATCTTCTGCTTTTTTAAATGTATATCGCGCTGTTTCCATTTAAGCGCTATCATATGACTTTAACGCCAGTTCTAATGATGAAATTCCTTGTTCGAATCAAAAGAATGGATTCGGCTCAAAACCACCCTCTCTTTGTCGAGCATCTTTCCACAGTTTGCGGCGCAGCGGTATGGAACTTTGGGTTTTGAAATCCCAAAATTTTCAGGATTTAAAAAAAAAAAAAAAACTTAACACTCAAGTGGCTATGATTACGCTTATAATGCCTCAGCATGTGTTAAGTTTTTTGGAAAATGAGATAGAGAGAGAGGCTTACTGGCTATTTCGCTGCATGGCTGGCATCCCACGTTTAATGTGGAGACTGGTTGGCTGGTTATTGATCTCAAGTCGACTACTCATCTACCACTACCACTTGAGCCACGGCCACCCATGATTGCCTCAGTCAGGCCTGATGGAACAGTGAACTTAAATACCTCTGTATATGAAATATTTTATCACTGTCAGCTCCCGGTCTTCAAGAGGTGCACCGTTTTCTGATTTTGACAGGTCAACAGATTAAAATAGGGAGCATGTTGTGGTGCGCGTAGTGTCATATTATTAAGAAGCACTCTAACTACAGGCAACCATTTATCAGATCGGACACATTAAAAAGTGCAACTACAAGATTTTATTTTACTAGATCATGAAATGTTTTGAAGGAGGCTCTTCTAATTTGAAGGGATGGACAGCTCGCCGATGTCTACTAAACTCCATGTAGCGAAATTTAAGTTCGTCAGCCTTAGTACTAAGTTTGTATTCATAGCTGGAAAACAAGTAGGGTAAAGAGTAAGAAGTTTTTAATATCTCGGAAATATTTTCTTAATCAACGGGCACCTAAACAACACCTGCTTCACCAAGATGGGCGTGAAGAAAATTTAAAGCGATCGTTAGTCGGAAGAACAACAAATGTTGTTAATAATAAACTTTAAAGTGAGTTTTGAACTTTTGAAGTTCCATCTGCCAATCAAGGCCATTGACCATTTTATCGTATGAAGGACAGGTTGAACATTTTCGACTTAAACTGTAGCTTGTTTGCTCTCGGTTTATATATTGTAGAAAAGCTCTCTTTCCATTCGAATTAATCAGTCAGTGAACCATTCATGCCACAGAGACTTGTAGTTACCATAGAAAAACTAACGAAAAAGAAGCCAACAACTCATGACAAGATGACGAAGAAGAAACTTCAATCAGCTCTAGGGAACTGTAGGAGTTTCCAGCATTGAAACTTCCTTTCGAATCTCTTTGACTTTTTACTGAGAATATATGTGAGTATCCGCATCCATATCCATATCCCTATCCGCATTACTTCGGCATTGAAATTTTCTTACGAAATATAGACAAGAAATTCTTCACTCCTCGTGTAGGATTCTTCGAAAGTGATATCCTTCTTCCTTAATTAAGGATCTTTGCTGCTTTTCTCTTTGACCTTTCATCCCTGGAGGGTATCAGCAAAACAAAAGTTTTTCCAAAGCACCAAAAGAAGTCCAAATAGAAGAAGCAAAATAAAAAATAAAACTTCCCAAGACTTGTACAAACAAACAGTAAGGAGGGCTTGTTTTTTGCGTTGCCTTTATGTCCTCTTAGGGGAAACAACAAAACTTAACGGATGAAAAGCTAATATCCTGTTGGGGTTTCTGTTGCCTTTGTTTTGTTTTTTGTTTTTTTTTTTTTGCTCTTCTGTTACCATCTCTCCCAATAAATCATACAAAAAAGGTGAACGGCAAAGAATTCTTTAAAAATTTCCAAATCAAAGAAAAAATAAAAAGAAGTCTTAGCAACTTACTGTTAAGTCCTGGCGAAGGATTTTGGGGTAGGATCAACATAATCCTTTGCGTGTTGCAAAAGATATTTTGGGATACGAAATTAAAGCTGGGTATTGTTTATTCTATGTCAAACAAACTTAAAACCATTTTTACTTTTGCTTTGTGATATTTATATGAGAGAGGGCTCTAAAGTTTTAAATGGGTAAAAGACGCTTAAATGGTGTAGACTTGTTAGGTTAGGTAATTGTCCGAGTGCCTGGGTGATCGAAAAAAAAATCCTGGCTTGGTGATGACAGTGGAACTCACTGTGTACTGGACCCGTCCAACTTGGGTGGACTTTTCAAATAAATAAGCTCGAGTGTTGATCAGGAGATAGTGGCAACACTATAATATCTTAACGCGTTCTGCCGCTAGGTAATTATAGAGCTACCATTCCCGAGCTAGTTGAAAATAAGAGTTTCAAAACGATCCAAAATTTTTTTCCAAGATTATCACAGGTGGCAAATACGGTTACGACCCTGAAATAAAGGAATAATCAAGCCAGTGGATGACTTCAAGCTCGCCTCGCTCCAAAAAAGCTCATCAAGTGAAATCAAATGTCAAAACAATGCTGAATTGTTTTTTCAATGTGCGAGGAGTCATCCATTCAGAGCTTGTTCCACAGGGTGACTTTTTACTTGGGTGACTATCACGATAACACTGCTGCTCTCACAATTTACAAATGATGGCGGATGAAGACTCAAGAGGCCAATGCGATTAACGCAGCTCTCATTTCCCGAAGCTGGATAACAGCTCTGAAATATCCTGGCTCTTTCGCACAAGGAATTTGCAAAGGCTTGAGACCCACACAGATGAAAATCTGTGAGAAGTGCTTGAGGCCAATTTATTATAACCGGCAGACTTAGTTGAGAAATCAATGCATTGATGCCACGAGGTCATTAGAAATGCCACAGCTGATGTGCTTGGTTTTATCTCACCACCCGCACAAAACCTTTGATTCAATGAAGAAGCAACGATTTTCAGTCAAAGTTTATTGCAGTAGACATGAAGAAACTTCGAGGACTATGGATCAAAGGGCAAGCAATCCAAGTACTATAAAACAAGCGGCATTAAGTAAAATTGACATACCATACCATCAGTTAAAAGTCTTGATGAGTTTTCTTTGGTGACTAAAATTATGTAGGCCTAAGTAGGTACCTTTGAGTCATCAATAAGATAATCTTAATCATCATATTACTACAAGGACTGTGGTCAATAAGAATAGAGATTATCTTTCTACCAAAGTATGGTTGTACGATACTCAAGAAGGTAACCAGTGACATCTGTTCGCAAGTCTCTGCGAAATAATTGCGTGTGTAGCGGAAAATACACATAGGACTCACAATTTTAGACTGTTAACAATCTAAGAATAGGATTTGTAGCATAATGCCTGTGCTACTATCCAGTGGAGGTCCCAGGTAACAGCATGATTAAATCCTTACTTATGCGGGCTAAAATGGCTGCGTGCTCGACCAGCAGATTAATACTGGCTTGCGCTATTATAGGGCTCACGAACCTATACGAAAGAGGTAATAATAAATTGACGATTCAGCTAATAAGCTCGAATCATCACAGATTCACTGTTACCTTCTCTGGTAAACGATTAAAGGACAACAATCTTCGGATCTGTACGTGGAATGTTCGGACTCTTAACAGACCGCGTGCAGGCGAAAGACTAGCGGAGATCCTCGACTGCTACAGGGAAGACATAATTGATATCTAAGAAGTGCGGATAGACTGTACAAAAAAGAGGATTAAAATCTGTTATATGTACTATGGAAAATGTTACAGACAACCGGCGCGAAAAGGACACCAGTCACAGCGTTTGATCGCCATCAGAGGAAGACTAAGCGAACAAGTCTTAAGATTTAAGCTGTAAGCGAACTCCTGACGATGATTTGCATAAAGGCTAAATTCGCCAGCGTAACCTTCATAAACACCCGGACAGAAAAAAAGACAACCTTGCCAAAGGCTGTTCCTATGAGCTTATGATCAATGCCCTGGTAGGGCAACTTTGGTACTACGTAAAGTACAGCCTCCAAATTGACCATAGAGAGGATGTTCAACGTCGACCGCCAGGGCATTTTCCAATCGAGTTTCCGACGTTTCATCGAGGAGTCCGGAGCATTGAGCATTGAAAACCAGAGACAGTACTGCAAAGAGCAATCAAAGAGACAGCCTGCGATGCATTAGATTTCAACCAGCTCCAACAAAGAAACGAAAGCAGACAGGCAAATCTAGAAAAGCAAGGGATGTTTAGAGCAGCCCTGCACAAATGAACGAGGGGGGTCTACGAGCAGAAAAGAAGGGAAAAGGAAGAAAATAGAAAGAGCACAATAAGGCCAAAAAATAACACGAACATACCAATGCTGTAAGGTCCGAACAGAAATATGCAAGGATAAAGAAGGAAATCTTTTAGTTGGACTGCAGTCGGTGGTGAGAACCTGCAAAGATTATTTCTGCACACTTTTAAACGATGATGACGAACAACATCCTATCGTCAGGCATTCTCAGATGGACGAATAAAGGCAACATTTCCATTCATCCGACCAAAATGAAGTCAGGACAGTCATTTCTAAGCTCAAGACCGACAAAGAGGCTGAACTCGATGGTTATAGTTAATTAAAGTATTTACTGGATACGGAGCATAAATAAACTCTTCCCTAAATGGAATGACGAATGGAACCTCAGCATTGCTGTAAATAAGTTAGATTTACTGGTCTGCGCCAACACCAGGGCAATAAGTTTTCCCGAGATCGCATATGGAATCCTGTCTTCCATATATGTGAACACCTAAGACCCTTTGTGCATAGTCTGACCGAGCTTTATCAGTGCGGTTTTAGTCTAGGAAAGGCCAGCCTAGGTGCAATTTTCACATTATGGTAGATCTCGGAAAAAATCAGGACTTCTATCTAAACCAATAAAGGAGGACATAGTGTATGCTCTAAACAAAGAGGAACACACAAAATCGACGCCTAAAACAAAACGCCACGATTGGCAGCTACAGTTCAACTGTGAGTTAGTAATTGAACTTGTAATCACTCTTACAGATCGCTGCTATTTCGGGCTTAGACGACTATTGATTAGTGAAGGCCTATCCCGAGAAAACAAAAATGCATGTGCAAGAGGATCTCAGACAATTTCGTGTGTGCAACTGAAAGTTGAAGACTACGACAGCTGGAGGGACATGTTATTTGAGTCCTTGGTCCACCTCGGCCTGTAGCGCCATCTATGTAAGTAAGTAAGTATCTAAGTGTATAGATGATCCATATAAAGGCTTGTGGACTTCCAGACAACGACCTTAAGAAAACAAGGAAGAGTAAGGAATCAACTTAAACCCCTCTGTGGTCTCTACGCATTCATTAAGTTTGAAGACATTGGTGAAAGTAATAGATAACTACTTAGGTGGAATTACTAAACTTCATTCATACAGAGCGGTTGGAACAAAAATTCGCAGGACTAGGCTGAGAAAACACCTACGCCAGACGGAATACCCAACCGGGCGCTAGAGCTCGTTATTAAATGGGTTAAGGACTTGAAATGGCGAGAAACTGCCTGGTTTTGGTACAATTGGAAAAGTTCTCATGCAATTACTGTCTACCGCCTCAAAACAGCTAATCAAACTAATAGAGGACTTTCAAATTCGCAATCTAGATTTCGGAAGACAACATTTAAAAGTTATGTTGCCCTTACTAACTTAAGTGTACCACGGCATCTAACTAGGTTAGTTCCACTTCAAAAGGAGAGCATACCGGTACCACACAATACACAGCGATATCGTAGAGAATAATAGGTAAAGTCCCGCTCAGTTCTAGGACCATTTCTCCCAAATGTTAATATATGATGACGCTTTCAGGCTTAGGTACCAGGAGGGGCCAAAACTGGCTGAAGTGAAGTCAAGATTGATCGATCCAGCTCGAAGATGGAAATATCTAACATGCCCAATGCCAACACAAGAAGATGGAAGTATGTTAGATGTTCAATTCCACAGCCCGTAATGGTCCGCTAAAGATGTGTTGCCTTTTCATGACATTGCTGGAAAATCCAACATTGGCTATATCTGGTAGCGGGAGTGTCTATATATAATACCGATGAGCTGCTTTTATAGGAAGTTGGCTAAAGAAAACGGCACACGGAAGTAAAAGCAACGCTGAAAAATATCAACGAAGGGCTATAGTCTCCTCAACTTTGACTTGTATGATAAAAAGCATGTCTCCGTCATTTCTTTTTGCAGCAGATTTTAAGTGGCCATGGAGAGCATACCATATATCTACAACATATTGGAGGGGTGATACAATGAAGAACTTGGCACATGTTCTATTCAAACGCACTAGATTTCATTCTGCCAGACTAGAGAAAGGATATCTGAAATATGTAGTAACACCGAGCACTAATGTTGAGAAGAAAGGAAAACCCGTCGGTAGTAAATGGAGAACTGAGCGTCTGTAAAACAACAAGCCAAAACGTGACTAACGCAATCACTTTTCAACAGAGTCATTGCTGTATACATTGCTTCAATACAAATGTTAATGCTTAACAGCGGTTCCGCGGATGAAGACAAGATAAAATGCTTTTTAAAGGCGAAAATAAGGTTTAGTGAGTAAGAATCATATACTGGCATCTACATATTTAAAAAAAAAAAAAAACTCCTGACCTGTTCCTAGGGGAATATGGGACTCTTGAATCACAACAACAAGAAGCATTATACATGGAAAAGACCGAACTTTAAGAATAATTGCAAGTCGCAAACATTCTCGATTAACAAGTAAAGAGCACAGTAAAACTAAAAGGATCCCAGTGCACACTTCTTCCATAGCAATCATCCACGTTGGATGTCGTTTGGTCATGGAACTCGTCTCAGTCATCCTGTTGCATTCGTGAATCTGGAAAAAAGTTCGAAGTAGATAGCTCTAAGATATCATGGAAGTATTAACTTCCTAAAGTTCTGCTCCCACTTACCACAAAGGCGCAGATTCATTGCAAGTGTTTCCTAGTTATCTAACAAGAGTTAGAATTATCTAACTCTGCTCTTCAGGAGTATCTAAATTGTTCTGAGTTTGCTGGCCATAATTGTCTTGAAATTTCACAGCTAGGAAGGTTTTGTCACTTTTCATGGGCTTTGATTGCAATCTTAGGGTGCAGAGTGGAGTTTTGATACTTTGATTTTCCAGTTCTTTATCGAAAGAGGATCCTTTTGAATTAAGAATTTTGAGGCATCTTACGCTAAAGGCAAAGGGGCTTAAGCTCTTCACGACAGTGCTTCACATGCTTTGATTAAATATAGAGTACAGCGATGGCCTTAAAGGCAGCCTGACTGTAATCTGGTGGAGAACTTAAGTATCTTAGGTTTAATTGATTGGCGACAATGCCGTCATCGATTTCTGTGTCTATCTTTGATCCACCAGTGAAAATCGATATCAAGTTTTCTACCATTTGGTCCCTGTACGATGACTCTCTGCTTGGCGAAAAACAGGCGAATGGAGTTTTAAAGTCATGATGGGATAATAGAAATTGGAGCAGTTCATTTTAAAGTATTGAGGAGTCATCTTTCGGATTTGGTTTCTACCCATTACGCCGACTCCTGCGTATAGAGACCTAAGAGCAAAATACCAAGTATAGTTCCTAGTCCCGGCATTGGTGTCGTTCTCTTGGTATGACATGTGCTAATGCATGCAGTCCTCTGTGCTTTTGTTGTTAACTTTAGATTGTTAGTTTTGCCTTAGGTTAAGATGGGTTTGACGACAGTCGTGTACTGCCATAACACAGTTTTGGAGGTAGCTCTCCCAGGTGTAGAAATCGATCATTGCTTTATTTGAACTTTATTTAGCGCTGTGGAATAGGCAGAAGACTATGCAGTTTATGGGGGATAAGCTTTGTTTTTGGCGGGTTAATTCCTAGCATACAGAACTTGGTCAATTCACCGAGGATTCTAAAGGCAATTTGAATTTCACTGATTGTGAGAAAATCTTACTGGCAGTCATAAGAACATCATCCGCATACGCAGTCGTTTTTATTCCCTTCCTTCTCAGGTTTAGAAGTATTCTGTTGAAAAGTTGTCCTTATTGGTTGCCACCTGATGTTCCTGTTGCGGAGTATACAGGTTATCGTATTCATTAGTAACGGATGTTTTACAAGTTTCATAACATTGTATGTTCTTTTTTGAAGAGACGTATTGAATCCTGCTGACAGTCTCATGCAGAAGCGTTTCAGTGTCTTTACTTTTTGTGTAGGCATGTAGGTTTGAGGCTAGATTTACTACGAATATGAGTGTCAAGCAGTTTTTTTTTTTTAATTTTTATAATAAACGATGTTTGGCAATGAATGACTACCTTCACCCTAAAGCATTTTGGCACATATCCATATTTAACGCTACATTTGAAGAGTCTTTTTAGAGGCGGTACCACAGTCTGTTTCCTCCAGTCCAGGGGATTTGTAAGCGGAGAATGAATCTATAGTCTAACTGATTTTTTTTTCTTTTAATATCTTCTTTGGGGAGTCGAAGTGAATGCATGGAAGTGAGCTTCTAGCAAAAGATCCAGAACTTCAGTGGTGAATCATGCAAGTACCATGTGGTAGTTTTAAATCTCCAACTACTAAAGGCTCCTTAGATATGACTCTGAATGGTCAGGTATACTCTGTTGTGCCTTTAATATTGGAGCAAAACCTTCTGAAAAGGATTTTTGGTTAGTTTTTAATTTGTTAGCGTTGCCAAGTGAACTCAAAAAGCTTATATTTCATATGCACGAGGTCAATGAATTGGTTATAAACCTACCCAGCACATGTTCAGATACGCCTCATATAATGACTGATTCGTTCACTAATTCAAGGATATTCACAGCCGAAGTAATAAGTACACAATAATATTAAAGTCATCTAATTCATTTTAATGAAATTTTTCCACCGGAAACCGTCTGTGAATCATTTTTAATTTTTATTTTGTGGTTTCTTTGCCTCGGGAGAAAACTGTTGACCTTAATAAACCACACAACTCCATCTACTGCCTACACAATGCTTTCACTTTCTCTACCTTCATTATGATGTTTATTTTGATTTTGATTATCTTTTTGTTTTTTTTTTTTTCTTGTTTTTATTATTCCCCGAGAGAGAGAGAGAGAGAGGGCAAGGGTTGTTTGCTTTTCTCATTTCCGGCGGCCAAATAATCAGGCTAATTAAAATGTAAAATATCAAAAAGCTGCGGTAATTAACACTTACATAATGAGCAAAAGGATTGTAGGTCTACAAGGATACAATTCATCCAATAAAATTATTTTCTTTTTTGTTTCCTTTTTCATCAGGTACAAAAAAAGGATTAAAGGCGAATGAATATAAAAAAAAAAGTGAAAAATGAATTAAGGCAACAGAAATAAAATGAACAAAACCGAATTTTACCTTTTGTAACAGCAAAAAAGAAAGAGTACCTTCTTTTTCTCTCCTTATATCATAATCACAGGTAATGCAAGGACGAATGGCGAATAATGGAACAATAATGCTTTATTCTTATTTCGGCAATATCTCGTATCCTTCATCCTTTTTTCTTTAATACGATTATAAAAAAGACTACGAAGAAGTAACAAGTGGTGATCGCACTAAAATAATTTGACGGGCAGATCTTTGTACTCTTAGGACTGGTCAAAACTTGCAGCTAAACCTTCACGTGTTTGTTAGGCGATGACCATACAGGAGTATTGTACGTTATCATGATTAGTTAGTCAAGCCCAAGAAGCATTGCACAAATATTTTATCTTTTCTTGACCATGGGTTCAGGGAATCTGATTTCAGTGCCCACAAAATGCAACTTGGGGATTAAAACCAGAAGTTAACGATCTTCTTCAGTTCTTCATTTTTTTCTATTTCTATTTATTTTATTTATTCAATTAATTTTCTCATAATCTTAAAAACTAATAACAAATAAGTTGAAGTATGTAATTTAATTCGTGGGGTTTTTTTTTCAAAATTTGAACGTTTATTTAAGACAAACATGTACAATAGTACTATTCAAAGTATTGCCCATCTGAAGCTATGACATTTTCCCATCTTTCTGGCAATTTGTGGATACCATCCCAAACTGCGCCGACTTGGCAGCCAAGAATGAATCAAGCCAATTTTTAATATTCTGCTCTGATGTGAACCGTATTTCAGTGAGGGCGTTCTGAATCGACCTTAACAAATGGTAGTCAGAAGGGGCAAGGTCTGGGCTATAAGGCGGGTGGGGTAAGACTTCCCATCCACTGTTTTCCAAATAGCTCTTAACCGGAATAGCAACGTGGGGCCGAGCGTTGTCATGATGGAAAATTATTGCCTCGTGTCTAGTCGCATATTCCGGGCGTTTTTCGGCTACTGCTCTCTTCAAATGGATTAATTGTGTTCGGTGGCGTTGTCTGATCCCACCAAATACAGAGCATTACCCTCGCGACATGGATATTCGGCTTTGCCGTTGATTTGGCTGGGGTTGTCGTAATGGATCCATTTTTCATCACCAGTAACAATCCGATGCAAAAATGACTTCCAGCAGCATTTCGGACATGCAAAACCGCTTTTCGACGTCTCTCGGCCTAAGTTCATGTGGAACAAAATTTCCTTGCTTTTGAATAAATCCAGCTGCTTTTAAACGTTTTGAAATAGCTGCTTGAGTGACACCCAAAGATTCTGCGAGCTCTTCTTGTGTTTGCAACAATCTTCATAGAGTAATGCTTCCAGTTCTTCATCTTCAAACTTTTTTGGCTGCCCAGGACGTTCATCGTCTTCCAAGCCAAAATCACCACTTTTAAATCGTGCAAACCACTTTTGGCACGTTCGCTTAGCTAGCGCATGTTCACCATAAACTTCCACCAAAATATGATGACTTTCGGCAGCAGTTTTCTTCATATTAAAGTAATGAAGAGGAACTCCCCGCAAAAAACACTTTTTCAGGCACAAAGTTCGACATATTTGAGTGAAAAAAAAATTATTGTTGTTTACGTTTCAAATGAATGACATATACTGAAATAACGTACAATGACAGTAGCTTTCCAACGCATGTTTCAATGGAATAATAATAATGGAATAATACATGTTACGCCATCTCTTAGCAAACCGCACGAATTAAGACCATTATATACTTACAAAATATTTTACCTTTGCCTAGGATTAGTTTTAATCTGAAACGGAGATTAGTAATCATACCCCCGAAAGTCTTACCATAAATTATAATGTCGCCCAAATAAATTAAACAATCATCATCGACTATCTACGCAAGATATTGGACATAAGGCGTTCAAAAGTGGCAAGTGCGTTGGTTAGTTCAAAGCTCATGATTTTGAACTGCCACAATAGGTCTCTTGTCTGCTCTCTGTCCTCGAAGTGTACGTCAACTTACCAGTATCCCGAATGACAGTGCATGGTCCTAAATCATTTAGAGCTGGCTACAAAACCTGGTGGAACCATGAGATGAAGAAACTGTGTAGTGTACAGGCATATTCTATATGCTTTCATTTACGTTTGTGCTACCAAAGATATTCTCTTAACTTTGTATTGTATTTAAGTTTCCGAGTCCGATTTACATATCTTCTGCCTTGGAAAACGTTCAAGCTATAATTGGAGGGAATGAGAGCTTCTGAGCTTATTTTACTTTAGCGAATTTAGTCTTGATACGAGATGTCATGAGTTGGCTGAAGTTGTAATGTAAGATCCATTATGGGTCCCCAAATTCGTACGCGCGGATTGAGAGCTCTTCGATGTTTATTCATCTTTTTTCTGTGCTGTCGACACTTTTTCCGTAGGCTTAAGCTTCAAAAGGAGATCCAGATATTTTATTTGCTACTTCTTTGAGAGGTTTCAGGGTAAACTTCTCGGAGGAGATAGATGTTAACTCCGTAGGAGCTCTTTTGTCATTTTTGACTGTGACAAATATTTGCGAGAAGATGTCGCCAACTATGAATGCAGTACCGCTTTCTTTCCCAATATTAGACCCAATATTAGTGATCATTCTTAAAAAAAAGTTAGTGGTAAATGACACTTCAAGAATTAGTTTTCAAATTAGAATATAATGTGGGGTGATAATCAGTAACATTTTGATTAACAATTTTATAAATTTTAATAAAAAAAGAAGAAATAAATTTAAAAAGCAAATATAAACATAAAAATTCATAAGTAAACAAACATTGATTTAAGATGTGATTACGATTGTGTTGCTGATGAAAAGGAAGATGTTAAAAAAATGCTTCGATATTTTCATAGTTCAAGGTGAATCGCCAGTTTTTAACATTTTTAGGGAAATTTGGATATCGGAAAGATTCTCTTATAAACAGATTCAATCTATTAAATATATAAATATAGATGGAGATGTGTTCTATGTGCAAAGGGTACATTTTCTATTTAGATATTGTTTACACGTAGATTGTACATTTGTATATTTCTACTTGGAATATTACCGCTTTGCTTGAAGAACTCTCTTAAAACTTTAAGAAAGTTTAACTAACAGTTAAACGATTTTTATTTGAGATAATAACTGAATGTAATGGCATTCGAACCTCCCCAACTTGTTATACTGTATTGCAACTTTGATTGTGCAAGATCATAATACATAATAATTTTGAGAACAAAAGGGTTTTAATAGATACATTTTACGTGTGATCGCTAGCAAATAAGTTCTAAGCATTTTAATGTGGTACTTCCAGTTTAAGCTAAAATCAATTATTACACCTAAATACTTAATATTTTGAACTGATTCGATCTTGAAGTAGTTTTCTGTGCAAGGTAGATTGGCAGAAAAGTTACTATTTCCACATTGATGTACGGGTAAGGAAAACTGCCTACAATCATGAGCATGGAACCATAAATTGAAATCATATAAGCTGTTGCCAGATACCTTAAAACAAACTAGTTTTGTTTTATCGATTATAATTAGTTTATGGTAGGTAAACCACAACCGTAACGCTTCTAGATCTTCATTTATCGACACAATACTTTTGAAAATGGTTCCATATCTATATGTAAAAATTATGTCGTCCGCAAAAGCTGTTGGTGTGCCATTTAACTTGAGTTTGAAAATAGAATAAATATAAATTAAGAAAAACAATGGTCCAAGTACAGAGCCCTGAGGAACACCATTCTTTATTAACCTGAATGCACTCGAGACTCCATTTATAGTAACTTTTTGGTTTTTTTTTTTTATTAGGTAAGAACGAAGACAATTTAACATATTTCCACGAAAACCAATATTGAAAAGTTTAACACATAGTCCGTGCCGTTTTATAGTAAAACACAAAGTTTTTGCAAAATTCAATTTTATTTATCAATATAGTTGCCTTCGAGGGCGATACACTGATTGAAACGATTTTCCAATCTTTCGATACTAGTTTTGTAGTACGATTTCGGTTTAGCCTCAAAATAGGCCTCTGTTTCGGCGATTACCTCTTTATTACCTCGTCTTAAATCTCTTTACGGTGAGCATTCTTTTGAGGTCTGCGAACAGGAAATAGTCGCTGGGGGCCAAATCTGGAGAATACGGTGAGTGGGGAAGCAATTCGTAGCCGAATTCATTAAATTTTGCCTTCGTTTTCATCGAAGGTGGTGCATTGTCTTGATGAAACAGCACTTTCTTTTTCTTCAAATGCGGCCGTTTTTCTGCGATTTCGTCACTCAAACGCTCCATCAACGCGATGTTATAGTCGCTGTTGATAGTCTGCCCCTTTTGGAGATAGTTGATGAAAATTATTCCATGTGTATCCCAAAATACGGATGCCATAACCTTGCCAGCCGACTGTTGAGTTTTTGGTCGTTTTGGACGAGGTTCGTCGCCTGCTCGCCACTCAGCTGACTGCCGACTTGACTTTGGTGTGAAGTGATGGAGCCAAGTTTCATCCATTCTCACATACCGACACAAAAATTCGGCTTTATTGCGGTTGAACAGCTTTAAACACTCCTCTGAATCATCAACACGTTGTTGTTTTTGGTCGACTGTGAGCAAATGCTGCACCCACTTTGAACAGAGCTTTAGCATGTCCAAATATTCGTGTATGATATATCCAAAACGCTCTTTTGATATCTTCAGAGCCTCAGCTATCTCGATCAACTTCACTTTACGGTCATTCGTAATCATTTTGTGGACTTTTTTGATGTTTTCATCTAAAACAGCCTCTTTTGGGCGTCCACTGCGTGGATCATCTTCGGTGCTTGTATGACCACTTTTAAATTTTTCAACCCACTTGCGAATGGTTCGTTCGGCTGGTGCAGAGTCCGGGTAACACTTATCAAGCCATTTCTTTGCATCGGCTGCATTTTTTCCCATCAAAAAGCAATGATAAATCAACACACGGAATTGCTTTGAATCCATTTTTTTTTTCACAATAACAAAAGTTGCTTCACTCACAACGCTATATCTCGAGAACTAATCGTCCGACAGTTGTCAAATTTATACACGTATCTTTTGAAGGTTGGTATCCATAATGGTATGGATTTAATTCAAGTAGTGTTCTCTCTTAGAAAAGAACTTTTCAGCCCATGTGTAAATTAACTAGAAATCATGGTTCACCAGATCGAAAGCTTTTGTCATATCAATAAAAGGACCAATTGTTGATTTGTTATTATTTAAACTTCCATGTTACTGACTACAAACCCTTAAGATGGCGTCCTCAGTAGACAAGCTTTGTCTGAAACCAAACTGATTCTTACTAAAATGGTTAGACTTGTCCAAAAAAGAGACAATACGAACTTTTATCAGTTTTTCAAAAATTTTGGAAAATGTTAAAAGATGTGATATTGGTCTGTAATTAGAAATAATATGTCTATTTCCCTTTTTAAAAATAGGTATGACTTCGGCACTTTGAATTTCAATACTTTTGTTATATAAAAAGGACAGAGCATCAACGACATACCAGGCGACATTTTTTAATAACTTACTCGAAACACCATCATTTATTTTAATTTTATTTTAATTCCAGCATTTTTGTCCAGCATTACACCCAGATACTTCGAACTATCTGAAAGGGACAGTTCCACTTCGTTGAGTTTTGGGATTTTGAATTGTAGTATCTTGTAGGTACTTTCTGTTAAAAAGATCCAGTTCCGTTTTGGAAGGGTTGGCATTGAGACCACACCTTTTTCCCAACGTCAACAATGCAAAATATCCATACAATGTTTTAGTCATCGAGATATTGAAGTTTCAGTGAAGTACGTTTTCATATTTTCACAACCAAGGAAATAAAGCACTGTTTCGATGGGGGAAACAATACCGTTGAAACTCAAGAGTGGTTTAAAAAGTGTTATATCTGCTCCAACGAAAGCAACAATTCGTCGCTGATTTGCTGAATTCAAACGCGGTCGTACAGACAGAAGTGATGCTGAACACTCTGGACGTCTACAACATTCCAACAAATTCCACAAAATCATTATGAACATCGGTAAAGGGAAAGTACGTGAAAAAGCTAACATCATAAAGATACCACTAAACCATGTACATCACATTTTGCACTAGTATTTTGGTATGCGAGAGCACTCATTGAAGTAGGTACCGCTGTTTGCACACAGCGCAAACCAAATACTAAAACCTCTTGATGATTCAGAACGCAGTTTGAAGGTGTTTTAACGAAATAAAAAGAATTTTTTCACGCTAACGCTAACGAAGCGTATCCCAGATTCTACCTCTCCCTAATCATTATGTCGCACAATTATCATTTGATACACACCTGTCTGACTCCTGAATTCAGGAATTCCGACGACGACAACGTGCTACTTAGTATCCTAATATTACTCAGAGTTAACTTTCTTTAACCACACTGTTAACAATGTCGGTTTAAGTCCCATTTACTCATTGCTACTCTAGTGAATTCCCTTTCGAAATATTAAAACTTTTCTAACAATTTATTTTTTCTTTTACAAGTGCCCACTCTATGCTCTTGTGTGTCAACAAGAGTTGACAACAAACATCACTGCAAAGACTAGAATCTCTACAGTCGTCCACTTCTCTGACAACGGAGGACAATTGTTATGAAAATGTTTTCCCATCACTATAAACCATTTCAGTGGAAATTATCGATTTCCTTCAAACTGCAATTTATGAAACATCCTTGAAACTGAAGTACCCCCAAGCAGAGTCCTTTAAAAGCATTAATAGACGCGGTCAAGGTATCACTAAACCCACTCAACCTTAGGGGCATACCATATTTAAAGTCCTTGTTATATCAGGAGGTGGAGAATGCCAACAACGTCTTATTAGAAGATTAATAGTTGATTAGCCAAATTGTAGATAATGAGATTGAGGAGTTTCTGTATCTGGCCCCATATCTGATCTTAATTAAGGTCAAGAGTTCACCAGATATCGTGGGGGTATTCTAACTGACGGTAATAACGTTTATTCGAATTTGAATATAAAGCAAAGTTAAATTGTTCGGCAAGGATACATTTCGGTGAACTTTCATCAGGCTCATGTGATCCACATTCAGAATGTCAATATTCTTAAGAGTGACTGCGTACTGTATTTCTTCCGTGGGAGCCCGCAGGATGAATGAGGAACAATTTTTTTAATGGTCCAGCGGTAATTGAAATAATTATTCATTTTTGTGAGTTTGCTTTTGCCTTTCTCTTTTTGTGTTCATCATTTGCCCTCTACACTTGGCATCGTGGTCCTGAATTAATTTTATCATTTATTATTCAAATGTGAACTGCTGTTGGTCTTTACTCCGGAAACTGGATAATTGAGGCAAGAGACCGACAAATGCGGCTGGAGTGATATGATTTTTAAATTTTGCAATGTCCATGTGGGAGGGAATTGTTCTCTAATTGATCAATGGGAATGATGTTTGACTTCATTTTTTTGTTAATACACATCGGAGAGGAGGATTCCTGAGGTATGTGGATTGAGAAGAATGTACTCGTATTTGTAAACCTATACTGACGGATGTAAGACAAATAACTGGAATTGCGTTTGCTTAAATCATTGTTATGCTTGTTTCAGGACTAATTTGTTAGGGTTTTTGAGTAATTGTTGACAGCTCATTTGGTGTCCATTTCATAGACTTACGCCAGAACGATGCTGGTAAATTGTGGAAAATTATCTCGAAAATCCGTCGTCTATTTGAGCAAATTATTAATAATATGTGCGAATCCGCTGAGATGACATACAGTGAGTGCAGAAGAAGCTATTACTGCTTTGAAGCGTAATATTGAGGAAGATTCGAATGAGTCGATTCATTATCGTGCACAGCAATTGAAGGTAAGTACATCCCCTTTATTGAAGATTTTGCAGAAAAGTCTATCGTATGAGTCGCACATGATACTCAACTGCAGCAAATGTTTTTTGTGATGCATTCGCGAACTGGTGGCATACTGATCTTCGTGATCCAATGCAGACGTGTTCGATTGGTGTTTCAAAGTATACTTATCATACTCTTTAAGGCAGATTTCTCTAGTTACAGATTCGTTTATTCTATAAAAGAAAAGTCAGTAGCCTGCGCAATGATAGCAAAGTACAAGGGTTTCGTTAAGGCAAAGTTTGATCGTCCGACTAAAGCGCTTAGATCCGATAATGGTGTGGATTCCTTAAAAATAAGGAACGTCAGCTTCTACTTTGTAATAAAGTGGTATCATTCACCAGACAACTGTTTCTCATACGCCGCTGCGAACGGCAGAGTTGAGAGGAACACGCGATTTTATGTTGAAACATCTAGAAGTGCTTGGAAGAAATAGTCATCAAACGTCTTAATACATTTATTAGCAAACACCAAATTTTACACCCAAATCAATACATATTCGAAAAAAGGTATTGTAAAAGTACAGAAGAACTTCTAGGAGAGTTCACAAATACAGTTAATACAGGCCTTAATCGGAACCATCACGTTTTTGTATTGTACTATTCATCGACTTCCGTAAAGCCTTCGACACTCTCATTCAGGAAAAGCATTTAGTAACCCAGTGTATATGGTGTTCCACAAGGTTCCAACCTAGGCCCCATTTTATTCATTTTATATTGTATACTAATGAAATTTTAAGGTTACTTAAAAACAATTCAGCCTACGCATATGCAGACGATATAGCCATCATAGTAAAACACAAACAACTAAGCTCAAATCATGGACTAACTATTAATGCTACGAAAACAAAAGTGATATATATATACATATACCACCTTGATCAAAAAGTTCCCGGTGGCATCACGGTGTGGCGCTCCCATTGTTACGATTTGAGTTCTGTTTTTTTTTTGTTAAGTTGGTACATACATACATACATACGTTGACATTCCCCCTAAATCTGAGCGTCATAGCTTGACATTTGCAGAAGTTACGTAACCAAGAGTATATCTATCTCTGTGTGTATTGGCGATTTTTTACAACTTTAGAAATGGATTTACATTTGCAACAACGAATTTGTATTACATTTTGCGTAAAAAACGGATTTAATGTCGCGCGAACGTTGGAAATGTTGGGAAAGTGCTTCGACAACGATTCTCTAAAGAAAACGGTCATATACCAGTGGCCCGAACGGTTCAAAAGTGGTCGTGAGTCAATAGAAGATGATGAAGGCAGTGGCAGACCATCGACATCGAAAACCGACGCAAACATTGATGAAATAAAAGAAATGTTGGTCAATAACCACAAATTAACCATCAGAGAGATAGCGGACGACTTGAACATTGCCTATTGATCCGTCCAAGACCTTTTTGGTTAATAATTTGGGTTTACGTCGTGAAGCAGCAAAATTGGTGCCAATAGACCTCAATTTCATGCAAAAATGAAACGTCGCAAAAGAGATGATTTGCGAGGCTGAATCCGATCCCACATTCAACAAAAGGATCATTACTAGAGACGAGACGTGGGCTTCTGAGTACGACACGCAATCCAGACATCAGGCAAATGAATGGCGTTCTCCAAATGAGCCGAGACAAAAAAACCCAAGTCTTTTTCAGTCAAAAAAGAAGGCAATGCTCACTGTTTTCATGGATTACAACGGTGTAGTGCATCATGAATTTTTGCCAGAAGGCCAGACAGTAAACAAAGAATATTATTTCGGCGTTATGAGACGTTTGCGTGAAGCAATTCGCCGAAAGAGACCAGAATTGTGGCCACCATGATAACGCAACGTTGCATAGTGCCATCATTATGAAACAAATAAAATCCAACAGCTACCGAATTCACCTGATTTGGCTCCCTGTGACTTCTTTCTGTTCAATTGAGTTAAAAAACTACTACGGGGAACGCGTTTTAGCAGCCGAGAGGAAGTAATGGAAAAAACGCAGGAAGCACTGATGGACATATCGAAAACCAAATATAAAAAATATTTCGAAGATTGGATCAAGTGCTAGCATAAGTGTGTTGCAGTCGATGGGGATTACTTTAAGGTGGGAAATATACATAGATTTTGATGAATAAAATTCTATTTTGAATTTTCTGAATAAATTCAACTTTTTGATACGATAACAAGTCAATCGAAGTTGTCAAAAAGATAAAGTATCTAGGAGTTACCATAGACGAACATTTTCTTTGGCGTGAACATATAAACAGTTTACGTCTTCAAATCAAAAGCACCATATTTGCCTTGGTTTATCTAAAAAGATTTTCAAAATTCGAAGTTTTTAAACAATTATACTACTGGTTAGCAGAATCTCGAATCCAATATGGGATCCTGTCATGAGGTAACGCCTCAAAAATACATCTAGACAATACACTGAACCTACAATGTCGTATAATTAAACTGGTTAAACATGATTTTGTCTACTCTAAAGTTCTAGATTTAAACGCAATTTATTGCATGACTACATTACAACATTATATGGATGATTGAAGGTTTCTACAGCTAATAAGACATAACCAAAACACCAGAAGGAGAGCACTTGAGATGTTCGTAATCCCGACAACGTTATACGTGTACGGGAACAGATAACTTAGATTAATTATCCCGGCGATATTATAAAGTATACTCAATATGTCAAACACTGTTAAAATATAAATATTAATTGTATCTTTTTAATCAGTTGTAAACTTGAATAATATTACTGCTTATAACTGCCTTCAGATAAGCACTTTGTTTTGTGGGTAAACTACTGTAAATTGATAGTATTGTAAATGTAAAAAACTTTTGATTAGAAAAAAAAAAAAAATAAAAAATTGAAACAACAGGGTATTGATTATGATGAACCTTTCAGTCCAGTAGCAAATTTCACGTCGATTTGCACAATTCTTGCTACAGCAGCAAGTGAGAAGTTAGTTCTATATGAATTCAACGGAGTTAAGAATCTATCTGGGACTTTAAATAATCCGAAAAGATTATATGTGGAACGTATTTTGTTTGCCAATAGAGCTATGTTATGTTGAACGTATTCCTAATAAGTTCAACATGCTGAAAACAAAGTTTCCATACCAAATGAGCTTGGAAACACTTCACCTGTCTAAGAAGAAAACTTGCCACCAGCGACGAAATTCACTTTTAGTGAAGCAGTAGGCAGTTTAATGTATTTGGCCATTGTAGCAGGAGCGGACATTTCGTATGCAGTGGTAGTAGTAGGTTGTTTTTTGGATAAAAGAACTTCACACCACGTTAAACGTATCTTTAAGTACTTGAAACAAACAAACAATTTTGGAATACTTCTCGAAGAAAGCCTAATATTTTGGTCATCAAGAACACAACGCTTTACACCATTGCGTACAACGAAAGCAGAGTATGTAGCTGTGGTTTGATGCGCTCATATGTGATCTGCTTGGTGACAGATATCAGCCCTAAAACGGATGAGTTTCACGCTAGGACTAAACATATCGATGTTCGTGTGCATTTTATACAGGAGATATATATAAATAATAACTGCGAGTGAGTGTTTAAATTGTGAAACATTGAAATTGAGTCATATCTGTGATACACACTGTAGTAATATTAACGTGTTTACAATGTTAACAATATACAATAACTTTGTATACCTACGTGAACTGTTAATAAAACTTAGCTTCTCGTTATCTGACTCGCGGTTTGTTTTTGGTTCACTATGTTAGCTTTTAACTTTTTCGCTCATCAATTGAATGATATTATTGTGGAAAGCTGCGGTTCAACAAGGCGAAGCAACATGCAACAGTGCTCCCAAGATCAATTTATTGAAGGAACCATTTTATGTGTGCTTAATTTCGGGTAATGGACCTGTGACTTAGCCCCCGAGATCGTGTCATATATGGTAAAAATTTGGACTTTCAGATTGCCACAATTTGAGCCAACCGCGGTGTTTATTTACGAGGTGTGATCAAAAAGTAAGGTGAATTGATATTTTATAAAATAATATTTATTTATTGATCAATATTAATGTTTTCCCTTTTAAAGTAACCCCCCTCAGATATAATACATTTGTGCCAATTTTTATTTCCTCAATCGTTGCAAATCTCCGTCCTTTCATTGGTCTCTTCAATTTTGGGAACAGGAAGAAATCGTTTGGGGCAAAATTAGGTGAATATGGTGGCTGAAGTATGATTGTTGTGTTGTTTTTGGCGAAAGAACCGATGCTTATGCGACGGTTCTTCTGATCAAAATTAAGAAGTTTCTGAACAAACTTCACTGACACAGGTCTTAAAACGCCCAAAACATTCAAAAAAATTGCATGGCACAAGCCAACCGATTTGTAAAAATCCTCAGTAACTAGTAGGTAGTTCGGTGGTTTTCCAAAACTTCTCTCTCTTGTTAATGTGCTTGTTAATGTGCTGGAGCGTCCAGAGAGAGTTTCATTATTGGCATCTTCTTAGCCATCTTGGAAGATCACCGTATGCCAATGTCTATATAACTCATCACAACGAGTTCGGGATGAAACTGGGCCTCAACTCCAGGCCTTACTACTCCATTGCCATCTTAGCCTAAAGAAACAGAGATTGATAGTTTAAGGCAGAGCCAAGGTAGACTACCTCCAAATCATAGTTGACTCTGACGTTCTGTCCAATTGTGAGCTCCTTCTCGTTCGCAGCATATACTTGGTTTTACCCTCAGTTACCGCAAAACCCATTTCGACAGCTTCTGTTTCAATACGATATCATCAGCGTACGCTAGTAATTCCACAGATAGACAGATTGTGCCTCCATTATTCGCTTGTGAGTTCCGCAGAATTCGTTTAAGTATGATGTTAAAGAAGTCACATAACAGGGCGTCACATTGTCTGAAATCTTTTTTTTTTAAATCAAAAATTTCTGTTAAGTCGTTAAGGAGTAGGTGTATGCTCTCCACAAAATCATTTTCAGTAACCTTGCCTTGGCCGGTAAGCACACAGGTCCAGTTTCTTTGTTGGATTTCTGCTTGGATATGGCTATCCCTACTTAATTCTGGTCAGGTAGACGGAAGTTTTGATTATCATCGTCTAAGTTGAACGGTCTATTCTGCCTGACAGCGGCATGTTGGGCTCCGTCGCCATTATAAAGTCTGCAGACAAAGTTTTTAGATTTTCTCAGTACAGTACAGTCGTGTGACTCTACCACAAGGTTTACTTCTTCATCTCTACAGATTTCTGTACGAATCTTCTTGCCTTGATACGTTCTTTTTACTCAGCACATCACCTGCAGTGTGTACTGATAGTACTTTGGAAGAGTACCCGCTGGTCTTCGGTACTTGATGCTGGCGATCTCGGAGTTGTAAATAGACTTCGGGATACGTGTTCGGGGAAGATTCTTGCAGTCTTTTGTGACTTCAGATTTCATACGTTTCATGATCCGGAGCCATGATTGTCATGTCCTTTTGTGTATATTGAGATGAGAGAACTTTGTGCTTGCTATAGTGATATTTTGTTCCGCTGCAAAGACAATGAGCCTTAGTCTAATGCTAGACTTGTTGTTGTGTGGTCATATTTTGGACATTGCTCATATGTCTTGACGAGGAGTTTATAGAAACATTCTTTGGTGTCTTCCGTAAGAGCATGGGAGCATATTAGGCTAGGTAAATTAACTTTGAATCGGATTGTCGTAAAATGCTCACTTCGGAAGCTCAAAGCATTTTAAATAAGTCTGCCTGCGCTGTTTCTACTGATGAATGGTGGTGTTGCGGTTACTGCAGCGAAAGAAAACTACATGTTCTCATCATGTAAGCTGATAATAACAATGCACATCAAGGCTAAATTCGGAAATTGGACCTTGATTTGTGATTATACCCTAACAGAGGATAAGGCTGATAGCATAAAGACGAATTCTACAATCACCTACACCGAACATATACTTAGTGCCCCAGCTATGACACCAATATTAAGTCAGATGACTTAGCGCAAGGCTAGGTAAGGAAACCGCTTGCTGGGACTTGGGTACCTGCTGATCAATCAACCGTCAACCAGATTCATTACAATTTATTCGAAGCTAAACACTCCTCCAACATGGATTACCGAACCGAGAAGATAATATTGACTCGAATCATTGCATTGTTGCAGCCAGGGTATAAATGGGGATATCCCAGGCACAACGAAGACGTTAAAAAGATGCAATCAAGACCGCTTAAATTTTTACCGATCGCGTATACTTCAAGGTCTCTCGAAATTCAAGCCCTCATCTACAAGCCGCAGAGCTCTAGTGAGAATGTCGTCGTTGAACCCTTAGAGAAGCTGCTGATTGGTTTGGTGATTATGATTATTGGTTTTAAAGTGCCGCCACAAAGATACCTTTAAATACAGATAAATGTAGGCAGATACGCTGCTTCGAGGGACCAGAGCTACTCCTGAGCTCTACGATCAGAAAAAAAGGGAAGAACACATGCTTCTCGGAGGGAAAAATAAGGAACACCATAAGCGCGATCTGGAATATGAAGAGACGTTATTGCAGGAATGACATTTGAAAGTTTTTTTTTTTTTAAAGAATAAAACAAACATGTCAGGGCTACTAAGCCAGAATGGCAGTCTTCAAAATTAAACATCTACAACTTGTAAGTAAAGACTACTTCTGCAAACTGTATAATTAAGTGATGATCAAAATACCACTGTCACACAGAATGAACCAGTAACTCTGGTCGAAGACGACAGAGAATTCCGACTTCCTGATCTAGACGAAATTAATGTTGCAATATACAGCTTTAAGTCTAATAAAGCTGCTGGCGCTCACTGAATGCTTCCTGAGTAACCAGAGATGCCCTGGATGGGAACATGCACCAGTTCATCTGAAAAATATGATCAGAGAAAAGCATGACTGATGCATGAAATCTTAGCATCGTCTTTCCGATCCACAAGAAAGAAGATCATTTGCTCTGCACCACCTATAGAAGAACAAGTCGTCTAAACATAGCTTATGATATCTATGAATAACTTAAAACGAAGGCGAACAACATAGTGAGTCTTGGCCTTTCGGCAGAAAGATACTGCTTCTGATTTTAGTCCCTGCTTGTGTTGGCAAGGAATGGAGGAGGAGATTCAATAATGAAGTGTACGAGCGACATTTGTCTAATCAGACACCTACGAATGCAACCTCTGTGATGGTTGTGCCATGTTGAGAGAACGGACACTAAAGCTACGGCACAAATAGTCTTGCTAGCTCTTAGTCTGCATATAGTCCTGCATATAGTGCGAAAATTCCGTGTACAAATCCGAATTTTACAGCACTTAAGCCAAATGTTGCAAATCGCGTTCGACAAATTCAGGAACTTACATCACCTGAGCGATGGCATCATATTCGGATACTGTAGAATCTTGCCGATTACACCAGTCGTGGTATCGGAGCAAAAAAACTTTGTGGCTACAGGGACCGGATTGGTGGATGGAGAACTTATTCCCTTCTTATGATGACAGAAACCTCAGTGAAGAAGAAGAACTTCATATTTTTCGCATACATTCATCATCTGCGGTACAGCTCGAGTATAGCCAGTTCTAGATGTTTACTACCGCTTAATCTCTATCTGAATGAAAATTCAGAGTTCTCGGAATTTATTCAGAAAATTAAAAATACAAGTTTATTCATTTAAATCTATATTGTCACCTTCAAAGTAATCCCCATCGACTGCAACACACTTATGCCAGCGCTTATATAATTCTCGAAACATTTTTTATATTTGGTTTTCGGTATGTCCATCAGTGCTCCTGCGATTTTTCTATTACTTCCTCTCGGCTGCTGAAACGCGTGGTTTTTTTAACTCGATTGAACAGTAAGAAGTCACAGGGAGCCAAATCAGGTGAATTCGTTGGCTGTTGGATGGTATTTGTTGCATCTTTCGTTAAAAAATTTCGAATAATGAATACACTGTGCGACGGTGCGTTATCATGTTACAAAATCCACAAGTTTTCTGCCCACAATTCTGGTCTCTTTCGGCGAAATGCTTCACAGCTGCTGCAACGTAGTTGCTTCTCATAACGCCCAAATAATACTCTCTTTTTACTGTCTGGCCTTCTGGCAAAAATTCATGATGCGTTACACCGTTGTAATTCATGAAAACCGTCAGCATTGTCTTCTTTTTTGATTGAAAACGACGTGGTTTTTTTGGTCTCGGCTAATTTGGTGAACACCATTCACTTGCCTGATGGCTGGATTGTGTGTCGTACTCAGAAACCCACGTCTCGTTTCCAGTAATGATCCTTTTGATGAATGTGGAATCGGATTCAGCCTCGCAAATCATTTCGTTTGCGACGTCAACACGGTCTCTTTTTTGCATGAAATTGAGGTCTATTGGCACCAACTTTGCTGCTATACGACGTAAACCCAAATCATTAGCCAAAATGTCTTGGACGGATCAATAGGCAATGTTCAAGTCCTCCGCTATCTCTCTGATGATTAATTTGCGGTTATTGACCAACATTTCTTTTACTTTATCAATGTTTTCTTCGGTTTTCGATGTCGATGGTCTGCCACTGCGTTCACCATCTTCGATTGACTCACGACCAATTTCGAACGGCTCGTACCGTTGGTAAACGACCGTTTTCTTTAGAGAATCGTTGCCGAAACACTTTCCCAATATTTCCATCGTTCGCGCACCATTAAATACGTTATTTACGCAAAATTTAATACAAATTCGCTGTTGCAAATTTAAATCCATTTCTAAAATTGTAAAAAGTACACACAGAGATAGATGTACTCTTGGCTACGTAACTTTTGCAAATGTCAAGCTATGACGCTAAGATTTAGAGGGAATGTCAACAACAGATGTACCAACTTAATAACAAAAAAACAGAACTCAAATCGGAATAATGGAAGCGCCACACCGTGGTTATTCCGGGTTGGGTGCCGGTATTAACAAAGAAAAAATACACTTGATACACTTGCTTCCTAATAATTCTTCCGAAGGCCGGTGTCTTATATCGACTTCTCATTAAAAATCCTCATCATTGCACTCTCCATGGCCGGCACCCAGGTTAGTGTCCAAAGGCTTCGCAGTCGTTTTTAGATCTTACAAGCTGTAAGTAGTTATTTGCATAACTGTGTCGTTTGCCGTCGTCAACGTGGGGCTACACTTACACAACAAATGGTGTCACTTCTTAGACACAGAGTTGTTGTGGTTTCAACAATAACTGTCGATTACTGCTGTCCCTTTTCTACTTCGCATCGGAACGAGATCACCGTCAAAACATATATGACAGTCTTCATATGGTAACGAGGGTGATGAATGGCCTCTCATCACAAGCGTTCTTGGATGCCTTTATACGTTTTACGTCCAAGTGGGCCACTGTCTACACTTATATGGTGACAATGGCACAGTACTTGTGAGTATTTTACGAGAAGACCTGACCACTTGGAGTAACGAGTAGAACCAGGGAATCAGATAGTATTTCGTTACACTGTGGTAAAGTCTGCGAAGGGACATTTAGTTTAGCTTGTTGGAAGACAAAACACGCATCGAGGCGTGCATCAATTCTCGCCCACTTATACTCCCATTGCACAATGATCCGGATGATAAATTTGCTTTAAAGCTAGGAGATTTCTTTATTGCAGCCCTATACGAGTATAATATTCAAAAAAATCAGTGACTATTCCTTATAACGGATACCTTGGTATCCGTTCTGTTGGGTGGTTGATATCTTCAATTGGACACACTATCTGTGATTCTATTGTGTTTGATTGTTCTCTTTACCGAATAATTAAATGTGCTTATCCAGTTTGAACCTTATAAGACCCACTTGAACCTTATTATCGCTATCCATGTCAGAGATACACAGACACTTCCAACGAAGATGCCTAATTCACTTTCTCCATTTCTACAATAATTTGAAATGAAACACAATCTAATAACAATTACAATTCCGGAATTGAATTCGACTCTGTCACAATGGTCCTTCGATTCAATTTCGGACAATGTAATAAATTCAAATGAATTTAATTGTGGAATTTACACCAGGACATGGGATATACGAATACTCCAAGTCCACCAACAAAGGACTAGAAGACCACCTCCCCTGGTCTGACTACAAGTAGCAATCTAAAATTCCAAAAATTACTATATATTCGTTAGAATAACATTCAATAATTGAGTATTGGCTAGTAACTGCAATACACGATATCCTGTCTCTGAACATCTGCATCCGGATTGTCTGTGTGCTCATGTCAAATGTTCGAATGACCGTTTCTCTTCAAAGTGAATCAGCAATCAGGACATCACTGCTCACTTTTCACTGCCAACTGTATGCTGCAGAAAATTCAATGAGTTTAGAGAGTCTCCTTTCGACGAGAATAACTTATTTCCTAGAGATACGAGAATGTTTGTCTTTCTAATTAATCCCTTGCATCCGATTCCGATGCATTGGATGATGTGTGTGTACCTTCTTCGTGCTCCATAGAGCATCTGCCAGCAACAAATAATTTGGTTTGGGGACCGATATATCCATAGACCAGCTCCAACTTCCGACCGATTGGTTACGATTTGAATTATTGAAATTTCTTTTGGCATTCGAGCGTCTCGAATGTCCTTGGAGGAGGATCTGCATATGACACATGCTCGTATTCGTAACTATGCACGATTACGCTTCAAAATGCTCCGATTCTAAAGGAGTCACTTGGCCAGAACTCGATTGACATGCAAGAAAGTGAAATCCAACACAAATTCGGGAGAAGAAGGCATTGGAGCTAAAGTGGGCGTCGTCGTTGGAAAATCAGTCCTACCATTGCATAGATATTTTAAATCTATTTCTGTAGGATATTTATAATCCTGCTGATTGTAATGGCGATGGTGATGGTGATGGTGTTAGTGGTGAGCGGAAGGTTTGCATATAATGCGCTTCCGATCGTTGTTCGTGCTTGGAGCACATAAACACGTTTATCTTGCATGAATGGTTGGTTGGTTGGTTGGTTCACTATCTGTCTAGAATTGTGCCAGGGTGGCCCTCCACTTCTTCTCCAAGATTTGGATCTTGAATTTCCCTATACAAAGACTGAAGGCGCACATACGAATACCCGTATGTGATATGCACATACGAGTACATGAACCATGCAGTTCTTGTAGAGTTGTAGAGTTCCATTCCAGTTAGCTTAGAGACCATATGAAGCTCCTGGTTGGGAAGATGTGCTGGAGGTTGGGGAAGAAATCTGAATAGGATGTTATCGCAAATCCTTTTCGCCTTCGAGCAAAGATAATGTTTACCGATTTGCTATGCACATTTAATGTGTCTGCAAATATACGAATAAAACGCTTGATTGAGCTTGAGAGCGCTTTCTTGGCGATATTGCCAAAATGATGGGAATACAAATTTACCCAGCAGCAAGGACTAAGGAAATCTGAGTGCTGCTTCTGTTGGTTTCTGGTGTCCCTTTTTGTCGTTGTCATTCGATTCCTTTTGTGTTGGTTCTTGTGTTAGGAAATTTTCTATTTTTTTTTTTTTTTTTTTTTTTTTCTTTTTTTGATTTTGTTGAAGTAGTTACTATGCAGTGCTGCTAAGCAGGTTTTGAACTTTGATGTAACTGCGGAGGAAATGCTTTTCCTCTGTCAAGTATCAAGTACTTCTATACTCTCTCTCTCTTTTTTTTTTCTATATGTGTCCTTGGCAAATTGACAGAATGCAGATTTAGGAATAAGAGATTTTTATTTTTTATCCCTTTTTCCGGGAGAATATTGACAATATGCAGAATTGACAAACAGTGTAATGTGTTGCATAAGTGTCATAAGATGTTGCAGCAGATTGACTCTTGTGTTTCAATGGTTTTTGCATTGGAGTACATGCAAAGTAATGCTGAGATTTTGTGTGCTAAGATTCCATTTCCTTTTTCAACTATTCAAATAAGAAGATGAACAGGATTAGGGTAGTGGAGCATAGTGGTTAATTAGAATGACGTAGCCACCATTTCGATCCTGCGTTTTTGGTGCGATCTGGTATAACTAAAATATCATAGAGACGAGGTAAAACACTAAGAACCAATGGATCTCAAATTGGTAGAAAAATTATCATCACAGCAGAAAGAATGGATGGAAAGCGTTCTGAGATCAAATGCGGAGCACATGGAGAGGATTTTGCAAAAACAATTGGTTGCTGACTAACGTGAACTGATATCAAATTTTGATTTGCCTTTCGTTCGGCCTAGGCTGCTATCTGAGGAAACTTCATTGGTACCACTTTCGATAACCTAATGTATCGAGTGATTTTTTCTCCGCATGTCTACGGCGATGACAGCAATTTGCGCGATTTTCATTTTTGTGTTTAGCAAGCATCTGTGACGGTGACCTACGTCCAAAGCTCTTTGGTCACTGTCACGACTTCACACGAAAACTGGTTCTTAACCGAGTAAAATGTGTTTTCACTAATCTCGAACATGATGAACTAAACAGTCAGACAAGACTTTTTAGATAAAAAAAATGTTCGTTTGACTAACTTCGATATTCTCGACCAAGTTAATGGCATAGTTTGGTTGATTATTGAAGATTTCAGCGGCCGTCTGGGTTGACTTGAATGCTGTAACGAGCTCCTCTATTTACTTTAGAGTTGGGTTTTTTTGGGTTGCGTTTTCTTTTGTGTTGCGGCCATGTAAACGGATCCATCCGGGGATAGTTGAGGATCATGTCCCTTATCATGCAGTCGGCGTATGATGTACCCTAAATCGGTAATCTATTCGGTATATGTTTGGTATCGATGAAATTTCCTCAGCACAATGGGAGGCTGGACGAAATGGCAATATAAATCTGATATCACTGCAAGTTAATCAGCAACCAATGATTTTTCAATTAGATACCGGAGCAACCTGCTCAGACACATCGTACGTTGAAAGTTTACGGAGGTGTAGGCGTACGAGTACGTTGAAAAAACAAGACTTGCACTCTATCGCTTTTAGTACGGCAGAGTTGCAATGGTGCTTGACTGGGTTACCAACGTCAGAGTTTTCACATCGTAGACTTGCTTAGCATCGTTTTGTGCTTGCTTGTGGTTATTACTCAGGAATTCGTGGTGTTGGTAACTAATATACGCGGGGTAAAGAGTAATCACTTTTCTGTGTACAAGAACGTTTGCAAATACGGTCCAGCTGTTTTGCACTTAGTGAAACAGGTAGATCCCCACCTACATTCAATTTCATGTGGTTAAAATTCTATCTCTGTAGTAGATAACTGCTTTATTTACAGAAGCGCAAAATTGGACGGCGATTCGACTTTTAACAAAGAATTGTATTCCTGTATCCTCATACTGAAATCGTTATTACTCACGATTTCAATATACGAGCACACAATTTTGGGTGGCTTTGACATTCTGGACAGACAACACCTGAATGACGGTGTGTTGAGATTTTCGCTGCGGAAAACAACTTGACCCAGCTTTTAAATGAGTCCACACGAATACCAGACGTTGACAATCATACTGCCAACACCCTAGAATTGTTTCTAACATCTCATTCTCATAAGTATTCTGTTGATATGATTTCCCCTCGTCGGACCACTGTGCCATATCAGTTCATTTCTTGTACACCCACAACAAAGTTAGAAAAAAGATTTTTATAAAAACCGTACGAGAAATCCAATTGGAGCGGACTTAACAGCTTCTATAGGAATTTTAACTAATCGTTATGCCGCAGCTGATATGATCGCAGACAACTTTCTCTTTGGAACGAGATCCTTCATTCGCCATCAGAAAAGAGGTTGTCTGAGTTTGAGAAATATTTTTTCAGTCCTACAAAACCAAGTCGAAACAGAAGAAAACCGAAAAACAGTTCAAACGAGTCAGGAATAACTGCAACATCTCTCTTAAGCGCGTGAAATTCCAATACGTCCAAAAATGCACCAAAGGTAGTAGAAATTGTTAGTCGTTCGTCAAAAATATTTGAATTTCCGCCTAGACACGGCCAATCGGTGTGCTGCATATTTTGCGGCCAGTTCAACTCTTCCAGATTGTGTTATGCCCCCGCCTACTCTGAAGTTCGTGTAATCTTCAGTGGGACGAATCAGCTTACGCAGGAGTATTTATTTGAATATACACAAACTCGCTGGTCCAGATCTTCATCAATTCTAATTCTTTCCAAGGTGATGGAAACGCTGACAAACCGTCAGCTCATGAAATATCTCTAAAGATGAAAACTTCTCAATGACCGCCAGTATGGTCTTCGTAGCAATAGATTAAAAAATTTCTTTCGGAACGTTGAATTCAAGTCCTCTTAGATGGTTTCAAGTCTGATATTCACAAAATAAATGCTGGTGTGCCCTAGGGCTCCATTCGGTCTCTAACACTCTTTTTAATTTTTTTTGTCGGCGATCTTTTTTCTGCTTCTTGTAATCCAATATATTCCTTTGCCGACTCTCCCACTCTCTCTGCTTTTCATATTCTGTAGAATAAATGTAGCTGTAGAACGAAAACGGCAGCGTATGTTACGCTCATGAAATTCCGATATTAACAGCATAACCAATTGGAGAACTATCAACAGAGTGGAATTTAATGCTGCCTGCACATCCATCATAGAAACCGAAAAATTTCGGTATGTGTCCGCGACAACTTACTTTGGAATGACCACAAATACGATGTCGTCAAAAATGCTGCGAAATGCCTAGGTTTCTTTAAGCGATGTAAGAAATATTCCACCCCTTCTGATCTGGCCTCATCCACCCAAAATTGGAGTACAATGCCCACATCCAATCCTGCTAGACAGGATGCACAACCGTGCGATAGAACGCATAGGTGATACTAATATCAGCCAGTCAATTGACACTCTCAAACACCGATGAAATGTCTCATGTCTCATGGTCAGGTGCTCCTAAAACATCTCTGCACCTGCTAGACAGGATGCACAACCGTGCGATAGAACGCATAGGTGATACTAATATCAGCCAGTCAATTGACACTCTCAAACACCTATGAAATGTCTCATGTCTCACACTGTTTCATTGCTATTTCCGCCAGTAGCATTCCACCACCTCAAACTTTAAATCGTATTACCCGTCACTCTATCAATGCTCATCAATATACCCTCAAGCCTACTTTCGGACGCACTCTGAAATATCGTGATTCGTTCCTAAGCCATACAACTCGCTTATGAAATCTAGCTCTCCATTTTCTAGTCGTTGTAACTTGTAAACGTTTAAGACCAATGTACAATCTGTCTTTTCTTCCTTCTTCTTGTGTACAAACATTTAAAGGGCGCACAAATCCCTTAAACACGTTGGATGCGGGGATGCAATAGGCTTTTTGTTTGCCCATTATAGCCTCTAACCATGACCTTCAATTCACTCGATTTCACAGGATACACTATATTTTCAAGACCAAAAGTGTGGGTATTTTCCTACCTTACCTGTGTTATGTACTTATCTAGTGTCATTGCCAACAATCTCTTTTGGAGGAAAACTTTACCTACTCTGATAATCAACTATTTGTACCAATCAGCTCATCTATTCAATCGTTTTTCTCTATCGAATTAGACCAGAGGTAAAAGTCAGGAATCGTTCCATCACCAAAAAAATCATCATAATCCCTCTTAAGCATTTCCGTTTACTCGCTCTCTACACACTGTTCATCCAGAGATCCTTTTGTTTTGATATCTTTTTCAAAAGACGATTCTAGATCCAAATAAATTTTCTCCTCATTGATACGAATACTCTCGATGAACCATACTGATGAGAGATATTTGTGAACCACAGCAGTATCCATTCATCCATCCATCAATCCATCCATCTATGTATCTATCTATCGTCCAGAGATAGAGAACTCGTAACCTGGCAAATTATCATGTATGACTTTCGCCTGAATGAGTAAAGGGTTAGTTTTATCCTTGTGAATTTTACTAACTGTTCCATTGTCCTGATATACGTAGGTATCCACTCTCCATATTATCGTTCAAATCAAATCGTATGCGCTTTCAGAAAAAAATTAAAAGTTTTACTTTTACCAAAAACTGTGAACTCAAATATTCCAAACTGATATGGAAGTCGAATAGTCAATTTCATTATCCTCTTCAAGGATACGTACATTGTGAACCTAGAGATGGCCAGACGTGCCTTTATGGTAGTATATGAGAGTTTGTTGATGGGCTGGAGGTATTAGTATTTGCCTAATCTCTCAATTATCGGATTAGTGCGGATCTGTATAATGGAGGGCAAATATTTTCGCTTTCCATTATACTTTTGTACAAAAATGTATCACCTCTTCAGTTTTATCCTTTCAGAGAGAATGTAACGACGCTGGTTAATATTATGGTTTTGTTTTCTCTACATCCTGTTCCTTATCGTTATCCATTACCTCATTCTTTATTGCATTAATATTCACATTGGGAGTTCCTTACCATTTTGAGGAATCGCATTCAAATGGGGAGGAACTTGAAGAGTGTTATAGACGCATAGGCCAGGGTTGGAGTTTGTTCTTTCTTTTGTCTTAAGGTAAAAGGCGAATATTGGGCCTTATACTCTAGAGAACTTAAAATCTCTTCCTTTTTGTACTAATTGGATCTGGAAATCGTTCTACTGTTCTCAGTATTACTGAATTCGGTCGATAATTTAAAGCCAAACGATTTCGTATATGAACATCATTGCTATCAATGTTATTGTTTGTATATTACGATAGTTTATCAGGTTTATCAATAAGTAATCCAAGTTTGTCTGAGACTTTTTATTTATGCAATTACCGACCTGAAACCTGAAATTAATGAAAGAGGTTAAGCCAACTTAAAATAGGTATTTACTTTACAGTGCCAGTATCCTATGTTGCAAGCGTAGGCCAGCCATTTAAAGAGTTCATCTTCACTTTCGGATTAAACTTAGCAGTTAAATTCTTAGAAAGAAGTACAGCTCCACCATAACGCCAATGAATGAAAACTTAACTGAGCTAAATCTTGCCATTCTTCGTAGTACTGCTGTTCTCAGTTGTTAGAATTCCATAACTACATGGTAACACCATTTGGTATTTCTCCGTATTGGCAACTCTCATACTCGTTATCTGTCATTTTTTATCCTTTTTTCTTTTATAACAATCCAAGCATTGCTTAAATAAAGACCCAAAAACTATTCTCGAACCAGTCTTTTATTTCTAAAAGTTATGGACCCAGGTGGTTTCAAATACGGGAAAGTATTGAATAAGAAGTACAGTTTTTGATACGTTTCCAATTCGAGTAAATCTAAGGCCTTAACCTAGAGATGAACCCAAGAATTTTGGCAAGAATTTGGCAAGAATTTTGCAAAGTGGAAACCACAAATGAAGGCGCCTTTTCATAAGACTGCCTGTCTGGTCATGTTAAAGGGACATTATCAAGCCCTACGGAGATAAGAAATGCTCAGCAAGCTAATTCCGGAATCAAATATAACTTCATTGGTAAAAGGTAATCAATTTTCTCTTAAGGCTCTATTAGCCGATACATGCAACAGAAAGTGACCAATGCAAAAGGTTGAGGGATGTAGATGCCTTTTTCTATAATTTGTGCACGCTCAAAGGATTTAAGTACCCTTAAAATGCTTGCATACAACGAGGCCGAGGGGAGGAAAGAAAAAGAGGTACCGATGAACGTTGGTTTTAAATGTTTAAAGGTTACAAAGACTAGAAACTGAAAAGCTAAGCAGGGCATTTCCTTAGCGAATTTTACTGCTTAAAAACGAATCACGATATTTCAGAGTACATCCGAAGGTGTTGCGGTTAAAAATTTGAAGGCGCGGAATGCTACTGGCGATTTCAATGAAGCACTTGTGGTGGAAATAGCGATAAAACAGGGTAAGACACGAGACATTACGTCGGTGTTTGAGGGTGCCCATTGCCTGAGTAGTATTAGTATTATGTGTACTATGAGTTTTATCGTACGGTTTTGAATCCTATCTAGCAGGTGCAGAGATGTTTTAGGAGCACCTGACCAGATGTGGGCATTGCACTTCAATTTTGGGCGGATGAATATCTTATATGTTGTGGCCAGAACAGAGGAGGTGAAATATTTCTTACATCGCTTAGAGAAACCTAGACATTTTGCAGTATTTTTGACGACATCGAATATGTGGTCATTCCAACGTAATTTGTCACTGACACATACCGAGAATGGAAAAATTTTCGGTTTCGATCATGGAAGTGCTATTTATGGATAATGGATGGGTGTTTGGGTTTCGCTTTAACGACAGCAGGCAGCATTGTGTTTTGGAAGCATAGAATTCCACTCTGTTAAGCTGCCGTTCCCGTTCTACAGCTGAAAAGGAGGGACAAGAGTCCGGAAACGTAAATGAAAAGCAGAGAGTACAGCAAAGGAATATATTGGATTAGAAATCACAGACAAGAGAAAACTTAAAAGAGTGTCGGATACAGAACAGAGCCCTGGGGCACATCAGCATCTATTTTGTGAATATCAGACTTAAAACCATCCAAGACCATTTGAATCGAAAAATCCGAAAGGTAGTTTTTATTCCACTGAAGAAGAGGGCCGTTGATCCCAAATGCACGTATTTACGGCAAAAGAGCCTAATGCCAAACTCTGTCGAATGCCTTATTTGGTTGAGACATGCTATCAAGTCGCTAGTGGATCTGTTGCTACGAAAATCATACTGCCGGTCGTTGAGAAGTTTTCGCGTTTCCAAATATTTCATGAGCTGACGGTTGATCAGCGTTTCCATGACCTTAGAAAGGAAGAAATAGAAGAAGATTCGCGTTCAATAGAAGAGGAGATATTTTACGATCTGGATTAGCGGATTTGTGAATGTTAAGATCATTAAGAACTCTTTTTACTACACAAGTTAAAAAGTGGATTCGTACCATTAAAAATTCGATGCACCTAAGAACAGGTAGAGACAAAGCACAATCTGGAAGTGTTGAGCTGTCCGCAGAGTTTTCAGGAAGCAGATTGGCCTTTTACAAGGAGTTGAAGCTGGAATATCATTGTAAATGAGCGTTGGAATGTAGGATGAGGTATAATTTCTAATGTGTTTTACAAACAACAAACAATTTTTACTATCATTGGGACAAAGTAGCATTTTTTGTCCCAGTTTTTAGTCGCATTGGAATTTTACACGCTGACGAAAGGCATTGCAGTCATTTGTCTAACTATTTTATACGAAGTGCTAAGCTTTCAGTTCAAGTCGCTTATATCACCCAGTCAACATGGGTTTCTGAAAGGTCAATCAAATACTACAAACTTAATTGTAAGTATCCTATGCGTTTTAAGCCATAGAAAATGGCAACGAAATCGATGTTATTGCTACAGATTTTGCTAAGCCCTTTGATAAAACATCTCATCAATTGATAATTTTCAAATTATCTTCCCTCGGTTTTAACCTCATGTTATTAAAATGAATATCTTCTTATCTGTAGAACCATCATTATATGTTTTTAGTCCCTTTTCTTTAATTTTAACTTTAAACGATCTTGAGAGGATTATTAAACACTGCCCTCTATTCATATACGCCGACGACACTAAGTTCTCCAAAACTAGTTATTCATCTCAAGACTCTAAATAATTGAAATAAATAAATGGCGCAACATCCCGGTATGGGCCAAGGCCCAGCTTCTTACATTCATTTGTGTTGCTCACTTTGTGAATTTTAACACTCCTAAGCAGCGCCTACTGTTTTATTTCGGATCCGAACGGCTCTCCTGAGAAGGTTTTTCATAGGCAGAATTTGACTTTCGGAGGTTTGCCATTGTCCACCGAAAGGGTGATGACGATTTTTGAAAAATTTGCTGTTGTGCTCCTACCGGGATTCGAACTCAGGTAGATGGCGTGACATCCAGTGAGTCAACCATCACGCCATCGCTATCACGATCCCAAGACTCTATTCCCTTTAAAAAAGACAGGTTTTCAACTTAGTGTTTCAAAAATTGCTTAAGGCTTAATGTTTCCAAATGTCAATCTATGACTTTGTCACATAAGTCCAATCAATCCCCTTCTCGGCCTTATATTTTGCATGGCCAACCTGCACCCCAGGTTCAATTCCTTCGCGAACGTGGAATATTATACGATAGAGATTGAAACTAGCGTTCGCATGTTGATGAAATAATCCTTAAAGCCAACTGATCACTAGGTTTTATCAAACGATGACTTAGAGAATTTTTCAATTCTTGTGTTGCTCTTCTCGAATATGCTAAGCCAAGTATAGTCTGGCTCGAGAGCATTCAACATCATTTTCTTCGATTTGCCCTTCGAGGATTATCCTGGGATAAGAATTTTATCTTGCTTCCCTATCGTGACCACCTCAAACTTCTTAACCTGAATACCATCGAAAAACGCAGACACGTAGCTGACCATCTCTTCATTCATCGGCTGCTCTCTGGTTCTTTGGATTATGCTTCCCTTTACAATTCTATCATATTTACTTCAACACTTCCTCTCGTAATCACGCTGTCGTCGCCTGTTCTATATTTCAACTCATCTCACCTCTTATGGTTCCAACGAACAAATTTCCCATATGATCCGTAAGGTCAGCTTAAACCTCCCCCTTTTTGATTTTTGCCTGAGCACTTCTCGTCTCAAACTTCATTTCCTCCAGCATATTTCCTAGCCCTTCATTTTTGTTAGTTTTAAGTCTTAGTTTTTGAGTTAGCTTAAGGCTTGTATTAAGCCAAATAAATGGGCGTCAGTCCCCAACTAAAATTAAAAAAAAACAAAATTAAGTGCTAAAGACCAGTAGCAACGACGCCTTGGACCTGTAAGAAATGCCGCAACTCATGTATTTAGTTTCTCCAGATCACCCCAATGAAACCCCTTGGTATAAGAAGAGAACTAGAGAGCGATGTCAAACCTAAACACCAATAAGGCTCTTGGAGCCTGCGAACTATTCTAAATCCCGAGTTATTTAAAGCAGCGAGGATTTACTCGTATTTTATAAGAAACATACCATATGGTACACCAACTAATTTGTAAAATATGGTCAGATGAAAATATGTCCAGTAAATGAAATCTCAGCATCGTTTGCCCTATTCTCAAGAAGAGTTATCTTCTAAATTAGGCTATCTGTGGACGAATCAGTCGTCTTAACATCGCGTGGACTAGCTTACCTCGTGTGTCGTGCTATCCATTTATCAACCAATTTTTCTGAAACATGCAGAATATCACAATAGACGGCTTCAAATTTGTCGCAGCTAGTGATAACGATAACCTTGAAATCAGACGAAGAGTTACACTTGCCCATTTTCGATTCTTTGGACCAAGAAAAGTAGCTGAGTAATCAGACCTAGAAGACTTAGAAATCTCTACCAAAACCTCTCATCATCCCCAGAAGATATACTCGTAAATGGGCGCTTGATTGATGGTGCTTGAAGTTTCAGATGTCTAGCTGAACGAGCTTCGATTTGAGGAACAACGTCACGGGGGAATTCCAGGGCTTATATAAAGAACTTGAATGAACTTGAAGTACAAAACTGAAGGAAACAAGCTAAAGGTATTGCTTACTAGAGAGATTCATAGCTTGCGCCTAGGCCCATCCCGCCCTGTAGCGCCTGTGATTTTTTGTAACCTTGAAAGACTATGTTAATCTAGTAAATCTAGAAGATACGTTGTTCTCCGCTCGGATAGGAAACTTCTCGTTGCCTTCAAACTTCAAGTTGCCTTATCGTGGATTGCCTAAACATAAATCATGATCAGCAAACCTTTAACAGGTCCACCGAGTTGTTGAGCTATACTGACGACGTCAGGGTATGTTGACGACATGAATAGATATCTTCAAATTTTTATCTAACTAACAATACGGTAAGGTTAGGTTAAAGGAAAAGTGAAAAGTTGGACCCGATGTAAGGATTTTTTGAAAGAAGGTCGCATAAAAATTCGTGCAGCAGAAGGTGTAATGGAGAGCAAAGCTCAACCGCGAGCTCTATGGGCTGTACCAAATTGTTAAAATAGTTCAAAAAGCTAAACTACAGAGACCATATACTCGTACATATAGTCCCGGCCAAATCGAGGTAATAGATAGAATAGTATCACATTAAAGAATCTTCGGATTCGTTTTCATTTGAAAATGTTTGTTGCCTCGCCAAATTCGATATGACTGTTACCTGTTACCTAAAATCAAGTGCACGGAGTGTCATGGAATATGCTTACAAAATGATATTATGTAGTATGTTCACCGGCCCCCGAATAATATTGCGCCAGGCCCATTGAGAGCATAGTAAGCTCCTGGATTTTCTTACTTCCTTCCACCTCTAACTACTCGTAATGCCTAACATAAAAGACAAAAAGCAAGCACACATGAAATAGTTTCATGAAAGAGTTGAAGAGCGATAAAATGTGTGTGATGACAAAGAACAATAATAACACAGATGAGTGCTAGGATTCACATCTCTATTCTCTACCAGGAGCGGCTGGATAAAAACTCCTCTCATCCTCAACCCCATGGGGGGTGGAATGGAATTAAATGAAGTACTAAATGAAAGTTCATCCCTTAGACGAAAACAAAGTTTCCCTTGTTAATTGGCTTTTTAGCTTGTTGACTGGAGCCTTTTTCCTCTCTCATTGTCTCAACTTTTGTTCTAAATGTCGAGTAAGGGTAAAAATGGAAATTCTGATTCAAAAACTATTCTTTCTTGTTTGTGGAGAGTGTTCGCATTTGTACCCGTACGGCGACTAGGATTCTATTGGATGCAGAGTTTGCATTTTGTATAACTTCCCCGGATGGGAAATTCTAATTGTTTATCCAAAAGATGCATTGGAAATTGTTAAAGTTGAGGAACTTGAGCTTTAAGGTTGTTTTTTTGACAATTTAATTACATCAATTACTTAAGGATATGTAGATATTTACATGGTTGGATTGATACGCATTATTAATGTTTTTTCAGGTCTTTGTTTCTAAATGGAAAAACAGTAGATAAGGGGGATTTTATGAGTTTTTGTTTTGCAGAAAGGCAGGCTTACATAGGTTTTGATTAGGTTCGTGGAGATGAGAGATATAAGGGGCTAGAAAATTTTGTTTTTCAATTGTCATCTGAGTTTTAGTTTGCACGAATGCATTAACTTGCGACGAGGCTTGTATCAAGAGTAATCTAGTCTAGAGAATCGACTTGGTAGCATTCCGCTAGTAGTCGGTGTGGACTTGGTCAGATGTGTTAATACAATGAACTCCAAACATGAAGCAACAAATTTCTAAGGCAATACGAGTACATAGGCTTACACGTCTTTCGAGTAGTCATTATGTCAGTCACTATGTCAGTAAGACCTCGAGTTCGCTGGGAGTTAAATTCGTAACAGAAGGGATTGTCACTATTAGCATTGTAGCCATAATACTGTGGTTATTCCAGGTAAGCTTGACTCACTATTTTGAGAGAACATTATTTTGATATGAGAATTTTGGATATTATCTATTTATAGCTCATCTGGCCTACTGCCCTCGTTGCTAAACAGGGAGTAAATCAGACTGAATATACTGTGAATGCTGATATTTTGTTAGAGCCTATATTTCAAAACCACAGGCCACCTAATCTATGATTCTATGAGCCCAAATTTGTCACTTAAAACTGACAAGATGTCATTTATATCATTTTTATCTTCTACAACAAAATAAATATGGTTCAAGACCTGAGGGTATCTCTTGGCAATTCTTTAATGAAATGCAGACTTACTTAGATGAGGTAACAATCCTAAATGGACTTGAGTCTCAACCATAAAGTTCTAACAGTCAGAGCAGTATTTGGTTGATCGCCTCCAATAAAAGGCTCCAGAACAGGGGAAGTTCACACCCACTTGATCGCGATGTCGATGTCTCTCCGATTAAGAATCGAAGACTCTGTCGGAGTGTCGCTGTACAGGTCATAGAGTTCGCTGTAATATCTCCTTCCCCAAAACAAAGGGACGAGTTAGGCAAAATCTCTAAATATTTCAATGTTATAGGTGTCAATTATGAATTTCTTCCCGATTCGTTGATGTAATGTGTCGCTTCTTCTTGATGGCATATTGGTTTACCAATATGACCGTCATTCAAAAACTATTTTTGTTGCTTGTTGTTATTGTTGACACATTGTTCTTGTTATATCAATGCCGTCAGAGATAACTAGTAGTTGCACAGATTTTTGGAAAATTGTGAGTATGATGTTGGCTTGGGAGTTTCGCATAATTTTCTCAAGTACGATGAAACAAAATTCACAGCTTGTATAAGTCTTTTTAGGCATCAATAACTTCCTACCTTTCCCTATCACTGTACATCACTGTGCATTGTACTCATCGTCATACTGCACAGTCTGACGAGTTTGATATGGATGGTAGAACTAGATTTGTTCTTGAATAGCTCACTTCTACAGATACTGCCTTATGCTGGCTTGAAAACTATACAAAAAGTGGTAATCTGTCGTTGTATGAATATCTGATCAATTGTGCACTTAATAGGCTTCAAATCGAACTAAAAGGGGTCAATCAGACGTTGACAAATGGTTTTAGGCATTCACACAATACAGCAAACAATATTGTTTTTGTAAATCGAACAAACTGTTGCGGCAAAAAAAGTTGACTCTTTTCCCTTGCAAAGTCCTTTCTCTTCCTCTTCTTTTTTGTTGAGTGTATACGAGTATACCGAACTATATATAACGGACATGGAGGGCAGCCATGGTCCCTTCATCCAGTGGTCCAGCAGCGCCAGAGCACATAGGCGGTTTTCTCCTCAGAAGAGAACGAGGAGGTTCGGTCGGTAAAGGAAGACTCACGAGGAACCAGTAGCCCAACGCGCGGTAGAAGGTTTACCAGGAACACTGTTGTCGGAGCCCTCAAGGTAGGCGAGAGACCCACAACATCAGCAGCATCATCAGACAGCATCAGACCGTCCGAGCCCAGAGGACTGAAAGGCTCACAAAGCAATAATAATCAAACAAGGAGTGACCCGCTAGTGGTCAGTCTCCATTCCCCCAAATCTGAACGCCGATTCACCGGAATAGCAGGGACACTATCAAAGCTTGCTTTGACCCCAACCCCGTAGTTGGTCCGCTATAGCTAAATGAATGTGTGTAAAGTGAACGGATGTGTGAATTTGTGTGTGAGTCTGGCGAGAGTTGTGGAACTCAAAAGATCTGGAAGTCACTTTTGTGATGACCAACAATACTGAAGGTCATACAAAAAGGAGATAGGAAAGGACAAAGTTGTATCAAGACGGGAGAATTAAGGCCTGTGCCGGAAAGGGGCATAGGCACCGCCAAGTTAAATATGGTTTAGTTTACTGTAGTGAGACTCCGGAAGGCCATGCGGGTGTAAATGTCTTGAGAAAAAGCCGGACATGCGATCAGTAAATAAATCGTTTTTCTGTTACGGACTGTAAAAATAGCGAGTCACTCCACCGTCGAGTGTATCGACAAATCATCGAGCTCAAACGGGGAAGATTTTTCTTTTCTTGAATCGGAGTTTTTCTTTTCATAATTCCTCGAAAAAATCACGTTCTCTTGCGCTCAAATTCGTTTTATTTTACCCAGGCTTAGCTCTCATTAAAGCAGTATCTGGAGGAATCCACATCTAGAATAGTGGGATCCCGGAGTGTTATCTTTGTTTCGGGGCATCTTTTGGTCGGTGCCGGTAATCAACTCTAACAAAACGGTGCTATGGTTTCATTCCTCTGATTAAATCGTGGAAATGAGTTAATACATAATCTCTACTAAATTATCTTTCGCTTCCTTAGATATGTAGTTCGGCAGATATAGGTCTCTATTCGGGGTTTATTGGCTTAACACATTCACCCGAACATTGTTGCGAGAGAAGCAATTTTTTGTAACGTGCTCTTGCTTCCTTATTTCCACGTAAAGCCCAAGAGCCGTTCTGATTTTTCTTTGCTGCTTCGATTCATAGGCAAGTTGTTTTGCTACATGTTCTACAGGCAAATCAAAAGTTTCGTCAGCTCGGTCAGATGAAACTCAGTACGTCAGATCTAGCATTTCTAACGTCATCCTAAAATTTCCAAACTTACCTTCAGTATTTAATGTACGTTGTAAGGGAGCTGAAAAGAGGTAAAGGGCTATGCGACTGGTAAAGGCTCCGCTGGGTTGTTGCAACTGAAATCGTTTAATGTTTAATCTCTATACAGTATTTCTATTTGGAAACGTATATACCTGCAACTAGATAGTAGTCCATGTTACTACTATCGATCATCTATAATCCAGGAAGAATACCCTGCGACCACCTCAATCTGATAAATTTTATCTACAATATGAGAGCTACCCTTGCCCTTTTAAGGGTTTATCCACTACCATCGCTATTTCAGCATTTTAAATAATCCATCGCATAACGCATCGGGAAGCATTCACTTGGTCTGCCTAAAACCTTGTTGGTCATGTCATCTGCAGTTTGCATATATGAAACCCAACTGTCAAAGGAAGCCCTAAGCAAGGACACAGGCAGACATAACGCCTCTGAGTCTGATTGGCAAATTTATCGGCGATCACATTGTGAACTGAAACAAACAAGATTCAGTTAATCTAACCTTCCAAATGCGCTCACAGAAGTCCTAAGAGGGATCTAAGCGCACCATGGCTATCGTTAAAAAGCCTCCATGCAGCTGAGGCAGATTGTTCTTCGGAGTCTGGTAAAAGCGGCTATCAGGTATTTTCCCTCTAGGGAATCTAGGACCCTTTACGGTGACAAACCCTATATTTTTGCGCTGCCAGAATTTCGACGGTGTCAGCGGTTGGTAGAAACAAGTTTTGTTCTAATTCCACAATTGGAATTAATTAAAATCAATTCCACTTCCCAAACAACTATACACTACTATGTGTTGTCAAGTTAAGAAGTAAAGATCAGGTACGCCTATGTTTATGCAAAGTTTTGCAGATGAAAACGGCTTAGTAAGCTTTGAAGTAGCCCACTCTTCTTAGCCGGAATTAGTCAATTGATTACGTAACTTGTTACATGGACATAGGAGTCATTTGGGGTTCGATATAGTATGTGCCAATACCATGATGTGTACATGATACATGGTACATGCCAGAATTGCATTGGGAAGTACCTTTAGATAGATAAATAGATAGCTTAAGTGGAATGATTACATGGTCATAACCATCGATAAGAACAGATAGTGCTAACGAATAGATAAAGCTCATTCTTTAATAATTTCCAGTGATCGATAGTTCAACGCAGTCTTCATTCACTTATGGATTGATAAGACAAACTCTGTCAAGAGAGATAAGCTTTGTAGTTAAAAAAAATACATTTTAAGGCCACGAAAATCTCCACCTGTTTAAGACCTCAAAATGAGAAAAAAACTTATACTAGCCATTGTCCTGTGTCTGTTTTTAAAAACAGGTGAGTTTCCAAATAAAACTATGTCCTTGGTACAGGTTTCATCCATCCTAGGTACAGCGACAAAATCGTCGCTGGAGAATAAATTGAAAACAGTTCAGTTACCAGAATCATCTTTGGCTCCGAAAGCCGATGTACGAACAGAGTCGAATTATACGAGAAATATCACTTCGAGATCCGTGAACACATTACACACTCCCATCACAGCTAAGGGTGCCAACATGGAATCAGAAGTTCAAGTCTCATCGAATGTCTTGTCAAGATATAACGATGATTTTCGGACAGAGGATCATCGGCGACGTACAAAACGAGCTGTGGATAAACTTCTTCGAAATTATAGAACGGGAAAACTTAGGGCCGTTGGAGATAGCGTGAGCTATCACTGTTACAAGACCATTCACAAAGGTGCATATTGAACTAATGTCTTTTTAACGAGCGATTTTCTGATTAAATTTTATTTTTTTAGATGAATCTGGAAGAAATAGGGTTAAACGTGGATGCATCAAGGTTCCCGAAGAGCTAAGTGCTTGTGATATGCTGCAAGAAACCACCAGCAACATGCAAAAGTGCAAGATCTGTACCATGGCTAAATGCAACAGCAGTAGTGCAGTTGGAGTCTCTTTTATCGTGATAGCTTCAGTCTTAGTTTACAATAGTCTAATGCATATGAGAGTCCTTGCAGTTTAGTTATAATAAATTTGTTTAAGCTCAAAGGAGGACTCTGATTCTTATGTTTTGACAAAATAACTTTAAGAAAGTGTATTCTGAACGAGTTATGATTACTCTTTTTGGATGATGTCTATAATGAAACTTTGCGTTTGTACAACTAGTTTATACAGAGGTTCTCCCATTGTTCGTATCCCCATCTCGAAATGAGGAAGTAAACTAAAACAAAAATCGTTGCAATGAGGAATGCTTTCCAGTATTCACAACATTTCTTTTTAAATGTGAAATGCTTCACAGATTCGTAAAATATTTATGTGGACATGGAAATGTATAGAGTTGAATGTTGGCTTATATACTCGTACTCATAGCTTTACAACCATTGGAGGGTTTTCAACATCTTGACTGAGGAAACAATGTGCGTTTCATATGTTGTTCAGGATATGGACGAATGATGTTATGCCAGTTCCGACGTTATGTTGAATCAGTGCTACTGTTTTTGTACAGCACTGGGATGTGTACCTCGTTATTTCAAAATAATTTCTGACATTCTTCCATTGTTGTCTTCCAAACATAAAGCGAAAACAGAATGAGATTCCATTAGTTAGAGATGATATTTTCATTAATTAGTTAGGAAGACTTTCAGATCATCTACGCCGAGGCAGGAGGAAAATCATACTTTGCCAGAGTTCACAAGCATAGTCTGCACGCACAAATCATTTAGAAACGAAATTGGTCTAATTTAGTTTTGCGCCTGCAACTCCTCGGAAAGGTCAGTGGATGGGTGTTCCAACACTAGGTATTGATCTCGTTTCGGACTTATAAGCACGAGTGTTGAGGAGGACAAAACTGTAACTTTATAACGTTCTGAAAAAAATGGCGTGTTCGCGTGACTGAATCTACAGGCAGGATGATGGATTTCTTTTTCAATATTTTTTGAGCTGAGCCTAGCAAGAATTTACAGGACTAGTCAGGATGCTGAAACAGAGACGGCTGCAGATAAACTCTTAATGGTACTGTAAGGAAGAGCATATTCTTCCTGGTCGGGGTTGTGGTCAGGTTGTTTATTTTATTTTTAAACCTCTCTCTCGACTGGGCTTAGTCACGCAGGGTACTTCATGCATCCTCGCAACTTAACATCGAGGAAATGATGTTTTCGGGTATGAGTACTAGACCCAGCTGTCTCTACCATCTTTTGCAAACGAAGAACGTGTGGTAATATTCACCGCAGAACAATAATCGTATCTGATCATACTTTCACACTCATGCGGTGGAGATATGCGTTGAGCTGCCCGTGTCCGGAGAGAAGTTGGTCTAGCCCCGGGGGCAGCAGTGTGTTCACATATCCAGAGCGTCCTCATTTCGTTCCTTCTGCTAGCACGTCAACGCTACATCCTGCATATTACTATCTTATTTGGCTTCCGAGGACAGACATTTATCTCTGCGCTCCCGAGCCAGAAAGACGACGAGTACACATTATAACAAGATAATACGCTTCCGGAGACTCCGTATCGAGAGCGCATCCTCCCACACCACGGCGTGGTATAGAAATATAGAGTTGGCAACCGACGTGAGTTAGCTTCTTTCGGTCTTTCGCGGGCCATAAATATTGAGCATCAGCCTGGGAAATACTTTATCACCCGCATTCATAATGTACTCCCCAGAGGTAAGTTATTAGTCAACCCACACTCCTAGATAGGAAATTAGCGTGAACCGCTGCAGCCGGGACGTTCTCACATAAGTGAATCAAAAACCTGTGCACCACAAACAGTCCACCACTCGGCCTTCTCCTCCGATCTTCCTTATCCCCCCAAGCATTTCTAGGAGCATGAATGGTCTCAAACCTTTACCAATACCATGTAGCTAAGGGGCTCGGATAAAGACAGATTCAGCATTGATGATCATGCCAAGAACAGCAACGTTCATATATCCACATGAAATGTTTAGAAATTGAACAGGTCTCTTGCAGCCGAACAATTAAAGTGGGATGAGATGTTCCGGATAAAAGGAAGATAAAAACCTGTGTCATATGCTATGATGACTGCTTCAGATAACAGAAACCGTGCCTATGACGGTGAGGAATTGTAGCAAGCGGGAAACTATGGCAGGATATTTTGAGCTTTCAGCATGTGAGCAAATGCACTGTTACGCATCAAGGCTAAATTTGCCAACATCAGCCGTTATGCGCTCAGCCCCCACAGAAGAAATAAACGATGTTATCGAAGCATTTTTCAATGTCCTCATCGGTAAAATCTAAGAGCGTTGCCTGAAGTCCGACGTTAAACTCATTTTAGGTACTTTAAATGCCAAATTCCTAAAACACATAGGAACGCATAGCCTACATGCCATGTCTGGAAACGAAGTTCAGCTAATGGTTTTCGCTGTGGGATGGAATATAACAATACCACACATAAGAACGTGACGTTCACCAGTTCATACAACAGTCAACCAAATTGATCATCTTGAGATCGATATTGGAATGTTTCACTAAAAAGTTGGTAGGCATCACAAAAACAGAGCAATATATTGAATGTCTGCAATCTCAACAATCAGAATCTTTGCAAATAGCATGTCACTCAGTCTTACGATACTGGGCTTCGCTTGAGTATGTCAAAGAAGGCCTGGTTTGATACGCAGGCTGGTAGATATAGTATACCAAAAGAACTCGACTATGAACTGATTAAATATTCACACCAACAGGTTCTAAGGAGAATCGAATAAGTTCGTCGGATTTCCTCACTTATTCCAGGGTGTACCAAGCCTCGTCTACAAAGACTTTCTATATATATGGTTTATCTATTAAGGCGCTCTTTTGCCAGCTGCCTCTAGTATAGTACACAAAATTGACTGAGGTCTCCTCTCACTTGTGTGCTCCACCTTAGACGAGGTCGTTCTTTACTGCATTGTCCCTCTGGGCTAGAATTGACAACTGGTACCCATACAATCAAGATAAACTAGACATCTAAGCCAAGTTATCTGAGCTTTTCTGTCGAAGTCGACATCTTCGTACAGCCCGTACAGTTCGCTGTTGATGCGCATCCTTTATTTTTCATTGAGACAACGAAAATTGTCTTAAGACCTTTCCTCTCAAAGTTATCGAGACCATTTCCATGCACTTATGTTAGTGTCTTAGCTTCAGCTTCATAAAGCAGGACTTGGATGATCAGTGTCTTATATATTATCTGCTCGGGAAATAGCTTTACTACTCAATCACCAACAGGGATTAGCAGTAGGGCAAGCAGTTCTCTACGAACATGATTGTTCGGGGTTGCTCGCCCAATCAAAGTCAGCATATTCCTGATCAATCGCCGCTCAGGTTTCAAAGCTGAACACAATGAGAAAGAACTGATAACAATAAGAAATAATTGAGCCAACTTAACATTTGATGTTTTTGCTATTCCGTACCAATTTTTAAAAGAAAATTTGGTAAGTTGAAGCTCAAGTTCAATGCCCAAAAGAATGAGTCTGAAATGACTATCATAGGACATCCACATTTCTCTCTAACCACCAACAAGTTGTTTTGGCGCCTGAAAAAACAGGAGCCACCAAGATACGAATCATAATCAGCAAATACCCACAATTGCAATAAAAGTCCAACCAGTGACTTCTCAAATCCTTTCATCTTTTGTTTCATCCATCGTATCTGATTTAGAAAGACCTAAACTCTGAAAGATCGAGAAGATAATCCTTTAATTCCCTCTAATTGCTAATCGACACTTAACCATTAGTTAGCAAAGTCTTCTTAATTTTTACGTTGCTCAATGATATCCTCACTCACATACGTTGGTACGGTTCTATACTTGCACACCCCTATATACATCCCCTCGGATAGACTTGGATAGACTGACTCACTCTGTTGGACAAACTCTTCCACTTGGACCGACTTCGAATTCAATTAGAAACCAGAGAAAAGGATCAAAGCTAATCCTGGTAGCTATTGCAGCAGCAATTCACCATCACAATCATGTTACTTCCAACTCGCCCACTCATTCTGTCTGTTAAATGTTATCTTGGAAAGTAAATCATCGCCATCCGACGATGTCCTGGATTGGTGTACAAAAAGAAGAGAAAAAGCAGTAAAAATAAAGTCTGCCAGGATGCTCTGCAACTCTGCAAAATAGCAAAAACAGAAAAAAATGTATCTTGAACTTTTGATAAAGAAGAAGATGAGTATAATGCCCAATTGTTGGTTGTGTCGTCATGTTACGAACCTCTGTCAGGTCGTCCTCCTACAGATTTAAGATCCGATTCCAGTAATGCTCATTCCTTTATCGAGCAACTTTTGATATGAACATGTTTTTAAGAAAATATTTAATAAAAAAACTTTTACAAAAGCTGGTTAAAGTGAGATGAAAGGATGTCGAAACATTTACTATTCTTGCATTGAGATGGTACCAATTTTGTGTGAAATGTGAAATACAGAACAGGAGACGGAACATTCAGAGATACCGATGTAGAAGAACAACATGAGCTTATTGACAGGTCAAGTGGAGTGAGCATTTGATTAGTCGACGAAATTAAAAAAGTTTTCTAAAGGATGATCGGAATCGATGTTGTTGTGTCTAATGGAACTTATAATGCTCGTATCAGAGTACTCGCATCCGATAAGGGTGGATGTAGCATGTATTTGATTTCAGGATTTAATTATGGATCAAGTGGGTGGTCAGTTGGAAGCGATTAAGAGGAAATAGAGTATAGTTGGGTGAACCACACTTTTTCTGTGGTCTAGATTGGAACTTTAAATTGAAAATTTAACAAGGAACCAGAGGGGAATAATACTGGCTCATGAAATCGGCGTAAGCAATTCAATAAATGTACAGTCAAGGATTGGTTAAACTTAAATCTTAAACTAAAGCTTAAACCTTACCTTTTTTCGATTTTTTTTTTATCACACACTCATAAATGCTGATTTAAAACATTGTTTGCTCACGATTTTATTTTCCCACGAATGTCGACGATAATAGTTTTTCGCCGCCGTTTAACTACCCCAAAGGGACTCTCATACGGTGGTTATAAACCTACGCGGGTTGCATGAACTCTGACCAACATAAAAAAACCAGGTGTTATTACCTCTTTCTTTAAATGTTTTTCGGGATGATGACCGCATACTCTCCTTGATTGACTCTCCTTGTCGTGGTGTCCTACCGGCAATTCACAACAGCTTTGACTCCTCTCTCGTTGCAACTTCGTCTTCTCCTTAGCTCGACTTTGGGTCAGTTTAAACACCACTTACTCATAGATGCTTGTATGTTATGTGCTGTTACACTCTTCCGGCCCAACCTATCGAATCCTTCCAACTTGATATTGATGCAACTAACAATTTGATCGACATATCGGACTTGCTTGTTGATATCACTATCTTCGGCGTTTATAATCTGACTCAGCTAAAATGGACTCCATCTGAAGATATATTTTTTTTTCGCTTCTAGTCCCATTTTTACTAAGGAATCCCTCTTCTTAAATCGGTTAACTTAAGGCTCCTACTGGCTGGCATCGGCGTATCTTGGCCACGATCGTGTGGGCTCTCTCCCTGGCGATAACCTAGAATGGGTGGTACTGAAAGCTGGAAGGCTAAAAACTGGCCTCATCATTTGGTGCGACGCTAACGCTGATCACACGGTGTGATGATGCAGTACCGACATCAACGATAGAGGTAAGTCACTTTCTGTACTAACCTCATTGTTTGTAACATTGACAGTGAGTCTAATTTTATAACAAGAAACCGACAGGAAATGCTAGATATTACTACTGTCTCCGAATTCAGCCTGAATGATGTCCCTTCCAGCCGACCAGCAGTCCGGAATTATTGGAAAACTGATTGGTCAAAATACAGAGGAATACTGTCAGAAACACTGTCCTCTGAACTCTCAAGTCCCCCATGTGACACCAACGAGCTTGACATAAAAGTCAACGAATTCACCCTGCCTCTCAATCAGGCTATGGATGTTTCCTGCCCTCTAATTCAACTGGTGTACATCAGCACATCAACCTAAGAAAAGTGACTAATACTCTTACCAAGAATCCCTCAAAATATAGTGGCAATCCTGGAGATCATTCTGTGACCAAACCACAGAAACCTATGAGACATCGCGGCTTAGAAAAATCCTCTCTACAAATCCTATGATGCCTAGTTGCTTGGAAAAAAAACCGATGGCTCTTGGACAACCTAAAGTGATGAATCAGACAGTAGTAACCCAAACAGGACTACTGCAACCGTGACCAAAATGGTCTGATTACAAGAGACAAACTGCTTTGGGCGCTAAATAGCTTCAAGCCTCAGACATTATCCTACTTACGCTAGTGAATGTCATGGGGAACTGTGTAGAACTGATCCATATGCCACTGTCAGAGAAGTTAATGTATGTAGTTTTCATTTCCAAAGCCAAATACTCTCACGTTTTCTAAAGGACCTCAGACCTATAAGTCTATCATATTTTCTTCTGAAAACTCTAGAAAGACTGATTGATATCCATATACGATCTAAAGTTGATTCACGACTTTTATCTAAGGCTCAAGATGTCAATTCAGCATCCACCTATTTAAGGGAATTCTAATTTCGACGAAATTGCCAAAATTGTAACTTACCAATCATACCTGGAAAAGGTATAGTCGGTATACCAATCGCTACGTCAAGCTAAGGCTTGATGCTTACAAAAGAATAAAACTTAGATGGACTAACCAAAGCCCTATGGCTTTGATCTTTCAAAATATGAAACATTTCAGCGCTATCATAGATATCACTACTTCGCGCTGTCTTATAGGCAAGCATGCAAGAAGACTTAACTTCTTTGTTTATGATTCTGTAGAAGCTGCATGAACGATAAGGAGGAACACACAATCATCCACCTACACTGTACATTCCCAGCACTCTCCCAAAGAAGGAAACTTAGGATCTTTCTTCTACAATGATTTTTAAAGGATATAGACGTTAACAATCTCCTGCGCTTCATCATAAGCTCGAATTGCATCCATGAGTAAGGGCCTAAGTGGGTTGGTCTTTTTCAATCGCCACTTTTCTCTACCTACTTAGATCGATTAACAGACTCTAATCTACATATGTCAAGTAAGTGGCTTTTCCAACTATATGGAATGGCAATTAGACTTTATCTTAATAACTGATCTCTTTTAACTGTTGATAACTTACAGCCTCCAATTTTTCTTTCATTTTGTTATATCTTTTCCTTCCAGCCGCCACTAAGCAGGGCTTCTTTCAAGTTTACCAATCTATCTTTAGTCGCTTACTTTTGCATTTCTTACAGAGAGATATCCAAATCCATCTCCCTTTACGTGCCTCACTCACGCCATAAGATATCTTCTATATCCCCTCTGAGTATCATCGTAGACTCTGTTCTATACAAAACAAAAGAAACAAGTTATAGACTGTATTCCTTCACACCCACTCCTCTTCCGACTATTCAAACTATGTTGGTATATACCTTTATTTTAAGTAAGACCGATGATTATCCTTCCTCCCTCGCTTTTGAAACGAAATCTTAAAGTGATCCTCCTACCATCGCCAACTTTTTTGCTACTCCTTCAAACCAGACCCCTCTTACTTCAACGACCTACCGAATTTGTCCGTTGGTCTCCCTTTTTCACTCAAAATTTCGATCCTACAGTTGTTGAAGAAAAGTTACTAAAACATAAAGATGAATTTCTACCTGGCCCAGACGGTCTTCCCGTCGTTTTTCCTATCGATTTCGTCTATCCCTTTCATAGGAAAAATTTCCCCATTTTGGAAAGACCTCTTTTGTAATCCCAATACACAAAAACAGATCAAAGGATGAAGTTACCAAACTCTGAAAATATGTCATACGAACCTTTAAGTTTCAACTGCAAGAATTTTATTTCACCTAGACAATATGGATCTGAAAAACAGATCAAAAACCACAAATCTAGCATCGATGTTATCGCAACTGAATTCACTAAACCGTTTGATAAGTTATCTCTTCAACTGATCCTTTTCAAATTGTCTGCTCTCGGCTTTGAAACTCCTTTATTAAAATTTAAATATCTTACATGATAAGTGGATATTACAATGTTCGATTTAGATTCGCCCTTTCTGTTCTATTCATGGCCTCATTTGGAGTTCCACAAGGCAGTCATCTTGGTCCTCTTCTCTTCTTTCTTACTATTAGTGATTTCGAGAGGATCATTAAGCACTCCTCCTCTGCCCATCTTCACAAAGACTTTGATCGCTTTTCAATCTGGTGCCTCAAGAACTATCTAGTTACCTTCTCATGTAAATGTAACCCGTTTCCTCTCTGCGTTCGCATATTGATAAAATGATCCTTAAAACCAACTCATCACTTGGCTTGTAACCAGATCTCTCTATGTTACCTTTGTTCGCTCCCTACTTTCACCTTTCACCGAGTTCAAGTTCCCCGAAAAGAGGGTATCTAACGTCCATTCTACCAAATGACCTCTCAGGGCTATTTACTCTTTCATTCACATCTCTTTCAGATTTCCGGATGAAGCAGGACGGCTGAGACCCAGAAGCACTCAAAGATCAAATCTGAACGCGAAAACTAAATACAATCCAATTCCTATCACCTCAAAATTCCACCGCTTGATCACCACAATGTGTCTACATAGACCTAAATACGATGAGGTGCCTTTCGGCTCCACTCCACACTGTTCATCACCACTAGTTTTCTGCATATAATGTTGATAGCATAGGATTTCTCGACAGTTTAGCAGTCTTTTGTCCGGTGTCAAATTTCATCATATTGCTTCTTCGGTGCTGTCGTCCGGGATATTTACAATAGCATGCCGGTTAAAACAATAGTGGTGTTCTAAATTGGTATTAGCTCTTCAAAACGTTCAGATACACAGAATAGAGGAGCTGTGTCCTGCAGCGATTGCAATTTGATGTAAATACTTTCCATGATACCTGGCATGGTGATGTCAGAGATATTATATTAGTTTCGATCTAATAAGCAATTCAGATATAAACTCTGTCTTTCCATCAGAAACAATAGCGTAAATAGGTGCATTATGTTCTATACCAGCGACCTTTCCTATACCTCTCGAGGGCTAAGGTTCTAACAAGATCTTAAGATAACTTGTGGTATATCGTACTTTTGCCTAGTCTTCCTACCATTCAACTTTGCTATAAGCATTGTTCGAATGAAGTTCTATGTAAGCAAGGCATGAATGTCTCTTTAAAAGGATGCAATGTTTTACTTTTCTTGTGAAAGAATAAACTAATACTGAGCAAAACAAACCAACACATTCAGTCCTTATGACTACTCATATGACAGAAGTCATGGAGACCAAAAAGGTGTCATCAACTTGACAAACCTTCACTTTATAATATCCACAGATACAGCTACGATGCACTCATAGACACTGCTAGGAGGCATATTTAGTTAAACGTCGCTGACACTGACTATCTAATGAAGTTAATTGAGCCTGACTCTGCAACCAGTTCAAGTGCATATGCCGTAGCGGTAGTGACAGCTGCGATTTCTCCAGCGAATGTAACTGCTCGCGTCCTTCGAAATGGAATGAAACAAAACGGAAAAAATTTAATAAAACAAAAATACTAACTAACAAGTTGAAGGACTGCACAGACAGAGTATCCAAAAGCTGCATAAAAAAAAAAAAAACACAAACACCAGCGAAAAGAGTGAATTGCACCCCTCTTGACAGAATCTGTCTACTCTCGACAACTACGGAAGGATGTGGCTGAAAAGTTAGTCCTGTTTTTTTCCAGTGTCAGATACTCGTACTACTTTCCTTTTCGTTGTGCCGGTACTGTACTCTGTACCTTCTGTGCGAACTGTGAAGTTGGCTGTCAGCCGAGAGTTGTCTCATTGAATGAGGCTTTACTCTGTACTGTCTGTCGGGCGGTGTATCATAATAGCCTAGCAGCATTGTTGCAGGTTTCAGGCAATTGCCAAACCACCACGGCGTGTAACTCAACAGGACACTTGTAAAAAAGTAAAAACAAAACAGTAGAAAACAAAAATCCGTTTTAATACTCCGGCAGAGGTGGCCCCCATACCACAGATACTAGAGTTGCTTGTGGTGACTGTTGACGTTCCTCTACTACCGCTTGTAATGGCATGTTAAACAGGGTGGTCAGACACTAGACAGTGCAGACGGTACAGACAGAGTGCAGACAGCTGAAAGTTGAAAGTAAAAAAGAAAATAGTTGAAAGCTGAAAGCTGAAAGCCTGTTGAGGGGAAGTACACTTTTTTCCCTGCGGTTACACTTGGTGTTAATGTTTGAGGTGCGACGGGCACTCGGAGATATTGCACTTAGCCTTGCGTTGATTGAAAGTAATGTTAGTCGCATTGCATTCAGTGACAGAAGGTCTCCTGTCGTAACTTTATCTGAAACTTGGTTGAAGTACTTTTTTTTTTTTTTGTTTGGTAGAATGGTATTTTTGGAACTTCTGTTTTCTTTCTCCTGGGGAACAAAACAAATGCGGAGTAGCATCGTTCAGTGACTGATTAGTCGCAAACATTGATTAGTCAGACAGGAAAAATCTGAAAGAATCTCATGCACAGAACAAGCTGTAAAAGGTCGTCAGCAATATAATGCTGACCAAAGATGTGGTTGTCATAATTACAAGGCTGGTAAAACCTGCCAAGACAAAACACACGAGTATGTAATTTAAAATGGCTTTTGATCGAGGTCAAAATGTTCCAAAGTGACAATGGTTTGTGAGGATAAACAATTCTCTAACGCAGAACTACAAGACCAATAGTATGCAATGGTTTCTTAGAGTCAAACCTTGTAAATGAAGTAAAGCAAACATCTAACCAAAACTTTGCATAGAAATACCCCACCTCATTCTCTATTTTGTGGTCAATTTGGTCCTAGATTGTTACCTTGACGAAGTATACCTTCTGAAGTATAAACTTCGAAAGCAGCAGAAGACCAGCGTACTACTGTCAACCTTCGCATATTCAAGAAGCATTCGGCAAGATATAACTCTGTATACCGTAACGAGTCTTACGGTTAGACGTCTTTTAGTTCATGCATACATCTGCTTTCAAGTTGGATAAGGTTGTGCTTAACAATTTTTCGGCTTCAATTCCAGACCTGAAAGGATAGTCCCTCTAAAGCACACATAGACTTTTTGATCTCGTATTAGCGGACTGCCGAGTGAAAATTCGCGAATTAGTTGAGATAATAGCCATCTCAACTGGATGCGTTAGTCATATTCTGCACGAGATTTTGGGCATAAGAAAGCTGTCCGCTCGATGGTACAATCGTGAGACCACTTTAAAGACGATATTGACCCTGTTTAATCGCAATCCGAAGGAGTTTTTGGCTCGTTTCGTGACCATCGATGAGACATGGGAGGTGCAAGGTTTGATCCACGTTGATTATTTGCAGAAGGGAAAAAGATTCACAAGAGCATATGGCACTTTGCCGATTTGTAGAAAAAACGACCACATTTGGCGAAGAAAAAAATGCTCTTCCACCACGATAGCGCACCGGCTTACACCTCCACAGTTGCCACAGCCAAATTGGTCGAATTGCACTACAAATCGCTTCCCCATCCTCCGTATTCTCTGGATTTGGCTCCCTGCGACATCTTTATGTTCTCAATCCTTAAAAAATCGCTCGCCGGAAAGAAGTACGGATCGAACGAGAATGTTATCGCCGCCGCGGAGGAGTATTTTGCATGCTAACAAAAGTTGTATTATACGGAGGAGTTTAAAAAGTTGCAGTACTGCTGAGAAAAGTGTATCGAGTTGAAGGATACACAAGGATACAAGGATAAATTTTTAAAACCTAAAAAAGTTACGTTCTCATTTCTAATCTGGGTATTCGTAAAACAGCCATCGTAAATGCTGGTGTACCCCAGGGTTCCGTTCTGTCTATGTACACTTTTTTTAATGTTCATCAATGATCTTTTGTCTATTGGTTCTAATCCTTTACCTTTGCTGACGACAGTTTTCTTTGCTTTTTATATTCATCCGCAGACTCACGTTCCCGTTCTTCGGTTATAGAACTGGATATTAACAGCATAACCAGTTGGGTAACTATCAATAAATTGGAATTTAATGCTTCCAAAATGAAATGCCGTCGTTGTGAAATGTTGTCGTTAAAGCGAAATCCAAACACCCAGCCATTAGGGATGGCACTTGCATCGTCGAAACTGAAAAATTTTCTTTTCTCAGTATGCGTGTCAATGACAACTTCCGTTGGAGCGACCACATATTCGATGTCAAGTTTCATCAAGCGATGCAGGAAATATTTGACCCACTCTGATCCGGCCTCAGTATATAAGGCATTCATCTGCCCAAAATTGGAGTACAATGCCCACATTTGTGCAACTGGCCTATGGAATTCCCTAGTCATTATAACTTGGAAACATTTAAGACCAATCTACAACACATCGGTATCTCTCTCTCGTTCCTCAATAGCTTTTCTTTGCCCGCGTTGTGGTCCAGTTGAAACCAAATGCCCTTTAAACCATTCCAACAAGAGGAGACTCATGTTTGCACAATGAAAATCTTACTGATTCGATGTTTTCAGATGTTCTGATGGGACGTTCGTCTCCAGTTCTTGTTTTCTGCTCAGAACCAGTTTCCTTGAACGTTATGACACATAAAAGAGTTGATTTCCGGCTTAAGATAGGATCTAATGGCGCAATATTGAAGCGATTTAGGAAGGCGCGCTGGTTGTAAATCACTGAACGTTACTCCAACGCATGATGACGACTGAAACACAAGTTAAAAACCCTCTCGAACGAGATCTCGAGATCAGCCGCATCATCAGCATCATCAGCAAACTTATGGGACCAACATTAAGATTGAGTGTTTGTGTTTGGCGAAATTACCTTTTACCTAAATGTTATACATGATTGTGGCTTTTCCCGGACTCCAATGAGTAGTAGCCAAGTATGACTGGATATCGAGGACGCAGATCTGCGCATTTAAAATCATCAGATCGTTTGCATTCAGGCAATCCTTCAAATGCTCGATGACATTAACATGCGAATAGTCGGAAGAACAATCACAGCGTGCTGTAAATAGTGGATGATGGGAATGTGGAATATGGGTCCAGCGGTTAAGAGCGGTTAACAGACGGTTTTGGGTAGAACATCATTTTTGGCAGTTAACTCTTGGCAATCACTGTTTCTTTAGGCTGAAGAGGCTTTTGAGTAGCCGAACCCTCTCTTGAACATCTAAAATAATATAACACAAAACCCTAAACATCCATGTCACTCTCATGGATGAAAGCGATAAATTGAATAAGCTTTACAGAACGTTCGAACGTGGTAGTTGAGGAAAAATCCTTCCAAATGGCACGCGATAGTTGGTAGGGTGCCCAATCAACTGGGCGCACGAAACTAGAGGAACGTAACTTATGGTCAAGGTGATGAAGAAACATGATAGTTTAGGTCGGCTTTTGTACGTATGTACCTATGTCTAATTTTTGGGTTATTACCGAACTTCTTTGTCCATCTATAGAGGGCCATTGAAAACTGGTTTTTCAGGAGAAGAAGTCTTTGTGAAAAATATGCCCTATTGTTGGGCACATAACATTTACCGAAATTCAACATTTCAACAAACTTGTATTGCGCAATTGGCTAAATGGAGAGGCTTCTTGATTGGATTCCAATATCGCATCGAAAGGTTTCCACCTGTACTGTTTAAATTTCTGTTCTGAAAGTGTTTGAAAAACTTTCAAAATTCCAATAAAGCCCTCTCCTCTCTGGAACTGTGATAAAACTGATCTCCAGTGCCCTTTTGAAATTATAGAACGTTAATCACATAGATGTACATACCATATCTATCCTGTGCCACCCACCGAAAGTCAAAAAAAAAAAAAAATTTGTAAAATAAAATAAAATGAAAACATAAAATGCCAATCAGAAATCAATTCTCCTCAATGTTGGCGATTCTCAGATTTTCAGGAATCCCAATGGCACGTTGCAGTTTTTTGTCCATTCAGCATCCCCCCGTTAAGTTCGTCTATTTTTAAGGACTTATGGCATATGCAAATTCACCCTCATGTTCTCATTGCGCGTATTAATCAACCACTCGACGAAATGATTCGGGTGGAACTCACTGGAACTCCTACGAAATGAATCCTGACAAAAACCGAACAACAAATGGAAGCTGCTGCTCAAACTCCACACCTCTGCAGTTTAAAAAAAAGAGAAAATTATAAAAAAAAACTCACTTCCGTGTCAGTAACTGTGAACGGATGTATCCGTAGATGTACTAGTAACTGTGTAGATTTATTCCTTTCAGAAAGGACTCAATGTTTTTCCCTACAAACCTTCGCACTCTACTCCACAACTGACAATTTTATTATTCTCGTACAGAATATCTTTTGAGTGTCGTTTTTCTGTAGCTTTTTTTTTTTTTTTTTTGTTTGGTAAGGGAGTCCTTCTACTCTTTTTTTTTGAACTTGATGTATGGGTATGGCGGTTATTCGCTATTCCATTTGTTTGCTTTTGTTATTTTTATTCATCCATTTTAGCAGAAATTCAAACTGATAGCACTCGGAGTGAATTCAGTTGGTCTAATCGATGGTGATGGTTGGAGGAAGAGATCTGTACTTGGTCCTGGTTTGCAACTCAGCACCAGTTATCAGCAAATATCTGAAAATAATTTTTTTACACATTATTCTCTGTGTGTGTTTACGCTCCTTTCAGACAGAGATATCGGTTGAAGTTTGGAACTTTGTTATTCCTTTTACACAACTGAATGGTTCTTGTCAGTGTGACCAGGAGAAACTATGCTGAGGTTCCATTCATCAGACGAATGTTATACTCAAGTTTGGAAATTGATGAAAGGTTGATGAAAGTTCTAGCAATAATTGCCCTGGTTGAATGGACCTTTCTATTTTTAAAATCGCTAGAAGTAGTTTTTTATGTCTTCAACACTTGGTATGATTCTACTGCATTTTTATAGTTGTCTGTTCGTATCTTATTGGGTTCACATGTTCCTTTTACATATTGTTTAGACATCCAAACATTATTTTCGTAGTAGAACTTGTGTTTTTCCTCGACCGCTCGCTTTCATGCTTTTTGTTTTCCTCAACAGATGTTAAAGTTATTCATTACACGTTTTTCCGAAGAGGGTACGAGCCGGTTGCGTCCGTCTATGGTTACTGCTTCAAAGAGGAGATATGCTGGTAGTTGGTTATATACGAGCACATCAGTTAAGACATTTCCGACGGCTTCTTTGAAGCGATGTGACTGACCTTCGGCGCCTAATGCATTTTGGAAAGGCGTTGACGAAAGGTTAAGTAATAGTTGATCGTAATATCCGTAAGTAATATCCCCAGTAATATCGGCTGCAACTATATAGCGGTCGAATCTACATTGGTCTCTCGAAATGTTTTGGAAACTGATAACACTAGAGGGGTGCCTTGTGTCAGTTGGGATTGACTTTATTATAGTCTGGTAGCCGCCATGATCCTTTTCGAATTTTGACGAAAGAAAACTGTGTGCTAGCTACGTATAAGGTGCGCAACTAAGTTATCGCCGTTCTTTGATGAAAATGCAAATGAATATTGCTCATCGCTAGTTACAACTTTTTCCTATCTTTCTTGCAGAACTCGAATACCGTTACGATAAACGTTTTTATCGTTTGAGGCTATCCATGAATCAGGCCATTTTTTGATGTCCTCACGGAAGAAGTAATAATTGGACGGCGTATCTGGAGAATTTAGGCGGTAGAGTAGGGCTTCACATTTAAACGTTTCCTGTCACGCTGTAGAATCACTTTTTCGTGCCTCTGCTCGTATTGTGGCCGACGCTCAATGTCTCTTGGCTTCAATTCATAAGGAATCCAGACTCCTTGTTTTGAATCATTCCCTACGAATGCAATCGCTTGGAAATGGTTTGGCGGGTTACTCCTAGTGCTGAAGCAAGCTCGTTTTGCGATTGACACGATTCCTCATCGAGCACAGATTTCGGCCTTCCTTCTCGCGGACGGTAGTCAACAGTAAAGTCTTTGAAGCGACAAAACCAATCACGGCACGTTGTTTCACTTAGAGCAGCATCTCCGTAAACTTTTTGGAGCTATCGATGCACTTCAGCTATCATTTTCGACAAATGGAAGAAGAAAATCAACACTTTTCACAAATGACGATTATCTGGCACAATCCAAAGGCTGGTATGACGCCAAAATCTTTAATGTGTCAAAACGGTTTGCTTACCATATGTCTAAGTTTTGTTCATGACGTTTTGGATATGTCAAGCCATCTATTGACAAACTTAGTTACAAACCTAAAATAGGGTGATTCATTGTGATGTTTGATTTATAATGTAAGATAAAACATATAAATTTGAAGGCGAACTTAAAATTTTTATTATCGGTTAAAAAAATAATTCATGGCATTTACTTTTTAAAAATGATATTATGTAAATGTTGGCCACCACTACGTCTGAGGTACTCCATTCCGAAGATCCAATTTTGGGCAACTCGTTCGAGCATAGCGACTCGTATCTCGCAGATAACACGAATAATGTTTTCTTTCAAAGCGTTTATCGTAGCTGGCTTATTCCTGAAGATCTGAGACTTAAAATACTCTAAAGGTGTGATATCGCACGATCGAGACGGCCAATTTACCGTAGCAAAACGTGAAATTAAGTGCTCACCAAAATGATTTCTCAACAAGTTCATTTTTTCACCCGCTGTATGGCTCATAGCGCCGTCTTATTGAAACCAGAGTTTACCGAGACCATGTGCTTGAATTTTAGAAAGCACATAGTCCGTTAACATGGCGCGATAACGTTTACCATTGACGGTAACTTTCTGATTTGCCTCATTTTTGAAGAAATATGGACCAATGATTCCACCAGGCCATAACCCAGACCATACCGTTGTTTTTAATGGATGTTTTAGTAGCTCTTGGTACTCTTCGGGTTGACTATCAGCCCAAATATGGAAATTTTGTTTATTAACGTATCCATTGAGTCAGAAATGGGCTTCATCACTGAAAAAAATTTCACGATAAAACACCGGATTTTCATTGGGTTTTTCCAGAGCCTATTCACTGAAAATATGACGCAAATTCAAGTTTCCTGGCTTCAATTCTTGCACAAGTTAAATTTTGTACGATTTTAGGTCGAGATCCTCACGTAAAATACGTCAAGTTGTCGAATATGTCAAGACAAGCTGCTGAGAACGACGACGAATCGATTCGTAACGGTCTTCGCGTACACTCTCAGCTACAGCTGCTATAGTCTGTTCACTACATGCTAGATGTGGTCTAGCCGGTCGAGTATCGTCCACTTATGTAAACTGGGACTTAAATTTTGCAAATTGTATTGGCAATAGTGGTTTCAGTAGGTCAATTATGCGCACCGTAAATTACTCGAATCACACGAAAAACATTTCTCACAGAACGCTGAATTTCGTAATACAGCTGAACAATATGGTGACGCTGTTGTGGTGTGAGTTTTTCCACGATGAGTTGCCAAACGATACTGAACAAAAATGATAAGGCAGTTTGATAAGAGTCACGCCTGATCTGTTGAAAATCAAACCTCACGATGAATCACCCTATATATGTATTTATCTTCGGCCCCGCAACAAGGTCAATTAGTTTAAGTCCATTTGCAGATGTTATCTTGTATTGACCATTTTTTCTGAATTGCCTTCAATGATTTGAAAATCATTCGTTGAGCAATGGTCGTGTGTCTTGAGCGTATATTAGGCTTACATTGGCAGAAATAGCTTGTATGCTATGCCGACTTATCTCAGTGCATTTACTGAATAGCGGAGATATCTACTAGGGTCTTCGCTAGTTGTTCGGATGCTCATGTTAGTCAGAATTGTCCACGTGCATGGCCCGCAGGCTTATTTTTTTATCTTTTCTTCAATCGCCAAAAAGCTGGTTGGATCTGAGTAAGGCGTTGCCATGCTTCACACTTACTCCATGTTATTTCTGCTTCAACATGTGGTTAGGAAAATCAAGAAGACATTGTATTGAGTAGGATATACATAATGAATCTACTATATCGACAAGTGTTTTATATATTTTAAGAGCTTTGCCTTAGTTTGTGATTCTACAGTTATTTGGCTTGAGTACCGCTGACCTGAATTTGTCTATGCCGAAGGGAGAATCTTCATCGACGACTGTCTTTTCAGACATGAAGCTTCTTTACCTAATTTCATTTAACAGCTGCAGGTTTAAAATATCTACTATCCCCTGCGTTAGCGTGACAAGATTCATTTCACGGTGGCTATGAGTCTGTGGATGTTGTGGCATCTCATGAATGAACTCAAAAAGTTCATGACACTGGCGGACAACAGTCAAGGTGCCCGTCGTCGTACGGTACGTTCCGACCAGAATGTGCCTACTGTGGCAGAGGGTTTTCGATCCAGTCCAGTAAGATTGACTCGCCATAGATCTCTACAACTCAAAATTCCTTGCCCCAGCCTGATGAGAATATTGTACAAAGATCTCGGATCCCTCACAAAGTCCAATTGACTCAGCAATTGAAAGCAAACGTCAATTGGCTTCGTTATCGTTTCTCAGTTTTGGTCTTACAGCGATGTCGAATTTAGCCGAAAAATAATTTTTTTTTCTGACGAAGCGCATTTTCATCTCGGTGGCTATGTTAACAAACAAAATTATCGCATCTGGGGATAGGAAAAACTTCACGTGATTTCGAGAAGTATCCATAGGGAGTAACATCCCCCTATAAAAATTTTATTTTTAAAAAGAAACTTGTATTTGGACCACCCTGTAGATTAAGTAATAAGTAAATACTAGCAGTTACTCTAAGAGAAGCGCTTGCCAATATCATTTCATTTGAATTGGAGCAATAGCCTCTTAGATTTTCGTAAACATTTCAAATTTTGAAACTGGCCACACTGTTCCAATTTTTTTAACGTTCATACAACGGTATCGATGGGGAAATAAGCAATGTGTAGCATGCAGTTATTTAAGGATAAAAATAAAAAAATTCCATAGTAAAGGTTTTCTGTAAAATTTTTTTACTCCAATGTGACTGCTCGCGGAATGTATATTTGGTTAGCGTCCAAGCAACGCCTGTGCCAGTGAAGGTAGGAGTAGGGAAATTATGAGTACGGAAGTGATAGTTTTATTTCTACTTTTTCGTTTTGTTTTATGAGTTGTGTGGGAAGGGACGGAAAGTATATACCATAGATAGTACAATATTCGGTAGAGTGATGCAAATATTGGAGTTGACAATTTTATGTAAGTTTTAACGACGAGTGAAAAAGACTTCGAAGGACCAAACTGTGAGTTCATTCACTCGTGAATTTGAGGTAAATATGAGCACTCCTACTCGTATTTACCCTCTGAGAAATATTTTTGAAAGGACTTTGTTTCGCAGACGAATTTATAGCTGCTGAGTTCGGTTTCGTGGTCGAAGTTATGTTGAAAATTAAGCCGAAAATGTATCTGAAGATAATTGGAAGAGTTTTAATTGTCTGGTAAATGTGTCTGATTGCTTTGGTAAGCCAAACCGATTAAATGTCTGATGGAGGGTTGACTTTACAGGGATTTTGTTGGTTCTAGACGAAGCAATTATTAAATCATAGTTGAATTGGCTGGCGAATAAAAAGATGTTGACTAGTCCTTAGCGCTTCAGATTTAAGAAATCTAGGTGTTGTAACTCAAAAAAACGACGAGCGGTTGGTAAATGGAATATTCCTTATATGAGATACTGTAACATTAATAAGTTATCAAGAATTTTTCCAGGAGTAGTTCCCAAGTTTCTGAAATAACGCTGATGGGAGATGAACTATTTTTTAATTCACTTTAAGAATTACCTAAGGAACTTAAGCTGAATCTGAAGAACTGCAGGCGGGGTCTTGTCACCCCACTCCCAAAAAATCTGCAAATCTAAAAATACCGGGTTATATAAATTTGTGGGAGAAAACGGCAATATTCGATTCACATCGTAGAAGTTCCTGGGGGAACTAAAGGATATCGACGAAGTGACGTTAAAGGAAGAGATCTGTGTCGTTTTAGGAGACTATAATGATAAAGAAGGCCATAACAGACTACTTCAGAACGAAAACAGCTACTTCTTTTAGGCCTATACACTGAAATTGTCGACAAGTTGTTAAAAATTGAAAAAGTATGGATCTTCTGGGATTTCAAATGCGAAACAATACAGCGGTGAAATGTTGTCTCACGTAGTTATGTGATGGCTTGAAACCTCTTCTTTAATTGAAGGAAACGTCTAAATACGCCGGTTTATGTTGAACCCACACAAGGCTAATGCTGCATCTAGATTAATCTGAGAGGAAAATCTTTCTCAGCCCTTTGCACTCCTGATTTCTGAATATAATCAGCTATAGACATCGCTGCCCAATAGCATGTTGATTTTTGAGATTTGGTGAAAGGTCGATATAGCCAATTGCAAATATTCTAGATGAGACTATATGCTATAGATGTCAACCGTTATATGCTAAGTCAGCTATCTAAAAACCAAAACTGGCCTAGTACCAGTGAATGTCGAAGTCATGGATTTGAATTCCAAGTACCAACCCCAAACGACCTATATCCGTCTTGTGAAGGCAAGCCATTTATAGCTGACTTTGTTACAAAGTATACTTCAGAACTTGGGTTGAAGAACCCCTTTATCATAAGAAAGTCTCCTGCCGATGTCTTAACATTGATCACCGTTGTAGCCAATAGAGCTTGACAGACGACGTTGAGATGGACGGTATTTATCTGGATATAACTTGGCCGAAACTCGGAGGTGTCTGAGTTGCATACTTATTGTTTTTAGAGGGGCTTGGTGTGCAGGATGAAGAAGCTTACAGATGAATGTGGATATGTGTGTATTAGTAATGGAAGAGGTTGGGATGTTTGCCTCGCGTTGTGGGTGTTGACGCTTGAACATCTGCGTTTAAAGTGACTATACAGCAGGCAATTAACAGAGCGAACTGCTTGCTGTCTACCGTTCACATCAATCTGCAGAAAACGTTTGCACTTCTTAAGCGCATGCTGACTCTGTTGACACAATCAACAATTAAAGTCCTTCTTTGGTACATACTTAAACCGGCTTCCCTTGCTCTGACTTTTTAATACCAGCCTGCTGTGCTGGTTATGCTAAATGTTTGCGCGCATTTTGTTGTTGACGCTTAACAAAAAACAGAATAGTTGGCGCAGTTCGGTCGAACTTGCTTGCAATTGTGGTGAAGACCATATCCAAGACATTTTTCTTCATCTACTTCAAAAAAGGGAACAAAGCAACTGAGGCAAGGAACAAAACAACTGAGTAAAGTTTACGGCAGAAATGTCATCGAAAAGCGCCAGTACGAGAATTGGTTCGCCCGATTCCGTGGTGGTGTTTTTACAGTTGAAGACATTCCGAGATTGACAAGAGTAAAATCAAAGCTTTGGTACAAGTAAATAAGTATTCAATAGTTTGGGAGTTTGCTATCGCCCTAAAAGTGCTTATTGGAAGCATTGGGTACCGCTTGAGTGGAAAGAAATTCATCTGAAGAAGCGCATAAACGTCTGCAATCAACTCGACATGGGCGACAAAAAATGGATTGCCTAGAACAATGTCAGCTGAAAAAAAAGTTTAAGTAGGGGCAAGCTAAAGCGCGAAATCCACCATAAAAAGGAAATGCTGTCAATATGATGGGATTGGAAGGGACCCGTCTTCTTGGGTTACTTCCAGTTACTTTAATTTCGTTGACTGCTATGAGCAGCTACATAAATTAAGTGATTTCATCTCACAGAAACGTCCCGAGCTGATCAGTCGTTACGGTGTTGTGTTTGTCTATGAAAATGTTAGACCATACACAAGTTTGGTCACTCAGCACAAAATTATTGCAGTTTGGTTGGGATATGTTGCCACATTCACTGCATAAAGCAAGATATGGGGCCATCAAACTTCCACTTACTTCGCTCCTTGCAGAACTCCTTGAATGGTAGAACGTTTGTTACTGAAGACCTCATCAAACAGCACCTTGACAAGTTTCTTGTCACGAATAGTGAAAATCAAGGCGGAAAATCTTGCGAGAGTACGCTTTAAAATCTGTTGGGCAGAATTGAATGCGCACTCGACGAGAAGGAATAGCCTTCGACAACGCCACCTTTGATGGCATGTGTAACTCAGACAGACAAAAGGGCGTAGACGAATCAATAATTTTGTAGATAAGAGCGATGTTGGTGAATAGGACACTGATTGCGGATGCTAATTGTGGCGAATATATGATGGCGAGGTAAATAGTGATTGCTCGCTACGCGGTGTACTGTGTGTACGCTGTTTCCACTACTATGGTGCATATTAGCCGACTTATTGCTCAATAATCCTGAAGTTTATTCTGAACAAAATGCGGATGATGTAGCTGTTCTGCCTGTTGGATCTTTTCCTGCGACTGTCTGCTCAAAAGCGCAGGCAACTCAATGTGATCGACGATTGATGCACTAGAACATCTCTAGACACATTTATGAGTCTCCCTCTCCTTGGCATTCATATCATGGGGTGCACCGCTAAAGCTATCCTCCCTTTAAAAAGAAATGGCTTTTGGTACAATATGCACAATAGCATTAATGACCTCTCGTGTATATTTTTCTCCGTAGTGGAAAGTGGTTATACGTGGTCTCTGTCTATGTACCTGAAGCTACCAATCGACGTTATTCATATCAGAACTTGAGACATTTTTTCGATTCTTAAGGCTGGAATCGAGAAGTATTCCATAATCGGCGGAGATTTCAACGCCAAACATAGAGATTGGGGAAATAATACATCAAACGTTGTATACGGCTCAAACCTGGGTCTCCTGGTGTTCTACATACGGATACAGCTGACAGGCATGCACCAACAAACTATATACGTTCTACGTATATGATAGCGACCAGACCAAAAGGGTTCCCCACAAAATCCCTACCTTATACACACTTCTGTGACAAGAATTGAAGATTGACAGGAGCCTTAAACAAATGGACGAAACCATAAAACGAACCATCGACAGTACGATACCTCGATGTCAGCACCCTTACAACGAAGAAATTGACGCACATCACTGACACAAAAGTAGACAGTTGTCGAAATTAAAAACCTTTTACAGGCAGTTCACTTACAGATACAACCCGGAGGTCATGGAACTGAAAGAATAAGTACTATGCCATCGATGATGACAACTTCCTTCTTTTCGAAGATCCGTAAGAGAATGAAGAGGCCATTAGAGCATTTTCCAAGAAGTATAGGCGAATGATGTCATTGGCCTGAACCGCGACCTGAAAATCAGGTCTTTTCGCACAATTCTTACCTTCGAAGTGATATGGAGGACTGGCGATTCGAAAACCCAGAATTCACTGAGTTAAATGACGAAAATATGGCAAATAATGCCATAGCCAACGAGAGTGAGCTACTGCCGTTCATTTCTAAAGAAGAGTTCCACGCAATCTTCGAATTACTGAGAAGTGGAAACCGATAGAATTCCAAACATTGTGCTTCGACATCTCCCATTAACATAGAAGCGGTTGACATATACACCACCCTGTTTAGTAATGCTTTGAATAATACCCGTTACTCAACGCATTGGGGTGGTGCATCCGAATTCCAAAAGGGATAAGAACTGGCGAATCTTCGGTCGATAAGTCTCCTTCTAAAATATCAGGAAGGTATTCGAAAAAGTGATCGATAGAGTCCTGATTAGGTGGGTTGAGGACAAGGATATATATTAATTCCGAATAGTCTCATGATATCTAAGTTGCCGCGTTTAGACTGGTATCTGATATCCAGCGGAATAAAAGCAAGAAACAATGCACAAGTGTCTTCCTAATTGGCTTGGAGAAGACGTTCGACACCGTATGCTTAGAGGGACAGCTGAACAGACAGGACATAAGTACCACTGCTGTACATTTTTTTCGTTATACTCATTAGAATTTTCATGCTACTTCTGTTAGAAAATTTGCGGACAATTCGTCGATCCCATTCAACATTTACACAATTGATCTTGTGAGTTCACTTTGCCATGCCATAGCGTATGCAGACGACTTGATCGCGTACAGATCAGGTTTCAAAATCGAGGACAAAGATATGCTCTTGCAAAGCGACTTCGATAAAATCAAACGATATTGCGTTGACTGGAATTTGGATATAAACTTTTAGACGTCAGAAACCATTTTGGGGCTAAATAGAATTGGCGGGCAGCCACTTGCTTGTCGAAATGTATCTCAAGGTATCTGGCTAGATCAATATCTATATTTTAACAAACATATAGATGTGTCTTTAACGAGAACAAAAGGAGCTTTTGTACTCACAAAGAGACTGTAGCCAACTTGATGCTATTTTGCCCTTATCCGGGTTATGCTTGTATTTGGCTGTCCCGTATGGTCCAACGTGAGAGCAAGTTTAGTGGAAAAGATTCGGGTGTTTGAGCCCGCCTAATTCTATCTTAATGAAGTCTTATACAATAGGGTGAACCTAAAAAGAGTGGACGATCTCGTCATTAACTACCTCTGAAGTGGTCCATTCGGAAGGTCCAATTTTTTTTTTTTTTATATCGGGTTTTCTAATAACGACTTGACAACTTTTTTTTAAATAAAAGGCAAACCATTTGAGATATTTCAAAAACTTTATTATTGGCTTGAAGTACAATCAAAACATTTATGAATGGAACTCGACTTTGTTCATATGGCCACCGCAGGCAGCGGTCGATTCGTTGGACCCAATTTTCAACCACTCGGCCACACAATTCGGCCGAAACGACCGCTATTTCGCGTTCATTGTTGGCTCTGAGCTCTTCCAACGTCGTTGGCGTGTTGGCATAAACCAATGACTGAACGTAGCCCCACAGAAAATAGTCAAGCGGAGTTAAATCGCACGAACGAGGCGGCCAATCGATTGGCCCATGTCTTGAGATAACATTGTAGCGTGTGCTGTGTGGCTTGTGGCACCATCCTGTTGAAACCACATGTCGTCCAAGTCCATATCTTCCAATTCGGGCTAAAAACAATCGGTGATCATGGCGCGGTAACACTGACCATTCACAGTAACGTGACAATAACGCCGCCGGCATGCAAACCGCACCAAACAGTTATTTTTTACAGATGAAGTGGTGATTCATGAAACACATGTGGGTTTTTACCCGACCAATAACGAATATTTTGCTTATTGACGAACCAATTGAGCCAAAAATGAGCTTCGTCACTGAAGATGATTTTGCGATGAAATTCATCATCTTGGCGCATCTTCTCCAGAACCCAATCGGAGAACGTACGTCGCTTCAAATGGTCCATCGGCTTCAATTCTTGGGTCAGCTTGATCTTGTATGGGTTTAAACCAAGATCCTTACGCAAAATACGCCATTATGTGGTCTGAACGATGCCCAATTCTTGAGAACGCCGTGAAATTGACTGATTTGAATCGTTTGCTACGGATGTCTGAACGGCAGCGATATTTTCGACACTGACAAGGCAACATCACACAACGAATATGTAGATTTAAATTTTTGCACTAAACTTGTTATTGCCTGTCTACTAGGGCGAGAGTTACGATCGAAAATTGGAGTTAACGCTCTTAAAGTTGCAGTCACCGACTCCGAATATCTGTAGAAAATTTGAAAGTGACAGTTTGATGATTAGTGGAAGAGTGCGTTCACAAATTAAATTCAAAGTTGTCAAGTCCCTATTGGAAAACTCTTTTCCATATTATAGAAGTTCGTCCTTTATTTCCATTTCAAACTTCAAGTTGGGATCTCTATGTACATAAAAAACATACACAGCTGTTTTTTTGTTTTGGAAAAAAACGTTACCGTGCTTGTTTTATTTCTTCAATGAATAGTAAGGGCACATTTTCCGTTTTTGAGAATTTTAGAAGTTAGGCTTAGGAGTTACTGACTCGATGTTAATCTATCGTGAGCTCGGGATTTATAGTATTTTATTGTAGATTGTATCGTAGTAAGAGTTGTGAGTAATATAAATTTATAATGAGTGCTTTTGTGTGAAAAACGTGCTGCAATTCTCTGGATTTAACACCTCATCAATCCAGTGGTCGTGATTTCCGGCCTGTACTTATGGATGGTTACGATGCAACCAAAATTGAACACAAACTTGGTAATTTGTTCTACGTGCATGAAAAAATTGAGTTAGGTATCAGAAACTCTGATACAACGCCATCATTTTTGGAGGTTGAAGATCAAATTAAAGTTGATGAAATGTATTTCGATAAAGATTTTGCATTCAATTTGATTAATGAATGCATACAGTATATTGGAGAAGATACATTCGACAAAGGAAAACTTAGTGACTTAAAATGTGTGCAGTAAAAATTGAAAAAGTCTATGTTGAAAATTGCAGAGAAAGTTTTCTCTGTTACTATAGATAATGATAAAGATGATTCCAGAGAGGAAGAATATTTCGTAGGGAAAATAAAGGAAAATTTCTATAAAACCACAAGCAAAGACACCAAACTTGTTTTGTTGTCCTTACTTTCAAGAGAATGGAGCGTCGACAAAATTATAGAAGAGTTTCCAGGATCGACAAGCTATATGGTCAAGAAATCTAGAAAACTTCAAGAAGATCAAAACGTTCCGTTAACTTATGGGAAAGGCTTAGATGCTTGCTTGATATCAATTGATAGAAAGTTTTTACTGTGAAGACTATATCAGCTGTTTAATGCCATGAAAAAAAGACTACGTATCTATAGTTTAAAGGTAACAAACATTTATTTTCTCAAGTTCGAAAATAAGATGTTTTGCGTTTTTGTTAGATTGGAAATCAGAAAAAAATTTATTCAAAAACGCATGGTTCTGGCTAACCTTAGGGAGATATATTATAAGTTCAAAAAAGTTCATAATGATGTTGAGATTGGATTTTTCAAATTCGCGTCGTTAAGGCCAAAAAACTGCATTTTGGCTGGGGCATCAGGACTCATTCCGTGTGTGTTTGCACCATCCATCAAAATATCAAACTCATGTTTGAAGGTAGCAATATATCAAGGCTGATATTGGATATATAATTATTTTTGTGCGGTTTTTTTTTTTCAAATTTTGAACGTTTATTTAAGAAAAACATGTACAATAGTATTATTGAAATTATTGCCATCTGAAGCTATGACTTTTTCCCATCTTTCTGGCAATTTGTGAATTCCATCCCAAAAGAACTGCGCCAGCTTGGCAGCCAAGAATGAATCAAGCCAATTCATTCCGTATTTCAGTGAGGGCGTTCTGCATCGACCGGAACAAATAGTAGTAAGAAGGGGCAAGGTCTGGACTATAAGGCGGGTGGGGTAAGACTTCCCAAATAGTTCTTAACTGGAACTGAGCGTTGTCATGATGGAAAATTATTGCCTCATGTCTGGTCGCATAATCCGGGCGTTTTTCGGCTACTGCTCTCTTCAAACGGACTAATTGTGTTCGGTAGCATTGTCCATTTAGCAGCTTGTCCGGTTTTAGCAGCTCATAATACAGCACACCCATCTAATCCCACCAAATACAGAGCATTACCTTCGAGCCATGGATATTCGGCTTTGTTGTTGATTTGGCTGGTTGGCCGGGTTTCACATATGATTTTTTGCGCTAGAGGTTGTCGTAATGGATCCATTTTTTATCACCAGTAACAATCCGATGCAAAAATGACTTCCTTTTGTGGCGTTCCAGCAACATTTCGCACAAGCAAAACCGCCTTTCGACGTCTCTCGACGAACCCAATTTCCTTGCTTTTGAATATATCCAGCTGCTCTTAAACGTTTTGAAATGGCTGCTTGAGTGACACCCAAAGATTCTGCGAGCTCTTCTTGTGTTTGGCAACAATCTTCATAGAGTAATGCTTCCAGTTCTTCATCTTCAAACTTTTTTGGCTGCCCAGGACGTTCATCATCTTCCAAGCCAAAATCACCACTTTTAAATCGTGCAAACCACTTTTGACACGTTCGCTCAGTTAGCGCATGTTCACCATAAACTTCCACCAAAATACGATGACTTTCGGCAGCAGTTTCCTTCATATTAAAGTAATGAAGAAGAACTCCCCGCAAAAACACTTTTTCAGGCACAAAGTTCGACATATTTGAGTGAAAAAAAGTTATTGTTGTTAACGCTTCAAATGAATGACATATACTGAAATGACGTACAATGACAGTAGCTTTCCAACGCATGTTCCAATGGAATAATACAAGTTACGCCATCTCTTAGCAAACCGCAAAGTTATAGACCCAATAGAAAACGAAGATAAGCATCTCAATGTCAGTTGAGCCTGCTTAGCTTTGGTAATTTGTAACCCTCCTGATATAAATTGTTACTTGGACAAGTGCCTTAATTGCCCAAACTATTCTAAATTAAGGAGAATGTTTGACACTACTTTTAGTAATCACTTCATAGAAGACGTATCATACTATCAGTGGACCCACACAGACCGATCAAAAGTGAAAATTGAAAACTCTGAGGATTTCATTTAGAGCTTTTTGAAACGGCTTGGTGTTTTCATTCGTCATGTTTTTATAGCTGATCAACAAAACAGGTACATAAAAGAAGCCAAAACTCTCTTGACGAAAACGGATATACTGGTTTTATTGGACTTTTCAATCTTGTTGTGCAAGATGCAGTGCAGGGATACCACTGGACTAACGAACAGGTGACGATTCACCCTTTCGCAATATATTACCGGAACCAGATGGATGATATTAAAAATGAAAGTTTTGTTGTAATCAGTGGCTGCTTTAAACATAACACTATCGCAGTACACTTATTTCGGCGCCATCCCTTAGAGTTCCTGCACAAGAAATGCCAATATTTTAAGAAAATTATTTATCCTTCCGATGGATCTGCTGCGCTGTACAAAAACAAAAAGAATTTTTTTAATTTAACATTGCATGAACAGGATTTTGGAGTGAATACTGAATGGAACTTCTTTGCGACCTCTCATGGTAAGAGCGTATGCGATGGACTTGGTGGTACAATAAAAAGATTGGCTGCCAGAGCTGGCCTACAAAGACCGTATAGGGAACACATAACAACTCCCTTACAGTTATATAACTGGGCAACTGAAAACACACTGTGACCACACAGCAGAACTATATAATGAAGAAAAATTTTTTGATGGAATCGAGATTTTCTAATTTAAGAATTGTGCCGGAAACAAGAAAACTTCATCATATTTCATCTGTTTCACAAGGAGTAATTAAAGGAAAATATTTTTCCTTTTCATCGGAAGAATATCTATATACTCTTAAAAGACAATAAATAATGATTTTTTTAGTTTTTAAGGCCTTGAGATACAAAGGCCCCAGTGTGACCTTATTTTTTTTAAATGAAAATATTTATTACAGAATATTTAGCTGCCTATAAAATATTATTTTGACCGAATTTTGAGAGATCCCAACTTGAAATGGAAATAGAGGACGAATCTCTCTATAATATGTAAAAAAATATAAAAAAAAAACAAAATACCATTTTTTGAGTTATTCAAGGATATATGTAAAGAGGATATTCTGGAATATCCTTCGTCCTTGAAAATAAAAATTATTCCAAATCTTTGAAAGTTCACCAAAATATACCAACAAGTTATATTTTATCAAATTCTGATGAGCAGAGCCAAAGTAATGATTTTTTTTAAATATAAACACGCAAACTATATTGAATTCTGCAAAACTTCTTTTGCATTATGATTCGTACCACTCCAATGAGTATTTCTACCACTTTTTAGTCAAATCGGAGCGATGTCGTTCCGAACGTCGGTCGATCCTTTATGGAATGACCCTAATGTAAACTGGGACTCAAATTTGCGAATAGTATTGGCAATAGTGGTTTCAGTAGGTCGATTATGCGCACCGTAAGTTCCTCGAATCGCACGAAAAACATTTCTCACAGAACGCTGATTTTCGTAATACTAGGTGGAGTGAAAAGTAACCTCCTTGACCGCCAGAATGCACTGCTACTGCAAAAAAGGTTATGGTGCCTTGCAGTTCGTTCATATATAGGCAGACATGCCAAATTTCAGTGCGATACTGTCTTTAGTTTTGTTTTGACAGCTGATTGTTGTTGACGTGTTTGGCATCATGTTGAGTATGGACAAAAAAGATTTTCGTTCTCTCATAAAACATTATTTTTTGATAGGCAAAACGTCGAAGGAAACAAAAGAAAAGTTGGACTAATAACACATGGGCTGAAAAGTCGGTGCCGTTTTATAGTAAAACACTAAATTTTTGCAAAATTCAACTTTATTTATCAATCTAGTTGCCTTCGAGGGCGATACACTGATTGAAACGATTTTTCAATCTTTCAATAACAGTTTTGTAGTACAATACGATTCGGGTTCAAAATAGGCCTCTGTTTCGGCGATTACCTCTTCATCGGTCTTAAATCTCTTTCCGGGGAGCATTCTTTTGAGGTCTGCGGACAGGAAATAGTCGCTGGAGGCCAAATCTGGAGAATACGGTGGAAGCAATTCGTGGCCGAATTCATTCAATTTTGAAATCGTTTTCATCGCCTTGTGACACGGTGCATTGTCTTGATGAAACAGCACTTTCTTTTTCTTCAAATGCGGCTATTTTTCTGCGATTTCGTTCTTCAAACGCTCCCAATAACGCGATGTTATAGTCGCTGTTGATAGTCTGCCCCTTTTGGAGATAGTTGATGAAAATTATTCCATGTGTATCCCAAAATACGGATGCCATAACCTTGCAAGCCGACTGTTAAGTCAGCTCATTGCCGACTTGACTCTGGTGTGAAGTGATAGAGCTAAGTTTCATCCATTGCCACATACCGATGCAAAAGTTCGGCTTTATTGCGGTTGAACAGCTTTAAACACTCCTCTGAATCATCAACACGTTGTTGTTTTTGGTCGACTGTGAGCAAACGCGGCACCCACTTTGAACAGAGTTTTCGCATGTCCAAATATTTGTGTATGATATATCCAACACGCTTCAGAGCCTCAGCTATCTCGATCAACTTCACTTTACGGTCATTCGTAATCATTTTGTGGACTTTTTTGATGTTTTCGTCTGAAACAGCCTCTTTTGGACGTCCACTGCGTGCATCATCTTCGGTGCTTGTATGACCACTTATAAATTTTTCATTCCACTGGTTCGTTCGACTGGTCCTGGTAACACTTATCAAGCCATTTCTTTGCATCGGCTGCATTTTTTCCCATCAAAAAGCAATGATAAAGCAACACATGAAATTGCTCTGAATCCATTTTTTTTTTCACAGTAACAAAAGTTGCTTCACTCACAACGCTATATCTCGAGAATTAATCGTCCGACAGCTGTCAAATTTATACACGTATCTTTTGAAAGTTGGTACTAACTGAAAATGGAAAATGGATTTAATTCAAGTGGTGCCCTCTCTTAGAAACGGACCTTTCAGCCCATGTATTATTATGGGGCTAATGCTCCGTCAGATTACACCGTCAAATATTGGTTTCGAGAGTTTCGTGGTGGCCGCAACTCCACTACCGATCAAGTCCGCTGCGGCAGGACCTATAATGCGGTAACAGAGGACAATGCCAAAAAAATACATAAAATGTTGTTGGCTGACCGGAAAGTGGAGGTGCGCGAGTTAGCAGATACCACAAAGATTAGTACTGAGAGCACACGCCATATTTTGGGCAATATTCTGCATATGAAAAAGTTATTCTGCCACTGGGTGCCGCGCATACTCACTCCTGACCAAAAGAACGAAGTTGAGAGCACTTCGAAAGAGTATTTGGACTTGCTGATGCGGAATTGGGCGGACTTTTGGCATCGATTGGTAACTGTTGAATACCAGAGGACAGAACCAGTGCCCAGTAATGGACTGAAGCCGGCTCGAGTGATCCGAAGCGGCCGAGGGAGGCTCGATGGTTCAGAAAGGCTATGGCGTCGGTTTTCTGCGATTGTTATCGCATATCTTCATGAATTACCTCGAAAAACGAAAAACCATTAACAGCGAGTATTACTATGCATTATTGGAGCGATTGAAGGCCGAAATCGCTGCAAAACGGTCTCACATGAAGCGAAAAAAAATTTTATTTTTGTAAGACAATGCACCAGCGCACAAGAGCATCGCAACCATGGCTAAAATCAATGACTTACGGCTCGAATTGCTATCGCATCCACCGTATTCGCCCGATTTGGCTTTCTCGGACTATTATCTCTTCTCAAACCTCAAAAGATGGCTCTTCAATAAAAAATTCAGCTCACGCGAGGAAATCATCGACGCCACGGAGGAGTATTTTGCAGACCTTCCGGAAAATTACTTTTTGGACGGGATCAAGAAGTTGGAAAATCGCTGGAATAAGTGTATCAAACTAAAAGGGGACTATATTGTCGACTGAACAATTTGAAGACGCTGCTGTGATGTGAGTCTTTCCATGATGATTTGCAAACGATACTGAACAAAAATGACAAAGTAGTTTGATAGGAGTCACGCGTTATCTGTCAAAAAAAGCCTATCGAAAATCAAACATATATACTCGTAGACTACTTCTTTATGTAAATGCTCTGTTTCGACAAAAAAGGAGCACTTTTCTGGTGGTTGCCAAGTTTGAAGGCCACATGTGCAGATGTTAATATAGGACATAACCGGAACATAGTGTTGATTTCTTATTGATAGTCTTTTTGATCGGGGTTCATCTTTTAAATGAAAATCGCCTAAACGGAATTTTGAAAACAACATTTGACATATTCAAGCTGTTACTGCGAACTTTTAGACACTCCACATTAGTTTTTGTTCTGCCTGGAACTAGATTATACAATGCCTCAGTTTCATTTTTCTTTAATCATGTTGACGGTTTGATAGGCATACATTTTATTAACTAACATGTGCGAAAGTCAACTACCCAAACCAGCAACGATCGAAAAGGCTTTGAAATGCACGTGGTAAATAATGATAGAACTTTTCCTTGCTGTCCACAAATAATTCACAAAACCAACATACTCCATTGGCACTGCAAGATGTCTGTGCTGGGCTAATCCTTAGAAGTTTTTATACAAAAACAAAACACATCCGTACATCTTTTTCGAAAATATGTATTAAGTTAAGTTTTTCACTTATTTTTCAAAATACAAGTACAATTGGCTTAAAACAATTCGAAAGAATCATAATTAAAATAGTTTCACTCCTCGGTGCGTTTAATACTGAGCAACATACATTTTAAGATTTCTTATGCTCTCTTCATTTGGAAGGACATTTTTGTGACGGACGAGAATAAAGTGAGTAAACACGTAAAAGAAGAAAATAAGTTGTTGTTGCTGCTTAAGTGCAAATAAACGGATTGAGCAACAAAAAGGACATTTTGGGCATTTCATTTACAATGTAAGAACTTAGGCAATTTTTTTTTTCGTTTTTAAAAAGTTTAACTACTATTTAACAATATGTATAAACAACAAAAGCTTGAGGAGGTTTAGTCTTCCAGATTCCTGAAGGCTTGTTGTAAATCCTCGTATAGTTGATCGAAGTCGGCCTTGATCTTAGCTTCACCATCCTTGACAGGGTCCTACAATAGAAAGAAATAAGAAAACGTTAGGCCTATAAATTGGTGAGGGTACTTTTCTAGGCAAACCTTGAACTTCATGGAAGACAGTTGGTACATAATGTTGCCCATGGCCTCCCTGATCACGTTCCACGTGATCTTATTATCGGACTGAGCGGTGGATTCAACTGAATGACGGGCCATATCGTAAAAGGCAATGATGTTTCTCAGCATACCGACTGTCTTGTAGAATGGGCAGAAACGATCGTATGAAGAGTAGGAATTCTGTTGTAGGAAATCGTCCTTGAGCAGTTTGGCAACCTCGAGAGTGATCTTATCGGTTTCAGCTAATGAAGCCTTACCGACGAGTTGTACAATTTCCGAAAGATCTTCTTCCTCTTGCAAGATTTCCTTGACCTTGGTCCTAAGTGGCACGAATTCGACAAAGTTCTTGTCATAGAAATCATCTAGCGCACGCATGTATTTACTGTACGAAATTAGCCAGTTGATAGATGGGAAATGTTTGCGTTGGGCCAGTTTTTTATCCAAACCCCAGAACACCTGTACTATACCAAGTGTAGCAGAAGTGACAGGATCTGAGAAATCACCACCAGGAGGTGATACAGCACCGACAATGGAAACGGAACCCTCACGTTCTGGGTTACCCAAACATTTAACACGACCGGCACGTTCGTAGAAGGAGGCCAAACGGGCACCCAAGTAGGCTGGATAACCAGAATCGGCAGGCATTTCAGCGAGACGACCTGAAATTTCACGAAGAGCCTCAGCCCAACGAGATGTAGAATCAGCCATCATGGATACATTGTAACCCATATCACGGAAGTATTCGGACAAAGTAATACCAGTGTAAATGGAAGCTTCACGAGCAGCGACAGGCATGTTGGATGTGTTAGCAACAAGAGCGGTACGTTTCATGATCGATTCGGTGACACCATCGATTTCAACTGATAACTCGGGGAAATCACGAAGTACTTCAGACATTTCGTTACCACGTTCTCCGCAACCGACATAGACAATAACATCCGAATTGGAATACTTGGACAAGGCTTGTGAGATGACAGTTTTACCACAACCGAAAGCGCCAGGAATGGCAGTAGTACCACCTTGGACACAAGGGAACAATGAATCCAATACACGTTGACCGGTCAGAAGTGGATGATTAGCAGGTAACTTCTCAGTAACTGGACGTGGTTGACGTACAGGCCATACTTGCAACATACTATGTTTGCTGATCTCTCCATCGAATTCGGTTTCCAAGACAACATCCTCGACATGGTAGTTGCCAGCTGGTGCAATATAACGAACTGTACCCTTGGCACGAGGTCCAACGATCATCTTGTGCTTGACGAGAGTATTTTCATGTACCAAACCATACAAATCACCTCCGGTAATGTGTGATCCAACTTTTACGTTGAGTGGATTGAATTCCCATGCAATGGAACGGGATAGAGATGGCACATTAACACCCTTTGGAATGTAAATGGAGTTGGTCAGCTCGTTGATGTCTTTCAATGGACGTTGGATACCGTCGAAAATGCTGCCCATAATACCGGGACCTAATTCAACTGAAAGTGGCTTACCAGTACGCAATACTGGATCTCCGACAGTGACACCAGAAGTTTCTTCGTATACCTGAATGGTGGCCATGTCACCTTCAAGACGAATGATTTCACCCACTAGCTCGAAGTAGCCGACACGCACCAACTCGTACATAGCTGATCCAGACATGCATTCTGCTGTTACGACTGTAAGAAAATGAAACTGCTTTAGAAAATGTTTTTGGGGCGAAATAAATGTCAAACTTACCGGGACCGGATACGGCAAAGACACGTCCATATATGGACTCCTTCTCCTCGTCATCGAAGCATTTCAAATTGGACATTGTGGTATTGGTTTAGCTGGAATGAGAAAAACGGCAAAACTTTTGAGTTTAATTTTTTTTTTTTTTTTTTTTTTAAGAATAGATAGATACAAAGAGCGTTTTGAAGTAAGGCCCATCAATCTGGGAACATATGTATTCAGCTCATAAGTAACTTGGCTTTCGAGATTTTTGTCGCCAATTCTATACAGCATAGAAGATATAGAGAAGCTTGGGCAGATCTTAAACGTAATGGAGCTTGAATCAGAGATTAAGGGCACACGTGAAACGATGGTCATTTGGGATGAGAATATTGGAATTCAGGTTGAGGCAAAGCAGACAAGGCAACATATGGTATAACTAAACCCTCTTCAACCCTAACTTAGCATGGTCAACTGGCGTTGCAGGGTTTGTTATCAACGAAGCTCAGTGTAGTTTTATTGTTGAGATATCTGGGTTCAAAACTTGGTCAACACCAAATAAAAGCAGAAAAACTTGTCTAATATTCTGTCGTGAAAAGTCTATGAAAAGTCTCTCACTTTCTCATAATATAAAGAACCGATCAACACAGTGAGTGGGAGAGATTTGACTTTGATCCAAACCGGAAATTCGTGTAAACAGTGAAAGAAAACAGGAACCTTTTGGTTCCAACGATGCGTTAAACGTTTTTTTATTGGATTTCATATATAGCACCAGATTTGCTCACCTTTAGTTAAGTGATCGCCAAAGAGACTTCTTCTACCATTTAAGAAGCCCTACTGTCCTTCCCAAATTCACAAGCCCGTCAGTTTAAGTGGACAGTTAGGGAGTGATTGATTCCGGTTAGAGCAAGAAAGCCTTTCCATCGGAAAAGGTATAATATGTTGAAGGCTTTCAATTTTTAATATATCTTTGTCTGTAGCGATACAAATTAAGGTATATCACGGGCATCGACGGTGATAAAAAAATAACAACTGGTCAACGGAGTTGCAATGTGCTCAACCAAACATTGTTTTACTTGGGAAGGACGAGAATACATAGTCATGTGTCCATACTATATTCAAGACTGGACTTACAGATGCATCTCTTACGGATTTTATCATGCCTGCTTAACTGATAGAAGTGTGGAGTTAGTGACATCATATGTAGTCAAGTGGGACTGAATGACATTAAATGAAATAGATCCATTAGATGAAAGATTAGGGAAAGAAGGCCTAGTTTTGGGGTTATGTCAGATCCTTTACACGACCATATAGGCAAAAGTCTGTGTTCAATAGGTACTTGGAGTTTATAAAGCATAAAATAAGTATCAGTAAGCGCTAGAACCATGAGAAGAGTAACTATGAATCCACGACTTGAGTGGGTTACTAGTATTTTCGGACGTCTATCACATTGGAGTTTTATTGGGCCGAAATGAATACATTAAACGTGGTTTAAATATCGCTAAAAATATTAATTAACATCGCCGTAACCGGTTCCATGCCCATCAGCTAAAAAAAGTATAACTTGACTATATAGACGGACTTTTGTTCTCTAAAAAGTGAAAAAGAGTCTTCGGAATCGAACACCTTCAAGTTCCGGTAGTAAGTCATATCTGAGAATTTATTCGATGTTGTGAAGTGCTGAAGACGAATAGCATGATATGTGCCCTACACATGGTAAGTGTGGGTCAAGTATACAACCTGCATCGTAAAATCATAATTGCACGAAACGAAATCAACACACATATCATACTTCTTTACCTTTATGACCGGACTATGCAACGTTAAGTCCTAGATAAATCTACTCTGCAAATCCAGCCTCAAGATCAAGGGCTGCAACACGGAAACATCCTATATTGCAGAAGCCGTATAGAGAGCAGAAATTCACGGTCAGTTTGCAGAGTAGATCTAGAAAGACTTCGCATGAAAATGAAAGATACTGTGACAAGAGGAACATCAAATTGGTCATTTATAGTCGCAAGATACGTCCAGAGCCTTTATCAATTTTTCTCGGAATCCTACATTACCAGAATCATGTGCGTAGGATAAGCACCGTGTTGCCGAGAGGCTATTACAAATATCTCTTCTGTTGTGCTTGGCTAAACATGAAATCCATGGTTTGAAGTACAAAAGTGATGGACATTTAAAGTCATGCCATGTTGAACGTAGACATGCTGAATTACTTGCCACCACTTTATGTTTGATCTTTCTGGGTTTCCGGAAGTTCATCGGTCTGACAATTTCCTGTAATTCCCTTATGCCCCGGCATCCAACAAAGCTAAATGTTGAATCCAACTTGATTTTTTAAACAGATACGGATATCTTTAGCAACTTTCACGTTTTTATGAGGCGCAAGTCTTACAACCGAGACATATATCCCGTGAGTTATACGGGGTTGTAAGCCCGATTTATTTAAAATGGCTTTTTTATAAATAACAAGTGTTACTATCGATTTTTAAGCTTTCAGTCTAGAACAAGTGTTGAGCTTGTACCATAAACGAAGGGAATTCACTATTTCCTTGAGGGAAGGAGCTGGACTTTGTGGGAGTTTGCATTAGATAGATCTATCCATTTTGTTAGCTTGCGGGTAGCGTTTTGTAGGAGTTCCTGAAACAGCAATGCCACTAGTATTTGAGTAAGAAATTTACCTGTAACCCTCCGCTTTCAAGCATATCCATAACCCTCATGCTGAAGAGAAGAAAAGATAGAACGCCATCTTAAAGCGCTTAAATGTTAACAGATATCTCGGCAAATGTTTTATCATTTCATCATAAGCTCACATATTGAGTTGTATATTTTCAGAATAGACAGTGTTTCTGCGATCCCAGATGATATTGTCAAAAGCGTCTTCTTCATCTATAACGTATGCAAGTCACAGGCAATATATTGATATCGGTTAGTATCTCAAGTTCTTTGTAATTCATTTTTTACTCTTCAGCTGCGGATAAAAACTTTCTTGCATACAGATTTCTACCCCGAGCAGACTCATTAAATTCCGTAAAGTCTAGGATCTTAACATTTCGGCTCAAAACAGCCCAATCTGCTGACCCTTATTACAGGAAGAACTTTAAGATAGTCAAAAAAGAAGGTTTTCCTTGTGGTGAAGGGAGATCCTCATCATCGATATAGTTCTTTCTATAGTCGTTGAAATAAAGACCAAGTCTATTGTCGGCTTGCCAACTAATCCGTGGCCTGTCATGAAGCCCACCCACAAGAAAGCGGTTTAAACTTTCAAATCTTATAGTGCTGCTTTGTTCGCCTTTGCTTTAACAAAGTTGAAGGAGCTTGCAATGTCGAGAAATTCCATCAAAACATATTTCTTGAGGCAGAAATTTCTTTCTATAAAATGCAGAATGGATTGTACTTATTAATTCTTGCAGTATGCGTGAGAGCCCTCAAAGCGATTGATCGGCAAAGTGGTAACTATCCTATAACTTGGAATGGGCCATCAGTGCAACAAGTAAGTTGGTACCGATGTGCTTAAATGGATAAATCCGGTAAATGGATTAGTAAGACCTTATGCAGGCTAAAATGGCAGGAGCATGTAATGACAGTAACATATTGCTGGCCTACTACGCAAACCAATATGGAAGAGATTAAAAGGATGTGACGGGCCAACTCGGCACGAGGAATGTTCGGACGTTTCTGCAGTTAGCAGATGAAGTTAACTGCTATCCAGGAAGTGCGATGGGATGGGCCGGACATAAGGAGGATGAAAACTGTGATATATACTATGGTGACTGCTATATGGAAAAAAACCAGCGCTTATTCGAATGTGAATTTATCATATGCGGCAGATTTAGAAAAGAAATCTTGAGCTTCGGACACGTAAGGAAGCATTCAATGACAATCCTCATCAAGGCTAAATTCGCTATTAGTCTAATATGCGCCATGCCCTTCAGGAGACAAGAACGATGCGACTAAAGAATGTTTTTACGAGCTCCTCGACAAAACATATAGGGTGATTCAGCGTGAGGTTTGATTTTCAATAGCCTTTTTTTGACAGAACATGGATTACTCCTATCAAACTTCTTTATCGTTTTTGTTCAGTATCGTTTGGCAAGTTATTATGAAAAAACTCACACTACAATGTTTAGCTGTATTACGAAAATCAGCGTTCTATGAGTAATGTTTTTCGTGTTATTCGAGGAACTTACGGTGCGCATAATCGACCTACTGAAACCAATATTGTCAATACCGTTCACAAATTTGAGTCCCAAATTACATAAGCGGATGACACTCGATCGGATAGACCACATCCAGCACGTAGTGAAGAGATTAGAGCAGCTGTAGCTGAGAGTGTACGCGAAGAATGGTACAAATTGATTCGTCGTCGTTCTCAGTAGCTTGGCTTGGCGTATTCGACAACTTGACGTATTTTACGTGAGGATCTCGGCCTAAAAGCGTACAAAATTTAACTTCTGCAAGAATTGAAGTCAGGCAACTTTCAGTGAATGCCGATTGACGCTTTGGAAGCCAACATTACTCGTGTTATCCGTGAGATACCAGTTGTTATGCTCGAACGAGTCGTCCAAAATTGGACTTTCGGAATGGACTACCTCAGACATAGTAGTGGCCAATATTTACATGATGTCATTTTAAAAAGATAAATGCCATGAATTGTTCTTTAAAGCAGTTATAAAAATTTTAAGTTCACTTTCAAATTTATGTATTCTATTTTACATTATAAATCAAACCTTACGATGAACCACCCTATAAAAGCAATGCCCGAAGTATGACGTTGAAATCATACTAAGTGATTTTGACACCAGGATGGGAAAGTAGGACATATTTGATAGGATAGTTCATTAGCATAGCCTACACATAACGACCCGTCTGGCAACGGGCTTGACTTTGCGGCGAAAAGAAATATCACTGTAGCAAGTACACGGCTTCCTCTTCTCACTTTACACTAAGGGATATGGGAAAACGTTAACTCAAATTGATTACAATGCGATTGATGTAAGACATGTCGCCAGTAGTCAGAACATCTGAACTGACTGCGCACTCGTATCACTATGCTGCCAGCATCAAGTACCGAAGACCAACAGATGTGCTGAGTTTCACTTAACCACCACCAAGAAATGCCTAGTTTGATGATGAATACCGACGACGTTGTAACGATGGAGCGCTACGAGCAGAAGGGACGAAAAGATCATCGGTTTCTCCAGAATAAGCAATTGAAAGGTTGTACTCCAGGAATAACGTACGTTTTACCAACAGGTAAAAAGAACGTGTCAAGAAGGCCTGTGGAGATAAAAAAGGAAACCTTGTGGTAAATTCACAGCCGGTGCTCAGAATATGGAAAAACATTTTCTGCAGAAAAACATCTCGCCGCCAGGCAGAGTAGAACTTTCAACTTAGACTATAATAGCCCAAACTTTTATCCACCTGAACAAAATAAAGTGAGTATAGCAAAATCTAAGCTCAAATTCAACAAAGTAGTTAGTCCTGATGGCATACTTGCCGAGGTATTCAAAGCTGCTGAAAATGATTTTGTGTAGAGCGTGCACCAATTTATTTCTCAGGTCAGAGGAGGGTATGCCTGATGAATGGAATCTCAGTATCGTTATCCGGATCCACAAAAACGCAGACTCCCTCTCCTCAATATCGTATACAAAATCTTATCTCTGACTTTATGTCTGGAACCCTTCTCCAACAACCTGATTGATGCCTATCAGTGTGGTTTCAGACCACAAAAGTCCATAATTGAAAAAATCTTCACACTCTGGCAGATCCCGGAAAAAGGTCAAGAAGTTTAAATTCAAATAAGGCCGGATATGACAACATTTATAGAGACGAGTTATATAGAAAGAGTTCATCCGGCCGTGCAGAATGACGATTGAGAACGCCCGCTACTTCGACAGTCGGTAACAGATTAACCGAGACCTTCGATGTCGAAAAATGTTTGAGACCCAAGTAAATACTGGAGGCATAGCCCAACTTAAATTTTCGCAATTACTAGCGTATTGAGGTGATACTTACATAATTGGGACGACTGAACGGGCTTCAGTCATGCTGTGCCAGTCATTGTGTATCCCTTCATGCTGTCAACGTGAAGACACACACAATATCGACGAATTAAACAGAACATTACAGTCAAAAGCTATAATTTGGAGGTAGTCTACCTTGAATTATGTCCATAACACAGAAATAAAACGAAGAATTCGAAATACTAAGTATACTCTGTATAGGATCATCCCCGTCCTACTTTTGGAGCTGAGGCACGGAATCTATCGAAAGCAAATTATGATATCCTCAGTCGTTTCGAGAGTAAAATCCCCCGAAAAATACATATTCAGTTCCGTTTGCAAGGACGGACTGTGTAGAAGATTCAACGATGGATAATACGAACTGTACAGTGAAATCAACCTAGTCAGGAAACTACGTATCAGTCGCCTGAGAGAATGATATCAATGCTTCGAAAGGAACAACGCAGTAGAGGAATACTTCACTTTAGGTGGCGCGTAAAATTAGAGGTGGACCTTAACCGACTTAGTTAGGGTGCGCAATTAGAGGCAGTTACCAAAGACCGGGCTAATTGGAGGCCTAGGCTCTACAATAGCGTCATCTAAGTAAGTAAGTAAGTTGGTAAGAAGGTTAGATCTATGCTCCGAAGAAAAAGGTTGTCAATGAAATATTTCAAGATTTTCTGAAGGAAGAGCACTTTGGGTATGAAAACCACTAAGTCTCTGATTAAATGAGTAGGATAGCTTAGTCATGCACAGTTCATGGATACCCTTACTCCAGCCAACTTTAACCAGCTCGGTTTGCGTAATTTAAGGCAGCTGGCTCTGAACTGAGGTGGATAGAGACTCAAGTCTGTTTAAAAGCCGCAATCCAAAGCAAAGTAGGTAGGAATTGTAAATCACCTCAAACGACTCAGTAAGGACAATGATACTTTTCTTTTCGATGTTATCCTCGAGCTGACGGATGATATCCCATTTTTAAAGAAAAAACCTGGCAAATATCTACCCTTTCCCAGTAGTAAACGCAATTTACACGATTTTAACTGGAAATTCGTCTTACAAAACCATATTCGTTTGCGTAGTAGGCGCAGATATTGCAATAGAAAATCATTTAAATGCTTTAATGTGCGGGTCCGTACCACAGACGACACATTTTCTTGCCCTTAATGTATTTATCTCGCCTTAAAAATAATCAAATCAAATAATCGTGCACCCGCACGAACAATAAGTAGAAAAACAAATCACATGATTGACTCGGATACCGAAATTTTTTTTTAAACTTTTCTGGAGGTTACGTAGAACGCACGTATGGGCGTAGGTACCTGAGAAATACCTTTACGGTGATCAGTGCAGTAGCAACTCTTTCGAATATTAATTTCCGATTTTTATATTATTTTACGACACAAGCTGAATACATACCTGAACTTCTAATCTCCCCCTGATTCGTAACAGATACGAATGTTAATAATGTATATATGTACGTTCATTCCATATATCATTACGAAGCGAACACAGTACGATGCTAACTGCGCAGATAAAGCGAGATCTTAAATAAAAAATTAAGTCAACCTTCCTGCGCTATAACTCGAGTAGATGCGCAAACAAATTTCTGGATTCAGGAGATTAGTAACCGAATTTCAGAATACTCCTGGACATACAAAATTAAAAACCAATTTTCGTCATTCAGCCACGAATGGATTCCAAGCAGAAGAGCTTAACTCTAAATTGTTACATAATAACGACAATAACGACAAATGAAATGATAATCTCGATAACGACAAAACAAATAAAATAAATCCACCACCAAACCAGACCCAATTCTCACCAGAACCAGATTCTCATTTCAACAACAACTCTTACTTAATTTTCAAATTTATTTAACGAGCGTCAATTTGAAATTCCTCCCCACAAATCTAAAAACAATCGTCTGGTTCCCTACAATTCTCCCCTTTTTTCATCACAACCATCAAAAAGGTCTAGTTAGCTTTATTCATAACCCCCAAATCCCACCAAACTCGGTATCAGAGAAAACTTTTCAAGATAAAAAGCAATCGCGCACAAAATGTCATCACAAGACCTGTCACATCAGCTGACCGAAAAACCGATTTTCCACCCATTTCACGGGGTCTACACTAACCTCAAATCGGTTTCCGAAACAAATTTTCCCAATTTCTCCAAAATTTATCAAAAATTTACACTTTTAACGATTTTTTAAAATTTTTACAAAACTAAAACGTCAACCAGCACATGACAGCGATTATTCTCCATCTCTATCTCATATTTTCAAGTAACAACTTAAGTCGAAAGCTCTCCTACGGTTTGCCTTCGAAAAGCTTTCGAATCATAAGACCTCAATAGGTCAGCTGACACAAAATTTTACAAATAAAAAAAAAAAAAAAATAGAACAAATTCCGTTCAACAAAATTTGCCAATTTTCTGCTTAAAATTACTCAAAATCGTGTGCAGTTCTCCTTGGAAAACACAAAAACTAATGCAACCAGCAACATTTTGACAGAATATCGACTGAAACTTGCGAATTTTCGAAGATCGAACGTTTGGCTTACGAATGGCGATCACAGCTCTTGACAGCTCAAATTTGTAATTTTAACTCTGCTGGTTTGTATTGGAAAAAATATTTCAACAAAATTTAACACAATTACCGTTGTTTGTTAGTGAATCCGCTAAGTTGAATTGGAATTGAAAATTTTCAACTTTTCCTTTGTTATTTGGCGAAAGAATTTTTTTTTTTTTTTTGAGTCTACGAGTCTACACTTGAAACGAGAAAGCGTTGCGTTTCACCAACAGAACAAATACCTACTAAGCGCGATGGTTCGCTAGTAGTAGGTGGGAACCGATACGCGTTCCAGTGGCTTACACATGATCGGGGGCTTTTTCCAGTTTTCTTCTTTGCAGTGCTTTCCGGTGTACGTAAGTCAATTGGAGGCTTTTATTCCAATGATTGTGTGCAAGTGTGTGTAGTAGGAAGCTTATTTGGTGCTCCACTCGGATAGTGTAGATTGAAGGTTTGGTGAGTTACGATCGTTGAATTAAGGTGGAGACACAAGACGAGTGGAGAATGAATTTCAAGAAAAAAGACATAAGAAAGGGACCAGCAAATGGAGAAGTGTCTTTTCTTCTCTTCAATTAAAACAGTTAAAGTTTGACAAAAGCGTTTCGCTAAAAGGAAATTAACCGCCTGTTTTGGGGAATCAAAATGATTAGGTGCTACACAGTAACTTGGCGGATTTATGTTTTAACGTGTGAACATCTCAAAAAATTTTAAACAATGCTGTCAGAAGTTGGCGTCTTTTAAGTCATCGAGGATGCATGTCGTGCACAATGTCTCTGTGGTCAGTAGAACACCGTGCATTTGCTATCGAGGCGGTTTTTTGAAAGTGGCTATTCTTTCGTTTTTGCGTTCGGAATGGCTAAGGATATCTTCACTCGACTCCATGATTCTGCACCATAAGGCAGGATAATGCTCTTATATAGAATCCCTTACTGTTTCCTGAGAAGGGCATTATTACTCATTTGTCTTCTTAGGCCCAAGAAACAGCAATTGGCGATTGATATCAACTATACTGAGTCGAAAGCAGATAAACTGCGTTTCATACTGAGTCTCACTTCCCAGGCAACCTAATCGGAACTAGTTCACGACAAGCTCCTATCAAAAAAGCTGCTAGTGAGCTGAACAACACAACGCGCCATAGATGCTTGTATATTTGTATATTGAGCTGACGGATAAGGCCATTAAGCATTCTGTTGCTTCTTTTGATGACTTCAGGTCACCTAGCACAAATGGTGTGTACCAAGTTATATTACAAAAAAGTATAGACCAGCTTCGGGCAACTCTGAAGAGAATTTCCACTGCTAGCCTGGTACTGGCATACATAACAAATCCTTGGCGAACATTGAGAGTGGCAAAGGAGGACTAATCGCTGAAAAGCACCAGGATAATGGTCGTGATTCATGTGCGGAAAACCACCTTGCGAATGCATTCTCTGTCAGCGATGCAACACGTCCACTAACGTTGAATATCCTAAGATAGTGCGATTCAGAATCTGGTAGGCAGAATTGAAGGCGCACTCGACAGCAAGGAATACGCTCTGGGCTGAGGGTACTCTCGACAACGCAATTATTGATGGCACGTGCAATGCTGATGAATAGGACATTGATTGCGGATGCTGGCTGTGGCCAATATGTGGTGACGGGGGCAAACAGGAGTTACCCGCTAGGTGGTGTTCTGTATCCAAAGCTATGGTGCACGTTGGTCGACTCACTGCTCAACGTGCTCAATAGTTCTGAAGTCTATGCACAAACATACGCGGATGATGTAGTTGTACTGTATGTTGGGTCCTGTCAAACAACTGTCTGCTCTGAAACGCAGGCAGCCCTAGACGTGGTCGAAGGGTGGTGAGCCAGAAATAAGCTTCAGTCAATCACCTCAAAACTCAGATTGTTCTCTTACGAGAAAAGGTAATTTGACTAGTCGAAAGCCTCTAAAGCGCTGTCGACCTTCTGGCAATACAGAGGAGCTTTCGACAAAACATGGGGCCTGCCATTGAGAAGGGTCCTTTATATCTACCTGGCTATGATAAGGCAAATTATATCCTCTGGTGAAAATACGTGATTGTTGCTTTTACTTGACTCAAGACAACGCTTTGTCTAGACGCACTGATTAATCTCCATCATCTTGATATTCATGGGCTGCACTCTCAAAGCCATCTTCCAACTAAAAAGAAGTGGTATTTGGTACAACACGCAATGGATCTTTGATGACCTTGCGCGAGGGTTGTTTTATGAATCCGGTCTTATGGACATGCCGTCCGATGCAATGATACTGGCCAGAATCTGATCGACTGGCTTCGGCCAGAATTTGAGCCGGGAAAACCAATATAGGATGTAGCGCTGGTATCTTTCTGGAGGACGACAACGTTAGATTTCACTTCACGTTAGGAAAGCTGGCATTTGTCTTCCAAGCGGAAATTTACGCAATCCTAATTGCATATTGCGGATAATGGGTGGAGGGGCGAAGCATTTGCACTTGCAAAAGCCTTTTTAAATCCTCTTACGACTTCCATGCTAGTTTAAGAACGCATTCGTAAAGCAAAATTCAGTGACCTTTGTCTACGATTACGGATTACGGGAAATAAAATCGCCGATAAACTTGCCAGGCAAGGCTCAGAGGAGAGTATTTAGGACCCGAACCTATGTTAGGTTTGCCTGCGTTCTTGGTTATGGCTTCGATTCATAGTTGGGTCTCATATGAGCACAACTGCAGATGACATAACTCCCTCAGATGCAGGCAGAATAAACAAATGCTTCCCGACAACTTTTGGAGGTCAGCGACCTTCTCATCTCAGGTTGCTTACTGGTGTCGTGACAGGGCATTACACTTTTGGTAGACACTTAAATGTGCTGGGCATAAGTAACGCAACATCTTGCGATTATTGCTGCGAAACTGATGACAACGCTCGCATCAGGTTGCCTGTACTCGGCGCTGAGGTGGTGGGTGTTGGTACTGTAGGCACTTTATCACTGAAACGTTCACTTAGATTTCATTAAAAGGAACTTTACAAGGAGTACAGCAGACTAGTTCCTTGTCAAAGTGCTCTGTTCCGACAAAAAAACTCTTTAAATTCCTATGAGATGTCACTATAAGAGCTAATAACGGAACTGAGGCATACAAAGACCCTGATTGCCTCGAAGTTATAGCTGCTTTACATAGCTCGGTAATTACGTTCGGTCCAGCTGATCTGTTGTTCATAAGATTGAATTTTACTATTCTTGCTTAATTTCGGCAGGGTGAATGGATCGCTCGGTTTTCCTATACAATGGTTTCTAGACAGAATCTGCCTACAGTCTGCAGAAGCGGTTTTCTGCATCATCAGTACTATGACTCTACTACTATGTTTCTGTGTTCAGCTTAATATAACTTTGTTCAGATCTTTTTGATCACAGAGGTGCGCTCTCATTTTTCGGTGAAGTGTGACTTTATAGGCGAGTAGACGTAGACGTCTTTCGATTATAAGAAGTGAGTGATCCGACATTTATAATTCTTTTTAATTTCTTTCTGGATACTAAGCTTAAGGCATCGTATGCTATAAAGTAATGTTCGACGACTCAGCAAAGCCAATTAGTCTTAGTCCGTTTTCAGACGCAGTAGCATACAGGCTATATTTCCCACCAAAAATGTTCTCCCTTAGTACGTCGTCTTTTTCATCTGTGAGAGCATGAGGGTATATCAAATTGATGTTGGCGGTTAACGCATTGTTGTGCATTGTTATAAGGCGTTCACTTATGTGTTAAAAGCTCAATATTTCTGACCTTAATCTGTCGCTTACAGCAAATCCGCATCCAAATAGACGTAGTTTGTTGTCTCTGTAACAATCACAGTAGTATATGTCACAGATTTTTATCCTTCTCTTGCCCGCCTTATTCCACTGCACTACCTGAATACCGCTGATATTTGCTTTATAGCAGTGGAAGATGCAAGTGGTTTGTTCAAGCAGTTGACGGCTTCCTCCAGTTGTTCAGCTTCAAGCGGTCTGCTCAAGTAGTCGAAACCTCCGCCAGTTATTCAGCTACAAGCGGTCTGTTTAAGCAGTCGAAGACCTCCGCCAGATATTCAGCTACAAGCGTTTTGTTCAAGGTTCGAACATACTATGTTCAGATATGAACGTCGTTGTCCTTTTTTCATTTTGCAGAATCGTCAGTAGTCCCGGATTCATTCATGTGCTGCTTCAACAGAAAATCGTTCACGGACTTTGTAAACTACCTTGGTGTACTCTACCCTTAACTTTGAGTTCTCCGATTATACCTGCCGTGTTTCTAACTTTCGTTTTACCAAAATCGTACATCAGTCTTACATAGATTCCGAAATCATAGCGCCCTTCTTTTAAGATTTCTGAGTCTTTTTCGAGTGTATTTTCCAAGTCGATCTTCATTTTCATTTTCATCGAAGCTTCGCGATATTTTTTCATAATTATCCGTAAGCTTTGGATGGTTTCATATCCACGGCGATTTTCCATGGAGTTTAATAATATTGCCATGAAGGCTGTTTTCGTGTTTTTAGCTTATATGTCCGTGCTTTGAAGTGCTAGAGCACGTACTTGATTGGTTTTTTTTTCTTTTCAACGTTCGTAGTCTAACTCAAGACGTACTTTTTAGGAGTCACTATTTCTGCTTTACTTGATCCAAGTCATATTCTACCTATGGTTCCACCACCAGTTTTTTAATTATGTGGAGCCGAAATTTTGAAATATCGAGTAAAATCTTTACCCCACTTTCACATTTTATTTCAAAGTCTTCCAAATTTAGCGCTCAGAGCGTAGAGTTATTCCTTATCTAAGTTTTGCCAGTTTCTTCTGTTTGACCAGAAAAATTTTGCGTCCAAACCACTTAAAATCATGTTGCTACAGTATTCGAGGTTTGATTCCTCTTCGCGTTCGTTTAAGTCTGAACTGAGAAAAAGCAATTTATTTCCTTGGCATACTACTTAAAATCTCATCAAGATTGCCTGAAAATATCTCGCCCCTTTCCTTAACGCTAAAAACATTCCAAGTTTCGCCATTAATTATCAGTTTTATTGACATGCGCTTACGATAACCTTTCATAGAAATTCGGCTGCCAGGATGATGGCGTCTTATATTTTCCGGTTCGTAACAATATATTTTGTATTTTGCAAGTTCAAGTAGCGGGTCTTGTTTCGATCATGTCGCCACATGTTTTCTTGAAGGCATACCATATTACATCGATTTTATGTTGCCGTAATTCATTTTCTAGTTCGAAACTTTTATCCATCATTGTGCCGACGACGTTCCAGTTTACGATTCGTAGTTTATCTCTTAAAAAAGCTTCATATTCCTGAGCTCTGTCACGAATACTTTACTTCGCCTCGGGATCACTCTTCCGCTTGTTGTGCCTTCGTACTATTCCTCTTTCATCCACGTGGCATTGACATTCGTGTATGTATGAATATATCATATATCAGATGTGGGAATCTGATCACATGTATAGGCTTAGGTTAGTCTTATTAGATGTTAAGGCGCCTGTGGTGCTTTATGATTTTTTCTCATTTTGTCGCCTGTACCAAGATACATGAGAAAGAATTTCGGCAATACACTTTAGCACGTCTCTTTAAGATTCTTGACCTGACATTGCCATTTCGATAAATCTAACTTTGTTGTGAAAAGTCTTGGACAAGCGCAAAAGCTTTGGTCTCCTTCTTTGAATAAAGTTAAAGTTAAGGGACCAGTTATACAAATTTTATTGAAACAATTTCACTTGAATTCCTATGGCCAGCTCAGATGCCAGACCTTTAATAAAATATCTCATTTAACCAGATAAGTACCCTTTCCAGCCCTTGGCTGTATGACTTCATATTACTCTTACATTAAACCGCGTGAAATTTTATTAAAACGTACCGATCGTCGGCATAAAATTATACGCCGCCGACATGATAATTAATTTTTCATTACTTGTAATCACGTTATGGATAAGTAATGGCAAATATAAATGAAAATTAAAATATCCTTGTACTCCTTCATTTGCATCCGCGTAGGTATAAGAGTACAGCATCGGGCAGTAATCCAACATGGAAATGAAAATATTTTCACTTGTATTCTGCATTTCAAATTGAGAATCATAACATCGAAAAAATGCATTACCAACTGATGAGTCATTTTTGCCACTCACTTACGAGCATTGATGAAACATACAGCAACGGTAATTGGGGGTATAATGTGTATTTCTTATTACTCAAGCGTAAAATACTGGATTTCGAGTTTCAGATTTAAATAATTAAGAGTAATGGGATGAGGAGATGTTTTTAATTCTTTATACATATTTTCAAAAAGTGGCAACACTTGAGTAGCTGAAGTATGAAGTACAGGGATGGTTTTCAGGGAGAAAATTGGAGGCGGCTTAAGTAGAGTATTTTCTATGTCAAAAATGTGGAAATCAAATCAAGTGGCGCTTTGTAAGTCAGGCGAAGAGGACGGCACTGTTTCTGTCTAATTGGAATTGGTAGATCAAAGATTGAGTTGGTTGGAAGAGTTTGATAGTTGAGATATAGGGCAGGACCAATCACTTTGGAATGCAGCGTAGCCAAAGCCAAGAAAGGCAACAACTGATATTCAACCACACCATTGTCGACGAATATCAAAAGTTAGCAAATAATTATGGGAAAACATCGTGAGGCTTCAATCTATTTGGAAAAGGCAATGGAAGGAGACCCATTGAGAGATTTCAAAATCAACCCGAAGCGCATTGAAGAGTGATGAACGATGATATTAAAATGAAAGTTAAATACGCAACGGAAGTAAACCAAGAAGTCGAACTTAAACTAGGAGTACACCAAGGCAGTGTACACAGCACATCATCGACTCCAGTACAACTTCTCAACTTTCAGGCAACAACGCGACAAACCCTCAAGCAACTCTTAATAATTAAAGAAAAGCGCTAGAAGATAACATGTTACGAATCGGTCGGAGTAAAGTGTGCCAAAGTGTGAGCACTTTAAATACTTAGGCTTCATCCTTGCCCAAGGAAATTACGATGATGATACCGAACTAAAAGTCAGTGTCGTGGTGGCTTCAATGGCGTTAAAACTCCACTGTATTTTGTGATCGAAAAACGCCGCTTAAAGTTGAGGGTCTGTTATATACGACAGTCGTTCCTTCAGCTTCAACATCGCAATATTGGACGATGTATAGGTTGCTTAAAGGAAAACAGCGGAATGTAACGCATGTGAACGGGTGTAATAAGACGTGATCTTATAAGAAGTGCGGGCATCTTCGAAAGTCTCCACATTAAGAAAGAAACTGCAGGCTGAGCAAATCAGCTAGTTGTACCAAGTTCAACGAAGGTCGTCGAAAAGTCTGGTCCAAAAAGCAATAGAGTCTCAAGTTCCAGCCGAAGTTCAAAAAAGAGGTCGAAAGAAAGAAATACCAGCACTTTTGCCCTCACAAGCTAAGTGACCCAAAGTAAAGTGCCCTGTGGGCTAGTTCCGAGGTGCGCAAATTTAGTCAAACCCACAAGCTGGGTAGCAGCAGTGCAGATATGTGAGAGAAGTATGTAGCTTTAGGTGTTATTGATGTATTACATATTTCAACGGTTAATGTGAGAAGACTACCTAGTTCTTCAGCTATGACTACACATAAACTGTGCTTATTTTACATCCTTATTGCATTCGCTGGATACGGGCTTCTTTCAACCAACTTTGCCCCTTAAACTGTTAGGTGTGAGAATTGAGCAAGAGAAAATAAAAACACTGTAATTCGTTGTCAGAAATAACTGGTCCGCAAAAGAGGGACGTACGGCGGATGAACTCTCATCATTGAATCAACGATGAGTTCAATAGTCAGTATGGAAGATACTTTTTATAGAGTGGCTCATCGTGGGGTTTGATTTATAATGTTAAATAAAATACATAAATTTGTAAGTAAATTTCAAATTTTTACTATCAGTTAAAGGAATAATTCGTGGCATTTATACTTTAAAAATGACATCATGTAAATGTTGACCACGACTACGTTTGAGGTGGTCCATTCGGAAGGTCCAATTTTGGGCGTAGCTTGCTTATTCCTGAAGACCTGAGACTTTACATATCTCCAGAGAAAATAGTTCAAAGGTGTGATATCGGTTAATTTACTATATGAAAACTTGAAATTATGTGCTCACCAAAATGATTTCTCAACAAGTCCATTGTTTCACGCGCTGTATGGCTCATAGCGCCATGCTAACCGAGACCATGTGCTTGAATTTTAGGAAGCACATAGTCCGTTAACATGGTGCGATAACAGTTAACATTGACTGCAATATTCTGATTTGCCTCATTTTTGAAGAAATATGAACCAGTGATTCCACCAGCCATAAACCACACAATACCGTTGTTTTAATAGGTGTAATGGTGGCTCTTGGTACTCTTCGGGTTGCTCATCAGCAAAAATACGGAAATTTTGTTTATTAACTTATCCATTGAGCCAGAAATGGACTTCATCACTGAACAAAAGGTCAAGAAGGTTTTTGAAGACTAGTCAGGGTGATGAAATAAAGACGGTGGCGGTAACTCTTTTAAGCCGAAGTGAGTTACTCACTCCAGAAAATACGACCTCTTTCTCTCAGGTAAGGGGTTTGGAGCTAACTACCCGACTGGTCTCAGATATTAATGGATCTACTACTCTTGACTCAGCAAAAAGAAAAAAGGACAGCTAACCTCGGGTATGCGCGTGGTATGTTCGAACCTTGAACAGATCGCCAAACAATTAGCGGATGCCTATTACCCTTTAGAAAGGTAACAAGCCGGGCACAAGAAAAATGAAAAACTGCGACATATTCTACAGTGATTGCTACAGAGGAAGCAAACAGCGTTTATTTGGATGCAGATTTGTTGTAAGCGACAGGCATCAGTGCTGAAACTCCCACCCTTACAAAAAAATGTTTCTACTAGCTCCTCGACAAAATTTACGAGCAATGTCCGAAGTAATTAGGGAGGACATTTTTAGTAGCACAGTTAGGAGGCAAAGCTTTTCTGAAGCGTGAAACTACAACTTACATTTAATATTACCTTATTATCCACAAAAAAACATGGCAATCACTTGACTATCACATTATCAACCAAATTGATCATCGGCGCAAGTTCCCCCAGTTCCAAGCGGGAAATAAAAACTCGGACCACCACCTCATAGCAGTCAAGGTAATAGTAAGTCTACGGATTGAAATAATACATACATGCCGTTTATAAGAGAGGGCACCACTTGAATTAAATCCATACCATCAGTTAGTACCAACCTTCAAAAGATACGTGTATAAATTTGACAGCTGTCAGACGTTTAGCTCTCGAGATATGGCGTTGTGAGTGAAGCAACTTTTGTTATTGTGAAAAAAAAAAATGGATTCAAAGCAATTTCGTGTGTTGATTTATCATTGCTTTTTGATGGGAAAAAATGCAGCCGATGCAAAGAAATGGCTTGGTAAGTGCTACTCGCACTCTGCACCAGCCGAACGAACCATTCGCAAGTGGATTGGAAAATTTAAAAGTGGTCATACAAGCACCGAAGATGATGCACGCATTGGACGTCCAAAAGAGGCTGTTTCAGACGAAAACATCAAAAAAGTCCACAAAATGATTACGAATGACCGTAAAGTGAAATTGATCGAAATAGCTGAGGCTTTGAAGCGTGTTGAATATATCATACACGAATATTTGGACATGCGAAAGTTCTGTTCAAAGTGGGTGCCGCGTTTGCTCACAGTCGATCAAAAACAACGACGTGTTGATGATTCAGAAGAGTGTTTAAAGCTGTTTAACCGCAATAAAGCCGAATTTTTGTCGGTATGTGACAATGTATGAAACTTTATCCATCACTTCACACCAAAACGACCAAAAACTCAACAGTCGGCTGGCAAGGTTATGGCATCCGCATTTTGGGATACACATGGAATAATTTTCATCAACTATCTCCAAAAGGGGCAGACTATCAACAGCGACTATTACATTGCGTTGTTGGAGCGTTTAAAGTACGAAATGGCAGAAAAACGGCTGCATTTGAAGAAAAAGAAAGTGCTGTTTCATCAAGACAATGCACCGTGTCACAAGTCGATGAAAACGATGGCAAAATTGAATGAATTCGGCTACGAATTGCTTCCCCACCCACCGTATTCTCCAGATTTGGCCCCCAGCGACTATTTCCTGTTCGCAGACCTCAAAAGAATGCTCGCAGCAAAGAGATTTAAGACCGATGAAGAAGTTATCGCCGAAACAGAGGCATATTTTGAGGCTAAACAGAAATTGTACTACAAAACTGGTATCAAAAGATTGAAAAATCGTTTCAATCAGTGTATCGCCCTCGAAGGCAACTATATTGATAAATTAAGTTGAATTTTGCAAAAATTTTGTGTTATACTATAAAACGGCGGACTTTTCAGCCTATGTTGTACCACTTCAAATACGAAGAACAAAGAAACACTGTTACAACGGCAGCAGCAGCAATTTTAGCAGCAAATTTAGAGGGACTTTGCGAATATCTCAACCCCTCGACAACGAACATACCATCTTGATCAAAAATTTCCCGGTGGCGTCACCGTGTTGCGCTCCCATTGTTCCAATTTGAGTTCTGTTTTTTGTTAAGTTGGCATTCCCCCTAAATCTTAGCGTCATAGCTTGACATTTGTAAAAGTTACGTAACCAAGAGTATATCTATCTTTGTGTGTGTTGGCGATTTTTTACAATTTTTAGAAATGACTTTAAATTTGCAACAACGAACTTGTATTAAATTTTGCGTAAAAAATGGATTTAATGGTGCGCGAACGTTGGAAATGTTGAAAAAGGGTTTCAGCAACGATTTTCTAAGGTTCAAAAGTGGTCGTAAGTCAATCGAAGATGATGAGCGCAGTGGCAGACCATTGACATCGAAAACCGACGCAAACATTGATGAAGAAAAAGAAATGTTGGTCAATAACCACATATTAACCATCAGAGAGATAGCGGAGGACTTGAACATTGCCTATCGATCTGTCCAAGACATTTTGGTTAATGATTTGGTTTTACGTCGTGTAACAGAAAAGTTGGTGCCAATACACCAATTTCATGCAAAAAAGAGACCGTGTTGACGTCGCAAAAGAGATGATTTGCGAGGCTGAGCCCGATCACACATTCATCAAAAGGATGGGTTTCTGAGTACGACACGCAATCCAGCCATCAGGCAAGTGAATGGCGTTCACCAAATGAGCTGAGACCAAAAAAACCACGTCGTTTTCAGTCAAAAAAGAAGACAATGCTCACGGTTTTCATGGATTACAACGGTGTAGTGCATCATGAATTTTTGCCAGAAGGCCAGACAGTAAAAAGAGAGAAGCAATTCGCCTAAAGATACCAGAATTGTGGGCAGAAAACTCGTGGATTTTGTACCATGATAACGCACCGTCTCGCACAGTGCCACCATTATTCGTAATTTTTTTGACGAAAAATGCAACAAATATCATCCAACAGCCACCGAATTCACCTGATTTGGCTTCCTGTGACTTCTTTCTGTTCAATCAGGTTAAAAAACCACTACGGGGAACGCGTTTCAGCAGCCGAGAGGAAGTAATGGAAAAATCGCAGGAAGCACTGATGGACATACCGAAAACCGAATATAAAAAATGTTTCGAGGATTGGTTCAAGCGCTGGCATAAGTGTGTTGCAGTCAATGGGAATTACTTTGAAGGGGACAACATAGATTTAGATGAATAAACCTGTATTTTTAATTTTCTGAATGAATTTTTTTGAACTTTTTGAACAAGGTAGTAAATTGCTGAAGACCAATGGGACCGATGCCAGGAAGCCATCAGAAATTTCGCAACTGATGTACTGCGTTTTTTCGGACCAGATTCACGAAATCTATGGTCTTTTGATGAAAGCAGATGTAGATGAGCCCATGAGCTCAACGAGGAAAAAAAGAGAAAAGAACGTCGAATCTCCGGAGGAAAATAGAAAAAAAACTGAAAGAAGAGCGATATTAAGCAAATATAGAGGTGATACTTGGAAATTTTGCAAAAAAAATAAAAAATAACAGGACCCGAACACAGACCTACAGAGATGAATGAGGATACTTTGTAGAGCAGTCACAATCAGTGAGGATATGAAAACCCACTTCTGCAGAATCTTAAGTGAAGACAAGCCAAATACTGGTGAGGAAAGCAAAATCCAAGTTTAAGAACAACAGGACTCCTGAAGCCTAGTTATTTAAGGCAGCGAGAGATGACTGCATGTACCAACTCATTTCCATGATTTGGTCGACAGAAAATATGACTAAAGCTCGTTAGCACCGTTTCCATTATTAACATGAAAAGAGATTCTTTTAACTGCGCGAGTTAAGTCTCATTAACATTCTATCTGCCGTCTTGTATGAATGCCTGAAGCTATTTATGGTTTAATGCCTGGTGAAAATACAATCGCCAAATATACACACTAAGTCCTGGACAAAATAACAATATCAAATCAATACGCATCACCTATTCATTGATTTTAAGGCCGCATATGACAGCATCTATGGAGACGAGTAATACAGAGCCATATCCAGTTTTAGTATCTTAAAGTCATCAGATGATGAAGAGAACAATCACTGCTCCGTAAAAGTCAGAAGCAATCCCCGTACCTCCGACAACATTGATGTCAAAAAAGGCAAGGTCATGTAACTTTTTCAACATCATACTCCCAGTGAAGTTTCATGGTATACGTTTGCGTTGACGGAATTTGGAGGATTTAACGACTAACTCTATGAGCTGTACAGTAACAGTGACTTGGCCAAAAAAGTGCACACTTGTGTCCTAAGATAGCTAGGGCATGTAGGAAAAATCAACACCAACGCTTCATACCGAATAGCCTTCAATTTTAATCCAGACTGACAGTGCACAAGAGGAAGACCTTGCCTTATTTGAAGCGGGAAAGTGGAAGGGGATCTCAACCAACTTGGAGTTAGAACTGGATTCAGTTGGCCAGAGATCGCGCTAACTAGAAAGCCATATTGATTGAGACCCGGATCCACTTGGGCTGTAGCGCCATCGAAGTAAAAGAATGGATGTCCGCTGTTCCGGAAAAGATGTAACAACGAACCGCATGGGCCAAAGAGCGATAATTTTGTTAGATTAGTACGAATTTATATGCGTAAATGGCTTGGACGTATTAAACGTCAGTGCTGCGGCTCGAAAAGTTTTCGAATCCATTTTGTAGGGATAACGCGCGGAAAACGAAGACTTTACGAGAAATTGTCCCCATACGTAGGCAGAGCAAAAACTGCTTAGATTCTATTCATTGGATAGACTCCCTTCCGATTGTTTTGCTTTCTCCCACGTCAACACTACTTAATTGCAAGAGCTTGAAACTAGGCTCTTCTTTCATGTAGAGTTTTGTTACTATTTTTTACAACCCTGATTATTGATGGGCTTTCTTTATTGGGTTAAATAGTCCACAGAGACTTTAACATTAAAATCGTCCTCTTTAGTACAATATCCTCATCAGTTGTCCCCTACTCCGATTGTGGACGACAACTATATTAAAATCTGATTAATCCCGATTAACATTTTCCTTGGGTTTAAAGCCGTCAACCGCAATAAAAAAAACTCTCGTTAATTTGGAATTAAATCACTGTCAATCGCATTGCAAGGAATCTTCCCTTATTAGACAACGAACACAGCATGCCAAGTAATTATTTTCCCATTATCCAGTTGGCGTTACTTCCATTTCAAAACCACAGCATCCCCACCTCAATGACTTATCAATATACGCCTCCATCTAACCCTTAAACAGTCATCCCACTCAGTTGTCCTTGACTTTTTCATCGGGTGGATGAAAATCCGATTACAAGTCATAAACGACATCTCCTTCAGTCTGGGCACATCAATTATATCTCGGAACACCCATGAAGGAATATTTCAACGCTCATCTCTCATAAGAGTAATTTATGAAAACCGATGCCAGACATCGGCAAGAATCTGTGGAGCTGTGAAGTAATAGCTCCCAAGGACATGTTTCAATATTTCACGATTACTGTTTTAGTTTGGAGTGTAAGTTTTGGCACTGTCACCGTAATATTGAAGATCCTTCATGAACTATCTGACAGTATCAGAAATCTGTTCTTGGAACGTGCGTAACTCTTGAAAATTTATCACTTAATCAGAATAAACGTCTACGAGCTGAATTTTACCGTATACAAGTTGTGCGAATATTTAGTTCTCTTCGTGAGTGCACGAGACGTCCTTCAGCGTATCTACATGTACTCCAGGCTTAGTATCGGTTCGAGTAAGCATGTGTCGTGCAATTAATGACGAACCGCAAATTATCGTCATGAATAAATGGAGTGCCAATTTGTTACGCACAAGGGTTTTCACCGAAGCTTAAGGTATTTCCCTTTATCAGCTCTAATGGTAATAATAGGCAACATGCTCCAACAGAGCCCCAAAAATAACAACGACATCGACAACGACAAGGATAACGTCGTCGTCCGTCGGGGTAAAAAATTACAAAACGCTTCATTTGATTTGGTGGCGGTAGGATCAAGATCATATGCCATGATTGATGTATGTACATACATATGTAAGTGCGGTACACCCATTCGTTGTGGTTTCTTTTAATGGATCCTTTTCCGGGCAAGACACACCGGAAGGAAGCGAGAAAAATTACATTCGCTTCTGCCTGTACTATGGAAATGGGATTTTTTCGGATATTAGTTGGGATTTTTCTCATCCCTGTAATCGCTCATTCTTCAGTTGGTGGTTAGTGATTTCAGGACATATTCCAGATTTATGTCGAGAACATTAATACCATGTCATGTGAGACATTTATGTGGGAGATTATTTCTGGTAATTCTCGCTTTTCATGTATCTGTGTGGGGTTGGTAACATAGGGATACGATACTTTGTCCCTGTTACTGTTAATTAAAACCTGCCAGGCATATGGCAGGAATGACACCTGTAATTTTTTTTTCTTTCTCTGTGTCCCGAAAGAACTAGAGAGAATCTTAGTTTAGAGATACGCGTATTCGAGGATTTCGAGATTCTGGAATTCCAGAGTTCTGTATGTGTGAAATGATAAATCGTTTTGCAGGAGAATAATTGATAAGCGGTGTAATTCCATTCGGGATTAGGGAGCTGGTGGGTAAATTAATGCGTTCTACGAAGGATTAAATGAAACGGTTATCACATTTCTGACACTATTCGGGTATGGGACATTTCGTTGGTATTTTACGGTGTCACAGTGTACACGGATACACAACACATACGCAGCGTTGACACGGTATTGGGTTGTGGTTGAGATAGTTCCGTGTAAATTAATTTGAGGAAGGCGTCGGAATTAAGCAGAAATCTAATTACGTGCAATAATTGTAGAAGTCATGTAATGGGATTTCCCGGAAAGGCTTAGAGGAGACAACGATATTAAGACGCACTATCGGTCTTAAGGTGAAGAAAATTCCATAGGTAATCGATGGAATGGTTTCTCTTTTAAGGAGAAATTGTTAGTTATTAAGGAAACAGGGGGGCAAATAGTTGGTGGGTGAAACACATTATGACCTTCTTGTGATGACTTTGTTATCTATAAAGGACCAACGATAAGTGTATACTAGGCCTGACTGTACATTAAGTATCTTGAATCCTATTAAACTTTACCCGAAAGTTCAAAGATTCTAGTGGACACATTCGGCTAGAGAGGTTAAGGAGGAGGTCATGTCAATAACAGATTTCAACTCCAGTCTCTACTGTATTCCTCTTTATTTGGAATAGAGCAGAGGTATGTAATTCGACAGGTAAACAGAGGGAATGGTACAAAATCTGTTTCAGTTGAGTGGGACGCTAATATTAAGGACTTTAATCATTGTGTTTGGTTGCATCGATACATGTACATCTTACTTTGCTCCTGATGAACACTGTTTTAGGAACAGTGTTAGTTAGAAGTCACTAAAGGAAACATCCATCCTTCTGGCATGTTTTCATATTAAACAATGACCTGTGAGGCCTTCTATTATGCATCTGCAAGTTAAAGTTAGTTTTTCAAATGAGTAGGTGCTTCAGTGTTATCTTATCAGATCCGCTTTCTCATCAGCTTTAATAGAAACTTTCAGATTCAGGATGGCCTTGATCCGTTGAATGCCCTCATGCCACAGATCCCGGGGAAAATCCATATCCCGACTTCGGGACGTGTTGGAATTTTATGTTTAAGGGAAAATTCGAACGTGCGTCAGGACCATTAACTTGTAATTGCCGAATGACTCCTTCCGCCGTTGAGGCGAAAACTGTTGAGAAATAGTTGTAGACTTCTTCCTTTGGATGAGCTACCAATCCACTAATCGTTTTCCAGGTCGCTGAATCTATTACATGATGACAATGTTCCTTCATTACAGTGGTAGTTTTCACCCTCTTTTCAATCTTTGATGGATCGCGTACCAAAAATGCTATTTTTTTATAAGATGTCTTGCTGAAGAGCACTGGCCTAACTAACTTAATGGATTCTGGTTGCTTTACCCTTGCTGGCAGTAGAACATTGGCGTGAACTGGACTGGTTACTCTTAACAGAACCCCTGTCGATAATATGGTTTGCTTAGCAAGAAGACTCCTAATCTTGACTTCCTTATCTTTTTTTCCTTCTCTCCAGGAGTCGAATCAGAATAAACATATTCGTAAGGCTTTGTGTGCAGGCACCATTGCTGAACTATATAATAGCAGTTAAGGTCATCGATGCTACATATATCGCCTTTGTGTGATTGATCTGTTAGATTGGTGGAGCGATAAGTAAACAGAGCCTCTGTATTGAAGCTCAGATGATCTGTATTGATCATAGTTAACATGCCGTTAAACACAAGAAGGTCATGCAACTTAAATCCAACGTGAGGATGAGATTGCCTGTAATAAAAGTCCATCAAGACTAATACCGTACATACTATCGTATTTCGGCAAGGTAATGAGAAAACTCGTTAAAGGGTAGTGATGCGATGCCATAAGTACAGAAGCGTTCTAACTTGGCCTCTCACTACCAACTAATACTCTCACCTTTACGTTGGGTACTGGAGGATGCCTAGTACCTCAACTGGAGTTTGTGTAACCAACCCCTTTGGATGGCCGTTTGTGGCAATGGTCGAATGACGCAGAGGGCGGAGTGTCTTCTTATCTAGTCAACCGAATCCGAAGTGAGTTGGTAGCAGCAGAATATCCGGCCTGTTGTCCTAAGGTCAAAACAAAGGGTTGACACTGGAGGATGGAGGTTGTGCCGTCGGACAAACTAAATGTCAGCTACACCCGGAACGTGAATGGACTACGATTTAAGAGTATGTACCTGTAATTTATGCACACTCGGAGACTTCAATACTAAATCTGAAAGTAAAATATCTTTGGCGGGATGGTTGGTAAGCACAGAATCCACGAAACGACAACAGTCAACAGCTACTGACTAATCGATTGTGCAGTAGCTCGTAATACGGTGAAAAGTAGCACTGGGAACCATCAATCAAATCAATGCGAAGTACGAATCCAAAACCCCTTGACGTGCACACATTCCGAGAGGCAAACATCAATAAACAACCTTGGGTGAGTCTATAGAGGGCGTCTGAGTAAGAAACTCTCCACTGTGCAGTCACCCACCACTAATGCCAACAATCAGTGGTACAAGTATCGTGAAATCATTAAGAAGGTAGCTGAAACCACTGTAGGGTTTTAGAGAGAAAGAGCCCGTGGTATGATGATGAATGCGTATACCAGAAGCAGGTGACAGAAGATGCTCATAAGAAGACACTGCAGCGCAAGACACGGCAGCAAGGGAAGAGTATCGAGCCGAAGACGGCCTATGCAGCCTTCCAGCTCCGAGATCGAAACAGTATCCGGAGTCTTATCAAGAAGGCCAAGTATATGGTGGCTTGCTTCAAGACCAGAATACAGGCTCTTCAAAACTACGAAGAAAACCTAGTTACCGAAGCACAGGGGTTAGTAGATGTGTTTAAGCAGCACATAGCTGCTAAGTGGGCAACATCCGAGGAGAGTTATAAGAAGTTTAAGAACAACAAGGTCACAGACTGTCTACCTACCAGCGGACCTCTTCAAATACGTTGGCGATGGGCAGAAGAAAGCATGCCCAATTACTGGACTATCGGCTTAATGGTCATATAAACAAAATTTTCACACTGAGACAAATCCTGGAAAAGACCAAAGAATTTCAGGTCGAGTTTCACCACTTATTCATCAGCTTCAAAGCCGCATGCCTATGATAGTATTTATCGTCAGGAGATTCGGGATCCCGGCAAAACCAATCTAGATGCGTCGCGTGACGCTGAAAAACACACACTGTAATGTGCACTTTGGAAATAGCTCCTCCGAACTATTTTAAAATTTTAAACGTGCACTGGATTTCGGCAAAGAGATGCTCTATCATGTGACTTCTTCAATCTCGTTCTGGAGCAGATAGTGCGCAGAGCTGGTCTCAGAACGGAAGGCACTATCTTCAACAGGAACTTTCAACAACTGGGATATGCGGGCGATATTGACATCATCGGTCGTTCCCAGCATGCCGTGAGCAAGGCAAAGTACATGCTATCAACAAAAAAAAACAGCATCTGTCCACCATCTAGGATGAAACGTCACCATTGATAGCAATAATTTCTAGGGAGTTCACCTACTTCGGAGCAAAAGTGAACTCCACAAATGACACCCTAGTGGAGATCCGACGAAGAATTACCCTAGAAAACCGTTGCTACTTGGGTCTGGCCAAACAATTGGGTTCAAAACTCCTAACTCGAAGGACGGAAAGTATCCTTTAGAAAACCCTTATCCTGCCAGTTCTACTGTAGGAAGGGAGAACTGATACTGGGCTCCTTCGAAAGAAACATTCTTCGACGGTTTTTTGGTCCTGTGTGTGAGAAGGGCGAATGAAGGAGAAGATACAACCGCGAACTCTATGAGCTGTATCAAGATGTGGGAGTAGTCCAAAAAGCCAAAATACATCGACTACATTGGATCAGCCACAACGAGCGAATTGACCATAACACTTCAGCTATATCAAAGGATATAACATATGTACATACCATAGTTCCTCCCTTATCTAAAAATACCACAGTTCAAGAAGAAAAGTTTCAGTCAAGTCAGTTTTAGAAACACCGGATCAGCAATCCTTTGATTATTGCACTTCACTCATTTGTGAGCTTGCCTTGAGGCAGGGTTTCTGCAGCGAACTTACAGCCGGAGTTGTCTTGTTTGCAGCAATTCCCACACCTATTGTTTAAGTGTGCAGGGACTATCTCCTGACCTCGCGCATTGTCGAATGCACCTCTACCGTATATGACGTTCTGTTGTTAAAAGGCGGATTTTTAATTGGTTAACAACCATTCGTTTTAAGGAACTTTAATGACGATGTATGAGCCTTAAACAGTGGTCTCAACTTCTTAGCAACGCCAATCAGGCAAGGCTTATTGCTTGTCAGCGTCCCATGTCGTCAAAACTCCATCTTTTTACTGCTTCTTTCCACTACTGCCTGTCTCCGAAATCACTCGAAGTGTATCCGAAAAGAAGATCGTACGGACTGCAGATACGGATAAGTTGAGGAAACTACTACTCAGTCTTCAACTTTTAAGCCTACGTATGCCATTTAGAAATGCATGTTAGATAGTGCAATTGCATCTCCTACTGCTATAATAAGCAGTAGGCATCTCATTATGACCATCCTGGGTCGGCCAAAGTAGCCGAAATTGTCAAGAAGTCCGTAATGGTCTCAATGAATTTAAAATGTTTTAATTTAAGATAATTGATGTGAAGATTATAGATGAACTATCACGTCCATCGAATGTACTTCACGGAGCCGCTTCCATGAGTGAATGCGCTATACCCAATTTTCCATAACTTCTCGCACAAATCGGCCGATATTCCAGCAATTTCACGTCGAATGTTCGTTTCCAAATTGTCTAAAGTTTTTGACTTTTTGGAATTGGCCAGAGACTTAAGGTTGTCCCAACGAAAAGAGTCTAAATGTTCTAAATTGGCAGGAAATATTTGGTGATAAGGTAGTTCTTGCGTATATATGTCCGCTCTTCGAACATTTCTGGATGTTAGCTTGACCAAATGCGGCAATGTTCCTTATAACAAAAGCGGATGATTCTTAAATGGAAATCCGGATCTTTTTCCATCTTTAATAGAACCCTATCGGCGATTCTATGCGTATAATCCGAATCGCATGACAGTCCGTCTGTCTCTGTCTTTTGCTGGGGGACATTCTGGTTGTTACCATAAAGGCAGAACTTCGGGATTGAAAGAATCCACAGGTGCCTTTAATGTTATGAACTGAAGGAATGGAGCGGAATGCTTTGGGTCTACTCAAGGCTGGAGACTACCCATCAGGGGAGACAGAACTTCAAGTGGGTCAAGGGTCGACTATTTCGCGCTGGACCCTTACAAAAACAATCTCCTATATAGCGCTTTCCTAGCGATCTTGGAGCAGTCGGTCCGTCTGCTCTGCTGACCTTTCTTCTCGGAGCTTCTGTCAGTCCATCCTACCTGTTTATATTGTGCTTCCAAGATACTGGGAGAGTGCATCGATAACTGATGCGCTCATGGCTGCTCATCATTCTCTCGAGATGTTGGAAGAACAACTATTCAGAGGGAAACGGTTCGAAGGGGTCAAAAGCAAGTTTTTCAACAGGAAGAAAGTTTAACTTGTTGTGTTTAATTTTACTGCAACAACTTCTGGCATTTCGCGGTTTCACTGTTACGCCAATATGGTGAAGGGAATAAGTGAATTCGAATCTTTTTCATTAAATTTCAATTGTTCGCTTATCGGGACGATTGTAAACGTGAAAAAGTTATTACTGACGGGGATTCCAGGAATTTAGATGATTTGCAAAGGTTGTTGAAGCGTTGACCCTTTTAACAGCATGAAAACTGCTTCTTCAACCTTCTAGTCATTTTCGACTGTTTTTCTACTGAGTATGCCAATGTGTCTTTCATAGATGTATTCCTCTAATGTTTGTACTCAAATGTCTATACTTAAACATACGTCCTAGGTGGTATTCTCTAATGTACCACCAGAATTCATCTCTGATAATTTCCATCGTATGAGCCAATACTGATCTTGAATCATCGGCAATAACGCCAAAGCAAGGAGATTAACCAATAAGGCGAAGAGCAGTTTCTTTCCATTACTTTCACTTGAATAGACATCGGTCTACATCAAGTCTGTCGAAAGAAATCCCTAATTCGATAAGCCCCAACAAACTACCGAAAGAATCTGGTTAAATTCGTATCAATACATAATCACTGTCACGGAGCAATCTTATTAGTTTCTCGAGTTTCTTGATTTCATTCTGCAATGCAGCTATAACACCTCAAGGATTTTTTTTTGTGGCTTAAAGAGCGCGCTCCAGGAAATTTTGTGCACTTAAATGATTACGAACAGAGGGCAAAAGGCCATTAGTCTGAGAGCAAGTACGAAAGGTCAGAAAACTGCGGATTAGTCGCCTGGGATATCTAGGACATGTAGAGCATGCAGAATCGTCGAATCTTACCTGGACAACGCACTAGAGGAAGGTATCTCCTTAGGCACTACACGCAAGTAAATGGGGATCTCAACCTCAACTTGGAGTGCGCAATTGGAGGCAGTAAACTAAAAACTTGGCTAACTGGATAGGCTTAAGTAACGCCACCGAAGTAAGTAAGTAAATTCAGATACACTCAATCTCAAATTGTTAAACCAGAGGAAATCACAGAACCTCTTATCAGATTCCAGCGAATTCTTCAAACAAATTGACTTCAAAGGCTTTGCAATCATTTAAATCGCTAAGGCTTCCCCAAAGCGAATCTCCTAAATATGTAATAGATCAATGTCGCATCATGTCAACTGTCACCTCAGACGCTACGCCTCAGTATGTTAACGCAAGTCACCCTTACCACCAGCCTAATATGTGATTTTTTATCCCAAGCTCTACGCCAACGCAGTAACATCACATCCACGCACCGCACAGCCAAAACAAGGACATCGAAATGACAAAAAATTGTCGCCAATTCGAGGGAAATGTCGAAATTAAATTTTTCACGAGCCGAGAAAGTGACGATAACAAACGAGTACGAACAGTACAAACGATACCATCCCCAAACCATCACCAAACCAAAGCGAAACAACACCGCCCACTCCCTGTTCTAGATTTAGCTCCATAATAAATGCCTATCACTGCGTAAGTGTATAAAAGAGCTTTAGAGCTGAAAAATACTTTATTCACTACCAGGAGCAACGTCAAGGACTCTAAATTTTTAGTCTAAAACACGCGACGTTTAATAAACGGATGGTGCTTTCCGAGGATTCGATTGGAGTTGCCAACAGGATGGGGATCCGCCGAATCCTTCAGAAGCCGAAAAGATGCGAAAAGGAGCATAACAAAAAAACAAACTGTTTAAAAATAAATAAAATGAAAAGAATCAAAAGCAAAAGGATTACATTTTTAAAGGATTATTGTGTGTGATTACTTTCCCCTATGAATAGAAGGGCTTCTGTGCTTCTCTCCTGATAGAAGAGCTCGGAGCCCTTCTAACCCTCTTTGACATGTGAATGTGCCCTTAGAGAAAGCTTGACTCTTTATTGAAATTGAATTTTCATTTCTACTTCTTTTATTCCTCCCCTGTTACACAATCGACAGTTAAGGCAAAGGCAATGGCAAATGAAAAAAAAAAAAAACAAAAAAAAAAAAAACACGAACAATTCCTGGGATCAAAAGTCATTTGTGGGAGTTTGAGGTTAAGTGTACTTTACTTCAAGGGTATGTTGAAGTGATTTGCTTAAATCTTTTGTACGACGTTTAGGAAAATACGATTGATCCCATTTCTTCAAAAATTTTCCTTTTTTTTGGGTAATTTCACTAAGTAACATTTCAATTACCGTTGTAGGGTGAGATCGGTCTGGAAGGGGATTCTTAGACGATGGACTTTAAGTAGAGCTTTGTTGTTTTGGCACTCTGTGAATCTTAGAAAGGAAATCGAATTTCCTTGGACCCTATTTTTGTTAGGAGAAGTGAAAGGGAGATCTATTAGTGGTGACGTTTGATTTACTACGAAATCCTTCTTGATTCCTATGGCTCAAGGTCTATAGATTTCACTTAATGTGTCAAACTAAAAACCACCCAAGGTACTATATGACAAAAGGTAGGCAATGGTGCTGGTGGAACTGCAGTTGTGACGGCTATTGCAAAGATTCTGACTCTGGTGTCGTTAGAGGTTAGAGAGTTTCTTTACAAGCTGACCAGGATGGGCATGACGAAACCAACTTCCATTCCTGTTGGAGATGAAAATTTAGAAACTTAAGCCGACCTTCAAAGGGTACTGTGATTCTCATGCTACTGCTTAACATTTACACGAGTGATTTATTGGAGCACATTTCCTCATTGAAGCTATAGCGTACAAAGACAAAAAATACTGCAACAAACAGCGGTCCTTGGAACAGTACCACACACACCGGAGCAAAATGGGGTGGCTGAGCGGATGAATCGCTCCATAACTAAAAAGATCAGATGTATACTTCTTGACAGTGATTTAAGTGATAGTTTTTGGGCAGAAGCAGCTTAACTCCTTGCCGTGACATAGAAGATAAAGCCCTAGAGGAGCGATGGATGAAACGGAAACCAGTCTTGTCAATGCTAAGAGCTTTTGCTCATACTCCTAATGTTCACTATCACCTAAGGGTAGGCAAAAGCCTACCAACTGTATGACCCAAAAGCAACAAAAGTCATAGTCAGCAGAGATGTCACCTTTTTCGAGACTAATGGAAATCAGGTTGTTTTGAAACATATCCATTCTTATCGTTAGGTTGTAAACTCGGGAAGCAACTCTAGTGGTGATAGCAACTCAGATGACGACTTCAGTGAGGCTACGACAAGACCGGCATGTGACATTGGTGCGAGTTCTCCGGGCGATTCGAGCTCAAGGTTGAACAATTCTATCTTTATTTTGTTTGATGTGAGCCAGATCAAACCCAACGACACTGCCGACGACAATTACGTTGTGGAAGACGAATTCGTCTCACAATTCCAGTGAAGAGATTGGCTTTGACGTTGCTTCCAGTGAGCTCTCAGTTAGTCCATCACCGATCGTAGTGGAAAAAGATTCAAGTTCGAGATATAGGTACAGTAGAAACGGGCATTGCATTAAGTCTTTATGCGATGCTGGCGGCAGCTACGGAAGATATATGTGAGCTAAAGTCGTTTCATGAAACATGATCCTGCAACGAAAGAAAAGGGTAGAAAGCAGCAATGAACGTCGAGTTAGAATCCCTAAGGGCAAAAAATACTTGGGAATTGTGCAACCTACCTGACAAACGAAAAGGGATTGATTGTAGGTGGGTATACAAAGTGAAGCAGAACTGGACTAGTGCTATCGAGCGGTATAAGCCTTATTAAGGGATACAGCCAGGTCAAAGGAACTGACTATGATAAGCCTAACTTACGTGTGGCACGCTGTGTTTCCAGATAGATGCTGTAGACGCTTTCTTTCAAGATGAGTTAACTGATGAAATATAAATGCGCCAACCGGAAGGCTTTAATGATAGATCGGGACCTCATATATAAAGAATGTTCCAATATTTTTCTTGATGAAAGTTATTACCCGTCCATAAGATGGTTCTACATGTCGAGGTGCCTTAGTGGCCGTCCACAATATCTTAAACTCTTCTCTAATCACTGTTTCTACTTCATCTAAACTCGACTACGTTTCAATAAAAATAAAACTCCCATGCAGGTCCTTGTACGTTATGTGCTTACATTTCCTACCGGCACAATTTTTCGAATGATACCAACTCGCTTTCGATGCAAATTAACTTAACTAATCCTCCTGATGATGTCATCGTATTCGGCGATTTCAATCTACTTCAACTGTTCTGGACTCAATCATATGATGAATCTTTTTCTTAATCGCAAACCCAAAATTAACGCATATCTTTTGATTTCGTCAACGTGTCGATTGACGGTGCTCTCTCTATTTCCTATATTCAATCCTATTTTTCTCTTTGTCCCCTTTACACAACATACAACCCCTTCTACGAGCCCCCTTGGTATAATCGTAGACTCCGCTCTTTATGTAACAAGAGGAACTCATTATGGGCTGTTTTCCTTCGATCCAATTCCCTTGCTGACTATTCCAACTTTCTCGGCTCATACCTCCAATTCACCCAGACTTATGACGTTCTATACTTCCGATACCTCGAAAGTGCTCAATCAAAGTTTACAAACGATCCTAAGGCTTTCTGCCAATTCATTAACAATAAAAAAAAAATCTGATGCATTTCCTCCATCCCTCTCATACGAAAATATAGCCATATTTCTTGCTCCTTTCTTTAGGCAGTCCTTTGCCGATAATTCATACATACCGGTCACCAGATCCCTCTTATCTGAAATACCTACTTAACTTCCTCATTCGCCCATTCATTTCTCAAAGTTTAGATCATACAGCAATAGAAAATAAGTTACAGCAACTTAATGATGAATGTTTACCCGGCCCAGATGGCCTTCCATCCATACTTCTTAAAAAGGATTTCTCAACACTTTCCCACCCATTTTCAAATCTCTTCCAGTTATCGCTCTCTCAATGTGAATTTTCATACACATAAGTCACTAATTACCGCCCCATAGCTAAACGTTCAGGTATACCAAAACTCCTCGAAAGCATTTTGTACTAAGTCTTACGCTTCCAGTGCAAATCTCTTATTTCCCCCAATCAACACGGCCTTCTGAAAGGTAGATCAACTATCACTCACGTCGTCGAATTCGTGTACTCTGTTCTATCAGCCTTAGAAAGTGGTTAAAAGATTGACTTTATAACGACAGGATATCTTCTTGGCCATGGTAGGTGTTCCTCAAGGTAGTCAAGTAAGTCCACTTATTTTCATCCTAACTATTAACGATCTTGAAAGGGTCATTCAATACTCAGCATTATCTCTCTTAGCTGACAACACAAAATTTTTTAAACCCATTTCCTCACAACATGACTCCAGCCTCCTTCAAATAGATCTAAACTGGTGCATCAAGAATTGCTTGGAACCCAATCTTACCAAATGTCAATCGAATTAGAAATGACAATGCAACTTTTTTAGGTTTTGACAGCTTATTTTTTATTATAACTCCCCTTCAACTCGAAACACTTTTTTGTATTCTCTCCGTATAGTACGACTTCTGTTGGCCTGCAAAATACTCCTCCGCGGCCGCGATGACTTCATCGTTCGACTCATACTTCTTTCCGGCGAGCAATCTTTTGAGGTCTGAGAACAAAAATTAACCGCGGTACAATTCGTAGTGCAAATTGACCAATTTGGCTGTGGCGACTGTGGAGGTGTGAGCCGCTTCGTTATCGTGGTGGAAGAGCACTTTTTTCTTCGTCAAATGTGGTCGCTTTTTCTTCAAATCGGCGTTAAACTTGTCCAAAAAATCGACGTAGTATCCTCCTGTGATTGTTTTTTCTTTCTCCAAATAGTCAATATGGATCACACCTTCCTAAAAAACACTGGCCATCACCTTTACGACCAAAGGAGCACGTTCACCGTGTAAAACCCATTGTTTCGACTCAGCTTTGGTCTCTCTGTTGTGTACTAATAAATCCATGTCCAATTTTTTTTATAATTCCGCTCGGGATATGAAAACCCTTTTACTAGCTTTTCACCAGGGCGCGGGTGGTGTAATAATTTGAAACTCAGGTGTATTAGGTTTCGATATTTTTCCCAGAGGTGGTTATCAAACTGGAGCCAGTGCGTCCTCAACCAGTGGGTCTTAATACGTGCTGGTTGTTATTTCGTTACATTTAGCCCAGCCAGCAACCACTCCAACATCAATGTTATACCTTCATGTCAGAGTTGACGCCGACGGGATTTTCGTCGACTTTTTCAAAGAATTGCCTCGCACGGGATTCAAACCCGCGACCCTCTGCTTAAGGAGTCTATGCATATACCACGTGGTCTCACGATTGTTCTCCGGTGTGAGCAAACGCGGCACCCATCGCGCGGACAGCTTTCTCATGCCCAAAATCTCGTGCAGGATATGCCTAACGCATTCAGTTAAGATACCTGCTATCTCAGCCAACTCGGAGAATTTTTAATTATGGTCCACCAATACGAAATCATGGATTTTGTCTACGGTTTCCTCTGTGCTTACCGTTTTTGGGCCACCTGGGCGTGGTTCATCAAATGGGTGTCAAAGAAAAAGTAAGCGTCGGATTGTCACCAAATTTGGCTCAGTAGCACCACCTATCTTTCAATTCGGGTACTCATCAAACAGCCATCGTACCTTCTCCACGGCCAACCTATATCCCTTGTTCAGTCTATCTGCGACATTGGCATATTGATGAGATAATTACTAAAGCAAGCTCATAACATGGCTTCCGTTAAAGATGCTCTAGATTTCTGAAACCCGTACATGACCAGAATTGAGTGCATCCAGCGTCGTTTTCTTCGATTTGCTCTTCGATTTGCTCTATCGAAACCGTCTCAAACTCATAAAGGGAAGGAGCAGACATTCTTCTTATTCGCCGACTCCTCTCAGGCTGATTGCACTTCTTCTTACAACTCCATTTTCTTCCATACTAACTCTTGACGCTGCCCCGTCTCTTTTATCTTCCAATCTTCCCCACAACATAGGGCCCTAACGAACCAATCTCCCATATGCTGCGTATGGTAAACTCCAACCTTTTCGTTTTCGATTTTAATCGCAGCACTCTCCCGCTCAAATCCGATCTATTCCACCACCTCAGGCCTTAAGCCCTGATGATAGATCCTTAATTTTTGTTAGTTTTATGTCTTAGTTTCTAAGTTAATGTAAGCAGTCAAGTGGTCTGTGGAACGACAAGCTGAATGATGTGTTGGTGCGACGAATGAGATTCAAGCGGTCATCGGTTGATCAATGCTTTAATTATGTATAAGTACTCCCTTCAGAGCGTTATCATCCTTCTTGTGTGGGTCGATGACATTATTATCTTTGCTACCAATGCTGCAATGTGTACTAAATTAAAAAGCGAATTATCAACACGCTTTAAACAGAAGAATTTGGGAGCAGTTACATCGATACTAGGCATGAATATTACACTCAGTTCATCTGGTTTTCTTTAAGTTGTATGTATGTTGTAAAGCGGTCCATTATGGAGAACATAAATTTAGTTAATTCACCAACATATCCCAAACAAAAGGTATCCGAGGGGAGATGGAAACTAAATTCCGAGAAATGGCTAAAATTTTAAATACTTGTGCCAACGCTTTTTCCAATTCTCGAAGCATTTCTCATAAGCATATTTTGGTATAGCCTGTAGCTTTTTCAGCGATGACGTTTTTATTTCGTTGCAAGTCTCCATCCTTTCATAGGTTTCTTCAGTTTTGGAAACAAGTAAAAGTCGCATGGGTCCAAATCCAGAATATATATTTCTATCCAAAAATTCTCTCACAAGTATCGATGTAAATAAGTAGGTGCATTATCGTAATGCAAAAGCCATGAATTGTTTTTTTCGTATTTCTTCTTGCAAATGGAGCATATCTTCAAGGAAATACTCCTTATTGACCTTACGACCTTAAGGTAAAACTCCTGATGCACTACACTGCGGTAATCGAGGAAAGCAGTGATCAAAACTTTAACATCTGATCGAACTTGGCGTGTTTTTTTTCGGTCTTGGCTCTCCGGGGTGCTCCCATTGGGACGATTGGGTTTTAATTTCGACGTCATAACCATATACCCATGATTCGTCATCAGTTGTGACCGCTTTGAGGAAGTCAGGATCATTCAAGAACTCCTGTGTGATGCTTATACGACAGTTCTTTTGATCAAAATTAAGAAGTTTCGGAATAAACTTCGCTGACAAGCTTTCCATCTGTCAAAAACAAACTAAGTATGCCATATACTTGAAACTGTGAACATATATTCGTTCGATAATCGAATGTACGTTGCCTGTGAAATTTCAAAAGTCACCTTTTAGAACACACCTCTTATGTTAGCCTTTATCGGAAGCCCTCTCACACCCATTACTGCATTGAACTTAAACGCAATCTCTGTCTACTTAACACTACGCCGACACTCAGCATAGCATTTTACTTTGCCTCCTTCGATGATTTGTTTGCTCAACACCCATCAATAGTAAAATCTGTCTACACATTGTGCAAATCTCCAATAATTTCATTTCTATCTCTGATTTAATATATCCGCCCGTGAAGAATCTCACTCACGAACTCACTGCCATTCCCCAGGTGGTGTTGCATTGAATTCATACGTGACATCACACATGACCCCGGAAACGAGTACCAACAACGAATCCTCACATCACCAGAGCCCCAACTCAAACAAAAGATTTTCATTCAATTTCCCCCGAATATGTGTGCTCCCGCATCTTCGTGAGAAATTATTATTTTTTCTGTTCCCTCTCTGGCACCTACGCGTTCGTGGTGGGATAAAGTTTGATCATCGCGAATTACAATCCGAACGGATAAGTTTTGAGCCAAAACCCCAAAGTTGCCGCCAACACCATTGCTACCGCTACCGCTACCACCGTCATCTGGTTATCCCTGCGGGATTCTAAAAACACGTTCGACAAACCCACGACCAACAGCAACTGAAGACTATGAACACGGATACGGATCCGGATACAAGGCAACGATTGTTGCACGCTTCTGCTGACTGCTCCAGCTCAAGGAAATCTTTTTAACTTTTGTAAATATCCTCTACCCTTGCTTCTACGCTTCTACGCTTCTACGCTTCTACTACTCTTATTTCTCCATACGTCATGTGTGGAAAATTCTTTACTTAGTCCCGTTGCGTCCCGAACATGACGAGTAGAACAAATACAGGGGGCCTTGAGCTTGATGTGCATATCCTTATGTGTGAACTCTATTGCTGGGCGAAAACTTCAACAAAAAGTCTTACCCTCCCAGCCAGGATTCGTATGAATTCGTATTCATTTCTGTATCCCTATATGAAATCCGTCTATGTGTTGGAGGATTTGCTGTAGGGTACATCCTGTCGTAGATTAATTGTATAGGGACCGGGACCAAGACCAGAAGAAGCACTGTCAATTGTTTAATAGCGCATCATCAAAAAAAAAAAAAAAAAAACAAAAAAAAAAACCAAAAAGTAAGGAACGAGATACATCGTCGAAGCATTGCTAATATCCTTCTAAAGAAGAAATTCCCTTATATCCTTTGTGCATGTGCTTGTATCTTTGTGTCAACGGAAAGCACTAGAGTGGTAGGGATTTGTTGCGCGTGTTATTATTGGAACTCGCGTTGTAACTCGCATCCGTACTATGCAAGCCATAAACTCGAACTCACTCACTCACGATGAAGCAATAATGCATGAGAATTTCCGCTGAGCAAGCGGGTAGTATTCGTACTATGTACTATATACGAGTACATGTTTGTTTGTGGCAAGCATAACAGGGCTAAGGGTTGCAGGAAATTTGCATATACAGCCCAAGGAGACAATCCAATGCCCACAGTTCATGGACGGGAATAACCCATTCCAGCGAAGAGTTCTAGCGAATTATGGATTTGAAGTGCTCGCAGATGTTGGTAGCACGCGCTGAACCACCAAGCAGAGCACAGCTGTGGGCGGATTTTCATGAAGGACTTTACGACGAGGATGTGAGAGAAGTGTTTTTTTTTTGCTTGTAGGGCTCGTATGTTTAACTGAAATTGGGATTTGCCCAACAAGATTGTCAGTCAGGGAAACATGTTCACACACCAGCTATGTAGAGGCTGAGAACACAGTGTTTAGTATCTGAAAGTGCATTAATCTGTTATTTTGTTTACTTACATGGATGAAGGAGACAATCACAAGTGTGCTAACAGACATAAATTCCTTGAAGGCTTTGTTGTCTTATGATCCTTGCCAGCGAACTTAGTTTCAAAGTTTCAACCACGATGGGATGAGTGCTTTCATATGGATTTAAGTACTCAGTTGGGTAGCGAACCAAAGTGTGAGGAGAAAAGCTTTTATAATGGCCGAAATCTTTGAATGAAGTCCTTGTTAATTATAAGCCCGGTATAACCTCTGAATACTATAACGGAGACTCAAATATTGCCGAAGAAAGGGCGTACTAACAATCTGTGATCAGTGGCGTATACCTCATAATATGAGAAAGAACTACGCCTATGGCCAACATATTAGCTGAATATTTTTAGTGCAGCTTTCGACCCGGTCAATCCACCCATCATCTATGTATTTGTCGATTATGTCTTCTACCTTTCCGTGATGGACTTCTGTTTGTTGCGAATGGTCTCTTCTTTCAGTGGTCAAATTTGTGAGTTGCGTTATAAAGTCAATTATCCAAGTTGACCACAAAAACGGAGGACCATTCCATCACAAATTCGCTCCTACCAGTTTCGATGGGAGCCTGCCTCGTGATACCAAATCTGCTGTTTTCCTGCATTGGGGTGTGTTCCCACATGCTTGTCCTTCTGAGTTGATGAATTTGCCACTCTGTTGCATGAAAATATCTCCCGCTTCAATAATGGCGAGAAAATCCAGTGGAAAGTTATGGTAAAATCCGTAGTAGTAGTTTTCCGTCATCTTTCCAGGACTTGAGCTACGTAATGGAGAAATTTCTCCAAAAGCACAAAAGGCTGATAGAGTTTAAGGCAGTGACCTTTGATTAAGACATAAAGAATTGCATACGAACCCTATGCTGGCTGTCCTTAACGTGAAGGTAGACCATAAGACTTCTTTGAAGTTTGAAGAATTGAGTGTCCATCGTGGTTCCTATCTAATTCTGTTTTAAATTATGGGAGTATGTATTCCATTCTCCAAGTATGGTGTGATCGACAAGCTCATTCCAGGATGTCTTTCGTAACCAAAGTAGTTGCAGGAAGCATTTTTTCTTCACGATACATGGTAAAATTCAGCTTGAAATATCAAACAATACAGGCATCGTTGGATGGAAGCCACTGAATGGCTTTTATTTGGTCCGATTCGTCAGAAAGTACCGAGAATAAGAATTCACGGTGTAAAATCGCAATGCCTTGAAGAAATTCCTGTGTGCTCGATGTCCATTTACGTTTTTTCCTGCACTCTTCCTTGAAGTTCGCATCTGACATAAGATCATAGATGTTCACTAAATCACCGATTGTACTTATTACCAGGGCATATGGTTGTGAAGGCTCATCCGCTGGGTACCGCAACGTTTGCAAGATATGGAACGGACGCAGTTCCGGATGTAACTATTTTGAGACAGTAGATTTTGATGGCTTCGGTTGAAACCTTGGGCAGGAGTACAAGCTGATAAAGAGAATCTCTTTCATTGAACCAGATTTGGCGGTATATCTTTTCGATGTCCGCCGTAAAAAACAAAATTCTAATGGGACTAGACTGTACAGGACTCTCACTAAACAATATCCATCCTAATTTTGTTTTTTTTTTTGAAGAACTGGCATGGTATATCAGTTGGCTTTACTAAAACTGATATGAAAGGATCGATTTCTATAACCGAGTTGAACGTTTTAAGTCAGATCAGACGCAGAAATTATTTGTTTCATTGCTTGAATAATTCCAGATATTTCGCTGCATTTTTAGAGACATCGACATGGAAAACTCTACAAGGATTGTAGATTCCCATTGAGCTATGCAATAAGAATCGAAATACGCTGCGGTTTCCATTTTACAGCAGCCGAGAAGTAGTGTGTCCTGGAGCGAATATGAAAACCAGAGAGAACTGTTGGCAACAGAGCAATATATTGGATTAAAAGTAGCAGATAAGAGATCGTTGATGAAAATTAAAAAGAGTGTTGGATACAGAACGGAGCCCTTGAAACCGTTCAAGACAACTTGAATTGAGTATTACTATCTAAGAAAAATTAGTATATATTTTACAATCATCTTTGCTCTAAACATGTCGCGTCGAAAGCTTTAAAGCGTCGTCCGTTTCTCGCCGTGCATGGGAGCTTCCGACAAGAGATAGGGTTTGTCATCAAACAGGGTCCTTGAAACTACACGCATATGATAAGAGCAATTATATCTTGGACGTCGGTTGTAAAGCGGAATAAGTTATCGGAAAATATGTCACTGCTACTTTTCTAGACTTCAAAGAACGGTCTGTCTCCTCTTCATGAGAACTTCCGTCAAGACAGCTAGTTTGACTTAAAACGCACTGATGAATCACTATCCTCTTCATATTGATGTCATAATGTCATCTTAAAGCCATTTTATGTTGTTAAAGAACTGAGTGGTCTTTGGCCCAACACAAACTGGAGATTTGATCACTCGCTGATACTGTCTTCTGATTGTTGTCTTAAAAAATGACGTCTGATTCAATGACACCAAAATTCCTACTACTGCAAAACTACGAAGTAGACTTTCCTTGTGCTCCGGACTTTTTTTTTGGAATCTGGCGTCTTTGTTATTGGTTGTAGTTTAAACTTAAAGTCGGAGAGAGGGTCTTCCACAAGTTGGTTGAGCCGTTGTGGAGTAGCAAATATGTGCTGGGAAGCCGTGACCCTAAGATTGGTAAGAATCAACCTAGAATCAAACCAAGAGTGGAGCTTGTGCCCTCAACATAGGTTCCGACTTGGTATTTTTGAAACACGTAAGTTCTGGCCAGGCGTCTATATCCTGGATCCATGGCATTCCGTGAAATTAAGTCAATCAGTGACAAGTGTTCACGTTAAACACAGGTTCAGATACTCAGTTGGAAAGATTGCAGACTGCCTACTATCATCATAGTGCGTCACTATGCTATTGCTTAGTATATATGTGTATTAGCCAGAAGTAATAGCACATAATGCAGCGCTTGCTGTGAAGGTCATGATGACAGCACGGAGTATCCGATCTATGCTCGCAGTAGTCTACATGTACTTAATGTCTTTATGTAGGCACCTTGCCACTGGAAAAGGAACCTAAATTGCTATATACGTAGAAAGCTATATAGAAGAGCAGCCAATTCTATATTTCAACTCACTTGGGAGCTGATCCAAGTGCGTCATCCTTCATTCAAATTTAGGGCAACTCTAGGAAAAAATTGGTTCTACAATTTACCTTTTTCGTTTATATTTAACCCTTTTCTATCACATTTGTAGGTCAACTCTAATGGTTTCAATCACAGATTCTTTCACATTTGTCAATCGCTTTTAACCCGAAAAAACCAACTTGAGTAACATTATTCCCTTTGTTATCGAAAAACTCTTTAAAACTTAAGTGCCTCACGATTTATGACGTCAAAATCAGCCTGGCACCAACTGATTTTCGATTGAGATCAACACATACTTTATAGCCGCAGCGCTTCGGAAAAAGCCATGAGCCAGAAAAATAGTGCCATACGCAAACATTTGCATAAGTACTCCACCCCGCATATGCTCAGTTTTCGAATTAGATTCTTTCATAACCAAATGCAAAAGTCAACATATCCTTCTTCTCCATCCTGCAATGAAAAAAGCCAAAAGTTTCAAGGACCAATGGAGTTTGTGTTCATATATGGTATGAACACCAAGCAAAGCAAACAAAATGAAAAAATCTAGGAGGCCACAAAAATATCAGCGTCTTACACAAGAGCTACCATAGCAAGGACATTTCACACAAAACAATTTCACCACCCCCACCCAGTACCAAACACAAGGGGGAAAACTATTTTAGCAAAGGACATCGAGTCCTGAACAGAAAAACATTACCACCCCAAAAATGAAGTCAATAGCTAGGGCAATACCAAGAATCATTTGCCGGAATCAGAACAATGGTATGAGCCGTTGCCGGAGTCATAGTCAGAGTCGGAATAAGCGTCATACTTATAGTTTATAGGGGTATCTCCTCCCCTCCGTCCAATATTTGGCATCAGAAACCATGGCGCATACAAAATCCTATCAAAAACAACTTTGAGCCGAACAAAATGCGCCAACTAGAATGCCTGCAAATGAGCAAATGATACAAGGACACATTGAGAGCTTTGAAGAAAAAGCGCTACAAAGGATCGAAGGAAGGAAAACAGAAAAAAAAGGAACGATATTGGGCCGCAAATAAAAATTGGGAACATTTAATACTGTCGTTTTCCAACCCCAGGGGGGTTAGGATGCAAAACAAACGACGACAAAGGAGTCGACCGACAAAAGACAAATAAAAAAAAAAAAAAAAAAAAGGCAGACCAACAACTGAACCGACTAAAGGACCAAAGGATCCCATAACATCACATTTACAAGTTACAAAACTTTCACAGCCAGAAGCACAAGTGCATCTGAAAAGAAAATGGGCTTCCAATGGGGAAGGAAACTGATTCCTTTATTCGTTTAGTTAGGGTGTACGGAATGGCCTAGTGCATGTGGGGCTATGAGATATGGGCTACGGATCAGGCATACGAATATTCGTACACGAGGATAGGGGCTGTAGCAAGGAGGTCTTTTCTTATGATGATTTGTTTGTAGTTAGGGTGGCAAGTTCTTAATATGTTCTCCGGGACTAACAGTGGGAGGACGACATGAATGAGTGCTAAAACATTGTATCTTATGGTAGGCCTTTTGGACTACACCCGCAGTTGTAGCATATTTTTTCGATTTATTTGATTTGGGTTTGGGCCACATCATTTGAGAAAAAAACACACTTTGAGTTGGAATTTTTTGGGGTAACATGTTGCCAATTTTTATTGCTTGGCAGCTGGAAATGTTATTTAACTTATTCCAATAAGATGGCAATATTGAGGTTTCCTTTGAGACAGTTCAAATATCCTTTGGTTATGTGAATTGCCTTTGAGCCAACTTCTAGCTTGATGTGGTATCCAATATTTGTTGAAGACGAAACTGCATGATGTGAAACTGATGATGGAAAAACAGAGTTTATTCAGAGAAAGTTCATTAATAAAGGATCTTGAGCTGATATTGGAAAAGTGGATGAAATTAACTTTATGACAGAAAATATTCTGAACTCCGTCATGTGTTGGAGAGGAGGCGTGTAGTTAGCAACACCGCACTTATTCCATCATGATAAGGATGCAAAGAAGATGAAACGAAAGAGGTATGAAGCGCACGTTTTAGCGAAGGAATTTCCAAGTATTTGAGAATTTTCTGCTTCAAACATGGATATCAGATCCTTACATACAATAGAATCATATCAGGGTATTGGCGCCGAATGTTCAAACGAGACATTTTCTAATTTGGAATTCATACCATCGAAAATGGGCAAAGATCAAACGATGTAGTCAACTGCATGAATGTTTTGCAGATCTGGTGCAGCAGGTGAGACATTTACTAGTTAACAACTTATCTGGTTAGAGTTGTTTTGGTGAAGGATTTCACCAGTGTTCTTCGTATGTAGCTACTTGCCGTAAAGGGTCAATTGTAAAGAACGTGTTCGTACGAGATACTAAAACAATGTATTGATTAGCGCCCTTCGGGTGGTACCAGTACTAGATTCGAAGTCGTGCGTAGGGCACGAACTTCCCCTTTGCTGAAGGGTCGAGGTCTATTTAATGTCTCAATTATTCTATAGGCTATGGTAGCAGGTTTCAGAGGAACTCCACATCAAACAGACCGATTAGTTCTACCAGCCGTAGTACTCTACAACATATGTTGAACCATGAGACGTCCAAGCACCAGTCCGTCTACTCTCTCCGTGAATTTGGGTAAAACCTACAGCCACCACGATACTCCTACATGTGGGCTAACTTTTAAATAGTTTTAGTAGCACCTAACCACCCAGAATATAGTTGTCCGGTTAATTTTCGTAACCTTGCGGTCATTTCCAGTCCTTATAAGTCCCTATAAGATCCCTTATAGGTCATGATTGGCGCTCGCCGTGGGATGACCCAGTTGTCAAATTTCTCTTTCACAACTTCGAACGTTAAGCCGCTTATATAGCATGAAGCGCCGTCTTGTTGGAATCTCAGCTCGAATATATCGATGTTGTTGATGCTCTGACCACAGAAAGTCGGTTATCATAGCTCTATACCTGAGACCATTTAGGGTAACTGCGCCTCATTCCTCATTTCGAAAAAAATAAGGTCCGATGTTGGTGCCATGTCATATACCGCACCAAAAAGTCAATCTCTGTGGATGCACTGATGCTTGGCTGAACACTTGTAGATTGTGTTCGCTTATGTAATAACAGTTTTGCGGCTAAGCCAAAAATGGGCCTTGTTCAAAAAGATGATTTTTTGGCCAAAATCCGGATTTCCGGCAAATATTTCCAGCGCCCAATTAGTGAATTCGGCTTCAATTCTTGCTTCAGCATAATCTTACACGGTTGTACGCCCAAATCCAACCGTAAAATAAGCCGCGTTGACTCTCAAGCGATGCCCAATTCAACTAAGCGCACCAAATGGATAGTTCTGGGTCTCCTTTTGTGGTGGCTTAAGATCCAAAGGAGTGTACTCACGCTCAACATTTTTCACGGTGTGACAAATTGTCTGCACGCTGAAGCCACGACCAACTTCACGAAGAAATCAGCCGGAATTTCAATAAATTTTTTGTAATAATTTGCACACGTTCGGCAACCGTAATACGATGCATGATGAAATGGCAAACCTTACTGAATATTTTGACAGCTTGATGTCATTGGTAATTTTGACAGCTGCTGAAACATAATAATTGGAAGAACTATTATTCCTATCCGGTAACGTGTAAGATTGAGATAAGGACTGGACACGTTCTTCCACTTCGGGATGAGACCTTTAACGGGGCCATGCCTGGTTAGCAGAAGACCATATTGAGGTTGAAAGCTCAGCTCTGGTAGCCCGCTTGTGGTCAATACATCTTGAAGGAAGTCATAAGTAACCATACCTTTATCGTTCATGTCGCATCTAGATTGCCATCTGGACGGGACACATTCGGAAAGGAGGACTTACACTCCCTATGAGACATATCTTCCACCCCTGTCGATTAGACCCAATTACATTTGTCAGAGGGAGTCCCATCCCAAGCTTGTGGGCGATATTTCAACGCATCTCCTCTAGGCACTTCCAACAGGACCTGCAATGCATTAGTAGATAAAACCATTGTGGTGACAGTTTGTAAGATGGCTTGCAGTTTTCGCTGGTTTAAGGATAAAGGAATTGCATATGCCGCACAACTCGGTTAAATAAATTGGAAGCATGGCACCCGGGAACGTGCGGGCCGCAAGAAGAGATCCCTGATCCATGTATTTTTTTCAATCTTCATTTATAATTAAATAAAAATTAAGTACACAGTAAGATTTAAATCTTTTTTAGTATTTACTCGTAGAAACAATATAATATAAAATGTTCAATCTTGTATTGATGTTGCAGTTCACACTTTATTAAAGTGCTTGAACTCAGCGCGAGCAAAGGAAGTTAGGAAGGAAAAAAGAGAGATACCGATGCACGTTGGTTTTAAATGTTTGTAAGCTATAATGCCTGAGAAATAAAAAGTTTAGCACAAATAATGATACTACAGAGTAGGACCTACTATAGGAATGTGGGCTGGAAAGTATACTGATGAGCATTCATGGCCGCACTAGTGTTACGATTTAAAGTTGGAAGGGGCGGAATGCTACTGACAATTTTAATAGAGCATTTGTGCTGAAAATAGTGATAAACCAAAATGAGGTAGGATACATTACGCCGATGTTCAAGGGTATCAACTGACCCGTATTAACGGGTTTTAATCCTATCTAGCAGGCGCAGAGATGTTATAGGACCACCTGATCAGATGTCAGGCATATCAGCTCCTTACATTGTAAATTGAAGGTAGAGCAGAGGGGGTGAAATATTATATCGTTACGATGTAATCTCCGTAGATTAAGAAGGACTTAAGTTAACGAATTTATAATCTGACTCTCCTCAAATCCAACTCAACCTTTTTTAAGGAGATGTTTCTAGTGCTGTTAAAGTCTCACTCTACTTCGGGTTCTAATCCCTCATTGACCTTGTATAACCAAAAAAAAAAAACGCTGATGAACATTGTCAATCGGAAGTGGTAAGCCGAAAATAGGCTACATAGAATGTGCTATTCGACTGTGTTTAAGTTTTGTCGAGTGAAATATATCCGGTGCGTGCTATCTTACCTTTATTCTCTTCTAACATAGGGGACTTTGTAACTATCACAGAAATTTGGCATGTGAACTATATGAAAACTATAACAATGGCCAATAACCTGCCTTGGATTTCCGTAAAATTTTCAACTTATTTCTCAACGTTCCCTTAAGAGATTGGAAGATACGACAACAAAAGAAATTGGCTGCACTTTCAACAATTCTTCTCAATAAAAGCTCTCCAGTTATACCCGTTATTTTTTGTTCACTGCCCCTAAAACAACAACATCCATCTAATTTTATTTCGAAAAGAACCCATTTTTGGAACCAAACCTCGGCACTTATGAAATTCGCTTTTGTATCACCTAATTGCATTTGCTCTCCTTCCCTATCATAAAACGCGCAACTATATTTGTTATCCGTATCCGTATCTCCAAACAATGTAGAAAGGGATGTTTCGCTTTTCATTGGAAAGCATTTTTTCCAATTTATTTCACCGCCAACAACAGCTACAACAGCAACACAGCAGAGACACAACTTTCCCCTTTTTTGTGTCCATTCTTTCAGTTGGGAAAAGGGCTTAGCATCAACTATCCAGCATCCGCTGTGTACTTGGTCTTCTTCGTGAATCCCCTTTGTGTCGAAGTACATTTCAGTTGCTTGTTTCGTAACATGAGGATGAACATGCTTTGGATTAACGTGCCGGAATCAGGGCACCGTATAGATAATAACAGTTTAGCAAAACGTCAGTAATCCCTTTCATAGAGAAAGAAAAGGAGTAGAAACTGCAATACAACCAAACGATATCATGGACAATTTTCAAGAATCCTGCACACAATATTTTTTGCAATATGTGAGAAATCCCATCTACCTCCGAGGCTTCAACTACCACCATCACCAACACCCACAACCCTTAAGACGTTGGCAGTCAGTATGGACCTAAACTGAACTGCATTTGTGAGAGCAAAACAAGATTTTCCTGGTATCTCAACTGGCACGCCCGCACATAAAATGCGATATCAAACTTAAAACGGATTAAATTCTTTCCGGATGAAAAGACGAAAGCACACAGACAAACAAGCCATGGTTGTCCCCTACTGTCGAAGGATAACAATTTTCAGCAAAATAAAATTGAAGGCAATCTTTTGTCATCGTCGGGGAAAATGTTTGTCCGACAACACAAAGTCTTGCCAACCATGACAACAAGAGAAAAAGAGTGTATCCCTTTTAGAACCTAACCCCATTATGATAGCAATTGCTGTAATAGACTTTCCATTTGATACGTGTACTCGTTTTGGCGAGTGTACTCGTACGTATATCCATTTGTTCATGGGCAAAGTGGATTATTCTTTTGATAATCCTGTCATATGCGACATTGCACAGTGCACTCTAGGTTAAAGCAACTCGTACATGTGGAGGAGGAAAATACCACCACTCGTTCTACCCCGAAAGGAAAATGTTCTCCTTTCCAAGGTATGAGGTGGGTCGCAATAATAAATTCAAATGCTAATTGGTTGGCAAACCCAATTGAATTTATCGAACTTGGGATACTCCAGACAACCCAGACGATTACGATAGAGAGTATCCAGTGTATCTAGAGTATCTGTAGTATCTGTGATTGATTGGCCAGTTACATAGGAGCGCCCAACATTCATAGTTGAGGTACAAAAGGATAGCAGATACCATTCAAGTTCCTCGTATTCATTTTCTATTATTGCTACTGCTGATCAAAGACGATTTATTGCCTGGACACCACATAACATAGATATGAATGCTTGTACATGGATAATTTCGATTCTAAAACTGTGACAGAGGACAATTTCGTTTTAATTGTTTATTCAAATTCATTTTTGGTTTTCGGTTAATTTATTCATTGCCATTAGGGAGAGTACTCGTATCTATGGTAATATTGTGTGTAATGGGAATAGTGAGGGACAAGGCCAACGATGATAGACATCATCTAAAATTGTAATGCCTAGGTTGAGATAGAGATTTGGTCTGATGGTGATATTCTGTCGACATCGAATGATGGACTTTGAACAGCTGACATGGCATTTTGATGGAACGGGAAACTCAGAGCAATTCTACAAAATTGTTTGTGATTTGACGGATGCTAACTGATTTAATTGATTATGTTTTTCGACATGCTATGAGCACTCGGAGTTAGGCCATTGGGATTCCTTGATTGTGGCTGATTGATATTCGAAATTATCTCTCTGTCAAAAGTGTCCTCGGACATGTGATGCTGTAAATTTCGATGTGGGACTGAGTGTTGGCATATAAATGGACAGTGATAGCTTGCCCATAGATTGTTTAAAAGGCAGCAATTGTTTTTGTTTTGGATGTAATATCTTTTCTTGTTAATTCGATGGAACTGATTTTGTTACTACTCTGTACTTCCAGTCCGGTTAGTAGAGAAAAAATGAGGAGGCCCTGCAGGATCGAAGGGCTCCTAAGCAAGAATAGGCATGAATACTGCGGCGGCAAAGTTCTACATTTGTGACTCATCAACAGGCGAACTATTGTTTTTAAGTAAGCAAGTAGAACATTTTGAGATTATTTTGGCCTAATCGAATCTTAAATACAGAGATTTTTATGTTAGAAAAAGGCAGGGATCAGTCGATATCACTATAACTGGTTGTGGATTGGTCACATCTTTAAGCGCGAAAATAATTCAATTCTAACCACCTTAACCAGCCAGAGAGAAGGGCTGGCCGCCCAAGTCAGACATGTCGCAGAACAGTTGAGGAGGACTCAAAAACACTTGGAAAGAGTTGTATAGAGCTGAAACACGTTGCAAAAAACTGAATAAGAAGGCGCGCTGAAGTTGTTGATGCCCTATGCTTTCCGAGGGATCACAACAACTAACTAACTATGATATATCGCTTTTCGTCATAGCGCATTGTGATAGGCTTTCTGCCACTTAACCAGTCCTTAGTTACTTACTTCCACTACTTAAGCTGTGTAAGACCTGAAAACTACATATCAAAATGAAGTGCAAGGCCTTTGAAAATAGATATATGCTTGGTAGTACCAAATTTGGCAGAATTAAAAAAAAAAAAATAAAAAAAAAATTACAGTGACTTGTAGGTGTACTATCATAAGTACAAGTGGATTGCTGCACCCTTCATGACTGGTTGCTAATTGAAAACGAATAGTGTGGTCATACACTTCTGAAGATACTAACACCAAAACCCAGCAATATGACAAGTCCCCTACATCTTAAGGATGTATCAGGCTCTATCCGATTCAACATCTTATCAAGCATTCCAAACAAAAACAAAACAAAACAAAGTCTTAACCAAATGACATCAAAACTTGGAGCTAATCCTTCTCAACCAAACTCCTCAAAACTCTGAACAAATGACTTCCAATCAGAAGAGCCAAGTATCTCTTCACATCTCTTCACATCTCTTCACATCCATTCAAACAATAAGAGTCCTCCTTGAAATCCTCTCGATTGGGAACAAATGTCATCTACCAATTCCCTCTTTTCTGCCACACTAATCCCTAATCCAAAAGTTGGAGTCGACAAAAAAGTCAATTAAAATGCATCCGAAAAGTTTTCACCCTCTTTACCGAAGCACCATTCCGCATACTCTAAAGTCTGAATAGCATTCCCGAGTTGAGTTGCATTCCATTTTTTTATTCGCTCCACCACATCCTGATGCTCCTGATTTTGCCTGGATTCTGCTTTATCCCATTCTGTCTTCGGTCCCGAACCAGCAATTGTTGCGAATTAATCGTTGTTAACCTAACTTCGAGTAGCAGCCTTAAGTAACCTTCCCCCCGCTCTAACCCGGCGGCAGATAACAGTACATATATGCATGTTAAATCATTACCACAAAAACCAAATTCATCAGCAAAATCCAATACCCCCCAGAGGGTTGATTTCGAGAGTTTGAATTTTAAAGATAAGAGGGCTGAGGATTTGAGATGGAAAATGTCTTTGCCTCGCCTCATCTGGGAGGATGTAAGTGGCTACTGGGAAACGGATGCAGTGGCAAAGCCTCGCGCATATACAATTACAATCACCATCAGCTAGTAACTTAGTGGTGGTTGTGAAAACTTTCAACCAAAACCAGAGTTGTTCCGCAGCCTTATCGGAATCGACGTTGCCGTCATTGTCGTGTAGATATCGCTCCCCTCATCTACTGGTTCCATTTGGGCTCCAGCTCCTGCTGAAGCTAAAGGAGGTCCTGAGTGCTTGGCAAATAAATTTCATTCGGTGAAAACTTCCTCCTTCGGAAATCAGAAGTGCATTTGATGTAAAAGTGGGCGAAGGTTAGTGCTCTTAGGGGTTAAGACGGCTCCAGCATACTAAGCCACACTAAAGTGGATCCAGATGGGGGACACAAAAAACCTAAAAGCACAAGAGGAAGAGGAAACTCGAAAATGTGTATAAATTCTCATTAATTCAATTAACACCCCTAACTCCCTGTGCTCAGTTTTTTCACCAATCGAATCGAACTTTTGGGGATTTCTCAATTGATTGCAGGAGGTTTGGGTGAATGCTATTGCATGGCAATAATTCGAAGACTTACCGCCCACTTTTAGGGCACCCACATCAACGATTAGAATAATTGAAAAGGTATTTTGTGAGTCAGGGTTTGAGGCTTCCAAATCCCTATCGACAAGGGAAACGACAATGACGATGACGACGACGACGATGACGACGACAACGACAACGTTGGTACATATGTACACATTGTAGAAGGAGAAAGAACTTAATTCGGAAACCGAATAAGGAGAGCCACATTACGGACTCTGGATATTCGTTTGCCTGACAAATGGAAAAGAAACGTGGAAGGACTTGCTCACGGTACCACCAAACATTCAATTGAAAGCCACAAAAGCGAAAATCGCAAACGAGGTTGGGTTCTTCTATTTTTTGTTTTTGTTTTTTTTTTTTTTCTTTCTTTCGTCGATAATTTATGTCAGTCGACGACGATAAGGATGCTTTCTTCCTTCGACTGTCGTTGGTGTGGGTCTATGTTAAGGGTGGTCTAGAGGGTCGATCTGAAGAGTAAAGGCAATACCAGTGAATGGCATGAAAACGTATTCAATTCGAGATTTATTATCAAATACCAAGAGAAGATGAAGGGTAGAAGGAGGTATGTCGGATTTTCCATGTTTGAGATTTTAATGAATAGAGCGTTCAGAGTACGAGTGCACACATTCATTTATATCGCCTCTCAAGCCCGTGCAGAGGCTTCTACCTGCATGCAAGCATATTGAGGGAAACCGGATTAAAAATGCCAGTGGTACGAGAACATGTGAGCATGGAATATGATTACAGTTGCAGGGTAAAATCTGACTTCAATGCGGAGAATTGCATTGAGGTGCGCTGGAAAGGGACGCAGGTGAGTAATGGCTGCGGGACCTTGGAATGAGAGATGGGACCCGAACGGTGTTGGTTGCATAAGCTTGACATAAATTACACTTTATAAAGAGTGCGAGTACAAGTGCAAAAGATCTCGATAGGTACGATGCAGGGACACAGAAGGAATATTAAATGATTTGAGTGTTTTAACACTGACATACAAAAGTGAGCTGAGTGGTTGTGATCCATAAGCGAAAGAGGGATACACGGTTTATGAAAGATGAATTTGAATTATGAAAGGATAATTCAATCATTCCTATCAGCGCCTGACTGCTTGAAGGTGAAACTATTGACAAGTTACCTTCTGAGTTCGATTCCCAAGCCATACACCGAAAAACATAAGTATAAAATCTGACGTACGCCCTATTTTGGCAGGCGATCTTAAATCTTCTGTGCATGAAAAAGTCCGTATTTCTCTCATCTTACAAAGTCAAAATCGTAAGTACCTATCTATTTCTGCTCACAAAATGACAAGAGAAGCAGCACAGTCAAAAGAGGGAGGAACAAACTTTGTTGCACACTATCCCTAAGCTTTCCCAGATATTCTACTTCTTAGCAATGCTAATGGAACTCACCAAAATCGGGCATTCATGTGAACTAGGGAATGCTGAGTTCTTGCTTGCAGATTCCTTTATTTTATTATTCCACAGTTTATCAACGAATACACTGTTACTATGGGGATGACTATAGATGGGAGAAACAGCGTCTTTTTGGATGCGGATTTTTCACCGATGCAGGAAAAGACAAAAGGTCTTGAGCTTTAAGCCTTTAAGCTAGGTGAAAACAATCCGAATTTCGCGTGGTAATTTCACGAATATAAGCCTGATGCGCTCATAGCCCTACAGAGGAGAGGAACGACTTTGTCAAAGATTGTTTCTACACGCTACTCCTGCAAGCTTATGTGCAGTGGCATGGAGTTAATATTGTCCTTTGTGATATAAATGGCAATCTAGAAAAAAAAGACATCTTTGGCCACATAGTTGGAAATCATTGTCTCATCACAACACTAGTTAAGCTGATCGAGCAGTACACGTTTCCCATACCTCAACATCAAGAAAAAGGACCTAGCTATCTTCTGATTAAAAAACCGTCGACCAAACTCTTAACAATGCGATTGACGCAGTGTGTTCAAAAAGTAAGGTGACTTCTGAAATTTCGCGGGAAACGTTCTTGTACATTCGATTATCGATTTTTTTTTTTGCTGTATTGGTACACATGTGCCGAATATATGCTCACAGTTTCAAGTATATAGCATACCACGGGGTGGCCGTGGTATAGTGGTATATGCATAAACTCTTCAAGCAAGGGTTTCCGGTTTCCGGGTTTCCCGTGCGAGACAATTCTCTGTAAAAGTGTTTTCATAGAATTTGTATGTAGTTATATGAAAATCTCGTCGACGTCATCTCTGACATGAAGGCATAACATTGATGTTGGAGTGGTTGCTGGCTGGGCTAAATGTAACGAACTAACAACCAGCACGCATTAAGGCCCACTGGTTGACGATGCACTGGATCCAGTTTGACAACCACCTCTGGGAAAAATATCGAAACCACCTGAGTTTCGAACTAAAACACCACCCGCCTGCGCCCTGGTGAAAAGCCAGTAAAAGGTTAGGTGAATGGTAAAAGGTTGGTGCGGGCGCGGGATTATATTAAAAAATAAAAAATAAAAAATGGAGCAGAGATTTTGCATCAATTTTTGTCTAATAAATGGAATCAAGCACTTCAAGGCACTTAAAATGTTGTAAGAGGCATACGGTGAGCCTTTTCTAGGTAAAAAAAAAAAAGCTTACAAGTGGTACAAGTTCTTGTAAGATAGAAGAACCTTGTGTAGGACACAATAGCGATCAAATCACAGTAGCCACTCATCAGTCCATTACGAACCGCATACTATTTTTTAATAACATGATCTTACATCCTCCCAACTAGATATGAAAATAAAAGAAAGCAAGTGCTAGACGACTCAATATTAATATCCATGGATGTATAGCTATCGGCTCGGAGACACCCTCCGATCTAACAAAACTTAGATGTTTACTTCGCCTTTCTAAGGAAACAGAAATATGTCCAAGCCAAGATATTGGCAGCCAAATTAGCGGCTATCAGAGAGATAACCTAAGACGACATCTTAATTAAACTCATCACTGGGGGCAAAAGTTGTGAAGCGCTGTCGTGAAGAAATTGATTCTCTTAGCCGTCAAATTCTGAAAAGCTTCTCATCACAGAAAAGTTGTTTAAAATGAGCATGCTGTAGATTTAACTCACAGTCATCCAATCACAGAGTCAGAACTAGACTTCAAGCGAAGCAAACCATTCAAAGCAAAGGCAATGGAATGTGTAATATTCAGCAAGCTTCCACCTAACCACATAACACTGTTCACACCGGTCGAATTATTCGGGGTGTGCATCTTAAATCAGTTTTGGAGTCATCTGTGTTGATTCAATTACATCCGAAATTGGTTGTCCCGAAATAAACAGAGTTTCGTGACTCACTAAGAAGACATGCCTTTAAGTCCAGAATTGAGATATTGTCAGCGCGCTGATTTTATGTCATTGGATATACCCTACACTACCATTGGGATGGATGGGATGTTTTTAGATACTCTAATCCCATTGGTACTAAATATATTTTCTGTGGGACGTATTGTCCCGTTGGTAGCGTAAGGGTTAAAGTGCAACCATTGAAATAAAAAGGAGGAGCACTTTTCAGACAGTTTATATTAGCAATCTTGTATGAGTATTTGCGTCAAAGTATTATCCAACAAATGACGCTTAGTATGGGATCGGTCTTATTATACAGATACGAGGGCTGCATGATGAGTACCATCATGAGTGTACCATCATTTATTATAACCTCCACCTCCGCCTCCAGTCGATACAGCCAGATTGGTTGAATTTCACTACGAATTGCTCCCTCATCCTCCACCTTTTCCGGAGTTGTCACCCTGCGACTTCGTTTTCTTTCAAACTTCAAAAGATCGCTCGCCGGAAAGAAGTACGGGTCGAACGAGGAAATCATGGCCGCCGTAGAGGAGTATTTTGCAGGCCAACAAATGTCGTACTATACGGAGGGGTTAAGAAAGTAGCAGCACCCCTGGGAAAAGTGTATCAAGTTGAAAAGCGATTATATGTTGCGTTGTCATTTCTATTCCGGGTATTCATACGAGAGCCGTACGTGTAGATACTGATCTCTCTCTATGGTGATAAGACCCATGACTTTGCGCTAACGCTTCCAGACCTCCTATACCTGCTGCTAGAGAAGGATTGACTGAGAACTCATAGTCAATTATGCGCAACTCTGCTAGGCGTGATACGACAATACAGCTACCTTATCTGCATATGCCTGAGATTTTCTTTTGAGAGTAACAAGCAGACGGTCAACGAATATGCACCATAGAAGTCAAAATTGACAGCATACGTAACCGGACAAATGGGTTGGCGTTACCGCTCACTGATGCTGCATGACTTCAGAGCATGACTTCTGTGTATCCCGTTCAGCCTTTTGGATTTTTCGGGCTTATTTCTTGAGTGAAGTCAAAGCCGCAATCACAGAGTTTCTTATCTACATATTTTCTCAATTACCACTTTGAGATTCTTCGAGGTTGAGACTCTAGGAAAGAATAAGATATTCGGCCCGAACTGAAATCCCTTGTAAACTGAAAATCCTTGTAAATTGAAGAACTGCCAACTCTAAAAGCAACACTTAAAACACTTAACCAGGGGAAAGTCCTATATTCGATCAAAAAATAAAGGAAGGCAGTCCTTACAGCCCACAGCATGGTCATCAAAATATGACCTATTTTCTTCACACCTTGTATAATGACATATCTAACTTAATTAAGTGGCATCTATCAGCTCCTGTCCTTTCCTCTTTCGGAAGTCCTAATATTAGGGTGCTCATCTAAGGAAGGGTTTGGTTGGGACAAATGTCCGTAATGTGACTACGAATTCCTAGGTCTATGATGGCCTTATGCAGATAACTTATGGTACGAGCGGTTCTATTGTGATAATAGATCCTCAAAAAGGCAATTGAGAAGAGACACGTTGTAGGAAAATTTATTGAGATTCCATATGTTCATGCTAAGTCGCATAAACTCCTCTGGTTTAAAGAATTTGACATAAGGACTTTCCTTTTATTACTTGAGGGTTTCAAAATTCCAGAATCCAATCACTGTTGGTAGTTAATAACTAATTGGTTGTTCCTAAATAGCTTTTTCGCAAGTTCTCAGAAAAACTTTAAACCGATATTTACAACAAATAACGTTTTCCTGCCTTGGTTTCATAGTTCTACTCTACCTCCAGCTGCCTGGGTTAATCTATTAAACCAACAAGTAGGCTCATATCAGATTGACTTCCTTGAAATCCCTTCGGGTAGGAATGAAAACCATTCCAAATACCTTCGAGCATACACGTTTCAGTTTTTAAAGCAAACACCCATCTTCTGTTCTTGTTGCGCGATTTTCAGGTATCTCTTCGTCTAAACAAAACAATCTTTAGTTTAAGGAAAAGCTTAAACTTTCTCTTGCTCAGATTTCGTTGGAGGTAATAAAATCTTCCGGGAACTTGCACGAGAATACCTTGTCTCATCCGGTGCAGCCTAAGGAGCGCACGAACGAACGCATAAGAAACATTTAATTACTCAAAACTTGCTCCAGAACTTTGCAAAAACTTTCAATACCAGGAGAGCAACTCCTGGATACACAGGAGGTACATCTCCATACAAACATTTGTATCCTTCTGGGTCTTGCCAGAACGAGGCTTCGTTGAGGTTTATACCCTAGAAATGGCCTTATCATCTAAAGATAGCAAAACACACGCAACGGAGATGTTATGCCAGTTTTCAGTACTTCCGATGAATTTGTCGGTGTTTTTGACTTTTCTAAAATTCAAAAATCCTCAATTTGCTTAGTCGCATTGGTGGATGCACTGCAACATGGCGCATATTTCAAGTCAATACCACGATACTGAACTCTGATGATGTGGTGTTATGAAATTAACTTCTTCTGGGTTTCGTGTATGCAATCAAATGCAAAATACCAACGGTCTATGCAAGTAGTGTCGCCTTGATTTTATAACGGGCTCTGCGGTTCCAATAGAACAAGATAGAGTGCGTTAAACTACAATGCACAGATTGTATAATGTTTGGAGGAGAAGCCATGTACACATTATACAGCTTCGTTGTACTCGCATTTTCCAAAAAGTTAACATCGTTTTCGAACTAATGACGTAGATGGTGGTCACTAGCAACTGGCAAGAACAAAAGTCAAGTTGTGGTACAATGGAGATCTCCTAACAGTTGACCGGATAAGGGAAAATAATTGGTGAAAGCATATTTGCAGCAAATTACATCAGCAGTTGACCACATGTGGTGACAATAAGAATCGGATTGGTAGCACACTTTGGTGTAAAATTCATTTCGTAAAATTCGACATTATAGTGAAACTCGAAGTTCCGCGGGAGAGCTTTTGTAGGTTTGAACTGAAGACAGCATGAGTACTCATTGGTGGCATTTGATAAGAGGAATACCGCCATACAAACAAACAGCAAGTTCAGATAGGGAAGCATATGCAATTCATAGTTACATTTTGAACACACTCTACCTAGACTACAGTAGAATAGATGTATGTAGTCGAAACTGCTTGAGACATTTAACTTGCGTCATAGTCGCAGGTGCCATGAGCAGCTGCGGTGGAATGCCTACTTCAATGTGAAAAATTAGTTTGTTTAGATGCTGGCAGGACTGAAACTACATATCACGACTTGCTTGCACTGCGCAGTTGACATTCAAAGACACATTTAGTAGCGGTGTAATTGATAACAAATTGCTTACCGAGTTTCAGCATCAGCATTTTTTAAAAAGTAGTCTGGGAGTCTTAGAAAATATGGCCACTAAAGCCATGGACTTTTAATATTGGGTGAAAGCTGAAACAAAAGCTGTTGTATTTCTACTAAGGTTGCGCTACAGTCCGGGGTGGACCTGGACCTCAAGCAATACGAGTTTTCACCAAGCTCGATATTCATTTATCTGCCTCCAGTTTCACACGCTAAGCTGGTTGAGGTTCCCTTCCATTTGCGTGCGCCACCTCAGTCGCGGTCCCTCGGAGATGACTTCGAATAAATTTCGGCCCGGAGCATTATCGTTCATTTGCTCTGCATAACCCACCCACCTCAGTGGACGTTCACTCTTCTGGCTAAGTCAATATCGCTGTACAGCCCGTACAGTTCGTCGTTGTATCTTCTTTTCCACTGACTACCTATGCAGATGAGACCGAAAATTACCCGAAGAATTTTTGTCTCAAAGCAGCCTCATCTATTTTTGATAAAATTCAGACCCCTACGCCATAAGACAGAACTAGGATTTGTTCGAAAGAAGGCTTTGCAGCAATTGGAACGAGTTATCCTTCGTCAGCGTCAGTGTGGTCGTCTGAATTGATAGCGGAGCCTAGGTAGAAAAAGTCCTTAACCACTTCAAAGTTATACTTGTCGAGGGTGTCAATATCATCTTCGTATGCGAGTAATTGGACGGACTTTTGAAAGATTGTGCCTCTTTTGTTGGCGCGTGAGTTTTGCACAATTCTTTCAAGAATGACGTTAAACAAATCGAATGACAGCGCATCGCCTTCTTTTTTGACATCAAAGGTCTCGTCTTGTCTGCACAAGACAAGTTTCGTAGTGATGCCTAAATAGACATGGTTCTATATAGCTCGTCTCTATATGCTATCATAGGCGGCCTTAGAATCGATGAATAGAAAGTGTGTATCGATGAGTTATGAGTTATGAGTTATGAGATATTTATCAATCAGGTTGTTGTCGAATGGCTCTAGGCGTTCCGACAATAAAGCAGATTAGAGTTTGTTCAAAGGGTCTTATTCCTTGAGGTTCGGACAAAAAACAATGCTGAGATACTATTCATCGGGCAAATATTCGTCCGAACATATATTGCAGGTGAGTTTGTGTATGTTTCTTACCAAGTCATTGCCTGTCACTTTGAAGACTCGGCAGTCCGCTTCAGAAGCTTTATTGATTTAAGATGAGGTGTAGCTTTATTCACTTCATCTAGGCCGGCTGAATGGAATTTTTGCTTTTTTTTATCCAGATTGAAATTTCATTCCGCCTCACAGCGGTATTTGGTTTGTCATCGCCGTTATGAAGTTTAAAGAAATGCTCTTTCCAAATTCTTAGCACCAACTGCGACTGCAGTACTATGTCTTCTTGCATGTCCCTACAGGTTTCGGTCCGGAGCTTGTGTCTTTTTACCTTTTGTTGAAACTTCCGGATCTCATTCCTGGAGTAGCATCTCTCCTCCACCGCGCACTTCTTATGTTTGTTCTTTTTCTTGTTTTCGTTTCTCCTTTTCGGGTTGTAGAGCTCGTTAGCAACTGAAGTCCTGCTATGCAGTGCTGCTTTGAATGCCTTTTTCTTAGTCGCATGAGCTTGCCGGCATTCGTCATTAAATCAGAGGTTCCGTGGTGTTGCCTCTGATCTTCGATACTTGATGCTGGCGGAATAGGACCTCTTAAGAGATTAAAGTAGACTCGATAGGAAAAGGATATGGTGATCGCGAAAAAAAAATTTTGTTTTTGCAAGACAATGCACCGGCGCACAATAGTATCGCAACCACGGCTAAAATCAATGACTTACGGCTCCAATTGCTGTCGCATCAACAAAATTCATTCCCAAGGAGGTTATTTTTCACCCCATAATGATATGGACGAGTACCTTGCGTCGATTGCAATGTGATCAATCTGGTTGACGGTTGATTGATCTTGAGTTCCTCATGCTTCATCCCGCCGCAAGGTCAATTAGTTTGAATCCGTTGTTGGAAGTGGTATCGTGCAAACTCTATCGAAAAGAACAATTTTAATGTCATAGCTAGGGCAGTGATCGTATATCTTGTCCGAGATGGTGTCATCATTTTTCACCTTATATGCATGTACGCATATAAGGCTAATATTGGATGATTCAGCCTTAATACAGATTGTTACGAGGAGCTCGTCAATACGCCGGAAACTCAAGACATCAAGACATCTTCTAACAACAAAGCTGCGTCCAAATAAGCGTTGCTTTTGCCATCGATAAAAATCGTTGTAGTAGATGTCTCGGTCTTTTATCATCGTTTTGTTTGGCCCATCCCATCACATTTCTTGCATGTAATATCTACTTTGTAGTAGTCCAGGGCTTCCGCGAGTTTTTCGGCTGCACGTAGCCTATTAAGGGACCTAACCTTACCACGTTCAGAGGTTCGATATCCTTGTTTCGTTTGCAGGGGTTGTCAACAGTAGGCTTGTTGATGCTTCGTAATTTTATTTATCCGTTCGGGAATGTGAACGCTGCCGTTGGTCCATTAAGGACTCATCAGCCACCATCTCTTTTGCAATACTCTGACTTAGTCTCGAAAATCCTTAACGGCTTTAGCTCAAATTATTTCAGAGAAGCCGGAATGAGGTGTTATTTTCTTTATTTCATCATTGATTCCATCTGGGTATGTGCTCCGCTAATAGTTCTGCTATTTTTGTCTGCTAGCCAGCATTCGCGCTTATAAGTTTGGCAAGTCGAGTTCGGATGAATATGGACAAGTACCCGATGGCTATCACTGGAAGATAAAATAGGCGCAATTGAATAGAAACAGTTACAGTACTGGGTATCGCCAGGTTGACATTTCTTAGTGTGTCTGAGGATAGCTTTAGTAAATTACTTAGCAAACCAGAACGATTTTCCTCTCAATTTTGTATATCCCAAACTTTTGGATCGTAATAACGTGTCACGCGAAACGTAACGATATTCAACTTGAAAGCTTAGTTGTGCTCAAATCTTTGTGCAGGTAGGTCCTAAGTGCATTTCGATTTGTCAATAAAGAAAAAAAGTCTGAAAATGTAGGTTTTCCAAATCAAGCTGGAAAAAGTATTAATTTGAGGCCTTCTGTTTCGCATTTCGTATGTCACCTGAGTTTGCATATACCAAGGATATGCCCAAGTAGCTATTCCAAACCAAGGGATAAAGTTTTGTTTTACAAAATTGAACAAATAAATTGACGGTGCAAGAATGAAGTCCACGCTTAGTCCCTGCGGTTGTTATATCATTCGTTACTTCATTTTGTATAATGAGATCTCAAAAAGCAGCAAAAGTCTCCACATTGGAATGTTTGTCGTTGTTACACGAAAGCTTGTGACGTAGTTAAATATTCTTATCTGTTTTTTAATATTGGTTTGTGATTTGAACCCGGACAATCTGACGTAGTAGTCAACGAACATAACCGCTACTACGCCACACACTTTTTGTTGTAAACGATTATGTCCAGTCTAAGGCTCCATGAGAAGGTTCTTGTATACATATTTATACCCGGACTTAAAGCTAGTTGATAGTTGTATAGCTTCCTGCCTAAAACGCTGGATGTTTTTCAAAAAATTGATTTAGGATTCTGTGTATTTCCCTGTTGTTTGTTGATTCAGTGTATCTCTTTTGTTGCTTATCTCCTTGGATGCCATATTCGTGGTAATATCAGGTTTTCTTTGGGGGTGGTTGGCACCCTAAAGTGATTTGTCTACGTAACAACCGAATGATGAGGTTCTAGCTACTTCAAATTTGTTGAGTTTTTCGTCAACAAGGGTTGAACTTTGGCGAAGTGGCTATGAATCGGATGGAAACCAGAATGTAATCAGTGTTGACATTTGATCTGTCAAAGTTGGTACCATTCTGCACATTGGGTCTATCGATTACTAGAAATTCTTCTTCGGGTGATGACATATTCGTTCAAGAAGCTTTAGTGAGGTTCTGTTTCAATAAATCACATCTCAAGAACTCGGCAACGTCTGGACCTCCTGCCAATATCTAGCGTTCCATCATAAAGTTGAAAATAAAATCTTGAGGACAGTGAATGTCTTATATGACTTAACTCATTGTTGTGCCATTGTGTTAACTCAATGATCAAAAAGAGAAATTTGACCATTCCGCAGGTCTTTTTCTACTGGCTCCCCTCCAAGTTACTGCACTTCCATAGAGATTACCACCAGCTTTTACTGTCTCACTTAAGAATTTCTCTGGAATAAAAGCCCAAAGTCAAAATTTCATGAACATTCGCTTTATTAAAACCATTTATGCGGTCTCCAAACATTTTTTTCTATTCCCAAAACCAAGATATATTGGCTCTTCTGGCCCAGACATATAGAAAGCCTTGACAATAACATCAAATTTATTTACGAACTCAAAAAAAAAAAAAAAAACATAAATCGTCCCCAGAACTCGTCCTTCAACATTCATGTCCAAAAAAAAAAATGACTCGAAAGCAGGAGAACAGAATTTGTACATGATATTCAGGACATTGTCATATTAATATCCATGATGTCCCTTTTTATGCGAGCTCTTCTTATGATACTCATCGCCACCCTTCTTTTCGTGCTTCTCGTCGTGGCCCCAATGTTTCTTCTCCTCATGCTCTCCCTTATGGCCTTTGTGTCCTTTGTGGTGGTGACCCTTCTTCTTGTGTCCCTTCTTGCCATAATCATCTTCATGATGGGACTTCTTCTCATGACCCTTTTTGTGGCTACCGCCCTTTTTGTGTTTCTTTTCCTCCTTCTGGGCACCGTGTTTTTCCTCGGAGCCCTCATCATGGGCCTCATCATAGAATTTCTTCTCTTTCTTGTCCTCATTCAGTTTGTGGACATGATGTTTGCCCTTAATGGAGTGACCCTTCTTAAAAGAACCATGCTCTTCGAATTCGTGTCCTTTTTCTGCCTTATCACCCTTTTTGTGCTTTTTGTGGTAACCACCTTCGTGTTCGTGTTTCTTCTTATGTTCTTCCTCTTCTTCGTGTTCACCCTTTTTGCCCTCCTTCTCGTGATGGCCCTTCTCACCCTTGGAATAATGTTCGGATTTTTTTTCGCCTTTTTTACCTTTTTCGCCTTTGTGAGAGTGATGCTCCTCGTGGGATTCCTCACCATCACCTTTTTCCCATTCCTCATCTTCGTGCTTGGAGGCAGCCACTTCTAAATCATGTTCTGCAGAACCATGCACTGGGTCACATGCCAATGTGAACATGTACAAGACGCAGAACAATATGCAGATCCATGCTAATCGATTCTGGGGCAGCCCTGGTGGTAGCATGTTCGTAGTGTAGTAGGTGCTCTGAAGTACAGACAGAGGAGTGCGTGCTAGTGACGGCTTTTAAAGTGAAAATGAAATTGTGAGGCGGAAGTCAGATGGTGGTGTGACTGGAGTTGGTGTTGAGGTGTCAAGAAAATTGCCTCCCAACCGCAGAGATGTCATAATTTCTTTCAATTTCTCGGAATTGTGAACACGCAGAGGTGGACGTATTGCAGTTCCAATCAATGAGGCGTGGAAGAGCATTCTTGTGGTCATCAAAGGGAAAATTGCAGGCGTAACATTGTGTCGCCAAATGGAATGATTTGTCTGGGGTAATCTTACACATTGTACCATAGTCACCGTGGTTAGTGGCAGTTCAGCAAGATACGAATGCAGGCGGAGGTACGTCGCTTCTTCTAAAGAAGTACAACGTAATAACAGTGATTGGATACATATTTCGAAAGATCTAGGTTATGAGGTGGTGGGAAGAATTTCTAGTAGGACATTTAGAAATCGTGTTGGCAATATGGTAATATTGGAATGTTTGCATTGAGTTGATAATAGCTGGGAAGTTGCATAAAACGCTTTAAACGATAATGCTAGCATAGAAATTAACACGAGATTATGGGATGGAATCTTATGTTTATACCCCCATTCGAAGTTTAATGTCCTTTTCATATTTGTTTGACTGCATGTGACTTGCACATGAAGATTCGAAAATCATAACTTTTGCTTTATTTGCCAGGGTCTCTAAAGGTAGAAAAAAAAAAATCCTGAGATCTAGCCTTCAAAGTGAGCTAAAGTTCCCCATGCTCCTCGCTTTTACCCACAGCACTGACAATGATAAGGTCTGTTAAATTGAATACCAGGGAAGAGAAACTAGAACGACATGGCTCTTCTTGTCGAAAAACGAATTGACAAAGCAAGTATGCGATTAAGCCGATGGAATCGTTTTTCGAGTAAATGTGGAGCGACAAACTTGGCAAAATCTAGACTAGACTTACCACCAACCCATTATAAAAAACCGCACGAGGTTCCAGTTAACAACGCATTTGTAGGAACACGAGTGGGACTATATTAGTAGTTAAAGTTGGCTGCACCCCGAAGAGATGAGGATTGTCAAAACCTACCCCAAAGCTTTTCTGAGGTGGGTAAAGGACAATCTTGTAGCTGTTATCCAAACAAGTCCGATCTTTACAGGATAATCACCTACGATAGATTTCAGGACTTTCCGAGCTGCGAACATAGAATCAAACTACTACCTCGTTGCAGTCAAGGCACGTTTACAGAAAATATATTGGACACAGTTTTTCCTATCCAGTCTCTTTACCTATGCCAATTATAGATGTATCAGTCGCTTTAATATCGCATACAAGATCTTATCACCCATCTTGTGTAAAAGCATCAAGTCATATCTCATCAATCTGATTGGCCTACTATCAGTCTGGCTTTTGGTCCGATAAGTCCACAATTGAGCAAATATTCTACTAACACAAATCCTGGCAAAAACCCCGAAAATCCAAATCGATATACGCCGCCTCTTTATAGATGTTAAGTCCGTATATATCAGTATCTATAGAAGCTATACTCGTACAGAACCATGTTTGGGTTTAATTTCCCCGATAAACTCGTCAGAGTGACGATGGAGAATGCGCGCTGCTGCGTAAAAGTTGGAAATAATTTCTACGAGACCCTTGATTTTAAAAAACTAGATTTGAGCAAGCTGATGTACTATTATGTAAATTTTACCGCCCCTACTAAGCCATATTATCCTGACATGATCCTAAAGTTAGTGTCAAACATGTACTCATAAGCTTGCTCAATAAAGAGGAGCATCCCATGGTCGATCTATCATAGCCATTCTCTCAGGTTCTCTCAAGTCAATTCTCTTTTCCCTAAACATAACACAAACTGAGGGTACAACGACAAACAGCCCATCCTCAGAAGACTTGCGGATGACACCATCACTAAGGTACCTCTCCATATTACAGACCAATCTTCACAAGTTCAGATTTGCTACATTTGCCCTCACCGTATATCTCACCAAGAACACTTCTCCCTCATACAGAAGTTGTCGTAACTTGTCCGGAACAACTTCTTTAAAGAGCTGATACCTCGGGTAAGAGCACGTAATTAAAACATATTTTACTTGGGAAGAAGTAAAAATAGTATTCTTGACCGATCAGACCTTAACCTCTCTTTCTCCCATCAATACAGTCCAAAAGACTTTGCACCCACCCAATGGCGAATATTGTTAGTGAAACTGCTCGCAATCAGGAGGAAACCAAGCAGGATATCCACTTGTCTTAGAGTTAGTCGAATGAATCATTAGACATATTCAACAAGGAATCGCCTCCAAACTAAACAATAAACTTACTTCCTCTCGAGATCTTGATTTTACATCATCCTGTCCTAGAGTAAGGAGAATAAAGAAAAACTCGGGTAGTGGTGGACCACGGATCTCTAAGAACTGCGCTCCAAGAATAGGAGGAATGTGATTGGGAAACCTACAAAGTATTTATGAGAATTATCGATCACCATCAAAAGTTCTTTCCACACCACCACGAAACTTAACAGCACTAGAGCACTTATTGAGTTGATTCCGAGGAAAAATTGTTGGTTGTGCTTATAAACACTCAACACTCACATTTCTGGTGGCATATCAGCAATGCGCCTCAACCCAATTTTCAGAAGATCTACCTTCCTACAGATCACCTAGAACATGCGTCGAACCAAAAAAGGGGTCAAGGCCGATGATATAATATTTTCACTGTGCTGTGCAAAATTCCTTTTAAGATGTCAGCCTTGTTTTGGTCTTGGTACAATATTCTGGCCTATATTGAGGTAACCGTAGTATGCATACCCAAATTAAATGAAACCTCTTCTACGAGTATTCACTCAAAGGATCTCACATCTGTCATTCCTTTTGCTAAGAACTCCAAAAGAATACCTGATCTGCACATCAGGCGCTGCCTTTATTACAGAAGCCTGTCGAACCACGCCTATAAAAAATATTTTGGGATGACGCTTCCTAACGACTCCTTAAAAAATTGCTTTCTCTTCAAGAGCATACACTGATGGCGTTCTTTGTTTGATTCTTTCTGGAGGCCCGGCAGCAACGGCTAGATTTCGTATTCCGTGTAACCTGTTTCTATATCTGACACTGCAGCTGAGAATTTTATAGCAGGTGCAGCTTCGGTTGCTCCACGCAATGTAACCGGAAATTCAACGTACATTGTGTCGTACTCAGCCTGCCTGCCGGGAGTAGATAATTTGGGGAACGGCAGTTGGCTGGACGGAATTTGTTTTCCACTTTTTACTGCCGAGCCAGATTTGCACTGAAATTTAGAAGAATCCTGATAGTTTGCGATAAGTACTAGTTCGTTCATAAAGTCTTGTACATACACGAAAGTAACATTTTTCTGACGTAGGGTCTTTTTCTTTCACAGTTTGCCGCGAATCACTCGAATTTTTGACAGCGAATTTCCCAAAAATCTGATAGTTGAAACCTCTAATGCTCCTTATACCAGCCGGTGTGCTGTAGCAATTGAGCGGAAAACAAAGCCGTGAGGAAAGGCTTGACTCACACAAAACTAAAATCGTAGCTGTCGCTTCTTTAAACAGTTTAAGGACGCCTTTAGATCGGTAGCCAGTTCTAATCTTCACAAAAGCATTGTTTGCAGTTTTGCAGTTAGAGAAAAAAGAAGGGCTCAGTCGTCGAATCTTTCAATAAATTTGTAATTTTATGATTTAGTAAAAAATTGTTTGGCTAAGTTTAACTTATATACATACATACTCGTAAGTTTTGAAGGACGTGGGGGCGAGCATACATGGTAAAGTTCCTGAAGGCTCCTGACGAAGGCCAGAGCGATCGTTGTCACTGTTCAATCCAAATTGACATGCAGCCTCTTCTTGGCGCCTCTCAAAAGCTACTCCAGCACCCGATGTATAGTGAACCATGCGGTGACCACTCTCTGACCGGAATGGCGGTTATGCTGTGGACTGACGACACACTCACGTAAAAAACAAATGTTATAAATGAACACAATTCAGCCTCGGATACACACGGACCCCCTCATCAAAGACAACACGACGCGAAGAAGGACTACGATTCGAGAGTATGCTCCTGGAACCTGCGAACGCTTTACTCCCTAAGAGCAACTCAGTAACTGGAAAATATCCGCAAGCAGTATAGGGTGGATATTACTGCAATCCAGGAAGTATGCTCGATTTTACAGCTGCCACAAAAGGTTACACATATTGGGATACTGATTCGTTTTGGGAAAGCGGCTCAAATCGAAAGTCATCGATTTTAAGCCCATCAGTGCTCGCCTGGCTGTGATACGCGTCAATGCAAGATTCTGTATTATCAGCTTCATGATATGTGCTCAATAACGAGGCTTCAGTACTCATCAAGGAGGAATTTTTTAACCTCCTGGACGGACTCTACGGAGCCTGTCAGAAGAACGGTCTTATAATTTTATTCGGTGACATCAATGCCAAAGTCCGTAAGATAACGGCTTCCGACTCACAGACTTTGTAACAGCTAGTAATACAGTGATATGTAGCATGATGTTCCCTCACAAAAGAGTCAACAAAGCAACCTGGCTAACTTTGGATATCCGAACCGACAACCAAATGAATGGATGTTAGAACATTCAGAGGGGCAAACGCCGATTTTGACCATTAACTGGTACCCCAATTACAGAACCCAACTGTCTAATGAAAGAAAGTTGGAACAACATCCGAAAAGGGGGTTCAAAGAGGTGGCCGAAAACAGCAGATGTGGCATACATGAGAACGCTGCAATGCGTCACTAGAGCACCAGGATGCGTATAAGTTCAAAAGAAGGGAAGAGAAAAGACTACTGAGGTAAAAGAAAAGAGTTTTGCAATTTCCCAGCTCACGGATATCAAAGATTGGAAGAAAGTATATTAAAGGTACTAGGAGCTTTTTTAAAAAGGCCAAATACTAAGCCAATGGCTTTAAAACGGATCTCCAAGCACAATTGCGAAATTAATCTCGACTTGAAGATGACCTATAGAGAGTGATAGGGCAAGAAGAAAACACATCTCCAGTGGAAGAATAAGTTCTGCCGTCCAGCTCGGCAAAAAACCGGTATAGTTTTATAAAAGTTGAAGAATAACAAAGCCACTGGTTCGGATGGTCTGAGCCAGAGGCTAGAGGAAATGTTTTAACAAGGAGCATGCACCAGATCATTTTTAAAGAATGGGAGGACTAAAGCATGCCAGACGACTGGAACTACAGCTCTATATGTTTCATCTACAAGAAGGGAAATCCTATGTCCCATAACAGGTATTGAGGCATATCCTTACTTAACGTTAGATCCTATCCAGTGTACTGTGTAAACGTACACTGTACATGTAAATGTTCACATTAGGACAGATCCTCAACCAAGTTCCAAGTCGACACACACCACATCTTCATCGATTTCAAAGCTGCATAGGACAACATCCATCCACTGATGGCCGAATTGGGGATCCCGGAAAAACTGATCTCGATGTGTCGCACAACACTGCAAAACTCGCGATGCGTCGTGCAATGTAGAAGTAGAAGCTCCAAATTATTCCAAGCCTGCACTGGATTTCAGCGAGAAGCAACGTTGTCGTGTGAGTTCTTCAATGTAGTACTTGAGCAGGTAGTATGACGGGCAAAAGTCAACATGAAAGGTTCTATTGTCTCCAAGTCCGTCGAGTTTCTGGGATACACGCTTAACAGGCTTAACGAGTTGATCTTAAAGCTAATGAGGAAAAAACGTTATATGTATATGCACAAGGAGTTCACCTACCTCGGAGTAAACTCCACAAACAACATCATGGTTGAGATTCGATGAAGAGTGTCCAAGGCAACCGCTGCTACTTCAGTCTGTCGAAACAACTTGGGTCAAAACTCCTAACGCAAAGAGTCAAAATCATGCTCTTATCCTGCCGGTCCTGCTTTACAGAGCCGATAAGTAAGACAATGGAATACGCTTAAGGCTCTCTTGAAAGAAAAATTCTTCGTCGAATATTTGGTCCTGTCTATGAGGAGGGCGTATGGAGAAGAAGACATAACCGTAACTCTATGAACTGAACAAAGATATGGATATGCTGGTCTTTGAATCGAAGCTAACAGTTCGAAAAAAAAGGAAGACCGAACCGTCGGCTTAAAGATAAGGCGATAACGGATATAAAGCAGCTTGGTCTTTCCAACTGGAAGCAGCACGCCCGGGATCCTAATAGGATGGTAGGCTACAGTTTTTTTTAGGGTTTTTACCCTCTAAGGGTTTTCAGCCTGATTGGTAAGCAAGTATAATCGTTAGTATATTTCTAAGGTGGCACACTTTGTTAGACAAATATCTGTTGCTGTTGTTGTTGTTGGTGTTGTTGGAGCTGTTGTTGGTGCTGTTGTTGGTGCTGTTGTTGGTGCTGTTGTTGGTGCTGTTGTTGACGCTGTTGTTGGTGCTGTTGTTGGTGCTGTTGTTGGTGCTGTTGTTGGTGCTGTTGTTGATGCTGTTGTTGGTGCTGTTGTTGGTGCTGTTGTTTATGCTGTTGTTGGTACTGTTGTTGGTGCTGTTGTTGGTACTGCTGTTGGTGCTGTTGTTGGTGCTGCTGTTGGTGCTGTTGTTGGTGCTGTTGTTGGTGCTGTTATTCCGGTTTTTGTTCATACCGCTAGTTTCGTTGGACCCATTGAGAGCTCAGGGATACTGCTTTACAGCGTCTATCTCTTGTGTTTTTTTGATTCAAAACTGCATGCAAGGCAAATGAATACATGTTGTCTCCCATATACAAGCCCGTTAAAAACATATGAGTAATTGTTATGGTTTACTAATTTTACTGGCGAACCAATAGGTAGTGCCTGAGTGGATTAATTTGGCTGTTTAACGGACTGATTTCTTATAAATATTACTGCATTTGAGCAAAGGTATCGCTCTTTTTACCCATAAACTAAATCTCTCTAAAGTGCTGGTTTCTTCTATACTAACACTAGATCATTAAGGACGTTATTTCTGAACTGTACTCATAAGCAAAGATTTTTGGAATACATTTCAGGAATTTTTGCGGTGATGAAAATTGCAGAACTTGATTTTAGAGCTGTATAGCGTGAGCGTTTTACATAGAAGAGATTTTGATTCCAGTTCTGAGTTCTACAAGCTCACTCCAGTTCATATCAGTGGCTTTCTTGACTGCATTTATTTATCACTAAGCTGCCCGCTTGCCTCCCTATATGGGTAATTCGATTTTATCGCATGGCGTATTCAAATCCATCAAGTCGTTCCTACCTATAATAATCTATTCGTCAAGTTCAAGACTGTGAACGTCGAAAAATTCCTTAGCTCTGCATGCAGGATGTAATCTGCAAATGTCGTCGCATGTGAATTCATTGAACTTATACTCGCATCCTTATAATTTCATTCATGCAAATTTTCTGCATCCTAGCACAGATGGAGGAAAAAACTCAAAGAAACGGAATAACCAAAACCAAAACTGAGAAAAAAATTGTAAGAAACCCTATTACGAGTTCCAAATGCGATGATTCATACGAATACCCGCATAGTCGCGAATTTTAGCTTTGGTGGGAGCGCACAATAATTTATTCGTATTTCCATCACACATTCACATGCATATGCACAAGTTCAAGCATATTTTTAACTTGAAGATAGGTAGGAGCAAAAAAAAGTTATTTCTTCTTCTTTTCCATCATCAGTGTATATTTCTTCACACATCCTTACCGAGAACATTCCATGCAGTAGCAGTAACGAAGGTGGTCCCCTTCCAGAGACTTAGTCAATCCGCTACCACATAGTACATATAGTAGTGTCTGAACATACCCCTAACGATATGTTACGTTCGGAATCAAGTACAAGTATTTTTTATTTCCTTATATTTCTGCTCGTTTGCCATCCCTGGAATTTGTTCAGTTTCATCGTACACTTGCCATACTCCCTTCCGTCGGTGATGGTGTGGCAACATTTTCTTTTGTCAATAATTTTACACATTCAAATTTATGCATCCTGACGGTATGGAATAGTGGTTGACGAGAGGATGGAGGTGGTTTTAAGAGTTGGACTTAAACTTTTCCCTGCACATTTCCTTCGATCCGTAGCCAACTAACTGTGAGATACATTTGAGTTTCATTAAATTGCGCTGCGCGCGTGAAGTGTTGGCATACAGTGGGGTAAAAGCTTGTGAAAGTAAATCGAAAAGTTGTCTTTTAAAAAAGCGGAGGGTATTTCTCGAAATAAGGATACGATTTGGTTTACTCTCGCGTCAGGATTCTCGGAATATTTTCCCTGTCCTTCCAGTATCTTATACAGCATCTTACCTGATCATCGTTTCCGATGACTTTTGCGGTATTTTTTATAACATGTCCGAAAGTTGAGGTTGAACGATGGGTCAAATTAATTATGCTGCTGTTCAGAGTGCTTCTTTGCATGGCTTGATTTGGGAATAGGTTGATAATTATCTACAAGGCCTTTAAAACGTAGCATGATGTAGACTATTGCGATCGATGATTAAAATTCCGAAGTCAACATTCTACCAACAATTCGATGGGAGTAACACAAACTGGAAATGGTCGAATTTTAAGGGCTGAAGATGACTTTTTCACTTCCATCTGAGACAAGGTCAAGAGAGAAGGTTTCAGATACTCCCACTGGTAATTATCACTACCGACCCCTGGGTGAAATCAGAGCTACAACCAGCAAAGGTTCCGGTCTCAGTCGACAGAACTCGGTTGAAATGTTCAACCTAATCGAGAATACAAATGCATAGTTGTGGTGGACAAAAGTTAGTTAAGCCTGTAGGAACAATCCTACAGTGGAAGCTGTAGTTCGCGTAGACCTAAATTTTCCGACGAAAAAATTGCGAAGAAGGATCCCTCTATTTCTTCTCAGACGCCTCCTATCGACACTGAACAGTGGACATTTTATTCTCACAGTGAGAACACAGTGGTAGACACTATGGAGAAAGTTCGTTGTTTTGTGAGGGTCGGTAATGATTTTACCAAGGCCTTTGATTCAAAAAAAGCTTTTCACTGCCTTGAAAATATTGTGCGAAACTCGCATAGCCGACACCAGAGGCAGAAACTTTCAAACAATTTGTTCAACCACTTATGTACCAATGCGGATTATATAGGCAACGGCCAAATACTCTTAGACTGGCGAGACGCAACCTAACTATCAAAGTAAGCAAAGCGCATGCTTCAAAAGTCTCTTTCAAGAAGCTGACATAAATCTATGGGGTTCAACAAAAGAAATGGTGACGGCAAATCTGAAAGGCTATAGGAACAATCCGATAGCCTGTTTGAATGTAATTAGATCCATACATAGTAGAGTACCTTTTCCTGAAAACATCAGCCACTGTCTGCAAGATCATAAGAGAATTCAATCCAAAGAAAATCCCACTAACCACCCTGGAGAAATTTCTAAGGGCATGCGGAAAGATAGCGACAATAAGGCCCCTGTACTTGACAGCATCCCAAATAGAGCGATTGATACGTATTTATCAAGGCGTATTCCTGGAATCGAGCAATCATACTAGCGAATCGCTTACGCTGGTAGCCCGTTCTACTAGTATCTATAATAGATTGCGCCCCCTTTGGGGCAAAAACACACAGAAATTTTCTTGAAAACTGTTTTAAAATATTATAGACATCTTAGAACGTAAAGGTATCATCCAATTTTCATTTTCAAATTCCAGGGTGAATGCAAGAACTTCCCCATCAGGAAGTGAATAAAATACTTGCTGCCACCGAGAAAGGACACATAAGATCGAGAATTTGGACAAAACTTTACAATAGATAGGTGCAATTTTGAGGTGGTTAAGGGCTTTGTTTAAGCTCCGCAATTATCACGGCATGAACATAGCTGAAAAAGTCAACATTTTTCGGCTTAAATGGCTGGGATATGTAGACTGGATGCACTCAGATCTCAATCTCGTTAGGACTTCGTTTTAATGTTAAGTTAAAATCGATGCCAATTAAAGAGTGACCATTTTATTTTCAACATCGACTTATAGATACGTGTATTAGAGTTGTCTTATATGAGCATGTGTTGCTACAATAGGTAGTTATGACCGCAAGAACTTAAACTTCAGTTTAATATAAAATGCGGAGGCAAAATGCTGGTAACACATGCATACAAATAAAACAAGGACACCTCTTCCAATGTCGAAAGCATCACAACCACACAATCTAAAAGAAGAACTGCGCTCAAATTTGGGATACAAAATCTCAGAAAAATAGTCTATCTTTACTTGTTTCATTAGGCATATATACGACAATATTCCAATCAACTCATTCCAAAGTCAATAAGTCTTATATGTCATCAGAGTACCTACCAATTTTTCATGCCTCTGCTCGTAGTGTGGTGGGTTTCAACAGGTCATAATAAATAACACCGACCTGGTCCCACCCGTCACCTTTTTTGCCACTGGAGCAGTTGGTCACAGGCGAAAAAACGACGTTCAACGTCCTTTGGCTTCAAATCATAATGAATTCAAGTTCCTTGTTTTTGAATCATTTTCAACGAATGCAATAACTCCTTTTGCTGAAGTAAGCTCTGCTTGAGTTTGGCATAGATCCTTATCATCCAAATCAGCATCAACATCAAAATCACCGTCTTTGAAGCAACGAATACAATTACGTCACGTTGTTTCACTTAGATCAGCATCTCCGTAAACTTTTTAGAGCTCTCGGTGCCGTTTTCTTCGAGCGAAAGAAGAAAATCAATATTTGCCGCAAATGAAATTTGTGCTTTGGCACAAAATCAGACATTTTCATACAATCAGGCAATCATACAAAATCACTAATGTGTCAAAACGGTTTGTTTACCACATATCTAAGCTTGGTTCATGATGTTTGGAATATGTCAAAATCGACCAGCACTTACTGCTGGAGCCATCTATTGATGTTGCGCTTAGTTGCGCATCTAATACTGATCTAAATAAGGATAACACCTCAAAAACCATTTACAATTCTAAATTTCAATGCGAACTACAGTTCTCGATAAAACGATAAAACATTGATACTGGCATCATTCTCGAATATTGAATCTAACTTTGGAACTTAAAACCTTAGCTCATAACTCCAACTCCAACGCTCTGGAGCACATCATATTCTCATAGTCTCACAACTGTGAGACTCACACTACGTTATAGCCCATCTAAACATCCACTTAGAAAGCATTAAATCGTTGTTTATTCTGCTGAATTGCTGACAATCATTTGACTCCATCTGAATTCAATCTTAAATCAATTACTTTTGTTCGATCTCTTCATTCAGTAGGTGTTCGTCGGGTCTTTATCAGTCGGGTCAAGTTGATAAAGTGTTGTAAGAGAATTAATTTAAAAATACATAAAGTGTTGACTAAGTTCTAATTACAAGATTTTGTTTACTTCTGCTTAGTTCATTTAAAAAGCAAAAGAAAATATCTTAAAATACCTAAGAGCGTCACTGAAAATCGGTAGATTCTACGGATTCCAAAGTACTATTTAACGGAACAACCCTCAGGCGATTTACAGAAGATTCTTGCTAAGGACGCATTGTCAGTCAACAATCTTTGGGCAAATTCCTCAAGCAGAGGATGGATCAACAGTTTCCATCACTGTGGATTCAATGAATCCAGACAATCGTCTAATCTCGATAAGGTCCGAACCAGGGAAACAAGACTGCTTTGCAAATTCGCCTTACAAAGAAATAGTACAGATTGCTAGTAGGATCGGGCTCTTGCTTATTTTTCCTTTTGTCTTTTTCCTTTCCGTTCATTTTATTTTAATAACTTTTTTGTTTGTTGTTGCGTTTTTGATTTACTATTACCTAAACAGTTTGATTGTAACTATATGGTATTTTTAAATCAATGAAAAGAAAATGTATCTGTCTTATAATAATTATTTAATTTGGATATATTTCTGATGTATTTTATTGCTTTTGGTATTAATTGAAGTTGTTTAAAATGTCGCGGATTTCATCGATAGTTTTTTGACGTTAAAGTTTGCAGTTGTTTCGCATTTAGTTAACATAAAATTCAATGGACATCTTGTTTTCCCCAAAATTCTTCTCTATTTAACTAATAAGAAAAACAGAAGATGATTCTAATTAATTCTTTGGAAAAGGGTACCAGCAGATTAAATTATTCCGAGAAACTGCTCAGAAATTCTACACAAATGCGTATTTTAATAAGCAAATATCAGCAAAGTAAATATTTCTCTAACTCTCAAACAGTTCGCTGTTAAGGTTCCAAAGATCTCTTCTGCGCCTTTTGCCATCGTTACCATAATCCATCCAACATCACATAGCAGCACCAATTGCCTGGAATTCGAGGCTAGTAAAGGACATTTATGAGAGTAAGGCTTCGCGTTATTGTCATCACTCTCATATTTAGCGTCGCCAGATGTTGTGCAATTTAAGCGTAGTACACTTGGTGCTTACAAAAAGCGATATGTCCTATTAAGAAGCGTGTGCATACGGGAACCATGTGTAGAATAAATGCATTTGTGGTTTCGGATGTTAAAGGAGCCTCACACCAGAGTAGAAATATCTAAGGTGGGTGGTACGAAATGATGAATCCGCAGAGTGCGGACATCAGAGTTTGGGACTTGGAGATAACCATCTCTAATGAAGAATATTTTTAAGACTTTGTAATAATACATATATCTAACTGGCAGAAGTTGTTGAGACCAAAACAGCTCAATGGAATGAGCTAATCGGTATACACCGCAAACATTTCTGGCATGACACACTTTTCTAGAACCAGCAAAGGTTGTATTTTTTCTTTGTAAGCACCTCTCTAACAACTTATGTTATATTACAATTTAGAACGAAATATTTAAAAATACGCTATGCGCAAAGTTTTAGTTCCGCTATGAACACAGGAACGCAGGTATTGCTTCAAATTCATAATGTGACTAGACCAGTTCATTTCTTGATCTATTTCTACACCAAAGTATTTAAATTCTTTTACAACTTCTACTTCAAAATATTCAAAGTAACAAACCTCTGTAGTTTCGTATTTAGGAGATGAACAGATTGTAAGTTAATATCTGCTGCATCCTACACCATGAAAGTACGTTTTGGTATCTGGTGAATCTTGTATTTTTAAGCTGAAATACGTTACATCAGAAAAACAACCATTTGAGTTGTATGCGATACTGAAAAGTGAATTTATATAGGCAAGGAATAAAATTGGTCCAAGAACTGATCCTTGTGGTACACCTAGATTGATCACTGCATTACATTACTTAGCACGTTTCCAACCTTCACTTTCTGCATTTTGTCTTTTAAATAGGAAGCAAACCAGTTGTACGTCGAACCACGAAATCCTAAGGAATATAACTTGTTCAGAAGAATTGTATGGTGAACCATATCAAACGCTCTGGTAATGTCCACAAACAATCCAGCGCAGTATTTTTTATCATCCAGGCCCTTATTTATTGAAGAATAAAACTCTAGTAGAGCGTCTTCGGTACTAAGGCATTCCCTGAACCCAAATTGTGACGTACAAAAAAAAATTATTTTCTCTAAGTACTATAGTTCAACATTCTACTTTTAACTGTTTTTTCTAAAACCTTTGGTACAGAAGATAGTAATGATATAGGATGGCAGAGTGGGGGCCGGTATCTTTTCAGAAGACCTGGAACTAGCCCGTCACATTAGCCTCGGGAAGCACACTTCGGTATACCAGGCTGAAATGATTGCTTTGCTGCATGCGTTGGACTGCCTGCTTGAGAGTCAGGTGGAAGAAAGAAATATTCTTATAGCACTGGACAATCAAGCGGTAATTAGATGCATGGAACGGACAACCATCACAATATCATTGGCACTGGAATGTGTATTCAAGCTCAATAAGTGTTCATCTAAAAATCAGGTTACACTGACTTGGGTACGAGGACACATAGGGATCGACGGCAACGAAAAGGTGGACTCCCTTGCAAAACAGGGGTCAATTGAAAAGTTTCTGGGACCAGAACCATTCTCTTCAATTAGTAGAGGAATAGTGATTCAGAAATGGATCATGGCAGAACACCTGAGAAGGTGTTTTAGACAAGCTAAAATGGTAATACAATGGCCGACCTGCTCCACTCAAAGGTTCTAGGCATGAGTCGAGGAACATTGAAATGGGTGGTGGCGTTAACTACAGGTGATGGTAATATCGGGTATCATTCAAGAAAGATGGGCCTTAGAGAGGATGATACTTGTAAGCTATGCCTGGAGGAATCTAAGACAGCAGCATATATATTGTGTCATTGTCCAGCTTTGTCTGCCAGAAGAATGGAGATCTTGGGAAAACATTGGGTCGAGACCCATGAAACAGATCTCACATAAACAGAGGCTAGCGTTAACACTAGGAATCGAACCCAGAGAAGAACTCTGGACAAGTCCAGAGAGTTTCTCTGGGTAAGGTTTATAATGGTAGAGAGACGAAAAGACGAAAAAATTATATTTGTTTTTATTAGTAATGATATAGGCCTATAGTTCTTCATTACTTTTCTGCTAGTCGGTATAATATTGGAACATTTTAATTTTTCAGGAAAAGATTCACTTGAGATACTTAAAATAAAAATATAACATATATGAGAACATCTACTTGGTTGAGGTCAAGTTTTTCTTTTAAAAAAAGTTGGAGTAACCAATTTCATCGCAGGCGTATGAGATCTTAAGCGACTTAATTAAGCCCTAAACTTCTGAACCAGTAATTGGGTTAAAAAAGAAACTTCTTTAGCCGTTAGTCTTATAGCGAATAAAATAAACACAATCCTTTGAAAAAATAATTTACGGTCTTTATTTGGTTGCTCTACAGTGTTTGACTTACGACTGATCTCCTACCTACCGGCAGACTCTTTTCCTAGTGTGGCCACTTTACAATCACTAGTTAGTGTTGCCACTTTATATTTCTTACATTCTTATCAGTTTTTCTCATATGGCTTGCTACAACTCGACTATCCTGACTTGTAATCGTTCCGATTTCCCCCTTTGTTCTACTACAATTACGTGATTCGTTTGCTCTCGTTTTTAACCATGGTTTGATGATGGCTGCTTCCCATATTCCTTCATACGTGATCTGGCTTACTTGAAATCCTTCTACATCCTTCACTATGTACCGATCATTTGGCAAAATCTTTTCAATTTTATACGGACACTTAAGCTATCTATCTTCTTACTAGCAAGTGGGGAGCTGATAAAATTCTTCACCATTACATAATCTCCTTTCCCATATGCCTTATGCGTTCTGTAGTGGTCCTTTCGTGACTTATTATTGTATACTCTTGACACTTAATCATCTTATTAGCAGCTCTTGTTCGTATTTTCTCTAAATCTCTCTCATTTTCCTCCTCGTAATGCTCATTTAAACTCTCCTTCAGAAAATCAATAACTTCGCCTTTTTGACTTACTCCGAACAGCAATTTACTAGGTGTTGTTCATAGCGAATTCTATCCTTGGTAGTATCCCGTCTAGAGAATTTTCGTATCCTGCGTCTGTCAGTCTGCTATGGGTGCCAGACTTCTGTTTATCCTGTCCACTGTCCGTGATGTACATTCTTATCTTCCAAGAAATTTCCGAAATCCTTTGAAGTAAACGCACTTCCTCTGTCTGACACCAGAACCTTCGGTCGGCTATACGAATTAAAATAAGATTTAAGGCAGCTTATTACTTCACATGTGTTGGTTGTCCTAATGGCAAAAAGTCTGACGTACTTAGTAAACGCGTCTACTACTAGGAACACATACTTATTTTTCGCCCGTTTGAGTGACACTGGGTCAAAGTGATCTACATGTATCATCTGCAAGGGAACATTTCCTTTTGGTATGTTGTGCAAGTAGCCTTCGTGCTGTCCAAACTTAGGTGAAAATGTGATACACTTTAAGCAATTCGCTATGTGCGACTTGATCTTACTTTTCATCTGAGGGAACCAATATGTTTTCAGAACCGCGTCCAAGACTTTGTCGCAACCCACATGAGCCATCTCGTCATGGTATATATGCAAAATCTTACTTTCCATCCCTATAGGGACGTAAAACACTATTCTTTTCCCCACTTTCCCATACACTAGTTAGTGCTTTCTTACATTCTTATCAGTTTCTCTCCTTTAGCTTGCTACACTTCTAGATGTAGCTTCTACCGGCCTGCATTGGTCAATTGCTCTCACATTTTGCCCAACGGTAGCAAAATATTCATAAAACTTATTTGCAACTTCTTGCATAACCATTTATACCGATTTTTCAATCTAGTATTTGGTGGATGTTTCTGACATATTTTGCCCAGTTTGTTTTTCAGTTTTTTTTTTTTTTTTTGAGTATTCAGCGGTTAATCTATGACTTTAATCTTACGTCTGATTTTCTGATGACTTAACTATAGCCGAATGTGCTTTAATATCCTGGTACAATTTTTCGGGTATCTCTAAGCTTCTCGGTTAGCTTTTAACGAGCTGCATTAAGTGCTGAAGATCAATGGAGCAAATGCCAAAAAGTCTTCAAAAACGCTCCAACTAATATTCTGACTTACACTAGACCATGCCTCCAAAACTCCTGGTTTGAAAAGAGTATATGTAAGCATATGAACCAAATTAATTTGCTTACGACGTGGCTCATCATAGAAGGACGAGAGCGCTTGAAGAGCTTACGATCAGAAAAGAAGAACAACATCAACTTTTCCGGAAAAAAAGGGCACGAAGTGACTAGGAACTAGGAACTACTACTCTAGGAACAACTTTTGTATGGAAATAAATATTGCTATCCAAGGTGATCTGAACAGAGACCTGAAGGGATAAGCAATGCACGTTAAAACGGGGCTAAGTATCTCCAAGAGAAAATCAAATCTGGAAATTAAGTGGTAAGGACCAACCAAGCTCCGCTGCCAAGAAGAATAGCCAAAAAATCATACGTATAGGTGGTGAAGCCAAGTGTTCTGGGTCCTCGACCAAAATGAAGTAAAGATAGTTATATCTACACTTGAACCGTACAATATATCTGCTAAGTTGTTTAATGCAACCGAAAGTGATTCATTTCAAAGATTTGACGGAAGATTCGACTCGTTGATGAATACAACATAAGCATTGATCTGATTTCCTTAATATTGTGTGCAAGTTTTTGTCTGCCGTACTGTGTGAACGCCTGAAACTATTTGTGAACATATGCAATAGCTCCCTTCAGTGCGTTTTTAGGCCGAATAGATTCAGCGCTGACCCTCTGGGTAGATTAGCGGAAGAGAATTAGTGTCCATCCGCTTTATATAGTCCAGCTACCTTAATCGTAGGACCTTCACTCTTCTGGGTAAAGCGATGTCGCCGTACAGACCGTACAGTTCGTCGTTGTATGTCCTCTTCCACTCACCGTTTAAGCAGACGGGGCCGAAAATCATCCAAAGAAATTTCCTTACCAAGCACCCAAGGGAACCCTTATCCATTTTAATAATGCCCAGGTCTCTGCGCAGTAGGACAGGACTGGGATTATTAAGATCTTATACAGGGTCACTTTTGTTATTCGAGAGAGGGCATTCCTATTTTACTGTCCTCTTAGCCCAAAAAAGCAGCGATTTGCATTCTTTGTTTAATCTCAGCGAAATTTTACAACTAGACTATGAAATATAGCTCTCATAGAGACGAGACTATGCTGCCACACATGGCCTTTAAATCGATGAATGGATGGTGTGTATCGATTTGGAGCTATTGAATTTTCTAAGATCTGCCATAGTGTGAATATTTGGTGGAATGTGGACTTTCCTGGCCTGAAGACACACTGATATGGACCATTCAGGTTATTGACGAACGGCTTCAGGTATTTACATAATCAGCTTTATTGGACTTAGACTAAGGTAGGGCTATCTTCACTTCATTTAGGAAGGTTGGACAGAATTGTTAGTCTACATCGTTCAGATTGAAAAAAATTATTTTGTCTGTCTGAAAACGGTATTCGTTTTGTTGTCACCGTAATACAGTCCACAGAAATGCTCTTTCCAAATCTTCAGCATCGACTGCGACTCTACAGGCCTTGGCTCGAATTGTCGGTGGGATGCTTTTGTTTTTACTTTTGGGTAAAGCTTTCGAATCTCTTCTGTTGGTAGAGCTCGTGAACAGCTCTAGTTTGTCCATGCAGCACTGCTTTTTATGCCTCTTGCTTACCTGTATGTGCTTGCCGTTGCTGGCACTTGTCGTCAAACCTGGAGTTACATTGTGGTGGCCAAGTGAAACTCAGCACATTAAAGGCGGCATCTCTGATAACTTTTTGGCACACGGTGGTGCGCCGGGAACTTATTGATCAAGGTAGTATGTAGAAACGATCATTTTTATTTTTTAACTATTTCTATTAACTATTATCCATGTTCTCTATCTTCACCACTAATGTGCCAGTCGGGATTCGAAATAGTCAGTCAAATTGGAACGTTATATCGGATGTCAAGAAACTATCCGCTTCTGTTAAGCCCCTCAGATAAGACTTTTGGCTATGCTATGCTGGGTAAGCTATCTTGGTCCAATGGACCTGCGTTCCTTCATCAACAAATGGAAAATTCACTTTACACGTTTAATTCAGTTCAGTCGCTTATATACTCCCAATTTTACTCTCACAAAGACCGTCTGAGCTCAAAGATGCTGCCAAAAAAGGGATTGTCATTGTTCTTAAGAATCATAAGATATTTCCAGGACCACAAATGTAAAAAGCAAGCCAGTATAAAGACTTCCAATCTTGTCTTACTATCAAGGCTTCAGTAGGGTTACACTGAAAGTAGCTAACAGTATTTCCTTCAAAAAGAACTGCATTTGCACCACTGTACAATTGTGGAAAAAAAAAAAACACAGAAACCAAGAAAAACTACAGAAAAACTTTTTTTTTTTTTTTAAGAAAATAGAGAAAAATATTTTTTATTTTCGCAAAGTGCAGTGTACATGTAAAAAGCATAAGGATTGAAGGAAACTTTTCGCAATTTGAAAACTCAGATAGGAATCCATTGAAAGGGTCACCGGAGAAAATGGAAAAATGATAAACTTTTCGCGCGCTGTGGCAGTTACTATAATTGGCACGTACTCTTGCAGCGGATAAGAGGAATGTATCTCTTGCCAGCTCCTGCAGATGCAGTATATGATTTACTTCTGCAATTGCTTTCTCGTGGAAATTATTTTTTAAACGAAATGATTTAAAGACTCTTGAGCTAACTGCTGGGAGGGCATAATTTTCGAAAACTTTCCTCCTGCCCCTGTGTTTATAAAAGACAAGTTTCTTTGATATGTCCAAAACTGGCTGTTAATAAGTGATAAAGATTTCGAATGACAGTTTTCAATGGATGGATGAAAGTTGGCCTAGACATATGAGTAATTCTCACGTTAAAATTGTACAAATATTCATGTAGGCCTCCTTAGTTAGGATGCTAAGTGAATCGCTAGTGATATTTGTATTTATTTGACAAAATATTTGCACATAAAGATAATAATCTTATAAAAATGTGAATGCCCTAATAATTCAAAAGTAAGCACCAAGTAAGAGTAAAAGTGTAAAATTTACAAAATAAAAAATTAAAAGATTAATTAAAAGGTCGAGGTTAAGGTTAAAGTTAATTAAAATTAAATCTTATTGCCAAAATATTTAAAAAGTAAAATTTTAAATGTGTTTGCGTTACCTACTCTCCTGAGTGTGACAGGCAATATGTTCCAAAGGCGAAAACCGTGAACAAAAAATGTTCGTTGAGATGTAAGACAATTAAATCTTGGTTGGATCAACGAAAACGCTTTTTAAAAAGTGCTTAGATTGAGTTTGCCATACAAGTATTCAGGTTCATGAGTATTGATGATCTGATGCTGACTCATCTGCATCATCCGCCCTCTATTTCAGAATATTAGCAAGAATCATTCCCATAATTTGATTTGAATAACTCGATATGTGGTCATAATACCTAAGAAATACAGAAAATTTCACATCCAAATATTGTAAAAGAATAGGTAGAAGTAAAGGCTTCACCAGCAACATCTTTGCTTTAGTAGGAATATATAGGGTGATTCATTGTAAGGTTTGATTTTCAATAGGCTTTTTTTGAAAGATCACGCGTGATTCCTATCAAACTGCTTTCTCACTTTTATTTAGTATTATCTGGCAAATCATCATTGGAAGACACCACAAGAGCGTCTTAAAATTGTTCAGCTATATTACGAAAATCAACGTTCTGTGGGAAATGTTTTTCGTGTGACTCATGCAATTTACGGTGCGCATAATCGACCTACTGAAACCACTACTGCCAATAATATTTGCAAATTTGAGTCCCAGTTTACATTAGTGGATGATACTCGACCGGTTAGACTACATCCAGCACGTTGTGAAGAGACTATAGCAGCTGTAGTTGAGAGTGTACGTGAAGACCGTGTCAAATCGATTCGTCGTCGTTCTCTTCAACTTGGCTTGGCGTATTTCACGTGAGGATCTCAGCTTAAAAGCGTACAAAATTCAACTTGGGCAAGAATTGAAGCCAGGCGACTTGAATTTGCGTCATATTTTCAGTGAATGGGCTCTGGAAAAACTCTATTAAAATCCGGTGTTTTTTCGTGATGAAGCCCATTTTTGGCCGTATTTTGGCTGATGAGCAACCTGAAGAGTACCAAGAGCTATCATTACATCCATTAAAAATAACGGTGTGGTGTGGTTTATGAACTCGTGGAATCATTGTTCCATATTTCTTCAAAAATGAGACAAATCAGAATGTTACGGTCAATGGTTGCCGTTATCGCTCCATGTTAACGGACTACCATATGTGCTTCCTGAAATTCAAGCACATTATCTCGGTGAGCTCTGGTTTCAATAAGACGGCGCTACGAGTCATATAACGAGTGAAACAATGGATTTGTTCAGAAGTCATTTTGGTAAGCACTTAATTTCATGTTTTGCTACGGTAAATTTGCCGCCTGGATCGTGCGATATCACACCTTTGGACTATTTTCTCTGGGGATATGTAAAGTCTCAGGTCTTCAGGAATAAGCCAGCTACGATTGACGCTTTGGGATACATATATGTTGACAGTACAGAATTGTTTTTACAAATCGTGGAAGTTCATTTAAATATAATAGGAATAACACCGGCCTAAAAAGTGACACCTGCGGTACCCCTTAGCCACACCTAGAAGAGATGATATTTGGTTGCAAACCACTACGCATTGTTTACGTTTAGATAAATATGAATGAAGAAGTTTAGTGGCATGAAAAGAAAATCCAAAATTATAAGGAAGCTTTTTACGAAGCACCGTGTGACCAACAGTATCGAACTCCTTAGAAAAGTCCAAAAGAGTTAAAAAATTGCTTTCCGAATGTTATCTACAAAATGTAAGAGAGCTGTTTTACATTGCCATTAACTGCCGACATTACTTCTTCATCGTTGGAAAATCTTTGACCGTTGAGTCATTTTTCCAAGTTTGGGAAGAGAAAATAATCTGAGGGGGCTAAATCTGGGTAATAGGGTGCATGAAGTAGCAATTCAAACTTTGCAATTTGTGAGCTGGTGCATTATCTTGATGAAACAACACATTCTTCTTAGCCAAATGCAGCCGTTTTGCTTGATTTCTTCGCTCAAACGTTGCAACAAGTTCGCACGATACTGGCCGTTGATAGTTTTTCCTTTTTCAATATAATCAACGAAAATTATCTCACGCGCATCCCAAAAAATCGACGATATGATCTTGCCTTCATATGAAACGGTCTTCGCCTTCTTGGGAGCCGGTTCTCCCTTTTGAATCCATTGTTTTGATTGTTCTTTTGTCTCGGGTGTAAAGTGATGGACCCATGTTTCATCCATTGTTATGAAACGGCGTAAAAATGCTGCCTTGTTGCTGTGAAACCTCGCTAAACACTCAATGGAAACATCATCACTACACTCGAGTGTGAGCAAACGCGGCACCCATTTTGCATACAGCTTTCTCACGTCCAAATTTTCAAATAATATGCGATGTACGGAACTTTTTGAAATGCCTACAATGTTTGCTAGCTCGCGCACTTTCAGTTGACGACTATCCAGTATCGCTTTGTGCATTTTTTTTCAACATTTCTGGGGTCTTCACTTCATTTGGTCGACCACTGCGATTCTCGTTTTGGCAGCTCGTACGGCCTCTTTTAAACTCATTTTACTGTTGTAAACGAAGAAGCAGACCCACGTAGAGTAGGATCCAGTTCAGCTTTTATATTGGTTGTTCTGAGGCCTTTCAAATAAAAGTTATTGTATCACATAACGATAACCAATTTTCTTCATTTTCACAAATTCACTGACAACGTTCACTATTGATGGCTGCCAAACAAATACTAAACAACGTGGCGCTTTCAAACTTGAAACATGCTTTATAGACTGCGTACTTTCCAGTACAGTGATAGTTTCAAACAACTGCCGCCATGTTTTACTAAGGCCGCATACTTCTGGGACCAACCTCGTATGGAAGGACGTAGGGTAGAGGAAGCTTAAGAAACTTTGGGTGTATTCTATCTAATTCAACTGCATTCGATTTAACTAATAGTATGGATTCAGCAACATCTAAATCAGTCAAACAGATAGAGCTAAAATTATTCTCATTTGTGTCATTAACATTGGCTCACATTACCTGTGATTCATGGCTCGCGGCAATGTTTGGCGATGCTAAAAACTGTGAATTAAGTAGGTTTCAATCCAATTCAGCTGGAGCACTAGTACGTTGCCCCCCATATCCCAGATTTCTCAAATCTTGCCAAACACGTTGCCCAGATTGTTTTACTGAATCCAATGGAGTTTCATAAAAACATGTTTTGTTGACTACTAATTTACGAAGAGATCGAAATATTTCGTAATATGCAGGAAGTTTTATCGCTTCCAATGGATATATGCAATATTACGTTTTTATAAATCGGAGAATGGACTCATTAAACCAAGGCGGTGGGTTATTTTGGACGAATTTCCTTCTTAGTGGAACATTTTTTTCAAAAAGGTAATTAAGATTATCTTGCAGGACATTGTGTAGTGTACTTGTTCCCAGTGAAAGTTACTTACGTCAGTCTGCAAATCCCTTAGGTTTATTTGTTTAAAGTCTCTACAACTAATCACATTTTCTTCAATTTCAAAACGCATGTCGTATATTATAAAAATCAAGTTGTGCTTTGAAGATCCGGGTGTAGATATTTAATTATATATAAAGCAGGGCTTTAAGAACGTCACTACGAAAAAACACGTTTAACAAAATTATAAAATGAGTAGGCATAGACAAGCTCACTGAAGTAAGATCTAAGTTCTTGAAACAGGACTTGTGATGTTTTACAAAAAAGTAATCCGAAGACCTATAGTACATTTGATTTATATACAAAATTGCACTTTAGTCCATTTCGTTCATAAATATCCGACCCTATGCCTACTCGACTTATTCTATCTGCACGGAAAAGCTTGTAACCTACCAAACTATAAGCGTTGTCATTAAAATCTTGAAGGAACTAAGTCTCAGATACGCAAATCAAGTCAACCTTAGAATTAACAAATATCATACGGAATTCATCCAATTTATGCCTCAAACTTTAAGCGTTGCTGTGACAGACATGTAGTCCGCATTTTTGTGAGCGTAGAAACCGGATCACGCGAAACTAATTTTCGTCCATTTCACCTTCACTGCTATACACACTTGATTGCAAACAGTTTTGAAAAATTGTAAAGTGTGATTCATCGTAAGGTTTGATTTATAATGTAGAATAAAATACATAAATTGGAAAGTGAACTTAAAATTTTTATTATTAGTTAAAGGAAAAATTCATGGCATTTACTTCATGTAAATCCAGATCACGACTACGTGTGAGGTGGTCCATTCGGAAGGTCTAATTTTGGGCGACTTGTTCGAGCATAGCGACTGGTATCGCGCGGATAACACGAGTAATATTGGCTTCCAAAGCGTCACTCGTAGCTGGCTTATTCCTGAAGACCAGAGACTTTACATATCCAAAGAGAAAATAGTCTAAAGGTGTGATATCGCGCGATCTAGGCGGCTAATTTACCGTAGAAAAACGTGATATTAAGTGCTCACCAAAATGATTTCTCAACAAGTCCATTGTTTCACGCGCTGTATGACTCGTAGCGCCGTCTAGTTGAAACCAGAGCTCACCGAGATCATGTGCTTGAATTTCAGGAAGCATATATGGTAGTTCGTTGATATTGCGCGATAACGGTTAAAATTGACGGTAACATTCTGATATGCTATGTTTTTGAAGAAATATGGACCAATGATTCCACCAGATCATAAACCACACTATACCGTTGTTTTTAATGGATGCAATGGTAGCTGTTGGCACTCTTCGGGTTGCTCATCAGCCCAAATACGGCAATTTTGTGTATTAACGTATCCATTGAGGCCACAAATGGGCTTCATCACTGAACAAAATTTCATGTTAAACACCGGATTTTCATTGAGTTTTTTCAGAGCCCATTCACTAAAAATATGACGCAAATTCAAGTCGCCTTACGTCAATTACGTTGAATTTTGTACACTTTTAGGCCGAGATCCTCACGTATTGGGTATGTAATTTAATTCGTGCGGTTTTTTTTTTTTTCAAAATTTGAACGTTTATTTAAGAAAAACATGTACAATAGTATTATTCAAAGTATTGCCCATCTGAAGCTATGACTTTTTCCTATCTTTCTGGCAATTTTTGGATCCCATCCTAAAAGAACTGCACCGGCTTGGCAGCCAAGAATGAATCAAGCTAATTTTTGATATTCTGCTGTGATGTGAGCCGTATTTCAGTATTTCATCGACCGGAACAAATGGTAGTCAGAAGGGGCAAGGTCTGGGCTATACAGCGGGTGGGGTAGCACTTCCCATCCACTGTTTTCCAAATAGTTCTTAACCGGAATAGCAACGTGGGGCCGAGCGTTGTCATGATGGAAAATTATTGCCTCGTGTCTGGTCGCATATTCCGGGCGTCTATTGATGGTTTCATCCGGTTTTAGCAGCTCATAGTACAGCACACCCATCTGATCCCACCAAATATAGAGCATTACCTTCGCGCCAAAAATATTCGGCTTTGCCGTTGATTTGGCTGGTTGACCGGGTTTCACATATGATTTTTTGAGCTTGGGGTTATCGTAATGGATAAATTTTTCATCAACAGTAACAATCTGATGCAAAAATGACTTAGTTTTGTGGCGTTCCAGCAACATTTCGCACAAGCAAAACCGCCTTTCGACGTCTCTCGGCTTGAGCTTATGTGGAACCCAATTTCTTTGCTTTTGAATATATCCAGCTGCTCTTAAACGTTTTAAAATGGCTGCTTGAGTGATACAAAAAGTTTCTGCGAGCTCTTCTTGTGTTTGGCAACAATCTTTATAGTGAGTGAAAAAAAATTATTGTTGTTTACGATTCAAATGAATGACATATACTGAAATGACGTACAATGACAGTAGCTTTCCAAAGCATGTTCCAATGGAATAATACAAGTTTCGCCATCTTTTAGCAAACCGCACGTTTGCCTAGTTTTCGTATACGCCAAGCCAAGCTGCTGACAACGATACTCTCAGCTACAGTTGCTATAGTCTCTTCACTACGTGCTGGAAGTGGTCTAACCGGTCGAGTATCATTCACTAATGTAAACTGGGACACAAATTTGCAAATGATATTGGCAATAGTGTTTTCAGCAGGTCGATTATGCGCACCGGAAGTTCCTCGAATCGCACGAAAAACATTTCTCACAGAACGCTGATTTTCGTAATACAGCTGAACAATTTGGAAACGCTGTTGTCGTGTGAGCATCGATGACTTGCCAAACGATACTTAATAAAAATGATATTGCAGTTTCATATGAGTCACGCGTGATCTGTCGAAAAAAGTTTTTTGAAAATCAAACCTTATTTGGGAATCAGGAACACAAACAACCCAAACCGAACAGAGGGTTAACGAAAAGTGAGCAGTGTTTGTATAGAGAAAGAAAAGTAAACAAAATAAAAATAACTGTACATAGTGTAAAAATAGAATATTGTTATGATGTTTCCTTTTCAGATGCTCTCTGTTGACATCTCCATGCCGATTCCATGCTGAAGAAGAGAGCGGTTCCTAGGTGTCAGGCAGACAAGGTTTCTTACAGTATTTTATCTGTTTTGTGGAGAAGTTTTGGAAGAAGTTTGAACGACGAAATCCTAGATGATCCTCACCCACAACTTAATCGTAAATTTGTGTTAACTGGTGGGAGAATAGACTGTGCAGTACAGACAGTGGAAACAATTTTTGTTTTTAAACAAGGAGATCAAATAATTGAGTATGTTAGACCTAGAAAATGTTAAGCCTTGTCCAGCGAATTCATCGAAGATAGCATTTCTCAGGATTTCAGTGGACCTAAGACATGGAAAGTCCAATGTTGTAGTTAAATCCTAACTGGTGTTATGGGGTCTAAATTCATTTACGTATGTAGAAGAAAAACCTAAATAGCGGTTGACAATTGATGTTTTATTCGGTGTATCTAGGGGATCATTTTAAGCTCATTTCCTAAGAAACTAGGAGAACAGAACCCAAACAGGGTCAGTAACTCATTCTTCTTCAATAATTCAATTAAATTGTCATGAACTAACATAGGAAGTGCTTCTCAGTACCATCATCCTGTCATGATAAGTGTCACAGGGTATTATGCCTAGCACACTTAAGGTCTTAGCAAAATCGTATTGTTCTAATGCAATATTAATACTGAAATTTCTCCTCCGATACCTCCTTGTTAATTTTATAGACTACCTCCTTCCTACGATCACTTTGTGATACCAAACATGGTTCAGTGAATACGAAGAGAAGTCCCTGTATTATAGATAAGTCAAAGTGTCCTTCTTAGGTTACAATTGCAACGTCTTGCCGAATTCTTCTTTATAGTGTAAGTCCTATTCAAGTCGACCTATCTTCGATGCCATCCAGCGCTACCTGCGCTTTACAGTGAACACGACGTGTGATCTGGCGGAAAGTAGAGTTACATCATCCGCATATACCTCAGCGTCACTTGACTAGAGGTACTGTATATGACTTTCGGTCCGTATCTGCCAATTAAATATTGAAGACATCGACAGAGCAAAGTGTGACCATTTACACAGGACATTGGAAGAAAATGATATAAATGTGGTACTCCTGGAATAAACTCACTACGTTCTTAATAGGGACCTTTATAATCATACATAGGGAATAGCAACATATAGCAGGCCCTCTGTAAGCCTGATTGAAACCAAGTAAATGGACAGTAGCTCCTGGCCTGTAAAAATGGTTTTAGTATACGAACGGCGGGGTGTATACGCCGGAAATTTTGACAGCTACCACACTCTCTGGAGATACCAAGCGGATGACGATAATGGTGAAAAAGTGGCAGACTAAACTGACATAAATCATCTGATATTAATCCTCGATGCCAAAGACAGTGGAATTCTTCACTTTAAATATTGGAACTGCGACTCTACAACCCAGATCTGTCTAGACGGGTCTTACATTAGTTTCGTCGAAGCCGCGACCATCCAATTGTCTAGGATAAAGATCGAACCGTTGGTCAAGGTGGGACTTTCAGAAGTCGTTATGGCAAGATTTCACTAAAAATCTTGACTCCAACGTCCGTTGGATCACTTCACCTGCCAAGAACTGCGATGCTTGTTTGATGAGTACCCGGATTAAAATTTTGAGCCAATATGAGTATATCATCAAATTGTATAATCTTTTCTAGCCCGCCTGTCAAAATCTGATGATAATCCGACGCTTAGTTTTGTTTTGACACCCATTTCAAAACACCGTGTTAGTGTTTTTTAAGACCATGGAAAAAGAGCAGTATTGCTCCGTGATCCGATTCTTGTTTTTGAGATTCTGCGTCGTTTCGTAACTGTTAATGAGACATAGACAGAGAGCAATTAAAACAATGAATGTGCTCAAAAGAAGGCGCAGACCGGCTCACACCTCCGCAGTCACCATATTCAAATTGGTCGAATTGCACTTCGAATTGCCCCCCATCCTCCATATTTTCCGGATTGGGATCCCTGCTACTTCTTTTTGTTTCCAAACCTTAAAAGAACGCTCGCCGGAAAGAAGTACGGGTCGAACGAAAAAGTCATTGCCGCCGCGGAGGAGTATTAAAAAAAGTGTTTCGAGTTGAAGGGGGATTATATTGAAAAATAAATTTTCAAAACTTAAAAAAGTTGCTTTTTAATTTCTTATCCGGGTATTCGTCAAACAGCCCTCGCATGGACGCTTTGTTGGCAAAGACACAAAAAAATCAAATGCAACGCGGTTACCGGAAAGAATACGTTTCCAACTGTATCAAAAAGTTTCACCATAACCGACCTGGAAATAGCTATCGCCTTCTTCAAGCACTGAAAACCGCTGAAGTTGATGGAATCTTACCTGAATTTATTAAAAATGATGGAAGCATCCGGGTGTACTGGTCCCTCAGCTTGAAAGCCAAATGTACACCCACCTCCATATCAAGCACACTGTCATTTTGTACAGATATTGAATTGCTTGACTTGGCTTAATGCTATCCAAGCCCAAAGGACTTGATACCTTACAAATTATTTTTCATTTTTCTATTCAACATGGGCTAAATTACAGGTAGTGGTAGCAACAATTCCTTCGGGTCGAAGATTTTCTCTTTGTGAAAAACCGAGGTGGATGTGTACAGCATAGATGAGAATGCAAACTTACATTCAATAAACTACTTTAAGGTGTTCTTGAGATACCGGAAATAAGTTGCGACCGCATCAAAATGCAGTCAACTTAAGCTTCTAAATTCGAGTTATGCCAACTAATTTCAATATTAAAGTCCTTAAGGAATGAATTTTGAACACCAAGTTGCTTCTGAATAATCTGACTCCTTCAAAACAACAGAAAGATAGCTACTTTGGGGGAAAAAAATTACTTAATTCCTAAACAACAAAATGGAAATGTCTTCTTCTGTTCTCTTCAGCAGAACCGTATTCGCGTCCGTATCCATCTACGTGGAAGGTTTTTGTTTTGCTGCCTTTTTTATATGTTGAAACTTATTCTCGTCCCGAATGCGGACACCGCAAAATCCAAGGGGGGAAATAAATTTTTCTCTTATCACATCCACTAAACAAACCAACCAACCCAAATGCATGCATATGGATGCTCGAATAAATTTCCAACATCTCATCTCCAGCTACACATCGCTTTTTATTCAGGACTGCCATGGCGTGGATATATCTACGACACACTCTGGGCCAGGATATGTGCGGGGATAGTAGTAGCTCAAGTACTATCCTAGGATTACATAGGGAACAACTTGAAAATGCTAATGCATATGTATGAGGAGGCGCGCGTAGAGAGTGCACAAAACCAGGTCTCTAGTCCCATCTTTTCCAGCCATCATAGCCAGATTCTGTTCCTGTTCTTCCTTAGCCATTATTTCATTACCATTTATGCCCAGCAAAAGGGTAGAAGTGTAAGTTGTACTGGTGGTGATGGGTGTTTTATAGAATTGGCTGTGTGGGGAGTTTTTATGTTGGCGTAATTAATTTATCTCAAGTGCCACGTTAAATTGCTGAAAAATATCTGTAAGACTGGATCTGAAGTATCCTTGTGACAGAAAATGAAATCTGGAAGGAAACTTGAAAAGTGCAAGCTGTCGTTCATCTGCTCAACAACGGGATATTCGTGTACCTTGTATGGTGTTTAGTCGTAGAGAGAAAATTGGAGTGGCTACAGGATGATAGAGGGAGGTGCCACTTCTCATCTGTGGGATGGAGGATATACGGTATAGAAATGAGAACCTAATTGCTGGTTATAAAAGTGAAGTACATTGAAAATGCAAACGTAATTTCGAGGCGTCGAAATGGGGTTCCGAACACACTGAGCATAGATGAAGTAGCAGCGACTTCATTTGCATATACACCAGCCAAGATCTTTTGGTTGCCCGAACATATCTCCGTTCTCCGTCCACCATCAAGTAATCGAGTGTAAGCTTCATTCGCATATGTCAGTAAAGCTATGAGAGGCGATTTTGAGAATACATTTTTCGGTCCAACGATGGACGGAACGTATGCAAATTGAGAGTTGGATTCAGAAAAAAATCCAAAGGATACTGCAATCAAGAAGTATTAGCCCAGTACGTACTACAATGTTTCCAAATTGTTGCAGCCGAAAATAAACAAAAGGATGTAAAAAGTTCGTTTCGTCGAACAGTGGGGCCAAGCTTATCAATTTTACACTGCGTGGCGAGAGAGTTCTTAGAAGGATTCTATAAGAGATTCGCCATGGTGCCTCACACATTTTTCTAAATACGATATGCTCTTCGAAAGATCTAGGTACAATATACCATGTGCCACAAAGTACACTCTAGCGTGATACACATCGCTGGCTTACGAACTGGCACAAACTTCATAGTGACCAATATCCGAATGGAGAATCTGCGGCGATTGACCAGGAAACTACTGATTGTCCTATAACTTGGGTAAGGCCAGTAGCGCAATAGTCAAGTTTGTAGAGTAGTACTTGCCCTACCTCCCAGTGGTCGTCCCCGGTAAAAGCATGCGTAACACTGCATTACCCTGGCAAACGATTAAGGGATAACAAAATTCGGATTTGTACGTAGAATATTTGAACCCATGACATGATAGGCATAACTACCATCCAAGAAGTGCGATGGGATGAACTGGGCAATAATTCTCATAAAAGCTAAATTCGCCAACATATGTAGTTCATGCCCAAGCAGGGAAGAAGAACGACTTTACCAAAGACTGCTTTATGAGATCTTCAACAGAACCGATTAGCAATGTCCTAAATATGACGTAAGCTAGGTATAATTTTCACAACCTAATGTAATGTAACTATGTATAGCCAGCATACAGGATCCACGCCTTGATATTCATATAAAGACTTGGCTGCTTCTTGTTCAAAAAACCGTCAACCAAATTGATAATATTGCGGTCGGACGCAAGGAATTTCTCCAATGTTTTGGATGGTCGAACGTTTCGAGCAATAACCTTGAGATTCAATCATAATCTTGTAACAAGATACAAATGCTGGTGTCGGTAACAGCTCAAAGCTAGTGGACTATTAAGGAGAAGTTCAATACCGCACGGTTGCAATATCAAAAGATCGCCAGAGCCAGATGTCACCAGCAGCATCGAAAGTGGAACAACAGTGGCATTACTGCAAAAGACCATTTAGAGGGGCCGCTTCTAATGTACTGGGTTCTAATCCATCCCAGCGAAGAAACCTCTGTTTCGATGACGAATGCAGGCAGACAAATCTAGAACAATTGAGCGTGTATAGGACGCCCCTGAAGAAAAGAACAAGAGGAGCTTGTGTAAAGAGCGAAAAAGAAAGGATGAACGTAGACTCCTCAGACGAAAAGGAGAATGAGAAGCGCTCAATCGAGCAACTAGAGAGGTAGAACTGAAAGAATAAAGTTCGAAAATTGTACCAAAATACAAAACAAACGTTCCAAAGTTGTGAAGCCCGAACAGAAATCTGCAAGGATGGACATGAAATCCTCGTAATAGAGCCACATTCGGTCGTGAATAATATCACACCATCAAGTCATGTAAGATCCAGTTCGCCGTATTGTGTGAATGCTTAAGACCCTTCATCAACAGTCTGGACGGCATTCATCAGTGTGATTTTAGAAATGGAAAGTCCACTATAGACCAACTTTTCACATTACGACAGATCGGGAAAAAAACCCATGAGTTCCAGGTCGATACACACTATCTATTCTTCGATTGCATCCATAGAGACGAACTTGGCAGATCCATTTCTAGTTTTGGTATCCCTGCCAAGCTCATTCAACGATGTGGGATGACGATTGTTATGACAAAACCGAGACATTTATTGTCAGAAAAGGACTTAAACAAGGCGATCCTTTGTCATGTGATTTTTCCCAAATCTGCCTTGAAAGAATTGTGTGAAATTGACAAGTCAACTCCTGTGGCGCCATCTTTCAAAAGTTTGTTCACTTACACGAAAATGCAGACGACATTGACATAATGGGAAGAACACAAATAGCTTTCAATGGAGAGTTTGACACCATTTGACACCAACGATGGAAGAAAGAAAGAAAGAATGAAAAGAAAGTCAAGAAAGAGGAACACGCAATATCGATGCTTTGGACAATGCGTCACAGTAGGTAGATACAACTTTGAGGTAGTAAGAGCCTCATGTAAAGAATCAATTTCAGTAATCGCTGCTTTCTTGGAGCTTGGAAGCCAAATAATTAGTTAAGGCCTCTCTCGAGTAAACAAAAAAAAAACTTTATGTAGAAGACTGATCTCGGATACTGACGAAAATGGATGAAAGTAATCTCGGACACTTCTAGAGAAAAAATCTCTGGGTTAGATTTGGTCCTGTTTGCATTAATGGAGGATTGTGGAGACGTTTTCACAGCGAACTGTTCGGGTTTAGGCGTCCCGATCTCTTCAGAAAAACTAGGATAGCCCGAGTTAGATGGCTAGGTCACTTTGATCGCATGGACTCCAGAGCCCTGTTCCAGAACACAAGTGGAGGGGGAGCTTACTCACACAATTGGACGAAGCTGGCAAAAGCCCAAGTTAGTTAAAGAGCCATGCTATCTGGAGCCTTATCCCACCCCGGATTGTAATCCTCCTTACAGTTCTTTTCTTCTTAAAGAATCCATCGAAATTATTCTTTCTAAAACTCAACTAAACTAAACCTGGCCTAACCGGAAGGATGGAGTTAACGACCTTGGTTTTTGAGGAGAAGCAATCAAAATAAGAGGACATTGTTCAGAACCTAAACAGTATCTTCATCAAGTGTTTTGAACTGGCATGTACATCTAGAAAGCAGCGACTTCGTGAAGAAACCAGAAAACTTCTAAAGGAATCACTTAACACTAATCTGGAGAAAGACTGGAATCTTTACAGATCAAAGCAAAACGAATATAAGAAGCTGATTCGGTTTTCGAGGGACTCTTGTAAGGACTTTTGCGAGAGATCGACAGTGTCATTGAAACCAATGGGGTATTTAAAGTCCTCAAAACCAGGCTGGAATGTTGAAGAGCACGTGCGTAAGACCATTTTGCAAAAGCATCCCCTGTCTGAGATGCAACATGCTTATTAACGTGGAAGATTTTGGGAAAAGGGTGCTTCAAAATCTGGTAGTAAGAATTTAAGGTGCTGTCGACACGAGGGAATACGCACTAGAAAACGCAAGCTTTAAGGATAAAAAAAAATTCTTGTGAATAGGATACTGATCACGATGCCAATGTATGATGGTGAAGGTAAACAGTGGTTGCCGTAAGGCGACGTTCTGCTTTTACTACTATAGTGCATGTTCTGATATCTAAGCACAAACATACGCGAATAATGTAACTGTACTGTTTGTTGGGTCTTTTTAAACGACTGTCTGCTCTGAAGTGCTGGTCGCCCTAGACGTGATTGACGGTTGGTGCACCAGAAATGCGCTTCAGTCAGTGGATAACATACTTCTATGGACGAAACATGCTTCATCTAAAGCGTCTACGGCACTGTCGGCCTCCTAGCAGTTCTAAGAAGCTGTCGGCAAAACTTGAGGCCTGCCACCAAGAAGGATTCTTTGGATCTACACGGCTATGATAAGATCCATAATACTTTATCTGTCGGTTGCCTGGCGGAACAAGCTCCCACGAAAATACGTCATTATTGAACTCCAAAGAACGGTCTCTCTCGGCTGTATGGGGCTTATCCTAGCATACTTAACTCTTCTCTAGACACATTGATGAATCTCCCTCGCCTTGATATTCATATCATGGGCTGCACTCTCAAAGCTACCTTTTGTTTAAAAAGAAGTGGTATTCGGTACAATACGCATTGGATTTTTATGGCATTGCTCGTCAATGACTCTGGTCGTATGGACATATTGTCTGATGCAATGAAAGTTGAGCCCCTGCTGCAGAAAAAAAATACGAAATCTACTTTTTTTGTGCTCAGGATTGGTTTCGGACAAAATTCGATCCAGGAAAAGAATATAGTCAGGTCAGGGTCTAAAACCGATATAGGATGCGGTGCTGGAGTCTTTTTTAAGAACCACAACGTTTGATTTCTCTCCTCGTTAGGAAAACTTAAGTTTGTCTTCCCAGCGGGGACATATGCAATCCTGATGCCAACGAACTTAATGTGAGGAATTGGTGGTGGGAGCTAGAAATTTGCATCTGTAGCCACAGCAAGGCTCAGAGGAGAGTTTTTCTTTATCTGAACCTACATTAGGTCTACCTGCGTTCTCGGGTAGGGCTTCCATTAATAGTTTAGACTCATATGAGTACAACTGAAGATGGCAGAACTTCCTAGGAGATTGTCGGTAGATGAAACGAATGCTTCCCCTAACTGCGCCAGTTATAGAGGCATCAGTAATCTTAACATCGAATACAAGATATTTTCTGCTACCTTATGTGAATTCGTGTAGACGATTAATGATGGTTTGATTGGCCCTTACCTGTTTGGTTTTAGGCGTGATAAATCAACAATTGACCAAATGTTTACACTGCAACAGATCCTGGGTAAAGCGTAAGAGCTTCAAGCCGATACGCACCACCTGCTTATAGATTTTAAGGCCTCATATGACACCATTTACAGAGACAGAACCATGTCTTGCCTTGGTATCCTTGGGATCCCATCTATCCTGCTTTATGGTGCAGAGGCATGGACGTTGCGAAGGTGTAGTAAGATATCCTTGCCCGTTTTGAACTCATTCTCTGAATGATTATTCGTGTAATTTGGAGAAGGAAATTAAAAGATGAACTCTACTGTACAGTGACGTTTGTCTGAGATTAGAAAAGTGCACATTAGTTGAATGAACGCCAATTCTTGAGCAATTCGATTCGATTCCAACTCAGAGGGACAACACATAAGTAGAAGACTCATCTTACAACCAACCTAACACTATAGGCAGTTAGCCAGAGACAGGGGTCTCTTTGTTGAGGCCTAGGTCCACCCCGGTCTGAAGCGACATCCAATTAGGTAAGTAATCTCTTGATCGATCCAGTCTATTTCTTTAGTGTGTCGTGAAAAGAGCAGTAGACGTCATCGAAAACTAAAGACAGGTTGTTAAGTCTTGTCAGAGACTAAATTGCCGGGACTGTTTGATAGTAAACTGATATTCAGAATACCACCTTGATCAAAAAATTTCGGAATTTATTCGGAAAATTAAAAATACAAGTTTATTCATCTAAATCTATGTTGTCCCCTTCAAAGTAATCCCCATCGACTGCAACACACTTATGCCAGCGCTTGATTCAATCCTCGAAACATTTTTTATATTCGGTTTTCGGTATGTTCATCAGTGCTTTCTGCGATTTTTCCATTACTTCCTCTCGGCTGCTAAAACGCATTCCCCGTAGTGGTTTTTTAACTCGATTGAACAGAAAGAAGTCACAGGGAGCCAAAAAATTGGGAATAATTATGGCACTGTGCGACGCGAAGGTACGTTATCCACGAGTTTTTGCCCACAATTCTGGTCTCTTTCGGCGCCCAAATAATACTCTTTGTTTACTATCTGGCCTTCTGGCAAAAATTCATGATGCACTAAGCCGTTGTAATCCATGAAAACCTTGAGCATTGCCTTCTTTTTTGACTGAAAACGACGTGTTTTTTTTGGTCTCGGCTTATTTGGTGAACGCCATTCACTTGCCTGATGGCTGGATTGCGTGTCGTACTCATAAACCCATCCTTTTGATGAATGTGGGATCGGATTCAGCCTCGCAAATCATCTTTTTTGCGACGTCAACACTGTCTCTTTTTTGCATGAAATTGAGGTCTTTTGGCTCCAACTTTGCTGCAACACCGCGGAAACCCAAATCATTAACCAAAATGTCTTGGACGGATCCATAGACAATGTTCAAGTCCTCCGCTATCTATCTGATGGTTAATTTGCGGTTATTGACCAACACTCCTTTTACTTCATCAATGTTCTCATCGGTTTCCGAAGTCGATGGTCATCATCTTCGATTGACTCACGACCACTTTTGAACCGCTTGTGCCACTGGTAAATGACAGTTTTCTTTATCGTAATCGTTGCCGAAACACTTTTCCAACATTTCCAACGTTCGCGCATCATTAAATCCGTTTTTTACGCAAAATTTAATACAAGTTTGTTGTTGCAAATTTAAAGCCATTTCTAAAATTGTAAAAAATCGCCAACACACACAGAAATAGATGTACGCTTGGCTACGTAACTTTTGGAAATGTCAAGCTATGATGCTAAGATTTAGAGGAAATGTCAACAACAGATGTACCAACTTAACAAGAGAAACAGAACTCAAATCTCAACAATAGGAGCGCCACACGGTGGTTATTCCCTGGTAAGTGGTAAGTGGTGTGCGAGCCGATTTTTGGCTCTTAAGCGCATTGCGTTCAAAGCAAGCTTAGAAACTTAAACTGGTGCTCTGAGCTGATTTCACAGAAAAGGTATTCTTGAAAAAATTATCTCGATAAATAGAACATAAACATGTCATGTGCTACACAGGTTTTAAAGGATGCCTACGCCTTCGTTCTAACTAGATTTTAAAAGCTACCACGCAGCATGTTTAGTTTAGCGTTTTGTGTTGCGTAATTGGAAAAACAGCCTCAAAACACTTTGACTATGTTTTGGACAGCTTTCTGTATCTAAAAGTGCGGTATTGGTAGAATTGAGAATCTGTCTCACATCAGAGGTGGAAATATTTTAACCACAAAATCTGCTCTGAGACAATTTGGATCGAACGTTAGATCATAAGTGGCACTTCTACCCAAATATTGTACCAAACTTACAGGTAGAAAGCAGATGTACAAATGAATGGGTTACATTGAACGTTGAATACGAGTATGACATGGAAAGAAATGTTGAGCATTCAAAACACCTATGACAGGGTTTAGGAAAGTCTAATTTGTTTGTCAGGCCAATCCACCAATACGGTGGATTATGACAATGTAGATATACGAGTATAGATAGGTAAGATCTGGTAAGAGATACTCTTTCATCATTTCGGAGCAAGACAAAAGGATGAAAACAAACAATATTACAGGACCGTAGGAAAGTTCAACGGACAAACACATGTTTATAACTAAAAAGGAAATCGCTGAATACTCCGGATATGATACAACGTTCTAAATCCGCATCCCCTACAAGACCCATTTTAATTACACTTGTGTCAGGATAAGGTCATACATTTGATGTGTATCTTTTTATAGAAGCGCTTTAATTTTTTTTTCTGATTTTTTTCGTTTATGTGGACTTATGGGGGTAGATATCATGTTAACTCTGAATCCTCCTTTTTATTCCTGAATCTATGAAGTATAAAGGAAGACAGTTCTTATTTGTTTTTTACCATCATGGAAAGGTTATGTAATCAAACCTTTTTCGAATAAAACAGAAACGATTCTAGTTGACCCCTCTGTCCTCACTACACCAGCATTTAATTCGAGATCTTCATGCAGAAAAAGAAATAGACAAAATATAAGTCCGAAAAGGAACTACTCTACCAACTGTGGTTCGACAATGCTCACATTCACTTTGTGTACATTCCGTTTGCATTTGGTAATTATTCTTTCGAACATATCCAATTAGACTAGCTGAACCATAAAAACGAATTCCAAGTAATCCCCACTCCTGCCTCCTACCGAACCTATTCTACTATTGTCTCGTTGTTCACTCTGTCTGTTTCCTACTGCATATAACCCACCTTCCAAAAAAAAAAAAAAAAAAAAACAGATAAAATTGTGCAAACCAAAAGCAGAAAAACTAAAACTTTTCGCTTCACCCCGCAGGACATTCAGGATGCAAAACGCACCCCGTGAGAAACATAGCATCCCAAAGGCAGATGGATAGAGAGGAGAATCCCGAATAACCCTCCTATTTTGGAACCAAGTACGTATAAATGCTCACCACCTACTGGCATGTGCTCATTCCCATGGGGCATATGGTTCGTTGGTGCTAACTTTTAATCCACTATGAGCAGCGATATGAATTTCATATCATCCCCTCTCCCCATCCACCATCTGAGCATGTTTGTGTACATTATTTCTATGGTGCTTATGCAAATAGAAATAAATTTACCCCCCCCCCCCCCCCCCTCCCACTACACCCAAAACCTTTGACCAGTTGTTGTACCGATAGATACGCGCTTGAGATACTACAATTTATTCGTTCTCTGTCAGGATTGTTGTGTACCATACATTGGTGCACGATTGTTCGACTGTCCACCGAAAACATTTGACATTAGCATGGGGTTTTTGTCCCGATATTGGACGGCGGATGATGAAACTTTGAGGAGAAAAAATGCATTCAATTCGGAAATTTGTCAAAATTATTGCAATTTCGTGTTGTGGATTGCCATATGTTGGCTTTCGAATATTGATTGTGATCAGCAGATACAGCACCGAAACATTTAGTTTCAATCAATTAAAATGGAAATTAAGAGCGTCAGGGCTTAGTTTGTTGCTGGTTTGTTAGTCAGGAGTTGTTATGTCCATTTGGCATGAAAATTGGTGAAACTGGACGTTTTAGATTGTGAATTTCGAGGACTGAATGTTTGAACAGGGAGTGCAGAAGTTTTGAGTTTAAAAACATGTTATTATGGTATTTCAATATTTTACCATGAAAACATCCATGCTTAGCTTAAGGTCAGGGCATTCGTAATTAATGGATGCGGCAATGCTTAACCAATATCCAATCCAATAACAAAAAATAAAAAATAAAAAATTAATTATAATCAGTATGAGTATTTTTAAACAAAAATTGTGTGGAATGTCACTCCACAAAGACGAGTTCTTTTAATTCACCAAGCCCTACACAACGATAAAAAAGATATCGCGAACTGTTGCTCAAAATACTTAGGACTGCGGTCAGAAAGAAGATCAGGGCAATGTTTATACTAGAGTATTTCTCCTTCATTATTTCTATTCCGGCAGGAGAACCTCATGTTCGGGTCAACGGCGACGTTTAAGACTGTAGTTAACTTAAGCTGCTTTGTGCATTTCTCTCTTAAGCGACACTAAATCCAGCCCAGGCTTAGGGGAAGATCTATAGTTATGTCAAGATCCTGAAATAGAGATGGTGCCGCAAGAATGCTGAATAGGCCAATAGACACTCTAATAACCTCAGCACTTGCAGTGATAAGGTCCTTAGTAGACCACTTGCTGCCGAACAACTCGCAGAGGCTACAGACTGCTAGACAGATATTACCGCCCTCCAAAAAGTACAATGAGACCGGCTGCGAAAAAAGCTACGATGGCTACTACAGTGACTACTAAAAAGAAGGAAGGAAGGAAATATGCTCCATAACAGTACACACAAGACTCAATTTGAAAATATAAGCCTGATTTGCGCTTACGCCTCTACAGAAGATAAGAATGACAGCATAATGGACTAATTATAGACCACCTAGACCGAACATATGCTCAGTCTTCCCGCTATGTCACCAAAATTATGCTAGGAGATCTCAACCTGTGGCTAAACAAAGAAGCCGTCTTTGATTGGGTCAGCGGGAAATGTGGTCTGGACAAAACCAACTGGGACAATGGATTCAGGTTTTCAAAATTTATAACAGGGAACTTTAGTAACCAGCACGCGGTTTTTACATTTAATTAATCAAAATAATAATTAATCAACGGTCGGTCTGTTTAAACATATTGCAATTGACGCCAGACAAACATCCTCGAAGCAAACATCATTTCGGATCATTACTTTGTTGCAGACAGGATACGAAAGCGGTTATTACAGGCACAAGTAAGACAAGTCAAGTAAGACCACCAAAGTTTGAGCTCCAAAGGCTTTAATCGCAAGAGAATCCTTGCTATTGTGATTCCCTGAAGCTCTTTCAAAACCGTAGCCACCGTACAACTAATGACCCATCATAGAAGCACCTTCTAAAGTGTTTGCTTTTAAAGTGCTGCCACAAAGAAATCCTTAATATGATGACGGATGTGGGCAGGTACAACAAAAATCACATATCAATCAGCAGTGTGCGATCTAGGAGAAGATGTGAAGAGATTTTACTGTAGGAATGTCTTTCGAAAATTTTGTCAGTGAATACAATGAGCAAGACAGGGGCACAGATCTAGAATGAAAGCCTAAAATGATGAACTTGGACAACCCACAAGCAGAGTCGCAGTCGGTGCTGAGAATATGAAAAGACTACTTCTGTTCTCAGGTAGAATAAACTATTCACCATTGAGGAGGACGGCAGAGAATTTCACCAACCTGACCGGATATCGAAGTATGTCTAACAAATCTACTGGTGTAGTGGAACTATGTAGTGGAATGATATCTATAGATGAATAATATGTGAGTATCTGAAACCACACCATTACGCTTTCAGTCCAGGAAAGTCCACTATCGATCAAATATCCACAAAGATTTCAGATCGATACTCACTATCTATTTGTCGACTTCAAAAACACATATGACATCCAACGCTATGTCTTGTGTTGATACATCAAACTTATCAGGCTGTACATGATGACTATGAAGAGCTCTCGTTGCTCCATTAAGGTTCTTAACGAATTTACCGAGAACTTTATTGTCAAGCAAGGTTTTAGACAGAGTGACATGCTATTATCTGACTTTTTAACATCGCTTTAGAAAGAATCATGCAAAACTAAATGGAAATATTATGTCTGAACTCAACATTCCGTTAAAAAAGTACCGAAAAGGCTGAAAACAAAGTACATGTTCTCATCGGAAATAGACCCGCGCAACCATCTAGAACATAATGATTGGCAGTAAGATGTTGTCAACGGAATCAGTGCAGAAATCAGAACTACTCTTCCAAATCACTGTTTCGTTGGGCTCAGGGGGAATTGTGTATCTTTTATCCCATATCGAGCTGGTCCTGATCTATGGCGCAAAGAAGGCGTATTAACGGCCTTAAAATGTTTTCTCTTAGGGCGGGCGAAGGATAATTAGAGAGGAAAGAAAGAGAGATACCGATGTTCTTTGGTTTTGAATGTTTACAGGTTAATATCTTTGAAATATCGGAGGTAGGTACCCAAGCTTTAAGGTCCAAACTATTGCAATGTAACACTGCTAAAGACAAACTTAAACAAAATAAGAATAAAGAAGTTCCGATCTGTAGATGGAATATGAAGTTCGTGCAACGTTCTATGATATACGGCGACAGACAGACGAGTCTGTCTGCCCTTGGCAACAGGCTAACGACAAGTCTCAAATTTGTGACGTCTTAAATTCCAAACGTAAGCTTAATACCAACGACGACGATGAGAATTCAAGCCAGCTTCCACGCATTCCTACACAAAGCGTATGAGCCCTTCACCTTGTATGACGTAAATTACCCCTGGGAATGTTCAACGCAAAGTAAAGAAGAAAAAGCATTTCTTTTGTACGATAAAGGATTTAGATAATAGACTTGGCTATGGCCAGAACATTGCCGCCGATAATATGCTTTTCGCGCTTCGGAATGATCACATTGCGATCGACGTTAGGCAACCCTCTAAAATCAATACGGCTATCCGACTACTGTGAGGAGCGAACATTTACTGATACCACCACCATGTTGTTGCCAAATTAAGGTTACGGAAAAAATCCTAAAAATAAGAAAATTCGGGGTTTGGAGCTACAGTAAAAAATGATTGTATACCCAGCATCCCTTAATGTCTAAAGAGTTTCTAAAGTGTCACTATCAAGTACGAAGAGTCAGTTGCAGCGTTTTCAAAAAGTCAACAGGGGATGCGTTAATCAATCAACCTTGCTTGCCGACTGCTTTTTTTCTTATGAACATGCCGTCTGATCTTTTCATGATTTCGTTTCGACTAAAATCTGAGCTAGGAAGGAAATGTAGTCAGGTCTCCACAGATGGCTGTAAAACCAATTAAAGATGTAGCGCTGGTGTCTTTCTGGAAGACGACCACGTTAGATTTCTCTCCTTGTTGGGTAACCTAACACCTGTCTTTTTAACGGAGGTATACGGAGGATTCCAAATTATTTCGAGAATGGAAGGCTTTACTGAATGCAGCTGGAAAGCTGATTTCATAGATTTTTGTCTCAGATTTGGGTCTCATCGTATCACGGAAAATGAAATCGCCGATGAACTTGTTGGACAAACTCAGAGGAGAGTTTTGTAAAGACCAGCGTTTATATGAGCTTCATTTGACATGTACCTTTACTGACAGACAAAGAGGCAAAAGTAACACAACGTCCTGTGGTACTTGCTGTGAAAATTACGACAACACTGCAGAGCACTATCTTTGCGAATGTTCTGCCTACGTTTGCATTAGGCTGCAAGTACTCTACGCTGACATGGTGAATGTATGATAGGTACTATAGGAACTTTATCACAGAAGTGCTTACTCATATGTCTTTAAAGTTTGAGAAAACTCAGTTAAGGTAACATGCTTAAACAGAGTACAATAGGTAAGTGCTCTGTTTCGACAGAAAAAAAAAAATGATCCAGGTCGAGCAAAATACGGACGGTTTAGCGAGCGAATACAACTACGGCGTTAGATGCAGATCCAGCAATAACTATTTCTTGAGCCTCTTCGAGATGTACAATACAAATTCGAAGCTCAGATCATGCATATGAACAATTTTTAGCTGTCAAAAATAGTAATAGAGGATCTTTAAAACAACCAATAGTACGTATCTTCAAAAGAACGTACACCAGTATCTGTTGAAAGGCTATAATATGGATATAGCCAGACTTACTGTTGATGATTTTAATAACATGCAGTCCGCATGCAGTCGTGCAAAAATATAAAAACTTAAAGTGCTACAAAGCGGATATCATTGTCATCCAAGAAACGGAACGTTAAAAGCCGGTCGATAGAAGTATAGCAAACTGTGACTTGCTTTAGGAGTAAGAAACAACATCTTTTTGGTTTTGAATTTGACATCAGAAAATGACGTAGAAACGATTCAGGCGTTTAGAATCTGCTTTCAGACATACGTAGGTTGCTTCTACGAGCTCCTTGACAAAACGCATGAGCAACATCGTAAGCAATACGTAGAAATTGTCTTTGGTAATTTCAACAGGTAAAAACAGAATCTTTGCCGGAACTGTTGGAAAGGAATTAATTTACGACATCAGCTCTAAAAAACCTAAATTAATCGCCTTCACGGCCGGGTGAAATGCCAGACCACAACATCCACAATCTTTAATTTTCTTAAAGAAACCATTAATCGGATCGATCAAACTATGATAAATGCCAGACAGAGTTCTACGTTTTGGATGCCTGAACATTTTAAGGAGCCAACGTTGGCTCAGGATTGTTAAGCGGCTACAATCGAAAGAGTTTTATTTGACTGAGTCTACGATAACTTTTAGAGAAACCCTCTAAATATGACGTGCATTCCAAATTCGGCGTAGCATAAAAAGAAACAAGAGGCGTACAATTTGTCGCTTTAAAACCACACAGAAGTATGCAGAGATATAGGATGATTCATCTTAAGGTTTGATTTTCAATAGGCTGTCCTTGATAGATCAGGCGTGACTTTTATCAAACTGCTTTTATCAATTTGCTTTGGCAAATCATCATGGAAAGACTCACACTACAACAGCGTCTTCAAATTGTTCAGCTGTATTACGAAAATCAGCGTTCTATGAGAAATGTTTTTCGTGCGATTCGAGGAACTTACGATGCGCATAATCGACCTACTGACTATAGCAGCTGTATCTGAGAGTGTACGCAAAGAACGTGACGAATTGATTAGACGTCGTTCTCAGCAGCTTGGCTTGGCGTATTCGACAACTTGGTGTATTTTACGTGAGGATCTCGACCTAAAAGCGTATAAAATTCAACTTGTCCAAGAACTGAAGCCAGGCTACTTGAATTTGCGTCATATTTTCAGTGAATGGACTCTGAAAATCCGGTGTTTTATCGTGAAATTTTGTTCAGTGATGAAGCCCATTTCTGGCTCAATGGATGCATTAATAAACAAAATTGCTATTTTTGGGCTGATGAGCAACTCGAAGAGTATCAAGAGCTACCATTACTTCCATTAAAAACAACGGTTTGGTGTGGTTTATGGGCTGGTGGAATCACTGGTCCATATTTCTTCAAAAACGAGGCAAATCAGAATTGTGCGATATCACACCTTTGGACTATTTTCTCTAGGGATATGTAAAGTCTCAGGTCTTCAGGAATAAGCCAGCTACGATTGACGCTTTGGAAATCAACATTACTCGTCTTATCCGCGAGATACCAGTCCCTATGCTCGAACGAGTCGCCCAAAATTAAACTTTTCAAATGGACCACCTCAGACGTAGTCGTGGCCAACATTTACTTACATAATATCATTTATAAAAAGTAAATGCCATGAATTGTTCTTTTAGTCAATAAGAACAATTTTGAGTTCACTTTCCAATTTATGTATTTTATTTTACATTATAAATCAAACCTTACGATGAATCACCCTATATATCGAAGGATTACTTTGGGAGGCTATTTAACTGCAAAGACGATCAATATTCCGGTTTCAGGCTGAATGAACGACCCAATAAGAATTCTGGACAGTCTAAATAGATATGAACTAAAAACCAATGCAGCTGCAGAGACAGTCGGGGTACGTGATGTACATGAACTCATCTGTGAAATACCTAATATCAGCATCGTTTACCCAATCCCCAACAAGGCTGACTTTTTGGATTGCGCCAACTAAAGAGGAAGCCAAGGTCAATTCCTTTTAAAAGTTTTTTAAGTTTGACATACATTTTAAGTGAAACGAATTTCAATTTCAATCCGAAAAAACAGCTCCCTCCTTAATCTTCCAGACAACTTAATTTCCTTCGAAATTAAAATCACAAGTATTGGTGAATTAGAATTCAAAGCAAAATTGAGTTCTCGAAAATTCACTTTTTTTAAACTCTATTAGAACAAACGAGCCTCAAAACAAGTCCTTATGCAAATGATGTCCTTTGCCGATAAAAAAAAAAAAAAAATCCTAAATTGCTTCGAGCTAAAACGATACAAGAGTGTCCTCTTGAATATAAATTTGCTACCTCAGCAGGTGCACCACGCTTTCCCTGGGTTTTCCCTCTCAAACTCAATCCCAGTCGATGTGATCAAGAAAACATTTCATGGCTCATGATTCATGTCCATCCGCCATACCTAAAGAGCGAATAAATTAGAACGTAAGTTATGGACGGTTGTTCGTTTACTCCTGCCAAGACTAGATCCTGACTCCTGCGATTATTATTATTAAATCATATCCCTTCGAAGCCAAAGTCTCTGCTGCCTCTGAGGAATGCAAATGATTAGACATTTTGTTGTGACTCGTGTTGTCACGTACACGCGCTTTAATGGCTAATTAATCTTGTTGTCCTTTGGTACCTGAAAAGCGCTTCAATTTCTACCAATTTCCAGTTTTTTTTTTTTTCTTTTTTAAACATTTCTCAGAAAACAGTGCAAAATAAAATTACGTGCGGTAGTTGTACTTTATAAAAATGCATAAACCGAAACACAGTTTCCATGCTTTGGTAAATGTTCTTGCTCTCTCCATCTCTTTGTGGTGGTATCCTGGTTTTTATTTCATTTGCTCTGAGGTTGCCTGTCGTAAATAATCCGCTTACCTACAAAGATGCTCACGTTTGGGAATTTATTTTCTACTTTTCCTCCTCATCTCATCGGGAGAAGGCATTTCCATGAAAAAATTGAATAAAGTACGCATCCTTAAGTATTTTAAAGGAATGAGGTCGAAAATCCATGCATTAGTTGTATACGAGTAAATGCAAGTTACCTTGAAAATTTGAATAAAATTACGACTTTAATGAATCCTTTGAAATGATCTTTAAAAGTTACTCGTGTGGGAGGTAGCCCTTCCATATTGTCTTCTCTTGGATTGAGGGTAAGTGCTAGAAAATCAACAGGATGTACAACATAGTTTAAGGTTGCAGTTTTGATTTGAAATTTCCTAGAAGAGTTCGACATTAAGCGGATTTTTGTGGCAACAGCGCTCTTGTCTTTAAAGACTTTTGAGCTTGTGCTATAAAGGACGACTTATGGTGGACCATGGTGTTTTCTAATCAACTGAGCATCATCTATAATTGACAATATAATATAATGAAGCAGAAGTGGTCAATGTGCAAAAGTGGTCCAGCTCGTAACGACCTAGTAAATGAACCAGATTCAGTAGGGGAACAATCGAGCTCGAAGCATAGTGTTTGGCTTACCTTCTAGTGGCTGTCCTCGGTACTCATACGGGGTTAAATAACAAATGCGTCCTCAATCAAGAGCTTAAGACCTTATTATGCCGTCATCGTGTTCATAATCCAATTTGGAAAAGATAAGGAGAGCTGAGGATAGTAACAGATTCACAGTTGGCGACCCTGGTAAATAATTAAAGGACAACGATCTTCGGATATGCAGATGGCATTTTTGAATCCTTAGCAGACCGCGTGCAACCGAAAAAATAACAGAAATCCTCGACTTCTACAAACCAGACATAATCGTCCTCCAAAAAGTGAAAAAGGATGAACCGGACAAAAAGACGATGAAAAATACCTATATCTACGATGGGGATTGTTACAAGCAACCGATGCGACGAGGACAGTAGTCGAGGAAGACTAAGAGAACAAGTCGTGGACTTTAGGCATGTAAGTGAACGCATGACAATAATTTCAACAATTCGTCAACATAAGCCTCTTTAAAGCACACGCTCCGACATAGGAAAAGAACGATCAAATACTGCTTCTGTGAGTTCGGTGAGTAATGTAACGATAGCACACGGCTTCCACAGCTTGATATCCATAAAGGTACTTAGTTGATTCCGGATCAGAAGTGCTACCATAAGAATGAAATTCGGAAGTATTACCAAAAAATAGGACGAACATGCCAAAATTGTAAGGCCTGAACGATAATCCGAAAGAATGGAAAGGAAAGATTATACCTTCGGGCTGCTAAACGGTGATGACGAACAACATTTGCAAAAACTGTTCAACAGAAAACATTACCATCCGCGCAATCAAGTCAAGTCAGGAGCTCAATTTCCGAGCTTAATTCTAAAGCTGCTAGACCCTATGGGCTAACTGCCGAGCTGTTTAAGGCAGTAGGAGGACTGGATACCGACCATACATCAAGTCATTCCTAAAATATTGAGTCGACGAAAGTAAGAACAATGAATAGAACCTCAGCATTGTTGGCCTGATCCCAAAGAAAGGAGATCCCCTGAACTATATCAACTACAGGGGAATAAATTTCTTCAACGTTGCATATAGAATCCTGTCTGATGTTATGTGCAGCCTCAACGGCTGCAATACATTGCAAAAGACAAAAAGACATTGATAAGTGGAAGAGGACCTTACGCAACTGGCTGGGATAAGACCACGTTAGCTTAACAGGCATGTCATTTGGAGCCCTGATCTACATCGGACTACAACGCAATCTAAGTTGCAAGTTGGAACTCTCTTTATACTATGATTGCTTAACTATCGGCGTATATAGTGCTATGACTTTGTCGCTCCCAATATTAAAGATACGGAGAATGATATCTTCAACTAAACAAAGAAGTAGCGCTGAAAACACTTCTAATTCTGAAGCATCTCTTTATTCTAATCTTATTGATAAGCCAGACTCGAAAACAGCATTCAGGAGTCTGTATCTTAGCAGCTGTCGTCATCTAAAAAAAGGCATCTGAGGACTTTTACATCACTATTATCCTGAAGTGGCGAAAGCATTAAATTTATTGCCGACGTTGAAAAGTGCTACAGACAGACTCTATTCGGACGGGATTTTGCTGACAGAGGCTGCAAATATTCTAAGGGAATCATTCTATATGGACGACTACCTTCATGAAGCGGATATGGTTGAGACCGATGTGATCTGAAATTGGATGTGAGACAAAGATACTGGGTATCTACTGGTTGTGGGATTGCATTGGGTACAAGGTACACGTAACAGCTACTGTCTGATGTTGCAAAAATGTGTGACCCCCCATGTCTTTTGGGTCCATTAGTGATCACAGGAAGGACAATCTGCCAGTAACTTTGGCTTTCTGGTTGTTCGTAAGGCAAATCAATTCCTAAGCCACATCAACAAAATTGGGCAAAGTTTCGCAAAGAGTTACTCCACATCGAAAAAATTAAAGTGGCTAGATGGATTTGTTCATCAGCAGATACCCATAGCTACGAACTATACGTGTTCTGGGATGCAGTTACATCTGCCTATGCCGCTGTTTCCTATCTGCGAGTAAAAACATCAGATGGAGAGATAATGGTTTCAATTTTCATGGACAAGACTTAGACTTAGGAAGATCACCGCAAAGCTTAGTGCAACCGTTTTAAGGGGGCTACAATTTCCGTCTACGTAAACGTATTGCTGATCAGATAGCTGAATCGAACGCTGGAAAAAACCAAGATCCAAGAGTTGACGTCTGCCGATTTTTGGAGAAATGTGACAACTTAAAGCAATCTATCTGACGTCGTCTTATGTAGCGTATATCCCTTTCAACTTGCAGACCTCGATATATAGTATAGTGGTATGGCCCGGTATGGCTGTACTAAAACAAAACGGAGTAGCTAATTCAAAACCCAAGTTTGAGGTATGTTCAGAACTTATACTTTACTATCGAAGTTTCTTATCTCCTTTAAAGCAAACCCATCAACATAAAGAGCAAGTTTCTAAAATTAATTTTGATGACAGATGATGAGGGCATCGTTCGGTTAAACGGTAGGCTCAGGAACGCCATGATATCTGCTTCCGAAAGATATCCATACATTGTACCGAAGATGAGCCGGTTGTTTATAATTCTCATCTATGCATGGAGGTATCCAGGTTACATTCCATTATCTCTGGGTACTGGGTAATCGATGCACACTTCTCCATTCAGAAATTCATTCATCGATGAATAAAATGCTTCCTCCAAAAGAAAACTATTGCAAAACCAAATTATCGCAAGCCTTTCCACTTACCGCTGCACTAACGCACCACCATTCAAATACTGTGGCTTACGGCGGTCCATATAAGATTCATAACATCAAAAGGAAGAGGATGCCATAGTCACAAAAGATATGTCACTCTTTCCGTTTGTCTTTGGAGCTGGTAAGCGATATGACGACCGACACTTCTTCGCAGCACTTCGTCGATTTTTCGCCCAGCGAAGTTATAGCTTCGAAATATACAATGACTGCGCGATGACTTTCGTCGATGTCAATACAGTTCTCAACTAAGATGATGATGATGCCAATCGAAAGCAGTTAGAAGCGGTTCCACCATCTATTGTATGCCATGGAGTCTCGTGGCATTTTATTCCACTGGGTTTCCCAATAATTTCAGCTCCCCAAATGCCTCTTAAGTGCATGAAGCATCATCTCAAGCGGAACGAAGGCGAGGCCATATTAACCTTCGAGAAGTTCTATATTGTACTAAAACATATCGAAGTCGTACTCAATTCGAGGCATCTTTTAGCTATGTCAGATTATCTTAAGGACCTAGTTGCTCTGACCATCACTACTTGACATAAAAACCGGTCGATTCACTAAGTGGATTCGTTTTTGGAAATGATGGAGTTATGAGATCTCCATCAGCATCAGTTTTGATATAAATGGGGGCACACAAAGACGAACTTTCAAGTCGATTGACTTTTACATATTCGTAATGAACGAGCGCCACTTAATGAACATTGGGTCGCGTCCTTGAACTGCATACTGGAGATGACGCCCTTGTCCGAGTTGCGAATGTTCGAACCCAGGTACGAATTGCCATTTAACGAAGAGGTCTACAGGGTCTATTTCGTCGCAGGACCTGGATGAGATGGGCAGAAATGATAAGAAAATAGCTACCCTACCAGTGTAAACTTTCTCGATAAAGATGGCAGCACTGGCAGTACCATCATTTTGTCATAACTAACCACTCCGTTTAAGTGGTTTAGAACAGAACCCAGAAATCAATGTTGCCTACTCAAAGATCCAACATGTAATTTTGTCTGAGTAGCTTAATATCTGAAAATTCACTTCATTACTTCAAATATGTTAAAATACAAAAATCCTCTTAAGTCTGGCTTGACATTTCGAAAGCATTTCCACGCTTTTCGAAGCTGTAATGGTTTTCGTAACCAATTTGCGCCACTTATTCAAATTGCCTCGCCAACTAGCGTTACCCTGCAAACATTTTACGAACTTATTTCCAATAAAATCGATTTCACAGCAATCCAGTCTAATGCACCTGCTACCGACATCTGCAGTAATAAATTTACTGCCACTGACTATTAGTCAAATCCTCAACAATTATACCCGTCAAAGATGGCTGACTTGATCCTTTGTCGGTCATCCAAAATAGGATTAATACATTTGCATTTAATTTTACTCGACTGTATCCGAATGTGTAGCATCAACTTCCACGTTCCCATCAACTTGGCGACCCTATTGACGATCATCCATCCACGACATCGATGGTCGAAATAAATAGCTGCAGTGCAACTCTGGCTAACTTATCCAACCTACAAATGTATAAAAGTTCCATTGTCCTTGTGCCTAGACAACGAACGACTACGACGACCCACTAAATTACGAAAAGAGGGAAAAGTTCAGTGTGATGTAAATTGCTGCGAACAATTCTGTGCTACCAATCGGTCACTCTTATATCAACACTGGCTGGGTATCCTGAAAACGCTGCTTCCTTCTTTTTTGGAAGTGTTTCGGTTTCTGTTTTTTTATTTTTTATTTTTTTTATTTCCTCACTCGTCTGCATCCTTATCCATTATCCACTTTGCACTTCGATGAATATTCCGTACATAACTGGCTGTGTGTATCGTGTATCATAGCATTCTCATACAGAGTAGGAGCATTGGCGAAACAATTGGACAGGATTAATACTATTCCATAGTTTCGTTGAAGGAAAAATTTAATCAAAAAAATTCAACTGAGACCTGGCTCTTGGTTTTCATTGTTGGAGCCTATACTTCACATCGAGGATATACGTAGGCGTTATTGAATTAAGCACTTTCGAGTGAGTGGATATACGTATATGTCCGCTTGTGCGTGATACTACTCTCGATTTCCACTCCCGCATTTAAAGGATATCAAACAAAGTAATTGCGAATTGCTTTTGTACACTTTTTGGCTCAACAAATTTTCAATTTTGCCCCAAAGTGGGAGATGCGTCTTTTTGCCGTCGTATTGCTGTCTTTTTGCCCACTTATTCTGACTTGAAGAAACTGATCCTTAAAAGCAATTTGCATAATTCAATTCGTATGACATCAAAAGGACCTGCTCGCACGCGATTACCAAATGCCACGCTATGCTATTCGACATTATGCCAGACTATATCAGACTATGCCACTTTGTGGCAGGAGGGTTTAAGTGGCTGAAATCTAATTTCGCAGCACCGTTTCAAACATTACGCGGCAGCGAAAGGGAATCGTTTTGTACCTTGACAGAGAGGAGCTAGTAATGGCAACACCAACAATTTGAGATCCTGAAATAATTTCGAGCCAAATTTCCTGCCACCAACAATGATGATTATACGCTATAGGTTGGCCTCTGCAACACCCAACCTCTCATCCATCAAACCAATGATGATTTATCTATTCAAAGTGGAGTTGTAGGGTGTCCTTGCAATCATCACCGGCTCCGTCATCCATTATCCTTTGATTTTGTTTCGCCTGGATGCTCACTTTTCACTGGAAGTGAAAAGCGTTTTCAATTGAAATTAATGAAATTTTCATTTTCCAACAAAGGCACAAAGGATACAGATACACGGAAAAAGAACGATTACAAGAGAGGACCGCAATGACGAAATGATGGAAGGATGAAAGGTGCAATGGTGATTTGATTTTGTAAATTTTTTCTTTCAAGGTGGCCCCCAAAAACCCTTTCGGAGCACCCATTTCTGCCATAGTTTCTTCCTTTTTCCGTACTCCTGCTTTTCTGTTGAACGAAAAGTAAAATTTCATTTCCATCTGTTGGTAATCTGAGAAGGAAAAAACCACCGCGGTGCCAGCAGATGATGGGGATAAGAGGTTTTTTTTCCAGGGAAGAAGGAAAACATTAAACACGTCCCGAAATTAAATGAAACTCATTTACGGCGGGTGGGAGAAAGAACATAAGCACAGAGGAGGTTTTCCTTAAAAATCTTTGGGAAGAATTAGTAGTTCTGGTTTAAGTTGGAGCGGCACCTACTGTGTGCTTAGGGATGGTTTAATCGAAAATTGCAATCATGCTGGTGTACGTGCATTTAGAGATTACGATTTCGTGAAGTTTCTTAGCAAATAGGGTGTAGTGAAGCACATTTTGAGATTTTCACAGGAAAGTTATCCATATTTCGAAGGTATTTTTGGGAAGGAGCAGTATCCAAACTATCTACTAACCTTCTAATTAGGTTGCCTTGTAGTGAGTTAAGGCTGACTGTGCCTGCAGATACAATCTGCGGAGGCTCTATCTATGTAATTAGCGAGTCACTTCAAAACAAATATTATACCCAAGCTTAGTCCTTCTTGTGGTCCGAGTGAACCCCTAAAATTCTAGTCTCTAAGCTCACAAAAATTTCTTTAGAAAACGACATTATTGGAAGTTGATTGATCGAGAAACTGATGACTGTTCTACATATTACTTAGATTCGGGGAATAACGTAACAATCAAGCTCGTAGCGTTGTACTACGTGGTGCGGTAGTGGTCCCCGGTGAGGATTTATTCATGTATTCATGCAGGCTAAAGTGGCATAACATTTGCCTACATTGTCATAACCCGTTTCGGGAGAGATTAACATACGTGACGACCCAACTAATTGCCCCGGATAAAAATTTATTCACTGTTGACGACTCCTGCAAACATTTAAGAGACAGCGATCTTTGGACCTGCAAATGGAATGATCGGATCCATAGCATATACTATGGAGATTGCTGTAGTGAAAAGCAACATCGTTTATCCGGATGAGGATCTGCCACAAGCCACAGACTTAAACAAGAAGCCTTGAGCTTCCGACACGTGAACGAGCATCTTATGACAACACGCATCATGACTAAATTCGGTGACATGAGCCTAATGTGCGCCCATGTTTCTACGGAAGACAAGGACGATGCAACCGAAGAATGTTTCAACAAGCTTTTCGAAAAGACATATTAGCAATGTTCGAAATATAGGAAATGATGGCATCTTTGCTAGAACAGTTGGTAAGCATGTCCTACACAACACCACGACTGCAACTGCTTATTGACTTTGCGAAGGGGGATATGGCGTTTTCCGGATCGTCAAAGGCTTAATCAAATTGATCATGGTAAAATAGACTTGAGGCATGCCTTCAATAATCTACTTCGGGTAGCCAACATTGAATCGAATCGCCAGATTCATGCAGCTAAGGTGCAAATGCGGATTTCACAAGCGCCACAACAAAGAAGAACTACTGTGGCATAACGTGGAAAAGCTGCAATCGTAAGAGATTAAGTTCCAAGATCAGTGGCAACGCTGCCAACGTGCAATCAGAGACGCCACAAAAGATGTGATGGGTTTACCCAACCACCACCAACAAATCCATAGTTTAAGGAAGAATGCCGGCAAGCACATGTGGCTTAAAAGGAAACTCACAAAGTGGTGCTGAAGCGAATGACGAGACGGGAAGAACGTCGGCTTCTCCAGAAGAAGAAAAACGAGAACGAGAAGCGCGCGATAGAAGATATTGAGATATACTGCGAGAAATAATGCGAGGAAATTTTACCTACTGGTAAAAAGAACGTGTCAAGGCAAAAAGACCCATACAGTAACCTCTAGAGATGAAGAAGGAAATTCCTTCCACCTGACCATGATGAAGTAAGGATAGCAAAATCCAAGCTTAAAACCAACAAAGCTGCTGGACCTGACGGTTTACCGGTCGAGGTACTCAAACCTGCTAGAAATGACTTTGTGACTAACATACCACAACTCATTTCTCAGATATGATCAGAAGAGTGAATATCTGATGAATAGAATCTCAACATTGTTTTCCCGATCCAAAAAAAGGAAAGCCCCTCATTTGCGCCAACTACAGAGGTATAAGTCTCTTCAACATCGCATACAAGATCTGCCATACTCGTATTGTCTGAACGTCTGAAGGCCTTCGCCAATAACCTGACTAAGGAACCCCACAATTGGCCAAATCTTCACACTTCGGCAGATCCTGGAAAAAAGTTATGAAGTATGAATCGATACTCATACATCTTTACATCGATTTAAAGGCCGCTTACGATAGAATTTAAAGGGACGAGCCATATGGTGATAGGTCAAGTTTTGGCATCCCTGCTTAGCTCGTCCATCTGTGCAGAATGACGATTGGGAATGCTTCCGGCTCCATCAAAGGCAGGAATGACTTAACCGAGACCTTTGATGCCAAAACTTTTCAGACAGAGCGAAGCGCTGTCATGTGACTTCTTTGTCATCATATTTGAAAGAATTGTGCGGATCTTAGAAATAAAAACTAGAGGCATAATATAGGGTGATTCATCTTGAGTTTTGATTTTTAATAGGCTTTTTGTTGACAGATCACGCGTGAATAATCAGCGGTATATAGGGGCAAAATTAATTATATGCTGTCGACGAATTGGACAGCGAGGGATTTTAACTACCTTGGCTCTGCTATATATTTTGCCAACAAAACCTCAGCGGAAATAAAACAAAGAATCACTCTTCCCATTCGTTGCTTTTTTGGGCTAAGAAGGCAAATGATCAGTAAGTCCCTATCATGAACAACTAAGGGAACCCTTTATAAGACCTTGATCATCTCAGTCCATCTTAATGTCGTTGAAGCACGGACTCTATCCAAAGCGGATGAAAATATCCTCCATTTCGAGAGAAAAATCCGTCGAAAAATATGCGGTGCGATTTGCATTGATGGCTAGGACGTATAAAGCGAAAGAAAATCAATACTCCGGCCTGCAGAGTCTTGGAATCCAACGCGGAGAGACAAAGCCACTTTAGGTGGCGCGCACAAGTAGAAGAGAACCTCAACTTACTTGGGGTATGCAATTGGAGGCAATTAAGTGAGGCCCATGTTCAAGTCGAACTGTAGCGTCATGCAAGTAAGTAAGCTTGTAAGTAAGTAATTAAATGACATTCTTGGAGGATAGTTTGTTGAGGTGGTTGAGAGGTTGATTTCTTGTATCTAGTTCAAGATATGTGTGATGTCTTTGGTGAAGACTGATTCGATAATTGAGCACTGATCTGACATTACGCGGATTGGTGTTAAGAGATTTAACCTGAAGTGGAAACAGCTATCAATGTTATCACTTGAAATCTGGTAAAAAAGGAGCATTTTTTCACTTTCGGCATTCAATAATGGGGTGTAAGCTTATTAGCTTCATTTGGTCTATGTACGGTGGTAAGTTTGGGCTACTAGACGAGTGAAGTCCCGGTAAAGCGAATGAGATACACCTACGTTGGGCGACTTCAATCCGGGAAATTGGGTTGTCATAATACGGTGAACTCTTCTCAAAAGTAGTTTAAGTTAATTTGTCTATGGGAGATAGCTTTTAGCTTATGCAATTCAGTTACTAAGCATACTGGGTGATCACAGATTTAGTTATCAGAATGAGAGCGTTTTTAATGCAGGCCAAATGCTTTTGAAGACACAAGCTTCGGCACTAAAGCATTTGTCCATCAACTTATACTTTCATCTTCATTTCATGGAGCTTTGTAGTTTTGACTACTGACTCAACTCTTGTAGAATGTTATTGGTTGCGGTAGAAGAAAGGTGTTTGTACTAGCGCCATTCTCCTTCATCAGAATTGTGGTGGAGGAACTCCATGAACGGGTCAACGATAGCAAAAAAGTCTCTAGTTTAAGCTACATGGCTGTGTCGCGAGCCTGGAGTAGAGATTGCAGTAGGAAGGACCTGAATAGCCCAACAGTGGATCTCATAACCTAAACGAGGGTTCTAAGCAGCACAAGACTGTTAAGGCTGACCCTTTACAGACCCCGTATTGCCGAATAACAGACTATTATAGAGCGGGTATTACTACAATCTAGGAAGTACATTGGTATCGGACAGGTAAAAAACTGCGACATCTACTACGGCAACTGCTACAAAGAAGGAATACAACGCTTAATTGGTAATGAATTTGCTATTCGAGAGAGACTTGGGCAAAAATTGTCCAGCTTTCGCCATGTATGATTAAGTGAACGTCTCATAACAATCTCTAATATACTAAGTAAGGGTGCCGTCATTCACAAAGGGAAGAGCCTATTCCCTGATCAATCAACCGCGATTGACGCTGGACACTTCTCCAGCATTTTGGATGTCCGAACTTTTGGAAAATTAAACATCGACTCTGATGATCATCTACAATCGATGCAGTCAGGGTACGAATGCGGATATGAGTATCATGGCAACAACGGAATTAAGTAAGATCGTAAATCGCGTTTCCCCTAAGATCTCTCAAAATCCTAGCGCTCATACACAAACCATAGAACACAGTGGGAATGTTGCCAATAAGCAATCAAGAAAGTTGCTTAAGTTGTGAATGATTTCAAAGGATCGTCACAAATGACGATGAATGCAATCGCCGCTGAGTACATTTAAAGAATATTTCTGCGAACTGTGTAGAGGCAATGATGGTTGAAACTTCACTATTCACTCCGGATGAAGAAGATAGATAATTTCATTCAAGTTAATGTAGTAACATCGACGCTAAAATCTAAAAAAGTCTCTGGAGCAAACGAATTTTCTTCTAAGTCATTTGAAGCTGGAGATGACCCGTTTAGGGACGTACACCAGCTGATCTGTAAGGTTTTTTGTGAATGGAATCCCAGTACAGTTTGTCCAATTAACAAGAAATGAGATTCTTTTGACTGATGACAACTTTAGAGGAACCAGCCTTCTAAACATCGCCTATAAGATCTCTTTTGTCGTAAAATTATTAACATGCGCGGAAGAAACTGCTGCGAATGGACACATGGAGCTTCCGTTGGTTCTGATGGGGAAGTTCCCAGGTGCGTCTGATGATAAACGGAGCCAAAATAATCTACATTAGCTCCACAGTACAAGTACAAGCGGCACGAAGAAATCAGATCAGCAATTACTATTGTCAATCGAGATTGCTTTGGGCTTAATTGAGTAGCAAAGCCCTCTCGTAAGGGTTAGCCGGATTTTTACAGGACTCTTACCATACCGGTCCTTGTCGGATGAAATAGCTTCTGGTCGGTGTGATTTTTGGTTGCATTTGTATTGACGCGGTGTGGAGGAGAAAATTTAACCACGAACTCTACGGGTTGTACAGTGATATCAAACTGTTGAGCGGGTGAACGTAACATCTCCGACTCAAAAAGTTTGCGATTGTAACAGCCTGCGACGGAGCAGCAAGAGACAACTGCATGTAAGGTAGCACACGCAAGGGTAAGGGGACCTTAACTTTAACTTGTAACTGGAAAGAGCTAGCGAGAAATCGTGCTACTTGGAGAGATTTGTTGGTTGAGAGCAAGTTCGCCTTGAACTGTAGCGCCACCTAAGTATGGTAATCACGAGGGGAAATTGAAGGCGTTATGGGTGTATGTTACTCTTGGACATCTATTTACAATTAACTCAAGGATATTCCTTACAATTTAAGTAGCATTTTTGTATCATAAGCCACCGTGGAGTTTTCTCGCTACTTAAGCCACCTGGCTATCTGCGTCATTGCAATTTACTTTTCAGTTTACAAATTCACAAATTGTTCGGAAATTGGCTCGATGAATTTAAATTTGCAGATACAAGGGAGATATTCGGCCTGATTCATAACCAGATGTCTTCTAATTTCTTTACCCAGTTGCCAAGTATTGTTGGTTACAATAGCGCTTTCGTCGGCGAAAAGGAGAAAATGTATGCATTTTGAGAGTTTAGCGTCGTCGAAATAAGATCATTTCAAAATCTATTAAACGTTGTTGCAAATTGATGAAGATAGTACGCAAATATTTCAAAGCCTCGCGATGTATCTCCATTACAATCCTTAAACTTTGAATCGAATTTTGGTTTGAATTGCATCCCACAAAGCCTCCTTGATTACCATTAAGTTTTATTATGGTGCGCCGCCGACGGTGTCTCATATATTTTCCACAATTTGCAACATCATTTTCCCCAATCGATATTAATTGTTCAGTGTTCACAAGGAAACTCACCCATTGAAGGTTGAATCGCCTCTCCTCATTAAATTTTATTTATTGAACAAAATCTGGATCCACTTAAAGCCAAGAGTTCCGACTATCACTTAAATTTCCGTAACATCTGCCGGTTCTTCTTTGCAAGCGACAACCGAGAGAATCGTACTGATGGGGAGTTCTTCTTTTCCTAACGCGTTACAGTATTCTTTCCATCTATTAAAAATTTCAAGCTGTATTTCGTACTGTATTCGATTGAATCTCTTGGGAGTGGTTTATTAATTTTTGTCACAATCTTAAGAATGTTTGCTCAACTATCCGTACTTCGGGATTGCAATCTTCCAATGCCTTGCCATCTGCCTATTAATTGTGAGGGTCCATTTGCTAGATTCACTTCTTTCAAAGAAAACAACGTCAGAAATAAGCGGATTGATTGAACTTTCACTTGTAACATGGTGCAGCAATAGTCGATCAAATCTGAAGGTGTCTTTTAAGCAGAAATTCGCTACTCATGATCCAATAGACCGTACAACCACATCATTTGGATATGTTTGAGTGTTGACTGAAGAGCTTAAAAAGGGTTAGGCGCAGATTTGACTAGGGTTTACCGGTTTACCCTCGCAATCACCTGTTGGTCTTAGTCACTATCTGCAATGAAGGTAATATTCACTAGCATTGCTTCAATCCATAGAATTAGTGATACATCACAACAAAATGCCAAGCGGTTATTCCTCCTTGTCGAATGCACCTTCAATTTTGCAACAATTTTGAAACGCAGTCTCGCCTTAGGTATGTTGGCAGTTTTGCGCACATGAAAGTCAACCATTCACTTCATGCTTCTTAACATAGGTCTGAAGCTCTCGGCGAGCTTCTTTATAAAGGTTACTCCAACGATTTGCTTGGAGTTCGCTATGTATTCCAATGTCTGTCCAGTAATTTTTAAAGGGTTGTCAGCAGCTAATCTACACATCTTTTCAGTATCACTCGATGTACCCCATTAGCCCCAGGTGACTTGAAGCCATGAATGGATCCAAAAATGTATTTGATGCCTTCACCACAACTTCAGTTATGGAAACTGGTTGTGAGCCAATTCTGGTAAGGTTGCCTCTATTTACGACATCAGATCTTTTGAGTTTTTTCAATCTTTGCACTCTTCGAAATCCGAGTTAGCGTCTTACATTCCTGTTGCTTCAGTCTATGAGGATTCCGGTCTTCTTTCAAATTAGTTCGTAGTCGTTCCATTCTTTAACGAGCTGCAGGAGTTTTTCCTGGCTGGCCATATCAAACCGAAGCACTTGATCAGGATATCTTTCAGGAATTGAACAGCTTTCTCTATTAAGTGTTTTACTCTGAGTTTAGTGGGAGCATTAACAGGCTGAAGGCTTCTTCTTAAAAACGTGGCCAGTTGGTTTTCCCCGAATTTATCCTCTTCAACAAGACCGAACGCATCCGATTCTGAAGTCGGTGAAAACTCCGACCGTACTTTCCAGGTAGTACTCGAAATCTTCTTAGCTTATCTGTTGGATAGCGTTAAGTCGGTATATGGTAAGATAAAGCCAACATTCTTGCAATCACTACCGGTAATGGCGGTAAAACCGATATGGAAGTAAAAAAATATCGTATTTCGTAGCTTGCTCGTATATCTGCAGAAATTGAATTTTGGTTCCAGAGTTAGCCAAATTTGTATAGACAAAGTGGCGGCCATCATATAGAATTTGAAACACCTTAATTACCCGAGAGCACAGATGCATTTTGTCCATAGCCGAATATTTACTTCATGCAAGGGGTAGCTTTACTGCAGTATTCACACATAAATCAACACCTTAGCAGTGAAAGATTTGCCCTAAGGCTAATTTTTTTTTTTTTTTTTTTTTTTAGAACTTTGAGTTGTATTTTAAAATTGTCACCTATTTGTTGTTCTATTAGAAATTCACTCGAAACACGCCCTGGAGTCACTATTTTCTGTTTATGTTCACAATTCGTAAAGACCTTTCCTTTTGTAAAATTCGAATGAAAACAAACTTAATTCAGCTGTCACACCCCTGAGGTTAGAACAACCTTCCAAAAGTGGTGTTCGCATTCAAAACACGATAAAATCGACTTGACTACTCAAAATAGAATAAATAAACACATACCCCCTCCACTCACCTTGCTTATGAAAAATTCAACACTCGAATCTAAACAGTTAGTGCTTAGGTTGTTTTCAAATATCCTGCCACATCCTCCTACGACCGCCATATTATAACTCTGCGTAGGCAAAAATTCTCTCGTTTAATGACATTTCGCGGTCACCACTTTGACCACAATAATAGCACGAGCTCACCGCACGAAATATAGTCATTTCCGGTCGCACACCCAGCATACGCAAACCACCAATTCAAGTGCTATTTCAAAACGAACTCAATTATATCCGTCACCAACCGTCGTGTCGTGTGGTGTCGTGTCGTCCTCGGAGAGTCTTGACTTAGAGTCCTGCCATTATAAACGACAAAGCGGACCAAAGTATTGGTTAGACTGATTGCCACACGATTAAAAATGGCAAACGAGCTAGCTAGCAGTGCAAGTCGTCAAGAGGCGGGTCGGCTATATATGGAAGACAAATTAATAAATTGCCACCGTTCGGACGTGGGCAGGAACTGGGACAATACTCCGTCCCTGGCCGAACGTTTATTTATTTTCGTTTTTGTTTTAGAATTGAAGCAGAAACAGAAAATAAATGAGAATCCAAGGAATCGATATAAAAAAAGAAAACAGGAATCAGGACCTCCGCCGTCGGCAGGAAATAATAACGGAAGCGCGGATTGGGCTTAGCGGTGGTGAGGGTGCTTACCACCTCCCTTCCTAAGTCATTAAGAGCGGAACATATCCTTTTACGAGTTCTGGTATTCATGTGAATATTGGAAAAAACAACCTCACAAAAGATTCCGTTTTTTTTTTCGCTCTTTTTTGTGCAATGTCCTTTTCAATATGAGTGTCCTGGAGGTATTTGTTGGTTGGCAGTTGTGTTATTATTTACTATGCAGGGCCTGCAGGACGATGTTTCAGGGTGGCCACTTAATCTCTGATGAAAAATCTCGAGTAATGATTGCTATTTTTCCGCGCTGCCTTTTGGAATCAACGGAATCTAGTTCGTGTTGGATGGGGGACGTATACTCGTATTGTTGTGCCGAACGGATACCTATCTGCAGATAGGTTCATGATAGTGATTTCGAATGATGAAGGTTTTGTGCTGCATGCTGGTGGTGACTATTGACGGTGTGCTGCATAATATTGAAAAGTAGTATTGAAGGCTTCGGTGTACATTTTAACGGGAGAGGGGGTATTGTTTACTGTTGTTTATTTAAGTTAAGAAAGTAGAAGACTTACTGATGCACCTGATAAAGATAAGGAAATGGACCCATGCATAACGAAAAAAGTATTAAGTGCAGAGAGCAAACAACATAATGTTGTTTATGAGTTTGCCTACTGCCGTGATCGTCATCGTGACGTTCATCGTCAAGAATCTAGATCTCTTCATAACAACGTTGCGTAAATTATGATAAGGACATCAAATTGCTCTTCCACATTTGGGGAGTTCTAGACAAGGTAAAAATCTAATAAACATCTAACTAACTAACATTTGCATGGGGATGTCTCCATATTTTCACAAAATTCAAGTGAACTCAATTTTTTGAAAAAATACTTAAAACCAGATTGACATTGTTGGGTGAGGTGCCGTATTTTTCGAAAAAATCGTTGAAGCTAGCAGGATAGTCAAAGCCATAAAAACAGTAAAATAGATAAGCTGGAATCACGCAGGTGATCCGATGGCACCTACATTAGTCGAAAGCAGAAACTTAATTTCCAGGAAATCTAATCATAACCCGCTTTTAACAAGCACCAATTTATGAAACGCGAAACTAGTTTGCGAATGTATCCACTGTGTAAGATACAATATACCTACCAAGGAAGATCTTGCGAGATTGCCCCTCAAAATGTAGTAAACAGAATTCGACAAGAAGAAATACACGTTGGGCAATTTCATCGACCTTGAGGGTGCTTTCGATAGCGCAACTTTTGACGGCATGTCTATCTCGGCCAGACAACAGCACGCCACTAGTTTTGTGGATCAAAGAAATGCTGGTGAATAGGATACTAGTTGCGGATGCTGACTGTGGATAATATGTGATGGCGTGGGTAAGCAGGGATTACCCACAATGCGGAGTTCTGCCTCCACTGCTATGAAGCAGGTTGGTCGACTCACTGCTCAAGGCGCTCAATACTTTTGACGTCTATGCAAAATCAAACGCGGATTTGATTGGATTGGATCCCAAGTCACAGTGGGATCTCTTAATGAAATCTCTTATGAACCTTAGGCAAGGCTAGTTCTTTTCCGGTGAATTGAAACCGTCAATTGGTTTTGTGGGTCCCATTATCACAATCGAAAAAAGATACCAGGTTCAGCGTGTTGTGTAACTCAACTCACTAGCAGCTGATGCGAGAGTGACTTGTCTTGATTAGCTTACCTGGGAAATGAGTCTTAAGCACGAGGCACATAGCTTCTGCTTTCATCTGAGTGATGATTCCATTTTAGCTAGTTTCATCCTTTGAAAAGCCTGATGATTTTATTAGTCTCCCTTAAATTACACCCTGCCTGACAAGAACTGCAACCAATTTCAGACTGCTGTAATTTCCAAACCGTTCATGACAGTAAGCTCAAATTTTGACACATGACAGATAATTTTATTATTTACAAGCCCTTTAAACGATTAGCGTCTCAGTTGTGTTGAAAAATTTTTATCCGCGATGGAATTCAAACGTGATAGTGTGATTGCTTTATATTTGGCTGAAAAAGCACAAGTAGCTATCGTTAGAGCCCTCCTGCACCTCAACGTGAATAAATCATTTGTGTCTCGAAACATAGCCCGTTACCGTGATACTGGAAGCGTTGAAAATTGCCATGAAGGTGGTCATAAAAAAACAGCAACATCGGCAGAAATGGTTCAGAAAGTGAAGGCTCGAATTGAGCTAAATCTGCTTCGAAGTGGAAGAAAAATGGCTGGTAAGCTCAACATAACGTTGGAACGGATGCAATACATACTGAAAAATAAGCTTGAGCTCAAGCCATTGAAGTTCCAAATAGCACACGATCTTCCAACGCAACAGAAAAAAGTTAGAGTCGAAAGAGCGAAGGAGTTGCTACGCTTGCACGAAAGTGGTGAATTGCCGAATTTGGTTTTTTCCGATCAGTCGCCAATTGCTATCGAGCAATATGTCAACAAACAAAATGACCAAGTTTACTTGCCAGATTTACTTGCCAGAGAGGGCCTTTGAAAATTTACACCTTCGGATGGCCACCAGAAAGCAGGCAACACCGATGGTGATAGCATTTTAAAAAGTTGCAGTTCGAGTCAGGCAGGGTGAAGTTTTAAGCAACTTTCTCAGAAGCTGTCTAGCGAATAGGGTCATCATAGTTGCTTCCTAGCTAGCGAAAGGACTATTGTGCTATTCAGACTTTCGGGGATCACTTACACTAACTTATTGATCTCCTCCTTAAAGCATTTCCAGTTGGTTTTCTGTGGATTACTCCTCTCAAACAAAGTCGAGACCTCTTCCGCGTTTTTGAGTGGGTATATGAAAGATTCTGATAGTACTTTTTAGTCTAAAATCCTCTTAGTGTGCCTGTTAGATAGCGCTAATTATAATACTCGTACTTGCTGTCTTAATTTCCAAACAAGTATATGAAGTCCTTAAATGGATTGTCTCTTACGTTGCAATTGTTAATGCCCCAAGAAGTATTCCGAGCAATAGGATCGCAGCATATGATATTGTTCTCAGTACCGAATTCTTTGGAATATAAGATGACAAAACGAAAAATTTGTGCCAATTTCGGTTCGTTTCGTATCTTATGTCCGCAAAACCTAAATCTTGCCTGCAAAATCGCCCACATTTAGATGATGAGAATGAATCTGGCACAAAAAAAGAATTCTCGGTCTTCGGCTAATCTCCTTGTAATTCAAAACCACAGGCGTTAGTTGCACATTCATGTGTCATTTTTGGCCTAGCGACTTATCGGGATATTACACTTTTGGTAAGGACCTACATACATCAACAGATGCTCTCTGTTAGAGTGATAACGATAAATTTTAGTACTATTCTCATGAGCGTCTGGCATATGTTTGAATAGTGCTGGTAGCTGCTAGAAACAATGGCAGATTGGCCTAGAGGAAATCATTGAAAACTTAAAGGCAAACGATTTGCAATTTAATCTAATTCTAAGCTTAAAAAAACTTAAAACCAACTTTTGCTTTTAATATTAAACAGAGAAGAATTTCTAGGAAAAGACATGTATCCACGAAATCCACAATAAACCAATTAACAATGAGTCACTATCGATGAAATCCGAAACCAATGTAAGCAAATTCAATGAAATCTTGACTTTGCTTAGGTTAATGCTCCCCATGATATTGTTTCCCTAAATGATAAAGATATCTTTTGTTTGAATTTAAATTTTTTTATTAAACTTTTAAACGATACCAAAAACAATTAAATACATTATGGATCCATGCAAATTGAACCATCGCCTTAGGGCCGAGACATTTCGTTATAGAATGCGGATTATTGTTACAAGCAAACTGTTTAAGAAATTATAAGTCAAAAATGCAAAAATTAAAAAATTTTTAAATCTATTCAAAAATCAATTGGTTATTAGATTTCGAATTGAACCAAAGGAAAAGGACAATAAAAGAAACTAAAAGGAGCGCCATAAAACTTTGTACTATTAATTTGTAAGGCGAATTTTCTAGGCAGTCTTGTTTTCCTGATCCACCCTCTGCTTGTCCTTGATCGGAATTCTGGCTATTTTCAATTGGAAGTTGTCCATTGTCTTGAGAATTGTGGCAAAGGTTGTTGGCTGGCAATGCATCCTTAGAGGAAATAGTTATCTTTTGTAAATCGCTCGAGGGTTGGTCCGTATCTATACCATCCATGTTAGCCAACACTTTAGAATCCATAGAATCCACAGGTTTTCAGGTATTTTGAGATATTTTCTACTGATTTTCGAATGAACTAAGTAAAAATAAATAAAATCCTGCAACCAGAACTTAGTCAACACTTTATGTATTTTGAAATTAGTTCTCTTACTACACTTTATCAAATTAACCCGACTGATGTTAGTTCATCGACGAACAGCTACCGAATGAAGAGATCGAACGAAAAAAATGATTTAAATTTGAATTCAGATAGATTTATTTAAGTGTCAGCTATTCAGCAGAATAAACAACGAATTCAGTGTTTCTAAGCGGATGTTTAGATGAGCCATCCCGCGGTGTAGAACTGACAACTGTGATGCAGCCTAAAACCATTGTGCGCTGCATAAATTTTAGCATAATTTTTAATTCTTGAATTTCTGTTGTCATCGACGCTGTTGGGATCAGTTAACCCTGAAGGGATATTTGTTGAATAGTTTGTAATATTATCATAGTTACTTGACGAATTTCTGCCTTACATTTCTTTTATTTTTTAATGAGGTCATATCTGTTATTATGAAGTCCCAACATCAGTCTACTGTTTGAAGGTTTCTTCCTGAATAATGTCAAGAATACGAATACTATTCTTCCGAATAGTAGTTAGTCATTGTTGCTCTGTAACTTATTTACGTCGTCAATTTCAATTAAAATAACAACGGAGATGTCGATCGGTAAGATAAGGAAACAAGTACAGTTAGACCGACAGCGTAGTTCTTCTTTGTCAAAAGCATCATAACTGATGCTTACTACATTTTTTTCTAAATTGTCTTCTAAATGGCCTTCCGATACCTTCTAATGACTGATTTCGATTTCAACTCAAGACTTCATATCCACTTTGCCATCTGACAAACTATCTTCCCTTTTGTGTATTTCCCAATTAGTCACTCTCAGGTTCCTTGCTGGTTTGTTCCTCACAATACTTGTATTACCCATGTTGAACACAAGAATTTTTTGGTCAGAAATTGTTGGATCGGAATAGCGTCCTTTTTTTTATTATCTTACTGTCAAGAGGCAATTTATAACATTCGGGATATTTGCCAAAGAGAACATGAGGGATAACGTATTTTAGTGCAGTTGATCAAAAATGACTTCAAATCACCTCCATGTGTTACAACGAAATTAAAATAGATTGCATTCAACATTCCAAAAATATTTCATTTGCGTCCACACCAAAAGAAATAGACGAATTCCATTTTTCTTCTTGCGAAAAGGTTTCTGAGATATTTCATTCAGTCTGTAGACATATTTACAACTATCCATCACGGAAACCCAGTGCCTCTTAAATAAACAACGTTCGTAAGGATATTGGGTTATTTCTGTTGTCTGTGGAACAAGTGTTACATCCTTTCTTGGCGCTTATTAGTATTAGGTCGAATATTGTTGAACAAAAACTAGCAATTTTCACTTTTCAGTTGCCAAAATATTGAGGAAATAAATGCTTATTTAAAGCAGATCATACTTAAGATATTGAACAAAGCCCATCTAAAAGCTGCTTAAGAAAAGAACGGATCGTATTTAGATATTGGAGTCGTTGGTTGATCTGCTGAATAGCTGAAAAATAGCTGGATGTAACTCCACGATTAGTTCGTTTCATTCAGTTAGTGTCCATCGTTAGACTAACCTCAGTCAATTAACTTTGCAAAGGTGAAGAGAGTCTTTCATGCAAAGAGTTTTTTTTTTTAATATAAATTATTTTCTTGAACTTTTAACATTTAATGTTTATTTAGAAAAAAAAAAAAAACAGTGAAAAATGTCAGATAATTCAAAGACAAACGATTTCGAGATACCAACCAATTTCAAGTCCTTAATGGCTTCCGACGAGTTCATCGAACTTGAGGAAGCAATAGATTCTGAAGAGTCTGCGAAAAGTATCGATTCCACGAAATCATCTAAGGAGAATTTATTGGATATGCCACCTATATTTCTGGGGAAAGAACATACAAAATACAAATCGTCGACATTTGACTCAAGAATCACCATCTACTCTGATTCTGAAGGAGGATATCCAAAATATACGTCAGTGCGGCTCTGGAAGCATTCAACAAAAGATGATTTGCCAAAAACCTTCGGGGATCGGAAAGTTTTTAAGATCACTAATGTCGAAGAGATGGAACAACAAACCAATGCATTTTGGACAGATTTGACAATGACAATATTTTTGATGTTAATACTCTCAACAGGCATCACCGCTCTTTTATTTAAATTTCTTTTTTAAACCGTTTCTCCTGCGCTTTGATATTTAATTTTTTTTTTTATAATTTCAACTTCATAATGGTTAAAATGATACTTCGTCGTATCTGAAGCAGTTGCCAGGCTTTTGGTACAGAATTATAAATTTACAAAGAAATTCATTCTTTTTCTAATTTTTGTAAAATGTTAAAAACTATCTTTAACAATAAATAAAAATAAAATTCATGGAACACACAGCTTTGGTGTTTTTTTTTTAGGTTTTCGTTGAATTTGTTTACAGAAGTATGTGGTATCTGAATGAGTCACTACTGTTCATAAATGGCCGTTTCAGAATGCCTTCAATACCATGGAGTGCTGAATTGACAACTTTCATGATCTTATATGAAGCCGTCTCTGGAAGTTTTGTTTATTTGAACTGAGGATGTTTACTTTAAGACGTCGTGACTATGAGACGGGTATGCGTTGCAATATTTGGAAAACAGTTCAGATGTGGGAAGATTGTTTACATAGGTGTGACGAACAAATTTATCTTCTTTATTTTCTTCTTGCTTTAATGATTGAAATATGTAATTCGTTGGCTAGATCTTCATATCTGTCCTACAAATTTTCTTTTGGACCTTTGGACCTTAGAACCATTGTACTGGGCGCTTTGTTTTAGATCACCTCGCCAGTGAGACCTATAGTTTGCTGATGACTTTGAACTGAATGCTTCAATCATTTTCCTTTCCATCCCATCTTAGTACCCCAGTTGGAGCCTTAGCCTCAGTTGGGGTGAATCGGGTTTACTTACCACCGTTGTCGTCATGGTCATACTGGGATATTAACTTAACCTGGAGTTCTCCCAAAACCGATTTCTTAACAAGGAGACTTTTGCGAGTACGAAACCTTTAAACTTCATTTTTGAATTACAAAGTTTATCAGAGTTCTCGGACCATTTGACTCAAAACGCTTTGTAAAATCTCCTCCATCGGCTCGAGAAAACAGTATCAGTATGACTGATTCGTAGCCCATCGTCCTTGAGCACATTTATTCAAGTATTACGAGTTACATGCAGGGCTGCCACGTAATTGTTCATGAGCATAATAGCGCCTCATCGGTGAAGAAAGATCATTCGAAGAAAGATCATTCCAGAATCGTCAATCTGCTCCTTTTATAGAAAATATTGCATAGCTTTCAAATGCATCGGAGTTTAGATATTGCCTTGGTGTACTCTCCGGTTCTGTACATTTATTTGTAACTTTTGTTTTAACGTTTTCAAACATATCCTGTCTTATACATGTTTGGGTACTTTGTGAGGTCACAGCGCTGTCCACATAATAATTTTTTGGAATCTACTAAGAGCCTTTTCAGAAGAATCGAGGAATGTTAATAGATGTTTTGCTAAGAGCTATAGAAGTATATACTATTTTTTCATTTCCTTTTAAACGCTTCAGGGATAAAGTACAGTCGATGCAACCGACACATTAGCGCCGAATACCTGCTGGGCATAGACCGAATAATGCTCCACGGTATAGTTTTTACTCTAATAGCACACCTTATACAATATCGTGTCATTTACGATTACTACATTTCGGTGATTTGCAAAAGCGTTGTGCCCGTCGCTGCCGCAGTAAGCAGTACTTGCTGGATCTCCCTAGAGAGTCATGGCATCTGCAATTATGCTCATATGATATTCAGCTGTCAATATACTTTTTCATCAACGATGCAGCAAACTCTAACGCAGGTTCAAATCCTGAGAAACTTCGTACTCTCAATGTAACTTGGAACCCAAATTTTCTTCTGACTGTATATGTATATGTATACTATAGATATAGTATATGTCGCTATAGATACATATACTTTGTTCTCTTTAGGGTATAATGCATTGCCATCAGTATTGCGTACATACATCTCGGCTTGAAGTAGTATACTATGTAGATCGTTTAATAGCCATCCGTGAAAGCTTACCTATGTTTTGTTGTTCCCCTGTTGGACGTAGATTCTAACTGAAACTGTTCACGGACACAAGAATAGCTGATTTTGTAATTTCGCAGCAACAGCAGTTATGGTGTCATTGCATTAAGCGGCATGTCCATAAGAACAGAATCAAAAGGAAAGCAGCTCATTTAGACTCTAGTGCGTGTTGTTCCAGAGACCACTTTAAGATGGGAAATAGCTTTGAGAGTGAGAATGCATCCAACAACTAGTGCTGGCTCTACCAGCCAGACAACAAACGTATAGGTTGGCTCTATCATAGTGGTCTAGATCCAGAGGAACCTCTTCGGTGACAAGTCTCATGTCTTGCGCCTAAGGTTTTCGTCGTGACATGTAATATCCAAGGATTGTTGTTATCCAGGATAACACTCAAATACTTTGTTTCTATAGAGATGGATGGTAAGATTAGTTAGACCAGACAACTTGCTCCTTTTCGTAAAGAGAATGACCTCAGATTTGAAGAAATTAACTGAAAGTCAATTTGTAATGCAATGATTAAGTCTAGGTTTGGCTGCGTTCTAGTACAAGTTCTACGCAAGTACATCTACACCATCTACATATTCCTCGGCGTAGGTGTTTGAACTATTGAAAGCGTAAATAATTGAGTCGACCTACATGCAATATAGTGATAGAAACCGTACGTGCTAATAAACGCTGTTTTTTTATTAACACCATCAGCAATTATAGCATTGAGCACCGCGATCTGGTGATTCGTCTTAACCGAGTTGCTTGGTGGAGTTACACATTCCGTCAAAAATTAGGTTGTCATAGCAAAATCATCAGATGTTTCAATGTTTTCGCAGAATTTCTTAAGAGAAGCACACCCCGAAATCTGAAGCTTCACATTCCAGTCATCCTACAAGTGGGTTCTAAAAGGCCTTGGGATTCCTTACGTAGGCGCTGTAAATTTGCATTCCACCATGGAATGAGCGATCTGTAAATTTCTTACTTGTCCAGGCTCAAGTGAGATATATTTGTTGAGGTCAGCGTTCCGATTCTTAACAGCTGTCTCTACGCACTGGCAGATTTATAAGCCTCCTCCTTAAAGAATGTTCAGATGATCTTTCATGCATTCACAGGTCCGAGATCTATTGTCTGACATGAAAGCCTCCTAAAGTACTTCTCAGTTTGTAATTTCCTTAGCATAACTATTGGATAGTGTCAAATTGACTACTTACTATCTTAAGCATCTAACAAGTTAAGTTGTTGAGACATGTTGAGACTAATAAGCCTTTATCCAGGCTACTCCGAAATATTTTGGAGCTAAAGCCGACAAGGATTCCCGGGACTATGTCAGGCTCTTGGAAAAGAGATGTTACTGACTTCGGTTTAAAAGATCCCTCGTCCTAGGGATATCTACAATGGAAATGGTCCTCCACGTTGCGGGTTGTATTGCCCCGCCCTGGACAAAATGTGTGAACCAAGTTACGAAGCAACAACAAACCTCGGATTTGGACGGATCTACTGTTGACAATCTGTGCAAACGGAACAGGACAACGAACTTCAGATACGCACGTGAAATGTTAGATCATTTGCATTCGAACAACTATCGTAAACCCTGGACTGCTGCGAAGCAGATGTAACACCATACAAGAAATGTGATGGGATGAGACAGACAAAAAGATGATGAAAAACTGCAACATCTACTGCGGCGATTGATATCGACGGCGAAAGCAGCGCCTATTTGGATGCAAGTTTGTTATCAGGGGTAGACTTAGGCAAGATTAATCCGCATTAAGGCTAAATTTACCGAAGTTAGCCTTATATGCGCGTACGCCCACACAGAGAAGTAAGATGGCTACATGGACGAGACTTACGAGCAATGCCCTAGCTATATAAAGTTAGGAAGAGAGGGCATCTTTGGTAATACTGTCGGAAAGTATAACCTGCACGACATCACCTGCGATGATGTATGACAGAATCTGTAGAGACGAGATCTACAGAACAATGCCTAGTTGTGCAAGATGACGAAAGAACTCACCGAGACTTTTGAAGTCAAAAAAGGATTTAGACAAGGCGACACTGTGTCATGCACTGTCCTGTCTTTAACATAATTTTTGAAAGAATTGTGAAAAATAGGCGCCGCTATTAATTCAGAGAACGACACCAGCGCTGAGAACAAACGAAAAATAACTTGTCAATCGCTGCTTCTTTGGGCTAAAAAGGCAATTGACTAGCGAAGTCCTCTCTCGAACAACAAAAGTGACCCTGTATCCCAGTTCTGTATCTATATGATTAGATTAACTCCTGCAGTATACGCAGTGTTAGGACAGTTGTCACTACCCAATTCCAAGTATAAGACAGGAAACGGTGACCCCTTTATAATTAGATCGGACTTGTGCTCTTGGGTATTTCAGTGTTTTTTTGGAGTTGAATTTTTCGCAACATCCAAATGCAGGCTATCCGACTGTGGTTGCTGATAGAAGCAATGGTTTTTGTCTTCTTCTTGGTCTTATTTGAGATGGTATACTTTCTCCAATGTGTTTTTGTTTTCTGCCTCTTCGGTATGGGTGAGACGTTTAGCATTCGCATCTTATAATACTTTTCATTTCTTAGTGCTGTTAGCTTGCCTTAGGTTTCATTTTTCTGCCCTTAGATAGCCTGAGATCAAAAGTAGAACTTCGGCCAACCACCTATCTATTTTGATGGAGTTGAGTCGTTACAAACTGCAGCTCTATGATATTCTCGGAATCGCTCCAGCCTTGCGTACAAATCGTGTTATAAAAAGAGCCACAGGAGTCATTGAAATTTAAGTATTTGCAATCAATCAAATGGCCAGTGCTTAAGTCTACTGCTTGGTAGTACGTTTGCTTGGGCGTCTAGAATCCGTGCTCTCATCAATACTGCGAGTTTTACTTGGGTTATAGTTTTTCGAGTCGCCTCCATACTTATTAAGAGCTTATCATCGATCGTCTATTGTCGTCAATTTTTATTGTGATTAGTTCAATGTCACTTTTAGGACCTTAAATTCAATCAAAGGAAGGGGTGTTGGAGTTCTAGTGGCCTAAAAAAAAAATGAAACTAGCTCCCACTACTTATTAAAGTGCTAATCTTTAACCATCGCTGTCAACACATAAGCATTCGTCTCTTTTCCTATTTCATCCAAGTAAACGGCATGTCTTTCACAACGGCTTCTTAGAGATTTTTCCATTTTTGGCCAAAGAGCGATGGAATGGTATCACACGCTGACTTATAACTTGATTTCATTAAACGCCGCAGACGTCATCGTGCATACATGGGTTCCATAAACGACTAAAGGTTCCAATTGTATCATTTCGACTTCGACAGTTGCAGCCACTCAATGTCCCTGTATCCTGCAAATACTAGCGGACATAAAGCAAAAGGGAAAAAGGAATCGGAAAGCAACCGAAAATGTACGTTAGCATTCTGTCAGATGAATAAAAATGTTTAAGTGATCATAAAATCTACTTCGAGAGCAGAGCAAACACTCACACATGTGCATATAAATTCGCACATGTGTGGATACGAGGTACATCCGTTGGAATAGCAAACCGAAAACCATTTTAAGGACCCTGAAGGTGGAGCAGAAATAATGGAATCGTTCGCATTGTCGACAATGGATGAGCATGTCGTTGCGAACTTTACTTTTCATGTTTGCCATTGTCCTTTGAACATCGCCATTATTTTGGAGACTCATTTCCTTTTTTTTTTTTTTTTGTTCTTGTACTTCAGGACCTCCACCCTCGACCGTTCCGGAGAGGAGCATTTAAAATGTCATAAAAATGTCATTCATTCTGTTCATACCCTACACACACATTCATCAGGAGTTGTGTCTTTTTTATGACATTTCTACCACGCAGTGACATGTGTTTTGTGCTTTTTTTTTTTTTTTTTTGTTTTTTAGTGCTCGACGGGGATGGAGCTGGTCATTGGTGCTCCATGTAGTCGTTGTTTGCTCAGAAAAAAACTTTCAAACTTTCGTGCTGACATTAAATTCAACCCGAAGTGCTCGTTGAAAATTTAAAGTTTTGCACAGCTATGGATACAATCTGCTCCTCGGGTAATTAAATTTATTTGGCTGCGTTTGTATGTAGTCGTAGGCACAAGTACTATAGGATTCGTACATACGAACGCACGAGGATCTGTGTGAGCTACCATATTTATTCGTAGTTTCATTTCGAGGCGGTAAAATTAGCTGAAGCATAATGATGTCGTATCAGCGATTTCCTGCGACAGAATTTTCGGTTCAATAACTTCAATTAAATACGACCCTACGGGATTTCGAACACGTTGTGCTGCTGCTACATCTGTACTTGTATATCCATTACTTGTGGTATTATGGAACGACTATGATGGCGACGACGACGACAACGACGATGATGGTGATTATGATTGTGACGACACAACGACACGTGGGCCATGATGCTGCTTTGGTGTGTGAAAAAGTCATAAAGTCATCGAAACAAATGGGGGGGGGGGAGAGGTGTGTGTGTGTGCAAGGGATTTATCAGAGTTGCGGTGCATTTCGTTTGATTGCGATCGAAATAATTAAGCAAAATCGATTTGTCGATACGGAATCATTTCATTGGAAAATTAGATGCAATTGACATAACATGCATAAGTAATCCATTGCCTGGAAGGATGCTCTAATTAGATGCAAGATTTGCATTAGAAGAAATGTTGGTTAGGACTGTACATGTGGAAGTTAGTTAGGAGATATTCTTTTAATCGTGCTTCACGGTATGGGCTTATCGAATTCGGTGGTTAATTCTGTTTGCATTTTAATTAGCCATAAATGGCTATAAGCAGTTGTTTAAGTGGTAACCCATCAAAGCTGGTGGTATTATTGATTTCCAACTAAATCTTTCCTTTATATGAAAAAGGATTGTCTCTACCTATAGTCAGGACAAAATCAAATCATAGAGCATGACATATGGTGTACGGAAATTAGATCTCTAAGGTAAAACTCTTATAGGGAACGACAGCACTAGCATCCTCTGTAAGGATATTGACATTGTCGTACGTGGCATATTTGCCTTAAGTACCGAAGGTGCTCAACTTGTTAATTTCAGGCTGTGCCTTGAGTCAATAATCCTCTTAGGACAAAAGCTCTCTATTACAGAAGACAACTTAGCTCTTGGGGTGATATTGTAAGCAATATAAGGGATTCAAAATGCGCGACGGTTTGAAGGTATGTTCTTCAAATGAACGTCTACTCAATGGCATACCTAAGTTAATAAGCGTTCTTTTGCAGTGTTGATTTTTTTTATAATTGTATTAGGTGTGCAGCTAATTTCACGCCCCAACAGTAAGTGCTGGTCGATTTTGACATATCCAAAACGTCATAAACCAAGCTTTGACATGTGGTAAATGAACCATTTTGGCACATTAGTGATTTTGTCTTGACGTCATATACTTTTGGTTACGTGAAAATGTCTGAATTTATGCCAAATAATCGTCATTCGCTTCGAGGGCTCAAAAAAGTATACGGAGATGCTTCTAAAGGTAAAACAACGTGCCGTGTTTGGTTCCGTGGCTGTAAAGACAGTGATTTCGATGTTGACGACCAGCCGTGTGAAGAAAGGCCAAAATCCGACGAATTGGAGGCATTGATCGATGAATCACTGAGGATCGGTATCGACTTCAATTGATTCGATTCAGCTAAGCACTGCGTAAAAAACGGCCACAATACGAGCAGATTCACGAAAAAGTGGTTCTACATCATAAAAATGCTCGGCTTTACGTTGCCAAACACGTTAAATCCTACCTAGAAATGCTTAAATGGAAAGTTCTACCCCATCCGCCATATTTCCCAGATCTTGCGCCGCCCGATTATTACTTGTTCTGTTCGAGGGCACATAGTCTGGAAGTTCCGCTTATATGAAGACATCGAAATATGGCTTGATTCGTGGATAACCTCAAAAGATAAACAATTACACCGTAATGGTTTTCGAGCTCTGCCAGAAAGATGGAAAAATGTTGTAGCTAGCGATGGGAAATACTTTGAATGATTCATTTGCAACCATTTTTTCATCAAATGAAAAACAGATAACTTAGTTGCGTGCCTATTATAAAACATAGAACAGGTCGCGCATAGTCATCACCCTATAAGAAGATGCTATAACTTATTCTTTGACATCTGTAAAGCAAACAAATACAAAGTACACGTCAATAAGATATACTCCTAAGGAACACGGAATAATTGTTACACGATTTTTTGCGAAAAAAATCGTCGCTAGTGTTGGCGTAGGGTGAATTTTGGTGCTTATTTCTCGGTTGTCCGACACCATCTGGGCATTCACTACGACGGTAAGCCGCTGTCCTAGAAAAGTATGGCACAGCTCGAGGTTCTGCCAAGTCTGACCGGCCCCAGAACAGCCGTTCTGCTGAGAATATTGCAGCTGTAGTTCAAAATGTCGCAGTGGACACTGGAGTATCGACCAGATGACGTGCCATGCAACTGGGAATTTTGATGAAAGGCTCTCACATGGTTCCTTACAAAGTGCAGACACGCAGACAAGCTCAATATCGACCACGAGGGAGACAACTTTTCATCGAAAATCATTATGAGCGACGGGGCCCATTTACATTTTTGTGGATATGTGAACAAGCAAAATGATCACTTCTGGGACACCAAAAATCCGCGTTGAGCCATTACAACTAATTAAAGCTCTTGCATGGTGTGCTGTTTACTCTGGTGGCGTCATCGAGCCTTATATTTTTGAAAACGCCATGGGCCAAACGACTATTTTGGATGGCGACTCAGCGACTTTCTCCTTTTTCAGTTAAATGAATTGGGCTGGAGAACATGTGGTTTCAACAGAAGGGAACAATGGCGCATACTACACGAGTCACTTTAGAAATTCTGATGGTTGCATTTCCGGGTCGCCTAATCTCTCGTTTTGGCGATTTGCACTGGAAGTAAAGATCGCTAGACTTAACCGTTTCAGACTTATTTTTGTCGGGTTTTTTTAAGTCTCATGTCTATGTCAACGAGCTTCAGACTCTAGAAGCCTTTAAAGAAAATATCCGTTAAGAATGCGAGGACCTATCGTCTCTGGCAAATGTGATGGAAAATGGCATAAATCGGTCATCAATTCTGGAGGCGGACACTAAGCGGCCACTTGTGAGAGGGGAGCTGCGATTTTTCTTAACTTTAAGCGGCAGCACAATGAGAAGCTTCCTTGCTTTCGTCTGCCGAAAGGGAGGGAAAATTAGTAAAGAAGTCACTCTCTCCTGTAGTAATGGGTGATTTTACTCACTGTGATACGACACCACCTGCCCCGGTTACTTCATTACTTACGAGTTGATGGTGCTACCGACCAGTATATAGTTATGCTCTTAAAAATATTTTATTTTACGTCGTTTTCCTTTCGGGTAGGAATCGAACACAACTTGGTCCGGAGATTTATATACGCTTTTCACGTCCTAGCCATCTCAAATAACTGATGTACGCTTTTATGTCCAATCTGAAGTCACTATACATCTCTTAGAGGTTGCTTTTATTTAAATTTTGTTCTATAAGGACTATAATCTCAAATATACCAATAGTTTGTCAATAAATTTGGATGGACCATTAAGTTGGCCAACGAGATTGTGCAATTTAACGACAGTCGATTACTTTTCCTAGAGCTTCCTTAAGTTTTTGTTGTATGTTGATACAACAAACTAAGAACTTGGAAACCAATACACAGAGTTAGATGCTCAAAGTATTGTCCCAAAATTGGACCAAGAGGATGTGCTTTGTCAAAACCTTTCGAGGAAGTCATATGACCGAATTAAGTGACATAATGTCATAAACAATTCCTCAGGAACACAAGAGTTTTTACAGTATTTACAGATTGAAGCTAAACTAATATAAGAAGCTAATGCAGGTTTCGAAGCCTGTAGCCAGTGGCCCGTGGGCTAGCCAAAAGCAGGTATAATGAGTGTCATGCTAAAGACACATTTCCCAGGAAGGTTAACATGACCAGTTTGCAACAAGTTTCCATCACCAAAGCTGTAAGTGAGCTGATTCAGGCAACACACCGCGTCGTAGTTTGTATCTGTTATCGGTTATGGTGTCGGAAAAAGCCGATGAATTAACTGCACGATGATTCGCCATCCCCGATTTCTCTAAGAGTTTAGCGACTTTCCTGGTGTCTCTTAGTAGGAATGTCTAAAAGATTGGTTATAAGCGTCGATATTGGACATTACGCTCTAGCTTTGCGCGTTAGTATAGGGTGATTCATCGTAAGGTTTGATTTATAATGTAAAATAAAATACATAAATTTGAAAAAAACCTTAAAATTTTTATTATCGGTTAAAAGAATAGTTCATGGCATTTACTTTTCAAAAATAATATCATGTAACTGTTGGCCACGACTTCGTCTGAGCGACTGGTTCAAGCGTAGCGACTCATATCTCGCGGATAACACGAGTAATGTTGGCTTCCAAAGTGTCAATCGTAGCTCGCTTATTCCTGAAGACCTGAGACTTTACATGTCTCCAGAGAAAAGGTGTGGTATCGCACGATCTAGGTGGCCAATTAACCGTAGCATAAATAAGTGCTCACCAAAATGATTTCTCAGTAAGTCCATTGTTTCACGCGCTGTATGGCTCGTAGCGCCGTCTTGTTGAAACCAGATCTCACCGTGACCATGTGCTTGAATTTCAGGAAGCACATAGTCCGTTAACATGGCGCGATAATGGTTACCATTGACGGTAACACTCTGATTTGCCTAATTTTTGAAAAAAATATTTATCAATGATTTCACCAGCACAATAAACCACACCACACCGTTGTTTTTAATGGATGCAATGGTAGCTCTTGGTACTATTCAGGTTGCTCATCAGCCCAAATACGGCAATTGTGTTAATTAACGTATCTATTGAGCCAGAAATGGGCTTCATCACGACAAAACACCGGATTTTAATTGAGTTTTTCCAGAGCCCATTCACTGAAAATATGACGCAAATTCAAGTCGCTTGGGTTCAATTCTCGCACAAATAAAATTTCGTACGCTTTTAGGCCGAGATCCTCACGTAAAATACGCCAAGCCAAGCTGCTGAGAACGACGACGAATCGATTCGTCACGGTCTTCGCGTACACTCTCAGCTACCGCTGCTATAGTCTCTTCACTACGTGCTGGATGTGGTCTAACTGGTCGAGTATCATTCACTTATGTAAACTGTGACTCAAATTTGCGAATGGTAGTGGTTTGAGTAGGTCGATTATGCGCACCGTAAACGAAAAACATTTCTCAGAGAACGCTGAATTTCGTAATACAGCTGAACAGTTTGAAGACGCTGTTGTGGTGTGCGTCTTTCCACAATGACTTGGCAAACGATACTAAACAAAACTGACAAAGCAGTTTGGTAGGAGTCACACGTAATCTGTCAAAAAAAGCCTCTAGAAAATCAAACCTCAATATGAATCACCCTACATATAGACATTATTGACATAGCACGGTGTGACGCTTACTTTGAGAAATAAAAAGCGACATCGCTGATACGAGGTGTGTTCAAAAAGTAAGATGACTTTATATTTATATAAAAAAATATTTATTTATTCATCAATATTAATGTAGCCCTCTTCAAAGTATAGCCTGTAGCTCTTACAGGTCTCTTCAGTTTTGGGAGCAGGAAAAAGTCGTATGGCTTTGCCCGGTGAATATGGTGGCTGTGGCATGATTGTTGTACTGTTTTTGGCCAAAAAATCTCTTATAAGCAACGATACCATGAATGCCAAACCATTCATGAATTTTTTTTCCAAATTTCCGGATGTTTTCTTCGTATTGCATCTTAGAAACGGCGCATAACTTCAAGGTAATACTTCTAATTGACTAGACGACTTTGGGGCAAAAACTTCTGATGCACTACTTCATGGTAATTGAAAAAAACAGTGATCAAAACTTTGACATTTCATCGAATTTGGTGTGCTATTTTCGGTCTTGGCTCTACTGAGTGCTTCCATTGGGAGGATTAGGCTTTGGTTTCGACGTCATAACCATATACCTATTATTCGTTTCCTTTTATGATCCTTTTGAGCAAGCCAGAATCATCATTGACGTCATTCAAGAGCTCCTGAGCGATGGTTTTTCTGACCATTTTTCTGTTGATGTTCTGGGGCGCCCAGAACGAGGTTCGTCATTAGACTCTTCTCGGCCATTTTGGGAGAGCTTGTACCACTTGTAAACATTTTTTTTTTATTTTATTTGTATGCCACTCTCAACATTTCAAGAATTTAGAGCACTTGATTCCATTTTTAACACAAAATTTGATGCAAGTTCTTTGCTCCATTTTTTATAACAATTGAAAATCGCCGAGCACACCGAAACACGTCTAACCTTTTTATCTGTCAAAAACAACCTAAGTTTGCTATGTACTTGAAACTGTGAACATATCCTTGGGGCATGTGTTCCAACACAAAAAAAAAAATCGATTATCGAATTTACGTTGCCCGCGAAATTTCAAAAGTTACTTTACTTTTTGAATACACCTTGTGTACATACATATGTAAGTTTCTTTTTCAATGTTCTTAAGGCAGTTTGCCATTGGGCTGCTTCTTATGTATCCTTCTTTATATCCAGCCCTTATTGTTGATGAGTACATCAAATCCAGCAATACACCACATACACCATAACAAAACCGAAAAAACAAAGAGAATCGCTCCCAAGAGGAAGTACGAGTAAACCCTGATCCCAAAATACCAAAGCCGACAGATTTATAAAAAACCTGGGTGAACTAACAACCAATTATGTTGATAGATGAACTCTATACCTGTGGTAAGGCTACGACTGACGCTGTTGGGGACATAGAGATCAAACTTTTCGAGATGCTCAGGGATCAGCTACAGCACAGCCATGAGGAAGTCCAAAAAGGTAATCAAGTGCGAAGATGCCTTCACCAAAGAATTCTTAAGTCATTACGTTTAAAGATCCTTAAAGTATGTGGCGGCTTAAAACTCAAGTAAACCGATCCTAAAGAACCAAATTTTTCGCCTTAATATGGCCATCGATGGTTAAAATTTGTTTAACTGCGTTAAGCCTTTAGACCCTACGTTCACGATAACTAAAAAGTTATCAAGTCTGATGGGCGTCTCCAAAACTGACTTTGTCTGAATTTAATTTGCGCTGCGATCAGTCGATCGAGCTGACAACGATCAAGTCCATAGCGAAGCGCTTGTCTTACCTCCCAGTGGTAATTCCCGGTAACTGCATGAATAAGCCTTACACATGCAGGGGATGCTCAGCGTGTAGTAAAATATTGGCCTACGCCATCATAGAGTTCACAACCCTATGTAAAGAACCAATAAATGTCATCGGATAAAAACGCTTAAAAGACAACGACCTTCGGTTGAACGGGTGGAATGTTCAGACACCTAACAGGTCACGTGCAGGCGAGGGCCTTGACGGCAATGTATTGCCCAGATATCATTGCCATCCAAGATGTGCGATGGGAGGGGAATGAAAAACTCATGTCATATGACGATAGCCTTAGGAACAACAAATAACGTTAGTCGAATGCAGATTTGTCATGTGCGGCTGATTTAAGCAAGCAGGCATGAGCTTCCGACACATGAGCGATTATCTTATGATAAACTGAATCAAGGCTATATTTCAAAGATTAGCCTAAAATGCATCCATGCCCCATATGGAATCAAGGATTACGCAACCAAACAATGTTTCTACGAGTTCATCAATATGAGCAATGCCCAAACTACGTCATAGTAGGCGATTCCAACGCCAGGATAGGAAAAAAGAACATCCCTGCTAGGACTGTTGGTAGGCATAGCGTCTTCTAACGGACTAAGCCTCATTAACACTGCGGGAAGAAGTAATATCACTATTGCAAGCACACGGTTTCCTCATCCCAATACACACAGGAGGATATAGCAGTCTCTGGTTTATCAAACGCTCAATCAAGTTGATGTTTATGCGATATACCTAAGGCATGCTTCTAGTATTCTGAATGTCGGAACATTCTGGGTAGCCAACATTGACTCGGATCACCGCCTTATTGTAGCCGAGATGCGAATGCGGATCTCCCAAGCGCCACAACTAGCTCTGTTATATTATCTGCCAAAAACACCTGAAGGAAAATAAAACGAAGAATCGCTTTTGCCAATGGCTGTTTCTTTAGGCTAAAAATGCAAATGAGTAATGGGACTCTATCCCGGCCACATAAGAAGACTCTATATAAGACTTTGATCAGTCGATTCGAGAGAAAAATTCGGTCAGTCCCGTTTGCGTTGACAGTCAGTACGGGTGTTAGGTCACCCGGTCTGCTAGTACAAAGGATAATTTTTGTATCTTAAAGTGGTTTTCCAAAAAAGTTCAGCACTCTTCTACATTCTACATGCTGGAGAATTCCATGATTTTCCATTCGATATTAAACCTGCAGTGAAACTTGGGGCCAGCCTGTTCCTTCAAAAAACACACATGTACTGACATCTCACTGATGTACTGACATCAAAACGAAATAATATTCAACTTGCAATCAAATCACATTTACTCTCAATATTTGCAACACTTGCATCCTTAAGGCATGACCACTTAACGCTACCACCATTCAAAATATTGCCAACCCAAATCCACATCTAGTCTTACCCACTCAAAAAATCAACCAGCCCTTTTTTTTTCAAGGCAAATTCACCCATTTATTTGCCTAAGCAGCCTAACAAACCCTGTCCACTGACACCACCATCCTTGTATCCGAAATTCACGATACAAAATCACAGAGTACTGACGTAGGCCTTTAATTTTCCGTCACGCTAACAAATTGGGGTTCCCCTAAAAATCAGCTCGAAAACTGTGGTACTAGTGCAATGCTAATTACTCGCGATAAACATAAAACCGCCATTGCAATGAATGGGTTTTAGGGATTCCTGTCAGCGGGCTTTATTCCTATCTGACAGCTGTTGTATGAGGGCAAGTCTATTGCGTAGGCTATGGCATTCGATGCCGTCGGTCTGTCGCCACTACCATGAAACAGAGTGCGTTTAGATGTCAACTTATCCTTGTCGGTTTGTAATTACATTTAGGCATAGAGTGTGAAACATAAAAATGGTGTGTCCGTTGGATTTTCGGTTTTCTGGTCGGAACCGATAGCAGTGAATATACTCGTATGCGACAGCCGACAGAGATGTGTCACTTAGATATTTAACTTTGATTTCACGACAATTCCATTAATTGGGTTAATTTGGGCAAAATTTGAAACAGGATTGCCACTTTCGGCCTTGAGATCGGTTTCCATTGAATTAGCACATTGTGGGCTGTCATTGCAGAGTGTGAATACGAACTGATGAACATACACTCGAAAATCTGTCAAGCTGACATTTATGCATGATATATGGCCGTGAGGCAACGGCTTGTGAAATATTGACTCACACTTGTCTTGTCGTTGACTCACATGTCGGAAAAGGTGATTTAGAGGAGAAAAATCATGTCCTAGCATTCAAGCCCAGAAAATGAGCCTGAGGAGCATTGACATTTCGTCAGAGATGAGAGTGAGCTGTAATATGAGTGATATACATCGATATCTAATCAGATCATTGATCAATTCGATACGACCGAATATTTACATTTTCGAATTCGTATACCGGACCTGAACAAACCAATTCCTGATATCCATCCGGCTGAGGTGCGAAAAATTTAATTACTTCAGCTCTGTCGTAAGCCATCACGGTAAATCCATTGACGATGTTCCATATGAGTTATCGTGTATTTTACGACACAAAAATACGACGGAGGTGAACACATTTCAAGCCTCACCAAATTTGGAACAAAATATATAGTACAACTGCAAAATACTCCTCAGCGGCGGTGATGACTTCCTCCTTCGATCCGTACTTCTTTCCTGCTAGGGATCTTTTAAAGTTTAGAAACAAACATAAATCGCAGGGACCCAAATCTAGAGAAAACGGAGAATGGTGGAGCAATTCGTAGTAGTATTCGACCAATTTGGCTGTGGCGACTACGGAGGTGCGTTATCGCGGTGGAAGAGCCCTTTTTTCTTCGCCGATTCCTTCAAGCGTTGAATCGGCTCAATAAATCAACGTAACATGCTCCTGTGATTGTTTTTCCCTTCTCGAAATAGCCAAAGTTGATCACATCTCTCGCGTCCCAAAAAACGGTGGCCATCACCTTTCCGGCCGAAAACACGGTCTTCGCCTTCTTTGGAGCACGTTCACCGGTAAAACACATTGTTTCGATTGTTCTTTGGTCTCTGGTGTATACCAATGAATTAATGTCTCATTAACGATCACGAAATGATGCAGAAACTCCTCCGGATTACGATTAAATAGGGCCAAGCACGTCTTTGAAATGGTCTCACGATTGCGCTTGCTCTCCAGTGTGAGCAAACGCGGCACTAATCGCGCGGACAACTTTCTCATGCCCAAAACCTCGTGCAGGATATGGCTAATACGTTCAGTTGAGATGCCTGCTATCTCAGGCAACTCGCGAATTTTCACTCGGCAGTCCGCCAATACGAGATCATAGATTTTATCCACGGTTTCCTCTGTGGTAACCATTTTTGAGCCACACAGCCGCTGTTTATCAAAACCCGACGTGCGACTCTGCAAACCAATGGTAAACGGATGTACGGGAAGGTGAATGGGTCCCATATATATTATCGAGAATGGGATTAAATTCCTCGAATGTTTGGCCACTCAAAAACAAGAATAGGATCACGGAGTGATACTGCTTTTTTTTCACGGTCGCTAAAAGCACCAACACGATGTTTTGAAATGGGTGTCAAAGCAAAAGTAAGCGTCGAATTGTCACCAACAGGCGGCTAAAGAGGTTATGCTTAATGATGGCATACTCATTTTGGCTTAGTAGCGCTACCTACATATGTATATTCCAATCCGGGTACTCGTATAAGAAAAAACATCAGGATGATCGAATCAGATTATAGATCGTAAGATTATCTTATCTTAATAGTTAAACGTTAACACAACGGTTATAAGCAAGACAAGAGGATGCAAGTAAGATAGAAAGTTGTGGCAATCGATTTATCTTGGTTGGCACACTTTTTGAGAGATAAATCCACGCTTCACATAGTGCGGATAATATTTCAAGCACTCACATCACTTCAAAAAAAAAAAAAAATCTGCAGCCTTAGCCAACCAAATAGTTGATCCCACTAGGGAAAGACCTGCGACTTACCAACCGAAAACTAATGGTGTTAAAAAAAGAAGATATTAATGGCATTCCGAAAGGGGAAACTTTTTAAGGTAAGCCATTTACAGCACGCTACCATTCTAATTCCTTTCTCATGCAAATATGTAAAAGACCCTTCCTGTGCAACCAACGTAACATAAATTACGAGAAAATTTACCAGCCCTAGGGGTAGTGCCTTAAAATATCTACGGCAAGAATTTTTATTTTTTTTTTTTAATTCTTGCACACATGTGAAAAGGTGAGTCGGAATGCAGTTCATATACCTACTCTTTGTACCTAGTCGTACAGATACCGCATATACTCGTAAACCTGTCATAAAGTGCATGGACTACTTTTTTTTTATTTTCATGGAGAAATGTACTCGTAAATTGAAAGAAAAAAGTGGGGAAGCCACTTAGAAGACACTTTATTTCTGATTTACTAAGAAACGGAAGTTTTAACATATTTACGGGTGTTTCTGAAAAGATTTAGGGGAGAGAAAGATGTCTGAACGACGTGATTTGTATATGCTGAGTTGATGTTTTATGGGATATATCCAATCGAAAATATGGACAGAGTCTTTGGCTAAAATGTTGCAGCAAAATCGGAGTCGTTGGTCTTTGTATTGTAAAGCTAACAACAATTTGAGTTTGTTTCCGGCATATTCCGGTCAAAAACCGTCTAAAACCACCGTAGAATAACTGAGAGAGTTCGTTGACAATACGAAATCACCATGACCAAAAGCCGAACTACGTATTGTCGAAAGAAAGTAACTCTTGGATCTCACCAGATCTTAAAGACGGTTCCTGGTCTCTATATTCCGGAAGATAGGATAAAATGCACCTCAATCTGGAGCTTAATAGCAAGAAATGGGATAACCAGATGCAAGATCAGACCCTTAACAGTCGCATTGCGTAGGAAGCCGAAAGGAAATACGGCCGGTCTTTCTGAATTTAGCTAGCCCCAACCTCATTCTCCTTATTAATAAGGACGAGATCGACATCGCCTTTATCCAGGAACCTTGAATAACCCAAAGCAAAATAAGAGGGCTGATAAACAAGGCCAACTCAGGTATTGAAAGTAGAATTAGCCTGCAACGTTGTAAAATCAGTTCTCAATTTATCTATCTCCAAACCTCGATATACATGCCGCTGAAATCGACTGATGGACCGCCTATATCAGCAGGAAAGGTCTGATGTGAATATTGGATGCGATGCTAACTGTCACCGCACACAATGGGGTAGCGCGGAAACGAACTCTCGAGATGAGTCCCTATTCTAATACATAATTGACCATCATCTTGTAATCGCTAACTGTGATAATAAACCAGCGTTTGTAGTGAAAAACAGACGGCAGGTGTTCGATATCATCCTGCTGATTAACTTTGATACCCTTGCCATAACCATCTGTGAGGTATCTTCGGACATATCGTTTTCTGATCATAGAAAGATCCCCATGTACAATACAAAATCTGTACAGAAATTCTAAAAATACTGGGAAAACTTTACAGAAAAAGTAGATCAGGAACTGTTTGTGCTCAACGTACTCAAAATCAAAATCCAGCTGAAATAGATCATTCAGCAGAAAAACTGAAAATGATCTTCACTCAGACTTTGAACCAAGTATGCCCTACAAAGATCAAGAAATCGAAAAACGCACAACACTGGTAGACTAAAGAGCTACAATGAATTTGGAAGGAGGCAAGCAAACTTCCCAATGCAGCCACAAACTCCAATCTATGCTCTGTGTGGGAGAAAAATAAGGCCAGAGGAAATATAAGGACGGTAAAACCAAATTATCGCGAAAATTTTGTGTTCCAATACACATTGAAAGCATAACAGAAAAAGGAAAGTCATATCTAAGAAGTCTTCAGCAGCTGGAGATCTAAAACTACAAGATGGCAGTTACATGAAATCTAACACTGAAACTTTGAGACTCTTGCTAGAAACCCATTTTCCAGGATACGGTTCTATAGTATTCCAGCATCAGGAATATCCCAGAGAGAATACTAAAAGAAAGCGAAATAAGCTGGGCTGTCGACACACTCTTGGCTTACAAGAATCTTGAATCCTCTGCTTCAAGAAATATCAAATATCAAGATCACATCCACCACAAGGAGTAAAATTACGGGGGGAGGATCCTGTAACATGAAGTTTTACTGTACACCTTACTTTGCGATGTACACCTGTTTTACGCGAAGTAAACACCATAGCAATCCAGTTAAAAAAACTGGCATCGTGAGTTAAACGCTTTGTAGAACAGCGTCACGCCTTCGATATCGAGCAAAGCTTCAAGGCAGAATTCGTTTAGGTTAGTGAATCTTCTAGCGGTGGCACTATCTTGTGGTTGTATTTGAGTTGCGATTTAGATAACTACATCTTATGTCTTACGTTTCAGAATCTTTCGCCGGAAAGACGATAGATTTTTAGGTCTAAGTCTTTGAAGTCTGCGCCTGACATGCATTAATTCAGAGATAAAAATGATATGAGACACTGAGGCATCTTGTAGTGTTGTCCTGGAAAGCAGTTTTGCAACGTATTTTTATCCATTACCGATGCCTTAAAATGACCAAAGGATTTTACACAGAACTAGTCCAATGCATCTCTTTTACTTAAATTTCTCAGTCTTTCGCATACACTACCAGTACAACAACCCTTAGTACCTGCCGAATATTCCCAGAGTTTGTTCTCTGCTGTGTCATTATCATTTTTACAGAAAGCATCTCAGGATCTTGTATCAACTATGTCGAACAGTTTAAGCTCCTTAGCAAAGGCTAAGATGCCGGTAAGCAGTAATCTTTCATATTGAGAGGCAGCAATAAAGTCGAAGACGTCTTGGATATGTCGAGATCATTGCTTTGGTCAGCCCTTAACCTAGAGAGTTATGTCATCTGCAGTTATATTCATATGAAGCTCAGCTTTTAATGGAATCCAAACTGGGATTATAGACAGTTCTCATTCAGGTTCGGATCCTTAAAAAGTCTCCTTGAAGCAAGCTTGCATGTCGCCTACTAAACAAAATCTTCACAATGCGTGTATCTCCTCTAGGAAAACAAACACAATTTTTCTGACCTACAGAAAGTCACCCATCCTATATCACTTTTGGTGTCATTCGTAAAGACTCGACTACATTCGGTTCCCAGTCAGACTTTCACCAAAACAATTTTTGGAGTTCGGGTATCATTTTATCAGAAGAAATGTCCATGAGATTAGAGTCCAAAGACATTCAGCCAAGATTATCAAAACTTCGGTGCATGTTAAATCAAAGTTAGACCAAATCACTTACCTGTAGCCAAGGAAGAGAGATTCACCAATGTGTTTGAAGCGGATGCAGGTATGCTAGGGAAAGCCCTCATACCGCTGAGACAACACGATCTGCGGAGATAAGTAAGTGCAGCATTGTGGGAGCTTGTTCCACCAGGCAACCAACACATAGGATATAATTGATCTTATCAAAGTTGTGTAGATCGAGAAGACTCTCTCCGACGTCAAGCTCCACGCCTTGCCGGAACGAGGAAAACGTCTTAAAGGTTTTCGTCGTGGCATGTTTAATTCAAAGAAGTTTGTTATCCAGGATGACACCCAAATACTTCGTTCTTCGGAGACGAATGGTAATGCTTTTAAGCACCAGATGAGTCAGACCAGTAAGTCAGACCAGACCGACTGAAAGCCCATTTTTCGACTTCTAGGGCTATCTGGGTTTAATATTAGCCAGTCACAAGCCAATATAGCCAACAAGCTATGTATATCATCTACGTATGTCTGAGCGTAGAAGTTGGAATTATTGAAAGTGTTTAGCAGTAAAAAGGATACTTGTTGTAGCGGAAACAGAATGCTTCCTTGGGACCACCCCTGTTTATTAGTATCATCTTTCTGGAATCACAGTATTCAATGTGTTCGGATGCTGTCATTAGTTGTTGCAGTAGTGTCGAATCATAAGAACACTGAGCTGATACTACGACATATTTATGCCATTCTCTGTTCGTTTCGTAACTTACATCGGCAGAAACTAACTATGGTTTCTGTACGGATATAATGCCATTTTATTACTTACATTTTCTTGTGCTCATCCATTGTTTTTCTGCCATGCTAATGCTGCCCGGAACCGTTGAGTAATATTCGGAGGTTGCTGCACAGGCACCGTAGCTGAAATGATTCAATACTAGGCTTATTTATTTGGAGTGGTGCAGTATCCAGTCTTGGCTCTCTTCGGTAATATATTTTGTATTGAACCCTACTTCATAGTGTAATAGTTGTGAATCTAAGAATTGTAGCCAAGCTCAGCTCCGGTATTCAGAAGCCATGCTTTGACTTTGTGCTATGACGTAAACGGATTTAGACTACTCCCTTGAGTTTGATAGTACTCGTGACACCTTCAGAGGGCTCTTGTTATCTCCAGTGACAACACAGGCTGTCATATCAGTTAAAAGATTTTAAGATTTGACGGGGTTGATGTTGATCTCAGCAAAGCTTTCCTTCTAAATTTGCAAATCTTATTTGCTGTCTTTGTGAAATTTAACAACTAAAGTCTTATGGTTGACTATTGTCCTTCCATTCCAACTTCGTGACTCCACAATGGATCCTGGATTAACTCGAAGCATTCAAACTAATTGCTGTGTGCTCTGTCTATACTACACACCTCCTTTTTGTACAAGGTAATCGTACATATGATGGTTTTAAAATAATTTCTCAGATCAAGTTATCTCGCACAAATTCCTTATATACATAGAACTTAAGAACATTAGAACCGATTTCAGTTCCTAACAAGGCTACTTTTAACAATTTGCAATCTTCATCCTCGCATATTTCTAATTTAGCTTATATTCGTGTGTATACATGTTCACCTGAGCGAAAATATCCTCGAAAACCGACATGAAAAAGTGGTGTAACCCATACTCGCATACAACATAACAGAAACTCGCTTCAGCGAATCCTCGGGTCGTTTTTATCATCACATTTGCTTCCACTTACCCATCGGTTAACCAGCGTACTGGCATAAAATTCATTTCGCTCTATGCGCTCTCATATAGAAATCCGTTAACCACAAACTTGCACATTGAAACCTGCAAGTCAAAGCCTGCAAGTCCACCAGCCAACGAACCCATACCACATCCTCAGGATATGAACGGATGCAGCTTTGTGGAAGCTCAACCAAATGATAACCAAACAATTTCCTAACCTCACGCTTGAAACGGAATAGGAATATTTTGGTTCTGTTTTAGAGCTCCACCGCAAGTGCAAGGATACCGCATAACAGAATAACCAACAGCGGGATAAAAATTTAATTACAACAAAAAAAAAAAAAAAAAATGAAAAATCTTCATATCCTAGCTAGACAATGTACTCGTACAATATATGTATTTTATGTTTAGAACAACTAACCGCAGCAGATCTCGAACTATGTATCTCATCGTAGAAAGCAATTTTCTATGTTACATGGCCGATTAAGTTCCTGACATGATCTGCATCGAACGGCATGTTAAACGGGCAAAACTCGTCTTTCAAGAAACCGAATTAGGTGTAACGTCGTTTATTGATTTCAAAGGAAGTCGTTCCCGCTCGAGTAAATCCTTCAAGCCGAACCAATCCTTCAAGTTCGAGTAAAAGCCCAGAGAAGAATTTTTTATTTTTTTTTAGTTTTGGTTCGGTCCTGCGAAATCGTTCGTTGCATGCAGAATGCGTTATTGTAAGCCAAGTTGAGTGTGTGTGTAGCAAAGGGATTTTGGTCCATTTGTCGTTTTCACCACCACCACCATCGTCATCGTCGTCAGTGGAAGTCAGAGCAACGAGTTTAAGGATGCAAAACCTGGTATCACTTTTTGCGTGAACGTGAACAACATTTTAAATTGTGGCAAAGGCAGAATGGTTTATCCATTTGTTATAGCTATAGAATGTGTCATCCTGGTGCGAACAGAGAGAATCTGCCACTCAGGATAAAGATATGCCACGTACCTACAAATCGAGTACTTTTGTGGTAACATTGAAAGAAAATTTGCGACGCGACTGAATACAAACGTATACTTGTGGGATTCCATTGTTGGAGAAAGGATTTCGAGGCTTTCGTCCTTAGCTGAGTTGAGCATAGAGAAGCGAATCAAATTTCATTCGAGACAGGGCTTTGTAAGGTGTTCACATTGCAAGGACAGCATGTTACAGGGATGTTAGGACTGAAAGCGAACAATATGCGTCTGAAGAAGGGTTTTAAATGGGACACGTGAATTTTGTTTGCGCATTAACTTGGACATGGTAACAAAGACAATAGAAGAAGTCTTCATAATGGTTGCCAGATGTGGTGATTTGAAGTTAGTAGACATTTTGTGGTTTTTGGACATAGGAATACAAATGCCTAACTAAGGGCGGAATTCAAAAATGACGTCAGTTTGTGAAATTGTCTTTAGGTGACAAGTGAATGTACAACTAAGATTGTGTTCGTATTTGTGTAGGCAACACAACTCGTTAATTTCCTGTTTGATGTTTTCACATATCAGAGATCGACAGCGAACATCCGAGCATATACATGGCTAATAGCTCGATTACCAGCTGATGATTCAATTTGTAGGAAAATGTTTAAATAAAACGAGAGACACTCTAAATGTTGCTATGTGGGTGTACCCTCTGATCTCTGCATACCCTCTTTCTGTGCTAAGATTACAGACTAAAACATTTTTCCTCAAGCCATTGTTTGGCTCAGCCTTACTTACTTAGAAGACGCTAAAGCAAACCTGGGCATGAACCAGCTGCCTTCAATGCATTTGCTCAACTTCGACTTGCTAATATCACCTTAGATGCGTTCGTTTCGTTGGAATGGAACAGTGTAGTTCATTCCCTCAACATGACTCATCCACATAAGAAGTTGGTTCTGTAGACCCCTGTCCTAACCAACGTCGCTGTTGAGCCCATACGATATGAGAAGTTCTCAATTTGTTTTCTGTACCAATGTCGTATCTGCTTGCTTTGGGTAGCAAACGTAGATGAAGTCCTTATCTGCCTCGAAGTTGCAATTACAAACGGAGACGTTATCATCTAACCTAACTCAATTGAATTTTTGCCCCAGTACCAAGGAAAGCCTCATTGGTGATTAACAGTGTTCTCCCAATCAAAACAGTGTCATCCGTGCACGCAGAACAGAGCTAATAGGCGATGCTTAGAAGATATATTCCTCTATGGGTAGCGAAGTCAAGATGGTCTACTTTCACGTGGATTGCACAAACGATCCTGAGATTCAATTTATCGGCCATGCTTCCTGTGACCATATCTTACAGACAAGCTGCTGTATGTTTACAATCAGATCGTCTCCAGGTATTCTAAATGGTTCTTCAAGTATTCCATGTCTGCTACTAGCTGCGTAAGACTTCAGTGGCACTATTTATTTTTCTTTTTGTCGGAACATAGCACTCAGACCAAGAATTAGTCGGTGGTATTCCTTGTAAGTTCGTTTTGAAAGATTTTATGTCTTTCGAAAAACGAAAATAAAGTATCTACAGTACCTGCATGCACTACGTCAAAGCCGACTACCTGCAGTTTGATGCGAGCGTAACCCTGACATTCACAGAGGTAGAATTCAGCAGTTTCGTCATCACTTTCACAGCAAGCGTTGTATTGCTTATGTCGAGCATATTTAAGTGCTTAGAAAAAGTGAAGTGCTCCAACAGAAGGCCATCATATAAGAAGCTTGCAGCCTTTTCTACTGACTAGATAGCAGAAAGGCCGCTGACCGCTTAGAGAGATCAGGAGGAATTCGTTTAGTTTGGTAGCGACCTTGGAAGACCTACTACATGCAGTTATGGTCCAAAGGACACTTCTGACAGGCTCTTTGTCCTAACGACTGCTTCTTTCCACTGCCAGAAGGCCGACAGCACCTTAGAACCTTTCGATATAACATGTTTACTTCAGAAAACTTTTTTTTATTGAGAATGATAGTCATGTCTTTAAGCACAAGATGAGTTACACCAGTCAACTTACTTTTTCCCGTGAAGACAACAGCCTCAGTTTCAAAAAATTTCCATGCAGCAAGTCGTCGATCACGTCTTTGATTGTAATTTAGAGCAGAGAGTCGCTAGACAAGTTCCAACAGGCGAGTCAAACAACTTTCATGTCGCTCTCTCGCAAGATTTTTCTCATTGGTAACCATGTTGCATCTCAGACAGGGGATGCATCTGCAAAAAAGGTTTTCTCATATAGATCTCGATTATTCCCTCCATGCTCTTCAACATGAAGAAGGTCAGACTTATAGTTCTGAAGTTCTAGGCGAGTGTGTAGTCCTATTTTTCGATTTTCACTATAAAGGCTACTCTCACTCTTCGAGAGGGTTTTTTCGTACATATATGGCAGTACGCAGCTAGCAGTGAGATTCCCTTCAGAGTTATCAGCAGTTGGTCTACATCTTTGGTGGCAGTCTTGAGGAATTGAATCCATCAAAAGAAGCAACAGCATGTTCAATGGTCTTCTACGTCACCGCAACTGATGATATATTCAAGCGATCGTTGTATTATTCAGCTCACCACCAGCAGGACCTGGTTGTGAACTAGTTCTGATTAGGTTACCGGTGAAGTGAGCTTGAAGGATGAGATGGAGTCTCTGTTTTGGACTGAGTGTTGATGCCATATGGTTTTCTGAGTGATTTCAGCCTATGTGGTCTTTCCCTTTTGAGGACTTTAACCAGCATGCCGGTTTAAGCGACAGTCGCAATCCTTTCACAATAGTCTTCGACGTCTGAATTATCTTCTTACATTCTTTTTGCTTCGTTCTGTAAAGACTCCAGTATTCCTCAAAACTAGTCTTAAGTGAGCTTAATCGTATCCAGCTGTTTTCTCAACTTTGTGAATTATCTGTCGCCTTCTTACAGGTTTAATGGTTCATTCTGTCTTACTATGGGGTTTGGCATATATATGTACATATACAATGCCATCACTTTGGAAATCATATGAAAAAGTAACTATTGCCAATCACTGTGTTACAGTGACAAGTAGAAGACAATTGAATAGCAGAGTCTTTTCGTAGATAACCAAATTAGCGTTCTATAGAACATTGCGAGAACAAAAACCAAGAAAAGGCGGTTTGTTGTTTCGACAGAAAAGTGATTTAAATGATTGACTGTCCGCTCTGTATTGCTGGAGAGTTTAGCAGGAAGTTTTATCTAGGACTACATGTGCTATAGGGGAACATGTACTTAGTTTAAAGAGTTAAAATCTATCGGCTTGGATGGCTGTAACCTTAAGAGCGGATAGACACTAGCTCGTAAATTCATCGAATCCATCACAGAGGGAAACGCCACATCTCATGTGACGTAAGCAGGTAGAGGGGAACCTTATTCGTTTTAATGGAAGATAGTTCGTCAAACAGAAAAGTAGGTATGTCGTTTTGAGTTGAAATCGAACCCAGATAAAGAGCGATCACACTTAGAAGATATCGGAAAGCCACTTAGCCTAGCATCGCTGCTAAATAAATTCGAAAACAATTTGGAGCAAAATTCAGTAAGCATCAGTTATGATGCTTTTGACAAAGAAGAACTACGCTATCATATGGGAAGAAGAACGGTCTATCTTTACTTGTTTCTTAATCTTATCGATCGACATCTCCGTTGTTATGTTAATTGAAATTGACGACGTAAATAAGTTACAGAGCAACAATAACTCTAACTACTATTTGGTGCGGCTTTTTGTATTCAAAGCACTTAAGAGCGGGTAAAACGCTAGCATTGGCATTATTCCGGAAGAAACCTTCAAACAGTAGACTGATGTTGGGACTTCATAATAACAGATATGACCTCATTAACAAATAAAAGAAATGTAAGGCAGAAATTCGTCAAGTAACTATGATAATATTACAAACTATTCAACAAATATCGCTTCAGCGTTCACTGATCCGAACAGCATCGATGCCAACAGAAATTCAAGAATTAAAAATTATGCCAAAATTTGTGCAGCGCACAATGGTTTTAGGCTGCATCACAGTTGTCAGTTCTACACCGCGGGATGGCTCATCTAAACATCCGCTTAGTAACACTGAATTCATTGTTTATTCTGCTGAATAGCTGACACTTAAATAAATCTATCTGAATTCAAATTTAAATCATTTTTTTCGTTCGATCTCTTCATTCATTCGGTAGGTGTTCGTCGATGAACTAACATCAGTCGGGTTAATTTGATAAAGTTTAGTAAGAGAACTAATTTCAAAATACATAAAGTGTTGACTAAGTTCTGGTTGCAGGATTTTGTTTATTTTTACTTAGTTCATTCGAAAATCAGTAGAAAATATCTCAAAATACCTGAAAACCTGTGGATTCTATGGATTCTAAAGTGTTGGCTAACATGGATGGTATAGATACGGACCAACCCTCGAGCGATTTACAAAAGATAACTATTTCCTTTAAGGATGCATTGCCAGCCAACAATCTTTGCCACAATTCTCAAGACAATGGACAACTTCCAATTGAAAATAGCCAGGATTACGATCAAGGACAAGCAGAGGGTGGATCAGGAAAACAAGACTGCCTAGAAAATTCGCCTTACAAATTAATAGTACAAAGTATTATCGCGCTCCTTTTAGTTTCTTTTATTGTCCTTTTCCTTTGGTTCAATTTGAAATCTAATAACCAACTGATTTTTGAATAGATTTTAACAATAATCCGCATTCTATAACGAAATGTTTCGGCCTTAAAGCGATGGTTCAATTTGCATGGATCCATAATGTATTTAATTGTTCTTGGTATCGTTTAAAAGTATATTAAAGAAAATTTTTAAATTCAAACAAAAGATATCTTTATCATTTAGGAAAATAATATCGTGGGGAGCATTAACCTAAACAAAGTCAAGATTTCATTGAAATTGCTTACATTGGTTTCGGATTTCATCGATAGTGACTCATTGTCAGTTTGTTTATTGTGAATTCTGTGAATACATGGCTTTTCCTAGAAATTTTTCTCTGTTTAATATTAAGAGGAAAAGTTGGTTTTAAGTTTTTTTAAGATTGCAAATCGTTTGTCTTTAAGTATTCAATGATTTCGTCTACGCCAATCCGCCATTGTTTCTAGCAATATGTGCAATCCAGCTACCAGCACTATGCAAACATATGCTTGACGCTCATGAGAATAGTACTAAAAGGTATCGTTATCACTCTAACAGATAGCATCTGTTGATGTATGAGGTCCTTACCAAAAATGTAATATCCCGATAAGTCGCTAGGCCAAACATGACACATGAATGTGCAACTAACGCATGTGGTTTTGGATTACGAGGACCGAGAATTATTTTTTTGTGCCAGAATCATTCTCATCATCTAAATGTGGGCAACTTTGCAGGCAAGATTTAGGTTTTGCGGACATAAGATACGAAACGAACCGAAATTGGCATAATTTCTTCGTTGTGTGAGCTAATTTTCTCGAGAATTCGGTACTGAAAATAATATCTATGCTGCAATGCCATTGTTCAGAATACTTACAAGTGCAACGTAAGAGGCAATAATTTCAAGAACTTCATATCGTCCCTCTCAGCCGGCATTTGTTTTAAAAGTAAGACAGGAAGTAATCGCCAATATCCAACAGGTACGCATAGGAAATTACCAACTGGAAAGTACTATTGGAGTCCTTTATACCTGACTACACGTAATTTAAATCCAGAATTGGATAAGAGGTCTCCACCTCGTTAAACAGAAGGAATCCTTAATAATTAACTTGACAAACTTTAATGAGCAACCCGGTAAGTCTGTTTATGCTCAGACTTAGATTCAAACAAAAAATTAAAGAAGCTGTTCAGAACCAGGAAGATGGCCAAATCAACTGTTTCCAACAGACGTTTACAGCCAGGAAACATTTCTGCAGGTGAAACGAGATCATTGGCATATAGCCCAAGTTGCAAATAAGCTGAATACCACGTCAAGGTGTAGATAGTAACTTATCTGTAACCGGTAGTGGTGATATATGAGGCCATAAAATAAGCCTTCGATTATTTTTTTTTGCTTCAAGTCGCCTGGTACTGACTATATCACGGAAAGAAATACTATAATCGCAACACGAAAGAGCCTAACACTAGCATACATATCGAAATTATGGTGACTAATCGCCTTTATACAGAAAATCAGAAATAATAACCACACGCTCACCAAGACCCTCAGCTCTACAAGTTTCACGTCTTTCATGTTGAAGTGCATGGAGGGAATAGTCGAACTTTATGTACGCAAAACTGCCTTGCAAATGCATCCTCTGTCTGCAAAGGCAGTCAGAGTTGAAGGAGCACTCGACTAGAAGAAATACTCGCTGGGTATTTTCATCGACATTGAGAGTCCTTTCGACTATGCAACCTTTGACGGCAAGTTTACTCGTAACGCATGTTTACACTGAGCGGATGCTGACTGTGATCGATATGTGATGGCGGGGATAAACAGGGGTTGTCCGCTAGGAGGCGTTCTGTCTCCATTGCTATGGTGCACGATAGTATTAATGGTTCCGACATTTATACACAAAAACACAACGCTGATGTAACTGTTCTGTGATCGACAATTGGTGCACTAGGTCCACGAGTATTTGGATGTTATCCTGGATAACAAGATTCCTGTTGCCAAAGTGTGCCCTGTGGATCTACTCAGTCAGTGAGGTATATGTCCTATGTATTGTTTTCCTGGTGGAGTAAAGTTTCACAAGAATACAATAAGACACTGCTGCTTTCACTAGACTTCAAAAGACGGTCTGTCACGTCTATATGGGGCTTTTAATCGCACACCTGGTCTTGCCCTAGATGTACTGTTGAATCTCCCTTTCCTCAAATCTATATCATTCCCAAAACCTGTCATTTGGCTTTGGTCTTACCGACATGCCGTACGATGTCATGGCACAATACACTGACTTTGATTGGTCAGAATTTGAGTCCTCGAAAAAAAGTCCTCCCCAGAGACCTCGAAAACAGGTCTAGAATGCAGTGCCCTCCCTTGCTTATAATGGCGTTTTCCAAATCAGCAAATACAATTTCAGACATCTATTTGAAAGCGCCAAAGTGTAGAAGTTTGTTACAAAAAAAAGTAACATAAATACGCTAAAAACTCCGAAGGACTTTGTGGTACAAAATTGCCTCTTAAATTTGAAGGTGTTGGACTCTCCAAATTCTTCTTGCTTAATAATCGATTTTGGGAAAACACTAGGTTGAGTGAATGTGCTGATATTGCCTTAACGACAACCGTCGGCAGATTCTAAATGGAAACAGAAGAAATTGTATCATTCAATCCAAAAACATCAGCAAAAAAGAGCCGAGTACAAAGGTTCAAAAGTCCAAAGGTCCGAGATCTTAGTCAACACAAGCAGCAGCGCAGTAGCAATGAAGATTTGTGGGACAGATATGAAAATTTAACATACGAGTTACATATTTCAATCATTAAAACAAGAAGAAAAGGATGAAAATAAATTTGTTCGTCATACCTATGTAAACAATCTTCCCACATCTGAACTGAACTGTCCAAATATTGCAACGCAAACCCGTCTCATGGCCACGACGTCTTAAAGTAAACATCCTCAGTTCAAATAAACAAAACTTCCAGAGACGGGTTGATATAAGATCATGAAAGTTGTCAATTCAGCACTTCGTGGAATTGAAGGCATTCTGAAACGGCCATTTTCGAACAGTAGTGACTCATTTAGACACCACATTCTTCTGTAAACAAATTCAACGGAAACCTTAAAAAAACACCAAAGCTGTACAACTCTTCCATGAATTTTATTTTTATTTGTTGTTATAGAGAGAAAATGTTAAATTACAAAAATTAAGAATGAAATGAATTTTGTTTTTGTAGATATGTATATAATTCTGTATCTGAATCTGTATCTTAAACATTTTGAAGTTGAAATTAGAAGAAAAAGATTAAATATCAAAATACAGGAGAAACGGTTTAAAAAATAAATTTAAATAAAAGAGCGCCAATGCCTGTTGAGAGTATTAACATCAAAAATATTGTCATTGTCAAATCTGTCCAAACTGCATCGGTTTCTTGTTCGATCTCTTCAAAATTAGTGGTCTTCAAAACCTGCCGATCCCCGAAGGTTTTTGGCAAATCATCTTTTGCGGAATTTTTCCAGAGCTGCACCGTCGTGTATGTCGGATATTCTCTTTCAGAATCACAGTAGATGGTGACTCTTGCGTCGAATGTTGACGACTTGTAGTTTTTATGTTCTGTCTCTAGAAATACCGGTAGCTCATCTGATAAGTTGTCCTCAGATGGTTCCGTAGAGTCAATACTTTTTGTAGACTCACCAGAATCTATTGCATTTTGGCTTCCGGTCTCGGAAGCCATGGCTGTCTTGGAATTGATTGGAAAATTGTTTTCCTTTGAGTTATCGGACATTTTCCACTTTATTCTAAACAAATATTAAAACTTTAAAAAAAATGGTAAATATTGATTGAAACTAACTTCACTTTTTTAAGATTGATTGACTGAGGTTAATCTGACGATGGACACCAGTTGTATGAAACGAGCGTATCGAAGAGAATTGATTGTTGGCTTTTTTTATAGATGAAGTTTTGCCATGTCAGCTTTTCAGCAGATCCAGTATATTCCTCTGATCTGTTTTTCTTATAAACCGACTTTTAGATGGGCTTATTTCTCATGTGATCTACTTCAAACGAGTATTTGTATCTTTTGTTCATAAGTAAAATGAATCTTCTGAAAATTCACTGCAAACGTGTTATTGATGACTTTTTGAAGAATTAGTGTGTCAATGGCCGCAATTTCAGTTTGGATGTCATGTTTGAACTTACTCTTCAAATAACTCCACAGGAAGAAGTCTAAAAGTGACAAATCGTATGAACATGGAGGCCAATCAACTTCTTCTCTAAACGAAATAATGCGATCTTCAAATTTAGTATGCAAATAAATTGACTAATTGATGTCTTTTGTGGGCGATAAAAATCCAAAGGCTTCAATTGATGTGTAATTTGGATTTTAAAGGCATACAAACGAAACTCAACTTTTAAAATTCGCCATACAGTGCCATAAGTGAGGCCCAATTATTGACTTCAACGACGAATTGAGGTACCTGGTTGGTTTTGAATACTTTCGCTCGCAGTGGTAATATTGTGGTGTGTACGTGCTGGCCAAGTATGCTGATAAGCAGTTTTACCCAATATCTAAGCAGTTTCTTTAAAACTCTTCACAATTGCACGAATTTTGGACTCACTAGGGCGATTATTTTTATTTTTTGACCAAAAAATTAACGAATTTTACGAAATCTTACTTTTACAGATCGCCCGTTTTCGTAGTAAGATTGAATTACAAAAATGCAACTTTGTATGATAACTGACTTTATAACTAAAATTGCCAAAGTTTGTATGAAATCTGTCAGAAAGTTCAACCAAATTAATGTAAGCGAATGACAGCAATTGACAGCTTACATCAACACCATTTGTTGGATCACACTATATAAACATTATATAAAATAATTTAAACAAATTTTTAATTTAAACTCATTGAAAAGTAACCACAAAAATATGAGAAAATGGAAAACAATAATAATAAAAATGTAAAAGAAATAATAATAACAAAAAAAATGCTTATGCATAGACATGCTGTTTTTTGGACTCTGCCTAGTTAGCTGCAGTTGACTGTTTTGTCTAAGGACGTCCACCAAACAACAACCCCGTAGGTGAGTATCGGTCTTATGACGGAGATGTATTATGGCCTATACCAATAGGTTATACGAGGTTGAAAGCCTTATTTGTTCCCAAAGACTTTTTTGCAAGAGAATAAAGCTAATGTAGTTTTCATGACTCTTTCTTGAATGTTAGGTTTCCAGTTTAGTTTCCTGTCAAAAATGAGTGGCAGATATTTTGCTGTATCGGAAAACACTAAACTACTACCGCCTGTTGAGGGAAGGTCTATAATTGGAATTTTTATATTTCTTAGAAAAGAGGACAAGATTTTATACACAACTATCTGCCCAACGGGTAAATCTGTTAAGATTTAGCTGAAAGAGTCCTTTGGTGCTATTAATATCCTTACCTGAGACGGCTATAGCTTCCAATAAGTTCCAGAGAAAGGAACCGGTTTACGGCGTACCACTCCGACATATCTTTTAGCAAAAGCTCTACCCAGTTTGAAGTTGATTATCCTGCTATTTAGCATAAGACTGATCCACCCCCCAACATTACGGATGTGTTGACTTTGTTAAATGCACTCTCTATGCCCAGGAAGGTGAACATTGTGAACTCTATATATTGTAGGGATCATTCGATGTGGCTAGTCAGTGAATGCAGGGCCGTTTCCATCGACTTTCCTTTAAAGAAGGCATATTGTGCCGCTAGCAAAAGTCTTGGATCAATTTTAGCTCGTATATGGATATCAATCAGCCGTTCTAGAGTTTTCAGAAGGAAAGATGATAGACGCATCAGTCTGAGGTAATTTGGGACAACATATGAGCATTTTCCGGCTTTGGGAATGAAAACTACATTGAATTCTCTTCAGTTTCTAGTCTGGAAACGGTTAAGTCGGGGTCGCTGAGGTAAAGAAGTAAAAATGCATTAATCCTCTGATCGTATAGGATCTCTTTTTAATTCGTCATCAGTTTTCATTTCCGACAGAGTGTCAGAAGAGAGAACTGACGGTTTAATTGTCGCCTCGGATGAATTGGACTCGTCGCTGTCCACTTCTGGAAAGGATATCGACGCTCCAAGATTTAAGATTATATTTGAAGTTTCAGTTAAGGGAGGAGGAGGTTGCTTATCAGCATCCAGCTCAGCTTTTTTATAAACGAACCGAATATTGCCTTTAGACTGTGCTAGAGGCTTAAAGGATTCCTTATTGATCCGAATCAACGCGCATCTATAAAGGCCCCTTACTTTTTCCAGTTTCACGACTTTCGGTTGCTGAGCCTGAAGATCTAAAGAATTCTTTCTGGGTAGGGGGTTCGGCTAGAATCCAGGTCCGTACCAGGTTCGAGGTCTGCTATGGATATCCTCTCTAGACACGAGTTTAAGTTTTGCACCTGGACAAATCTCTTCCAATCTACCTATGGCTTTGGTGAAATGACTGGCACATGGGCACATGAAATAGGCTTAATGTGGTCTTGGTGCCAGCCAGTGTCGCTTGTTATGGTAGGTAGCCTGGGGTTTTCCCCATGATGACCAAGAAGTTGCCCGAAAGCTTTGACTTGACCAACTGCCACCGTTCAGGTGTTATCGATCCGTATGTGTCGTTTCCGCGATCGTTATTGCGTCTTTAGTTTCATTGCATGCTTTAGTTCCAGTACTTGTCTAGAGGAAACCGTTCATCAGCACTATAGATAGATATATTCGGGTCTGGCTTAGTAAACAATTTGTAGAAAAAGATTAAAAGCAATTAAACAAAATAAAGAATTACCTGTTTAGTATTAGCCCTCTTATATCTCGCACCGTCTGTTGGCGGGGTACACCCTACGACTGAGCACAGGTGGCAGTTTAATTTAAAATAATAACTGCTCAGCCCTTTTGTAGTCGAATGATTGTTCTTTATATTGGTATTTGTTGCGTCGATGTAGTTCGTTCCATTTGCAAGCAACGTTTGTTCAGAGTCTAGAGGTGGGCAAAGGCAGTTGGCAGTAATTTTTATTTTTTTAAATTTGTCGTTACTGTTTCAGTGTTTTCAGTACGTGCCATCCAAACCAAATAAATGGGGAACCAAGCTCTGTGCTGTGCGATCACATGACCTACTCGTATTCTTTTGAAGTATATTCTGGAGATGGCGATAATGTGATTCCTGTAGGTGCAACGGATTTTAGAGCTTCGTCGAATGTCGTTGTTCGTTTGTCAGCCAAAATTCCAGAAAACGTCAACCATAAAGCTTATTTCGACAACTTCTACACTTCGTTAGGTTTGCTCACATATCTCAGAAGCCGTGGAATATACCATATAGCTTGGTAACTGTACGCGCGAATCATGCGCCAAACATCAAATTATCGAGCGAGGCTGAACTGATACAACAAAAAGTTGAGCGATATAGGCAACGTTTTGTGGCTAGACACAACCTATGTTGGTGTGAAACCATTTCTTTCTCGCGAACTTGAACCGCCACCTTCGAAATCCACGAGATGGGATCAAAAAAACAAACAGAAGATTGAAGTAAACTGCCTGTTTATTATCAAATAATACAATCGAAACATAGGCGATGTCGATCTCATAGATGGTCTTTTTGGTTACTATCATATGTCCACCTGCTAGATGTGACAATGGTGAATGCGTATATTTTTTGTCATCGGTTACACAAAGAAATCAACATTGAACTGCCGATTTTTCGATCGGAAAATACGGAATCATTATGTTTGGTTTCAAACCAAATTAAAAAGGCTAAAGGCCGTTTAACGGCATCGCCGGCTCTACCGCCTCCGAAGCCAAAGAAGGCTTATATCTCAACAGCAGATGTTCGTTATGATAACGTGGGCCACTGGTGCGCATTTCACGACCTCATCGGCAAAAAGACTTGCAAATTGCCGGGATGAAAGTCCTAAACACAGGCTTGTTGCAACAGATGAAATGCGAATCTTTGTAATTCAACCATTAAGACGTGTTTCCTTACATTTTTGCAACGTTTCATAACAATGGATGAAACATGGGTCCATCACTTCACACCCGAGACAAAAGAACAATCAAAACAATGGATTCAAAAGGCAGAACTGGCTTCAAAGAAGGCGACGATCTTTCCATCTGCAGACAAGGTCATGGCGTCGATTTTTTTGGGATGCGCATGGGATAATTTTCGTTGACTATCTTGAAATAGGAAAAACTATCAACGGCCAGTATTATGCGAACTTATTGCAAATTTTGAGCGAAGAAATCAAGCAAAAACAGCCGCATTTGACTAAGGAGAAAGTGTTGTTTCATCAAGACAATGCACTTTAATGAATTAAAGTTTGAATTGCTACTTCATGCACCCTATTCGCCAGAATTAGACCCGTCGGATTATTTTTTGTTCCCAAACTTGAAAAAATGGCTCAGTGGTCAAAGATTTTTCAACGATGAAGAAGTGATGTCGGCAGTTAATGGCTATTTTGAGGAGCAAGACAAAGGGTATCGAACTTTTTGAACATCGCTGGGTGTATAGAACTGAAAGGCAAGGTTTCTGAGGTGAAATTGGTGGATTCAATATTTTTATTTGCATAATCTGAATATTATGTTATGAATTCAAGGTATAAGCAAAAAGCCTTCAAAATGTATTAAAAAAATAAAATAATACCTGTAAAGGGTGACCTGATAAGAACGCAACAACGGTGTGAGATATAAAATTGATTTTGGCTTTATTTTGAAGCTAGGTTCATGTCAATATGTGTGGAATAGCACATCATTGAGATGACTCGGTCAGTAGCAAGTCGAATGTTGGCCTCGAGCTCGTTCAAAGTCGTTGGCTTGTTAACGTAGCCTAAGAACTTGACATAGCCCCAGAGAAAATAATCGAGTGGTGTCAAATCGCATAATGACTTCCAATCTATGATACTTTAAAGCAATAATGGCCGGAACTCAGAAAGTCCAGAACAAGTAAGACTATGATGTAAAGCAGAGCTGAACTGGGAGGTCATCCAAAAATAGGTGTCATTTGAAATGTCGTGCCATTGTTGAAATGCCAACACTTATCTATCATTGAGATGACTTTTGATAAAGTAAAAATTGGAGGTGAAAAAGTGAAAATTCACTACAAAAACGATGAAAATATTGGCCAAACGTTTAGTAAGGTTCGTACTGCTTTTGGTCATCATCAAGCACCTTCTTGCGTAGCTGTAGTAAAATTAATCGATAAATTTGAACGTATTGGACAGGCTAGTAATGTGTTCAGCAAGTTCAGCTGAACCTATCGCCGCTGTAGCTGAGTATGTGATTGAAAACACAGGTGTGTCCATTTTGAGACGATCACAGGAATTACGACTAACTTCAACCACTTTGCAGCACATTTTGCATAATGATCTTAGCTATCATGCCTATAAGGTCCAGTTAGAACAAGAATTGAAGCCAGAAGATTCAAATAACGACTTTACAACTTTTTTTTTTAAATAAAAGGCAAACCATTTGAGATATTTGAAAAACTTGGACGTTGGACCCAATTTTTAACAACTCGAAGACACATTTCGGCCGAAACGGCCGCTATTTCGCGTTTAATGTTGGCTCTGAGCTCTTCCAACCTCGTCGGCGTGTTGGCATAGACCAAAGAATTAACGTAACCTCACAGAAAATAGACAAGCGGTGTTAAATCGCACGAACAAGGCGGCAATCGACTGACCCATGTCTTGAGATAATACGCTCACCATACTTACTCTTCAATAAATTAATTGTAGCATATGCTGTGTGGTTTGTGGCACCATCCTGTTGAAACCACATGTCGTCCAAGTCCATATCTTCCAATTCGGGCTAAAAATAATCGGTGATCATTGCGCGATAAAGCTGACCATTCACAGTAATGTGACAATCGTTATCGTCGACGAAAAAATATGGCCCAATAACGCCGCCGGCATGCAAACCGCACCAAACAGTTATTTTTGTGGACGAAGTGGTGATTCATGAAGCACATATTTGTTTTCACCCGACCAATAACGCATATTTTGCTTATTGACGAACCCATTGAGCCAAAAATGAGCTTCGTCACTGAAGATGATTTTGCGATGAAATTCATCATCTTAGCGCATCTTCTCCAGAACCCATTCGGAAAACGTACGTCGCTTCAAATAGTCCATCGTCTTTAATTCTTGAGTCAGCTTGATCTTGTATAGGTGTAAACCAAGATCCTTACGCAAAATACGCCATAATGTGGTCTGCTTCATGTGAGGCCGTTTTGCAGCGATTTTGGCCTTCAATCGCTAAAATAATGAACAGTAATACTCGCTGTTGATGGTTTTTCCTTTTTCGAGGTAGTCCACGAAGAGTATGCCATGACAATCCCAGAAAACCGACGCCATAAACTTTCAGACCCATCGAACCTTACTCGGCCGCTTCGGAGCCTTCGTGTCGGCTTAAGTCCATTGCCGGGCACTCATTCTGCTTTCTGGTGTTCAACAGTTACCAATCGACGCCAAAAGTCCGCTTGATTCCGCATCAGCAAATCCAAACACTCTTTCGAAGTGCTCTCACGATCGTATTTTTGGTCAGGAGTGAGTATGCGCGTCATTCAGCGGCAGGATAACTTTTTTATATGCAGAATATTGCCTTAATGCTTATGCGCTCAGGACTAATCTTTGTGGTATCTGCTAGCTTATGCAACTTTACTTTCTGATCAGCCAACACCATTTCATGTATTTTTTTGACATTGTCCTCTGTAACCGCATCGGAGAGCCTGCCGCTGCAGACTTGATCGGTAGTGGAGTTGCGGCCACCACAAAACTCTCGAAAACAATATTTGACGGTGTAATCTGACGGAGTATTAGCCCCATAATATTTATCCAACTTTTCTTTTGTTTTGCCTCTCAAAAAATAATGTTTTGTCCATACTCAACATGATGCCAAACACGTAAATAACAATCAGCTGTCAAAACAAAACTAAAGACAGTATCGCACTGATATTTAGGCATGCCTAAATATGAACGGACTTCAGGGCACCATAATCTTTTTGCAATAGCAGCGCATTCTGGCGGTAAAGGAGGTTACTTTTCATTCCACCTAGTATATGCGAAATATAACCGCAATTACGAGAAAACCTGATAAAAGATTTTTTGGTGAATTCTATAACTAACTTTAGAGTTTGCACTTTAAATTGAAGTAATTCTTAAAAATGTTATGTTTTTCTATTGATATACACCTATAGTTGGATGATCCTATATCTACGGTTGTTGGATTACTCACAAGCCTAAATCTTCCGGAGGCGCAAGCAACAAAACATAGATTTACCGACGATGATCTCTCTAGAGTCTGTCTCAGCCTCAGTAATTTGAAATAAAGAACTTTAGGAAGTTACTACTTCCTCGACCTCTAATGGCTATCTGATGCTTGACTTTCAACTATTTTCAGAGTAGCCGATGCAATAGGATGGCTTAGACCCGCTTAGTACCAAACGAAACCAAGTAGAAAGCAAAACCGGGGAAGAAAGTAGCACTGTCTATTCGTATCGAGTTCAACTCCAATTCATGCCCTTGCCGAAGCGAAAAAGTCTCCTGGTTGATTATTATCCTGCTGGCGTCATTGGGGTCATCTTCACGCCTTTGCTTTCTTCATCAAAGTTGAATGGCTTGTTCTACTTGACAGCGAAACGTCAGAGGTCTTCTTCGCCAGTCTGTAGTAGTAGATTATGTAGTTTCCATAACCTCATCACCAACTGCGACTCTATTACTGCATTCACGAATCTTGTTGGCTTAATACTGTTTTTTACTTCAGAGCATTGTTCCTTGAGAAGCACTTCTCTAAGTTTTTTTGCTCTATATATCTCCTACAGGGGATCCGATGTTTTTCTCTTTTCTTTTTAGATGTAGCTCTCGTCTTTGTGGTTGTTCCAGAATTGTCACATGAGATCCCTTGCTCATTACAAGACCTTGTCTCTCTTTTGGTTAATTAATATATATTTTACGAAGGTGAGATTTCTATGGCTGTTATGATCCTGGATTTTCTTGCGTGGTAAAGCGTCCTTACATTCTTCATGTAATTCTTGAGTTTGATCCTTCAACCGGAATCTTGAATGGTTTAGGAGGTCCCCCTTAAAATCCACTACCGTCACGCTATCACAAAGAGAACGAGGTAGAGCTCATTTCGACAAAATACAAAACCTTATAGATGACATCTGGGGATGAGAGGACTTTCATGTGTCAAATGATGGGCTTAGTTCGGACTCCTGTGGAATTTCAGAAATTGTTATATGTTTTGTCAGTGTGCCGAATTTTTCCAATAATTTCGGTTGAGAGATTCTTAATTTATTTGAGTTTTTCCAGCTACTGACTCCTGAGCTGTTGAAGTAGAGGTGTTTTTCCGGTAGGGATACCCAGTGTATCTTGCTCTAAAAACCACAATTTTTTTTTGTTTATTTCGTAAATCCGTAGCCGTTGTGTGCGAATACGTTGAGAAGATTTTCTTTGTTGTTGGGGTTTGTTTTCAATGCTCGTCATGTGGCAAAGCCCGTGCTACAGCAGTCACAATAAATACAGTTGGGCACATAAAATTAACTCAGCTGCTTGCATTAAATACATAAATACACCAGCGGCAAATGTTGATTTCGTGCTAAACCAACCCTTCAGGCATGCAAGCATTTATTATTATTTTTTTTGCATGTTTATTTGTGTGTGTGTGTGTGTGTTTGGTACACTTCCTCCCTCAAGGATATAATTTCATTTATTAATGCAACCAGCCAACTTTGCTCAAGTGATGACGAGTGAGTGAAAATGTTTGTTTTGTTTTTACCTCCGTTTTGTTGTTGTTGTTGTAGTTGTTTCCGTAGTAATTTTTTTACCGGGCTTCTTGGGCCGAGGATTGAGGACTGAGAGCCGTCATAAAAGCAGAATCATTGACTTTTGACTGGTAAACCGAAAAAAAGAAATGGATTACTCGTAATGACAATTTATACGCTTGGGGTAAGCGTGGGACTGTAAGCTCAGGAAGTAGTTCATATGGAATTTTAGACACAACGGGTGCTGGTTATATTTTTTTTTTTTAAATTTTCTTATTTCAGTAAGGGAATGAAGGTAATTTTTATGTTTTTGTTCCATTGAAAGAGAAATTAAGGACATTTCCGGTTCTGTGAGTTGAGAAGTTTCAAGTTGTTGACAAAATGTTGACGGCCCATTTTACTTAGGAGTTGCTGTTGAAGCCCGGTATGGCCGGAAGAGTTTTATTTTTTTACAAAAAGTTGGGAAAAGGAAATACTTTTGGCATTAATTGGGACCATTGTTGAGCGGACGGTTTTTAATTTGAACATGCGCAGTGGCGTGCCTACAAGCTGCTGTTAGGAAAACTGTGGTCACTCAATCCAAGCTAAGAAAACATATTCAGAGATTTCTGGTCAGAGACATTTTGAAATCGAGTCCCTCGTATTAAAAATCAAAATGAAAGACCAAACTTTAGCACACTTGACTTAGGTGATTGGCCTCAGCTAATCGAGCTTTCCCGTTGACTCGACTTCTATGCAGATTTTGGTCGTAATTACTAGGAGGTATCGTGCTCCAGATTTTTAGGATCTTTTCTAAATTTGAGAAGATCACAAATTGAGATTTGTTTTATGTAATTTTGTAAAAAATAGGTCTCCTTAGGTTGCGAATACTGTGACTACTGTAAGTGTTCTGTGGTTATGCTCTAAAACGATTCAACATTCAGTTGCGAGAGATAGGTATCACATCACAGTTGGAAAACCTCCTGATATTGAACCTGCTGTAAGAGTTTTGGAGAAGGTATATCCGTTTTTCTTAAACCATCCAGCTCCTTTCGTATGTTTCGATTAGAAGAATTTTTGTTTGCTTGTCGTGTTTGGATGTATTTTCGTTTTCCTTCGCAATAAACTTTTAACATATAAATTGTTTCTTCCCCCTATATCTCTACTACTTTAATCTCTGATTTTAGTTCCGTGATATTAGTGACAAAGTGATATCTTTGTTTTTCGACTGACCTCAATATTTCGCGCTCAATAATTGCTGCGTGGTTCTGCATATATTTAGTGCATTACCCTAAGTACTGACAGTGCGTAAAGTTTATTGTTTAGCTTTTCCGTTTACTTAATTTTAACAAAACTGCCATGACTTCCGGAATCACTAATTGCCCAATCGTTGATGACATTGCTAGCTTTGTTACTTGTAAGGGCATCTGCGGAAAATCAATCCATGCAATTTGTGTCGGTATAAATAAACGAGACACGGTATTTATTAAAGAGTTCTCTTGTAACCTCTTTTTCTTTTGCGATGAGTGCAAAATTATCTCGGTCTCGCATGTGGTGCTAGCTATAAAGTTTCTCAGTGACTCCAAAATGGTCATGATGAATTTGTCCAAGTAGAAAGTTAGTCATGTTACTAAATTAGGCAACTCGATTCTGTCCCTAATCGACCTAATTAAATCCAAACTTACCAATATCGATAAACAATACTGCAATCAGTGATTTAAAAGCAACTTGTTTGGCGCAAAACATCTCTAACCTTAAATTGTGTGAATCGATAAACACTCTGCGTGGAGATTTTAAAGTTTATTTTCAGTCCTCCTCAAAGAAACAGTCATCTCCAATGCAGCCTGATCCTATTCTTGAAGTAATTAAGAAGAATCAAGGAAGTCGTCGACGATCTAGCTGAAACAGTAAGCAGCAAAGTTGACGATCTACTAATCCATACTCAGCACAATGGACATTCTCATTACAAAATGCATCTATTTTGGCTGAATTATTGGAAACTGAAATCGACCCACTTTCACTACAAACTCCTCGTCCACCACGGCTGATTTAATCAACAAATTATCCCGCTGATCCTTCAATCTAAGAGTCCGAATCTGTTTCACTATCAACATGGTACAACATGGACCCATTCCGAATGGGGACATATTTCATCAAAGTCACCTCCCAAAAACCCTGATATTTCTTGGATAAAAAAAAATTCTTCGCAAATAAATACAATATCACCATCAGCCAATGTAAAATGTCCCTGCCATCTTACCATAAAGATAATCGAAACTTTAAATTCGACCTTTCTGCTAGATACGAATGGTTATTTAAAAAAACCTTGTTGGTGCTAATTTCAACCTTGGAAAGATGCGTATCTGTGACTGGATTGAGACACCTACCAAGAAACAGGTTGAAACTAATCTAAGCATTCAATTAAATTCTAATTTACCAAATTCCATTTCCAACTCCCGTCCCAAACCGGACTCTAATTCTAGAAATAAGAAACCGAAACTCGTCCCAAACCGTCCCAAACCTGACTCTAGTTCTATTAATAAGAATAAGAGAAAAGTGAGCTCCCATAACTTTGCATTATCCCATCAATATCCCGACCCAAACCGGTCATTTAAAACCTAAATCTTTCCTAGATTTTCCTCACTCCTTCAAGTTCCAACAAAAAGCTAATTTTATTAGCTTCCATATATTGTATTGAACACAACGACCTATTCTTCATATTCATCTACCATCCTCCTGCAACAACAATTAGCAATATCCATTGTCAAACTCACCGCCGTTTGGCTCTACCTTGCCTACTTGCACGACAAACTAAACTCCATGGTCTCAATCCAAAGAAATAATGTTCCTTTCAAGCCAAAGGAACTGATGCAAATTTTCGTTCGTTACCATAAGAGCTTTGACAGCGAAGTTCATAATGATCTTTCTACGCTCTCTTCGCATGTCAACTCTAAACGTCTTTCCCACTTACAAAAAACTCGTACAAGAAACTATTATAGTTTCTATAAAACTGAATTGTGTATCTTTCAGTTTAAAATGCCTGTCCATTTACTACTAATATGTAAGAGTTTTGCGCTCTAAAATCTCCGCTCAATTCTTAAAGGCTTCCCTATGACCTAGTTGGTCTCACTGAAACAAATTTAATTCCTCACATTAAAAACCATGAGCTGTTTCCCCCAAATCTAGACGTTTTTCGAAAAGATGGATTTGAAAGAGCTGATAATCCCTATGGCAGATGTGTTTTACTAGCAATTTGGAACTATTTTCATGCAACTCTTGTTGACATTTCCCACACTGACAACTTTGAGTAAGCATGTTTCAATCGCTGCCTTTACAAACTTTGTTGTTATATTCTCTCATCTCAACCAATTGAGTCTTATCTGTCTGTAGTTCATCCAATGCACTTATTGATTGATGATGCCCTGACCTGAATATAATAGGTGATTTCAACCTCCCTCAGCTAAAATAAGGGCTTTAAGATGATACGTCTCATTTCGCCTTTCGTAATTCATCCTTTGAAATAGAAATATTGATAGTGGACTGCCTAACCAGTTCTATATCAGATTACTGGAATACCTAATACAATGAACAGACAACTAGATCTTGTCTTCACATCTGATTCGAATAACTATGTCGTTTATAGAAGTGATCATCTTTCCACACTAGACCGACTTCATCCCCTCTTGTCAATTATATACTTTTATGAAAACGGCAATACATGTGTCGATTCGGAAAATTCATTTTCATTCAACCTCTGAAGAACTGACTTCAACAAACTTAAAAGCCTCTTCATCAACATTAACTTTGACTTTATTGCTGAGACAACTAACATTGATCTTGCCCTATCAACTTTCTATTCAATTATTTTCTCCTGCTTCCATATACCTTCCGAAAGACTGCATGTCAGCCTCTCGCTTGTACACATGGAGTTGCACTCTCACCTAAGAACTCTATCTGACTCTGACTATAGTAATTATCGATGTATAAGCAATCGTTTTTCTGAACTTTATGAGTCTCTTTACCTTAAGTATCTCTACATTATGCAATTTACTTTGGCCTCGGACCCTAATGTTAAAACCAAACGAAAGTCAGACGGGTATCCATCTTCTCTCGAATTTCTTAGTGAATCATCTGCCAACCCAAAAACCATGGCAAACTTTCCTTGCCTGTCATTTTAACAAATCCTTTTCTAATCAAACAGCTGAACATGATCCTAGCTACTTTAGCTATATGAGAAACTGTGCTGACGCGTCATCCATCTGGCAAAATATAACAACATCTTTGGTATCTGAAAACATTACCAAATTTAAAGATGGTCCTCCTCTCGCTGCCCTATTTAAATTGTCTGCTTCAACAGGTACTTTCATTTTCATATGGAAGGAATCTTGTATTATTCCTATTCATAAAAAAGGATGTAAGACCGAAGTTTATAATAATAGGCTCATAGCAAAACTGTCTTGCATACCTATTTTTTTCTAAAGCATAGTCTATCAACAACTGCTTCCCTCCTGTAGGCCAACTATCTGCACAAATCAGCACGGTCTCATGAAAGCTAAATCAACCACCACTAATCTAAGTGAGTTTGTGTCTTGGACGCTTTGTGCTTCAGCAAGGCATTCGTAAATATTTCTCACCAATTTTTAAACTAAAAAACTGGTTTGTTGCAAGGATCAAATCCTATTTAGAAGACCGAGAATACAGAGTCATCTTCAGATCTTCAATATCCGACCCCGTTAAAGCAACATCTGGAGTCCCTCAGGGTTGCCATTTAGGACCATTTATCTTTATCCTAGCAATTAACAATATAAATCTCTTAAAAAAGAAATGAATGAAGGCTTCGGCTCTTGGTAGCTCAGCAGCCAATTTCAATGTTAGTCTAATATCTTTGTTAATTTTTAGAGGGGATTGAAGTAGTCTGCTACAGTGCTTGGGTCCATAGAGTGACAACCTAGTTTTCTATAAACAGTGACAGATTTTGTGACTGTTTATAGGTTGATACGCCATCACCAGAAAAATACACCATTCTTCACTCAACAGTTTATTACATGAGACTTTCAATGTTCAACAGCACATTTTAAGTTATCCACTGTGCTGGATTTGAGATTCTATTTTCAAATTTTCTCTAATTTAGAGGATGTGGAGTACGTAATCGAGGAGCTACCCTAGGGTAGACCATTGTCTTTTCTGTTCTCTGTTGTTCCTCTCTAAGCGAAGGACTCTTTCTGCGTTGCTATATTTTTTGTTTTGTATTTCTAATGGAATGAGACCGATTAAGGCATCTTAATCTTCAGGCCTTATCGTATGTGGCATAACGTTCTCATGTGGCACTAGTTGCTCGGTCTATTTTCTTTCTGATGAAGGTGCCCAGAAACCTTTTGCTGTGCTACTGATAGTCACAAAGTTTATGTTTAATGATAGAGCCTTCCTGACACAGCAATCAGGGACGTAGTTTAGATCGTTATCAGCATATCGAATTGTTTTTATCTAAGTTTGAGGAGTTCAATTAGTAGGTCATCTGTGTATAACCACAGACCAAAACAGCAGTGAGAGGTTACAATCTATGCTTCCTTTGCCGCAGATACTGTGATTCTGCGGTATTTAAGCATTGTTTAAATCCAGCTGTTAGTTTGATGGCCAATGGCTCTGAAGGACCAAAGCCTGATGGCTGACTGAATTATTATAGGACCAAAGCCTTACTGCTAGTATACGGTATCCTTGGTTGACGTTCTTTGAATAAAAGTATAAAAGATATAAACGTTTAGCAGCTTTTCAAGTTTTTTTTAAATTAAACTATGTTGACCAGACGATAGAACTTTTTTTTTTTTTTTACTTAGCTTAAGGAGAAAAACTACATTTACCTACCAGCCTGTAGGTATGTAGCCTTAAGGGTTTGCTCCAGGAAAGACATTTAGGTAGGACATGGTTTGCTCGAGGGCATACGAGTCAGTGTGGGAAAGAATCTTTTTCGCCCTGGAGATTTGATGTTGTCCAGATAAGCTCTTAGTTCTACTAAAGATAATCGACGCATGTTTACCTGTTTAACTTTGCGATCAGATATTGGCGCCAGTTAGAATTCGCAATCAGTCCCTATTCAGTTTTATTTGTGTGGGCCGTGTTGTCTATGCAAGTTAGACAAATTGTGTTATCGAAAGCACAATGAAGTGTGTACTTCTTCTTGTCGTGTGCGCCTTCAAGTCTCTTCACAAATCTGGGAAACTCCACAGTATTTTCCGCACAGACAGAGGATGCATTCATTTCATGCACTTCAACATGAAGGAAGTCGGACTCGTAATCAATGATAAAATACCCACAATATCAGCACCCATCATGTCAACGCCAAGTACCTGCAGGCTGATACGAGCCGGACTGAACATACATGAAGGAAGTGCTCGGCGGTGTCGTCATCAATTTCAGAGCACGCATCGCTGGATGCGTAACTACATTAAAGTGGTTAATACAAATGAAGTGTTCTGTCAGGACGCCAGTAAGCAACCTGCAGATTTTCCTACTTAGGGACAGCAGGAGTGAAATCTAACTATTTCGTCCTTCAGAAAGACACCAGCGTCGCATCTTATATCGGCTTTGGAACCATCCGTGAAAGCTTGACTACATTCCCTTTTTGGCTCAGATTCTGACCGAAACCGATCTTGGACATAAAGAAAGTTAATTCCGTATTTTTTCTGCAGCAAAAGTTTTGATGTAATTACATCTGAAGGCATGTCCATAAAACCAGAGTCAAAAAACAGTCCACGAGCAAGATTATCAAGGCTCCAGTCCGTATTGTACCAAATATAACTTTTAAGCGGAAGATGCCTTTGAGAGTGTAGCCCATGATATGAATGTCAAGGGGAAAGAGATTCATCAACGTTTTACCACCACGATCACATATTGGCTACAGGCTCTTTATTCTAAGAACTTCGTTTTCCATATCGTAGTTCTCTGCTAAGACGCAAACATTCTCTGCTTTTTCTAGCTCCCAGAGTTGATCGAAACAGCTTTTGCACTCTGCATCGTTAGGACTATTGTCGTTGCCAGACTTATCAATTCGGAGCACCTGAAAGCTGCTCGTCCCATTTGGCAGCTGAAGGTTTTTCAGTTCTTTCTTTTTCCAGCTACAACTCTTGCTGGTTGCAGCACCAATTTCATCGGGACATTGTGCGCGGAACGATCTATCGCCAGACGGAGTGCCGGAAACTTTATTTTTCTCGGCCCTGTTCGGGACAGAAGAAGAGAGTACAGTTTCAGATCTGAGAGGTTTTTTAGTTTCAGTGTTACTTCCGACGACCTATTTCTTTTCTACGTCGCCGCTGGATAAATGAGAGTTGTATACCTTACGTTACGTCTTCATCAATTGAAACGGCAGTTCTTCAAAGTGTGCCTCTGACAGAATCCATTCCACCTCTTCGGTTTCCCGAAAAAGTCATCAAAAACAGCAATCTGACCAACCGATGATCTTTTCGGATGGAGTTTAACCGCAACAGGCAGAGCTTCTCCGATACTCTCTACATCGTTCCAGCACAATTTAGTGAGCTTGTTGTAGAAAGAGGGTTTTTTATTTGAGTACGTTAGTTGAGGCCTCCAGAATCCGTGCCCCGGCCGCAATCGAAAAGATTACGGATGGATTGTTGCTATTGCGAGTACCACCTGGAGTATTATCCTTTTAACTTCTAGTTTGAACAGCTTCCTCTTCGGTTCCCTCTTTCCTCTTCCCTCGGTTCCTGTTCCCACTGTTTCGGTTTCATTTAAAGCGTACCATTAAAACATTTGCTCAATCCCTAGTTTTACCCAGATTTCTCCTTTTCAACAAGGCATAGACCTCGCATCTGAGTCTGATATAGATATTCATATCTATGGTTTGACATGAAACCTCCGAATTAGGCTTATGAATCAGACTTCTGTCTTTTCAGTTGCCGATTTTCTTAACATATCTGCCGAGTAGCGTTAGGTCAATTACTTGCTGTCTTACTATTGTAGCTGAAAGCCAAGTTTGTATATAACCAGGGCAGACGATAGTGTGAGGTCCAGGAGAGATTGCCTATGATTAGTCTCATCTTCCCTAAGTCAGAGTATTAAATGAACTAGGCTACTGCCTTTGGTGTTTGCGGTAGTACCGATGCCTGAACTTATTGGCTGATCTGCTTGTATTCTACTACTGCGGTCATAGGGGTCTGCTAGGTCCCATCATCAATTTCAAGGCAAATTAAGATATATGATCTATAGTTTTGGTATCTAAATCATCCAGATTGTGCAGAATAGCGATAGAGGATGCTCTCTGCTACGTAAACTTCCGATACAATCTCATCGAGATCTTTCACGCATCTTCGAAGTCATCGATCGATTAAACGGCGAATATAACGAGCTATGCAGCGACATTATCGTGGTCAGAAAGATTCAGATAGGTCACACGAGGAGTCTTTAATGTATAAAAAACCCTTACCCTTATATATACAAGGGAACCACTGCAAATAATCTGCCCAACTACAGTCAGGTAGTAAAAGTCGTCTTCTATTAGTTAAAGCTCAGGTCCACACCGTGTACACGGTATATCCCCATCTTATTAGGGTAGAATTCTTTTTCATCCTGTTTATTGCAGGATCCTCTCGCAAAATCAATATTCAAGGTAGTAATATATATGAGACGGACTAATAGACCATTATGTAGTTTCGGCAACTGAGAGAGTGTTTGAAAGTTGTGACAAGACGTCTTAACTCTTTCCAACTATGGCCTTTATATAGGGCTTTCCAATAGGGACAATAGGGACAATTTTGAATTTAATTTGTGAATGCACTCTTTCACTAATCATCAAACTGTCACTGTCAATTTATTCAGTAAACTCAACATTTTCACCATGGTAAAGTACACTAACGAGCAACGTCTGCAAATTATAAAAATTTTCTACAGATATTCGGAGTCGGTGACTGCAACTTTAAGAGCGCCCTGGTAGACAGGCAATAACGAGTTTAGTTCGAAAATTTGAGTCTACATATTCGTTGTGCGATGTTGCCGTGTCAGTGAGACAACGGGTTGGTCGAAGTGTCGAAAATATCGCTGCCGTTCAGACGTCCGTCATTGACGAAGCTCATTTTTAACTCAATGGGTTCGTCAATAAGCAAGATATGCGTTATTGGTTGGGTGAAAACCCACATGTGCTTCATGAATTACCACTTCATCCAAAAAAAATAACTTTTTGGTGCGGTTTGCATGTCGGCGGCGTTATTGGGCCATATTTTTTCGTCGACGATAACGATCGTCACATTACTGTGAATGCTCAGCGTTATCGTGCCAGGATCACCGATTATTGTTAGCCCGAATTGGAAGATATGGACTTGGACAACATGTGGTTTCAACAAGATGGTGCCACAAGCCACACAGCACATGCTACAATCGATTTATTGAGGAGTAAGTATGGTGAGCGTGTTATCTCAAGACATTGGCCAGTCGATTGGCCGGCTCGTTCGTGCGATTTAACGCCGCTTTTTGTGGAGCTACGTTAAGTCTTTGGTTTATGCCAACACGCCGACGACGTTGGAAGAGCTCAGAGCCAACAGTGAACGCGAAATAGCCGCCGTTTCGGCTGAAATGTGTGGCCGAGTTGTTGAAAGTTGGGTCCAACGAATCTACCGCTGCAAACGTGCCCGCGGTGGCCATATGAACGAAGTCGAGTTCCATTCATAAATGTTTTGATTGTACTTCAAGCCAATAATAAAGTTTTTGAGATATCTCAAATGGTTTGCCTTTTATTTAAAAAAAAAGTTGTGAACTCGTTATTAGAAAATCCTATACAATCGGTGTTGTACCGCAGTCTCCTTTTAGATTGAATTCGATGTCTTTTTCATTACCATACACTAACAAGCGTATCCTCGGTGACTTCTCGAAGATTGTTTTCAAATTATTTTACAAACCTTTTTCCATGGAAGTGCATAGGTTTTGATATCTATATACTATGATGTTGCTCCGGTTTTTCAACATTTTTTCCTTTACACAAAATCTCGTTCCTCTAATTACATTTTAGAAAAACATATCTCTGTAGTAACTACAATTAATTAAGTGACGGCATGTGTGTGCTTGAAACTAATTGAACGGAATCCTATTTCAAGGATTATTCCCAAACACTCCTCCTTTGGATTTTGAGTGTTAAATGAACATTATTTCGGCCCCAGGTAGAGGGCATGTTTTTCACCATTGAATTCATTTCCTTTCACATCCTTAGAAATCTCTTTGATTCATCACTCACACAGTTTCTATCTGAAGATGAGGCAAGGGATACATAGCAGCGCCTGCTTATGAAATGAAACAAATCACACTCTCCCGCCATCTGTAATTGGGTGTGAGGAGTTTGGCAGCCCCCAGCCGGTAACCTTGATATTCACCAAGAACTACATTTGAATCTGCACAAAGAAGCTATTCTGGATATTTCTTTTGATCGTCTGCTTATATCCGTACGTCGTCGGCATAGAAATTTTAATCCTTTCAGCGTCTTATACTCGTAAATTGTTCACAACTGACTGGGCCTGCAGGGGTAAGATGGAATTTATCGCGCTTGCGATCCAATTACATAATTAAATCCGTTTAAGGATGATTTTTTTTTTTTTCTTGTGTTGGTTGAACACTCAAACTTCTTCCTCCTGAAGGAAACTCGCTAATGATTAAACTCAGGCAGGACTCCCACAGTCGGAACTGTTTGGGAAAGTGGGAAAAGTTTTTCATCCAATCCACCCACCATTGACTGATGTCGTGCAGTGAAAAAGTTCTTCAAGTATCCGTGGTAGTTGCCTTCAAGATATTTAATTTATTAAAGAACTCTGGAAGTTTAGAAATCCTAAGAGTCCGTCAGGATATAGTGTTGGTATATGGATGTGACATTTTGTCACTTAATAATGTCCTGACTGTGATTTTTCTTTTACGTTCTTACAGTCGTAATTTACATATATTTTGATGTTGTTGATATAGCGCTGTAGGAGGTGATGAGTGAGCTGAATCATCAGGATAATCATGTGGGTTTCGGTGTCTGTGTCTGAAAGTGTATCCAAATCTGTATGTCAAACGAATGACAACCGCACAAAATGCAGATCGAATCGGACGAAAGCGCGCATACTGATGACCATTTGGCAGTCGTATTTAGTATGCGGCACACGTAGATTCCTTTTGGAAGGCGAGTGTCCGGCGGTGGCGCTATCCTAGAGGAAATGGAAGAGACAAGAAGGCTTCAGGTCCGGTTGGTAATATGACTGCACATCATACTCGTAGATGTAATCATTTTGTACGGTTTTGCTTGGCAAGTGTTTTGTTTTTTTTTTTTTTGCTGGTTGTATCCTTCAGGATATAGGACAATGTGTGTTAGATTCTAATGTGAGTTGTCCTTTCATATTTTTTCTGTTCGCCTTTTTTTACGATCAATTTGAATTATTTATGCAGTCCTTTGAGGAAATTCATTTTTATTGTATTCCAGGGTGTTATCTGCGCGTTGATCCGTGGTTGGTAGATGCCCATTGTACGAGTATCTGTCTGTGCGATTGTGGTTCGTTTTTTTTTTGTCTTTCTTTTTGCTGGATTCAAGGATAGATACGAGTGCAATTTAAAAATAGTTAAGCGGGCGTTGGCTGTGGCAATACGTATGAGAGTACGTACGTGTGATGTTTCCCCCGTTGTGAATATATTGTATAAGCAAAGGATGATGATGACGATGATTACGATAGCGGTAACGCTTAACAAGGACCGATGATATTTGTGTTGTGGGTCACGTTGAGCAATGACCATGATCTTTGGAGAAGTTGAGTTGTTTATGTTGCGTGAAGTGGATACGTGATTTCCGGAATAATTGCGAAAAGTTAAACGGATTGTGGTATGGAAGAGCGAGAGATATGAGCGTGTAGGTTGTGATAATGATCAACAGAAAGCTCTATAGGGCTACAGAATGATTATCCTTATGAAATTTGGGAGTGGGTATCATTTGGTCTGTAAATAAAAATATGGTCTATGGTTCGAAATAAAGTGTTAGATTCCTTTGAATTCAACAATTTTATCGATTAGATGCATGTTTATGCCGGTGAGTCCTCAGGAAAGTAATGGAAAAACTTTACTTTGATGAAAATAACATGTAAATACCATATTTAGTCTTGGGAATGAATTTTCTAAAGACAGCTTCTGAGCGCTTTAACCAAAGTGAATCAACGGTGGCATCAACAACCAGCAATAAGGACTTAACAGGAATAATCAGGATGTTGAAGTAGAGATTGTGAGGTATGAACCATACTAAATTAAGAACGACTCTGGTCCTTAGGTTGGGATTGTGGGTTGTGGGTGGGATTGAATACTTACCCGCAATGCACTAAGAAGTGGAATGTCTAGTTGCGGTCAGGATACGCTTATGGATATATGAGACTTTACAAAAACGGAAAAATACAGAGCTCTTATATCCTGCATTGAGTGCGGAAGGTCAGTAACATATACATTAGGACATCATCCGAAATTCCGCATCTGATGTTCTGGGTTTCACGCGACCAACATAAAGTAATGATGAAAACATCTAAACTAAAACAAGGGTGCTGGTTCGGAAGGATTACCTACCGAGTTTTGTATGCATATAAAATAGAGAAAACTTGGTGGAAAGCACAGAACTGCACATTTTCGGGATTTCTCCAGAAGAAAATATGTCTGAAAAAGCTTTAGTTTCGTTTGTCTGATATAAAAACACGAACATTTTCTAAACTTCGCCAACTACAGAATTTTGATGCCTCATAAGAACTCAAATGAACAGTTACGTTTTACAATCGATGTTTTTATGGCATTAAAAACCAAGTGATCCAAACGACCATGTACAGAATTTATACGTTGCATGGTTATTTAGAAAAGATTACGTTTTTTTTTTTTTATAGAATTTAAGCGAGCAAGGTATTTCAGTATCCTTAAAATGCTTGCATACAGCCTGGGTAAAGAAAAATCAGGGAGGATGGAAAGAGAGGTACCGACGAACGTTGGTTTTAAATGTATGAAGGTTATAATGACTAGGAATTGAAGAGCTGCGCAGGGTTTTCCATAAGCGAGTTGTACGGCTTCACGATATTTCAGTGTACGTCTTCATAGCGAGATGAGTGTTAAGGTTGAAGTTTTGAATGGGCGGAATGTTACTGGCGATTTCTATGTAGCACTGGTGGTGGAAATAGAGATAAAACGAAGTGAGACAGGAGAAATTACGTTGGTGTTCGAGGGTGTCAATTGACTGACTGATATTATTATCACTTATGAGTTTTGTATTTGGAATCCTATTAAGCAGGTGCAGAGATGTTTTAGGCGTACTAGACCAGATATGTGTGTTGTACCTCAATTTTTGTGCGGATATTTGAACCTGATCAGAGGGGGTGAAGTACATATTTCTTACATCGCTTGAGAAAACCTAAAAATCCACAGCATTTTTAGCGACATCAAATATGTGGTCATTCCAACGTTAGTTGTCACTGACACACATTCCAAGTATGGAAAGTTTTTCAGTTTCGGCAATGTGGTTGCAAATCATGGCTGTGTGTTTATATTTAGCTTTAATGACGGCAAACAGCATTGGGTTTTGGAAGCATTAAATTCCACTCTGTTGATTGCTCCCCAATTGGGGATGTTCTTTACATCGAAATTTAATAAGCGTCCACATTCTACAGCCGATGAGCAGGGACGTGAGTCAGTGAACGAATTTGAAAAGCAGAATACTGTCGTCAGTAAACAAATATTTTGGATTAGAAGTAGCAGACAAAAGATTGTTTATTAAAATTAAAAAGAGTGCCGGAGACATAACGGAGCCCTGGTTTGAAACCATCGAACACAACTTGAATTAAACGTTCTGAAAAATATTGTAAGCATCCAAAGATTAACATAGCATCGACAAAACGTCTGGGTCGAAGTCGTTGCACAGCTCTTATAGTTCGTGGTTGAATCTTCTCCTTCAAAACCTGTCAACGCAAAGGGAACCAAATGATTTTTTCTCGAAAGAAATGAGGAAATCTCCATCCGCTTTCAACAGGGTCTATGCTTCAGCACCATAAAGTATGATCAATGTGTTATATAGAATGAGTATGGTTTTTGGGATTGTCAAGAGTGATTTTTACTTTCATTTCCGCTGAAGTGTTGTTGGTATAATTTTTAGCAGAGTCAAGGTAGACAAAGTTCCTGTCAACTGTGACGTTCTATCCAATTTGTCTACAGCATATAGTTGATTTCACCCTAATGTACCGATTAACCCATTTTGTCAGCTTCCATTCTAATGCTAGTGAATGCACCAGTCAAAGTATCTGTTTTCTCCGAATTAAGTCAATATCATCGGCGAACGATAGTAGCTGCACAGACTTTTGAAAGATTGTGCTTCCAATATTTAATTGCGAGTCCTGCACAATTCTTTCAAGTCACATGAGAGCGCGTCACCTTGTCGCAAACCTTTTTCGATATCAAAAGCTTTGGTTACATCGTTGTCGAACTTAACGGAATAGCGAGGGTTTTCTATTTTCATTCTGGAAAGAAGAACGAGCTTGACAGGGTTAATGCGGCCTTCAAGCCGATAGAGATGTTGTGGGTATCGATGTGAACTTCTTGAGTTTTCTCTAAAAGCTGCTAGAATATGAAGATTTGGTCAATTGCGGAATTTCCTGGTCTTAAATCGGACTGGTAGGGCCCAATCAAGTAGATTGGTAGGCCAATTAATCGGGCAGATGAGGTCTTATATCAGATTTTGAGTAGACTTATACCTCTATAGGTGGGTCTCCTTGTTTGTGGATCGGGCATACATTTTGGAGATTCCATTCATCAGGCAAACATTCCTCTGACTAGATCTGAGATATGAGTTGTATGCTCTCCACAAAGTCATTGCCAGCAGCTTCGAATACCTCGGTCGGTAAGCCCTCAGGTCCAGCTGCTTTAGTGATCTTTGGCTTGTATATTGTTATCCTTAATCTATTTTGCTCAAGTGGACGGAGTTTTTGGTTTTCATCGTCAAGGTTTAATGGTCTATTCTGCTTGGCGCCGGGTTCTTGATTTTTTTTTTATTTGTTATCCAGGATGCTGAGAAAGCTTCTCAATATTCTCAGCATCGGCTGTTACTCTACAACAAGGTTTCCTACTTCGTCTATACAGGCTTCTTTAAGGGTCCCCTTTCCATGGCACAGTCTTTTTATCCGTTCTTATAACTTCAGTGCTTTATTTCTGGAGTACAACCTCTCGTACACTTTTTTCTATCTCCGGGGAAGTCGATATTTTTACCGTCTCTTCTGCTCATAGAGCTCACGAGCGGCTCTTTTCCATCATTCCACTACCGCTTTATTCGCTTCTTTTGTAGGTGTATGTGCTTGCAGAACTTAAGTCTTTGGTCACATATTGGCAGCGTTGCTACTCGTAGGAGTTGTTGAGAGATTTTGAGATACACGCTAGGCGAAAGTTTTGGCAGACTCTTAAGATTGAACCTTTTCCATGTTACGTCTTTTCACAGTTGTTGTTCTTTGTTGTGGTGCTTGCGAAACCCGCATTCGCACCTTGGGTTCAACAAGGTCGTTAGCCGAGTTAATGTTGGCTTAACCGAATGTTCGATCACCTAGAAGACTGGAGGTATTTTATGATCCGCAGACCGCCATGTTTCTTTGTATATTTTGAGATGAGGAAACCGAGTGCTTGCTAAAGTGATATTTCGTCTCGCCTCAAACTTAATAAGCCTAAGCCCGTTGCCAGACTTAGTGTCGGGTAGGCCATTCTTGTCAACAGTGCCACCAAAGATGTCTTTCTTTCCTATGCTTGGTATGATTTTAACAAATCGTGTGTAGGACTTTTCTCATATACTTGTATCGGTCGAGCCGGTAATAGAATCAAATCAATCTTCGTCAAAAACGTCCTATTGCTCTGTGGAAACTGAGCTTATGTTGGCAAATTTAGGTGTCGGATCTACATCAAAATATGTGCTGTTTCAGGTTACTTTCCCAATCACAGTTGCAGGTGTAGGAAAATGGATCGCCCCGCTCATCCCTTCACACTACATGTATGGGAAGGATATTTTCTTTTTAGCATTTGAAGATTATGTTGTTTGCTAAAGATACGAAGATTCTTCGTTCTAAACCGTAGATCTTTGGTAGATTTTTATTTGTTGGGGTCGTCAACAGTTAATTTATTCATATTTGAGGATGTTTCACAATTAAAATTGTTTTATGTGACCGACGGCACATCTCTTAAACTGGAGAATCCAGATTCATCTGGGGATAATGTCAGTTATTGGATGAAAACTCTGCGTTAGTTCGCTGGAAACTCTCACATCGTAAGCTTTATTTTACAACAACCTGGCTTCATGAAGAAATATTCTCACACGACTTGACCTCCGAGTGTATTAAACTAGCTCAAGTGAGGATATAGCTGAATACATCTCTGACGTTGCTTTGGACTTTGTCTTCGGAATTCATTCAATAAAACGTCATAAAGATTCCAATTATATTTGCATGTTCAGAATCAGCATACTGCAAGCGATGGAGATTATTTTCAGTGATCCTACTCTTCCTTTCTCAATCTGAGTTTTAGACAGGTTGTGGCCGAGTTTATTAGGCGATCAACTGCAAGGAATAAAGCGATCTCCAATCAAAAACTTATGAAAAAGATGTTGAAAGCAGCGGTTTCTATGACATGCTCGAAGGAATAAAAAATCGTTAGGTTAACATTAAACGTAGATGGTGCAGAAATAAAGGTTTCGACTAAAACGTATATGCCACGTTCTTCAGTAAATGGTCACTGTTTATAATTGAACATGGAACTCAACACAATCGATTTCTCTGAAAAAAAGCCAGACTCTCCTTTCGAGAGTTGAAGCTCTATTGACTCCATTTGCATAACTCCCTCATCTTGGTCCATTAAACAAAATCTGTCCCTCTAAGTATTGGCATCTGCCGAGAGCTCGATTTTAACTACTATGTTGTTGATTTCAATAGCAGAGAACTTCTTAAAATAGTTTCCAATTTGTTCTTGTTTTGCTGCCCCCCTTTTTGGCTAGCAATCAAGAATGCCAGGAGCAGAAATATTTAATCGACAAGCAATCAAGTTAGTTGCTTGCTCTATAGCAATGAATAAACCACTCCCCACACAGCAGGATGTACAGAGCATAGAAGTAGTAAACTTTTCATGGAACCAAACGACCACGACCTCGGTACCAGATGTCCAACCATCAAGAAACAACAATCAATTTTACTCGTTTGGCATTGCTTAATTAGTTTCGAACTATAGTACCCGCAACATTTACAAACCACTTCTGGTCTTATACTCGCACCTACCCTTCAAACTACGAGTTCAATCTGTCTGTGTGTGTTAGTAGGTGGCATCCCTTAACCACTTCCAGTCGAACTAAGCACAGTTCGAGTGTCGACTTTCTGTAAATCTTTTTTAATTAAAACAAAAGCTACACCTGTTGTCCTCACCAATATGAAACCACTACCACAATGAAGCAGAAACAGGAACTCCATCTAACTTATACACATTCAGTTACATCCGGCGACGGCGGTACTTTTTCTTATTCGTTATTCGTTACTGCGATGCGTCTCCATCTACGAGCAAATTCAGTCTATGTTGCCCACCGTGCCGTTGTCATTGTCGTTGTCGTTGTCGTGGTCCTTTCAGCACTTGTGATTGTTTTATTATATTATCCAGCACAAGTATCGAGAACACTAGCAAGCATTTATAAATCTCAGCTCTTGAAGTTGTGTGGCTTGGGAATTGAATGGTAGTGGGAATATAGGTGGGAGGAAAGGGGGAGGAAACCCAGTTAAGACCCCTTCTATGTTTGAACCCTCAATTTCAATTCCATTCAAATAATGCGGGAACAATTAAGGAAAATATATTAATGGCGCTGGTATCCGTAGATTTGGTATCCACTGGCCTGAGGCAAGTGGAAGAGCTTGTATTTTATTCGTACCGCCACACTACTCTCAACGCTCAACACCATCACCGGAAAAGGATATTGCTTTGGAGTTATATGTAATGTTGTCGTTTGTTTGTCGTCGTTGGTTGGTTGTTACTCTGATGGGGCTCTGGTTGTTATATGCTCGACTGGAGAGCTTGGTTGAGATTGAAAGCATGCGATGTTACGAGTAGGTGGGATAGGTACAGTTGTAGGTACACGCGGAAAAGTAAGAACACGAAACCTAGCGACCGCCAGAGGCTTAATTGAAAATCTCAACAGGAAGCACAATGACACCAGCCACAAAAGTCCCGGCACTCTTGTGTAGTTGTGTTGGTGTGTCGTGCCGTTGAGCTTGTTGTAGAAGTAATGAATTAACGGCAGAGATACTTTTGTCAGGATGCAAATGGTCGGTTTGGGTTTAATTTTAAATGTTTTTGTTGAATTTGTTTTTGGTTCTTGGCTACGTGGAGTAAATCAACTTAAACAGGGGATTGAAGGATGTAATTCGAATTTTCGTTGCGAGAAGTATGACTGACAAATTTGAGTTTACTATTTGAGGGATTTACCGTTTCCTTCCTTCTATTTTTGTTGCAAATTTTAAAGTTTCGTGTCGAGTTTCGCATGGCGTTTCTCATTGTTTATTACACTGGCGCGTGTTTCTGCAACGGAAGTTGAGTTGAATAAGGGTTGAAATATTTTCAATATCATTTGGATGAAACTGTTAATGGAGGCGTTTGTTTTTAAGCAAGGAGTGCAAGTCTGGAAATGTAATGAATTGCTATTGAAATTAGAACAGTAAAATCAACTTGAAAATGCCTTACACATACGTATGCTCGACCTTCTGTTTCAAAAGGCCCCTCATGCCGATAAGATGATGATACTTTACAACCCTTGTTTCGATCGATGATGAATTATTTCAAAAAGTCAGAACCATATTGTGTTAGACACTGTACGAACTAGTAATTAAAGAACCACATCACTATGGAGATACAGAAGCCCAATACTTGCGAATATATGGTACATGATCACCAGAAAGTTACAAAAACAATTTTCGATTTGATATCGCGTGTGCTTTTAGCAATAGAAGTCATTAATCGCGTTGTGGTTGCCAGGTATCTAAGGGCCTGGAGATGGATAGATGTTGTAGGAAAAGGCTTAACGATTACTGTCGTCAATTTAGCGGAGTGTCAATTGTAAGTGTAACTAAATACCAATTGGTCCTGTCAAAGCGTACTTTCAACGGATACTAGTTGATGTCCATTTGGCCTCGACCTGATGAACTCATAGGTATGTGTATTGCTGACAGCTGGCGAATTCTCTAGACGGAGTCAAGAGTGGCGTCGCAGATTCAAACAGAAATAGAGAATACACCTTATCTGGGCTACTTGACATATTTGGAGATAAGACTTGGGAAACGTTCTTGAGAAAAAAATGATGACGGATGAGCCCTTAACGAGCAACGCTTACATATGTATCTGGGCTGGGAATCGTATTGTCAAAAAGAAAAAAATTTGAGAGAGATACATATATTGGAAAATAATATGCTCCTTCATATAGATCCGGAACGTCTTCGCACTACCAATGGTATCCTGGTATCCTTCATTAATTTTAAACTGTCTTCACGAGGTACGAGGCAGATATTTGTATGACAGCGATCCAGGATAAACGATGGATAGGATCAACTGCTGTTCATGATAGGATACTGATTCGACGTGTGGTATCGGCAACTCTCATTTAAGCTGTAACCTGTGTGTGTCAATGACAACCTAAGTTGAAATGGCCACATATTTGATGTCGCCAAAAATGCTGCTACATGTAAAAATGTAAGAAATATTTTTCGTTCCTCTGATCTGGCCACAGTATATGAGGCATTCATCTATTAAAAATCGGAGTAAAATGTTCACATCTGATCAGGTGCATCTGAAACATCTCTGCGCCTGCTAGATAGGATTCAATTCCATAGAATGCTAATATCACCCAGTCAATTGAAAACCTCGAACACCGACGAAATGTCTCTTGTCTTTCCATACTATATCGCTATTTTCACCGCGAGTGCTGCATTGAACTTGCCAGTAGCATTCCGTCCCTTCAAACCTTTAAAGGTAATACCCATTTCATCACTCTACCTTCAAGCCCACTTTTAGACGTACATTGAAATATCGTGATTAATTCCTAAGCCGTACACCTTGCTTATGGAAAGCCCTACCGAGCTCTTACTTTCTGACCATTATATTATTTAAACATTTAAAACGAACGTATATCAGCATCTCTCTTACCGGTTAGTCTAACCCCTTGAGCGCGCGGTAATTTAAAAAAAACTGGTTGTTATCCACATCGAGACAAGACTTCAAAACATCAGCATAATATGTGCACACACCTCTACGGAAGCTTAAAACTCTATCAAGGTGGAGAACTATTACCTATGTTGATCAATAAACAGTTACCTGGCGCCAACCAATTCGAAGTGAAATCGAACACTTGTGGCGCCTATGCGGAATATATGGCATTCCTGACAAAAAAAAAAAAAAAAAAAAAAAACCGCATCGCACAATTTTATTAATAATCAAACTGGAGAGTCCGGCATATGGGGAACGTGCTTCAGGGGAGCAAACCCTGACTATGACTACTTTCTTTTTCTTGTTGCAGCTAAATCCAGAGATAGACTATACAAAGACTTCCAACGTTGGAAGCCGTTACATTACTGAAGTACCCAGAGCCTACATAGGTCACCTAAACGAAAAACTCTCCCCCTGTCATTCGCCAATCACAAGCGCCAACAATCTGTGAAACAAGCATTGCCTCATCAGCAAGAAGTAGGTCTCATTACACCTACAGGGCCACCAACGGCCAAAAAAATTATGCCAAAGGCGCTCTTGGTATGGTAGTGACAACGAGTAAAAGTTGTAGAATTTCAAATCGACACTCACCATCTGCAATCATCGACCTGATCTCTACAAGGCGGAATGCCACAAAACTGATCCAGCTGTGCCACCTGAGACTGGAAAATAAGCGGTGCAGTTTGTAAAGAGTTTCTCCGAACTACGGCAAGGATATGCGTTGTCATGTGTTGTTTTTAATCAAACGCTACGCAGACGTCAATTTTAGAACAAAGGAAACGAGTTGGCCTCGAAATAAATGCCAATAAAGTTCACCATGTTGTAAACTAACAAAGATGGATTTGTCCGCCACCTCAAATAGTCACGTCGAAGTGGTTAAGGAGTTTACTTACCTCAGACTAATCACCGAATTCACAAATGACACCCTAGTGCAAATTCGGCGAAGACTAATCCTAGAAAACCGCTTCTACTTCGGTTTAACGAAACCAATGGGCTTAAAACTTCTAACTTATAACGGGTGATTCATCGTAAGGGTTGATTTTCAATAGGCTTTTTTTGACATATCACGCGTGACTCCTATCAAACTGCTTTGATATTTTTGTTAAATATCGCTTGGCAAATCTACGTGGAAAGACTTACACCACAAAAGCGTCTCCAAATTGTTCAGCTGTATTACGAAAATCAGCGTTCTGGGAGAAATGTTTTTCGTGCGATTTGAGGAATTTACCGTGAGAATAATCGAATTACTGCATTCTCTTTTGCCAATACCATTCGCAAATTAGAGTACCAGCTTACATTAGTGGATCATACTCGACCGGTTAGACCACATGTAGCACGTAGTGAAGAAACTACATCAGCTGTAGCTGAGAGTGCACGCGAAGACCGTGACGAATCGATTCGTCGTCGTTCTCAGCAGCTTGGCTCGGTGTATTCGACAACTTGACGTGAGTAGGTCGGCCTAAAAGCGTTAAAAATTCAACTTGTGCAAGAATTGAAGCAAGACGACTTCAATTTGGGTCATATTTTCAGTGAATGGGCTCTGGAAAATCTAAATTAAAATCCGGTGTTTTATCGTGAAATTTTGTTCTGTGATGAAGCCCATTTCTGGCTGAATGGATACGTTAATAAACAAAATTGCCATATTTGGACTGATGAGCAACCCGAAGAGTACCAAGAGCTACCATTATATCCATTAAAAACAACGGTATAGTGTGGTTTGTGGGCTGGTGGAATCATTGGTCCATATTTCTTCAAAAATAAGGCAAATCAGAATGTTACCGTCAATGGTAACTATTATCGCGCCATGTTTACGGACTATGTGCTTCCTGAAATTCAAGCACATGGTCTCGGTGAGATCTGATTTCAACAAGACGGCGCTACGAGCCATACAGCGCGTGAAACAATGGACTTGTTGGGAAATCATTTTGGTGATCACTTAATTTCACGTTTTGCTACGCTAAATTGGCCGCCTACATCATACGATATCACACCTTTGGACTATTTTTTCTGGGGATATGTAAAGTCTCAGGTCTTCAGGAATAAGCCAGCTACAATTGACGCTTAGGAAGCCAACATTACTAGTGTTATCCGCGAGATACCAGTCGCTATGTTTGAACGAGTCTCCCAAAATTGGTTTTAAAGACATATGTAATTGCCTTCTAAGCCCAAAGAAACAGCGATTGGCAAGAGCAATTTTGCGTCTGATTGCAGTGCTGATACCGTCGCTAGGTGCTAAGTTAGACGAAGTTCTTAACAACCTCGAAGTAATAGTGACGTTCTGGCCAAACCGTCGTTGCGCCAAAGGCTGTGTAATCTTCCATTGGCTCGAGCAAGCATGATTCGCGAATTTGATTGCTCGATTCAGGAATACGCCTTAGTTAAAACCACATTATACCCACTTCGACCACTCTTTTCGCGGAACTGCCGTAAGATATTACTTCGCAATCTATTCTATGTCTCCTAGATTTATTATATATGCACGCCTTATTTTTTGGACCCTTCGTAGCTCGTTTCGTACATTTTTTTAGGAATGTGCAAATCTCCACCAAATTTTCTTCTGACCGCGACATTTGGTGATTTGGCGGTATAAAGTTATATGTCCATTTGCCTTTTATTTTATTAGCCCAAGAGACTTGCCAAATAGTTATTTGCCTTTTCTTCAGTTCTTGAGGTCTTGATGCTATTGGCCTCGTGCTGACTCTGAGCGTCTCGTCTTTAATGGGGACAAAGGCGAGTTCGTCTAAAATGGTTCAAAAACTGAAAATTCTCTGAATCGCACAGAGTCTGTATTTTGATGATGGTCTCCCTTTAGACTCCTTCGTTATTAGGGCCTCTGCCCAGAATGTGGCGGTATACAGAAGGATTGATGTTATACTCTGGAAAGTAAAATTCTTCCAGTGTATACAGGTCCTTGTACTTTTGAGGCCTTTTCACATATATCATACATAGAACCCAAGTGCTTTTTGAACTGCAGTTTGTTGTCCAACATAAATTCCAGGAACTTAATTATTTTTTTGGATGTAATAGTTAACCGATCTGAAAATTTGCGAATTCAATGGTTTTTCGACCTGCTATGAGAAAAGCTTCGGCTTAGTGATCGGCCAGCACCAATCTGGCGAAGATAAGCCAATCTTTTATCCGAGCGAATACTATATTTCTGGATAATTTAACTTAAGGAATCGGTTCGGCTACTCCCGCTACGATAATGTCATCGACGAATACTAATATTGTTACGCTCTGTGGAAGCGTTAGTCGTAAGACTCTGTCATATAGTACATTATGTTCCATAAAAGTGGCCCAAGGCCCGATCCCTGCGGAACTTCCTCAGTGACTTTGTAGTATTGTACTGAGTTGTACCCCAGCTTGCGCAAATATTTGAAATAGCAAATGGTACGGTGGCTCCATTCTTCTTATGGAACTCTGCACTCGTTCCAGTAGCGTAACTACTGTAAAATACTCATTTGTGCCGTTGAGCCATCTTTGTACCTGGATGTAACCCTTAACAAAATCGACTACCGCTCGTAGGGCTACAACAGTTAAATAGTCTTTTTTGAAGATAAATTGGTTGTCTGAGAGAGCTCCTTTCTCTTCTGCTTCTGGTAGCAGTCTTTTATAATTTGTCCTTCCAAGAATCTTTCCCATGGCATTAAAGAGTCATATTGGACAATAGGAAAATGGCTCACTAGTGGGGTTATTTCCTTTTGTTAGTAGAAACAAATGCTGTGTTTTCCTTCTTTCGGAAAAGGTTCCTTCTTTTTGAAGACGTCCGGTCCCTTTTGCCAGCCACTTTTATTGCTTTATTCTGGATGTCGTCAGGTCCAGCGGCTTTGCCATCACCTATCTTGTCGCATGCCATTTGGGATATGGGTCGGTCTCATTTCTTTTATTTGCATGAATATCACCTGATGTTCGCTTTGAGAATATTCCTCACTGACCCTCCACTTGATGATACCTAGAATAGAGTTGTTCGCAAACTTGATGTCGACGATGGAGCCCACTACGGATCTGCGATAAGCTCCTACAGTAATTACCGACACTTATTGTTAGCAGTGCGAATGTTTCCAGTAGGGTCTGCTCTCTGATGTTAGTAAGTCTGCTGCCCCACTTTGTGACTCAGGTACCACTGCTGATCTGTGGAACTCATCCGTACCCGTCCTCCCTTTCGTCCTTTGCCATTTATACAAGTGGCTCAGGTTTATTTGTATTATCTTCATGGTCTTTGTTTGTAAAAGCTCTCTCTCTCTATCTCTGGACATCTGCTTTATATTGTCTGATTGGTCTTTCTTGCAGAATATGTATGTTGGTGCCTTGGTGCAGTTCTTCGCTTCATTTTGTCAGAAACATCTTTTCACGGACTCTGTATGTAACCCAGCTGATTTTAATTTTTCTTTCTCGTGCGCTACGTGGATACTGATAGTTGCAGTTTGTGTTCCGCTGTCTACTTACCTTAGCAATAGAACGTTTGGGTCTGACATAACTTCAATTCTGCAGCTTCTCTTTATACTGTTTTCTTCTGATTCTAGATACAGCCTCTCCAACCGCCACAAACTTCGCGTCGGGTTCTATGCTCCCGAGAGCTTTTATGACTAAAGCATTGCGTTTTCTTGGTTTGCGATTGCAGCATTAGCTTGAAAGCCATTTCAACATGATAACACTGCTGCTTAGTCAGATAATATAATAATATAAGCGTTACCTCTAATACCTTAATTAAGACCTTAGTGGCCTCAATTATATTGCAAAAAAGGAATTGGTAATCTGAAGTTCAGTTATCCTGTTCAAATGTCCGACACTTATTCTATTCTATTGAGCAGGAAGTTCGCCGTATGTCCCCTTCATTTCGCAATCTCTGGAGGTATTCCCAGCCGGCTTTACGAGGAGTCATGAAGTAAGTCTTAGGTGCAAGGTCGGTGGTGTGTGTCCCTTTCTGATAATAGCATGTACATCAATGGCATCCGCATACGCAAGCAAATGTTCGACCAGTGAGTCTTCTACGATTCTTTCTAAGGCCTTTTTTGACATTGATGATCTAGATCAAATCATTATCCACCGTGTTGGAGTAGCAAGAATTTCCTATAGTTATCCTGCACGACTTGACGTGTTTGACACGGATGTTGAAACTAGACGTTGTAAAGTTCAATGGAAGGTAAGTGTCGATCGATGGAGGACTTTCCAGTACTGAAACCATAGACTTCATAGGCGAAGTTTGGTAAACCTTTAAGTTGGACAGCCAAAAAGGTTCAAAAGGTTAGATTACATGCATTGCGCATACTTTTATCAAACCATATCTTAGGAATGGGTTGGGACATGTTTTTAACTAGGTCATCTCCAGTTGCTTTGAATAGGTTAACAAGCAGTCCGTCTTCACCAGCAACTTTATTAGATTTCAGCTGCGATATTGCAAGTCTAAGTCATCTTAGACCAGAATGAATGGTTTATTCTGCCTGTTAGCGCTATTCTTAGCAGTTTGCAGAAGTAATCTTTCCATATTCTTAGCACCGTCTGTGCCTCTGCTACTACTTATTCATATTCATCTTTATCGACTCCCATTCTGGCTTGGTAGCCCTGGCATGTTTATTTTATTCTTTGATTAAACATTTAAGCGTCACGCATGTAGTAAGACTTAACCATTTCATCGGTCATACGTCTTTTTTTTCTGCCTAAAAGTCTGTGCTCTTTCCTTCTTTTCTCACTGTAGAGCTCGGGAGGTGGATTCTCGTCCTTCACAGTCGTCGTCCACAGCGTAGATTTATTTACTTGGCGGCATATATCTGCCTATATTCCTCATTAAGCAAAGGGTTTCTTTGTGCCAGCGCTTTGAAACTTATCACATCAAAAGCAACTCCGTGGATGGTTCATTGGTTCACTGTTGTTCTACTCTTTGTTTATGAGGGCTAAGATTTTGGAGTGCTTGAGAGAAAAGCAATCAGAACAAAATTTAGCGGTCTCTTGCAATTGAAACTTCGATCTGTGGTAGTCCCACTTGACAAAAGCTATGATATCAGCTTTTGTACCCAGGTTACAACAACGCAATGATCGGAGACAATGTTCGGATATTCGGAATTCTGGAGTAGTGTCCTGGCGTCTATCGCAATGTGATCAATCTGGTTCACCATTGTTTGATCAGGGAATATCCAACTTCTATTATGGATTTTGAGATCTGGGAACCGAAAGTTGGAAGTTGTGTTTCCCAGGCTGTTTTTCCGAGGACTCGCTCAAAGACGGCCTCCTTACCCAGCCTTGTAACATATTATGATCTTTTCGTAGCCGTAATTTTGGTGTCACAGCTGGAGCACCGACCATATGTTCGGTATTTGTCTTTGAAGAGGTCATCCTTATCTTCTGTAGTAACATGAACAGGCTTATGGTTTAGAATTTGGCCTTGCTGCGGACTGGTATGAGGAGTTCGCTTATACGCCAAAAGTTTCTGACTTTTTGCCTGAGTCTCCATCAAAAATCAATTCCACATTTAGTTATAAATCGTTTCCTTCTTTGTAGCAGACGCCCTAAAAGAAGTTCGGCAGCACCTGGTCTAATGAGGGTCCTAAAACTGCATGTGCAAAACCGAAACTCTGTGACTTTAAAAAGTTTTCTGGGATCGTCAACATTATAATCCTCCGTAGCTCCGAAGCTGATAGTTGTTCCTGAATTGATTTTTTATTTCCGCGTTTGAGCGTGAATCGTACATCCACTGTTATTGAAAATCACTCCAATCAAGTCCTATTTGTAGCCTAATAGACGATCAACTTCAACTTCTTGTCAATGTTTACAGCACTTAAAATTCAATTTGCGTTCACAACCACATCGTTGACCTGTCACATCGACTTCAAATCAAAACCGCAACAACAAAAACCTCAAACTTTTTCCTCCAGTAATCCTTCAATAAAAAAAAAAAAAAACACCGAAACAAAATCCATGGCACCTTTCCCTAGCGCAACACTCAATCCTTCCATTTACGAGAAAAAGAAAGCCTCCACCTGCTTGAAATGACAAGCAAAATGCCTCTATCCACTAGCCTTCTTCCATTTCAGGGTCTGGCAGAGCGCAAACTTTCGAGTTCGAGTGCAGCAGATGAAATAACAATGAGCAGCGAACTTCCAGCCACAGCTTCAGGCTTACTATTCTCTACACCTCAGTCCATGTTACCTATGTTAGAGAGTGTTCCCTTCCGCAAAATTGGATACCGACACCAGGTTAATATAGATTTTCAAGCAGGAGTAACAAAACAGCAACAAAATAGAAAAAAAAAAGAAAAAACGAAATAAAAAAACGCCCGACCTAACTTTTTCTTAAATGGGAAAAGTTTGAGTGATCCTACAGATGGCTTACTACCGATACCAGGCGAGGCCAAGGGATACCCCCGTCTATCCCCCTCGTAACCTATGAAACCGAACCAAAGTAAACTCGGAACCCATGCAGGGGCTAAAGAGGATTTCCCAAAGTATCACATCTCGTACAAAACTTTTGTTTACTTTTAAGTTCTTCTTCGATTGCGGATAAAAACAGCAAATGCAACACGATACGAAACGAAGAGAAGAAGGGAAGGAGTGTGGGAGCAGGATTCGAACCAGATCCAGATATAAGAAGAAGTTCACGGAGGCAAACCAACATAAGGAAGAGAACGAAAAAATAAAAAAAATAAAAATAAAAAATACGTGTAAGGCGGACAGTAACCTAAAGGATGAGATGAGGTGCCTGAGCCTCTTGTTAGGGTCTCTTCCAAGGAGTAGGTATCGTTTTCTGATTCTGCCATTCCAACTCAATCTCCATTTGCCTTCGAATGATATATGAGAGAGTATTTCCCAAAGAGAGCAAGGAATGATTCGGCGGGAAGATGAAATGAGAGGGTTACATGAGTACTCTAACATAAAGTAAAGGAAATGAAGAAAATTAAAAAAAATAGAAAAAAAAACTAAACCGAAAATAAAACGGAACTTTTGCGATTCTCACTTCCGGCCCCAATGCCTTGACAGAGACAAACAACAAACACACTTTGAAGTTGAAGTTTTTAGTTCGTTTCCTTTCGATGGATCTTGTTTACCGTCTTCGTAAAGATAACCTCGTCCTACCCGTACCCGCGTGCGGGCAAAAAACAACTCCCTTGCGGAGGAAGAGGTCGAAAAAGTTTTTTAATTACGTCTTTATCGGGAATTTTCAATCAAAATAATCGGAAGCGAAGATTCGCAATGTGCGTCAAGTTGTGGTAAAACAATGTGGCAGTACCGAAACGATTCACAGATGAGAAGAAGGTCGAACTGGTAAAAAACCAACCGGGCCAAAGGATGAGACAATTGTGCTATAACAGACCGTACTGTTGTGGTTATTTTCCGAAACGAATTTTGAAACAAATTAAAACAAAATTTTAAATGCAATTCCGACCTAGATAACTGAGAATGGATGGGCTGAAGGGGGTGGGCGAAAGTCGAAGGAGCATTGGTCAGAGGGGCAGTTATTAATTTTCTATTTTTGGAAGTCCAAAATGGGACTGCATAGTTGAACAGAATTGTTCACCCTTTGTCTTTTATTGAACCAGCTAGGAATTATATTCTCAAGTATCTCATCCGTGTAATCTCGACTTATAGGAGTAATATCCTGCCACAATATTGCACAGTTAAGAAGGCCTCTGTCTGATAAAAAAAAAACATCGGCAATAGTCAACCAAAGCCGACCATGTACTAAAAGATAGGAGCCGCAAAGGTATCCTTTCTCAATTCTTTGTTAAAGTCTTAGCTCAATTATACAACGAGAAAAAGCTTAAAATACAACAATGCAAATCTTAGTATAACTAAAGTAGCTGGGACCCACAGAGAGCGCTTGAGCGAGATACTCCACGGTTAGTAGTTACCAGCAAGCAATAGTCAGCAATCTGTGGATCCAATATCGTGGCATCAATAATAGTAGAAGTAACCGAGACCATTGCATTCTTCAAGCCACCACCGAAAAAGACTCTCCCATCTTCAAGCTTTGCAGTGTAAGAAGAGTATCGAGTCAGAAAAGGGAGAAAAATAAAATCCTGCGAACAAAGAAAAGGGCCAATTCAACCTTCCGACTTATGCATATAAAAGCATCTCGAAATAGGAACAATATCCGGATGTTTTTCAAGAAAGGCAGGAGGCTTGCAGCTAGCTTCAAATAAAATACATGAAACAGAGAATAATAAATGCACTCCCAACAGCCACTAAATGGGCATCAGGAATTGAGAACTATAGGGGAAAAGAGCACCCGCTTCAAGTCAATGAAAAACTGATCCCCATCCCAATGTAGAAGACTGGTTCAGTTATAAAATAGGGAACTAATGGTCTACCAGCGTAGCTTTCCAAACATAGAGGTAGGGTGCATGCATCAGACCATAAAACAGGTATGGTGGATGGAAGTACACCTGATGTCTGAACTACGTATCAGCTCTACACGCTTCATCTTTAAGAAAGGCAATTCTATGCCTTAAAGGGATTTTCGACGCATATTTCTGCTAAATGCTAAACTCGTACTACCTAACGTATTGTGCGGATGTTTTAAGGTCTTCTGCATCACACTAGTCAGCAAGTAACATTGCTGATTCTGGCCTGGCACATCGGCGATCGACCAAATGTTCCCTCAAAGGCAGATAAAGCACCCTTAACACAAAAGACCAAAGTATTTCGAGTCGTGATCTACCATCTTTTCATCGGCTTTAAACCTGAATATGAGAACCTTAAGTGACTTAAGCTGCTCATCACGATGACCGTATTCGGGATTCTGGTAAGACTGATTCAACTCAGCAGCTTATCATTGAAAAACACGCGGTGCAATTTGTAAAGAGCTCCTCAGAACTAAACGGGTGCTAGAGGATTTACTGTCATGGAATGTATTCACATGGAAAGTGCTATCTTTAACAAATCTGTTGAACTAGGAAACGATATAGCAACCATCGGTCGCCCCTAGCGCCCCGTCATAAAAGTTTCTACCAAAATCGGATAACATATGAAACGAGTTGAGCTTGAAGTTAACAAGGTCAAAACCAAGTGAATGTCATTAAAGAACAAATAAGCATCTGTCTACAGCCTAGATTTCGAAGTGATTAAGGAGTTCACGTAAGCCGGAGTAGATATCAACATCAATTTTGCGGATGAGGTTTAGAAACTAAACAATGCCTGCTTCGGATGCGTGGAGTCTACAAAACAATATTCCAAGTTCCATGTTCCATTAAAAGTTTTATGGCTATTAGTCAGTTGCCGATTTCTTATACGCTTACGATCATATCGAGGAGTTCAACTGTCAGAATTATAGCAGTTCCGTTTTCACTTTGTCTCGTTTCGTAATAAAACATTTTGCAAGTCTTAGCTTACAACATCTAGACTTCATGTCTATAATTTCATATCACTTAACTACAAGGAGGAGGCTTACTTGTGTTTAAGACCATCACCAGCCCTTATTCAACTCAAAAGTATTGGGGTGTTGTCATGGATAGCAAACTTTTTTGAAGCAAACGTGTCTCGACGAAATGCTTAAACTTCCAGTCGGCTTTTTGGCAGCGTAAAGGCGCTTTCGACAAGATATGGGACTGTAGTGTGTACAATTGGATCAGAGTATGTTACATCACACGGAAAAGTTATACTCTCACCGATATTAGAAAAACATGGACAATAAAGTCAGTCGTTAGTTGACCAGTAACGAGATAAGTGCGTTTTATTCAAAGTGATACAGGGACTTGTCATCAAAAATTGTCCTTTCTATCTACTCGGCTATGATAAAATATAATAAGACTTCACGAAAGTACCACTTTTACAAGCCTCGGAAAAATGTTATGACTCGCTTGCATGGTGGCTTTCCCCAACATGCCTGGCTTGGCTGAAGGAGCACTGAAAAATCTCTCTACTCTTGATATTCATAACATAGATCGGAGCCAGACAAGGAAAGTCTTCACGTATGGTTCCAAAATTGATCAAGTTTGCGATCTGGTGCCTTTTTGAAGGGGGATGACAACGTTAGATTTCACTTGTCGTAAGAAAATCTTGCGTCTGTTCTTTAAACGGAGACGAAGAGTCAGAGGAACATATTCTGCCTCAGCCGTGACCATCACACTCTTTCAAACAGATTCGAAAATGTAAGGCTACCATGAGTGCCAGGAGACTGAATTCACTGAGTCTTATTTGGGTCTGTGCTTACAATGGATCACGGGAAATGAAACCGCCTATGAACTAAATAAAGGATTTTCTTGCTGTTTGGTTTTTTAGTGTTCTATTTTTGACTGCTCATGCGTGATTCGTGACATGTGTCAAAGTCAAAGATGCTCAGTTAGTATTGCCATTTCTTCATGGAAAGCCTAACACCCTAACAATTCTTAAAAATTATTGAATTTAATTATCCAAATTCGACCATTTTACGGCCGTCATAATCGACTTATGAGAAACCAGTTCCAGTCATAGTGATAGAATTTTCGCACATCAAGCCACCTACCCGTATTCCTCACTATTCGCAGCAATTAGGATTGTGTTACTCGTCTATGTTTACGATTTTATGCAAGGATCGACCTGTCGCAGCGTCGAATTTTCGGTAAATTGTAAGAATTAGAAAAGTTGGAGGAAGATCCGCTTTTTTTTTTTTCGAAAAATTGCCTTCAGCGACGAAACTCATGTCTGGTTACAATGCCGTATTAGGTCAGATGAGCAACCTCAAACAATACAGGAGCTGCCAATGCACCTGTAAAAATTCACTGTTTAGTGCGGCAGAATCATTGACCCGTATTTTTTCAAAGATAACCGTGAGAACAACATTAGTGTAAATGGCGCCTTGTATCTTTCAATGATTTTGAACATTTTTTTAACCATAATATACGAGCTAAGCCTGATCGACATATAGTTCTAGCTAAACGACGCTAAATATCAGACGGCACGCGAATTGTTCGACTAATTGAAAAATGAGTTTGGAGAAAAGTTCATCAGATCGTGCAATTGGAAGCTTTTAGACTATTTTTTATGGGGATACGTCAAATCACTCATCTATGCCGATAAACCAGCGTCGATTGCAGCCTTGGGTGACAGCAGTACACGTGTTATTTGCATACCAGCCAATATGCTAGAAAAAGTAATTCAAAAGTGTACTTTCCGTATGAATCACTTTAAACGCAGTCATGGTCAAAATCGTCACAGTTAAGACAAAATAATCCTTAAGATTGTTAATGGCAAGCATTAGTTTGTCAAGTCAAATAAAAATTTTATACACTTTTTTAATTTTCCTGGACTTTTTTTGACAATTAAAAACCAAACGCTTTAAAAATCATCCCTAAAATAAGGCTCGTAAAAGCGTTTCCTACACGTTAGGACTGCCTCCCCCCTTGGATAATGCTTTCATTCACAGCTTTGATTATGTGACTTAGGACTTTCCTAATTTTTCTCAGTCAGAAAGTCTATAGACTGCTCACTAATGTCGTAATAGGGCAAAACGCCCTTGCAAATCATATAAATGTGGCAGACATAAGTGGTACAATATCCTGCGACGCTTATTGTTAGAGTGATGATGACAATGTGGAGCAGTTACTCTATGAGTATCCGCGTCTGCTCGTAATAGGTACTCTGCGCTGATGTGATATGTTCTTCTTCCGAATGCTCTGTTCTATGTGTCACCAATAATTCGCCGAATTTTGAGTTCCAAGGCAAGAAACATAAATTTTTCTTATTTGCAAACCCATTTATCCAAAAGTTAGCTTCGTCACTATGCGCGATTTCAAGCTGTCCAAGAGCCCAATATGAGAACTCCAGTCGCAAGCCATGATCTCAGATATTGAGCTTTCTGCACCAACGGAATCTTATATGGATCTTTTTGTAAAAATTTGTCACTTACTGCCATCTTATTTGCATACGATCAAAGAGTTCCCGGATATTATTCATTGTCCCCTTTAAAGTAATCCCCATCGACTGCAACACATTTATGTCAGCGCTTGATCCAATCCTCGAAACATTTTTTATATTCGGTTTTCGGTATGTCCATCAGTGCTTCCTGCGATTTTTCCATTATTTCCTCTCGGCTGCTGAAACGCGTTCACCGTAGTGGTTTTTTAACCCGATTGAACAGAAAGAAGTCACAGGGAGCCAAATCAAATGAATTCAGTGGCTGTTGGATGGTATTTGTTACATTTTTCATCAAAAAATTACGAAAAATGATGGCACTGTGCGACGGTGCGTTATCATGGTGCAAAATTCAGGTCTCTTTCGGCAAATTGCTTCACACAAACGTCTCATAACACCCAAATAATATTCTTTGTTTAATGTCTGGGCTTCTGGCAAAAATTCATGATGCACTACACCGTTGTAATCCATGAAAACCGTGAGCATTGCCTTCTTTTTTTGACTGAAAACGACGTGGTTTTTTGGTCTCGGCTCATTTGGTGAACGGCATTTACTTGCCTGATGTCTGGATTGCGTGTCGTACTCATAAGCCCACATCTCGTCTCTAGTAATGATCCTTTTGATGAATTATGTGATCGGATTCAACCTCGCAAATAATCTCTTTTGCGACGTCAACACGGTCTCTTTATTGCATGCAACTGAGGTCTTTTGGAATCAACTTTGCTGCTACACGACGGAAACCCAAATCATTTACCAAAATGTCTTGGACGGATCCATAGGCAATGTTCAAGTTAATTTGCACGACCACTTTTGAACCGGTCGTGCCATTGTTAAACGACCGTTTTCTTTAGAGAATCGTTGCCAAAACACTTTTTCCAGTGTTCGCTCACCATTAAATCCGTTTTTTTACGCAAAATTCAATACAAGTTCGTTGTTGCAAATTTGAATCTATTGTACAATCCATAGATGTACTCTTGGCTACATAACTTTTGCAAATGTCAAGCTATGACGCTTGGATTTAGAAGGAATGTCAACAACAGATGTACCAAGTTTAGAAAAAAAAAAAAAAAAACAATGAGAGCGTCACACGGTGACGCCACCGGGAACTTTTCGATCAAGGTGGTACTTCTACCATATAGTCCTCGTTATCCTAGACAACCGGTCTAAAATTGTACATCAAAAATTAATTAATCAAAGTGGTTTGTTTGTAGGACAACTAATGGGACGTCGGTTGTTGATTTGACTAATTTACAATCGAAAACTCTCCCTCATACCAGTCTCAAAGGATATCTAGACCTGATAGTACTCATATTTCTTGGTTTTTTAATTTGTGTTCTTAGATTCATAACCGCAACTATTTCATTCAGTCTTAATGTATGCCCCGAAGACTTCATTCAACATGTTTGCAGTTTGCAGTTTGAAGTTTATAAGGTGCCACTCTGGCGAATACGTAACATTATTCCAACCGATTTGCATTGCAATGTCTCATTTGAATCCTCGACAGTGTCGTTTTCTACCAAGTCCCGAATTCCATTATCATTATGAATTATTAAAGCTACAACCATTTACCCAGTTTGTGAACTTCAAGTGGATTCTTCGGCACTTCCACTCGATATTTGTTCGATAAATATTCCGAATAAGCCGCTTAAGTGCGGAAAATTACGAAGGATATTCGTAATTTTTGGGGAAACTCAAATATTCTTATTCGTTCCGAAGGAGAATCTCCTCGAGCGTATCTCATAATTTTGGTGATTTTCGAAAGTTATTCACGAGATTTTATTGAAAATCGCTTTTCAACTGCTTTTCGGGGATAATTGTGGTTTTCGGTTTGGTTAGGATGCACTGGTAACTGTTGGGGTGCGCAACCTCTAACATTGTCGTCGCCAGAGGGTGGTTTGATTGATTTTTCTCGCTTCTGGCTTAATCTAGGGCAGGACACTCTTTTGGGATTAAGTTTTTGGTAGTGGTTAAGGAACTTGGTTAGCGGCATAATCGTCGGTTTGAAATTATTTGTCTGCCACTTGATTTTGAAATTGAAATTTTTAGAATAAATTGAGTGTGTTATGAGAAACTGTTATTGGAAATTTTTCAGTGGTGGTAAACGATTGAGGATTTGTTTAAACTCGGTTGCTCTTGAATTTGGCTTCAGCATATACACATCAACCCAAGGGAATAGTATTCATTGAATTAGAAAAACGAGAGGACCTTAAAATTCATACTTCACAGAGAAACTCCCATAATTGAACTTAATGACGTTGTTTCGTGGTCTGATACAAAGCATTGCCGTCCCTTTATGGTCACATTGGCTGCCCCCGCCATGCGCTACGGGATCTTCGCAGAGCATCGTCATATTTATTCTTTTTAATGTTTCCCTCGCACGTACTCGTATCTCTTGCCATCCTGTCGCCTCTTAATGGCAGATATATCCGTATTTTAAAAAAGCACTGGATAATATCTTCACGTTTTTTTTGTTTTTTGTTTTTTTTGTTTTTTTTGTTTTGTTTTTCTGTTGCCTGCTTATTTAATGGAGTTTAATGGTCGTGTTATACGGTTCCATGCCCCCCTTATTAAAATCTAGCATTAAACATAAATCTAGGAGAGTACATCGACTAAAAGTGCAACCCACCGCCGACCCAGGATTGGAGTGAGGGCAAAAGGATGAACAACACCCCCTCTAGAGAGTTATGAAATCCGCATTGTGGAAATTGTGTATCGAGTGGAAAATGATTTTTAATTTAATTTCAACTTTTACAGTGTCAGCATTAAAATTGGACGGAGCTTATGCCTGATGTTTTGCGGTTATCACTGCAGGTATACTTTTTTAAAATGATAATGCATTTTGTATTTTTTATTTTTTTTTATTTTTTTATTTTGAGTTTCGATAAGGATGGCTTCCTGAACGACAATGGCTTCTACGGTTTGACGTGGCGGTGGTTTCAATGATAAATGAGATGCTACCCCCTACTTTGTTGTGGTCGGACTTTATTTCAGGTGGAAATGGTTAAATTAAAGGGACTTGGGTAGTTTAAATTTTTGTTTCCTCTTTTCTAAGTTGCTCGAAAAAAACATAAGGCTCAATTTTAGCTTCTGCTGGAAAGTTAAACAAACTTAAGTGCCTCGTCACACGAATGTATAGAGAGATGTGGTTGTCATCGTGGATGGTTAACCGCCATTAGTTCTATGTAAGTTTTCAACAGTATACGCAATCAACTCTTAATTCCGCTAAGGTAGTATACTATGAAGACGCCAGTTTTTTTTACGAGGGACAGGAGAAAGGCCATTATTTTCTAAGATACGTATGGGAGAAGTCATTTGGTCTGACTGCAACTTTAAAAACAACTTTATGTCTAGATAAATCTTTCACTGTGGCTTGCATAGACCTCACCACTCGCGATTTCGAATGCGACAAAACTCGGATAAGAGAAGGCATCTGCGCGACGATTGATCAGCAAATTGCTGAATATCTTATAACCTGAATTGAACCAGCAGGGCAGCAATAAGGTTCGTAGCGTAGTGCTAGGCCTATCTCTTAGTTATGATCTGTTGTAACAGCATGAGTAAGTTCTTAGTCATGCAGACTACATTTGCAAGAGTGTGCTAGACCAGTATAATTATTCTGCCCTACGCCATCAGTGGCCTTTCAATCATACAAAACGATGATAAAAAGCTGTAATGAGGGTACTACAGATTACCGTGATAACTATGAAAGCATTCGCAACATTTATTTGAATGGTTTCGCTTCAAGAAAGTAAGCGAACACTTGACGACGAATTGCATAATAGCCTAATTCGTCAACGTCCAAAGTCTGTTTAAGCGAGTGCCTCCATATGAGCAATGTTTGAGATTCCAGGCCAAGCTGGACAAGAAATCCATCTTTGTAATAAGGTCGGAAAGCATAGGCTCCACTACATCACCTCAGGTAACTGGCACCTTATTGATTCTGCTGAGAGGGGTAAACCACATGGTTTCCACATCTGACGCTTGATCAAACATCTGTCAACTATTCGTTAATCGATCGTATTGGGATCGAAGCTGTGTTTTGGATGGTCGAACGCAGATGCGGGTATTTATGCATAATAGCTCAAAGCCGGTAAACAATTGACAAGAAGTTCAACGTCGGACCAATACAATCTTAAGAGACCACCAGAGCATAGTAGACAAGTAGCATTACTGACTCAGAGCAATCAAAGATACCGCTCCTGATATGCTGGGCTTCAACTGACCTTAACAAAGAAACTCCTAGTTTGATGAAGAATGCAGACAGCCAATTTTAGAAAAACAGCGAATGTACATACATAGCGGCCCTGCAAAAAAAATCCGAGGAACTTATGTCCTCTATCAGCAGAAAATAGGGAAGAACATAGTCTTCTCAGAAGTAAAACGAAAAAGCATGAAGTGCAATGAAGTGCTACCAGAAGAATGAAATCTGAAAGGATAGAGAAATAAAATTCACACCACAAGAACTGTCGATGCTGAGAAAGATCATTTCTGCGGGTTTTTAAACGGTGATCACTAAAAACACCCCATCACCAAGCAGAATAAACTATTCAAGCAAGGCAAAGACAGACAACATTTCCGTACACCAGACCAGGATAAAGTAAGGACAGTTAAACTAGGTTAAACTAGGAAGCTGTTTAAAGCAGTGTATGATGTTTCGATACGGGTTCGCCATCTGTAGCTTTAATATAGAAGTGTTTAATAACTTTGAAAATTCTAAATAGCAACAAGTGAGGGACAGTATTCCTTACGATTGGAACCTCAGCATTGCTTTTCCGACTATGCACCCTACACTGCGGCAATTATAGTGGAATAAGTCTTCTCCACGTCGCTTATAAAATCCTGTCTGCAGTTTCATATCAACGCCTAAAACCCTTGGTCAGCAATCTGACCGGTCCATATTAGTGCAGTTGTTGTCTACTAGTTCCAAATTTTTACGCACATCCTCCTCATCAATTTCAAAGTCGCATATGACTGCATCCATAGAGATGGACTATACAGAGCAATGTCTAATTCCGAAATCGCTGCAAAGCTTTTTCGATTGTGAAGGATGACCACAAAGAATGAACCCTGCTCCGCCAAGGTCAACAATGAAAAATCGTAAACTTTGCATGTCATAAACGGACATCATTCTTGAGGGAATACTAATTCCAAGCCGACTCCAGAGGCACCGTCTTTCAAAAGTTACTCGCAAGCGCACACAATTCTGACATAATGGGAATGGAGCACTTGACAGTATCGAAACAGAATAGGAACAGAAAGATTTAGCGGTTAAAAAACAAAAAAAAAAGTAAATGCTTGAGGGGGGGGGGGGAGAAATGGACACACAACATTGACGCCTAGCACAAAATCTTCTCACGATAGACAGCTGCAGCTATGAGGTGGTAAGGACTTTACCGTATAAAAAAAAAAAAAAACTGAGATAGCTAGCTCGAGAGACAGTAAGCTAAGACCCTGGCCCACTCAGGACCGCTGACCCATCTTAAACAAGAAAGAAACCCTCTCATCTGTTTTCAGTATGAAAAAAGACCGAATTTCACTGGATTTATGTGAAAAATTTGTCCATCTTAGCGTATTAGTTCGTAATACGTTGAGTAGAATATGTCTTGTTGTCTTATATTTAAGTGTGGCATGATTGGTGATGTGAATCTTGCTGGACCACGTACAGAAATCTAACGGGGCAGAGCCTATTAAACACAATTTACAAGCAAAATTTAGGACCTCAGTAAGCATTCATGGCGCTTGATGTCAAATTGATGCTGCAACATCAGGGCAGTCGAGTTGAGGATTCAACGTAGGGCTAGTTACATGCCCACGTATAAACTTTATTATTGGACAGAAATCAAGATTTTCAGATAGGGTTCACTGCTGGGAACCCTTGAAAAAGAAAAAGGAACAAAGACGTTCAAATTTGTACATGCAAAGTTTGGGCGTTGTACAGATCACATGCAAGTGAACACTTAACGAGATCTTAGATTGCTATAGGAGAAACATTGCCCCATCATGCGATGAGAATGACTGAGCAAAGGGTTAAAGAAAACCTGTAACACATGCAATGGAGACTGTAACAGAGAAAATATAGCATCTGTTTGGGTAAAAATTTGTTGTAAGCGGCAGACTCAGATAAAACGTGAATGGGATCCGCTTGATATGTGCTAACTCCACCACAAAAGAAAAAGACGATTGCAGCAAATGGAACTTCAGACATTTCGTTACCATGTTTTCGGCACCCGACGTGGACGATGACATATAGTTAACCCACAACCAAAAGCTCCGGGAATGGCTGTGGTACTACCTTGGTCTTGAGGAAACGACGAATCCAATACACGTTGACCGGTTAGAACTGGATGATTAGCAGGCAACTTCTCAGTAACTGGATGCGGCTGACGTACAGGCCATACTTACAATATACTGTGTTTGCTGATCTCTCCATAGAATCCTCGATCCTGGTAGTTGCCAGCTGATGCAATATAATGAACTGTAACCCTTGCCCGAGGCCCAATGATCATCTTGTGCTTGACGAGAGTATTTTCATGTATCAAACCGTACAAGTCATCTCCGGTAATGTGTTATCCAATTAAAGTTGGATTTAATTCCCATGCAACCGAACGTTATAAAGCGGGCACGTTAACACACTTTGGAATGTAAATGGAATTGGTCAGCTCGTTGATGTTTTTCAGTAGTCAATGGATACCATCGGAAATGCTCCCCATAATAACGTAACGTAATTCAACTGGAAGTGGTTGGATTTCCGACAATGCCGCCAAATATTTATTCAGCTTCGAGACGAATGATTTCACCCACTAGTAAGCTACCCAATCGTACATAGCTGATCCAAAGCATGCATTCTGCTATTATGACGAGACCAGATACGTCCATAGATCGACTCTTTCTACTCATTTTCGAAACACTTTAAGTTGTACATTGCGATTGGTTAAGCGTTGCTTCTTAGTAGATCCGTTAAATTGAATTGAAATTCAAAATTTTTAATTTTTCTAGTAATTTGGCAAAAGAGAGTTTTTTTCTTTTTCCAGTTGAAACGAGAGTACCTTGCGTTTCACCAACAGAACAAATACCTGCTGACCAAAGCAAGGCATTCCTGCAGTATAGTAGTTGTCTAAACGTTCAGGGCGGCCTAATAGATTCGAACTTCTAGCTAGTTCTAGCCAAAGAGATTTAAGGTTGATTGGGTACAAAAAGTCAACAGAATCTTTGCTTAACCACCGTCAACTCCTATAAAGCCTGCAACGATCGGTAGCATCGTACAAATTAACAATTAAATTTGGGAAATCAAGGCTAAGTTTTCTATAAACTCCGGCAGAAGATGTGAAGAGGGCAATATCCAACAAGATTGCCGGGCAAGACGAAATACTTGCCGAACTGTTTATGGAAGCATGAGATGCACTGGTAGAAACCATGTACAAGTCATTACCAAGATCAAATTCATGAGAAAGGAGACACTCTTATGTGTCCAGAACATCTCGTATCCGAAGTGAAAACTCCTAAAACCTCGAAATGCTCTAATTGGTCTCATTAACTTGATTTCAGATTCGGTAAGTCTACATACAATTGTACAAATATTGACACTGCAGTAGACGGTAGAGAAGAGTCAAAAATTCCACAACGAAGCTCACTACTTACTTATCCCTATTAAGGCCGCATATTTCTCATTTCTGGTCAGAATGTGCAGAACTAAGTTGGGGAACGGTCGGTTCTTTGTATGGGTCAGAAGCAATCGCACCAAGATATCAAGGACAGACATTTGACAACTTTAATACTTGAGAAAATCGAGAGATGGTATTTCAATCCAACATCTTAGGCATTAAAAACGATGTTTTCTACAGAGAAAAGAGAGAAAGTTGACACTTTGATAGATTACCAAATGCATAAACTATAAAACTTCAGATTGTCCTGTTCTTATGTGTAGTATCTCGTCAGCCTATCGATCCGTTAATGGTCTCAGGTAAAATACTACAGCCTTAATGTGTTCATTTTTAGTTAAACATCGGGATCCTCTGGTTTCTTTCTGGCTTATTTATTTTTCCTTCATCAGCCACTTTTATCAAAGTTCAAATCGCACCTCCCAATTTTCAACACTACCCGCCAGCACTTCTCAAGTTGTTCGTGTTACTAGGTTACAATCCAATTCAGATGTCACTGCGACATGAAATCTAAGGAACAACTTTCTTTCACAAAACACGTGGACCGTCTACTCTCTAAGGAATAACCATGAAGTGCTTACATTTCGGTTCATTTAGGCCGCAGTTGTGTTTCCTTAGCGCAAGCATTTGTTTGGTATCTAATTTCGAACTTTTACCCCCAAGGACAATGGCCGTCCCTAGTCAGTGTACAGTGTACTCCCTATTCTGTATTCTGTATTCTGTACTCTGTGATTGTTTGCCTCAGTGTCTTTAGTCCTTTCAAGCATAATTATTTCCTTCACTTCATTCCTCGGAGCAGGCTGGGTTACATAAGGTTTCCCTTCAATTTAGTTACCAGCAGCACTTTACCCAACGACCATGAAAAACGCTCTGAAGGGGAACGTTCAAGCAAAAGGTACGAATATTCGTAAAGACTTTCATTAGAAAAGTTTCTGCATTAAGTTCAAACATGATAAGTTAAAAAGCAAAAGTCGACAAGGTGCAAGACGACAAGAGAATAAGATGGCAGGATGACAGAATGGCAGGACAACAAGTCGGCAAGATGGCAAGGCAACAAAAGACAAAGTACAACGAATTTGACGTTGTCAAAGTGAGTTACGTTTCAAGTACAATCTACCATCCCAGGCAATATAAAATCAAGAGCAACCAGAAGATACAAAGTCTTATCGAGATTTTTACGATTTATATCCTTTATTGCACTCCAGCAAGATTCAAATGGAATTAGGTACTCCAACTAGTTCTGGCACAATTGGACGTTTCAAAGGCGATGAGAAACAAGGACATTTACGCAATTCACTTTGGGGCTGCTTTTATCATGGAAATTCTTAAACTCACACAAAATGATGAATTACTGGTTCTCCCTTCTGCAAATTTTCTAGCTGAAGTTGATGTATCCCTAAGTTCGAGTCCGGCACAGATATTCATATTCTTCTTACTCTTTAGAAGACACTGCAATCTTTATGCAATTTTCTTTGGTTTCCTGCTTCATGTTGAATTTTTTATTATCCTTTTCGACCAGAGACTGAATTATGTACCTTCAACGAAGGCTGTGCCTGTGCAAAGTGGGTAGTCCTTTGAGGTAGAGCATGATGAGTTTCTTACGACCAAGACTGATTCTGCCATTTTTGTTGACCTGGCATATTGTAACTTCTTCAGATACATAGCTGGCAAACACCCATTTTTGGGAAGATGGTTCTATTTAGCAGCACAGAAGGTGTTGTAGCCTTGTTTTGACTTCGTGGTAAGATGAGAAAACATTCGTATCTGGCTGGAAGCCATTTTAATTACCCGTACCATGCCGAAGGGTTTGTTTGCTGTACCTCCTCTCTTCATCGTCGTCTTTTGCTTCTTTAAACTGATGAATGGAAACGTCGTTTGTTTCTGGAAACTACATCAGCAGGATGACTTGATTAGAAAAGGCATGCTGGCGGTAGCTTGGTTTTTTAATTAAATAATTTTCCACTCAAAGGCTTACAGATGCTTGTGCAGTTGAACAGAAAAATTAGTGCACTTCGAGTGGGGTGATTGTAGGAGGCATATAGTTCTATTTGCTATCTGCCAAACCTTAAAATTTAGGTGAAAAGAAGTTCTGACCTGGAATAGAAATAAGGATGCATCCCATACGTTTGTTTAATTTATTTCATTTCACATGCACTCAACCAATATATGGTTTAGACACGAAGAACATCGAAAGGAACTAACTAGCTAATGTTGCTACGGTTGCATTTTTTCATAGGTTATTGAAACCGGAAGCTTGATTTAGTTGCAACTTTTGTATGTAGAAATGCAGGTCTAAACCGACATACAATTTTTTGTAAAACTATTTTTTCCCAAACTAGGCAAATTCGAGGATATTTTCGACAGAGAATCATAACATGCATGAAAAAGTCTCATGCAACTACTGGGTTTTAGACTTGCACTCTTGATATCACCACAAATATATTTCCACTTACCGACCAAGAAGGTTTCGATGGTCCGAGATAACCTTGTAAGTGGGCCACTTTTCAACAAATATTGATTTCGTAGCAAAATCAGAATATGCCCCTGCAGATCCACATTGCTAACTTTTCTAGTTTTGGGGCTGATGACAACTAATAGGTCTTGTAGAAGCAACATTATCCTGGTTCACTTAAACCTCTTAAGACGAATACCAAGAGCTGAATTATATTAGTTCTACTTCAATGCCTCTATGGGGAGCCTATTGAGGGTTTCTTTAGAAAATGCAAGGCATGAAGAGCGAAAAGCAATATTGCTCCGAAAAGGCGAGACAGGCCTTTTATGACGACTATTGGCCATCGTTAAGACCTTCCTTGTAAGCGAAAAAAAAGGATGAGCTACTACATCTAGAGCGTAATGAGTACGATATAGGCTGAAAGTGATATGCACCGCCAAACTACGGGGATGAGGATGGCAAGTACGATTTCTATAACGAGATAAATGTGATGAGAGATTTTAAAGCGAAGATTAGCAAAGACAATACCTCGTTAAAATATGTGAAGAGACCACACGGCCTCAGTATGTTGACTTTTGCAACGTCTGGAGTCTGTTAATTGGGAGCGCATTGTTTGACTACAAAGACTGCTACAAAATCAGCTGGGTCTCGACTAATCGACGACATACATCGAACAAGTGGTCAACTTTTTAGAAATAATAGCCAAACCAGGAGATTACATCGAAACCGATCAAACTTCCTAAGTATTCCTTGGTGAAACATTTACAGACTATACCTAGGATCCCTAAGTCTGTAAACAGATAGGGAACCACCTTTCCACAAAAGCAAAAATAATCAGCAAAGTCGCCGTTTCTAAGAGAGGGCACCACTTGAATTAAATCCATACCATTTTCAGTTAGTACCAACCTTCAAAAGATACGTGTATAAATTTGACAGCTGTCAGACGATTAGTTCTCGAGATATGGCGTTGTGAGTGAAGCAACTTTTGTTATTGTCAAAAAAAAAAATGGATTTTTTCGTGTGTTGATTTACATGGCTTTTTCATGGGAAAAAATGCAGCCGATGCAAAGAAATGGCTTGATAAGTGTTACCCGGACCAGTCGAACGAACCAGTAGATTGAAAAATTTAAAAGTGGTCATACAAGCACCGAAGATGATGCACGCAGTGGACGTCCAAAAGAGGCTGTTTCAGATGAAAACATCGAAAAAGTCCACAAAATGATTACGAATGACCGTGAGGTGAAGTTGATCGAGATAGCTGAGGCTTTGAAGATATCAAAAGAGCGTGCTGGATATATCATACACGAAAATTTGGACATGCGAAAGCTCTCCCTCTCTCACAGTCGATCAAAAACAACAACGTGTTGATGATGCAGAGGAGTGTTTAAAGCTGTTCAACCGCAACAAAGCCGAATTTTTGCGTCGGTATGTGAAAATGGATGAAACTTGGCTCCATCACTTCACACCAGAGTCAAGTCGGCAGTCAGCTGAGTGGCGAGCATGCGACGAACCTCGTCCAAAACAACCAAAAACTCAACAGTCGGCTGGCAAGGTTATGGCATCCGTATTTTGGGATACACATGGAATAATTTTCTTCGGCTCTCTCCAAAAGGGGCAGACTATCAAGAGCGACTATTACATTGCGTTGTTGGAGCGTTTGAAGGACGAAATCGCAGAAAAACGGCTGCATTTGAAGAAAAAGAAAGTGCTGTTTCATCAAGACAATGCACGGTGTCACAAGTCGATGGAAACGATGGCAAAATTGAATGAATTCAGCTACGAATTGCCTCCCCACCCACCGTATTCTACAGATTTGGACCCCAGCGACTATTTCCTGTTCGCAGACCTTAAAAGAATGCTCGCCGGAAAGAGATTTAAGACCGATGAAGAAGTAATCGCCGAAACAGAGGCCTATTTTGAGGCTAAACCGAAATCGTACTACAAAACTGGTATCGAAAGATTGAAAAATCGTTTCAATCAGTATATCGCCCTCGAAGGCAACTATATTGATAAGTAAAGTTGAATTTTGCAAAAATTTTGTGTTTTACTATAAAATATGGACTTTCCAATCCATGTGTTAATAATAGCAGTGAAAAATATTTGTACGCCTGAGGCAGTACCAATGACGGTAGACAGCAGATACCTGAAGACGGATCGATGGACGCATTAAATTGAAAGGGTGGATGGCAGCCGGTACCCTATCTAATAGAAGTAAGTGTATGTATGTATAAAACGGGACAAACGTAGTTAGATTTACTAGCTGACAAGGCTTAAGAAGCAACAAATAAAGCCAACGGCAGAACCGTTTATAGTTTTCTTAAGAACTCGTTGAAGATCTTGATGGAAAGCTATTGACTTTGAATGAGGAAAGAATTGCCTGATGACGGTAATACGTTCGAGCAAATTTTGAACACTTACGTAACAGTAATTTGGATCAACGTTAGGTATCTTTTACAATAATAAGAAGATAAGGGCCCTAAAGAAAACAGGCAGCTGCCACTGACGGCTTTCCAGCGGAACTCTTCTACGGAAGACCCAACACTTCGGCAGAAATCCTGCGGACCCTATTTAGACAAGCATATGACACCGAAGCTTTCCCCAAGATCGCAAGAGAGAATTGTTTATCAAGCTGTCCAAGAAGAAAATTCTGATCAAATCAGTTCTTGCGGATGTGGTTTAATTTTCTGGATCGAGTGAAAGAGCATATTGATACAAAGCTTGATAGCGAACTGTATCAACTTAAACTTGAATACAACTGAGGTATGTTCAAATAGTAACGGGAAATTTCATATTTTGAGAGTTGTATTAGTCAGATTTGCGCAATTTTTCATAGTTTGTTGGTAAATATGTATTAAACGCATTTGTAAACTATTAGCTCTAATAGTCAGTTGTGAAGAAGATTACGTGTGTTTGCATGCGAGTGGTGATTTTTTTGATTTGTTGGACAAATGGATCAGAGAATTTGCATTCAATTTTCCCATAAATAGCCGTAAGTGTAGCGAAGAACACGCCCGTATTTATAATGAAAGAATTTCTGGCATTGGCGCCACGATAATGCGCCTGAGCTCACTTCAATTCTTGTTCGTGAATTTTGTGTGTTACTTTTCTCTTTTCCAAAAATAAAAAGAATATTAAAGGGCTGTCGTTTTTCAATCATACTCGAAGATGAGATAAAAAGCGCATCACTGAGATAGCTAACTTTTATCACAAAGATCGAGTTTCATAAGTGTTTTGGAGGCATAAGTGAATAATATCTTTTCATTTAGTTGTAATACTTCTTCCTCTTGCTTTTTTAAATAAACATTATGAACTGTGTCCAAAGTTCCCTTCGGATCTTTCCACAGACGCTCTCATGACATATGAAGAGCTATGACATATTTATCTATCCTCTGGCCGCGGGCACTACCTTGACACCACATTGGGACCAGCTTGGCATGACTTTATCAACACGAAGAAGCCGGATTTATTTGACAACGTCAATATTTAATAATAATGACAATGTAACGTAATTATAGCAAAGTCCAAGTGGTTTTCTTTGTTTTTAAGGAAGAGGTCATACTGATCACCGATGGGATAAGTCATCGGTATTTGCAAGAATTTGCCGGATAGTCATACGGATATGGTCAGCAGCTTAGAAAATTGAAGCTCCAACGCCGGTAATGAGACATTGGACGTCGTCTGGCTGCGGCGTCTAAACCATTGCCACTAGTAGTTGAAATGCTCAAGTGAGCAACTGCTTGGCACTGATCCATGTGAAATATGATATATTTTTCAACAAATTTTCTAAAAGGAGGATGAATTCGAGAGCACTGATGAAGGAAGGCTTAACCGGTATATACATTTACTCACATTACTTAAACAGCTTTCCCTCATACCGGGGCGGAACACTCTTTTCGGCAAAAAAAAAACGTTTTATTTTTCAACTTAATCTCCTTTAAGCCACATACACTTCGTCCAACGTCTCTTCAATTTTTAATGTCCTCCAACTAATACGATTTTTCATGTTTGGAAAAAGGAAATAGTCGCAGGGGGTTAAATCTGGAGCATATGTTGAACTAGGGAGTATTTCTTAACCTAATTCATGCAATTTTGACATTGCGACTGCGGACTTGTGCGCCGGTGCGTTGTCCTCGTGAAAGAGAAAAACGCGGTTGTTTTTTCTTCAAATCGCCGTCGAAATGACACAGCATAATAGATGCCAGTGATTGTTTTATCCTTTTCAAAGTATTCGATGTGAATGACATCCTTGTTGACCTTCCTGGCTGACAGGCGCACTTTGGCTTTCTTCGGCTTTAATTATCCAGGAGCATTTCAGTGGCTTAACTGTTCCTTGGTCTCTAGTGTGATGTAATGAATCCATGTTTCGTCCACAGTTACAAAACGGAGTGAAAATTCTTTCTAATTATCGCCAAACATTTCTTTGAAATTGTCAAACAATTGCGTTTGTTGTCAATTGAGAGCAAACGCGGCACCCTTCTGGCGGATAGCCTTTCACGTCCAAATAATTTTCCAAAACTGAAATCACTGATCTATGCGATAAGCCTGTAGCATCTTCAAGTAAGCTCACCTTCACTCTCCGATCATCCAATATCATATCGTGGATTTTATCGACCATTTTTGTTGTCGTGACTTCCATTGGTAGACCAGAACGTTCGTCATCACTTGTGCTGGTACGATTAAGTAAACCAGTGGTGGATGGTTCCAGTCCATAGTGAAGAGTCCCCATAATACTTTTCAAGCTATTGTTTGGTTTGCGTGACGGTTTTATTGCGCAAAAAATTGTATTTAATGAGGAAAGGAAATTGGCTTTTTTCCGTTTTCACAAAAATTCTCGTACGCGTTAGTTTCAAATGGCTGGCACAACGAAACTATTTGACAGATCTGTCTAAAAATTTCGATGGGTTCTTTTTAGAGATGCTTCCTGGCAAAAAAAATGGATTTGAGAAGGCAACGTTATTTGTTTTAATTTTCAGGGACTTATTGATCCACTTAAGTGATCCCAAATATATGCTAATTATATACTCATATCTTAACTGAATAAGGGATCCTTGGGGTCTAACGTGGATCGTTATCACTGAGTGCTCAAAAGAAAAATACAAATAATCTGATGGAAGGCTGCAACACTGAGGAAAGCGAAAACCTTCGAAAAGAATAAAAGACTATAAAAAGTAGCAGCACTTTCACACCAGAAAAAATCAAAGCAGCAATCAAGCAAATCTGTTAGAAAGTTTGTTTATAGCTTGTTTTTTTTTTTTTTTTTTTTTTTTTTTTTTTTTTTTTTTTTGTTTTACTTCTTCAGTCAGGATAGAACTTATTCCTGATACTCCTTTCATCTTCCTGATACTGAAATTGATAATGAGCTAACGAAAAGTGCCTACAGTACAAACATCAGCCATATCAGCGCCAAGTACCTACAGCAAAAAAATCGCCAACCTCTTAGAAACATCAGAGACCATTCACTTGGTCTATTGGCAATGCGGAGAGTCATACCATCTGCAGTAACGCGTATATGAAATATAACTGTCAATGTAAGCCCGATCAGAGAACGCAGGGAATCCTAACGCAAGCTCTAAAAACAACTATTAAGGGCAACCAATGTAGTCTTCCGTTTCTGGTATCCGTAAAGACCCCACTTTATCCCTTTCGTGGCTCAGATACTGGTTGAAGTTATTCCTGGGCAAAAGGAAAATCGACTTCGTATATTTTTACCAACTGGCGTTGTTGCATCATACTCATACAGTCGATGTACATGTCAACAAAACTCCAGTGCGTTATGTACCAAGGACAAAGGTTAGGTAAGGTAAAATAGAGGTATGAAGGATATGCCATTGTACAGACACTAGGTACCAAAACGGGCCCATTGCTAGTTAAATTTATTTTTAAATGGCAAAACCCTAAACAATCTCCTTGGTAAAACACCTAATTTCTTTGCAAAGCCAAAAAGGGCTTTGGAGCCCGTTTCGTCTATTTTCTCTAGACTCCCTTTCACACGGTATGTGTGTTATGTGCTCAATAACTTGCAGATCACCGCAGAATCTGCAAATATATCTGACGGAGTGGAGTGGAGTGAAAAGTAACCTCTTTGGTTATGGTGCCTTGAAGTCCGTTCATATTTAGGCAAACATGCCAAATTTCAGTGCGATACTGTCTTTAGTTTTGTTTTGAGAGCTGATTGTTGTTGACGTGTTAAGCATCATGTTGAGTATGGACAAAACGATTTTCGTTCTCTCATAAAACATTATTTTTTGAGAGGCAAAACGACGAAGGAAACAAAAGAAAAGTTGGATAAATATTATGAGGCTAATGCTCCTTCAGATTACACCGTGAAATATTGGTTTCGAGAGTTTCGTGGTGGCTGCAACTCTACTACCGATCAAATCCGCAGCGTCAGGCCCTCTGATAGCTAGCAGATACCACAAAGATTAGTACTGAGTGCACACGCCATATTTTGGGCAATATTCTGCATATAAAAAAGTTATCCTTCCGCTGGGTGCCGCACATACTCACTCCTGATCAAAAACACGAACGCGAGAGCACTTCGAAAGAGTGTTTGGACTTGCTGATGCGGAATCGGGCAGACTTTTGGCGTCGATTGGTAACTGTTAAACACCAGAGAACAGAATGAGTGCCCGGTAATGAACTGAAAACGGCACGAGTGCTCCAAAGCGGCCGAGGGAGGCTCAATCGGTCGGAAAGGCTATGGCGTCGGTTTTCTGGGATTGTCATGGCATACTCTTCGTGAACTACGTCGAAAAAGAAAAAACCATCAACAGCGAATATTACTGTGCAAAACGGCCTCACGAGAAGCGAAAAAAAATTTTGTTTTTGCAAGATAATGTACCGGCGTACAAGAGCATCCCAAACATGGCTAAAATCAATGACTTACAGCTCCAACTGCTGTCGCATCCACCGTATTCGCCCGATTTGGCTCCCTCGGACTATTATCTCTTCCCAAGCCTCAAAAGGTGGCTCATCAATAAAAAATCCAGCTCACGGGAGGAAATCATCGACGCCACGGAGGGGTATTTTGCAGACCTTCCGGAAAATTACTTTTCGGACGGGATCAAGAAGTTGGAAAATCGCTAGAATAAGTGTATAAAACTAAAAGGCGACTTTATTGAATAAAATAAAAAAAAATTTAAAAAAAAATTTTTTTTTTTCATTCCCAAGGAGGTTACTTTTTACCCCATCTAGTATCTGACAATTTGAGTCTCTTTGCGTGTATCCGCAGGCGACAGTGTCCTGTCAGGATTTCTATTACTAACCTTTACTTATCCCTGTTAAATCTTATTGATTTTCTAGATATTTTTCATTCGAAAGCGGCTAGAGAGCCTTGGATACCATGTGTCCTTCAAGACTTGACCGCCTTATGTTCGCAATCCTTGTGATTTTTTCCTCGATAGAGCCCCTCAATATAAAGAGGGGTGGTTTGATGTTGGCAACCTCACTACTGTCGAGTTGCCCTCTTTTTTTCGCAAGATGCAGATAGCGATATCTCTTTCGGATACCGATCTCACATGCATTAGCTCAGCCACCTTGAGCACAGCCAGAACCTCTGATTGAAAGACACTTCTAGAGTCCGGTAGTCTTACAGGCACTATTAGTTCTGGGTCTTCTGAGAAGATACCAGAATCTGTTCCTTCCTCTATTTTCGAACCATCTGTGAAAATTGTATAATAATTTCATTTGACCTTGTTTCCTTGTTTCCTCCTTCTCCGGACATACCATATTATATCATACGGAATGTCCAAGGCAAACAAGGAAGAAATTTCATTCATTAGAATTGGGTTGCCATGTTTGAACTACTAATCTTGAAGTAACCCAGGTTAATGAGTCGTCTCGCACTGTTGCCAGCAAGTTTTTTTGATCTGTAAATCGAGCGATGTTAGGTGCAGTTAAACTAAACAGTTTTGGAAGGGTTGTCATTTAGATCACAACTTTTTGGCCAAGTGCTAATCATCTTCAATGCAACCTCTATAATGTCGCTTAAAATATTTAAATATTTCCTTGCACTATAAGGACCACGTCATAGATAAAACCAGAAGTTGATTTTGAGAATGTAGTCAATAGTTTGAATATCCAGTGGGTGGATATATCCAGTCTGAAGCAAAAAGCAACGTATATTCGTTTCAGCCTATTCCACTAAACAGCCGAGGCATAGAACGAAATTGGTTTTACCATGACCAAGTAGATCCAAAGGAAACTCCTGGTGACAAGTCCTATGTCTTGCTAAAGGCTTCTTTACATTGCAGGAAAGCCGAAAAAGGTGATAGGTTTCCGACATTATATGTAAAGTGCAAGGAAGTCTGCTATCCAGAATAATACCCGATATTATGTGATGCTCTTAAGTATAAGATGAGTTAGCCCAGTCAGCTTTTTATTCTTGTGAGGAGAATAGCTTTAGTTTTGAGAAGATAGGCTGAAAGTACATTTTAAGTCTACCAATGCTTAATTACGTCTAAGAACAGACGCTCGGTGGGTTTGATTCAACAGGCAGTACAACTACATAGTATTTGCCTGAGGTTAAACGCTAGAACTATTGAGAATATTTAGGAGTAAATCGATCAACATGGAGACAAGGTGGAGACCAGGCGTCACCTTGCGGGCAACCCCGGTTCACTTCGGCCTACACAAATGGCCACAGTTACCAATCAAAGTCAGAGCTCTATTCTACGCTGTGTTGCCTAGCCGACGAAAATGTCCAACGCGCTCTCCTTCCGCGAGTGTACCTTTAATCTCATTCTCCGGCATAAGGGCTACTCTCACTGTTGGCAAGAGCTTCGGTATGTATGTCAGTCAAGAGTTACATGGTCAACTAAATTCTATTGAAGTACAAGACAAATATGTCTGAAAATAATTATGTTTTTGGATTTTTGTGTTTGGCCACCATTAGTCCGAACTATAGCCTTGAGTCGGTTGACAAACGAGTTGCCCACTGCACGAAAGTGAGCCTTCCTGATCTTTTTCCATTCTCGAAGAAGGGCTTTCTTGATCTTGGCCCATAAAATGCTCTTAATAAAAAAGTCAAATGGATTTGCATTTGATGATTGTGGAGTCAATTATGAAGACGAAATGAAGCAATGGACGTTGTTTTTTGACCGCATTCGGTTTACCCGCAGATGCAGGTGCAGAGTCTTGTTGAAAGGTCCATTCTCTTTCACCGAAATATTTGGTTGCACCTTCCTAAGCACTTTTGCAGTAAAAATTGGCATTCATCTTGATGCCGGGTTCAAAAACACAAGCGACGAACGTTTTAAATTTTCGTATGACCGGTCAGTTTTGGTCTTTTTTGGAACTTATAAGACTGAAGTTTGAACTCATCTTTCAATATCTGTTCAATGGGTGTCGTAGATGATTTCAGCTCAGCAGTCATTTTCCTGCCACTCCATCGGGGATTTTGTTCAATTCGAGCCTTTTCTTTCCAAACCACTTCTGGCGCTGTTGCAGTTTTTTCCGACCAACGCCTAAGCATTTTTCACCACTGCGAGTATTACTGTAATGTGTTTTGGTTTGCAGCACGAAAGGTTTATTGACATCGAAGTGTTGGCAGGCTCTGGAAATAGCCACTATTACGTTTGAATTTCATTACAAAAAAAAAAAAAAAAAAAATTCAAATTCAACAACAACAAAGCTTCTTCACGCTTGTAAACAATGAATCCAATTGTCATTAGGCGAAACAATGTCGCAGTTTTACTAGCTTTTTGAAAGTTGCAGCCTTCTGAATTTCGTTTCAGTTTAACTTGACCACACTGTATCAAGCAACAACGTATCCGTTGGCCTCATCCGTTACCACAGCCGAACGCGAATATGTTACTTAGCTCACTTCCAGATAAGATCTGGTTGTCGCCTAGATCTGATTAGATTACCTGGGAAATGAATCTTGAGCACAAGGAAAAGAGTCTCAACCTTTGACTCATTGTACCACAGTCATGTAGATTACAAATGGTATCGAAACGCTGAATACATCCCTATCGATTACTGAAACAGGGACGCACTGGGTAAAGACAGTCGTTTTATTGGAGATAAGCTGTAATACCGTTATCTACTTTTATTATGCAGTTTCTCAACAGATTTCGTGGCAATACTAACTATAGAAAGAGCCAGCGAACCAAGTAAAAAGGGGGTTATCAGGGCACCCTATATATTTTTATAAGTTGTTTTCAATTGACACTGCTAAAAAAGACAGTGTGAAGGCAAGTTCAGTAAAAGCCTAATGTATATGGTAGTATCCTTGCATTGATGATTGAAAATAACAAAGCGCCACAGAGCATAACCACCACAGAAATGCAATGATGCAAGATGCCTCGAATCAATTTTGCTTTAAATATTTCAAGATATTTTACGTGGGGAGAAAGTATTTTAAGCCTTTCCACCCATAACAATTAGTATATTGGTTGGTCTATGCCCTTCTTTTAGCTACAAAGACTTGGGTCGAAATGTCCTTAAGATAACACTTTTTAGAGGAGAAATGGAGAGGATTTTTGTACGGAGACTTGAGCTTTCCAAGGCATATGGTCTTTTATAACAAGGCCACTCTCATTCAGAGACAACAAACGGTTCCGAAATGATCTAAATGTTGCGTTCTGTATACACCATCTCCAATATACCGCAGCAAATACTAAAAAGAAGAACTGGAAAAGCGATGTTTTCTATGTTATTGCATGTGTTCATCGGCTCCATTCCCATCATCCTGGTTAAAGCACTTGGTAGCTGTCCCCATATTTATTCAGAAAAAAGGAAGTATCTGCAACACATTCATACAACCGAATGCACTTCTCTCTCTCTATACCTACACATTTAACTCTGCTTAATGACGTTAAACACTAACTAAATCGTTTGTTAACGTTCTCGAGTCGACTTACTCTACACGTCATTCGCCCCTGATTTTTGTGCAGAGTTTCGCACCGGGTGACACAGAATTAATAGCATCCACAGCTTTTCATGTTATTCTACCAATTCGTTTTTCCCTTCAAAACTGTGGACTGGAGAGGACATATACTTGTATCTATACATATCACACATCTGTATCCCTGCATAACTGGGATGTGATTCAGATAGACGAATGAAAATATACGAACACATAGACCTGCATAAAAGTAAAGTATGAACGACGGGCCTTCCGCTTTTACAAGCTCCCCTTTCACTGACAACTCTATTCCCAAATATTTAAATTCACTTTGGCCATTTCATTTTTAACGGTTTTTTTTTCGCTCCTCAATATAACTTTTTTTTTTTTTTTTTTTTGTCAGGTTTTTTCTAGATAGGTGTAGCTACTGTTGCATGTAAATTATGTCTACTCGGCACACTGGCATAGCAGATGCATCTCATGGGGAATGTAGGGAGACTCTGGAAAATGTTTCGTGTAATCGAATTTGATGCCCAGGCAAACGAAGTTTAAACTTTTCACAAGAGTCCTTTCTATCTTTTTGTGCATATGAGTGTACATGTGGTATGTACTATATGTGATGTAGCATGCTATTGAAGGTACTCTAACTGGCAACTGAGGGAGGAGGGTATCATAAATATGATGTGAAGGCTTAAAGTATAGACTCGACTTGCTAACATGAGCTAGAGATGCATTGACAGTTGAATATTGAATTGGAATTACGACAAAAACGGATGCGGGTAAATTGTGATTGGCATTGAAAACGGATATTGTTTTAGATGATTGGCGATTGCTTTTAAGTGGACGGATATACGATGATAAGAATGAATATTATATGAATTCAAGTCAAATCTAAATTTGTCTTTATAAAAAGTGGCTTGTCAATCGAATTAAATGGACATAAGTAGAATGCCAAAAGTTGACGAGAAAAAGGGGTCTTAGAAACAATGTTTAAGTGATTAGACTCATTTGCGTACATATATGTAGGTTCGATTCAGGCGTTCATTAGAATTTAATTTCATACGGAGTAAAGGAGGTCGGTTTGCCTACGCTTACTTCCAAAGATAGACGAACTGTATGTGCAATGAACTCATTGTTGATGATGTGTTCTGATATATGAACTATTTATCAGCTGCTTACCCAAAAGGTCTAGAATCTCTATGTGTTGTGTTGGGCAAACACCCAGGCATATTCTCATACAATCTACGCAGTTGTGGTATTTGTAGGAATCCTACAAAATGCAGCTAGTCGTCTTCACATGGAGAATCACAATACCATGTCTTGTCTCACCCAATTTAATGGAAATCCTCTGACTTTGTAAAAGGCTGCCAGTTTCATAGGTCTCACTCCGTATAGCTGAGGTGTAAACATTGTAGAACAATCTAAAAATGTCCTATTTGCGTACTACGCATACAAGAAAGTTATAGGCTCAAAGTGGAGTTTAGAAGGAAAAATTGGGGACAAGTTAGACTTGTAGACCGATTTCCACGTATGCCATGGTCATTTGGTGGTCTGCGCTAGAAAAGAGGACCAGCCCTCACTGGCGTGTTGAGAATCACTTCAACAGCGACCCTTTATACTCTGGTTCAATTGTTACCCATTAATGTTTCCAGCAGGCAGCTTCCCACTGACTCTGCCCTTAGACTGAGACACATAGCAGTGAAAAAAATTAAATGTAGCGTATGCAAGTCTACTCGCGCAACACCTTTGCACAGAAATGGACTTCAACAAAGTTTTCAATCTTCTGATTTTATTTAGGAAGAAATGGAGATCCCCTAAACTGGGACTCAAATTTGCGAATGGTATTGGCAAGAGTGGTTGCAGTAGGTCGATTACGCACACGGTAAGTTCTTCGAATCGCACGAAAAACATTTCTCATAGAACGCTGATTTTCGTAATACAGCTGAACAATTCGAAAACGTTGTTGTAATGTGAGTCTTTTCACGATGACTTGCCAAAGCCTATTGAAAATCAAACCTCACGATGAATCACCCCTTATAACTGTTTTCCGTGTTTAAATCTTTCTTAAGCTGTTTCCTCTGTTGAAAATCGTTACTACTCTATAGTATGTTGAGCCTGCATAATTATGCTACTGGTAATGCATAGATGATGACAGTCGGAACCTCCACCCGTGCGATAACTTAGCTAAAATCCAAAAAAGAAGCGGGATCTGATGGCTTATTGGTTTTTTTTTTTTAAAAACTTTACTCTCATGTGGGTATGAATACACTTATAATGCCGCAGAATGTGATAAGTTTTTTAGAAAATGGGATGTTGAGAAAAAGGAAGATGTTTGGGCTTGGTTTTGGGTGGTATCCAACATTTAATGGGGAAAATAAATTCTAAGTGGAAGTTGACTTGTTGATTTGTAGTCAAACACTCATCTAACTTGAGTTTTGTTTACGATTTAGAAGCCAGTCCACCACAACTTGAGCCACAGTCGAGGTATTCAAAGCTGCTGGAAATAATTTTTCGGAAAGCATGCACCAACTTTTTCCAAAATCTGGTCAGAAGAATGTATGCCTGATAAATGGAACATTAGTATCGTTTACCCGATCAACCCGTCTCGCTATGAGTGCTCATTAGCTTACTCTCAAGCCTGCTTAATTCCGACAAACATTAAAAAACTGTGATTCTGTCCTAAACCGTACACCTTGCTTGTTAAATGCCGTGCCAAGACCTTTCTTTCTAGTCTTTATAACCTACAAACATTCAAAATCAACGCCCCCAACTTTCAACCGCCCGCACAGTGTGCTCCAATTATAAAAAAAACCTCAACTGCGCCAACTATAGAGACATACATCACTTCAACATCTGATACAATATCTTATCTGCCATATTGTGTTAAGGTTTGAAATCCGTCGTCAATAGACCGTTTGGACCCTATCAATGCGGCTTTAGACCAGGAATGTCCACAATCGACCAAATCTTCACCCTCCGGCAGAACCTGGAAAAAAACTCAAGGAGCCAAAATCGATACATACATACATCCATTTTAAGGCCGCCTATGACAGCATTTATAGAAAGGAGCTATATAGGGCCATGTTTACTTTTCTCATCTCTATCAAGTTCTTCCATCTGATCAGAATGACGATGGGGAACGCTCGCTGCTGCATCATGGTCGACAACGACTTAACTGAGAAGCTTGTTGTCAAAATATATTTTAGAGAAAATCTAAAACATCAAGGTCTACCTACATGAAAGAATTGTGTATAGCTCACAAGTGAACACTGGAGGCACAATCTTTCAAAAGTCGATGTAACTAGTAGCGTACGCCAATGATATCGATGGATTTCTGTTAACAAGAAGGTACACCCGATATCGACGAATTTGATAAATTATCACAGCTATTGTACAATGTCGAGGTAGTAAGGGAAAGTCTCTAAGTAAGTTTACCTTGGCTCTGTTATAAATTCTCCCAAAAATAATACTCCGCAGAAATAAAACCAAGAATAACTCCTGCCAATCGGTGTTCCTTTGAGGGCAATTGAGAAGTAATGTCCTATCCCGAACAACAAAAGGGGCTCTACATAAGACCTTGATCAGTTTAGTCCTACTTTATGGTACTGTAAAATAGATTTGAGAGAAAAATCTTTCGAAAAATATTTGGTCCCATTTGCGTTGACGGGTTTGATAAGAAAACTGCGCGCTGTCCCCTGAGGTGGCTAGGACATGTAGAGCGAATGAACATCAATGCCCAAGCCTGCAAAGTCTTCGAATTTAACCCGGAGGGAGATCGCTATATAGATGTAGGGATTACCTTAGATGTCATGCATAACTAGATGAGGGCCCCAACCGACATAGAGTGCGCAAATGAAAGATAAAATACCGGCCTAACTGGAAAGGCTTGCTAGTTGAGACCCAGGTTCCGAACTATAGCGCCATTGAAACTTTCAGCGTAAAAATTCCCAAAATAGGGTGAACTGCGGCGCCAGTGGCAAATCCATTGATGACTTCATTTAAGCTACTTCGTCATACTCAGAGCTTAAATACTGTATGCTTAGGGCAGAATGTCGAAAGAGTAATAAAGGTGAACGAATTTATAGCAAACCAAAAGCAATACTCATTGTGAGTGGCCGTGGCTTAAGTGGTAGGGCATTGACGTCCCAATCGGATGGTTCGATTTCATGTAACTAAAATCTTGTGAGATGAAGGGTAACCTAAATAAAACAACAAAACAATTTACACTAATAATTTAGTCTCCCCATTAAATGTTAGTTGTCAACCATCTTTTTTTCTCCCTCTGTCCCATTTCTTATTTTTTTTTTATAATTCCGCGCGCGCACTAAAGGGATATGAATACCCTTTTTACTGGCTTTTCACCAGAGCGCGGGCGGGTGGTGTAGTAGTTCGAAACTCAGGTGTATTAGGTTTCGATATTTTTCTCAGAGGTGGTTGTCAAACTGAAGCCAGTGCATCCTCAACCAGTGGGCACGTTACATTTAGCCCAGCCAGCAACCACTCCAACATCAGTGTTATGCCTTCATATCAGAGTTGACGCCGACGGGTTTACATATAACTACATACAAATTCAATGAAAAGAATTTTTTCAGAGAATTGCCTCCCACGGGATTCGAACCCGTGACCTTCTGCTTGAAAAGTCTATGCATATACCACTACACCACGGCCATCTCCACCTCTTCTTAAAAACTTTACACGTGCTTAGGCACTGTATTCATAACCACTTGAGTGTTAAGTTCTTAAAAAAAAAAAATCCCCGTTCTCTAAACAGCCGCCTCCTTCTGCAATTCATTCCTCTCACAATTTTCGTAAGCTAATTTTCATAAAATCAATAGCGATCTTAGCAGAGTTTCTTTCGATCTAACCAATCTGTTTCCGGTCGATCCGCCTTCTGTGTTTTTTTTTTTTTTTTTTGGTTATATTCAAATCCATTTCCATTGATGTGTCCTATTAAACGTCTTCTATATGTCCTAATCGTAGGCTCCGCTCTCTACGAAACAAAAGTAGGTATTCCTTCGCACTCACTTTTCTTCCAACTATTTTAACTATCACAACTTCATTTCGTCGAACTCTAAAACTCTCCCTATCAACGTTGCCTAAAAATTGTACAAACCAATCTTAAAAACGACTCCAAGTCCTTTTTTCAATTTATCAATTGCAAAAGTATGTTTGTATGTTCCATTGTTATTATTCCATTGGAACATGCGTTGGAAAGCTACTGTTATTGTACGTCATTTCAGTATATGTCATTCATTTGAAGCGTAAACAACAATAATTTTTTTTCACTCAAATATATCGAACTTTGTGCCTGAAAAAGTGTTTTAGCGGAGAGTTCTTCTGCATGAAAAAAACTGCTGCCGAAAGTCATCGTATTTTGGTGGAAGTTTATGGTGAACATGCGCTAAGTGAGCGAACGTGTTAAAAGTGGTTTGCACGATTTAAAAGTGGTGATTTTGGCTTGGAAGACGATGAACGTCCTGGGCAGCCAAAAAAGTTTGAAGATGAAGAACTGGAAGCATTACTCTATGAAGATTGTTGTCAAACACAAGAAGAGCTCGGAGAATCTTTGAGTGTCACTTCTAGCAGCCATTTCAAAACGTTTAAAAGCAGCTGGATATATTCAAAAGGAAGGAAATTGGGTTCCACATGAACTCAAGCCGAGAGACGTCGAAAGCCAGTTTTGCATGTTCGAAATGCTGCTGGAACGCCACAAAAGGAAGTCATTTTTGCATCGGATTGTTGCTGTTGATGAAAAATGGATCCATTACGACAACCCCAAGCGCAAAACATCATATGTGAAACCCATATGTGTAATGCTCTGTTTTTAGTGGGATCAGATGGGTGTGCTGTACTATGAGCTGCTAAAACCGGGTGAAACCATCAATGGACAACGCTATCTAACAAAATTAATCCGTTTGAAGAGAGCAGTAGCCGGAAAAAGCCCGGAATATGCGACCAGACACGAGGCTATTCTGGTTAAGAACTATTTGGAAAACAGTGGATGGGAAGTCTTACCCCACCCGCCTTATAGCCCAGACCTTGCCCCCTTCTGACTACCATTTGTTCCGGTCGATGCAGAACGCTCTCACTGAAATAGGGTTCACATCAGAGCAGAATATCAAAAATTGGCTTGATTCATTCTTGGCTGCCAAGCCGGCGCAGTTCTTTTGGGATGGGATCCACAAATTGCCAGAAAGATGGGAAGAGGTCATAGCTTCAGATGGACAATACTTTGAATAATACTATTGTACATGTTTTTCTTAAGTAAACGTTCAAATTTTGGAAAAAAAAACCGCACGAATTAAAATATATACCCAATAACATAAAACTGATGGTTATTCTTCCTCCTTTTCTTTTGAAAGCAAATCTTTCAGCGAACGTCCTACCATCGCCATTTTGTTGCCTCAATTTTTAATCAATCAACTCGGTCTTACCAGATTCCTCTTACTTCAGTGACCTATTTCGCCTATCCCTTACACAGGGAGAATTTCCCAAGATTTGGAAGACGTATCAAATTATGAAGTTGTCGAACTCTGAAATTATATTGTATTTTACAAGGTCTTAAGCTTCAAGTGCAAGAATTTTATTTCATCTAGAAAACATGATTTTTTTAAGGGCAGATTAACTGCCAGAAACTTAGTTGAATTTGTGTCTTTTGCTCTTACAATGTTAGAAATTGACTAAAACTCAATACAAAAATATTTATCCTATTTCACCAAACCTTTTGATAAGACATTTCATCAGTTGATCCTTTTCAATTCATCTCTCTTTCTCGGTTTTGATATTTTTTTTTTTTTTAAATAAACATCTTCTAATTCCACACTTTCCCTCCTTTGGGGTTCCACAATGCAGTCATCTAAGTCCCAATCTCTTTAATAACGATATTGGAAGGGTTATCGAACACTCCTCCCTCTCCATTTACGCTGATGACAGACATTTTTTTAGCTATTTCTTTCCTCACCGACTTTCAATCCGGTCCTTCATAGACTGCCTAAAACTTAATATAGCCAAATGCCAATCTACAACCGACTTTGATTTCTCTATGATCAACCTATTCCCCTGATTTAAGCTTTTAAGACTTTGACATATCATTCGACGGTGAGCTGAATTTCCGTTGGCATATCGAAAGGATAATCCTTGGCTTTATTAAACGTTGGTCCCAGGACTTTTCCAAACCTTATATAACCAGATCTCCCTATGATCCCTTTGTTCACCCCCTGCTTGAGTATGCTAGTCAAGCTTGGTCCCCCTTTCACCGAGTTCATGTTTCACCAATCGAGTGTGTTCAATGTCGATTTATCCAATTTACTTTCTGCTTCAGGACCGTCTGAATCTTATTAATTTAAATCCCCTAGAGGAACGTGGAAATATGGCTGATATTTTGTTTGATTCATCGACTGCGCGGCCCTTTTTAACTCTATTTCATTCAACACTTACACACATAACTTTTCTATCACCCGCTCAACGAACCAGTCTCCCCTATACTCCGAAAGGTCAACTCAAACATCCCCGTTTTTGACTTCAACCTGATGTTGAGTCTCCTTTTTTAGTAGCAGTAGTAAATTATGTGTCACTGATGAGGATGATTAATCGAAATCAACAATCTCGACTACATAGGCGTCCGCATAGATGTGATACTGTCTTTTGAGTGACAAGGAGACTTGACTTCTATTTGGTGTGATTCGGAGTACTCCTTTGGTCTTATCGCCTGCCGAAACAGCTTATTTTAAGACGTTGTTTTGAGTTCCACACACTAGCCGAAACACACGTGGGAGGATACCATATAAATCCTTATCCCACACTTTATGACATTATTTGACTGAGTTCTGAGTTCATCAAAGGATTACTTACACCCGCGGCTTTTGTAATCATGCGATTTCTAACCGAAGGTTGAATATTTTGAAAAGAAATGGGTTTGACAATATCGTTGATGGATCGAAATTTTGTTTCAATACAGAACGCACATCCAGTCAATGAGGAACCAGTTCAACCACCCAGTGTAGAAGAAGTCGAATTAGCTATAAAAAAGTTTAAGAACAACAAGGCCGCTGGCTCTGGTGGCCTACCAACGGAGCTCTTAAAATATGGAGGCGATGTTTTGGCAAGACAGATGCACCAAATCATCATCCAAGTATGAGTGTAAGAGAGCATTTCCGATGACTATCAGCTCTAAATGCCTCATCTACACAAGACATCCTATGTCTTGCAAGAACTATCGAGGCATATCCCTGCTTAATGTCTCATATAAGATACTATTCAACGTACTATGTGAACATCTCAAAATGTTCTGCAACACACTAATCGATACGTAGCAGCGTAGCTTCCTGACCGGCAGACCGACTATAGACCAAATTTTCACACCGAGACAAATCCTGAAAAAGACCAATAACTTCATCAACTTCAAGGTCGTATATGACAGCATTCATCGTCAGCAGCTCTATACGGCGATGGTCGAATTCAGAATCCCGGCAAAGCTTATTCAGATGTGTTGCGTGACGCTAGAAAACACGCGCTGCAATGTGCATTGTGGAAGAAGGATTTCAGCAAGGAGGTGCATTATCGTGTGCCTTCTTCAATCTCGTTCTGGAGCAGATAGTGCGCAGGGCAGGTGTCAACACGTAAGGCACAGGTCCTGTCAGCTACTGGGATATACGGGCGGTATTGACATCATCGGTCGTTCTCTGCATGTCGGGGTACAAACTTTTACGGCGATTGAAGGACAAAACGAAGTACATGCTATCAACAAACAAACTAGCATCTGTCCATCGCCTAAGACAAAATGTCACTATTGATAGCAATAATTTCGTGTTAACGTGAACTTCACGAATGACACACTAGTGGAGATCCGATGAAGAATTACTTTAGGAAACCGTTGCTACTTCGGTCTGGCAAAACAAATGCCTCCAAAATTCCTAACTCAAAGGACGATAAATATGCTTTACAAAATCCTTATCATGCCAGTTCTGCTGTATGGTACCGAGTGCTGGACGATAAGCTGGAAGGGAAAACTGATACTGGGGTCCGTCATAAGAAAAACTCTTCGTCGGATTTTTGGTCGGATTTTGTGCAAGGAGGGCGATAGGAGAAGAAGATACAACCGTAGTTCAAAAAGCCAAAATACGTCGACTACATTGGTTCGGCCACATCAAGATCTTCAATTCCCAGAACCCAGGTTCAAGACGACAAGGAAGGTCGAACCTCCGTTTTAAGGACTATGCCATCGCAGATACCAGAGCGATTGTTCTAGATAACTGGAAACAGCGTGCCCGGGATCACAGAGGAAAGAAGACTACAGTGTCTCAGTCAGGGTTGGGAGCCCGTTAAGTAAGTGAGTAGGTACTTGTTGAGTTGAGATTCAAGACGCTTGGGTTAAGCTTATGTTTATAAACATAAAACGCGTAATCGTTCCGATCTGCATCCATGAAGGTCACCGATTTTGCCTTAAGGTGTTCGTCCAAGGATTCAATTCAATTCAATACAGTTGTGTCCGCTTATTTTGTCGTAAATGCAAGAAATCCATTCCATTGAAAGGTTACGGTGCAGTATCGGAGATCTTAGACTTTCTCGAGGTTTACTGATGAAGTGGGCCTAGTTTCTTGAACGTGAGATATTTCTTAGTAGCAGTTTTGCTGACATTTTAAATGAGGTCTTTTGTAGGGGATTCGTTGTTTGTTTGATTATATGGTCCGATCTTTACAGACCCAGAAGTTGATTCCATTTTCGCTTTTGAGACTGTAACTGGCGTGTAGTACCTCAGTTTCGTACGGTTTTAAGAAATTGTGTATTAGATTGGAGATTTGAAGAATGAGGCGAATCGTTCGTCTTCATGTCAATGATTATGAAGTTGGCCAAATTGAATCAGCTGCCGATAGATACAAACTTCTGAATTTGTTTTGGACCTCCTCTGAGCCCACAACTACAGAAGAATAAGAAGAGTTGATATCTTTATACAGTGAAAGAGAGTGGGCCATTGAGAAATGAATGCCTTGCTGTCAAAAGATTGTACTGTTAAGCTTTCAGAAAATATCTAAAGTCCTGGTATTTTACCCGTCCGTTAAAGTACAAATAAGTGCCAGGATTTTACTAGATACATACGAATATTCACATTTACATGAATGTGTACTAAGTAGATCCCAATCAGAATATGGAATTAAATATTTTACCCTATACAGCCTCTTCTACTTGCGATTGCGGCAACATTTATACCCTATTCCTTGCCAATATATGTATGTACACAGGGATGTCGTAGTGGAAGTGAAATAAGTATTTTTACCGCTCTAATTAGTGGAGAATTTAATCCTTGTATTTACATTATTCTTTCTGCACCAGTTAACACAAAAAGACAAATCGATTTCAATTGCAAGAAGGGGACTTTCCCCCATTTCGGTAAATATCCAAGTAAGTGTTCAGTTACATTTATCCCTCTGGCACTACTCCAACATTAATTACGGTATTCATCTTAGTAAAATTTGTATATCCTTTGCAGTTACACATTATCCATGCACAAACGCCAATGAAGGACCAATAGAGAAAAACCGAAAGGGGTTCCCTTATAAAGAATCAATTAATGTCCTTGCTTTCTTTGAAGTGATCTAAAAAATTCAGTAGAGGGAAATATTCGATCGTTCTTTGGAATACATTATCGTCCTTTCAGCAGGTGTACAAGTATCATAGGTTGGGGATACGTTTCAATTTGTGGACCACATTTAAGACTGTTCAATGCATTGTCATGAAATTTTGGCTTGAAATAGACACAAGGACTCATTGGCATATTTGTTGATCATTGTGAGTTTCTTCTCCTCAGAATTGTTTACAAAATAAAAAAAAAATAAATCTCCACAGCAACAGAGTAACGAGCACCGTAATGCGGCTAAAGTTTGTAAGTGCAAAACCTATTTTTAGACGCTATAACGCGAAATGCTATTTTCGCTACAAAATTTTGCAAACTTCATGCGCTGGTGTACTCGTATCTGCAAATAACACTGCGGGTTGAATTCTCTTAACATCAACGTCAAAGGTATTTTACTAGCACACATATACAACTTATCAGTATCCCGTGGGATTTCTACATGGATCTAACAAGTTGGTAATTAAGGCTGATTTAAATCTTGGCACTGGGGGTTGCGACTCCTCCGTACGTAGAAATTTATTCAAAGTTCATCCTTGTTCATGTGTTTTGTTGAGAAATCAACACGGATGTTGCTTGTTCACATAGTCGGGTCGTGGTTTGGTGCGAAGGTGTTTTCAAATCGAAAATGCGGGTACGCCAGATTCGAGCTGCAGATGATGCAGGTTATGTGGTAAAAAAAAAAAAAAAAAAAAAAAAAAAAAAATCCATTTACGTCTTGAGGTTTTCACTCAAGGAAACTTTTCAATTTGAGTTTATAGATTAATTTTTGTTTTATTTTTGTTTGTTGCATGGCTTTATATGCTTCAAGGACTGCTAAATGGATGCTCTGATATGATGGGATGAGGAAAAATAATTAAAACGTCAGAATGAATAACGCTAAATTGTTTTCGGTTGGGTTAGCTTCAAAGTTATGCCATCAATGAGCGAGATAAGTGGTTGCTGATGAGCAGTAGTATGTAATTGTTGTTTTTTTTTTTTTTAATGAATTTGGGTTGCAACTGGAATTATAAATTGAATTGAGAGCCGCATCAACGAGGATTGCCTTTCGGTCCGTGGATGGCATCCGACATTTAAATGGCGGACTAAATTATTAGTGCAAATTGATTCGTTGTTGTACTTTTACCAACCATTCATCTTACGTGATATAAGTTACTTGAAAAAAAAGAATGTCTTTTGGGAGGGATTGGGATTGACTGAGAAATAAATACACTGCCGATTGGGCCACGGCCACAAATACTGACCAATTAGAGGAGAAAGTGGAGGACGAGATGCTTATAAAAGGTATACGGCAGTCTTGAGGAAAAGTTCGCTTATTCGATAACCGAATTTAGGCATTCTGGGCATGGGTTAATCGTACTCAAATTTCATTCTCTGAAAATAAAAAGAAAAGGACAGATTTAATTTAATTTTGTGGGCAACATTTCAACGAGATACGTTAAGTCAATGTTCCAGTTAACAGTTGATACAAGCCTCGAGACTTACGACAATTGGTTGCAAGTCTATCTAACTTTCTTACTTATTTAGATGGCGCAACAGCTTGGGGTAGATAAGTGCCTCAGCTAACATACCTCTTCAATTAGCGCGATCTTCTTCTAGCTGCATCCAGTTGTATGCACATTGGCTGAAGTCTTCTTCCACTTGAGTCACTTTAAGTGCAGACGTCCTCTACTGGGTTGTCTCTCTGGATTGGAGTCGAAAAAATTTCCAACGCGGGACGCTGGTGCCCATGCCGTAATTTTTAACTTTTGTAGATCGTACTCTGCTTGAAAATATCAAATCTAATTAACAACTTGCTTAGCAAATGCTCCCTTTAAATTCATGTTAACGACAATGTGAGCAGGCTTAGAAAACTGAACAATGGGTTACTACAAGCGTCAGATCTTGGGCCATTCTTGTTTAACCTTAACATTCATGACATACCGGAAGTGCAGTCCAAGAAATTCGTATATGTTGACGACTGAAACATAGCCTTTTAGATCTGAAACTTAAAGCTGATCTCGAAGAACTGGGAAGGTATATACTTTATGAAATGGAGACTAACGCCTAATCCAACCAAGACTGAATTAGCGTGTTTTTTCATTTAAATAACCATGTAGCCTATTTCCCAATCAAATGCAAATTAAACGGTGTCACCCTTCAGCGTAATAACTAGCCGACTTACCTCCAGATAATAATGGGAAGGACCTTGACCTTCGAGAAGCTTAGCTAAAATGTCGTCAATGCAAGATTCCATAACATTAGCTTCATATGTGCGCAGGCCCCTAACAACAAGACTGAAAAATGCATCAAAAAGGAACTTTTTGAACTCCTAAACGATATGATGTGACTTCAATGTCAAAATCGGTGAGAAGAACATCTTTGGTGAAGCAGTCAGAAAATACAGCCTCCATGATACGTCAATAGATAATGGCTTGGGATAATGGCAAAGTAACACAGTGATATTTAGCACAAGGTTCACCGACAAAAGATTCCCCAAAGCAACATGGCTAACTCCGTATGGTCGAACTATCAACCAAATCTAGAATGTGCTTATCGATGGACGTCAATCATCAAATGTCCTGGATGTTAAAACATTCAGAGGAGCAAACGTCGACTCTGACCATTACCTGGTAGATGTCTGGTTTAGAGCGGTCAAATGAAAGAAAGCTGCTACAACATCCAAAAAATAGGTTCAATATTGTACGCCTACGTACACCGGAAACAGCCGGAGACTACAGGAAGCGACTGGATGAAAAACGTCAAAATATGAGGTCATATTGCTGCACTTCTATCAAGGAGGTGACCGAAAACACCTTAGGCTACCAATTACCCCAGAAAAGAAGAAGAAGAATAGATGTGGCATAGAATTAGTTCATCCGCTTCAGCTATACAAAAGCTGAAGAACAACAAGGTCGCTGGCTCAGGTGGCTTGCCATCTGAACTCTTTAAATCCGGAGCTAATATTTTGACAACAAGCGTGTGCCAGATCATTTACAAGGCATCTGCATCCCATTTACAAGAAGGACATGTCCTTTAACTGTTGAGGCATATCTCTACTTAATGTCGTCTATAAAATCCTATCCACTGTAGTGTTCGAACTTCTTAAATCGGCCAATATCTTTGCGGCTTTACTATAAGATTTATGCTCTTTTGAAAGAAAAATCCTTCGTCGAATATTTGGTCCTGTCCTGGAAAAAAAGACACAACCTCGAACTCTACTATATGTACAAAGATGTGGACATATTATGGGAGGCAAAAACTCGTCAACTTCATTGGCTCGGCCACATCGAACGGATGGACGATAATGCTCCACCTAAGAGGGTCTTCGAATCCAAACCACCTCCGGTATAAGATCATGTAATCACGGATATAAGTCAGCTTGACCTTTCCAACTGGAAGCAGCAAGCTCGGGACTATAGTATATGGAAGGCTACGATTGCTCAGGCTTTGACCCTCTAAAAGTTGCCAGCCTGATGATAAGTGGAAGGTTTAAGGCCAAACGAAATTCGGCTAAACTTTTACTCACAGCGTAGACGAGTTGCTTGATTTGTTTCATGTTAAGTGTTTGTGGTAAGAAATTTACCTACAAAACGACGAGTTGCAAAGTCAATTGATTGATTTTGAGAACTAAAAAAGCACGTCATCTTCCATATGGTTTGCGAATTGAAGGCCGATTCAAAAGTAAATTTAAATTATACGGTAACATCCTTCTGACCTATGTCTATTCACGATGATTTGGCAAGCAGCTCTGCAAATAAATTGCAAAGTTATCTCTATTAGAAGTGTGACAGAAGGCTGCCGGTGTCTTATATTCATTTGATTGTAGCTGTTTTACTTCGTAATGCTATCTTCACCAATTTAACTTTAACGTAATCACGGTTAGTCTTTGATTTGTATATGTCAAGCAGCCGCTCATTCATAAGCTGAAGCTTATGGGTCTGCAGAACTCATTCAGGATTTTTTGATTTTCTTCTCGAAAATTGTCAGAGAGTCCTTGCTTTTTCTATCATTGCACTTAAATGTCCTAGAACGATCTGTATGCTAGTCCAGGACACTGGAACTATCTTTGAATTCATTGTTCTCCTCATATCTGACTAATGTTAGCGATGGGAAGGTCAACAATTGAATCTGTATAAACATATTCTAATCCTGGTACCTACAAATTGATTATCTTATCTATACCTGACGATTGAGAACAAGTAATCAATAACTTTTTAGAGAAGCAAGACAGCCTGCAAAGGATTCAGCGAAATAACATCATTACACGACGTTAGTTGATTCTTTGAGAGGTTTCAAAACTTTTGAGGAGGCTAAGATTGTAAGGCTTGTAAGATTGCCCCTTAATAAATAGAATTGCTGTACCTGTGTACATAGGGAGAAATCGCACTTACACGTTAAGTTCTTCACATGCAGAGGGAAACTGAACATTTCCTTACTCATCACTCTTCATTGGAACGTTTTCCTAAACAGTCATATGCAACCCTAAAGAGATCAATAAGAGGGCAATCACTTCCACTCCGCAGTGTCAGGTTTATATATTTTATTTTTTTTTTTCCAAGTGAGTCATATCAGTTAAGAACCTTCTAACCCATAAAGCGATTTTACAACTTTATTCTGCTGTCAAACTGACTACTCAGCCCCCAGTCTTTTGCCATCCCCCTAAAATAAGTCCGTCAGTCTATGGCTCATACCTGTCATATAAAAATTGCAAAAAGAAACTCACTTCACTCTGCAGCCAACCTTTTTGACAACACTAACTCGGCATGCAAAAGGAAGTGTTTTTTTTTTTTTCTAAATCATTCTAGGCCCCTGTCAAATGCACCCCAACCCCACTCCCGTACTACAATGACTTGAAGGAAATATTTTTCGGGCAACCGAATAAAATGACAGCGATATTTTTTTTTTTTGCACATCCACCCTCCTTACCATTCACCTATACCTTAGCCCTCACAAATATAGGGGGGGTAGTGGATGGGTGAACGAAAAAAATTGAAAAACCCAACCATGTGTCAATCCATCAATCAGGCAGCCAATTGGAAATTTATATTCGAAAGTGAATTATTTCGCCTGATTCTTGCCGCTTCACTGGAAAAGGGTGGTTCAGCTTTAACCACCAATCCATCCCGAATCAGCCCAAAATTCTATGGAGCTACTACAACTTTCTTGATGTTTTCCCAACCGTTAGCTCTTTATTTCTTTTGCGCCCCATTTTGCTTTCACTCTTTACTTTTTGTTTTCGAGATTCTTTTTGCCTCTTTTCCGCTTTTGTTTTGTAACTTTATTACCAAAAGGTGGGAATGGATATGAGGGGAATTGCAAAATAAAGTTCCTGCATACCCTCGGATCCATTTGCTAAGATTTATGCTGAGAAGTCGAAATGGATGGCATTGCTGCTGCTACTGTTGGGGAGGATTCGAAACAAGCTCTTTGACTTTCGGTTGAGTTATTTGTAAACGGGTTAGATTTCAAGACGATTGAAATGGATTTGGCAATTTTTTTGTCGAATCCCTAGAGGATGCTAGAAGAGCAGTGGTTTGATTTCACGTCTCGGCTGTTTGTTGTTGTGGGCGTTGAGTTCTTCTGCGTGCATTTGAATGGGAACTTGCTTACGGGCTATACTTTTTAAGATGCACTTTGATGGGAAAATTGAATTATTCAATGATAGCTGAGTGGCTGCTTCTATTCATAAGGGTCTAAGTGCCTGTTACTGGGTGAAGAAAGCTCAGTAAAATGAACTTGAAGTTAATGGAATCAATAGTGTAAGGCCAATCGTAGTTACGATGTTTTGAATTCAAATTGGAAGGCAATGAGGCCAAAGTACTTCCGAATTTCTATGGATTATTAGTATTGGAATTTGCAATCCTTGTTCCATTTTTAAACTATTGTGTATAGACAAAAGCGCTTGAGTAGCGATGAATTGGGAAACTGCTGACTCCTTACAATACGGTGCACCAATTGAGTTCGGCCTTAATGCTTTTTACCTCCGCAAAGAGGCTAGCGGTAGTCAAATGCATTAGACCTGGCTCATGAAGTCTTACATCTTGTGACACGTAAGACGATTTCTAGAACCCTGCATTATTAAATATTAAAAGCAGCTACCATTCTTTAGATAATAATTGGTAAGACGTTGATTCTCGTAAAATAATTGACTTTTGGAATGAAAAACCCCTTCTTGAGGAAAGAAGGAGGATCCATAGGATGCCAGATTGAGAATACACGCAAGTCTATGCGGTTATAGCTGGACACTCTACCTGCCTTGCAGCAACATCAATGACTTTTAACAGCCAGAGTATAGAGTAGAGTTAGCAATGGGCTCATTTGAGTAATAAATCTTACAATTAAAGACGGAAGGATAAGTTTTACCACCAGCTCAACTACATTTATAGCACAGCACGGATCTATTATAAATAACCAGGAAGTCCTCAAAGAGCTACACAATAGTGTAAAAGAAGTATAGGAGGCACGTTTCTTGATCTTGGTTCTTCGGAAAAGCAAATCAATCAACTGCAACTCGCCTAATAAGAGGAGAAATCATCATCTTTCTGTTGTTAACTGTGAACTGTCTCATTAATAAAATTCTTCAAGGACTTACAGGCACCAAAAATTAGGAGAACATCTCTTGTAAGGAGATGGAAAGAATTATTCTATTCCCTTCTGAATAGCCAACCAATCAAGAACTTTGGATCGGTGAAAAAAATTTATTTAATTCGATGATAGATCTTGTTGGAAGATGGAAAGGAAAACTCAGCACCTAAAGACTGACCAAACAACCGGACAATCTAAGTGCTCGTCTTGCAAGAACACTAGCAGCAGAGAGATATGAATTAACGTCACTATACTGGTTAAGCTGAGAATTTATCGTTGCATGCGACAGGACAAACTCCACTACACACCAACGCAAGTAGAATATATAGATATGTTAGGTGGAAAAGTAGAACCACCAAAGAGTTGACTGATGATTACAGCTCTAAAAAAGCTCCAGTGAGGAACCAAAAAGGCGATACTCGTATGACTTAATGGTATTCTAGGAGGTTTTCAATTTCAACGCCGCTATTATTTGCAAGCTCCTGTATCCACTGGTAGAGAAAAACAAGTACTAGCTACTGGAAAAAAGATTATGGTGCCTTGAAGTCCGTTCATATTTAGGCAGACATGCCACATTTCAGTTTTGACAGCTGATTGTTGTGACGTGTAAGGCATCATGTTGAGTATGGACAAAAACGATTTTCGTTCTCTCATAAAACATTATTTTTTGAGAGGCAAAACGGCGAAGAAAACAAGAGAAAAGTTGGATAAATATAGGGATTGACAACTTTGAATTTAATTTGTGAACGCACTCTTCCACTAATCGTCAAACTGTCGCTGTCAATTTATTCAGTAAGCTCAACATTTTAATCATGGTAAAGTAAACAAGCAACGTCTGGAAATTATAAAAATTAACTACAGATATTCAGAGTCGGTGACTGCAACTTTAAGAGCGTTAACTCCAATTTTTGGTCGTAATTCTCGCCCTAGGTGACAGGAAATAACAAGTTTAGTACAAAAATTTGAGTCAACATATTCGTTGTGTGATGTTGCCGTGTCAGTGAGACAACGGGTTGGTCAAAGTGTCGCAAATATCGCTGCAGTTCAGACGTCCGTAGCAAACGATCCAAAATACGTCAATTCCACGGCGTTCTCATCGCTCAGACCACATTATGGCGTATTTTGCGTAAGGATCTTGGCTTACACTCATACAAAATCAAGCTGACTCAAAAATTGAAGCCGATGGACCATTTGAAGCGACGTACGTCCTCCGATTGGGTTCTGGAAAAGGTGCGCCAAGATGATGAATTTCATCGCAAAATCATCTTCAGTGACGAAGCTCATTTTTGGCTCAATGGGTTCGTCAATAAGCAAAATATGCGTGATTGGTCGGGTGAAAATCCACATTTGCTTCATGAATCACTACTTGATCCACAAAAAATAACTGTTTGGTGCGGTTTGCATGCCGGCGGCGTTATTGGGCCATATTTTTTCGTCGACGATAACGATCGTCACGTTACTGTGTATGGTCAGCGTTATCGCGCCATGATCACCGATTATATTTGGCCCGAATTGGAAGATATGGACTTGGACGACATGTGGTTTCAATAGGATGCTGAAACAAGCCACACAGCACACGCTACAATCGATTTATTGAAGAGTAAGTATGGTGAGCGTGTTATCTCAAGACATGGGCCAGTCGATTGGCCGCCTCGTTCGTGCGATTTAACGCCGCTTGACTATTTTCTGTGGAGCTACGTTAAGTCATTGGCTTATGCTAATACGCCGACGACGTTGGAAGAGCTCAGAGCAAACATTGAATGCGAAATAGCGGCCATTTCGGCCGAAATGTGTGCCCGAGTCGTTGAAAATTGGGTCCAAGGAATCGACTTTTGCAAACTTGCCCGCGGTGGCCATATGAACGAAATCGAGTTCCGTTCATAAACGTTTTGATTGTACTTCAAGCCAATAATAAAGTTTTTGCAATATCTCAAATGGTTTGCCTTTTATTTAAAAAAAAAGTTGTCAAGTCCTATATTATGGGGCTAATGATCCGTCATATTACACCGTCAAATAATGGTTTAGAGATTTTCGTGGTGGCCGCAACTCCACTTCCATTCAAGTTCGCAAGGGCGAGGACAATGTCAAAAACATACATGAAATGATGTTGGCTGACCGGAAAGTGAAGGTGCGCGAGCTAGCAGATACCACAAAGATTAGTACTGATCGCACACGCCATATTTTGGGCGATATTGTGCATATGAAAAACTTATCCTGCCGCTGGGTGCCGCGCATACTCACTCCTGACCAAAAACACGAACGCGAGAGCACTTTGAAAGAGTGTTTGGACTTGCTGATGCGGAAGCGGGCGGACTTTTGAAGTCTATTGGTAACTGTTGAACAGAATGAGTGCCCGGTAATGGACTGAAGCCGGCACGAGTGCTCCGAAGCGGCCGAGGAAGGCTCGATGGGTCGGAAAGGTTATGGCGTCGGTTTTCTGGGATTGTCAATGCATACTCTTCGTGAACTACGTCGAAAAAGGAAAAACCATCAACAGCTAGTATTATCGTGCCTCCCATGAAGCGAAAAAAAATTACTAAAATGGCTAAAATCAATGACTTACGTCTCTAATTGCTGTTGCATCCACCGTATTAGCCACCTCGGACTATTATCTCGTCCCAAACCTCGAAAGATGGCTCATCAATAAAAAATTCATCAAAATATCAGGTATCATCAATACCTGGGAAATATCCGAAACTATTGCTAGTATACGTCTGAAGGACAACCTGATAAAACTACATTTGTGATTCGAACCTCTATGAAAGAACTGATCAGAGTTCTGTAGACCTTATAATACAAACACGAAGATGACAGTAGATTGGACTTACTCCCGAAAAAGCAAAATATTTGGTCGGCGAAGACACACATAGCGCAAAAGAGTCAAAAAAGGTCACGTAACACAGAATCAACCATGGCGTTGGAATTTCTCTGATGCTAAAGGCCTACAAGGTATCAATTTTCTCCAACCTAGACAAGGTTACTGATTGGATTTCGATTAAACGTACTTAGAACCATCACTCAGCCGTACACTGTGCTTGGTATCGTCGGTGTTTGTGTATCTTTTATGTTTATCAATCATTTTAACCGCGTCTATATCTGTAACTGCATGCCAGATATTTTGGCACTTAGTGACTAACAGGTGGACCCCCGCCCACAACTCTACGAACTAGTTCCATTATTCTTCTCTCACTGTGACCTCACCAGCACAATGCATTCCTTATTCTAATCGGAAATTCAATTTCATGTGGCTAAAAGTCCATCTCCATAAGCAAATGAATCACTATTGCTTTATTTACAGAAGCCCCAAACTGGCCAACGATTCGATCTTTAACGAGTTCGATGCGCTGTCTGACTCAATTCAAAAAATTGTATCTCGTATTCTCATACTGAATTCGTAATTACGGGCGACTTCAATATACACACATCTGGGTATCTTCGATATTCTGGATAGAAAACACCCGTCAGACGGTGTGTTGAGATCTTTGCTGCAGAAAACAACTTGATCCAGCTTGTAAATGAGCCGACACGAATACCAGACGTTTGATAGTCATACCACCAACACCTTGGAATCCTGATAAGCGCAAAGTCGATGTGCTATCCCCTCTGGGCTCGTCGGACCACTGTGTCATATCAGTTAGAGAAAAGATTCCCAAAAAAAACGTATGGGAATACGAGAAATCCAACTGGGGCGGACTTTACATGGCTTTTAGGAATTTTAAGTGGTCGTTATGTTTGAACGTTGATGCCGCTGCCGATATGATCACAGACACTATTCCCTTTGGAATAAGATCCTTTATACCCAATTGGAGGAAGAATATTAAACCAAACGAAAATACATGTTACGAGCTGTAATGGGGCTGTCCGGATTATAGAAATGTTTTTTTCGGTTCTCCAAGACCAACCCGACAAAGGAAAACCGAAAGCAGTCCAAACAAGACACGAATTACAGCAATGTCTTTCTTTCTTAATGAAAATTCAATACACCCCAAAAAATGAGGCCCAATCTGCTTGCTGAACAGTTTGCACCCAGCTCAGTACTTCCAGATGAATCCACTTTCTCACTTGTATAGTAGCAAAAGTACTAAAAGATTTTAAAATATACAGATCCGCTGGTCTAGACCGTATATTTCCCCTTATTCTAAAGGAGTGTTCCTTCTCGCTGGCAACACCACTGCGCAAACTTATTCATTAATCCTAGTCTTTAGGACTCTTTCCAAGAAGATGGAGAAAACAGCATTTGTCCAGCCCGTCCCTAAAAAGGACAAATCTTCTCTTCCGTCTTCCTACAGACTCATTACAAACCTTCATTCCAAGGTTATGGAAACGCTGATAAACCGCCAGCTCATGAAATATCTCGAAACACGAAAACTTTTCAATGACCGGCAATATGGTTTTCGTAGCAGCAGGTCCACTGTTGATTTGATGGCATGTTTTACCGAAAAGTAGATCCAAAACGTACACCAATCTAGAAAAAGTAAGATAATGGCTGACCAGATAAGAACGTTAGGAAAAATTTTTTAAATTAAACAACAATGGTGTGGGATATAAAATTTTGAAGAGCGTGGATCCATTATGTGTGCAATAGCACATCATTCAAATGGCCGCCTCGGCTTCGCTAGCAGTGCTTCAAGAGATCGGTCGAATTTTTGATGACATCACACAAGTGATTGGCTTGTGAACGTAGACTAAGAATTTGATGAACTAGTCGCCAAATTTCTCCTTCACAACTTCGAGCGTTGTGTCGCTTGTGTGGCATTTAGCACCGTTTTGTTGGAACGACAGCTCGGATATATTGTCGATGCTCTGACCACAGAAAGTCGTTAATATCGCTCTTTACCTAAGACCACTGACGCTAATGGTTTCTCCTTTCTTATTTTGAAAGAAATGAGGATCTTAGTCGAATTTGAGCTGGGTGCAGGGCTAACGGGCTACTTCCTAACCCAAATAAATCTCAGGTTATACCCATATCTAAAAGCTTTTTGTTTGTAATAACAAAATTAAAGCTGTCGTGTACTGAACTACTAGTTTAAGATTTAGTATTGATCGTAACCTTTTAGGTTATAGTCACACTATAGCAGTTATTGGTCGTATCTACGGTTGCCTATGTAAGTCGTCGTATTTTACCCCTGTAGAGACCAGTCGTAAGTTGGTACTAACATAAATATTGCCCATGTTGAGGTTGTCTAAAATGCCTAGACTCACTTTCCCAACAAGTAGGATTCAATGATGAAGTTCGCTTTTTGGTATATTTTTGAAAAAAAATTTGCTTTATTCAAAATCAATTTCAATCAAGTACTTACATACCATATAGGCCAATTATTATCTATGACCTTTTGCCATTTCCCGGGTTGCTTCATAATTCCATCGGTGTAGAATTTCTATGATTTATCAGCAATTGTGATTTTCAGCGGCTCTTCGGTCGACCAAATTTTTACCATCAAGAGAGTTTAGTAAAGACCGAAACAAATGGTAATCAAAGGGCGCAAGGTCCGGCCTATACGGTGGCCGCATAAAAACTTCCCAACCAAGCTCTGTCAATTTGTTCCGGGTCATCAAAGATGTGTGTGTCCTTGCATTGTCATGATGGAAGATAACTCCCCTTCTGTTGGCCAATTCTGGTCGCTCTTTCTTGATAGCTTCATTCAAACGGAGAGTTGTGCATAGTAGAGGACCAAATTGACCGTTTTTTTTTTTTATAATACCGCGCGAGCAACAAGGGGATATGAATACCCTTTTACTGGCCTTTTCTCCAGGGCGCGGTGGTGTAGTAGTTTGAAACTCAGGTGTATTAGGTTTCTATATTTTTCCCAAGGTGGTTGTCAAACTGGAAGGGACGAGCTAGTACATCCTCAATCAGTGAGTCTTAAGTACGTGTTAGTTGTAAGTTCGTTACATTTAACCCAGCCAACAACCACTCCAACATCAGTGTTATGCCTTCATGTCAGAGTTGATGCCGACGGGATTTTCATATAAACTACATACAAATGCTATGAAAAGCCTTTTTTACAGAATTGCCCCGCACGGGATTCGAACCCGCGACCCTCTGCTTGAGGAGTCTATGCATATATCACTACACCACGGCCACCCCTTCTAGCAGCTCATAATAGACTATAGATTTCCTTCTAATCCCACCAAACACTCTACATAACCTTGTTTGCCGGCTTGAAGGTTTTGAAGTCGTTTGTGGTCGGTCATCGGCCTTTGAAATAATCGCTTGCGTTGGATATTCTCGTATTTAATCCAATTTTCATCGCCCGTAATGAATCGCTTAGAAAATGGTTCCACTTCGTGACGTTTCAGCAGCGTTTCATTGATCGTTATTCGGTCAACTAAATTTCTTTGCGTTGGTTCATATGGCACCCAAACATCGAGCTTCTTTGAGCATCCTGCTCGTTTTAGATGATTCCAAACTGTCATGCGGTTGATGTTTAGTGCTTCCGCTATTTCCTGCCATCTTCCGTGCCGGTCTTGCTCCAACAGTTGCAAAATTTTATCGACTTTTTCAGTGACAAGGCAACCAATGCTAGGTGCATATTTTACATCGAAATTTCCGGAATGGAATTGAACAAACCACTCCTGGGTCCGGCGTTCACTCACAGCATTCTCACCGTAAACTGCACAAATTTTTTGTCATGGTTTTGCAGAACTCTTTTCTTTTTTATAGTAAAAAAGCATCACATACCGTATTTCTTCAGATACCACCTTGATCAAAAAGTTCCCGGTGGCGTCACCGTGTGGCGCTCCCATTGTTCCAATTTGAGTTCTGTTTTTTTTTTTTTTTTTTTTTTTTTTTTTTTTTAACTTGACACATCTGTTGATGACATTCCCTCTAAATCTTAGCATCATAGCTTGACATTTGCAAAAGTTACGTAGCCCAGAGTACATCTATGGATTGTACAATAGATTCAAATTTGCAACAACGAACTTGTATTGAATTTTGCGTTAAAAACGGATTTCATGGTGTTCGAACGTTGGAAATGTTAGATATGTGTTTCGGCAACAATTCTCTAAAAAAAAAAAGCTGTCATTTACCAGTGGCACGAGCGGTTTAAAAGTGGTCGTGAGTCAATCGAAGATAATGAACGCAGTGGCAGACCATCGACGTGGAAAACCGACGAAAACATTGATAAAGTAAAAGAAATGTTGATCAATAACCGCAAATTAACCATCAGAGAGACAGCAAAGGACTTGAACATTGCCTATGGATCCGTCCAAAACATTTTGGTTAATGATTTGGGTTTCCGTAGTGTAGCAGCAAAGTTGGTGCCAAAAGATCTCAATTTCATGCAAAAAAGAGACCGTGTTGACGTCGCAAAAGAAATGATTTGCGAGGCTGAATCCGATCCCACATTCATCAAAAGTATCATTACTGGAGACGAGACGTGAGCTTATGAGTAAGACACGCAATTCCGACATCAGCCAAGTGAATGGCGTTCACCAAATGAGCCGAGACCACAAAAACCACGGCGTTTTCAGTCAAAAAAGAAGGCAATGCTCACGGTTTTCATGGATGACAACGGTGTAGTAAATAAAGAGTATTTTTTGGGCGTTATGAAACGTTTGCGTGAAGCAATTCGCCGAAGGAGACCAGAACTGTGGGCAGAAAACTCCTGAATTTTGCACCATGATAACACACCGTTTCACAGTGCCATCATAATTCGTAGTTTTTTGTTGAAAAATGCAACAAATACCATCCAACAGCCACCGAATTTACTTGATTTGGGCCCGTATGATTTTCTTTCGGTCTAATCGAGTTAAAAAACTAGTACGGGGAACGCGTTTTGGCAGCCGAGAGGAAGTAATAGAAAAATCGCAGAAAGCACTGATGGACATACCGAAAGCCGAATATAAAAAATGTTTCGAGGACTAGATCAAGCGCTGGCATAAGCTTGTTGCAGTCGATGGGGATTACTTTAAAGGAGATAATCTAGATTTAGATGCATAATTTTGTATTTTTTATGTTCTGAATAATTTACGGGAACTTGATCAAGGTGGTGATATTTTACTCATTTTCAAATCAGTATAACTTTTGACACGAGCAACGAAATACACAGCTGTCGTCACAAAAAATGTAGCCTGACACATCACCTTTCATACACGTGTTCGTTTGACACAATCAGATAAGTGTTTTCAGTTAAATGGACACCAAAACTATCTATTGACATAAAACCGCGGAGACTTTTTATATGACCTATATAAGGTATTCGAAGATTCGACGATACCTCTGAGCATTCCATACAACATACAATTGTGCACTGCTACAATACATCAATGCAAGAAATTTTACATTTTTACATAAAACTTCAAACAATAATTCTCCATCGTATTTGTTTAGCGAACTCTTCGTCGCTCCAGAGGAAATATGAATATTACTCCTTTTCATTGCCAATGACTAATAATTAATACTACCTATGCCTAAATTTGCTAGCTATGCTGCTTGATTCGCAGTGGGAATGAATTCTAAAATCTTAGGAAATTCTCATATCCATAAGTTCAATCCCAAAAACAATCCGTAAACTCATATCCATCCATCCTATTTCAAGCTATATAACAATCTATAGTTCTAAGAATTATTTTTTTAATATTTTGTTATCTGTTATGTTGTATCTGCATTCTCCATTTGTATTCAATACTCGTTATAAATGAAAAGAAAAAAACGGATATAATATTAGCATAGTGCCGAGATGTTTTTTTTTTAGAAATGATACCCAGCGTGTAAAATATCACTTGTCTTTGGTTTGTTTATTTGAATACAAAATCTGCTCCATCAGTATATTCTTTTGTCTTAAAAAAACAAACAAGTCTCCCAGTGCTTCCTCGATATAAATGGTCGGACTTCATTTCAGTTCTATGTAAACAAACACAAGGTTTTCTCAGAAAGACAAGATATCCATGGTACCCTATATAAATGAAATAAGAAAACGTGGCAAAATGCTACATCCGTGAGTAACAAAAGGTCTGAAACCAGCACAAATAAATCCAACACAAATTTCCAAGGAGTCAATGTTCAATGACACTTTTCAAAGTACGATAAATCCAAAAATTACTGATTGCCTCTTCAGGTTTATTGTATTTTTATTTCATTCCAAAAATATTACAAAACAAAATTGCATGGAAGACATTTTTACGTAAAGTGTCACTGCGCCGCTTGTTTTCTCGAGGAGAAATTGGTGATTCAACCGCTTTATGTCCAATACCCAAGTTCTTAAGGTTTTCATCTGAAGGATCGTCATTGCGTTTATAATTTTTGTTGGTTATCATTTCATTCTTTGGACCCTTAGGTGCTTCAGGGATATCAAAACTCGTTTGTGTATTACATGAGGACTGTTCCACATCCATTACATCGATATTTGTAAACATTTTAGAATCCATGTGGGAGGTATTTTCAATCCTTTTAACTATAAAGAAGGACAAGCGGACTAAAGAAAGACATCACTTTTCAGACTTAAATCAATTTTTAATAAATGCAATTTTAGAATCAATGACTCACTTAACTATTAGAACATTTACAATAGTGAAGTTGGATCGCCGACGGATAACGACTGAATGAGACGATTGAATAATATAGAACACATACAGTATGGGGTTGTATTGAGATGACCTGTTGTGAGTCAGCCATTCAGCACATACTCGTAGGCCACAATTTCAGATCAACTAAAATGATATATAGATGGGCCGCCAAGAAAAATTGTCACATCTATAACATAGTTGAGAGATATTTTATCCACATTTTAATATCGGGACTTAGATAGATTGGACCTCAATAGATCTGGGTCACCTTAATAGTGTTGGACTGTCTTTTCAATCCCGAAATGCTTATTTGAAGCCAACAGCTGCACATCGAATTTTCAAGGACTATGCACTATGTTATTCTTGTAGAGCGAAGACTATTTTAACTCTTCTTGGATGTGCCAAACTTACTTAACAAACGCAAAAATGGTGCGATCACAAAAAGTAAGCAATTGTGATAATATTGCTTATTCTTGACGAAATCTGAAAGTTGAGTCTAAATTTGGTCATCGTTTAGATGAGCTAGACATGATAACTGCGGCTTTCATGTCAATGCTTTTCTACGAATGTCATTGTGTGACGAAATCACATGAAATGGCCCGTGGTGGTCAAAATTTCAGCGAGACATTTTTTTTTTTTTAGTTAGCGTGCGCTCAGGTTTCATTAGTACCCTTAAAATGTTTGCACACGCCGCGAGGCGAGGGAAAATTATGGTGAAAAAAAAGAGAGGTACCGATATACGTTGGTCTTAAATGTTTGCCAGTTACAATGACTAGGAAATAAAAAGCTCAACAGGGCATTTCATAAGTTGTACGGCTTAGGAACGAATCCCGATATTTTACAGTGTCCGAAAGTGGGCTTAAGGGTATGCTTATGGGCATTCTTAGCGAGACGGGTATTACGGTGAAGGTTTAAAGGGGCAGAATACTACTGGTAATTTGAATGGAGCACTTATGGTGAAAATAGCGATAGAGCAAGGTAAGCCGGGAGGCATTTTGTTGGTGTTCCGGGTTGTCAATTACTTGGATGGTATTAGCTTCACCCATTAGTCATATCGCCAGCTTTGAATCCTATCTATCAAGTGCAGAGATGTTTAGAATGTGTGAATTGTACCACAATATTGGGCTGACAAAAGCTTATATATACTGAAGCCATATCGGATGGGAAAAGTATTTCTTACATCGCCTGAGAAAACCAAGACATTTCGCTGCATTTTGGAGACATCGAATATGTGGTCATTCTAATGTACATAACCGAGAATGGCAAGTTATTCAGTTCTAACAATACAAGTGTCATTCCTGGATATTGGATGGGTGTTTGGATTTCGTTTAAATGACAGCAGACATTATTGTGTTTTGGATGGTGATCACCAATTTAATGAGCTGCACCTACTCTGTCGTTCCCGTTCTACAGCCGAAGCGCAGGGATGTAAGTTAGGGAACGAATATGAAAAGCAGATAGTACTTGTACTATCAGTACTTTCAGACTTGAAACCATCCAAAACTACTTGAATTGAACGTTTCGAAAAGTTGTTCCTAATCTATTGGAGGAGAGATTAATCGACGGACGCATTCTCGACAACAGAGACCAATGTAGTTCCACCTTTCTGTGAAACATGCCATCAAATCACCAGTGGACCTGTTGCTACGAAATCTATACTGTCGGTGCTTTGAGATATTTCGTAAGCTGACGGTTTATCAGCGTTTCCATGACCTTAAAAAAAGGAACGTGCAATGGGTCTGTAGGAGGATGCTGTTCTCCATCTGCTCGGAAGGAGTCCTAAAGAGTAGGATCGATGGAAAAGCTTATGCAGTGGGGAAGAACACATCTTCAGAAGAAGAGGATTGATTGACCAACGGATTTGTGTATGTTAAGATCTTTGCTATTATTGGAGTGCAAAAGTTGATTCGTTTCATTAAAGATTCGACGCACCTAACTATAGGCGCAGAGAAAACAGAATCTGGAAGTGTAGAGTTGGTCGCAAAGTGTGCAGCAAGCAGATTGGCCTCGTCTAAAGAGCTGACAGCTTGCATGTCATTGTAAATGAGCGTTGGGATGGAGGATGAGACAGAATTTCTGATGTTCTTGGAACGTTGTGACCATACATAACGACCATTTAGACTGGTGTTTGGTTGCAGCATTAAAAAAAAAAAAATACCAAAAGAAAAAGGATTAATGGGGAAGATAAGTTGAAGATTCAAGCCTTAAGAACACTCAATATTCCAGATGTCAGCTCTTAGGATATGACTAATTTGCTTGCTTCGCACTTCGCAACGATGTCAGATTGTGCTATATCTCCACCTACACTTGAGCGCATCTTAGATTATATGGGCCAAATCCACTTTTGCATTCGTGTAGTAGCAAGAGTTTTCGAAGACCTTAAAATATGCAAATTCGCTGGTCTACAAAGAGTTAGATTTAGGTGTGTTACATTTATTCTAAATCAGGTTCTTTCTTCTGAACTCTTCCAAACTATACATGCTGTGCTGGTTTGGCTTACCTATCTGCCTGTCTTTCTTCTTTCTTCTTTCTTCTTTCACTCTTAACTGGGTCACGAAATACTCATCATTCTGTTGAGGAGCCCGAAGGCGAAGATGGTGGTACGTTTAATAAATTTGTCTGTAGCGAAAGGGCCGCCGACTCGCCTTCATTCATAGTATCATCAGCCCTTTCTGTTGACAAAAAGGCCTCGGAAACTTAAAAAGGGATGAATGCCACCCTATTCCCATTTAGAAACTTAGAACAACATATAGAACAACATGTTTGCCCGCGCTGTATTCAAACATTTTAAAGATAGAGAGCGTGCTAATTAAAAAAAAAAAAAAAACGAGAGTTCGTAGACATATTTGAAAACATGTTCGAAACTAAGATGGATATTTTTCTGCTGGCAAAAAATATATCGATCTTCTCGTCTTCCATAGGCATGTTTGCCCTATTGATACCTTCTAGCCATTTCCTCCAACCGATCGAATTTTAACAAACCGTGACTTTAAATTCAAAATTATTAGATCTTCAGCTCTTCAAATGCAGATCCTTTTTCCAAAATATATCCCTTCCATGTACACAAGTTTGGGTTCTGACCAGTATTTGGGTCAGCAAGGGAATGCAGACGAAAACTAACTGATAACTTCAAAGTCAATCATGTGGCGCTGGAATTCCTTAGTAAGTTTAACTTGTTTTCCAAATGGAGTCTTGGAGTTTAAGCAAAAACTTAAAAATTAGAAGGCTAAATCTATTTAAGTATTCTATCCTCATTGAAACAGGTCCTTTTTTATCCTGAATAAGCAACAGAGTACAATCAACGATGTCACTCAAGGAGTAACATAAAAGGGAACGAAAAAATGTACACAAAATTCCCTTAGACAAGTCATCTATGAGTGTTTCGTGATTTCCACAAATAATCACTGTGCATTCAACTCCTAAATAACCGCTCTACCAGAGTACAACCCGTAAATTTGACTTATTGAGTGCAATTGAAAAATAGGTCCTCTGCACACTATTCGAACGAAATTTGTTGGCGCTGCAATTTTCCCAGGATTTCCACCAAATCGAATTCATTAACAAGGAGTTAATTCGTTGATAGCAAAAACAAATCAGTATTCGTTTGATGGGCTGCATATTGAAAGGATTTACGAGGGAAATGCACGCAGGTGGTAGTCGCACCTAAAGGGTACTTTGTCAGGTAAAGGCGTTTAATTGAAGCGTGCCAAAGTGGAGAGCGCTTTGAGCCGAAGCCATAACGTATTGAAGTTCATTGTTATGCTGAGGAAAGTATGTCAAAACGTAGCATGACGAATGTCAATCTTTAACTGAGTAACAAGAGGGAATAGGGAAGGAGTGATATTGCAGTATTGCACACAGCTCGGTTGACTGTTGGTTCACACGTTTTAGTTCTCTTCTTCGGTGCGACTTAATTGGACGTTAAATCAATTTCACTTGCTCCATATTCTTTGGCAAATGGTTTTAGTTTGAATTTATTTTGAAAGTTAAATTTAGGTTGAAAAGTTTTAACCCATTCGGGTTGACGAAGTAGGGTAGCGTACAGTATATGTAATTTCCACATTTTTTGTAGCGTTCAGAAAACAGCGAATGTTTCAGCTCTTATTAGGGCCGATCACGATTGTAATTAAGAGCAGATAGTCGTATATGTATATTAATGTCATACACTGAGTTAAAAATTAATTTCCCTCTGCACGCTTTGGTTGCAGGACAAAAAAAAAAAAGATTCCGGTCGTCAAGGAATCCTCACATGTTCGTTACCCAATAAGCGAAAACTGGTGTTTATTGTAGTGGACAAATGGTCCTTATAACAATAAATTTTTTATTTTTTTTTATTTATTTGAGCATCTTTTACAATAAAATTTCAGCCAATAATACTAAAAGTTATAATATAATTTTGGTTATAAGCAAAATTTAATTAATTTAATTGAAATGGATGTTTTTTTAAGACCTTGAACATAATATAAGACAGAGATATTATAGGAATGAGTTTTTTATTATTACAATCTGAAAAATAATTTTATGGCATTTATTTTTTAAATATGATTTCCGGCATGTGCTCGCAGCGGCTACGAGTTACATGATCCATTCGATCAGACTAATTTTTCACTACTTTTTCCAATAAGTCTGACCGTATGGCGTCAATATTGGCTAGCTTGTCGGCATAAAACATTTACTTAACTTAGCCTCTTAAAAAGTAATCGAGAGGCGTTAAGTCGCACGAACGAAGGGGTCATTTAACAGGACCACTTCTGGAAATAAAGTTGACACCAAATTGATTTTGCAATAAATTGATGGTTAACCGCGCTGTATGGCAAGTTGCGCCGTCTTGTTGGAACCAAATGTCGTCAATTTTAAGCCGATTAATTTTTAGAAACAAAAAATTAGTCAGCATGACTTGATAGCGCTCGCCATGACGGCATTTCGAACGAAGTAAAGACCGATGATGCCGCCAGCGTGTAAACCACACCAAACAGTCAATTTTAATGGATGATGATTCGTCAACAGCTTGATGATTGTCCTCGCTCCATATATGGCAATTTTACTTATTGACGAAGCCATTAACCCAGAAATAACCTTTTAACTAAACAGTTCGTCAATAAAAAATGCTCATTTTCAAATTAGCCCAATCAGCAAAAATGCGTCGTGAACGAGGATCATTTGGCCTTAATTCTTGCACGAGCTGTATTTTATAGGCACGTAAGCAAAGATCCTTACGTTGAGTTTTCCTCGTAGTTGAATGACAAAGGCTGAGAACAGCGACGAATTGACAATTCGCCGTCTTCTTCAACACTTCGCGCTAGAGCCGCAATATTCTCTTCGTTACGCACATTTCTTTATCATGTTGTTGGTTTTGAATCGAGAAGAGTACAATAAGTGCGAAAACGATCAATAACTGCACGAATTGTTTGCTCAGTAGGCCGATTATTTTGACCATAAAATTGACGAAGTGTTCTATGAACTCCGCCCACAGATTTATTTTTTCAAATTAAATTTTCACAATTTGGAAGCGTTGTTCTGCCGTTCAACTATTAATGATGAATTGCCATACCTTACTGAAGAGAAATGTCCACATAGTTTGACATGACAGCTGTCAAACCTAGACAATAACCATCGAAACTTTCTCATCCAGCTTAGAAAACACCTTTTATATCTAAGTTTACTTAACATGATTACCATTAAAATTGAATAAAGAATAAGAAATAACAAAAGAAGAATGGTACTCAAGAGACAAAAAAAAAAAAAAAAAAAACAACAAGGACCATCGACCAAATACTTGAATGCGACCTTATCAAACTGTTTTGTGCCTCGAAGTACTCGTATGTTTATGGGAAGGTAATTATTATACTGCCTAATAGCACGAACAAGAAACTGACGTTCAGTATGAATACAAGTAAATCCCGGTGAAATTAAAACATGCGAACGATATGAAGAGGGAAATCTAATTTTGTCATACAGATATGATGGCCTTGTATTCAAAATGCAAAACTTTAGGTAGTTCATCAAACTCCATCCTAATATTTTCTTACTCGTATTGCGGGTTGAAACATGGTCAAAACGTTTTAAGTTGTACATGTATCGAAAGATATTATTGAGAGCTATGTTAAGTCTCCGTTTGTATCTGCGGTCAACGCACAACAAATTTCGCATCCGTAAGTTATGATCGGCATTATTAGAGCTTTGGCTAGATGCAGTTTCATATATTGGGGTGTAAAACTTTGAGATACTACGCAACGAAGCGTATATTTTGGCAATGACCGTTTGAACATGGTGGCCCCAGCTAAGAGTAGAGTTAAACCAAATTCCTAAGTTTTTAGCGGCCTCAACATATGGTATTCGACAATGTCAAGACTCCATATAATATTACTACAGTGGTAGTTACATTAAATTAAGAGAATAGTTAGAGACAATTATATATTTAATAAAAAATAGCGATTAGTGTCCCATTATTTAAATTAATTCAGTGTGGGGTGACACTAAGGCATATGTTAAGTATTCATGAAATTGAACTCAAAACAATTTTATTAGAAATGAAAAAGAATCAAATTTAAATTTAAAGAAGGCGACAAACCGAAAGTATTGGGTCTATAACTTATTATTCCATTGTTATTATTCCATTGGAACATGCGTTGGAAAGCTACTGTCATTGTACGTCATTTCAGTATATGTCATTCATTTGAAGCGTTAACAACAATAATTTTTTTTCACTCAAATATGTCGAACTTTGTGCCTGAAAAAGTGTTTTTGCGGGGAGTTCTTCTTCATTAATATGAAAATATGAAGAAAATTGCTGCCGAAAGTCATCGTATTTTGGTGGAAGCTTATGGTGAACATGCGCTAGCTGAGCGAACGTACCAAAAGCGGTTTTCACGATTTAAAAGTGGTGATTTTGGCTTGGAAGACGATGAACGTCCTGGGCAGCCAAAAAAGTTTGAAGATGAAGAACTGGAAGCATTACTCTATAAAGATTGTTGCCAAACACAAGAAGAGCTAGCATAATCTTTGGGTGTCACTCAAGCAGCTATTTCAAAACGTTTAAAGGCAGCTGGATATATTCAAAAGCAAGGAAATTGGGTTCCACATGAACTCAAGCCGAGAGACGTCGAAAGCCAGTTTTGCATGTCCGAAATGCTGCTGGAACGCCACAAAAGGAAGTCATTTTTGCATCAGATTGTTACTGATGATGAAAAATGGATCCATTACGACAACCCCAAGCGCAAAAAATCATATGTGAAATCCGGCCAACCAGCCAAATCAACGGCAAAGCCGAATATCCATAGCGCGAAAGTAATGCTCTGTATTTGGTGGGATCAGATGGATGTGCTGATTATGAGCTGCTAAAACCGGGTGAGACCATCAATGGGCAACGCTATCGAACACAATTAATCCGTTTGAAGAGAGCAGTAGCCGAAAAACGTCCGGAATATGCGACAAGACACGAGGCAATAATTTTTATCATGACAACGCTCGGCCCCACGTTGCTATTCCGGTTAAGATCTATTTGAAAAACAGTGGTTTGGAAGTCTTACCCCACCCGCCTTATAGCCCAGACCTTGCTCCTTCTGACTACCATTTGTTCCGGTCGATGCAGAACGCCCTCACTGAAATACGGTTCACGTCAGAGCAGAATATCAAAAATTGGCTTGATTCATTCTTGGCTGCCAAGCCGGCGCAGTTCTTTTGGGTTGGGATCCACAAATTGCCAGTAAGATGGGAAAAGGTCATAGCTTCAGATGGGAAATACTTTGAATAATACTATTGTGCATGTTTTTCTTAAATAAACGTTCAAATTTTGAAAAAAAAGCCACACGAATTAAGTTATATACCATAGATAACAATTATGATTATGCAATTCTTAAGATGCTTTAAAAAATTGTATTAGTTTAAGTAAAGAAGCTCAACAAAATTTCGATTTCATTATGATCAATATTCAAAAGCCAAACTTTAACTTTACCTAAAAACGTTTTTAATGTTCTAATGATTCGAATGTCATTGGGAAGTGTATTGAACAGTTTGCAAGATACAATTGAGTAGAAGTTTTTTAAGCTAGAGGTACCAAAACGTGGGATGCTGACTAGGGAGCTGGTATTGCTTCGAAGGTTGTAGGTTTCATATATGGGACTTTGCAAGTAACCACCTTTAATAAAAAAAGTTTTAAGAACTTTGTAGTAATACAAATGTCTTAGAGGCAGAATGTTTAGAGACGCATAACATATTTTTCTTATAACGTTTTTTTTTGTAGAACAGTTAGTTGCTGGATTTTATTACCAGTACTACCACCCCAGCAGTTATAACCATATTGTAATCTAGAGTGGAAGATACCAAAATAGATATTTTTTGACAATCTCGTAGAGCAGTACTTATAGTATTTAGTCGATAGAAGCTTCGCAGAGTGGATAGAAGGTATTGCTTTAAGATATAAATGTAATGGCACCAATTTAGATTTTGATCAATTATAACACTTAGTACTTTTAGTTCTTAACTATTTCAATTTTGAAGCAGTTAACACTACAACCAAACTGTTCATTGAATAGGGTTTTCCAATAGGGACTTGACAACTTTGAATTTAATTTGTGAACGCACTCTTTCAGTAATCATCAAACTGTCACTGTTAATTTATTCAGTAAACTCAACATTTTCATCATGGTAAAGTACACTAACGAGCAATGTCTGCAAATTATAAAAATTTTCTAATTTTCTAATCATGGTTGATTTCAGCAACTAGGTCAAAGCGATTACTAGAGCCGTACGCAAACGCAAATTCATCAGCAAAAGCCTTTAGCTTACCGACAAATGGAAGGCTGAAGATTTAGTTGACATTTACAAGAAACAGTAAGGGATCAAGAATCGAACCTTGTGGTATGCCGAGGTTGATAATTGTGAAACCTCCAAGAGTTACCCCGATTTTTACTTTTTGCAATCTGTTCTCAAGATACGACGTAAACCAATCTGCAATCAAGCCTCGAAAATCTACCCGATACAATTTACCCAAAAGAATTTTGTGATCTACCATATCGAAGGCTTTTGTTATGTCTACAAAAAGTCCTGCGCACGATTTTTTATCATCAATCCCCTTGTAAATATATTGGCAAAAGTCCAGAAGGTCTTCGGTGGAATGGTTTTCTCTAAGACCAAATTGATTTTCATTAAAGAGGTTAATCTTGTTGAGATACGACGAGATCAAGACTTTCTCAAAAATTTTGGATATCACAAAGAGCAAAGAAATAGGTCTATAATTCATTTTATCTTTTCTATTACCCTTGTCGAAAATAGGAATCACATTGGCCTTTTTTAACAGTTCAGTGAAGGTTCCTGTAAAAATGCTTAAATTGAAAAGGTGAGCTAAAACATCTATCACGTTAAATGCGATTTTTTTTTAAATACTGAACTAGAAATACCATCTTCACCGATAGAATTAGAAGTTTTAAGAGAGTTAGTAGTTCATATCCCGAAATGGGCTTGAAAACGAAGATGTTTCTGGAAAATGAGCTGTCTAAAAATTGAATTTTTACGGGCAAGCTCTACAGGATGTAGAAGGATCACATGAAGAAAACGTCTGCGCAACAGAGTTAAGGTATTGATTAAACATGTCTGTTACAACTACAGGATCAATAACGTTAACATCTCCATTCTTCAGTGTTATAGATTCATTATAGTTTTTAGGTTTTCGATTAGTTATGCAGTTTAGGGCTTCCCATTCCTTTCTAAGGTTCCCTTGTGCACTCCTTACTTTTTTCTCAAAGAATTTGTTACGACATCTTTTCATTTCCTTATTAATTGACACAAATGTACAATATATAACGACTTTTTAAGGAAAGATTAAGTGGGTGTTTATAGGTTTTACTGCTTATCTCTTAATTTGTTTGAGAAGTGAATCATTCATCCAGGGTTTGAGATTAACTACTGATTTACATTGATTTACATTTATAGAAACGGTAGAGCTATTAATATGTTTTTTTAGAGTTTTTAGAAACAATTTATAGGCTAGGGAGGCATTTATTTCGGTATATACATCATACGAGCTTTCTCTCAATATTTTTCCCTTTAATATGCCATAGTTACAGTAACTTTTGTGTATTTTTTCTTAGCAGAGTTAGAAATAGTGTTGCTTTTTAAACTATTAAAGATTAACCCAATCATTCAATGATTAGTGATTTAAAGATCAAAATTCAGACCAGTACATTGATCGGTATCGACGTCAAGAAAACGACTAAATACATGGTCAAGACAAGTATTTGCTATAGGTCTAGTTGGTTCGTTAATAAAAGGTACTAACCCGTGCTCAGTCAATAGAAATTCGTACGAGTCTACTGTAACATCTAAGTTAAGATCACCAAGGATAATGAGATAAGCCACTTTTTCTTTGCTTAAAAAGTCGGAGAATTCAATTGAAAAAATTCCAAAGGCAAATTTTGAAGCAGAAACTTGAAAAATATGTTTTGTCTAGCCTCTTCTTGTAGATAACAATACATTTAAACTTCTAAGGAGTAAGGGAAAGATTATTACTTTCAGACCATAGACTTATATAGGGTTGTCCATTAGGGACCTGACAACTTTGAATTTAATTTGTGAACGCACTCTTTAACTAATCATCAAACTGTCACTGTCAATTTATTCAGCATACTCAACATTTTCATCATGGTAAAGTACACTAACGAGCAACGTCTTTAAATTATAAAAATTTTCTTCAGATATTCGGAGTCTGTGACTGCAACTTTAAGAGCGTTAACTCCAATTTTCGGTCGTAATTCTCGCCCTAGTAGACAGGCAATAACAAGTTTAGTGCAAAAATTGGAGTCTACATATTCGTTGTGTGATGTTGCGTGTCAGTGAGACAACGGGTTGGTCGAAGTGTCGAAAATATCGCTGCCTTACATTAGACTAGACTACTAGACTACATTATGGCGTGTTTTGCGTTAGGATCTTCTTTTACACCCATACAATATCAAGCTGACTCAAGTATTGTAGCCGATGGACCATTTGAAGCGACGTACGTTCATCGCAAAATCATTTTCAGTGACGAAGCTCATTTTTGGCTCAATGGGTTCGTCAATAAGCAAAATATGCGTTATTGGTCGGGTGAAAACCCACATGTGCTTCATGAATCACCACTTCATCCACAAAAAATAACTGTTTAGTGCGGTTTGCATGCCGACGGCGTTGGGCAATATTTTTTCGTCGACAATAACGATCGTCACGTTACTGTGAATGGTGAGCGTCATCGCGCCATGTTTACCGATTATTATTGGCCAGAATTGGAAGATATGGCTTTGGACGATATGTGGTTTCAACAGAATGGTGCCACAAGCCACACAGCACACGCTACAATCGATTTATTGAAGAGTAAGTATGGAGAGCGTGTTATCTCAAGACATGGGTGAGTCGACTGGCCGCCTCGTTCGTGCGATTTAACGCCGCTTGTCTATTTGCTGTGGGGCTACGTTAAGTCATTGGCTTATGCCAACACGCCGACGACGTTGGAAGAGCTCAGAGCAAACATTGAACGCGAAATAGCGGCCGTTTCGGCCGAAATGTGTGGCCGAGTCGTTGAAAATTGGGTCAAACGAATCGACAGCTGCAAACGTGCCCGCGGTAGCCATATGAACGAAATCGAGTTCCATTCATAAATGTTTTGATTGTACTTCAAGCCAGTAATAAAGTTTTTACAATATCTCAAATGGTTTGCCTTTTATTTAAAAAAAAAGTTGTCAAGTCGTTATTAGAAAACCCTATACAATCTACCGAAAATACGACCTTTTTAATTGTAAAGCCTGTTTTTTCTGCTCATTGCGTACGGATAAAACCACTGCTTATCAGTTCATCGGCTTCAAACAAAACTGGCTCACGATTTACTTATGAGTGGAAGAATACAATGGCAAAGACGACTACTATCCATATTTCCAAGTCACAAAACTGCATCTTTCGCAAATTGCGCAGTCCGGGATCGAAAACACGTGAACGCAACGTACTTCCCTGTGCAGTTTGGGGCAGCTTCTTTAGCAACTTTCGTTTCCAAGAAAAATTTTTGTTTTAACAGCTAATTGGTATTCTCCGTTGGGTTTTAAGCTTTTGTAATTTCTTGGTCCTCTGCGGAGTAGGTCCCCTTAACCGTATACTGTCGCATTTAATCCCTTCAGCCACCATGTGCCTAAGCCATACGAATCGTCCACGTATTCATAAGTATGACCTTATCTTCAGTGGTTCAGGTTAAGTCTGATCACTTTTATAGAATCTGACGTCACACAGTTGATTTATAGGTTACACAAATGTCGACTTTATGTCTCAACCAATTAGGCCAACCGAAGTGGACTATCCTTTCTGCTGCGCTTTCAAGACGATGCTCGCCATCATTGTCTTCGATTCCGATCTTTATAAATGAAACAATTTCCTTGGTACTTCATTTGCCGTACCCTGATTTATTTCGAGGTTTTGTAATGGTCGTGTGAATACGAAATGTCGATCTTTTCGCCCAAAAAATGAACGAATTCAATAATTAGTTGACTTTTTCTCACCTTTCTTGGAATTGAAGGATTCCGCGCTAATACCATTGTCCGTCTTTAGATGCAAACGATTCATAAAGACAATTTTCACTTCCTCTTAAGAATGAAAGTTCGTACTGGCCAAGTCTGTTATATACGGCGGGTGGGGCAGATCTCCCCAATTTATTTTTGCCAAATAGTTTTATACCTGGTTTCCACGTGTCATGATGGAAAATATGTTTTGGTTCAATGGTCGATTCAATTGTGTCAGTTATTGACGGTAGCGATCTCTAGTAATTGTTCCATCAAGTTTAAGTAGTTCATAGTACACCATTCTGTTCTGGCCCCACCAAATACACAACATAACCTTCTTTTCGTGAATATTGCGTTCTAGTTGTGAGACAGGTGGTTGGCCTGGGTCTACCCAGGTCTACCAAAATAGTCCTTCTTTTTATTGCTAGTAGCAATTCGATGCAATCAAGTAACATTTCTGAAATGGTTTTTCACTTCACTCTTTTTCAATTGATATGGAACACATTTTCCTTCTTTTTGTATTTTCTTCGGGGCCTTTAAGCATTTGGAAACGATTAAACGATTGATTTTCAATGCTTCTGCCGAGCTGCTTATGTATTTGAGTCGAGTTTTCATCTAGTAATGCTTGCAATTTTGCATCTTCGAATTCTGTCTCTGGTCTTTTTTGTCGATTATCCCTTTTGAAAGGAACAAACCAACGTTCACAAGTCATTTCAGTAATCAATGACTTTTAGCAGCCGCTTTTTATGAAAAAAAAATATAAGTGCCCCCTAATGTTCCTGATCTGACATATAATTCGAGCTTTTCAAGGCAACAAAAAATAGTGTTGTTTGTACAATCACCTTCAATCACCTTTGTACAAGCCCAATATTTGCCATCATTGACACAAACTATATGTAGTAGTTAAGCCATCTGTTAGTCAAACAAAGTACTAAATTTATTTTTTTCTTTTTGGATCAACTACTAACCTCTCTGCCGAACTTGTGTTTTCATCTGCTTTGCAAACGTACATTCCTTTATCTCTATCCGCGTTGATTTCCCAACACTCATAAATCTAAATCAACAATGGCAGGATAAACGCCTTATAGATTTTTGAAAACAATTCACCCACTATTTGCCACTCCCTGCGCCCCCACTCCCCCCTACGACCACGTGACCTTTGACTAAATGTCAACGTCCTTTCACAACATCACCGTCCAAAAATAAATGTCTAACTTTCATTCAAATTTGACAAATAATTGAATCTTCATTTTCTTCATTTTTGTTGGTATGCTGTCAACAATTTCAAAAAACAACATTTCCATACGCCGATAGCTACGCCACCAATTCCCCATAAATCATAATCTGACCAGCCCACGTCTTTCTGTCGTGTTTGCAAATCCAAGGGAAAATAGCAAATAACAAAAGGAAAAAAGCAATGTGGAAAAGAACTCGAAAACAATTCACTCAAGCTGGCCAAACAAACAAATGACTTTATAACGAATCAGAATGAATCGTCATAAATCCGATAGCTGTCATTAATCGAAAGAATATTTGAGTATGCTCGCGGTTATGAAATTCAATGACAACAACAGCATGTTGTCAGTGTGTGCAGTGTCGGTGGCAATGTCCTTAATTATGTTCAGAATGGGTTTCCATGATTCAACATCACAACAATATCCTCTGCGATAGATGAATCCGCATCAGAACTCAGAATTCTGAGCTGTGGACTCCTTAAGTCCTGTCACATTAAATGTCAAATGTGCAATGGGAGAGAATCCTTCATCAATCAGAGGATTAACGCAAAGCAAATCTACGATTATTGTTCATTTTCCTCGCAAGCATAACCTCATTTCAACAAGGAGCAACATAACAAAACATTTGAATTGAATGGAGAAATCATTCCAAAGAACACGCACACATTCAGAAGCAGAGCAGTATCCTTAGACATAAAGTCATCAAGGCTTCTTGCATGACAGCACAACCTAACCCAACCTCCAATCTCCCCATTCCTTTATCATCACATCGCATCATCATAAAATCACATTTTTGCTCCTTTCAAATGAATTCGCTCGAGCATTGAGAATTTTATCTCCAGGACGATGCATCCTTCCACTCCCATCTTTCAGTTTAAAAACCCTCATGTCACTCATTTAGAGTTTATTCATGAAGAAATGTCAAATGAGCTGAAGGAGTAAGTAGATCTCGAGAGAAAATTATTTGGCGTGTCCTTGGGATGTGACGCGCGTAGAATACGAATATCCGTACTCATACGAGTACGAGTGCTTATCCCGAATATTCTTTCTGCTACACTGGCTTTCATTCACATCAACATCAATACTTGACTTGTTTAGTTCACGCATGTGCTTCTGAGTACTGGGCAAATCGAAGCGTGAGGACAGAGTGGATTTCTGCAATTAAAAAGTGAAATCTCTGCCTTGGAACACGTGGTATACGCAGTTTTTCCACATTTTATTTTCAGACAAGAATTTGCGGGACGGAAAGTTTTTTTCAAGGACTCGAATGGCAAGTTTGTACTCAAAGGCTCTTGGCGATTTCAATGGAAACTTTTAACGATAGTTAGTTGAGGAGGGGAGTTTCAAGGAATTCGCTTTTTAGCAATAAGGACAGCAATAAGAAGAAACAGTAAACGTATGTGAGCTAAGTATCTGCTGTAGATTCTTTACCAGCTTTCACATTTAAACACGCAAAAGTTCTCTCGTATGTAAACGATAGTTAAAAGGAACACTATCTTTACCTCAAGGAACTCTTGACTTTTCACATAGAGTTTTGACATCTGGATACATAACTCTATTCCGTAAATTGGAGATCTGTTTTCTATTTGTTTACTACATATAGCACGTCCATTTGCTACACTTCAAAATTGTGTTGAAAGTCTTTCTTCCATTCCCAGTGTTTTTGTGCCAAAAAGTCGAGAGACTAATACCAGCAGAGGGTCCATTGTGTTCATATTATGTTTGGATTACCCCTCGGAACCTTAATATTGTGTAAGTCTTTCAGATACATGAAATTTCTCAAACCTTTTATCCTTCATTTGAAGACGGTTTTTCTCGTTCCTACCGCTGTTGTCGAAGTTACTGCGGTGAACCCCAGGTATTAATGCTGAGGACGCAGTCTCATGTGATGATACTTAAGATGATTCGCACGTCCAAATGTTTGATTTTTACCACAGACCGAGATATTTTCTTGCTGTCAGCACGTATCAAGTTGAACCTAGCATCCGCTTGCTTAACCATTTGCCCCGGTATTAAGCATAAAGTCACCGCATCTTATGTTATCATCTCCCAATGATTACATCCTTCTTCTTCTATAGTTCGGCACTTACTAAGGACATTTATTAATTACTGCCTGGCTGTCGGCACATACAAAAATAGCCGTCTAGACAATAACATGATGGCTATTCAGTGTTAAACACATTGCATCCTTCGAATGACAAGGGGTTTAAGGATATAAATTGGCTTTCTACAAAATCAGTATTCGAAGGATTGATGTGTAATTGAACATTTTGTTTTGAACTAAGAACATCGATGCGTTAACCAAAACATTGAAGTAATTGTTCTTCAATACTATCAAAGTTATGCCCATCACAAGAATCCAAATGACCCTGCTAGACAGATTTGCTCTCGAAATGTCCAAATTCTACTCATTTTAAGCATTCCCATCTTCAAGTTACAGAGACCGATGTCCAGCTGAGCTTCTTACAAGTTGCATAGACTCGCGTTAATACGTTGTTAAATGTTCTTTCGATGATGAGGAAAGTCGCGAGGGTGAATTTATTTAAGATGAGGGATATTTTCATACAAATTGTGGAGTGCAGTATCTACATATTTGCCTATCAAATATTCGAGACTATAATTTGAGACTAGCCTCTCCAGACCCGTAGAATACACTCAATTGCTTGCTAACTATGGTTATATCAGAGACTCGTTTATCAGTAAGATGGCCCTGTGCATGCCATTCATGTCATCTTCCTCGTTGTCGTCGTTTTGGGGCTCACTTTAGTTAAAGGATTATTAGTTTTATGGAAGTAGTATATCTCCCTTCAGTCGACAATACCCGCCTCGCTGGCAGCAACCCGAAAGAAGTGCATCCCAATGACACTTCCGGCAAGAAAACCACATCAAAGAGTAAATTTTCCAAATACAAATACAGTGGGTGCTGTGAACGAATACCGGACGTACAGCCAAGTTTTTTTTTTTTTTTATAAAATACACAATACGTATCGAAGAATCGAAAGATGCCGAGTGTTGAAAACGGAACGGAATCGATTGAATGCAGTATTGAGCTACCAACTTGCGAACAGTCGCTATATTCTCTTTATTACTGGCGTTTTGCCAGTTTGGCGACTCTTGTCACTGTCGAATCCAAGTTGACATGCAGCCTTCTCGTGGTGCCCGTGGATAGTTTCTCCGGCACCCGTTGGGCAGTGTACTAATGCAAACAGCGACATTTATCCGACCAGAATGATGGTTAAACTGTGGGCTGACTACCCACTCATTTATAAAAACCAGTGTTATGACTGAACACAATCCGAACACGGACCCACTAATCAAAGCCATCACGGAGAGAAAAAGCACTACGATTTGAAAGTATGCTCCTGGAACGCTTTATACGCAGTATAGAGCGGATATTACTACAATCTAGGAAGTACACTGGTTATTACAGCTGTTACAAAAGGTTACACGTGTTGGAATGCGCATTCGTCGTGGGAAAGCGGTTCAAATCGAAAATCAACAACTTTAAGCCCATCAGTAATCGCCTGACTGTGATCCGCGGCAATGCAAGATTCTTTAACATCAGCATCGTATGTGCCCACGCCCCTACCTACGAGGCTGAACAAGTCATTTTTTTTTAACTTTTGGACGTAGTCTGTCCGATGTACAACCTTGATCAAAAAAATTTCGGAATTTATTCAGAAAATTAAAAATACAAGTTTATTCATTTTAACCTATATTGTCCTCTTCAACTGCAACACATTTATGCCAGCGCTTGATCCAATCCCGACACATTTTTTATATTCAGTTTTCGGTATGTCCATCAGTGCTTCCTGCAATTTTTACATCACTTTCTCTCGGCTGCTGAAACGCGTTCCCTGTAGAGGTTTTTAACTCGATTGAACAGAAAGAAGTCACAGGGAGGTGAATTCGGTGGGTGCTGGATAGTATTTGTTGTATTTTTCAACAAAAAATTACGAATAATGATGGCACTGTGCGATGGTGCGTTATCATGGTGCAAAATCCACGAGTTTACTGCCCACAATTCTGGTCTCTTTCGGCGAATTGCTTCACTCAATCGTCTCATAACGCCCAAATAATACTCTTTGTTTACTGTCTGGCCTTCTGGCAAAAAACCATAATGCACTACACCGTTGCCATCCTTGAAAACCGTGAGCATTGTATTCGTTTTTGACTGAAAATGACGTGGCATTTTTGGTCTCGGCTCATTTGGTAAACGCCATTCACTTGCCTGATGTCTGAATTGCGTGTCGTACTCATAAACCCACGTCTCGTCTCCAGTAATGATCCTTTTGATCAATGTGGGATCGGATTCAGCCTGGAAAATCATCTCTTTTGCCACCTCAACACGGTCTCTCTTTTGCATGAAATTGAGGTCTTTTGGCACCAACTTTGCTACTACACGACGGAAACCCAAATCATTAACCATAATGTCTTGGACGGATCCATAGGCAATGTTCAAGTCCTTTGCTATCTCTCTAATGGTTAATTTGCCTTTATTGACCAACATCGATGGTCTGCCAATGCGTTCATTATCTTCGATTGGCTCACGACCACTCTTGAACCGCTCGTGCCACTGGTAGACGTTTTCTTTAGAGAATCGTTGCCGAAACACTTTTCCAACGTTTCCAACAAGTTGGTGCACAATTAAAACCTTTTTTTACGCAAAATTTAATACAAGTTCGTTGTTGCAAGCTTAAATCCATTTCTAAAATTGTAAAAAATCACCAACACATACAGAGAAAGATGTACTCTTGGCTATGTAACTTTTTCAGATGTCAAGCTATGACGCTAAGATTTAGAGGGAATGTCAACAATAGTAGCACCACACGGTGGTTATTCCGCTTTTTTGATCAAGCTAGTAAATAAAAATAAAAATAAATGTTAACAAGTTTGACGGATCGCTTTGGACCTTTTCTCTAGGAAATACAAAATTCCGTCTATAGACCTTCTCTCAATCTGGGAAACTAAGCTGAAAAACCTAACATTCAAGAAAGAATTAAGAAAGCCTCAGTAGCTTTATTCTCTTGCAAAAAAGTCATTGGGAACAAATGGAGCCTCCAACCTCTCATCACCCATCGGCTATATATCCCGGTCATAAGACCAATACTCACTTTCGGGGTGGTTGTGTGGTTAGCAAAGCAGTAAACTGCATGAAGCTAAGTAAAGTCCAAGGAACAGCATGTCTGGGCATAAGCGGAGCCATACGCACTACTAGAGTAACTTCGAGTAATGTGATATAGACATTTGTTTTCTAACAAATACTTGGAAACAAATTTTTTATGAAATTGGAGGGTAATATGATATACAAGGTTCGAATAATGTGATATCACATTACCCGAACAGCTTTTAGCCACAAAATACATGCATCAGAACTATCGTTCAAATTAAAAATTAAAGATATTTGAAAGCAGATATTTAATGATTGCATTTATTATTTTTAAAAAAGTGACACTGTATTGTAGCAACAACTACATTAGAAACAAAAGAGAATCCTTAGTCCTTACATAATTTTAAAGAGTATCTACTTTAAGTTCTTCAAACTGATTTGCATGACTCGCATTGGAAGACATTTACTGTCAGTCGCACTGCAAGAACGGTAGCCATATCTTATGCTCCTTATCCATCTGGAAGGATTTATTATAAAAGGCACAAGCAGTGTCCCAGTTAGTCGGAGTTTTGGTCCAAGGATCGTCTCGTCTGAGCTTGGTAGGTGCAAACTTTCATCCGAATCGCTAGAGAAACTTTTTGTGATTTGCTTTGTTCGTTTTGATTTTACTGGGATAGGTGTTTTCGTCAATGGTTTCTTGCGTTTTTCGATATTTCGAATGCTCTCTTCCAAGGTTATTTTATATGGTGATGTTCTTAGCACCGTTGCGACTGATCTTCTACCTCTGCCGCTGGTAGGTCGTCAAAGTTTGGGTGGTGGTAAAATCTCCCAAGGTGTTATCAAGTTTTTCAAAGCTGCACATTTATCATATTCGCTTTACTAGTGCTGGCAACTGGTTCGTCTGGGTCATTTTCGAGTCTGGAAAGCTCAAATACTTCTTTCGAATGCTTTTCAGAAATAAAGTCATGATCCTGAAATAAATTTTTATCAAACGGATAAATACCGGTACCTTTGAATCCATTAATTGCAATCTGTGCTGTTTCTGTTTCTGATTTCGTCATTGTAGTATGTTTTGAGAGGACCCATAAATGCTCTACCAGCGGTTCCATTTTGTGAGTACAATGCGGTGGTAACGATATAATATAATTACAACGCCATTTTGTCGAGCTTTATCCAGAACCTCAATATTTCGGATATGACTGTAATAACCATCCAGAACCAGCAGCATAGGATTCTCCTTGGAACGACTTGTGAACCGCAAGAAATGATCAAACCATTTGGAAAATATCGGGATTTGTATCCATCCCGATATGTGGCAAGCGCTCATGCAGCTGACAACCGTAATGAGAGAGCCTCTCTCTGCAGACGTCATGCAACCATATTTGCCTCTTTCCTTTAGCCGCTAAGATTTTTGGTTGCTTGCTTTGAAAAATATATAGTCCTGTCTCATCCAGATTGCAAATACGTGTTGAGAAAAAATTATATATTTCATATTCCTGTTCCAGTAGGGTGTTAAATCTGGAAACATTTTCAGCATTAAAGCTTTTTGCTCTGTCTGATTTGCCGGTTGGAGTCCTAATGTTAATTTCTGATTTTTATCTTTTCAGAAATGCATACAACCAGTCCTTTCAGGAGCATTCTTTCATTACTGAAAATATATTCGGAATACTATGTCTTTTTTCCACTTGGAATGCTAGTGAGCGAATATCACAGCGAGTTAGTCCCCAAAAGCGTGATTCCCTTTGCGGCCCAAGGGCATGGATAAAATATCGTCGATTTCTTTGTTACTGCGAGCTGCCCTTTGCAGTGTTGCAAATGGAGCTCCAAACGTCTTCGACGCCAAAATTGCCTTTTGCATTGCTTCCGCATCACATATGTGTATCTCTCCTTTCTTTGGCATGATCTGGAAATAATTATAACTATCTTTTACAACTTATAATCAATGTGGGTAATGTGATATGGTATATTTTGAAACAATCACGATTTCTTTATTAAAAAAAAAAAAAAAAACACTTTGGAAAACTAAAAAATCACTCAATTTGTGGCTGTCCTAATCCACACACAAACAAACATTAATATTTACTTTAAGAACTTTTAATAATTTTTAAGAACATCGACCGCACCGCTGATTAAATTTTACCAAACTGACAACAAATAGAACGAATGGGGCACGCATAAGGCTGCAGAATTCAACTTTAATTATCAATATAGTTGCCTTCGATACACTGATTGAAACGATTTTTGTAGTACGATTTCGGTTTAGCCTCAAAATAGGCCTCTGTTTCGGCGATTACTTCTTCATCGGTCTTAAATCTCTTTCCGGCGAGCATTCTTTTGAGGTCTGCGAACAGGAAATAGTCGCTGGGGGCCAAATCTGGAGAATACGGTGGGTGAGGAAGCAATTCGTAGTTCAATTCATTCAATTTTCCCATCGCTTTTATCGACTTGTGACACGGTGCATTGTCTTGATGAAACAGCACTTTCTTTTTCTTCAAATTCAGCCGTTTTTCTGCGATTTCCTTTAAACGCTCCAACAACGCAATGTAATAGTCGCTGTTGATAGTCTGCCCCTTTTGGAGAGAGCCGATGAAAATCTTTTGGATCTCCACTGTGTGCATCATCTTCGGTGCTTGTATGACTACTTTTAAATTTTTCAATCCACTTGCGAATGGTTCGTTCGGCTGATGCGGAGTCCGGGTAACACTTATCAAGCCATTTCTTTGCATTGATAAATCAACACACGAAATTGCTTTGAATCCATTTTTTTTCACAATAACACAAGTTGCTTCACTCACAACGCTATATCTCGAGAACTAATCGTCCGACAGGTGTCAAATTTATACACGTATCTTTTGAAGGTTGGTACTAACTGAAAATGGTATGGATTTAATTCAAGTGGTGCCCTCTATTAGAAACGGCACTTTTCAGCCCATGTCGTAACTGTCACATGACCCGATCATATCATAATACCCGAAGTTACTCTAACTCTGCTGCTCTTGACATTCTGTTTCACCTTACACCCCTCGACATTTATAGCTGACAAATAGCCGTCAACGCAGCTATTCGCCTTAAAGCAACTTCACAGTTAGCATATAAACATTTTGGCCACGCAAATATTCTCAACGCACTAGGAATCCTACCAGAAAAAATCGACTACACCTTACCCAAACAAAGGTTTGACAAGGGCTTCCATGTAAGGATTCTCTCCAGATCTTTGTGGGATGTCTTCCTGGGTGATAATTCAATCCATTTTTACACCGACGGTTCAAAGACTATCAGTGGAGATGGTGCTGGTGTTTTTGCCGATAAGCTTAACCTTAGCCTCTCCTTCCGCCTCCCCAATCAATGTAGCAAATTCCAGGCGGAAATTCTGGCAATTAAGGAAGCCCTATCCTGGCTGAAGTAAAATGTAATATCTGCAATGGATATCCACATCTTTTCCGATAGTCAGGCAGCTATCAAATCCCTATACGCATGCTCTCTAAATTCAAGAACAGTCATGGACTGCCGAAAATCTCTAATGGAGATGGCGGAGCAGTTTAACATTCACCTTTGCTTGGTGCCGGGACATAGAGACATTCCAGAAAATTGTAGGGCCGACGAACTTTCCAAAATTAGAACCACTATACCTATCACACCTGAAAAGGAAAACAAAGGTATACCTATCGCTACGTGCAAACAAGAAATAAAGTTGGATGCTAATAAAAGAACAAACCACAGATAGACGGTTAGATCGACATGCTTAGCGACCAAACAAATCTGTCCAAAGTTAAATCTGAATCTCTCCAGGAGTTCAATTCGTCTAAATAGAAAACATCTTAGCGCCATTATAGGTGTCATCACTGGACACTGCTTCGACTTTTGAAGAAGCTACATGGATGAGGAGAAAGAGGAGACAATCCCTTACCTCCTCTGTACATGTCCATCTCTCTCCCAAAGAAGAATCTCCACCTAGGGGACTTCTTCCACAACAACTTAAGTGTCTTAAGAAACATAGATATTAAATGTCTCCTACACTTTATTAAGAGCTCCAAATGGTTTCTAGAGTAGAAGGATCACAGATCCACGTGGCCTAACAATGGGCCAACAGGCCTAAGTGGGTTGGTTTTTCAACAGCCACTTAAACCTAACCTAACCTAACGTAATTCCTTTTTAAGTTCGGCGCAGAGTAATTTCATATTTTGGAGTCTGGCGCGGTATCGATTGATTGATTCCGACTACAAAGAGGTTATAGGAAAAAGTCCATTTTTATTTGACAATTTGATAGAGATGGGCATATTCGTACTCGTATTTCGAGTTGTTGTTTCGAACGCTATATAACGTAATAAAGGGTGATTCATCATAAGGTTTGATTTCTAATGTACAATAAAGTACATCAATTTGAAAGAAAACTTAAAATTTTTATTATCGGTTAAAAGAAAAATTAATGGCATTTAGTTTTCAGAAATAATATCATGTAAATGTTTTCCACAAATACGTTTGAGGTGGTCAATTCGGAAGGTTAAATTTTGGACGACAAGCTTATTTCTGAAGACCTGAGACTTTACATATCTCCAAAGAAAATAGTCAAAAGGTTTGATATCGCACGATCTAGGCGGCCAATTTATCGTAGCAAACGGTGAAATTAAGTGCTCACCAAAATGATTTCTCAACAAGTCCCTTGTTTCACGCGCTGTATGACTCGTAGCGCCGTCTTTTTGAAACCAGAGCTCACCGAGATCAACTGCTTGAATTTCAGGAAGCACGTATGATAGTCCGTTAACATGGGCGATAACGGTTACCATTGACGGTAACATTCTGATTTGCCTCATTTTTGAAGAATTATGGACCAATGATTCCACCATCCCATAAGCCACAGCATACCGTTGTTTTCAATGGATGTAATGGTAGCTCTTGGTCCTCTTCAGGTTGTTCACAAGCCCAAATAGGGCAATTTTGTTTATTAACGTATACATTGAGCCAGAAATTGGCTTCATCACTGAAAAAAATTTCACGATAAAACACCGAATTTTCATTGAGTTTTCCCAGAGCCCATTCACTGAAAATATGACGCAAATTCAAGTCGTCTGGCTTGAGTTTTGTACGCTTTTAGGCCGAGATCCTCACGTAAAATACACCAAGTTGTCGAATACCCCAAACCAAGCTGCTGAGAACTAAGACGAATCGATTCGTCAAGGTCTTTGCGTACACTCTCAGCTACAGCTGCAATAATCTCTTCACTACGTGCTGGATGTAATCTATCCGGTCGAGTATCACTCACTTATGTAAACTGAGACTCAAATTTGCGAATGGTATTGGCAATAGTGGTTTCACCAGGTCGATTATGCGTACCGTAAGTTCCTCGCATCGCACGAAAAACATTTCTCCCAGAACGCTGATTTTCGTAATACAGCTGTACAATTTGGAGACGCTGTTGTAGTGTAAATCTTTTCAGGATGATTTGCCAGACGATACTGAACAAAAATGACAAAGCAGTTTGATAGGAGTCACGTGTCAAAAAAGCCTATTAAGAATCAAACCTCACGATGAATTACCTCTTATATAGTACAAACATATATTTTTAACATTTAATTTATAAGGCAATGGACTTTTATTTCCATAATCTTTATAAATATTGTAAAACAAGTGACAAATAAGGCTCAAAGGAACAAAGTGTACAAAATGCTATTTTCTCAATTGGTTTTTAGAAATAGCATCAAGCACTAGTTTCACAGCTTGGCGCAATTATTGTGCCTAGAAAACCTCTTTTTGCTTTCTGCCCTAAGGGACTAATCGACGATATCAGTGGCTGATTTAGCCTTACTTGGAATTGAAATTTTTAAAATCCATCACCATGACTTTGTGTAGGCATATTGAACGAGGCCACCAATGATCCGATCACTGATCAGATTTGTTATTCAAAAGAACACTCAGTCGGGAAGGGGTTATGCGGTCATGGTAAGTTGAAAATCCTTTAATAGATACTTTTTGTATGGTCAATTTGTAAGTTCACCTTATCCGTTAATTGATTCTGCATTGATTTGTTCTGCGGGTAGACATAACTAGTTTTATTGGTTCCAATTGATGGTCCTACAATTGACCTAGTTTATGAGGAATAAGACAATTTTCTGATAAATTAGATTCGGCAACAAATATTCATGATAAGTTAGGCTTGCCATCACTGTTGAGAATAAGCACTTCATGTCTGAAGGGGTACAGAAGCCATAACGAGAGTATAAACACTGGAAATTCTCCCACAATACAATACTTCCAACAGCGTTCATTAGAACTCATTAAAGTTACTCGCCAATGAAACATTGATTTTAATGCTCGTCAATGACCAGTTCATGTAGCGATTCGTCCTCTTCCGTGTTAACTGAATGCATGCCACATCAACCGAAAAAGTATATAAAACTGGAATAAATGAGGAAAAACAGACCAAAAAATATGAATAGGAAAAAAAAAGGAACTGGAGGGGGTGTCCATGTCAGTGAACACTGCACATTCACATATGCGCGCTCATATTCCGCCGCAAATAACGCAATTTAAACAACTGCCCCGAGGTTAAAGTGAAATTAAATCCTTTTTTTATGCGGCGCGTTTTTTTGTGGCACATTTGCCCGGTTCCCAGGCAGTGAACTTCATTTGGGTCAATTTACGGATATGAGTGAGGACTCGTATTAGCTTGGGTGAAATGTAGTAAAAAAAACAAAAAAAAAAAAAAAATAATAAAATAATACGTTGGGTCACTCCTGACTTCCTTTCGATGTGCAGGTGGACTTCAAAGCTTACAGCTCGTTACCGTTCCTGTAGATTATTCGTAAGTGGGGGGGATATCCTTACGTGGCAGTTGTAGTCGGAGTTGCATGCACTTAAGCTGAGGGCATGTTGCAAATGATTGCGTGAAATTAATTTTTTTTTTTCCTGTTTGTGCTCAGTATGCGGTTTGTAGGGTGCGGGTCCCGGTCCTGGTCCTGCTCTTTGTCCAGGTTAAGGTTCTGATTCTGGTTCTGCGAAAATTTAATTTAAACGCTATGCATATTTCTGGCTCTTTAAATAGCTAAAATGCTAATAGGGATGGTAAATTGAGAGCTGAAGTAAGGATTAAGGTGTAGTTTAACAGTGTAGATAGAAACATGACAGGATGAGTATAGATATATAGCGTTTGCTGCGCTAAAAATGAAGGCGTCTGCTTTTGTAGCAACATTAATTTGTTACCACACGCGTATAAATGTGTGAAAATTATTCAAAGCGATTTACACTCGCTTGCCAGAGGGTGAAATTTCATTTTAAGTGAACCAAAGGATGTTGGTTTGTTGGTGTGGATATATTTTACATATTTCTATACAGTTATTACGAGGTTTTTTCTTGTTGATGAAAAATGTTGGTTGAACTATGGACATCTGAAATATAGATGGATTTAATCGCAGATAATTGGGTATCTGCGGTGGTATTTAAAAATGTTGGTCACTTCCGACGGAATGATCTCACTAATTGATTTGGATTCCACGTAAAATTGTGTTTCATTCAGAAAGTGCAAGAGCAGTCCTCATTAAGGTTCACTTTAACCAATTGAAATTCTATTATGATACCACCTGGAGTGCCTGGGAGAGCGATGCCTCGGTCACTCCTATAATTATAGAGATTTCTTGGCGAAGAAAGATAACGTAGGTCTCAAAATGATATTTTTCAGGAGATTGTATTCTGTTCGGTGATAAATCAGCTTCTTCTTGATAAGGTGCATTTTATTTATAGCACATCGGCTGAAAAGTTAGTTTTATAGTAATACAAAAAATTTTTTGTAAGATTCAACTTTATTTATCATCATAGTTGGTTTCGAGGGCAATACACTGATTGAAACAATTTCTCAATCTTTCGATACCAGTTTTGTAGTACGATTTCGGTTTAGCCTTAAAATAAGCCTCTGTTTCGGCAATTACTTCTTCATCGGTCTTAAATCTCTTTCCGGCGAGCATTCTTTTGAGGTCTGCGAACAGGAAATAGTCGCTGGGGGCCAAATCTGGAGAATACGGTGAGTGAAGAAGCAATTCGTAGTCCAATTCATTCAATTTTCCCATCGCTTTCATCGACTTGTGACACGGTGCATTGTCTTGATGAAACAGCACTTTCTTTTTCTTCAAATTCAGCCGTTTTTCTGCGATTTCCTTTAAACGCTCCAACAACGCAATGTAATAGTCGCTGTTGATAGTCTGCCCCTTTTGGAGAGAGCCGATGAAAATTATTCCATGTGTATCCCAAAATACGGATGCCATAATCTTGCCAACCGACTGTTGAGTTTTTGGGCGTTTTGGACGGGGTTCGTCGCCTGCTCGCCACTCAGCTGACTGCTGACTTGACTCTGGTGTGAAGTGATGGAGCCAAGTTTCATCCGTTGTCACATACCGACGCAAAAATTCGGCTTTATTACGGTTGAACAGCTTTAAACACTCCTCTGAATCATCAACACGTTGTTGTTTTTGGTCGACTGTGAGCAAACGCGGCACTCACATTGAACAGAGCTTTCACATGTCCAAATATTCGTGTATGATATATCCAACACGCTCTTTTAATATCTTCAGAGCCTCAGTTATCTCGATCAACTTCACTTTACGGTCATTCGTAATCATTTTGTGGACATTTTGGATTTTCTCATCTGAAACAGCCTCTTTTGGACGTCCACTGCGTGCATCACCTTCGGTGCTTGTATAACCACTTTTAAATTTTTAATTCACTTACGAATAGTTCGTTCGGCTGGTGCCAAGCCATTTCCTTGCATTGGCTGCATATTTTCCCATCAAAAAGCAATGATAAATCAACACACGAAATCGCTTTGAATCCATTTTTTTTTTTCACAATAACAAAAGTCGCTTCACTCACAACGCTATATCTCGAGAACTAATCGTCCGACAGGTGTCAAATTTATACACGTATCTTTTGAAGGTTGGTATTAACTGAAAATGGTATGGATTTAATTCAAGTGGTGCCCTCTCTTAACGACTTAACAACTTTTTTTTTAAATAAAAGGCAAACCATTTGAGATATTTCAAAAACTTTATTATTGGCTTGAAGTACAGTCAAAAAATTTATGAATGGAACTTGACTTCGTTCATATGGCCACCGCGGGCACGTTTGCAGCGGTCAATTCGTTGGACCCAATTTTCAACGACTCGGCTACACATTTCGGCCGAAACGGCCGCTATTTCGCGTTCAGTGTTGGCTCTGAGCTCTTCCAACGTCGTCGGCGTGTTGGCGGCATAAACCAATAACTTAACGTAGCCCCACAGAAAATAGTCAAGTGGCGTTAAATCGTACGAACGAGGCGGCCAATCGACTGGCTCATGTCTTGAGATAACACGCTCACCATACTAACTCTTCAATAAATCGATTGTAGCGTGTGCTGTGTGGCACAATCCTGTTGAAACCACATGTCGTTCAAGTCTATATCTTCCAATTCGGGCCAAAAATAATCGGTGATCAAAGCGCAATAATGCTGACGATTCACAGTAACGTGACGATCGTTATTGTCGACGAAAAAATATGGCCCAATAGCGCCGCCGGCATGCAAACCGCACCAAACAGTTATTTTTTGTGGGTGAAGTGGTGATTTATGAAGCACATGTGGGCTTTCACCCGGCCAATAACGCATATTTTTCTTATTGACGAACCCAGTGAGCCAAAAAATGAGCTTCGTCACTGAATATGATTTTGCGATGAAATTCATCATCTTGGCGCATCTTCTCCAGAACCCAATCGGAGAACGTTTGCAGACGTTGCTCGTTAGTGTACTTTACCATGATGAAAATTGTGAGTTTACTGAATAAATTGACAGTGACAGTTCGATGATTAGTGAAAGAGTGCGTTCACAAATTAAATTCAAAATTGTCAAATGCCTATTGGAAAACCCTATACTTAGGGGTCCGAGCAGCTAACTTATTCATCAGCATCGCAGTTCTTTGAGACGTTTAAGTATCCCGGAACACAACAGAGTGTGATTCTCCTTAAGTGAAACGTAATATCAAAGAAGAGCCTCACATCAGCTCTTTCGGATGTTTTAGAGCTGGTTGTGAACGTTGATTTTTGGACTCACTGCGAATGACGTGTCTCCATAAATTTCAGTAAGTTGAAAATCGGTTGATTAGAGCAGGCCACGGTGTGACGGTGGGGCATTAGTTGACTGGCGTGTTTAAATTTTAATCCTTTCCCTTGCTGAATGCCCCCCAAGCTATTCATAAGTAGGAAAATTTTTCGAACGACCGTGGTGTTATAAGGTGGATGACTTGAATTTAAGATCAGTTTTGGATATATAACCTTCTTGTGCAGATACAGGGCAGTTAAGGCTTCTTTGTTTAGTTTTGATATGTTTTCCTTCTACCTAGGTGGAGATGTTACGAAATTGATGATAATGAGACGTAAATGTCTGCGAATCTCGGGGATCGAAACATTCAAAGAGACGCCAATTTACTGGGTTGGACTAGATATGAGTACCTTTTCCAGGTATATTTTTGCAGGATTGGACCTAAAGCCAGGGCTGAGTGGACAGTAAGAGAGTACGCTTAAACATGTAGGGCGATGTTAGACGGTGTCTGAAAGTATTTGCCAAATGCATAGAGAATACCGTGACCTGCGCAAATTTCAAAGCCACCACTCCGGTTCTACAATTTTGTAAGCACAGTGTTGACGATATGATTTCAATAGAGTGGAGAGGAGGGAGTACATTTTTGGGGTTATAAGATTCATTATTTATAACCAAAAATTTATCTCTAACTTTAACAAATAGCGAATATAAATATAAAGTTAATGTTAATGAAAAATGTGACACTTCGACCTCCTTTCAGTTGACGGTTACCGACTTTTCTTTAAATTTAAGCTAGGAGCCGCTCGGTGACATGAAGGTTGTATTCAGACACAACATCCCTACAACCTTATTTTGAATTGGCGATCCTACTGCGAATCCTTTCTGACCGCCTCAGGTCTACACTGGTGTCTCCTATTGATCCGATGATTCTGCTATTTCGCCTGACTGCTCTTCGAGTTGATTAGGTATTGTGGTACATGTTCTATTTGTCTCGAATGCAGTTGATCTACACTGGAGTAATTTCTCGCCCACACTGGCTCAATAATAGTAAGGTGTGCAGCAGAAATTTTTGAAGCACCTTTTTTGGTCGAATGCAGTGAGTCGCTATCCGGTTTCTTAATTATAAAAATACGTTGTGGGCATTTTTCTAAGAAGCAATTCAGCAGGTGATGACCTCGCGAGTCGGAGCTGAAATGAACTCTTTTCGTTCCGCTTCAGGTAGTCCTTCGTCGTTCAAATCATCCTCTCTGCTTGTCCGTTGCTTGATGGATAAAACTGCCCCATTGTCGAATACTATGGACTATGGTAACCCACTGGTTTCGAAGATACATCGCAAACTTTTGATCGCGCATGCAGCACTTTTCGTCGTAATACGATCTCTAGCGCGAAACTTTTGCCCGCCACTGTGCCGACGATCCAGTTTGCGATTCGTAATTTATTTCTAAAATGCATCACACTGCTGGCGCCCGAAAACCGTCGAGCTTTGACACGCCTTAAGTCTTATTTTTGAACTATTCTCCTTTCATCTGTATGCCGCTATTATACCTACGTGAATAATTTAATATAACATAAAACCTTGATCAAAAAATTTAGAAATACAAGTTTATTCATCTTAATCTATATTGTCCCCTTCAAAGTAATCCCCATCGACTGCAACACACTTATGCCAGCTCTTGATCCAATCCTCAGAACATTTTTTATATTAGTTTTTCGGTATGTTCTTCAGTGCTTCCTGCGATTTTTACATTACTTCCTTTCGGCTTCTGAAACGCGTTCCACGTAGTGGTTTTTTAACTCGATTGAACAGAAAGAATTCACAGTGAGCCAAATCAGGTGAATTCAGTGGCTGTTGGATGGTATTAGTTGCATTTTTCGTCAAAAAATTACGAAAAATGATGGCACAGTGCGACGGTGCGTTGTCATGGTGCCCACAATTTTGGTCTCTATCGGCAAATTGCTTCACGCAAATTATTACATCCAAATGATACTCTTTGTTTACTGTCTTCTGTCAAAAATTTATGGTGCACTACACCATTGTAATCCATGAAAACCGTGAACATTGCCTTTTTTTTTGACTGAAAACGACGTGTTTTGGTATCGGCTCATTTGGTGAACGCCATTCACTTGTCTGATGTCTGGATTGCGTGTCGTATTCATAAACCCACGTCTCGTCTCCAGTAATGATCCTTTTGATGAATGTGGGATCGGATTCAGCCTCGTCAATCATTTTTTTTGGGACGTCAACAAGGTCTATTTTTTGCATGAAATTGAGATCTTTTGGCACCAACTTTGCTGCTACACGACGGAAACCCAAATCTTGAACGGATCCATAGGCAATGTTCAAGTCCTCCGCTATTGCTCTGATGGATAATTTGCGGATATTGACCAACTTTTACTTCATCAATGTTTTCGTCGGTTTTCGATGTATGGTCTGCCACTGCGTTCATCATCTTCGATTGACTCACGACCATTTTTGAACCAGTCGTGCCACTGGTAAAAGACCGTTTTTTCTAGAGAATCGTTGCCGAAACATTTTTCCAACATTTCCAACACACACAGATATATATATATATATACTTTTGGCTACGTAACTTTTGCAAATGTCAAGTTATGACGCTAAGATTTAGAGGGAATGTCAACAACAGATGTACCAAGTTAAAAAAAAAAAAAAAAAACAAAAACAGAACTCAAATCGGAACAATGAGAGCCCCATACGGTGGTTATTCCGGGAGCACCACTTGACGTGGGGTCACTCATACATACTTTGCGAAGTCTCATAAGATGTTAGTGCGCCTCAGGGTCATCTTAGGGGTTTAAGTGTCTGAATATGATTTTTCTCCATATGAATATTCTATAAACCGTCGCCCCACGGCATTTGGGATTTGTCATATATCATCTTAAAGAAACCCACTCAAAGGCTCTGCAACATTAAGGAGAAGTAAGCGTTTGCTATCCCTTAACATAACACCCATAGCCATCGCAGTTGAAGGTGAAGATGAAGACTTCTGTGTTCACCTAACACCCACAGCCATCACCACCACTTAATGTCTTCTGTCATAAATATTCCATTCACAACTTTAGTCAACTAATAAGCAGAGAAATAAAGCCAAATTTTGAACTCAGCCATTTTGTGTTCCATAAATCAAAGTGTCAATACACCGCGAGAGTTTTTTGTCACACCAAACAGCCTCATTGTTCTCGTCACATGGCACTTTCAAAAACGTATTGTCCGTGAAACGATAAAATCAGGAGACCAAAAATCAAAGAGAAAAAAAAAAAACTATTCATCGAATAACTTGCAACAATTTCTGCACAAAAACAGCGCACGAAACCGTAACTGAAACCGAAAACATTTATCATAAATTATGAGGCCGAACATCGAACAATTGACATTTGTTTTCCAATCGACAGAGTCCAGTGAAAAATCTGGCAGCACCGAAACGTTTTGCCTTCTCGGGAGTGTGTGAACACACCCATTTAAGCGTATTTCATGGGAAATTGCCACACGTCCGCTGACTGCCGTACCGAAACTGACTACTAAGTGAACTTCATTAGTATGTGATACGTCATCGCATATTGGTAGCCTTTGATCCTTCTGACCCCACTCTTTCAATACAAAAACACACAAGTTCAACCATACCATTGAACTTTATCCGTGCAAGTGAGTGCACACAAAGGCCATAGATTCATCGATTAATTTCATGTGAGCAAATAAATCGCAACGGTATTTTCAACGCAATTAAATAGGATCCTCACTGAATCAGAAGCAGACGGCTGACTTCGTGCAGATGCATATGGAAATGAACAGTACCGTAGACAAGGACACATGCGCAGGCAGAGAAAGAGGCATGTGCATGGACATTGGTTGGCCGATTGTAATTATTGCCTTTGAGTTGGAATAATTTGAGGCGATTTTCGTATGTGTTAATTGCATTTACTGAATGCCGATTCTATCCATGGCATTCGATGATGTCCTTTTCTATTGCAAAACTGTAATAACACATGTGAGCAAGGGTTAAATAAACTAATTTAATATGTGCATACCTGGAATCAATGAGTCGTGTAGCTCTGTATCTTTTGTATCCATATGCTGCAAATTAAGCCCTTTGTCTGGTCCTGAGAATGGCCTTGCATTTAAATTTGAAACAAATTATAAATTAACACTGACCTGCTATTGGTATTTACCCTTAAGTTCTTATGTACGATATAATAGATAAGAATTAACTAGAGTTTTGCACCAAGGCCGATAAAAGGAATAGACGTAGTGATGACCGAGGTTTACCCGCTCAACATTGGTTAACAACAATATCGGAGTTGTCCCCCTTATTATCTACCACGCTCGCTGGAAGACGAACTGGAAAAAATAAAGAATAAAGGAAATCGGATTCCGATATCCTAACTAGAGTATGCTATCGATATGTACAATATCCCTGTACTCCTCAAGAAAAATAACAACTTTGAACTATCTAGGTGAGAACTATACAAGGTAGCCTATAAGAGATCCTTAAAAATCCTTTGAACAAGAACTAAGAAAGCATTTACGTAGGGCTTTGAGGGGATTACTAGCATAAATGAGTCCTATAGTAGAGCTTACGGCAACGGCAAATTCTGTTAGAATTAACCCAAATCTCAGACGGTAACTGACTTGACACCGAGGAAGAATCTTTAGATACGTTTCAGCAATCCATCTTAAAATTATAATATTTTGCGAAAATCTACTCGCTAAATGGTTTTCGCGAAAAAGCCTAAAGGAAAACTTGCAGCTTCAAACCTTACAATGCACCAAGACCCATATCTTTTCTGCCTTTCAGCGTGCCAGAGCCACTTTATTACGCATACTTTCAGTTTGAATAGCTCTCGGTCTAATACCCAAATCTTAAACCGTAGTTACCATAGATTGTATATCTAAAGCAGGTATGCTAACACTAATCATCATCTTTTCTAACAATGACCCCTGAATAAATCCTTGATCTCCACATCAATTCCAATCTTAATCACAAAAATTAAAATAGTACAAAACTCCCTGATATTGAAAGAACTTTCACAATCGTTGATATCTGCTCGATTATCAACTCTCTCCTAAAACAGGACCAGCATAAATGGATCTGCCTGCACTTGAATCTGTTTCAGTTCAATATTGGAACACCCCAGGAGAGAGGTACTCTGCTTCGCATAAAGTCGTGTAGGCTCTAAACCATGATGGAGACGCCAATTCGAACTAATGGCAAAGCCGTTTGCAGGTAACATCAAACTCACATCCTTTCCAGGTCTCATGCTTTATCAGTCTCCTGCTTGGCTCAGTGCCGATACGGTCAGATGTCCAAAGATTTTTTTTTTTTATAATAAGCGTGCGCTCAACAGATTTGAGTACCCTTAAAATATTTTCACACAGCCTGGGTGAATGAGAATCAGGTAGAACAAAAAAAAAAAAAAGAAAAAAAAAATACACCGATGTCTTAAATGTTTGCAAGTTATAACGAGTAGGAAATAGAGAGCTCGGCAGGGCATAACATAAGCGAGTTGTCCGACTAAGGAACGAATCAAGATATATTTCACCGATCCAAAAAGCACTCATTTTCGTCAAAAAATAATTATGTCAAACTCTGTCAAATATGAAGTGCAACTATCTTGCTTTCGCCAGATTGACGTACGCTTTGGTTCCACTTTTCGATGAGACGTGCCATCAAATCACCAGTGGACCTGTTGCTACGAAAACCATCTTTTATCATGGAGAATGGAGATATTTTATGAGCTGACGGTATGTAGGAAGAGAGAAAAGAAAATTCGCCTGTTTTAGAGAAGGGCTGGTCAAATGCTGTTTACATCTGCTCGGAAAGATACCTAAAGTGTAGGATTGATGAAAAAGTTTACACAGTGGTTTTGCCAGCGTGGAAGAACAAATCTTCAGAAGGAGGTGGGATATACCATCTGGATAAGCCGATTTGTGTATATTGAGATCTTTAATATCATTGTAAATGAGAGTTGTCAGAATTTCTAATATTTTTCATGAACGACCAAAAATTTTTACTACCATTAGGACATTGTTAAGAAGGGCGTTGCGGTCATTCCTGGTCATTTCCTCAGTGGGGTTAGTCTCGTAGGACCGAAAAAATATTTCTCTAACCCTTAAAGCCTTTTTCCAGTTCAAGTCGTACCATGCTTTTTCTTTTGGTTTCATACTCTTCATTGGATGGGGGATAAAGGATTTCATTCAAAAGAGAATGGTATCCCTGGTCATATCAGCAGCGGTATCCACGTCGTTATCGAGGAAACATAGCGACCAGTTAAAATTCCCCAGAAAGCTGTTAAGGCCACTCCAATTGGCTTTCTTCTTTCTTCTAACTGTGTTAACTAACAGTGGTCCGGCGAGGCCGCGATAAGAGAAGAATAATGGCACTAGTTCGTAGCCAGGCAGCTTCAGATCAGAGTAATCTGAGAGGTGTGGACGGGGATCTACCTGCATTTCACTAAGTGCTAGAATAGGTTATCTGTATTTACAGACGTGAAAGTACGCAGTAAAGTGGTTACATTTTAGCTCGCTTATGTTAGCTACGTCAATTCTGAATTTCGTAGTCATAATCACTAACAAACACAGAAAACACAAATACCGACGATACTAAGCGAAAAACTGCCCAGATTTTTACCCTGATAAACAGATAAATGGCAGCTTGACAACGTTGAGCGACCAATGTCCTACGCCAAACAATTGGCGCATTTATAAACGCTCTCTAAGGCTAGTTGTAGATAAGAAACCGTAAAATGTTACACTCGATCCAAGAAAATTAATTCACATGATTAACCTCAGGAGAACAGATATGATATCTCAAAGCTCACAAACCCAATCACGGGACATTATACCATTGGAAGCTATGCACAGCGATTAAGTATTCCTTAATTCCTATGCAGTTACTTCTTCTGCGATCAAAATGATTTCCTGCCTTTGATTACTGACACTGACAAACTTTTCAAGAAATCTCAGTGGTTGCAGGAGTAGCTAGGGTACTGTACTCTCTTGCTCTTAGTGATGTCACATTGCACCTGCGGCCTTGGTAGATCATGAGCAGCCTAACTAACTAACTAATCTAACACAAGCTTATCTATTGAATGAATATTCGCTTCTCGAGATATTTAAACATCTACGTTAGAAGAGAGATCCGATCGAATGTCTTACATGTTCTATTGTTAATACGGAGATGCGAGAAACGCGTACTAGTCATGACAGCGTTCCGCTTTACCGGAAAGTATTTTCGCTGCGGACGTTGGATGTGCAATTCAAAAAAGGTGACTTTTCGTCATTGCTTTGCTATGATGACCCACTTATGAACTAAATATAAACACGAAGGCAGTAGTAATTAAGCAAAGACGACAAATTTAAAGAAGTCGACTGATCGCCGGAATTTGCACAACCGGAGCATTGTGCGCATGGATCGCCAAGGCGAGGACTTGGTACAACTTACTGAACCAATGAAACCTCTGTTCGCTGTGGTAGGTCAGATGAAAAGTATAAAAATGAAGACAGTGGACTGGGGGAGGCAGTTTTTTTTAACCCGGGGCGTGATGCATCCGTAGTTCGAACGATTATCCACTAGAATTAGTTTATAAATAAAATTACAAAATGAACTTACTCGTATTGGAGTGGTAATTCTTTTTCTCTGTGGAAGCTAGCAAATCGTAACATTTAGATGACGGTACTTTCCAGCAGTCTAGGGTCAACAGTGAAAGACGTTACATTAGACGTGTGTATCTCTTTTCTTTTTCATAGGGACTTCCATCGCAACATCGCATTCAAAAATAATATCTGCTATTGGACCCTTTTTTAATCACTTGGATGAACGTGGCCTGATTTGGTAAACAATTTAGATTCGCTTATTTTGCAAGCACTCAAATCACGACAACAACATTAAGTCTTTGCGTTTTAAGGTCAGTTACCATACAAAATCAATGTGTGGTAGTGTTGCCTGAGGGTTCATATCCATTTACTTAACAAATTCTTCCTGTCACTTACAGTTCACATGTCTAGCCTATTATTTAAGATATTTCATCCGGCAGACCAAAGCTTTTCTCAACTGCCAGTTCATAGAATGCCTGCTGGCAAATAGTTACTCCGCATACTGGAACCGTTAAAAAAGTATTGTATTTACGGCAAGAATGTCCTTCATTTCTACTTTACCGCTCTGTGCACGTATTCAAGCTTAATGCACTTCCCCATGCGAATTCCACTTCTCTGAGCCACTTATTCACAATCCTATAACAAACGTACAATACCGGCAGGAACTAATGGAGCAATAAGTCCAGAGGATAACTCTCCACATTCTCGAACCTTCAGAGAAAACGTTTTTCTTTTTTTCCCTTGCATTTCTCAGATCCTTTATTTGTTTCTTTTGCAGGCTTCCTACTGTGAACTGGGTAGTAAAGAGTGTTTAAAAAAAAATAAAAATAAAAATCATCCTCACATGTAGACGCATCTTCACAAACAGACGTTCATCTGGGATGCCAGTCGGCACTTTAGTCCCTTCTCCCTACCTGGGCTGACTGCTGCTCTGCTTTTTCGTTTCTTTTTCCCAGGATTCTGCACAAAGGCAATCCAACCAAAAAAAGGATATTTATATTGAATATAAAAATTTTCGACTTTCGAAAGCCTGCCGTGGTCCTGTGTACTCATACACCTCACAAACTCATACACCTACTCACAAACATGTTCAACTTGTGTACATCCGTTTGTGTTTCTTTCGTTCGCGTAAACTTTCCATCGGGGCACAGCCTTCTGGCTGAGTGGTTTGTAGTGCATACAAAGTTGTGGATGATTTAATTCTTTTTTTTGGTGGCCCCATCCAATTGGTTCGTCTTTGTAGGAAAAGCAATAAAGTATTGTATGAAAAAAATCGTAGAGAAATCGATGAAATTTAAGGCAAAACTTTAAAAAAAATATTCCTCTTGGGTGAGTCGTCCGGCGTTGGGCGCCAAATTTGAAAAATTTAATTAGAGTTTAACCCTCTGCTAGGATAGTGATGCTTTAAAGCGCTTCCATCAATTGATGCCCAATGAAGTGGGAAATGTCAATTTATAAAATCAACTTGAGCGTAAAATTAAACACAGAGCAGCGCAAAGTCAAACGGCCAAAAATGCTGTTGAAAGGATCGATGTTACTGTCGGTACTGTCGGTACTGTCGACATTGTCGGTATATACGTACTTGCAGAGAGACAGAGTCGTTGCGACAACTGTTTCCTGTTTGCGAAATCGAATTTGAGTAATTGCTTCTGTCAGTGGCAGATTAAAAAGTTTTACTAGCTATTTCTCAACGAAAAGGAAACTTTGGCATAACGACGTTTTCGGTTTTGGCTTCGATTTTGATGGAGAAATGGTCCTGTTCGTATACACACGAGGGTCTGGGTGAAGGAACCCTTTCTTACAGACGGTGGAGTGAGAGTTTCGTATGAAAGATTGTAGAACGGGTGGTAAAGGATATTTCATTTTCTTTTCCTGAAAATTTCAAAATGACGGATGTGACGGATCTCGTTTTAATTTTGCTTGTTTTGTAAAAAAAACGGAAGTAAGTAACTATGCAGTTGGAAATCATGTGCTACAGGAAGGATATTTTTTTGGTTTCTTGTTCCACTTTGAAATGGGACATTGACATTGTTTCTGATTAAGTTTAAAGAGGTGTATTTGAGATAGATACAAGTGCGAATACTAGAAATAATCAGTACATCAATGTTGCAATATTATTTGCTTTACAGGAAGGGAACCATTCTGCTTTTAGTTTGCAATTCCACTCTCCATTCGCTCAAATATGGTGTCTAAATGGTCGATCCATTAAGATCGGTTGTTTTCTTACATCCCAATGGATTGAAACACATAATTCACCATTTTCTCTTTTTCCAAATCATTAGAATTTGAGTAGTGAGTAATGGACCGGTCATCTCGGAATGCAGGAATGCCTGCTATAGCAACGCAAAGCTGGCAATGACAACAGTCTGAATGGCGCCACGTTCAAACACTCTCTCAACCAACTCTGGTAGCTAGCCAATTCAAAGAATGCTTGCATTCAAACAGATAGCTACGAAATCGAAAACGGAGCTCTTAGAGTAAAGTGATCTACGCAGCAAACTTTTGAATGGCAGAGCAAGTCTGTTCTGAAGATCCCACCCCTAGAAAAACGTTTTCAGCCAACAGAAACTGACGTGCGCCATCCTCTAGGTTCTGAGGCAATCCTGAGAAGTGGGAGATGTGCTGATGCGTTTACATACCTAAAACTTTGGAATAAACATTGAATAGTGGAAAATTTGCCTTCACAACTAAAGAAAGAATCAAAAAAAAAAGGGCAGCTCTTCTCTTGCTATGGGCTTAAACAAAACTTCTGTCGTTACCATTAAGTCTAGGTATGACTGACGTCTCCCATCTGCATCTTGGAGGGCTTGATTTCTAATTTGTTTTCTAAATGAGTGCAGGCAAGCGACGACCAGATCAACCTTCAACATTCGAAATCTGCTTCTGCATCCCTATGGAGGAGACTTTCCGTGTTGAATACAAAGCCCCACATAATATCAATGCAGGACCCATGGGTATAAAATAAACGCATTTGTGCTTTCGGATGTTTAAGAGGTTTTACACAACTATCTGACGAGAGATTGGAATTACCGAGAACTTGTCTCTATATATTGAACTCGCTCTCAGCATCCAAACTTGGGCAAGATTTAGTTGCTGCAGACAAACGTGAAAAAATGAATAGTGAATGGTACAAATTCGTAACTGCGTCTGCTTATTTTAATTATAATTCGTTACTGCCACCACAACGGAAACGAAGTCTCGATCTTGTTGCAGAGGAGAATTCCGCATAAGACAAACTGGACACGATTTAAGGAGTATATCGTCAAATTTGCCAGTGCTCGCCCTAAGCTCAGGATAAAACAAAATCTAGAGGAATCAACCAGACTGGAGTCACGCAGAAAATCTGATGGCATCTCCACTCAGTCGAAAGTCTCTTGCTTGAGGTTCACTTTTCAGGTAACCTAATCACAATCAACTTACCAGCGGCTCACGAAACTACAAGTGAGCTTATCGTAGCTCCCATATCTCTTCGGCTGTGGTGACGGATGAGGCCGTTGAACATTTTGTCGCTTCTTTGATGAGTTCAAGTCCCCTGTCACTGATGACATATACTCAAAGGCGTAGAGATATAAATCGAGATCCATGTCGTCAAGTCTGCCTTGAACCCCCTGCCAGGGATGCAACACGCCTAACACAGCCAAAGATCTTGCGAGGGTAGGTTTAAGAATCTGGTAGACAATATTAAAGGTGCAAGAGGGAATACGCCCAGACAATATTTTACGATGTCCAGGATGCTTTCGATAATCCAACCTTTGATAGCATGTGTAACTCGGCCAGACAACACGGCGTAAACGAATCATTAGTTTGATGGATAAAATGGTAAATGGGACACTAGTTACGAACGATGACTGTGGCCAATATATTTCTGACGCCAATACGAGACTTCTTCATTAAGCGAGTGAAATGCCAATACGAACAAAAATAGGCAAAAAATACTAAAATGTCCCAAAGGTAGCAATAGATCTTAGTCGTTTGCATCAGAAACTCTGCCTCATTCTCCATCTCGACGCTCATTTACAAAGACATTCCAGCTGACAGCTCTGTGGACAAGGCCAATTTGCGACCATCTCAACTCTCTTAAACCGAGCTTTGTCTCCGCTTACAGTTGAGTGCGTCGAATCTTCAATGGGAAGAATTTACTCTCGCAATCGTGTAGTAGAGTACTTAAAGATCGTAAAACATACAAATCCGCTGGTCCAGATAATATATCTGCCCTTCTTCTGAAGAGGTCTTCTTCCATACTGGCAAAACCACTGCGTAATCTTTGTCATCAACGCCATCAATCCAAAAACAGCATTTGTCCACCTCGTCTGTTAACTTCTCAATTAACGACAGGTCCACAGATGATTTGATGGCATGCCTCATCGAAAAGTGGATATAAAGTGTACATCAAAGCCAGATAGTTACACTTGATATTTCTAAAGCATTTGACAAAGTGTGGCATCAGACTCTGTTGTCGTGTTTTTGGGATCGCGACTCTCTTCTTTAATCGATAAGAAATTTCCTTTCAGAACGTTCAATTCAAGCTGCTTTGAATGGCTTCAAATCTGATTTTCACAAAATAAACGCTGCTGTGCCCCAAGAAGTGTTTCCGATGCTGTTTCTAATATTCGCTGATGACAGTATCCTCTGATCGGACAACGGACTCACATCCCTGTTCCTTGTCTATATAATGTTAAGTTTATTAAATTTTGATATAAACACCATCATCAAGTTGGGAAGAATCGGTAGAGTGGAATTCAATGCTTCCAAAATACAATGATGTGTGCTGCCTTTAGCGAAATTTGAAAACCAGCCAGTATCCATCAAACTTAGAAACTTTTCATTCTCGGCACGTGTGTCAGTGACATCTCTGCACCTGCTAGATAGGATTCAAAATAAAAAACTCCAAGGTGATACTAATATCACTCCCACTCACACCCTCGAAGACTGACGAAATGTCTCGTATCTCACTTTATTCTATCGATATTTCCACCACTTGAGCACCATAAAAATCACTAGTAGCATACCTCCCATTCAATTATTCAACCATAACACTCGTCTCGCTATGAATCCTAAAAGGTAAACCCTTAGGCCCAGTTTCGAATATACTCTGAAATATGGTGATTCGCTTGTGGAATGCCCTGACAAACTCTCTACTTCCTAGTCATTGTAACATTCACATTACCTTTCTTTTTTTCCTCCTTCGCCCGCGCTGTGTGCAAACATTTTAAGCGTGAGCGCGCTATTGAAAAAAGCGGTTTGTTGGGTTGTGTCTAGAGACAGTCTGCACTATCCGAACACACCGAACCGATGCTGAGTCTGCTGCGGCGTATTCGGTAAGGATTTCCATTGATTAGTTTCATATAAGCCCAGGGAGAAGAAACGAATGATTCTAAACGTTCCTAAAAGGTCAGCGTACTTCCTGATGTCTTTCAGCTAGAATCATTGCCACTACACTTTTACTAATGTGCTGATCATAAAGAATACTACATCCTGCGAAGTTAGCTGTGAATGTGATGAGGACACCGAGGACCACTGCTTCTGTGGATGTCAGACTTACGTTCGCATCAGGCCGCAGATAGTCGGGTTTAACGCGGTGGGTGCACTTTATCGCAGGTGTGGCAATTATGATGTAGTTGATGTTGAAAGTCAGAGATATCAGATAGATGACAAAGAGAGAGAAACCGCTTATGATGCACTGGGTTTCAGCACGCTCCAACTAAGAAACTCCTGATCCGGTGACAAAAGCAGACAGTCAAATTTAGAAAAACAACGGGTGTACAGAGTAACCATGCACAGAACAACGAAAGGGGTTCCTGGACTCTACGAATCTACGAAGAAAACAGAAGAGGCACGAGAAGCGCTCGAGGCCAATCAGAATTTGAGATCAGAAGAATATAGTTCGTAAGTTTTATTAAAGAATAAAATGAATTTACCAATATGCAAGGAATATGCAAGGATAGAGAAGGAAATCTCTTAGATGAACCGGTGAAGAGAATCTGGAAAGACTATTTCTGCACATTGTTAAACTGTGATGAAGAACAGCATCCCACCATCATCGACCCACTTAATCCGACCAAGATGAAGTCAGGACAGCAATTTCCAGGCTTAAGTCCGTCAAGGATGCTGGACCTGCTTACTAAAGTGGTGAGTCGTTTAAAGCATTGACTAAATATAGAGCTAACATTAACTCATCCTTAAAATCTGGGTCGATAAAAGTATAGCTAAGGAACTGAGCCTCAGCATTACTTGTCTGATTCTAAAGAAGAGAGATCTGTTCTCCAAAACTTCCCATATAAAATCCTGTCTGCCATACTACGATATATTAACGCCAACATAGTGCGGAAACAGTCTGATCGGTTCCTATTAATATGGTCTTAGACTAAGAAGTTACATAATACGAGCACACCAAATTTTCAATAAATAAATAGGTACACCCCACCTCTTTATTGACGAAAAGTGACTTGTTGAAGCAGACTGTTCGCGACTATTGAAGCAGAAGTGGCAAAGCAAAGTATATGCTGTCAGCAAAGAGAAGCAAGGACAAAACATAACAGCTTTGAGTCAGAGACTTAATACTTATAACTCAGCTCCGCTATCTCCCGACAATCACATAATCATGGAGATCGTGCGTAGATTCACTCTTGATAATCTCTGCTTCTCAGGCAATTGAGTGGAAAAGCCTTTTTTCAGGCCACCATAAAAGCTTTAAAGAGAACCACAATCATCCCACTCCTGCTTTACAGCGTGGACTCTCGGGCGCTTTGAGAGAAAAGATTCCATTTGCATCAATAGATAATGGAGAGGATGTTTCAACACCCAACTGTGCCATAGCCATACATACAACAATAGCCATACCATATCAGATAAGCAGGTTTAGATGTGTAGGTTGCCAAGCCCAGAGTGACAAATCCGTAAGGGACGACCTCATCTAAGATGGCGCACACAAGTAGAAGGGAATCACAACCAACTTCGTGTGCCGAACATCGGACAACTGGAAAAATATCGGTCTAGCTGGGCAGTATCAAGTATGTATCAAACCTACATCTTTTGTTGTGAGGGTTGAATTTCGCACAACTGCTTTTGAAAGTAGATTATCAACATAGGGCCCCGAATCGCCTTTGAGAGATTTTTCTATCCAATTTTCATGAGCAATACAATTCCGACAAGTTGCTTTTAAAGAAAGCTATCTTCAGATGAGCCACCTTTTTAAATCTTCTGAAGAATACCCAACCTCTCATCTGAAGTTAAATTGAAATATCTGATTCCGATCGAAAACCGCCACCGCAGGATGTTACTCATATACTCTGACCGGTACAAAGGCATTCAATTATCTCATTCCAAGATTTGGATTCCTTTTCTTCGGGTTCACAAAAAAAAGAAATGTAAAATGTTTTACATCTACTCCGTCTATGTGTTGATCTTCTTCGAAAAAAAGATAAACACACTCTGAATGCTCAGCTAAAAATAACCTTCGCCGATTAAGACTTCTTTTCTAAAGGCAAACATCCATCCAACAATGGATCTACTCTTACTCGTGAATGGAATTAAATAACAAACAGAAAATAAATTGCAAAAGTAATTGCCGTTTAGCTATCCAAACAATTTAACAATTAAATTTTCCATCTCTGACGTCTTTGGGAAGCTCTCCTTCGTCTATTTTTCCTTTTCCTTTTCCCGTTCGGCTTCTTGGGATAATTTCGAATAAAAATTTAATCTTCGACTTCGTTATATTTACATCGCTAATGTGTCGCACAAATCATTAAGTCCTAAGGATCCGCAACGTTCATATCCATTCTGTCGCCTGGAGTATGCCTCCACACTCACATACCGACGCCCCTATTATCTTATTATCCTGCCAGTAAAATCCAATTCTCGTCTCTAGCTTTGCTTTCTTTTGGCTTCCGTTTACATAGACATTCATTTGCTTGCAAATAGCTGAAGATGACAAGGAAAATAAAAAAAAAAAAAAAAAAAAAAACCAAAGCACATAGGCAAACAGAAATCGAAGAAAATAACTAAAGATGAAATGGAAGGAAGGAAAAATATCCTTCATGAGTTTGGTAACGCGCATTTTCCAGCCTTGAATCGAAAACTAATAAAAATATAAAGAGAAGCCTGCATAGGGGGAAGAGAAAAACAGAAAAAACACCCACAGAAGGCATACAGGACTATTCGCAAAGATTTGCATAGAAATGTCGCACTACTAGGTACCTCTAATGCTACTGCTGCTGTCAGTGGTGCTGCTCTGCCAAAACGATAATTGACTTTCAAATCAGCTTCCGATAAACTTTTATCACTTTCGGGTGTCGTGCAATCAAATGCGAGGAAAAATTTGCGGCGCGCTTGGGCGTCAATAGTGGATGGTTGTTCGCGGTGTTGTTATAGGGAAGAGTTTTAGATGCAGGAAAGCCTCTAAGCGGATATGTGTGTGTTGGAAACGGAAGTATTTAGGTAGGCGGAAATAGCAACCGAGGTAATCAAAATGAAATAAAAATGTTAATGCAAGTTGCGGGTATTTTTGTCCTGGTGGAACACTGAAAAAGGAGCGACGAATGAGGCTAATCTAGGGAATAACTTTCCTAGTAAAAAAATTACCGCCAATTAAATAGTTCTGTTATGTTGCCCTAATGGATTTCTTTGGGTAAGAGTCAGTTTTAAATGCAGATATGATTGAATAATGAACGATCCCTGATTTTAAACCGGTTTTTCTTATATCCATGTTGGAACTGGGTGAGTACTATCATGCAACGGAAAGGCTTGAAAAGATCATATCATCACCTGAATTCAAGAACTAGGTAACGGAATTTTTTCATTTTTCAGATGACTGGATTCAACACATTTTTCTTAATTGTTGCCATCTGTTAAGAAGTACGAAAACTATTGGGTCTATAACTTAATTCGGTTTGCTAAGAGAGGGTGTAACTTGTATTATTCCATTGTTATTCTTCCAGTGGAACATGCGTTGGAAAGCTACTATCATTGTATGTCATTTCAGTATATGTCATTCATTTGAAGCGTAAACAACAATAATTTTTTTTCACTCAAATATGTCGAACTTTGTGCCTTAAAAAGTGTTTTTGCGGGGAGTTCTTCTTCATTATTTTAATATGAAGAAAACTGCTGCGCAAAGTCATTGTATTTTGGTGGAAGTTTATGGTGAACATGCGCTAGCTGAGCGAACGTGCCAAAAGTGGTTTGCACGATTTAAAAGTAGTGATTTTGGCTTGGAAGACGATGAACGTCCTGGGCAGCCAAAAAAGTTTGAAGATGAAGAACTGGAAGCATTACTCTATGAAGATTGTTGCCAAACACAAGAAGAGCTAGCATAATCCTTGGGTGTCACTCAAGCAGCAATTTCAAAACGTCTGAAAGCAGTTGGGTACATTCAAAAGCAAGGAAATCGGGTTCCACATGAACTCAAGCCAAGAGACGTCAAAAGGCGGTCAGAAATGCTGCTGGAACGCCACAAAAGGAAGTCATTTTTGCATCAGATTGTTACTGATGATGAAAAATGGATCCATTACGACAACCCCAAGACAACCAGCCAAATTAACGCCAAAGCCGAATATCCATGGCGCGAAAATAATGCTCTGTATTTGGTGGGATCAGATGGGTGTACTGTATTATGAGCTGCTAAAACCGGGTAAAACCATCAATAGACAACGCTACCGAACACAATTAATCCGTTTGAAGAGAGCAGTAGCCGAAAAACGTCCGGAATATGCGACAAGACACGAGGCAATAATTTTCCATCATGACAACACTCGGCCCCACGTTGCTATTCTGGTTAAGAACTATTTGGAAAACAGTGGATGGGAAGTCATACCTCATACCCCACCCGCCTTATAGCCCAGACCTTGCCCCTTCTGAAATTCGGTTGACATCAAAGCAGAATATTAAAAATTGGCTTGATTCATTCTTGGCTGCCAAGCCGGCGCAGTTCTTTTGGGATGGGATCCACAAACTGCCAGAAAGATGGAAAAAGTCATAGCTTCAGATGGGCAATACTTTGAGTAATACTATTGTACATGTTTTTCTTAAATAAACGTTCAAATTTAAAAAAAAACCGCACGAATTAAATTACATACCCAATGAATATAGGGTTTTCTAATGACGACTTGACAACTTAAAGACAAGGTAAACCAATTGAGATACTTCAAAAACTTTATTATTGGCTTGAAGTACAATCAAAACATTTATGAATAGAACTCGACTTCGTACATACGGCTAAAGTGGGAGCGTTTGCAGCAGTCGATTCGTTGGACCCATTTTTCAACGATTTGGCCACACATTTCGGCCGAAACTGCTGCTATTTCGTGTTCAATGTTGGCTCTGTGCTCTTCCAACGTCGTCGGCGTGTTGGCATAAACCAATGACTTAACGTGACTCACAGAAAATAGTCAAGCGGGGTTAAATCGCACGAACGAGGCGGCCAATCACTCACCATACTTACTCTTCAATAAATCGATTGTAGAGTGTGCTGTGTGACCTGTGGCACCATCCTGTTAAAACCACATGTCGTCCAAGTCCATATCTCCAATTCGGGTCAAAAATAATCTGTGGTCATGGCGCGATAACGCTGGCCATTCACAGTAACGTGACGATCGTTATCGTCGACGAAAAAATATGGCCCAATAACGCCGCCGACATGCAAACCGCACCAAACAGCTATTTTTTGTGGATGAAGTGGTGATTCATGAAGCACATGTGGGTTTTCACCCGACTAATAACGCATATCTTGCTTATTAACGAACCCATTGTGCCAAAAATGAGCTTCGTCAATGAAGATTAATTTGCGATGAAATTCATCATCTTGGCGCATCTTCATCATGAAAGGACTCACACCACAACGCGTCTCCAAATTATTCAGCTTTATTACGAAAAACACCGTTCTGTGGGAAATGTTTTTCGTGCGATTCGAGGAATTTACGGTGCGCATAATCGACCTACCGAAACCACTATTGCCAATACTATTCGCAAATTTGTGTCCCAGTTTACATTAGTGGATGATACTCGACCGGTTAGACCACTTCCAGCACGTAGTGAAGAGACTATAGCAGCTGTAGCTGAGAGTGTACTCAAAGACCGTGACGAATCGATTTATCGGCGTTCTCAGCAGCTTGGCTTGAATTGCGTCATATTTTCAGTTAATGGGCTCTGGAAAAACTCAATGAAAATCCGGTGTCTTATCGTAAAGTTTTGTTCAGTAATGAAGCCCATTTCTGGCTCAATGGATACGTTTATAATCAAAATTGCCATATTTGGGCTAATGAACAACACGAAGAGTACCAAAACATACCATTACATCCATTCAAAATAACGGTATGGTGTGGTTTATGGGCTGGCGGAATCATTGGTCCATATTTCTTCAAAAATGAGGCAAATCAGAATGTAACCGTCAATGGCAACCGTTATAGTGCTATGTTAACGGACTATGTGCTTCCTGAAATTTAAACACATGGTCTTGGTGAGCATTAGTTCCAACAAGACGGCGCTACGAGCCATAAAGCGCGTAAAACAATGGACTTGTTGAGAAATAATTTTGGTGAGCACTTAATTTCACGTTTTGCTGCGGTAAATTGGCCGGCTAGATTGTGCGATATCACACCTTTGAACAATTTTGTCTGGGGATATGTAAAGTCTCAAGTCTTCAGGAATAAGCCAGCTACAATTGACGCTTTGGAAACCAAAATTAATCGTATTATCCGCGAGATACCAGTCGCTATGCTCGAACGAGTCGCCTAAAATTGGACCTTCCGAAGGGACCACGTCAGACGTAGTTGTAGACAAAATTTACATAATGTCATTTTTAAGAAGTAAATGCCATGAATTGTTCTTTTTATCAATTATAAAAATTTTGAGTTCGCTTTCAAATTTATATGTTTTATTTTACATTATAAATGAAACCTCATGATGATTCACCCTATATAAAACTCAATGCAAGAAGTTAATGTCTTGAGATGACGACTTGTCATCTAGACTACACTCACTGTCAACAGGCAGCTCATGAAGTTGTCTAAGCAACGGAGACACAAGGTTGTATTTTAAAGAAACTATACCGTCACGATTAATATTAGAATTTGGCTGAAGAGTGCATTATCAAATTTGGATAACGATAACGACTTGACGGACATGTAAGAACACCTTCAAATAACGCCGCCTTTCTTGACTGCCTTATCGTTTCAGAAAGGGTTATGGACTTAAGAATCTATTATTCTAGAGGTAACCCAGATGAGACGCCAAACCAAACACCAATGACGTTGAATGCATAATATTCTGGAGATGACCTCAAGCGACAATTCATTCGTGGTTTTCTCAATCGCGGCCGGTACAAGTATTTTCAGGCCTATGCCGACATTCTAAGGAAACCTTTCGCCGATTTAATCACTAACACAGGAGTTGCTAAATGCGTCCTGTGAATTTTTCTACGACAGGTACGGTAGTCAGAAAATACTCGTCCCGAGAAGTCGAAAAGGCCAAGCAATCCCTTTCGGGTTACACTCGAAAAACTACCGTCTAAGGGTCAATTGAATGCGAGAAGAAAAGATGCGTCAAACGCACGGTCAATACTATTGAAAGCGGGAATATTAAAAGTCCCATTCCTCTAGTGGCGACAGAAAAAAGAGACAAAACGGCAAATGTGACGCCTAGTGTTTAGGAATTACTTCCGAAGTAAACAAACTCCTAAGAGTTAGCCTTATGAAGCTATGATTAGGCAACCGTATCTCGGAAAGACAAATTGCTTCTGGACTTCCATCGAGGATAACTGCACCACTTTGATGGGTTTACGCGAAACAACTTCTGCTGACTTTCTGCCGAGTTTTGGAGTAGCAAAAGACATCTTTTTTAAAATTAAAGGGTTCATAGCGAAACATTCCCCCAAATTAATAAAGGAAGATGAAAGAGCTGAACATAATATCAGGAATACAACCCGTTCTCGAACCATTCAAGCTCCAGAAGCTACGTCGGTCACTGGTCCTAAAACGAGGACGGACACTCCGATTAACGTAGCAATAATTTCCAATCTGACTTTATCACAAAAAACGCAAAATTACTCTCCTCAAACCTAGCTTAAAGAGTACGAATTCATGATGGCCGGAATGCGTAGTAATACTGCTCGAAAAATCTTCGAAGACATAATTGAGAGAAAATGCAGCAGTTTCGAGGTTTCGAAGCAACTATCAAAAAATTGGAGTGCCATGCCGGTTGAGGCCCACATCCACTGTAGTCGAGTGTAGCGTCTTGTCGTGACTGTAATAAGCATTGGGTTAACTCCTGAAGCAATGAATATGAAATACAGGAAGGGTTGAGTAACTAGTCAAATTAGAACACTTTACTGTACCACAGTTAAGAGTCTCCTTTTAGGTTTTTGATATTGAGGTCACATTTTAAGGCATAAGTTCAGTTACTTTCCGAATTTAGTCACCAATGTGCAGATCGTTCACCTATTCCTATTCTTCCCAGTATGCGATTTTTAAATTTTCTTATTCACGTCACATTCCATATCGAATTAGCCAAAACAAAGTAAAAGAGGCAAAAAAATAAGAAGTATTTCAGGTACGTCTATAAAATGTTTTTAATAGCGTTCATGCCTCAGTCATTCCATTAGCAATCAACAACGTACGAATATTCCTCATTCGTATTCGTTTTCGCATTCGTACAGATACTTCAAACCGAACATTCACAATTTGCATTCTGATTCTATTGCCACTTTATTTCCTTTACTTCGTGTCCTACATACCGGTGTAGAGAGACTTGCGTCCGCCAATAGCTTGGCGAATGTAACCCAAGTTAACTTCGCGTTAGGCCATAAAATTTCCCAACAAAACCCCTTACAACTGTCAGGCTGGATACCAGGTAGGTACTTACAAATCACAACAGTCGCCTAAAGCCAACTATACGAAGAAGCTCCTTACGGTTTTCAAAGCCTGACCCGTTGAGACTACCTTAAGTTGGGCCGAAGTTTTATGGCAACACACGATGGTGGGTCTTAAAGCCATAAAACTGAAAGAACTACAAGAATTCCTGGTCGTGTATGTGCATACGACCGCACATCCATCCGCATACTCATCGAATATCCTCAACATATCCATCCTTGTGCCATCCATTCATTCCCCATCTGTCTTCTTTGTACATTACGTTGGTAAACCGTAGGTAGATCCATAGTTCTGGACGAGCGCCATCAACTTATTTGCGTGTTACCAATGCATAAAACCGCGTTAGCTTCTACCTTCCGAGAACTAAACTCCAAACTCTAAACTTAGAATTCCAAATTGCAATCCCAATACCCAACCGTAAAACGGCGAATACGAATACGAATGCGACTATAAATTCCGATCCTAAGTACAGTTTTAACGTGTTAATTTCCTGAACGATTAGACACAACATTCCTTGGCAAGGCTCAAGGTATGTTAACACTTTGTCCTTTGGCCGAATGTGAGTAGTTGGGTGTTGAAGATGGAAGAAGGGACATGAACAACCTGGTACTTGGCACGAAACTACTCCAATTGTGGGACACAATGCCGGTTGGATTTGTACAGAGAATAAACTGACACAATGACAGCCGGATGGACAGATACAAATGTTGGGAAGGACGATTTGCATTGAAGTACGAGTACGAATAGGTGCACCTTAATAGTGTACGTATATATTACTCGTAATCGTGAGGTATTTTGAAAATGGTTTCGAAAAATATGAGTCTTCTTGTGATTTTATCATTGGCAATGGCAAATCCTGCAGGATATAGTTTTCTTCGGTTACCGGTTACTGCACCTTAACTACGAATATAAGGAAGACATCTCCTGTGTGAAGTTTGTTGTTTCCCACTAATCGCAAAGGCATCAGTACGTCTAGTCATCCTGCAGGGTATACGAGTATCGTAAAAGGGAAAATTAGATGTCATAACAAGGAAACATAAACACGAGAAAGTTTTGTCGGACGGAAGGAATAAGAAGAGACTTGATGTTGGTTGGCCTGGGTAGTCTGTTTCCAACACTACTGTCATTCTCACCCGGTGATACTATTAACCTGGTGCTTCCTGTAAATTGGATTATTCAAGGAGAAGGTGGCTGAAGGGAAATCTATTGGATTTGTTGCACTTTCACAATTCCACAGTTCATAGCCCCATGGCGAGGTGTTTTACGGGTTTTCATGGTCTCGTCCTTATTGATGTTGGCATTGTCGTTGTCGTTGTCGTTGTCGGTGCCGTGTTGTCTTAGTTTAAGTCTTCGTCTTGGTCTTGGTCTTGGTCTTGGTCTTCATCGTCCTGCACGTCGTAAGAGATATAAGAAGTGAATGCTTTTCGATCTTCTGCACAAGGATTTAGACTTTAAAACGAAGTAATTACGTGGTGTTGGTATACAATAACAACAATACCATTCAACCGGAAAGGATCAAGGGATTGAATGAGTAGAATAAAAACAACACACAAAGTGTGCTACATCTGGGAGACTGTTTTCTTTTCCTTCCTGCTGCCGGATAAGGAGAATGTCTTTAGCAATTCATTTTATTCTTGCACTTGAGTGGATTGAATGGATTTTTATGCACAGCCATTGGCTGTTATCGTATCTGTGGGTTCGTTGGGCATGGAGCTAGTTGGTCTGGTAAATTGACCAATACATGCTGTGAGATTAGCAGGGATTTTTCGATCCACCGAAGGTGGGTTCTATTGGTTGATACTTGGGTAAATGATGAAGAAACGGAAGTATTCGTATCTTTAGTACACATACGAGATTTTATCTTAAAGTTGGATGGTGTTGATAACGTTGAGTGCATTTTTTATGTCCTCAATGTAATTCTTAAAGAAATTGGCGTAGGTAATATGTTTTAATTTACTGGTTTAAGGGCATACAAATTAGTCTGGAAACAGCTCTAGGTGTCTGACTAGATAAAGCCCAAAGCAAACTCGTTGATCAGGGTGGATTATCGATGCTCTTGCAGGGCTCGAGGATGTAGTTTTACCAGCAACCTTACTAAGCCAGCAGAAAACAATAAAACTTATATTAAACACTGCTCATCGTTTAGCACTCGAAGGGGTATAGTAAAACAGGCAGTTCCTTCAGGATTTGCCTATGTGTAAGGACTTAATCTACTTTCGATGGCGTGGTCTAGATATCTATATAGAACACTTAATTAGATCGCATATCCTTTTTTCCGTAAGTAAAACATATAGAACTATGGATCCGAAATCGACTATCCATAACTGCTTGGTGGACCTCCAAGAATTTGGTTGGAAAGCTTTCAGTGCCTGCAGCACTAGTGACGCTCAGCTTTCAACTGGATTACTTCTTAATTGACTGATGCCAGTACAACATACAACATTCACGGCGTCTAAGTAACTATATTTACTTAATTCTAACGGAGAGCATGTGCTTATTTTGCGTTGATTATCCACACGTTACATCTTTTTGATATCCCCTGCCTGAAAGGATTTTCTCATAAAATCTCTTCAACTTCCCCGTTCCTCGTTTCGTCATCAACTGCGCTAGTTTTCTGCTAAAACATTGGTATGTGTGCGTTCACTGAAAGAAATCTATATCTTCAAGTTGTATCTGCTGCTTATTTGATACTACACAGACACCAGCTCTACAAATTGCCGGAATTTGTGAGTAGGAAGAGTGCATCGAAGTACATATCTATAACAGGGACATATCATATAGTCCTTTCTTTCCAATTAGTGTTAATCGTCTCCAACTCCGAACACCAAATTGCCTGAGGTCTCTTTTCACTTGAACCACCTACTGTAGGGTATTCTTTTATCCCATTGTCTCTTCCGAGTAGTAGTAGGTGTCCGTGATCGAAGACATTGGAGTGGCGTAATGTGTGCATATGATGCCGTAACACAAAAGTCTCTCACTCTATCAGCGTTCGAAATTCCCTCTTTCTGACAAGATGAACAACTGAAAGGAGAAACCAAGCTATGGTCTTAGCCTGACAGTTGCATCATCAATTTATTAGCTGTTTGTTTGTTTTTTTTTTCGTAAGAGTACTTGTAAAAGGATTTACCGGTTGTAGCTTCCATTTTTTTTTATAGGATTTCTCTGATGATCTGTGAAAGAGACCTGCTTCTAATGGCTTGACTCCGCAAATAGAAAATGCTGTACAGGCTCCACTCTAAAGGGCCACCTTCAGAGAAAGTTAAACGTAATAAGATCGCCTTTGGCTAAAGTTTGTATAAAATGCTATTGCCCCCCCCCCACCCCCGAAATTGGGGGGTTTTGGCCAGAATATGTCCCAGGAAAGGAATGCAGTCGGGTCTTGATGGATGGCACCAAAATATATTTTCGACGCGGTGCTAATGTATACCTGGAGGATGACAACGTTAGATTCCAATTTTCCTTAGGGAAATTTGTGTCTGTCTTCCAAGCGGATATCGTATATTGTGAAAAACCGATGAAGAGGGCGAACCCTTTTGGCTGAACCCTCTTATGACTTCCAATATAAATCAGAAATACAAGGCACCACTGAACGCAGTCTTATCTGGGTCCAAAATCATGAAATCAAATCCCTGACGAGCTTGCTAGGCAAGGTTCAGAAGCCAGTTTCTCAAGGTTCGCATTGTCTGCGTCATTGATTGGATTTTCCATAGCTAGTTGGGTCTCATATGAGCCTTACTGGCGATGGTATGGCTCTTCAGTTTGGCAGTATGACAAACGAATGCTTCCGGAGTCCTCTACTGCAATGACGAAAATACAGTAGACTGCTTCTTGTTATTTTACCGAGGAAATTCACTGGAACCAAGCTAAGGCAAGCATAATTGAAACAACATCGTGCGACGCTCGTTGTGATAGTGATGGTCATGTCATTTCTCAGAGGATATTTTCGCGTTGCTATTTTTTTCAATTCAGCAATCGTGCTTTTAAGTTTCACAAATCAGTCCAGTTTGGCCGAGGCCAATGCTATCTGGCTACCACAAGGTGATAGAATCAGCACCATTGATTTGTGATGGACTACATATGTACATCCTGAGCTACTCAAAGTAGCTGGAGATAATCTAGTTGGGAATATGCCCCAGCTCATTTTTAAGATATGGTAAGAGGAAAGCATGCCCGATGAATGGAATCTTATGAACGTTTGTCCGATCTATTAGAAAGAAGACCCTCTTAAAGGCCTATAAGTTAATGTTTACTGCAGTTACAAGCAGCAACGACATAAGCGCAAAAATCAGACTCAGAGCTACTCTCGCTAATCGCTCTTTCTTGTGAAACTAATCTGGCTTTATGCAAAACCTTTGTTAACCAAGTCTTTCTCCTTGGATGAAGAAGCACTTGACCCTTTCGAGAGAGAGAGATACTGAGTGTGATTCTCGGTCTACTGACTGACCTTACTTACCTGTTTAGGATGTCACTACAGTCTGCGGTGGAAGCATCTCTAGCCAGCTAGATCTTTAGCTAAGTCTGAGCTCCTCTACCACTTGCGTGTGTCACTTCAGTCGCTTTCTGCCGCTACTGTGCTGTCCCTTGTGTTCATCAGTTCTACATGACCCAACCATCTCAGTCGTTGGATCTTTATTCGTCTGGCTAATTCGACTGAGCTACTGAACAAATAATAGATTGTTGAGTTAAGTAAAGGAAACCGTAAGGATTATCATACCGGAGTGCTAATAGAAGACCAAGATAGGTAAGGTCATCCATCTAAAAGTCTTCAAAATGAATGATGTGAGGAAAGTTATTTTTTTGTTTCTAGATACTGTTGTCTAGGGAATCACACGAAACGAACCCTTCTCCCAAAACTAAGTCGAGTCTTGAGAACATTACGAAAGCTTTGCCTAGTAACTTCCTCTAATTCATAAGGATTGTGTGGCAGTTACTTGTACAACCCATTTTCGTCACAAAATATCCTAAAAGTCGCAGTACCAAGTTAAGACGTTTTAAAGTGATTTCACACAAAATGTCATTTGAATAAAGAACCCTTTGAACCTGTGAAGAGAGATGGTAACGGCTTCAGTCTTTAATTTGTTCTTTTGTATCTTTGGATCCTTATGTTCTGATATATTAGGAAAGTGAACTAATTATCGTGTCGTTTATATTTCCGGAAGGAGAATGGAGGTAAGAAATGAAAATTTTAGAACTCAGGGATATATAGTATGTACTTTCCGTCACTAGGATTAGAAGAGATACAAACTCATGGCCCGGTAATTTTTATGATAAAGTCCTCTCTTACGACCTAAGAGTATCCGATGATATCACCTGAGTTCTGGTAATTATAACTGATTGCTTTGACCAGAGCTGATTCCATTCTTTTTTGGAGGATTGTTGCGAGTTTCTAAAACAATGTACTACAATGGGTACGTTGCACTTATCGTGCAAGACTCTTGCTGAAAATGTCAAGGGGCAGACGAAAGCTTGACTTAATTGTTTTGGTTTAAAAGACAACAGATACAAAGTGTAACAATTGTTGCATTACATGCAATTTAAAGCTAACTGATTGGTCCCCGTACTACCATCTAATGAACACCCTCAGAAGCTAGGTCACACATTTGATGGAGCAGTAACTTGTACTGAATCAGCATTGCAAACTTGCATCTTCGAAAATAGTACTCTCAACATTACATTGAAATCATTTGTTGGACTGTGTTTTTATTGGCATTATTCAGACATCATTTGCTCATTTGCTCTCCCAACAAAACCTACACATTAAGCACAACAACAAGACAAAGTATAAAATCGTTCCATGCAATTAAAATTGCCCCAACACGAAGCAAGAGACTGGCTCGCACTTTATGAATTCCGATTCCACAATCTTTGAAGCACTCGCTTGCAGAGCGACGTCCTTTATACGAGTACCAAAAAGGAACATATTCTCGTTGGCAATAAAATTATTTTAACTTAAAACATTTCGCTGGCGTATACACGGTTTTAGTGTTTTCTGCGCTTCTTTGTGCTAATGATTACGACAAAGCGCATATCGCTCCATTTGTTCACAATGTTGTCATCATTTGCAACGAAACTCACACTTCTTTGAGCACATCCTTGCCGTTTTACACACCCAAGAAAGTTTGATTCCTTTCAACTGAGTAAAACACTAATCATTGTTCTGTTCTACTTTTACTCAAAATCATTTCTAGCCAAATTTTGTACTCGTACACGAATCTGTGTATGCATCTAAGCACCCGCATTTGTTAAGTACTTCATTTGTTCTGGAATTAAAATCCTGAAAGGAGTCCCTGCTTAAGAGCAGCGTCGACCGATAGGGATATCATTGCCATAACGCGCACTCTTTAATGTGAAAACTTTCGGATATCAGCACATATTTGACAACTGTGTGAAAAGCACTGGAATTTTGCTACTTTTCACTAAGAAAAAGGACCTCTTGGTATGGCTTCCACCAAAAATCTTAAAACATTTTGAATATTATATTCATAGACTCAGTCAGGCATGTATGGAGCAAATGGGCCGGGGAAGAGTGCAACGTGTATTTATACCGATGCCCGTACTTGTAATAGCACGAAGGACCTCAGCTTGAGGATGTGAAACTTTTGCACATAAAAGTTTCCTGTTTACTCTTTGGCGGTGGCATGGTGTTGCTGTTGGTGCTGGCCTTGGTGTAAGTGAATGTGCGTTTTTGTGTGTTTTTTTTTTTTTTTTTTTGGAATTCTTGGGAATCGGGTAGAGTTTCCCTTTATTTTTTGTTGTTTCTTCTTCTCCATGTTGGTGGGTGGTGGTGGGCAGGTTGCTGACGGGTCGATGTTTCGGTGGTTTGAGCAACCGAAGCTTGGCTGGCTTCAGTTGTTTTTATTAAGCGCCCAAGGATATAATTTATTACGCCCAAGTGAATAATCAAATAAGTTTTACGCAAAAGGAACACACAACTGTTTATCCTGGTTCCTCCTCTTGGTATTGTTTTTATTTGTGTGTAAAGGGTATGATGCTGCTGGTGTTGTACGAGTATGTGTGGTTCCCGCACTATTACCAGCTTGGTTTCACAGTGCGGTTTTCACAACTCGTCTCGATAAGAAGTTGCTCAAGTAATTTTTTTTTTTTATTCTTCAGAGTGTATCTATGTGTGTAGGTCTGTGTAAGCTCTAAAAGTGATGTAATTAAGTCGAAAACGAAAGGAGTTCCTCCCTGGATTCAGAAATTCTGTGCGTAATATTACAAAGTGAAGCTGGAAGCAATGTTACCAAAATGATAACGTACATTTCTTATTCCGACTTGTATTATCCTTACTTATGGTATATTTTAGTTCTGTGATTTCCGTTGTCGAGAAATGTCCGTGCATTCTTTTGAGTACACTTTGAAGCCTTTGATATATGTAGATCGATACTTAGCACTTTGGGTAGTGTATAGTGGTTGACCTCGTTGATCATGTTTTCACTGCCCTTTAAACTGTAATGATTCAGGCTTTACTTAGAAAGTTCACCAGGCAAATGTGGGTAGGACTAACGACAACAGTGTACGTTAAGAGGAAAGTAATAAATTTTTTTTTAATATTTTAATGCATACAAAGAAAGCAATACATCCGATACATCCAGTATTCTCTATTGTGGATTCTTTTTGAGCTGTGAACTTGGTAATTATTAACATGATTTCAAATTAACTCGGGCTTACGTCTAGAGCATGTGCCCATACGCCCTCAGTCGTACTTAAACAGCATTGAAACAATGCCCTTGACGTATGTCATTTGCTAAAGAAATTCTTTCAAAAATCTCCTGGATTTGAGTATCTAAAATTTGTTCTAAAAAGAGGGGAAAGGATATTGTCCGATATCTTCCGCCGATTGATGTTCTTTCTTATACAGTTCTGGAATGAGTACAATTGCTACTCTTTTTCTGTTTTGTGAATTAGATTAGCACTAAGATCCCGTCAAGACCTTGTGACATATTACTTATTTTAGTCACGCAAGCGACAAAAGGGATTTTTTGGAAAACTGATTTCTGCATTTGAACACTGGAAAACCTTCGCGTAATCCAAATGTGACCTTAGGCATCTGGCAGTACTTCGTACTCCCTGTGTATATTTAACAACAATACCCGGTAATTTGCCTTCCATTTTTGCTCGTCGCCACTGATTTACCAGAGGAGCATTTTCACATGCGATTTGCAGCTGGTCTCACCATCTCTTGAAAGTTACGCAATCGGTTTGGACACGGGGCTTAAGCGATTTTGGTTTTCTTGACGGTATAGGTTGACTTGTCATGAGACCTCTTTCGCTTACAATTTCCTTTCGGCTCCCTTTTCTTGTCCACAAAATATTTTTCATTTTTGTCAATTATTTTTCTGCAACCAGTGAGATTCCAATTGGATTCCAGCAGTGTGAACATCTACCCGTGGCAGAGCAAGTGAAATATCAAAACACATATAACCGAACATATTAGTTGTCGATATCTGGAAATACTTTGGTGAACTAAGGGGTGATTCAACTTGTGCAAGAATTGAAGCTAGGCGACTTGAATTTGCATACTTTCAGTGAATAGGCTCTAGAAAAACTCAATGAAAATCCAGTGTTTTATCGTGAAATTTTGTTCAGTGGTGAAGCCCATTTCTGGCTCAATAGATAAGTTAATAAACAAAATTGGCGTATTTGGGCTGATGAGCAACCCGAAGCGTACCAAGAGCTACTATTACATCCAATAAAAATAACGGTATGGTGTGGTTTATGGGCTGTTGGAATCATTGATCCATCTTTCTTCAAAAATGAGGCAAATCAGAAATGTACCGTAAGTGGTTACAGTTATCGCGCTATGCTAACGGACAATGTGCTTCCTGAAATTCAAGCACATGGTCTCGGTGAGCTCTGGTTTCAACAAAATGGCGCTACGATCCATACAGCGCGTGAAACAATGGACTTGATGAGAAATCATTTTGGTGATCACTTAATTTCACGTTTTGCTACGGTAAATTGACCGCCTAGATCGTGCGATATCACACCTTTGGACTATTTTCTCTGGGGATATGTAAAGTCTCAGGTCTTCAGGAATAAGCCAGCTACGATTGACGCTTTAAAAGCCAGCATTACTCGTGTTATCCGCGAGATATCAGTCGCTATGCTAGAACGAGTCGCCCAAAATTAGACCTTCCAAATGGACCACCTTAGACGTAGTCGTGGGCAACATTTAAATAATATAATTTTCAAAGGATAAATGCCATAAATTATTCTTTTAACCATTAATAAAAATTTTAATTTTTCTTTCAAATTTATGTATTTTATTTTACACTATAAATCAAACTTTGCGATGAATCACCCTTTAGAAATCGACTCCGAAAATACCAAAATACTGAACCTGTCTATATAATTGCAACAAACGGATGGTGGATTTCTTTTGATTTTGAAAATTTTGTTGTTGTGCTCCTAACGGAATTCAAACCCTGCTCGAACTAGGAAACGAAAATATAATGCTTTTTGGAGGTTTTGGTGGCAGAATAGGAAACCTGTTGCTATTAGCAGTAGATTTGGGGCTTCCAACGAGTTAGATTAACAAAGTCAGTCGATTGTAATAGGAAAAATTCTTTGAAATGCGTGAAGCCATTCGACTTACGGTAATTAACGGACGGTCTAAAATGATCCAAAACGTATTTGAGAAATTTTACTGTGTTGGTACATATTCGTACATCCCGAACGGAAAAATCATGGGTTAATCCGCGACAACCATCAACTTCGACTTCAAAACCAGATCGATTCGGCAAGAAGACAATGCTGTGTGTCTGGTGGGACCAGAAAGGTGTGGTGTTCCACGAGCTCCTAAGACCCGGTGAAACCCTTAATACAGATCGCTATCGACGACAAACAATCAATTTGAACAATGCGTTGATCGAAAATTACGGTAAGGTAATTTTGCTCCATGACAATGCACCTGGACACAAAACAAAACTGGTTCAGGATACAACCAAAGCACTTCGCTGGGAGCTGCTTCCCCACCAGCCGTATTCACCAGACTTGGCTCCTTCCGACTACCATTTGTTTTCATCGATGAGACACGCATTAGCTGAGCAGCACTTCGAATACTACGAGGAAGTCGAAAATTGTTCCGAAACTTCTTAATTTTTTGCCAGAAGAACCGTCGCATGAGCATCGCTCTTGAATGACGTCAGTGACGATCCCGATTTGCTCAAAATGGTCATAACTGCAGATGAATATATGGTTATGACGTCAAAACTGAAGCTCAGTTTTCCCAATTGAAACATCTAGGACAGCCACCAATATTGGTGTTCACCTTACTTTTTGAACACAGCTTGGTTTGTTATCAGCTCTTCTCCCTAAGGAAACCACTCCAAAGAGTTACCCTTTGGCTTCATTCTCGCAGAACAAACAGGGTTTTCTACCGCTTGGCTCCTCGGTAGAGGTACAGGAGCTTTATTTCACCCTCAGCTACATTCGTATTAACGTGTTGCATTCTAGTCTTTTTGACAGTCACCTGGTGTTGGTTGTGGTTTCAGTAGTTGGAGTTTTGTAGGAGCTCTTTATAATGAATCTCAGTCTATTATAACGATGCAATGAATGACATTTTAGGTCATTTAGCCGTTTCACCGCATTGTCACTACAAAGACCAGGTGGACGAGATCTTTCTGTTCCACTCTTAAGAGAACTTTCCAAGTGTACATAGGTATTTAGGACGCACTAAATCTATGCTTTGCGGAAAGACCACTCTTATGATGTGTGGTTTCAGAAATAAGTCTTTAAATTCAGACCACATTTCTCCTTGATTTTGTAGAAATGAATAGTCCGACTTTATTGAACTAGAGTTACCTTATTTCAAGGCTTGTTTGAACCTTATTTTGTTTTGTTCTTATGTGGCCGGTGGATTTTTCTGAAAAGTTGACTAGGTCTATGGCTACTTTCGTGCTCACGAATGGTATACATAACTCATTCAAAAGCTTGCTTATTGCATCTTCAGACAAAATGTCTGAGTCTAAGTCCCTTGGAAGGGGCTCCTTCCATTTCTCACTTCTCATTTCAGCTATAGAGTTGTCAACATACGTTTGATCTGCAGTTTCTGCTGCAGAAAGCGCGAGTGCAACCTGCTTTTGATGTTTTTAAATAGACACCAGTCTCTGAAGTTAACACTTTTGTTGGGTCAATTTTGCTTCCTCCGAGTACTTGAGCCCGTTTTGCTGGGAGGAAGGCTGGAGATGGCACCCTCCTAGCCATTCATCCCTCGGGGCTTGCTTTTTCAACTTGAAGTCGCTCATTTTTGACGGTGTTAGAACACGTGCCTAGAGAGAAATACTTCAATATTACAAACTTGGGAGCGCACGAATTAGCTGTGAAATAATCACCGTTGTCGGAGGTCGCTCCATAGAGGCAATGAATCCTCTTGTGTAAGTTACTCTTATGCATCGTCCTACTATATAACTTTACCTTATAAGTTCGCACTTGACCTCCATGCACAATCTGTATAAGAAAAACCGGACTTCAGTATGGGATGGCAATAATCTGCCAAATTAGTTCGAGCGTATTGGTATTAAACAAGAATGAATCATGAGCCCGCTGCTTTTCTCCTTATTTCTGAAAGATCTCAACAGTGCTTTAGCCGGTGGAATCATATTCGAGGGACAAAATAATAAGCTGCATCTATACGCCGACGATATCGATATCGTTAGAAGCGCCAAATATGATGATAATCCACGCTTACACGCACCTACAACTGGCCAAAATAGGCCATCTCTTGATCGCACTGACAAGGTGGATTAAAATGGAGCCGACTGGAAAATGGTAGTAATATCCGCAAAGGTTTGTTAGGTTATTGCAGATACGTGGGAAATATTTTCGTATCTACCATTACGTAATAGCTACGCATTCTATTGGCCAATACATCTTTTGAAAATTTAATGTGGATACTTAGGTCTCACATAATCGGGCATACTTGTTCAGTCTCCCTGATATGAAGTTCCTCAAGTACTCCACGTCTTTCAGAGAGCCTTCGTAAGTTATACGTACCATTTGCAATTATCTGTAATTTTATTGAAGGATTCCTATTATGCATCTCCACTTTCTATGCTGCGCAGTCTGTTTATGAATTGCAAGTGATGTAATTAATAATACTACAGCAGCAAGAGTTTCTCATTCATCGCAGTGCCTTAATGTTTCTATGCGTGATGCTATAGAGTAGTGCTAGGACACGAATTAACTTGGGTAGTACACGAGTATCCGTCACACTGTAAATTGACGTTGCATGAAGGTTCCAGTGTTCTGGTTTCAGTTTGCCAGCTTTCATCGTTCATTTTCTCAGTTTTTATCTTCATTTTTCCTGTTGCATATGGATGGAATAGTGGATGAGTGAAAAAGCGCTTGAGTGGTTTGAAGTATTCGCATCCTTGAACCGTATTTAAATTGAAATCATTTTTCCATGGCGGTGTTCTCCTGGGACCACAATCTACCTATCGTATCCAACACCGAATCGCCCCTCATCTCTGTTAGTTCAGAGCATTTAATCAGATTTTATCAGCAGAATCCCTTAATACCAACCGCACACATCCTGGCAGTAAGGAGGCTTTTCATTGTGCGTCAGAGTTTCTGTTTGCTTTTATCCGAACATGCTCGGATCTGTGTCGTGTCAGAGTGAAATGCGATTTTAATAGTGTGATTACGTTAACTCAATCTTGTGTGGTTGGTATAGGTGTGTACTCGTACCTAGAACAGATACACGACTTTGAACAAGTTCAGATTGAATCTAGTAATTTGAGGGGTTTGTCCTTTTTCCTGCTTTCAGGTACACACAAACACACACCATCCAATTGATGTCATCCTTGTTCTTGTTATTTTGCCCTAGCAAATGGGTTATTTATTATCCAGGAAAGTAAATTTTTCCACAATTTCCATTTCTTATTTCTGTTTTCTATTCTCTACTCTTTTCTGGGGGGGTAAATTTATTGCGTTTTAATGATCGCCCGAGATCGGCCAGGGGCTGGATTTGGGAGATGCGTATGGCGGATAGATTAGCATACTCGTACAAGGTAAATGGGATCGCTTTGAGAGAATGTCCTTAGCAGACACAGGATTTTCAGGATTTGCATACAAGAAAAACACAACAAAACAAAAAGGGGAAGAAAAAGTCCGCAATTTAACAATTTAAAAAGTATAATCAGATAAAGATAAAGATCTGGGGTGGATTAAGGCTTTTGTTGGAGTTATTTTCTTTTCAGAATATTCTCTTGCACTGGGTTTACCTTAAAAATTGGAAATTTGTTTCAAAGTTTTTTGGGATTGTTTTGTTTTCTTGAAGACTTCTGAAGAGGCTGGGCATGATTGTTGTTCACCTCTTAGAGGCTTAAGCAAATTTTTGTCTGTTAAAAAGGAAGATGAGACCTTATTTCAGAAACATCTACCAGGAGACACGTGGTAGTGGAAATTCAAGAGGTCTGGAAATGATAAGACGAAGGACTTGAAAAACTCAATTTGTGGTGAAATTTCGAGTTGAGCTGGACAACTCTCATTGTCCAAAGGCCAATGGAACGATATATATATATATATTAAGCTGTACCAAACAACTCAGTCAATGGACTGAAACGAGAACTATCGTCCTTTTTTACCAGTGTTTTCTACTATAATTCGGTGTGGACTGTTCTGTTTGAAAGCCTCTCTATGAGTTAATTTCCTTTTTTCGCTTCATTCGATTTATTTTCGTAAATCAAGGATAAGTATATTTGAAAACGACTTTATGGAACTGACTTATTGCCACTCATGACATGGGATAGATACAAATCTGTTGGTAGATTATGGCATTTATTTCTATAGGTTGATTCATCGTAAGGTTTGATTTAAAATGTAAAATCAAATACATAAATTTAAAAGAAAACTTAAAATTTTTATTATCGGTTAAAAGAACGATTCATGGCATTTATTTTTTGAAAATGATATCATGTAAATTTTTGCCATGACTACGTCTGATGTGGTCCATTTAAAAGGTCCAATTTTGGGCGACTCGTTCGAGCATAGCGACTTGTATCTCGCGGATTACACGAGTAATGTTGGTTTCCAAAGCGTCAATCGTAGACGGCCTATTTCTGAAGATCTGAAGACATATCCCTAGAGAAATTAGTCCATAGGTGTGATATCGCACGATCTAGGCGGCCAATTAACAGTAGCAAAACGTGAAATTAAGTGCTCACCAAAATGGTTTCTCAACAAGTCCATTGTTTCAAGCGCTGTTTTTTTGAAACCAGAGCTCACCGAGACCATGTGCTTGAGTTTCAGGAAGCGTGTAGTCCGTGAACATGGCTCGATAACGGTTACCATTGACGGTATTATTTTGATTTGCCTCATTTTTGAAGAAATATGGACCAATGATTCCACCAGCCCATAAACCACAGCATACCGTTATTTACAATGGATGTAATGGGCTTCATCACTGAACAAAATTTTACGATAAAACACCTGATTTTCATTGAGTTATTCTAGAGCCGATTCACTGAAAATATGACGCAAATTCATGTCGCCTGGCTTCAGTTCTTGCATAAGTTGAATTTTGTACGCTTTTACGCCGAGACCCTCACGTAAAATACGCCAAGTTGTCGAATACCCCAAGCCAAGCTGCTGAGAATGACGACGAATCGATTCGTCACGATCTTCGCGTACACTCTCAGCTACAGCTGCTATAGTCTCTTCACTACGTGTTGGATGTGGTCTAACCGGTCGAGTATCATCCACTAATGTAAATTGAGACACAAATTTGCGAATGGTATTGGCAATAGTGGTTTCAGCAGGTCGATTTGCTCACAATAAATTCCTCGTCTTTGCATTATAACTTGCCAAACGATACTGAACAAAAATGACAAAGCATCTGTCAAAAAAGCCTATTGAAAATCAAACCTCACGATGTATCATTAGCCATTTGGTATAGGCAAGATTGATGCGAGGAAGAATTTAATGAGACATTTTGGGTTTCAGGCATCTCAGAGAAGGCCTGTTTTCACCTGATTGCCTCTACCAACTCTTTAATCAGATTTATGAGCAATGTCCTACCACGACCTAAAGATCAATTTTGATGATTTTAACGTTACGTCAAAAAAGGAGAGAATCGTCGCTAGCGCAGTTGGAAAATACATTTAACCCACACAATTTTCAAAAATTGACTCTTAGTAAATAAATTTGTGGAAGGTCAACATTAAATCATAGCTAGAACACATTTCCTCTACCTCAATATCTCCAAAGGGTGGCATTCCGCCGATCGAAATATTATCAACTTGATTCCCAGCGCTCATCAAGTGTGCTACCGCATCCGTATGTATATAGAAGTTCTTCCGTATTGAATACACAATCTCACATAATATTCCTACAGCAACCATGGGTGTTGAATAAGCCTACCTATGATTTTTAACGTTTAAGGTTGAAAGTACTTTCAGATATCTCCATTTCAGACAATAAGAATTCATAGGATGCAAGATTTTGACATCTTTTTGAAGAGGAGAAATCCACGTAAAACCAACTAGATGCGATATAGGAAGAGGCTTGGCAAGGCTCACGTAAGCTCACCTCAAACAATACCTAGAGGAAATCGTTTAGAACCTAAAGGGTAACCTCACCAAGTCTTTTGAAGTGCCGATCGATCGTTCCTTGGTGAAACGCAGATCTGTAGCGACTTCGTAAGAAAGCAACAAACTTCCAAACATTGAGTCGAAAGTAGATACTTTCCATCTCATGCTTGAAGCTCACTTCCCAGGTATATTTCACCGGTTGTGGTGACGGATCCGGCCATTAAACATGCTGTTGCTTCTTTTAATGGCTACAAGTGGCCTGGCACCGATTTCATATACCTAGTAGCTTTGACAAAAGATATAGATTAGCTACTGGGAACTCTGAAAAGAATATTTGATGCTAGCCTGGAACTGTACATGAGAACATACGGAAACCCTGGCGAACAATGAGAGTAGCCTTTATACCGTAAATTGGAAAAGGACCAATAAGTCTGACCTCCTTCATGTTGACGAGCATGGCGAGAATGTTCAAGATCCATGTGCATCCACATGGATGCATTAAAGATGCAGAAGAAGAAATATGCTTTGCGCATTCGCAAGCACAAACTTTTGACGCCATGTGTAACTCGTCGTAAACGAATTATTACTTTTGTAAATATGGTAAAAGCAATGCTGGTGAATAGAAAAAGGAACAAATGCGGCGATCTGTCTCTGTTGCATGTTGGTTGACTCACTGCTCAGCGCCCTCAATAGCAAATGCAGCTCTAGGCATGATCGGCGATTGCTGCACTAGTAATGGGCTTTAAAACGATCCTCTCAAAACTGAGTTTGTTTACTTAACGATAAGGATGCCTCACTCATATAGTACTTTAAGCCATCACTACCCAATTCTTCAAAGAATCTAAGTATTTGGGTATTATCCTGGACAGCAGACTTCACTCGACTTAACATGTTACATCAAAAGTCTTTAAGGCGCTCTCGGTTTTCTACGAAGCAAAGGAGTTATCGGTTATATAAAGGGACTATTGCAGCGAAGTCTCATTTAGATCTACTCGGCTATAGCAAGGCTAATTATAACCTACGCGTCGGTTTTCTGGTAGAATTGGATCTCACGAAAACATCTGTGGCGGCAACCAAGCTGAATTTAGATTCTTTCTAAATACTCTTACGACTTCCAAGCTAGTTCGAGAATGCAAGACATCACTGAAGGTAGTCGGAATGCTGAATTCGCCAAGTCTTGTCAGGGTCCGAGATCACAATGAGTTCGAGGAAAGTGAAAACGCCGATGAACTTATAAGGCAAAGTTTAAAGGAGAGTTTTTCAGTAACAGAATCTACGTTAGGTCTGCCTGCGTCCACGGTTAGGGCTTCCATTGACAGTTGGGTTTCATATGAGTACGACTGGAGATGGCATAACTCCCCAGATTACAAGCAGACTAAACGAATTTTTCGAGACCTCTCTAGGAAGTACCTCAGGAAGACGCTTAATGGCGTCGTAATGAAGTACTACAATTTAGCTTAGCACTTAAGTGTGCCGGGTATAAGCGATACAATATCCTGCGGGGATTGCTGTTAAAGCACAACCTCTGTGAATGTCCGGCATACGCTCCCATCAGGCTGCAGGTACTCGGCGTAAACTTAGTGGGGGTCAACACCCACTTTTTTTTTGGAAAAAACGAGCAACTATTGCTTTGTATTGTAGACACGTGGGGATTTTTTATGGGAAAAAATATCTTTCAAGTGACCGCTTCGGCTCTGCCTTTCGACCCTCATCCTTTTCTCGAAATTTTACATAACTGAGGCCCTATCCGGGCGATGGCGGCTCCAAAGTTCACTCAGATTTGGAATTGTTTGCGGATAGTTAGCGAAACAACTAATGATTTGACTGACTGATTTTAACATAGTCCCAAAGAAAAAAGTCTAACGGTGTTGTGTAAATAGCCAGCACTTTAAATAAATAAACCCAATCACATCACAGTCAAATTGATGTCTCACTTATATGGGAGAGAGATTATGGTGTCCTAGTCCTTTTCCTTCTGGATTGAATCAAATACAAAAAAGTGTAAAACTTCAAATGGTAGTGGCCATGCATTATCCCTGCGCAATTAAATGCCAAAAGACAAAAAGAAACAATGTCTCTTATACAGAATAAAACCAACGCCCTTTTGCAAGTAGTGTACAAGAACTACGCGTTATATACTTCTCTTGAGATTTGACTTTATCCACTTACACTTACAAAGATAGCTGCAGACTTTTCAAGGCTGCTCTTACTATGGTCATGTCATCAACCATCAGAATCGAAATTTTTTCATCTTCACGCAAATTATGCACATCGATTTTCCCATCATTTTTAATCATCTCGTAATGATAATGAAAAATTCAGGATACCTCTAAAAAGCTCCGTCTGGATCCTTGTGTGCTTTTTGGGAAGCATTTCGGAGCAAAAAAAAAAAATAAAATAAAATAAAATAATAAAAACGCCAAACGACGAAGAAAGAAGAACAAAAACGAACTTTCATACATATTCGATTGAATGTGAACTTTTATGGCTTGGTAAATGTATCCTCCAGGATGTATGTATATATCATGAATAACGGTATACACAAGACAGACTGAATAACGAAAATGCTTCGCTACGAATGAGGATATTCGAATTACCATTTTATAACCACCAAGCCGTGAAATTGAGTTAAGACGATATTAAACGGCTCTAAGACGATTATTTCCTGATAAAAGAAGAGTGTAAAAGTTTAAAGGACGAAAGAATAATGACGTGGCAGTTAAGGTTCCGCCGCCACCGATCATCTACCATCTATATACCACTCACCGTACAACACCATCATATCCACCGTCAACGGCCAGATGGGCCATCCACAGAGAATGGAAAAACTTTGCTCATAATATTATTTCAATATCGCACTGAAGGTCCTTGGATATTCAAAAATCGGATATTCGATGAGGTTGCTTAATGGAAATGACAAAAATGGAAATCATTTGGGCATTGTGAATTTCGCCTGAGACTGATAGAAAGGCACAAAGTCAATAGAAAACAATAATCGAGCAGTTTGTTTAATGGTCCAATAAGGACGCGCCAGTCCTTATTTTAAATAAAAATAAAAAACAAAAGTGAGTGGAAAAAGTGATTTATATTAAAATAAAGAAAAGGACGAAGCAGAATGAACTGCAATTTTATTGGCATCCAATAAATATAATCAGGGAAGGATATAAAACAAGGGGCAGACTTTGAAAATCTGACATACGGGCGACCGATTTTTGAAACGCCGTGTTAAAATTCGATTGGCCAACTTGGGTCTGTTCCTATTCTTATTCTATTGGTTTCAGTGGATTCCAGGAGTGGGCAAAACTAATCCTGGTTATATGTAGAATTTAAGCCCCTACCTGATAATTTGATTAAGATAGCGAACGACGCAGCATTATCATAGTTTAAAGTCCTGTCTTAGTAGATACGTTGAGTAACTTTGGGTATTGTGGATTTGTGCTTTATTTGCCAAGACACGGGTGGTCTGACCGCTCTCTTAATTTTTCGGAGTGTAAACAGAAAAAAAAAGTGCTACGCTCTTCTCTTTATTGATATTATCAACCTAAGTCGGACAAAGTTCTTACTTGGGTGTGCAGGTAACGTATCCGGTAGCGGCACATGCTCGTTACCCGAGCCTCTTCATGATAAACTCTTAAAGTTTAAAGTAAAGGTAAAGGAACATGCGCATGTCACATGTCATATGAACTCCATTACCTTGAATATTTCTCTTCCCATGAATATTCGCAAATTCTTGGGGATCACATTAAATGCATTTCCTTCATGATCGTGGGAATCATGCAAAGTCGCCATTAGAACTTGTAATATTGTAGAATAAGTTATCTTAGGATTGTATAAAAATTGTTAAGTTAGTTGATAAGTGCCCGCTGAACAATAAAGTGTATCTGTTCTTTTTTAAAAAGTCTCTCGGTGTTTCCAAACTTATAAGTGGTGCAGTCGGTAAACCTAAAATCGAAAAGTAAAGTTTTCGGTATCAATAAGAAACTATATTTAAAAAAAATCGAAAAATCAATATAATCAGGAACGCAGAAAGAGTTTCTGAAAAAAAAGTAAATAAGTCTTACATCGGAGAGGTTAGAGCGGAAAAAGATAAAATAAAAGTGAAGTTTTTTTTATCTGACTGTCAACTCAAACCACCAAAATTAAGAACAAAGATAAGACTTTCAAATTCTGGCCAAACATCCCAGACACGGAGCAACAGAATCTCGATCGTTTGATACAGGCTATCGAAGCCTTAGCACTTCGTAACCTAGTGCAAGAACAGAGTCGCTCGGTACGAATACTTGAAGTAATATCTTATATTCGGGAATTCAATGGTGACAATGAAACATTGACGCAATTTTTAAATGTTGTGGGAAACCACATCGGAGCGGTAAATGAAACTGAAAAATTTTGGCAAGCGATCTATAACACAAAAAGAACAGGACGTGCAAAAGAACTACTTCTGCATAATAAACCAACAACGTGGGATCAAGCCAGGGATCTACTCAAACAATATTTTAGACCTCCGACTAGCTATAGGACGTGAAATAGAGACACTTTATGCTAAAGAAACAGAAAAAAAAACAAAAAAGAGGACTAGTCAACATAATAGGGAAAGGCCAAAAATTGTTGTTTGGGACAATGGACAATAACGACAGACAGGAAATAGCAGACCATCTTAATGTATTAGAAACAAATCAAGAGAATATACAGGGTGACTGACTCGAACTGCAACGCTTTAAAATGCTATATTTTTTTTATTTTTTGATAAATGTTATTGTGCCAAAGCAAAAAATGTTGGAAAATACATTAGTTTTCAAATTGTATTAGTAGTTTTCAATATGTCCACCTTTGGCGCTAATAATGGCCTTGAGACGGCCGAAGAAAGCATCGCACGCTGCACACAAGTGGCTCGGCGTTATTTTGGCCCATTCCCGGCAAAGTGCTTGTTTGAGGTGGTCCAAATTTTGGTATTTTTTAGTGCCAACCTTCGCCTTCAAAATACCCTAGACAGAGAAATCCAACGGATTTGCAGCCGGAGAATTTGCAATCCATTGTGTTGAAGAACTAATTTTTAACCAATCTTGGTTGACGCGCGCTTTGTGAGACGGTGCCGAGTCTTGTTGAAATATCGACAGTTTCCGACCGAAATGATTGTTTGCACAAGGCTTCAATACTGCCTCTAAAACAGTTTTAAAGTATACGATCGCATTAATTTTGACGCCACGGTCCAAAAATACGAGCGGAGAGCGACCATTGGCGGTTATGGCGGCCCAAACCATCACCATCGGTGCTGCCTGCTTTCTGATGGCCGTCTGAAGGTGTAAATTTTCGAATGACCTCTCTGGCAAGTAAACTCGGTCATTTTGTTTGTTGACATATTGCTCGATAACAAATGGCGACTGATCGGAAAAAAACAAATTCGGCAACTCAACACTTTCTGTTGCGGTGTAAGATCGTGTGCTTTTTGGAACTTCAATGGCTTGAGCCTAAGCTCATTTTTCAGTGTTTTCAGTGTTGCATCCGTTCCAACGATATGTTGAGCTCACTAGCTATTTTTCTTCCACTTTGACGTGGATTTCGCTCAGTTCGAGCATTCACTTTCCGAACCATTTCTGCCAATGTTGCTGTTTTTTTTTATTATATGACCACCTTCATAACGTTTTGCAACACTGCCAGTATCACGGTAACGAGCTATGGTTCGAGACACAAATGATTTATTCACGTTGAGGTGCTGGAGGGCTCTAACGATAGATACTTGTGGTTTTCCAATAAAATATAAAGCAATCACACTATCACGTTTGAATTTCATTGAGCTCACTGTCATGAACGGTTTAGAAATTATAGCAGTCTAAAGTTGGTTGCAGTTCGAGTCAGTCAGGGTGAAGTAAATCATCTTAATCAAAAGATACAAAACAATGTGCAACTTAATGAAAGCATATCCAATCTCAAATCCGCCATAGAATTAGATAGAATAGTATTAAGTAAATCATATGTAGAATTAACGGAAAATGAATGGAGATTTATCTCACAACAACTGAAATTAGCCCAACTAGTAAAGTTAAGAATATTAGAAGAGCATTTAAATCTCGGTGTTTCCAAACTTATGAGTTGCATGACTTTTTTTGTGCGTTTTTATTGTGAATAAGACGATGGGATGCAGATATAGTGCGAAAAGCTGTGAAAGTTGTAAGAAATAGAGAAAGGGGATTCAAATAGCATCAAAAACATACTGTGTCCCACATGCAACCTTTTACAAGATGGCTCGAAGTGATAAAAATGTTGATAAACTAATTGCTACGCCGCACAGTGGGGCAGAATAGGCTCAAAGTTGGCATCAAATCAACCGATAAAGCTAGAAGCCTGAAATTTCTTCTGATGATTATTGAAACTGTGTATAAGAAAATATCCAGTCCACTCATGGCCACGCCCACAAAAACGACCCATAAAAAACACTTCTTCAGTTACAATTTTGTATAAAATCGATTTATTAATATTATCTATGTATATGTAAGGGGTTTTTCAATAGGGACTTGACAACTTTGAATTTAATTTGTGAACGCACTCTTTCTCTAATCATCAAACTGTCACTGTCAATTTATTCAGTAAACTCAACATTTTCATCATGGTAAAGAACACTAACGAGCAACGTCTGCAAATTATAAAAAAATTCTACAGATATTCGGAGTCGGTGACTGCAACTTTAAGAGCGTTAACTCCAATTTTCGGTCGTAATTGTCGCCCCAGTAGACTAGAGTCTACATATTCGTTGTGTGATGTTGCTGTCAGTGAGACAACGGGTTGGTCGAAGTGTAGAAAATATCGCTGCCGTTCAGACGTCCGTAGCAAACGATCCAAATCAGTCAATTCCACGGCGTTCTCAAGAATTGGGCATCGCTCAGACCATATTATAGCGTATTTTGCGTAAGGATCTTGGTTTACACCCATACAAGATCAAGCTGACCCAAGAATTGAAACCGATAGACCATTTGAAGCGACGTACGTTCTCCGATTGGGTTCTGAAGAAGATGCGCCCAGATGATGAATTTCATCGAAAAATCATCTTCAGTGCCGAAGCTCATTTTGGGCTCAATGGGTTCGTCAATAAGCAAAATATACGTTATTGGTCGGATGAAAACCCACATGTGCTTCATGAATCACCACTTCATCCATAAAAAATAACTGTTTGATGCATGTGGTTTCAACGGGATGGTGCCACAAGCCACACAGCACACGCTACAATCGATTTATTGAAGAGTAAGTATGGTGAGCGTGTTATCTCAAGACATGGGCCAGTCGATTGGTTCGTTCGTGCGATTTAATGCTGTTTGACTATTTTCTGTGGAGCTACGTTAAGTCATTGGCTTATGCCAACACGCCGACGACGTTGGAAGAGCTCAGAGCCAACATTGAACGCGAAATAGCGGCCGTTGCGGGCGAAATGTGTGGCCGAGTTGTTGAAAATTGTACTTCAAGCCAATAATAAAGCACATCACATCAGTGCGGAATCTACCATTCCGACGTACGGAATTGCCAATAGATGAGCTCACTAGGAATATCTATTTTTCTGTATAGTGAATGCCAGACTGTTATTAAGTACGGTAAGGGGAAACGGTCTAATGAGAACGGGTTTCTGCTTCCCTGTCGAACATAATTTCTGCCAAAAGGATCGACCCAAATAAAACACCGAGCTCAACGATATGATCTATTTTCAACTCGTCTGTGTATTGACACTGCTTAAGTTTCACTAAACGGAACCAAGTATTCCGTAATATCGGTGTTAAAAGTTGCTGCCTGGGAGATTTTTTTCATGTCGTTGAATCGAGTCCTCAGTAAGACAATGGTTTTATGTGTATGGCATGTGGTGCCCTCCTTATGGAACCACATATCCTTCGGATCAACGTCTTTTATGTTTTCGAAGAAATAATCACTGATCATTGTTTGGTAACGTTGGCCATTGACTAAAACACGAGCTTCCAGCCTCATTACGAACAAAAGGACCGATAATCCCACCACAGTAAAGGCCACGTGCACATTTGTAGGCGTAATTGAATCTCATGAGTCTCTTTGGAATATTTCGCACTTCAGCAACGGCAGTTAAAACCCTAGTGACTAAACACGATTTTTCGACCAAAACGAGCGTCGACTTAAACCTGCTAAGAAGTCAATTTATGAATTCCCGTAACAAGTCGTTCATGGGTAATGGCTTGGTGGTTTAATTTCGCTTTTATCTTAAGCTTTGGAAGTACAATGGCCGGTCCTAGAAGTACCCGACCCAACAAAGAAAACACAACAATTTTGGAAAAAATTTATTTATTTTTCAACATAATCAACCTTCAGCTCTATACACTTCTCCCAGCGATGTTTAAAAAGTTCGATACCCTTTTTATAATAAGAACTGTCTGGTTCCTCAATATAGCCATTAACTGCCGACATCACTTCTTCATCTTTGGAAAATCTTTGATCACTGAGCCATTTTTTCAAGTTTGGGAACAGAAAATAGTCTGAGGGGCCTAAATCTGACGAATAAAGTGCATGAGCTAGCAATTCAAACTTTAATTCATTAATTTTGCCCATTGCAATAACGGATTTGCGAGCTGGTTTCTCCTTAGCCAAATGCGGCCGTTTTTGCTTGATTTCTTCGCTTAAAAGTTGCAATAAGTTTGCATAATACTGGCCGTTGATAGTTTTTCCTTTTTCAAGATAGTCAATGAAAATTATCCCACTAGCATACCAAAAAATCTACGCCATGACCTTGCCTGCAGATGAAACGGTCTTCGCCTTCTTTGGAGTCGGTTCTCCTTTTTGAATCCATAGATTTGATGGTTCTTTTGTTTCAGGTGTAAAGTGATGGACCCATGTTTCATCCATTGTTATGAAAAGGAGCAAAAATTCTACCTTGTTGCCATATTTTTTCGTCGATGATAACGATCGTCACGTTACTGTGAATCGTCAGCATTATCGCGCTATGATCACCGATTATTTTTGGCCCGAATTGGAAGATATTGACTTGGACGACATGTGGTTTCAACGGGATGGTGCCACAAGCCATACAGCACACGCTACAATCGATTTATTGAAGAGTAAGTATGGTGAGCGTGTTATCTCAAGATATGGGCCAGTCGATTGGCCGCCTCGTTCGTGCGATTTAACGCCGCTTGACTATTTTCTGTGGGGCTAATTAAGTCATTGGCTTATTCCAACACGCCGACGACGTTGAAAGAGCCCAGAGCCAACATTGGACGCGAAATTGTGGCCTTTTCGGGTCGTTGAAAACTGGGTCCAACGAATCGACCGCTGCAAACGTGTCCGCGGTGGCCATATGAACGAAGTCGGGTTCCATTCATAAATGTTTTAATTGTACTTCAAGCCAATAATAAAGTTTTTGAAATATGTCAAATGGATTGCCTGTCAAGTCAATCGTTGTCAAGTCGTTATTAGAAAACCCTATACATATGTTATATTATTGTTATTATTATTATTATAATTTTATTAATATATAACTGAATTAGAATATTAATATTAGTGCTTCAGCGCTAGCTACCAGGGCTTTCGGCTAGTTGTATGTAAAGATGAAGATTAAACAAAGGTATAAAATAAATACATGTTTCTACATATGTATGGATACGTATTTCTATATGTTCTTTTTAAGTTTAAGAGTTGTTAGTATTTTAAATACATTTTTTATATTTTGTTCTGAGGGAACTTTTAATAGATCGGCTATGTGGTTTTTGGCAAATAGTTGCATAACAGTTGAATTTATTTTGTGTCAAAAGGTACATAATGGTTGTTGATTTGGCTGTGAGTAATGTTGTGTGTCCCAACAGGAGTCGTATGAAGGTCTTAACATGTTTAATTGGATATGGACTGGATAGAGTTCTTTTGCAGCTTGTGGACTTATTATCGAGTAGTGGTAAACGTAATCCTTCCACTTATTTATTCTTTTCCCTTCAAAGTTTCGAATTAGCTTAATTTTAAGGTCTTGCTTGCTGTAGGTATGGAACTAAAGGACTGGATCACTTAAAGCTGATTTTGTAGCTGTGTCTGCTGCTTCGTTGCCCTTAATGCCGACTTGTCAGGGTATCCAAACAAGTCTTAGCCTCTTGTTGTGCGCCATCAATTTGTCTCTGATTTTTTCTATGAATTGGTTCTGTGGTTAACATTTTTTAGTGCTGTGACTTCTTGTTCTTCTTGTTATTCGCCAGCAAGATGGCTTTTAAAATGGCAAACGCTTCAGCGGAAAAGATAGAACAAAACTCAGGTAGCAGGCCTTTTGAAATTGTTGTCCCTTCTTCGTTTACTACTGCAAAAGATGTCCGAAGCGCAGTTTTTGAACCATCTGTAAAGAGGAAATTCCAATTAAGCGCTTTATATTTCGCTGCTATTTCTCGCTATTTGTGTTCGTTTTGGCGTATTTTTCGAGATCGGCGTAAATGGTGTCTTTAAGGAGGTTCCACGGTGGATGAAGTGTTCCTCTTTTTGGTTGAATATATATAATGGGATGTTAAAGGATCTTGCATACGAAATGATTTTGAAAGAGAAGATGAGTATTTTTTAGTCCTCTTGGAGCGTATGATTTTTTTAGCTAAGTTGTGTATCGGTGAATTCCGAGGTGAATCTACCTTCTGTATAATGAGAGTGGTAAGGTATGCAATACGCTCCGAGATTAAGCGCAGACCAGTTTTGGTTAGGATGTTTTTTATCAGTGTTGTCCTGAATGCTCTGAGGGCGGTTCAAATCGTAGCATGGTAGAGAGATGAGATAAGCTGGAGCGATTTTTGTTTTGCCATAGACAGCGAGGCCGTAGTTGATTTTGGTGAGTATGACGGATCGTATGACATTGAAAAGAGAGTTATTGTAATATTACAATTTTTTTCATATACACACAATGATTCTTAAAGCTAAATTTACAGTCAAAGATGATCCCAAGAATTCTTAAACAATTAACATTTTCAATGAGTTAATTATTTACATGGACTGTTAGTGATTTGCTGCAACTGGTTTTTTTTTTTTACAAATTTGCAAAATTTTACTCTTATCTGGGGAAATAATAGATCCAGAGTGGATCCCCCAACTTAATAGGTCTTTAATAATGTTTGAAAAATCAGTTGTTATTGAAGTTAGGTCTTTAAGTTTAGAGAATAGGATAAGACCATCTGCGTACAATGAGTAGTAAATTCGTTTGTATTTTTCTATTATACGGCTTAGTTGGTTAAACACAATAATGAAGAGCATAACTGAAATGTTGTTCTTAAGTTTAACGCGGAATTTTATATTTGAGAGGAACGATTTTACGTATTTGAGCATTTTTGGACCGATCTTCTAATCCATTAGTTGTTTCATAACTATATGGATTCCGATACGGACGAAAGCTCTTTCGAAATCAATTTACAGAATTGATACGTGATTTTTTTCAGATACGGCTGAGGAGATAATATCATCAAGGTTTAAAATTGCATCCATGGTACATCGCCCATGTTTAAAAGTCACTTGATTTTCGTTGATAAGATTATTTTTTTCTAAAAGCCAATATAACCGTCTGACTATGGTTTTTTCTAAAAGTTTTCCTACGGATGGCAGGAGAGATATTGGGCGATATCCGGCTGTTTCGGTGGGATTTTTATTTGGTTTAGGTAGAGGGACTGTGCTTGGTTGTATAGGTTAAGAAGACGTGTTTTTTTATAAAGGTGGGGTTTTCTTAAACATACTTAGTGTAGGATATGCGGTCAAATCCTGGTGTGTTCTCCTTGGTCGAACTGAGACAGCTTTCAAACTCGATTATACTAATAGGAGTCTCAATTATCTCAGCCGATCGATCAGTGGTGTAGGATGGAGATACTGTTTTAAGTCTACTTTTTTCGAGAAGGAATTCGGAATGAAAGTTGGAGTCGTCTGATAGATTTGACCACGTACTAGCAAAGTATTCTGCTATTTCAAGTGGGGATAATAAATCTTGAGATGATGTTTTGATCATTTTTATTACAGGGGACATATAAGTGCCAGTAAGGCTCTTAATATCAGCCCATAATTTCTTCGAAGACGCATTAGGGTTAATATTAGAGGTAAATTTTTTGAAGCTCTCAATTTTTTCCTTTGGTATTTCTTAAACCTTTTCCAATAGGTTTGTTTGGATTGACTTAGCTCTTTGAGGTCTTTGTTCCACCAAGGAACAATGGGCTTCATTTGTTTATCATTCGATTGTTCCTTAGATTGAGGAATCGCAATGTTTGCAGCAAATCGAATAAATTTTTGTATAATGGCGGCTTCTTTTTTTATGTTGCTTGACATTTCCCTATCAAATAGGAAAGTTGAAATTTCAGTTTGGAATAAGTTCCAGTTTACATTATCTAATTGAAACCTTCATGAGATTAATTTTTGTCTTTCCTGATTGCTCAGACTGATTTCAGTCCTTATGGGGTAATGGTCGCTGCCGTGAAGATCCGAATCAATTGTCGATTAGGTATTTGGGAGTAGAGCTGAGGATATTAATGATAAATCGACATGGGTGAACGTGTTATGCGTCGAAAAGTGAGTGGGGGAACCATCATTTAAAATGGCTAAGCCAGAGTTATTTATAACCTGTTCAATAATTCTTCCACGATAGGTAGTACGGGTAGAACCCCGTTTGAATTAATGACTGAAAAACTGTGTGGAATCGATTTATGGACCAGTCAACTAGTACCTTGCTTGGTTGTTCTTCTCTGGCTTTGATTATGAAAAAAAGGTGAGTAATGTTTGGGGCAATAGGGCTTAGGATTGTTTATTATATAGTTTTTAGGCGTAGTAATAATAGAGTGTGTGTGTTTTGAAGTGTGTAAGTTGATCAGAGTGAGTTGCCGGTGCTTGCACTGGCCGATAGAAGACCGAAACCATCTCTGAATGGATGGCACCGTTCTTATTCCTGCCAGTGCAAATACCGACATTAATTTTGAATTAATGTTTAAATTAAAAGTTGTCATCTATATTTTTTTAGAGCTGATCTAGTTGTTTCAGCGTACGGTATTCTGATGAATTGTGTTTGGAGGGAGTTTTGTAGATTGTAAGTGCGCTTGGCTTCAGCCATACTGTACTTGTACCTGGTTTTTATTGTTAGGATTTCTTTATTTTGTTTATATTTCGGACAGTTAGGGTCAGAGGAAGTATGGGTGAAAACGAAGCAGTTGGCGCATATGGTGCGTGTGCATTTTGAGGGAGAATGGGGTGGAAGATTACACGTTTCACATGCAGGGTTCTTATTGCATCTCTTCATAGTGTGCCCGAGTAGCTGGCAGTTTTTGCATCGCATTGGATTAGGAATGTATTCGTTCACTTTCGTTTTGTACCATCCTATTTCCACTGAATTTGGAGGTTGATACAAATCGAATGTGAAAAGCATCAGGCCAGTGGAGCGGGACTTGCCTTCAAATTGCTTTGCTAATTTGTAGACTTCAATAACACGTTGTGAGCTCATTTCAGAGACGATTTCGGCTTTGGGAACATTGATTAGGCATGGTGCGTAAACTTAACTGTTACTGGGCATTGATTCGTAAAGTTGGAAACAGCAATGAACTTCTCAGCAATTCTTTTATTTTTTGTGAGGATAAGTATCTTACCATCTTGAAGTTGTGTAACACATTCGTACTCTTTGCTAATTGCGTCTATTGCTTTCCTTAAAACAAAAATACTCACACTTGTAAGGGGTTTAGTTTCATCTTTTGGTGAAATCAATATAAATTTGGGATTTTTAAAATTTACCTTAGTAAACTTGGATATTCCTGCAGATTCATGGATTTTAAATGTTTCGGTAGAGGAGGAGCAGTGTCAAGGGGAGTCTCGGGAGACAGCCCGCTGAACCGGTTCCCTTTAATATCTGGCCGAAGGGCCATGCAGATACGGGGTAAGAGAAAATGAAACACACTTCTTAGAGTAAACGAGCTAGCAAAAACCGGAAAAAATCAAAATGATAATGCACTTAGAAATCAATCCGCTGTGAAAGTCACCACTATATGTACTCGATGAGATCGAGACGGAGACTGATATTATTGTAATTAATTTTAATTTGTAACGGAATCTTCATGTTCATCTTCACTATTGTCATCTTCGTCATCATCAGCGCTTTCTTGGACTGGCGAAGCTTTAAGTAAATACAATGCTTCCTCAGGTAGGTGTTGATGTTTTTTGTTGGGTAGTTTCCTCTTGCTGGTGATTATTGGATCACAACTTATTAAAAAAGAGTTAAAAACATCCATATAAGTTTTTTCACGACTAGATTTTCCCGAATGATGCTCTCGATATTTTTTGAAGTCCTTGTTTCGTGTTTCTTGTTTCTTGGGCTTCCTCTGTCAGTTGGCCAATGGGTAATAAAGCATGCGATATTATTTCTGGTCCATGAATGAAACACTTGTGGACTGAGGGTGACATGTTATACCAGGGATACTTCCCAACATAATATCTGGCTGTATCATGCGAAAATTTCCTGAACTTCTTGACATCAATTTCAAAGCCACTAGATACAGCTACCATAACAATGTGCATCTTTTTAATCAGCTGTACATCAACTTTGCCTATGTATGCAGAAGTTACTGGATTTTAGAAAAAACCTTCTGACTGTAGTTCCGTCATTAAAATTACCAAATACGGGGTTTGGTTTGTCTACTATCAGGCCACATATATCTCTAAATTCTTTTTGGATCCGCGCTTTATTTTCCGCAACTTTCCGCTTTTTCATTATCCCTTAGAGCTTGCTACTTTCTGAGAGGTAATTTATAAGACAAATGCAGAAAATTTTCGAAAAATCGTATCCAGCCATGAAGAACGGATAGGCCAAACTCCAAGTTCTCGGTTTCAATTTTTCGTTCAATCATATCCTCTTTATAATTGAACTGTTTAGAAGTTGAGCCACCGTCCATTATAACACATGGGCTGAATATGTCATTTACCAGACTCCAATTGTGGATGCATCGGGCACGAACTGCTCTAGACTGGTGAATCTACTTCATATCATCGGCTGCACATAAAAGATCGTTGGAATTTGGTACAATAAGCACTGATCTCTTGATGATCTTGTGCGCTTACTGCTTTTTGAGTCTGATTTTACCACATTGATCATTGACCCCGGAATTTTAAATATATAAAATTAAAAATACAGGTTTATCCGTCTTAATCTATTTTGTCCTCTTTAAAGTAATCCCCATCGACTGCAACAAACTTATGCCAGCGTTTGATCCAATCCGCGAAACACTTTTTATATTCGGTTTTCGGTATGTCCATCAGCCAAATCAGGTGAATTCAGTGGCTGTTGGATGGTATTTGTTGCATTTTTCGTCAAAAAATTACGAAAAATGATGGCACTGTGCGACGGTGTGTTATCATGGTGCAAAATTCAGGAGATTTCTGCCCACAATTCTGGTCTCTTTCGGTGAATTGCTTCACACAAACGTCTCATAACACCCAAATAATATTTTTTGTTTACTGTCTGGGCTTCTGGCAAAAATTCATGATGCACTACACCGTTGTAATCCATGAAAACCCTGAGCATTGCCTTCTTTTTTGACTGAAAACGACGTGGTTTTTTTGGTCTCGGCTCATTTGGTGAACGCCATTCACTTGCCTGATGTCTGAATTGCGTGTCGTACTCATAAACTCAATTCTCGTCTCCAATAATAATACTTTTGATTAATGTGGGATCGGATTCAGTCTCGCAAATCATTTCTTTTGCGACGTCAACACGGTCTCTTTTTTGCATGAAATTGAGGTCTTTTGGCACCAACTTTGCTGCTACACTACGGAAACCCAAATCATTAACCAAAATGTCTTGGACGGATCCACTGTTTGTGGTTATTGACCAACATTGATGGTCTGCCCTTGCGTTCATTATCTTCGATTGACTCACGACCACTTTTGTACAGTTCGTGCCACTGGTAGACGACCGTTTTCTTTAGAGAATCGTTGCCGAAACACTTTTCCAACATTTCCAACAAGTTGGCGCACAATTAAATCATTTTTTACGCAAATTTAAATCCATTTCTAAAATTGTAAAAAAATCGCCAACACACACAAAGATAGATGTACTCTGTACGTAACTTTTGCAAATGTCAAGCTATGATGCTAAGATTTAGAGGGGATGGCAACAACAGAAAAAAAAAAACAGAACTTAAATCGGAACAATGGGAGCGCCATACGGTGACGCCACCAGGAACTTTTCAATCAAGGTGGTATGCCCAATGCAATGATATTAGAAATCCTGTTTCTTCGAATATATGGCCTTTCCTTGTTTTCAGGTACGGTCTGGTCAGAATTCAAGCCATTAAATAAATTTAACCGTCTCGAGGGATTGCTTCAATACCGATTTAGTATGCGACGCTTGAATTTCTTATTAGACAAACATGCGACATTCTTCCAAACGAAAATATACCCAATCCGGATGGCTACGATCTATATTGTTAACAATCGGCAGAGCGGGACTACATTCCTAGCGAAAGCTATTCGCAATTCATAATAAGATTCAGTCCATGTTCTATTGACAATTGGGGTTTTTGGTCAGCATAACTTAAAGATCGGCGATCCTCTCTCAGCAGGCATGCACGAAATATTTTTGTAATTTGTCCAACATATAAGCTACAAAACAAAAAATTATATATGTACTGAGTCTCGCATTGACAATGGCAGTGCCATGACACCGACTATGCAGAATAATGAGGAGAAGGTGAAATGACTGTAAATCGACTTTATTACCTTCCTTTTCTTCTCTCTCTCCGCATTTCAATTTAGTTTCCGAGGATAATTGCTAGATACACATTTGTCTTGATTCTTTCATCAACAAATACAAAGCAAGGAAAGAGGGAACATTTTACTCCTACCGAAAGGATTTCGGATGACCTGGAACAACAATAAGAGGATAATTTCATGCAAGGACAACCAACAAAGAATAGAAAACAAGAAACAAGATAAATGAAAAGGAAATTAGAACGAAATATTTAGAATCGAAATCTCTTTTTAATTGGACTCGTCAAAAGATATGTCGTGAGATTGAGTCCAATGTTTGTCGTGTGTCCTTTTTGTTTGTTTTTTTTTTTTTTTTTCTGCATGTGTACATCTGTATGTATGTCTGGTTAACTTCGTTTATCTGTAAGCAAACAACAGATTATCTGAATTCGAGGTAGCAAATACAGGATATAAAAAAGAAAAAATGAAAGAAAAATAATTCCAAAGGTAAACTCAACCAAATGACACAATTAAATGAAATCGGGTACTGTGTTCTCAATCCCTCTGTAACCGGTCTGGTTACCTTCATAAGCTCCTTGCAAAAGCCAGTTGAATCCTCTTCAAATAGAATGAGCTTGAGGTTGTTGTTTTTTCTGTTCGACTTACCATACCAACGTTACGTGTACAGATACGAGTATCCTGCAAATTTCTTCATCTCTCCTTGATGTCGTTTTAATTGAAAAACAAAAAGTATTTCAGCAATAATTTTAAAGAAAACGGACACTTTAAGTGAGGGAATTACGTATTTACCCTCTGATTGGTGTTGGACAATCCTGTCAAGGACCTTCTGCACAGACGTACTCGTACATGCATACATACATTTTTGGAGAGAAATTCTACTCTCATCAGATTAATTAATACCTTATCAGATGCGACTGTCATCATGTCGCTAAAGTTTTAGAGCGCAACAAATGTCACGAAAATAAGCTTCATACGAGTAGTCCGTTTGTTCCATTACAGGGTGGTCTATTCGTACGAAGTACTCAGTGCTCGTCTCCATATTGGTGGCACACCTTTTGGAGCTGGGCAAAGTGCTTTGCTTTCCTGTCATGTTCCTTGCTTTCAAGATTAATTACCCTCCATCTATCGACGGGTTAATGTGTTTTTTAGAAGCTTGTGGAGGGTACTTATATTCCACTTTCCGCATGCTTGGGACATTTGTCATTTTAGCTCACACAGGGGCATACTTGAACGAGCGTGTAATTAGGGGAGTAGGAAACGTTTTTTTTTTTTTTTTTTTTTTTTTCAGCCTTTCCAAATGTAGGGCATGGAAATGAATGTATCTAGGGAAAGAACGAGGTTAATAGTCAATGAGACTTATTCCCACATCGTACACCGGATTGGATACATGGCGGGGTTTAATTTTCCATACACGTGCTGCGGTAATGACAGTGTTAGGTATGTACTCGTAAAGGAGTTATAGTGTTCGTTAGAGGATGTTATTTTTTGTTGTAAACTAGTAGTGGATGAGAAACTTATCATCTTAAAGGAGATGTACGACAAATGATTTGTTAAATTGAAGCAATCATGGACACCCTTCCTATTGACTCAAAATTACAAAGAGCAGTTACGTCCAATAGGGTCCTGCGTTCGCAATATTTTATGGAGTGAAAGTCCATTACAATTACATTCAATAGGTTTCATTCCATTAAAGGACTGAGCCTCAACTTTAACAAGAAGTTGTTCCAGTTTCATATAAGAAGCAAGAATCGAACAATGAACCTACCCATATAGCATTATAGTATCTATGCTTTCTATAAAAAGTGAAAAGATGGGATGGTACACACAATATGTAGCTATGTAAGGACGGTGAAAAACCTTTTGATTAAGAAATATCGTAGTCATATTCAATACAATAAAGAGTAGTGCCAGCTTATCAAACCATCTCTCGGCAGTGAGTCGCCTAGTAAAACGTTAATTTATACAAACATAAAAACAACAGCTCAGATCCGGCTTGATATGGAACGCTTTCAACTATCGGACCTTGAAAAATGAAGACCTTTTTAGAGGTAGATTTTCATCGTCTGTGGAACTCCAGTGGTGCAAGATGCACATTTGGCAAGAAAATATAGAGATGCACTCTGCTGTTTTATTTTAGTCTGACAAGTCAACGGGAAGCATTGAAGAGTCTGACGCAGGGCTCTTGTTAAGGCAATCTCATATCGTGAAGGTTATTCGAAGATTTTATATTGACGGCCAAATAGCAGGTCAGAGTAAAAAGGATCATCACAATACAGTGCTACCATTAGAAAACAAGACTAACTTCCACTAAGGAGAAAAAGTAACTGCGTTTGTTACAGGTAAAACGCACGCAGCTTAAAGAACCATCCAAATCTAGATAGCAAAAACTATCAATAGCAGCCCGTGATACAGAAGAATCTTCTATGTTCTTATGAAAAACTATCATTTTCATCGTGATTTTGCACAATCTGAAGACGAAACAGGATTTTTTGAGTTTTTTCAAGGATCTTCAGTTGTTGATCAGTTTCAGTGTTTGCTCAATTGTAGAAAGCTCTGACAAAAGCCAATCAGATCGATTACAATTTAGGGGATCTGCTTTCTTTTCGACCAGAGAAACGATGATAGGATTCCATTTATTAGATACTCTTTGGTGTATGTTCTCTACCAAGTTATCTTTTACTCTTTTGAATAGACTGGCAATCAAAGATGATAACCTTGCTATTCTTACCTGCTTGTGATTGAAGCTTTTCAACATTTCACAGTATTTTCTATTTGTTGGGGTAGGTGAGACATCTTAAAGTATCATACTTCGGTTGCAACAAGGTGTCCTTCTGATAATTCAATCTTTTGAAAGCTAAGTAATATTCTGCCCCGAAGCAATGTCAGTTAGCCTAAACCTAAATCCGGAACTCATATAAACATTCTCTTGTATTATTTGTAACAATTTACATCTTTACAATTTGTCATCTAAAGAAATACGAAATTCACTATAAGGAGAGACGACATCCGAGTTGACACACATTTTCCTGACAAGCCAATCCTACCTGATGTCAACTAATTGCAGAAAGTTATTAGATGTGTACGTAATAGAAATAATTGGCTACAATAATCTGGTCGAACAATAACATGGCTATATACTAACTCGATCGATAAAAGCCATTCGCTCAAGGAAATTCGATTCTAAGCTGCTTTAAAAGAGCTGGGCTAGGCGAAGGTCTTTGTAACTAGATTGACATGAAGTGGCATAACAGGACACTTTCGGTGGTTGTTAATTGCTTGTGGTGGTCGATATCCCAAACTTAACCGAAAAGAGAACACCGAAAAACGAAAGTTTGGCATTAGCACTTGAAATTTTAAATAGCTTTTACAGATCTATCGCTTAAGGAAGTCAGACAAGAATATAACTCTCCTGGCCATATTATATAGGGTTTTCCAATAGGGACTTGACAACTTGACTTGACAAATCATCAAACTGTGACTGTCAATTTATTCAGTAAACTCAACATTTTCATCATGGTAAAGTACGCTAACGAGCAACGTCTGCAAATTATAAAAATTTTCTACAGATATTCGGAGTCGGCGACTGCAACTTTAAGAGCATTAACTCCAATTTTCGGTAGTAATTCTCGCCCTTGTTGACAGGCAATAACAAGTTTAGTGCAAAAATTTGAGTCTACATATTCGTTGAGTGATGTTGCCGTATCAGTGAGACAACGGGTTGGTCGATGTGTTGAAAATATCGCTGCCGTTCAGACGTCCGTTGCGAACGATCCAAATCAGTCAATTCCATGGCATTGGGCATCGCTCAGACCACATTAAAGCGTATTTTGCGTAAGGATCTTGGTTTACACCCATACAGGATCAAGCTGACCCAAGAATTGAAGCCGATAGACCATTTGAAGCGATGTACGTTTTCCGATTGGATTCTGAGGAGATACGCCAAGATGATGAATTTCATCGCAAAATCATCTTCAGTGACGAAGCTCATTTTTGGCTCAATGGGTTCATCAATAAGCAAAATATGCGTTATTGGTCGGGTGAAAACCCACATGTGCTTCATGAATCACCACTCCATCCACAAAAAATAACTGTTTGGTGCGGTTTGCATGCCGGCGGCGTTATGGGGCCATATTTTTTCGTCGACGATAACGATCGTCACGTAACGATGATCACCAATTATTTTTGGCCCAAATTGGAAGATATAGACTTGGACGACATGTGGTTTCAACAGGATGGTGTCACAAGCCACACAGCACACGCTACAATCGATTTATTGAAGAGTAAGTATGGTGAGCGTGTTATCTCAAGACATGGGCCAGTCGATTGGCCGCCTCGTTCGTGCGATTTAACACCGCTTGAATATTTTGTGTGGCGCTACGTTAACTCATTGGTTTATGCCAACACGCCGACGACGTTGGAAGAACTCAGAGCCAACATTGAACGCGAAATAGCAGCCGTTTCGGCCGAAATGTGTGGCCGAGTAGTTGAAAATTGGGTCCAACGAATAGACCGCTGCAAACGTGCCCGCGGTGGCCATATGAACGAAGTCGAGTTCCATTCATAAAAATTTGTCAAGTCGCTATTAGAACACCCTATACATTAACTTACAATAGTAACACAAGTACCAACGCTAATATTACCTTTTTCACCATGGCCAGCGCCAACAGACAAGGCGCATCGGACCTTCCGTTCATATATGCCAAATAAATTTCGAAGGTATTTGCTTATTAGCAAATTCAAAAGCGACTTCTTATCGTCACTATTACTGGCTAATAACACCGATGCAGCCGTAAACTAAAAGACGCACACCCCATCGGATAATCCTCAAAATGCTAGAGAAACTGTCGCCAGCTACTATCGCGTAGCAGACACTTTCTACCGATTTTACGGTTAAGCGACCTACGACAGAAATGGCGCAAAATTGATTAGCGCAGACTTCGTCCACAACATCTTTACAATAACGATCCATATTTGAGGCATTTGCATTGTAAATATGTGCAAACCTTCCCAGTACCGTAACTACCTACTGCCCTCGATATTCCGGATCAACTCACAGCCACCATAACATGCGGAGGTATGCAAACTGCAACTAAAATGGTAATATGCCAATGGAATGGAAGACTTCAAACACCTGCACCTAATCGTTGACACAAAGCACAGAAGGACCCTTTACTCTTGAAGATGGTGAAGAGGCTGCTGTGGCTGTGCGACCTGTGCTTTGTCACCTGTGATGTGGAGCACCGTCCCCTACCTGCTTCCAGAACATTCGTGCTTCATATTCCAAATTGCCAACACCATTCAGTCCTAATTAATGTCAGAATCCAGATTCGTCTAACTGCTCCCGGACAAATTTCGCTCTGGAACTTCACCAAGGCCGATTGAAATAGCTTCTCTTACAAGCTCGAATCATGCTTAAGGTTTATTCTACTGCTGAGCCAGAACTACAATAGATTTGTATGGATTGTTACGGCAACTACCATCAATCACATTCGTCGAGTTTCTCGCAGAAAGTACATTCTTTGATGGTCCGAAGCAAGAGAACAACTATTCGAAAATTTCAAAATATTGCCTATCTAGACCCGGAAAAAGTAATAGATATCCACGATCAACAGCCTCAGCTTCACACACTCTAGCAGTAGTGGATTGAGTCTCCTTCGCAAACTCGGGAGCAAAACGACAAACTCCTAAATGGAAAGTTTCTCGTGCTCCTGTAATTAAAGATACAATCACCGGCTCTAAGAAACTTCAAAACAATACCCCACAGTCATCAGAGTTCTCGTAAAGTTTCAAAGTCGAAGAGTTAGGTACCTGTTTTTTTGTTTTTGACAGGAAAGGTGGCACTTCGATGACATCTTCCCGGAGTTTTTTGCAAATAACAAACAAATTGGAATCCTACAGCAAATATAATTGAAGCAGACATAATCCTGTTCAGCCTGGTAACCTAGCAACACATCGGAAAGTTACAGTCTCTTAGCACTCTTAAGTACTTGCTACAAACTATCGTACGCCTTATCTATAATAAGATAAGCCTTACCATCAACGAGCTTGTATATATCGAACAAGCCGGATTTCGTGCGGTTAGAAATCGTACGGACCATCTTCTATCATTGATATCGCGCACTGGAGCAGTATTTGAAACATCTTAAGACAAGCTTAAAACATCTGCTTAACATCTTTGAACTTATGAAAGCAATCCCGTGCAATCGCGTCTTAGCAACAACTTACTTTAACCACCAGTTCCAAGTTTTCATAATGATAACAAAAGCAAAGTGAAGAGGGCGTAGCAATTGTGTGTTTCAAGGTTCCGTCCTCGCTCTTTAATATTTACATCAACGATATACTCACGACCATATCGAGCAAATTTGTATATGCAGATGACTTGGCAATCGTCATTTGGGATAAGGACATGACGAACACAGAAAGAACACTTACCCTAGACTTTAAGCAACTCAATACATATATGTTTAATACAACGGAAACTTTGCTCAAACATACATATCAGTCTGCTGTTTCCACCTTACCAGTCAGCTTAAGAATAACAACAGTTTAACAACATTTTGCTTAACTATAGTAGAACCCTTAGGCAAATCCCTTACATACAAGCAACATCTAATACATGTTGATCGGAATCTTAAGCCCCACAACTATGTACATAATCCAAGAACTCATTGGATCAATCTAAGGTTCAATTGCGTCAACGTTTCATACTGCCATCATTGGACTTGTATACTCCACAGCGGAATACAGCGCACCAGTTTGGTTGAATAATACACATGTGCGCAAGGAGGTCATCCAACTTATCAACACAATGAGACTCCTTTACGGCACCGTAAGATCAACGTCAACACGATGGCTTCCTGTACTACGCAACAGTGTTTAAGCTCATCTGCACCGTATAAGCGCACTATCGAGGGAATGTACTACAGCTCTGGCAAACACTGAACTGCCCATCCAAGACAGCAGAAACTAAAGTCTTGGCATCCAAAAATAAAGTTCGAAGTGCTTGTATATGATGCTTTCAACGTGACTGCTACTTGGTCAGCAGAATGGATAGCATCAATGTAAGCTGATAATATTACCACCTAGAACGCCATCACCGTTTGACCTCCGAACCAACCACGGAAGATACACAGATCCGCTGCTCCACTTGCGATTGCTGAGCCCAACGACAGATCCGCAAGATTGTTGCAGAGTAGCAAATGATCCTAACATGGGCACTTTCAAGATTTTGCGGATACTAATAATAGCTACCTATTAGAAGGGCTATAAAACCCAGATCTTGTGATCTAGTTTCATTTACCTTTTTAATGTTATTTACTTTTTGAAGATTATACTTCCCTTCATCTTGTTAGATCTCTTCTACTTTTTTGTACGCTGGATCACTGCTGTAGTAATTAATTGACCAAAATGGTTCTTAGGTTACGGAAAGACACCTACGATCAACTGCACCGTACAGTCACACTCTCGTTTCGTGAGTGAAGCAAATTTTTGAAAAACAAATCATATGGTCTGTAGTCAAATTTCCTAACTGAAACGAGTGGAAGAATAGTCAAACCACCAATGTGGAAGTAAGGGCTTTTGCACCGATGGTTCAGTGAATTGGGTCCATTGGTCCATACTCTAAACTGATCGATAATTAGATCGACTGTTGGTACCTGCAAGTATAAATATGTATACGTTGACCCTATACTGGGTACTAGAGCGCAAAGATATCCCAGACAACAAGAGAACTGGTAAATTAGCGGGAGAGGAGAGATGTAATATAATCTCCGTCAATAAGAGCGTTAATAATAAGGCCAACGGTTGCGGAAGTGCACGCTGAATTCAATTCGACACATATCCAACAGCAGGGACTATATGGCCGACGTATATAGATCGTACTCTCTCGTAAGGTCCAGTCGTAAGGATAAGCGAGTTATCTCTGGTACCATCACAAGGCACCTGGGTGTGATTTTAATCGGACTTCCTCGTACATTCCCGTAAACATTTCTTCCATCATATATATGATGATTCATTGTAAGGTTTGATTGATCATGTAAATGTTGGCCACAACTACGTCTGAGGTGGTCCATACGGAAGGTCCAATTTTGGGCGACTCGTTCGAGCATTGCGACTGGTATCTCGCTGATAACACCAACAATGTTGGCTTCCAAAACGTCAATCGTAGCTGGCTTATTCCTGAAGTCCTGAGACTTTATATATCCCCAGAGCAAATAGTCCAAAATTGTGATATCGCACGATCTAAGCGGCCAATATACCGTAGCAAAACGTGAAATTAAGTGCTCACCAAAATGAGTTCTAAACAAGTCCATTGTTTAAGGCGCTGTATAGCTCGTAGCACCGTCCTGTTGAAGCCAGAGCTCACCGAGATCATGTGCTTGAATTTCAGGAAGCACATATTCCGTTAAGATGGCGCCATAATGGTAACTATTGACGGTAACATTCTGATTTGCCTTATTTTTGAAGAAATATGGACCAATGATTAAACCAGCCCATAAACCACACCATTCCGTTGTTTTTAATAGATGTAATGGTAGCTCTTGGTACTCTTCAGGTTGTTCGCCAGCCCAAATACGGCAATTTTGTTTATTAACGTATCCACTGAGCCAGAAATGGGCTTCATTACTGAACAAAATTTCACATTAAAACACCGGATTTTCATTGAGTTTTTCCTGAGCCCATTCACTGAAAATATGATGCAAATTCAAGTCGCCTGGCTTCAATTCTTGCTCAAGTTGAATTTTGTACGCTTTTAGGCCGAGATCCTCACTCTCAGCTACAGCTGCTATAGTCTCTTCACTACGTGTTGGATGTGGTCTAACCGGTCGAGTATCATCCACTAATGTAAATTGAGACACAAATTTGCGAATGGTATTGGCAATAGTGGTTTCAGTAGGTCGATTATACGCACCGTAAGTTCCTCGAATGGCACGAAAAACATTTCTCACAGAACGCTGATTTTCGTAATACAGCTGAACAATTTGGAGACGCTGTTGTGTTAGGAGTCTTTCCATGATAACTTGCCAACGATACTGAATAAAAATGACAAAAAGCCTATTGAAAATCAAACCTCACGATGAATCACTCTATAGTTACAATTGTCCGTCTGCTAGTTCAAACGAAGTGTGATTCAATATTACGAGGCACCCATCGACTTGAATCATCCAGTTTTTGTCACTCTGTAGAGCTGATGTTGGCGAAATTAGCATTGTTGCGGGTTGTCATAAAGTATTCGCTTACATGTCGAAGACTCAAACTTCTTAACACTGTCAGTTGTTTACATCAAATCTGCACCCAAACAGGCGTTTCCCCTGTTTCAGTTTTGCATCCTTTCTTCGAATTTTTGTTTATCGGAAAAATCTGCAGCTTAGGAACTTCGTTATTCGGTTACTTAAGGTCTGGTTACTTCACTTTCAGTTTCGAGGTCGTCAAAATGTAATCCACCCACATTGAACAAATTTGATTGATTCGCAACACCAGACCTTTTACATTCCTGACAATGTAGTTGGCTTCAGCTGGAGGACTACTATCACCACCACGAAAAGCATTTTGGGCATTATCACAAGAACTATGTCTAGTCCTGCCGTCCTTGATTCATATTATAGATTTTGGGTATTTTGGTAAATACCATATCCTTCATCAAAGACAGGTCACTAATTTGTTCTAATCCTTAACTACTCAAATTTTTTTATTATTGTCAGCATGGTTTAGAGCATCTTTGAGATCATTGCTTTATTTTAAACCGCAATATTGAACAATGTACTCTAATGCTGCTGCAGTTACACACTTGTACATTTGATATTTGCCCCAGTATTTAAGGCAGATGATGTCTCGTTAAATGTCAAATCGTCAAAGATTTGACGGTTCATTTTATTTCTTACGCATATTCTTAGAATATTTGTACGAGCTTGTTCTGTGAAGAAGAACGCAGAATAATTGAGGATTGGTGTTTTTGACTCAACATGAATTTGACTATTGAAACCCTGATCCTAAGCAACCAAGTGAGCAAGTATCGTTCCATTTCGCCGCTTGGATACACGGGTCTAGCTCAATACGGGACAGCAGCAGATGTTATACAGTAAGCGTTTCACGTCTGCTTAATCTCTCGTTTTAGCATGTGTACTGGCCCAAAATTACGTTCGATTTGACTGTTCTATAGTTTTTTCTCAACGGAGGCTCCTGTTGGGGCCGTAAAAGGTTCTTATGCATATATAAACGCTGAGAAGCCAGAAAGTTCATGTGCTTGCTTCTGTTTTCCGAGAGAATTGGAAGAAGTCTTGCAGTTTCGCACTGATTTTAAAGTAGTAAACGGTTTGTTGTTTTCTGTCGAAACAGAAGGAACTAGTCTATTGTACTTTTTGTTCAATTCTGTTGCTAAAATCTCTTAGTCTTTTGTAGAAAGTGAAGTATGTTATTGTTTCGATGATAAGGACAGTACCTGCACCCATCACATTACGGTCAAGTACTTAAAGACTTATTCGAACTTGGGCTGAAAAGGTAAAGACGAACTGGTCGGATTAGATACCATCACTTTCATACCGAACTTTGCAGTGAGTTTGTATCATAGAGCCCTGTTAAAATTGCAGCAAACAGGCTTCTGCCTATCCTGTTAAGGAACAGCCGAGTTTAATAAACGTCGAGAGCTATGCCATCTGAAATTATGCTCATATAAAACCCGGCTCTTAATGAGGCCTAACCGAGGAAGCAGGCACTTCCAATGCAGGTGCGGATCTTGAGAAACTCTAACCTCATGCAATTTCACTTCTCCCGATTTCATTGTATGTTAGGTTCGGTAATAAGAGATGTGGTAGCCCTAAAGGGACAAGGATATACGGAGACTTATTGGCCTGTTGTAATTCCCTGTTGATGTTGTTCGCTTATTATATTAATATTAGGATTATTACGGTGGGTCCTACATAGCTATTGTAGGCTGAACACCAATCAGAGATTTTAACAAACATCCAGCTAATGAAGCAATGGTCAGTTAGAGGACATGTAATGATACGGATGTCTTCTTAGTAGAGTCAGAGGAGGGTACGGATTCTCCCGGTCACTCCTGGAGATCCATATTTTCTTGTATCTTTCTATGGCTACAAGTTCCATTTTGCGATTTAGTGTTTCAATTGGTATATCTATGTCGTTGTATGTGTTACAATGTTCCATCTCCTGCTAGTTTGACAACATTTTTGTACTTGTACTGATTTGGTGGTTTCACTTGCCTAAGCTTTTATGGCTGCTTGATTTTCTAGATACATAGAGATCAAGTCCTATGATTGATACAGACTGTGCAGCTTTACGAACGTCAAAATTTCTGCCTGAAAATTACTACATTTGTCCGAAATCTTGAAGGAGTCCTGGATTTTAAGCATTCTTCAGTAGACTCCAGTTCCAGTAGATGTGGACAGTTGGTGACAGTTTGTTAATCAGTCATCTTCGCTAGGAAATGCTGGGAGGAAACTCCTATGGTTCGTTCTTCTGTATTAAAGACGCGTGTCCTAAATTGTGGTGCGCCAATTTTTTATTTTTTCGTCAGAACCGAGCATTCAGACAAAGAATTAGTCCATTGTACTCCTTCTAAAGTCAGCCTTTCAATGTCAGTTTTCAATCTTTCGAAGGAAGGTAAGCAAGGGTTTCATTGATGAAGTGCCTAGAGTACCAGTACCTACCACATCAACGAATTCACAGCATTTCACAGTAAGCGTCGCAGGATATTTTATCACTTATTCTCAGTACATGACACCAGTTAGCATCCTGCAGCCTTTTCTGCTGAGTAAATTCAGCCATCTGACAGCGATTAGTAATCTCTTGCATTCTAGCTTGGAAATCGTAAGAGGATTCAGCAAAGTTCTGAGTGTAGCTTGGCTATCGCTAGAGATACAAATCCTTCGCCCCCTCCACCGGTTCTTCATAATACAGTTCGTTGGTCTCCGGATTACGTATATTTTCGCTTAGAGGACCGACGCAAGCTTTACTAACGAGCAGTGAAATCTTACGTTGTCGTCCTCCATGGAGACACCAGCTACTGGATCAGATTCTGTCAAAACGAGTTTTGAACACAAGAAAAGTCGATTTCGTATTTTTCCTGAAGCAGGAGTTCTGGTGGCATTGATTTAAATGGCCCTGGTTTGACCAGAGTCAAAAGTCGGCGCGCAAGATCATCAAAGCTCCAGTGCGTATTGTACCAAGGACTATTTTTTTTAAATGGAAGATGGTTTTGAGGGTGTAGAAGAGAGATTCATCGATGCATCTTGAGTGGAGCTAGATATGCTAGGAAAAATTCTCATGCTGCCCAAACAGACCGTTTGGAGTCTGCTTAAAGCAGATATTACGTATTTACGAGGTTATTCCATCACACAACCGTGTAGATCCAGAGGACACACCTCAGTAACAGGCCCCATGCCGTACCGACTTCTGGCTTGCACTGACGGGGAAGGACAACAGCGCCTTAGAACCTTTCAACGTTACATGTTTGGTCCATAAAAAATTGTCATCCAGGATAACACTCAATGACTTCTTTGAAGAATTGGATGATAATGCCTTTATTCACTAGATGACTCAAATCAGTCAGCTTCCTCCTTCTCGTGAAGAAAATAATCTGAATTTTAAAAGGAGTCACTGGGACTGCCTGCGCTTTAAAGTAGACAGCCGCTAGACGCTAGACAGTCGAGCTTTTGGAAGCCGCTGATAATTTAGACGACCTAGTGGAATTGAGTCTGACCGTCGTTATCTGCTGCCACTACCAGAAACATCATCGCATAAGCTGTTCTTGACTCACCAGTTTATAAGTTTACTATTCAGGATTACATTCAGAGACCTAGCTTTATCAAAAAAAACGAATTAACGCCTAAAATCGTTAGTCGAGTCGACTGGTCAGATTTCTCGTTCTCCTTACAAAATCAATCTATGTTTTGACAAAATAGAGAGGCTCACCACTCACCGTCAATTAGACTTGCAGTTTTGTCAGTATATTGAGTATAGGTTAGGAGAAGGACCTTATTCAAGCAGAGTATCAAGTCTGAAAGTTTGCCGTAGCATTCCTGATATATAAATGAGTTACAACTTTTGAGGGACAATTGACCCAAATATTATCTAATATTCGTTTGCCCCATACTGCACAACTAAATTACATCTAAATGTACTGATTGAATGGCAAAATAATTACATCGTCTCATACGTATGATGGCCATAGTCTTTATCAAAATCCACAAAACAAATCCCCTCCATTATTCCTTTCTGTGAAATAATAAAATTCCCATCCAATCTGCCATTAAAATTATGACAAAAAGCCGTCATAATTTTGGACATAAATTTCCCTGACAATATTATTAACACATCACCAGAGAGTTATGTATGTCAAAAATTTAATGATCTCATCCTCCGAAAGTAGAAAAAAGTTGTAAATTTAATTATTCCCATAAACATGGACACAGAAATCGTTTAAACAGGACAACGTGCGGCATTTACACCAACCGAGAGCCGGCATACCCCCCATAAGCTAGGACAGGTGTGTCCCATAAATTGGTAACGATAACCATGTCGGCCACTTAATTCATTTAAATACATCATCATTCAGGTATTTATTCGATTTGAGGACATTTTAAGGACCTCCAATATACACCCAATTAAAAAATCCGTCAATGCTATTATCGTGAAATATTGCTGGCTCCCCCTATTTAGAGGCAATACTGAGACTTACCGGAAGAAGGCAAATTTTCAAAATTGCCAACAAAGTGTTCTATGCCAACGCAGAACCTACTCTCATACTTGATCCTGTCACTGTCGTTATCGTAGTCCGAGTCGCATGCCCTCTGGTTGTTCAGTAAGAGCAAATTATTGTATTTGCCACTGCTTTTACATATATCTTTCGTTGGTCTCGACATTGCCACTGCCACTGCCGCTGTGTGCATGAATAATTTCGTGCAAATTACCAATTCTCCAGCGGAATAATAATGGCGCGATATAGACCATCTGGGCCATCTGTTGTTTTCTATTGTCCTCCTCACTTTCTTTCATTCCTTGTGTACATATGTATATACTTGTATATACGTATAACAGCAGAAAATTGGGCACCAAAATTGTGAACACAACACAAGAGGACAAACAGTAAAGGAAATATCAAAAAAAAAAAAAAAAAAAAAAAAAATCCAAAAATATACAAAAAAAAAAAAAAGGTCAAGTGAAACCGAAAAGAAAAGTTTTTATTTTCCAAAATGATGCAAATATCCTTCACACAAAATTCACTCCTTCTCGCCCTCTTTATTCACAAAATCAAGGAAAACAACAAAATCGAAAGGAAAAAAAAAAAAAAAAACTCCTGCCAACTACTGGGGAACTTTTTTCCGGACTACGGCTAATAAATGAAGTTTTTTTCCTTGTTGGCTTCTTCGTTTTCGGTCCATCTGTGTAGTTCCGAAAATAACCAGCATCCCAAGCATAACTTGGGCGGGTGAACGAATGTACGAATAGGGTAAAACTTTTGGCTGTCATATCGAACACACCTAAGGGGAATGGGCCGCTTAAACTCGTATACGCGCGTTGCCATACTGCGCCGATTTTATGCTAATGCCATGCAGAACATTAAGGATGTGAAGCGGGACGTACTCCTATACCAAAAGAAAAACAAATGAGCTTTTTGAGAATGGAGGGTGGTTTAAGTGAGCAGAACTGGCAATCCTTTTGGTGAATAGCTGGCAAAATATGGCAAATGGCGAATGGCAAATGGCAAATGGTAAATGGTAAATGTTTATAGTCCTAGTCTCGGTCCGAATATTTGGGTTGTCTGTCGGTGTCGTTTATTTGCGGAAGAGTACATTTCTTCTTTTCTTTTTTTCGTATTTTTTTGCGCCGGGTGACATTTGGTGTTTAGGACTTTTAGTTGGGCAAATGCTGGGTTAGTATAGTTCTTAAGAGTACGAGTAAGGTTGAAGGACATTGATAGCATTATTGAAATATCGAATAGGTAGTTGGAGAGCTTCTATTTTTGCACGTTTGAGTTTATATTTTGGTATTGTTGGACGTGCTTTTCGTACGCTGTTCTTAATTGAAGAGGGTTTTTTATTTTTTTAAAAAAGTAAGGACATTATTGGGTAGTTTCGGTTTTTTCAATGGCAAGTTGGGAAATGAAAAGCTTTTCAAAGTTTTGCAAGATGTCAAGTGAGGCAAAAAGAGGTGTACTGCATTCCCGTAGTGGACAAAGTTGTTGCCAATGTCAATGCAACACAAATACGAGTATGAATAGAGGAGAGTTTGGAATTAGTTTTCTAAATTAACCGTTTTTACCTGAGCTACTAAACAGAAATAGTGTTGAACTTAAGGTCATCTTATAAGCTCACGACTTAAGCACGGTACACTAGCGATCATTTTTAGCAGTCTAAAGATTCAGCAGTTTTGAATGATTGTTAGTGACAGCCAAATTATCATTCATGTTTGAAGTGCAAACCGACATTCGAGTTTTGAAATTCAACCAACTAACATTGAAAATATGAAAATTGGCTGCGCACTATTAATTGGCGGACTAGCTAATGGGTAAAGCAGTGGGTTGCAACTAGAAAACAATATTCACATGTGAATATTTGCAAAGAAATTAGTGACTCTGGGCCAATGGACTTCAAGAACTACTATATTTTAGAATGCCAAGTGAAAATTATAGTTATTTGCTTGAGCTCGTGACTCTACTTATAAAATAAAGGATTTTCCAATAGGGACTTGACAACTTTGAATTTAATTTGTGCCGTGTCACTGAGACAACGGGGTGGTCGAAGTGTCGAAAATATCGCTGCCGTTCAGACGTCCGTAGCAAACGATCCAAATCAGTCAATTCCACGACGTTCTCAAGAATTGGGCATCGCTCAGACCATATTATAGCGTATTTTGCGTAAGGATCTTGGTTTACACCCATACAAGATCAAGCTGATCCAAGAATTGAAGCCGATGGACCATTTGAAGCGACGTACGTTCTCCGATTGGGTTTTGAAGAAGATGCGCCAAGATGATGAATTTCATCGAAAAATCATCTTCAGTGACGAAGCTCATTTTTGGCTCAATGGGTCCGTCAATAAGCAAAATATGCGTTATTAGTCGGGTGAAAACAAAAAATAACTGTTTGGTGCGGTTTGCATGCCGGCGGCGTTATTGGGCCATATTTTTTCGTCGACGATAACGATCGTCACGTTACTATGAATGGTCAGCGTTATCGCGCCATGATCACCGATTATATTTGGCCCGAATTGGAAGATTTGAACTTGGACGACATGGTATGAAAACGATTATCTGCTAAGTTTTTACGCGGTGTAGAGCTTCGTGAACAACAACTTCTTGTTACAGTCGACGTTGGTCTTCTTCTTTGAATAGTGGTGGCCAATCTAACTATTTCAAAATCGCCTTTAAGAATGACTTCGCTTATGAATCTCTCCGCAATTTTGCTTTGTGTTGGTTCTATTTTTCGCAGTTTCGCTGACCAAGCTATACCCAAATGTTCGCGGCAATCATTTTCATCCATCTCATTTTCTTTGCTTTTCAGATATACTGGCGTCGTTAGCTTGATCACAAAATGTAGTGTTACGAAGCTGAAATGAGAACTATATTAAATAGTTTTTACAATAGAAAACATTGCCTTCGTCTAACAATGATGTTATGCTTCCACTTGGCTTTTCGTTGTTTTCCAGGAATTTGCATAAATCAAACCACCATATTTTAGGCTGGTAAATACTATCAACAACGGCACCAGACGACTGCGATTGCTTTATTTTTTCAACTCTCATCTTCAGGACGACCGAATTGTAATTATTTTTTTTTTTACATCTTCAAAAGAACACTTTTTTTGGAAGTTTTTCATTATGCTCTGCAGCTCTTCATAAGATTTATGTCTTATGTCGCGGAACATGTACTTTGCGCTTGTTTTGTCCCAGAGGCAACGTTGTATTTCATATTCCTTGAGGAAATCGGTTTCCGCGTCCATGATACCGCTAGAAATATTGGTATATTGTCCCCTCAAAGTAATCCCCATCGACTGCAACACATTTATGCCAGCGCTTGATTCAATCCTCGAAATATTTCTTATATTCCGTTTTCGGTATGTCCATCAGTGCTTCCTGCGATTTTTCCATTACTTCCTCTTGGCTGCTGAAACGCGTTCCTCGTAGTGGTTTTTTAATTCGATTGAACAGAAAGAAGTTACAGGGAGCCAAATCAGGTGAATTCGGTGGCTGCTGGATGGTATTTGTTGCATTTTTTGTCAAAAAATTACGAATAATGATGGCATTGTGTGACGGTGCGTTATCATAGTGCAAGTTTTCTGCCCACAATTGGCCTCTTTCAAAGAATTGCTTCACGCAAACGTCTCATAACGCCCAAATAATACTCTTTGTTTCCTGTCTGGCCTTCTGACAAATATTCATGATGCACTACACCGTTGTAATCTATGAAAAGCGTGAGCTTTGCCTTCTTTTTTGACTGAAAACGACGTGGTTTTTTGGTCTCGGCTCATTTGGTGAACGCCATTCACTTGCCTGATGTCTGAATTGCGTGCTGTACTCAAAGGCCCACGTCTCGTCTCCAGTAATGATACTTTTGTTCAATGTGGGATCGGATTCAGCCCCCAAATCATTTCTTTTGCGACGTCAACAAGGTCTTTTGGCACCAACTTTGCTGCTATACTACGGAAACCCAAATCATTAATCAAAATGTCTTGGACGGATCCATAGACAATGTTCAAGTCCTCCGCTATCGCTCTGATGGTTAATTTGCGGTTATTGACCAACATCGATGGTCTGCCACTGCGTTTATTATCTTCACGACCACTTTTGAATCGCTCGTGCCACTGGTAAACGACCGTTTTCTTTAAAGAATCGTTGCCGAAACATTTTCCAACATTCGCGTATCAATAAATCCGTTTTTTAAGCAAAATTTAATACAAGTTCTATGTTGCAAGCTTAATCCATTTCCAAAATTGTAAAAAAATCGCCAACACACATAAAGATAGATGTACTCTTGGCTACGTAACTTTTGCAAATGTCAAGCTATGATGCTAAGATTTACAGAGAATGTCAACAACACATGTAATAACTTAACAAAATAAAAAAAATAAAAAAATAGAACTCAAATCGGAACAATGGGAGCGCCACACAGTGTTTTTTTTTTTTTTTTTTTTTTTGATCAACGGATTCCGAACAATTTCGGACGAAGCCGCTTTTGTGATAGCAGGAATGATCCCCATAGACATTCTAGCGAACGAGATGCGAAGGTTGTACCAAAGGCGCAGAGCAATTCGGCAGTAAGAAGATGGCTACAGAAAGTAACCCCACAGATTTGGTCGTGATAACTCACCTTACTGTCCTGAATGTCCAGACCACGAAGAACATGTGGAACATGTGATATTCCAGTGCAGGCGGTTCGCAGAGTGTGCTGCTAACCTCTCTAGACCGTAGCTTATAAAAAGCTGTATGACGGGGTCTGAGAACGACTGGTCAGAGACCTACTCCCTCATAACAAAGCTGCAAGTCGAGCTAAGAAGAGTCGAAAGCGAAAAAAGAGCCGCAATTGCTAACCCCCGCATCTAATAGGAAAGCAGCAGATAGCGTAAAGCGTGATAAGCTAATCAGCAACGCGAAGTTATACTCAATAGAAAACGACGAAAGGAATAAATGCTTCTCATCGAAAAAGTAAAGATCTAGAAGCGTGACACGAAGCATAGCATGAATTGCTTACCAGCCCCACAAAGTAGTGCCTAACGGCAGTCCCCTGGACAGAGTGGTAGAAGTGCGGGATAAGGTATTAGTACCTAAGGGCAGACCTGAATAAGCAATATAGTAAGGCTGTAAATCGTGCATACTCAGTGACACGGGTCACTGGTACCTATGAGAGGTTCCACATCCCTTCGGCGTAACCGAAAAAAAAGAAAACACATGCAAACAAGAGAAATTTGAGCAAAACTGTCAAACATGATCGCTAGTATGTACCGTACTTAAAACAGAGTCATCCAATTGGTATTTATTATTTCCATCTAGATACAGAAAATGTTATACGGAATCACGAAACTCAAGAGATGTGACGTTAAAGAGTCACATCACACAGTCAAATGTCCAAGTTGAATATCTTCAAGATGTAATAGTTCAGCTCTTAAACAGACACGTTCTACTTAAAACCGAGGCAGTAAAATATAACGACAATACATTACGTGGTTCACTCCAGAAATCCGTGAGCTAAGGAATAATCGTGATGTGGTCTACAAAAAGTGTAAATGGTTTAAGCTCCCCGAGTTCGGATATCACGAAACTCTGTTAACGCCAAAATTAAAGAAGCAAAACGAGCGTACTATGGTAGGCGCTATGACTGTAGGCTTCCAACTAAAATGCTTTGGAATAATTTGCGAGAATTAGGTGTAGGGAAACAAAATACGCATCTCAACCAGCTATATAAAAAATTCACTGAGATACAAACAACACAGGGGTACCACAATTAGCTCACCTGCTGTATACGGACCTATTTCTATCTTGCCCTACCTTTTCCAATGTCCTGGAAAGGTCTATCCACAACCAGATGTCAGTTTTTTTCGGCACAATACACTGCTAAACTCTCACCAATCTGGCCTCAGACCGCACCATAGCTGCACCTCGACATTGCTTAGAGTTACAGATGACGTTTGAGTTGCAATATATAAAAACTAAGTTACTATTCTGATGTTTTTAAATTTTTCCAAGGCCTTTAATACGGTTAATCATAAGCTACGAGTACTTGTCTCTAAGCTTTCAACTTTGTAAAATTTTTCTTCATCAGCTGCATACTTAGTTTATTCGTACCTGTTTGGAAGAAAACAAGGAGGCTTAGCTAATAATATTATGTCTGAGTTTATTGCAACTTTAGCAGGTGTTCCTCAAGGATCCATTTTGGGTCTCTTACTGTTTTCAATTTTTATAAATGATCTCCCTAAGGTAATTAAATATTTCAAGTATCACAAGTTTGCGGACGATGTTTAAATCTATTTAAGTTTTGTGCTTGGAAAAATGACAGTTAAAATGGATTAAAAGATTACTGTCTGGGCTCAAAAAAACTACTTACGACTAAGCTCGGTCAAAACAAAATGCCTTGTCATGAATAGAAATGATTGAGAGCAGCTTTCGAACAAACTACCTTGAGTTCTTGCTCAAAATCATAAAATAGATGACCATGTGCCTCAGGAACCTCTCGCTGTCCCTAAGTTTCTTTGCAGTTAACACAAGGTTTATGTTAGTTAGCTACTTACTCATTCCTCACTCACTCACTAGACGCAAACTTAATGTTGTCTTTAATAATACTGCACGTAAAGTCCACGGTTTAAAACGCTATGATCATGTGTCGAAGTACGCTTAAACTATTCTTGGATGTTCAGACAACAAGTACCTTGACTACTGCATAATCAAGTATCTACACAAAATTATAACCAGCAAATAACCTCAAAATCTGTATGAAAAACTTGGCTTCTCACAATCAAACCGTTCCTTAAGTTTAATGTTGCCGCTTGTTACATATCAAGTTCGTGAACGACAACTTTTCGTTCATGCTATCCGCCTCTTGCAGACGGCTTCATAACATTAATGGTTATAATGACACTCTCTTTCGGCGCCTAGCAGGTAATAATTAGGATAAATAATTAAATATTTTACTCAAGTTTTGGTTTATTTCTTTACAATTAGAGATCATTATTAATTCATAAAAATCGCGCTATTGTAAAATTCGTGTTTATTACTTAAGATTATGAGTAGTCTGTTATAAATGTCGTTATTAAAATATTAATAATAAATAAATAAATAGAAAATAAATAAAAATAAGGAAAAATTCACTGGATAAATACACTCTTCAGTGATAAAGTGTCTACAGTACCAGCATCCAGCACACCAGTGATAAGAAGCTGCAATATGCTGCGATTGTAGGCCGGATAGTCACTGATATACTCGTAGTATGGCACACTTGTTTAAGTGTTGAATACACAATTTCGCTTACCAACGTTGGACATTGGGAGGCTTTTATTTGGCCTGAAGAGATAATAAAGGGTCATGCTATTCATGTTAAGCCGGTTATGCATATCAGAAACATAACAAATTATAACGCATACAGTCCTTACATAGGTTCAAATGCTGAGAAATTGTCTTATGTGCCTTGTCCAAAAAATTCAGTGGCGATCATATTTCTTGCAATCCCATTATAGACAGGGATCAGGATATAGCTGTTGCTATAGACGAAGATTATTCGCCGCCCCACCGATTTTTCACAAAGTAGTTCACTGCCATCAGAATGTCGTATATTTTCGTTTGGAAGAGCGACGCATGTTTTAGTAAGAAAGAGTGTAATCTAGCGTTTTCGTCCTCTATATAAACACTAGCACCGCATCCTGGATCGGTTTTGGAGCCATCTGTGAAAACCCAACTATGATACAGTCCTCTCGGCTCAGATTCTGGCCGAAATCAATCTTGGGCATCTTCTGATGTCATTGCATCAGATGGCATGTCCATAAAACCAGGGTCAAAAGACAGTCGACGCGCAAGCTCTTCATAGCTCAAATGCGTTTTGTACAAAGACAACTTCTTTTCAAGTGTGAAGCCCATGACATAAATGTCAAGGTAAGGGAGATCTATCAACGTGTCTAGAGTAGAGACAAAAGTGCTAGGGAAAGACCAGACATTTCGCTTATTGGAATCAGGTAAGAACTTGTTTCGCCAGACAACCGACGCATAGGATATAATTGGCCTTATCAGGTCAAAGGGGTCCTTTTCGCTAACAGGTTCTTTATCTTAGCTTCGTTTTTGAACTGTTAGAAGACCAACAGCGCATTAAAATCTTTCAATGTAACACGTTAATTTTAGAGAAGGTTGTTATCGAGGATGAAACCCAAATACTTAGCTTCTTTGGAGAAGTGTTACAGTTACACCAGTCAGCTCCCTCCTTCTCGTAAAAAGAACGACCTTAGTTGTGAAAGGTTGGTGTGAAAGCCCATTATTAGTGCACTAATCGTCGATCACGTTAAGGGCTTCATGCGCTTTTGAGCAGAAACGATAATAAGGACAGAATAGCTACATCATATGCATATGTTTGAGCATAGACATCACAGCTAATTGGATCGTTTAGCAGTGAGTCAATCAATATGCAACAAAGCAGTGGAGACAAAACGCCGCCTTACGGGCAATCCATGTATTGCCCACAGTAAGTGTTCGCAATCAGTGTCCTATTTATCAGCATAGGTAAAATTACACAAAGTTGCCCACCAGATGAGATATACCAGTGTTGTGTTATTTAAGCCACTAGAAGCTACGTTAACAGGAGATGATTGTGAACTGCTTCTGATTAGGTTACCTGAGAAGTGAGGCTTAAGTATGAGATAAAGAGTATCTGCTTTCGAGTCGGTATAGGTGCCATGAGATTTTCTGAGTGGTTCCCTTTTTGAGGACTTTGACCAGCCTACTGGTTTCATTGACAATTTCGATCTTTTCGCAAGTCTTTATAAAACGTTAGTCGATTACTTGCTGTGCTATTCCCATAAGAAAAATTGGCTGAGAGCCAACATTGTTGATAACCAGGTCAGATTATGACCCGGATATGATTGCGTCTCACATTGCATTTACTGCTCTAAAAAGTATTCTGAGCATTAACTTTGCAGCATATGATAAGAACCGCCTTTTTGAAATCATGAAATTCAATGAGTTCGGCTACCACCCGATTCATTTTTACCTCCACCGTCGAAGCAGCCGCAACGACAAATTTGTACCATTATCCGTTCCTTTCATAGCTTATGTCTGAAGCAACTAAATATTAGCTCCACAAATTCTCAAGTCTAGATGGAGCTAGCAAATTCGAGACATAAAGGCAAGTTCTCGATGTACCAGATGTACCGGTATCAACGTCAATATGCAAATGTCTCGATGGGGAACATTTGTTGTAAACGGGCCTTAATCTTTTTTTTTTTTTTTTTTTGTTTGGTTGCTATGACACCGAATGTCGAATTTTGTACCAGAAGATGATGACTTGCGGAAAGCATTAATTTTTTGTTGTCATTTGAAGACATCAAATGCTTATCGAGGCATATGGTAATCATACTCTATTAGAAGCAACATGCAAAAGATGGTTTCAACGGTTCAGAGATAACGATTTTGATGTGAGAAATGAAGAACGTGGAAGACCACCAAAAAAGTTTGAAGACGCCGAATTGCAAACAATATTGGATGAAGATGACACTTCGAGTTAGAAAAAAATGGCAGAAATGTTAAATGCTGCGTAACAAACAATCTCTGACCATTTAAAAGCTATGGGAAAGATCTAAAATAGGTGCCATATGAATTGAATGAAAGACAGATGGAAAACCGAAAAACTGCTTGTGAAATTTTGCTTCAAAGACCCGATAAAAAATCAATTTTGCATCAAATTGTTACTGGCGATGAAAAATGGATTTATTTTCGGAAACCTAAATGGAAAAATTCATGGGTTAATCCGGGACAACCATCAACTTCGACTGCAAAACCAGATCGATTCGGTAAGAGGACAATTCTGTGTGTCTGGTGGGACCAAAAAGGTGTGGTGTACCACGAGCTCCTAAAACCTGGTGAAACCGTTAATACAGATCGTTACCGACAACAAATGATCAAATTGATCCATGCATTGATCGAAAAACGACCAGAATTAGACAGAAGACACGGCAAGGTAATTTTGCTCCATGACAATGCACCTGCACACAAAACAAAACTGGTTCAGGACACAACCAAAGCACTTGGCTGGGAGCTGCTACCCCAACCGCCGTAATCACCAGACTTGGCTCCTTCCGACTGCCACTTGTTTTAATCGATGGGACACGCATTAGCTAAGCAGCACTTCGAATCCTACGAGGAATTGTTTCAAAAAACGCTCACTTCATACCGGTACACCTGGTATTTGTGTGAAAGTCCTTGAAAGGTGCGTTTACTCCACATCCATGGATCCTGTATGGATATTATGCGGGGTTTTGTATTAAACACAGAAAGCCGACTTTATAGGGATTGCAACAGCATGCTTGGAATGTTGAAGATTGATTTGGTTAAAAAAAAAAAAAAAAGATGAGTACTGGCGTTGTCATCTCTTTGGAAACAAGGTAGGAATTAACTCTTCCACAGTATATGTAGGGTAGTGAGTCATACCTAGATTTAATAGTCTCGACAAAAGCTTTGTCCTAACCCGCAAAAAGAAAAGAGCAGCCCTTTGTTTTTCCGATTTTTTCTCCTCTTGTGAGAATTGATTTTCTGCTTTTCAATGTCGATTCCAGAGTTCTGGGTATGAACATGCATCAGCAAATCCCCTTTTTTCCTGAGTTAGTACGGAACCCAAATGGTGTACCAATTTTGGTTGCCTGAAAAACTTGAAAGTCTTAGTTTCCAGGGGTGGAGTTGCAGACAGGGATTTGCTCAACCACCCAATACTTTGCTGCATGTAGTTCCGTTTTCCATAATTAATCCCTCTGTTTGAGCACAAACATTGTCTGCTGTGGCTCGCTTCTGCAGTTGATCGACACGATGTTTGCACTAAGAGCCGTTTAAACTATGGTCATTGTCAGCCTTAAAAAAATTTAATGTAAGGAAGGTGACAGCAGCATCCTTATAGATGTACCGGTCTCGTTCCCCTTGGCAATGCAGGGTTTTCTTCGTTTTCGTGAGTTTTCCGGCGATAGCCAAGTTCTTTCTACCCGAAATGTAACTTTTGCTGGTTGCAGCACTAGTTTTAGTCGGATGCAGTTCTCGGGCTTTTTTTTTGTAGTATGTTGGTTGGGACCTCCCGGATGTGTTTCCCGATCGCAGTCGAAAAAACAACCTGGAGTATAATTCATTGGGGCCACCTCCATATTCTTATCAGTTTAACCTCTAGTTTGAAAATCTTTGGCCCTAAGCTTGGGTTATGATTGAACCATTAAGGGTTTCTCCCACGACAAGGCAGCCAGAGAAATCAAAGAATTACGTGGTGCTACAATAACAATAACAGGTAATAGTAGAATAATTTTTGGACCGAAGTCATGTTATCACAGCGTGGCTTAGACGTTTGATCCGTAGACCCCTCCTTTCTAGACCGATAGGGCTCTAAATCTCAATCCTCTTCTGATCCCAAAGAAATAGATTATGTAGCTGCTGCTTGTAACTGTAAAACAAACGTAGACGAAATCCTACGAAAAACTACCTTGAAGTTACAACTGCCAATTGTGACCTTCTGGTCGAGTTGCTGGTGACATGACTTCTCGTTCTGATGACAGCATGCACATGTTTTTGCCTTGTTATACACACATATATCGGGTGATTAATCGTAAAGTTTGATTTTCAATAGGCATTTTTTGACAGATTACGCATGACTCCTATCAAACTGTTTGTCAGTTTTGTTTAGTATCGTTTGCCAAGTCATTGTAGAAAGACTCACACCACAACAGCGTCTTCAAACTGTTCAGCTGTATTACGGAAATCAACGTTCTGTGAGAAATGTTTTTTGTGCGATTCGAGGAACTTACGATGCGCATAATCGACCTACTAAAACCATTATTGCCAATACCATTCGCAAATTAGAAGTATACGTAGTAAAGAGACTATAGCAGCTGTAGCTGAGAGTGTACGCGAAGGCCGTGACGAATCGATTCGTCGTCGTTCTCATCAGCTTGGCTTGGCGTATTCGACAACTTGGCTTATTTTACGTGAGAATCTCGGCCTAAAAGCGTAAAAAATTCAACATGTGGAAGAACTGAAGCCAGGTGACTCGAATTTGCGTCATATTTTCAGTAAAAGGGCTCAGGAAAAACTTAATGAAAATCCAGTGTTGTATCGTGAAATATTGTTCAGTGATAAAACGCACTTCTGGCTAAATAGATACGTTAATAAACAAAATTGCCGTATTTGGGCTGATGGGCAACCCGAAGAATATCAATAGCTACCAATTCAGTCATTGAAAATAACGGTATGGTGTGGTTTCTGGGCTGGTGGAATTGGTCCATAATCCTTTAAAAATGAGGCAAATCAGAATGTTACCGTCAATGGTAACCGTTATCGCGCCATGTTAATGGACTATGTGCTTCCCGAAATTCAAGCACATGGTCCCGGTGAGCTCTGGTTTCAACAAGATGGCGCTAGGAGCCATACAGCGCGTGAAGCAATGGACTTGTTGAGAAATCATTTTTGTGAGCACTTAATTTCACGTTTTGCTAGGGTAAACTGGCCGCTTAGATCGTGCGATATCACATATTTGGACTATTTTCTCTAGGGATATGTAAAGTCGTAGGTCTTTAGGCATAAGCCAGCTATGATTGAGGCTTTGGAAGCCATCTGCCATGTTATCTGCGAGATACCAGTCGCTATGCTAGAACGAGTTGCCCAAAATTAGATCATCAGAATGGACCACGTCAGACGTAGCCGTGGCCAATATTTACATAACATTATTTTAAAAAAGTAAATGCCATGAATTGTTCTTTTAACCGATCGTAAAAATTTTGAGTTTACTTTAAAATTTATGTACTTTATTTTACATTGTAAATCAAACCCTGCGATGAATCACCCTATACAAGTCAGATGGCAGCACTTTGTGTTGTGTAAAACCCCTCTTGATAGAGACTGTATTAATTCACTACCGACCTTGAAGGAGTGGCTAGTAGTCTCCATAATCATCCTGCACAACTGTCGCTTTGAAGTCTTTAAACAGATAGTGAATGTTGACCTGAAATTCCTGGATCCGTTTGCGTTTGCATTATTAGAGAATGAAGGAGACTTTTCAACATTGATGTATACAGGAGCTGTGCCTTGTCGGACAACCAGTCCTAGATGACTGGGTCGCCGTGAATACATGGACACTACCATCCTATTTCAGAAAGTTTTCCACTCAAACCCAGAAGGACAATTCCTTAGAGGAGCATCTTTTCTTAGCCCACACAAGTGGAAGGAGATCTCAGCCAACTTCGACCCCCAGCCATGTTAGCTGAATCCCAGCTTCGTCTTAGTATAGAGTTAATTCATGCCGTTATGATGTAAGGTCTCAGAGTGAGTTTCCAAGAATCTAAAAATAAATCGATTTCAGCATATACTTCAATTTTTTTTTTACTTTTTTGTGGATGAAAAGAATTGAATTTCCTGAAATTGTTTATATAAGCTGCGATATAGGATAGTATACAGAGAATTCATTGTAAATACAAAGTGAAATGGCAATGAGTCATGCCAAGGGAATCTGAAACCAATAAATTCAAACCAATTCAACAGAAACTTCATATCTATACCAAGAGGATGTTTAATTAAAGGAGCTTTTCGTTCAATATTTTTGTAAAAACAAAACTCAAAAACATTTTGCCTTGCGAGTACTTCTTTATTAAACTCTCATTTGATACTAAAAACATTGAAATGACAGTGAGATAAATTTTTGTTGTAAATTATTCGTATACATGTAAGGTTAACTGCTCGGGGAATCGAAATTATATTTTGCAAAGATTACGAAAGTTAAAAATTCAAATTTAATCAACAGGCGAATGATTTCCACAGCAGATATAAAAATACACCAAACCAGCAAAGGTTCCAGCAACTATCAAAACTAAAAAAAATGTTAATGCTATGTCCCCGAAATGTGAAGTGCCTGCGCGAACAACATTTTCTGGAACGGAGCTTGTTGGCATTGAAGCAGCGTTGAATTTCGCTGAATCCACGGGGATAACAATTGGTGATTCCCACATTGTAAGTTGGTTATCGAGATCAAGAGCTTCCTTACCTGAAGGATCCTCTGTGTCTTTAAAAATTCTGGAAAGCATGATGATCTCAGCTTTGCTTTTAATGCCTTTTGGATACAAAGTGACTATTCGTACTTTTTCTATTTTATAAGAAACTGAATCTATAGAACTCGAAGCATTCTCAATGTTTAAAGACAATTTGGAATCCATAGAATCACTGGAACCTGAAGGCTCTTGACAGGCTATTTCCGTGGTGGTCTGATACATTTTTCGAATTATGCGGCAGATTTTTTACCAATCTAGCAAAAGAAGAACAAAAACACAAATACGCAATGAGCAGTTTTATTTATTTATTTATTTTTTTTTTCATTTTACAAAAAGTTACTCACTTAATTCTATCAAATTCACAACAAGATCAAAAAGAAAACGAATGATGTGTGCTTGAAGTCAGGTGACGTAATGAAAGTGTCAGCTATTCAGCAGATTTAAGAGTGACATCAAATAGTATAAGTGAATATGTAGATGGACAACCTTATGGGTAGATTTTGGATTAAAGGCATACATAATGAGTGTTTTCTTGAGATATATAGAACTTCCGATAGGGCCATCTGTCAAATCAGCTATCAGACTGGGCATGTGTCTCCCACATTTATGTTCAATATATTTTGGAAAATTATCATGTAAAGATTTATGTCTACGTATACTCTTATGGGTAATTTACCCAGTACGACCTTTAACTGTGCGTACCGGAGAAGCCATTGCCTCTGTTGAGATGAGTGTGACAAAGCAACCAAATTTATCGATTCAGCGCAGTTCTCAACTTTGCCCTGCATTGAAGATTTTAAGAAAAAATCTTGGGCTACAATCGTATCAGATCCAACTGGTGCGGCAGTTGAAGCCAATTGACCACCGTTTGCGCCGTGCTTTCGGTGAAAGTGTTGAAATTTCACTGAAAGCTTAACCGAAATTTTAATCATGGTTCGTGATTTTTTGGTTCCCTGTGTCAAAAAGTTGGCGGATGGCGCAACATAGTTTACAGCGGGTCAAATCATCACTTTATTGGGACAAACGTTTGGTGAAGGAATCATCTCAAAATGGACTTCACAATTGGCCGCTTAGGTTATGCGATTTGACTCCTTGGACTATCTTTTGTTACGGTATATCAAGTCACATGTGTGATAAACAACAGTTGGTAATTGCAAGCCAATATTCACCGCGTTATTGCCGAAAAATTCGCTTAAAATTTGACCGATAGGATGGTCTTAATAGGCGCAGCCATTTATATATTCTTGTAACTTCGAACAACAGATGCCCCCTTTTTCTTTTCATTTGGATGTGGATGAACACCTCGTAGAGTTCGTTGTAATACCATATCCCCTCCTCCAAAGTCCATCGTATATGCAACCAAAAACCAAGTAAAGAACCTAACTTTCAAAATGGTCAAGAATATCTTTATTCGCTTGCGCTTACGTCTATACATCTGCCCCATAAAATAGGACTTAATTGTTCAGGTCTTTTAAAGACTCTATTAAGTCTTTCCTTCAAGTTCTATTTACTCGATCGCCTTCTTAACCAAAAGGAACAGTGACTGCCAAAGGTGATTCTCGTTTCATTAGTGAGGTGTTATCGGCAGAATTGGTAGCAAAGCCACTGCCATTGAAGCCAGTGAGTGAGTTGTGAACGCTCTATTGAAAAGCTGATGTGTTTTTCGCATTACGCCAATGTCGCCTGAATATCCGAGTAACTGAATAGACTTTTTAATGATGATGATATTGTTTGAACGAGGTTGAAAATGCCACATCACCTTGTTTAAGTGCATCCTACAAAGTAAAATGAAATTGGCAGAAATGTCAAGACCCTACATTTGTAGTTGCTCTCTACAGATGCTGTCACATGCTGATTCCAAATCGTTGAAAAGGTGGTGTGTATTGACTTGGAGCTCCTGGTTAGGTCGCTTTAGGGGTATGAGCACTCTCATTAACCGATTAAGGGCAAATCGACCATAATTATTATTTCAACTGATTAGGCCTGAAAAATAATTATTGACCTCATCTCCAAATACGTCAAAATAATTCATTTAAGGAGTCTATCATGCTGGATGTCGCCGCCTTTTGCATACGTCTAGTAGATTCAACGGCAGCAAGTCTTTCTTGATTTATTTGTTTCTTTCGGTCAACTCTCGTTCTTGTAATTTTTAGTAGTCAATTAGGGTTGAACGAGGTTAGTACCCGAAGATGTGAAATAGGCAAAATTGATTTGTAACCACAGCTGCAGTACTTGAAATCGCCAGCCTAATGCCGCTCAGTATCTCCGACAAACGTTCAGCTACCAAGAACTAATATGTCAATCTTAGTCATTGAAAATTTAAGAGGCCGTAACAACTGGAAGCAAGAAAAGCTGCAAATTTGCCTTCCATAAGCAGGAGATTTGCAGTAGGTTTATCATTGATGTCAATTCAGGTTCTTAACAGTTTCCTTAATCTTTTGTTCCGGTCCGAATAAAGACGGAGTATTGATGAATTTTCCGAGCTCCTCATTCTATTTTTCAAATTTTTCTTTTCTCATAAAACCCAAATATAACTCTTGGCTTCAACTCAGTTAACATTAACAAGACAAACGCAAAATGTGAGGCAAGGTAGGCTATGGTAAACCCCGTTGCAGTCCGGTAGACAGATAGTCCGAATACTTTGATACGTTGCTACTCGACTTGTTCTCATCAAATGAATTAGCCGCTCAAAATGTGTCCTAAATACTAGGTTTCGTTAAGGACTAGTTGCGTTTATGCATTCTGCAGTCGTTCTCGCTTTCGATAAGTGTAATCGGATGTTAGCCTATTTAATGATACCGGAAACGTTCATAGCTATATCTAGCTTACTGATCATCATGCATCGCAACAGTGGACCAGGGCTTAAAGATAACCTTCGGATTTATGGTATGAACACCTGCAGAATTGTTTTCATTTTATACAATTTCACATTCACTTCTTACAATTTTAATAGAAAATTTATACCAAAATCCTACAGTGTATCTACAGATATGTACACTATCAATCGCGGAATATGCAATGGCTGTAATCAAACTCAAAACACAAACAATATCTTTTCATATAACGTTCGAATATTAATAATTAGTTCGACATCATTTTCGTGTGAATAAACACAGACAATTTCAACTTTTTAACATCAACGCTGTCCGCAACAAATCCGAACACGTGTAAAATCGCTTGGGAACTACTAATAACACGGTGTTGTCCTGATGTCGCTCTTCAACACACATACTCGCACCACAAATATTCGACATGGAGAAGTTGTTGCCTCTAATGGAATATTAATTTTTGCCCCAATTACGCGGCCCTTTGGCCCTCCCGTAATAACTTGCTAATTGCTCACCAATTAAAATTTCAAAACCACATTTTCGATGAGGGGGTGAAATTGTTTCAGTCAGTCAGTCCCCTGCGTGTAGTATGCTTTTAACCCAACTGCACAAGCACATACTCGTATAGTTGAATGAAGGGAAAGAAATTACCATTGAGCAGTGTGCTTGTTTGGGGTAATGGCTTACGTCATACAGTCTTTCAACCTAACCCTTAAGCTGCTAAAGGTTTTCTTCGTTTCCTTCCTTTTTTTCCTCGTGCTTTCGTGCATAAGAATCTTGGCAAAAATTTTGCGGAAAGTAATGGAAATATTCGAATTTCCAATATGTAATACTTAGTGTCCTGTCTGTCCTGGGAATTCTGACTGTCTCGAGTATCTATTCTGTCTCCGTCTGGGCAATAGGTATCTTCGGGTAGTAAAAACTAACGTTTATAGCTGACATCACTTTAGACGTTTATAGTTTTCCAGATACCTACAATACACATATGAAAGTATGTATGTAGATAGGATTTCAGATATGTACAAGAAATGATGAGGAAAAGTAAAATCTGCGGTGCCAAAGAAGATGGAGCAAAATCAAGTGATATTCTAAGCAATCATCCCCCCGTAAAGTTGAGTATCCTTAAACACAACAATCACTTTTATTGCCAGTGTCCTGTCCGGATTCCTGGCGAATGCGTATGTAGAGATTTTTATTTGTCGCATCTCTTCGTACAGCGAGTCAGAACATTGCTTTCTGTTTCATAGTGTGTAAGAGTGTAACATGGAAGAAAGGAAAGAAAAGTGGTACACGCCTCCCAGTCTCTATCTATTTATCTATTTCAATAAATTTGATGAGTTTCCTTTTACCGTTGTTGTTGATGTTGGAATTGTCCTTTTTATATCACCATCACCTATAGGGTATGTGTGGATTGTAACTTTTACCTTGGTACACAAAAAGTGTCTTTTGGAAAATTTTTCTCAACAAAATGTACATACGAGTATGTGCAGTAGGGGCTACGACTTGGCCTCGCAATGGTAAGGAATGACTTCGAATTCTCTCTATTCATTCTTCTCCAGAAACAGGGAAATGAATTTAAGGTTAACGTCAGATACATGAAGTTAAAAGTCGATTCATTGAGGGCTCTTTTAAATTTCTGATCGTCACTCAGTATAAGGACAAAGTTTACGAGAAGCTGTAAATGTCAATTGGCAGCAAACGAGGCAGAGTTTCGATGGTCCACTAAAGGGGAAATTCTTAACATGCTGCCCTCAAAATATCGAGAATATTCGTTTATCGGGTTGTTGCTCGCTTCGGCGAATTGTCTGGAGTAGATGACAGGCCAAGAAATGATCGCCCACGCGTCGTCCGTACGAATGCGGTAGTAAAGGCAGTACGCGAACGAATTAGGAAGCAGACGATTACGTCCGAGGAATTGGATATATTAACCACATCCATGTCTAGGCTGATTCTGGATGATCTATGGTATATATGAAAGCCTATCGTCGGTCCACGGGTCATCTTCTAACTCCTCAACTTAAAAAAAACAAGATGGAAACATGCAAGCGACATTTGCAATGGCACGCGGACAATGGCAATGAAAACAATCTGTTTACGGATGAGGAAAAAATTGTACCGTAGAAGAAGTTTTCTACAAACAAAACGACAAAATTTATGCCACTTCATCTAAGAAAGCGAAAAAAGTTGTTTCAAGGGTTCGACACTTCCGTAATGGTTTGGTGAAGGGCCTGTCACCATGGTGTCACATCCCTCCATTTCTGTGAAAAAGGCCTAAAACCTAGTGTAAAGGCTTACCAAGAAGATGTGCTGGAGGGTGTTGTGAAGGTTTTGACTAATACCCTTTTCAATGAACACAGATGGATCTTCCAATAGGACTCTGCTCCAGCGTACAAAGCCAAAATCACGCAGGAGTAGCACAGAGTCAATTCCTGGACTTATAGCAGCAGAAGATTGGTCGTTGGGGAGAAAATAGCCTGCAGGACTCCCCACAGAAATTTGGGAAGCCTTAAAACAGCATTAACCAGAGCAGCGTCCAAGATCTCTCCATGGAAACCGTACGTGCCACTATAACCCAATGGCAACACCGTTTGGAAGCTTTTGTTAAAGCAAAAGGCAGTCATTTCGAGTGAATCCAACTTTTTTTTAATAATCAGTATTTTGATCTAATAAATGAAATAATTTTGAATACAATATGTTTACTGTAAGGACTAGGTATAGACTCTGTTTAAAGTCTTAAACAGCCTTCTTAAATGAACAGAGGGCACGTAGATCATTTTTGTTTTCTTCTCGGTTTTCTATCCTTGAGACCTAGATATACAATTGAAGCTCATCCGGAGACCCAAAACAATGACATTTAGCTTTGCGTGAGTTGATTTAGATTTATTTTGATTCTTTTTCTGAAGAAGACCGGCTTTGTTTTGGCCATCGATTACGTCTTGAGGTACTCGACATTATTTAGTTATCAAAATAGGACTAGTACCTTCATCTTAGCATTTTCACTGGAACTTTTTAACATAAACTAAAGTGTGTCTAAGTAATACCTCTTTTCAAGAAGGGTAGTAGAAATAACAAAAACAACTATAGCGCGTTTCCTTTACTGTCCTTAATTTCCAAAGTTTTGAGAAAGCTGTTAAAAGAAAAATGTTTGACACACCTTGAACAAGTAAATTACCTACGTTCTCTTCAGTTAGGGTTAAGAGAAAGCCTCTCCACCGAAGATGCCGTCTTGGAATTTTTTGTTCTTTTGTATACATAGCTGTAGATGATAAAGAATGTTGTGCTGGAGTCTTTGTGGTCATAACCAACGCTTTTGACACAGTCAACCATAGAATTCTCTTAAACAAATTATATTGTACTGGTTTTCGTGGCCTTATACATAATTGCTTTGAGGCTTATTTGATAAGAAGAACCCAACAAGTTAGGGTACAAGATTTTGAAAGCAGCCCAAAAATTCTGAGCCTAGATGTACCCCAGGGTTTAGTTCTTGGTCCAATACTGTTTCTGGTTCTTAAAAACTCACTTTTTCGACATCCATTTGTATGAAAAGTTACCGCCTTTGCTAATGACGCAGGAATTGCATATCACTCGAATAGTGCTCTCAACCACGACGTTCACATTCTAAGAATTTGATTAGCGGAGCAGTCAGTAGTAAAACTACTAAATGAACTTCAGACTTAGTATGAAAAGGTCAGTTGAATTTAAAATCTACTTTCATGTAAAAAATGGTGCAAGTTCCAACATTTCAAATTGCGTTCGCACACTGTTTTTTAATCAGTCGCCATGTGACCTGAATTGTTTTAAAATTGAAGTAGTAGATCACTTTAAGTAGTTAGGTCTTACCTTAGAGCAATACTTGAGTTGGCCTGAACATATTTTAAATGCAAAGCAATATTTACATTCGAAGGTTGTATCGGCTAAGAAAATTCTGCGAGCCAAGAACTTTGAAGATGGTATATTTTGGAATATTCGAATCCAAAGTATCGTACGGTGGTACCTACCAGACAGTCCTCCATTCGAAAAGCAGGTATAGTTTATTGTTTAGCTCATTCCATGGTTTTGTTCAGAACATTTGTAATTCTTCTACTTAAACAACATTATAAGAGGTGGTTACATGCAATATCCTCTACTTATACGTGGCAATGCAATTAGAATTGTTATCTAACCTATATTCCGAACTACGGTATTCAAAAACTTTTACACCGAGATATCCTTTAAATTGTTTATGCTTCCTTTGAATTTTTTTGTTTCTTGCTGTCATACCTGGAAGTGGGTGGTAGCAGGGTGATTGCCTATGCGGATGACGATGCTGTATACCTCTCAGTAATGCACTACTAAGGAACTCCATCGGCAAAATATTAACAGATTAACCCGTTGGACAGATCACTATGGACTGGGAGTAAGCCCCTACAAAACTGATCTTGTCCTTATTTCCAGGAAATATAAAATTCCAATTATAGACCCTCTTCCAATAAACGGTTTCAGTTTAGTGTTTCTCGAAACAGCAAAATATCTTGGTCTCATTTTTGACAGGAAATTAAACTTGAAACCTAACATTCAAGAAAGCGTCAAGAAAGCTACAGTAGCTTTATTCTCTTGCAAAAAAGCCATTGGGAACAAATGGGCCTTTCAGACTCGCATAACCCACTGGCTATACATCTCGGTCATAAGATCGATTCTCACCTACGGAGTTGTTGTCTGACAGACGGCCTAAGACAATGCAGTCAACTGCAACAAACTAAACAGAGTCCCAAGAACAGCATATCTATGCCCATGCACCGCGGCTTTAGACATTTTGTTTCACTTGACACCCCTCAACATCTTCAGTAGGCACGTAGCTGCGACTGCAGCTTTTCGCCTCAAAACGACTACACAGTGGACAAATAATTTATTTGGTTTGACAAAGACTTTCATGTAAGCTTCCTCTCTAGATCCTTCTGAGAGGAAAATGCTTTCATGGAGGACAAGTCAATTCACTTTTACACAGATGGATCTAAAACTTAAAGCGGGGTCGGTGGCGGCGTTTTCTCAGATAAGCTAAATTTAAGCCTCTTCTTCCGTCTTCCAAATCAATGTATGTTAGATAGTGTGTTCCAGGCAGAAATTTTGGTGATTAAAGGAGCTCTGTCGTGGCTGAAGGAAAATGTGATCCTGCAAAAGATATTCGCGTTTTTCGGATAGTTAGGCCGCTATCAAGTTCCTGGACTCAGTCTCATTTAATTCTTAAACCGAGATGGCAGAGCAGTTCAACTTTCATCTTTGTTGGGTGCCGGGCCACAGAGACACTTCAGGTAATTGTAGGGCCGATGAACTCGCCAAAAATTGAAACCACTTTACCTATTTTAATTAAATGAATCAATATTAAAGCTGAATGCTAATAAAAGAACAGACCTTAGGTAGACTGTTGGACCAACAGACCTGGCCAAAGCTGAAACTAAATCGCTCTAAGAGTCTGATTATTCTAACCAGGAAACATCTCAGCGCCATTATTGGTGTCCTTGTTGGACGCTGCGTTATAGGCAAGGATGCAGAAGGCTTGGCGCCTTTACAAACGATTTCTGTAGAAGCTGAATAGACATGTGCAGCTCTCTTCCAAACAAGAAAACTTCACTCAGGAGCTTTCTTCTATAATGACCTCCTTCACAATGTCGAGTTCGCGTGGTCGCGCTTTGACATATTGAGTAGAAACTGTGGGCGCTTATGAAGCAATCCAAAATGTAACCTCAGGCGTTTCTGACACTTTTGATCGCAAATATCGTAAGCTTGACATCAAAGCTCTAGTAAAGCTATTCTCTACTTTGTAGCGCGTTTGACAGCTATTACATTACACGATACAATGATTCAATCAATTTGTAGCTACCAGAGAGGTTACGATTATTTTATTATGATTTTCTTGCACAAAATAGTAATTTTAACTATGTACGAGGATTTGTTGTTTTTATGTTGTTTGAATTGGGATAAGGTTATTGATTAGCATTGTAATGTTATACCCTTATACAATTTATGTTTAAGTTTCTTAGCCCGAATTGTTTCTCTTGCTTTTATCGCTAAGGAATGAAATAATTACGAGCACTAATCATGACATCAACACTGCCATTAACTTTTTTATACAAATGTCACTGCATATTCCTAAGTCAAATGTTGTTAAAAACTAATTTTTTAAAGGCGTTTTGTTAAAATAAAGAGAATATTGAAAAAAAAAAATATAAAATGATGAGTCGTTCTCTGTTTTTAACTTCAACATAAACCGTTGTATTCGTTGCTTGCAGGAAGAAAGGAAAGAATGGATTCAACTGTCAAGGCAAAGATAAAATTGACTACTTTCGGCTTTCTTTTGTCGGAAATCTTCCCGGAAGTCAAGCAGAAGCTTCTTATTGTTGGCTGGGATTTCGATTTTTTCTTTTCCTAGAGTATTCATAGCGATCTAGGGATCAATCAGCATCCTCAAGCCGCGATTTTTCATAGCGGCGCTGCTAATAATGCATCAACTGATGGAACAATATAAATGTTATTCGCTTCAAAGTAATCCCCCTCAGATTTTATACACTTGTGCCAACGCTTTTTCAAATCCTCAAAGCATTTCTCATAAGCACTTTTTGATAAAGCCCTGAGCTTTTCCAGCAATGCCGTTTTTATATCCTCAGTCTTTGCATCAGTCGCATGGGGCCAAATCCGGTGAATATGATGGCTGAGGCATGGTGGTCGTATTGTTTTTGACTAAAAATCTCTCACAGGCAACCATGAATGAGCATGTGCATTATCGTGATGCAAAAGCCATGAAATGTTTTTCCACAATTTCATACGTTTTTCCACAATTCCATACGTTTTTCTCGTACTGCTTCTTGAAAACGGCGCATAAATTCAAGATTAATCGAGAAAAACACAGATCAAAACTTTGATAATTGATCGAATTTGTCGTTCTTTTTCCGTTCTTGGTTCTCCTGGCTGTTTCGATTTGGACAATTGGGCTTTGGTTTCGACCAATAATGACCCTTTGGAGCAAGTTGGATTATCGTCAACGTCATTTAAGAGATCCTCTGGGCGATGCTCATGCGACGCTTCATCTGATTAAAATTAAGAAGTTTTGGAACAAACTTCGCTGACACACGTCTCATGCCCAAAGCATCCGAACAAACTGCACACGAGCCGACCGATATGCCAACATTTTCAGCAACTTCTCTTATGTCAATCCGACGATTTTCCAAAACAATTTTCTTCACAGCTTCGACGTTATGATTTTTTATTCAGAGCGAGGTTCGTCATTGGCATCTTCTCGGTCATCTTCTTAGAAGAGCTTGTACTCTTGTAAACATTTTTTTTACTTAGAGCAGGCTACCGTATAAGACTGTCAACATTTCAAGTATTTTAGACCACTTGATTCCATTTTTTACACAAAATTTGATACAAATTCTTTGCTCCATTTTTTCCATTAATTGAAAGTTAGTCTTGAAAAAAGTCACCTTACTTTTTGATTACAGCTCGTAGCCTGGATGTCGATTTCGATTCGGAGGATGATTATAGCGAACAATCTTAAAGCAAGAAACTCGAGGAAAGTACTGCTGCTGTCAAAGGAGAATATTGTTAAAAGATTGTTTTCTGCTGGAACATTCCAGCTGGAGTGAATCCAAATGGCGCGATAACCTTTTGACTGATGAGACGAAAGTTAATTTATTTAACTCAGATCGCTGCAGGGCACAAGTGTATAGGCTGCCCAATACGGTTTTTTTTTTACAATAAATACACCATTAAGAGGGTGAAACATGGTGGAGACTGCGTCATGAAATAAAGATATTTTCCTACAAGAATGTAGGTCCTATTCATAGAATTGAAGGCAATACAAAGTCATGGTATTAAAGAATACTATGTTACCTTATGCAGGAGACAGGAAACAACTTTAATGTTTTAAGCTGACCTTCTCAGGTGCCAGACTTAAACCAAATTGAGAAGTTATATTAACCCAGTGTGTTCATGTTTCCCTAATCGACGGATTAGTTCTACATTTGATATTTTATTTTTCAATATAGTCCTCTTTCAGCTCGATACACTTTTCCCAGTGGTGCTGCAACCCTTTTAACCCCTCCGTATAGTACGACTTTTGTTGGCCTGCATTATACTCCTCCGACGAGCGATCTTTTACGGTTTGCCAACAAAACGAAGTCGCAGGGAGCCATATTCGGTTTTGGCTAAAAAATCTCTCACTAGCAACGATGAATGAGCAGGTGCATTACCGTGATGCAAAAGCCATGAATTATTTTTGCACAATTTCATACGTCTTTTTCGTACTGCTTCTCGAAAACGGCTCATAAATTTAAAGTAAGGAGTATTGGACTTCGAAACGGTAATCGGAAAAAAAAAACAGTGATCAAAACTTGGCGATTTACTTTGGATTGTGGATATTTTGACCATTTGCCCCTTTTTCGGTTGACAACGAATAAAAACCTCTCTGCGGAGATCAGCAGATTGTATTTCTATTGGGTGATTTTGTGGTGATTTTGGCTTCGAAAACTTTTTGGGCAGCCAAAAAAGTTTGAAGATGAAGAACTGGAAGCATTACTCTATGAAGATTGTTGCCAAACAAAAGAAGAGCTCGCAGAATCTTTGGGTGTCACTCAAGCTGCTATTTCAAAACGTTTAAAAGCAGATGGCTATATCAAAACCAAATCAACGGCAAAGCCGAATATCCATGGCGCGAAGGTAATGCTCTGTATTTGGTGGGATCAGATGAGTGTGCTGTATTATGAGCTGCTAAAAACGGATGAAACCATCAACGGACAACGCCATCGAACACAATTAATCCGTTTGAAGAGAGCAGTAGCCCAAAAACGCCCGGAATATGCGACTAGACACGAGGCAATAATTTTCCATCGTGACAACGCTCGGCCCCACGTTGCTATTCCGGTTAAGAACTATTTGGAAAACAGTGGATGGGAAGTCTTAACCCACCCGCCTTATAACCCAGACCTTGCCCCTTCTGACTAGCATTTGTTCCGGTCGATGCAGAACGCCCTCACTGAAATACGGTTCACATCAAAGCAGAATATCAAAAATTGGCTTGATTCATTCTTGGCTGCCAAGCCGGCGCAATTCTTTTGGGATGGGATCCACAAATTGCCAGAAAGATGGGAAAAAGTCATAGCTTCAGATGGGCAATACTTTGAATAATACTATTGTACATTTTTTTCTTAAATAAACGTTCAAATTTTGAAAAAAAAAAAACCGTACGAATTAAAATATATACCTAATAGTTCAGGCTTTGAGAAAGACGTTTTACAGGTGATTGGCATACTGTAGCGCTGCTGAGTCACTACAAGTAGATTCAAACTTTTTTTTTTCATTTGATTACACAATATCTTATGATTGTTGTGTCAAAATTTGAAACAAATCGGAGCAAAACTAACTAAGATAAGGAACTTCAAGCGTTCGTTGCTTCGAACAGCAGCTGCGCGGCGCGCTTTTCGGTCAACTTTGTGCTCCTACAATCCCTTAATTCTTTTGTTCGTCGATCGGTCTTTGTAGGTAAACTTATGTATACTAATGTTCTGTACTTCCGGTTTGTAGTGTATAGGAAACAGTTTAGAAGTATACTTTACGTTGAACAATTGTAGACTACACTGAAATTTCGCTGTGCGTGTTTCTTTATAGTTTGCTCTGTTTCGTTTGATTTTTTCCCTGATTTATTATTTATTATCAGAAAAATGCTGAAAAAAGTAAGCAGAGAAGAACGACAGAAAACTGGTGCTAATTTAAGTCTACCGAAAAAAATGATACCTCCACAGAAACACAAGAAAGACAATGTGCAATGTAGAGGTGCGTCATCTAAGAAGATCAAATTAAATACAAGTGTGGAGAATTTGGCAAAACATTACAGGATCATCGATTTTACTTCAATAATGGCTACATTAGCTAAGTGTGTAATGTGTGATGGAGAATTTACGTTTAAATCGGCAAAAAGGAAGGACTCGAATTCGATATTAAAGAAATGTGTGCTAAGTGTACACAGCCTCGGTACGTTTCATCCAGTTAAAGAATACATACACCCTGACTGACTCGAACTGCAACCAACTTCACACTGCTATAATTTCTAAACCGTTCATGACAGTGAGCTCAAATTTTGACACATGACAGATAATGTTATTATTTATAAGCCTTTTAAACGATTTGCGTCTCAGTTATGTTGAAAAACTTTTATCCGCGATGAAATTCAAAAGTGATAGTTTGATTGCTTTATATTTGATTGGATAACCACAAGAAGCTATCGTTAGAGCCCTCCAGCACCTCAACGTGAATAAATCATTTGTGTCTGGAACCATAGCTCGTTACCGTGTTACTGGCAGTGTTGCAAAACGTTATGAAGGTGGTTATATAATAAAAAAACAGCAACATTGGCAGAAATGGTTCGGAAAGTGAATGCTCGAACTGAGCGAAATCCACGTCAAAGTGTAAGAAAAATGGCTCGTGAGCTCAACATATCGTTGGAACGGCTGCAACACAGATTGAAAAATGAGCTTGGGTTCAAGTCATTGAAGTTCCAAAAAGCACACGATCTTACACTGCAACAGAAAAAAGTTAGAGTCGAAAGAGCGAAGGACTTGCTACGCTTGTACGAAAGTGGCGAGTTGCCGAATTTAGTTTTTTCCGATGAGTCGCCATTTGTTATTGAGCAATATGTCAACAAATAAAATGGCCGAGCTTACTTGCCAGAGAAGTCCTTCGAAAATGTACACCTTCGAACGGCCACCAGAAAGCAGGCAGCACCGATAATGATGGTTTGGGCCGCCATTACCGCCGATGATCGCTCTGCGCTCATATTTTTGGACCGTGGTGTCAAAATTAATGTGATCGTATACCGTGAAACTGTCTTAGAGGCAGTATTGAAGCCTTGGGCAAACAATCATTTCGGTCGGAGACTGTGGACATTTCAACAAGACTCGGCACCGTCTTACAAAGCGCGCGTCAACCAAGATTGGTTAAAAAACAATGTTCCACACTTCATTTCTTCGTCACAATGGATTGCAAATTCTCCGGATGCAAGTCCACTGGATTTCACTGTCTGGGGTATTTTGAAGACGTAGGTTGGCACTAAAAAATACCAAAGTTTGGACCACCTCAAAGAAGCACTTCGCCGGGAATGGGCCAAAATACCGCAGAGCCACTTGCGTGCAGCGTGCGATGCTTTCTTCGGCCGTCTCAAGGCCTTTATTCGCGCCAGAGGTAGACATATTGAAAACTACTGACACATATTGAAAATTGATGTATTTTCCAATATTTTTTGCTTTGGCACAATAAAATTTATCAAAAAATAAAAAAATTATAGCATTTCAAAAAGTTGCAGTTCGAGTCTGGCAGGGTGTAGTATGTGGAACATATGATGCGAATTATAGATTTACTTTTGTATGGCGAGCTTGAGGCTTAGGATTAGCTGGTTGCAATTTTGTGGTCTGATGGATTTGACAAGCAATTTCTTATCAAAACTAACCTACAATAGATAGCTATGCAGTGAAAATGTGTGACACTTTAAAGAATGTTGTGATTAAGATTTTTGCTTCTGCAGTAAAAGAAGAAAAATAAGCTACGTGCAAACCGAATAATGTAAACGAAACATCAGAATTGACTGTATCAGGTGATGAATTGTGGAAAATAACGAGGATTTTCTTCTCTCTATGGTGTTTCTTCCTTGCTTGGTTATTATACAGGGAAGTGTTCTGAAAAGCATGTGAAAAGCGGACAATGCAAAGCTAATCACGTTGAATTAGCTGGCAACATGGAAGTTTATTTTATTATTTAAAGTTCCGCAACTACATAGGTGACGAACACTCGAGGACGCACAGTGGTGTTGTAAATTCTTAACCTTATAGTGACGATTTTACGATAGATAAACAAAAAGGAATGCATAGGTCGCATTCAAAAGCGGATGGGCACTCGTTTGCGAGAATTAGTTGAAAACACCGTGGTTGATGCAGATACAAAAAACCGGGAAAAATATAAGAAGAAAAAGTCTCGGTGGTTAAGGCAAGCTTACAACTAAAATAATTGATAAATTAACAGTTTGTTATGGCCTTCCCATTCTGCCAATCTTTTTTCACTACTGCTCGACCGATGGAAAGCCGCATCACGATAAATGCCCAAGAGGCGATGATTCGTGGTGTAAATAACAAAAAGTTGCAGCTTAAAACTCGATAAACTCAATAAAAAACAGTTACATTCCACTTCCTGTTGCTGAAGATAGCAATCCGATTTATGAGGGCTTGAATAAAGACGTACTTTAACAGCGATGTTTTGGAGGCTTTACTCAAAATAGTAATGACAGCCTGAATCAGCTAAAAAATCAGTTCGAAATCAATTAGTGGTTGCTTGGCTTTGCTGATCTTTATGCAAGTCATGAGAATCGGTACTGCACATGAATGGCTGCGCACAGAGGACAGTACTCGGATCAGCAAAGCAGAGCAACAAGCTGCATTCGACAGCAAAGATGATAGTGTTTCACGTAGACAAAACCAAAAGATATTCTAGATATGGTTGCTGAGATTGCTGCACTTTATGGACCAGAAATCGACGACTCTGTTAAGGTATGAATCAATTTTTCATATATAAAATTGTATTTTCTGGTATCCAAATTTTAAAAGAAATTTTCGGACACCTGTCGTCTTAGAACCGGTGAACGTTTTAAATCAAAATCTACACGACCGATTCTTTTGAAATTAAGTATACCACTTCCTTACATAAACGACCACGTATTTTGCTTTCAAAATTTAAAGAAATTTTGTTGAAATGCTATACTGTAATGCCACCCTCAATTTAATAAATTTGTATCACATGCAACGTCTAAAAAAATTCTTAAAAATGGGCCTTTTCTTCGCCGAATTAACATTACGTTGTTTGGTGTTCAACGTTTTCTTTTTCGGCTTTCGCAAGCACAATTGTTTCTTCTTTGTTGTTGTTCAAAAATTCCTACAGCTTTAAATTTTGTAAGTTGTTTAACAGCCTTCCTGTAGAAATATGCTCCACAAGAACTTTATTTATTTTTTTAAAAAAGGTAAGACTTTGGCTTCTTGTTGATTCGCTGTATTGCTTAAAAACTTAACTTTTCCCTCTTAAATGCATCTTTGAATTACATCATGGAAAACCTTACATCCAATCAAAACTTACAAATAATTGAATTTTATTGTCAATTCAAATCATTCAAATTTGAAATATTTTCACGCGAGAGAAAAATATTGCTCCTGTATCCACCAGCGTTCATGAAGACCGTCATTTGTCTAGCGACTGGGATTGTGTTCTCGACTACGTGAAAGCTTCTACGCAAGGATTTTGGTCTAAAACCTTACAAAATACAGCTCGTGCAAGAACTGAAGCCGAACAACTTACCACAGCGTCGAAAATTCGGTGAGAGTGTCTTAGAAGATGTGGAGGAAGTTCCGCATTTTTATCGAAAAAGCGACAAAACTGGCAATGCTTTCATCTTCCGATGAACAACATCAAATAATACAAGAGCTGCCAACGCATCCGGAAAAATACACTGTTGGGTGCGGTTTATGATCCAGAGGAATAATTGGCCCGTCATCAAAGATGACCGCTATGGCGCTCGCTATCGTTCAATGATTTCGAACTTTTTTTTGCTCGAACTATACTTGGTCGACATGTGGTTCCAACAAGACGGCACTACATACGACACAACATGCGAATCGATAGATCAATTGAGAAATGAGTTCGGTGAGTAATTTATCTCTCGTTAGATCGTGCGGTTGTACGCCTTTAGACTATTTTTTATGGGGATACGTCAAATCACCCGTCTATGCCGATAAATCAGCCTTGGAAGACAGCATTACACGTGTCGTAAGCGAGATAGCAGTCAATATGCTTGAAAAAGTGATTCAAAATTGGACCAAATAAAATGTAGTCGTGGTCAACATTTACATGAAATAATCTTTAAAAAGTAAATAGCAAGCATTGATTTATCAACTGCATCTGCTCCATAGAAAAGTACCACTGTGGGGTGGTCTGCTATGCTCGACAACAAATTTCTTTGGAGTAGACATGTCATGTCGTTTCTTTTACCAAACTTTAACGAATTGTCTGAATCGAATACGTAAACCTCATTCTAACATGCCTAGATTTGGACCAGATCCATAGGCCACTCTCTCTCAGCGTCATCTTTAATTAAAAAAAAAAAATAGGCTTTGGTACAATACGCACTGGAGTTTTCATGACCTTGTGCGTGGAATGTCTTTTAATTCCTTTCTATGTTCTCAAGAATTGCGAGGAAAGAATGGCTGCTAAAATGATGTAGCACGACAAATGTTACATTTCAATCCTCGTTAGGAAAACTTACGTCCATCTTACAATCGGAAATGCACGCAATTCAATTGGCAACGAACAATATTATGAAAAATCGATGCATAGGACGAAGTAGATTCACTGAGTGAATCTTTTGGAAGCAGGTCACAATAAGATCACTAGAAATGAGATCTCCAATGAACTTACTAGGCCAGGCTTATAGTAAAGTCGCCCAAGACCCTTACTCCTATTAGAACTGTTTGGGACCTCGCTGAGGGCTCTTACTGAAAGTTGGGTTTCGTGTATACCATGTAATATAGAATAAGTCCTCAGGACTCCCGCTGACCAAACGAGCGATTCCCGATGTTTCTAAGGTGTTAGCGCATGTCTTGTTGTCCATTTGTAGAAACTGCTTGTTGAAAAGCACTACGTTTTACTAAACACAAGCCTGATTTCTATTTAAATTCCATTTTTAATGATTGTAGTTCCCTGCAGCAGATCATCAATTGAAGTGAATAAATGTCTAACTTCTAAACATTTCTGTCCTCAGAGAGGTCTTAAGGATAATTACGTTAATGTTCATGGCACTTATGAATGGTCAAACTGAGCCACGCACACCTTTCTCTAAGTTGCTTCATTTTTAAGAGCGCTAATAGGTATGACCTGAACCTTGTTGTACTCTTGCGTCTTACCATGAAACAGAGGATAGGACTGGTGTTAGTTTAAAGCCAATCTATGAAATTTTTTTTGGGTATTAAACAGAGATAGATGGAGCTTGTGGGATGATGATTTTTCTACAATATTTACTCTAATTAGCGGAAGGAGTAACTTTCAGTAAAGTAGAGCAGCAAAGTAAATTATTAGATTTAAAAGGCAAACCACAAAAAGTCAAATCAAAGCTTGAAAACATCTATCAGATCAAAGACTTAAGGAACTGAAATATTCACCATTTACTCCTGTAGCTTTTCCGTATGTTTCTTGTCCGTCCACCTTCTGTTACTGTTTGTAAATACTTCTATGAAAATGGATATCCTTGTTGAAATTGAAATTGATTTTTTTTTTTTTGTGGTTGTCCATGGAGGCGAAGTAAGAGATGAAGACTGAAAGGTCATTTTCGGGAGTCTGTTATTCCCGAAAGGCATACCAAATGGCAAAGGTAGTGGTCGATCCCCTCCTTTGGTGTGTAGGGTCCCTTGATTCCCTTCATGCCTTTCTTAACGTTTTTTTTTTTTTTTTGTTCTTTGCATTTGCCACATAATGATTGAAACTTCAATAATTCCTTACTGTCAATGGGAGTCGAGATGGTATTATTTCTGAGAGGGGGATGACAAGCCAGGAATTTTGGAGTAGGAGACTAGGTGCTTTTCGTTTTTGACTGTTCTTGGACATCATGGTGGGAGCAGAAAAAAGAACCTTCTATTGTTACATACAATCGTACCATGTTTTGGACGTTTAATTCTATTTTTTTTTTCATTAAAACTGAAATAAAGAAACAAAACTAGCATCTGCGTGAAAGAGATTTTTTACCCACGAATCTAGCCGTCTTATTTTGTATTTTTTATTTTTTTGTATCCCTAGCTCTCCCTTCACGATTTTACATGTCCTTAAGAGTCGAGTTGATCCTGAGAAAATATAAATGGGAAAAATAATAATAGAACTTTTGCCTAAGGGGATTACGATTTGTATTTTCGTTTAGAAACATGCCTGAGACGAGGGCACAAAAGGACGGAAAATCTCTCTAAAGAATTGAGTTACACTAAAATCGACTTTCAGGTAATACGATTGTTTGGTCAATGTTTTTCTGGCTTTATTTTTGAGGTTGCTTTTTTTTTTGTGATCTTGGTATCAGTGAAAAAAGCAAAAAATTAAATCCCTCTAAGATTTTCGAAATTGAATTTGCTTAAAAGATTTAAGTAAAAATGAGATACATACTGATTTTCTTTTTGACCATTTTATGCTATGCTTGTGCATTTCTACGATGGCATAGGCAATTCCACATGAGCTCTCATACGGGATGTCAAGGAATCTGTCAAGAATCTGTCCAAAATATCGATCCAAAAAAAAAAGAGATGATCATCTGACCAATAAAGGGAATAATATCTGGTTCTACTAAAAAGAAACAAAACGGTGCGAGAAAATGTAAAAACTGCCATGTTAAGAAGTTCATGCAAATCTTTTCCATTCACTAAAAGCAGTCGTCCCCGGGAATATACAAAATCTTCAAACATAATCAAAGGTAAACTCTGGGAGGTAAATCCACAACAATAGCTTGAAAAAGGGAATCTGCTTGGCGATTGATCGAGAATCTGCTGATTGTGTGACTTGTCTCACCACCCAGTGGTGATCCTAGCTCATAAAGGCTTAAATAGATGTAGCATGTTCGGCCAGTTCCATAATACTGGCCTACTAATCCAACTTATGTCCATGGATAGAAATGGATTCACTATTGATGATGGTTGACCTTTTCAAATGTTTAAAGAACAACGAACCTCAAATCTGCACATGAAACGTTCGGACCTATACCTGCCCACGTGAAGTGAGCAATTAGTTTTCACGTAGATGTACAGCGAAGAGTACAGTGGAATCAGTGTCGTGGGGTTATTTTAAAATCATGAATTGTGCAAGTTGCAAACAAAGAATTGATCGAAGTGATCCCCTAAAAATCGATTGCTTTGATTGCAAATGATTTTTCCATGGTGCTTGTGTCGATATTAACAGCAATTATTACTGTATCAAGTGCTCAGCTCTTCGGCGGAAATCATTTCATCAAATACCAACACCTGAACCCATTGCAGTAGCTGTCTCAATACAACAGAAACAACATGAAAAATCAGCGTGCTCGTTGATGCAGCTCATTAAACAAGTGCAAAGACCAGCTCCAACAAAAACAATGATAAAAAGTGTTACGGCGTCAACCAGCAAGCAGTCTATAGAGCAAAATGCAGTATCAGTGAACATTGATAGCAGTTTAATAACCCTCCAAATGCTATATGAAGAAATTCTAAGCCTGAAAAATATCAACTCAGAATTTCTCCATACTGTTTAGCAGTTAAAAGAAGAAAATTCCTCATAAAAAGTCGTGGTCATAAGACCTTCTGATGGCCTTGAAGCAATATATGATTTATGTTTGACAATATTAACACACACAACAACTTTACAGCTACAACCATCAAAAATTACCATGATCTCATGGTCTTATGATAATATTCCTATTTTCATCATGCATCAAAATCTAAGAAGCTTGCGACAAAATTTTGTAGGTAATCTCGAAGGATTTATGTATCAGAGATATTTGTATCAGAGATCTGGATCTACACTTTTGAGAAGGAAGATTATAATATTGAGTCATATACTCGTAAAAAGTCTGCAGTTTTTTTGTACATTTTCGGAAAAAAATTTTCTTTATTCAAAATCAATTTCAATCAAGTACATATTGGCCATTATTTTCTATGACCTATTGCTATTTTCCGGGTAGTTTCATATTTCCATCGGTGTAGAACGCCTATGGTTTATCAGCGAAAAATTCGATCAAGTCAAGAGAGTTTTGCAAAGACTGAAACAAATAGTAATCAGAGGGTGCAAGGTCCGGGCTATACAGTGGATGCATCAAAACCTGACAACCAAGCTCTGTCAATTTGTTCCGGGTCATCAAAGATGTGTATAGCCTAGCTCTTTCTTGAAAGCTTAATTCAAACGGTCGAGTTATACACAGCAGAGGATCGAATTGACTGTTTCGCCACGTTCTAGCAGCTTAAAATACACAATTCCCTTACAATCCCACCAAACACTCAATATAACCTTGTGTGCCGTCAATCCAGGCTTTCAAGTCGTTTGTGGTTGGTCAGCGGCCTTTGACCGTGATTGCTTGCGTCGGATATTCTCGTTTTTAATCCATTTTTCATCGCAGCGTTTCACTGATGGTTATTCGGTCAACTAAATTTCTTTGCGTTAATTCATGTGGCACCCAAACATCAAGCTTCTTTGAGTAGCCTGCTCGTTTTAGATGATTCCAAACTGTCATACGGGTAATGTTTAGTGACTTCGCTATCTCCAGACAGCTTCCGTGCCGTTCTTGCGTGCATCTTTTATATCGAAATTTCCGGAACGGAATTGATCAAACTACTCCTGGGTTTGGCGTTCACTCACAACATTCTCACCGTAAACTGCACAAATTTTCGGCATGTTTTGCAGCGTTTTTCCCTTATTTGTAGTAAAAAAGCATCGCATAGGGTATTTCTTCAGATATTTCAGTTATATTCAAATCAGTATAACGAATTACACAGCTGTCTTCACAAAAAATGTAGCCTGACATGTCACCTTTCAAGCACTTGTTCGTTTGACGTAATGAGATAAGTTTTTCAGATAAATGGACACCAACACCATCTAGCAACAAAAAACTGCAGAGATACTTATAGCCCAACATTTTTTCTATTAAGAGCGCTTATATATTTAAAATCACTTTTTCTGTTTGTAATATAACTTTCAGCTTCGTTTGTGTATACAGTCTTCAAAATAATCCTCTGCGTATGTTTTTGGACGAATTTTCAGTTATATTAAACAATGAGAAAACGGCTAATCTGATTATCATTGGCGACTTTAACATTGAGATTCTAAGCTCTAATGCTGTTGTTGAAAAGTACACAGGCTTATTGGCTAATCCCATTTTTAAATGAAGCAACAAGACCAATCTCTAAGACTTGTCTTAACCATATTTTTTGTCATTTCTAAGTGGAGATTAATCAGTGGGCAGATCTGAACCTCGATTTTAATATTACCTATCACTGTATGACAGGCTTAATCTTTAATAACTTAAAAAACACTAAGGTTTCTAACATTAATTCTAACAAAATCACAAAAATTGATTTTAACCTTTTAAATGAAAAAATTTTGAGTGAAAACTGGAACGACGCTCAAGCGTCTCGATAGTAAAAAACAAATCTCAACTTAAATTTAAACCCTGGATGACTAAGTCACTTCTCAAACAAGACAAACTGAAACACAACCTGCATAGTAAAACCTGTAAAAACCCACTAAATCTTGTTTTAAAATTAATAAAGAAATTTTGTATTAGTATTTGTCGAAACAGATACTTTGAAAACAAACTAGGAAGTGCTCAAGGAAACATCGAAAAAAGAGTGGGAAGTAGTAAACTGCAAAATTATCCGAAAAACTAAAAACCGTAGCGTATTTATAACTCTCGAAAAAGATAATAGAATTTTTAATGTCTTGTTTCGATTCTTTAATATGGGACATTTTCTATTGGATATATATTTTAATTCGTGCGGTATATATTTATTATATTTTTCCAAAATTTGAACGTTTATTTAGGAAAAACACGTACAATAGTATTATTCAAAGTATTGCCCATCTGAAGCTATGACTTTTTCCCATCTTTCTGGCAATTTGTGGATCTCATCCCAAAAGAACTGCGCAGGCTTGGCAGCCAAGAATGAATCAATCCAATTTTTGATATTCTGCTCTGATGTGAACCGAAAGGGCAAGCTCTGGATTATAAGTCGGGTGGGGTAAGACTTCCCATCCACTGTTTTCCAAATAGTTCTTAACTGCAATAGCAACGTGGGGCCGAGCGTTGTCATGATGGAAAATTATTGCCTCGTGTCTGGTCGCATATTCAGGGCGTTTTTCGGCTACTGCTCTCTTCAAAAGGATTAATTGTGTTCGGTAGCGTTGTTCATTGATGGTTTCACCCGGTTTTAGCAGCTCATAATATAGCACACCCATCTGATCCCACCAAATACAGAGCAATACCTTTGCGCCATCTATATTCGGCTTTGCCGTTGATTTGGCTGGTTGGCCGGGTTTCACATATGATTTTTTGCACTTGGGGTTGTCGTAATGGATCCATTTTTCATCACCAGTAACAATCCGATGCAAAAATGACTTTTTTTGTGCCGTTCCAGCAGCATTTCGGACATGCAAAACTGCCTTTCGACGTCCTCGGCTTGAGTTCATGTGGAACCCAATTTCCTTGCTTTTGAATATATCCAGCTGCTTTTAAATGTTTTAAAACGGCTGCTTAAGGTGACACCCAAAGATTCTGCGAGCTCTTCTTGTGTTTGGAAACAATCTTCATAGAGTAGTGCTTCCAAATCCTCATCTTCAAACTTTTTTGGCTGCCCAGGACGTTCATCGTCTTCCAAGCCAAATATCACCACTTTATATCGTGCAAACCACTTTTGGCACGTTCGCTCAGTTAGCGCATGTTCACCATAAACTTTCATCAAAATACGATGACTTTCGTCAGCAGTTTTTTCATATTTTCATATTAATGAAGAAGAACTCCCCGTAAAAACACTTTTTCAGGCACAAAATTCGACATATTTGAGTGAAAAAAAAAAATTATTGTTGTTTACGCTTCAAATGAATGATATATACCGAAATGACGTACAATGACAGTAGCTTTCTAACGCATGTTCCAGTGGAATAATAACAATAGAATAATACAAGTTACGACATCTCTTAGCAAACCGTACGAAGTTATAGAACCAATAGTAACAGCCACGTTCTTAATCCCATTTCGGGCCTAGAATTATTAAAAATTATCAATTCTCTAAAAAACTCTATTTCTTGTGGTGAAGATGAAATTTTCAATTGCACTCTAAAAAAAAAAAATGCGGTCGATACTCTGGCTCACATATTCAATTAAATCATCTTTTCGGGAACCTTCCTTGCATTATTAAAACGAGTCAATGTGATTCCTACCTTGAAAAAGGACAATAGCAAAGATAAATTGAATTACAGACCGATTTCCAAATTTTTTGAAAAAGCGATAAAATTTAGAATTTGAAATTTCTCACTTTTACTTTTTAGCGAAAATCAATTTGGTTTTAAAGTAAACTTTTCCACTGAAGATGCTCTACCAGATTTTGTCAGTATATTTATAAAGACCAAAAAAAAAAAAAGAAACCTGCACCGGTCTCTTCGTAGATACTCGTATAACCAAAGCTTTTGACATAGTTTATCACGAAATTTTTTTGGGTAAACCGTACCGTGCAGAATTTCGAGGATTTATCGTAGATTAGTTTACATCTTACCTTAAGAACAGGACACAAAAAGTAAAAATTGGGAACATTGTTGGCAACTCTGAGATAATTAATTTCGGCGTTCCACAAGGTTCTGTCTTCGGGTCATTATTGTTCTTTATATATGCAAACTCAATCTTCAGTCTTTCTTTTGTAGTTAGGCTGAAGGCTTTTGCTGATGACTTCGCGTTCGCGCATGGCTCAAATAATCTTTTCAACCTACATGCTGAAATCAACCATGATCTACGTCTGCGAAGACAATGATTTGTGCAGCATAAAACGAAGCTAATGTTTTTCAGCCTTACTGCCAAGGAACCTTCTGCAGCTTACTGAATTGTGGATGCAATCTCACATACAAAGAAAGTTTCGACTGCAACGCTAGCTGCTTTACTATTGAGATAGTGAAGAATTATAAATATTTAGGTGTCACAAATGACCAAAATCTAAGCTGGTGCGATCACATCTACATTTTGAAAAAAATATTTGCTATCCACTCTTCGAAGCTTCTATCGGCTTCAAAACTACGTTTCTACAAAAATCTTAAAAAAAATATTTACTTTTGCATCTTCCTTTCTAGATTACAATATGGTATAAGCTGCTTTCCTTTGAGCTTAGCCAACACTAAAGCCCTTTTTAATAAACTGAGAATTCTGCCAGTTAGACACTTGTACTATCTTCAGGTTTTAAAATTTTTTTTTTTATTAGGGGTGGGTACTTACAGAGCCCCATCAATGTTAACCATAACCTTCGAGTTATTCTAGCAATTCTAGTTCCATGGTTAGTATTCCAACCAACTTTTCGCACTTCTAATTTGAGAATGTTTCTACGAGGTCCTCGACAAGACATATAAGCAGTGTCCGAAGAATGACGTATAAATCGCTTAGCACGATAGGACAGAAAAGGAGAACATTTTTGGTAGGACAGTCGGTAAGCATAGCCTATACGACACCACGTCAGGCAGCGGGTTTTGGTTTACTGACTTTGCAGCAGGACGAAATATCACTATAAAAATCAGACGGGTTCGTCAATTCAATATGTATACACTAGGGTCCCCGAATCAAGAAACACTTATTCTTGGCGTCAGCGAGCCAACATTAACTCGAATCACTATCATGTTTCAGCCATGGTACGAATGGGGATTTTCTAAGCACCACGACAAAGATGATGTGCTGGGAGCAGACATATGGTAGAAAAGTTGCAATCGTAAGAGTCCGCCAGAATGTTAACCGAACGTGTATCCCGAAATCTCTCCACCATTCCTATGCCGCCAACATCAAGTACCGATGACCAGTGCCAATCCCTGATTAATCCAGTAGTGTACTAAGCACCGTTGCAGCGAAGGACGGGAGCCGTTCGTGCGCGATTAGAAAACATCGGCTTCTCCATAAGAAGGAAAATGAGCATGTGAAGCGCGCGAACGAAGACTCGAGAAACGGAAGCTTCTCCGAACAAGTAAAAAGCCTGTAGAGATGTACAGTCATAGAACGTCTCTCGTGTTTAACATGGACACCTGCCATAATGGCCTTATATGTATATTTGATCTAATCTTCCTACTTCTAGTGTATTTGGCTTCTCTATAAAGTTTTCAGACCTCTATTCTGTGTGTTCTTCGCTTGCCCAACAAAAGGGTTTGGAAGACTTGCAATGACTTGAGGTGGGACAGTTCTTTATGAAGACTTTGCTGAAGTTTGTTTGAAGTTACATTGCTTAGGGCACAGTCAATGGAAAAGCGAGCGGGAAGATACACACTTACGGGTGGTTCCATATTTTCGCTTATACAATAATAGTAATACATCTATCTAACCAGGAGCCAAATAGCAAAAGCGTGAACTTTTATATTGCATCCTTAAGCAGAAAGCAGAACGATACCTCGACAGCATTTAATTCATTTATCATCTGAGTACCCGATATTTTAGCGGAAATCCAAGTGAACAATATGACCTAGAGGAACAGAAATCCTCTTATGGAATTTACCTGCTCCCAATTGCTCAGATTCAGTCACGAATTATAAATGCAAACGTATCCTATTCAATACGTCTTTAGATGGATGGTACATCCTTTCGACACGAGTTCTGCTCCGACTTTCTCTCATGACAATGAAAGAATCATCGATTCAGTTCAATGGTTCGCAAAAATCATTCCTGCTTCCACTCATCTCGTTGGAAATATGTATCTTTTTGGAATAATTTTTCATTTACACTCTCGAGGTTGGAGTGGGTCGATACAAATTCATAACTATGCAAAGCCAAGCCAATTCTGACAAAATCCATCATAATCATCGTCATTATCAACGTCGTCATCCTAGATGCTTTTGTCTTCTCCTTCTCCAACATAATCGTAGTCATCACAGTGTTTATCTTTATGAAATGCGTTTCTCTCCTTCTTCGGAGGGAATTAAGTCTTGCCTTGTACAGTTTCTGGACAAGAAATTTCTCCAACAAGAAGAACAAACTCGTGCGGAATACTTGAGTGGGTGTAGAAGGTAGCAGAAGGTACCTATACAAGTCTAAATACTCTAAGCACCCCTGTGCTGATGCCTTCACATTCATCAACGATTACATATTTGTAATCATGTTCCTTCGACCGATCTTAATTCTACCGACAGGAGGTGGCTGTAGTTAACTACATATACATAGTCAGATGGTGGACATGGGGGTTTCTTGGGCACAATGAATTTACTTAAGAGATTATGACGGTAATATGCGCTCCGAATGACATGAATAACAATTTTGTAGAAAATTTCCAACATTCTCTTTAAGTCCTCTTATCCCTGGTAGCTTCTGTTCAATGTTCTTATTCGATTCGGATATACTTTCGATGAAAGATGAAGAGCAGGTCGCCATCATACATATACATCTGTATGTATGGCTACTCCTACTCGTATGTACCTTGGTCGTTTTCGAAAAGATGAATGTAATCAGGGTTGATTAATGGAAATGAGGTGAATTCACTGGTCTTCAATATGAGCAGATATTGATGGTTCGATTATGATGGTGAGAGGGTGTAGGTAAAGGAAACCGCTAAATGAAGTGAACAACAAGCCAGAAACATTGATGAATGGCTTCGAATTGGACATGTTCACAGAGATGAAAACATTCATGGCTCTAATTGTCCACCTTAACGAACTTACGGCAGGGCAAAGTTATCGCACAGATAAGACTTGTCGATGAAATGTCTTTGAATTTGATGAATGGTAGGTGAACGGAAACTATTCTTTGAAAAGTCGTTGAATTAAGTCATAATTGTCATTGGTTGTCGGGGTTACAGACTAGAGTTACCCAGTAACCCTAGACTGAATGCTCAATAGACAACTTTATGAATGAGTTGTCGCCGCATTTGTCGTTGTGTATTCTTTGATTGATTTCTGTTGTAGAGAGGGCTTATGTCTTCTAAGAGGGAATTCATGAGTTAAAGTGTGGAAAAGGTTACTCAATTTGGTTCTTTGAAGTATGAGGAAATACGCCCACGTCTATTTTAATGATTATTGTAAGTATGATGAAAACTTACAAGGCACGAGTTGAACAAATACTGTGCCTTTTTGTAGAATCATTTGAGCTGTCATCAACCCCGGAAACCTTACTCCTGCTCTCTCTCTACTACCTTAGAAGGAATTCGGCCTTTGATATCATGTTAAGTCTATTCTACGAATAGCTTTTACCCGAGACTTCGTCCACACGGAACTCTATTTTAATGAAGTTATTGTTTCGGAGATATATTTATGAAATTATAGTTATGTCCCGTGCCTTTCTTTCACGTGGAGTTTCACTCCGTGGGAATGTAAATGTCTAATTGCTTTTTAGAAGATTTCTTTATGAAAAACATTTTTTTATTCCTTTATTTGGGGGAGCTAATATACCATATTCGTGCGAGAAATAATTTCTTCTTAAAATTTTGCCTGAGACTTATTTATCTTCATGGTGAAGCAGTCTCTGAAAGTCACAGGAGAGGTTATTGGGTATTTGAGGAATGCGTAGCACTTACACTTTTTTGGCTTCGATTCTAATCTTATGCAGGGCTTTGATTTCGGTGGTTTTAAATTCGGAAGAAACATTACTGGTATCCCTTTCGGCAAAGTAAGCTTATGCAGCGGAAGACCCGGTGGTTTAAGGGAATTTGAAAACTCTACCGAATAATAAACGGCTTCATTTGAATTACAGACATTGTCTTCCAACTTGTAGACCATTTCTTCTTTAGCAACATGTCATCCCACCTATAGGCGCGGTGTCATTACTGGCATTATTCTCCCAAACGGACCTCTGCACAACGAAAAGACAACCTGAATAGTTGCGGGAGTACGGTATCCCCATTTAGCCCATAGGGATGAAATTTCAAAAAAAATCCCTTTTTAGTTTATGTACTCGTACATACCAGGTGTCAAGATACAAATGTCTCGTTAGAGAACATTATTGTGAACGGACCTTAATTTTTTTTTTTTTTTTTAGTTGCTATTATACCTGTCAAACATATTTAGTATACATCAAGTCATTGAGCGAACAAATTCATATATTTTCATCGTGTTAAAAACGTCGAATTTTGCACCAGGAAATGATTTGAAGAAAAGTGCTGCAGAGTCACATCGAATGCTTGTCGAGGCATATGGTGATCATGCTCTATCAAAAGCTACATGCAAAAGGTGTTTTCAACAGTTCAGAGAAAACGATTTTGATGTAAGAAATGAAGAACGTGGAAGACCACCAAAAAAGTTTGAAAACGCCGAAACGCACACAATATTGGATGAAGTTGACACTTTGAGTCAGAAACAAATAGCAGAAAAGTTAAATGTTGCACAACAAACAATTTCTGACCATTTAAAAGCTATAGGAAGGATCCAAAAGTCTGGAAAATGGGTGCCACATGAATTGAATGAAAGACAGATGGAAAACCGAAAAACCGCTTGTGAAATTTTGCTTCAAAGACTCGATAAAAAATCAATTTTGCATCAAATTGTTACTGGCTATGAAAAATGGATTTATTTTCGGAATCCTAAACTGAAAAAATCATGGGTTAATCCGGGACAACCATCAACTTCGACTGCAAGACCAGATCGATTCGACAGGAAGACAGTGCTGTGTGTCTGATGGGACTAGAAAGGTGTGGTGTTCCACGAGCTCCTAAACCCCGGTGAAACCGTCAGTACAGATCACTACCGATAAAAAAATGATCAATTTGAACCATGTTTGATCGACCAGAATGGAACAGAAGACATGGCAAGGTAATTTTGCTCCATGACAATGAATCTGCACACAAATCAAAACTGGTTTAGAATTCAACCAAAGCACTTGACTGCGAGCTGCTACCCCACCCGTCGTATTCACCAGACTTGGCTCCTTCCGACTAATATTTGTTTTCATTGATGGGACACGCATTAGCTGAGGAGCACCTTGAATCCTAGGAGGAAGTCGAAAATTGGGTGACTTTTTGGTTTGCTTCAAAAGACGAACAGTTTTATTGGCGTGGAATCTATAAATTGCCTGGAAGGTGGGAAAAATGTGTAATTAGCAATGGCAAATACTTTGAAATAAAAAACGCTTCATACTGGTATAGCATAAATAAATAAAACTTTGTGGGTAGTCCTTAACAGTACACCCAGGTTTGATATTCCTATGATTCCAGAAAAAGCAACCATTTGATCAGTATCCAGACAATCTCAATAACTTTATCTCATTCATTCTTATAAGAAACTTCGCTTGGTAGAAACCTAATTAAATACCGTCCCAAAAATTTGAGATGAAAGCACGTCCTTTTTAGATAAAGAACTACAGTAGCATACCTGTAGTTGCCTTCATAGGGGTCTTTTGCAAAGCATTACCCTTGTTAATGAGAAAATTCTTGCTTTCTTGGAGGCAAAAAACTGGGGTCAAAACATCAACACCTGGAGAGTGCTCCTTAGAGTGGAAGAGAAAGATTTCGTCCACATGGTCGTTGCTGTAAATTACAGTGAGATGAAACGGTAGGCTGAGGCTCATTATAAAGAGTTCAGACAAAATTTCAGTTACCTTCAACGCAACCAACACCAAGAGTCTGTCAAAGAGACTGAGGATGTAGCTGAGGTTGATAGAGCACCTCAAGGAACCGATTAATACAAGAACCTGCTGCTACGACTAGATCCTAAAGTAGAGTTTCACTACCTATATATCTCGAAGAGCCGATAACAAACGTATAGCCTCAAGTGCTGATGTCTACATTAAAAATTTGTTTTGTAGGGAAACCTGCATCATGCTAAAGGAGCCTCGTATCCATTTAACCAACGATGCGAATGAGGAAACATCGTCCTAGGTCTATTTCAAGAACCTTGGACTATTAACGGTAAGATATTTGGCCACAACATTGGTAACCGAATATTTAAATTCATGCGAAGAGATTAAAGACTGAGAGCTGCTTTACCAATCAGTTCCAAAATGAAATATCTTCTCATTCCAGGATTCAACACCAGAGACTTAGTGGGAGCGATCTTCCAACTACCTCAAGGGAATGCAATGCAAGAGTACGTGTACACGTCAGCGTATTTTTCCGGAGACATAGATGCGATTCCGATTGTACATAACCTAATAGAAACTGTGCCATCGTCACAATTGGCATCTCTTTTTTCGATGTAATATCAACGCCCACATCAAGATCTGGGGTAGCAGTGACTACAACAAAAGCGGTGAGTTACTTTCAAATTATAGTTTTAGCAAAAATATGCTTCTTCATCAATTATGTAAGAGTGGAGATACTTGACCTTACTATCTCGTCTCGCTTTGTTTATAATATTATCAAGGATTGGCATCTATTAGATGAGGCATCCTTATCAGTTTCAATATAAGATGCAGTATCGGACAGGCTCAAATTAAATTGGAGAAACTCTCGAACTGGAATACTTTTTAAAAAAAATCTCGCCGTCAAAGCTGATTCAAATGTGTACCATGGTGGATCCCTCAACTGGAACAAATGCGTAAAATGGTGAGCAATTTTTCTAACAAATCCAAACACGCCGGCAATTGGGACCTATACAAGTCCGTTTTAACCAACTTCAATAAAGAAGGGTAGAAGGACTTTGGAAATAGCTTAGGTCTGTTACAAAAAGAAGATGTTCAATTCCTCTTCAAAAAATACACAATATGTCAATTCTGAAGCCACAAGGTTGTCTTACGAAAACAGCCTTTCTGGATAGAAAAAGTTAAGTGGACCATACACACATTCAAACCATATAAAGCACCTGGATCAGACGGAATTTTTGCAGCACTGATTCAAAAAGGTCTGGTTCAGATTCTTACTAGTGCACTACTTAAATCTTATCGACTCATAGGTTAGGTTAGGTGAGAGTAGCGGTTGGAAAGCCAACCAACTTAGGCCTACTGGCCCTCATGGAACTAATTTGAGCTTATGATGAAGTGCATTAGACTGTTAACCTCTGTATTCTTTAGATCGTTAAGGTAGTTGCAGAAAAAGGTACCTAGCCGGACATGTACAGAGAAGGTGAAGGATTGTCTCCTCTTCCTCCTCTTCCATGCACATTCTACAGAAATCGTTTGTAAAAGCGCCAATCCTTCGTGCATGCTTGCCTAAAAGGAAGTGTCCAGTGATGACACCGATAATGGCGCTGAGATGTTTCCTATTTAGTAGAATCAGGCTCTTAGAGCTATTCAGATCCAGTTTGGCTAGATTTTTTAGTCGCTAGACATTTTGCCCACCGGTTCATCTAAGGTCTGTTCTTTTATTAGCATCCAGCTTAAGTAATAACTTTCACGTAGCGATTGGTATTGATAAAATAGATAGAGTGGTTCCAATTTTGGCGAATTCGTCGGCCCTACAATTCCCTGGAATATCTCTGTGGCCCGGCACCCAACAAAGGTGAAAGTTGAAATGCCCTGCCATCTCCTTAAGAGATGTTCGAAATTCAAAGGCGGTTTTAAAATTTAGTGAAACCGAGTCCAGGGACTTGACAGCGGCCTGACTATCCGAAAAGATGCAGATATCCTTTGCAGATATCACGTTTTGCTTCAGTCAGGATAAAGCATCCTTAATCGCTAAAATTCCACCTGGAACACGGTACGGTAATTTGGAAGACGGAAGGAGGGCTTAGATTTAGCTTATCTGAGAAAATATCGGCACCAACCCCGCTATCGGTTTTAGATCCATCTGTATACAAGTGGATAGACTTGTTCTCCATGTAAGTCTTTGTCAAACCGAAGTTTAGGTATGGTGTAATCAATGTTCTCTGTAGGGATGTCTAATATATTAAGAATATTAGCGTGGCTCCAATTTTGCATAGACTTGCTGTTCTTTGGACTCTGCTTAGTTTGTTGCAGTTGACTGCAATGTCTCAGGCCGTCAACCAGACAACAACTCCGTAGGTGAGTATCGGTCTTATGACCGAGATGTATAGCCAGTGGGTTATGCGAGGTTGAAAGCCCCATTTGTTCCCAATGGCTTTTCTGCTAGAAAATAAAGCTACTTAATTTTCTTGACTCTTTCTTGAATGTTAGGTTTCCTGTTTAGTTTCCTATCAAAAAAGAGACCCAGGAATCTTGCTGTTTCGGAAAACACTAAACGGGTACCCTTTATTGAGGGAGAGTCTATAGTTCAAATTTTATATTTCCTGGAAAAGAGGACAAGATCAGTTTTATGGGGGCTAACTCCCAATCCACAGCGATCCGCCCAAGGGTTAATCAGTTAAGATTTAGTTAAAGGAGTTCTTTGATGGTATTAAGATACTTGCCTGAGACATGTATAGCAACGTCATCCGCATAAGCAATCACCCTGCTCCCTAATACTTCCAAGTATATCAGCAGTTCATTTACCATTGAGTTCCAAAGAAGGGGAGAAATTACATCACCTTGCGGCATGCCTCTACTAACACATGTTTTAGCAAAAGTTCCATCCAGTTTGGAGTTGATTATCCCCAAGTGAGTCGTCTACCTGCAGATGTGATAGCGCATTCGTGATTGTGGATGTGTCGACGTTGTTAAAAGCGTCCTCTATGTCTAGGAAAGCAACCATTGTGAAATCTCTATATTGTAGGGCTCGTTCGATGTGGCCAGTTAGCGAATGCAGAGCCGTTTCCACCGACTTTTTTTTTACAGTAGGCATGTTGATCCTTTGACAAAAGTCTTGGATCAATTTTAGCTCGCATATGGATATAAATCAGTCGTTCTAGACTTTTAAGAAGGAAAGATGATAGACTTATACGTCTGACGTCGTTTAGAACAAAATGAGAACATTTTCCGGCCTTGGGAATGAACACTAAATTGACTTCTCTCCATGACATTGGAATGTGTATCAGTTCTACAATGAATTTTGTTCACGGTTGCAGTAGTCCTGTTTTGGTTACTACTGGCCGCGAATAAGAAGCTTCCTGGAAAGTGGGTATACAGTAGCAAGTTGAGTGATTCATCACTTGAGATTGTTCTTGAGCAAGTCCAGGATTTGTATAGAGGATTTTTTTTTTAGCCGCGAAGCCTCAGAGGTTTTTGTGACTTTGTCATAGAATAATCTTCCGGATTTACGCTTTGCTTTCTTCGGGTATTTTTTATATATTATTGCGGTCGGTTTCTTGTTATAAAAGTGAGCTCATTGCCAATATTGCAAACAATGAGGTTAGTACTTAAAATGTAATCAAAAAATGGCTCACTTCTATCGTTGATATCGGTACTGCCCCATACCGTGTGATGAGCGTTAGCGTCGCATCCGATGATGAGGCCAGTTTTTTTCTCTCCAGCTTCCAGTACCACCCTTTCTAGATTATCACAAAGGAGAGGGCCTACCTGATCGTGGCCAAGATACGCCGATGCCAGCGAGTAGGAGGCCTTAGCAGTCTCTAGCCTGGCAATGGTTAAGTCGGGGTCGCTAAGTTTAGGAACTAAAAATACATTAAGGCTACGTTTCACTAATATACAAGTATCGACTCATAAGTCTTAGATCAATTTTTCTTGAAACCATTGAAAGACTTTTAGATTTACACATTAGAGACCTTTTCAACAGAAATTCACATTTGCTTCCTCACCAGTATGAATGCAGAAAAGAAAGATCTACGGAAGGTGCTCTACTAAATCTGTTAACACAGATTAAAGAGGCCTACCGACAAAAGGAGTTTGCGGTATGAACATTTCTAGATATTGAAAGTGCCTTTGGTACAACCGGAGGCCATGTTTGAAAATGGTATTGACCACTATACATTAGGTTGGAGCGATGCTCATGAATCAGAAATTCTCAACATCTGCCGGTGGGACTAAGACATCTATCTTAGCCGTCAAAGGTTGTCCACAAGGAGGTGTTTTCTCAGCGCTCTTCTGGTCACTGGTCACTGAAGGTAGTAAATGATTGGTGTATTGGAAAAAATCTCTTAATCTACCTCTGAAATACTTAAACTTATACTTATTCCCTTCACACAATAATAAAACCTAAATTTGAATTCGCGTATTAATAATAAAATTACCAAAGTCACTAAAGCAATGTGGGCTTGCCGTCGTATATATGGTAAGAATTGGAAAATAACCCTCCATTTGGATATATACAATGATGACACGACCCATCCTTACATCAATAGTTTGATGGAATTAAACAAAATAGAAGTCTGCCATACAAAAGCTGCAGCGACTACAAAAACTTTCATGCCTCGACATCACCGGCAGAATGCACATATGTCCACAGCAATGTCTATAAAAAAAGCTGACAATTTGCAGCTCGGAAAGGTCTCTACAAACAGGAGACAGAACTCGGTTCTTCGACAGAAGTCCCACCTCAAAGGTATCAAGTGGTATACGGACACCGGGGTGGGTGATGTATATTTGGACCAAACACCAAAATATCGCTACCAATGGGAAAAAGTTCTACCGCATTTCATGCGGAAATACATGTCATTCAGGTGTGCGTCATTCGAATCCTCAATGATGGAATGAATCGTGCTTCCATTCATATACTCGCAGACAGTACAGCACCCATTAATGCATAAGGCCCTAATCTCATTGACTCCAAATCTGTTTAATATACTAAACGGTGAACAGATAAGAACAATAAGAAGACAGTTCAAATAAAACAACAAAGGTGTGCGATATAAAATTAATTCTGACTTTATTTTGAAGAAATAGCACAATAGAACCCCGGTTTCGCTGGCAGTTCTTCAGGCGATCGTTCCAATTTTTGATTTCTCACACCAATATGTGAGGCGTTATTCCGGCAATAGCCTGTCGAATGTTGACGAGTGGTTGACTTGCTACCGTAAACTAACGACTTGACGTAGCCTCAGAGAAAATAATCGAGTGAAGTCAAATCGCATGATCGTGGCAGGCAGTTGATGAACGCTCGCCATGAAATGACCCAGTCGCCAAATTTCTCCTTCACAAATTTGAGCGTTGCGTCACTTGTATTGTTTGTGGCGCCATCTATTGGAACCACAGCATCCCTCTATAACGAAAGAAATAAGGTCGCCATATCATAAACCGCACCAAACAGTCAATCCTTGTGGGTGCATTGATACTTTGCCGATCTCTTGTTGATTGTGTTCTCTCCAATAAAGGCAATTTCGATTGTTGCAATAGCCGCTGAGGCAAACATGGGCCTCGTACGATAAGATGATTTTTTGACCAATATCCGGATCTCCAGCCAACATTTCCAGGGCCGTATAAGCGAACTTATGGCGTTGTCTATGGTCATCCGATTTAAATTCGTTGACTCTCTGGCGATGCTCAATTGAGCTGATCGATCCCAAATCGACATCTCTGGGGCTTCTTCCCCACCCAGAAGCCACGAGGACGACCGACCTTACGAAGAAATTCACGTTGAGTATGTGTAACTGAGCGGGGATTTCGATAATATTTACGATTTCCGCACGTTTGGCAAGCGTAAGACGATGCATGATGAAATGGCAAACCCTTCTAAATATTCTGGTAGCTGGATGTTACTGGTAACAGCTACTGAAACATAACAATCTGGTCACCCGTTATAAGATCTCTCGTATAAGAACAAAATAAAACTTTAGTGAATGCCTGGACATATGGATATTGTCGGAAATGGAATAGATGTTGAACTGGCTAGAAAAGATTTGGCTGATTCTTTTATCGACTCTGAGCCGCTGTGTAATATTCCAACTTTAGCAATTACCTCAATAAAATAAGGAGTTGAGAGAACAAAATGTGTATGTCTCATTAGGAGAACATCCCAGCACTTCGGCAGACTAAAAAATTCAAAAGGGGTGATATTAGAAGACTGGTAGGATTTCTAATCGGGCATTGCCATCTTTGATATCACCTACGCAAAATTGGTCTCATTCAGGAAACTAAATATCGTCTTTGCATTGAAGATAAAGAAACTGCGGAACATATTTTATGTGAATGTTCGGAGAAATTTTAATTCCTGGGGTAATTCTCAGTTCTAAAACGATAGGTTATGAATAAGACTTTTCTTTTACCTTAGTACTCGTAATATGGTACTTCTAAATTGAATAGAGTTCAATCCGTCGTAGGGACGATATTCTAAGTTCCTCTCGGTCCTAAATGAAGTTCTACAAGGCTCACCGCTGTCGCCAAACAAATGTCGTCAAGCACTAATGTATCGGATCTGCCCTCATCTGTACTCAATCTACAAGGATACATCGAACACGAACGTTAGCTTAGAACGAATACGAAAATGGTCTGTTGAGGACCGAATAACTCTTAGCTCATTTAAACTTCATCAAGTTCAAATCAGTTCCTCAATAATTGATTATTTTGATTCTGATTGATTTCTTAATGTATGCCTTAATCCGTGCTATACCTTGCACCAACTAAGAGATTATCGTATCTGTAACCGAATGAATTTGTAACAATTACATTGGTTGAGGCCGAAGTCCACTTCGGATTGCAGTAAAGTAGAGATCTCTAAGACATCGCTAATGAATGCCAAATGTTTATGGCATCTTCTAGTTGCGACATAAAGACAATGGCAATTGATCAAGATGTAGTGAGCTTATGTGATCGTCATAAGACAGTTTTTAAGACCATGTTTTGGTGGTGAGTTCGTTCCTACCATTTGATAACCAGATCACCTAGAGGTAGGTATATAGTAGTGCTTAACCATTGAATTACTCATGGCTTTTGCCATGTTGCCAAAATTCACAACATGTTTTCGGTAACATGGCAAAGTACTTTGTTTTCATCAACATAAGCCTCAACTGCAGGATAATTATCTAAGAACCCTGCCAGTCTAGAGCTGGCCTTATTCCATTTCCAGATATCAAAGTGTCTTTTGTGTCATCACACCAACAATAACTTCAGCTTCACTCTATGACGTCAAACCCCATTTCTCTCAAATATAAAACATAAAAAGCCAAAAAAAAAAAAAAAAATTAAATGTCATAACTTTAGGGGCAATTTACAATTATGTCCTCGTAAGTTATGGGCTATTACTAGCCAAATGCTTTTAAAGCTCCTCCAATCTCCAAACATCCTTGTTGTTTCACAGATCTATAGCTTCTAAATTGTCAACATGAGTTGCGGCGAAAAACTGAAAATAAAAAATTGAATTTGCCACATCCCCAACACATCGTCTTACAAGGACACGTAATGTTTCAGGATACAGTGTCGCCATTGAAATGTGTGTAGGTGGGAGCAAGTTCCGCCGTACAAATTGTATCACCACCGATTAAAAGTTTCGACAATGTGTTTCTCGTTTCATGTTACACGTTACTCGTTTCTCGTTCCATGTTTCCGTTTCAGGTCCGTTTCAAAGTAAAGATCGGTAGAAGACGGACAATGTTGTGCGGTATAGTAACGGTAATCCTGACAAATGATGTAATTTCACATCAGCACTTAACTCGCCAGAATAACTACACGAGAACCCATGTTTAATGCATCATTCACAGAGAACAACGAACGACATAGTAACATGACAAAAGGCACAGGACAACGGGAGTGCTTTAATTTTTTTTTTTTCTAATCTCGGATTTTTGCCATTTCCCACGCCTACTTTTCGTATTTTCTTCGTCCTTTCTTAAGATTTTTTACATTTTCTTTTTAAAAGCATATTTTTGTGAATCGCGTACGCACGGTATGCTGTACACATTTAGCGTTGCTCTTGGCGCTTAGAACGACACACTTCAGTGAGAGGCGAATGGAGTTTTCAAAGTCCTCACCGTTCTTGTAGTCCTTGTTATAGCCGTTGTTGTTGTTCTTTTTTTTTTTTTTGTCGTTTTCATCGTCATCGTTGTCTTATCATGGTGGGCTCGTAAATCTAACGAATTGCGTAAAATATGTACGAAACGTATATCCTGTTGTAAGGGCCATAAATATTCGCTTGTGACTCATAAATAAAAATATTCCGGAAGCATCGAGCTGTGGAGACTTGGTATTTTTTTTTCCAGCTTTGACACGAAGACGGAAGATGTAGACGAAGTAAAGATATAAATATAATCAAGAGGTCATTGACACGGGGAGCACTCTTTTATGTGACACTTGAAACTGAGAAGCTTATGCCACTAATTCGATTGTACGATTGTACGAAAAGGTTCTTCAAAATTCGACAAATAATCGCATCTTTGCCAAGGTTACGATTGGATTGACCCACAAAGATGTCTGAAAAAGCAATGACGGGGGATATCTTGGTGCAGATAGAATGATTTCGAAATGGTTGAATTATTTTTGAGAAACAGACCGAAAGGATTTGAAAGAGGCTAAAGACACAATATAAAGAACAAAAGCAGGTGCATTCTTGAGTAAGGACTGAATGTATTTTATGGACAATAAACACCCATAAAGTGCGCTTTTATCAGTTAGATTTCGCTCAACACTTTGTCAGATCAGATCAATTGGGCTTTCTAAGAAGAGCACGTATACGGCGTTAAGCTCACTGCTAAAAGTTTGGAGGGTCGAAAAGAGCGATACAACGCGGTAAGACAGGAGACTTTTCGCAGATGTTCAAGGGTGTCAAATGAATGTGTAATATTGGCATCGTCCGATCCTAAGGGCACCTGACTAGATGTGGTCATTGTACTCCAGTTTTGGGCTTATGTTTCTTACTTTGCTCGACAAAACCTAGACATTTCGAAGCATTTGAAGTACATCGAATATGTGGCTATTCCATTCGATTTCAACGATGCAAGTGCCATTCATGGATAATAGCTGGGTACTTAAATTTCACTTTAACGACAAAAGACAGCATTTTGTTTTGGTAGCATCGAATTCCACTCTATTGACAGTTCTTCAATTGGTAATGGTGTTAATATCGGAGTTTAATGTGTTTAACATACGCTGTCCTTTCCGTTCTACAGCAGAAGAACAGGGACGTGTGTTCGGAAATAAATATGAGAAGCAAAGGGTGCTTTAGTCAGCAAAGGAATGTAGTGAATTAGAAGTAGCCAACAACAGATCATTGATGTGATTATCACACTTGAAAACATCCAAGACAATTTCAACTGAACTGGGTAGTTTATAATTGATACACACAATTTCGACAAAATAGCCTGTCATATTGTGTGAACCCTTTTTTAACCCTACAAATGCAGTTTCAGACCAGGAAAGTTCACAATCGATCAAATGTTCATACTCCATCAGATCCTAAAACAAAAAACACATGAAGTCCAAATCTTAACATTCATATGCCTGCTAAACTTTTTTCTCTGTGCAGAATGGCGGTAAAGAACGCTCGATGCTTCAAAAATGGGCAAAACCAAGTACAGCTTTTTTTTTAAATAAAAGGCAAACCATTTGAGACATTTCAAAAACTTTATTATTGGCTTGAAGTACAATCAAAATATTTATGAATGGAACTCTGCTTCATTCATATGGCCACAGCGGGCACGTTTGCAGCGGTCGATACGTTGGACCCAATTTTCAACGACTCGCCCACACATTTCGGCCGAAACGGCCGCTATTTCGCGTTCAATGTTGGCTCTGAGCGTTAAATCGCACGAACGAGGCGGTCAATCGACTGGCCCATGTCTTGAGATAACACGCTCACCATTATCACTCTTCAATAAATCGATTGTAGCGTGTACTGTGTGGTTTGTGGCACCATCCTGTTGAAACCACATGTCGTCCAAATCCATATCTTCCAATTCGGGCCAAAAATAATCGGTGATCATGGCGCGATAACGCTGACCATTCACAGTAACGTGACGATCGTTATCGTCGACGAAAAAATATGGCTCAATAACGCCGCCGGCATGCCAACCGCACTAAACAGTTACTTTTTGTGGATGAAGTGGTGATTCATGAAGCACATGTGGGTTTTCACCCGACCAATAACACATATTTTGCTTATTGACGAACCCACTGAGCCAAAAATGAGCTTCGTCACTGAGGATGATTTTGCGATGAAATTTATCATCTTGGCGCATCTTCTTAAGAACCCAATCGGAGAACTAACGTCGCTTCAAATGGCCCATTGGCTTTAATTCTTGAGTCATCTTGATCTTGTATGGGTGTAAACCAAGGTCCTTACGCAAAATACGCCATAATGTGGTCTGAGCGATGCCCAATTCCTGAGAACGCCGTGGAATTGACTGATTTGAATCGTTTGCTACGGACGTCTGAACGGCAGCGATATTTTCGACACTTCGACCAACCCGTTGTCTCACTGACACGGCAACATCACACAACGAATATTTAGACTCAAATTTTTGCACTTAACTTGTTATTGCCTGTCTACTAGGGCGAAAATTACGACCGAAAATTAAAGTTAATGCTCTTAAAGTTGCAGTCACCGACTCCGAATATATGTAGAAAATTTTTATAATTTGCAGACGTTGCCCGTTAGTGTACTTTATTATAATGAAAATGTTGTGTTTATTGAATAAATTGACAGTGACAGTTTGATGATTAGTGAAAGAGTGCGTTCACAAATTAAATTCAAAGTTGTCAAGCCCCTATTGGAAAACTCTATATATGACAGGGATACACAACATCAATGAATTGGACAGACCGTCACAGTCAAACTCTGCCTCAAGAGAAATAATTCTTTGGGCTAAGAAGTTAACGGAGTAGTAGGATCCTTTCCCGAAAAACTAAGGAGACTCTGAAACGGGTGGTCCGAATCCAAGTTTCTCTTTGAATGCTATGTTATTTTGACTTTTTGTTTGCGGAGTGCCTTTAAAGAGTCAAGATATTCGTGAGATAGAACCAGAAACAATCTACAAGGTCTTGGAAAATTGGGTTGACAGGATGCGCTATAGGAAGCCAGCTGAAGTACGAGGGCTGTTTGATGAGTACAAGAATTAGAAATGACAAGGCGATTTTTTAGGTTTTAGCAATTTATTTTTAAATATGTATAATCTCCTTGCAACTTGATACACTTTTCGCAGCGGTGCTGCGACTTTTTTTAACCCATCCGTATAGTAAGACTTTTGTTGGCCTGCAAAATATTCCTACGCGGCGGCGATGAGTTACTCTTTCGACCTGAACTTCTTTCCGGCGAGCGGTCTTTTAAGGTTTGTTAACAAAAATAAGTCGCAGGAAGCTAATCCGGAGAATTTAGAGGATGGGAGAGCAATTCGTAGTACAATTCGATCAATATAGGCTGTGGCGACTGCGGATATGTGAGCCGGTGCGTTATCGTGATGGAAGAGAATTTTTTCTTCAAATAGGCATTGAATCGGCCCAATAAATCGACGTAATATATTTCGAGCTCTCTCTCTATGGCCCTTTGATCGGGATGTTAATATAAATTTATTAATATCCTCCTTTAAAGCCCGTCAGCGCAAATAGAACCAAAATCGGGCGTCTAATCTTGCATTCAAGACCACCGCCTCGGCTAATGTCTACGATTCTGAATCAAAGAAAATATCAGAGCTTGCGGCGTTCATAAACATATACTCGATGTTGTTTCCTCATAATACCTCTCATTCTTGGGCCAAAAAACAAAACAACGAATGGCAAGTATAAACGTTTATTTGATTTCGAATGTGGTATCATTATCAGAATTAATGGCATACCCGAGGTAGACAAATTTCTTAAACACCACAAGGTTATAGCCGTCTTCTAGTTTCAGATTATTCTTGGCTTTCGCTTGATTCACAGCTTAATCCATTGTCACAGCATCTATCTCTTGCATTCAACTAGGAACATCAATGTCATCAGCGTATCCAAGTGGATGCACAGACTTTTGAAAAATTGTGCCTCTGGCGTTGACTGGTGAGTTTCTTTCGATTTTCTTAAGAATGGTGTAAAAAAGTTACATAACAATGCGTCATCCTGTGAAAACCTTTATTTAACATCAACATCTCACCAAGAGATTGCTTCTGACCTTTTCGACCTCCTGACCTTTGCAAGAGTGTCTTATCTGGGTCCCGGGTTACAATAGGGATCACAGGGTCTCATATAAGCAGAATTGCAGAAGATACGACTCCACAGGTTGCAGGCACACAAAACGATTACTTCCCGACGTCTCGAAGAAATCAACGGCCTTCCTGTTGTCCCTCATCTGGAAAGGGTGCAGGTTGCTTACTGGCGTCGTGACGGAGCATTACACTTTTTTGATATATAAGTGATACAATTTTCCGCGCCGCTTGCTGTGAAAGTTATGACGACACTGTGGAGCACATCAAGCTACAAGTATTCGACGTTGACATGATGGGTGCCTGTACTGTAGGAACTTTATTAATCAAGCGCTAGCTCATCTTAATTTGACAGACTGAAATGATCCATATAAAGGAACTTATAAGGAGTACCATAGACTAGTTCTTTGTCTGAGTGCTCGTTTCCGACAAAAAATAAATAAATAAAAATTCCAGAGATTCTTTTTTTTTTTTTTGAAGAATATGTTCGTGTTACAACTGAATTATTGAAGACGAAGTTCGACTAGAAATATCCCTGTTAAATGGCCGCCTTTCTCGTTTAGATTCCTTTCTTTGTGACTAAATTCAGTTTATGGTCCATGTCAACATGACTTGGAAGCGAGCATTTAATATGCAAATGCTGGGATACCGACCGAATTAAACGGAAACGTAATCCGTCCGCAAGACGTTCCTTCCTATTAATTATATTTGAATGCAAAATAAAGATTTTATTGATAAATGCACACGTCTTTTTTATAAAAAAAAACCAACAAATTGAAGCATATCTTATGAACAATTCGGTAGTTTTTCCATAACTTAAGCACCATCTCTTGTTATACTTTTAAATTTTATTGCACATCTCTGTAGGTCTCTTTTTGGGTCTTATTATCTTGACAAGTTCCCATTACCCGTAGACAGCACTTACCGTACTCCATTTGCTTGACGGAACTCTTCATCAAACGAGGGGTTTCGTATAGGTGATAGGTTGAGTCCTGGCTTAATAGTTGCCAAATTTCGGACTTATCCTTGGCATTGATCTTCATCACTCCATTGGAATTGTCGAGAGGCTAATCGTCGAAGTTTTTGGCAGTTTGTTCTATCATTTCTAGAGCATAACCCAAACATTACCTCCAGCTTGCTGGGTCAGGCACATTCTGCAACCCAACGAAAGATTCAAGGGGTCAAGTTCCAAGTTCCAAGTTCCAAGTCTTGTCTTAAAAATCCATAGTGACCTCAACTCAATGTTATTAATTTGATCAATATAAAATTAAAACAAAGTGTCTGTCTTTCTGTTGTTATTTCTGAAACATTCTTCATAGCTAGGGATACTTTCATATAGACAAACAGACAATAAGAAGGAGGGCTGTAGATAACTCGCGGGATTATTCAGTGTGCAAGGTAGTCTCATTATTTAAGGATTTTGAAACCCGCTGCCGTTGTTATGTTCTTGAGTGACTTGACAACATACATATCAGTACCGTACGAATTTTTATCAACTGTTTTTTACATTCCTTATATGAGAAGCACTTCTCATAAAAAGAGGTAACATAACGACCTCAAAACCCCATGATATATAAATCTTTTTGATAAATTGCCACACTACTGCCATCCTAACTGATTGGGAAAACAAACACCAACACGGCAACTGATAAAAAATTCGTAATTTATAAAATTACCTAAGCAATTAAGCCGACAAACAATAAACAATGTGTGCTACGCCTCCCCTACGCTTGCATCTGTGCTAACTACCAGCTAAATTGCTACCGCCCTCAACAAACAGCAAGAAATCCAAACAAATCCATTCGACACAAAACACCCAATTAAGTGCACAAAATAAAATTAATAAAAAAAATAAAAACAAAAAAATTAAGAAAAATGAAAATGGAAAATAAAATGAAACACCAATTACCTGTTGAAATCGCAAAATAAACAAACACACTCTTGTATTCCGGAAATAAATACACCCACACCCTGCTAGGAGACGATAACCGCCTATACAGACAAATTTTACATGGCTAACCGCCACCCTGCACATTCGTATAGCGCACACAGGTCCTAAACCAATTAATTAGGCGCCATAATTTCCGGCAATAATCCCAAATAACATTACAGTTAACATTTTATATTAGCGTTACTACAAAATGATATATTACAACTTGTGCAGCCGTAAAACATGAGCGAGCGCCCTGAGCGGGCTGCCAACACGAATGACAACAACTACAAGCACCCCCCCCCCCCAAACACCAAACACAATAGCCTTGGGGAGGAAGTTTTCAAACACGAAAACACAAAAACACAAAAGAAAAAAAAAACAAAACAACAACACACGGTAGAATGGAAACAGCAAAAAAATGAATAAAAACGATTTATAATCCCGCTGAGGATTGAGCACACACCAGCGCAGCCTTTTTTCCATAATTCAAATTGCTCGTCGTACTTTCAAGGATTTTTGGTGCGAGGGGGCTCTTCTTGAATATCAACTCAAGCCAATTCAACCTACAACACCATGCGCCTAAATCCAAATCCATTCTCCCTAAGGAGAAGCACAAATCCAAAGAATCACAAAGTATCCGTAGATACGAGTATAAGAGGGTAGAGCTAACCAAAAAAATAAAATAAAATAAAAATCCATCCAGCGTTGAAGGGATATATCGTCGCTCTTCTTTAAAAATCCTTTTACCAGCCACGTCTACGAACGACACAGCCGTATCCTTTTGCCATAATTAGGATACAAGAAAATATTTTGTTCCAAAAGGTAAGACACGCAAACAATGACAGTAAGCATCCCCATCTCTCTGATGCCAGCTGAAGATTTAAGATGCTACTGCTTCCATGGAAAACAAAACACGGAGCTTGTCAGCGTTCAAAAAAAAAAAAAAAAAAAAAAAAAAAAAAAAAAAAAAGTGAAAAATAAATAAATAATATTCGCGCGCCAGTAAGCGTTTTGAAGTAAAGAGGATTTATATGTAGACGTCGCGCTGGTAAGGAAGGTACTCCATGCAACTTGCGAAAAGGAATAGCTTTTGCTTTGTCCTTTGAAATGGTGCAGAAGTTCCCCCCTTTGACACGTAATAATAAGATAAAACGCACCCTTGTGTGGCATATTTCATCTTCTGCATCTTTCTGCTTGAATTTTAGGTACGCCGCCGATATGAAGCCTGCCACGTATACCATACTGGGTACCGAAAACGCTCACTGTTGTTTGAAATTCTTTTGAGGTTTCTACTGGTAAAAGGGTGCGAGAACGAGTAGGGGATTGGCCTGAAAGTTAACATCTTTAGCAATTAGCTGTGCTGTTCTTCTGGAAAATATTAAATATGTACAAGTACATGGGGATACCCCATCTAGTCTCGTCCTTACCTAATGCATCCACATACACATATGTGGTTGTGTAGGGTAAGATTCTGAGTGGAAGCACGTGTACTAAGTAAGAGGGATATATAGCATTACCAGTTCTTGTTATAATCACTTACAATGAAATCTTAAGTGGTGAGAGCTAAGTTTCTATAAAGGATGAGGAGAAACGTTACATGATATGCGAGGTTGCTAGCAGATTTTGACACCAAAGTACTACCATACCCGCAAGTTAGATGTAGATATTGTACATTATTACCGTTTTGTGTTCGGTTCGAATACAGTGAGACTTAAGTAAAAGGTTAGCAGAAGAGTCTTCAGGTTGAGTTCCACTAATTAGAGAGTAATTATGGAAGCACCATTCTAAAGAGTTTAATTTGAACTCATATCATGCGAAGGCAAAAAAAAAACGTCAAAATGAAATTGAGGTGTAACCACTAATGAATTGTAGGTACGCAGCTTACAGAAGATCGAATTAATTGACATTTAAAACCTGGCCTTTGAAAAAAATTATGAAAATTAAGGAGTAGATTATGAGGATAAGGATGACAGCACAACTGTCAATAATTCAAATTCGATAATATTCAAGGATATTTCACTGAAATAAGGATTTCAATTCAAATATTTAATACATAATATATAGGCTGTTTCTAAGAGAGGGCACCACTTGAATTAAATTCATACTATTTTCGGTTAGTACCAACCTTCAAAAGATACGTGTATAAATTTGACAGCTGTCAGACGATTAGTTCTCGAGATATGGTGTTATGAGTGAAGCAACTTTTGTTATTGTGAAAGAAATCGGTTCAAAGCAATTTCGTGTGTTGATTTATCATTGCTTTTTGATGGGAAAAAATGCAGCCAATGCAAAGAAATGGGTTGACACCAGCCAAACGAACCATTCGTAAGTGGATTGAAAAATTTAAAAGTGGTCTTTTGGACGTCCAAAAGAGGCTGTTTCAGATGAAAACATCAAAAAAGTCCACAAAATGATTACGAATGACCGTAAAGTGAAGTTGATCGAGATAACTGAGGCTCTGAAGATATCAAAAGAGCGTGTTGGATATATTATACACGAATATTTGGACATGCGAAAGCTCTGTTCAAAGTGGGTGCCGCGTTTGCTCACAGTCGACCAAAAACAACAACGTGTTGATGATTCAGAGGAGTGTTTAAAGCTATTCAACCGCAATAAAGCCGAATTTTTGTATCAGTATGTGACAATGGATGAAACTTGGCTCCATCACTTCACACGAGAGTCAAGTCGACAGCTGAGTGGCGAGCAGGCGACGAACCTCGTGCAAGACGACCAAAAACTCAACAGTCGGCTGGCAAGATTATGGCATCCGTATTTTGGGATACACATTGAATTATTTTCATCGACTATCTCCAAAAGGGGCAGACTATCAACAGCGACTATTACATTGCGTTGTTGGAGCGTTTAAAGGACGAAATCGCAGAAAAACGGCCGCATTGTCTTGTTTCATCAAGACAATGCACTGTGTCACAAGTCGATGAAAACGATGGCAAAATTTAATGAATTCGGCTACGAATTGCTTCCCCACCCACTGAATTCTCCAGATTTGGCCGCCGGCGAATAGTTCCTGTTGGCAGACCTCAAAAGAATGCTCGCTGGAAAGAGATTTAAGACCGATAAAGAAGTAATCGTCGAAACAGAGGTCTATTTTGAAGCTAAACCGAAATCGTACTACAAAACTGGTATCAAAAGATTGAAAAATCGTTTCAATTAGTGTATCGCCCTTGAAAGCAACTATGTTGATGAATAAAGTTGAATTTTGCAAAAATTTTGTGTTTTACTATAAAACGGCACTGACTTTTCAGCCCATGTGTTATTGGTGTTTTAACTTAATAGATTCGAGATAGATAAATAGATTGTGATTTTTGGGGAGTGATACTAGTAACAATGGTTTTTTTCTGTAATGACATAAGCATAAGTTTTGTTTAAGTGAAGATATTTTCGACTCCTTTAAAGTAATCCCCATAGACTGCAACAAACTTATGCCAGCCGTAGTGATTTTTTAACTCGATTGAAAAGAAATAAGTCACAGGGAGCCAAATCAGGTAAATTCGGTGGCTGTTAGATGGTATTTGTTGCATTTTTTGCCAAAAAATTACGAATAATGATGGCACTGTGCGACGGGGAGTTATAATGGTGCAAAATCCACGAGTTTTCTAAACACAATTCTGGTCTCAGCAAACGTCTTATAACGCCAAAATAATACTCTTTGTTTACTGTCTGTTCTTATGGCAAAAATTTATGATGCACTACACCGTTGCAATCCATGAAAACCGTGAGCATTGCCTTCTTTTTTGACTGAAAACGACGTGGTTTTTTTGGTATCGGCTCATTTGGTGAACGCCATTCACTTGCCTGATGTCTGGATTGCGTGTCGTACTCATAAACTCACGTCACGTTTCCAGTAATGATCCTTTTGATGAATGTAGGATCGAATGCAGCCTCGCAAAACACAATCACTTTTTTGCATGTAATTGAGGTCTTTTGGCAACAACTTTGCTGCTACACGACGGAAACCCAAATCATTAAACAAAATGTCTTGGACGGATCCATAGATCCATCCGCTATCTCTGTGATGGTTAATTTGCGGTTATTGACCAACATTTCTTTTACTTCAAAAATGTTGAATGTTCTTCTTCAGATAGGTAGGTAGACTGAAGAAGAACTGCTAGGCTCGGAGTCGGACGTGACAATAGTGGATAAATTAACTCAGAACTCGGGCAGAAGCTAAAGTCTAAGCACACTTACTAGACTCAAAAGAAATTGCAAAGCCTCTTAAAGGTTTCTAAGCAGGTGAAAGATCCCTGCACTCGCAACAAATAAGATCGCGTACTGATACAAAGATATAATAAGACGTTAACGGTGTACGTTATTCTGGTAGCGCCTAAAGCTATAGAACGTCTTGACATATCTGAATCTAAAGGAAAACCTTCACCATTCACCAAAACCGTACAAGCTAGCAAATTCATATCTAACCTAAGCTGAACCTCTAGTCAACCTCGAGACTATCAGCAAAATCGCAGAGATGCTACCAAAGAGAGAACAGTTTAAAGAAAAAAAAAGTACTCGACTAGTTTCGAGAGCACTCCCGTAGAGTCGCAGCTAACCTTCAAAACTCCGATGGTAAAATTTAAAAGGCCGACAGGCGTAAGCTCGAGGCCAAGATACTGAAGTGCGTAATATATAATGTGGAAACAAGCTGCCTGGAAGGATTCGTTTTCGACGGAGCGGGTTGGTGGTTGGCTACGGGAAAAAATTATCTCTGAAGTTCCGCAATAAGGCCATTTTTACAGAATTCTGGATGATTATTGCTAAAACGGGCTTTCCACTTCGTCATTATATCAACGTTTTGGTCCCTGCTCCTACAACACACAAAGTTGTCAACATCATAAAACTGATTGCGATATAGAACCAAGATATTGCTGCAGAAAAGTAGGTATCACTCAATTCAAAAAAGAGCCACATTAATCAAGGAAAGGATCATATTCCGTATCAGGCAGACTGTGCAGATACTAAAGAAAAAGCAGGGCATGATAAAATACGACATACGGCATTGCAAAACCACCCGATGATGACAAAAGTGTCAGATAAGCTGCTAGTGGGGCAAATTAACTGGAACCACCGTAAAGCAGCAACTTTTTATCTGATGCTCTTCATGATTTTCTTAAACACTGGATTTTTGGAAACAAGGTATAAGGACTATGTACAATCCAGAGATCAGAAGTTGTATCGTGTCTATATATGCTCCTACATATGTATGTCAATAACTAGAGAGTATCTACTAACGAATCCTTTTCGGATCACCTTAGAATTCTCCTCACTATAGACAGTGACCCGACCATACAAAACAAATTCCAAAATAATCGGAAAACTAACTAGATGGATACTCCAATTGGATAAGCGAAAATATGAAACCATCCGGGATTCAATGAGATCCAATCCAATACATAGAATAGTTGATAATCAGTGTTGCTTCTTAAAGAAATTCACTTCCTGGGCTGTAAAGATTTTGGTCAAGGTATTATATGACACCTTAATATCAACTCTCAACCAACCCATTATCTCTAGCCTGATCTTAGAGAATCGAATTACAGACGAGATAATACCGGCTATGTTATAGCACGCCGGTACATAACATCTTGGGTTAAAATTATCTTTATCTTGGGGTACATCACAAGGCAGGAGGACCACTTTCTCCTCTGCTAAGGACTATAGACCGATAAGTCTCTCCCTCCACTGGGGAGAATCCTACATCAACATTTATATATGTAAGACAAATTAGTAGCGACCGCACTGCACGAGATTATAGCTTCCATAGAAATGAATATGCACTGCAAAGAGTACACTCTGTGCGCCTTCATAGATATCGAAGGAAGATTGAATAATGTAAACACCGAGTCTATAAGGACGGTCGGTTAAGAGGAATCCATTGTGCGATTCAGAACATACTAGAGAGCTGAATCATCAATTTAAAATTTTGGATAAACATTTAGGAAAACGGTTGCAAGAGGAACTCCGCAAAGAGGAATGATCTCTTCCCTTGTTGTTGTAAGAGACATCTTTAAAATTTTGAACTGAAGGTTAAGGCCGTCGACATAGTCATTCTAGAGTAAGGAAAACATCTTCCAACAACCAGCACACTAATGGAGTCGAACGATTTGGGGGTTAATCTACCAAAAACCGAACTAGTGCTGTTCACAAGAAAAATAAATCTAGACAAGTTTAAAACTCCTTGAATCAATCCCAGACAGTAGGCCCAGTTAAAATCGTAATATCGAAGAAAGTACCAAAAACGCATTACGAGCATTCTATCCATGTCAAAGAATCTTTGGTAAGCTAAGACCATATATGTATAATACACCGTGGATGGTACAACTTTCACATATGTTCAAAGACCAGCGTGTAACGCAGTAACAGGAGCGTTAAGCTCTAAATTAACCTACACAAGATAGACCATATGGCTCAACCTCCTTCCTATAGACGCATTTCTTAAATGCACGGCTTCCAAAAGCTTGATTAGACTCAAAGAATTAAGCCTATGTCCGCAATTCAGGACACGTGTTCATAATGCAGGAGTAAGAATCATCAAAACTGACGGTATGTAGTGAATACATTGTTCCAAGCATTTACTTTGATAGGAATCTCTCCACATCATTTCCTAGCAGACATGACTGCTTAACAAGCACTGTTACCAACCACGGAATATTCCACTTCTGCACGAATGGCTCCAAAAGGTAGAATGGAGCTAGAGTCTGCTATAAAATGCTACAAATCCAGAACTCCTTCAAGATCCCGAAAGATTGTAGTACTTTCCAGGCAGAAGTATAGGGTTTTCTAATAACGACGTGACATTTTTTTTTTTTTTTTTAAATGAAAGGCAAACCATTTGAGATATTTCAAATGGTCAAGCAGCATTAAATCGCACGAACGAGCCAATCGACTGGCCCATGTTTTGAGATAACACGCTCACCATACTTACTCTTCAATAAATCGATTGTAGCGTGTGCAATGTGGCTTGTGGCACCATCCTGTTGAAACCACATGTCGTCCAAGTCCATATCTTCCAATTCGGGTCAAAAATAATCAGTGATCATGGTGCGATAACGCTCACCATTCGCAGTAACGTGACGATCGTTATCGTCGACGAAAAAATATGGCCCAATAACGCCGCCGGCATGCAAACCGCACTAAACAGTTACTTTTTGTGGATGAAGTGGCGATTCATGATGCACATGTGGGTTTTCACCCGACCAATAAGGCATATTTTGCTTATTGACGAACACATTGAGCCAAAAATAAACTTCGTCACCAAAAATGATTTTGCGATGAAATTCATCATCTTGGAGCATCTTGTTCAGAACCTAATCGGAGAACTTTGCTCGTTAGTGTACTTTACCATGATGAAAATGTCGAGTTTACTGAATAAATTGACAGTGACAGTTTGATGATTAGTGAAAGAGTGCGTTCACAAACTAAATTCAAAGTTGTCAAGTCCCTATTGGAAAACCCTATATTTACCATTCGTTAACGCACACAAGATATACTACTCATGGAACTTAATCCTTCAAAGATCTCTATATTTTTGGACAGTCAAGCAGCCTTTAGAGCCTTGCCTAGTGACACCACTACATCAATAGGAATATAAAAATGTTGTCAAACTGTAAGTAGAATCTGCGAATTTCGTCGAGTGGATATCTGCTTGGTAACTAAATGAGCTAGCAATTGAGTGTGCCTCTCTACACAAGAATAACACACGTAACGACGTAAATGTACCAATTGAAGCCCTGAAACGCAAAATGGAACTTATAGCCATAGAACGATCCAATGAAGCATGTACGTGTTCCTTCGAGAGTAACATTGCCATCTCATGTTCGCTTTTGCCAAACCTAGACAGCGGCAGAAGACGTAACCTCTTCGGACTCAACAAAGAAGAATCGGCACAGTTGCCCTAACTGCACACTGCTTTATTTGCAGGATGGTCAGTGAAATGGATCATCTTCCCGAGATTATTGTAGACACTATAGGAAAGAAGAGGAAATAGAGACTATCACACACGTGCATCAAGTGCAACACCTGGGGTACACACTTATTAGAGGGCTTGAGGACATCAGTAAAGCAAAACCGACAGATCTCATTAGAACTGATAGAATCACTGGCTGACTTTCAGCCAACACAAGCTAGGTAGGACTCACCATAATTATAAGAATACAATACACTGACTACATCAACATGGAATTACAATAGACCAATAGGGCTACGTGTATGTTTGCCTCTTATGCACTACCTTATTACATAACCTAACCACCATGACCGTATTAAGTACACTTTTACTTTCGCAGCTGAATTTCTTCGTATTCATTATCACGGTTCGTTTCCCTAATATGTCCGTTTAAGTCTCCACAGTTGAAAATGGTTTCGTCCTTTAAAAGCTCATCAAAGTTGTGATAACCTTTTTCCGATTGCTCGCGGCCTGCTTGCACATTATTTCACCCTAGTTTTGCCCTGTTGTAGTAGTAGTGGCAATTAAACTTCTTGAAAAACCTTGTACTGGTGTATGGTAAGCTTATACTACTTGTTAAATTGTTCGCAGCCACACTGCCTTTGTTAACTGTTAAGATTTTTCCATCGAATTAGTTTCTGTAGTCAATTTAACCTCGATAACGCAGTATTACAAGACGCTCATAAGTACAAATACCATTTCGCGATGTAAGAGCACTCATTAGAACCTTAAGGATTCATCCAGCTTAAAAAATCCTGATTGGGTTCCGAATAACTTAGAACAGCTCGTATATGCATTCTATGTGTCCTCTCCTAACCTGAAACTGAACCCCTATCCAATATCTTCATTTTTAGTTTTTTTTCGCTGCACTTCCAAGTCGGATGGTCTTAGCCATTTGACTCAGTATCCTATTAGCACTTGAATTTCAACTTGTTTTTGAGATGCCTTCGACTAAAATTCTTTGTAGCCTACCACCTTGATTTTCTCATTTACCAAACTTCGTTTTCTTATTGAGGCACAGTAGTCAAAGTAGTATCTCAATTTAGACGGGTATACTTTGAAACGATCTGAAATTGGTCAATGTATCACTTCGAGTGTAAATTTAAATCCTAACACTAACTCAAAGTCAAGTTGTTGGCCCTCATAAAGCAGGGAATCTCCAACAGAAATCTTTAATAAAAGTAATTCTGACCCTAAGCTGGTACTTCTTCGCCTCATAATTTCACACCGTTCTTCTGGACTTGGTCATCATAAATCGTCCAAATGACCAAAGTAATTCGATTTACATGTTCCCAGGCGCAGGAACCTATTTCAAACGAATCACGGTAATAATTCACAAAAACATCGTTGTTCAGGCCTAACAACATGTACACAATCCAACCACACTCCGTTTAGCCCGGCTCGTCTGCCAACCCAACAAATTCGACCAGTTCAACCAGCCTAACCAGCCAAGCACAACGAGAGAAAAACAATATATTCATTATCCTTGTTACAAGTCATTTTTGGTCATACACCACAGGACGATTTATTAACCTATCTCCCGAGTGCTCGAGTGGTGCTATCCATACCCACACCATTCTGGCACCCGCAATGATTTCCATTCATTAAAATTATCATCCACCCAACAGGACACACATTTGGAATGCCATAAATCTCCGATTTCTGGTAGCATGGTAGCACAGCCGAGGCGAGTCGAGTTGAGTCAAGTCAAATCGAGTCCTCCATTCTATTAGACTACCAAGGATAATGTTCATCGGTTTCGAAAATTGCGTTGGACCTTAAACCTTAATTAGGATGTCGTCGTAAGGACATAAAGTCACCCTTATTTATGTGCACTTATTAGATACGAGTGGTACGAGTGTATCTTTCATTCTAGGTACTACGAATATGGGCTCTGTACGAGAATATGGTGCGTGTATCTTCTGTGTATGAATATCGACTACACCCTCTCAGCATATACATATATTATCATCATCATACGTAACAGGACGAAAGGACAATTGGATAATTGCATTTACGAGTAGTGTTTTGTCTCCCTTAACTCTTCGTTGGATTTCAGTGGGCCCGTCCCGTCCCACCGATCCGTTGGCCCATCTCATTCACGCGGATAGCTAAATTGAATATCCTGTTCCTCTGTCAACCATAAGCTTGAACACCCTTAGCCAGGCAGTTCTTCTCTTATCTCCAGATTCGTCGTCGCCATCATCAGCGACGACAATGACGACGCGCGTTACCACTAAAAAGTGCAATTATTGCGATTTATGAGTATGACAGGACTCCATCCCATAACTGGTCGGATCGGGTGGCAGATTTATGAAGTTATCGCCGAAACGATTAACCTCACACTCTCTATCAGCTACAATGGCATGACAATAAAATTTTAATTATGATTCCAATGGACATGTAGAAAGCAGCAGCGCAGCAACTGTAACTACAACTTGGTTCAGGCCCATTGGGGATGATTGTCCTCGGGCTCGAGTTCAATAAAATTTAATGACATCAATTGAAAGGCTGACTAGATGGGAGCATAGTTGGGTTGGAGGCCCTTCTAGTTGGTTGTCAATCAAATTTTGTCATCCGGCATTTTAAATTGCAGCAGTAACCGGAAATGAATAGACAAGCTCGTGCGGAGGAGGTCTTGCTTAGGATTTTGAATTTTAAATGTAAAACGATGATGCATCAATCATCGATGGGGCTGACAACCGACCCATCGACCAAAGGACCGACCAACCTACTATAATGGAACGGACGTTAGGTCCTTCTGAGTTGACATTTGAAAGGATTATTGCGTTTTATATTACTCCCAATGGAGGGTTTCCTTGTTTTTCTTTTTAACATAAATGCAAGTAACATACAAGGCGGTGGAAGTCTGAATTTATGATGGGCATTTAGATAGTCAGGCTTTAGGGAGAAGTTGATTTTGATCGTTTCACGGAATCAATTATTAATTATGTTGGTTTGTGAAGAGAACTGGTGATTTGAAGTTTGAAAATCTGATCCGCTGTACATTGGAGTTTTAGAAAATATTCATAATGAACTAATGGAAGTTTTTGAATAAATTGATGTTAAGCAAATGCATCCTGGTGGTTGTCTTATTGTTCGTGCACTACATGATCAATCACTTCAGACCGAAAAGACTGAAGTCAAATTGCCTGCAAACTCAGAAAACCAAAAGTTAGTCAATCTGGATTGGTACCGTTGCAAGATATTCTACTTACTTATTTCTTATTTGCAATCCACGAGGGACACAGATGGTCAGCAACATTTCGTTCGAAGTACTGCAATGCGTTTTAACTATCTGAAACTCATTCTCAAAAGATGGAATACTTTGGAACAGAGCAGTCAGGCAAGGAACTAGTCGATTGTACTCTTTCCTGTTCCTTTTAATGAAATCTTTCAGTCTTACAAAGAAGAAGAAGCACTTCAGTGATAAGGTGCCTATAGCACCAGCACCTACCAAGTCAGCACCTGCAGCCTGATACGAGCGTAAGCCAGATATTCACAGAGTAAGTACTCGTCATCGTCATCCTTTTCACAGCAAGCATCGCAGAATGTTTGGTCACTTGTGCCCCGCACATTTGAGTGCTTAGAAAAAGTGTAAAGCCCTGTCATGAGGCCAGTAAGCAACCTTCAGTCTTTCCTGCTGAGGTACAGTAGAAAGGCCGCTGACTTCCTAGAGACGTCGGTAAGCATTCGTTTGGTCTGCCTGCAACCTGGGGAGTTATACCATCTGTCAATGGAAGCCTTAACCGAGGAAGCAGGCAGATCCAATATAGGTGCGGGACCTGAGAAACTCTCCTCTGAATTTTGCTTGGCAAGTTCATAAGCAATTTCATTTCTCGTGATCGTATTGTGACTTGGGATACAGACAAGGGTACTTGAACTTAGCTTGGCTGTTGCTACGGATGCAAATGCTTTATTCCTTTCTCCGGCTTACCGCAATATAGCTCTCTGAAAGACAGATGCAAACATCCCTAACGTGAAGTGAAATCTAACGTTGTCGTCCTCCAGAGAGACACCGGCGCCATATCCTATATTATTTTTGGAGCCGTCCGAAACCAGTCCTGGTCACAGCAAAAGTACGAATTCATATTTTTTCCTCAACAGGAGTTCTGGTGTTATTGCATTGCACAGAATTTTATATTGCAGTTCTTGATATGATTATAGGGAGAGAGATTCATCAATGCGTCGAGAGCGAAGCCAGAAGTGCTGGGGAAAGCACCCATGCATCTGGGACAAACAGTTCTTTGGAGTCTAGTAAATGGATTAATCACGTTGCTCTACCGACACATAGGATATAATTGGACTTTACGTAGCCGTATAGATCTAAAGGACAGAACCCTTCTCGGTGACAGGCTGCTTGTGTTGCCGATAGCTCCTTTGCACGAGCAGAAGGCCAACAGCGCCTTAGAGGCTTTCGAAGTAACATGTTTAGTTCAGAAAAGTTTATTATTAAATATGACACCCAAATTAGTACTTAGCTTCTTTGGAGAATTTGATGGTGACGCCTTTAAACACTTTCTCCTTCTAGTAAAGAGAACAACCCCAGTTTTGAGAAGACTGACTGAAAGCCCAGTCAGACCAGTCGTCGATCACGTCTAGGGCTGCCTGAGCTTTAAAGCAGATAGTCGGTAGACACGATCTAACAGACAGTACAGCTACATCGTCTGCGTATGCTTGTGCTTGTTGTGTTGCATCCACAACAAAGGGTGCATTCGCTAGGCGGTCTTGCCCACATGAATCTCGAGCTTTCATGTTTTTCCGCATGAATAAAGTCAGCCTTATGGTTCTTATACTCTTGGTGAGTGTGTATTCCTCCTTTCCGATTTTCGACATAAAGACAACTCTCACCATTCGTCATGGTTCCGGTATGTATGCCAGTGCCAGGCTAGCAGTAAAAGTTCGTTTTAGAGTTGCCAGCAGCTAGTCTATACCTTTTTGTAACATTAAAGGAAGCAACAGCATATTTAGTGCCCAAGATGGTGCCAAATCTCATACAACACAACCCGTTTTGGCCTTATGGTAAGAAAAACTATGTGAACTAGTCACCAAGATCATGTGATTTATTGCCGTTTTTTTTCGTGGGGACATAATCAGCAATCTCTTGACGCTTTGAAAACGAATATTCGTTAAGCTACCGAGTTATTATCCGATACGGGTCGAAGATTCATCGAGAATTACCTTGTCAGAATCGAGTTCTACAATAACTCCCGTGTTTCACATTTGAATAATGTTTATTCCACAATAAACTTCCCACATATGGTTTACAGAGAGCTTCCGACTTGGACCTACACGGGTTTGCAGTCACCCTTGTCATATTTATTAAAACTTTCACAAACATACCTTTCCTGGTCAATCCGTATTGCCTTCGCCTCCTGGTTATATGTGATATACGCAACTCTTTGCTGTTTCCATATCTTTCATAGGAAACGCTTTAGATAAAGATGCTCTTAATCTATCTCTAAGACCAGGAGTTTTCTATATATTGCGACAATAAATAATGAATGCTTCGTATGACTCCAGCGAACCGAACGACTTTAATGTCCATTCCAGCTTAACATTCCACTGCCGACCGTCTTGTTTCAATCCAAACATCTTTTAATGGAGTCCACATTCTTCACCACTGCTCTCAGGTTGCTTCATATAACCCTGCAGAAAAGCTGTAATGGCGTTCATCTAATTGTTTTTCAAATCCAGTTTTGCAATATTTTTTCTGCAATATTGTCTATTTTTGTGTTATCAAGCTCAAGTCTAGTTTCTTCCTAAGTTTTAACTGCACTTTTTACTGATGTACTCGTACATAAAAATTATATTTCGGGTAATTATGGCCTTCTGGGTTTCAGGATCAATACAATGAAAAGCTTTTATTGTGTTTCCGTAACCCACAAACAACATCTTTCTGGCTTTCACATCCTACTTATGACGCGAAAGGCGATTCAAAAATTCGCAGGTGACTAAGAATGTCCTAGGAGCCTGAACACAGACTTTTTTGTGGACTAAAGATGTACTCTCAGGACGATTGATCACATATGATGCCACTTTTACTGCCTCAGCCTCATATGACTTATTAAGGCCAGCACACGGCAACGTGTACTTTATGCTTTCGAATACGGTGTGATTCCCACGCTCAGCCACACTATTCTGTTGCGGTGTTTACACATTGTTTGTATGGTTTCGGCGCCCCTATTGTCTTTCGAGAGAAATCATCAATATAACTTAGGAAATACCTAGCACTTAGCACCTAGACATATTTTCCATATGACCACATAGATCACCATGTACAAGGTGCGGCAAGATAACTCCCTTATTTGAAATGAGCTCTCTAAAACTGATGGAAGTCCAAGGCACCTGTATGCGTGGTCTTGTTTGAGATAGAGCATCCTTATGTTTTGTTAACTTGTATTTTAGGTGTCATAATGTGTTGGAATAACGAGCATCGTGTGTTTACCAACGGCCGTTCGGTGGCTTCAACTCAGCGCGACTTCTGAAATCGCTTCAATATTGCGCCATTAGATCCTGTTCCACACAGGAAATCAGTTGTTTTTTTGGTCACAATGTTCAAGGAAACTGGTGCCTTGCTCAAAAGAAGAACTGAAGACGCACGTCCTATCAGAACTGAGAACTTTGAAACAGTAAGGGTTGCAGTTCTGTGATTCCCGCGGCATTTCTCGGGTAAACATGCGTCTGGTTTTGATGAAATGGATTTAGGGGACATATAGTTTCAACCGGACGGAGCAACGGCTCGTTTTTCAAGGGTATTGATGGCTGTGTTGTGAGAACATTTCTCAGGGCGCCTCATCTCACTGAGGAATGATTTGGAGTAGCCGGTGCGTTTACCCGATTTGACCTCTTGAAACTTCTTTTTGAAATCTCTTTTCTATAAAAAACGCCCACAGACTCTGTGACCTCTTGGGGGAATGAGGCGTCAAGAACGCCTGTCCGTTATCATGTCAAATGTCCTTGACTCCTCCTCAACTGTTTTGCGACATTTTTGCATTGGGCGACCAGTTCTTCTTCCTGACTAGATAAGCGGGTTCCATTGCATGGAGACTTCTCGCCTTAAGGTGTGATCAATCCATAACCATTTCCTTCTTCCTATAGTGGATTCTGGAGCGGTGCGTTTGCGATTCGGTTGAGCAAAAATATGTACTTTCAAAATGAAGCGTATAGCGTGCGCTAAGGGGTTTAGATTAGGGAGGTAAAAAAATAGGTACCGATGTACGTTGGTTTTAAATGTCTGAATATTATAATGATTAGTGCAGTTACAAGGCAGCTTACGTGTGATTGGTGTGGGCACCTTCCAAGTGCTGCACCCATACAGCAGTACCAACTCAAAATTGGCAGCTTGGTCATAGTGTTGTATACATTGCTATTGCCTTCTCGATGTTGCTACTAACATCGAGTTAGGTGTCGTCGCCGGTCGAGATGGTGTTTTCTATATAAGGAAAGCTCTGCACTTTCTCGACCTCCTTCCCAGAAATTTTAAGTTGTGATAAAAAGTTTGAAAAACCAAGGACTTCAGTCCGCTGGCTTCAACTTTCAAATTCTGACTCATCGACGATTTCTGCTAGTTGTTCTGTTAAGGGTTATAGCATTTTATGCGCAGATCCGAAGATCGCTGTCTTATATTGGTCTGCCAGGTTCGTCAACAGTAAATCCGGCATTATCCAAGGCAATTAGGTGGTTCGCAATATTTTTTTGCGTATAGAGTTGTAACCGCTATGACAGCGTGAGCCAATATCAATATAATAGCAGATCCTTAAAGTCCTTATAGAACTAAGCACATATGGTATATGTATTTAACGAACTGCATAATGAAGTAACTGCTGTTTCATTCGTGTAAATGTGGCTTAGTCAAACCTGACGGGACGTTATAGTGCTCCTATACTCCGACTTATTGGCCCTCGTACTTATAAGTTAAACAAGTCAAGTCCGGTTAGATAGAACCAGTATCCTGTGGCTTCTGAAAGGACACCTTTACGTAGAGATGAAATAAGCATGATTGCTGAATAGTTACACTAAGTACAGCATTGTGTATCGTTAAATTTTTGCCGACCTGCAACAACATTTATTGACGTAACCGCTGTATCCATCGCCAAAAATATTAATCCCACAGAACTGTATAAACTTGTGACCTTAGTTTCATTCTTTCCTTGTCCGAAAATGATGAAAATTCTATAAACACAACTTCAGAAAGTATTGGAGTTTAAATGCCACAATAAAGAAAGCAAGTAATGGATCCCAAAAGATTAACAATTTGGTGTAAACTGCAAGGTAATGGGTTGAATAGCGCTTGCTGTTTTCAAAATAAAGCTGACAAAAGGTCTTCAGCAGAGAGCCACAATAAGTAACTGTAGACGTTCTCTGATGGATCAATGGCAGTGTTACTTTCTTGTAGATTTTGAGAACAATCTCAGGGATGATTCGCCCTATATTAAAGGAGACGGTAACTTCTAGCCAACTTTGCTACAAATTCAATATATTATTGCTTATCCAGCTCTTTGAAGACATCAAACGAGGGTTCAGCCAATTGCAGAGCAATTAAATAATAACTCCGCTTCTCTTCAAGCCAATAAATCGTATGCAAATACACAAGCTCGTACCATATACTCGTATGTAGCTCTCTAATTTTCCAATTTTTATCATAACCTAAATTTTGACACATAAGATACGAATATCATAAAGATTTTAAAAAAATGTAAATCCATCATACCGTCCATGAAATTGGAGTGAAATATCACTAAGCTTCCGGAGTTGTGTATCCTTTTTCGAAAACACAATTTCAATTGGAAATAAACTGAAACGTGTTCATCCGTGCATCAGTAACAGATATTTGCATATTGAACATTTTTCAAATTCAAACATCAAAACGACACGAAACAGCAAAAACGAGAAACCGAAAATGGGGATCCCCCCCCCGGGGATGCAACACAATAGCAAAAGTGCAATCTAAACAATGGAACACGGTCGAAATTAAAAAGTTGCCAGGAAACACAGGGAGGGAAATTTTACAATTGAATTGTTAAAAATTCCGGTAGTTGTAACTATAAGTTTTGTACACATTTCATCCATATATCCTGGGTTAAAGGATTAGATTATTATGTTTTTCTTTCGGTCATTTACCATAAGTAAACCCTTACTCATGCTAAAATGTCAAGGGCAAGCTAGCATTATATGGCCTAAGCCGTCATAGGTGTCACAACTCTATACGAAAGAGATTAAAAAAATGTGACGAATCAACTTTACCTGGAACATTTGGGCCCTTAATCGGCTACGTGCAGCCGAATAATTGACAACAATTTACCGCCACCCAGGAAGTGCGATTGGATGACAGCACTTATTCAGTTGCGGATTTGGTATATGCGACAGACTTAGTCAAGATGTCGTGATCTTCCGACATTTGAGCGAGTGTCTTATGACTTGCGCAATAAGGCTTAATTCGATGACATAGTCCTAATATGCGCCCATGGTCCTACGACGTACAACACCACTAAAGAAGGTTTCTACGAGTCCCTCCACAAGACATATGAGAAATGTTCGAAGTCCGAAGAAGATGTCAAAATCATATTTGGTGCGCAACTAAGTTGTCAATAGATGGCTCCACCAGTAAATGCTGGGCGATTTTGACATATCCAAAACGTCATTAACCAAGCTTAGACATATGGTAAACAAACAATTTTGACACATTAGTGATTTTGTTTTGCGGGAAGTTTGTTTGGAGCATTGAGCAAGTTTACGGAGATGCTGCTCTAAGTGAAACAACGTGCCGTGATTGGTTCCGTGGCTTCAATCGCAAGAAGAGCTTGCTTTAGCATTAGGAGTTCCCTCCAAGCCATTTCCAAGTGATTGTATGTGTTGGGAATGATTTAAAAACAAGAAACTTGGGTTCCTTATGATTTGTAGCCAAGGGATGTTGAGCGTCGTGTGAACAACTGTTCCAGCAGCAAAAAAAGAAAGGGTTTTCTTCATCGCACCCTGACGGGTAATCATAAATAGTTTCATTACAGCAACTCAAAGAGAAGAAAGTCATGGGGACTGCCCGATCATGCTTCTACGTCGTCGGCTCAGCCGAATATGCACTCTGCGAAGATTATGCTGTGTATTTGGTGGGACCAGGTCGGTGTTATTTATTATTAACTGTTATAACCCAACGAAACCATCACTGGGGAACAGTATTGACTTTAATTGATGCGATTGAGACGAGCATTGCGCAAAAAATAGCAACAACGCGAACAGAGGCACGAAAAAGTGATTTTACAGCATGACAACGCACGGCCTCATGCTGCCTAACCTATCCATCTATCCGGACCTGCAATAAAATATGAAGGCCCCTAATGGGAGCATCATGGTGGATGAGGTTTTAATTTAAACACAAGTTGGTTGAGCCGATGTAGAGTTGCTTAAAGTACAGAGTCCCATAACCTTAAGATCAACAAGGGGTTTTACGTGAGAATCGACTCAAACCAATATTAGAGTTTGTGCCCTCAATATACGCCCCGACTTGGTGTTACCGAAAGATGGTAAGCGATTCCCACGCGTATAACTTGGCCTCCATGGATGTAAGGGCATCCGGTGAACTTAAGTCTCCACGACAGGTGTTCACGTTAAACATAAAATACTTCTTCCGGGCAGTTAACGTTGATTCGGATCACCATCCTGTTGTCACCAAAGTACGAATGCGGATTTCCCAAGCGTCAAAACGCGTATGCCCAACAATTCCTATGCTGCCAGAATCAAGTACCGAAGACCAGTGGTAACGCTACTAACGGCGATGAAGCCCAAAAACCCATTGGCAGACAGAATAGACCATTCAACTTAGAAGGCGAAACGAAAAATGCCGTCCACCCTAACCAAACAAAGAAGGGATAGCAATATCAACGAGAACTCAACGGGTTGTCACCGGTGCGTTCCTAAGTATTAAACCGGGAGCTGCCCAAATCGAAAAACCGATTATACACACACATGCTGTCAATAAGATGGGACACACAACATCGACGGGTTTGGTCATACATCACAGTGGAAAGGTACAATTTCGATGTAGTAGGGGCCTTTCTCTACTTTGAATTTCCGAAAAATTCTGCCAACAACACCTCAGCAGAAATAAGAAGGAAGAATCATTCTTGCCAATCGCTGCTTCTTTCGGCTAAGGGGACAATTGTGTAAAAAGGCTTATCCCGAAAAACAAACGAGACTCTATATAAGACGTTGAACATCCCAATTATATGTTACGGCGCTGAAGCATGAATTCTACTGAAAGCAGATGAAAGTATTCTCAGTCGTTTTGAGAAAAAAAATCCTTCGAAAAAATTTCTGTCCCGTTTGCGAAGTTCAACGACGAACTATACAATCTATACGAGGTATGTTCAAAAAGTAAGGTGACTTTAAATTTTTTTTAAAAAAAATATTTATTTATTCATTAATATTATTGTTATCTTCTTCAAAGCAATCCTACCTAGATATAATACACTTGTGCCAACGCTTTTTACAATCCTCGAAGCACTTCACTTAAATAGCAGCGATGCCGCTTTTATTTCGTAAATTGTTGCAAATATCTGTCTTTTCATAGGTCTCTTCAGTTTTGGAAACAGGAAAATGTCGCATGGGGCCAGGTCCGGTGAATAAAGTGGCTAAGGCATGATTGTCGTGTTGTTTTTGGCCAAAAAAATATCTCACAAGCAACGATGATGATGAGCAGCTGCATTATCGTGATGCAAAATCCATGAATTATTTTTCCACAATTCCACACATTACGCTTCTCAAAAACGGCGCATAAATTCAAGATTGTACTCCTTATTGACAGTACGAGCTTGAGATAAAAACTTCTGATGCACTACGCTACGGTAATCGAGAAAAACACAGACCAAAATTTTGACTTTTGATCGCATTTGTGGTTATACTAACCACGAACGTGTTGTCACCTCGGACCCATACTCGAAACTCTGAATTCACCCTTCCTGCTACTTTCAAAGAAGACTTGCTTTCACGAACCAGTTTAGAAATGCTACAAAGGCTTAGCAAGGCCGTAAGTACAACTTAGCTGCCGTTACAGATTCAGATATCACTCCCACTCCACCGAATCTGCACAGTATTGTTTATAGTCACATTGCTAGAATATATCACCTTTACCAGTGATCGATGTATGGATTTAAGGGAATCATAGCGCAATAAGCTTCCATTTGGCTCAGTTTTTGGCGGGTCACAGCTGTTTCAGAGAGTGTCTGTTTAAAGGCAAAACTTAAGAACATCGCATATTGTCCATATTGTCTCGAAAAACGCGAAACACGTGATTTTTCGTTGTCTACCGTACGAAACCGAGTGTATAGCCTTACGGAAACAATTTGGAGAGTGGCCGACTCCCGATAATATTGTCGAACATATGATTCAAAACGAGCACAACCGGAGGCTTGTTAGAAACATTTTAACCCTTTAGCGCCATCTGTACATGAAAAGCAGATGACTCATCTACATATAAGAACAACAATGGAATCTCCGAAATGTTCCGAAAATATGAGAAGCTGGCTAGTACAGAAGTTTCTCGAAAGATGGCAAGGAGTGTACCTATAAAAATCGGCGTCGAACAGAGGTGAAATCAGTTCACAAGTTGAAATTGAAAAGAGGATTAAGTGAATAAAGTTATTGAATTAAAAATTATTGTTGCAATTATTTTGATTTTGAATAAAGCGATGAAGTAAAGAAATAAAGATGAGCCCACACAAACATCTTACGATAATATAGCAACGCAGTGACCTTAGACAGTTAGAATGTCAACGTGAAGCTAAGGTTTCTAGCCGTAATGCTTTCCGGTGATAAAATGCGGATCACAAATCGGTCTGTTCCTGAGGAGGTGGTCTTAGCTGGTAAGAATCCGGCACTACCAATGGGCCGTCGAAGGTTTCTGTTCCTTGTATGAGCTTCATACAAAGCAATCAAACGATTAAAGAAGGATAACACAATAAATCCCCTTCTCGATTCCAAATTTCCTAAAGAATTCCATTCAAAGGTCGAATAAGCACCCTTTCTTAGACGACACCTGCAACCCAACATAAAATCCCGCAAAAGCCTAAGATAAAATTTTCAAATCTAAAAACTTAAGAACCTGCACCCAATTTGGCAGAAAACAACAACACTATCCTTACACAAATATTTATCCTTAATGTACTTGCTACATCGTACAATCCCAATAACCTGATCATTTTCTACTCAAAATGAGGACATTGCCTAGAACGAACTGTAAATTACAGCAGCACATGCACGAGAATTACCTTCCAAGCACCTACAGAAAAATGTTCCATCCTAACTCATCCAACAGAACCACCATCCTTAACTACATCTAGACTCCTGAATGTACGTACCAGTTCTTTCAATATCACAAGTGCTGTACCAATATCCAGAATAGAAAAATAAAAAGGACGATGGGAGAGAATACAAGAAAATATTGATGAGGCTAGAAAACTTTGATTGGAGCAATTTTCAAAACAGAAAATTGAGTTTTTTTTTTCTTCGTGAGACGGTGCTGGCAGGAGAAGATGAAAAGGAAATAAGAAACTTTCCAACCTACACCTCCTATACTTCCATTTTCAATGCAGTGATTTGTTTAGTCCTTAGACTATGGGTTCCCTCAAAGATCCCAAAGTTATTCGAATCAACTCGACATTGAACGGGCCAAAGTATACTTGCAGTTGAACCAAATAATATCAAGACACGATAGGAGAACATGAGCAAGAGACTGAGTTAAATAAAAAAAAGTGTGGCCTCCAAAGAAAAAAAAAAAGGACTCTGCTTTAACTTGAAGTTCATTTGTAAAGACTTATCCCAGGCAGTGTACCGGGTTCCCGATACCCTATCTTCTATGCTGACACCCGGAAAGCTGGAATAACACTGAAAATCTTGAACACAAGTTGTTAGGTTATGTTCTGAAGTCCTGAAAGGTTAGGCATGAGGCAGAGCTCGAAATCATATTAAAAAGATTTGTTGACAAAGTTTTAATTTTTCCTTTTTTCTTGCTTCCATCCACTTCCACTTCGACTTTTGCTTTTGCTCCTTATTTAGGCGCCCTTTTATCCTTCTCCTCGGAATATCTTTTTTTTTTTTTTTTTTTCTTTTTTTTTTGGGTTTGTTCTTTATAGTCAAAGTAGTAGTACACTGCTTCCAGAGATCCTGTTCATAAAAGCAAAATGCAAAAGTTAATGATGTTGCGGGAGAGGCAGTGAATAACAGGACAAATGTGTGCGTGTGGATAAATTTGTATTTATGTTAACTGTGTGCTTCTGGTGTTTCTGGTGTTTCGGTGTGTGTGAATGTCCTGTAAATTGGGCGTAAACAAAATTCACAGTTTATTTCATTTGGCCTACATTGTCCTTTCCATTTTCGACCGTTCTCGCTCGCCTTCTGGCCGATTAATGGTGGAAACATTCTGCAATTATTACAAATTATTTCCTACTCTTGAGTTTTGAATTGTGCTCTACTGAATGCTCGTACTTTGCCATTATCATTATCAGCCTTACCATTGCCTTGCCACCTCCACCTTCGACGTCCTTTTTTTTTTTTCTATTTTTATTATTATTATTATTATTTGTTTTTTTTTTTCGTATTTTCTAAGAGAACCTTTGTCGTGTAAAATTTCATTTATTACACCGCCATGAACATTTGGCGTCAAAAAGAAAAAAGGACGACACGGTGAGAAGAAAAAAAAAAAAAAAATTGCAGCGAAAATCCATAAGAAAAGATGCGAAGGACGAAACTTTTCTATTCGCCATGTTCAAATGTGAAAAGTTTTCGCCTGTATAAAATAGGAATTAAGTACACGAGTCCTTCGAGGGGATAACAAGGATGTGTTGGAAGCTTTTCAATTTCTTTTGGATACCATCTCTCTTACCAATTTTCTTCAGAAATTGTATCGATGGCAGTTGGGAGTAAAATATTAAAAAAAAAAAAAAAAAAAAAAAAAAAAAAAAAAAAAAAACTCTAGAAACGCTGCAACATGAAATGCATTGTAGTCGTAGTTTCAAATAGTCGTTCGTTGTTCTACTTTTTTCTGGGAAATGGCTTGGATAGGGATGTGGAGCTACCACGTCCTGATATTGTTATTGCAAGCTCGTTTAGGATTTAATATCTCCAGCTTAGCTTAGCTCAGTTGAGCGTATGTGGTTGGGTGGAAGGATAATCAAACGGCAATGAGGAGGTATACGAGTAGTGCTATAGTTAGCTCATGCCGAAGAGTAAATCGTTTTTCGTTTTATTTTTTTATTTTATTTCTTTCTCTTCTGTCTTCAACACTGCTTTGTCCATTTTTGGTAGATGAAAGCAAGTCCTGACAAGGATACACAAAGAAAAGAGAGAAACTATATATTTTGATGGCTGCTTATTTGAGAATGCTTACAACATTCTTGCATTCTTGTTACGTTGTAAAGCATCGATTGATCGAATGACTTCAAATAGATGCAAGAACGAACTATTGTACTTTCGAGCAGATATTTTTATGCTGATGTTAAGGTTGTCAACATTTGAGAGATAAAAGCAGAGTACCGGTGAAGAAAAGTGGCAAAAACGGAATGTTGAGGTACGGACTAGTATGTACCCTATACGCAAATTTGGTTATGAAAAATAAACGGCGATACACGATGTACTATAGTTTATGCAATTTTTGTATATATTCATAAATTTTAGAGCTTTGCGGAGTTTGAAAAAGGTTCAGCATGTAAAAAAGCTGTTTTATAGTCTCACGCTTGCTTACCTCTGAATTACCTTAATGAAATGAAAAGGTGTATAAATTTCTATTCTGAAAACTGTATATGAAAACAGGGAATATTGTTAGATAAGCCTTTGAGGCATCACTTCCTTAGTTGATCATCGTCATCGGTTCATTTTTCACACTTCAAAACTTCCTTATACAAAAGTACATCCTCAACCAAACGCTAATTCTGCCAATCCTACTATAAATCAGAGAATGCCTAGCGTATTTTTAAACAGATGTCCCTCGCTAGAGTCTTTTTACCACGAAAGAAAGAAGAAAGTAACTGTGTGATATATGTAATGCAGGATTGTAAGTGGAAATAGCAGTTTCAATTAAATTCGGCGAGTGGACGTTGATGGTCTTATTAGGATGACATTCGCACGTTATCAGTTTCAAAATGCTGAACGAGATCGGACTCCTTAGATTTTTTTTTTTTTATAATCCCTCGCGCGCACCAAGCGGATATGAATACCCTTTTACTGGCTTTTCTTCAGGGCGCGGGCGGGTGCTGTAGTAGTTTGAAACTCAGGTGTATAAGGTTTCGATATTTTTCCAGAGGTGGTTGTCAAACTGGAGCCATTGCATCCTCAACCAGTAGGTCTTAAGTACGTTCTAGTTGTTAGTTTGTTACATTTAGTCCAGCCAGCAACCACTCCAAAATCAGTGTTATGCCTTCATGTCAGAGTTGACGCCGACGGGATTTTCATATAACTATTGGGTCTATAACTTATTCATGCGGTTTGCTAAGAGATGGCGTAACTTGTATTATTCTATTGTTATTATTCCATTGGAACATGCGTTGGAAAGCTACTGTCATTGCTTCATTTAAAGCGTAAACAACAATTTTTTTTTTTTCACTCAAATATGTGGAACTTTGTGCCTGAAAAAGTGTTTTTGCAGGAAGTTCTTCTTCATGAAGGAAACTGAAAATGGTGATTTTGGCTTGGAAGGCTATGAGCGTCCTGGACAACTAAAAAAGTTTGAAGATGAAAACCTGGAAGCATTACTCTATGAAGATTGTTGCCAAACACAAGAAGAGCTCGAAGAATCTTTAGGTGTTACTCAAAACGTTTAAAAGCAGCTGGATATATTCAAAAGCAAGGAAATTGGGTTCTACATGAACTAAAGCCGAGAGACGTCAAAAGGCGGTTTTGCATGTCCGAAATGCGGCTGGAACGTCACAAAAGGAAGTCATTTTTGCATCGGATTGTTACTGGTGATGAAAAATGGATCCATTACGACAACCCCAAGTGCAGAAAATCATATGTGAAACCCGGCCAACCAGCCAAATTGTTCTGGCGGGATCAGATGGGTGTGCTGTATTATGAGCTGCTAAAACCAGGTGAAACCATCAATGGACAACGCTACCGAACAAAACTAATCCGTTTGAAGAGAGCAGTAGCCGAAAAACGCCCGGAATATGCGACCAGACACGAGGCAATAATTTTCCATCGTGACAACGCTCGGCCCCACGTTGCTATTCCGGTTAAGTACTATTTGGAAAACAGTGGATGGGAAGTCTTAACCCACCCGCCTTATAACCCAGACCTTGCCCCTTCTGACTAGCATTTGTTCCGGTCGATGCAGAACGCCCTCACTGAAATACGGTTCACATCAAAGCAGAATATCAAAAATTGGCTTGATTCATTCTTGGCTGCCAAGCCAGCGCAGTTCTTTTGGGATGGGATCCAAAAATTGCCAGAAAAATAGGAAAAAGTCATACCTTCAGATGGGCATTACTTACATACAAATTCAATGAAAAGACTTTTTCATAGAATTGTCTCTCTCTTCTGCTTAAGAAGTCTATGTATATACCACTACAGCACGGCCACCCCTATAAGATAGGAGGTTTCCAAGATGCCTTACTGAAAGCACCAATATTTAAATGCATAATAGGTATAATACATAAATCCCGTTAGTATTACTAAGCAGGAATAAGACTTGAATCATGTTCTTCAAGTTTTAACTTTTGGAAAAATATTCGCCATATGGGTCTTAGTCCGAAAAAAATATCACCTTCCAATAGCATGAATCTGGAAGAACTTAACAAGAATTTTGTATCGGTCTGAAGAGAGTCGATGCCATTAGATATTCGTAGCTCTCAAGTTCGTACGAGCAATTTTATTTATGCTGATTCAGCCTTTTCTCTTTCTTCTTTCTTTTCTCTTTAGGTGTAAAGTCAACTGCAGTTGGTTCAGATAACGTTGTACCAAAATTTTAAAAAAATTATACTTCCTTCTGTCTTGCATCCAATCACTCACATTTGAAATATCATTATAATGACTTCTGTTTTTAAGGAAAACTGGAAAACAGAAAAAGTTCTACCCCTTCCTAAATCGCCAAACAGGAACCCGGTAAAATACCGACCTATAGCAATTTTACCATTCTTAAGTAAAGTTTTTGAAATTATAATAAGTCGACAAATAAAAGCACATCTAAACGCTAAGAATATGATATTGAAATACCAGTCAGGATTTCGTGTAAATTTTAGTTGTACTTCAGCTCTCCTAAATAGCGTTTTTAGATTTCTCAAAAGCATTTGACTGCGTGAATCATGAATTTTTACTAAAAAAGAAACTTAAATATCAATTTCTGTTTGATAACTCGTTGGTTAAACTGATATCTTCGTATCTATTCAACAGATCTGAGTACGTTTTTCATAATAACAAGCAATCATCGTGTCTTCCTGTCCGTTCAGGTGTACCTCAAGGCTCTGTTTTAGGGCAGCTTTTATTCACTATTATAATTATATATTGCAGCTTTCATATACCATATATGCTGATGATGTTCAAGTATATACACTCTTTCCAAGTGCAAGCAAGCATCAAACGCTGGAAATGTTCAACCATGAATTACGATTAAATAATGTTTATAAACGGTCATTAAACAACGACCTTATTGACCTTACAGTGTTAATACCTCCATTATTTCTATAAAATTCTTTCAAAAATTTATGGAGCACCACGAGGTCTTAATCCCACTGCTAATTACCTTCCAACTTATACTAAACTAAAACTTGTAAATGGATTTATTCTCCCGATTGTTCCCTATGGCTGTGAAATATTCGCAAATATGGACCGCGATTTTGCCAGAAAATTAACAGTCACATACTATACAATACCTGCGTGAGATACATTTTTAATGTAAAAGGATATGATCACATTTCTGAATATATTATAGCAAACAAATCGTCGGCTGTTCATTGATTGGCCTTTGAAAATATCGTTCAATATTATTTTTGCATAAAATTGTAGCAAAGAAAACGCCAAAATATCTGTTCGAAATTGTAAGCTTTCCGAGTAGTAAAAAACTTTACAGTTGGTAGCACCTAGGTGCAAGTTGTTAAATACATCTCGGTAATTTTTTGTACATTCAGTTCAACTCTGGAATCGTTTGCCCTTAGACATCAAGTTTTTAAATATTGTGCTGACAACTTCTACTAAAATCCTCCTGTGTATCCCAATTTCCTGTACTCCCATAGGGTTAAAATCTTATGTGAACAATAAATTTGTAAATTTGTAAATTTGAATACCGCAGGACTCCTAAAAAATAAGGGAGATGTTCGACGTACTAAAATTGTGCATTCTAGGAGAAGAGGAAGTTGACTTATCTAGTGCATCACTTTTCGATTCGGTGTCATTTGTTGTGTCGAAAGCCTCTAACACTTCAATAACAGTGTCGCCTGCACGCTATATGCATATGCACTGATTAATCTCCCTCCCCTTGATATTCATGGGCTGCACTCTCATATCCGAATTCCATTCAAAGAGAAATTGTCCTTGGTACAACACGTCCTGGAAGTTTGATGATCTTGGGTACCTTGACCGTGACTATGGACACGCGGTCTGATGCAGTTAAATAGTATGAATTCTCTTTGGGGGACGAGATGAAGATATACGCAATCCTAATGGCAACGAAATAGGTGTGAAGAACAGGTGCGTAGCAAATGCAGACGTCCAGACTGCACTGAAAGCCTTTCTGAGCGCTCTCGCAACTTCCAAGCCTGTTCAAAAATACAAGACTTCTCTGAATGTGGTCGGAAGGCAAAATTCAAAATGGGATCGTAGGAAGGAAGAACGCCGGTAAACGTAGTAAGCAAGGCTCTTAGGAGAGTTTTTAAGGATAGGAACCTGCGTTAGGGCTTCCATTTATAGTGGCTTTCATATAAGCAGAGTTTCAGATGGTATTACTCTTTAGGTTGCCGGCAGGTCAAACCGATGCTTCCCGACGCTTCCTGCTGCTCTTTAGTAGACTAACTGGAGTCGTGATGTCGCATTACGCCTTCTAAGTACCTTAGTGCGCTGAGCAATAATGATTCAACATCCTTTGGCGCATGCTGTGAAAGTGATGGTGACAACGAGGAGCAATACGACGAACGCTAGCATCAGGCTGCAGTTATTCGGTAATCGTTGACGTGATGGGTGCTAGTATCGTGCATACTTTATCACTGAAGCACTAACCCACATTTCGAATGACTGAGAAACTTCAGTAAAAAGGACATAAAAGGAGTTTCAACAAGAGGTGTAGGATTTGTTTTTTTTTTTTTTTTTGAATTAAGAGAAAAACTACTCAGACATTTCGGAAACCTTTATTGTATTATAAAGTAGACGCATTTATGGATAATTTATAGAACAAAATATCTTTCCAAGGACTGACTCTATTTGCAGACTCTCAAACTTTTTTCGAAATTTTCAATTACTCTTTCACATGGGGTTCTTTCTTGGCGAGAAAATGTTCACTTTCTGAGTTGGCAGTGCTTGCAGATGGTTGGCGTTGACCTTGCTTTTAGCGATGTAAATCGCACGATATTGACGGCCAATGTGTCAATGTGTTCCAAAACTTACATGGCCAGAAAACTTTGTGCGCAATAATTCGATCGTGTTGAGACTTTTATAACACGAAGTATCCATATCCTCAAACTCCGGTCACAAAATATTGTTTATCATTCGGTAGCGCACTCGATATGATCGATATGGCTTTTCCAGCTTCATTCTGTTTTTTCCGAAAAATCTTTGACACCACGGGTCCATAAGCAACCAAAAAGTTACTCGTTCCGAGTGCATTTGCATTTCCCTAATTCACTCGTTTATTTTCGATGCTCCAGATGCGGTAATTTTGCTTATTAACAAGCCGCCGATTTTTTTTGCAAAGTCAATGTCAGCATGGATGCTTTTCAGGACCCAATTCAGGAACACATGCCATCATGGTAGTGGCTTCCTCAATACTTGCATTAATTGGACTTTGCACCTCAAAATTCGGTGCATTGTGACTGTGGAAAGGTCAAGCTTTTGAGAGCCGTGATGAATGTACGTGTTTGGGTCATTTTCGACACTTAACTTAAATGCCGCGGTTTTAGCATTGAACCCGTAAACGTTTCGGCGTCCTCATACCTTGGACTGAGGCTGTCTTTTGAATTTGTTTTATTATATTGCGCACATATGTCTCGAAAGTCAGATGATAACGTGCAAAGTTAGTACGAATTTTTGCGGATTATTGCTGCGATCGGACGAACTATAAATTCTATGGCATAGGGTTCTTAAATCACATACCTCTTGTTGAAACAGCCATTGCAAGGAGTGTTTTGATCTACTCGTATGTTTTGTTCCGACAGGAAAAGAAAAGGTATCTAGACGAAGTGGCAAGAGTTATAGATTCCAGTTACCTCTCAAAAGAAATTTCAACTTTATACTTGGTGAACAAAGAGACTTCAATGTTAGTGACAGAATTTTCATTGGCATATCAAAACGACAAATTGCTAAAATGAGGTGATCGGGATTAAAGGATTAGAGACCTGTCCAGTTGCAGAAATATCTGTAGTGTATGGTAAACTAAAATAATGCAACGGAAAGCATATAAGGTAAGATGTTGTCAACAGTCACAATATTAGGTACATTATATGAGGTTCTTCAATGTATTTGGCTATACTTAGTTTTGAAAACTCATGCAAATGGACCAGCTTGTATATGAGTAACTTGCGGCTCTCTACTGTGCATTAGGACTATTGTTACGATGCAAATTTTCTGTTTGACGAAAAATCACGCACTTGCCGAAGGAACAATATTCACATGTATCTACACCCTGCTGTAGCCAAGGATGACAATATCTTGTTTAAACTAAATAACAATTACTAATGGTGTGAGGAGGTTTAAGGTCCATAATTTTGGGAACAGAAAATAGTCCAAGGGGGCTAAATCTGCATGAGGTAGCAATTCAAACTTTAATTCAATAATTTTGGCCATTGCAATAACGGATTTGTGAGCTGTTGCATTGTCTTGATGAAACAACACTTTCTTCTGATTTATTCCCTCAAACGTTGCAATAAGTTCGCATAATACTGACCGTTGATAGTTTTTCCTTTTTCAAGATATTCAACGAAAATTATCTCACGCGCATACCAAAAAATTGACGCTATGAACTTGCCTACAGATGAAACAGTCATCGCCTTCTTTGCAGCCGGTTCTCCCTTTTGAATCCATTATTTTAATTGTTCTCTTGTCTGAGGTGTAAAGTGATGGACCTATGTCTCATCCATTGTTATGAAACGGCGCAAAAATGCTGCCTTGTTGCTGTGAAACTTCGCTAAACACTCAATTGAAACATCTTCACGACTCTCGAGTGTGAGCAAACGCGGCACCCATCTTGCACACATCTTTCTCACGTCCAAATTTTCAAATAATATACGATGTACCGTACTTTTTGAAATGCCTACAATGTCTGCTAGCTCTCGCACTTTCAGTCGACGATAATCCAGTACCGCTTTGTGGATTTTCTTCACTATTTTTGGAGTCGTCACCTCATTTGGTCGACCACTGCTATACTCGTCTTGGCAGGACGTACGGCCTTGTTTAAACTCAGCAACCCAAAATTATACTGTTGTAAGCGGAGGAGCAGACTCACCCAGAGTAGAATCCAGTTCAACTTTTATATTCGTTGGGCTGAGGCCTTTCAAATAAAAGTCTTGTATCACATAACGATGACCAATTTTCTCCATTTTCACAAATTCATTGACAACGTTCACTATTGATGGCTGCCACACAAATACTAAACAACGTGGTGCTTTCAAACAGTCTTGGTCAGGCCGGGTACTTCTGGGACCGCTCTCGTACATGAAGTTGAATAAGATTTGCACACAAAGAGCGGCGCTGCAGGGGGATAAGATCTGGTAGTGGGCTCAACGAGAATAAAATAAATGTCAACTAATTGATAGGTCCTGAGCAATAAGAATCGGAAAAGTCCATCACGACGGTAAGATCGGTCGTCATCATGTCTTTAGAACGCAGGTAATTTGTCGCACCGTGAAAAAATTTAAACGTAAGTACACTCTTTTGGATCTTAAGCCACCAACTAGAGACAGCCGCCACGACCAATATGTAAGAAGACTTAAACATGACGGACGGAAGACGGACGACCATAGACAATGCCCTGAGTTTGCAAATCAGGCGCTAGGAATGTTGGCCGGAGATCCGGATTTTGACCAAAAATTCATTTTCTCGGACGAGGCTCGAGAGATTGGAGCGAACACAATCCACACGTATTCGGCCAACTATCAATGCATCTACAAAGTTTGACTTTTTGGAGCGATTTATGGCATGGCAGCATCATCGGACCTTAATTCTTTCAAAATGAGGAAAGAAACACCGACTCAGGTATAGAGCGATATTAACCGATTTTTTGTGGCCACAGCTTGACAAAATCGATAAAATCAATATATCCGAGCTGTGGTTTCAACAAGACGGCGCCACATGCCATAACAGCGACGCAATGCTCAAAGTTGTGAAGGAGAAACTTGGCAACTGCCGCCACAATCATGCGATTTGACACCACTTGTCTTTTTTCTCTGGGACTACGTCAAGTCCTTAGTCTACACGTATACATGCCAACCACTTTGGACGAGCTCCTGACCAACATTCGACACGCTATTGTTGGAATAACGACTCACATATTAGACCAAGTTATTAAAAATTGGACCGACCACCTAAAGCTTAAAGCACTGCCAGCGAATCCAGGCGGCTATTTAAATTATGTGCTTTTCCATACATAATGGCATGAACGTAGCTTCAAAATAAAAGAATCAATTTTCTAACTCATATCGTTGTTAATTTATTAAAATCTTTTTTCATATTGTTCTTATCTGGTTACCCTTTATAGGTCGACTAGTTTGAACTTCACTCTTTCAGTCGTGCTTGACTATCCAATAGTATACGGATAGGGACCCCTTTCATTCCACGTTCTAAAAACTATACTCGCACATTCTTGGATTGCATGAAACTCAATTGGAAAGACGCAGGCACTTTCACTGTAATTGTGGCATACTCGTACTCACGTACCCCGGTATCCATTTCCGATCAATTCGTATACCATTTGTTACGTTTAAGGTCTGAGTTTGAGTTTTAGATGTTCTATACTTGTTAATGTGAGATCAATTTATTGAACCTTTAGTTGAAGAATAAAGTTTTTTGTATGCGAACATCTACCGCGTAGAACTGCCTTTACTGCGATTGCCACGTTTATGTGAAGTGGAGTGGTGCCAGTGAGAGCTTCAATGGCAATTGTGGGGCAGGTTCACAGGGCACCGGAGATACGTATGCACATGAGTCTCTGAAAACATTTGCTGTGAAAACATTCATGTGAGTAGTCTGACCATGAACTACATTGCATTTTATGTTGAGCCGTATACACGCTCCGGTGGACACGGTTCAGTCCTGTACCTAAAAGGGGACGGCCGAAGAAAGCATCGCACGCTACAAGCAAGTGGCTCTGCGGTATTTTGGCACATTCCTGGCGAAGTGCTTGTTTGAGGTGGTCCAAGCTTTGGTATTTTTTAGTGCCAACCTTCGCCTTCAAAATATCCCAGACAGAGAAATCCAACGGATTTGCATCTGTAGAATTTGCAATCAATTATTTTTTAACCAATCTTGGTTGACGCGCGCTTTGTGAGACGATGCCGAGTCTTTTTTAAAAAGTCCACGGACTCCGACCGAAATGATTGTTTGCCCAAAGCTTAAATACTGCCTCTAAGACAGTTTCCCGGTGTACGATCGCATTAATTTTGACGCTACGGTCCAAACATACGAGCGGAGAGCGACCATTGGAGGTTATGGCGGCCCAAACCATCACCATCGGTGCTGCCTGCTTTCTGGTGGCCTTCTGAAGATGTAAATATTCGAAGGACCTCTCTGGCAAGTAAGCTCGGCCATTTTATTTGTTGACATATTGCTCAATAACAAATGGCGACTCATCGGAAAAAAACAAATTCGGTAAATTACCACTTTCGTGCAAGCGTAGCAACTCTCTCGCTCTTTCGACTCTAACTTCTTTCTGTTGCGGTGGAAGATCGTGTGCTATTTGTGCTATTTAATGGCTTTAGCTCAAGCTCATTTTTCAGTTTCAACAATATGTTAAGCTTACGAGCCATTTTTCTTCCACTTCGACGCGGATTTCACTCAATTCGAGCCTTCACTTTCCGAACCATTTCTGCCGATGTTGCTATTTGTTCATGACCACCTCCATGGCGTTTTGCAACGCTGCCAGTATCACGGTAACGAGCTGTGGTTCGAGACAAAAATAATTTATTCACGTTGAGGTGCTGGAGGGCTCTAACGATAGCTACTTGTGGTTTTCCAGCCAAATCTAAAGCAATCACACTATCACGTTTGAATTCCATCGCGGATAAAAATTTTCAACAAATTGGAGTTCACTGCCATGAACGGTTTTCAAATTATAGCAGTCTGAAGTTGGTTGCAGTTCAAGGGTGTATTTCGAGTTTCTGACTTCGAAGTTCTAAATTGGTCCGATTTTGCTGCCGATTTTATGAAATTGTAAACAATTTTCATTTCTCAAGTCTAAACAAAGCTTTCCCAATTTCATCTGAGGGTAGTTTATGCTTTCGGGTAGTTAAATTTTAGCTGTTGGAGTTGGAGTTATCATAGATAAATATTCAGAATAATCTATCAAGTCCTCGGGAATGGGAGTATTATTAAAGGCTATTTCCAATGTGATTTCTAGAAATTATACTTCAACCTATTCACATGCCAGGACCTACAGAAGCAATGTTCAAGGAAATTTTTTCTCGTGATTTTTTTGAAAAAATGGAATTTTTCTCTTTGCCTTGAAGCCATCGATAGCAAACATTGCCGTTTGGAACGTTTGGCGTTTGGTATTTTATAATTAAAACAAAATTTTCTATCATTTTGCAAGACGTGGCTGATGCAAACTCAATGCTTGCCGCTAGTAAAGTTAGTGGATATGGGAAGCAGACCGATTGACGTACATTTTGCAATTCTTCACTCTTCTACTTAATGGAATCTGGACGTTTGAATATTCTCCCTGATGTCATATTTCCAGGAACAGGTATTGTAGCGCCCCACGCTTTTATTGGCGATGCCGCCTATCCACTACTTCAACATTTCTTGAAATCTTACTAAGTCCGGGGCTCGACAACTAAACAAGAATATTTCAACAAACGTCTTTTACGTACAAGGCGCGTTATTGAGTGCACGTTTGGAATACTCACCGGTCGTGGCAGATAAAATCATTAAATATAGTATTGTACGTATGTATTTTGCATAACATGATAACTGATATGGAAGGATTCAACAGCATTGAAATGGACAATGGACACCACATTATCAAATACAAGTGGAAAGAGAGACAGTGGACCAACGCATGTAGCCAGTAAAGGATTTTAATCCTATCTGTTACAAAACTTTGACATCCTTTAAAGAAAACATAGGTAGGTAGCGATCTGCTGCTTTCTCGACCAGTTCTTTAACCATGAGATCTGGGTTTACGACTCTAAGGCACCGGTTAATTTGTAATGTGGATTATCTCACATGGATATTTGGGGGACGGTTTCACTTAAAATTCAGGTCTCAGTCCGTCATATTTGTTTTAGACTTTAGCTGCAGATTTCGCACAAGACAGCGAATTACCTAACCTGAGACATCATTTGTGGAAAATAAAATTTTTCTAGAATTTGCTCCCTGTTCTTCTTTGGAGCGCGATGGGCCCTCCTCATTGGCAATGTCTTGGAAAATTCTTAGAGTGACTCGTATCTTGAATTTACTTAAGTTCTCCAGATAAACATCTTGAAGGAAACGAAGGTACCTCTCCGGGATCTTAATTCCGTTTACCACCCTCGGGTTAATTTTTCTTTCAATATGTTCAGAAGATTGTCCCGATGTAAACTGGTTGTCGAAATATTATGCCGATGATAACCAGGATGCAGCTCCTCTTGGGAGTGCAAACCAATACCAACCTTAAAAATCTATTGAATTCTGGAGACGTTGATTTGGGCATCCACGTGCGGTATAAGGTCTGCGTTGTCCTAGTCGGCACTATTCGCAGTATCTGTGTCGCTACCAGAGGGCTCGCAAAGTCCTTCCTCGGCCGTAGTTGCGTTGTCTCTGACCTTCCCTGCAGGTAAGTTGGATTGTACCTCGCTGCAATTTTGAGGCTGATATCGGATAGATGGTTAACCAGTCTCTCTAATCGTAAAAAAGCATCAGCCACAAAGCTTAATTTACCTTGCTTTCCAACACAAAAGTCAGAAGCTGATGATCGTTGAAAATTTTGATCTTTTTGGCTCCATACAGGTAATTTCTGAAATTATCGACGGCCCAGACTATGGCGACCATCTCTTCGATCCAAAGAGCGGGAGATGTATGCCAAAGGCCGTTCTTTACCATACTTACCCTGAGATAGCACCGTACCAAAGCATCCGTGGTCAATTAAACCCTTTCTTGAAGTCCGAAAATGCCAGAACAGAGTTTCGAATTACTAAATTGCATCGTTGTCGAGGGAGATTGGAACATTTCTAGATTTATTAACTTAAACGTTTGAAAGATCCGCACGTGTTATATTGGTTAGGGGTTTTTCGATTTTAGCAAAGTCCTGAATGAACCTTTTGTAGTTAGAGGTTCATCCGAGAAAGCTTCGAAGAATTCGACGCTAGTTGCCATGAAGTTAGTTTTTTCCAGATCTATTTTTAGTCCGGCCTCATCTAATTTGGAGAAAACGGTTTCAATGTCACTCAAGTGATCTTCCTCTGATTTGCTAAAAACGATTATGTTGTCGATATATAGGGTGCTTCATCGTGAGGTTTGATTTATAATGTAAAATACAGCACATAAATTTGAAAGCGAAATTAAAATTTTTATTATCGGTTAAAAGAACAATTCATGGCATCTACTTTTTAAAAATGATATTATGTAAACACTGGCGACGACTACATCTGAGGTGGTCCATTCGGAAGGTCCAATTTTAGGCGACTCATTCGAGCATAGCGAATGGTATCTTGCGGATAACACGAGTAATGTTGGCTTCCAATGCGTCAATCGTAGCTGGCTTATTCCTGAAGACCTGAGACTTTACATATCCTCAGAGCAAATAGTCCAAAGGTGTGATATCGCACGATCTAGGCGGCCAATTTGCCGTAGCAAAACGTGAAATTTAGTGCTCACCAACAAGTCCATTGTTTCACGTGCTATATCGCTCGTAGCCCCGTTTTGTTGAAGCCAGACCTCACCGAGACCATGTGCTTGAGTTTCAGTAAGCACATAGTCCGTGAACATGGCGCGATAACGGTTACTATTGACGGTAACATTCTCATTTGCCTCATTTTTGAAGAAATATGGACCAATGATTCCAACAGCCCACAAACCACACCATTCCGATGTTTTTAATGGATGTAATGATAGCTCTTGGTACTCTTCGGGTTGTTCATCAGCCCAAATATGGTAATTTTGTTTATTAAGCCAGAAATGGGCTTAATCACTGAACAAAATTTTACGTTAAAACACCAGATTTTCATTGAGTTTTTCCTGAGTCCATTTACTGAAAATATAACGCAAATTCAAGTCGCCTGACCTCAATTCTTACACAAGTTGAATTTTGTACGCTTTTAGGCCAAGATCCCCACGTAAAATACGCCAAGTTGTCGAATACGTTAAGCCAAGCTTCTAAGAACGACGACGAATCGATTCGTCACGGTCTTCGCGTACACTCTCAGCTACAGCTGTTATAGTCTCTTCACTACGTGATGGATGTGGTCTTACCGGTAGAGTATCATTCAGTAATGTAAAGTGGGACTCAAATTTGCGAATGGTATTGGCAATAGTGGTTTCAGTAGGTCGATTATGCGTGCCGTAAGTTCCTCAAATCGTACGAAAAACATTTCTCACAGAACGAGGATTTTCGTAATACAGCTAGAAAATTTTTAGATACTGTTGTGGTGCAAGTCTTTTCACGATAATTTGCCAAACAATACTTAATAAAAATTATAAAGCAGCTTGAAAGGAGTCATGAGTAGTCTGTCAAAAAAAGCCTATTAAAAAACAAACCTCACGATGAATCACCCTATTTATGTACATAGCAAATCTTCCAGGTTATCTCCTTAAGCACATTATCTATCATCCGCTGGAAGATAGCGGGGGTATTTCTGAGACAGAAAGGAAGTCTCAGATATTCCTACTTCCTATTCATCGTTGAGAAGGCCATTTTCGCAATATCTTCCTCGTTCGTCATTGTTTGGTGAAATCCCGAAGTCAGGTCGAGTGCTGTGAAGAGTTTTGCATCTCCAAGACTGACCAGAGTGCTATTGATATCCGGTATCGGGTATATGTCTTGAATCGGTACAGTGATCAAACGGTTAAAGTTGATTGAAATTCTATACTGCTTTTATATTGGGTTTTCCTATTAGTGAATTATATGGGCTGGATGGATGACGTTTTCCTTAACTTGTCGCTGAACCTCATCCCTCATACAACCTGTGTAAGGGTAACTTTTACCATAGATCGGTTCATCCATATTCGTACGGATTACACCTCTTACATTAGTTTTTACCATATCATTACCTACAGGACTAAAAAAATCTTCAATTTGTTGAAAATAACCCCTAATCTAGATTTTGCATGAAGGTCTATTTTTAAGGGTTATGACCTTATTATGATTCGAAAGTAAGTTCGTTTTTTTCGCTTTCAATGACTGCTTTTAATTGCTTTAGAGTGTCATCGTCAATTATACCACGAAATGATGTTAAGTTCGGTAGAACAAAGAATGTGACGTCTAGCTCACAACCCAGATCACGGAAGAGCTTTCCACATATCTTGTTGTCGATGCGAATCTTCCTGGCAGAATTATTCAAAAAAAAGGGTATTGGACAGAGTCAGAACATAGAACTAAAGTTGACCTTATAAAATTCTTGTTAGCTCCTGTGTCCACTAAAAAAATTAAGAATGATCCCATCCCGCGTAACATACTTTATGAAATGAGGCACCTGCTATACAATTTTCCAGCGATGGTTCCTCTTAAGTAAAATCAGCAGGTTCCACTTCTTCTTGTACTCCAGAATTGACTGATTTCGTATGTTGTAGCAGCTGTTATAATTATCCGACCTCGGTTTCCGTTTGAACCTGTTGTTAGGCCGATTCATATAGTTCACGTTCCTAGTTTGAACGGAACTGTCCATCTCCATTTTAATAGGCGGTTTCGGAGTTGTCTGACTTTGGGGTGGATATTGCTGTTGAAACCCTGAGTTCCGATGCGGATATGACTTTTGGGCAAAGTTATTCCTTGCAAAAGGTGACCTATCGAAGTTTCTGGAGGGTCCAACATTATCTCTGAACTTTTGGTTGACGGGAGAAGTTATCGTATTATGTTAGGTGACTTTACTTGCACCAAGCTGCTCATAAAATTGAGATCTTGCTTCTCCAGGCAAGCTGAATATGCCTCATGTAAGGTTCTTGGTGAATGAACACATGTAGTGTTCGATTTCTATAGGTCTTCACTAGAGCATTGATTGTATCAGTGGATTAAACCTTAGCCCTGATTTTACTAATAATCAGGGCAAACTAATGGTTCACAGTTGCATAGAAATCATCGACTCAGGAGTTACCTTGTGTTAACTGGTTTAGTTGATGTTCAAGGTTTCGAATGTCCCTTTTATCCGCGTGGTGGAATAAAAAAACCCTTTTCATCTAGACTAAATCATTGTCAAATATATTGTATGAGACCAAGCCAGAGTCTGCCTTGTAGAACCTTCTGACGTAACTATTTCGTAGTCCTTCAACATCAAGCCAGGACATTTAATGAACAGGGTTTGGAAGTTTAGAAATGTCATTAAGGTCTTGTTCGCAGGTCGGCCCTTGTAGTTGTTCGGCTTGCTTTGCCTGTGGGGTGGAAATACCTCCCAAACCTGATTGTTCCGAAACTAGAATTCGGTTTGAAATTGTTCCCAGCTAGTTGTTCACGTAGTTAATTGCTTCCTGTGAACCGGATTGCTCTATCCTACCAATTTGATTCTCCAGTTCTCTAAGTTGTTCGAGGACAGAATTAACCGCACTCGTGAGTTGGGTGATTAAATTCCTAAGCTCATCCATTCTTAAAGCACCAGATTTTAATCAAGAGCGTAAATTTAATAGATATGTAAGTGTAAGTGAAACTGTCCCAGTTTAGGTTTTCGTCCTGATAGTTGAAGATTCCTAAAATTAGGGAGAACATAAATTTGTATTGCAGCGGAAGTTTATTTTCACAGCCTTCCAAGTTGGTTTGCTTGACTTTGATGATCAAGTTTTATTAGCGTGGAATCCATAAATTGCCTGAAAGATGGGAAAATTGTATAGCTAGCAATGGCCAATACTTTGAATAAAATGTTTGAAAATTTTGAAAAAAATGTTGAGATTTCAAAACGCTTTTATAGTAAATTTTCGAAAAGTTGCCCGTGCCTTTGGATGTACCTTTTAGCGCGTTTGATGATTTCAGACTGCAATTTAATGTTTGGTAAAATGCCTCTTAGCTCCTCTGTCATTGTATTTATTTTCTCTTTGAGCTCTTCCCGACTTAAAATCGGGTGTAAACCCGACGGATATCCCCCATCTTCCTCGTTCGATAACATACCATCGACCGACACACATATTATTGCCAACTATTTTGAGAACTTTTTTGAGCAGTCACTTGCAGACAACTCCTTCGTACCCGACCCCATGTATTTCAAGTACCTTACCAATTTTTCCATTGTCCCCTCTCTCTCTCTCAACCTTTTGATCCCACCCTTATCGAAGAAAAGTTACAGAATCTCAATGTTGAATTTTTATCCGGTCCCGATGGGCTCCCAGCAATATTTCTCAAAAACTGTGCCTCCAATCTTTCGCACCCACTTTCCCCACTATTTTATCTGTCCCTCACACAAGGGGAATTCCCCCAAGTTTGTAACCCCGGTTCACAAAAAGGGATCAAAGAATGAAGTAACCAACTACCGTCCCATTGCTAAGCTTTCTCACATACCTTAAATGTTCGAAAGTTTTTTATATAATGTTCTAAGCTTTCAGTGCAAGTCACTTATATCACCAAGTCAGCACGGATTTCTAAAAGGTAGATCAACTACTACAAACTTGGTTGAATTTGTGTCCTTTGCGTTTTCAGCCCTAGAATATGGCAACGAAATTGATGTTATTGCTACAGATTTCGCTAAGGCCTTCGATAAAATATCACATCAACTGATCCTTTTCAAATTGTCTTTCCTCGGTTTTGACCCCATTTTGTTAAAATGGATATCTTCTTATCTAGAGAATCCTTACTAGAACGTTAGGACAGCATTCTCAACCCTGTTTTTAGCCAGTTCTGGTGTCCCACAAGGCAGCCATCTTGGTCCCCTCCTTTTTATTCTAACTATAAACGATCTTGAGAAGATTATTAAACACTGCTCCATATCTATTTACGCCGATGACACTAAATTTTCCAAAACTATTTCTTCACAACAAGACTCTATTCTCCTTCAAGAAGACCTCGTTCGCATATTAATGAGATAATCTCTAAAGCCAACTCATCGCTTGGTTTAATCAAACGTTGCTCTAAAGAATTTAGCAACCCTTATGTGGCAAGGTCACTTTACATTACGCTTGTCCGCCCCTTTCTTGAATATGCCAGCCAAGTGTGGTCCAACTTTCAGCAAACTCATATATCCCGAATCGAGAACATTCAACGTCGTTTTCTTCGTTTTGCTCTTCGTGGAGAAACCTGGAGTGATCCATTTATCTTACCTCCCTATCGCGACCGCCTCAAACTTCTTAACCTTAGTACCCTTGAAAAACGCAGAGACGTAGCTGACATTCTCTTCATTCATCGACTGCTCTCCGGTTCTGTGGACTGCGCTTCCCTTTACAACTCTATTTCCTTCAATAACTCTAATTTACGCTGTCCTCGTCTCTTCTACAATATATCCCAACCCATCGCACCTCTTATGGCTCTAACGAACCAATCTCCCGCATGCTCCGTAAGGTCAACTCAAACCTCCCCCTTTTTGATTTTAACCTGAGCACTTCACGCCTTAAACTTGATCTGCTCCACCACTCCCTTACTCCCTAACCCTTAAGTTAGTCCTAGTTTTTAAGTTAGCTTTTTAAGTCCTAGTTTTTTAAATTAGTTTAAGATTGCATTAAGCGAAATAAATAGGGGTATTAGCTCCCACCAAAATCAAATTTAATGTCTCCCCAGGAAAAAAAAAATTCATTGGCGTTAGATCAGGAGATCTACCATAGGTGGCCAAGGTGAAGAACCAGATCGGTCAATCCACCGTCCATTAAATTTTTGATTTAAAAACGAAAACGAGCTTCATCGTGTTGGAAAACCATTCTTTGCCTCTGAGCAAGAGGAACATTTTTCAGGAGTTCCGACAACTGGTCTCTCAAAAATTCTAAATAGAATGTTGAATTTAGGACATGTGGAAGTATGTTCCAATATGCCGCCCCAGCCATTCATGCTAAACTTTCTGTAAAATGTCATACAGTTTTGAAAAACATTTGCATTTCAACTGAATCTTTACCTTTAAGAAGTTAGTGTTTGTGCTAAGTGGGGATTAGATACTCCCAATAGTGGGAATTTCGTTGGTTAGTAATGCCCTTTCTCGTAAACTGGGCTTCGTCAGTCTATAAAATTTCTTGTTGAAGCAGCAGCCATTGGCAAAATTCAATTTTTTTTTTTTTGGAAGTCCACTGGCAAAAGTTCCTGTACGGGCGTATATTGAAAGGGGTAAACGCAGTTAGCTTGAAGAACTCTATGGATTGTAGTGCTTGGAGTTTGCAACTGTGCTGCAAGCCTTCTGGTGCTAATAGATGGCTGCATTCTTACAGCATTTAAAATTCTTTCTTCCTCTTCTTCTGCTGTTATGGTAGACAATCTTTCTCTTCTTAACTCATAGGCTAAGGCGGTGAAAAGCAGTGATAAAAGTTGGCCTAGAAGGGATCATCCGTCTAGAATATCGCTAGATTGGTACTCTAATCTAGCTAACCCTGCATCCCCATTACAGAAACCGTAAACGAAAATTATATCGGCGTATTAGCGAATCGAAAACATTTTTTCTGCAACACTTGCTAAACACCTTCTCATTCAATCTTAATCAGTAAATAAAGTAAAATCGGCACATTTCAAAAGCTGTCACCGAATTAAACAAAAACATTCCAAAAAATAGCAAAAAATTTACCGTTGGCTTAGTTCTCCAACTTTGTTTTACTTGTTAACTGACAGCTTTTAGTCAATTTTTTTTTTATATGGACACACTATTTATTTTGTGACCCATTTGAATGAATAAATTAGTGGTTTGCAATAACTTCCGTTGTACGTAGGTGGAAAAGTGATTCTTAAAAATTGTAGATAATGAAGAGAAGACAAAGGTTTTGATAAAAAAAATTAACATAAAAGTTGAAAATTTCAAGATAAACGCCTTTTTCTGATGAGATTGGTCCAATGATTTTTTCAAATGTTAGTTTTAAAAAGCCATGATTTTGGCTGGCGTTCATGGAACTCGACAAAATTTTAGTATTTAATGCACACTGAAATTCTCTTTCAAAAATGTGCACAATGGTTTTTTAAGCTGAATCCGTTAGAAATCTACGACCTTTTTTTTTGTTCGCCATAACTTCAGGATTTTCAGCTATCAAGACGAAAACCTAAACTGAAGCACCCTGTATATTAACCCTGGAACACTAATTCTATCCTGTGAGGCCGCTCAAAATTTGTCTTTTTGCATTTAACTGTACTCGGGCTGCAGCTTTTTGCCAACTCATTTCACTATGAGACGTCGTGGGTAGTGGACGTATTCTCTAGTTTTAGATTTGCGCTGCAGAAATATAGAGGTACGCATCGTCTGAAATGCGAGCTTTAGTAACAAAGGTAATTTTTTTTTTTCACATTTACATGGAGAAAATATAGGTTTATATGTATTGTACTTAAGATGGATACCCAATAAAAAAGGTTATAAGGTTGGAGGAACCGTCCGACGACGAGAGCGAAGCTCAGGAAAATTTTAAAATTGAGGACCTTGATTCAGATGAGGAATTGGCTTATGTAGCGGCAGACAGCAATTTGATGCTAACTTGCCATCGACATCAAACGCAATAACTTCGCAGCGAATCATTCCTTCACCAAATGCAGAACTTCCGGAGCAAGAAAGTCACATCATTTTGCTCTCGAAATCCGTCATGCTAGGCAAAAACAACTACAATTGGTCATCGCAACCAGATTCATTCCGACCAAACAGAACAGCTAAGAGGAATATTATTCACATTATGCCAGGAACAACGCAATGTGGAGAAAATTTTACAAAGTCATTGGAGTTATCTTACGCCAGGTATGATCAGTGAAATACTTTCGTACACTAATCAAGCCATTGAAAACAAATCAAGTAAGCTACTGTATCCGCTGCTAGAAAGAAAGGAAAAGCTTCATGCACTTCTTGGAATTTTGAAAACTAATTACCTGTCAAGAAACGAATTCTTTGATCCCTCACTTTGCGGATCTAAATACCTTGCTACAATGAGTCAAAAATGCTTTGATTTTCTCATTCGATGTCTTAGTTTTGATTATCGTGGAAGCTGAGAGCTTCGAAGAAAGGACGACAAATTTTCTCCAGTCGGAAATATTTGGGAAAGATTTATCCAACAATGTCGCGATCTATAAAAACCAGGATCATATCTCACGATAGATGAACAACTTCTTCCATTCAGAGGGCACTGTCCCTTCAAAATGCATATACCGAAGAAACCAGCTAGATATGGGATAAAAATCGTTTTAGCATGTGATGTCAACACGAAATATATGTTTGATGACTGCCAATATCAAGGAAAAAACAATGACAAGTCTGTTACTGGCGCTTCTCTTGGCAGTTATTATTGCAAGCTGGTTACAAGAACTGTACATGGAATCATTTGGCTTACATCGATACCTTTAGATGAAGAATTGCTTGCTGAACCATACGAACTAAGTCTTCTTGGGACAATCAGGAACAATAAAAATGAAATACTCGAAGAGTTGGAATATCTATGTTTGGCTTTCATGAAAAACTAAGCCTTGTCAGCTTCAAACCTAAGCCTCAAAAGGCCGTTCTTCTGCTTTCAACTATGCACAGTAAGCCAGCTATTGATCAGGTATCAAAATATAATAGAGTCATACAACGCGACAAAAGGTGCCGTAGATACATATGATTAAATGCATGGCCATATAAGTACAAGTCGTAAAAATATGGCGTTTTTGAAGAGCTATATTTTACATGTTTCCAACAGTCATGCTTGTAAAACCAAAGCTTGAGTAATGACTTGTGTGAAATTTGGCAGACAATTCGACTAACAGAAAGGCTTACAATGAACAAACGAATTGGTAAAGCTTTCCATCAAGGGCTGAATGTGAAAACTCGTCCTGCCGAAAATTTTTCTAATAGACCTGACAAACCCCTAACTTTTACATAAAATTTTTCAAATCTTTCTAATCTGTTAAATATAGATTTTGTATGGTTTTTTCGTATATTTTCTGTTTTCTTTATTTTTTCAGAAATTTGTATGGTTTTATTCCGATGTAAGTATTGTTAATTATTTCCCTAGATGCCTCTTAAAGGCTCTCCGTTAAACTTTCGGAGTAGTCACTATTCAAAAGCAAAGGCTCGTATGTGTCCGTTTTAGTCGTGAATGCGGTTATTTTTGCAGTAAACAACTAAGGAACGAGTGTCTGAGCCGGCCCCTTTTTTCGTGAGAGATTATTTGATTAAGTAAGTACGAGAAGTAAGTACTACTAAGTAACTTCGCAGGCAGTGGGTAATTTTCAAGTTTCCAAGTTTTCCTTTATATGTTTCTTATCTAAATCTTACTGCAATCCTTTGGTTGTTTAGATTTTTTGTATATTTTAATTTGTTTTTTTCTCTCTTTCTTGGTATTCTGCTGCTATAGTATTCCTTTCTTCACTGTAGTCGCCTTGCATTGTCTTTGTATTTATTTTAATAGTAATTTCCACTTTTTGCTTTTTACTTTGTCCACATTCTTTTTGAATTCTTCTTCAAAATTATAATTTCAACTTTTTTCTTTTATTTTCTTAATGCATAGGATTTTCTTTCGACACTTAATTCACTTTTTCATTTAGTTTCTTTTGTGCCCTATTTATTCTTGCTTTTCTGTTAGATAATGACTTTGCTTGTCATGTCTCTGCTCGGGCGCCCGTTAAGGATTTTAATTCTGTCTATAAAAAAAAAATTATCCAGCACAAATTAATCGTGCGCCAACTGAATTGAATAAATTGCAAATATTTCTTTATTAATTCACTCCCTGACTTGCATTAAATTCCATATTTCTGTACACCTAAGATCTAACTTCGCTTGGCCTTGGTTCCCACGCAGACCCATTGTTATACACTCTCACCTGGAGCATGTAAGTTGATCCAATTATTTGTTGTGCGCATAATAGATGCACGTGTAGGAACAAATTGCGGAGCTTGCACTTGCACTTGCAATAGAATCTAATATAACACACAATTAGTCCCTATTCAAAACTGTTACTAGTGTCTGCAGTAGCTGGGCTACTTGTGTTGTTTTGCTACTTTTCTGGATGTACTAGTTGCAGTGAGCTCATGTTCTAGTGGTAGCAGTTATATATTCCCGCCTTTTGTGAATGCTGCTGGTGGTTGGTTTTTAGATAGTTTCTGATGTTTTATCTGTGCTCTTTAGTTTAATTACCGGTTATTTGACTTAACCCTTAAAGTCATTCAACCCCTCGATGAAACTGTCATTTATGATAAAGATCCTGTTGACAAGAATTTTTTCTTCCACTCTTTTCCCAATTTTCCGGGTTCTGTTATTTTGAGCCGTATTTCGAGCCTCCAAAGAGGCGAGAATCTTCTTATTTGTCAACCCGAAGGAACCCTCTGATGATATGTAGTGTCAGAAATGAATCTTCTTCAACAAATATTACATCCAAACTGCATGTCTTTTTGACTTAAAAGAAAATGTCCCTCAGCCACATGGCCTCATTGAAAACTATCAAACTATCAGGATCGTGAAACTCGATCGATACATCGAGGACACTCTCTTGTACTTAGATGCAAGCCATTCGCTTGTTACTAAGGGAGTTGAGATTCACTCAAAATCACACCAAGCCTGACACGATTCACTATGTTGCTATTGGAACTCCTGCAGAGTTTTTGTGTTAGATTCCTTACTTTCCTTATCTATTTGACAGGTAATGAGGTGGAAATTTCAAGAGCTCATTCGCTAAATTAAATCCTAAATTGATGTAGCTACCAGACTTCAGCGACTTATTCTCAACTACCCTTCAAGGCTGCAGAGCGATGTAATCCTTTACATGGTATATTAGAGTATGAATCTCGAGGTCAGAAACTGCTGAACAAATCCAATTGACATTGAGATCTACAGTATTGACAATGAGCGCATCTGCATCCCTTGAAGTTGATGCATTTTATACAGGCATCGGGCAAGTTTTTATACGAGCTCCGTTGCTTTTTAATTTTGTGCAAGGTTTTTTATTTACGCGGCACATTAACGGAAATACCTCTTTTACTTTCGCCAATGTTGGCGTTAATATAGGCATACACGTGAGAGCCTTTCCGATAATTCTTCGTAACTCTTTATGATAATAGGAGGTAATGGGTTACGAATCAGTCGTCGAAGTTGTCTAAACTTCAAACCCACACATCTAATAGGAAACTTTGATCCTTTGTTTCGCTAAAAATCAAAGGTTTAAGGTCCAATTCACTATCAAGCAGAGCAGTCGATTAAAAATATTCTTACAAAAGGACATTGCCAGATGTCATCAAAAACATGACTACAGAGTGCCCCAAAACCTATGTAAGAGGACCTTAGGTTTCTTTGTATTTTCATAATTAGCTCTCTAGAATTTAAGAATGACCCTTCAATAAAAGATTTTTTCGGTGTCTCCGAAAATTTAAGTCCTAAGGTGAATAGAACGAGCTAAGATGTGGTTAACTTTTTCATGTGCTATACCGGTCAACAAAACAAAAACATCTCACATCTCACATATATGACCAAATTATCCTTAAAAATCCTTAAAGATTATCACAACTTCAAATTATTTCCTATAAATCTACTTCAAGAATGAACACAGTTCCAGACTCCAATCCAATGGAAAACTTTCTAAACAACCTCTTGAACAACTTTAAAATGTTTTCCAATTACAATGTCCACAATGGTGCTATGCCACAAGGCATTTAACACCACACCAATACAATATATTGTACAGTACAAACACACAAAAATGTGTACTTCCTCGGAGTTACAAAAGTGTAGTTTCGAAAATGTCTGCTGAAAAATGAGGCCAAAGTCTACGGAACAATTGCAATATTAGAATCCAATAAATCCCCAAAAGGAAATTGCTAACAAAGTGCACAATTTCCAGTTTCAGGTTCAGTCCGTTTGTGGGTAGGTAGGACTATTCTGTGCCTATTCGTTGGCAACTTTCTTATAACCTCTTCTGTCGCACTGTTGGTGACTGTATAAGTCCGGTCAAACAAGTGTTTCACACACATAGACACATGAGAGAAAAGTAAAGCCAACAAAACGTGCACTGAACGGACAAATAATAGAGAAACGTGACCGCAACAACTATCCAACACAACTGTACTCGTACATACATATATTGCCATCGTACTACACCTCCGATGACCATGTTGTCCTGCAATGTTACTTAGATTTTAGGTAAGAAGTACGAGTATCCGTAAAACATGTCCTTGAGGAAGTTTCTGGACCAAGTCGCTCTTGTCGCCCTCGACTACACTGGCAGTTTAGGACTCTCCAAGAGACCCTGCCAGCGAAGAGTAAAGAAAGAATGCAATTTTCATCCACAGCAGCTAAACTTTTTCGTGTGGTTGACGGGTGGTGTTGGAGGGTGTCATGGAACAATGACATTCCGGAATTTCCCGGGGCTAAGTTGGGCAAGTATTATTTTCTTAGTCTTTTCGTGTTCTTAGTCTTTTTCTTCATGTCCGCCTTTCATTTTCACATATTCTTTGGTTCAAATATCCCGAAACTATGTACACAAGGGCATACTTGATCATTATTCTGCCGCCCATTGACCATGGTCTTTCGCCTGGCGGCATACTTGAAACACGATACCACATCTTAATGTCCTTTCCGTCGCCTTCTGTTTTCTGTTTTCTACTATCTTCCGCCTTCTGCCCTATGACTTCCGCTCTTTCCAGAATCTTGCTTTAGAATCCGCGCGTTGCTGTTGTTTGGCCTGAGGCATGGTATTCCTATACCCTTCGATTTGTGTGTTATCTCTCCGACACTAGTCCTTTCCCATGTGAAATGATTGCAGTCCGAAGGGGTCTTATCTGGCTTTCAGCCCAGTTTCCTTCACCCCGGCTTCCATCTACAAAACAAATTGCGAAGATGAGAGATGCTTGAGATGGAATATCTAAACTCACTCACCCCAGCAACCATAACAAATCACAAGGATGCTCCCATGTTTGCATTAGCTTAGCCCGGCTAAGGATTCTCTTTTTATCTTGGGGGAGGAGGCTGCCAAATGAGGACGGTGAAATGGGATGATCGGCAGCACATCGAAGGAAGTAAAAGACACGAACGAATATCCATCATCCGAAGGCAAAGGATATCAAAATGAAATTCGATACGTTAGGCAATTAATTCGTTCTTCCATCATTGTCCTTGTTGTCTTCCTTATTGTTCATTCCACCGATTTTCATCCATCTTCACCCTCCTTCCAACATATGCGCGAATAGTTTGCCATACCACCATATATGTACATTACTTGGATCTTGGAAGTTCACCCCCTAAAATCAAACAATACTCTCTCACTCTCTTCCGCATAGACAGTCCCTTATACCCATCGCCATTAATAATTGATGTGATTTTAGTTTTATTGTCGATTACATTGTTGTTGGAGTTTCTGTTTTTTTTTTTTTTTTTTTTTTTTTTTTTTGAAAGAGAGGATATCCTGTCAAAGTCCTTGAATAAAAAATTTGTTATACAAACATCATTTGTTGTTGGTTAGTGGTTGGGGTGGTTTCTAAGCTACACACACACGTTCGGTGCTATTTGGGCCGGTGCGTAAGGTTGTTTGGGTGGATTTTTTGGAATTCCTCCTGGGAGAAAACAACTGCTCCAATGGGAGTGTTCAGGTTTTTGTTTGGCCATGTCCCTTGGAAAGTCAGGGGCTATGAAGCTGGATCAATTTTAACAATTAACAAGAGGATACTACTGCAAAAGTGAGGGGACTACTTTAACTCGGTTGCCTGGAATGGGATATCCTGATTTTGGTTTCGTTAGAAGGGTTGTTACTGGAGTTCTTCTTGTCGTTATTGATCTTGTTGTTGTTGTTGTTGAAGATAGAGATTACTATCGAAATCGATTTGTTGAAATAGGATGGAAAAAGATATTTCGTTTAAAGCTTATTTTTATTTGTTTAGATTTGTTACACTCAATAGGGGGAAGGACGTTTCATAGGATGATGATGGCAACATGGGAATATCGTTATCTGGTCTGGTCTCAAAGGTGGGGTGCAAATTGCCGAAGGCATTGCTGTTAGCTTGTGTGAAGGGTTTTTGTTAAATCCCATCGATATTGATGTAAAAATTTCCTGAGGACGTTGAAAAGGACATCTGTCAGTTCAAGTGTGAAGGATACATTTTTTGTTTGAGTAATAGTCTGGCACACAATTGGATTCATTATTTACTGTTTGATTTGGTATCGAAAAGAAGGCAAACATATTAAATTCCGAAAACAGTAGAAAACCGTCAGCAGTGATATAAGAAATACTGATTTCGATTTAAGTCTTTCTATAAGGTTACTACAAGAGTCTTTTCAGAAAACAGTCTGCATAATAAATTAACCCAAGCTTTAGATACATCTAGAAAGATCCTCCGATTTTTACTTCTGTCCAACGTTGAAATGCACTGTCTAAGATGCAATTTATGTGGGGCTTTTTGATGAAAGGCATGCATTTTGTAGGGTGATTTTGAACCGTAAATTTAGCATTTCTTTACGTTTCGAAACATTGGACTAAGGCACGAAAGTGAAGCGTTTTCGTTCACTTGCTCCTGGTGGACAAAGCAAAATAGTCTCTTTAGTTTTTTAGACCACATTCAGAAAGGGAATAAGAAAGATTCTTACCCCATTTTGTACTTAGGAAAAGCTTCTTTCAAGTCAGTCTAAGCAAAGCTAGCGTAGGGTAATTTGCACTTGGGCTTTATTATGAGACGATTCATATCAATCGATATAATCAGACAAGCATGCTAGGCATCTAGTCTGATGCAAAGCACTCGAGCTTGATGAAAAGGAGGATTTCGAGAAAATCCAGCTGGACATGCTTTTATGAAAAGATTTACTATTCTGTCAAGACCCTCCCTATAGGAAATCGAATCTGAACCTTCAAACCTGATCGCTTCGGCATCATGCGGCGTTATGTTCCATGAAAATGTTCATGTTATGCCGTGAACATAAATCAATTGCCGCTAACTAATTAGAATTAAAGAAAATCTTTAGTCTTAACCTGGCACTTATACCAAAAACCTGACGAACAGTGAGAACAGATTTCAAAACGAAAATCGGACTATTCCGTCTCCAAGAGCTACGAATCTGTCCGTCTGAATTCCTTTCTGAAAAGCATGCAGAGAGTGCTTTTGTTTCATGTCAGCCAAACTGCTTTACAAGTATATCCTCTACTTAAGATCGTGAATTTAATTTGCACTCGATAAGAAGGACAAGTCGTTATGCATTTTTAGTAACATTAAGAGCTTTTAACAGCATTAATTTTTGGTGACATGTATAGCTCGGCGTAGACAAAGCGCTAGTTTTGTGGGTTAAACTGCCTGCACGCTACCATCCTATATCTACTGATATGGTGTATGTTGACAGACTCTTTGGTCTGACATCTACAATCAGGCGAATAAGAATAGAGATGATGTACTGCCTTTCGTATCATGCATAGCGGCTGTTCTACAAAAAATATACGGCATTTACACAGATATGAGCTTTCAATGAATCCTCCCAAAACTACTGTTGTTCTTTTAAGAACTATGAGGAAGCTAACCGGTTTGACACATCTTATGCTCTTATGCCTTTCTCCAGCAAAGCTAACATTTTGTGTTTCTCATCGAAACCCTTTAAGACACTGACGGATTTCTGCCAGCGTAAGCTAGCTTTTTGAGATAAATTGTTCAAGTCACCACGCCTAGATGAACATGTCAGGCAAGATTCGAGGAACTGTTAAAGACTTGACCCTATGTTGGGTTCTCCATGAGCACAACTATGTTTGACATGATTCTCTAAGTCGAAAATAGAACAAATGAATGTTTCCGAACATCTCTTAATAGTTGGCGGTCATTCTGAAGTTCTTCGGCATGATAGACTGTAGAACTATGTAACGGACTTAGATGCTTGCTCTCACAGTGTTGTGGATAGCGGGAAGCAGTTAAACTATGAATGAGGTGCAGACATTAGACAGAAAAAAGTCTTAAAATCCCGGCACAACCCAAAGGATTCGAATTTGAAGATACACATTTCTGTATGGGTCCTCCTTAAATAGCTGCAACAAAGATTTTTCTTTCTACATCAATCAATCAATCAATATTGAAACAAAATCTGTCATTTTGGGGCTTTGCTGGACTTTAAGAAGCCAAATCATCTTTTTTCATCTGGCAAAACCACTTTATTTATGTCCTTGTCATTTCTAGTAGTCAGGACTTCTTCAAAATTAATCGAATTTGATTTTGTCTGTAAGCTGGGAACTTTATATATTGTCGTGTTGCGATAATATAGCAACTAGTCCATCCAGGAAACCTTTCAGATCGACTATAACATTACAGATTTGAAGAATTGGGCTTATCCGTCTTCAAGGCTATGTTTGGAGATGATCCTCTCTGTAATTTACGAGTAAGATGTTGTACATCGTAAGAAAAAACTATCACATCTATGAATTTAGTCCCATACATTCCATAAGGACATACCCAACGTGAACAGTTTCCACACTGTACGAGTAAGTAGTTCCTACAGGTTCAAGTGGCACTCCAACTTTTGAAATCACAAATATTTTCGAAGTCATTTCCGCTCTTGTGATGTCAATAATCTTAGACCACTGAAGTATGAGTTTGAAAATGGTAATTTTTGATTATAAACATGATAACCACTAGAAGGTTCTATGAAGCTACTTTTGAATTATCCCCTTACAAGGGGTATACTCGTATTCCATGTTAAGGCATATCATGTCTTAAGCCCATGTTTTGGCAATTTATGAATGCATTCTCCAACACAAGTGTCAGTACCTGTAACTATGCATAATTCAGTTTACCAAATGTGCAACTGTTATAGAAGAAGCTACGGGGTGAAGCTTACTTTTGCAACATTTGGGCTATTGGTGAGAAGATGACGCACAATGTTGTCTTAAAGATGTTTTTTCATTTATTAAACGCTACATACCATTTGATCCTAGTGCATCTACAATAGCAAAAGTGATAACTAAAGGAATATTAGAGTCACTCCAAACAAGCCAGCTTACACTCACACATATTTAGTGAAGGGCTAGGCAAGGCGGTGTATTTAACATTAAAAGCGTAATAAAAATTAAACTATTCTACTTTAGTAATCTTTTTTATTACGACTGTTGCGTACTCGTAATTACAGTAATTTTAAGCACATGCGTTACTTAATAAAGTTTTCAAAACACGAAAAATGAAACAAACCCCACTGCCTTGATGAGGTAAGATGGGGTGCCCCATCTAGAGTAAGCCTATTATTCTGTAGAAAGCTCGCATACGAATGTGGCCTCAATATCTTTATCCTATAGCCTGAAACAGTTGCAATGAGTTCATTTGCCACAAACAGAACAAGCAGCCCCGCTTGAGTTTATGTCAAGTTTTCGAAATTCACAATACATGTTCCTGTAGTTGCGATTGTGGTGTTTGCGCTGTATTTAGCGCTCAATTTTGGGAGTATTTGTTGTAAATGAAAGAGTAGGGAGTTACTTTTGGAGAAGACTGATGAATCGTATGGCCAGATCCCACATTTATTGTAATCGTTTACAGCTGTCGCCAGCGAAAACGATTCATACAGGCATACATATAAGGTAATCCCCTTAGATAAAATTCACTTGTGCCGATTATTTTTCCAATCCTCGAAACACTTCTTATCAGCTCGTTTTGACATAGCGTTGAGATCTCCATGCCTACATCGTTGCAAATCTCCGTCCTTTCGTAGGTCTATTTTAGTTTTGAAAACAGGAGAAAGTCACATGGGGCCAAATTCGGTGAATATGGTCGCTGAGGCATGTTTGTCGTATTGTTTTTGGCCAAAAAATCTCTCGCAACCAACGATGAATGAGAAGGTGCATTATCGTTATGCAAAAGACATGAATTTTTTTTCCAAAATTCCCGATGTTTTGTTCATATTGCATCTTGAAAACGGCGCATAACTTCAAGAATATACTCCTTATTGACCGTACGAACTTGAGATAAAAATTCCTGATGCACAACGCCATGGTATTCGAATAAACCAGTGATCAAAACTTTGACATTTGATCGAATTTTGCTTGCTTTTTTCAGTCTTGGCTCTCCTGGGTGCTTAGATTGGGACGATTGGGCTTTGGTTTCGACGTCATAATCATAAAGTAACCTCCTTGACCGTAAGAATGTGCTGCTACTGCAAAAAAGGTTATGGTGCCTTGAAGTCCGTTCATATTTAAGCAGACATGTCAATTCAGTGCGATACTGTCTTTATTTTTGTTTTGACAGCTGATTGTTGTTTACGTGTTTGGTATTATGTTGAGTATGGACAAAAACGATTTTCGTTCTCTCATAAAACATTATTTTTTGAGATTCAAAACGGCAAAGCAAACAAAAGAAAATTTGGATAAATATTATGGGACTAATGCTCCGTCAGATTACACCGTCAAATATTGGTTTCGAGAGTTTCGCTGTTTCCTCAACTCCACTACCGATCAAGTCCGCAGCGGCAGGCCCTCCGATGCGGTTACAGAGGACAATGCCAAAAAAATACATGAAATGGTGTTGACTGACCGGAAAGTGAAGGTGCGCGAGCTAGCAAATATCACAAAGATTAGTACTGAGCGCATACGCCATATTTTGTACAATATTCTGCATATGAAAAAGTTATCCTGCCGCTGGGTGCGGCGCATACTCACTCCTGACCAAAAACACGAACGCGAGAGCACTTCGAAAGAGTGTTTGGACTTGCTGATGTCGGTTTTATGGGATTGTCATGGCATACTCTTCGTGAACTACCTCGAAAACGGAAAAAGCATCAACAACGAGTATTACTGTGTATTATTGGAGCGATTGAAGGCCGAAATCGCTGCAAAAATTTTGTTTTTGCAAAACAATGCACCGGCGCACAAGAGCATCGCAACTATGGCTAAAATCAATGACTTACGGTTCCAATTGCTGTCGCATCCACCGTATTCGCCCGATTTGGCTCCCTCGGACTATTATCTCTTCCCAAACCTCAAAAGATGGCTCATCAATAAAAATTTCAGCTTACGCAAAGAAATCATCGACGCTACGGAGGAGTATTTTGCAGACCTTCCGGAAAATTACTTTTCGGACGGGATCAAGAAGTTCGAAAATCGCTGGAATAAGTGCATCAAACTTAAAGGGGACTATATTGAATAAAATAAAGAAAACATTTAAAAAAAATATTTTTTCATTTCCAAGGAGGTTACTTTTCACCCCACCTAATATACCCTCAATTCGCCTCGGGTTATGACTCCTTTGTGCAAGTCAGGTTCATCATAGACGTCATTCAAGAGCTCCTGAGCGATGCTCATGCGACGGTTCTTCTAATCACAATTAAGAAGGTTCGGAACAAACTTCGCTGACACACGTCTTATGCCTAAACCATCCGAAAAAATTGCATGACACGAGCCGACCGATATGCCAACATCCTCAGAAACTCCTCTTATGGTAATTCGATGATTTTACGAGGCAATTTTCTTCACAGCTTCGACGTTATCCTTCTTTGTTGATATGCTGTGGCGTTCAGAGCGAGCTTCATCATTGGCATCTTCTTGGCCATCTTAGAAGAGATTCTACCACTTTAAACATTTTTTTACTTCGGGCATAGTCAACTTATGTCACTGTCAACATTTTAAGTATTTTAGAGCACTTGATTCCACTTAATAATTAAAAGTCGCCGTGCACACCAAAACACGTCTTACCTTTGTGTCATTATGCACACAGATATACCATATATCCTGATCCTGCAACATCATCAGCTAGAACAATAGTTAGTTTCAGGGTCAAGGAAGGGATTTAAACAAAATGTATTCCTTGCATACTTGTGGCTTTTTATTATATTGGAAGCTTCTCAGTTGTTTTGTAGGATGGTCATGGTAAGTTGTAGGTCGATAGGTGAGGTATATTAGGTAGAGAATAGCAACTCGCCTAGAAAAACAGTGCACCAAACTAGGACCTAGTTCTCCAATTCTGACACCACAATTGTGGTCTAAGAATCGGATCGAGACTCTAATACTTATTTGTATTGGATCTTCACTGGCTAGTTCATACTTACTTACTAAGTTAGCTCTTTAGTTCGAGGTGTGCCTGAGCCTCAGTAAACAAGCCTCTCTAGCTAGCCCGGACTTAAGTTAACTGCCTCCAGTTGCGCACTCCAAGTCGGCTGAGGTCTTCTACTTGTGAGGTCTAATTTTTTGATGTTGTATGTATCTACTAGGTTTTGCCCTCATTTACTGCTAAGTCTTGTTTGGCAACTTCGGTTTTAACCGGTTTAACCCACCGGTGACAGCCTGTTGAGTTCTCTCAATTACCATGTCGATACGCCTATAATTGCAAAGATTTTTGAAAGATTATGCCTCCAGTGTTCACACGATTCTTTGAAGTATGATGTTAATCGTAAAGCAGCCACATGCCAGAGCGTCACCTTCAATAAAAGTTTTTCTGACATCAAAGGACTGGGTTAAATCGTTACCCACATAGACGGAGCAACAAGTGTTCTCAATCGCCATTCTGCACAAACGAACGAGTTTGGCAGGGATGCTAAAACTAGATATGGCTCTGTATACTCGTAGCTCATCTCTATAAATGCTGCCATACGCGGCCTTAAAATCGATGAAAAGATGTTGGGTATCGGTTTGGACTTTTCGAGTTTTTTCCAGAATCTGTCGGAGTATGAATATTTGTTCGATTGTGGACTTTCCACGTCGAAAATCACACTAATACGGACCAGTCAGGTTGTTGACGAAGGGTTTCACATGTTCACACAATATGGCAGATAAGATCTTGTATGCGATGTTGAGAAGACTTATATTTCTACCCTTCTTTCAGGAAGAGTGTACTCTGATCAGATCTGAGAAATGAGTTGGTGTATTGTATATTCTCCACAAAGTCATTTCCAGTAGCCTTGAGTACCTAGGCCGTCAAGTCCAGTTGCTTTGTTGGATTTGAGCTTTGATATAGCTTTCCTTACTTCATTACATTTTGACTTCCGTCAGGTAGACGGAAGATTTGGCTAAATTGGATAGTCTTTTCTGTTTGACGGTGGGATATTGGGCTTCTTCGTTGTTTTACGTTTCTGTAAACTAACGTTGTTTCCAAATCCTCAGCATCGACTGTGACTCTACTACAAGTATAAGTTGACAAGTTCTTTTTACCTTTTGGTAAAACTCCCGTACGTTATTCCTGAAGTATAAGCTCTCAATATCTTCAAGCGCGCACTTTCCTTTAGAAGGACCGATGTTTCTCCCGTGTCTTCTAGTCGTATCGCACACGAGCGGCTGTCGTCGTTCATTAAAGAGCCGTTTTATATGCTTCTTGTTTAGCTGCATGTGCTTGCTTATAAAACCAGGAATTTCTTGGTGTAGTCACATAAAACCCAGCTATCAATTGTGGCGTCTCTGATGGCATGTTGGTAATGATGCCATTGATTTTCGGTACTTGATGCTAGCCGCATAGGAATTGTTAAGATATTTCGGGTACGTGTTCAGCGACAATTTTCGTGGTCGCTTGCGATTGCAGCGTTTCTACGATATATATTCTCACAACAAATCAACAATCGTACTTTGGCGGCAACAAGGTAGCGGCTCCGGGTCAATAAATCTCATTCCCTTGACAGACATAATGTCGTGTCCAAATTTCTACAATATTCTATCATATTGGGAAAATTTAACGTCTTGGCTTGGGCATTCAACATATGTCTTGTCGAGGAGCTTGTAGAAATATTCTTTGGTACTGTCGTCTTGTCTTACGTAGGGGCATGTGCGCATATAAGGCTACGTGTAGGAGGCTCAAGACTTCTTGCCTTGATGTACATCATATGACAAAGGCGCTGCAGGTTTTTCTATAGCAATCACTATAGCATACATCACAGTTTTTCATCCTTGTTTTGTCCGGCCCATCCCATCGCAGTTCCTATTTGACGGTGATGTCTACGTGATAGAAGTGAAAGACTCCTGCTAATAGCTCGGCTGTCCATAGCTTGTTAGGGCTCCAAACATTTACGTGCATATCCGAAGGTTGTCTTATTTTGAACGTTTGTAAGGGTTGTGAATCCGTTTTTATCCGAGGCCATTACTTAGTTGACCAATTTAATTCAAATTTATCAGGAATACTCATGAAGCACAATGAATTTTATGGTACTTTGGCTGCATACTCAATTCTTCTCAAAAAAGTTCAGGAATTGGAAAGACCACAAGCATTTCCTAAGTATAATGAATTTATTGCAGGTTAGTGCTTTAAATTTAAACATAAAAGCTTTGTATTCACACTTTTGCGAGCGCACAATATTGATGGAATCAGGACGAAGGGAATTTTTTTCTTTTGTATATACTGAGTGGAAGCTTATTTGTGATTGTAGCGTAATGTCTTTGGAGATGTTCAAAGACGATGGTCGTTTTGAGGCTAAAGAACTTAATATTCCTTCTAAGTAGTAAGTTGAAATTACTTCATTTGTCTCTTGATCAGTTTTCTGAAATGCTGTGTCTCCTATATTAGCGTCGCAGTTTTGAAAAATCCAAACAATAAACCGGACCTCATCTTTAAAAGTCGTACCGCTGTCATTGCTGACCTTTATGAAGCAGCTAACGATCTCCATTGCCATCCTGCACTGGCGGGGAGACTTGGCAACAAACATATGGCTATTCATATAGTAAGATCGTCTTTGGACTGTGAACTTTTAATCAGTAAGCCTGGGATGGGCATTGAGTCTGTTATTTTTCCAAAAATTACCGGAATGGAAATATCTGCCATCTGTGACTTCAAAAGGTCTTTAATATTTGAACAAAAAATCGGCCTGTTTGTCGACCAAGGGCTTCAGCACTCAGGGAGACATGTGCACGAGTATGTGGGGCCCAGCAATCTTAAGATAAGTATTTCGTACATTAAATACAATGTGGGGTCAGTAATATTAAGATTAATTTTGTAAACAAAATACTCATAGCATAAGCTCTATAGCAGATACTTTTTCAGACCATCAGGTTAGCAGGCCAATTCGAATCGATGTGATGACCAACGATAATAAACTAATAAGCTTACAAAGTGCATTCCAGCGATATCGATCTAATGACATGACGATTGGCGACAGCAAAACTACACCCTCACAACAAGCGACGTGTAAGCACAACAATAAGGACAAGATGACAAGAAGTGTGCATAGGCGACGATCGATGACCCAATTTCAAATCATTTAAATGGACATGCACATGAAAGAAAAGGAATAAACACCGATATGTCCAGACAATTAATAATACATCCGTTGTTCGTAGGAACAATAGGATTGGGATATCTGCTGAGCTGGACAACCAAGGTATTAGCATGGTATTAGCTACTAAGGAAGCTAGCGATATGGGATTGGATATATAGTAAAAGGGAGTCTCTGGGTATCCAGGGACAGTAGTTGTAAAAACACATGAAGCGACGAGACGGACGACGACGACGATCTGAAGTATTGAAGTACAGGTTTCATTTTGATGATTTTAAAAACCCTACACACATGGGCCGTCAGTCAGTCATGTGTCAAGTCAGTCAAGTCAGTGCCGTTTTATAGTACAACACAAAATTTTTGCAAAATTCAATTTTATTTATCAATATAGTTGCCTTCGAGAGCGATACACTGATTGAAACGATTTTTCAATCTTTCGATACCAGTTTTGTAGTATGATTTCGGTTTAGCCTCAAAATAGACCTCTGTTTCGGTTATTTCTTCTTCATCGGTCTTAAATCTCTTTCCGGCGAGCATTCTTTTGAGGTCTGCGAACAGGAAATAGTCGCTGGGGGCCAAATATGGAGAATACGCTGAGTGGGAAAGCAATTCGTAGCCGAATTCATTCAATTTTGCCACTGTTTTCATCGACTTGTGACAAGGTGCACTTTTTCTTCAAATGCAACCGTTTTTCTGCGATTTCGTCCTTCAAACGCTCCAACAACGCAATGTAATAGTCGCTGTTGGTAGTCTGCTCCTTTTGGAGATAGTCGATGAAAATTATTCCATGTGTATCCCAAAATACGGATGCCATAACCTTGACAGCCGACTGTGGAGTTTTTGTTGGTTTTGGACGAGGTTCGTCGCCTGCTCGCCAGGCAGCTGACTGCCGATTTGACTCTGATATGAAGTGATGGAGTCAAGTTTCATCCATTGTCACAAACCGATTCAAAAGTTCGGCTTTATTGCGGTTGAACAGCTTTAAACACTCCTCTGAATCATCAACATGTTGTTGTTTTTGGTCGACTGTGAGCAAACGCGGCACCCACTTTGAACAGAGCTTTCGCATGTCCAAATATTCGTGTATGATTAATCCAACACGCTCTTTTGATATTTTCAGAGCCTCATCTATCTCGATCAACTTCACTTTACGATGAAAACTTTTTTGATGTTTTCATCTAAAACAGCCTCTTTTGGACGTCCAATGCGTGCATCATCTTCGGTGCTTGTATGACCACTTTTAAATTTTTCAATCCATTTCCGAATGATTCGTTCGGCTGGTGCAGAGTCCGGTTAACACTTATCAAGCCATTTCTTTGCATCGGCTGCATTTTTTCCCATCAAAAAGCAATGAAATTGCTTTGAACCCATTTTTTTCACAATAACAAAAGTTGCTTCACTCACAACGCTATATCTCGAGAACTAATCATCCGACAGCTGTCAAATTTATACGCGTATGGATTTAATGCAAGTGGTGCCCTCTCTTAGAAACGGAACTAACTTTTCAGCCCACGTATTATGTCATTGAATCTTCGCAAGTCTTTCTTCTGTTGAACGGCTGAAAAACTTTGGTTACAATCATCGTTAATTTTATTATATTCCCACTTTTGACAGATCATCTAATGCTATTTTCATTGTCTTATATCGGAAGGTATCTGCTCAGGCCTATGAGTTTTTTGGTTATTTATTTCTTCTTCAGCACTGGTGTACAGGAAGAACCCTTATTCTATAAATTTGATCTTAAAATCAGAAAAATCTGAACATGAACATCGTGCATTGGGCCTTGCCCTTATGTCGAGTTAAGGAGCTCGTAGAAGCAACCTATAGTAAAGGCATCCTTCATCCCTGTCATACCATAAATCGATGTTAGGGTTAAGTTGTCGAATTTTACTTCTTTGTGGAATCTCCCCTTTTTTTTCAGTCGTCTTTTACTCACGCGTGTATGCTTAAATCAGCACCAGAATACTACAAAGTATTAGGTTATACGACCTCCAATATTCTTGAAATTGGTATGCAGATACCTCTTGATAATTATAATTCTGAAGACAACGAAAAATATCTCCTTTTTCGATATCTAGGTCCAGGTGTAGGTTTCTACATACGTATCTATCCTTTCCACATAATAGACTCAATTAGGCTTCAAGGCACACCATTCTACCTGGCACGAAATAGTGTATGACTGCCATCATAACTCTCTCAAAATACTCTTACCTCTAACCTTTTTCGTTCTCATCAAAATTCATGTCAAAATTTACTTCGTAAAAACTTTCAATCGAAAACAACACACCCGGTTCAATACGGGTTGGCCTATTAGCCTCACATTCTATAGTTCCTGTCACTCAGCGTGCCCGTCAAATATTTGCACGACATCCATCATTTTGTCATAAACAATTTATTTTACTTTGACAAATCCAATTTTAGGGATAATATTTGAAAAATGGTGCACGAATGTCCTTGACTGAAAACAAACAAGACAGCAGCACAGCTCAAGGCACCCTCCAAGAATATGAATTGCATGCAACACCTAACCACATACGATCAAACAGGGCCACATTTACTGCACCACATTAAGTACGAATATGTGTCCTTCTGATAAATAGAAGACGTTGTATGGTACATACGATTACGTACATATAAAGGAGCCTTGAGCTCACACCCTCAACTTGCAGCATTTACGTCAGTTATTGTGTGCATAAATCACGCAACCAATTTCCATTATAATCATCATCCAATCCAACGACATGCAACACTACACTAGTCATATGAGAATTTCGTAAGACAAACGAGTGTACTGTACCATACCACTGACACGTCCGAAGCTTTTGTGGGAATGTCCGTCCTTTTTCCATCCAAGAGTATAGATCTCGAACATCTCCATCCACAGAGTATCCTACAGAATATAAAATTCTAGCGAAGAAAAAAAAAAAAAAAAAAAAAAAAAAGACGAGCACTGAAATGAAGCTCATAACTTCATTTAAATCTGTCATTCAGAATATGTCATGTTTGGAGATGCAGATGGAGAGATGGCGACGGGTGTATATGAGTATCAGGAGAAGTACATATGTAGAGAAGTCCTGCCAACGCTTGTAAAATACATATTCCCTAGTATACGGGTGTGCATGTGCTCTAGTGTAAGCCCTTATGTTTCTATCCAGTTTACCAGGAATTATTATGCCTTTTTATTTCGTTTGGGAACGAGGTGGAAAGATCTAAAAACCAAACACTCTACCGTTAAGAAGTGGAATGGTATAGTCTCCACAGTGGTTGAGAGTATTTTATACTAGTTCCTGAGAAATTTCTGACAGGATACGGGGATGTACATACCATACACTGTTAACGTCTACAAGTACACAGTATCCATAGCATGCATGCCTGGTCGTCGGTTGGAAAATGCACTTAGTCTTCATGGAAGATACAAACAAAGTGAATTTCGGTTTACGGTTTTGACGAAGTGTAAAAAATTCTTTGTCATCATGAAGTTGCATGTCTTCTTCAGGAATGGATAATTCATTTTCCAACGAAACTACTCGAGTTTCTGTGATTCGTGTCTACTGAATGAAAACTTCTAACCTGAGGATCCCGTAAAATTCATTTTGAATTCAGGTAAATTAGTTTCATAGAGTTAAGTCACGTCTGTGTAATTGGGAAATGTGAAGTCTCTGTCGGAAAGAGTGATTTTGATTTTTCGTCCAGCATATCGAATCTTAGAATACTGGTCATTCTAATGAGATCTGATAGAATTGGTCTTATTTGTGGATTGGCGGTGATATAAAGCAAATCTCTGATAGTGAAACTCGAATATCCGGTAACGAGATACATCTTGGAAATTAGTCAGCAGGTAATTTTGTTAGGATTCTAGGGCACATGGGGAGGTTTGGATATGCTACAGATTCAAGTGAAAATCAATCATTGTATGGAGAAAGCTAAGAGAGTTTCACATCACAAGGTGTGAGCTATTGAAATTAGAAATGGATGAAGACTATGATTCCCTTGCAAGGCAGAAATGACCATTTTAAGTGGACTACATTTCGTCTACCTATAGGATCTTATACCCGGTTGAGAAAACAGGAGGCAACCGCTGTATAATGACACTTTGCTATGTGTGGTCCTACAGATGAAACTTATGATATGGACTTTCGCAAGCAGGTTTAGTGTACTCATACCTTATTTCGTTTCAAGAAAGCATAATATCAAGACATATGTGGGGGAATAAATTATACTAATTTTTACTGACAAAAGGTCCTAAAAAGGATTTGTAAAAGTGTTCATTTGATAAACAGTGCGGAGTTTTTTGCTCTATCCTTTAAGTCTTTTTACTTCGCTGATTCTACACCCTGCCTGACTCGAACTGCAACCAACTTCAGACTGCTATAATTTCCAAACCGTTCATGACAGTGAGCTCAAATTTTGACACATGACAGATAATTTTATTATTTACAAGCCTTTAAAACAATTTGCGTCTTAGTTGTGTTGAAAAATTTTTATCCGCGATGGAATTCAAACGTGATAGTGTGATTGCTTTATATTTGACTGGAAAACCACAAGTACCTATCGTTAGAGCCCTCCAGCACCTCAACGTGAATAAATCATTTGTGTCTCGAACCATAGCTCGTTAAAATGATACTGGCAGCGTTGCAAAACGCCATGGAGGTGGTCATAAACAAACAGCAACATCGGCAGAAATTATTCGGAAAGTGAAGGCTCGAATTGAGTCAAATCCGCGTCGAAGTGGAAGAAAAATGGCTCGTGAGCTCAACATATCGTTGGAACGGATGCAACACATACTTAAAAATGAGCTTGGGCTCAAGCCATTCAAGTTCCAAAAAGCACACGATCTTACACCGCAACAGAAAAAAGTTAGAGTCGAAAGAGCGAAGGAGTTGCTACGCTAACTGCCAATGGTCGCTCTCCGCTCATATTTTTGGACCGTAGCGTCAAAATAATGCGATTGTATACCGTGAAACTGTCTTAGAGGCAGTATTGAAGCTTTGAGCAAACAATCATTTCGGTCGGAGACCGTGCATATTTCAACAAGACCCGGCACCGTCTTACTAAGCGCGCGTCAACCAAGATTGGTTAAAAAACAATGTTCCACACTTCATTTCTTTGACACAGATGCAAATCCGTTGAATTTCTCTGTCTGAGGTATTTTGAAGGCGAAGATTGGCACTAAAAAATAACAAAGCTTGGACCACCTCACACAAGGACTTCATCGGGAATGTTCCAATATACCGCAGAGCCACTTGCGTGCAGCGTGCGATGCTTTCTTCGGCCGTCTCAAGGCCATTATTCGCGCCAAAGGTGGACATATTGAAAGCTACTAATACAATTTGAAAATTGATGTATTTTCCAACATTTTTTGCTTTGGCACAACAGAATTTATCAAAAAATAAAAAAATTATAGCATTTCAAAAAGTTGCAGTTCGAGTCAAAATTACAAAGTTAAATTGAAGTAATGTGAATAAATGAGATTATTACAGAAAGCTATTGCGGTAGGTGAGAGCGTGATTGCAGTAGCTATACAGGCTCAACCATCCTTCTGTTCCATTCAAAATTTCATAAAAATGCTGCAAAGATATCTGACTTTCTTGGAAGTGTAACCTTCGAATTTCCCTGTAAAAAAGGACAAACTGCAAAGAAGCGGTAGATATCTTCGTTTTTCCTTCTGTTGCATAGCCCACAAATGTTTTGCATATCGTCTCTGTGAGGTATAAAGTTCAAGTTCAAAATTTCGACTCTGGTTTTAAAGACAGTATTATTTACTTTGGATGAGAACTGAAAACATGTCTTGCCATAGCTCAACATTAGACTCCTGCAAAGAGAGAACTGTGTCGTGGCATTTTTACGTGAACGACACTGTTGTTTCTTTTCATTATCTCTGTTATACTCGTATAGTTCGCGTTTGCTTTCAAACTTTGGGGGTAATACCTGACTCGACGTCAATAGCGTAATCCGGTATTGAGTTTGGGAGACGGAACAAGCGCTTGAAAAACTGCCTGTGGACTACTTCGATGGCTTCGAGGATTGTAAATCCGATGACTTGGACTCCATAACACATGCAGACATTAAAAGTCGCATTGAAGACTCGATATTTAAAGGCCAGATCAATATTTTGATTTGCGAAAAACTTGGCGAGTTTAGCCTCATTACATTTGTTAATGAAATGCTTAAGAAAGTTAAGGTTCTGTGTTAATAAGACACCCAGATACTTAAACTCCTGATCAACCTTAATGCGAGCGTTGTTAAGAAACCAATTCTCTTTTGGTAGTCTTCTGCTTTTTCGGGCTTCAAAAATAAGTACCTTCGTCTTTTGCACGTTAATATGAAGGCCCCAAGTCTCACAAAAAGACAGGAGTCTGTTAATTTGCAGTTGCTACGCGAATGAATTGTCAGCGAGAATAACTAAATCAAGCAAGATTTTCACCAATATATTGGCAAAAAGAGATGCTTTCTCCGCCGGGAAGTAGCTGACTGATTTCATCGATAAACAGGGCAAAAATAAGGGGACTTAGGATACACCCTTCAGGTACACCGGCTGTTGCTACAAACCAGTCAGAGAACTCGGAACCATTCCAAACAGTTGCCTTCAATAGGGAAAGAAAATTTAAATACACCGGCAGAAATTTACACGACAAACCTAGACATGATAGTTTGTAAATTAAAGCCTGCTTCCTGCTTCTTCACTCTGTTAAAAGCAGCCCTAAAATCTGCGCAACAAGTATATAGTTTGCCTTTCTTCTTCATATATATTTTTGACTATGATTTAAAGAGCGAAAATGTAATACATTTTCGAAAATCCTGGGTGAGAACCGGCTTGGATACTGCTAAGACGATTGTTCATTTCCATCCATTTGAAAAGTCTATCAAATATAATAGAAGTAAAATTTTTTCTTATAGAATTTAAAACAGAAATACCCCTATAGATTTCTGCGGAGTTTTCATCACCTTTCTTGAAAATAGCAGAAATAACTGCTTTGCTGAAACTACTGGGGATATTGTACATGCATCAATATAGAATCTATTAAAGAAACGAAGAAGATAATTTTTCAGTTCCAGAGTGCAGTTTTTGAAAAATTCAACCAAGATACCGTCAATGCCTAGTGCCTTGTTGTTTTCCATTTTTTTTTTTAAGTTTTACTTCAAACTCAGTGAGGGAAATTAGGGCATCAAGTTCACTGATATAAACATTGGGCAATGCGGGGTTAAAAGTAAGAAGGTTCTCATCCGCCAGCCAAGGAGTTTGAAAATGTGCTCCTAGTGTTTCAGCATCGAGAGCGTTCTTCGTCCTCTGACAACGTACACCTAGTTCACAAGCATGCATCCAAAATGATTTTGAATTTTTGCAGTTACCTTATTTCGCTGCCAGATTTTTGAGGTAGCTAGTTTTTTTTAACAAGCATAAACGTGTGTACTCCTTATTTGTATAAAGATATGTATTTTTGAAAAAAAAAAGAGTCAGTAGGTCTGAAGATTTTCAGATAAACGAAAGACAGTTTGCGCAGCTTTCTGCGTTGTTAACGGGTATACTCGTAAACTTAAAATTTTTATTGATTGCAAATGGAGCAGTTTGAAATAATTATTCGAGTTTTGTGCTGAGCAGTTATATCAAAATGAACTTGAACTTTTATTGGCAAGTGTGCTAAGAAGTTGGCCAAGTCGACCGTTAAGTCCTCGAACACATCAAGCCACTTTCCGGAATTCAATAACAGACTACCTCTGGCAGCTTATAAATGTAAGCTCACTACATGGATCGCTTTTAGAATCCCCATTTACCACGAATAGGCTAGAGTCATTAAAAAAATCAGTCAATCATCTGTCATTACGATTAAAGATTTCATCTTTTGAGTTTCTTTGGAAAGAAGGATTCTGATATCTACCAATTCTCGAGTTAAAGTATTGGGTCTATTACTTAGCGGTTTGCTAAGAGATGCCGTAACTTGTATTATTCCATTGGAACATGCGTTGGAAGGCTACTGTCATTGTACGTCATTTCAGTATATGTCATTCATTTGAAGCGTAAACATCAATAATTTTTTTTTTTCACTCAAATATGTCGAACTTTGTGCCAGAAAAAGTATTTTTTCGGGGAGTTCTTCTTCATTACTTTAATATGAAGAAAACTGCTGCCGAAAGTCATCGTATTTTGGTGGAAGTTTATGGTGAACATGCGCTAGCTGAGCGAACGTGCCAAAAGTTTGGCTTGGAAGACGATGAACGTCCTGGGCAGCCAAAAAAGTTTGAAGATGAAGAACTGGAAGTATTACTCTATGAAGATTGTTGCCAAACACAAGAAGAGCTTGCAGAATCTTCGGGTGTCACTCAAGCAACCGTTTCAAAATGTTTAAAAGCAGCTGGATATATTCAAAAGCAAGGAAATTGGGTTCCACATGAACTCAAGCCGAGAGACGTCGAAAGGCGGTTTTGCATGTCCGAAATACTGCTGAAACGCGAAAAAAGGAAATCATTTTTGCATCGGATTGTTACTGGTGGTGAAAAATAGATCCATTACGACAACCCCAAGTGCAAAAAATCATATGTGAAACACGGCCAACCAGCCAAATCAACGGCACAGCCGGTGTGCTGTACCGGGTGAAACCATCAATGGACAACGCTACTGAATACAATTAATCCGTTTAAAGAGAGCAGTAGCCGAAAAACGAACGGAATATGCGACCAGACACGAGGCAATAATTTTCCATCATGACAACGCTCGGCCCCACGTTGCTATTCCGGTTAAGAACTATTTGGAAAACAGTGGATGGGAAGTCTTACCCCACCCGCTTTATAGCCCAGACCTTGCCCCTTCTGACTATTATTTGTTCCGTTCGATGCAGAACGCCCTCACTGAAATACGGTTCACATCGGAGCAGAATATCAAAAATTAGCTTGATTCATTCTTGGCTGCCAAGCCGGCCCAGTTTTTTTGGGATGGGATCCACAAATTGCCAGAAAGATAGGAAAAAGTCATAGCTTTAGATGGGCAATACTTTGAATAATACTATTGTACATGTTTTTCTTAAATAAACGTTCAAATTTTGAAAAAAAAACCGCACGAATTAAAACATATACCCAATATCTAACAATCATCATTGATTAAGTAAAAGAAATGTTGGTCAATAACCGTAAATTAACAATCAGAGAGATAGCAAAGGACTTGAACATTGCCCATGGATCCGTCCAAGACATTTTGGTTAATGATTTGGGTTTTTTTCCTGTAGCAGCAAAGCTGGTGCCAAAAGACGTCAATTTCATGATAAAAAGAGACCGCTTTGACCTTGCGAAAGAGATTATTTGCGAGGCTGAATCCGATCCCACGTTCATCAAAAGTATCATTACTGGCGAAGAAACGTGGGTTTATGAGTACAACACGCAATCCAGACATCAGGCAAGTGAATGGCGTTCACCAAATGAGCCGAGACCAAAAAAACCACGTCGTTTTCAGTCAGAAAAGAAGGCAATGCTCACGGTTTTCATGGACTACAACGGTGTAGTGCATCATGAATTTTTGCCAGAAGGCCAGACAGTAAACAAAGAGTATCATTTGGGTGTTATAAGACGTTTGCGTGAAGCAAATCGCCGAAAGAGACCAGAATTGTGGGCAGAAAACTCCTGAATTTTGCTCCTTGATAGCGCATCGTCGGACAGTGCCATCATTATTCGTAATTTTTTAACGAAAAATGCAACAAATACCATCCAACAGCCACCGAATTCACCTAATTTGGCTCCCAGTGACTTCTTTCTGTTCAATCGAGTTAAAAAAGCACAACGGGGAACGCGTTTCAGCAAGTAATGAAAGAATAGCAGGAAGCACTGATGGACATACCGAAAACCAAATATAAAAACTGTTTCGAGGATTGGATTAAGCGCTGGCATAAGTGTGTTACAGTCGATGGGGATTACTTTGAAGGGGACAATATGGATTTAGATGAATAAATTCCGGGAGCTTTTTTCTGAGGGCTAATTATTTTTTTTTGCAAACGACAGATTTTACCTATTGTTTTATCTCGATCGCTTGATTCGAATCCTGCCATCTAGGAGTCAGTCGATTATGCTGAGATGATGGAACATCTTAAGCTGGAACTGGGTTCATGATCTCACTGCAGTCAAAAAACTCAGATGAGTTGTCACCAAACATCTGCAACAGCAAATGACAATTCCGCAGCCGTTTTGACAACTAGGCCTCTTGCAAATTTGTAAACAAACGTGCGGTCGTTAATTTTTAATTTGTCGCCTCTCATCATTATTTTGGCGTTCGTAACAAATTCTTGAAGTTTTCCTCTGAGATTGTGCAGTATTTGTGTTTTTTTTTTTCGGCAGATAAGTGATTGCTCACGAAAAATGCTGATTCCAGTACCCTTGAGCTGGTGTGCAACCGTGATTATCGGTGGATTCTGCCGAGGAGAGGTTCATAATTACAGTGCCGCGTTGTGCATTCTTGTAATGTAAAGTAATCTTCTTTGCTTAAGTTCAGAAGCCCTTTGAAGGTCTGTTCTGCTAATTGGACAACATTGGTTTCTTTGTCTAAGGAGAGATGTATTACAATCGACTTGTCGTTAGCTTTCCGTGACAAAATTTCAAGTTGTGTTTCCAAGAGCTCGTATCTATCGTTCATCAGTGCTAATCGGTGGTTAAACTGTGCGTTCTTTGTTTTCAATGAGCCATTCTCTTTGGAAAGAGACATGAAATCGTATCTTGTTGCGAGATCTTTAAGCTTCTCGCAAAGAATGTACTTGAGAATCACTTTTAGATCGTTCGTCGATAGTCCCAGCACGGCGGTTTCTTACAAACTACGTAACACTCAGATCATCAGTTCGTGTCCTCATTGGAGGTAGGGGTCTCTTATCCTCTTGATCATCAGTTTTTGGAAAGCAATAATTTTTCGATAATAAAGTTCGTTGAGTACCCTTAAATCAAGTGGAACATAGCTAGGTCACTGAATAACTTTAACACCATTCTCAAAAGGCTTAGGAGGATTGGGATTCCTTTTTGCATATGTAAGCGCTTTGACTTAATTCGAACTAATTTATCGTGGCACGTATTCCATGCAAGGAATCTGGTATAATTCTCGTCCTTCCTTGTTCTGGTTCTGATCTATTGGACAATTAAAATAGAAGCCTACTCGCATGTTCTACTCACAAACAAATATGAACCATAAGTACGAGAAATGAAATCAATTCTTTAGACCTTCACACATGTTCGAATTGCATTGTCATGCTCGTGTAGGTACGAGCTCATATCTTGAAAAGCCTCAAGGCCGCATAATACACAGGACATATAATACATTCATATGAGTATGTAGGCACCAGAAAAGTCCTCTTACACCCTACAACCCCATGGGATATTTCAACACCTCATCGTCAAAATTTATGCATACCCCCGAGTCTTAGTTCTCTGGCCAATAATACTATAGTAGAGGGTTGTACCAAGCACTAGTGCCTTAACTGGCAGCAGTTGTAATCAATTTTGTCCCAACCCAGTGCACCTCACTAACTAACTTCAGCACACAGTGTGCAATCAAAAATATGCTTTTGTGCTTGGTTAACTGTTTTTTCTATTTTTCCATTTTCCCCCATATCTTGTACATATATACATACCATATGTATGCATTGCTAGTGTATCCATATTTTTCAACTAGTGCCACAATGCAAGGACACACAACATCGCTTAATTGCGAATATAAAAGTATCTAGATACTGAACGTTATACAAGTACTCTGACTCTAACTCCGACTTTCCGTATGAATATGAAGTTCATTTTCATACTACGAATTGTGTATCCGTACCTAACCTACCCTAGTGGGACGAAATTTCCATTGGGCAACTGGCTGATGGAGGGTGGCTTCAACTTCACCTTAAGCTTTCCCAAGACTCACAAGGGGATGAGAGTCGATTGGGGCTTGTTTGTTCATACGTTCCTACATTCATTCGTCAGTTCGTTCAGTTGTTGCAGTAACTTTCCATTTTGGTGGCAAAATTTAGGGCAAACACCCGAAAAAAAAAAATGTTTCCATCTCCCTGGCGCAAAATTTGCGTAATAAAATCAATAAATTTCAGTTTCTTTTTTTTTTTTTCTTCTTTTAGCTTTTTCTCCGAGTATTTGGAAGTCCTCAGTCAGATACATACTCGTACAAACGGAAGGAAACACACACGGCTTGTGTTCGGAAGAAGGAAAAGGAGCCCCAGTTAGTTGTTTTGAGCCTCTGGCAATAAATTTACTAAAAAAAAGAAAATTCTGTTTGGGTGTTGTAGGTACTAGAGCGAAAAAATGTTTTACTTTAATTTTGTTGTTGCTCGAGTGTGTTTATGTGTGTGTGTAGTAGGAGTAGTTTGGTGTGGTTATCTTCTATTTTTTTATGAGTGCCCACAGTCGGCACCTTGAGGTACTTAACCGACGATAAAACGCGAAGAAACACTAAAAATCGATTTGGAAGTGATACGACAGCAGTCAACATTAGGCTCACACAACTGCACGATAGTTAGTCATGGTTCGAAAATACTACAAAAGTTGATTCTTGTTGGTTGTCGTTTATAGTAGAGGGCTTAATTACTTCCTAGATCGCACTAGAGTCCGGTGTAAACTTGGGCTTCTACGGAAAAGCTTCTGCAGTAGGTGCGGTCTTTGACTAACTAATTAAAGCGAGGTCTACCTCGACTGCCTCATCCTCTCCAGAATGCTTTTGCTTTTGATATCATCAGCTTATGCAAGTTGTTGCACAGACTTTTGGAAGATTGTGCCTCCGGTGCTAATTATACTGTTGTTTCCTTTGATAGCTGCAAGTCGCCTTGCACCTATAAGATATATCCAGATATGGTACAAAAATAACTGCTAACCAAGGACTGGTTAGATACTCTGGTGAACCGTGAGAGTAGCCTTAAAACCAAGAATCGGAAGAGAGGACTACACGCACGTCAAGAACTTTAAGCCTATAAGTCTGACTTCGTTCAACATTGGGAGAATGGTCGAAGCTATGAGTGCAAAACTGCTTTGCGAATGTTTCAACCTGTCTTTGGTGGGCTTCAAAATCTGGTAGGCAGAATAGAAGGTGACCTCGCTTAGGAGGAATACACGCTGGGCGTGTATTGACACTTGAGGGTGCTTTCGATAACGCAACTTTTGATGGCATGTGTAACTTGCTCAGACAATACGGTGTAGATGAATCACTAGTTTTGTGGATAAAAGCAAAGCTGGTGAATGGAACACTGACTACCCGGAAGGCGGCGACTTGTTTCCACTGCTATGGTGTCTGTTGGTCGGCTCACTGCTTAACGGAGTTAATAGTTCTGACATCTATGCTCAAGCATATGGAGATGATGTACCTGTACTGTCCGTTGTATCTATCGTATTGATCAACTGTCTGCTCTAAAACTCAGGGAGCCCTAGACGTGATCAACAGTTGGTACACTACAAATTGATTGTTACGAAAAGTCTTAGTGGCATCACTATCCAATTCTCCATAGAAACTCAGTACTTGGGTGTCATCGTGGATAACAGCTTTCTCTGGACTAGATATGTTACGTCGAATGGCTCTAAAACATTGTCGGTTTTTTGTCAGTACAAAGAAGCAAAGGGCATGTCACCAAGGAAGGCCTTTTCGATTTACACAGCTATAATAAGACCAATTATATCCTATGCGTCTGGTTTAATAAGCTCTTAAAAAACTACGTCAGTTATGCTTTTACCAGACTCCACAAAGTTTCTCTAGCGCGCTTGGCTCCGCTCCGCACTAAAGATTCTCCTCCCTATGTATTCGGGTCATCACGGATGGTTCCAAAATCTTTCTGCAGGAAAATATTGTTGGATTTCACTTCTGGTTAGGAAAACTTATGTCTGTCTTCCAAGTGAAGTTGTGCGCAACCGTGATGCCAACACAACATTTGCATCTGCAGCGATAGCCTTAAACCTTACGACTTCCAAGAATTTTACTGAACGCCATATGAGTATAACTGCAGATAGCATGGCTTTCTGGGTTGAGAAAAGAAAGGCTTCCCGAAGTCTTTAGAAGCTCAGCGGCCTAACTTCACGGTAATTTTGCTTATTTTACCTCCCCGTGTTAACTACCGGGTACTATTCTGCTCATCCGGGCGTGACGTGCACAAAGGAAATAACAACACTATAATGCTCTGTCGGAAAACTCACTGAACGAGTATCAGAAGTCTTACATGAGCCCCTCCTAAAGACGACGTATGGAGGATGAATCCACTAGACTGAATCAACGGCAACGACAACAGTCAACTTGGCACATAACTTACTTGAGCTAACTCGACAAATTTGTAGCTAAGGTCAGTGAGGATTTTTTAGGACTTGTCAGGGTCCTGAAGTAGAGATGGTGGCGGATGAACACTCTATGGACCAACGACAGCTCTCCCATACCCGAAATAGAAGATCCGGCCTCTTTCCTCCAAGGAGTCCAATAAAGGGCCTTGACCTCCAGGTTGGGGATTGTACGCCGGAGTAACTGTCCGACTGCGTAAAACATATATAGCGAAACAACAACAAGCCTCGGATACGAATGATTTTACTGTTGACGAACCAAGGAAACAAGGACAACGAACTTTGGATCTCTACATGGAATGTTAAGTCCCTTTACAGGCCGCGTGTAGCCGAACAGTTAGCGGAGGCCCTGAACTGCTATAAAGCAGACCTAACTGCCATCCAAGAAGTGCAAAGGGATGTACCCGTGCAAAAAAAAACAGAGCTTATTTGGATGTGGATTCGTCGTCGGCCGGAGATTTAGGCAAGAAGTCTTCAGTTTCAATTATGTGAACGAGCGTCTTACGATAATCCGCATCAAGGCTAAATTCGCCAACAGTATCCTAATATGCGCGCATACACCCACGGAGGAGAAAGACGGCGACACCAGACGACAGAGGTTCTACGAGCTCTTAGACAAGACATACAAGCAGTGCCCTAACTATGATATTAAAATTGTTTTAGGTGATTTTAGTGCAATGATAGGAAGAGAGGGCATTTTTGGTGGTAGTACTGTACAGTAAAGTAAGGTACAGCCTGCACAACACCGAGGGGCCAATATTGATTCGGACCACTACCTTGTTGTAGCCAAACTATGGCTTTGGATATCATAAACTCCGCCAAGACAAGTAAATACTGTGAGGAAGTTTGACATCGGAAGGCTAAAATCGCAAGAGATCACAAGATCCTCCTCCGATCGAGTCTCTCTCAATATCTCAAGAGGCTTTAGCAGTCAGCATCAAGCATTGCCAAAAAGCCATCAGAGACGCTGCCTCTGATGTGCTTGGATTCACCCGACCACCACAATGAAACACTGGTTCGACGGCGAGTGCCGGCAAGCACATGCAGTGAAAAAAGAGGCTTATAAAGCGGGGCTGCAAAGAAGAGCCCAGAAGTAAGAGCAGTCGAGGCTGAGGATATGGAAGAACTACTTCTGCAGACTGTTAAACGGCGATAACAAATTCAGTCCCGCTTTCTGGCAGAATGAACCATTCAACCTGGACAACGAAAATCCATAATTCTGTCTATCCGACCTGGACGAAGTGAAGCTATATTTAAGTACAACAAAGCCGCTAGAACAGATAGCTTAACCGCTGAGCTATACAAAGCGGTAGGCGATGAGTTCGTAAGAAACATGCAACAACTCATCTGTAAAATAGCCTGATGAATGGAACTTCCAAGGAGGCCTTCTAAACTGCGCCAACTACAAAGGTATTGGTCTTCTTAACATCACTTACAAGATCTTATCTGCCGTGTTGTGTGAACGCCTGGAGCCTTTCGTCAATTACTTAATTGTTCCCTATCAGTGTGGCTTCAGGCCAGGAAAGTCCACCATCGTTCAAATATTCACACTGCTGCAGATCTTGGAGAAAATCCAGAAAAGCGATGCGCTGTCATGTGACTTCTTCAACATCGTCCTTAAAAGAATAGTGCAAAACTCAAACGCTAACACACTATCTTTCAAAAATCCGTCCATCTACTCGCCTACGCCGACGACATAGACATAATCGGCAGAACTTAGCAGAACTTACTCACTTTCGTGAGTATTGAGACGGAGACGGCGAAGATGATTTTGGCGGTTAATGAGGGCAGGACAGAGTATATGCTGCCATCAAGAAAGAACACCCAACACCGACGTCTTGGATAGAATGTCATTAAAGACCGATATAACTTTGAGGTGGTTAAGGACTTCGTCTACCTAGGCTCCGCTATGTTGTTGCCAATCGCTGTTTCTTTGGCCTAAGAAAGCAACTGAATAGCAAAGCCCTCTCTCGAACAACTAAAGTGATCCTTTATAGGACCCTAATCATGCCAGTCTTTCTCTATGGTGTAGAGGCATGGACTCTATCAAAAGCGGATGAGGTTACTCTTGTTTGTTTTGAGACGAAAATTCTTCGAGTAGACGGTTTATGGAAAAGGAGATACAACGACGAACTGTACGAGCTGTACAGCGACATCGATCTAGCCAGAAGAGTAAGGTACAACGACTGAGATGGCCGGGTCATGTAAAGCGAATGGAAGAGAATGCTCCAAACGAAAGATCTTCGAATTCACAAACCGAGGGACCGAGACTCAGGTGGCGCAAGCAAGTGGAAGGGGACCTTAACCAACTTAGCGAAACTTGAGACTGCTGGCCAAAGATCGTGCTGGATGGAGACTCTTTTTGGTTGAGATCCAGGTTCACCCCAGACTGTAGATCCACCTTAAGTAAGTAAGTAAGAGTATTCTCCACCATCATTCTGTGCAATCTGACGAACTTGGCGGAAATGCTGAAACTACCATATATGGCTCTGTACAGCTCGCCTCTATAGATATTGTCACATGAGGCCTTGAAATATGTGAAGAAATGGTGTGTAATGATCCGGGCTTCTTGGAGTTTCATTAGGATCGTAGTATAAATATATTCCCACTTTTAAGGCCTTTTTAGACCAGAGCCTAAACGGTTGAGGGCGCTCAAGCAATAAAGCAGACAAAGTCTGCTGATCGTTTTGTCAATCGATATTGTGATCCCATTGACAATTAACCCGCTTCGGGGATATGGAAGCTTTCATTGAGTCATTTACGATTCATTCGTCACAATCTCTGTTTCAATAATGACTAGTTCTGCAGGATCTTTATAGACCCAAATTCCAAAGGTAAAAGTGTTTCTCATGCTGACTATTGATGTCACTATTCATGCAGTCACAAGGTTTAGTCCGTTCGAACACAACAATCAGAGTTGCTCCTTTCTTTTTACTTTGTGGAAGTAAAGCAAAGTTGAACAAGACCAGTACCAAGTAGTTACCACGAAAAAGTAAGATAAGAGCAATCGATAAAAAGTCATAGTTCCTTGTTTTTAGGGGGGAGGGGATATGAGACTCATGCAATTTTTGGTATCAAACCAACATAATACTCATTAAAACCCCTTTCCTGTCGCGTGACTTGAATCCTCCATGGAACTAAGTTGAAGTCACCATTCCGGTTTCAACAAAACTTTACCAAAGTACCGAATAATCTCGTCTCATAGCGTGTCTGGAAGATACACACCGCAAGCACCTTGAAGAGTACCATGATATTTTTATACAGAGCTCCCATAGCAACTGTTCGTCGAGAGGCCTGGTTTTTAACTCGGAGGTTTCAGCGAAGCAAAAATGTGCACTAACAGTACCCCCACTTTAGTTATTCATTTTGAAAACGGCACACATGTGATCGGTACAATGTCTTGTTGATAGCTCAAATGAGTTAGCGGTCAAAGATTACGCGTGAGGTGGTGAGTCGCCGCCTATTCATTGGTTTTTCTTTTTATGAGTACCAAGCTCAGCCATTGCCCAACTGTCGCTTCCGTTTTGCGCAAGCGAAAAACGTACGCTTGGCGGTAACGTCCCACGTCCCAAAAGAAGCTAAGTGAAGTTGTTATTACTCCAGTCATTAGCGTAGCACGGTGTGTGTCCACCTACCTACATTCTCCTCATTACATTGCTTCCGCCAATTTGCCAACATTCTACTATATCATGCCTTTCGCTTTCTTGTTCGGTTTCCAGCGACAGAGATTTCACAGCGCTCAATATGCGCACGCTATCCAGAAAGAACAAATGCGTTAAACCGAGGAAAATACGTTCGCACCTCGGTGCTATCATAAGGGGCATGTAATGATAGGTTACTGCTGACCGGTCTGAAAGGGGAGGACTTCTAGGTGATTGCTCTAAAAAAATCGAATATATTTCGCAGATCACATTTCTATTGTCATCACACAAAAGTGTTGTTGTGTAGTTCAAAAATTTGTCTTTGAAGTTCACAGCGATGGCTTTAAAATATCCGAAAATATAAGTGCGGAAGTCTTTCGTGAACGTAGTACTATGTCTCCTTAATTGTTTGTGGTAGAGTGAAATTGGTAACTTTATACGAGGCGATTTGTAGACTGGATTTGTACTCGACAGACGGAAGTCTAATGCGAGCCTGATGCGAGCATAGGCAGAAAAATTGTGTTACGGCGTCGTCATCATCCGCAACCCGCTATCAAGCGTCGTAGGATGTTCTGTCACAAATTCCTTAGATGCAAAGAAAAACGCATAAGGGACGACAGAAGTCGTTTTCTTAGAGACGTCGGTAAACATTCGTTCTGCCCACCGGCATCCTGGATAGTTATGCTATCTGCAGTTACAAGCACATGGAACATTGCTGGACTAACTGCTCAGATTCGGGTCTTGACAAATTCCCAAGTTTTCCTAACGGGGAGTTAGGAATTTGTCGCTCTTTAATAAACATCAACGTTGTATTGTGAATCTGTTTTGAAGCCTTCTTTGAAAACTACATTTCCTTTCAGGCACAGGTTTTGGCTAAAAACATAGAGCAAATCTGTTTTGTACTTTCACAACAACGAGAATTTTGATGTCATAGCATCAGATGGCAGGATCATGAGACCAGAGTCAGAATTAGAGTTTTCATCTTCCTTCTTCTAGTAAAGAGAAGAGCCTCAGTTTCGAGAAGAGTGACTGAAATATCAGGCCTAGCACTTTAGAGCAAGCAGACGCTAGACGTTATCCAGCAGACAGTACAGCTACATCATCTGTTAACGCCTGAGCGAAGACGCTAGAAGCATTGAGGAATTTAAGCAGTGAGTTGACTAGAATGCACTATACTATTGAAGACAGGGTGGGCCTTGCGAGCAACCCCTGTTCACCCTCTATTCACCAGCATTGTTCCTATCCACAAAAATCTCGATTCGTCTATGACATTTGCTGTCTTTTCAAAAGCACCTTTAATATCGAGTGTGCTTTAAATTTGCCAACATCATGGACAGGGAATGCATTCATAGATTAGTTTTGCATGCATCATCTCGACCATACCATCCGTGCCCTTCAACACCAAGAATGTCAGACTGATGTGTCTAAGGCTCTTGGCGAACGTTTTGTCACCTTTGAGGATTTTCAGGATAAAAGCTTCTCTTATTGTTCGCCAGTGCGGAATGTATGCCCGTGCCAGGAGAGCAGTGTAAATTCACTTTTTCTAGAATATCTAATGATGGATCAGTCTATCACCACATCGAGACAGATAGCAACCACGGCATTTCAAGTGTTTTTAAGTGTTTATAAGTTTTCGATTTTCCTTACGTAGTCCCTGTATAGTTCCACCATAGTTCCTGGTTGGTACATCAACTCAAAACACTTAGAGATTCCTCTAGCTTTAGTTCTTAGTTTAGGCAGAGCATTGACGGAATTATCGAATTTCTTCTTGAAGCGTGTCTAGTTGGTTTTTCGCGAATTCATTCTCTTCAAAAAGGCAGAGACCTCGCAACATATTCCCAGTATGTGCATGGAAAACCCCGACAGTAGTCACCAGACGGTAGTCTCCTTACTTGTGTTTAGTTGGTTACTTATGGTCTTACTTTCATACAAGAATTTTCTTTGAAGGCCTACATTTTTGATAGCTTAGCCAAACGATAGCTTGAAGTAACGAAGATGATTGCTCTACGTTGCCTTTGCTACTGCTTCAAAATGTAAAAAGAAATCTCAGTTCGTTAAGATAATGCAATGTCCGACTATCTACTTTCTTCTTAATAGCTGAAAACGTATGAATTGAGAAGAATAAGAATGACCAATGAAACTCTAGAGCCAACTCAGTATTTTCGTTGTTAGTTAGTCCGTCAGTAATCAACGCAATCAGTTCAGTACCACTGAGAAAAGTGTGCTTCCTAGAGGTTTATCATTTGTAACAGGGGTAATCCCAATTTCCCATATAAATAATTCACTTAATCAATCATCATAGCTTACGGCTACAGAATCAATATATTAATGCTCCTTTCTTCCGTCCTTTTTGTTGCGATTGAAATTACCATCATTTCTATATTTCAATCTCGAATCTCGAGTCCCGAATCAATTCACTGTACCCTAACCAGTCCTTTACCAAAGTTAATTCGGTCTTTCAACTTTTTCTATTTAGACTTAAGTACCATCTCTACTCACTGCCGCAAATCAAAGTTAGTACCAACTTTCTGAAGGATATGTCTCAACATTGTTACAAAATTTATTCTCTTCAACTTCAAGTATCCGAGACAGCAGTCAGAGATATGTCTATGTGCTCGTTGATTCAATTTTATGTCAAAAATAAAAAATAAAAATAATAATAATGAGAACGATAAAAAAAAATCCCTGATTTAAGCACAATAACCGCCTACACGTTCGTCACGATACTCAATGGAAAATTATTCTCAAATTATTCACATGCATCACGCACACAGTACGGCCTTGACACATGAATGAAATAAATAAGAGTATTTCGTACAACTCATCAGCTCCTTATGTGAATATCAACTAAAATAAATCCAACCTTGAACCATAACCATAGATCCCAGGACCAACATCGCAGACATTTCCAACAGGACTTAAAGCAATAAACAAATTCGTTAGACGAACCTTGACTGCGCGACATAACAATAAAGAATTAAGGTTCAAGGAAGGCCTCAGTCCGACTATGATTTTTCTAGTTTCAGTCCCTATATGGAGACTTTTTTCCGCCAAAGTTTCGAAATTTCGCTATACACCCTTTAAAGAATGGAAAACCAAAAAAAAAAAACCTCTTCACCATCAGCTGAGATATCTAATCCACCTCCACTGTACCAACAATATTTTCCTGAACTCCTAAAGATATGCACTCATTTCGATCGAAATTGAGTGAAAGTGCGATGAAGTAAAGTTTGTGTGGCGTCGGGAGAACGAACATGCGCAGCATGTACCTCACTCATCGGACCGAATCGACTTCAATCCACCGCATTGAAAATGTATTTTCGAAATGAACGTTGAATTTTCGAAAATACTTTTCACAACATGTTGATAGGAATTAAGTGTTGAGTTGAGTAAAAACTGGGACAACTTCCACTCATTCTATTGTTGAAACTGAGTCCAATGAGGGTTGTTGTGGATTTGTTGTGGATTGTATCTAATCCACCACCATGCCACATCCATTGTACCTGCTATAAATCAGAAAATGCTCATTCTGACGCCTCTCCATTATCATTATCCTAGTTTCTCTCTCCTTTGTCGAGCAATAAAAACGACATATACCTACCATACCTTTCAGGATAAGCCTTGTAATATCATCCTCAATTTCATGGTTTTTTCTGTTGGTTTCTTTATTGCTGTGTTAGGTACATATATATGTGTGCATATTCGTTCGTACTTGTATCCTGTGGGACTGTGTGTCAATGGCTAACGAGACTTTGATTGTTCGCATTATTAAAACTCTCCTCCATTCCAGAAGGCCTTTACTGTATCCATCTTTGTTCGTGTTTTGAATCCTTTCTACCTCATGATGACGATAACTGCCGCCTAATGTCAAACGAACAGAATGACTTCCATCCAGGAGATGGAAGATGGTCATAGTCTTTGCAATAGAGCCTACTCCAGCTTGGCGAACATTTCCGGCCAAGGACTCCGAACTGTGTGTAATACTCTAGTATATGTCGTACACACTCGTCGCATTATCGTGTATTTTGACGAATATCCTGGCGATAGTATTACATCAAGTTCCGAAATGAACCATAAGAGGAACAAAGCATCGAAACGTGACCAAATCAAATTTAATGTTTTCCTATTTTTCTACGTTCTACGTAAGGACTCAGCTTTAGGTTCAGTCTTAGCTCGACTCCATTACAAGACCACCACCAGCTACAGCTCAGCATTGTACGTACATTTATCCTTCAACATCACCTGTTCTCTCTCCGTGAAGATACGAGTATGTTCGTATCCTTGCTCTTCCTGGAGTTCTGAACAAAAAAGCCAAAAAAAGAAAAAAAAAAAAAGTCCCAAAGCTTACATGAAGGATTCCTTGAAAATGGGGTGGTGATTTATGGTTTCAGTAGCAATTGGTGAAATGGTTGGGATTCCAATAAAATTAGATACGTAACCAGCACATACAACCGACTTATGGAAAGGGACTGAGGTCCAAGTGTGGTGCGTAAGTTGACTACTTTCGCAGGCTTTCTGTGAGTTACGAAATGCGACGCATATTGACAGTTCCAGAGTTAGCTGGGAGATTTCCTGGTGCTTTGGGAAATTACATTTTTTTTTCACTCTTCTTCTCAGAGTTGTCTTGTTTCTTGTTTCGTTTCCTCAATTTATTTTTTTTTTGTCCTTTGAATAGACATTTACACATATCTACAGACATGGAAGTGGACAGAGTGGGTGGTGTACGCGACAAGTACGAGAACCAGCAGAAAGGAAACCTTAAAGAAAATTTATATTTATGAATTTGATATCCTGTCGGAGAGTTGGAAACGCCATTTCACTTGTAAAGGGAGAGATTCTAGGATTTAAAATCTCGTAAGTGGCATAATGGCCAACTGATGTTTTTTTTTTTTTTTTTTTTTTTGGAAGGTCTATCAACAGTAAATACAAGAAGGACTTTCATTTTGTATCTCGAAGAGTTTTTGTTTTGGGTGGGGACAGCTTAAGTATTTTGAAAAAAAAAAAAAAACGTATCGCTAGCGATATCAACGGTTATGACTTAAGTACTCTTATTCAAGTCTATTGTCTAGGCAGTGAACCGTAGAACAGATATGGGCAATGAGTATACCCCAAATGACCGATGAAGCTGGAGGCAGGTTCAAGCTAATTGAGAGTTCTTGTTGCATTTCCACTAATGGCAATAGGCTCAAGTATGACCGAAATTCCAATTCCAATTCGGGTGCCATTTGGGTATAGGCTAGGAGCACATCAAAAAGTTGTCATTTGAGTGGTTGAAGGACAAAGAATAAACGAAAACTGAAGAACAATTAAACTTTTGGTATCTGCATTTCTTTGAGATTTATGGTTTACAGCAGAGATTTTCTTCAATTCTCTTACTCAATTACTTAGGTGGCGCTAAGGTGAACATAGGCCTCACCTATAAATCCTTTCCAGTTACTCTGGCCTTCAGCTAACTGCCTCCAGTTACGCTCTCCAAGTCGGTTGTGAACCCTCACCTAAGGTGAAGTCTTTCTCTACTACGTTGTCCCTCTAGATTAGATTCAAAGATTTGCGGGCCAGAGAATTGGTGTACATTCCCTCTACATATCCTTGCCATCTCAGCCGACTGATACATAGTTTTCTGACTCGATCAATGTCGCTGTACAGCTTATAGTTCATTCGTTGAATCTTCTCCTCAAAAGTCCGTTAATAGAAATGGGACCGAATGTTTTTCGAAAGATTTTTTCCTCGAAGATACTGAGAATAACTTCATAGATATCCATTCGTAGAACTAGGATGATCGAGGTTTCCTTAGTTTTTCGGGATAGGGCTTTACTACTCAATTGCGTTCTCAGCTTAAGGAAACAGCGATTGGCAGAAGTGATTCTTCGTTTTATTTCTCCTGAGATATTCTAGGGAGAAAGTCCTTTACTAACTCGAAATTAAAGCTCTCGCTTGTGGCATTCTGTCTAATTCGTCGATGCTGTGTGTGTCTACTTGATTTTACACTCATTTACCGCTAAACCCATTTAGGCGGCCGGTGGCAGCCCGCTTAGTTCTCTCTATAATGTCGATAATATCGGCGTACGCTGATAAAGTGATAGTGGGTATCGGTTTGGATTTTTTGAGTTTTTTTTCCAGGATCTGCCGGGGTATGAAGATTAGGTCGACTGTGGCCTTTTCTGATCAGAAACCACACTAATAGGGGCCAAGCAGGTTGCTGACGAAGGATTTCAGATTTTTACACAATATGACAGATAAGATCTGGAAAATCGAGTCCTTGTGCACAATTTCTACTTTCGAAATGAAATAGTGAACTGGCGATTGGAGAGCTCGAATTTCATCTATTTCAGTGATGAGAATATAGCAAACAATATCATCGCCGATGAAAGGGTACTATTCTCGTTCATTTCGAAGGAAGAACTCCAAACGATGTTCGAACCACTTAAACAAAATAAATAAATTGCGCGACAGCCCGATGTGGTCCAAGGATAAGCTTCTCGCACTCATTTGTGTTTCTCACTTTTTTTTTGAGAATTTTTACACTCCTGAGCAGGGCCTACTGCTTATTGCCGGTTCCGAACGGCTCTCTTGAGAAGCTTTTTCATAGGCAGAATTTGACTTTCGGAGGCTTGCCATTGACCGCCGAAAGGCTGATGACGATTTTGAAAATTTTGCTGTTACGCCCAGTGAGTCAACCATCACGTCATCGCCATCACTTATTTCGATGAAATACCGAACATTGTGCCTCGACATCTGTTACTAGCAGCGGTGGACATTTATATCACCATGTTATACCCATTATCCAGCGCTTTAATCCAAAGATTGAGGTCATCAATAGAGCATACCATTCTGTTTGTCTGTAGGACAACACGAATAGCCACTTGCTTGTCGAAATGTAGTAAAGGACCTTGTAGTGTGGCTTGATCAATATCTATATCTTAACAAACATATAGTGTTGCTTTGGCCATAGCCAAAGGTAATTTTGCCCTTGCAAAGAGACTGCTTTAAAGCAGCCAACTCGATGCGAGGTTCAGGTGATCTGCTACATGACCCTTATTCGGTCTGTGCGTGTAAAAAGTGATTCGACGTGAGGTTTGATTTATAATGTAAAATAAAGCACATAAATTTGTAAGTGAACTTAATTATTGGTTAAAAAAACAATTCATGGCATCTACTTTTTAAAAATGATATCATGTAAACATTGGCGACGACTACATCTGAGGTGGTCCATTCAGAAGGTCCAATTTTAGGCGACTCATTCGAGCATAGCGAATGGTATCTTGCGGATAACACGAGCTATGTTGTTTTCCAAAGCGTCAATCGTAGCTGGCTTATTTCCGAAGACCTGAGACTTTACATATCCCCAGAGAAAATAGTCCAAAGGTGTGATATCGCACTACCTAGGCGGCCAATTTACCATAGCAAAACGTGAAATTAAATGCTCACCAAAATGATTTCTCAACAAGTCCATTGCTTGACGCGCTCTATGGCTCGCAGCGCCGTCTTGTTGAAACCAGAGCTCACCGAGACCATGTGATTGAATTTCAGGAAGCACATAGTCCGTTTACATGGCGTGATAACGATTACCATTGACGATAACACTCTGATTTGCCTCATTTTTGAAGAAATATGGATTAATGATTCCACCAGCCCATAAACCATACCATACCGTTGTTTTAAATGGATATAATGGTAATATAGCTCAAATCAGCTCAAATACGGCAATTTTGTTTTTTAACGTATTTATTGAGCCAGAAATGGGCTTCATCACTGAAAAAAATTTCACGATAAAACACCGGACTTTCATGAGTTTTTCCAGAGCCCATTCACTAAAAATATAACGCAAATTCGAGTCGCCTGGCTTCAATTCTTGCATAAGTTGAATTTTGTACGCTTTTAGGCCGAGATCCTCACGTAAAATACACCAAGTTGTTGAATACGCCAAGCCAAGCTGCTGAGAATGACGACGAATCGAATCGTCACAGTCTTCGCGTACACTCTCAGCTACAGCTGCTATAGTCTCTTCACTACGTGCTGGATGTAGTCTAACCGGTCGAGTATCATCCACTAATGTAAACAGGGAGTCAAGTTTGAGAATGATATTGGCAATAGTGGTTTCAGTAAGTCGATTATGCGCATCGTAATTTCCTCGAATCGTACGATTCGAGCGTTCTCACAGAACGCAGCTAAACAATTTAGAGACACTGTTGTGGTGTAAGTCTTTCTGTAATGAATTGATAGACGATATTAAACTAAAATGACAAAACAGTTTGAGAGGAGTCACGCGTGATCTGTCAAACCTCAAGATGAATCACCCCTTATTTAGACGTCCCATGTGGTTCAACGTGAGAGCAGGTTGATTGCAAAAGTTTCGGGTGTTTGAGAGAGCTTGTCTTCACTTATACAGAACACCAGAGTCTGATTATATAAAATTCTATCGCAATGAGGTTTTGCACAATAGGACGAACCTAATAAGAGTGAACAATTTCGTCATTAAGTTGATTCGAAGGCACATTACAAGAACAACCTGATCTCTGGGGCTTATCGAATAGCTGCGGACAGGCGACTCAACTACGACAGAGCCTTCGCACATGGCAGTGTGGAGCGTCTCCGGTTCAATAGGGCGGTAGGGAGTCGTGACTGTCTAGTTAAAGAAAGAAGAAGCTTCGTCGTCTAGTATCTCCAGTACTAGGTAGCTCTATAGAAAGCAAAGTTGGTCAGCCTAATTTCTTTTTTAGCCGTGGTTAGCTCACATAGATTTAAGTAAGATTAGGTTAGACTTAAGAAAAAAAAAAAATATAAAAGAACAAAGCGGTGGGTGACTTCCTCTAAAATAAGGAATTATCCGTAAAAAAAAAAAGATTTTTAGTTGCATGTATAGTAGGTTTGTAGATTAAGTAGATTAGGATTTATTTTTAGATTTTATAGGTTTAGTTTCTAAGTTTTATATTAAAACAAAATAAGTCCATGTTGGTAAAAACTTCATGAAAACCTTGAGTGTGAGTCTGACATCGCCATTCGTTAAAGAAAGACTGCAAGTTCGCACTTTGAAAATACATTTAAGATCTGATATACGAAATATAGTTTTTAGAAGCGGCTCTTGCTCACAACAAGAAGTTCCAGAAGAGCTTTTTCCAAACCAAAACCTACTTACTATGCATATTGCCCATACAGTCGCACTGTAAAATTTTTATAATGATTAGATTATTGGAAATTTTTTTAACTTTTAACGTTACAGAAACTAAGTTTTGTTTATTAAATTTGTTTTGTGATTCTATTTTCTATTTTTTTTATTTTGATTTATTGCATTACGAGGGCGGTCCCAGAAGTACCTGACCCAACAAAGAAAACACAAATATTTTGGAAAAAAATTTATTTATTTTTCAACATAATCACCTTTCAGCTCTATACGCCCAGCGATATTCAAAAAGTTCGATACCCTTTTTATAATAAGAACTGTCTTGCTCCTCAAAATAGCCATTAACTGCCGACATCACTTCTTCATTGTTGGAAAATATTTGACCGTTGAGCCATTTTTTCAAGTTTGGGAAGAGAAAATAATCCGAGGGGTCTAAATCTGGCGAAGAGGGTGCAAACTTTAATTCATTAATTTTGACCATTGCAATAACGGATTTGTGAACTGGTGCATTGTCTTGATAAAACGGTCTTCGCCTTCTTTGGAACCGGTTCTGCATTGTTTGGTTTGTTCTTTCGTCTTGGGTGTAAAGTGATGGACCCATGTTTCATCATCATTGTTATGAAACGGGGCAAAAATTCTGCTTTGTTGCTGTAAAATTTCGCTAAGCACTCAATTGAAACATCTTAATCCCTTCCCTTCGGGTTAGGGGTTAGAATATACCCGAGGTAAGGCATGCCTGTCGTAAGAGGCGACTAAAATCCACTGGGCCGGATTAAGGTGTTAAACGACCAGTGCCAGAATCGACCAGGTTGGGGGCCCAGTATAAAAATAGCTCAATCTCTAACGGAGCATCCGGACACTTGGCGACCTCCGGGTGAGCCAGCCTTATCTGTCTAATGCGAACCTCTTGACAGACGGACTACCTCCGCTACTCGTGGAAACTAAAATGAGTTCAAATAATATTCAAAATAATACAAATAAAAACCAGGACCCCTTTAAAAAATGCTCAACGGTCACGAGATCTCCAGCACGCGGATCGCTAGGAAAATCATGCGAAAGCAAAGACTAAACACGGTCGGTAGCTCAGGGCAATAGCATTACACCAAATAAGCTACAAAATCTCGAACGCGATCTCCGCTCTAGACTCCAAAATATGGAATTGTTCTGTGCCGAACTAAAAAATCAACTAGATGCCATTAAGCCGCAATCTAAATCTGAGTCTGAGTCTGTTTCGCTACTTGACCGCCCCGAAAACTCGAGTTTTCACACGGACGAAGAAGAACTAGTCCGCGAAACGGACTGTATACTTAAAAAAAAAGCCAGGTAAGAAGCGCAAAGCTACTTCCCCGCCTGATATTGAACAAACAAAGAAGCAAACCAGCTTAAACACTGCTGAGGTTGATAAGGCAACAAAGCAACCCAAACAAAGACCGCCGCCGCCGCCAATAAACGTTTTTGGAATCTCGGACTACAACAAGTTGCACATAATCCTGAAATCACTGTGCTAAACCGATTATAAAGTAAGACCTCGCAATAATGATACATGGACTATTAATGTCCTTAATCCAGACAACTACCGTTTGCTTTCGCAAAAATTAAATGCCGAGAAGATTCAATGGTATACCTACGAAAATAAAACGGAAAGACCCATACGCGTTGTAGCTAGAGGATTGCATCCCTCTTGCCTTAAAGAAAACATCGTAAATGACCTTTAAAATAAAGATTTTAAGATAATCGACGCAGTTAATATACTTGCGCAAAAACAGCGCAATGTTGAAATCGAGAGGACGACCCCAAGACGCGGTCTTCCCCTTTTTAGGCTAACTTTCGACAAAACCGAAAGCCTAAAAAGAATTTATGTCATAAATTCAATTTTGGGACTTGTTGTCAAAATTGAACCTCCGCGGAAAAACTCTAGGCTGATTCCCCAATGTACACGTTGCCAGGGATTCAGCCATACTCAGAGTTGTAAAAGCTACGAGATCAATTACAAACGAAGCCTTTGAAAAACGCAGGGACAGCTAGAATGAGAAATAACAACAGCGGTTCTACTCCAAAGCCTTTAAAGAAGGTAATGGTGACAAACGCTAAAATCACCAATAGCAACAACGTCAAAAATAACAATGCGCAAGTTGAAAGTGGAAAAACTGTACATCACCGGATCCTGCCTCAAATGTGTTATCAGTAATCCTAGAGAGACTAGAAGAACAGACTAAAATAAATAAGATAATAGTCGAACGGCTTCTTAAGTTCGAAGCCAATTTCTGTAACTAATTATGGCAATGAAGCTCAATATACTTGCGTGGAATGCCAACGGGCTACAAAAAAGGCTTGATGAACTAAATATTTTCATGCAGGAAAAAGTAATTCCGAAACTCACCTGGCAACAGAATCGCGCGTGGAACTAAAAGGTTACCGCGACTACCACGCTCATCATCCATCGGGAAACGCAAGAGGCAGGTCATCCCTATTCATAAGAGACTGCATTGAACATATTTTGGAAGCAATAATTGAACTTGACAAATTTCAAATGACCGTGGTGCACGCTAAAAATAAAAATTACTCTTTTAATATATCCTCAATCTATTGCCAACCGCGCTGCAAAATAGAAAAACAAAAATTTATTGACCTATTCAACTCTCTTGTACCAATCTTCATTATTGGTGGCGACTTTAACGCGAAGCACACCTTTTGGGGCTCAAGATGTATCTCTCAAATAGGCAAAACTCTTTACAGGGCTGGTATGGAATGTGGTTGCTATTTCTACTCAACAGCAAGCCGACATATTGGCCCTCGGATGTCGCCAAAACACCCGATCTAATAGACTTCTTTATCAGAAAAGGAGTAAACGCTAGTTACGTCAAAGTTGAAGAGGGCTTCGATCTTTCCTCCGATCATTCTCCAGTTATCCTCTCACTATGCGAATCCTCTGTTAAGAAACAAAGACCACCCAGATTAACTAACAGCAAAACTAACTGGGAAGATTTCCGAATAGACGTTGTAGACAATACTGAGTTGAAAGTAGCACTTAGAACGCCGTATCAACTTGAAAGCGGTTGTTTGCTTTCAAACAAGCAAGCGGCCTGGAAAAACACTTCCCGCGAATCGAACAAAGTTACCAAAGTCGGCATCAGATATCCACCGGAAATCAGAGAAATGATAAGGAAGAAACGAAGAGCGCGGAAAAAGTGGCATGAAACCCGTGCACCACAAGATAAAACGTCCTTCAATAGGCTCTGCAACTTGTTGAAAAAATCGATCAAGGACTTCAATAATCAAGGTATTAAACACTACCTTGAAAGACTCACAGCGACAAAGGATACCAACTACTCCATATGCAGAGCCGTTAAAAGTGTTCGAAAGCCCCAAATACACGTGGCGCCAATAAGAAGAAACCAGGATGACTGGGCGAAAGAAGATAAGAAAAAGCTAATGTTTTCGCCGACCATCTTGCAGAAACGTTTAAACCATTCGACGGGAAAGTGCTTCTAGAGAATGTCAATACGCTAGATGTGACGACAAACTTTCCAGTAGAAAAGGCTACACTTAGGGAACTTAGACAAGTTATAGACAAGCTTAAGCCCAAGAAAGCCCCGGGATATGACTTAATAACGGGAGAAATACTTAAAGCGTTGCCGAAAAAAGGTTTGCTAAAGCTGCTCTATCTTATAAATGCCAGCATTAGATTAGAGCATGTACCGCACCAGTGGAAAGTAGCCGAAGTTATTATGGTTCCGAAACGCGGTAAACCGCTGACTGAAGTCAAGTAATATAGACCAATATCGCTTCTCCTGATTACATCGAAGGTCTTTGAGCGAATCCTTCTTAATCGTCTTAAACCAATTACCGACACAAATTCTCTCTTACCTGATCATCAATTTGGCTTTAGAAGCCAACATTCTACAGTTGACCAAGTAAGTTAGTCTGTTCAAGCGCATTCCTTGACGTTACGCAAGCCTTTGATAAGGTATGGCACGAAGGCCTAAAATATAAACTCCGACAAGCCCTACCTCAGAAATTGTCTTGTATTTTAGGTTCATACCTGGAAGACCGACTCTTCCGTGTGAGACACGGAAACGAATATTCCACTTTAAAGACAATAAAGGCGGGGGTGCCGCAAGGAAGTGTACTTGGCTCTCTGCTATATTTGCTTTTTACCCGTGCTATACCGCAAACGGACGACACTGTCCTAGCCACATTTGCTGATGACACTGCCATTTTGGCTAAAACAGTCGAAGAAGCAACTGCCAAGTTGCAACGTGCCCTTACACGGATTAACAATTGGACAAAGACTTGGCGAATCGCGCTTAATGAAAACAAGTCTGTCCACGTAAACTTCACTCTCAAGAAAATTGAGAATCCACCGGTGTTTATCAACGCAGTACGAATTCCTTACGCGAACGAGGCCAAATATCTCGGTATGACAATCGACGCTAAACTAAAATGGAGAGCACACGTCAAGAAAAAACGTGAAGAGCTTGAAATCAAATATAAAGATATTTACTGGCTTATTGGAAAGTATTCCAAGCTTAGCTTAGAGAACAAACAGCTGTTATACAAGCAAGTGCTAAAACCGATCTGGACATATGGTGTACAACTTTGGGGTTGTACTAAAAATAGTTACATTAATGTATTACAGACATTCCAAAAGACAGTTCTTCGAGGTATTGTTAATGCGCCGTGGTACTTTAGAAACGATGATATCCACAGAGACTTAGGAGTCGAAAACGTTCAGAACGTAATTAAATTGTTTGCGCGAAAACATAATAATCGATTACAAGGTCATACGAATATTTCTGTTCAACAGATCCTCGACGAGACAAATTTATTGCGCTGTCTGAAAAGGACTAAGCCTCTCGATCTAGCGCGGTGATTAGCAGCGCAAAATTTTCCTAAAGTACACAGGAATTTTCAATGGAAAATCGCCTGCAGGATATCTTATAAAAAAAAAAAAAAAAAAATAAAATGCGATAGAAGAACTGCTTGTTGAGTGTGAACTCAGTCGTGGTTTGCATAAGGGAGGTGTTTTTTAGTGTGTAAGAATCTCACACTACTATAGGCTCCGGGTCTATAGTGTCTATGAAGATTTCTCACCTTCCCATGGAAAAAAAAAAAAAAAAAAAAATCTTTACGACACTGTTTTTGTTCGAGTGTGAGAAAACGCGGCACCCATCTTGCACACAGCTTTCTCATGTTCAAATTTTCAAATAATATGCGATGTACCGCACTTTTTGAAATGCCTACAATGTCTGCTAGCTCGCGCACTTTCAGTCGACGATCACCCAGTACCACTTTGTGGATTTTCTTCACCATTTCTAGAGTCGTACGGCTCGTAAGGCCTCGTTTAAACTCGTTCTACTGTTTTAAACGAAGGAGCAAACTCACCCAGAGTAGAATCAAGTTTAGATTTTATATTAGTTGGGCTGAGGCCTTTCAAATAAAAGTCTTGTATCACATAACGATGACCAATTTTCTCCATTTTCACCAATTCACTGACAACGGTCACTATTGATGGCTGCCAAAAAAGTACTAAACAACGTGGCGATTTCAAACTTGAAGCATATGCTTTATAGACTGCGTACTTTCTAATACAGTGATATTTTTAAACAACTACCGCCATGTCTTGGTCAGGCCGAGTACTTCTGGGACCGCCATCGTATATTGGGTCATATTAAAAGTTTCCGCGGTTTTTTGTCACTAGATGGTGTTGGTGTCCATTTATCTGGAAACACTAATCTGATTGTGTCAAACGAACACGTGTTTGAAAGGCCTATCACTAAAAAAGTCGATGAAATTTTGCAACCGATGGAGCAAGACTGGCACGGAAGCTGTCTAGAGGTAGCGGAGGCACTAAGCATCAACCGTTTAACAGTTTGGAATCATCTAAAATGAGCAGGCTACTCAAAGAAGCTCGATGTTTGGGTGCCACATGAATTAACGCAAAGAAAATTTAATTGACCGAATAACCATCAGTGAGACGCTGCGATGAAGCGATTCATTATGTGGGATGAAAATTGGATTAAATACGAGAATATCCAACGCAAGCTGCAAAGGCCGGTGACCGACCACAAACGACTTCAAAGTGTTTGATGAGATTGGAAGGGAATGGTCTGTTATGAGCTGCTAGAACGTCGCGAAACGAAGAATTCGATTTCCTACTGTGCACAATTCTACCGTTTGAATGAAGCTATCAAGAAAGAGCGACCAGAATTTGCCAACAGAAAGGGAGTTGTCTTCCATCATGACAATGCTAGGACACACACATCTTTGATGATCAGGAACAAATTGACGGAGCTTGGTTTAGAAGTTTTGATGCATCCACCGTATAGCTCGGACCTTGCTATGATACCATTTGTTTCGATCTTTGCAAAACTCTCTTGATGGTAAAAAATTGGCGGACCGAAGAGCCGCTGAAAATTACTTAGCCAAGTTTTTCGATGATAAGCCACAGAAGATGTACACCGATGGAATTATGAAAGGTCATAAATAAGAATGACCAATATGTACAAAATAAAACCGTATTTTTTTAAAATCTAATTTTTTGTCTATCTCATAAATTAGAGCTGACACACCTTATTTAGATTTACTTAAAAATAGGTCTTAAATCCTAGGCACCAAAATGTGTGTAGGGCATTGAATAGGACCTGATTGCCCTGTAGGTACCAAATGAAACGACCTTGCATCTTTCTATGTATTAAAAACGAAGGAATTCCTAACAAGCGCTTCTAATAAATGGCGTTCCATGTCATATATGGAAAAACTTGATATGACATGCTTATATGCATTCACTCGTATCTATCAATAAATCCGTATCTACTAGTGTCGTTTGTCTGTTATGAATCGCAATTACTTGTGCAAGATATTTCTTGAATTTCATTCTTACAATGTACAATTATCCTGCGTGACAGAAGCACTGAAGGACAGGACATCTGCGCATTGGCAAACACAAATTGATAAGAATCAAGGGTTCGAGTAATAACTGAAATTGTTTGCCATCAATTGAATAAAAATTAACTGCCGTCTGTTCCCCGTCCCACGGGTTGTACCTTTTCTGGTTTTTGTTTTTATTTTTCTTTTTTTGTCGGCTGTGCCAAGAGGAAAGAAATCCACAACACAATCACCCATTTGCAATTTAAAACCTCTATCGATTGATCCCGTTTTTCGTTCCTCTTTTCTCGTTTTTCAGATGCATTGTATTTATTTATGCTCCGACATGCCAACTTGGCAATGCCCACGGCCACAGTTCGAACACACAACTCCAATTACAGACAGCGCAAACATATTGTAAGCCCCGAGCTAAAGATTCGCAAAATAAAAAGAAAAAGGATACGAAGAAGGGCGATCCTCACCTGGCCTCTTTTTGTTGGTCTTTCATCTGACAATCGATTCACCGATGTGGACATGGACAAAGGCAAAGACTCCTTGGGATTATGAATGAAAATTTATTCATATTGTCGGGATGAGGATCAAGAGAGGATCCGACAACACATTGGCATTCCTTCATGTCGTGTTCTGGCATGTCGTTTGAACGAGATGATGCATTGGTCGGTTCTTGCTTGAATCGGCATCCTCCGATGATGTCTTTAATTTGCGGTCGAAGTATATAGTAGAGGATCGAAGAAACGACAAACAAAACAACTGCAATCTTCATTGAGAAGCATATGGTGCAGAAAATCGCTCTGCAGGATACGACTATGATTGAGCCGTGCGTTAGGGAATTGCTTTGAGTTTTTTTGCGCCGCATTGGGACATGGCGCAGATTAAAGTTCTAATAAGACCAATGATATGGGTGGTCTGCACAGTTGGTGACAAGGTAACGTACTCGTATTAAGAATGAATCTCAGCACCTTGCATTGGCAGTAGCACAAAACAGCAGGAGGCTGGCAACCAAGGCAACTTGGTGGTCGGGGTGGTGAGCGCTTCATTATAACTAATGTGACGTGGCGCGAGTTCTTTGAAACTAAAATTAAAATTAATTGCTTGTTTCGACAAGAATACGGTCAAAGTTACATGCCGATAAGTTTGACAGATTTTGGCAACAGTTTCCATGCCATTTCTTTTGATTTCTTCCACCGCATAATGCGCAACAAGTAAACAATTTAAGTTTTGTAGATTTTAATTTGAGTAAAACGCTCGGGAAGCGTAAATCATTGAGGTGGCACAGACGCCCTTCTGCGCCCTTCGCGCATGCTTTATGATTGGATGCAGCAATGCTTACAATGCATTTAGTCCTGCTAAAAGTTTAACTAGAATCCGTGCGTTTCGACTATTTGAGGGAAAATTACAGCTTCGTTCCAGCTCTAAATCTAAAAATAAGGCACCAAAACTTCTTAACAAATGCAAGCCAGTCATTTACACTTGGGCACTGTAAGTTCGTAAAGCTCCTATCCTATTGAGTGGTCCTGCGTCATCACTCGAAGAATGCTGGATTAGAATACCTTTTTTCGATATGCGCTTTTCTGACGCTAATGTTCCTTCTTCTAAGAAACTCTTACTTTTTCAGTTGGAATGGAGCACTCAGACTAGTCTTAGCCTTAGAAAGTCTTAGTCTCTACTAGAAAGATCTGCGATAGTTTCCGTAAAAGCTGTAACTCCTGCCGAGTACCTGCAACCTGATGTAAACGAAGACCAGACACTGGCTGATATATTAATCCTTAACATGGGTGTTTAGCAAAAGTAGCCTTTCCTACTGCACCAAGCTCTTGGAGGCGTCCGAAAGAATCCGTTTGATCTGTCGATATCGTGGAGAGCAAAGTTTTCTGCAGTTATCATCATCAAAATTCGCGTGTTTTACCTAAGATCAATTCCTTTTAAACGGAAGATGGTCCATGATATCAATATCAAGAGGATGGAGGTTTATCAGTGCATCTAGAGCAGAGCTAGATCGTAGCAATGACGTGTTTTCGTGTAAGCTTGTGTCACTTGACAGCACATGATAGAATATATTTGACATTATCTTAGCCGTGTATAAAGTTCCTCATCTCTGCCAACAGTCCAACATCGCCTTGGAGGGGAAGAAGCTCAAAGAAGTCTTTTATCCAAGTTATGTGACTACTCCGGTGACCTAGTCTGCACTCCATCTAGTTCGGTTTTTTGCAACGTGCTTCAGCACTTTCCGACTTTTTCCAAGTGTCCTTGACTCCTTCTCAATTATCCGTGCAATGTTTGCCTTGATCGGCGAGCTCTTCTTCTTACCCGGGTAAGCGGGTTGCATTGCATGGTGTGCTTTCCAATTAAATTTTCTTCGCACCTTAAGGTGTGACCAATCCATAACCATTTCCTTCTTTTTATAGTGGTGCCTGGAGCGCTTCCTTTGAGATTCGGTTAAGCCAAAATACTCTCAAAGTGATGCATAGACTCTGTTTATGTAGGATTGTAGCTTTTGAGTAATTGCTGTGGACAGCTTAGTCTTAGTGTTGTAAACATTGCTTTTTCACACCTTAAATAACATTTCAAAGTCTGCTTCCAAATTCCCGATTCTTCTACTAACATAGAGTTAGGTGCCGCCGCCGGTCGAGATGGTAGTTCCCAAATGTGGAAAGCTCTAAACTTTCTCGACTTCCTGTCCAGTAATTTTCAGTTGGAATAAAGAGTTTGAAAAACCAAGGACTTTGGTCTTAGCTGCACTTATTTTAAGCCCATCAGCGTTATCAGGATAATTCATATAAAATGTCACAGTCCGTTGAACAACTCTGCTTTTCTCGGACAGCCCTGCGCGGTTATTATCACCAAGAAAAGAAGCAGTGACAGAATACAATCTTGCCAAATCTTGCTTTTGACTTCAAAGTATTCTGATAACTTACCGTTATGTAGAACACGAGATTTTGCACCTTCTTACGTAGCCTAATCATTATGTACCACATCAAGGTCCTTTAACCTCACCTGGCATCCTTCTCCGCCAGCAATTTCTCCTGAAGCCCAGAAGCAAAGTTGCCAACAAACCATCGGAGATACCGCTTTTGATGTGTTAGATGGCAACCGACCAGCACGAATGCCGAGAAATAGAAAGCAACGCTGCAAAGGAAAACTAGAGCAGTTCGAGAGCTCTTCTAGTGTTAAAGCGAAAGAGAATATTAAGTAAAAACAAAGAAAAACTAAATAAACTCCTTTTTACAGAAAAATCAAAGAGGGGGGTGAAAGCTACCAGACTGGATAATATAAATGACATTGCACTGTCACTTTTAAATCGCTGCTAATGTAGCCATCTTCTTAACATTTCCGTCCACCTCGTCCAAGTCTTGCGACGAAACATAATTTGAGACTTAATGCCGCCCACCGTATCTGTCTCTATCAGGGTTGTCGATAGGATAGTTTGGAGATTGCCATTCTAACAATTGAAGAATGTGTCTGAACTGTTGCAACCTGAATTAGATCGTCGTCTCCCGAATGGACTTCAGCTATTTGACCCAATGGTCACAGAATGGGTGGAGCGCATTCATCTCGTATGAGTACAAGGTCACCAACTTGACCTGCTGCCATTTGTATCATTTCTAAAAATCTTGACGCACCCGTTGTAGCTGTTTCCACTTAGCAAGTCGGTTGGTCTTAACATCCAAAAGGTTGAGCTCAGGAACTGCGGTAAGAGGACCGCCCACCAAGAAATGCCCAGTAGTCAAAGCGACTAGATCCGTAGGATCATCAGATAGAGTGTCAATAGAGGCCTAGAGTTCAGAACTGCTTCGCCTATGATGATGATGATGTTTCATGCTCTTGAAACAGATGGATTAACTTACGAGTTGTTGAAGGAGGTTGCAGATGACTTTGTGAAGAGCATGCAATAAATCATCCAAAGGAAAACTCTGCAAAGAAAAACCTCAGTTAGTGCGCGCAAGTGCGAAGGATCACAATCAATTAAGCCTAGCTTCGTTCTGGACTGCAGAACCACCTAAGAAAGCAGGTACAGAGGGAAGCACAGAGTTGGTGTCAATATAACGCCCTATCTGTCCGAGAAATAGCGCCTCAATTAGCTGCAGCTTAGTAATATAGGTATTCAGCGTCATTCGGAACAATTCGTACTAAGCATTAGCTTCTAACTTCTAATCTTAATTCTAAGATGGGATCTGGCTCTCCCACTACTAGGATCCTGATATTGATATCGACTCAAAGGTATCGTTAAAAAAAAAAAAAACATCCACGACAAAGTATTTAACTATTTAACCATATTTAACATATTTTCCAATAATTTGTCGGTCTGCGTCATTATAAATTTCAAATCCACAAAATCGTCGTTTTTGTCGATGCATTCCAAAGCCCAGTACCAAATTCTTCTGTACATTTACAATGGGCAACTCAAGCACACATCCATGGATACGTATTTACCACCAAAGTCTCTGACCAAAGAAAACATAAACAAAAGCCTCACCAACGTTAAGTGTGCAAAGGATTTTGCCGTAGTAATTTACTACTGCGACTTCCCAACATTGCCGATGAACATGTGGCCATGGCCAAAAGTCCAACCTAACTCCAATTGTTCTTCCTAACCCACATTTATTCTTCTTCTTCGTTTTTATGCTGGCCTCCATAATTTATTATTGCCACGGGCATTTTTTCTGACCATTTCTAGTGAAACTCTCCGGACTACCTATGCAGTCATTAGAGTCTACCGCCTGCAGCATCCCATTCGTATCCTCACATATGGCTACCCCTACCGTAAAACTCATCATAATCCACGAGAATAATTAAATTAGAATCCAAATCCAATTTCAAAAATGTAACAATACATTGAAGTAACATAATCATCTGCCATTAAATTGGTTCGAAGGTAATTCCCGATACACGATTATTAAGACCATGCCGGTAGAGCCGGACAGATGCTGGGTAAAATCTGTGCTTTTAGCAACTGGCGCATGCAATGGATTCCCATGTTGCCTGTCTGAATATCGAAATCCAAAATTAATCGAAAAGAATCTTTGCAAGAGAAAAGAAAGCACAAGTTCTTCTGAAACTAATTATGGAACGGAAATTATGAGGATAGACAAAGGACGACCAGTGGCCAAGGAGAACAAACAATGGCATCACAATGTGTACTCTGTTGTGTCGTTGTGGTTCTTGATGCTGACTGTGGACTCAAGCTCCAATCTTCAACTGGATCCAATTATTTGAAAAATAGATAAAATGTATCCCGGTCCAGGATTGGTTTGGTGACGTAGGTGCAGTGAGTACGGATACTTTTGTTTGGGATTCGAAAGATGGTTGAAAAAAAGAGCAATGAATGCGGTCCGACAGGTGCCACATTGGGAATTGTCACTGGACCAGTACAAGGTTGATGGAATTTTCATTTTTTTTTTTTTTGTTTGTTTGTTTGGATTTTTTGTTGTTTTTTCACTGGCGCCGGTATCTCCCATGTGATAACTGATATTTGAATAGGTCGTCGAGTTGGAAAGAAAGACACAAAATTTGATTGTTATTGTGAGTGGGTTGTAAATAGAATCGATTGCCATTCCGTCAGGGTTCTGAAGAATACCATTGTAGTGTCAGATTTTTGGCACTTACTTTATATCTATGCGAATGACGGATTCCAGGTGTAAGGTTCAGAGGCCGCTGGCCAAATATGCCTATTTCTCACATTTCAATGATTTTAAAAAGAAAACAACATTTTATTTACGAGATTTAGTACTGGCAGCACTGTTTGTTGTTAGGATAAGTATAAAAATGTCAGTGTAGGAAACGAGGAACGTAATACGTGTGTGAAGATTTCCTAAATATTGTACTTCGAACGACGAATCAATGTGGAGAAGAATTTAGATTTCAACACCATGGCATATTCGGATGGCGTCTGAGTTCGGCGTGAATCAGCGGCTCAACTGATGGGCCACTCAAGTGCAAGTGATCTTTGGCTAATAGCCTCCAGTTACGGACTCCAAAATATTTAAGGACTCCTTTTACTTGTGCGCACAACTGAAGTCGAAGTTGGTATTGACAGCATTTCTTCGGACATGAATAGATGGAATCGTCTTCTATATTCATTTAGGGACAACGTCATTGTACGGTTTACTTCATAATATTCCCATGAATATTTGGTCAAATGTGGGTATACCCAGCCTAATAAAGAAGTCATACAGGTCAAGCAGACAGTTGGAAAGTGCTCTTAGGCGCTCACACAATGCAGCAGACAAGATCTTGTATGCGATGTTAAGGAGTATTGGCGTAGTTTATAGGATATTCTTTCTTGTGGATAGGATAGACAATGCTGGTTTATTTGCGGTTCGGCGAGTATCTTACCTTGTTTTGCTCGGTTGCTCTTCAGGGCTGACACTTTCTTTTTCACTTTTCTGCAATACTTTCAAAAGTTGGTTCTGATCACTTGATCGCCTTGATCGCTTAATGTGCATATTATTCGGCTTTTCTCCGAAATTACCTGCGTATTTCATCAAGATGGTCACTTGAAGCCCAGCAAAATATTTGTGGCATTTATGATTTAAGAATATAAAGGCGTTGAGGAGAGGTTGAGGAATACGCAGTAGGCAAACATTCTGGTTTGTTCAATTGCAGCCCTAAATCTCACCGTATTTCTCCGTTGTTGTCTGAGATATAATCAGGCATACTTTGGCAGCAACAAGGCAGTCTATAGCACCTGCTCGCAATATTCAAACATCTCTAATACTGGAGGAGTGATTTGCGTCAATACCCACCGTTTTCCTTAGGGAATATTTAAGAGAGGAAGTTTAGGCTTATGGCATTCCGAAGAATGTGAATCTGCGAAGAAGTCAATTAAAAAAGTCGATTTCTAGACGTTTTTTCGTGTAGGTTATGCTTTCCGCCTGAACTGCCAAAGATGACTTCTTTACCTATTTTCGTATTAAAAACTCTTTAAAGGATTTTAAAGTCATACTTACAGCATTGTTTTGTAAAAAAGTTTCATAGGTGTTTCTATTTTTTTTACATTTTCTTTGGGAGCTTGAGTGCATACTGTTGGAGTGCTAACTTAAATAGAAACTGCTTGTATTTTCTCCAACAGACTCCATAGTATATGCCACAGCTTTCCATTCTTATTTCATTCGGTCCAGCTTATCACGCGTCTTGTGTAGCGATAATATCTGCTCTATGCCAATTAAGCCCCTCCGCTAGTTGTTCGTAAATTCCATATGCATATTCGAGCGTCGTTGTCATTTGGTTCAATCACGTGAATTCATATCACTGTACGTCCTTTTTCTGACAGGATATTAAAATGTTGCTATTATCTTCTATTCAACACTTGCGTTTATAAGCTTGGCATTCAAGTACGGTCCTTTTAACCCAGATACCCCAACACGATGATGACGAGTAGGGGAGGACAAACCCTGGAGCTTATATCCCAACAAAAGCAATGACACAGTATAAACATCCCGCAACCGATGTGGACACAACAGAAGCCTCACAACCCACAACGATCGATGGATGAAAAGACGACGATCACTTTTGTAGTTACACCACACCAAGGAAGCAACTGATGAGAAAAAGTGGTGTGCGTGGTGTGAATCATCAGCTTTAAAAGTCAAATTCGAGTGAAGAGACGACGACCCCACCGATGGAGTATCAGAGACAGGAAGGCGGACGACCATGACATTTAGCAGCCTCCAACGAGTGAATACCATATATAAGGTGATTCATCGTGAAATTTGATTTTCAATAGGCTTTTTTTGACAGATCACGCGTGACTGCTATCAAACTGGTTTGTCATTTTTGTTCAGTATCGTTTGGCAAGTCATCATGAAAGGACTCACACCACAACCACAATCGCAAATTTGAGTCCCAGTTAACATTAGTGGATAATACTCGACCGAGTCGAGTGATACTCGACACTACATCCAGGAAGTAGTGAGAAGACATAGCAGGTATAGCTGAGAGTGTACGCGAAAATCGTGACGAATCGATTCGTCATCGTTCTCAACAGCTTGCTTGGCGTATTTTACGTGAGGATCTCGGCCTAAAAGCGTACAAAATTCAACTTGTGCAAGAATTGAAGCCAGACGACTTGTATTTGCGTCATATTTTTAGTGAATGGGCTCTAGAAAGACTCAATGAAAATCCTATGTTTTATCGTGAAATTTTGTTCAGTGATGAAGACCATTTCCGCCTCAATTTATACGTTAAATTAAAAATTGCCGTATTTGGGCTGATGAGCAACCCGAAGAGTACCAATAGCTTCTACTTCTACTTGTGCGCGCTAGCTAAGATGAGGTCTTCCTTTACGACGTTGCTTTCCTGTGTTAGATTCAAAGCCTCTGAGGGCCAGAGCATTGGTGTCCATTTACTCTACTTGTCGTAGCCATTAGGGGAGTGATGCGCAGTTTTTTGACTGCCTTGGTGTCTTCGTGTCGTATACTTATCTTCCAAAGCCCAAAGGCCATCCAAACGGAACCGAATATTGTAGTACCTTACTGCCTCGAAATTTTAGCTGTCGACTGTGACGTTCTATCCAATTCGTCAATGTTGTGTGTTCCTTCTTGTTGACAGCATATACCTACTTGTTTTTATCCTCATTTGCAGCTAAACTCATTTAGGTAGCTTCCGTTCCAATACTAGTGAGCGCACCGCTAACAGCCCGTTGCGTTCCCTCATTTATGTCAATATCATCGACGTACGCTAGAAACTGCAAAGATTTTTTAAAGATTGTGCGTTCTTTCAAGTATGATGTTAAAGAAGCCATATGACAGCGCGTCACCTTATCTTAAACCTTTTCGGCATCAAAGGTCTCGGCTTAGTCGTTACTGACCTTGACGGAACAGCGAGCATTCTCCATCGTAATTCTGATAGTTTGGAATGGAAACTTAAACTAGAAATGACTCTACATATGATACAATAGCTCGTCTTTGTAAATACTGCCGTATGCGGCCTTAAAATCGATGAAAAGATGGCCTATTTGATTTGGAATTCTGGAGTTTATTCCAGGATCTGATGGAATGTCAAGAATTGTGGAGCTCCCCATTCTGAAACAGCACTGATAGGGGCCAATCAAGTTGTTGACGAAAGTTATCAGACTTTTACATAAAATAGGACAGAGAAGAGATACAGATCTAACAGATCCTTTAAATGAGTTAGAGTACGCTCTTCACAAAGTTATTTCTAGCAGCTTTGAATACTTCAGCCGGTAAGCCATCAGTTTCTGCTGCTTTGTTGGATTTGAGCATAGACATTGCGTAGATTTTGGCTTTTCTACGTTAGATCTTCTCACAGTAGTTCTTCTTTATTGTGACACATCCGCATTCGCTGATTCTACAACAAGGTGGTGATCTGAGTCAACGTTGGTTATCGGCAGGTTCAAATGTCAAGAATATCAGAGGTATGTCATACGTCGATCCCAATGAAATAATTCAGTAAAGCACAGTCTGCGTGTATTATCTTGTGCCATGCCCATGGTTATCAGGTGTTTTTTTAAGCGGCAGTGTCCTGTGAGAAAACCTGTGGTTACTCGAATCTGACTTCTAAAGGGTGATTCATTGTAAAGTTTGATTTATAATGTAAAATAAAGCCCATAAATTTGAAAGTGAACTTAACATGTTTATTATCGGTTAAAAGAACAATTCATGGCATTTACTTTTTAGAATAACATTATGTAAATGTTGGTCACGACTACGTCTGAGGTGGTCCATTAGGAAGGTCCAATTTTGGGTGACTCGTTCGAGCATAGCGACTGGTATCTCGCGGATAACACGAGTAATGTTGGCTTTCAAAGCGTCAATCGTAGCTGACTTATTCCTGAAGACCTGACACTTTACATATCTCCAAAGAAAATAGTCTAAAAGTGTGATATCGCACGATCTAAGTGGCCAAATTACCGTAGCAAAACGTGAAATTGTTTCACGCGCTGTATGGCTTTTAGCGCCGTCTTGTTGAACCCAGAGCTCACCATACCATGTGCTTGAATTTCAGGAAGCACATAGTCCATTAACATGGTGCGATAACGTTTACTATTGACAGTAACATTCTGATTTGGCTCATTTTTGAAGAAATATGGACCACCAGCCCTTAAACCACATCATACCGTTGTTTTTAATGGATGTAATGGTAGATCTTGGTACCTTTCGTGATGCTCATTAGCACAAATATGGAAATTTTGTTTATTAACGTATCAATTGAGCCGGAAATGGGCTTCATCACTGAACAAAATTTCACGATAAAACACCGGATTTCATTGAGTTTTTCCAGAGCCCATTCACTGTAAATATGACGCGAATTCCTGTCGTCTGGCTTCAATTCTTGCACAAGTTGAATTTTGTACGCTTTAAGGCCGAGATCCTCACGTAAAATACGCCAAGTTGTCGAATACGCCAATTCAAGTGGCTGCACGGTTTTCGTGTACACTCTCAGCTATAGCTGCTATAGTGTCTTCACTATGTGCTGGATGTGGTCAATCGGGTCGAGTATCATCCACTACTGTAAACTGCGACTCAAATTTACGATTGTGGTTGAGGTGTGAGTCTTTTCATGATGATTTGCCAAACGATATTGAATAAAAATGACAAAGCAGTTTGGTAGAAGTCGTGCGTGATTTGTCAAAAAATGCCTATTGAAAATCAAACCACACGTTGAATCACTCTTTACATAGTTCTACTAGTTGTTTTGTTTTTTTGTGGCATCAGCTTAGCATAAAGGTTTTGGCTTGTCTGCTCCCTTCGGTTTCTCTCCAGAAATGAAGCTTGTTTTCCTCTAGCCAGGTTTTAATACTATCTTTTATTGTACTAATTGATAGCCCACAAAATGGTCTTGGCATTATGAATTGAGATGCCTATCCTTTCCTGGCTAACTCGCCTGCTTTTTCGTTGCCTTCATGCCCGCTGTCCTGACACCCAAATCAGATGGACTTTATATGTGATGGCCAGTAGTTGTAGGAGTTGAAGGCAATCCCAGTTTTGATTTTATTTCAAAGGCGTTAATTGCAAGTAGGCAAAAACGTTTTGATTTGTTATATATCTGTTTAGATTCTCTTTAATGCAAAGTTCTATTGCATGAATTTCAGCTTGAAATACAGAGCTGCTTGTATCCATACTGGCGTGATTGGGTGTCTTAGTGCGAATACCTTATACTCCAGTTCCAACTCCTTCATTTGTTTTAGATCCGTCTTTATACCATACATGTGAGTCATTGGCAAATGTTGGTTTTTCCTGTTCCCAGTTAAGACGGTCTGGAAATGTAACGAAAACTATATCGTGGTAGACATTTGTCTATTAAATGTATTCCAAGTATTATTCCGTGTACATCCATAGTGTTATTTTGGGATTAAGTCCCCAATTTTTTCCAGCTAGATATTTGCTTGTTCATAGTGAGGTCCTGGCCTTGTTAATTGTCTTAGAAAAATGAGGGTTCTATGTAAGTTTTCCATCCAGTGTGATTCCTAGATATTTGACTTTCGTTGAGAATTTTATTGTTTCACCGAAGAGAGTGACATTTCTAAGACCTTCTCGCCTTCATCTCTTAGTGAACTTAACAATGATGCTTTTCTGGAGATTGGCTTTGAAGCTAACTTTGGTGCATCATTCAGCAACTAGGTTCAAAGCCCTCTGGAGGCGATCCGAGATTGTATATTTGAATTAACCTTCGTTAAGGATAGCAATATCGTTTGCATATTCTTAGACATAGAAGCCATTTCTGCTGAGAATAATGAGTATAATAACTATGATGGACTATAGTAGAGGTGATAGTACTCCTCCCTGTGGGCATCCTTTCGTATGAGGTTTTTATGCATTTACATATGATCTTCTCAACTCCCATGATTTGAAGGCCTCTATATATCTGGGAGAATTTTGTGTTGTCAAATGCTCCTTCTATATCGAGGAAATAACCAACCGCTACCGCTTTATCTTTGAGAGATTATTCAACTCTTGTGGCAAAATTTTGTAGAGCGTATGTGGAAAGGGGGTTCATTTGAAGTGCCCCGTCTCTGATATGTCTGTCGAGAATTTTTTTCCACAGTTCTGAGGAAAATGAAGATGAAGGCTGATTGGTTTATATGATTTTCGGTAAATAATTGACAGCAATCTCGTTTCACTTTTTTGATAAATATCTCCACGTGTAGCTAGCTCTAAATATGTTAATTAGTGCAGACAGCAGTTAGGGGATGCCCTTTTGTAGTAAAGCTGTGAACATTCCATGATCACTAGGGGCTTTGAAGGATTAAAAAGAGTTGATTGCCCAGATTATTTTGCCTTCATGATAAATTTCCTTTGTTCTTTTCCAGTCCACTATCAGCAGTCTATCTAACCGTCTCTGGGAAGAGGTTTCCTGTGCTTCGGGTACAATCGTCGAGTTTGGAAAGTATGTTTCGGGTAAGATCTGAAAATTCTGTAGCTAGCTTTCGACGTATGTGCCGTCAGGTTTTTTCATTGACCCGAGAGGATTAGTGTGCTGCTTAGAGAGTACTTTATGCATATGGGCACAACTTCTGGTGTCATCGTTCTTCTATATTCTTCTGAATATTTCCCATTCACCAATACGTTTATCCCGTTTTAAAGAGCTTTCTAGTCTCTGTTCTGAGTTTGGCTAGTTTTTTGTTCCACCGGGGGGTAAGTCGATTGTTTTTTCTCTTTCTGGGCAAACTTGAAGAAATGCTTTGAGTTTCACCTACCCATGTTGTCCATGAGTTGCTGGCGATATATATCCCAGTCTGCGAATTTGGATTGTCTATATTTGCCAGATATAATAGTGCTTAGTTCAAGGTCAAGTAGAATGTGGCTATGCTCCGACATTGAAGCTTCGGGTGAAACACTCCAGTTCTAAATTAAGTTTTTTTATAAAATTTGTGCAAAGAGTGAAATCTAGGACCTCTGTCCTAATGCTGTTTATAAAAATGGAATAGCTTTTCTGTTAAGAATTTGTAAATTGTTTGAATTTATAGATTCTGGTAGAGACTCACCCCGATTACTCATGTTTAAGCTACTCCAGATCGTGTGATGAGCGTTTGCGTCGCAGCCTACAATTAGTTGAAGGTTATTCTTAGCACAGTAGTCCACCAGTCCCTTCAGTGGCAAGAAGTTTAAGTCGCTGGTAAGCTGAGCATACTATATAACAGCTTCGGTCTTACCTACATTGGTATGCAACTGAGTTTCATACCGATTCTACCAATTCAATAGTAGATTCTCTCTATTGTTTAATGAGTGTATTGTTTCACATTAAAGTCTCAACCGATGATAAAATATTTGTTTTCCGATACCAGCCTAAAGAATCGATAAAGTGAAGTATCTCAGACTTAAGGCTGATTAAGTAGTTTCACATGCAAAAACGGATAACATAAACAATTACTTACCACTACCGACGGGGATGTAAACGATGCAAGCCTCCAGCTCCTGGTTGGATGTTTTATTACCAATTGAGATATTTTCTCTTCACAAGAACTTTAGGATTAACAGTCATCCTATAGGCTTGTTGCATGCTTTGATACGAGTATTCTATGACAACTAATTGCCACATCCTTTCTTATAATACTTGGTCTGCTTGAAAACTTTCTCCGATGCAAGTACAAATTTTATCTTCTTAAACCTTTGTATCTAATACCCAGTTTTCCACTTCACTCCATGCATAAAATCACTCAAAAGATGCATCCAATTTTATTAAATATTTTGAAAAGGATAAGCCTCTGTCTGATGAATGATTGCCCTTCCGCAGGGGCAGTTTTTTTTTCAGCTATCCCAAAGCGGATATTTATTTCAATGACATTTTCACCAAAGAGGATGTGCATAACGGTGGCTAGGAGGCGATCATACCAAAAGTTATTTCCAAATTTATCCATTGACGAGGAAACCGCAATAAACTGCTCTGAAACGGCATGAAAGCAACACAAAAAAGGGAACAGAAACATCAACCGTGCGGTTCCTCTCCATTAACATGAGAATTCCGATGTATGTGTATATGAATGTATTTGCCTGTGAAATGAAGGTATTCTTGATGGTTGTCCTGGTAGTCCTTCTCGAGGTCACCTACAAAACCGCTGCATTCCAGTCAGCCGTCTACTTGTTTATTTCTATGGATATGAAACGACGTATCCTTGTATCATAGCATGCGAAAGTATAAAACCCCAACGGTCAATGATGATGGTGATGACGATGATGACGGTCTGTCGGTTTAAGTTCCCTTCCGGTCATTGCGAACATTATAAGTTCCACAGGTCCAGCTAGTGAGGTCTCATCGAATGATAGACCAAGTCCTACTGTTAACGTCATCCTTCCATCCCACCTTATTTTTGACCATTTTAACGTGATGGTCATTCTCACATGGAATCCGAAAGTAGGATAAAAAACGATACCCTCAGATAGGACTAACAGGACCACATATATGAACTACCAGCACTTTGATAAGGTGGTGTAGGTATACTCGTGCATATGTATGTTATGTACCCTTGGAGTTTTATTACCAAAAAGGGTGTCTCGTTCCTTTTTTGTCGACATGGTTTATCCCTTTGCTTTGCATTGTATTCGTATTCGTACGATGGTCTATCCTTTTTTGGCCCGGATAGGGCCTTCGGTGGTCGGTGTTTGGCAATGGCATAGCTATTCGCATTCTTTATTCCTCATTCGTTAGTCAGTCAATTCACGTGTAGCCGAATCGAATCGAATTTAAATTTTTTATCTGCATATGTCCTTTACGGGGATTTTATTTCTTATGTTTGCGTATTTATCCTGCGTTTCCGTTTTAGTATTTTTTTTTTCTGTAAATTTTTTTTTTTTTTTATATTTTTCTGTGAATTTTGTTATTTTGCTTTCGTTTTACTTTTGCTGGTAGCCCCTGCTGCCAATTCTACTATTTCTGCCATTTTGTGTCGTTTGATGCTGAATTATCATTTCCTTTTGACTTCATTATGTGGTCCTGGCTACAGAGCCGTGGTTTGTGTTATTGACAGTCTATCGGGAAGAAGCAATCGGGATTGCTTCATCGGATGGTACAATATCATCATATTTGGGTGTCCTCTGTGAATGTCCTTTTTCTTGCTGCTGCTTACACCCATTAAGGCACGGATAGGAGTGGTATGGCTTGATGGCATGGAGAGAAGTTTCCCCCAGTGGACCGGAAATCAGATTTAATTCAATAATTTGATGATTCGGTTTATTTGGTTGTGCGTTCGTGTGACGATTTCCTTTTATTTATTTTTTTTTTTTTCTTCTACATACCAAAGCTCCCTGAGGTTTTTAGTAAGACCGTGACATGCTGTGCTATGTGACATTTCTAGAAGCGGCTGTTGGTGGGTGTGGAGTGGAATTTGTTTGATTTTCTTGTCATTTTCACGTATGGACGGCGGAAATTTGATAGCCAACTCCGGCTATCATCATCTCCCTGTCATCCGCATAAAATAAACTTATTACGTTGGATGGGAGATCAGGGACAGGAGTACGAGTATGTTTGGCTATTGAAATTTACAAGACGTTGTGATTAGAGTGGAGGAAATTACAGCGGATAGAATATCTTCTGCTTTGGAGTGGTAAGAAATATTTTTCTTAAAGAGCTGAATAGACAGAAACTTTGGTGAAGTTTTCTGATCGAATCAAGGACACTTGGAGCGAATTTTAAATACAGAAGATGTTGATATGATTTGAAATAAACGAGTTCACTGTGGTTCATGAACAAAGTTTGAAATTTCGCTATTGGATAAAGGGAGCGAATAGTACCTGTACACAGAAGTTAGTCTGATGAGAATCTGCCAGAGAAACTTCTAATGCTGTTCCGAGTTTCATACTGCTGCCTAGTAGAAATAGCTCACCAACACGTTGACAGATTTTCTTTTTTTGTACCTATGGTAGGCATACAAGAGTGCGGTAATTTAAAAAAAAATCAAGAATGGTCGAAGGGTTCCACATCCTTACTTAATCCAGAGTGCGCATCATTTTTTGAGTTATGCACCTAACATATGTGTGTGATGCAACAATTCATCCAAGCGTTTTCAGGTACTAATTTGCAGGCTAATCCACCCTGTATACGAGTTTACCTGTGCTTGAATAGTTGGAAGAATAACCTAACTAACTTAGCCGAAGTATCTCGTCGCTTTTGCAATTAATGATGCATCGCCTTCCCAATAAAATCCTAGTGGACCTCAAAGAACGATCGGTCTCTCGTCGCCATTAAGTTGGTGGTGTAGGTCTAAACGTGATACTCCTTGTTAGAGATGATCCGGTTCTGGCACAGCTTCTCAGAAGCGCCTGTGTCAACCCTCACATGCCCTCATTGCTTGCATAGATAACCATGGGGTTCTGGGGGTACTACACATCCGGGCATTGATAACTACTTTTGGTGGGGTCTCAACTAAAACAAAATCAATCAAATTCACAATCAACAAAACTAAACGAGGTAGACGAATACTATGAAGTAAACGCTTTTCAAAGGAGTTTGAGAATGCAAACTTCACCGAACAGATACAAAAGCCGCAACAGAAGTCAACGACGCAACAATAGTCATTTTATTTTCACAAACTGGGAGAACAGATAACAACATTTGAAGACATGTTGTAGGATGGTAATAAGTGTTCTATACACCAACCGATGAGAGATGCCATCGAATCGATGAATGCGCTTTACGAACTGTCGGCGATTGAAATGAACATAGACGGAGCCAAGGAAATGGCCACATGGCTAAAAACCCCGAATAAAGAGACCCTAGAAACGGAGAATCTAGGTATAAACGAAGGCAAAAACTACCTCCAGCTGATGGGAATAAAAAAAGGCCACTGCGAAAACTCATAAAACTAAACGCGCCGAAAACCCGCCAGAAAGTAAGTGACGGCAACATGCCAGGAAAATTGCAAATTTCGACTCGACGCAATTGTGAGGACGGGACAGAGAGAACCTTCCTATCCAGAAATACTCCGGAAAGTTAATATTGACCCAAAACTCAGCGTTCTCGGTGAATCAATTACGAATATCGGACGAACCAAGAAAGGAGTTACTTAGGCAACTAAAGAAGACAGGTAACCAAACAGATCGATTTAAAAAGATAATTGGTGAAACTCTTGGCAACAATGTAGACATACGAGCTCTGACACACCGCATTTCTCTGGAAGTAAAGGACATCGACGAACCCATGTCGAAGGAGAAGATTTGCTAATGAACTAAAACCCTAACTCCATGCTTTAGATACAATATATTGAGTTCGGTCAGTGTGCACACGCCAATAGAAAAATGAGATGGCATGCTCCAAGCATTGTAGAAGATGTGGGTAAGAAAGCCACATAGACAAAGACTGAGACAAAGATTCGCCAGAAGAAGAACCCGGAGAACGCTAAACATGTAATCGGTAGTGGCAAATGCCCGGTCTGCAGGAGAACCATTACCATCAAACAACCATGAGGATAATTCAGATTAATGTTTACCACTATAGGACAACCCCCGACATCCTGGCAGAATTGGCTAGAGACGAGAGAGATGACTTCACTTTGATCTGCAACTCTCGACAGCAAAATCTGGATCTGCGACAAATCAAGGTATTTCGCAGTTTGGACATGTGGAAAACATGACTTCCAAGATGCCAGGGTACATTCGTGTTAAAATAAACGCGTTCAGCTTCTACAGCTGCTACGCGCGGCCAAGTAAGACAGTAAGTGAATTCTAGGCAATTCTAGAAAGCGTAAGTATAGATGCATATGAAAGGTCACCACGTGAAAATACATGAAGGGGGCCTACCTGGGGAATAGTCGGGAAACTGCTGAGTGTCCTATAGCTTGAATTGGTCCAGCAGAGCAACAATCAAGTTCGCAGCGAAGTGATCCCCTGTAACTACATGCCTTTAGACATGAAGAAGGAAACCATGTAATCACAGTCGTTGCTTTTTCTACAGACTGTATAACGGCAAAGAAGACCAACACCGCGCCATCAGGCAGAATAGACCATTCAACTTTGACGATGATAGCCAAAACTTCCGTCCACCTTACCAGAACGAAGTAAGGATAGCAATATCTAAGCTGAAATCCAACAAACCAGCTGGATCTGACTTTGTGGTAAGTCGGTAAAGACTTAACCGAGACTTTTGATGTCAAAAAAGGTTTTAGACAATTTAACGCTCTGTCATCTGACTTCCTTAACAGTCTGTTTAACTACTAGCGAACGCCGCTGATATCAACATAATTGAAAGAACACGGCAGGTTCATTCCGGTGCGTACGCTAGTATTGAAACGGAAGCTCCCAAAATATTGTCAAGTGCAATTTGTTAAGAAGAAGGGACACACAACATCGGAGAATTTAACAGAACGTCACAATCGACAGCTATAATTTTAGTGTAGTCAAGGACTTGGTCTATCTCGGCTTTGCTATAATTTCTACAAACAACACCTCAGCAGAAACAAAGTAAAGAGTCATTCTTGCCAACCGATGTTTCTTTTCGCTAAAAGAGCAATTGAGCAGAAAGCCCCTATCCCGAAAAATTGAGGAGACTCTGTAGAAGACTTTGATCATCCCACAGTTCTACTTTTTGGCGGAGAAGCATCCTATCAAAAGTTATTGATGATATCAGTCATTTCTGGAGAAAAATCCTTCGAAAAATATTCGGTCTTGTTTGCGTTGACGGGTTTTTCGGAGCAGAAAACTGCTCCTCAGTCATCTGAGATGGCAAGGATATGTAAAGTGACATACATACTTCAATTTGCGTTATCGTGTGCCATTACACTTGATTACACACCAAACGTACTAAATGATAATTTCCCGACTAAAATGCATTTTCCGAAGGGCCATCCTGATGTGGAGCGATAGCTGAGATGATGTGTCATTTCGTAACGTTTTTAGTAAGCGTTTATTGTTCGTAGTAACCGGTTGGTTACAGCGTGATATGGAACATAACAGCCATTATTAAGCTCGTGATTCACACTAACAAAGCTCCTTGTTGCCAGTCAAATGCCGTTCAAGACAATGCAATTGTTTTGATGCATTCTTGTGAAAGTTTTCTTATTTGAGAGTATCGTGACCTTCTTCAGATATCGTAGATCTTACTGTGAAGGGGTCGATTATTTCCATTGCCACTCAACAGTGAATTCTTCTTAAATTCTTCATAGAATTGTTTTGTCAAAAAACTCATCTGCGACCCAGGATCACTAAGAAATCGAACCCTGTCCTAGTTCGCTGAGCTTACTACTCAGTCGTTTAGTCTTTTGGGTTTTTGAAGTGATTGTAACGTGGTATGGTTAATGGGAAATCTCTGCAGAAGATTGTGTGATGCTTTCTCTAGTAATGCCGACATCTCCCAATAGGAGATTACCCTAAAATATGCTCGATCCCAAGGCAATCAAAAGACAAGAATGTAACTTTTAATTCGGCAAAACGTCGTACCGGAGTCTTTTTAAACAGCTCAGTCGCGGTTCTTTTTTTGTCTGTTTTATCCGCACATTCTACACATTACTGATGATACTAAGGACCATGGACGAAACAGTTGACGTATTTAATGGAACATAGGGCTGAGGTGTATTGACCTTTTTGGGAGTCGAAATAAGTAATTTTTACTGACCTCTGCTGATAAGTTATTAATCGGCCAATACAGAGGCCAGGCTTCAGGAGTTTTATCCGACTTGGCTCTGAGAAAAATGTTGGCGATCCACAGTCATCTATAAAGCCAACTATGAACATAGTAGTAGAACAATACTTGTTCTAACCACTCTAAACTCGGTACTTTTGAGAAGTTACGTGATGCATTGTGGTCGTATCGGTTTTAATTAACTTTTATCGTTTACCCAGTGCGGGTAGTCATATCATCGATTTGTATAGTACCTGAGAATCATGAAGTTTTCCTAATCTTTTCCTTCCAAGCTTTCCAGATATGATCGTCTATCGACAATCCCCATGATTAAAGTTGGAATTATCCTAGGCAATGGATAAAAGACTTTGGCTACTAGTTCTCTTTGCACTTGCATTTGCTGTAATGTTAACATCTCGAGACGATAATTCTGCACTTGGGTGCATAACTGCAAATTCAGGATAACTTCAGATATCTGCTTTCGGCTTAACCAAACCAAAGCGTGTAAACATTGTTTCCTCTGAGTTATGTATGCAAATCTGGTTTGGTTAATTTTAGTTTCGGTAGACCGGACCAACTGTCCGACTGTCCGACTGCCCAACTGCTCAACGCCTGAATCTCATTTTCCATCGACCACAATAGGCCAAATAATTTCCCTCAAATTAAATTCTAATCTAGAGAAATACCAGCAAACATTGCCACACCTATCACCAATCGCTAGGCAATACAGAAAGACTCCGTCCCGTTTTATGTGCATCTATTCGTATGTAACATGGTGTCCCGAAACTAATTACAAAATATAAAATTTTCCAATTTCCCTTTGTACACTGTTAGCCTGTTGCTGGAGAGAGCTCATTCTATCATTGGAAATCCCGCCCATAGTCAAACAACACCATTAACTATTTAGTTCCTGATAATCAACAGGATTCCAGTTGCAATCCAGTGTGAAACATCAACAAAAGACAGAGGCAGTGGTATGTGTAGTATTCATAGTTAGTAGTTACCAAGAGCAACATCCTAGATACAATGTACGAGTAAATGTATGCATGGAACTGTCTATGGCATGCAGAGAGTAGTGCTGGGTAACGTCATTAATCCTTTGGAGTATTGCATCAGCGATAGTATAATTGAAACTGCACAACAAATTTAAATTTCAGAATAACGTTGGGCAAGAAGGGTGTAGAGAACTTGACTGGAAGGAGTCCTTAAATGTTGTCACAATCTGCCGCGAGATATGGTCCTTCTCCGGGCTGTTTATAATGAGAATGTTCGTTGTCATCCTCTTAGATGTCCCTTGTGTCGGCATTGCTTCAGGAGCTTACTTCTGCTTATCAGTGTTGTTCCTTTTATTTAGCCTCAGGCTCAGTATGTTGGCGAAGTGGCACTCCATTCTCTTATTTGATTCACCACAACCAAAGCCCGCTTGGATAACTCCTAACAACTCCTGTGAATTCCAAGTTACCATGAGCCATTGCATGAGTACGAGTATTACTTCTATTGTAGGAATACATGCAACTTCAAATTACAAAGCGAAATATTATATCTTATTTGCGTCCTGGTTTGAGTTTTGTTTGCAGCGGTTTGACGTGCATACACAGTGTTGCCAAGTAAAAGTATCTCATAATAGAATGAATGGAAACAATAGTTTTATATACAAATTTGACGAAAAATTTTGTTGGTGCTAGGCCGAATGCTTCGTTTCTACCAGGAGAAATAAAGTCGTTCCACTTCCTTCGCATCCGTGGAGTTTAAAAACAAGTATGTACTCGTATGTTGGTTTGCTAACGGACTTATTGATTTCTAAATGTGGAAAGCTTTCATGTCTTGCATTTAATTCTGTCATAATGATTAATGACACTTTGTGATACATGTAGGTATCGCGGGTCTATCTTCTTCATTTCTAGCAATCCTTGTCAACGTTATCAATACCTCACTCTATTTTTCTGAGGATTATTCAGTGGTTATTTACTTAGGTTGCACAGTCAGGAGGCCAGGATCTCATCCAAAATACTTTCCAGTATTTTCTTTTCCCTGCTGCTTCTAATTTCGCATACAAGTTAGGTTAGGTTATCTCTCTACTTAAGGGTGCCAATTCAGGTGGGTCCTCCTGTGTTGTATTTTCCTTCAGTGATGTATTCTGATATCCATCCGGCTACAAAGTTTGTTCTACCTAACTCTATTTCACATAATTCTTGGTTGAGTCTTCTTCTTCACTCTTCATCAAACAACCACTGACCAACATCTCCTCATTATTTCTTTATAAAATCCATATTTCTATGATAAAGAGAAAGCTTTGAATGACCAGTAGTTTGGTTGCGCGAAGCAGAGATTTGTTGCTCAACTCCCTTTTATCAACGGTTGCTTCTCGAGGGTGCTGCTGTTGCTTATGTTAACCGCGGAGTCTAGGCTACTGTGGCTACCTCAAAGTAATAACTTCTTATTGTGAAATTTTGTCTCAGTCATCGATATTGTACGTCTTTTCTCGATAGCAGCTGGTTCCGCCAGTCCCATCGTTTCTGCTACAATACTTGTAACTGCAAATGACTCACAAGCATTCTACGGAAAATATCTATGCCATTCACATGGACAAGAAATGTGAAAGATTGTGTCTCTAGTGTTGACTAACGAGTTCCGGACAACACTCTTAAGAACGATGTCAAAAATATCCCATGACAGTGGATCATCTTGTCAAGAATTTTTTAAAGATTTCCCGTGATTAACGATCAATCCAATGGTGGTCTTTCCTGGCCTGCAATAATAAACCGAAATGATGATGAATCAGTTGGATGGCAAAACGTTTTAGGCGTTATTAAGGAGACTAATTCCTCTGTGGCTGGCGCAGAACAGGGGATAATCTTTCTTCAAAACTGGAAATACAATGCTTTCCTTTAGGAATTTTTTAAAGACGATTTAGTGCATTCTTTTCACAACTTTATCTCATGCTGCCTTGAAAAGCTCGGGAACCAGAACGACGTTAGTTTCAGCAAACTTATTGGAATTAAGGTTAAATATGACTTTCCTCACTTTGTTGTGGTTGGAAGAAATTATTTACCGTTATTCCAGGTGTCAATCGCCATTCATAGTCAAACCATCAGAAACTTACCACATAAGAGGCGGCATTTCTGGTGGCTTGCACCGGCGGTTTTCTTCAATTGCAACGCTCCGGTTTCAAATTTCCTCACAGTGTTTCCTCTCTTCCTTAGAATATCAACTTTCATACATTGACCGTAACAAGATTCCTGTCCCATCGTCCCATCCCATTCGAACATCCTAAATCCTATCTGTGTTCCCTGCGTCAATCGCAATTTAATCAATCTTGTGGTTGGAAAATTTGAACGGGAAACCTTCAAGTCCCAAAACGAAGTCGTGCCTGATACTGTTTAGGAGGTGGTGTCGCACAGGATGACCAATATTTTGTTTTTAAATTCCCTATAACGATTTCACCGCCATGCTATGTGATATGTGATCACAAATCTCCGAAAGTCGAACTTTTTGCCTACTGAAATGTTCTCTCGGTAAATGGAAAAACTAGGTATTAATCCGCAGCGGACACTCTCATGAGGCCCTTAACCTTCTAACACTGTCTGCTATCTGAATCGTCATATTTGTGGATTTTTATGACCTTGTTTCTTGGTCTACTGAATTCTATGACCATGTATGCCTGACCATGACACCTGGGCACATACGTAAATGAATGTCTTCACAAATAATGGCTAACACCAAAGGGAAAGGAAAGGTTACACACTTTTACTGATCTGATCGTCTTGTACGGAATAAAGTTGTATCCTGTTAAAAAACCGAAAATCGTACCATGCAACAGAAGGCCTTATCGATTAAACAGAAGCAATCATGGTAGATCTCCACAATTTGTAACTTTTATATTCGCGGCTGGAAGTTTATGACCTTGAGTTGGCAACTTGTTGTTCAACTTTAAAAGATGCCGAGGATGGAGAAGAGATCATTTTTGGCTCGATGATGTCTTTCACAGCAAAACATCCCGAAACGGACTTACAATAAAATGCTTGAGCTGCCATTGAGACAAATCATCAACATCGACAGCACAAGTTTCCGATATAACAAAGTCGATGAGGAATCCTAGCGTTTTCCACATCAGATTTCCAAACTAACAGCACGTAGTTCATAGTCGGTGCTGTTGGAAACTTAAAACTGAAAATTAAGTGAACTGCTGAACAGCGGCAGTAAAAAAGGAACACTTCGCTGTAAAAAAAGTATATCTACTGGTGCAAGCTGTAGGTCATTCATATCATTTGATCAAAATGATGTACGAAGATCACTAAAAGGTGGAAAATGTGAGATAAATCAGCCTTAAACAGGCAAAATCGTCCTAAGCAATTAGTAAATTGGCTGATTAGAAAGTCAAAGTCTGTTCTCCACCATAAAATCATAGATATTACCGTCTTCGGGGAGAACTGAGGGAGATGTTAATGTTGCATACATAAATGTGTAAAGTGACGAGCTATTGGATTTCTTACCAAATTCGTACAGATGTGTATGAATACTTAAGAAAAACCACCCTTCGATATCAGGTATGCAGGGTGGTGTGCTATCATGCATTAACATCGGGATCGTCTATTTAACCTCCACAGTTGCCTCTAATTTTTAAACCTCCTATGGTTAGGAGAAGCTTACACGACTAAACGAGTAAACTTCAGTATCTCGCTATAGTGTTTATTCAAATGGATCACGCAGCAGAGAAGAACCAGTCTTTAGGAAAGATCAAAATGATATGAAAAAGTTGAAAATAGAGGACCTTAAGATGTAGGGTTCCACACCACAGGACTTTGGGGGGCCTTTTTAAGAAACTACAATTGTCACTTCAAACAAAGTATGACTACCATCTAAGAGCTTCACATTTACATGATTACCTAAGGTGAACGAGTAGCAACATATTTTTAAAGATAGTCATTTGTCAGTTAAACTATAAAGGCAGCCATAAGAAAGACCGGAAAACTGCACCGTTATAGGGTAGAAGCAATGGAAAAAAAGAGTCGAATCTGCACGTACAATCTTTCAGTTTCCTTTGATACTTCTTAAGATGCACAAATATACTCTTCGCAGTTTTGTAATATATGCAAGAGCTATAATTTAGACAGGATTGTATCACAAAAATCAAACCTTGTCTTTCTTCAATCTCTACGGTTCGTCTTTATATTCTCTTCTTCATTCATCATGTACTAAATATATGGTATAAATATCTATGTTCTTATAGATGAAAAAAAAAAATATTTTTGTACCTAGGGAAGCCGCCGACATCTTAGAGACGTAGGGAATCACTCATGAAACTGTCAATAGAAACCCTAACCGAGGACGCAAGCAGATCTAACATAGGTTCGGGTCTTGCAAAACTATCCTCTGAGACTTGCCTACCAAGTTCATCAACGATTTCATTTCCCATGATCCCATTGTGACCGGTGACCCAGACAAAACTCAGTGAATTTAGCCTTCCGACTGCATTCAGTCAAGTCACGTATTTTCGAATTAGCTTAGAAGTATTGGGTGTGTAATTTGATTCATGCGGTTTTTTTTTTTCAAAATTTGAACGTTTATTTAAGAAAAACATGTACAATAGTATTATTTAAAGTAGTGCCCATCTGAAACTATGACCTTTTCCCATTTTCTGGCAATTTGTGGATCCCATCCCAAAAGAACTGCGCCGGCTTGGCAGCCAAGAATGAATCAAGCCAATTTTTGATATTCTGCTCTGATGTAAACCATATTTCAGTGAGGGCGTTCTGCATCGACCGGAACAAATGGTAGTCAGAAGGGGCAAGGTCTGGGCTATAAGGCGGGTGGGGTAAGACTTCCCATCCACTGTTTTCCAAATAGTTCTTAACCGGAATAGCAACGTGGGGCCGAGCGTTGCATGATGGAAAATTATTGCCTCGTGTCTGGTCGCATATTCCGGGCGTTTTTCGGCTACTGCTCTCTTCAAACGGATTAATTGTGTTCGGTAGCGTTGTCCATTGATGGTTTCACCCGGTTTTAGCAGCTCATAATACAGCACACCCATCTGATCCCACCAAGTACAGAGCATTACCTTCGCGCCATGGATATTCGGATTTGCCGTTGATTTGGCTGGATGGCCGGGTTTCACATATGATTTTTTGCACTTGGGGTTCTCATAATGCATCCATTTTTCATCACCAATAACAATCCGATGCAAAAATGACTTCCTTTTGTGGCGTTCCAGCAGCATTTCGGACATGCAAAACCGCCTTTCGACGTCTCTCGGCTTCAGTTCATGTGGAACCCAATTTCCTTGCTTTTGAATATATCCAGCTGCTTTTAAACATTTTAAAATGGCTGCTTGAGTGACACCCAAAGATTCCGTGAGCTCTTCTTGTGTTTGGCAACAATCTTCATAGAGTAATGCTTCCAGTTCTTCATCTTTAAACTTTTTTGACTGCCCAGTACGTTCATCGTCTGCCAAGCCAAAATCACCACTTTTAAATCGTGCAAACCACGTGCATGTTCCAATGGAATAATACAAGTTACGCCATCTCTTAGCAAACCTCAAGTTATAGACCCAATAGTTAGAGAGTTCAGCAAGGCGCGAGGGATCGCTCAGCGCGATCTGCCCGTTACTATAAGTTTTTTATTTTTTAATGGGGAAAAAAATCCAATGTTTCCGTCCACCAGAAAGGCACCAGCGCCGCATTCCAAATCGGTTTTGCAGCCATCCGTGTAGACCCAACTACATTTCTTTTCTGGTTCAGCTTATGTTCGAAACTAATCCTGGTTTCATTGTATCAGACGGCATGTTTATGAGGGTAGAGTCAAAAGACAGTCGGTGGCCAAAGTTATTCAACCTTCAGTACGTTCTGTACCAAAGACCATTTCTTTTTACATGGAATATGGCCTTGAGAGTGCAGCCTATGGTATGAATATCAAGGAAAATAGGAAATCTGGAAATGAGAACTTTATTCCGTCAGACAACGGACGCATAGGATATAATTGGCTTTATCATAGTTATGCAGAGCTAAAAGATTGTTTTCGGGATTGTTGTTGTCCACGATGACACCAAATACTTAATTTTCTTGAAGAATTTGATGTAGTGTCATTAAGCACTAGATGAGTCAGACCTGTCAGCTTCAACTTTCTTGTAAAGAGAACAACTCCAGTTTTGAGAGAATTGCCTCTAAGCCTAGATTTAATGCACAAATCGTCGATCACGTTTGCTTGTGCATAGACGTCAGAACTATTGAGTACGTTGAGCAGAGAGTCGAACAACATGCACCATAACAATGGAGGCAGAAACGCGGGCTGCAGTCTACATCCTATTCTTTGCTTTCTTCAAAAAAAATAAAAAAAAAAACTAGTGCCATCAATGTCGATGAAAATGTCCAGTGCATATTTCCTTCTGTCGACTGTGCCTTTAGTTATTTTCACCAGATTATGAAGTGCACTCTCACAGAATCTTCCGCGTTGACAAGCTAAAAGTAGTATTAGGTAAGAAGTTAGGTTAAGAGGTAGTCATTTTTTCCAGATTTTTAGTATAAAGGCTACTACCCTCATTGTTGTCCAGAGTTTTGACATATTAGAGACCAGCAGTGAACAACTTCTTCAAAATTACCAGCAACTGGTTTTTAACTTTTCATAGCATAACTGGGTAGCACAGGTTAAATCTGGGCGCTATGGGCGGAATAATTTATCAACAGAGGAAGAGCTAGAAATTTTCTTTCTCTTAATTTAGTTTCAGTTCCAATGATTTGGTCTTTTTCAGGGAGTGTAACTTCCACCGACCTTCTCTATCGCTGATATAGGGTTGGATTCATATACTAAAGTCAGTTTTGTTGTTCGAAATAAGGCTTTATTGTTTGATTGTGTTCATACCCCAAAGAAACAGCGTTTGGCAGAAGCTGTTCTTAGTTTGATCTCAGGCTTGTGTCACTTTATGGATTAATGGTGGTTCTTATTCAGACAGTCTCTAAGGAGTAGTTCTTTTGGAGACACTTGTGTTAAATGTCCTTTTCCGTTGAACATTCTTCGTTGTTACCTCGTGAGGCTAGAAAAATCTTCCCCGCTTCCGAAGGCCAAATAATACTGCGTTCTTTTGAGAATTTCAATATCATCATCGAATCGCACAGCTGCGTGACAACTTGCGTAAAATACTTTTCTGATAACAAAGATCCCGATATGGTCTTACATGTTCTTCTTTTTTTTTCATTTTAAGTAGAGGGTGTTATTTTCGTTCCTAATAATGGAAGAGGTCTGTATGGTGCTTGTTTAGCCGCATGTGCCTTCCGGCATTCTTATTTGAACGCGCATTCTCATTTTGGCGGCATTTCTGAATATAGAGATGAAAATATCCAGGACCGTACCTGGAGTAGGTACAAGAACGGAGAGGTCGAAGTCAATGTTCAGAATCGAGCTATACGGACTCACAACAAAATGCAGATGTTTCTTTTGTCGACTGTAGTGTGGTCAAGGGTTGCTTAGTCGGGAGCATGCTAAGTACTCTTGTGAATATTGTATAGCGGGAGGTGCTTGCTATCCAACAACAATGATTCGCCCTTGCAATGTCCTTTAGCCTTATTATGTATTTTGCGGAGGTGATGTCGCACAGGCTATATTTTCAATTCTTCATATAGCAGTGGGCATCATTTCTTTTCAAGTGGATGGTCATTTACGAAGTGTGTTCAAAAAGTAAAAGTTACTTTTAAAATTTATTGGGCAATTATCGATTTTTTTTTCTTGCTGTGTTAGTACACATGTTCCACACATATGTTAGCAGTTTCAAGTATATAGCGTACTTAGTTTGTTTTTGACAGATAGAAAGGTTAGAACGGTGATTTTTAAGCAAAGAATTTGCATCAAATTTTGTGTAAAAAATATAATCAAGTGCTCTAAAACACCAGGATGGCTGAAAAGACGCCAATGGCGTCGGTCGGTTCGTATCATGCAATTATTCTGATGTTTTGGGCATGAGACGTGTGTCAGCGAAGTTTTTTACGAACTTTTCTAATCTTGATCAGAAGAACCCTCGCATAAGCATCGCTCAGGAGCTCTTGAATGACGTCAATGATGATCCTGACTTGCTCAAAATGTTCATAACTGGCTCCATTCGAATGTTTTCTGTTCCCAAAACTGAAGAGACCTATGAAAGGACGGAGATTTGTAACGATAAAGGAAATAAAAACAGCATCGCTGGAAGAGCTCAAGAATAAATGTATTATATCTAAGGGGGATTACTTTGAAGGGGACAATAAATATTTTTTTTTTTTTATAAAAATACAAAGTAACCTTACTTTTTGAACATACTCGGTATTCATTTAATTTTTGAAATTCTCTTTTCAATCTGGCATTGCTGCCAATTTAAGTATCTCAGTTACATTCTTGCTACTTGTCTATGTCTTCTGCATAAGGAGTAGCTTGTGTCTATCTGAATAAAACAACGGTAGAGATTAAAATTCAAAAGAACACAAGCGCAGTGGTTGAGGAGGTATCCCAGAAAGTTGGCGTCATCACTACATACAAACACACATGAGCACTAAACAGTGTACTACTCGTATGTTGTGACAGATAAGGAACATACAACACGAGATAACCACCCGCAATTTTCAGCCTGCCCATCTTTTTAAGGACACTTTTCCTCAGTCAAGACAACAACTAATTGCATGTGCGGTACCTACGAATATATGGAGATTTAAGAGTCAGGAATACAACCTGAAATGAGTCCTTGCTTTGTGTTTTGTGTTTTTTGTTTTTGTTGGTTGCCAGTTTGACTTCCTTACCAACTTAGTATCCTGCCTCTACCCCAGTGACATCTCCAAAATTGTGGGATAAATAAGTTAGTTTCGTCCTTTGCATACGAGTATAGTATTTGTAAGCTCAAGAACAGGAGTTACAAATAGTCTCGTGCAGTGCAGGTACAAACATAAATTCCTCGCATGAGCTGAAAGCATATGTAATGAGGGATGTTTCTGTAACCGGGATGAGAGCAAGGACATGCTAGAGGCTTTAACTCTATACAAAACTGGTAAGCACACTCCATGCGGTAGTCGACCACAGGAGATAATGGGCTTACGATTGGTGGACATGTGTGTGTCGGCTTGTATTTGTGATAGGGATTTGGGTATTTGTGTAAATTAGCAATTAAAATTTAATTACGTCGGCAATGAAATTTATAAATGCCTATGCTTTGTACGTCAGTAGTGGTGTTGGGGACGTTGGCAATGTTGGGGATACTAGCCATTCTGAATTGGTCCAGGGTTGAGGATTGAGAGAGAAGGGTTTATTAAAACGTTTTCGATGTTTCGTAGAAATTACGGAGCAAATGTGCGGTTGATCAGTCGGAAATGGAAAATAGGCCAAACAACTGAATCTCAACTGGAATCAACATTTCATTTCTGCTAGGGTTTTGTGTCACACTACATATTATGTGTATACTTGTGTGTATGTATGCATACAACGGGAATGTATACAATAATTTTTATGGAAAAACGGACCTTCTCGACCTTCTTCGATGTGTGGTTTTAGAAGAGGTTACCCAAACTTTTCATCAGATGATAGTAGACGTTTTAATGACGATATGTACAAGGATATTCTGGGATCTGAGTAGTTACTGACATTGGAAGTACTCACCAAAACCTTTATCCAAGAATTCAGCCTTAAAGGCTTCAGAGTCTACCTTACATGAATGACTTTGAACAAGTTTTCCTTTAATTCATCGAGTTAAACCTATCATAACGAGGAGGGTTATTGGATTGTTGAAATGAAATCTTACGCAAGGAGTTTGCCAATTAACTTGGACTGACCGTTCTCAGTTGGCTGTAAGTGTGAAGTGGAGTATTGCTTTCACCAAAGTAAATACTTTTTCACTATTAAGGTAACACTATATGAACTCAGCCAGTTTCTCGGCTAATAATTTGCCTCCGAGAAAGACGTGCTTACATGCCGTACAAAATTAAAAAAAGGTCACCAATTTTAGGATCAACACGTAGAATATAAGGACAAATAGCAGCCCTCAGGCGAGTACAATTTTAGGAAGAGCCTCTAGATGAGTATGAAGAAAAGATTACTTCCATCCGAAAAGTGCGACAAATTAAGTCAGGCAAAAAGGGAACAAAACACTTGACATATACTCATTCAACGACAGTCGATACAAAACGACGTCAGGCCAGACTTTTGAAATAAGTGTGGCACGGACGAAAATTCAGTATATAACTTCTGACAGCCTAAAATATGGGTTAACGACTGGAGACTCAATGATCAATAAAGGAACAGCAGAGAAACTCTCCAGATAAAACCGATGGCGTTGGCTGTGTTCAGACTCTTCACCTGGTTGTCTTTGTTCAGGGTTGCTTCGACATTTTCAAAGCCCAGGCTTAAAAGGGTCTTCAGAATCAGCTGTCAGTGTTTCTGAGGTAAAGACTGTGAAGAAGAACTCAAATTGGAACCAATGTAGTACCCTTAATCTTGTACTGGGGTACTAATACTGCTGTGGTCAGCAACTTATGTAGAAGGTCTGGTTCTCCAAATTACTCGTCGGTAGTAAAATATACGAGTATATATGGTTACGAAATAATCGGAAGCCTTGTATACGAAAGATACCACAGTTGCGACCCTTGCTATCCAAAAAGGCAAACAATTTTAGGTACTGTAAGAGTATGTTGTTTGTTAAGTTAACGTTAAGGCTAAGGAATGCAAGGCCTTATAACAAACAAAGTGCAGCCAAACATATTGCATAGACTCCAGAATGCAATAAAATAGATTTAATTACCCTCCAAGAAGTCCATGGCAGTCTAAGGCAAGATGTCTTCAGTTTCAGGCATGTGAACAAACATGATAATCCCTGTCAAGGAATTAACCGACATCAGCTTAATAAACGCCTACATCCCAATATAAGATGTCCATGACATGATGTTAAAAGCATCATTAAAAATTAAGAAAGTAGGATATATTTGGTAGTACAATCCGTAAATATAGCCTATGTGACACCACATCAGAAGCGAAGTTTGCATTGAAAGGCGTAGAAGACCACTGATACGAATATCGAAAAACTTTTTTAAGAGACTGTTAAACCGCAATGACAACTAACATTCTGTTGACAGGTAAAACAGACCATTTAACCTGAACAACTATGGACAAAAAATCTGTCTACTATATTCCGACGGAGTATGGATCGCCAAACTTAGGTTGGTTGGCGATGATGGAGAAGACTTTGTAAAGAGCATGCACTTAACAATCTCCAAAATATAATCGGGCAACGGGCTGTAAGAATCTGTTTCTGAATCTGAAGAAAGGAAACTTTCTGGTCAGTCTCTTCCACGTTGCTTGTAAGATTTTCTTTGGTGTGCTATGTAATCACCTACACTTTTTGTCAACCAACCTTATCAGTGTGATTTCAGGCTTAGAAAATTCACCATCTGAGTGAAATCGCTCTACGGCCAGAAAAGTTTGTAGTTGAACCTCCTTCTCAATTCGCCATCAATACAAACGGAACCGAACATAATGCGCAATAACTTTCTGTAGGTCCATAAGCAAGAACCGGGACGATTAGGACGATTACACTTGAACAAAGCCAAATGGATCGTACGGGAGAAAACTCTTTTATTCATTTATGAGCCCAAAGAAACAGCGATTGGCAAGAGTAATTCTATTTCTGATTTCTGCATTGTTGTTGTTGCTTCTTATAAATGAGAAGCCAAGGTAGACGAAGTCCTCAACTACTTCGTCCTTATCTCGTGGCATGCTTTATTTTCAAATGCCCGCATGTTTTTTTTCCCCGTTTTCACCTTAAAACGAAACAAATCACAAGTATTTGTGCGAACTTGAAAGCGATCGTACTGTTATCCGGTGAGTTTTTTGCGATTCTTGTCACACAAATTCTTTTTAAAAAGTCTTCCTGGACATTGAAAGTCTCGGTTAATATATTCCTGACCTTGATAGACCAGGTTGAATTCTCCACAATCATTCTGCACAACCTGACTAATTCTTACAAATCCTTCGATGACTAGCTGTTTGAGAAAAGCCGACGGCTCTTTCAAGTGACGAACCACTGAACCTGCTACTGGATACCTTAATAGGACTACTGTAGCCGCGACTAAGACTGATGGTTTGATTACAAGAGACAAGCTGCACTGGGCGCTGCATGGCTTTAAACCATACGAGTCCACTGGGCCGGACGGTATGATACCTGCCGAGCTACAAATGTCCTCCGATATCATCCTGCCAACGGTTGAGAATATCACTAGGAGCTGAGTATATATCACTCATATTGCCCTGTCGTGGAGAGAAGTTAATGTAATTTTCATCCCCAAAGCCGGAAAATATTCTCATGTTATCCCCAAGGACCTCAGACCTATAAGTGTACAGATGTAGGGTTGCACAATATGTAAAACTTCCCTTCCGAAAACGATCTAGAATTGATCTACGACTTTTGTCTACGGCTCCACATGCCTACTGTAAAAGAAATTCGGAGGAAGCAGTTCTGCATTCATTGACTAGCCTCTTTGAACGATATCTACATTATAGAGAGTACACAATAGACGCATTCCTGGACATAGAAGGTGCTTTTAATATTGTCAACACAACCGCAGTCACGACGGTGCTGTCAACTCTGAAGGTCTTATACGAATAGCAGAGGTACGTCGCAAGGCGGTGTCCCTTCACATCTTTTTTGGAACTTAGTGGTCAACAAAGTGTTGATATATCTGGAGGCAGGTGGTAACAGAGTGGTTGCCTACGTGGATGACGTTACTATAGCCGTCTCAGGAAACCAGCTTTATACTACTAAAGAACTCTTACAGCAAAATCTTAACAGATCGACCCGTTGGGCGGATCGCTGTGGATTGGAAGAAAATCAATAAAAAACTGATTTTGGCCTCTTTTCCAAGGAATACAAAATTCTTATTTCCAGACATCTCGATACTTTCAGCAGGCAAGTAGCAACAAATTAACTATGTATTTCGTCACGCTAATATTCTTAAAAAACTTGGAATCCTTCCAGAGAACACCGACTACACTACGCCTCAACATAGTTTTGACAAAGACTTTCATGTTTTCTGAGAGGAAGGTGGACAACAAGCCAATCTTTTTCTATACCAATGGATTCAAGACTGACAGATGAATTGGTGAAGCTATTTTTTCAGATAAGATTCATTTAAACCTCTCCTTCCGCCTTCCAAATCACTGTAGCTTATTTCAAATGGAAATGTTGGCGATTAAAGAAGTTCTGCTCTGACTAAGAAAAAATGTTCTGAAACCGTCCATCTCAAGAGATGACAAAGCAGTTCAACATATCTACCTCTGTTTTAATGCCGGGCCACAGAGATTTTCCAGGGAATTCTAGGGCCAACAAACTCGCTAATATTGGAAAAATTCTACCTTTACCTACAAACTTTAGATGGACTGTGGGATCAACATGTCTAGCGACCTAAAAAATCTAGGCAAAGCTGGATATGAATCGCTCTAAAAGTTTGGTCTTTCCATCACTGGACACTGTTTTATAAGTAAGCATGCAAGAAGGCTAGGCATTCTTACACACAACTTCTGCAAGAGCTGAATGGACGAGAAAAGGAGGCAATACCACGCCTAGTTTGTATATCCCCAGCTCTCTCCACAAGAAGAAAACTCCACTTAGGAGCCTTCTTCTAAAATAACTTAAACGATCTGTAGAATTTAGATGTCTCCTGCGCTTTATCATAAGCTCAAATTGGTTCCATGAGTAAGAGGATCAAAGCTCCACGGGCCATCACAATAGGCCAATGTAAGAGGGTTGATTTTTCTCGTACCTAACATAACCCTATAGTCAGCGGAGGATCAATGCCTATTATTTTCACTTTGTTCTTTGCTTTGTCATTTTTATGGACAGTAAGAGGAAAGCTATATTTTTTGCCCACTACGATATACGAGAGAATGAGTTGCTTACTTTCATGTGTTTCCAATTGCTTGCCAAAATAATGATGACTCATAGAAGTTGGCTTACTATGCCACGCTACCACCAAAAATTCTTTTTACTCGCATCACTTAATTCTTCTTTCAGATGTGAGGTGCACATAAACAATTCTTCTGGTTAAAAATGCAGCTTCAGGGCTGATTTTATTAACGTGACGAAAGCGCGAATCTGTTTGCCTAAATGACGACTCTACATAAAAGTTTTTTTTTTTTTTATTTGAAAATTGTTTCAGTCGACTACTGAAAGCAGTTTTCTCCTTCAAAATTTTCCTCTATGCCTCTGGGCTATAAAAAAAGATTCGGGCTATCAATGTTCTGGATAGATTTGCTATGCAGTTGCCTTCTGATTAAAAAAAAAAAAAAAAAAAAAAAAAAACAAACAGATACTCTCCGAATCACCACTAAGGTAGAGCCGTTGATTACACTAACTATGCGGCCTAGGCAAGCAAAGTCATTGACTACTCTCAAGTAATACCTGTCTATTGTAACGTTTTGCTTTAGACGATGATGTTGTCCGACCTGTCACGATAGCAGTATATCGTTTTCCTCTCATTGAGCGCCGAACGCATCTAGCGGGTTCTGCTTCAATAGTTTGAAATTCCTTACAATAGAGGCAAGTGCTCTGCCGATAATGTCTGTGTCATCTAGAAAGGCGAGTGCCTCTAGTGTAAGCATTGAAACTTTCAGACAATGCTCTCAAGTACGATATCTAAGCAATCTCCTGACAGGTAGGCTTGGAGGTCTACGCGACACTAATTCTGCTCGGATAAACCGTTTTGCGATCGCAGTAGGCCTCTTCCTGATTGTTTTGAGCGGCAAGTCCGTATCCTTGTTTTTGTGTCGTTTCTTACACGACTTTTTTTCCACAATTTGTTCTTGAAATTGTAAATCTGAATGGCGTTTTCCTTTTGCCTGGCATTCGTTCAACAGATCCACGTAAGCCTTCGAGCAGTATAGTTTAATCCTTAACCTTGAAGGTTGGTTCTACTTACTCATATTATTTGTTCTCGCTTTCTTTTAAAATTCTTTTTTGCAGATATATTCAGATCAACAGCAAATAAGACCTCCAAATTGATTCTAAATCAGTTCCCGGAGAATCAATTTGAAAACAAATCAACTTTCCGACTGATACAGCAACAACTGTTGATTCCACGCACCTTTTTCATAGAAAACTCCAACTTAATGACATCAATTAAGTTGGTTTTCTCTTAAACTGACAAAATATCTCTCACCCCCCACCATGAAAATCTTGAATGAATCAACGAAAATTGCATTTGTCATTACTGTATCTCATCAACGATCACACACGATTCCATGGCTAGCAGTTAACTCTGTTTCCGAGGACAATCCCATCACATGCTCTTCGCCTATACGAGCACAAGACTATTCAATCAGCCGCTTCAACTGACAACAAAAACAACAGTAACGACGACAAATACTAACAAACACCAACTTATGAGCAAGGATAACAGTTTGTGTACCTAATTTGATTCTACTTAATCTCTCCCCCAAAATACCACCGGTACCCAAAAAAAAAAAAAAAACTTCCGACGTATTCTTCCCTTCAACACCGGCAGTCCATAGACTTCCACAAATCTGTCAGAAAGCACAGGGAGATAGGCCTGTTGTAGCTTCGAGCCACCCCACACAACTCAACATACGAAATAGTGTTGTGTCCGATGAAATTCAATTTGGATCTTTGCGGCGGAAAGTCGTGCGTAGGCTTCCTTGGGAAACAACTTTGCCGCAATTGTGTTGTTTCGGTCAGGGAGGTCTAATCCAATTCGCATTCGTTGGCAATGTCCGTCCAGCATTCGGATTCCTGGAACCAACAACAGAAGGAGCAACAAAAGTATCAATTTTATGAACCAAATGATGAATGGCTTCATCATCGTCGTCGTAGTGTGTCTCATGTCTCATGTCTCCTGGTGTCCCTATATGTCTTCTGTGTACAGGTCTTAGATTCTGTTTATATCATGGCTACAACTCGCATGGGAATTTAAGGATAATTGTTTTTGTTCAGACAATGATATACTATAGCAGCTACCTCTTGCTGCCTCTTCCTTCTCCATTGTCAACAACCATCACCCACCTGACACAATGTGGATGGAGCTTAAAATAGGAAGTCAGGGACATGCTAATTGGCCAGCAAAACGGTGCCAGCTGGAATCTATTGCACAGAAGATGTTTAGAAGCATCACTCTCTCGTTATACATTGTCGCTGTGATAATGAACCATCCGAGTACGATGACTATGGCTACGTTTACGAATACGTGCGCGTATCTGTGCGCCTGTAAGTGTCGGTATGTAAATATGCGTATCAGCTTGACCCAGAAGCAGGATTACAAAGCATTTCATGAGACTGGTAGTAGTCTGATGGGACTATATGGTACCAGTACCTATATAGAGAAACACCAGAAACAACCTCGCATGTCCTAGATCTTGATTTACACATGGAGCGAATATTTAGAGCACACTTGTTAGCTAACCTGTCCCTCTAGAATCATTTCTTAGTCCGGTTGGTCTACAGAATTGTGGGGTTAAAGAGGATGAAGAAGACAAGAAAACCCAAAAATCAAATAAAAAAGAAAACGTGGACGCTTTACTTACTCGTATTTGTGTACTTAAATCAACCCCCCTCGTTGTTCTGACACTGTTGTCACTGTTACTGTTGTATACGAGTACACAACAAGCTTGTTACATTAAATTGTAGGAATAATGCTTAAATGTTTTAAGGATTTCCCATTTTTTATTTTTTATTTTTTTTTATTCTTTCCTCTCCTGTGTTATATTTCAATCAACGATGTATGAGTGTATGGTGAGTTGTTTCTTCGGAGAAATTTCAAGTTGTTTGCCCCAAAGAAATTGTTTTTGTGAGATGTCATAACTGGGCTTTTGTGAAGTAGGTGGACGGATGGTAACACAAGAATCCTTAGATTTATGCCAATTAAGTTAATGGGGATACACCGGTCTATATAAGGAGAAAGGTTGTCATGTGTGTTGTCAGTGGCAATGGAGGACGATGGGTGAAAGAATCTGCTATACTTAGGGAGCAGGCTGTCGAAGAACGCTTTACTTACTGGCTGAAAGGAATTGCTTTTCATTGCGATACTAATTTTAAAGCCAGTTGTGGGCTGAGGTGGCAGACGTTTGCTTGTGGAAAGCAGTTGCCATAAACGAGCCCACATGCTATGGGAGAGTTTCACAGCTGTCAAAAGCCATTACATTTATTTTAATAAGCCTTAACCTGGCTACGATTCATATCATATCGATATAATACAATATTGGCTTTATATTGTAAATGTCCATTCTCATAATAGCGATGCAGATTCTGTCCAGGAGAAAGAAACCGGTACTGCATTCATAGTCGGCGACATCTTCTCTCAAATATTTGTCACAGTCAAAAATGACAAAAGAGCTCTTAAGAAATTAACAACGCATCTATCTTCTCCGAGAAAGTTACACTGAAACCTCTCGAAGAAGTAGCAAATAAAACATCTGGATCTCCTTTTGAAGCTTAAGCCTACGGAAAAAGTGTAGACAGCACAGAAAAAAGATGAATAAACATCAAAGAGCTCTCAATCCGCGCATTCGAATTTGGGGACCCATAACTGATCTTACATTACAACTTCAGCCAACTCATGACATCTCGTATCGAGACTAATTTCGCTAAAGTGAAATAAGCTCAGAAGCTCTCATTCCCTCCAAGTATAGCTTGAACGTTTTCCAAGGCAGAAGATATGAAAATCGTGCTCGGAAACTTAAATATAATACAAAGTTAGGAGAATATCTTTGGTAGTACAAACAAAAATGAAAGCATACAAAATATGCCTGTGCACTACACAGTTTCTTCATATCACTATTTACCTACAGATCCAGGATAGATGTGTGCTTCAAGCAATAAACCTGGTAAATTACCGCAATGTTGACTAACTGCCTCTCAAGTCTTTTCCCCATCCTTTTATCGATTATCGTCAATATAAGCCAAAACGCTATACTGGTGTCAGCTGTGGGATCATCAATTTGATATAACGGAGGATTGTATAGAAAATTTGCAGAAGAACAACAAAAATCCACAGATAAACTCTCCACATTGAACGGTACAACTTTTGTGGATAAAGTTTTCCATTGTTTTACACCGAAATGAAGTACCTGTACCGCAGATGCACCGGCTGTGGACAGAGACAAACGAGATATCCAAAATTCTTTTCAGCCATCAACGAATTCAACACCTAACGGCCTGTACAATTTGTTTTCATCTTCGTTTAATTGTCATGAAACACGTTGGTGCTATTTGTAGGTGCAGTTTTGATTTGCTGAAGCAAACTAGTGGCCTTCCAAGCAAAACGTGCATATATTGACAAAACTTACTTCGCGGAGGTAGCGTAGCTGTCTTGTCTAATCTAGATCCCGTTGATCGCGCTCATTATGAAAAGCTGACTTAAGCACTTCATCTAGGGTTTTGTAGTCAAGAAAAGCGTCAGAAATAAGACCCGAAGACTTGCGAGAATTGTTTTTGAAAACTGTCCACCCAAGCGTATCGTTGTTATGCAGGTCGAGGATGGTATTTGCGATCGCTCAGTCTAAAAGCACATTAGGCTGGTTGAAGCTAAGACTTTTATGCAAGACAAGGATACCAGTACACTTACCACACCCGAGTTATTGAAACCAGACAGTCTTCCCATCACAACGACTAGCTGTCAGTAACCCCGAGTCAACGCAGATGCTGTACACTCGAGGCAAGATTGTACATTCTCACAACATGCATAGTAGATTAACTATAGCAACACCTTATTGAAATCAGTCAAGTCAGTTGTTGGCGGAAACTGAATCACCTGTTAACCCTTGTAAATCGATCGGTGATTCCTCTTAGTACTCGCCTCCAACCTGAAATCGTTGGAGATTTCAAAGATTGAATGTCTGGCATATAGTGCTTTAAATGGAGAGGGAGAAATGTCGTACAGGAACAATGGTAGTAAATATTCCGCTTCCAATCAGCTGGTGGGGTATTCTTGGCATTAATGTACCACTTCTGCGAAGAGTGTTTTGGACTATTCATCATCATATCCAATTGTCCTGCGAGTGTGACAAGGCACAACACATGTGGAGAAACCATTTCTGGCTTTCTTCGTACTGGCAGTGAACTCACCATAGCTCCACTTGCAGAATAAATCATTCAAACCGTTGCTTCTACTACATGTTCATTATAAGGATTTGGCATTCCAATAGGAAATAATCTGTAAGGTTCGTTGGTTGAAAAATCGAAAATCAGACTCATGAAGGAGCTGCTCTCGTTCGAGTTGTCCTACCGATTAATACAAACATAGCATGCTTTAAAAAGGTTGACCGTATGGGTATGTGACATTAACATTTAGATTCACATCCAGATCTTTTCACTGATCTTATTGCAAGCTTACTAGCACCACTAGCCAGCACGAGGAGTAACCGAATGTCCCAGACGCCTAAGACAGAACTGACGCACATCAGAAAGTCCACAGTTTTCACCCAACTTCATGATGAAAACGATGCATGGTTCCACCAGGTTTTGTGTGGATTATCATGTTACCATCAATGATACGATTCTGTAGCCAGCTCAAAATGATTTAGGACCATGCACTGTCATTCGGGATACTGGCAAGTTAAAGTACACTTCGAGGACAGAGAGGAGACAAGAGACCTATTGTGGCAGTTCAAAGTCATGAGCTTTGAACTAACAAGCGCACTTGCCACTTTTGAACGCCTTATGTCTAATATCTTGCGTAGATAGTCGATGAAGATTGTTTAATTTATTTGGGCTACATTTTAATTTATGGTAAGACTTTCGAGGGTATGATTACTAATCTCTGTTTCAGATTAAAGCTAATCCTAGGCAAAGGCAAAATATTTTGTAAGTATATATTAGGTACGCAACTAAGTCGATCAAAATGTAACTTAATTGTGAAAAAATGGTTACAAATGAATTATTCAAAGTATTTCCCATCGCTAGCTACAACTTTTTCCTATCCTTCTGGCAGAGCTCGAGTACGAGTTTATCGTTTGAGGTTATTTTCGAATCAAGGCATTTTTGATGTCTTCATATGAGTGGAGCTGTTTATCAACTAGACCATGTGCAATAGAACGAAGGGAGGAAGGAACCGGATAGCGCTGTATCTAGGGAATATTGCAGATGGAGTAAAAACTGCCATTTGAGCGTTTCCAGGTAGGATTTAACGGGTTTGACAACGTGAGACCGAGCGTTGTCATGCTGTAAAATCACTTATTCGTGCCTCTGCTCGTAATGTGGCCGTTTTACGCACAAATTATAAGGAAACCAAGTTCTCCCTTTTTGGATCATTTCCAACGCATGAAATCGCTTTTAAATGCTCCGACGGAGAACTTCTAGTTCAGAAGCAAGCTTTTCTTGTTTCGGATCCTCATCGAACAATGCCTCCAATTCAGCGTTTTCAAAGGATTTTGGCCTTCCTGCTTGCGGACGGTCGCCAACATCTTCAACATCGTCAACATCGTCAACATCGTGGACTTCGTCAACATCGTCAACATCGCCAAAATCGTCAACATCGTCAACATCGTCAACATCGTCAACATCGTCAACATCGTCAACATCGTCAACATCGTCAACATCCTCAACATCGTCAACATCTTCAACATCGTCAACATCCTCAACATCCTCAACATCGTCAACATCGTCAACATCGTTAACATCGTTAACATCGTCAACATCGTCAACATCGTCTACATCGTCAACATCGTCAACATCTTCATCATCATCAACATCGTCAAAATCGACGGACACCAATCGTGGCACTTTGTGTCACTTAGAGCAGCATCTCCGTAAATTTTTTGGAACTCTCGATTCAGCCGCCGTTTTCTTAGAATAAACACTTCCTGCATATGACAATTATTTGGCACAAAATCAGACATTTTCACGCAACCAAAAGTATATGACGCCAAAACAATATCACTAATCTGTCAAAACGATTTGTTATCCATATGTCTAAGCTTGGTTCAAGATGTTTTGATGAATGTTAAAATTGACCAGCACTTACTGCTGGAGCCATCTATTGACAGAACTTAATTGCGCACCTATTCAATTTTCTGTAATAATTAAGCATGCTGAAAAAAGACTGTAACTCTTGTAAATTCTTTGGAACCGGCTCTTCGACAATAGCCCTAAGTTTCTTTGGATATTGCACGTCTTTACTTATATGCACTGTGACCTATGACCTGCGTCCTTTCAAAGCTTTGATAATTCTTACACCCCAATGAGAATATCGTCTAGGTAACTAGAGGCATTACGTATTCTTAGAAGAATCTGGTCCGTAACTGACTAACCAAATGAAAGTCTAGTATATGTATTCAATCAAACCCTTGTATGTATGTATTGTGACGTATTCACAAAATTTGCCGGAGAGTATCAATTGTGATGCTTCCTCCATGTTTTTTTGCCATTGTGGCGTAAAATGATAGGTGATTTTGTGTATACAGCACTTTTCGGAGAAATCAGAGACAAGTTATTGATCTTTGAATTGACGGGTCTCCGTTCATTGATGTTGTTTCCTGCTCCAGAAATGATAAAAGTGCCTGTAGATAGTGTTAGACATCATTTATGTATTCCACTGTCATGTGGTATGTCCCATCAAGTCTTTTCAACCAGAAGTAAATTTGGTTTAGAATGTAAGCCTTAACAGATGTAAGATTTTCGAATGAGATACGCTAACCCCACCTTGTTGGGGTTGAATGGATACAAGTTCTTTAGTTTATTTCTGTTCAATCGAGTGTGCTGTGAGAGATTACTCAGTTAGACCAGCGTCCTCTTTACAATTTCTATACATTTATTCAGGTCTCAAATTATTTCCGGTATCTATTCGTAAAACCGCTTCCAGTTAAGCAAATTGAATTGTTTTTGATACAAGCCCAGTTCATAACATCTGCATAACGAGAATCCATGAAATTCTCATTCATTTAGGTAAACAATTGGAATGTCAATGAATCAGATAAGTGCAAATCTTGCAATACAAAATCTGGCCAATCTGTTATGAATCCTTGCAAAAACATTATTTCAAAACCACCTGGCTACAGCACTTCAACTCAGAGTTGGAGTGTTTTCGGTTTTTCTTTCAATTTTCCCTTAACCCATAAATTGTTTCTGCACAATCTATAAACCCTGTTTTTCAAAACTTCAGCTACAGTAACACTACGTATGATCCTCCTCAGTCATGAGAAAAAAAAACCTTCTCCGAGAGAAGAGAAGCATCTGCCTATTTACACATAACTTAGGCGATATACTTTTTTGTTAGTCATATTTTTGGCCATCTCTGATGGTATTCTGTGCTACTGCCTGAAACGAGAATATGAAAGAATCTGGCCAGTCTTTCGGATATAAATGGAATACAACCCCGCAACCATCAGAGTATAGACCATCGACCATTGTTTCGGTATGCATGAAGTAACCCATGTTACAGAGTTGCTTGCCATCCTGGGCTACCCTCGTCGCAGTACCGGCCCTTGTATTGTTTATTGCACAATTCGTGGAATGTACACACATAACATACATTTCATGCAAGGGCTCTTGTTGGTTTACCAACTTGACTGTAGTTACCTCCAGCGACCACGACAACAACTTAGACTGAAGATCGAAGAACTACAAACGCACATACTTGTTCTTATACGATACATTCCGTACGTGTGTACTTGAAAGGTAAGAATATAAATTGGTATTGCCGGCAGCGATTGCTTTTTGGTCGGTTGAGCAATTGTATGAATATTTCTACCATGTCAGTGCTATACTAGAAGCTCATGCCAATGGCCACCTGCATACCTACACTGAGTTTCTCATCTTTCACCAGTGAAAGCCGATGAAAGTGTTGTAGTTCCGTTTTCAAAAAGTACAAAATTGAAATTGTAAAGGGTCAGTCGAAAGAGGGTGATTGGTAAATGGCAAGGGTTTGGCAATCAACCCCACTTATGAGAAGCACATTGAGCACTTCAATGTACTATTTGGGGGTTTATGGTTTCTGGCAAAAGTGAACAGCGGTAGTCTAAGCAGTTGGTAGTCAGTTTGATCACGAAGGCGACTCTAGTTACCACACACATGATTTAGTGATGCGCTGTGTATTATTTAATGTACCATGCAGCATTTTGTAAGCAGCTTATGGTTCTAATGGCTATCTAACAGTGGCACCAGAAAGTGGCATAATCAGAATTTTTGAACAGATAATTTTTTTTTTTTTTAAATAAAACACTGACTAAAGTTTACTTAGTATTCGGACTTTAATGAATGTTATTACTGAAAACACAAGAGTAGATTCTAAGAACGGCACAATATCATTAATCGACCATGCTCTTGTTAGCAGAATTGACAATCAGATTGATTCAGCTATAATAGAAAGCGATATTACCGATCATTATCCAATTCTTTGTAATGAGAAATATGAAAAGTCAAAAAAAAAAAAAAAAACAAAATCCAACTTTATCTTAAGTGTTTACCTCAAAAGTAAGTCAGCTTATTCATGAAGAAGATTGGAAAACTGTACTAGAAGAAGATGTCGAAAAAGAATGTAATAAATTGCTTGATTAATTGACAAATATTTACAGAATGTCAACACGGGTGCGCAATATAAGAAAAAACCGGTAGAACAGTCCTTGGATAACACCAAATCTCATAGAGGAATGTAAACAAAGAGATATACTCTACAGAAGGTGGAAAAATAACTCTAGAAATTTGACCTATGAAAAAGAGTACACAATTTTATTGTACGTACAAAAGTAAAGTAAGTAAGTAAGTGTAAAGTACAAAAGTTTATTTATTACAAAAATAAATTTACGCAATTTAAAACAGATTCGAGAAAAACATGAGATTTTAGGAAGAAAGAGAGCAAACATCGATGAAACAATGGAAAAACACTTTAAGACAGAGACGAGTTCACTTGCCAATAAGCTCGCTGAGTTTTTCTCTTCTCAGACAGAGAAAATAATCCACAAATGCAATCCAATAACTTCAAATAATAGGAATGTCACAGTGAAAAATTCAATATTCGCTCAAACATCATTGAGATACAAAAAATTATAGAATCACTTGCAGAAGACAAGTCGCCTGGAGTTGATGGCATTAGAGCAATTGATATCAAAAGACATTCTGACATTTTTTCTCCAATTCTATGCAAGTTAATAGATTTGAGTATTACTTAATCAGTCATTCCGGAAAATCTAAAAAACAGCAGTAGTAAGACCAATATACAAAGTTGGGGAAAAAAGTACATTGAACAACTATAGGTCAATATCGATTCTCCCAGTAGTTCAAAAGTGCTTGGAAGGTGTATTAGCTAACCGGTTGCAAGGTTTTATCAAAAAACATTCTCTGATACACAAGAGCCAATATGGTTTTCAGAAAAACAAGAATACCGGAAAGTTACTGAGTGAATTCGCAAATTGTGTAAATGAGATTCTTGATAAAGGTCACCATGTGTTAGTGCTTTACATGGATTTCAGTAAGGCATTTGATACGTTCAATCACTCTAATCTTATACAAGCACTAAAAAGGATTGGGATACGTGGTAAAATTGGTGATTGGATGACTGACTACCTTCAGAACAGAATTTTTGGTGTTCAGATCAAAGATGCTTTCAGCGAGAAAAAGACAATGAAATTTGGAGTTCCACAGGGATCATATCATATACAAATGAGTTACTACGATTTTTTAAACAGAGTATACCATTCGCCTTTGCCGATGATACTGCCATTGTAGTACGTCATAGATCTCTGGATACAGCAATAAGGGTGATGCAAGAAGAATTTGGTTTGGCTGTGAGATGGTGTCATGATAACGGGTTAATTATTAACGCTTCTAAAACAAAAATGATACACATTAGAAGTCCTCACTTCAAGTCAACAGAAAAGCGGATTTATCTGGACCATTACGATTGCCCCGACAATACAAAGGAATGCATTGAGTTAGTTGACAAATATAAATATTTAGGTGTTGTAATAGACTGTCATTTTCTCTGGGATAGACACATTGACAAACTAAGAATAGATCTTAAGAGAGCTTTATTTGCCATTTCGCATTTGAAGTACCATGCTTCCAAAGAGGTCTTAAAGCAGGTGTATTATGCTCTTAAAGAGTCGAAGATACGATATGAAATAATGGCTTGGGGTAGTGCAGCTAAATTACACATTTTCAAAATACAAAAACTACAAAACGCAGCTGTTGAACACATAAATAGTATAACACAACTAGGAAATGGAGACAAATTCAAAATTCTTCGGGTAGAGGATATATTTAAGATGACCACCGCTATTGAATAATTTGATGACAACCGATACATCATCAAGTCAACACCAGAAGACGTGCCCAAGGAATGCTACAAACTCCCCGAAACTATAATAACTACGGTAGATGCAAACTTCAATATATTGTTCCCACAATAATCAACGAAATACCTCACCAAATTTTAAATATTGTAAACTTTAGAAAAAGAAAAAAACTTGTTAAAACTTTTTTATTAAGCTTGAACGCAAGCAACTAGGTGTAACTTCAAAATTAACTTCGAACTAAATTTTAATACTAATCACAGTTATAATTTTGCTCACTTTATTATGTAATTTGCATTAAAACATAATTTTCTGCAGACAAGCTACGGCTTCGCTATGAAACACCCTATTAACTTCTCAATGTGTGCTTTTCCCCATAGGATAGTCAGACCACTGTGTCATATCAGCTAATTTTTGGTATACTGACCACACAGGTCGGACCCAAAAGCTTCTTGGTCGTTATTTTTCTTCGAAAATGGCGTGGATGTCACTGCTAATAAGTTCAAAGACACTACTCTCCTTGGTATGAGATTCCCTACAGGATTAACAGTATCAAGTCAAAAGTAAAGGCATGGTACGACAAGAGCTGTAAGGAGGTTGTCAGGGTCAGAAAAATGTTGAAGAAACCCGAAAAAAAGTTTAAACGAGTCAGGAATGACTGCAACGCTGTCTTAAGCATATGAAATTTTAAAACGTCAAGAAAACTGAGCCAAAAAATACTAGAATGTCCCGAAGGTAGGAAACATTTTTGGTCGTTAGTCATCCTCCATCTCAATGTTCATTTACAATGACATTTCAGATTTCAGCTCTTTGTACAAGGCCAATCTGTTTGCTGCAGATTTTGCGGCAAGCTTAAGACCTTCAGATTGTGCTTTGTCTCCGCCTACTTGAGTGTGCTGAATTTTCGTTGGGACGAATCCATTTTCGCACTCATGTAGTAGCAAGAGTGCTTAAAGACCTTAACATACGCAAATCAAATGTTCTTTTACGCTGATAAAACTACTGCGTAACCTTTTTCATCAATCCTACTCTTTAGGACTCTTTCCGAGTCGATGGTAAATAGCATTTGTCCAGCCCAACCATTAAAGGGCGTATCTTCTACTCTTTCCTCCTACAGACACATTGCACTTACTTCCCTTCTTTTCAAGGTCATGGAAACGCTGATTAGTAGTCAGCTCATGAAATGTCTCGGAACACAAAAATATCTCAATGACCAGCAAAATGGTTTTCGTTTAGCACAAGGATCTTCTGCTGACTCTCTTCTTCAATGGAAAGGTAATTTCTACCTTTCAGAACGTTCAATTCAAGTTGCCTTGAATGGTTCCAAGTCTGATATTCGCAAAATAAATGCTGGTGTGCCCCACTGTTCCGTTCTATCTCCAACATTTTTTTTTTTTTTGCTTTTTATCAACGATCTCTTGTCTGCTTCTTTTAATTAAATATATGTGGTATGTTCAAAACATAAGATGACTTTATATTTTTATAAAAAAAAATTTTATTTATTAAAATATTAATGTTGTCCTCTTCAAAGTAATCCCCCTCAGATATATTATAGTACACTTGTACTAGCGATATTTCCAATCCTCGAAGCACTTTGGTATAATAAGCACGTTTGGTAAAGCCTTGAGCTCTTTAAGCTATGCCGTTTTTATTTTCTCAGGTCTCTTCAGTTTTGGGAACAGGAAAAAGTCTTTCGTATTGCTTCTCGCAAACGGCGTATAATTTGATGGTAATACTCTTTATTGACCATACGATCTTGTGGTAAAAACTCCTGATGCACTGAGCTACGGTAATCGAGAAAAACACAGATCAAAACTTTGACATATGATCGAACTTGGCGTGCTTTTTTCGGTCTAGGCTCTCCTGGGTTTTTCCATTGGCACGTCGTAACCATATACCCAACATCCGTCGCCTGGTATGACCCTTTTGAGCTAGTCAGGATCATCATTGACGTCATTCAAGAGCTCTTGAGCGATGCTCATGCGACGGTTCTTCTGATCAAAATTAAGAAGTTTCAGCGAAAGCTGAAACACGTCTCATGCCACACGTCTCAAAACATCTAAAGAAATTGCATGATATTAGCCGAAGGATATCTTGATAATTCGATGATTTTCCAAAGCAATTTTCTTCACAGCTTCGACGTTATCATCTTTTGTTGATGTGCCGGGGCGTCCAGAGGCTTGCATTAGCAGCTTCTTGACTATCTTAGAAGAGCTTGTACCACTTATAAACATATTTTTACCACTGTCAACATTTCAGGTATTTGAGAGCACTTGATTCCATTTTTTACACAAATTTGCTCCATTTTTTGTAATAACTGAAAATCCCAAGCACACCAAAACAAATCTAACCTTTCTATCTATCAAAAACAAACTTAGTATGCTATATACTTGAAACTATGAACATATATTTGGTAGATGTGTATCAGCCAGAAAAATCGCTTTTGGAATGCCTTGCCGTGTTCTCTATTTTCTATTCATTATAACTTGCAAACATTTAAGAACAATGTACATCCGTATCTCTCTTTTTTTATTCCTACCTAAATTTCCTTCGCCAGCGCTCTGTACAAATATTTTAAGAGCATACAGAACCCTTGAGGGCTCGCTAATTATAAAAAAAAAATAAATAAATCCGGAGCGCACGTTCTTAATAAATGTTCAGCTAACGTTCTAGTCACTCTGATGGTGATAAGAGCTGATTGGAAGGTCCAAGCAATTATCTGTCTTTAAGTAGACGGTGTCAATGGACTAGTTCTTTGCCAGAGTACATTATTCCGACACCAAAGTAGGCTATTACACATAAGCCCTCATTTTATTAGGCCAGATCTTCTCTACAGCTTTCTCCACTTCGATCTAATATATGATATTTCTCTAGGCCCACTGATTGGCGTTACTGTATCACAAAATTTTATAACCATTCCATTTTGCTGTGAAGTGCGTACTTGTACCGACTTACATTGAACTGTCATCCTTTTTTCAAGGAATAACCCGAATTGTGCACTTGTACACTTTTACTAGTATCTAAACCTGTAAAGATACGACTACACCGTTTAGCATTGAGTTTTGTGGTTGAATCAAAACAAATTTAAAGGAAAATTTCCTTTCCTGGTTCACTGTTTGTTTCTTTTTTTCATTGGGTTGAATACGAACTCGTAGATACTTTGTTTCTCGATTAAGCGATAAATTTTTTCACACTCCAAGAAACCAAAAATGTAGAAAACCATTGGCCTGAATTTTGGGGAGTATCTTATATCACCCCCGTGCAACTCTCTTGCTTGAGTGGGTTTCGAAGTAAGACAGGTGTTTCTGTAGCGCCCGTGTTTTCCAGTTTATATTTAACTTGTAGACTGAAAGTAGACTGAAGGTATGCATTCCCTCGAGTTAAGTTCATTTCGTTTTTAAGTCCTTATGTTCGCATTTTGGAATTTCAAATGACCACCAGGCCACCACAGAATTCCGCTTAATGCTCCATCATTCAGCATTGTGTGTGGTCCTCGAACTCACCGAGTTGCTAAGGACTTGACTCTTCAGATCCGTTTATAGCATGTGTGTGGTCTGTGGCTTCTAATTGAATTAAAGGGTATTTGGCTGCGCGCCGCCAAAGTCACAGTTGCCAATTAACTGGTAAATGCAATTGGAGAAGGTCTCACCCTACCCCTTGGGAATGGAGGGTATGGAGCGTGGATCCCGCGTAGTCCCTATTATATTTGTATTTATATAGCATTTGGCCTTTAGCGGTTACTCGTTGTAGTTTGTGGTAGTGGCGTTGAGCACCTTAGGTAGCTTATTGGTAAAACGGCATACGTGGTTGACGCGAGGTTTGTCGTAATTGTTATTCGACATTCAGGGGTGGGATGAAGGATCATCAGATTTATATAAAAAGCTTTTGAGAATTTCATTGTTGGAGGCTGTTGCTGATGGTGAAATGAATTGTTGAATGCTTCTACTATAGCCTGTGGTGAATTGTTAAGATATAGACACATCTATCCGTGAAATATGTGAATTGCTTATCAGGGAGCTGTCGCGTTTATTTATTGTGCATGGGTGAATTGGACTGTTAAATCGAATACATAAAGCTAGTCTCAAGAATACACAAAGCTAGGCTAGGGTTTCTGTTTTGATATAGCAATTGTTTGATTTTAGTTTGAATAGGTTAGTGATAAGCTAGAACAAACGCAACATGCATTACTCTTGAACGGTTACATATACAATCGAAGATCAGTTATGAAGGCTTAAACTTCAGACCTTACTTACAGACTTTAGTAAGAAAAACAAGACTTCCAACAAATCCCTAACACATAAGGTCCACTTAGCAATTTTTCGTGTTGACCACTTTCGTTAGCTTCACCATAGTGAGCGCTTAGCATTTTGTTGTAAAAATAGCCTTTGCACTCGAACACCTTGCAGATTTGTTGGTAAATTAAAACGAAAATCAGTGCTTCTGTTACCGATAATAAGCTTTGGTTACTAAGAAACCTACAGACTATCCCCGAATTACGAGCACAAGGGTTTCAGAATTTCGTATCTTCTAAGTTGAGAGCGAAAGTTTGGGCATCTTGGGACTGAGTGAAATGGAAATGGCTGGACAGTATCATTCGTCAAACACGAACACTGTCAAGCATTGGTCAGCCTAATTCGTGGCATAGACCAAAAATTAAACGTCAGCATATATGTCGTGTTAAGCTCTACTGAGGATTGAAAAGACAGCTCTTATAAACTCCCTCTACGGCTAAACCATCAATCATGATATCGTCACTGGAATGGGAGATATAAATATCCAGATAGGTAGGAACTGATAACATATAGCTTAAAGATGTGATGTCTGTGAATGGCCTTAAATACCTAAACGATTTTGAATGGACATCAGACCTACAACAACATCAGTTGAATCTTATCTGGCAGGCAATAAGTCACGTTGTCTACGATTTGTCGAGGATCCTAATAGACTTGATATCAGGACCAACAAGAAACAATCAAAGAACATTCGACAAGTTTCTAGTCCTTCTAATCCTGGACAATATGACGGATAAGCCAGTTCTTTAGGTGGTGGTGAAATCCGGGGTGGACTTCATCCGCATATCTTCATCCGACTAGATTTAACAGATGAGCTGGTGTACGAGTATTCTCCTTACCAAGCCATCTCTACTAACCTTAAATAACTTACTCACCAGGGAGTCTATCTGCTCCAGCAGGCTCATACTATAAGTTGTTAGTTTAGCTATCACTTTCCAAAATTCTTCTTGGTTTGGGGGACCTAGACGAACATGGTTCAAATTTACTGGTTCATTCTGCCGGACTATTAATTGTTGGTCGCGTTCGCCGTCAAACAGCCTGCAGTAGACTGTAACTCTATTCTATTGTTCGGGACATGTGTCTTTGGCACGTCTTCCCATGGTAGTACTCCTCCAATGCTCAATCGAGAGCTTCTTCATAGTGTCGTCGCTTTGCATGCTATCTGTTTCGCGAAATATACTCGTACTTGTCGACATTTTTTATCAAACCAGCGGTTTCGATGTGATGGTTTCGTGAAACCTAATACATCAAATACAGAGTTTTTGATAGCTTGTTGCCAATGGTGGCGGCTCTACCTGTCAAGCATTTTCCTACTATCTTAGCTGTTCGATGTCAAATTTCTGGACAGTACTGCTTCGGCGTTTTGTAGTGCTGGCTATCCATATTCGCACCATAGCTGCAGCAAGGGGGTGGTCTCTGTTAACGCTTCTCGGAACGTTCATACTTCGTACATCCAAAATAGTGTCTACTTTCGATTGCAGCGTGACGGTTTTTTGATCTGAAGATAGTCAGGTCCCCCTGTTGAAGTTAAGATGTGGAAATCAATGAGTCCATCAGCTCTCGAAGGTGCTGTCATGCGAACTTTTATTTTCAAATGGGTGGTCAAAGATGATCTCTTTTCCGAGCATTATACTTGAGGAAACTATATAATCTGTAAACTTGATTTGTTGTGTGAGTTTTCCTCTTAGTCAAGGAAATGACTTTGATTGAATATTCCTAGCAACCTAAACAACTTGATTTATCGGCAAGTAAGGGAATGTCAAAGGATCCAACACCAACTTGTTTGGGTGGGATATTTATTCAGTCAAATAGGCGAAGTGCGGAATTCTTTTAGACGCTCAGAAAAGGCACATTAGAATGTTTTTCAACGGGTGCCTTCAGTCAAAGAGATCTTCTCGAAAGCAAAATTGACGACAGCTACTTCAGAGAATTGAGGAGCTAAGCTTCTGAAATTGTAGCATCTTGTTAACTATTTAATTTAGTAGAACTTTTAATCGAACAACTTTTCGGACGTCACAGGCTTCTTACAGCTTAAGACTTTTTGTCTTCTATGGATGACCCGCATTCAAATAGGCACAGTTTCTCTTCTTTTAATTTTCTTTTGTTTCGCGCCAAAGGGTGCGTAATCTTCATGGATAACAGCCCCAGCTACTGGAAATCGATTTCGAGAATATGCCTACCTTCTCAACTATTTCGCGGGGCTGGTAAGCAATCCATGCTATACCTTCTATATTTGCTGCATCTAAATATATTATTCTCTCAATCCTTCACCGCTCGTTTTGTATCCAATTTTCTTCTGAACGCTACATTTTGTCAGTTATTGATTGTGGGCTTGGTATGTCAGTCCTCCATTCCAGAAATCGTGTCTGATTTGTACAGTCTGGACAAAAAGTTGAGCTATCGTGCCCAAAGCTGTTTAGATATTTCCGATAGCCATTCTTACCAGGTGTGAACTGCATAAAGAGGCAGTTACGGTCCCCGTGTTTTCGATTTATCAAGTCTTGCGTTGTTGGTATTAATTTAAACGTCTAGCTGCCTTTAGTCCAACGACCCTGCCAAATAGTTATGGACGCTGCCTTTTATTCAGTTTTAATCCTTTTGATGCCTTTGGCGACGTGCTGGCTGGCATCTGCAAGGATTAAAATGAGGACTATTCCAGCTATAACAAAGGTGGCTTCGTCTGAGATGGCCTGAAAACCGCTAATTAACCTTGGCGCGAATAGTGTATATGTTGACGATAGTCTCCTTTTAGACTCCTTTGTTCTTAGTGCAACTGCTCAGACGAGGGGGGCGGCATACAGCAGAATTGATGTTGTCTCTCTGAAAAGAAGAATTCTTCAAGTGTATCCAGGTCCACTGATATTAGGCAATTTTGCCACAGAGCTGTCTGTACATTTGTGGCCTTTTATACATATATAGGTACATATAACCCAAGTGCATTTGTACTGGAGTTTGTTGTCCAGCATAACTCCCAGGTACTTAATTGTTTCTTTGAACGTTATGGTTTGGTTACCGGTCTAAAATTTGGCAAATTGAATGGTTTTTTGACCTGTTATGAGGACTGCTTCGGTATCATGATCGTCCAGCTCCAATCCGGCAGAGATAAGTCAATCTTTTATCATAGTGATTGCTACATTTGTGGCAGTTTCCATTTCATTAATCTGTTTGGTTTCTGTCACGACAGCAATGTCGTCGACGAATATAATTATCGTTACTCTCCTGGGCAGCGTTAGTGGTATGACTCTGTCAAACATTATGTTCCATATTAATGGCCATAGGCCAGATCTCTGTAGGGTCCCCACAGTACCTCAGCCTTCTGTTGTTGAAGTAGTTCGTCACTATCTTCAGCAAATAGTACGGTGGGTCCATCTTAGGAAGTGCCCTTCTAATGGATAACCCACGCGCAGAGTTAAAATTTCCAGCGTAACTACTACATAGTACTCTTTTGTAACGCACAGCCAGCTTTCATCCTCAATGGCACCCTTTCCGATATCGACTACCACTCGTATGGCATCAACATCCTTTCTCTTCTGGTACTGCTACTGCTAGCAGTCTATTATAGATTATCCTCTCGAGAATATTTCTCATGGTATCCAAGAGGCATATTGGGTAATAGGAATATGTCTGATCAAGGGGGCTTCTTTCCTTTTGGTAGTATAACCAGAAGCCGCGTTTTCCATCTTTCGGGAAAGGTTCCTTCTTCTAGACCGGTCTCTTTTTGACAGCCGCATTTGTTGTTTTATTCGGGATGCCATCAAATCCAGAGGCTTTGCTGTCACCTAGCATGCCGCATGCCCTTAGGTCTCCCCCAGGGTGATGAATGTTGATCACCGTGTTTTTGAGCATGTTATCGAGGATGACCTATAGCCTCTTAGGTTCGCTATTACCATTTTATATGCTAAAGCCGATAGCTTCTTGACAGAAACTTGCTTTTTTAGATGCCTCACGTTAGGTTGTGTTTCGCGAGTCTAAGAATGTCCAGCCTTTGTTGGAAGTCTGGTCTCCTTCTTGCACGCTGAACTTTGCGCCGACCCTGTAGGCATATTAGCTCTACTTTGATTATAGCTGTGAAATTAGACATACAGGCTTCCGCTGTTCCACTTATGATCAAATCAACATTTAACATCTCTTCGAAAGAATTGCAGAATAGGTCCCATAAGTTTTGGGAAATGGGCCGGTTTCTTTTCCTCCATTAATTTCACCTGATGGTGGCTATGAGATAATTCACCCCTGACCTTGATGGCACCTAGAATAGAGTTGCTCCCAAAGGTGATGCCAACGATGTTATATCTTCAGTAGGGTCTGAAGTTATTGAGCCCATTGTGTGGCCCATGCATTAAAGTCGTCTCCTATGACCTCCGTTTCTTCACTTTTTACTTTCTAGGTACCTACATCATCCACATGTACAAATCGCTGTCTGATTCAGTTATTGTTTTGGTTGCAACACTTATAGGGCTCGTTGATCATGATAAGGTTCGCCCCTTTGCCCTTTGGACTTGAACAAAGATGTCATGAGCTATTCTACAGGTTTATTTGAATTATCTTCATGATCTTTTGTTTGTAATAGCTCTTTGGAACACGAGGCATTTGCTGCTTTATATCGTCTAGATGGTCTTTTTTGCAGAACATGAAGGCTAGTTCCTAATCGCAGTTCTTCACTATGCGGGATTCTATTCCCCATCTCCTACATAACTTGGAGTGATCTTCTATGCTTCTGCATTGATAGGTATGTGCCGAACTTAAGGCTTTTAAAGCATTTTTTCAGCAATGTCATTTCGCGGACACGGCAATGATAGCAACTAGATAGCAACTTCGTGTGTTCTTCGGGGAAACTGGTAGTAATGGTTTGTGTTCCGCAGTACGCTTTTCTTCAATTTGGCATTGTCTTTTTATAGCTTCACAGATATCTTCCTTTGTAGAGACGTTATCGACATTCTTGAGTTCGATGGAAGTGCGGCAATCCGTACGGCTGTGCTCATAATACCGTTATATTCAGCTGTCTTGCCTTTTTCCCTTTGAGCTGGATTTAGAGTTCTCCTTTTTACGTTCTTCTGATTCTAATTGTAGATATAGCCTCTCCAATCATCTCCAACTTCGCGTCTGCGTTTATGCTACAGAGAATCTCAATATAGGTTAGACCGTCTTTTGCCTCTATCACTATAGCATCAGATTATCTTTTAGTTTTACGACCTTTGACGACTTCGGACCAGGCCTTGCTATCGTCCCCTGTGGTTGGGTTGTCGGTTTTTTGAGGCTCGACTTTCTGGTTTTTTCCCGTTTTTTCTTTATTTAGCGTACTCGCCATGCTGCGAGGCTATTTTCTCATAACAGTTGAGAGTGGTTTTTGTCTGGGGCTCCTTAGTTCGTTTCGGCCCTCTTTTTCGGTCTGCTAACGTTTTTAACGGTAGACCCAGTTTCTACTCTGTAAATTGTTTTCTGTAAAGTGTCCGAATATTTCACGTTTACAACTGAAAGTCGATGTAAGGTTTACGTTTGCTGGGGTTGTCAATAATATCTTCCGTATCCAACTTTACTTAACGCTTCACATTATGGAGTGTTTTACTTGCTCAAGCACATCCCTTAACTCGGATCCTTTCGATGATAGTTGTAAGATCTCCACCTTATCTTGGTTGAAAGCAGCATTTTGGGTAGGCTTACATACTTTCATCACAAAAATTCTGAGCCTCTTAAGTTCCAATGCTCAACTTAGCATTACCCGGCAGATGATTTAAAGGATTGACTTTTATATATGATGTATAGTCTCGACGGATGGTGGTTTCGAAGTTGATGCGCAACAGAATTAGGAAAGCAAAGAATTTTTCAATATGTTATCCAGGATTTGAAAGGATCACTGAGTTGCAAATTGTATTGTAATCAGCACTAATCTTCTCAAAGAAGAAATAGGCCCGTAATAGTTGTCGTAAATTGATCCCTTTTCCGTGGGATTTATCTGTGTAGCGTTAAATAGTTGTGAGTCTGCCCGTTTAAATGATGATTCTTATCAAAGTATCTTCAATCGTATCCCTGAAAGAGTCACCAAATAGGTTTCTTACCTTTTAGTTGTGATAAAATTAACGAGACAGTGTTCTATAGCACACAACCTAATAAAGGAAGGTCTAACTTTTTCTCCTCCTCTCTCTAATGACTCACATATATCAGCTTCCTATTGTCCTGTCGTTTTTGCTATTTTGGGCTAAATTGTTGGTGCGAATTCTCCTCGTAGTTAGAATCACCTTTGTAATCGTCCCATTAACTACTCGTTCCATTTCACCCTCATTTTCACTCCAAACCACTTTGTCCATCATCATCATCATTACCATCAGTATGACAATGTTGCTAAGTTAAACTCTTCAACATCTATCGGCCAGAAATGCTTTCTACGAAACTCAGCCCTAACGACATTTGTAATGTTTAAGTGATGCCATTTTGCACTCAACTCATGTCCACACCACACTTGGTGTGTATCCCATTACCTAGCCGTCATTCAGTCGTCCTGTTGGCTGGTGTCTGGTGGCTGCTGGTAATGAAAAAGTTTTTCCACCTTTTCCTTTAGATTTCCTAGTCGCCTCACATCCGTCGCTCATAACTTTCACCTAATCACAACTCATAAGAGAGAACAATTAAGTTTTGGTTCTTTGGTCCTGGTTTCTGGTATCCTTGGCGGAATGGGCATGACAGATAGTGGGTGAACAAATGACAAACAGATGGCTAAGACTGCGAAACAGTACGTATTGTTGTTTGTACTTTGTATAGTTTGTCCAGGAGCAGAACAGGAGGGGATATCCCAAAAATTAACAGTTGTGCAGGAAATTACTTTTAAATATGTATGTAATTTCCAAAGGATCATAGGGATGCTATTGAGGTATGCAATATGAGACCACTCATCACACCAGTGTGATGGTAAAGTGGGATGAGCTGACGGACCGTCAGTTTATCAGGAAGATTGATTATGGCGACTGGAATAATACAAAATCCAGGAGCTTTGGAGTAGTCCTGGAGGATATGTCGCTGAAAACATGATCGGAAAGGGACACAAGTGTGGAAGTTTAATGCATCTTTTGTTTTGGATTGAAGGATCTATTATCATTTCACCGACACGTGATGGAATTAGATACGAAAATTCCTAATGTGACTATTACCATCATCAGCATCATCAGCATCATCAGCATCATTGTTATCCTCATCTTCACCCCATAGGATTAAGTCCTTGAAGGGAGTAAAAACTAAAAACCAGAGGGTGGTAGCATCATTTTAGTCGTCGTTGTCAGGAGAATAGTGGTAGATGGTAGCTTTCGAATGTTGTGCATGATATTTCATATTCGGCTTCATGTAAACTTTTAGTTTTGACAGAATTTTCATTTTTTTTTTTCCTTATACTTTTGACAGAGGACAAGTTCCTGATGGTCGTTGGATGACCGATGGGAAGTTTATTTATTGCTTCTATACTCGACGTGATAGAGGATATGAAATTTAATGGCTAAATAATGGAAAGTTTATCAGGACATATTTCAAAAGCTGTCCAGTTTATTGGTGTTGTAGGGGTGATGTATCTGTACGATGTTTTTATGGTTCGAAAGAGTTTTGATGGGCTTAGGATTAATGATAGTCCTGGCAATTGTAGATATAAAAGCGAATGAGTGGGCAAAAGCTGGTGTAGAAGATGTCACCGTATATGCCACTTGAAAAGGAAGCGGCTTCAACTAACCCGTTCTTATCAAGATTTGAAATGGGAAATTTTGTTTGGAGCTGAAATGTTTTTATCTCAAGATGATGCGGCATGTTTCGAAGAGCATCAATCTTTATACGAACTGCAGAGTCAGCCAACCGTATGATAGCCTGAGATAAAAGTTTATGATAAGTTGAATTTCCTTTTCAACGATTACCCATATTGCCGTGGGCTAAAGGCGTCAGTAAGACCAATCACTCTACTCCATTTAATGGTAACTAAGAGGTAATCATCTCATATTCTATGTTTTTGTCTTTACCTGTACTGGATCAAGTCTCAGTTTTGTTTAATTTGCGAATTTTTGTTAAAAGAGAATCATTCCTGCGGGACAAACAGCTTTAATAGTAAATCCCACCAGGTTGCACCCGTCAAGATCAAAGCCAAATCTCTTACTTACATTCATAAAGACACGGGCATGGACGCAGGCAACAAATGGGTTCTTTTTAAAATGTAGCACATCCATAGACAAGATTCCCAATGCATCAAAAAAAGTGGAGGTGGTGAAAACCTCCTTTAAGATCTTCTTAAAAATGGTTTAAGAAGTTTTATAGTTGTGGATCTCGGCATATCCGGACCTGACGAGAATACCACCATATTGTGAAGCTAAGGGTGGTATAGATCTATCATCTGCCTCTCTGACAGTGGCGAGTACATCATCTTTATGGGAGGACTGGTAAAGTGACTCAGGGGAACTAATTACTAGTGTTAAGACATGTGTTAGTATAATATTGTAGAACTCTTTTATGTAAGAAGAAAAGAAGTTATATCCAAAGTTTGTATCTTTGCCAAATCTGAATTTGGTTCACATCTGAGGCTATAGCTTTGAACCTGCGCCACATAAGAATCTCAGAGTTCATAAGATCGGCAAAATCATCATGATTGTGGGCTGTGATGTAACTCCATAACGCAACTTTTGGAGTTGTATGGACACTTAACTCAGAGGTTAGCCAATATTTAAGCATCTGAAAAGATCTAATCTTGTAGTCTTTTACATAGGCAACAGTTCTAATTTTATTTCTTAAACAAACACCAAGAAGCTCTCTAACCACAATCTGTAAGATAACTTATTCCATTCGGAAAAACGATTACTTACTTACGAACAAAAAACTGGCTCCAACAATTATTACCCAAATCTCTATTCGAAGGAGACGAACTGGATACAATAGAATCGTACAATCCACATCCCAGTAAGAACTTGATGAACTTAACACCGAATTCATTTCTTCTCTAAATCATAGCTTAACTTAATCTTTTCCTAGAAAACAGAATGTAAGCGCTTGTAGTAGTAGAACAAAGAACTTCTAAATGGAAGAATTCTGCTAAATTATTTAGATCATATCATGGGTAGGGAACATAAAGATCACATTGAATACAAAAGCACAAATGAATTAGTGAGCCAAATAAATCTCCACGACACCGCAGTCCCAATTAAGCACCGAGATTGTACCTGGCTTGAATCCAAGGAAAAATCCTTAAATCTGCTTCTAAATTCTCATCTGAGCAGCCTTACTCGTAAATACTTAGAGAAAATGTTCCTAACCACAGATAAACGAAGATGAAATAATAGGCTATTTAGAGCTTCGAATCATACTCGATGGTATTTTCCCTGTGCTACTCCAGAAATATTCTTACGAAGTCGAAGACGGATTTCTTAAGCCTGTTTAACACTCGGTACAATGCCCAGATCCGATCAGAGGCTTCTCTCTGAGTTTCTGGAAGGGCGGCAGCTACGAACCTAAATCTTATCCTAACTGAAGTAGAAATAAAATGTTGTCGACCGAAACAAAAAAGCTTTTAATATCGGTTGCAAGAAGGCTGTATTCTTAAAACGGGGTCCACAATCCAAACTCATGTGTGGTAACACGTGGTAACACACAATGCTCGTTTAACTATCAAATTGACGAAATAGCCACCTCGTGTACCATACTTCAAAAGACAACTACTGTCACCTGCTAGAAAAAACACAAAAAAGTGATGTTACAATCGTAATTAGCGACTTTAACCCTAAGACAGGAAAGTAGGACATTTTTGGTACGATATCTGATAAGCATAGCCTATCATGGCCTATTTTCGCCGGACGAAATATCACGAGTACACAGATTCCTTATCTCAATATACACATACCATACACACATGACGGTTTCCCCATCATGAAACACTAAATCAAATTGATTTGTGATTGACGTCATGCAGGCCTCCAGTAATCTGGACATCCAAACGTTCCGGTGTGTAGAAAACCTGCAATCGCAAGAGAAATCTCTCAACAACTCCTATGTTGCCAGCATCAAGTACAGAAGGTACACCACTAAGAAACCCCTGGTTTATTGAAAAATGCCGGCAAACACGTACAGCTAAACACGAAGTTTACAAAGCGGCGCAACAATAAGGACGAGAGCCTTAAACCGTTCGCCAACAACGTTATTGGTCCCTACCAGTACGGTTTCGGACCAGGAAAGTTCATATTTTACTTAAACTTCACACTCCAGCAGATCTTGGAAAAAACTCATGAAATTCAAGTCGATACCCACCATGTTTTCATCGATTCTGGCCGCATGACGAGCTATGCAGAGCTCGTCCGTGCGTATAGAATTAAGTTAAAAGAATTGCGAAGAGCTCACAATTGAACACAGTGTTTCAAAAGTATGTGCAACTACTAGCGTACGATGATGATATCAATAAAATTGGGAGAACTCAGCGGCTGTCACCTGTGCGTTCCCAGAACTGAAACTGAAACTGTCAAAAAGTGTTAAGCGATAAATGAAGGCAACACCAAATATATGCTGTAAGCAAAAATAGACAAACCACAGCGATAATTTAGAGGTAGTTAAGGACTTTGTCTACGTTGGCTCTGCTATGAATCCTGCCAACAACACTTAAATAGAAATAAAACGAACAGCTATCTCAAACAACTAAAGGGGCACTATGTATATAGGACCTTGCACATTCTACCTTATGACTCTGGACCATGGCCTCTGCCGAAAACTAATGAAAGTATTCTTTAGGGGTTACCTGAGAAGAAGTCTTCGAAAAAATAGGCGCAGCATTCGCTTGTAGAGGGAATGGATACTAATGCTCCTGCAAATTCTTAGAATCCAACCCCGAGGGATAAAGCAGTAGATGAAGACTTCACCTTAGATGGAGCGCACAAGCAGAAGTGGACCTCGACCGATTTAGGATGCGCAAATGGAGGCAGTTAGCTAAAGACCGGAGTAACTAGATAGGCTTGTAAGTTGAGGTCCAGGTTCAATTCGGAATGTAGCACCACCTAAGTAAGTAAGTAAGCTTCCACCAAAGGTGTCGCGCCCATTTAAGCTCTGCTTCACATATTATCTTCACATGTTAGCTCTGATTCATTTATGTTCCTGCAGATTGCTACAAACTCTTGACTTAAACAACGACTTTCATCGTTTGGTCAGGGGATTGGTCTTTGGGCAACTTAAAAAGTGTGGCTCTTCCTTCGATCCTTATCAGTGATATTACATTCAACGCTAGGACCTTAAGGGTTCGCTCAGCAGCAGCAGATTTAATCCACGGGTATGGCGTGTTCTTCAATCTGACGTTGTAGATGAGCCCTCTGCACCTGGATAAAAAGCAAAATAGTCAGCAAAATAGAAGCATGAGATGCAACCGTACCGTACTTCCACTACCTGCCATCATTTGGGCGTAGGTAATTTGGAGCATAATTTGGAAGGCATAGTTTGAGGTGTTCTTCGTGTTCTAACATAAGGCACACGAAAGATGACTTTTGTCTGACGCTTCCTCCCTACTCAAAAAACCGTATGCCTCTGACTTGTGGTTCTTTCCGCACTTAACGCATCGAAGTTGCATTTCGTAATCCGACGAACTTGTGACAGTGAACACATTGTAAAATATTTTCGCTCCTTTTTCATTTCTCCCAGTGAATAACCTGGTAATCTAGAACTTTAATACTCTTTAGACCATCCAGTTTGCTGTTGGGAATAAGCTGAACTAAGAAGAATGGTAGTTTTCGCTTCTCACTTTTTGCTTTAGCCGAATTCCAGCTCATCGGACTCCTTCTCTTTAAGCAGTGTAAGGAGCTTCTACGGATCGGCAAACGGTGCAGCAACATGGTATGCAGTTTCTCCCCCTTCGTGGTGTACGTGAAGAAACCCGGTCCTCATATCCCTCAACAAACTTTAAACTTTATGGTGTCGCTCCACTGTATTGCAGTGGATCACGTGCCTATCTAAACTTAATCTTTTAATGAAAAAGTTATTAACTATGGCCGACTTATATAATTCTTTTGTGTCCTTAATTTCTATCCTAACTATTCTAATTGATGGTATCCTGCTGCTGCTGTTGTTTTCTCAATCTTGTTGCTTTGATTGTAGTTTCTGCTGCATTTATTCTTGTTGTTGCAATTTAGCCTTAGGCTGTTTTGATTGTTCCTGTTGTTGCTGTTTTGGTGCTAGCTAGCTGCTGTTTTTGTTGTTGCTGTTGAGTACTCTGAAGCTCTTTTTGCTCCCTCGTCCATCTATCCATTTCCTTGGGGCTTTGATGGTCAGGACTCGTGGTTGTAGCTGAGTGCTGCTGTTGAGGCACTCAACTTGTTAATCCTCATTTTCAGACTCTTGTGCCATAGGAGAGGCGAATCTATTATTCGATTTCGAGATGGATGGGAAGTCGTCCGTATTTAATTTTTCCACATCTTCTTCTACTGGCGTTGTTGGTGCTCCTTTCAGATGAAGCTGGCAGAGGGACGCTTTGTTTGCCTTTGAGTTTGTTAGCACTTATCACTGTTGCTGCGTTCTCCCATGGTATCGATGTTTTGCTGGCTGAGCTCCTTGGTCTATAGCTATAGGCATAGCGGACAGCTCATTTGCCTCCATCGTGATATTTTTTGAACTGTCGTTCTATATTTGCCTTCCTTTTATCTAATAGTTGAAATAAAACTCGAATTCGCGCTGCTGGGATCGAACCTGTATTACCTAGGATTTTCTGGCTTACACGGCCACCCGCCAAGGAGAAAAATCAAAATACTTCTGCATGCTATAAAAGTCAGTGAACGACTGTTACTGGTTAGGTAATATCTATGCTAGACTTGATCTTTCAAAGGTGCCATGCATTTGCATTTTCCTATCGATCAGAATGTTGTGTAAGGGTGCCTAATGCAAGCTCTGAAATTACCAGTACTTTTCCTGTGGATATGTGCGTTTGAAGGAATGTCTACATCTTTTGTATGTCCATTAGCTTACTAGGTGTGGTGAAAAGTAACCTCCTTGGGAATGAAAACAATTTTTTTTAAAATGTTTTTTTATTTTATTCAACCCTTTTAGTTTTATACACTTTTTCTAGCGATTTTCCAACTTCTTGATCCCGTCCGAAAAGTAATTTTTCGGAAGGTCTGCAAAATACTTCTCCGTGGCGTCGATGATTTCCTTGCGTGAGCTGAATTTTTTATGGATGAGCCATCTTTTGAGATTTAGGAAGAGATAATAGTCCGAGGGAGCCAAATCGGGCGAATACGGTGGATGCGACATGGTTGCGATACCCTTGTGCGCCGGTGCATTGTCTTGGAAAAGCAAAATTTTTTTCGCTTCATGTGAGGCCGTTTTGCAGCGATTTCGGCCTTCAATCGCTCCAATAATGCACAGTAATACTCGCTGTTGATGTTTTTTCTTTTTTCGAGGTAGTCCACGAAGAGTATGCCATGACAATACCAGAAAACCGATGCCATAACCATTCCCTCGGCCGCTTCGGAGCACTCGTGCCGGCTTCAGTCCATTGCTGAGCACTCATTCTGTTCTCTGGTATTCAACAGTTATCAATCGACGCCAAAAGTCCGCTCGATTCCGCATCAGCAAGTCCAAATACTTTTTCGAAGTGCTCTCGCGTTCGTGTTTTTGGTCAGGAGTGAGTATGCGCTGCATCCAGCGGCAGGAAAACTTTTTCATATGCAGAATATTGTACAAAATATGGCGCGTGCGCTCAGTACTAATCTTTGTGGTATCTGCTAGCTCGCGCACCTTCACTTTCCGGTCAGCCAACACCATTTCATGTATTTTTTTGACATTGTCCTCTGTAACCGCATCGGAAGGCCTGCCGCTGCGGACTTGATCGGTAGCGGAGTTGCGGCTACCAAGAAACTCTCGAGAAATCCGAAAGAACGATTTTATAAGTGAACCAATAACTTAAACACACAGATGTATGGGCAGAGTGTGCAATCAGTTGATGAATACTGAGGAGTGTAGAAAATTGTTGAAACATGTGCAGTCGTTTAGCATTACAGAAAATTTAGTTTTTAGTTTGTTTGCATTAAAAGCTAACACATTTCTTTCTCCACATATTCCTCTACAAAACATTCGTATCTTGCCGCTCCTCATTGCCTTCGTGGAGTGATTTTGTTTTTATTCCTGACTACCACCTATGTTGGCTTTTGTTCCTTCACTTATTCCTGCTGGTATGCATCAAATGCCTTCGCACCAGTTCTAACTCAAGGTAAATTCCCTTAACTTTTGCTTCTTCCCTCTGTTTGACGTGGCGGGAATATCACTTTTGTCGGAAGGAAACACTGCCATACTCCTAAACGAAGGCGTATATATGCAATCACTTGCAATAAGCAAGCATGCATGCGAAGAATTTGATGTAGAAGTGCGGTCGATGTTGCTAAAGGAGAAAATCTTCCAAAGAACGCGCCTATAAAATGTATTTAAAGGACTCCCTCACTCCATAGTCTCTAAGGACGGAAGGAAGTAGGTTTCATTTTCTTTCTTTTTGTTTTATTCCTACCTGGCACTTTTGACTATAAAGAGAGTGATCGAAGGATGCAGTAGTACAGGTAGTTTGTTCAGGTAATGGGATGGATACACAATGCAGATATTTGGCCTTTTATGTAAAGGACTGTTGGAGTACAGAGTTCGTACATAGTTTAAGTTGGCTTGGTACTTGAATGCTTTTAAACACTTTACTGGGAAATTTTAGCGCCTTTGTCTAGTGGATTTGTTTGTACATATGTTGTATCGTTTTGGAGATTTGGTGTCAGAGCAGATTCCTTATAACTGGAATAGTTTCATCGGACTGCCCAGGGTAGTCCTGATAAGTTTGCCGCAGCCGTCACTGAAGCAGTGGGTAAAGTTAGCATATTGACCCCACGCCTTATGCGCCATAGCCTGGCCAAGCCTACCGTACAAACAGCTTTACAGGTTCGGCGAGTGCTGGAGGTGTGGAGAGAGTTGTCATGTGGCTAGTAGATGCTCCCTCTAAAAAGGCATTGACCTCGGCTCAGGCGTCCAACACATTGGTGGAGCAGTTGGGTGTAAGGCGCTGCAGGAGGCGGTAATCCTATATGAAACCTTTAATGAGATTTCCCGTGACCAAGGGGTGGTAGTACTCATATTAAGTGACCAGTACCGTATATTATAGTACTGGCATGACGAGCCTTGTGGTCTGCTACACCACAAGTCTCGCCAGAGCTGAAGAGGGCTATGTGTGGATCGGAGCTGGTGGCGTGATATTTGGGTGTTGCTTTTCTAGGGGCAGCCAGTCTAGACCAAGACAGTCAACTCGAAGACGCAGCCAATAAATTGGTGTAGAGAGGTGCAGTGGTCCTCACGGGTGATCTCAACCACAAGGCCACCGCACGGGATAGTCGTGAGGCTTCATCTCACGGTGTTGAATTCTAGTAATAAGGCGACCTTTAAGGGGATTGGCATCAGGGATCCGGCAATCGGCTTGGCATTCGCAATGGCACCAAAGAAGCACTCCCTGCAAGAACCACTGGATGGAATGTAGCGCTGCTCAATCGATAAGTGCTTCGTGAAGCTGAAGTACTGATAGTAATATATATTGGAGGCCAAACAGCTAATGGACCGCACCATGCGCCGTAGGCTACCTAGGTTCAGGCGAATGACGAGCTACTACACAAAAAATGTCAACGCCTTCTACGGCTCTTCCAGGTGAACAGAAATCACAGTAACGCCAAATTGCCGATGGAGGCGTATAAGGAGGGTGAGGCTGATCAGAACTAGCAATTGCCGCAAGGCTCCTGGGCCAGAAGTGGTACTGACCGAACTTCTCAAATCGTGGCTGCAGAGAAACCAGATGTGCTCTGTGGATAGTAAAATCACGATTTACTTTTTAAAATTTTTTTTTTGCTTAATTATGTTTCTTATCCACTTAATCTAATGATCTAAGTATGTATTGTACATTACTAACATTATATCACTTGTTGTTTGTCCAGATCTCGGTAATGATGGGGTCTCCTGGAAAAGCCAAGAAAGAAAGGAAAGATTGCTTAACTTCTATTACTTTGCATTAAACAAAACTAAATGAAATTGTAATTGTCCTAACCGGTGCTGCCGAATCGCTGGACGCTGGAAACTTGAACGCCTTGTTGTTTTAGACGAGGGCAAACCACTCCACCCCCCACTCCGACCATATTCTGGCGCTGTGTATGCTGAATAACGTTGGGAAAATCCTAGAGAAGATGCTATGAGCGAGGATGAGAGAGTGGTGCAATCTCTTCGACAACTAATCTGGATTCCATAGAGGCCGCTTGACGTGTACGGCGATTGTAAAGCAGGTTTGGAAAGTCCTACACAAGATTTCGGCATACTAGTAACGCTCGACATAAGAAAACCCGCTTAACTCGATAAGATGGAACGACATCCGAGAAGCTTTAAGGCAGAAAAGTGTACCGGACTACCTTAAAAAATTATTAGATAGTAATCTCCAAGATCGAGCACTCCTGTACGACACGAAGAGGGCCGAAAAGACCATCAGACTCATCAGACCTAACAGTGTGGCATATATTCCTTTAAAAACAAATGAAAATGTGGTATCATACATCAAACGGGCATCGGTTCATCGTTTCAAGCCCATATGAAAGCCAGGACATATAAGAAAGATCTCTTTTCTATGATGTGTTTCAATTGATTATCAACTCAGAACGATAAGCCAAAAATCAAGCTTAATAAAGGGAGACATCCCCTCCCCTTGATATTCATATCATGAGTTGAATGCTCAAAGCCATCTTTCGATTAAAAAGAAGTGGTTTTTTGTATAACACGCACTGGCTGTTTTATGATTCCGGTCTTATGGACATGCCGGTCAATGTCGAATACGAAATCGCCATTCCTTGTGCCCAGAACTGGCTTCGGCGAGAATCTGAGCCGGGAAAGGAATGCAGTCTAAGCTGCGCTTAGAGCCTTACTGAACCCTCTTACGAATTCCAAGCGAGTTCGAGAATGCAAGAGATCACTAAACTCAGTCAGAAGGCTAAGTTCAGTGACCCTTTTCTGGGTCCCAGGTCACAATGGGATCACGAGGAATGAAATCGTCCATGAATTTGCCAGGCACGGTTCAGATGAGACTTTTTCTGGATCCGAATCTGCCTTGGGTCTGACTGAGTCCTCGGTTAAGGCTTCAATTGACAGTTGGGTCTCATACAAGCACAATTGCAAATGGCACAGCTTCGCGTGATGTAGGCAGACCAAAGGAATACTTTCCAACCTCTCTAAAAATTCAGCGGCCTTTCTGCTCTCTCTCAGCAGGAAGACCAGGTAACTTACTGGCGTCGTGAAAGAGCATTACACTGGGTGTGCTGGGTATAAGTAACGCAACTGCTGCGAAAATGATGACGACACCGCGGAGCACTATCTTTGTGAATGTCCAGCTTAGGCTTGGATCAGGGTGCAGGAACTTGGCTCTGACGTGGTGGGTCCTTTTTTTATAATTCCGCGCTCACACCAGGGGGATATGAATACCCTTTTACTTTCTTTTTCACCAGGGCGCGGGCGGGTGGTGTAGTAGTTTGAAACTCAGGTGTATTACGTTTCGATATTTTTTCCAGAGGTGGTTGTCAAACTAGAGCCAGTGTGTCCTCAACCAGTGGGTCTTAGTACGTGCTAGCTTGTTACATTTAGCTCAGCCAGCAACCACTCCAACGTCAGTGTTATGCCTTCATGTCAGAGTTGACGCCGATGGGCTTACATATAACTACATACAAAATCCATGAAAAGACCGCGAACCCGCGATATACCATTTCACCACGGCCACCCCGGTTGGTACTATAGGAACCTTATAACTGAAGAGCTTACTCATCTTTCTGAAAGATTTCATTAAAAGGAACTTTACAAGGAGTACAATGGAATACTTCTTTGTCTGCACTTGCTCTGTTTCGACATTATAAAAAAAGGAGACACTAGGTAAGGTTCTGGTTCTACTAAACGTAAGGCCTTGGTGTCACTTAAGGTACACTAAGGTACAATACTAAGGTACATCCCATAAAAATTCTCGAAATAGATGTTTTTCGTATGAGTCAAATTAGGCCATATTTTGCCATTGTTGGCATCTAAGCCCCTTAGTTGTGACTAAACTTAGTTAAGAGACATCTATTGGCAGTATGTAGTGCCTATAATACGCATTCAAAAAAAACACTATTTGTCAACCCCATTGTCATATTTGTTTATTCCCATACGTCAAAGTTTGATCACCTAGTACGAGTATGTGCTACGTCGATTTTGTCGTAGAAAATAAACGAACCTCAGGCAATTTTCCATAATTGAATTGAGTATTACCACAGAGCCTCTGTTACCTCTAGTTTTCAACTCTTTGCGATATCTCTGGTAAGTAAGTGAATTTTTTTGCGGTTTCATCACTTCAACCCGCTTAGGTAGGCCTCAACGCCGAAGTATCACTTTCCATACCACTGCGATGGCGTTTTCTTTCATTTCATTTCTTGCGTGATCTTATCTTCCCAGTAGCCACATTCCCTCACACACTGCATCGCAAATACCGACAGACGTATTAATCAAACGCTAAAATACCACTTCACGACATAGCGTAACGCTACCATTATTTATTAGACACCGTCGGCAGCTTTTTCTCTCCTCTACTGTGGTGCGTTATTATTTTCTTTATGAACCTATACATTCACCAATTGTTGGTTGTGGGAAAGGGGGGTGACGGTGAAAACTAGACACTTGTCTTCAGCCTTTGAAATTTCACCATCAAGCACCGATGCCACCCTGTGAATATTTATGAATTCAACGTTAGGCCACATAATGAAAAAGTGTAACGATACACAATTCCGCCATCAACGTCAACGCGTCACGGCGCCACGGTGTCGTTTTATTTTATTATTTATCGCGCTGGCAAGGACTTTTGCTTTTCGTCCTTTGTTTGTTTATTGTTGCATGCATTCAGGCGTGTTGGACACGAATTCCATTTGGCCCGGGAGCGGGCGTTGTAGTAGACGCCTGTAATAGCTCATAGTGCGGGTCCTGGATATTGTTGATTTTGATTTAATTATTAAGCAATGACGCAGAGACATTGCACATGGAATTTGGTAGAGCTGTTGCATAGTTGGGGATGGACGTAAGGGATGCATTTATTCAAAAATAATTCCTCGTTATCGACATGTAACGAGTTGAGGCATGCGATGCGGTGTAAACAAGAAAAATCTGCGCCATTTTCTGACTGTATTAAAAACAAGAATTTTTTTTTGTTCTCCTATTTTGCATAGCAACGTTACTACAAATTAACGCGAGTACTTTGGTGTGTAGAAAGTGAACGGACAAGGATCAGTGTTGCCAGTTTTAGTTGAACCGAACGGATTTGTTCTGTGCTTTACCCAGTTAGAAGTTAGCTGAAGAAGGGTGCAGAGCTCGTTAGCGGATGTCAGTAAAGAAACCGAAGTGACTCGAAGTACGAGCAACTGAACTTACGACGATGTACAAAGAGATGCATAACCCTCCTGCTCCAATTACATAATTATCAATTTGTTTGTGTTACATGATCAGGAAAATTTGCCACGTCCACTTGTGCGTCTAAAGCTATTAGAAGCGTGCACTTACAATAGCACAGTTTTTATCCAAAAGTCGATGGGGCTGTATCCAAGCCCACCAAGGACAGAATGTCTCCCGTGTTTAACGTGGACACCTGACAGGATGGCCTTATTCCACGGGATGCCCATACATCCATAGCCATCGCTCACCGAATTTTCACTGATACCAATATAGAAATCGTGTTTGAAGCAGAAATTCCACCCTTGGTAAGGGTCGAGGTCGACCTAGAACCTCTTACTGATCTAAGGGTCACAGAACCCAGCTTTTGTAACTCCACATTGGGTTAAAGACCGTTCCCGCGACTTTAGATTTAAGCCATAGCCAATATAAAGCTCCCATAAGGGGCCCGGACCGAAATCCGGAAGGCTCCTGACTCCCATGGGACTGGGTTTTAAGTCTTGGTAGGAACTATGTGGTCCTGCCACCCAACAATACAATAAAACCAGTACATTGCTCTGATCCCGATTTTTATTAGACAACGTCATTGATGGCCGAAACCTTGCCTACCAAGGGCAGCCGTATTTCCTTCCTAAGGCTTAAAATTGCGATCTGTCCCTAAGGTTCAAAGGGCTTTTTTGTTTAATATTTGTTTAATATTGGCCAATCAAGACTTTAAGGCAATAACTGTGGTAAATATTGCTTCTTTTATCGGACTGATCCCATCTTATTTGAGAATCCTCATAAGTAATGATCTTTTGAGTGTCCGAATGTTCCGTATGCAGCTCGGAAAATTATTTCTCTTGCTAGAGAAGATGTAGATTGATTGAACAGGCTAAAGTGTACCCAATGTGCCACAATGTACTCAATTCAGCATCTTTTCGGAACTTTTTGACTACGTCGAATATGTGGTGATGAAAATGACGCACATGACGAGAATTGATAATTTATTCCGTTTTGATGATACAATGCTGGATAATAGCTGGGCGATAAAATTTCGCTGCAACGTCAACAGACAGCATTGTGTATTGTCGTCACCAAAAGAACATACTAGATTAGAAGTGGCAGACAAGAGGGGATTAATGAAAATTTAAAAGAGTGTCGGAGGCAGAACGGAGCCCTGAGGCACACCAGCATTTATTGTATTGGATTTCAAACATGAAACTATCCAAGACATACTTGAAAAGATCCATAGATCTTTCAAGAAAAGAGCTTGATACCATACTTTGTCATGTGACTTAGAAATAAAACGCTTTGGTTCCACTTTTTGGTGAAACATGCCACCAAATCAGCAGTGGTCATTGACGGTCAGCTGACGGTTTATCAACGTTTCCGTCAACTTGGGAAGAAGGAACGCGGGTGAAAGAGGTCTGTAGGATGAGAGAGAAGATTTAAGAACAAATACTGTTTTTCGTCTGCCCGAAAAGAGTCCCAAATGGTGGTTTTGGAGGAACACCTCTTCAGAAGAAAGGGAGATACGAGTATACCATCTGGACCAACAGATTTGTGACTTTTAAGATCTTTAATCTCTAATGGAGATAATGCATAATCTGGAAGTACTGAACTGACATGGGAAATGAAGCAGATCTGTTTTAACTCAGATTCGGTAACTCTTATTTGAAACTAACACAGTAATTTAATAGCCGATCAAATTTCAGGACAAGGGAGGACTATCGCCAAATTATCAAAGCTTCTTGTACTAATGAAATTGTCTAATAAAAAGCGAGGGTAGAACAACTTACTGGTCTTAAAGTAACGAAGATGCCACCGAAGGTTGGCACGATTTGGCCAGTTAAAAGCTGCTGTCCTGTTGAGTGCCAGAACCATCTGTAGTCCATACCAGGACATTAGGCACAGTATCATGGGAGACACGAAAACCCAGACTTCTATCCTGGCCTGACTTTTAGAGGAAGGTACCCCAGGAGGAGATTCACCGTGATGGTGGTCTAAATCCATTTTATTTCGACCTGATGTAGAGTTGCAATAAATACTGGGTACTGAGACCCTAAGAACAGCAAGGGGTACGACAGAGCGATAGCAAGGCGCATCCTTGCCTCCATGGATTTATGGGAATTCAATCAACTTAAGCCTATACGGCAGGTGTTCACTTAAAAGACATGACGTATGTCGCATCGGTTTCTTACCTCTTCAGCTTGTGCAGCTAGCGCATAAATGTTGCGTTTCTTACATTACACTGTACTTTCTTTCTTTTCACGTACTAGGCTTCAAATTAGGATTTCTCTGCTGCTGGACCTGATACTTTCTTAAATTTGAGTGAAATACGCTCCTCGGTCCCTCTCGATCCGTATCCAGGAGTCAGTTGATAACCATGTACTCTGGTTTTTCTGCCTTTTACCGATAAACTTCTGTATCTCGGATGTGAGAACATATTTCACGGATCTCAAGTGTTCATCCATTGTTGTTTGCTCATATATGTTGATTGTTACCGCTACTAAGATAAGATGGTGCCTGAACTGTTGGCGCGCTGTGGGAGTAGAGTGAGGATGTTTGTCAAGGTCTCTAGTCATGTATGTAGTACGACGGCTGCACGCCTATTATAAACGTCATAAAGACAACTTTAAGGTCGTTAGGACAGCTAATAGCGATGTAGTCTATCGGATGTGTTGTTATCTGCTATCAGATGTGACCCAATTGATCTGTGATAGGTCCTGTGCCCACACAGAGTGCTTCCAATGACAATATTGTTGACGTTACAAAAATCGACTAAACACTCGCTATTGTCATTTCGGTATCCAATTCCATGAACATCAATTACCAGAGACCAGAGACTTCGTCCAGTGAAGTATTGCATTTCTTAATTACCTTAAATGTGATGGGAGTGCTAACCACTCCTACATATATCTCTGCTTGAAAAACAGGCGAACGCTTTCTTAACGAGAAGTGTGTAACATCCAAAAAGATACCAGCGCTGGAATCTAGAGTTCAGTATTGAACCCATTTATGAAGAGCAGTGCACATTCGTCTTTTGGTTTGGATTTTAGACGAAACCATTCCTTCACAGAAAAGGTAGATTTCGTACTTTTTCACAATAGCAGGGGTGATAGGATCCCTCCTTGGCGCAGAAAGCATACACAATCACAGTCCTATTTACCAGCATTGGTTAACTTTACAGACGCCGTATTGTCTAGCCAATTTAAACATGCCGTCAAAGTTCGAATTGTCGAAACCACACTCACCTCAACGTTCCCAATTGTTTTGATGTCTATGCTCAAGCATATGCGGATAGTGTAGCTGTACTGTCAGCTGGGTCGTGTCAAGAATTTAACTAGTCTGATTCATCTAATGCTTAAAGGCATTACTATTCAATTCACCAACGGAGCTAAGTATTATGGTGCCATCCTGGATAACAAAGATTTTTGGACTAAACATGTTAGAACGACAGCCTCTATGGCACTGTTGGCATACTGCAAGTTTAAAGGATCATCCGGCAAGACATGGGGTCTTTTGGAACAGCGTGGCTATGATAAAGGCAATCATGTCCTATGACAAACGATGTCTGATTCAAAAAGTTTTCACCAAAATACTTCACTGCCGCTTTCCTTCTCTGATGCATGGGGTCTATACATTGCACTCCTAGCACTATTGTAGACTTACTATGAATGGGGTCTACTTACAAGCCATCTTACTTCTAAATAGTAGAGGTCTTCGGTACATCAGCATTTCCAAGCTAATTCGAGAATGCAAGACTTTTCTGAAGGGACTCGGAAGGCTGATTTCCTTGAGTCGTATTTCGGCCCCATGTCACAAGTTAAATTAGGATCTTTAAGGATATCGGTAATATGACGCAATGCGGGATTTGTGGTAAGTTGATATCATCTTAGACAACTGAGTTTAATGATTTAAAGGTCATTCCTTATCCGTTGTGTTCATTAGGTTACATTGATGATGTATTCTGTCAAACACATTTCTCAGTTAGAAAGGATGTAAACTTACGAAATGATCATCCAGTATCCAACTTATGTTGTAATGTGGAGGCTCCACTAAAATTTTTTAGGCTGCAGGGTCTTGTAACATACGAGTATAGTCGTCCATGTAGCTCCTCCGATTTTGGTTATTTAGAAACCAAAGATGGCTACAGGATATTCATTGAATTTTCTACTTTAAATACAATTTATAGAGATTTATGCGATAAAAAAAAGAGTTCAGATAAGGTATCGAGACATACTTTACAGAAGCAGAGAAACCTTAAGGCAATCGAAAAAATATAATAAAGCGCAACTGCCCTTAAAGGTTAACTAAACAATCAACGAGAGAGCGTGAACTATCTATTAACTTCCTAGAGGCCAGTTGGAGTTCCAAAGAAGCGATTACAGCTAAAAAGCCTTTAGACCTGAGAAGAAAATATCAATGCCTCAGAAATGGTTGGCTTTTTTGATATGACAATAGAAGAACAAACAAAAATGTTAAGGGATATTGTGACCTGTAATCCCGTAAGTGTAGTCCCAAGTAAATGGGTTGTAATTGTAGTTGAAACATGCCACATTCACATATTTTATATTTGATGTTTAGCGTCAAGATAGTTGCATAGAACACTGTATAGCTTTCTAGAAGCGTTGCTTTCTGACGATAAACGTTATGTTCATAAGGCACAATTTCGTCAGGCAAAGGGAATTTTTTAGCATCAATGGAGATTCGGAATTTTTTTTTGTACATAAATGGGGTCACATGGTGCACCCCGTCAACACTTTTTGACCATTGTTGTTTCGCAATTCCATTTGCAAAAACAGCTCACATTCATTCCTTCTCGAATCGGCTTAAATCTCAACTATAAAGTAGTACAATCCACGTAACTATCTGTAGGTTTCAGTAGATTTCCAGTAGGCGAACAATATCCTCTTTACCCACACGGAACAGCCACAATAAAGTGAATGATATGTGCTTTGTAAAACATGCAAATCGCCTACACACATGCAGAATACCGGGTATCCGTCAAGTACGGGTATCCATACCATAACGTTCAAATCCAATAAGCTAAACATGCATCGCAACTGCAATGGCAACGGTTCTTCCGCACCCATTGCTGGAGTTGGTGTCCTCAATGTGTGCGAGGTACGGATACTTTCCGCGTGAAAAACTTTCTTATATTCCACCGCCTGCGGTCGAATCAGTGTGATTTGCTTTTTGATTTTCTTTTCGTTTTCTCTGGCATCCGTAGATGAGTGATTTGGCAGCATGTGGGCCCGTTGCTGCTTTTTCCATGGAGTAACCATGTGAAACGTCTCCGTTGGGTTAACACCGTCAAGTCACCACCACCTACGTATATTAGATAACCTGGAGTATAGATACTCGTGCTCGTACAGTATCTGTGAATGAATTGTGGACCCCGGCTCAGTTGTGCATGGCTGAATGCCATCAGCCGTTGGTACATTGTGCAACCAACCTACGATCCGTTGGGTACTGTGCATACCAGTACACCAATGTAGCTCTAGAAATGATCCTACCATCTCTCTGGCCTGTCTTCGTATGCGACTATGAATAAATGATGCAAGTTGTACTCATCTATTTACACGTAGAGATAGCAATGTAGATTGTCTTCATTGCGGATCCAATTAGTTGAGGTATCATCACTGCTAGTTTAGAGAAAGATGCGATGCGATGCGGGATACGATGTTGCAATAATGAGCTTACGGCGTTGGAGAAGTGTTGTCCATCAGACCGTGGAGCTCTGGCGTAATTTCATGCTTCTGCTTTGGTTAATCTGAATCTTACATGGAATGTTCGTCCCGTTCCGTGGGTTTTGTTGTGGTGACAAATTTTCATGGAAAATTAAACAGAATGCGCGCACGCGTACGGCTAGGGAGAGAGACGGAGCACTGGAAATAAGTTTAAGATCAGTCGTAGCTGGACCGGTACACATTGCATGAATGAATTAATGAAGTTGCTTGCAAGGGGCGTTAACGAGCGGTAAATTGTTGGCCGTAAATAAAGCCTTTCCGCTCAAGGTTGGAGCTAAAGCTATTCGGGCTAGATCGTCTGATTGCTCATCGTTAGGTCTGTAACTGAGTTAATTATCTGAAGAGTTGGGATAATAGGCTTCGATCATGACATGAAGGTATAGTAAGGTTAATTGCACTGATTACCTTTGTGGGAAGATGTTACTTGAATTTTATTTTTTTTTTTTTTTTTTAAATGCCATGCGGGAGTGTTGTTTAGTGCCATTAGTGCCAATTGCCATCGTAATGCATCTAGGATATTACGGAGGGTAGTATGGTAGTTGACTTGGACCTTCTGCTTTTCGAATTGAACACAATGTTCTACCCATTGGATTGCAAATTTATGATTTTATGATTTCGCGATGTTTTGTTTTTACTTTTTGTATAATTAATTATATCTCTAGCAAGACCAATATGCAGTGAGAAGATATTACGCCAATCATTCTATAGATAGCAAAACCATGATAAACATAGTTACGGACTTGGACTGCTGTAAGGCAGTGTGATTAAATCAGATCTAAGGTACTGCTTGGATAAGAGAATGCGCTGGACTACATTTATTATGACTTTTTCGTATAATTCGACCGATATTTTAGGAAATTCATGTCGAATGTCCGCCTCCAGTTATTTCTAAGTTTCTAGCTTGTTGTCATATGACAACGACTTAATTACTGAATGCCCATAGAAAAGACTCTCAAGGTGTTACACCATTTCTGTCGCTTCTGTATCCATGGCCGAAAGAGCACCAACTGTAGTTCGATTACTTTTCATGATGTCAATATGATGGCGTATGCCTCCAGTTATATATACTTTTGCGTTCCACAAGATTGTTTAAAGTATGAGGTTTTTGTTTTTTTTTTTTCTGTCTAAACAGAGCACTCAGACAAAGACCTAGTCTATTGTACTCCTCCTATTTTTTTTTTTTTTTTTTTTTAATCAAATTTTCCAGTCTTAGGAAGAAAGATAAGTAAGCGCTTCAGTGATAAGGTGCCTAGAGTAACAGCACCCACCACGTCAGCTCCCGGACATTCACAGGGATAGTGCTCCTCGGTGTAATCATTACTTTCACTCTCCTGTGAACCTTACCTGCCAAGCACATTTGCGATTTAATTTCTCGTAATCTTATTGTGACCTGGGATCCAGACAAAGGTTATTGAAATTAGCCTTCCGACTGCGTTCAGTGATTTCTTGCACACTTGAACTAGCTTTAAAGTCGTAAGAGGGTTCAGAAAGGCGCTATGCCTTATACCTAGGATGACACCCAAATACTTAGCTTCTTTGGAGAATTGGATGGCAGCTTCCTCCTTCCAGTAAAGAGAACAACCTCAGTTTTGAGAGGATTGATTGAAAGCCCATTACTAGTGCACCAGTCTTCGATCTCGGCTAGGGCTGCCTGCGCTTTAGATCAGACAGTCGCTAGATATGATCCAAAAGACAGTACAGCTACATCATCCGCGTATGCTTTTGCATAGACGTTTGATCTATTGAGCGCGTTGTGCAGTGAGTCGACCAATATGTACTAGCAGTGAAGGCAGAACGCTGCCTTCCGGGTAACCGCCACACCATATTGGCCGCGGTCAGCATCCGCAATAAATGTCTTATTCACCAGCATTGGTCTTATCTACAAAACTAGTGATTCGTCTACGCCTCGTTATCTGGCCGAGCTACACATGCCGTCGAAAGTTGCGTTGTTGAAAGCACCCTCAACGTTGATGAAAATGCCAAAGGCGTATTCCTTCTTTTCGAGTGCGCCTTCAATTCTGCCTACCAGATTTTGAAGTGCACTCTTTCGCGTTGGTAGCCGTGCTGCATCGCCGACAGAGTATGCATTCGCAAGGCGGTTTTGCGCACATGGTACACGACCATTCTCTTGATCTTTTTCAACATGAAGGAAGTCAGACCTATATAGGGTGATTCATCGTGAGCTTTGATTTATAATGTAAAAAAAAATACATAAATTTGCAGGCGAACTTAATATTTTTACTATCAGTTAGAAGAATAATTCATGGCATTTACTTCTGAAAATTACATGATGTAAATGTTGGCCATAACTACGTCTGAGGTGTTCCATTCAAAAGGTTCAATTTTGGGGGACACGTTCGAGAATAGTGACTGGTATCTCGCGGATAACACGAGTAATGTTGGCTTCCAAAGCATCAATCGTAGCTGGCTTATTCCCGGAGAAAATAGTCCAAAGGTGTGATATCGCACGATCTAGGCGGCCAATTTAGCGTAGCAAAACGTGAAATTAAGTGCTCACCAAATTGATTTCTCAACAAGTCCATTGTTTCACTCGCTGTATGGCTCGTAGCGCCGTCTTTTTGAAACCAGAGCTCACCGAGACCATGTGCTTGAATTTCCGTTAACAATGCGCTATAACTGTTTTTATTGACGGAAACATTCTGATTTGCCTCATTTTTGAACAAATATGGACCAATGATTCCACCAGGCGATAAAACACCGCATTTTCATTGAGTTTTTCTAGAGCACATTCACTGAAAATATGACGCAACTTCAAGTCGCCTGGCTTCAATTCTTGCACAAATTGAATTTTGTACGCTCTTAGGCCGAGATCCTCACGTAAAATATGCCAAGTTGTCGAATACGCCAAGCCAAGCTGCTGAGAACGACGACGAATCGATTCGTCACGGTCTTCACGTACACTCTCAGCTACAGCTGATATAGTCTCTTCACTACGTACTGTATGTGGTCTAACCGGGTGAGTATAATCCAATTATGTAAACTGGGATTGGCAATAGTGGTTTCAGTAGGTCGATTATGCGCACCGTAAGATTCTCGAATCGCACGAAAAACATTAAACAGCTAAACAATTTGGAGACGCTGTTGTGATGTGTGTCTTTCGACGATATCTTGCCAAACAATATTGAAAAAAAATGACAAAGCAGTTTGATAGGAGTCACGCGCGATCTGTCAAAATGAGCCTGTTGAAAATCAAACCTCACGATGAATCACTCTATAGGTTTGAAACTTTTGGCGAGCGAATAGTTCTCCTTTACGATTTTTGGTATAAAGACCACCCTTCTCTTTAGAGTTGTCAACAACTGGTCTATACCTTTTTGCAAGATAGCTGGGTAAATACCATCGGTGCCAGACGACTTGAAACCATCAAACGAAGCAACAGCATGTTTAATGGCCTCATCCGTTACTACGGCTAATGAGATATACCAGCTACGGCGTATTGGGTTGTGTAAGCTTCGTTGATATGAGCTAGTTTTGAATTGATTCCGATTGCCTGAGAAGCGAGACTCAAGCATGAGACGCGGAGTCTCTGCTTTCGACTCAGTATATGAGTGGTTCCCTTTTTGAGAACTTTGACCAGTCTACTGGTTTCACCTATAGTCTCGACCTCTTTGCAAAAAAAAAAAAACTTTGTAAGAGCCGCTCTTTGAAATCCGAATAAGCCTTCTAAAATCTCTTCGCTTTGATCTGTAAAGATTCCAATCTTCCTCCAAATTAGTCTAAAGAGACCTTTTTAGAAGTTTTCTGGATTCTTTATGAAGGCGCTGCAAGTCTGCGTTCCACCAAGGAACGCACGATCTGTAGGATTGGTTACTAGCTATACTAGATATACTAGCTGATGAAGACGTCGTTTCGATTCTGAATTCGATGTATCTTTGGTCTGACATGGAGATCTCCGTTGGTACTTTGTAGCTAGTAATCTCCTTAGCATATCTGTTGGATAAAATTAAGTCGATTAGTTGTCTTACTCCTATAACACAAGTTGGCTGAGAGCTATAAGCAAAGTCAGATGATAGTATAAAATCCAGGAGATGGTAAGTCCCATATTCCTGGAATCACTTTATTCAATAAGTTTGTGTCATTCTCCATTTCGTAGCTTATGTCTGCAGCAACTGAATCTAGGTTACAAAATTGCACAGGGTTAGATGGTGAGAGCGAGTTCCAGTTATTCCACACTCACACATCCTGTAGAGATATTATGTGAGTATGAGGTAGAAGAAGTCATGTTTTTTTTTTTTTGTGACATGAATTGTTCTATGGGATAGCGTTCGTTCTTCAATATCGTATTTCAGAGATGTGACTTCACATAGCTCTGTCATATCTGCATTAAAATAAGTAACCAAGAGCTGGGTACCAATTTAATTAGTCTCCCTTGCTGAGGATCGAAAAAATGTCCATATTTTCATCCGACTATATTTTAGCAGCAAATAGTCCGCCTTCTCCCGCTGACGTATTGATTTTAAGACTAGAATGCGCTATCCACACCTGTTCCTGGTCGACTGGATCCAATTGTTATTGTTCCTTATTCACGTTAAATCGTTCATTAAGTTTTCAGTGGAATGTTGGTCGTCTTTGCTGTCGAGCTGTCAGCAGTAGTAATCCTTTGAAATTTTTGGCAAAATACAGCGACTCTAATAATTATGCTCATCGTTATCTTTGCATTTGTTTGTTCGGTATTTTTATCCTTCACAACTTGATATCACTTCTAGACATCTTGATATCGCCAAAGAATCACGAACTCGATTAAGTACTTCACTGCTTTTTTGATTTTATTACTGAGAAGCCGATATTATTCCCACCTCCTTTACATAAGAGTGCATGAGAAGCTATCGCCATCCTTCTAGTTCAATGCATTCTCAAAACTCTAGTCTAATACTACTCACATTTTGAGATAGAGACTGTAAAACATATATTTCCTGACAGAGATTGATCGATTTGACAGTGGATGATGGGTCTAAGGCGTTCAAATCTCTGGCACGGTACCAGAGCCTACTTAATTTTTTGATTTTAAGATTTCATGCGAAAAAAGATCCAATAGGCGAGCTTATTATTTTTTTTGTTTAGGATCACCTCCGGGATTTCCTGTTGTTTAGGGAAAAATGTGTCTATATCTACCATATACGAGTAACTGATGCTGGAAAGAAAAGTACATCTGACAATAGTCTCAAAGCTTCAGTATTGGATTTCGTGTAACTACCATCGATCGAGATCTAGCTACTGATGTGACTTTTCTTATTCTAGCACACTTCGATGTGCTTTCAATATTGGAGTAGAACTTTTTCCATGATTTTCTATTAGCACTTCAGAGCTCGTTCCTATACTTGTCCCAGTCAAAGCACATATTGAAGTTTTTGGCTGCATTTAAAAGTTTCCTGAGCTCTTTTCTGACGCATTGTAGTTCTTGAGTAATTCTTGAGTTCTGGGTTTTCTAATAACGACTTGCCACCTTTTTTTTTTTAAATAAAAGGCAAACGATTTGAGATATTTCAAAAACTTTATTATTGGCTTGAAGTACAATCAAAACATTTATGAATGGAACTCGACTTAGTTCATATGGCTACCTCGTGCACGTTTGCAGCGTTCGATTCGTTGGACCCAATTTTCAATGACTCGGCCACAAATTTCGGCCGAAACGGCCGCAATTTCGCATTCAATGTTGGCTCTGACCTCTTACAACATCGTCGGGGTGTTGGCATAAACCAATGACTTAACATAGCCCCACAGAAAATAGTCAAGCGGCGTTAAATCTAACGAACGAGGCAGCCAAGCGACTGGCTCTTATCTTGAGATAACACGCTCACCATACTTACTCTTCAATAAATTGATTGTAGCGTATGCTGTGTGGCTTTTGGCACAATTCTGTTGAAACAACACGTCGTCCAAATCCATATCTTAAAATTCGGGCCAAAAATAATCGGTGATCTTGGCGCGATAACGCTGACCATTCACAGTAACGTGACGACCGTTATCGTCGACGAAAAAATATGGCCCAATAACGCTGCCGGTATGCAAACCGCACCAAACAGTTCTTTTTTGTGGTTGAAGTGGTGATTCATGAAGCACATGTGGGTTTTCACCTGACCAATAAGACATATTTTGCTTATTGACGACCCCATTGAGCCAAAAATGAGCTTCTTCACTGAAGATGATTTTGCGATGAAATTCATCATCTCCAGAACCCAATCGGAGAACATACGTCGCTTCAAATGGTCCATCGGCTTCAATTCTTGAGTCAGCTTGATCCTTAAGCAAAATACGCCATAATATGGTCTGAGCGATGCCCAATTCTTGAGAACGCCATGGAATTGACTGATTTGGATTGTTTGCTACGGACGCCTGACCGGCAGCGATATTTTCGACACTTCGACCAACCTGTTGTCTCACTGATACGGCAACATAACACAACGAATATGTAGACTCCAATTTTTGCACTAAACTTGTTACTTGGGTGAGAATAACGACCGAAAATTGGAGTTAACGCTCTTAAAGTTGCAGTCACCGACTCCGAATATCTGTAGAAAATTTTTATAATTTGCAGACGTTGCTCGTTAGTGTACTTTATCATGATAAAAATGTTGAGTTTATTGAATAAATTGACAGTGACAGTTTAACGATTAGTGAAAGAGTGCGTTCACGAATTAAATTCAAAGTTGTCAAGCCCCTATTGGAAAACGCTATATATCTGCCTATATAGCTCTAATTCTACTTTCATTACCTGATTCGGCCTTTTAAATATCCAGTTCGATTGATTTCAGATCTCTTATTCTGTCTGAATAAGGGCGATGGTAATGTCTTCATTACTCTTTAGGTAGACGAAGTTATCGCTGACCGTTTTATTGTTAAGATCTATTTCTACTACTTTCAGCATAGCTGATTGCATTTCCCTTCAGCTGCTTTCACAAGTAGACTGTTTGTGACCGTGGTCCAATACCACCCAGAAGACATTCCCTTTTTAGGCACCGTAAATCTCGCAAGAACGGTTGCCCAAAATATATAAACAAGCCAATTTACACTAATAGTTAAGTCTCCTCATTAAACTTTAGATGGCATCCATGAAGCGAAATAACCACTGAGCCCAAACATCCCTCTCTATCTAATTTTCCAAAAAAACGTAACATGTGCTACTATTTTAAGAATAGTAATACCCTTGAATTATCCCTACCCGGACCTTGTAGTGGCATTGATTTTTGGTTAAGTTTAACCACAACTTCCATGTCATATTTGGTGTGGTTACCTATCCCATTAAGTTCCCATTCCTTGCTGTTCAGTTCGGGATTAAAGTATCGGAGGTTGTGTTCTATCCTGTCCTTCGGAATGTCGGGACCCGGAATGTTCAATTATCTTGTAGGTCTTGTGAGATTCATTCAGAAGTTCTTTCTTTTCGACAATGTGTATTTCGGCTTTTGGTCATGGTGCTTTCGTATTACCAAAAAACTTTCTCAGTCAATCTAGGGTGATTATATTCTCGCACTGTATGATCTTGAATCCTTTCTGGGTGCTTAGCTCCTTTAATGATAGCTTCATTGACAATGTCTAGAATTGTTTGGTACCGCAGCTGCCGTTGGTCATTAGAAAGCTTCAGTTCTAGATTACTAAAGTCGACTATTGCAGCCCGGAAGCTTGTGTTGGTCCCGGCAGTGTTCTTCTTCTGCCTTTTGGCATATCAGCCCATACATAATATATTGGGGGAGATCGTGTCATTTTTGAGCTGCCAGCAACCGGTCAGGGCTTTAAGAGCAACAATCCGCTCTTTTTGGGCTTCACTACCCCAAACGCTTGTAACCCTGCTCACTCTTTTACTCCCCTCCCGTTGCTCTCACCATGCCGCGTCAGTTCCTTTGACTATTTGACGGACCTTACCTAGCATGGAACGTTAACGAGCTACGATCATGATTTCTAAAACACCTAAGCAATCTTCTCGCATTGACACGTTCGTTTTGGCCAACAGGATCTCACTTACGGGAGTTAGGAATCGCAATAACTGTACAGAGATTGCCTAATATCGAGTTTACCTCCCGCTGCCCTTTCTTCGAGTTATTGTCCTCTAAACCCTTCTTAGTGAAGTTTGCGAGGTTCAAGGAGGCTTCTGGAGGGTTTTGTCGGCTTCTCTTCGTTATTATTCTATTGCCATGACTCTAAAGATGTATTGATCTGCCCACTTTACATTACTCTGGTTATTTTCTTAGAGTTATGAGTAATTCATCCTAGAATTCTACGTCTTGCAGCCTAAAGTCCCGGGACTGTGGCCAGTTATTAATTTTTTGGTGTTTGTTTATTTTTATTTTTATTTTTGCTGCAGTCAGAGTCTTTTTCATAGAGGTACGAACAGTAGGCTTATTCACCCTAGACTCTTATGTCGAACAGAACAAAGTGCAGGAATTTTCAGCGTCAGCTTCTGTCAGCTAGTCCGCTGAAGACACATGTTGCTGTGGTCTCATCGGCTCTCTTTTGACCGCAACTTCTAGATTAGGTTCTTCTGAGATGAGAGTAATAGATTGGCTCGAAGGCGCGCTGCAGATATTCACGTTCAAATTCTCTGAGCTCTTGTTGAGTTTTATTAAAACCAACTTGCTTTTGGTTATTTCATTCCGAATGGATACAGTCGACGATGTTGAGAATTTGGATGAGTTGGAGATAGAGCATATTTTGTCATCTCGGGGAAGTAGCATCTCCATGTCGATGCTTCTTCAGTGGCGAATTTCAGAGTAGGAGGCCTTTCTCCTCGGCCTTTCTCCTCGGCCTTTCAAGAGAGTGACTTGCTTTTAGAATCAAATTTGTATGACGATTGAAGGAATCTATAAATCAGAGCTATTTAAGATGTGACCATCTCCAAATTTGTCCTCAATGATATGGGATCAAGAACATAGTCCATAGTCTAATGCCAGTTATAATGCCATTTTTCTCATACTACACACAACCTTCTGCAAACTTTCCATCACAATGCCATCAACATGCTCATTCACGCTGCAAATTATTAGACTCTATCACAATAAAATCTATTGGGCTTCAAGTGAACCCTCTTTTAAGCCGCAATCCCTCTTGAGAAGCTTTAAATCAAGCCATCCATCAAACTCACACATATCAACACATATATAAAAGCATTTAATTCGAGTTAAAAATGCTAGACCAAACCTTAATATAAGCACTAATGCATTCTCCAGAATTCAACCGAATCCACTTAACCATCACACACCGAACCCGAAAAACAACCCTCAAGTGACCACTTCATCAGCACTGAAGAGTTTTTCACATCAATTATTTCAAATCCATACCTAACCCATTTGCCAATTTCAAAATCATCATCATAGCCATCATCAGAAATAAAAAAATCTCCTCCTTGAATCCTTCGAAAACATGCCCTACTCACACTCCGAAGGGGCGATTAAGTGGAAACTCAATTGACCCTAACGAAAGCCATTACGTTCGAAAGCAGGCAAACCAAAGTCCTTGATAGCAATCCCTACCACCAATAGATATCACAATACAATTATTGTTCAATCACTCTCCAGCAGCAGTGTACCATGGACTTTGGAATAGGACTAGCATGCAATCTGCCACCGAACAATGACAGCTATTCGCGGGTACGTGCTTAACTCTATTTCCAAAAGGATCCCATTATACCACTAATGCCATCGACAGAGTATCCAAATTGTCATCCAAGGCGTTTTCATTCCTGTCAAAATATGTCAAAAACATATTTTTCCCACTCTCCATCCTTCATTCACCATGTCACCCTCTGTCAACTTTACCAACCCTCTTACCAACCACAAGGACGATTACTCTCTACGCACCTCAATCAATGAGTACTGCCTGCCTATCAGGCTTTTTATTCTCATTTCACTTTACGAATAACCGTCGCAGGACTTTTGTCCTTTTAATTTGAATAGCCCTTCGTAGCAATTCGACAAAAAAGACTACTCTCCAAGTAACAGGACGAAAATAAGTAATAAAAACAAAATAAAAAATAAAAAAAAAAAAAAAAAAAAAAAAAAAAAATGAAGAAAAGCTGCCACAAACAAAGACCAAGGCCTATTTACCAATTTCTTTTTCACCAAAAAGGGGTCGGAGAAGGAGGCGTGCTCACTAAGGTTATGTGATGGTGGTAAGACCCCAAAGGCGATTGTCGAATTTCAAACCCTTGTCAAATTGAAAATCAACACAAGGCCAGCATACTCTGTCGAAAAAATAAAAAAAAAAAAAAAAGAAAAAAAGTAAACAAATCTCATTTTTACTTTACTTGGTTTCTTGTTGGTGGGTCTCTCCTCCTCTGTCCTTGGTGTGCGCATTTGCCCTTTTGAATCTGGGAAATCCTTCAAGGATTAAGCTTATTTCGAATTTCTTTGCAAGTGATTAAGTGAAAGGGGGAGTGGGTGAAGATTAGAAAGGAAAAAAATAAAAAGCAAACAAAGTGACAGCAGGGCAATTTGCAATGAGCGATCCTGGAATTCTTCTTACGAGAGAGAACTTTATCAACTCACTCGCATGAGACTGTAATCAAGAATCCTTTCTAGAAAATGGAAATATATGCTGTGTTTCTTCTGTTGCTTTTTACGAATACCTTGAAGCTATTCCAAGTTTTGCTGTGCATCCATTTTCACTTAATCACCGGGATCAATTATTTAAGAAAGTAATTTTCCAGGACGTGCAAAGGATCTAATCTGCATCATGTGAGCTCATTACCAACAACAGCAACAGCAACAGCAACAGCAACAAAGCACCAAGACGTGTGAACAAGTTCGACTATGTGCGAATAAAACCTTCAATTTGGTGTCAACGTGGAGCTAGCGGCCAGGTGGGAGGTTCGGAGGTGGTGATTTTAATTATGAAACTCTCAACTGGAAACAAATGATGTGCTATTGATGTGCCCACGTATGCAGAGTGGGGGTTGCTAATGCTGCACACGAGTAGTATGTCATGGTTTCACATTTAGAGGAATGAAAAGACTCACTCAACGATATTGACATGACTTGGATTTACTATAATAAATTGAGGTGTCGTAAACGACCGAGATTCAAGGATGTGGTCGAAATTATTTCTTAAATCAGGCCCTTCTGTGGGGGTTTTAATTATAAATTTTAGTTTAACTTAGCGCAAATTTTCGTATAGGAAACTAATTAGGTGGTTTTGTTGTAAAAGGTGGCATGTAATGTCAGTGGTATCCTAGATTGCCACTTCGAAGAATTGCATAATCCTACGGATCATCATTATCACACACCAGCAATTCTTAAGGCCACACATTAAATTTATCTTTCTTCGGGGACTAATTTTGAACAATGAGCTTCACGTAGGTGGGATAGATACTTGTGGGATAAGCCTTATGGTAAGTGGACCATGTGAGGAGCAGTTGGTAATAATTCTGTTAGCAATTCACATGAGCAGAAGAGATTATTTGTAAATCAAAGGAACACATTCAATAAAGACATATTGACTGTGCTACTTATTTAGAAAGATCGATCTGCCTTATAAGAGCACCTGTTGAGCTAAAGAAAATAAAAACACAGTAGGAGGACGGATGAATTCACGTCACTGAATCAACGGTGGATACAATGGTTAGTATGGTAGATACCTTATATGGGCTAAGGTCAGTAAAGTTTTTCAGGTCTAGTCAAGGTGCTGAATTAGAGATTGTGGTGAATGAAGTAGGTTACTGACTCCGGAGATCATGAAAAGATCTGGACCTTCAGGTTAGGGGTTGTGCGTATGGCAAAGTAGCCAGCCACTTAAAAATTTCACTGGTTTTCGACCCTGTAAAGCGAAAAGAGGGCAACTACGTATAGAGCACGTACAACAGAACAACGAGCCGTGGCTGACGGCTGCTACAAAGCGGATATCACCGCCATTCAGAAAGTGCGGTCGCATGGGCCGGGAAAAAAAGGGTGAAAAATTGCGACATATGCTCTATCAATTGCTGTAGATAAAGCAAGCAGCGTCCATTAACCACGGATTTGCTGAAAGCAACAAAAGTCCTGAGCGTAGACACTAGGAAATAGAGAGCTTGGCAGGGCATTTCAAAAGCGAGTTGTATGGCTAAGGAACGAATCACAAGGTTTCAGAATAAGTCTGAAAGTGGGCTTGACGGTATACTGATGAGCATTCACAGCGATTCTGCGATGCTGCAGTTAAAATGTTGAGCTGACAGCTAGAATTTCATTATAAAATAAGCATTGAGATGGAGGATAAGGCAGAATTTCTGACATTTTTGAAGAACAACCAACAATTTTTTTTTACAGCCTGCTTACAGCTCGACTAGTACCATGCCCTTCCTTTTGGTTTGATACTCTTCATCTGATGAGAGATAAAGGATCTAATTCCCAAGAGAATGGTGTATGTGTTCATATCAGCAGCGGCATCCACGTCGTTATCGGGACGTTAAACGCCGTTAACGCCAGATAAAATTCTTAAGCAAGGTGTTAAGTTCGCGCAAATTGGCTTTCTCGTATTGCCATATGGTTAATCTATTGCAAGCAGCTCAGTTTACATTAACTTATTTGCCTGTTGAATGAAATTTCATTACTATGACTTCCACAAGACCAAACTTCGCCATATAAAGGACATCAGTCTTCTTAACGTCACGTCCAAGGTCTTGGCAACTGTATTGTGTAAACTCCTGAACCACTTGCCAAAGATCTAATAAGACTATGTTAATCCACATTCGACCAAATATTCAAATTCGATACCCTTCACTTCTTTATCGATATCAAAGCGGTATACGGTAGCATATGTAGAGACCAGCTTTGGCATTCCCTTAAACTCAAATCTTATATATATAAAAGAGAGTGACGTTAGTTATTATGTTTATAACTCAAGAACACGTCGACCGATTTCGATGATTCGCTGCCAAGTGGTGATCAGAACGGATAAACGACCTGCTGCAACGCACGAACGAAAATTTAACGCTCCAATAATAGATGAGGTTGCAGTTGCGATTGTTGGCGAAAATCTGGAATCACGCGATATTGTGCTCACACGTCGGGACTCTGGGCAATTGCAACGAGTATCCGAAACAAATCGTTCATATATTGAATTGCAATACCCACTGATGTTTTGGCAAGGAGACGATGGATATTATATCAACATTAAGATGATAAATCCACTGATATCAATTTAGGTTAGGAAACTGCCAAGAAGGTTAACGCAATGAATATTTACGCGTATCGTTTGATGATTCGCCAAAATGTCGATAACTATTTGCTTCGATTTCGCCGATTGTTTCAGCGAAGCACCTTCTTTTTATCACTTTAAATCAAACCTAACTACTTACGGAGGAGTACATTCATTTACGCGATGCAATTTGCAACGAAGGAAATGCAGCTAATATTGGCCGGTTGACCATTTTACCGGCGGCGCTCGTTGGCAGCCCACGTCATATGCATGAATATGCGCAAAATACAATGACATATGTACGCCATTAAGGCCGTCCGTCGATAAAGATTGTTCAACTGTTGCTTCCTGGCCAAACATCAAGTGATCGGCACGATATCACTGCACCTGTATTCAGGCAAAAAATCCGGTCGCTGATGGTCTATATTGTTAAGCATCGTGTCTTTGGGGATACTCGATGTTGGCTGTATTCGATTGAATGGCGGAAAAGAGGCTTGATTCATTAGCACATTCTCATTTGGTTAGTCGAAAGAATGCAACCATCATAAAACATCATATGTGCCGAGATTCCTAATCCCGAAATTGATCCAGAGCTGCATGATGCCTTAATTACAAACATGGTTCATGGACGGTGTGGCGCCATTAATCAACAATCACCGTACATGGTCGACGGCAAGTATTCAAGGCATTATCCACGAAATTTGACTGATGAGACCATCACTATCAACGATGGTTATCTACTTTATTGGCGTCGATCATCTGATGATGGTGGTAGAACATTCACAGTCAAAGTGAAAGGAAATGATTTCGTGGTCGACAACTCTTTGGTTGTTCCGTATTCGCCACTTCTTTCGAAAACATTCAAGGCGCATTGTAACGTAGAGTATTGTCACAAAAGGCAGTAACATGGCGACTTTTGGTCTTCAAGCTCCTGATCCCAATGACGAAATCACGCGATATCAAGTTGGTCGATACGTAAGCTGCAATGACGCGATTTGGCATATATTCTCATTCCCCATTCACGTACGTTGTTACTTTACTCAGAGACGCTGCGTTATTACACTTGAAATGCTTCATCGAAGAAATTTCAACGACGAAAGCAAGGCGATGTAGTTCCTGGTCATCTGGATGTGTGTTCTACTGAAGCATGTTGAATGATTTTACTTGCGACTATTGCTGGTGAATGTTTGTGAGCCGACATCATTTGAATCACTTCGAGCTGTCAAGCTGCATGTCAGGAGCTCAATTTGCTTGAAAACGATTCGCATTGGGACACAAAAATCGCTGAAGAAACTGTTTCCGCATCTCCAAGTCAGATACGCACATTATTTGCGATCATTATTTTCACATGTTTTCCATCGAATCCACTTCGGATGACATGTCGGAAGACATTTTACATCGACTTCGTGTCCATTCAGAGAATCCCCATCTTGAGATGAATGAAGAGATGTATAAACAGGCTTTAGTTTTGATAGAAGGCATTTGTTACCTCATGTGCGGCAGTTTGTTAGTCAGGTTAGGAACGCCATCGCCAGTTCGTGGAATAAACGACGCTTTCGAACGAGAATTGCAGCGTGAACGTGTATATGAAACAAATGCATTAAGAAAAGTGGTTCGAACGAATGTACCTTTGTTGAATCCCCAATAAAAAGAGGGTACGATACGGTGATGAGGGCAAGTGATGATGGAAATGTTGGCATGTTTTTCCTTGATGCGCCTGGTGTCGCTGGCAAGACATTCATTATATCATTGATTTTATCTACAGTTCGTGCAAGATCAGAAATTGCTGTAGCAGTTGATTCTTCTGGAATAGCGGCTACGCTGCTGGAAGTTTGCCAAACCGCTCATTTGGCAACCTTCTTCAAGCAGTTGAAGAACCAACACGTAACATAGCGAAGCATTCAGCAATGGCCAACGTTTTGGAAGCACGCAAAATCATTATCTGGGACGAATGCACAATGTCGCATAAACGTGCGTTAGAAGCTTTGAATCGCACTATCAAAGATCTGCGTAATGACGCAAGACTTTTTGGGCGATTTCCGGCAAACACCACCAGTAATACCACCATCGATCGCTGCCGATAAGATCAATGCTTGCCTCAAATCATCGACAAACAAACAAAGAAAGTGTTTTCGAACATCATTGCTAACCACAAAAACTGCGATTGGTTGAGTGAAAGAGCAAATTAAGCGGCAAAAATCAAGGATCTGTATCACTTAAACTGCACAATTCAATATCAAATCGTTGGTTCCCTGCATTCCTTCAACTCTATCGACTGTGTAACAAACGAAGACGAAGCAACAAACCATCCAACTGAGTTTTTGAATTCATTAAATGTGCCTGGCTTGCCAACGCACAATTTGCAATTGAAGGTTGGTTCAGTCGTCATCATGCTTCGCAATCTTAATCAACCAAAATTATGCAACGGAACGCGTTTAGCGGTCACAAAACTCATGAGCAATGTGATTCACGTGAGAGTACTAAAAGGAAAGTTCAAAGGTGAGGAAGTTCTGATTCCGACAATTCCAATGATCCCATTCGAGTCTAAGCGAATCCAATTTACAATTCGTTTCGCATTCGGTACGACAATCAATAATTCACAAGGCCAATCATTGAGTGCTTTTGACCTGATTCTGGAAAATGAAAGTTTTTCACACGGTCAACTGTATATCCTGGAAAACAATCCGCTTTGATAGTTTTCGCACCTGACAACAAAACGAAAAATATCGTTTATCACAGAGTGCTTCAATGAGGGGAAATACAGTTCAAAATCGACCAGACCGCAACTCATCCAGCAAATATTTCAACACAAAGCATCAATTGCAATGGACAATTGACCACGGATTTTCTGCAATTTAATATGTAGCAGGGCAACGTCTGCGGGGTCAGCTAGTAGTGAATAACGATGGAAAAACTTCACTGTACCAGGAAGATCAAAATTGATCTCATCGAGATTTTTGATATGAAAAATTGGTGTTGACACTATAATGCGCTATCACATGGCTAACACAACGGCAACACCAAAGGCGACATTTTCCAAAAATCGGTGCAACGAGTAGGTGCCTTTTTTAAATGTATAGAATTGTAAAGTAAACTAAAAGCCATAAAGATCAGAGTAATAGCTTGCGGCGGGTGACTCGCATAAAGCAGCATCTGGACGTGGCACTTTTGACCACATTTTTGAACAGCTGAATCGGCAGTATATCGGTTATAGGGTGGCAAATCTTAGCTACCAAATCATTCACAGTCTCCGGTTACTTGGCGTAGCGCCTTCACATGTCCACTTAGAAAATTGATCTATAAAACGAAGCAATTGAGAGTACCGTAGGCTGTTTGACATTATGCACCAGAGTTCTTCCACATTAACGCCATTCAATTGGGCATTATGAGCGCTTTATATTCATTGTTTTTGAAGAAATATGAACGAACGGTTCCACGATCCCATAAAACACCCCAAACCGTGACTTTTTGTGGATGTAAGGGTGTTGATTTTCTTCACTCCAAATGTGGCAATGTTGCTTGATGACACAGCCATTCAACTAAAACTGAGGCTCATGTGACTGAACGAAGATTTGTGGTGAACAGGACGATCGGCCCTTTTTCGAAGCCAAGATCTTTTCGCAAAAAAGTGGATATACACAGGTCCACATTCTTTCTAATTTCTATGTTCCACAGGAGCAACACCTTCTTCTGTTCGTACGTACGATATTACAGTGGTTGCGTATGTATGCTGCGAAAATGAACTAAGGTTGTTCGATATACTGGCTCAAATGGACCAATATTTCGAACGTAAAATGGACGGAGGATACGGTAAGTTTCGCGAACTGAGCTGCCTTTTTTCGTTCTATGTGGCAGAAGCATGAAAAGATAAGGATATCCTTCGGCGTTCTGAACGCAGAGAGTTCTATCGATGATTTTGGCAAATTTTCCGAAAAACAGGTATGCCAGCGAGCTTTGCGATGTGCACTTCAGCATCGACCTGATTAGAAAAATGTCCATCAATCACTTGAGACGTTTATGTCCAAAGTCCTTGATCTCTTTATGAAAGGACATCGCAGTAGCAGAAAAACTCCTCTTAAGTGGCGCACTCAAGTGAAAGAAGATTCTCATTCAGTTTGGAGTGTCAAACATGATGCAATTGACCAAAGACTGCACTAAATAGAATGGTTAAATACTTAAGGACCAAGTCAGCCCTAGAATCAGAACCGTCTAATTAAGTAAGTAAGAAAAGAGCCTTAAATATGAGGTTTTTTTTTACAGTTACTAGACTGCCTACCTCGCGTTTACGAAGAGTTTTTGTCTGGGATATCACCGCAGCTCGTATAAAAATATTCGGTCGTTCTCTATCTGTTTTTAAATTGATACGAGCAATTAGTGTTAATGATAGGGTGTTGCAACTAAATCAGTTGTGGGAATTCTAATACTTTAGGTACTGCCACTATTAGAGTTCATTTGGCCGTACTGCTAAGGATACGAGTTAGCTGCAATCGACTTAATTTTTAAAGGCTCATGCAGTTGATTTTAATTGTAGTTCTTCTAAATAGGGTTTTTTCTGTCGTGACTTCCACTGTAGTATTGATCCGTGTTCAAGTCAATTTCTACTCCACGAGACATAAGGATATAAAAACCATCCATCTTTGATTAATGAAAACCATAATATACATACTATAGAGTCTTTCTTCTATGCAGTGTGAAAGCATTTCTCCATATGAATGGGAGTCACTTTCACTAGAAATACCTTTTTCTACTTAGATACTTTCATTTGCTGGTTTTCGCTCTAATACACAATAAAAGAACAAAGTATCTGCTGCACCCCCACTTGCGACCCACTGACACTTGCCAATTCGACGTTGGGCTTAAAAGCAAATCCTTGTTCGACAATAGAAAGTATAGCCAAGCCCACATTAACTTGATGAACAACTTACTTGGAAATTATCCTTAGTGCATACACGCACACTTTGCATTTCTAACAAACACTGTTGCCCTCAATGAGTTACTATCTCACACTATGATGCCTGATGTTTATCAGGTCGCCGTTGGCTTTCCAGCTGACATATGCCTGCCACGTTCGACTACAACGCGTGTGTTTTACGGGTAAACAAATTGCGTTTATGTACCGCCTATATAGGCAAGTATACATACATACATATTGTACATACACGTGTACCCGTGCTTGCATGCAATTTATTCAACCCACCAATCTTTCTAAGGACAACGAACGAATACTCTTATGTATAGTACAGCTCCTGCTAGAATGTGTCGTTGTCTTCCTTGAAAGCTTGCAGTAGCGATGGTAAAAGTGTGACTATCTTGTCGTAGGCTTTTGGAAGGGGCTTAGTGGATAAAGCACTACCAAATAAATAGTTTTACCGTGTGCCTCCGATTCAACAGTCCTTCGTGTGGGGTAACATAACATACTCGTAGTGTACGAAAGAAACTCCTAATTCAGTTCAAGTTGGCGCATGTTTGCTGATATTAACTGATGTCAGAGCACTGATTGCACACTAATTGTGAATGTCAATCGTTAGAGGGTGAAAGTGAGAGAATCTCTAGTGAAGGATCTGGAACTGGAAAAGATTTAAGATGCAAATGAAAGATAAACGAAATCTAAGATTGTGCCATGCGTTTCAGGTCATCTGAATGCATGTGTATAACTAAATGAGATTCAAGAAGGTAGATAAACTAAAGCAAGGAATATTGTCAAAGAAATCTGTATAAAAACATCTTAAGTATGAAAGAAAGTTGCTTAAAAAGGATCTTTCTGAATAGTTAGGTCTAAGAGTGCTTTTCTTTGTTGAATTTTTGGTCATTTTCTTACTTTCCTTACAAGCTCATAAATGCATCTCGCCAATAACATACTGACGTAATGATGGTGATTTATGATTCATATCTCAGGGCTTTCATGATTTCAAGGATTCATAGAAATAGGCAAACAGATAGAAAAATTACGAACTACGAAGTTCTATAGCTGACGCCTTTTGGTGTTAATGAGATTTCATTTGAAGCTGGAAAAACTGGATCAGTTTTTTCTGTTGATAGCAGCGAACTTTTTCCTGGTAATCCGTCCATACTTTAAATAAGATTGAAGGGGGAGGTGGTATTACTAAACTGCGACCAGCTTAGACCTATTGCGAATTTCTCAAGCTTAAGCTCACTTATGATGCCTGAATTTTAAAAAAATTCGGCCAATTCTTGGAGTGAACTGGCAGTGATAACTTCTGCCTCAACGCAGAGCGATTTTTATTCTTCTGTCAACTAGCATGTTATGTATGCACTTACACGTACTATGCGTGGGGGTTATTCGTTTTGTCGAACGCGCCTTAGATATCTAGAAAGCACTTAACCGCACTTTTCTTGGCTTTGAGTGATTTCTGAATTCTGTAGGTTAGACTCTGAAGAGCGTGGGGGGTTGGTTTTCCTGGTTGGTTTGCAGATTGATATGAAGGGGACTTTGCTTAAGAACCCCGTCTCTCATGTGCCTGTCTACGAATTTTTATAATTTTGAAGAAAACTGAAAAGAGACTTATCGGTCGAAAGGACTTAGGTAGTTCCGTAGATCTACTCCTAGTTTTAGGCATGTATCTCACGATAATCTCTCTCCACTTTTTTTTGGAATGTATTCCCAAGCACAAGTTGATCTGAAGATGTTGATCAGAGAAGATGATCTTATGATTTGGGATCTGGAGCTGGAGCAGAGCCGGAAAGTCTCTTTTATCGCCAGGGGTCTTGAAACGCAACGATTGCCGATTTTATTTTGTCTTTATAAAAAAGTTGCCGTGCCCTCAAACAGTCCTCTCTAGAGGATCTTATGATCCCTTCTTGGAGAGGGCTTTCTTGATAAACCGGAGTAATGGCAGATGACGGAAAGTACGTATTGGCTAAGAACTGTGCCTTTTTCGACAACCTAAAATGATTGGTATGCTACTGGGAGAGGAGAGGATAGAAGGGAAGAAATTAAGGGGAGCTATTCAGTCCTTTAAGCTGTTAAAATCCCACGGTCCAGAGATTATTCTATCGATTATGCTACAGAAACCACTGGAGGTAGCAATACAAAAAATTGAGGGGAGTTAAGGTGGTTTCTATACCTAAAGAGGGAAAATAGAGAAGAGTTTACACTTCTATGAGTTTGCGATGGCGGCCTTCTTCGATATTGAAGGAGCATTCAATAACGTGGAGTGCACCCCCATTGAAAATGCTCTGGTAGACGCTTACTTTGAACAGGGCATTAAAAACTGGGTTTGTAACATGCTGGGAAGTAGGAAAATAAATTGTTCCATTGAGCAAAGCTTGGTTAGAATGTCCAAAACCAGGGGAACCCCTCAGGTGGGGGTAGGGTCATATCGCCACTCCTGTGGGTTCTGGTTTTTAATGACATATTCAAAAAGCTAAGTGTGGTCACAATAGTGAAGGGAAAATACTTAAACACTTTTAGTGATATTATGGAGTTTTCTCTGAAGATGATCAGTATTTGGGCAAAAAGCTGTGTTCTCAATGCCAATCCCTCCAAAACGGAACTGGTTCTTGAAACCAGAAAATACAAGATACTACAAAAACTCAACGTAGAGCAACTGTCCCTTTTGGACAGCACAAAGTATCTGGGCGTGATTCTAGACAAAAAAAAAAAAAAAAAAACTGAACTGGAATCTTAATGCATTTCAAAGAACAGTAGGATAAATTTGGGACTTAAAACCTGCTATGGTGCACTGGCTGTATACGGTGGTGGTAAGACCCATACTTACATACAACGCAATAGTATGGTGGAAAGCAACAAACAAGAAGACAGAATTAGAAGCGATTTAAAGAACGGTTCCCATAGCCATTACAGGTGCGGTCCGTACCAACCATACGGGAGCATTGGACACCTTTCTGAATATAACTCCACTTGATTTACAGATAAGAAACACTTATTGGCAACAATGCGATACGACTCACTAATGTTAGTTTCTTCAAGGGCATTAGTTTCGGACATGGCGAGGTCCTAGCGAAGCTACTGCCAAACAACCCAATTCTAAAGGATGAAATTACTCTCTGGTATGCCATTTCAGACGGCGGGAAAACAGAGGAAGAAACAGGTTTTCGTATTTTCTCAGAAAACACAGATCTAAGAGTGTCTATAAGACTACTGGCAGTGTCTCCCAATCAGAGGTTCTGGCTGTTCTCAGTGCGACTGAGCTAATGTAAATGAGATCGGTATCCGAAAGAGATATCGCTAGTCAGGCAATTGAATCAACCAACATAAAATCTGATACATTCAGGGGATGTCCTTCAGTGCTCAAGGCACTAAGCACTAAGGCACTAAGTCAGAACCGGGTAAGACTGTGCTGGGTGCCAGGTCACTGCGGTATTAAAGGACATAAACAAGCAGGTGAACTTGCGAGAAGAGGAGGACTACTCGAAAATAGTGTAGTTGCGAATATCTTCCCACCCCTCTGTACGATAGTGAGGTACACTATCGAGGAAAAAATCAAAAAGACTGCCAAACTAAGGTGGTCTTGCCTTGAAGGACACAGGGTATCCAAGGCTCTCTGGCCACTTTTTGACGGCAAAAGATCGTGAAAGCTAATCAAATTAAACATTGATAAGTTTAAGACAGCAAATTTAATCCTGACAGGACACTGTCTCCTGTGAAAACAGGCAAAGTCACTTAAGTTGTCAGATACAGATATTTCCAGGTTCTGCGTTGATCTACAAGCAGTTGAGGATATAACGCACATATTGTGTGAACTCGAGTCAATATCGTATAGTTGAAGGAAATTTTTAGGGAAATACTTTTTCGAGAACCTAGAGGAGATAGACGGCATGAATTTTAAAGGCCCTCTTAGCCTTTGCAAAGAAAATTTTGTTGGCACTTGGTGTCTGTGTGATGGAATATCCATCATACCCCTGTTTAGCCTAATCTAACCTAACCTTGTTATTTTTTCGAAGGCACTCAGTCATCGGTTTTATTAGCTTAGAAAAATTCTCAAAAAGTTTCCTAAAAGACCCAAATGATTTTAGGTACAAGAAGATTCCTGATAGCGCTTATCTTCTTAGGATTCTATATGCCCTAGAAAGCAAACTTCTTGATGATTTTGCTGTTGCACTTTTACATTGCCATTCCTAAACCTTTCCAAAACAGCACCCAAACAAAGTTGTTGAATAGACGATATTGTCATTAAAAATAGCTTCCATTTCTTCCGAATTTAAATGTTCAATCTTAATCAAATCATAAATTAAATATCAGCAAGTGTTTCAGGATTATAAGTCGAAAGATGATGGACTTCTGTAAAACCTTCGGCTTTGATTAGCGGTTCTAAAAAGGAAGTTTTTTTTTTTTATAATTTGCGCGTACTCAAGGGATTTGCGTACCCTTGAAATGCTTGTACACAGCGCATGAGAAGAAAAATCAGGGTGGCTGGAAAGAGTGGTACCGATGACCGTTGGTTTCAAATGCTCGAAGGCTGTAATGGCTAGAAAATAAAGAGCTAGACAGGGCATCCCATAAGCGAGTTGTACGGCTTAGAAATGAATCACGATATTTTAGAGTACGTCCAAAAGTGGGGTTGGTGGTATACTGATGAGCAATCATAGCGAAATGGGTGTTACGGTTAAAAGTTTGAAGGGGCGGAAGGCTAATGGTGATTCCTAAACAGCGATAAAAAAGTGAGACCCGCAACATAATGTCGGTGTTCAAGAGTGTCCATTCTCTGGGTGATATTTTTATCACCTATGAGTTTTATCGTACGGTTTTGAACTAAATCTAGCAGATGCAGAGATGTTTTGGACGCACCCGACCAGATGTGGGCATTGTTCCCCAATTTCGTGCGGATAAATGAATGCATTTATATAGTGAGGCCTGATCAGAGGGGGTGAAATATTTCTTACATCGCTTGAAGAAACCTAGACATTTCGCAGCATTTTTGAACGGAAAGTTTTTCGGTTTCGGCAATTTACATTCATAGATAATGGCTGTCTGTTGAAATATCACTTTAAGTACAGCAGACAGCATTGTGTTTTGGAATATCGAAATTAAATGAGCTTAATATACGCTGCCGTTTCCGTTCTACAGCCAAAGAGCAGGGACGTGAGTCAGGGAACGAATATGAAAAGCAAAGAGTACTATCATTAGCAAAGCAATATTTTGGATTAGTATAGGGTTTTCCAATAGGGACTTGACAACTTTGAATTTAATTTGTGAACGCACTCTTTCACTAATCATCAAACTGTCACTGTCAATTTATTCAGTAAACTCAACATTTTCATTATGGTAAAGTACACTAACGAGAAACGTCTGCAAATTATAAAAATTTTCTACAAATATTCGGAGTCGGTGACTGCAACTTTAAGAGCGTTTACTTCAATTTTCGGTCGTAATTGTCGCCCTAGTAACAAGTCTAGCGCAAAAATTGGAGTCTACATATTCGCTGTATGATGTTGCGTGTCAGTGAGACAACGGGTTGGTCGAAGTGTCCAAAATATCGCTGCCGTCCAGACGTCCGTAGCAAATGATCCAAATCAGTCAATTCCACGGCTCAAGAATTGGGCATCGCTCAGACCACATTATGGCGTATTTTGCGGAAGGATCTTGGTTTACACCCATACAAGATCAAGCTGACTCAAGTATTGAAGCTGATGGACCATTTGAAGCAACGTACGTTCTCCGATTGGGCTCTGGAGAAGAAGCGCCAAGATGATGAATTTCATCGCAAAATCATCTTCAGTGACGAAGCTCATTTCTGGCTCAATGGAGTCGTCAATAAGCAAAATATGCATTATTGGTCGGGTGAAAACCCACATGTGCTTCATGAATCACCATTTCATCCACAAAAAATAACTGTTTGGTGCGGTTTGCATGCCGGCGGAGTTATTGGGCCATATTTTTTCGTCGACGATAACGATCGTCACGTTACTGTGAATGGTCAGCGTTATCGCGCCATGATAACCGATTATTTTTGGCTCGAATTGGAATATATGGACTTGGACGACATGTGGTTTCAACAGGATGGTGCCACAAGCCACACAGCAAACGCTACAACTTACTTTGGGGCGCCATAACCACCAATGGTCGCTCTCCGCTCGTATTTTTGGACCGTAGCGTCAAAATTAATGCGATCGTGTACAGTGAAACTATCTTAGAGGCAGTATTGAAGCCTTGGGCAAACAATTATTTCGGTCGGAGACCGTGGATATACCAACAAGACTCGGCACCGTCTCACAAAGCGCGCGTCAACCAAGATTGGTTAAAAAACAATATTCCACACTTCGTTTCTTTGTCACAATGGATTGCAAATTCTACAGATGCAAATCCGTTGGATTTCTCTGTCTGGGGTATTTTGAAGGCGAAGGTTGGCACTAAAAAATACCAAAGCTTGGACCACCTCAAACAAGCACTTCGCCGGGAATTGTCCAAAATACCGTAGAATCACTTGCGTGCAGCGTGCGATGCTTTCTTCGGCCGTCTCAAGGCCAAGGCCAAGTTAGACGTGATTTCGTGTGCTCGGCGATTTTCAATAATTACAAAAAATGGAGCAAAGAATTGACATCAAATTTTGTATAAAAAAATGGAAGCAAGTACTCTAAAATACTTGAAATGTCGACGGTGGCATACGGTGAGTCTGCTCTAATTAAAAAAAAGTTTACAAAAGGTACAAGCTCTTCCAAGATGGCTTTGATCAGAGGAACCGTCGCATAAGCATCGCTCAGCACTTGAATGACGACAATGACGATCCCGACTTCTTCAAAAGGGTTATAACTGGTCACGAATTGTGGGTATATGGCTATGACGTCGGAAGGAAATCCTAACCGTGTCAATGAAAGCACGCAGGAGAGCCAAGACCGAAAAAAGTACACCAAATTCGGTCAAATGTCAAAGTTTTAATCACAGTTTATTTCTATATCCGTGACGTTTGACGTGTTTACCTCAAGATCGTATGGTCAATAAGGATTGTTACATTGAAGTAATGCGCCGTTTGCGAGAAGTTATATGAAAAAAGGATCCGAAATTGTGGAAAAACAATTAATGGCTTTTGCATCACGATAATGCACCTGCTCATTCATCGTTGCTTGTGAGAGACTTTTTTGCCCAAAAACAATACGACAATCATGCGGCAGCCACAATATTCACTGGATTTAGCCCTACGCTACTTTTTCCTGTTTCCAAAAATGAAGGGACCTAAGGAATGACGGAAATTTTCAACTGTTAAGGAATTAAAAACGGCATCGCTGGAAGAGCTTAAGGCTCAATGTGCTTATGAGAAGTGATTCGAGGATTGGAAAGAAAACATTGAAGGAGACAACATTAATATTGATGAATAAATAAATTAAAAAAAAAAAAAAAATTTGAAGTCACCTTACTTTTTGAACATACTTTGTTATGCACTCTACGAGTATTCCATCACGAGGCATTCCATTAATACCACTGCAGGAGGTTTTTTTTTTACAAGCCATTTCTTTCACAAACTGGAAAAGCTAGAATTTCATTAAATTGAGGATGTCGTATCCATCTAGTCTCTGAATCGTACTTTAAACTCTTTAAGGACCCATTACTTCCATTTGTGTACAGAGGATATTGGCCTTATTTATATAATTTGGTCCTGAATGCGCGTTCAATTCTTGGAGAGTTTTAACAAACAAAATTGCATTTTGCTTCCAATATCGATGTGGGAGCCAAAGAACTGTGGCCAATCAGTTGAAGATGATAATCTCAGACAGGACAAAGACCTTTTTTTTATTAATAATTCGACAAACTAATAAATCTTTGCGTACAGAAGACATTCATCCTCAGAGCACAGCAAAAAGGGTAGATTCATTGTGACTACGAGTACAGAATCAAATTGGGATAAGTAGGCCAAAATCAAAGACAAATCTGATTTTCTAAAGTCCTTTCTGTGTGGGCATAAAAAAAGGACAAAAAAAAAAAAAAAAATGGTAGAATTTATTTTTGTTGAAATTTCAAAACCATTCAAAACTGGGTCAATGCTGACAGGTGAATTTCGCCATTGTTGTATGTGACGTGAATGCCGTATTGTTCTGCAGCGAAGTATGAGTACTCGTAAAAGCGTAGGATATTGGTAAGACATAACAGTTTGGGATATTGATTAAAATAAATACGAGTTTGTGTTTTCTTTTTTCTGGTTCCACGACTATTGTTTCAAGATTATAAAGTTGTCAGCGTAAATGTTCTGGTAATATCCAAAAGCCTATGTTTATTTGACATTTTCACTTGAGGTTTTTTGCAGAAGTCCTCAAAATGACCTTGTCTATGGCAGATGGTTATGTATGTGTGGGTTTGGAATGTTACATATAGCTTTGTCCATAGTGGATTGTAATGTTCCATCCAATTCACCACCTACGTTTTATTTCTCGGACTTGTTTTTGCCGTTTTCAACTCTTGAAAATAATTTGGACTTTTGATGAGTGCATATTTGGACTTGGTTTGGTTTTTATGTAATTCGTCAAGGACCAAACACTTGACAAGAAGTCATCTTCATATTCACACGACATAGCAGAAAAGATCCTGCGCGTGATACCTCAGTAGCTGACATAATTATGTGAATCTTCCAATTTGAGAACAAGACGAATAGGATATTCTATTTATCTGGGAAATCATCGGGCAATCATATTTGTGACGTAGTGCGTATCTTACTTTTTAGTGTGGACGGGGTGGGTAGGGCTCTCAAGTTTAAGTAATGTGGGTACTAGCCCACTGAGTAATTAAAACTCTATCGTACTCGTACAAGGATAGGTTTCTGAAATATGAACACTCTTTTTGATCCAGCTGGTGAAGAACATGTTACCTTAGTTTCAGATATCTTTAATCACATGTTCATGAGTTCATCTGGCATAAATGAGACAGATCAAAAGTGAGCTAGGTGATTTAGTGCCTAAGAATCCGGTCAAATAGATAGAAAAGCTTCACAGCACCTTCTATTAGCATGAATAACACTTGATGTTAAGGAAAGCACACAATAGTTTACGGTCTAACCAGCATACGATAAAAAAAATTTTACAGCCAGATGCTCGAGTAGACTTACGGACGTCGCTATAAAGCAGTGAAACGATCTAACAAATCTGGTATCTTAAGACGAAAGGAATAACTTTTATAATAATCTGAGCGTCGCGTGTTTAACAACACAATATCAAACAGAGTCATGGTCATTGTAATGGGTGATTTAATACCCGCGTAGGCATCAACAATCAAGGATTCAGGCATATTATGGGCATACATGTCCTTAGAGAATAAAATGATAATATTGATTGTTTTGTTTTCTATTTGTCATCACCTTATGGTTGTTACTCCCAAATTGCGAACCACTACAATAACAAGATTCCTTAACTCTTCAAGGATTTCTAGGTACAACAACGGACGACTAATGCACTCTTTCGCAGTAAATGCGAAATATAGCTTAGAAGTAAAATTATGACGTTACAAACGCAACTATGTACTTTAATGTTATAGACACGGATACAGAAGCAGCTGTAAAAAGGTGCTTCAGCCGAACAGTTTACAGTATCTCTGAAAAGTTGAGTGGTGGTCAACACTCTAGATAACGTATAGGGTAAGTCTTGGAAAGTTCATCGGTTACCACGGATAGAGTGTTGCAAGCAACATGCACTTGGGCTCCCAGTAAGGATGAAATCACTACCGCAATCAAAGTACTGAAAACAGGCAACAGTACTTGGTGGCATTTGAGGTGAGCTTTTAAGGTCAGCAGTAACAACATCTTCAGAACTATGATACATGGGAATCGAAGAAACTCGATTGACCTCGATATTTAACTGCAACGTTTATTACGTTTCTTGCTAACGAATAGTGAATGACAACTGGCAAGAGAAAAGCAAGCCCCATTGTGCTCAAGATTAGCTTCTTACGTATATTTACTTACTAAAGTAGCGCTACGGTTCATACTTCTTCAGCTAAAGCGGCCTTTTGCCAGCGACTTTCAGTGATATACACGATGTTCGATGATAAGATGATATTATCCTCTACTGCGTGTTCCTTCTGGGCTGAAGTCAAGAATTTTCCGGGCTTGGGCTTTCAACGGTGTCATTCAATCTTTTCTGACGAGTTCAACATCGCATCGTACAGACCGTAAAAGTTCGCATTTAAAATGTTTTCCATTCTCCATTGATCTAAATAAGACCAAAAATTATCCCAAGAACTTTTCTTTTGAAGAGCTTGGCAGAATTTTCATCCACGCTTTTGCGCTGGTCAGACTGAGTTTACCTCCTAAGCCCAAAGAAGCAGCTATTTGCAAGAGCAATTCTTTGCACGATTACTGCACTGGTATCGTTGTCGGAGTTGATAGCGTAGCCGAGGTAGATAAAGTCCCTTACTGCTTCAAACTTGTCCTAAATATCGATGTTGTGTGTACCTCTTGGTTGACAGCATATCCTTTGTTTTTCAACGTTGAACTTGAACGGCTGTTTAATTATCTGATAATCATAAGCTCTCCATAGACTGATACTTTCAAGAACGATGTTGAAAAATATGATGTTAAAAATCATCTCCTTGTTTAAGTCCTTTTCTGGTATTGAAGGTCTTAGTTTTGTCATAATCGACCTTGTTGGAGCAGCGTCGAATGAGCTTGGCAGGGATGCCAAAACTGTGCATGGCCTTGTATAGTTCATCTCTTTATATGCCGTCATATACGACTTCGAAATCGATGAAGAGCTGGTGTGTACCGATTTTAAACTCCTCGGTTTTGTGAAAGATCTTTCGTAATGTGGAAGTTTGGTCTATAGTGTGCTATTCTGACCTAAGACCATATTAAAAGGACAGGACATTAAATTACATATACGATGGGCATATGTTATTTTTCGAAAATGACAATACCTAATTTGACCGTTGTTACTTCGCAGCCGATCCTTGGCTCTACTTGATCCTTGAACACTGAACCTACAAATCAATCGAAAAAGAAGTCTTCTGATTCTAGTATCCAAAAATGCAAGACTGGTAGTTAAATCTGTCATTTATGAGCTCTTTAAAATTCGTTTTCTTCTCTTCATTCCTTGTATTTTCCTTTCACAGGATTTCTCAGATAAGTATACAGCTCAGTGATTAAGTGCCAATATTACCAACATCCGCTACATCAGAAATATGTACCTGTAACTAGAACTTCAAACTACAACTTCTAAAGCTCTTCCTACTGAGTTTGATGTTTAAAAATCTGCGGTTCAACAATTTGAACTGAGTTACTTTTAGGTCAACTCCTGAAGAATATGTAAGACGATTGAAAAATAAGGCGAGACAGGAAATATTCTTCATAACACGAACATCTTGGCGGATACTCCATTATTGATAAGTGCAAGACAAAATAAAAACAAATTGTTATAATAAGAAGCGTACAACTGTCAAACTCAATTCCGGCAAAGAGTGGTCAAATGGATTCGGCACGGCCTGTCCTTTATCTGGAATAAAGAATCATTCTCTGCACAAAAGACTGCATCTAAAAGAAAATCGCTTTTAGACTCTAAAAAAGACGAGGACGATTGTTTCAATGTCTACTAAACATCTGCATTCTTTGTTTAACATCGCTTTTCGTATCTTTCCAAGACCTGTTATTTTAGGAATCCCAGCAAAACGACGTAAATTATCATTGCTGGACTCCTACTCACACAGATATCCTAGCAGACGAACCGATAAGTGAATGTACTAGGCAAATCATAAAAGATCTATCTCCGTCTTTTATTGAATGAGATGTCTGGCTTTTACTTCCATTCTCCTTACACCTTCCTATCTATATCTAATTTCTATGGCATCCTTTTCGTTTCTCATGCCTTTTTTATCATGAAAAACTGAACTGCATTGAACTGCATACTCCAACACCAAATCGCAATGTTTCATTTAAAATGAAATCACAGCAAACTTTACAGCTCATGTTGCACTTACATTGATTGAAACATGCAAACGCACCTTGCAACCCGTACTGCTTTCGTAGTTTAGATAAAGCCCTTTGCACGTTTTTTAGTTGGAAATTTAAGTCCACTTCACCTGTTAAGTTTCTCACTACTTAATCTTAATTAAATCGAATTGAATCGATTTCGGATCGTATCGTATCCTTACCCTCAACAGGATACCAAAAGTACCGACTACACAATCTCCGAGGAATGTAAATTGCATGGGACAACTTCCACCTCTACTTGATGACAAAAGGCAATTAATGCAACCCAGGACCACCAAGGTGAATGCTACAGCTCTGCACATCGCAAAACTGTGCGGACAGATGAATGGCGCGGAAAGGCAGTAGAAGGAGTGTAACACATGGAATCCATGGAGGAATCCATGCACCGTCGCATTTCGCCCACACGACACCATTAAGGATTTATTCGATGTCTTTTCGGCTGGTACTCGTACATGTTCTTTATGTCAAAACCAAATCCACTCTCGACTCCTTCGCCTACGAATAGCGAGAGCGAGAGTGTTGTTGGATGTTGCCGTCCATTCAATGGGTTGGCGATTTATTAAATTGACTTCGTCCCACAGCCACAGCCAGTCGGATTCAGGGTGATGCTTGGTTTTAATTTTTTTTTTTTTTTTTTAGCTTTTCTTGGTCTCTTTGGTCTCGTATCTCTGCGGCAAGGTAAGCCCTGACAACGATGAATATAATAATGATAGTACAGTGATTACGACAATGATGATGATGATGACGATAATGTCCAACGTCAAGGATTCAACCAGAAATACAAACACACACTCAAGTACCCGGCCATTAATCTCCATGGTAAGCCTCTGTGTAGACACCGTAATCATACCTTTGCATCTCCTACTTCTTGTGATGCTGCAGATTTAAATCATTTTACCTGTGTGCAGCAACTTGACTGCAGTTTTACTTTGTGCGGATGTGGATAGTGGATACCTATCTGTCTGGTGTCCTGGGGATTGGAAACATCTTGACATTGGCTCTGCTAGACGTGATAACTTATCGACTAGAGAGGGATGTAGCCTGGCAGTGAGCGATGGGATTTTAAGAGACTCGTCCAGGAAAGTTAGAGCGGTTTGGTTGTTTTTTCCTTTTTTTTTTTCGTTCTGTGACAAATCCGTTGGTTCTTTTTTGACTCTCATTTGGAGAACATTGTGGGAGCCGAAGCTGGAGCCAGAACATTTCCCTTGAGTCATCTCTGGAGGATTGTCAAGATCATGGTAGTGGAAGTGGGAGTTGAGAATTGAGTTTATTTATTTATTTTTTTTTTTTTTTTGTTGTTGTTGTTGTTGTCAAACTGTGGTTCCTATCCCACGCAATGGAACTCAACTCAGTCTTTGTCTTCGGAAGACTGGATATTGATCCGGATGGAATCATGCAGTTCTTGAAGTGAAGTGGAATGTGGCTAGTGGGTGTGAGAGTGAAATGTTTTCAAGTGGGCCGAATTGGATTGAGTAGGTGAGTGAGACGATTTTATGGGAATTTGGCTAGCCAGGGATTTCGTCTGGATTCACACAGGATGTGTTGTATGTGCTGTCTGATTTGAGATTTTCTTTTCTGTTGCACAAAGTTGTCAAGGATTAAAGTAGGAGTTGTTTGTTTGAATGCATGACAATTACGATGAAATGGAGATAGATTTGTCCTACGATTTAGTCATTATCTGATTACGCTAGTGCAGGACCATGAGATTCTATTTTAATTGAGGAAAATATAATGCCAATCAGCAACAGGGTTACATTACTTACACATACCCGGCCAAAAGATGTCAAAGATGTTTAGACCTGTACCTCATTCGTTTTGTGACTCTTCCCAATGTAGGCTGAGAAAGCAGCTTGGAGAGTAGTATTACTAAACGCCATTACCACAAAAGGTTGTTCGTCACACTTGTAAAAGAACTTAAAAGCAACCTAACTTTACGGATATGTGGAGAAATGAAAGTCAATATAGGAAGGATATGGGATATGAGTTGATTGAAGGGAAGTGTAGATCTGTCTAAAAATGTTTGAATCAAGCGCCAAGTCTGGTAAAAAGACTAATCTACTCCTGCCCGGTGCCCTTTAATATCGACCGGCAAATAATTAAACATTCCCTATTAGGTAATGAAAATTATATCAAGGTTCTGTACTTCTGATGACTTATTTTTGAAAGTATAATCGGGTTTTGACCAGGGACTTAGTACTAAGTTGGTTATGATCCCTTACTACCACACACATCAACCGAATAAAAGGTTTTTGCGAGGCTGCACCTTTGGGATGTAGCAGAGGCCCTAGGAAGTTTATCAATATCACTTGGTGGTAATCGAAACGTGACCTGTGACTCAGGCAACACTCCATGAATTCAGCCTTTTAACTGTGTTTGAAAATTCCTTGCTTGGAAGTGGTAATAGTAAACTTTAAAAACTAACAGCCAACTTAACTGTCCGCTGTCCTTTTGTAACTTCGACAGAGGGTACGTCCATAGAACTGGAGACGAAATTAAGTAGCGTACGGTCATCGATATGGCATAGCGATTGCATAGAAGATTTCTTCTTTTGCATCGGAATAAGGTTTAGATACCTTATCCTAACATATGAGAGATTTTTTGCAACGTCTAGAGCACACTCAGATAAATTAGTAAAAACCGGGAGTAGCTATGATATACATATGCCAGAAATTAAAGGAATCGAAACATCACAATAACCCAGCCTTTCATTTCTCTGGAAACTGTCTTACGTTGCTTGAAAATCGCCAGCACCTGGTGTTTTACGGTTATCGAAGAACTATATAGCGTATTCAATTATCTTGTCTCTCGATGATAAGTACCAGCTACGACAGCCGGTTATAGGAGTAACTCAATAAGAAATCCCTCAGCTGGGGCTGTTTCTGGTGTTGTAACACATGGGCTGAAAACTCAGTGCCGTTTTGCAAAATTTTGCAAAATTCAACAGCTTGTTTTTCGTCGACTGTGAGCAAACGCGGCACCCACTTTGAACAGAGCTTTCGCTTGTCCAAATATTAGTGTATGATATATCCAACACGCTCTTTTGATATTTTCAGAGCCTCAGCTATCTCGATCAACTTGACATAACGGTCATTCGTAATCATTTTGTGGACTTTTTTAATGTTTTCTCTTTTGGACGTCCACTGCGTGCATCATCTTCGGTGCTTGTATGACCACTTTTAAATTTATCAAACCAGGAATGGTTCGTTCGGCTGGTGCAGAGTCCGGGTAACACTTATCAAGCCATTTCTTTACATCGGCTGAATTTTTTCCCATCAAAAAGCAATGATAAATCAACACACGCTCCGTTACAGTGTTACTAACTTGCTCAAGGTGGCGCTACAGACCTGGGTGGACCTGGGCCCCATTCAACAAGCGTATCCTTATAGGAGAGGATTCGACGATTTTTCGGAACCAAATTTAGGTGTTCATACGATCTACATACCTCAGCCAACTCAGTCATTCTACCTTCACTCTTCTGGCTACGTCTATTATTGTATCTCCTCCTCAACTCACCGCTAATGCAGATGGGACCGAATATCACCCAAAAAATTCTCCTTCCATAGCAGCCAAGAACACCCTCATTCATTTTTGATAAAGTCCATGCCTCTGTGTCATTGTCTTAATTAAAAACGGCACATAGGTAGACAAAGTAATTAAATTTTTCAAAGTGATATCTGTCGAGGGTGACGTTTTCTGGGGTACTGTTTTCTTTTGAAAGCATATACTTGGTTTTACCCTCATTGACCAGTAAAACAATCTTCGCCGCTTTCGTGTCAATATTTGCCAAAGCGCTACAGACATCAAGCATCTTTTCAAAGGTTGTGCTTCTTGTGTTGGCGCGCGAGTTTTGCACTATTCTTTCAAGAATGAAGATAACCAAATCGCATGACAGCTCGTCGCTTTGTCTAAATCCTCTTATGACATCAAAGGTCTCGGTGAGTTTTTAACCCACCTCGATGGAGCAGCTTGCGTTCTCCATCGGCATCCTAGACAAACCGATAAGTTTTGCGGGGAGGCTGAAACTAAACAGAGCTGTGTATAGCTCATCTCTGTAGATGCTGTTATACGCGGCCTCAAAATTGATGAAAAGGTGGTGTGTATCGATTTGGAACTCTGCCACAGCATGAATGTCTGGTGGATGGTGGACTTTTCTGACCTGAAAATACACTGATCTAGACGAATGGCTTCAAACCTTCACATAATATGAAAGATAGGATCTTGTAGGCGATGTTAAGAAGACTGCCTCTGTAGTTAACGCAGTTCATAAGGTTATTTTTCTTGATGATCAGAAAAACAATGCTGAGTTTCCATTCATTGGGAATTCGTCCGACCATTTTTTACAGATTGGTTGGTGTCCACTCCAGCAACTTTGTTGGACTTAAGCTTAGATATGGTTATCTTAACTTTATCCAAGTCGGGTGGATGGAATTGTTGGTCCAGGTTGAAATATTCATTCTGCTTGGAAGCGGTATTTGGTTCGTCATTGCCGGTATACAGTCCGCAAAAACGCTTTTTCCAAAACCTCAGCATCGACGGCGACTCTACTACGACGTTTTCTTGTTCGCTTCTACAGGCTTCGGATCTGGGTTGGTATCCTTGACATGTTTTTTTTTTTTAGCTTTTGGTAAAACTTCCGAATCTCATTGTTGGAATAGCATTTCTCATGCTTGAGAAACCGGTGTTCATCTATCTGCTCTCAGAGCCCGTAAACAGCTCAATTCTCTTTATGGAGCGCCGTTCTGTGTGTATCTTGCTTAGCTATATGTGCTTGCCAGGACTCGTCGTCGACAAGTGAAACCCAGCATTTCTGAGGTGGTATCTCGATAGCTTTTTAACAATGTTGCCAGTGGTCTTCGGTTCTTGGTGCTGTCAATTGAAAAAGAATTCGGTGATCTCATTCGGTTGTAGTCATCCGAGCTTGAACTTCTTCCAGTCTTAGATTACACCTACGTAACAACTTACCTGTTTTTCCTCTATTTCCTTCTAGTTATGTATTTCAGGTCAGGTTAGGTTAGCAAGTTTATGAAGTATCTCACTAAGGTCTGCGTAGACATATTGTGATCACGTGTGGGGGATTTGGGTGGGGATGAGAATTTGATTGCAATTGCTAGTTTTAGTATCTAAGTCTAAGCAATCTTGCTGGATCCATAAATTTGAAAAGAAATGTAAGTGACGCAGAAAATAGGCCTACTAAAGTACTTTGTCTCAAATTACTGAGGATGGGACACTCAGTGTCATACAAATTTGAGGGGATCCTCCCGTGAGCCTATATTCCCGCAACCTCTACAAAGGTCATCGTCTGTTAGGAACAGCTTTTTTGCATGCGCCCCCAGAAGATAATGGCCTGTTAATAGTTTAAAAGGGGGAGATAGTTCAGCTCTGCTTTTCAAAAGAATCTTACTCGTTCTGGATTTGCTGAGTTCCGGCCATAATTATCTTGAGGTTCCTCAGGTTGGAAGGTTTTTCCACCTTTCATTGGCTTTTATTTGTATCCTTAACTCCTCTGTATTTTTAGAAAAGCAGAGTGTAGGTTTGAAACTTTGATCTACCAGTTCCCTTTCTAAGGAGGATCCTTTTCGAGCTAGCTCTTCTTCATGTCAATTTCTGTCACTCCTTTATGGCCAGGGAGCATAGCCTAAAGCTGAACGCATATAGCCTGAAGCTATTCATGGCAGCGCTGCACAAGCCTCGATGGCTTTAATGGCAGCTGGCAAGTATAGTAATTAAGCTGCTTCTGCTGCAGCCAATATCTTAGTCAGACAGGCGATGTATAAATGGTAAAATAACCCTGAAACCGGAAACACTGGATAGCCAGTCCGTGCTGAAAACTTTGAACTACTTGAAAACACAAACACCAGTTTACATATGCAGAATTTTTATTTTAGCACTAAAATATATAACACTGAGAAAAGTATAATAAAGGAAGACTAAAATTCAGACTTATCCGATAAACTATCCTCCTTACTATCTTCGACACTGCTTGAAGTTTCGCGGTTTAAATCAATTGGTGCACAAATTAATTCGAAAACATCTTTTGGAAAAACTTTAAAATGTTTTTTAGGAAGTTTTCTTATAGCTCGTTATCAACGAAACTGATGGTATCAGCATTAAATTAAAAACATCTTCTAAGCATTTTCGCGAGAACATTTAATTGAATAGCTTTACCTATATTTTTGGAAATCTTACTTCCTGGCTTCTTGCGCTTCTTCTGATAGTTTCCCAATTGGAAGCAAGGCAGCTGAAACTATAAAGCTTACGCGTAGTTGGGGGCATGTAAAATCGTGGATATTTACTGAAAAATATTTAGCCGTATCGGATGTATGTTCACGTTCTAAATTTTTCAATATTTATATCAAAGCCACTTGAAATAGCTACCAAAATCGCAACGTTGTCAAAAAATCGTCATGCGGTATTTCCATTATTGGATTTTTCAAAACCAGGCTTAGTTCGATCGGCAATTAGGCCCATACTCGTTTTGTATGCGTGCATAATTTACTGCCTTTATGCCCTTATCTGCTGTACGAGCTTGCCATTTTTAATTGGAATTCTATAGTCCACATGCAAAAGTCCTTCAAAAGTCCGAAGACAACAATGCAACACTGACAAATCAAACTCTAATGCACTGAGGTTGTAGGGCATCACCAGCAGTTTTTCAGTATTCTTTTGAACTACCACTGCAGATGTAACATCGCTAAGAAGACTCTGTATCTGTCAAAGCATTACAAACGTTTATTTAAAAAAAACATGTACAATAGTATTATTCAAAGTATTGCTCATCTGAAGCTATGACTTTTTCCCATATTTCTGGCAATTTGTGGATCCGATCCCAAAAGGACTGCAGCGGCTTGACAGCAGAGAATGAATTAAGTCAATTTTTGATATTCTGCTCTGATGTGAACCGTATTTCAGTGAATGCGTTCTGCATCGACCAGAACAAACGGTAGTCAGAAGGGGCAAGGTCTGGGCTATAAGGCGGGTGGGGTAAGACTTCCCATCCACTGTTTTTCAAATAGTTCTTAACCGGAATAGCAACGTGGGGTCGAGCGTTGTCATGATGGAAAACTATTGCCTCGTGTCTGTTCGCATATCCCGGACATTTTTTGACTACTGCTCTCTTCAAACGGATTAATTGTGTTCGATAGCGTTGTCCATTGATGGTTTCACCCGGTTTTAGCAGCTCATAATACAGCACACCCCTCTGATTACACCAAATATAGAGCATTACCTTCGTGCCATGGATATTCGGCTTTGCCGTTGACTTGGCTGGTTGGCCGGGTTTCACATATGCTTTTTGCGCTTGGGGTTGTCGAAATGGATCCATTTTTCATCACCAGTAATAATCCGATGCAAAAATGACTTTCTTTTGTGGCGTTCCAGCAGCAGTTCATGTGGAACCCAATTTCCTTGCTTTTGAATATATCCATCTGCTTTTAAACGTTTTGAAATGGCTACTTGAGTGGTACCCAAAGATTCCGCGAGCTCTTCTTGTGTTTGGCAACAATCTTCATAGAGTAATGCCTTTAGTTTTTCATCTTCAAATTTTTTGACTGCCCAGGACGTTCATCGTCTTCGAAGCCAAAATCACCACTTTTAAATCGTGCAATCCACTTTTGACACGTTCGCTCAGCTGGCGCATGTTTACCATAAACTTCTACCAAAATAAGATGACTTTCGGCAGCAGTTTTCTTCATGAAGAAGAACTCCCCGCAAAAACACTTTTGCAGGCACGAAGTTCGACATATTTGAGTGAAAAGAAATTTTTGTTGTTTACGCTTCAAATGAATGACATATACTGAAATGACGTACAATGACAGTAGCTTTCCAACGCATGTTCCAATGGAATAATACAAGTTACGCCATCTCATAGCAGAGATTCTTTCCCAGGCGCCTTCTTTTAAGTTTTGGGAACAAAAATACGTCGCAGGGAGCCAAATCCGTAGAATACGGTGGATTGGGGAGCAATTATGCGGAGGTGTGAGCCAGTGCGTTATCGTGGTGGAAGAACACTTTTTTCTTCGCCCAACATGCTCCTGTGATAGTTTTTCCCTTCTTCAAATCACGCGTCCCAAAAACTGTGGGCATCACCTTTTCGACCGAAAGCACGATCTTCGCCTTCTTTGGAGCACGTTCACCGGCTAAAATTAATTGTTTCGATTGTTCTTTGCTTTTTTGTGTGTACCAATAAATCCATGTCTCATCGACGGCCACGAAACGACGCAGAAACTCCACCGGATTTCGATTAAACAGGGTCAAGCATGTCTATGAAGTTGTGTCACGATTGCTATTATTCTCCGGTGTTAGCAAACGTGGCACCCATCGCGCGGGCCAATTTATCATGCCCAAAATGTCGTGCAAGATATGGCTTACTCATTCAGTTGCTATACCTGCTATCTCAGACAATTCGTGAATTTTCACTCAGCGGTCCGCTTTCCTCTGTTTTCTACTGTTTTTGGACCATCTAGTCGCAGTTCATCAAAAACCGACGTGCGGCGACGGGGAAGCTCTGCAAACCAATAGTAAACGGTTGTACGAGAAAGTACAAGATGGTAAATGGGTCCCATATACACCATCGAGAATAGGCTTAATTTTCTCGTAGTTTTTATCACTCAAAAACAATAACCATGGTCGAAAAAAAAAAAAAAAAAATTAACACGATGTTTTAAAATGGGAGTCAAAGCAAAACTAAGCTTCAAATCGTTAGCAATTTTTTACAAACGGGCTAGAAGAGATTATACTAAATGATGGTACACTCACTTTAGCTCAATAGCGCTACCTATCTTCCAATGCGGGAACTCTTCAAATAGCCCTCGTATTAAATATGTAAGATTCTGAATTTGGGCATCAATTCGAACGTTTTCAGATACTGAAACTTTTGTGGTTTCTTTCGTGTATTCAAGTTTATTAGGACGACAATTCCTGGTTGAAGAAGGTGGGAGATCTTGCCATATTATATCCTTTGTGTCTTAGTTATTACATGCTAATTGCAAAGGTTCCACAGAACTTATGAGCGCACTAGAATCTTTAACCAAACTCTTTGCAATGTGTTTCATCCGATATCAGTTACCTGAATGCCCTCTCTTTCCGGATAGCACGTTTTTTTTTTTTTTTTGAACCTTGAAGTACCTCGTAGGAAGGAAACGTATAACGTTATACTAATATCTAGTTAGCTTGGTTTCGACTAGAACTGATAATGCTTCTTCTCCTAATAGCTGCAGAATAAGGTGTTGCTTGTAGCATTCTTATGATTTTTTTGTAAATAGAGAAGCGGTATGGTGAATAAACAATGTCTTCCGCTAATTTGGGTGCAGTCAGATCTCAGATTACATTTCGTCGCAAATATATACTAACTGCGATGTGGATAAATCATTTCTTATAGTTTGTATTTGCTTTAGGTGTGCCTTGAGCCTCGCTGTTTAGCAGGTGCTATCTCGCTAAGAAGCTTTAAACCAATTGATGACTGTTATTTTGTTTTTTAAAGCGGATTTCATATATACTGGCTTTCAGGCTTTCATTTCAATTTTTGATTTGAATCCGGCATTGCCTTATAAGCTTCAATTGATTGGATAAAATCCCGGCGCTGGTTCCCATACCCCCCTTTAATCCATCCGATGGAAATCCAGTCGTCTACCATTTGGTTCTTATCCTATTCCTCTCTGCGTGGAAAAATACAGCCGAATGGTGTTTCAATGTCGTGATGGTCCGAACAGTCCTTATTGGAGCATAAGCCAGATTCAATTGTAACTTAAGCGCTTCGTACATTCTTACATATATACTTAAGTTTAGGAGCAAGACACAATGTATTTGCGTTTCATCATAGAATAACCCATCTGCGGGCGATTTTACTGTACTCTTTTGTTTTAAAGCATGCCAAGTTGGTTTATTTCGGGTGCATTTTACCTTGTATACTATCAGAAATGTCATTCAATATGGATACTCGCTACAGGGCTTACAAATAGATACTATAGGTGGACTAAAGTCGATTACAAAATACTTAAATATTATGCTATTCGCAAGCCATCCGCAAGAGCATAGGGTACCTACGAGGAAAGTTTTTGCATACACAAAAAGAGTACAGAACGCGTACTTATATTTTTCATAAAACTAAGGGTTTTCCGGTTTAAGGTTCCGCGATTTACTAACTGTTAGAGTATTCCTCTTCTGAAACCCTTTCAACTCTTTCAATTTCCATGTCAAGACATGGGAACATCTTTTCGACGAACCACTGCCTGTATATTTTAATGGAACCTAAACGCAACAGGCCGGTCTCGGCTTTAATCTAACTACTCGTACAGTGTAAGCTCAATCTCCTCAAGTTTTCGTAGAAGAAACCCCGGCAGTCGTCGGAATAGAAAGATTTAGCAACAGTTAGATTATAAAAACGTCAGTTGAGGCTTTCCTAATCCACTCAACGACGTAATCCATGTCCAGAATGAATTTTGTTCCTTTTACAAACGACAAAGCAATAGAGACAGGATTAATTGGATTAAGGCGTAAGGATATGTGTAACAATTTACGAATGAGGCATCAAACGACTGAGTATTTGCATTGTCTATTGTGTCCATAACAATCATGTGCTCAACTCTTTGCTAACTGCTTTAATAAAATATCTCATCAATTGGTCCTTTTTAAGTTGTCTTAACTCGATGTACACGAATTTAGTTATCTTTTGGTTGCAGAGACCGGACTATCATCAGAAGATCAAAGCTGCTTATGAAAACAGGTAAGCAAATTTTACGACTAAAATCTCATGAAAATTTAGTTGTTTTTGTGGTATAAGCTAATTAGCCGTTTGTAAGTTTCAGGAGAGAAAGATGCGAAATCTACTTCGGGATTGCTTGCAATTTAGAGTATTTTCCTTGATAAAATGGAACAACTAGCATCAGACGTCCTATTTCATTGCATTAGTCCTACAATTTGAAGAATCTTGAACAGTAGGCTATACCATAAGAAAACGGTTTAATTTTATTGTCTTTCAAATTGAATTTCTCTTTAGAATTGGTTCAGAACATATTTACGAGCGAATTTGCACCTTCTTTGTCCCCATTTCATTTGCACAAAACCAGTCTGACACCTACTTTGATATATTGTCAAAGATACATACGAGTAAGTTTGATTAGAACCAAAACAAAAAAAAAAAAAAAACCGTCATCCATATCAAAAAGTAAAAAGTTAAAAATAAGCAAAAAATCCAGCCTCATTCTCTCCAAAGAACAAACACAAGAGCCAGGAACAAACAAATCCAGACTACCTACCCCGTCGGCCGATTTGTTAGTTCAAAGACAAATTGGCTTTATCAATCAAAATTCGAAAACGGTCGACTAGGACGACTACACGACTGGCTTTTACGCTTTTGCAATCACAAATTTAGTGAGTTATGTTTGTAGTTCTTTCAATCTACTTCCAAGCCGCTCATTCAGCCGTTAACAAAGCCCCATATTCTGCAAGGAGACTACTCAGACAAAAACGAACGAAAAAATCTCCACACCACACCATGCCAAGGCAACCAGAATTTTTCCCGTCAAAGGAACAACATACTGAACAAAAACCTTCACGCCACGCCAAACGACAAAGGACGAAGAACGTAACGAAAAAAAAAAAAAAAAAAAACAGAAACCCAAAATATCGAATAGAAACGTGCTTGAAATCCGATATCCTTTACCATGTCCTAGTGTTCCAGTTTGGTGGGTTTTACCTTTTTTTTTTGGATACGAATATGTATATATCCTTCCACTCTGCTTTAAAATTTTCTGAGAAACACGAGAATGTGTGTGGCACAATGGGATTGAGGCTGAGTCTAAAACTGGAACTAAACCTCGAAATGAAACTAAAACTGAACCAGGATTGATGGCTACTATACGAGTATATGAACATATGTGCGACCATCTGATATCTTTAGTAGTCGTTATCCTAATTCCAGAATTCGACAAAATTTTTATGCGACAAATAGCCAAAACGTACACAAAGCTAGAGTCACATACTCCTAAAGTTCAACAGACTGCTACAAGTTTGGAACTGAAATTGCTCCTACTACAACGGATTTTCTCCCCCCCCAACCATTTGATAATCCTTCGACTAACTAAAGATACGTCATTAAAATGTTTCCACATGTCCTCGTTTGCGTGTCCTGAAGGGGATATCGAATCGAATCCTCCTTACTATCATCGTTATGGTTGACCAGGACTAGGACCAGGAACAGAACTCTGAACATGCAAAGCAACTAAACTGACAAACGAGCAAAAACAGAAAGATACGGCCAACAAAAACCCGTTCGTCCTGAAATTGATGAACAAACTATGGCTAGGGAAAGTGGTACGAGTACGTTCGAAAAGATGATCATGGTGACCTGACATTGGTGGTAGACGACTGCTGTGCAACATGTGCTGTGACGGATAGATATACGAGTATGTTATATCTTTGGATTTTTTTGACTCTTCGGTCACCTCAGCGTGTGTTAATAGGATCCTTAGATATACTATATTCGGCACCACCTGAGTGAAACCATCTCTCTTGTATTAGTTTCACGTTGGTTACTTTTTTTTTTCTATAATCCTGCAGTTGGTTTAAACACATAAACACGAGCGTAGCTACCACACAGTTGGTGGATTCTACTTGGAGAGCTCAATTTCTTTTCATTTTATCCCTTTTGGCATTCGGAACAACATTTGGTAATGGCAAGGACATTCCATGGAGTAGAAAGATATTGGATGAAAGTCAGCAAATTTCATTCACGTGCTCGTCACAGATGTGACAAAGCAACAGCAGCATCACCAACATTGTGTGCGTGCGCGGGCGTATGCTTTCGAATTTTTTGGGGTGTATCACTTACACCTGAGGAAATTCGAAACCAACGGGAGCATGTTAAGAGAACAAACCAAAGAAAAAATTTAAAAAAAAAAAAAAAATAAAAAATAAAAAAAAAATGGAACTGGAAACAGGATAGTGCTTGACAAAGTCAGCAAGGTAATTACCAACATGTGACAATCCAGTTTAGAACCAGTTAATGGTTGGAAGACCCTCAAAGTCCTCCCTAAGTACGCCGAGACAAATGTTCCGTCCGAAAGTACTCGTACTTGTACTATTCATTTAAAGAAGAAGGGGTTTCCATGGAAAGGAAAAAAAGTTGGGCGACAGCGACAACAGTGCAGTGTACATTCGTCGCTGAGTTTTAATTGTTTATGGGGTGGCAGTTGTTGCAGAATTGCTTGTTGCAACTTTTATGACAAATTGCTTTTAAGATATAAGACAACATGGCTCCCAAAACGATGGGGTGAAACGAAATAGTTTCCTTTTTTCCACCCTCATTATAGTATATTTGTATTTCCGTGCACGAAAGAAAGTTGAGAGCTTGAGCGGATAATTAATTGTTCAATATTAATAAAAGCAAGTGAAACAAGATATTCAGGAAATGAATTGATACTCGTTCGATGTGGATATGAGTTCGACATAAAGCAGGTTCAGTTACGGGTTACTCCTTATCCAAATCATGAAAATAACGATTTGTGACTTGTGATTGATTTGTGAGTATTAACTTGAACTGCTAAGAAGCGATGGATGTGCTGATAGAAGCCAGATATGATACATAATGTATGTATCAGGTGGCTGATTTAGGTAATGGACAGTGGTATGATTTTGATGTTTACTAACTGATATACAACAAATTACAGTCCGGCTTAAAGCTGAACCAGCGCAATCATTGAGCAACACTCCCGATTAGACATTTCAAATGGTTGATTACCTCTTCATTTGCGCGTGGCACCTAAGTCGAGGTCTTCTTCTATTCTGTTTCCCTTCGGGCAGGAACAAAGACTTTCGAGTCCAAAAATTGTTTTTTTTTTTTCATGGATTCGCCGATTGCGGAGCACTGCGACCGGAAAGATCTTTTGTACCACAAAATTAGTATTACGAATTGAAGACAGGCTCAACTTTTTTGATAAAATTTTGAGATTTTGAATTTCTCCAGGGATTAAAATATTTCTGAGTAAGTGTCACCTCCTTTAGGCAACTAGAGCCATGCATTTACATGAAATGTGTTCCGCTATTTCGTCGCCTTCCCGACAAAGACGTTATTCAGTTTCCTGAGTAAAACATACGGTAATTTCCGGTTGGAGATCCAAAAAGTCTTCTGATATCATCCCTTGTGAGTTGAAGGGATTTGTTTTTAATTTTGTAAAAGGGTCTGATGGCTCTTTTAGCCTGGCAATGGGCTGGGATGCTTTACCCAATGGGGTATACACATTTTGCTCTCCCAACTCTTTATTGCTGAATTCAGGATATAACTGAATGGCTTAGGGCCAATAAAAAAAACCAGTCGAACCGTTTCTAGATAGTTCGTTGGATATTTCAGTTCTTTCAATACCTTAAATACCTCTTAACCGCCAACGTTTTACTTTGTTTTTAGGGGAGAGATCTTGTAGTGTATTGAAGCAGTGCATAACCGATTTGAAGTCAATGAGACTAGAGTCGAATGCTTTAATGGCTGCTTGACTGTCTGTGAGCATTAGGATAGGGACACTCTTCATTCTCTTATCGTGGATGAGGTTGGCGCATACCTAAATGGCATGTATTTGGTCCTAATATACCAGCACCCATTCCGTTGTCCACCTTTGATTCATCCGTAAGTCTTAGGTTGGTGGTCGTTTAACGAGCAGATCATGTCAAGCTCGGGGATTTCGAAGAAAAGATTCAATTTATTCTGTGATCTGAGTGATTTTCTTTCCTGTGTGCGAGTATAGTAACCTGACCATGGTGCGAATTGCCATATTTTTTACAAAAAGATAGAGTGGCGTGAAACCAATGAAAACTTCTATAGCGGCTGTGGGGCATGTGTTAAGGATAACCCTTGAGAATATGAGAATTGCCATTACGGATTCATTTATCACCATCTCAATTTCAGTCCCCTCACCAATCCTGAAGATCCTGCTTAATACTCGCAGTTAAAAGGTTGGCAAGTCAATCGCAGTTGAAAGGTACTAGTTTGCTGGAGGCTGCCATATATGTAAGTGTCATCGCTGCTTATTGCTTTACAGATCGTACAACACCCACACCAACCTTAACTTACCGAGAATCTTTTCAATATGACAGTTCCAAGATTGTATCAACGAAGAGGTTACGGTCAACACCACTTGTAAAAAATACATTTCCTAATACATACACATATGTACATACATAGTATGTCCATCATTTTTAATGCCAAATTAGGAACAAAAAAACATACAAATTTTAAGTATGTTCGAGTAACTCATAGATATATTAACTACAGCTGGCCTAATCTTCGTTGACACAACATTTACTCAGTGCGCGTCTCACAAAAAATCACCTTGGGATACCAAGGGAGGAGCTCCTCGTAATAGTCAGCCAACAGAATTGACCATCGAATATAAATTTTCTGTTTTAAAAAGTCTATCGAAAGTATGTAGACAATAAGCCCAGTTAGTAGCCATAAAATTGAATAATCACTTGCATCTTGAACTGGAGTAGTGAGTTGGACACCAAGATCGCCAACGATGAACCAACAGATGGTGTGGATATCGACTATCAGTCATTGTAACGTTTTTATTTCAATCTAGATAATCTTTTCGACAGATATTGCAAAATCTTTGGCAATTTTAGCCATGCAGTAGTTAATCACGCAACAATGACCTTTTGTTATTCAATCTTATTACGAAAATGAGGAATCTGTAAAGTTAACATTTCATAAGATTCGTGAATATTTCGGTCAACATAATAGCCCTAGTGAGTCCAGAATTCATGCAATGGTGAAGCGTTTTGAAGAAACTAGTTCGGTATCCGATTAAATGCTGGCATGTTCGGCCAGCACGTATACGCCAAAACGTTATCACTGTGAGCAAACTGCTCAAAATCAGCCAAGTACCTCAATTCGTCGCCGAAGTCAACAATTGAGTTTGAAAAGTTGATGTTCATTTGCACGCCTATAAAATCCAAATTATGCAACAGATAAAGCCTTTAGACTATCTACAACGTCGCCAATTTGTAAACTAGATGTTGGATCGCCAGGACAATTTGTCATCGAATTTGATCTTTTTCGATGAAGCCCATTTTTGGATGGATGATAAACAAGATTTTGGTCTCTAGGGACCGCAAAACACATATGATATTCTTAAAAATCCAATGAGTCCCAAAAAAGTCACTGTATGGTGCGGATTAAAGGTTGGCGGCATCATTAGTCAGCACTGTTTCGAAGATGGGCTAGGAGGGACGGTTACAGTGAATGGAGAACGGTATCGCAACATGTTGACTGGCTTTTTTTTTTCAAAATTGAATAAATTGGGTCTGGACGATCTCTGGTTTTAACTGGATGTTGCCGCCAACACAAGCCATCAATCAATCAATTTATTGCATACTTACAGGAAGACTTCTTCCTGTGGAGTTATTTGAAGAGTAAGGTCTATACCAATAAACCAGCGACAATTAAGGATCTCAAATATAACATCCAAACTGAAATTGCGGCCATTGACCAACCTGTTCTTTAAAAACTTATCGATAATTTCGATCTTAGGATGGGCGCTTGCTACAGAAGTCGTGGTGGTCACATGAACGATGGCGTATTACATTGACAATTGCCATAGGCCGAACTTCAACACTAGCTGTTGGACCCTTTGCACTATTTCTTGTAAAGTCAATATAAGGGGTGATTCATCGTGAGGTTTGACTCTCAATAGGCTTTTTTTGACAGATCAGATGTGACTACTGTCAAATTGCTTTATCACTTTTGTTCAGTATCGTTTGGCAAATCATCGGAAAAAGACTAACACCACAACAGCGTCTCCAAATTGTTCAGCTGTATTACGGAAATCAGCGTTCTGTGAGAAATGTTTTTCGTGCGATTCTAGGAACTTACGGTGCGCATAATCGACCTACTGAAACCACTATTGCAAATACCATTCGCAAATTTGAGTCCTAGTTTGCATTAGTGGATGATACTCGACCGGTTAGACCACATCCAGCAGGTAGCGAAGAGACTATAGCAGCTGTAGCTGAGAGTGTACGCGAAGACCGTGACGAATCGATTCGTCGTCGTACTAGGTGGGGGATAAGTAGCCCTGTGACTGCCAGAATGCGAAGCTACTGCAACAAAGGTTATGGTGCCTTGGTGCCTTCATATTTAGGCAGACATGCCAAATTTCAGTGCGATACTGTCTTTAGTTTTATTTTGACAGCTGAGTTGGCATCATGTTGAGTATGGACAAAAACGATTTTCGTTCTTTGAGAAGCAAAACGGCAAAGGAAACAAAAGAAAATTTGGATAAATATTATGGGGCTAATGCTCCGTCAGATTACACCGTCAAATATTGGTTTCGAGAGTTTCGTGGTGGCCGCAACTCCACTACTGATTAAGTCCGCAGCGGCAGGCCCTCCGATGCGGTTACAGAGGACAATGTCAAAAAAATACATGAAATGGTGTTGGCTGACCGGAAAGTGAAGGTGCGCTAGCTAGCAGATACCACAAAGATTAGTACTGACGCATACTCCATATTTTGGGCAATATTTTGCATATGGAAAAGTTATCCTGCCGCTGGGTGCCGCGCATACTCACTCCTGACCAAAAACACGAACACGAGGACACTTCGAAAGAGTGTTTGGACTTGCTGATGCGGAATCGGGCAGACTTTTGGCATCGATTGGTAACTGTTGAACACCAGAGAACAGAATGAGTGCCCGGCAATGGACTGAAGCTGACACGAGTTCTCCGAAGCGGCCGAGGGAGGCTCGATGGGTCGGAAAGGTTATGGCGTAAGTTTTCTGGGATTGTCATGGCATACTCTTCGTAAAATTAAAAACCAACAACAGCAAGTATTACTGTGCGTTATTGGAGCGATTGAAGGTCGAAATCGCTACAAAGCGGTCTCACATGAAGAGAAAAAAATTTTGTTTTTGCAAGACAATGCACCGGCGCACAAGAGCTTCGCAACCATGGCTAAAATCAATGACTTACGACTACAATTGCTGTCGGATCCACCGTATTCGCCCAATTTGGCTCCCTTGGATTATTATCCCTTCCCAAACCTCAAAAGATGGCTCATCAATAAAAAATTCAGCTCACGCGAGGAAATCATCGATGCCTACGTTGAATCGGCCGCCTAGATCGTTCGATATCACAGCTTTGGACTATTTTCTCTGAGGATATGTAAAGTCTCTGATCTTCTGGAATAAGCCAGCTATGATTGAAGCTTTAGAAGGTAACATTACTCCTGTTGTCCACGAGATACCAGTCGCTATGCTTGAACGAGTCTCCTAAAATTGAACCTTCCGGATCGACCATCTGAGACATAGTAGTAGTCAACATTTACATGATGTTATCTTCAAAAGTAAATGCCATGAAATGTACTTTTAACCGGTATTAAAAATTGTATGTTCATTTTCAAATTTATGTTTTTTATTTTACATTATAAGTCAAACCTTTCGATGAATTACCCTTTACAAGGGATTGTTGACGAGGTATAACTCAAAATGCTAGAAAGAGTGACTCGAAATGTGACCGACAGTAAGCGTTTTGTGGAATACCCGAAATTGAATTCAAAACAAGCTTAGCTGCTCCTACTGGCTCGGATGATTTGCATCCTTCTTGCATCTATTCTTCACACTTAAGTTAATTTCCATTAGCACTGCCTAGTGACCGTTAAGAGCAACTTTTTCTAATTGAGGAGAGAGTGCTAACATAGTCGTCCACCAGAAAGACACTAGCAGGGTGTTGTATTTGTAGATTAGATTTGGAGCCATCCATCAAATTCTGGTTGAAACCATTCCTGGGCACAGTGAAAGTCAATTTAGTACTTTCAGAGCTACAGGAGTTCTAGTGTCACTGCATGATAAAATCAGAGCGAAAGGACAGTCGGCGGACAACGTCTTGGTACCAAAGACCCCTTTGTTTTAAGCCGAAGATATCTTTAAAGGGTACAATCCATGATATAAGGTGGAGATATAGCTCCCATACTGCTGAAATAGACAGTTTCGAGGTAAGTATACGATATAATAGGTTTTGTCACAGCCATTTAGATATAGAGGATAGCAAAAAGGCACATGTATTGTTTAAAACTTCTTTACAGTGCTGGAAAACCGATAGCCCCTTGAAACTTCTCGTAAAGAGAATAACTTCAGTTTTGTGGGGATTGAATGAAAGCCCATTTCTAAAGCATCAGTAGCCGATCACTTAAGAGCAGACAACTTCTAGGCATGATCCACCAGACAGTATAGCTCTATCATTTCCATACACCTGAGTGTAAATACGTTTTGAAGCGTCATGCAATTATTCGGCAACATTAGTTGCCTGTTAAGACAACTATAATGTATTGGCCGTTGGAAGAAATTAGTTTCCTATTCATCTGCATTGCTCTTATCTACAAAATTAGTGATTTGTCTGCGTCGTCTTATTTACTCAATTTACCATATACATGCCGTCAAACTTGCATTTTTTGAAAACACGCTCAATATGCATGGACTCCCCAGCGCTTCTTCTTTCTTGTTATCTGTGAATTTAATTCTGGCCACCAGATTTTGATAAAGAGGATGCTTTCGAAAAGCATTTCAACGTACATGATGTTCAATCAATTTCTCAATGCGAAGGAGGTCAGACTCATATGCACTTTTTGGTATAGCCTTGAGCTCTTCCAGCGATACCGTATTTATTTCTTTAATCGTTGCAAATCTCCATACTTTCATAGGCCTCTTCAGTTTTTGGAACAGGAAAAACTCACCAACGTGGTATCAAATCCGGTGAATATGGTGGCTAAAGCATGATTGTCGTGTTGTTTTTGGCCAATAAATCTCTAACAAGCAACGATGAATGAGCAGGTACATTTTTGCAATACAAAAGCCATGAAATGTTTTTCCACAATTCCGGATGCTTTTCTCGTATTGCTTTTCACAAACGGCGCATAATTTCAAGGTAATACTCCTTATTGATTGTACGACCTTGAGGTAAAAATTTCTGTGGTACGGTAATCGACAAAAAAAAAAAAACAGTCCTCAGTATGAGTTATGACCTTTTTGAGCAAGTCAGGATCATCATTGACGTCATTTAAGAGCTCCTAAACGATGGTCATGCGACGGTTCTTCTAATCACAATTAATAACTTTCGGAACAAACTCAGGAACTTCTCTTATTGCAAAGCTTCGACTTTATCATCTTCTGTTGATGTGCTGGGGCGTTCAGAGCGAGGTTGGTCACTGGCATCTTCTCGGCTATCTTAGAAGAGCTTGTACCACTTGTATACCGTATGACATTGTCAATATTTTAAGTGTTGCAGAGCATTTGATTCAATTTTTTACACAAAAGTTGATGCTCTATATAGTCTATGGTCTATAGCATTTTGTAGCCTACCTGGGTGTAAGCCGTTAAAGGAAGCAGTATAGTCTTTGATGGCCCTAATCTGTCACTACAACCGAGGAGAAATATCCCTTTCGGAGTTTTGGTAGGTCTCGTTGATAGGACGAATAGGTTTTCAGGTTCTCTGTCTAAACGACAACAAAGTTAACCAAATGGCCTTCTTAAATCATTTAACCAGAACTAATTCAACATGGCGAGCATTCTTTAAATAACTGGAAGATGGAAGACTGAATTTACCCAAGCCCCATCTGGATCAATGGAAACTATATCGCTGATGAACTCGATCCCCTCTGGATCTAAAAGTGGAATAAACGATTACTTCTGACTTCTATTAGGGTTTTAGTGAAGTGGGATAACTCCTCAGAATGTAAGCAAACCAAACATGTGCTTTATATTGCTCAGTGCAAAGTGAATGCCATTCTTGTTCTCCCATTCAAGGAAACACTAGTAAGTGACTTTTTGTCCGTGTACTACCCTTTAGTTGATACTGCAAACCATTTGTCTATGACTGAACCTGAAAAATTCGATTGATTAAGTATTTGTATATGTGTTACTAGAGGGCACAGGATATACTTGACTCACACCACTTCCTTCAATCAAATTCTTGTCAATTGTATATTGTCTGGCAGCTTAAACAAAATTGCTTTTTAGCGTACATCTAGAGATTCTCTGCAGAGTTTTTTTCTAATTTCCTTTAAATGTAGAGAAGTTACGAGAGACCACTTTAGCCGCTTTTGTAAAGACGATGAGAGTGCAGTGGCTAGTTCTTGCCTTCTTGAACATGAAATAAAAAACAACTTTCTCCTCATTTAGGCCGTAAAAATTCACAGAACATTCAAGAACAGAACATGAATCCTTGGTGGAAAACCGTAAAACGAAACACTTTAAAACTCATAAAAACTATGATGATGTCTCTAGTAAGTCCGTTTTTCTACTCAGTGTCAATCAAAATGATCTTGTTTTGCATAATGCCTACAATTAAATAAAAAAGAACCGAATAATTGTCGTATGATACTCGAGAAAGTTTAACACCGTACCCAAGGAATCATTTTTAGCCACGTGCCGCATTAAATGTCATATTTTGACTTTTTACAGATTTCCCGTTTGCCCCTCAGGACAACAAATAGGACCAATCATAAACTTCCAAAAAAAAAAAAAACAAAAAAAAAAACTCTTAGGACAGAAATTAGTTTGCTTTAAGCAGAGTGTAATCAAAGTTACAGTATCTGTACCATATATGTACACGAATCAACTAACCTTTTTGTTTCAATTAAAATCTTTCCCAAAATACCTTTCTCGTTCCATAGAATATAAGGTATACTCGTATGTATGTGTTCTCGAAAACACGAGTGGATTTCTTTTCTACCGAGGCTTTGAAGTCCCCCACACATCCGTACTTGTTTGTTCAGCGGCGATTTCCAGTTTTGAGTTTTCAGTTTCCAGCTTTCGGAAAAACCTTGTTTTCTCGTCTATTCCACTACTTAGCTTCCTTACCTATTATTCTTCTCTCAATCTAACAAATACGCTTCACGTAACAACTAAAAAAAAAAAAATACATAAACACAAAAGATACAAAAAAAAAAAAATCTCAAAGTTATCCGTACTGTCTAAATAATCTCCCGCAGCTAAAACAGGTACAGCCCGGCCAACTTAGGGATTAAAGAATTCAACTGGATAAATAAAGTTTATTCCATGATGTCCTTTCTAGGGACTCTTTGTGTGATTTTTATTTTTTTTATTTTTTATTTTTCCGTTCTATGAGTGTATCCTTCTACTCGGGTACACACTTAAAAATAACCCCGGGGGGTTACTTCAAAAATCAAGTTCATTGTAGGCCAGCAAAATAGTAGTAGACTCCGGGGACGGTTAAATGCTCCTAGTTGAGTGTGGATCCTTCTCTTTTTTTTTTTTTTTTTTCTTTTCGTTATTTTGTGAGTCACGCATACCCACGAGTATACCTTTCCTCTTAAATGATGTGTAGCTCCATACCTACTTGTAGTTTGGGGATATTTGAGGATACTTTTGAAAAGAATTTATGTTATTCATAGTGTGGGATTGGTGGAGTATCCTTATTGGTAGGAGAAGTGAACATGTGTAAAGGCGTTTAATCCTTTTGCTGAAATCAGAGGTATATGCCCCAATTTAATACTGTTTAGAAAGATTATACAGGTAATTTTAATTTGACATGTAAGGGTTTATGATTTGGAAGATTTGAAATTTTTGACAGGTGCTCTGAGTATTTTAGCTTCGGGCTGTGTTCGTTTCAATTGAAATCTGTCTAATTAAGTTGCTGCTGATGTGATGACAGAGAATATCTGATGTGCCTATGTATAACACTTTAATTTCTAAATGCTTCTAAAGTTTCTAAGGATTCTAAGAATAAGGATCGATCTCAATAAGAAATTCAGAGCTGAACCTGACATGTAAAATTCTTTCAAACCTTTGGAAATACGATTTCTAGAGCCGTCTTATTTAGGCCATCTATGAAGGCTAACTACCATCTTGTTCGATTCTTAGATTTGAACTTAAGTCCAGTCCAGCTTTTTCTCCATAAAGTCTTGCATTCGACCTTATGGAGTCAATTGATTTCCTTTATCATTTACTTAGGATGTGACTAATCCATTACCACTTTCGGTTTTGTATAATCGTCTTTGCACATTCTTGGCATGAGCTCTCATACAGTTATCCGTTGAGGATATGATTTGACCCAAACACATGCTGCATTTGTTACATTGGTAATTACTTTCCAGCTACTAGAGCCATATGGTATAGTAGCACCGATTTGACGATTTGAGGAGTATAGACACAGTCAATTGCATTACGTCTCCATATTTTTGACAGCATACTGAACGCTGCTTTAGCTTTCTATATGTTGCTAATACGACACCATAGTCGACGTGATGATACTTACAAGGTAGCAAAATTTATCTTCTTTATCGACCTGTTGTCCTGCAATGCTAACATGAACTCGCTAGGAGTCATAGAAAAGGTTTAATAGAGTTAATTTCCAGTTGTACTTAGCTTGTCCTAGCCACCGCCTTTGGTCATTTGGTGTAGGTTCCTATTTCCGTCAATACACAGGCAAACATCATTAGCATAGTCGCGGTCATTTAGAAAGATGAGATCCACTAGATTTTTTCACAACTTGTTAATTAACTGCGCTTAAAATCTCGTATTGTATATCACCAATACCCAACTAAAAGAGTGGTGGTGATAGCATCTATCTTTGTTTGGACGGACCTATGCCTTTGCAATACGTGACACTGCATCTTCCACACTTTTTTGAAATATTTTCTTTCTCTGAAGAACGTAGTACAAATTCTTAGTGACAGTGTATAGCAAACTGTTGAGGACTTTTCCAAAATCAATTAATAACAGGTCCAGTGAGGATCTATACTTCACGCATTGTTCAGTAAGGATTTGATGTGATCAACGCAGCAGGATTGAGATATGAGACTGCTAGTTCATAGTCGAAAGTCTCCTTTGCATGTTGTATAATGTGTTCGATAGTTATACAGTATCATAGCCAACTCTTCAGCTTTCACACTGAGTTAGATTGCGGTTCTTTGTGCGGTTCTTCTCCATTAATGAAAGCAGTATAGCAGTCTACAGGTATTGCGGAAAAGCAGTCAAATCTTACCGTCTGGCATATTTTTATCACCGCAACGATTTCATTCTACTCCTCGGCTTATAGCAATGTAATCAAATTAGTTAATTGAATCCTTTCACTCCCCGAAGGCCCAAAGCCGAGAAAAATACCTGCGCGTCATCTTATTCAGAGTTCTCCAAGTTATTCCCAAATAAATTAATTTCTTCTCAAATGTTCTTACCTAGGCAAACAGGTGAGCGGATTCCATTAGATGTCCTATTTCGCAATTGTTTCGCGCCATAGGGCTTGTCACACCAATTGCCAATATTTCCTTTGTTTATTACGTCTATAACCCGTTATCTAATAAAGTTGTTCGATACCATTGAATACTTACTGATGAATACTTAGAAAGTTGCTTTTCTAGACTCTGGATAGTTTTTGGAAAGGAGATTTTGGTTTCACCTGGTTCCGTTCCAACGAGACCATATTTCCTAGAAGTGCCCACAATACTTTCTTGATTACATGTCTAAAACGTTGCAGTAAAAAGTTCCCAGGGTCCCACTTTATTTGCCGCATCTTTTGCATTTTTAGCCACCAAATGAAGGTCGATTATCCAATGTGAAAGTAGGCAGATATTGTCAGTATCGAAGTGTTAAAGGTAAGATGCCTTAGACTATCGAATTCAATTGTTGTCAATGTTGCATGAAGTACATAACTTAAGACCGCAAAACAACTCTCGCGTCCTACAATTTTGACATCCGAATGCTTCGAAATTTTATTCATATGAAGTACCTAATACTTCTAGAATGCAGTTTTAATAATAACAAGATTCTCTGTGATGTTTTTCTAGTCCAAGACTGACCAAAAAGCATCTGGATTCAAGCATTCTCAAAGTCAAAAAACAGAAGACTATTTGTAGGGTTTTTATGTGATGAATGCGGCAGAATTAAACGAACGTAGAAGCTTAAACCGTAATTAGATGATTCTAGCTGTTATCATGGCTCCAGCTGGGAGGAAGTTTATACCTCTCCGGCTTCCACAATTTTTGAAATATACCTCTTTTGAAAGATTGCTACGATTTTGGGAAGCTGTAGCACTGCAAAACTAGCGTTCTAGGATTACGATTATAACGAAATATTCTAACCATCTAGTGAGCAGAACCTCATTCGAAATCAGAATGTAACCACCCTTATCCTTTCTTTCCTTGGCTGCCTTGTCGTGTCAGGAGTGCTTAAGAGTCAAAGATCCTAAAATCCCAAGTTCTGAAAAGAACCAACTAAGCGCCAAAGGCGACCAAATTAGATGTGAAAACACTAAAACTATGGAGTTTCTCCCAAACAGTTTTTCTCCAGGTGGTACTTACGATAGCGGCACTCCACCAGTAATCTTTTTGAGTACGGCCGGGGCACGGATTCTGGTGGCCCCATCCAACATACTTCTATAATATAATCCTCCGCTGATTTCGGCGCTGACCCAGGAACTGCTGGATCACTTGATTTTGATGAATTCTGCGGCTTTTTCTATGACACATTCTTTATATTGAGCTGGAACGATGGAGAGAATCCCGAAGGGGTTTTGCCTATTACGGTTAAAATCTATCAGAATCAGGCAAGTCTTTGGTCAAGGTACTGTTTCTAATGGCTTGTATTGAGAAACTCAAAAGTTGGAACAGGCTCCGGAAGAAGAACACACTAAAGGAATACTGTCGACAAAGACGCTGGGGCAAACGCACGCCGTAAAAAGAGTGCTATGTTGGTACACATGTCCCGAAAATATGCTCACAGTTTCAAGTGTATAGCATACAAGGGCTGTTTGACGAATACCCGGATTAGAAATGACAACGCAACTTTTTTAGGTTTTGATAATTTTTTTTCCAATATAGTCTTCTTCCAACTCAATACAATTTTCCCCGTGTTGCCAATTATTTACCACTCCGTATAGTACGAGTTTTGTTGGCCTGCAAAATTTTCCTCCGGGGCGACGATGACGTCCTCGTTTGACACGTACTTCTTTACTTCGGGCGGTCTTTTAAGGTTTAGAAACAAAAATAAGTCGCAGGGTGCCAAATCCGGAGAATATGGAGGATGGCAGAGCAATTCGTAGTGCAATTTGACCAATTTGGCAATTTGGTGCGTTATAGTAGGGAAAGAGCACTTTTTTATCCTCCAAATTTGGCCGTTTATTCTTCAAATCGGCGTTGTATCGGCTCAATAAACCGACGTAGTATATTCTTGTGATAGTTTTTCCCTTCTTCAAATAGTCAACGTGGATCACACCTCACAAACACCACACCGCTCCAAAAAACATTGGCCATCACCTTTCCGGCCGAAGGCACGATCTTCGCCTTCTTTAGAGGACGTTCACAGGGTAAAACCCAATTTAATGATTTTTCTTTGGTCTCTGAAATAGACCATTGAATCCATGTCTCTTCGACAGCCACGAAACGACGCAGAAATTCCTCCGGGTTTCGATTAAACGGGGTCAAGAACTTTTATAAAGTTGTCTTACGATTGCGCTTGTTCTCCGGTGTGGGAAAACGTAGCACCCATCGCGCGAACAGATTTCTCATGCCCAAAATGTCATGCAGGTTATGACTAACGCATTCAGTTGTGATGTTTGCTATCTCCGCCAACTAGCGAATTTTTAACTCGACGGTCCATCAATACGAGATCATAGATTTTGTTCACGCTTTCCTCTGTGATAACCGTTTTTGGGCCACCTGGCCGCGGTTCATCAAAAACCGACATGCGGCCATGGCGAAATTCTGCGAACAAATAGTAAACGGTTGTATGGGAAGGTGAATGGTCTTGATTTCCTCGCAGGTTTTGTCACTCAAAAACAAAGATCACGGAGCAATACTGCTCTTTTTCCATGGTCACAAAAAGCACTAACACGGTGTTTTAAAATGATTGCCAAAGCAAAACTAAGTGTCAGATTGTCAACAAATTTTGACAAAAGAGCTAGAAGACACTATTCTAAATGATGGTGCACTCAGTATGAATATAGTTATATACAGCATTTTCTTCCTGATTCAAGAAATCACTTTGTTATACTGCATACAGGTAGTCATTGGAATAATTGATTTTCTGTTTGATGTCTGATAAGCTTTTTAGTTATTGCTGCTCCAAGGGTACAAGCACAAATAATTTTTGTTAATTACTACAAACAGAATCGAATCATCCACACAAACCATTTTTTTTTTTTTCCATGGAAACGCACCATTAATTTGCAAACTTTCCCATGAAGTCATTTCATAAATGTTTCCAATCATCTTCCCCTACAGGTCTATAGTCGTCTATTTATCCTTTAAATGGAAGATTTTACCACCGAAAACATACTTAAAATGCAAAATCATTAAGAACTTCCTATGTAAATGTCGTGCCTGAAGGTTTTTTAATTAAAATCTCCAACTCCAGTCGAACAGATCGACTCTGGTCCCAAGTAACAAATCGCCAGACAAAACTCATAAAAAATCCAGATCATTCCAACCGAGCGTAGCCAACAATCGGTGTATCTTAAGAAAATGATTTCCCATTACAGGGAGTTGCTAAAAAATCTCCTCCAGCAAACATTGGAAACTTCTGCATTACAACTAACATGCTTTGGCTAATGTTGGTACTTCTGCCTCTGTTGCTGCTTCCATCAATTCGTTCGCCTGCTGCACTATTCCTGGACTGATATAGAACCTAATTTCCTGTCAAATCGCACTTAGTTCGCTTATTCGGGCATGGATGGCTAACTGGCTCGTATTCGTTGTCGTATTCGTATTCTCGGTCAGCTGAAGCAGAAAAATCCGAAAAAAAACGAAATCAAGTTTTAACAGGAGAACTTTTCATCGGATTCATTGAGATGAGTTGAAAGCCGTAGATTCTGCACCCCTCGTGTCACTCAACATCCACAGACGTGCCGAAAACAAACCGCAGCATCAACGTCGAACATGGTATTCTCATTAAGGGATATGATGATGGCAAGTAAAAGTGGTGGCATCGGTACTGGCAGCAACGTCGGCCAGTAGTAACTCAAAAACGTAGAAGACCTGAAATCTGAAATCGGAGCACATCATCAATTTGAAGTATCTAGATGCGGTGTTCTCCTCACCAGATACGAGCGAATACCTTCCTCCAGGTGCAATGGCTTTGTTCGTTTTTGTTTGAGTAGAATGAAGTTTTCGGATTCCCTTTTGCGTTGGTTCTTCATCTTCAGTACAAGGCGGGGTACAAATCTTAGCATTCAAGAGGTTTATTCAATCGGGGAGAGGTCGAAAAGGAACTTCGCTTCATTGGAGACGAACAGTGTTCTTCAGGCTCTCCAGTCCAATCCCTACATAGGCATTGGATGATGGACAAAAAAATCACTTTATTGGCGGATGCGGTCACAAGCCATGTCGTTGGTATAGTTTTCGACTTTGTTGCCCTCTAACTATGTTGGAGTTTTTTTTTTTTTTCTTTTTTTTTCTGCTCTTTGGACCGTTTCCGCTTACAAAATCCACGAAAATTGATTTTTTCAATTGTGTTTTGCATTTTATGCGGACGGAATTTTGTTTGTCTTTGTCTTTTGAGGTTGATTTTAGCGCTTCAGGGGAGGGAGTAGGCATTTGAAGTGAGAAATGCGGTTGGGCGAAACCCAACTTTTAGTTTCGGTTCAAAAGATTTACGACAGATTGAGTAAAGGCGATTTCAGATGCATAGCAGATGCTGTCGATGTCGAGAGACAACAGGTGAGATGCAACTGTGTTTCGATGAAATAAAACTTTTAAATTGTGGTTTGGATCGGTCGGCAAGTATTCGCAGGTGATAAATGGCTTAAGGTGTGGAATAACAATTTCAAGAATGTATTTCGTATGCGGTCGGAGCATTTTGAATTTAGATGAAGGAAGATCAGTCTCTTCAAAAATATACAAAACAGAAGAAAACAACCACACTTTATGGTGGTAATTTAAGGGCAAAAGTCTTCAGGTTGAAGTTAATATGGTAGGGCTTACTTACTTTATACTAGAAATAGATCGGCATACATATAAAGAAGATAGCCCAGGTTGTCCACGTTATTTCAAGGGATTCACCGCCACTCGTCATTCTTGTTTTTTCTCATTCATTTATTTACAATTCATTTTTAAAAAAATAGAAAATTCTTACATATATGGTAGATACAGTTACACAAATTATTGAATTCAAGATCTGCTGGGTTCACACATGTATTCCTCTTCTAATATCTTATCTTTTATCGTGGTTAGGACCAGAAACATATGAACTCCTACAAAAATTATTTGGTTGAAGTAAACTAGCCAGCCGAGAGTACGACGACATCACACAAAAGCTCTCAGAGCATTTTTTGTCGAAGGTTCAAGTATGCACAGCTCGTCATGATTTTTTTAAGTGCAGAATGCAAGCGAATCAAAACTAACATACTCTGACTTGATTGCGGATTTGCGTGGCCTTTCAAGGCATTGCTCTATTGAATTTGTTGACGGATATGATACGTGACGTCTTTGTTTTCCATACGCCGCATGATAGTGTGCGAACCGCTACACTACAAAAGCCTAATGCGTCGCTGTCGGATGTGATGTTGATCGCAGAAGCCTACGAAGCTACTCAGAAATCCTTACAAACAATGAGACAAGAACCAGCGAACGTTGACATGGGGAAGATGTAGTTTTTATTGGACACAGGTGCGAGTGCAACAGTAATAGGGTTGCCTGGTTTTCAACAACTTAATTGCCCGGGGTATCATACACCTTCGTGTAGTTTAAAGTGTTTGGTGCCAACGCAATACCGATTCTCGGTGAAACCACGGTGACTGTCAAATTTAATGGTGAATCTCATATACTCCCCATACTGATAGCTAATACACCCGACGCTGACAACATTTGCGGACTCAGTTGGGCTAAAAAATTTGGTTTCGAGTTATCCTTCTCAACCAGTAACTACAAAACTCGTATACTGAAACCTGCCTGTAAAGAGACACAGCACGCAACACCACCAGCATCGAAAATAGACAAACTGCTTTCGACTTATCCCGATCTACATGCGGATAACTTAGGCTGTTTTATTGGATCTATAACTTAATTCGTGCGGTTTGCTAAGAGATGGCGTAACTTGTATTATTCCTTTGTTATTATTCCACTGGAACATGCGTTGAAAAGCTACTGTCATTGTACGTCAGTTCAGTATATGTCATTCATTTGAAGCGTAAGCAACAATAATTTTTTTTCACTCAAATATGTCGAACTTTCTGCCTGAAAAAGTGTTTTTGCGGGGAGTTCTTCATTATTACTTTAATATGAAGAAAATTGCTGCCGAAAGTCATCGTATTTTGGTGAAAGTTTATGTTGAACATGCGCTAGCTGAGCGAACTTGCCAAAAGTGGTTTGCACGATTTAAAAGTTGTGATTTTGGCTTGGAAGACGATGAACGTTCTGGGCAGCCAAACAAGTTTGAAGATGAAGAAATGGAAGCATTACTCTATGAAGATTATTGCAAAACACAAGAAGAGCTCGCAGAATCTTTGGGTGTTACTCAAGCAGCCATTTCAAAACGTTTAAAAGCAGCTGGATATATTCAAAAGCAAGGAAATTGGGTTCCACAAAAACTGAAGCCGAGAGACGTCGAAATGCGGTTTTGCTTTTCCGAAATGCTGCTGGAACGCCACAAAAGGAAGTCATTTTTGCATCGGATTGTTACTGGTGATGAAAAATGGATCCATTACGATAACCCTAAGCGCAAAAAATCATATGTGAAACCCGGCCAACCAGCCAAATCAACGGCAAAGCCGAATATCCATGGCGCGAAGGTAATGCTCTGTATTTGGTGGGATCAAGTGGGTGTGCTGTATTATGAGCTGCTAAAACCGTGTGAAACCATCAATAGACAACGCTACCGAACACAATTAATCCGTTTGAAGAGAGCAGTAGCCGAAAAACGCCCGGAATATGCGACCAGACACGAGGCAATAATTTTCCATTATGACAACGCTCGGCCCCACGTTGCTATTCCGGTTAAGAACTATTTGGAAAACAGTGGATGGGAAGTCTTGATCTACCCGCCTTATAGCCCAGACCTTGCCCCTTCTGACTACCATTTGTTCCGGTCGATGCAGAACGTGCTCACTGAAATACGGTTCACATCAGAGCAAAATATCAAAAAATGGCTTGATTCATTCCTGGCTGCCAAGCCGGCGCAGTTCTTTTGGGATGGGATCCACAAATTGCCAGAAAGATAGGAAAAAGTCATAGCTTCAGATGGGTAATACTTTGAATAATACTATTGTACACATTTTTCTTAAATAAATGTTCAAATTTTGAAGAAAAAAAACCACACAAATTAAATTACATACCCAAGCTCACAATACAACAGCATCTCCAAATTGTTTAGCTGTATTACGAAAATCAGCGTTCTGTGAGAAATGTTTTTCATACCATTCGAGGATCTTAAGGTGCGCAAAATCGACCAACTGAAACAACTATTGCCAATACCATTCGCAAATTTGTGTCCCAGTTTATATTAGTGAATGATACTCGACCGGTTAGACCAGCACGTAGTGAAGAGACTACATCAGCTGTAGCTGAGAGTGTACGCAAAGACCATGACGAATCGATTCGTCGTCATTTTCACCAGCTTGACTTGGTGTATTCGACAACTTGGCGAATTTTACGTGAGGAATTCGGCCTAAAAACGTACAAAATTCAACTTTTGCGAGAATTAAAGCCAGGCGACTTGAATTTACATCATATTTTCAGTGAATGGGCTCTGGAAAAAAACGAGCAGCCCGAAGAGTACCAAGAGCTACCATTACATACATTTATAACAACGGTATGGTATGTTTTATGGGCTGGTGGAATCATTGATCTATATTTCTTCAAAAATGAGGCTAATCAGAACGTTACCATCTAAGGTAAACGTTGTCGGACTATGTGCTTTCTGAAATTCAAGCACATGGTCTAGGTGAGCTCTAGTTTCAACAAGACGGCACTTCGAGCCATAAAGCGTGTGAAACAATGGACTTGTTGGGAAATCATCTCACCTTTGGACTATTTTCTCTGGAGATATGTAAAGTCACAGGTCTTCAAGAATAAGCCAACTCCGATTGACGCTTTGGAAGCCAAATTTACTTGTGTAATCCGTGTTATCATGGCCAACATTTATATGATATCATTTTCAAAAGCAATTTTAAGTTCACTACAAAATTTTTGTGTTTTATTTTACATTATAAATCAAACGTTCCGATGAATCACCCTTTACAAACGAGAGACTTTACACTTAATTCGATGACGCTATAGTTCTTCTCGGGTTAGACCGTCTACCTTTTATTCAGGTAGCACTCCAAGTGGATTGTGGTAACCTTCTATCTAACTCACCTAAGGTGAGATCTTCCTCTGCTGCGTTGTTATCCCGAGTTTGACTCTACATGTCCTAGATATACCAGGCGACTTCTTTTTTTCTTTATGTAGATTTCTTTGTTGTAAGGTTCTTGTCGCTGTTCAGCTTTTATAGTTCGTCTTTGAATTTTCTGCTCCAAAGCTTGTCAACTCAAACGGGTCGGACTATTGCACGAAGGATTTTTCTTTCAGTCCGCTTTCAATAGAGCCCATGCTTCAGTGCCATAAAGTAGGACTGAGATAGTCAAGATTTTATATAAAGTCTCTTTAGTTCTCCGTGATAGGGCTATACTACTCAATTTCCTTCTAATTTCAAAGAAACAGTGGTTGTTTGCTTTATATTTGCTAAGGTGTTGTTGGCAGAACTTATAAATAGAAGAGCTGAGGTAAACAAAGTCATCTGGTGTGATGTTCTGTTCAACTCTTCGATGTTGTGTGTCCATTCTTAATGACAGCATATGTTTACTTGGTTTTGGCCTTTTTGCAACTTCTGTTTCAATATTAGTAAGTACACCGGTGGTAGTACGCTGAGTTCATCTAGTTCGCCATACGCTAGTAATTGCACAGACTTTTAAAAAATTGTGCCTTCAGTGTTCGCTTACGAGTACCGCGCAATTCTTTCAATCAAAATGTTAAAGAAGTTACATGACAGCGCGTTAGCTTGTCTTTGAATCTACCTATCTTTGTTATTAAATGTCTTGGTTACTTCGAACGCTATCCACATTCATTATTCATAGAGCGACAAGTATGGGAAGGATGCCAACTCCATATTTATATAATAGCTCCTTCCTAAAAATGCTGTCATGTGCGGTCTTAAAACCGATGAAAAGTTGATGCATAACAATTTGGGCTTGACGATTTTCTTGAAGGATCTGCCGCGATGCGATGTTGTGGAGACTTATACCTCTAAGATTGGCGCAGTTGAGATTATATCCTTTTTTTATGAATCGAGCAAACGATGTTGAGATTGGGCTTCTTTGCCTTTATACAGTCTGCAAAAAAGAAATGTTTCCAATATCGACTGTGACTCTAGTACAAGGTTTTCTTCTCCATCTCTTTACGTTTCAGCAGAAGTCTCCTTGCCTTGGCATGTTCTTTTTACTTATTGTTGAAACTTCTGCGCGTTATTACTGGAGTGTAACTTCTCAATATTTGAGGTCGAACGCTGCTCGTACTTTTTTCTGCTGGAAGAGCTCTCATCCTACCTTGCAACTCCTCATAGCACGCTGATTGTTTAACTGCATATTGACTCGACCAGCGACTTCTTTATGGTGGTCGGGTGAAAACCAACACATCACCTGTGATGATGGCACGTTGGCAGCGTTGCAACTAGTCTTCGGTACTTGATGCTCGCAGCATAGGAGCTGTTGAGAAATTTCTCAACAGTTGCAGATGTTCTAATTTATATCTTCTCACAGTAATTCTTCTTTGTTATGGCGCTTGGGAAATCCACAATCGCACCTTGACTGAAGCAAGGTAATGTTTCGAGTCAATGTTGGCTGCCAGGAACGTTCGGACCTCCAGAATCCTAGAGGCATATCTTACTTCTATCAAAAAACGATAAATTTGATGATCCGGAGACCGCCATGTCTTCTTGTGTATATTGAGATGAGGAAACGGTGTGCTTACTATATTTCGCGCCGCCATATGGTAAATAATCCATAGCCAGTTGTGTTATCGTGTAGGATATGCTTACCAACTGTCCTATCAAAAATCTTCTCCTTCTCTACACAGGCATTTAAATCGCCGATTACAATTATGTTAGCGAATATAGCCTTGATGCGGATTGTCAAAAGATGCACGCTTATGTGTCAGAAGGTTAAGGCTTCTTGCCTAAGACTGCTGCATATGGCAAATCCACATTCAATCCATCCCCACCACCCACGGCTTCCAAGGCGCATTCGGTTTCTGGTCATTTTGCCTTGTTTCCCATAAGATGTGAAGCTTTTTACCAGGAGGATCCCCTAGATTAGCATGTCTAGTGTAAGACCAATTGTACTATATGTCATGTTACGCTGTCATATAAGTACGTCACTCCTGCTACTTGTCTGAGCTACACTCCCAAAAAGGTGTCTTTGGTCAACTCGGATAACAGCTTCGTAGACCTTGCACACATACTTTCATTTGACTCGGGACTCGGGTAGCTGCAACTACATGAAGTTGACTTTGCCTATAGTCAGAATTGACTTCGACCAGAATTTAAGCCAGTAAAAAATTTGTTCTTATCTAAACTGATGGCAGAAAAGACTATTCTGCAGAAAATTGGCACGATATGGGATTATTGCCTTATGGCAATGCTTTTGGCAGGAGAATTGATCGCAGAAACCTTTTAAAAGATACCAGTAATAAGGATGATACCAATGATCACAGAATATCAAATATTTGATGAAGTAACTTCCCAGAGTTCCAAGAGCAGATATTCAGTAGTAGAGGTTGTGCTTGCACATCCAAGCATCCAAATTGGACTTAAGATTTGCCCCAACTGGTCACTTTCTCAATGCCGCTTCTGACTGTATTTAATGAAACTTGTTGAACCAACTTCTCACAAACTTACTCTCAAAACTTAATCAAATAATCCCCCAGAGATAATTGTGTCAATAATGATTACTGCAGCCTTGATAGTGGCAATAACTTTGACTTGAGATCCACTGCATACATTTTTAATTTTAACAACTTTGACAATGAAACGTGAAGTTGTCCATTTTAAAATCATTTTTGAAAAATTCAGTTCTTCGTTGGCATTTGGATACTCTTCAACTCACTTCTGTTAGGAAGAATATCATTTAAGGGTTAGCTTTGGAATCATGTGGTGATGAGAAGCGGCCATAGAGTGCTGATAGCGATGGGTGTCCATAGTCTTAAAGCCATTTTGACAGCCGAATCACTACAGCATATACTCCGCAACATAAAGCTGCTCTACCAATCTTTAACCGAAAACTTGATTATTATTCTGAATTACGACTTTCTGACTTTAGGCTAGAGTTTGTAGAATTAGCAACCAGTCTTGGGTTTTCTATAAGCAGTAATTTATCTGGATAAAATCATGCAAACCTTGTGGCTTACAGTAATCTTGACTCCATATCACAGCGAAAACTCCAGGTAGCGTTTAATGACTCTATGAGATGTATTTTTGGAATTCGCAGAGACGACCATATTTCTGCACATTTGAATATCTTCTTAAAATGTACACTTAAACAGTATCTCAATGCATGAAATTGTATTCACTTACATCGTGTCATAAGTAATAAGTTCCCAGTAACGAAGTAACGACTTAATCAGACTTTTGCAGTGACACCGCTTAAACTGAGCTCATTAATAACTCCCTAAAAGAAGCAATGAACTTACGATATCTTGTACTTGTCAATAAATTTTTTCAGCTTCCGGTACCAGCCGGGCTCTTCATAATAGCATCATGACAGATTTATCGTGAGGTTTGATTTTCAATAGGCTTTTTTGACAGATCACGAGTGACTCTTATCAAACTGCTTTATCATTTTTGTTCAATATCGTCTGGCAGGTCATCATGGAAACACTCACACCACAACAGCGTCTCCAAATTGTTCACCTGTATAACGAAAATCAGCGTTCTGTGAGAAATGTTTTTCGTGCGATTCGAGGAACTTACGGTGCGAATAATCGACCTACTGAAACCACTATTGCCAATACTATTCGCAAATTTGTTTCCCAGTTTACATTAGTGGATGATACTCGACTGGTTTTATCCCATCCAGCACTTAGTGAAGAGACTATATCAGCTATAGCTGAGAGTGTACCTGAAGACCATGACGAATCGATTCGTCGTCATTTTCAGCAGCTTGACTTGGTGTATTCGACAACTTGGCGTATTTTACGTGAGGAATTCGGCCTAAAAACGTACAAAATTCAACTTTTGCGAGAATTAAAGCCAGGCGACTTGAATTTACATCATATTTTCAGTGAATGGGCTCTGGAAAAAAACGAGCAGCCCGAAGAGTACCAAGAGCTACCATTACATACATTAAAAACAACGGTATGGTATGGTTTATGGGCTAGTGGAATCATTGATCCATATTTCTTCAAAAATGAGGCTAATCAGAACGTTACCATTAATGGTAACCGTTGTCGGACTATGTGCTTCCTGAAACTCAAGCACATGATCGCGGTGAGCTCTGGTTTCAACAAGACAGCGCTACGAGCCATACAGCGCGTGAAACAATGGACTTGTTGAGAAATCATTTTGGTGAGCACTTAATTTCACGTTTTGCTACAGTAAATTGGCCTCCTAGATCATGCGATATCACACCTGTGGAGTATTTTCTCTGGGAATATGTAACGTTTCAGGTCTTCAGGAATTAGCCAGCTACGATACGTCATAAGCAACTGAGGAGTTTTTTTCTGAACAGACAGATTCCCAGAATTCATATTTAAGATGTTCATTTAGCAAGGTATAATTTGTTCTGACAATTTAATGCTGTTGGCTCTAAGAATTGATTGACCTTAATTCGGTGCCTAATAAAGCAAACTCTTGTTTTTCTTGTGAAACCGCATAAATATATGATCAATAAAAGTCTTCGTTGTATTAAATAATATGAAGTCGTATGAAGCAAATAGTTTTCCTCGCCATTAATCAAGCTCCTTTAAAAGTTCTATATTCAAATCTCCTACTACTATGAGATGCTTGGTTTTAATTTTACTGAAAATTCGATTAAATTCTGTATATGCACAGTATCAAATACTTTTCGTTATCATAAGTAAAAGATAATTTGACTATGTCTGCACTAGGAACATAAATAACGAATATTCAAGAAGATTATGAGAAATTCAAAAGTCTGCGTAGACATCTCATTATGCTTAGTTAGTTTTACATAACACTTACATCATGTCTATTGAAAGAGACATTAAACGGAACAGTAAATCGTTTTGGCATTATGTGAACCCAAAACGCAAATCAGTTTGTATTAAATCTTCTCTTATGGAATCAACCTCAGAACTTATAGCCGCCTTCTTCCTTCTATTTGAAAATTCGTTCTCCCAGAAACGGGGGAACCAAAGATCCTTGCCTCATTAATATTGGGTCTCTTCAACTGAGTTATAAGGAAGTACTCCTTGCTCTATATATATATATATAGAGTGGTGATTATACTGATTTATATTTTCAATCGACTTCATTAAAGCTTTTGACTCGGTTGATCATTCAATTCTTCTAGAAAAACTGGAATACCTAAGGTTTCATTTCGAAATCCCACGTTGATCGTACTCAACGAGTTAAAATCGGATATAGGGTTTTAGAGCCCAAAGATGCCGTTTAGGCCCATTACTTTTTATTACTTTTATTAATGACACTTATTATTGACAACTGAAAGACAAGTATAGTCAATGACTTCTCTATTCAGATGACCTGAAATTTTTTTCTTCAATAAAATTCTGATTCGATTGGATACAGACAATATAATTGATTGATGCAGTTCCACCTGCCTGAAATGTAATGCAATTTCTTTTATTAAATGCTCGTCTTCTTTAGAATTTAATTACTCAATTTGGAACTTCATGGACCCCCTCCGAATGGAAAAGCCGACTCGAAAAGTTGAAAGTGGGAAACCATACCGTATTCTACGTTGAAGGGGCTCCTCAACACGCTGATGTTAGTTGGGTGCGGAATTTCTTTCACCGAAATTATGCCATCACCATTAGCGAGTGCGAGATGATTTCCCCTGCTGACTCCAATAGTTCCTGCAGCTTCAAAATCAGCATCCCAACCAAATATTCATGGATATTCCCCACTTCTTCTGGTAAGGCCACTAAACCTGGGAAGATAAGTATCACTAAATGCTTTGAGAAACGAGAAAACCCACGTGTCGACGACAACCAAAATTCTAAAAATAAACGTAATGATAAGCTTAAAAAAAGACCGCTCACAAACCCCCTTCCAACTAAAAAGCACGCTAACAAAAAACGAAGCTCTAATCGCGATCCCAACTGGAGCTTCAAAACGAACTTGTTCCCCGATTTCAGTCCCCCCTCCTCACTTATCCGACACAAAGCCCTTACACACCAATCCTCTAATCCGCTAATTTCCAATGTTCCACCCAAGCACCCGCGCCAACGCGTCTCTTTCAACTTAACCCCAACCACCCATATTATCCCATCTCAATCTTCTACGTCCCCGATCCCAGCAAACAACTCATTTCCTAACTTCGACCTACAAACTGGAGCTAAGTACCCTAATTTTATTAACTCCCATACACTAAACCCAACATCTCATCCGGCGCCCAATTCCATATCCAACCACGAATATCCATCTCCCTCCCCCACTGCCCCTATTCTTGATCCTCTTTTTCCCCCTACAGTTAAACTAACCCAGCAAACCAATGGAACTACAGAAAGTCGCTATGCACTCTCTAGGCTTAGAGAGAGAAAGATATATGAAAACATTCGTCTCTTTCTCGCCTATCTACACGACAAATCGGACTCGGTCTGCTACGAAGGGAAGACCAAAACCAGCGTCATGGTATCCATCCAGCAGGAAGGCCTCCCTACCGACCCTATCAGTCTCAGGAACCTTTATGTCAGGTACCACGACATTTTTAGCATGTCCCCTCAGAAAGTAGCAGACGTCCTTGCTGCATTCGGCCACTACGTTCACTCTAAACGAGTCTCACACCTACAGCGAAACCGAGCTGACCACGATAAATTTTTTCGTACATAACGTGCCTTCCTCGTCAGCAGTTAAACCATCCCGCCATACATCTCCACCACACAACATCCCTCTTACATTTTACTACCAGAATGTAAGAGGTCTTCGCTCTAAAACCAATGCTATCCTACGTCAATCGCATTCTCTTCCCTTTGATATTTACGCCTTGACTGAAACCAATTTGATTCCCGACATAAAGAACCAGGAATTGTTCCCCCCTACTTTTAATGTTTTTCGCGACGACGATCCTACCCGCCCACATGATGATTCCCCCTGTCGAGGCGTCTTACTGGCGGTCCACAACAGCCTTAACTCTTCTCCCATTAGCATCTCTTCATCCTCTAAAGTCGACTTTGTCGCTATAAAAATATCACTCCCCTTCAAGTCCCTTTACGTTTTATGTTGCTACATTCTGCCAGCTTAACCTACCGAATCTTACCAACTTGTTGTCGATGCGATCGACTATTTAATTGACCTGTCTGACTCTACTGACGATATCTTTGTTTTCGGCGACTTTAATCTTCCTCAGCTACAGTGGATTCCATCAGACGATCAATCGTTCTTCATCGCTTCAAATGCCAACTCAGCTAAGGAATGTCTCTTCTTAGATCGCTTAACAGACTCAAGTCTATGCCAAGTCAGTGATGTATCCAACTATATGGGCAGGCAATTGGACCTTATTTTCACAACAGATTCCATTAACTCCTCAGTCTCACTTTGTCCCCTATCTCTCTCTACAATCGATAACTACCACCCCCCCCCCCCCTTCTACTTCCATTTTTTCATAACTCTTCTTTCCAGTCCACTCCTCCCACAACTCTCTCATCCTACGACTTTCATAAAGCAAACTTTCACAAAATCAGTGACTATCTTAGCAGATCCCCCCTTAACTTTCACAACCTAAGCGTAAATGATGTCTTATCCATTTTTTATAAAGAAATATTTAATTCTTTCAGCCTTTACGTTCCGTTTTCTCGCCTTAAAACATCATCTACTAGTCCTCCCTGGTATAATCGCAAGCTTCGTTCCTTACGAAACAAGAGAAACAAGTTATGGGCTGTTTTCCTGCGTACCAGATCCTTGTCCGACTATTCCACCTATCTTGGTGCTTATCTTCATTTCACCGAACTTTACGATTCCCTTTACCAGCGTTACCTTAACAATGCGCAAGTCAACCTTATAAATGACCCTAAGTCCTTTTACCAATTTGTTAACTACAAAAGAAAGTCCGATGATTACCCTCCTTCCCTCTCTTTCAACAACAAGTCATCAACCGATCCACTCACCACTGCCAACCTATTTGCCAGCTTCTTTAAACAATCCTTCACCAACGACTCCTTTGTACCAGATCCCTCCTATTTTCGTTACCTACCGAACTTCTCCAACCGCCCACATCTCTCTCACATCTTGGATCCCTCTTATATCGAATATAAATTACACCAACTCAATGACGAATTTACACCCGGTCCAGATGGCCTCCCTGCCATATTTCTTAAAAAATGTTCTTCGTCTCTTTCCCTTGCCCTTTCTGATCACTTTCGTCTATCCCTTTCACAAGGAGAATTTCCTCAGGTTTGGAAAACCTCCTTTATAACCCCGATCCACAAAAAGGGATCAAAGAACGAAATAACAAACTATCGTCCAATCGCTAAACTCTCCCATATTCCCAAACTCCTCGAAAGTATTTTGTATGAAGCTCTAAGTTTCCAATGCAAATCACTTATTTCCCCTAGACAACATGGCTTCCTAAAGAGTAGGTCAACCACCACAAATCTTGTTGAATTCGTATCCTTTGCCATCTCTGCCCTAGAGAACGGCAACGAAGTCGATGTAGTTTCAACCGATTTTAGCAAAGCCTTCGATAAAATCTCTCATCGATTAATACTCTTCAAATTGTCTGCCCTCGGCTTTGAACCCATACTGTTAAAATGGATATCTTCTTACCTCGAAAACCATTTTTACAGTGTTCGTTTTAGGTCAGCCCACTCCACTCCATTTTTGGCCACCTCTGGAGTTCCTCAAGGTAGCCATCTCGGCCCCCTTCTCTTTATATTAAACATAAATGATCTCGATAGGATCATCAAATACTCCTCCGTCTCCCTTTACGCCGACGATACCAAATTTTTCAAAACCATTTCCTCTCCCCATGACTCCTTCCTTCTTCAACAAGACCTTGATAGTTTTTCGATCTGGTGCCTCAAAAATTGTTTGGAACTTAATATGTCCGAATGCCAATCCATCACCTTTTGACATAAGCGGCACCAATTTCCTTCCCGACTCTACCTTCTCCACAACCAAACAATCCTCCCGTTCAATCTCTTCGCGACCTTGGCATTTTGTGTGACAGGGAGCTCAACTTCCGTTTACATATGGATGTGATAATTCTTAAAGCCAACTCTGCACTAGGTTTTGTAAAACGATGGTCCAAAGAATTCACCAACCCATACGTGACCAGGTCCCTCTATATTACCTTTGTTTGTCCCCTTCTAGAGTACGCTAGTCAAGTATGGTCCCCATATCATCGCGTTCATATCTCGAGAATCGAAAGCATCCAGCGCCGTTTTCTTCGATTTGCTCTTCGAGGTTTGCCCTGGGTTGATTCTTTTACTCTGCCCCCCTATCAAAACCGTCTCAACCTTATTAACCTAAACACCCTTGAGGAACGCAGAGACGCAGCCGACTTTCTCTTCATTCATCGACTTCTTTCAGGTCAGGTTGAATGCATGTCCCTTCACAATTCTATTTTCCTCAAAACTAACCCTCGTAATCTACGTACCCCTCGTCTCTTCTATCTCCCAACCCACCACACCACCTATGGCGCGAACGAACCAATCTCCCGCATGCTACGAAAAATTAATTCAAACCCTAGCATCTTTGACTTCCACCGCACCACTTCCTACCTCAAATCGGTTCTCCTTCACCACAACAACCAACCTCAGTTTTAAGTATTAGTTTAAGTTTAATTTTAAGTTATAGCTTGTATTAAGCCGAATAAATGGGGGCTTTCGCCCCCACCAAAATCTATTGTTTCGATTTCCCTAAGCCGCATTAGAAAAATTAAAGACTTGGGTGTAATATTTCCCACTGCACTTTCCTGTAGATGCCACATTTAATACATTGTTGTAAGGGCAAGCTCCAGTGTTGGTTTTTCAAAACGGAATTAAAACAACTTAAAGGATTCATTTGCACATTTATCCCTTTTTGGGGCATTATTTCGATCGGTTTTGGAAAATGCGGATGTGATTTGGATTCCAGCGGACTTTACCTATTCCGATCACCTTGAAAAGCTTCAAAGGCATTTTTTTAAAATATAGCGTTTACAAAATGAACTGGGTCTTTTCTCCGAAGTACAAGCAAGATGCTCTGCTGCTTGAAATAAAGTCCTTAAGATCCCGTAGTTATATGCATGATGTCATGTTTTTGATAGATTTACTTTGCTATCATATGAGATATTCGGGTTTTCTTTCTATAGTGTCTTATTATGCGCCAAGTAGAAGTTTGAAAATAAGAAATCTTCTATTTCAAGATTGTTGTAGAACTAATCATATCCAAAATAAGCCAATTTCAAGAGCTATATTAGGGTATGTCAAGGGAAAATTAAAGGAATAATTAATAATTATAGATTTCCAACATCTGTTAGTATGTAAGTGTACTTGTAGAAGAAATAAATAAAGTAAAATAAAATAAAAACAATGTCGCATACTATAAAAAATAGCTCTATCCAATCAACGCGGCTCTGTGGAAAATAGATCGACATATGACGCTACTTAAAATTCGATTTGGAAAAAGCTATCGAAAAAGTTCCCACAGATCTTATATAGACTGCATTAGGATCTCTTAATATACTTGAGACGTATATATAAATATACGCTAGGTTCAGGTCATATTTATTACGCGGTGATCAGCTATAAACTTGTTTTCAATTTGAAAAGTTTCATAGAAAAACCAAGGCTATATACAACTATTCTAGAATTCTGAATTCTGAATTATGAATTTTAAGTCAATTAAATTAATGTGCGTAAATAAATTGACTTGATCGTTTACTCTTGCCGTATTGTGTAAGAATGATCCGTTTGAAATTGAACGGGACTGATCCAATCAAAATTTGTATAAACATTTTTGAAAACCCCACAAAAATGTATTCTTAATTCAGTCGGCGCACATTGTTTGTTTAAGATATCAATCTTTAGATTTTTATTAATTTATGAACTTTTAACAAAAAACTAATTCAGTCGAATTCATAGATTCGGTGTCGTGTAACTTTTCAGTTACCCTAATAAAAATTTGATAAAAAAGAAGAGGTAAAGTGCTATAATAAAAAATTCCAGTTTTAGTCGAACTTAAGCAAAATATAGAAATACTTTTATTCATCATTAACTAGGAGTCAAACGGCTCACGTGGGTTGTGGTTGAGCTTTTACAAAATCTGTCAAATTAACCTGAATAAACAGTATTCGATTCACATCATAACAGTGCAAAATAATCTAAACACAATGAAGGACGATGAAAACATTTGTTAACATCAATTAATTAATTATTTGAGAATTAATTGCGGAGCATTTATTTACGAATATTAACAAAAAAGAAACATAAAAAGGAAACTCAGAGGGAAACTACAGGAATCAGTATTCTTAACATCGCCTACAAGATCTCATCTGCCATATTGTGTGAACGCCTGAAGCAACGGCAGAACTTGAAGAAAAACCCATGAGCTCCAAGTCGATGCACACCACCTATTCATCGATTTTAAGGCCGCGTATGACAGCATTTATAGAGATGAGCTATACAGAACAATCTCCCGACTGGGCTCACTCACTGACTCCTTTGATGTTAAAAAAGAATTTAGACACAGCGACGCGCCGTCATCTGATTTCTTTAACATCATTCTTGAAAGACACAATCTGATATGCACGCTGATATTGACATAATTGGAAAATTGGCGCTCGCGTATTGAGGCGCAAATGGTGAAAATGGGTTTCACGGCCAATGAGGGCAAGACCAAGTATGTGGTGTTCACAAGAAAGGACACCCAACAATGACGTCTCGGACAGAACGTCAACCTCGACAGATTTAATTTTGAGGTAGTTAAGGACTTTCTCTAAACACGCTCCGACACCAGCGCTAAAATCAAACAAAGAATAACTCTTGCCAATCTAGCTGCTTTTGGCTGCTTGAGAGGAAAATTCTTCAGATGATTTTGGAGGAGATGGGTGGAGGAGGAGACAAAATAACGAACTGTATGAGCTGTCAAGGTAACGATGCTTGAGTGTGAAAATTTTTGTATCAAATCAAATAAATACTTTCTACTCGATTCTGTCTCAGATTATTGTAATTATTTGTTTTTCCACAATAAGTAGAAGATGGACTTTATTACTATGAATACCTCCCCAAAGTCTTAATTATACTGCAATTTAAATTGCACTAGTCCCTGGTATATTGTTTCCATCAGTCTATTTGAACAAAATTGACTCAGGTGGTACATAATCTTCGTAGTTTTTAATAAATAAGATCTCAGACTGGTAGTATGAATACTCCAATCTAATTTACTTGTTATTATTTTTGTAAAAACAGAACCAATGCCTTAGTCGCTCTAAGTCATGGTTTATGTCAGCAATTAAATCTAACATAGAGCTATTAAAATAAGAGCAAGCTATGTCATCAGCAAAACGTCGTTTTTTAATAAGAGCTTCACAGAATAAAATATATGAACCATGCCTGTAATTACAAAGATCTATCACTTCATTTCTCACAAATATTCCAGAAATTTACTGTGGTTCTCATTCAACTCTTTTGAAGGTAATGAAGTGCATTCTGGTGGATAAACTCAACACGATCTTCACAAAGCCACAGAGTTTCTGAAATATTTTTTATGTTCTTCAAATAAATTTCTTTATCTTGCAATTAGTTTGAGTGCATGCACATACATATACGAATATCATTTTGAAATGTCATTCATCCCCTTGTCCTTGAATTGAAATGCAGCAACAAAGATAACAAAGCCTACATTCTCGGAAAAAATGACAGTTAACAGTGACTCTGTCATATCATACACATACGAGTACTTCTGTCGTACGTACTGTGTCTGGCTTTCATATGACATTTTTGACTGATAGCAGCTATGACATGTGCATTCTCAGATATGTCTGGTAAATGGAAAGTATCTTTGCGGAGTATGAAAGTAAAAATCCAAAGTAAAGCCACAGAAGGTGCATACGTTCGTTGAACATACTACAACAAAAGACACAGGAGTAAGTTTATATCACAACATGAGTCTTCTGCAAAAGAGTAACCTAAACAGGGGGACGTTCCATTTTAAATTCATAATGGACTGCAGAAAATTTTTTTTATTTTAAAGGGAAATTACATGTACATATAAGGATACGAGTATGTTTATAAATAATACGACTGGATGGCATATTAGTACATACATTGCGAGGAAACAATAGATGTCGAGGTACTCCTACATTCTGAAGTTCACGGACGTAGGTTTTTCTCTTTATTTTCATTGTCTGATTAGTCAGTATGTGGAAACTGATTGCAAAGAGTTGCAAGTCTATTGTCAAAAGGAAACTTTCTATTATCAAAGAACTGTCTTAAAACGGATGTTCAATAAAGCAAGCCAATGCACTGGTTACCTTTGTAAAGGATGCCGCTGCGGGTGTATCTTCATGTCATTTTAGTAGGATGACGGTCTGTATTCAACTACCATTTGTTCTGGTGGATTTAATTAGTGTTTAAATAGTTTACCAGATGCAGCTTAAGTTTAAATTTTAATTTGTTACTGCCTAGAATTTTGGCGGTAAATTCATCGCCAACCGAGTGTTTAATTTTTATAAAAAAGTAACCAACCAAATGTCAAACCAAATTACTTGTGTTTCATTCGATGATGTCAAGTACCGATGGTATAAACAAATTATTTGTTTCCGCACTTAATTAACACCCTATCAATTAATTTTTAGCTTTCGGGTTGTAAACCTGGTAGTGTTAGTCTATCTGAAAAATCGAAAAAAAACTGACATTCCCTTTTGTTACAATAACTCGACCATGAGATCGGGGAATGTCTGTAGTTCTTACGTTAACTTACCTCTGCCTGCTCTGTCGAAACAGATCTCCCGGGGTAGAACTAGCTCACTATACTCCTTTTATGTTCTTTTTACTGGATGTAAAATTCTTATTAGAAAGATGAGTAAACATTTCAGGGTCGAAGTGACTGTATAACCAAAACCCATCACATCGTAGCCGAGCATCTAACACATGGCTGAATATACTTAGGGCGCGTCTCACAAAAAATCACCTTGGGATCCCAAGGGAGGAGCTCCTCGTAATAGTCAGCCAACAGAATTGACCATCGAATATAAATTTTCTAGTGGAAAAAGTCAATCGAAAGTATGTAGACAATAAGCCCAGTTAGTAGCATCTTGAACTGGAGTAGTGAGTTGGACACAAAGATCGCCAAGGGTCAACCAACAGATGGTGTGGATATTGACTGTCAGTTGCTGTAACGTTTTTAATTCAATGTAGTTGATGTTTTCGACAGATATCGCACAATTTTTGGCAATTTTAGATATGTTACTGCCTACTACACAGCAATGACCTTTTGTTATTCAATCTTATTACGAAAATGGGGAATCTGTCAAAGTAACATTTCGTAAGATTCGTGAATATTTCGGTCAACATAATAGCCCTAGTGAGTCCAGAATTCATGCAATGGTGAATCGTTTTGAAGAAACTAGTTCGGTATCCGATTAAATGCCGGCATGTTCGGCCAGCACGTATACGCCAAAACATTATCACTGTGAGCAAAGTGCTCAAAATCAGCCAAGTACCTCAATTCGTCGCCGAAGTCAACAATTGAGTGTAAAAAGTTGATGTTCATTTGCACGCCTATAAAATCCAAATTACGCAACAATTAAAGCCCTTAGACTATCTACGACGTCGCCAATTTGTTAACTAGATGTTGGATCACCAGGACAATTTGTCATCGAATTTGATCTTTTTCGATGAAGCCCATTTTTGGATGGATGATAAACAAGATTCTCGTCTCTGGGAACCGGATGATATTCTTAAAAATCCAATGAGTCCCAAAAAAGTCACTGTGTGGTGCGGATTAAAGGTTGGCGGCATCATTAGTCCGCACTGTTTCGAAGATGGGCTAGGAGAGACGGTTACAATGAATGGAGAACGGTATCGCAGCATGTTGACCGGCTATTTGTTTTCTTTTTTTCCAAAGTTTTAACTGGATGTTGCCGCCAACACAAGTCATCAATCAATCAATTTATTGCATACTTACAGGAAGACTTCTTCCTGTGGAGTTATTTGAAGAGTAAGGTCTATACCAATAAACCAGCGACAATTAAGGATCTGAAATATAGCATCCAAACTGAAATTGCGGCCATTGACCCACTTGTTCTTGAACATGGCGTATTACATTGATAATTGCCATAGGCCGAACTTCAACACTAGCTGTTGGACCCTTTACACTATTTCTTGTAAAGTCAATATAAGGGGTGATTCATCGTGAGGTTTGACTTTCAATAGGCTTTTTTTGACAGATCACACGTGACTACTATCAAATTGTTTTGTCACTTTTGTTCAGTATCGTTTGGCAAAACATCGTGGAAAGACTAACACCACAACAGCGTCTCCAAATTGTTCAGCTGTATTATGGAAATCAGCGTTCTGTGAGAAATGTTTTTCGTGCGATTGTAGGAACTTACGGTGCTCATAATCGACCTACTGAAACCACTATTGCCAATACCATTTGCAAATTTGAGTCCCAGTTTACATTAGAGGATGATACTCGACTGGTTAAACCACATCCAGCAGGTAGTGAAGAGACTAACACATGGGCTGAAAAGTCAGTGCTGTTTTATAGAAAAACACAAAATTTTTGCAAAATTCAATTTTATTTATCAATATAGTTGCCTTCGAGGGCGATACACTGATTGAAACGATTTTTCAATCTTTTGATACCAGTTTTGTAGTACGATTTCGGTTTAGCCTCAAAATAGGCCTCTGTTTCGTCGATTACTTCTTCATCGGTCTTAAATCTCTTTTCGGCGAGCATTCTTTTGACGTCTGCGAACAGGAAATAGTCGCTGGGGGCCAAATCTGGTGAATACGGTGGGGAAGCAATTTGTAGCCGAATTCATTCAATTTTGCCATTGTTTTCGTCGACTTGTGACACGGTGCATTGTCTTGATGAAACAGCACTTTCTTTTTCTTCAAATGCGGTCGTTTTTCTGCAATTTCGTCCTTCAAACGCTTCAACAACGCAATGTAATAGTCGAAAATGTCAAAATATTCGTGTATGATATATCCAACACGCTCTTTTGATATCTTCAGAGGCTCAGCTATCTCGATCAACTTCACTTTACGATGAAAACTTTTCATCTGAAACATCCTCTTTTGGACGTCCACTGCGTGCAACATCTTCGGTACTTGTATGACCACTTTTAAACTTTTCAATCCACTTGCAAATGGTTCGTTCGGCTGGTGCAGAGCCCGGGTAACACTTATCAAGCCATTTCTTTGCATCGGCTGCATTTTTTCCCATCAAAAAGCAATGATAAAGCAACGCACGAAATTGCTGTGAATCCATTTTTTTTTTCACAATAACAAAAGTTGCTTCACTCACAACGCTATATCTCGAGAAGTAATCGTCTGACAGCTGTCAAATTTATACACGTATCTTTTGAAGGTTGGTACTAACTGAAAATGGTATGGATTTAATTCAAGTGGTGCCCTCTCTTAGAAACCCATGTGTTACAGCCTAATGTGAGGCCATATACTCACAAAAATATTGCTTCACCGTGTCATCATCGCTCTCAGAACCAGCATCGCAGTATATTGTGCATCGAAGCAGCCTATAGAGTTTCCTATTTCCTGACCTTTAAGAGATGTCGGGAAGCCGTCGGTCCGCTGCCATCAAACACCGCTTGGTGTATTCAGGCTACAGTATGGATTCAAAGAAGCCTTGCATTCGCGAACTAGCTTGGGAAAAGCGAGAACGTAAAGCAAGAACTTAAGCGTAGCTTGATTGTGTTGCGTTGCAGATGCAAATACTTCTTTACCAATTCTTCACATTATTGGTCATTGGTGAAATTAAATGCAAGATCTACGAATCAAGAGGAAAATTTAATCTTGTCACCCTCCAGAAGGACACCAGCCCCATATCAAAACACCAGTTCTGGATTGATATGTGAGAGCCTGGCTGCATTCATTTCTTGGCTCAGACTCTGGCCGAAACCATTCTTGGGCTCTGAGAAGTATTTTCGCATAAGACCGGAGACAAAAGCAGCTGTTATCAAGATTCCAGTGTATGTTATACCAAAATATACTTCTTTTTAATCAGAAGAGAACTTTGAGTATTTGTCCTTGAGTCCTTGTAATTAAAGTCCATAACTAGAACTGCGATGGACATGTTAACGAAAACCTGAATTAAACCGAGAAAGGCCGATGTTTATCGTAGTCGTGCAATTGCCATATTTTTTAGAAAACTGCTTTATAATTCCAAGAGGCCGATAGCACTTAAAAGGTTATCGGGGTAACATATTTAATCCAAAGAAGGTTGTTATCCATGAGGATATCCAGTGAAGTGCAGTATCGCAGAATACCATATTTCGCGTTCGTAGGTATGTTGCATCATAGATAGATGATGCATTTGGAAAGCAGTTTTGCGCGCATGACGACTAACCAGTTGCACAACCCAACCAACTTTCAACATGAAAGCTCTGAAGCGCTTAGCGAGCACCAATTTCGATATAAAGGCTACTGTTACTGTTCGCCAATAAGTGATGAAGATTTTCATTGGAGTTGCCAACAGCTGGCTTACAAGTTTTTGTAACATAACTGGTTGTTTTCGATTGCTTCCATGTCGACTTAAAGCCACAAAAGGAAGTAACAGCAGATTTATAGTAATGGCCTCATTCGTCACCACAACTAATGGCAGATACTTGTACAAGCTACGTCGTATTGTTTTACTCAACTTATGGTTGTGAGCCAGTACTGGTCAGATTAGTTGGGAATTGAGTCCCAAAACTTTCGGCTCAGTGTAGGTGCTATTAAATATTTTAAGTTGTTCCAGTGTAGCTGATTTGCATATTGTTTCGATCTTTTCGTAAGAGCCTACTCGAAATCCGAAAAAGATTCTAATACTCCTATTGCTTCAATCTGAAGAGATTCCACTCGTCCTTCAAACGTGTCCTAAGTCATCTACTCGTATGTACGTACATACATACATCCGAATTTCTTTACATTGAAATTCTTGGGTTCATTTATTTCATGATTAGAAAGATTCACCTGGGCGTCTTCACTTTTATGTTAGTGTATTCCCGGAATTTGAGGATCAGGGTTAATATTTTTCAGCACCATCGCCTTCACTGCCACCGGAGTTCATGCCGACTTCCGCGTTATTCTTCTCGAGAGCGGCCAAATCCACATGGGCCTCTGAGAATTCACCTTCGCCGACATACTAATAAACAAAAGGAAGCTCTAGTCGAATTTGTGACCAAGACGAGCCCAGGCTTTAGAAATGGCTGTGGTGTTAGACAACATGCAAACAGCGTATTGAACTTTGGCCAAATCAGGAACAGATACAAGAATTGGGGTTAGTAATTGATCCTAACCTAGTTCGACACTAGTCGATAAATTGGATGGCGCGCTTGGTCTTGATGGTAGCAATGTCAGCGTTGGCATCGAAGGGCACATCATCATCACGGCGTAGTCAGAGTGTTCCAATTTTGTATGGGTAGTCAAGATAGAGTTGTAGGGTTCAACAACAGCGGTCGATACTTGTGTTGCTATGTACCTAGATGGCTAATTCCAATTTAGATTTCTTTCCTAACCCACAGAGATACGCTCCATCAACAGGCAGGTAAATCTTGAACCGGTATCACCACTGAAGGAGTAGAAGATCAAGAATCCTTGGAATCCAGTCACCAATTTGGACACTAGCTGAACCAGCATATAAGGAGATAGATTCACGTATTTTGATTAATGGGTCTTAGGGTTAAAAGATTTCACAAATGTGCAAGATAAACTACAGAGATACTGATCTAAATTACAGTCCAAGTACTTGCAAATGTAAGTTTTATAAGTTTTAACACGCCCTGATCAACCCTGGCTGACTTTTATAAGTTTTATTCAAACTGATTTTAAACTAAAACCAAAAACTAAGTGACGGAGAAGTTCACACTTGACAGAGGTAATAGTTAAGGATATTTGTGAGGGTACTTCTCCTACAATGGAAATCGAAGACTAGTTGAATTCTATTAGCTTCACAAAGCATCGGGCACAGTGGCTCGTTAAAGTCATCCAAAGAAAGTAGGCCGAGCAATTTGATCGGTCAAAATCGGGGAGCAGTTAGTAGTATTCAGTTCGAACCAATCATAATATAAGAATCTACTTTAGATAGCTTCGATGGTTTTCGTAGTAACAGAACCATACCTAGATAGCATACTCGGTAAATGATGATAGATAATTTTTTGGACCTTCGTCTGACAAAGCAGAGCGCTTTGTAAGCTTTACAAGGTATGGAATCAATATAGGAGTGGAAATTAAATAACGGGATCCCGAATGAACTAGGTAGTTGTGCTCTCCCAAGTAGGATTAGATCCAAAAGATAAACCCAGTTTTGAAACCGAGAGCATAGAGTATGTATGCAAGGGCCTTGTTAAAAGTTGATCTGCCTTTAAGAGATTCATGTTGGTTCGGAGCAAAGATTGGGTTGCAATGCTGTTAAAGATCATGGGGATGCAGCCTAGTTTAGCAATGGGTCGGTAGTTAGAAACATCCTGTTTGTCTCCTTTCTTATAAATAGGACCACCAAGAAACAGACAATCTTCAGAATTTTTTTTTTCTGGCTAACCACGTCAGCTTCGCATTTTCAGTGAGGGTTCCGCTTACGTTCTTGATAGCTTTTATTCGGTTCTGGGTCTGAGCTGAGTATTAACAGAATTGCCAAGCTCATCCTTACAAGTTGTTTTGCGGAATCCTTCTCTTCAAGGAAGTCAAGCCCTCACATTTTATTCTGAATTTGTCATGATTTGTCAGGAAGCCTCCGATACATTCGAGTTCGGCAGTAGTATTCAATCATAGGGAAAATTTGCTGACGTAACGACGGCTATGTTTGAGGCAACTCTAATTCAAAATTATTTGATGCGAGGAAATTTGGCGCGAAAAGACAAATTCTCGGATTTTTCGTTCCCTCGCCTTATAGTGGTTTTTAGTCCTTTTAAACATCCGAAGCCACAGATTATTTTGCATGCATGGTTCCTGTATCGAAATTATGCGAGGAATCCTTTAGCTTCTCAAGAGCTCTTATTCCGAAGGAACCCGATGACAGTAAAAGTAAATGCTGGTTCGACTGTATATGTCGGTGATATATTTAACGAAAACAGATGAATTCCACTTGGTTAGGCAAATTTCAAATGGTTTAGTGCTGCAGAAATACTAGGTGGGGTGAAAAGTAACCTCCTTGGGAATGAAAAAAAAAAATTTTTTTAAATGTTTTTTTTAATTTATTCAATATAGTCTTCTCTTAGTTTGATACATTTATTCCAGCGATTTTCCAACTTTTTGATCCCGTCCGAAAAGTAATCTTTCGGAAGGTCTGCAAAATACTGCTCCGTGGCGTCGATGATTTCTTCGCGTGAGCTGAATTTTTTATTGATGAGCCATCTTTTGAGGTTTGGGAAGAGATAATAGTCCGAGGGAGCCAAATCGGGCGAATACGGTGAATGTGACAGCAATTGTAGCCGTATGATATTGATTTTAGCCATAGTTTCGATGCTCTTGTGCGGCGGTACATTGTCTTGCAAAAACAAAATTTTTTTTTCGCTTCATGTGAGGCCGTTTTGCAGCGATTTCAGCCTTCAAACGGTCCAATAATGCACAGTAATACTCGCTGTTGTTGGTTTTTAATTTTTCAAAGTAGTCCACGAAGAGTATTCCATGACAATCCCAGACAACCGACGCCATAATCTCCCTCGGCCGCTTCGGGGCACTCGTGCCGGCTTCAGTCCATTGCCGGGCACTCATTCTGTTCTCTGGTGTTCAACAGTTACCAATCGATGCCAAAAGTCCGCCTGATTCCGCATCAGCAAGTCCAAACACTCTTTCGAAGTGCTCTCGCGTTCGTGTTTTTGGTCAGGAGTGAGTATGCGCGGCACCCAGCGGCAGGATAACTTTTTCATATGCAGAATATTGCCCAAAATATGGCGTGTGCGCTCAGTACTCGTCTTTGTGGTATCTGCTAGCTCGCGCACCTTCACTTTCCGGTCAACCAACACCATTTCATATATTTTTTTGACATTGTCCACTGTAACCGCATCGGAGGGTCTCCGCTGCGGACTTGATCTGTAGTGGAGTTACGGCCACCACGAAACTCTCGAAACCAATAACCGAAACGGTGTAATCTGACGGAATTATTAAATTTTTCCAGCTTTTATTTTGTTTCCTTCGCCGTTTTGTCTCTCAAAAAATATTGTTTTATGAGAGAACGAAAATCGTTTTTGTCCATACTCAACATGATGCCAAACACGTCAAAAGCCATCAGCTGTCAAAACAAAGCTAAAGACAGTATTGCACTAAAATTTGTCATGTCTGCCTAAATATGAACGGACTTCAAGGTACCAAAACTTTTTTTGCCGTTGCAGCGCATTCTGGCGGTCAATGAGGTTATTTTTCACTCCATCTAGTAAGGTAGGCACTGAGAGGTGTCAACCAGGTGATATCCAGTGTTTCTACACATTAATTGTGCTTATTTCACCTACAAGTGGTAACCGTCGGGGTACTGGCCGATGTTCATCCGGATTCTATTTGCCAAACTTATAACCACGAGTGCTGTAGCAGTGTAAATGGGACAGCGGACATTGAAATCAACGATGATATATTTGAAGCTAAGATCAGTAAGGATTTCCGAGACAAAGCCAGGGTCTTAGACGAGCCCTTATTGGACCAACCACAGCGCTCACAACCCGGGTTACCGGCTTCGGTCCAGTCGATCCCACGTCATAGGGTTGTCTTTAATGGAACTGGCCCTCCAGGTTTGGGGTTATACGCCAGAGTAACTGCCCTGAAAATAGAAAAAAAAAATAATAACGAAGCATCTATTGTTGACAAGATCTGTACATGGAAAGTTAGGTTCTTTAATAGGCCACGTGAAACCGAGCAAGTAGTGGTAGCCCGGCACTGCTGACGGATGTTACCGTCATTCAAGAAATACGATGGCCGGACGAAAAGAGGATGAAAAACGACGATTTTTAACGACGGCAAAAGCAGCACTCATTTGGATGCTAATTCAGAATCAGTTTCGCTTTAGGCCAGGAAAGATCTAGAGAAAGTGGCACAAGCTCAAAATCGACACATACCACCTATTTATCGATTTTAAGACAGAGTATGACAGCATCTATAGTGACGAACTATAAAGAGCAAAGTTTAGTTTCAGCAACCTAAATAAACTCATCAGCTTGTGCAGGGTGATGATGGAGAAAACACGCTGCTCCAATAGCGAGATCTTTGATGTCAAAAAAGGATTAAGACAATTCGATTTGCTGTCATGCGATTTTTTTAACAGAGTGATGTCAGTGGCGCTTTCGTGAGTATTAAAGTGAAAGCGACGAAGATGGGCTTAACGGTCAACGAGGAGAAAACCAAGTCTATGCTGTCTACCAGAAAGGACACACAATACCGAGGTTGTGGACAGAACGTCAAAAATAGATAAGGGTTTGCAATATCATTGCGTATCGCTTTTAATTTTAAAAATTATGCTTCACCTTATGTAAGGAGGTTTCCTATAATATATCAAGGAGCAGGAAACTTTGTGTTGTTTCTTCAACTAAAATGTGATGACTAAGTCAGCAAAGAGACCTGTCCAATGCAGACCACTACATCACCTCACGCACCTCATGTTATTCCACAAAAAAAATCAATAACTTGTCAGGAACAAAAAAATTAAACCATAAGATTTAGCCTCGACCGAAAGCCATCATTTATCAAATTTCTTTTAATGAAAAGTCCACCACAAAAAAAAAAAACAAAAAAACAATTTAAATAAAATTTAGTTAAAAAAAAGCCACCTCTTGTTGCATCCAGGTTAATTGGAAATTTCTGCATCACTCGCACATCTATGTATATGGTAAAGCATAGCTTTATGCACCATCATCATCATCATCACCATCCTCACCGTCGGTCGATGTGGCCACATTCACAAGCTTCGCGAGCTGTACAATCAAGTAGCACCACATTCGCGGAGCCACCGTCTCTTTGGCCAAATTAAAGTATTGGCTCGGTTCATTGGCCACCAAAGCGTACCATCCGATCCACATCGTTGGACCTGATGTATCCCACTAGGCACCGGGCCAAAATATTAATTGCAGGAATGTGCTCATCGCCTCTGGAGCATCCTGGGAGGAAATCCAAATATGCGGCAGTAGCAGCAGGTCCTTGCCATACGAGCGTGTCTCATGACCGAAATTGGGTTTTTCGTGCAGCGAACGTCAGATGGTTGGCTCTCTGGAATGCATCTCGGTCTGTCTGGATGTTTGTTGGTTTTTTGTTTTTTTTTTTTTTTTTTCAAATTGTTTCGATAATTAGAACTTGCTGGAGCCATATTTTGTCTGCCTGTCCAGAGACCGAAAACAAAAAAGAAGGGAGATCAATGAAAGGAATTCGTTTTCACGAAGGTTTCGTGCTCAAGCTCACATTCCACGGTAATTGGAAAATAATTTGAATGGCGGCAAATGCTAAACGCTAGAGGATAGATAACAACGACTGTTGACTGATGGTGTTACCGAAGGGAGACTAATACCCTACGTTTTGAAAGTATTTTTGTGCGTTTTTAACTTTTTTCTCTTTGGAAATAGAAACTCCAAATTTAATGTATCTTGCTCTACAGAATATTTGTTTAACCACTGTCTAGCTCCATGGAGAATAAATCGAGATAAAGAAAAGGCCCAAGAATGCTGCCTCATGGGACTTCAGTTTTTTTTTTCTATTTCCAGTTCAGTGGTTGAATATTTCATTCGGTTGGAAATGTATATTGTAAATGGAAATTTGTGGAATCGGCTCTTTAGGTTCTGGTCAACTTTCATTATCACATCTCTTCCCTTGACTTAGGTTATCGGTATTCCTACCGACTAGACCGACTGGATGAGAGTCAAGGAAATCTCGAGGAAACGTCTCTGGCACAGCAATTCCTTTGATCCTTAAATCCACAACAGCACATTTAAACAAACTCAGTCATACAAATGTTAATTGAATTGCTGAGCTATCCAAAAACAGGACATTTAACTACGACTCAAAAGGAAAAGAATCCCAGGAGGTTTTCAAGGCTGCCAAGGCTGCCAAAGCAAAGCAGTGATTTAATTTTTTTTATTCCAAAAATATATCATCGTCACCATTTCAGCAAGAGCAGCAGAGGAAGAAAGGAATGGCAGCAGTAGTAGGTATTCACTGAAGGATAACGGTGTTTGTTTCCTAAAAAGGTATCCCTAATTCCTTAAGATGGAAAAATCTCAAGTCGATCGATTTCGATTTGATGACTAGTTGGCTGCTAGGGGAGGTTGACGTTTGAGAATTCATCGAAGGTTGGTTAGAGGCTTGTTTGGGGAACGTTCCATGTATCAACTGCACTAAGAATAAGGAGAAGTAAGGATTTTTACCTTCATCATTCACACCAAGTCAAATTCGACTTGGCTGAGAGGCAAGGGTGAGTGAAATGGAAAAATGGCAAAATCCCGAAATCCTTTTGAAGTTCGATTTATTTCACTTCGTGATTGAGTGGAAACTCATTTCATCCTGCAGGAAAGCTAAGAAGATGTGAATGTTTCTCTTTCTACCTATGTGCGAATCGATGTATTCGTATACTCGTATGTTGGTTCGAAGCTCTCTGTTACGTAACAACCAAATATGGAAAAGTAATCGATGGTATCATGGAGGCGGCGGCAGTAGCGGCGATAAGATGGAGACGCGATGAAGGAAGCAATGACGAACGAAAGGAATCCCAAATGCACTGTAAAGGACCGACTTGGCCAAGTCAAGAGATTTCATTCGAAAAGTGATTTTGGGGCACAAATCCTTTTGAAAGGATTTCTTAAATCTTAAACATATTTGATTTTATGGAAGCTGTATATGCTGACGAAATGGCAAAATGGAATTTATGTACGTGCGGTGGTGTTGCATGTGTACGGGCAATCGTTGCAGTAAATCCGAGAAAGAGGTTTTTGATGGGTCTTGAGCAGAAGTGCAGGTACGGTTGCTGAATTTAGAAGGAGTCATTTTAATGGCACTATATCCTGTGGAAGAATTTAATGTTTTAAGCTTTTAGTAGTAGTAAAGTACATTTTTAATTTTTTTTTTTTTGCAAATCTATCCTCAAAATTTTATTATGGAATCAGTTTTGATGCGTTTTAAAGGACATTGGGTTCCATTTTTTGGATAATGTATGGTGACAATTGTTTGATGGTGAGAGCAGGTCCTCAAAAGAATTTTAAAAATTATTTTCAATGATTAGTTTGATTTCGGTAGTAAGACATATAATGAAGTTTGAACAGTGTCAATAGTTCATGGCCTAGTTGTTTGGACGACCCCTATTCGTTAGATGTATGAGTATTTCGCTAAGTACCTCTACGTATATAAGTTAGTACCTATCCTAGTGTTGCAGACGCTACTTAGCTCTCTTTGTAGCTTTCCATAGTAAATGTCACAGTTTGCCACTCTTTCTTTTCCGGTTTATCTTACTGTGGTGGCAGTGATATCTTCCTTGTGGTGTTCTAGAAACTCTAGAAATACTTGCTGTAGGACTTTGCATTTCTTCGTTTAGTGAGGTCCATCGTAATTAAACCATTCACATCGGTGGCCGTTTGTTGTTTTGCAACATTTAATTATTTCACGTGATCTAGTTGCCAATAGTACAACCCACAACCAGAAGCTTAAGAAGACAATGTCAGTAGAAAACGTATTCCGAAATGCTGGCATGCGGAAGAGAGCACTTAGACAAAGAACTAGTGCATTCGTATCGTTATATGTTTTTTACTTATATTTATTAGTATTTCGTGGAAAGATGAGTAAACGTTTCAGACGGACACTTGCAAAAAATTGTTCTGCTATATCTCCCTCGCAAGAAGCATAACAGGAGGTGGTGTCACTTTTACCTAGCACAACTTGGTGCTTACTAAAAGCTGTATGGGCATACTTTAAGACGTCGGTAAGAATTCTGTGGTCTTTTCAATTAAAGGGCAACTAATGCCTTAAGCCGTATACCCCTTAAAGACGCCAATAAAAATTCGTTGATCCTTCCAATCGAAGGACACCTGAGGCCTTAAATCCTGAAGCATTCTTTTGGTCTATTTACAACTTGGCTAGAGATGACATCAAATTTCTTTAAAGATCCATCTGTTACTAGAAGCCCTTACTAAGGGCGTGGAATGAGACTATAGGATTTCTCTCTCTTAGCCTTGCTTCGCAGTTTAAAAAGCTATATCACCATTTTTGACTTGGAACATGACTTAATGATCTCAGCTTTCCAAGTGCGTTCAAGAAAGCCTTATAGAATATTCTGAACTAGCTTAGTGATGATAAGGGGATTGAGTAACGTCTTTGGAGTGGACCGGCCCGATTTTTTCTCTGCCATATATCTTAAAAAATGCTCTTCCTCTCTTTCCCTTGCCCTTTATAATCTCTTTCGTGTATCCCTTTCTCAAGGAGGATTTCTTCAGGCTTGGAAAACCTCCTTCCCTACTCCGGTTCACAAAAAAGGATCAAAGAATGAAATAACCAACTGTCGTCCCATCGCTAAACTCTCCCATATACCCAAACTCTTCGAAAGTATTTTGTATGAAGCTCTAAGATACCAATGCAAATCACTTATTTTCCCTAGACAACACGTCTTCCTAAAGGGCAGTTCAACCACCGCAAATCTCGTTGAATTCGTATCCTTTGCCCTTTCGATCATCAAACACTCGTCTGTCTCCCTTTACGCCGACAATACTAAATTTTCAAAACCATTTCCTCTCCCCATGACTCCTTCCTTCTTCAACACGACCTTGATAGTTTTTCGATCTGGTGCCTCAAAAATTGTTTGGACCTTAATATGGCCGAATGCCAATCCATTACCTTTTGACATAAGCGGCACCAATTTCCTTCCCGACTCTACTTTCTCCACAACCAAACAATCCTCCCGTTCAATCTCTTCGCGACCTTGGCATTTTGTGTGACAGGGAGCTCAACTTCCGTTTACATATGGATGTGATAATTCTTAAAGCCAACTCTACACTAGGTTTTGTAAAACGATGGTCCAAAGAATTCACCAACCCATACTCCTAGAGTACGCCAGTTATTTATGATCCCCATATCCCAATATCCCAATATCGTGTTCATATCTCGAGAATCGAAAGCATCCAGCACCGTTTACTTCGATTTGCTATTCGAGGGACGATCCTTTTACTCTGCCTCCTATCAAAACCGTCTCAATCTTATCAATATAAACATCCTTGAGGAACGCAGAGATGCAGTCGACTCCTGCCGAATATATGAGGGCATTCGCCCCCACCAAAATTAAAATTAAAAAAAAAATTACTTTCCCCCCAGTACCGGCTTTTTATGATATAGTTCAGATTACGTATTTGCCCACTTGGAAGACAGTTTCATGTTTGCCTAATGAGTAGGTTTTGTCCTTTATAAAATTCACAACGCCACATACTAAATTCATTCTGGATCCATCGGTGAAGATCCGAGTATGTTCCGTTCCGCACACTTGTTGCGACATTTCGCAAGACAGTCTCTATACATCTCATTAGGATGTGTCCATGTGGTTAAGTTTTGAATTGGTTACGTTCGCCAACTACCACGCAGGAGGGTCTGGAAAAAATTACTTTTCTGATATCGCCATCTTTCGGCATTGCAAACCAGTAAGAAATCATAAGTCCCCTCTTGCTGTGCATGAAACAATAAGGCGAAAGGGTCTTGAATCCATAGCACATCTCCTATGTCAATAAAGATTAAGTTTACTGTAGAAGCATTTCCTCATGAAAGATAGCCACTACTAATTTCTAGTGAGAGATACAGTCTGGTTACCTATGTAGCAGTTGCATTATGAGTTCACACCGTCTTCTCATCTACCCCTTCGTAACAGGTTAAACAGTAATTAAGGGTAGGAAGTAGATTTATGGAGCGATTGACCGAGAAACTGCTGACTGTGCTGTAACGCCAATTGCGCCAGCACCTTAATATTCAAGTTCATAGCGTAGTGCTTGCTTCACCTCCCAGTCGTGTCTCTCACTAGGAGCATGGGCAAATCATTAAGCATACAGGCTAAAATTGCAAGTGCGTGCTCGACCAAAAGAATTATACTGGCCCACGCAGTCAAAGGAAACACAACGCTACGCGGAAGAGATGAAAATGTTATAAGCCATCTAATAGCCTGGGACTATGACGCATGCACTGTGTATGACACTGACAAACTAAACGACAACCATCTTTGAATATGTTCGGATACTCAATAGATCCAAACTTGTAACAGCTGGTATGAGAAGGACAGAACGTCTCTTGGATATAAAGTAAACTTCTATCTATAAAACTTAATTTCCCGGAATGCCCATACATCCATCGGAACAAGAATACGCCTTGCCATCGCTTACCTACATTAATAGTATAATGCAGAAGTAGGACTTGTTGGGCTAATCTTAGGGTCACAGCACTCAGTAGTTATTTGCTACTCCATAATGGGTCTAGGAGTCTTCCCGCGATCTGGGCTTAAAGCACAGCCATCATGCCTGAATCGAGATCTGGGAGCCCCTGACTCCAATGGTACCGTGACTTCAGTCCTGATAGAGTCTATCTGTGGTCATGCTGCCAACAAAGCCTACGACCGGGTGCTTATAACTAATAAAATCATATCAACCTTCGGTGACGTCATCTAAAAACCGTTAGGATAAGACCAGTATTTGGCTCTGCCACCGCTATACTATATATTAGACAAAGTCATTGATGGGCGAAGCTTTGATAACTGGGCGGGAGCCCAGTGTGACAAGGACAGTAATCGTAGTGGTTATTTGTATGCCGGTTTCTCATCAAAGACGTAGGGATCAAGCCTTGGGCTTCGAGCTTGTAAGCCTCACTCTCAAACAGTAATCAAAGAGCTCATCTCTGATGTGCTGGGTCTCATCTTACCTCTTTAACTTGATTCAATAACGAATGCAGACAAAAAAATTAGACAAACAGGATACCATATTCGCCGGCTTGCACCTGCAGAACGAGACATGCTCGTAAGTTCTACGCGACGAGAAAAAGGGAGTAATAAAGGTTCCTTCGCAGAAAAAAAATTACTAGAAGCGCTCGATCTATAGAAGGAGCGCAGACAGTTAAACTGTGATGACGAACAGCATCAGCCAGAATGAAGCAATCAACCTTGACAAGGATACACAATATTTCCGACGATCCAATCAAAATGAAATCAGAACTGTACCCGATGGCCTAACTGCTACGCTGTTTAAAGCAGCAAGTGGTGACTGGATTGATTGGATTGGATAAAGATGGCGATTGCCCTGAACTGTGCAAACTACAGTTAAATAAGACTCCTTGACATCTATAATTCCGTTCTTGTCATATTATGTGAAAACATAAGAACCTTCCTTAAAATTGTAACCGGCCTATATCAAATTACCACATTCCGGCAGATCTTGGAAGCCCAAGCCGATACACACCACTTCTTCATTGATTTAAAAGCCGAATATGACAACATCTATAGAAAAGAGCTAAACAGAGCCATGTTAAGTTTTGGTATTCCTTCCAGGCACGTCCGTCTGTGCAGAATGAAGATAGTGAATTTACACTGTTCCATCAAAGTCGCACTGAAACGTTTAATTTCAGACACAAAAACTTGCGCAATCCGGTGTGTTGCGATGTGATTTTTCCAACATCGCTCTTGAAAATTTTGTACGAAACCCGCAAGTCAACTCTATTCAGTTAGTCGCATGTGCAGACGGCACCGAAATATAGTAATTAGAAGCACAAAGCGTCAATGGAGCGTTTGCGACTATCGAAAAAGCAACGGCAACGTTGGGTTTAACGCTCAATGAAGGAGTAACGTTGAATATGCTGTCGACAAAGCCGGACACATATCATAGACTCCTAGCACAAAACGTTACGATAGCCAGCGCAATTCATTAGTAAGGTCCCCTCTCGAGAAACCAAAAATTCTTTATACAGAACCTTATCTACTACATAGTCAAAATTTCGGCGAAAAAACATAGACACTGACGAAAGCAGATAAAAATTCTCTCAGGCGCTTCCAGAGCTAAGTTCCTTGGACAATTTTCAGTCACGTTGCATCAATGAAGATCAGAGTAGACGTTTCAATAGCGAATTATACGGGCTGTACAGTGATGCTGATCTCATCAGAAAAGCTCGGACAACCCGGTTTAGATGGCTTAGGCGCATAGACATCAGTATCCCGGAACGAAAAGCTTTCGACTTTAACCCAGAAGGACAATGACGATCTCATCCTAAATGGCGAACACAAATTTAAGGGGACCTCAGTCAACTTTGCGTGCGGAACTTAAGGCAACTGGCAACAAACAGACGGCGCTAGCTGAGGATGCATGTTAGCTAAGGCCATGGTTTAAAGCAGACTAATTATTTTATACCAAAACAAACAAATCGTGAAGTTAAATGTGATGTCAAAAGTTGGGACTGCCAGTTAAGCACTGGGTCGTCAGAAATAAAGACGTTTTAAAGTCGATTATCTTTTTCATTTTTCGATCCCGAAGATACAGCCCACTAAGTAAAGGTAGAAAAAAAAGCTCGCCATTACCAATTGGCACGTAGTTCTAGATCAAGTTTCCTTAACAAACACATGGTTAGGTTAGGTTTAAGTGGCTGTTGAAAAACCAACTCAGGCCTATTGGCTTATTGTGATGACACGTCGATCTGTGATCATAAGGCAGTGTCCAGTGATGACACCTATAATGGCGCTTAGATGTTTTCTATTTATGGTAGAAGAACGAAACTCCTGGAACGATTCAGATCTAACTTTGTCTAGATCTATGGTTTGTTCTTCTATTAGCATCCAACTTTATTTCTTGTTTGCACGTAGCGATAGGTATACCTTTGTTCCCTGAAATGTCTCTATGACCCGGCACCCATCATAAGTGAATGTTAAACTGCTCCGCCATCTTCATTAAAGATGATCGGCAGTCCATGACTGTTCTTGAATTTCGAGAGCATGAGTCCAGGGATTTGATAGCTGCCTGACTATCGGAAAAGATGTGGATATCCATTGCAGATATTACATTTTTCTTCAGCCAGGATAGGGCTTCCTCAATTGGCAGAATTTCCGCCTGGAACACGCTACAGTGATTGGGGAGGCGGAAGGATAGGCTAAGGTTAAGCTTATCGGGAAAAACACCACCACCAAACCCACTGACAGTCTTTGAACCGTCGATGTAAAAGTGGATTGAATTATCATCCAGAAAGACATGGAAGCCCTTGTCAAACCGTTGTTTGGGTATGGTGTAGTCGATGTTTACTGGTAGGATTCTTAGTGCGTTATAAATATTTGCGTGGCCAAAATGTTTATTTGCCCACTGTGAAGTCGCTTTAATGCAAATAGCTGCGTTGGCGGCTACTTGAATGTTTTCAATGTCGAGGCGTGTACCATAGGGTGAAACAAAATGTCCAGAGCGGCGGAGATAGTAGTGCGTAGGGCTCCTTTTATGCCCAGACATGCTCTTCTTTGAACTTTACTTAGCAGTTTACTGGTTTGTCTAAGGCCGTCCACCACACAACCACCCCGAAGGTGAGTATCGGTCTTACGACCGAGATATATAGTCATTGGGTGATGCGAGGTTAGAAGTCCCATTTAGTCCCAATGGCTTTTTTACAAGAGAATAAAGTTACTGAGGCTTTCTCTACTCTTTCTTAAATGTTAGGTTTCCAGCTTAGTTTCGTGTCGAAAATTAGACCCAGATATTTCTCTGTATCGGCGAAAACCAAGCTGGTACCGTTGATCGAGGTAAGGTCTGCAGTCGGAATTTTGTATTTCCTAGAAAAGAGGACGAAATCGGTTTTATGGGGGTTTATTTCCAGTCCACAGCGATCCACCCAGCTTGTTAATATGTTAAGATTATACTAGAGTAGCTATAGCAACGTCATCAGCATACGCAACCATCCTGCTACCACCCTCTTCCAGGTATATCAGCAGACAAGAGACAAGAACTAAAGTACTAAACCACAGTGACATAGAATATAACAAAATGGTAAGTATCAATTGTAAAAAAAGAGAAAAAAAAAGATCTCGAGATCCTTGGAATGCCACGTCAGTGTAAATACAGCCCACAAACATTTGTACTTAGCAGAGAGAGTGGAGTTTACCTTAATGTTCATTGGACTGATCGGCTGACTGAAGTCAATCGCAACCATTGACGATATTTATTTGATGTTTTTATGCATTCGAATTTATATCGATTGTTCTCCTCATCTTAAGACAGGAAGATCACTATATCACAGCCACAAGTTCCTTTCTGCAGCTAAAAATACTGGTTTCCTGTGAGTTCTCATGGGCTTATGTCCTTTAAGAGGTACATTTTCAATTTCATGATTGTTCCTCACTTATGCCTAGTCCATTCTTCGTCAGTACAAACGTTCACGTGTATGTCATTGCCCCTTGTTATACCTACATTTAATTTCCGACTACAGCTGACAAAGTATTCAAACTGTCAATCGTAATCAGATAAGCTTATCCTTTCAAAGGACGATTTCCCACAATTTCACGTTCAAAATCAAATCAAAACAGTTGCTAACACGTTTTTTTTTTTTTTTCTAGTTTCATTTAGGACTTGTGCATTCTTAGAAAATGTTTGAACCCATTTTCCCCTGGATTTGTTCCACCTTTTCTACTTTCACAATAGCAGCATAAAAAAGACAGATTAGCTGTGCTAGGTTGATCATGAAGAAGGATTAGAAGAAATTTTCTACCATCCTCCATCCCGAAATCCAAATCTAAATTGCTTCCGACAGAATTTTTTCCACATCCTCTTAGACAGATCCTTGTCCAAACAAATACGTATGTGTGTGTTTTTTGATGCAGAAGGACAATTTTTTTTTTTATCACGCCACAGACTCTCTACGAACACGAACACTAACTCTGTCGCTCTGTCGGCTAAGTCCTTTTGTGTGTAAAACGTTCCTTGTTTGTTGCCTAGAAGGACAAACGAAATAAATTCCATTTTAATAGTGTTACCATTGTGTGTAAGTACCAACTAGCAGGTTTCAACAATGCTTTTTGAAATAGAAAAAAAAAAACAGCAGAAAAAATTTTACCATTAAAGGACGGCAATTTCTAGCAAAAGGATCAAATGAAGCAAGAAAACTGAAGCTAGACGACTTTCAGTGCAAGCCGATGTGCAAGGATTTCGGATTGAGGAAGCGAACATGATGAAAAATAGAAAACTGTAGGAGATTAGGGTTTGTTGGCCACGGATATAATCTATTAGTGATAGGTTTTAACACGTTTTGTTGAGGGATAATTGAAAGATCCTTTTTCTTTTCTTCCTCATTCCTTTGTTCGTGTCGATGCATTTGTCCAAACGACAACGTTGTTTTCGTCAAACTGGCGGTTCTTATTCTCCAAACAATAAAATGAAAATATGTCAGAGAAAACTAGAGAATAATAGCTAAAATGATTTGGAGCGGGAAATATTTAGGATACCTCACACGCATAATAAAAGGTCTGTACATTTCTAAAGGAAGTAAATGTTGTCATTCATGCCACCTAGCGACAGAATCGCGCGTGGAACTAAAAGGTTACCGCGACTACCACGCTCATCATCCATCGGGAAACGTAAGAGGCGGGTCATCCCTATTCATAAAAGACTGCATTGAACATACTTTGGAAGCAATAATTGAACTTGACAAATTTCAAATAAAAATTACTCTATTGCCAATCGCGGTGCAAGATAGAAAAATACAAATTTATTGACCTATTCAACTCTCTTGGACCAATCTTCATTATTGGTGGCGACTTTAACGCGAAGCACACCTTTTGGGGCTGGTATGGAATGTGGTTGCTATGTTTACTCAACAGGCAAGCCGACATATTGCCCCTCGGATGTCGCCAAAACACCCGATCTAATAGACTTCTTTATCGGAAAAGGAGTAAACGCTAGTTACGTCAAAGTTGAAGAGGGCTTCGATCTTTCCTCCGATCATTCTCCAGTTATCCTCTCACTGTGCGAATCCTTGGTTAAGAAACAAAGACCACCCAGATTAACTAACAGCAGAACTCACTGGGAAGATTTCCGAATAGACGTTGTAGACAATACTGAGTTGAAATTAGCACCTAGAATGCCGTATCAACTTGGAAAAGAAGTTGAACTTTTTGTTGAAGTCATACAGCAAGCGGACTGGAAGAACACTCACCGCGAATCGAACAAAGTTCCCAAAGTCGGCATAAGATACCCACCGGAAATCAGAGAAATGATAAGGAAGAAACGAAGAGCGCGGAAAAAGTGACATTCCGGGCACCACAAGATAAAACGTCCTTCAATAGGCTCTGCAACTTGTTGAAAAAATCGATCAAGGACTTCAATAATCAAGGTATTAATAACTACCTTGAAAGACTCACAGCGACAAAGGATACCAACTACTCCATATGGAGAGCCGTTAAAAGTGTTCGAAAGCCCCAAATACACGTGAGGCCGATAAGAAGCCGATAAGAAACCAGGATGACCGGGCGAAAGAAGATAAGGAAAAAGCTAATGTTTTCGCCGACCATCTTGCACAAACGTTTAAACCATTCGACGGGGAAGTGCTTCTAGAGAATGTCAATACGCTAGATGTGACGACAAACTTTCCAGTAGAAAAGGCTACACTTAGGGAACTTAGACAAGTTATAGACAAGCTTAAGCCCAAGAAATCCCCGGGATATGACTTAATAACGGGAGAAATACTTAAAGCGTTGCCGAAAAAAGGTTTGCTAAAGCTGCTCTATTTTATAAATGCCAGCATTAGATTAGAGCATGTACCGCACCAGTGGAAAGTAGCCGAAGTTATTATGGTTCCGAAACACGGTAAACCGCTGACTGAAGTCAAGTAATTTAGACCAATATCGCTTATCCTGATTACATCGAAGGTCTTCGAGCGAATCCTTCTTAATCGTCTTAAACCAATTACCGACACAAATTCCCTCTTACCTGATCATCAATTTGGCTTTAGAAGTCAACATTCTACAGTTGACCAAGCGCATCGAATAACCGATGTAATTGAACGAGCAATCGAGTGTAAGTTAGTCTGTTCAAGCGCATTCCTTGACGTTTCGCAAGCCTTTGATAAGGTATGACATGAAGGCCTAAAATATAAACTCCGACAAGCCCTACCTCAGAAATTGTCTTGTATTTTAGGTTCATACCTGGAAGACCGACTTTTCCGTGTGAGACACGGAAACAAATATTCCACTTTAAAGACAATAAAGGCGGGGGTGCCGCAAGGAAGTGTACTTGGCCCTTTGCTATATTTGCTTTTTACATGCGATATACCGCAAACGGACGACACTGTCCTAGCCACATTTGCTGATGACACTGCCATTTTGGCAACGACTAAAACAGTCGAAGAAGCAACTGCCAAGTTGCAATATGCCTTTATACGGGTTAACAATTGGACTTGGAGAATCGCGCTTAATGAAAACAAGTCTGTCCACGTGAACTTCACTCTCAAGAAAATTGAGAATCCACCGGTGTTTATCAACGCGGTACGAATTCCTTACGCGAACGAGGCCAAATATCTCGGTATGACACCCGACGCTAAACTAAAATGAAGAGCAACGTCAAGAAAAAACGCGAAGACCTTGAAATCAAATATATTTATTCAAATAAGAAACTTTCAAGACTAAGAATGGATTTTAAAAAAAATTGAGATGGTGACAGAGAAGTCTTTGATGGTCAAACGGTAATGCTCGTATTACCGAAATGAATATCATAGCATCTGACTTCTTGTTCAAGGTAATAAATCTATTGGCTTGCGTATCGGGGTAACCTCTTTACTAATGAAAATCCAAAAAATTCCGAAACAAAAAGAAGCCTCGGATATGGACAACGACTTTCGGATCTAGACATGGCTATGAGATAAGTCGGACATAAGGAGGATGAAAAGCTGTGGAATTCGTATACATACATACAGCGAACAGGGTGCGGATTTTTTATACGCGGCAGACTTAGGCGAGAAATCTTGGGTTTCAGACACGTGAAGTATCAACAACAAATTCACTAATACAAGCCTAATATGCGCTCATGGACCCACAAAAAATAAGGACGACGCCAGCAAAGAATGTTAATACGAGCTCCTCAGTAAGACATATATTCAATGTACCAATATAGGGCAAGAGGCTTCATTGGTAAAACATTTGGTAATCATAGTCTACACAACACCAAGTTTGGTAAAGGACTTAACCTAATAAACTTTAAGGCGGAATGATACCTCAGTATGGCAAGTACATGGATTTCCCATGTCAATAAAAAGAAGAGGATATGGTGGTCTCCGGATCATATAACGTTAAGCCAAATTAATCGTCTAGCGATCAACGTAAGGCATGACTGGAGTGTTTCGGATATCTGAAACTTCCAACGTTGACTAAGATAACTACCTTGTTGCACCCAAGGTACGAATATGGATTTCCCAAGTGCCACGGCAGAGAATAACTACTCTGAGGAGACTAAACGTAGAAAAGCTGCACTTGCGAGAAACCGCCAGAATCTTTGCCGAACGTGTATCCCGAAATCTCTCAACAATTTCTATGTCGCCAGCATTAAGTAACCAAGACCAGTGGAAACAAGAAATCTATGGTTTGATGATGGATAGCATCTACACATGCGTCAAAGATCGCCAACTGCAACGAATGATGATCGCCGCTCTTGAGGAAAAGATACGAGACGAATATCGGCTTCCTCAGATTTCTTTTTAAAGAGTTAGTCCAGGAATAACATTTGGAAGTTTTACCAACTGGTAAAAAGTTTGTGTTGTGGCAACAACCTGTAGATATGAAAAAGGAGACCTTACCTATTGTAAAGCCACAGTAGGTGCAGAGAATATTTAAAAACTTCATTTGCAGATCGTATATCAGTAACGAAGATCAACAACGACGAAATCCAAAAGTTACGCCAACCTGACCAAAGCAATCAGTATTAATATTTAAGCTAAGATCCCACAAATCTGCAGGACTAGTTGCAATACAGGCCGTGGTATTACAAGCTGCTTAAAGTGACATTGTGGAGAGTAGATCTGTTCAGAAGCATGTGAGCCTGAATCTCAGTATAGTTAGCGCGATCCACAAAAATGAAGACCCCTCAACTGAGCCAAATATAGAGGTATAAGTTTCATCAACATTGCATACAAGATTAAATCCACCACATTGTGTGAACGTCTGAAACCCTTCGTCAATAACATAATTGATCCCTTTCAGTGCGGTTTGAGACCAAAAGACTACACAATTGACCAAATCTTCCCACTCCCGTAGATCTTAGAATAAACTCAAGAAGTCCCAATCGATATCCACCACTTTCTCATCGTGTTTACTATAAGGTCGCATAGGACAGCATTTATAAAGACAAGATTTGTATATTGTGTATAGAGCCATGTCTTATTTTGGGAACTGGACTTAACAAAAACTTTTGATGCCAAAAGAGGTTCAAAGCAAGGTAACGCGCTCCCATAACAGCATACTTGAAAGAGGTACCATCTTTCAAAAGTTTCTAGAACTCAGCGGGCTAAATTAATGTAACGAAAGCTTTCAAAATGAATTTAGCGACAAATGAGGGCAAAATTAAGTACATACTCTCAACCTGAAAGGCATATAACATGGATGAATCTAACAGACCCCAACAGTAGTATGAGGCTATAGCTCTACTATCAATAATGCCAAAAACAAAGGAAATAAAACGAAGATTCAGTCTTTCTAATCGCTGTTTCTTTGAGCTTAAACTGTAATTGAGTAGTAAGACACTATTCCGTAAAACTAGGTAGACTCTGTATAAGACACTGAAAAAATATTCAGTCCGGCTTGCACTGATGGGATTTGGAGAAGAAGATTCAATGACGAACTTCAGAGAAGTCAGAAAACAGCGCAATAGACCCGAGATGACTTGTATATATTCGTATAGGGCGAATGGATACCAATGCTTCGGATCGCAGAGTCTTCGAATCTAACCCATAGACACAACACCATAATAAGAGCATGCAAATAGAAGTGGACCTTTATTTAATTGGATTGTGCAACTAAAGCCAGTGAATAACCGGACTTACTGTTGACTTGGCGCCACCTCAATTAATAAGAAAGCAAGAATTGTAAGATGAGAATGCACTCCGATCAAGTTTTATTTCGTCAAAGGCTTTCTAATTCGTTTACAGATAAGTCATGGTAGTTAGCTTGGGAAAACTAGGTTGATAAGTGGTTTTAATCTCTCCTATGATCTTTGCCTAGCAAATTTATGGAAGAGCTTATTTTTCTTGATCCTGACTAATTGGATTCAACTATCCGACTGCGTTCAGAGAAGTCTTGATTTCTCGAATTAGCTTAAAGTCGTGTGAGCGACTCTCGATACTGACGCACGTCTATTCCATCGATTCTTCACAATATTTAGCAGTTTTTTTTGAGTTTGGGATTGAATATGTCTCCATTTGGAGAGTCTTTCTCTCAGAAAGACAGCAGAAGGATATTATTAAGTTAAGTGTGCTCGATCCGGCGAATAACAGCTTGGTGTCAAGAAAAAATAGAGCTTCATCGCTGATCCTACTTCCGTCACCCTAAGCAGTGCAGTCTCCCAAAAATGTCGAAAATCAATTTTCAAAGTTAATTTACATTTGTTTTCAAAGCATTTCAAGAAGACCAACAATGAGGTCCTTGTACATAACATACATATATGCAATTCTGTTTACAAAAATTAGATTTTCCCGCCTTTGGTACAACCCTCTTTTAAGTTAATCCAAATTGAAAAGAAGGTTTCACCCTTCTTACTCAAAAACCTCTTAGCTAAAAATATTAACGACATCATTTTTGAGTCCCGAGCCCCTCTCTTTGATAAATATGTAAATTTGACCTAAAAATATTCAGGTCGGCATCATAGAACCCTTTTATTTCATCTTTTGTCCATCACTTGCAATTAATCTCACATCTTTTACAGCCTCCAGCAAAAGAATCAGAAATCTCCGTAAGCCAGAAGCAAAGAACACCCATCACCATGTCCTTCCTGGTTAATCCCGGAAAAGCACGGGCTTTCTTCATCCATCGAAAAGTGTTAATGGCGTACCAATTCAGTAGAAGTGTTAATTTAATTTGTGACCCTCAGCTGGCAGATGTCACCCAAAGTGTCGACTTCAATTCGATTAAACAATACACCAGCTGTTGCTGTCCTCGCTACCCTTTGTCACTTACCGCCCCGAGTTGTTGATGGCATCCCTCTTTCCGTCAGAATCAACTACGACTTGATTCCGCCAGGCGATTCTGGGTTTGCCATTCTAATCTTTTTAATGAATGATTTTTTTATTTATTTTTTTTTTTTTTAATTTTATTATCCCGAGGGGAATAACACTCTTTCTGGTGTTTAACTTTTTTTTTTTAGTGGACTCCCTTCCATTTGAAAACGAAAAGCCATCAAAACGATAAGTTTATGAAAACAGGAATTCGGTAAACTGGAAAGTTACCCTTCAAGGCTTTCGGCAAACTCCTTTTTCATCCTGCAAAATTACCCTTTTAATAGTGTTTTCGACAGTAATGACTCGTTTTTCAACGACGAATAGTAAAAGTCCTGAATAGGACACTAAGTAATACCTACATACGTACATTGTGTTTGCTTTGTGCTGTGTATACGAAGATACTTTTCGAAAACTCGCAAGGGGCACTACAAAAAAGCGGATGAAAACATGGTACAGGGGACATTTAGGAAATCAAATTGGAAAAACATTCGTCGAGGAAAGGAATTACACGAAATTCGTTAATTAACTCTATTGGGATTAAGTTGGAACAAACTAATAGACAGGTTTTGAAGAGGAGGCCTTATTCACCCTTTGACAAAGATTTTTACTGTTTTTACTAAAAACGTTGTTCGGAATGAACTCGTATTGGAGAGGAGAACACTTTGGTAATTTCAAAACAGTTACTATCCGTGGAGTAGTTTTGCATGTCTGGTACACAGTACTTCTAACTATTCACTTCAAAAACAGACATCTTCTTTGAATTGCGATAATTCCCAACCACACGCACTAGATAAAATGATATAACCAATGTGAACCTCCAAGTGTCAAATGAATTTGTCTTCATTTCTAACTGAAAGCCTAGCTGCTCCATAAACCTAATTCTTGTGTGAAACACATAACAATCTGAAAGTTTTCAAAGTCAAGTAGAACAAGTTGTAAAACAGTTGATAGCAAGTCAATAATCCAGGAGCAATGTTCGGAAGTCTTACTTTAAAGTAAAATCAACGAGTCAAGGCAAAAAACCCGCATGGACATCTGAGTAAACTTGGTAGTAGAGTCAAAGTCACAATTTTACGTAGTTACTAAGGTGACGCTACAGTCTACGATGGGCCTGAATCACAGCCACCTTACTTACTTGCTAAGAGAACGCTGCAATCTACTATGGGCCTGAGTCTAATCAGCTAACTCTGTTGATTGCTGGCTATTTCCAATTTCGCACGTCAAGTTGGTTGAGGTACCAACGCCACACTTGAAATGATGTTTTACAAAAGTTGATTCCCGAATCTTTTGTAGGGTGGTGTGGTTGTTTAAATAGCACATGAAGCCTAGGAAAACCTGTCTTTTGTGAAGCATGCACTTGGTTTTTCATTCGTTTGGCGCTAGACTTATCTTCTTATCTTATTCTTAAAAATCGGAAGACATGTGGCTTCTATTTGACATCAAATGTCTCTGCAAAATCATTACTGACTCTCATAGAGCAACGAGATTTCGTCTTAGTCATGGATAGATTTACCAAGGATGTCAAAACTAGACATGGCTTCGTATAATCTTGTCCGCTCTCATAGATGGCCTTTAACCCGACAAATACAATAGGTGTTTGGTGACGTTTTGGTATTTAAAGGTTTTTTACCAAGATTTGTCGTAATGTAAATACCTGGTCGATGGTAGACTTTTCAGATCTTAACAGGAAGATAGGAAGTTGATGCCTCTATACTTGGCCAAGATTAAACGCTGAACATTCTTCAAGATGAGATGTAGAGTGTTGTGATTCCATCTGTCTTTCTTTCAAACAAATTTTAGAGATGGAAGCTCAGAAGTTCGGTCGTCAATACCTACTGGGAGTTCAAGTGAACAAAACTGTTGCCCATTGTTGTCTAAGTATCAGCGGAATATTAGCATGGCACATTCTTTTTACATTCTGATAAAATTTTTAAACGTCCTTCTTACTAACAAAATCTCTCATTTTGTCTGATCTCGCGCTTCTCGTGTTCATATTTTAGCCCTTCCATACTTACACATAGATTTCACGAACAAATCTAGTTCTGCCTTGCAGTACTGCTCTGCATGCGTTTTGGTTTTTTTCATACGCCAGCCAGCATTCATCGTCAAACTAAGGATTTCGCAGTTTTAGTCAAGTGAAACCTAGAACATTTGTCGTGTGGAACTTTGAATGAGATTATGAAGCCGGAAGAGGGCCTGGCGATTTTCTACTAAGTTTCACAAACTTTTCTCTTTCTGTAGCATTAGGCATATTTGCATTCGTACCCCTGCCACAACAAGAAACTTGATGGTATATTAATCAGCAAATCTCCAGATCCCCTTATGAATGTCATGTTGCGGAACCGTGTGCTTCCTGCGACTACATTTGTAACAATAGAGATGCATTCGGTTTTTAAAAAAATCGAAAGTAGGAGTTCTACTACTCACTTTACAAATTTTTATAATTAAATGTTTTTGTTTCATTAGCAGTGGTTCTGTTTTATTTGAATAAGGCTCTCACCAACAGGAAATCCCATATTGTAGCATTAATTTAAAGAGGCCATTATGCACGAGTTTAAATATTAGTTGCATGCAACAAAGACTATGGTGGAAAAGTTGTCTCACCACTTGTCCTAAAAAGGAAAGCAATTGGCCGAAACTTTTCCAAAAATTTTGGGCTCCAATTAACAGAATCTCCATGCATATAAGCCGTTTTATAAAAGAAATAAATGTTCTGATATAAATGAGTTTATAAATAAGTATCTCAAAGAATTTACGTACAACAAAAGCAATGACTATTCACTGCTGAACATAGAGCTAAAGCATCCCATCAGGAAAAATAGTAAACCGTGTAAGTCAACGAATGTAGAGAAAGTTGTCTTATTTGCTGAGCATCTAATCACCACTTTTCAACCACTTGCAAGTTAATGTAATATGATGTGCAATACGCGCAGCCAAGAAAACGAAAATATTCCACCAGTGTCTGAAATTAGAAAAGAAATTAAGACAAGACTCAAGATGAAGAAAGCCCCAGCTTATGACCTATTTACAAGCAAAATACTAAAACAACTTCCACACAAAGGTGTGATGAAACTTACTGACTTAACTCAAGCTGCAATCAGACTTCATCATGTTGCCTGCCAAGTTGCTGAAGTGATTACGGTACCTTAACTAGGTAATTCACCATATAGGTCTATATCCCTCTTCACAGTCATGTCAAAATTGCTTGGCAGTCTACTTTTCAAACACCTAAGACCAACCATTGAGCGCAGTAAAATCGTACCAAGTCACCAATTTGAGGAAAGTCTTTCAAATATAGCCCGAGCTTTCGACGAAATCTGGTACGACGGACTAATGAACAAACTGAACAACATTCCTCCAATACAGTATTCCAGGTTATTGAATCACAGTAAACGCCTCGTTTCATTAGAATTAATGAACTAAGGGAAATAAAAGCGGGTGTTCCTCAGGGAAGTATCTTGGGTCCAACACTTTTGACCCAGTTGACTCATGATTTACCTTACCCAACAAACAGCATAATAGCTACAACCGTTGATAGTACAGCGGTTTTGACAATCTGCAAAACAGCAGTGAACGCAGCGAGAAAGCTTAAAAAAAAAAACGATAAACACATTGAATGTTGGATTAACATATGGCCCATAAAAATAAACGACACAAAGTATGTGCATGTTGACTTTACAAACATAAGAATAAGGAAAAATAAGGTTATTCATCAATAATACCCAAATTCCTTTTGCTAACACCGCTAAATACCTAGGAATAACCTTTGTTGAAAGAGCACGTCAAGAAAAAAAAGGACGAAATCAACCTAACGCTAAGCAAAATGGATTGGCTCATTGAAAAGTGATCAGTCCTATCTATCCGTGAGCTCAAAAGACTCCAGTACTGAATATTCAATCTGGAAGTCGACCAAAAGTCTGAAGAGGCCTGTCATGCAAGAATCTCCAATTAAAAACATGGAATGAAAGCTATGCTTGAAATAATGAACAGAATGCATCAGGGATTGCTGAACATGTTGAAGAGATTTTTCAACCTAATACAGTGAATGACAACACTTTATTACTTAACATCATTGAGCAAGAAGTTATGGAAATACCATTTGTCACTCTAACTGAAGTCAAAAAAGAAAATAAAAATAACATGAACACGAAAAAAGCTCCTGATCTTGACCTGATCACTGGCCAAATACTTAAAGAACTACAAAGGACAGTATTGGTTAAAATAACTAACCTAGGTTATGTATCCTTTAGATTACAATATGTGCCATTATTATGGAAAGTGGCTGAAGTTATAGTGATACCCAAACTTGGAAATCATGGGATGGATGATTAGATCATACCGACTAATTTCATTGCTGTCGATTATGTTGAAATTCTTTCAAAAACTTCTATTGAAAAGAATAAAACCAAGAGGAACATCTTATTCCGGATCGGGTTCATAAATTCACAAATATCATTGAAAAATCATTAGAAGAAAAGAAAGTATGCTCAGCGATTTTTCTTGATATAGCACAAGCTTTCGATTAAGTTTGCCATAAGGGATTGAACCGTAAATTCAAAATGTTCCTTCCTGTATAATACTCCAAAAATTCTGGAATCATACATATCAGAGCGTTATGATAAAGTCAAGCAAGAAAATCCAAGTGGGCATACCTCAAGGTAGTGTATTGGGACCAGTTCTTTTTTCCTATACACTAGTTACTTACTAGTTGCTACATTTGCTTATGATACTGCAATTTTGGCTATTGGCCACAATAATACAAAGTCAACAGCAAAAATACAACGCTGGACAGCTATGTGGCTCATCAAGGTTAACGAAACTAAATCATACACAATAAGCTACTCCTGTACGAACAAGCTCTGGGATTGTTCCATCCAAAACAACAGAATAATTCTTCAAAAACTCCAATATAAAGTACTTCGTGGTATTATTAATGCACTCTGGTATATCTGTAATGACAACTTGCATAGGGATCTAAATGTAGAAACTGTCGACAACGTCATCAAAAAGTATTTTCAAACTCATGAAGCTCTCCAGCTCCTTCATTATGATGGTCTAATTAGGAGATTAAAGCGAATCAAATCTTTTGAACTAGTGCAAATAAATAAATAAAATTATATACATATGTGAACTGCGAACATTTAAATAGTGACCTAAATAAAAAAAAAGTATATCAGAAGAATTAACTCTTCAGTGCACACGTGAAAAAAATCACACCATTGCACACGTGGGGCCTGAGAGGCCCGTAAACACAATTCAATGAAAAAGAAATTTTATTTATTTAAATATGGTATTTATTCGAAAACAATAAACTTATAAAAACAAGGAACAAAACATAAATATTTTTATTATTATCCGGTAGGAGCACAATAGCACATTTTTTAAAAATCCTCATCACTCTTTCAGCGGGTAATGGCAAACCTCCGAAAGTCCAAATTCTGCCTATGAAAAAGCTTCTCAGGAGAGCCGTTCGGAACCGGCAATAAACAGTAGGCCCTGTTCAGCAGTGCAAAAAATTCACAAAGTGAGAAACATAAATGAGTGCAAGAAGCTAGGCCATGCCCCACACCGGGCTGTCGTGCCATTTATTTATTTGTTTTATTATTATTAATTGGAGCATAATAGTGGACAATAATAGTGCGCATATTGAAGGCAAATGCATTTGCTACATTTGCTGCATTTGTGCCAGAAGTATGGACTCTTCCTTTGTCCATTGTTGGAAACCGCTTTATCTTCATCAACCAGCAACAATACAGCAAATTTTATGCATTTGCACGAGTTTCGAGTGGCAAATGATTGTTGGAAGCACGATTCTTCAAATGGTCTTTTAAAAGTTGCAACCCTAGTTCTTTCAAAAATAATCTTCTTTTTGCTGGCTTGAGTTGTTGAGAGTTAAAAATAACCGCTGCATTTATTCTAGCAATATTTAGAATTCCGTAGAAAATATCTTAAGTCTAGTATTCCTTGCAACAATGCATTCTCCACATAGTTGATCTACTGTGTTCACACCACTCTTTGAAGCATTGTAAAATGTTATTATTTCGGGTTTTCTTTGTTCATCTGTAGCTTCATCCAATATATCAAGGAGGACACATTCTTCGGGATATAAGACCATATGGTAATGTCCTCTGGAAAACCAAATATAGAACAAACAAAGTTGTCAATTTTTCGGATTTTTGAAAATCACTGGAAGTACTCGTTTATGCTTTGCCATTGTACCAACTATAGTGAGTTAGCATCATCTTTTTCATGATTTCATATCCAGTGATCCAGTTGTACAAGGTCACATTTCTTCCCGTGTTAAAGATAGAAACAAACATTTTCTTCGCAATATCATATGTCTTATTGCTTAGTTTATATGGACCATCAAACTGAAAACCAGCGTAAATCTCCATATTTTAGTTGTAGAAGGTCCTGGCGTCAACTAAAGCAAACACTTTCAAGCCATATATTGCCGGTTTGTTAGCAATATAAATGCGGAAACTGCAAGCAATTTTATTGAGTTCACGTCTTTCCTTCTTGTATTGTCAAATCTTATACATTTTAGTAAAAAGAGAAATTATTTTGTTCCATTGTAGCTAGAAAATTAGGCAATCCATTGCCGTCAGTTGCCCAGAATTCAGAAATACTCATTCTATTTCCGTATTTGACTTATGCGATATACAGAATACCACCCAAAGGGTGTGTTATAAAAAATTAATAACAGTCATCGTGTTTTAGGTAGGTTAAGTACGCACTAACTAACATCAGGTTAACTTTAAAACCAGCTAACTAACTTTGAATTTAATTATAAAAACTTTTTAACCTACCTACATCCAACATCCTTAGGAACGAAAAAAAATTTTTTTTTTTAATGTTTTTTTATTTCATTCAATATAGTCCCCTTTTAGTTTGATACACTTATTTCAGCGATTTTCCAACCTCTTGATCGAGTTCAAAGAGTAATTTTCCGGAAGGTCTTCAAAATAGTCCTCTGTGGCGTCGATAATTTCCTCTCGTGAGCTGAAGTTTTTGTTGATGAGCAATCTTTTGAGGTTTGGGAAGAGATTATAGTCCGAGGGAGCCAAATCGGGCGAATACGGTACATGCGACAGCAATGGGAGACGTAAGTCATTGATTTTAGCCGTGGTTGCGATGCTCTTGTGCGCCTGTGCATTGCCTTCCAAAAACAAAATTTTTTTTTCGCTTCATGTGATGCCAAATTTCCGTTTTCGGAGGCGATTTCGGCCTTCAATCGCTTAAATAATGCACAGTAATACTCGCTGTTGATGGTTTTCCTTTTTCGAGGTAGTCTACGCTTCAGAGCACTCGTGCCGGCTTTAGTCCATTGTCGGGCACTCATTCTGATCTCTGGTGTTCAACAGTTACCAATTGACGTCAAAAGTCCAAACACTCTCGCGTTCGTGTTTTTGGTCAGGAGTGAGTATGCGCGGCACCCAGCGGCAGGATAACTTTTTAACATGCAGACTTTTGCCCAAAATATGGCGTGTGCGCTCAGTACTAATCTTTCTGGTATCTGTAAGCTCACGCACTTTCATTTTCTGGTCAGCCAACACCATTTCATGTATTTTTTTTGACATTGTCCCCTGTAACCCTGCATCGGAGGGCCAGCCGCTGCGGACCTGATCGGTAGTGGAGTTGCGGCCACCACGAAACTCTCGAAACCAATATTTGACGGTGTAATCTGATGGAGTATTAGCCCCATAATATTTATTCAACTTTTCTTTTGTTTCCTTCGCCATTTTGCCTCTCAAAAAATAATGTTGTATGAGAGAACGAAAATCATTTTTGTCCACACTTAACATGATACCAAACACGTAAACAACAATCAGCTGACAAAACAAATCTAAAGACAGTATCGCACTGAAATTGTGCATGTCTGCCTAAATATGAACGGACTTCAAGGCACCATAACCTTTTTTGCAGTGGCAGCGCATTCTGGCGCTCAAGGAGGTTACTTTTCTAGTAACTATTTTTCTACTATTGGTAGTAGTATTGACTGAAGAACGTACCCACGATGAGTTTTAGTCAAACAAATCTAAGAAATTACAGTTTTGGATATCAAATACAGTTTAAGGGGTACACTTTTACAAAATTGAAAATAATTTGACAGAAATGCCAAAAGAAATATAGGGTTCTCCAATAGGGACTTGACAACTTTGAATTTAATTTGTGAACTCAGTCTTTCACTATTTATTCAGTAGACTCAACATTTTCACCATGGTAATATACACTAACGAGCAACGTCTGCAAACGTTCTCTGATTAAGTTCTGGAGAAGATGCGCCAAGATGATGAATTTCATCGCAAAATCATCTTCAGTGACGAAGTTCATTTTTTACTCAATGGGTTCCTCAATAAGCAAAATATGCGTTTTTGGTTGGGTGAAAACCCACATGTGCTACATGTTTCACCACTTTATCCACAAAAAATAACTGCTTGGTGCGGTTTGCATGCCGGCGGCGTTATTGGACCATATTTTTTCGTTGAAGATAACGATCGTCACGTTACTGTGAATGGTCAGAGTTATCGCGCCATGATCACCGATTATTTTTGGCCCGAATTAAAAAGATATGGACTTGGACGATATGTGGTTTCAACACGATGGTGTTGATTATTTATTTGATTTATTGAAGAGTAAGTATGGTGAGGGTGTTATCTCAAGACATAGGCCAGTCGATTGGCCATTGGTTTATGCCAACACGCCGACGACGTTGAAAGAGCTCAGAGCCAACATTGAACGCGAAATAACGGCCGTTTCGGCTGAAATATGTGTCCGAGTCGTTGAGAATTGGGTTCAACGAATCGACCGCTGCAAGCGTGCCCGCGGTGGCCATATGAACGAAGTCGAGTTTCATTAGGAAGTGTTTTGATTACACTTCAAACCAATAATAAAGTTTTTGAAATATCTCAAATGGTTTGCCTTTTATTTAAAAAAAATTTGTCAAGTCGTTATTAGTAAACCACATACTGGTTATATATTCTAATTCGTGCGGTTTTTTTTTTCAAAATTTGTACGCTTCTTTAAGAAAAACATGTACAATAGTATTATTCAAAGCATTGCCCATCGGAAGCTATGACTTTTTCCCATCTTCTGGCAATTTGTGGATCCCATCCCAAAAGAACTGCACCGGCTTGGAAGCCAAGAATGAATCAAGCCAATTTTTGATATTCTGCTCTGATGTGAACAGTATTTCAGTAAGGGCGTTCTGCATCGACCGGGATAAATGGTAGCCAGAAGAAGCAAGGTCTGGGCTATAAGGCGGGTGGGGTAAGACCTTCCATCCACTGTTTTCCAAATAGTTCTTAACCGGAATAGCAACGTGGGGCCGAGCGTTGTCATGATGAAAAATTATTGCCTCATGTCTGGTCGCATATTCCGGGCGTTTTTCGGCTACTGCTCTTTTCAAACGGATTAATTGTGTTCGGTAGCGTTGTCCATTGATGGTTTCACCCGGTTTTAGCAGCTCATAATACAGCACACCCATCTGATCCCACCAAATACAGAACATTACCTTCGCGCCATGGATATTCGGCTTTGCCGTTGATTTGGCTGGATGGCCCGGTTTCACATATGATTTTTTGCGCTTGGGGTTGTCGTAATGGATCCATTTTTCATCAGCAGTAACAATCCGATGCAAAAATGAATTCCTTTTGTGGCGTTCCAGCAGCATTTCGGACATGCAAAACCGCCTTTCGATGTCTCTCGGCTTGAGTTTATGTGGAACCCAATTTCCTTGCTTTTGAATATATCCAGCTGCTTTTAAACGTTTTGAAATGGCTGCTTGAGTGACACCCAAAGATTCTGCAAGCTCTTCTTGTGTTTGGCAACAATCTTCATAGAGTAATGCTTCCAGTTCTTCATCTTCATACTTTTTTGGCTGCCCAGGACGTTCATCGTCTTCCAAGCCAAAATCACCACTTTTAAATCGTGCAATCCACTTTTGACACGTTCGCTCAGCTAGCGCATGTTCACCATAAACTTCCACCAAAATACGATGACTTTCGGCAGCAATTTTCTTCATGAAGAAGAACTCCCTGCAAAAACACTTTTTCAGGCACAAAGTTCGACATATTTGAGTGAAAAAAAAATTATTGTTGTATACGCTTCAAATGAATGACATACTGAAATGATGTACAATGACAGTAGCTTTCCAACGCATGTTCCAATTTAATAATAACAATGGAATAATACAAGTTACGCCATCTCTTAGCAAACTGCACGAATTAAGTTTCAAAAGTAGTTGAAATAAAATTATTTCTAAATTGTCACCAGCTTCGTGGTCTTCATTTGAATTATCTTCGGAATCTTGAAAAAGGAAATAATAGGAGTTGGTCACTGGATATTATATTCTCGTTACTTACAGATATAAGATGGATCTTCTATGATGGGACAATTTCTTAGCTTTACGATGTTCCATAACACTGCAGGGGCTGCCTCCATGCGGTTTAGTTGTTGCAATCTGGTTTTAATTGAAGATGCGTTGAATACCCTGGAATCGTGAGCACTCTCTCTCCAGCGTTCAACGATATCTAGGATATTGCTGCCCGCATCAAAAATAATCTGAACGTTTATTGAGTAGAATCCTGCATGGAAATCGGGACCCGACCTCACCTGCTAGGTTATTTATCTTAATATGCCTGCAGTCTATAGCACCCAAGCATTGATGAAATCCAAATTTATCAAAAAATGTCCTCTTGGTTCGCTTTATTTCTTCTGGCGTTTCCGGAAAATGAACGAATTGGGGAAGTTTAGCGGCTTATGCAATTCGAGCTTTTTTATTACAGCTAATCCGCTAAGGATTTATTGTTTAGTTTAAAAATTTCCGCTGTAAATAATCGTAAGTTTCGATAACTCACCCGTATCTAGTTGATAACTGCCTTTGGCTAGATGTCGTAAAGTTATCAGCACCATGATGTGAGTTGGAACAGGACAATCTTGGGTGCATTTTGGTCTGATGTAACTCTCAATCAAGTTGCAAATAAACATAACAGTGTCTTTTTTTTAAATCTGTAAAAGAAAAAAATGTTATTTTTGAGCTATTTTGTAACTTCTGTTCAATTGCTTCATATATACATTTTCACCTATAATTTCTTTTGAATTCCGCATCTGTATATTGTTAAAATGGAATGGATCTTTTTTTACACAATTTTCTTTTTCTAATTTGCTCCACATTCTTTAAAATATTTAAATCACAAAAATACGTTTCTCTTTCAAATAAGTTTTCTTGAACTTGTACCTTAGATTCGACTCAGATAGTGGTGGTCGAGCTTTTTCCCAAGATAAGGTCGACTTTTGTGAAAATTGCCTGTTATTTCTACGAGTTTAGAGTTAAAGTCGACCTTAACATTAAAGTCGACTCTAAATTCTGTTATTTCTAAGTGCCAATTGCGCAAAATTATAGTACCTGCGATGTCTTTAAGTCAAACAAACCTGAAAATTGAATGTTTAAGAAACAAAACACAGTTTGACAGTGTTTCATTTTTAAAAAATGAGTTTTTGACTATGGAAGCAGAAAAGGTTTAACAAAAAAAAAAAATAGGAAACGAATTTGATTTTGTGACAAGCATTTTTACAGGCAAAACGAGATCAGGAGCAGAATTGGAACAGGGATAAAAAGTAAATGCTGCGGCAGTTAGTGGAGAAACATATATTAGTTTTGGAAGACAAAAGAAATGATTTAAGAATGATTTCCAGGAAAAAGGCGGCGTGCCAGTCCAAAGCACCAAAGATGACTTCAGTTGGGTACCACAGAAGCGATAAAAAATTAAGGCAAGAAAGAAAGGCAAGACAGTTGCCAAAAAGGCAATAAAAGCAATGGGGAACATTATCAATGTTCCAGCAACAGATACAGATCCCTGCAAAATTTTAGTTCAGACTATGATATCTGAACAACTAATGGAAGACACTATCTATATTGATAGCGATGGTGTTCTGCCAATTACCTGTTTTATTGATACCCAACCGAAGTGCCCCACTGCCAACAGGATGATAAGCCCTTCTATATCCGGAGCCCCTTACATTTCTAAAATTGATACTACTGCCGAATCTTTTGAACTATGCATGCTCATCCATGTTGCTCCATATTCATCAAGGAGCTTGCTTGATGGCCTAAAGAAATTTCCCAAAAAGCCAACAACAAAATGCAAGGCATACACAAATAAAAAAGAAATGTCGCATTCGGAAGAGTTGCTGAGTTGCAAGTTACACTTGCAAAATGAATCCTTTTGGAAGCCCGATAAATTCACAAGTTGAATATTGAAAATGTCTTAAAAACGATCGACAATTAAAGAACGGTGAAAAGTGATAGCTTTTATTTATTTATTTTAGTTTTTGATGTTTGATGTTTCCTTTTTTAAAAAAAAAATTAATTCTAATATTTAGTAAATGTTAAGTTTTTATTTTAAAATTAAAAGTACTGATTTATAGAAGCATTTCTGAATGTCCTTCCAGTTGTCCTCTATATGTTGCGATGGAATCGGAGGTGCACTTTCTTCAAAGAACGAAATATTCCTCTCTTTGGCTATGTTATGAACCACGGCTACAGTAACTATAACATTTTTGGCCGTATCCAAATCCACGCGTAGTCTCTCCAAAACTGACTTAAATTTTGACTTTAGTTGACCGTTAAGGCATTCGATGCGATTTCTTGTAGATGTGTGGCTGTTGTTAAATCGTTCTTCCTTTTGGTTAATTGGATTTCTAACTGATGTCAATAAAATATTCGAGCAATGATATCCTGCGTCGGCAAGCAAGATACCCTAGTGAATACTCTCTGTATCTTCCAACATACTTTTTAGGCGACAGTTATTCTAGATGTTACAATCATGCAGTGATCCACTAGACTTTGCAACTATGTCGACTATTTTGCCATTAGCATCGGTGTTCGGATGTACAATATACTTTTTGAATCTGTTACTTATGTAATAATTATATTTAACTTTGTTATATTTAAAACTTAATCCAAACGTTAAAACTTAATCTAAAATATAAACAATTAAACGTAACGTAAGATTACGAATCTAATATTGTACGACACTTATTGTAAAAAAGATGGAAGTAATTTCCGGACGAATAAAGAGTGCTCTTTGCTGTGACTATTCAACAAGAAAAGACGTGTTTTACTTGATCCGCATTTTTCCGACCCCTCATTTTTACCCCACACATATAGTTCAAAAAGTTTAAACCCTACACACCCCAACAATCGGTGACAATTTGTAAATAAGCAAATAAGTTGTTCCATTTTTTTTTTTTTTTTTAACTAGTTATTTAATTACTCTTTATATTGATATAGTGCCCAGCCATTATCGGTCCAACGCTTTTCTCTGGTCGCTCAATTCGACAATGAGTGCAGTCGATAGCTCCTATAACCCTAGGAAACCTTGCTATTCTTGCGAAACTTTATAAAATGGGGCAGTAATGAAGCAATTTTTGTCGAAATGTTCTTTACTATTTTTCCAGCTGTTGCCTGTGAAATTCCATGCAAGGCTCCTGGAGTTGTACATTATTAGCGCTTTTAAATTAAATAACTTTCGTCTTACCAATATCACTTTGATGAACATTTTTCCAAAAAGAAAAAAAAAATGAAGTGCTACAAGAACTTGTCAGGATCCAGGCATAGGAAGACCACGATTTTAGATCAAAAACTAGACCATAAGCTTATCGAATCTGTACCGATAGTAAAACTCCTCATCGTAGAGCTCTTCGAAGGGATTTGATTGGTTTTTTATATATTTTAGGCTTTCGAAAAAGCTTAAAATCATCAAAAGAATTTTCGGAAAACATTTTACTAAAATGACAGATGGCAGATAGCCAATACTAAAAGATAAAATGGGCCTTTGATGCCTTTAATTTTAGCGCGAGGTTATAATGATAAAGTCGGCTGTATGTTGATTATAATTATGAAAACACTAATATGGACTTTGTTACCTATAGTCTATAGGTAGTAGTTACCTATAGTCTTAAAGTCTACTTTACCTATGTGTTTCTATATCAACTCAGTGTTTTGTGTACTATCATACCTAAATATTTAAAATTGTCAACAGATTCAACACAAAAACTGTAATTACAATATGTTTCAGAAATGTTACATGTGTCATTTTTCATATTTTTAAAGTTAAGATATTCAAGAATATGCCTTTTAAAAGGTTTCGATTATTTTATGATTTACAGCCATTTAAGTGAAGCGGCGTCTACTTCAGTATGAGCAGACTCAAAAATTTAGACGCGTTTTTCTCAAAACAACTTCTTTCAAGTCGGAGTGCACGATATCTCAAGTTCTAAAACTGTGAATATTCTTTGAACATTTCTCTATCGCCTCAAGCACGGTCAGATCAAAATTTTTAATTTTACTATTTTTAAAATTTCGGAATTGTTAAAAAAAACGGCCTCCATTTTGTGAAAAAAAAAACATTTGTTTTACTTTTCCAAGGTTCGTGATGTAGCGGAATATATACTAATTAAGAATCCGTTCAGCTTTTTTGTTTCAGATGACCAGAAGGGCTTAAATCATGCACTCCAGGGCATCCTTTTTTTTTGGATCCGCCATTTTGTCAGCTCATAACTTTGTGAATTTTGGGTGTTTTTTTTTCGGTTTACTTTTAATGTAATTTCAAAATATCAATGAAGGAATAATAACAAAAATGAATGGTAAAAATGTTGTTTGTTTCGTTTGTAGAGCGCTTCAAAAACCGTCCGAAATTCATGCCTCTAGACTAAAAGTTTTGAGCTATTCGGGATTTTCCGGGTTGGCAATGGAAGGTTCAGGGGGGATCCGCATTTCCACTTATGAGCTAGAGAGAAAGACATAAGGTACTGCATTGGAAGCTGTGGCAAGAAGTATATTATGGAGAAAATACTTACATATTCTCTTAGCGTTGAATTCGGAGCAAGTTGTTTGAAGAATATCGTACATCATAGTCACAATTACAAGTTAGCGTTTGTTTTGGTTTCCGTCAACAGATTTTAAAGTATTGAGTGGAGTTAATTACATTTTCAAATGAAAACTAAACGCGCTTTTGTGGTTTAACTTAATCACATCATGTCAATGACTGAGTGTTGTAAAAGTAGGGTAAGCACTACACCAAATTGACGTGACTACTCATCAATCTTTCTTAACTTATGTCTTCGTTGGGATAAGTGCGTGGGGTTAACTTCCCAATCACAAAAAAAAATTTATTGTTACAAAGCGACAACTTCAAATAAGGATGGATTCATTGTTAACGACCCTGCAAAACAAACAAAGGACAACCACTTTCAAAAATGCGGGTGGAATGTTCGGACGCGGCACAGGCCAAGTGCAACCGAACAAATTGCGGAGGCTGCTACAAAGCAGATATCACCGTCATCCAGGAAGTGCAGTGGCAAAAGAAAGACGAAAACATAACGTTCACTACGGTGATTGCTATAGGAATGATGCGGTTTTTTTTTTTTTAAACTGCAGAATAAGGCAAGAAGTGTTGAGCCTTCAAGACGTGAGTGAAGGCCTTATAACAATCCACATCAAAGGTAAATTCGCTAACATCAGCCCTATATGCGCTTCCGCCCCAGCAGAGAAAAGGACGATGTGATCAAAGAAAGTTTCAACGAGCTCCTCGACAAAACCTACGAGCAATGTCCGATATATGAAGTTAAATGCCGAAATTGAATATGAAGACATCTTTGATAGTGCAATCGGAAGACGATTATAAAGTTCCTATAGCAAGCACACAGTTTCCTCAACTCAATATTCACAAGGAAACATGGCAGACACCAGACCAGCAAACTGTCAACCAGATTGATCATGTTGTGATTGGATCTCATGTAGTTAATAATTCATGATCAGGTTTAACATCACGAAAAATATAGAGGATACTCTTACTTGAATATGAAAGAGCAGTATCCTCAGCAAATGCAGTGATGATATCTTAAAAAGATTGCACAACTAGTGAACTCGCGTAAATTAAAAACAAAAGTGGACCCAAAGCCGACTCTTGTGGAACACCAAGTTCAATTGTTTTCTGAGATCTGTATTAATTATTGATCCTGACAACAAACCATTTGTGTATGTTATCTCTAAAATGGTACTCGTATAATGATATCAATAAACAATGAAGCCGATATTTCAGATGAATTTAGACAGTTGTGTAATTCGCCAGTTAATTATAATAGAGCGGTCTCAATTGACCTTCTCCTTCTGAAACCAAAATGACACTTAGGAAATTTATTCTCTAAAGATACGATTCTGGATTGTATAGTATACCCTTCTCAAAAACTTTCAAAAAACTGACAACAAAGAAATGGAGCGATAGTTTTTTGAGACAGTGGTACGAATATCCCCCTTTTTGTGTAGTGGCATAAACACTGTTCTTTTAAGGGCCTGTGGTAAAACTCCAAGACTAAGACTTTTATTGAAAATAAAACACAATACATCTGAAATATGAAAAGATGTTTTTTTCAACAAAAAGACATAGATCATATCAAAGGAAGTCGACTTTGATGATTTAAGAGAACAATACAGCAAATGGTTCAAAGTGGAAACTTCCTGGTTGACTGTCCATATCATCTAAGAAATTAATGTTTTCCGTATTGAAATGATTATTTATTGGATTTTGAAAAGAAGTTATGTTACAAAAGAAATCTTCGGATAAAAAGAGATGGGGCACATTTGGGTTTAGAGCGTACATCAAGGAGATTGGTATCAAAATAAAGGTCAGCGTTAGTACATTACAACTGTGAAGCTTTATGCAAATCGTATGTTGGGGATTTTGAGATTTTCTTGTGCGAAGTTCGTATTGCGAGTGGATCTTCTGGATGAAAAGAAATCACATCCACACATACTCGTATGTTTTTGGTTCCAAATGAAAGTTGAATTCACTGTTTTTTTGAATTATGGTTCATGTAGACTTTGGAAGTAAAGTTTTTTTTTTTTAAAGAAAAATCAATAATTCCTGAAAAATCAAGCTTCAAGTTTCAACTTGGTGTATAAAAATGTAAGATTCAGCCAACACTAATCAAGGAAAATTGCAAAAGTGTATATAAATTTGAGTTCACAAATCAATGGTTGCCATGTTTGGGTTTTCCAATAGGGACTTGGCAACTTTGAATTTAATTTGTGAACGCAGTCCTTCACTAATCATCACACTGTCACTGTCAATTTATTCAGTTAACGCATCATGGTAAAGTACACTAACGAGATACGTTCTCTGATTGGGTTCTGGAGACGATGCGCCAAGATGATGAATTTCATCGCAAAATTTTCTTCAGAGACGAAGCTCATTTTTGGCTCAATGGGTTCGTCAATAAGCAAAATATGCGTTATTGGTCGGGTGAAAACCCAAGTGTGCTTCATAAATCACCACTTCATACACAAAAAATAACTGTTTGGTGCGGTTTGCATGCCGGCGGCGTTATTGGGCCATACCTTTTCGTCGACGATAACGATCGTCACGTTACTGTGAATGGTCAGAGTTATCTCTCCACGATAACCGATTTTTTTTACCCGAATTGGAAGATATGGACTTGAACGACATGTGGTTTCAACAGGGTGGTGCCACAAGCCACACAGCACACGCTACAATCGATTTATTGAAGAGTTAGTATGGTGAGCGTGTTATCTCAAGACATGGGCCAGGCGATTGGCCGCCTCGTTCGTGCGATTTAACACCGCTTGACTATTTTCTGTGGGGCTACGTTAAGTCATTGGTTTATGCCAACACGCCGACGACGTTGGAAGAACACAAAGCCAACATTGAACGCGAAATAGCGTTTCGGCCGAAATGTGTGGCCAAGTCGAAAATTGGGTCCAACGAATCGACCGCTGCAAACGTGCCCGCGATGGCCATATGAACGAAGTCGAGTTCCATTCATAAATGTTTTGATTGTACTTCAAGCCAATAATAAAGTTTTTGAAATAACTCAAATGGTTTGTTTTTTATTTAAAAAACCCAATACTTTTTAAATGTTGACCACGACTATGTTTTCAGTGGTTCAATTTTGAGTCACTTTTTCGAGTATATTGGAAGGTATTTCGCTAACAATACATATAATGTTGTCTTCCAAGACTGCAATTGACTATGCTTTATCTAAATAGACAAGTGTCTTGACGGAACTCCATAAAAAGTAGTCTAAAGCCGTCAAATTGCACGATCTAGCCGGTCCAAAACGAGAAATAAATTGTTCACAGAACTCATTTCTCTGTTTGTCCACCGATTCGGTAGCTGTGTGGCACGTAGCGCCGTATTGCTAAAACCACATGTCGATCAGATTCAGCTTGTGTATATTGGGCAAAAAAAAAAAAATCGAAATCTTGTATTGCCTGAGGTTGCTCATCGGACCAAATACGGCAGTCGCCGAAGACAATTCTTTTATTAAAAAGCGGATCTTCCTCCAGCTTTTCTAAGGCCCACTCATCGAAAGTTCGGCTTTATGGCAGATCGGCATGTCGTTCGGCTTCAGTTCTTGCACGATCTGTATTTTGTAAAATCGACATGTCTGGATCTTCTTGTATATGTTTTCATCAATTCGCACCAATCTCTGCCTGGTTGGTGACTTGAGATTCAAATGTATTCATGCTCAAACTTTTCCACGGTGCGAGGAATTTCCTGAACTCATAATGACGACCGACCTCAGGATGAAATTCGCATTGCGTATAATAATTTTTTTAAATAATTTTCGCGCGTTCGGCAAGATTAACGAAGATCCACAAAGCCATGGCATAGCCCAGGATCTTGATAAAACTAGTCCACCTGTGATCCGTGATGATCACAATATGAAAAACAATATACAAATTGGAATAATAAGTAGTAAGTGCACTATGTTCAGGAATTCTTTCATATATTCCTTTAGATTTCAATTGTTCCAACAGAGAAATACTTTTAAAAAAGTTATCAAACATCATCTTATAGATACTATCCTTTGAAATGGTTTCACTTAGTCGTAGAACTATGCTTAATAACAGCCCCATTCTGTAGTTCCCAACATGTGTATCCTTCCCCTGGTATACTTTTAGATCCACCTTGATCAAAAAGTTCCATTCTTCCGATTTAAGTTCTGTTGGTTAAGTTGGTACATCTGTTGTTGACATTCCCTCTAAATCTTAGCATCATAGTTTGACATTTGCAAAAGTTACGTGGCCAAGAGTACATCTATCTCTGTGTGTGTTGGTGATTTTTTTACAATTTTAGAAATGGATTTAAATTTGCAACAACGAACTTGTAATAAACTTAGCGTAAAAAATGGATTTAATGGTGCGCAAATGTTGGAAATGTTGGAAAAGTGTTTTGGCAACGATTTTCTAAAGAAAACGGTCGTTTATCAGTGGCACGAACGGTTCAAAAGTGGTTGTGAGTCAATCGAAGATGATGAGCGCAGTGGCAGACCATCGACATCGAAAACATTAATGAAGTAAAAGAAATGTTGGTCAATAACCGCAAATTAACCATCAGATAGATAGCCATAGATAACCAAGACATTTTGGTTAATGATTTGGGTTTCCGTCGTGTAGCAGTAAAGTTGGTGCCAAAAGACCTCAGTTTTATGCAAAAAAACCGTGTTGACGTCGCAAAAGAGATAATTCGCGAGGCTGGATACCAGGATTATTACTGGAGTTTATGAGTACGACACGCAATCCAGACATCAGTCAAGTGAATGGTGTTCACAGACCATAAAAACGACGTCGTTTTCAGTCAAAAAAGAAGGCAATGCTGACAGTTTTCATGGATTACAACGGCGTAGTGCATCATGAATCTTTACTAGAAGGCCAGACAGTAAACAAAGAGTATTATTTGGGCGTTACGAGACGTTTGCGTGAAGCAATTCGCCGAAAGAGACCAAAATTGTGGGCGGAAAACTCGTGGATTTTGCACCATGATAACGCACCGTCGCACAGTGCCATCATTATTCGTAATTTTTTGACGAAAAATGCAACAAATACCATCCAACAGCCACCGAATTCACCTGATTTGGCTCCCTGTGATTTCTTTCTGTTTAATCGAGTTAAAATACCACTACGGGGAACGCGTTTCAGAAGCACTGATGGACATACCGAAAACTGAATATAAAAAATGTTTCGAGGATTGGATCAAGCGCTGGCATAAGTATGTTGCAGTCGATGGGGATTACTTTAAAGTTGACAATATATGTAGATTTAGATGAATAAACTTGTATTTCTAATTTTCTGAATAAATTCCGGAAACTTATTAGCTCAGGTATGTTTTTCCTTTCAATGCAACCATCATTTCGTCAATGCATACGAATTCCTGCTTAGAAATAAGTAAACATTTTTGGCGAATGTTGTTCAATAGAGAACATACTTCCGACGACTTATCTGTGGGATTCCAGATTATTCTTTATCAAATGAAGTCTATGCCTTGACATTGTTTCGGAAATTACGGGTTGATTTTTTCCAATACATATTAATCCGTGGAAAACCCATGGTTCCCAATGTGATAGCTATTGCGATCATATGACAAATTTAGTTCATGCTAAGATTATTAATTTTGCCGCTGCTGGAGAGTATGTACTGGTTTGTACTTTCAGCTAATAATTTACAAAACTAATCGGGAAATAGCTTAAGAAGTACTGTGTTTTGGGGTCTTACTAAGTTCGTTCGTTTGTTATTTCTTTGGTTCGATTCAGCAAATTGAACACTTGGGACATGAAACTCTACTACTCTTCTAATTAAGTGGATTGGCATCTTCTTCTTTCTCTGGCTCCAGAATAGACAATCTTTGTTAATTTTCTTACCTCACTTCAATTTCAGTAAAGCAATCCACTCCGCTATCTCGCGCTTCATTAAAAAGCAGCTGAGATACTTTGTCAAGGGGATCATCAATACAATCCCCATCTTCGTCACAGTCGCTGATGTCGGAAATGTCGAAATTGTCGAACACTTTGAGAATTGCCCTTTGGGTTCTAAGAATCTTGTAATTTGCTGGTGCTGAAAAATAATGTTTGCCCGCATTATTTATATGACTTTATTGAATTCTGCTTTACGGCAAAGTTAACACACCAAATTTTGCATCAACACACGCGCTGCAACTTTATTGTTTGCACCATCAGCACACGCGCTGCATAGGCAAAAGAACTTTATTGCTGAATAAAGTATTATTGTAGGTAATGTTTTGCTGCACCGGATACTGGTTCAATATTCCCGTCTGGAATATTTCCTCATGCGGTGTCAGCATTTATAGACTATATAGACTAATAGTGTAAGAACAATTTGTTGACAATAAAGAGACTTGTATCTCACAAAAAAAATATTTTTTTCAATCTTATTTTTATAAAAAAGTTTACTGCAACAATTACTTTCTCAAAGAAACATATCCCTTTTCACGAATTGTTGCCGTAAGGCAATACACTATTTTAACATTTTTTTTTTTTTTTATTGCGTTCAAAGTAAGTACTCGTAAATTTATTTGATTATTTTGTATAATTTAAACATGTTTTTGACTAAATTCATCTTTTTACTTATAACAATATAACCACGTTATTATTCACTTCAAACGTTGACGTACCTGTCATTTGTTGTTGTCCAGTGAGTTGGTCAGCGGTCTTTAAAATTATAATATCATAGTTTAGATTGTGTGAGAATAAAGTGCTGCCACTGTGTTTCTAGTTCCTTAAAAAAGCGTACTTTATTGATGTTGCTATGTGGCTAGACCTTCTATAATCCATATTTCTTTGCAATTTTCTCTTTACTTTTAAATGTCACTTACTCTTTCTACTTCGTTAACTTACTAATTATTGTGTATCCAAATAAAATTTGGGTAACCAAAAACTAGAAACAATTTAGACAGCTCATATATTAATGACTGAATAGTTGATGGACACAATCAATTTCACTTCGCAATATTTAGAGAAAGCATCCATAATAATCAAAAAAGTTTGTCGAAGAAAAAGAAAAAATCTAAATGAATCCGATCAAATGCAAGCTCCGATGGTGCCCATTTAGTTTAAACCTTGAACAAATTGATTTATCAATAGCTGGCCACCAAACCAGCCAACATTTTCATCCTTACTACTCCTGCGTGATTCTTATGCAGCAACTTAAGAACATCTCTTTGAAGTGAGATCGAAACAACAATTCTGTGCCCGTAAAGTACACAACCATCTTCAATAGCTAATTGGCCATCCGAATTGTAAGTACTCGAAAACATTTCTTAACACTCAATCCTGTTGCGTACTCACTTATACCATTTCCGTATTAACCAAATTATCTGCCACGTGAAAATAATTTATTGTAGTGCCCTCTACATTTGAGCCACCACCCCCAATGGCAACCTTGAAAGGCAATCTACATGGTCCATTCTTAAACCCTTTCTAAATGAAATTTTATACTTACCAGGTGTACCGGTATAAAGTGAGCGTCGAGATACAAATGTATCGATAGGGAACATTTATTGTGAACGGGTTTGACACCTGTCAAACATATTTAGTGTACATCAAGTCATTGGGCAAACATCATATTTTTTTTCATTTTGTACCAGGAAATGATGACTTGTTTTCCTTTGAAGAAAAGCGTTGCAGAATCACATTGAATGTTTGTCGAGGCATGCTCTATCAGAAGCAACGTGCAAAAGGTGGTTTCAACGGTTAAGAGATAACGTTTTTGATGTGAGAAATAAAGAACATGGAAGACCACCAAATTGCAAACAATATTGGAGAAAGATAACACTTTGAGTCAGAAACAAATGGCAAAAATGTTAAATGTTGCACAACAGACAATTTCTGACCATTTAAAAGCTATGGGAAAGATCCAAAAGTCTGAAAAATGTGTGCCACATGACTTGAATGAAAGACAGATGGAAAACCGAAAAACCATTTGTGAAATTTTGCTTCAAAGACGCGATAAAAAATCAGTTTTGCATTGAATTGTTACTGGAGATAAAAAATGGATTTATTTTCAGAATCCTAAACGGAAAAAATCATGGGTTAATCCGCGATAACTATCAACTTCGACTTCAAAATCAGATCGATTCGGCAAGAAAACAATGCTGTGTGTCTGGTGGGACCAGAAAGGTGTATCACGAGCTCCTAAAACCAAGTGCAATCCTTTTTGAACCATTTATTGATCGAAAAACGGGCCAGAATGGGACAGAAGACACGGCAAGCTAATTTTGCTCCATGACAATGCATATGCACACAAAACAAAACTGGTTCGGGATACAACCAAAACACTTGGCTGGGAGCTGCTACCCCACCTGCCGTATTTACCAGACTTGGCTCCTTCCGACTATCATTTGTTTTCATCGATGGGAAACGCATTAACTGAGCAAAAACTTCGAATCCTACAAGGAAGTCGAAAATTGGGTGACTCTTTGGTTTGCTTCAAAAGACGAACAGTTTTATTGGCGTGGAATCCATAAATTGCCTGAAATATGGGCAAAATGTGTAGCTAGCAATGGCCAATACTTTGAATAAAATGTTTTTTTTCTTTTCCATTGAAAATTATTTTCACAAAAAAACGCTCACTTCATACTTGTACACCTGGTATACTGTGACAACAAAATTGCCCATCTATGTACATAATTTTACAACAACAACTGCTCAATTTCTTTTTCTTGGATAAAAAATATCTTTAAGTGTCTGGTTATCAGGGCAAATAGTGAATTCTTGGCCATACAGATAGTAGTATGTTTCTGCCGTTGATAAAGTAATTGAAGCGAAACTAACTGGCATTTCTTTGTCATTCTCTAGATGACACAAAATAGCTCCGACGCTATAAGGGCTAGCATCAGTGAATAAAACAATTTCCTTATTAGGGTCATATTAGTTTAAAATTTGATTACTTAAAAGAAGAGTTTTATTCTTCTCAAAAACTTTTTCGCAATCAACCGTCCACAGATACTTTGTATCTTTCCTTAATAAGTTATATAATGGTTGAATCTGTGATGCTGGGTTTCTTTTGATTAGGTCTAGTTCCCTCAGAACACAGTGTTTGACCTAGATAATCAACGGTGTCACAAACAAATTTACACTTCGATGTAGAACTTCGAAAAGATTGCGTTCACAATCGGCAGCAGTTGCACCTCCAACTAAGATATTATCTAAATAACAAGCCACATTCTTCAGTCCTTGAAGAATGCGATCAATGACGGACTGGAATATAACCGGTGAACTGCTTATTCCGAAAAGACCTTTAAGGGTATTTATACCTAAGAGCTTCTGTGTATTTTTTATCAACGAAAGTTGCTGATATGCACCCTTCAAATCAATAATGTAGAAGTGCGAACAACCTGACAACCCTGCAAGAATATCCTCAATATGAGGTAGTGGATAATATTGAGTTTCAATACACTTATTTAGTGTCACTTTACAATCAACACAGATTCTTATGTTACCGTCTTTTTTTGGCATTACTTCAATGGGGATGTCCCATTGACTAAACTCAACAGGAACTAAAATTCGTTCCTTTACTAAACTTTTCAACTCAGTTTCCACCTTTTCACGATGCTTGGTTACTTTTCAATACTACTTCTGCCTCATATTCCAGAATCGGATGGATTAGCTCGGGTTCTCCAACTTGGATATAGCCTATCAATCCAGGTACGTCCCATCAAACTCCTACGCGGCACATCTCTAGCAACAACCACAATAGGCAACATCTATTCGCGACCTCTAAAGCTCACTTCCACTTCTAACCTACCAAGTTCACATAATGTAGAACCTGTGACTGAACAAAGATTACAATTTGTTATTTCTAATTTACATTTTTTGAAAATATTCCTTTTCACTTATCTCCATACAAAGCAGCTGTCCACTTGCCATTATTGTGACCACTTCATCTTTATTAAAGATACTCACAGTGTTGACGCTTTTGACCTTCGCTATATATCGACACTTTTTATTACAGCCATTCTTTTGATGGACATTGGAATTTCTTGTGTCCACTGCTCCTACAACGACATCAACTAGTTTTGCTATAACTATTCGCACTTCTGCAGCTTCTTCTTTGCGATAAATCTGAACCCACCGTTGCTGAACGTGATGTGTTATCATGAAGTACAGTTGGAATTTTTTGCCGATGAGGCGAAATTGCGCGCATTGTGAGACACTGGTTGAATTACACGTGATGCGTTATACGAAGCCTCCACATTCAATGCCTATTGGCACACTTTTTCGAAAGTTAATGAGTCATAACGTAGAAGCATTTCCTGGATCTTATCACTTTTAACTTCGACAATAAATCTGTCCGCCAAAGCTTCGTCGAGGATGAGAGATTTGTACTTTTGCTAGACGGTCGTCCTCTAAGAAATCTCCAAAACGACATGTATGGGCTGCAGATTTGAGGCGCACAATAAATTCGTTTAACGATTCACCGTCTTCTTGATATATTTTATTAAATTTATATCTTTCCCTTTTTTTATTATCAGAAGAGAAGCGTTTCTTAGAGCCTGTCTACACTTACCTACCCACGACCCAAAAAAATTTGAAAATCTTATTCCGTTTGAGTTCGGTTGATTTGTTCTAAAGGAGGGCCTAAATACTCAGTGAGACAATCATTCATGTAGATTCGTTTGTTGCTACTGTATTTTCTGATGTCGGCACCATTGCAGTTTTTGCTATTCGCACCGAAAATGTTAATTATTGTAATTCTGGCTCCGTTTTCACCCATTTTCTTTATGACATCGTTTTTCCTCGAGAGTATGCTTATGTTTTCCATTTTGGATCTCTTCACGTAGCGTGGAACAATATCTTCTGGGTTGAATTGTTTTTCTATTACTGTTGTTAATACTTTGTTGAAGATAAATCTGTATCCGTTGTGGGAAGTAGTGTCGTGCATAGTTAAGTACAGCGCGGACGAAGGAAAATCAGGGAGGAAAGAAAGTGAGGTACCAATGAACGTTGGTTTGAAATGTTTGAAAGTTATAATGACTAGTTAGGCAGGACATTCCATAAGTGAGTTGTACGGCTTAGGAACGTATCACGATATTTTAGAGTACGTCCGAATGTGGGTTTGAGGGTGTACCAATGAGAATTCATAGGAAGACGATTGTTACGGTTAAACGTTTGAAGGATCGAAATGCTACTGGCATTGTGCTCTGGAAGCGTTAAGTTCCACTTTGTTGATAGATCTCCGATTGGTTATGCTATTATTATCGGAATCTAATGAGCTTAGCGTAAACTGCCTTTCCCGTTCTACAGCGAAAAATCAGGGTCGTGAGTTCAGGAACAAATATGAAAAGAGAGTACTGTTGTCAGCAAAGGAATATATTGGATTAAAAGTAGCAGGCAAGAGCTCGTTGATGTAAATTAAAAATCCCTGGGGCGCACCAGCATTTTTTTTGTGAATATCACACTTGAAACCATCCAAGACAACTTGAATTCCGAAAGGTAATTACTAATCCATTGAAAAAAGGAGTCGTCCATCCCAAACGCATGCATTTTCGACAAAAGAGCCTGGTACCAAATTCTGTCAAGAGTCTTAGAAATATCAAGTGCAACTATCTTCCTTTCAACAGATTGATGTAGGCTTCGGTTCCACTTTTTGGTGAAACATGTCATGAAATCATCAGTGGACCCATCGCTACAAAAACCATAGTGCCGGTCACTAAGGAAAGTTCGTTTTTCGAGATATTTCATAAGCTGATGGTTTATCACCTTTTATGAGAAGAAGATTTATCTTTTTAAGGGACGGGCTGGACAAATACTATTTTCCATTAGCTTGGAAAGTCTCCTAAAGAGTAGGATTGATAAAAAAAGCTCACGCAATGGTTTTGCCAACGTGAAAGAACACCTTTTCAGAAGAAGAGGAGATATACCATCTGAACCCGCGGATTTGTGAACACGAATGTAGTAGATTTAATATTCGACGCAGTCAAGTGCAGGCGGGGACAAAGCTCCATCCGGAAGTATTAAACTGGTCGCAGAATGTGCAGCAAGCAGATTGGCCTTGTCCAAAGAGCTGAAAGCTGGAATATCGTTTTAAATGAGCATTGGAATGGAGGATTAGGAAGAATTTCTAATGCCTATGATGAAAGACTAAGCATTTGTACTACCTTTCTGGCATTGTAGTATTTTTTGCCTCAATTTTTGGTCGCATTAGAGTTTCACATGCTTAAGAAAGGCGTTGCAGTCATTCCTGACTCTTTTGAACTTTTTTCGATTTTCCTTTTAGGACTTGTAGGACCAAAAAACATTTTTCTAACTTTGACATCCTCTTTACAGCTCGAGTCGTACTATCCCGTGAGGGATAAAGCATCTCATTCCAAAGCGAGTAATATCTGTGATCATATTAGCAGCGGCGTCCACGTCGTTATCGAGGAAACGTAGAGACCGATATAATTCCTAAAGAAGCTGTTAAGTCCGCTTCAATTGGTTTTCTCGTTTTGGGATACGGTTCTTTTACGAGTCTTTTCTCTAACTGTGTGATCGCTGTACGAGATTTGACACAGTGGTCCGACAAGCCTAGGGAAGATAGCACATTGACCTGGTATTTGTCAAGGTGCGAAGTTAAAAACAAGTCCAGAGTGTTGTCGGTATAACTAGCAACGTACGCTCATTTACAAGTTGTTTTCCGCAGAAAATATCTTAACACATCGTCCTTCGGGTGTTGCTGTCTAATATATGGAAGCCACCCACAACAACACACACATTAAATTGAAATCCGGAATGGAACAGGAACATTGTAGTGGAATTTGGTAAGCTACATCACTACGCACGTAAATGCGAAAAAAAATAGCAGAACAATTGCATTAATTCGTAAATTAAGATCTGAGTGGTCTGCGAGAGGGTTTGTTCCTGTATTTCACTAATTGCCAGAGCAGCTGGCCTGTATTTACAGACGTGGAGCTACGCAGAAATGTGATTACTTCTTAGCCTGCAATAAAAATTAGTGGATATAGCACTCCAAATTTCAAATCATTACAAACACCGACGATGCTAAGCACACTTCCCTTTTTTTTCGCGCGAGGAACGAATTTCACGACTGCACTCATCGATGGTCCTCTCGGCACCGGTTTTAGTACCGCAACGATCTTTGACTTCTTCAAATCAATAAGCACATTTCCGGATGATAGAATATTATTAAAAAAATTTGCGTTGACACATCTTAGTGTTTTCCCGAAATTATTAATAAATTCAGAAGGCAGAAGGCGATGGTTACTTCCAGTTCGGTAATGGTGAAAGCTCGATAGTATCCAAAGTCTAGAGGGGTCTCATTTTTTAGCTCCATTAATAATCTCAACAATCCGATTCGCAATCAGGACTGGATTAATTTTAAGTTGGTGTGATAGAAAGTAATTTGATCTTCCAAGCCTCCCTGTTTGCTCGGGTAAGGTCCAAGGTTTGTGTTATTTTTACCCACTTTTCTTTTCGTATATTGTCTAAAGAATGTAAGAGTTTCTTCCCAATTTCGGTATCACTACTCTTATGAAATTCCTGATTTAGTCGGTCACCATCGACACTCTAGCCAGGAAAGTATTCTATCTTATAACCGCATGGGATGTGTTTCTTTGCTATGGGTATTATCATGCCAACAAAGCGCTCATAGTTCTTGGCAGTCGGAGGAATCCAGCGGAAATTGGAGTCGAAAACTTTGATGCAGTCTTGCCATCGCGACTTTTAAAAGGTCCACCTTGGCCACCAAAGGGACCTTTATCTCGGTTTCTAGGACAACTGGATGGTGTTGGATTCGACAAAAACCAGGTGAGATCCATCTTTATACTTGTTATTTACTTTCGGCCCAATTGAATGAAGCGAAGCACAGATCTGAGTTTTAGTCGCTGTTCCAGCGTTTAGTGTGAAAGGTTCCTTTGCTTTTTGGCATCGAAGATAAGTGTCATACGATTTACAGAAGCCTAGTCTGACGCCCTTTTCGTCATCCACTTAGAACCTACATATAGTGTGGTGACTATTAAAATCTCTCACTTATCAATATCCAGTGTCCCGTGTAAATTTTGACACTTTGCTTTGCTGATACCTTCAATATTTAATTGACAGATACGGATAGAAGGTTCTATATCTCTAAAGCGACGCTGAAAAATGCTGTTTATGGGAGTGTGCAAAGATACAGATTGTATATGAGAGTTTGTGGATATTAATATGTTAAATGCTAATGAGTTACTACTTGTTTCAATTACCAGGAGTTTGGTTCTCATTGAAAATGTTCGGCATCCAAATGTGAATAGACTTTTAGCATTATCCAGATTGTAACGCGAGGAGCTTGTCTATTATTCGCACTCAAGTATGCCCGATGAATAGAATGTCTGCAATGTTTGCCCAAGACGGGAGAGGGTTAATAATAGAGAAAACAATCCCCTTAAATTCGTGTGAAATATCTGATGTTCCTAACTATGTGAACACCTATATCAACAGTCTGATAGGTTGTTATTAGTGTAGTTTTAGGCCAGGTAGGTACACCATCGACTAGATATTTCTCAAAGGCTGTTCTTGAAGAAAACCCAAGAGCTTCAATTTTCAACATTTCTTTTCTGCTTTTAAGCTCGCATATGACAGGAATCATGTAGATGATCTTTATTGAGCAACGCCCATTTTTGACATGCCTGTCAAACTATCCATGTGGGTAGGGTGGCACTGAAAATTACTCTTTGCTCCATAAATATTGTATCTGTATATGGAGGCATTTAGTTTAATGCGTTGTTGAAAGAAGTGCGAGGGATTCACAGACCAATAAAAGGGGCAGAATACTTCTTCTAATATATTCTAACGACCTTAATATTACAGAAAAAAGAGCGAACTATCACTAGAGCGTTTGCAGCTATTGAAGCGGAAGCTATAACAGTGGTTTAAGTGGAAAATAATATTCAACACCAACGGCTCGGATGGCGAGCCACAATAACAAACTATCCCTTGTTCCTTCCGTAAATTCAAACAATTCAGACAAGGAATCACTCGGCAACTAAGAAACAAATTCCTCATACCAAAAACAAGGATTTTTGAATAAGAACCTCACCACGCTAGTCCTACTACTACTAAATGGATGGAAATACCCTTGGTTTCTTCGGGAACTAGTCGGATAAACACGATGGCAAAACGTAAGATCTAGCTTGCGTGTAGATTTTATAGGGTGATTCATCGTGAGGTTTGATTTATTTTTATTATTCGTTAAAAGAACAATTCATGGCATATGCTTTTAGAAATTGATATCATGTAAATGTTGGTCAAAACTACGTCTGAGGTGGTCCATTCGGAAGGCCCAATTTTGGGCGACTCCATCGAGCATAGCGACTGGTATTTCGCGGATAACACGAGTAATGTTGGCTTCCAAAACGTCAATCGTAGCTGCCTTATTCCTGAGGACCTAACATATCCCCAGAAATAGTCCAATGGTGTGATATCGCACGGTCTAATCGGCCAATTTACCGCAGCAAAACGTGAAACTAAGTGCTCACCAAAATTATTTCTAAACAAGTCCATTGTTTTACGCGCTGTATGGCTCGTAGAGCAGTCTTGTTGAAACTAGGGCTCACCGCAACCATGTGATTGAATTTCAGAACGCACATAGTCCGTTAACATTGAAGGTAACATTCTGATTAGCTCATAAGCCACACCATAACGTTATTTTGAATAGATGTAATGGTATGTTTTGGTACTCTTCGAGTTGTTCATTAGCCCAAATATGGCAATTTTGTTTATTAACGTATCCATTGAGCCAGAAATGGGCTTCATCTGAACCAAATTTCACGATAAAACACCGGATTTTCATTGAGTTTTTCCAGAGCACATTCACTGAAAATATGACGCAAATTCAAGCCGCTTAGCTTCAATTCTTGCACAAGTTGAATTTTTTACACTTTCAGGGCGAGATCCTTACGTAAAATATACCAAGTTGTCGAATACGCCAAGCCAAGCTGCTGAGAACGACGACGAATCGATTCGTCACAGTCTTCGCGTACAATTTCAGCTACAGCTGCTATAGTCTCTTCACTATGTGCTGGATGTGGTCTAATCGGTCGAGCATCATCCACTAATGTAAACTGGGACTCAAATTTGCAATTGTATTGGTAATAGTGGTCGATCATGCGCACCGTAAGTTCCTGGAATCGCCCGAAAAACATTTTTTACAGAACGTTGATTTTCGTAAGACAGCTGAACAATTTGGAGACGCTGGTGTGGTGTAAGTTTTTCCATGATAACTTGCCAAACAACACTGAACAAAAATGGTAAAGCATTTTGATAGGAGTCACGCGAGATCTGTCAAATAAAGCCTATTGAAAACCAAACTTCACGATGAATCATCCTATATTATATTTGGCGAGCTGATTCAGCGGTAAATAATATCTGAATGTCTGAATCTAAGGTAATACAACTTTCTCCAGGGGACGTTGAACTTAAATGAACGGGGAAAGTTGTTGATTGTCGAATTAGTAGCAGGGTATTCCGTCATATAATCTTGAAATTGTGTTGTGAAGGACTATTAACCGAGTCTGCTAGGCATTCTACAGTCAATTGCTAACTTGGCTACTCTTATACTTAAAAGTTCAACTTAATAACTCATATGCCGGTGGTGTCCTTTCTAAAATTCTTTAGCGCGCATTTAGTGGAAATATGTTAGTTCAAATACCTCCCGTAGCGCTTGCGTAAAAACTATGAACTTCTAAGCTGTTAAATTCACCAGTGCACAAACACAAACATTGGCAATGAACCTTCCTCCCACGTAATCTGGTCTTCTTTCCTAAAATCCTAGCATGTCACCAACGAAAAAAAAAGAAAATACTCCACCGTTCCTTAATCCGATTTAATTTACCTTTCCTGCGTCAACCTACTCCTATTCGTAACCGCAGACGAAAATTGCTGTCCTTGAAAATAAATTCTCAGTCGACCAGCGCTTGTCTAGTATGTGGACCCCTTGCTTTGGCTGGGTAAGTTCGTTTTTACGAAAAATTATTGAATTGGCGTTCAGACGTTGTCGGACCATGAATATCCACTCCACTAACACCACCCGATTTCGGTGTATTAATGAACGTAATCACGAGCTAAAGAGAGAACGACAAACGGGATTACTTCCTTTAATCGTTCCATTGTCCACTTAATAAGGGCGACCGCCGTCCGCCACCAACCAAGCCCACATAAAGCGACACACCCACATACTCGTACACACATTTCACAGAAATTAAAGAAAAAAAAAACCTCAAGAAGATATCAACTTAATTTGTGCAATCGCTTCACACTTACACCCTAAGTTCATTTTAGTTAGCAGCATTAACAGCACAGAGAGTAGAGACATCCTACCGTCTCCACACACATAAGAGTGCCAAAATGAAAAGGAACTCCGACAGCCCTAGTCTGGACTTGTCTGCTGGAATACGAGTATATGCCGTAATTTATAGAGTACCCTCAGATCATTAGCTTTTGCATGGAGCCCAGTGGGATGTTCAATCCTTGGATAGGTATCCTCGTCGATCCAATTTTTTTTTTTTTTTTTTTTTTTTTTTTTTTTTTTTTTTTTTTTATTCTGATTTCTCCATCAAGGCAATGAATTTTTCTTGTCTTGTCCTTGGTGTAGATTTTCTAGTATCATAATATCTCCTCCACCTTACTATGTATCGGGAGCGAGATCAAAATCGGAATAGTTTTATGCGATTGGGTGGTGAACAGTACCAGGATCCTTCCTCTTTTATGGTTCCATTATATACTGTTTCGTTGTCACAATGTTGCGGTGAATATTTACATCCTTTTTTATTTTGTATCATACGCAGATAAAAGATACACGCTAACCGAACTCAGTAACAAGAGAGGGAGAGATGTTTAAAGCTACAATGAGTGGTGACGATGTTGCATCATGAATTTTCCTTTCCTGTAGCTTCTAAGAAGATCCTTTTTTATATGCATCTCTGATTGTATGAATCAGGAAGTGGAAAAAGAAACTATACGAATACGATTACGGTTACGGTTACTGTTACGACTACAGATACTCTGATGCACAGCATACTTGTGTCCTTATTCTGTGCATGTAACTTAAATCTTGTGGAAAGTCGAAAATACCCCAGCAGATAGCGGAAGGACTCTTCGTCTAGTTTTGCGATTTATTTTTTATTTTTTTAATTTTTTTTTTTCATTTTGCGTTGTTGTCCTTCCGTCGGGATTAAGAACGAATACTTTTGCAAGTTTATTTTTACCATTGTTTCGTTCTTTATGCACTTGGTTGTATGTACGAGTATGTACAACATTGTCGTTGTTGGTTCATTGTTTGGGTGAGAAAATTTACAGAGGCACCCAGGATCTGGAGAATGAAATGGAAGGAAGGTTAACTTTAGTTAGCCACAGTTAGTTAGGGCATCCAGCCACAAGCAAGGTAGTGGTGCTCCATTAGGAATTAGACGACATGGGAATAGGTGTTTCACTTGCTCCTTGTTTTGTTGTTCGTCGGTGTGAAGGTGGTAGTAGTAAATTTTGTGACCAATAGCCTTGTTGCGGGGAGACTTAATTTGTTCGAGCATTAAAAAGGTCATTTCGGACTTTGTGGGGAAGTGACGTTGAAGTGTTTTATTGCCGAGATAGGACGGTTTATGTGTGAAAAAGAAAAAAAAAAAAAAAAATCCTGGGAGAGTTTTATGAGGGAAACTGTCTCCCTTTGGCACTTACTTTTGTTTGCATGCATAAATCCTAATAAATTGTATAAGCGATATTAGAGACAGATGCTGAGGGCACTCTTTGCCAGCCGTCTGGTTCTGGTTGGCAAACTGGTTGGAAGTCAGCATTAGTCTGAGGCTAATGATAGTATCAGCAGCAAGGAGGAACCTAATGTCCGAAAAACAGGTAGATTCGTCGGTGCATGACATATGTAATTTCATACAGTGTTAAGCACAGGGGGAAACATGTGAAACGTAGTGTCTAAATATTCTATCATTGTTGCAAGAATATGGTTCATGGTTATCGTGTTCATGGTTCTGAAGACTGGAATGATAAGTTCGAGAAGTTTATCGGTCTCTGAATTATTCTAATCAACAAAGGCACATTGCTTGTCTAACGAATATAGATCTCATCAAAAAGCTCTAAGCCAGATTGACTGCATTGCAAATGTCAAGTTCCTCTTACTTAATCCAAGGAAACCGTGGAAGCATGCTGTTTAAACTCAGCTTTATTGCCAACATTTTCGGGATCTTGTAGCAACCAGATGCCTTCTCAGCTTAGTAGTGGGAATAATTAGCAGCTTCGAGAACACAACAATGGGCGATCACTAGTGATATTTAAAAAAATATTCTCACAAACGTAAGACAGGGAGGTATGTCAGTAATACGCGATCAAACGCTGCAGATGGTTATAGGCAGAAAATTGGGGAAGGATCGAAGAGCGTTCTTCATTTATCATGCAAGTCACATTAGCTTAAATGGCAGAGGAGACCTGTGCTGTAAAACAAGAGGTACACTGCATTGTAAAACACCTTAATTACACGTGCACCGAATAGGTGCCATAGTACGACCATTGACGTCTTTACCAACAGAGCTAGTCCATTGTACTGTATGTAGCCTTTTACTTTACTGAAATTTTACAGCCCTTCTTAGATGAGTAAATGCCTCAGTGATGAAGTGGCTATAGTACCGTCACCAACCATATCAGCGCCGAGTACCTGCTGCTTGATGCCAACGTAGGTCAGACATTCACATATATAGTGCTCCGCGCTATTTTCATCACTCTTAAACCAGCTTCGCAGGAGCAAAAGTTGTTTAGCGCAACCTAGGTGCTTAGTAAAAGCGTAGTGCCTATTGCAACTCTAGTAACCAGTCTTTTCTTCTGAGGGAACGCGAAAGTCACTGACAAATTAGAGGCGTCTAGAAATTTTTGCCAATATCCAGGAGAGTCATACCATATGCAGTTTTGCTTACGTAAAACCTCACAATCAATGGAAGTCCTAACAGAAGGCGTAAGCAGTCCTAACACAATGGACCCAAACATGACCCAGTGAATTTAGATTTCTGATTGCGTTCAGAGAAAACTTGCCTTGATCCAACGGACAGCATAACTACATAATCTGCATGTGGTTGAGCACGACAGAACTACTAAGAGCGTTAATTAGTGAGCCTAGCGACATGCAACATGGCAGTAGAAGCAGGACGTCGCCTTGCAGGCAACCACTGTTCATATTGGCGGTAATTAAGGTCCTATTCACCACCATTGCTTTTATAAAAAAACAAAAAATAGACAGAGATGTTGTTTGCCTGAATTACACATGCGATATCGAAAGCATCCTCACGGTCGAAGAAATTTCCCAGCATGAATTGCTACTTGAAGAAAGCGCCTTTTCTACTGCACACAAAATTGGTAGGCACATTGCATCTTAGACAGAGGATGAATTTGCAAAGCAACTTTGTAGACAATGAGCTTAACAATTTTCTCCATGTTGTCTAACACGAAGGAAGTCAGACTTACAGATTTTCGGTATAAAGGCTAGATGTGGAGATTCTCGTCGGAGTTATCAGCAGCTGCTCTATACCTTTTTGCCATCTGCCGACTTGAACCGATCAAAAAAGTATCACATCGCTCTGAGGTTAGGTGGAGCATTAACCCAATGATCTCCTACTTGTGGCGTTTCCAGCTGGTTTTCCGTGGATTCCTCCACTTCAATAAGGCCGAGACCTCACATCTGATTATGAATTCGATGTATCAATAGTCTGACGTGGAGAACTCCGATAGTACTTTCCAGTTGATAATCTTATTAGGGTGCTTATGGACAGCGTTTAGTCGACTACTTACAGTTCTACATTGTTCATAACCAGGTCAGACTATGGCAAGAAAGGCAAGAGATTACTGCCTTTTTCGTTACATTTGCTGGTGCCCTAAAAACTATTCTCAGCATTCGCAGCATCACAGTATTCAATGAGTTTGGCTAGGTACTACCTTTAGTGGTGGCGGTTGTATCGAATCGTATGGAAAATAAGCTGATGTATTGTAATAATGTATTTTGTCACTCCGCTCTGTTCGTTTCGTAGCTTATGTCTGCAGAAACGAAATCTTGCTTGCAAAATTGGCCACATTTAGATGGTGTGAAAGAATTCTTCACGAAAAGAAAAGTTTTCGGTCTTTCCGATCGCTTGTCTGTTTGAATGCAAACCTCATTCCGATTGTTGTCATTGCAAGCCTTCCAATTCGTAGCCTCAGAAAGGGGATAGCGGGGTCTTTATAGAAGAGCCAGTTTCGTCCTCTTTGGCATTTCAAGTTCTATCCACACGAAATAAAACTTTTTCTGATTGGAACACTGGTTTCGACCGAATCTTGTGAACAGGGAAAGCTACCACCAAAGATGTTTATCAGTGGGAATTTCACAGCATCAATTGTCTTCGATCAGAACTTCAACCTATACTGGTTGTAGCATGGATATGGTTGCTTCGTTTGAATTCTATCTACTAGAACCGTCTCTGTTGGTTATAGCGCTCGTGTTATCCGTGCATTGTGCTCATGAAAAACCATCGATAGAGTGGATTTGGCATTGTTCATTTAGGAAGAACAGATGCGCTTTCACTTCCGTAACATTGGTCGATTTCCGTGGGGTCACTTCCACCAACACGTCACCACTGAAGCAGTGAGACTTTTAGCACTCACGTCTTCGACACTCTTGCCTTCTCTTTGCACCACAGTTGGCCGAAACTGTGACATATACAACGGTAATTGAAGTGGAGAATAGGATCATCAAAGCTTAATTCATCAGAATTAACCTGACAATTGCGCAACCGTCCTCATGGAAGATAGATTCGATACTACCCAAAAATTGTTCAACAAGTTGCAGGACTAGACTTCCTTTCTGCAGAGCTATTTCAGGCAGCTGGAGGTGGCTTAGTGAAGATATGGTCGGAGAAAAATTCCCTCCTCAAAATTGTTTTGAAATAGTATCCACTAAACTGGTCTCCTCAACATTGCCTATATGAACCTGCCTGCAAACGCCAACGACTTGCCTGTCGTTGTGAAATGATGATAGAAAGAACTCGTTGCTCCGTAAAGATCGAAAGAAAAGAATTGGACACTAGTCGCCTGAGATACATAGCTAGGACATGTTGAGTGAATGGATTTTAACATTCAAGATCAAAGGGTATTCATTTCAATCCTAGAAAGATACTTCTAAAGTGGAGCGCACAAGTGAATGGGTACCAGAAACATCTTGGAACACGCAATTGTAATACGTTTAGGAGAGATTTGTTGGCTAAGGCTCAGCTCCACTCCGGAAGTACATATCTACAAACATACGAAAGTAGGAATCAGTTAAATGAGAAAACCTTAATCAACATGGCAAACATCAGAGGAAGGCATTTTCCAGTATTTGGAGAGCAATGTCGGCTTAAGTACTCCCAATTTTTTTGCCTTCTTTTGGCAGAAGGTTCTTCACATTTTCTTTATTTCATAATGAGTTGTGTACTGCTAATAGAATGATGTACCTCCCAGTAGTGGGTTTATAAAAATGAAAGCTTAAATCCCCTTATCACCGTTATTCTTAAGCCATTTCTATGTGAATTAGAGTCTGATGCTCATCATCCAACAGCCATCGTAAACATCTGAAGAAGATCATTTAACAGCTTTAAACTTACTCAAGAAGTCATTCTTTAAACATTACAACCCAATAAATTAGACTCTCACGGATAATATACTACGAGACGGCCATGCTGAGTCATATTTCCCAAAAACCAAGCCATGAAAAGTCGTCCACAAACAATAAAAACCAACAAACTTCTACGAAAGATTATAGTAAAGAAGAGGGCCAACAATAACAACAGCTGAACGGAAATGTAAAACGAATTGGTTGCGTCTTAAAGTTCTAACCGCTGAGTGATTTCTCTGCTCCAATTATCATCACCAGCCAACAACAATAGTACGGCTACTAAGGTACTAAGGAAGTGCTCGTACTCCGACCTCGTACCGCCAACTGCAATAGAAATAAAGACGTCACTCTCTCGAGCAAAAATGGGAATGGCAAACCAAGCAATTTCTGGGCAATGAATTGACCCCATCTGCAGCTGTAAGTTTGATTCCCATTTCGGTTCGGGCAGGAACTGCTTGTTAATCTCCTCCTCTTGGGTAGATTGTTTCTGACTGAAGGCAGCAGTGGATGGACAGACTTTGCTTCAGTACTCCAAATGCATTGTTCATCTTCAGATACTGAACACGGCTAGGGTGTTACCAAAGAATGTGTATGTTTGTGTTCCCTTGAATTGATTAAGTGCGCGAATCAGCAAATAAAGCATTCTCAACGGAGTGGCCAGCCAAGTCTATTAGTGGAGGAAGGTTAGAGGAAATCTTCATCAGACCATGGCCACGAATAGATTGAAAGTGAAATTTTCCATTTACCAGTTTCCATTGTTCGATATTCCCCTTGGTTACTGCATGTAGTTCACCACAAACCAAAAAGCTAGTGTTTGAGGTTATGGCAACGCAAAGACGGATTATGGCCGGGAATTCGATAGTTTCACATTCAGCTCTTCGTTTGCGATTGTGGTCGATTTAAAGTAGCGAAAGCAATTAGCGAGGTTTTCGCAGTTTTCGCAGTTCGTTGGGTCTAATCGGATGATGATTAATGTGTGGCGGGCATGTGACGCGGTAGTTCGCTGGACATTGAACTGGAGTATTTCTTGAAAGTAAAAATGCTTCAACCGAATCAGCGCTGGATTATGTCATGGGAGTGCTTCAGAGTATGATGTACGATGTGGGAAATGGGTAACCAAGACACTGCCAGTTCGCATGTTGGCATGCACTTGAAGGAATCGTATTCAACAGTTGGTAATGGTAATGTCGTTTAATGTTTTTGGTATGTAGTGCTCGAGAAGAGGTGGTGATTCTAATGGAATTAATCGTCCATAAGTAGAAGTTGTTCTTATTTTAACTAAAAGGGTTTGTAGCTGAAGCCAAAGGTATAGTTACATAAACTAATGGTGCAAAGGTTTGGTATGGACCAAGGCCTGGTCACCTAATTCAATACTTTATTCGTTTTATCATTCTGTATATAGAGAAAGGAGTCGCTATGGTAACATCTGTTTCATAGACAATAGTGTATGCGTGATCGGCTTCAGACGTCGTTGTACTGCTTGGAGGTAGGCGGAAGATGGGATATATACTCATTCCCATACTAGCGGTACAAAGATAAAATGAAAATAGTAAGAAACAACGGCATCATGGAAGTAAACGTATATGAATCCAATACCTTGACGTACAGCGAAAAAGAATGTGGAACATCGGCATAATGACGAGTAAATGTTAAGAACTGGAAGATTCTCGATTGGAAGAGATTATACTGAACTCATTCAAATCACAGTCCCATTTTACCAAATACTTTTTTATTAAGAAAGAACGGCCATTAATCACATGTGGATATCGAACGAAGACGGATCAATCAACAATAATGCGCGAAATGGAGAGTAAGATATGCTAAAGTGTTCAGGAGACCTGCACAGAAGAAAACAAGGAACTTTCAAGACTTAGCCAAGATTTAAAACAAAAAGCGTCTCCGAAGATGGTAACTGGCATGTAGTCGTTTGGCCCCTCATGGTTTTAGTTGTTTGGGGGTTGTGCGTCGCCGTATCTTCCCTACGACGAAAAAACCAAAAGATTCCGAAACAAAAACAAGTTTTGGTATGTATGTATGATATGTATGACCTTACTCTTGATGGAGAGCAAACGACACAAGAACAACTACCTTGAAATATGCAAGTGAAATGTTCTGACCATTAGCAACACACATGGAGCCGAACAAATAGCAAAGATCCTTAATTGTTATCATGCTAATGTCACTGCCATCCTGACCATGGGATGGGCTGAGAAAAACGGGAGACTGTGACATCAACTACGACGATTCCTACAGAAACAGAAACAATGCTGGTTCATGTGCATTTTTTCATCATACGCGTCAGAGTTAGCCAGGATATCTTGAGTTTCCCACAAGTTGAGGGAGCGTCTCATGACAATCCGCATCAGTTCAGCTAATGTTTTTCTAAATTCGGTGACGTAAACTTATTTTCCCATATTTCCCTACAGAATATAGGAAAGACGATGCCACCATAGAATGTTTCCACAAGCTCCTTGACAAGATATGGTATATGAGCAATGAAAATTAGGAAAGTTGGTAACCATAATTTTCACGAAACGGACTTAGGCTTAATGACACACACTGTTTCCTCATCTCAATTTACACTGTACAAAATAACCATTTGCAATCGACTTTAGGTATGCCATCAGTATTGAGGACGTCCGAAGCTACATCTGCATCAAGTACCGACAACCAGTACCATCGCTACTAACGTGCTATTAGAGTCGATGCAACTGATTTCCTGGGTTTCACCCGGCCACCACTAAAAAGTCCTTGATTTGATGAAAAATACCAGTAAGCACGCGTAAAAATGGACAAGCTCATGGCTTCTCCAGAAGAAGAAAAAAGAGCACGTGAAGCAGGCGATCGAAATAAAGTTCGGAAGTTGTATCAACATGTACGGAAACCTGTAGAGTTGTAGATGAAGATTTTGTAGTAGGTTTTTCCTGGTCAGTAAGATTACCATGTCTGTCATGCATGTACAAAATTTAGCAAAGCATTACACTGAGATCGAGAAGATTACGTACCTTACGAAGTATTGGCGACAATGTTGGGCTTATAGTAAATGTTTTGCGTTCAGTAGAATTATGAAAGGCAATCAGATGCTTATCAGTGGAGGAAAAACTTTCTTGCCACGAGATATGATAACAACAACCGATTGGTGAAACGAGTGCCGTATATAGTGAACAAATAAAACAGAGAGTTCTAGACACAGGACATTGGTAAGCTTTATCTTTTTCTTAGGCAGGTCCACACATGATGTGATTCGAAGTATACAGAAAATGACGAAGAAATATCGCGAAGTTTTAGAAGATTTACATATCGCCCTCATCGACTTGGAGAAGGAATTCGACAGAGTATCCGGAGTTTTTATATGGACAGAGCTAAGATTTCGAAATGTACCCGAGCCATAATAAAGCAGGCTGTTGGAAGCAGATTAAGTCAGGTTGTTGGAAGAGAGTTGGTGGCAGATGAGTCCGTCAAGAACAGCACTCACATCCCCGAAGCGGATTACTGGCTCCAGTATTTGGTCCGTCTCCTTTTGTCTTAGGGGTCCCAAAAGGAGCCTGGCCCTCCAGGTTGGGGGTTGTGCGTGGTGTTAAGTACCCAACAACGTAAAAAATTATTTGTTAAAAAGCAACCAATAGCCTCGGATAAGGACGGATTCACGACTTTCGGATCTGCACGTGGAATGTTCGGACATTGAACAGGCAGGTAAGCGGAAGTCTTAGGCAAGAAGTCTTAAGCTTTCAACACGTGAGTGAACGCCTTATAAAAATTCGTATTAAAGGTCAATTCGCTAACATCAGACTTATATGCGCTCACCCAGCAATGTCCGATGTAAGAGGTGTCTTCGATTTGGTTATATTTTTTGCGGTGTTGGCAAACATGTGCCAAACATATGTTCTCAGTTATAGGTATATAGCATACTTAGTTTGTTTTTGACAGATAGAAAGGTTAGACGTATTTTGGTGTGCTCGGCGATTTTCAATTATTACAAAAAATGGAGCAAAGAATTTGCATTAAATTTTGTGTAAAAAATGGAATCAAGTGCTCTAGAATACTTGGCAGTGGCATACCGTGAGTCTGCTATAAGTTAAAAAGATGTTTACAAGTGGAACAAGCCAGTGACGAATCTTGCTCTGAACGCCCCAGCACATCAGCATAAGATGATAACGTCGAAGATTTAAAGAAAATTGTTTTGGGAAATCGTTATTTATTTCTTTGCTTAATACGGGCGGAAAAAATCTTTGAGCAGGAAGTCTATAAGGGGACCAATACGGTTTTCGTAAATCACTGTCAACAATAGGAGCAAGAAACTCGATAATAACTAGAGCTCGACATGCAATACAGGGTAGAGGCTGTAAATTATGCACCAAGAAATATTGCGCCATCATAACCCTAGACGTGAAGAACACGCTCAACACGGCGAACTAGTAACGTCTTTATCAAATACAAATACCGAACTACATATCTCCGTAAAATGATAACGAGCTTAAATTGAATGAGAAAATTTATGGCAATGTGCCACAAGGCTCGGTTGTAGGCCCCTTACTATAGAACACTATGTTTTATGTAAACATATTCACACAAATTCCAAGTGAAGCGTCGACTATCGGATTTCCAGGTACCATTGCCGTGGTGGCAACGAAACAATTGTAGCTGCACGTTGCTACTAAACTTACAAAGGACTGCCACTAGCCGATCATAAAATTGAAACTATTCTTATTTCGAGTAGGAAAATTCGCATTAGATTTGGAGGAAATGAAATTGTTTCAAGTTTCTCAAATACGTCGGAGTTGTGATTGAGAGTCGTTAAAACATCAGCTAAATCTGTAAGCGCACTTACAAGATTGGTGACTACTATCGGAGGCCCAATGCAGAATAAAAGACTTCTTCTTGATGGAGCTGCAAGTTCTCTACTCAAAGATGCAATGGAAATATGGCCTAATGCCTCAAAGTTTAAAACTTTCATGAGGGAAATCAAATCTATTCACCGCCATAGCGCACTGAGAGTTACCAGTGCATTTCGAAATGTTTCGCATGATGATATACTCGTTGCATCTTTAATGCTCCTTATCAATATACTTGCTGGCGAAATAGTAATCGCAGTAATTCAAAAGTAATGTAACATATTCTTAAAAGGAGATGGACACATCGTCTTATACCAAGCATCAACGTATGGATTAATCGGAATCACGGCTAAGCAAACTTCTATTTGTCCCAGTTTTTGATGGCACATGTCTGTTTCAGGGAATATCTGTTCAAGCAGAAACATGAAAACATCGCAAACTGTTCATATTGTGAAAATGCAAAACGCGGGCTGAGAGGACGACTTTACGGGAACAGGGAGTGGCCCACTCGTGATAATATTGCTGCCTATATGCTTTGAAGATAGGAAAACTGTTAGAAAACCCATGTTAGTGCAACAATATATATATTCAGCGACCTTAGTCTGTTAGAGCGTTAACGTGAGGCAACCAAGTAAGATAATCGAATAGTACGGATTAAGCTCAGTTTTTAACACCCATAGCTTGTATTTAGGCAGATCAACAATTATCAACAGACGCTTTTGACCATCATTGGTGGCAGAAAGACATGGTCCGTACTATAGGAAGCTGGTGGATGAGTTCGCCCGCAATCAGAATATAGTCGTGCTGAACTGCGGCACGTGCATACACGTTGTTACTAATCTTGTAGTACACTATGAATCTGATATCAAAAACCAGAGCCATCTACAAGAAACGCATTTAGATTTAAAAATTAATTATTTAAGGTCAGTCCGGATTGATTAGACGTTTCCAGTCTCACTTCAATGTGCCATTGAAGTCCACAGCAGAAAGAAGAAAGCAGAGACTTATGTATGTTATCTAACTGCTAGCAGTCGTTTTATTTATACAACGTGGGAAGGACTCTATTTATTTCAGTCTGCTTTAAAACCTTATTTCAACTTAAAATCACAATACAAATCATTTTAGAGTACAATGCATTCACTCAAGCCACCTCAAAAGCATACTTCGCAATTTAGCTGCTGGGTGTTTGAATAGCACTTTCCAGAGTTAAGAACCTTCTTACCCTCAATAAAAGTTATGGTGTTGTACATTTTAACTCCAAGTTTACCTTGACGTCATTGTACCATAAGTTATACGAAACACCACAATTTCTCTTCATTTAAGATGTAATACCCCGCGCGCGGTTTCCCCTCATCCTTTTCCGAGTATTGCATTGCCATCAAATCTAATTCATTTGTCAAAGGGAAGGCCCGCTTTGGTTTGACTGCGACTGCCAACGTCAAGATAAGCTTCACTTGTAATGCGCGTTCTTGGCTATATGCAAACAAATCGAAACATCCCTAGGGAGAATCAAAGGTAATAATAAATGTACAAACAACAGTACCCCAAGTACACAAAGAAGAAGTACGAATACACGTACCTCAAGTGCTGAACCGTGACAGAAGGATTTCTCTCCATCTCTGCCACCACCGTTCAATTCAGATAAATGGCACATGATGTAGGAGTTGCTTCAACAACCTTCACATTCAACCACCCCAGTACCAATTCCATCTCAGGCAGGCCACCATCAACGGCTGGCGAAATGTGCTTAATTGAAATTTATTGTTGCGTCTTTCATAAAAGTTAATGGAAAATCCGCACAAATCGCTTGTATTGCTTGTACAGCTTGTACTGTAGTCCTGGAAGTGTGAGGTGGGCATACGCGCCCTCAAGCGGCAACAATTTGTATTTTTGTTAGTAACGCCACTACCATCCGATTATGTGTTTTAGTAGGTAGAGTTGCTTGAAATCTACCACCCCTTGGGGCTTTGCCGTGCACCTATTGTCTGTGCCAAACATTGTTGTCCTATGCTCTTGTTTTGCGTGCGTTTGATTCTTTGGTACCTAAAGCTCCTGACAGGAGGCTGCATGTGGCAGGAGTGAGTGCTAAAATGCCTTTATCACCTTAAAAATTGTCAGAATCCATGGGTTGGAGAACCAACCGGAGGGGGATAATATAAAATGTCGTCGTATTCGTACTTTCGTTTTTTTGTGTTTCTTTTTCTTTATGGAAAATTTTCCTCTCTGCTTGTCATAGCTTCTGCAGATCCTGTGAGCCGTTGTTTTGTGTGTATGAGAGCAATTTGTTGATGCTGTTGTTTTTGTTGTTGCTGCTAATGTTAGTGTTAGAATGTTTCCTTTTTCCCATTGGAAATTACAATCACAGCCAATTCGAAAAAAATCGCGAAGGAGTCCCACGATGTTTTTTTTTTTTTTTTTTTTTTTTTTTTTTTTTTTTTTTTTTTTTTTTAATTTTGCTTTGTCATGCTGAGTACTTGGTAGGCGTGTGAGTCGAGTAAGCATCTTAACAGTAAATTGAACTTTAATTTCAAGATTTCTTAAATGCGATTACGTCATGACGGGATGTGGGCGATTGTAAGGAGGCGAGGATTTATTAAGTGGTAAAAATTTTTCACAGCGATAAGGAAATGATTTGTAAAATGATGAGGCGGAAGTATTCCTTTATTTTTCTGCGTATTACTCTAAAAACAAAAAATCAAATCTAAAGGGATATTGTTACCAGGGGTTGTATGTACTGCACATTGAATAGGACATCTTACGCTTAAACGCCTTTAAGCTCATTGAAGTGCGAATAACCTGATTTATTTGTTCTTCTGAATAATACATTTAGCTATCAACCGATAGGTCCTATTGATAGGATCAGAGCTTTCATTGCTGCTTAGGCAACTTAGCCCAGCCCTATAGCTTAAGCTCTAAAGGCCGTTCTGATCTGAAATTGCGATATGCCCCAACAGAGGCAATGCTACTAAAGGTTTCTCTGGACTGAAGCCATGAGCAGTGCACCAGGAAAAGCATAAAGTAGGTACTGGGCGGCTTAATGCCAGTATAGGAATTGTGGAATCGTCTGTGGGCATGCTAAACCTGCACGACATCGTATACAAGCAGGCTGATCGACATTCGTCCTGCCAAGCAGAAAATATTCTCAGAAGGCTTGACGTCAGACCCGATCACTCCTATAATCCCTCATCACTATATTCAAATTCGAATAACCAGCCGAAATTTTGCGAACAGAATATTAAAATTGCCATCTCTGATGTGTATGGTTGCACAACCCAAAAACTCATATTTCGAGTTTGAATTCATGTAGGCGCTCTCAGTTAAACAGAAGGCATATGGAGGACAAGGGCTCAGTCAAAAGATCATAAACTTCTCTAAGAATGATGTTCGAAACTTTTACCAGTAGGTAGAAAGGACGTAAAAAGCAGTGAATATAGGAAAAACATCGTACTTCTCCACACTGTTAAACGGCAAAGAGGACGAAAATATCGCTGTTAGGTAGGATAAAGTATGCAACCCAGCCCAGGACGTAATATGTAGTAAAGTACACTCAAATGCAAAATCAATACTCACCACCTCGATCTATACAGAATCATCGTCTGTAGTCCCTGCCAAATTCGTTCAAGTATGCAGAATCTCGAAGAAGACCTCTCGTTGTTTTGATATTTAAAAGTCACTTACACAGCGCGAATTGCTATCAAGCTAACACCAGAATGCCAACAAGTTTAAGCAATTTTTTTAATTTCTCTCATATTTAGGTGACACTAACGTATCCGAGGGAAATCAACAGATTTCCAGGAAGTATTTGTGAGAATTGAGAGAGAAGCAGGAAAAAGGGGCCTGGTGGTCAAAGGACAATAAACACCGTTGCCTTAAGTCGAATGTGACAATGAGCAACTGTAATTTTGAGGTGTAAACAGAATTTATCTACCTAAGTTCTAAAGATCAGATCCTACCTGCTGTTTCCATGAGCTTTGAGGGTAATTAACCAGCACTGTCTTATCTGGAGCAACAAAAAAGACGCCGTTAAAAACCCTTATCATCCCTGTCTCAAGACAAGACGCAGGAACGTAAACACTCTCATGAACTGATGAAAACTATCTGAAATACTTTAAGAAATATCATTTTTATAGCGACATTGATCGGTTCAGAAGGCTTAAACAACAGCGAAAGTATGGCTAGGTTATATATGTAGAGCGCTTGAATACATCTGTACTTCAGCGAAAAAGATCTTCGAATTAACTCCACTGGGGCAACGCATCGTAGGAAGACATTATTTAAGATAGCGCTTGCAGTTTTAAGGCGATCTCAACTCACTAAGTATGCGTTCGTGGAGACAGTGATATAAGAACCGAGCTGCATTGATAAAAATATTGTTTAAAGCTATGTTCTTTGCAGAGCAAAATATAGGCAACAGTGTCAGAGGATCTCAAAATATAGTCTACAGAATGGGATATTTCAAAGACAGAAACGAGAAGTTTTTGGAAGTACGTTCTGGTTTCTTTTCCGCTTAGGTTGGAAAAGCAGTTGCCAGTATAAATAAATGAAGACCCTCAAGGACAAAACCGAGGAACAGGTAAATCAAATTGCAATTTATCTTAGCTAAGAAAGCGAACGTATCTGTGGAACGAAATGAAAGGATGCCGGCTTTCTGGTGAAATGAGGACATAGCTGGGCTGAGAACTCAGTCTGTGAAAGGAAATGAAAAGATGCTGGCTTTCTGGTGAAATGAGGACTGATGAGCTGGGCTGAGAACTCAGTTGTAACAGACGGTACGAGAAAGTACTTAGGAAAATTGAAAGAATTCTTTTAAGATTCAGGTGGAAATATACGCGGAAGCTTGTAAGAAAGAGTAAAAGTGAAGCCTTTCAGGCGACAACATAACACGTGGAGATACGCATGCAAGAAATATAATGAACGAGCTGGCGGTATAGAAAAATCCCCAGTTATGATAAAAACAAAAGTTGCATTGCGTGTTTAGAGTTAGTTTGTCCACTTATGTCTCGCAACTCTTATTTTGCAAGACTAGCTCCCATTCATTCTTCCATGAATCGGCTTAAATCTCAACTAAAAAAGGGTGTCATCCACGCAAAACCAACCCACTTAGACATATTGGCCCATTTTAATGTTACATGGATCTGCGATCCTCCTACTCTTGGAACTAATTTTAGCTACTGACGAAGCGTAGGGGACTGTCAACGTAGATTGCTTAAGTCATGGGAGAACGCTAGGATTGTACAATGTACAAAATACAATGCACCTAGCCCATGCATCTTCTGCATAATGTCCACTGATGACAGTTCTGATAGCACTGAGATGTGTCCCATTCAGAGAGATCAAATTCTTAGAACAATTCTAAGATTTCTGAGTCACTAGACATGGTGACCCGACAGTTCTTCTATTAGAATCTAGCTTTAGTTTTAGTTTGCACGTAACGATTGGTATAACGATGATAGCATTTATCAGGTAGGATAGGTAGAGTGGTTCCAGTTTTGGGGAGATCGTCGGGCCTACAATTCTGTTATATGATCTGTGTGCCATCTCACTGAAATATGATAGGCATTCAAGGGCGATTTCAGAATTTTATGAGACTGTTGGAGCATAGTGCTCCAACTAACTATGTCTATGTTCTCTGTATGGATTTCTTGTGTGTTAAGAATATAGCGACGCAAACAATTTATTTGTCGACTGTGTAGACGTTTCAAGGTGAATATCTGCTTTAGCAGCCATTTGTTTGCTGAAAATAACTAGCGGTGTCAAGTAAAACAAAATATCTAGTGCCGCGGAGGGAGTAATACGTAAGTCTCCACTTATGCACGTACAGGTTGGTTTTTGGACTTGCTTAGTTTGCTGTGATTGGTGGCATTGCCTAAGGCCGTCCACCGGACAACCATCCCGCGGGTGAGTATTACTCTTATAACCAATATTGAAGACCTAATTTGTTCCCAATCGCTTTTTTAGAAAACAATATAGCTTCTGTAACTTTCATTACTCTTTCTTGAATATTAGGTTTCCAACTTAGCTAAGTCAAAAAGGAAACCCAGATACTTCGCTGTATCGGAAAAGACTAAGCTGCTACCATTGACTGATGAAAGGTTTACAATTGGAATTTTATATTTCCTGGAGAAGAAAGCTAACTTCCAATCCACAACCATTTGGCCAATGGTTTTTAACAGAAACTCTACCCAGTTTGGAGTTGAAAATCCTGCTATTTGGTATAAGATTGATCAACTCAAATTTTAGTCGCGGAAGCGGTAGCCCTGGAACGGTTTGTATTGGGCGTAAATAGGGAGCTGCCTGGAAAGTGGAAGTCCTTTGGGAGGTTGAGCGATTGATCACTTGAAACCGTCCAAGAGCCATCGGTTTTTGCAAACAGCTAGGCATCTTAGGATGTGTAGAGAAGATATTTCCTAGCCGCGATGCTTCAGAGGCACTTCTTGTAGGTTTAAGGTTATGGTGGTGAGCCGACTGCCAATATTGCAAGCAATGAGGTTACAACTTATAATATGTTCTAAAAGTGACTCTGTGTGATGTGCGTTATATTTAGGGTGATTCATCGTGAGGTTTGATTTATAATGTAAAACAAAATACATAAATTTGAAGGCGAACTTAAAATTTTGATTATTGGTTAAAAGAACAATTCATGGCATTTACTTTTTAAAAATTACAATGTATCATGTAAATGTTGGCCATGAATACGTCTGAGGTGGTCCATTCGGACGGTCCAACTTTGGCCGATTCCATCGACCATAGCGACTGATATCTCGCGGATAACACGAGTAATGTTGGCTTCCAAAGCTGGCTTATTCCTGACCGTGTGATAACGCACGGTCTAATCGGCCAATTTACCGCAGCAAAACGTGAAATTAAGTGCTCACCAAAATGATTTCTCAACAAGTCCATTGTTTCACACGCTGTATGGCTCGTAGCGCCATGCTCACCGAGACCATGTGCTTGAATTTCAGGAACAATATAGTCGGTCAACAACGCGCGATAACGGTTACCATTGACAGGTAATATTCTGATATGCCCCATTTTTGGAGAAATATGGACCAATGATCCCACCAGCCCATAAACCATACCATACCGTTGTTTTAAATGGATGTAATGGTAGCTCTCGGTACTCTTCGGGTTACTCATCAGCCCAAATATGACAATTTTGTTTATTAACGTATCAATTGAGCCAGAAATGGGCTTCATCACTGAACAAAATTTCACGATAAAACACCGGATTTTCATTGAGTTTTTCCAGAGCCCATTCACTGAAAATATGACGGAAATTCAAGTCGCCTGGCTTCAATTCTTGCACAAGTTGAATCTTGTACTACTCACGTAAAATACGGCAAGTTGTCGAATACGCCAAGCCAAGTTGCTGAGAACGACGACGAATCGATTCGTCACGGTCTTCACGTACACTCTCAGCTACAGTTGCTATAATCTCTTCACTGCGTACTGAATGTGGTCTAACCGGTCGAGTATTATCCACTTATGTAAACTGGTGCTCAAATTTGTGAATGGTATTGGCAGTAGTGTTTTCAATAGGTCGATTATGCTCATCGTTCCTCGAATCGCACGAAAAATATTTCTCAAAGAACGCTGATTTTCGTAATACAGCTGAACAGTTTTGAAACACTATTGTGGTGTGAGTCTTTCCATGATGATTTGCCAACGATACTGAACAAAAATGACATAGCAGTTTGGTAGGATTCACGCGTGATCAGTCAAGAAAGCCTATTTAAAATCAAATCTTACGATGAATCATCCTATACAATTTCTGATCTTACCTTTGTTTTGTTTTGTAGAGAGCGGAACGTATTTAGATGCTCTAAGTCCACGAACCACGACTTCTGCACAATCCATGGTTCCTAGATTATGATGATATCTTCTGTTAGACTAGTCAACGTGCTGAATAATTTCATGAAGCTGAACTTGTACACCGAAGTAAATAATTGTCGTTCTAACAAACAATATGATTTCACAGTATGGCGGTCTAGTGACAATCGATGTCAGGGAAGCTGTCGACTCAATATGCGAATGCCTCAAAACACCTTGTGCGAATACAAAAATTCTTATTTGATAGCAGACTCTACCTCTAGGATACAGATGAAGATCCAAAGAGGTACAAGATACCAGATAGAGTTTGGGGTGCTGGGGTGCCACAATATGCTGTCCTAGAGGAGTGAATATCGTCGCATATACGTAAGAGATCACAGATGCGAAAATTAAAGACAAACTGACGCAACACCATAAAAAATATGGCTTCGTTCATCAAGTCTGAAGATGGCAGACTTAAAAATAAAGGTCGTTGCCTTTGCGAATACAACGTCGGGTTAAAGTTTAACATTGAGCACTAGCATGCTGGTGGACCTATCACAAAGGAGCAAACTAATTAATAATTTACCGAAGTGTACAGGTTAATGATAAACATTGCAGAATCGTGTAGTCGGTAAAATATATGCTAACGATGGTCAGCATATTAATTGTGAATAACGCAGCTTCAAAGGGTACTAAGGCATGCACCAGGAGGACAAACTCTTAGTACAGATGGGCAGAATTAAGAGCGCGCTACGCATGCATCTTGTAAAAATATTATGAACTTTTTCTAAGTTGGCTCAACTCTTCTTATGACCACTTAAAGGGAATAACATCCATCCAGCAATTTCTTCCAGCCGTTACGAGTTGGAGTCTCATGAATTTCATAAAATCGTCAGAATTTCCTCTGAACTTTCGCTGCATCACCATGACATATGAGTGAGTATTGCTTGATACGAAAACGTGTCCATCCTGACTCAGCAAATACAGTTCCGAACGAAGGACCGAACGAAAGAAACAAATGAATGAATGAATTAATTAATTAATTAATTAATTAATATAAACCATTTGCTCTGGCACGTCTGTGCAGCACATTTTTTCAATTAAGCCGTGTCCTTTGCCTTTTATTTATCGAAAACATGTGCATGCTTATAGTTTCTGTATATACAGTGGCATTCATCAGTGGTTCTTTAAAATAATTCACTGGTAGACTTCTGCGGTGCTGCATTTATCTTCTCCTCATCGTCATTTCATTTCGCAAAAAAAAAAAAACGAAATTCCGAAAAATATGAAATTTCTCAAACATACGCCGGACTTGTACTGGGACCTAGGAATGACTTATCTGCAGAGAGAAAGACGTCAACGGACGACGGATGGATGGGTGGACGGCTGACGACGACATCCCACCCGACCAACTGGAGATAACTACCTACTTCATCCATGGTCTGGTGATTTCACTTTATTTAAAAATAAAGATTAAAATAAAAATTAAAAAAAAAAAAAAAATAAAACTTCCGTTGATTGTATTATTTTATTTAATTATTTTTTAATTTATTTTTGATTCTTGGATCGGTGAGTGCGTTGAAGGTTAAATACACGCTGACATGCAAATTAATGGAAAGAACGGAGAGAGCTCAGAATCAGGAAGAGGACTTTGTTTCTCGTACGTCAAGGTAAAATGTTTTAACCTCCGCCCCTGTTGGATTAACTTGTTCGTTGTTTCCTTTTTTTTTAATTCTTAATCAGAATTAAAGCAATTTCAAATGACCGTGACGTCTGAGAGTCCTTTTTATAGTTGAGTCTAAAAAGGCACTGCTTTCGTTAAAGTTTTAATTCTTGTACCTTCAGTGTTTCGTTGTAGAGGGGAGAAAATGTTTCATAGTCCCTTTTTGGTCAGATATTATCGTATCTTCTTATATCTCCAAGTAACTACTCTAGCTTCAGACCCTTTAGTGTCCTAGTCTATCTCCATGCCAATACACGTTTGTAAAATGCCAAGGAAGGTGAAAGTTATGTGACTTAAGTTGGTAGGCGGGTCGGGTTGTTGGAAGAAAAAACCCATTATCACTTGTTGTCCTGTTTTGGTACCACAACTCATTCATCTGGTTGTTTGCGATTGTCAATTTTTTTTTTCGGTTTTATTAAATTGCTTGTTAGAACCTTTTTCAGGTTTATTTCCATATCCTTTTGTGTAATCACTCTACAAGGTCACAGAAGAGAAGTTTACCTAAAACGTCGTGTATGGTTGTGTCTAATTAACTAACTAGCTAACATCGACTCTGAATGATAGCAAATCCCAGACGAGAAACCATCTGTAAACTTTGAGAAAATTTAGTGTTGAACGGCTACAATCAGAAAAATTCAATGGAGTTTGCTGGCTTTCGCGCAACAGACACAGCAAATCAATGTTGGTAACAGAGATATGTAAACAAGAAGTATCCCAAGTGCCAGTGCAATCAAAAGCAGACATGCTTTGGGTATTTATGGTATAAGAGAAGGGATAGAATAGAAATAGATATGATATAAAGTACTAAACTATAAAATAATCTTGATGGAATCGTCGCAGCCAGTGTTGGAAATGTGAAAGTAATCACTTTTGTAGCAATATCTCCTTCTAATCGTACCTGACTTAGATGTAGTTAAAGTAGCAATGTCAAATCTGAAGCTGGTTAAGGTTGGCGAAGCTCACAATTCAACACCTCAGAAGTACAAAATTAGAAAAACTGACTGGGTAATGAGAGTAAGTAGTGAGTTAGTGCATTTTCAAAGTATGGTCGGAAAAATGTATTATCGGTGAATAGAAACATCTGAATAATTCAAACGACTAAAGGTTATTCATCATATCTTACGCATCTGGTTGGAATGTAGTGCATAGTATTCTTGTTTGATTTATTTGATGACGTCAAGTCATATACACAGAGTTTTGATACAAGAAATTATGGACCATCTGCCGGTAACTCTGAAGAAAATCTTCTCTTCTACCCTAATACTATCGAAGACCTGCCGAATCGGAAAAGATGATTATATTCTCCCAAATATCTTCAGACCTATTAGCCTGACATACTTTATGGTGAAGACCATGGAGAGAAAGGTCGGCCCAACGGGGAAAATCTTGCGAGAGTGCGCTTCAGAATCTGTTGAGCAGACTTGAAAGCGCACTCGAAAAGAAGGTATACGCAATGGACATTTTCATCGACATTGAGGGGCTTACGACAATACAACTTTTGACGCCACTTCTAACTCAATCAGACAACACGACGTAGGTGAATAGAACATTCCAGATGCGGATTGTAACCATTCGTGATGGCGGAGGTAAAAAGAGGTTTCCCACAAGGCGGCGTCCTGTCTCTCCTCTGCTTAACGCTCTCAATTATTCATGCTTGTACTAAAGCATATGCAGATAATGGATCATGTTCATTAAATGTCTGATGCATTTTTCTGGGCTTTATCTAGGAAAAAGCTGACTGTTCTGACTTATCTAGTCTTCAAATACTGTACAGTGAATACAATGGACTAGTTCTTTATTTGAGTGGTCTGTTCCGACATCAAAACATAAAAATTATTAGAAAAGAACACCCAGTAACATTTCCAGTAGCTTGCTTAAAGTAGCACAATCATTCCACGGAAACGTTTTGGATGTTAAACGTTGATAGGTAGATCCCAGCGTTGAGTAAGCAAAAAATTCACACCTATCGGTCTCGTTTTTGTTGTCACGGGCAATGGATAATGAAAAGGACTCCGGGATCTCATATGCCACTTAATACCACTTTAACAATGATAGCTTAACCGAACGCCGCTCAGTGCATTACAACATTACATAAACACTGAAACCGGAAACTGTTTTTACATCATCACCTAGTAGCTTTCTGCTTCACGATCATATGCAGTTAAAGCAAGGAAATCCGTAGCTTTAGGAGATATTACTCCAAATCTTCTGACAAAAGCAACACATCCACCACTAAGACTCTTTTCAATCCCTCGTATATGAAAATATATGTTTCAAAGCACAACACTCACATCAATAGCCCAACTCCTAGGCAACATTTAAAATTGCATCTGGCATCGTCAGATCAGATGCAGTTGCAGGGACAACAATATACGAAACACATCCGTACTATCCGCAGCAAAATTCTACGATAATTATTCTCCGATTTGTCACTCTATCAACTCCTCATGGACGCAATTAGGCGACAATATCCTGATACACGTGTGACACTGGCCATCTGTGTGACATTGGCATCGTCACAACTCATTGGATTAATTGTTTGTTGATTAATCTCCCATTTAGACTGGACATGAGCCTCTCCATCATGCATAATTAATTCCAAAATAGAGACGATGAAACAGTTTGGAAAAACATCAATATTCGTATTATTGTCACAAGTCACACATACATATGTTGTGTATCTGTTAATCTTTAGACACTTTGACTTGGCAAAAATCCATTTCCTCAACACCTCCTTGACATGTCATCTAACAATCAGTGTCATGCATAAGTCTCCTTTGGCCTTGGGCCCTAATCCCTCAAGGATAATGCGAAAGCGTGTCCTAATCTTCCTTCGTATTACCACTACTATTTCCAAAACGACACAGAACACCAGTTAATGGTAATTATAGTCATTGGCCACTTGAAACGCAATAGTCCAATTAATCGATAAACCTGCAACGATTAACTGATAGGGTCACCCAGACTGGCAGAGTGTGGTGTTCCAGAATTAGATTGGAATTGCTTGAAGTGTGTTGCGTCACGTGTCGGAAATATTGCTGGCATTGGCAGGTATTTGTATCTCTGCAGCTAGCCACATCCACCTGCTACAAGCAGATGAAGATTAATTAAGATTCACTGTCTGACCAGATATGTACATACAACTTAGTCATACGATTTCATTGAGGATGAGATAATTTCCAGTCACCACATCCGATGTCATATGCGGGCATCTTCTCCACATGAGGGTGAAGTAGTCGTGTTTGCTTACTAAGCAAATTTGTCAAGTCTTTCGCGTCAAATATTTACTTTCGCTGAGGCTATCGTCCGACTTCAATTACTAATAAATATTTACATACATATATACGAGTACAATCAACCAATCCAGCCGTATCTGGGTTGGTTATGGAACTTTGGGGGTCTCTACATAAGCAAACAACGGATGCGGTTTTTGATATGGATACGGGCACGGACCGTTTAGGGCGATAATTTGATGATGCAATACACTTAAGACGTTGTAGCATTGTACGAGTATCATTGGAGCATGTCGATTCATGTCCCATCGTGATCGACTTGGAAATTTTCAGATCGGAAGTCGCTGACAGTACCCGCGACGATACTTAATGTCGAAATAAGATCGTGGGAAAGGCAATTGTTTTGTGTGATCATCGTTTGTATGATATTTTCAGCGCGGAACGTCATGACTTGTGTCGTGTATCTGGCAAATGAGTAATTTCGATATTTGGATGATCTGAGACGCTCTAGTGATTCATACGGAAGAAATCACATGCGGGACTAGGTGGGTAAGTTAATTGGTTGGAAAATGAGATCGGTTGCGATGTGCATGATGTACGCCAACGAAAAAATATGGGAAAACGAAAGAGAGTTACATTTGAATGGTAGATGCATGCACACATGGCTACATACAAAATCGTAGATTTATTTGCAATTGAAAGAAAGTTAGACATACATACATATGTACGTACATACAAGTGCTTATGAAATCCACAAATTTGTTTTCGGTCGAAGAAGCAAGGTTTCTCCATAATTATGCTGCCAAATTAGGTGCAGTGGTTGCACAATATGGCAACAAACCTTGTGACATTTATCTAAATACAAAATTTCGAAAGTTTCCCATTTTTCCCATAGAAAATGAAAGTGAGTGACATTTTGTCTTTTATTCCCTCGGTAATAATTTAGCTCGGGGAACGTATAGGGTCTAGATCCGTCTCGATCATTCAACAACTCAATATCGGGAATGATCAGAAATAAGGCCGCTTATTTGAAGAATTTGTCAATAACCAGCGCTTTCGGGGAAGGCTATCAACCAAAGATATTTTTTTTAGTAGATCCGTTGCCCATTCTACTTCATAAGGCTATTGGCGTTTTCCTTTTGTATGGCACAGAGCAATGTCCACCAAATCTGTCGCAGTCTATATGTAGAACCTATATGCCAGGAGGTGACTGATATTGAGTTAGCACAGCGAGCTAATTGGTGTAAAATATGGTCACTATGTCTTGAATTGCTTGCTCAGTACGTCGATTGTATATATACATATGTGTATATATAGATCCTTTAACGCCTCGGGAGACATAGGAGCTTAGAGTTCTGCAATGCATTTCAGCTCTCACTAACTCATTCCTAAAGAGGTCGATTCCTCCTCAACTGTCTTACTGCGTCATGAAACATATGTCGTGGGCGCCCCGCTGTTCTGCCTGCTTGGGTAAGCGAATTCCATTGCATGGCGTACTTCGCAATAAAACCGTCTTTCCGTCATAGTGTGTGTCCAATCGATTGCCAATTTCTCCTCCGTATAGTAATGCCTACAGGTTCTTGGCCCGTTCTTTGACAAAGTTATGCATTAAAGATACGTTTAAGGCAAAAGACTTCAAGATGATTCTTAGACATCTACATGTATACGAAGGCATTCAGCAAACTGTGAGGTAGTGTTGTCCACCTTCCTAGTACTGCACCCGTAATTCAGTACTGATTCTACGGATCGGAACAGTCGCAGCTTCGTTCTTAAGCTGAAAATATTGCTTTTCCAGCTTTAGAATTCTCGATACTGCTGCTCACATCCCGTTCGGTGCCACCTGGGTTAGCCGAGATCACACTTCCTAAGTATAGAAAGTTATCAACTTTCTCGACCTCCTGCCCGGTAATGTTAATTTGAGCGCGAGTGTTGGAAAAGCTAAGGGGTTTCGTTTCGGTTGTGTTTATTTTGAGTCCCACTTTGTTGTCGATGATAAAGTAGGCAAACATCGTCAGTGTATTCATAGTGTTTACTTTAAGATGTTATTGTCCATCGAATTCCACAGTTGCCTTCCGTGCACGGAGTACATCGCTGATAACCACCAAAAACAATAGTGGTGACAGTATACACCCTTGGCGTACTCCACTTTGAAATTCAAAAACCTCAGACATCTTACCACTGTGCAAAACGATTCGATTCGATTTTAACTGTCGAAAGCCTTCTCAAAGTTGATAAACAGTAAATGTAGCGGAAACCTGTACTCAACGCATTGCTCTATAATGATCCGTAAGGTGTTTATATGGTCGATGCTGGAGGATCCAGCGCGAACGTCTGCCTGTTCGACGTCGAGAGTTGAATCAAAATGTTCTCTGTTTCGTTCCAGAATTATTCTAGCAATTATTTTGGCTACGGCTGGAAGAACATATATACCTCTCCAGTTTCCACACTCCATTAGGTTGATGATCATATCTCTTTTTCACTTCTGCGGAAATTCTTCACTATCCCACGCTCTACATATGACCTACCTTGATGGTGATTTTTCTTACTCTACTCTGGAATCTAGCCTTCAATATCCGGTTACAGTGAGTTTTCTATAATATACGGCTTCTTTGCCCAGCTGGAGCTAGCATCAATCCTACTCCAGACCTCCGAGCACTTCCAACTGGCTTGCTAGAACAGAGCATGACAGTGCTTTTCGTTGGTGACGAACGCAGCAAGGAACCATCTTATTTCACTCAGTCCCAGAATGTCGATATTAAATCGTGCAAACTCACGTTTCAGTTGGAGGAATCTGGCGTTATCAGTACTTTGCTGGAGTGAGTCAATAAGGGGCTTAACGTTCTAGAATCTAATCGTTGTCCTTATTTGATAGCCAAAGGTCGTCAACAAATTACCGTTCGTATCCGAGGCATTTGCTGCCGATGCTACGATACTTATTCTATTTTGTGATGCAGAAAACTCACAGGTTGTCGGCTGCAGTGGCTCTCACTTACTATTTAGCGCACACCCATCGGGAGATGCTGCTCCTAGGAGGTCAAACAAGCAAAAAAATGATATGAGATTCATCCAATATCTCGTCACGACTTCAAGCCTTGGAATACCTTAGCGACCTGCGCTCTGTGTATGAGCTCTCTAAAAATACTTTTATGTTTGTACCGAAAGATGTTAGCGTGCGTTAATTTGGACGAGTGGAATCTTTTTGCCGAATGTACTCCTTCTGAGTAACTCTTGTTATGCTGCTAAAGCCTGTCAAGTTTTTCGAGTAGGCTTTTGATTTTATATGGAGTGTTTTGCGCGTTGCTACATATTATATATTTAGGTACGTACGAAGGTGCAAAATATCGTATTGTACACAGCGGTAGTTATCTGAAGCCTTTGAAGTCCAAGGCGGAGTTCGGCTAGTGATAACAAGCGATATTATCCATGTAACACTGCCGGTGGGAATGTATTCAATTGACAAAGACAACTTACCAGAAACAATTTAAGTACGCTGATGATGTTTGCTTCCTCGCACAAAGAATTTTTTACTTATACCAGATGAGTAAGAATCTGAAAACTAAAACCAAATTCCTTGGTCTTTCAAGATTTTTTTCCCAACTTAACATTGCTGGACAGGAGGTCGAGAAAATGTAGCAAGTTCTCCACTGGCGACGGCTCCGAACTCGATTTTAGTAGCAGAATCGGGAAGGAAAAAGCAGCTTTCGGAATGTTGTTTAAGGTGTGGAAAAGCAATGTTTACAGTACGACTGTTTCGCTCGAATGTCGAGTTAGTAGTGCTGTATTGATGCAGTACTTGGAAGGTTTCCATAGTAACCACTCGGAAGCTAAAGTTCTTTGTCAACAGATATCTGCGGATCATTTTGAGAGCTCCATTATAAAACAGGTCAGAAGCCAATTGATATTACTATAAGAATTGCGAAGCACGAAATGAAATGCAGCCCGTTTACCAAGTCAGCAGGCAGAGCTGGCCACCCAAGGCAGATCTGGAGCAGAATATTTTTGGAGAAGGCGAGGACACTTGAAAAGAGTGTGAGCTAAAAAAGAATATGAGAAGAGAGAGAGAAAGCTGAAGCACGTTACAGAAACTCGAACAACATAGGGCACGAGTGTTGTTGACACTTTATGTACCCTGAAGGGTCACAGGAACTATGTATATGACAGCTTCTATATGACGATCTATACATAGCCATGTTCAGTATTCCTGCCAAACTCGTTATCGGTTATCATCGGAAACAGTCTCTTGCATTAGGCAAGCCGATGCGCAGTTATATAAATTTTTCAACATCATACTTGAGGAAACTATGCGGAGCTCGCAAATCAACATCAGAAGCACAACTTTGCAAAAGTCTGTATAACTCCTTGAATACACTGATGATATCAACAGTATTTGCAGAACTCAGCGAGTTGTCACGTGTGCGTTCCCAAATATTGGAACTTTGGATTTAATCGTAAAAATCAAGGGGCACACAACTTCAACGAATCGGACAGAACGCGACAATAGGTAGTTATAACTTTGACGTAGCCAGAGACACGGTGTACCTCGGCTCTTCTATTAAATGTTTATTACTGAGCATGGATGAAGATATACTTGGCCGTTTCGAACGCAAAATTCTTTTAATAATTTTTCGTCCCATTTGCATTGAAGGAATTTGGAGAAAAAAAAATTAACGACAAACTCTACGTGCTGTACAGTGACATATGTATATTTCGACTATTGAAGCCTCCGATTAAAAAAAAAAAAAAATAAAATCCAGATATACTTCCTCTTACCCCTAATTTTACAAATAATTTTCAAGACTAGTTTTCTTGCCCTAACCACCTTGCTAATGTGAAAGTATTTAAGTCAGGATCAGATAAATAGTGACTACGCTTACACTTCTCGTGACCTAAATACTGGTATACCAGTGCCTTGGGGCATCTTCAGAAACTTCCTACAAATCAAGCATTATCCTGCAAAGTAATTAACAAAAGGAAAAGAGAAAAAAATAACTGTTAAGCACATTTGCACATCAAAACGTCATCGTTTGGTGCTTAATTTCTTAGGAAGATTTCTCATTGTCTCTCCTAAGTACTGGTAGTTAACCCAATTTCCCAATGTACTTACACAAATGCTTTTCTTTGAATTACTTCCCTTCCAAGGCCACCTATAATAATCCTGGGAACAATTTATGACAACAAAATGAAGATGAACAAAAAAACAAAAAAGAAAATAGAAAGAAGAAAAATATCCCACGCTGCCGATCACTTAAAAGGAAATTCAAAGGAAACTGATGAGCGCAACCAAGGCTGATGGGCAACAACGATGAGACCATGAGACGATGAGAAAGATGAAACATAAAAAGAGCACGAATTAACAGAATCCTTTACACTTTCTTAAGTACCGATGAAACGAACAAGAGACCAAACAACACCAACAGAAATAACAACAAGAAAAAACAAAAATTATAAAAATCCTTGTCTAAGAGATACTCATACTTTATCTTCACCTACAAGCACCAACCCCCATCCCCTGAGAAAACTCTTAATTGAGTAATTTAGTTAATTAATTCGCTTTTTATGCTACATTAAAACCCCAGGCGCTTTTCATCCAGTTCCGTTGCTGCTACCGCGCCAACATTCAACTATTCAACCATTCCACCATTCCACAAATCCAACATGCCACCACACCCCACTGCGCAGCCACAACCGCTGCCATGCCACATACCCACTCCACCTCGTTCTTCTTAGAAGCCAGTGAAACCGCTTAATTAAAGGTGTACAATAAACCAAAGCAAGCAATGCAGACCAAGATGAAGATGACGACGAACATTGACGATGAAAACGAAAACAAAATCAGAGAGAGAGAGAGAGAGAGAGAGATAAAATGGTAGTGAATCCCTTTTTCGGCAGATACGAGTACAGGATGGCAAACGTTAAGTCCTTCCAGCGGTCTTAGCCTTGAAGCTAAAAGACAAAAATCATCACTGATGCTGGCCGAGAAGCCAGAAGAAGAAAATGAGGACCAACTTTAACGACTTTAATTCGAGGTCCTTAAGAAATGTGTCGATAAGATTTAATGATTGCGCCAATAAACATTAAGATACTCGCCGGACTGGGCCGCAGATTCGACTCAACTAAAGCCTTAATCCAGCTTTTAAAAGCGATTGCTTCCGAAGCAATTTCATCTCTTTTGGAAAAAATTTATTGTTAGAACCGTCCAGTTTGTCGAGCTATTTAGCAGCCTTCATTTGGATTTTGTCTTCATGTACGATTAAGCGTAAACATATACATAGATGAGCTTCAGTTCAATTGAATTCTCCAATTCGAAGGAGAAAATAATTGCTGGGCCATTAACGGTGAGTTACGTGACACACGGAAGCAGTTCCACCCATCAGACTGTTTGTCTCTGTAAGAGGCCTACTTGTATCCAACCTATGTTTGGCAGTCATCCCCTGCAATATTCGACTGCGTACAATTGACTTTCATAGAAAATGATTTTCGGTCTTGGATTTGCCTTTGTTACGCAAGAAGGGACGAACTCCCCTTTCCAAATGTCATTTGGGGATTTTCCACCGGAAAAAAAAAACTTTCTATGCGGAAATGTTGGTTGGGACTGTGTACCCCACAAGGTTGAATATGTAGTAGATTCACCACCTGAAAACCTTCCCAGACCTTGGGTATTATTCGCAGAGACAGTTGTAGCAGGTAGCTATTCCCGTTCGCAGTTATGCTTAGGGGTGTTTGCAGAAAATGGATATTTATGAATCTCTTAATTAACGTATATTTCGGGACGGGACGGTACGTTTATTTATGAATCAATTTCAACTTTTTCCTTGTCTGTTCGATGGGTGGCAACACGATGTGTTGCCCTTGGATTAAACTGGGCTGGGTTTATGGTTTAGGGGATGACAACAAATTTGTCTGGCTGAGTTACTGGCACAGATGTGAGAGTTCTAGCACACATTTGTAGGTGAAAATGGGAATTTTTCCTTTCAAAACTGTTGAAGTTAAATTGCTTTGTGGGATGTGGACGTGTAATTACCAGCAGTTGGGTGAGGTAAAAGAAATTGGAATTGGAAAAGCAATTGCAACAGTCGTATGCTAAACGACGACATCTTGGAAAGTAAAAATTCGTACACATCTTCGTAGATTTTTTGTTTTTAATTAACCTCAATCAGGATACTTGACTCGACGAACCAGAATTAATTTGCCAAAACTATAAGTGCATGCGTTGAGTAAAAAGAAAATAATAATTCGAAAGCACTCTTTCGAAAACGCCTAAGGCTAAGGCTAAGAAGGATGTATGGCAAAAAAATTTAGCAAATTGAACGAAGTATGGAGCCAGCAGATGATGACTAATATTAGTAACTAGCATCTGCGAAGAATTAGTACTTCGAGTAGCCTATTTTCTTTTCCTGTTTATACCAACATTTATCAAAATTTATGCTGCGGTTTAGGCATGAATGCGTTACAGACAGACAGAATTACTTTGAGAGGCCCTTGTTCTGTATGTAATGTATGTAAATTGAATCTGAGAATTTTTGATGATGATTGTAGTTACTGCGTTACATGCAGATTTTGCGTAGAGCTGACTGTAGGAAAAAATTACGCTTTTCCATATGTGTTCCTGCTGCCTTTAAGGTTTGACCCTTTAATTTATTGACAGCCATTGAAAATGCAACAATTTTTATAGGAAACTGCAAGCGCTTAACATTAAATAGTAAATTATTAGGTATGATTGGGATGCGTAGTGTAAGCATATTGTTTTCGCTAGTAAGAATGTGGCCTTCACAATATTCCTTCCTAGTTCGGTGAATCGTACCTTTGCATTATATTGGCGCTTTCAAATTGCGCATTAACAAAACGCGTACAACTAGTTTCAATCCCAACTTATGGATGGCAACTCCACGGGTTAGCTCGTAGTGTCATCGATAGAGTTATACACTAATGTTTCGCTAGTTATTTCCTCCAAGATTTTTTTATTTATTTTCGCAACAGTCCCTATTTTTGGTACCAGTATGGTTCTTTCAAACAACCAATTTTCGTCGTGAATACTATGTTGCAGATTTGAAAAAACTTGAGCAATAAGGTCGTCTTCCGACTCCACAACATGACAAAATTGGTGTGTGAAAAGACGGCCTTCACCAATTTCTGGCAGTTTTTGAGCGAGACATCGTTAATTTCGTCTTCTGCAGTGCCTCTCTCCAAAACAGTCTGTCTAGATTCCACTGCCAATAACACTATCACACCACCCTTTAACTTTCGATTGTTTTGTATGTCTTGTAGACAGCAATCGAGTGCCTCGATGGCGCATTTGTGTGACATAGTGCACGTGGTGGTTTATTCGCTGGCCAGATTAAGAGGTAATTTAAAAACTGATTGTCCACCGATCAGTAATGTTGCGACGATCTCATAGGAAGGCACAGCTAATGAAACATTACGATCCCTATGTATTTTTGCTAGAAGCGAATTAAGTATAGTAAAACAATTTTGCCTGTTCCGCCTTTACCACACTCAACTCATGGTAATATTATGTCATAAAGTCTTTTAGCTCGGGTAGCAGGCGCGTCTTAGTTTCGCTGATCTGAGCATCTAACAACGTGGTATCGTAGTTTAGCCCATTGATTAAATCGGTCGACAGCTCTCCTCGACGCTGCGGTGTAGGTATACCGAAGTCGGACAACTTCTTTCCAGAAATCGTTATTTTTTTGTCTTTGGTAAGACCCAGTTCTTCATTGAAACATAGATCATTCTTGACTTGATCTATCCTTTCAAATCCATGCAAGACATCTTCTGATAACGCAGTTTTATACTTATCTCATAATTAAAGAGAAGAAGAATGCAAGTGCATATCAATATGAGAAATAGTTCTGCTATTTGCACGATCTCTTCTATTGTAGCATTCTAGTGTTTGTTATCTTCCAGCAACCAAAACTTCTCAGACGTTTGTCGAAAAGTTTCAAGTTCTTGGCCGTCAACTGTTTTTAGATCCAAAAAGTTAGTGGGTCATTGCATTATATTCAGCAGCATTCGCAAACAGTAACATTCGAAGTTGCTAACGTGCACTATGTAAATGCGTCCAAGAGCATCTCCTGCCTTCACACCTGGCTAGCCGTCGACAGCTGTTCCTTGTAAACGAGATTTCCATTTTTTTAACGACACGTTCCATGTGAAGTAGTGGGGTAAGTCAACATAAAGTAAAGTTTTTGCAAAGGCGTCATTTTGGCACAGCAGGAAAAATGCAGTAAATGTCGTCATAGGTGGTACAGTGAAGTAAATCCGCTCTCCATTGGGCAGATGTACCACAAGATTAATGACTGTTGGGTGTTTCTCATGCAGAGGTAGACCCAAGATCCGCCACGCTACTTCGTCACTACTGGCATATCGCCTGGTTCGAAATGTCTACACCTCAGCCTGGTCACTACCTTTATTTATATATTTACAAATATATTCTATAGCCTGTGCCGTATTCAATTCATATGGAAATTAGAAATTTTAGAGAGGAGAGGAGAATATGGAACAACTCAGAGTTTAGAGTTATCGTACGTCCAGCATCTTCTGATGCTCTACGCATGTACAGAGGATAGCCTTTCTCGTTGGTTTGAATATTTTTTAAAAGGCCTTTTGGATATTTTTTGATACATTTTCCTTCCCTTATGCATGGTGATGAAGGATTTAATGCACCACGAGGCCTGTGAATCATGTTTTTGGTCACAGTATCGTAGAGCTTTCGATCAGTTTTTGGATTTGGTATCTTCGCACTTATGATTTCGTCAATTTGGTTAGGACGTAATTTTTCTATCAACCACAGCAGTAATAGCACGTGCGGCAAACCTCTTTTTAGCCACTCAATCGAGTACATGAAGCACTTCATGTCGCCAAATATTTTGCCTTTCGTAAATAGAGAACTTTTGAACTTTTATTTTAAATACTCTGGCTGTTAAGTCATGACGGTTAGTTGAATTTTGGCCTGGCATAAGTTCTATAGTAATTGATCAGTAATCTGACCAGTCGGGATTAAATGTCATTGTAATAAACGCACATATGTGAACGCATCTCCTGGGTATATTCATGAAGATATCTCGGGCTATTTACGAATGATAACGGGAGAATCACCCTTTGACCCAAGTTGTTTGGATCTAAAGCCGCATCATTCCTTGTCGCGTCTTGTAAATGAATATAGTTTTCTGCGCGCAGTTTCGTTTGGTTCAAAGCAATCTTAAGCGCTCACTCTCCATTTTGAAGTACACGTCCACCAAAAATTGATGAAGGAGAAGTCTAGATCGAAGCAATAAATTTAAATTATCATATGATACGCATAAAAGTCTTTGCAGGACACTGTTCTGTTAGGTATTGGTATTTGGGTAACTGGGTTTGTCTGAGAAAAGCTATATCTCTCTTGTCCTTTCCAAAAATTTATTGGTTACTCGAGAGCGTCATAAAATCTATGAGTGTTCGGAACTCTAGTGAGTCGACCATCGTGCGCCTGAACAACTATGTTCCGAGATGTAGTTTGTTCACTACTAACTTCTACGGCAGCTATGTAACATATTTCATCGTATTTTGTGTTCACCACATGGTTGTCACTTGCTTGTCACTCTATTTTTAGTTATTGTAAATTTATGCACTAAAATGTTGTGATCATGTAGAACTTGTATCTTTTTTACCGCGTTTCTTTCCACACCTTGTACGTACTCAGAACGTCTATTGACTTGTGTTTCCTCATCCCCCATGAAATAAATGTGCAAAAATTTTGGTTGCGTAATGGAATCAGGAAGCAAAGAGCCAATTGTGTGGTATACTTGCCCTTGAATTGTAAAAGTCGGGAAAAATCCTGGCATCGATACAATGTTAACGGCCCCAAAAGATCTCATATGGAAGCATGTATTGTATTTCCATATGTTTTTTTTAGAAAACGGCAAGACTTATCTGTTTCATTTTCATTTTATTGTATTTTCAATTCACTAATTTAGCGATAATGGCTTACACATAAAAGATAGATTTTTTATAGAACTATTTAAGAGATACATTTCCACTATATATTATATTCGTGTAACTCTTACGGTTTTTGCAGCGCACGACAGAATGGCTCGCAGATGATAAAATTTTTTCCGACTTACGTGGTACTTATTGTTTTATTTTGGCCAATTTACTCAGTAGCTTTGTAAATTATAGCCATTTTGTTATTTTGATGTATAAGCCATATTGTTAACAAACATCCACATATACATACATACGAACTTTCGCGTTTATAATATTAGTGGGATGTATTTTTATATATTTTGTGCTCTTTGGATTTTTTAGGACGGATAGTACCGATGAAACCTCATTCGGCCAATGACAGCTCCTACAGTCATTATTTCGGTTAAGTCTGATACTCTAGATTTCATATTGAGGCCGTAGACTAATAGATATGGTAAGCACACATTACCGCTATTCACGAAGTGTGATAGAACGTGCCAGGAAAAAAGAATACAAAATTGCAACATATACTTGGGCCATTTTCACCAACTTAAAAAGTAGAGCTCATTTGTCATTGGAGCCTGACTTTGGCAAGAAGTCACCTTCTTCACGTTTTGATATTTCTACGAGTGATGAAAAGAAAGTCTCGACTGAGGCGTGAAACATAGACTTTGTAAAGAAACTTTTTCCTCATAACAATATTCACAAGGGGACATTGATAGATCAAGCATTTCTCAAATTTCGATCGACGCAAGTTTCTTCTCCACTTTGGAGGATGTCTGAAAAGTCAGTATTGATCCAAATATCTTTTAGAAAGGGTACGTTTGTAGGTAACCTGAATTTTCGAAGGACAAGAGAGTAGTGTGAGGAAGTTTGAAGTTCGAATATTGATGTAAAAGTTGATAGCTGCAGTTGCAAATGAGGGGGCAAACAAATGTTCCGATCATTTAGACTAGCCCAAATTCTGGACTTAAATATTTGTACGTTCTGCAAAAAGTATAATGTGATAACGCTTTTTGCCTTCCATGTAAGATGCATTGTTTTTTCTCTCTCATCCGACCTACATATTCAAGGCATTTTAATGGCGGTTGCTCTACCGATCACCGTTGCATGCCTATTTACCACAGACTTCTAGGATTTCCTGCAGGCAGTTGATCTTTCACTTACAGGCCTAACTCATATATTATGCATCTTCGTATTGGGTCCTCATTTTGCTGAGTCTCTATAATTATTTTCAGTTTGAAAAAGATTTAGAAAGGAAGAAGAGTGACAAACATTCTACAGTATGCGCAGTCTGACCGCGAAAGTGTAACTAAATATCTAGACCTCCGCAAGTAAAAATGAGTTAATGTCACTGCATACGTACGTATGAACATTTTGCCGCAGTAATTCCCAGAATAGAATCAAGATCGAGGGATGACCTCATTGGTGCTACTTTGAAACATTTAGAGTTTAAGTTGTTTGAGAATTGATTTAGATTGTCGAGATAGAGATGGAAATGGAGGAGTTTCAAGCGAACGAAAGGCAGTCCTTAAGCCCCCATTATGGGCTATACCATTCCCCTCTGAATGAACTGGGACTCTAAATTGGGGTTCGTGCCCTGAAGCTTACTTACTTACTTAAGGTGGTGCTACAGTCTGTGGCGGAGTTTTGTCTTAACCAGCAAGCGTTTGCAGCCAGCTCGATCTTCAGCTAGCTGCCTCCAGTTTCGGACGCTAAATTGGCTTAAGTCCTACTTTGGAGGTTCCGCTTGCACGCGCCACCTAAATCATGGTCTTCCTCTACTGCGCTGTTTCTCAGAGGCGGATTCAAAAGCTTTTCGGATCAGTGCATTGATGTTCAGCCAATGTACATGACACAGTCATCTCAGTCGTTGAACTTTCACTCTTTTGTCTAAGTCGATGTCGCTGTACAGCCCGTACAGTTCGTCGTCTTATCTCCTCCTTCATTCACCGCATATGAAGGGACCGAAATTTAACCGAAGAATTCTTTTCCGAAAGCAGCCACTAGTACCCTAATCCATTTTTGAAAGTCTATACCTCAGCGCCATAGAGTTGGACTAGGATTACTCGTATTAAGGTCTTATATAGGATCACTTTTGTTGTTCGAGAGAGAGTTTTGCTAGTCAATTGCATTCTTAACCCGAAGAAGCAGCAATTTCTGAATTGTTATCGGAGCCTAGATAGACAAAGTTCTTAACTACCTCAAGGACGCTCTGTTGATCGTGACATGCTCTCATTTCCTCGTCTCTATAGATGCTGTCATGGTGCAGTTCAGTGGATCTTCTTTCTTGAGGATTAGACAAACAATGCTGAGGTTCTATTCAACGGACATATTTTATATTTTATAGATGAGTTGATGTAACATATGCTCCTTATTAAGTCATCGCCTGCCGCTTTGAAGAGCAGTCAGGTCGTCTGCTCCAATAGATTTGTTGGACTTGGCGATGTTGGCTTCATCCAGGTCGGGTGGATGGAATTGTTGATCTATGATCATCGCCGTTACACAGTCTATAGGAATGTTCTTTCCAAATCCTCAGTATCAACTGCAACTCTACAGCGATGTTCCCTTGTTCGTCTCTACATTCTAAACTTCAGTTCTGGGTTTGTATCCGTGCCATGTTATTTCTACCTTTTGGTAAAACTGTCGAATTTCATTACTCGACCTCGTGCTTCTCATGCTTCTTCCATTTCCTCTTGAGAAGTCAGTGTTCGTCTTTCGTCATCTGCTCCTAGAGCTCGCGAGCAGCTCTAGTCTTTATATGCAGCATTGCTTTGTATGCATTTTGCTTGCCGGCACTTGTTATCAAACCAAGGGTTTCGTTGAAAGAGTGAAATTCAGCACATCAGAGGTAACATCTGCGATGGCTTTTTGACAATGTTGGCACTGGTCTTCGATATTTAAAGCTGGCGGCATAGAACCTCTTAAGAGATTAAGGGGACTCAATCGTCCGACATCAAACTGTCTAACATTATAAGCTTTCTTTGCGATAATCGGGATATCCACAACCGCACCTTGGGTACAAGTTCCGTTGGAATGTTCGGACATCCATAATACTGAAGGAGTGGCTTGCGTCGATCGCAATGTGGTCAGTCTGGTTGACCGTTGATTGGTCAGAATTCCCTCTTGTGAATATTGAGATGTGGGAACTGCGTGCTAGCTACGACAAAGTTTCGCCCTGCGGGAAAATTGATAAGCCTGAATTCGATTACGGAAGTGGTGTTGTCCAGGCTAGCCTCGCATAAAAATCGCCGAGGACATAGCTAAAGCACTGCTTGGAGATTTTGTCCAAAGGCACTTAGAAGTTATTTTTGATGTCGTCACCTTTCTACTCTGTGCGCCCATATAAAATTTGTGTTGGCAAATTTAGCCTTAATACAGATCTTAAAGAGGCGCTCATTTATAAGGCGAAAACTCTAGACTCTTGCCTATGTCTGCCCCTAACAACGCTGCTGTTGCCGTCGATAACAGTCGACGTAATAGATGTCGCAATTTTTCATCCTCTTTTTGTCCGGCTCATTCCATCGTAGTTCTTGGATGCCGGTTATGTCTGGTTTGCAGCAGTTCAGAGCCTTCTTTAATTGTTTTCTCATACGTGGACTATTAGGGGACCTAAAAATTCTCGTGCAGATCCGAAGTTCGTTGTCAACAGTAGATCCGTCCGTTTCCGAGGTTTTTTGTTGCAACTATCCCGGCGACACAACCCCCAACCTGGGATGCCAGTTCCTTACAATACCCCTCAGACGACGACAACGGTTAGACCAAAGCCAGTAACCCGGTCAGGGGTGTTAACACTGCCGTTTGTCCATTAAGAGCTAATCCGCCAACATCTCTTTTCCAAAACCCTGAGTTATTCTGGGAAATCTTTTTCAGCCTGAGTTCCAAATATATCGAAGTGGCCCAGGTAAGGCCCCATTTGTTTCGTTCCGTGATTTTACTTCACCGTTCACTTTCGGATGGACACCGATCGATGGTTACAACTTGAATTGTACAATAGAAAAACCGATGTGTAGAAACAGGTGCAGAAATGGCTTTCGCCAGATGTGTTATTCAGTATCATTTTCCATTTACTGTGCTGTGTAACTACCACTAGTCGGTTGGTTCTTTAAAGTGGTATCACCGGTGGCTCAAATAATTCGATTTCGAAACCTAAATACCGGTAAATCTGCCTGTAGATGTCATAATTTAAATGAAATCTCTGCAATTTTTTAAACCTCAAGACAGATGGAATCAGAGTGGCATTAATGGCAAATAGCTATCGACATTTGTTTCCCCAAAGTCAATGCAAAGATTTTAGCAAAAGCTAAAACAAGAACATAAAATCCTGCTATGCACTCCAAACATAACTCAGTGCTGTCTGAAGGCTTTTTGAATGAATGAAATGAAATACTCACGTTTCCGCAAATTCGCTTCTCATCTCTTAATTTTCTCGCATATCCTCCTTAAAACATCTGCTGCAAACCACCCAAATCGTATCCTAATCGTCAATAAATTGCACATCTGCATTAGCCGACTCAAAACAAATCCAATTTCAATAAATTATCACTCATTCCCATTGATCCTTCGGACTAAAATTGTTTCCAACTCTGTCAACTCTGTGTTTCGCAGACGATCCCACTCAACAAGTGCTAAGAGTACTTTATCAAGAAGATACTTAACAAAAGAATAAGCAAACCTCCTGGCATTTGCTTGATTTATCCTACAGCTTAAGTAATTAGTCAATTGGCAAAACTGAAATCTTCATCTTACCGTTAAGTCTGGGAAAACAATTTGAAATCTTTGTATCCCAAATAAATAGCCCGACGCCATAATTATCCTATCTGAATGAAAAAATCTCATTACTCTTCCGTCGGTCCATCCCTTCCCAAACAACAACAACAACAACAACAACAGTAACAGCAACAAAATCTCCAGACCAGGTCAGTTTAAATTGCACAAAAACCTCTTAAGGTATGGATACTCTTTTGATTGGCCGTTAGGAGTCGACAAAGACGAACAATCATTAATCACGAGGACACTGGAAACAAACAAAACCACCGAAAATGACAGAACAGCAAACACTCGTATCCATCGTTACTTACACAGAATTCCAGGAATCCCGTCTAGTCAATAGGTCCGTCTATCTATTGGCAGGTCAACTAAGACCAAATGCAAGATGTACCTTTACAAGCAATTGCGGATACCTGAGAAGCGAGAAGATCTAGGGATTCAGTGAATCGTTTAAGTCGCATTCTTTGCCTCTTCCCAATCGCAATCTTAATTTTCGGACAAGGAGTGATGAAAAATCACCGAAAAGTGTTTGCCGATTCCTTTTCTTTTTTTTTAGGGTTCGACTTGGACATTCTTGTCCAAGGAAAGGAGGTGGACTGCTAAAATAATCACTGGAGATAGCATAATGAGTGTTGATTAGAAGAATGAGACCCAGAATGGGTGGTTTGCTCTTGTTTACTGACTGTGCGATTTCAATTGAACTCGAAACTCATTCTCTTCACACAGATGCCGACGTTGGTCGGTCTTCACCGTAGGCATAGGGCAACAACATCGAAACGGGTGGGTGAAAGAGGAAGTGGAAGGTGAAAATCATCAAAGAACGAAAACTCTAACCCACCTGCGGATGTTTGCACCGATGTCGTCGTTGTACCTACGGGGAGTTGCCAGGTGGCAGGAGCTACGTAATTAATTAGGATTTGATAAAATTATCTGTGAACCTACCGGATTTGGTTTTATTTGCGCTGCAGAGTAATGGTCTCGCGTTTTAAAGTTGATAGTACGAGCAATATTGATAGGGATATTGCGTGTGCGAACAATGGTGCTAATTTGGCGAAAACAACTGAAGAAAGTCAGCCGAGTTAAACTCTGCCATTCTACACAAATGACTAATCACCATCGCGCAAGGTATGCGAATTAATTCTAGCAACGCGACAAATGAATGAAAAAAAAAAAAAAAAAATGAATAATCACGAAACGCATAAAACAATTGTTGGACATTTGCCAAGGGAGTGAAACGAATTTTGAAAATGTATGGAGGATTAGATTAGATAACTTTTTGATAGGAAATCGATGGAGGCCTGTTGGAATTGGATGCAGATTAAGTATTCGCATATGAGAAGAAAATCTCCTCTTGCACATCTCTTTCGATTTCCCAGTTTATGTGTGAATCCTATCCTCACTAGTCATAAGTCTTCGGTCTTTTCCTCCTGCACAAGTCAACACGTAACAAAAGCTTAGGATGCGGAAGGCCTCTTCAAAAATAAAGTTCATCATCAATGGTAAACCAAAAATTGTCTTTAACTCGAATACGTATGAAATTTGTTTGCTGTTGTGTAACGGATATGTCCGAGGGTCTGGGTTAAATTCCTGAAATACCGCAAAAAAAGAAAGATAGATTCCGATTACACCACCCTCTCCGTTGCCAATTGAAAAACTTTTTCTGTTTATGAGAAAGTATCTAACATCTTCGGAGTCAGCAAAAAACTGTAAGTCACCCTCTCTGTGTACAAAATGACACACAATGATTGTTTGTGCGAGCGCTATGCAATCCTAAGAGCCAAAATAGATAACTTGCTATATATTTGCATATACCATATAGGGTGATTCATCGTGAGGTTTGATTTTCAATAGGCTTTTCTTGACAGATCATTTTCGTTCAGTATAGTTTAGCAAATCATCGTGGAAAGACTCACACCACACAACGTCTCCAAATTGTTCAGCTGTATTACGAAAATCAGCGTTCTGTGAGAAATATTTTTCGTGCGATCCGAGGAACTTACGGTGCGCATAATCGACCTACTGAAACCACTATCGCCAATACCATTCGCAAATTTGAGTCCCAGTTTACATTTGTGGCTGATACTCAATCATATCCAGCACGTAGTGAAGAGACTATAGCAGCTGTAGCTGAGAGTTTACGCGGAGACCATAACGAATCGATTCGTCGTCGTTCTCAGCAGCTTGGCTTGGCGTATTCGAACAATTTGGCGTATTTTATGTGAGGATCTCGACCTATAAGCGTACAAAATTCAACTTGTGTAAGAATTGAAGCCAGGCGACTCTAATTTCCGTCATATTTTCAGTGAGTGGGCTCTGGAAAAACTCAATGAAAATCCGGTGTTTTATCGTAAAATTTTGTTCAGTGATGATGCCCATTACTGGCTCAATTGATACGCTAATAAATAAAATTGCCATATTTGGGCTGATGAGCAACCCGAAGAGTATCAAGAGCTACCATTACATCCATTAAAAACAACGGTATGAGGCAAAATGAGGCAAATCAGAATGTTACCGTCAATGGTAACCGTTATCGTGCCATGTTAACGGACTATGTGCTTCCTGAAATTCAAGCACATGGTCTCGGTGAGCATGGCGCTACGATCCATGACTTTTTGAGAAATCATTTTGGTGAGCACTTAATTTCACGTTTTGCTATGGTAAATTGGCCGCTTAGATCGTGCGATATCACACCTCTGGACTTTTTTCTCTAGGGATATGTAAATTCTCAGGTCTTCAGAAATAAGCCATCTACAATTGACGCTTTGGAAGCCAACATTACTCATGTTATCCGTGAGATACCAGTCGCTATGCTCGAAGGAGTCACCCAAAATTGGATCTTCAGAATGGACGAACTTAGACGTAGTCGTGTTCAACATTTACATGACATCATTTTAAAAATGTAAATGCCATGAATTGGTCTTTAAATCGATAATAAAAATTTTAAGTTCACTTTCAAATTTATGTATTTTGTTTTACATTATAAATCAAACCTTTTGATGAATCACCCTGTACTTTCCACCTACACTCTGCCTGACTCAAACTGCAACCAACTTCAGACTGCTTTAATTTCCAAACCGATCATGACAGTGAGCTCAAATTTTGATACATGTCAGATAATTTTATTATTTACAAGCCTTTTAAGCGCTTAGCGTCCCAGTTGTGTTGAAAAATTTTTCTCCGCGATGGAATTCAAACGTGATAGTGTGATTGCTTTATATTTGGCTGCAAAACCACAAGTAGCTATCGTTAGAGCCCTCCAGCACCTCAACGTGAATAAATCATTTGTGTCTCGAACCATAGCTCGTTACCGTAACAATGGCAGCGTTGCAAAACGCCATAGAGGTGGTCATAAAAAGACAGCAAGATCGGCAGAAATGGTTCGGAAAGTGAAAGCTCGAATTGAGCGAAATCCGCGTCGAAGTTGAAGAAAATGGCTCGTGAGCTCAACATATCGTTGAAACGGATGCAATACTGAAAACACTGAAAAATGAGCTAAGGCTCAAGCTATTGAAGTTTCAAAAAGCACACGATCTTACACCGCAATAGAAAAAAGTTAAAGTCAAAAGAGCGAAGGAGTTGCTACGTCTGCACGAGAGTGGTGAGTTGCCGAATTTGTTTTTTTTTTTCGATGAGTCGCCATTTGTTATCGAGCAAATGTCAACAAACAAAACGACCGAGTTTACTTGCCAGAGAGGTCCTTCGAAAGTTTACACCTTCGGACTGCCACCAGAAAGCAGGCAGCACCCACGGTGATGGTTTTATTTTCAAAAAATAAAAAAAATTAAAAAAATTATATCATTTTAAAAAGTTGCAGTTCGAGTCAGGCAGGGTGTACAAAGTCTATTACAAGTGACGTCGTTAGGAGCTTGTATGACTTACTTTACTTACGTAGCCGTCTTCTGACTCGATAAGAGCATCTGTCTGAGACACAGAAACCTTCAACCCTCGTTGATCCCTGGCTCGCTTCTTTCAGTTGTCTAAATCAAGTGCTCTGACATCCGTGATGGCTTGGTTCCTAAAACAGAGGTTTCGTATTTTTAGTCGCCTCCAACCTCGGGGCTGTGATTTGTAAACACGCTTTGCTGAAGCGTTATTGTGGCCGAGCTAGTGTACATCCACTTCATGATACAGTTTAGAAAGTTCACGGTTGGTGGTGGCTGCAAGACTACGACGGTCTTGGCTGAGATGTCGCGGTGCTAGATCCACAGATTGCTGGCATTTGTGTATGGTGAATGCTTCAGTGTCTACTCTAGCCATGCTTAGGCTTTCAATATTGAAATTCTTTTTCTGGGCGATTCGCAGCTTTTTCTCATTTGATAGCCGAGCTCTGAATTTGGCTACAACAAGAAAATGGTTAGTGTCGGCGTTTACTCAATTAGCACATGGTAGTTGCAGTTCGACCATCTGATTGCTGGGATTCGTAGCTTTTGAAACCTAGTGATACTTATCACTGTATCAAGAGCTACTGCAAAATCGATTAGCCGGAAGTCGTTGCCTGTTGTTGTGTCGTGGAGGCTGTGTTTTCCGATTAATCCGGCATTGAAATCCCCGAGTACAATTCTGACATCACATTCCGGACGGGCTCCATAGGCTCCATTCAGGAGGTCATAGAGCTCCTCTTTAATAGAGTCTTCAGGTTCATCGGTAGAGGTGTATGCACATTCTAGGCTGATATTTTGGAATGATGCCTTAATGAGGACTACAGCCAGGCTATTGAATAAGAATAGATTCAAGTTTTTGAGCAGCACCGGATATGTACTATATACGCACGTTCCAGGTGCATAATCTCAATTCGTAGGCCGTGAATATTTCCGGTCGTGGTCTTAACTGAGAGGGTCCGTTGGCATCCAAAGCTAATGCCTTACTTATAACTAAGTTTAGTTTTCAGTTTCATTGTGAAAACTCCTAGGACGAGGGCCCGGTTAAACCAATGTTAGTAACCCATATTGGGTTACCGCATCTTTTTTCCAATTACCGACTTATGCTTGGATACCTTTACTTGCCTAAATTCCAAAACATCGAAGTAGTCCAGATAAAGTTTGCTCCCACTTCAATCTATGGCGTCACACATGATTCTATATAGGGAATTCGTTCGCTGTCGTGTTTATGGTGCTCTCTTATCTCTTGTTTAACACTCGCGCTTATAAGCTTAGCAGGTCGAATCTGGATGGACAACAATCAACAACCGATGGCTACCACACATTTGATTCGATTCCCATTTTTCTGTAATGATTAAGGTTATCGAATTCATTCAGATAACTTTCTACCACCAAGCTTAGGTCAGGCCAGACATTCCTCTATTTCTTCTTCCATTTCGATTCCCTCCATATCATATCCAAATTCTTCAATTATACGCTAATTAACCTACAAACTCATCAGTTTAAAACCTTCATATACTCCTATGTTATGTGTTTTCTGGCAACACCTTTGGTGGCACTCTTACCAGCTACTCTTCCTCAAACAAGCATTCATCCCGCAGGTAAACACAGTACACAACACACAGGTTCTACCCCAAAACAAACACAAAACACACAACGGACGTGAGGTTTTTATAGAGGTCTACCGATGTTTGTGTTGTTTCTTCTCTCACCCGCCCGAAACAAGGCTAGGTAATGCGAGCATTTTTCGCTGACGTTGGCCCATCTCCAGGATGTGGTAATTGGAAAAGATTAAGAATCCGACGGTTAAAAAAAAAGAAAACAGAAAAATAAATAAAATAAAAAGAAATTCATTCCGAGCCTAACATGACGGACCCAGCTAGATCGAAAGCATCCAAAGAATACCAACGGCAAGAGAGAAGAATGCTCGTATCGTCTTCTGACGAAACAAAATAACATGCAGCGGAGCCAGTCCAATGGTGTTTATTTGCTTCTGAAAGGAAGTGTCCGCAGTCCGTACGTGTGTTTAGTAAAAATATGAAAAGGCGTACTCGGGTAAAGCATAGTAAGACTGATGAGTCATCGTATCATCGTGAAGCAGATGGTATTTTCACTACCTGTTCCCGTAGAAATGAAGAGAAAAAGACTTATTCTTCAACACAACACAATAAACAAGCAGTAACAACAACTGAACCTAAATCTAAACCTAATCCGGTTCGGCGAAGCGATTCTTTTGTTACAATTCCCGGGTTTCTCATGAGCTGAGTATGGCAGACTGAGTGAGTCATTCATTCATTCTCACACGTTCATCTTTCGCTGTGAATGAAGTTGAATGGGCATGAGATGCATCGTTGCATCTGATTCCTTCATAGATACTCGTACCATACGAATATTTGTCGTATCCCTCTCGTAGTTTGTAGCCGATTTCTCTCGGTGGCGCATTCTTCAATTGCCCGCTGGGAATCGTCATTCGTTTCATATGGATTTCGAGATTTAGTGTCACTTTGATGTCATCCGTCTTTGTCGTCGACGTTCGCATCGTGTATCGTTGGGTTAGTAGTGTTGGTTTGTTGGTCTATCCGACCCTTAATTTTCGAAAGAACGTTTTCAACGACGACAGACCATAAAAAATGGTTATTGGCTTTTATTGCCATTTTTATGATTCACTATCCCAATACCAACGCCAGGCCAAGTGCCGCTGGGCTATAATTGGAGTAGTTCCGATGAGCACTATGGTGATGGTGAGGATTAGGTAGAGGGTGAAAATTTGGGTGAGGATGAGGGTGAGCCTGAATTCCGGTGGTTTTATTTTATTTTTTATTTTTTTCTTAACTTCCCCCTTAAGCAATGCAAATGATTTGAAAGCGCGATAATGATTTGTGTCGTTTAGTCATGAGGGTTTAAGGGGTGATTGAACGGCGAAAATTCTGGTAACAGTTGCACCATTGTTCGTCTGCGGGTGACACGAAACGCGTGTCAGTGGCTTCATAGATTCGCACGAGGGTAATATGGATGAATGGTAGAAAAAAATAACAAAATAAACCTGATGGCTAATTTTATGGATTTTTTTTCGAATTAAGATAAGGAACAGCGATTACGAGGACGGTTGTCAGTTTTTTGGTGTGGCAAAGCAAATTTGCATCGGTGGGAATGTAGTAAAAATTGTTAAAATGGATGCTTAGGGGTGGAAAAATAGGATTTTGATACCCCGCGTTGGAATTTATTGGATTATATGGATGGTTGTGATGGAAACTTGTGGAAAGCTGCAAAAAGTTAAACTTTGCAGTTCACGATGAGATTGAGGTCATGGAGTCAGTTGCTTTTGAGAAAATCCTAAGAATTTGAAACCATATTACATAAAGTAATGTACTACATAGTTGTACTTGGCTTTGTTAGCATACTATTTACACTCAGCGTTTGCATATGAAGCCTCGCTCATTCCAGCTCTCTTCTCTCATCTGATCTTGTAGGAGATCAGGCTGACGAGAAACACGAGCTTGGTAGCAGTTTGATTGGGAAGCGAAACACAATTTGAGAAGAATAAAAAAAATAAAGATTGTTAACGAAACCAGCAGGTTATTTTAATTTTACACATTATTGGCGCAGTCGGAAAAAGAAACCTTTATGAGTGGGTGAAAGAAAAAGTTATAAACGATAACAAGACAGTGAAATGCCGTAGTCTTAAACGACAATAAGCTTGCTGATGTGGTAAGCTAGATCGCAAAAAAATCGAATTAACAAAAATTGAAAAACGCCTAATCTGTGCGTGGCGCTCCAATCTCCAAACAACAAATCCAAAGTCCAAAGTTCGTACGAAAAATCTAGCAAAGCAGGAAGAAAGCTATACATGCTATCGAAAAGTTTAGACTAGCCCTAGAAATATATAGTAATACTCCGCAATACGATGCAAATGAATATTGTATAGTGGATTTTCTCAACACTGTAGATTCGCTGTTACCAATTTTAGATGATTTCGACGAGACGTCGAACGCTCTTCTGTTAGGCTACATTAAAGATATAATTACTGGCAGGGCCAAATGCGAAGTTCAAATGTCTGGGAGGTTGGATACATGGGCAGAATTAAAGAACTTTTGAAGAACAGTTTTGTTGAAAAAGTAGCAATAAATAACCTAATAAACCTAAACTAACAATTTTTTAGGTAGAATCAACAACGCATTCTTTTTAAATAATAAAAACAACTTACCTGAACCGACAAAAACTATTATTGGGTCTATAACGCAAACTTCGTGCGGTTTGCTTAAAGATGGCGTAACTTGTATTATTCTATTGTTATTATTCCATTGGAACATGCGTTGGAAAGCTACTGTCATTGCTTCATTTAAAGCGTAAACAACAATATTTTTTTTTTTCACTCAAATATGTCGAACTTTGTGCCTGAAAAAGTGTTTTTGCGGGGATTTCTTCTTCATTACTTTAATATGAAGAAAACTGCTGCCGAAAGTCATCGTATTTTGGTGGAAATTTATGGTGAACATGCGTTAGCTGAGCGAACGTGCCAAAAGTGATTTGCACTATTTAAAAGTGGTGATTTTGGCTTGGAAGACGATGAACGTCCTGGGCAGTCAAAAAATTTGAAGATGAAAAACTAAAGGCGTTACTCTATGAAGATTGTTGCCAAACACAAGAAGAGCTCGCAAAATCTTTTTGTGTCACTCAAGCAGCCATTTCAAAACGTTTAAAAGCAGCTGGAAATATTCAAAAGCAAGGAAATTAGGTTCTACATAAACTCAAGCCGAGAGACGTCGAAAGGCGGTTTTGCATGTCCGAAATGCTGCTGGAACACCACAAAAGGAAGTCATTTTTGCATCGGATTGTTACTGGTGGTGAAAAATTGATCCATTACGACAACCCGAAGCGCAAAAAATCATATGTGAAACCCGGCCAACCAGCCAAATCAACTTCAAAGCCGTATATCCATGGCGCGAAGGTAATGCTCTGTATTTAGTGCGATCAGATGGGTGTGCTGTATTATAAGCTGCTTAAACCGGGTAAAACCATCAATGGACAATGCTACGGAACACAATTAATCCGTTTGAAGAGGGCAGTAGCCGAAAAACGCCCGGAATATGCGACCAGACACGAGGCAATAATTTTCCATCATGACAACGCTCGGCCCCACGTTGCTACTCCGGTTAAGAACTATTTGGAAAACAGTGGATGGGAAGTTTTACCCCACCCGCCTTATAGCCCAGACCTTGCCCCTTCTGACTACCATTTGTTCCGGTCGATGCAGAACGCCCTCACTGAAATACGGTTCACATCAGAGCAGAATATCAAAAATTGGCTTGATTCATTCTTGGCTGCCAAGCCGGCGCAGTTCTTTTGGGATGGAATCCACAAATTGCCAGAAAGATGGGAAAAATTCATAGCTTCAGATGGGCTGCATTATAATCACAAGCGCAAACGAGCAACTTTCCAGGTAGTCGACAGTTCCGCCAGAATTCTAGGCAAGGTTTTAATAACGCATCCCAACAAAACAATAGACACAATAGACACGAATCATGGCATTTACTTCTTAAAAATAATATCATGTTAAATTTGGCCACGAATACGTCTGAGGTGGTCCATTCGGAAGGTCTGGGCGACTCGTTCGAGCCTAGCGACTGATATCTCGCGGAGATACCTGAGACCTGAGACTTTACATATCTAGAGAGATAATAGTCCAAAGGTGTAATATCGCACGATCTAGACGGCCAAATTACCGTAGCAAAACGTGAAATTAAGTGCCATACAAAATAATTTCTCAACAAGTCCATTGTTTTACGCGCTGTATGGCTCGTAGCGCCGTCTTGTTGAAATCAGAGCTCACCGAGATCATGTGCTTGAGTTTCGGGAAGCACATAGTTCGTTAACATGGCGCGACAATGGCTACTATTGACGGTACCATTCTGATTTGACTCATTTTTGAAGAAATATGGACCAATGATTCCACCAGCCCATAAACCGCACCATACCATTGTTTTTAATAGATGCAATGGTAGCTCTTGATACTCTTTGGATTGCTCATCAGCCTAGATACGGCAATTTTGTTTATTAACGTATCCATTGAGCCAGAAATGGGCTTCATCACTGAACAAAATTTCACGATAATTCACTGAAAGTATGACGCAAATTTAAGTCGCCTGGATTCAATTCTTGCACAAGTTGAATTTTGTACGCTTTTAGGCCGAGATCCTCACGTAAAATACGCCAAGTTGCTCAGAATGTCTTCACGTACACTCTCAGCTACAGCTGCTATAAGTTAAAATTTAATTTATTTAATTTTTAAAAGAAAAATTTATTTATTGACTGCTAACAATATTTCCATATCTTAAATACTAAAATTTGTGTTACCATCAGCACGTACATATTGTCACGTACGATTCTTGACACAGGTGAAACCTGATGACACTGTTGCAGTTGTGATCTTCATGCAGTGAACTAGAATTTATCGTCCACGCAGGTGAAATATGATGATTCGCGTGCAATGGAAATTGGTCGTGGGAATGGTATTTGTCTGTTGGTTTTATAAGTTGAGATATTTATTCCGTATAAATGTTTGGGGTGTTAACTTATAGTCTCTTCACTACGTGATGAAGAGAATGAGAAATAGTATTTGCGAATGGTATTGGCAATAGTGGTTTCGTTAATAAGTAAGTTCCTCGAATCGCACGATAAACACTTTTTACAGAACGCTGATTTTCGTAATACAGCGGAACAGTTTAGAGACGCTGTTGTGGAGTGGGTCTTTCCATGATGATTTGCCAAACGATAGTGAACAAAAATGGTGAAGCATTTTAATAGGTATTGCTCGCAATCTGTCAAAAAAAGTCTACTGAAAATCAAATGTCACGATGAATCACCCTATAGTTGTGGTATGCAATGATGTTCCTCTAAGGTTTGTGATCGGTTTTGGTGCAGAACATATTATCGTTCGTCTTAAAATTTGCCATCCAAAATGGAACTTACAGTCTGAAGCATGTTATCTTAAAATGCTTGGATGCATCATTGAATCGAGTACTAAAAGCCCCTACAATTCGCCTATCTGGGTAGTTCCCAAAAGGGATGGCAAAAATGGCCAAAAACAGTGGCGAATTGTAATCGATTACAGGAAGTTGAACGAGCAGACGATAGAGGATGGATTCCCTATGCCGAATGCCGATGACCTGTTCGATAAATTGAGGAAGTGCAATTATTTCGTAACGCTTGATTTTGTGAAAGGATTTCATCAAATAGAAGTACAACCGCTTGATCGACCGAATACAGCCTTTTCGACTAGGAACGGTTACTACGAGTTCATTAGAATGCCGTTCGGGCTAAAAAAAAAACCCCAGCGATATTCCAAAGGCTCATGAATTCGGTCTTAGCAAATTTAATAAACAAGATCTGTGTCGTGTACCTAGATGACATTCTAGTGTTTTCCACTAGTTTTCAGGAACACCTAGAATCGTTGAGAAAAGTTCTGCAAACTCTGAAAGAAGCAAATCTAAAATTACAAATAAATAAATGTGGTTATGCTGGTCTGTCTACTAATTATCTAGGACACACTATTGTGAAAAATGGTATAACACCGGACGAGGGTAAAATAAAGGCAATAGTTTCGATGAAACTTCCCAAACATAAAAAAGGCATTAAACTATTCCTAGGTATAAGGGGCTATTATCGCAAATTTATGAAGGATTATGCTAAAGTCGCACATCCTCTTATAAATACCAAAAAAAGGCTGAAAAAGTTAATACGTCGGACCCAGAATACATTAGGGCACTTAAAAACTTAAGAACGTTGTTAACAACTGAGCCCATACTTAAGAGTCCGGATGTCTTAGGTGCTGTACTAAGTCGAAACAACCATCCAATTTGTTGAAAAAAAAAAACTCGACAGTTGAAAAAGAATTGCTAGCAATCATGTGGACAGTCAAATATTTTCGAACATACCTGTATGGTAGGAAATTTGTGGTACGTACCGATCATAAGCCGCTCGTTTGGCTAAACAACATCAAAGAGCCAAACATAAAACTCCAAAGGTGAACAATTTTTTTGGCCGAATACGACTTCGATGTGGAAGGGAAGGGAAAGTACTGTAGCAGATGGTCTCAGCAGATATACCAATAGTAGCGATACAACAGATACGTCAGACGCTGATGCGGTTAGTCTTAAAAGTATTTTCTGTCTTTTCGGTTGTATCGTAGAAAATGATATTTCGTCGACAGACGCGACAGTGCACAGCGCAGCAGAAGATCCCATACATCACATTTACATCTCTGAGAGGCCCGTTTACATGTCTAAAAACCAAGTATATTTATCCTATGGAAGTAAAGAAAGAATGTTTACTAAGGTAATCCACAAGAAAATTCAAAACTACATAGAGATAGTTAGAGGTAAAAGTAATCTCGTATAAATATTGCATCTGCTTGTTTTGCGATGACTACCCTTGTTCGTAGAATTTCAGAACTTGTGCCATAGTTCGCTAGCATCAGGACTGCATATATATCTTTGTTTCTGTCTTCCAGACGCAAGTTTTCTTCGATTTTGTACTTTTTCTGCAGCAGGAGTTCTTGTGTCATTGCATTAGGTGAAATTTCCATAAGACCTGAGGCAAAAGAAAGTCGGGGCACAGGATCATCAAAGGTCCAGTGCGTATATAATACCAAAGAACATTTATTTTTAAACGGAGATGGTCTAGAGAGATGCAGTCTATGATGTGAATATAAGAAAGAGGGAGATTCATCAATGCGTCTAGAGTGGAGCTAGGTGTGCCAGGGGAAGCACCCATCCGGATGAGTTAGTATGAACTTCTTATTAACTCAATCCCTGTTGCTTAAGCTAATTCAGAATATCGTGCGTCACCCTCTGCAGCCTTATTGATCTTTACTTTAGACTTCGCCATTCACACCATCCCTATACATATTTCTGCATGGTTCTATCGGTATTGTAGTACTTGGCAAATCCTAAACACATTTTGGAAGAAATTCTGAATACTACAGCAGTACTTCCTTACGGATTTGGCTGTGAGAACACAATCTAACTCAAGAAATTTTTTTTTTTAAAGAGTTCTTGAGCAGATTTCATCCTTCTTTGCACCACCGTAGTGTACGCTTTTTGTATCGCTGCATGTGCTTGCCAACACTCTTCGTTAAATCAGGAATTTCACTGTGGTGGTTAGGTAAAACCTCGTGCATCAGATTTGTCGTATATTTTGACTTCCTGACAATGAATCTATTGGTTTTCTTCACTAGATGTTGTCAAAATGGAACTTCTCGAGACTCGACCAAGGAAGCCTATGGCAGTCGTCCAACGTCGAGTTTCTTCATTGTACCTATTCGGTGTTCTGGCAACTATTCGCATTTAAATGTGAGCTACCTTGTTGAGTTAGTGTTTTGTTTTTTGTAAGTGATCTTCCGCTGTTTTGGACTGTTAGCCAGATATGTAATCCTGTACTATTCATGCAAGATCGGAATTTTATTTCAACATTGTTATTTTCGCCTTACGGTGCCAGAAGTACCCGGCCTGACAAAGACATGGGTATTTGTTTAAAAATATCACTGTATTGGAAAGTATGCAGTCTATAAAGCATATGTTTCAAGTTTGAAAGCGCCACGTTGTTTAGTATTTGCCTGGCAGCCATCAATAATGAACGTTGTCAGTGAATTTGTGAAAATGGAGAAAATTGGTCATCGTTGTGATACAATACTTTTATTTGAAAGGCCTCAGCCCAACCAATATAAAAGCTGAACTGGATTCTACTCTGGGTGAGTTTGCCTCTTCGTTTCCAACAGTAAAATTTTGGGTTGCTGAGCTTAAACGAGGCCGTACGAGCTGCCCAGACGAGCATCGTGTTGGTCGACTAAATAAAGTAACGACTCCAGAAATGGTGAAGAAAATGCACAAAGCGGTACTGGATGATCGTCGACCTAAAGTGTAAGTAAGCATTTCAAAAAGTGCGGTACATCGCATATTATTTGAAAATTTTTACATGAGAAAGCTGTGTGCAAGATGGCTGTAACGTTTGCTCGCACTCGAGCAAAAACAGTGTCGTGAAGATGTTTCAATTAAGTGTTTAGCGAAGTTTCACAGCAACAAGGCTGAATTTTTGCGCCGTTTTATAACAATTAATGAAACATGGGTCCATCACCTTACATCCGAGACAAAAGAACAATCAAAACAATGGATTCAAAAGGAAGAACCCGAAGATCGTTTCGTCTTCTGGCAAGGTCATGGTGTCGATTTTTTGGGATGCGCGTGGGATAATTTTCATTGAATATCTTGAAAAAGGAGAAACTATAAACGGCCAGTATTATGCGAACTTATTGCAACGTTTGAGCGAAGAAATCAAGCAAAAACGGCCGCATTTGGCTAAGAAAGTTTGAATTGCCATCTCACGCACCCTATTCGCCAGATTTAGCCCCTTGGATTATTTTCTGTTCTCAAACTTGAAAAATTTGCTCAGTGTTCAAAGATTTTCCAACAATGAAGAAATGATGTCGGCAGGTAATGGCTATTTTGAGGGGCAAAACATTTCTTATTATAAAAAGAACATCACATAGTCTTTTTTCTTCAAATCGGCGTTGAATCGGCTCAATAAATCGACGAACTATGCTCCTGTGATTGCTATTTCTTTCTTCAAATAGTCAACATGGATCACCCCTCACGTGTCCCAAAAAAAAAAAAAACGGTGACCATCACCTTGCCGGCTGAGGCACGGTCTTCACCTTCTTTGGAGCACGTTTACCGGCTAAAACCCATTGTTTCGATTGTTCTTTGATTGCTGGTATATATTATTGAATCCATGTCTCATCGACAGTCACGAAATGACGCAGAAACTCCTTCGGATTTCGATTAAACAGGGCCAAGATTGTCTTTGTAGTAGTCTCACCCGACAACCATCACGCGAACAGCTTTCTTATGCCCAAAATCTCGTGCAGTTGAGATGCCTGTTATCTCAGCCAACTGGCGAATTTTCACTCGGCGGTCCGTTAACACGAGATCATTGATTTTGTCCACGGTTTCACTCAAAAATAAGAATCGGATAACGGAGCGATTCTGCTCTTTTTCCATGGTCGCAAAAAACACTAAGACGATGTTTTGAAATGGGTGTCAAAGCAAATCTAAGCATCGGATTGTCACAAAATTCGGGCTAAAAGAGGTTATACTAAATGATGGTACACGCAATTTGGGTCAGTAGCGCCACCTATCTTCCAATCATTAGGGTTGCCAAATTATTTATCATAACATGAGGATTTTGGTAAGGAGTCTGAAGTTTCAGAAACGAGGCTCTGAATTAATATGCGCTAAAGCCGTCATGGGGGAAAATCATATCAAGATGGATCTAGACATCCAGCAGTTAGAAGACCAACATTTTTCGATAACACCACCGAAAAAAGACTTAGACTAATGGAATTTGAATAAGGATGACAAAGTGGATGACATCTGTCATCACAGATACATAAAAGCACGTGGCAGTTCATCGAGTTACACACGGTCAACTAGAAAGATTACGACAGGCAAACATGGCATACACATTCTGGCCATCCGAATGTTCAGAGAAATTAAATTGATCTATTCCCCTCTTGGAGGCAATCTATACCTAAATGCAGACATGCAAGATACCCATATACTCAAAAAGTGTCAGAAACGGAGGAGATGGATGGCAGCCGCTTATGAACACCACAAGCAAAGACTACATTAGCTTCTCCAAAAAATAAAACGGAACTGAAAGGGTACGAAAATAGTGTCACTGTCAGCAGGATTGTGGTTTATATTCACTCCTCCACCTTTAAGAGCAGATAGCGCTAGCTAAACGAAGATTAAACAAGTCCTTAGAGTGAACGAATTCATGAATAAAATAAGTAAGTTATTGGCCTTACAGTTCTGTATTGCCCATAGCAAAACCCTTTTAGGTTCAAAGTTTCGATACTGCCTTCTGAAAGGGTGATGAAGTGAGAAATTATTTTTCTGTTTTCGACGGATAGTCTGGGTATCGAATATTGCATAGTATTCGACAAGCATAACCCTGCATCACGCCACCTCCAAATTGTAATTCCAATTGAGGAAATCCAGTGTCATTTGATGAGGAGACAACGTTCAGAATGGCGTAGATACAACTGCTTATCTTATTTCGTCATTTTACATATGTGAACGCGCAGACGATATTTTTTCCCCTGGGTACAAATGGTAATTCTCACTAAACCAATTTATTTATCCAGGACGTGATAATTATTGGCAGACCCCTTATTCCAGAGAGAAGCTAGTTTTTAGCTTTCAGTCTTGGATAAAAGTTATTTTTTTAATTTCAGTTCGTTCGATTGTTTTTCCCCCAAATTTTCTATTACATTTAATTGTTCCACAAAAAAATAAAAATAAAAAAAAAAAAAATTTATATGAAATATTCCAGATACACTGGCCGACATATTGACTGTGAGTACACTAATTTGTTTGTAGTCCTTAGAGTTATATGGTATACGAGTATGTGTGCCCTGTGTACTCCATTGTCTTGAAGCAATTAAAATGTGACTTTATGTTCATTCTAATGTTCTTTTCAAAAGTTGTTAATGAGATACAAATTCCAACTTCAGTATATCTACTGACAATTCTAACGTTTAACGACTTTCCATATTAAAATCCTTTGTTTTCGAATTCAGTCATAAACCAAACTGTAGTCATCTACTTCATTTTGTTACCCAAATGTATCTATTTGTTGACACACGTGTTTAAGAGGATTCTCATTGAACGTTAGATGTAATAAATTCTCTCCGAAATACATTCTCCATTACCACAACTTTAACAATGATGTGTAAATTCGTGTAAATTTTATTACAAAAAATTTATCATGCATAAAATCCAGCAACAATAAAAATGTAGAACACAACAATGAACTGAGTGTTACCCGGGTCTTTTAAAAAGGAAATCTTAAAGGCAGATGTAGGATTGCTTCAGACAAGACCGCCGTGAACGGAAAACCCTAGTAAAATTCGTCATGCAAGTGATTCAGATAAAAAACTGATGGTGTGAACTAGAGTGCATTCACACATGCATTCATACTCGTACTCGAATTCGGAAGGGACGAGAAACTTTTTCGGTTCCTTGAAATTATTTACCATATTCGGTTGGTGATAATCTTTAACATCACGTGCAAGTAGCCAATAACATAAATGAATCGATATTTTGCCAATCCTGGTAGAATTGAGTTTATGACTCTGAAGTTCCGAATTTGTTTTAGGTGAATCGGATGCGTTGCTAGTCTGTTGGTTGTCTGCACCTTATATATGAACCTTTATACTGAGCCTTTCTTACGGGGGAGACCTGCTTAAAATTTACGGGACCTAAAAGTTAAGCGCAGTCTTATTTTAATTATTATTAAAATTTAGACCAAGACAAGCAATTATATGCCTTTTTAATGGACTTTAAAGCTGCTTTCGATACGATCAGTAGAAATTCCCTTCTCTACAAACTATCTAATATTGAAATATGGCGGAGTAAAAAACTGTCAGAATAGTTTGAGGTAGCGAACGGAGTCAAACAGGTATGTGAGCTACTTTGCTGTTCTGACTCAGCTCGTTTGGCTAAGCAATTTCTTTGGCTAAAATATGGCGGAATTGATTTATACACAATTTTATGTATGAGATCGCTCAACGGGGGATCGTTATCCATTACTAAACATTTTTGGTACCCGAAAATAACCAATATTTTCCTTAACTTATCTAAAAGAGATTTGCTTCAATCATCAACCATTGTAAAGTAGGTCTTACCTGCAAATTGGAAAAATTTTAAATGGACCTGTAGACCACCTTGTGTCACAATTTGTCACACATAACACTTCCTTACAGACACTTCAATTTCTTGGTCAGGAATAAGACCTTGCAAGCATCTTCATGGAAATATATAGAAGACAAAATCTTATCATCATTATCAGAGCTAAAATAGCAAATTGACACTTGTTCAACTTCTTAGTCAACAGTCAGTAGGTACCTTGAAAGGAAATCAACATGATCCTTCCTACGAGTATATACAATTTTGTATTCGTACTGAGACAAAAGTATTGACCATCGTTGAAATCTGACTGTGCATATAGCAGAATTATGTCTCCTTGGGCTAAATATTTCCTTGATGGCTATATAATCCAAAATTTAACCAAAATCATGATTATAAATGTATGTACGTGTGGAATTTCTTTATCAAAGAAATTATAGCTAGACTCTCTCTATGCAACAAAGAATAGTTACAAAACGTTTACCTATCCAATATCACCTGACACCAACACAGGTGTTAGTTATTTTAGGCTTCTAATCGGACTGGCAACCCTTAGAGGGTCAAAGCCTGAATAACTGTAGCCTTTCACCCATTGTAGTCGTAGCTGAGCTACTTCCAGTTGGAAAGACTAAGCTGCCTTAGAACCGCGATTAATTGATTTAAACCAGAGGTTCGGTCTTATTTTTCTTCCTTGGTAGATTCAATTCGAAGATCCTCTTAGTTGAAGCATTATCGCAATGGAGTCGATGGATTTTTAGCTTCCGTGGTATGTCCACATTTATGTATTTACAGCTCATAGAGCTCGCGGTTGTGTCTTCTTCTCTATACGCCCACCTCATAAACAGGACTAAATATTCGACAAAGGATTCTTCTTTCAAAAGAGCTTAAAACTTGTTCCTCTGTCGTACTCAACGGCTCCGTAAAGCAGGACTACCAAAATTAACGATTTGTAGAGAATGATTTTGATCAAAAGATCGAAGTAGCAGCGGTTGTCTTGGGTTACCCTTCGTCGAATCTCCACCATTATGTCGTTTGTGGAGTTAACATTTGCCCCACGGTATGTGAACTCCTTGACTACCACAAAGTTATAGCTGTTGTTAGTGGCATTTTATCCTAGGTGATGTGCGAAGGAACAGTTTTTAGTCGACAGCATTATTTCACTTTAAGACCAACTTGTTTAGCCTCTTCATCAATTGCCGTAATGGCTTCAATTACAGCATGGTAGGAAGGTGCCATTATATCAACATCATCTGTGTTTCAGAGAAAATGGATGGACTTAGAGGAAATAGTACCTTTGCCCGTTTGCTAAAGTGCTAAATTGAAGAACTCACATGACAGCGTATCTTTTTGCCGAAATTCGGTGCAAGTTTGTAATAATTTGGAGGTTCTACTTCGCACGTTGTGCGATATATCCAGATCAGTTTTCTCGTGATTTCGAACTCTTCCATCGTCTAATATAGCTCAGTGCGATGGATGCTGTCATATGTGGTTTTGAAGTCGATGAAGAGGTGGTGTATGCCCACCTGGAGCTCGTTGGTCTTTTCCAGAATCTGTCTTAATGTGAAAATTTGGTCTGATGTCAGTTTGCCGGGCCGCAGTGGTATTGGCCGATTTGTGCGATGCAGTTCGGTTTCAGACATTCACACACTACACTGGATAGGATCTTATAGACGACGTTAAGTAGGAATATGCCTCAATAGTTGTTATAGGACATAGGATCACCCTTCTTGTAGGTGGGACAGTTCGAGTTGATATTCAAATCGTCGGGCATGCTTTCGTCCTCCTATGATTTGCAAATAATCTGGTGCATACTCCTTGTCAAAACATTGTCACCGGCTTTTTTTAAAGCTCAGATGGCAGATCATCCGAGCCAGTGGCTTTATTATTTTTCAGCTTTTGTATATCTGTACAGAGTTCTTCTAAGCTGGGTGGGAGAAGTAATTCTTCTTTTCTTGTCCTATCACTCTCGATATAAATTTCGAAGTGCTTGGAGATCCGTTTTAAGGCCATTGGCTAGGTTTTTGGGCTTTAAAAAAAAAGGCTCCTGGTACCTTTCCTTCTCAAGCAATCTTCGATACCCGTGAGCTGGGAGACTGCAAAGGCTCTTTTCTTATTCCAAAGCAGTCTATTCTTCTCCCTTCTTCTAGATGCTGCCCTGGTGATTCGTTGCAGCGTTATCATATATGCCACATCTGTATGCCTTCTTTTTTTGCACACATTCATCATCATGACACTGATTCCTTTCCTGGGGTGGTTGGCAGCCTGAGGTGTTTTCGGCCATCTCCTTAAGGGCTTTGGTGGGCAATGGCATATTGGAGAGTTTTTCGTCCAGGATCTCTTTGTAGTTTCTGGCTATTTCCGGTGTGTGTAGGCGTTTAATGTTAAACCTCCTTTGTGGATGCCGTAGCAGTTTTCTTTCATTTCACAGTCTGGGCTGCTAACAGGTACTGGTCATTGTCGACGTTTGCCCTTCTGAATGATTCAACATCCAGGATATTTGACGAGCGACATCCGTCAATAACCACGTGTTCAATTTGATTGTTGTTTCGACCATTCGGTGTTAGCTAGGTTGCTTTCTGAATTCTTTTGTTGTGTCATTGAGGTTGTATTTCGTTACCGCTTCACCAAAGATGTTCTTCTTACCGATTCTGGCATTGAAGTCCCCGAGTTCAATTTGAACATCTCATCTTGGACGGGCTCCGTAGGTCCTGAAGGTCAAAAAGTTCCTTCTTGATGGGTTCTTCAGTCTCTTTGGTAGAGGCGTGAGCACATAATAAAGCTGATGTTATAGAATCTTGCACAGACGCGAATCAATCACTGATAGACTTAAAATCGATGAATCCGCATCCCAATATGTGTTACCTTTTTGCCAGCTGTAATATATGTCACAATCTTTTCGTTTAATCGTTCCCGATCGTATTCAGCGTAGCCGCTCTATGCTGCTTGAGGATATTTTACAGTTTTTGAGTTGCTCTTGGGGTGTAAAACGTTCTTACTTTACAGGATTGTGTTCATTCATAGCATTTGTTTTTGTTGCTGTTGCAAATTACGCTGATCGGATGCGTCAACTATCGGCTTAACTTTATCCACTCTTAGTAACTAGAAAGTGTATGACCCAGAAATTTAATTGATTTTTTTAAAAACTTACATTCTTACGTCGCAGTATTTCAAATAATTAAGTGAAGCATTCATCCGCTCTTGCAACCCCTTTTATAATATTGTCAATGTAGCTCCTTACCCGCTTTCATCCTAGCAAAATCCTACGCAGTATGGATTGAAAGATACCACTACTACCACTAAGAATAAGGCGTGTAAGTGCACTATTTATCGCAATGAAAACATAGTGAATATTTCTTCAATATTCGGAATTCGGACAATATATTGTACAAATGCATTTATTATATGTACAATACTTATCACAACTTTACAGGCGACACATATTCTAGTCAAACCATGTACATTTGGCTCTATAACTATTGGACTTGCCAACCGGCTAACGTCGATATCCACTTAGATTCCTTCGCTTACTAACCGGTATAGTTCTTATTCAACCTTATCTCGTAATTTGAAAGACACAATATAGGCTACCTGAAACAGTCTAAACGCGTCTTCTTTTCAGACAATATCTGCCTAAAAAACTAGTTATTGGTGCCCTGCAGCCAGAGTCAACAGCATTGGGAAATTTAACCTTAATCTCCTTAATTACATTGGAACAATAGGTGCACAATTTTCAACACCATTCCTCCATTTCGGAAAAAGGACGACAATCCATTTATGGCCCATTAAACTTAATTTCGAAGTAACACATTAGACCCTTTACTCGTATTATTAGTAAAGCAAACTTCTGAACAGAAACTATCAACTCTATGCGCATAACTACCAAATTTTTAGAAACTGTTACTGATACACAACATTCCCTAACTAACATTTTCATAGAGAAACTTAAATTATAAACTTCCTGGTGCATAATATTGTAGTTAATGGTACTTCAGTATCTATTTCCATGTCCTAGACTTGTTTGAGGCTGACTGTTAGTATTTCTACTGCCGAAAACGTCAATGCCACTCGATGAGGACGTTTCTTATTTTTATCGACATATGGTAGAAATGTAACTCTTTTTGTTGCTATCGAAGTACTACTAATTAACTGCGGGGTAATCGCTGGCTACTTCTATCACTTGATAACTTTGAGTTGTAACTTACTGTACGGAGATTTGATGACGATGATGATATGGATGAATTGGGATTGGGATACTTGGATTTTCTCTTATTATAATTCGACTTGTTTGAGCTGTTGTTGTTGGACATGAAGACAGCATGTGTTTCGGCCGGGATTTGGACCGATGATGGGGGCTTTACCCGATGTTTCATTAGACAAGGTCCTACTAAAGGGTGAGCCAATATATGGTGTGGATGTTGGCTGTCAATTACTGTCATTTACTGAATTCAATATGTAAATGATCTTTTTGAAAGATGCCATAAAATCTTTGGCAATTTGAATCGTTTTTTATTCAATCTTATTGTTTGCGATTTGTAAAAATACTATAACATTTCTTAAAATTTGTGAATTTTTCAGTCAGCCTTAATGAGTCCGAAATTCGTGCAATGGTGGAGCGTTTTGAAGGTATCGGGTCAAACACCATATCGGCGTGCTAGCCGAGCACATGCCAAAACATCACCACTGTAAGCGAATGTGTTCAAAACCAACCAGTCACCTCAACTCGTCGTCGATGTCAACAATGGGGCCTCACACAACAATTGAAGCCTTTGGATCATCTACGACTTCGCTGGTTTGTTACCTGGATGTTAGATTGCCAGAATAATTTGTCGTCGAATTTCATTTATTCCGACCAAGCGCATTATTGGATGGATGGGTATGTAAATAAACAAAATTGTCGTTTCTGGGAACCAAAAAACCCATACGAGAATTTTGCGGATTATAGATAGATAGATAACGGTTTTTTTTTCCAAAATTGAAAGAATTGGGTCTGGGCGATCTTCCACACAAGTCATCAACCAATTAATTTATTGCGTACGAAATTTGAAGATCGCATTACTTCGGTTAGAGGAGAAGTTGATTTGTCCCCAAAGTCATGCGATTTGCCAATAGCCCAGCGATAATTCAGGATCTCAAACATAACATTCAAATTGAAATTAGGTACATTAATCCACTTATTCTTCAAAAAGTCAGCGATAATTTTGATTTTCAGATGGTCGCTTGTAACAGAAGTCGTAGTAGTCACATGAGCTATGTTGTATTGCCGTAGACCGAGCTTTGTTAATCAATCAAACTCTACATGATTTCGTAATAAATGTGTATTTAATCTGATGAAAACTTCTGCACTACTTCTTGGCTCACCCTTTACAAAGCCAAGTGCCACAAGCTGACAATAAAACCATCTGAAAGATGTTCGTCTAAAATTTTAAGCGTACATGTATATAATGTGATTCATCGTGAGGTCTGATCTATAATGTAAAATTAATTTGAAAGTGAACGGTTAAAAGATCAATTCATGGCATTTACTTTTTGAAAATGATATCATGTAAATATTGGCCACGACTACGTCTGAGGTGGTCCATTTGGAAGGTCCAATTTTAGGTGACTGCATCAATCATAGAGACTGGTATCTCGCGGATAACATGAGTAATGTTGGCTTCCAAAGTATCAATCGGAGCTGGCTTATTCCTGAAGACCTGAGACTTTACATATCCCCAGAGAAAACTGTCCAAAGTGTGATATCGCACGATCTAATCAGCCAATTTACCGTAGCAAAACTTGAAATTAAGTGCTCACCAAAATGATTTTTCAACAAGTCCATTGTTTTACACGCTGTATGGCTCGTAGCGCCATGCTCACCGAGACCATGTGCTTGAATTTCAGGAAGCACATAGTCCGTTAACATGGCGCGATAACGTTTACCATTGACGGTAACATTCTGATTTGGCTCATTTTTGAAGAAATATCAACCAATGATTCCACCAGCCCATAAACCACACCATACCGTTGTTTTTAATGGATGTAATAGTAGCTCTTGGTATTCTTTCGGTTGCTCATCAACTCTATTTTGCTTATTAACGTATCCATTGAGCCAGAAATTTGCTTCATCACTGAACAAAATTTGACGATAAAACACCGGATTTTCATTGAGTTTTTTCAGGGCCCATTCAGTGAATATATGACGCAAATTCAAGTCGCCTGGCTTCAGTTCTTGCAGAAGTTGAATTTTGTATGCTTTTAGGCCGAGATCCTCACGTAAAATACGCCATGTTATCGAATACGCCAAGCCAAGCTGCTGAGAACAACGACGAATCGATTCGGCACGGTCTTCGCATACACTCTCAGTTACAGCTGCTATAATCTCTTCACTACGTGCTGGATGTGATCTAACCGGTCGAGTATCATAAACTTGGACTCAAATTTGGCAATAGTGGTTTCAGTAGGTCGATTATGCGCACCGTAAGTTCCTCGAATCGCACGAAAAACGTTTCTCCGATTTTCGTAATGGAGCTGAACAATTTGGAGACGCTGTTGTGGTGTGAGTCTTTCCAATAATATTCGTTTAACCTGAACATGCTCCAAGGTATATTTCCACGATATGGCACACGTCAGTTGTTCGTCGAATGCATCCGTTTCCATGGCATATGAGTGAATTAAATCAAACCAAATTCAAATAATTACACATCAAGCAAAAATCGGTAATAACAACAATTTATAAGAAGTCAACCTGCAAGCCACCAAGCCGCCTTGCTAGCCAAGGTATGATCTTGAAGGTATGAATAATTTTATTTTGTTTTAAATAAGTTCAGTTGTGATTGCAGATTTAAATAAACCGCAAAGCTGTCCTTTTAAAAACGATTTTTTTTTTGTTCGCTTTCCCCGCGTATTCTAATCTAACTCATATGCATATTCCTATTTGTACCTCTAAAGAGGAGCTTGCGGTTTCTTGCTCGGTTATGGTCGAATCGGACTCCGTAACTGTCCTCGTGGCTGGGTTAAATAGCATTCTGCTGAGATGCTGCTTAAAGTCTCACATTGCAATCACTAATGGACTCGTTGCTGAATGACAATTCTTTTTGACCTGTCGTAGGTAAAAAATTGTTTTAATAACCTTGAATGCACGAGTTATTGCCTTCAACTCTATTATTTGTTAAAGAAAACCAACCGAGAGTAGAACTCGTATCCCATTTATTCATCTCGCATTTATTACTATATTAATTGTCCTTCGCGGAAATAAATGAAAACGTAAGAGTAAAACATAAAATTGAAAGCGAGCAGTGTATAAACCTAATGAGCTTCACGTTACAAATTTTTGGTAGACTGATTTAAATTACGTGAAACGAAAATCATTCCAGCAATTCGAGAAAATGCCTTTGTCCTAGAGCTTCGTAGGGCTTCATTACACGTGTGCTACTCATATGTACGAATATATCTGAACTTCCTCCAGTGTTATCTGAAAAGAATACTCGAATTTTTTTGTCGATTTATTGGCAGCTATGTCTGTGGGAGAACTTCGGATTAAATTGGCTTTCGAATTTAAATAAAATATTCGCTTATCAACTGCTATATGTATGTATTTTTGGGAATGAGGTTGTTTTCGATTGGAAAAACTCTGGTCATTAAATCCCGTACCCAACTAAGGAGAGTTGGATAGATTTTTCCCAACTTAAGCTAATTAAAGACCCGTATCTAAGGGATACACTTATGTACATCCGGAAAACCCATAAGAAACAAGAGAAACCCTTATGCTCGTCGGTTCTTTAATTGACTCCCCCTCCTGTACACAATCAGTTTGTGTATGGTTACCACACCATGCAAACAACTATGAAAGGTACCTAACCCATTTACGGACTTCACTACCTGTGAATTCTATGGGAAATGAAATTCAAAAAATACAAGAAGTAAACCTGTGCGTATAGAGAACACACAGATACAGAACGCCACATAGAACGGGTGACTCAAATTCCAATTAGAAGAAACCTTAATCCATGAATCGATTACTCGCCAAAGTGTGTCAATTTGAAACTCAAAATTAAACTGGAATGAATCACAACATGTTGCGCTGGTCAGGAGAATTCGAAATGAAATGAACCTAACTGAAGAGAGTCGTTTTCTTCGAAAATCGAATGAATTTTGGTTAGAAATTTTTTAAGAGTAAGAAAATTCTAATAAGAGAGAGAAAATTCAGTGAATGGGAATGAATTCAGTTTGAAGAGTGAAAGTGTTGCTGAAACATTTCGAATGATGTGAAAGTGTCATGTTGCCGAACGGCTAAATATAGAAAAATGTTTCATCTTCGAAAATGAATAGAAGCATTTGTGGATTAATCCAAAACATTTAAAGATTAACATTGAGGAAACTTGAGTACCAACATGTACCCTACGAATTATTTTAGGCAATTGAGGGAAATTTTTATAAAAAAAAAAATATGATAAAACGATTAAAGTGGGAAGCTTACCATGAGCTTACTGTCCTTTCACTTTGTTTGACAACTAGAGAAATATTTTAAGGCTTGCAGACCGTTGATATACAATATTTGGATCATAGGTCAAAGACTATTGAATGAACCGTCTCCTTAGTCACAAGCAGTCTGGAAAATGCACTATCCCTACCAAATGAGAGTTGTATAATTGGTAAGCGGCTAACAGGAGTGAGCGCCTTCACTTATGAAGCGAATATTACCCCCTAATAGTAATGGATCATACAATATAATGACGATACTGAAAAGTATTTCAGGATTGACCTTTAAATCGTTCTGCATTTTTTGCTGAGGTCTCTAAACTTTAATAGCTTTTCGGGAAAGTTTATTAAAAATAATCGTACATTGCCTAAACTACAGTACATAGTACATACCCCAAACGTTAAAGCTACGAGTATCTCTTCAACATAATACTCCTGATGGCCATGCAAACCAATTTCTTTTAAGCTCAGTTGGTTACGGGTACACTTAAATTGGAATATCTTTACAAAGAATAACGTAAAAATCACAAGATACTGTTCATAATAAGTCATAAATATTTGAGAGCTACGTGTGTAGAGAGAGAGGTGTTTACTATATTTTTGGTATTTTATTTATTTTATCAATTCATTCGGTGTCTATACAGTAAGACATACAAGTAGTTCAATCATGTCATCTGAGTGTGCAAATAGAAAAGCTTTCCACAAATCATCCCGTTTTTCTAATAGCGATTCTCTGAACAATTTTCCTGATTGTCTATTGCTTAAGAAGATCGCAATCAATCGATTCTGCGCCATTCTCAACAGCAAAATTACGGACTATGCATCCGTGAAAGATTGTGTTAACCGAAAGCCAAATGACCATCCCAAAAATCGAATTTTTACTCATTGGGATCTATAGAAGGTGGAAATAGATTTGAATTTTCATCACAAAATAATCTTGTAAGTAACAAAAATTAACGAATTTGGTCGAGCGGGCAACCAGATATGTTGTTTACCTGTTTGGTTTTGTTTTTATGTCGGAGGTATCTTTGCGCTGTACTTATTCTGAAATGATGCTGGCGAGCTAGCACTCCTGGCTTACCAATTTTTTCTTGGGATAAATTGGAGCTGGAAGTCTCAAAAGATATGCGGTTTTAACAGCACGTGCAACAATCGACTAATTGAAGACGAAATTCGGTGATCGTCTTATTGCCAGAAATGACAATCTTCCGCACTGCTCGTGCGCTTTAACGTCCTTAGACTCTCTTATTTTCGCCAATAATCCGTAATTTGTACAAAAGCGATGGAAAATTGGTTCCAGCATATCCATTTATGCAAGAGAATTTATGGAGGACATATGAATGATGTGATAGTTTATAGGTTGCTATAAACTTCTTCAGGCTTCGAAAAGAATTCATCTCGCAATTGATAAGCCACCAATTCGATGTTTTGAGTGCTCAAAAAGTCACTTGTTTGAGCCGACCTATGAGCCGATCACTGGTGATGTAGAGTGATCCGTGTTGACAGGAAACAAATAGTGGCGACATATCCAGTTTTTTCAAAGAAACAGTCCCATTTGCTTCATGCGCAACTAACTCTTGTTGGATTTTGCTCATCTTAGAAGACCCATAAAGTCGGCTGCTGTTTAGCTTCAGGTTCATATCCTTCGTATCATACCGCGACCGAATTTTTTAATAGTTCTTCGGGCCAATCGACTCTAGCTCTTTTTAAGCGATTATAAAATTATGTGGTATCTAACGCGAAAAAATCGTTTTGACGGCCAACTGTTCGTGCCGTTCTAAGTGTATGCGAGTGGAATTAATACAGAGGCATGCCTCAAAATATTCAATATCAGTTCTCGCATTGCTGAACTGCAGGAACATCGACGTTTTAAGGCACAACATCCGATTTTGGATGGCCTTTATAAAAAACGTCAGATTTAAGATATCTACATCAGTAATGCCATATCTCAAAACGAATCAAATATATTTCAATCTAAATTAAAAATTTCATTGATACCTTACACACATACCGAGTATTGGAGTATTGTAATGGGTTTTTGAACTTCTGTGGGAAGGATTCATCTAGCATTTCTGACTACATTGTTACTGGGTTCATTGCTATGACCCGAAATATAAAACGGAGTCCATGCGAAGGCATAAGAACAATGTAGAGCTTCTAAAGAAATATAAAGCCACACTATCGGCCTAAAAACTCAAAGTCACTGGGGGGCTTTTGGACTTAAAAAGAATTTCCTAGATTAGATAAACTGAACTGACGCAACCGCTTCATAGAACTAAGCTAAAAAAAAAGGCTAGAAAACTGGCCCCAGGTGTGATGCTTCTTCATGATTACGCACTGGTTCACATGACGCGTGTATACCGAGCCATGCAGTCTAGACCTGACGCAAAGTGACCCATTTTCTAATTTAAGGAAACACCTTCGTGGAAGGCGATTTTTCGACTGCGAATATGCAATAGATGCACATAGCCAAGGGGGAAAGATATTTTGTTCCAGATAAAGAAGAATTCATTTTCCACGTCGATTCTAAAGACCTCGATATGTTGCTTTATGAAGGAAGTGTTCAATTTTGAAAAAATTCAAAATATTTTACTATTCGTGGACACAGGTATTTTAGAAACATTTTGCTAAGAAACCGAACTGCTACTCGATTTTAAGTGTTGTTTTTGTGTGTCAAGACATTTCATAAGCTAACCGTTTGTCAGCGTATGCATGACATTGGATTGAAGGAAACTTTTTTAATTTTCATTAGCTTAGAACTTATTGTCAGGGAAGTACTGATGTTAGAGTTTCAAAATAAATAAATAAATTAATTGTTGTCACTACAGTCCGTCGCGGACCAAGAGATTTCTCTACTCTTTTTGTTGTTCCTCTTGTCATATTATACCCAGTGACAATTTTTTCCGACTTCGAACAGCAAGAGAGTGAGAGACGTCTCCATAACTAATAGATATCATTTTCGGAGGTTCCCTCCGTAGTTTTTAATCTAACTGTGCCATCAGCAAATTAATACGGCCTTATTATTGCAGAGGATATAATATGTAACTTTCTAATCTCAGCGACAATTACTCTGATCTGAGCTCTTAAGTCCCCCATGTAACACCAATGGGCTTGACCTGAAAATCAAGGATTTTACCCTGGCTCTCAATCAGGTAATGATCCTCTTATTTAACATAGAGACAGGAAAAAACCTTACTGGTGGACATTAGCACTGAAACCAGTTAGAAATGTCTGCGGGAAACTTTTTAACCAAGCAACAAGCAAAAGAATGGTGAAAGTCTGGGATTCATATAAGAAATACCTCAAGAGGTCATCCCGGCTAAGAAAAAGTATCTCTACCAATATCACGATACCTAGTTATTTACAAAAACCGATGGCTATTGGAGAGCCACTCAACCTGCTACTGGACACCCATTTTTCATGTAGATCCCTTTTAACCGCCAGTAACAACCTTAGTAGAATAACTGCAACCGCGACTAAAATGTACGGTCTAACAACAACAAGCTGCATAACTTTGGGTCGGACGGTATAATACCTGTCGATCTACAAAGGTCCTACGATATCATTCTTTCAACGCTGGGCAATATCATGAGCAGCTACGTGGAAATGACTCAAATTCCCCTGTTATGGACAAAAGTTATTGCAGTTTTCATCTTCAAAGAAAGAAAATGTTTTTATGTTATCCCAAAGGACATCAAATCTATAAGTCAATCATCTTTACTTTTAAATCCTCTAGAACGACTGATTGATATAGAAATGATAACAACTTTTGCTACGGCTATGGTTACAGTAAAAAAAGAAAACGGCTCTTGATTCACTGGTAATCCACATCGAACAATCCAACAAGAGTTCACAATGTTCGGGTAACTTGGATATAGAAGGTGCTTTTAACAACGTCAAAGTTGGCAACTCAATGGTAGATAACTCACTTGGGGAATTGATCAGTTTTATGCTAAATAGCAGGATAATCAACTCCAAACTGGGTGAGGCTTCTCCTAAAAGACATGTTAGTAGAGATACGCCGCAATGCAGTAACATTTCACCTCTTCTGTGGAACTTAGTGGTTAATGAACTGCTGATATACTTGAAAGCGTTATACGTAAGGATATCAGCTATCAAGTCCCTGAATTCAGTTTTACAAATTTCTAGAAGCGCCCTTGACTGCCGACCACCTCTCAGGAATATGGCAAAGCAGTTCAACATTCACCTATGCTTGGAACCAGGGTACAGAGATGTTCCAGGGAATTATAGGAACTATATTTGAATTACTCTAGCTATCCTATACCTGAAAAATGTATCATCGGTATACCAATCGCAAACAAAGAGGAACAAGCCTTAGGTGGCTGTTGGGTTAACATGTTTAGCAATCTGGCTAAAACTGGATCTGAATCGCTCTAAGAGTTTGATCTTTCTATATACCATAGGAACATCTTTATGCTATCACTGGACACTGTTTTATAGGCAATCATACAAGAAGGTTTAGCTTTTTTGTAAAGGACTTTTGCGGAAGCTGTGTGAACGAGAACTTACTCCGTTCATTGCCAGGGCTCTCCTAGATATGAGTGGACGCAATGTGGACGGTGGCACCTGGAATTAGTAGTGAATTTGATAGGCATTCTCGTATCCATCCGTAAGATATAGAATATATACTAAGATTTCTGTTGTATTTTTCGAACCGCTTTAGTTGTACTCGTAGTTTCGCTTTCTAGATGGTGAAGTGTACAAAATAGTTCAGTGTCTTAGGTGGTGTAAAATGGGGCATCTATTGCTCTGAATGCAGTCCTGTTTGAACTTAAGGTAACAAAGTAACATAGCTGGCTCTAAAATACTTTCACAAATTAAAGAAAAGTTACTCAAATTGAAGGCATTCCAACCTCCAACCAGGCAAATAGTGATGCTTAACGTTAATAAGTACCTTAGGAGAGCTGCTTCAATATATTCAGAAACTAAGTATAGTCTAAACGTACCTAGGTATCTAATTAAGCAGCATTTCCAGAAAGCCTTTGAAAATCCCGATGTATGAACTCCACAACCGCAGAAAGAGAATCCCACATATGGTATTGTACTCGTAGTGCCTCTGAAACACGCTGTCTTTTCGAATAAACGCCGAACAGAAAAGTTATAAAGGAAAACTTCTCCATAGGTAAATTTCAACAAAGATGCTGACCTATCAAGCTGACTGGAGGTTGAGGTTCCTACTGAGTTGAATTTCAATACTTTCTCTATTAAATACTTAACGCGTTTATCAGCCGTTCCGTGCTTAAAAATGTCTATGTTCCATAAATAATAAAGAGTGCTCTTTTTGTTTTACTAATATACCTTCCTGTAGTATTAGCTTTCTAACCGCGTTGCCATTTTTAAGAGTTCTTTGTCATTTATGTCCAGTTTTGTTTGACAAATCGTAGTGAGTATAAAAACACAAGAACAACAGAAGAACGAGAGTTTGGCATTCGTTCTTCCGTGAGAAATTACGAGGAAATGTCTCGGGCTTATGCCGTATAAGATGCAGCTCGTGCAGAAACTAATTTAATTACACGAAGATTAGAGATGGGAGTTCGTGGATCGAATTCTTGAACAAACTGTAGTTGCTAGAGTGGACTCTAGATTAATGTAGGCCTTTGGCTAAATATCTAGTTCTTATTTCATCGCAATCGGCTTAGTCAATCAGAATAAGCACACATTTATTCAGAATACTTCAAATTTCAATTTTCCTGAAAAGTTTCACTTGTAGACCATTTCGAAGAAGCTGACCCAAATCGAAACACCAAAATATTAGGAACTGAACTATCTACCATATATGTGTTTTTAGAGCTGTAATCACATCCGGTTACTCATCGTTTTCGATTAGATACAAACAAAATATTTTATTGATCCCATGATACTACACTTTCTATGAAGAGATGTTGTTCTTGCTTAGATACATTATCTACAAACTTTCCGAATATGTGTAGAATCACTTTCTGTATTCTTGAATGAATCTCTGCAACTTGCTGTGTATCTTTGAATTATGAAAACAACAATTCCTAACTTTGAAGGTATTAACATGTATCTCAACAGAGTGTGTCTACGAAAAAACATTGCAACGTATCCACGTCTTCTTCTCAACTAAACTTCATTCACAAAAAAACTCAAAACCCCACTACGAATTTCGATATCGAAATGCTTGTATCTTACGTTTTGCTGTTGTCGGATTCGTGGATGACCAAAAACCCTACACAACACAAGCTAAATGAAAATGCAAAATAAAAAGAAAAAAAATGTATCTACTGTGCGCCGTTCACACTCAGATTTTTGAGTAGGTATACTTTGAAATTCATTTTCAGTCAATGTTGATTAACCATGCGGTGCGGTTGTATGAAGTCTGTACTCGCTTGTTCAATTTTTATTCCGGATTTTCAGTAAAAAAAAAAAAAAAAAAATCAATCCTTCTCACAGAAGATACACATTCTCAGTTAAATTGTGAACACAAATCGAAAAAAAAAAAAAAACAAAACAAAAAGAACCCTTCCTACATGTAACGGTCGGGTATGAATATAAATATAAAATCCACCTAATGACGGCGGCGGTCTATGAATCCGAATCCAAATACAAATCCGTGTACCCATTCTAGTAGAGTAGATGTTTGTGTGTTTGCGATACATTTAATAAATCGTTATTTCGCGTGAATATCGGCCGTTATCGTGTGAAAATATCCTTAAAATTCACTCCATTGGAATTTCTCAAGGAATTAATAATAATTTTTTCGTTGTTGTTGTTGTTGTTTTAATATCCTGGGCCATACGATAGTGTTTGCATGTGTATCCAGTAAATACCCCCCTCCACCAAAAAAAGATTAAACAAAAAATTTAAGTGATTTGTGAATGAAAATTTACATCCCTTAAGAATTGTGCCCCTACACATACCACCTTACAAAAAAAAAAGGATTACCAGTGAAAGGATAATGTGAATAAGCCAAAAACCAGTGAAATTAAACAAAATCCTTAAGAGTACCATACCTACCTGATACTCGTGTACGACAAAGTGTTTCCTTTTTCTGAAAGATTAAAATGGATTACCAGTGCAGATTGACGCAAGGATACGATACAATTGCTAGATATCTTGTTTGAAAGGATATACCCCTGCAACTTTAGACAGTTTTTCGTTTTTTTTTTTCAAATTTTTGTTGAGTATTTGGTTTATTTTTTTTTTTTGTTTTTGTTTTCGTTTTCATATTTATTGGAAGTTTTTGTTGCTGCTTGCACTACTCGCAGAACCATCAGGATACCTTTAAAGTTGAATTTATCTCACCATTTTGCCAGAAACAATGCATCACAACAAGATTCGCTATAAGATCCTGCGTAGTCATAGTAACCGATCGTGTCTGTGGGCGCTGATCGTAATATCACTTTTGACCACCTCTAGCCGATCGGTGGTGAACGCGTCGCGGTATAACCGTCAGAATCACATAATGTACAGTGGGAGTAGCAGCAGTAGTACGGATGAACGCGGCATTGGTCGTCACGGCCACAATAACAACCGCAACAACAATAATAATCATAATGATGTATATAGTGTAAATGATGCGATGTTGCTGCCACCTATCGATGAAAATCCGATGATCGTGAACCAGCAACAGTTAAGTAGCTGTCAGACAGTGTGCGCATGCAAGTGGAAAGGTGGAAAACAAACTGTAGAATGTATCGATCGATCATTGATTCAGATTCCGGACAATATAGATCCATCTACCCAGGTGCTGGATATGTCCGGAAACAAACTTCAAACGTTATCCAATGAGCAGTTTATAAGAGCGAATTTATTGAACCTACAAAAACTGTATCTGAGGAACTGCAAGATCGGTGAAATTGAACCAGAGACATTTAAGGGACTGACAAACTTAGTGGAACTCGATTTGTCGCATAATTTGCTGGTGGTGGTGCCTTCGAATGCGCTTAGTTATATTCCCTCACTGCGCGATTTAACATTGGCTTCGAATCACATACACAAGATCGAAGGTTATTCATTCGCCAGCACACCTAGTCTGCACAAGTTAGATTTGTCTCATTGCGACATACAGACGGTAGCTCCACAAGCCTTTGAGGGTCTCGAAGGACTGACACTACTCAAACTGAATGGCAATAAGCTGGGAGAACTGCGACCAAAAACTATCGAAACACTGAGTCGACTTCATGGCATTGAGTTGCACGATAACCCGTGGATGTGTGACTGTCGTCTAAGAGCGGCGAAACTTTGGCTATTGGAGAAGAACATCCCGTATCCTGTGGCACCGATTTGTTCTGGAGGCCCCGAAAGAGTACTAGATCGATCGTTTGCTGATCTTCATGTTGACGACTTTGCTTGTCGTCCTGAAATGTTGCCGATCAATCACTATGTGGAAGCGACTATGGGAGAGAATGCATCAATAGTGTGCCGAGCTTCTGCTATTCCTGCACCGGCTATAAATTGGTATTGGAGTGGACGACTTTTAGTGAACGGAAGTGCATTCAGTGCGTATCAAAGGGTTTTTATCTACGAGGATGGCCAGTTTGAGAAAAGAAGCCGGTTGATCCTTACCAATGCTCAAGAAACGGATTCAAGTGAATTCTACTGCGTGGCGGAAAATAAAGCTGGAACTGCGGAGGCAAATTTTACACTTCATGTTAGTATGCGAGCAGCTGGTATGGCATCACTAGGTAGTGGACAAATCGTCGGACTGAGTGCAGCTCTAGTGATACTGATCTTCATTATTCTCCTCATCATCATGTTCCTCATACTTCGACTACGGCGAACGCCCTTCATTGAAAGCAAAACGCCAAATCACTTGGAAGTCATCACCACAATGAATCATCAAAACTCAATTACCAATAAAACTCAACCCCCAACCGGAAATGGTAGCATCGGAGGGGTAGTGATCGCAAACGGTGCAATCCCAAATTGTGCAACTCTTGATCGTAAGGGTAGTGTCAACGATCGATCACACTCAGAGTCCAATGATCCGAAATTTATGAATCCCGTTCAGAAACCACCTCGGCTGACTGATCTCGCATACACAACCAGCAACTATGACAATAATGGTAGCGTTCTCTCAACAGCCACCTGTTTCATTTCGCCGACAGCTTCAGCTGGCAACAATCCAGACCTAATAAACGACACAAAACGCTTCGGAAGCGATGAATTCGCTGATCTTAAAATTCCTGCAATACTCACAGCTAATTCCAGTGGTGAATACAGCAGAGCGGGTGGCTGTGACTCACTATATCCCTCAGGTCTATGGGAGACAGCTACAACCTCCTCAGCAACGACTGATGATCTCTATCTCAAACGGGCTACCAGTACAACAATTTCCGGTTACACGGGCTACTCCGACAAAACTCCAATCATGGACACAAACCAACTGTACGATCTTCATGAGCGGACATCAGAATACTTCAGTAAAACATTTCCACGCACACATTTCAATAATGCCCCGTCGACGTCTTCGTCGGTTGTAGGCGGTGGAGCACATTCAACAACATCTACCACCACAACGAACCTCTCATCGGGAGCTAATTCAACCGGTGGTTATCCGTCGGACTATGGTCTACCCTTGGTGCCGGGTGCCGAAATGCAGATACATCATCAGTTACAGCCAGTGTACAACAATAATAATGCGTCAGCAATGACACCAACCAATTGTAATACCATTAATAACAACAACAATAGTAGCAGTAGTAGAAGCATGACATCAGTAACATCATCACCACCACCACCAACATCAACAACAGCAACATCAACAACGCAACAACCTTTAACAAATCTCAGCGGAACTCAACAACAGACGCAACTACAACATCAACTATTGGCAAATGGTGTTCCCGTCAATGCAAAGACGATACGAGTCTGGCAAAAAGGCGGTGTGCCTGTGCTGCCCCCAGTAACCGCCTTGAAACGTGCATTAATCCACAGCAGTAGGAGCTCACCAGACGAAGGCTACCAAGAAGGATGCGGAACTGATGTTTAGATTCAGCTTTCTTTATTTTCTTTTATTTTCATTTAACAACATGTTTGTAGATACAATTTTTATATAAGTACGAGTATGTATAGTTTCTTTTTTATATTTTTTTATTTTTTCATTTAAATTTAAGAATTTACCCTTTTTTTAAGTTTTAATATAAAAAAATACATAAACATAAAAAAAAAAAAAAGATTCTTTTCCGGTACGACAGTTCGATGAAAGTTAGGAAGAGGATTTATTAAAAAAATAAAAATAAAAATAATTAAATACAACAAAATGTGATAGTGTTTGATACAATTGATGAAAAATAAAAATCTGAAAAAAAAAAAAAATAGGAGAGTTTGTTGTTACAAAAAGAGAGAAGAAAATGTTAAGAAAAGAAATGAAAATTGTATAGTGAAACATAGTGAAAATCGTGAGATATTTGGAAGTTAAAATAAAACATCAAATAAAAAAAAAAAAAAAACAAACCATTCGGATACAAATTTGTAAATGTTATACATTGGTATAGTAATTTTTTTTGTATATTTTTAAGAACAAAAAAAAAAAATTAAAACATGTATAATGCAGGACATTATAAGACTTACATATATAAAATTCCTAGACAACAATTTTTGTTTGTCTCATCTGACCTAAGACAAAAACAGATTTTTTTTTTCAAATCTGTTTAGTATTTTAAGTTTTTGTTTTTATATTTTTTTGTTAAGGAATATATTAAAAAAAAAAGAAATACCTAACAATAAATTTAAATAAGCTTTTGACTTATACGAGGTATGCAACGTGGTTATTTTTAATTTCGATTTAAACAATAATTTTGCTTTTTTATTTAAAAACAAAAAAACAAAAACTTCAAACACCTTTTAAAAATCAATCGTGTGCCATTTTTTTTCCTTTCAAACTATTCTATGTTGCAATCAAAATGACGGAATATCTGATTTAAAAAATACTCCACTTTCTTGTATGGGTAGCTCTTTTAGTTTTGCAGAATGCTTTTAAAAAGTGGCTCCGTAATTCGAATAGTATAACTGATTATGAACCTTGTAAAGCATGTATTTCACCTTAAATAGGAAATGTTCATATCATGCCTAGAACTTTATTAGCTAGATAGCTAGACAAATATATCAGTTTAGACGACCTTCTCCAACAGTGAGGCCTGTTGTTTTCAAAATATTTTGAAATTCTTACGTTCCAGTTTGAATTTTCTAATCGAAATCGATCGATTTAATCGATAATTTTTTTCATATCAAAATAAAGCATATGTAGATATGAGGCCATGGAGAATGGTTATTGATCCGTAAAGGTCGAAAACAATCTCACTGACATAAGGACAAGAGGTGAACAGAAGCACAGTCTTTTAAGAGTCCTTAGTTACTCATTGTTGTAATCAACATGAAACAGGAGTATCACTTTAGATAATACAGAGGTATAGCTAGAGTTTGACGAGGACAACAAAATATGTTTCCTGTATCGGACAGAACAATATACACCCTACCTGAATCGAACTGCACCTTTTTAAAATGCTATAATTTTTTTTTTAATTTTTGATAAATTTTATTGTGCCAAAGCCAAAAATGTTGAAAAATACATCAATTTTCAAATTGTATCAGTAGTTTTCAATATAACCATCTTTGGCGCAAATAATGGCCTTGAGACGGCAGCAATTGGCTCTGTGGTATTTTGGCCCAAAAACCAAATATTTAGTTCAAACTTTGTTATTTTTTAGTGCCAACCTTCGCCTTCAAAATACCCTTGACAGAGAAATCCAACGGATTTGCATCCGGAGAATTTGCAATCCATTGTGTCGAAGAAATGAAGTGTGGAACATTGTTTTTTAACCAATTTTGTTTGACGCGTGCTTTGTGAGACGGTGCCGAGTCTTGTTGAAATGTCCACGGTCTCCGACCGAAATGATTGTATGCCCAAGGCTTCAATACTGCCTCTACGAAAGTTTCACGGTATACGATCGCATGAATTTTGACGCAACCATCGTCGGTTATGGCGGCCCAAATCATCACCATCGGTGCTACCTGCTTTCTGGTGGCCGTCCGAAGGTGTGAATTTTCGAAGGACCTCTCTGGCAAGTAAACTCGGTCATTTTGTTTGTTTACATATTACTCGATAACAAATGGACTCATCGGAAAAAAACTAATTCGGCAAATTACCACTTTCGCGCAAGCGTAGCAACTCCTTCTCTCTTTCGACTCTAACTTTTTTCTGTTGCGGTTTAAGATCGTGTGCTTTTTGGAACTTCAATGGCTTGAGCCCATTGGATCCGATCCAACGATATGTTGAGCTCACGAGTAATTTTTCTTCCACTTCGACGCGAATTTCGCTCAATTCGAGCCTTCACTTTCCGAACCATTTCTGCCGATGTTGCTGTTTTTTTTTTATGACCACTTCCATGGCGTTTTGCAATGCTGCCAGTATCACGGTAACGAGCTATGGTTCGAGACACAAATCATTTATTCACGTTGAGGTGCTGGAGGGCTCTGACGATAGCTACTTGAGGTTTTCCAGACAAATATAAAGCAATCATACTATCACGTTGGATTGTAAATAATAGAATTATCTGTCATGTGTTAAAATTTGAGCTCACTGTCATGAACGGTTTGGAAATTATAGCAGTCTGAAGTTGGTTGCAGTTCGAGTCAGGCAGGGTCTATGTAGGTGTGTAGGTTTTAGGTAGTTTCTTTAATTCTCACATAGTCAACAGAGCCGCGATTTAGAAATTCGCAAGCAGTTCGTGGAACCAAATCCTTCTGAACGGTTTAATACTATTTTAACGCTTTTTGGTAATCGGCAACTGACAATGGTGAAAAGACTTGTTCAAGATCTTTTTCTATTGAAAATATTGATACGATCGAATCATTACAGAGCAGAATATTTTATATGAAAGTCTCTGCTTTATCCGCTGTTTATTGACTTCGAGGAGGCTTTCGATTGCCAGGACTGGTATACGCTAAAATATTTTATTATTCTTTCTTCTTCTGGCGATAACTTACATTGTTGTCAGCGGTAGACTGTTAGAAGAAAACAGCGGAGAGCAGTCAAGAGTGACGTACCGTACAGACGAACCGTAAATCTAAAGATACGAGAAAATTCATCCACTCGTTAACACTCATGTTCTAACTAGATGCAGTAGATGAGGCTTATAGTATGTAGACTTAAAAAGACAACCTGGTGGACTTAAACCACAACCTGCAATTGGACCACACAGACTTGAATTTAGCCCAATCAGAAGTATCAGAAGTATCTTTTAAGTGTTAAACAATCATAAATCGGCATTATCACAGGCCACTATTAAAAATTGCGGACATGTCAATACAATCTTTCATATAACGATTTATGCAGCAGATCTGTATAAAGGTGCAGCTACCCTGCTCTCTCCATCAGAAGAAAAAATCATCTGGGAAATTTGTTTGAAAAAGTAGGTTGCTCAGTAGGATCGTTCGCTTGATAAAAGCATCAAATGGTTTCACCTTCGCTCAGTATGCTAGTCAGATTCTTGTCTACCCTCTGAAGATGTGGTGACACATCTACCATATACCACAGGAGGTCTTCTTTGGCCTAAGGGAGACTGCTTGATCCGGGCGCTTAACCTTACCTGAAACAGAAAGTAATTTGGTAATTTATTATCTAGAAAGTATCTCATCGTAAACTTGGTGGCATCGAGCTCTATAATTTACTATAATATGAGAATTGATGATTTGATGTTATAGAGGCTCCAAACCTTCCAACCAAACCAAATGTATATTTATTATCCTGAGAGCAGATCTTCACTAAATGTGGAAAAAAAAAAAAAAGTAGTGGCTCGCTAACACTTTATGGCACGAAGACAACGCCATTGAGAAGTATGCCATCAAACAGAATCCTCTTGGACAGTCAGATAAAACATTTCCAAAGCTTGTTCAATTCTTGTAATAACCAATAGTACATGCCACGACCAACGATGTATTGAAAATTCACAAAGTTTATCTCATAAAATTATTTTCTATTGACATCTATCGTCTTTTGCTGAAACTCCACTTAAGTAAACAGGCCTTTTTTTTAAGAATTTCTAGTTAATTTGGGTCATCTGCGTTTATAAATTGTCTATTTTAAAGGTGGCCGGATGTGTTCATGCCTATTTATCAGTGAGTGAAATAGTTTTTGGCAGAATTTCTCTACAGTATGACTCTATGCTTTTTGGGTTGTAGTGTTACTCTGGCAAGTCCTCTAGTAAGCTCTCTGACTTTTTTCTATTATCATACAGGTTCCTCTTTTTGTCGCAGGTGACTCGTTGCAAAAAGGATCCACATGGTATCTATTGACAGGATGCGCTTCCTCAAAAACAACCAAAGAACAAGTATTACCAAATTCTTTAGCTCTTAAGGAAAGAAAATATCTTTTTTTTATTTTATTTCCTGACGTTCGGTAGATACATTTTCCTGAATGTTTTCATCATCAAAGGGAAATATTTTAGATTTATTGAAGGACGAAATGAAGTCCTGAGTTGGTCATTGATTTTTCAAATACATATCCAACGAATGCTGCAAACATGGTAAATGATGAACCTTTTAACTGGACTCTGCGTTAAGAATATATATTTTGACTGTAGACTTTTATAAATATGTCATAAAGTCCAACTCGACTTATTTCGAGGTGAGATTTGGGCCTACATCCTTATAAGATTGTGCTAATGCAAGAATTGAAGCCGGGCGACCATACTCAACACTGTGAGTTCGCTAATTTTGCGCTAAAAATGTTGGTAGGAAATCCGGATTTTGGTCAAAAAGTCATCTTCTCGGACGATGTACATTTTTGCCTCAGAGGCTTTGTCAACAAGCAAAATTGCACAAATGCTTTGACAAGCATCAAAGCTTCCACAAAGATTAACACTTTATTGCATGTCGGCATCATCGCACCCAATTTTTTCCGCAATGAGGAAAGAGGCGACGATAACTGACTTTCTGTGACTTTCTCAGAGCTCGACAACATCGATTATGCGAGCAGTGGTTCCATCAAGATGTCGCTACATACCATACAAGCGATGCAACGCTCGAAGTTATGAAAGAGAAATTTAGCGACATTGACATCGCAGGGCCAGCGTTCATCAATTGCCCACCACGATCATGCGATTTGACACAACTCAATTATTTTTTCTACGGCTATGTCAAGTCCTTCGTCTACACTAGCAAGATAACCACTTTTAACGAGCTCGTAGACAACATTCGACACGCTATTGCCTGAATAACGAACCACATATTGGACCAAGTCATCAAAAATTGGATCGACCGCTTGAAGTACTGCCAACGAAGCCTGTGCTATCCAACACATAATGGCATGAACGTAGCTTCAAAATAAAGCCAGAATCAATTTTATATCTCATACCGTTGTTGTTTTATTTAAATTTTTTTCCTATCGTCCTTATCTGATCACCCTTTATTATCATTTGTGCCACGGCCACTCACTAAAATTCTTATTCAACTGTAATAGACCGTTTATCATTAATTTTCTATACTAACGCGAACAAAGTGGTGGGTATAAGCTAGTATGGAATAAAACTGGAGCATCCTGCATTCATAAATCTTTTTAACAATGTAATTTGTATGGTCGACTGGGGAAAACGACTTGTTTATCTAAAAACCCAGATGAATTGAATTATCTACAGAACGAAACTGAGTGTGATTAAGAATAATAGGAGGCAAATCATCAGTACTGTAGTGCTTTTAAGTTAGGGGGTCTTGAATAATAAATTTGCGCGTTACCGTCATAAAAATGTATAGGAGCATTTATACCAATGTTACGGAGGTCATTTATAAAGAGGATAGCAAGAAAGACTCTAAGAAAAGCCGCTTGAGGATATATCTTCTTGGCAATATTGTCTGGATCAGACTAGGGTTCAGAGTGAAGTTTGGAAATGTTACGTTGACCGACTATGTACGGAGCATTGTGGGGGTTGTAAGGGTTTAAATGAGTATCCAAATATTTAATTAAACAAATGGAACTGTCTGTACTAGATCACTTAATATGAGGTGTAGACACAAAAAATCGAATTCAGCAAAACCAAGGTTCTGGCTGAATTTTGAGGTTCGCTCAAATCCTCTATAGACGGCACATTGTTTTGTACTTTTTTTGTAAGACCAGACCACATCCCATCTCGTACCATATAGGAATATATTAAGATTGAATGAACCTTGAAATTGAATTGTACGCAAGATTTGTAAAATCTTTGGAAACTGTCTGTATTGTAGGCATTAATTTCTTGCTCCAAAAAAGAGTTATGGACTTAATATAAGAATTCAAATCAGTAAGAATCTCTATCCTATTTCTGAAGGCGTTAGCAACCCGTGAACTGATACGTTTTCACCAAATGATCTGAGTCATTGACTCAAAACTTAAGGTCTAAACTAGACCCCCAGAACATATACACATCTGTTGAAAATTTAAAGTTCAATTCTTTCGGAATGCGGATCAATGTCACGGCTAATGGTCATGCCAACATTTCTACTCGTAGTGATTGTTGAATCACATGATCGATTTTTGAAAGTTTTTACGGTGTCATCAACCTCATTACGGCTTTAAAAACGAAATGTTTTACATTTTCATCATTACTGTTGGGTACTCTTGAATAAAACCTGTCTACATCTCTACCTCTGTGATTTGGGTCAATCAGGGCTTTCGTTATCGTTCGTTGCATAACAGCCATCCTTATCACTTCTATGAACAACTGAATATCTCTGTAGTTACTGGCATAAATAAATAAAAATATATGGCTTAGATTGAGGGTTATTTTCATAAATTGCCGCTCTACCTAAAGCATAGTGACTTCAAATTATTTGTTCTGTTTTCTATCTGGGTACCATACTCCTCTTCCCAAGTAAAGAGAATTTTATATCATCACCCAAACTCAGCAATTTAAACTGCATTTTCAATCGAAATAAAAATTCGTATTCTGCATTTCGAACGTTTTGATTTTTGTGGAATTCACTTTCGAGTGCTTCGAAATCATTTTCCAGCTATCAAACAGCGCTGTTGTATAATTTCTTTTGGTGAAGTGAAGATTATGGATCTTGGAACTTCCTTAAAGAGTGTTGGTTCGCTTTGGTTATACGAGTAGGTATCTCTTAATGGAATTCATATAATTGCTTGCAATTTCGAAGGTTATATAAGCGTTAATAAGGAAGCATTCTTATATGTTAATAGTCCCTGCCCTTGGTATTCATATCATGGGCTGCTTAAAGCCATCTTTGTGGTCCTTGGTATAACACGCACCGGAGCTTCGATGACGAGGGAGCGAAGCATTTGCATATGCAGCGACAGCCATGCTGCGCTTAGAGCCTTGTTGAACCCTCTTACGGATTCCAAGTTAGTTCGAAAATGCAAGGGATCACTGAACGCTTGGGTCCCAGGTCTCAGTAAAATCACAGGAAATGAAATCGCCGACGAACTTGCCAGACACGATTCAGAGGAGAGTTTTTTAGTACCCGAACCTATAATGAGAAGCCTGTTAAGGCTTCCGTTGACAGTTGGGTCTCATATGAGTAAAACTGCAGATACCACAGCTCCGCGAGATGTAGGCAGACCAATCGAATATTTTCCGACGTTTCTAGGAAGTCAGCGGCCTTTCTGCTGTTTCTCAGCAGGAAATACTGCAGGTTGCTTACTAGCGTCGTGACGGAACATTACACTCTTACAAATCATTTAAATGCAATGGGTATAAGACATTCTAGCAAACGAGATGCGAAGGGTGGACTTATAGGTTGATACCCGAGCACTGGCTAAACAGAACAAGAGGATTCTGCAACTATCATCTTACGCAGTTTCTGTGCGGACATGGTGGCTACAGAAAGTATCTCCACAGATTTGGTCATGATAGCTCACCTTACTGTCCTAAATGTCAAGACCACGAAGAAGATGTGGAACATGTGATATTCCAGTGCAGGCGGTTCGAAGAGTGTGCTGCTAAGCTGCCCATTCCGCAGCTTATAATAAGCTTTATGACAGGATCTGAGAACGAATGGTCAGAAACCTGCTATTAGTACGTAGATGCAGACCTGAATAAGAAATATAGTGTGTACCGTGCTTTAAACAAAGTCATTCAATTGTTATTTATTATTACCATCTACATATGAAACACAATCTCAGAAACATCCTCTGATGCTTGCTGCGAAAGTGATGACGATACCGCAGAGCACTATCTCTATCATTAATTACCTTCATACAAAAACCATACTTAAGCCTCTTGTCTGAGGGTATGTACCTAAGTCCTTGATCTTGACATTGGTTTAGCCAGATCCACGGTCAGTAAAGCAATTATTGGGACATTTTACATTGACTTCATGTAGGTTTCCTCGCACTAGAACTATGCAATCTAGTTTTAAGAAAGCGCATTCTGCAACGCTAAATATTGTGGAAATAACAAGTGGCAATTGAAAACTCAAGTTGTGAGGATAATTATCGTTTGCTGTGTCCTTCATGACATATTTAAGGAATTTAATTTGAAAGAAGAACGAAAAGACCAACAAGAAGATACAGACAAAGACCCTGACATTTATGGAGAATATTTGGGACATGCAACGAAAATTCGGGATGAAATTGAAAAAAGTTTATTTCATGGATAAATTTTCTTTTTATTTCATACTTTTACAAAATCGATTTTTTTATTTGTAGATGATGACGAATTCATTTTACTCCTTACGTATACCACATAATTGTTCTATTGAACGACCTACTTTTCTCAAACTTCTGCTGTTTTACTTTACTATTTTCACAGACTCTTTTATTTTTGATGTCATCTGTTCGAGTTTCCACATATTCTCCTTGTCAGTGGTTGAATTCACGAGGCTTGAGGAAGATCATCTGGTAAAAATATTCTGGAGATTCATGGTAATCAACAGAGTTAATGACATTTATACCAAAAGAAGTAGATTTTTTAATGCCTTGAAATGCACTATAAGCCCCGCATAGTTTTGCTACGGCATCTTCTTCATTTTTGCTCCACTTCCAATCAAACTAAAATAAAACGAACTAATTTTTCAATCCAGAAGTATCTTTAATTGGTGGACCAATTTTACCAGCTTTTTAAATTGGCTGGGATCGTAAAAAAAGAATTTGAAATCCTTGTATGCCATGTTATACAATTTATCACTTTTTCTCCACAAAATGTAAAAATAGTTTCTCCCGAAGTGAACTCTTATGTATTCCCCTAAAAAATAAAACCTATGCGACAAATTTTTTATGAAATAAATAAATCGAACTGCAACAAATTTTCATTTTCAAAAGCTCGAATTCACAATTTACTCGTACATTCCGATCGGAATACAGAACGGAAAAATTCAATTTCATCCGCTAAATCCACAAAAAGTGGATGTATGTCAGGTTAATCCAGTGGATTACCAGCATTATATGACAGAATACGTGTTATTACGTGACAGTTTGACTCTCTCATAGTTGGAATTGTACAAACATAAGAGTATGTAGTTCACAAAACTAACTGTAATGCCTCATAACAAGTTATAATGTGTAGAGTTCCGGCCAACATTTAATGTAAACGGTTGTCTTTTACAGGTATTTCCAAAATATCGGTCGTTGAAAGCACATATTATAATTGTAAAGTTACATTCATTCAAACTTAATTACAGTTCATACAAAAGATACTTAAGATAAATGTAAGAAAAAACAGATAAATTCTGTACCACCCAGATTACTAGTGACGAATGATCTTTCAATTTAGTTCAGAATTACCTTTGAAATGTCATCTGGGGTACATTCAACAACAACTTAATAAGCAATACAATACAAGACATGATCATAATAATAATACTAGTAAATGAAAACAAGATGACAACATTACCTAACGAACTGTATTTACAAAGGCTTTAATTGTAGAGTTATCCATACTTAAGAGAGTCTTTTACTTCACTGAAAAATAAAGAGGGTTTTACAATGAATCTAATTTCGACTTGTAGCTTATTAAAAAGCCTGGGTGCAGCCAACAATAAGTTTCTATAGGAATTGGAAAGGTAACTAATGCCATATCATTTATCCAATGGCTATATTCATTTGAGTTTCTTAGAAAAGCACTGTACCCGCTTCGCATGAGAAAAACTTTAAAAACCTTAGAGATATAAAGATGTTTTATTATAAAAATAGTAGCCAACTTCTAATTAGGCGGTTCCCTTTACAAATAATATTTGCTACGTGTTTTTTTGGCAATACGAGTATGTAACATTTCTATTGTACTGTTGTATGTTCCACCTTAACTTGTAAAACTTTATTACAGTTTGAGGTTCACAATTCCGTAATAAATTATTACTAAATATTTTTTTGAGGAGTGAGGTTTTACAAGATACATTTTTATAATTCTTCTACGTGTGGTTTTGAAGACAAGTTTTTATCATTAACACTAGCAAATATTTAAGACTCAGTGAACTGTTTACTGAATTTTCTGGTTACTGGGTAGTTACAATATTTTTTCTACAAGTACGAACTGCTAAAACAATGAAAGATAACATCACTGCCAAAGAATATTTGAATCAGTTTTTAGTTGAACCGCTGAGTCAAAGATACTTTTAACATATTATGATATGTTAATGCCATACCATTAGCGAATGCTGTAATATGGTTACTGAACTAATGAATTAAAATATTTAAAAAAATAAGATTGGTCCCAATACTGAACCTTGTGATACTTCAATTGTAACTTGTAACTGATTACTGAAAATTTATTTAAGTTTTACTCGTTGTTTTCTTTCCGATAGATACGATGAAGACCACTTATGAACCACGCCTTTTAGGACAGCCTTGTACAATTTATCCAAAAGTCTCTTATAGTTGACCATATCAAATGCTCTTGTCATATCTACAAAGAGCACTTAACAGGTGTTGTTCTTATTGAAACTTTTGTTTATTTCACTACGCAATTTCAGAAAAGCATCTTCGAAAATATAGTATTTCGCAATAGTTTCTGAAATATTTGGTTTTATTTAGAAATGATACAATGTATACTTTCATCAGTTTGGGTAATTGATCTTATAACGAGTGACCAGATAGCAATGATTTTTTTTTTCCAATCATTATGTTTCAGCAGCTTTCAAAGTTGTCAATGACATCTAGCTGTCAAGTTAGGTTTGACATTTCATCGTGCATCGTTTTACACTTTTATATTATCGAAATTCCGGCTGAGTTGTGAATACGCAATTCGACGCACCGTCGAAAAGTTTGACCATGAGTATACTCCTTTCGATTCAGTGCAAATCAGCTGAATTGGGCATCGCCAAAGAGTCAATCCGGTTTATTTAGCAGTTGGATTTGGGCCTACATCCATATAAGACTATGCTGACACAAAAATTAAAGCCGGGCGACTATAGATAATGCCGTGAGTACGATAATTGGGCACTGGAAATGTTGGCAAAGTTGCCATTATTGGAGGGAACACAATGTACAGGTATTCGGTCAAGCATCAATAGATTCACACGGATTGACTGTTTGGTGCGTCTTATGGCATGGCGGCATCATCGGACCTTATTTCTTTCGAAATAAGGAAGGAGATACCATTGACCATTGATGGTAATTCCAGGTATAGAGTAATGTTCACCAACTTTATGTGGTCAGAGCTCGACAACATCGATATATTCAAGCTGTGGTTCCAACAAGATGTCGCTACATGCCATACAAGCGATGCAACGTTCGAAGTTGTGAATGAGAAATTTGGCCACAGGGACATTACACGGCGAGCGTTCATCAATTGGCCGCTGAGATCGTGCGATATGACACCACTCTCTGAGGCTACGTCGAGTCCTTAGTCTACGCTAACAAGCAAACCACTTTGAACGAGGTCGAGGCTCGCTATTGCCGAAATCATGCCGTACGAATTGGATCGAATCATCAAAAATTGGGCTGACTGCTTGAAGTACTGCCAGCGAAGCCGACGTGGCCATTTGAGTGATGTGCTATCCCAAACATAATGGCATGAACGTAGCTTCAAAATAAAACCAGAAGCAATTTTATATCTCACACCGTTGTTGTTTAATTTCATTTTTGTTTCCTATCTTTCCTATCTGGTAACCCTTTACTACCTCTTTTGAACAGAGCAATTACTTCTACAGTCTTAAAAGATGACGGAAGAATTCCGCAACTAACATTTAAGTCGAATAAGTGATTTAACACATCAACAACCTAAAAAGATACACGTTTAAAAGACAACTAGCTGTGTCATCACACCTGCATGAATTCTTGTTGTGAAGAAATATTACACATTGATGAATTTCCTTTGATGTGAAAGGTAGAAAACTAAAGCTGTTTCGAAAGGTGTCTTCAAATTAGTCCGCATACATATTACAATTTCAATTGCATTAAGGAGGATAGGATTTCGATTCCATCGATTGTTAAATTGATTGGAAATTTCAATCACGTTTGATAATTCCCTACCGTCAATACCAATTTAAAGAATTTTCTCTTTTTTCTTTTCTTTCTTAAGAATGTCGCTAACCAATCCCCACTCATTTCTTACATTACTTTTGCAATTTTGAAATTTATGAGCATAATATTTGTCACGACTTGAATGAACTTACTTCTTAACCTCTTCACTTAATTAAAAAAAGAATTTGTTCATGTTTTTGTTGTTACGATGGCGATTACATTTCTTTCTCAATGTCTCCTTAGATACCTCTTCCTATTCATGGCCTAAGACATTTCGAATCTGAATATGAGTTTTTAGAGTATTTAAAAACAAATCTTGAGAGACTATTTTCCTCGTAGATAGACTCCCAGAATTCAAACATCAAGCAACAAGCTAGTTTATTGTAATAAATTTTGCAATTCTTCTAGGAAGGAGCATATGTATTTATTGGATCTACTCGATAGAATGTATTTTATGTTTAAATTTTTCATACAATAATCGGTTATTCTGTAGTCAAGTACATCAGCAGATAACAAAAAAAAATTTTTTTTCTTCAAAAAACTCAGAAATGAAATTATGTGATTCGCAATCTGTATACTGCATAGAAAATTTAGAAATCTTACTAAAACTTCTGAGTCACATCACGATTTCTTGATAAAAGCTTTAAGTTTAATTAAACTAAGACAAAGTATTATAATTTACAAAATGTTGATAATTTTCTGAAACAATTTTCCATCCATTTTCCTTGGATGGAACCGTTCACCGTGTTCATCGCTAACATCACCCATATTTTCTGGGAAAAAAATTTGATATTAATGCAGAAAGTGGACTTGTTATGAAATGTTACATCTCATTTTTTTTATATGAGTCCAACATCTATTTCACGTCAGTGGCATAATCAGTAGTCCTATGGTTTCCAAGAAATTTTTCCGTGTCTAACAAGAAAGATCTCGAAACCTCTTTTTCTGCCGAATCCAGAGTAGAAATGAATGATGGATCCCTTATAGGCTTATTTATATCTGGACTTAATGATGGCAACTTTATTTTTTCAAAAAATTAAAGCCTGGTCCGCATTTGTTCATCGCTTTGACAAATTTTTTTTATCAATCCGAATTTAGTATGAAGTATTGGTAGAATGACACGTTGTGTCTCTACTAATGACGAGTGTTTAACATTTTGTTTTGTCCGGATAGGTGTGTTGTTCTTCTAGGCCAATCTGTAATTATGAAGAGCTCTACTATCTCACTGATATAAGCTGATTTTATCTAAAATAAATTTCATAAGTAAGCCCCATGTGCCAGAGGAATTCACTGGAACTTATGGAGTAACACAGCCTTTAAACTAGCTTTTGACGCTTTACGTTCAAAACCTAGTGACGACATTAAATCATATATGTCGTAACAGTAAACCAAGCCGCCTTCTTTTGAAAAATAAGGAACCAGTTGTATTTTTCTCGTATGATATACTTTTATTTTGACATCAGGTTTGAGCATATTCCATTGCTTTAATCATGAGATATAGACTTTGGACAACGAAAGGTCTCTGATTAAGTCACTTAACTCAATCTGACTTGGAAAATGGGGCACTTCGGGTGAAGAAGAAAATTCAAATTCTGAGTCTTCTATGATTTCCTCTGACAAACAAGTATAACTTTCTGTGTATGACACAGAGCAGGGTGACTTTCACTATGTGGTTCTGGTTTTGTCGCCGAGGGTTCATAGATTTCCAAGAATATCCCCATACCTTGCTGCAACAAAAGTAACAATCTTTGTGATTTTTGGGCTCGCTCCACATCATAGGCTTTCCAAAAGACATTGCTGCAGTGATCTGTTAAACCTATTACAACTGATGCAGTATTTATATGGTGCCCAAAGGCCTATCCCGATATATCTTTACCTCTTTAAGATACCAAACCACTAATATTCAATATATAAAAAAAGAAAACATATAAAAAACACAAACAATTTTTTTTTTTTCGAATCTTAAGAATAGTTTGCGGTGTATGCCGCAACTCCGACAAAGTTGCTGCTTGGTGGTTGACAGCAGTTAAGCCATGCGGTTCATCTGAAAAATACAAAAAAATATATATATATATATATTTTTAAACTAGACATAGGTTCCCTACATCACGTAGGGAAATTTCGATATCTAAAAATCGAATTTTATTTCTTTTTCACAGAAAATTTTCATCGTTTTACAAGAAAATATCCGTACGTACTGCCAAAGAGACTGCATTTTTGAACATTTTATGACTTGATACATGCAAATCGGATGAACAGCTTTTCAAATATGTTGTCAAGCAAGTTGAAAAACGTAGTTTCGAGAAAAACGCGTTCAAAGTTTCGCTGAAAGATATATAAATTGAACATACAATACAAACTAAATTTTATACATGTGTTTATTTATTTTTTTTTATTTCTAACCATCAGCCAGCGCTATTAATGGACTATTGAACAGCTCCTTAGTATCCAGAGACCCATAGTTTTTTCCCTGCTTTGTACGCAGACGACTCTCATGCATGATTTTTCCGGCTTCATGCTCAGCGTTGCATATCCGCTTCTTCATAACGTCTAGACAATATTGGTAGAGCATTTCACCAATTATTATTTTCAATATTTCCAATACGTTAATGAGGCCAATAAGATAACTGTTGAAGAGTACTAAAGCAATATTAGCTGTAGTTTCAAATGTGGGTCTTTCGATCTACGACGTTTTGGGCGCGAATTTCCGAACTACAGAGTTCAAACACTCGTTGTTGTTATGATGAAATGCACCTAAACAATGTTTAATAAGATCGTCGTTACTAAGGTCCACGTATATCGGTTTTCTTTCCTCAATGACATTAACAGGCAATACAAAAGTATGTGTATAATCGTTCAAAGTTCCTTCGGCATTCGCCTGCTGCCATGAACACCACTAGTCTTCTTCCGGGTAAAACTCTTGTTGGGAACTCTCGTCTGTGGAACATTTGTCAAAGACTATGGCCCAGACAGCGTTTTTTCATACCTTTCAACGAATTACTATTCCGACGAATTGCAAGAGTCGGTAGAATGCAGTTAATTCTCCAATGAGCTTTCCAGACAGCTTTTCCTTTCCACTGAGAGCCTTATTTCCTTTTTTACAATTTAGCAATCATGACACATTCTTTTTTCTTCACATCATATAAAAGAGCTTGTCCGATTTTGGTATAAGTAACATATGGGCTGAAAAGTCCGCGTCGTTTTATAGTAAAACACAAAATTTTTGCAAAATTTAAATTTATTTATCAATATAGTTGCCTTCGAGGGCGATACACTGGTCAAAACGATTTTTCAATCTTTCGATACCAGTTTTGTAGTAAGATTTCGGTTTAACCTCAAAAAAGGCCTCTGTTTCGGCGAATACTTCTTCATCGGTCTTAAATCTCTTTCCGGCGATCATTCTTTTGAGGTCTGCGAACAGGAAATAGTCGCAGGGAGCCAAATCTGGAGAATACGGTGGGTGGGGAAGCAATTCGTAGCCGAATTCATTCAATTTTGCCATCGTTTTCATCGACTTGTGACACGGTGCATTGTCCTGATGAAACAGCACTTTCTTTTTCTTCAAATGCGGCAGTTTTTTTTGCGATTTCGTCCTTCAAACGCTCCAACAACGCAATGTATTAGTCGCTGTTGATAGCCTGCCAAAATTATTCCATGTGTATCCCAAAATACGGATGCCATGACCTTTCCAACCGACTGTTGAGTTTTTGGTCGTTTTGGACGAGGTTCGTCGCCTGCTCGCCACTCAGCTGACTGCCGACTTGACTCTGGTGTGAATTGATGGAGCCAAGTTTTATCTATTGTCACATACCGAAGCAAAAATGAGGCTTTATTGCGGTCGAACAGCTTTAAACACTCCTCTGAAACATCAACACGTTGTTGTTTTTGGTCGACTGTGAGCAAACGCAGCACCCACTTTGAACAGAGCTTTCGCATGTTCAAATATTCGTGTGTGATATATCCAACACGCTTTTTTGATATCTTCAGAGCTTCAGCTATCTCGATCAACTTCACTTTACGGTCATTCGTAATCATTTTGTGGACTTTTTAGATGTTTTCATCTGAAACAGCCTCTTTTGGACGTCCACTGAGTGCATCATCTTCGGTGCTTGTATGACCACTTTTAAATTTTTCAATCCACTTGCAAATGGTTCGTTCGGCTGGTGCAGAGTCCGGGTAACACTTATCAAGCCATTTCTTTGCATCGGCTGCAATTTTTCCCATCAAAAAGCAATGATAAATCAACACTCACAACGCAATATCTCGAGAACTAATCGTCCGACATCTGTCAAAATTATACACGTATCTTTTGAAGGTTGGTACTAACTGAAAATGGTATCGATTTAATTCAAGTAGTGCCCTCTCTTAGAAACGGCACGCACTGTTCAGTCCATGTATTATATATTTCACGTCTTTCGTTCCGTGTAATTTCTCCACTCTTTGAAACGTATCAAGCATAGCATCACTTTCCATTTTATCTCCACGAATATCAATAACCTTTTTCGAGCGATAGCCAATAAGTGTCATAACACCATCTAACGAACTAAAATCGCGTTTGTGCCAAGTTCCCCACCAAAAGTTACACACTTATTGGCGATCAATTTTTTTTCTTCTTCACCAGCTTGTTTGAATGACATTGTCTTTATAGATTCTGTAGCGTTATGAATTTATCCCACAATAATATCGTAGAAAGATTTAAAAATAGGGCGCGGATTGCTCCAGCCACTGACACTACAAACAATCGCATCGCAAAACTAAATCGACGATTACCTTCGTATGCATTTTGGATTAACGGGCATGACGAGATTTCTTTTGGCGTACAAGACTTGCAGTTTATCACAATTTTAAATCCGAGTCCTTTTCGACTAGATTTGCAAAATTTCACGTCACTCCCACACGCTTTAAACTTCACGTGCACACTTATTGTCGTAAAAACAGCAAAGAAATTTATCAGTCTATCCGACACTTGGTTTCTAGTTGGCCACTGCTCAACTTTCTCGAGAACTGCTGCTAGATCTCAGCTCATTTTCCTGCACTTCATATCTATTAGGTGAACCCGATTTTGACCGTTTCCAACCACTCCTTCTTCTCGGTGCTCCGACGATATGTTTGATTTTTTATCCATCACGATACACAGAATAGACGATACGAGTCGTATGATTGCCGAAAAACAACTGACTCTTTCGTGTCGGATGCTTTTACGCGTTTGGAACGGTTTCACACAAAATACTGTATTGCCATCAGTTTTACGAATTTCGTTACTAAATTTAGCTAGAGCATTCTTCACAAATGCATCTTTCAGAAAATTAAAAAAAAAAAAAATGGTTTACCGTGGACAATTGTATATACAGGATTGGCAATATCTGATTCTTACTATTCGCCAATTAATTTTTAAGTGTTTATAAAAGTCCTGTGGTAGCCGAAACAGACTAGTCTAACTTCTATATATCTCAGGCTAGATTTAATGAATCTGTGGCCAAGGTGACTTAGCATGAAAACGTACAATACGAAACTCAAAACCAAACAACAAAAAGCGGACAATGTTATCAATCAGTTTGTCTGACATGATGTTTTCGGAGGGCAATATGTATAAACATCTGAAACTAAAATCTTCTGTCTATAAAACAAAGTCTCTCATCCTTCAGCCATTCGGTATTGAAGAAAAAAAATTGGTGGGATCTCTTTTAATGTGCACAAAATGTCAAATTCTAGGTCTTGGTGGGTGAACCCCAAGAATTTATATTGGTAGGGCTAAACTAGGCTTTCTTTGTCTACATCATCATTTTAAACATTTAGTTAAAAACGACAATGGAACATACCTGTTCTGTTCTGTTGGAACTAAGGCTAATTTTCGGATTGCATCCTCTCAGCTCTGATTAGCCTTTCTTCTATTTTTGTTGACCCCCGCCTTGTGGTTTTTGCTATGCCTGGATTTTTTTATTGATAGCCTCCAGCTCCCTTGTACCGATTAGGTATATGAACTCTAATACATCAATTTAATGTTGGATAAGAGTTGAAATTTATTATTTTTCTTAACTAGCTAAGCAATCTACAATAGTCTGCTTTTTATTTTGGGGATAGTGAAATTGTATGAACGCAAGTTTGGCATGTGATACCTTTTGACTTTTAGGTAACAAGGAAAAGATAAATAGGAACTCGAATGACGTTAAAAATAAACAGCGAAATCACTTTAGATACCCGTCTTAAGAGCATAAATCTTTTCTTTCAATTTAAGCGATGCATTTTTAGCTATATCAAAAAAAGACACAAAGGTAAACCTTAAAATTCCGCAGACTGAATTGTAGTTTTACAATTCTCTGTAAATTATTGTAAAGAACAAAAAAAAAAAAAGAATAATCAGAACCTTCACCTTCAGATTCTAAAAATTATGGAAACTGTTTGATGCACATGTACCTACTAAAAGTATAAGTATTTACAAAAAAAGCTATCCTTGACTTGCGTGTGAAATTACTCCCCAAACTTAAATGGAAGCACAATTCCTCTCCCCTATATTTGGCTGCTAACTCGTATAAGCAAGCGCGCAACAATGCACCCCACTATATGTTATCCTGATGCAAAACGAAACTACTACGCTTCCAAGTTAGATACTTCACTTCCACTCAAACAGCTATGGACTAACCTGCGCCGAATTTGTGCTCTTACTTATACTAACAGTGTACATTGTGACTTAGATCCTGATGTTGGAAACTAATTTTTTCTGGTAAGTTGCTCCGATATACCTTACTTTGATATGAACCGCCAACTTATAGGGAAGGTCATTTTATTGTTGTTACCGAAAGAGAATTTATTGACCTCGTTCTAGCCATTAAATCCAATTCGACTGATGCTTATATTGCCAAATATAATTAGCCATCTGACTTGGTAAATCGCTAAAGTGATTCCGGTTGCCAAAAAAAAAAAACTGCCTAGTGCCTATAGGTATATCAGCATATTACCGTGCCTACCTAAAGTATTTGAAAAGCTTGTCTCTAAATAACTAATAACCCACTTATTTTTGAATAGCCGATTAGCTCTTCCCAATCTGGTTTCAGAACCAATCGTAGTTGCATCTTAGACGCACCAGAATTCGCTCCTAAAACCGAGCTCAGTTCCAATCATTCGAAAGCCAAGCTGGTCTGTTTCCAAAAACCTTCGAGTCAACTACACTTTGAATAAAAATTTTTTGAAGATGTTGCTTCAAAATACTCTACGAGCTCGGAGACGATACTATACATTTGGATTTTCGACAACACTCTCGCTGATAGCTTCAACAGTATCATTGGAACGATTTAGACGCAGTCTAACGTGTGCTTCGCGATTTGCTGCAGACCCATCCTCAATAAAATTTGAGGTCAAACTATGAATTGTGTGGTCTAAAATCGCAAAACTACCACGATATTTTCCATGATATCTACGCTGAGTTAACACAACTGACCGATTATTTTCAATGTACCATATTTTTAATTTAATTTAAATTTTAATTTTTGGTAAGGGCTGACACAAGCTTAAACTAACTTAGGAACTAGGACTTAAAACTAAAGAAATGAAGTGTCTATCACTTGCGATTAAAATGGAAAACGGAAACGGGGTGGACGTCATGTAGTGGTATATGCATAGACTCCTCAAGCAGAGGACCGCGGGTTCGAATCCCGTGCGAGGCAATTCTCTGAAAAAGTCTTGTCGTAGTATTTGTATGTACATAGTTACATAGCGTCAACTCTGACATGAAGGCATAACACTGATGTTGGAGTGGTTGCTGGCTAGGCTAGATGTAACGAACTAGCACGTACTTAAGACCCACTGGTTGAGTATGCACTGGCTCCAGTTTGACAACCACCTCTGGAAAAATATCGAAACCTAATACACCTGAGTTTTAAACTACAACATCACCCACCCGCGCCCTGGAGAAAAAGCCAGTAAAAGGATATTCATATCCCTTGGTGCGCGCGCCGTTTAAAAAAAAAAAAAAGGTTGGAGTTTACCTTACGCAGCATAATGGAGATTGGTTTGTTAGAGCCATATGTGGTGCGGCGGATTGGTATATAAAAGAGAGTGGAAACGTAGATTTCGAGGGTTAGTCTAAAAGACAACGGAGATGTGAAGAAAAATCCAATAAACGGAACTTGAAAGGAGTCGGTGAATGAAAAGAATGTTCCTCAGGGGTATTCACGTTAATGAGTTTGAGACGGCCTCGATAGCGAACTAAGATTAGAGGATCGTTCCAAGGAAGAACCCGAAGAATCGAATCGAAAAAAACGACGCTGGATGCTCTCAATTCGTGATACATGAATTTGTTGCAAGAGGCACCACGCTTAGCTAGCATACTAGAGAAGGGAGCGAACAAAAGATATAGTGATCTGGTTACGTACGGGTTACAGAGTTCTTTAGATGAAATCAAGTGATGAGTTTGCTTTAGTAATTACCCATCAGCGGGCGGAAGTTAATCTCCCTGTCGAATAATATGCCAAGGTCGCGGATAGATTGAACAAGGGATATGGGTTGGCCGTGAAGGTAAATTCGGGGAGGAGACTTGTTGCATCAGGTGGAAAAACTATTTATATCTATTTAAAGTAGGCTGAATTGGCGTCGTCCGCATAGAGAGAAATGATCCTTTCAAGATAATTAATAGTTAGGATGAAGAGAAGTGGACTTACTTAACTACCTTGAGGAACACCTGACTTTGCCAAGAATGCGGCCGAAAGGACAGACCTTTTAGCAAAATGAGTTCAAAGCCCAGGGCGGATAATTTGAACAGGATTAGTTTATGAGATATCTTATCAAAAGCCTTACTGAAATCAGTTGTTATAACGTCAAATTTTTTATCACTTTCTAAGGCTGAAAGAACAGAGGACACGAATTGGACGAGGTTGGTTAAAGGAAATAAGAGATTCGACGGGAAGTATAAGGCGTCGTACAAAATGCTTTCGAGGAGTTTGGGTATATGTGTAAATGTGGGTGGTAATTAGTGACTTCATTCATTAATTCCTTTTTGTGTATCGGCACAGTATTCCATTTCTGTAGAAATGGTTGAGGAACACTTTTTAAGAAATAAGAAAGAAGGCAATCTGGGCCGGGTACGTATTCATCATTAAGTTGTTGTAACTTATTTTCTATTACTGTATGATCAAAACTTTGAGAAATAGAGGGGCCAATGAGGAAGTTAAGTAGGAATTTGAAATAGGTGGAATCCGGTACGAAGGAATTATCGGCAGAGGATTGCTTAGAGAAAAGTAGCAAAAAAGTTGGGTATGGTATCCGGATCGGTTGATGAAATGTTTTCGTATGAGAGGGATGGAGGAAAACCGTCAGATTTTTTTTGTAGTTAACGAATTGCATCGTTTATAAGCTTAGATTGCGCACTATCAAGGTGGAGATATGACCCGAAATAGTTGGAATAGTCAACAGGAGGATTGAATCGAAGGAAAAGTGTCCATAATTCGTTTCTCTTGTTATTCGTACGTAAAGAGTGAATCCTACGATTATACCACAGGGGACTCGAAGAAGCGGTTTTATTGCGTGAAAAGGGGACATAGGAAAATAATAGAATTTAATAATTTTCTACAAAAAAGCACCATTAAAGGATATATTGGCTAAATCAAAAGAACATTTACTAAGATATGCGTTAATTTTGAGGAAATTCGCTTTATGAAAGTCGTAAGAAGAGGCAGCTGCAGGTGGTCTAAATAGGAGAGTAGTGGAAAGGAGAGAAAAGCGTCACTATCTCGCCGCGTTCTTTCGTTTTTTCTTGTACTAAATTGAATTATCCAAATCGAGTTTATTGTAGCCGATCGGTTGAGAATTGTCAAAGTTATTAAACATTTATAGACCAATGTTCCAGTTGGCTCACCCTAGATTTCTTTAGAAACGTTTCTCTTCGGTGCACGACATTTGATGATTAAAGATTTAACCATAATCCTCCTAAGTGATCAGAGGAATGGTCATAATGCAAAGTGCTCATAATTGCTTTCGGTAACTTAAGTTAAATGGAATCAAATCAAAAAATGAAAAATGAACAGACGGAAGCCAAAATTGCCAGAAGACCTGAAATTGTTCCATGCTGCATTAATATCCATTGAAAATATGTTCATTCACTCTTTTGTAAGTGAGTAAAAGTGTACAAAATTTTGACGATTCGAAACTAAAAGCTATTGTGGTGGTGTAATACAAATTTTCTGCATCCGCACAATTCTATAAGTGGACGTACGAAACCATTTTCCATTATGGTTGGCGTTTAAGTGTTCCGTAGGCTCCTCAGTTTCACAACAAAATCTACATATGATAGTGGAAATGATTCCCAATCTACAAACATGTTTATTACAAGAAGTGAGACCCAACTGTAGTCCTAATAGTATTGTTATTTGTTTTCTTTCATTAAGAAGAAGGGCTCATTGAGCTATTTTGAAATTTTGGAATTTCTTTGAGTGGATAGTCTTATTAGTTCAGTGTTTGACTATGCATTATCTTGTCCAGTGTTATATTTCCTGCTTAAATCATTATGAATAAAGCTAAAGCGTTGGATGGACCTTATCCTGCACCTTTCTGGGCTTGGTGGTTCGCATTTTCATTGCTAATTCAATGACAATCATGACTCTCATGCTCTGGTATCCATACTAGTGAAACTTTTTTCAAGGTGCCGAGGTTGTTGAGTGCAACTAACTATTTAGTGTTTTGAGTCCGATTCACTATCCGAGAGTATAGTTACTTTGACTCTTTCATGTCGTTAACTTAGATTAGATTAGATTATATGTAGGAGGAGAGAGGATGTCACCATATCGTTGTGGTTACAAATGTGGATTTCTCCAACTGGACCTCACTCAAGGTACCCGAATTAGTGATAAATTCAAGTAAATCTTTGGGCGAGCTAACAGATATGTATACTCGTATGCTCTGCTTCAAGGTAGAATTTACCTAAGTGACGATGATGTATTCAGCAGATTAAACAGTTACAGTAACACGAAATGTGTTATTCGATTTCATTGCACATTCTGCAAGTGTTATCTTGGGCTATTCTCAGAGTAATGAGGTGCTTTTTGCTTGACAGCATCCAGTGAGGAATCTGACTTCTAGTGAGACCGAGATGTGGTTTCATTCTTGTATGAGAGACGTTGGCCATGAACATTTTGGTTTGTCTGTTGCCTTTAGGTTTCGTCCAGCATTAGTGAGCTTTATTTTTCACAGAGTTTTCAATACAGCACTGCGCAGTGCAGATCGGTAACCCACAAGATGGTATTGACATCATGAAGGAAGCATATCCTTTTTTGGCTAGTATATCTGCCATTTTATTACCTACGTATCCGCTGTGTCGTGGCATCCAAATAAGATGAACTCTATGAAGGCATTTCATAGGAATTCATAGGCGTACTTTGCTGTTACAGAGAATATAAATGTTCTTACTCATATTTGTTGTATGTCATATCTGTTTATATTTTCTCTGAGACATATTTTTATAAAAAAGATTTCCACTTGATATACGGAGTTACACTTGTAAAAGCTTCTGTAGATAAATGTTTTTGTATTAACAACGTATACTCCAGCCCCGACGCCTTCATTTAGTTTGAATCCATCTGTGTACCATACACGAAAATTTCTATCAAATATGGGTTCGGTCTGTTCCAAGTTATTACCGTCTGGGAATGTTACCTTGAAGTTTTGGGTGAAGTTAAATTTTCGTAGATACTTGTCTGTTATATTGTAACAATTCCAAGTAGTTCATCTTCGGTTAATTCCATAGGAATATCTAGACTAGCTTGGAGTTGTCGTCATTTTCAGATACATATGAGCCCACAGGCGTTAATCGTGGTTTCTTTCTGTATCTGAAGCTGAAGGGGTGTTCTTATTGTTCTTATTGCGCTCGTAGTGCATACACAATCTAGTCTTTGAAGTTTCTTGAGCCTGATTTTTGATTCGTTTTTTGCCACCATATCGGTGCTGCATATGTGACAATTGGTCTGGTTATAGCTATGTAAAGCATGATTTTTACGTTTATACCCCAGCTCTTGTCAATAAGAATTCTACTGGTCCATAAGGAGATCCTGGCTTTGCCTACGGTTTTTGTAAGTTTTTCGTCTAGAGTTAGACCCAGGTAGTTGTCCATTTTTGAAATTTCTATTGTAGTTTACTTACTTAACTTGTCAACTTAGTACAATGCATTCGGCTTCTAATAAGACAGTAAGTTTCAATTGAAAGATAGCGACATTCTTATTTAGTGCCTGTAAGAGGATTTGAGGATCCTACCACTTCTCCTTATATGCCTTGAGACGTTTTCATACCAACAGTTAACAACTTTTGTGAATCATCGTTCAGCTATTTAGGATCATATTCGGCCAGCTGTTGCCAGCAGATGTCTGCTGTGATTATTTCTTTATGAGGCAAAAGCTCAAAGTGAATCGTTCCCTTAGAGTTTCGCCATACAAAAAGTAACATGTTACGCTGGAGAAGCACATGTGTTGGGCCTTGTGCTAGTCTGATGTGATGACTTATTATGCAGTTGTGATGATGATGATGTTAACACTACAAAAACTCAGCAGAAACAACCTTTCCAAAACGCCAAAACGAGAGATTACGCGACCAGGAAATGCGTCCTTCACAATATCCATTGCGATTGCACCGTTTTATTAAAATCACATGTTCACCAAGCCTCGTTCATCCAATTCCGGTAGTAAGATGTCGTTTATCATGGCCTTGTAAGGACCGTATTACTGATGGCGTCCTCAAAAAGATACGGCACAATAGCTCATTCCGCGTGAACGCCGCACCTCACAGTAACTTTGAATGAATGTTATGGCTCTTCGTCTATCATACGCTTATTTTCAGTGCCCCAGTAACGAAGGTTTTGCTTATTAACGTAACCGCTTAAGTGGAAATGCGCTTCGTTACTCATGATGGCTTTCGACACAAAATCGTCCTCTTCCTTGTTGAGATTGAGGTTGGCTTTACAGTAATTCACACGCTACTGACGGTCAGGACGCATTAACTGATGCACTGTATTTACCTTGTACGGGAACATGTGTAAGTCTTTTACTAAAATTCGCTGTAGGATTCGTCTGGTGATGCCCAATTCTCGGCCGAACGACCTGTTCGGTGGCGGCCACGTCGCGCATGGTCTTCTATGGTTCCACTCTGTTCGAGTCGAGAAGCTAAGCGCTGGAATGTTGCCCAATTGGCGCAACACACGCGATTAGGAAATCGACGTCGAAATTCACGTTGCGCTAACACCACCGACCGATTATTGGTCAAAAACATCAACACAATTATTCCACGCTCTTGCAGAGTATAGCGCTCCATTGCTTGTCCGCCACCTTGTATAAGAGAAATTGCAAGATAACTTATATGAACATTCAAAACAAGAGATGATTTCTATGTAACTCCACTGTATTCCGCTTTTTCCGGAACTAAGCCACCAAAATATACCAAATAAGCTCTTGCAACACATTTATTTAAAAATTCAGCTAAAAATCGTTATATACATAAGCACGTAAAGCAAATTTGGAGACTAAATGAGCTATATATTGCACTGATTTCAAGAAAGGCAATCCAATAAAGACAGTTTTTAGATCAGTGTACGAGGGCGGTCCCAGAAGTACCCGGCCTGACCAAAACATGCAGTAGATATTTGATCAACTACTGTATTGGAAAGTACGCAGTCTATAAAGCATATTTTTTAAAGCATTTGAAACGCCACGTTGTTTAGTATTTGTTTGGCAGCCATCAATAGTGAACGCTGTCAGTGAATTTGTGAAAATGGAGAAAATTGGTCATAGTTATCTGATACAATACTTCTATTTGAAAGGCCTTAGCCCAACCAATATAAAAGCTGAACTGGATTCTACTCTGGGTGAGTCCGTTCGCTTACAACAGTAAAATTTTGGGTTGCTGAGTTTAAACGAGGTCGAACGAGCTGCCAAGAAGTTCATCGAAGTGGTCGGCCAAATGAGGTGACGACTCCAGAAATGGTGAAGAAAATCCACACAGCGGTACTGGATAATCATCGACTGAAAGTGCGCGAGCTAGCAGACATTGTAGGAATTTCAAAAAGTGCGGTACATCGCATATTATTTGAAAATTTGGACATGAGAATGCTGTGTTCAAGACGGGTGCCACGTTTTCTCACACTCGAGCAAAAACAGTGTCGTGAAGATGTTTCAATTGAAACATCAGTGTTTAGCGAAGTTTCACAGCAACAAAGCAAAATTTTTGCGCCGTTTCATAATAATGGATGAGACATAGGTCCATCATTTTACACCCGGGACAAAAGAACAATCAAAACAATGGATTCAAAAGGGAGAACCGGCTCCAAAGAAGGCGAAGACCGTTTCAGGCAATGTCATGGTGTCGATTTTTTGGGATGTGAGTGGATTATGCGAACTTATTGCAACGTTTGAGCGAATAAATCGAGCAAAAACAGCCGCATTTTGCTAAGAAAGTTTGAATTGCCACCTCATGCATCCTATTCGCCAGATTTAGCCAACTCGGATTATTTTCTGTTCAAAATCTTGAAAAAATGGCTCAGTAGTCAAAGATTTTCCAACGATGAAAAGGTGATGTCGGCAGTTAATGGCTATTTTGAGGAGTAAGACAGTTCTTATTATAAAAAGGGTATCGAACTTTTTGAACATCGCTGGCAAAAGTGTATAGAGCTGAAAGGCGACTATGTTGAAAAATAAATAAATTTTTGTGTTTTCTTTGTTGGGTCGGGTACTTCTGGGACCGCCATCGTAGAAAGATTTAATGTCTTCTTGCACCTGACTTTATTTTCCAGGTAATGCGTTTGAAGCATTTTTTCTTTTCAAACCAAAGTTGTTGTTTATAGTGATGTTTATTCTTAGACGGTGATTCTTAATTCGTCTACCCCACATACACGGTATTATCCTTTTTGAAATCCAGTTTTAGGAGTATTATGTCATCGTGAAAGCTTCTATTACAACGTCCTTGGACCTGCAGATAATCAGTGTTATAATATTTGACTTTCGACATCATTATGTAATTAGAAAACTATTTTATAATTTTCTTTTCCATTCAGGTGCCTCTGAATTGTTTATTAAACAAAATTGTATATTCCCAGCCGACTCATCAGTGTTCCACTATCTGGGAAAATTATTTTGATGAAACAGGCTTATGCATTACTTGTATCGCTTTATGTCGCTTATGTCGAATTAACGTTTGAACGTTGTGTAAGAAATAGTTACAAGTTTGTGCTCCAAGATTCATTCCCTACCCGTTGGTCCAATAGTCTCGCTTAATCGAAAAATGAGCTCCGAAAATAGTACTCGTAGAACCGACAAATAAATTGAGCAGTACAAAGGTATAAATATAATTCTTTGGCAAGAACGCAATCGAGGGCTTGAATAACATAAAAGATCGCACAGTACATTGTGAAACTAAGACTTTCATTCGATTGATACGGATATTTTTGGAATTCGTAAAAATTGCTTATCCTCTCTGAGTTTTTCGGTTCCATTTCTAACTTATTTAAAATCATGGGTTTTTAGTTTTCAGTTTAAGTTTGCATATTGTCAAATACAATGAGCATGATGTTTCAGTCAACATCTTCGAAACGTGTGCTTTGTTTGTTACTCTAAAATTCCATCTCTACTTTGTTTGTATGTAAATTCTTTAAATGCAATTCGTTCTCGTGTACTGGATTATCTTAAAATATACCCACGTTCGGAAGAAGAGGCAGTTGATTTTCCCTTTTCCAGTGATAAGAGTCACTTTTACCTTATTGGATACGTAATTGAGTAACATTTCCACATTTAGGGCTATGCGAAGCCACTTGGTAACTCAGGAAGTGTCATTGTAAACATTTAATGATCTAAGTTTTTAGATAGTGGAACGAGCAGGCTTCATTTATGGTTCACGAAACAATCGTACCATTGCCCCAAAACTTTAGCAACCGTTTGTTTGAAAAATATGACGACTGTAAAAATTGTGAAATTCGTCCTTTTAGCTTGCGTGCTTTTGATAATCATCCAGAAATACATTATTCCTATGTTTTGTGGCCATGAAAAAGCAAAAAAGTCGTGGACAAGTCATACAAAACTGGTGTAAGAGGATGGTGAACTGTAGGTAAGATTGTGGCATATAGGCTTTTAAAAGATGTTGAATTCCTCTTCGCAACTATTTCGATGAAAATTCTTCAAATTTAGAGATGCAACTAACAAGAAATCTCAGTTGGTAATACTTGTCAACCTGAACTCGTATGTGTATGCCCCCTACGTGAGTGTCATTGGTGGATAGAGTTTATTTTAAGCTATTAAGTCCAAATTTTAATCGAGATAATCTTAAGACATTTTAATAATAGAGGTTATATTCGTCTATTCCTTGTAAAACACGTAGGTACACCGCCCAAGTCTCACGCTTACTCTGCTGGTGCAAAGGATGGTTAGAGTTTTAAATGGGTCCCCAAGGATTCACATGCTTAGGCAAAACCATTTGCTCTGTAGGTTAATTGTAATTGAAGTTAAACTATTATATCAAATGCTTTTTTGTTGACTTTTTATTTACCGAATTATTTATTCTTAGATTATATAGGTCTTGGTGTAGCTCTTTAAAACATATTCTGCATCAAATTTTGCGTAATATATGGTAAGTTCATCCAACAAGAGGCGTTGTTGTAAATAAATAAAAAATCGCAACATTTTCGTGAAAAGTGGTGATTATATTTTAATCTAAAGCACCAACTCTGAGGTTAGTAATAGGATATCATACAATGTCATATATACCAAGTGTCTCCCTTGGCCTTGTCTACAAATAGGCATTCTTTTAATGAAATTTTTCATGACGTTTTCGCATAGGTAATTGCGGCTGAATTTCGCGAATAACAGCTCTGGTATTTTCGTTCAGAACATCAATCATTCTCCAAAAGGAAAAAGTCTAATGGTGTTATATCGCACGACATTGGCGACCAATTGATGTCTCCATTTCGAGAAGCAACATATTCAGGAAATTTCTCATGCAATAAAGTCGTTTTTTTCACCAGCTGTTGGCTGTGGCACCATCCTACCAAAAATAAACGTCGTTCACGTCCTTAGAATCAATTTCATCCCAAAAAAGGTCAGTTAACATCGTAACGTAATATGGTAATGCAATCCATACACTGAAACGGTCACACCAGCAAACTTTTTCAAAAAAATTGGCTCAATGACACAGTTAGTCCAAAGACCGCACCAAACCGTCACTTGCTGTGGATGGAGAGGTTATTTTATTATTTCCTTTGGGTTTTCGGAGCCCCAGATGCAACAGTGTTGTTCCTTTTCGTACCCAGATAAATGGAAATGATCCTCATCACTCAGAATAACTTTGTGTAAAAATCCTGATCTTGTTCATTCATTTCCAGCATTCAATCAGCTAAAGTACGGCGTTGTGCGTGGTCTGTTAGCTTTAATTCTCATGTCAACTGGACTTAATAATATAAACATGTAGGGCAGGATCTCTATTAAATATAAAGTAGTTGCGATTACGCCCAATTCCTGGAATCGTGTTGAAATGGACATATCTGGACATATGGACATATCTGGGTTTTCAGTCGCACTTTCAGATACGGCGGCGATATTTTCAGCTAACCTTGCCTGGGAAACACGAGTCGGAGTCTCCATATCACTACTCTGTCCGAAAGGTTCAAATTCGGACAAGGTTTACCAAAGGTTTCCGTGGTATTTTCACCGTTTTTGTAGTGAATTTTAACTATTTCAGCACAAAGTGCGAGTATTTCTTGCAAAGACGAAGCTGCCTTTTATCCGCGATGGCCTGATCCTTAAAACGGAGATTCGATCTTTCGATCCTTCTCGAACCTGTAGGCTTGAATTCGATGAACCTCTTAGCTGGAGCACTATCGTCCATCTGCTCGATTTTTGCCATCCGTAATATATCCACAGCTCATAGAGTTTGCGGTTGTGTCTTTTTCTTTCAAAAGAGCCTAAAACTTGTTCCACTGTCTTACTTTTCGTCCAACTTTCGTCTCCGTAAAGAACGACTGACAAGATTAACGCCTTGTTGTGCATGATTTTGACTTTTAGCGTTAGGAATTTTGACCCAAGTTGATTCTACAGACCGAAATAGCAGTGGTTGTCTTGGGTTACTATCGTCGAATCTCCACCATGATGTCGTTTGTGGAGTTAATATTTGCTAGGTTGACTAGGTGAACTTCTTGACTACGTCAAAGTTACAGCTGTTGATAGTGACATTTTGTACAGCAATGACAGCATATATTGCGGTTTTTCTTCATTCATTTTAAGACCAACTCGTTTAGTCTCTTCTTCAGTTGCCGTAAACTTGTCAATTATGGCACGTTGGAAACGTGCTAGAAGCTGGACGGATTTGGAGAAAATAGTACCTTCCACCTACCAATTTTCGATATTTCGGAGAACAGGGTCCTTAGGTGATCGGTAAGACTTATATTAACCCTCTAATGCCACTTTGTTTATATATAAGTAAAGGGGCGTTAGTTTTGTTATTGCTTTTTTCAAAGCTGTGGGGCAGGTGTCAAAGGCTCCGGAAATGCCCAGACATGCAAAATGCTGTACTGTACTGTACTGTAGTCAACCCTGTTTTTAGGGCGTTGATTATGATCATATAGATCCAGTGAATGATCTTTGGAAAGATCCCCATGTGCTGTCACACATTAGATGGCAGGCCTACAAAGCGTTAATTACTTTAGTTATTTTGTTGTTTAAGTGAGAGTTCCAATTGAGCCTTTTGTTAAGGATTACTCCCAGATACCATATTTGACCTCGTCGGAGAACTCAACGATTGTTGGACCAATCTAGGACTACCTTAAGGGCGTTTTGTGAGTTGCTCATTTGTAGGAGGTTTACGATCGAGGTCGACTGGTACAAATCTCAGTGTGGCATAGCTCATTACATCGCTTATACATCGTATAAGACTTTGTCGAGCCTTATGTTTACAGTGCGAACTCATTTCGTTTGGGATTCAGTGGGAGGTGTGCGCTTCACCTCGGGCCCCTTCTCATTTGAATAAATCCGGGATTGCTCTTAATTGCACTTTTTCTTTGGAACTAACTTCAATCTGCGTTGTTCAGATGGCGTAAAAAAGACGTACTTGGACTCAGTCGGCGTCACTTTGCCAGAGGTCTTGGGTACGTCTGTCTTATCGGAATATAATTCGCCCGAAGTCGCTAAGTTGAGACAAGTTCTCTTGTATGTCCTTCGTTTCCGAGTAGATATTTGATGACTCCGCCTGATTGACAGAAGTCATGTCATCATCTCCCTGATGGTGCAATTGGAGAGGCATCATTCTCTGTTGTTTTTGGAATGAAATTTTTAATTTTGATTCCCATAAGTTAGCGGGATAATTTGTCGCCCGTGGTCTACCCGTTCAACTACAAGAAGGCTATATTTATGCCGGAGGTGTCTGGTATCTGAAATTCGTAAATTAGCGACGAAGCACCCTCTTAGCCATGCACCCATTGGAGTTTGCTGTTCCACCACTAGATAAGGGATTTTTTACTGAAATTTATTCCTCCTTTACCCTCACCAGGATGCTTCAGTTCCATTTGCGTACAGGCATCCAGGCGGAGTTATTTATATCTGCTTCACTTTTAAATGCTGCCCACTTGCGTATATTTTTAGCATACTTCCCTCTCAAAAAATTGATTGGCAACAAAATAAACAAAAATAAATATTCGTGTCACGAAAATTGGTCTTCAAATGATTTCCTTCAAAGGCAATTATTTTATGTTCACTTTTAGTTTTTGAAAATGTTCGGCGCTATGATTTTTCTTTTTTTTTATAAATGTCACGGTAATTTTTCTTTGCTTATGAACCTTTACCTTTCTTAAATTTGTGAACGGACGATTATACCAGCAATGCTCTTCTGTATGTACACTCAGATACAAAAAAGTTCTTTGATTGGACATTAAAATAGATCCGAAAACCAACAAGGAAATGATTCGTAATTAGTTTGTATAAATTTATTGACTTAGATGTTAATAGCTTTATTGGAGGAACAAGAGTAGTTTTGAGCAGAAAGGCACATTTTTTAGTGCCTGTGGCACCAGGATTTCAACGGATTCTCCCTCTGCTGTGGTTTTTCTCGTTGTCTCTAGTTATTTCAGCTATCCAAGCCGATGTTTTTTGATACTTTATAGCCTCTAAAGTTCTTAGTTAAATTTTCTACTCCACTTTCTATCGATGAAAAAACGCCAATTGACCACATGAAACACCTTTCTCTCGAAACGTACAATTGCTTCCTGTATCGTTTTCTCATAATGTCCATGTTTCTGCGTCCTAGAGAAGGATTGGATTAGTAGAATTCGTATTTGACATATATTGTTCGTTTAGTTTCGAAATTTTGTTGTGTTAGCATCACTGTAAGAATTTTTAATTAAATTTTGAAATGGTTCTATCGGCATATTTTAATGTTTTTGTTCTGAAAAAAAAAACAAAAATGTGTACGGATAGGGTGTTCTCGTTTGTTTGTAAAGTTTAGAAATGGAAATTTTGACTTAAAGGATGAACCTCTGTCATAAGAGCTTCTGAAGTCCACTGTCGAAACAAATCCCACTGTTACGGTAAAGAATCTCGCAAGGGAACTCAACGTAAGCCATTTAAACATCCATCGACACCTAAAAAAGTGAGAAAAGTCATAAAAATGGGTACCACACCACCTATCGTATAATTATCTTCAGCAAAGAATCGAAGCTTACACTGCGCTTCTGTCACGTCACAATCAAGAATCGTTTTTGAACCGAATCGTTACCGGAGATTAAAAATTGGTTCTTTAAAATAACATTAAACGTCCCCACCAATGGCTTGGTCTAGAAGACAGGTACCAGCACAACATTCAGGGTGTCGTTGTCGGTATGGTGGGATGCTGAGGGAATAATCCATTTTGAGCTGTTGCCTCGTAACCAGACTATCACCGCAAAATTGTACTGTCAACAGCTATGCAGATCAAAGTCAACACTGTTCTATTCCACTAGGATAACGCTCACACTCATGCACAAAAGAGTTCGATTGAGAAAAAATTGTGCATCCGTCTTATTCTCAAGATTTAACACCTTCAGATTTCTACTTGCTCTGGAGTCTGTAAAACTTTCTGGACAAAAAGAATTTTCAATCTCTGTATGTGATGTTCAAAAAGCTCATCTGAGAGGTGGGCAAAAGTGTTGTCCAATGAAGGAAATTACGTTGACTACTAAATGAATTAAATTAGTTAACATGCAGACATTGAAAAATCGCGCTGTACTTATGTTAAAACCTGATAAATCGTTTATAGAGCGCTATTTTGGTTGTTCGAGATATATAAATACTCTCCTTCCTAATTATCTTCTGGAGTTACTCTACGGATATTAGATAAAGTCCTTCACTACATCGAAATTTTAGTTTGATTTCTCGATTCAATACCTGCGAATGGCTCACAAAATGTTTGTTCTGTTCTGGAAAGAAGTTGTGCAGGCTTTTCAATTAGTGTACCTCTGGTGTGGGCTTGAAAGTCTGACAGTGCATGGATGTGTCTTGGCATCAAAGTTCTCCGTAAGATCATTGCACACATTCACGGCAAGATTTCTACCTGATCATCCCACAGACAAGCTTAACAAAAATGTCAAAACAGGACTTCCTGTGTTGGAGCAAACATTTAATTGGATTTATGGCGATCATATATCACGGAAGAGAAGTTCTGATAGGCGATGTTGAGCCGACTCATGTCTCTATAGTTGGTTCTGACTAAACAGACATACATACATTTCTAAAATTCTGGTTGTGTGGAATGCTTTCGACCGATCATATTTTAAAGATGATTTAGTGCTTGCTCCTTATAAAGTCATCCTCTGTCGTCAGTTTTCGCCATCCTCCTTGAACTTAACTTTGGGTGTGGCGTATCCGCACTTTCTCAAGGTCAGGTGCATGGATCGTTTTTCCATTATCGTCCAAGTTAAATGGTTTGCCTAACCTGGCTGGTCCTTCCATATTCTCAATAATTCTACAACTTAGTTTCCTACCACACCCTGACAGGTGTCTGTTTGTGCTTTGTTAACCTAGAGTGTTCTTTTATATAAAATTTACGAGCGCCTTTCCTACTACAGCATCTCTTAATTTGATCTATTTTGCAATCATCAATCTTTTTTGATCAGAAAGCTATCGAGACGGCAGGTTTCGGTAAATCACAGGTTTCGCAGTGATGGTCAAACACATCAGAAGCTGCGTGACTTATGACTTGTTGTACCATTGCCATTGGGTTTCGGGACAAAATTCTGGTGGCATTAAGTAAGGCAAATTGGCATTTGATTGAAAGTTTCTTACGATAATAGCCTTTCGAAGGAAAATTTCTTCACAGTATTTCCTCTTTTTAGCAGGATGAGGTATATCCATATTCGTACCTTGGCCATAATAAGGTAGTGATCCGAGTAAATGTTGGCCTCTCGGAACGATAGGACATCAGAATAATTAAGGTGCACCTTGCGTCAATTACAATGTAATCAATCTGATTGACAACAGAGTTCAGTTGAGGTACGGGAACCACATGCTTGCAACTATAACGATTCGCCTCAAAGCGAAGGTTTTGTTTACTTACTGTACTCCCAAGGAAGTCTTCTATTCATAGATGACTGAAACGTTAATATTAAATCATTGAGCATATGTTCTCTCGGAAAACCCAAAGCCAGTTTGATCTTAGAGATGTTTCCCTTGATTTTGTAGTCTTGCTTTACAGCCTTAACTATTATGTACGCACAAGTATCTCACGCGCATACCTTATGACTATCTCCGCCATTTTTATAATACTGCTTTCACATATTGTTTATACTTGTTATCCCAGTAAAAAGCTATACTCCGGTCGGTGAGGAGCCCTTAAGACCTGGCGAACAGAACATTCTATGGCGGGTCGTGAAATAAAAAGAGAGGGTGTTTTCGAAAAGCAATTTTATAGGGTTAAGGGTGCTGAAAATTTTGTGTGGTGTATGGCTTCTTAAGTTGTGCAAAGCTGGCAAGCAAAAACCTACATTTTTAAGTCAATTTGTTGCTTCTTTTCGTTAAACAGCTGAGCTTATAGCTTAGATCGTAAATGTCTGATAATTTTCAATTTGTTGACCCATAGAATATTGCCCCTGTTATTGCTTCGAAATGTAGAGGTCTTTTATTTGCTGCTTTTGCATAGCGGCAATGATTTCGTTAGCTTGGTTAACCTTTAGGTTCTGATGGTATGGCAAATGAACCCAGTGAAGCAAATTATATCAACAGCCTGCATTCCACAAATGGCCAGGAACTATGTCAAAGCTCAATGTTGTAAAAGACAGGCTCGCACATATCTATTTCTAGCAAATCCTTGAACTCTCCAATCTGCCGTCTTGGTGCAACTACAGATTGCTCTTCGAAAATCAAAACTTCTGAATAAGGTACCGTTGGTTTCATTTTATAGATAAACTCCTACTTGAATTCAATATCTGATTCCCTAGAATCCCACAGTCCCATTCGAAAATAGTAACAAAAACATCTTTAATCCAGCTTTTCGGAAAAAGTTAATCCAAAAATCATCCACTAGACTCCTCTCCATTTGTTTATCAATTTCTTGGCAACGAAATTCAAAGAGGAAGATAAAAATATTTTTCCAGTATATAACATAAGCATCTTACGTGAGTGAACATATTGAAAATATAAACAATCTGAACAAAAGCAGGTACATTTGTTGAAGACAAACAACTACCCGAATTGCAATCTCTTTCAACCTTGGGGATGGATATCTTCCTTCAATTTCTCAAGTGGATCATCTATGTATTACAAAGAAAATATTTGCTCTATGCACTTCAATCAAATGTTCTACGAATTTCTGGAATCCGAAAGCCTACTCTTGTATTTGGCAGAAATGATTTTCAACTTTAGGATGAGATTTTCTGATGTTTTTCTAAGTTGATTTAGTGTTTTTTGTTTTTTTGTGTTGTAAATCTCTTGGTAAGTAATGATTTGTTTTGGAGACTTAAGCCTCTATAGTAGGTGGGTAGGAATATCTTCAGGAAATTTCTGAAAACATGTTGATGATGCTTTGTATGTAGGACAGTATATTCATCGCGTAAGACAAATTAGGGTGTGGTTTCTTCAGTTAAATCGAACAACCTTCGTAGTTTCCGACCGTGAGCAATTATTTCAACAGTTTTTGGAAGGAAACCTTTTCTTAAAATGCTGTTGTGGCATCTTGAGTCCAATTATATTTTATACTACGGCACTTAAATTTAATGCAAAAATAGTAATTTGTATAAATAATAGGAGTGCAAATAGGAAGAGGAGTAGATGGGAAAAGAAAGATATGTATTGTAGATACAAAAATAAAATTAATATTTGTGATTTTAGGTTGAGAGAAAGTAAGACATTATTGTATTTTTGAATTGGTTTTTGGTTAGCAATAGCTGTAACGAGAAATGGTAAAGAATTCCAAAGTTAAATCGAGTAGACAAGGAACAGACAGGATGACTATGTATCGTGTCGAGATATAATCAAACCAACGTAGAACATGTATATAATGCAACGTATTATGAGTCTAGGCTGCAGCAGACATTTCCAGCATAGGCAATAAGCGGTACAATAAGCCATTTGACAAGGTTTTGTCTTGTGGCGGCAGGGGAGTAGGCCGACGTTGAACACAATTGACAAAAAGGTGAGAAAACTCAGACTGCTTGTGACCAAATACGGATTTTAAACCGATAACCCAGCTGAAAGTATTTAATTTGACTTTCCAAAGCTGTCAAGAGTGGCGGTTAAATATGACCAACCCACTTAGGCATATTGGCCCATTGTGTTTCCACGTGGATCTATGATCCTCTTACTCATGGAACCAATTTGGGCTTATGATGACCAGCAGGATACTGTTAACATTGTAGAAGAAAGCTCCTAAGTGAAGTTTTCTCCTCTGAGAAAGAGCTAGACATGTACAGAGATGGTGGGGGATTGTTTCCTCTTAATCCTCGTCCATGAAGCTTCTACAGAAATCGTTTGTAAGGGCACCAACCCTTTTTGCATGCTTGCCTATAAGGCAGTGTCCAGTGATGACATTTATGATGGCACTGAGATGTGTTCTGTTTAAAAGGATTAGACTCATAGAGCGGTCCAGATCCAGCTTTTACCAGATCTGTTTGGTCGCTAGACATGTTGATCCAACAGTCCACCTAAGATCTTTTATTAGCATCCAGCTTTAATATTGATTTGCACGTAGCAATTGGTGTATCTATGGTACCCTTTTCCGGTAGAATAGATAGTGTGGTTCCAATTTTGGCGAGTTCTGCGGCCCTACAATTTCCTGGAATGTCTCTGTGGTTCAGCTTCCAACAAAGGTGAAGGTTGAACTGCTCTGCCATCTCCGTAACAGATGATCTTATATATTAAGAATATTAGCGTGGCTAAATAAATTATTTGTCAACTGTGTGGTCGATTCAAGTAAATATGTGCAGTCACAACTACTTGCCTGCTGGAGTCAAGTGAAAGGGAATATTTAATGCCGCAAAGGAAGTATAACGTAGGGTTCCGCATATGCATAAATATGCTGTTCTTTGGACTCTGCTTAGTTTGTTGCAGTTGACTGTATTTTCTAAAGCCGTCTTCCAAATAAAAACCCCGTAGGAGAGTATCAATCTTATGACCGAGATGTGTAGCGCAGTTAAAGGTCTCATTTGTTCCCAATGGCTTTTTGTGCAAGACAATAAAGCTACTGCAGCTTTCTTGAATGTTAGGTTCCAGTTAAGTTCCCTATCAAAAATAAGACCCTCATATTTTGCTGTATCGGAAAACACTAATCTGTAATCGTTTATTGAGGCAGGGTATACATTTAGAATTTTATATTTCCTGGAAAAGAAGACAAGATCAGCTTTATGGGGGCCCACTCCCAAACCACAGCGATCCGGCCAACGGATTACTCTGTTAAGATATAGCTGAAGGAGTTCTTTTATGGTATTAAGATGAGACGGCTATAGCAACGTCATTTGCATAGGCAAGCACTCTGCTACCTCCCGCTTCCAGGTATAAGAGCAGTTCCTTAACAACTTAGTTCCAGAGAAGGGGAGAAAAGACACCACTTTGCGGCGTACCTCGTAGCAAAAGTTCCACACAATTTGGAGCTGGTAATCCTGCGAATGCAGAGCCGTTTTTATCGACTTACCCTTACAGTAGGTATGTTGAACCATTGATAAAAGTCTTGGATCAATTTTAGCTCGAATATGGATATCAATCAGTCGTTCTAGAGTTTTTAGAATGAAAGATGATAGACTTATAGGTCCGAGGTCCTTTGGAACAACATGAGAGCATTTTCCGGCCTTGAGAATGAAAACTCCATTGACTTTTCTACATGACAGTGAAATGTGGATCAGTTCTACACAGCTCCTAATAATATTCTCTAGCGTAAGCAAGATAATATCTGACAACCTTTAGAGCTCGGCAGGTATTATACCGTCTGGACCAGCAGACTTGTATGGTTTGAAGCTATGCAGCGGCCAAAGCAGTTTGTCTATTGTAATCAGACCACGAATTGTGGTCACGGTTGTAGTAGTCCTATTTGGGTAACTACTTTCCACGAATAACGAGCTATCTGGAAAGTGGGTGTCCTGTAGCAGATTGAGTGGCTTATCACTTGAGGTTGTCCAAGAGCTATCGTTTTTTTTTTTTTTTTTCAAACAACTAGGCATCATATGATTTATAGAGAGGATTTCTCTTAGTCGCGATGCCTCAGAGGTTTCTGTGATTTTGTCTCAGAATGATCTCCAGTATTGTTGCTTTACCTTTCTCAGTTCTTTATTTTTATATATTTGAGGTAGTCAGTCACTTTTCTTGTGTTTTTTTTTTTTTGCTAAAGTTGGCAGCTTTCCTCTTCTGGTTGAAAAGATTTTTGTAGGTGTCCCAGTGCTGACCTCCACCAGTGGGGCTTATTCTTGCCTCTGGGTTGAATAAGGGGGCAGGAAGCAGCCATAGCCTGACTGAGATCCAGGGTGAATTCTTTGACTTTGTTTTAAAGCTCGTTGGTGTCATACAGCTACCTTGAGAGTTCGAAGGATACTGTTTCTGACAGTATTCCTCAGTATTTTGGAAGTAAAAATGCATTAGTGCTACGTTTTACTTACATACAAGTTCTAATCTTAGCTTTGTCTCTTGTATAGAGTGGAGCGTAAACAAGTGTCCCAAATCCACGGACCACGCCTTCTGTTATCCATGGCTCCAAAATTAGGATGATGTTTTCTGCGTTTTTGAAAGCAGAATAAGTGCGGCTGAAGCCTTTTTTGAGTTCTGGAGATTAATCTGGAAAAACTGCGTGATTGTTACAGTTTACGTGAGTAGCCTCCACTACGGTGATGATCGAGTCCTCAGATTCTCAAGCTCTGCACCTAAGAGCTCATATTCTTTCTCTGATCGTATAGGATCTCGGTTTCCATTTCGCCTCGGATAAACTGGAGTCATCGCTGTCTATTTCTAGAAACGATATCGATGCTCCAAGATCCAAGGCTGCATTTGGAGTTTCGGTTAAAGGAAGAGGAGGTTGCTTGTCAGCATCTAGCTTATCCTTTTTATAGACCCTTAGGTAAATTGATTCGAAATTGCACTGAATCTTGTCTTAAGTTTGCGCTGAAGGGTTAAAGGATTTGTTATTGATCGTAATCAACGCGCATCTTGATAGCAAAGAAGTTGCCCGAAAGTTTAAACTAGCCCAACTGTCTGTGCTGTGAAGTTCCTCATTAAGGCAGGAATGTTATTTATTGGTCGGGCTATATGGAATTATACCTCATCAGCGTAAAGGTTCCAAGTCCTACAAGGTACGAATAAGCCAAACTTAGGTCGCAACCCATTGTTACAAATATATCGCTTGGTCTCATGAATACCCAACTGTGATTTGAAAACTGGAAGAAAGTCTATTCTGAACGAAATGCTTCTATTGCTTACGATTTATTTCAAGATATCCTACAGTCCCTTATAGGTGCTTGCAGTTATGGTATAGCCCGAAAAGTTAGAAATAAGGCTAAAGCCTTCGATTACTTGTTCAGTCACTAGGCAAGTAAGATTAAAAAATAAATTGCGATAAGAAGCAATGTCTCCAATATAGCGAATTTGTAAGTGATGATGCTCTTATAAAAGATACTTTTACGGTATCTAATGTATTAAATGTCTTTTTAACTTCACTTCATGCTGTAAATGTTTCCATTGGCTAGTGGAATTCGCACCCAGAAGTGGAAGATTTTATTTTAACCCGACTACTGGGCTTGAGGTCTTACAGACAATCAATTCCCTCATAAGATTCTCTGCTTGTGGATATGAATAAATGTAGTTGACATTCTTGCTTGTAATTTTAACCTGAGCATTTCAAGTGGAGTTTTTCCCATAAGAATAACTATAGACCGACCTTCAATGAAAGCAATAAAGAGAAGAATGGTTGGTTGTTTAAAGAAAATCAACTTTTTAACCCTAAGCAGTTCGGCCTCAGGGAGGGATTTTCGACTGAATTTCTCCCAGAATCTTGTTTTAATAATAATAAAGGCTTAGACGGAAAAAATATTGTGCCGGCCTTTTTGTGGATATTACCAAAGTTTTGATATGGTTAGTCATAGAGTTCAGTATCATACTGGTCTCCATGGTATCATACACAGTTGGTTTAAGTCTTATTTCAAAGACAGAACTCAAAGAGTTAAATTTAGGAGTACCCCAAGGGTATGTGCTTGGTCCAGTTCTGTTTTTCATATATATAAACTCTATTTTCGATCAACCTTTCGAAAGTAAGATTACTTCTTTTGCTGATGATTTAGGTATGGCATATGATTCAACTAATCCGCGCAACAAGATTAGACAAGATGCTAGCATACTAAGAATTAGATTTACTGAACACAAGCTCTCAAGAGAGAATGTCACTCTGTAGATATACGACCGAAAGCTATTTTTCAGTGCCTGATGAAGGTGTTTCTTGTGACAGACACTATTTCGAAATTGAGAGTAAGTTCGAGTATATTTCAGCAATGACATTATATCTGCGTAATTCTACTCATAGCCTTTATCACCCTCAACATTTTTGTAATAGAAAAACTTTAAGAATTGAGCGGCTTGTTTTACAAAAGTGGTGTTAACTGTTAGTCATTTGACCCACTCTATGATGCTCTTTTAATCACTGAAAGTCTTACATCTCTTCTGTTAGACATTCATACTTGTACTACTACAAGGTTTTAAGAAAACAAAATTATATGAAAGGACTCTGCAAGTCCGATAGTGTCGTTAGAGTACCAACTTTTACACCACTCGCTTTAGGAATTTCTTCTCCGTTGATATGATATATATTATATAACAGGCTTCATGCAGCCAAAATTCCATCAGTCATCGATACTGCTTACCATGATAGTAGAACAGCTATGGTTACCTCTGCAACTTGATTGCCGACGTATGGTTCTTAGCTTGTCATGCGACGTGTTTCTCCAACACTTCTATTAGGCGTGGAAGTATGCTTATAGCCGGGGTTTACTCTCTTAGTGGCTGGCAAGACTTTTGCTGTTTTTCGTTCGGGAACATTCGGGAAACGACAATGTAATCCGATAAAAGGAAGCATGAGTTTTACAAAACATATAGATATACCACCTTCACCTATTGCGTTTGATTTAATTGATAATACAGAGAGGGTAACATCAATTTCTGCATTAAAAATCTTTAAAACTTACAACAGAAACACTGAGACTACGAAGCCAACGAGATTAAATTTATACCCCAAAGATTGCAAATCTTCTTCTTCTCTTCTTTAATTCCGGAGGTTGACCCACCATGTTGTTTTTGACCTACCAACTATCCTTACACCTTGAGGGTTCCATTGGAAGCACTGCTTTGATGTGCAGTTATAGGGATACTAACTCAAGATTGCTTACTTAGTGACTATCTTTTCTAGGAATTGGCTTTTAGTCAGCTAAGGTTGTCTTCTTTGGGAGAAAGAAAAAGCTGACAGTATCTTTTCGCGTTGGTCTTATATACATATAAACCGTCTGACGCAATAACAATGACGTGATTCAATCTAGCTTAAGTATACCAGACTTCTTTGAATACAGTCTTGTTTGGGTCATAAATCACAGTGGGTTTATGATACATCGGATTGCCGATAAACTTTCTACGCAAAATTCAGAGCGGTACTTTTTAGAATTTGAACTCAGGGTGAGATTGACTGTATCCTCTTTCGGGGCTTCTGTTGAAAATTGGATTATATATGTGCACTATAGTACGTGCCGAAATGCCGAAGGCCGAATGACCAAATTAATGCTTCCCGTTTCTAAAAGATTAGCGACGTTTAGGACTTATGTTAGCCATTCAGATTAGGCTCATATTTACCCAGTACACATACTCATATCAGTTTTTTTTTTGAAATTATTTTCATCTACGATATTTTGTTGTTCCCTAAGGAAATAGAAGTAAATTATCAAATTTTAACATAAAAAAAGAAAGTAAAAGTTGTAAACACTTTTCCAAACAAACTTCAATAACTGGTTGCAATTGAATTATTTACAACTTAATTTCGAAAATGAGTTGGAACTACAATATTATAAATTAATCGTTGTTGTTCAGGGTGTAGTTTACCAATAAATTATTTGATTGATGCCCGCACACTGCCAGCAGGAAAGCAGAGACCGAGATGGTCTGGAGAGCTTGCCAATTTGTCGATCCTATTGTAAAGGTACAACAAGGTGGTTTAGTAAACATGTATTGACTCAAAAATATATTTTAGGATATAGCATCCCTACTCAGGCTTATTACATTATTACAAAACTTCGTAACTTTTCGTTGTTATTTATTAATATTTGTATGAATATACCTTTCCGTCCTTTATTTTTAAATATTTATTTTTGACTGCTGTTCCGTCTTTTTATTTTGTTTTTCTCTACTAAGAGAGGGGGTAACGTTAATTCGGCGAAGAGATGGCCTATTTTTAATTATATTTTTGGACGCTGTAGGTAATACAAATTTATTTAATTGATTGTGACATTATATTACAATATATGAGCAATATTTCCTTAATTTTTTAAACTTTCAGAGGCGCCTCGAACAAAGATTGTCCGGTGGTGAATCGTATAAGTCCTGACTGGATCATCTGAAATCAGAAATGCTACCATTAGATAGGTGGTTTCCCCAGATTGTCTCTGGGAGGAAATTTTTTCTATTTTTTGATTTTTAGTGTAAACACCGATTTTTCCTTAAAAAAATGAGCCAATTTGTTATGTAAAAACAAAGCTCACCTGGTCACTTATTTAAAGAAGCAGTATACTAAATTTTAAAAGAATTGGTCGAGTAGATTTTGATTTAAACCGTTTACTGGCTTCAAAAATGACAAATGTCAGAAAATCAGAGTCATCGATTTCTGGACCATAAAGTGCAGCAATGTCAGTACCCATATCTAGAGCATCTTTTTAGTTTTGTCTACGTTTTCGGCCATCTTCTCTGCATTTTTTTCTGATAATTAAAATTAAATCACACGCACAGCAAAATTTCAACGTCGGCTACAACTGCTTAACGAAACGTGTACTTCTAAACTGATTTATATACACTACAAACCGGAATTATAGAACATTATTGTACATAGATATACCTATAAAGATCCATCGACGAACAAAAGAATTTAGGAATTCTAAGAGCACAAAGCTGGTAGGTAAGCGAACCGCTCAGCTGCTGGGCAGATATACAAAACCGTATCGGAGCAATGAAGGCTTAAAGTTCTATTTTTTAGTTCCTTTTGCTATAATTTGTTTTAAATTTTGACATAACCAAGTTAAGAAGTTGTACAATCATATGAAACAATAAAAAAAAAAGTTTAAAAACCAGAGTTACCACAGCTCCTTTCTTCAAAAACAGGCAATCTATGCGGAAGTTCCATTCAGCGGACACGTTTTAAACAGACCTCATTTAACAGATGATTTGATATAGACCTAAAGAAATCTACCACACCGGTTTAGAAAAAAGAGTCCGTCTGCGTCCGCAGTCGTATTGGTATTTAGTCTAGACATCTCTATCCAGATGCATTTTTAGTCGAAGTTGTTGTCGATGTAAGTCTCTTCGCCGTTTAAAAACTAAAGAAGCAATTTTCTGCAAGGCTCATAAAGTTCGCTAGCAATCAATGTTCCACTTTATATTGCCAAATGCACGACTTTTGAAGATGTAAAGTCTTTGATGGTTTCAATTTCGCCACTGGTCTTCTCTGCTTAATGTGGCAGCATATAACATCTCGAGGCTTGGGAGGCTTGCACTTTGGTTTAAGAAGAAGATCGTATGCGTCTATAATTGCTCCTTAAGAAATTCTGGAGGTTTGATTTACACAGGTCGCAAAAAATTATGTAGTTTTGTAAATGTTGAGAGCTTGTGCTTTCTATGAAGACATTTTTGCATAGTGTTTTACGTGATTGGATTTTTTTTCTTTTTGAACGGAGCACTCAGACAAAGAACTAGTCCATTGTACTATTTTTGTTAAGTTCCTTTTAATGAAATCTTTCAGTCTTTCGGAAGAAAAATTTGTAAGTGCTTCAGTGATAAAGAGCCTTCAATACCAGCACTCACCACGACAGCACCGAGTACCTGGAACCTGATGCGAGAGTAATTCGCAGAGATAGTGCTCTAGTCATCAGTTTCTTAGCAAGCATCGTATGATGTTGTGTCAGTTACGTGAGGCACAATTAAGTACTTTGCGAAAGTGTAATGCCCTGTCATGACGCCAATAAATGACCTACAATCTTTCCGGCTGAAGCACTTCCTATAGACGTCGGGGAACATTCGTTTAGTCAGCCTGCATTCTGGGGAGCTGTGCCATCTGTGCTTATACGAGACCCAACTTCAATAAAAGCTTTAACCAAAGAACGCAGGTAGACCCAACTTAGGTTCGGGTTCTGAAAAACTCTCCTCTGAACTATGCCTGGTAAATTCATCGGCGATATCATTTCCCATGATCCCATTGTGAACTGAGACCCAGACAAGGGTCACTCAATTTAGTCTTCCGACTGCGTTCAGTGATCTCTTGCATTCTTGCACTAGCTTGGAAGTCGTAAGAGGGTTCAGTAAGATTCTAAGCGCAGCTAGGTGCAAATGCTTCGCTCCTCCACTGGTTTTCCTCAATATAGTTCGCTGCCATCAGGATTGCGTAGATCTCCGCTTGGAAGACAGATGAAAGCTTTCTAGACACGAGTGCCACATCCTATATTGGTTTTGGAACCATTCGTGAAGACCCGACGGCAATCCTTTCCTGGCTCAGATTCTGGCTGAAACAAGTCCTGGGCACAAAGAAAGTCGATTTCGTATTTCTTTCACAAAAGGAGTTCCAATGGCATTGCATCGGACAGCATGTCCAAATGGCAAGAGTCATAAGACAGCCGGTGCGCAACGTCATCAAAGATCTAGTGCGTATTGTATCATTCCATTTTAAATGCAAGATGGCTTTGAGAGTGCATCCCATGATATGAATATTAAGGGGAGCAAGACTCATCAATGCGTCAAGAACAGAGCAAGGAGTGCTGGGGAAAGCCTCAATGCATCCAAGACAAACCGTATTTTTGGGGAAGCTTAGGATATAATTGATCTTATACGGCTATGATAACCCTTCTCGGTGATAGGCCCCATGTCTTGCCGATAGCTCCTCTGCACTGCCAGAAGGTCGATATTACCTTAGTATCCAGGATGACACCAAAATACTTAGCTTCTTCGGGGAATTGGATGATGATGCCTTTAGGCACTAGATGCATCAGACTAGGCAGTTTGCTCCTTCTCGTCAATAGAACAGCTACAGTTTTTAGAGGATTGACTGAATGCCCATTACTAGTCCACCTGTCGTCGATCATGTCTGCTCGTGCTTTAGAGCAGATGGTCGCTAGACATGATCCAACATCATGAATAAATGTTATGTTTGAGGTGTTGAATAGTTCTTGAATTATTGGCATTGCCCTTACCTTTCAAATAAGCCCATAAAAGAAGTTAAATCGTATGATCTCGTTAGTCAGTCAACTTCACCTCTAAGTAGAATAATGTGATCTTCGAATTTCATTTGCAATAGGTTGTGCCGTAACGCCGTCTTATTGAAACCAGAGCTCACTGGCATTCAATTTCGGGAATAAGAAATTTTAGCATTCACTATAACACTCTTTACAATACCGCCAGTTCTAAAACAACACCACACAGTAATTTTTTCTGGGATGAGTTGTTTTCTGTTGATCACATGAAGGTTTTTTAGAGCGATACAACAACTTTATTTGCTAACGTATCTGTCCATCCAAAAATGTGATTCATCAGAAAAGATTACTTTTGATTTCAGCGACAATTCGAAGTACATGGCGCAAATTGAAAATTTTGCTTACAGTGGTGATATTTTGGCGTGTACGTACCGGCGTGCATGTTGCTTGTCCCGTGACTGAACCACTTCCATTATTGTGCGAATTTGGGACTGAGAAAGTAAGATTTTTGATGACAAAAATGCGTTGCTGTATAGTTAGCGACCCCATGACTCAAATTGCTTTAGTTTGTACTTGACATCTGTCATAAAGATCAGCAATGATAAACTCAGTAAAGGTTACCACACCAGAAGCGTTTTATAGTAACTATATCGGATGAGCTGTATTTAGTAGAACTCATGTTACATCTTCAGACTTCAATTAAACAGAAATTAACAATACTACCTTACCGAAGCATCTTGTTCTTCTGAAGTCTCAGTGGAAGTAAAAGCTCAATTATTTCGAAACCGAAAGTCGACGAAAGTATCTTGGGTCATGTGCGTGATATACTCATGTTATTCAAGTTTTTGCACGTTCTAAAGGAGAATATGCAACGACATACGAGTACATTTTATATGCAAGAGTGGGTTAGTAAAACGTTACATTAGTGGTCTAGGATTGTTGAAGAGTGCAGAATAAGTGAATCCTAATGCTTTGCCCTGAAGTGTAAGACTGTAGAGGCAAAATCGTGACTAAAATTATAAATTTTGGTCAATATCTGGGCAAATACGATATGGAAATTACAAATAACGCCGAATTTGTCGGGGAGAAGGTGCACTTTTGTATGCACTGTGCGGTACATGGCACTATACTGATAGAACCACGTGTCATTGAATTTCATTTATTCCAATTTAGGTTAGAAAAAAAAATTGCTTATCAATGATATGTAACTCTCGCTGGTGACAGTTATGGCGATGTCAACTTTATTTTGAAAAAAGTGCGGGCCAGTGACCACATTGGGTGAAAATATACACCAGAAAGTGACTTTTCCTGGACGTGTTTGCAACTGATGCTCTCATAGCCATTCAATTAAAATTGGGTTTCATTGCTAAAGGTGATTTTTTGTCCGAAATCTAGGTCCACTTCCAAATATATTACTTCAGAGCCCAGTCAATGAATAATCGACACTGTCTACGGTCATTTCTGAGTCAATTAAATTTTCTAGGGGCGTAGGCCCAGGTCTGGACACAAAATTCGCCAAGTTAAGGCTGCGAAATGCCAAGTTCTTAAGCGCGACAAAGATTGACTTCCTTCGGTTATCCTTCACATTCTTGTTCATTGCAGTAATGTTTTTTGCAGACATTACGTTTCAAAGACTTACGGGTGTTGTTTGATTATTTACTGTACCAGTTTATTCGAATTTCTCCACTAAACGACTCAACAGGACGATTGTAGGCACCGTAATCACGTAAAATCACGTAGCGCACGGAACGTAGCTCAATCTGAGAACTCATTTTGATTTTGAAAACTGGAATCCTTCATGATAATTTGTCTAACATTGAATACTTTAGCTTTCAAATTTTTCAGCAGTGAAATATTGGAAAACCCATAAGTAAGGGTCTAATTCAAAACAAGAAGGAATAATTTTACATAACTATGTCAATCGAACCACTGTTTGATTATGGAACATAAAGTCGAATAACCAACTTAGAGCTAAGGTCGATCTTCCCAAGCTACCATTAGAAGTAGTCATTCAATATTTACTGTGTTGAAAGAAGTCACATGTTGAACAATCATTAACAACTTTTCGAACGTTGTTTGGACAGTATATCTGTTATACTCCAGCAAATAATACCACTCAACACTCGCACCTAATGACACAGGCTCGAGAATGTAGAAGAACTAGTTAGGTAACAAATCTGTGCAGGATCACACGATATTTTGGTGGTGTTTCTAAAAATTTCTGAAAATGCTGATATCGGAACTGCTGTACTATTTGTCATAGTTTCTTGTAGTGTATTACCACTCTTAACACCATCTAATGATCTCCGACTACAGAACACCCATGATCACAACTCTGTCGAAAGGATAGTAAAATCGACCAGACTAAGGATTCTTCTGAAAAGACTAAAAGTTCATAATTCTTTGTCGTACATTGTTTTAAAACTGATGATACATACTTGTATGTATGGTATGTAGAAATTAACTTATTCTGATCATTTGACTAAAGCAATTCAAGATTTGATTTAATTTGGATATTAGTAAGGGTAAACTCAGACAGATTAAATAAATTTAAACTTAAAACTAACAAATTCAACTTAAAAAAAAAAAAAAAAACTGTTGGGTTGGGCAATTATCGAGAAGAAAAGAAAGAGTAAAGGAAGTTCCTTAGGGAAATTTAGTTAAGATGGAAGTCGACGAAATTTTGGAAATTTTGGAAATGTTAGTTTTCCCCAACATCCTAGATATCGGTTCTAGGAATTCACAATTTTTTCGGTGAGGATTGAGTTGAAAGAATGGTATAGACCTTAGATTACGTGCGTTGGTGTTCTGAGAGATAAGTCGAAGTAATGAGAGGCTATCGATTCTACCAGTATCGCTTTTTTTTGAGATATAAATCAAACGCTTAACCACTTACTATATAACAATCCATGAATGGAAAAATCCTTTTCTATCCTTTTTATATCAATACGTGGGATTGGTATAGATTGTTACCTGCGAATTGTTCAAGTTTTTTTTATTTATTTTTGATTTCATAACAATTTATAAATATAGTTAAAACATGAAATATTTTCTATATTTTTTTTATTTTTAATATTAACCACGATTTTCACTGTGACTAAATATACAAATTTTCTAAACAAAATAACAATAAAACTGTGTTAAATGTTTATTCGTCATAAATTTAAATTTATTTAAAATTGCATAAAAAGAAAAGAAATCATTTCAATTATTTATACGAATCATATGTATTTCCAATTGTATAAGAAACAAAATCCAAAAAAAAAAAAAAAAAAAAAAAACATTCTCCTAAGTGTAAATGAGTGAAAAATTAAAAAATTTAAAAAATCACATACAGAAATTAAGAGTTTCAAAATTGTGTGATTGTGTTTATTTGCCGACATTGTGGGACAAATTTCGGACACACAAGTAAATAAATATATCAAACAATCTTCCGCATAATAAGCAGAAGTTTAAAAAAAAAGAAGCAAAAATACATACATATTTTAAAAAAAAAATTGCTGTAACCACTGTATTATATAAAAAATAAAAAGGAATTACCGACTCAATATAGCGTAACGAGAGAGAAAAAATAAACCAAAAACCAAACAAAAAAAATATCATCTCTCAATGTAAGTTGAAAACAATAAAATTAAAAAAAAAAACAAAAAAACATAACAAAACAAAACATTATCATTTGTATTTCATTTTTATTTTAAATAATTATTTGTAGGTTATGTAATTAAAAGAAAAAAACTTAAAAAAAAATTAATATAAAAAAATATTGTGAATTTTTGATTCCTATAACTCTTAAGCAACAAATATGAAAACAGAAAAAAATTCAAATATTATTTTTGTATAAAAATGGACATGTACTAATTTATTTTTTAATTTGATTTTACAATTCTTGTATGATACGATTTTTTTCTAGTATAGTTAAAATAAAGAAAAAAAAATAAAAACACATATTATACGTATTAATGGATATTATAAAAAAAAAACAAAAACAAATAAGTAAATAAATATATAACTGATAATTTTTTTACAATATTATAAACGTAAGCTATATGAATATATATATGGAAAATATATATATATAAACTAGATATATGAAATATAAAACAAAATTAAAAAGAAAAGTAATAATAAAAATACCAACCCCCTTAGGATAAAATTTGTGTATAAAACAAAAACAAAAACAAAAACAAAAACAAAAAAAGAAACAAAAACAATATGTTTAAGGGAAAAACAGAAAATCAGAAATCTACCGAATTGGTGTGGCGAATAGACGATGCGATGATTATATAAGGAAACCAAAGACTTTTTTTTTCTTTGAATAAAAAGGGAAAATAAAAAAAAATTATTGAAAAAAATACAAAAAAACCTATTTGCTTATTTATTTATTTATTTTAATATTGAAGCCGTTTTTAGGACTGGGAAGTCGTTGACATTTTCTCGCAGCTAAAAAATAACTAAATTAAAATGTAAATTAATCAAACAAAATAAATTTATAAAAATAGATACCCACAACATCTATAAAACAACGCCACATAATTTGAACGACACACTTTTTGTAGATGCCTAGTCTTATTTCTGTTAACAAATATTGTGGTATAGTATGTGTATAAATGAGAGTTTAGTAAACTTAGCTCTAATTTGTAACTACAGGAAGAATATTTGGTTGCACAAATACTCGTAAGTATTTGCTTTTTATTCTCATTTGTGCATTTGGACATGGTCTCCACTCTGCGTGTTTATCTTGGCAATATAAGCATCGCTGTTAGGATACCAATTTATTTTTCAATCATGTTCGTGTTTATAGCTTTTCATTTCCGTTTTTTTGTGCGGGCAATTGCATATACTATATCTCGTCGATTAGTTATTATATCGACTCTACGCGAAGTGAATTTCATTGTGAGGTCGATAGAAAATTTGAGCGTGAGTACACTCTTCTGGATCTTAAGCCACCAGCCAGACAGAGCTTGGTGCGAAATAAAGCAAACATAGCTGCCTCCAGTATCTAAAAAGACCCAGATATGTCAATTGGGCGTCACCAGAGAATCAAATCGGCTTATTTTAAAGTTGGATTGGGGCCTACATCCATATAAGATTGTTCAGACGCAAGAATTGAAGCCGGGCGACCATAGATAACGCCGTTAATTCGCTAATTTTTCGTTAGAAATATTGGCCGGAAAACCGGATTTTTAACAAAAACAATCATCTTCGTAAGAGACCCATTTTTGGCTCAGCATCTATGTCAACAACCAAAATTGCCATTATTGGAGCGAACTCAATCCACAAGTGTTCGGCAAAGCATCAATACGTCCACAAAAACTGACTGTTTTGTGCGTTTTATGGCATAGCGGCATCATCGGACCTTATTTATTTCGAAACGAGGAAGGAGACACCTTTTCAGTGATATAACATCGATATATTGGAACTGTTTTTTTTTTTTTTTTTTTTTTCTATAATCTCGCGCGCGCACCAAGGGGATATGAATATCCTTTTACTGGTTTTCTCCAGGGCGCTGGCGGGTGGTGTAGTAATTTGAAACTCAGGTGTATTAGGTTTCGATATTTTTCCCAGAGGTGATTGTCAAACTGAACGGGACGAGCAAGTGCATCCTTAACCAGTGGGTCTCAGTACGTGCTAGTTGTTAGATCGTTACATTTAGCCCAGCCAGCAACCACTCCAACATCAGTGTTATGCCTTCATGTCAGAGTTGACGCCGACGGGATTCTCATATAACTACATGCAAAATCTACGAAAAGACATTTTCAGAGAATTGCCTCGCACGGAATTCGAACCCACGACCCTCTGCTTAAGGAGTGTATGCATATACCATTACACCACGGCCACCCCCAACAAGATGGAAATACATGTCATACAAGCGACGCAATGCTCGCATTTGTGAAGGACAAATTTTGCGACCGGATCATCTCACGGCGAGCGTTCATAAATTGGCTGTCGCGATCAAGCGATTTGACACTACTCGATTATTTTCTCTGGGGCTACATCAAGTCCTTAGTTTACGCTAACAAGCTAACCACTTTCGACAAGCTTGCGCCCAGCATTCGACACGCTATTTCCGGAATAATGCCGCACGTATTGAACCGACCGCTTGAAGCACTGCCAGTTAAGCCGAGATAGATATTTGAATAATGTGCCATTCCAGAGATAATGGAGCCAGAATCAATTTTATATCTCACACTGTTGTTGTTTTATTTCAATTTTGTTTCATGTCGTTCTCATTTGGTCACCTTTTAAGCATTTGTATGCAACTTTCGTAAGCATTTTTTCACTGAGGTTTATACTCTAGTCACTGCAGATGATTGGGATCAACAGTGATTTATTGGATTGGAAGGTAAGTAAATGACTATACATACATGTGTCTGTGCATTGATCAGAGAGCTTTAAAGATCTATTCGTACACCTCATTAGAGATCTGGACTAATTGAGAACATAAATCAATAAACAAAATAGCTTTCCTAAATATCATAACTAAATACGAGTATACATATATGTACGAGTATACCAAGCATTACATTTTTTTAGTGTAACTCGAAGTTGTGATTTTAAATGTCCAAGTTCAAAGAATAAATAAAAAAATATTAATCCAAACACGCAAGGAATGTCGGAGGAATGGGATCACATGCATTCTTCACATGTTTCAGACAAAGCATTGATTAAATTACTAATCCATGAATTTATTTAATTTAATTATGTCACAGATCCTTTTGTCGATTGTAATCTTTTGAAAATCGGTACTAGAAAGCACATCCAAATGAACAATTTTTGAGTAAACACTTTGCTCATCAAACAGATGTGAAAAGAGAGTCACTCTTTTCGTTAAGGTCGTTGCCAAGTCATGTGGTGTATTCGGCACGTCTTAAGAAAGTTCCTCTAGTCGACTGGAAATAAACATAAATAGGTTGAGCTGGATTAGAATGTTCAATGTAAAAGTTGAGGGTCCTTATCCTGGGGAGTTTTAAGCTCCACATCTCCATGGCAGGGATTACTTCAGTGCTTGTGGGGAATATGGTCGGAAGTAGCGACTTTACCATAGGGAACACTTACTTGGATTACACTTGGAACTCAAATGTTCAAGTAAATCAGAGGACAAACCACAAACACAAACATTCCGACTAATGAATAATGAATAAATAAAAAGGATCGCTTTCAAATCAATTGCCTTCATATCTTGATACCATAATCTTCTTAGTTTGCTTTCAGTAGGGATTCGAGAGATGTATACGGATTTTAAATATATTGCGTCGCAATCGATAAATAGGAAATGGGCTCCACAAAAACTGTAACAGTGAAGTTTAAGTAAATGGATTGACATTTTGAAGATTTTTTAAGGATATGTACAATGACGAAGGCGATCCGCGAAACTGTAACAACAACACAATACAGAAGTGAATATTATGCAAAAACAAAGAAAAATGATATTGAAGTGAGAATACACCAAGGCAACATATATACAAGGACTATTGAGTTTAAATTTCAGGTAAAATACGAGTATTCTATTAAAAAAGAAAAACATCTGTGTATGACTAGAATACTTATTTTATTTGCCTTTTATCCTACGTTCTCATCGTTAATCCCTCATCCCTCTTTCTGACGTGAACGGCTCTTTAAGATTCATTCAGTAAACCACAGCAATGTCAGATGATATCACAATTAGGCACTAAGTGAAGATTTAGGTTCACGGGATGCCCAAACATTGATGGTGGTCAGGTATGGACCATAGCTCACCATCTTTCGTTAATACCAACGTTGGAACCTTATTAATGGCACAAGATCCATCCTTGGCTTGAGTCGAGGTCGAGCTACTAACTTTAGCCGAATTTTGGGTTAGGGCACCCCGGACGTACGTTTAGTTATGATAGTTGTTATAGGTAAAACGGTTTCTCTATTCACATTTGAAATCATATATGTGCGGGTGGCCGGGACATATTTGTCCCCACAGTGCTACCAGATTTGGGAGAAAGGAAAAATTTACTTTAAAGCAGAAAACGTACAATTAAATGTAAGTAAGGGGTAATTCATCGTGAGGTTTGATTTTCAATAGGCTTTTTTTGACAGATCACACGTGACTCCCATTAAACTGCTTTGTCATTTTTTTCAATGCCTAGGTGGAGTGAAAAGTAACCTCCTTGACTACCAGAATGCGCTGCTACTCCCAAAAAGGTTATGGTGCCTTGAAGTCCGTTCATATTTAGGCAAACATGCCAAATTTTAGTGCGATACTGTCTTTAGTTTTGCTTTGACAGCTGATTGTTGTTGACGTGTTTGGCATCATGTTGAGTGTAGACAAAAACGACTTTCGTCCTCTCATAAAACATTATTTTCTGACAGGCAAAAGGGCGAAGGAAACAAAAGTTGGATAAATATTATGGGGCTAATGCTCCGTCAGATTACACCGTCAAATATTGGTTTCGAGAGTTTCGTGGTGGCCGCAACTCCACTACCAATCAAGTCCGCAGCGGCAGGTCCTCCGATGCGGTTACAGAGGGCAATGTCAAAAAAATACATGAAATGGTCTTGGCTGACCGGAAAGTGAAGGTGCGCAAGCTAGCAGATATCATAAAGATTAGTACCGAGCGCACATGCCATATTTTTTGCAATATTCTGCATATAAAAAAGTTATCCTGCCGCTGGGTGACGCGCATACTCACTCCTGACCAAAAACACGAACGCGAGAGCATTTTGAAAGAGTGTTTGGACTTGCTGATGCGGAATCGGGTGGATTTTTGGCGTCGTTTGGTAACTGTGGAACACCAGAGAACAGAATGAGTGCCCGGCAATGGACTGAAGACGGCATGAGTGCTCCGAAGCACACAAAAAAATTTTTTTTGCAAGAAAATGCACCGGCGCACAAGATCATCGCAACCATGGTTAAAATCAATGACTTACGGCTACAATTGCTGTCGGATCCACCGTATTCACCCGATTTGGCTCCCTCGGACTATTATCCCTTCTCAAACTTTAAAAGATGGCTCATCAATAAAAAATTCAGCTCACGCCAGGAAATCATAGACGCCACGGAGGAGTTTTTTGCAGACCTTCCGGAAAATTACTTTTCGGACGGGATCAAGAAGTTGGAAAATCGCTAGAATAAGTGTATAAAATTAAAAGGGGACTAAATTAAATAAAATAAAAAAACATTTAAAAAAAAAAAATTTTTTCATTCCCAAGGAGGTTACTTTTCACCCCACCTATTACGTTTGGCAAGTCATCATGGAAAGACTCACACCACAACAGCGCCTCCAAATTGTTCAGCTGTATTATTGTATTGGGCGGCTTCTAAGAGATGGCTTGCTAAGAGATGGCGTAACTTGTATTATTCCATTGGAACATGCGTTGGAAAACTACTGTCATTGTACGTCATTTTAGTATATGTCATTCATTTGAAGCGTAAACAACAAAAATTTCTTTTCACGCAAATATGTCGAACTTTGTGCCTGAAAAAGTGTTTTTGCGGGGAGTTCTTCTTCATGAAGAAAACTGCTGCCGTGCCACTTTTGGCACGTTCGCTCAGCTAGCGCATGTTCACCATAAATTTCCGAATTGAAATATATACCCAATACGAAAATCTATTGCCAAAACCATTCGTAAATTTGAGTCTCAGTTTACATTATTGGATGATACTCGACCGGTTAGACCATATCCAGTACGTAGTGAAGAGACTAAAGCATCTGTAGCTGATAGTGTACGCGATGACCGTGACGAATCGATTCTCAGCAGCTTGGCTTGGCGTATTCGACAACTTGGCATATTACGTGAGGATCTCGGTCTAAAAACATACAAAATTCAACTTGTGCAAGAATTGACGCCAAGCGACTTGAATTTGCATCATATTTTCAGTGAATGGGCTCTGGAAAAATTCAATGAAAATACGGTGTTTTATCGTGAAATTTTGTTCAGTGATGAAGCCCATTTCTGGCTCAATGGATACGTTAATAAACAAAATTGCTGTATTTGGGCTGATGAACAACCCGAGGAGTACCAAGAGATATCATTACATCCATTAAAAACAACGGAATAGTCCATATTTCTTCAAAAATGAGGCAAATCAGAATGTTACCGTCAATAGTAACCGTTATCGCGCCATGTTCACGGACTATGTGCTTCCTGAAATTCAAGCACATGGTCTCGGTGAGCTCTTTTTTCAAAAAGATGGGCTTGTTGAGAAATCATTTTGGTGGGCACTTAATTTCACGTTTTGCTACGGTAAATTGGCCGCCTAGATCGTGCGATATCACACCTTTGGACTATTTTCTCTGGGGATATGTAAAGTCTCAGGTCTTCAGGAATAAGCCAGATACGATTGACGCTTTGGATGCCAACATTACTCGTGTTATCCGCGAGATATCAAAATTGGACCTTCCGAATGGACCACCTCAGACGTAGTCGTGACCAATATTTACATGATATTTTAGATCAGACCTTACGATGAATCACCCTTTATAAGAAACCAAATGAAATAAACAAAAAAAACCTTATAAAACTCACTGGTATCGGTGAAAATATGTAAATTGCTGACTAAATGTTTTCTTATTTGTGCAACCTGCAAAACAATCCAGGTAACCTGAATAACGCCTCCGCGTTTGTATTTGCATTTGTCAGTGCCCTGCACTTATTTTTCTTTTTCTCCAAGATAGGCCGCTGCATCGAATTAAAGCAATAAGTGGAATTTTTTTTTCGTCCCAATTCAAAGTGAGTTATACAAGGATTGCCAGCAGATACTATAACTAGTTTAGTTTTCTATCCAACTCATACTGACATGCCATTTGGTAGATTCGATCTACTCTTCCCCGCAGCTGTCTGTAGCATGTGATCATTTCTGGGCACGGTATGGTGCAGCGACCGCCTTTTAATTTTGCTTATAACGATGACTTCTTTAGTATCATGCCTTTTGACAAACATAACGCCCGTGTTGCTTTCTTGAAAAACGCACTAAGCTTCTCGTTGACTACTGGCATTTTCTTACAATTAGACATAGCACTTACTAGCGCCGCATAGTCTAAGGTTTCAAGAAGATGGGCACTGGTAAAAAACGATCAAAGCATAAAGTTTCATCAGGTTTTCGTATTGTCGCAAGTAATTGGTTAACAACACGCTAACCAAAAGCTCCTTCGACAGCATCTTCCTCTCTACCGCAGTACACGTTGAAATCTTAAGTGTTGCCCGTAAGTGAATCACATCTGAGCTACATTTTTATACCGCGTTTGGTGGGCTTCAGTGGCATTTATTGTTTCAAATGTTAGATAAGCGCCCCTGGAACTTGATCATACGCTTTAAAACGCGCTTTATGGTACTTTCGGGCCCTCGAAAATCTATATTTCAAACAGTCAACAATGTCTTCAATGTATCATAATATATGTTAACTTTGCTGCTTTGTCGGACATTTCGATTGGTGGAAAGTATATTTTTGATGATAGCAGCTTAAAAAGATTTTGCGGAAAAGCAGACCTGATAACATTATTTCCCAAAGAGTGGTGTGTCGACCAATAATTTTTAAGAACTGGCAGATGGTTATAAAAATAATCATCATACAACCCACAACAATCTTCATTGGTTGGTTAGCTTAGAAAGTCGATAGCTATTATGTGCGCAACTAAGTACTCGATTTTTTTTTTATAAAAATGCAACTTTATTATCTTTCTGGCAGAGCTCGAATACCATTACGGTGAAAGTGTTTATCTTTTGAGGCTATCCTTTTGTTGTTTTCATATGAGCAGAACTGCTGATCAACCAGACCATGTACTATCGAACGAAGCATGTAATAATTGGAAACCGCAATATCTGGAGAATATGGCGGGTGGGATTGGACTTTCCATTTAAGTGTTTCCAGGTAGGTTTTAGGGGTTTTGCAACGTGAGGCCGAGCATTGTCATGCTGTAGAATCACTTTTTCGTGCTTCTGCTCGTATTGTGGCCGTTTTTCGCGAAGTGCTTGGCTCAATCGCATCAATTAAAGTCGATATCGTTCCACAGTGATGGTTTCGTAAGGTTTCAGCAGTTCATATTAAACAACACCGACCTGGTCCCACCAAATACACAGTGTAACTGTCGCAGCGTGAATGACTGAATATTCATCCGACCCGACGACGTAAAGCATGACCGGGCAGTCCCCATGACTTTCTTCTCTTTGAGTTGGTGTTTGAATCCCTTTTTTATTATCCATCGAGATGCGATGAACCCAAGTTCCTTGTTTTTGAACCATTGCCAACGGATTCCATCTCTTGGCGGGTAACTCGTAATGCGGAAGCAAGCTCTTCTTGAATTTGGTACGGATCCTCATCGAGCAATGCCTCTAATTCAGCGTTTTCGAAGGATTTTGGCCTTCCTTCACGCGGAAAATCATCAACATCGAAGTCACCGTCTTTGAAGCGACGAAACCAATCACGGCACATTGTTCTTGATGCGCTTCAGCCGCCGTTTTCTAAGAATGAAAGAAGAACACCCACACTTCCCCCAAATGAAAATTATTTGGCACAAAATCAGACATTTTCACAAAACCAAAAGTATATGACGCTAAAAAAAAAAAACACTGATGTGTCAAAAAGGTTTGTTTACCATGTGTCTAAAATTGGTTCATGAAGTTTTGAATCTGTCAAAACCGACCAGCACTTACTGCTAGATACAGAACTTAATTGTGCACCTAATACTTACAGTTTTTCTTGGTACGAAGACCAAATTATAGCAACATTTTGAGAACAATCAACGGGAATGTTGATTTATTCCAACTACACTTCTGCATCGCTTTCGTTTGGCATCTCTCCATCCTGACGATCTTGTCCAGTGTTTTCGTAGGTACCTGCATTACTCTCGTCTGTGCTACACTCGTTAGACTGTATCTCCCAATCTGTAGGCTCATAATTATAACCAATGTCACTCAAAAGCTCTATATCTTCGTCAGTGTCCTCAGAAAATTAAGCAATTTTACCTCATCCAATGGTCTTGTCATATTTGGTTTGCAACATAATTAAAAAACCATTATACAAAGTTCTTAGAAACTTTGCCTGCAGAAACCTGAAAGGGACGCATACTATATAGCCCAAACAAGAATACTGACGGGACACATGATATGTCCCGATAACATAAATATGCAAATATTATCCAAACTACTACAAAAAGCAGGTACTTACCAATTTCAGATTGTCACAAGTACACTAACTACATGAATCCAGCGGTGTTGCAACGACCTTCCGTATAGTACGACTTTTGTTTTCCTGTAAAATACTCCTTCGCGGCGGTGATGACTTCCTCGTTCAACCCGTACATCTTTCTGGAGAGCGATATTTTAAGGTTTGGGAACAAAAAGAATTCGCAGGGAGCCAAATCCGGAGAATACAGAGGATGGGGGAGCAATTCGTAGTGCAATTCGACCAATTTGGCTGTGGTGACTACGGAGGTGTGAGCCTGTGCGTTATCGTAGTGGAAGAGCACTTCTTTCTTTGCCACTTCTTGCCCTCGCGTGTCCAAAAAAAAAAAAAAACACGGTTGCCATCACCTTGCCTGCCGAAGGCATGGTTTTCGCCTTCCTTGGAGCGCGTTCGTCGGGTAAAACTCATTGTTACGATCTTTCTTTGGTCTCTGGTGTGTACCAATGAATCCATGTCTCGTCGAAGTCACAAAACTATGCGGAAACTCCTCCAGATTTTAATTAACCAGGGCCAAGCACGTCTTTGAAGTGGTCTCACGATCGCGATTATTCTCCGCGACACCCATCCCGTGGACAGCTTTCTCATGCCCAAAATAGCGTGCAGGATGTGGCTAACGCGTTCAGTTGAGATGCCTGCTATTTCAGCGAAATCACAAATTTCCACTCAGCGGTCCGCCAATACAAGATTATGGATTTTGTCCACGGTTTCCTCTGTGGTGTTTGGGCCCCCTGGGCGCGGTTCATCAAAAACCGACGTGCGGTCACGACGAAACTCTGTGAACGAATGGTAACTGCTTGTACGAGACGATAAGTGTGTCCCATATGGGCTTGGTTTCCTAGCAGGTATTTCTACTCAAAAACAAGATTGGAATCACGGAGCGATACTGCTCTTTCTCCATGGTCGCAAAAAACACTATCACGATGTTTTAAAATGGGTGTCAAAGCAAAAATAAGGGCCAGATTGTCAAAGAGGTTATACTAACTGATGTTATACACATTTTGGCTCAGTAGCGCTACCTTCCAATCGGGTTACTCATCAAACAGCCCTCGTATGTCTCGTTCGGATCGAAAGGGTTAAGTATTGATAAGACTACCAGTAATCCATGCCGCTCAACTGTACATTATGTATTTAAGTATTTTCGTGGAACCATACTCCGCCAGTTTGTTTTTTATAGCTTTCCGCGAATTAAGAGTCTGTCGACGACTGCAAGACAGGTTGATCGTCGTGGGATTTACTTTGTCGTTGTATCGCCTTCACTCTTTTTCTTATCATTATTTATCACCAGAGCAAATATTTAAATTCGAAATAAGAACAATAGTAGAAATAAAAACAGAAATTATGTGATTGTCAAATGTCATAAGATTCGCTTACCCGAAACGTGTAACAACGGCTTGACAATAGTGCGAAAAGGTGTTCACACGATTGGTAGATGCCTGACAATGGCCTGATAATATTGTCAGATTGAAATTTGCAGTTTATAGGGTTGTATGACGTTTGAGACTTATTTTTCATTGGTAGACCTGACAATATTGTAAGATTTGATAACCGTTTCGACATAGCTTAAGTCACGCAGCCCTCAGAAACTCCGTAGAACTGTTTGTGAAGTTCACATGGATCTAATAACTTGTTCTCCCACCATTCTTAATGACCTGTATGCCCATTTAAGCACCTGAATGCATGTCTTACCTAACATTAGTCGTACAAACTACAATTAGGCATTTGCGGTTTGAACTACAAAACACAGTCGTCTTCAATATCACCAAATCGAAGGCTTCTCCCTAAAAATACTCGCATTCTTAATTATCGATAATTGGTATTTTACTTGAACAAATTAACTTTTGTTGAAAATCCTGTGCTTGACCGGGGCAATTAAAATACGGTTCCCATTCGCCCACTTCTCGAATTCATACGATAACAAAACGTTTATATCGTAGAATCAACAACAGACTAGAGTCGAATTATTTCACAGCTTAAGTTCAATTGTCCTTCGTTTATTTGGTATTATAGTTTTAAACATGCATCCTTGAGAAGTACCAATCGCTGGTCACACGATATTGAATGTCGATATTGACTTTCGGACTCACACCATGGGTTGGTCGTTTTCTACAGAACATAATGGATACAAGTGAAATACATTTCTCGTGTCGTAGTGATTGCAACATCATTATTGTTCGGCCAGTACATATATAGAAATAAATCAGATATTTCGCTGGATAATTATAGTAATTATTTTTTGGAGGCTATCTATCAATTAGGTAGTTTACTCCTTATTAAAGGTTCAATTACGATAACAATAGAATTTTTTTTTTTTTAGCTTCATAGGATTATGAGGGAGATATGGGTTGGGGTTTGATTAGGGGAAGCACATTTAGCATTATATAAAAAATTAAAAATATATTTAAAAAAAATGTTTGTAGTATGTGATTACCTGTTAAGTTGCCTTAACTAGTATTAATTTCTATTTGAGGAGCGAATGAGGACGTTTATTAATTATTTAAGTTTAAGGAATAGTTTTTCTCATATGACTCTGACTCTCTGACTCGAACTGCAACCAACTTCAGACTGATATAATGTCTAAACCGTTCATGACAGTGAGCTCAAATTTTGACACATGACAGATAATTTTATTATTTGCGTCTCAGTTGTGTTTATCCGCGATGGAAATCAAACGTGATAGTGTGATTGCCTTATATAGGGTTCCAATGGGGACTTGACAACTTTGAATTTAATTTGTGAATGCACTCTTTCACTAATCATCAAACTGTCACTGTCAATTTATTCAGTAAACTCAACATTTTCATCATGGTAAAGTGCACTAACGAGCTACGTTCTCCGATTGGGTTCTGGGGAAGATGCGCCATGATGATGAATTTCATCGCAAAATCATCTTCAGTGACGAAGGTCATTTTTGGCTCAAGGGCAATAAGCAAAATATGCGTAATTGGTCGGGTGAAGACCCACATGTGCTTCATGAATCACCACTTTATCCACAAAAAATAACTGTTTGGTGCGGTTTGCATGCCGGCGGCGTTATTGAGCCATATTTTTTCGTCGACGATAACGATCGTCACGTTACTGTGAATGGTCAGCGTTATCGCGCCATGATCACCGATTATTTTTGGCACGAATTGGAAGATATGGACTTGGACGACATGTGGTTTCAACAGGATGGTACCACAAGCCACACAGCATACGCTACAATCGATTTATTAAAGAGTAAGTATGGTGAGCGTGTTATCTCAAGACATGGGCCAGTCGATTGGCCGCCTCGGTCGGACGATTTAAAGCCGCTTGATTATTTTCTGTGGGGCTACGTTAAGTCATTGGTTTATGCCAACACGCCGACGACGTTTGAAGAGCTCAGAGCCAATATTAAACGCGAAATAACGAACGTTTCAGTCAAAATGTGTGGCCGAGTCGTTGAAAATTGGGTCCAACGAATCGACCGCTGCATACGTGCCCGCGGTGGTCATATGAACGAAGTCGAGTTCCATAAATGTTTTGATTGTACTTCAAGCCAATAATAAAGTTTTTGAAATACCTCAAATGGTTTGCTTTTTATTAAAAAAAAAAAAGTTGTCAAGTCGTTATTAGAAAACCCTATATTTGGCTGGAAAACCACAAGTAGCTATCGTTAGAGCCCTCCAGCATCTTAATGTGATACTGGCAGCGTTGCAAAACGTCATGGAGGTGGTCTTGAAAAAAAACAGCAACATCGGCTGAAATAGTTCGGAAAGTGAAGGCTCGAATTGAGCGAAATCCGCGTCGAAGTTGAAGAAAAATGGCTCGTGAGCTCAACATATCGTTGAAACGGATGCAATGGGCTCAAGCCATTGAAGTTCCAAAAAGCACACGATCTTACACCGCAACAGAAAAAAGTTAGAGTCGAAAGAGCGAAGGAGTTGCTACGCTTGCACGAAAGTGGTGAGTTGCCGAATTTGGTTCTTTCCGATGAGTCGAAATTTGTTATCGAGCAATATGTCAACAAACAAAATGCCCAAGTTTACTTGCCAGAGAGGTCCTTCGAAAATTTCCGATTTTAGTTGATACTAAAAAATACCAAAGTTAAGACTACCTTAAACAAGCACTTCGCCGGGAATGGGTCGAATTACCGCAAAGCCACTTGTGCGCAGCGTACGATGCTTTCTTCAGCCGTCTCAAGGCCATTATTTGCGCCAAAGGTGAACATATTGAAAACTACTGATACAATTTGAAAATTTATGTATTTTCCAACATTTTTTACTTCAGCACAATAAAATTTATCAAAAAAATAAAAAAACATTATAGCATTTTAAAAAGTTACAGTTCAAGTCAGTCAGGGTGTATAATCCCTTTTCACTATAAAAGGACACAGGTAGGATGTTATTGACCATCCACACTTTGTTGAGATCTCTTATAATCCGAACCACACGGATATGTTTGAGACAGATCAGTTACTGACGTAATCATCACTTATTGCCCTAAAACAAAGAAAACAAGTCAATGTGGTTGCTTCAGAAAAGCTTTTTATAAAATCGCTCACAAGCCAATTTTATGCAAATTCAAACCACTACAAAGTTCATCGTAGATCCTTTTTATCTGAATAAATTAAAGGCACTTCGGCTGTTTAACAAGTCAGTCATTTGTTTCCAATATTTCTCGTTTCACATCCTCTATTCAAAACTACTTTGTACTAAGTCCAGCTTAGACACCTCAGGATTCAGGTGAAACTTGGAATACTTAACTGAACTTGCGTACCCAAATTGGTTCCGCAATATAGTACGCAAGGCTAACCTTGTACTACATTTCATCAACCGATGATCTAAAGAATGTTCTGACATTTACGTCAGAAAATACGTACGAGTATACAAGGTGCTTTCAAAAAGTAAGGTGCCTTTTGAGATTACGCGGGCAACGTATATTCCGTTATCGATTTTTTTTTTTTTTTTTTTTTGCTGTGTTAGTACACATGTTCCGAACATATGTTCACAGTTTCAAATATATAGCATTCTTAGTTTGTTTTTGACAGATAAAAAGGTTAGACGTGTTTTAGTGTCCTCGGCGATTCTCAATTATTATAAAAAATGCTGCAACGTATTTACATCAAATTTTGTGTTAAAAATGGAATCAAGTGCCCTAAAATACTTGAAATGTTGACAGTGGCATACGGTGGGTCTGCTGTAAGTTAAACAAATCTTTACAAGTGGTACTAGCTCTTCCACGGTGGCCGGGAAGATGCCAATGGCGAACCTCGCTCTGGACGCCACATCATATTAACAAAAGGTGATAGCGTCGAAGCTGTGAAGAAAATTATTTTGGAAAATCGTCAAATTACCATAAAAAAAGTTGTTGAGGAACCGTCGCGTGACCATCGCTCAGGAGCTGGTTATAGCTGGTGCCGAATCATGGGTGTTTGGCTATGACGCCGAAACCAAAGCCAAAAGCACTCAGGAGACAAGACCGAAAAAAGCACGCCAAGTTCGATAAAATGTCAAAGTTTTGATCATTGTTTCTTTCAATTACCGTGGCGTAGTGCATCAGAAGCTCTTAACTCAAGGTTGTGCGGGCAATAAGGAGTATTACCTGGAAGTTATGCGAAGTTTGCAAGAAGCAATACGAAAACAACATCCGGAATTGTTAAGAAACAATTCATGGTTTTTGCATCAAACCTGCTCATTCATCGTTGCTTGTGAGTGATTTTTTGGCCAAAAACAACACGACAATCATGCTTCAGCCAACATACTCACCGGATTTGGCCCCATACGCCTTTTTTCTGTTCCCAAAACTGAAAAGACCTATGAAAGGACGGCATCGCTGGAAGAGCTCCAGGCTATACCGAAAAGTGCTTATTGGAAGTGCTTCTAGTGTTGAAAAAAGCATTGGAACAAGTGAATTATATCTGGGGGAGATTACTTTGAAAGGAAAAACATTAATTTTGATGAATAAATAGGTCACCTTACTTGAACACACATCATTCTAGTGCTGCTTTAGGCTGCTAGAAGATGCACAGTCTTGAAATCCGATCAATAACTTTTGGAAGAGGAATTATACGAACACTAAGCTTTTCAATAAAGCCAAGTCATTCGGGTTGAACTTGCTTTCAGCATAAGGTATGCTCTGCTGGTTCTCTGCCACAAAGGAGTGGCAAACATTGAGTATGCAGACGAGCTAGCTCGAAAAGGATCCTCCCTAGAAAGGGAACTGTCTGATCAAAGTATCAAACGTTCAATTTGCATTCTGAGAATTCATGAATGATGAAAGATGAAAAAATCTCCCAACCTACTAGACCTCTAGACAATTAAGGCAGGAACTCAGCAAATCCAAGAAAAGTCAGATTATCTTGAAAAGCAGAGCTGAACTATATATTTACGCTTGTTAGATTGCTCACAGGCCATAATCTTATGGAGGGGGGACCCAATTAAGCTGTGGCTTACCGACGACGACCTCTGCAGAGTTTGTGAAGAGGATACCCTCCACTTGTTGTGCTACTGTCCCAGTCTCAGTAATTTGAGGCGAAGAACTTTAGGAAGTTAGTATTGTATAGTACTTCAACGACCACTCAGAACTATCTGCTGCTTCCCCAGAACAATATTTTTTCATATTCGAAGTAACCAAAGGGAAAGTCTACATAGATCTAAGTTAGATGAATGGTATAGAATGGACTCGTCTTTAGATATCTCATCAACCCGCTAGCCTAACCTAATCTATATCAGAAAATGAAAAATATCTCATTGATATCGAAACTAGTTAGTTTGCCCTGATTCGTCTTGCTTCAAGTTGATCTACAAGATTTTGAAGAAGATTTCGAACTCCAACATTAGGCATTTGATTTGCATCATTTCTACTATATATCATGTCAGTATATGGTAAATTGATTAAATCAAGATACTTCAAAATATGCTGTGAACTCACTCATATTTACATGACAGCCTTACATATGGTAAGCAGATTAAATTGAAACTTATCATTCAAACTTTGTTCCGTTGGAGGAAACAGGGTCTGGGGCTCATGTATTTACCTCTTATCATACTTACTCGCACACTATGTAGCTACGGATACCTTACTTGTGTGTACTTCTGAATTTATGAACATAATTAAGTAACTGTAATAATAATAAATTGCAGGCGTATCGTAACGTTTGTTGAGACTGTTATCTCGTCACAAATAATTTTCGTTAAATGACATTCTCGCAACAGTTACGAGCTGAACTTCTGTCAGTCCGACCGACATTACGACCTACAGTCCGTTCATTCGTGGATCATTAATGTTTCGCATTTCCAAAAAGATGCATTCCGAAGTGTACTCAAAGTTTGGAGAGAGTACTAGTATACGTTTTTTGTATCTAAATATGAATGTATAGGATAGACATAGTACATAACGAATATGGTATAAAGGGAATGACAAATTGATTTTGTTAGCTCGACAAAAATAGAATTCGTTTAATCACATTAACCCTTCCGGATGTCCTAGCATCCATCAACGTGAACTCTTAGTTGGAGTATCCTTTTGGGTGTCCCCATTGTTTATAAATAGACTTACCGACACATCATCCAACATCTTGTTGGGCTCGTACATACATACATATGTATGGCTTGTATGATATAAATCACCTCTATATGGATACGGATACAAACCGCCTTTGGATTATTGAATGGGATACAGATAATTATCACATTCAACATGTCCGCCTTTTGCGCATAGGACGTGAAATGTGAAAATCCTTTTGAGCGAAATAATCTCCTCGTATCCAAGGACTATCGATTCGCATATTGACCTCAAAACAGTTACACATATATATACGATCTCTGATAGTCAGTCGGTCGATTGTGCAGTATGAGTAGATATGAGTGTGAGTAGGATACGTTGGATGTTTAAGTTATGCCATGAAAGCAAAATTAATTTGTTTTGAGGCGTGTGCATATCGAGTGAATTAGAGCTCCATCACGACTCAGTCTACTAATTCGCTAATGATGGTAATAACCGATGGATGAGGAGGAAGAAGAGGAGGATGACAATGAGAAGGATAAGAGTGTGCGATAGACAGATGTTCTTGATTTCTTGAACAAACCTCCTTGGGGTATGGTACGAAGATGATTTGAATTATTTTCCTTGTCAAAAGTTGAAAGGAAGGTCAGTTGGTGTTGGTGGGGTTGACAAGGTTAATGGGTTGAAAAGTAGGAACGAAAAAGTTTCCCATAAGATTCTGGATATTAAGGGAAAGAGACACTGAACAAACTAAGCAATTAAGTGGGCGAGTGCTAAGATAAATGGACTTATCTGTTTTGGGTTCAAGCATCGAGTCTACCATAAGCCATGGATTCAGTGGACATTAATTATGGCGAAAGGAATTCCGTGATTTTTCCTATGGAATTTCTTAAAGACGAAAGAAGAATTTTATCGGAGGTTAGCTGGGAATCCATTAGAGAACTATAAAATACAATGTTTTGTAGAGAAAGTTGTTGGTAATGTAAATTAGAGAGACAAATTGCCATCCTTTGGGATAAGTATTTCAAAACTTGTAATACTTTGGTGATTTATGCATATAACATTTTGAGATAATAACTAAAGGTTTTGGTTGAGATCTAAGAAAGAGCTCTGGTAGACCAGCCAACTTCTCGACAAAAAAGCATCCCTGTTAGAACAACTTCGAGAACTAGAGGATAGTTTAATGCTGAAATTTAAAACGTTGCTTTCAGAGTTCGAATGCACTTTCTCTTAACGAAAAAGTGCAGCAATTTGAGAGGGACATATCAGAGTACCGGATTGACAATCGAAGATTTAAAGAGGAATTAGCGGACCTCCAACGTAAAGAACGGCTTCGTGACGTTATTGTCCGCGGCATACCACGTAACTCAACGAAAATTTGGTAAAATTTGGTAAAAAATATTGCTGCAAGTCTAAATCACCAAATCTCACCACATTTCGAAGCTTTTCGCCTAAAAACTAAGTCCACTGATGATCCGCTACTTATCAGACTCTCTTCGCACAACGAACAAAGTGCATTTCTTGGTGCATATCGGGCAAAGAAAGGTTTAACGCTTGCAGAATTTGTAAACAGCTCTAAGACGACGACTGATGTCAACAACACCACCACTAACAGACGCATCTACATCAATGAGAGTTTAACGCTAGAGAATAGCTCATTATTGCGACATGCTCTGCGACTACGTAGTAGACATACTCTATTCTGCAAGAACGCGCAATGGACTGGTTTATGTGAAGATAAGTAAAGATGGGACCGAAATGAAGATTCTGTCAACAACGAAATTCTCTTAAGGACTCTACTTGCCTGCACACTCAACTCTACCGCTGCACATTATCACTGATCGGGAGCACTCTCACCACGCATACGTATTTATTATTCAACAAACAGTTTTTTAGAACACAATATTTTGCCTTATGTTCTTTCTTACTTTTTTCTTATTTTATCTGTTTTTTTTCTTTCTTACTTCTGTTCCTTCTATCCTGTTTATTTTTCGGTCAATAATTTTATTCCAAATTATTATTATTATTCCAAATGTTTCCCCCAGTCTTATTGATGTCCTTATGGTGTCCAATCGTCACAATGTTCTACTTCAGGATCAATTGTCTCTATCGGGGATTTCTGACCATGATTTAATTTTTTGCACGTACAATGTCCACTTTTCTCGGTCTCGGCTACCACTGCCGTTCCAGTTTAGAAATTTTTCTTCTGTGGACAAATATAACTTGCAATTGGATGCAAGCCAATTCCCTTGGCGTAATTCCTATTATGCTTTAAATGTCAACGCTAAAGTCAATCATCTGCAAAGTCTACTACTGGGCCTTTTTAATAGGCGTTTTGAACGGCAACTTCCTTTAATGGAACAGACAGTTGCCGTTCAAAACGGGAATAGCCCTTGGTTCACGTGGGATGTTCGAAATGCCATGAAAGCCCGTAAAAAGCTATACGCTAGGTGGAAACAAGGACCATCTATCGTCAACTGGGAAATATTTTGTCGGGCACGCAATAATGCAAACTTTTAATTCGGTCAATTGGGGTGGGTAAAATGCTACCGTCGATACAACGACACTTGATGTTGATAATCTCAACGGCGCATTTCTTTCTGGTGTCACAAACAACTCGAATTTTCTTCCTGAAAATCAGCAGTTGTTTGAGTTTGATTTTGACTTTGAAGTCGTCTCCGAAATTGATATCGTTAACACCATTCGCTCAATTAAATCAAATTCTGTATCTGAAGATGGGATACCTATTCGGTTTGTGAAGATGGTTTTACCTCATATTTTGAGTTCCCTCACACACATTATAAATTATTGTATCAAAACCTCTTCTTTTTGGCAAAAGTCATCTCTGTGCCGAAAAAACCTCGACCCTTATCGGCAAATGACTTTCGCCCAATTAGCATTTTACCGTGTCTGTCGAAAGTCTTGGAGAAAATTCTTGCAAACCAAATCTCGAGTCACATCAATTAACAATGTTTGTTATCTTCAATTCAATCTGGTTTCCAAGCTCATCATAGCTGCCCTACAGCCATGATTAAAATTCTGGATGATATTAGAATTAACTTTGATAGGGATTATCTAACGGTACTCTGTTTGTTGGACTTCTCCAAAATCAAAAATCTTCCTAAAGTATGCCCAAATTCATTTATCACGGCCCATTGGTCTGATTGAGGATCTAATAGTAAGAATAAATGAAGATCTGTCAAAAATATACAACTGGTCACTAAGTAATGGGCTTAATTTGAATCCAGACAAAACTCAGATGATACTGATTTCTAAAAAACAGTGCGATATGGATAAACTACCACCAGTGTTCTTAAATAACAGGCAACTCAAGTTCGTAAACGTTGTAAAAAATCTTGGTATTAAGTTGAATCGATTACTCTCTTCTAGTGACCACGTAAATTATGCCATTTTTAGAATCTATGCTGGCCTGCGTAAGATCCGGCTATCTTCGAGTTTTACCCCAACATGCACGAAACATAGAATGGTTAAAACCCTGTTTGTACCCACTATTGACTACTCCATTACTGTTTACTGTAAGCTTGACTCCCACTCAGAACACAAATTGCTTTTCGCGTTCAATGCTATGATTAGGTATGTGTATGGACTGAATCGTTATGACCATGTATCTCACTATCATAAATTGGTTCTAAAGTGTACGTTTTAACAATTTCTAAAGATAAGGTGCTGCCAATTTATAAATAAACTTTTATATAAACGATTGCCTAAATATCTATTTGATAAGCTTCAGTTTGCGCAATCGACTAGAACAATAAATCTTATAATTCCTAGTGAATCCGTCGATTCACAAAAAAAAAAAAAAAATACTAAATAGAGCACTTAGTATAAGATGTTTTGGATGCACATTTATGAAGTAGATCAATAAAGGTCTAACGACCAATGCTGCAATAAAAACTATTCAGTCCTTTAAGCTCTTGATTCTGAGTAAAATAGAAAGATTACTGTAGAGTCGCAACTTGATCCCAGATAGGCAGACCATTAGATATTGTAGACGGAAAACCTAAAGTAGAAGTTCACTCATATGCCAGAGTTTTCCCTTACATTTAGTCGGCATAGAAGCATAGATAAACTAACCTAGATGTCAAAGTCTACAAATACTTTTGCAAACCCTTAACTTCGTACAGACTCACTGTAAGTGAATTACCAACACTTTTAGGGTTAGTGTTGAGGAAAATGGAGTTGTGAAGGGACGCGTATTCAACGTATTCAAGGGTGTTTAAGTTGATAAGGTTGAGGCGGTGTTGATAGGGGGGTAGATTAAAAAGGATAGTCCCAGGGCATACCTCGAAGAACAAATCGAAGAAAACGGCGCTGGAAGCTTTCAATTCTCGAGATATGAACACGATGATATGGGGACTGGCGTACTCTAGGAGGGGGCGAACAAAGGTAATAGAGAGAGACCTGGTCATGTATGGGTTGGTGAATTTTTTGGACCACCGTTTTACAAAACTTAGTGCAGAGTTGGCTTTGGGGATTATCTCATCCATATGTAAACGGAAATTGAGATCCCTATTACACAAAATGCTGAGGTCGCGAAGAGATTGTACAGAGGAGATTGGTTGGTTGTGGAGAAGATAGAGACAGGGAGGAGATTGGTTCCGCTTATGTGAGAAAGTGATGGATTGGCATTTGGCAATATTAAGTTCCAAAGAATTGTTGAGCCACCAGATCGAAAAACTATCAAGATCTTGTTGAAGGAGGAAAGAGTCATGGGGAGAGGAAATGGTTTTCAAAAATTTGGCATCGTCGACGTAGAGGGAGACAGACATGTGTCATTTATGGTTAATATAAAAAGAAGCGGACCGATGTGGCTGCCTTGTGGAACTCCACAAGTAGCCAAAAATGGAGCCGAGTGGGCTGACCTAAAACGAACACTGTAAAAACGGTTTTCGAGGTAAAAGGATATCTATTTTAACAGAATGGGTTCAAAGCCGAGGGCAGACAATTTGAAGATTATTAATCGATGAGAGATTTTATCAAAGGCTTTGCTAAAATCGGTTGAAACTACATCGACTTCGTCGCCATTCAATGAGATTTGTGGTGGTAGCCATGTCGTTTAGGGGAAATAAGTGATTTGCATTGGAAGCTTAGAGCTTCATACCAAATACTTTCAAAGAATTTGGGTATATGGAAGAGTTTAGCGATGGGACGATAGTTGGTTATTTCATTCTTTGATCCTAACTTGTGGATCGGGGCTATGAAGAAGGTTTTCCAATCCTGAGGAAATTCTCCTTGTGAAAGAGATAGACGAAAGAAATTAGAAAGGGCAAGGGAAAGAGAGGAAGAACATTTTTTAAGAAATATGGCAGGGAGGCCATCTGTGCCGGGTGTGAATTTGTCACTGAGTTAGTGTAATTTATATTCGAAATAAGACGGGTCCAAAATATGAGAGAGAAGTGGGCCATTGAAGAAGTTCAGTAGGTAAATAAAATAGGATGGATCTGGTACAAAGGAGTAATTGGTGAAGGATTGCTCAAAAAAGGTTGTTAATAGGTTGGCAATGTTGAGTGGATCGGTTGATGATTTGTTGTTGAAAGAGAGGGAAAGGTAACCATCAGACTTTCTTTTGTAGTTAAAAAATTGGAAAAAGGACTTAGGGTCGTATATAAGGTTGATTTGCGAATTGTTAAGGTAGCGCTGGTAAAGGGAATCATTAATTTCGGTGAAATGAAGATAAGCACCAAGATAGTTGGAATAGTCGGAAAAGAATCTAGTACGCAGGAAAACAGCCCATAACTTGTTTCCCTTATTTCGTAAGGACTAGTAGATGATGTTTTAAGGTGGGAAAACGGAACGTAAAGGGAAAAAGAATTAAATATTTCTTTATAAAAAATGGATAAGGCATCATTTATACTTAGGTTGTGAAAGTTAAAGAGGGATCTGCTGAGATAGTTACTGATTTTGTGAAAGTTTTCTTTATGAAAGTCGAGTGATGCGAGAGTTGGGGGGGGGGGGGGGGGGGAGTGGAGTGGAATGAAGAATTAAAGACTGAGGAATTAATTGGATCTGTTGTGAAAATAAGGTCTAATTTCCTACCCATATAATTGGATATACCACTGACTTGGCATGGACTGAGTTGACATTTGAAGCGATGAAAAACGATTGATCATTTGATGGAGACCACTGTAGCTGAGGAAGATTAAAGTCGCCGAAAATAAGGATATCATCAATAGAGCCTGAGAGCTCAATTAAATGGTCGATCGCACCGACAACAAGTTGTTAAGATTCCATAGGTTGAGCTAGGAGTATGTAGCAACATATAACGTAAAGGGATTTGAGAGAGAGGGATATTTTTATTGCGACAAAGTCGGCTTTAGAGGATGAAGTATTTGTAATGGGAGAAGAGTTAAGGCTATTGTCGATCGCCAGTAGGACGCCTCGACAGGGGGAATCATCATTTGTGCGGGTAGGATCGTCGTCGTGAAATACATTTAAAGTATTTCTGGTTCTTTATGTCGGGAATCAAATTTGTTTCGGTCAAGGCGTAAATATCAAAGGGTAGAGCATGTGATTGACGTAAGATAGCATTGGAGGCACGTTATGGGCGAAAATATTTGTCGTGGTCGGCTCGGCTTCGCTGTAGGTGTGAGACACGTTTAGAGTGAACGTACTGGCCGAATGCAGCAAGGTCATCTGTTAATTTCTGAGGGGACATGTTAAAAAGCTAGAATGAAAGAGATTTGCACGCATTTGTGCAATGTAGATGGCAATTTTTCTTGTAAAATGGTTGGGATTTGTGTAAAAGGGGAGGGAAATTGCCATTGATCACAATTCACACGTATTCACAAACAGGATCACACGGTAGAGACGATCAGTAGAAAACCGGTTTTAATTTTCCAATATCTGGAAAGTTTGCCATCTATGTTGGTTCATCGATGGTCTCAGTGCGTATTGATTATATGCTTGAATGGCACTGGATAGTGTATTGTAGAAAAGATAAAAAGCCGATATTGACGGACGCGAAACCAAAGTGTAGAGAGAATACATGGACGTGGAAGGACGATGAAGGTGATTCATCCTGAGGTTTGATTTATAATGTAAAATAAAGCACATAAATTTGAAAGTGATCTTCAAATTTTTATTGTTGGTTAAAGGACCAATTCATGGCATTTACTTCTTGATAATGACATCATGTAAATGTTGGTCACGACTACGTCTGAGGTGGACCATTCGGAAAGTTCAATTTTTTGGCGACGTGTTCGAGTATAGATACTTGTATCTCGCGGATAACACGAATAATGTTAGCTTCCAAAGCATCAATCGTAGACGGCTTATTCTTGAAGACCTAAGACTTTACATATCCCCAGAGAAGATAGTCCAAAGGTGTGATATCGCACCATCTAGGCGGCCAATTTACCCTAGCAAAACCTGAAATTAAGTGCTCACCAAAATGATTTCTCAACAAGTCTATTATTTCACGCGCTGTACGGCTCCTAGCGCCGTCTTGTTGAAACCAGAGCTCACCGAGACCATGTACTTGAATTTCAGCAAGCACATAGTCCGGTAACATGGCGCAATAACGGTTACTATTGACGGTAACATTCTGGTTTGCTTCATTTTTGAATAAATATGGACCAATGATTCCACCAGCCCATAAACCACACCATACCGTTGTTTTTAATGGATCTAATGTACTCTTCAGGTAAGGCAATTTTATTTATTAAAGTATCCATTGAGCCAGAAATGGGCTTCATCAGTGAACAAAATTTCACGATAAAAAACCGGATTTTCATTGAATTTTTCCAGAGCCCATTCACTGAAAATATGATGCAAATTCAAGTCGCTTGGCGTCAATTCTTGCACAAGTTGAATTTTGTATGCTTTAAGACCGAGATCCTCACGTAAAATATGCCAACTTGTCGAATACGCCAAGCCAAGCTGCTGAGAACGACGACGAATCGATTCGTCATGGTCTTCACGTACACTCTCAGATACAGCTGGTATAATCTCTTCACTACGTGCTGGATGTAGTCTAACCGTTAGAGTATCATCCACTAATGTAAACTGGGACACAGATTTGCGAATGGTATTTTCAATATTGGTTTCAGTAGGTCGATTATGCGCACCATAAGTTCCTCGAATCGTACGAAAACCATTTTTCACAGAACGCTGATTTTCGTAATACAGCTGAACAATTTGGAGACGCTGTTGTAGTGTGAGTCTTTCCATGATGACTTGCCAAACGATACTGAACAAAAATGACAAAGCAGTTTCATAGGAGTCACGCGTGATCTGTGAAAAAAATCCTATTGAGAATCAAGCCTTTATTTATTGTTTTAGAATCGTTTATATTTTCTAAACTCCTCTTTTAGTTCACCCAAATTATTTGCACTGCACAATGCTATTTCTTGCATACTTAGCAAGTACTGCTGCATAGTCTCATTTCGATTTGTTCGCCTACCTGGTAGTTCCTCTTAGACGTCTACTTTCGTTACCACTTTGAGGAATTCGTTTCTCAATGCAGATTTGAGTTCTGTCAAACTCTTACACTTAACGGTCCTCACAAACAAAACTGCTGTATTTGTATTTGGTCTTGTCGTCTAGGCCAGCTATATCCGCACATTCGTCAAACTGTTCGAACCACCTAAAGATTGGGAAATTGTCATCACCATTTAATGTTGGAATCGAATTTTCAATGTCGTTGAAGTTACAAGTATAGCCGACTAGTCCTTCTAACTCACGAAGTTGTTGAAATTTCCACTGTTTTGCTGCAGACCCTTTTAAGTTTCTCAAGCTCCTCATCCAACTCGTCTTCTTCTTCAGCATTTGTCCCCATTTCAGCTGACGTTTGGTCACTAGAGTGTGCTTGTTCATTAACTGATGCAGTGTTTTCACGAACTAATTTGAGTAACTTTTCATTTGGTGATTCGGCTACTGCCTCCTGAATTCGGATCTCGAACACTGCTCAAGATGCCACTTGATGGCAGCTTTAAGCTCCATAACATGTCTTTTAATACAGCCACGGTAGCGGATTCTAAAAACTTTTCCGACATTCTTACGCACTTTGTTCACACAAATATTTATCGAAGAGAAAAAAACTTAAAACAACCGTCGTAGTAAGGTTTCCTGCACTTCAAACTGCTTTTATTTGTTTATTTTTTTGATTATTACTTTGTTGTTTTGCGCGCGATCCCACTTTTGAAAAACTGAACTTGGTCTATGTTATTGTACAATACGGGGATTTTATGTGGTAAAATTATGGGAATAAAGCCGGTTCGAGCGGATCACACGATTGAATGTTAACATTTCAGATGTACTCAAGAAAAAACCGTCAACCATATGAGGTTTACACCTGTGTCGAAAAACAGTGCAAGACTTTTAAATAAATGACTACACTTGCATCTTCAGTAATAGAACCTGACTTCTAGTCGCTTCTATTAAGGTTATCTGGAAATTGCGTCTCGAGAATTTCGCAGAGGATCTCTACTTTTAACTCAGTATAGGTATCATCCGATTTTCTGATGCTCTTTGCACCGAGTGCTCCGTTCTTTTCGGAAAAGTTTTATGTAAGGCCCCCTTCGTAATCCATATAAGCTTCAAGTTTTATATTTGCTTTTGTCCGCAAAGGTTCCAGGCTTCCCTAAATGTATTGTCTTAAGTGGTCTGCTGAAACGTTCACCAGTTACCTAATTTTGTAGTCGGCGCAAATCTGCGTTTCCAGCGATCTCTGGAAGATTTTCACGACAAGATAAGTCAGTTCAAAACGTTTGGTGAGTTTGTGGTCCTTTTTTATATTTTACAAGCGTGTTTTACGCAGATAACGTTTACACCTCCAATTTCTTTATTTATTTGTTGGTATAAAATTTAACAAGAAAATTTAATTTAAAACAAATTTCAAAAAAAAAAAAAAACAGCTCCTGACATTTTGCAGCTTCGGATTTCATTAAGATAAATTTAAATCACCCGTTGGTTGAGGACGGAATCCATTAAATTAAAAATAACGAGACATCTAGTTTTGCAGAAAAGAAAACAAATCAACAAGACCAACAATGTCTTTCTGAGAAAACACAATTTTCCGAAATAAAAAACAATAATAATCTCCTTAAGTTTAGTTTCCTTGAGAACATTAATTCCACAGACAACGATCGATAAAATCACATACACAGTACGGTATGCTTTAAAAAACCGTATCTACAACCGAGCTACTGACATCCCTCCGTTTTTCAAATTTTGGCTGGAGAAAATGTTAAAAAAAAAAAAATAATAAAAATAAAGGAAACCTTCCTACAATTACTCTCATTTCCCACATGGAGAGCCCATACACTATCACGGTACACACTGTCTCTTCACCCCAAAGACTACCCCAATTTTATTCCTCACCCCCTTAAACGCACCCTGATTTTACGTGCTTTTTGTTTTTTGTCACCGTATTTTGTCATAATTCCACGTCATATAAAGAATAAGAGAGGAACGAAGGATAGGTTGAAAAAATGTCCCCCATTTCCGTCAACAGGAAAAGAAGGGAGAAAAAAACGGCAACAAAAAAAAAACGAAATAAATGAGAATTACAGCGTGGAAGACACCAAGAAGACCAGAGGCGTATATGCGAATATTGTGCGCTTCCAGAAATATCCACGTGATCCCAGGTAAAACACACGAATCACCATTGCTTATGTTTTTCACCTGAAGAAAACATCTCACATCGCACAACTACGCCTGCATCACAGATATACGAACCACGATGGCGAAAATAATAAAAACAAAACAAAGTAAAAATAAATAAAATGAAACGGAAAAGCGTACTCGTGGGCATAGAGCAACAGAAGGTAAGAGACGTAGTTTTCAGCTCACCCTTAGAGGCGTCCTAATGAAGGACTCCAACAGGCTCCACAAAGATACGAGGCACTGCTGTTGCTTCAGGAAATCATAACAGAAAAACATCACCGATAGAGCTCCATACAAGGACGCAAAGACGCAAGGACGCAAGGACGCAAGGACGCACCAGTGCGACAAACAAATGAACGCTGACAAGGAGATGAAATGCGAGTAAAAAAAAAACAAGGTGAAATATTTTTCTTTTTTTTTTTACAGTAACGAGGGCTTTTCTACACTTCTGCTGACACCATGTTGGAATGAGTACTTTGGAAAACGTTGAACCAGCAACTTATAGAGATACAATTGGAGAAACTATCTAAATTGTTTGTTTGTGTTTGTTAGCACGTCACAAATGATGGGTGTTAAGATGCACTAGAAGTGAGGCATTTATATAAAGATAACGTCTCCACAGTGGTTAGAAATGCTGTTGGAATTGGTGGGTGCGAAAGTGGCAAGTGCTTGGAGTAGACTTGGCTGATTGCAATCAAATGGTGCTCTTACAAGGACCTAGTCTACATACACAATTAAAATAAAATAAGGAAATGGAAATCTGCAGGTGGGTAAAATTGTAGAAGACCCACGAGTTCTGGTCCCCCAAAAGTTTTTAGGAAATATTTAGATTTTTCTCATTGAATCTGAGTTTTTCTTAACAATGGCTTAAATTGACGATACAACTTTCCATCTGGATCTAATGACATTAACAAGCTCACTTAAGTGGCTTCCTTTTTGTACCAATTCAAAGTCATGTGCAAGGTATGATCTTCCCGTTTGGTAAAGGATTGACGTCTATATACTAATTCCACCTCCAAAATCTAAGGTAGGGATCGTAGTTGCTTTACAGTTACTTCAATATGGGCTCCTTACAATCTGGAATTGATTGCTTTTTGGCGTCAGTCGGATGCGGATACACCATCACGTCGTTCTTGTCGGTTTTCGTCGGTTTCGCCATCAAACCACTGTGAGGAGTTCCACGTAGACCGACTACAATCGAGAAAGATCGCCAGGGTCTTGTCCAATCGAGCTTTTCTTAGCCTATCGATAAGTTCCATGCCGCCAACATGGAATGTAGAAAACCAGTAGAATCACTGCCGAAAAGCAATCCGCGAGGCCACCATAATTTATTGGGTTTACAACTCTCCCTAGCAAAGAAACCGATGTAGAATGCGAACAGGCATATCTAGAAAAACTGCGGATATACAAAGCGGCCTTCCAGAAAAGAACGAAAGTGGCTCTCGAGCTCTACGAGCAGAAAAAAACGGATAAACAAAGGCACTCCAAAAGAAAAAAGAAAAAAAAAAAACACTAGGAGCGTTCCATTAAGGGTATAATGACAATAAATTTTGAAGTCGTACCCAAAATTACAATGAACATGTCGAAGAGCTGGAGAGTCCAAACAGAAATCTGCAAGGATGGAGAAGGGAACCTCATGGTAGGACCACAGTCGCAGCTGATAATTTGCAGATTATTTCAGCATAACAAACAACATCCCACTGTCAAGCAAATTAACCATTCAACCTGGATGCAGACAGGCAACATTTCTTTCCAGCCGACCAAGATGAAGTAAGAACAGCCATTTGCAAGTTTAAGTCCAAAGAACCTGCTGGACCCGATGGCTTAGCTTCCGATTTTTTTTTTTTTTTAACAGCAACAAGTGGTGATCGATCCTTAAGAAGGAAGATTCACTGACCTGCAGGGAAATAAGTCTCCTCATGATCGTTTGCAAGACCCTGACTGCCGTCCCATTACTTACAACTGCAAACGACATTAACATGATGGAAGGAACATATTGAGCTGTAGAGGAACGTCTGGGACGGTTAAAGGAGAAGCGGTCACGATAGGCAGCTACAATTGTGAGGCAGCAACGGACTGTATTTGTATCTTTATCTATGGTATTAACTCTGATATGCATAAAATCAATCATACTAATGGTAGCTTCTCTCTCATTATCAACTTAGTGCTGTTTTACGGCGCAGAAGTTTAGACACTATCTAAGAGGATTAATATCCTCTCATGCGCTTCGAGAAAAAAGTCGTTCGGCTGTACACCGATGCCGACATCTTCAAAAAAGGTCGGATTATCTGGATGTAGATGGGTAGGTCTCCTTAAACGCGTGGATGTCAGCGCCCTTGCTCGGAAAGATTTCAACTTCAACGCAGAGGGACAGATGTCCTTTGTGTTTATACTTGATTGAAAATAAATTGACTTAACCTTACGGGGTGTATATATGTCCGCTCTCCGTCATTTTTGGATACCAATACGGAATCAGTATTAAAATCATGCGTTCCACCCTCTGTTTGAGTCGATGCCGACTTAAAACCTCTTTCCGATCTTAGGATCACGGCACCCAAAAGCTTTTGTAACTTTACATCGGTTCGACTAAACATACCTTCCTGTGAGAGGTATCCCATGTTATTTAATTTTTTAAGTGAGGTGAGGACTATCGATAATCCTGCCGAAACCTTATGACCGGTCACTTGTAACTGGTGAAATCATTCAATCTTTACTGGCGTCAATCTGAAAGCCTTTACTATAGGACCAGTATTGTTCTACCCCTGTTTATAATAATCATTGATTGGTGTAGCCTTGATATTTGGCTTGAGGCCAACCCAGAGGAATAGCAGAGTGCACGTTGACCATATTAGATGGGACCGCAACTGAATTCAGCTGTCAAAAGATCGCGATAGGCTGTGGAGTCATGTTAGTTGAGGCTCTTGTCCACTTCTTAGCCACTAAGGCTAAAAAAAACTCAACTTAACCACTTACTTATCATTCCCTCCGTATTTCTGTCCAAGATACTTTTAGGTTCCGTTTGATTCAGGATATTTGACAGTTAATTCCATGGACTACACAGTGATATTGACCGGACGAAAAAATGGACATCTGCCGTATCTCCGATCTCCATGTAAAGCAAAAACACGACAATGCTCAGACTCGTCGCAGTAGACACCTTACTTACAACTAACAGAAAACATAAGTCAGTTTTGAGGTCGCAACTGCAGACAGTCCCCCTAAAGACTTGCTATCTGGAGAGGCTTATTGGTTAAGCCCCTAGCAGACCAAAAGTACGTAAGTACGTAAGTATGAGCTCGAGTCTTGATCAGCTTGCTCTATCTTTAGTCTGATTCTGGTGATAACCCAAACAAGGCAGTAAAACGGCTTGATAACAGTTCCTTGATGTCGTGATGTCAAAACCTGACAAAACCTTTGTAAGGCTTAAAGTTTCGAAGTTTTATTCAAGTCTAACTTATGCACACTTGGTTTTTACTCAGATTGCTTTGAGAAAAGTTCGCATGGGACTTGGTCAAATTGTGACTTGTTGTAAGATTCTTCAGTCTTTGATGTACCGGAAGTGGTTACTGAACATATATCGATCATCTGTGATCGGTTTGGGGTACACAAAATTTGGTTTATGCTGTTGCTATGCGCCTCTTCATTTCTGGTTAGAGTCTGTCTAAAAGTCATTGATATTTGCTTCAAATGCATTGCAATAGCCAACTTTTTTCTTTCTCGTACCATACCATCAGAAAAGGCAACTTGATTACAAGGTCGCCAATCGGAATGAAGGTTTTAGTTTTTCAGGACAATTGCGGAATCACCTTTTAAATCGGTCTTTTGCTTACCTACGAGTACATATGTAAAGCAATTGGGGGCATCTTCTGGAGTAAAGTGTACGATTATATGTTCACATGAGTATGCAAGTAGAAAGTTATTCAACAAGACGTGTCATTTTAAATTTCCCGCCATTGTTGAGTTGTCAACATTCAACTATTGCCGTGATGACTCTTGATAATAAGAACTCGGAGTTATGGAATAGGTATCGATACACACTCGCGCAACAAGTTTAAGTAGTGAAAATTCATTACAAAAACGGTGAAAATGTCGCCAAAACGTTTCGTAAAGTTCGTGTTTGCTAAAGCGAATTTAATCGATAAATTTGAGCGTCTCGGACAGGATAGTAATATGGAGACTCTAACTCATGTTCGTCCGGCAAGTCAACTGATAATATCGCAGCCAAAAGTGAGAGTGTGACCACTTTGTAGCGCATTTTTTTTTATAAAGATCTTGTCCTACATACTTATAAACTCCAGTTGACACAAAAATAGAAGCCAACAGACAACGCATAAAACCGTACTCCGACTGGATGCTGGAGAATATAGAAGAAATAGCAAGAGAATTAGTGGAATCACCTCTCCAAACGAGTTACAGTTTGGTGCGGTGTCAGTGTGAATGAATTGTGTTACCGCACCATGTTGACTGACCATTTTTTGCATCAAATTGATGCTATGGACGGGGACGATGTTTATTTTTAGGAGGATGACGGCGCCAGCTGCCACGCAGCTGGTGAAACAATGGCTCTGTTGCGTGACAATATTCCTGAAGGTGTAATTTCTCCAAAGGGAGACTTCAATTGTATCTATATTGTCCCCTTGAAAGTAATCCCCAACGACTGCAACACACTCATGCCAGCGCTTGATCCAATCCTCGAAACATTTTTTATATTCTGTTTTCGGTATGTCCATTAGTGCTTCCTGCGATTTTTCTATTACTTCTTCTCGGGTGCTGAAACGGTTTCCCGTAGTAGTTTTTTAACTCGATTAAACAGAAAGAAGTCACAGGTAGCCAAATCAGGTGAATTCGGTGGCTGTTGGATGGTATATGTTGCATTTTACGTCATAAAATTTAGAATAATGATGGCACTATGCGACGGTGAATTATCATGGTGCCCACAATTCTGGTCTCTTTCGGCGAATTGCTTTTCGCAAACGTCTCATAACGCCGAAATAATATTCTTTGTTTAATGTCTGGCCTTCTGGTAAAAAATCATAATGCACTACACCGTTGTAATCCATGAAAACCGTGAGCATTGCCTTCTTTTTTGGGTGAAAACGACGTGGTTTTTTGGTCTCGTCTCATTTGGTGAACGCCATTCACTTGCCTGATGTCTGGATTGCGTGTCGTACTCATAAGCCCACATCTTGTCTCCAGTAATGATCCTTTTGATGAATGTGGGATCGGATTCAGCCTCGCAAATCATATCTTTTGCGACGTCAACACGGTCTTTTTTGGCACTAACTTTGCTGCTACACGACGAAAACCCAAATCATTAACCAAAATATCTTGGACGAATCCATAGGCAATGTTCAAGTCCTCCGCTATATTTCTGATGGTTAATTTGCGGTTATTGACCAACATTTCTTTTACTTCATCAATGTTTTCGTCGGTTTTCGATGTCGATGGTCTGTCACTGCGTTCATCATCTTCGATTGACTAACGACCACTTTTGAACCGCTAGTGCCACTAGTAAATGACCGTTTTCTTTAGAGAATCGTCGACGAAACACTTTTCCAACATTTCCAATGTTCGCGCACCATTAAATCCGTTTTTTATTGAAAATTTAATATAAGTTCGCAGAATTGTAAAAAATCTCCAACACACACAGAGATAGATGTACTTGGCTTAGATACGTAACTTTTACAAATGTCAATGGAAGCGCCACACGGTGGTTATTCCGTTTTTTGATCAAGCTAGTATATGCAGATATTTCAAATCAGAAACACTTCGCTTGCCACAGTCGTTAGTGATTTTTTAATCCCGATATAAGGTACAACCTAAAGTGTTACATTTTTCTTGTTAAAATTTCGTATTTGTGTGCTTGCCTTTCGTTCAATTACGTTCCTTTACGTGCCTAGACAGCGCAGTTACAAAAAAGCGCAACAAATTATTCTTCCTCTTCGTCCTGTAGCTCCTGCAGAAACATTGTGACGAATAACGCAATCGCTGTTAAGGATCGAGTAGGGGTCACAATAGTCTAGATTTCACGATGATGATGATTTCACTGCCTTCCATGAGTGGTGGTAGAAAGTCCTTGAAATTTTATCATTTGCTTGTAGTAGAGCATTCGCAAACTTTTCGTAAAGTACATTAGAGATGCAGTTTCCTTGGTGGCCCGAATGTTTACCAACCCAAGAAACCATCTTATTGGGAGATGCACGGGATGCTCTTACTACTTGATACTTGAACGTTTATTCAATAATGGAGGCTTCAGTGAGTAGATCGGCACTTGGTCACTTAAGTCTTTGGTAATTGCAATCTGCATGCCAAGGAGGTTAAGTGTTGAAAAATGGAGAAAAGTTTTGGGAGTAGTCGTAGGGAAGGTTCCTTACGCGCCTTGAATGCTTGTATGGTATGTTTGGTAGCACATTGCGTTTTTCTTCAGGTTGATGTTTCTTGATTTGTTCAGTGCAGCCCTTTTCATAAGTTAAAATTGGTTTCAGCACCATGTTGTGGACCCAACCTTGAACCTACATCCCTCTTGCATGATAAGAGAGTTTAATTTTTACCATACACGCTATGAAATATTTTCTTTTCAGCATAGTTCGCTTTTTAGGATGACGCCTGATACCGGCATTCCTCGAGAAGTTTAGAGCGGTTTCGTGTAAGATAGGTGAATAATGCAGGATATTTTGAATTTTCTTGAATATTAGTCTCCTGGACGATATTAAAGAGAATCTGTGGGTGTCGTGTTGTCGTCTGCGTTAGCTACCGTGCCACATTCACTCGGATGGGAACCAAAGACAAAAATTGATAACCGGCTTACCAGTTAAACTTAATATGGACTCTCCACCGCATGTTTCGTGGCCGTGATTTGGTTAGTTGAGATTTTCCATTAAAAAGAAGCATTCTCTGCTTTTTCGTTTTACAATTGCACTCAAAATTGAACCCCACCTGTTAGATGTCAAACGAATCTAAAACAACTCGATGAAATTCATCTTGGAAATTTATCCACATGACATACTATTGTATGTGATCGAGTGCAAGATCACCTGTCAAATTTGAAGATGATCTATTGGATAAATTGAATCTCGAGAATCGTTAAACGTCACTGTGTCCATTTTTCACTTATGAATAAGCAAACTGTTTGACATCTAAAAAGCACTCACCATGGAGCCAATTAACCATCGGTCGTGATAGGTTTTTTTATATGGCCCTTGCTTGTTGCTAGGATTGGTCGGCTTCGTCATACTCGTAAAACTAAAAACCCAAGTGCTGTCAGGATGTACGAAATAAAATGGAATGGAGTAAAATGTCCACGTTGGAGCTGGGATATACTATATATGTGAGAATTTTTGGTTTTTATTGCCTTTTAAAAATCTCTGCGCTTTATTGTGATTTTATTTGCCGTTTGTTGGCCCTCGAATTCCTATTCGAGTACTCGTACAAATAGTATCCGGTGAGTGTGAATGTAAATTTGAAACGTTCCAGCGATTCTGAGTGAAGATAAATTTCATTTCCACTCTAAATTCCCGTTGTATCTTTTGGGGTGGATGGATGAGTAGTGAGCCTCCACCTCATACTCTCGGTCTCACACAAGAGCATACTTTACAATCGGGACGCGATTCACGTATCTGCCCGCTATGTGCAGTGTTGTAGTGTATCCCTTGAGTCCAACAGCTCAAAGACACCACAAGCAGCCAAGTGACTTGTGAGTTGTGACCTTGTCGATGGGAGGTGGAATTTAGGATGATGGTGTTTCAAGATTTATGTTAATGTGATGGATATATAGTACTCGTAGGATGATGATATTCAAATTTTCCAACTCGGAATTCCAGTATTCGAATGTGTCGCCTAGGAGTACGAGTACGAATACTCCTACTCACATATGTAGTCACATCTGCATGTGTACGGTGACTGGGAACTGGTGAGTTGCTACTGCTTCTAGTGGGTTTTTTGGTGAAGATGATGGTGGTACAGCTGGAGCTAGTCCTGGGTTTTGGTGGTTGCGAATGACGACTTCGGTGGCCTAGTGTATCCATATCAGTATCGGCTTAGGTTCGAATCCAGTGTCTGGCATTTGGAGGCAACTGGGAGTTGGATATATGTATGTATTTTTTTATGATTACTTTTTTTCGTCACTTTATTGGCTTGTTTGGTGATTTATATGCAAATGTGATATTATTGAGGGACACACATCGATAGAAATCGATGGCAATTTTTTGATAGTGTTGCAGTGGTTTTCTGCTTTGCTGTTGGTTTTTTTTTTTTTTTTTTTTTTTTTTTTTTTTTTTTTTGTAGTACCTACTTGCTGTCTTGGTTATGTTGTGCTTTTTGTGTGTCGATTTGTTAGTTAAGTATAGTTATAGCCGGTAAAGGGGTTGAGGAAGGCATGTGCTGGATAAGCTTGCAACTAAAAGTATGTTGGCGCAGGATGAGAGAAGCTTGAGTTTTCTTGTTTTGTGTGCTATGAATCAATTTGAGGTTCTGAGAGGGTTCCAAATTGAATTTTTCCGCAGTTTATATGAAATTTTTTGATAGTTTGTGATTTTTTATTTTTTTTTTTAAATATACAGGTTTTATAGAGTATGGAGATTGTAGGAGTATGTGCATTGGAGCCAACTCAGGATGGTTATTGGAAAATGGAGAAAAAAAAAAAACTAAAAATGGAATAATTCAACATTCAATTTGTCTCGGGCTTTGTGCCATAAGACAGGTTTCAGGAGATGGATGTTTGTTGTGTGGCGACCTCCGGGGAAGCGAAATGCTGCAGCACTTAGAATATAAATATGAAAATTGTCGGAGGTCACTGAAATTTGATTAGGAGGGGGGATGATATAAACGTGAATATATGTATTCGTATTTTCAGCTTACCTTTCATTCATCAGATGATATTTGAATGGTTTTTGGGAGCTCCAAAATTGGTACTCAATTTTGAGAAGTGCTTTGAGAAATTCAGAAGTTCTTTATGAGGCGATGTCCTGAATGAATTCACACTCAGGTTTGTAAAATTAAAGAGATGGAAGCAAGGAGAGTTAAAATTTCTCAAGGATTGCCCAGAATACTCTTCGAGTTTGGTTTGGGTTTTAAGCAGCTTTCTTCACTTTGTGTCTGTTCTGAACTTAGGCAAAGCTTTGATGGATTTATCGAGCACTTTTTTATGTGCGTTAAGTTGGTTAACCCCAGAATGGCTGAGTACTGTGGGTAAAACGAAAACAACAACGAATTTATGTCATTCACTGTTCATTTCGTAGCTTATGTCCTGTATGAATAAACCGTGCTTGCAGAATTGCCCAAGTAAAGATGGTGAAAGCCCCTTGTCAACTGAAAGTAAGAATGAGTTTTCTCAAAACACCCAGTGGTTATTGGCGGAGATTTCAACGCATAGGCTATAGAATAGGGCAGCCGAACTACGGACACAAGAGGCAGAGATCTTCTCGAAGCATTCGTTTCATAAAGCAGGCAAGGGGTTCATCATAAATGTCACTCACTCATCAATGAGCAACTCACTTCTGCGTAAAAGTAAATGGCGGATAAGCGAAGAATATACGCACAGCGACCACCAGCCGATAATATTCAACGTTGACAACAAGAAGCCCAGTCACCGCCCCAAACTAACAGGACCGAAATGGAAAGAAGCATCTTTTGACAAGGGCGCGTTCGGAGAAATGATGGACATCGAGTTTTCAGCTAGTTACGGATCATCAGAAGCCCTATCACATCATCTGAACCAAGTAGGACAGGGAACAGAAGCGGTGGACTTTGCTACTGGTGGAATGACGAAATCAGAGCACTTAGAGCAAACTTCCTTCGGATCCGGCGTATATCGCAACGGGTTAAGGTTTACCTACGTTAAGACTGGCGAGACGCGATCTCGAAAAGGCCATAAAGGAGAGCAAGGCAAAATGCTTCAATTAACTGTCTGACAATTCTGAAGAAAATATTTGAGCATCTATTCCCCCATAGACCAACTGAAAAACCTGGAACATATACCGGTAATCACAACAGATGAGCTATACGAAGAATGCATGACCCGATGGCATTCCAAATATGGCTTTCAAAGCATTTGTCCATAAGATTCCGGATCTTTTTATAGCAACGATGAAAAGATGCCTTGAGAAGGGGACCTTCCCTGAAACAAGGAACCTAAAGCATCTGGTGTTCGTACCTAAGGGAAATAAATCACCGGAGAACCTCGGTCGTATCGACCAATAAGCCTGCTAGATACACTGGGAAAAATCCTAGAACACATCATAAACAGCAGACAACTAGCAGCAGTAAAGAATAGAGGAGCTTTGTCGGACGCCCAGTATGGCTTCAGAAAATCGCGTTCTACGGTCGATGCCATAAAGACGGTAGTAGATATAGCAGCCGAAGCAATACAAGGGAGGAAATCGAGAAAGAAATACTGCGCAGTATTATCGCTAGACATTAATAACGCCTTCATGCCGGAATGAATGCACCAGAGTATTTATAAAATATAGTCACGGGGTACTTTACCAACAGGAAGCCAGTATGTCAGACGGGCGATTGCGTTAAGTATTACAATATCACCGCGGAAGCTCCGCAGGGGTTAGTCCTAAGACCATCTCTGTTGTTCGACGGTGTTTTGCGCCTAACGCTACCACAAGGAGTAAAGCTGATCGACTATATCGCCGTGGTGACTGTGGCCAAGCATATCCACGAGATAGAGTCCGTCACGGATGAAGCAGTCCCCAGGATCAAAAATTGACTTGACTCAGTGGGCCTTGAAATATCTGATTACAAAACTGAAGCTGTCTGTGAAATATGTAAGTTTTCAGGTTGGGAGCTATACAATCCGGTCTAAAGAGGCATTGAAATACTTGGGTGTCATGCTCGACAACAGGCTGAAATTTAAAGCACTTTGCGAGTATTCTAGTAAAAAGGCGTCACAGATGTAGATAGCGCTTTCTCGGATGCTGCCAAACATCGACGGACCTGAATATGCAAGGAGAATTCTGCAATCCAGAGTGGTTAGTTCCATCTTTTGTATGCTGCCCCAGTTTGAGCATCTGTACTCTCAACAAAGGAAATAAGGAGGAAACCTTTGTTGGCGTACAGGCTTTGAGTAATCAGAGTCCGAATAATCTCGGACGAAGCAGCCTCTGTTGTAGCTGGGATGGTTGAAATTGACAATCTCGCCAATGAAATTCATGGGGTTTACATTAGGCTTATCGCGAACAGACAAGATACCAGTCTTACCAGGATGGTAAAGGTGGAAGAAAGGGCAACATCTGCAGCACTCAGGCAATCCAAATGGGACAACACCACAAAAAGTAGATCGACCCATCAGCTGATCCTCAACATTGAAACTTGGACAAAAAGAACGAACGGGGCTGTAATTATCATCTTACGTAGTTCCTGTCTAGGTAGTGATTCATCGTGAGGTTTGATTTTCAATAGATTTTTTTTGACAGATCACACGTGACTCCTATCAAACTGCTTTGTAATTTTTGTTCAGTATCATTTGGCAAGTCATCATAGAGAGACTCACACCACAATAGCGTCTTAAGATTGTTCAGCTGTATTACGAAAATCAGCGTTCTGTGAGAAATGTTTTTCGTGCGATCTTCTTCCTCTGATCGTGTAGAATCTCTTTTTATTTCTTCGTCGGTTTCCATTTCCGATAGAGTATGAGAAGAGGAGACCGACGGCTTTATAGTCGCCTCGGATGAACTAGAATCTTCGCTGTCCATTACAGGGAAGGATACCGACGCTCCCAAATCCAAGGCTGGATTTGAATTTTTGCTTAAAGGAGGAGGAGGTTGCTTATCAGCATCCATCTCATCCTCTTTGGAGACCCTAAGGTGTATTGCCTCGAATCCGAACTGGGTCATGCCTTTGGTCTGCGATAGAGGGTTAAGGGATTCCTTATTGATCATAATCATGAGTCGGAAGTGTCGGGTTACTGGGTCTGATGATCTCCATTATACTTTCTGGAGAGGAGGTTTTGGCTGGAATTTAGGTGCTAATTCTAGGTCTGCTCGGGATATTCTCCCTAGGCACGTTTTCGAGCCTTGCACCTGTCCAAATTTCTCCTAAACCACCTATGGCTTTTTTAAAAAGATCAAGAGATCTCTGGTCGGCACATGCAATGAGCTTGACATGGCCTTGGTGTCAGCCAGCTTCGCTTGTGATGGTAGGTGGTCCGGGGTTTTCCCGCATAATGGCCAAGAAGTTGCCTGAAAGCTTCAACTTGACCAATTGCCACCGCTCAGGTGTGATAAGTCCATCCGTATCGCTTCTATCAATTACTGCGATCGTCATAGCGCTTATAGGACTTCGCTAAAGGACCTCAGAGATGTGGTATTCGAAGGCCCAGAGGTGTTAACAGATTTGGACTTTTTGGGAACCCGCACGGTTCTGGCGCTTAGAACAGTCCTTTAGCGTTTTGAGAGCATAGGGAGCAGTGGACTATCCGTCATTTAGGATTTTGTTGGCCCACTTGATCTTGGTCGATATTTCCGCACTTCTTTCCACATCCGGAATAATGCGTGATGCATTTCGGCGTCTTGAGTAGAGCACCTTTGATGGGGTTTGTCGATGCGGCTGAGCCCCTGATTCTTCTCTTGGGGAGGAGTTTTTGTAGCAGCGTCAACTTCGTGGTAGAGATAGAACCATGGCCTGCCACAGTCTTATCTCTCCTTGAAAATTTGGCTTAAGGCTCGATGCGTTTGCCTTTTGAGGATGCTGCCACAATTTTACCTCCTCTGGACAATGCAGGAGCCTTGTCGGTAGTCGATGCAGTCACCGTTCTACCGCTCGGTATTAAAGGAGTATCGGCTTCAGGTATTATTTTTTTGAGGATGTATCCATATTAGATTCCACGAGTAGCGGAAAAAAGGTGGTCCATCTGTACAGAGATCCGCTATATACAGATAAGGCTAGCTAATCCGGAGGTCGCCAGGTATCCGGATACTCCGTTTGCGGATGAGCTATTTTTTATAGATGCTGCGCCCTCAGCCAGGTTGATCATCGGCTGATGGTGTCGTATGACACCTTGATCCTGCCCAGGGGAAAGGAGGGAAAAGGAAGGGGGAGCATCCTTTCAAAACTCGTCTGGAGAAACCTTTCGAGATTCATTGACCTTACTCAGCCCCTACAACTCGACAAGTTCGATGCTCAGGTAAAGGATCGTACCCGGTAAACATCGACACTCTTAATCACAAAGGTCTATTGAAAGGGCTAACCAAGACATAAAGAAGATACTTTGTACAGAAGTATAAATCGCAGCCCCTACGAAACAATGTTTTAGCTGTAAAGCTAGAATGTGACTAAGTAGTCATCCTAAAGACGCGCTCATCGATCTGTCAACAGAAAAAGAGCTAGAATTTATGTTGATTGAAAACGAAAACCAGTTGTGTGAGGAAAGAGAAACCGAAACCAATATTACCGGCACTAAAGTTAATGAGGAGGTTTCGCAAAATAAAAATCCAGATAACCTGATAGTAAAGCCAGTTAAAGTGGCCCAAAACTATAGAGATATTACAAATCCGTCAAATATATCCAGAAATGACGAAGAAAGTGTAATTGCCTTCGATAAAAAGAAGCAAGACATTGAAGATATCAGAAAGTCAGTTGGTCAATTTATGAAAAAGCAAACCGATAAAATATTAGCTTTACCTTCGGTTATATATCCAGGTGATAATTTAGTGGTAAAAATTCCTGATGTAGACCACGCCAAAGCCGACGATAGAAACATTTAAGCTGTTATAATACCCCAGGAGGCAGAAGGAATTTATAAGATAGGCACTAAGCATAGGATTCTTAATCAACTTTACACAAGGAATCAGTTCACTCTCGGTAAAAAAAAAACTTTATTACACTTGATATTGTTCCCCAGCACGAAGTTACTATCCGAGAATGTGCAAAAAAAGAGTCACATTCCTGGTAGATGCAAATGTAAAAAATCACTGTGTAGCTTAAAATGTCACAAGAGCCTTACTTGTAAGAATAAATAAAAATTATTTTACATTTTTTAAAGCAATAACAAGCATTTCTATTTTAACAATCCCCCACAATACTGTTTTCATTGCTTTCACAATTGGTTCTTTACATCTTTTCTTATGTACCAGTATCTACACTGGCTTAATTTTATGCCTTGAAATATTGAACTAGTTCAACTCCATATCTTTCATTTTTCTAAGCTCACAGACTTTTATTTCATTCAGTTTCTCTGTGTATTTCCATTCAAAACTTTTGGAAGAACTAAGAAAATGAAAAAGAAGAAACCTCATTAGAATGAGGATGAAAAATTCTGACCAGCTGTTTGCTGCTAAAAGATATTTTATATCTCTTTGACTAGTTTTCCATTGGGTGAAAACCATCAACAGAAGTGAGTTATTCAAACAAAAAAAAACTATGAAAAAACTTTTTATATAGAACAATTGAGCAAGGTCGATACAAGAAAACGCGAAAAAATGAAAGAGCATCCTTTTAGCAACTTACAATGCAAAGTTGCTCCACTGGGAGAGAGTCCACTTCTGGTCGTATCGTTCAGATGGAACGTGCCACAGAAATATTTTTAAACGTTTATTCCACAATTTAACTCGAAAAGTTTCACTTTCATTTATTGAAAACAAAACCAGAAAAAAAAAATCTTGCAAACAATTTTGGCCTTTGTACAAATATTTGAAAGACCCTTTATTGATTATTCGAGAAAGTGTAGGTCTCTGATGGTATTTTGATAAACCATTTTGAATGATGAAATTGAACATCTGCTTAGGAGGTGGGTGGGTTAGATTTTCATTCAAATGTAGAGCTGTTTTTAATAATATTTTTGTTTTCCCTTCCAGTTACCACAAAGGCACTGAAAAGCCTTCTTTAGGGTTACGATCCTTTGTGGTGCTTAAATTTTCGACCAATATTGGTCAAAATGTTGTTTAATGATATTCAGCACCAGATTGCTTGGCGAAGCATAAGCTGAAGATTATTTTTAATGGCGCCAGATGGAAGAGTATGAAGCCAGGTCATACTCTTACCATATCAACAGCAAGAACGTAAAAATATTTATTACCGCTACTACAAAAATGTGCTGTCTATGATCGGTTTCCAAGCCATAGTTTATAACATATTTGTAACTCATTTACAAAGATGGCGTTATAATCCGGGTTAGATGATGGCCTCAGCTAATATGCCTCTCCGTCTGGCGCGGTATTTTGGTAGCTTCCTCTTGTTGTGGACACGAAGTTGGCTGAGGTCCATTTCCCTTAGATCAGTTTGACCTCTTGCAGTGTTGTCCCTCTGGATTGGAGTCGAAAATTTTCCAGGCCCGGATACTGCTATCCATACGTTCAAGGTGACCTAACCACCTAAGCTAGGTTATCCGAACGTTTGTGATGAGGTTCGCTGTTGAAATGTCTCCCCCTTCCTATTTTGAAGAATAGACTATCAGTGCTCTGTATAAAGTCTGTCTAGTTGCTCGAAAGAGCGCTTAACTTAGTTGCCTTTTTAGCCGAAAAAGATATACATTCCCTTACTACCTCAAGGTTGTGACGTTTTGTCCTAGTCATCGATGTTGTATGATTTTCTATGTTGACACATATACTACTTTGTTTTCCCTTCGTTGACCGCTACACCCATTTTTGCTGCTTCTACTTCAATAGTTACAAACGCTTCACTACCGGTCGCTGTGATCTTTCCATTATGTCAATGTCTTTGAAAGAATGTGCTCCTGGAGTTAATTTGCGAGTGTCGTACAATTCTTCTCAGAACGAAAGGCCATACGACAATACATCGCCTCTTTCAAGCTTCTTTTTGACACTGAAGGTCTTGGTTCTGTCGCTGCAAGCCTGCGTTTTCCATCTTCATCCTGAACAGTCGAATGAATTTACAAGAGATGCCACAGGTGACTGAAGTTAGACAATACTATTAAGCAATGTGAAGACATTCAAGCTACAAACTTGGATCACTGCAAGTTCATCGATGCTAGATACACAACTATTCTGATGGGATAAATGTGGCAGTAAAGAACTCCAGCATGTGAATTTTGTCCAACCCTAATAAGGAAGGAAGAGAAGATCTTCCATTAAATGAGGGTGAGGATTACTCACGCACCCAAATCGAGAATGTTGAAACAATATAAGAATGTTCCTTTAGATGCTCAAGCTCCTGAAAATCGGTTTTGAACGCTAACATAAGGATTTTCGCTTCGGTGGAGCATTTGTGGTGAAAAAAACGGCTGTGTATTGCAATATCATTGATGGAAAATAAAAAGAGTGTCGGAGACAGAACGGATCACTGGGGCACACCAGCAATTATTTTGTGAATATCATACGAGTACTTGAAATCATCCGAGTCAACTTGAATTGAACGTTCTGAAATGTAATTTCTAATCTAATGAAGGAGGGATTTGTTGATCCGAAATGCACGCATTTTCGACAAAAGAACCTGTTGCCAAACTCTATCAAACGCCTTAGAATTATCAACTGGAACTATCTTCCTTTCACTAGATTGGTGTACGCTTTGGTTCCACATTTCCGTGAGATATGCCATCAAATCACCAGTGGAACTGTTGCTTCGAAAACCGTGCTGACGGTCATTGAGAAGTTTTCGTGTTTCGAGATATGAGCTAAAGGTGTATCAGTATTTCTATGACCTTGGAAAAAAGAAACGTAATTGCATTTGGTTGGTAGGAAGAGAGATATCAAGATTCGGCTAGTTTAGGGACGGGATGGAAAAATACTGTTTTTCATCTACTCGAAAGGATCAGTAGCTTAGCAGATATGTAAGACGTAATGGTAAATCTTGAGATGGATAAGAGGTATACCATCTGGACCACCGAGTGTGTGTATAATTAGATCTGTAACTACTCTTGCAAAAGTAGATTCGTCCCATTGAAGATGAAAGGAGCTCAAGTGAAGTTGGCGATATAACACGATCTGAAAGTGTTGGAATGGAGGATGAGGCAGAATTTCGAATATTAGATGTGGTGAAAATAAGCATCGTAAAGGCTCAATTTCCACGTAAACGAGTTATAGAAACGGTGCAAGGGCATGTACTTGTGCTCACAAATATGTGAAAGCACTAAACTGGTCAAATGAATCGAAAAAAAAAATTGGGCGAAAAATGCAGCAAATACTACAGCGCAAGTCAGATTAATCGCATCTTAGTAGACAGAACAGGTACCAGATACTTTCATATTTTAAAGCGCCAAAACTTACCTAATATGTGAAAGCAGAAACGCGAATTTGTGTAAAAAGATCAGTATAGCGTCAAGAAAATATCATGAAAAAATCGGACGCAAGCTGGATACCTCGTTGACGGAGCGTGGAGAAGAAGTACAACGATGATCTACTACAGTTGGATATTCAGAACGTTGTCTTAGAGAGATTAAATTTTCAGGGTCATGTAGAACTCATGAATACCAGTGCTCGCCCGAAAAAATTTCGAGTCCAACGCAGTAGTATAATGCAATAGAGAAAGTCCTATCCTAAAGTCCCGGATACAATTGGAAGGGAATCTAAACTAATTTGTTCATAAACTGATGTAGCTAGTAAGGTGTCTAACTGGCTGAAGAGAAATCCCGATTAAAGCCCAGGATCGATCTGGCCTGCCATTCAAAGTCAAGTGTGTAAGTCTCATTTTCATTTATATCTTTGGCTGCTGTGTCTTCGCAGGTAGACTTCATATACAAAGGTCCTACTGTTCTGAAATGAACCTAATTGAGACACCCAACTGGGCACCAAAGATCTCTAATCAAGATCAGGTGATCACATAGGGTAATACTAAAGGTGATACTCGCAATGGCGCAATCGGGGTAGGGATTTTGGAGGTTCCAACTAAAATAGTTGTAATTACTAAGGAAATTCAGTGCTGATTTCGGCCCTACCTCAGGAATCATTTGTTCCTTGATTCCAATGGTTCCTGTTGCTCTTTCTACGATATGTTCAGTTAGATTGTTCTGGAGAGTACCAGAAAGATACAGCCTACTTCTACGCTTAATCTACTTTAGAATATAATTCTGGTAGACGGAACTTTGTTGTTGCAATAAAATACTCCTGAGTAACTATCCTGGTGGAAGCTTTTCCGACGCAATGCTAGAACCTGCAGAAGGTGTAGATCATGTGGACGGAATTTGGATTCGGGGAAAAATTAGGAAAACTTCGAAGCTCTGAAGGGCATTAGACCAGTCTACCTTTCTGACGCTTCGGATTGGAAAAGCTGATGAATGACAGACTAAACGATGCAGTGCAAACACTATGTTGACCAACTGCAACGCTAGCCAAAAAAAGGGAATGTTTGAATTCAAGCAGAGGGCTGCAGTACGGAACTCATAGACTGAATGTGTTTCGACAAGAAAATTTATGAAACACTTACTTAGTTTACGCCAAAAATTACCCTTAAGAATGAAGACTTTAGAGGGTTTCAGGACGTTTAGGCTTGCACGCCTAATTGCCAGTGAGTGAGAATGCCAGTGCCAGAAAAATGGACGGTGAGGTTATGCATCATCATACCCAGAATCCCAGAATCGTCACTGAAAAGTGGATAACTTTTTCTCACACGAATAGCAAAAATCCAGAGAACAAGGGCTGTCATTTTCTATTTGCTCTTTAGAAAGCGAAATTTCTACTTTACTTCCAAATGTGTGCAAACAAGCGAAAAATTTTCCTGAACTTTGTATTTAGCAACGAAAGTGAAACAACCAAGAATAGACTTAACGTTATCCAACAGATATGCCGTGTAGTTCACTGGATGCAATGTACTATCGGACACTCCCATGCATAGGTACAGGAATTAAAAATCAGATGGGAAATCTCGGCCTTATTTAACAGAATCTAGGGAAGAACTCGATAAGTCCTTTAATCATCCGCCTAAAATTAGAACTTAACAAAAGTTAAGTACAAGCTGTTTAAAACCTGTGAGATGCTTTAACAAAAATTTTAAACTATGTGTCCAGCAAGATTTTGCAAACAGCCCGCAATGAAGCACTTAAGCCTCTAAGCAGGACGCGTAAGACTTGTCTGAAGAAAGACTGGAATCTTCACAGATCAAATCATAAAGTATATATGGAAGAAAATAATTTGAATTTCGAGGAGATCATTCTATAAAGGCTTTGGTGAAAAGATTGATACAGACGGTGAAGCGCTAAGTCGGTTAGACTTGAAACACTCAGAATATCGGATAATGCCTTAACTTATTTGAAAGCAGAGAACCCTGTGTCTCAAGCTTGGGACTTACTTCTCAAGTAATATGATCGAGGCTGGTCATGATTATCCGCTATCACCAAAGCCATGAGCTGAGTAATAGCACTTCGTAGCTCATATCTGTCATGGATTGTGGTGATGCCTAACGACTGTCTGCTCTAAGCGCAGGCAGGCCTAGATTGAATAAATGTGCCTTCAGTCTGTGCCTATTTTGCTTAAACGCATCACCATCGTTCCTTATACCTACTTCGTGCTAGTAAATATGTGGCGTGAAAACCCTCAGACGTACAAAAACTTTCGGCAAGGCATAAAGCTTTGCTATTCCTTTTGGTCTACATAGCTTTGCAGTTATATCTTATGCGTCTGGTGGAATAAGTTTTCTCTTGAAAATACATCACTGCTGCGATTCATAGACTTAAATACGGTCTGTGTCGGCTGTATAAAACCTTTTTGTAGCACACCTGACCCTGAACCTTTAGTGATAATGTGCTCCGATCTTAAGATAATGTGCTCTGATGTAATGACAACAAAACTCTTTTTGCTGCAAAAGTATGAAATCGACTTTCCCTATGCCCAGGAGAGAATCTTGTAGGGGAATTATCTGCATATATGGGGACAACAAAGCTGCATTCAGGAGTCTTGCTAAGCCCTCTTACAACTTTTAGGCCAGTTCCGGAATGCAGTGTTATTCTGAACGAATTCGAAAAGCTTAGTTCGCTGAGTCTTGTTTGGGCCTCAGTTCATAACGTGATAGCGGCTAATGAAATCACCGATAAGCTTGCTCTAAAATATTTTTTCTCAGGTTAGGATTGTCTCGATTAGGGCTTCATATGAGAATAACATAACTGCTGATGGCATGTTTTTGTATTTTTCCCGTAACCTAAACGAGTGCTTCCCGATATTTTAAATAGGCCTTCAGTAGGGAAGGCCTTAGATCACTATCCTTTCGCTTGCTCAAAGGTTGCCTTTAGGTCTTACCTAAATCTGCAATTGATTAGTGATAGTACTGTATGCACTTTATCACTTTTTCTTTTTTTCTTTTTGAAAAGACTGAGAGGTTCAGGCATATGGAATATGCAAGGAGGACAATAGACTAGTTCCTTGTTTGATTGCTCCGTTTCGACAAAACAAAAAAGTAAATTTTCGTTAAGCTTAAGCTGATCAAGGTCTTTACGTAACTGGAGAATAATATTAGGTGCGTAACTAAGTTATCGCTGTTTTTCGGTTACAAATGAATCATTCAAAGTATCGCACATCGCCAGCTACAAATTTTTCCCATTTTTCTGGCAGAGTTGGAATACCATTACGGTAAAAGGGTTTATCTTTTGGGGTTATCTACAAATTAAGCCATTTTTTGATGTCTTCATTTGAGCAGTACTCTTGTTCAGCAAGACCATGTATCATCCAACGGAATAAGTAAAAATCGGACGGTGCAATATCTGGAGATAAGGATGGGGTAGGACTTCGCATTTGAGCAATTCATGCTGTAGAATCACTTTTTCATGCCTCTGCTCATATTTTGTTCGATACCGTTCCTCAGTGAAGGTTTCGTTTGGTTCCAACAGTTATAATAAATAACATCGACTTGGTCACACCAAATCACCAGCATAACCTTAGCAGCCGAAGACGTAGAAACATGACCGGACCCCATGACTTTCTCCTTGTTGAGTTGCTGTAATAAATCCATTTTTCATCAGCCGTCATGATGCTATGAAGAAAACCATTCCTTTTTTGCTGCGGGACCAGTTGTTCACAGCTGAAAGAACAACGCTCAACGTCACTTGGCTTCTAATCATAAGGAACCCAAGTTTCTTACTTTGGAATCATTCCCAACGCATGTAATCGTTTAAAAATGGCTTGGCTGGTAACTCCTAATGCTGAAATAAGCTCTTCTTGCATTGGGTACAGATCCACATTGAGCAGTGCCTCCAATTCAGCGTCTTTGACGGATTTTGTTTTTTTTTTTCAAGCGAGGAAACCAATTATGGCACATTGTTTCACTTAGAGCAGCATTCCTGTAAACTTTTTGAAGCTGCGGTTTTCTGCGAATAAAAGAAAAAAATTAACATTTCCCGCAAATGATGATTATTTGGCAACAAAAGCAGACATTTTCACACAAACAAAAGTATATGACGCCAAGTCATCATTTTCTAAGAACGTACTTGGCAGTAAAAGCATTTGCTCACCTTCCCTGTATATGTCAAGCTCTTCCTGTTTTAAAAAAAGAGTTCTTCCTCGATAATCTAGACAAAATCGCAAGGATTGCTTGCACCTGGTCACCTTCAAGATCTTATTACTCCTCTGGTAAATTTTTACAGAACTCATAGATCATTATAATGAAAAATTGGACTTTTGCTGGTCTTGTATCCATGCAGCAGCTAGAACTCGTTATAAGTCAACCTTGCTCTTAAAGAGGCAAATAAAGTATTCAGCGAAGCCAGGCATACCCTCTATACAAACAAATATACTGGTAAACTTAAAAGAACACCCCTTCATCTGTAAAAACTAAAAGAAAAACACTCACGTAACCACTTCCGAAATCCAAGTGGTGAGTTTTCCACCCATACCATTCAGCACCACAATGCAATCCCAGTTAAAACACACAGAGCACACAGAGCACACAGAGCACACAGAGCACACAATCACCAACAGACCACCATTGCGCACGTAACATTTCAATTTCACATCCTTTTATAACAAAAGCGAGTCCCTAAAATAGGGCAATAAAGGTTACCCTGCAAGAAAGACGTCGACAATCCGTAAAACCAGGACCTCAAAATTTCGCTCAAAAAATAAAAAAAAAAAAAAAACGACAAAAGAGAAAGAACGTCAAAGTCATGCAGGAGCCATCAGTCAGAAGTGTATGAAGCTTAGCTTCATTCTACATTCAACGTCAACAATTTGCATGGAGAATTTATAATGAAGGACTAACCAGAAATGGAAAAATGAAAGAAAGCCCACCTTGCGCCCTTCTGCTTGGCCTCAATGATGGTAAAAGTGGTGCCCTTTCCGTGGCTTCGACCTCTGATGATGATAAAGATGATGAACCCTTTTCGGCCAACTTGGGGAATGATACTCTTTTTAGGCTTTGTGTCAAGTATTAAAAAAAGGAAAGCCAACATGAAATACAAAAAGGAGCCAAAAGGTATAAACGAGACGTTTTGTACTGCGTCACGTTCTGCATATGGAACGTCAATTCTGTTGCTACCGCATCGTGATTGTGGTTACCTTTTAACTCCAACCGTAAATAGTATCTTGAACGGTCTACGTTCGTCTATTGTCGTACTCGAATACGTGTAAAACTTACATACACAACGCTTTTGTATTTTCTTCCATTACAGATGCACTTCAGAGTATAATCCCAGTCATGTATCCACAGTTCTTTTCAACGAAATTAAATTTTCTGCGCCGCATTTTAGGAGATTTAAGGACAAGGTTTCCTTGGCGCGCCAGTTTCTATAACACCCAACATAAAAGAATCCAGTGATACCTATGAAATTTGTTTGGAAATTTCTGTACGCAATAGATATCCTCCTCTTTCTCATTTAATAATTAGTCATACCATATGCCAAATATTTGTGTTGATTTGATTTTGATTCCCAAAATCGAGAGGGATTCTGCGAATAGGTATTTTCCAATCAATCGAAGGGCAATTGATTCTAATATGTATAATGAGGGGTCCTGTCCAACCTCCTGTAAAATCTCCTGTGAATCCTCCGGCAAGAATCAATTTTAAAGCGGTACCATGCAACGAAAAAAAAAAAAACCTGAATAAGAAGGTAAAGATGGAAATTAAATTCGTTTGCTTTTGTTGGTGTTTTTCGATGGAATCTTGTTGTTTTGAGCTCTTTTCTGTCCTAAAGGATAATAATTTGCAATATAAAGAATTCGTCTTATTTTTTTCTCTCTCCCCCATGTTGCTTTTGTTGTTTGACTTTATTGGGTAATGGCAGTGGTGGAAGCAGAAGCAGTTTGCAACCATAAACTACGGAGGAGAAATAACATATAATAGCTCAACAATCTTTAAGGAATGCCTGCTTGGCTGGTTGGTAAATTTTGTTGGGTGAGGGAGTTAAGCTGAGCAAACAAGTGTAGAAAGTTTAGAGAGGTAATTGTTAAATTGATTTTTATTTCTGCAGTGATTGAGAAGGTTTTACGGTTATTGCATTCGAGTTATTTTTGCATAGAAAACAAAACAGTGCTTTGTATCTTGGGAGTGTGGTGATGAGATGAAATTTTCATTAGTTTAGCATTCAGGTGTCTTATCTTGGTATTTGGTATCATGCAAAACCGATGCGACCTACACTTTCCCAAACAAGATGACGTGTTTGTTACACTTTTTATTCACAAGAAGTTTAATTCCTCTCATAAAACTGGCATTGCCGCGCAGAGTTCCACATGATATTGTAATGACACTATGTCGAGAAGGCAAAGTAAACTAAGTGTTTTTAAATAAACGTATATAACATAATTCGTGTTTTTTTTTTTCAAAATTTGAACGTTTATTTTAGAAAAACATGTACAAAAGTATTATTCAAAGTATTGCCCATCTGAAGCTATGACTTTTTCCCATATTTCTGGCAATTTGTGGATCCCATCCCAAAAGAACTGCGCCGGCTTGGCAGCCAAGAATGAATCAAGCCAATTTTTGATATTCTGCTCTGATGTGAACCGTATTTCAGTGAGGGCGTTCTGCATCGACCGGAACAAATGGTAGTCAGAAGGGGCAAGGTCTGGACTATAAGGCGGGTGGGGACAAGATGCGCTATAACTTTTAAATATCCGCAGATTGACCACTTATAGTCCTTACACTGCATGTGTTGTAGGCGATATCACATATTTCTTCATATGGACAGCGCGCGCTGTAGGTACAGATGGGTATTTATTGCCGCTGTGAAGTAAAACTGCTTTTGAGCTTAGTTTATTGGAATCAATAAACAGGCGCCAATTACTTGTTCCATGTTTATGTCCTAACGCATCAAATAAGTTGTCAACAACTGCAATAAGTTGTAGTATACCAAAGTTCCCTCTTGTGCGAACCTTCGTCACCTTCGAGGGGATTCCATTCTTTTAATTTGGATGCAAGGAGTTCTGAGATCTAACCAAATCAGTCAGTTCAGCGTTTAAAATTAAAAGCGGCTTTGTTGAACATTCTGATGTTTGAAAGTCCAGATCATTGTCGATTTCCTGTTCGAAGTGCATATCATCACAAGTTGAATCACTGGCACATTTAGGTTCTTCGTCCAAAATCTACGACTCTGGTGGCTTTGGAATAGGTTATTCTTCACTATGGTCGACATGCCGTAAAGTTAATGGTAAATTGGGATTCTTCACAGTATGCTTGGACTTCGGGCCGATGCTCTGTACGTTAGTGAGACAAAAGTAACAATCTGTGGCATGGTCTTTCGGTTCACTCCACACCGGTTGTACCTTTCAACCAACTTGTTAACAATGTTATATAAGTTTTACAACATATATGAGGAGCCCATGATTTATCTTTAACTGCAAAATGAAGTTCGTAAGCTTTTCGAGCTTTAGTTGGAATTAGGTTTTTGTGATTTAAAAGTTAATTCCCCACACACATAACAAAAATTATTGACATTATTCACAGACTTCCTATTCATTGTATTTACTTGTTAGTGCACGGTGATAAACAAATACGATATCAACCGCTTTTCGCGGCACAAGATAGACAATAACTCCTTACGCTATTGAATGAGTTAGATGCGTATTCATTACGACAAACATACCGAAATGAACTTGTTTGAATACGATATGTTTGTCGAATCACGCAGAGTCGTGAAATATTTATTCCTTTAAACAAACAACTCTATCCAACAAGCGTAAAAAAATATGGCAGTTTCTGTTTTCATATAAAAATTTAGGGTGCCGAAATGCATCTGAAATACCCAAAAATGTTAATGTCACAAAATATGTGTTGAACAGTGTAATTTGTGCTTTGGATGCTACATCATGAACAGTAAGTACGCGAGTGCCAAGCCAAGTTTTGCAAATACTGAACCACAAGGAAGGTTTGCAATGAAAAGGTTTAAGGTTCAAGAGCTCAAGACTTTTGGTCTCCACAAATACGAACTGTTCCATTAGGCTTAGTAACAGAAACCATTGCCGTGATGTTTTGTTAAAAGTCAACTGGTTCTAAGATTACCAGCGTAATCATGCAGCAAATTTCTGCTTCCACTTTGAATCGAGTAGTAAGGGGAATCCTCCTAGCTGGCAAATAGATAGGCGCGGCACTACATAGGATTTAATTGCGGAGACAACGGTGGTCCCTGGTAAGTACTGGCAAATAATGAATCAAATTCCCTTACGACCTAAAGGCGAATATCAATCACAGCCAAAGACGCTTGTAGAGCGTGTACCAGAAACATACAGAAGGGATAAGTTATGAATTCCATGTCCTTTATACACCGCATTGATTATTTCCATGCAAAAGATATTTGGTTTACATCTTGGCCATAATTTATTGAATGTATTCTCGAAATTAATTGTAAATTGGAGCCGGAATCTACTTCGAAACTGCAATTCTTCTTATTAATAAGAACAGAAGTGTGATTTTTAAGATTCGCCTGTGATGAGATTGATACTCGATTGTATCCCATTCTTTTTGAGACGTGACTGCCTTTGATACTTTTTTTTTATGATTTGCTTACCGCAATTGTCACAAACTAGTGTTCGAAATCTTCACGTGGTTCTGGAATGCGCCTCACCACAACTATAGCGAGCATCCGCACATAGTCTACCAGCAGAATTTGATTCTTTGAAGTCTTTTGTGTATTGTGTAAAGTTCTCCAGAGCTATTCTAAGAGTTAAATCCGTTGTTACTAAAAGCTCTTCCTTTAGTTGGATCACGAACTCCACAAACAAAAGGGTTACGCAACATGCGGTCTAAAGAGTCGGTAATTTTTTTTTTTGATTTTATTTACTTGCCGTTATACGAAGGTGTGCAATGTATAGTAATCGACGATTCTTTCGTCTGACAACTGTTCTCTTTTAAAGATTCTGAAGAAATATTTTGTAAATATTTGGACTTATTGGATCTACAATTTTTTGTGCCGGGCAGAAAAATTCTGGCACCCATATCATTTAAATCGTGAATATGAGTTTGGGAATTTCCGCTGATGTAGACAGCTCTTTTAGTAGGAATCAAGCTTAAATCTATCTATTTCTTCTTCTTTTCGGTAGAGTAGACGAATATTTTAGCCTTCAGCGACCAGGTTGAATGAACCGTTCCTCTTTCAAACATTTTCGAGTTTTATCCTCCAGAGTAGTACTTTTCCATTTTCTCATGCTGCTACTTAAATAAAATAAAAAAACTTCCCTTTAGACTTACGTTCTTCCTTTTTACTCGCCCGCGGTCTTTCCTATGACGTTAACCCTCTGTGAAGGGGCCGAAGTCTTTGAGGTCGGGACCGTTAATATCTCTAAGCTTAATTCGAATCATTTCGTTAGCTCCACTGTAAAAGTTGCACGTACCATAGTTTTATCTATTCCTTCTTCCTTCTTATATGCAAATTGTTTTGATCGGGAAACCAAGGAAATTTGTATCCGTTTTTGGAAAGATGTTTTCTGGGAGGATGCGCAAAATGTGGGTCAATGTCAGCTTTTATAATAGCTAGCTGCAAGGACTCCAAAACACTATATTCAGTAGAGAGCGCAATAATAACGTGATTAGTGATTAGTGGCCTTCCACCTTTCAGTTGAGTGGAATTAATTCGAAGGATTAATTTTAACAATACGACTAAGCATGCTACATAGCATGCCACATTCAACTTATGTATAGAATGATTCGATGAGCGCATAGACGCGTAAAAAACCCATGAATTGACCTACAGAATCGTGTAATTTAACTCCTTTGGATTATTTTCTGCGGAGGTTTATGAAGTCGTTGGTCTACACCGATAAACCACAGACTATGGACCAGTTAAAAGTTAGCATCCGCCGCGGACGTCACTCTCAGAGAATACAAATATTTTATGAGAGATTCGAAACGATCCAATCTCATCCCAGCAATGATTTATTCTAGATCACAAAGCAAGCAATTAAAAAGACTAAACTCGGACCGAAAGAGCAAAAAAAAAAAAAAAAAAATTATACTTCTCCCTTACAATAGATCACCGCGGCAATTGATCGGGAGACAGAACATTGCATCGTATATTCGATTGGGCCAGCAGCACAAGGTTAAGTTTCGATGAACAATGCCTGTTATACCAATAGTGGTGATTATTGGTAAATCCAAACGAAATATTGGCCCACAACCCTATCCGGAAGTATGATGAGACATGATCTCTCGAACTAGCTGTAGCCTCGGATAATAACGGATCTACGGTTGACGACACTGGCAAACGATTTGAGGATAACTACGGATCTACATTCAAAATATTCGGACCCTTTATAGATCAAGTGCTGCTAAAAAAATCAGCAGAGGCGCTTAACTACTTTTACGCAGATACTACCGCTTTTCATGAAGTGCGATGGAATATGTCAAGCATTAGGAGAATGAAATACTGTTATACGAGTATCTATAATATAATAACGATTTCTATAAGAAAATGAAACTGCGCTTATTCGGGTGCGATTTTTTTATATCCGGCGAGCTTAGACAAGAACTCTTGAGCTTTTGACATGTGAGCAAGAGTCGTTGGTAAGCATAGTCTACACGACACCCCGACGAGGACACGGATTCCTCAATATACGCAATGAGACATAGCCGTACCCGCATCAGAAAAGGCTTACTCTAATCGATCACATTGCAATACCCGTAAGGCATGAATATAGTATCCTGGACTCGGATCCCCACGATGATCGAATCACTATTGGTGATCTACTATGAGAAGATATATTGTAAAGAACCTGCAATCGCATGCAACCGCTAGAATCGCCGCCGAACACTTATTCCGAAATATCTCTACAGCCTGCGTTAAGTACCGAAGACCAGTTGCAATGCCGCCAACGTGCCATCAGAGATCCTCCATCTAATAACCTGGGTTTCACCCAATCACCACAAAGAAATCCCTGGTTTGATGAAGAAGCCCGTCAAGCACATGCAGCTAAACAAGAAGCTTACAAAGCTAACAAAGTCGCTCGTGAGCTTTATAAGCAGAAGAGACGGAAATAAGATCGGCCTCTCCAGATATTGAGAGATCGTAGTCTAGGAATAACCTATGCAAAATTTACCAAGAGGTAAAAAATCGTGTTAAGCCAAAAAGATCTGTACATTAACTTGTAGAGATGAAGAAGGAAACCTCGTTCTAGAGTCTCAGTCGGTGACGAGTATATGGAAAAACTTCTTCTGCAGACTTGAACGACAGAATATCAATATCTAAGCTTAAATCCAACAAAGTTGTTGAACTTCTCGGATTACCGGACAAGATACTATAATCAAAGCTACTGGATGTAACTTGTTGGTTCTAAGATTTAATTAAAATAGCATATGCCTGATGAATGGAGTCTCAGCAAAGGTTGAAAGATTTAAAAAAAAAGGAGACCTCATCAACTGCACTAACTGCAGAGGTGTATATCTCCTTAACTCAGATACAAGATCTTTTCTGTCATATTGCGTGAATGTCTGAAATTCTTCGTCAACCACCTAATTGGCTCTTATCTTTGTAAATTCAGGCCAGAAAATTCCAAAATCGACCAAATTTTCCTGCCTTACCCGTTTAACTGTGCAGAATGATGATGGAGAACGCTCAGAGCTCCGTCAAAGTCGATGACGACTTAAGATATTTGATATCTGATATCAAAAAAGGTTTTAAACATGGTGACGCGCTGTTATGTGACTTCTTTAACATCATACTTGAAAGAATTGTGCAGAACTCACACTAGAGGCACAAACGTTCAAAAGTCCGTGTAAGTACTAGCGTATACAGATGATATCGACATAATTGGCAGAACATAGAGGGCTGTCAAGGGTGCATTTGATAGTATCGGAACCAAAGCTGCCAAAATAAGTTTTGCGTAAAACCAAGTATATCTTGTCAACAAAAAGGATCACGCAACATCAACTAATTGGATAGAACGTCACGATCCACAGCCACAATTTCGAGGTAGTAAGGGACTTTGTCTACCTTGGCACTGCTATAAATTATACCAGCAAGCAGAAATAAACCAAAGAATCACTCTTGACGATTGCTGTTTCTTTGGGCTAAGAAGGTAAGGAGACTATACAAGTAAAAGACGTTGATCATCCCAGTGCTAAAAGCGCTGAAGAATGGACTCTCTAGAAAAGAGATAAAAATATTCTCGGTCGTTCTGAAAAATTCTTATTAGGGTATTCAGTCCCTTTTACATTGACAGCCTTTGTAGGAGAAGATTCAGCGACGGAATTTAAGAGCTGTGTGACGACATCGACCTTGTAAGGTATGCACATCGGTGGTCTGAGATGGCTATGACATGTAAAGCGAATGGGTAAAATACTCCGGCTTAGGAATAACGCAGTAAGGAAGACCCACCTTGTGTGCACACAAGTAGGAGGGGATCTCAACTGACTTAGGGCGAGCATCTGACAGCAGTTATCTAGGAATTGGACCAATTGGTGGGGTTTATTAAATGAGGCCCAGATTCACCCCGAGTTGTACCGCCACTTAAGTAAATAAGTGCGTCTTAGGATAGATACTTATTATAATAGTTCGACTGCCATTCTTATTTCTTTTGAGTGATGTGTCCGACAATTCCACTAGCTGAAGTTAGCACGAGTTTGATGGACGGTTGACAACTGGTTTATTTACAATAACATTCTCGATTATATTTATACGTCGAAAGTTTGCTCCCAGCCTCGTTCGGTATCCGACTCAATATAAGACAAGATCAAGCTATCTTGAAATATTTCGAAAAATAATTTCGTCACATTTCACAGGCTAAGGTTAGTAGTCCAGAGAGTACTCCAATGAGATTGAAATTAACATCACGAATTCAGGCTGCTGAAACTAGCTTCTTCATTATTTTTCTGGAAAGACCGCAAAATACTAAATTATGACCAGTTCATAACAGATCAATTCACACTTCGATGAAGTGTTGCTATGTGTAGACTAAACAGTTGGTTGAACCAAGTAAGATATTTCTCTAGATCCCATTAGTATATACAAGTACATATCTGACACTGCAGTATCTTTTCTGAAAATTAGAATTTAGTACTTTAAATTGTTTGTTCGTATGTAGGAATGAGGTTCTCGGGGTGCACTAAATCTGTTCTCTAATCCTGAGACCCTCATCCTGCCTAAACCGTTCTGAGAAATCCAAAGTCCCCATAGTGTCTCAGCATGAAATATTTCGATTTCCTAGGCTTTGGCACACACAAACACAATAAAACAAACAGAGTCACACATACGAATGACGTCTAAAATATTGTAATAAATTCAAAGTGGCGGAATCCTTTTCTCCTGTTCCTTTTGTTCATTCATTTATTCTATTTGCTATTTGCACAATAATTTTTTATTGTTTGCTTTGGCATTTGGCACTTGAATAGATTTTGTGGCTGAAAATTTATTTCCCTCCTGGACGAGGAGTTTCTGGATTTGCTGGTTCGAGTTTTGGGTATGAGGCGCTCTTTAGACTACCAACTGACGATGTCGACTTGGATTGGGGCGAGGGTCTTCTTCCTTAAGACGTTTTCCGCTCGGAATATTAATGGGCAGGGAAGTGCTATTTTTTTTGTCGCTCTCTTCTTCTTCTTCATTGGAAGTGGTTAAAAAGGATTCATGGACATTTGTGTAGAGAAACAAGAGGAATGAGAGATTTTTTGTTTTTTTTTTTTTTTTTTTTTTTGCGTCCTTAAGAAGCATTTTGGTGAAGAGACTTCCTCTATTGCATTTTGTCATTGAGGATAATGCGGCTTCAAGTGCGGATGGGGATAAATTCTCACTTGGACGGGAATAATGGATAGCGAGTTAAGATGAGAAGGAGGAGGAAATTTCTCAAAACCAATTTATTTGGCAATGGTTCCTTTCGTTGTGGAAGTATCGGGCAAAAGCTGTTTAGTGATGGGAGGAGAAAGTTGCAAGTTGGGTTATTTTTCTTTTTTTTTCGGGAAAACGTTTTAGCAAGATGGCAGTGAGAAAAATTAGTTGGCAAATGGATCCGCCAAGGGAAAATGTAAAAAATTTAAATAAAGAATGATGTCAAGGAGTACTAAGAAGAATACTAAGATCTTAAAATTATTTTCTAGATATCTTATGCTCCAATTATTTTAGACCTAGGTTTCTCTAATTCTCTAAGCTTAGTGTATCGACCTTTTCAAGAAATCTTAATTTCACAAAATTCTGACAACCATCAAGTAATGTACTCCCTCATCTGTGGCATTTGAATTACATTGACACTGAGAAAAAATGTTCATCGATTTTCTGTTTTGTCTTCTTAAGCTTCGCACTTTTCAGTTTTTAGAGTGCACTTATTGTGAAAATGTTCCCTAAATTATGCATGCCAAGCTCGTCCTAAAAATATTTGCTAATCCTAATAGCAGACACGAGTTGTTTATACAAGAACGATTACATGTGTAGATACATTCATCCATACGACATGAGCTTGTATGATGTATAGATAAATTCATGTCTGAATGGTTTATGATTTCATATTTCCTTTTAGGTTGACACAGGCATCTGACGTTTACAATTTCATAAAAAAATTTTTCGTGTGGTTTAACTTTAAGGCAGGCAATACCGCCCACATAGTTGACTTCGCATGCTTTACATTCAGATTGGGTTTCGGGTCATTCACCATATCCTTGGGGGAACACATGTCGTTTCCCTTCAGTGATAAAGGGAGTCCAACGACCTTTTTGTCAACTGAAATTTTCACAAGCACATGGTGGGTGAGGGGTTATAATGCATCAATCTAGTACAAAGGAGTTCAAGGGGCTCCTACATATTTGAGAAGTTGTTCTTCGTATGGTAACGTAACTTAAAAATGTATCTCGCAACTATATTAGTAAATCTGAGCGAACTTAGAACTTAAGTTCTCAATGGGCTCGTACATATTTGAGAAGTTGTTCTTCGTATTGTAACGTAACATGGAAATGTATCTCGCAGCTATATTAGCAAATCTGAGCGAACTAAAATGCTTTCGTTGAGTTACGATTGGCTTGCAGAATATTCTGTGAAACGGATGACTATGTCTGACCGGTAAGACCACCGAACCTTATGACATACGAATAATTGAATGAGAAGTGTCGAATAAACCAATAGTAGCACCCATATAATCGTAAGTTCGTATTGTAAGTGGGTTTCTGGTAATATCCACATGAGGATTTGGTTCCACAGGTTGAATAAACTGCCTGACCACATTAAAATATATTTCTAATGCAATGATCAACAGTAACTCTGACATACAGCCAATCGCTGTATCATAAAAGATTAAGCTTGTACCATTGATTGAAGGAGGATCTACGATTGGAATTTTGTATTTCCTAGAAAAGAGGACAAAATCAGTTTTATGGGAGTTTACTCCCAATATACAGCGATATGCTCCACGGTTTAATCTGTTACGATTTAGATGTAAGAGTATTGAATGGTATTTATCTAGCACCCAGTTTCAGGTATATCAGCACTTTATTGACCACTTACTACTAGTGTTGGAGATCGTCTTGCAGGTACCTCGGTTGACACCTCTTTTAACAGAAGCCCTACTACTATACTTTGGAATGTATTATCTCGCATAAGACTGATCAACCCCTCAAGTGAGTCGTCTACTTGCAGAGTTGACAGCGAAGTTGTGATTGCGGATGTGTTGACGTTGTTAAAGGCATTTTCTATGTCCAGGCATGTGACCATTGTGTACTCTCATTGTAGGGATCGTTTGATGTGGCTAATCAGTGAATGTAGAGCCATTCTTTATTGAAAACTTGTTGTGCCGTAAACAAAATTCGTGGAACGATATGGATATCAATCCGTCGTTCTAGAGTTCTTAGAAGAAAACATGATAGACTTATAGATCTAAGGTCTTTTGAGTCAACATGAGAACAGATAACGGCCTTGAGAATGAAAATGGCCTTGGGAATGTGGATTATTTTTACCCAGCACCTCATGATATTCATTTGCGTTGATAGGATAGTATCTGCGTACTATCTTTTGTGTGCATCAGCATCGCAGCCCATGATGAGAACAGCTTTTAGCCTCCCAGCTTCCAATACCACCCTTTTTAAATCGTCACCAGGGAGAGGACCCACATGGTCATGGCCAAGATATACCCATTCCAACCAGCACGCATCTTTTTTAGTCTCCCATCCGTAGTCTCCCATCTGTCGGGGTCGCTCACCTTAGGAAGTAAGAATGCTATAAAGCTTAGTAACTACAGGTGTCCCAAGTTCACGATCCACTCCTTCATAATCAGAAAAGCCTGTACCATGTTGTTCTTCTAGTCCTCAATTTAATCTAGAATAAGATTTTGACGCTGCAGGATGTGAGGCTGAGACTTACATCTCTTTTGTAAGCCGTTAGGTTTATTGACGCGAAATCGAATGCAAACAAGTCTTTAGTCCGCGAAAGAGGGTTCAGAAATTTCTTATTGGTCACAATTAGCGCTCGAGCCCTTTAGTTCTTCCAGTTTCGTGACTGTCCAGTCATGAGTTGGAAGTGTAAGTTTACTGAGCCTGATGATCTCCAGAATGTTTTATGGGAAGAGGGTTTGGCTGGAATCCAGGTGCGGATTCTAGGTCTACCAAGTATATCCTTCAAAGCCACAACTCCGAACTTAGCACCCGACCAAACCTCTTTTAATCCACCTTTAGCTTTTGTATAAAGATCGAGAGATCATTTGTCGGCGCAAAGGATAAGGTTGACGTGGTCTTGGTACCAGCTAGCGTCAGTTGTGGTGGAATTTGGTACGGAGTTTTCCCGCGTGATAGTCAAGAAGTAGCTTAAGCTTGACCAGCTGCCACTGTTCAAGTAAAATTGATCCACTGATGTAGCTTTTAGCGATCACTACGTTCGATTTTTCGGCTTGGAGAAGTCTTTCAACGTTTTGGGAGCAGTGGCTAATCTGTCTACTAGGATGCTCTTAACCCACATAATCTTGTTCCTCATGTCTGCAGTTCTGTGCCCCCGCCCGAATATCAAGACATCAGCCATCAATGACTTTGTCTTATAAAAAGCAGAGGCAGAGCAAAGTATAAGTCTTATCGTAACGGTTTTTAGATGACGACAATGAAAATTGATACAATTTGACCAGTTAAAAGCGACCGGTCATAGGTTTTGTTGACGGCAGGACCACCAATGTGCCTACCATGACTTAAATCCCGGTATCATGGAGGTCAGGAGCCTTTCGGATCTCGGTCCAGGCCTGACTTGTTGAGGTGGACATCCCTTGTTTTGTCTGTGGTTTAAATCGAAATTTCGGGAAGGAGTCCACGCTGAGCCCAAAGGACGTTCTATCCGCATTGCTCTCCACCTTTAGAATGGTTCCAAGGGTTTTCCTTATTCGTGAGTATTTCGTCGTTTTATGTAAAACACCCTTTCGACTTTGATTCGTCTTTTGAGGGAGGAATTTTAGTACCTGCAGGAAGACCATGGCCTGTCACAAACTTTCTGCTGCTAGGAGTGGAGCAAGTGGTAAGACTATGGCTAACCATAGTATTGCGACTCCTTAAGAGTCCAGGGATCAATGCTTGCTCCGATTTTGTTCTGCATATTTATTAATGACTTGCCACCAATATGCAAACAAAGCAATGTACATCTTTACGCATATGAAATACAGATTAATCCTTCAAATCCTTTCTCAAAACTTAACGAGCCAGCAATATTTTTAAATGAGGACTTATGACAAATTCATACGTCATAACCCGATTAAATCACAAATAGTTCGGATCTCCAACATATGGAGATGGCTTGCAGATAAAAAAATATACGTTGCCGAGGTTGCAGCTAGACTTACGCTATAAATTAATCACGTACAACCATACAATCAAAATAGATTGCCGTATTTCTGGGTGTTTCTATTAGCTGTGGGTAACTGTCTAACTGAAAACACGTCGTAAGATTACATTATCCTGCATATAATGTAGGATGTAGTTTATACTTAGTCCTACCATACATTCCATTACACAATTTCCAGCGCTTAAAACTTTTAATCGGGTTATTACTCGCTTTGGCGAATTGTCTGGAGTAGAAGACAGGCCAAGAAGTGGTCGTAGTGTGTGAAAGAATTCGGAGAAATCCCCTTTGGAAGCAGAAGATCATGTCCAAGGAATTGGATATATCAACCAGAACCATGTCTAAGCTAATTCGGGATGATCAGCCTATCGTCGGTCCGCGGATCATCTTCTAATTCCTCAACTAAAAAAAAATTAGGCCGGAAAAATGCAAGCGACTTTTAAAGTGGCACGCGGACAATGGCTATGAAAACATTCTGTTTACGGATGAGATAACTTTTACCGTGGAGTAAGTTGTTAACAAACACGGTTTACCAAGAATATGAGTTAGAGTGTATTGTGAAGGGTTTGAATAATACCCTTTTTAATGGATACAGATGGATCTTCCAACAGGACTCTGCTTCAATACACAAATCCAAAACCACGCAGGAGTAGCAGAGAGTCAATATTCCTGGCCTTATAGCAGTAGAAGATTGGCCATCCGGGAGTCCAAATCTGAATCCATTGGATTATGGTTTTTGGTAAGAATTGGAAAATATGGCCTGCAATATAACATCATTAACCAGAGCAGTTTCCACGATATCCATAGAAACCGTACGTGCCGCTATAGCTTAATGGCCACAGAGTTTGGAAGCTTGGCAATAGGCAGTCATTTTGAGTCAATCTAATTCTTTTTAATAATTAATATTCTGGGCTATTAACTATTTTTTTTTTTTTTTTATATCGTTTCATAGTTGTAACAGAATTTATGGCAGGACTACGTACAATTCACTTGATCATATATCACAAGGAAAACTTCAGAGCTTGCATAAATACGATAAAAGGGTTTTAGATTTAAGGAGTTTTATATTCTCACACAGAATTATCATATTTATAAGCAATGTCCGTCATACCTGTTCACGTATTTTATGCGGTCTACCAGGACGTTAAATCCTGTCCGTTGTCGTAATAGATATCTTAGTTCCTTTCTTTTATTATTTGCCCACACTGTACGTCTATGGAATTTGCTGCCTCAACGAATCCATGTTGTCTCTCACACTACAAATTTCAGAAATAAAATGCATCATATTTATCTTCTTCTTCCCATCACATTTAATTCGTTTACCCATCTCTTAATACCTTTCTTTGATCAGAATTTCTCTTAACATTTAACATCCTCAATATGTATAAAATGAATTGTATTTTGAACTTTACTTATTTTATAAATAAATGATATGAACTGAAATGAAAAATGAATAATCTTCAGAATAGGAATCTGTGATAAGTCGGCCTCTAACCAAAAATATTTTATCCTAAGAACCTGCATCCAGGGACGTGAAGATGCAGAGCAGTCCCCTTTTTCGAAAAAAAAAAACAAACCTCCCTGATGAAAATCTTCATCAAGATAATTGTGTGCATCTAAAAATCAGTATGCCATACACACATATCTTTCTCTATTCAGGCAGGCAATATTCATGTAGTTCTCCTTATTAGATCGGGTAGATACTGATTTAATTTTTAATTACATTTACCTTGAAACTTTTTCACTTCACGTATATCTCTTAACCCAGTCAACATCCCCTAATCAATTTTAAATAAGCAGCACACACATTGAGCGTCCAAAATCAACCCTTCAAAAGCTAACTTTGATGGTAAGCTTAGATATAATTAAGGACATGCTATTGGAGTCATTTCTATAGGTGGGCTCAAAAAAACAAAGGAAAAACAAAAAGAAAATAGTGAATGACATCCTCTTGTTCTGAAATTTAACGCGCCAAATACGTACGGGTGAACGCTCAAACGTGTCCCTGAACTTTCCAAATGCAAAACTAGATTAAAGGATTTCTACATTCAACATCTAATTTAACCCTCGCCCCAATTCGGTTCGTAGGTTCCATCTCTATGGCCCACTCCGACGTCTCTGATCCTGACACTTGCCTCGATATTTCTGGTCCGAGCTGGTTTGGGCCCACCGCCAGGATGGGACCATGTTTTTCGTTTTTCTTTTCTCCTTTTATTTTGTCAAGGATTAAAAATTTTTTTTTTTTTTTTTTAAGAAAATTTGTATTCAAAAAATGAAACATTTTTCGGCTTAGTTGCGCATTGGTTGTAGTGGTGATGATGCTGGCAGTAGTGTGCCATCATTAGAAGAGAGCACGTTGAAATTCTTTTTCATTTCGCCTTCTTCCTTTCTCTCGCCACGTTCTGTGTTTTATAATTTCAATTTTTTTTTTTTTTTCTTTTTTTAGTTTCATCTAGAGGATTTTATTCCGTGGAACAGCATCCCAATGGGGACCTTGCTCTAGAGATACTTGTTTTCATACATTGATGGCTGCCAAGGCAGATGGAACCGGGGGGGTAGCCATTTAGGAATCGTGCAGAAAATAACACGACTTTGATACAGACATAAATATTTTTGTCTCAAGTGGCACGGTAATTATAAAAAAAAAAAAAAAAAATTGAAAAATAGTGAGACTTTGCTTCAGAATTTTGTATTTTTTTTTTTATTCGAGTCGCCATGGGTAGGTAGAAGGAGTATCTAACTTCATTTAGACGCCAGTGTATCATCCTCTGTGAAGGTGTTTCAAACAAAAGTTTAATTTTCACAAAATGAGTGCCATGTTTGTATAGGTAAGTGTATTTATTATTAAAGGAGAGAGCAGAAATTTTCAATGGACTATGGATTAAAGATGACAAGCTTTAAACAGTAGAAAAGCGTAGTAGCTTTCGAAGATTAAACCTTAAAGGTTAACGAAACGGCTCATTTAAAATTGCTAATGAAGAAACCTAAGAGTGCTTAAATCAGATTTGACAACTTGTTTTACTATATTATTGATCTTCTTCTTCTCTTCTTCTTCTCTTATCCTTGGTATTTTCCTCGACGTTGAGGATTCTTCGGTTAACGCAACTTTTGAAGGCATGTGTAACTTACGAATCAATCATTTTGCAGATAGAAGCAATGCAAGTGAATTGAACCCTGATTGCGGATGCTAACTGCGGATGCTAACTGCGGATGCTAACTGCGGATGCTATATGACGGCGAGGTCTTTTCTCCACTTCTATGGTTCATGTTAATCGACTTATTACTAAACTCTCTCAATAGTTCCAACATCTACGATCCTGGCATATGCAGATGATATAGATGTAGTGTCTGACGGATCATGCCTAGGCACTTTCTGCTCTAAAGCACAGACAACCATGTCAGCGATCGACGACCCTCTTTCTTAAGCTCAGCTTGGAAACAAACCAGTCTGAGTTGAGACCAACTTCGGTCTGATGTCAGCCATAGTTTTTTTTTTTTTTTTTTTTTCTTAATATAAAATGGGCGCTGAATTACCGCCTTCTGGGGTTTTTTGGGCTATTTTGCTTTCTTTTTTTGACAGCTCGAGAACGGTGGTGTCTTTTCCCTAATCCTCGTGACTCATTGAAACTAAAGAAATTTGAAAAATCGAGATAAGCGTTAATTTGAAATAAATAACACATGGGCTGAAAAGTCAGTGCCGTTTTATAGTAAAACAAAAAATTTTTGCAAAATTCAACTTTATTTATCAATATAGTTGCCTTCGAGGGCGATACACTGATTGAAACGATTTTTCAATCTTTTGATACCAGTTTTGTAGTACGATTTCGGTTTAGCCTCAAAATAGGCCTCTGCTTCGGCGATTACTTCTTCATCGGTCTTAAATCTCTTTCCGGCGAGCATTTCTTTTGAGGTCGGCGAACAGGAAATAGTCGCTGGGGGATAAATCTGAGGAATAGGGTGGGTGGGGAAGCGATTCGTAACCGAATTCATTCAATTTTGCCATCGTTTTTATCGACTTGTTACACGGTGCATTGTCTTGATGAAACAGCACTTCCTTTATCTTCAAATGCGGCCCTTTTTCTGCGATTTCTTCCTTCAAACGCTCTAACAACGCAATGTAATAGCCGCTGTTGATAGTCTGTCCCTTTTGGAGATAGTCGATGAAAATTATTCCATGTGTATCCCAATATACGGATGCCATAACCTTGCCAGCCGACTGTTGAGTTTTTGGTCCTTTTAGACGAGGTTCGTCGCCTGCTCGCCACTCAGCTGACTGCCGACTTGACTCTGGTGTGAAGTGATGGAGCCAAGATTCATCCATTGTCACATACCGACGCAAAAATTTGGCTTTATTGCGGTTGAACAGCTTTAAACACTCCTCTGAATCATCAACACGTTGTTGTTTTTGGTCGACTGTGAGCAAACGTGGCACCTACTTTAAACAGACTTTTCTCATGTCCAAATATTCGTGTATAATATATCCAACACGCTCTTTTGATATCTTCAGAGCCTCAGCTATCTCGATCAACTTCACTTTACGGTCATTCGTAATCATTTTGTGGACTTTTTTGATGTTTTCATCTGAAACAGCCTCTTTTGGACGTCCACTGCGTGCATCATCTTCGGTGCTTGTATGACCACTTTTAAATTTTTCAATCCAATCCAATCAATTTTTCATTGCACAAAAAGCAATGATAAATCAACACCCGAAATTGCTTTGAATCCATTTTTTTTCACAAAAACAAAAGTTGCTTCACTCACAGCGCTATATCTCAAGAAATAATCGTCCGACAGCTGTCAAATTTATACACGTATCTTTTGAAGGTTGGTACTAACTGAAAATGGTATGGATTTAATTCAAGTGGTGCCCTTTCTTAGAATCGCCGCGGCCCATGTACTATACTAAAAAGTAATATTTTTAGGGGTTGACAATGCTATGCAATTTAGTGATGGTTTTTATTTCCACAGCTTTATCAATGGGTTGCCGTTGCCAAATGGTCTAGTAAATTTTATAAAGGAGCCCATTAGGCCCGTGTCGGGAAGTTGTTTAGACCAGGGGCGTTTCAAAAATATTGGCCTTTTAAAATTTGAACACGTCATTTTTGATCTAAGTATTACTGACCATTCTATGACTGGTCTCTTATTTAACATTTCACATTGCAAGGTTACTCAAATTACAGAACCTATACACGAAAAAATAAAAATAGATTCTCAGAAGGAAAGGGTTGTGTCACGAATTTTGGGAGAATGTCTATGCAGTAATGTATCTATTGCCTATACCACTTTCATTGTCACGCTTAATAAACACATTTTAAATTATTCCTCTCTAGAGTCTATAAATAAATCTGTGAAAAGGCTTAAACCGTGGATATTCAACTCTTTGGTAAAAAAATAAACTTCGAATAAAATGCAAAAGATACCCATAAAACTGTGCTTAGAGTTAAAAAAAAACTGCCAAAGGAAATCTAAGAAATGAATGGAAAATAGTCAATAGCATACTCAATAAAAATACGGCCAAAAATAAGTCTATTGTTTTATGTATTACGTGAAATTGCAGATGCTTTTAATAGCTATTTTTCTAATATACGACGCAGCCAACAACAAGATCAAATTGTCCAGAGTTGTTCCCATTGTCCAGGTATTTACAAAAAACATTGTTCCAGGCAAGAGAGTAGTTTCGTCTTTGAACCAATAGCCCTGTTAGAGATATTAAAATCGATTGGTAGCTTAAATAAATCTAATTCGTGTGGTGCTGATGGTATTAATAATGTCGTCCTTAAAAGAATCGAATGTTTTGCATCCCAATTTTGTTGACGTAACTACTAATTTGGGTAACAAAAAAATAAAAAATAGATAACTCTCCGCTGTTGACCTTATAAATTATGTTGTTGGACGAATCTATGCTGGACTGCGTAAAATCTGGCTTTCTTCTTACTTCACGCCTGTAGGCACTAAACTCAGACTAGTAAAGACGCTATTTCTGCCAATAATTTACTACTCTGCTGTTGTTTATTGCAAGCTTGATTCCCTTTCGCAACATAAGTTACTTGTAGCCTTTAATGACATGATAAAATATGTTTACGGACTTTTTCGATACCACCACACCTCACTTTACCATAACTCTGTTCTTGGCTGTACCCTCAAACAATTTCTCGACCTTAGATGTTTTGTGTTCATGCACAGAATTATAAAAAATGAATCCCCTGCATATCTGTTTGATAAGATTAGATTTTCTCAGTCTACCAGAACATATAAGATCACCATACCCTCATATATATACCTACTTGAATTTCAAGCGCCTCTTCTTCATCCTCGCTACCAGGCTATGAAACACACTTTCTCTAACGACTAAACAGGCAAAGGGAGCTACATTGTTCTGAAATTTAACCCTGAAACACCTTAAGCAATAGCAACAAATACTTTTATACTTTTCTTCTCTTCTACTCTACGTTTCTATTATATTTTTCTTCTTATTTTCCTTATCTTATTCTATCTTTCTTTTCATAACTTTTCCGCCTACCTGCCCCTCTTTGTCATCCCTAGTTCTACCGTATTTTTATATCCTTTTCTTGGCCTTTTTGCCTTTATTTAAATTTTGTTATTTAACACTAATTGTGAATAATTTACATTATTTTATCGACTTACTTCTTCTGAAATTAATTGTAATTTATGTATTATGAAAGACTCTGTTTGTCTTATTATACTATCCAATCTACATAATAAAAATTGAATTGAATTGAACAGAGATCTAACGCCACCATACACGAAGCCTTAGTAACAAAGATCGGCTAACTCTTCGATTCTACAAAAATTTCCCCGGTGCATGACTATGCACATTGTACAAGCATTGCCGAGAGGATCTAGGACTTATTTCATGGAGAACACTACATTACATCGTGCTTTAGAATGAATTTAGTCATGATGCAGGTTTTAATCGAGCTTTCGCTCGGTTGCCTAGAGCCAAGGCCTTTTACTTCTCTTTGTTGTTTCTTTTGGCCGCTGAAGTAACCGCAATAGAAGGTGTCATAGTTTTCCATTTTTAAATCCATATCAAGGGTCAAGAGTCAGGATGCATAGCCAAAAGTTCTGGTGTGCTGTTTGCAACTTCGCACTACATGTGTAGTGTTTTACGTGATCGGGCAGGTAATATGACGATAGAACTTGCAACCCTGAGAGCCAGATCCATCAGACGATAATGCTAGTAGTTCACTCTATTGGTCTTTGCGAGCCGTTGAATCGCTTGAAAATCCTTCGTCACGATCTCTTTCTGGACAGCTTGACTAGGTGCTGGAAAACTCTCTCTCGAATGAGATCATTGTTGGATCTACCTCTGAAGTAACTCCATCAAACCGTGATTTGATTACATTTAAGCTTATCCAGCTTTGATTATCCACATCAGAGTGTTAATTTGAATAATTAGGCAAATAAAGTGTGGAATGTTTTTTTAAGAGTTTGAAAACTTTAAATAATAATATTGGGTCTATAACTCTTAGCGGTTTGCTAAGAGATGGCGTAACTTGTATTATTCCATTGGAACATGTGTTGGAAAGCTACTGTCATTGTACGTCATTTCAGTATATGTTATTCATTTGAAGCGTAAGCAACAATAATTTTTTTTCATTCAAATATGTCGAACTTTGTGCCTGAAAAAGTGTTTTTGCGGGGAGTTCTTCTTCATGAAGAAAACTGCTGCCGAAAGTCATCGTATTTTGGTGGAAGTTTATGGTGAATATGCGCTAGCTGAGCGAACGTGCCAAAAGTGGTTTGCACGATTTAAAAGAGGTGATTTTGGCTTGGAAGACGATGAATGTCCTGAGCAGCCAAAAAAGTTTGAAGATGAAGAACTGGAAGCATTACTCTATGAAGATTGTTAGCAAACACAAGAAGAGCTCGCAGAATCTTCGGGTGTCACTCAAGCAGCCCAGCCTTTGGTGGGATCATCATGGCTTCCATGGTGCGAAGGTAATGCTCTGTATTTGGTGGGATCAGATGGCTGTGATGTACTATGAGCTGCTAAAACCGGGTGAAACCATCAATAGACAACGCTACCGAACACAATTAATCCGTTTGAAGAGAGCAGTAGACGACAAACGCCCGGAATATGCGGCCAGACACGAGGAAATAATTTTCCATCATGACAACGCTCGGCCCCACGTTGCTATTCCGGTTAAGAACTATTTGGAAAACAGTGGGTGGGAAGTCTTACCCCACCCGCCTTATAGCCCAGACCTTGCCCCTTCTGACTACCATTTGTTCCGGTCGAAGCAGAACGCCCTCACTGAAATACGGTTCACATCAGAGCAGAATATCAAAAATTGGCTTGATTCGGCTGCCAGGCCGACGCAGTTCTTTTGGGATGAAATCCACAAATTGCCAGAAAGATGGGAAAAAGTCATAGCTTCAGATGAGCAATACTTTGAATAATACTATTGTACATGTTTTTCTTAAATAAACGTTCAAATTTAAAAAAAAAACCGCACGAATTAAATTACATACCCCATACAAGACAGAAATATTGTTGGAATGAATTTTTTATTATTATAATCTGGTAGATAATTTCATGGCATGTATTTTTTAAATATGATTTCCGGCATATGCCTGCCATGGCTACGAGTTACATGGTCCATTCGATCAGTCTAATTTTAAACTACTTTTTCCAATAAATCTGGCCGTATGGCGTCAATGGTGGTTTGAATATTCACCTATAAGGCTTCAAGAGCTGCTGGTGTGCCAGCATAAACCAATGACTTAACATAGCCCCATAAAACGTTACGAAAAAGCCTTAAGTCGCAGACCACTTCTGGAAATAAAGTTGACACCAAACTGATTTTGCGATAAATTGCGTCGATGTTTAGCTGATTAATTTTTGGAAACAAAAAATCAGTCACCATGGCTCGATAGCGCTCGTAACGAAAAATCAAATTAATGTACTATCATGCTGTAAGTTGGGGAAAATTAAAGAGGGCAGATCATGTACAGCAATGTATGCGCTGCCATAGATTCGGGCACGCCGCAGCTAATTGCAATATGCAATTTAGATGCGTTAAGTGCGATAAGGACCACAAATATGGAGAATGTCCTTTAGGCAACGATAGAGTAGTAGATAGAGGTCAACTCTTTTGTGTACTCTGCAGGAACTCGGGGCATCCTGCCAATTTCAGGGGTTGTCCTAGGTTTTAAGAGCTGAAAAAGAAAGTCCAGGCTCGAAAACAGTTCATCGAAGAAGAGAAGCGTCAAAAGAGTCGTGGTTTCTCTAATTTTGTGGCACCCAATGTATCCTTTGCCCAAATGGTATCTGGAGCAGGTAAGGCCACAATAACAGCAAAAAATACGCCAATGACAGCTGAAAAAGCACCGGAAGCGGATCTGGATTTGAAAGTGATTCTTCTGTCCTTACACGGAAAAATTGATCATTTCCAGAAACAATTAAATGAACAAGCGGCATGGATTGACGTCATCTATTTAACCCTGTTTGACAAGTCTGGCACGCCGATATAATGCCTGCTACGTTGAATGAGATTAATCTGAAGATCCTTGCGTTAAACGTTAACTCACTAATCAGGATCGTGAGAAGGGCCAACCTACAAAATATGTTGTTAAGTGAATGCCCAGATGTGCTTTTGGTTAGTGAAACTAAGCTCAATCTGAATCACAAAATTGGCTACAGTGGCTATAATATATATAGAAGAGACCATCCACATTCCTCACGAGAGGGTGGGGTTGGTATCTTAGTACGTAAAGACATGCGCCATAGGGTCATATATAGCGGGGATTTAATGAGGCCCCGGGTGTTGGAAGCCTGCATCGTATGCATTCCTCTTCATAGTCGAAGGTGAGTGTATGTGGTGTCGCTTTATGCACCTGAAGTACCTAATCCCATTCAATTTATAACTGAGCTCGAAATACCTTTTCGTTGCCTTCAGCCGGAAATCTTAAAGCTAGACATGAGGTATGGGGAAATAATCCGCCAAACACCAGGGGCAACCAGTTATATTACTGTTGGGGTCAAAAAATGATTGAGTGTAGACTTGAACTGTACGCGACGAATATCCCATCCTTCCCGTCAGCCGGTTCTTTCCTGGACTTGGCATTAACAGACAGTAGACTAGAACTGACTAACACGGATCGAATTACAAGGAACTGTTTGCGAGCGTTCGAGTACTATAGTGATCACTAATGCCTTGCCGCCACAATACGGATCCCCAATGAGCAAACGCAGCTGGAGCAGTATGATCAAGCATACTCATACGACTACCGTAGAGTACTGTGGTTGTGCTTCTCCAGAATCTTACAGCGTAATTTACATTTGAGTGGAATTGATCCCCAGACTAACAGAAACTTAACAAACGAAAAAATCGATCGTTATTTACTACCAACGAACTATGGGGCAGACTATCCCTCGGATAGAATACTCCGACGAAAGCCAGATCGAAAAGTACAGAACTCCAACAATCAACGCTTTATACGCACACAAAAGTAGACTGCTCTCGAGGCTTAAGCAGCTGTACAGACAGTTTACTGACAGAAACGACCCGGAAATAAGAACACTAAAGTCACTGATCAAAAACCTAAAACAATTAATCAAAGAAAATTACAATAAGTCTGTAAAACTGTACTGGGGCAATACGATTCGGGCTATAAAATCCAGTAGTCCGAATATGTTCCCGCAGATAAATAAATTGTTCCACAAACAGCAGAAAACAGACAGACACTACTGAGCGTTGGCATAAGTCCAGAGAGTGCCGACTCAGGCGACGGTCTTTTCGTGGTCGAAGACCCACAGGAGAAAGTGGATTTGCTGGGAGCTTTTTTCGAAGCCGTGTATACGGTGAACAATCCAGTTCACTGTAATCACGACATTGACAATAGAGCCTACGTAAGTCACTATTATCTGCGCAACGAACTTCAAAATTGGCGATCCGAGAATCACGATTTCACCGTATTCAGTGAAGAAAACGCGGCAAACGTCATCATCGCCGATGAACGAGCGTCCTCGCATTTATTCGTGCAAAAAGATGAACTCCTGCGCATCTTTGAGTCTCTGAAAAACAAAAAGTCGTCGGGAGTAGACGGTATTTCAAACGTCGTATTAAGACACCTGCCCTTGGAAACAGTGGATATATTTACGACGCTATTCAACAATGCGCTGAAGAATGCATATTATCCGATGCATTGGAAAACAGCTGTGGTACACCCAATCCCGAAAAGGGATAAAGTTAGAACTAACCCTGCTAATCTTTGGTCAATTAGTTTGCTGCCGAAAGTGGTTGATAGAGCGCTGTTAAAGTGGGTTGAGGAAAATAATATAATTCTGGAAAATCACTTTGGTTTTAGGGCGAGGCATGACACTATTCATTCTGCGTCAAATCTGGTCTCCGACATACAATGGGAAAAAGGTAAGAACCAGTGTACACGGGTGCCTGCCTCGTTGACTTTCAGAAGGCCTTCGACACCATATGGCTAGAGGGACTTTTCTATAAGTTGACCAGGATGGGCATGCCGAAACCCCTTCTATATATGATTTACGACATGTTTATGGGAAAGAAGTTCGTTGTTAAATGTAACAATGTTATTTTGAGCAAGACCTTTGAGCAAGACGGCTTACAACGGGGGGCTGTGATTTCTCCGATACTGTTTAACATTTACACAAGTGATCTAGTAGGTTCCCTCAATCATTCCATAGCGTACGCAGACGATTTAGTGGCGTACAGATCAGGTCCAAAAATCGAAGTCATAAACACCCTTTTGCAATGTGACTTCGATGATATTAAGGCGTATTGCGACGATTGGAAATTGGAAATCAATTTTCAAAAGTCAGAAACAATATTGTTTTGAGATGGGCTTCTAGGGATACCAGATATAACTGGCGAAATTTGGTCATCATTGGACAGCACGGACTGCCATTAACGGTGAGAAGCGTAGTGAGATACCTTGGTATCTGGCTCGATAAGTATTTGTATTTTGACAAACATATAGATGCTTGTCTTGCTGGGGCCAAAAAGGCTTTAGCCCTGACAAGAAGGCTATTTCAAAAACAGTCAACTTGTCTCCAGGGTGAAAGTCATACGCTACGTGGCCCTAATCAGGCCAGTCATTGCGTATGTAGCGCCGTAGCAGATGGAAAAGATTCGGGTGTTTGAAAGGCAGTGTCTTAGGATCTGTCTCGGCTTGTACAGAACACCAGAATCTGAGTACAAAAAATACTATCCCAACAAAGTCCTTTACGATGGGGCTAATCTGAATAGGATTGACAATTTCTTGATTAATAGCCTGATCTTTGGGGCTTATTACTCTAATGAAATGTACCACGAGAGCACGCTTCTATCGGGCTTTGTCCCGCCAGAGGCATTTCTCACAATTCTTCGATAAAAATGCTTATTTTCGGCTAGATTCAAATTCTTACACGAGCTGTATTTTATAGACACGTAAACCAAGATCCTTACGTAAAATTTTCTACGTAGTCGAAAGACAAAGACCAACAAGTTGAGAACGGCGACGAATCGACATTACGGGGTCTTCATCAACACTTCGCTTTACAACAGCAATATTCTCTTCGGTACGCACATTTCTTTGTCTGGTTGATAGTTTTGAATCGAGAAGAGTAAATTAGTGCGAAAACGATCAATAACTACACGAATTGCTTGCTTACTAGGCCGATTATTTTGGCCGTAAAATTGACGAAGTGCTCTATAAACTTCACGAACAGAGTTATTTTTTTCAAAATAAATTTTCACAATTTGGAAGCGTTGCTCTGGCGTTAAACGATTCATGATGAATTGCCAAACCTTACTGAAGAGAAATGTTAACACAGTTTGACACTAATAGTTGTTAAACCATAGATAACAACCATCGAAATGAACATCTTTGAATGAAGTAGTAGTAGCGACTTCTTGCGAAATCATTTTCTCAACATAAGGCCCTGTCAACAACTGTTCAGTTTCTGAAGATTCAGTATTTCTGCCTTGAAGGTAGCTGTCTGACTTCTTCTAAAATCACCAGATATTTTTTTATATATTTTTCTAAGGTAGATTCGACTATTTCTTCGATGATATCACGATAATGAATCGGTGGAGAGTGTCTCACTCATTTACTCTATGTGATCTCTCGCTATAATATTTACAATTGTCCTTTAACCCCTTGTTTGCCACGTGGAGCCACCGACATACAGTTTATTTCTTACCGCCCCAGTGAAGAACCACCTATTTAAGATTAAATTAAAAAAAAAAAGAAATATTGTCGTTTGATCTATATCATAAGATACATAATTAAGTAGAATTTAAGCGAAAAATTTATTCTATCCGCAATATCCGTTAATGAAACTCATTGATGAAATTACAGTGTCAGCTTCTGATTCTTCTTCTTTCTGCTTAATACTTTGATATAGATGATAAGAGCTAGGAATACCACTCCTTAAATGAGCTTCCGCTTAAATTGCATTACACACAAACAGATCACATTTCCTGAGTTCAGTATTGACTCAGTGCGTGTACCAAATGGTTGGCCCCAAAATGACGCAGCACCCGCAAACCACTTACCCTAAAAAGCTAAATCACCGTCCAAAGATCCTTAAATAAGATCAGAGTTAGATAGCACGTCTTGTTCATTACAACGTTGTAACTCGATCCCATAAAACAAAATGCATAAAATATGTAGGTATAACAACAACGAACAAAAAAAGAATAAATAAAAAAATCTAATTAAACTTGTATACCAGCTCCCAAGTGACGTATTAAGCATTCAAGATGAAACGTAAAAGATGACTCACAAAATTTCTGTTATCACCTGTGAATAAATTAAACACTAAAAAGGACACGTGGCCTTTAGCGTAAAGAAAGCACCTCCGGAAATACTTGTCCTCCCACTCATCTGTGCCATTATGTCAATTAAATTACATCTCCATTTAAAATCCAAACAATTTCAAGAAGTTCCGACTACCCTAATGCCCGAGAATAAAGTATACGAATAATTTTTCCCTACTTTTTTTATTTTTTCTGTTTTGTACTCATCTTATTGTTCTTTTTTAACAGTTACTCTAATGATTATCTCAGCTGTAAGGAAATTTTCTCTTTCGTTTCACATTCTTCTTCTTCATGTCGCGGAACCTTCATTCTAAGTGTCCTATACATTTTACCCTCAAGTACTGTAATCTGATTTTCTTTTTTCGGTTTTTTTTCTTTGTAAGCACTAAAATTTCTTCCAATTGTCTCACTTCTCTGTTCCATTCATCTTATCGTTTAAAATTAAAAGTAAACAATTCATTGTGCTCATTTTTGCACCCTCTACTCGGGTAGTAACTAGCAATTTACCAGCACCTTGAAGAGGCTGGTAGAGGGTGGCGTCCATTGCCAAAGGTAAGTGATTCATTGCTCTTTTCCATTTACTTCGCTTAAGTTGAAAAATTTATTACCTTTCCAACCACGCGCCCAGTCCAGTTAAGCACACCACCACACCACGGGTAGAGCTGTGCTGCCACAGTCATGTGTCGCACCCCTGCATTCCCAATTTTATTGCTGCAATTTCCCAAGGATTCCTATTCTTCTATGCTTTCATTCAGGCTCTGGTTTTGGTTTGAGTTCTGCTTCTGGTTTCGGTTCCTGGGGCCAGTCGGAGAATACGTTTTCGTGGAAGTTGAAGTGACAAACGTAAAACGGGATAAATTGATCAAAAACAACTGGAATAAAATAAAAAATAGGCAAACACAAGGAATCGAAAGAGAAAGCAAGCAGAAATGAAATGTGAGCTACACAAATGATTACCTAATTTATCTGAGCAATTGGATGGGGGTGATCTATATAGGGAGGGATTGCTACCATATCTCAAAGCGTCAAATCTATGTATTCACAACTCCCTTCAAAATCTCAAACGATGTGTATCATTTAGATAAATTAATAAAACTCACATTTAGTGAGAATAGTGATGGGCAAATACCCAGTATATACCATTTTAGGGGTAAATAATTTTTTACTCACATGCAAATTACTTTAAATCAATAAAAAGAATTTATTTTATTTATTCTTAGCCTTTATTTAAGTGAACAAAAAAAATTCATTATTATACAATAAAATACTTTTTTAATAAAAATTATTCTGACTCACTGTAATCGCTTAGTAGAGGGTTTTTCCAATAGGGACTTGGCAACTTTGAATTTAATTTGTGAACGCACTCTTTCACTATTCATCAAACGATCACTGTCAATTTATTCAGTAAACTCAACATTTTCATCATGGTAAAGTACACTAAGGAGCAACGTCTGCAAATTATAAAAATTTTCTACAGATATTCGGAGTCTGTGACTGCAACTTTAAGAGCGTTAACTCCAATTTTCGGTCGTTATTCTCGCCCTAGTAAATAGGCAATTACAAGTTTAGTGCAAAAATTTGAGTCTACATATTCGTTGTGTGATGTTGCCGTGTCAGTGAGATAACGGGTTGGTCGAAGTGTCGAAAATATCGCTGCCGTTCACACGTCCGTAGCAAACATTCCAAATCAGTCAATTCCACGGCGTTCTCAAGAATTAGGCATCGCTCAGACCACATTATGGCGTATTTTGCGTAAGGATCTTGGTTTACACCCATACAAGATCAAGCTGACTTAAGAATTAAAGCCGATGGACCATTTGAAGCGACGTACGTTCTCCGATTGGGTTCTGGAGAAGATGCGCCGATGAATGATGAATTTCATCGCAAAATCATCTTCAGTGACGAAGCTCATTTTTGGCTCAATGGGTTCGTCAATAAGCAAAATATGCGTTATTGGTTGGGTGAAAGCCCACATGTGCTTCATGAATCACCACCTCATTTACTAAAAATAACTGTTTTTTGCGGTTTGCATGCTGGCCGGGCCATATTTTTTCGTCAACGATAACGATCGTCACGTTACTGTGAATGGTCAGCGTTATCGCGCCATGATCACCGATTATTTTTGGCACGAATTGGAAGATATGGACTTGGACGACATGTGGTTTCAACAGGATGGTACCACAAGCCACACAGCATACGCTACAATCGATTTATTAAAGAGTAAGTATGGTGAGCGTGTTATCTCAAGACATGGGCCAGTTGATTGGCCGCCTCGTTCGTGCGTTTTAACGCCGCTTGACTATTTTCTGTGGAGCTACGTTAAGTCATTGGTTTATGCTAACACGCCTACGACGTTGGAAGAGCTCAGAGCCAACATTGAACGCGAAATAGCGGCCGTTTCGGCCGAAATGTGTGGCCGAGTCGTTGAAAATTGGGTCCAACGAATCGACCGCTGCAAATGTGCCCGCGGTAGCCATATGAACGAAGTCGAGTTTCATTCATAAGTGTTTTGATTGTACTTCAAACCAATAATAAAGTTTTTGAAATATCTCAAATGGTTTGCCTTTTATTTAAAAAAAAAATTGTCAAATCGTTATTGGAAAAGCCGATATATTAACGTTGACCTATCCAAAGAGATGGGTTCCTCCGATTCAGTTTTGTTTTTTTTTTTTTTTTTTTGATGTGCTGGGTAGTTCAATATTCCAGTTTTGAGATATACATGTGAGTTTTCCGGCCCTTTCAACAGTAAGACGGGTTTCGTTTTTTACTATGTATCCAGCTAAATTTACCAAACGCTTTTTCCGTGGCTGCTGAAGTTACAGGTGCTGATAAAATTCATGCTGCAATTTTGCTAAAATTTTTGCTTGCAGAAAGACCTTTCCACCCTATTAAGGGTTCTATTGACGACGCGCTTGAGCAATGGAATTTTTTTGCCCAAATACCTTCCTTGGATCTATACATGGCTAAATCAGACATAATATCCAGTCCCATACTTTTCGATACTTCATAAATAAATTCCATCGACGTGACTTGATCCGAACCATTTAAAAAGCAACCTCGGTTTGATGGGTCAAGAAGGGTCTAAATTTTTCTAAAAGTTAATCACTTTCCGAAGCATCTCGAATTGTCGTTTTCTCTGTTTCTAACAACTTGATTGCCGAATTAAGTAGTTCCTCAAGAACTTGATGGACCTTGTGAATCAAGCATTTATCTGACTCAAATTTTGTAGTGCAGAGAACAACTGGTTTGATTAAATCTATTAATTGCTGAATTTCCTTCCAGAACGGTTCTTCATTTATCAGAGTGGTTTTTATTTCCGTTTAAAAAGAAGAAGTCTCATTAGCCGCTAATTTTTGAAGACTGACTTTGTTGCTGAAAAGGCTTTCTAGGAAAAATATGTAGCTCCCCCATCGAGTTTTACACGAAAGTGCCAGTGAAATGGTTACTCCTTTTTCTTTGTTGATTTTGTTGTTAGAACCTGCCTGCTTTTAATTGTCATCACGATGGTTACTGCTTTTTCCAGATTGTTGAATCTTTGGGAAATAGAGAAAATGATTATTCCCCACATTCTATACAAGCCATTTACAAGGATGCTATACCGGAAAATGAAGTAACCCCGAAACGTAGAAAGACTGAACATCTTTTTGGAAAATGCGCAAGGACGCAACTTGACTTGACGAAGAATACTCCCAGGCTTTTTTTCTACCATTGAATTCAATTGATATCAAAATCCTAAAGGCTTTTGATGGAATCAGCCTCGAAGCTAATCAGAGAAACCAATTGGAGAAATTGTTGAAGGCAAATGAGTATGTGTTCAATACAGCAAGCACGGTCACTCCGTTTGCAAAGCATCGGATCAACACCGGAAGCAGCGATTCAATCTCATTGCCACCTTATAGACTTGCGCCCCCAAAAAGAGATCAGCTCAGGCAAGAGATACGGACAATGCTCGAGGACGATATAATTGAGGAATGTGAATCCCCATGGGCTGCACCAGTGGTAATGGTCCCCAAAAAAGACGGAGGGGTACGAATTTGTGTTGACTATCGCCAGCTAAACTCGATAACCATTCCTGATAGATACCCGATGACAAGAATTGATGATCTACTCCACCAAGCAAAAAGCACTAACTTCAAGTCAACTTTAGATCTATAAGCCGGATATTGGCATATACGGGTACATGAAGACGATCAAGCCAAGACAGCATTCATTACTCCTTTTGGCTTGTACCAATGAGAAAAGCGACCTTTCAGAGGCTAATTGACCGATTTATTTTATTTGGACGATATCATTGTTTGCTCCCCGACGTTTAACCAACATATTGATGACTCGGAAAAGTTTTTGTTAGGCTAAAAAGTTCGAGCTTCGCGTGAGCAGAGACAGATGCCGATGCGAAAAGGTGAAATACTTGGGCCACCTCTTAAATTCCAGTGGCATAAGTATAGACCCAGAAAAAATAATAGCAATCAAAAGCCGGCCCGAGCCAAAAAACGTCAGACAGGTGCTTTCTTTCCTTCAAACTTGTTCTTGGTACCGACGATTCATACCTAATTTTGCCGATATATCAAAGCCATTAAGCCAGCTTACTAAGATGAGAGTGGATTGGTCTTGGTCTGAGACACAACAAAAGGCCTTCGCTACACTTAAGGACCTCCTGATAACCGCACCAATTCTTAAACAAGCCAACCCAATGTTACCTTTTTTCCTCAAGATAGACGCTAGGAACTACGCGTTAGGGGCAGTTTTACTCAAGGGAGAGGGAGCTGACGCCCAATTGAATATGATAGTAGGTTGTTGAGTGATAGCGAAAAAAACTACTCCACTACGGCGCGAGAAGCTTTGCGGGCAACTTTGAAGTTTCGAGGACAAGTCGAAGGATCAGAAGTAACCTTAATTACCGATCAACAGCCTTTAAAATGGCTCATGACTCTCAAGTACCCAACGGGTAGACGGTAGTGGGCCCTTCAGCTCCAGCCATTTAACATTCAAATCCAATATAAACCAGGACGTACCAACGTTGTCGCAGATACACTTTCAAGACCCCTTTGCCAAGAAGACCATAAAGAAAATTGTGAAATTTGTTCATATTAAGTTGATATGCCGAGGAAGGGATCTATAGAGCTACGTGCATCTCAACTCCAAGATCCAAAGCTTAGAACTATTATTGAGTCATTGGAAACCTCGGACGAAGACTTCATCCGATGGTCGAAACGCGGATATCTTCTAAATGATGGTGTTTTGTACTGTTACAATGACAGTAATGCAGATAATGAAGATGCTCAGCTGGTAATTCCAGAAAAAGAACGGGGATATATTCTTCAAACATACCACAACGACCCTACTGCCGGCCATTACGGAGTAGAACACACCATAGCTAAAATCGCTAGCAGATATTTTTGGCCAGGTATACGATCGGACATAGCCATCCATATTAAAAATTGCACTGAGTGTCAACGTTACAAGATCAACAACCTAAAGCCGTCAGGACTTCTCCAAACAATTCCAAGTAGTCAAAGTTTCGAGATCATTGCAATCGATTTGGTTGGACCGCTCCCAATGGATACCAATGGATCCAGATGGATACCAATGGATTTTCATTGTAGAAGACATAACTAGTAGATGGATTCTGGATTCTTCAAATTAAAAGAAGCCACCGCTGAAGCCTGCGCAAAAAATGCTGACAGATGAAATCTTTTTTCGATATGGACTTCCAAGACGTTTAATCAGTGATAATGGTGTCCAATTCATATCTGCTATCATGCAAAAACTGACGTTTTGCTTTAGCATTCAACCCACTTATACTCCAGTATACCATCCACAAGCCAATCCAGTGGAAAAAAAAATAGAGACCTTAAGACTCAACTCTCTATTCTCGTAGGGAAAGATCATTCTTCATGGTCGCAGAACCTTGCAGCTATAAGATTTGCCATGAACACTTCATTATGTCACAGCACGGGTTACTTTGCAGCTTACTTAACTTTTGGCCGAGAACTTCGCACTTTGGATGATGTCCAGCATGATTTCAAGACGATAGTTGAATCCGAAAATTTTGTCTCGCAAATTACGCCATACTTAAAATCTCTAGCTGAAACACGCAAAACCGTCAAAAGAAGCAGAAATACAACAATAAGATCGAAACAAGAAGTATGCTGACAAAAACCGACGACAACAACCCCCACTAGATGTAGGTAGTAGAGTATTGGTTACTACCCACATTCTAAGCAACGCTTCAAAAGGTATCAGTTCCAAATTTCTTCCGAAAAGAGACGGTCCATACATCATTACCAGGAAAATCGGTTCCTGCAGTTATGAAGTTGCCAATGAAGATGAACTGCTAATCCCACTTGGTATTTTTCATTCCTCCAATATAACTCAATTCCTAGTTGGCAAAAACACCACACCACTGATGACCCTAAGAAGGCGAGGACGACCCAAGAAGACACCATAAATATTGACACAACTCCGAGGCGTTCATCGTGTCAAAGGGGGAGAATGAAGCAGAGCTTTATTTAATGTTTGCATTAAACTATAAATTGTAAAGGATTAAATTTTTTAAATAAATATATTGCCAACTTTTGCTTAGTTACCCTATATTAAAGTTTTTGTACACTTCCGTAAAAGCCTAATATCAGCTGTTTGACCATGTGTAAAAGCTCTTTTTTGTGGTTGCGTGACAGAGTACAAAAGCCCACAGCAGTCAGCTTATCGGAGCATCGGAAGAAGACACTCTAAGGTGAGTTCCTAGGAGGTCTCTTTTTTCGTTCGCCCGCTGACTGGCAATTTGGTTATTATAGAACGAACTGTGCGATTTCCCGGGTCTTCCTTCTTCTTAAGTTTGATTAAGTTTTTTTTTTTTTTTTTAAGCAAGTACGCATTTTTTTTTTGGTTTTCTTTTTCACTTCTTCTTCCGTCGTAATAAAAAACACAGAAAAAACGAACCAGATTGTTTTCTTGATTCTCTTTTCATCGAGGGAACTACTTTTGGCTAAGAAAACATTCCTGTATTGAAGAGTCTCGCTCTACACCTCCATAATGAATGCTCAACTAACGATAAAAGTGAACCGCTTACGTAAATAGCTCTTGCTAGCATCTTGTTTAAGGATTCCTTAAATTGAATAATTAGTAAACCAATATTATTATTTAAATAAAATATCTTAATAATAATAAAAATAAGAGGATAATACTAACCTTTTTAGTTTTTGATATTGATGATCAGCTTGATCACCTGATCACCTTGATTGCTCTCAAGCAGAGTATTAAAGATATCACTACTTTCGGCATCGCTTGATATTTCTTTGCCAAAATATTTTTCCACATCCTTTTCACTATTTTTAAAGACTTTTATATCCCTATTGTTTTCCCTATTTCCCGTTCTCAATTCATTTTTATAGGTGTTAACATAAAGCCATAAAATAAAAACAAAGCAAAATAAATATTCAACCAAGGAGCCTTTGTCTAAGTACGAGTATATATGTAAAAAGGGACATATAACATGTGACATGACATGAGACACACTCTTAATTCCTTTGAAGAGAAATTGAAACAATAACTTAACAATCAGCAAATCCCTCTTTTTTTCAGATCATCAAACTTTTTCTTAAACTAGGTTTTAATAAAAAAAAAAAACAAAAACACATTTAATTAGCTCTTAACGTATAGAGTTTTCTAATAACGAATTGACAACTTTTTTTTTTTTTTAAATAAAAGGCAAACCATTTGAGATAATTCAAAAACTCTATTATTGGCTTGAAGTACAATCAAAACATTTATGAATGGAACTCGACTTCGTTCATATGGCTACCGCGGGCACATTTGTAGCGGTCGATTCCTTGGACCCCATTTTCAACGAATCGGCCACACATTTCGGCCGAAACGGCCACTATTTCGCGTTCAATGCTGGCTCTGAGCTCTTCCAACGTCGTCGGCGTGTTGACATAAGCCAATGACTTAACGTAGCCCCACAGAAAATAGTCAAACGCCGTTAAATCGCACGAACGAGGCGACCAATCGACTGGCCAATGTCTTGAGATAACACGCTCACCATACTAACTCTTCAATAAATCGATTGTAGCGTGTGCTGTGTGGCTTGTGGCACCATCCTGTTGAAACCACATGTCGTCCAAGTCTATATCTTCCAATTCGTGCCAAAAATAATCGGTGATCATGGCGCGATAACGCTGACCATTCAAAGTAACGTGACGATCGTTATCGTCGACGAAAAAATATGGCCCAATAACGACGCCGGCATGCAAGCCACACCAAACAGCTATTTTTTGTGGATGAAGTGATGATTCGTGAAGCACATGTGGGTTTTCACCCGACAAATAACGCATATTTTGCTTATTGACGAACCCATTGAGCCAAAAAATGAGCTTCCTCACTGAAGACGATTTTGCGATGAAATTCATCATCTTGGCGCATCTTCTCCAGAACCCAATCGGAGAAAGTACGTCGCTTCAAATGGTCCATCGGCTTCAATTCTTAAGTCAGCTTGATCTTGTTTGGATGTAAACCAAGATCCTTACGCTTCTTGAGAAAGCCGTGGAATTGACTGATTTGGATCGTTTGCTACGGACGTCTGAACGGCAGCGATATTTTCGACACTTTGACCAACCCGTTGTCTCACTGACACGGAAAAATCACACAACGAATATGTAGACTCAAATTTTTGCACTAAACTTGTTATTTCCTGTCACCTAGGGCGAGAATTACGACCGAAAATTGGAGTTAACGCTCTGTCACCTGTCAGTTGCAGTCACCGACTCCGAATATCTGTAGAAAATTTTTATAATTTGCAGACGTTGCTCGTTAGTGTACTTTACCACGATGAAAATGTTGAGCTTACTGAATAAATTGACAGTGACAGTTTGATGATTAATGAAAGACTGCGTTCACAAATTAAATTCAAAGTTGTCAAGTCCCTATTGGAAAACCTTATATAAAAAATTTTAAAATAAATAGGTCAGTGCTGTTCTCGTTCTTGTCATACCATGGCAAGTTCTAAACCAAGAAGAGGGTTGATATTGGTGATTGTTCTTGCACTTCATATGTAGGCAGCCTTGGAGATGATGTTACCAAGGTCGATATGAGCACTCTCCACACAATTGCACAAATACATAAAAGTATTGCTGTTGACGTTGGTTTTTGTTTTTCTGCTCTTGTCACTTTCATTGTTCGTTTATGTGTACACAGGAGGACAACTCGATTTTTGAGTATTATAACCCTGTCAAAAAGGGTTGTCAGGAATGCAAAGCAAACAGTTGGATTTTCAAGAATTTCCATTTTTTAATGAATTATGTATAGAAAATGATGTTGTGGTTCAAGTGGCCAGTTGTCTTGAGCAATAAGGACTCATTGTTCAAAGCAATGACAACTGTTGTTTTTATCTTGACCACTGTGACAGAAGCAGAACAATTCTTTACTAGGACACAAAGATTGAGACAAATTGTCTTGCTAATTAATAAGGAATGGTGGTCATTCTTGCATTAGACAGCATGACAGCATGATAGCAAGATGCTTGTGGTTATTGGAGTTCTTTTTAACTGCTCCTTTTCATTTCCCTTTTATTTTTATTTTTATTTTTATTTTTTTTTTTTTGTAAAAGGATTTTCGCCTTTTTTTTTAAATTGTTCATTAGGTAGTGTGTTCGGGGAAGACAATTTGTTTCAAGTGGACCAGTTTATTGTGGTGAAGTTTTAAATTTCTCTGGAACGTTGTCTGCGACTTAATGGATGTGCTGAAAGAGATTTGGATATCTCAGTATTTTCTAACTCATAACTCTAACTCATATAGAAAAGCTAACAATTGTTTTGAAACTGAGAGACACATAAACGAAAACCAAACTCCAAGTTAGTTTTTACAGCAGCCACCATCTATAAATAGTAGCTGCTTGTTTAAAATAATGCCAGAACAAGTCACTGAACAAAACAAGAAAAAAGACTGCTTATACAACAAAGGCGGATTTAATGACAATGACATACCAGCTGTCAGTTCTTTGGACAAGGCCAATCTACTTGCAACCCACAACACATCCAGATTGTGCTTTGTAAACGTTGAGTGCGTGGAATCTTCAATGGGACGAATTAACTTTCGCAAACGTGTAATAGCAAGTGCAGTTAAAGATCTTAATATACACAAATCCGCTGGTTCAGATGGTATACATATCTTACCTTCTTCTGAAGAATTTTTCTTCCTCGCTGGCAAAACCACTGCGTAAGCTTGTTCATCAATTCTGCTCTTTAGGAGAAGATGGAAAACAGCATTTGTCCAGCTCGTCTCTAGAATCGAATCTTCTTCTCTCTCCTTTTACAGACCCTTTTCACTTACTTCCTTTTTTTCCAAGGTCATGGAAACGCTGATAAACCGTCAGCTCATGAAATATCTTGAAACACGAAAACTTCTCAATAACTCACGGTTTTCGTAGCAACAGGTCCACTGCTGATTTGATGGCATATCTCATCGAAAAGTGGAACCAAACCGTACACCAATCTAGCGAAAGCAAGATAGTTGCACTTGATATCTGTAAAGCATTTGACAGAGTACGGCTTCAGGCTCTTTTGTAGAAAATACATGCATTTTGAGTCGATGAATCTCTAGTTCAATGGATTAGAACGTATCTTTCGGAACGTTCAATTCAACTTGTCTTGGATGGTTTCAACTTTGTTATTTACAAAATAAATTCTGGTGTGCTCCAGGGCCCCGTTATGTCTCCGACAATCTTTTAATTTTCATCAATGATCTCTTGGCCGCTACTTCTTATCCAATGTATTCCTTAGCTATTGACAGTACTCTCTGCTTTTAATATTCATTCCGGGATTCACGTTCGTGCTCTTCGGCTATAAAATGGGAACAGCAGCGTATGTTAAATATTTCAAATATTTCACCCCCTTTGATCAGGCGTAAATATATAAGTCATTTATGTGCCCAAAATTGGAGTACAATGCCCACATCTGGTCATCTGCATGGGGAATATTAGTTTCTCTAATAGCCTACGTGCAGCTGAACAACTAACGGAGGCCATGGACTGATGCAAAAGAGATGTTACCGCCATCCAAGATTGTTAGAGGTAGGCGCAAGCAAGATTTGACTTTTCTGCATGTAAATGAGCCCCTCGTAACAATCCGTATGAAGGCTAAATTTGCCAAACTTTGCCTTATATGCGCGCACGCCGCCACAGAGGAGAAATACAACGACACCAAAGATGGCTTTTACGATTAAAATTATCCTCGGCAAAAGAGAGGGCTTCCTTGGTAATACTGTCGGAAGGTATAGTCTGCACGACACCACCTCCGATAACGGATTCAGGATAACTTTGTGGTAAGGTTAGCACGCGGTTCTCATATCTCGAACCACTCTCATGTACTTGGAAAATCAATTAGTCGTCAACCAGGTTGATCACATTGCAATCGACGCAAGACACTTCTCCTGTATTATGGATGTCTGAATGTTCCGAGGGACCAATTTTGTCTTGAACCATTACCTTGTTGTAGCCAAGGTACGGATGCGGATATCTCGAACATCGCAAAGGCAAGCTAATACTGTGACGAAGCTCGACATCGGACGGCTACATTCTCAAGGAATGTCTAAATCCTTTCTACATATAGTCTCACTTAATCTTTTTAGAGGCCCTACGCCGCCAGGATCAAGTATCAAAGACTAGTGGAAACATTGCCAAAAGCCATCGGAGATGCCAGATGTGATGTACTGCTTTTTACTTGGCCATCATAACGAAAAACCTGGTTTGACGATGAGTACCGGCTAGCACATGGTGCTAGGCAAGATACATTTAAAGCGGCGCTGTATAGAAGAACGTGAGCTGCTTACGAGTTCTAGGAGCAGAAAAGGAGGAAAAAGAAGGACCTTAAAAACGCGCAGTCAAGTTAATTGAGATATGCTAGAAAAGAGATTTGGAAGTTTCACCAAAAAGTGGAAAAACCGAAGTTTGCCATGGACATAGACCCCGAACCAAAAACCGTAGAGATGAACAATGGAACAACGTAGTGGAGTCGCTGTCTATTCTGAGGACTTCGACACAGCATTTCATATTATATTATGGCAAAAATGAACCAAATATAGCTGTCAGGCAGAACCCTTCAACCTGGACAAGGTAGACCAACAACAATTCCGTCCAGTCGACGTGGATGAAGTGAAGATAGCCATATTTAAGCTTATGGCCAACAAAACTGTTGTATCTTCAAAGCGGAAAATATTAACTTGATAAAGAGCATACCCCAACTCATCTATAAAATTTGGTTGGATGAAAGTATGGCCGATAAATGCAACCTCAGTATTGTTTGCATAATCCTAAAGAAAGCAGACCCTCTGAACTGCGCCAACTACGGAGGCATTAGTCTTCATAACATCGCTTATTAGATCCAATATTTCATATTGTGTTAACGTCTGAAGCCGTTCGTCAACAAACTGATTGGTCCATATCAGTGTGGCTTCAGGCTAGAAAAGTCCACCATTGACGAACATTTTCATACTATGGCAGATCTTGAAAAAAACCCATGAACTCCAAATTGATAACCACCACCTATACATCGGCTTTAGACAGCATCTACCATATAGGGACGAACTATACAGAGCAATGTCTCATGCCAACTCTGGAAAACTCGACCCTTTGTGCATATTGACTATGGAGTATGCAAGCTACTCTACATATATACGTCGGTAATGAACTCATGGAGACCTTTTATTTAAAAAAAAAAAATAAAAATTGATAGAGCGATGCATTGTCATTCGAAATCTGTAACATCATCACGCGCCAACACAGGAGACACGAGACGAGTCCGTCCAGATACTCGCATACGCTGATGATATTGACACAATCAGAAGAAAGCAGCATTATGTCAGTGGCGCTTTCGCGATATTGACATAGAACCAGCTAAGATGGGTTTAACGGGCAACGAAAGCAAGACCTAGTGTATGTTTTCAACCATAAAGGACACCTAACACCGACGTCTCGGACAGAACGTCACGCTCAATAGATATAACTTGAAGGTAGTTAGGAGCTATGTCTACCTAGACTCCGCCATCAATTCAGACAACACCTCCAGCGCTGAGATCAAGCGACGAATAACTCTCGGCAACCGCTGCTTCTTTGGTTAGGAAGGCAATTGGCTAATAAAGCCTTCTCTCGAACAACAAAAGTGTTGTTGTTGTTGTTGGGGCTCAAAAGCCCCAAATCCTACCCTATAGCGCAGAGGCATGGGCTTTATCAAAAATGGATGAGGATACCCATTGGAAAATTCTTCGGGTGCATATACGGTGAGTGGACGAAGAAATTCAACGACGAACTGTACGGGCTATAAAGCGATATTCACTTTGCCAGAAGAGTGAAAATCCAACGACTGGGATGGCTGGGTCACATGGAGCAAATAAACATCAATGTTCCAGTGCGAAAAGTAAAGGAAGACTAAGATAGAAGTGTAATTCGTGGTATGCTTCATCTACATGTCGATAGCTGCTATGTGGCCCATAAATTTTCCCTAAAATCTCAAAACAAACTCCCTAAATTATTTAAAACCTACACCACAATCCCTTCCCAGCTTATGTCAAGTAAAATAGCTTAAGCCACTTCCTGGTCCAATTATAGCTTAATAAACCCAAATATGGTCACATTAACCTGTTACCTCTTCGGTGTGCGCAGAAAAAACACTTCGTTTTCTTCCTTCTAAAATACATGGTAAGGGGTGATTCATCGTAAGGTTTGATTTTCAATAGGCCTTTTTTGACAGATTACGCGTGACCCCTATCAAACTGCTTTGTCATTTTTATTAAGTATCGTTTGGCAAGCTATCGTTGAAAAACTTACACCACAACAGTGTCTCCAAATCGTTCAGTTGTATTACGAAATTCAGCGTTTTGTGAGAAATGTGTTTCGTGCGATTCGAGGAACTGACGGTGCGCATAATCGACCTACTGCAACCACTATTGCCAATAACATTCTTAAATTTGAGTCCCAGCTTACATTAGTGGATGATACTCGACCGAATAGACCACATCCAGCACATAGTGAAGAGACAATAGTAGCTGTAGCTGAGAGTGTACGCGACGACCGTGACGAATCGATTCTTCGTCGTTCTCAGCAGCTTGGCTTAGCGTATTCGACAACTTGGCGTATTTTACGTCAGGATCGCGGTCTAAAAGTGTACAAAATTCAACTTGTGCAAGAATTGAAGCCAGGCGACTTGAATTTGCGTCATATTTTCAGTGAATGGGCTCTGGAAAAACTCAATGAAAATCCCGTGTTTTATTGTGAAATTTTGTTCAGTGATGAAGCCCATTTTTGGCTCAATGGATACGTTAATAAACAAAATTGCCGTATTTAGGCTGATGAGCAACCCGAAAAGTACCAAGAGCTACCATTACATCGAGTAAAAACAACTGTATGGTGTGGTTTACGGGCTGGTGAATTCATTAGTCCACATTTCTTTAAAAATAAAGCAAATCAGAATGTTACCGTCAATGGTAACCGTTATCGTGCAATGTTGACGGTGACGAGACCGAGCATATGGTCTCGGTGAGCTCTGGTTTCAACAAAACTGCGCTACGAGCCATACAGCGCGAGAAGCAATGGACTTGTTGAGAAATCAAATCGGCCGCCTAGATCGTGCGATTTCACACATTTGGACTATTTTCTCTAGGGCTATACCAGTCGCTATGATTGAACGAGTCGCCTAAAATAAGACCTTCTGAATGGACCATCTCAGGCGTAGTCGTGGCCAATATTTACTTAATATCATTTTTAGTGAGTAAATGCCATGAATTGATCTTTTAATCTGTAATAAAAATTTTAAATTTGCTTTCAAATTAATGTACTTTATTTTACATTATAAATCAAACCTTACGATGAATCACCCTATAGAAAACCAACAAGTAACCTTTTTTCTTCACTAATCTTTGAAGTGTTTACTATAATTACCATTCACATGCTAACAAATGACTCTATAAGATCTGTGGTCTAAAGTTACAAACGAAACGCGTGGAATTTGGTGAACAAAAAAGTAAAAAATACAAAATCGCCACCGAAAATCAAGCAATTTACTTCCGACATTGTTAAATAGCTGACATTAGCCGGGTACTGCACGAACAAATTCACTTATCGCTATTCGGGTACTCGAGACAGCCCAAAACACGTCCATCCTTAAAAGAATATACGTCCTTCCAGACCAACGAGTGGCACCGTGTCGCAGGGAGTCTAAGTTCCATCCCAAATTTCAGCTGCGTAAATTACACTCGTAGCGCGGTATTTAAACTAATTGCCTAAACACTCTGACGGATGTCGGAATTTTTTTTTTCGAATATAATACCTGTAATCTTGAATCAATAACTATTGCGGGTTGCGAGTACCAAAACCAAGCCGACAACATCAACAGAGGGAACTACAGGCTCAAGTTGTGGCAGAATTAGAATGAAAATATATAGAAACCCTTAAAGAAAATTGTTGGGTGTCATGTTGAAGGGGGTATTCGATTTGTTTTTCTCAACCAGTCACTACTCACCCTCCTCATTCTCTTGGATTTGATGGTTGTATTTCCAATTTAATTGGACACGTCGAACAATGGAAATGAAGGACAATTCCAGGCAATCAATATTCTTGGTAAACGGTGCGTACAGGACGCTGCCTCAGAAATTCAAAACAATCAATCAGTGCGGCTTATCATTCTTCGAAAAGCCGATTGTAATGTCTTGTTATTCGGCCCTCTTGTCCTTGACAACCAGCTAGACAGTAAACAATAGACAGTGTCGCGTGATAGAATAATTGCTTCTGTGAATTCCAGAGTGATGTCTCTTTGGGGAACACGGCTACCACCTCATGATGATGACCGGAAAGAAATTTCCACCTCAAGCTACATCGAGGTGGATGAAAGACTCAAACAGATAGGAGAGTGGGATGGAAATTAGAAAAAAAAATCCTTTTCACCCTCAGGGAAACATAAGAAAAGAACATCCTGGTGGCAAAAGTTTTTTTCTTTTTCTGAGAGATCTGTCATTCGTTAAGTGAAGGGTGCGACATGAAAGGAATTATTAAATTAGTCAGAAACCTTTGTCAAAGTAGTGCACATTGGCAGTGGTTTGTTAATTTCCTTATCAGTCAGATAGTGACTGCAAGATATGAGAATTATTCTTGGTGCTTTTCTTTATTCAATGGGCACTAAGCCATTGTTACGTGTCTTGGCTGTCCATCTGATTAAATTCTGAGAGACTGACCGAAAAGAGTTTCAAATACGAATGGGCCCTCTGCTTCTCAGGGCTCAAACTGCAAGACTGACAAGTTTGAATGTCCTCTAGAAGTGGCGTTTTCTAAAAAAAAACCTTTCACATAAAAAAAAAAAAAAAAAATGAAAAAGAAGGAAAGAATCATTGGAGCATAAAGAGGGACACAAAAATCGGTTTTCATGTTAAAATGTTAGCTGCGGGAACAGATGCCACATAATGAGTATGTTAGGCGAAGAGAGAGTCTCCTTTTAGGTGGTTATTCGAGGTTATCAGGTTACCTCTGATTCTGTTTCAACTTTTGGTCAAATCGGTAGAGCGAAAAATAATTGTCTTAAAACTCATTTCTTCAACACGGAAAAGTAATTAAGCTTATTAGGGGCTGTTTGGATCTTATTGGCACAACAGTAGCTGCACTGATGAGAAGACACTCTCCAGTACTCTCTGGACTTGGTCGGTCTTCTCTATCAGCAATATTGGTTACAGCATCTGATTGCAGGTAGTCTGACTTACGCTTTGAGGAAAATATTTTCAGTGCTTCACCGGCTTCAAATTCACATCAAAATTTCACTTAGTTTTGTTCAATCAGTTTCAATCAGGTCTCTACCTGAGCATCGAGTTGTAGGGGCTGATTAAGGTCAATGAATTTTGAGAAGTTTCTTCAGACGATTCCTGAAACCAAAAGACTCTCCCCCCCTTTTTTTCCTTCAACCCACCCAACCAATCCTTATCCCCCTGGGCTGTCAATGATCAACCTGGCTGAGGGCCCAACATCTCTAAACATAGCTCAGTTGGAAACGGAGTATCCGGATACTTGTCGACCTCCGGATTAGCTAGTCTTATCTGTATACAGCGGATCTCTGTGCAGATGGACCGTCCCTTCTCCGCTTTTTGTGAGATCTCAAATGTATAAAATCTCAACAAAAACAAAACCCGATCCCGGCTCTCCTTTAATACTGGGCGGTAGAACGGTGATTGCACCGACTGCCGGCAAGGCTCCTGCGTTGTTGAGAGGAGGTAAAACTGTAACAGGCCATGGTGCACCATCCTTTGAAGGCGAACGCAACGAGTCTAAAACGCAATGCTCAAGAAGAGATAAGGCTGTGGAAAGCCATGGTCCTATTTCTTCGTCCATCCCTATCAGCAGCAGGTTTGTGACATGCCACAGAACTCTTCTCTTAGGAGAAATCAGGGACTCAGCCTCATCGGCAAGCTGCATCTGAGACACTCTACTTAAGACGCCGAAATGCATGATGCATTATTAAAAACTTTGAATCCATTCCGGAGGTAGAAAAGAGTAACAACAACGGATTACCCACTGCTCTCAAAGTGCTAAAAGAGAAAACAATGCCGGTTCTAAAAAGGCCTTAAACTATTAACACCAAAACCTCTGGGTCATTCAATAGCACATATTAAAAGACACTATAACAATCGCGACAATCGATAGAAACGACACCGACGAATCGATTATACCTGAACGGTGGCAGTTCGTCAAGTTCAAGCTTTCGCGCAACTTATTGGCCATTATGCGGGAAAACCCTTGACCACCTCCCATCACAAGCAACACTAGCTGACACCAAGGCCACTTCAAGCTCATCGCATATGGTAACCAAAAATCTCTCGATCTTCTCACCAAATTCACAGGTGGATTAGGAGAGATTTTGCCAGGTACAAAATTCGAAGTCGTGTCTGGGGAGGATATCCCTAACAGACCTAGAACCCGCACCTGGATTCCAGCCCCCTTAGAAACACCTGCAGAATATTTTCCAACCTAGCAATAAGCACAAGACAAATGACTGACTGGAACTCATACAAAGAATCCCTCAAAATATATAAAAAAAGAACTGAGGAAAGCAAAGCGAATGACTCTTGGACAACCTGCTACTGGACACCCATTTTCCGGATAGCTCCTTATTCGCGGCCAGTAGTAAACCAAATAGTACTATTGCAACCGCGAACAAAATTCATGGTCTGATTACAATAGATTGGGCGCTGCATAGTTTCACAAGCCGGACGGTATAATACCTGTTGAGGTACACAGGTCCTCAGATATTATCTTGCCCACGCTAGAGAATATCATGAGGAGCTGTGTAGAACTGATCCACATTGCACTGTCATGAAGAGAAATCTATGTATTTTACATTTTTAAGGCCAGAAAATGTTCTCGTGTAGTTCCAAAGGACCTCAGACCTTCAAGTCTATTATCATTCCTTCTAAAAACTCTAGAACGACTGATTAATATCCATATCCAAGACTTTTGTCAACGGATCAACATGCCTAACGTAAAGTAAAGTCGGTAGAAACGGGCCTTCAAATTACGTGGGGCTACTGTTAAAAGATGTGTAAGCAGGCAGTGTTCTTTCTCCTCTTCTCTGGAACTTCGTGATTAATGAACTGCTGATGTACATGGAACCGGGTGGTAGCAGGGTGATCACCTACGCAGATCACGTTGCTATAGCCGTCTCAAGTAAGCATCTTAATACCATCAAAGAACTCCATAAGCTGAATCTTAACAGATTAATCCGTTGGAAAGATCACTGTGAATTAGGAGTTTAGCCCAATAAAACTAATCTTGTCCCCTTTACCAGGAAATATAAAATCCCAATGATAGACGCTTCTTCAATAAACGGTACCAGTTTAGTGTTTTCCGATACAGCAAAGTTAACTGGAAACCTAACGTTCAAGAAAGAGTCAAGAAAGCTATAGTAGCTTTATTCTCTTGCAAAAAAGTCATTGGGAATAAATGGAGCTTTCAACGTCGCCTAACCCACTAGCTATACATCTCGGTCATAAGACCGATATTCACCTACGGGGTTGTTGTTTGGTGGACGGCCTTAGAGAATGCAGTCGACTGCAACAAACTAAGCAGAGTCCAAAGAATAGCATGTCTATGCATATGCGGAACCCTACGTTCTATTCCTTCAGCCGGATCTAATATTCCCGCTGTCAAGTGCTTTCGATATCTGTAGCAGGTGCTGGATGTGGTCTAACCGGGCGAATATCATCCACTAATGTAAACTGGGACTCTGTACTGTAAGTTCCTCGAAACGCACCAAAAACATTTCTCACAGAATGCTGATTATCGTAATACAGCTGAGCAATATGGAGACGCTGTTGTAGTGTGAATTTTTGTGCGATGTCTTGCCAAACGATACTGAACAAAAATGATAAAGCAGTTTGATAAGAGTCATGCGTGATCTGTTAAAAAGAGCCTTTTGAAAATCAAACTTCACGACGAATCACCCCTTATTAGGATTCTTCACAGAGAACATCGATTACACCATACCTAAACTTCGGTTTGACTAAAATGTTCATATAAGGTTCTCCTCTAGATCCTTATGAGAGAAAGATGTTTTCCTGGAGGACGAGTCAATACAGTTCTACACAGATAGATCTTAAGCCAATAGTGGCGTGGGTGGAGGGATTTTCTCAGATAAGCTAAGTCTAAGCCTCTCCTTCCGTCTTCTCAATCACTGTAGCGTGTTGCAGGCGGAAATTTTGGTAATTAAGGAAGCTCTGTCCTGGCTGAGATTTCTGCAAAGGATATCCGCATCTTTTCGGACAGTCAGCCCGCCACCAAGTCCCTAGACTCATTCTAATTAAATTCTAAAACTGCTGATCATCTCTTACTGCAGAGCAGTTAAGCCTTCACCTTTGTTGGGTGCCGAACCACAGAAACATTGTAAGACCGACGAGCTCGCCAATATTAAAACCATGCTACCTACCTATTCTACCGAAAAAAGGTAGCAGAAGTATACTAATCGCTACGTGCAAATCATTTTTTAAGCTGAATGCTAATACAAGAACATATCTTAGATGGATCGGTGGCTAACAAGTCTAGCGACTATACAGCTCTGACTAAAGCTGGATCTGAATCGCTCTAAGAGTCTGATTCCTCTAAACATGAAACATCTCAGCACCATCATATGTGTCATAACTGACAAGCATGCAAGAAGGTTTGGTGCCTTTACAATCGATTTCTGTAAATCTTCCCCACCATCTCTGTACATGTCAAGCTCTACTTAGGAGCTTTCTTCTACAATGACTTAAATAATCTAAAGAAAATAGACATAAACAGTCTCCTGCGCTTTATCAAAAGCTCAAAATGGTTCTATGAGCAAGAGGATCATAGATCCACGTGGTAGCACAATTGCCCAATAGGCCAAAGTTGGTTGGTTTTTCAACCTCTACTCTAGCCTACCTAGCTACCTTCAATCAGTAGTTTCATCTAAAAGAAACCGGACCAGAACTGAGAAGATTGCACGGGACGGAACGAGCATGTGAGCCTGTTGCGACGGTCAAACCGTAATCAAAGTTTTTTTCTAATATACTTCCTGCATATTTTGCCAATTTTGAACATTAGTGAGATCTTCCTAAGATCAGTAGCAGCTTGACACCCAGATCGGTTTAATAGACAAAGCTCAGAATATCACTTTTCGAGTGTTTTGTGATAAAGGATATATTTTATGTTTGGTCTTTTCACAAACACAATTTGTAGATTTCAGGACCTTGCAGCCTCATAGTATGCTCGCCGGAACATTTTTAATGGTATTGCCTGGCGTATTCTCACATTAGATGTGGATATTCGAGTCAAATAGGATGCTGATCACCTAAACATGGAAGCATATGTATGTCGGAAGGACATAGTTGAAAAAAGTAAAGGCCAAGGGCTATGTTTTTGTTTTTTAAATGGCCAGTTTCAAAGTAATACTCATTGTATATTGTGTTCTCCAATAAATAATCCAGTGTGGACTCCAAAAAAGGAGTCTAGTCCTGGGTAATGCTGTATATATTACAGCAAATATTCATTTTCATTAATTTCAGTGGAAGTGCAAATTATGGCTCCAACATCACAACTGCTCCTTTGACTAATTAAACTGGCATTAGGAATACGTGTTCAGAAGAGGCTAACAAAACTGAGTGAACTGGGTTGAATAACTCAATTAACATTTGCTGGATGCCAGTAAACAGTAGTCCTGTTTGTATAGAAATAAACAAAAGGAAATGAAAAAGTAGACTGTCAGTTTGAAAAGGTCAAAAGCAAGCAAAATCAGTTGTGATATAAAGAAAAGTCTTCACCAAACCGACCTAACCTTAAATAATAATAAACGATGAAGGAGAACAAGATTGATATCTAACAGAGCACTCAGACCAACAACTATTCCTTGTACGTTCCTTTTACTGAAATTCATTAGTCTTCCGAAGTACCAGCACACACTATACCAATGGATATTAATAGAAATAGTGTTCCGAGAACTAGACATCACTCCTACAACAACTGCCTCAAGATGTTGTGTAACTTATCCCCAGCGCACATATGTAGGCTCTTAGAAAAAGCGTATTACCACGTCAAGACGCCAGTAGCAGCTAACAGTCTTTCCTACTTAAAAATCTTAAAGACGTCAGAAAGCATTCGTTTAGTCTGGCGCAACGTTGGAGAGTCGTGCGATCTGCAGTTATACGAAATTGTCACTGGAATCAATAATCGAGAACTCAGTTCTAAAGCAGATTCGGGCCCTGAAAAACTCTTCTCTGACACTTGCCTAGCCTTAACATGGGACCGAAACAAGACTTAGTAAATTCAATCTTCCAACTCCATTCAGTTTGTATACACAAACTACCTGGTATGTTGTATGCTACATTTGCAGATACTACACCGCCTCTATCGATTCTTCACAATATAAATCATTCCCATCAGGACTGCGTGTGTCTCCGCTTGTAGACAGATAGAAGTCTTGCTAAGGAGAACTAAAATCTAACTTTCTCGTCCTCCAGAAAGACAGCAGCGCTATTTTTTTTTCAGCCATTCTTAGTTCAAATTTTAGTCAAAGCCCTTCCTTGGCACAGGGAAAGTATTCATGGACAGAAATGTTCGTTTCACTGTGTTACACGGTATATACATAAGACCAGAGTCAAAATAAATACGGAGCGCAAGGTAATCAAATCTGCAAAGACCAAAGACCGAAGCCCACGATACGAATATCAACGTCAACAGCAGAACTAGGTGAATAAGGGAAATCTCCTATGCTGCTAAGACGGAACATTCTTTGGAGTATAATGGATATAAATGATATAAATGTACAGGACCTTTCCCGGAGACAAGCCCCATATTTTTGGGCTGTTAAAGGCATCTTTAATGTCCATGAAGGGCCCAAAGTATACTGCACAACAACCCAACACGCGCGCAGGATCTTCCGCGTTGAAGGAAATACGATAAATCCAATTATAGAAGGCTCAACAGCTGCTTTAGGAATATCAACTGGTCATAATGTTTTCTCGATAACGACGTGAACGAGCCGTAAAGAGACCGTCAAGACTAGAGAAATGTTTTTCAATCTTACAAGGAATGACTACATCGCCGTTCTTAAAAGCATGTGATATTCTAACGTTACCAAAAACTAAACAAAAAATAGTACAATGTCCCAAGATATGTTGTAAAATTGTTGGTCATTCATCAAAAATATCAGAAATTCTGGCTTACCTTCCACCCCAACGCTGATTTATAAAGACATTCCAGCTGTTAGCTTAGGAAAAGGCAATCTGCTCGCCGTGCACTTCGCAGCGGGTTCAACACTTCTAGATTGTGTCATATCTTCACCTGCTCTTGAGCGCGCCAAATCTTCATTGGGGTGAGTCTACTTTCGCACTCGTGTAGGAGCAAGAGTACGTAAAGATATACGTGTACACAAGCCCGCTGATCCCCAGTATATATCTTCACTTCTTCTAAAAAGATGGTATTCCACGTTGACAAAGAGATAAAAAGCAGCATTTGTCCAGCCCATCCCTAAGAAATGCGATTCTTCTACCTTTTAATCCCGCAGACCTATTGCGCTTCCGTCCCTTCTTGACAAGGTCATGAAAACGATGATATACTATCAGCTCATGAAATATCTCAAAACACGAAAACTTCTTATTTACTGGCAGCATATGTGCAATTTTTGTGCAACATTCAGAAAGGCAAACGCCGACTCTCTCCACTTCCTTGTTGTAGTCACTTTCAGAGATCGACTATCTAAAGAGAATAAGCTGCGAACCGTATAGAATTTCAACCGCATCACGACTGGAGTAGCAAACAGCATACAGAGAGTATATGAGAGCTAGACTCACCTCTGTGCGTTAACCATCCACAAACACCAACAATCTGTGGAAACAGTATTGCGACATCATCAAAGAGTAAGCCGAAACCTCCGTAGACTACCAGCACAAAATGCACCCCTGCAAACTCAGCAGTCGAAAAAAAAAAATAGCAAACGCAGTCGCCCAGTTCAAGGATATCGGGAAATTTTTTAGAAAATGAAACGTAGTCATCGAAGTACAGGGAATAGTAGATATGTTTAAGCAGCATTTCCAGAAGTCATTGGATGGGCATCAGGTAGAGAAAGTATTAGGGCAAGATGAGAACCCAGATCAAGCCAATGAAGTGGCCATAAGTATAGAAGATGTTGGCACAGCTACCAAAAAGCTGAAAAATAACAAGGTCGCCGGATCTGATAGTCTGAAAGCGGTTCTTTTCATACAAGTGGGTAAGGTTTTGGTAGGGCATATTCACCAAATTTTTAACCAGGTATAGGCGTATGAAGTCATGCCATATGACTGGGCTATCAGTCCTACTGTATATGCCCCATCTTCAAGAAAGGTGATGCTATGTCTTGTAAGAACTACCGAGGCATATCCTTGCTAAATGTGTATTAGTATATAATGATCCAATGTACTACGTGAACATCTCAAGCCTTTCTGCAACTAACTATTCGACACGTACTAGTCTGGCTTCCGGCCCAGCAAATCGAATATCGTCAAAATGTTTACACTAAGGGGAATCCTAAAGAAGAAAAACGAATTGCAAGTAGAGATTCACCATCTTTTGTTCTACACATTCACCGTCTTGTGTTCTACATGACCATGGTCGAATTCGGGGCCATAGCAAAACTGATCCAGCTGTGAGGCATATTGCAGGAAAACACTCAGTGCAATGTGCAATTTGAAAACAGTTCTTCCGAACTACTCCAAACGTGTGCCGGGTTTCAGTAAGAAGGTGCACTGTCATGTGATTTTTTCAATTAAGTGCTGACATACATAGTATGCACGGCAGGTTTTAACAAATGAATCAAATCTGTCCAGCTGTTGGGATACGCAGACGACATCGATATCATCAGTCGCTCCCAACGAGCCATTAAAGAGGCTTTTATGGCAATCGAAAGCAAAACGGATTGACCTTGACGTAAGGATGAAACCAAGTTCATGTTGTTAACAAGCGCAGAAGAATCTATCTACTGTCTGGGAAAAAAGTCAACGCTGTTGAAAACAATAACTTCCAAGTGATTAAGAAGTTTACCTACTTCGAAGTAAGCTCCACGTGGAGACTCGGCGAAGACTTACCCTAGAAATTCGCTGGTACTTTGGTTTGGCGAAACAAATTTGTTTAAAACTTCTAACACGGAAGACTAAATGAATGCTCTACAAAACATTGATCTTACCAGTTCTACTCTATTGAGCCGATTGTTGGACAATAAACAGGAAAGCAGATCAGATATTGAACACTTTTGAGAGAAAAGTTCTTCGTCAATTATTTTGCACCGTACAGGAAGAGGGTGACAGGCGGTCAAGATACAACCGTCAATTGTGTGGCCTGCATCAAAACGTGGGAGTAGTCTAGAAAGCTAAAGAACGTCGACTACATTAGCTCAGCCACTTCGAGCAAATGGACAGTAATGCTAGAGCAAAGAGGTTCTTCGAATCATAGCCCCCAGATTAGAAGTGACAAGGCAGACCGAATCTCTTGGAAGCAGCGTACCCAGATCGAACACAATGGAAGTCTCAGACAGAGACTCTTCAGGGATCGGGAGTCTGTTAAGTAAGTAAGTGAGTGTCTACCACTTCTCTCCAGTATATTCCTTTGATGACGACCGACTGCTTTTTGTATTCATTTCTCACTCACTCATCTCTACTATTTGGCAATAGAACGGGAAACACAGCGTGACAATGGCGAGGCACTAACAGGGTATAACTAAATGCTTCCGAAACACAATGCTATCTACTGTCGTTAAAGTGAAATTTAGGCACCCAGCTGTTATCCATCAATGACACTAGAATTATCGAAACTGACAAACATTACATTCTCTGTGTATGTATCTACGTTGGACTTACCACATACTTGACATCACATACCTAGGTTTCCTTAAACAGACACTAGAACCGATCAGATATCATATATCTGCTACGGAGTTTGTATTATTTAGCTCTCTTGAAGGACCGGTCAGATTTGATTTGATCTTAATGCTTCCAGCCTCGTAAAATTGTCCTTTTAACGGTCTTTGATCAGTCGACTCTCATTATTAAAGGCACATTTCGAAATCAAATTTACATAGCCTCTATACGCTCGCTGCTTTGTTTCTAGTTTTCTTCCAAATCATATAAGTTCTTTGGAAACAGTCACTCCGAACCTGGATTCGCCATGAATCTGACGATCTGGAGGAGTTTTTCCTGATAACTTGCACCACCTTCTGCATCGTTCTGAGCTTGACAGATTTTCGGAGTTCCTTCTTAGAAAATGTCCAGTCAGTTTTCTTCTCTCTAACAAAGTCAAGACAGCATCGAGTTTCGAATTCAATGTACCTACAGTCTGGGGTTTAGTGTTTACTGCCCGAAATGGAGTGATCCATTCTTTAATGACTTGGTCACGTTGTACTTGACCGGATAACAAATACCATATACTAATAGACATGTCAGTGGCTCATGACAATAAATTAAAAAAACCAGAAACTATTTGATGGACGTCAAAAGCAGACACACAGGAGATGAAACATATTGTAGATCGTCTAACATCTATTCTGTTCAGCTGATCTATTGCTCGCTTATCACTGGGTCTCACTATGTGCCTGTATTACAGTGTAATACGTGAATAAGGGTAGACAAATGAACTTAATTTGCAACGAAAACCTTCAGCTATCAGTATCATCAGTATAACCAGTAAAAAAGATTTTGTAAGGAGCCTTAGGTTTCTTCTTTTTTAAATTCTCTTCTTCACACACCCTCCTACAAGCATTATGCCTTAACCTAATTTACACAACAATTCCACTAAACGTGTAAAGAAAAATAATCAAATATTGTAGTTGAAAGGATCAATGAAATAAAAGTGTCTGAGAGCAGAGTTCTGTTGCTCTAAAGGATAATTCGCTGTACTACCCTTCTATAGATCTTTGTCTCTTCTTTTTAAATTGCTATTGACTCGATTTTGCAAATATGAACTTCATTAACACTTCCCAAGTTTGTGTGTATGGATATGGTATACCTACATAGCATTGGCTACATCATTGCTTTAGAATCAACTCCATGTGTCTGTATAGTACATAGTAGCGGCGGTGGTGAGGTGGTGTTGTGCAAAATAGTGCTGATATCTGGAAGACTGCAAGTGAAGCTCAAGATTGTTTGAGATTCAACCAACTTGGATACAAATTCGAGAATACAAGTACAAATGAAATGATGACGAAGATGAAAATGAAGATGAGGGCACATGCGAAACTGGGAACTGAGACGGGTAAGAGTGTATATATTTTATTTTTCTTCTCCATTGCACAGATTTTCTGTGCAAACAGAATTGATTGCTCTTCTCTGATGGGTTTTCCTCTTCAATAAACATAACACCAACCCCTAAGCGTAGGAGTAGCAGGCTCCATCTAAGTCACCTACAGCGCACCTATTTCCACCCTAGCACTCGCCTTATCTACTTACGTGAAAGCATGGTTGCTTTTGACTATGCTTCTGCCTCCGTTGCCGTTTTCCTCTGTCATTTCTCCCACCATTACCACTGCCACTACTACTGTTTTCATCATTTGATTTCAATTGGAATCAATTCGAAGGCTGGCAACAATTTGAAAAATCAAAATCCTCGTGCAGCTACTGATGAGAAGCACCAGAGATTCGGCACCGGAATTGAATTCCTGAGCCAGAGGGATGAGAAGTGTAATAGCAGAAGAAAACGAATACGGACACAGTGGTAGCAGAATGGGTTTTCTCGGTATATTCGTATTTGTTCATCCAGTTTTGGGGGTGGCAGAGGGTCGTAGAGTAGTTGTGCTAGGCTTGAAGAGCGCCTCGTTTATCTGTTCATAAAAATGCTTAATTGACTTGATGCGTTTTATTTGTTGAATAAATCAGGGATGCTCTCTGGTATTCTACCGTTGTGATTCAGGATTCTGTTTCTGGTGTTGGATGGGTGCGAGATGTGTTCTTATCTGAAGTGGAAAACTTTATGACCAGAATGTATGTTGGTAAGTGTGGATTGGTATAGTACTTGCTGTGATTCACAGAGTTTTATAGCTTTTTAGGGGATGAGTGAGTGGAAGGACCGCATAGGCAAGTTGTAACGTGCTGCAGATAAACGTATGAGTATAGTAGGTGTAAATAACTTTTACCGAGATCTTTATTTACCGAAAATGACTTCATAGGTCGTTGAGATGTTTCCTTTTTGCTGATGAGAAAGTCAGGTGAATTCGAAATGAAGGCATGCGCATGATATCTATCTCCTGGTATCCACTTCTTAGACGAAACCTTATAGTATCTATAAATATATCTATGCATCACTTTGGTAATGAGATACATATGTTGGATGAAGAAAATGATCTGGAATAACTAGGGTATTGGTAGTGGCATCACATCACTAGAAACAGTGCTGGAAATCCACCTAGCCTTTTTCGATCGATATTCGCTTAGTTTCACAAAAAACTCAATGCCGACAGCATCGAATATAGATGATCAGTGAGCAGATGAGAGATTCGCCTCAGATGTACTGGGTTTTAACCCGCCCTAATAAAGGAACCCCTTGTTCGATGGCAAATGCAGAGAGGTAAATCTAGAAAAACAACGAATGAAAGGGGTTCGCTAGCTCTACGACCAAAAGATAAGGGAATAACATATGTTCCTTAGAAGGAAAAAGCAAAGTCCACCATACACCAAATTTTTAGATTACGGCAGATCTTGCAAGAGCCTAGGAATTCCAAATCGATTTACATCACCTCTTAGTCGATTTCAAAGCCGCATATGACAGCATCTGTAGAGATGAACTATATAGAGCCATGTCTAGTTCTGACATCCTTGCCAAGCTCATTCAACCATGGATGATGACGATGGAGAATGCACGCTGTCATTTCAGAAAAGGAAACATAGTGATGCGTTGTCACGTGATTTGCCTAACAAAAGTTCTTCGGATAATTTTTGTATCCATTTGCATCAGTAGAGCAAGGAGTAGACATGTCAACAGTGAAGTGATCTGGTGAAGTTAACACCTTGTGTGCATGGACAATAGCATCCCCAAAGGCAATTGGCAAAAGATCGCGCTAGTTGGAGAGGCATGTTAGTTAAGACCCTGGTCCACCCTGAATTATAGCGCCATCAAAGAAAGAAAGCATGTCCTGTTAAGATGCCCTTGGTTTTCAATAATTGAGGTACATGCAATGAGAAATTTTTTTTAAAGATCAACCACTGGCTGTTGGAACAAAAAGAGGAATCAGCTTTTCTATTGATTTAGTGATTACCTGCATATGCTTTGGATTTCATTCGGAAAACTTCAACGAAAACTGGCAAAATTTGATAGCAGCCTCGATCGGAAGCGGTTTGAATTGAAAAAGATAAAGAGATGTTAGGAAATCCCAAAGCCTTCAAAGGAGAAACTCATCACCTTAGTATGAATTCTATAAGCACACTGTCTCCAACAGTATTACTCATATAGAACGTAGACCGTAGAGCATTCTGACTGAAAGAAGGGAATATTTGCTAGAAATGACCGAAGGGAAAAGGAAAATTTCACATTTGAGTGTATTCTGTGTTAAGTTTCTTTATTTTAACCCTTTGCTTCCTAATGGTTTCGCAGTGAAACCACACATTCAATATTTTTTTTTTCTATTTTCCTAGTGGTTAGATGGAAAAACCATGGGTATTTCCGTGAACTGTTACTCATTTTATGACGGTAAAAAATTGTTTCCGGTAATGATCAGTGCATTGTAAGTGATTTTTTAGTGCATCAGTAAAGTCTTTCCCTTGTCCGTGGTATAACTATTTCAATGTAAAATTATTGGAAGAAAACGCTATTTCAAAAAATTTAAACGTAATCCTACACTGAATAACAGACTAAGATATTGTATTTTTCGTAACGAAGTTAACACCCTCATTCGGAGGTCTAATGCCATTCGACAGGATGGTATTTTACCACGATTCCTTAACCTTCTAGCGGGCGCGCTTTGCATTTTTCCTTGGGCAGTCGCGTGTCGTAAATTTTACGTCATCAAGTTTTCTTCGTGAAAATGGTATTTTATATGCATAAATGTTGGAAATTTGTTGTGAGAGTGTGAAAAAATAGATGCATAAACAGTATTTAGTCAAATTTATTTTATTTTCAACAAGAAAACGCAAGGCAGTACTTCAAATACATACATTTTTTTTAAAACGAAATATTTTAGAATTTTATTGGTTAGATTCAGCATCATCATTCTTATAATTATTGCACAATGGTTCTTGCACGTAAACAATTGGCACCGGCAACATTTCATTGATGCTGAAGCTCTTTTTCTTTCCAGAACACATAAACGGCACACACCGCGTTTCAGAGTTTTTTTTTTTTTTCTTCTGTTGTCGGTAGCTATATAGTTTCGCTATAGTTCAGTATTATTTGAGGTTTTCTGGTGTTGGGATCTATATAGCTGTCATCATGACAAGATGAAATTCGTATCCGTGGTACATAGGAAACTATCATCTTGTCCTTCTGAAAACCGAAAAGAGTCGACTCAACAGCTCTGCTTTTGTTTGGCAAGAATTCTTTTGAGATTTCAAATTTATTTTTCTTTATTGTTCCCATTTTGTTCGTAATTTTGTTGGTAAGCAAATACTCAGCTAATGGTACACTTGTGTACCAATTATCGATGGTCAAATTTCGGTTTGAGTTCTCTATAAGCACGACTAAGCGCTGTTGTTGGAGTATTGGAGGCAGTAAATGGTCCATAGCGTTGTTTTCCGCAGTATATTTCCAGATTGGATGTGTAGAATGTTTTGGCATCACATAACGCAAAAATCTTGACCCCGTATTTCGCTGGGTTGCCGGGAATATATTGAATGAAACTGCAACGACCTCTAAATGGATGTAACATCTCATCGATTGTAGTAAATTCGCTTAAATTGAATGATGACTTGCAGTTGTTGACGAAAGCTTGGAAGAAGTCACGTATCGTTGCCAGTTTATCAACTTTCCTCCTTTCGATTCTGGTACTTTTGTCATCGAATCTCAAGCAACGTGTAATGAAGAGAAATCCCTTGTAACTCATGACAGCTCTTGTTATCTGAATTCCGGTACCGTCACTGGAAAATATTTCCTTCACATTTGCATGGCTTGATTTTTTTACACCGATCAAATATAACAAACCCAAGTACGCCATAAACTCAGTCATGTCAGTGTTCTTACAGTCCCGATCTCTAGAATATTGGTGGTCAATTCTCAGCTGATTGATATATATATTTGTATACTTCAAAATGTCATCAATCATAGAAAAATTGATGATTTGAAAAAAAAGCATCCAGTTCGTTTTCAACGGAAAGAGCTCGTTGAGTTAGGCCAGCGGATTCTGCGACTAAGTTAATTTTCTTAGTTTTTCTAGAAACATTGTATGTTGTCTTACGCCATTTAGTTGATTTGTTTTTTCCAACGAAAAATTCTTCCTGCACTTCAACCTCTCCTTCTTCGAATTCATCTGAAGAGTATTTTTGTTCGGTTGCACTCTCTTCAATTTGTCCCTCGATTTCTTCTTCAGAAAATTCGCTGCAACTCGAGGGACAGAAAGTCTCCTCATCTTGCTCTGGGCATAAAAATTGAATTGAGCCATTTATTCTAGCTCATTTTATGTAAGCGGTCTACGTGTCATAACAGGATACGTCTACAACAAAAAAAAAAAAAAAAAAAGTGTCGTAAAATTTACACTCAATGGAAATTTCAAAAATATCAATAAAAAAAAAACACTCTGTTCACATCCGGTACGTTTGTAGTTTAGAGAGATACTGATCTTCGAATAACTCAAATATCGATGCTGTTTGGTAATTAGTACAAGTAGAAAAAGCAATTAACTGTAGATGTCGTAAATTTTACGGCAGCGCGCCCGCTGGAAGGTTAAACTTATTTTGCATCACATCTTACCTTATATGTATACATCACATATTCAATCATTGTATCTACACTTCTCAATTTCCTAATAAATGAAAGGTAGCTAACATTACACCTATACCCAAAAAGTCAACTCCTAGTCGAGCAACTGATTTCAGGCTAATCAGTATTTTTTGTTTTCTGTTAAAAGCGTTTGAAAAAATATTATCTAATCAAATTCGCAGCAATACTTATGTGTCAATAATAAAATATCGAAACCGGCAGTCCGGTTTTCGCACTAAACACAGTTGTGAATCTGCTCTTTTAAAAGTGACAGTGACATTCGTTTTGCCTTGGATTCTAATAAAATTGGCGTAGCAGTTTTGCTAGACTTTTCCAAAACGTTTGACTGTATTGATTACTCTCTATTACTTACAAAAATAAAAGATTATTTTAATTTTTAATTTTCTTCCACAAAATTTTTAATTCATCAACTACGTAAAAATGTTCAAATTGTAGTAAAAGATATTGGTCGCTCTGACCCTAAAACTATAAGTGCTGGTGTTCCACAAGGTGTAGTTTTAGGTCCACTATTACTATCTCTTTTTAATATTGATATCCCGTATGTATGCTGATGATGTGATAATTTATCTCACGCGTCCTTTTGGTCTTATGGATGATTCCATTGCAAGAGTAAATCAAGACCTTGAAAATATAGCTAATTGGTCATTTGTTAACAAATTGAAGCTAAACCCTGAGAAGATGGTGTGCGAACTGATTTCGCACCCATTGTCTTCAACAGCAGCCCAGTTAATGTTGTTAAATATTTAGGCTTCTATGTTAATTCTGATCTCACCTGCTGTGACGCAACAAAAGACTCAATAAAGAAAGTTTATTGTGGACTACGTAGATTAAGATAATCAGTCCCTGTTTTGCATCATTCAGTAAAAAAGAGGTTAATTGTAATGCTTAAAATGCCACTGATTTTATTTAACCGTGTTTCCCTGTTCAGATAGTATCTGTAGACGTTGAATTAATGTTGCATTTAATGATTGTGTACGTTTCATTTATAATATCCCCAGGTCCTGTAGTGTTTCTAGTTTGAGGTCTTCTGTACTTGGTTGAAATTTAAATTTGTATTTTAAGTTTCACAATATTCTGAAACTTTAGGGTGATTCATCGTTAGGTTTGATTTTTAACAGGCTTTTTTGTTCAGTATCGTTTGGCAAGTGATCATGGAAAGACCACAACAGCGTCTCCAAATTGTTCAGCTGTATTACGAATCAGCGTTCTGTGAGAACCTACTGAAACAACTATTGCCAATACTATTCGCAAATTTGGGTCCCAGCTTACATTAGTGAATGATACACGACCGGTAAGACCACATCCAGCATGTAGTGAAGAGACTATAGTAGCTGTAGCTGAGAGTGTACGCGAAGACCGTGACGAATAGATTCGTCGTCGTTTTCAGCAGCTTGGCTTAGCGTATTCGACAACTTGGAGTATTTTACGTCAGGATCGCGGCCTAAAAGTGTACAAAATTCAACTTGTGCAAGAATTGTAGCCAGGCGACTTGAATTTGCGTCATATTTTCAGTGAATGGGTTTTGGAAAAACTCAATGAAAATCCGGTGTTTTATTGTGAAATTTTGTTCAGTGATGAAGCCCATTTCTGGCTCAATGGATAAGTTAATAAACAAAATTGCCATATGTGGGCTGATGAGCAGCCCGAAAAGTACCAAGAGCTATCATTACATCGATTAAAAACAACTGTATGGTGTGGCTTATGGGCTGGTGGAATCATTGGTCCATATTTCTTCAAAAATGAAGCAAATCAGATTGTTACCGTCAATGGTATCCGTTATCGCGCCATGTTGACGGACTATGTGCTTCCTGAAATTCAAGCATATGGTCTCGGTGAGCTCTGGTTTTAACAAGACGGCGCTTCGAGCCATACAGCGCGTGAAACAATGGACTTGTTGAGAAATCATTTTGGTGAACACTTACTTTCACGTTTTGCTAAGGTCGCCTAGCCGCCTTGGCCGCCTAGGTCGTGCGATATCACACCTCTGAACTATTTTCTCTGGGGATATGTAAAGTATCAGGTCTTAAGGAATAAGCAAGCTACGATTGACGCTTTGGAAGCTAACATTACTCGTCTTATTCGCGAGATACCAGTCACTATGCTTGAACGAGTCACCCAAACTTGGATCTTCCAAATGGACCACCGCAGATGTAGTGGTAGCCAATATTTACATAATATAATTTCTGAAAAATAAATGCCATAAATTGTTTTTTTAATAGGTAGTAAAAACTTTAAGTTCATTGTCAAACTTGTGTGTTTTATTTTTTATTATAAATCAAACCTTACCATGAATCATCCTTTAGATTATGTTAATTACTTTCATGTACATAAATACTTGCTTGTAATGCCTCTTAACTGTACTTTTAAAAGATAATCTATATTGTAGTATCAATATAAAGCCACTTATTATATACAAATACAAATTTGAATAATCAAGAAGAGGTTATGGTTATGTAAAGGGATTTGGTAACATAAGTATTGAAAGACTCTTTAGAGCAGCGCTAGATGAAGCCAAGAGTAGAGTTGGCTTTCTTTATCATATTGTCAATGTGACAACCGAAATTGAGTTCCTGATAACAGATAGCAAATAAATCACGCAACTCATTTACTAAGAGAATACACAGTTTAAGGACCAAATAGCAGCGAGGTGTATAAGTTATAGTCTAACATCAAGTACAAAATCTGTCTAGATCTTCCCACACTGGTAGACTATCTGAAGAAGATGATGTATATGGTATCTAAAGATTTTCATATCGTCTGCGTAAACAGATATGTATGAATTTTTACTGATACGATAAACATCATAAATAGTCAGAATAAATAAAAAGGGACCAAAGTTTCTCCCTTGGGGGACACCAGAAGAGGCTTTAATTAGGTCAGAAACCTTGGACCTAACTGGAACAGAGTAAAATCGGTCACTTAAACAGGATTGAACCCACATTAGAAAGCTAAACCAACAACCATTCATTTTAGAAGGATTTCTATATGTCATGAGAAATACTATCAAGATCAGGGGCAATCACGTCAACTTCATTTGCAGATTCTAGTGTACATAAAGGGCTTGGTGGTTGTAAATTAGGGAAATCCGTGCAGGTCTTGTCTGTCCATGTATTTCTATCTACATTGCGTCATAGTTATTTGGTTTCCTTTTTCTTTGTCACTTTGAAAAACGCACACCTACTGATACTTTACTCCCTCGTTAGTTCGATCACGAAAGTTCCTTGTAGTTAGCTGATTTCCTTTAACATGCATTCTTACGGGTAATAATCCCCCTTCCTCATTAAGAGTGTGTTTTGTAGTTGTATCCATGGTATACTTAAATTTTATCTGTATATCTCAACGAATATAGGCACGATAATCCTACTTAGTGCTTACTTAGCTCGCACATGTACCGCAAATTGTGAAATTAGAAACCAATCCCTTAGTCGGCGGTTGTTTTAACGCCATTTTATAATTTTAACTCGTTGGCGTCGGATTAAGATTTTCAGCGCGCAAAAACGCAAATAAGCGACTGAAGGATACACTACTCACCTTTAACCTTATGACCTATAATCGAGAGCATGCAATACCACGACTTGTTTTGTATTTTCACGTTCTGCACGACTAGAATTAACCACAAAGTAGGGCTTCTCGGAAGGAATTTGTAAACTGCCAAAATGGGGGATAAGAAATTACATACACAAAACTCTGTACCTTTCGACAAGCCACCACCAACTATTTAATCCTTGTAAACAGTATTGGGATAGAGTTCTCTATTTTGAATTTTTTTATTTTTTTTTTTCTTTTGTGGACATTTGTATACAACTGTACACAAAGTCATTCGAAGGTGTAGTTTGAGTACGATACTCGCTTAAGCACTTGGTTCGATTCGAATTTAGTAAACGAAATGGTGTAGACCAAATAAAGAATAAAAAGGATATGGGGAAACGAACAAGAGAGCTTTTAAAAATGCGTGCCAGAGCGTAAAGGATTCAAATTCAAATGTAAATCGTTAGATGTCGACAAGTGTGCACTCATACAGCGCGGGGACTTAGAGTCATGTGCAAGCCAAGTCGACACAAAGAATTTGCTTTCCTGTTCTTCTTTGGTTGAAGCCAAAGGGCACTGATGAATAGTTCAACGTGAATCCGATCCTGTATGCTAAAAGAGTTTACCAAGGAAGAATACAAGGATCCACTGTGAAGGAATTGTAAAGTAAAAATATATCAGATGTACGGCAATGTATACAAGGGTGGTTAGGTGAATGCTTTGAAGGAGGTTTTCTTTGTAGCCTGGCACATTTGTGACAGTATTAGGGGAACAGTGGGGAAACGCTGAGGAGTAAATTTTCTCTACTTATGGTAGAAATGAATAGGATTTCAGTTGATGCCATTGGAGTTAATGACCCAAAAATGGGCTTTTAAATACTCACATGCTTAAGAGGCATTTAGGAAAAAAAGCAGCAAATTATAAATTTCTAAGGGAAACGTCAAGCAGTGAACAGATTTTGAAGACTTATAGTAATTGTTTTGTTTAAGAATTTTTGTTTAATAAAACAAAAAGAAGTTATATTTACTTAAAAATAGAATTCCGGTTCTCGACCACATTTTCGAGCAGTAAAAGGTATACATTATAGCGTGTATTACTCGAACAATATTTTCCTGCATAACGTTGGTTTCAAAATATTATAGATATATATTTTAATTCGTGCGGTTTTTTTTTCAAAATTTTAACGTTTATTTAAGAAAAACATGTACAATAGTATTACTCAAAGTATTGCTCATCTGAAGCTATGACTTTTTCCCATCTTTCTGGCAATTTGTGGATTTCATCCCAAAAGAACTGCGCCGGCTTAGCAGCCAAGAATGAATCAAGCCAAATTTTCATATTCTGCTCATAGCAGCTCATAATACAGCACATCCATCTGATCGTACCAAATACAGAGCATTACCTTCGCGCCATGAATATTCGGCTTTGCCGTTGATTTGGTTGGTTGGCCGGGTTTCACATATGATTTTTTGCGCTTGGGGTTGTCGTAGTGGATTCATTTTTCATCACCAGTAACAATCCGATGCAAAAATGACTTCCTTTTGTGGCGTTCTAGCAGCGTTTCGGACATGCAAAACCGCCTTTCGACGTCTCTCGGCTTGAGTTAATGTGGAACCCAATTTTCTTGCTTTTGAATATATCCAGCTGCTTTTTAATGTTTTAAAATGGCTGCTAGAGTGACACCCAAAGATTCTGCGAGCTCTTTTTGTATTTGGTAACAATCTTCATAGAGTAATGCTTCCAGTTCTTCATCTTCAAACATTTTTGGCTGCCCAGGACGTTCATCGTCTTCCAAGCCAAAATCACCACTTTTAAATCGTGCAAACCACTTAGGGCACATTCGCTCAGCTAGCGCATGTTCACCATAAACTTCCACCAAAATACGATGACTTTCGGCAGCAGTTTTCTTCATATTAAAGTAATGTAGGAGAACTCCCTGCGAAAGCACTTTTTCAGGCACAAAGTTCGACATATTTGAGTGAAAAATGACATATACTGAAATGACGAACAATGACAGTAGCTTTCCAACGCATATTCCAATGGAATAATACAAGTTACGCCATCTCTTAGCAAACCGCACGTTTATAGACCCAAAAGTTTTGTTAAAAATTAAAACAGAACATTCCAAGATATGGAATCGAAAGCTTCGGGTGTGTAGTTTAATATTTAAATCAGCAGTAAACCATGTATGTGCCTGTTTTTAGTTGTTTTATTTAAAAATGGAAATGTGTTCCAGAGACTATGTCTTTTTTAAAACCTTAAGCTTGGAGTTGGTTTCCATATCGTTCCACATCGAGATACAACATCACGCGATGGATTGTGGAGAACGGTTCGCTATACCAATAGCGCGATCGGTAGACAAAACAGGCGAGACATCAAGTCGTTCAAATCAAACACTAGTAGTGGCAGAACCAAAGACGAAGAGAAGGAGGAAGCTAAGGCCAACTTCTATCTTGGTACAACGTCCCTCCCTACCAACTTCCACTATAAAGCTGCTTTTAGGAGTGAGGGTAGGAGCGCACTTAACGTCATCAATAGCAGCAATGAATCGTCCCGATCAGGTTATTGACGAGAACTTATTTGTCTCAGATATTCACCAACATCGAAGAGAGAACAGTTTCACTTCCTTGGCGCCAACCAAGAGTAATGGCCATTAAAGAAAAGCAAATGGTAAGAAGCCAAAACAACAGCAACAGCAAAAACAGCGGCAGCAGCAGTAACATTAGCAGCAGCAGGAAAAACAACAGCAGAAACAACAAATTTCGAAACAAAGGGTTCCACCTATAAATACATTTAATATGGAACTAAAGGAACTATGTAAGTTGGCCATAGGCAATAATTTTTATATTAAAAGACTAGCTTAGATAGGCACGCGATCCTCTGTAACACAGTGGAGCGCTACCACAAAATTAAAAGTTTATTGTGGGATTCGACGACGGAGTTCTTCTCCTATACCCCGAACGGGGATAAGCTGCTAACAATGCTGCTGAAGGGGTTAGAGCCGTCGACTGATCGGGAGGAGTGCGAAGAGCTCAAATTCGTGGGGGTTAAGCCTTTCGTCACGGCTAGAGCCAAATGGGAGAAGCGGAAGTCAGCTAAGTCCCAAAAGCAAACTGGATGGTCTAAGGAGTATAAAAATCCTAGACTACCAGGTTGTACACTGGGAAAAATTAAAGAGGAGTGAAAACATTTTACAATGTGTTCACTGCCAAAGGAAGTGTGAAAAGAACCACAAGTCAGAGGATTGCGCTTTAGGTAAGGACGAGGTGTCGGAAAAAAGCCAACTCTCTTGTGCCTTATGTAAAAACTCGGGACACACCACAAATTATCGAACTGCAACCTATTTCAGACTTGTATAATTTCCAAACCGTTCATGACAGTGAGCTCAAATTTTGACACATGACAGATCGCCTTTTAAGCTATTAGCGTCTCAGTTGTGTTGAAAAATTTTTCTCCGCAATGGAATTCAAACGTGATAGTGTGATTGCTATATATTTGGCTGGAAAACCACAAGCAGTGTGGTGTATCTCGAACCATACCGTGATACTGGCAGCGTTGCAAAACGCCATGCAGGTGGTCATAAAAAACAGCAGCATCGGCAGAAATGGTTCAGAAAATGAAGGCTCGAATTGAGCGAAATCCGCGTCGAAGTGGAAGAAAAATGGATCGTAACCTCAACATATCTTTGGAACGGATGCAACACATACTGAAAAATGAGCTTAAGTCATTCAAGTTCCAAAAAGCACACGATCTTACAGAGCAACAGAAAAAAGTTAGAGTCGAAAGAACAAAGGAGTTGCTACGCTTGCACGAAAGTGGTGAGTTGCCGAATTTTTTTGTTTCCGATGAGTCACCATTTATTATCGGGCCATATGTCAACAAACAAAATGACCGAGTTTACTTGCCAGAGAGGTGAACGGGGTGGCCATGGTATAGTGGTATATGCGTACACTCCTCAAGCAGAGGGTCGCGAGTTCGAATCCCGTGCTAGGCAATTCTCCGAAAAAGTCTTTTCGTTGAATTTGCATGTAGTAATATGAGAATCCCGTCGGCATCAACTCTGACATGAAGGCATAACACTGATGTTGGAGTGGTTGCTGGCTGGGCCAAATGTAACGAACTAACAACTAGCACGTACTGAGATCCACTGGTTGAGGATGCACTTCCTCGTACCGTCTAGTTTGAAAACCACCTCTGGGAAAAATATCGAAACCTAATACACCTGAGTTTCAAACTACTACACCATCCGCCTGCGCCCTGGAGAAAACCAGTAAAAGTGAATTCATATCCCCTTGGTGCGCTCGCGGGATTATATAAAAAAAAGGTCCTTCAAAAATTTACACCTTCGGACGGCTCCCAGAATGCAGGCAGCACCGATGGTGATGGTTTGGGCCCCCATATCCACCGATGGTCGCTCTCCGCTTGTATTTTTGGACCGTGGCGTCAAAATTAATGCGATCGTACACCGTAAAACTGTCTTAGAGTTAGTATTGAAGCCTTCGGCAAACAATCTTTTCGGTCGGAGACCGTGGACATTCCAACAAGACTCGGCACCGTCTCGCAAAGCGCGCGTCAACCAAGATTGGTTAAAAAACAATGTTCCACACTTCAATTCTTCGACAAAATGTATTGCAAATTCTTCGGATGCAAATCCGTTGGATTTCACTGTCTGGGGAATTTAGAAGGCGAAGGTTGGCACTAAAAAATACCAAAGTTTTGACTACCTCAAACAAGCACCTCGCCGGGAATGGACCAAAATACCGCAGAGCCACTTGGGTGCAGCGTGCGATGATTTCTTCGGCCGTCTCAAAGCCCTTATTCGCGCCAAAGGTGGTCATATTGAAAACTACAGATACAATTTAAAAATTGATGTATTGTACTTTCAAACATTTTTTGCTTTGGCACAATAAAATGTATCAAAAAGTTCGAAAAAAATGTAAAACAATTGTAAATAAAATTGTTCGATTTATCTGTTCTTAAATAAAGACTCTATTTCTTAAATAAAACTTAAAAAATAAAAAATTTAAAAGTGAAAATAAGTTTATTTACCACTAATAGGTGATATCTAATGATTTCAAAAGGTTTCATTTGTATAAATCCAGCACAGGAATTGTTTCCAGTTTTGAGGGCATGTTGCCCCACTGCACAGTGGTTCAGGCAAAGGTCATAGGGCCGAAATACCGATGTTGGAAATATGATGTTATTTTACCGGCAAAGGAAACATAAAAAACCCTTCTATTCACAGGTATAAAAAAACATTGCAATTACAAACACAGCACAGTTAATTTTGTGCACCGGAATTGATAACTTCTAATTAGTGCTCAATAGTTTATTTGTTCACATAAATTGGTGTTGTTTTTAAAGTGTGGTTTTTCCGAGAAATTTATTGCTTGTGATATAATTGTGAAATGAATATTCAAATTGAAGGTATGTACGATATTTTTAAAGTAATTATGTTTTCTTTAACAATGCGACTATTCATAACTAGATCCGTAAATACACACCTTCCACTTTTTTTGTTTTTAACCATTTTTCCATATTCAACTAAGCTTTTACTTATGAAGGCACGAAACGCCATAAATGAGTCAAACATCTTGGTGCTCCTAGGTGCTCTGAAGCTTGTTACAGGTCATTGAGGAGACTAGGTCCAGTACTAGAAAAAAATGTTTGTTAATTTTTTGTGTTTTTCTTTTGCAGGTACAACCATTTACTGTTCTTTTACCCAAATGCTTGTTTTAAATATGTGGACAGCTTCAAAAAATAAAGAAAATGAAGCAGAAAGGTTTCGGGAAGTGTTTGGATCGCTTGCGAACTCTTTACCGGATGCTGAAAATATCCAGATGGATTGCTTGAGAAATCTCCTTTTCAATCTCTGTAAACGGATATGCTAGTGGCCAAATACGAAAGCTGGTTCAATGAGACCGAAGTTTGCATATTTTGGTGGGGGCGAAAGCCCCCATTTATTCGGCTTAATACAAGCTATAACTTAAAATTAAACTTAAACTAATACTTAAAACTAAGGTTGGTTGTTGTGGTGAAGGAGAAATGATTCGAGGTAGGAAGTGGTGCGGTGGAAGTCAAAGACGCTAGGGTTTGAATTAATTTTTCGTAGCATGCGGGAGATTGGTTCGTTCGCGCCATAGGTGGTGTGGTGGGTTGGGAGATAGAAGAGACGAGGGGTACGTAGATTACGAGGGTTAGTGTTGAGGAAAATAGAATTGTGAAGGGACATGCATTCAACCTGACCTGAAAGAAGTCGATGAATGAAGAGAAAGTCGGCTGCGTCTCTGCGCTCCTCAAGGGTGTTTAGGTTAATAAGGTTGAGACGGTTTTGATAGGGGGGCAGAGTAAAAGAATCATCCCAGGGCAAACCTCGAAGAGCAAATCGAAGAAAACGGCGCTGGATGCTTTCGATTCTCGAGATATGAACGCGATGATATGGGGACCATACTTGACTAGCGTACTCTAGAAGGGGACAAACAAAGGTAATATAGAGGGACCTGGTCACGTATGGGTTGGTGAATTCTTTGGACCATCGTTTTACAAAACCTAGTGCAGAGTTGGCTTTAAGGATTATCCCATCCATATGCAAACGGAAATTGAGCTCGCTATCACACAAAATGCCGAGGTCGCGTAGAGATTCAACGGAGGAGATCGGTTGGTTGTGGAGACGGTAGAATCGGGGAGGAGATTTGAGCCGCTTATGTGAAAAGGTGATGGACTGGCATTTGGTGATATTAAGTTCCAAACAATTTTTGAGGCACCAGATCGAAAAACTATCAAGGTCTTGTTGAAGAAGGAAGGAGTCATGGGGAGAGGAAATGGTTTTGAAAAATTTGGTATCGTCGGCGTAAAGGGAGACGGAGGAGTATTTGATGATCCTATCGAGATCATTTATGGTTAATATAAAGAGAAGGGGGCCGAGATGGCTACCTTGAGGAACTCCAGAGGTGGCCAAAAATGGAGTGGAGTGGGCTGACCTAAAACGAACACTGTAAAAACGGTTTTCGAGGTAAGAAGATATCCATTTTAACAGTATGGGTTCAAAGCCGAGGGCAGACAATTTGAAGAGTATTAATCGATGAGAGATTAAGAAATATGGCAGGGAGGCCATCTGGACCGGGTGTAAATTCGTCATTGAGTTGGTGTAATTTATATTCGATATAAGAGGGATCCAAGATGTGAGAGAGATGTGGGCCGTTGGAGAAGTTCGGTAGGTAACGAAAATAGGAGGGATCTGGTACAAAGGAGTCGTTGGTGAAGGATTGTTTAAAGAAGCTGGCAAATAGGTTGGCAGTGGTGAGTGGATCGTTTGATGACTTGTTGTTGAAAGAGAGGGAAGGAGGGTAATCATCGGACTTTCTTTTGTAGTTAACAAATTGGTAAAAGGACTTAGGGTCATTTATAAGGTTGACTTGCGCATTGTTAAGGTAACGCTGGTAAAGGGAATCGTAAAGTTCGGTGAAATGAAGATAAGCACCAAGATAGTTGGAATAGTCGGACAAGGATCTGGTACGCAGGAAAACAGCCCATAACTTGTATCTCTTGTTTCGTAAGGAACGAAGCTTGCGATTATACCAGGGAGGACTAGTAGATGATATTTTAAGGCGGGAAAACGGAACGTAAAGGCTGAAAGAATTAAATATTTCTTTATAAAAAATGGATAAGGCATCATTTACGCTTAGGTTGTGAAAGTTAAGGGGGGATCTGCTAAGATAGTCACTGATTTTGTGAAAGTTTGCTTTATGAAAGTCGTAGGATGAGAGAGTTGTGGGAGGAGTGGACTGGAAAGAAGAGTTATGAAAAAATGAAAGTAGAAGGGGGGGGGGGGGGGGGGGAGTTATCGATTGTAGAGAGAGATAGGGGACAAAGTGAGACTGAGGAGTTAATGGAATCTGTTGTGAAAATAAGGTCCAATTGCCTGCCCATATAGTTGGATACATCACTGACTTGGCATAGACTTGAGTCTGTTAAGCGATCTAAGAAGAGACATTCCTTAGCTGAGTTGGCATTTGAAGCGATGAAGAACGATTGATCGTCTGATGGAATCCACTGTAGCTGAGGAAGATTAAAGTCGCCGAAAACAAAGATATCGTCAGTAGAGTCAGACAGGTCAATTAAATAGTCGATCGCATCGACAACAAGTTGGTAAGATTCGGTAGGTTGAGCTGGCAGGATGTAGTAACATAAAACGTAAAGGGACTTGAAGGGGAGTGATATTTTTATAGCGACAAAGTCGACTTTAGAGGATAAAGAGATGCTAATGGGAGAAGAGTTAAGGCTGTTGTGGACCGCCAGTAAGACGCCTCGACAGGGGGAATCATCATGTGGGCGGGTAGGATCGTCGTCGCGAAAAACATTAAAAGTAGGGGGGAACAATTCCTGGTTCTTTATGTCGGGAATCAAATTGGTTTCAGTCAAGGCGTAAATATCAAAGGGAAGAGAATGCGATTGACGTAGGACAGCATTGGTTTTAGAGCGAAGACCTCTTACATTCTGGTAGTAAAATGTAAGAGGGATGTTGTGTGGTGGAGATGTATGGCGGGATGGTTTAACTGCTGACGAGGAAGGCACGTTATGGACGAAAAAATTTATCGTGGTCAGCTCGGTTTCGCTGTAGGTGTGAGACTCGTTTAGAGTGAACGTAGTGGCCGAATGCAGCAAGGACGTCTGCTACTTTCTGAGGGGACATGCTAAAAATCTCGTGGTACCTGACATGAAGGTTCCTGAGACTGATAGGGTCGGTAGGGAGGCCTTCCTGCTTGATGGATACCATGACGCTGGTTTTGGTCTTCCCTTCGTAGCAGACCGAGTCCGATTTGTCGTGTAGATAGGCGAGAAAGAGACGAATGTTTTCATATATCTTTCTCTCTCTAAGCCTAGAGAGTGCATAGCGACTTTCTGTAGTTCCATTGGTTTGCTGGGTTAGTTTAACTGTAGGGGGAAAAAGAGGATCAAGAATAGGGGCAGTGGGGGAGGGAGATGGAGATTCGTGGTTGGATATGGAATTGAGCGCCGGATGAGATGTTGGGTTTAGTGTATGGGAGTTAATAAAATTAGGGTACTTAGCTCCAGTTTGTAGGTCGAAGTTAGGAAATGAGTTGTTTGCTGGATCGGGGGCGTAGAAGATTGAGATGGGATAATATGGGTGGTTGGGGTTAAGTTGAAAGAGACGCGTTAGCGCGGGTGCTTGGGTGGAACATTGGAAATTAGCGGATTAGAGGATTGGTGTGTAAGGACTTTGTGTCGGATAAGTGAGGAGGGGGGACTGAAATCGGGGAACAAGTTCATTTTGAAGCTCCAGTTGGGATCGGGATTAGAGCTTCGTTTTTTGTTAGCGTGCTTTTTAGTTGGAAGGGGGTTTGTGAGCGGTCTTTTTTTAAGCTTATCATTACGTTTACTTTTAGAATTTTGGTTGTCGTCGACACGTGGGTTTTCTCGTTTCTCAAAGCATTTGGTGATACTTATCTTCCCAGGTTTAGTGGAATTACCAGAAGAAGTGGGGAATATCCATGAATATTTGGTTGGGATGCTGATTTTGAAGCTGCAGGAACTATTGGAGTCAGCAGGGGAAATCATCTCGCACTCGCTAATGGTGATGGCATAATTTCGGTGAAAGAAATTCCGCACCCAACTAACATCAGCGTGTTGAGGAGCCCCTTCAACGTAGAATACTGTATGGTTTCCCACTTTCAACTTTTCGAGTCGGCTTTTCCATTCGGAGGGGGTCCATGAAGTTCCGAATTGTTTGAGCGGTTTTTGTGGGGCGGGTGCGGGCGGGATAGGCAGCGCGGTTTCGGTTTCCGTTGTTAGGGCGGCAGGAGGAGTATTTGAAAGTGACTCCGTGTCTACTAATTCATTATGAATTGAGACATTGTACGGGGAACTAGCTTGAAGTTGAATTTGATCGGGGATTCCATCGATTTTTTGGGAAGCCAATCTCACTTCTTTACCGATTTCGGCAACGGTCAACCGAGTTGCTATGAGTTCCTCGTTGACGTCTATTATTTTTAGGGTTAAGTCATCAAGCGTAGAGTCTGATGGATGCGGGGTGGGATGTATTGTTTTGGAGGAGGTTTGAAAAAGCAAGTCGAGATCAGTACGGAGAAGATTGATAGAGTCGTTTATGTGTGTGAGTACGTTGGATTTAAGGAGGTTGGCAAAATTTGTTTTGAGGAAAGCTTTTAATCCATCCAGGTGATGTTTGATCACTTCGCTCTCGTTGTCGTGATGAGGTTGATTTTTGGACAGATTGTAGATCGCTGTCAGTTGTTTTTCTATCAGTCTTCCTGTGGACTTGTAAGCTTCCACATTACTGTCAATGCAGTTTACTGAGTCTTCAATCTTCTCTATTCTGTCGAGAATAGTTCTGCTAATATGATTGTTTTCGGTTAGCATCGCATTGATAGACTCGTTATTGCATTTAATTGCCAGCATAACATGAGCCAAGGTGATCTCTTTGCACTCGTCGCAGTAAAAATTGAAGAGACTGCAATACTCGTTGAGGTAGGTAATGGATCTCCGGGTAAGACCGATGCATATGGCATGGAATGATTTTCCACAGAGACCATTGCAGGCTACCCATTCCGCGTTGGGGTCAACAATTGAGCACAAAACACTAGCACAGCACTTTTCGATATTTTTTTTTTTTTTTTTTTTTTATTTGGGCTACGAACACTTATTGACACAGTTAATTTTTGTTAGGGTTATTTGTTTATTTTTTTTTATTTTTGGGGTACAAAACTGGCACAGGTGAATCTAGGTCGACGAATAAAGATGGGAAATATAGTGAAATTTACTGATTCGGCAGTTTACGTTGCTTTAAAGGAAATCGGAAAAGTAGCAGAATTCGGAATTCGGTATACAAGACAAAACACGTCCGCACAGGTTGACAGTCAAACAAGTACTCAAAGTACAAGTGGAACGCGATATAGGAAGGAGTTTGGAGACTGCAGCAAGAGGTCCAAACGTCGCAAATTAGCAGTTTTATAACAGATGGACGATTACTACTACTTCACATAGTAGTTCAAATCAATCAATAAGTTCTTTGGAATTTAGCACAGATGAAGTTGTTTCATTTATTAATGAAGCTAAGCTTCTAAAATACCAAATATTTGTCAGTCCTATCATAAAGTCGTGGAAGCCAAAAAAAAAAAAAAAAAAAACGTTGCTATCCAACTGATATTCGCGTGAGGGAATCTTCTGCTGAAATCAATTTGCAATCACTTTTAGACCATACACCAAGTCGCACTGTTCAATCTCAAAAAGCTGTGTTTCAAAGTCTTTACGACTTCAAGATTCTCATAGTGAATATAAGCACAAGTTTTCAGATTCAACTATCGAAGATTCGAGTTTATTTGTCACATCTTATGAACCTCTTCAACTTGCTTATAAACCAAATACCTGTGATGAATCAATCATTTGGAAAAACCCACGCCTTTCTCTACTAGGTGGTGCAGACCAATTGGTTTTCAATGTACAAAAGAAACAAAGGAAGTCACATTGCAAGAAGAAGTTTATTTTAAAATCCTAATTAACCAGTTAGTCCCTACTTTAGTGCTTATTATTGGCCACGAAATTAAAATCACCCATTCTTATCTACGAGTAGGTGTTACATTTGTGGTTCAACACCAAGAGAGATTTAAGAGTTATGCTTTTGATACTGCCAAGATGCTTGTGGAGGAATACCCTTGGTATAACTTAATACATAAAGCATTGATTAACGGAGCAGAAGTGATAGATATTTCTTTATTATCTTATTTACTGTTATTTTGTGAGATTATGTTTTTTATACGATGTATGATGAATATTTTATGCATGAATATACTCTGTTAAAAAAAAAAAACTATTTTGTCTTGTTCTAACCCTCTAGTAATCACAACAACCATTTTCCAGGCCAAAATGATATGATTTCATTGTAAATCTGCCCAAAAATTCCTTCGACCGCCCTTCTTTGGAACCACTGTGAACCACTGTACACTGTGCGATGCCTCACCAATTTGATCACCAATTTCATACAGAGATATTTAGGCATAATTTTCCAGGTAGTGGACAAAAGCCAAGTTTCTAAGAACCGTACAATGAATCGATAAATTGGGGTCCTCTTCCACCGCCGCTATAATTTCTACTGAACGCATTATTTTCGTTATTGTTTGTGTGTGAGTGTCTAATGGCGTGAAATGGTCCAGATGGCCGATGAAGTCTACCGAGAATTTCACAAAGTGCTCTATAAGTTTCGCGAACAGAGCTTCGATTTCGAAAATAAATTTCATTAATTTGAAATCGTTGTGGCATCAATCTATCAATATTTCATCTCCATTGAATATAAAAAAATATCTCAAGAGGAACCAGGGCCACCAAATGGATAAATTATACAAGGAAGCCGAAACTCGAAAAAACAATAAGCGACTTTTAACTTAAGGCAGCTGGTACCAATCTGAAACTCCCATATCTTATCCAAGATGTTTGGTTAATTGTCTTAAATTGTGAAATTTATATTTTCAAATTATTGGTGCGGGATATACAGCACATCACCTTGGTGGAGGGGTGAAAAGTCATCGTACATGCTTCCCACATCCCACACAAGCTTGACAGTTAACACATGTAAAACACAAAATTTTTGCAAAATTCAACTTTATTTATCAATATAGTTGCCTTCGAGGGCGATACACTAATTGAAACGATTTTACAATCTTTCAATACCAGTTTCGTAGTACGATTTCGGTTTAGCCTCAAAATAGACCTCTGTTTCGGCGATTACTTCTTCAGTCTGCGAACAGAAAATAGTCGCTGGGGGCCAAATCTGGAGAATACGGTGATTGGGGAAGCAATTCGTAGCCGAATTCATTCAATTTTGCCATCGTTTTCATCGACTTGTGACATGGTGCATTGTTTTGATGAAACAGCATTTTTTTTCATCAAACGCGGCCGTTTTTGTGCGATTTCGTACTTCAAACGCTCCAACAACGCATTGTAATAGTCGCTGTTGATAGTCTGCCCCTTTTGGAGATAGTCGATGAAAATTATTCCATGTGTATCCCAAAATACGGATGCCATAACCTTGCCAGCCGACTGTTGAGTTTTTGGTCGTTTTGGACAAGGTTCGTCGCCTGCTCGCCACTCAGCTGACTGCAGACTTGACTCTGGTGTGAACTGATTGAGCCATTGTTACATACCGATGCAAAAATTCGGCTTTATTGCGGTTAAACAGCTTTAAACACTCCTCTGAATCATGAACACGTTGTTGTTTTTGATCAACTGTGAGCAAACGCGGCACCCACTTTGAACAGAGCTTTCGCATGTCCAAATATTCGTGTATAATATATCCAAAACGCTCTTTTGATATCTTCAGAGCCTCAGTTATCTCGATCAACTTCACTTTACGGTCATTTGTAATCATCTTCGGTGCTTGTATGACCACTTCTAAATTTTTCAATCCACTTACGAATATTTCGTTCGGCTGGTGCAGTGTCCGTGTAACACTTATCAAGCCATTTCTTTGCATCAGCTGCATTTTTTTCCCATCAAAAAGCAATGATAAATCAACACACGAAATTGCTTCACTCACAACGCTGTATCTCGAGAACTAATCGTCTGACAGCTGTCAAATTTACACATATATCTTCTGAAGATTGGTACTTCTGAAAATGGTATGGATTTAATTCAAGTGGTACACTCTTTTAGAAACATGGACTTTTCAACCCATGTACTATATAGTCAACAGACAGTCAATCATCACATAATCTCACCAGTCACTCCCCTGTTGTGTTCAGTATGCAAATACCAATACTCGAAACATTAAAACGAAGAAGAAGTGGTATGACGTTTCACGTAAAACGGTTTCAATCGCAAAAGACTGCTAAAATCTTTTCGAGCATCAAGCGCAGACATACTATAAGTAGACATTGGCGACTCAGACAAAGAACTACTCCAATGTACAGTTTATAAGTTCAGTCTTACGAAAAAAGATGAGTAAGAGCTTCAGTGATAAGGTGCCTGCAGTACCAGCACCCACCATATTAGCGCCGAGTATCTGCAGCCTAGTACGGGAGTAAGCCGGAAATTCACAGAGATAGTGCTCCGCGGTATCGCCATCACTTTCACAGGAAGCATCGCAGGATGTTGTGTCACTTATGCCCATCACATTTGAGTGTTTTGCAAAAGTGTAATACCCTGTCACAACACCAGTAAACAACCTACAGTCTTTTATGCTGAGGGACAGCAAAAAGGTCGCTGACTTCCTAGAGACGTCAGAAAGTACTCGTTTGGTTTGCCTGCGTTGCGGGGAGCTTCACCACCTGCAGTTATTCTCATATGTGATCAAACTATTAATGAAAGCCTTAAACGCGGACGCAAGCTTAAGGAGAGAAAACTCTCTCCTAAATTTTTTCTAACAAGTTGATCGGCGATTTCATTTCCCGTGATCCCATTGTTACTTGGGACCCAGACAAGGGTCACCGAATTTAGCCTTCCGACTGCTTGAAAGTCGTAAGAGGGTTCAGCAAGGTTCTAAGTGCAGTTTAGTTTCCGCTACAGATGCAAATGCTTCGCTCCCTTCACCTTTTTTCCGCAATATAGTTCGCTGCAATCAGGATTGCGTAAATCCCCTGCTGGAAGTAAAATATAATGATGTCGCCCTCCAGAAAGACACCAGCACCACATCCTATATTGGTTTTGGAGCCCTCCGTGCATTCCTTTCTTGGCTAAGATTCTGGCCAAAACCGGGCATAAGAAAGGCGATTTCATATTTTTTCCGCAACAGGAGTTCTGGTGTCATTGCATTGGATGGCATGTTCCTAAGGTCAAAGTCATAACACAGCCGACGCGCAAGGTCATCAAGGCTAAAGTGCGTGTTGTACCAAAGACTACTTCTTTTTAAACGGAAGATGGCCTTAAGAGTGCAGCCCATGAAATGAATTTTAAGGGAAGGGAGATTAATCAATGCAGGAGAGGATATTGAATCAATAGTGCTTTACACTGATAATTGTCCTCCACCCAGTCAAATGTTCGGAGATGTCAATAGGGATATTCCGGAATCATGAAACCATTTGTTAGAGCAAATAATTTTGAAAATTATATGTTGTCAACTGGTACATTTGAAATTAATATTTGAATTTAGTGGAAAATACAAGAAACAATAAAAAAAGTGTAGTTATCTTGTCTCCCTCCGACATATCTTTCTGCTTATCAAAAGAAGAACACTTGTTTCGTGTGTTCTACCAAGTGCAAGTCTGACTGGACAATAAAGTAAATCCTGAAGACTGGGGCTGGAAATTGATGAATAATAGTTTGGATCCAATCCAGGCTTTACTTGCACCTGCTCCAAATAAACTGCTGAATACAATTTTAAGTAATTGCAAGAAAGGCTGCAAGAAAAAGCGAATTTTATGTAGAATTTCATGAAAATTTATGTTATTGTCTTGCTGCTACAATTTTCATTATATTCATAAAATATTGTGCCATTATTCTTACTGGGGATTTTTTTATTGATACTAATATTCAATATACTACCTTGATCAAAAAAAAAAAAAAAAAACTCGTGGATTTTGCACCATGATAACGCACCGTGGCACAATGCCAGCATTATTCGTAATTTTTTGACGAAAAATGCAACAGATACCATCCTACAGCCACTGAATTCACCTCATTTGGCTCCCTGTGACTTCTTTCTGTTCAATCGAGTTAAAAAAAAAAAAAAACACTACGGGGAACATGTTTCAGCAGCCGAGAGGAAGTAATGGAAAAATCGCAGGAAGCACTAATGGACATACCAAAAACCGAATATAAAAAATGTTTCGAGGATTGGAACAAGCGCTGGCATAAATGTCTTGCAGTTGATGGGGATTACTTTTAAGGAGATAATATAGATTTGGATGAATAAACTTGTAATTTTAATTTTCTGCATAAATTCCAAAATTTTTTTGATCAAGGTACCAAGATACCAGACAAACTATTTTATTCGAATCTTAGGAATAACTTGCGGTGTATGCCACAATACTCTGACGAAGTTGCTGCTTGGTGGTTGACAGCAATTAAGCCATATGGTTCATCTGAACAATACAATAAAAAAATATTTATAAACTAGACATATACTATAGGCTTATAGCATCACGTAGGAAAATGGGGCCATAGAGATTTTTCAAATATGTTGCCAACCAAGTTGAAAAACGTCATATCGAGAAAAACGCGCCTAAAGGTTTACTGAAGGATAATTGGACATACAAAGTAAATTCTATATCTGTATTTTTTTTTTTATTTTTTGTTTCTCACCATCGTCCTTTGTCCTTGTTCCGGTCCCTTCATTCCCTATCTCCTTTTGAGTGGGTAGACTGAGCTCTGGTGAAGGTGGAGGGCAGCCAATGGTCCCTTCAGCCATTGGCCCACCGACCACATACCTCGGAAAGGAACCCATATTGGTCTTCTGGCGATTTTTTCCTGAGACGAGGACGAGGGGGTTCAGTCGGTGAAGCCCTTAGGGCGGTAGGGACACTCAGGTCGAACCAGGAGCTCAGGGTGCGACAGGAGGTTCACCAGGACCACCAGACAAGGCGTCTGAAAGTCTGAAAGATGGACTGTCCTTTCTAGCCAGACACACCAACAAGATGATGACGAGTGGTGGAGCACGAGCCCCGGAGCCTTCATCCCAACGAAAGTCAACCAAAAAAAGGCTTCAAAGGCATCATATCGCGCACTCGATGTGGATGCAACTAGCTAGCTAGCAACGCAAATTTTCGATGGGTGAAGAGATGACGATCTCATTGATAGTTACACCCCAACGAGGGAACTACGGAGGAGCAACGGTGGTGTACAGACGGACGGCCAACGTAATAAGATACATCCCAACGACGAATTAACTTTAAAAGTTTGGTTCGATGGGTGAAGGGGCGACGACCCCAGCAAGCACCCCACCGACGGAGCTCCGAAGGAGCAGCAGAGGACGGCACGCGGACGGCCAAGTAACAACTAGCCTCCAACGAGGAGCAAACAAATATACAAAGTATTGAAACAATATTAGCGGCAGTTTCAACTGTAGGTCTTCTGCTCCACGACGTCTTTGGCACAATGTTTCATATAAAAGAGTTCAAACACTCGTTGTTATTCTGGTGAAACGCGCCAAATATCGTTCAAGAAAATCGTCTTTACTTAGGTCTACGTATATCAGTTATATTGCCTCAGTGACATTTGTGGGCAATGCAGGAGTATGTGTATAATCGTTCCTTTGGCATTCGCCTGGTCTACAAACACCACGAGTCTTATTCCGGGCATCTGTGGAACATTTGTAACAGAATGTAGCCCAGATAGCTTTTTTCATATCTTCCAACGAATCACTCTTTCAATTGCAAGAGCCTGTCAGCTTTCGCAATCTTGTTCTCATCCGTTTTTAAACATGGTTGACACACTCTTTTTTCTTCTTTCTCTTGTTTTCGAATCGCAGTCACCGATATACACCCTGCCTGACTCGAACTGCAACCAACTTCAGACTGCTATAATTTCCAAACCGTTCATGACATTGAGCTCAAATTTTGACACATGACTGATAATTCAAACGTGATAGCTTTATATTTGGCTGGAAAACCACAAGTAGCTATCGTTAGAGCCCTCCAGCACCACAACGTGAATAAATCATTTGTGTCTCGAACCACAGCTCGTCACCGTGATACTGGCAGCGTTGCAAAACGCCATGGAGGTGGTCATAAAAAAAACAGCAACATCGGCAGAAATGGTTCGGAAAGTGAAGGCTCGAATTGAGCGAAATCTGCGTCGAAGTGGAAGAAAAATGGATCGTAAGCTCAACATATCTTTGGAACAGATGCAACCCATACTAAAAAATGAGCTTAAAAAAAGAAAGAACCGAAAGAACAAAGGAGTTGCTGCGCTTGCACGAAAGTGTTGAGTTGCCGAATTTGGTTGTTTCCGATGAGTCACCATTTATTATCGGGCCATGTGTCAACAAACAAAATGAGCGAGTTTACTTGCCAGGGAGGTTCTTCAAAAATGTACACCTTCGGACGGCCCCCGAAATGCAGGCAGCACCGATGGTGATGGTTTGGGCCGCCATAACCACCGATGGTCACTTCCGCTAGTATTTTTGGACCGTGGCGTCAAAATTAATGCGATCGTATACCGTGAAACTGTCTTAGAGGTAGTATTGAAGCCTTGGGCGAACAATCATTTTGGTCGGAGACCGTGGACATTTCAACAAGACCCGGCACCGTCTCACAAAGCGCGCGTCAACCAAGATTGGTTAAAAAACAATGTTCCACACTTTATTTCTTCGACATAATCGACTGTAAATTCTCCGGATGCAAATCCGTTGGATTTCTCTGTCTGGGGTATTTTGAAAGCGAAGGTTTTCACTAAAAAATACCAAAGTTTGGACCACCTCAAGTAAACACTTCGCCGGGAATGGGCCAAAATACCGCATAGCAACTTGCGTGCAGCATGCGATGCTTTCTTTGGCCCTCTTAAAGCCATTATTCGTGGACATAATGTGGACATTGAAAACTACTGATACAATTTGAAAATTGATGTACTTTTCAACATTTTTTGCTTTGGCACAATAGAATTTATCAAAAAATAAAAAAAATTAAAGCATTTTAAAAAGTTGCAGTTCGAGTCAGGCAGGGTGTAATTGACGCACTTCGTTTCGTGTAATTTCTCCGCTCGTTGAAACATTTCAACCATTGCATCAGTTTCCGTTTTGCCTGCATAACTGAAGTGATTTGGGTTACAGGATTCAGCATGGTCTTTTAGCCAATTTTGATATTCTTTCCTTTCCACAGAGCACATGTCTTACAGTATACAGATTTCACACGAATATCAGTAACTTTTTTCGGACAATAAGCGATAAGTGTTGTGACACCGTCCTAGGAACTAAACCGCGTTTGCGCCAAGTTCCACACCAAAAGTTAGACACTTCTCGCCGGTAAATTTTTTTTCTTCTTTACCAGCTTGTTTGAATGACATTGTCTTTATAGATTCTGTAACATCACGAATCTGTCCCCCAATAGTATCGTAGAAAGATTTAAAAATAGTGGGCGGCAAGTCCATGAAAGTTAAAAATTTTTCTGCTTCAGAAAATGACACTCCAAGTGATCGCATCGCAGAAAGAAATTGACGATTACCTTCGTATCCATTGTGGATTAACGAGTATGACGTGATTTCTTTCGGCGTACAGGACTTGCAGTTTATCACAATTTTAAATCCGAGTCCTCCTCGACTAGATCCGCAAAATTCTATATCACTCACACACATTTTACATTTCAGGTGCGTTCCTATTGCCGTAAAAACAGCAAAGAAACTTATCAGTTTGTATCCGACACATGGATTCTAGTTGGCCACTGCTCAACTTTCTCGTGAGCTACTGTTGCTCTCGGCTCTTAGGTGAACCTGGTCTCGACCATATCCTATCACTTCATCTTGTCGGTTCTCCGACGGTATATGTTTTTGATTTTTTATCCGTCACGGCAAACAGAGTACACGATACGAATCGAATGATAGATACGGATTCTTATACGCTTTGTCACCGGGTTTCTGTTCAATTTAGTAATGAAAATTTCCCATATCTTTCCTCCTAGCTAATACAATATATTAACCGGAAAACATTAGGGAGAATAAGGTTTCATAGAGGCCAAAAAAATGTTACGGTGGTCTGGTACCTTAATGCAAACTGGAATCTCTATTTTGTCTTGACCAAAACACCCAAATCCACATATACTCCATCAATAAATTAGATCTTAAGATGGTCGCTTGCAACATAAGCCGTGATAGTCAACTGAACAATATTGTATTTCATTCATAATTGCCATAGATCAATCTTTATTAACCAATAAAGTTGTGCATAGTTTTCACAATAAATATGTTTTTAATGTAATGAAAACTTCCACACCAGCTGTAAGCTCACCCCTTTGAAGCATTCAACGATACTAATGCAAATTATTTACAAAACTTCATTAAAAAATCAATTTCCCAAAAAAAAAGTCACATAGGAGGAAACCACAGTTTACCGTAATTTTATTCCTTGCTGCTATTTTCATCTCATCTTTCCACCACCAACTTTAATTATTTATTTAGAGCCAGTCTCCTGAAACTTCGAGTACTACTTTCACATTTTTCTGCAAATTTGTTCCAGAGCTGGCATTTTTCTTTGCTCATTTATTTTCTCGTTGATTATTTTCTTGTGTCTACACGAAACATTTCTGACAAAAAATTTCGATGCTGACTTCAATGAAGTCTGTAAACTTTGTAAAAAATATTAAAATTGAACCTCAATGACAATGTCAAAGTCAACCGTGAACAAAAGAGCTACCACTCCAAACGTACTTTTTGTATTTCGAAACTTTTCGAAACACTGATGTAAACAAATTACAAAACCATTTCTCACATAAAGTACTACAAAAATATGCCAACTCTTATCCGATGGAAAACTTTAAGCCTTTTACTTAAAAAAAAAAAAAAAAAAAAAGGATATGTACTCAAGATAGATAAGTCCTTACCTTAGTTCAGTTTCTTGAAAGTTTCTTTAAAATAAATTCTCCTCTTACCGGTTACTGATTTGGAAAAAAAAAAAAACCCAAAACAAACCAACGAAAACAAAAGATAAATATATGTATGTACACGTATACAAAAAATGAGCAAAAATAAGGAAAATAAGTAAAGAAACTGTTGCTCCTTATGGAGAAGCCAGAATAACTTTATAATCCACCTTCTGTTGGTATTTCTTTAAGTTTGCCGAAAGAAAAGCCTGCATCGGCTCATACTTCAGCTTCAGTTGCTGCTTTTACTTCTGCTTTTGCTGTTGCTATTCCTGCTCCTACTACTCGGCTCGTTTTCGTTTTTCAAAAAGGCTGCTACGAACATAAAGATAATGAAAACAGCTGAAAGAGTAATTTTCTATGTTTCTTTACTTATTTTTCTCAATGTTTTTTTTTTGTTTCTTCTTCTTCCTCTGGTTGCCTTTCTTTATATTATTTCTCTGCTCGCCTTCGCCTTATTAAATTTTTCTTTTTATAATTCAATCCTTCCCGCGAGGGATATTCACCTAGCGAAACCTGAAGATGGCGTTGTGCTAATGCCAAAAATATGCGTTTGATAAACTTGCGAAAATAAAGGCGAAGCAAGAGTACGGTATTCTTAGAGTTTTCTTTTGTTTCGCATTTCGCGAGAATGAAGAGAAACTTTTTAATCTGTTATTGTCCTGGAGTGGCCATTTGTTGGTTTAAATTTGTATTCCCCTTTTCGTCTGTACCCAACTTTCTTAGTGTCTTTAGTTTTTAATTACGATGTTTTCTTTTTTTTCTTTTTTTTTTCTTCTTCTTCACTTTCTTTATTCAGCGCTTTTTCATTTTATTTTGATACTTTTTCGTTTTTCGTATTATTTCCGCTTCCGTTGGTGGGAGAAATGTCCATTAAGGTGTATCTTAAGACAGGAATTATGTTTTTATAATTATGAGAAGCATTTTCAAATTAAAGTTCTGCATCAAGGAAATCGGTGCGGAATGATAAAAAAAAGTTTAAAAAGTCTTACAATTGAATAAGGAGTAATGGGAAGCGGGGTGGATGGGCAGAAGGATGAAGGACTTGAAAAGATTGGAAACTTTTTTTTCTTCTCTATAAAGAAAAAAAAGTTTTGAATTTGAATTTTTTTTTTAGAGAAAATCCATTTGACGATTAGCGGGGAGTTTAATTGAAATTACTTCCAAAAATCGACGGTTAGATGAATAGTCAAATAACTCAGGTCTGCAAATTTTAATTTTTATTTTTCTCTTTCGGATTTGAATGTTAATCTTAGGGTATTTTGGTGTACTGATAACGAATATGTACTTGGATTTTTCCTATCTTACTTACTTAATGTGGCGCTAAAGTCCGGGTTGGACCAGGGTCTCAACCAACAAGTGTCTGCAGATAGAACGATCTTTGGCCAGCTATCTCCAGTTTCGCAGGCTAAGTTGGTTAAGGTGCCCTTACAATTGCGTGCGCCTCCTGAGTCGCGGTCTTCCTCTACTGTGCCGTCCCTTGGGAATGGATTCGAAGATCTTTTGGGCCTGAGCATTATTTTCCATTCGCTCTGCATGACCCAGCCATCTCAGTAGTTGGAGCTTCTATTTTCCTCTTAAAACAACCAAAAGTAACCTTTTGATAGAGTTTATGCCTCTGCACCATAGAGAAGGACTGAAATGAATAGGGTCCGAGAGAGAACTTTGCTACTCAATTGCTTTTTTAGCCCACAGAAACAGCGATTGGCAAAAGTTATTCTTCGTTTAATCTGGTCTCATTGCTTGGGTTCATAGCGGAGCCTAGGTAGACAAAGGCCTCAACCAACTCAAACCCATTATTCGCCGCCTCCGTTTCAATACTCACGAACGTGCTAGTGACATCCCGCTGCGTTTATGTCGATGTCGTTGGCGCAGGCAAGTAGATGGGCGGACTTTTAAAAGATAGTGTATCTAGTGTTAACGTTTGAGTTTTGCATTATTATTTCAAGAACGATGTTGAAGAAGTCACATGACAGCGCATCGCCTTGTCTAAATCCTTTTTTTACATAGAAGGTCTGGGTGAGTTTTTTACTGAACTTGATAAAGCAGCGTTCATTCTTCATTGTCATTCTGCACAAGCGGACGAGTTTGGCAGGAATGCTTAAACTAGACATGGCTCTGTATAGCTCGTTTCTATAAATGCGGCTTTAAAATCGATGAAAAGAAAAATTGGTTTTCTCCAAGATCTGCCGTGAATATTTGACCGATGGTGGAATTTTCTGGCCTGAAGCCACACTGACGAAAGGATTCAGTTGTTCACACATCATGGCAGATAAGATCTTGTAAGCGATGTTAAGAAGACTAATACCTCTGTAGTTGGCGTAGTTCAGAGGGTCTCTTTTCTTGAGGATATGCCAAACAATGCTGAAGTTTCATTCTTCGGGCATACATTCTTCTGACCATATTTTAAAGATGAGTTGGTGCATGTTCCAAACCTAGTCATCGCCTGCCGCTTTGAATGGCTCTGCAGTTAGGCCATTTGTTCCAGCGGCTTTGTTGGACTTTAGCTTAGACATGGCTATCATTACTTCATCTAGATCAGGTAGACGGAATTTTTGGTCTTCATCATCCAGGTTGAATAGTTCATTCTGCCTGATATCGGGATCTAATTCGTCATCGCCGTTAAACAGTCAGCAGAAGTAGTTCTTCCATATACTTAGCATCGACTGCAATTCTACTATGATGTTCTCTTGTTCGTTTCGTGATCTGTAGCCTTGACAGGTTCTGTTTACCTTTTGGTAAAACTTCCGAACCTCATTCCTGCTGTAACATCTTAATATTTCCTCGATCGTGCGTTTCTCGTGCTCTTTGTTTTTTCTCCTCAGAAGCCGGTGTTCGTTTTTTCTTTTCTGCGCGTAGAGCTCACGGGCAGCTCTGGTCCTTCTTTGCAGCGCCGATTTGTATGCCTTTTGTTTTGCTGCATGTGCTTGCCGGCACTCGTCACGAACCAGAGATTTCGTTGTAGTAGTCGAGTTAAACCAAGCACCACACTGGTCTTCAATGCTTGATGCTGGCTACATAAAACCTCTTGAGAGATTGAGAGAGGCCCGATCGGAGAAGAATCTTGTGATGTCTTGCGATTTTACCCTACCAACTTCCTCACGGTCTTTACTTGTCTTGGCGGCGTTCGGGATATCCGAAGCCGTACCATGGCTACGGAAAATTTCGGACATCCATACTACTGGAGGAGTGTAGGTCAATCTGCTTGACGGTTGGTTGATCGGGAGATATCCATGTCCCTTCGTCCCGCCGCGAAGTCTATTAGCCTTAATCCGTTATCGGAGGTGGTGTCATGTAGCCTGTACTTTCCGATGTCCTCTCTTCCTATTTTTGCATTAAAATCACCTAAGACAATTTTAATGTCGTAGTTAGGGCACTGATCCTATGTCTTGGTGGGGTCATGCGTGCAAATTAGGTTAATTAGGACTTCCCATCACCTTAAGTTTTTTTGAAAAATCCCTTTATGTGCTTTCACAAAAAAGATCAAACTTTACTAAGTTTTTTTTATTACAATTAAGAAACAATGACCTTAAAACATTAAAAACACATTTAAGGGACAATAATATGTAAATTTAAAATATTTAATACTTTGGTGGTATCTTGCTTTTTTTTCACCGAAGCTCCGATTGTGAGATTTTCGCTTGAAATTCCGACTTGAATCATCTCGGTTTAACAGCCAACAATAGTCCGAAATCATTCCTTTATTCCACTTTTCCTGATAGCGACGTTCCATCTCTTTCGTCTTACTCTTCACTTACAGCTTTCAGGCTATCAGGAAAGTAGTCCAAATGCGAATTAAGGAAATGAAGTTTAATGTTCATCGAAGATTCCATTTTTCTGAGATTTTCAATCATTTTCTTCACAATTTCTTCATAATTTGAACTTTTATGGTTTTCTAGTAAATGTCTTACTACTTCCTTAAAAGATTTCTATTCTTCTTATTCAACTTCACTCAATTTTTCATTGAAAGCTGTATGTTTTATCAATTTTCTAAGGGTCGGGCCAACAAAAGTACCTTCTTCAAGCTAAGTTTCAGACGGACATAGAAAAATTTGATGTAGATATTTAAAACCTTCTCCGTTTTTGTTTAGCGCTTTCACATATTGTTTCATCATCCCCAGTTTTATGTGTAAAGGGCATTTATTATTATTATCATGTGGCATTTATTTTTATTGGCATATTTCAAGTGTACATTAAGAAAATTATCTTTTATAGTACTCAGAACATATCTAAGCATAGAAGCATTACTCGAAGCATAAAATACTGCAATTACAAATGTCAGAAGCTATAATATTCATTGTAAATAGGAATTCAAAAAAAAGAAGAAGAAGAAAAAAATATTCCGAAAATATAGGGTTTTCTAATAACGACTTGACAATTTTTTTTTAAATACAAGGCAAACTATTTGAGTTATTTCAAGAACTTTATTATTGGCTTGAAGTACGATCAAAACATTTATGAATGGAACTCGACTTCGTTCATATGGCCACCGCGGGCACGTTTGCAGCGGTCCCAGATTTCGCCCGTAACGGCCTCTATTTCGCGTACAATGTTGGCTCTGAGCTCTTCCAACGTCGGCGTGTTGGCATAAACCAATGAGTTAACGTTGCCCAACAGAAAATAGTCAAGCAGCGTTAAATCGCACAAACGAGGCGGCCAATTGACTGGCCCATGTCTTGAGATAACACGCTCACCATACTTACTCTTCAATAAATCGATTGTAGCGTGTGCTGTGTAGCTTGTGGCACCATCCTGTTGAAACCACATGTCGTCCAAATCCATATCTTCCAATTCGGGCCAAAAATAATCGATGTCTCGAGCGTTTCCTCAACACACCAAGTTGCACGTTGCAGTGTGGCTTCCAGCCTGGCAAATCAACAATCGACACACTAAGGAAATTCTAGAAAAGACTAGCGAATTTCAAGTCATCGATTTCAAAGTGGCATATGATGGCATTCATTGTTTACAAGGCTATAACCGAATTCGGAATTACGGCAGAACAGATTCAGCTGTGCCGTATTACGCTGACATAGATAGCAATTGGGAAACAATTTAGGCAAGAATATGCAATGTCCTGTGACATTGTGTTCCAGTACTGGAACAAATAGAGCGCGGGGCAGGTGCTAACGAGGAATACTCGTATGTCCAATTGCTGGGCTATGCAGACGACAGTGACATGGGTTATTTACAGCGCGTCACAGAGGCTCCAACTGTGAAATAATTTGAAATAAATAAGAAATATACCAAGTACATACGAGTACTGTCAACAGACAATCTATCCATTGCCTACGCAAAACATCATTGTTGACAATAACTTCGAAGTGGTTAAGAAACTTATTTCCTCGAAGTAAACATCAGCTCTACGAGCGAGATCTTTGTAAAGATTTGACGAAAAATGCTGAGTGCTAGACGATGAGGTGATGGATAACTTTGCTTCAGGAAATAGGATTTTCGAATCAAAGCTTCCAGGTTTGAGACGACAAAGCAGGATTAACCTAAATGTTAACGATCGATGATAGCGAGTGCTTGGGCGTTTGCTATGGATACCTGCACACTGGTATTTAGTAATATAGAAGACACTCATAAGACTCAATTACATCTTCAAAAATGTAATTGTGTTGCCCTCACAATGTTGGCATCATAATAAAATTATTCGAAAATGAGGTTAACGCTGCAGAATATTCAACGGTCAACGCTACCGTCATTGGCAGTGATGACATGTGATTCCAGCAGATTTGCGAAATGTGTCATACTGCTCATGAAACTATAGTTACACTTACTGAGCACTCTACAACAACATCATATCATGGGAAGCACGACTGAATGGCGCACCAAGAATGTGAGATTTAATTATGTTAAATCTTTGTAAGCTGACAATTTGCAAGGAATTAAGGATATTGAAGCTAGCATTAAGCGATTTTGTACGTTTTTGATGAGTCTGAGTCCCAAATAATCGAAAAAGTTGTACAAATAGACACTCATATATACTAACTGCTTTTTTGCATAGATTTACTTATTTTTTTAATTTCTCAAGATATCTATGCAAAACTTAGTGCAAACAGTGCTCTTCACCTATCCTAATCCAATTTTGTAGACTCAAATGGATGCATGTCTCCGCTGATTCGCCGTTTAAAGTGTTCTGGGTAAAAGGGTTCTCTTGCATCACATGATTGGCAATACTACCTTTATTAAAAAATAAAAAAAAAAAACGGAATAACCATTGTGCTCCCATTGTTCCGATTTGAGTTCTGTTTTTTTGTTGAATTGGTACATCTGTTGTTGACATTCCCTCTAAATCTTAGCGTCTTAGCTTGACATTTGCAAAAGTTACGTAGCCAAGAGTACATCTATCTCTGTGTGTGTTGGCGATTTTTTACAATTTTAGAAATGGATTTGAATTTGCAACAACGAACTTGTATAGGGTTATCTAATAACGACTTGAGAATTTTATTTTAAATTAAAGGCAAACCATTTGAGATATTTCAAAAACTTTATTACTGGCTTGAAGTACAATCAAAATATTTATGAATGGAACTCGACTTCGTTCATATGGCTACCGCGGGCACGTTTGCAGTGGTCGATTCGTTGGACCCAATTTTCAACGACTCGGCCACACATTTCGCCCGTAACGGGCGCTATTTCGCGTTCAATATTGGCTCTGAGCCCTTGCAACGTCATCGGCGTGTTGGCATAAGCCAATGACTAAACGTAGCCCCACAGAAAATAGTCAAGCGGCGTTAAATCGCACAAACGAGGTGGCCAGTCGACTAGCCCATGTCTTGAGATAACACGCTAACCATACTTACTCTTCAATAAATCGATTGTAGCGTGTGCTGTTTGGCTTGTGGCACCATCCTGTTGAAACCACATGTCGTCCAAGTCCATATCTTCCAATTTGTGCCAAAAATAATCGGTGATCATGGCGCGATAACGCTGACCATTCAAAGTAACGTGACGATCGTTATCGTCGACGAAAAAATATGGCCCAATAATGACGCCGGCATGCAAGCCACACCAAACAGCTATTTCTTGTGGATGAAGTGATGATTCATGAAGCACATGTGGGTTTTCACCCGATAAATAACGCATATTTTGCTTACTGACGAACCCATTGAGCCAAAAATGAGCTTCCTCACTGTGCTGTGTAGCTTGTGGCACCATCCTGTTGAAACCACATGTCGTCCAAGTCTATATCTTCCAATTCGTGCCAAAAATAATCGGTGATCATGGCGCGATAACACTGACCATTCACAGTAAAGTGACGATCGTTATTCTCGACGAAAAAATATGGCAAAATAACGCCCCCTGCATGTAAACCGCAGCAAACAGTTATTTTTTGTGGATGAAGTGGTGGTTCATGAAGCATATGTGGGTTTGCACCCGACCAATAACGCATATTTTTCTTCTTCTTGGGTGTAAACTAAGATCCTTACGCAAAATACGCCATAATGTCGTCTGAGCGATGCCTAATTCTTTAGATCGTTTGCTACGGACGTCTGAACGGCAGCGATATTTTCGACACTTCGACCAACCCGTTGTCTCACTGACACGGCAACATCACACAACGAATATGTAGACTCAAATTTTTGCACTAAGCTTGTTACTGCCTGTCTACTAGGGCGAGAATTACGACCGAAAATTGGAGTTAACGCTCTTAAAATTGCAGTCACTGACTCCGAATATCTGTAGAAAATTTTTATAATTTGCAGACGTTGCTCGTTAGTGTACTTTACCACGATGAAAATGTTGAGCTTACTGAATAAATTGACAGTGACAGTTTGATAATTAGTGAAAGAGTGCGTTCACAAATTAAATTCAAAGTTGTCAAGTCCCTATTGGAAAACCCACAATATACAAGGAATTGAAGAAATGGAAGATATAGAAGTTCAGATTGAAGAGAAAAGTGTAAAAGGATTGCATTTTCAAACTTTTTTTCGGGGGACTAAATTGTCTCACAACATTTTTGGTTTCACGGACTAGTTCAGTCCTCGGTAGCCACTTTTTCTACGTCCAATGTCGCCCTCTGTTTCAACTCCCACTCCCAGAGAAAGCAAAGGTGCTTCGTATAGCTACCTTGTTGACTGAGTAGCATACCTAAAATTTCAGATTTCCACAGACCACCCAAACTTGTTCTACGTACTTTATTTTATCTAACACATTTTTGAAATTGTCGTAGTACTAGATGGAGTGATGAGTAACCTCCTTGGCCGCCAGAATGTGCTGCTACTGCAAAAAAGGTTATGGTGCCTTGAAGTCCGTTCATATTTAGGCAGACATGCTAAATATCAGTGCGATACTGTCCTACAGCGGCAGGCCCTCCGAAGCGGTTACAGAGGACAATGTCAAAAAAATACATGAAATGGTGTTGGCTGACCGGAAAATGAAGGTGCGCGAACTAGCAGATACCACAAGGACTAGTACTGAGCGCACACGCCATATTTTGGCAATATTCTGCATATGAAAAAGTTATCGACTTTTGGCGTCGATTGGTGACTGTTGAACGTCAGACAACAGAATGAGTGCCTAGCAGTGCATTGAAGCCGGCACGAGTGCTCGGAAGCGGCCGAGGGAGGCTCGATGGGTCGGAAAGTTTATGACGTCGGTTTTCTGGGATTGTCATACACCACAAGAGCATCGCAACCACGGATAAAATCAATGACTTATGGCTCCAATTGCTGTCGCATCCACCGTATTTGCCCGATTTGGCTCCCTCGGACTATTATCTCTTTCCAAACCTCAAAAGATGGCTCATCAATAAAAAATTCAGCTCGGGCGAAGAAGTCACTGTCTTCAGCTTGCAATGATTCCAAGTACGGCGGTGATGGCAGTGCAATGTTCTGGTCGCGATGTACAGCGAGTGTTACTGATTGCAATGTTGGATATGCCAAGTCCTTTTTTGTTTTTTAATTGTAGCCTGTAGTCTTGCAGCAGCAATCAGTGTGAATTTGACGTTCTCTTTATAATACAGTCGAAAGGTGATCAAAGGTATTGTTCTTCCCTATTGACCACTTTCGATGTGGGACCCACAGTTTATCGTACAAACTTTTTGTGGGACCCACCGTTTATCTTAATTGGCGTATGTTAGGCCGAAATACATATTGTTACGTATGAAACAAACGTTCGACAACTTCCCGGCTCAACCTCCTAACCACTATTGTTTCGTTGAGAGAGAGCTGTCAGGTGAGAAGAATCGTGGTTTTTTCTTTTATTTTTTTTAATCCAAATCAATTGAATTCAGAAATGGAACTTAGAATTAAAAATTAAGCAACACATTGGACGAATTTAAAGAGAAAACAGGCTCTGTTCTGACCGCAATGGCGATCTTAAACGAGAACGTGGTGAAACAGTCCAAAGACCTCGAATCGCTTCGTAACATGCAACAGCAGGCAACATTTGCTGCGAGACTCATGGATAGTTTAACGCCTCGGACTACAAAGGAACGGGAGAAGGATGAAGTTCAACAAGTTCACAAGGTTCAGCAAATAGGTTATGATTGTCTTGCGCTACGAGCTGGGAGGGCTTAGAAGTCAATTTTACATTGTGGCCTCCACTATTGGCTGGACTGATCGCCAAAAAGTGCGCGTTCTGGGTTCCATGTTGAGGAGACGCTGTAGCTGTGCTTTCCAAGCTAATTGGAACAGATGGGTAACAATACTCGTCATTAACTAATTAATTTAACTATTAGAGCTTCAATTTTTGGGGCAAGTAAATCAGGTATCCCGTACCCAAATGAGTGTTAAAGTACAGCGCCCAAGGGAGGAGTTGGTCGCTTTTGATATGGACGCAGAACGACTAGTTCGAAGCACAATGCAGTTTATTGACTAACTTTCGGATAAGTATGTTCAAGACATGATGCGCATTTGGGAACCCAAAACTTTGTCAGAAGCCTTGACCAAAGCTTTTGGGGTGGAAACCGCACTTCTAAGTACACTTTCAAACCACACAACACGTGCAGCAGAGATGAGTGAAGATGGAAACAAAATCGCAGTGATTGCGCGAAAACCGAGTTGGACAGCAATCAGCAAGAGCTCAACCATTCGGGAAACGACCAGGTGTCAGTGGTGAAGAGCAACCACTGGCGAAGAATACAAGCCCTACGTTTCTTTTCAATTCTTACACACGTCATCGCAGCGGCGACTTCAAAGTTTTGGCCATCGTTTGTGGTATCAAATGAGAACTTTTGGTGGATACTGGTTCCCCTATAACGCTAGAACACCGAAGTTGTATACCACCGAATATCCATCTGCAGCCAGATTGCGAAGAATAGACAAGGTCCTCGCGTTGCATCCTGAGTTACGCTAAAAGTCTATTCACATCTGGATGGCGAACCTATTCAACAAGATCCGAACTCCCGGCAATGTAAAAAGTGACATTATTAGTAAGGCACAACTCCTGACTAGAGATATAGGACCTATTGTCCGTATCTTTAAGTCGACAAAAGGCATTATCAGAGCAAAATGCAATCACTTGAGCTGACTCCTGGTGGAGAATAAAATCGAGGTGATGCTCCTCCTGCCGCAGTGATCTGGGATTCATTATACCACCTCCCACAATAATCTCATCTAATCTAGTGTTAACTCCATTGGACATCCTCGCGTGCGGCTATCAATGACTTTTTTAATTTGATCGCAATGTGACCTGCTATCCAAACAAACGCTGGATTCATCTTTACGACTATTTTCAGAAAATACTTGGATTCTTGAACTACCTTAGGAGTTTTAAGGAGGGTTCAGCAAGTTTTCATTGCATCCCATGGTATGAATATTTAGGGAAGGGAGTCTGAAGTAGGGTCAGTAATGCTACTTAAACCTCTCATGCATCTGACACAAACTGTTCTTTAAAGGCTGGTAGACATAGCATTGACGTATTTTGTGAGCGCTTTTTCCTCTAAATACTGAGCCATAGGATACCAGGTTTGTGTAGATCCAGAGGATACTGCTCGCTGTCAACTCCAGTATCTTATTGAAAACTCCTTTACACTCTCAAAAAGTCCACAGTACCTAGGATATTTCCGATGCAAAATATTTTGTCCAAAGAATTTTGTAATCCAGGATAACACTTAAGTATGATACTTAGCTTCGTTAGAAAAAGGGATGGTGATGCCTTTTAGGACTGGGTGAGTTCGACCAGTCAGCTGTTGTCTTCTCGTCAAAAGAATAAGGTCAATTAAAAGAGGATTATCTGAAAGCCTACACCATTCCTAAATCAAGTGAGCGCATTAGACGGTGAGTCAAAAAGCATACACCATTGCAATAGAGAGACGACGACATCACATATTTCCCGCAATTAGGGTTCTATTCATCAGTATAGTCCATATCCAAAAAGCTACTTATGCATTAACGGCGCTTTATCTGGCCGAGTTACACATCGCATCAAAAGTTACGGCATCGGAAGCATTGCTAGCCTCTACCTAGAGCGAACTCCTTCTGCCATGCATTTTCAATTCCGCTCATCAAATTTTGAAGCTCGGTCTCGGAGAATGTTGATGTTGCATATTGAGCATATTGAGGATATGTCTAGCTAAATCCGTTGGCAGAGGATGTGCCAGAAATTGTATTCCTTTTACATTTTGTTCGATACAGTTTCAGTTCCGAGATCTTAACCGGTTTCAATTGGTGTCATTTACGCCTAACTGTTTTTCTTTTTTGCCGCCGCACTGTTTTTTCGACATGAATTGCGTCGTACGTTTCCCACAAGTTTTTCCCTCCTCTTCAACTGCCCTTTAGATGGTAGTTATTCAGAGTATGGTTCTCTAACCATTTTAGTTTTCTGAGACAAGCGGTCAAAAATAACACTCTTTGCAAATATCTACATTATTTCAGCTCATTCTACAGAATGTTTCGTAGAAAGAGCCAAAGAAAAACCTAGCAACTCCTGGATCAGTGCATAAATAAATCCAAAATCCTTTCTCATGACGGAGTTGAGAAGAAAATCGTAGCAGTTGTGAAATTCGCCTGGAGTATAAAAATGTGAGGATATTTAACGCACACAGTTTAACCATCTTACCTGGGTTCTTTTCAGAACATCATCATCTTTGACTCTGAGTCTTCCAGCCTATAAGAGGGAGAACAATCTGCTTAGTAAGACTAAATACAACTCTCGTTATGATATGTATCTCTTGCCTGTCGATAAATTATATTTTTATTTCTTTTTGTATCTACATTTTCAAATGTTTTGCACAATCTCTTCCGCCGCAAAAGAATATCTCGTCATCTTTACATTTTTAAAACAACACTCAGCCTTCAATAAAAAAAAAATTAAACTATTGCACACTTACCTAGGATAACTATATTTTCGCGAACTATTACATTTCTGGAAAAACAGACAGCTCACCCAATACATGCTTTAATGGTCGTCCGTTAACTTTTCCGAAGGCCCTGATTTTCTCTACTTTTCTTACTTGGGAGGTGGTCCACATGGATACGCCGTGGATATAACTTTCATAGATACAAATAGCCCGATTCGCAAATCTGAGTAATCGATGGAACACCCTACGCACTTCAAACTACTCTCCCCTCAGGACTGCCGTTAGGTATTACTTCGCGAAGCTGCTCTATTGTCTTGATTTGCCTCCTTAACCCTTCTTAATGCTTTCAATCTACGCAATTAAATCTGCACGGCCGTTATGACAAAAGAAATCTCTAACCAGTCGTTCCCTGACCTCATCATGAGGTCTACTAGGAGCTCAGGGCTTCGTAGATTCGCTATGCCATTTGTGAAGCATCTGCACTGGAACATAACGTGCTTCACGTTTTCCTCCTCTTCCGGGGATTCTTGGCAAAAGCGGGCCAGTTATCGTGCCCAGCTTATAACAACTTAATTACAGCCAAATGTGTGAATTTCTTTAACGCGGCTTCAAGAAAGACTGAAACTACATAATCATTGTTCATCAGCTTTTATATAATAACATTGAATCTCAGGATTTATTGGAACTCATTGCATTTCAAAAATTAACCCACGAATTCTTAGATCTATTCCTCTCTTTCGAACTAATCCTCACCAAAAGAAGTATGGATACGCCGATCATATGAGTAGAATGCTACGCCAAGTCAATTTCATTCCACCTATCTTTGACTACCACCTGAGCAAACTCTTCCCCAAAACTGCCATCTACTCTTCCTATGCTTCTCGTTCTTTACTTCCTCACTATAGAGAATTTTGTTAATAAAATGCACGACTTCTGCAGGAGATAAAGATATAAAAATCAAAAGGACACAATTTTGTACTTGTGCTACCATAGCTAATGTTAGCACTAGGCCTACTTGGCTTATATGGATCAGCAATTTCATAAATAAAGTAAATGGAACTTCCTTACTGACTAAATCCGAAACCAAATCTCATAAACAAGGTCAAAACCTTTCCTTCTCATTTTCTGCAAGTTCAGCAAAAGTCCAACAGTTTTCACGTAACGAACATCTGGGCATAAGTCATGACGATATCGACCTTAGGTAAATATCACACATTCAATAAAAGCTCATCCCTGTACAACTGCATTGACCTTTTCCATCCGTTGCTCATCTGTTCAATGAATTTACTCAGCACTGGCTCGTGTAAACCCTTATATTTTCCTAACCTAAATTTTGCAGGCATTTTTCAAAGTCGATAAGCCATCATCCATCCATTGTGGTCCACTCTAGGAAAACATCATTCACTCGCATGACTTCGCATAGAAAGGACATCTGTAGCATAGATTCGATGTAGGAAGCTCAGTGCGGCCAAGTTATGCCATGTGGGTGAGTGGTTGGTCTTTCTGTGGGTTGAAGAGGCAGACCATGGAAATCTTATCCATCGGGCAATTATACGTGACCCCATGTATTCGGAGTCATTAGGAGCAAAAATAAACTGCAAACGTTCAGTTTTATATCGTGTCCTTGTGTACCGAAAGAGGCATCTATCAATTGGTCACTTCAGAGCAGCAGGAGGATACACTCTGGATTCGAAAATATATGTTGGAAATCACATTGAGCAGAGTGGAGTTTGTGTAGGATTCACCAAGTATGTGTACAAAAGAAGAAATTGAAACAAGAACTCACAAGAGTGGTGTCCTGTAATAATAAGCGATGATGGATTCGATGGCAAACGTTTGCACTTTGTCCTAGTCAATATAAAGGGGACCATATGTCATATCCATTTTATTTTTTGGGAATCTATCATATTTTCATTTTCGCATTACGTTTTTAAGTGGTTTTTGGAAAAGGCACACTGAAACGTACCAAACGGTGTTTAGTTTGGTTTGCTGATAAATTTACAGGACGCAATCTTCGAAAGTCAGGGTTTTTGGTCTCATTTGTCGCTGGTCACTTGTACGTAAATTTTCATTGCCAAGAACAGCTGGTGACTCGGGCTTAGAGATCAACATATACTCGTATGAATGATATGTACAATTCTCATTTTCAACTTATATGCGAACACACATGCACAGAACGGAACGACCAACCCCTCTGAAATCAAATCAAATAAATATTTCTTTATAAGTTTGTCGAGAAATAAGGAACGGCTGTGAGAGTCCTTTCCGCAGAACAAGGGTTAGGGTTAAAGTGGATGCCTGCAGATTGATAGGCAAAGTTCTTTGAATTGTAAAACGAAAAAAAGGCGAAGATCAGTTGTTTTTAGAAGTGAAGAGCTGCCCATTTTTTCATTTTGGCACCTCATGCAAGGCCCCTTTAAGAAGAGTATAGGCGTACATATATATTTTGACCAATTTGATTTAATAGCCTCACAAGCGTACACACGCCAACAGAGAACTACGAGCAATGCTCATATATTGTGTCAAAGTAGTCATTGGGGATTTAAATGTCAGACTAGACAAGAAGTGCATCTTTATTAATACAGATGGGATCAGTGTTTTACGAAGGTACCTGCCATGAAGCCTCGTTTTCGTACTAGATATCAAAACAACGCATTTATCAGCACCCTATGAGTAGTACATACTCATAAAAGTCGATGGTACTTGTACCAGTACCGCCAGTACCGAAACCTATCTAAAACCTCAGTCATTGTATGCTGTGCAACTCCACAATCAGTTTCATATCCGTCAAATGATTGAATACTTTAGGTAGAACGCTATAACCACAGCCACTACAATAGTCCCACAAGGGGACCTATCTCAAACAGGTCAGGCTGGAACATGAGTTCTAGTGCAATAATATAGCTTCGAGCTTCACAACATTACGGTCCCGTTCAGTGGGGCACCTCACAGCTCAGGACTAGCAGCCTGTAAATCAACGTTTTTATTTAGAATTTTGGACCCGCTAATTACAATATACATACATGCCATTTCCGGCAAAAAATCTCACTTGCAAAGCCACGAATTCTTTCGATATTATAAGTGATGCCCATAACATCTGAGTTGATTCGAGGCATATAAATACAAACTTTTGAACATCTTCACTGGTTTGGAAGTAAAAATGTGAAGTTTCATTTCCCGATATTCAGTTGAAAGATAACTCTAAGCGAGCTCCAGTTATTGGAGTCATGGTGTTTTCGTATTGTCGATTCAGCCATTCTACGGTAGTTATATTAAACCACTGAACTAATTCGAACCAAATCAAAGTATTCGGCTGTCCGGATATTCCAGAGGTTTTCTCAGCTTCATTTACGATAGCACATTAACACCATCCAGGGTTCTAAGTTATAAAAGCCACCAGTGCTCGTCAGAGAGCTTTCAGTCATACTTACCAACGTTGCCTTTTGAAACCCGGGAGTTGTCATTGTCCACGACTATTTAATTTTTGTATCCTCTTAATAGATCTATCTACTGCGGAGTCCATGTCTAGGACGGCTGAGAATTGCAACAATCACATTTAGGCTGGAATGAGTTTGACCTTCTCTCTCCTCAGTTACTATTACCTTGCTGGATTTTCTTTTTGTCGCTCATTGTCTAGACTGAGATTGAAATTCAGCTCTGGTAACTCTGCATTTTACGCTCATGTTCGATCTAGATTGCCATCTGGGCGAAACTTATTCGAGAAGCAGGAACTTTCACTCTCCCTAGGGGACGAATCTTCCACCTGCATTGAGGAAACTTAATCAATGTTTTCAACGCGTATCCCTAACCCTGAAGTTGATATCTCGATGTATCACCTGCAAGTCAAGGAGACGCACTCCCAACAACACCTCCAATGCATCCGTAGAGATCGTTGAACACACTTGTAACCAGCCAAGCAAGGCCATTCTCTGACAATCCAAAATCCGACGACGATCTACCTCAGACATGTGGCGTAGGCAACAAAAAGCCCACCGTACACAACACGAACGGCATGTCTTGTGACCTCGGGATGAGGTGAGGAATGAAATTCATCCGCTCACCCATCGTTATCTTATGTCACCTGCCAACTCCATTTTTGGATTATTGTGGTAGACCGACGGGGTGCTTTGAATGAGCCATGAAGCAAGATTGTCACGGTCTTCTCTCGAGACGCGTTGATACCTACGCTTTCGCCTCATCGGGCGATATTTTGCTGCACTCTAGGTCCTATTTTTTTAAGTTCAGAGCGAAACTGATCTTCCAGAGAGAGAAGATTATCTGTCTTGAGATAATTCTACAAAAGCGCGTCTGCCAGAGATATAGTTTTCCCATAAGCCGATTCCCTGATAGTTCAGGTCGAGCACCCTGGTCGGAGTACTTCGTAGATTTAAATAGTCAAAATCGCACTTGCACTGCTATTATTATCTAAGAGTCTTTGTACCACGACCCTTTCCAGCACTTTACTAAATACGAGAAGCAGGCTGATGATCCGATATGACCTAGGATCAGACCATCAGACCTATGCTTATCGGGAGACTTCAGTGATACAACCACTCTTCCTTGCTATAAAGGCTAAATATGTACTAGGGAATTGCCTTCCAGATGGCTTTCACCATCTCCCCAGTCATTACATTTACTCCAGGAAGGAATGGAATACCATACTCAACTTCAGTAGCCCTTAGCAAAGGAGGAATCGCATGCTCCCCAAGAGAGGAGATTTCGACACGTGTCCCCCTGAAGAAGAAATCGTCAAGCAAGGCACTCAGACAATCTCTCCATATGGATAATAAAGGGTTATTCATACGGATTCATACGCAATATTAGCAGCCCTCTTGGTATTCCTGCAAATTGTATACAATTTGCCTTTGATAATACAGTCTCAACGCTATCACCTCTGGAAAGGGAAGCAGGACAGCACACAGTTTCCGCACATCCATAAATCGATTTGGCTGTCTCCTGATTAAACTGTGTTTGACGCAAGGTATTACTCCAGTGTCATCCGTAGGTACGTTCTGAGTAGCTAATATCGATTTCGACCATTATCTTGTTGCAGCCAAGATACGGATGCGGATATCCATAACAACATACAACGAGGAAGTTCTCGTCACACATAGACAAAGAATTCTGGCTCCCCTAGTTCAATGATGATTTTCCTTGAGGGGGTGGCTGGCGCGGTGAATTTTATACAACTTCGAGTGCTATAGTACTTGAAGGTTCCATAATCGAATGCAGACAAATATAGCAAAACAATAGTTGCGCAGAGCGGGTCTGCAGAAAAAGAACGAGAACGGTGCTTCCTGAAAAAAAACAAAAGGAACATGCCAAAGCTGTAAAGTCCGAACAGAAATCTTCGCGGATAGAGAAGGAAATAGATTAATATACGGTGATGACGAACAACATCCCACCGTCATCCATTCATGGCTAAGCCCATCTTTATCGATTCTACTTCAGTAGTTTCAAATGTCCATTTAACAGCTCGCTGTCTTCTTCCCCTTATGCTAATAAAGTTGGTATATCCAAATAACTAAAGAGACTTTTGAAAGATGGTGCATTAGAGTTAATTTGTGAGTTTCGTAAAATTCTTTCAAGGACAATGTTGAAAAAGTCCCTTTCTGACTTTGAAGGTCTCTGTTTTGCGTGACAAAACTAGAATGGGCTCTGTATAATTCATGTCTATAGATGCTGTCATATGTGTCTTTGAATTTGAGGACAAGGTATCGTGTATCGCTTTGGAATTCCTAAGCTTTTTTCACAGATCTGCCAGTTGGCAAAGGATCTTCAACTTTTGCATAATACTGCAGATGGAAGCAGTTTTTATTCCCCATCGTCATCCTGAATACTCGATTGAGCATGGCTGGGATGACAAAACTAGACTGGGCTCTGTATAATTCATCTCTATAGGTGCTGTCACATATGGCTTTGAATTTAAGGACAAGGTATAGTATTTCCCGGATCTGCCAGTTGGTGAAGGACTTTCAGGTTTTGCTTAATACTGCAGATATAAGCAGCCTGCATTCTCCATCGTCATCCTGTATATTCGACTTATCATGTCTGGGATACCAAAACTAGATATGGCTGTTTGTGGTTCACCTATACAGATGCTGTCATATGCGACTTTAAGATCAGTGGGTATAGATGTGAAGTTCCGGCATCGCAGATCTACAGTAAGGTGAGTATCTGATCAATGGTGTGTTTAGCAGTCCTTAAATCACACTGATGAGGATGTATCAGATTGTTGATCTTAGATTTAAGCCATGGTACGGTAGATGAAATCTTACACACGATGTTGCGGTGATGCATTCTCTCGTACGTATTTGGAGAGTCGTTCTATTTGGAGGATCGGGCGAATTTATTTTTCTAGTTAACAAACTTCTTAGAGAATGTGCATTCCAATCGAAAATGTAAACTCCAGTAAAAAGTTAATCAATTCCGCACATGACATCCCTCAAAACCCATCCGATTTGAATTGATTCTTAGCAATGGTTGGACCGGAAGCAATTATTGTTAGAAGTTTGAAGGTTTCTAAAAGAGGAGCTTGAGAGGATTTTTTCAAGCGTTAGCTTCATCACTTTTGAATTTTTTGAGGACTCTGTTAGAGACGGACATAAGTTCATAAAATCTTTATTGCGTGTTGATAACACAAATTATGGTCTTGACATTTTCACTAGCTGAAAATCACCTTTGGACTTAAAATTGATGCAATTTGGAAGCAATGTTGAGTTTGCAAATGCGTCTTAATGCAAAGTCCGATTGGTGAATTCTGTTAATTCAATTTTGCGAATCAATTGTGTTAAAAGTTCTTAGCTTAGTCAGGATCATTACGACTACAATTCCTTAGCTCTTGGGAGGAAGCAATCGCCAAGGCCAAGATGTTTTGCCTAGCGTACTGATAGCAATTCCCAAATTACAGCTGGAAATGGAAGGCTGCACTATCCAGAATCATGAGCTTCCCTGTAGTATAAATCAAATCCCCAACATCGAATAATAATACTTGGGTTTCTGCCCTTAATAACTCAACGGTCGACTTCTGTAGTAAATGTTTAAAAGCAAAAAGAACCAAAAGGAAATGATTCAAAACTTCCTCAATTATCCGTGAAAAAAAATTATATATAAATTGAATATTGGCAAACTGTAACATCTTATCCCATCGTCAATTTCCAATTCCGCCCGTTAAATTAAAATCACTTCCTAAAGACCCAAATTTCAGCACAGGAAAGTAAAATCAATTTATTTACTGCCGGCACGGTGCGCAAAAAAACTTTTCGCATTCTCATTTCCAGCGTTCTACTCGAGATTTTGAGCAAATCTACACAGAAGGGACACACATGCACTTTCTACTTATGATTGTGGAAAATACCATTTCTCTTCCAAGTACTGAAGCACAACCCGAAGTAGACACAACATCCTCCAAAACAGGATTTGTAGGCTAAACAAATTGTCAAACAAAAGGATGAAAGGCTTTAAGGACTAGCATAAGAGTATACGCACGTACATCGGGACATAACATATCTATCGCGCACAGATACAGATATGTATGTACTACCCTCCGGTACAAGAAATAAAGACAGGAATGCCAGGAATATCCATCAGTGTGACCAAGTATTTTTTTTTTTCTTAAATTTACTATTACAAATAGTGCAAATACCGTAAGTCAATACCAAGTAATCTGCCTTATGGAGAGTTAGAAGATACATCATTTTGGTACGAAACCACCATATCCAAAAAAAAATTGCCATGGTCAAGTTATGTGCTGCATCAATTGAAAGATCAAGTAGAAAGGAAAATCGATACTTGATGCAAGCACCCTTAACTCTGAATCTTGCAATTCATTCAACTCAGACAATGAAAATTAACACCAGAATAAAAACAGATGGATAAGAATATTACATTCAGCTTGAAAACTATCTGCCGGCACAGTTCGAAATCCAAAATGAGTTGGTATTATCTCTAAGATATAGTTCCAAATACTTGATGGCTTGATCCAAAACTATTCCAATACACTGCTAAAATGATGCCGCTAAACGGACGGAGTGAAGTCGGTTCATATTTAGACGGACATGCCAAATTTCAGTGCGATACTGTCTTTAGTTTTGTTTTGACAGCTAATTGTTGTTGACGTGTTTGGCATCATGTTGAGTGTGGACAAAAACGATTTTGGTTCTCTCATAAAACATTATTTTTTGAGAATCAAAACGGCGAAGGAAACAAAAAAAAAGTTGGATAAATATTATGGGGCTAATGCTCCGTCAGATTACACCGTCAAATATTAGTTTTAAGAGTTTCGTGTTGGCCGCAACTCCACTACCAATCAAGACCGCAGCGAAAGGCCCTCCGATGCGAGGACAATGTCAAAAAAATACATGAAATGGTGTTGGCTGACCGGAAAGTGAAGGTGCGTGAGCTAGCAGATACCACAAAGATTAGTACCGGGCGCACACGCCATATTTTGGGCGATATTCTGCATATGAAAAAGTTATCCTGCCGCTGGGTGCCGCGCATACTCACTCCTGACCAAAAACACGAACGTGAGAGCATTTCGAAAGAGTGTTTGGACTTGCTGATGCGGAATCAGGCAGACTTTTCGCGTCGATTGCTAACTGTTGAACACCAGAGAACAGAATGAGTGCCCGGCAATGGAAGTGTCCGGAAAGGTTATGGCGTCGGTTTTTTGGGATTGTCATGGCATACTATTCGTGAACTACTTCGAAAAAAGAAAAACCATCAACTGCGAGTATTATTGGAGCGATTGAAGGCCGAAATCGAAGCAAAACGGCCTCACATGAAGAGAAAAAAATTTTGTTTTTGCAAGACAATGCACCATCTTTTTGACAGATGTCACACAATTTTTGACAGTTTTTGTCATGGAGTCGTTTACGCTTCGTATTACGAAAAGAGGGGTTCTGTAAAAGTAACCTTTCGTAAAATTCGTGAATTTTTCACTCAAGATAATCCGTCTAGTGAGTTCGGAATTCGTTCAATGATGAAGCGCTTTAAAGAAACTTATTCGATATCGGGTCAAACGCCATATGAGCATGCTCGGCCGGCACGTCAAGTGCCAAAACATCACTACTGTGAGTGAAAGTGTTCAAAACCAGCTAAGCACCTCAATTCGCCACCGAAATCAACAATTGGGCCTCACTTATGTGTCTTTGAGGCAAATTTTAAAAGTCGATCTTCGTTTGCATGCCTATAAAATCCGAATTGAAGCCGTTGGGCTATCTATGCCGTCGCCGATTTGTTAACTGGATGTTGGATCGCCAGGACAATTTGTCTTCGAATTTTATCTTTTCATATGAAGTTTCATATGAGAGTCACGAAAAACCAATGCATCCCATCATACAATACGGTATGGTGCGGACTATGGATTGGCGGCATCATTGGCCCGCACTTTTTCGAAGATGTGGCTATGAATAGGGCTCAGACGAACTCTGGTTTCAGCAGGATGGAGCTAGTGTCCAGATTATTTCGGTTAGAGGAGAAGTTGATTGGCCTCCAAGGTCATGTTATTTGATACCTTTAGACTTCTTTCTGTTAGATTATTTGAAGAGTAAGGTGTATGCCAATAACCCAGCGACAATTCAGGATCTCAAGTATAACATTCAAACTGAAATTGCGGCAATTGACCCATTTATTCTTCGAAAAGTTGGATGGTCGCTTGTAACAGAGTCCGTGGTGGTCGTACAAAACATGTTTGGTTTCATTCATAATTGCCATGAGCAAAACATTATTTATCAAGAAAATTTAGCATAGATTTTACAATAAATGTGCGTTTAATTTAATGAAAATTTCCACACCACCTGTTCGATCACACTTTACAGAAACAATTGTCATAATGACACTTAATATACTAACATCCTTAATTCTTAGTGTGAACAGTGTTTAATTCATTTTACAAAAAGAAACCCAAAAGAAAAGAATTAAATCTTTTTCTTTTTCACAGAATTTTCCAAAATTTAACAATAAAATCGAAAGAAAACATAAAGAGATAGCATGTGAAAGAGTGTATCTAATACAACAACAATAAAACAATGAGTTGAACTTATTTAAACATATTTTCTAAAATTTTTATTTATTTTTTAAATTTTTTTGAGTTATAATTAAATACAAGTAAGACAGGTACTAACAAAAATAATTTTACATTAGTAATTCGCATAGATACATATTTACGAGGTGTGTTCAAAAATGTTTTTCCTTTAAGAGTACTGCTCCTTCTATATAATATACTTGTGCCAACGCTTTTCCAATAATCGAAGCACTTCTCATAAACTTTTCCTCAATCCTATCAAATTTATGTTCTTTCATAGGTCTCTTCAGTTTTGGGAACAGGAAAAAGTTACATGGGGCTAAGTGCGGTGAATGTGGTGGCTGCAACATGATTGTGATGTTGTTTTTGGCCAAAAAAAAATCTCTCACAACCAACAATGAATGAGCAGGTGCATTATCGTGATGTTAAAGCCATGAAGTGTTTTTCCACAATTCCGGACGTTTTTTTTTTCATTTTGCTTGTCGCAAACGCTTCAAAATAATACTCCTAATTGACCGTATGAACTTAAGTTGAAAACTTCTGATGCACTACGCCACAGTAATCAAAAAAAAAAGTGATCAAAATTTTGACATTTGATCGAACTTGTCGTGCTTTTTTCGGTCAATGGAGAGCATTGCGACGATTGGCTTTGATATCGACGTCGTAACCATATACTATTTTAAGCAAGCCAGGATCATCATTGACGTCATTTAAGAGCTCCTGAGCGATACTCATGTGACGGTCCTTCTGATCAAAACTAAAAAGTTTCGGAACAAACTTCACTGACACATGTCTCATGCCCAAAACATCCAAACAAATTGCAAGACACGAGCCGACCGATATGCCATCATTCTCAGCAACTTCTCTTATGATAATTCGAACATTTTCCGAAACAACTTTCTTCACAGCTTTGAAGTTATCATCTTTTGTTGATGTGTTGGGGCGTCCAGAGCAAGGTTCGTCATTGGCATCTTCTCGGCCATCTTGAAAGAGCTTATACAACTTGAAAATTCAAGTGTCTTAGAGCAATGTTTCGGTTACATTCTTAGTACAAAATTTGAAGCATTCTATATATTTGAAACTGTGAACATATGTTTGGGACATGTGTACCAACACAGCATAAGACAAAACTCGATAATCGAATGTACGTCACTCGCGAAATTTCAAAAGTCACCTCAATGTTTTGAACACACCTCTTACTTTAAACAAACAAAAACGTATACAAGAAATTGTTATGTTTTATGCACTAATGGGTAAATAGCATTTTTTAAAAGAAAATTGGCCTAGAATTATTTTTGTCACTTTTACTTAATTTTTTGTAAAAAGGATAATCTTTAGATAAGGAGATTTTAATTTATCAGGAAAATCCCGGTCGAGGAACTTTAGTAACAAATATAAGCTAATGCATATATCTACAATATTAAGCGCTATAGTTTTCAGAATTAAAAATTGGAAATCATTACAACAAGAGCTTGAATTTTTAAGAGAATAGACAATTTTATAAATCTCTCACCCTGTTATAACTTCGAAAAAGAAGCTATTTTGTCGTTGACTACACTAATCGCTTCAGACTGGCACGAACATATTTCTATATTGAAGCAATATTTGTTATCCACTCTACGAAATTTGTATCGGCTTCCAGAGTACTGCTCTAAAATGAGCTTAAAAAATATTTGTACCAGATTAGATCATGACATTAGTTGAAGAGGTAGTACTTACTTTTATAAAGTAAAACAACTAGCTGTATTTCAAAAATCTTTGATGAGGTCAATGCTTTCAGGCTATTTAGCAAATTGAGAATTCTGAATGTAAGACACTTGTACTATTACAAAATTCTATAAATTTTATTTATCAGAGTCCCGTCAATAACATTCATAACTTTCGAAGCAGCACAAGTATCTTGGATGGCATTCCATAGAATTTTATAGAGCATAATAAACCTTTCCTCTGTTTTATCCTGCAAACTCATCCTGAAGATATAAGGAAGATCATAGCTTTAAAAATGTAAATGTTAAATTGTGGCTTTTGATTTATAATCATCATGAAGCTGAAATTTTATTGCACTTCATTATCTAAATCTATTTAGTTCAAAACATTTTTTTTGTTGATTACTTTTTGCTCCGCATTTTTAATTTATTTATTTTCCTTTTTGCGTTTCAAAATCAAAATATTTGAACTTTTAGTTTTTTTTTTTACTTCATAAACAGGGTGTCCTCTTGTTTGTTAAGGATAATTCGGGAAATGATTTCCGGGTATACCATATTCTAAGAAAAATATCGTTCTACAGTAAGGATCTATCTCCAATCTTGATATCATTTATCGACGACTTAATAAAAGGCTTACTTTGTTGTACACTGAACCATGTTTACGGAAATTGCCCTATAGAAACTTCGTTTAGGAATTTATTTTTAGAAGGAATACTAGCCTATGGAACTGCGTCTTAATAAAGTTGATACCTCATTTTAAGATTTTTTCCATTTTTCTTACCCATGCTAATTTTTGATTTTGAGGTTACTTTTCTCCAGAAAATGTTTAATAAACAAAATGTTTTGCAATTTTTTCTTAAGAAAGTAAAAATATCAAAAAAAAAAAAAAAAAAAAAAAACAGTCAACAAATTTGTAGAAAAACCCATAGATTTTATGATACTAGGGAACACCTGCAGCAGATAAAAAAGGAATTTATGAATTTTTACGAACCTTTCTAACAACAGTTGACAATAAGAGTGGTTTCCTAAGAATAAATAACTTTTCAATAATTTTTATTTTTTTTTTGAAATTTCATAACATAGCTGTTAAAAAGTTTTGAAGCGTGCTCCTTTATTTGACTGCCTGTCAAAACCCTTATTTGCTTAACCTCTTCCTTAAAAGTTCTCAGAAAGTGTTAGTGTTAGTTAGAAATTTTCTAGCGCAATCGTGTTTCCAACATAAAACGGGCTGGGGTTCAACTGGTGAAGAGAAGGCAATGCATTTCTAAGATCCAGGAACTCTACAACCTTGTCAAAAAGTTTATTCAGAAAATGAAAAATACAAGTTTATTCATCTAAATCTAAATTGTCCCCTTCAAAGTTATCCCTATCGACTGCAACATTTTTTATATTCGGTTTTTGGTATGTCCATTAGTGCTTCCTACGATTTTTCCATTACTTCATCTCAGCTGCTGAAACGCGTAGTGTTGTTTTAACTCGATTGAACAGAAAGAAGTCATAGGGAGCCAAATCAGGTGAATTCGGTGGCTGTTGGATGGTTTCCCAATAGGAAGTTGACAACTTTGAATTTAATTTCTGAAATTTAAACTCAGCATTTTGATCATGATAAAGTACACTAACGAGCAACGTCTGCAAATTATAAAAATTTTCTACAGATATTCGCAGATATTCTACAGATATACTCGCCCTAGTAGACAGGCAATAACAAGTTTAGTGCAAAAATTTGAGTCTACATATTCGTTGTGTGATGTTGCCGTGTCAGTGAGACAACGGGTTGGTCGAAGTGTCGAAAATATCGTTGCAATTCAGACGTCCGTAGCAAGCGATCCAAATCAGTCAATTCCACGGCGTTCACAAGAATTGGGCATCGCTCAGACCACAATATGGCGTATTTTGCGTAAGGATCTTGGTTTACACCCATACGAGATCAAGCTGACTCAAGAATTGAAGCCGATAGACCATTTGAAGCGATGTACGTTCTCCGATTGGGTTTTGGAGAAGATGCGCCAAGATGATGAATTTCATCGCAAAATCATCTTCAGTGACGAATCTCATTTTTGGCTCAATGGGTTCGTCAATAAGCAAAAAATTGCGTTATTGGTCGGGTGAAAACCCACATGTGCTTCATGAATCACTACTTCATCCACAAAAAATAACGGTTTAGTGCGGTTTGCATGCCGGCGGCGTTGTTGGTCCATATTTTTTACTGTGAATGTTCAGCGCTATCGCGCCATGATCATCAATTATTTTTGGCCCAAATTGGATATGGACTTGGAAGACATTTGATTTCAACAGGATGGTGCCACAAGCCATACAGTACAAGCTACAATCGATTTATTGGAGTAAGTATGGTGAGGGTGTTATCTCAAGACATGGGCCAGTCGATTGGCCGCCTCGTTCGTGCGATTTAACGCCGCTTGGCTATTTTCTGTGGGTCTACGTTAAGTCATTGGTTTATGCCAACACGCCGACGACGTTGGAAGAGCTCAGAGCCAACACTGAATGCGAAATAGCGGCCGTTTCGGCCGAAATGTGTGGACGAGTCTTTGAAAATTGGGTCCAACGAATCGACCGCTGCAAACATGCCCGCGGTAGCCATATGAACGAAGTCGAGTTCCATTCATAAATGTTTTGATTGTACTTTAAGCCAATAATAAAGTTTTTGAAATATCTCAAATGGTTTGCCTTTAATTTAAAATAAAATTCTCAAGTCGTTATTAGAAAACCCTATACAAGTTCGTTGTTGCAAATTCAAATCCATTTCTAAAATTGTAAAAACTCACCAACACACATAGAGATAGATGTACTCTTGGCTACGTAACTTCTGCAAATGTCAAGCTAAGACGCTAAGATTTAGAGGGAATAATTCAACAAATAAACAGAACTCAAATCGGTAGAATGGGAGCGCTACACGGTGGTTAATCGGTTTTTTTTTTTTTTTTTTTTTTTTTTTTTTTTTTTAATAAAAGTGGTATTGCCAGTCATGAGATGCAAGAGAACCCTTTTACCCAGAACACTTTAAACTCAGCGGAGACATGCATCCATTTGAGTCTACAAAATTGGATTAGGATAGGTAAAGAGCACTGTTTGCACTAAGTGTTGCAAAGATATCTTGAGAAATTTAAAATAAGTAAATCTATGCAAAAAAACCGTTGGTATCGTTAGCTATTTACCATATATGTTTGTAAGCTGTTCCTCCGTTCAACTCATCTATATGAGTGTCTTTGGGACTCAGACTCATCAAAAACCTACAAAATCGCTTAATGCTAGCTTCAATATCCTTAATTCCTTGCAAATTGTCAGCTTACAAAGATTTAACATAATTAAATCTCACATTCTTGGTGCGCCATTCAGTCGTGCTTCCCATGATATGATGTTGTTGTAGAGTGCTCAGTAAGTGTAACTATAGTTTCATGAGCAGTATGACACATTTCGCAAATCTGCTGGAATCACATGTCATCACTGCCAATGACGGTAGCGTTGACCGTTGAATATTCTGCAGCGTTAACCTCGTTTTCGAAAAATTTTATTATGATGCCAACATTGTGAGGGCAACACAATTACATTTTTGAAGATGTAATTGAGTCTTATGAGTGTCTTCTATATTACTAAATACCAGTGTGCAGGTATCCATAGCAAACGCCCAAGCACTCGCTATCATCGATCGTTAACACTTAGGTTGATCCTGCTTTGTCGTCTTAAACCGGGAAGCATTTTTCGTCAAATCTTTACAAAGATCTCGCTCGTAGAGCTGATGTTTACTTCGAGGAAATAAGTTTCTTAACCACTTGTTTGTTGATAGTACTTGGTTTAATTCTCATTTATTTCAACTCATTTCGCAGTTGGAGCCTCTGCGATGCGCTGAAAATAACCTATGTCACTGTCTTCTGCATAGCCCAGCAATTGGACATAAGAGTATTCCTCGTTAGCACCTGCCCCCGGGTTCTATCTATTCCAGTACTAGATTGAAAAAATCACAGGACATTTCATCTTCTTGCCTAAATTGTTTCCCAATTGCTCATTGCACCTCATCTATGTCAGCGTAATACGGCATAGCTGAATCTGTTCTGCGTAATTCCGAATTCGGTTATTGCCTTGTAAACAATGAATGCCATCATTGCCGGCTTTGAAATCGATGACTTGAAATTCGTTAGTCTTTTCCAGAATTACCCTAGTATGCCGATTATTGATCTGGCAGGCTTGTAGGAAGGGATAACTTCTTCATTGACTGAAAGCGTATTGTGTTCTCGCCCGGGCCACCGTCCAATTATTAAGGCTTGGCCCATCAATGACGTTGTCATGATGTTACCATGGGAGCCGGGATCCCCTCGAATTTCGGTCCGGGCCTGACTTGTTGAGGTAGGCCCCCTTGTGGGAGCGTCATGGTGACTGGTGTAGAGTTGCAAGACACTGGGTGCTGTGACCCTACGAGCAATAATAGGTTTTAGGTCGGCCTAGACCCTTACCAAGGGTGGAACTTTTTGCCTCCAACACGAGTTCCGCTTTGGTATCAAAGTATACGGTAAGCGATGGCAAGGCGTATCCTTCATACAATGGATGTATGGGCAATCCGTGAAATTAGGCCTACAAGGCAGGAGTTCACGTTAAACACAAGAGATGTTCTATGTTTTCGCCCTATTACCGTCTCTAATAATTTCAACTGAGTGCTGTTTAAAATTATCTGTTATTCTCTGCATTTGACTAACGTAGTTTCTTTCACAGTTTCAAATAATCTGCATTCCAGTCTTAAAAAAACCGCTATGTTTTCCTAAACACCATCCGGTTATAGTTCTTATATCGAGACTCTTTGATAACCTTAAGCTAAGAGGTTGCACAGTGCCTTTTCTTTTTACGCAAGCTTTCCTTTCTTCTCTTCTTGGCTTGATGTTCTTCTCTCAGTGATCTTGTTTTGTACTGTATAGCTTGTAATTGTGCATATACTGTCGAGTGCATTTTTCATCAGATGCTTTTATCATCATACCAACGGCCCTTTTTGTTGGTGGCTGGTATCCTACGGTAGTCTCAGTTACCTATGATTCGGTTTCTACAGATTGTTCCTGTTTATGGAGTCTTTATGAAAGTTTCTACAGGGTCAACGTTGTTGGATGCGTGTCATATTCCTACTAAGACACCACGTTCTTGTGCTATCTATCACCGTATAATGACCTACTGCAAAATTAATTAGTCAAAAGCCGCTATCCGTTATTGTATCGTAGACGCTGTCTTAATCGTCGAAGATGTTTTTCTTACCAGTTTTGGCATTGAAATCAACGAGTGTGATTTTGACATCATACTCCATCCAGGGGGTCATAGAAGTCCTCCTTGATGGAGTCTTGAATTTCGGCGGCAGAGCCGTGTGCACATATTATGTTAATATTTTGAAATATTGTCTCGATGCAGATCACGTACAAATGATCGCTTAACGGCTTGAAGTCAACTATATCTTATTGAGCGTAACGATTTCCCCGATGAATCCACTAGTTAACATAGATTGCACGTGTTAGGATTTGATACTGCCATAGTGTCATGTTTTGGATCAAGGTAATATCTCTCTTCTACTGCATCAGGACAGATTCAAATTTTCGATCAGCTTCAAGATTGAACAATGAACGTATGTATGTTTCATACTCCACGGAATAGGCGCGGAGATTCGGTGGTGTGATCTTAAATATATGTAAATGTGGCCGCAACTTTCACTCCATGTAAGATGTTCCAGTGTCCTTGTTTGTCATGTTGCTGTTCGCGCTTACAAGTTTAGCAAGTTGAAACACGAATAAGTACCCGATGGCTAGCATTTCGAAGTAAGATAAGTACAATCGATATGTAAAGAAAGTGACGCAGCCATCGCTTCTACATACATATGTAGCACTCGAGCAATTCGGATTGTTCAGATACATACGAACGCAATATAACACTGAAGAAATCCAATGCACTTACTTTTTAGTGGCAAATCGTCTTGCATGCTCATTCATCAGCTTTAATCTGTTTCCAAATGTTTTGTTTTGAATAGCTCACAGGTTATCTTTCCAGCTGTAGGTACTACTAAAACTCTCTTTTTTGTCTTGTTTTTGGATGACAATCATCGTGTTGCTGCATTGGACGTTGCAGCATTAAGCCTAGATAAGAGATCCTACAGTGCGTTAAGTTATTTGCCGCAAGCTGAAGAGTCTTTGCAAGCTCGTATACAAACAGAAACTGTTTATACCCATGAGTATCCCTCAGTTTGGTCGATGTGACGATTTAGGGATCACCTCTAGTATAAAGTGTTGGGAATTCCAAAAGATTATTAGAGCCGCTATTGGCAATTTTTTTTATTCAGAGCCTTATCGACCTTGGCTTCAAGTTCATTGTATTAGAAGTTGATGAAAGGTATCCGCAGTATATCTGGTTAGATAGAATCAATGTCAATTGGGTGGCACAAACAGAGATGTAGCACGATTGATGTATAGCCATGGTATTTTCTTATCATTGATTGCCCAACAACCTCTTTAATTATTTTGGGAAATTTTATGGTGTTCAGTGGAAGATGCCTGCCAGAGGATATGAGACACAGTTGGCTGCAGGTCACAACAACTGTATCTCGAAAAAGTACCTAAGATAAACTACACTGAGTAAGCTCAGTCTACAAATTTCTCTTTTGAGTTAAAAAAATATCCACGATGGTCACACGGGTAGTTATGCCCTGATATCGGCATACATCATGTTTTCCCAGATTCTATTTGCTGTTTTTTCCTATTTTTTCCTGATATTTCGCCCTTACCGTGCACCCCAACTGACAGTACGTATAAAAGACACCACCCCATACAAGGTGGAGTTGCTGTCTGAGATGTGTTTTGTCGAAAGTGAGAGACGTCACAAGAGGGTAGGTTTTTGCTGACGATGACGGGTATTCCATTTGTTCTGGCACCGAATATGTGAATAATAATAACATTAGGCTTTTCATTTTTCTCGGCTGACATTATCCTTTTTATGTAAAAAAAAAAAACAACAACAAAACAAAAATAAATGCGAAACAACAAAGAAAAAAAAAAAAAAAAAAAGGAATGCTGTAGATACATCCATTGTACTGAATTTTTTTCGCTGTTCTTTTGAGGAAATTTCTAGGAGTACGGTATACGAGCATTTAATAGGAGTAGGAGAAAGGAAAATTTTCACTGAATAGAAAGGATATTTTGCTTCTTGTTGCGCATTCAGCTTCATTCGACAGAATTTCAATAGAAAATACGAATATGAACGAGTATGTATGTCAGGAGGTTCACTAACAAGAAGAATACAAGAAAAAGAGGACAACCTAACCAGGCCATCGAAATATTTGTTTTCTTTAGCTATGTTGTTACGAGGAAGACGTTTTTTTTTTTCAGTTTTTTTTTCCGTTTTAGTGTAAAACAAGAGCAACTTTCTTGGGACAATTAAAGGCTTCAAACAAATCTATTGTACGAGTATGTATGAGTGGTGTGTCGGTTTGTTTCCAGGGATTGATATAGACTCCTGTCTAAGAGAAGGTCGATAAATGGATAAATTATTGGGTCAATTGATCTATTCAGACTGTAGACACAGAGAGAGTCTGGATCTAATAGTTTTCGAAATGAATAAAAAATGGAATCAAATGAAAAATCGTGCTATGTGATATTAACACCAGGATAGGACAGGAGTACATCTTTGGCATCGACACCATATCTGGCAACGGACTTAAGGGCCAACCATAATAGACTTTGGTAAGCTTAAGTCAGCTTAATGACATGTTTCATTACACATAATTAGTAGGGCATTACTATAATGGAATTTTGCTCGGTTTCGTCAAGCTTCGTTAACTTCAGAGAAGTCTCAATAGATCTGGATATTCGGTGGAAATATTCGACAGCTGACACAAACGAAATTTTTTCTTTTCTATTTTATTTCATTTTGTGAGAATTTTTTAATTTCTACTACCAATCCGAAAGTTAATAATTTCAGAGATTTTTAGGTAAGTTTGCTCAAGTACACTATAGGTAACTAGAACTTTTGACAGAAATTTCGTTCGGTTCTGGCATAAGGTTAATCCCACTGAAGTCTTTTATGGTAAGATCTTTCGACGGCGCACAATGGGGCAAAATGGTCTCAAAACTGGAAACAATTCAAAAAATGAGATGAGAAAAATGATAATGTTTTGCATATTTCCCTTTAGATAACATGTCAGTGCATCGAATAATCACTCATTTAAGTCATTTGCATGCTCTTCCACTGTTTGGTAACGTTTCAAGTCACATAGCTCATCTGAAGCTATGACTTTTCACCATCTATCTGGCAATTTGTGGATTTCATCCCAAAAGAACTGCGCCGGCTTGGCAGCCAAGAATGAATCAAACCAACTTTTGATATTCTGATCTGATGTGAACCGTATTTCAGTGAGGGCGTTTTGCATCGACCGGAACAAATGGTAGTCAGAAGGGACAAGGTCTGGGCTATAAGGCGGGTGAGGTAAGACTTCCCATCCACTGTTTTCCAAATAGTTCTTAACAGGAATAGTAACGTGGGGCCGAGCGTTGTCATGATGGAAAATTATTGGCTCGTGTCTGGTCGCATATTTCGGGTGTTTTTCGGCTACTGCTCTCTTCAAACAGATTAATTGTGTTCGGTAGCGTTGTCCATTGATGGTTTCACACGGTTTTAGCAGCTTATAATACAGCACACCCATCTGATCCCACCAAATACAGAGAATTACCTTCGCGCCATGGATATTCGGCTTTGCCGTTGATTTGGCTGGTTGGCCGGGTTTCACATATGATTTTTTGCGCTTGGGGTTGTCGTAATGGATCCATTTTCATCACCAGTAACAATCCGATGCATAAAAGACTTCCTTTTGGGGCGTTCCAGCAGCATTTTGGACATGCAAAACCGCCTTTCGATGTCTCTCGGCTTGAGTTCATGTGGAACCCAATTTCCTTGTTTTTGAATTTATCCAGCTGCTTTTAAACGTTTTGAAATGGCTGCTTGAGTAACACCCAAAGATTCTGCGAGCTCTTCTTGTGTTTGGCAACAACCTTCATGGAGTAATGCGTCCAGTTCTTCATCTTCAAACTTTTTTGGCTGCCCAGGACATTCATTGTCTTCCAAGCCAAAATCACCACTTTTAAATCGTGCAAACCACTTTTGGCACATCCACTCAGCTAGCGCATGTTCACCATAAACTTCCACCAAAATACGATGACTTTCGGCAGCAGTTTTCTTCATATTAAAGTAATGAAGAAGAACTGCCCGCAAAAACACTTTTTCAGGCACAAAGTTCGACATATTTGAGTGAAAAAAAAAATTATTGATGTTTACGCTTCAAATGAATGACATATACTGAAATGACGTACAATGACAGTAGCTTTCCAACGCATGTTCCAATGAAATAATACAAGTTACGCCATCTCATAGCAAACCGCACGAATTAAGATCCAGATTCCAAGATATGGAATCGAAAGCTTCAGGTGTGTAGTTTAATATTCTAGTCAGCAGTAAACCATTAATGTGCCTGTTTTTAGTTATTTTAATTAAAAATGGAAGTGTGTTCCAGAGACTATGTCTTTTCTAAAACATTAAGCTTAGAGTTGGTTTGCATATAGTCCCACATCGAGATATTTGCATTTCTATATAGTTGAACTTGTTGGCTAATAGAATCAGATAGATCGGCTGCGCTTACTTACGCCTTTTTTTTAATTAATTTAAAAAAAAAAGCCATTTTTGGTTGGTTTTTTTTTATGAATTTATAAAATGTTCACATTTTGCCCTAGGTTCAAACTCAAGTGATTTATTTTTCTCTCGGATGGAGTTATTAGACATTATGAACGATTATGGATGGGCAACATTGGAGGAGAAAATAGAATTCTTGAAATTGTACCTGCAGGAACGCACTAATTGTCCTCCGGATAGGATGGTCGCATTAAATCACCCACTTTTCCAGTTTTTTTCAAGATTCGAAGAAAAATGGTTCAGATCAGATCGCAAAGTAGCACGATTCAAGAAAATTAATGAAAAGTGATTGCATACATAAATTGGTTTCAGGCAATACAATACAACCCCGTAAAAAGAAGACGTCAAAAATAGGACTTTGAAGAATTTAGTGATAGATCAAAACGTTGTAAAACGGCTGATATACGAAAAGATTTTTCCTCTATGGAAATAGGGTTTGCTGTGAAGGTAAGCGTGAGAGACGCGGATCATGCACCGGCCTCTTAACTACTAGGACACGTACTGCGTTCACCTAAAATTGCACCTTTAGATACAAAAAAGCTTATGAAGCACAGGAAACAAAACAAAAAGTAAAGATGTTAGGAGAAGAAGCCCTTTCGACACTTGTATAAGCAAAATTAACGAGACCTGAAAGGTTTTCTTCATATAAAGTCATTCAGAATGCCAAAAAAAGACTGTTATCCAGAAGGTATCAAAGCATCTTCATTTTTCGCTGAAGTTTCTCTTCAAGCACTTTTGAACCACACCACTGAACGCTTAATAAAATCTTAAAAATGTTTAATCACGGAATTAAATAACGATCAACTAAACAAACTAGAGTTGATAACAACAACAAGTGGGGCTTCGACGGAAGTTAAGGCCATAGTTCATATAAACAAAAATATGTTGGAATTGAAGCTAATGGTTTCAGTGCTTTTATTATTTCTATAGTACCATTGCAACTGTTTATTGACAATTTAGATAAAAAAGAAATTGTGTGGCAAAACCCGCGACCTTCTTCTACGAGATACTGTCGTCCTTTAAAAATATGTTTCGTAAAAGAACCGGCAGAACTATCAATTTCGGAAAAGATGCATGTTGATGAACAAATACAGAAATTAGGCCCTTCGGTAGTGGACGTTGATGTCAGAACTGTAAGCGTTACTCAAAATCTGTTATTCACTATGATGGATGGGAAAGTGTGTAACGCATTAGCCAATTAAATCTCCACTCAACGTTGCTTTATCTGTGGTGCAATCCCTAAAGAATTCAATGATATACAGAAGATGTTGTCAAAACCTCATAAACTCGATACTTTAGAGTTTGGTTTATCAATATTACATTGCTGGATTAGAGTTCTTGAATGTCTGTTACATGTTGGATATAAACTGCCAATCAAAAATTGGCAAGCCAGAAATGACCTCAAAAAATTAGTGGCAGAAAGCAAAGCTCGGATACAACAAATGAATTCAAATATCGAAGGGGGCTTAATGTTGATCAACCAAAACCATGTTTTGTCATCACAAATAATGGCAACACTGCTCGGAAATTTTTAATAATATAAACCTCGTCTCCGAAGTTTTTGGTGTTGACAAAGTATTAATTGAAGAATTTCATACAATTTTAGTGGCAATTTCAAGCGCATATGAAATAAACATTGAAAACTTAAAAAAAATCGCAATCAATACCGCCAAGCACTTTGTAAGCATCTAATCGTGGTTTTTTATGCCTCCCAATGTTCAAAAACTTTTAATCCATGCATCAGATGTAATATCCACTGCTCTTCTTCCTATCGAGCAGTTATCTGAAGAAGCTCAGGAGGCGAAAAATAAAGATTTTAAGAAATATCGCGAAAGCTACTCCAGAAAATGTTCCCGGAAGAAGAGAAAACTTCCAAAATAAAAAATTAAATCATTTTCCAAGGATGTTTTTAATTTTATTATTTATGCAGGTGAAGGTGATGCATCTGATGGCAAATTTGAGAGCAAAGATGATTCTTCATTAGACGAATCAATCTTTTAATTTCGCTGTACACATTCAAACCAATTGAAAAACAATATTATGCACTATATACATATATTCGCGATATCGCGAAAAATGTTTCAAACAAAAGTCACAAGGTTCTGAAGGGGACATAAGATGGTGACCACGAGTTTGACCTTGAGCCCCATTTCCAAGGTAAAACGAAGGTCACTTTTGATTTTTTAATGGGAGCCTATATTTTTTTCACAGATTCGTAATCTGCGTGAAAAATTACGATTCTTTTACATGAAACACTTTTTTCAAAAATGCGTTCTTTTCCCGTCAGAGGGCCAAATAAGTCGTGAATCAGGAATTTCTGAAACGACTGTCTGTAAGATATTACATCGGCATAAATACCATCCTTATCATGTTTCAATGCATCAAGAACTTTCTTGTGAGGATTTTCGCAACCGGGTTTCCATTTATCAATGGGCACTTCAGCAAATTGAACGAGACCCCCTTTTCTTCGCCAAGGTGTTATTTTTTAATGAATCAACTTTCATTACTGGGCTACCGAAAACCCTTTTTAGTTGCGACAAGTTGAACGCCAGCACCCTTGGAATGTTAATGTTTGGGCGGGAATTATTGGGGATCAATTAATAGGTCCATATTTTATTGAAGGCAACTTGAATGGCGAAAAGTATGCAAACTTCTTGCGGGACCATCTTCCAGTATTACTAGAAGAATTGCCATTGGAGTTGCGACAAACAATGTGGTTTCAACAACATGGTTGTCCAGTCCATTATTCCCAAGTAGCCCGGGGCGTATTAAACAATGTCTACCATCAACGATGGATCGGACGATGGATCTTGTGGGGCTACTGAAAAAGTGAGGTTTACAGAAAAAAGCCAACAACACGTGAGGACATGAAAAGACGAATAACTGAAACTTGCCGGAAGATTACGCCAGAAATACTTCTCAGTTCTGTTAGTTCATTTAGAGCGCGGATAGACAAGTGTATTGAAGTGAATGGTTACATTTTCGAGTATTTATTGAAATAGTCTCGGGAAATAAACGTCGAAATGGGAAGAATTCAATGATTCAACAGTGGGTGGCAAGGAGACCCACTCAAATTAATCACCCCGAAGGAAACAAAATACTGCTACGTCCACGTCGTTGTTTCTGGGTTATGCTAAACGCAGTATGTAAAAACGAATGACGAGCAATACGACTGAGCAATGAAAATCAGGAATTATCATTTGAAAAATCAAAAGTGACCTTCGTAAGACCTTAAAAATGAGTCTCAAGGTCAAACTCGTGGTCACCATCTTATGACCCCTTCAGAACCTTGTGACTTTTGTCTAAAACATTTTTCGCGATATCGCGTATTTTTCGAGTAATTTGGATGTCTAAAGTTAAAAAACTCATACAAAACATATAACACGTCGGCTGAAAATTCCGTGCCGTTTGTAAGAGAGGGCACCACTTGAATTAAATCCATACCATTTTCAGTTAGTACCAACCTTCAAAAGATACGCGTATAAATTTGATAGCTGTCGGATGATTAGTTCTCGAGATATAGCGTTGTGAGTGAAGCAACTTTTGTTATTGTGAAAAAAATGGATTCAAAGCAATTTCGTGTGTTGATTTATCATGGGAAAAAAATGCAGCCGATGCAAAGAAATGGCTTGATAAGTGTTACCCGGACTCTGCAAAAGCCGAACGAATCATTCGCAAGTGTATTGATAAATTTAAAAGTGGTCATACAAGCACCGAAGATGATGCACGCAGTGGACGTCCAAAAGAGGCTGTTTCAGATGAAAACTTCAAAAAAGTCCTGAAAATGAATACGAATGACCGTAAAGTGAAGTTGATCGAGATAGCTGAGGCTCTGAAGATATCAAAAAAGCGTGTTGGATATATCATACACGAATATTTGGACATGCCAAAGCTCTGTTCAAAGTGGCTATCGCGTTTGCTCACAGTCGACCAAAAACAACAACGTGTTGATTATCCAGAGGAGTGTTTAAAGCTGTTCAACCGCAATAAAGACGAATTTTTGCATCGGTATGTGACAAAGGATGAAACATGGCTCCATCACTTCACACCAGAGTCAAGTCGGCAGTCAGCTGAGTGGCGAGCAAGCGAAGAACCTCATCTAAAACGTCCAAAAACTCAACAGTCCGCTGGCAAGGTTATGGCATCCGTTTTATGGGACACACATGGAACAATTTTCATCGACTATCTCTGAAAGGGGCAGACTATCAACAGCGACCATTACATTGCGTTATTGGAGCGTTTGAAGGACGAAATCGCAGAAAAACGGCCGCATTTGAAGAAAAAGAAAGTGCTGTTTCATCAAGACAATGCACGTGTCACAAGTCGATGAAAACGATGGCACAATTGAATGAATTCAGCCACGAATTGCTTCCCCACCCACCGTATTCTCTAGATTTGGCCACCAGCGACTATTTCCTGTTCATAGACCTCAAAAGAATGCTCGCCGGAAAGAGATTTAAGACCGATGAAGAAGTAATCGCCAAAACAGAGGCCTATTCTGAGGCTAAACCAAAATCGTACTACAAAACTGGTATCGAAAGGTTAAAAAATCGTTTTAATCAGTGTATCGCCCTTAAAGGCAACTATATTGATAAATAAAGTTGAATTTTGCAAAAAATTTGTGTTTTACTATAAAACGGCACTGACTTTTCAGCCGTAAAACAATTGTAAATAAAATTGTTCGATTTATGTGTTCTTAAATAAACACTTCATATCTTAATTAAAACGTAAAAAATAAAAAAATTAAAAGTAAAAGTGAGTTTATTTACCACTAATAGGTGATAACTAACGATTTCAAAAACGTTCACTTGTCTAAATCCAACACAGGAATTGTTTCCAGTTTTGAGGCCGTTTTGCCCCACTATGCGGCGGGACGAAATATCACTATAGCAAGCATATGATTTTCTCATCTCAATATACATAAGGGGAATTGGCGGTCTCCAGATCGTGAAACACTAAATCGAATTGATATTCTGGACATCCAAACCTCGCGGGCCAATATTGACTTAAAGCACTACCTTGTTGCAGCCAAGATACAGATGTGTATTTTTCAAGCGCCACAACAAAAAAAAAAAAAAAAAAACTACTGTAAGAAGATACAATCTGGAATCGCAAGAGACCGCAAAAATCTTCGTATCTTGAGTTCTCCCTATAAATCTTATGACGCCAACTTTAAGTACCGGAGACCAGGGCCAACCCTACTAACGTGCCACCAGAGACGCCGCAACTATTGTGCTGTGGTAGGTTTAACCCAATCACTACCACGAAATCTCTGGTTCGATGAAGAATGAGAACAATTACATGTAGCTAAACAAAAGCCGAGAGCCCCTCGTAAGCTTTATGAGCAGAAGAGACGGGAAGAAAACCGATTTCGCCAGAAAGGGGGATCGATTAAAGATATTGAGAGACTTTAATCCATAATAACAGTACGGAAGTCTTACCAAGACGTACAAGGACGTCTCAACCCAAGACGAAGTCTACAGAAACCTGTGGATATGAAGAAGGAAACATTGTGTTAAAGTCGATGTTGAGAATATGGAACAACTTTTTTTGCAGACGGCATCCCGCGTTCAAGCTCAACCCGCCATTCAGCTTAGAAAATTATATCCAAAACTTCAGCCCACCTGACCAAAACGAAGTAAGGACAGCAATATCTAAACTGAAATCCAACAAAGCAGCTGACGACTTACCAGCCGAGTTATTAGCAACCACCGTCTCATTTCTTAGATCTGTCAGAAGAGTGTATGCCAGATGAATGGAACCTCAGTAAAGCATATCCAATCCACAAAAAAAGTCCTCTCAACATTGCATACAAAATCTTATCTGCGATTTTGTGTGAACGTGTGAAACCCTCCGCCAAAAATCTGATTGGCTCCTATCAGTGCGGCTTCAGAGCATTCGGACCAAGAAAGTCCACAATCGACGAAATCTTCACACTCTTGCATATCCTGGGTAAAACTCCAGAAATTCAAATCGATTTTAAGGCCGCAAGTAATCCTCTCATTGTGCGAATTCTTGGTTAAGAAACAAAGACTACCCAGATTAACTAACAGCAAAACTCACTGGGAAGATTTTCGAATAGACGTTGTAGACAATACTGAGTTGAAAGTAGCACTTAGAATGCCGTATCAACTTGAAAAAGAAGTTGAACTTTTTGTTGAAGTCATACAGCAAGCGGCCTGGAAGAACACTCCCCGCAAATCGAACAAAGTTCCCAAAGTCGGCATAAGATATCCACCGGAAATCAGAGAAATGATAAGGAAGAAACGAAGAGCGCGGAAAAAGTAGCATGAAACCCGGGCACCACAAGATAAAACGTCCTTCAATAGGCTCTGCAACTTGTTGAAAAAATCGATCAAGGACTTCAATAATCAAGGTATTAATAACTACTTTGAAAGACTCACAGCGACAAAGGATACCAACTACTCCATATGGAGAGCCGTTAAAAGTATTCGAAAGTCCCAAATACACATGGCGCCAATAAGAAGAAACCAAAAACACTAGGCGAAAGAAGATAAGGAAAAAGCTAACGTTTTCGCCGACCATCTTGCAGAAACGTTTAAACCATTCGACGGGGAAGTGCTTCCAGAGAATGTCAATACGCTAGACGTGACGACAAACTTTCCAGTAGAAAAGGCTACACTTAGGGAACTTAGACAAGTTATAGACACGCTTAAGCCCAATAAAGCCCCGGGATATGACCTAATGACGGGAGAGATACTTAAAGCGTTGCCGAAAAAAGGTTTGCTAAAGCTGCTCTATCTTATAAATGCCAGCATTAGATTAGAGCATGTACCGCACCAGTGGAAAGTACCCGAAGTTATTATGGTTCCGAAACCCGGTAAGCCGCTGACTGAAGTCAAGTCATATAGACCAATATCGCTTCTCCCGATTACATCGAATGTCTTTGAGCGAATCCTTCTTAATCGTCTTAAACCAATTACCGACACAAATTCCCTCTTGCCTGATCATCAATTTGGCTTTAGAAGCCAACACTCTACAGTTGACCAAGTGCATCGAATAACCGATGTAATTGAACAAGCAATCGAGTGTAAGTTAGTCTGTTCAAGCGCATTCCTTGACGTTCTTAGGTTTTTACCTGGAAGACCGACTCTTCCGTGTAAGACACGGAAACAAATATTCCACTTTTAAGACAATAAAGGCGGGGGTGCCGCAAGGAAGTGTACTTGGCCCTCTACTATATTTGTTTTTCTCCCGCGATATACCGCAAACAGACGACACTGTCCTAGCCACATTTGCTGATGACACTGCCATTTTGGCAACAGCTAAAACAGTCGAAGAAGCAACTGCTAAGTTGCAACGTGCCCTTACACGGATTAACAATTGGACAAAGACTTGGCGAATCGCGCTTAATGAAAGCAAGTCTTTCCACGTCAACTTCACTCTTAAGAAAATTGAGAATCCACCGGTGTTTATCAACGCAGTACGAATTCCTTACGCGAACGAGGCCAAATACCTCGGTATGACACTCGACGCTAAACTAAAATGGAGAGCACACGTCAAGAAAAAACGTGAACAGCTTGAAATCAAATATAGAGATATTTACTGGCTTATTGGAAAGTATTCTAAGCTTAGCTTAGAGAACAAACTGCTGTTATACAAGCAAGTGCTAAAACCGATCTGGACATATGGTGTACAACTTTGGGGTTGTACTAAAAATAGTAACATTAATGTATTACAGACATTCCAAAAGAAAGTTCTTCGAGGTATTGTTAATGCGCCGTGGTACTTTAGAAACGATGATATCCACAGAGACTTAGGAGTCGAAAACGTTCAGAACGTAATTAAATTGTTTGCGCGAAAACATAATAATCGATTACAAGGTCATACGAATATTTCTGTTCAACAGATCCTCGACGAGACAAATTTATTGCGCCGTCTGAAAAGGACTAAGCCTCTCGATTTAGCGCGGTGATTAGCAGCGCAAAATTTTCCTAAAGTACACAGGAATTTTCAATGAAAAATCGCCTGCAGGATATCTTATAAAAACAAAATAAAATGCGATAGAAGAACTACTTGTTGAGTGTGAACTCAGTCGTGGTTTGCATAAGGGAGGTGTTTTTTAGTGAGTAAGAATCTCACACTACTATAGGCTCCGGGCCTATTGTGTCTATGAAGATTTCTGACCTTCCCATGAAAAAAAAAAAAAAAAAAATGTCGCACCAACCCGGTGGGACAACGAAATAGAAGGGAGACTTCGTCTTAGGCAGCGCACAAAAGTAGAAAGGAGTTAGCTAAAGAACAGACTATATGGAGAGGTTTGTTGTTTGAGGCCCATGTTCACCCTGAAGTGTAGCACCACATAATTAAATAAGAGAGTAAGTAAGTAGGACAAATTCGGATTCTTTATTGTTTTTAGCAAAAATCTGCTCAAATAACATCTGGAGCTAGTCATGAACTAAATATGATAGTCATTACGGTTGGTCAAAGTAAGGAGCTTAGACCAACGTGCCTGCCGCTACTGATTAGTCTAACCTGCTTCTTGTCCGGACTGACCTGGCGAGTTGCCTACGCTTGGAGGAAATAAGGGTGCGAAAAAAAAAATAAAAAATTCATTTGTTTGTAGTAAAAGCGATTTAACGATGATGGGATACGTGCGTTACAACTGAGCACACACTCTTGTCATTATTGCTATGTTCAGATGAATGAGTAATAATTTTAATAATCGTTACAACTAGTTGCAGATTCACTTCTGTTTTCACGACCAGCAGAAGAAAATAGGAAACTTTCTCATAGCAAAAAAAAAAGAAGAAAAGTCCTCTAAGCCTTCCCATAATTTTCTTCTCCTTCTTTTGCAATCTTCTACATCGAGTACTACTTCTTGTAATTATAAATAATTGAACGGTAAAAGTAATTTAATATTGAAAACTGGTTAAGTTCATCATCTCCACGAGCGTGAGGAGCGTTCTCATTTCAACTTTTTTTCTCAGCAATTTACAATTTTTTGTCATATGGCACATTTATGTTGCGAATACTATATAACGGCGTAATTATTTCCAAGGACATGTCAACAAATAGTACTTGAGTTAAATTACCGATCCGTCATGTAATAAGTGACATACTCTGACGCCTTGGCAATTATCGGTAAAAGAGCACTTCTTTTGGAGGTCTTGAAAATTGGCGAAGTAACAAAGTGAAGACGAATTGTTGATTTTATCTGGAACTCTGAAATCTACATCTATGATTGTGAGGTCTTTGTTCGATCATACGAATCATGACTATCGACAATTTATTCTTAAGATTGGTTGGAATCACTACACGTAATCACCGATTGTTGTGCCAGAAATTGTATATCAGTAAACTTTCCAAACATTGAGCTTTTTCTTAACACCAAAAGGAGGACGTTAGAAGCTCTGATGTAAGTATTTTATATTTGAAATATACTTTCCTTTGAGAAAGTATGTAGAATGGAAAACTTCTGTTGGATCTCCGGCTGGTTTAACATTCAAAAGTCTTTTTATACCCACAGAATTATGAGAGAACCAGCCTATCTCACTTATTTTGAGGAAGAAATATTTCCCTTCGTCGCGTTAGATACACAAATTAATTTTTTATATTCAATTCGCCTATTTTTCCTTTGGAAGAACTTTGAATAACTATAATTGTAAGGATGCTCGCGTCAATAACGTTTGGCTTGCTATTATATCCATAATAACTTAATTCTATAAAATAAGTCCCATAGGAGCATTCTACGGGAAATCCGTATGGACGGATGTCAAGGACCCTATCACCAGTCAAATAGAAAATGTGCTAAGAATTGGAAGAGAATCCCCCAATTAACTGAACTTTCTCTCTTTAAGAGCTGTGAGTATTGACTTTGAATGGAAAACTGGTCAACTATTACCGAAAATGTCTGGGTAGCCTCGTCTCGATGATTGGTGCACTCGAAATAGGCTTTTAGTCAATTGCTTAACAACTAAGGTTGTCGTCTTTACAACAAGAAGGAAGCTGACTGGTGTAACTAATTTACCAACTTTTCTGAACGAAATGTGTTACATCAAAAGCCTTGTCCTCCGTCTGGTAGTATAAAGTATCTTTCGGCAAGACGTGGGACTTACTATTGAGGTGGGCACGGCAATGACACATCAAATAATATCTTATGTGTTGTTTGTAGCAAGCTCTTTAAAGAAAATACATATGTTACTGCCGCTTTTATCAGATTTACGGCTGCGTGGAGGCTTTCCACAGCACGCCTGCCTCAGATCTTATGAACACGCCATCTGATGCAATGACTCCAGAGCTCCTGGTACTGAGAAAATACGAAATCGTGAAAGTACTCAGAAAAATGTTCGGCTACAATCTGATTCAAGAAGGGTTGCTGTCATTCTGTAAGACGAAAATGTGAGATTTCATTTCTCGTTGGAAAAATTACCGCTTGAGTTTCAAGCGGCGATACACGCAATCTTAATAGCACGAACTATATGAGGAATCGGCGGAAAGGAAGCACAACTGCAGATGATATGGCTCTCCAGGTTTTCGGCAGACCAAACGAATGCGCCCAAATGCCTCTAGCGACTTTTCTGGTGTGCCTTAGTAAGAAAGATTTCATGCTACTTACTGGTGGGGTACTACGGTCTTGCAAAGTATTTTAGTGTGCTGGGGATAAGTGACAACACAATCTTGAGATGCATGCCGCGATAATAATGATTGCACCGCAGTGTTCTGGACTACGCTTGCCTTGCTTGTCTTCAGGTAATCGTTGCAAATGAGATGATGACAGTGATTTTAAGGTAGATACACGTATGATGATTTGAATGGGATTGTTTATCAATTGATAACGAATGAAATATCGGTCTGATGAAAGTGAAATCATATTGTCATGTCCCTTCTACAAGAAAAGCGATTTAATATTTTAAGAGAACTACTTAGACATCTCTCTGTTAAGTTCTGAAAATAAAATTGGCAATATTGCTTACTTGACTTCATGCTACGCAGTCTGGAGTGGATTTAGATCAGAGCCAACAGCTCACTTTAAAAGGAGAAAGGTCTTCCTATACCACTTTGTCCGTTCGGTGTGTATTAAGGACACTTCGCATCGTAGGTGTATTACTCATTTATTTAACTGTCCCTATTGGCAAGGTTAATGTCACTGTATGGCCCATACAGTTCATTGCTACATATTTCACTTCCAATTCCGGGATGAAAACCGTTCGAAACAACCAAATGTATTCTTATATATGCTTCTAAGACTTGTATTAGAACTGGGACAATGGGACGGGGAATTATTTCCCAGCTTCCTTCTTAGTCCAAGAAACTGCGATTGGTAAGATTCATTACTCGCGTAATCTATTTTATGGCTTCGTTGTTAGATTTTACTGTTTCTTATGCCAACTCTTAGTGTTGTAATATTTGTGATACCCAAACTTCTCTAATCAGGCATACAAAGCTTTCGGCTTGAAAGCGATGTAAATCACTTTTTTCCAAATTTCTTATTAGATCCAAAATGTCCTCTTGAAAAATCGATATTATTTCTCCTTGAATGACCTTGGCAGCATACACTCAGCTTGTTAAAGCTTTGCAAGAACTCATTTCTTACATCTTACAATGGTCCACTAAGTCACTTATGACATAGGGTTTTGTAATAACGACTTGACCTCTTTTTTTTTAAATAAAAGGCAAACCATTTGAGATATTTCAAAAACTTTATTATTGGCTTGAAGTATAATCAAAACATATATGAATGGAACTCGACTTCGTTCATATGGCCACCAAGGGCACGTTTGCAGCGGTCGATTCGGTGGACCCAATTTTCAACGACTCGGCCACACATTTCGGCCGAAACGGCCGCTATTTCGTGTTCAATGTTGGCTCTAATCTCTTCCAACGTCGTCGGCGTGTTGGCATAAGCCAATGACTTAACGTAGCCCTACAGAAAATAGTCAAGCTTCGTTAAATCGCACGAACGAGGCGGCCAATCGACTGGCCTATGTCTTGAGATAATACGCTCACCATACTTACTCTTCAATAAATCGATTGTAGCGTGTGCTGTGTGGCTTGTGGCACCATACTGTTGAAAACACATGTCGTTCAAGTCCATATCTTCCAATTCGGGTCAAAAATAATCGGTGATCGTTATCGTAGACGAAAAAATATGGTCCAATAACGCAGCCGGCATGCAAACCGCACCAAACAGTTATTTGCCAAACCCATTGAGCCAATAATGAGCTTCGTCACTGAAGATGCTTTTGCGACTCTGAATATCTGTAGAAAATTTTTATAATTTGCAGACGTTGCTCGTTAGTGTACTTTACCATAATGAAAATGTCGAGTTCACTGAATAAATTGACAGTGACAGTTTGATGATTAGTGGAAGAGTGCGTTCACAAATTAAATTCAAAGCTGTCAAATCCCTATTGGAAAACCCTACAGAATGTCATCCCCATCTGTCCAAGTTGCTATTGTCAATCGACTAAAAACAGAATATAACTTAGAAAGCATGGCCTTAAAACTCTGTGGATGAGAATGTTGTCCAGATAGAGCAGAAAAAAAAGGCCCGTGGACCGTTTGAGTGCTCAATTACATGCTCTCAATTATTTTCCTCAAGTTTTCTTACTTATTAAGTTTTGCTGTTCCAACCTTAGTATTTCCAAAATCATCAGGTTTGCTAAAGAAACCATCACCTACTTCACCGAGTGATGTCCGTTCATTTTCGTCTTCAGTTGGCTGAAAATATATTCAAGATCGGAAGACGAGATCGTCTAAATGTGAGTATGGCATGGTAATGTGGTGGCATGACCGGCAAAGTTGGCTTTTCTCACAAAGCCGCCCACATCTCGGAAGTATATTTTTCGCTTAACATAACGTGTTTTTTTTTTTTAAATAAACTGTTCTCCTCGAGGTGAAATAAGGAATGAATACGGTATTCGGAGATAAAAAAGTCACCAACTGCAGTATATCTGGACACATTTAGTTCATTTTTAAGGATAATTTGATAATCAAAATAACGTTGCAAGAAAAATACAAAATGCTCTTGGGGTCTTCAACACATCAACTTCTTACTTCCGGGAAGAACAAAATCCAGAAATATTATTTTGATACGACGTTTAAATTAACCAATTTGTATGAATGTGCGCGCCACTTTTGTGAAATTGAAATATGTACGTTTGAATTTATGTACCATATTTCTAGGTTGAAGACGGGTATTTTTCGGAATAATATCTCAAACCACAGGTGTAACTGGAGATTCAGTATTAACGAGCATAGGAAGAGTAACTCCACTAGAATTGCTATCGCAATCTGAATAGTGGATTTAAGAGCAATTTCCGACTTCAAGTACTTCTCCGCCTATTCACTCGAATAATAATAACATAATCTCCGTCCACCTTATCTCGATGAAGAAAGAATTTTAACTCCAAAATTAAAGTCCTATAATATTGGTGATGCTGGTAGTTGGTTTTGATGTTCCTCAAGAAGGCGAATCCTGATCAATTTCAATGCCAACCGCGTTTAATGCGATTTCCCCACTATACGAAAAAAAAAACCATGTTAAGTTTGTTTAAGGCCAGAAAACTCAAATGCTATAAGCGTACATATAAGGGAGCGTCAACAGTGTGTAAAACTATACCTTTTTTTGGACTTCTCAGCCATTGTAGTGGGTTTCAGGCGGAACATTTTACAAGCTCTTTCTTGACTGAAATCGAATGTGATAACTACTGAGGATATTAGTATTTGCACTAATAGCCAAGCAGCTACTAGGTCCCTTAACTCGGCAACTACAACGTCGATGAAAATTAAAAACTATCGCCCTACTCTCAACTAAATGACCAAATGGTTCCTAATTCAAATTTGTTACTAAGATATTTGAGGAAACTTTAAAACAGATGAAATTACTAAAAGTCGTACAGCCGGAGAAATAAGGAAGAATTTTGGGAAGATTCATGCTTAAACCGGATGCGACTTAGATGCAAATGACAGGTGTCATCAGAAGGCACAATCTGCATCCTGACTAGACAGATTTTGCTTTACCTAGATCAGAAACGTACAAAGAGTCATTAGGAGCTGATAAAGAGGAAGACAAAGTTGTACGGCACTTTCCACCAAAAGAAAAATTTTGATTTGTTCTTTAAGAATCCAGAAGGTTTGTAAAAAATAACGCTCAGTAGTCTCCTTGGTTTTAGTCCAACCCCAAATGGTTGGAACTCTAACTAAATCCATATAGCCTTCTGGGATCTATTTCTAGGTGGAAGAACTCAGATTCTGTGATATGGCAAAGGAGATTTCCTAATATTAGTGAGCAAACTTAATTAAAGCTGCTCAGCTCAGTAATGCACGGAGATTCACAATACAGAATGTCCCATGTTCCTTCCATAGGGACGAACACTACATTGACCATTGCAATATAAAAAAAAGATCTTTCATCTTTCAGTTTTAAAAATTAAACTGTCAGTGGCAGCGAAGTGCGCCACCGGAGAAGACCGATCAGGCATCGAGTCTGAGTGAAAAATCCAAGTTATTCTTTTAAGTTTAAACAGTTTTGAATTTTTCACTGAATCGTATGAATAGTATTAGAATAATACAGACTCTAATATGTATGGAGCATTCTTGCTGAATACTGTTTTAACTCAATTTCCAAGAAAACCGCGAATTGTAGTTCTACCAACTTCTACTACACCCAAATAACGTAATTTCCCCCCCCAAATTTTCTCAAAATTGATACTATATGTTGTTCCACACTTCATTGAACATTAATTTTGATTTCAAACTGAGCTCAACTCAAAATTGAGTTTCAAAATACCAGAGGAAAACAGAGTTTTCAAAATAATTTTGGGTCAAGCCGCCGTAACTACTTTGGAATCCTACAATTTGTAGAAACTCATTTATCCACAACACCATCAGTCTCAGCGTCTGTAAAACCGTCAACAAATAGGCACTGTCAGTTTGGAAAATTAAATTCTATGCAAAGGATTCCTGTTCTCTTTTGAAAAAAAAAAAAAACAACACAAACCTCTATCGGTTTTGAGTCTGAAGAGGACATAGACGGTGGGTAAAGAAAACTTCATTATATTCGCCAAAACAGCCTTCGTCACTTGCCAAATTAAATTCATTCCACCAACCCGTCTAGCAGCTTTCTCCGTTTATATTCATCATTTTACTTCCACAAATACCATCTTGTTATGTTTTTCAATCTTGTATAGCTCTCACACTACTAACCAGCCTTACCCTTTTCGCTCTGTGACAAGAGATGAAGAACTGGAGAAAAAAAAAGTCCAAAAAGTCGTTAACCCAGAAAGGAGAAAATGTTCATTTTGAAATAATTAATCAAAACAACATTGAATTGTTGGGTCATCGCCTTGAGCTAGCCTAACACCAAATACCCATGTGAAGGTATGAAAAAGCAGTAATCTTCTCTAACAACGACAGGGAGGAATGTGGCCTTTTTTCAAAACCAGGGTGCTCTGTATATGCTCTCCAGAGGAGTGGTTGGTTGGGGTTGGCATTTTTTTTTTGCTGTGTTCCCGGAATGTGGTTCATGTGAATGATGGAAGCATGTTGGTACCGGGGAGCTCCTACTTGCAAACTCCATTTGCGCTGACATCAATTAATGACAGAAAGCTTTTAATGAGAACACATGTTTCGTACTTGCTACTAGTTCACATGGAGGAGGCTCACATCTCTACTCTGATGGATGGTGGGTGGTATGTAGTACTGATCGTAGTGGCGGATGCCTAGGAGAAGCATTCTAGGAAATCACAACTTTCAATTATCTGCCATTAAAATGTTCGTGATAGAACGCGTGAGCATACGGTGGCTGCTCAGTTGTAATCTTTACGTTAAGTGAGTTACTTTGCAGTGGATGGTATCCCTACATATAACATATGTATATATAGGTAGATGTGGTAGAGCCCAAAGTGGCAACCTAACAGGTACGAGTTCTTAGTTGAAATAGTTCTTCCTTCAGCTTGCCAAATATTTGATGACAAAATCTTTGCCAAAGTGAAGCACTTCAAAGTTTCTGCAATGCCTGTCTATCTTACTGTCATGTGTTACGAATACTACGAGTAGCACTCGTTTGTGCCCTACCAAAGCCTGGTAATTGAATTTCGCTAGTAATGCAATTATTATCGCAAATTGTTTCCATGTGCACTAGCAGGTAGTAAGAGTAGGTACTTTGTTTGCCGAACGCAGAAATTTCTTTCTTTGATTTGAAAGGATAGAAGATAATTTCGTTGAAAATGCATTATAATAGCAATAAGCAGGAGGAGTGAAGTGGAGATAATACAATGTGTTACCCACTTAATGGAATATTTCCTGCTCTAGAGATGAGGGTACAAATTTTTCCGTAAAGTTGAAGCAATTTGAATAATAGTTGAAGGAACCTGCTAAAATATATAAATACATTCACGTAAGACATCATTTCATTTTAATTTAGAAAACCGTCTTAAGTTGGAAAACGTAAAACTTCAAGTTAAGTTGAGTGGATAAGGATTACAGAGAAAACATATACACATGGTCTGAAAAGTCATTGCCGTTTTATAGTAAAACACAAAATTTTTGCAAAATTGCACTTTATTTCTCAATATAGTTGCCTTCGAGGGCGATACACTGATTGAAACGATTTTTCAATCTTTCGATACCAGTTTTATAGTTCGGTTTCGGTTTAGCCTCAAAAAAGGCCTCTGTTTCGGCGATTACTTCTTCATCGGTCTTAAATCTCTTTCCGGCGAGCATTCTTTTGAGGTCTTCGAACAGGAAATAGTCGCTGGGGGCCAAATCTCGAGAACACGGTGGGTGGGGAAGCAATTCGTAGCCGAATTCATTCAATTTTGCCATCGTTTTCATCGACTTGTGACACGGTGCATTGTCTTGATGAAACAGCACTTTCTTTTTCTTCAAATGCGGCCGTTTTTATGAGATTTCGTCCTTTAAACGCTCCAACAACGCAATGTAATAGTCGCTGTTGATGATCTGCCCCTTTTGGAGATAGTCGATGAAAATTATTCCATGTGTATCCCAAAATACAGAGGCCATAAACTTGCCAGCCGATTGTTGAGTTTTTGGTCCTTTTAGACGAGGTTCGTCGCCTGCTCGCCACTCAGCTGACTGACGACTTGACTCTGGTGTGAAGTGATGGAGCCATTGTCACATACCGACGCAAAAGTTCGGCTTTATTGCGGTTGAACAGCTTTAAACACTCCTCTGAATCATCAACACGTTGTTGTTTTTGATCGACTGTGAGCAAACGCGGCACCCACTTTAAACAGACCTTTCGCATGTCCAAATATTCATGTATGATATATCCAACACGTTCTTTTGATATCTTCAGAGCCTCAGCTATCTCGATCAACTTCACTTTACGGTCATTCGTAATCATTTTGTGGACTTTTTTGATGTTTTCATCTGAAACAGCCTCTTTGCATCTACGTGCATCATCTTCGGTGCTTGTATGACCACTTTTAAAATTTTCAATCCACTTGCGAATAGTTCGTTCGGCTGGTGCAGAGTCCGGTTAACACTTATCAAGCTATTTCTTTGCATCGGCTGCATTTTTTCCCATCAAAAAGCAATGATAAATAAACACACGAAATTGCTTTGAATCCATTTTTTTTTTTCACAATAACAAAAGTTGCTTCACTCACAACGCTATATCTGAAGAACTAATCGTCCGACAGCTGTCAAATTTATACACGTATCTTTTGAAGGTTGGTACTAACTGAAAATTGTATGGATTTAATTTAAGTGGTGCCCTCTCTTAGAAACAGCACTGACTTTTCAGCCCATGGATGGAAACCGAAGTTAACCAACAACAGCTTAAGAATGGCTAGGAAGTTTCACAGTAATTAGGGGTACTAATATCCCTATCTATTCTGATTTTCAAAATGGCAATAGTTAGAGCACTGGACAATATTTTATTAAACTCCATCCCAAAGGTGCTTAGATGGCAAAAAAGAAGTCGGCGATCCCACTTCAAATACTGCCTGGTGGTCTTTGGAAAACCCTTTATTCTGAAGAACACATTCATATGTAGCAAATCTGAAAAGGGTGTATCATATATCAATGGATATATTTAAGAATGTGTATCCATTGGTATTACCAACTTTACTTTGGGTGACGTTTCAATCCGGAGTCAGTTTTCTCTTTTTGCAAACGCGTTTTTCTCAAAACGACTTTTTTTTTTAAATTGCTTACACGCTAGTTTGAAAGGTTTTCAACCAATCGTTTGAAAAATTGGCAGTTACTTTCTTCATAGTATTGCGCTCTATATGAATAATCAAAATCAATATTATCATTATTTAACATAATTTTTATTTTTTTTTTTTGCATAAAAAAGTTGTAAAAATTGCAAAAAATCATGATTTTTTCTTTTGAGCCCTGTAAAAGGTTCAATTGTTTTTCAATAATTGTTTCAATAAATTATATTAATTTGTTATTCTATAAAAACATTTATTAAAATTCATTGAGAAAACGCTGTCCTAATCCTATTTCTCCCCTTAACCCTTTTAAAGGCAGTGGCAATAATTTCGCCACCAACTTCTTTCAACAATGTAGATCTAATTTTTCTTTAATATAACCGCAGATGTTTTTTTTTTTTTTTTTGTAAGTGGCAACACAGATTTACGTGTAAAACGAATTAAATCGCTTAAATTAATTTTTTTTGGCGCGTAGTTTGACGTTTATTGGTTAAAACAGCGTAACGAGGTTGAGTATAGTATTTTAGCCTTATCCAGTAAAATCTTTTGAATGAACGAGCAAAATGGTAAGACTTTTTTCCAATTCCTTTTGTTTACTAGGTGGAGTGAAAAGTAACCTCCTTGCTACCAGAATGCGCTGCTGCTGCAAAAAAGTTTATGGTGCCTTGAAGTCCGTTCATATTTAGGCAAACATGCCAAATTTCAGTGCGATACTGTCTTTAGTTTTGCTTTGACAGCTGATTGTTGTTGACGTGTTTGGCATCATGTGGACAAAAACGATTTTCGTTCTCTCATAAAACATTATTTTTTGAGAGGCAAAACGGCGAAGGAAACAAAAGAAAAGTTGGATAAATATTATGGGGCTAATGCTCCGTCAGATTACACCGTCAAATATTAGTTTCAAGAGTTTCGTGTTGGTCGCAACTGCACTACCAATCAAGACCGCAGCGACAGGCCTTCCGATGCGGTTACAGAGGACAATGTCAAAAAAATACATGAAATGGTGTTGGCTGACCGGAAAGTGAAGGTGCGTGAGCTAGCAGATACCGGGCGCACACGCCATATTTTGGGCAATATTCTGCATATGAAAAAGTTATCCTGCCGCTGGGTGCCGCGCATACTCACTCCTGATAAAAAACACGAACGTGAGAGCATTTCGAAAGAGTGTTTGGACTTGCTGATGCGGAATCAGACGGACTTTTGGCGTAGATTGGTAACTGTTGAACACCAGAGAACAGAATGAATGCCCGGCAATGGACTGAAGCCGGCACGAGTGCTCCGAAGCGGCCAATGGGAGGCTCAATGGCTATATGGGTATATATTTTAATTCGTGCGGTTTTTCAAAATTTGAACGTTTATTTAAGAAAAACATGTACAATAGTATTATTCAAAGTATTGCCCATCTGAAGCTATGACTTTTTCCCATCTTTCTGGCAATTTGTGGATCCTATCCCAAAAGAGCTGCGCCGGCTTGGCAGCCAAGAACGAATCAAGCCAATTTTTGATATTCTGATCTGATGTGAATCGTATTTCAGTGAGGGCGTTCTGCATCGACCAGAACAAATGGTAGTCAGAAGGGGCAAGGTCAGTTCTATAAGGCGGGTGGGGAAAGACTTCTCATCCACTGTTTTCCAAATAGTTCTAAACCGGAATAGCAACATGGGGCCGAGCGTTGTCGTGATGGAAAATTATTGCCTCGTGTCTGGTCGCATATTCCGGGCGTTTTTCGGCTTCTGCTCCCTTCAAACGGATTAATTGTGTTCGGTAGCATCAAACCACCCATCTGATCGTACCAAATACAGAGCATTATCTTCGCGCCATGGATATTCGGCTTTGCCGTTGATTTGGCTGGTTGGCCGGTTTTCACATATGATTTTTTGCTCTTGGGGTTGTCGTAATGGATCCATTTTTTATCACCAGTAACAATCCGATGCAAAAATGACTTCCTTTTGTGGCGCTCCAGCAGCATTTCGGACGTACAAAACCGCCCTTCGACGTTTCTCGGCTTGAGTTCATGTGGAACCCCATTTCCTAGCTTTTGAATATATACAGCTGCTTTTAAACGTTTTGAAATGGCTGCTTGAGTGACACTTAAAGATTCTGCGACCTCTTCTTGTGTTTGGCAACAATCTTCATAGAGTAATACTTCCAGTTATTCATCTTCAAAATTTTTTGGCTGCCCAGGACGTTCATCGTCTTCCAAGCCAAAATCAGCACTTTTAAATCGTGCAAACCACTTTTGGCGCATTCGCTCAGCTAGCGCATGTTCACCATAAGCTTCCACCAAAATACAATGACTTTCGGCAGCAGCTTTCTTCATATTAAAGTAATGAAGAAGAACTGCCCGCAAAAACACTTTTTCAGGCACAAAGTTCGACATATTTGAGTGAAAAAAAAAATGATTGATGTTTACGCTTCAAATGAATGACATATACTGAAATGACGTACAATGACAGTAGCTTTCAAACGCACGTTCCAATGGAATAAAACAAGTTACGCCATCTCAAAGCAAACCGCACGAAGACCCAATAGAATATACTAGGTGGGGTGAAAAGTAACCTCTTTGGAAATGGAAAACAATTTTTTTTTTAACTGCTTTTTTATTTTATTCAATATAGTCCATTTTTAGTTTGGTACACTTATTCCAGCTATTTTCCAACTTCTTGATCCCGTCCGAAAAGTAATTTTCCGGAAGGTCTGCAAAATACTCCTCCGTGGCGTCGATGATTTCCTCGCGTGAGCTGAATTTTTTATTGATGAGCCATCTTTTGATGTTTGGGAAGGAATAATTTATTAGTCCGAGGGAGTCAAATCGGGCGAATACGGTGGATCAGACAGCAATTGTAGCCGTAAGTCGTTGATTTTAGCCGTTGTGCGCTGGTGCATTGTCTTGCAAAAACAAAATTATTTTCGCTTCATATGAGGCCGTTTTGCAGCGATTTCGGCCTTCAATTGCTCCAGTAATGCACAGTAATATTCGCTGTTGATGGTTTTTCCTTTTTCGAGTTAGTCCACAAAGAGTATGCCATGACAATCCCAGAAAACCGACGCCATAACCTTTCCGACCCATCGAGCCTCCCATTGGCCGCTTCGGAGCACTCGTGCCGGCTTTAGTCCATTGCTCATTCTGTTCTCTGGTGTGTAATTGTGGATCCTAGTTTCATCAACAGTTACCAATCGACGCCAAAAGTTCGCCCGATTCCGCATCAGCAAATCCGAACACTCTTTCGAAGTGCTCTCGCGTTCGTGTTTTTGGTCAGGAGTGAGTATGCTCGGCACCCAGCGGTAGGATAACTTTTTCATGTGCAGAATATTGCCCAAAATATGGCGTGTGCACTCATTACTAATCTTTGTGGTATCTGCTAGCTCGCCCACCTTCACTTTTCGGTCAGCCAACACCATTTCATGTAGTTTTTTGAGATTGTCTTCTGTAAACGCATCGAAGGGCCTGACGCTGTGGACTTGATCGGTAGTTTAGTTGCGGCCACCACAAAACTATCGAAACCAATATTTGACGGTGTAATTTGACGGAGCATTAGCCCCATAATATTTATCTAACTTTTCTTTTGTTTCCTTCGCCTTTTGCCTCTCAAAAAATAATGTTTTATGAGAGAACGAAAATCGTTTTTGTCCATACTCAACATGATGCCAAACACGTCAACAACAATCAGCTGTCAAAACAAAACTAAAGACAGTATTGCACTGAAATTGTTCATGTCTGCATAAATATGAACGGACTTCAAGGCACCTTAACCTTTTTTGCAGTAGCAGCGCATTCTGGCGGTCAAGGAGGTTTTAACCCCACCTAGTAAATATATATATTATTAATTTTGGTGCATAGTGAATGGAAAAATCGTAAAATGAATGTTAGGACCAGCATTTTTTTTTTTTTCTTTCAGGACACATATGAAGCGAAGGCCATTCCAGACTAGGAGCAATTCAGTGGAAAGCGATGGATAGCTCTCAAAGGATAGAATATAGAACCGTAATAGGTATGAGCGTAGAAATTGTCAATGTTAATATTGTAAGGATAGGGGTCATTTGGTTTGAGAAATTATTTGCACATAAACAGCTACGAAGATCAAATCAACATTTGCATGTTGTCTAGTTATGTGATGGTCCAGTATATGTTGTTGGATATATTTTGATGGATGTTAAAGATCTAGACAGGCGGGTAAGTACACGCTAGAGGCTGTTGTAATATATGGGGATAAGACATTTACGCTGATTATCTGCACATCCATCTTCTTGGGAAGTGTTTATAACAAATAGGGTATCCAAAATTCAGGAAAGTTTACCTACAACAATATGGAATAATGTGACCAGCAAAAACAATTCGGCGAATATAATATCGAAGGGAGCATATGCAAAAGTACTGAAGGAAAGCATTTAGTTCACAGGACCAAACTTTCTGTACTAAGAAAGTCATCGTTGGCCTGGACGGCGCAAGGCGAGACAGTGCTAGAATTTTGAAAAAACAAAAGCCAAAGAAGATGAAACAAGGCAGCCAATGCAGAAGATATAAGCGATGCCCTTCTGCAAATTGTAGGTCTCATTCAACGGAGTGATTCATGTGCAAAGGATGGCAAAAAGGGTAGTGGATACATGTGTTCATTGCATTAAGTACCGGATTAAATTATTCACGCAAGTTATGGCGAATTTACCCACAAACAGAGTGAATCCGAATCGACCGTTTCTGAAGACCGGTGTGGACTTTTACGGACCACTCCATATGACCTTAAAAAAAAGTTGTCAAGTCGTTATTAAAAAATCCTATACATAGTATAGTAATCTTTATGGTCTTTTTTTTTAGATGATTTTTGGAGAAACGCCAGTGGGTATCGTTTACGCAGATTTTTTTTACGAAGAATCATGCAATATCTTTGTTAATATTTGATATTATCTTTTCTTAAGTCTTTCTATTTGTTTTTAAGTTAGAAATCTGGACGATATACGATTAAGTAGTGTCTTCGCATCCTGGACCTTCTTGGTAGAAAAGCTGACAATAAATAAGAACACGGGAGAGAGTATATTACTGGGACTCCAAAAAGCTTCAGATCTATTGATAGCGTTTGAAAAGGCTTTGGGATGGCTGAAATGTCTCCTAAAAGCTTTTTCTGAGGCGGTAAAATAAAGTCCCGTTGATGCGATTTTCGACATGTCCGATCTTGGTGGTAAAATCGCGTATGACTGGCGGGATGTCACTATGTCTGAATAAAATTCGACTTAACCGATATGAATTCAGCCATTTCACACAGCAATTATAGTGAAAATATGGTATGTGCCGATTAAATAGCTGCCTTTGCCCGAAATCCAAGCTCTTTCAAGAATATATTTCATAAGATTCTTGCAGATTTCTTGTGTTACATACTCGTATTTCTGCAACTTATTGTTTTGGGATGTTATTCTTAGACATAGTTATGGTATGTTTGTTGGTCTGAAAAAAATCGGTGGCTTTCAAATCCGGCGACCGTGCGAGACAGTAGATTTTACCGGCCGCGAAGAGCTTGAAAAATTTTCATTCTGGCACCAACTGCCGCTGTCTTATTAGAGCTACATCAGCTACAGGCAGAGAAAAGATTTTAAACAATCATTCCACGAGACAAAAGTGATCTTTGTGTACCAAGGTAGGGTTTTCAGTCCCTCAAAAGCTGCTATTCTGTTTAATAACAAGCCACCCTAGTCAGTGCCTGGTCGCTCATATCAAAAACAGGCCTCGTCTATACTCGAGCTGTAAAGCCGAAGTCTAAACAGTTTATGGTCCTTTTTCTATAGCTACTGAGGGATTTCGGTGAAAATGTTTTTTTTTTGTGAGTAATGTAGAAGGTGTTAAAGAGAGGTCGCGGACGTTCCTTCACCTTAATCCATAAATATTAATCTGGCGTACGTTGTTTGCGTTTCCTTTCAAGCTTTGCTTTGTGTCAATGTACATGCAGGTTAGGTTGGGTTATCGTGTTTGTCTTTTAGGATGCACTAACATATATACAAGCTGCACTTTCATTGTAATACCACTGACAAAGAAAATGAGAAGCTTAGAAAATATTGATTTCTTGCCAAATTTATGTCGTTGAGATACAAGTTATATTCTTCAACCACCTTCAAATTTTTCTCATAATTTTATGGGAGGACAAGTTCTGTTTTCGCTGGACATAGAGGTTACAAAAAAATTCAAGCAAATTCAAAATGTAACGTCTGTGTAGGCTACCACACTGTATTCTGTTTTTTTTTTTTTTTTTTTAATGCGAAAGACATAAACTCGCTACCATAAGAAAGGTCAAGGACCTATTCCTTGGATTGTTGCCTGTATTTTTCTTGTAGAGCAGTAACCAACGTTTGCATTTTTAATTAAACTGATAAAAGTGAAACGGATTAAGCTGTAGGCAGAGTCATTTATGTATATTTTTGTAGAGAAACATGATAAAGAGCGATATTTGAATAGCTCATTACAGACACTTTAATACGGTCTCAACCGAAATATGAACTACATAATAGGTTGTTGCAAGGATAATAAATATTTTTATGTGACTTTAATGGGCTGAAGATACTCGTATAGTATATAACATAGGTTCAAATCAAACCCAGATGACGTAAAAGAAAATAACTGCTTTAAGTACAATAAAGAATAGCATACTGAAGTAGATTGATGAATCATAAAATGCTCAGTCATTGTCCTTGAAGCCATTACATGTTCGAATTAAGTTTTAAGCTAATAACACAATGTAACCAGGGTTCTGCACATAACCATGAATCAGTAAAAAAAAATTAAATACCCAGGAGCCGTTCTTTCTTCAATGGGTTAGGGACCTACCCTAACTGCAAAACCAGGTCATGAAAATTTCATGGTGAGGACTTGTTCCTTAAGCCAACACATGTAATGTGGAAACGATGAAATCGAACTCAATCGTCTGATCCAAGATCTGAGTTAATTGCCAGAATGCCAACCCCTAAGCTAAACGTTCGCATGTCTTTGATTCATCTATTTCAGTTGGAAAAATATAATTTTCCAAAGAACGTCTGTCCATATAGCAACGGCATCATTCCCACTATATTATACGTGGCAAATGGTAGATGATAGTTCCCAAATATCCAAAACGAAGGACTAGGGTGATTCCAAGTAATACTCGTTTCACTAATCTAGAAATCGTGTGGGAAAAGAATTTTTTTACTCATTTACCCGAGCAAAGTTGGGTTCATATGGTAATGCCATTTACTAAGGGGCGTTTTGGAGTAGCAGCAACCGGAATTAGGTTATATATTCATGCGTAGGACGCCTTCAGCTATAGTTCGTCACGATAATGGCTGCTTAAAGAGGAAACCTACTTTAGCCATAATCTAGTGGCAGGAAACACAGAAACAGGAGTTAGACATTGATCATCTTGGGCATTATACAATGTTCAGTCGGCATATGAGTAAGAATACGAATATAGTATGAGTTGGAATAAGGATAGGTTCGAGTACATACGATTACTCATAACATATTTGCATCAGGAACCATTCTCCGGTCATATTGATTGTCCTTATCAAGAAGGCAAAGGTGGTTCCGGGTTTTGTGTCCAGCAAATGAAATATGATTTATGGTCGGCAGTTTGAAAATTTAATGGATTTTTCCCTACAAAGAGGATTCAACTCAGTGGATTTTCATTGGGTTTGGGTTAAAAAATTTAAATCGACTGGTGAAATTGAACTTTTACTCTTGAAGTGATGGCTGTGGAGAGGGTGGATTTGAGTGGAGACAGAGTATCGCAGCTAATTCGAATCATGACTGAGCACTTTTCTTTTAGAGTGTACTCTCACATCTGGGAAGTGCTTTTTTGGTTAAAGTTATAAAGGGAATCTCAGATTGGGTAAGGTAAGGGATCCTTTTTTTTTTTTTCCTGGAATTTGAAAATAAGTTAGTTCTTGTCGGATTTTTCTTTACTGGCAGGAAAAGTATAATAAAATTTATATTTGGCGTATCATTCGATATGGCAATCTGATTTTTTTTTTTTTCGGAAATAAGATTTGTGAAAATCGAGTCAGAAACGGCTGCTGACTTATTCTATCCTATTTGATTGCCTTCAAGCATTTGATTCATCCTTTCAAAGAGATCCTGTGAAGAGAGGCGCATAACGAATGAGGTAATTTACAATGTACTCGTAGGTGAAGTTTGTGAATTTGCTGGTCAATTAACTTTAAATCCAATCGTTTCTATGCTTCGATGAATAATCCGATTTCACTGTCAGCTCCTGTATCTGAAAACCTAACCTATTCTAAATTTGTAAAATAACCTTTCACCAGACAACGACCCCGTAGGAGGGTATCGGCCTTTTGACTGAGATGTATAGCCAGTGGGTTATGCGAAGTTGAAGGTTTCATTTATTCCCAATGAATTTTTTGCAAAAGGAAAGAGCTACTATAGCTTTCTTGACTCTTTCTTGAACGTAAGGTTTTCAGTTTACTTACCAAACTGGTACTGTTTATTGAGGGAGCGTCTATCATTGGGATTTCATATTTCCTTTCCCCGCTTTCCCGCTTTCAGGTATATCAGCAGTTCATTAAGCACGGCGTACCTCTGTTTGGAGTTAGTTATCCTGCTATTTGGCATAAGGCTGATCAACTCCCTACTCCAGGAGCCGTCTACCTACAGATTTGACAACGCAGGCGTAATTGCAGATGTGTTGACGTAGAGGGCGCAACTAGGAAAGCAATCATTGTTTGCTCTCTACATGTACACCCTGTCTGACTCGAATTGCAACTTTTTATTTTTGCAACTTTTTTTATTTTTGATAAATTTTATTGTGCCAAAGCAAAAAATGTTGGAAAATACATCAATTTTCAAATTGTATCAGTAGTTTTCAATATGCCCACCTTGGCGCGAATAATGACCTTGAGACGGCAAGAAAGCATCGCTAGCTGCACGTAAGTGGCTCTGCTGTATTTTTGCCCATTCCCGGCGAGGTGGTTGTTTGAGGTGGTCCAAAATTTGGTATTTTTTAGTGCCAACCTTCGCCTTTAAAATACCCCAGATGGAGAAATCCAACGGATTTGTATCCGTAGAATTTGCAATCCACTGTGTCGAAGAAATGAAGTGTAGAACATTGTTTTTTAACCAATCTTGGCTGACGCGCACTTTGTGAGACGGTGCCAAGTCTTGTTGAAATGTCCACGGTATCCGACAAAAATGATTGTTTGCACAAGGCTTCAATACTGCCTCTAAGGTAGTTTCACGGTATACGATCGCATTAAGTTCGACGCCACGGTCCAAAAATACAAGCGGAGAGCGACCATCGGCGATTATGGCGGTCCAAACCATCATTATCGGTGCTGCCCGTATCATGTATCGGAGATACGCCCGTGTATCATGTCAAATACCAACGACGGGTCAAACTAGGCAAACAGGGTGGACAACACCAATGGAACCTAGGCAGCGAGAAGAAGGAGCACATCGGAAAGTGGGCCTTAACATTTTCGGGTGGACGCTGCTGGTCTTCTCTTATTTCCTTTTTGGAGCGAATGGAAAAATTTAAGGAAGAAAGCAGGATATACTTTTTTTTGCCGTTTTAGGGCAGCGTTTGGAACACTTCGAGGGGGAAGTCAATCAATCGGCTTAGGACGAATATGTTCGTGAAGAGAATAAGTTTCGGAGTTGATTAGGATTAGGCGGTGACTCAAGGGAAGGAAGAATAGATAGAGGGATACGAGGTCTTTATGGAAAATATGTTTCGCAGACTTTCTGAATATATATTTAGTATATATAAGAAAGTCGAAAGTTGGTACCATCGACGGATGATAGTAAGGACTATAGCACCATTCTCCCAAACACAACTAGGATTGGGGGATCCAAAATCTTCCAATAAACTTGTTACGTTGGGTAGAAGGCTCAAAATAGTTCGATAAAATGTCGAATCATTTGTGCCACCGACGTTCCACAACAATTCGACGAACCCGGAACCTCCTAAAATTAAACTTGGCCTTAGGGAGGCCGAAGAATTAAGGGTGATGGAGCCCTGAGAGTCGACATTCAGCAGAAGCATTCAAACGAACTGAAAGAGATTCTACAACTGTTTGTTCAACTCAATTTCATGTGGATAAATTTCCATATCCGTAAGCAAATTGTCCACTATTGCTTTATTTACGGAAGTCCCCAACTGGAAACCAATACGATCTTTAACGATTGACTGACTCCATTCAAAGAATTGTATCAATGTATCCTCATATGGAAATCCCTATTATTGGCGATCTTTATAAAAACAATTCTGGATGGCTTTGACATGCTGGACAGAAAACACCCGAAGGACACAAAGGTGGGTTGAGATTTTTGGTGCGGAAAAGAACTTGACTCAACTTGGAAATGAGACCACGAGAAAACCTGACGCTGATAGTCATATCACTAATACCCTGGAATTGTTTTCAACTTCTCACCTGATAACTACACTGTTAATGTGCTTTCTTTTCTGGGCTTGTCGGACCATTCTTTCATATCAGCTAATTTCCTGTACACCGGCCACAGAATTTAAGGGAAGATTTCTGAAATAACGAGGAAAGTAATTGGAGCGGACCTAAAACTGTGTTTAGGGCTGTCCCCGATAGAGGCGCATATGCTGCTGTTCTCGTTTGAAAGAAATCCCTTATCCCTCATCGGATTACAATTGTCAGAAGAGGCCTGGTATGACTCAAGATGTAAAGAGGCTGTCAAGGTTAAAGTAATTTTAAAACTTTAAACATACCAGGAAAGACTGCAGCATCCTCCTTAAGCATCTAAAATTTCAATACGACTAAAAACTTAGGCAAAAAATTCTACAATATTTCAAATGTAGTAAAAACTTTTGGTTGTTTGTTAAAAACATCAGAAATTCTGCTCCATCATCCAACTCAACGCTCATTTATAGTGAAATTCCAGATATCAGCTCTTTGGACAAGGTAAATCTGAATCCTGCACAATTTTCAAAGTCATGAAAACACTGATAAACCATAAGCTCATATATATCTAGAAATATGAAAACTTTTCAATGACAGTGACAATTTCGATGACAGTTTTCGTAGAAACGTACAATAAAAAAGTGGAACCAAAGCGTACATTAATCTGGAGAGAGAAAGATTGTTGCACTTGATATTTTTAAGGCATTTGACAGAACTTGGCTCCAGGCTCATATAACATATTCATCCGCACAAAATTGGAGGGAGTATAATACCTACATTTCGGGATGTGCAGTTAAACTATCGTTGCAGGTGCTGGATAGGATTCAAAGCCTTGCGATGGAACCCATAATAGACGCCTGCCGATAGTTTGTGTGATTTTTTTTTCCAGTCATTTATTGATGAGGAGTGGAGGAGGTGTCTTAATCATTAAAATTATATAGGCTGTGCAGTGACATCGGTGAAGTAAGAGGTCTAGGGATCCACCGTCTAAGACTGATGGGCCATATTCACCGAATGGACACTATATATCCGGTATAAAAGTTCATCGATTCTATTGGAGAAGGACGATGCAACATTGGACGACTGTATTTAAGGTGGCGCATGTAAATGGAAGGTGACCTGGAGGCAGATGCCGAGAGATAGTGCGAGATATAGCCCAGGGTGAACTTGGGGCTTTTAATTGAGACCTAGGTTCATTTTGAACTGTAGCGCCACTTAAGTAAGCTAAACTTCTCGTTCTAAGTGATACCATTTAGGACCCGATTCTGAGATCTTGGGAAATAAGTTTTATTTCTTCCTTATTTCCCATTTTTAAATAAATTGACTAAGCACTTTGTCATTTAGTAATATAAGTCTACAACTTACATTCGGGGTTTCGATTTACTTTGTATTTACTGAAGTACAAAGTAAATAAATCAATCCATCAAGTGCTTTTTTTTATTCTGTCGATTTCTTAAATAAAATCTATCTTAAAATATCAATACAAGAATACAGTTACACTCAATTTCAAATTGACATTGACCAGAAGCCTAAAAGTTATCTCTAAATATTCCTCCTTCTCTTTATCCTCAAAACTTAATCCCAACTTCAATCCATAAAATGTAATAAAAAATCTCTTCTCTTTCATCTATCCACTTTCTATGAGTGAAAATTAATTCCACTCAACAAAGCACTAATTGTTACTACTCTCCAGTTTCGCATTAACTAAAAAACGAACAAAAAGAAAATTAAATTCAAATCGAAACGAAAAGTAACGCAACGTGATGTTAAACATCTCCATTTTAAAAGAGACTTTTCTGCCGTCTTCCACAAAAAGTCCTTTAGCTCTGGCACAATTGTTAGCAGAAAATACGAAAAAAAAAAAAAAAAAAAAACAGAGAAAAAGCATGATAAACCCACCGGATAAGAATAGAAAACCAAAATCAATTCAAACAAATTTCAATATCATCTGCTTTCACCGAAGGACTTAGGCGATGACGATAAGGACATTGACGAGGCAAACGACAACGACAACGACAACGACAACGACAACAACAACGACAACAACGACAACAACAACACCACCAACAACGACAAAACGCCAACTAGGAACTGGAACGAGTTCACTAAAAACCAATTACGAATCGAAACAACATCGCATCTGCTTCACTCTCCTTCATGTCACTCTTTGTCCTGTCATCAAACTAAAACTCGAACTCGTCCATTGCCGCAAGGAGGCACAAAGGATCATAGACGAGGACAACAAAAAATAAAAAGGAAACAAATAGATAGATGGAGAAGAATAACAGATAATCCTCAAAGCGCTGAGCTACTGCGGATATCTTTCTCTTTCAATGCTCAATCCACAAGACTTTTATTATCATATAAATAGTCTACTTAAGAGCCAAAGTACGAGTATCCTTCGTCTACCAAGGAAGTTCTTTCGTTTGCCGTTCCTCCATCACCATGAGAAGGATTTCTCTTATAGTATTCCCTTTGTGAAATCCGTACGATCCTGCATACTGACTTTCATGTCATTTTGGTGGCTTTCTCTGCTTTGCCACATTAAAAATACTGCTGAAGACGGACTTCCGAAACGAGGAGGAGGCCTTGAAAATTTCCTGTGATTATACTTAGGACTAACTACGGATTGTCGTCCCGCTCTCAGTTTGCCAAACAACCACTGCTTTAACAATGGATGGCTAAAATGAAAAAAGAAGAAATTCATTCATCCGTTTATCCATCCATTTCCATCCCGTTTTCATTTCACATAACTAACACTCGATTTGTCAACGAAACCATCTACTAAATCAATGTCGCATTTTCCTTTGCCTCCATTTTGCTTCTTCGTCTGGTTCTTGTTGCCATCAACCTTTCCTACAACCACCCGCACTAGCACAACATAACCACCATGGTCCTGCCTTACCGAAAAAGAGAAAATGCCCGGCTCCTTCATTGGTGGCCCCATATCGGGCGCCATTTTTTCACAAGAAACTTGTCTTAATTCATTGGAGAATCGGATTCCTTTCTGCACCCTAAAAACAATAAGTTTTGTATCTAAACCAACTTTAAATAAAACTTCCATCGTATCCTTTCCTTTTCTCCTTTAATGTGTCCTCATTCTTATTATTCTTATTCTTCTCTGACTCCTATTTCTTTTAGAGGAAATGGAAAAGGATATGTAGATATGTAAATAAAGCCACACGCTGATTTCTCTCGCACCGATTGCCCATAAAGTACTGGTTGAGGCACGAGTACAAAGTACGACTGCAGGACGATTACTTCCCGGAAAAGAATAATAAAATTAAGATCCTATTAACATCCTTCTATTACCGCAAACAATTTCAGAACACTTACTAGAGTGCGCTATTTAAATACTCAAACATGCAGCATGCGGCGCGAGGGCAATAAAAATCAAATCAATACGCGCGCAAAGTTATCGAAACGTGTTCTCTCACTGTATCTGTTCCTATAGGATTCCTTTCTTGTCTACTATACAAATTGAGTCTAAGGGTTTTAGATTCATGTTCTCGTGAATAAATTCAAGGATATTCAAAGCTGAAGAAGAAAATACAATAATAAGCAAGAAAACAACCGAAGCGAACCAGCAAAAACGAACGCAAATGACGAAAGCTCCTTTGAAAGGATACAAATTTCATTGGAATCCACTATAGACGTGGATAAAAACGGGAACCGATTTGGCGCTTAAGTAAACTGACAATATTGCGAGTCGGGGTATGGGTAGGGTACGTATCCGTATTTGAATATGGCGACGCTTGACGACAGGAACTACTAACAACGGCAACATCCTTTTCAGCCTTATCTATCAGTTATTGGCTGTTTGCTTTTAAAATCATATTACGAGCAGGTACACAGTACAAAAAAAAAAAAAAAAAAAAACGAAAAAAAGGCTACAACAAAACTGAGGATGAGAATACGGATTCTTTTTTGGATTCGTATTTGGATTCGAATTCTTAGAGAGACAGGAAGACGACGCTTCGCCGTTTGAATTCACGTTGCTCAACGCCGTCGATCGATTCCAACGAGGACTGAGTGAAGGGAAAGCGAATAAATCTTGAAATCCATTTCAAGGATTTCCTTTAACATCCAAGCTCTATACGTACACACGAATACGTTTGTTCGACTTCTTCAGTATCCTGGATCTGAATTGCTAGTACATCGTTCGCTCTATTTTTTTTTTTTTTTTTCTTCCCGTTCATCACGCTGATTTGTGTTTCAACATTAATTTCTGTTGCTTTACGTACGCATATTTCCTGGTTCGCGTTTTCACAGAGACAGGGACACGGGGATTTTGGTATCCTTAAACATAAGTAAGTCATATGAGCACTTGAATTTATCATCAGTCGATAGGTGGATGAGTGGGTGAGGGATGAACTAAGCTGAGATAAAATTATTTCTCCTTAATTAAGACGACACAACATGTGATTAACAGATAATTGGGATTTATTTCCTAAATTGATTCAAATGAGCTGCATTACTACAGTATGTGTGCCTTAGGTATGTGCTCATGTGTGTGAATTGTGACGATAAAAGCTCATTTCAACAGAGGAAATGACAGGGAAATTGCTAACGAAAGTTAGAGATACATTCCAAATCTGATTACAGACAAGTTTTAATCATCTTATCAGACATGTAATGAGTGGGGTCTTTTGGTGATGGCAATTAAGGTGAGTGACTTGTAAGTGAAGTGATTGACTGTATTGTACTGCCGTTGACAAGACTACGCCTGCAGGTGCATTAAATCAATGGAATATTTGACAAATGGAAGGAGCTCAATAGAAAAGCTTACAGCGTTTCCTTTAAGGTTTCTAACAACTTACAACTAATTTTGGAGTAGAACTCTACAAAATGGTGCCTTAAAAGGTGGAAATTGCTTTGGGTTGTAAATATGAAGTCAAAGTATTTTCAATGTGATGAAACCAACTAATGATGTTATCATTCATTCTGCCTATCATATAATCGATTTTGAAACTCCCATGTCATTGTAAATGAGCGTTGAGGAAGAGGATGAGGTAAAATTTCTGATATTTTGACAAACGGCCAAAAGCTTTTTATTTGGGACATTGTAGTACTTTTTGCCTAAGTTTTTGGTCGTATTACATTGGAGTCATTCCTGGCTTGTTTAAACTGTCTGTAGGTTCGATCTAGTAGGACTAAAAAAACGTTTATCTAACCCTGATAGCCTCTTTACAGCTCGCCCTTTTGGTTTGATACTCTTCGTCCGATGAGGGATAAATGAATTCATTCCAAAGAGGATAGTATCTGTGATCATATCAGCAGCGGCATCCACATCGTTATCGTGGAAACATAACGACCAGTTAAAACTTTTAAAGAAGCTTGTAGTCCGCTTCGATTGGCTTTCTTATTTTGCCATATGTCAACCGTGTAGTGGGTGTACGAGAAATTAGATGATATGACACAATGGTCCCACGAGCCTAGAGAAGATGAGATGAAAAATTAAAAACAAGTTCAGGGTGTTTGAGGTATAAGTATCAACGTCTGGTAATCGTGTGGATTCCGCACCGTCCTTTGGGTGTTGTCTGTCCAGAATATCGAAGCCACCCAGAATTTTGTATGTTGAAATCGCCCGTAATAACGATTTCAGTATGAGGACACAGGGATATAATTCTTAATATTGGGTCAGTAAGCTGCGATGCAACAGATTGAATAAGGGCTTTCACTTGAATAGGTGTATCTTCTGCAAGTGGAGCGAACCGCCAGCGTATTGCTGTATATACTTTTGCGGTATAATATGGTCTTTTTTCAAAAACTGTAATTGTTCACAGCACAACTAAGGGGCAATATAGATGGGAATGTTCTGGGTCATGATAAAATGGAATAAAACGTTCAATACATACTATAAATTGGAATATGTAGAACTTTATTTTCATTGTCATGTTCAAATCCCTTAATTATCTCTCAGATGTGGTCTTAGGGCATTCATCTGCACATATCCTTAAGAACGTGGTGCCTTTTTGTGCTGCTAGCCGCAGACAGGTAGCAAGTAAATGGTGATGACTTTAAAAAAAAGGGCACGAAAGCCGGCGCAAAATGTTCCTTTTAGGTGATCTGCGTGCTATGGATTGATGACAACCTCAGCAAATGAAATACTCGTAAATTAACGATTTCGAATCATATTAAATGGGATATCATTCAACAAGTCTTCTCCAACAATGGTGAAGGACCTCAATGGCATTCATGAAGTTCGGTGTTACGAGCTGGGCAACAAAGGATAGAAAACGGTGATATCTATCGGTTGTTCCTTCAAACGACCATATAAATCGATTTGAAAGGAAATGTAGAAGCAATGTATATTTGATAGAGTGAACACTGCACGACATCTGGCAACTAACTAACTTTGCTGCGACCTTCCTTTCTTTGGCTGCCTTGATGCCGTAGGAAGGCTTAAGAGTCAAAAATCCTAAGGCTCTGAAAAGAATCCTGGTGAGACTTCGAATTAAACGCCAAGAACGTCTAAACTAGACGTAAATTTGTTAACAGTATGGAGGTGACCCAACAGGATAATACTAGGTGGTATTCACCCGTAGTCATTTCAACTGCAGAAGGAGCCCGACCCCAACCAATATACATCACAACTCCCCTACCAATTTCGGCACTGACCGAGGAGCTGCTTGATTCCGACGACTCCTGCGGCTCTTTCTACGATATGTTTGGTGGATTGACATGGAACAATGGAGAGAGTACTGGGGAAGTCTTGCCTGTTACGCGTAAACTCCATCAGAACAAACCAGTAGTTAGTCAGGGTACAATTTTTGTCTCGGAAAACCGAAAAGGTGGAACGGGCTCCAGAAGACCCACAGTTTGAAGGACTACTGTCTAAGGGGCTGCTGAAGAAGCAAAGAAGATCCAAGGCAAAGGCATGGCCCAAAGAGATGGCAAGTGCCGTCGAAGTCGCGAGTGTCAAAAGTCTCACTCTCCCTGCTGCGACAGAGAAAAGAAACAGGTCGGTGAAAGTGACACCCTTCTAAACCGATCAACCTCTCGGATCTAAAGCTACGTCTTCTTCTACTGTCCCGAACAGGGCCATGGGAAGAAAGTTTCCAACACTCCTATCGATGGGTATCTCCGCGCACGATGCCCGGATAAAACTGTTCCTGCAACCAACAGAGGCTGCAGCTCTGGTGGACGAAAATTACTTGAAGCGGTCGAACCCATTGCCAAAAAACAATACCACCGGTGATTTCACACTCACGGGACGTCCGGACGAGGTCAGTGCCACATACAACCAGCGAGGTTTGTTACTTCTAATCGATGTAAGTCGCCCTAAACGGTGAAATCTTCGCTCAGAAACAATGCTGGTGGTGACTTTCCCGGCAGAAAAACGTGCTGCAAACAGTACAAATTGCAGCTCCGGTGGACGGAACTTGGACGTTGCTGGAAAAGTTACCTCCAAAAAAAAAACCCGAAACGCCAAAGGAAACGAGACGGGCGCATCTACAAGGGCGCTGCTATGTCCTCTCTGGTACTTTGAATTAGGAAGGCTGGCAATAACAGCCAGTACCGGGTAACTCAGGGAAATGGGAGATGTTCTGATGCGTTTTTATACAAAGAACCCTGAAATTGACATTAAAAAATGAAAAATCTAGTCTAACAGGGAGAGAAAACAAGCATGGCTCTTCTCTTGTTGTGGGCTTAGACAAAGCTTCCCTATCTGTACTTTGGAAGTGTTAATTTCCACTTTGTTTTAAAACGAGTGCGCATAGGATATGACCATCCCAGTACACATCTATTCTGTGTACCCAAATCAACCATCAACATTCTAAGTCTGCTACTGCATCCGTGTTGAATACAAAACCCCACGCATATGTTTAAGGGGTTTCACATCACTTTGTATGCGGAACTCACTCTTACCAACGAAACTTGTGCAATTTTGTAACGAAAATAGGCTAAGAAGCGAACGGAGAATGGCACAAATACGTCGTTGTGTCTGCTTATTTTCCCTCTGATTAGTTATTGCCGCCACCACCGGAGGCGAAAGTAGAACTTATTAAATATTGTGATTCCAGAAAGATGGTCCTCATCAGTAGTAGTAGCAGTAGCAAATTCAACGTGAGAGATAATCGTCTCCTGGATTTCGTACTATCGTCAGACCTGGCTGTCAACAATGTTGGCGCACAGTAAGCTTTTGTTACGAGAGTAAAGCAGCAAGTAATCGACTTAAATTTATCCAACAAGTATGCTAAGGAGATTACTGGCTAAAAAGTACTATCAGAGATCTCCATGTCAGACCATAGATACGTCGAAGTCAGAATTAGGTGCGAGGCCTCGACTTTGCTAAAAAGGAGGCTAAGGACAAAACAAAAACTTGAGGAAGCTGTTCAAAACATGAAAGGCACCCTCATCAAATGGCATATCCAGTTATTAAGCAATCCTGCAGATCACCCGGTCCTTGGTGAAACGTAAACCTGTAGCGTCTTCGTAATGAATCCAGAGAACTTCTAAACAAGTCACTTAAGACTAATTTGGAGGAAGATTGGAATCTTTACAGATCAAAGCAAAAATATTTTAAGAAGCTTATTCAGGCTTCGAAGAGTGCTTTTTACGAAAACATAGAAACTATCGGTGAAACCAGTAGGCTGGCCAAAGTCCTTAAACGGGGAAGATCAACCAAGCTGTGAGCAACTCAGAAAATCTGACGGTACCAATACTGAAGCAAAAACAGAGACTCTCCGTCTCATCCTTGAGTCTTACTTCACAGGTAACCAAATCGGAACCAGCTCACAATAAGCTCCTATCATCGAAGCTGTTAGTGAGCCGATCAACGCAACACGCCGTAGCTGTTATACCTCAACTACATATATCAATTGTGGTGACGGATGAGGCCATTCAACATGCTGTTGCTTCCTTTGATGGCTTCAAGTCACCTGGCACCGATGGTATTAACATAGTTATGCTACAAAATATTAAAGAAAAGGTGTTGGCCAATAATGAAGAAAATTTTTACAGCAGTGAAAGTGGCCTTTATACCAAAAATCGGATAGGGGGACTACTAGCTCGCCAAGAGTTTCAGATTTTTAAGTCTGACTTCCTTCATGCTGAAAGGAATCAAAAGAATGATCGAGATCCATGTGCGCAAAACTGATTTGCGAATGCATTCACTAGACAAGAAGGTAAATGCCTTGGGCCTTTTTAATCGACGTTGAGTCTGCTTTTGACAACGCATATTTTGACGGCATGTGTAACTCAGCCAAACAACAAATCGTAGACGAATCACTAGTTTTGTGGATAAAAGCACCAGAGCCTTGGTAGATTATTGTTCTTTGATTTTGTTAGGTTTTTGATTCAGTAGTGGATATTTTAGGCTGTCATGATTTAAGTAGAATTATTTCGACGTTTGTGGACTGTTGTTGGGTATTTGCATCTGTGCTTAAATTTAAGGGCTGACCGTCTGAAATTATTTATAAAATGACGACTAACTCAGTTCATTAAAGCTCCCACCATAGAATTGTCGTGCATTTAGATCTTTCATTAGTAATTTTGTAAGCTCCCCAGTACCTCTAAAGTAGGATTTACGATTTCCCAAATTCTTTCTATAGACATGGCATATTAAAAATCCTAATCCTTGTGTAGTATTACTTTGCTTAAGTCATCATCTATATCCGAGTTCTGTTTCTATTACATATTTTACCAAGGCCATCTAATCTCATTCAATAAAGTTGAACTTCGTTACTTTTAAGCAACTTCTTTGAGCCTGTTATTGGTATACACATGTCTTATTTTTTAGGCAATCTCTTCTACAGACTTATATATATTTAGGCTTTACAAATCTGAACGCCACACAAATCTCGATCTTTGCGACGAGCTCCCGTTTTAGTACTCAAAGCCCTCTCGGTAATCTGTCCGCATTCAGTCAGTTAATCTCACAATTAAAACTCCTCAAACGTGCTCGTTTGTGTTGCCGTTATTTCCGAGGAATTTCTTTCAGATAATATCTTCCCCCTATCATTTGGTTTCATGGAAAGAAGAATACCTTTTTCATGTAGAAGCTTGTTGTAACTGCTGCGCCAGAACTTGCCATACATTTCCACCGCACAAAGGACTGGTATGGATATGGGGTTTCTGCTAAGTGCACCCTTTTATCCTCGCAGAAAAGATGAAAACAGTGACAGAGCCGTATACCAACAAAAGAAAAAAAAACAGTGAACCAACAACGCAAAACAAATCTTAAGCTTAAAACTTAGAGAGAAAAGAGTAAAACAAACGAGCGCAAAGGATACCAAAATCTCTTTTAGCACAACTTTAATTATCAAAGTTTTCTTCGCAATCCTGAAAAATTCTCCACATGTCACATTGTTCCTTTCTTTTCCTCCGCCACCGCCACCCTTATCACAGGATGTATTGTCTTAAAAAAATGTATTCCTTCAGTTAGACGTATACTATATAACCACGCGCTCACTTCTATTGGTGTGTTTGTGTTTTTTTTTTATACAAAGGGTACGACAAAAAAAAAAAACGAAATCCTTTTGGTAAAACGCTGCTAAGAACTGAAGAAGAAGAGAATCCTTAACCTCCGTTTTAATCTGCCATTAGTTTGTTCAGGAAGCATATGACATTGACATGACCGCATCAGTTTTTCTTCGTGCAACATTCTGCTATTCTCTTTGCCTGTGCATTTGAGACATGTGTGTGTGTGTGTTTATATAAATTTGTTTTTTTTTTTTTTTTTTGAGGCTTGGGGTTTGAATTTTGTATTAACAACAAACAATCCGGCAAGTGCCTTTCTGAAAAGTTTTTCCTTTCCTTCTCCGGTTTGCCTTGCTAGGCGTCAATTCCAAAACAAGATGCCTTTTGGCAGGAAACTAAGAATTCGACTGAAAATAGTCGTCGTACCACATTGTACGGATCTACAGGACAAATTTTTGCATCCACGTTTCACTCTTCTTTTCCCTGTCGTTATGTTGGTTTTATTGTTTTTTTACCAGCAGTTGCCAAAAATCCAGGGATCAGACTTTAAAACAATGAACAACGACACACAGGGAAACCATAAAAATCGCAAAAGTCTAACGTTAGTTGGGGTTATGTTCCTGTCTCCGAGATTCTACGTCAAAGGTAACACAGGATAGTGTAGTAACATGACAGCAAAAACTGAGGAGACGTTTAGCTAGGGCAGGTGGACATAACCTAGCGATAATTTTTACGGAAAAGTTTCTTAGACAAATGGGTTTGACATAAGCCGATACCAAAAAGTGATGTTGAATCAAAACTAAATCATCAATCCGAAGGACTAAGGATGTAATTTGCTTAGATATTGATAGTAAACATTGAATTCTGTGTAAAAAGGCAAATTTAATTGACAGAGGGATTTGAAGGTTGTACAAAAGCCAATTATACACAGAATTAAAGGAATGTTGTCCTGACATTTTCCTACACAACAAAGGTTAACAGGCAACACTGTGTAGGGTCACCATAAATAGACCACATAGGGGTAAGGGTCTTCAATCTTACATTTAAGTAGACTCTATAGATAGTATACAAGGATGGGAGCTGCTCGAAAGTTATGCGAGGAATAAATAAGGGGAACAAACAGGTTTTTCAGAAAGAAAAAGAAAATGCACTGAAGTGTGCGATCGGGGACAATGGAGATGTTTCTGCAGGAATGACGTCCGAAAGTTTTTTCAGGGGATAAAATTAACATGCCAAGGCTGCAATTACAGAATACAAGTCTGTTGGCGGTGATAATATAAAAAGCCTTCTTCTACAGATCGGGTAATGGCGATGATGGTAAAAGTACCACTCAACCTAGATGAAGACTACAGGGAATTACATCCCTTTACCGGAGTCAAAATTATGGTGGCAATATCGAAGCTAAAGTCTTATGACGGACTGCATGCTGAGCTACTTAAAGCAGCTACAGATAGCCTGACCTTGACCTGACCAACCCACAAGAAAAGGGACTCTTTTGCCATGGAGCAATGAGTCTTCTCAACATCGTCTATAAAATCTTTTCATCACCTGAAACCATTCATCACAAATCTGGTTGGTGCTTGTCTGTGTTAGAAAAGTTCATGGCAGATCTTTGAAATACCTTGGAATTACGGATCGAAACTCGTCATCTAAATATTTGTCAAGTTGTGGTTAATGACTATGAAGAATTCACACTGTTGTATCAAGGCAGGTAATGACTTAACTGGAACCTTTAATATGAAGAAAGATTTAAGACAAGTCGGTGCAGAGTCATATGTAATTTTTTTGACATCGCCCTAGAAGAATTGCTCAGCACTTTCTAGCCAACAAAAGAGTTACGATCCTTTCAAGTTCGTACAATTACTTGAGTACGTGGATGACGTTGATGTTTCTGGACTAAAACATCCAGCAATTAGCAAAGTTTTTGCAAGTATTTAAGCGGAAAGACGGTCTCAGCTGTGATGTCTGGTAATGGATAGGCCTCCGGTCATTAGGAAAAACGATCGATGTATGTCAAGAAGTAGCGGTTTCCTTGTAAAGATGTTAGAGGGCCAAGTATGTCAATGTTGGTATGCTCGAACCGACCAAGTGGCGAGGTATAAGTAGGATCTGGTTTTGCTGGCAGGAAACTCACTGTCTGACAAACTCATAAATCTCTTTGTGCATTTCTGGCGAAACGTATTGTTCTGAGATCAACCTTGTAGTTGTCTTGACCCCAGAATGTGACAAGCCGTGTAAGTGATTCATTACAGAAGTCCGTAAAGATTTCGGTACTATAGGTCGCATTCGATTGAAGGCAGTATCGCAATAGACCTGTAATTTGTTTCCTTTAAGAGAAAGCAGCTTGAATGTGAATGTGAACGAAACTTACTTGCATCGAGAAGCTTTCGAATTTCTTCATCAATTGATTGCTCGGATGCGATTGTATCCAGGTCAAAAGGATGTGGATAAACCTGCGCAACTCGAGACGATGGGTAAGCGACATTGTTGTCGGTTCTCTTCACGAAACGGATGTCTGTGCTGAATTGGGCAGTGAAATCGTGCTGCCGAAGACCTGTCCAGTTTTTGTAAGAACGCAAGGACAAGTGGCTTATGATCCGTGTATATGATGAACTTTCGCCCTTCGACCAGATGGCGTAAGAGCTTCACACCCATGAAAATAGCTAAGAGCTCGCTGTCATATCTACCGTACCTCTTCTGCGTGTCGGAGAAAAACCCCAACGACGTTGCCACTCCATCGACGATTTGGTGAAGGGCCGCGCCAACTGCGATATCTGAGGCGTCTGTACTGAGGAACAGGGGTGTGTTGACGACCGGGTGAGTCAAAAGCGTAGCATTCGCCAAATCTGCTTTGCACCGTTAAAATGCCGCTTTTGCTTCCGGAGTCCAGACGATTGGCGTAGGATAATTCTTTCTATTTCCCTTTATGAGACTCTGTAGTATGGCTTGATTACTAATGGCGTTGGGAAGGAACCGTCGATAAAAGTTTATAATTGCCAAAAATCTCTTGAGATCCCTCGCTTTTGTGGGAAGATCGAAGTCCTAGATCACCTTGACCTTCTCGCCAAGTGCCTGGATACCCTCGCTGTCAATCTTGTGACCGAGGAATCGCACTTCGTTTTTTCCGAGGATTCACTTCGAGGCATTTATTGTTAGTCCGTATCGCTCAACTTGACGAAGATGATGCTGATGTTCTTTCTCGTTTGCTGAGGAACACAGATGTCATCCAGATAGGAAAATGCAAAGGCCTCAATGCTCATTAACACTTCATGGATATGACGCTGGAAGGTTTGCGCAACGTTTCAGAAGCCGAATATCCTATAAACGAACCCAAATAGGCCAAATGGAGTGAAAATTTCGGTTTTTGGGACATCGGCTGATTTAATGGGTATTTGGTGGAAGACTCGTTGTATGTCGATTGTTGAAAAAATTTTTCGTCCATGCAGAAGTGGGGAACAATCTTAAATCAACAGAATTGGGTAACGATCCGGCTTCGTCATTGCATTGAGTGCACGGTGCAAAGGACTTACCCAGTTGCTTTTGAAGGGGTGACAAATTCCCTTCTCCATGAGGTATTGAAATTCTGTTTTGAGAGCCTTCAGCTTCTCCGCGTCTTACCTTTGTTGGCAAGCTCACACGGAAGGACCTTTCGTCTCGATGTGATGCGTCGTCGTGTTCATCACAGGCCTTGCATTGAATCCCTTAAGGTCTTTGAATTCAGCTAGAATGGAACCAAACCGATTTTCAGAGTCGAATATAGTTATGCTTACCGAGTTGACAAGTAATGTCTCCTTCTTTGTTTTGTTATGGGTTTGGCCGTCGATTAGCTGGTCGCGCTTCAGGTCGATCAATAATTCGTAATTCTTGATAAAGTCTGCACCGATGATGGGCCTTTGCACACCCGCCACTATAAAATTCCAGGAAAAAACACGTCGTAGTCCTAGATCAACTATCAATCGTCTCGTGCCAAATGTTCGAAGGCGAAAAACGATCGTTATACCTTGGTGGAATTGCGGAAACATCGGCTCCACTATCGACGAGGAATCGAAACTTTTGATTGCCTAGTTTTTTTGAGCAGGGCTCATGGCACTTCGTTATGGTTGCTTCATACTGCTTGTGGTACCAGCAAAGTAGATCCTTCTCCTCCGAGTGGCCACTATAAGAACTTGTAAAACGACTACGGCTATGACTACGACTACGATGATGTTGGATCTGTTGACGTTTCGATGACTTAAACAGCTCACTGATTTGACAGCTGAGTTTGTCTATTTGTTTTTGCAATGGCAGTATAGATGGCGCCAGTAATGATGGTTCGTGAACTTGTTGCGATGAATTGACTGGAATGATATTCCTGAAGTCACCCACTTCCATAACCTTATCCGACAACCTCGCCAAGTTTGTCAGCTCTCCTTCGACGCTTGGAGGATCGCTCGTACCTGCGCTGGAAGTCTTTGTAGAGACAATGGCTTATGAAACTCGTTGTTGAATTGTGCGCCTCCTAAACTACGGAGCTCATTTAGTAGCTGAGATGGCCGTTTGTCTTCTAAATCAACTTCTGACAGAAGTTTCTTAATTTTCTTTTGCTTTGACTCACCAAAGTGGTCAATCAGAACTTGTTTCAAATTGCCGTATTTGTTGTTCTCCGGCGGCGCTAACACTGAGTCGAAAATTTGAGCAAGCACTTTGGAGTCTATTGTACTGACCACTGAATAGAATTTCGATACATCACTTCGGGTTTTGGAAAGCTTTAACTGTACTTCCACTTGGGTGAACCAAATTTCTGGTTTTTCGTGCCAGAATGCATGATTCTTGTGGGCAGTACTGGAAACCATCTCTGTTGAATTAATTTCTATGTCTCCACTAATTTACTGTCCGTTATATGGAGATCCCGAGTCGTTAGTCTCCGAAGTTTTGCAGTACTCATCGTCTTTTGGCATTTTTGACGAGCACGCGACTATACCGTTTGTGCAGTTTTTTAATTTTCACAAAAAAAATTTATGAATCACGTCGGGGTCACCAATTGTGGTAAATGCAGGAAAGTGATTTAAATAAAATAAGTCTTCCGTTTTGTCCAAATTATAAAATATTTATTGTTGGTAAAAAATCGACTGAGCGTCGGAATCTTCCTGGCTCGACTGCGGAGACTCCAAGTACAGCTAACTGAAAATCCGCTGGTGGCAGTTGCCAAAAGCATTTTTTTTTTTTTTTTGAATTGCTGCTTGAAACAAATTTGTACGTCGCCACGTGTCCCATAATATTATTCCCTAACTTTCATGTCGTATACGCAACTAAATCCACCGCTATTCACTCTGGCGTATGCGTGACCAAAAAAATTATCACACTTTAGAAGTTACGTAGGTGTCATCACAGATCAAACAACGATCTACATCCCATTTGTGTCATCACTTCAAAAGCATACAATTTCGTGTGTCATCACTATCGCACGCACCCAAGTGCCTAGTAGCATAAATAGCGATAATCCCCAGATCATACTCTGATTTCCACTCTTTAACAAAAAAGGCTCACGCTCTATTTCTTTCCCTATTTCTCTCTCTCTCTCCTTCTCACTTTCTTGCCATCATTAAGTTTTGCTCATTTTTCAGGAGCCCCAATCACCAGAAGATTTCACAACCCAACATCTGTGGTCCAGCACCAGGAGTGATGGTCAATTTCAATGGTCTACGAGTAGTACGCTTTGCCAGACCAACCAGGACAGCTAGCACATGATGCGAATAAAAGTAATCCCAGCTAATCTTTTGTAATTATCTGAAAAATGGTCATCAGAAGATTTAGTTGTTGCTTGTAATTGGATTTTGTAACCCAAGCAATGTCCATCCCCTACCATTATGGGTAGTACTTGTCAGTCATGTCTTGCTTTGTTGTTCCGTCCACTAATGGTTTCCATTAATTTTTTGTACAAAGTCTGCTCTAGCTTGGTAATCTTCATCGAACCGAGGGTCTACAATTGTCTAGACAATAGTTACACTTTCAATATGAGGGTACGGTGGCGAAACGGGGAAGAAAAAAAGGCCAATACCATGATTGAATCTTATCCACCCAATCCATTGTAAGAAGGGTAACTCCCAAAGGGACACATTTTCAATTTGGAGTTCTTGTGTTGTACTATGGCTACTCTGTTACCGTTTATTGTTATAGTATACGTGAAGAAGGATAAGTTAAGGACTAATTAAATGATTCAATGGTTTTCCTCTTCTCCTTCAGAAGGCTTGAGCTGGGAAAAAAAAAAAAAAAAAATTGTGAAGGCAACCACTAACGTCTTGAGAAGGAGTTTATCCCTGATTTTCATTTCCTTGTGATTGCATTTTGTCGACAATTTGTCGTTTGCCAAATTTTTTGTATAAAGGAGTAGCTTGTGGATTATTATTAGCCAATTGTCGAGAACATTCACAAAGGATGGGTATGCAGATTGCTTAAGGCTTTTTTACCCCAAAAAGCTATTGTGGATACTCAATAATTACGAAATTTGGCTTTGCTAAAAATAGGACGGATTAGGGAATGTACGTATGTATGTACTCGTATGTCCGTGAACAACACTTAGAAGCAAAATAAGTATGTACGTAAGAATAGAGATGTTTTAATTTTATAGCAATTTGTCGGGCATAGCATATAATATTTTTTCGTCGTTCGTTTAGCTTCTTACAGGAACTAGATCATTACAAAAAAAAAAAAAAAAGTTGATAAGACTCGTGGACTAAGTTGCCGGCTAAACAAAGAACATTCGGGAGTGTGCTGTACCTAGTTAGTGGTTGTTGTTACGGTAAGGTGGTAAAATGTGCAGTTGTGCTAAGAGGAACAGTTTCGGGCGGTCGGAATATCAATGTAATTTAATTTAAGTGCGGGTCTTATGGAAAATACGATAAAGCCATTCAGTGGAGATGATAAACGCCAAAAATAAAAAGTGGATTGGTAGTTTTGAAGACCAGGCTGAGATTTTCTACTGGGATGAAATTTAGAAGTACGCGTGGTGTAAAAGGTTGTTGTGTGGCTCTGCAAAACTATTTGCCAATTACGAGCTTAAGCCCAAATCATACGCAGATCTTCAAAGAGTTCTGATTAGAATTTGAAGAAGAAGCTGGTTTTGATCAAAAATACAATACAAATACAATTAAAAATACAATTTTAATCATCTAAATCTATGTATATTGTCCCATTTAAAGTAATCCCCATCGACTGCAACACACTTATGACAGCGCTTGATCCAATCCTCGAAACATTTTTTATATTCGGTTTTCGGAATGTCCATCAGTGCTTACTGCGATTTTCCCATTACTTCCTCTCGGCTGCTGAAACGCGTTCCCTGTAGTGGTTTTTTAACTCGATTGAACAGAAAGAAGTCACAGAGAGCTAAATCAGGAGAATTCGGAGGCTGTTGGATTTTATTTGTAGCATTTCACGCGAACGTCTCATAAATAATACTCTTTGTTTACTGTCTGGCATTCTAGAAAAAATTCATGATGCACTGCACCGTTGTAATCCATTAAAATCGTGAGCATTGCCTTCTTTTTTGACTGAAAACGACGTGAAGTGAAAACAATAGATCACCAGTGACTTTCAAGGTGATCGGTTGTGTTTTGCTTGTGCCTTTGTTGAATTTTATAAAATCTATCTAATTCAAATCAAAACAATTTAAAAAACAATCCAATATTCAAGAAAGACTAGGCTTTTTAAAAAATTGTGAAACAAAAGGCAAAAATTGCTTCTAAATTGTAAATTTTTTTTATTTTAAATTTAAAAAATTTTTTTTTTGTTTCACAAAGTAAACCAAAAACAACTCAAAACGGTAAACTGTAATTTTTTTTATTTTTTTTTTCTCTCCTCTGCATACACACACTCGTACACGTTCTATATAATTGATCTGTGTAGCGAATGCTCATCCGACGTGCCCGCCGAAGAAGACTATGTAACTTGTTTTAGGTGCGATCGCAAAATGCATTATGGATGCACTACGCTCTCTGAAAAGTCAAATAGGAAAATGACAATTGATAAAAAGGAAGCATGGAGGTGCCAAACATATAGAAAAGAACCCATCACGCTTACCAATTATAAGACTCCATCAATCAATACAGCAATACAACAAGCTGAACCAATGGCTAAACGGCTCCGAAGCATGAGTTCTCCCGATGGTACACAACAAACCAACGCACTACCAACCGATCAACTTATCCTATTTGAGATGAAAAAAATGCAAAAAGAAACCGCGGAAATAAAATTAAGTTATGAGTTTGTTGCATGCAAATACGAAAAAATACAAAAACACTTATCATCTAACAATGACTCTCTACATAAACTTACAATTGAAATATAAAAACTCAAAGAAGTTAATATGCAAAAAGACAAATACATTATCACATTGGAAACAAAAATAAACACTCTTGAACAACAATTACTGAAAAATGACATTGAAATTTAAAACATTCCCCCAACACCTAATTGATAGTGACCAAGCTTTAGGCAAAACAATAAATTGTGACATAAACAATTCTAATATCACTGATATAACACATCGGCTGAAAAGTCAGTGCCGTTTTATAGTAAAACACAAAATTTTTGCAAAATTCCACTTTATTTCTCAATATAGTTGCCTTCGAGGGCGATACACTGATTGAAACGATTTTTCAATCTTTCGATACCAGCTTTGTAGTAAGACTTCGGTTTAGCCTCAAAATAGGCCTCTGTTTCGGCGATCACTTCTTCATCGCTCTTAAATCTGCTCGCCTTCTTTTGAAGTCTGCGGACAGGAAATAGTCGCTGGGGGCCAAATCTGGAAAATACGGTGGGTGGGGAAGCAATTTGTAACTGAATTCATTCAATTTTGCCATCGTTTTCATCGACTTGTGACACGGTTTATTGTCTTGATGAATCTGCACTTTCTTTTTCTTCAAATGCCTCCGTTTTTCTGCGATTTCGTCCTTCAAACGCTCCAACAACGCAATGTAATAGTCGCTGTTGATAGTCTGCCCCTTCTGGAGAAATTCGATGGAAATTATTCCATGTGTATCCCAAAATACTGATGCCATAACCTTGCCAGCCAACTGTTGAGTTTTGGTCGTTTTGAACGAGGTTTGTCGCCTGCTCGTCACTCAGCTGACTGCCGACTTGCCTTTGGTGTGAAGTGATGGAGTCATGTTTCATCCATTGCCACATACCAAGGCAAAACAGCATAAAACACTCCTCTGAATCAGCAACACGTTGTTGATTTTGGTCGACTGTGAGCAAACGCGACACCCACTTTAAACAGAGCTTACGCATGTCCAAATATTCGTGTATGATATGTCCAACACGCTCTTTTGATATCTCCAGAGCCTCATCTATCTCGATCAACTTCACTTTACGGTCATTCGTAATCATTTTGTGGACTTTTTTGATGTTTTCATCTGAAACAGCTTCTTTTGGCATCCACCGCATGCATCATCTTCGGTGCTTGTATGATCACTTTTAAATTTTTCAATCCACTTGCGAATGGTTCGTCCGGCTGGTGCAGAGTCCGAGTAACACTTATCAAGCCATTTCTTTGCATCGGCTGCATTTTTTCCCATCAAAAAGCAATGATAAATCAACACACGAAATTGCTTTGAATCCATTTTTTTTTCACAATAACAAAAGTTGCTTCACTCACAACGCTATATCTCGATAACTAATCATCCGACAGCTGTCAAATTTATACACGTATCTTTTGAAGACTGGTACTAACTGTCAATGGTATGGATTTAATTCAAGTGGTGCCCTCTCTTAAAAACGGCACGGCCATATATTACACCGAACAAACAAAAAAAATATCCAAACAAAACAACGATTATTGTCTCCTTTGCAAGGAACACACTTAAACCGAATATAATTAAACAAACTAAAATTATTAGGAATAGCATACTGAACAAAATTTTTGTATACAATCGACTTACACAAACCCACAGACACCTTCTCTGGTTAGCAAAGAACAAAGCCAGGAAAATATTTGCAAAAAAACAAAAAATGTAAATGGAGAAACCATACATATTGCGACCTTAAACGATATAAACAAAATGTCACTTTAATGTGTGCATTTTAAAAGAGTACAAACAAATCAGAAATCAAGATGATGAAAGAAAGAAGGGTAATCAATGGTGTTAGCGGTATTAATAAAGAATTTCTAAATAGAATGAATTTTTGTTGTATACGTTTCAACAATCTTTATCGCAGAAATACAAAACGTATTGCAGTATGTAGATATATTAGCTTTCAATGAAATAAACATACCTAAAAAGGAAAAGAAGAGGAATCAATTTTATAAAATTGATGGTTTTGCTTCGAAATTTCTAAATCGTGATGGAAAAGGTGGAGGAGTTGTTACATTGGGTCTATAACTTGTATGATAGCGTAACTTGTATTAATCCATTGTTATCTTTCCGTTGGAACATGCGTTGAAAAGGTACTGTCATTGTACGTCATTTCAGTATATGTCATTCATTTGAAGCGTAAACAACAATTTTTTCTTTTTTCACTCAAATATGTCGAACTTTGTGCCTGAAAAAGTGTTTTTGCGGGGAGTTCTTCTTCATTACTTTAATATGAAGAAAACTGCTGCCGAAAGTCATCGTATTTTGGTGGAAATTTATGGTGAACATGCGCTAGCTGAGCGAACGTGCCAAAAGTGGTTTGCACGATTTAAATGTGGTGATTTTGGCTTGGAAGATGAAGAACTGGAAGCATTACTCTATGAAGATTTTTGCCAAACACAAGAAGAGCTCACAGAAACTTTGGGTATCACTCAAGCAGCCATTTCAAAACGTTTAAAAGCAGCTGGATATATTCAAAAGCAAGGAAATTGTGTTCCACATGAGCTCAAGCCGAGAGACGTCGAAAGGCGGTTTTGCATGTCCGAAATGCTGCTGGAACGCCACAAAAGGAAGCCATTTTTGTATCGGATTGTTACTGGTGATGAAAAATGAATCCATTACGACAACCCCAAGTGCAAAAAATCATATGTGAAACCCGGCCAACCAGCCAAATCAACGGCAAAGCCTAATATCCATGGCGCAAAGGTAATGTTCTGTATTTGGTGGGATCAGATGGGTGTGCTGTATTATGAGCTGCTAAAACCAGGTGAAATCATCAATGGACAACGCTACCGAACACAATTAATCCGTTTGAAGAGAGCAGTAGCTGAAAAACACCCGATATATGCGACCAGACACGAGGCAATAATTTTCCATCATGACAACGCTTGGCCCCGCGTTGCTATTCCGGTTAAGAACTATTTGGAAAACAGTGGATGGGAAGTCTTACCTCATCCGCCTTATAGCCCAGACCTTTCCCCTTCTGACTACCATTTGTTCCGGTCGATACAGAACGCCCTCACTGAAATACTGTTCACATCAGAGCAGAATATCAAACATTGGCTTGATTCATTCTTGGCTGCCAAGCCGGCGCAGTTCTTTTGGGATGGATCCAAAAATTGCCGGAAAGATGGGAAAAAGTCATAGCTTCAGATGGGCAATACTTTGAATAATACTATTGTACATGTTTTTCTTAAAGAAACGTTCAAATTTAAAAAAAAAAAAAACCGCACGAATTGAAATATATACCCAATATGTGGTTTACTAATAACGACTTGACAATTTTTTTTTAAATAAAAGGCAAACCATTTGAGATATTTCAAAAACTTTATTATTGGCTTGAAGTATAATCAAAACATTTATGAATGGAACTCGACTTGGTTCATACGGCCACCGCGGGCATATGAACCCAATTCTCAACGACTCGGCCACACATTTCAGCCGAAACGGCCGCTATTTCGCGTTCAATGTTGGCTCTGAGCCAACGTCGTCGGCATGTTGGCGCAAACCAATGACTTAACGTAGCCCCACAGAAAATAGTCAAGCGGCGTTAAGTTAAGACTGGCCCATGGCTTGAGATAACACGCTCACCATACTTACTCTTCAATAAATCAATTGTAGCGTGTGCTGTGTGGCTTTTGGCACCATCGTGTTGAAACCACATGTCGTCCAGGTTCATATCTTGCAATTCGGGTCAAAAATAATCAGTGATCATGACGCGATAACACTGACCATTCACAGTAACGTGACGATCTTTATCGTCGACGAAAAAATATGAACCAATAACGGCGCCGGCATGCAAACCGCACCAAACAATTATTTTTTGTAAATGAAGTGGTGATTCATGGAGCACATGTGGGTTTTCATCCGACCAATAACGCATATTTTGCTTGTTGACGAACCCATTGAGCCAAAAAGGAGCTTCGTCACTGAAGATGATTTTGCGATGAAATTTATCATTTTGGCGCATCTTATCCAGAACCCAATCGAAGAACGTACCTCGCTTCAAATGGTCCATCGGCTTCAATTCTTGAGTCAGCTTGATCTTGTATGGGTGTAAACCAAGATCCTTACGCAAAATACGTTGTTGAGAACACCATGGAATTGACTGATTTGAATCGTTTGCAACGGACGTCTGAACGACAGCGATATTTCCGACACTTCGAGCAACCCGTTGTCTGACTGACACGGCAACATCACACAACGAATATGTAGACTCAAATTTTTGCACTAAACTTGTTATTGTCTGTCTACTTAACGCTCTAAAAGCAGTCACCGACTCCGAATATCTGTAGAAAATTTTTTAATTTGCAGACGTTGCTCGTTAGTGTACTTTACCATGATGAAAATGTTGAGTTTACTGAATAAATTGACAGTGGCAGTTTGATGATTAATGAAAGACTGCGCTCAGAAATTAAATTCAAAGTTGTCAAGTCCTTTTGGAAAACTCTATGTAAAGTGAGCGTCAAGATACAAATGTCTCGATAGGGAACATTTATTGTGCACAGACCTTATTTTTTTTTTTGTGTTTGGTTGCTCTGACACCTGTCAAATATATTAAGTATACATCAAGTCATTGAGCAAACAACATAATATTTTTTCCTCGTGTTAAAAATATCGAATTTTGTACCAAAAAAATGATGACTTGCTGAAGCATTAATTTTTTGTTTTCATTTGAAGAAAAGTGCTGCGGAGTCGCATCGAATTCTTGTCGAGGCATATGGTGATCATGCTCTATCAGAAGCTATATGCAAAAGATGTTTTCAACAGTGCAGAGATAATGCTTTTGATGTGAGAAATGATGAACATGGAAGAGTACCAAAAAAATTTTGAAGACGCCGAGTTACAAACAAAATTGGGTGTAGATGACACTTTGAGTCATAATAAAATGGCGAAAATGTTAAATGTTGCACAACAAACAATTTCTGACCTTGTAACGTGCTTCAAAGACACTTTAAAAAATCAGTTTTGCATCGAATTTTTACTGGAAAATGGATTAATTTGCAGAATCCTAAATGGAAAAAATCATGGGTTAATCCGGGACAACCATCAACTTCGACTGCAAGAAAACAATGCTGTGTGTCTAGTGGGACCTGGTGAAACCGTTAATACAGACTGCTACCGATAACAAATGATCAATTTGTACTATGCATTGATCGAAAAACTACCAGAATGGGCCAAAAGATACGGCATGACAATGCACCTGCACACAAAGCAAATACAGAATAAGGTTCAGAATACAACCAAAGCACTTGGCTTTGAGCTGCTACCGCACCCACCGTATTCACCAGACTTGGCTCCTTTAGACTACCATTTTTTTCATCGATGGGATACGCATTAGCTGAACAGCACTTCGAATCCTACGAGGAAATCGAAAATTGGGTGACTTTTTGGTTTGTTTTAAAAGACGAACAGTTTTATTGGCGTGGAATCCATTAATTGCCTGAAAGATGGAAAAAATGGCCAGTATTTTGAATAAAATATTTTATACTTTTCCATTGAAAATTAGTGTTTCATTTTCACAAAAAAAAAGGCTTACTTCATACCGATACACCTGGTAAATAATAGTTGCATGAAATACGACACGAATATCGGGAGAGATATTTTGGACACAGTTGAATTCACGATCGGAAAAGATGGCGTTGTACTTAAAGTAAGTGTCTCCAAGGAGGAGGAAGTGTAGAGGTAGAGAAATAAGTTAAAAATTTTAGTCCAAATAAAGTAGCATGCAGTCCAATTACGGTGAAAATAATCGTATCTGAAGAGGTACCAGTGTGGCAGCATCCTAGGCGTCTCGCTCCACTTGAAAAACGGTTCGTAGACAAACAGATAGAGAAGAGGCTTCGTGACGGAATCATTCGTGAAAGTTCTACAGATTACGCTAGTCCAATCGTTTTAGTGAAGAAGAAGGATTCTTCTTCCCGCCTGTGCATCGACTACAGGCCAATGAACAAGAAGCTTATACACGATCCATTCCCTTTACCGCTGATAGAGGATCAAATCAACGATTTAGAGGATGCTGAATACTTTACGACAATCGATCTGGCCAACGAGTTTTTTCTTGTGGATGTAGATGAGGATTCAAAAAAGTACACTGCGTTTGTAACATTTAGCAGACATTTGGAATTTAACAAGGCCCCGTTCGGTATGAAAAATTCGCCGGCTGTTTTTCAAAAATACATCAATCATGTTTATCGAGAAGAAATCGCTCAGAGGTTTGTTCGAATTTACATGGACGATTTGCCTATACGAGCTAGAACTGGTCTTAGAAATGGGAGCCAAAAATGGGTTGATAATAATGTGGAAGAGATGTCAGGTTATGGAACGCAGAATTGAGTATTTGGGGCACATAGTTAAAAAGGGTACGATTAATCCATCTCCACTAGAAACGAAAGCTGTTAGGAATTTTCCAGAGCCCCGAAATGAAGTTCGTAGCTTCATTTGCATCGATTGCACGTCCGTTAAGTGATTTGACGAAAACAGATGCTTAATTCATTTCGGGACAATCGCAACTAGATGCTTTTAAATTACTTAAGGAAAGTCCTTGTTGCAAACCTGTTTTTTCAATTTACTGACACGGTGCTACAACAGAAGTGCACACGGATGCGTCGAGTGCAAGCTACGGAGCAGTTTTCCTACAGATCTCATTAGATGACAACTTGCTTCATCCAGTTTATTACATGAGCAGGAAGACATGGTCAGTAGAGCAAAAGTTTTCGAGCTATTAGTTGGAGACACTCGCTATGGTGGAAGCTGTTACAAAATTCAGGGTTTATTTGTTGGGGCAGCCTTTTAAGTTGATAACTGATTGTAAAGCATTTGAGTTGACACTTAAGAAGAAAAACTTGAAGCCAAGGGTCGCACGGTGGGCAATGCTGTTGGAGGAGTAAGAGTATAAAGTGGAGCACAGGAGCGGGTCCAAATTAGGCCACGCTGATGCTTTAAATCGTTGTCCAATCGCCACGGTCGTTCAGCTCAACGACAAAAAGTATTTTCTGGACAAAATAATGCATGCACAACGCATTGATTCGAACCTGCATTGATTGAAAGCGTTAGTGAAGATTCCAATAGCGGTTGATGGGGCTAAGCAGTTTGTTGTTGCAGAGGATATACAGATAGAAGTCATCCGAAAAGCACACGAAAGGGGTCACTTTGCACCAAGGAAAGTAAAGAGCTACTCATAAAGCAGTTTTATTTTCCAAGTATGACATAGAAAATCAAAAGATTTATCGAATGCCTGAGGATCCATACATTCGACATAGGATAGAAGAGGAGTTGCATATCGAGTTTCAAGAACAGAGGAATTCGCTGTGTGAAGAAGGGAAAAAGAGCTTATTGAAAACACAAGCTGAAAATTAAAAGTCCTACAATAAAGGTTGTAAAGCTGCACGGACTTACAAGGTTGGAGATCTAGTTGCCATAGCAAGGACACAGTTTAAGGTGAGTCTCAAGATTCGTCCAACGTTTTTGGGACCATACCAAATAGTCAAAGTTTTGGACCACGATCGTTTTGATGTCCTGAAGGTAGCCGAACACGAAGGTCTAAAAAATACATCAACAAGCGTCGACAAAATGAAAATGTGGTCTTACGTTCCAACAACAGTCAAGACAGCCGAGTGTGGGTGAGTGGTGAGTGTGATTTGCATTCCCCTGAGTTCGGATCCAGTGACGAAGCGACAAGTAGGCGAGAGGAAGAACCATAGCGAAGGAGTCTGTACGTGGAAACATCAAGCCCCCAGGAGGGAGCGCGTTAAACAGTTTGGAGGTGGCCCAATAGAACCATTTTCCAGGTGGTACTCTCAATATCCAAGCCGTGACATGCATTCTAGATCCCCAGATTCTGATGACTCCTGCTGTTCCTTCTTTTTCTTATTCGACAGATTAAGAAAAAGAAAACTTGGTCAGGGTGCTAAAAAGTTCAAAAGGGCTCCAGAAAGGGGTACACTGAAAAACAACCTTTTAATGAGTAGCTGAAGAAGAGGCGAAGATATACGACGAAGCGTCGTGGAAGGTACATGTGCAAAAAGTCTTACTTTTCCAGCGGCGACAGAAAAGAGAAACAGGTGGAAGTAACATTTACCAAATCTGATCAAACCATTGGAACTGCAACGGTTTCCTTTTTTCCATCTTATATAAGGCCAAGTAGCACTAGTACTCACTCTAAAGATGAATTTTTCCATACACGATAACCGGATGACACCGCAAATAGATTGAGTGGCATATTGAGCAGGGATTTTTTCATTTCGCGTAGTTGTTTGTTATATGCAACATTCTAGATATTGGTTCAATGTGACCGTATGATGCGGTTAGTTTGGATCAGGAGGAATGTGACAAATCTTAGATAAGAAGTGTTTGGACTTCAGGTCATTTTTCTTAGCGTATGCATCCTAATTAGTTTTAACCTATTGTAATAGGGAGGTAATACATATATTTCGGCCCAAGGTAGTGCGAAACGAATAAACCTCCAATGGACTGCTTCAATTCTTTGAATGTGGGTTTGTTTATAGAGTTACCACACTTGGCTACAATATTCGAGAAGAGGCCTTACAAGCCACATTGTAACGTAATTGTTGGAAAATACTTTTGACCAGCGTTTGGGAAAGCATAGTTCAGAGTTAGCTTTATTTATAATGCTGTCAATATGTGAGTTGAAATTCAATTCTTTGTCTCAAATTATTTCTTGATCCCGTACTTCACTAATGGAAGGAATAGGCTGATCATAGATGAAGTAGTTTCTTGGAGGGGGCGCTAAACGTTTGCGGGAATGGGTTTTCGCTTGGCGCTTTTTGACATAATGCTCCAAAAAGTTTTGCTTGCACCATACCGAAAGTTTATATAAGTCATCTTGCAGGAAATGGGAGTCAGAAAGCAGTGAGATGACTTTGCATGTCTTCTCATGTCATCAGCGAAAATAGAAAGATTAGAATTCGCTAGTATGAAATTTATATCGTTAATCGCAAGGATAAAGATGATTGGTTCAAGGTGGCTACCCTGAGGGACTCCAGATGTTGCTTTAATGGTGTCGGGTATTGAAGATCTGAAGATGACTCTGTATTCCTAGGTCTTCTAAATAATATTTGGTCCATGCCACAAAATGAAGGGAAAAACCAAGTTTTTTTTAGTTTAAAGATGATAAGTTGGTGAGAAATTTTATCGAATGCATTGCTAAAATCTGTGGAAATTGAATCGACTTCATCACTGGCTTTTAAAGCACAAAGTGTCATAGAGGCACACACAGTTAGGTTATTGGTGGTTGATTTACCTTTCATAAGACCGTGCTGGTTTGTGTAGATAGTTGGCCTACAGTACGAAAGCAGTTGTTGATAGACTTCGCTTTCGAAAAGTTTGGGTATGCAACACAGTTCCTCTATGGGTCTACAATAAATAACTTTGGCCTTACTTCCTTTTTTTGAATGATATAAAATTCCTTACATAGGAAAGGGAAAGTACCTGCTGGAACAGAAAAATTAAATAGGGTAGCGAGGGGATCACCGAGTTTGGTTACACACTCTTTTATTATTGTACAATAGCCGGAAGGCCGTCAGGGCCGGCCGAAAAATCATCTTAAAATTTGGTAATGTTTTCAGATTTCAAAGATGTTGTTGTATTTAGCGAGATAGATGACGGTTCAGGACAGTTTCTTATATAGCTAAAGTAACTAGGATCAGATTCAGCTATTTGATTAGAAAAGGATTTGTTAAAATGACAGGCAAAGGAATTTATAATGGTTTTTGGGTCGACAGAAGATTCACTAAGAAATTTGAGTTTAGATGAGTACCCGTCTGAGTTTCTTTTGGTATTTATAAACTGGTAGACGCGTTTAGGGTCCTAGACCAAGGTAAATTGTATGCGGCGGAGGTACTCAAGGTAAAGAGACTCACAAAGTAATTGCTATAGTCGGAATCAGATCGAGTTCTTAGGAATTTGTGCCCCAACTTGTTTCTGTTATATGTTTCGATTATATGGAATCGATTGGGCAAAGCAGAAGAAAATTAATGAATAGAAAGTTGATAGCGCAAGGTCAATGTAAGTTGTCTAAGCAATAAAGTCGAAGTTAATATTGCTGATGAGGGTTTTAAGTTTGTTAAAGTCGGTTGTTCGGAAGTTAACATTTTTTTTTTCCGTGGGTAGGTGTAAAAATCTTCATAAACACTATAAACTTGGAGCTGATAGCTATGTGAAATTCTTACTCACTAAAAACCGCCTCCCTTCTTGTTAACTACAATTAAGTTACTTTATCAAGTAGTTTCCGTTTAAAATAATATTCGCGTGGGGCAGGTAGCTTTCCAGAAAAATTTACCTGCTAGTACCGCTGTTTTTCTTTTATAATTCCGCACGCGCACCAAGGGGATATGAATACCATTTTACTGGTTTTTTCACCATGGCGCGGGCGAGTGGTGTAGTAGTTTTGAAACTCAGGTGTTAGGTTTCGATATTTTTCCCGAGCTAGCCAGTGCATTCTCAACCAGTGGGTCTTAGTACGTGCTAGTTGTTAGTTCGTTACATTTATCCCAGTCAACAACCACTCCAACATCAGTGTTATGCCTTCATGTCAGAGTTGACGCCGACGGGATTTTCATAAAACTTAATACAAATTCTATGAAAAGACTTTTTCAGAGATTTGCCTCGTATGGTATTCGAACCCGCGACCCTCTGTTTGAGGAGTCTATGCATATACCACTACACCACGGCCACCCGGCCAGATCGAACGGTCTCGTTCTTTGTAACTGAAGCCCTAAGTTTGTCTCGTCCAGAATTTGGAGTATTTTATTATTACAATGATCATGAAGACGAATACGGAGTTTTCGAGCAAAGCAAACAATAACTATTCCTAAGTCTCTGTGGATATCACTGTTTCTGAAATACCATGGGGGTTCACGCTTTCTTTTAGAACTTTGTTTTGATAGCTTTGAAAAATATTTCGGTTTCTTGGCTTAGTACAACCTTAGAATTGTATACCGTACGCCCATACACGTTTAAGCACTTGCTTATAGATGAGCAGTTTGTTATGTATGCTTAACTTGGAATGTCTTCCTCGTAGTTCATTTCCAAGTTCATCACGTTTCCTTCATTTTTTGCTTCATTTGCATATGGTATTTGTTCCGAACTAATGAAAGTGGCAAGGTTGTTTCTTTTCCGGTAAGTAAAATTAACATGAGTAGATTTGGTCTCATTGAGAACAATTCGGCAACTCTTTGTCCAAACGTAGATTTTACCCAAAGCCGTTTGTAGCTTTCCAGTAGCTAGTACTATGGTACTTGATTCTTCAGGTATGTCTCGAGTATAGAGGTAAAACAATACCGGGCCAAGTACACTTCCTTGTGGAACTCCAGCAGCGATCTCTTTTAATTCTGTTTTCTTAGTACGATACCCGAATCTTATGCAGCCCTCTCGAAAGACCCTGACTTAGCTTAAAATTCAAGCCTTTGTGCCATACTTTATCGAAGTTTAGTTCTCCTAGTGGTACTGTTTTTATTCTAAAGTTGTCCGGTGCCATAATTATAAGATGTAACTAGAGCCCCCTGTTAATACATGTCCATCAAAAGTTTTAACATTTCCTCTAGGTGCTTGGCAAATAAATCCGCCTTCTCTTTATCTCCTTTCGCCCATTCGCCACTATTTTTCCTTATAGGAATAAATTGCATCTAAGGCTTTTTGATTCCTTTCATGGCTTTCCAGAGGGAGCAATTCGAACTTCTTTCGGCAATCAGACCTTCGATATATGTAGAGACATTTTGATTCTTGTAATCTCGTGTTGCTTTTTTCAATTTGTTGCATAAGTGGTTCAAGTATGTTTTATGATGGGGAGCACGGAATTGTTGCCATCTTTCGCGAATTCTCCGCTTTTCTCTCACTCATCCTTTTATTTCTGGCAGATATTTTATTTCACTACTTGCTTCCTCTTTTCTCCTAGTGGGAGTGTTGTTCCAGGCAGCGTTCTGCAAGACTGATGAATCTGTCGCCTTCGTATTCTATTTCGTTTTGTATTTTTAGCGACAGGTTGAGAACAATATGTTCATTGGAGTAGTTTCTAAGACCGTCCCAGTTAGTTAATCTAGGCGCCAGAGATGTGAGAAATGTGAGAAATGTTCAGGATTGCTAGTAAAACATTTCTGTCATAGGGATTATCAGCTCTTTCAAATGCATCTTTTCGAAAAACGTCAAGGTTTGGGGGAAAGAGCTCATGGTTTTTAATGTGAGGAATTGAATTTATTTCAGAGAGACTAATTAGGTCATAGGGAAGCTTCTGAGAATTGAGATATACGGCGGAAATTTTTGAGAGCAAACATCTTACATTTTGATAGTAAATGGACAGACATTTTGGACTGGAAGATCCAAAATTCAGTTTGTTAGGAACTGTAATAGTTCTTAAAATTTGTACGAGTTCTTTGTGAGTGGGAAAGACGTTTAGTTTAGAGCTGACATGCAAAGAGAGCATAGAAAGATTATAATGAACTTCGTTGGAAGAGATTTCAAAGCTCTCATGGTAACGAATGAGCATCAGTTGCTTTGGCTGGATAGGAAGACCTTCTCGTTCGATTAAAACCATGAAACCCAATACAACTAGAGTTGGGTTTGTCGTGCAAGTGCAACATTTTCCTAAATGCGGCGATCTCTCAAACGAGATACTACGTAACGACTGTCATAATTTATATCAGAAAATTCACGGTCGACTGCTCGAAACTTTCGTTTTATTAAAACGGATCTATGCCTAACTATCTTTATTTTTAGAATATAGAGGTTGATCAATCATTTCTAAGCTTACGAGTATCTTACGAAGTGCTCAGTATAACGATCACAGTATAACTAAATGTGTCTGGATCCGAAAGTATGTGACGTAGTTATAAACGAAGAATCCCTAAGGAGTAGACTTAATTATGTATTTCTGCTTACGATGACGACAGAGCCTGAACAATAACTCTGATAGACCCTGCAGTAAACATAACTTTCTGACCACGGAGCGGCTACTCTTTAGAAGGCTCTTACTGAAAAACTACTTGAGATATTCATTTGAAATTTTAAAGGTACAGACTATCGGAATATGAAAAAATGCATTGAATTTTTTTTTTTCAAAATTTCACACCACCTCTGTGAAAAATTACATTTTTGGGTGTGATGACATTGCCGTTTAGGTTTTACGAAAAACTGAATGATAGAATGGCATCTCCAAAAGTTGTTGTAGAGGTAGTTCATTCCTCGCTTACAATTCACAACAATTCTGCAAATTGCTTGGAGTAGAGGACAGGTCAAGAAGTCCCGCCCGCGCATCGTCCGTACGAAAGGCAGTGCGTGAACGAATTTGGAGAAATCCCCTTAGGAAGAAGATGATCATTTCCAAGGAATTGGATATATCAACCAGATCCATGTCGGTCATCCAGAGGTCATCTTCTAACTCCTCAACTAAAAAAAAAATAGATGCAAGCGAATTTTGTAATGGCACGCAGACAATGGCCATGAAAACATTCTGTTTACGGATGAGAAAATTTTTACGGTGAAAGAAGTTTTCAACAAATAAAATGACAAAACTTCATCTAAGGAAGCGAAAAAAGTTGTTCAACGTGGACATCATCCCACTTCCGTAATGGTTTAATGGGGGGTCTCTCACCATGGTGTCACATCCCTCAATTTCTGTGAAAAAGGAGTAAAAACTGGTGCAAAGGTTTATTAAGAAGATGTGCAAGAGGGTGTTGTGAAGGGTTTGACCAATACGATTTTTGATAGATACAGATGTATCCTCCAACAGTACTCTGCTTCAGCGCACAAAGCCAAAACCACGCAAGAGTGGCTCAGTCAATATTTCTGGCTTTAAAGAAGCCGAAGATTGGCCGTCGGAGAGCCCAGATCTGAATCGACTGGATTATGGTTTGCGGTCAGAATTGGACCAGAAATTTGGAAAGCCTTAAAACAGCATTAAGCAGAACAGCGTCCACGATGATCTCCATGGAAACCGTACGTGCTAAATGGCCACACCGTTTGAAAGCTTGTTTTAAAGCAGTGTTAAGGCAGTCATTTCGAGTGAATCCAATTTTTTTTTTATTAATCAATATTGTGGTTTTGAATAGAATACGTTTACCGGACTAGGCACACTTCTATTGAACTGTGTTTATAATATCCACATCGGCTATCCGAGTCTTGTATATATGTACGACTACATATTGTACAATAGATAAAAAAAAAAATATTTTTGAAATGCGTAACACGTTATATTTTATGAAAAACGCAGCGTAATACTGACAATGAATTCAAAATTGCTACTGTTGCACGTCCGTGAGGTTAACGTTAATAGCGCACTTATCTAACCTTCATTTCAACACACCGACTGCCACAAGATGAAGATATAATACAATGCATTTGAATGTGGATAACGTACAACCTCAACCCTACCACAAGGCTTTATATCACAAATTTTTCAAAATGCAAATTCTTCCACATGAACGGCTGGGGATGCCTGCGAAATTGGCATAAAAGCAAGGACAACCAAAGCAATCAAAACGACAACAATAACAACAAAAAAAAAGTTATTATTTTGCCATAATTATAATAAGGGTAATTAACCCATAAGCAGTGCTCTGATGCTGCTACTGACGCAAAAAGAACGATTATTTGCCCCATTCCACCATAGCCGTTCTGCACGTTTCTTTTGTTTAACTTTGAGCGCCCTGCAATATATTAGATCCACCCTGTACATTTGTCCTTACATAGTATGATTCCGTTCCCCATTTTCACTCTGCCAACTGTCAACCGACAAGTTTTTGGGTAAAATTTTCGTGGCAGTTATGAAGGAGGGTGAGTGAATTTTCAAACAGAAGACAGCGAGGGCATTCTAAAAAATGAAGGAAAACTTCTTTGCCAACTGCAATTTGTTTGAAATGCTCAGTCGGTTACGTGGGGAGGAAGGACTGTGTTTTCTTGACTGACGGAAGAAGTCGTCGTTTATTTTATTTCTTCTTTTTTTTTTTTAATTTCCTTTTTTTTTTTTCATTTTTGTTAGCAATGTCTTTCCCTGCATCGAATGCATAAAGAGGAAAACTTTTTGATTCTGACAATAAAGATGGCGTGAGAGTACTTCTCACACAAAACGAGTTTATACAGAGTTAACTGAGGGGTTATTACAAACAGTGCACGTGAAAAGGATTTGTACGTTAATGAAGAATCCCAAGAAAATATAAACAACGTGGGCCAAGAAAATGACCTAGACATCCGCGTATATTCGTAAGATCCTTGTTAAGAAAGTAGAAACCTAAGAAACTGCTTGAAAAAAAAAAAACTATGGAACTTTTGAAGTTTGACATTCTTTGACATTCCTCCATCTAAATTGTTGTCCAAGACAAATCTATATTTCACCGATGGCTGATGAGCTGCGTATTTTATGCCCGGAAACTGGAGCGGGTTTGGACTAAACTGGAACATTTGGTATTAACAAGAAAGTTTTTGGAAATGAGAATTGCTCATGGTAAGCCTTTTCGTGGGGAAGCATATGTGATTATATAGAGCATAGAAGACATATAGAAGACTCCAGTATGACAGGGAATCATTTAAGTTCGTTTTTGCTACAAAAGGTGTTAGTAAAGTCACACATACCTGAGAGCAAAGATAGTTTAAGTTTGATATTGCTGAAGAGGAGACAGAAGATACCGAGACTATATCTCGAACTGGAGGGACTTTAACTAAAAGAAACCATGTGAAACCAGAAGGCTAGTCGGATTCATCGAAGCCTGGTCGAAACCAGGCACTCTTATTTTCATACATGAAACTTTTCCATTCCATATAACTAGGTCAGAACGGGTTCACAACTAGCTCCTATCACCGGAAGGATGATATAGGCATTACTATCTGAAGTGCCCGACAACGATTGTATTAACGAACTTAGATAGGTAAACCTCTAGTAATAGGCCTCTCCAGTGGATCGGTTATTTAGTTAACTGCCTCCAGTTGCCTACTCCAAGTCGCCAACAAAAAAATTCCTTACTACCTCAAAATTATAGTTGCCGACTGTGATGTGCTGTCCAATTCATCGATGTTGTGCGTCCATTCTTATTGACATCATATACGAGTACTTGGTTTTCATTTACAGCTAATCTCATTTTGGCAGTTTCCGCGACCGTCCGCCATGTACTCCCAATTATGTTGATACCATAAGCGTATTGAAACATTGTGCCTCAACAACGCTTGTGCGCACAATTCTTTTAGGAATGATATTTAGGAAGTCACATGACAACCTATAAACTTGTCGACTAAGTCGTTACCGACTTTGGTGGATCAGCTAGCGTCTTCAGACGAAATTCTGCAAAGACACACAGAATTTGACAGGCATGGCAAAACTAGACATGTAACACATGGGCTGAAAAGTCAGTGCCGTTTTATAGTAAAACACAAAATTTTTGCAAAATTCAACTTTATTTATCAATATATTGTACAATAGTTGCCTTCGAGGGCGATACACTGATTGAAACGATTTTTCAATCTTTCGATACCAGTTTTGCAGTACGATCTCGGTTTAGCCTCAAAATAGGCCTCTGTTTCGGCGATTACTTCTTCATCGCTCTTAAATCTTTTTCCGACGAGCATTCTTTTGAGGTCTTCGAACAGAAAATAGTCACTGGGGGCCAAATCTGGAGAATACGGCGGGCCGGGATGCAATTTGTAGCCGAATTCATTCAATTTAGCCATCGTTTTCATCGACTTGTGACAAGTTGCATTGTCTTGATGAAACAGCACTTTCTCTTTCTTCAAATGCGTCCGTTTTTCCGCGATTTCGTCCTTCAAGCGTTCCAACAACGCAATGTAATAGTCGCTGTTGGTAGTCTGCCCCCTTTGGAGATAATCGATGAAAATTATTCCATGTGTATCCCAAAATACGGATGCCATAACCTTACCAGCCGACTGTTGAGTTTTTGGTCGTTTTGAACAACGTTTGTCGCCTGTCGACTGCCGACTTGATTCTGGTGTGAAGTGATGGAGCCATTGTTACATACAGATGCAAAAATTCGGTTTTATTGCGGTTGAACAGCTTTAAACACTCCTCTGAATCATCAACACTTTGAACAGAACATGTCCAAAGTTGCTTCACTCACAACGCTATATCTCGAGAACTAATCGTCCGACAGCTGTCAAATTTATACACGTATCTTTTGAAGGTGGGTACTAATGGTATGGATTTAATTGAAGTGCTGCCCTCTCTTAGAAACGGACTTTTCAGCCCATGTATTATGTAGCTAGTAAGGGGTGATTCATCGTGAGGTTTGATTTTCAATAGGCTTTTCTTGACAGATTACGCGTAACTCCTATCAAACTGCTTTGTTATTTTTATTCAGTATTATTTGGCAAATCATCATAAAAAGACTCACATTACAACAGCGTCTCCAAATTGTTCAGCTGTATTACGAAAATCAGCATTCTGTGTAAAATGTGCGATTTGAGGAACTTATTTTGCGTATAATCGGCCTACTGAAACCACTATTGCCAATACCATTCGCAAGTTTGAGTCCAGCTTACATAAGTGGATGATACACGACCGGTTAGACCACATCCAGCAGGTAATGAAGAGACTAGCAGCTGTAGCTGAGAGTGTACGCGAAGACCGTGACGAATCGATTCGTCGTTGTTCTCAGCAACTTGGCTTGGCGTATTCGAAAACTTGGCGTATTTTACGTGACGATCTCGGCCCAAAAGTGTACAAAATTCAACTTGTGCAGGAATTGAAGCCAGGCGACTTGAATTTGTGTCATATTTTTAGTAATTGGGCTCTTGAAGAACTCAATTAAAATCCGATGTTTTATTGTGAAATTTTGTTCAGCGATGAAGCCCATTTCTGGCTCAATGGATAAGTTAATAAACAAAATTTCTGTATTTGGGCTGATGAGCAACCCGAAAAGTACCAAAATCTACTATAACATCCATAAAAAACAATGATATGGTATGGTTTACTGGCTGGTGGAAACTTTGGTCCATATTTCTTCAAAAATGAGGCAAATCAGAAAATTACCGTCAATGATAGCCGTTATCGCGCCATGTTAACGGACAATGTGCTTCCTGAAATTCAAGTACATGAGCTTGTGAGCTCCGTGAGCTCTGGTTTCAACAAGAGGGCGCTACGAGCCATACAGCGCATGAAACAATGGACTTGTTGAGAAATCATTTTGGTGAGGACTTAATTTCACGTTTTGCTACGGTAAACTATCCACCTAGATCGTGCGAGGATATGTAAAGTCTTATGTCTTCAGGAATAAGCCAGTTTCGATTGACGCTTTGAAGGCCAACATTACTCGTGTTATCCGAGAGATACCAGTCGCTATGCTCGAACGAGTCGCCTAAAATTGTACTTTTTGAATGAGCCACTTCAGACATAGTCGTTTCAAACATTTACATGATATAATTTTTGAAAAGTAAATGCCATGAATTGTTTTTTTAAACAGTAATAAAAACTTTAAGTTCTCTTTCAAATTTATGTACCTTATTTTACATTATAAATCAAACCTTACAATCAATCACCCTTTTAAAGGCCATATGCGGCCTTAAAATCGATGAGAGGATATTGGGTTTCGATTTAGAGTTTTTGAGTTTTTTCCAGGATATGAGGGTGTGTGAATATTTAGTCGATTATGGGCTTTTCTGCTCTGAAATCGCATTCGTAAGGACCCATCCGGTTGTTGGTGAAAGATCTCAGACCTGGATCGGGGAAATGATGCTGAGATTTCATTCAGCAGGCATAGATCTGAAAAATCATTTCCGACAGCTACGAATACGTCGGCTTGTAAGCCACCAGGGTCAACTACTTTGTTGAATTTTAGTTTAGATATTGCTATCCTTACTTTAGTGTTGTCACTAGTCTTCAGTATTTTATGTTGGCGGAATAGGAGCTGTTGAGAAATTTCAGGATATGCGATCGGCGAAGATTTCGGTGATCTCTTGGGGTTGCAGCTTTTCTATGTTATGTCTTGTTGTGGCGGTTGGGAAATCCGCATTAGCACCTGAACCGAAGCAAGATGGTGATCCGAGTTAATGTTGGATGCTCGGACAATTCGGACGTCTAGAACACTGGAGGCATGTATTACGTCTATCGCAAAATGATAGATGTCCTCATTTTCTATCCTGTCTTAAAAAATTGCGTCTTGTCTACCGGCTTCAGGTCTCTGCTATCTGCACAGCACTGAATGCGATCAATAGATCCTTCGAAAAAGTATTTCCCACTGCGCAGCACCCTACCTCCGTCGCTATAGTGACGTATATGGCATTAGAAATGTATTTTCAATCAATTCCCTCAAAGCTAAGTTAACTCATCAAGTGCTAAGTGTATCACCATTTGTTTACGCAATGAACGTTTTATAAGTTTATTGATGTCGTTTTGGATTCAAGCTTCTTTGGACTAATAATTTCACATTGAAAGCCACTAGAGTTTAAAAGGGGCTTTTCCTCATACAGAGAGTCTGTTGGATGTACTCGACTATGATGATTATATGCTGGAATAAGCTTTTTCCAAACCAAAAAAAGTTTTTTCTCTAGCACTCCATAATCTGCTCTAGACGCGCAAATTGCATTTAAAGCAACACCTAAGCTGCGCTTAAAGTCTTACTGAACCCCATCACCACCTTCAAGGTAGTTCGAGAATGTAAACCTTTCTTGAAATGTTGATTTCATTCAGTCTTGTCTCCAGTTCAGGTTAAAATATAATCGCGTGAAATAAGGTAGCAGATTAAACTTATGCTTGCGAGCGTCTCCAAGAAGTCAGCACTCTTTCCCTTGCTAAGAAAGACTTCAGTCTTCTAACTGGCTCTTAAACGCCCACTACGCGTTTGCCTAGCAACTAAGTATGTTAAACATACGATATACCACCTTCTGAGGTGGTTACTATTATCAGCGTGGATCACATATGCGAATGTCTAACTAACGCGATAAACTGCAAGCGTAGTGTGGTGGATAGTTGAACTCTAGGTTCCTTAACGATTAACCAATTGCCAATCCTTCTTCGAAAGACCGACAAATTATACTCGTACTAGAAGAAGCATAAAAGAAGTTTAAAAGAAGGGCAAACAAAATGTTAGATGACGGCTGGTAATCGGATTGGGTTCTGTTCTACTTGTGATCAGTGCAAAGATAGGGCTTGCATATATATATATTTTTTATTTTCTCTACAATGTTCCTGGTCTACCTGTCTTCTCTGTTGTACTGTAGTTTGTATGCTACGCCCAGTCTGCAAAATTAAGTCAATTTTATGTAAACAGATACTCCTCGGCTTGTGGAATTTGCTCCTCCGTTTCTTCGTATAGTCTGTGACTATCTTTTTAAAAGCATCAACCAACGATTCAGTGATGGAGGTTCATACCTTTCTTCGTGTACAAAAAAAAACAGCCAACAAGGATTTCTTGAGCGACTGAGGCCACAGTGTCCTGCATTCCTATAAAAACCGACACTCAAAAAATTTCACCCAACTTTCTTGCAATTGTTTGTCGTCAAAATCTCACATCCCATCATTTTTATCGGAAATCCATCCCACACATGCGGCAAGTGTCGAAATGTCTTCCTGTCGGTGGCGCTTGGTGGCATAAAAAATAAAAAGCTATGTCGTTGAGATCTCGGTTAAGAACCTTCATCTTGTTTACGTCATCCACCCTCTCCCAACTGTGCCAATGCATTGGAACGAAATACTCGAGGCCAATTTCCTATCACTCACAAAAAAAATGTAGAGATGTGCTCGTTCTCTCGTGGAACAGCCGCTCTCTAGCTTATGAGACAACAATTCGGGGCTCAGCAGACACCATAGAACTCATGTGCGTTTGTCTAAAACGATTCCATTAAGTCATCGATCGTTCTGTCGCCTAAAGAACCCTGCATATCCAACGATGGGTCATCAAAATATCAATAAACCGACTTATACTTATCGGACGAGCTCCAGCTTCCACAGCTCCTCAGCCTGCGAGGCTGCGAGACTCTTCCTTGGGGTCTTTGTGAGGATTAGCTCGTATGGGGTGCTTATATTTGTATGTACAGATAGCTATGTTGCAGTGACCGTTGTGCCTATGAGAAAGCCGCGAATTAAAAATTGCTAAAAAGAAAACTATTTGAAAGAAATATTGTCCGAATATACTGACAAGTCAATATTTTTATTTGGATATACGAGCAGAAGCCATATACGCTAAACAGAGCCCTGGCTATGTTGGCAATATATGAGAAAGTTGAAGTAAAACAACTGTGTTTCACTTATTTAAGGCAAATAAATGGTTTGCGATCGTAACTATAACCTCAAATGCTTGTTTAGAGAACCGCAGATTTTTTGTTTGCCGATAGAAAACATTTTCCCTCTACTGTAGAGCTACTTTTCACGTTATTCTGTTCAACCAAAGGACATTTTAATAGGACTCATTCCGTGAAGAACTAAGCACTGAGTGAAGTTCTTCCCGCTGTTTATGTGCCTACAACTTCTCACTTATTTCACGTCTGTCTGCTGTCACTGTATTGAAGATGATAATTACACTCGACTACGGACAAAACTCTGACAGATAACTAAGTCAGCAATGACAATTGCGATATAAGATACGACTACATACCATTCTCTTAAATTTCTCACAATAATAATGGTAGTCTGATAATTTTACGATATTTCTTCAGAAAGAGTTCAGTCTTGGTGAGAGTAATTAATGCTTGTCCCTTGTGAAGGACTCTTTTCATAATTATCATCAGAAATTCTTTGACAAAAGAACACTCATCCGACAAAGGGCATTACTATAGAAGACAAACTTTGCAACTTTGCGATTAACTAAACACACGTCAACAGCGAACCGTGCTGAGTTTTAATCAACTTATACAGATACTCTCCCAGGATGACAGATGACGGATGATGAATGACACAGAAATAAGAGGAAGGAGTACGTAAATTAGACGAACGGAAATGAAAGTGGATTTGCAAATGTGTACATAAAGGACGACAGCAGTGACTATGGCATTGCTGTCTAAAGTCACCACATCATGACGTGGCCACCCCTCTTATAGTACGTAAGCGAGCATTTCCTGGCGAGCACATACTTAGAATTGCAGAAGATTGTTAAAAGATTGAGTTTCACTGAAGAAGATTGCAAAAGATTTTTATGTCTTCTTATGGTTTGTGTTTCTTCTTTTGTTTTGCCGTTTTTTACCCTTACCAACCCCAGCTTCTATGTATCATGGAAGGAACCAACGACAAACTTGACAGGACCAGGATAAGAGATATTTCAGTTCATTAATCACAAAAGGAATTTAAGAAATATGGTATGAGCTAAGCGCGTTTATAACATCTTAGATACAAATACCGTACTCAAGCAACTCTCTGCTCTACTCTGGTTTTTGGAGGCGAAAAATATCTAAAGTGTGTGTTAACCGTTAGAAGATGGGTTATTCAAGGTCACTTAGCCTGTTGATTATTACTTAAACGGTTGTACGAAAAACAATGGACTACAAGGCCTAAGAACTTGTATTGATGCCGACTGATGTTCGTTGTTGTTGGTTGGTGCTAGCTCACAGCGGGTATTTTGTGATCCTTGAAAAATTCATGACTCTCCGTTTTCTGGTGTTATATCGAGTGAGAGATACAGTCAGTGGGTAAGATGGCTATACCTAAAGAAAAGCTTCAAACCATAAATTGTTAACATAAAATTGATTTTCAGCATCAGGAGCAGTGAGGAAACCACTCTTCTTGCCGTTAGAATGGTGAAAATTGCCTAGAAAATTTGATTTACCATAAGGAAAGGGGCCTGTAAAATTATCCATTTGCCCTAGATGAGGGCAGATTAAGGAGGTTCTGGCAGGTCTTCGACTCACTCCACAGAATAGAATATAAATGGAGCTCATCGTTTTATTAAGCAATTGATTAGAGAAAGATTTGGCTGGATTGAATCGTAAATGAATATGGGAAGTTAAATTCAACCGAAAACGAAAAAAAAAAAAAAAAAAAAAAAAAATGGAAAACAAGACAGAGGATACGAAAATGGAAATGCCAGATGAACAAAAATGAAAAAAAAAAAAGAACTGAGAAACATACCGAAATGGATTCCGCTATTATGGGTATGGAATAGGTATAGGCGGTGCGTGTGAACTTATCGGAGCAATGATTGGTAATTTTGAATGGGTAATGTAGCAGACACGTGGATGCCATTATAAATGGATAGAACATCGTGCAATCAGATAAATTAATAAAATCTTAATTTACTGAAATATCACCCTGAAATGTTTGCGCGTGGCCAAAATGAAATAATTGAGATATTTCTTCACTGTAACCTTGAGAAAAAATCTCCCAAATATAGGATAGGAATACGATGTCCAATTTTAAGAACATAACACTGTGCTACGCATTAAGTTATACATGGGTTAGGGAAGACTTCAAGGAAAGAACCTGAACTGGTTGGAGGGTCTATACAAAAGAACTTCACATCTTTCACCTACAGTTATAAGAAGAGAAAATTATTTTAATCCCAAATAAGAACCCTTTTGTGCCGAAGCCAAATGGGAATGTTTTTTGGAATACTCGTATATAAACAGATCGAAAATCATCAAAGTGAAACACTACGTGATTTGTAGCTGTATGGTTTTCCTGTTTATTTGAAGGCTAAAGTTGTGCGTAAAGTTTGTCTGCGGGAAGTTAGGTTTTTAAGACAAACGTGCATGAAAGTCAGGTTATATCAGCTAACTTAGAAGCATTGAATTCTGAAGAGAGCTTTTTGTGTCTGATAGAAATTACTAAAATTCAATAGTTCGAAAATAGCTTCTCTTTTGACAAGCTTCTTGTAATTTCTGCCTTCTGTGGACCATTCGTCCGGATTTATTGATCTGTCACTCCACCTTGAGCACTTGGTCAAACAAAATATACTTCCGCGTTCTTCACAAGAGTACGTGTTTCATCTGGTACTGCAACAGTATTTAGTGGATCTTATTATAAATATGAATTGCGAAACATGGTAAAGTTTGTTTCAGTTAGATTTGCCCTAAGTTTCAACATAAGCTGGAGTCTACACCAACATAAAATCCATATTTTTCGAGCATCGTTTAAGCTACACTTGCGGTCATAAAAACCGCACCACCTAATGAGTTCTCAATAAAAGCCTAATTACATCAGATCGTAAGGGTTTTTTCCATACTAATGAAGGGTATTCTCCATAGCGAGGTGCAAAAAAAAAATCAGTTTAAATTGAGTTGTGACGGTGACAAGTAAAAAAAACTGAAATGTCTAGTAAATATCATCAACTGACTCGGGACGAAAAAGTTCTAATATTGACTTTAGACGAAGAAGGGCTTGGCCATCGTGAGATTGCGGTTAAAATAGGATGCTGTCATTCAACTATCGTACGACTGATGAAGAAAAAAGAAAATTTAGTTCCACTGGAATGAATTAGCATGAAAGATTGCTTTAAAAGTTCTGTCTGTATAAGAGCAGAGCTGAGTGAATTTCATTAAGTTGATCTTAGTGCCGAAACCATACGCCGATGGCTACGAGAGATAGGTATGATATATGGAAGACGACCAGCGAAAAAACCTCTCCTAACCACAAAAATGAAAAAAGCTCGGTTGACGTGGGCAAAAAAGTACGAAGATTGGACGCAGGATGATTGGCGATGTGTGATATGGACCGATGAAAGTAAATTTAATTTATTGCGTGCCGACAATTTGCCAAACGTATGACGGTCAGCAGGTGAAAGGTTGAAAGACGAGTGCATAGTCAAAACAGTGAAGTTACCTCAAAGATAGATAGTTTGGGTATGTTTTATGTTTTGGGCCCTTTGCACGCGAAATCCGATGATTTTGGGATTTGACCCTTTTGAGCTTCAAGAGCTACTGAGCGATATTAATGCCACAGTTTTTCTCATGTTCAAAACATCCCAAAAAATAACTTGACACAAGCAGACCGATATGCCAACATCCTCAGCAACTTCAGAATTATACTCCATATGGTTAAAATTCCATTACAACATTCAGACATTCAGACGCTCAAAAGTATGGAGAAGTAGTAAGGGAGTTTTTGGTACCAGCAATCATTCGTATACTGACAAGTGCATTTTTCAAGATGACTCTGCACCTTGCCACCGCGCCAAATCCGTAAGTAAAGTGTTATAAAATAACTCCTAGATGTCTACTTTATAAATAATAAACAGACAAGTAACTTGAGTCTTTCAAGAATTTTCAGCTGAAGACAACGTTTGATGACCTCGGAATTACCAGACTAGACTGGCCAGCTAATTCGCCCGATTTAAACCTAATCGAACACTTGTCTCATGTAATGAAACGTAAGGTGGTGAAAAAAAAGCTATAACCGCCAAAGGCGGAGCAACTCATTATTGATAATGATGATTAATGATACATAAAAAATATATCGTTTGATTTTGTTAACCAACGACTGTATTAAAATATTTTAAGAAATACATGAAAATTAACTGGTTTTTCTTTCTTTGTTAATATTTTTTTTCAAGCATTCAATAAACAGATGGAAATTAGATAGAAATACTTATAAACTATTGCGGAGTACTCAACAAAAATTTCATTTCATTATAAAAATTGTTATCGTAGTTATTAACAATTTTTCAATTATTTTGATATGGTGCGGTTTTTATGACCGCAAGTGTATGTTATCCCTGGTAGAGACTTTGTTAGCACATTAGTAACAATTTGTTCCGTCGGCACGAGCATGAAAGACTGGAACATTTACGAAGCTCTGAGCTACATATTTGATTGCAAATAAAAATAACTACATCGACTATAAATAAACGTAAATGGGCTCACGCAGAATTTACATATTCCGTTCCTTTTTGCAATAAGCAATGATGCGCTGCTTTTGCGATTGTCACGGATATAGCCTCAGCGCAGATATCTGACACCTTTAACACAAATTATACAGAATTTACAAGCCAATAACAGCTCTGTTTTTATACCCATCTCAGGTCTTGAATTACTAAAAATAATAAATGCACTGAGAAATTAGAATTCATGTGGGATGATAGTAATTCGAGTTCCATCTTAGAAATTATACCTTTGCTCACCTTTTCAATTTGAAATTTCTCCTTCATTATTAACACAAGCTGTTGTTATTCCTATTTCTCCTTAGGAAAAACCCCTTTGGTTCCAGGGTATAATTGCACTGAAGATGTACTTTTTGGATTTTACAAATTTATATACATAGGACTCGATGACAAGAAATGCTGCGCCGAACTTTTTCTAGACATAGCTAAGGCCTTTGATATGTAAGATCACAAAATTTTGTTAGATAAGTTGTTTTACGTGGGTTTTCGAAGGTAGATAGGTTAATGTCTTATCTTAAAATAAGATCGTAAAAAATGTAGATTCATAATTAAAATTAATAACATCGGGGTCCCGCAAGGCTCTGTCCTTGGTCCAATATTTTTTATTGTTTTTTTTTTCTTTTTTTAAAGCGCACACTCGAGGTTTAAGGTTCGTTTGCACACAGCACAGGCGAAGGAAAATTAGAGAGGAAAGAAAGATAGGTACCGATGTACGTTGGTTTAAAATGTCTGAATGTTGTAATGGAATTTTAACCATATGGAGTATAATTCTGAAGTTGCTGAGGATGTTGGCATATCTACGAGACTACGAGTTCTCACCAACATAATTAGAAATAAGTTGGGCTAAATAGCTTAGGTAGGTTCACCTTATTTACCCTAGAATATTGACAGTTTTAAGTTTTCTATGAAACTCAAAAGCAAGTGATATGGTATCTAAGTTTTTTTCTAAAACTGTTCTTCCTAAAAATTTTAAATAAGATCTTTGTTCGAAGATAGCTTTATGGCTGAAGTGCAAACGTTGAATGAAATTGCTGAGTTTAAAGCGTTCGGTAAGAGACAATAAGCTGGAATAAGTAACTGTCATTGTCCAATTAGATTTAAGCATTTCCTGTGACGTAATTAACAAAATACTTGGCTATACATCCGCGATGATACCTTGGAGTCACTTTAAGTTAATGAAGACCGCCTTTGCTGTGTAGATGTTTAATCGGCGTTTCAAAAATTTCGGTTGAGCCGTATATGGAACGACCAGCTACATGAGACGACGGACCTATAGACATGAAAATACAAGGTAGAAACCCGCAGTAGATTTGTACTACTCGTATATTGCGGCGCGGAAAGTTCCATTGATGGGTTTTAAGACACGTTATGCAATGGAACCTTCTTACCTAGGCAGTTAGGAACACTTTCAATAAAGAACTCGCATTTCTAACCACACTGCCAATCCCATGGCATTGTCCAAACTCGAAGAGAATGAGTAATAGAAGCTAACATGTTGTGAACAGCAAACTGACTGTGAAATCCTTATCAATAAACTCAATCCATTTTGAAGGATTTCACAATCACATACACCTCATGACAAAAATTAAATGCTGAACAGTACATTCAATTCAATAATTTTCACATTAAAAATAGCACTTCCTCTACCGCGGTTTTTTATAGTAGATATCCTTTTTTTTGTTCTTGTACCGTAATTACACCCCTTCCTTCAACTTTAGAAATAATTAATTAAACAACTTCAATGCGATGAATTACAACTGTGTGCCCGCAAACAGAGCTCTGGCAAATTACTTTGTCGTGTGAGTTTTGTTCGTTCACAGGATGTCAAAAATAAAAGGATACGAGTTGTTTGGCAAAAATTTTCAACAAATCTCACCACAGGCGGTGTGGGATTGCCGTTGGGGCTGGCAGAGATTATATGCGGTTTCACCCACACCCTCAGAATTTTCTCTCGTCACTTTTCTACAGTGAACGTGTCCAGGTGTTTTGAAGTTTTTTTTTTTCCATTTTTTGTTTGAGGTTATTTTTGTTTTGCGTGCAAACAGGATATTAGCGTGACGTTTTGAGCGATTTTTTTTCCCCTGCTTAAGGATATCCAACCCATCGACCAGTCTTGTCAAGATCAGTGATGTGCTACACTCGTTCCCTCGTTCATCAAATCAAAATAACAATTGCTTTCCTATGGGCTGGTGTGTTGGTGATGGTAGCAGTTTTCAATCGATGAAAGAACTGTATCTACACGTTAGCGGAGGTACACGGAATGCGATGTGAAGAGACAGGAAATTGGTTCAAGGTTGCAGGCCGTAATCGCAGGAGTTCCGTATGATGGTGAAAGAGTACTATTTCTGTCGATTAGAGAGTGAGATCTTCGGCAAGGATAAATTAGTTTTTCAATCCCCTGCACATCGTGGATAAGGTTACTTTCAGGTTTTGCTTAAGTAGGTTCGAGGTTCTCTGGGGTAGAAGAGAAGCAGATTTGCTCTGTTTTTTATTTATTTATTTTTTTTTTCCTTTTGTTGGACATAGTCACGGTGCTTTGATAGATTGCTCATTTCACAAAGTAAATCGAAGGAGCTTGAGTTGAGAACTCATACCATAAATGGAACAGGTAGCCGCGGATATAATGACTAAGTTTATGGTTTCATCGTTATTAAAAGAGAAGGACATTTTGATAATGAATTTTTTCTCTTTTTATTTGATATTTTTGGATTTTGGAACGGTCATTAACCTATCACGCCATTAATAGTTCGGAGTAACCATTATGAGCAAATGGGGGTAGTTCTATGAAAATTGAGCAATGAGACCGGTCGCGACGGCACGTTGTTATTAATAACTGGTTGGGACAGATGGTAAGATAATTATGACTAGAAATCACTTATAGAGTTTGGTAAATTTAGGCAACATTATACTATTTTTGTGATTCCACACGTGCACTTTCCTGCTATACATAAACACTAAAACTACTCTGGCTTGTTATGTAATACGAGATTATAAATCAGCTTTAAACGAGCCAATCAACATTATAACTGTTAGAAGTGACATGCTATACTCATGATCTAGCGGCTGAACGTGTACGAAAAGATTAGGCACAGTTGTGATAATTTTACCTCTTCGTACCTGAGTACTGGTCTCATCCAAATGGATGGAACCAGCCGAATTTATAAGCGCGAGTGTTGAGTAAGAAAAAACGTAAACACTATAACTCACTGTCAGAAGGAGGACGTACAGCGGAAAAATTCACATCAGGACTAGTCACAGTGCTAAAATAGAGATGGAAGTGGATGAACCATAAATCGGTAAAGGACAGCTCTCATACACCCGGAATATCAGATTCCTTAAGCCCAATGGGTCATAAGGAGGTCTTAAATTCGGAGCATTCTAACTTCCGCAGTTGATTCTGAAAAGAAAATTGAGTCTCCCTTTGACATGCTACTTGGCTGTCATCTTTGAGAAAAGGTTAAGGAATCCAATGTGGACCTCCTGCTCAGCCGGGCTGAAGGAATATAAAGGCCACTGAATGAAGTTAAAACCCAAAATCGATTTCCAAGTACATTTTCTACAAAACACTGATTCTGAATATCCTGTGTACGTGTACTTTTATTTGAATCTGTACGTGATGACGAAAAATGAATTTTGTAAGTTGAAGACCAATTTATTGCTGATCCAAATCATAGTTGAAGCACTGTTGTAAGGATCCAGCACTTGGAAATGTCCTTTACTTGAGGATCCCCAGTTACACCATTTAACCGAAGTTCGAAAGAAGGCATTACAGGATCGAACTCAACACGATCCAAAACTGCCACTTTGGAAAAAAAACATCCATTTACAGTGGTGAGTTTGCATAATTAGTTCTCATATATGGCTTTAAGCATAGGGGTTTCACTCGAAAAACGCGAGAACTGGAAATCTTTTTCAAACAACTGGGGCCATTTATCAGCAATAATCTGGAAAATTATGGTTTCCACGTTATCCATCTTCTCCAATCTATCGGCACATAATAGAAACTTCACATATCCTTACAGAAAATAATCCAGAGGTGTTAAATAACATGATCTTGGAGGGCAATCCACCGCTCCATTACGCAAAAGTAAGCGCAAATCAAATACTTTCTTCAATAAATTCAATGTTGGGCGCATTGTCTGACATATTGCGCTGTTTAGTTGAAACTACATCTCTTGCAAATTAATGTCAATTGGGGAACGAACAATTCAGTAGCTATGCGACCATAGCTCTACCAATTAGAAGCGTTGGTACTAATGATTCTACGAGCACAGAGACTTTTTGTAAATTTAACGGCGCTTTCGCTCTTGTGAATTTAACAAATGTCTTTTGGAAATAAGACAGTTTTGCGTGATGACGTAATTTTTTAAAGAAAAATGAGTCTAATCGCAACACAAAAGTTTGGACCTTGTAAAGGAGATCTTTACGAGCAGTTTCAACTGTTGCCCACGACAACGTATAGACCCAATTGGGTCCTCATCAGTACTACAGCTGATTTAGTTATTTCGGAGTGCAATATACGACGTTTCTGGGGATACTAATTCCCGCGATTGATTTCAGCTTTCCCACTACAAGTTTGTAAGTGATTTGCAGTTAAGCAGTCGTAAGTACAGGTTAGCTGTCATAACAGATGTAGCTTAAGTATTTCGCCTTTCCAACCCTTTTTTATTATATAGTTCATTGTCATTTATATCATGCATGACACCGATGTTAAGGTTGGACTACATTACTTTTCTATGTTAGATTCTAGGTATAAATAGTACTGAATACACTGTAACTGAGGGCATGTCTTTTAATGCGTAGTCAAAAGATAGTCAACTGTTCTTCGAACCGTAGGAGCATTCATTTAAAAAAAAAAAATTGAGATTGTTGCATTGAAAAGGGAAGATGAAGAATGATCAGCTTGTCTAAGTGTGGCCCAGTCAACTTAAATTGTTTTTGAAGTCTGATGAAAGCAAAAGTACATTTAACCAAACTTTTAACACATAGAATACGTTTTATCAAAGTCGTTCGATTCCGGAGAACCCACATCGGCACTTTTTTTCTTGCTAACAATTTATAAAGCCTTGGCCGATTCTATACCCAATCCATGTTTTTAATATGTTGGACAAGTTGAAAAGGACGCCTAAGGCACTAAATGAGTAAGCTAGAAAGCTTCTTTTTTTGAGGTGAGCCCCGATTCCAATACATATTTGACCACAATCTTTTAATCGCTGTGTAGTGAAAAATAGACGACAGGTATTATATAACACCTTGCTGAGTAACCCCGACACCGTTGCCGTAAGCAACTGGGAGGCATCTTCAGATATATCGTTCTCAGATCAAAGAATGATTAAATGGCCTCAAAGTGAAAAGCTACACCGAAAAAGATAATGCAGAGAAAAAATTGGAGATGAAGTTTACCAGGTTTTTAACCAAGAAATCCAAAAACTTTCCACATTGGTGGACTGAAAAACTACGCTACATTAAAAAAGTAGTAAGAAAATTTTTCAAGGCAACCTAAAGCTCAAATTTGTGCTCCATCTGGGACAAATATAAGGCCAGTCTGAGTAAATACAAGAGCTCAATCTGCAGCGCTAAACAAAATCATGGAGAAAGTTTTACTTCAACACTGAAAGCACAACAAGTGTGCTAGGCTAAGAAAGTCATATCTAAGGAAACTACAGATGTTGGAAACCTAAAACTAATTGTTGCTAATTACACAAAATTCAAGACTGAAGCTTTGGGACTCTTGTTAGAAACCCAGTTTTAATGATGAACTCCTATTTCAGCACAGGTAGTAAATACGCGAGGTGTTTTCAAAAAGTGAGGTGACTTTATATTTTTATAAAAAAAATATTTGTATATTCATCAATATTATTGGTGTCCCCTTCAAATTATTCCCTCTCAGATAAAATGCACTTGTGCCAATGCTTTTTCCAATCCTCGAAGCACTTCTAATAATCACTTTTTGGTATAGCCTTGAGCTCTTCCAGCGATGACGGTTTTATTTCCTAAGTCTTTGCAAATCTCCGTTTTCCATAGATCTCATCCGTTTTGGGAACAGGAAAAGGTCACATGGGGCCAACTCCAGCTGAGACATAATTGTCGTGTTGTTTTTGGCCAAAAAATTCTACATAAGCAACGATAAGTGAGCAGGTGCATCATCGGGATGCAAAAACTATGAATTGTTTTTCTAAAATTCCGGATGTTTTTTTCGTACTGCTTCTCATAAACGGCGCATGACTTCAAAGTATTACTCCTTATTGACGTATGGCCTTAAGCTAAAAACTCTTGATGCACTACTCTACGGTAATCGAAACAAACAGTGATCAAACCTTTGACATTTGAAAACTGAACCTGGCGTGCTTATTTCTTTGGTCTTGGCTCCTTTCGATGCTTCTATATTGGGACGATTGGGCTTTGGTTCTGACATCATAACTATATATCCATGATTCGTCATCAGTTGTGACCCTTTTGACATCAATTGACGTCATTCAAGAGCTCCTGAGTGATGCTTCTAATGTACTTCTGATCAAAATTAAGAAGTTTCGGAACCGCTGACAGCTAAAAAAATTGAATGACTTGGGTCGAGCGGTTTGCCATCATCCTCAGCAACTTCTCTTATGGTAATTTGATGAATTTCCAAAACAATTTTCGACCCTATCTTCTTTTTTTGATGTGCTGGGGCGTGCAGAGCGAGGTTCGTCATTGGCATGTTCTCGGCTATCTTGAAAGAACTTTTCACCATTTGTAAACATTTTTTTTTTACTTAGAGCAGACTCACGGTATGCCACGGTCAACATTTCAAAGCAAAAAGCAATTCAATAATCGTATGTACGTTGCCCATGAAATTTCAAAAATCACCTTACTTTTTGATCACACCTCGTTCTACCGGGGTACCATTCCTGCTTTGAACTAACCCCTTTTGCTGGAGCAAAACCTGCAGCATGGTAAAGTCCTATAGAAGTGAACTCTCGTGGTACATTTTATTGGAGTAATAAGGCTTAAAAAGCAGACTATTGTCGTTGGTCTTTGCCCATACAACATGTCTTCGAGTCAACTTAATCAGCAAATTTTCAATCTTATTCACACTAGTCCCATCGTAAAGTTCTTTATTAAGATAGTATTTATTTTTGTACCCTGATTCTGGTGTTCTGAACAAGACAGGACAGCTCCTAAGACAATTCCCTTTAAACATATAGATCCCTCCCATCTGATACAACGATAAGTTGAACCTCACGGGACAGCCATACGCGATTAAATTCCTGATTAGGGCTACAAATACAACCTTCATCCTGAAGACAAGTTGACTACTGTGAAATAGCTTCCTTGTCAGGGATAAAATCTCTTGTCTCGCTGGCGCCAAGAATCCAGATGTTTGTCAAAATATAAATACTTATTGAGCCAGATACCAAGGTATCTCACTACGCTTCTGACCGCTAATTTCAGTCCGTAAGCTGGTGAACCGCGGCTGCCCGCCACCTCCGCCAAAGCTCGGTATTCCCATTCAAACAAAAAAAAGTGATCGAAGGGACTTTGCATTGGAAAGACAGTTAATCCTGTTGCGGGAAAATTTACTCCGAAATGGTATCTATGTCAAATGCAATTACAAGATTTTATTTACCAGGGTGACATTTTGGACGTATTCTGATATATCGTGACCCCTTCTTAAGCAGCAAAACTGACTAGTGAAATGCCCTGTGATATCTTTATTTCCTTCTCATTATAACCTTCATGTTTGGTGTTTCATTTCGTCCTTCCTATTACGTTCGTACCATGTGCAAGCATATTGAGGGAACACTCTAGAAAATCAAGACCAAAATAGATTTTGTGCATTCTAAGAGGCCTATCCCACCGTCACTATTCACGTTAAAAGAGAGATGCCCAAGGGGATGGCAGGAAAAATAGTAGCAGCATCGGCATATAGTGTTCAGATTGATTATGGTGTCCGTTTTATAAAAAAAAAAAGATTTACTTACTGAAGTGGTTTCACTGTGTCAAAATCATTAAACTGGCAAAAGGATACTCATACCATAGTCCAATGAAACTCTGTCTAAAACTTGAATTCTTGAAAAAACTTCCATTCGGTCATGCAATTCTTCTCCTATCTCTTACTCACGCTAGAAACGTTTTTATTCAATAAAAAAATAATAAAATAAATACTTTGGCGCGACAGCCCGGTGTGGGCCAAGGACTAGCTTCTTGCATTCCTCTGTTTCCCACTTTCTGAATTTTTATACTCCTCAGCAGGACCAACTGTTTATTGCCGGTTCCGAATGGCTCTTTTGAGAAGCTTTTTCATAGGCAAAATATGACTTTCGGAGGCTTGCCATTGCCCGTCGAAAAAGTAATGACCATTTGAAAATTTGTTGGCGTGACAGCCAATGAGCCATCCATCTAGCCATAGCTACATAATCGCTCGTTAATCGCTACATAATCGCTCGTTATGTTTAAGATTAGGAAGACGTCGCAAAAGCTGTGTGGGTGCACTTAATATCTCATCTGTCTTAACTATGGTTAATAAAAAAAATTAATATTTTTCGTTCAAATCCTTTCATTTATAAATGTAATGTAATGCGCTGCCTTATAACCTAACTAGACAACAACTCCTCTAGATAACCACCTTTGTCTCATGAACATAATTATTACTAATACGTCCCCATCAACCCACAAAATTGTAGCTCCACTTATTTTCTGGATTCATAACACCAGAGAAAGCAAAAGGAATTTAATTTGCCATTCCATAGTGCACAGAATAACCTCAATCCAGTTCGCACACTATTAACTATCTACCTACCATAACCATCATCAAAATCGTTACCAGCAAAGAAAAGAAGAACAAGAAGGCGCAGGTACTCTATATACGCTGTAGTGTGTGGGAACTCTATTAACTCCCACACTATGGCACACCGTTAGTAAGCATAATGAAATCCACAACGGTAAATTTGTTTTATGTTTTTATTCAACGAAAAGTGTCAGCTACACACATTACAACTTGTCACTTGCGACCTACATATGAACAAGACTAAGCTATTTCGGAGCATATATACACCTGTACCCACACAGATCTTCATTGAGTAGAGGGAAGGCTTCAAAGCACACATTTTCTTTGTTCGTCCTTCGGTTGTAGTACAGCTAAAAGTGTCACCACTACTAAGCCTAGTTATGAGTATAGTGTAACAGCATGCCGGAGAAACAACGTCGACATGTCCTTTTTTAGTTTTTTTTTTCCTCTCTCAGAAAAGGGATATAAATTTCCGCCCAGTTGTCGCTTACAGCACCTTAAGTTGTAAATAAATCCTTTCACACTCTGCTTCTCCGTTTTTCCACGAATATGAAAAACAGAAACCAAAATCACACAGGAGATGGATTTGTAACAGTAACTGAAGCAACCAACGTGTGTATGGTGGGATTTAAGTTTTTTTTTTTTTTTTTGGAGTCCATCGAGTCAAGGTCCTTGCGTTAAACGGTAACCAAATACCTTTTTACAGTTCAAGGACGAATGTACGGATACATAATTGGTCAAAACATCGTACACCAAGTGATACTCGTACATAATTTTTTATTTTTATTTTTTTTTAATTGCACAGAGGTAGGGTAAGGGTTGCCAATTTTAAAAGCTTAACAGCAGCAAATTTTCATAATTGTCCCTGTAAGTGGGTCTGATGATGGCGTTTTTACTCAAATTGGGTAGCTCTTTGATTTTGAACCTTGGATCATGGAGATTCTTTTTATTGTTTTACTGCTTTAGTATTCCTAAAGCTCACAGATTTCACGATTGTGTGTGCGCAGCACAAGACTTCCCGGTTGCGAGTTATGGGACTGGTTGATATGTTAACATGGGCTTATTTGTAGCAATTGCACTTTAGTATTGCTTCTAAAATTATTGCTTTACTTTGAGTTCGACTTAAACAACTGAATTACTTGTCCTATAATGCGTTTCTGTAAGAGATTCCCCTACGCCAGATGAACAATCTTACACTTTTAATGCCATATAGTTTTTTTGAAATAGCAATCCTTAATACGAACACATCGATTCTCATTTAAAGTTCATGGTATTGTTTAGATATGCCTTTCAGATGGCTAGTGTGGCGAAATTCTCTACAAACAGCCTGATATACTGTCAAAATTAAACAGAACCAACACTAACCTAAACGAGCTATCTGACAAAACTTGAAAAGGATGTCGTTTTGGTTGAAAATGCCAACTGCTAAAAAAAATTCAGAAATTTTCCAAGTTCGCGTTATAAGACATATTGCGACAGTTAGTGTGCAGTTTCCGCATCACAGATTCAAGAGAGGTCTTCGCAAGTTTTCCAGGAACTTACTGTCAATTTGATTGACCATGTCATTCTAAAAGGCAAACTATCGGGTATCATCCTATCAATTACATCGATCAGCGTCCTGTTGCAGTAAAATTACATATCTGGAACAGCCTTAAATGCTGTAAAAAGCTAGTATGATGTAGAACGACATCAGCATCAAGCTCGAAATATCAATGGGAGAACGGTATTACACAATATATTCCAGTCCTAATGGTTTGGACCGCACGAAGAATGCTTTAGGTGAAAAGCGACTTACTAGGTGGAGTGAAAAGTAACCTCCTTGACTACCAGAATGCGCTACTACTACTGCCACTACCGATCAAGTTCGCAGCGGCAGGCCCTCCGCTGCAGTTACAGAGGACAATCTCAAAAAACTACATGAAATGGTGTAGAGATTAGTACTGAGCGCACACGCCATATTTTGGGCAATATTTTGCATATGAGAAAGTTATCCCGCCGCTGGAGAGAGCACTTCGAAAGAGTGTTTGGATTTGCTGATGCGAAATCGGGCGGACTTTTGGCGTCCATTGGTAACTGTTGATGAAACTTGGATCCACTATTACACACCAGAGAATAGAATGAGTGCCCGGCAATGGACTGAAGCCGGCACGAGTGCTCCGAAGCGGCCGAGGGAGGCTCTATAGGTGGGAAAGGTTATGGCGTCGGTTTTCTGGGATTGTCATGGCATACTCGTCGTAGACTACCCCGAAAAAGGAAAAACCATCAACAGCGAGTAGTACTGTGCATTATTGGAGCGATTGAAGGCCGAATAACGGCCGCTGCAAAACGGCCTCACATGAAGCGAAAAAAATTTATGTTTGTAAGACTATGCACCGGCGCACAAGAGCATCGCAACATGGCTAAAATCAATGACTACGGCTCCAATTGATGTCGCATCCACCGTATTCGCCCGATTTGACTCCCTCGGACTATTATCTCTTCCCAAACCTCAAAAGATGGCTCATCAATAAAAAATTCAGCTCACGGAGCAGACCTTCCGGAAAATTACTTTTCGGACGGGATCAAGAAGTTGGAAAATCGCAAGAATAAGTGTATCAAACAAAAATTGGACTTTATTGAATAAAATAAAAAAAAAAATTAAAAAAAAAATTTTTTTTCATTCCCAAGGAGGTTACTTTTCACCCCATCTAGTAAAAAACGAAAGCAGTTCTTGAACCTAGTGATCAACCAAGAATTGGTGATTGAACCTCCGAAAGAGGTGGTATGATGGATGAATTCGTAGAGTCCTTAGATGAGCTCAACTGATGTTAGTTAAAATTTTTTTTCAAGACGAGTCTGGGTGTTGTCTTAGAGATTGTAACACCTTAATTGGTAAATGTCAGCTTCTATATCCTTCAAGCGGGTTGATGGGTGCCCAATATCAGCACCCCTTTAGCGCTTCAGTTGGATCTGCGGCTTGATCGCCGTCCAAATAAACATCTATCTAATGCGAAACAACCAAAATTACACTATGTGGATGGACTTACTACTGGCGAACTTTTGTAAAGTTAAAAAAATAGCACAAAAAATTTCGAAGGACGAGGAACAAATTTTAGGATACCACGTGCAGTCCAACAACTAGCAGAGGTCCCGGATTGTTAGGGGTGGATAAAGTAAATCCATTTTAACTACAGAAAACAGAAGAAGGTTCTATTTGTGTGAGGACTTTTTGTAGTGGTATACATAGACAAGAAGTCTTAAATTTTCGACACGAATAAGCATTGTAACAATCAACATAAACGCCAACATCAGACTGATATGGACTCACGATCTTACAGAAGAAATAAGCAAAAAAAAAAATATATATCTTTGGCAATGCAATCGGCAAGAAAGGCCTACACTTACAAGTGAAAACAAAGAGAGTGCATCGAGCATGCAGTTGCACTGTCTGTCGGATCGTATCTAGCAAAGCGACGAAATTGAGGATTGGTGCAGTCTAAATGACATTTCAGTTTACACTCCCAAAACTGAACTGGTTCAAGTAAGGAAAATGAAGATTATTGGTCCAAGACAGCATTTTATGTTCAAAATGTGTAAGCAACGCTTTTGCGGAAAAGACTTATTTTTTGGGTGTTGCTCTGGACAGAAAACATCTTTAATCTGAAGTGGATGTTTGCCAATATGCTGCTGTTGTTGCTTTTTGACATCGGGTAGACTCTGGTTAATAATTAGATCTGTTCCATCGTTTAAGTTGTTTGTTTAGTTAGGGTAACTGCAAGTAAAAGCATCTTTTATTGTCTTACCATACTATAATGGATGGTTTATCTCCTAGAGCACTTCTGCTCTACATGCTCTGATCGACTTTCCTTAAGTTGATATGAAGTTATTCGAAATGACAGCGCAACTTTTTAAGGTTTTGACAATTTATTTTCCAATATAATTCCCTTTCAACTCGATACACTTTACCCAGCGGTGTTGCAACTGGGAAACCTCCGTATAATACGACTTTTGTTGGCCTGCAAAATACTTATCCACGGTGGCGATGACTTCCTCATTCGATACGTACTTTCGCAGGGAGCCAAATTCGGAGTATATGGAGGATGGGGAAGCAATTTGTAGTGCAATTCGATCAATTTGTCTGTAGCGACTGCGGCGGTTTGAGCTGGTGCGTTGTCGTGGTGCAAGAGCCAAATGTGGTCGTTTTTCTTTAATTTGGCGTTGAATCGGCCCAATAAATCGACGTAGTATGCTCCTGTGATTGTTTTCCCTCCTCCAAATAAGCAACGTGTATTACACCTCGCACACAACGTGTATTACACGGTGGCCATCACCTTTCCGGCCGAAAGCACGGTCTTCGCCTCCTTTGGAGCACGTTCACCGGGTAAAACTCTGGTGTATACTAACGAATCCATGTTTCATCGACGGTTAGAAAACGACGTAGAAACTCCTTCAGATTTCGATTGAACAGACCCAAGCACGTTATTGAAATGGCTCCATGATTGCGCTTGTTCTCCGGTTTGAGCATAAGCGGCAACCATCGCGCGGGCATCTTTCTCATGTCAAAAATCTCGTGCAGCATATGGCTAATGCATTCAGTTGAGATGCCTGCTATCTCAGTTCACTCGAGAATTTTCACCCGCCAACACGAGATCATGAATTTTTTTTTTTTTTGTGCCACTTTGGCGCGGCGTATCAAAACCCGACGTGCAACCACGGAGAAACTCTGAAAACCAATGGTAAATGGTTGTACGGGAAGGTGAATGGGTCCCATAGACCCCATCCAGAATGGACTTGATTTCCTTTCACGCAGCAATACTGCTCTTTTTTCATGGTCGCAAAAGACACTAACACGATGTTTTGAAATGAATGTCAATGGCGGGCTAAAAGATATTATACTAAATGATGGTACACTCATTTTGCATCAGTAGCGCCACTTATCTTCCAATCGAGGTACTCATCAAACAGCCCCTGTAAATCTTTCCCAGAGCACTTGTTTCTGCTCTACATGCACTGATAAATTTCCCTAGGTTGATATGAATAACATCAACAGTACACTTTTATCTAGTCAACATTCGTTAAAGAGAAGACGTTTTTAATTCAACTTGTATAGATAGTTTCTCGTGAGTGGATGTCCCACCAAACGGCAATTGGAAATTTATGAGCTCGGTAAAGAACAAAGTGTAAGACCCTAGCTAGCAGACTTTTTATAAGGACATTTCTACTGTCACTGCTGTAAGTTTCAGCAGCAATATGGTTATAATCGCTATGGCCTATAATATAGACTGAACTGAAATGAATAAGGACGTTGCAAGAATTTGGTACAAGTACTTGAAAATATAACCCATATCAGGGTTAAGTTCGGAGTACGGTTCACCAAGCTTTAGATCTGCAGACTAATGAGCCCTGAGGACGAGGATCTAACCATGATCGTCGACGAGGATAGGATGAAAGGGTATTCGGTTGATCCCATTCAGAAAAAACAACAACAATAGTATGCGCATATAATACTCGTATAATTCAATCTCCAGTACTCGAGTTGTGTATCAAAGAATTTGGGAGTCTGTGGGAGGGAAGAAGACCTCGATATTGACGTCATCCAGGAGCCTTGGCTCAGTTGACCGACATTCTAGGACTCCGCGACAACAAATGTAATCTTTTCTTTAGTAGAAAAGGGATGTTGGTAGGTCTAGAGCCTATATACTAATTAAGAAACTTTTTATGTCCCTATCTCAGAATTGATTTAATAGTCCTTCAAGCAGTGTATATAGGCAAAAAACACCTATACATAGCCACCGCGTACATGGCCCATGACAAAGCATTGCCGCTATATGAATCTCAGCTTATGGTGTCGCATCTTTACACCAAGAAGGAGTTCCAGCTTTTGGGATGCGATGTAGGATGCGATATAAGACACTCATTATACCGGAGCACTGAAATTAATGAACGAGGTGAGTCTTTTTTTGATATCCACACAACACCCTTCGTGTTTTCAAGTTTGGCAATTTTTATTTTTTTTTTTCTGGTGGGAGGAAGTACTTGAAATTACACTTACAATCAATAACTCCTAATATAGTGTTAATAACTGGAGATTAACCCATCTTAAATTCTTTTGCAGACAATAGATTGATACTCTAGTTCGATTCAGCCTCTCGGTAGAAACCTCTGCGTGATTTAGAAACCCCAAATGAACTGATTGGAACAAATTCAGACAGGTCATAAACTCCATACTAAGGAGCATTCCTGATCCTAATATTGGATCGTTGGAAGCACTGGAAGAAAAAATGAAGTGAGTTATCTCGCCTCTTCTATGGCTCCTGATCATCACCAATATCTTCACGGGGTTCGATAACATTGGAATCAAGGCAGTCGTGTAAGCGGACGATAGATAGATAATGGTACACCGCAAAGGGCGGTTATCTCGCCTCTTCTTTGGCTCCTGATCATCACCAATATCTTCACGGGGTTCGTTAACATTGGAATCAAGGCAGTCGTGTACGCGGACGATAGATAGATAATGGTACACCGCAAAGGGCGGTTATCTCGCCTCTTCTATGGCTCCTGATCATCAACATTATCTTAACGGAGTTCGATGACATTGAAATCTACTAAGATGTATACTGCCGTAGTTCGTCCAATTCTTACCTATGGATACCTCGTGTGGTTACTCGCCTGAAGCAAAGCCCACAACATCACAAAACTTAGGGTGTGCTACGATCTGGCCTGACAAAATATCTCGACATTCTATCTCATATACTGCATTTGGACTTGCACTTCAAGTACATCGTTCCGTGTAGTAATATCAGATTCAAAGAATATGGATTGAAACTAAAGCCCCATGGTCATAGCGAAACCGTTGGAATGAAATGGAATAGAACAAAAACATACTCCTATCGAAATACTAAGTATCGATCTTCACCAACTGCTCCAAGGTTGGAATGCAGCCTTGGGGCAGATTTTAGAGTGTCTTTCAGGCAGAGGTACTAGCGATTAGACAGGCCTGCAATTTGGTCTCAGCTCTATTACCATAAACAATTTAGGAATCTTTATTGACAACAACCAGGCTGTCATCATAGCGCTCAACTCAATTACTTAGTTCTCAAACCTAGTACAAAAGTGCAAGGAAATTTTCACACAGGTAAGCGCTGGGTTTAAGATCATTCTTCTCTGAGTTTCCGGGCACAGTAACACAAAGGGAATGAGAGAGCTAACGGACCAGCCAGATGTGGCGCAATCATCGATGTCTTCCTTCCCGAGTCAGTCTGCTTCCTAATTACCAACTCCATGTGAAACAGTCTGGAAGTCTGTACCATATCAAGCCAGGTATGGCAAGCCTACAATTAAAACAGGACGAATGACTTTATCAACAGAATTCACTTCGAGACAACAGGAATCACAATAATTACTGCGGCTCGCACGCTTCAAAGTTTGGCATTCTTTTTAACCTGCTGTAAGAACTCACACGAAACGGAAACCCTATTCCACATTCGCTATTACTACCCGGCATTAGCTAGAAGCAGGAATTGCACACTTTAGCAAACCTTTTTTTAAGGAATTATCAGAGATTTCCGGTATGAAAATCTGCAACGTTTTTAAGTTTCTGAACTCCACAGTCACGTGAGTTGTGGTATCAAAACGGCGTATCCACCCTACTTGTGTTTTTGGTAGGACCTTGCCCGACAACTAATTCTAATTACCGACCTACATGAAAGTATGAAGGATTCCTAGAAGTCAAGCTGCATTTCAAGGAGAACGTTATCAAGATGAATGACAAATATACAAATGCATCTTATCTATGTGAATCAGGAAGAGGATGTAAACGTAGTACATATTGATGTGTCTTGGGGGAATTGCCTTATGAATTGACATTAGGGATAACCGTGGTGTAGTGGTATATGCACAGACTCCTCAAGCAGAGGGTCGCGGGTTCGAATCCCGTGCATGACTCTGACATGAAGGCATAACACTGATGTTGGAGTGATTGCTGGCTGGGCTAAATGTAACGATGTAACAACTAGCATGTACTAAGACCCATTGGTTGAGGATGCACTGGTTTGTCCCGTCCCCTTTGACAACCACCTCTGGGAAAAATACCGAAACCAAATACACCTGAGTTTCAAACTACTACACCACCCGCCCGCGCCCTGGAGAAAAGCCAGTAAAAGGGTATTCATATTCCCTTGGTGCGCGCGCGGTATTATAAAAAAAAAATAAATAAAAATATTGCTCGCTGTTTTAAACCATGTGAAGCTATAGTTTTCTTATGCAATCTGAAGATCTATCTACAAAATCATCGAGAGAACAATAATTGAGGTTCCAATGTATATGTAGATACTAACCGCCTCTAGTGGCTTCTACTTGCGAATCTAAAAACTGCTGTGGTATCGTAGAGACCGATTTTCAAAGAGAGGTCTCTTCCAATTCGAAATTATTGGCAACATTCTTTCAAGTCAAAAGGTCATAGGAAGAAATCATATTATTTTTTTGCGGCCCTTTTCTGGTAATGCAAATTCCTCGTGAAAGCCCAACGACCGACTGGGAAGAATTTATTTAAATTTTGCTTGCTTTGTATTTTATCTAACTCTAGGTACCTCCTGCTCCAGCTGTTTCCGGTATGGCTCTATTCTCAATGACGATTCCTTCCTACATTACCCATTCAGGAGAAACCATTTACTTTGCATTTACCCATAATATTTGTTTATAGGCCCGTTTCAGGAGTGAATTAGTTTTTTACAGTTGCAAATGCACTAAAAAAAAAACAGAATATCCTTTTACAAAGCGCGGGACAAGACCCCGTTCTCTTTGTGAGGATGTCCTATTCTGCTACGGCTTGGTAAATCTTTATTGACTGCAGATGGTTGTAAATTGTAAGGTTGCCTCGGCATTATTTTTTTTCTTCTCGTCCTACTCCTGATTATAAGATACGGTTATGCTTTGATAGTGCAAATACAAGTCTGACTATGCAAAGGACATTATGAATTAATGGGCTCTTCGGTACCGTACGAATATGTTGGCTGTTCGCCCTTTGCCATTTGCCATTTGCGCGGCGATAAGGGTATCCTTTTGAGGTTCTCAATAAATGAGCAGAAGCAATCATTAATCAGAACTAGAGTGCTATTACCCTCCACAGTGTAATGTCGTGTTTCTACCGGTTGTTGTGGAGGGTATTTTTTTTTTTTTTTCCAATTTTGCTCCTTTTGTGTTGCAGAAGTTTTGGTACACTTCCTGTGTATTCAGAATACGTAGAGAGTCTATACTTATGATTGAGGTTTACTAGGAGTCTTTGGTCCTTTGATGTGTGTCTGTGTGCAACGAAGTGCATGCTTGGGAATTCATGGACATGGAAGATATGCAGCACAGTAATGGGATGTTAATAGCTTTGGCCGGACTGCACTGATTTAATGCAACTGCATTTGATGATTTAATGACTTCGATGTGGTAAATAATTGCTTATATTGTGTGTATGTCGGGTGTGGGATTTGAGAGTTTGAGGGGCAAAATATGCTTACTACTACTGGCTTGGGTAGTTAAGGTAGATGCAAATTTTCAGGACATTTGTAGCTTGACTGGTTTGCTTATGTCGACTTCATAATTCATTTTTATTGTAACACTTGTAACTGTCATAGAACAAGATTTAAAACCTTTTGATGAAAGCAACGACTATAAGTCCTTTTCAAGGAATTAAGTAAAGTTGGGCCGGTTGAAATTTCCCCAAACCATAGAATGGTGTTGGGCATTTGCACAAACAAAGCTCTTTGCCATCTAGCCCAGAACTCGAAATCATAAGTTCTGGTGATGCAACAATATTTATAAGGTACTGTCACGACTAAGGAATTTTCGCCTTCAGCAGAAGTTCTGGCTCATCTCATAGTGAGAAAAGAAGTATGTATGGAGTAGCACTTTATTCAAATGGTCACCCTTGGCAGTGCTTCAAACGGTCGGTCCAACTTTAAATGACTCGGTCCAATGTGTGCGGTGTTATTCCGCAAAAGAGCGTCGAAATTTTGGCTCGAGCTCATACAAAGTGGTTAGCGTAGACTAAGGACTTGACGTAGCCCCAGAGAAAATAATCGAGTGGTGTCAAATCGCATGAGCGCAGCTGCTAATTGATGAATGCTCGCCGTGAGCCAAAATAGTCGCCAAATTTCTCCTTCATGACGTCGAGAGTTGCGCCGCTTGTATGCCCGCCTTGGTAAAAGCATAGCTCGGATATATCTATGTTGTCGAGATTTGATCACAGAAAGTCGGCTAATATCGCTCTATACCTGTAACGGCATCTCCTTTCTCGTTAAATAAAAATGCCATAAATAAACATCAATCTGTCAATCTTTGTGGATGCATTGGCCGAAGACATGTGGATTGTGTTCGCTTCGAAAATGGCAATTTTGCTTGTTGACATATCCGCTGAGTAAAACTCTATTGTAGTACGGCTTCAATTTTTGCGTTAGCACAAAATTATGTGGATGTGGGCCCAAATCTTACTGCAAAGCAAGCGATGTCCAATTCAGCTGATCGGCACAGAACCAACATTTTTGGGTCTTTGGATATTCGCCGCTACGGCGGCTATGTTAACTTCATTTCGCACTAATCTCTCTCTAGTTGGTGGCTTAAGATCTTAAAGAGTGTACTCACGCTCAAATTTTTCCACGATTCCACGAATTGCCTTCACACTAAAGCCATGATGACGACTGACCTTACGACGAAATTCACATTGCGTATTTACAACTGAGCCGGCTAGCGTAAAACAATAAATTATAAAATGGCAAACCTTACTGAATATTTTGACGGCTGGATATCATTGGTTGCTTTGACAGCGGCTGAAATATAACAATTGAAAAAACTATCATTGCTATCTGATCACCCTAGACACTTACCATCCCAGTTTGGACAGTGACGGAAGTGGAAGAAAATGCTGTCGGATGCTTCGAGAGAAAAGCTTTACAGATAAATGTTGGTGCCATTTATATCAATGGAGATGCTCTCTATGATTTTGATGATCTCGCCAGAAAACAAAGTTTCACCAGTCAATGGAACACACTATGCTTTAAGCCGAGCAAAGAATAGCCGCATCAGTTTTTAAATCTTGCCATGCTACTATAACATTCAGCTGGAAATGCTCAATGTTGACAGTTTTCTAATAGCCAATTGTAGCTACTGAGCTGTAGGTATTACAAACAAAATCTTGATATATTCATATCGATAACCAAATCCTCTTTTTCGTTCATAGTATTGGGATCAACCTTGCGACGCTCAACTGTTACTTTTATTTTACCTCCAAGTGATAACCATCGTGTACTGGATATTGTCCATCCGGACTCGACTTGCTTAATTTATAAGCGCGAGTGTAGAACAAAAGACAAAAATAGCAGCACTGTAAACACCATAGCGGCCGAATTTCTTAGACAGAGTCAACGGTGGCGCCACAACTTCAAACGGAAGCAAAAAACTAACTTTATCTGGACTATTTCGGCATTTTTGGAGTTCAGGCCGATAAAGATACCAAGAATAAGTCGGATTCTTGGAAAAGAGATGGTGGCGGATAAACTCTTATTGTGCTCCGAAGTGGGTTACTGACACCAGTTTAACCGACCTTTCGTCGTGGTTGTTCTCGTGAACTTCAATGTTAAAATCGGTAATAAAAACATTTTCGGCGGACTTCTCGCAAAGCACAGCCCCACGATACGACAACAGATAACGGCTTCCGGCTAATTGATTTTACAGCAGCTCGTAATACGTTGACAAGTAGCACTAGGTTTCAAAGACTACGAATCCACACAGCAATCTGGCGCACTATAGATGGTGGAACCCCCACCCAAATTGACAACGTCGACTCTGACCAGATCCTTGTTGCAGCTAAATCCAGAGTTCAACTATCTAATAAGAAGAAGCCGAGAATCCCCCATAAAACAACATTCAGCATTCTAAGCCTTAACACGACTGGAGTAACCAGAGCATACAAAGAGAGACTGACGTAAGAGTGTGAGACTCTGCCATGCGTTTACCGTCAATAACAATCTGTGGAATAAGTATCGTGACATGGTCAAAGAGGCAATCGAAATTGTCGTAAATCACAAGCCACCAACGGAAAGGTATGATAATGAGTGTGTACGGTGAAAAAAGTGTCAGAAAATGCACACCTGCAAACGCTGAAGTACCAAACAAAGTAAAAAAAATAACAAGCCCGCTGGTTTTGATGGTCTACAATACCTTCGGAGCTTTTCACATTATGAACCAGATATAAGTGGATGAAGATATGTCCGAGTACTGGACAGTCAGCTCTATATGCCCCATAGGCACCGTCTTTGGACAATTAATTCCAGTTGTGCTTTCCAAGATTATAATGGTCGAGTTTCACTTATAAGCCCTGTCTTAGGTGAGGTCCCCTCAACGGACGTATTTTTTTCATCATTTTGTATGATACAAATCATTTTCTGACATCAAAAACATCAGTGAGCTTCCTTCAAACAGGGGTCAGCCATTATACAACTCGAATCGACAAAAGGGTGATGTGCATCGATTTAAGCTTTGTAGGATTTCTAAAGAATCTACCGTAGTGTAAATGTTTGGGCAATTGCTGAATTAAACTGCTTAAAACCACACTATTAGTTGCCAATCATACAAAATTATGGGAATGACTTGGTGAATGTCCTTACCAAGTAATATCCTGCTGCCTTGAAAAGCTCGGCATGAAAGCCGTCTTGATATTCAAAAGTCATCCTAACTATTGATGTTTTTGTTTCATCGACCAAGTTGAATGGTTCATCCTGCCTTTAAAACAGAATCTACTACTTCGTTTCTGGCAAACACCATCAGATCTTCCTCAAAACTAATAGATCTCAAAAGTTGCAGGGTTTTCTTCTGAAAAAAAAAAAACCAAGGAACTTACGATGATAGATTAGTAAAAAAGGAAGAATTGTGCACGTTGGTTACGTGATCATTGAACCTTACATACTCGTAGTTTTTTTAATGGCAACAAAGTTTCAGAGACTGACTACCTACGATGGTGAAAAGTGGAAGTCAAACTTCCTAAAAACACGATGCCTGACTCGAACTGCAACCAACTTCAGACTGCTATAATTTCCAACCGTTCATGACAGTGAGCTCAAATTTTGACAAATGACAGATAATTTTAATATTTACAAGCCTTTGAAACGATTTGCGTCTCAGTTTTGTTGAAAAATTTTTATCCGCGATGGAATTCAAACTTGATAGTGTGACTGCTTTATATTTGGCTGGAAAACCACAAGAAGCAATCGTTAGTGCCCTCCAGCACCTCAACGTGAATAAATCATTTGTGTTTCGAGCTCGTTACCGTGATACTGGCAGCGTTGAAAAACGCCATGGAGGTGGTCATACAAAAACAGCAACATCGACAGAAATGGTTCGGAAAGTGAATACTCGAATTGAGCGACATCCGCGTCGAAATGGAAGAAAAATGGCTCGGATGCAGCACATACTGAAAAATGAGCCATTGAAGTACCAATAAGCACACGATCTTACACCGCAACAGAAAAAAGTTAGAGTCGAAAGAGCGAAGGAGCTGCTACACTTGCACGAAAGTGGTGAGTTGCCGAATTTGGTTTTTTCCGATGAGTCACCATTTGTTATCGAGCAATATTTCAACTAACAAAATGACCGAGTTTACTTGCCAGATAGGTCCTACGAAAATTTACACCTTCGGACGACCACCAGAAAACAGGCAGCACCGATGGTGATGGTTTGGGCCGCCATAACCGCCAATGGTCGCTCTCCTCTAGTATATTTGAACCGTAACGTCAAAAATAATTCGATCGTACACCGTGAAACTGTCTTAGAGGCAGTATTGAAGCCTTGGGCAAATAATCATTTCAGTCGGAGACCGTGGACATTTCAACAAGACTCGGCACCGTCTCACAAAGCGCGAGTCAAACAAGATTGGTTAAAAAACAACGTTCCACATTTCATTTCTTCGACACAATGGATTACAAATTCTCCGGATGCAAATCTCTGTCTGGGGTATTTCGAAGGCGAAGGTTTGCACTAAAAAATACCAAAGTTTGGACCACCTCAAGCAAGCACTTCGCTGGGAATGAGCCAAAATACCGCAGAGCCACTTGTGTGCAGATTGCGATGCTTTCTTCGCTCGTCTCAGTTCCATTATTCGAGCCAAAAGTGGACATATTGAAAACTACTGATACAATTTGAAAATTGATATATTTTTCAACATTTTTTGCTTTGGCACAATAAAATTTATCAAAAAATAAAAAAGTTATAGCATTTTAAAAAGTTGCAGATCGAGTCAGGCAGGGTGTAGTCTTGTGTTTACCATATTTTTTACGGACAAGGCCAGATTGACTCCGTACAAAAAAGGGCTAGAAACGAAGGAGATTGACAAGGCAATGAGTTTTATAAAACTTGTAAGTTCTGCGAACAACAAACAGAAACAATGATATCATCTGAAGAAAAAACAAAAAGGAAAAATTTCATCGATGTGAGCTTGTCACTAGAACCACTTTCAGCATAAGCCTTAGTTCGACCGGCATGAAGTGCACAAACAAAAAATTTTCACCAAATTTATTCTGAAAAATGTTTTTTCACTTGTCCATTAGTTGCTAGACGCATTCAAAATACTATGAACTCCTCATTTGTATTGGTCATTCGTTTTCCATCGAGCATAAGTGTCTATAACATGTAATAAATCCCCCCAACTCCGTAGATACTTATTTCGTAATCAAAGGATTAGTTGGCTTTGCCGCAACATATCCGCAATTGACAAAATTAAATCAACATCAATTAATAATTCCTGCGATTAAATTAAATTGCTTGGAATGTTATTAGTTTTTCAAAAAACAAAAAAAAATAAACAAAAAAGCAGAAACGACAACACATATATCGTACTGTACCGCACAGTTCGAGCCGCTTCTATTTTACGGTCTCATACCAGACCAATCCTAATTCAATCAACTTCAGGACAATTGCATCACCGAAATGTGATAAATCTAATTCACCCAACCATGATTAGAGTCGCATTGTCCACGGTAATGACCCCGCGGCTTTTTACCATTCATGCGCTATTCATGGATGGCTCTGTGTGCCTATAGGGTGGGCAAAATCCAATGTCCAATAACCAGTGGATACATATTGTTATTCACATTGTAATCCCATTTAATACACCTCTTCGCATATCCTTTGATCCAGTTTTTGTTTTTGGGCTTGAAAATCGCGCAAATTGCCCGAGTAATTCACGTCTCCTGACATACAAATTTAAGCGCTGCTGCCAAGCCGACCTCAATCCGGCTGGGGGGTCATTTAATATAAGCGCACCGCTAATTCTGGGTTCCGAAATTTAAATTTATTTTACCAGTAATTTTATTTTGATGAAATTGTTTCTCATAATTTGATTTGAGCGGCCACGCCCAAATAAATTTATCGCCTAGCAAATGCAAATGCAATCGGGTATCTACAATAGTTTGACCCCAGTACACCATCCAGTTTTCCTATATCGAAGTATCTGTAAATAGGTGAACCTTAGTCATTATAAGCTGCAGAAGTTAATTTCAATTAATCGAAATATTTATGAATGTATTGCAAATCTGGCAGGATTAGGATGGGATTTCATGAAAATGTATCCTCTGGGATATATGCATTCGCATATACTCTTATTGTAGACATTTTAGGGTATTAAGTTGTGGAACAATTCAATATGCAATGGGATGTTGTTGAAACCTGGAAATTTGTATAATTGGAAGTGGTATCCTCAATAACCCATTGAAATGCAAACTAATGATCGACGGTATGCAGGTGGTAGGTATTAGCTGGACATTAATTAGGATTATTGCAACATGCAGCCGATATACGAGTACACGCAGTTGCCGAAAAGAGAATTTCTTGAGATTTTTTCTTTTAGACATCTTACAGATAATCCGAATTAGATAGTAATTGTTATTGATAGGTTCAAGATGAATAGATCCGAGTCCGACTATAAAACATTCTACCAGGCTCAGCGATTATCTCTATCAGGGAATGGGGTATCTTTAAGGTACGCAAACAATTCCTGACCTACCTGATTTCCGAAATTCTTTTTATCCAACGGATGCAATTAAAAAAGAGCAACATCGAGTTTTACGACTAAGAAAAGACTTACCATGTCTTAGGGTACAGCCGACGGTGGGCTTCATGGTAAGCCGATAACCATTCGCAACATATCTATCTCTATCTTCGTTAGACCAATAGTGATGAAAAGCGATAGAGAAACGTAAGGTAAGATACATTACTTCGGTGTTAGAGTTTGCCAATTGGCTGTGCAATACTGGCACGACTTCTGAGTTTTATCGAACAGTTTAGAATCTTATCTTTAAGGGCAGGGAGGGCTTAAGAGCACATGCCTGATTATAGGCATTGAACTCTAATTTTTGGAAGCAAAATCACCCATTATAAACAGTGAATCCAGATCTTCCCGTCTGTGGACGTAGTCCTCCTTAAATCTTAGTTTGAAAATGGCACAGAATGAGCGAATATTTTAAGTTTTCGTGAAGTTCCCTTACTAAGCCAAGGGAAAGAAAAATTTTCGGTCAAAAAAAATCTATCCTCTCTACAACGAAGGAACTTTTTCAGAATCCGGAAAGTAGAAATGGTTCGCTGTTTTGCTATTCTGGCGGATTTGATATCAAGGATAAGTCACGCTCTGGTCGTCCAATCTCCCAAAAGCTGGTAAAATTCTTGAACTAATCGATCAAAATAGGCATATCAGCAATACTATATATACATATATTGTTATGGAGCTAGGAATTGGTCATAAAACTATCTTGGACTATTTACAGAAAGTTGAATACAGAATGGAGCTCAATGTATGATGCACAGAGTTAACATCTGCCATACGTTGTTGAAACGCAATGAAATCGTGCCAATTCTTAAACGAACAGTGATGAACAATGGATCACATAAGACAGAACGTCTCTAGGGTTTTACGTGTACACCTGTTATAGTACGACAAGACTGGTAAGCGCTCAACGTCATTTAACTGATACCAATTTGGAACCTGTAACGAAGACATTAACCGCTTTCATACGGTAAATAAAAGTTCATGGTCAAGTCCGGAAACCTTGGACGCCACAGAATAGTTCCATACCGCCCCATCCACAAATTTTTATACTCGCGATCAAACCACACTCTAACTGCACGGCCATAGTACGCGGGGCGCCATCCTGCTGGTACTCAATGGCTGTTCTTCAATGCAGTCGAATGTTACCTAAGAGATTTGATAGTTTGTTTCACAGAAATTCCACGTAGAGATTCCATTTAAGCTTGGAGGAAACCGATAGAGTCCCATTAGCATGTTGTGTACCCAATACGTCTGCCTACATATAAGCGTTGTAATTATGCTGAAATGCTCTGTGTTTCATGCAGTGTGGTTTGCTTTTTCTCTGTAAATTGTGGAAATAAATTATTAGATTCCTGATGAGTTGGGACTTATCTATCCGTTGAATCCAGCTGTCTTCTGCAATGTGTCTTTCCAGAATGTAAATGCAGAATTACAAAGCCTCTCTAAGTCCCTCGGCTGTAGAGACATTACAACATTTATGCTGGTATGGATGCCTTCTGAGTGAAAAATTATCCAGATAATGTCTGTTTCTAACGTCTCACTTAACCTGGAAAATGTTTGAATAAATGTCCTGCTACGATATTTTGAGCAGATATTCGAATCTCGCTCGTTGGCAGAAAAAATAGACATGTCTGTATGAAAAGTTCATCACATTCGTTTTAGGGCATTATTTCCTTTAAAATATTTAACGTAGTCATAATTGTGAGCACAACTATACCATATATCATAATCTTGAACAATATTAGCTTCCATAGAAATCAAAACCAGACAGTGTAAGGCTTTGCTTTAAGCATCTGCATCTCTGAGGAGATGCATTTCCGACCCATACGATTTTTTTCTCAAAATATGTCCAGGAAACTCACCTTAATGGCTTTGATACATTATTCGGAAAACCCTGTAGGTATACCAAAAAAAAAAAAAAAAAATCGGTCCAAGAACGGAGCCCTGTAGAATTCAATTTTTATTTCAGATCACTCACTTGTTTTCCGTTTGTGAGATAAGATTGAAACATTTAAGTGAATTTATGCTGAATCCTGCTTTGTTTGTTATAATCAACAGTATCAAAAGCTTCGGTTTTAAATACTAACAATAAGAGCAGCTGCTAAATTCTTGCTGTTAATATTGGGTCATATAAAAAGTCTCCGCGGTTTTTTGTCAATAGATGGTGTTGGTATCCATTTATCAGGAAAAACTTATCTGATTGTGTCAAACGAACACGTGTTTGAAAGGTGACATGTCAGGCTACATTTTTTGTGAAGACAGCTATGTAATTCATGTTAAAAGTTATATTGATTTGAATATTAGTGAAATATCTGAAGAACTACGCTATGTATTGCTTTTTTACTATAAAAAGGGAAAAACGCTGCAAAACTATACCGAAAAAATTGTGCAGCTTACGGTGAGAATGCTGTGAGTGAACGCCAGACCCAGGACTGATTTTTCTATTCCGTTCCGGAAATTTCGATGTAAAAGATACACCTCGCACTCCTCGGCCTGTCACTGAAAAAGTCGATGCAATTTTACAACTGATGGAGCTGGACCTTCACGGAAGATGTCTGGAGAAGCGGAGGCACTAAACATCAACCGTATGAGAGTTTGGAATCATCTGAAACGAGTAGGCTACTCAAAGAAGCTCGAAATTTGGATGCCGCATGAATTAACGCAAAGAAATTTAATTGACCGAATAGCAATCAGTTAAACGCTGCTGACACGTAACGAAATTACGGTCGATGAAAAATGAATTAAATATGAGAATATCCAACGCAAGCGATCATGGTCAAAGGCCGGTGACCGACCACAAGCGACTTTAAAGCCTGGATTGACGGCAAACAAGGTTATGTTGAGTGTTTGGTGGGATTGGAAAGGAATTTTCTATTATGCGCTGCTTGAACGTGGCGAAACGGTCAATTCGGTCCTCTACTTTGCACAGATTCCAACAGAAAAGGGGTTGTTTTCCATCATGACAATGCTAAGCCACACACATCTTTTATGATGGGAAGTTTTGATACATCCACCGTTTAGCCCAGATCTTGCAACTTCTGATTACTATTTGTTTTGGTCTTTGCAAAACCCTCTTGATGGTAAACATTTGGCCGACCGAGAAGCCGCTGAAAATCACTTGGCCAAGTTTTTCGCTGATAAACCACAGAAGTTCTGCACCGATGGAACTATGAAGGAAAATGGCAAGAGGTCATAGATAATTATGGCCAATACGTACTTGATTAAAATTGATTTTGAATAAAGAAAATTTGTTGTACCAAACATACGCGGAGACTTTTTATATGACCCAATATTTCATATATCCTGTTGCGAAAGCTTGGGAGGACATCTTCGGCTAATCTACGAGCTCTGAGTTTAATTTGGTGGGGTCTGATGCCTGCATTTATTTTATTCAATACAAGCTTAATCTAACTTTAAATCTACGACGCAAAAACTAACAAAGAATAACAGTTAGCAACCAAGAAAATATTTGGGGAGATCCAGTCTGAGGCGAGAAGTACTTAGGTTAAAATATAAAACGGGAAGTTTTGATGCGACCTTATGGATCTTGCGGGGGATTGGTTGGATTGTACTACGGTAGAGACGAGGACATCGTAAATTATGAAGGCTAGAGGAATTGTATAAGAAGGCGCAATCCACAGAGATAGAGTGCAGTCGATGAATGAAGAGAATGTCAGCTTCATCTGTGTGTTTTGCGATGGTATTCTTTTTAAGAAGTTTGAAGCGGTCACGATAAGGAGGTAAGATAAAGTAGTCACTCCAGGGTAGTCCTCGATGAGTCAGGATATATGGACTCGCTAAAACTACACTTTTTGGCATATTCAAGAAGGGACCGGACAAGAATAATATAAAGTGACCTTGTCACAAAGGAGTTGCAAAATTCTCTGGACCATTGCTTGATAAACCCAATTGATGAGTTAACTTTAAGGATGTTTTTCATCAAGAAGAGAACTAAAGTTGAACTCTCTATTGTATAATATTCCTAGAACCTATGAGTAGAAGTGGAGTTTGATTGGCGTAACGTAAAAGATTGACATTTGAAAACATTAGACTTGAGCAATTTTGTAGATACCAAGTGGAAAACCTATCGAGGTCTTCTGGAAGGAGAAAAGGATTTGGGGTGAGGAAATAGTTTTCAAGAACTTAGTGTCATCGGCGTAAATCCTCTCAAGATCGTTCAAAATTAAAATGAAAAGAAGGGGACCTAAATGGCTACCTTGTGGGACACCAGAAGTGGTTAAGAACGGGGTTGAGAAGGTTGACCTAAAACGAACGAATTTCATAATATGGCGTTAAAGCCGAGGGAAGACAATTTGAAAAAGGATCATTTCGTTGCCATTTTCTAGGCGCAATGGATACCTTTCAGCAATCCGTTTTGACTGAGTGTAAGGGTACTTACCTTATGATGTTTGCATACGGCTAAGGCTCATCTCACTATAGCGAAAATGAATTGTGTTGACACGTTGACTTTTCTCGCTGGTACTTTCATTTGGTGTTAGCAGCTTAACAAAATGTATCTTTTTCAACATCGTATATTTATTTGTTGTCTGTTTTGCATCGAAGTTAAGACTTCTCTCCTTGTGTCTTTGGAGAGGAAATTTTTTTTTCGATATTATTCGGATTGTTATGAGTTATTTTCAAAAGAAGAAGATTAGTTGACAGTATCATTCAGAACAGCTGTCCCACATAGACTAAAAACTAGGCTACCGTCGTCATTTCATTTTTCAAACGAAATTCAATTTCATTTCAGATTTGCGATATCTTTTCCATGCAACTTTTATAATAATATTTCTAAATAAAATTAAGAGAGCTTAAATTACTTGTTGCGATTTAATCTTTCAATTAACGCCAATCCTAAGGTCATTTTTGATATAAGCACGCCCTGTTTCTGGGTTAAACATCCCAAATGCTTTCGACGAATCAATGAGCATTCAATTATACTTGAGTAAGGACCTAATTCTTCATAGAATTTGTTTTATTTCATTTAAATGAATTAGTACATAAGATACTGTGGCAAACGATAGTAAATATTTCATCAAGTTTGACCGCGAAATTGATTTGTAAAAGCCAACCCACGTAATTATCGATTGCTATTGTGGTTTGGTAGCCCTTACAACTGGGGCGGCACTGTTCATTCTTGTTGAAATTCATATTCAAGTAAATTTTTAATGTAATTTAATTATTCAACCTCGATGATGTGAAGATTACAGCAAATTTAATTCAATTATCTTGTCACAATATAGACTTGCATATAGTCTGTGGCAAGTCTGTTGCCCTTTATCACTCATCACAATGTCGATCATACCCTTTAAAATTTTATTTTTTAATAAAAAAAAAATCTTCAACCCTGTCTGACTGACTTAAACCACTTTCGTAGGTGCCTTTCCAAGGAAGGTAGTACAAAAAAAAAAAATTCTCTCAATTATTAGCGCTGCTACTGCGTGGTTACATACCATAAACGTTGATGTTGAAAAATAAAAAGCCAAACGGACAACTGAACTCTTATATCCTCGTCATATTTCACAGTAACAACCATATTAAGGCAAAGGATATCGTTCCCTTAACATTTTATCGCTGGCCCACAAAGTACTGCAATTTAATCAGACCAAAGCCATAAACGCAGTGTAATTCGTGTTTTATGCTCAACAACCTTCAAACCTCCCATCAGTACCCAACGTCATCACCACTACCGCTACGCCCTTCACCTACTCCTCGAACTTAGATGTGAAGTTATCCCAGTTATTTATAGTTTGTGCCCTTATCATGCCAACTTGCAAAATCCTCCAAGAGGAAACGAAGTTTGTTTCTTCTTCAAGGATTCCAACCCTTCTAACCAACCGAAGCCAAAGCCGATGGAGCAAGGAGTAAGCATAAATAATTCATCCCTTTAAATGGTAACGCAAGAAGATGGCTTTAATTCGTTTTTATACCAAATACTCCGTACCAACTACGGATACGGATACTTGGAAACTATTGTTGCGCTCCTATTCGTAGTTGTACGAGTAGTCTCGGAATTGCGGCAAAAGACGACGACTAAGTAACAATCAATAAAGAATCAACAGAAAACGCAACATAAAAGAAACAACAAAACACGATACAAAGCCACTAAAAAAAAAAAAAAATGCTCGAAGAATGTGAGGAGTTTGGTTTGGAATTGAACCTACAACACATACACACATAAATCCTTATGCTCCCTCGTAAGAAATCCAACAAATTGCTGACCTTCAGTGTCGGCGCGAGATTACATACTTGTACGAGTATCTACAGAGGGTTTAAGAATAAATAGGGTGCCACAACAAGAAAATATACAAAATTCAAAATAAAAAATACTCGGTCAATAACTTGGGGTCATGGCTTGGAATACCACGCCCGAAAGTGATACTTCAAATCGACCAACTGGAACCGGACTTTTGGGTCGATTTTTTTGTTTCGTCCTTGATGTAAGATAAGATTTTAGGATGGGGATTTTCGGGGTTCAATAAGTGACCTCTACAAATTGAAAGGGAATTCGTTTCCATATTGAAAGAACTAGTGGCTTTCAACAGGACAATATTGAGATTGACATTGATGTATGTGCATGTATGTTAGCTGCATGTTTTTTTACGAATTTTTTCACAAAGTCTTTGAATTTAATTGCCTTAGAGTCACTTTGTAAAAATCAAATAAAACAAAAACTGAGCTCAAAAGATCAAAAATAAGTTTGGCAGACTTAAAGCAGTAGGCACACATAAAGACTTTGCCAAGCAAATTAGTCACTTCACAAAAAAGGGGTGATTCATCGTAAGGTTTGATTTTCAATAAGCTTTTTTTGACAGATTACGCGTGACTCCTATCAAACTGCTTTATCATTTTTGTTCAATATTGTTTGGCAAGTCATCACAAAAAGACTCATACCACAACAGCGTCTCCAAATTATTCAGCTGTATTAAGAAAATCAGCGTTCTCTGAGAAATGTTTTTTTGTGCGATTCAAGGAACTTACCTGCTGAAACCACTACTGTCAATACCATTCGAAAATTCGAGTCTTAGTTTACATTAGTGGATGATACTCGACAAGTAGTGAAAGAGTAGTGAAGAGACTATAGCAGCTGTAGTTGAGAGTGCACGCGAAGACCGTGATGAATCGATTCGCCGTTGTTCTCAGCATCTTGGCTTGGCGTATTCGACAACTTGGCGTATTTTACGTGACGATCTCGGCCCAAAAGTATACAAAATTCAACTTGTGCAGGAATTGAAGCCAGACGACTTGAATTTGCGTCATATTTTCAGTGAATGGGCTCTGGCAAAACTCAATGAAAATCCGGTGTTTTATCGTGAAACTTTATTCTGTGATGAAGAACATTTCTGGCTCAATGGATACGTTAATAAACAAAATTGCCGTATCTAGGCTGATGAGCAATCCAAAGAGTATCAAGAGCTACCATTACATTTATTAAAAACAACGGTATGGTGTAGTTTATGGGCTGGTGGAATCATTGGTCCATATTTCTTAAAAAAATGATGCAAATCAGGATATTACCGTCAATGGTAACCATTATCGCTCCATGTTAATGTACTATGTGCTTCCTGAAATTTAAACACATGGTTTCAGTGAGCTCTGGTTTCAATAAAACGGCATTACGAGCCATACAGTGCGGAAATAATGGACTTGTTGAGAAATCATTTTGGTGATTTAATTTCACTTATTGCTACGGTAAATTGGCCACCTAGATCATGCGATATCTCACCTTTGGACTATTTTCTCTGGATATATGTAAAGTTTTAGGTCTTCAGGACGCTTTGGAAGCCAACATTTCTCGTGTTATCCGCGAGATACCAGTCGCTATGTTAGAACGAGTCTCCCAAAATTGAACCTTCTGAATGGACCACCTCAGACGTAATCGTGGCCAGTATTTACGTGATATCATTTTCAAAAAGTAAATGCCATGAAATGTTCTTTTAACCGATAATAAAAAATTTAAGTTCACTTTCAAATTTATGTGTTTTATTTTACGATTATATTATAAATCAAACCTCACGATGAATCACCCTATAGATGAATTCTGCCCTGGCCAGAATTTTCCATAGAATCTACAACTTATTGATTCGACAGACCCGGAAAATTCTTTCGAATTGTATTGTATTGGAACTTTCTAGGGAGATCGACTATTCTATGGTGCGTTCTCTAGCTAGTACTACAATGTTGCTGCAAAAGACCTTACCGATTTTTATGTCTCACCAGGGTGGATGACTTCCGGTAATTTGTCCAACTAACCGAAATGGAGTAATTAAATATCCAGATCCTACTAAAAATCATTTGATTTTCTGACCTTTTCTAATTGTTTTTCCAAATGCTCATATCTTCTCAAACTCACATGCGTAGTCCCTAAGATATTTGAGCTCAGAACCTATCGTTGTCTGATTTTTGTGGTTTAATTGAGACATGTGACATTGTGTTTGTTCAGGGATGAAGTAGCGACCCATTTTTACATTGGCTTTGAGTTCATTTCGGAGCAGCACTTCTCCCTCAGTCTAGCAAAGAAACATGTGACGTTACAACATGACAGCCAGACTGAAATTGAAATGTATTCATGGGAATTCGAGATCCCACTCCAACATTTTTTATATACTGTGTGGGCCCATGTGGAAAAATAACTTCTTGACAAGAGTCTTACATGAATGCACTTGGGAAAGAGTGAAACCCTGTTGGCGGCGTGACATTTTGTTTATGACTCACCCTTTTCGACTTGTCGTCACGTATTTGTCTAAATATGTTTGACGTTGCTTGTTGTTCTATTTCCTTTTCCAATATCGCTGTTTTAAATTGAACATTTTATTGTCGATACCTGAGATGACAATAATATTTCATTCCTCTATCTTTTTTATTATATTTATATTACATCTGAATTAGATACTTTACTGCTGGGCTGATAACTCCAGGATTATGTTTTCAATATTGTAGGATATACATATGTGCGCTACAGTAAGAATTCAATAGACTCAATAGAAGTAGTAAATTCGTCATGCACTAATTAAACAGGGTTCCCTAGGAGCCTTTCTCACGAAGCATATAGATATGTTTTGTATCCTTTCCGACTGCGTATAAAAAAGAAAAAAAAAAATGATATAAAGCTCAAGCCCAAATCACCTTTAATTCTCTTCTAGACTATACAACACCTTAACATAAGGTTCCAATCAAAAGAAAACACCTCAATTGCGTTTAATCGATTTCGTTATCCTCAATCGGTCAAGGTAACATCTATACCAATTGTAGTTGTGTCCAATTATTTGAAGACATTTCAAATGTTGTTCCACTTATTGTTCTTCATTGTTGTAACACTTGAACAACTCGTAAAAAGAAATGGAAATGTGACACTCGACTATGGCAAGGACACTAAGAATGAATGGAGACCACTAGGACTTTGACTAGGACTACGAGACTCCGAGTACATAACAACTGCGGTCGCCTATTCCATCCGACAGTAATTAATTTACCCCACCTACACGTTCATATCCAAAGGATGTGTTAATAGCAGTTGCGTTTATGGTTAAAGTGTTATGTCCACAGAAATTTGTCGCAAAATAAATATAAACAAACATACGCATACGTGTGTGTCTGTAAGATTTGGCGCAAACAATTGCCGTGATATGAACGTCAAGTTTCTTTGAAGAGTTCCTTGTGTCGCCGTTAGATTTATTAATCCAAGTTCGAAGCCAGTTCGAGACTGGAACTCGGAGCTAACGATTTATGATTGCGCGTTATTTTTTGTTTTCTTCTTTTTTTGCCTGTTTATTTGGGATTTCACGAAAACTTGACGAATATGTTACTTGTACTTATGAGCCGTTGATTGGCCTCAGGTCAAAGTTATGTTTGTTTTCTTAACCCAGAGAGGTAGCAAAACACAAAGCACTGCGTAGTTAGTGGTTTTTAAGAATGTTTACTTCCTTGGGTTGTTCTATGTTCATGAATGATTCATCACAATTGATTCAAGGAAAATGTTAAGCACATCACTAACAAAGTGAACTCAAAGTAAATTCAATTGGTAACATCGAAATACAAGGAACTGCTTGAAGCCAAAACTAAGGGTTGGCAATCGCATCCAGCAAGTTAACTAAATGTGGTCCTAAATTGACGAAAAATTTTAAATTTTTTGGGTAACTGACTGTACTATGAAACCAAATGTCAGTGCAAAAATATTAATTTTATTCAAATTTGAATGTCCGCAATATTAATAAATTTTAAGTAATAAACAAAAATACCTATAACTTTTCTATACGTTATGATCGCTTCATCTTTTTTTTCAAATAATTCCCAAAATTTATTTTTAGGGTAAAAGCAAGGGATGAAATTAATTATGATGAATACCTCCCCAACATGTTAATCTATATTGCAATGTGGATTGTACCTAAGCATAGTACACAGTCTCTTAGAGAAACTTGGAGCGAACAGGCCTAGGTCGGTAAATAATTTGGGTGGTCGATAAAATGTACCTTTTTTTAGAACGGATATATGCGTATTACAATCAATTTTGTTGTCAGTCAGAACTGAAAGACTTCGCATGCGAGCTTTGCCATAGTGTGGAACTTGACCCACCCACCAAAAACACCTGGAAAAAGCATCGTGTTCCCATCCATCGCACCAAATCAGCAACATGTTTTTAATATTTGTAAATCTATGTTAAAAGAAACTAACCTTAGTCTGTACCTTAACATTGCGTGTCGAATATTGGTCTCTAATTCGACCAAAGTGGTTGGCTTGTTTGAGTAGATTAAGTACTCTACGTAGCCCCGGAGAAAATAATCGAGTGGTTTCCAATCGCCCGGATGCGCTCGCCATGAGATGAGGCCATTATCAAATTTCTCCCTAACAACATGTAGCGCTATCATGTTGGAACCATAGCTCGGATATATCGATGTTATTGAGCTTTGACGACAGAAAGTCGTCACCTGAGGCCATTGAAGATAACGATGCCTCTTTCCTCATTTCAAAAGAAATAAGGTCCAATGATGCCGATCAGTCAATCTTTGTTGAACTATTGATGTTAGGCCGAACACTTGTGGATTTTGTTCACTCCAATAATGGTAATTTTGCTTTTTGACATAGCCGTTGAGCTTCTCATCCGAGAAGATGATTTTTTGTCTTAAATCCGGATCCCCGGCCAACATTTCCAGCGTAAAATTAGCGAACTCTCGGCATTGTATATGGTCATCTGGTCTTGCATCAGCATAAGCTTATATAAATATGGGCTCAAACCCAACCGCAAAATAAGCCAGATTGACTTCTGAGGATAGCCAATTCAGCCTATCGGCGCTGAATCGACATTTCTAGGTCTTCTTCGATACTGGCCGCTACGGCGGATATGTTTTCTTCATTTCGCACCATTCTATGTCTGGTTGGTGGCTTAAGATCCCAAAGAGCGTATTTATGCTTAACTTTTCCACGGTGCGATGAATTGCATCTGAACTAAACCCATGATGACGAAACTTAGCTCATGACGAAATTCACGTTGCGTACGAGGTGTGTTCAGTAAGTGAGTGACTTTTGAAATTTCGCAGGCAACGTACATTCGATTGTCGAATTTTTTGTTGCTGTAAATAGAATACTTAGTTTGTTTTTAACAGATAGATAGGTTAGACGTGGTATGGTGCCCTCGGTGATTTTCAATTATTATAAAAAATGGAGCAAAGAATCTGCATCAATTTTTGTCTAAAAAATGGAACCAAGTGCTCTGAAACACTTGAAATGTTTACAGTGGCACACGGTGAGCTTGCTTTAAGTAAAAACAATGTTTACGAATGGTACAAGCTCTACCAAGATGGCCGATAAGATGCCAATGACGAACCTTGCCTTAGACGTCACAGCACATCAACAAAAGATGATAACCTTGAAGCTGTGGAGAAAATTGTTTTGGAAAATCGTCGGATTAACATAAGAGAAGTTTCTGAGGATGTTGGCATATCGGTCGGCTCGTCTCATGTATTTTTTTCATATGTTTGGTTATGAAACATGTGTCAGCTAAGTTTGTTCCAAAACTTCTTAATTTTGATCCGAAAAACCATAGCATGAGCATTACTCAGGAGCTAAAAAAAAAGTCATAACTGGTTTATGGTTATGACATCGAAACTTAAGCCCAATCTTCCTAATGGAAGCACCCATGAGAGCCAAGACCGAAAAAGGACGTCAAGTTCGATCAAATGTCAAAGTTTTGTTCACTGTTTTTTTTCGATTATTGTGGCGTAGTGCATCTGAAGTTTTTACCTCAATTCAAAATCAAGGAATTTTCTGGCCAATAACAACACGACCATCTTGCCTCAGCCACTATATTCACCGGATTTTTCCCCATGCGACTTTTTCCTGTTCTCAAAACTGAAAACTGATTGAGGAAACAAAAACGGCATCGCTGGAAGAGCTCAAGTCCATTCCAAAAAGTGCTAATGAGAAGTGCCTCGAGGATTGGAAAAAGCGTTGGCATAAGTGTATTATATCTGAAGGGGATTACAACATTAACATTGATGATAAACACGCCTCGTATTTACAACTGAGCCTTAGTTTCGTAAATATTTTTTAATTATTTCCGCACTTTCGGCAAGCATAAAACGTAAAAACAATGCTGCTGTTGCACAGAATTTCGTTGAAGAACCTTCAACAACAATATCACGGCGTTCTCAGGCATTAGGCACACATCCATTGACTGCTTAGCGTATTTTAAATAAGGATTTACAATTGCAACAAAATCCAACAGATCATAATCATCGCCGAACTTTCGTCAATTATTGTTTTTTAGAACATGTTGCTGGTTTTTCACGTAAAATCATCTTTAGTGATGAAGTTACTTTGGCATTAGACGGATACGTCAACAAACAAGGATGTCGCATCTGGGGAGAAGAAAATCCTCCAATAATTTCAGAAAAATTATTAGCCTTACAAAAATGTACTGTTTGGTGTGGTTTTTGGGCTGGTGAATTCATTGATGTATTTTTCTTCGAGAATTGAAAATGAAAGAGCTATTACTGTCAATGGAGAGCGCTATAGACAAAATTTTGAAGATTTTTTCTGGTCTTAACTTGAGGAAATAGACACAGATGATCTTTATTTTCAACATGATGGAGCTACAAGTACAATTATTGAGCTATTGCGGTCTAAGTTACACACTTTTCCCAGCGATGTTCAAAAAGTTCGATACCCTTTTTATAAAAAAAAAACTGTCTTGCTCCTCATAATAGCCATTAACTGCCGACATCACTTCTTCATTATTAGAAAATCTTTGACCACTGAGCCATTTTTTGAAGTTTGGGAACAGAAAATAATTCGAGGGGGCTAAATCTGGCGAATAGGGTGTAAGATTTGGCAATTTAAACTTTCTTAGTCAAATGCGGCCGTTGATAATTTTTCCTCTTTCAAGATAGTCAATGAAAATTATCCCACGCGCACTTTCAGTCGATGATCATCCGGTACCGCTTTGTGGATTTTCTTCACCATTTCTGGTGTCATCACCTCATTTGGTCGAACACTGCGATGCTCGTCTTGGCAGCTCGTACGACCTTCGTTTAAAGTCAGCAACCTAAAATTTTACTCTTGTAAACGAAGGAGCAGACTCACCCAGAGTAGAATCCAGTTCAGCTTTTATATTGGTTGGGCTGAGGTATCACATAACGAAAACCAATTTCCCCATTTTCACAAATTCACTGACAACGTTCACTATTGATGGCTGCCAAAGAAATATTTAACAACGTGGCGCTTTTAAACTTGAAACATATGCTCTATAGACCGCGTATTTTCCAACACAGTGATATTTTCAAACAACTACCGCCATGTCTTGGTCAGGCCGGGTACTTGTGGTATATAAAATCCCTAGATAACCTTCTTTGGGCTTTTTTGAAAAGTAAAAATTATGTATATAAGCCAACAACATTCGGACCGAAATTGATGAACTTAATGCCTGTAGACGTGTTCGTGGTGGACATTTAAATATGTCATGCTATTATTGTTAAAATTGATGTTTTTAAGCAGCAGAAAAGTATTTACATGTCTTATTAAAAAAAAATATATATCCAGGCGCGACTTGTTTTTTAAATATTTTAAACGAATTTTGTACACATCGGACAACAAAAACAACATACTCCTTGCATTGAAAATGCTCCTATAACTCCATGCAGAGCAAAAAAATTCCCCACCAAAGATCGAATTCTAGAGCTCATCAGGTAAGGTATTCAACCTGTTGTTGCAAAATGAAACTTACCAGGTGTACCGGTATGAAGTGAGCGTTTTTTTGTAAAAATAAAACACTAATTTTTAATGGGAAATTAAAAGATATTTTATACAAAGTATTGGCTATTCCTAGGTACACATTCTTCCCATCTTTCAGGCAATTTATGGCTTCCACGCCAAAAAAAACTGTTCGTCTTTTGAAGTAAACGAAAAAGTCACCCAATTTTCGACTTTCTCGTAGGATTCGAAGTGCTGTTAAGCTAATGCGTATCCCATCGACGAAAACAAATGGTAGTCGGAGCCAAGTCTGGTGAATACAGCGGGTGGGGTAGCAGCTCCCAGCCAAGTGCTTTGGTTGTATCCTGAACCAGTTTTGCTTTGTTTGCAGGTGCATTGTCTTGGAGCAAAATTACCTTGCCGTGTCTTTTGGGCCATTCTGGTCGTTTTTCGATCAATGCATGGTTCAAATTAATCATTTGTTGTCGGTAGCGATCTGTATTAACGGTTTCACCAGGCTTCAGGAGATCATGGTACACCACACCTTTCTGGTCCCACCAGACACACAGTATTGTCTTCTTACCGAATCGATCTGGTTTTGCAGTCGAAGTTGATGGTTGTCCCGGATTAATCCATGAATTTTTCCCTTTAGGATTCCGAAAATAAATCCATTTTTCATCGCCAGTAACAATTCGATGCAGAACTAATTTTTTGTGGTGTCTTTGAAGCAAAATTTCACAAGTGGTTTTTCAGTTTTCCATCTGTCTTTCATTCAATTCGTGTGGCACCCATTTTCCAGACTTTGGAATCTTTCCCATAGCTTTTAAACAGTCAGAAATTGTTTGTTGTGCAACATTTAACATTTCTGCCATTTGTTTCTGACCCAAAGTGTCATCTTCACAAAACGTTGTTTGCAATTCGACGTCTTCAAACTTTTTTGGTGGTGTTTCACGTTCTTCATTTCTCACATCAAAATCGTTATCTCCGAACCGTTGAAACCATCTTTTGCATGTTGCTTCTGATAGAGCATGCTCACCATATGCCTCGACAAGAATTCGATGCGACTCCGCAGCACTTTTCTTCAAATGAAAACAAAAAATTAATGCTTCAGCAAGTCATCATTTTTTGGTACGAAATTCGATATTTTTAACACGATGAAAAAATATTATGTTGTTTGCTCAATGACTTGATGTACAATATACTATGTTTGACAGGTGTCAGAGCAATCAAACAAAAAAACAAATTAAAGTCTGTGCAGAATAAATGTTCCCTATCGAGAAATTTGTATCTTGACGCTCCACCTGATATAAGAACTCAAGATCAGCAAAACCTATTAAATATTTAGAATATTTGGAATATTACATTGGTAGGCTTTTCATGAATAAGACTTTTAGTGGGTGGCCGTGGCGCAAGTTGCTTCTAAATCAGACGGTCCGGCGTTCCAGTCTCCGTCAAAGTGTAGACATTGGCAATGTATGTAAGCATTGCTGTGCACGCAAATTCAATAATGAAGCACTAGAAATGTACTGTTCCTTCCCTTCTGTACCAAAATGTAATGTACGCAAATGGCAAAGTTAAAGTTCCGATTTTACATCCGACACATGAATTTCTGTTGTGGTTGCTTTCGGGCAAATCAGCCAATACGAAGCACTACAAAACATTCGGAAATACACTAGATCAGCACCAGCCAACAAATGTTTTACTATATTAACCTTGCAAAATTTTTGCACCCTCACAACGCCAATACTATAGAAACAAAGGTAAATCCAAAGTGAATTCTTAACTAATTTCTGTTGAATTAACATTTTTATCTTAATTCGTGGTTTCAGGTTTTGCATCACTAACGAATAGATTACATGGTTCAGTAAACAGAGACACTGGAAGTGAAGTGCCTGCTTAAGGGAATCAAAACAATCCAGACCGTACGGGGATAAACTTTAAATCCATGCACACTACATTACTTGTTTGGTGTTCAGGAGCGTAAATGAAGAGATTTGTGCTCGAATCAAGGCGTTCGTAAAATCTATCTAAGCCGACCGTCTGGCCTCGCGAGTTGTTGACGGTTATGGTGAAGAAGGGGCCGACGGGAAATTGAAATCATTTGAACGGAAAAGGAAATAAGAAATAATCAGCGGAATTCCCGAGATGAAAACATCCTCTCCGCGGCCACATCTGTTTAAGTTTGTGACTTCTTTGACTTCAAAATTCATAAATTATCCCATTATTTCACACAGATTTCAAACTACTAAATAGTTTTAACATTTTCATACTTTTCCACATGGATAATTCAAAAATGGTTTATTCGATTTAATTAATTAATCTACATTCGTTGTAAAATTCTAGACTTAGCAAACATTTATTTACGTTACAAAATCTAAATAAAATTGAGCAAAGGTCATTGAAACCCATGATATACCTACCATTGAGGAATGAAAGCAAAAACTTATTTACGCTATTAACGTTTACGTCTTTTGAGATTTTGAAATTAATAATGTCGATGCAAAGTAAAAGTTTGTGCATGAGTGATAGAATCTCTGTTATTGTTCTCAAAAAAATTGTTGTTATCGATGTATGTATGTTAACATATTGATGTGTTGTGTTACTTGTTCAATTTTAGTGTTAACAGTGGTCTGTTTCCAAGTCAGCTGAAATGGCCAGAAGTTATTCCTCTTTTTAAGAAAGGGAATCGCAAGGCTATTTCTTCGTACAGACCGATTTCTTTTCTTTCAACTTTCTCAAAAATATTTGAGAAACTCATAAAAAACGTATGGTTTCGTTCTTAAATCGAAATAATTTTTTTTTTTTTTTCAAATAAACAGTTTGTTTTTAGGTATGGCTTGTCGTCAGAAGATGCAATTTTGAACTTCAGTTGCAATCTTTTGAAAATAAACAACGAGTCTAAGACTCGTTGTCTTGACATGACAAAAGCGTTTGACATGGTTGATCAAAAGTTACTTTTGAATAAAGTCTACAGCATCGGTTTCAGGGGTGTAATCGGTCGTATTTGTTCGAGAGACAGCAAAAAGTTTGTAATAATGGTATGTTTAGCTATTTTCGTAATTTAAATAACGGTGTACCTCAAGGGTTGGTGTTGGGACCTCTTTTTCTGATTAACATAAACTCACTTCACGAACAAAAATTCAGCGGTTTATCTTCTGCTTTTGCAGATGATATAGGGTTTACTTACGAAGATACTTCTACTTTTGATTTCATCGTAAAAATTGGGAAGGATTTGGATACTCTAAGGAAGTGGTTTACATTGCATTAGCTTGTGCTTAGCGATAAAACCAAAGTAATGTCATTTAAGATTACTGGTGCTTTCTTCGATCCGGAGCGCTCTTTCCGGTTTTCTGCGCGAATTCTTTGGATGGAAGACTTACTTATCGGAAATTTATCAATATTATATCCAAGTGCTTCAATAGTTGCTTCAAGAATGAACACAGGATCTCTCATTCTCAATTGATACCTATCTAGCGCTGCTACTAATTTTTGGAGTTATGAAATCTTTCCGCAGAGGTGTTTTGCTGGGTTGCGTGTTCCCGACACGATTCGGTACGTCCTCTTGTAAATCTAAGTTTTCATTAGTATATAAGATGATGTCAAAAGAGTAGGCTGAGACAAATATTTAGCACGTCGTTTTTTTTTCTTCAATAGTTCTGAGGCGAGCTTTTTCTTCTCTATCAGTCAATTTTTCATCCACTCCTGCTAAGTGACCAGGTCGGCCAGGGTCTTTTTGACTCTGTAAAAAGATTCTATCCTCATTTATTTCTATTAATCGAAGACCATCGGCGTGTGCAGTATCAAACAAATTATCTAAATTGTTGACAAGGTCTTGACGGCGCTGCCTAAATATGTCTTGTGTCTTTTGTGCATTTTTTGGCAAGTCCCTCCAAACTTGATATAAGTTTATAAGTTTCTTCACACAATTAGGCAAAGATTAAGTAGGAATACGCGCCTTTTCCCAATAGATAATATACTCGCGAATAGTGAGATTTCCGCTTTCATTGACAGTTAAATTCACTTCACGGATATTGTATTGGGTATGTAATTTAATTCGTGTGGTTTTTTTTTTTTCAAAATTTAAACGTTTATTTAAGAAAAACATGTACAATAGTATTATTCAAAGTATAAAGCTATGACTTTTCCCCACCTTCTGGCAATTTGTGAATCCCATCCCAAAAGAACCGCGCCGGCTTGGCAGCCAAGAATGAATCAAGACAATTTTTGATATTCTGCTCTGATGTGAACCGTATTTCAGTGATTGCATTCTGCATCGACCGGAACACATGGTAGTCAAAAGGGACTAGGTCTGTACTATAAGGCGCGTGGGGCAAGACTTCCCATCCACTGTTTTCAAATTGTTCTTAACCGGAATAGCAAACTGGGGCCGAGCGTTGTCATGATGGAAAATTATTGCCTCGTGTCTGGTCGGATATTCCGGCGTTTTTCGGCTACTGCTCTCTTCAAATGGATTAGTTGTGTTCGGTAGCATTGTCCATTGATGGTTTCACCCGGTTTTAGTAGCTCGTAATACTGCACACCCATCTGATCCCACCAAATACAGAGCATCACCTTCGCGCCATGGATATTCGGCTTTGCCGTTGATTTGGCTGGTTGGCCGGGTTTCACATATGATTTTTTGCGCTTGGGGTTGTCATAATGGATCCTTTTTTCATCACCAGTAACAATCCGATGCAAAAATGACTTCCTTTTGTGGCGTTCCAGCAGCATTTCGGACATGCAAAACCGGCTTTCGACGTCTCTCGGCTTGAGTTCATGTGGCACCCAATTTCCTTGCTTTTGAATATATCCAGCTGCTTTTAAACGTTTTGAAATGGCAATCTTCATAGAGTAATGCTTCTAGTTCTTCATCTTCCAACTTTTTTGGCTGCCCAGGACGTTCATCGTCTTCCAAGCTAAAATCACCACTTTTAAATCGTGCAAACCACTTTAGGCACGTTCGCTTAGCTAGCGTATGTTCACCATAAACTTCTACCAAGATACTATGACTTTCGGCAGCAGTTTTCTTCATATTAAAATAATGATGAAGAACTCCCCGCAAAAACACTTTTTCAGGCACAAAGTTCGACATATTTGAGTGAAAAAAAAAAAAAAAAATTGTTGTTTACGCTTCAAATGAATGACATATACTGAAATGACGTACAATGACAGTAGCTTTCCAACGCATGTTCCAATGGAATAATAACAATGGAACAATACAAGTTACGCCATCTATTAGCAAACCGCACGAAAAAAAACTGCTAGAACTTGTAAATTAGACGGAAGTTTTGAACCAGTTATTTGATGCTTAACGTCACCTATTAAAAATATAGCAATTTTAGAACCGCGTAATTCCACTGACATATTGACTGATTGAAAGCAATGCGTGTTCTATAATAAGAGCAAGTACTGACATGTATCAATGTAAGTCGGCACAGGTTAACGTCTTAAAATCTTATTTATAATTGTTTTGACTTAAAAGTTAAAAATTTAGAGGGCATGCGTAAAAAAAACGACTTTGATTTTTTTGGGACACTCTAGTCTCTATTTTACATCTAGAGCCGTCCAGATCGAGCAAGAGCTTATACCACTTGTAAATATTTTTTTCTTTTTTACTTAGAGCAGACTCACTGCATTTTTCATAATAAAAAATCGCCGAGCACACCAAAATACCTCTAACCTTTCTATTTGTCAAAAACAAATTAAATATTCTATGTATATGCAGCAACAAAAAAAAAAAAAAAAAAAACAGCTCGTGAAGTTTCAAAAGTCACTTACTTGAACACACCTCATATGTATGTAAAGGATGAGCTAACAGCTAGTGTGGAAGTTTTTATTAAAGCAAAAACATATTTTATACGAAATTAATATGAGGTTTTATTGAATAATAAAGCCCAATCTATGGCAATTTCAAATCGTATACAACATTGCTTATATGACCACCTGTTGTGACTATCCGTAAGTCAAAACTATCGATGACTTTTTGAAGAATAAGTGGGTCCATGGCTGCAATTTCAGTTTGGGTGATATGTTTGAGACCCTGAATTGTTGTTGAGTCATTGGCATAGACCTTACTCTTGAAATAAGCCCACAGGAAGGCAATCAACTTTTTCTCCAACCGAAATAATGTGATCTTCAAATTTCGAACGCAATAAATTGATTGAATGACTGTTTGTTGAAACTAGAAATCATCCAGACCCAATTCATTAAATTTTGGGAAAAAAAAAAAAAAAAAAAACGGTCAACATGTTGCGGTAACATTTTCCATTCACTGTAACTATCTCTCCAGTCTCATCTTCGAAAAAGTACGGACCAATGATACCACTAACCCATGTAGGGACTTTTTTGGGACGCATCGATTTTTATGAATCTCGTTTGTGTTTTCCGGTCCCCAGAAACGACTTCTTTTTTATTATGGATGGTTGGGTACATTCAAAACTGAGTTTCATCGGAAAAGATCGAATTCCTTGACAAATTGTCTTGGCGATCCTTACTTCCACCTCTAAATTTCTAAGGCGTTATTTTTATTTTTATTTTTTTTTTTTTTATTTGTTTGTGAATATGACATGGGAATACAGAGCGGATCTAGCCAATATATGAGAGCTAAAAATAAATCACTTTTCTAGGTCCTACCACGTCTGCAAATAAAGGCCAGTTATATTGGGACTTAGCGAAACACAGGAAGATCCCCGCCAACACCTCTCAGATCAGTCAGATCTAAAGCTACATTACTTACTAGCTTACAAAATTCCACCACGTTATCCACGTTCCACATGTTATCCCTATTCTTATCTAGAATTCAATTGTATGTATTTGAAATTACATGTCCGTAAGCAAATTATCCACTACTGTATATGATGCGCTTCCTGACTTCATTCAAAGAATTGTATCCTTGAATCTTCATACCAAAACTGTTGGTACGGGCAGTTTTAAAATCCGCAATTCTGAGTGACTTCGACATTTTGAACAGACAACACATGAAGCATGGTGTGTTGAGATCTTCGCTGTGGAAAACAACTTGACCCAGCTGGTAAATGAGCTCATATCTCACCCTGATAAGTAAGGGCTGATTCATCGTGAGGTTTGATTTTCAATAGGCTCTTTTTGACAGATTACGCGTGACTCCTATCAAACTGCTTTGTCATTTTTCTTTAGTATCGTTTGGCAAATTTCCATAAAAAGAAAGTTGTTTAGCTGTATGGTATTACGAAAATCAGCGTTCTGTGAGAAATGATTTTCGTGCGATAAGAGGAACTTACGGTGCGCATAATCGACCTACTGTAATCACTATTGCCAATACCATTCGCCAATTTGACTCCCAATTTATATTAGTGAATGATACTCGACCAGTAAGACCACATCTAGCACGTCCAGCAGAGAGTGTACACGAAGACCGTGACGAATCGATTCGTCGTCATTCTCAGCAGCTAGGCTTGACGTATTCGACAACTTGGCGTACTTTACGTAAGGATTTTGGATTTGGGCTGACGGACAACCCGAAGAGTACCAAGAGCTACCATTATATCCATTAAAAACAACGGACGCTTTGGAAGCCAACATTACTCGTGTTATCCTCGAGATACCAGTCGCTATGCTCGAATATTGGACTGTCTGAATGGACGATCTCAGCTGAGAAAATATTGTACAAATTTCCTTAAAATTGTTACAGCCCTAGTGGCAGCTAGTGGCTCATGAAACGTCAAATGAAACAAACCTTACCAAGCTGTCACATTGAGCTAGGTTACGCCATTTTAAATCGCCATTTGAGTCGTTTCCGAAATTGGTGGCCCAGGGTGCCACCACGAGTCTGCCAAAAATTGTAAGTACCTATGAAATATATGTAAACCCCATGAATTACTATTTATATATATTGAATTATAGCGAGTAAACGTCACCAAACGAATAAAGGGATACGTTCATTCGTCAGTCTCGGAGGGCCAGAATAGCGCAGCTGCGCACAACCTCCGATTTACATAATATTATTTTTGAAAAGTAAATGCCATAAACTGTTCTTTAAACCAATAATAAAAAATTGTAAGTTTACATTCAAATTTATGTATTTTATTTTACATTATAAATCAAACTTTACGATGAATCACCCTTTACAAGGTCGATGTGCTATCCCCTCTGGGCTAGTCGGACCACTGTGTCATATCAGCTAATTTCTAGTATACCCTATGACAATACGAGATGATATATATATAATATGTTTGTTATGTTTCCTCGATAACAGCGTGGATGCCTTTGCTGATATATGTTGGAAAATTTAGGCCCTCGTTAACTAACCAGAAAATCAAGACTTTTTGCATTAGTCTGACTCTAAGAACGAATCTTCATCGAAATGCTGAATGTGTTTCCTGTCGATTGTTTTTCATTCTGTTTTTTTCCGGTCCATTAGCATTACTTGGATGGCGGTAACATCTGATTTGCAGCAGTTCAGGGTATCCTCTTGTTATGCAGTTGCAGATCACGTGCAGATCGGAAGGTCGTGGTCTTTGTTTTGTTTGCAGGGTTAGTTTGTTTCACTGCTAGAATTAAGTGAGTCAGCTACGTCACTTTTTACGTTAATTAATAAGAAGAGCGTATAACGGAAAAATAGAAAAAGTGCCTATAAGCACGGCTCTCGAACCCGATTCTAAACCATTAAATACTGTTTCCTCGTTTTCCATAATATATCAAGTTTAGCTAATTTGTATGGTAAAAAAAGGTTTCTTCTGTGGCAACAAAACACCGAGTGAAGGTATAGTTATGTTGTGCACTATCCTCAATTAGTCGTCCTTTAGTGGTAATGAGAATCATGAGCTATGGCTCTGAATTTCTCTTTTTTTTCACACAGTTTACATCGTTGCTGGTGGTACTTACGATAGGGAGTTGATAATTGCAAATATGTTTTTGTCTTCTTGAGATCAGAATATTTACGTTAACTAGGACGTTTCATCAAAAATTAAATTCGATGTAGAGCTGCTTACAATATTTTCGCTGATTTGATTAATACGAAGGGTCTACCGTGTGATTCTCCATAGCTGATCTGATCTTTGAAGACTATGTTTAGAACACTTTTGTTTTGAATTTCAGAGTCATTTCTTGCTAACTCGTGCCATCAATTCAATTGCTCTTGTTACTACCAGATTTTCTTTATTACCAACCTATCTGTCGGCAACAGAATGCCTCATACAGATCATGATCCTTAAAGGAAGCTATAAACTAATCAACACATGTTTTCCTTCACTTCCCATAGCATTACATATCCGTGTCCATATTCATATCCATATCCGTGTCCATATTCGTCATTTCTTCTTTGTTCCAACCTATAGTACTTCAACGATTACCCATACTGTAAAGTATTTCATCAGCGTACAGCTGCATGGATAATGAACGCAAAATAAAACTCCAGCATTACCTCAAATTATGCCTTAATTGCTTCATAAATTATCACAGGTATTTAATTTTCCAGTGACTATAAAACCAAAAAGTTCCCACGCGCCGTAAACAACTTTTCAATAAAAAGCGTCCCACCGCATCGGCCAGTACAGCACCACTTATTGAGGTCACCCTCCAGGGAATACTTCTCCTTACACCGTAGCAAAACGCATAATACGATTACAGACTTCATATCAATTAGACTGGCATCACAACCCACCACCATCAACAAGGCGCAGCAATCTAAGTGGTGGGTTCGGGACAAAATTATATTTGCATGTTAAAGGGACGTTGCAGACTTAAGGCTTAAGCTCTGTGTCTCCACTCACAGATTAAAGGTAGTTCAGAGGTTGAGAAAAACGTAAGCCTTGACAAACGGAAAATGACTTCGTGACAGTTAAATCTATTCCACCTGTCACAGGCTAATTAACTCCGTGTCACATTTGATCGAAGCGATGTCTTCTAGGAGGACTTCCCCATTGCCAATGGTGGCAATCAATTTTATCGCGAGAATCCTCGGATAACACCATAAACGTTAACTAATTACTCCTACAAAACATCTGGATATAGGAAACGATGTCGATTCAAGATTGTTTCAATGACGCTGTAGTGTTTTACACGTGTGTTTTGAGGTTAGACAGAGCTTTAAAGTGTGTCAACTGTTCGTACTCCGCCACATGACAGAGTTTTATGGATCATAATGCCATGTCTAACGATATCTTGATGAAGGTGAAAATTACTACTGCTTTTGCTACTGCGAATTCTCATGAGATTAGTACTGAAAATGTTCCTTCCAGTTGTTAGATGTACGAGTTAATCGTGAAACACATGCGACCACGAATATATGACAGCGAAATATGTCGAAGTAACATATCAAGACAGCGAATGTGTCATTTCATACCGCCAGCATAGGAAAAGGAGTCAACTCTAAGTGTCAATTAGAAAATTAGAACTTATTTCACACAGAGTTTTGTCAAAGTAGTTGACAGAAAGTAATAGAGGTAAGGTGGGCTATATAGCTGATTAATTAATGCATAGTGCACATTAAGTTAACATCAATTTTCAATTCATTAATTCAAATGCTTTAAGTTTGAAGGAAACCAGCATACTTTCGTAGAAAAAAGATACAAATGGAGTGAACTATGATTTAATCGCAGAAGTTATTACGACAATTCACCCATTATTTCGCCGCAGAGAACATAAAGTGTAAGTAAGCCGAGAACAGCTTCTATGACGGGGGTTTTTACACTTTTTCTACTGTAGCCTCAGCTATTTATATCAAGTCCTTCTGTGGAGTGTATAAACTGTAACACTTGTACTAGCACCACGAAATCATAGAAACCTTGAGGTAGTCAGATATGCAAAATAAATTCTCATAATAGAGTGAAGTAGATCATCATCATACCTATGGAATCCTCGACTAGATGAGAAGACTAAATGGTCGGTTAGGTAACCATTTTAAGTGCCACGCATGGCCTTCTACTTATCCCTGTAGGCGGATCAATAAGAGTATTTTACTCAAAGTTTGCACCAACCTCAGCAGTAAGACTATCTGAACTTGAAACACAGTATCATCTGAACAGAAATGAAGTACAGTGTTGTGTAAGATATTGCATCGTCAAGTTAACACTTAAGCTGCAGCAGAAAATGAGCAAACTGGTGCCAAGGCTTTTGCAAGGTTATTCAATATTGTCTAGGCAGTTGCTTACTAAATCGGATGAGAATAAGCGACGAATTTCCGAATACACACCGGCGGTTTCCCTAGGAAAACAGAGACTGCTTGCACAACTAATTCCATCACGGTAAACTTTTAGTGTCATATGCGAGTGTGACATACCAATGATAGTTTAGCTGACAAAAAAGTCTCCTACAGGCTTAAGTTCCAATGCCTGAGGAAATATAAGCGCGTGCATTATAAGTTAGTCGCAAGCCGTTTAAAGTTACGGTTACCAGCTGCTAAACAACTCTTCCTCTAAACTTACATATCCTTTCCGAAATACACCGGGATAAGGAAACATCTTCTTTCATTGCATATGCAGTCAAACATTTTGGCTGCGTTCTCTTAAAACTGTGTGAAAAACGATCTAAGGTGTTCATTTGCATTTAATGTCCCTGGTTTTTATACTTTTGAAGGAAAGTGAACGAAGTAAGTTTCTAGATTCTGGCGCTTGGTTCTTACCAGAAGATTGTGCCACATAGGTACCAACTCCATCCAATAGTTACAAGCAAAGTGTCTCATTAAATCCGAATTTCATCATGCGGTCTACATCTTTTCTAACTTAAGGATAGCACAAAAGTCGCTGACTTATAACAAACGCCGGGAAACATTCGTTAATCTACCGATATCCTGGAGGGTGATGTTATGTGCATCTAGAACAGATCCAGGTGTGGTGAGAAAAGTCTCCATGCGGCCGAGATAGACTGTTCTTTGGAGTCCGGTAAAGGCAGAAGTGATATATGATATTTTCGTGAAAAAAACATGTTCTATCAGGAAACTAACGCGTAAGATATAATTAATCTTATCACGTCACTCGGTGACAAACCTAAAGTCTTGCCGTAAACTTCTTTACAATACCAGAAAGGCGACAGTGCCTTGGTTATCTAGAATGTCACTCAACTAATTAGCTTCGTTAGAGAAACGGATGGTGATGCCTGTAAGTCTTAGAAATATCAGACCAGTCAGCTTGCTCCTTCTCGTAGAGAGGACCTGCAACCTGGGAAGTTATACTATATGCAGTTGTGTTCACACAAGACTCAACGGTCAATGCAAGCCTTAATCGAAAATGCAGGAAGACCCAACCTAGGAAGTCCTGAAAAACTCTCCTGTGAACCTAGCCTGGCAAGTACATCAGCGATTTCATTTGCCGTGATCTCATTGAGACCTGGGCCTCAGAAAAGGGTTACTTAATTTGGCCTTCCGACTGCCTTCAGTGATTTCCTTTATTCTTGAACTAGCTACAGATGCAAATGCTTCGTTCGCCCCCTCCGCCGGTTCTTCGCAATATAGTTCACTGTCGCCAGGATTGCGTTAATCTCCTATTTTGGCCGAAACCAGTCCTGGGCACAGAGAGAGTCGATTTCATATTTTTTCCGCAACAGGACTTCTGGTGTCATTGCATCGGATGGTACGTCCATAAGACGAGTTATAAGACAGACGACGCGCGTCATCAAAGCTCTAATGCGTGTTGTACCAAAGACTACTTCTTTTTAGATGGTGCAGCCCATGATGTGAATATCAAGGGGAGGGAGATTCACTATTGCAGAGACAGGAGTGCTGGGGAAAGCGCCCATATATCCGAAACAAACCGTTCTTTTAAAGCAGCAATAACGTATTTTTGCGAGAGCTTATTCCACTAGACAATCAAAGTATTGAATATATGTACAATTATTGGCCTTGTTATAGCCGTTTCCTTGGAGAATTGGATGGTGAAGCCTTTTAGCACTAGATGAGTCAGACCAGGCAGCTTCCTCCTTCTCGCGAAGTGAACAACCTTAGTTTTGAGAGGATTGACTGGAAGCCCATTACCAGTGCACCAGTCTTCGATCACGTCTAGGGTTGCTTGCTCTTATGTACAGATAGTAGCTAGACATGAAGTATGAGTCGACCGCCACCACATATTGGCCATAGCCACCATCCGCAATCAATGTCCTATTCACCAGATTTGCTTTTATCCACAAAACTTGTAGTTCACCTACACCGTGTTATCTGGCTGATTTACACATGCCGTCAACATGCGTTGTCGAAAGCACCCTCAACGTCCAAGGCGTATTCCTTCTTGTCGAGTGTGCCTGTAATTCTGCCTACCAGATTCCGATTTTCAATATAAAGACCACTCTCACTGTCAGGGTCCCGGTATGTATGCAAATGCCAGACTTACAATGAAAATTCAATTCTGGGTGGCTACGGCGTATTGCGTTGTTCAGCTTACCAGCAGCTTCGGTGAAAGGAACTTGTTGTGAGCTGGTTCCGATTAGGTTACCTGGGAAGTGAGAGAGTCTCTGTTTCCTCTTCAGTATAGGTAACGTCAGATTTTCTGAGTTGTTCCAGCCTGGTTAATCCTCCCCGTTTGAGGACCAGCCTACTGGTTTCACCGATAGTTTCGATCTTTTCGCAAAAAACTTTGTAAGAGGCGCTCTTCTAAGTCTGAATAAGCTTGTTAAATTATTTTTGTTTCGATCTGTAAAGACTCTATTCTTCCTCCAAATTAGTCTTAAGTAACCTGTTTAGAAGTTTTCTGGATTCTTTACGAAGACGCTGCAGGTCTGCATTCCACCAAGAAATGAGCGATTTGCATGATTGATTAAAAGCTGGACATGCCATTTCGAAACACTTAGTGAAGGTACAGTTCTGTTCTGAACAGCTTCCTCTAGCTTTTGTTTAGTTCTAAGCTAAGGGGGAGCACTATTGTACTTGTTGAGCTTCTCCTTAAATCGTGTCCAGTTTGGTTTATCCGGATTCCACTAAATAATATTTAGAATTGTTTGCGTATCCGATTTTCAACTGGCTGCCAGCTCTTGCAACTGCCATTTCTTCTGTTAAATTTTTATCGTAAGGCGATCTTACGTTCCTCGGCTAGGTTTGTATGCATAATCTGAATTTATCCTAAAGAAGTCGCAACTAGGGTAAAACGAAAACGTACAAAACATTTCAAGAGCAATTTTAAAGCATCTCTACCTAAGAAAGAAACAAATTCAAATTGAGCCAAACAGATTGATTGGTTTCATGCAAAGGCTAAATGGAAATAAATCGGCATAAAATGAATTCCTATTGAGAGAGTAGTTATTAAGAAGAGGAGCCAACTTCCCAAGAGGCTTTCAAAGTTCCATGTCTGGTTTCATGTATCAGTTCATTAAATTTTCAACACATTCCTAATAGATATTCTCCCTGAAATAGCTATACCATATTCCATTTCCTGAATCTATAATCAATCTATTCAGAGCTATCAGGCTCATTGAAATTCTTCTCCCAAGGGAGTTTCAATTTATCCATCATTTGTAACTAATCCGAAATACTAACGTTCGTACATCAATCCATCGTTCAGTCGAAATTCAAAGAATAATTAAAGATCAAACATAAAACAATTTCCATTCACAAATCATAGTATCACCATACCAGCTTTCTGCTATCTCCATGATCCTTTTGGGAATTATTTAAACTTTCCAAACTCGACTGCAAGTCAATCATGCTTGAGAAATAATAGTCAAAGTCTAAGGCAAATGCTTCCTTATGCCTTTATGCCTTGGATTTTTTGGAAAATAACTCCTCATGTACATCATCTTCTGGTGTTTAAATGTACCAACATGGTCTTATTAAATTTTATTTGTAAGTATCTCGTGCTTTTAATTCTGGATCCATTTTAAATCCATTCGTTTCCATTCCGTTCTCGGTGAGGAATAAGGACTCGTACATCCGTATGCTTCAATCGAATTGGAATCGCCTTTGGCAGATGGATGACATCAGAAAAAAGGATGACAAGGACATTGAAAGAAAAAATTTTAAAATTGAAGCAAAGTATGCAATGGGATCCAGGACTAAGAACCGGCACTAAGCAGTAAAAGGATAAGAAATCTGTGGATAAATCCCTTTCGGTATTTACTTGATATCAGTGCTGTGCTGTTATCCCCTCTGTCACCTCTATTTCAAGTGTTCTAGTGCAAGAACCAATTTAAAATGCAATCGATTTCATCTCTCAATATCATCTTTGGAATTGAAGAGTAAAAAAATAAAAAAATAAATAACAAGGATACGACAACGAGATATAAAAATGTTTCCTCCATAGTCCTGCTTTGGCTTGACTTGTATGGTGCCCAGGTCTTGGGGTATGAGTGCATTGCCTTTGACTGCACGGGTGGTGAATGGTGTTCCAATTCCTCGAATGTGTTGCTTGTAGTGACAAATTTTTACCATTTCCTGTAGGGAAACTCATTCTCAAAGAAAATGTCATCTTCTGCTTCGAATGTCAATTGACGACTGATATTGCTATCTAGGAGCTGGTATCCTGAAACTGGTAACTGGTAACTGGTTACTGCTAGCTGATATCTCAAATCCTTTTCCAGTTCGATGTCATTTTGAAGGATATCTCCTTTTTTCGACCAGCTGTTCCATTGAGACTTCAACGGTTGAGTTATATTCTTTCATTTACCCGTATTGCCTCTATTCAAGGATGGTGTTAGAGAGGGAATTCGCTCGATATGGCCATGTTTATGGATGCATTCTCTTTTTGTCGAGAGGAGGTGTTCTATTTTTATCTTTCCAGAGAAAATAACAATTGGATGTGTGATATGGATATCACTATGAGATATAACAAAAGATAGATATTTTCGATAACAGGAGTGGTCCACTCGTATTTGTATTTCGAAATTCGATTTTAAAAATATTAGGGCATGTCGATACAATTTAACACGTTGTATTTCATACAAAGTATATTATATACATATCAATACACAGGTTTTGTAAACCGATAGTGAGCGTGAAAGTAAAGATTTAAATCTAGAATTAGGTCTCTGTCATTATAGAAAAAAACAGAGTAGATCTGTACGTAATGTTAATCACTTATGGCCCTCCAAGTATACCTGTGTACCTACTCGTATGTTAACAAAAGGTAAAACGCCATGTTGTCTTTACGATATCCACTTAAAGGCACATCTTCTAGATACCTAAATCGTACATACATCAATCGTTTAGATTGAGTATCATGTACATTTTGTCCTATAGACACTCCAGCCAGCGCCCTATACATACGTGTATTTTACTGCAGATATTATCTCTTAACAGCCTTAATCAGTATGATCGGAGGAAGTATCGTCCTTAATACTTTTCAATTATCTACAATGGGGCTTTCCACGGTGATTGATCAAGTTCATAGCGCACAGCCTGCCCTACCTTCCATTGGTGGTCCCTGGTAACAGCATGAGTAAGTCCTTTCTCATTTAGCCTGAAATAGTATATACATTGTCGATTTGCTACTATAATACTGACCTACGCCATAATAGGGGTCACAACGCTTACGGAAGAAATAAAAAATGCGACCAACCAGCTTATAGCTTCGGACAATAACGGACATTGTAAAACGACTGAAGGACAACGATCTTCGGATCTGAACGTAGAGTGTATATGGAATGATCGAACCCTTAACAGGTTTCATGCAGCCGAGAAACTAACAGAGATACTTTAGGGCTGCAAATCAAACATAACCACCATCCAAGAAGTTTGATGGTGTGGACTGTACAAAAGGAGGGAAAAAACTGTAATATCTACTAAGGTGCGGGTTACTGGTAAACGGCACGATAAGAAGATCATTCACAGCATTTATTCGGGAGCGGATTTACCATCCGAAGATAATTTTAGGAATCTTAATGCCAAACAAAGTAAGGAGGCAGCTTTGGTAATAAAATACGAATGTATAGCTTGCACACCATCACCTCAAGAAATGAACACATGCTTCTTAGCTTTGAAATGGGACGTGATGTAGCTATAGCCAAGACACGATTTCCATACTTTGATATGCGTAAGGGGACCAGGCTGACTCCTGATATGATGCAAATTGATCATATTGCAATCGATGCAACACATTTTGAAATTGAGCAGCTTACATCGACTTAGACCGTTTTTTCGTTTTAGTCAGGACACATATGTAGGAATCCGTAACAGTCCAAAGGCAGGAAACCATTGACGAGAATTTAAACGTCCAACGGATACAATCACAAGAGACCGCCGGAACCCATTGCGATAGAGCTTCCTTAACCTGTCGAGAAGTCCGGTCCTGCCAGCATCGAACTTAGAAACCAAGTTGCATCAGAAAGCCCAGCTTTATTGAACTGGGTTTTAACCAACCCCAACAAAGAAACCCCTGGTTCGATGATACTTGCAAAGAGCCAAAAGTAGAAACAAAGGTCTCGTGAGCTCTACAAAAGACGAGAACGAAAGCACATAGACTCTTCAGGAAAAAAAAAAATAAATGAGCATGAGAAGGATCAAATCGAAAAATCGCTTTAGCTAATCGCTACGTCTTTGGACTACAGAATAGTAAAGCACTCTGTCGAGCAACCAACCATTATACTAGACACTGATCATCTCAGCTTGTACTCTGACGAAAATGAATGAAAATCGCCTCGGCCGCTTGAAAAGAAAAGTTTATCAAGCAATTTTCGCTTCGTTTACAACTATGTAGAATGGAGGAGACGTCTCAACAGGAAATTGTGTGAATGTTATAGCGGGTGTTAAAGTACCTCTTCAGAAAACCCCGAAAGACAAGGCTTTCATTGAGCGGAAAGTTCTAAATTCATTTTAAGTGGCGCACACCAGTATAAGGGGACCTCAGCCTACGTCACGGGTGCAATTGGAGGTACCTGAGAAAAGATAGCGCTAGCTGGGGATTCATGTTGGCTAAGGATCTGAGGATCTAACCCGGACTGCAGCGTTAAAAAAGTTAGAAAAAAGTATGTAGCTACTAGCGGCTAAAATGTATTCTTCCAATTTTAAAATGATGCTACTCCATCAATCACATTGACGCCATGTGCTCTCATAGTTTAGTATTTGCAATTGTTCCGCTGGATAGTTTAGCAGAAAATAGTGAAAATTGGGATGAGCCTTTGGAATCTGACTTTCATCAATTTGTACACAGATTATTCAAAAAGTTGCTAAACAAAAAATAAGAAAAAATGAGTAAGGACAAATCTCTTTATTCAATTTCCAAAATAGTAACTTGCCCTGTCTAAATAAGTCTTTAGCCGGGTTCAGACATTTGAAAGGCATCCGTCACATTTTGCTGAATAGCTTCCACATCATCAAAATGAAGAAAGTCAACCGGGGACAGATGGCTGGTGATTAATTACAGAAACACACGAATGCGCAAGGGAACTATAGTGACACAGAAACCAGTCGAGAGTGCGTTTCTAATTTTCTAATAATTGTACTCACTTACTTAAGTAGCGCTATAGTTCGAAGTGAACTTGGGATCCAACCTAGTTGCCACCAGTTCCGTAGTTCAAGTTCCACTTTCAAATACCTCCTTAGATGCGATCGTAATCTGCTAAGCTGTTCTTTTAAAGAGCTTTGGTATCCGTTCACTTAACATGACCCATGCATCAGAGGCGTTGGACCCCATTCTGTTTATGGTTGAATCCAATCCTCCTTTCCGCGTCAACACAAACGGGACCAAAAATCACGGCCAATTGTTTTTTCTTACGGGAGAAGGCTCCCAAACAGTAATTGGCAAGAGTGATTCTACGTCTGATTTCTGCGCTGATGTCGTTGCGGTTTGTAGCTGCGAAGCCAAGCTAGACAAAGTTCTCATCTACCTCAAAGCTATAACTGTCGATAGTGAATTTCTGGCCAAGCCATCAGCGGTGTGTGTCCCTTACTCAGGACCCAATGTACTTTCTCCTCTCGCCAGCTTTTGAATAGTGAATTTTGCGCGATTCTTTCTAGGGCGATTTTTAAAAAGTCCCTTCTTTGTCCAAAACTTTTTTTAAACTCAAGGTATAGATTAATTCAATAGTTATCGTGCATTACATAAAGCCCCTCCCTCTGCATCCATGCATGCATAGGGGGCCTATTTATTCCACGCTTTCCTCTGACCATTTCTGACTAAGGCCATTTCATGTTGTTTTAAACAACTTAGAGGCCTGGGCCAGCAACTTTATTAGACTGCAGCTTCGGTATTCTTACCTTCATTTCGTCTAGGTCAAGGACGAAATCTCTGTCGCCTTCATCCAAGGTGAATGGTGAAATTTTGCATGACATCGGTATTTTAACCATCATCGCCTTTATATAGTGTGCAGAAACAGTCTTTCGACAACTCTACTTCTAGTTGTCCATGTTCATCTTTACAAGCTTTCATTCTGGTTTTGTAGGCCCGGCATATTGATTTTAAACATTCCCATTGGTATCCTACGGCTTGAGTAAGGGGGCTAGAATTTTTGGGGAGCTTGAGGGAAATTTAATCGGCAAAAATGTTTGGGATCTCTTGCTATTAAAACTTTATCACGTTCAACTATAGTGGTCTTGCTTGACTCCATTGTGGTTATGACATCAGTATCGATGTTGGCTCTCGAAAGAGTTCGGACATGCAAAATGTTGGAGCAATGTTCAACATCTATGTCAATATGATCTGGTTGCACATTGATTGATCAGGGACATCCAATTCCCTTATTGGATGTTAGGATGTATGAACCGTATTTAGGGTTGTATTCTGGCAAATATGACAAAGCATGGGAACTGATTGTTGTCAGATATGCTCAGAACGCTCACTAGCAACTCTTTTTTGACCAGCAGTTGACAAAGGAGACTGCAAGTAGCATAAAGTCTCTATTGGACACGTCCGAGAAATGTTTCCATGTCCTGAAAATTTAGCATTGCCGGTTAGTTCTTGAGATGATATATTAATCTACATATTGGTACAAAAATTACCTGGTTTTACTTAGCGCTTGTGGGAGGAAAAGTTAGATAGTTAGAAGGAGTTTCCCACACTAACACAATTTACAGAGTTCTTGGAAATGCGTTTTCGGTCCTTGGAAGCAGTAGCTGGAACGAGTGGCCTAAAGGCAGCGATTTTTCTTCACACAAAACTGCTGCTGTAAAGAAGAAAACGGTTTTCCACATCGGGAAGAAGCAGTTTGCATGCCAGGTATGTGGTAAAGGTCAACACTCTCTTCGAATTTGCCAACCAAAAGTTCATTGACATGGAGATCTGCGAACGATCGAAGGCAGTGGACAAAATCGGGGTTTGTTGGACCTGTTTGGCATACAGTCACAAACCAATGTCAAAGCAGTGTACGCTGCTACTACTGCAAGCAGAAACACCATAAAAAACACCAAACACCAAAAAAAAAAAAATGTCACCTAAGTTGTCTTATCTGAACTTTATCAGCCAAATGTTCCTTTGGCAATAGCAGTGGTTCGAGTCAGGTCTTCAAGTGGAAATTATCTTCATCTTAGGGCGATAGTTGATCCTGGCTCTGAAGCAACGTTTATTACTGAGTCAGCTCTACAATTGTTACGGCTTCATCAACGGCGAACTCTCGTTAAGGTATCTGGATTGGAAAAAGTTAACAGTGGTTTATGTAAGTCTTACCATTGGGTCGCCAGTAACACCTTTTAAGACAAATACCCCCCAGCCTATGTGTTCAAGCCCCTCACAGGTCTTTTGCCATCTAAGCCTTTAGCTCTTCAAAATTGGAAACGCATACAAAGTATACAGTTAACTGATCCACAATTCGATAAGCCTGGGACTGCTGATATTCTCCTGGGAGCCGATGCTTACTCTGAATTTATTTTAGGATCTATTATCAGTGGTGATGATGAAAGATCGCCAATTGCACAGAAATTAGAGTGAGGTTGGCTTCTCCTTGGAAAAACAAGTTCGCAAAATAAAGAACCTGTCCATAGCTTCTTACAGGCTTTCGATAACAGCACTCAGCTGCGTAGGTCCTGGGAATTGAAGGAGTTGCCTTTCAACATTAACGAAACTACGGAAGAAGAAAATTGTGAAAAACATAATATCAACACAAGTATATTGGCTGAAGGGCGATATGAGGTATTGCTACCATTTAAAATTGGATGTAAGCCTGGGTTTAGTGCCTCGAAGTTAGGTGCCTTTCGTAGGTTTCATCAACTGGTTTTCCAGGAAAACCCCACACAGCACAAGAATGATTCCAAGTGTTTAATGGAATACAAATTAGAAAAAGAGACAGAAGTCCACTAAAGATAGATGCAATCGGCAAAACAGTACCAGAAAATCCTCAAAGAGATACTGCCGTGAAGAAGGGAAGTTACCTTGAGCGATGGAAGCAAGTTCAATCGGTAACCAACCGAAATGAAATTCCGAGTGAAGAAGCCCATTTCTGACTCAATAGATACGTTAATAAGCCATATTGCTGTATATGGACTGATAAGCAACCCGAAGAGTACCAACAGCTATCAGTATATCCATTAAAAACAACGATATGGTGTGGTTTATGAGTTGGTGGAATCATTGGTCCATATTTCTTCAAAAATGAGGCAAATCAGAATGTTACCGTCGATGGTAACCGTTATCGCGCCAAGTTAACGGACTATGTGCTTCCTGAAATTCAAGTACATGGTCTCGGTGAGCTCTGGTTTTAACAAGACGGCGCTATGAGCCATAATGCGAGTGAAACAATTTACTTGTTGAGAAATCATTTTGGTGACCACTTGATTTCACGTTTTGTTATGGTAAATTGACCGTCTAGATCGTGCGATATCTCACCCTTGGACTATTTTCTCTGGGGATATGTAAACTCTCAGGTCTTCAAAAATAAACCAGCTACGATTGACGCTTTGGAAGCCAACATTACTCGCGTTATCCGCGAGATAGCTATGCTATGCTCGAACGAGTCGCCTAAAATTGGACCTTCCGAATTGACCATCTCAGACGTAGTTGTGGCCAACATTTCCATGATATTATTTTCAAAAGGTAAATGCCATGAATTGTTCTTTTATTTTCAAACTTATGTGTCTTATTTAACATTATAAAGCAAGCCTCATGATGAATCGTCCTATACAAAATACTCCAACTGCAATTGGGTACAGTATAGTAAGGTAGAAAATTGAGTACATCCACCGGGCGGGAGCATGTTCGGATATACTACAATACATCATTTATTTTGAAAAACTAATAAGTTTTATTCAAACTAAATTTAAAGCTAAAAATGGATGTAATTTCCTGAAGAATCAATTAACTCTCTTTGCTGTTATATCAAGAAGAAAAGACGTGTTCTATTAAGACTGCATTTTTCGACCCATATTTTACCCTACACAGTTTACAGAAAGATTAACCGTACACACCCCAACACGCCTCATTGAAGTTACGTGAGCCGCCATTGTTCAAGTTTTTGAGCCCTTAGACTTGGGTTCCGAATACGTCGAAGTAGCTTTAAAGGGCAAAATGCACCAAGTAGCTCAAACTGATGAGAGCCTAGGATACCGCGTTGATAAGTTATGGCATAAATGTTTAAAACGTATTTTCTTGGGAAAAATATTTTCTGAATTACTTCGAGTACTATCAAGTATTCTTTAAATAGACATTATCATTCAAAAATAACTGCAATAACATCCTGATTGAAATATGTCATGTTCACAGTATGGACAAATACTATTATTTCTGAATTCCCAAACGATAAAATCACATATTTTCTATTCAACTGATACCCAGATGTACGGATACTTCATAGAGAAGATGCTTCTTATTTTTGATGCGGCAATCAAATCCTTTGATCTAAATTTCAACTGATCACTCACCAAATAACCTATGTCACTTTCAGTTGCAATTTGACAAAGTGCCTGAAGCTCTAATATTTATCTTTCCCCAACGGGTCATGGTAGATAATTCATAAGCACTAGAGTGCAATGTAACATTGTAGATTTGTGGTTCCCATTTGGCTTTCCAATGATTTTTCATAGAAGAAAACTATCTCATACCACTGATAAGTTTCATATGAAATTGATTGCATGTTGGATATGGCTCAAATCCAACTAAGATAACTTACTACCTGTCTCATGAGTAGTAAATACTCAGAGATCCTCGTACTTCACAATTTATTTGAAATATGTTCTGGTATGCCCATCTGATTCTGATTGAATTGTTGCTGGGACTTCAATCAGAAATTTCATATGAGTTCCATTAAATAAATTTTATTCAAATCCCCTACGTAGATACGATTGACAATCCTGAAACCCAATCCAATAGATGTATTCAATTGAAATATTTAATTGATGATTGATTGATTGATATTAAATATAAACAAGTATTTTCCATCTATAAATACTGTGCATACGAATAACTTAATAACACAATCAATGTCAATAAACGTATCACTAGCTGATAGATACATTTAAAATGTTACTTACCCTGTTATGAAAGCAGGTTGATGTTTTTAAGCCGCTAATAAGCACAGCGGAGCATTCGTTAAAGAAGAGCTCATATGGAACTCAATTATAGAGTTTACTTCTTATTTCTACACAGGATTGGTACATGTCGCAGATTCCGATTCGTTGTTCCTTATTATATTCTCCATCACTACGGAGAATGAGCTTAAACTCTTGCTTGCTTAAAACTTCATAAAGAAGTACCGTGTTGAGTGCCTCAATGAATCCGTTTTTATAACTAAAATCCGGTGAAGAATTATAAAAAAAATGTTGGAATGTTTGCAAAAACCGCCAAGACAATTAATGATGTCAGAATGTGAGATACTAGACGTACCTTGGTCGTGAATGTTCACAGGTTATAATGGCTTGGATTTAAAAAGTTTGGCAGGGCATTATATTATTTATATGACTTAATGCGCAGTATAAATTTAAAAAGTATCCAACTTTTATTCATAAAATCTATATCAGATGCAGTTATATTCGTATAACACTAATCGGTTTGAGCTGAATACTATTCAATGCTGCACTACTATTCAGGAAGTAGCCGAAGCGATTCTACTAGGTTACCAACCACCTCCGAAAAGAAATCCATAGTTAGATTACGAGCGCATGCAGAAAATGAAGGCAGGAAACAACCCGCCAACGTGGGGTTGAGTACAGAGATGGAATGGGAGAGGAGAAAAAGAACCTTCGCAATTTCCCAGCTCAAGGATATGGAAGATTGCAGGAGTAATAACAAGATACGAAAGTTTTCTAAAAAAAAGCTTAAAGCCTGGCTGCATGGCCAGGAACTCAAGCCCTTCGAAACACTGAAAGTTATCCTGTCACCGACTCGCAGGGAATTGTGGATGTAATTAGGCAGCATTTCCAGTAGTAGGGAGTGATATGGTCTGAAGAAAACTCAACCTAAATCTACATATGAAGTATCATAGTTCTCCCACCCAGCCTAGACAAAGACGGCACAGCTATTAAGAATTGAAGAATAATAAGGCCACGGGCTTGAGCAGATTGCCGTCAGAGCTCTTCTAAGCTGGTAGCAAAGTTTTGGTTAGAAGAATGCATCAGAACATCAGCAAAGTATGGAAGGGCGAAAGCATGCCCGACGACTGGACTATCAACTTTATCTGCCACATCTCAAATAAGGCGGTCCTATGTATTATAAGAACTACCGAGGTATATCCACTGTGTGGTTTTGCACCACACTAATCGGCACCTACCAGTACGGCTTTCGGCACGGCAAATCGACGATAGACCAAATCTTCACACTGCGGCACGCCCTGGAAAAGGAAAAAGCAAACGAGTTCCAAGTCAATACTTACCATCTCTTCATCGGCGTCAAAGCCCCATACGACAGAATTCATCGCACTGATTTATACAATAGATCTGGTTGTATAGGGCCATGCTAGAGAGCTTGCAATGCAACATCGGATTCCGGCAAAAAGACGCGCTGTCGTGTGATTTCTTTAATCTTATACTAGAGCAGATCGCGCGTAAGGCCGGCGTTAAAACAGAAGGCATTATATTTAACAAATTCATACAGCTGCTGGTCTATGCAGATGATATCGACATCATCGCTCGTTCCCAGCGTGGCATTATTGAGGTTTTTACTGCTATAGTAGAACAAGCAAAACGAATGATGATAAAACAGAGTCTAGGACAGGACCTTACAATCGAGAGCTATAATTCTGTGGTAGTGAAGGAGTTTATTTACCTCGAGACAAATATAAACTCCACAAATGACATCCTAGTAGAGATATGACGAAGAATAACTTAAGGCAACTGCTGCTACTTCGGTTTACAAACTTCTAACTCGTATGCTCTACAAGACCCTGATCTTCCCAGTCTTGCTTTATGAAGCTGAATGCTGAACTATTAGCAAGACAGCGGAGCAGATTCTGGGATCCTTCGAAAGAAAAATTCTACGTTGAATACTTGATCCTGTCTGCAAGGAAGGCGAACGAGAAGAAGATATAACCTCAAACTCTACGAGCTGTATAAAAATGTGGATGTAGTCGGGAAATCAAAAATCCGTCGCTGACACTGACTCAGCCACATCGAGCGAGCCACCTGGTTCATGAAGAAATAGAAGACCAAACCTCTGGCTTTTATACGAGCTGTATAAAAATGTGGATGTAGTCGGGAAATCAAAAATCCGTCGCTGACACTGACTCAGCCACATCGAGCGAGCCACCTGGTTCATGAAGAAATAGAAGACCAAACCTCTGGCTTAAAGATTAAGTAATCGCGGACGCCAGAAGCCTTGGTCTAGTGAAAGCGGCATTAGCTTAGGCTCAGACCCTCCAAGGGTCGCTAGCCGAATAACTAAGTAGGAATCGTCTTGATCTACTACACACGCTTCTGCCACTGCTGGAAGCAATGTTGGAAAGCCCCTTTTGGATGTAGTTGGTCCGTCGCAATCTGCATTATATTTTTAAGCGTTTTCAGCTTGGGGAAAACCAGAAGTCGCAGGGAACATGGTCAGTAGAATAAGTAAATTGTCAAACCACAGGTGTGTTTTCTTTGGCTAAGAAATTCGGAATCATGTATGAAGAAGGAGCGGGGGCGTTATCGTGGTGAAGTAGCTAACTGCCATTTGCACAAAGGTCCAGCTGTTTGCATTACGAAGGTGACGTATAACCTTTTGGTGGCATTCTTGGTGATGATGAGCATTGCTACTGGAGTAAAAAAAAAGGTGGTTAGCCTGACTTTAAAATTGTTGCGACCATGACTTCCTGTTTTGGGCGTCGAAGATGTTGCATGCCTTCATTGTGTTGACTGGAGCTAAGTGTTTGGGTCATACCCATAAGCCCATAAACCCATAAACAGCGATCACTATCTTGAAAAAGGTAGGATTACAGTTCATAGTCTCAATCATATTCTGTGCGATCTCCAAACGAAGTTGATTAAGATCGATTGTCAGCAACTTTGGCACAAGTTTTGCCTAGACTCTCCTGAGAGAGTCTTATTTGTTCAATGACAACCTTATTTGTGGATGATGTCTCTGAAACAGTTGTACCACTGTTATACTCCTTCCTGAGTATTTAAAAATAGCAAATAGTTTTACCCCTGGAATGGATCTAAACTAGAGCAAGATTGAACAAATTTTGTAGCAATGCTTGTTTCAGTAAAATTCCGATATATGTTTGCAATAAACTAAAAATTATGCACAGCATAACGAGGAGTGTGGCTTAGTTTCTTTCATGCTTATTTTCATTACTTCCTGGTTAGCCAACGAAGAATGATATAAAGACGAAATTTGACAGAGTCAACTCAAAGGTAAGGCCACAGAGCGAAGGAGTATCTGAACCAAGTGCAGTCTTACGAGCTTCCTTTACTTAAGAGATTTGAACAGAAACTGATATCTACGAGTACATATTCAATACAAAATTCCCCAAAACACTGTATTATGCATAAACTAAGACCAATTACATAATGCGACAAAGAGGGGCAAACTACATTGCTTCTCCTATTAGTGATATGTAAATTCAAAATCTAGCATTCCGGTCAGGCTGAACTTAACTAAGGTGGCTCTTCTTTCATAACTGAATATTTATTTGCCACACTTTATTGATAACTTGACAGTCATAATACAATCTGTAGGGACAATCTTATGCATAATTTACAATCCGAATTCACTTAGCCACAATTTACAATACAATGAAGGAACTTTGCCAGTTCGAAATAATTGATTAGAGTCCTGAATTCAATATTCGGCAATATTAATCGGTTTTAATGCTACAAACTTGGCTAGTCCTTTAGGCGGACTTTAGAATTGTCAGAATATAATAGGATTGTAAGAATATAGACATTATTCACATGCATAATGCATACTGTAAGACCGTAATGTGAAAGGAGGAGTCCTTAAGATGTATCAGTACCAGTGTCACTTGTACCACAAAAATACAAACAAACACAAGAACACCGACGACCGGGAGACCAGATGAGCAAATCGATATTTTAACCCAAGACCTCTGTTAGCCACCGTCTTCATCATCATGATTGGTGTGCCCAATATGGCTCCATGTCCAGCATCAGTAGTATCATCTTTCCAAGTTCAAGCTTTCCTCTCAGTGGTATTGCACGATGGAATGTTTGTACAGATATCCAATTATCGTTGTTTTAGGTTGAAGTGCAAGCAACATCTCCTGCAATGCATTGCAATAATATTCGAGTAATGTGCACTATGTGAACACTGGACAGTAAACATCTATCCTCTAACCCTCCTCGCTTGCACTAGATTAGCAGCAGGAGATAATTTGTCAATCCATCCACCCCCTGCTGTTGAATGTACCAGCTCTAGTTCCAGCCGGTATGTTGATTATTGTTCTTAAGCTGGCGCCGTGGGCAGTCCAAAATGACACTCTGATCGGTCGGCCGTTCATCTCAGTACTCTATCCATTCTCTTACTCTGTTGTGAGATAGTGCCGAATGTGGGCGTCCAAAGTGTTGGTTAGTCAATGCAAATAAACAAATAGCCATCATTATGCACACATACATAGGTATATCTGGAGTGGTCCGGATGAATTCTCGAAACGGCATGCTTGGACACGCAACGCAATTAGGACCGAGCCTGACGCCTCCAGTCGGTCATCATCCTGTCCCTGCCCCTAGTGTGAATTCATTACCATAAGTAGCTGATGCTGTAATTCAATCGTCCTTTTCTCTTTGAGCGTCCGGGCAGCCGAATTTCTGTGCGTTTTTCATTGGAAGTGAGGGACTAGGCTCATAAATAGAGGGAAATTTTGCATTTCGTTCTTAATTCAGAGGGAGCAAAGGCCAAAATTCAGATAACTGAAACACAGATACCCAGGCACGCACTCAAAGTGATGCGTTTCCTGTTAATGAGCTGTCATCTGGGAGCACCTACTGGATATGGTGTTGCCGTAATAATGGCCATGCTAGTGACCGAAACTTTTGGGTCCCTCTTTAATGTCGGAAATCATCAGTTTGGAAATATTCAACGGGGAGATATTTTCAAAATGCACTTTGTAGTCACTCGCAGATGTCATTAACAGTCGCCAGTTGTCATGAATTGACAGCAATTGCATTAGCATGGCAATTGAGAGTGCAAAGTGCTAAGTAAATATGCAGAGCTCATGTTGCATTTGCCATGCGGCTAGCATTTTTGCATTATTTCCTGTTATGTTCCCGTTAGTTGGTGCAATCATTTGAGAAATTAAAATTTCGTGTTTAACTGAAAATTGGACTAATGTTCTAATTTCTCTGATTTGTTTGGTGCGTGAATGATTCTTTCATTGCAATTTAATTAGTTGTATGCTGTGGTTCCATTCGACAAATGATGGATCTATTCAGTGCAAATGGGTCCAAATTTATTTAGAGTGGCGGATATGCCCGATCTGTAGAATAACATGTATTAGAAGAGACAGAACACAGGCTTTCCCCATTTCAATATAGAACTCCGTGGAAAAATTTAAATCGGACTTTCCGTCTACATCACAAGTCGTCTTCATTCCTAAAAGATCGCGAAGTATTCAAAGTTTAAGCGTCGAAACAACAGAAACATTTAAGTTTATTCACCGTGCTGCTTGACTGACCACTCCGTTGTAGTGCTTATTAGTTAGTATTATCACAATAACATCGACATCTTTTTGTCCAATGGGGCAATGAAGTCTCTTTTTGTTTGATGACACTGAAAGGTGGTTGACTTACTTTTTTCTTCTGTGCCAGAGAAAAACTTGAACAATTTTATCAAACTGTAGTGTATCTGACAAGAGTGCCGTCTTCAATGTACTCGTCAAATTTTAACTGAGCAATTGTATTCTGGCTTGAACGGCGCTGAAGTTATATGTTAAATGGAATTATTTCGGAAAAGATGTTGAAATTCGATTCAGGTAAATTGTTATCTTTATCAGACACAAAGGGCTTGAGTAGTCCGTTTATTGCAAAGATTGGTCGTTAAGCTTTAATTAATGCGTCTTCAGTGATAGATGATATATAGACGACAAAAGAAAACTTCGAATAAGATTTAGAAACCACACTATGTCCCTTATAATGAACTTTTTATCAGCAAAAAACAGAAAAAAGTTTGGGGATTAAAACCTGCTATGGTGGACTGGCTATATACGGTGGTGGTAAGACCATACAAAGAATGGCTTCCATAGCCATTACAGGTGCTCTCCGTACCACCCCTACGAAAGCATTGAACACCTTTCTACACCTAACACTGCTTGATTTGCAGGTCAAAAAATTTGCTGGTAACAGAACGATGTGGCTCACTAATCTGGGTTACTTCAAGATCAGTAGTATCGAGGTCCTAGTGGTCCTAGTACCAGACCATCCCGTTTTAACGGATGAAATTCCTTTATTGGTCATCTTTCTTGACATCCCGTATGATGTAATATATTCGGAGAGGAAGGACTGGGAAAAAAAATGCAATAATCAGGTCAAATGAAATTGCAATTTTCACAGATGGCTCGAAAACAGAGAAAAGAACAAGTTTTGGTATCTTCTCAGAAGAACCAGAATTAAGATTGTCTATAAGACACAGAACAGAGGTTCTGGGTGTTCTCAGGGCGGCTGGACTAATTCAGATGAGATCGGTATCCGAAAGATGTAACGCTATCGATCGATATCGATATGTATCGATAGCCAGGCCACACTCAACTCCGAATCCAGACGATGCGGATTTGTCCTGCCGAAAGCTATACTCTTAAGTGTAGTTTAGTGTGTTGCAGAAAGGTTTGAAACGTTCACACGGTATGGATAGCAACTTTAAGCGTAAATTGACTTGTTGTATTTGAGGCAGCCATTCATCTCACGAGAATTTATTTCCCTTAAAATAAGGAATGTCTTTCGGGTACAGCTGGTATTGAGCCCCAAATCTTCCGATTAGGAAGCCAATACACTATCACTTGAGACAACCATCAACCACCCATGTCATGGCTTCATCCACCTATACCTGATTGATTTTTTGGTGCATGCTCCCTACCAAGACATCACCTTTTTGTTTGAAAAGCTTCGCTGGTAGACCATCAGTGCAGACGGGTTTGCTGTTCTTCAGATTTGTGATAGCTGAGATAGTTGAGGTAGCCATTATCTCTAACTGTTTTCCATTAAGTAAATGCTGGAAGTGCTGCTAATACATATCTGTTATTGCCTATGCTTTGGTTTACATCACTTTTTCGAAAAGCCTCCGTTCCGGGATTGAAGTCATTTGCCAGTCGCTTAGCTTTCCTGTTGTTTTTTTTGCGGGACTCTTCAATATTGAATACTGCGTAGGCCTTTTTTGTACGCAAGATCATTTTCTCATCACTTCTTCTGAATCGAAATTCTTCCCTCACTGCCCTTATTTTTGCAGCGTTTGCAGGTGATCATTTTATGTAATTTGATGTTAGAACTCATCATCATACCAATGGCTCCTTATTGGTGGTAGCTCTTTCATGATGTTGTGGTAGTTCTGGATACTTCAGTCGTGCTATGACTTATAATCTTGAATTTTTTTTTTTTTATGTGTGTGCTTCGCAGCTTCTTCTCGTTGTATAGTTGATCTCTGAATTTGACTACAACAAGAATTTAGTTAGAGTCGACGTTTGCCCCTATAAATGATTGCACATTCAGAATGTCTGATGAGTGTCTCGTAATATCAGCATATGGTCGATTTATTTTGATTTGAACAGTGCGCCAGGTTGCTGTGTGTCATCACTATTATCATAGTCTTATCACCGCATTGCATATATCGTGAAGGTTGTGCTTTGTGACGAAGTGGTTTTCTTACCGGATTTGGTGTTAAAATCCTCATGCAGTATTTTGACATTATATTCCAAGCAGGCTCCGTGGGCTCCGACTAGAAGGTCATAGGACTCCTACCTGTAAGAGTCGTATATTTTATCCCACCACGAATGCGTAGAAACGTTGCAATATTTCTGTTCTTGAATACTAAGTCCTATTTATCGTATCCCCTGGATCTCGGTCTCGCACCTCGTAAAGACAGATTCAAGTTTTTAAGGGACACCAAGGGTATACAGTGTGCGTACGTTCCAGATTCATGCTCTCAATTCGTAGTCCGTGAACATTCCAAGAACATCGTCTTTTCCGGAGACAAAATGAAGTCCATGAGAAGCGAGCCATCTAGGAAAGCGAGAGGTTCTACTACTGGAACAACGTTCAGAAGTTCTAGCAAAATTAACGTGTTAAGAGTCACAGTATCCTCTCCTCCAGACAGAACAAACAATGCAACTTGGGCAATTTCCGTCCACCAGACCGCAGAGAAGTAAAGATCTACACTTAAGTATATCGAAACTACAGGATGTTTAAACTTCTGAGCAGGTCACTGATGGTCACTTAACAGAGAGCATACATCCACAAATTTTGTAAGATTTAGTTAGAGGAAAGCATGTATAGTTAATGGAATCTCCACCTTATGGATTTCATACTCCACGAGACACTCAAAACTGTGCCAACTTTGAAGACGTCAGTGCCCGTAACATGTAATACAAGATCTTAGCTGCCATAGTGTGTGATTGACTAAAACCTTTTGTCATTGATTAAAATGGACCTTCTAAGTCATTTATAAGTCTCATCACTCTTTCCTCCATCTGACGGACACAAATAACAGTATTTATAGAGACGAACTATACGAAGCCGTGCCTAGTTGTAGCGTCCATAGCAAGCTCGTCCGATGAAGCAGAATGACGACGGTAAATGCTCGCTGCTCCGCAAAGGTCATAAGTAAACTCACTGAGACCTATGACATCGAAAAAGGCTTTAGACAAAGTGATTTTTTGTATATCGACATCTTTAATATCATACTAGAAGAAATCATGCGAAATTCGCAAGTCAACACCGGAAACGCCAACTTCCAAAAGCCTGATAGCATTAATATAGTTAGCAGTACAGGGCGAGCTAATATTGAAACACAAGGGGAGCAAATTGATTCACTTGTGAATAAGGTTAATACCAATTATAAGGTGTCAAGAAGAAGGCAATCACAATGTCTATAATTTAGACAGAACGGCGCAAAAGATAGCTCTAATTTTGAGGTATTTAATGATTTTGCCCAATCTAGCTGTGGCCTTAACTATGATAATGGCACCTTAAATTATTTCGCTGATCACTGTTTCTTTTGCCTAAGAAAGCAACGTAATTACAAGGAAAAATTAATCAAATTGACCCAACAAAATAATGTACAAACAGTAACTCATAGTGAATTCCCTATAAAACCTCCGCTAAATCCATCATAAGCCACATAGGCCACTCCACACCATACCCAATTGTCGAAATTCGTCTCCACCCAACTATCAAAAAATAAACTAAACCAACAATGTGTGACACAGATCTGATACTCCGCAGTTTCACTATTAAAATAAGACAAAATCTGTGACAAAAAGAGGAACACCTTAATCAAGATAATATTCGGTGAAAACAATGTTAACGCCGACGGTACTATGCCATTTGCACGACTCCCTTAATGTCTATTAATCTTTAATGTGGCCCCGCTAAGTTATATGCTTTAATTTAAGTTGACGAGTCTTGGAACAGGTTAGAGGAAGTTCTGAGAAATTATAGGAACCAGAGGGAGTGAAGGAAGTCCAAACTGTGCAAATAATGTCTCCCGGAGCCACATTAAACGAATTTATCCTTGCTGAGGCTGGAATAATTTTTAAGAATCCCCGTCTACCCAGGCCTAGCGTGCGGGTGTGCATTTCTTCTTTATTCTGTGGGGAATTGTTTTAATTTGGGAGCCTAATGAGGTTGAGGTTTTTGTGTGGTAACATAAGTACGAATACTAGGGAACTCCAGCAGTACCACAAACACAAAGAAGTACCTATACCAGGGTAACATCTAGACCTAAAACTAGGTAGTGAGGAATAATGGTAGAAGGTAAAGAAGAACCTCAAAATGGAGTCCCAGTATTGGCTGCTGGAGTAGACATTTATTATACTTAAAGCAACGAATTTCATCAGTCTTTGCGTTAAGTACCAGTCGTACAGGAGGAATTAGAGTGATGTCCTTTTTTTGTCACCACAAACCACATGGAATAAGGAGATGCTTATTTTTTTGCGTTTCAAACTTCCACAAGAACCTAGCTTCTGATGACAATAACAACCACAACTACAACGGTGCAAGGATTAGTATAGTAGTCCGTAACGTGGTATTTTATGCGAATATAAATTACGGAATTAAGTGTTAATCCTTCAAGATGTTTGTTTTCGCTGGTAGTGCTCCCATACCGCCTACTCATACCAACATAAGAAACATTCCTGTTAATGAATATTTTTAGTTGAGAAATTCAAGCAAGTTACCATGGAATATGCTCGTTTTCGATGTGTGAAGGAGCTCTTGTATTTCTCAAGCACTTCCAAGTATCATGCCACGCACCAGTGTTGGCAAGTAACAATTTTCGATTCTTTGAATTTCCTAATACAACACTGAATGACGTAAGACGTGAATGGCCTGAATGAATGGAATGGTCGGTTAATGTACTAACAGGCAAATGGCTGACAAGACATTTGTCTGCTGGCAATCGATAACTAATTTGAATAATTTCAAGTCTCAAATAATTAAACAGTCGAGTCGGTTAGTGGCTGATTATCTCGAATCATCGAAGATGCACACACGAGTTTATGTGAAATTTCCGCATGATTTGCGATTGTTTGCAACCTAAGTCCTTCTGGGTGTTGTGTCAGAGAGTTTAGCTAATTTGCATTGCCATATTCATATTATTGGAGAGTTAATATTGAATACACATATGTATGCAACTAATGCTATCGAGTTTGTTCAGTGGGTGTGAGATTGACGTTATAGGTTAACGAGCTTCGATAAATTACGTTTTAACTTACTAAAACGTTAGTATTTGCAGTTGATACTGGCTAGTTTTCGAAAGAATATTATCACATTGACACTGAAAAAGGTCTTTCACAAGACCAACAAAAAAAAAAAAAAAAAAAAAAAAATTGATGGACAGTTTAAGTTAAAATCTTGTCCATTTCGCTTAATATTGCACTTATCGCCTCTAGTCCCATACACCCAGTTATCTATTATCCCTTTCTACTTGATCCTATCACTTATGCGATGTCTACCGCGTTATTCCTTCGCTATGGGATAGAACACATTCCTGGCCACAGCGTTAGTTCTCATTTGCTCAACATGCCTCAGTTACTTTAGACCTTACGATCTTTCAGTAAGGTCGCCGTATAGGCCAATAAGTTCGTTGTTATAAATTTTTTCAAATTGCGTTTCGAAAATCATTCGAAAAACCAAGCAACCAAAGGCATTTTCATCTGTTTTAGATGCCTTCGAGCCATAATGCAGGATTAAGATGAAAACGGTCTTATATATTGCTTTCTTCGTTGATTATAAGAAGGACTCGTTTCTCAGCTGGCTTCTGAAACAGCTGTTGAAAAAAAAGTGATCCTCCGCTTGATCTCAACGATTACGTCATTGCTCTATAACAACAGCAACTATAACCTCAAAGTTATAGTTTTTATGGATTGAGGAGCATACAATGTAAAAATTCCATTCACCGGGCACAAATCCACCTGAAAATACTTTTTTACTGTATGCTCCTTACCTGCTTATTGGTTTTAACTTTAGACATCTTCTCGGTTAGACGGAGGAATTTGTTGTCGATCATCATACATATTGAAAGGTTCATTCTATGTGTCAAGAATAAAGATAAATAGGCTGCGAACATTGTCCTCAACATTCTCAGAACCAACTATTAATCTATTATATTGCTTACTTCCGCTGTTTGATATTTGTGTCCTTGTAGGTAGGAACTCTGAACATTATTTCTGCAAAAGCACTACTCCATAGCTTCGATCGAGAGGTTCCGTGCTTCTTCCGCTTTCTTTCTGAGAAGTTGATGTTGCTGCTTACTTATCAAGTTCGTTCGTTTGTCCTGCTTTGTGATGTCGGTTTTTATGTATCTCATTCCACATCATGTGCTTGTCGACATTCTTAGTCAGACCAAGAGTTTGAGTTATCGAAAAATTTTGAGTACTCAGTGAGAAATAACTCTAGCATTCTCTTACCAAAGGGTGCTCTTATAAAAGAGTGCTACTTCTGTTCTTGATAGCCATCAGCATAGTATTGTGAGGTGTGAGCCGGCGCGTTATCGTGGTGGAAGATCACTTTTTTCCTCAAATCTGTGTTAAATCGGCCCAATAAATCGATGAAGTATGCTTCTATGATTGTTTTTTCCTTCTTCACATAGTCAACGTGGATAACACCTCACGAGTCTCAAAAATCGCCTTCTTTGGAGCACGTTCACCGGGTTAAACGTATTGTTTCCAATATTTCGCAGAAATTCCTCCAGATTTCGATTAAACGGGGCCAATCACAAGTCTTTGAAGTGCAAACGCGGCAACCTTCGTGTGGACAGCTTTTTTATGCCCAAAATCTCGTGAAGGATGTCAACGGTTTTCTCTTTGGTAACCGTTTTTGCGCCATCTGGGCGCATGGGGCCAAATCCCGTGAATATGGTGGCTGATAAATGAAACAGGTGCATTATGGTGATGCAATAGCCATGAATTATTTTTCCACAATTCTGGACATTTTTTTCGTATTGCTTCTCTCAAACGGCGCATAATTTCAAGGTATTACTCCTTTTTGACCATTCGACCTAAAGGTAAAAACTCCTGATGCACTACTCCACGGTAATTGGGAAAAAAAGTGAACAAAACTTTAACATTTGATCGAACTTGGCGTGCTTTCTATGGTTTGGCTCTTTTATTGGGACAATTAGGCTTTGGTTTCGACTTTATTACAATATACCCAGAGTCGTCACCAGCTATGACCTTTCGGAGCAAGCCAGGATTATCATTGACGTCATTCAAGAGCTTCTGAGCGATGCTCATGTAATCAAAATTAAGATGTTTCGGAATAAACTTAGCTGGCACACGTCTCATGGCCAAAACATTCGAAAATACAAAATTGCATGACACTAGCCAACCGACTTAGCAACTTCTCCTATGGTAACTCGATGATTTTCCAAAACAATTTTCTTCACAGCTTCGACGTTGTTATCTTTTGTTGATGTGCTGGGAATTGGAATCTCTCGGCCATCGTGAAAAGCTTGTACCACTTGTACATACTCTTTAATTGAAAATTGCCGGGCATGTTTTCTAGCCTAACAACAGATTTTGGTCGGCCTTTACGACATTCGTCCTGGAGTGTACGACTATTAATTTTAGCTTACCTCTAGTTATGTCCTTTCAATGGATTCAAACTGATCAATATTCTTTTACGGCCATAGATGTCAGCTCTGAAAAAAAAAGTCCTTTTCACCGATTGTTATACTGATTCCGGAGAATATCAGTTAAGTGGAGTCACCAACAGTATTGGTAGGCTACTTGACCATATCTTTCCCTCTGAAACAAACAATTGCATCGTTTCAGAAACTAACTACTTTCGCTCTAAATTAGATAGTTACCACCCAACACTTTCTCTAATTTTTTCATCAGCATCAACGATGCTGCTTTACCATATTTAACACAATATGTACCATGCTTACCAAAGCAGAGCGCCTCTTATCCACCACCCTGGTATAACAAAAAGTTACACACCCTTCGAAATAAAAGCTGTGTTACAAATATCGTAATTTGGCTCTCTCAATCATTTTTTTAACTATCACTCTGCCTTAATTAAGTTTTCTGAACTTTTTCAATCTCTCTACCTTAAATACCTGAACCAATGCGTTGCAACTTCATTCCCGATTCCAAACGATTTTTTAAATTCATAAATACTAAACGAAAGTCTGATAACCACTCATCGTACCTAAATTCTTTTGACAAAATCTCTCATGATCCCCAGGTAGTTGTAAATCTTTTTGCCGAATTTTTCAGCCAGAATTCATGAGCACGTTCGCAAACAACGTTAGAATCAGTATATACGGTATAACGTTTGAGCAAATAAGTTAAAAAATTAAAGACATCTAGGACGACTACACCGCTGGTCCGGATGGATTCTCCACCGTACTTCAAGGAATATGTGTTGTTTACTTAGCTCAACCTTTCGCTGCTCTCTTCTAGCTTTCGATATCCCAGGGAACTTTTTCGCTTCATAAAAAAGGTCGCGGGGATAAAATTTCTAACTATCAAGCCATTGCTAAGCTCTCCTACGTACTTTAAAAAATTAAGCGCTGCTGATCTAGCGCGGTGATCGAGAGGGTTAGTCTTTTTCATCTGTTGAACAAAAATGTTTGTACGTTCTTGTAGTTGATTTTTGTGTTTTCGCGCAAAAATTTTAATTTCGTTCTGAACGTTTTCGACTCCTAGGTCTCGGTGGATAACATTATTTCTAATGTACCACGGTGCAATTGTTAATCGCGTTGTAACTAAGCTTCTTCGACGGTTTTAGCTGTTTCCAAAATGGCAGCGTCATCAGCAAATGTGGTTAGCACAGTATCGTCCGTTTGCGGTACGTCGCGAGTAAAAAGTAAATACAGCAGGGGGCCAAGTATACTTCCTTGCGGCACCTCCGCCTTTATTGTCTTAAAATTGGAATAATCGTGGTGCCATACCTTATTAAAAGTTTGCGACACGCCAAGGATTGCATTTGAACAGACTAGCTTACGTTCAATTATTCGTTCAATCACATCGGTTATTTGGTACACTTGGTCAACGGTAAAGTTTTGGCTTCTAAGGCCGAATTGATGGTCGGGCAAGAGGCGATTTGTGTCAATAATCGGTTTAAGACGATTATGTAAGATTCACTCGAAGACCTTCGATATAATAGGGAGGAGCGATATTGGTCTGTATGACTTGACTTCAGTCAGCGGTTTACCGGCTTTCGGAACCATAATAAATTCCGCAAGGTTCTTTCTGATTCGGTAGATATTATTGTCTAATTTCCCTAAGTGTAGCCTTTACTATTAGAAGGTTCGTCGTCACGTCTAGTGTACTGATATTTTTTGGAAGCACTTCCCCGTCGATCAGGTTCTTTTGTGATATCCGAGGGCCAGTACGTCTGTTTGTTGAGTAAAATTGCCATTCCTAGCCAGCCCTGTGGAGAGTTTTGCCTTTTTGTGAGATACATATTGTGCTAACTTTTTTTTTTTTTGTTTTTTTGTTTTAATGTTATTTGTTCGTTTTTATAATGAGTGACAAAGTGTATTGTGGTCAGAAAGGTGCAAAAGAGATACGTTCATACAGCAGGAGACCGAAAATATCTGGAAAAAGACCAACACGGGTTAGAGGCACCAAGTGATATGAATGCTAATACATCTGCGAAAAAATGTAAGCAAACGGAAGATATGTACGTTATTGAAGTGAATCCAGGTTTCGATTTTCAGCTGCTTTAAACGTTGTCGTATGTAAAGTGTGCAAATCGTATACAGATTGAGATATCCAATAATCCATTCATTGAAAAAGGCTATGAAATAAGCCGTAGTATGATGAAAACAGCGAAAAATGCGACAACTATTTCTATTGAAAAAAGGAGAACATGGAATTATGGTATCAGGCGATGGTTCGTGTAGAAAACATGAGTTTAGTTTGGCTTAGTGACTCTTATTGGCAATTACAGTGTTAAAATTATAGACTGCGCAGTGAAATCAAAATACTGTAGGGCGTGTGAGTAATGGAAGAATAAAGAAGATACCGAAGAATATACGGAATGGAAATAAAATCACAAAAATAAGTGCGATGTGAATCACGATGAATTAGCAGAAAAAATGGAGACCAATGCAGATGTTGAGATATTTTAGCGATCCGAAGCTTTGTACCAGGTGAAATACACCCATTTTATTGATGATGGTAATTCTAAGACTTTTATTTATTATGAATTAAACATTTGTAGAAGTGATGGGTTACACTCGATCATAAATTATCTTCTGATGCAAAACTGCAGCACGATAAATGTTCGATCGTTTGGCTGAGTAGAAACACAAGTCAGCTTCTCCAACTGAAGTGTATGAAGCTATCAAGCCAGTCTACGAAGAATTGACCAGAGACGATCTTCTTACTCAGCGCATCGGCTTGCCCGATCACCTACGAAATGTGTTTGAAGAATGACAAAAAGCGCATAAAGCTTGCAAAAAGATCGCTGTCTGAAGCTGTAGAAAAGTGAAGGATCGGATTAAAATCCAATAAAAAAGAAATGAAAGAGCAGGACACTAATCTAGAAGGTCAATTATATGGTGCAGGCATCGCGGATTAAAAGTACATTCACATTTTTTTTCATAGTTCATTTGTAGTTAACAGCTTTTTGGCGATTTTTCTACGAATTTTGCAAGTTTGACTTTGGAAGTGTACCATTCACCCAAAAATCAGTATATCACACAAATTCTACGTACTTCTCTTGCTGTTGTTATGTACAATAAACAAAGTATTTGGAGGCTCATAATATTTTAAAATTTACAGCAGCTGTTATTATTCTATAAAAATTATATTTTATGTACAATAAACGTGTACGTTTGTAAACTAGATTTTTTTTATATTTTTCCTTTAGTAGCTGCATTACGGGACCTAGGTCTTATTTGTGAAAGAGAACTCAATTTTCTGTCTCATATTGGCAGTATCATAAATAAAGCCAACTTCGCACTTTGTTTTATCAAGCGCTGGTCTAAGGAATTATCCAACTCATGTATTACTAAGTCTCTTTTTCCAACCTTTATTTGTCCTCTTCGTGAATACTCGTATGCTAGCCAAGTTTTATCACATCACTACAGCACTCGTATTCTCCGAGTTGAAGTCGTATAACACCGATTCGCTTTACGGGACCCCCTGGACTGATAATTTATATTTAACGCAGTACACACATCGGCTGAAAATTCGACATTCTTTTTGCCCATCATAAACTCGCTGGTAACATCGAAACCCCCTCTTAAATGCTACATATCTCTCTTAACACTGTAGTCTGTACCACTCTTTCGACTCCATCCTCACCGAACAAATTATGGATACCTGGAACCAATATCTAGGATGCCAAGGGAAATTAACTGCGTCCAAACTCTTTTCGGTTTCCATCTCAACAAAATTTCCCTTAAAAATTTCCGTTACTCTACCTTTCCTCTAGAACCATGTGGATTTTGTTAGCTTAAAGGTTACCTTGTAAGGTGAGTGCTTGTAGTAAGCTAGAATAAATCCGTCCGGGTTAGCCAGAGCCACAAATCAATTCAAATTTATCGGGTTGTTCGTAAACTTCACTAATCGTTTTCATTGCTCATTGTCCTTGTATCGTACTTATCAATTTAGTTTCACCAACTTAGTGAACAGTTCCTAAAGTTAAGTACTAAAATAATAAAAAAGGGTCCAACGTCCGGACACTGTCTTGTATTTGTATTCCTATACAGTTCAGGAAGAGCAAAAAAAAGACAAAAAGATAATCTCCGTCAACTGTATCTGAATCACGAATTGATACTTATGTTTTGACAAAATGTTGATGGTCAAAAGCTAAACAAATATCTGGTATAAGCCCTCAATATAAATATATAAAAAATGTTATGCACTCTACATGCCATTTCTTTGTAGAATTATTATTCCGAGCATACATATGCTAACATGTCAAATGAAGCCAAGGATGCCTTCAAATAATTAATAGAGATGGCTATCACAATACTTATCAGTGTCCTTTGACAACAAATCGTTGCCTTATATGGCTTTTGTAAAAATTTCAAAGTTTTAAGATCTGTAAAATTTTTAAAGTATGGCTTTGCTGAATTCCAAAAAAGAATAAGTGTTTCCTTGATTCAAAATTTATAAAAGTGAAATTCTCAGTAATTCATTGGTAACATCCTCTGGGGCAAAGTAAATTCAGGAAAGCTTTTACCAGTATTCTTATTCTGTCTTCATCGTCCAGTCTTTTTAACAAGTATTACTTCACATCTTAACTTTGCATTTCATTCAAACTTTGTCAAAACTTCAATCGGGAATTTCTAAAATTTGAATTGCTCCCCGAAATACTTAAATCAAACACCAACTGCACATTTTCCGTGAATGAAGAAAACAATTCTCTTTGTGTTATGGAAACTTTCTGTGTGTATTTTACTCCCCCAGCACTCGCTTTAATTATCCTCAAACTTATACCCAAAAGCAGTCTAAACTCAAGCATACATTTAAATTCCCTACTTTAGTGTTCTTCCTCTCTTCATTGAAACGACGATCTACAACAACAATTCATTCTTGTTAATCTTAACAATGCTATCCACTAATTACGTGAAATTCTAACTAAAAAGGAACCTACACCATATAGATACCTCGAACACCCTGCTTCATGGCTCAACATGTTGTTTAGTTTAGGTCAACCCTTTAGGGGGAATCCGAGGGGAAAATCCAGTGATACTATAGAAAAATGCAAATTATACCCTAGTCCCGGTTATCTTGCGAGTAGTTCGCTCTATCCCAGAGGAACATACAACTAAAACGGTAAATTATTTAGTTCTCCACACTTGGCCACACTTGCCCGCAGGAACATTCAAAAATAATCCTCGCTCCATTGCACTATAGTTGTACGAATACGGATAGCTTTCTCGTTGAGAAAGGGCAACGAAACAATTCTAATGCCAGCTCAGCTCAGATACCAGATACCAGATACCAGATACCAGATATCATGATCCGTTTGGGTCTGTATGGAACACCCTCTACTTACCCCCACCGATGGTACCGAAATAAATTCCCTTGATTTACGGCGCGCACTAAACATCATTATTATGTATTCCGTAACCAGAATTCAGGAGCAGTAGGAGCAGAAGTAAAACCAGAAACGAGAGTTGTAGTTGTAGCAGAAGCAAAAGTCGTTGCTGTTGTCTGTTGCCATTGCTGTAGCTCTATTTGTGTATGATAACTCGTCGTCATAGCATTGCAAAGGAACAATGATGAAGCGGCTTCCTAGCCAAAGCCAAAGCCAAAGCTAAAGCTAACGAGTGGAAGGGTGAAGTTTGCCGCTTGGCGAGGGTCATGACCATGGAATTAGGGACACACATCCTGCCTCACAATCACCGTTCCATGAACTAAAGATTTGCATATTTGCAAGGAGCAGCGGAAAATCCTGTATTCGGATTTGAAAGAGAAGCAATAGAAACAGAAGCATGCAATGAAGTCCTGATCCTGATAGTGGTAAATAATTTTTGGGAAACGTTTCCCAAAGAGAGACGCCCTTACCTACATACTAGCAGTTCTTCTCAATCTGTCCAAGCGCCCGGCTGCTTGGAATTTGCGTGACTGAGATTCAATTCAAACAGACGGTTGGCAATGGGTTCGAGGGCTTATTAAAGTCTAAAGTCTATTCTGTCCCTACTCTTTGTCGCTACAGTAGTGCAGTGGCATAATGAAGATTCTCTAAAGTATCTTCGAGTGTCCTGTGATAATATTTGTGCATAACACTTTGAGCAACTGCTCTTGTATGAATCTTGGAAAGCTATGTATACGAATATGTGTTTATCTGCTTCATTTATGCAAATCGCTTTGAATTTAGATTGCTATCTGGTAGGGGAGCTGTTGCTGTTATGATGTTGCTTTGGTTAGCATTTTCTAACAACGAGGGGTACAAAAAATAATCGCTCCCTCTTCTAGGGGATGGTGGAAAGTGGATTTTATTTTATTTTTGGCTTGACTTTTCCATAAGTGGGCTTTTGGAGTAGATGCATCCGACTGGATTTTATTGCATTAAATTGCATCGTGTTGTGAATACTGAGTATGCTTCTAGACCGGTGTATGCAACATAATTTGTTTACGCTCTGACAAAAATGCGACTTAATGGCGAGGTCAACGAGGGCTTAAGATTTCGCAAGCAACGTTCTATCATATGTTGAGCAAGCGAGCGAGATTGCATGGGAAGCATTTGTTTTTGGTAACCTTTGCCTTAACGAAAGTCATGGTGATACTTATGGAACTATCAGACTGATCAACAACACGTCATTGGCAGTGCGTTTAGAAATAATGGGTACGGGGTGGCAGAGATGATTTCTGTAATCGAAAAGGCGTTTCTTTCGAGAAAGTGGGGTATATACATACTCTCTATGAAGATGGGTATTGAAACCAACTAGTGGGGAAGCTCAATAAGAATCTCTCACCTCAAGTTATCCAGTCTTCAGTGACAAGGACGTAAAGATGAAGGAAAAATCAGACTAAAAAAAAACTTCTTCATGTGCTTTGACAGGAATTTTTGTTATTGTTATCAATGCCACATTGTAAAGTGACCTGCCACACTGATATCATGCCTATCTGATGAAAATTATTTTTAACTAACAAAAACGAGAACCTTCAGTTAGAGCTATAACTGGGAGATGACACAACTACATGGTCTTGCACTAATTCAATAGAAGTCACACTGGACATTGAAGAAGACATCAAAAGCTGAATTTTAACGACTAAGCTAAATTGCAAGGACGTCATCAGATGTCCCGACTGTGGTGACCGGGTCATTAAGCCATCCTTGTAGAAAATCTAGAACAGGATGCATTGTAAGGCAACATAATCATAAGCAAGAGTTGCAAACAGGAGCATTGAAAAGCCTACAAAATTACAGGGAAATTGCTTACAAATGCAATCATTATAAAAAGGCTACCTGCTATGAATGGATTTAAAAGAGTGCGAACCCTTAAAAGACGCAGATCTCCAGATAACGCTATAGAACTTCTAGAGGAAGCCGAGACCGCTGCAATGGTAAAAGTTGAATCCACGATGAAAAAAGTTATGTAGGCTGAAAATGTCTTCGGATACCTTTGCAAATCCAAAAATGGCGTCCTATAAAGGTGACCATATATGTTGACAATCCAACTATTAAAGTTTATTCAAGGATCACCAGGGCTAAAAAGAAACTAAAGAGACTAATAAACGCAGCAGAAAGGATTCTGGATTTTTCATACACTGAAATCCTTCCGCTCCAGAGGAACTATCTGGATGATAGTGTAATTTATATGGCAAACAATTTCAGAAGCACATCTAAAGGGTCATCCAAAATGAAGTGTCATTTCAAATTCGTCGAAATATGCAACATTTTTATAAAAAAGTGACATTTTTACTTTGATCTTACGTACAAACTCTAGTTAATAATGAAATACAGTGTCTGCTTAATATCCACTTCGATTTTGCCAACAAATATTCAATCTTTTGATGGCTGTATTTCGCGATCAAAATCTCTGATACTTTCTTTTAGTGTCTGTATCGTTGTGGGGAATTGAAGTAAACTACATCTTTATCACAGATCTAAAAAAAGAAGTCTAATGGTATAAAATCGCACGATTTTGGTGACCAATTGAAGTTAAGTAAATATAAACATCATCCACGCCAATAGCATCAATTTTAGGCCAAAACATAGGACGATAACGCGATCTATTCACTGAAACGGTCGCACCAGCATCATTTGGAAAAAATACCGACAGCCCAGAAACTGCACCAAACTGTCACTTGTTGGAGATGGGGAGTTTGTTTCAATATTTCTCTTGGATTTCAGGAGCCTGTCGGAGTTCGTTTACGTACCCAGACAAATGGAAATGAAACTTATGAAAGTTTTGACCTTGTTTATTAATGATGAAGATCTTCATGCAAAATGCAGTTCAACGTGGTTGCTGATTGGCCCAATAATTGCGATCGGCTCAAATCACTGAGCCTTCAAATCACTGGCTTAGCGAGAAAGTGCTTGATGATGACCAAAAGCAGTAAGAATTTTACAAAACATTTTTGCGATATTTTCACTGTTTTTGTTGCAAATTTTTACTATTTTAACACATTATGCGAGTATATGTCGATTCACACTTAATAACCTTCCAATTTTTGCTTCCCAAAATTTATCAGAAGGACGGTTTAATGTTATTAGTTCAACAATGGCGCACAATTTAAAATGACATCTCTTGTTGGATGACCCTCTAGAATGTATCTAATGAAATGCCTTCCAGCAACCTCTACAAACTACAGGCAAATTACCTAATATTCCAGAAATTTCTGTAGAGCAGTTGGTGGGGCTTGTTGGTCAGAAAAGTGATCAGCTAAATAGAAGTTTTCAATCCAGAACAGAAAGATAGTAAACATGAATTTCAAACTAAGCAGGCTTTGTGAACTTGTGTAAAACTACAATACCACTGAGGATACTTTTATCTTTAAAAAATTTAGTTCTATCGATGTCAACACCCTCCAAATTGCGCTCCAAATCAAAAAGTTAAAACATTTAAACAAATTTTAACTCAGTTTTTTGATCAATGTGGGGCAACCAAAACCATTGAAATACTAAATAGAGTTTGCCCATGGTACACATGGTTAAATCAATCAAAAATAGGAAAAATTATACAGCTAGCCGAAACGTAAACGCGGGGCGTCATTTGTCAACTGCTTCAGTGCGGGCTGCTAAGAAAAACTTCTGTAGGGTTTTCTAATAACGACTTGACAACTTTTTTTTTTTTAAATAAAAGGCAAACCATTTGAGATATTTCAAAAACTTTATTATTGGCTTGAAGTACAATCAAAACATTTATGAATGGAACTCGACTTCGTTCATATGGCCACCGGGGGTACGTTTGCAGCGGTCGATTCGTTGGACCTAATTTTCAATGACTCGGCCACACATTTCGGCCGAAGCGGCCGTTGGCTCTGAGCTCTTTTAACGTCGTTGGCGTTTTGGCATAAGCCAATGACTTAACGTAGTCCCACATAAAATAGTCAAGCGGCGTTAAATCGCACGAACGAGGCGGCCAGTCGACTTGCCCATGTCTTGAGATAACACGCTCACCATACTTACTCTTCAATAAATCGATTGTACCGTGTGCTGTGTGGCTTGTGGCACCATCCTGTTAAAATCACATATCGTTCAAGTCTACATCTTAGAATTCGGGCCAAAAATAATCGGTGATCATGGCGCGATAGCGCTGACCATTCACAGTAACGTGAAAATATGGCCCATTAACGCCGCCGGCATGCAAACCGCAACAATCAGTTATTTTTTGTAGATGAAGTGGTTCATGAAGTACATGTGGGTTTTCACCCGACCAATAACGCATATTTGGCTTCAATTCTTAAGTCAGCTTGATCTTGTATGGGTGTAAACCAAGCTCCTTACGCAAAATACGCCATAATGTGGTCTGAGCGATGCCCAACTCTTGAGAACGCCGTGGAATTGGCTGACTTGGATCGTTTGCTACGGACGTCTAAACGGCAGCGATATTTTCGACACTTCGACCAACCCATTGTCTCACTGACACGGCAACATCACACAACGAATATGTAGACTCAAATTTTTGCCCTAAACTTGTTATTGCCTGTCTACTAGGGCGAGAATTACGACCGAAAATTGTAGTTAACGCTCTTAAAGTTGCAGTCACCGACTCCGAATATCTGTAGAAAATTTTTATAATTTGCAGAAGTTGCTCGTTAGTGTACTTTACCATAATGAAAATGTTGAGTTTACTGAATAAACTGATAGTGACAGTTTGATGATAAGTGAAAGAGTGCGTTCACAAATTAAATTCATAGTTGTCAAGTCCCTATTGGAAAACCCTATTTTTATGTAAATTTAGTAGTTTCCTCCACGCAAAAAAGATCTTATAATTGGTATCTATATCAAAGCGAAACGATGCTATGTGTCCGCTCGACCCCGACGAGCTCAACAACTTTTTTGTGGGTGGTGATTCTGATGGTTTCCATCATAATTTGTCCGAAGAAGTAGACCATGCACTGGATGGCTTTCAGTATATTTAGAAATATTCGAAAATTTATTTATTTATTATTTGAAATATTTATTCCTCACATCTCTAATATAATTAATTGGTGTATAACAAATTCCACTTTCCCCCAAATTTTGAAAACTGCAAAGGTTTTACTAATCCTAAGAAAAAGGAATCCAATATCACTTGCTGATTTTAGACCCATTAACATTTATCCATGTCTGGCAAAGAAATTCGAAAAAAATATGGCAAAACAAGTAACTAAATACCTTGCAGTCAATAAAACAATCCGGTTTTAGAGCAAATCACAGCTGCTGTAATGCTAATGTAATACTGCTCTATGGTCAACTTACTTCAGGATACCAGACAGGATTTTGGCAAGGAAAAGAAAATAAATTACAGCAACTTAATGATGAATACTTACCCGGCCCAGATGGCCTTCCATCCATATTTCTTAAAAAGTGTTCCTCAACACTTTCCCACCCCCTTGCAAATCTCTTCCGATTATCGCTATCTCAAGGTGAATTTCCACAAATATGGAAGTCTTCTTTCATAACACCGATACACAAAAAGGGATCAAAGAGCGAAGTCACTAATTACCGCCCTATAGCTAAACTTTCTCATAAACCCAAACTTCTCGAGAGCATGTTGTATGAAGCCTTAAGCTTCCAGTGCAAATCTTTTATTTCTCCTAGTCAACACGGCTTTCTGAAGGGTAGATCAACTACCACTTACCTCGTAGAATTCGTTTCCTCTGTTCTCTCAGCCTTAGAAAGTGGTAAAGAAGTTGACGTTGTAACAACTGATTTCAGTAAGGCTTTTGACAAGATATCTCATAAACTAATCCTGTTCAACTTGTCTATCCTGTGCTTTGAACCCATTTTGCTTAAATTGATATCTTCTTACCTGGATCATCGTTTTTATAATGTTCGTTTCAGGTTTGTCCTATAGGCCCCTTTCTTGACCACTTCAGGTGTTCCTCAGGGTTGTCACCTAGGTTCACTTCTCTTCATCAGATTTAATTTCTGTGTATATTCGATTTTTCTAAAACAGCTTAAAAGTCAGTTCGGACTTAGCGATAGGGCGGTAAAGCTAATCAGGAGTTTTCTCGCTCTTAGGTTTCAAAGGGTATTCTCTGATGAACGGTATTCATCCCTCAGAGAGCTTAAGCAGAGGGTATCTCAGGGCTCAGGGGTCATAGTTATTCTACAAAATTTATAAATTACCTCCCATCTGAATGCAAGTGAGTTTCCGTCTACTCATATGCAGATGATATCCAACTTCATCTAGCTAAGTCTCACTGCAGACTTGGTGAATTAGCTTTTCTTATGAATGAAGATTTTACTATAAACTCATTCAAACTTGGTATGAAGCTAATAGATTACTACTCAATCCAAGACCAAATTAAATTAAAACCTATTGCCTAACATCTACCATACGAAATAAATTTAAATTTATTTGGATATAACCATACCAACAGGGTCATCAGCTGTATATACGGATGCTGCAAGCCCATTTTAAGCTAATAAAAGTGCTAATCTTAGCTTTAATAACGTACGGTGAGGTTGATTATAACAACTTTGATCCCCTATCTCTTAGTAAATTGCAAGTGATCTTCAACAATGCAGTGCGTTATATCCATCGCATTCGTAGATATGAACATATATCTGGTTATGTGGGAGATTTATTAGGCTGTTACCTCAAAGAATACATCTGCGCAAAAAATTGTGTTTTTCTACACAAAGTTATTTATAGTCAGCGTCCATCCTACTTGTACTCGTATAACAGTTTATTTTTTGGGTACTAGGTCTCAAAGAGTTCTTAGTGTAATCTCCCTTCGTAGGAATTACCTTAACTCCTCGTATTAAAAGTGCAATCCTCCTTTTTTCTCCCCTACTACATCCAAATATAAATCCGTTCCCACTTCTTAATTTCTTGCATCAGCCTAAGCAAGCACAGAAGATTTGCCGTCATTACTCTTATAGCAAGTGTACCAGGATCTCCGGTCATTTATACTATGTGGGGCAAAAGTAATGACGTAACTTAAATTGGCTGCCATTTTGTTAGAAATGCAAATGCCGCACCAAACAATCGCTTTGAGGGAATGCAATGACTATTCGTGCTTTTCGTGTGGATTCTCCGTGCCCCAGAAAAGCAAGTTATTCTCTATCTGTCTAAAATATCAATGTCAAAGGACAATGCCACTTTATGCCATTTGCAAAAATTATGCCACATCCATTTGGTATGTATTACGACGCAATCAATTAGCCTGTAGTTCTTTCTGCTGAGGAATAGCAGGATAGTAGCTGGCCTCTTCAAATATACAGAAAATCGTCAATGTAACCCTTAATCGGGAGCGTTTGCATCCTTGTCGTTGGTTCGATTCCTGACAAACTTGCTTTTGAGCCTTACCTAGTAAGTTTATGGACGATCTTATTCCCCATGACAAGGGACCCAAACACGTCCTAGAGAACTTACTCTATCTATCGTACTCGTACCACAAAAGGCAAAAGGCTTCAGAAAAGTTTTAAATGTAGCTTGCATGCCTATGCGAGTTACACCAACTCTTCACAATAGTGTTCATTGTTGTCAGGATTGCGTATATCTCCTCTTTGAAGATTTTAACTGAAACTATACCCGGGCACGGCGAATTATTAATGACTCTATAGCAGAGCCATGCATGATAGAGAAGGCCGTGTTTTTTGTTTTAGATTTTGGTAAAATCAGCAGTGATGCAACTGTAACTGCTGCATAGAATGTAATTGGTTCTATCATAGCCGTATAAAATCCAACCATCTCTAGAGCATCAATCGATGACTTGTAGTACTACCTGCGGTTTCGAGCAGTACAGAAAAGACTCGCGTTCTCCTCCTTGTTGATTGCGCATTTAATTATGTCTATAAGTGCAGTGTGGTCCACAGAATTTTCCACTTTGGCAGACATATTGAACCTTGGACAGAGGCTGCATTCACAAAATAGTTTTGCGCTCGGGGAGCCCGAGCAATCTACCAATACTCTTCACTTTGAAGGAAATTATACTGGCTGCCCTGAAGCGCTGGGAAGCATGTGGTTATCTTTTCCAATTCTCATTGTAACGACTACATCAACGGTTTGCCAGCAGCTCGTTATGCATGCCAGCAATTGGTCTATACTCCTACCTTTTGTACCATAATTTGACGTATGCCTCCGGCGCCACATGATACCGATTACAGTAAATAACGGCGTAATTAAGCACATCACCCAAGACCAATAATTTTTTTTTTTTTTTTTAAAAGCTATTGCGAATTATATGCGAATAAAAAATACTTACTCGCGTACATCTTTTTTGGGAATGTATGCGCACCTAACTATGGTAAGTTATCGCTGCTTTTTGGATGAAAATGCAACTTTAGTGTGAAAAAATCAATTGAAGTCGAAACCGTTACCCAGTAATGGTTTCGTTGGGTTTCAACAGTTCATAATAAATAACAGCGACCTGGTTACACCAAATAGACAGCATAACCTTTGCAGCCCGAATAATCGGCCGAACCGACTACGTAGAAGCATGACTGTGCAGTCCCCATGACTTATTTCTCTTTTCCATCACCCGTCACGATGCAATGAAAAAAAAATCTTCCTTTTTGCCGCTGTATCACTTGTTCTCAAGCGAAAAAAGACGTTTGGCTTCACATCATAAGTAACCCAAGTTTCTCGTTTTTGAATCATTCCTAACGCATACAATAGCTTAGAAATGGCTTCGCTGGTAACTCTTGAAGCGACGGAAACTATCACGGCATAGTATTTCGCTTAGAGCAACATCTACGTAAACTTTTTGGAGCTCAAAATCAGACATTTTCACACAGTCAAAAGTATAAAGTATAAAGCTTTGTTCATGACGTTTTTGAAATGTCAAAACCGCTTTCCTTACTGCTGGAGCCATAAATTGGCAGACAGTTGCACACCTGAAGCATTCAGACACGAAACTGGTCTATTGTGCTCCATGTGCTCCGAATGCCAATAACACGCGGTATTGGTAACCGAGTCCCCATACGGTGATCCATCAGAGTACTTACCGCGCCTAAAACTGTTTGATTTCGGTGATCTATTAAGAACCAATGAGAAGTCGTAACGAAGCCGTCACTCAGTATACAGTCTCCCAATTTTCGACTGGAGCTGTGAGTCTTCTATTCCTTCCCATCTTTGTGTCGTTTAAACACTTATTTTACCTTTTTGAAACCTCTACAACAAAACGACTGTTTTTCAAGCCCGAGAAGCTGAATTTTCTTCTTTTTCCTTCCAAAAATCTCCAGTAGTTCTTTACAGAGCGGCTTTAAGTTCATCGCGTTTCGCAGTATGCGGTTGTCAGTTCTGTTCTTAAACGCGTAATAACCCAATGCTTTCGCAGCCATATGACGTTAAAGTTTCTCTTCCGTCATGGTATATGTGTTTAAATAGGTATCAGAGTTATATTGTTCATAGGCGTTCAAAAAGTGAGGTGACTTTTGAAATTTCGCGGGCAATGTACATTCGATTAGCGATTTTTTTCTATATTAGTACACGTGTCCCGAACATATGTTCATAGTTTCAAGTATACATCATACTTAGTTTCTTTTTGACAAAAAGAAATGTTAAACATGAGTTGGTGTCTTCGGCGATTTTTAATTATTATAAGAAATGGAGCAAAGAATTTGCATCATATTTTGTGTAAAAAACGGAATCAAGTGGTCTAGAATACTTAAAAGGTTGACAGTGGCATACGGTAAACCTGCTTTAACTAAAAAAATGTTTACAGTTGGTACAAGCTCCTCCAGATGGTCGAGAAGATCTCAATGACGAACCATGCTCTGTAGCACATCAACGAAAGATGATATCTTCGAAGCTGTGAAGAAAATTTTTTCAGAAAATCATCGTATTGCCATAAGAGAAGTTGCTAAGGATGTTGGCATAGGGATCGGCTCGTGTCATGCAATTTTTTCGAATGGTTTGTGAATAAGCCGTGTGTCAGCGAAGTTTGTTCCGAAAATTCTTAATTTTTATCAGAAGAACCGTCGCATGAGCATCGGTCAGGAGCTTTTGAATGACGTCAATGATGATCCTGACTTGCTGAAAGATGTCATAACTAGTGATGAATCATGAATTCCAATGGAAGCGCACAGTAGAGCGAAGATCGAAAAAGCACGTCAAGTTCGATCAAATGTCAACATTTTGACCACTGGTTTTTTCGATACCGTGACATAGTGCATCAGGAGTTTTCACCTCAATTGCGGGGAACAATATGAAAAAAACGTCCGAAAAATAGATCATGGCTTTTGCATCACGATAATGCACCTGCACATTAGTCATTGCTTGTCCATTGCTTGACCATCATGACTCAGCCATCATATTAACCGGATTTGGTCCTATGCTACTTTTTCCTGTTCCCAAAACTGAAGAGACCTATGAAAGGGCGGAGATTTGCAACGACTGAGGAAATAAAACCGTCATCGCTGGAAGAGCTCAAGGTTATACCAAAAAGTAGGGATTGCTTCAAAGAGGACAACTTTAATATTGATGAATAAATAATGGATGTAGTCTTTAAAGGGCCCGAATATTCGACAAAAAAGTAAACGTAAAAAACAAGCTTAGGGTTAAATGTGGTAAGTACCCACAAAATCAAAAGTTAAAAAAGTTATACGAAGTTTGAGCACGACTACAGAAGGAAATTCCATTACACCTTGAACGTTTTTACAGTAGCAAATTTTACTTAGTCAAAGGGAATCTTAGAAGTGAATGACAACTAGTAAACATAATTTTTAACAAATCTTCCTCGTCTAAAAAGTACTGAAGTCACAGAGAAGTTTTTTATTGCAGAAAAAATTAATAAATATTTTGCTACCATTACTGATTCTTTTAAGCCACATCCTAGTGCACCTTCTGTCCAACATGTAATTCTTTAAGTAACAGCGGATACCCAATTCTAAGAAATATGGTATAGAGTTGCTGAAATGTATTGATAGTCTAAAAACTACAAATTCTCGTGGCGTTGATGGGATTTTAAATAGAGTACTAAAAAAGACTGCTTGCTGTATAGTTGATATCTTAAAACATATTTTAAAAAAAATAGCGTTTTTTCTGGGGCATTTCTTGAGACACTTAAATGCGCGGATATTTAAAAAAGGGTCAGCTGACAATGTAAGCAATTACTGGTCTATCTCGCTTCTGTCATCAATAAGCAAGATTTTTGAAAAAGCGATAAAAAATAGGATTGTTGATTTTTTATATAAAAAAAAAATTTAAATATAAATATATTAACCTAGGAGTACCGCAAGGCTCTGTTTTGGGGCCCATACCCTTTTAAATATGCGTTAATTTTCTGTTTCAGTTGAACTTCTAACTCATATGGTATTAACTGCGTTTGCAGATGACGTTGGCTGTGATTATGGTTCAGACAGTCTTCTAAACTTAGCATCCGAAATAAATTGGGACTTGAGTTTGCTGAAGCTCTGGCTTGCGGAGCACAATCTGGTCATAAGTTCTAAGACAAAAATAATATTCTTCAGTTTGTTAGCACAGAATAGTTTTGAGGCGGAGGTGTTCTTCCATGCTCCATGAGTGCCAAAGATTCAAACTACTTACTGCATGTGTAACTCCAGCTTATCTTCGCGGGTTTTTTGCAGCAATGTTACCTGAAGTAATATGTGTTTCCATATTGAAAAAGTGGATGTTTTCTAACCATTGACTCCAAGATGAGCTTTTGTAGCCACATTGATATCTTGAGATAATATTTTTGTTCTACGCTCAGAAATGTCTACTATCTACGTATGTATCCTACAGAAACATATTGTAAGGAAAATCTGTGAAAAATGCCGTCTACATCCTAGTGTTAAAGACCTTTTTCATTCGCTCAGGAAATCTAAATTTGTAAATTTATTTGAAAGTCATAATCTGCGCAGTAATTCATTATTTGTTGTCATTGTGCCCAGCTTTCGCACCACAGCTTTTCGTAATTCTTATACCGTAGTATCCTGGTGCTTGTTCAATAAACTGCCTTTTTTTCTTAGGTCACTAAGAATTCTTACTAACTTCCAGGAACAGATAAAACGTTGGCTTCTAGATTTACATATAGAAATCTTTGAATCTTTCTTAAGTGTCGAAATATACAGTACCGACATATGAATATACGAGTATAACGTGTAATTCATCGTGAGGTTTGACAGATCACGCTTATCAAACTGCTTTCTAATTTTTGTTCAGTATCGCTTGGCAAGTCATCATGGAAAGACTCACACCACAACAGCGTCTCCAAATTGTTCAGCTGTATAACGAAAATCAGCGTTCTGTGAGAAATGTTTTTCGTGCGATTCGAGAAATTTACGGTGCCCAAAATCGACATATGGAAATCACTAATGCCAATACCATTCGCAAATTTGAATCCCAGATTACATTCGTGGATGATACTTGACCGGTTGGACCTCATCCAGCACGTAGTGAAGAGACTTTAGCATCTGTAGCTGAGAGTGTACGCGTCGTCGTTCTCAGCAGCTTGGCTTGGCGTATTCGAAAACTTGGCGTATTTTCAGTGAGGATCTCGGCCTTAAAGCGTACAAAATTCAACTTGTACAAGAATTGATGCCAGGTAACTTGAATTTGCGACATATTTTCGGCTCTGGAAGAACTCAATGAAAATCCGATGTTTTATCGTGAAATTTTGTTCAGTGATGAAGCCCGTATCTGGTTCAATGGATATGTTAACAAACAAAGTTGCCGTATTTGGGCTGATGAGCAACCCGAAGAGTACCAAGTGCTGCCATTATATCCATTAACAACAACGGTATGGTGTGGTTTATGGGCTGGTGGAAACATTGGTCCATATTTATTCAAAAATGAGGCAAATCAGAATGTTGAATTTTGATGAGCACTTAATTTCACGTCTTGCTACGGTTAATTGGCCGCCTAGAGCATGCGATATCACACCTTTAGACCATTTTCTCTGGGAATATGTAAAGTATCTGGTCTTCAGGAACAAACCAGCTACGATTGACGTTTTGAAAGTCAACATTACTCGTGTTATCCGCGAGATACCAGTCGATTTGCTGGAACGAGTCGCCTAAAATTGGATCTTCCAAATGGACCACCTTAGACGTAGTTCTGGCCAATATTTACATCTTTTACAAGGATGATGTGCTTGTCATCATAAAAAGACTCACACCATAACAGCGTCTCCAAATTGTTCAGCTGAGAGAAATTTTTTTCGTGCGATTCGAGAAACTTACGGTGCGCATAATCGACCTACGGAAATCACTAATGCCAATACCATTCGCAAATTTGAGTCCCAGATTACATTAGTGGATGATACTTGACCGGTTAGACCTCATCCAGCACGTAGTGAAGTGATTATAGCAGGTGTAATTGAAAGTGTACGCGACGACCGTGACGAAGCGATTCGTCGTCGTTCTCAGCAACTTGGCTTGGCGTATTTTACGTGAGGATGTCGGTCTAAAAGCGTACAAAATACAACTTGTGCAAGAATTGAAGCCAGGCGACTTGAATTTGCGTCATATTTTCAGTGAATGCGCTCTGGAGAAACTCAATGAAAATCCGGTGTTTTATCGTAAAATTTTGTTTAATGATAAAGCCTATTTCTGGCTCAATGTTAATAAACAAAATTGCCATATTTGGTCTGATGAGCAACCCGAAGAGTACCAAGAGCTTTTATAACACCCAATCAAAACAACGGTACGGTGTTGTTTATAGGCTGGTGGAATCGTTGGTCCATATTTCTTCAAAAATGAGGCAAATCAATATGTTACCGTCACTGGTAACCGTTATAGCTCCATGAGCTCGGATATCACGAGGATGGCGCTAAGAAACACTGGAATTGTTGAGAAACTATTTTGGTGAGCACTTAATTTCACGTCTTGCTAAGGTAAATCGGCCGCCTAGATCGTGCGATATCACACCTTTGGACTATTTTCTTTAGGGATGTGGAGAGTCCTCGGTCTTCAGAAATAAGGCAGCTACGTTTGATGCTTTGGAAGCCAACATTACTCGTTTTATCCTCGAGATACCAGTCGCTATGCTCGAACGAGTCGCCCAAAACTAGACCTTCTGAATGGACCACCTCAGACGTATTCGTGGCCAATATTTTCGTTTTGAAAAAATAAATGCCATGAATTTTTCTTTTATTTGAAAGTAAAAATTTTAAGTTTACCTTCTAAGTTATGTATTTTATTTTACATTATAAATCAAACCTTATGATGAATCACCCTTAGGTTTCTACTGATATTCTGATGTGAATTCGTATTTTTCTCTGGACTCTAATATCAGTTCTTCTTAAATAAAACGTAAATATTTGAGTTTAAACTTTTATTTGAAGGGTCATCCCATCCACTGTAAGAAAATAATACAATACTACGCTTTGAAGTGGCATTTAACTCTTATTTACATATGTTAAAAAACAAAATGTCACTACTATTTGTCTTGCTAAGTTTTTATTATATTTTTTTAAGTTGAAATTATTGTAATTGAAATTAATGAGGAATAAATATCCATAGACTCCTTGGTCAAACTTTCGTCAACCAACTCTATTTAAAATTTCTAACTGGATGCCAAGGATCTGATCTCCGAATATATTCAAGTAGCCCATATACTTTATACCACATACTGACTTCATTCCAATTCAATTCTTATGACGAAACCTTTTGCTGTGCCTTGTCAGGATAAAGTTTACCTTCAAAATTGTATACAGCTCAACAGTGTCAGCCAATCAGTATCACTAGTTCTTAATGAAGCTCTAAGTTGTGAACTGGAATTGAGCCAGAAAAGAAAATGAAAGCAACATAAGAGTTAGTTCTGCATACGAACTCTATGCTGTCACATCACAGATTATATAGGTAAATGAGCTGATTGCCATTCATATTGTAGGAACCAGCTATTCCGTCCCTTTGGGAAAAGTTGTAAAAAATTAGGACAACTGTCTACTCGACACCGAAATCCTTTAAAAAGAATTATTACAGTGCAGACATTTATGTGGAAGAAGCAATTTGATTTTGCAAAACCCAAAAAAGAACGATGCATAACCTGTCGATCGGGAAGTCAATTAAGTAACTTAGCAAACGAATGGCAAGGCTAATAGGCAATCTGGTCAGCAGGAGGTAATGAGACGGTTCTATAATCAGGTGGATCATGTGACAAAGTTTTGCAACCAAGGATCAAGGAAGTGTTAAAAGGTAAGTGTGAAATTTTTCGATGTTGGTTTTATTGCCGTAAGAGATGCACTCACAGAAAGACATTCAGCTATTCAAGAGCTGGTTTTGTGAATCCATTGGGAAGATTGCACTCTAATCGCGATGTGATTGTTTATTATGTCTTTTCTCCAGGGACATATGGCAAGCCGACAGCTTTAAAAAAAATAAATTCATTTTGAGCGCCTGACATTAACCCATGTGTCCCATGCTGTGACGCAACCAACGCTCAATTCTCGTAGAATTGTTTGTTAATTGGAAAATATCAAACCTTCCTAGAATCCTTTCACAAAAGTAAAAACTTTTAGGTATGTAAACTAGCATAAAAAAAAATCTATCTCTTACCAATTAAGTTCTATCGATTACCATTCATATAACCATTAAAACCAAGCGTGGCTTTAGCCAGCAGCAAAATTTTTGTTTGTACACAGTGTGGTTTTCGGCGAGAGTTTTAAATTTTCCGGATGAATAAATAATATCCCGTTGATTAACTGTACTCACATCGGTCGATACAACAAGTGCTTGTCCACAATTAAATAAAGTGTTTACCCTACCCAACTGGCAGGCCCTTCATCTATTCAGAGTGCATTCATAGAAGGCGGTGGCCGATGGTGCGGATACATTGTTTGGATTTTGTGATTATTTTCCGTTGGTATAAGCAAATATGAATATTTGTTTAGGTAACCGAATTTAATTTTCTTTTTTTTGCTCGATAAAAATGGGATGTAACAGTTATTTGTGGAGCAGCTACGTCATATTTTATCAAACCTATCTATATACTGAAAAAGTGAATTGGAAGCTATAGCTAGAAATAATGGCATTGAGCTATTAAAACAATAATTAGACCGGTTTGACTTGAAATTATTTCCAAATGAAGCGAGGTATTTGATACACGCTAAGGGATTTATAGAATTTTAATTGAAATAAGCTAGAAAACAAAATGATTCCAGTTCATTGCTGAAAAGGCCACCAAATCCATAGGATTTGATTTTTAATCCTATCCTCGAGGCGGTTTGTAGGATACTATACTCAAAGTATCGCCTCGTGTTGAAGCGCGCGCAATATTATTTTGGAGAGGCAGTTGGGTTAGTATTTCGGTATTAAGTATTGGTTTAGGTATAAACACATTTATAATAGACTTTTTCTATCTCTAAGCTGTATTCGTAAGTGTGAAAGCAAGATGGAGACATTTCAGTTTTCCCAGATTTGTTACACTAGATGTGCCCCTTAAATATATCCATCAGACAGTCTGAAATTCTCGGTTCTAGACTACAAGAATGAAATCTGTTATCACCAGATACTAAGATAATTTTTCCAAGGAAAAGGAACACACATTAAGCTATCTTCTTCACATAGAACGAAAGCAGTTCATCTTAATAATGGTAGCGAATAATCCTCCATATCTATAGCATATTCAATCACTTTAAAAAAAAAACCAGACGATACTATGCAATTTATACTTGTATTGGGTATATATTTTAACTCGTGCGGTTTTTTTTTTTTTCATAATTTGAACGTTTATTTAAGAAAAACATGTACAATAATATTATTTAAAGCATTGCCCATCTGAAGGTATGGCTTTTTCCCATCTTTCTGGCAATTTGTGGATCCTATCCCAAAAGAACTGCGCCGGCTTGGCAGCCAAGAATGAATCAAGCCAATTTTTGATATTCTGATCTGATGTGAACCGTATTTCAGTAAGGCCGTTCTGCATCGACCGAAGCAAATGGTAGTCAGAAGGGGCAAGGTCTGGGCTGTAAAGCGGGTAGGGTAAAACTTCCCATCCACTGTTTTCCAAATAGTTCTTAACCGGAGTAGCAACGTGGGGCCGAGCATTGTCATGATGGAAAATTATTGCTTCGTGTCTGGTCGCATATTCCGGGCGTTTTTCGGCTGCTGATCTCTTCAATTAATTGTGTTCGGTAGCGTTGTTCATTGATGGTTTTACCCAGTTTTAGTAGCTCATAATACAGCACACCCATCTGTTCCCACCAAATACAGAGCATTACCTTCGCGCCATGGATATTCGGCTTTGCCGTTGATTTGGCTGGTTGGCCGGGTTTCACATATGATTTTTGCGCTTGAGGTTGTCGTAATGGATCCATTTTTCAAAATGGATGCAAAAATGACTTTCTTTTATGGCGTTCCAGCAGCATTTCGGACATGCAAAACCGCCTTTCGACGTCTCTCGGCTTGAGTTCATGTGGAACCCAATTTCCTTGCTTTTGAATATATCCAGCTGCTTTTTAAAGTTTTAGAATGGCTGCTTGAGTGACACCCAAAGATTTTGCGAGCTCTTCTTGTGTTTGGCAACAATCTTCATAGAGTAATGCTTCCAGTTCTTCATCTTCAAACTTTTTTGGCTGCCCAGGACGTTCGTCGTCTTCCAAGCCAAAATCACCACTTTTAAATCGTGCAAACCACTTTTGGGACGTTCGCTCAGCAAGCGCATGTTCACCATAAACTTCCACCAAAATACGATGACTTTCGGCAGCAGTTTTCTTCGTATTAAAGTAATGAAGAAGAACTTCCCGCAAAAATACTTTTTCAGGCACACACTGAAATGACGTACAATGACAGTAGCTTTCCAACGCATATTCCAATGGAATAATAACAGTGGAATAATACAAGTTACGCCATCTCTTTGCAAACCGCACGAACCGACTTTGTTACTAGGATTAGAGGGTAGCTTTACAAAGTATTGCTCCTTTTTGTGTATGCGGAAAAGTCGAGCTACAGAGAAGCACTACCAGGTTAAAAATTGACCAATGAGATCGAAATTTGTTGCTGGATAATCGGCAAATATTTAGCTCTGATTGAACCACAAAATGCTCTTCTTTCACTTTTACACATTAAGCTGGGTTTTATGAAGTGTTTCGTAGAAGTTATAGACAAAACAGAAGAAGGTTTTTTTACATTTAAAATCTGTATTCCCTGAATGAAATGATGCCAACTTAAATAAGGTATACGAAGTATGTTCAAAAAATTAAGTGACTTTATATTATTATAAAAGTAGAATATATTTCATATTATTCATCAATAATAATGTAAAGTAATCCCCCTTAGATATAATAAACTTGTGCCAATGCTTTTTCCAATCCTCGAAGCACTTCTTATAAGCACTTTTTGGTATAATCTTGAAATCTTCCAGCGACACGGTTTTTATTTCCTCAATCATAGGTCTCTTCAGTTTTTGGAACAAGAAAAGAAGCATGGGGCCAAATCCAATCGTGTTGGTTTTGGCTTAAAAATATCTCACAAGCAACGATGAATGAGCAGCTGCATTATTGTGATGCAAAAGCCATGAATTGTTTTTTTCACAATTCCGGAGTTTTTTCGTATTGCTTTTCGTAAGCAGCGCATAATTTCAAGATAATACTCCTTTTTGACCATACAACCTTGAGGTAAGAACTCCTGATGCACTACGCCACGTTAATCGAAAAAAAGTGATCAGAGCTTCCAGATTTGATCGAACTTGCCGTGCTTTTTTCGGTTTCTCTTAGGTGCATCCATTGGGACGATTGGTCTTTGGTTTTAACGTCATAACCATAAACCTATGATTCAACACCAGTTAACACCCTTTTGAGCAAGTCAGGATCATCACTGACGTTATATAAGACCTCCTGAGCAATGCTCATTCAACGGTTCTTCTAACCAAATTTATGAAGTTTTGGAACACATTTTGGTGACACATGTCTTATGCCCAAAACATCCGAAAAAAATGACACAAGCCGACCGATATGTCAACATTGGAAGAGCTTGTACCACTTGTAAATACACCGTATGCAGTTGTCAATATTTCAAGTGTTTGAGAGCATTTGTTCCATTTTTTACATAAAAATTGACGCAAATTCTTCGCTCCATTTTTTTTTTTTAAATAATTTAAAATCGCCGACAACACCACAACTCGTCTAACTTTCCTATCTGTCAATAACAAATTAAGTGTGGTATATATTTGAAACTGTGAACATATGTTCGGGACATGTGTACGAACCTAGCAAAAAAAAAAATAAAAATCAAAAATGGAAATAACGTCGCCCCCGAAATTTTAAAAGTCACCATACTTTTTGAACGCATTTCGTAAGTTTAATATGCGCCCATGCCCCTACGGAAGATAAAGACGACACCACCAAAGTATGTTTCTACGAGCTACTCGAGAAGAAATATGAGCAATGTCCGAAGGACGAGATTTTTTGTAAGACAATTGCTAAGCATATCCTACAACGGACCTAGGCTTATTGTCTTTGCGGTGTGATAAAATATCACTATAGCAGGCACATGGTTTTGTCATATCAAAGTACAATAGGAGACATGGCGGTTTTCGGACCAAGAAACACTTAATCAAATTGATCACATTGCGATCGATATAAGACATGCTTTTAGTACTCTTTCCTGGCAGCCATTATTGACTTGGATCACCAACTTGTTGCAGCCAAGGTACGAATGCGGATTTTCCAAGCACCATAACAAAGTCCAACTACTGTGAGAAGATATACTCCTATGTAACTTAGTAGTTACAGAAGACAACGCCCGTATCTTCGTCGAAAGCTTATCTCGAAATTTCTTAACAACTTCCTTTCTGTCAGTATTAAGTACTGAACACCAGTGGTAGCGTTGCCAAAGTGTCACCAGAGACGTCGCAATTAATGTGCTAAGATTTAACCAAGTTGCCAATGCCCGGTTTGATGAAGAATGACGGCAAGTACATGGAGTTAAGCAAGAATTACACAAAGCGACACTGCAACGAAGGACGAGAATCTCTCGTAAGCTTTGCGAGTAGAAAAAGCGGGAAAACCATCGGTTTTAGAGAGGTTGTACTCCAGGAACAACGTACTGAAATTCTAGCAAAAGCTTAAATAAACTTGTCGAGGCAACAAGACGAGTATAGAAATCTAAAGAGATGTAGAAGGAAACCTTGTAGAGTCAAAGTCGTTGGTAAGATAATGCAAAAACTTCTTCTGTAGACTGCATAAGGGCGATGAAAATCAAAACTCCGCCGTTAAGCAGAAAAGTAAATTCGTTTAAGGTGGTGGTAGTCAAAACTTCCTCCAATCTGACCAAATCGAAGTGATGAGAGCAATATCTAAGTTTAATTCTAACAGAGCTTCTGGATCTCAAAACTTCTATTCCGAGGTACTCAGTGCTACTGGAAATGACTTTATGGAGAGCATGTAACAATCAATTGATAGAGGGTTGTAAGTGTTAGCTTGGTTGGTGTACAGTTTCTTATTGATATAAGCGAATACCAACGTTTTCACTTTCCAGCCTTGCTTTGCATCGCCGGTGTTTGGGTTTTTTTTTTTTATTTGTTGGTTATAAGTGCTAGCGAATTTACAGTAGACGTAGCGAATATACGCGGGCTAAAAAGTAATTACTTTTCTGCGTACGTCCATATCTGTAAATACAGACCAACTGTTTTGGCACTTAGGGAAACATGGGTAGACCTCTGCCCACAGCTCTCAGATCACTCTGATCTGAAGCTGCCTGGCTACGAACTAGTGCCATTATTCTTCTGTCACCGCGGTTCCGCTATTTACGTGCGTAGTCAATGTCGTTAAAATTCCATCAAAATTACTCACTGTTGGGTAATTTACAGGAGTCCCAAACTGGACAGCAATTCGACTTTTAACGAGCTTATTGCGCTGTCTGACTCCATTCAAAGATTGTATCCCTACATCCGTATACTGAAATCGCTATTACGGACGACTTTAATAGACACAATTCTGGGTGCTTTGACTTTCTAGACAGACAACACCCGAAGGACGGTGCTTTGATAATTTCGCTGCGGAAAACAAATTGAGGTAGCTTATACGAGTAAAGGAGCCCACACAAATACCAGACGTTGACAGTCATACCGCCAACATCATTGATTTGTTTTTATTTCTCACCCTTACAAGTACACCATTGATGGGCTATTCCACTAGAGGGGACTACTTATCATATCAGCTTATTTCTCGTATACTGGCCACACAGTTAAAGAAAAGATTCCTAAAATAAAAGTAAGGCAATACGAGTGCTTTAAGACCTTCTTTAGGAATTTTACCTGGTCATTATGTTTCCTCGATAACGACGTAGATTCCGCTCCTGATACGATTACTAACACTATTCTCTTTGGAATAAGATCATTTATCGCTCATCGAATAAAGAATATCAAACCGAAAGAAAAGGTGTGGCTGTAAAGAGGCTGTCAGTGTTAGAGAAAAGTTTATTCGGTCCTACAAGACCAACCTAACAGAGGGAAATCAAACAAAATTCAAACAAGCCAGTAATGACTGCAACGCCTTACTTAAGCGTGTGAAATTCCAATACCACCAATAACTGAGGAAAAAAAATACTATGATGGCCCAAAGGTAGTAAACATTTTGGTGGTTTGTCAAGTACATTAGAAACACTCTATTACATTGACATTCCAGCTGTCAGTTCCTTGGGTAACGCCAATCACTTTGCGGCCAGCTAAGCACTTCCGAATTGTGCTTTGTTTCCGCCTACACTTTCGCACTCACATAGTGGCAAGAGTACTTAAAGATCTTAATATACGAATACACACATCCGCTTAACCAGATGGTATGTCTGCCTTTCTTCTAAAAAGGTGTTCTTTCTCGCTGACATAACCACTGCGTAAGCTTTATCATCAATCCTGCTCTTTAAAACACTTTCCGAGCAGATGGAAAACAGCATTTGCCCAGCCCGTCACTAATAAAGGCAAATCTTGTTGTTTATTTTTATACAGCCCCATTACGTCCCTTCCTTCTAAGGTCACTTAAACGCTTAAAAACCGTCAGCTCATGAAATATTTCGAAACACTTAAACATATCAATGACCGGCAGTACGGTCTTCTTGGCAACAGGTCCACTGGTGATCTGATAGCATGACTTACGGAAAAGTGGAACCAAAGTCTACACCAATCTGGCGAAACCAAGAAAGTTGAATTTGATATTTCTAAGGTATTTGACAGAGCTTGACATCAGCCTGTTTTATCGAAAATGCCTGCATTTGATATTGACGACTCTCTTCTTCAATGAAAACTACCTTTCGGAACGTTCAGTTCAATTTTTCTTTGATGGTTTCAAATCGAATATGCACAAAATAAATGCAGGGCTCCGCTCTGTTTCCGAACACTTTTTAATCGTAATCAACGATCTTTTGTCAGCTACTTCCTTTACTAACGACAGTACCCTCTGCTTTTCATATTCGTTCACTGACTCACGTCCCTTCTCTTCATTTAGACATTACCTTCTGACATTACCAACATAACTAAATGGAGGACGACTAAGAAAGTAAAATTTTAATGCTTGCAAAACACAATGCTGTCTGCTGTCACTAAAGCGAAATTTAAACACCCAGCCATTGTCGTTGGTGCCATTCGGTTTCGTCGAAACCGAAAAACTTTCTATTCTCGGTTTATGCTTCAGTGACCACCTACGTCGGAATGACCACATATTCAATGTCGCAATAATGCTGCGAAATGTCTAGGTTTCCTCAAGCAATGTGAAGAATATTTCATCCCCTGTGACCTTGCCTTTATAATGTATGTAAGGTGTTTTTTTTTTCGCCCAAAACTGGAGTACAATGCCCATATCCGGTCAGGTGCCTCTAGGACCTCCTTGCACTTGCTAGATAGTATGCAAAATCGTGCGATAGAACGCATAGGTAATGTCAATATAACACAGTCATTTGACACCTTTGAACACCGGCGTAACTTGTCCTGTCACACCTTGTTGTATTACTATTTTCAACACCAGTACTTCACCGAAATTGCCAGTAGCATTCCGCTCCATCAAACTTTTAACCGTAACACCTGTTTCGCTATGAACCCTCAAGCCCACGTTCGGGCGTACTCTATAATATCGTGATTCTTTCCTCAAACATACAACTCGCTTATGGAATGCCCTTTCGTCAGTATAATTTGCAAACAATTAAAACTAACACACATCGGTATCTCTCTTTTTTTTTCCTTCTTAACGTCCTCTCGCAAAGATCTGAGGGTTAGGTACATAAAATCACTTGTGCACACACCAATTATAAAAAAAGGTCGCTAACGACTTAACAGAGAGCTTTGATATCTAAAAACAAGATAACGCGTACTGCCATGTGCGTTCTTTAACGTCACACTTGAAGGTTTGTGTGGAACTCAGAAGTCAACACCGAACGCCCAATCTTTCAAAAAAAAAAAAAAATTCCGCAGGAGACTGCCGGTACGTTTTAATACTATTGAAACCAAGTATGTCTATATGTCTAAGATGTCAACAAGAAGAGGCGCATAACATCGACGTATTGGACAAAATGTGAACATCTTTTACTTTGAGGTAGTAAGGCAGTTTGTCTACCTGATCTATGCAGTCAACAATGCCTCATTACAAATAAAACGAAGAATAAGTCTTACCAATCGATACTTCTTCGGGCTTAGAAGCAATCATGTAGAAAGTCTCTACCCCTAATGCCTAAGAAGACTTTATATAAAATCTTGATCAGCCTTTCTCCTTTATGGCGCTCAGCCGTAGAATCTATCGATAGCGGATGAAGACATTTTCGGTCATTTTGAGAGAAAAATTCTTCGTAATACAATATATTTGGTCCTGTTTGCGTTGACAGCCTTTGCGAGATGAGATTCAACGGCGAACTATACGAACTGGGGACATCGAACCAGACATTAATCATCAGTCGTCTGAAATGGCTAGACATTGCGATGCCTCATTAGTGGTGTCTTCCAGATCTTTTCTATGATATGCAGAGATGTTCTCTTCCTATCAACTATAAGTTGAAGAACAATACACAGGTGCCAACCTTCGACCTGGCTTAGTGCTACCTTTCGCAGTGGCTTAGGAAGTTCGAGGCATGTTTGACAGGTGAGCCCCTTTCATATTGTTATCATTTTGCAGTACTTCTTAAGAGCCTTTAGTGATACTTGAGATCTTAAGACATGATAATGAACTAAAACAGCTTTGTTCTTCGGTTATCTAAGAAAACACTTTTCAAATCTGAGATTTTGCATGTTTGGTGTGATTCTTACCTGAACGTGAATGTTAGTACGTAAGTTCGCTTTTTAGACGAATTAAATGCGGTTTGTTTTCGAGAAAGTGACCGGAAAACTTTAAAATTAGAGTCAATCTGCTCCTAACAGATCTTTGGCTCGACAAGGCTTTTCCACAAATTAAAAAAAAAACACACACACATTTTTTCTTGACCACTCCGCTGAGTAATATTACGCAAAAGCTGACCTGGTTTTTTAATGACGTATAGCCCGAAGCTTACCTCTTTTCGATATACGAGGTCTGTTCAAAAAGTATCCGACTATAATTGTTATTTGCAAAATAAACAAAGTTTTCAGGTCGCACAGTACCATTTAGTCACCGTCACGGTGCTTATTTTGGGACAGAACACAGAAAAAGTTAATCAATATTACTGCGTCAAATTTCGTTTAAAGTTTGGGCATACTGGATTGAGAACATTCCACAAAATTCGAACAAAGGATTGAGCACCATATAGACAAAGAAATGGTAAAATTGCTTGTCTGACAAGACACTCCTCTGGACTAAATTTTCTATTGAAATGGATTTAATTGATGCAAGACTAATGCTCACCTCGTCAACAAGTTCGCTGACCCTTACTCGACGATTCTGCATCCCAAGGAACCTTACTTGATCAATGACAAGCTGTTGCTAAGTGTTTACCAGAATGCGCTTCCCTCTGCACTTTCCCTTGAGCCTAGGGCAATTATAAAAAAGAGAAAAATACAAAACGCAACAAAAATATGAACAACCACAGTAACCTTACTGTTAAGAAGGAATTAAATCAAAATCCAGTTTTAAAGGTCTTACCTCTGCCTTATACTCTTATGACCCGAAATTTGTACACACTTTCAATACACAATTTAATTGTTTGACTGTAGTTAATGTGTTTTTTACAATTCGAAAACCACAGCTACTATGTATTATGTACCACCATATACCATCATCTGTAATCGCATAGCCAATTTTTGTTGTAAAATTCGAAACCAGGTCAAACACCAACAGTGCTAGACAGTTACTAATCAAACACCCACAATGGCGTGCAATATATTTTATATTTACTTATCCTTCACCATCACCATGACCAAAGTCAACAACAATATCAGAACCACTTCCTGTTTTTTGTTAGCTTACCGGTCCCCCGGTTTATCTATCGTCTATTTCCATAAATGTCAGCTTCCGGCTGTTAATATTTCTAATTAAAAACTAATTTCCAACTCATAAGCGTCATTTTGTGTAGGCATAATGGTGTGTTTAATACAAGCGTTGTAGCCCTAAGTGTTATATCCGGTTAATCGAGAATTTCAAAACGAGGTTACGAACAAATCGAATGAGAATGAGTAGCTTGGCCTATTGAAAAAAAGGATAGTACCGAATGAGGCTCATTATTCATTCTAGTGAAGGGGACATGTATTTAATGCATTTCAACTAGGCACAAAGTCTGAGAAGGGGGTTCTAAAGCATTCTATAGAGGTTTGTTTGTTTTTTGTCAAAGCCTAATGGTGAAGAAGGACTGAAGAATAACGTCACTATACATATATACAGGCATCGTTGTTTGTTTTTCGAAGCGAATCAGAGTTTTAGATTTGATGACAGGCGGCACAACTTTTATTCTCAGCATTGGAGAATAAAATTTCGCATATGCAGTCTATGGTAAAATATAAAGCTGATCTGGTAGTATGGCAATTATCATTCTTCAACCTTAGAAATCGCTGTTTTTAACTAATCCAACAACAAACTTCCAGATATTGAATCTCTGGATAGAGAACAGAAGAAAAATTTATATATGACGAGGGTAGAGAACGTGTAATGTAGTATCTAGACTCTTCCTTGTTCATGCACTTTCCACAGAAATCATTTAAATTAAGAGTGGCGATAGACGGTGGATAAAGACCTTTAACAACGTCAAGGCATCCGCAATCACGACTGCGCTGTTAACTATGGAAGTAGACGACGCACTTGTGGAGTTGATCATTGTTATGCTAAATCCCAGGATAATCAATTCCAAACTGGGTGGGGGTTTTGTTAAAAGATGTGTAAGCAGAGTTCCCCTTCTTTGGAACTCAGTGGTTGATGAACTGCAGATATAACTTGAAGCGGGTGGTAGCAGGGTGATATCCTATGCGGATAACGTTGCTATAGCCATTTCAAGTAAGCATCTATGCTAGGAACTCTGGCAGAGAACATCGATTTCTGTATCCGAACTTTGGTTTTTTAAATACTTTCATGTAACCTTCCCCTCTAAATCCTTCTGGGAGGTAGATGCTTTCATGGAAGACAAGTCAATTTTACATAGATGGATCTAAAACCGATAGCAGGTGTTTTATCAGAAAAGCTAAATCCAAGCCTCTCCTTCCGTCTTCCAAACCACTGTAGCATGTTTTAGGTGGAAAATTTGACGATTAAGGAAGCTCTGTTCTAGCTGAAGAAAAACGGGTTATATGAAGAGGATATCCGCATTTTTACGGATATTCAGGCCGCTATAAAGTCCCTGGACTCAGTCTCACCAAATTCTATAACCACCCTTGTATGCCGAACATCTCTTAGGGAGATGGCAGAGCAATCCAGCCTTAACCTATGTTGGGTGCCGGCTAGGGCTGACGAACTCGTCAAAATTGGAACCACTCTACTTATTATACCGAAAAAGGGTAGCATCGGTATACCAATCGCTACGCGCAATTAATAAAGAACCAGCTTGATGCTAAAAAAAGAACATGTCTAGCGATTAAACAGATCTGCCCAAAGCTGGATCTGAATCTCTCTAAGAGTTTGATCTTTCTAAATAGGAAACATATTAACGCCATCATAGGTCTTATCTCTGGACACTGCTTGATAGGCAAACATGCAACAAGGCTTGGTGTCCTTACAAACGATTTATGCAAAAGCTACATGGAAGAAGAAAAAAAAGACAATCCTAAACCCACTCTGTACATGCTCAGCTCTTTCCCATAGAAGGAAAACTCCACTTAGAAGCTTACTTCTGCAATGACTTGAGCGATTTAAAAATAACAGATGCACGTGGCATCACAATGGACCAATATGTCGAAGAGGGTTGGTCTTTCCAACAGCCACTTTTACCTAACCTAACAGTGACGGTAGCTGTTATAGTGTTAACGTGCATTTAAGTGTAAGAAATCATGCACTTAAAATGTTTTAGATCCAGATATGGTCAAATATATTTTGTTGCTAGACATCTGTTACTATTTGTGCACCAAAGGCTACTTCTCAAAGTCTCCCAGCTTTATCATAGTTGGAACGCAGCGTTCAATACCTAGAAGAGAAGGCTATGACAAAAATATGTTTTAGTTTGGTTTGGTTTTTTTAATTTATTTCTCAAATATAACAGAACTACCTAAGTCTAAGTATTCAAATCCTAATCCAAAGATAATCCATATTGGGAAGTTCAACCAGATGTGGTTCTGAAGGACGGATAGCAATTAGTTTAAAGCCACAAGATAGTGAAGGCGATTCCTGATACACAATGATCGGATCTGGATTACTCTAGGTGAGGCAATCCTCTTAACGTTAAATGACTCATCATTCGTTTTATTATTTAATCTTCTTACCTTATTTAACCGAATTATAACGAATAAAAGCTTAAAATCGAAATGCATAATGAGACGGTTCAAATAATAAACACTTCACCTGCCACTTTGGCCACTAATAGTTGAATTCATCGGTAGGTAACCTTACACTCCCATACTTATCCTCATGAAAACTCTCTCCTTTCAAATGATTACATAACACTTAAATTCCACATCCTCAAAGGGACGTCGCAACGAGCAACGAACAACGAACAACGCACAAGGAGCGCCCGCTCAGATATCAGCATTTCTCCATTTCACCGTTACTATATACCAGTTCTCCATTCAGCCATTTAAACTTCATCCTTGCACAGATTGTGTCAGGCAATAAAATTTGAAAACGCATATCACAGGGCGTTACTCAAGTGAACCGAGAATCTACAGCCCCTCCTCAGCCTCAGTCGGCACCATTCAGAAACATTTCCCTGTTTGGAATCCATCACCGAAACCACCCAAAAGACGGAACTGACTCTACCACCTGGGAGTCAGAGTCAGAGTCAGAGTCTGAAGCTGGAGTTGATGCTGAGGCCGAAACCTGAACAGGATAAGCAGATGTAAAGAGCTTTAGTTTCCTTTCATTCAGAGAAACATCGAATAAAGGCGAACGCCTTTGTACGGAAAGAAGGAAAATCCACTTGTGCCAACCAACCCACTATCCTTCAGGGATGCGGCTAAAGAGAAGCAGTGGCGGAAAATATTTTATTGCATTTCATATACGTTCCACATGAATTATTTCTGATTTACCTGAAAAACGGAATAAGTAGAAGTTTGGATGAGTTCCTAGGGCATTTGCCTTTTCGTTCCTATCTCCGGTTGGGCTTGGTTCTCTTTGCATCAGCACCATGTAGAAAATATCCTCTACCATAACTGTTACCACCAATGCTGGTGTTGCTCCTTCTGCTACTGCTACCCTTCTGAGTTACATGTGTAGATGTCTGCAATTTTTTGATTATACTTAAACGAATACAAATGTATGAAGGTAGCTGTATCTGGGAGTTTTGAGATATCCCGGTACAATAAAATCGCCATGTAAGCAAAAGTTTTTCGACAGGTAAGCAAGTAATTCCTTCGAGATTCTCCTTTATCCTTTTGTAGGAAATTCTATTTTCTTCTCCTGGCATTTTATTTTTATTTTCATTTTTTTTTTTTTTTTTTTTTTTTTTTTTTTTTGTTGGATGCGTTGGAAGAAAGAAGATGAACATCCTTATCCGGTTTTTGGTGCATGCAGATAGTTTAAGAGTTACCTCTGAGTACTTTTGTTACAAGCTTGGTGTGGTATCTGGCTAGCGAAGCATAGTACAGTGTTCCCTTACACAGTATTCAATCTGAGAGGAAGGAAAAAGGATATTTTTATCCTTGGAGTTGGTAAACATTTTGGGATAATAGGTGAGCGTTGCAATTTGTCGAAACACATGCAGGAATGTGAGCATGAGTAAACATTCAGATGGGGATTCGGGCAAGTTGGCTGGAAAATTCCTCCTGTGGCAGATTGTTCACAGCTTGTATCCAGGAAGAGCTAAGAAAATAGATTTTAAGAGTTCGTTTATAGTAATATTAGGTCGAGGAAGTATTTTGTTGAAGCTTGCTCGCATTTGCAATTCGTTTTATTTTTAGAAAAGGTAAGTTTTTCCTAAGAAAAAGACCAGACCTTATGCAAGTACTCTAAGGGGATATATTTGTAGAATTTAAGTTTGTTTTGTAACTGGACTTCGAATATAGATAAAGTGTTTTTGCGGAGAGTTCTTCTTCATTACCCTAATATGAAGAAAACTAATGCCGAAAGTCATCGTATTTTGGTGGAAGTTTATGGTGAACATGCGCTAGCTGAGCGATCGTGCCAAAAGTGGTTTGCACGATTTAAAAGTGGTGATTTTGGCTTGAACGTCCTGGGCTGCCAAAAAAGTTTGAAGATGAAGAACTGAAAGCATTACTCTATGAAGATTTTTGCCAAACACAAGAAGAGCTCGCAGAATCTTTGGGTGTCACTCAAGCTACTGGATATATTCAAAATCAAGGAAATTGGGTTCCACATGAACTCAAGACGAGAGACGTCGAAAAGCGGTTTTGCATGTCCGAAATGCTGCTGGAACACCACAAAAAGAAGTCATTTTTGCATCGGATTGTTACTGGTGATGAAAAATGGATCCATTACGACAACCCCAAGCGCAAAAACTCATATGTGAAACCCGGCCAACCAGCCAAATCAACGGTAAAGCCGAATATCCATGGCGCGAAGGTAATGCTCTGTATTTGGTGGGATCAGATGGATGTGTTGTATTATGAACTGCTAAAACCAGGTGAAACCATCAATGGACTACCGAACACAATTAATCCGTTTGAAGAGAGCAGTAGCCGAAAAACGCCCGGAATATGCGACCAGACTAGAGGCAATAATTTTCCATCATGACAACGCTCGGCCAGACGTTGCTATTCTGGTTAAGAACTATTTGGGAAGCAGTGGATGGGAAGTCTTACCCCACCCGCCTTATAGCCCAGACCTTGCCCCTTCTGACTACCATTTGTTCCGGTCGATGCAGAACACCCTCACTGAAATACGGTTCACATCAGAGCAGAATATCAAAAACTGAATTTATTCATTCTTGGCTGCCAAGACGGCGCAGTTCTTTTGGGATTTGATCCACAAATTGCCAGAAAGATGGGAAAAAGTCATAGCTTCAGATGGGTAATACTTTGAATAATACTATTGTACATGTTTTTCTTAAGTAAACGTTCAAATTTTGAAAAAAAAAACGCACGAATTAAAATATAAACCCAATATATGGAGAAACAGCTGTTTTGACATTTGCAAAACTATGAGTATACCCCGTTCAACAAAATTCTGCAGTACAGGAAAGATTGAAATAATTGCCTTTCACTCGGGTTACAATGAAATTCATAAGCACTTCTCTTTTGAAAACCTTCATAAGGACACCATTATGTGCATATTTGTCGATAGGAAATTGCGAAGAAATTATTATAGGGCTACCAATGAAAAATGCCAGAATTCTAAAGGATGTTTTTTTTTTTTTTGTTTTTTGTTGCTTGGTTTTCAAGTGTTCTATTTCTGGCAGCTCACGCGTGATCCGAAACATGCGTTAAACTCAGATGTACTTAGTTAGTATTGCCATTTTGTCATGGAAAGACTTACACCCGAACAATGCTTACAAACTACAGTAATGTCACAATAATCCGAATGGATTATTGTAAGAGGTAGTTCGGATTAACGAATAATTCGGATTTGGGAATGGGTCATTCCATAAAGGATCGACCGACGTTCTGAACGACATCCCTCCAATTTGGCTGAAAAGTGGTAGAAATACTCATTGGAGCTATACGAATCATAAGGCAAGAAAATTGGCAAAAAATCAAAATTTATGCTTTCTTTTATATTTAAAATAAATCATTACTTTGGCTCTGCTCCTTGTTGAATTCAGGAATAGGTGAACTTTCAAAGATTTGGAATAATTTTTCTTTTCAAGGACGAAGGATATTCCAGAATATCCTTTTTACATATATCCTTAAATAACTGAAAAAATGGTATTCTTATTTTTTATTTTTTTATATATTATAGAGAGATTTTTGCTCTATTTCCATTTCAAATTTCAAGTTGGGATCTCTATGGGTTTGGCCAAAATAATATTTTATAGGCGGCTAAGTATCCTGTAATAAATATTTTCATTTCAAAAAATAAAGTTACACTTGGGCCTTTGTATCCCAAGGCCTTAATAACTAAAAAAATCATTATTTATTATCATTTAGGAGTATGTACATTTTCCTCCGATGAAAAGGAAAAATATTTTCCTTTAATTATTCCTTGTGAAACAGAAGAAATATGATGAAGTTTTCTTGTTTCCGGCACAATTCTTAAATTAGAAAATCTCGATTCTATCAATAAATTTTCTTCATTATACTCCTGTGTGGTCACTTAGAAGAAATCCATATCCTTTATATAGGGTTTTCCAATAGGGACTTGACAACTTTGAATTTAATTTGTGAACGCACTCTTTCACTAATCATCAAACTGTCACTGTTAATTTATTTAGTAAACTCATAACTTCATCATGGTAAAGTACACTAACGAGCAACGTCTGCAAATTATAAAAATGTTCTACAGATATTCGGAGTCGCAAAATCATCTTCAGTGACGAAGCTCATTTTTGGCTCAATGGGTTCGTCAATAGGCAAAATATGAACATGTGGTTCATGAATCACCACTTCATCCACAAAAAATTACTGTTTGGTGCGGTTTACATGCCGGCGGCGTTATTGGGCCATATTTTTTCGTCGACGATAATGATCGTCACGTTACTGTGAATGGTCAGCGTTATCGTGCCATGATCACGGATAATTTTTGGTCCGAATTGGAAGATATGGACTTGGACGACATGTGGTTTCAACATAATGGTGCCACAACCCACACAGCACACGCTACAATCGATTTCTTGAAAAGTAAGTATGGTGATCGTGTTATTTCAAGACATGGGCTAGTCGATTAGCCGCCTCGTTCGTGCGATTTCACGCCGCTTGACTATTTTCTGTGGAGTAACGTTAAGTCATTGGCTTATGCCAATACGCCGATGACGTTAAAAGAGCTCAGAGAAAACGTTGAACGCGAAATAGCGGCCGTTTCGGCCGAAATGTGTGGCCAAGTTGTTGAAAATTGGGTCCAAAGAATCGACTGCTGCAAACGTGCCCTCGGTGGCCATATGAACGAAGTTGAGTTCCAGTCAATAATGCTTTGATTGTACTTCAAGCCAATAATAAAGTTTTTAAAATATCTCAAATGGTTTGCCTTTTATTTAAAAAAAAAATTGTCAAGTCGTTATTAGAAAACCCTATATTTTCAGTTGCTCAGTTCTAAAGCTGTAAGGGAGTTGTTATGTGTTCACTTTACAGTCTTTGTAGACTAGCTCTGGCAGCCAGTCTTTTTATTGTACCACCAAGTCCATCGCATGCGCTCTTATCATGAGAGGTCGCAAAGAAGTTCCATTCACTCCGAAATCCTGTTCATGTTCAACATTAAATTAAAAAAATTCTTTTCGTTTTTGTACTGCGCAGCAGATCCATCGGAAAAATAAATAATTTTCTTAAAATGTTGCCATTTCTTGTGCAGGAACTCTAAGAGATGGCGTTGAAATAAGTGTACTACGATAGTCTCATGTTTTAAGCATCCATCTGCTTCCGGTAGTCCAGTGGTATCCCTGTACTGCATATTGCACAACAAAACCATAATTTTCGGAAAACTCCAATAAAACAAATGTGTCTGTTTTCGTTAAGAGAGTTTTGACTTCCTTTATGTACCTGTTTTGTTGATCAGTTATAAAAACATGACAAATGAAACCACCAAGCCTTTTCAAAAAACTCTGAATGAAATCCTCAGAGTTTTCAATTCTCACTTCCAATTTCAATCAGTCTGTGTGGGTCCACTGATAGTTAGATAGTTAGTTAGACTTCTATGAAGTGATTACTAAAAACCGTGTCAAAGATTCTCCTTAATTTAGGATAGTTTGGGCAATTAAGGCTCTTGCCCAAGTAACAATTTATATTAGGAGAGTTACAAATTACCAAAGCTAAGCAGACTCTGCTGTCATTGTGATGCTTATCTTCGTTTTCCATCAGCATTGATATATTGCTACCCTCAAACATGAGTTTGATATTTTGATGGATGGTGCAAACACACACGGAATGAGTTCCTGATGCCCCAGCCAAAATGCAGTTCTTTGGTTTTAACGACGCGAATTTGGAAAATCCAATCTTAACATTATTAGGAACCTCTTTGAACTTGTAATATATCTCCCTAAGGTTAGCCAGAACCAAGCGTTTTTGAATATGTTTTTTCTGATTTTCAATCTAACAAAAAAGCAAAACAGCTTATTTTTGAACCTGAGAAAATAAATACAGCTTTGACGTTATCATCTTTTTTTACACAAAATTTTATGCAAGTTTTTGGAACCATTTTTTATAATAATTAAAAAAAAAAACCGATGTTTATATTTGACACAAACATTACGGTTGTGTTTGTTCTTCTTAACATCTTTTCCACATATGCAACAGAACAACTCTGTTTTGTTCTCTTTAGTTTTAACTCTTTCAGCTAAACAAATAGCACATCTGTCCCGATTTTTGGTCGCTGTGAAAAAAATCCTAGCCGCTTAACGCATCTTCGCTTTCGATGCGTGAAAGATAGTGTTGACTTAAGCGAAAGTGAGCAAGTGGCTCGAGGTGCTTTTGATCTGCCAAAGATGTACGCTGTAGTTAATTCGACACCTAGATCATGCAAAAATCACGTAAAAATAGGCTTTTTGTGATTTTTTTTCAGGCAAAATATAAAATAAATCGATTTTACAAAGTTAAAAGTTTATTTAACATAAACTATAAAATATAATTTATTTAAAAATGGTGGCTGTGCAGTTTTTTTAAGATGACCTCTCTTTGTTGGAAGGGTCTACGCCCGTACCAACAGCTCCTGTAAATTTTGAAATATGATGAGTCACTAATTTTTTTTTTATTGTACATAACAACATCTATATTAATTTTTGGCCGAGTGTCGCATTTCCAAAGTTAAACTTAAAAAATTCAGAGAAAAATGATATCGTCCACTCCTTTGTCATTCTCCGAGCACACTTCGTAGGTGTTAGGGCCTATTTCTAAACCAATCGCTTTCATTATGTGCAAAATTAAAGCAAAGCCGTCATTGTACAAAGGATTTTGTGCCCAACGCCCACACAGTCGAATATTTCAATACAGTTTTAAGCATAATTGGCGATGCATCGACTAAGAAGATCGTCTCTGTTCAATTCTTTGTAGACTGCATTGATAGCTTCATATACTTCAATTGGAAGAGCTGGCTTATGTTTGTACTCAGCCAAACTATTTGTAGACTAAGCCTTTTGCCATGAGTACTGTGAATCCTCTCCGAACGGGCATTTATCGTTTTGTGGTATTTCATCACTAAATTTTGCGATCCTCTTTCTGATATTTTCGATCTCTTGCTGTATGTACAAAGTTATCACAGGCAGACCGACGTACTGGCACTCGGATATCGCCAAGAGACGCGATCTGACAAACTTTTTTATCGGAAAGGAGTAAACGCTTATTAGGTCAAAGTTGAAGATAGCTACGATCTCTCATCCGATCATTCTCCAATTATCTTTTCATTGTGCGAATCGTTGGTTAAGAAACAAAAAGGAAGAAACGAAGAGCACGTAAAAACTGGCATGAAACTAAGGCTCAACAAGATAACACGTCCTTTAATAGGCTCTGAAACTTGTTGAAAAAATCGATCAAGGACTTCAATAACCAAGATATTAATAACTACCTATGGTAAAAAGAATCACAGCGACAAAGGATACCAATTACTCCATATGGAGAGCCGTTAAAAATCTTCAAAAACCCCAAATATACGTGGCGCCAATAAGAAGAAACCAGGATGACTGGGCGAAAGAAGATAAAGAAAAAGCTAACATTTTCGCCGACCATCTTGCAGAAAAATTCGAAACCATTCGACTGGTAAGTGTTTCGGAAGGATTTCACTAGACTTGACTACGAACCTTCCAATAGAAAAGGCTACACTTAGGCCATTTTGGTCGAAGAAGCAACCACTAAGTTACAAAGCGCCCCTACACGGATTAACAATTGCATCGTGGTACATTAGAAACAATGTTTTTCACCGAGGCCAAGAGTCGAAAACGTTCAGAACAAAACTAAAATGTCGCGAAAATACAAAAATCGACCACAAGAACATGCAAACATTTCTGTTCAACAGATCCTTGACGAGACAAATTTATTGCGCCGTCTGAAAGAGACTAACCCTCTGAACTAGCACGATGATCAGCAGCGCTTAATATTTTAAAGTACGTAGGAAACTTCAATGGAAAATCCTCTGCAAAATATCTTATCAAAGCAAAATAAAACGTAAAAGTCTTCTTTTTTGCTTGTTGCTTGTTAAGTGTGAACTTAGTTGTAGTCTGCATAAGAGAGGTGCTTTTTAATGAGTAAGAATCTCACACTACTACAAGGTTTCTCACCTACCCAAGAAGTATATATCGTCCTTATCGAATGTTTGACCGTACGAATCTGACTGCAACCGGCGTTTTTAAAGACGAAACAAGCAATATGTAGTGTGATCACATGGGAAACAGCTTCAAAACCATCTACCGTATACCTACTCATACTCTAGTTCCCTAAAATACCGTCCCTCGCTTCGGTCATTAAAGGCTTGCTGTCTACCTGGAAACCTTGTACTTTACTTCGAAAAACAAGTACTTCGAGATATTTCCCGGCCATGATCTTTTGGGATATCATTTTTGAGGTCCTAAGGAACCATCAAAAGCAAAAAAAAAATCGATAAATCGATAAATGATGAAGGCATTCAATGCAAAAATGTCGATGATACTGACAAACGTGCACAGTGGCCAACAAATTGTTTTTCATTTTGAACTAACTTAGAAAATCATTTTATTGGCACTCTCAACACCACCTTTAGTTTTGTTTTAGTATTGGATGATTTCTGGCATCTTCTTCGGCTCATGTCCAATATCTGGAGTATTATACACCCAACCTGACTTGAACTGCAACTTTTTAAATTTTATTGTGCCAAAGCAAAAAATGTTGGAAAATACATCAATTTTCAAATTGAGCAGTAGTTTTCAATATGTCCACCTTTAGCGCGAATAATGATCTTGAGACGGCCGAAGAAAGCATCGCACGCTGCACGCAAGTTACTCTGCGGTATTTTGGCCCATTCCCGGCGAAGTGCTTGTTTGAGGTGGTCCAAACTTTGATATTTTTTAGTGCCAATCTTCGCCTTCAAAATACCCCAGACAGAGAAATCTAACGGATTTGCATCCGGAGAAATTGCAATCCATTGTGTCGAAGAAATGAAGTGTGGAACATTGTTTTTTAACTAATCTTGGTTGACGCGCGCTTTGTGAGACGGTGCCGAGTCTTGTTGAAGTGTCGACGGTCTCCGACTGAAATGATTGCTTGCCCTGTCTCTAAGACAGTTTCACGGTATACGATCGCATTAATTTTGACGCCACGGTCCAAAAATACGAGATGAGAGCGACCATCGGTGGTTATGGCGGCCCAAACCATCACCATCGGTGCTGTCTGCTTTCTGGTGGCCGTCCGAAGGTGTAAATTTTTGAAGGACCTCTCTGGCAAGTAAACTCGGTCATTTTGTTTGTTGACATATAGCTCGATAACAAATGGCGACTCATCGGAAAAAACCAAATTCGGCAACCCACCACTTTCGTGCAAGCCTAGCAACTCCTTCACTCTTTAGACTCTAACTTTTTTCCGTTGCGATGTAAGGTCGTGTGCTTTTCGGAACTTTAATGGCTTGAGCCCAAGCTCATTTTTCAGTATGTGTTGCATCCGTTCCTTCGATATGTTGAGCTCACAAGCAATTTTTCTTCCACTTCAACGCAGATTTCGCTTAATGCGAGCCTTCGCTTTTCGAACCATTTCTGACGATGTTGCTGATTATTTTATGACCACCTCCATGGCGTTTTGCAACGCTGCCAGTATCACGGTAACGAGCTATGGTTCGAGGCACAAGTGATTTATTCACGTTGAGGTGCTGGAGGGCTCTAACGATGGCTACTTGTGGTTTTCCAGCCAAATATAAAGCAATCACACTATCACGTTTGAATTCCACCAGTTTGAATTATAGCAGTCTAAAGTTGGTTGCAGTTCGAGTCAGGCAGGGTGTATATTGTGCTTTGGACGGTGGTACACTTATTTTTCTTCCTGTTGTACGATACTAATGTAAATGCAAAAATTGACTAAAACTGTTGTTGTTTTATCTTTAATAAAAGATTCGGAGGTAAACATCTTTTTCTTTTTTTTTCTAAGCGTACCACAGTCAAATTCTTTTGGAGTAATTTTTGACCGGATTCGTAAGAAGAAAAAAAGTTCTCCTTGAACCAAATCTAAGATCACGATTTTACCTTAATTTCGTTCAGTTGCAGCTCAAATTTCTTTTCCTAGATAAGGTTGAATGTTTCAAATGTACGATGTCTCAGCATAAGTACAAACCCAAAATTTCAAGCCGTATTTTTCTGGTTTACTTGACATATACTGCCTGTATGAGCAACATAGAAACCGAGTAATTGCTTGTCAACTATGTCGCATGAGGAAAGGTTGTAGAAAGAGAAAGCAATTCAACATATTTTTGGGTTGTTTGGGTAATCGAAGCGCCAAAATATTTGTTATATACTGGACATAACTGCACCAAATATTGGTCGACCAAAAATCTCCATCAAACAAATCTTCGATTGGCTCTGTTTTCGATCTGGATGACGAAATGACTAGATGATGTCGCCATTTAAGCGGCCAAAATTATTCGTATTATCTATTATTATTTTCTCGATTTGAGCGTAGTGATACCTGCTTTCATTGTAATAATATTCCGGATAAATTGTAAATAGTCCTACCAGATGGATTCTACGATTTTGAACTCCAAATCGTATTGTTCTCAGATACGAAAAGTTGATCGAAAATTGCTGAATCCAGAGCTGCTTCTACACTTTCACTATCCAATTCACTTGAATCACACTCTTCATCGAAAGCAATTTCGCCTTCAGATACAAAATTTCGTCACAGCCCGACGAAAAACCTTCATCGGTTAACGAATGACTTGACATTCTGTCACAATAAACTAGCTACTTTGATTGAATTAGAACAAATAAAAATTTTTCTTCGGCTTGCAATGAAATTTCCATACAAAATGCGTACGGGTCAAAAATGTTCAAATCTGATAGCAAAGATTCAAATTCAAAAAAAAAAAAAAAAACAAAAGCACAGCCATCTAAGAATAAAAATTTAAGCCAATCAAATTTCGATGGCTTGGGGTATAAGTAACAAAGTCATAAAAGCATAAGCAAATATTGACAGTTTTTTTTTTTTTTTTTTTTTTTGAGTTAAAAAAAATTGTTCGAAGACTACCCCAACGTAGGTCTACGGTTAAAACACTCAGCAGTAACCTTTGTCAACAAAACTTTTCAAAACAATGTTCGACCTGAATCATGTTCTATTGTATATATGCAGGTCTCACATCCAAGAGATGAGACTTTCTTAAAATTCATTTTAAATGGACATGCTTTTTTCTCCCACTTAGAAACCAGATATGAGTCGTTTTCTCACACATTACATGGGTCCATATGTATAAACGAAAAACATGAGATCTTTTCGAAATTGGTTATTCTATCCCCTTAGCGCCTTTGTTTCATAGTATAAACCCCAATGTTTGCACTAACTTCGAACAACTTTCAACTTCAAGTCTTCTACCCTTGGGGTAAATTTCTATCTCAGTATATTTACATGCAAAAAAAATCTGGTTTTAATGGTAAATATTGTATTTTTTAAAGACTTTTTACTTGTATATGTTTTTAATTTAACAAAACATGCTCAAAAACAATCAATGAAAAATTCAGAATAAGAAAAGATATTATTCTTGGTGCAGACTTTGGTTGCACTTTGTATATTGATAAAAGTGTCTGCTTTGCTCCCCACATATTGGGCCGCTACAATCTAGGCAGTTTAACCGAGTTTTGCGCCTTACATGATCCGCATCGTGGCATATTTTTCAGTACTCCTTTACATTTTTAGAAGTATGTGTTATGGTTGCAGCCTGCTGCCTGGTTTAAAAGTAGAAAATATTTTGAATAACGCTCAAAAATAATACTTTACCTTTAATAAATATAAAATGATCTATTATTGATTTTTTTTATTTATTTATTTCATGCGCAACTAATGGAAATCCATAATTAATGTTAAATTGATATATGAAATATTTTTTTTTTGTCTTAAAATTAAAAATTAAAAATATACAATAATTTATGTTTAAAAATTTCCCTTGACATAGGTATATCAACGTATCTATAAACGCTGTTGAAGGCTTATATATTGTACCTATTGAGATTGGCTCATCTTGGCCACAATTATTAGTAATACCATAGGCAATATTGAAATATCAAAATTTTTATTCTTTTTATACGATAGCACTTTACATCTCTCAGAAACATGGCATGATACGGCACTTTAAGGATTTTATTTCAAGTGACAGCCATATTGCCTTGTAAAGGGCAATTTACCGTGAGGTTTGATTTATAATGTGAAAATGATATCAAATAAATGTTGACCACGACTATGTCTGAAGTTGTCCATTCGGAAAGACCAATTTTGGGCGACTCGATACCAGTCACTAATAACACGAGTAATGTTGGCTTCCAAAGCGTCAATCTAAGCTGACTTATTCCTGAAGACCCGAGACCTTACATAGAAAATAGAGAAAATAGTCCAAAGGTGTGATATCGCACGATCAAGGTGGCCAATTTACCGTAGCAAAACCAGAAATTACAGTAGTGTGCAAAACATATGCAAGTTTTTTATTTTTCCCTCATTTCTGTTTTAACTACCAAGATATTCAGATCAGGTTAGTAAAAAAGTGTTTTTTATCAAATAAATAATGTTCATAGGCAGGTTTTTTCTATTCAGTTTTCACTTAATTTGTGTTGAAAAAATAGCTGGCAATAATACGCGATACCCGAAAAAAGGAGCTGGTAGTTGAGGCTTTTAAAAACGGATCGAAGCAAAGAAAGATAGCTAAACGATTCAAGATTCACGAATCGACTGTTTTCCGGATAATTACAGAGTTCCGACAAAATTTATCAATTGCAACGCTTCATTCTGGTGGTCGTCCCCGAAGAACGGACATGCAAACTGATAAAAAAGTTATCAACATTATCCGGCAAGACACTTTCCGGTCTTCAACTGCAATCGTTAAGGACCTCAACTTGTCAATCGATGTAAGCACAGTTCTTAGACGTGCAGTAGAAAGCAATTTGAGGGCATACCGAGCTGTTAAGAAACCTCTGTTAACACCGTTTTAATTTAGACTTCAATTTGCGCATAAATATTCAACTTGGTCCCTGACACAGTGGAGATTAGAGCAAATTTAATATCTTATCTACTGATGGTATTGGTTACGTTCGCCGTACACGGTTAAATCGGGAAAACATCCGCGCTACTTTGAAGCATGGGGCGGTTCCGTTATGGTTTGGGGATGCTTCTCGGCTCAAGCATGTGGTCCTTTACACCAAATAACTGGAATAATGGATTGCTTTGTGTATAAGGACATCTTAGACACAGTCATGCTTCCATACGATGAGGAAGAGTTGCCGTTGTTATGGAGGTTTCAACAAGACAACGACTTGAAGCACACCTCAAAGTTCGTTAAAGAATTTTAAGGGGCTCGGGGAGTAAATATTTTGGATTGGCCTCGAAAACTTATAAGGAATCCTAAAACAGCCGACAAAGGGGCAACGGTTTCCTTCGCAAAAGGTTCTTTATGAAGCTTTAAAGGATGAGTGGAAAAAAATTCCCAGTGAGTTAACAAACTCCCTTATTGCTTCCATGCCGAAAAGGTGTACAGAAGTTATTAGAAACAATGGTTTTTGGACCAAATATTAATGAACAAAAAAAAAAAACTTGCATATGTTTTGAACACTATGTAAGTGCTTACTAAAATGATTTCTCAACAAGTTCATTGTTTCAGGAACTGTATGGCTCGCAGCTCCGTCTTGTTGAAATCAGAGCTCACCGAGACCATAAGCGTTAACATGGCGCAATAACGGTTACCACTGACGGTAACATTCTGATTTCCCTCATTTTTGAAGAAATATGGACCAATGATTCCACCAACATATAAACCACACCATACCATGGTTTTTAATGGATGTAATTGTAGCTCTTGGTACACTTCGCGTTGCTCATCAGCCCAATTATGGCAATTTTGTTTATTGACGTATCCATTGAGACAGAAATGGGCTTCATCACTGAACAAAATTTCACGATAAAACACCGGATTTTCATTGAGTTTTTCCAGAGCCCATTCACTGAAAATATGACGCAAATTCAAGTCGCCTGGCTTCAATTCTTGCACAAGTTGTATTTTGTACGCTTTTAGGCCGAGATCTTCACATAAAATACGCAAAGGTGACGTATACGATAAGCCAAGCTGCTGAGAACGACGACGAATCGATTCGTCACGGTCTGCGCGTACATTATGTGCTGGATGCGGTCTAACCGGTCGAGTGTCATCCACTAATGTAAACTGGGACTCAAATTTGCGAATGGTATTGGCAATAGTAGTTTCAGTATGACTATTATACGCACCGTAAGTTCCACGAAAAACATTTCTCACAGAATGCTGATTTTCGTAGTACAGCTGAACAACTTAGAGAAGCTGTTGTAGTGTGAGTCTTTTCATGATAAATTGCCAAACGATACTGAACAAAAATGACAGAGCAGTTTGATAGTAGTCATACGTCATCTGTCAAAAAAGCCTATTGAAAATCAAACCCCACGATGAGTCACCCTTTACTTTGTAGAGGTCGTTGATTTTATAAAACGTCTTTGAACTTTAAACAATTTGCGCACGCTCAATTGATTTAAGTAACCTTGAAATACTTACAGAGAGCGCGTTCGGAGGAAAATCAGGAAGGATGGAAGGAAAGGTAACGATGAACGTTTTAAGTTTATAATGATAAGGAAATAAAGAGCTAAGCGACATTCCGTCGGTGTTCGAGGGCGTCCATTGCCTGAGTGATATTAGTATCACCTTTAAATTTCTTAGAACGGTTTTGAATACTTTCTTTCAAGTGCAGATATGTTTTGGGCGCACCCGACCAGATGTGGGCATTGTACTCCAATTTCGGAGGAATAAATTCATTTTATATTGAATCTAGTTCAGAGGGGGTTAGGTATTTTTTTACATTGCTTAAGGAAACTTAGACATTTCGTAGCATTTTTGATGACACCGAATATGTGGTCACTTCCATATAGGTTGTCATCGACACACATACCGATAGTAGAAAGTTTTTCGGTTTCGACAATGCAAGTGACATTCATGGACAATGGCTGAGTGTTTAAATTACGCCTTAAGGATATAGTAGGAGACAACTAGTTACCATAATTTATTGAGCTTTGCATAAGCGGGTGTTCCCGTTCTACAGCCGAAGAGGAGGGACGTAAGTCATGAAACAAATATGAAAAGCAGATAGTACTGTCGGCAGCAAGGGAATATATTGGACTAAAAGTAGCAGACCAGAGATCGTTGATAAAAATTAAGAAATGAAAAGGAAGAGTGTCGGGGCAGAACGGAGCCCTGGGGCACATCCGCATTTGTTTAGTGAATATCAGACTTGAAACCATCCAAGACAATTTGAATTGAATTTTCCGAAACGTAAAAAAGGAAAAAGTCTTCGATCCCAAAAACACGCATTTTCGACAAAATAGCCTAATGCCAAACTCTGTCAAATACTTTAGAATTATCAAGTGCAACAATCTTTCACCAGATTGGTGTAGTATTTGGTGTCACTTTTCGGTTAGTCATGTCATCAGATCACCAGTGGACCTGTTGCCAAGAAAACCGTACTGCCGGTCATTGAGAGATATTTCATGAGCTGAGAGCTTATCAGGGGTTAAATGTGCTTAGAAAGAAGGGATGTAAGTGCAATGGGTCTGTAGGAGAAGGATTATGAAGATTTCCTTTTATTAATGACGGGCTGGACAAATGCTGTTTGTTTGTGTAGGATTGATGAAAAATCTTACGCAGTGGTTTTGCCATCGAATAGGGACACCTCTTCAAAAGAAGGTTAGATATAGTATGTACCATTTGGACCAGTGAAATTTTGGATGTTAAGATCTTTTAGAACTCTTGCTACTACACGAGTACAAAAATCGATTTGTCTCATTGAAGATTCAAAGCACTCAAGTGTAGGCGGAGACAAACCACAATCTGAAAGTATGTAGCCAGCAGATTGGCCTTGTCTAAAGAGCTGACAGCTGGAGTATCATTGTAAACGAGCATTGGGCCTTTAACGAACGACCAACAATTCTTACTACCTTTAGGATTTTGTGGTATTTTTTGTCTTTGGTCATTGTGAAATTTCACACGCTTAAGAAAGATGTTGCAGTCATTCCTGGCTCGTTGAATTTTTGATTGGTTTTCCTTTGTCGAGTTGAACTATGACTTTTCTTTTGGTGCCAATTGAATCATCATCAATCATCAATGCATTTGATTCTAAAAAAAAGTTTTAAATTATCTGCATAGAGAAGACCTTGGCTATTTTTGACAACTGACGCTATGCCAATAATAAAACTAATAAAAAATAGTGAGCCTAAATGGCTTCCTTGGGGTATGAATGAAGCACATTTCCTTGGTTCTGAAACCTTATTTTCGATTTTAACTCGATGAGACAACGTAGTAAAAAGAGACGTTATCCACTGTATGATTTCGGAATGAAATCCTAGGGATTCCAGTTTTTCAAGAAGAATTCATTTAAAGGTTTGGTCATTTAGATACACGATTTAAACTAGCATAGTTTGAAAACTTAATAACTAATTAACAAATAATACTTAATCTAGAAAAAAATTGGTGATGGTGGCGTAAAAGGTAAATAAATAAGGATATTGGGGGGAAAATGTTTTTCAAGATGCAAGCAATTAAGACGTGGGAAGTGGGCTTATATTTAGAATGAAGTATTGGAGGAATATAGGAAGATTGCACTTTTAAATTTTGATGGATTTCTTATAGATTTATACGTTTCATAATCTTACTGCATGAATGAAAAAAACAACACGAGTAGTTAAGAAGAATGCAAGGAGCCCAGACTAAGGTTCATTTTACCGAAGGTCTTCCAGAATCTAATCTTCTGAATTCTACAATATATCAGTAAACTTGAACTAAGGTGCAATTGTAATCACTTTATAGCAACTCGCAAAGTTCTGTGAGTTTAAAAGATGAAGAAATAAACGTTAAGTTAGGTAAAGTAATGAGAGGTGTGTTAGTACCTAAGGAACTAACATACACCAAAGACTATTGGTTAGTAGACCATGTTCCTTGTTGATATTGTTGGCTTACTACGAGTATATGTACATATTGCTTTTATTATTACGATGGGTCCTACCTAGCTTATGATGTATAAAAAGCAGCCAGAGCTTTTAATAAATCCACTGGGATCTATCAGTTTCGCTTTGCTGACGTCTTCAACTTCTCTTAAAAGTCTGTTTCGCATTTATTTGAACAGAATACTTGGATGTAAGGCCAGTCGTACAGCAAATACGTGATAGACTCTGTTTCCTCTTCGTTCCTAAAGCTCCTGCAATAATCTTGAGAAGAGTGTCTAATTCCACTGTTAGCACATAGTAAGCGATGTCAGAGAAGGGTTCATTTTCTTTCGCTGTACAAAGGGAGCGTGAGATGGCACAGTCACTCCTAGAAATCTATGCTTTGTTGGATCGTTCTATTGCTATAAGCTCCATTTTACGTTTCAGGGAGTTAATTGGTATATTTATGCCATTGTGCGTATTACTTCTGTGCAGAAATGCACCCTCTCCTGATAGCTCATCAGCTTCATCATTCCCCTTTACTTTTGCGTGTCCAGTTTGATTACTTTTTTGTACCAGTATTCATTTGGTGATTTCACTTTCCAAAGCTTTTATGCCTGCATATACAGGGATATATCAAGGATCAACTTCCATGAGTAGTGGAGCTTGTCAAATATTTCTGCCTGAAAAATACTTCATTCGTCCGCAATCTTGAGGAAGTTCTGGATCTGTAGCATTTTACAGCATACCACAGCTCCAGTACCTATCTTTGTTTTGGAGCCATTCGTGTAGTTGGACGCAGTATGAGATAACCAACCATGTTTACTAGGAAACTCCAATCCAATAATTCAAAGTCCACGTTTGGTACAACGTATTAACTATACTTCATCCTAAATTACTGTGCACCCATAGGAGTGATTCATTTAGTCCGATCAAGAAGCTTTTGGAAGCCATGTATTCAAGAAACTTGTTTAAAGGCACAACGTTTAGTATTATCTCTAATGAAGTAAGAGAAATGGACCTTAAGGCTCCTGTTACTGCAACACACACTTTCTGAACTTGTGTAAGTATTCTTTGAAAACTAATCCCTTTCGCAGACATCTTCCAAACCAACGCACCGAAGATAAGAATGGGTCTAACTATGGCTATGTACATTACATGTGTTATACTCGTTTGATATATGGTCTTAGCCCCCAATGTTTACCAAAGTTTTCTTGGCATGTGTAGAATGATTCTAATGCTTCTTTAATTCTTTTTTCGATAATCTGCTTTCAACTGAGCAATTAGTCTAGAATGTTTCCTATCCCTAGATATTTAGCTTTGGAGGAAAGTTGTATCCCAACAAAGTTGATTCTGAGAAGGTTTAACTTTGCAAGCTTTCTTATTCTTGTGAAAAATACTAATTCGGTTCTTAGTGGTTCGCTAGTTTTTGCAAGATGTTTTCCACTCACCAAAATGACTATGTCGTTGGCATAGGCTAACACCCTTCTCTCCGAAACTTGAAACAGGAAAAGTTACAACTGCATCCTTCTGTAAAACTGAGCCAGATGGGACGCCTTATTGGTCGCAAAGTTCTCTAGTTGATACATTTCGGTTAAGATTATACAATAAATGTGGACGATATGAAAGCAACTACGGTCAAAAGAAGTTTTGACATGTCAAACAGGAATTGTCATTTAAAACTTATGCTAGCGTATAGTATAATATTATTCTGCTAGCTGATATTAAGATACAATTACGACGATCTCCCCAAGGTCCAAAGACATCAGCTGCCCCGTTTGGATTTCCGAAAAAAATTGTTTTTGCCTTCCTATTCAGATGGTTAAAGAATATCCATCCTCTTATCTTTCAAGTGAAAGGCCTAGTAATTGCTTGAGTGTTTCGGAAGCATACATCGTTACTGCGATAGGTTACTTAATTACGTTTTAATGACAAATAAGAAAAATCATCGACGATAAAATTCATGGAAAAAAGGTTTACAGCCATAAACACTTCGAGGATATGTTATTGCTTCTCTGATCCCCTTACCTTTCTCAAGTTTTAGTTTTACGATTTTCCATTCACTTTCGCAAAAGAGAAAGAGAGGATGAAACCTAAAACGAAAAAAGATAATAATAATAAAAATAATACAAGTATAATGGACTCGAACAACCGTCCATGACCATGGTCAATGAATCATTGAAACCCATTGAACAACGATTGCATGTGGAACAGCGATGAAAGTCTTTTTTAGCTTCGTTATATCGTACTTCTTTCGTCCTGCTTTTTGGGCCAAACCCACTCCAGGTCCTTGAAATAATCGGTAAGTAAAATACATTCTATTTTTACTATCAACGACAGGAGAAAGGGGAGACCGGCAAAAAAGTTTCGGTTGGTCTGTGAAAAACTTCAGAATAATATCATTGAAGTGCATGAAAAGGATGTGTAAGTCTTGGCCTTGTTCCCTCTGAGAAGCTTTGTGCTATATCCGTGCTGGGCAAGTACTCCCCCTCTAAGGGCTCTTTGTCGACTTTCTCAACTGGCACTTTATTCCTTTTTGAAATATTATTATTACACTTTCTATGTTGAACGTACTCTCGAAGACATCTTTGGATAAGTGCTCCCCAATGGAGCACACTGTAAGAGGGATTGGAATTTTTCTGTACGGAGTAGTTAACATTATCCTTTTGTCGTGTATCTTGTTCCATTTTCGGTGGGGTTTTATTGGTTTCTTGTTCTATATTTCTGGAGTAATTTATGCATCCCTTCGTTTTGATGAGAATACGAATAGAAATCTGATTCGAATCCGAGAAGTACCTCTTTGCAGTTAAGTACACACTCTCGTTCGTTCGATGTGTATCCGTATTTTGATTCCTGGATTAAGGCAAAGTGATATCTTTGTCCTGACGGTCTTTTCAACATAAATATCTCACAACAGATGTCTGTGATTTATTCATCCAAGAAAGCATACCATATTGCGAATGTGGTATATCTGAATCCTTAAATGTCGAATTAAATTTTCGCTTTTTTTGTGAAAAATGCGAGTTTTGAGTTGAATAGTGCTTGGAAGGGAGTTAAGAAATTTGCATTAGGTTTGAATTCGTCTATATACCAAAACAAGATGGATGTTCTGATCATAAGTCCTTGTAAGACGTATTTTTTTCTAAATAAAAACTTGTATAAATTATTATGGCAGCAGACAACGATTACACTCTCTTCTTTTGTTACTCTGTTCTAACTGAATCAAAACGGAGACGGTTGTTATTATGCTATAGAAAGTTCTGCTTGTAAGACCTATCATAACTCGCTTCCTGATCAATCACCAAAAAAATTTATATTTATTTATGCACGTACCTTCCAAACAAGCTATACACATAGATTCGAACTAATACCTTGTGATGTGATCTTACATCCGTATCTTCAACATTCGGCCACAAAAATTAATTTGTCATGCTTCGCCCGATTTACAGGCTTCATTTCTGAAGAACTTATATGTAAGGATGCCTCCTAATATAGAACGTAATTGTAAGATGTTGTAGACGGAAAGGCCTTCTTATTTCTTAAGCCCTTAATGTATGTATATAGTATGTCCTGTACATACTATATACTCCTCCGTGGCGTCGATGATTTTCTTGCCTAATCTGAATTTTTTATTGATGAGCCATCTTTTGAGGTTTGGAAAGAGATAATAGTCCGAGGTAGCCAAATCGGGCGAATACGGTGGATGCGACAGCAATTAGAGGAATAATAAAATAAAAAATTATTTTTTTTTTGCTTCATGTGAGGACGTTTTGCAGCGATTTCGGCCTTCAATCGCTCCAATAATGCGCAGTAACACTCGCTGTTGATGGTTTTTCCTTTTTCGAGGCAGTCCGCGAAGAGTATGTCATGAGAATCCTAGAAAACCGACACCATAACCTTTCCGACCCCGGAGCACTCGTGCATTCTGTTCTCTGGTGTGTGATAGTGGATCCAAGTTTCATCAACAGTTATCAATCGACGCCAAAAATATGCCCGATTTGGTCAGGATTCAGTATGCGCGGCACCCAGTGGCAGGAAAACTTTTTCATATGCAGAATATTGCCCAAAATATGGCGTGTGTGCTCAGTACTAATCTTTGTGGTATATGTTAGCTAGCGCACCTTCACTTTCCGGTCAACCAACACCATTTCATGTATTTTTTTGACATTGTCCTCTGTAACCGCATCGGTGGGCGGTGAATCTATAGTGAAGTTGCGGCCACCACGAAACTCTCGAAACCATTATTTGATGGTGTAATCTGACGTAGCACTAGCCCCATAATATTTATCCAACTTTTCTTTTGTTTCTCTCAAAAAATAATGTTTTATGAGAGAACGGACATCGTTTTTGTCCATACTCAACATGATGCCAAACACGTCAACAAATATCAGCTGTCAAAACAAAATTAAAGACAGTATCGCACTGAAATTTGGCATGTCTGCCTAAATATGACCGCGCATTCTGGCGGTCAAAGAGGTTACTTTTCACCCCACCTAGTAGTATGTCTTGATTGTCCTAGACACTGACTTGAGAATACCCCTTGATCATGGGCCTACCGTTACGAGGCCACTGATGTTATCACACATTCTTGAATTTTTTTTTTTTTTCAATGTTCGAGTGTTCGAAGTTTTTTCGTTTCATTTTTGTTTCATTTTCTATAAAATTTCCCCCGAATCTTTCTTACTTTTTAAGCTGCTTTGCACTACGAAACTTCACTATAGAGCAAGGATATCGGTTTATGTTAAATGAGGCCGATAAAGTTGTCATTACTATCCAAGAAAACAGTTTATACTCACTAGCAATCTGCTTTGGAAGAATAGCTGTTTCGGCTATACAATTTCACAAATCATAAAATTTGGATGGTAAATTTGTGTATGGCTTAGTCCAGTGTAACTATTAACTGCTAAAGACTCAATTCTAAGGGTACAATTTACGGCACTGAAACAAAGTTTTCAAGGACAGGCTCATTAGAAAAGTATAATGTCATCATGAATTATTTTGCATATCTCTCAATTTGTATCCATAAACGACTTTAATACTTCCGAGCTTTCCAAGAATTTCTTGCTTGTTCCTTCCAGAAAATTGTTTACTTTACTCTCGTTATGGCCCCAATAAGGTACAAATATTTCAAGAATTATTAGTTACCCCTAGTTTTGCCCTTACATATTGTATATAGTGAACTATGGACTAACTAACTGAACTAACACCGGATTGTTATGTGTTATGCACGACAAAATCATTCAGGTGCTTTGCCTCCTATGATGGAGTCCTGCTCGCCAGTACTATATGTATGTGACGGATGCAAGGCTCCCATGCAGCGCTATGTTTTCTTTTTTATCTTGACGGATCAGTGAGATTATTTGGTAGATAATCTGATAAGTGGTGTCTACCCCTGTTGGCAGCAAAAATTCCCCTTTTAATTAAACACCTTGATCTAGAGACATTTTGGTTAATGCTTTGGGTTTCAGCAGCAAAGTTTCCAAAAGACCTCAATTTCATGCAAAAAAGAGATCGTGTTGATGTCGAAAAAGAGATGATTTGCGAGGCTGAATCCGATCCCACATTCATCAAAAAGATCATTACTGGAGACGAGACGTGAGTTTATGAGTACGACATGCAATCCAGACATCAGGCAAGTGTATGGCGTTCACCAAATGAGCCGAAACCAATAAAACCACGTCGTTTTCAGTCAAAAAGAAGCCAATGTTCACGGTTTTCATGGGTTGCAACGGTGAAGTGCATCATAAATTTTTACCATAAGGTCAGACAGTAAACAAAGAGTATTATTTTGGCGTTATAAGACGTTTGCTGAGACCAGAATTGTGGGCAGAAAACTGGATTTTGCACCATGATAACGCATCGTCGCACAGTGCCATCATTATTCGTAATTCTTTGACGAAAAATGCAACAAATACCATCTTTGATTTGGCTCCCTGTGACTTCTTTCTGTTCAGTCGAGTTAAAAAACCATTACGGGGAACTCGTTTCAGCAGCCGAGAGGAAGTAATGGAAAAATCGCAGGAAGAACTTATGAACATACCGAAAACCGAATATAAAAAATGTTTCGAGGATTGGATCAAGCGCTGACATAAGTGTGTTCCAGTCGATGGGGATTACTTTGCAGGGATGAATAAACTTGTATTTTTAATTTTCTGAATAAATTTGATCAAGAAAAAATCTCAGCCAGAAGGCCACACACACCGGCAGCCATACTTATTTAACTATTTAAACCATAGTTAAGCCTGAGTTCTATCAAGATCCTCAAGGCCTTCTTTAAATAGACTCCAGACTCCAGACCTTGTTTATGCTTGCAGTTCTATATTATATCCTTTTACACTTTGGTTGCTCTATCTTATCTTTTCTCTTCCAATTTTACATTGCTTTGTTATTAGATTGGTGGCGGCGATGGTCTGATGGTTGGTTCACTGGCTGTCACGGCAACCTATCTGGGATCGAATCCTGGCAGGAGCTCAACAGCAAATTTTGTAATGGTCATCACCATTTTAGCTGGCAATGGCAAACCTCCGAAAGTCAAATTCTGCCTATGAAAAAGCTTCTAATGAGAGCCATTCGGAACCAACAATAAACAGTAGGCCCTGCTCAGGAGTCTAAACATTAAAAAAGTGACAAAAGTTATACCTTGGCCCACACCGAGCTGTAGCGCCAAAGTATTTATTTATTTTTTATGTTATTGGATTTTTTGTATAAAAATTTGATAAATATTATAAAATAAATGTTAGATTTGGATTCGGTAAGATTTTAAAATTTTACACCGAGAAATATTGTTCCATTAGTAATTTTGATTTGGACAGATGAACGACCAGAACTACGCCTTCTGTTGAGGGTTTTCGATTTCTGCTCTCTAATACCTATCGTCTGGTCAGCCAAAGGAAAGGAAAACTTCCAACTATTTTTCACCATTTAGCAGACCTTCACTCCAAATCGTAAGTTGCAATTAATTGATCAGTCAGATTCACACAGATTCACACCCTTAGTGATTATAGGTGGGTGGCTTCTTTGGAATCGACCCACTTTGCAGCTTAAACTGCACCATTGCTGATTTTAAAGTCCACATCATGTTTTTCAAGTCTGTAATTGTTCCTCGATTTTACTACTGTTTCAGTTGCGGTATAGACAAGTTTTTGTAAAAACAGAGTGCTGGTGAAAAAAACGATCTTTGACATTCATTACATCAGCTTTTTCACAACCATCTCCCTAAGAGCCTCTTCTGAGAACACTTCCTCCTTGCCAGCATAACTTATATGCATATTCAAGTCTGAATATGAAAATATCATATTACAATGTCCCAAAGATAGTAAAAATTGTTGGTCGTTCGTCAAAAATTAATAGAGATTCTGTCACATCTTCTAGTAGGCAAGAGAGTGCCAGCGGATATTACTAAAACATTTGAAATGATTTGGTATCAGTCTTTTTCGTGGAAGTACATACAATTGAGATCGCTGACTCTTCTTCAATGGTTTAGAAATCACCTTTCGAAACGTGCAATTCTGATATTAACAAAATTAGTGCTGGTGTGCCACAGGCCGCCGTTCTATCTCCGACACTCTTTTTAATTTTCATCAATTATCTCTTGTCTGCTACAAGATAGTACGGCAGCGTATGCCTAGTTCATTACATTCCGGTGTTAACAGCATAACCAATAGGGGAGCTGTCAACAGTGTGACATTTAATGCTTTCGAAACACAGTGCCTATCCTCTGTCGTTTAAGCGGTGTTTAAAAACCCAGTCATTATCCATGAATGACACTTGCATCGTCGAAACCAGAATGCTTTAATTTCCTCAAATGATGTAAGAAATACTACACCCCCTCTGATCCGGCCTCTGTATATAAGGCATTTATCCGCCCGAAATTGGAGTACAATGCCCACATATGGTCAAGTGCGTCTAAAACATCTCTGCATCTACTAGATAGGATTTCCACAAAGAGTGGTCCGTAAAAATTGCCAGTAGCATTCCGGCTTTAACCGTAACACACATTTGACTATCAATATCGTGGTTCTTTCCTAAGCTGTAACTTGCTTAAGGAATGCCCATCCCACCTTTTCATTTCCTAGTCGTTATAATCTTCAAACATTGAAAACGAACGCACATCTGTATGTAACTCTTTTTTCCTCCCCAACTTTCCATCGCGGGTACAAATAGAATTGGAGGTAGGTTCCAAGATAGTTAGAGTAGTCAGAGTAAGAATTGGTGTGAAGAATTTAGGTCAATAAGTTGATCAATCCCTTTAATAGGAAAGATTTAGAATGCCGGGAGAACATAGCAAGACATAACGTAGAGGGACATATTGGAGAGTGTTATTTTAATTGAAACAAAATCAGCTTGACACAATAAGAAATAGCAATCAGAGAATAGTTAAGGCTACTTTGAATGACAACTAGGACACAGCATGGAGAATCAACTATAGAGTGTGGAGGATCAATAACCATAAGGAAAGCGTGATGAGTAATGTAAGTCTGGGATCAGATTGGTTTCTGTAAGAGAACTGAACGAGTTTAAGAGCAAAAGCCTCTTACGTTTTAGTAACCTAGCTAACTTTACTTGCTTAAAATATGACCAAAAACAACATTTTGCCTAGGAAACGTACCTCCTTCAAGGAAAATTTCGACCATCGTAGGACGTACATGGAAGCATTACCACTAAACAGGGTGTAGAAAACTCGTTTCCCCCTCGCAACCAAGTCCAAGTGATGGATTTGAATATTTCTCTGTAAAAAATAGAGAGGGCAGCGGCCAGAGATAGCTTGGTAATCTCGGAAGAAGCCCTGCTTAGCGGAGGTGACTGGAGACGAGAGCCGTGGAAAAAGGGTAATTTATCGATAGTTGGAAGATATAGGGGACAACAATATACTGAGGAGTTGATGGAATCAGTTGTGAAGATAAGGTCTAACTACCTTTCTATATAATTGGAATAGCAACTAACTTGACATAGACTAGAGTCTGGTAACCCGTATAAGGGAAGGTATTCCTTAGTAGAAATGGAATTGGAAGCGAAAAAAAAAGTTTAGATCTTCCGGTGGAGTCCATTTGAGCTGGAGCAGATTGAAATTACCGAAGATAATGACATCCTCAAATTCGGAAAGCCAATCAAATTTTCAATTGCATCAATAGCAATTTGTTAGGATTCGACAGGTTGAACATCAGAATGACGAAAAACGGAGTGGGTTGTAGAACGCTGTCCTGTTACGTTCTAGTAACAGAAGGTGAGAGGAAGGTTTTCAAGTAACGTGACTACTTTTTATTTTTGTAAAAAAATATTTATTTATTTATCAGTATTGTCCCCTTCAAAGTAATCCCCCTCAGATATAATACACTTGTGCCAATGTCTCGAAGCACTTCTCATAAGCACTTTTTGGTATAGTCTTGAGCTCTTCCAGCGATGCCGTTTTTATTTCCCCAATCGTCGCAAATCTCCGTCCTTTCATAGGTGTCTTCAGTTTTGGGAACAGGAAAAAGTCGCATGGGGCCAAATCCGGTGAATATGGTGACTGAGGCATGATTGTCGTATTGTTTTTGGCCAAAAAAATCTCTCACAAGCAACGATGAATGAGCAGGTGATACAAAAGCCATGAAATGTTTTTTCTCAATTTCGGACGTTATTATCGTATTGCTTCTCGCAAACGGCGCATAGCTCCAAGGTAATACTCCTTATTATAACACCACGGTTATCGACAAAAACAGTGATCCTGGGTGCTTCCATTTGAACGATTGGGCTTTAGCCCCGACGTCATAACCATAAACCCATGATTCGTCACTAGTAACGGCTCTTTTCAGCAAGTCAGGATCATCATTCTCGTCATTCAAGAGGTCCTGAGAGATGCTCATGCGACAGTTCTTTATCAAAATTAAGAAGTTTCGGAACAAATTTCGCTGACACACGTCTTATGACCAAAACATAAGACAAAAAAAAAGCATACAGTTGGAAAATATAGGGGACAACACGATACTGAGGAGTTGATGGGATCAGTTGTGAAGATAAGGCCTAATTACCTTTCTACGTAGTTAGAAAAGCAAGTAACTTGGCATAGACTAAGGTCTGGTAACATCCTCAGCAACTTCGACGATTTTCCGAAACAATTTTTCCACAGATTCGACGTTATCATCTTTAAGTTGATGTGCTGGGGCGTCTAGAGTGAGATTCGTCATTGGCATCTTCTCGGCTACCTTGAAAAAGCTGGTACCACTTGTAAACATTTTTTTTTTTTACTGAGAGCAGACTCACCGTATGCCACTGTCAACATTTCAAGTGTTTTAGAGCACACCAACCCACGTCTAACCTTTCTATCTGTCAAAAACAAACTATGTATGCTATATATTGGGTCTATAACTTAAATGCGGTTTGCTAAGAGATGGCGTAACTTGTATTATTCCATTGTTATTATTTCATTGAAACATGCGTTGGAAAGCTACTGTCATTGTACTCCATTTCAGTATATGTCATTCATTTGAAGCGTAAACAACAATAATTTTTTTTTTTTCACTCAAATATGTCGAACTTTGTGCCTGAAAAAGTGTTTTTGCGGGGAGTTTTTCTTCATCACCTTAATATGAAGAAAACTTCTGGCGAAAGTCATCGTATTTTGGTGGAAATTTATGGTGAACATGCGCTAGCTGAGCGAACGCTGCCAAAAGTGGTTTACACGATTTAAAAGTAGTGATTTTGGCTTGGATGACGATGAACGTCCTGGACAGCCAAAAAAGTTTGAAGATGAAGAACTGGAAGCATTACTCTATGAAGATTGTTACTAAGCACAAGAAGAGCTCGCAGAAACTTTGGGTATCACTCAAGCAGCCATTTCAAAACGTTTAAAAGCAGCTGGATATATTCAAAAGCAAGGAAATTGGGTTCCACATGAACTCAAGCCGAGAGACGTCGAAAGGCGGTTTTGCATGTCCGAAATGCTGCTGGAACACCACAAAAAGAAGTCATTTTTGCATCGGATTGTTACTGGAGATGGGAGAAAGTCATAGCTTCAGATGGGCAATACTTTGAATAATACTATTGTACATGTTTTTCTTAAAGAAACGTTCAAATTAAAAAAAAAAAAAAACCGCACGAATTGAAATATATACCCAATATGTGGTTTACTAATAACGACTTCACAACTTTTTTTAAATAAAAGGCAAACCATTTGAGATATTTCAAAAACTTAATTATTGGCTTTCGGCCGAAACGGCCGCTATTTCGTTCAATGTTGGCTCTGAGCTCTTCCAACGTCGTCGACATGTTGGCATAAACGAATGACTTAACGTAACCCTACAGAAAATAGTCAAGCGGAGTTAAATCGCACGAACGAGGCGGTCAATCTACTGGCCCATGTCTTGAGATAACACGTTCAGCATACTTACTCTTTAATAAATCGATTGTAGAGTGTGCTGTGTGGCTTGTGGCACCATCCTGTTGAAACCACATGTCGTCCAAGCTCATATCTTCCAATTCGGGCCAAAAATAATCGGTGGTCATGGCGCGATAACGCTGACCATTCACAGTAACGTGACGATCGTTATCGTCGACGAAAAAATATGGCCCAATAACGCCGCTGGCATGCAAACTGCACCAAACAGTTATTTTTTGTGGATGAAGTGGTGATTCATGAAGCACATGTGGGTTTTCACCCGACCAATAACGCATATTTTGCTTATTGACGAACCCATTGAGCCAAAAATGAGCTTCGTCACTGAAGATGATTTTGCGACTTCGAATATCTGTAGAAAATTTTTATAATATGCAGACGTTGCTCGTTAGTGCTGAGTTTACTGAACAAATTGACAGTGACAGTTTGATGATAAGTGAAAGAGTGCGTTCACAAATTAAATTCAAAGTTGTCAAGTCCCTATTGGAAAACTCTATACCATGAACTATGAACACCTGTACCAACTCAACAAAAGACAAAACTCGACAATCGAATGTACTTCACTCGCGACCTTACTTTCTGAACAAAACACCGTACATAGGGATCGACAAGATTGTTTGCATCTTTTTGGGGAGGCTTATTCACAATCTCATTATATTTTGTATAAAGTTTTCTGAGACTTGTAGGTAACATAGGTAGGGAGGCCTTCCTGTTAGATGGAAACCATGACGCTTGTTTTTGTTTTACCCTCGTAGCACACCGAATCGGATTTTTCTTCTTATCCTAAGTTTAGAGGTGATATTGCTAGTTTGCTGTGTTAATTTAACTGTTGGAGGTGTAGCGGGGCTAATAGAAGAGAAAGCAGTTAAAGAAAAAGGGTTTGATGGTGAGAACTGATAAAGTTGCGATACTTAGCTCTAGGCGTATGGGTTGAGGGTTGAGTTAAATCAAAGGACACATACGATAAACTCAAGTTGCATTTGCCTTAGAGCAGATAGTAGCTGGGCATGGTCCGGCAGTTAGGGCAATGAAGTTTTCCGCTTTCATATTGGAAATTTTGAGAGAATCATGCAAATAGTCGTTACACTATAGCAGTAATGATAAATCAAAATCTGTGGACAGTTCTTTATTACCTCAATCATTACATCGTAAATTACATGCAAAAGCTGCCCACTGTTCAAAACGAATTGGCATCAAGTTTTTTTCTTATTTAATGTACACGCAGCACCAGATTAACATTAGAAAACCTTTCTATATGGATCAAAATCAGCTTTGCCAAATGAACGTTACAAAGCCGATGTTTTTTTTTTTTTTTTTGGTTTTGTTTCGAAACTTTTTAATGCGTCATCGTCATACTCGTACATCCCTAAAAAAGCGCATCATGCCCTTCCAGCAGTATGGTAAACTATTCAAACCAAGTGAACTGAAAATAATATGTTGCGGCCTTAATTCTTTCAGTCAAACGGATGAATCCTAAATACGGGTATGGTATGCCAGAAACGCACAAAATTACTCAACTAAAATCAACTCGCAGAGCACACGCAAATTAATTTGATGCATTCGGCGGCTATTTGTTTTCAATTGAATGCATCCTCTAACGATCATACTTCCACTCTCTAATGAACGCATTCCAGCTTGGGATTCGGTGGTTTTTATTTTTTATTTTTTCCTACTGAACTTACTCGTATTGCGTACTTATTTCATTATTGAGAAAATAATTCACTTTGCGTAACGAATTGAATTTTCACCTGTTTAAACGCACACTGTACGCGTACTCGTACTCATATGGTATACGAGTAGGCTCGTCTAAATTTCTCGTCAAAAATACAGAAAATTTCAAATAAGATAAATTATTACGAGGATCAACTCAAAATCAAAATCAAAACAAAAACGGATTTTCGATAATCAGCGAACGAATTGGAATCGGTTGGTGGCAACGCTTGTAGACCACCACACCAACCGGATATCGCACTTTAATTCAAAAGTTTGCCAACCCCTCCTTAGCACAGTGTGATTTTGATTTTCGAGTAAACTCATAATTATCCCGTTTTGGTGCAGTGAAAATGGATCAATATTATGTTAATGTGTATGACGACGATGGGGGCAGAAGGGTGCGTGTATTTTGGGTTTGGGGTGGGAAAAGTAAGTTTTTCAGAATTAAATTCGTTTTACTATTCATTTGGTTTTGGTCTGCGGATTCCCTTTGTGGGTCCTTGTTGGTAGTCCTGGGGTTTTTGTGCAGCGGGAATAAATTAAATTGAATTCTCATTCCATGGTATTTCGGTGCTTCAGTGCTTTGGTTCCTCGGTGCTTTGGTGCCTTGGTGCACTGGTGCCTTGGTGGCTTGATGCCTCGCACTGGTGCTCCCGGTTCGGTATTCGTATGTTGGTGCTTCGATGCTTCACAGCTGTCCTTTTTGGCGGTAAAATGGATGGGAAAAATTCACTTAATTCTCGTAAGTTTGAAAAAAGGATATGAATGATGTCGGAGATACGAATAGTCGTACGTACTCCATCCGCCCTGTACGAGTATGTACGTTTAGATTGAATTGGATTGAGTATGGGCGAAAGAGTAGTTCCCTTTCGGGTTAAAAGATGGATCATTGGAATTAAATTTGGTTGCACTTGCACATAGACAACTGTGGTGAATTCTTTTTTTTTTTTTTTTTTTTCTCTCTGCACAATTGAAGGTTGCTGACATGTTTACTCAATGTGAATACAAAATGATAGCGCACTTGATAGCGGAGGGTGTAAACTTCGTTTGCACACTGCACATGAGGAATGTGTTAAGGAAATTGCTTTACTCGACTAAAGCACTTCAAGCTATTTAACATGGAGATCCCGGGTACATGCCCGTTTTTCTAAATTAAAAAATTTTCTGGTAAGCTAAGCAATATTAGCTATTTGAATTAGATTATTCGTTTCCTTATTTTGAACCCCCAGTATAAAGTTGATGGTTGCGGTGCATTGCATTGTATTAACTGGGGGTTGCATCTACACTCAGCCAGGAATACTACAGCTCTACCTGATAATATCTGGCATTGATGTAGCAGAAAGGTTCCTATTTAAAGAAAAAGGGTTACAAGGAATCTTTCCTCCGAAATTTGTCCAAACAGTAAGGTTAAGAAAGTTTTGATGAATCGCTGACTGAAAATTAAAACTTTTGAGTACTGTTCACCCTTGCATGTCAGAGTCCGTAAAAATTGTGAGAGAAGTGATATACCTTACTTTCGACCCAAATTACGTTCTTCTTAGCAAAATATTCATCAACACGTCTGAAATCCTATGAAACTGCGCTTCCAAATCTACTGGGCTGAACTGAAGGCGCACTCGAAAAAAAAGGAATCGCTGTGGACATTTTCACTGACATTAAAGGTATTTTCTAGAATTTCTTGTAGAATTTGCCAGCAGAGCAGCATCCTGTCTTTTCTGGTATACTGGTCTATTTCCTGCTTAGTGCTCTGGACAAATCTAATGCTTGTGGTCAGGCATGTGTATTTGATGTGACTGTCGTTTGTGTCGATGGACTAGAAATGGAAGTTCATGTCAACGCTGTCGGCTTTCTTACAATTTAAGGAAATACTCTGCAAAATTAAAGTCTTGTCATGGGTATGATATTGGCATTTGTATTCTATGTATCGGTTGTCTGTTTGAACAAACTTCAACGAAAATACGTCAATGCCGCTTTTATCAGATTCCACTATATTTTGACTCTGATCTTGTGTTTTTCTGGAGGACGACAACGTTCGATATCACCCGTGGTTTGCAAGACTCCTTCTTTCAAACGGAGATAAAATGGGGGAAGTAGTGCTAAAATCTCAATCAACTTCCAAGCTAGTTCAATAAGGCTAGATTTCACTGAATTAAGTGATTTCACAGAGATAGTGCTCCGCGGTGTCGTCATCACTTTCGCAGCAAGCATTGCAGGATTTTGTGTATCCTATGCCCAGCACATTAAAGCGCTTTGCAAGAGTGTAATGCCCTGTCACGACGATAGTAAGCAACCTGCAGTTTTTCCTACTGAGGGACAGCAGAAAGGCCGCTAACCTCCTAGAGATGTCAGGAAACATTCTTTTGATATGCCTGCATCCCGGGGGGCTGTGTCATTTACATCTGTGCTCGTATGAGACCCAACTGTCAACGACCTTAACCGAGGACGTAAGCAGACACAACGTAGGTTCGGGTCCTGAAAAACTCTCCGCTGAACCATGCCCGGAGAATTCATCGGCGATTTCAGTGCAGTGAGTCTACTAACCTGCATCATGGCAACAGGCAATACCTGTTTACACCCGCCATCAGATGTTTTCCGCGGCCAGCATCCGCAATCAATGTCATATTCACCAGCATTGCTTTTATCCACAAAACCAGTAACTCATCTACGTCATGGTGCCTGGCGGAGTTACATATGCCGCGTTGTTGAAATCACCCTTAACGTCGACGTAAATGCCCAAGACGTATTCGTTCTTGTTAAGTGCGTCTTCAATTCTGCCTATCAGATTCTGAAGCGCACCCTCGCGGACGAGGACGCATTCTCAAAGCGGTTTTGCGCACAAGGATCTCGATTATTTTTTCATTACTTTTCAGCATGAAAGAAGTCAGAATTAAAGGTCTGAAACTTTTGGCAAGCGAGTAGTCCTCCTTTCCGATTTTTGATATAAAGTCCACTCTCACTGTTCGCCAGGGATTCCGTATATATCATATGCCATTGCCAGACAAGCACTGAAAATTCTCTTCGGATTTAAGTGCAGCTGGTCTATACCTATAATGCCGTTCATGTTCTGAACAGCTTGCTCAAGCTTTTGTTTTGTCTTAGGGGGAGAACAAAGTCAAGGCCTCGGGTCTAATTCTGATTTCAATGTGTTTATGGTCTGACATGGAGATCTCCGATAGTACTTTCCAGCCGGTAATCTCCTTAGAATACCTGTTGGATAAAATTAAGTCGATTTGACTGAAAGTCAAGGTGGTTGACAGCCACGTCAGACGATAGTATGAATTCGAGGAGATGATTACCTCTCACGTTGCATTTGCTACTGCCCCAACAAGTGTTCTGAGCATTAGCAATGCAGCATATGATTCTTTCTGGAATCACAATATTCAATGAGTTCTATAGAGAAATAGGCAGACGCAGTGACGAATTTGTGTGATTCTCAGTTCGCTTCGCAGCTTATGTCTGCAGCAACTAAATTTTGGTTACAAAATTGCACAAGTTTAGTTAGTTAGAGTAAGTTCGACACACAAAGGCAAGCTGTCGGTGTTACCGATCGTTCGTCATAAAGCGGTGAGAGACCCCTTAAACATCCGAAACCACAGATGCGTTTATTTCACTTCCATGGTTCCTAGGTGGATATTATGTGGGGTTTTGTATTCAACACGGAAAGTTTCCTACTTAGGGATGCAATAGTAGACTTGGAATGTTGAAGATTGATTTGAGTACACAGAATAGATGTTTACTGGGATGGTCGTTTCCTATCCTCACTCATTTGGAAAAAAAGGTGGAAATTAACCCTTCCAAGGTAGAGATAGATGTGAGTCATACCTAGACTTAATGGTCTCGACAAAAACTTTGTCTAAGCCCACAAAAAGAGATGAGCCGTCCTTGTTTTCTCTCCCTGTGAGAGTAGATTTTCCACTTTTTAGTGTCACGTCCAGGGTTCTGGGTATGAAGATGCATCAGAACATCACTCGTTTTCCTGAGTTTCGAAAGTCTTAGTTTCAAGGGGTGGGATTTTTGACAAAGATTTGCTCAGCTCTTTAATAGTTTGCTACGTGGAGCACTTCACTGTAGGAGTTCTATTCTCCATACCATTCTCCATTTTTCACTTATTTACTCTGCACTTTTGGCACTTCTGATTTACTGCTTTCAAACTCACCTGGCTTTAAATTATGTTTAATTGCACGATCTCGTGACCAGTTTACGTTTCCGCCGCATGAGATAGCCATGTTCTCAAACCGCTCGTGCAGAATTCCTATCGTGGTATGCACGTGCCGCCATCCTGCTGGAACCACATTTCCTTCAGTCCCAATTCATCCAATTGAGAGGTGAAAAATTAATTAACCGTGGATAGTGAATCCAAAATGATAATTTGGACCGTGCCGTTTTATGATGAAAAAATAAAAACACAGCCCAGTGACTCCTTCGGTGTAAAAGGCACTGCATGCATGCAATAACATTGTGCATCTTCGTGCATTACTCGCGGATTTTCATAGTCCCAGAAACGCAATGTTTAAATAGAAATGGTCCTCGTCACTCATAATTATTTCTGACACAAAACCGTCCACATCATTGTTGAGATTCAGGAGGACATGAGAGTAGGTTAGATGCTATTCATGGACAACACCCATCAGCTGATGGAGTGCTGCAAGTTTTTCTCCAAAATGCGCCGCACGTCATCTGGTCGATGTCATTAAAGCCTCTACAGAACCTTCAGCCACGATAGCGATATTTACGGCCGAACGAGGAGTACGAGGTTTTTCGGAGCTTGATCGATCCACGATCAGTGGGAGACGGGCGGTCATCTTGTACAAAAAAGAGATAAAAAAAGGATATTTTCTTAAAATCCGTATTTTCTTCCTTGTAGCCACTTAAGTAAATAATTTGTTAAGTAAGCTTTTTTTGGATTTAGTAGGGTGGAAGAAGTAAGAATCAGAGAAGCTAAACTCAGACTCAAAATTTGTGCTTACCGGTGTAATCTTAAGGAGGATTTTTTCTACATCCTGCTGTTACTCTATCACTAGTTCTCTTTACTCGTTCTGACAGGTTAGCATTATTTTTTTTTCTTTTCTTTTCGACTCTAGTGATTGCTGCGTCTCATGTTCCTTCTTTTTGTTTCATCTTTTCTCCGTAAAGCTAAGAAAGTATCCTTGTGTTCCTGTTTTTCAATGATTGTTTATAGCTAAAGAAGAATAATTAGTCTACCCTAATGAGACTGGACCGATAAAGGCCATTACTTCCATCTAAGTTTTAGTCACTTCAGTGAAGCTTTGCCTTGGAACTCAGATTTTAAGTTCCAAACTATCTAAATGCATTTTCTAAAGTTCAGTTCCACATAAAGATTACAAGATTTGCATCTAAAAGGATTCCTTCTAATGCTCCATCAACAAGAATCCGTGCCATCTGGATAAATTCAAAATTTTATTACAATCAAAGTACAAGTAACCCATCTCCAATCTCTATTCTAAGAACTGGTTAAGTTGCTCCTCATTATTAAATTGAACTCCCTGAAAATTGTAACTTGATAACGACTACGTATTAAGCTTTATGGCAATACTCCCAGCTAATAGTAAATCATTGTCGGAAAAGTTTTTCCGCACCCTACCCATTAACGCCAACACCGTCAAAAATTAGTGAAGCGATTTTAATTTTAGTTTCATCCCTCAACACTTCCATTATCATCGGTACATCAGCCCAATCGTTTGATTTGGAAATCATTAAAGGAGTTTCCAAAGAATTTTCATTTTCCAAAGAGGCTTTCGAACCATGGTAACCGAATTTTTCTATCAGAGAATCACTGTAATCAGTCTTTGAGGATTGCGAGTGTTGAAAGTTTGACTATTTCAATTAAGAGCCATCTAACATAGACGGAGACATGCAGTGGCTAAGGGTTAGCTTTTAATACTCAAACAGGAAAAAGCTGTTACCCCGTTTTTGAGGCTTGGATGAAGATGAAATGAAGAAAATCATGTTTAAAGGCTCCAAATTCCGACAGCCAATCCTTGTTGTGTAAAAGTACTTACCATTCCTATTCTTAAAATTCTATTATGTCGGCATGTAAGGTTATATTAATACAAACAGGCACTTCAAATTTGTCATCACTGACGAGGACACACATCTCATACGAGTTGACAATGCAACCTATAATTACAAGAGTCAACAACAACAATCAAAATTCTGCAGAGAACTTGCAGTTGAAATCTTTAATTAAATTTCTGTCATATTGCTTATGGAATGTCTTACATCGGTAGGGAATCTTTCATGTGTGAGAACATGCCCTTTAGCTTAACTGTACAATGTCTTAAAGTATAGAGATCCTTAGAGAGTTTGAGGTTAGTTGTGATTATGGAAATGAGGTCAATTGTGCAGGTGTTTATTCATTTACCAACATTTACATACTCGTATACCTATCCACATCTGGGTTCGACGAAACTGCTTAATGGTTTTCCTATAATGTATCTTGCCTTCTTGTCAGCTCTGTGCAGTTTAGGGTGGAATGTTGCCTTCTTTTCATTATATGGGTCATCCAACTGGGAAGGCCATGGAATGTGGATCAGAGGAGTTGCGAGTATGATATTTAGTCAAATTATATCAAACCATTCAAATATGCACACATAAATTGTCGCTGTTTTTTTGATGAAAATACTGAAAATGGTTACAAATGCATTATTCAAAGTATTGCCAATCGCTGGCTACAACTTTTTCCCATCTTTCTGGCAGAGCTCGAATACCGTTACGGTACAAGTGTTTATCTTTTGAAGCTATCCACGAATCAATCAATTTTTTGATAGGCCGAGTGGGGTAGGACTTGCCATTTCAGGTAGGTTTTAACGGGTTTGGCAAAAAAAGGCCGAGCGTTGTTGTCCTGTATAATCACTTTGACGTACCTTTGCTCGTTTTGTGGCCGTTTTTCGCACAGTGCTCGGCTCAATTGCATCAAATAAATTCGATACCATTACCCAGTGATGGTTTCGTTGGGTTTCAACAGTTCATAATAAATAACACCGACCTGGTCCCACTTAACGTACAGCATAACATTTGCAGCGTGAATAATCAGCCGAACCGACGGCATAGAAGCGGTCATGCAGTCCCCATGACTTTCTTCTCTTTGAGTTGCTGTATAGAATCCATTTTTTTTTTTTTTTTTTTTTTTGCCACTGGAGCACTTGTTCACAGGCGAAAAAAGAACGCTCAATTTCCAATGGCCTCATGTCATAAAGAGCTCAAGTTCTTTGTTTTTTTATCGCTTGAAATTGGCTTGAAAATGGCTTGGCGGGTAACTCCTAATGCTGAAGCAAGCTCGTTTTTCGTTCGGCACGGATCCTCATCGAACAATGTCTCCAATTCAGCGTTTTCAAAGGATGTTGGCCTTATTTCACGCGGACGGTCGTTAACATAGAAATCATCTTCTTTAAAGCGACGGAACTAATCACGTCACGTTGTTTCCCTTAAAGCAGCATTTCCGTAAACTTTTTGGGCTTTTGATGCGCTTCAACCGCCGTTTTTCTCGAATGAAAGAAGCGAATCAACACTTCCCGCAAACGACGATTATTTAGCACAAAATCAGACATTTTTACAAATGCTGACGCTAAACCAGATCACTAATGTGTCGAAAGGGTTTGCTTACAATATGTCTAAGCTTGTTTCAAGACGTTTTGGATATGTCAAAATCGACCAGAACTTACTGCTGGAGCCAGTTTTTAACAACTCTGCAGAACTTCTTTATTTCAAACTTGATTCCATGCCATATCAATGAGAGGGTAGCTTTTATAAGGAAAATATTTCTAAAGACAACGATTGATCTAAAGCAGCCCCAGGCTACAATAATTGCATAGCTTATGGGCTCTCAGTCAATCTTACTTAGGTCCTCTGACCCCTGCTGGGGCGACATCAGTGCATGCATCCCATCGAGTTCAGAGTTCTGAAACTGATTTCCCTCCAAAATATGCCAAAAAAATTGGATTTTAACTCAACTGTCCCTTACCACCCGTCTACTGGGTTGGGTAAGTATATTTAATTAGATGGAGTGCTTCACAGTGGAAATGTTTTTGCGCCGAAAAGTGCAACAAATCTACTGTCACATTTCTCCCCCTAGGTTTTTATGCCTATTGGCTTTGGAACGCTGGTTTGTTAATTTGGCCAGAATATCCTTAAAATGTTCTTTATGAAGATTTGCAGATTTCCTTGTGATGGTGTTGGTCACTAGACCTATAATAAAGGGAAGCCAACAGACAGTGTGGATTTTGGCTGTTAATTACTGTAATTTACTGATGTAGTTGCTCTTTTTAACAGAGTCGTTTACCACGCAACAACGCATTTTTGTTATTCAATCTGCTAACGAAAATGAATGAACTGTAAAAGTAACATTCGTGAATTTTTCGATCAATCTTTTAAGTCCTGAATTCTTGTAATGGTGAAGCTTTTTGAATAAACTGGTTCGGTATCGAGTCAAACTCCATAACAGCATGCTCGGCCAGCACGTACACGCCAAAACATCACCACTGTGAGCGAAAGTGATCAAAATTAGCCAGGTATCTCAATTCGTCACCGAAGTCAACAATTGGGCCTCGAATTTTTACGGTGAAAGTTGAACTTTATTTGCCCACCTAAAAAACCCAAATTACACAACAATGAAGCCTTTGGACCATCTGCAACGTCGCCGATTTGTTATCTGGATGCTAGATCGCCAGAACAATTTGGCATCGAATTTGATCTTTTCCGATGAAGCCTATTTTTGGATGGATGGATACGTAAATAAACAAAATTACTTTAGCGCGCTGGTATGACAGTAAGAAGTGGGAGTGTTGTTGGCTCCAAATCGTGCAGTCTGGTTCAGGTCCAATATGAGATTGTGTGAGAGTAGGCAATCGTTCTCCCAAACCAGGATTATTTTCTGATACAACCATTACAGGGCTAAAATGTATCGCAACCCGGAAATTCGAAAATTGTCAAGACATTGTCCGTCAAGCTGCAGTGTAAGGGAGTTTCGTTCACGATGTGGAGTTGTCGCTGAGAAGGGTCATGTGTGTCTTCCTAATTACGATAGAACCCGTTCTACCTTATTTGTCGGCTATTTGGTCAAACAACTTCTATGCTCCTGTAAACGGAATTTACCACTTTTTAATGTAATCGCTTAAGATAGGAGTAATTAAGATCATTCATTTCATGGTATTGCATCAGACGGCATGTCCATGAAATCGGAGTCAGATCACATTCGAAATTCCACAATGAGTTGTGACAAAAGCGCTTCTGTTAAAATAGCAGATGCCCTTGGAAAGGAAGGAAGGAACTTCTAATATGAATATCAGTACACTTGAAGCATATTAGAAACTAGAAAAGCTCCTTAGATAGCAAGGACAATATATCTTAAGCGTCTCATGAAAGTAGTGGAGACGAAAGCAGATCTGAAGGACCCTTTTCAGTGTCATGACCCACGTTATGCCAACAGCTTATTATCACTACTATGATGCAACTGAGAGTATAGCTCTAACTTCTGCATATGTCCGAGCATAAACCTTAGAAAAGACCAACATGCAGCTATGATTAAACGTCGTTTTGAGGGTAACTCCTGTTACACCCCCAAAACCAAGGTTCTTCCCACTAGCATCACCTCAATCGTCTGCGTTTTACTTTGTCAATGTCAAAAAAGTGGCTTGAAGCTCAATCTCCCATGATTGGTCTTCGCGTTGTAATACATGTTGGATCCTCGACAAAGTATGTATGCATACATGAAGCAATTTTTCATTAAATTTTCAGAGTATTTTTCAAAAAATGCATTATTGTATGCAGTATTTTCTCCTACCAACAGTACAACGAGTCATGCGATTAACGTGAATACCTGTGAGGAAGGCATAATTTCATGAGATGCCCATACATCCCTAGGAAAAAGGATACACCTTGTAATCGCCTTCCGCCTCCCTGAATATTAAATCGGAACTCTGTTGGAGTCACAAGTTTCACCTTTGGTATAAGTCGAGACCGATCTAAAATTTCTTGCTGATCTTTGGGTTTCATCACCCAGCACTTATTACACTACATTGAGTCAAACCAACAGGAGGACTCTTACCTTGATTTGGATTTGGACTAAAACCACAGCCATTATGTCGCTTCCACAAGGAGGATTACCTTAACAAGTCAGGCCCCGACCTAAATCCGGGACAAACTAGGGACAACCTGGGGACAACCTAGGGGCAACCTAGGGAAAACCAGTGGTCCTGCTGTCAACAAGCCGTATGACCGGCTGCTTGTAACAGGTCAAATCGTAGCAACCTTCGAAAACCGTTACAATAAGACCAGCACTTTGCTCTGCCGCCGCTTCTTATTAGACAACGCTAATGATAGGCGAATCCTTGATAATTGGACGTGCACTTTTCCAAGACTACAGATGTCACTTTTATTTAATATAGCTGCCTGCGGTGAAGGTCCACGGTGCGTCTTCGCACGAGATATGAAAACAATGTGTTGATCAGCACACTTGCGGTAGAACAAATACTACCACCAGTATCAGATTCGAATCGTGTGCAAGGCAGGAACTCTGCCTTATCGAGGCCTATCTTATAGCTCTGTCATTTTGTGGGTCATGGCACCCGGTTGCAATACAATTCCCCATCAAGCAGACCAATCAGTTTCATAGCAATCAACTGGTTAAGCACATGCCATAGTATACTACAATATATTCTATACCATGAGATGTCCAATCTCCGTTCGGTCTACTCTACCCACGATTTTGGTTATAAACCAACAACCACCACGATACTCCCACAAGAGGATATACTCCATAGATTAGGCTAGAACAGAAGTTCCAGGGACTCCCGACCACCCGTGGCAGTAGAATGTAGCTTCTGGTCGAACTTCGCGACTTTTCGGTCACTTCCAGTTGGGCACCTTACTGCCCAGAACTGGCGACCTTTTGTATAACCTGAAACTAAGAACCACCCGCTTACCACTGACATCAAGTTCAGCATCATCAAGTCCGAGTAGCCTGGACATTCACAACTTGCAACCTCGCTAAGGCTTCTCTTATACTGCCCGGTCAGCAGAAAGCCCAAATTTAAGCTAGAACTCAGCTTTGGTAGCTTCCTCAATGTAAGTACACATAGATGAACTAACATAGATGGCAAACTTTCCAGATAATGGAAAATCAAAACCGGTTTTCTACTGATCGTCTCTACCGTGTGATCCTGTCTGTGAATACACGTGAATTGTCATTAATGGCCATTTTCATCCCTTTTTACAAAAAAAAACCGCCTATTTTACAAGAAAAATGGCCATTTACATTACACACACGCATGCAAATCTCTCTCATTCTTTCAACTTTGTTAATTGCCTTCATTCTTCCAAATTCTGCAAGGTTATAGAGAGGTAAAAGTGTTGGTAATTCACTTACAGTGTATCTGTATGAAGTAAAGGGTTTGCAAAAGTTTAGTAGAGTTTGACATCTAGGTTTGTTCATCTATGTCAGTACGTCTCGAAGGAAGCAGTAAGTAACCCTGCCATGTTTCATCTAAATTACGATCTTGATCTTGATCGATCTGGACATATTCAGAAAGCAGAAGCTTACATTTCCTATGCGACAATCCAGTGAGTGAGTCAACGTGAGTCCCTCCTTGATCTTTTAGGCGATAGCATAACGTATCACCTCTAAATCAAGGGGAGGCACGTCCAAAAGCACCTACAATACTTTCGTAGATACGGTTTTGCAAACTGGTAACCAGCCAAGCAAGGCCACTCTCTGACAAGCCAGGATATGCCCACAACCACACACTTTCATACCAAGCCGATGCCCCAAATGTTGCACAAGCAACAAACGGTCCACCATTCCTTAGAATACCGAAACTTCAGTAGAAAAAAACCACTTCCAGGGTTATTTCTCTGGATAGATTTGAATGCATCAACTGACTTCTATTCTTTAGTCGTTTGGATATCATGTGTAAGTAGAACAATTAACAAGAGAAGGATCTGAAACTTTCAGAAAAGCTGGCAACATCAATTACGAGAGATTGATCAGTTTTAGTTGGAATCAGTTGTATCGCCGTGTTCCTCTTTACCATTGCTTGAGTCTTTAACTTCAGTCCCTTTAAAACCTGCTTTGCTTCATATCTTGTTCTCTGAGTTTCTTAGATGATGGTCTTTCAATTCGCTAAAATTTTCGGGTCTCCCGATTCAAATTATTAGACGCGGTCCCCGGAGAGCCACCCACATATTTTATTTATTTATTCTCTCCATCATTTTAATATTATATACCGAAGGTGTCGCAAAAAATGCCATAGAGGTCATCGAAATTAGAACCCCTGTGGCAGCTCGCCCCTGTGTATTTCTTTGGACTTCAAAATCCGTGCAGCGACTGCGATCTAAAAGATCACGAGATTAGGTATCAATATTGCGAGTAACAACTGGAGTACGTAGGTCCGGGCTAATCTCCAGACTCATTTACAATTTTGTGTCTAATAGGGATGTCCTTGGCGCTTTGTTTAACCTCTGACCTGCGTTATTTTCATTACATTATGACTAAATGGTTAGCGTTGGTACATAAGAATCTACAGCGTTGCTGGTTATTTGGGAGACTCTAAGTAAGCTTAAGCGAAAACTCTGTTTCTATTTCTGTTTTTAGTATGTTTGGCGCTTTCTTAATCAAACCTTTAATCTTATTAACTAATTTAAATTAAATCCTCAAAAAGTTTGATTTTTGAGAGTCATTCCTATTCGAGCATCCTCTGCTTCTCGCACCATTCAGCAACAACAAATAAAATGAAATCCAAAAACCGAAAAAATTTTCACGCAATTAAATTCACAAAATATTTTCAATTTATTCATTGTGCCAATTTCGTCTGTTTTAACACAGCGCTAGTCCTTTCGATTTGCGTACAATCAGCAAACACATAACCGAATAACAACAACAGCTCAAGCAGCAACCAAACAGCCATACTCTCCCCAACCACACTCGAACTAATCACCTCAGACAGTAGCTGTGAAATAAGAGCGCATCGCAACCAAAAAAAAAAAAAAAAAAAAACACCCAACGCCTCCATGCCACACCCACCACTGTCGCCAGCTACCGCCACAAATAAATCACGTAAATTAAATTTTGCAGACTTTTCAGTCTTTTTTGTTTTTATTTGTTAAATTTCTCTCTCGTCCTTTGCTGCCTTAAAGTCGTTCACGCGATTCAATTTGCTTCGTTAAATTTTAATAATAATTCGCCTTCGCCTTCGCTTCGGCTTCGCCTTCACCTTCGTCTAGGTTCTCGTTTTGGCGTTCATCGTCGTCAGCTGCGCCTTCGTATTCACTTTCCGACGGTTTTCTACCGCATTCATTCCGGTGGAGTCATCGGTAAAGCGCCCTCTACTTCAACCGCCGCTCTAAGACGAGCCTTGTATAGGTTTGTACAACTTTGTGGAGAAACTTTTCCATTTTGGCGGGATTCCTTTTCGATTTGTTTAGCATTTCAAGTGAAGTCCGTCGAGCCATTGGTAACGGTAGCGTAGGGACATAACTTAGCTGGAAGTTGTAAGTTCATTCATTCACATTGGTGATGAAAACTCATTCAGCCGCGAAAGTTAACGGTTTTTTTTTTTTTTTTGTTTTGTGGTATTTTCTTTTTCCGCTTCCGCTACTTCTTTTCTCTGTTTCTCTTTTCGTAAAGGCCTTTTCCATTGGCACTGTGTAAAAACAAAACGAATTCGATGAGGACGAAATTATTATTTTCCCGTTTTTCTACTTCCATTACCCGAGAGCTCTACAGCGGAAGCAACGCACAAAAACAGAACTTCTCGCGGATGTTGGAGGTTAAACGGAGAACAAAATGAAGAATAAGCATGGCTTCGGTAACGGTACTAAATTGCCATTTGGCGAATGAATTTGTTCAACTTTGCGGTTTTAAAACTGGAATCCTTGCCATTTCCGGTTGAAGATTAAGATTCCGAGGAACTGTGAGCAAAAATTAACTTTACGGCTAACGTGCTTTGCCTGCATGGTTTTCACAAAATAGCAGCGATTAACATTTACTGACATTTGACTGACATTTTTCTGACATCAAACTGTCATTTAGCTGTTGTCATTTCTGCGTTAAATATTTGGTAGGCTATGTTGCTTGCGGATTTACACTTTTCAAGATCTGGGAAATTTATTTTTATTTTTTTGCTTCCCTTGTGGTTTGTTTAGATTCGTAGAGGGCGTCTTTTGATATGAGGGTTCACAGAGATGATTAAGTTCACATGAGGTGGAAAGAACCGGCATGCTCCAGACGATGGCTTAGAGTTGAATAAATGGCATCTAAACTTGGGAAATTATGGAACCAAGAGTACTAACGATTCGCACTTATTCGTCGTTGTGTGGGCTTATTTTTCCTATGATTCGTTCTTACCACCATCACCAAAGACGGTAGCGGAACTCATTGAATACTGTGATTCCAGGAAGATATGAGTATGAGTTATTAGCTAAACCTGGCCACGCGTCACTGTGGCACAGCCAGATATGAAATGAATGGGAAAGTAAATAAATGTATTCTAACGAACATAGATTCACCGAGAAATCACATTCAATTCAATACCCTGCCATGCGTTTCGGTGGCTATGTGGGATGAAAGAAAAGAAGGAAAAAAGATGTTTTTTTTTACAGGAAACATTTTTTGTTTGTCCGCTTTCTGCATAAACATACAGCTCTGACGGGTTACCGACTCTAGGCCATGAGACGTATGTTATAATGCCCATGAGGGAATCGTTTTCTAAATTCGAAGCGCACACATACAAAGATTGCCCTTGCGCTTTATTGATAGTCAGAGCGAACATAAGGCATATTGGTAATTAAATTCGTTTGAACTCGAACGGCACGTGCGTCGGTCGGATTAAGGGCTATTCGTAGAAGTAGTACCTCCTCATCTTCATGAAGTCCAATCAGATTTGCTGCTTGAATAAGATCATTCATCAAGTTTTTGACTATTAACCGCGTGAATAACTTTCGCTGATTGATGTTTCGGAGCAATATACTCGTAATTGGCACTCCAAATTTCAAATTCAGAATGTATGACAGTAATATGGAAACGTCGAGAGAATTAAGGAATTCCATTGCAAAATTCACCACATCACGGAGTCAATGTTGTTCAAATCATGTACGTCGACAATTTTAGCTGCTAGAATAGCTTTTCAGCTCAACCATGCGTGAATTCGATAATTTTTTTTTTTTTTTTGATGTCTTGGAGAACCTTGTCTACTTATTCTTCTTTTGAATTCACAATGTTGCAGAAATTAGATAGGAATTTGATTTTTTCTGATTGTCGTGATTTTGCACGCCTGAAGAATATTCCCATTTTGGATTTTCGTAAAAAAGTTACATGTTCGCTTTTCTGTGAATTGCATGTTTAGTGGCAGTTTAAGAAGGTATCCCTTCTTCAATCAATATCGCAGCAATGTCTAAGGAAGCAAGAGCTGACGCAATGTGGCCGTTTGAATGAATTTTAACCAGGATGAAGGAAATTGGGAATGATTTTAATGTTCCACCTGGAGCGTGCAAAAAGCAAAATCTACCGGATTGGTTGGCCACAGAATGGTATCAAATGATATCTTTTGTTCGTAAAGAATTGTCCATTGGAGTCCACTGTACTCCTTGTAAAGTTCCTTTTTATGAAATCTTTCAGTCTTACGAAGAAAGATAAGTAAGCGCTTCAGTGTCAAGATGCCTACAGTACCAACACTAATCAGGTCAGCATGATGTTGTGTCACTTATGCCCAGCACATTAAAGCACTTTGCAAAAGTGTGATGCCCTGTCACGACGACAGTAAGCAACCTGCAATCTTTCCTACTGAGGGACAGCAGAAAGGCCGCTGACCTCCTTAAGATGTCGGGAAGCATTCTTTTGGTATGCCTGCATCCCGGGGAGCTGTGCCATCTGCAGCTGTGCTCGTATGAGATCCAACTGTCAATGGAAGCCTTAACCGAGGATGCAGGCAGATCCAACGCAGGTTCGGGTCCTGAAAAACTCTTCACTGAAGCATGCCTGGCAAGTTCATCGGTGATTCTATTTCCCGTGATCTCATTTTCAACTGGGAGCAAGGGTCACTGAACTTAGCCTTCCTACTGCTTTGAGTGATCTCTTGCTTTCTCGGCGGAAGACCACCAAAGTGGTGTAGTCCCCGCCGAAAAACAACTCTGGTGCTGTGCTCATTAGTACACAGGTTGCAGCTCTCTGGACGGAATTTAGACGTCACTGGAAAAGTAACCTAAAAAAAAAAAACCTGAAACGCCAAAGGGAACGAGACCGGTACACCTACAAGTATGCTGGTATCTCCTCTCTGGAGCTTCGAATTAGCATGGCTGGCAGGAATAACAGTTTACACGATGCTGAGTGCAAATAATGTTTTGATCAACTGAAAGAGCTAGCCAAAGAGAAGAATGTTTGCATTCAAGCAAAGGGATACGGTATGAAGAATAGAACTCATAGAGTAAAGTGCTCTACACAGCGAACTCTTGAATGGCTCTTGAATGGAAACCACTGGAGAATTTAATATTGTGATTCCAGAAAGATTGGACTAATCATATGCTGCGATGCTAATGCTCAGAAAACTTTATCCAATAGGTATGCTAAGTAGATTACTGACTGGAAAGTACTATCGGAGATCTCCATGTCAGATCATAAAAACATCGAATTCAGAATCGTATGCCAGGTCTCGACCTTGTTGAATTCGTATAAAACAAACCGGGCACAGTGTATGGAGGAACTTGACAAGCTTGAGACAAAACAAAGGCTTTAGGAAGCTTGAACAGCCTTCCCATCAAGTGTTTCGCAATGGCATGTGCAGCTAGTAAGCAATCCTACAGATCGCCTGTTCCTTGGTGGAACGCAGGCCTGCAGCATCTTCATCTATCCTGGCACTGGCATACATAGTGGCCTAGTGAAAGTGGCCTTTATATCGTAAATCAGAAAGGAGGACTACTCCGACCTCCTTCATGCTGAAAAGCAACGAAAGGATTGTCGAAATCTATGTGCGCAAAACCGGCTTACGAATGCATCCTCTTTCGGCGATGCAACACGCCTACCAACGGGGAAGGTCTTGCGAGATTGCGCTTCAGACTCGCAACGTAACCCTTGACGGCATGTGTTTTATAACTCTGCCAAACAACACAGCGTAGACGAATCAATGGTTTTGTTGATAAAACAATGCTGGTGAATAAAACATTGATTGCGGATGCTGGTCGCGATATGTGGTGGAAGGAAGCGTTCTGTTTCCACCGCTATGGTGTATGTTAGTGGACTCACTGCTTAACGGGCTCATTGGTTCTTACGTCTATACATAAGGATACGCGGTTGATGTAGCTGTACTGTCTGTTGGATTGTGTCTAGCGACAGTAATAGACGTGATCAAAGACTGGTGCCCAAGTAATGGGCTTCCAGTCAATCCTCTCAAAACTGAGGTTATTCTCTTTACGAAAAGGAGGAAGCTGTCTGGGCTAACTCATCTACTGCTTAAAGGCATCACCATCCAATTCTCAAAAGAAGCTAAGTATTTGGGTGGTATCCTGGATAACAGACTTCTCTGGACTAAACATCATAGGCTGCACTCTTAAAGTCATTTTCCTTCCAAAAAGAATTGGTTCTTGGTACAACTCGCACTGGAGCTTTGATGACCTTTCGCCCCGTCTATCTTATGACTCCTGTCTTATGGACATGTCAGCTGATGCATTGACACCGGATTTCCTATTGCGGAAAGAATACGAAATCGACCCAGGTTTGGTTTCGGCCAGAATCTGTGACAGGAAAAGAATGCAGTGGGGTTTTCATGAAAGGCTCCAAAAGCTATACAGGATATGGCGCTGGTCTCATTCTGGATGAGGACAACGTTAGATGTAACTTCACATTAGGAAATCTTGCATCTTACTTCCAGGCTGAAGCCAAACTTCGCTAAGAGCCTTGGTGTATCCTCTTATGACTTCTAAGTTAGTTTAAGAACGCAGAAGATCACTGAATGCAGTTGGAAGGCTAAATTTAGTGACTCTTATCTGGATCACTGAGGAGAGTTTTTGAGGACCTGAACCTGCGTTGTGTCTCCTTGCGTCCTGTGTCAGCACTATCTCTTTGAATGTCCGGCTTACACTCGCATTAGGATGCAGGTACTCGGCGCTGTTACTGTATGCACCATATCACTGAAGCGCTTACTCCTCTTTCTTCGTAAGGCTGAACGCTTTCATTAAAAGGCACTTTACAAAGAGTACAAAAAATTACAAAGTTACAAAAAAATGCATTTTTACAAATGTCGGAGATGTTGCAATGAATCAAATGCTTAATAAACCTTTATGCAAGCGAAAGACTGTCCGTTGACCATTCGCACTTTTTCCTTACAACATATTGGACGTAGCATAAGCTTCCTAGAGAATAAGTAATGATATGACGCCACAAAGTCTAATGAATGTTCATACTATCACTTGCTAAGCAACTTGTATAAGCTGATTCATCGTGGGGTTTGATTTATAATGTAAAATAGAACACAAAAATTTGAAAGTAAACTTAAAATTTTTATCACCGTTTAAAAGACCAATTTATGGCATTAATATTTTAAAAATAATATTATGTAAATAAAAGCCACGATTACATTTGAGGTGATCCATTCGGAAAGTCTAATTTTGGGCGACTCGTTCCAGCATAGCGACTGGTATCTCGCCGATAACACAAGTAATGTTGGCTTCCAAAGCGTCAATCGTAGCTGAATTATTTTTGAAGACCTGAGACTTTACACATCCTCAGACAAAATAGTCCAAAGGTATGATATCGCATGATCTAGACGGCCAATTTATTATAAAAAACCATGAAACTAAGTGTTTACCAAAATGATTTCTCAACAAGTCCATTGTTTCACGCGCTGTATGGCTCATAGCGCCGTCGTGTTGAAACCAGAGCTCACGCAGACAATGTGCTTGAATTTTAGCAAGCACATAGTCAGTTAACATGGCCTGATAACGGTTAACATTGACGGTAACATTCTGATTTGCCTCATTTTTGAAGAAATATGGACCAATGATTCCACCAGCCCATAAACCACTCCATACTGTTGTTTTTAATAGATGTAATAGTAGCACTTGGTACTCTTCGGTTTGATCATTAGCCTAATTAGAGTAATTTTGTTTATTAACATATCCATTGAGTCAAAAATGGGCTTCATCACTGAACAAAATTTCACCATAAAAAACCGGATTTTCATTGAGTTTTTCCAGAGCCCATTCACTGAAAATATGACGCAAATTCAAGTCGTCTGGCTTCAATTTTTTCTCAAGTTGAATTTTGTACTCCTCACGTAAAATACGGCAAGTTGTCGAATACGCCAAACCAAGCTGCTGAGAACAACGACGAATCGATTCGTCACGGTCATTGCGTACACTTTCAGCTACACCTGCTATAGTCTCTTCACTACGTGCTGGATGTAGTCTAACCGATCGAGTATCATCCACCAATGTAAACTGGGACTCAAATTTGCGAATGGTATTGGCAATAGTGGTTTCAGTATATCGATTAACGCACCGTAAGTTCCTCGAATCACGCGAAAAACATTTCTCACGCTGATTTTCATAATACAGCTGAACAATTTCGTGAATCTTTCCATGATGATATGCCAAACGATATTAAACAAAAGTGGCAAAGCAGTTTGATAGGAGACGTACACAATCTGTCAAGAAAAGTCTATTGAAAATCAAACCTTACGATGAATCACCCCTTACAAGCTGAAATAGGAGACAGAGTTAACATTTCGTATGTTGTTCGACAATAGATGATGCTGCCACGCGAATTACGTGAATTTCAATGCAATGACATCCATCCCTAGCGGTTCGAATGATATGACTATTTCAACTCATATCAATTTGATTATGATGGATAACAATGTTGTTTGTCCCTCTGCTTTAGATACTATAAGTACTACTGTTTCATCTAATAACAATTAGTAAAAAAAAAAAAACTATTGTTGGAGCAAATTCAGATGCAACAGGACTCGTTAGAAATTACAAGTAGTATTATATTGGGGATTTTTTTTCGCCATGTTTCATTGCTTCCAGTAATCTTGGATCTCATTTCGAAGTGCTTGCCAATAGGAGAGTCGATTTATTGGTACTTCAAGCGATGGTTCTGGATGAGCTGTATAAGACTCACCTAAAATGAAATGAGCTGGAGTACCGTAAGTATCGTATCGAGATCATTACCTGAAATTTGATAAAGGGGGCGAGAATTTAATATGTCTTCTATCTGGATCAACAGGGTATAAAAATGCTCGAAATTTAGCAAGTTCGAACCTATCACACGATGAAAATGCTGCTTGACTGACTTCACCCCTGCTTCCCACAAGTCGTCGAAGGGTGGTGTGGAAGGGGGAATGGAGTGCCAAGTATAGAATCTCTAGCGACTATGGTGTTATGTTGTTCACATAAGATAAGCTTTTGCATCTCAGATAATACCTTTGCACACTCACGAAAATTTGTCCCATTATCCGAGTACATGTGAGAATGCTTACGACGACGGGTGATAAAGCGACGTAAAGCTAGGAGAAATGTTTCACTTGTTAGGTCGCTGACAAATTCCAAATGAATATTAGGTAAACTAATAAAGAGATGTAACCCTTTGTGGCTTGAACTTTCCGACCTAATTTGATCTTTATAGGGATGGGACCAACGTAGTCACACCCACAATGAGCAAAAGGCCTGGTTGCCTGAATTCTATCTGCTAGAAGATTGTCTATTATTTAGAACGTCGTTGATTGTCTCTGCCGAAAATATTTATTGAAATGTTGCAATGCGCAGCTTTCAATAATCCAGAACCCCTATTGTATTAGAGAGAACAGTGCCGATACACTGGGATGAAGAAATCGTTCGTGTACGTCTTTAGCGATGAGTTGCGTAACGGCATGTCTCTCAGGAATGATAATTGGATGTTTAACGTTAAAAGAAACGTCAGCCTCTTGAATTCTTACTCCCACACGAAGAACCCGGTCTTTATAAAGAAATGGATTCAAGTTATCTATCGTGCAATTCTTGCCGAAGTGGCCATTTTTGTCGTAACATGTTTTAACATATATTCTCCAAAGTGAAGGTTTTGTAACCATTTGATAATAGCGCGTTTTATATCATAAATCTCATGGGGCATAGGTTGATAGTCTTGGGTCCGTGATCTTTTGCAAGACCTTGAAACACCAATAAATAAAACAAACAAACAAACCAATAGACAAATTCAAATTTCTTCCTTTCCTTCTGTTTACAAGTTGGATGCTCTTCAAGCATTAGACCAATGGTCTTCATTTTTCCTCAACTGGTGTGGACCGGTCCACCATAGAGAATTTTCTAACAGTAGGGGCTATTTCGCACGACGCACAGTCCCCAAAAATTTCCAAATGTTGTATTGAAAGATATTTGAACTGCAGAAAACCATCGAGCGAGCAGTTAAGTAGGAATTGTGAGTTGCTTAATCGGAGCGACACGAGCCTTCGCTGCAACGATTTACCCATTTGTAACAATATATCGTGAGTATATGACGGCAGAGTAAGCGGAAGCCGAAACATTGGAAAAGCCATGCAAATAAAAGGTAGGATCTATAGTAACGATGTGACAGGATACGTTTTACAATTTTACTCAATTTTACAGTGGTGCAATCAGGAAGTTTATCATCTCAGTCAAGTTTTCGATGCCATATTTCTTGTAAAAAAATCTTAAACCGATAAAGCATGAAAGCTAAGAAGATGGAAAATGCGTGCAATATCTCTTAAGCTTTGGCGTTTTGTAAGAGTTTCATTTGGCATCAGGTGTAGACGAAACGAAAAGCAATCCACTACATACCGAGTTCTTACACCCATTAATCAGTTTCACCATCTACAAAAACTATTTCACATTGTCCATGATCTCATTCAAGGAACTTGTGTACCTTTAAAATGTTTATAGGTACACTGCGCGGAAGACAAGAGAGGTACCGATGTACATTGTTTTTGAATGTTTGCAAGTTATAACGACCAGAAAATAGAAAGTTCGTCAAAGTATTCCATAAGCGAGTTGTATGGCTTAGGAACCAAACACGGTATTCTAAAGTACGTCCGAAAGTGGGCTTGAGGGTATACTGATGAGCATTCATAGCGAGACGGGTTTTTCGATTAAACGTTTGAAGCTACGAAATGCTACTTGCGATTTCAATGGATCACTGGTGGTGGAAATTTCCATTATTTTCTGGAAACGAACCGTTGAAGACGACGCGAACTTCCATCGACCAGTATCGAGTTTGAAAACCCCTGTGTTGGAGCAAGTAGGGTACATAAAGCTAAAGCGCCAAACAGGAGGAAATTTTACTAAGACGTTGTTTTCATCTGTCTTCATCTCTTCTGTGAGTTGCAAGAAAATTCTTTTTTTCGAATTCCTGATCTTTCACCGCCGCATTATGTCCACTCCGCAATTAATTGAAACAAAATGACCTCTCACAACTGCATCAGCTACATCTGAAATATTGCGACACATTTATGCGTTCAAACTGTTAATCGATGACAGTTGCATGAGTATCTTAAGAAGGCTGTTTATAAACATATCTCACTCTTGGTTATAGGTAGCACCCGACATCGCAATGTGATTTAGAAGATTTAAGGCATCATCTGGAAGACAAGAGAAGACAAGGTTGACTTAAGATGGACTATGCCTTCAAATATGTCGTGAAAAGGTGGCCAATCACGATAACTGCCATGAAATGGCTGAATATGAATTGTTAAGAGACAATCATGATTAAAGTTTCTATTGTAGCCGCTTTAATTTTTCCCAGACCCCTTCACCCAAAAACCCTGTTATTTTATCCACGATAGAAGCTAATCTCGTTAGCGAACCTTTAAGATTAGCGCAATTGAATAGCAATGCTGACAAGCTACCGAGAGTGGTATTTTTATCGAAAATTAATTTCAACACTAAGAATTTCGCACTAGAGCGCTATGATTAAAAAAGTTCCGGAGTGGGAATATTCGGTCGATTGTGAACTTTCCGGGCCTGGGGCCACACTAATCAGCGTGTTGATGAAGGGTTTTAAATGTTCACACAATAGGTAGGATCTTGTTCACGATATTAGGGAGAATTAACATATTCCTCTATAGTTGGCGAGCTTATGAGGTGTCCTTTTTTGTAGGTCGGCCACAATATGCTTAGACCGCTTTTGACCAAATGTTAGAAGTGAGCTCGTATATGCTTTCCACATACTTACTTCCACCACCATCAATCCACCTTTGTTGGATTTTAGTTCTGATATTGCTCCCCGATTCTACCGTCTCCACAACCAACCGATCTCCTCCGTTGAATCTCTTCGCGACCTCGGCATTTTGTGTGATAGGGAGCTCAATTTCCGTTTGCATATGGATGGGATAATCCTTAAAGCCAACTCTGCACTAGGTTTTGTAAAACGATGGTCCAAAGAATTCACCAACCCATACGTGACCAGGTCCCTCTATATTACCTTTGTTCGTCCCCTTCTAGAGTACGCTAGTCAAGTATGGTCCCCATATCATCGCGTTCATATCTCGAGAATCGAAAGCATCCAGCGGCGTTTTCTTCGATTTGCTCTTCGTGGTTTGCCCTGGGATGATTCTTTTACTCTGCCCCCCTATCAAAACCGTCTCAACCTTATTAACCTAAACACCCTTGAGGAACGCAGAGACGCAGCCGACTTTCTCTTCATTCATCGACTTCTTTCAGGTCAGGTTGAATGCATGTCCCTTCACAATTCTATTTTCCTCAACACTAACCCTCGTAATCTACGTACCCCTCGTCTCTTCTATCTCCCAACCCACCACACCACCTATGGCGCGAACGAACCAATCTCCCGCATGCTACGAAAAATTAATTCAAACCTAGCGTCTTTGACTTCCACCGCACCACTTCCTACCTCAAATCGGTTCTCCTTCACCACAACAACCAACCTTAGTTTTAAGTATTAGTTTAAGTTTAATTTTAAGTTATAGCTTGTATTAAGCCGAATAAATGGGGGCTTTCGCCCCCACCAAAATTTCAAATTGCTATCCTCACATCGTTTTTGTGAAGTGGACGAACGTTTTGGCAATCATCGTCTAAGCTCAATCTGGCTAACCGTGGGATGTTGGTCTTCATTGTCGTTATTCTGTCTGCAGGAGAAGCTTTCAATATTCTCAAGACTGACTGTGTGTTTACCTCCAACTTTTCTTCTACATCTCTACATGTTTATGTACTGGTCTCGTTTGGTCGTACAGATCACAGGGGGCTATCGTTTTTTGTTAAATCTCCACGATTCTTGTTTAGCTATATGTGTTTACCGGTATCCTGCATCAACCCAGGGCTTCTTGGTGGTTATTTGATGAGACGAAGTTTATCTGGTGCCCCGACGGCTTGTTTTCCGTCTCTTTGTGTCATCGTTTAATCAGTGCTTTGGCATTTTCTTGATTTTGACGCTTAGAAATTGGCCTATCAGCGCATGTTGTATCGGAATATTTTTAAATTCTTTCTCACTTTTTCAAAGCCTGGCAGGCATGCAAACAATCAGCTGGAAAAATATTTTAAAAGCTATTGGTAATTAAAGTCTGAACCGTTTTTGTGCCAGATATGGCCAAAAATATCTGAATTACGATCTCATGTACGAGTATAACACTGGGAGCCGTTCTCTTTCACCTGTAGATGTGCCATTTTCCAAAATTGTATTGAATATAGCTCTGTAACGACATTGTGTCTAAAGTCAGATCTTAAAGTATGCAGCTTTGACTAAGGAAGAAATGACCAATTTATTTGAAATAGTCTACCTTGCCTAATTTTGTCTTCTAGCTTTTGTCATTTGCAATGGTTTGATAATCTGACTCCAATTGAGAATTTCTACGAAGTCACATGTGTGGAGATAGTGATGAATTAATCTCCACAACAAACTCTTCCAACACTGCGAATTGAGTCCTAACTTCGGATGTAGTTGCTGAATAACATATCTATCTCAAGTCATGGACTGCCCTTCCAAACCTCTATCCATCAGTTCTTATCTAAAGAGTTCAGTCTGGGCAATAAAATGAAAGCTGAAGCTGATATTGAGGTCCTTTAAAATGAGGATGATTTGTTGCATATTAAGTCCAATGAGAGAATAAGGCAAACGGAGGAGAAAACATAACAACGAATTTTAGAAAAAAAAAAAAATACTCAGATATGGATCTTATTCAAAATGCCAGGATACGAAGATAACATTGTCTTGGTCACATGGGGTGAATCGATGACAACGATTCGTCTAAAAATGTAAAAAGAAAGCAGGCGCCTACTTCGAGACGCAAATCAAGAAAGAATTTACATTTCAAGAATAATTCCTAATCCGGATCCCAAAGATTATATTATACAACGAAAGCTACATGTCTGGGATGAAGATGGCCCTAAAACGATGAAGAGTGGGCTAGGTAAAGATATTAAAAAAGGACGGAAACCTAGTAGGATTTCTATTGTTCGGAACAACAACAAAACCTTTAAGGATTCCGTAAAGGTTGGTTGTCATAATCTTTAAAAAAAAATTACTCAATTTTGCGATAAATTGTATTTCTCTTGGTTGACAAGCCATGGATTTCACAAACCCTTTTAGGACACTCTTATCTCAAAATATCGCACAAAACAGATTTTGTCTGAATGAATAATATTTACACTTGAATGCCTTGGAGGTGAGCAGCTTGCTATAAATAATTCAAAGTCGTCAAATGAAATCGCTAATCGCTCTTCCACTTGACAGAGTTTCGAGTTTCGAGTTTCGAGCTCTCAACCATAAAAAGCGAAAGTAAATTTCCAACTCAATCTATAGCTTCCAGTCCTCAATATTTATCTCATGCCGAAGGTACAAATCACTTACAAACAATGATTCCAACTAAAGTCTCATTAGCGCTCTTGTTTACCTGGGACAAATCCTTTTTGCTATCTTCAACGACCATCATTTTGAAGATGTCTGGGCAGGTTGTCAACGTCGTGGTCGACCATGTCGTCAGCTCTTAGATGTCATCTTGGATACAATGAACGGTAGACATTTTCAAATATTTGCATTCAAAATAGTAGAGTAGAGCCCCTCCTCCTTTCAGTATGACTGCCAACCAAGGACTTTGCCTGAACTTGTACGTGATAGGTGAGATGTCTTTTACTATGAAATAAGTTTCAGCACAAGGACATCACGCACACATAAAAGAATTTTGGATTTCGTAAATCAATTTTTCATTGTTGTACGGACAATTATTTGCAAAACGCTAAACGATGGAAAAATTCACGAAAAGACAATAGGACGTGTCCTTGTATCGTTGTTTTTTTTTTTTCGAACAAAACACCATGAGCCTCCGAAAGATTCCCACTTCATTTTTCTGGTAAAAACGCGCAAAGTGTCGCCCAAAAAGTATTCGAGTAGATGAAACCTGATAATTTTTTTGATGGCCCATCATTGTTGACACACAAGGATATCGGCCGGCAGACGGGTTCTACTTACTTAGAATGAAGCCCGATACTAAAATGATGAGAAAACCTCAGAGGTGTAAACGTTCCGAAACGTTATAAATCTTTGTTAGCGAGGAATTCTTTGTGTTAAATTTATTAGCAGGCATATTTCTCGTTATCCGCCATTATGCATGTTTTAAGGATTTATCAGGATATACGATTTTTAGACTGCCTCATGGCTTAAAGTGCGTTCTTTCTGAGATTTGTGGATGTTGGTATTCACCATGGTAAGAATAGAAATAACTAAAATGTTTTTGAAAATGATATGCCCGTAGAATATCAAAGAGAATGGAAAAGGACGAATTGTATACGAAAGGTGAAAACAAAGACTTTAGCTAAGTGGATTGAAATGTCTTCGTTTAAAATGAATTGAGGATTTTTCTGATTTTTTGTGTGTGGGTTTCATATTTCAAAACCGCAGGAGATGCCGTTTTAATGAGAAAAATTATGAACAAATGCTTTAAGATGAATGTTTTTGTAAAATTGTTTCTTAAATTCAATTAGGTATTGCCATTGGTACTAGTTAGGTTATTTCATTTTTAAGGTTCACATTGAGGTTGGATAACCCTGATTCCGACTATCTTCTTGCTTCAGTCATTTAGATGCAAACGTCTAAAAGTAAATGCTTCCAGGAGCCTTAAGAATCCTTGCCGATATAACACAGCTACAATGACCAAACTCTACGGGTTAATAAACAAATTTCTTTCTGAAATTTGGATCTTTGAAGAAGAGTTTTTTAACTACAAATCTAATTCTGTAATTCGCAACAGTTTTAAATATACTTTTAGATTGCACAAGCGTAGAGTTAAGGCCTCTTTAGATAAAGACTGAATCTGGGGATTCAAAATCGTAGAAAAAAACTCATAGATGACGCTAAAATTGCCTAGTCAATTGCGACTCTCTAATACTTCAATTCATACTTTCAACAACCGTAATACACGTCTCACAATGACCGCTCATTGACTTTCCCTTAAGTCCACGAACTGCTTATTTCCTATTCACTATAACTTCCATATAGCCTCCACGACAAGTCTACAGATAACGGCTTCCAACTCGAAAACTTTGTGACAACTAGTAATATGTAGCACGAGGCTCCCTCACAAAATAATCAACAGATCAACCTGGCTAACTGAGGAGGCTAACAGAGAGCGCCTCTATGAAAATCCTCCAATATGCCATTGTCTATAACAGACGTCACTCCAGAAAGGAATTCGTGGTATGATGATGAATGTGTGCAATACAAGAAGGTAACGCTGCAACGCGTCTCCAGAGCAACTCGGAATAAATATACGTCCAGAAGAAGGGAGGAAGAAAGGCTCCTGCGAAAAAAATAAAAGAGCCTTTGCAGTCTCCCAGCTTATGAATATCAAAGATTGCTGAAGAAGGAAGGACTTTTTTTAAAACGGGTCTCCAAGCACTTCGAAAGTTCAAAGGTCACTGACAGTGAATTGTGGATGTATTTAAGGAATACGTCCAACAATAGCTTAATGGACATGATTTAGAGAGAGTGATAGTCCAAGAAGAGAAAACATCTCCAGTTGAAGAATTAGTTCTACCGCCCAGCTTAGAAGAAGTCGGCACCGCTATACAAAAGCTGAGGAACATCCGAGCTCTTCAATGCCGCAGGCAATGTTTTGACAAGGAGCATGCACCAGATCATTTGCAAGGCGTGGGAGAACGAAAATGTATCAAGACTGAAATACCTGCTCTATCTGTCTATCTACCTATGTATTAAAGCAGCTTTTGAGGCATATCGCTGCTTCACGTCAGCCTATAAGATCCGAGTGGCGAACGTCTGAAACCAAAAAAAGACACACGAGTTCCAAGTCGACACAAACATCTCGTCATCGACTTAATTAGTTAGTTAGTTAGTTAGTTTCATTGACTATTTATTTCGCAATAAAAATGTACTCATAACAATTTTAGATACTTAGTCTATATGGCTTGGCTTATGGCCGTCTATCAGATTGACAATTTAATTACTTGTTGCAAATAATTTAACCAATTGAATGTGTTATTTTTAGAAGTTTTCCTCTATAATGAATTTTCTATAGCGCACAGCGTTTATTACGTAGTTATATGGTATAATCTTTCCCAGACTCGGTCACCGTTTAAGATGATTGTCGATTCAGTAATATTGAGTACCTGTGCTCCAAAGAATCTGCAGCGGAATTCTCTGAGGATAAGGCATATTGCAACGAAATGGAATACATCCTCTCGTTCTTTGCGGTTGCAGAGGTTACACAAAAATGGGGGTTCTGGGCGGTGCGGCATGTAGTTTAAATTTATCAGTTCACCTCTTACCTTGAAGATGATGCTTATCATGTCCGTTCTGTAACTCGTCAGAAAGTAGGTTTTATTCTGCAAATCATATTTCAATTCGGTATAATGCACCCTGCGTTGCGATGACTGAGCTTCATTTACATTTTGTTTTTTAAATTCTAAGGCCTGATTTCTTAAATAATGTGTGAAACTTATATTTTGTGGGGTCTAGCTGTTCATCTGGTGTTACAAGGAGATTGAAGCCACATTGAGATGCTAGATTTTCCCAGCCTTGAACGCATTTTCTTCCATTAAGCAGCATTTGAGTGAGCACTATCTTCGGTATCTTTTCTTCCTTCATCTCCATGACTGTAACCATTCTCAAAGTGAAACATGTACTTAGGTATGCTACTTGGCAACCTAAAAACTCGCCTGATGAAATAGCGAACAAAATTTTTCGACGGCTTCAAATGTAAGGTATCCCCATACTTGGGCAGCGAAAAACAGGATAGATGCTACAGTAGCATGGAATATTTTCTGTTTCGAGCCATGGCTAATGCTTTTATTCTTGATACAACAACTCCAAACTGAACAAATTGCCCTTTTCGCTTCTGCTAGTTTGCTTTTCAGGTACTTGTTCATATTTAGATTAGGCGTAACCAAAACAACGAGGTATTTTTACTCCCACACAATTTCAATCTGTTCTTTTTGAAACTTTTACTTTTATCTGCGAGAGTATCTGCCTCCGCCGTCCCCAAGTATCATCATATTTGACTTTGATAAGTTTATCGACCAGGTTTTACAATATTCGTCAAGTTTATTGATCATTAACTGCATTGCGTTCACCGAATCTGCAAAAAAAAACGTTGTCGTCTGCAAACATAAGAGCTGGCATTGTGGTTTGACTTATCTCGATCACACCTGTTACGTGATCTGTTATGTCATTTGTATATAAAATTGACAACAGTGTGCTCAACACGCATCCTTGTTTCACCCCCATTTCTGTATTAAATTCCTCTGATAGATTACTTCCATACCAGACATATGCTACACAGCTTGTACATAGCTCTCAATACTTTTACGACCTTGGTCGAGATGCCGTATCTGTAGAGCTTGTAAAAAAGCACTTCGCGTGGTACAGAGTCAAAAGCTGCACGAAAATCAACGTCCACTTCAAAGCCGCATATAACAGCATCGCACTGAGCTATACAATGTTATCAGCGAATTCGGAATCTCGGGCAAACTAATCCGGTTGTGTCGCAAAATACTGGAAAACTCGCGAAAACTCGCGATGCGCTGGTAGAATCTCTGAATAATTTCAAACCTGCCCTGGATTTCAGCAAGGCGAAGCGCTGTCGTTTAACTCCTTCAATTCAGTTCTTCAGCAGATAATACGATGGACAAAAGTCAACGCGGAAGGTACAATTCTCTCTTAGTCCGTCCAGCTTCGGATGATATCGTTATAATCGCAAGCCATTACGACAATTGAAGAAGAGACTAACTAGAAACTAGAAACCGTTCCATCGCACATCACCTAGTACAGAATGCCACTATCTACAGAAGAAAAGACCGCCTTGTGCTAACTTTAGAAAACATCCCAACAACATAAGACTTCACAATTACTATGGTAAATGGTGTTTTGAGCCTAAATCCAAAATTCTACGTTGCAGAGTTCCTTGCTTTAATAATAAACTTGGTGGAATCAATGGTAGTGTCAAGTTCTAAGCAGAACTAATTTTAATGAAAATATTAGTTTAAATGAAAAAAATCTGACTATCTCTGAGCCAAGTCTTCACAAGTCTTTTCAATAATTTTTTTCCCAATATAAGTTCTCTACAGGATTTCGAAAAAAAAAAAAAATATAAAACCAGAAAGAAAGTGTTCAAAAAGTAAGCTGACTTGTAAAATTTCGCGGGCAACGCACTTTCGATTACCAATTTTTTATTTATTTTTTTTTTTTTGATCTGTTGATGCACAGGTACCACTTTGATCAAAACAATTTCGGAATTTATTCAGACAATTTAAAGTACAAGTTTATTCATTTAAATCTATATTGGCCCCATCGACTGCAACACACTTATGCCAGCGCTTCATCCAATCCTCGAAAAATCTTTTATTTTCGGTTTTCGGTATGTCCATCAGAGCTTAATGTGATTTTCTTATTACTTCCTCTCGGCTGCTGAAACGCGTTCCCCGTATTGGTTTTTTAACTCGATTGAACAAAAAGAAGTCACAGGTAGCTGTTAGATGGTATTTGTTGCATTGTTCGTCAAAAAATTAAGAATAATGATGGCACTGTTCGACGGTGCGTTATCATAGTGCAAAAACCAGAGTTTTCTGCCCACAATTTTGGTTTCAGCTTCTTAAAACGCCCAAATAATACTCTTTGTTTACTGTCTGGCCCTCTGACAAAAATTCATGATGCACTAAACCGTTGTAATCGATGAAAACCGTGAGCATTGCCTTCTTTTTTGACTGAAAACGACGTGGTTTTTTTGGTCCCGGCTCATTTGGTGAACGCCATTAACTTGCCTGAAGTCTGGACTGCTTGTCGTACTCATAGACCCACGTCTCGTGGGTCCAGGATTGATTTTTTTGATGAATGTGGGATCGCATTCAGCCTCGCAAATCATCTTCTTTGCGACGTCAACACGGTGTCTTTTTTGCATGAAATTGAACCCTTTTGGCACCAACTTAGCTGCTACACGACGAAAACCCAAATCATTTACTAAAATGTCTTGGACGGATCCACAGGCAATGTTCAAGTCCTCCGCTATTCATCTGATGGTTAATTTGCGGTTATTGACCAACATTTCTTCTACTTCATTAATGTTTTCGTCGGTTTTCGATATCGATGGTCTGCCACTGTGTTCATCACCTTCGAATGACTCACGACCACTTTTGAACCGCTCGTGCCACTGGTAAACGATAGTTTTCTTTAGAGAATCGTTGCCGAAACACTTTTCCAACATTTCCAAAGTTCGCGCACCATTAAATCCGTTTTTTACGCAAAATTGAATACAAGTTCGTTGTTGCACATTTAAATCCATTTCTAAATTTGTTAAAAATCGCCAACACACAGAGAGATAGATGTACTTGTACTTGACTACGTAACTTTTGCAAATGTCAAGCTATGATGCTGAGATTTAGAGGGAATGTCAACAACAGATATACCAGCTTATCGAAAAAAAACAGAACTCAAATCGGAAAAATAGGAGCGTCACACGATGGTAATTCCGCTTTTTTTTATCAAGGTGGTATGTTCACAGTTTCAAGTATAAAGCATGTCTAGTTTGTTTTTGACAGTAAGACGATTATTACAAAAAATTTAGCAAAGAATTTGCTTCAAATTTTGTGTAAAAAATCGAACAATTTTTGTTCTAAAATACTTGAAATGTTGACGGTGGCATACGGTTAGTCTGTTCGAAATAAACAAAAAAAAATTTTTACAAATTGTACTTGTCCCAGCATTTCAACAAAAGGTGATAACATCGAAGCTGTGCAGAAAATTGTTTTGGAAATTGTTATGGAATTACCATAAGAGAAGTTGCTAAGGAGGTTGGCACTTCAGTCGGCTTGTGTCATGCAATTTTTTTGGAAGTTTGTTCCGAAACTTCTTAATTTTGATCAGAAGAACCGTCGCATGAGCATCGCTCAGGAGCTCTTGAATGACGTCAATGATGATCCTGACTTGCTCAAAAGGATCATAACTGGTAACAAATCATTGGTATACAGTTATGACGTCGAAACCAAACCCCATTCGTCCCAATAAAAGCACTTAGCAGAGCCAAAATCGAAAAAAGCACGCTAAATTTAATCAATGTTTTTTTTTTTCAATTACAGTGGCGTAGTGCATCAGAAGTTTTTACCTCAAGGTCGCACAATTAGTAAGGAGTATTGAAGTTATGCGCCTTTTGCGAGAAGCAATACGAAAATATGTCCGGAAATGTGGAAAAACAATTCATGGATTTTGCATCACAATAATGCACCTGCTCTTTTATCGTTGCTTGTGAGAGATTTTTTGGCCAAAAACAGTACGACAACTATGTCTCAGCCACCATATTCACCGGATTTGGCCCCATGCGAATTTTTCTTGTTCCCAAAACTGAATAGACCTATGAAAGGATGGAGACTGCAACGATGCGAACACACCTCGTACATAAAATTGTTTTGCCTCTTAAAACATCTACCTCTTCTGGATTTGATCAGATCCCTAGCTTTGTATTGAACATTGTTTTCATTTAAGTTTCAGACGTTTTTTGTTTTCTTTTTAATTTTTGTTTCCAAAGCGGAATATTATTTGAATCGCTAGAAACAGCAATAATTAAGCCACTGTATAAAAATGGAGATACTGCTGTTTTTAACAATTATAGACCTGAATTCCTTTTATAAGGGATCAAGTCAAGAATTTTGACGTTTTTAGATAGGGCATGTTGGCGCAGCGTGAATTTCGGATTTCCCGGTCGTCCGACTATAACTAGGTAAACACTACGACATTTAGCCGTTCGCCTAGAAGAATATGGGACAACACGAGATGCTGCCATGTCTGGCCGGAATCGAAGCAGTCGTTTTTCTTAGAAATCGACCAGACGACGAGACACACAATTGGGCATTAATCGGCTGTCTTTACAGTGAATTTTTGGTGTAAGACTTTAAGGTGTTCCCTTACAAAGTGCAGACAGTGCATCAGCTGTTAGCTGTTAACGCCAGGTGCTTGTAACTTATGCTCCAGCCATCCTGAATATTACACACGATGAGACTTTTCATCGAAAATCATTATGAGCGACAAAGCCCATTTCCATGTCTGTGAATATGTGAAAAAGCAAAATTATCGCTTCTGGGGTACCAAAAACCTGTATAAACCGTATTTTTCGTAAACGCCGCGGGCCAAATGACTACTGTGGACGGCGAGCGCTACAAAGTCATGCTCAACGATATTCTTCTTCCATAATTGGAGGAATTGGGAATGAAGATCATGTGGTTCCAACAGAATAGAGCAGCTGTAGATACTGCATGAGCCACAACCGAAATTTGGAGAGCACTATTTCCGGGTCTACTTACCTCTCGTTTTGGCAATTTGCACTAGATCGATTTAACCGTTCATGACTTCTTTTTGTGGGGTTTTTGGATGTCACGAGACAATATTTACAAGCCTCAGACTCTTGAAGCCCTCAAAAAAAAATATCCGTCAAAAATGAGATAACCTATCGCCGGAAGTTCTGGAAAAAGCGAAAGAAAATGCCACAAACCGCTTCCGAATGGTCATAAATTCTGGAGGAGGACACTTAGCTGATAACATTTTCTGGACTTAATGGAAAAAAATGTAAGACATCAAGCAAACACAATCCAAAAGCGGAACTAAAGTTTTTCATTCATAAAAAAATTAAAGCTAAAGAACATTGGGTGATAACTTTTATATGTTCTAATCAAACAAAAACCTTTGTATACACCCTGCCTGACTCGAACTGCAACTTTTTAAAATGCTAAAATTTTTTTTAATTTTGTGAAAAATTTTATTTTGCCAAAGCAAAAAATGTTGGAAAATACATCAATTTTCAAATTGTATCAGTAGTTTTCAATATGTCAACCTTTGGCGCGAATAATGCCCTTGAGACGACCGAAGAAAGCATCGCACGCTGCACGCAAGTGGCTCTGCGGTATTTTGGCACATTCCCGGCGAATGAGTTGGTCCAAACTTTGGTATTTTTGAGTGCCAACCTTCGCCTTAAAAATACCTCAGACAGAGAAATCCAACGAATTTGCATTCGGAGAATTTGCAATCCATTGTGTCGAAGAAATGAAGTGTGGAACATTGTTTTTTAACCAATCTTGGTTGACGCGCGCTTTGTGAGACGGTGCCGAGTATTGTTGAAATGTCCACGGTATCCGAATGAAATGATTGTTTGTCCTAGGCTTCAATACTGTCTCTAAGACAGTTTCACGGTATACGATCGCATTAATTTTGACGCCACGGTCCAAAAATACGAGCGGAGAGCGACCATCGGCGGTTATGTCGGCCCAAACCATAACCATCGGTGCTGCCTGCTTTCTGGTGGCCGTCCAAAGGTGCAAATTTTCGAAGGACCTCTCTGGCAAGTAAACTCGGTCATTTTGTTTGTTATCATATAGCTCGATAACAACTGACGACTCATCTGAAAAAAAAAAATTCGGCAATTCACCACTTTCGTGCAAGCGTAGCAACTCCTTCGCTCGTTCGACTCTTACTTTTTGCTGTTGCGGTGTAAGATCGTGTGCTTTTCGGAACTTCAATGGCTTGAGCACAAGCTCATTTTTCAGTATGTGTTGCATCCGTTCCAATGATATGTTGAGCTCACGAGCCATTTATCTTCCACTTCGACGCAGATTTCGCTCAATTCGAGCCCTCACTTTCCGAATGAAATTGTTGAATGGACTTGCTGATGTAAACAAAAGTAAATGTGCCAGCTCAAGTTTTTGATACTGCTTTTATACATTTTTGGTCGTTATTCGTACTCAAAATACTGATTTGTATCCTGAAAAAACTTTATTCGTTAATACTATGTCCTCCACTATAATAGCGAACCTGCCAAGCTGCGATATCAGAGTAAGGTGAATGATTCTCGAGAATTTCTGCAGATGAGTCCTGAAGGCTAAAAGAAGTCACTCCTTTCTACTCTTTTTTCCGCATACTACAATTCCCAAATCACCCTTATACGACCGTTGGCAAGAAACAGTCGGAATGATGGTTCACTTTAAGATTAACTAAGTCGCAAATGGGATATTCGGATACATGGCGAACTTTGACCTCTGCACAGATGAATCTTTTCTTCGCAACTATGTTGTCTACTAGGACAGCGCAGATAAGACGCTAAGCAGTAGAAAGATTATACCTCACTATGATCCATTTTCTGTGAGCCTAAGCTAGATAAAACTCTTCCTAGGAATGGAAGAATTGTTATTAATCATTGCCTTTCTACTGCTACAAGCAGCTACTAAGCTCATCACAAAGTCCCCGCCAGAACATTTCACTCCGTACTCGTTCGATAAAACTCGAGCAAAATGACATTTGCGTTCTCAGAGTCTTGTTCAGATTTCCATTGCATTCGATAGAACAGCCCGACGAAGACCTGCAGCGACTTTACGTCAAGTTGCCATACCATAGATCGTTAAAGGAAACTGCCTTTTTTTTCAAGAGCCAGGGTCCATTACACTAGCACTTTTTTAAATCTTTCCGACGTTATTTCTCAAGGACCTTTCGGTGAAATGGTATATTCCTTACCTGACAATGGTATACTCTGCTTTCTGAACGCATGTCCCTACTCTTCGGTAGAACGACGGCGTATGTTAAACTCATTTAATTCCGATATAAACTGCATAACTGGAATGGGAACTACAAATCGAGCGAAGTTTTGTGTTACCAAAACACAACGGTGTATGCTGTCATTAAAGCAAATTATAAACAGATAGCCAGTATCCATGAATTGCACTTCTCACTCTCGTGGTGTGTATCAGTGGTATAATACGATGCCTTCATCTGACCACCACCCTACAACATCGAGTAATGTCGCTTCCCTTCCTTTCTACTCTCCGCTATTTGTACCATAAGTGCTAGGAGGAATTTGATAGTGGAATTACGCCCTTTAAACCTTCAATCGTAAAACGAGACGAGCTATGAATGCTCATCACTTTACGCCTACACATACCTTCTGTCATGTAATATCAGGATTTTTTCCTGCAATCATAATGTATGCTGCAGAATTCTTTGTTTCATTGGTTATTGTAAGTTGCAGGTACTATTTTTCGTTCAAGTTGTATGTCGAAATTTTTGGGGTGCCCAATTACAAAGCAAAGCTTCTTGATTGGTGGCATATGTTTGTTGGGCTTCGCAACCTCGAAACTCCTTACAATTACATGTTAAATCATTTATACAGAACATTATAAGCTATCGATATGTTGGGACTCTCCTAAGTCATTATTAGTGCTCTTCGAATCTAAAAACTGGTTTTTGAAGCAAAAGCTACCTTGTGTCATGGTTTTCTTACCACTGTCCACTTAGTCTGGCACCTAGCTTAACAAAGAAGATATTTCAAATCGATAACGACTGATTTGAGCAAAACGTCTTTTAGTTATTTCACTTTGCCAATTACTACCTACCCGCCATGCATACAAAATGTGCAGTACTCATCGATGATTTATGAAGTACAAACCATTTATTAAACTGAGCGCCTGTAGCACTAAGTACATACATGACAGCTACACTTTATTCTCCCTCTCTCTACCAATCCATAAATCAATTTTTCTTTCCATATTCCCATGTTAGATGCAAACAGAAAAAACAATCCGAAAACAATCCGTTTTACCCCTGTCAACCCTTCGAACATCTTCAATTTCCATTCCAACTCTCATCATTCCAAAAAAAAAAAAAGAACCTCTTAATTGTTTCAGTTTTGTTTGTGCCAACAATTTGTCTTGTCCAAAACTTCTTCGCTCTCATAAATCACACAAAATGAACACAACGGCTGAACCACCCCACTATCACGCTAAGCACACCCTAAGGATATCTCAGAGATCTGGAATACGAAAATAACAAACCCTAACAAGACAACTGCAATTCATGGTCCAAGATGTTATTCTAATAAAAGAATGCCAGAGATATGAGAGCAGTATTCCCAACAAAAAAAAAAAACCCCTACTCAGCCCCAAAAACACCCTCATCCCAACAAAGGGTGGTCTTTGTAGAATAAAAGTTGAAAAAAAGAGGACCTTGAGTTAGTTCTTTGTTTTGTGAAGAAAAGAAGACTGCGCCTGACACTGTACATGACTCTGCATTTCTACCTCTCGAAATGGCACACCATCAAGACGAATCGTAGGTATTTCTCATCGGAAAGTTGTATCATTGACCACTAACCCTTGAAATGGTTTTCCAAAAACAGGACAAAGGAGTCACAAACCCATTATCCTTATCGATAGATGGTGACATTCTCAGATGTCCTAAAAATGTCTGAATCAGGATCGAAAGGGTACTTAGTTAAGCGGCCACTTTTATGACTCCGATTACGATTACTGGTTGCCTCCTCTTAAAGTACATCCATGATGGAATTGCTTAACCATTGGGAAATCATCAGGAACTGGATCTAGTTCTTTTAGAAAAAAAAAATAATAATAATAAAGGTTTGAACCCGGTCAGTTGATGGATTAGAATGGAGTGAAGTGTAAAAATTTCTTTGATCCCATTTCCAAGGGGTTAGTTAATATTGTTAGCTTAGGACTTAGGAGAGGCACATTATCTGACTTTATTGGCCGTCGATCCAGTAGCCTGACGCGGCGAAAGAAAACTTTTAATCCTGCAAGACCAAAGGACCCCTTGAAATTGAATCGAAAAATGTGGTTGGTTTGCTTAACATCAACATGCCCGAAAAGGTTGTCCTTGCTCAGTAGCAAGTTGATCAAATAGCTAATGAAGTCTGATAAAAGGATTTGTCGGGTTTAATTCAAAATGAAGTGGAGATATGCAAGGACTTGTAGCATTCATGTAACTGGTTAATGAACTGCTTTAATTTTACTTCTTTTGGCGGAACCTCAAGAATTGAATCCAAATAGGCGCTACTCTTGCCGTCTACTATATAACAATCGCCGTAGTAAATGTCGCAGTTTTTTCATCCTGGGTCGCTACTAGTTGTTCGGCTGCCCGTGACCTTTTAATCATTCCGTGTTTCGTTTGCTGGGGTTATCAACAGTAGATCTGTCCGTATCCAAGATTTGTTAGTTCTTCGTAGCTGGGATTTTTTTCCCCCAAAGTCGGGCCGTTACTCTGACGGCACAACCATTATCGAAACCCTTAAGATAAGGGTATGACCAAAGCCAGTCAACCGTTCGGGGATGTGAGCGTCGTCAGTCCCGGAAATCATTTCAGGCTAGAGCTCCAAATTTGTCGGAGTAGAACTTTAAGGTCTTTATTTCACCTTTTTTTACGTCCGGGGAATTAATTCGCTATCGCTTTGATAGTGCTGCTATTTTGATCTGCTGTTTAGTACTCGCGTTTATAAGTTTTTCAAACCCTGTCTCATCCCAGGTGTGCAGTGCAAAGTAGAGTGCCAGAAAGAAGACATACTCTAAGCAAACTTTCTCATAACAACATTGAACCTCATTGAGAACATCTCACAGCATTGAAAAATCTGTTGCGATACATCAAGACTATGGTATGTGAATGCAGATTGGGGGAGGAAGGCGTTGATGATAGGGAATTTTACGCAGGATTTGTTTTCAAATATCCTGGGAATCAAAGAAGCAATTATTAGTCGCCGTCATTAGCACTGAAGCCGAATACATGCTTTTGTCGCACGCGAGTAAAGAAGCCGTTTACTTGCGGAACTTGGTAACAGAATTATGGTTACCTTATGCTAGTCTTTCTGTTCTTTTATCTTTCTGGCAGAGCTCGAATACTATTACTGTAAAAGTCTTTATCTCTAAGGCTATCCACGAATCAAGCCATATTTTGATGTTTTCATATGAGCGGAACTGTTGATCGGTCAGACCATATGCCATCGAACGGAACAAGTAATAATCGGACGGTGCAATATCTAGGGAATATGGCGAGTGAGGTTGGAGTTCCCAGTGGAGCGTTTTAAGGTAGGTTTCAACGTGTTTAGCAACAAGATGCCGAGCGTTGTTAAGCTGTTATAAATAACATCGACCTGGTCGCACCAAATACACAGCATAACCTTTGTAACATGAATATTTGGCCGAACCGACGACGCACAATGGGGCAAAACGACCTCAAAACTGGAAACAATTCAAAAAACGAGATGAGAAAAATGATAATGTTTTGCATGTTTCCCGTTAGATAACACGTAACACTCATTTCAGTCATTTGCATGCTCTTCCACGCGTACGGTCGTCAAAATCGATATGACCGTCTTTGAAGTGACGGAATCTATCACGGGACGTTGTTTCACTTAAAGCAGCATCTCCGTAAAATTTTTGGAGCTCTCAATGCGATTCAGCTGCCGTTTTCTTCGAAAGAAAGAGAGACACTTCCCAGAAATGACGATTACTTTGCACAAAATCAGATATCTTTAACAACCAAAATATCATATGACGCCAAAACAAGATCACTAATGTTGCAAAACAGTTTGCTTACCATATGTCTAAGTTTGGTTCATGACGTTTAGGATATGTCAAAATCGATTAGCACTTACTGCTGGAGTCATGTATTGAGAACTAAGTTTTGTATAATACCTAATAGCTGCTCAGCAGCTAGAGAAAAATCCGCATTATCTTAGAAGCAAAATTCGGGAGTTGTATGGAGATGGCACCATAGACTTGAAGTAAGTGTATGTTCTCCACAATGAGGGCCAATACCAACTACTCTGATATCTACAATAGGAAACTTAACTTTGAGGCGATGTTTTTGTCTTCATGGCTCCGCTGCAAATTCAAACAGTAACATCACCGTAGAGATCAAGCGAACCATCACTCTTGATAATCTCTGTTTCAACTAGAAAAGCATTGTAGAAGACCCTTATCCCAGTCCCAGTCCTTCTGTTTAATGCGGAAGCATGAACTTAATCTAAACGAATGGAAATAGTGTTGAGTCTCATCTGCACTGACGGGATTTGTTGAACAACTTAATTCGTGCGGTTTGCTAAGAGATGGCGTAACTTTCATTATTTCATTGTTATTGTTCTATTGGAACATGCGTTGGAAAGCTACTGTCATTGTACGTCATTTCAGTATATGTCATTCATTTGAAGTGTAAACAACAATAATTTTTTTTCACTCAAATATGTCGAACTTTGTGCCTGAAAAAATGTTTTTGCGGGGAGGTCTTCTTCATTACTTTAATATGAAGAAAACTGCTGCCGAAAGTCATCGTATTTTGGTGGAAGTTTATGGTGAACATGCGCTAGCTGAGCGAACGTGCCAAAAGTGGTGTACGATTTAAAAGTGGTGATTTTGGCTTGGAAGATGATGAACGTCCTGGGCAACCAAAAAATTGAAGATGAAGAACTGGAAGCATTACTCTATGAAGATTGTTGCCAAATACAAGAAGAGCTCACAGAATCTTTGGGTGTCACTCAAGCAGCCATTTCAAAACGTTTAAAAGCAAGGGAATTGGGTTCCACATGAACTCAAACCGAGAGACGTCGAAAGGCGGTTTTGCATGTCCGAAATGCTGCTGGAACGCCACAAAAGGGAGTCATTCTTGCATCGGATTGTTACTGGTGATGAAAAACGGATCCATTACGACAAATCCAAGCGCAAAAAATCATATGTGAAACCCGGCCAACCAGCCAAATCAACGGCAAAGCCGAATATCCATGGCGCAAAGGGTGTGCTGTATTATGAGCTGCTAAAACCGGGTGAAACCATCAACGGACAACGCTACCGAACACAATTAATCCGTTTGAAGAGAGCAGTAGCCGAAAAACGCCCGGAATATGCGACCAGACACGAGGCAATAATTTTCCATTCTGACAACGCCCGGCCTCACGTTGCTATTGCGGTTAAGAACTATTTGGAAAACAGTGGATGGGAAGTCTTACACCACCCGCCTTATAGCCCAGACCTTACCCCTTCTGAATACCATTTTTTCCACTGGCTTAATTCATTCTTGGCTGCCAAGCCGGCGCAGTTCTTTTGGGATGGGATCCACAAATTTCCAAAAAGATGGGAAAAAGTCATAGCTTCAGATGAGCAATACTTTGAATAATACTATTGTACATGTTTTTCTTACATAAACGTTTAAATTTTCAAAAAAAAAATATTAAATATAAAATATATACCCAATACAATACCGAACTCTATGGGCTTTATAGCGACATTGACTTTGTCACAAGAGCCAGAATTTATCGGATCGGATGATGAGGATATATTGGGTAAATGAAATTTACTGTTCTGGCTGGGGAAAACCCCATCGTAAGTGCTGGGTTCAAGTGAATAGAAACCGCAGTCAACTTAGTTTGCGCAACTGTAGGTGATAAACCACAGTTATTGAAGATATCTCTCAATTGAGGCCCTCTAGTCGAATTTGAGACGGATTTCTTTCCAAAACGATGTCAACTGTTGCCTAGAGTTGCTGTTCAAGTGAGTACTTTGTCCTATTCTGTCCTACCCTGCCCCTGAATTACCTTTCAATATACAACTACTAATTGACAAATATGTATTTCATATTCTCATTCCGAATTGATTACTTTGTATTAAGTTTTGGTGTACATCAAAAGCAACTCAACTGACGTACATAACTCACTGGGGCAACCTTTACAGTATGGAGGTTGAAGTGCAAACTCAAACAGATAATTCGAAAATAATTTATTTCGCCTAATTACTTCACATTAAAAATTATCCGCTGATTTATTGTTATGTCAACAGTAGATTTTCGATTTTTTTTTTTCGTTTGTTTGTTTTTGATTTTCGCAAAATTACAAAAGTTAATTTCCGGCTGATATTCAGTTGTCATCGAACTGCTATTCCTTGATCAATTTGTCAGCCACCTGGGGTTGAAAACAAATAGCGACTACCTAACAGATTAATTATTTGTTCTTTGTTTAAATAATAATTGGTTAAAGTCAACTAAAAACAACAACGAGATCGAAAACAAACCATAAAAAGTTTTAATTACATGAAAACATTGAGTTGTCAACGCCTCAAGTGGTACAGGGTGCCAGTAGTGTAAAAGAGTCATTGAACTGACAGCTATCGCTGTTTTTATTGTTGGGAGTTCTGTCAAAGGGAGTACTGCCACGTATGGTTCTGTCACATGGAGTCCTGCCGGAGGGGGTGAACATTATTTTTTTTTTTTTTTTCTGGCTCCCAGATTTGACATATGTACTCGAATTTACCTGCGGTTAGTCAATTATGTTTTTGCTATTAGTTCTGTTTGCTTTGCTTAGTCGTATGGATTTGTTTCATAAATTTGGTCACCTGTGACACATTGCTTACGAATTTGAGTCAGTTTGAGTATCAAGGTTGTGGTTTCTGGTGACGTCGATTTGTGCAATTTTTCTCCTTCTCGATTTGGTTATTAATGATAAAAAAATTTCAAAAATACTCCAATGATATGTGCAGGATTCGCAGGGGGGTCAACATTTGTTTTTGGATGTCATGTGTATATTTTTGCGTTAGTTAAGTGAAAAAAGGTCTTCATACAACTTGTGTGACAAAAGGGGTTTGAAACTGTGTTCCAATATTTCACTTGAGAAGTAAAACAAATTTAATTTTATTTTTGCCTTCTTTTTCAGTTTTTTTTTTTTTTTTCTAAAGTTGTACATTAAAATTTATTTGATATTTACCAATTGTATTTCCTAACAGCTTAAAGGGATTCGGTATATTACAAAGAGGGAAGATGGTCACCAGAAGTCTCCAGAACGAGAATCTGAACCGCCAATCATCTTCATTTAGTGTCAATTGCTCACTAAGTGAGTTGTAGAAAAACGAGTACAAGTATTTATTTGACAATTTTTTGATACGTTTCAACAAATGTCTATAACAATTTCATGCCTTATTTCCATTGTCCGTACATTTGTTTTCTACTGTGACTCAAATGTACTAGTATGCACCCTTGTCGTTACTTTCCTGTATATGCACACTCATTCACTGACTGAGCTAAAAATAGTTTCCGTTTACCAAGGCGGAATTCCCTATAAATGTACTATCCTTCTTGTAGTTATTCGTGGGGATACTATTTTGCAAACAAAAGATGAAACAAGATGAACACAGGGAAGGGGAATCCTATATTAGCAGTGAATGACACGGATCACCCGCCACTAATCCAAAGCGACCCCTCCTGCCAAAGTAACTCAGAGTGATTAAGTTTTTCATTCACATTCTGAACTATATTGGTAAAAATGGGTAAAAGGATAAGATTTCGGTAGAAAGGTAATAGTTTTTCTGAGCCACCAAGAAATTATGGACGCTCAAATTGAGTAAACCTAAACTGAACTGCCAACCGCCATATACCACCTTGAACCCGGAATTAATTCAGAAAATTGAAAATACAAGTTTCTTCATCTAAATCTATATTTTCCCCTTCAAAGTAATCCCCATCGACTGGAACACACTTATGCCAGCGCTTGATCCAATCCTCGAAAAAATTTTTTTATTCGGTTTTCGGTATGTCCATCAGTGCTTCCTGCGATTTTTCCATTACTTCCTCTCGGCTGCTGAAACGTGTTCCCCGTAGTGGTTTTTTAACTCGATTAAACAGAAAGAAACCACAACAAGCTAAATCAGGCGAATTCGGTGGCTGCTCGATGGTATTTTTTGCATTTTTCGTCAAAAAATTATGAATAATGATGGCAATGTGCGACGGTGCGTTATCATGATGCAAAATCCACGAGTTTTCTGCCCACAATTCTGGTATCTTTCGGCGAATTGCTTAACGCAAACGTTCCATAACGCTCAAATAATCTGTGTTTACTGTCTGGTCTTCTGGCAAAAATTCATGATGCACTACACCGTTGTAATCCATTTAAACCGTGTGAGGATTACCTTCTTTTTTCATTGAAAACGACGTGATTTTGTTGGTTTCTGCTCATTTGGTGAACGCCATTTACTTGCCTGATGTCTGAATTGCGTATTGTACTCATAAACCCACGTCTCGTCTCCAGTAATGATCCTTTTGATGAATGTGGGATCAGATGTAACCTCGCGAATCATCTCTTTTGCGACGTAAACCGAGTTTCGTTTTTGCATGAAATTGAGGTCATTTGGCACCTGCTTTGCTGCTACACTACGGAAACCCACTCACGACCACTTTTGAACCGCTCGTACCACTGGTAAGCGACCTTTTGTAAGAGAATCGTTGCCGAAACACTTTTCCAACATTTCCAACGTTCGCGCACTATTGAACCCGTTTTTTACGCAAAATTTAATACAAGTTCGTGGTGACAAATTTAAATCCATTTCTAAAATTGTAAAAAATCGCCAACACACACAGAGATAGATGTACTCTTCGCTACGTAACTTTTGCAAATGTCAAGCCATGACGCTAAGATTTAGAGGGAATATCAAAAACAGATGTACCAACTTAACAAAGAAAAACAGAACTCAAATCGGAACACACGGTGGTTTTTCCTTTTTTTTATGATCAAGGTGGTATGTGATTATTAGCTTTTCCAAGCGCTTCTCTAAAAACACGGGCGAGATTGTTTTAGTGGCCGTAACTCACTGTAGCTCAAAATGGCAGGTATCTATCGACGAGCTGGTCAACGCCTTAAATGAAGAGTTCTGCACGAAAAAATACAATCTTGTAGTTACTATGTATTCTCAACGTGTACGATTTTGATTTACAATAATGCGCTGCAATAAGAATGACAACCGGCAGATAAAAGATGGTCATGAGCCGATTTCATTTCTTTGTTTCGAACAAGTAATTCACCATGAATATTGGTCTTGGAAGTGTAGTGTTGAGGCTGCTCAAGAAAGATGAGGATTTGGTGACTGACTAATTGGACATACCATATTCTCCCCAGCAAGCCGACCGGAGATAAGACAATGCAACCTTCTTCAAACAGCACAGTAACAACCTATCAATGAGTTGACATTGGTACAAATAAACCAACACTAAGACGAGCTTGCCGCCGAAAATCTCTCTTTTTTCATCACAGAGGACTTCGCAGTAATAAGGAATACAAAGAAGCATGGCTTGCATTTGAGTGCCAGGCTGGTAAAGACCATAAATTTTCACCACCTAGACACACCACAAGAAGCTAATTGTTGAGATTGAGATCGTGTTGGACAGCGACGTAAGCGCACATCACGACTTATTTAACATCCTAGAGGTGGGTCAGGATTTGAAGATCTATTAGATACTTATTTTGAATTATAGTCTATAACATTGGCAATACTAGAAAGTTCTTGATATGGCCCTTCTCCCAATCAATCTCTCTCTAATTCCATACACAAGCAAAGAGTGTCGGATGAAACGTCCTACTCTGCCCACCCATACTTATATTTAATCACAGTTAAATTGACTGTAGTTTCGGATCCCATACGAACTGCATAACCCCCCTCCCTTCGACATTAGTTTTTTGTGGTGCCCTGTTAAAACCATCTTGAACTAGGTGATGACGGTATTGTAATTCTGATCACAACAATCGAAAATTGTGATGAACAGATGTAGGGGGCAAAGTGTCTGCGCCAGTTACACCTTAAGCTTGATTGAACGGTCTTAATATCTCTTCATTCGTCTTGAATGCGAAACTTCTTAAACATAGTTGAGAATAGAATAGCAGAAAATGAGATACTCGCTAAACTTGTTAGGCAAGACTGAGGACTTGTGAGAACTCGAAACGAAAGAACGGTAAGGTATTTCATGAGTAAAGCTGTAGGTAACATGGCTGGTATGCCAGGATAAACGCTGGAAAGCATAAAATTAAGTACTCCCTCACAAAATGATTCTTATAGATAGGAACCTTCACTTATAGCCAGGAATGAATACAGCACAAACTTTCAAAGAGCTGGAAACAGCCTTGGAGAAAAAAAGAACCAGTGGTGGGATAAAGAACGCTTAGGAAACATATAACAGAAGTCACACAAAAGGAAGCTCCAACCAATAAATACTTTTATGCTAATCTAGGAAAAAAAGGCAAAAACATTACTCTGGGAAAAAGAGGAAATAGCATACAGTACAGTAATTACCGGAGGAGTTCTCCAAAGGATGAACTAAGTCATCAATAGAACAACAATGGACAGTTGGCAGAAAACCGGAACTGACATTGGGGTTATTCAAAGAAAAAATCCTTTGCCGCATACTGACTCTTGTGCGTGAGGAGGGCGAATAAAGGAGGAAATACAATACCAATCGGGATGTTATCCAAAAAGTTAAATACGAAAACTACAATACGTTGAGTCAGCTATACCGGGAAAATAATCTAGCTAAAAGGCTTTTCTCAGCTTAGTGATTCGTGCCGTAGGCGAAGACCGAATCTGCGGTTGAAAGTTCCGGTTCCTTATGTCAGGCGTAAGGCATCAGGGTGTCCTAAATTAATGAATACCTTACTGAGCGAAATTGATTTTGATTTCTTTGTTCGCTTTTGGGTGTTAGGATTTACTTCACAGCTTCGTACGATAGTAAACTGTTTCTGCATATGTGTCTTAGTCCCACCTTTGTCTCTTCTCTGACTGTTTTGTACCATGTGTTCCTCTGTCGTTCCGCTATTTTTTTATCTTGGATTAGAGTATTTTATTCTAAAGAATGACAGGCAAAAGAGGTATCCCCTTATATATCTTCAGAATAGTATATTCAATCCATTGACATCTTCGTCCTTAGAATTTTGATTAGTTTGCTCATGGAACTCCAAGTTGCAAGACTGGTTTGGACAGAAAATCATTAAGATGTTGCGTGGAAATATTTGCAGTTGTGATAGCACTGGCACAGATTTAATAATTGACTAAAACAGCTGCAGTTTAAAGCTAAAGCTAACATTATTCTCATATCAGTTATGTATGTAGTCACCAGGAATGGTACTTCCAAGTTAATACCTTTACTCTCTCTACTCGTTATCCTGCAATGTCGATATGTGTGTTTGAGATAAAAATGCTGATGGTCTTGGTTTCGCCGGTACTTCCTTTTGTGCAAGTTATCATTCAATGGAGGTCCATAACTCAATGATACAGCAAGCAATGGTTAAATGTTGTAATTTTGATGTGAATTCCTCCTCGCCCTCCTCCTTTTTTAGTCAATGGTACAGAGAACGAGTAGCACATTGCTTATCACTAATAAGAATAATTTTGAAGGTAGGATACATCTTTTCGAATTGACTCAGTAGCTTCCTTTTAAACAAAGCATGACTTTTGGACCCATTATAAGTTGATTTTGTTTTATAGGGTGATTTATCGTGAGGTTTGATTTTCAATAGGCTTTTTTGACAGATCACGAGCGACTTCTCTCAAACTGCTTTGTCATTTTAGTTTAGTGTCATTTGGAAAGTTATCATGGAAAGACTAACATTACAACAGAGTCTCCAAATTGTTCAGATGTATTACGAAAATCAGCGTTCTCTGAGAAATATTTTTCGTGCGAATTGGGGAATTTACGGTGTGCATAATTGACCTACTGAAACTGCTATTGCCAATACCATAGCTATAGCAGCTGTAGCTATGAGTGTACGCGAAGACCGAGACGAATCGATTCGTCGTCGTTCTCAGCAGCTTGGCTTGGCGTATTCGACAACTTGGCGTATTTTACGTGAGGATCTCGGCCTTAAAGTGTACAAAATTCAATTTGTGCAAGAATTGAAGCCAGGCAACTTGAATTTGAGTCATATTTTCATTGAATGAGCCCTGCAAAAAACTCAATGAAAATCCGGTGTTTTATCGTGAAATTTTGTTCAGTGGTGCGGCCCATTTCTGGCTCAATGGATAAGTTAATAAAATTGCCATATTTGGGCTGATAAGCAACCCAAAGAGTATCAAGAGCTGCCATTATACCCATTTGTTAATGGGCTGGTGGAATCATTGGTCCATATTTCTTCAAAAATGAGGCAAATCAGAATGTTACCGTCAATGGTAACCGTTATCGCGCCATTAACGGACTATGTGCTTCCTGAAATTCAAGCATATGGTCTCGGTGATCTCTGGTTGAAACAATGGACTTGTTGAGAAATCATTTTGGTGAGCACTTAATTTCAGGTTTTGCTACGGTAAATTGGCCGCCTTGATCGTGCGATATCACACCTTTGGACTATTTTGTCTGGGGATGTGTAAAGTCTCAGGTCTTGAGGAATAAGCCAGCCTTGATTAATGCTTTGGAAGCCAACATTACTCGTGCTATCGGCGGGATACCAGTCGCTATGCTCGAACGAGTCGTCTAAAATTTGACTTTTCGAATGGAACACCTCAGACGTAGTCATGGCCAATATTTACATAATATCGTTACTAAGAAATAAATGCCATGAATAGTTGTTGTAACTGAAAATAAAAATTTTAAATTTTCTTTTAAATTTATGTATTTTATATTACATTATAAATCTAATCTTACGATGAATCATCCTATAGTTATGATCATATCTGGTACGCTTCTTCTGTGGAGGGCCAACAAATTAAGGCCGTCAAAAATCTTTTAAAAATTGCTGAACACCTTCTGCATAGGAGTGCAATATTCCTCCCACAGTTCGATATTGATTCGACACTGAGGGGATCTCATTTGTATACCTGGTCGCCTAGTATCGAGCGTAACATCAATGTGATGTTCTTTTTGGTCAAGGATTACAGATCACACATTTCTCTGGAGCTCTCTGACCCCATAAAAAGGGTCACTCAATTATGAAAAAGTCCTGTCCTTCCTTTTGTGTACCATTGAAGATTTTTTTTCTTTTTTAATTTGCACGCCGTCCAGGGATTTAAGTGACAGAGAGGTACCGATGCACGTTGGTCTTAAATGTTTGAATGTTATAATGACTAGGAAATAAAGAGCTAGTCAGGGCATTCCATAAGCGAAATATACGGCTTAAGAACGAATCACAATATTTTAGAGTTGGCTTGAGGCTATACATACTATATGAGCATTCATAGCGAAACGGGTATTGAGGTTAAAAGTTTTAAGGAGCGAAATGCTACTGGCGATTTCTAAGAAGCAATGGTGGTAGAAATAGCAATAAAACAGAATGAAACACGAGATGTCACGTCGGTGTTCGATTGTTTCAATTGTCTGAGTGATATCAGAACCACCTATGAGTTTTATGGTACGGTTTTGAATTTTATCTAAAAGGTACAAAGATGCTTAGGGCGCTACCAGATGTGGGCATTCTACTTCAATTTCGGGCGGATAAATGCCTTATATATTGAGGTCAGATCAGAGAGGATAAAGTATTTCTTACATTGCTTGAGGAATCCCAGATTTTTAACGACACCAAATATGTGGTCATTATAACGCAAGTTGTCATTGCATACCGAGGATTAAAAGTTGGGTGCAAGATCCATTCACGGAAAATGTCTGGGCGTATTTTGGAAGCATTAACTGCTACTCTGTTAGTGGTTCCCCAATTAGCTGTGCTGTTAATATCATAATTTAATGAGCTTAACATACGCTGGCTTTCCCGTTCTACAGAGGAAGAGCAGCGACGTGAGTCAGGGAACGAATATTAAAATCAGATAATACTGTCGTCAGCAAAGGAATAAATTGGATTAAAAGTAACAAACAAGAGATTGTTGATGAAAATAAGAAGGAGTGTCGGAGACAGAATGGAGCCCTGGGGCACACCACCATTTATTTTGTGAATATTAGACTTGAAACCATTTAAGACAAATTGAATTGAACGTTCCGAAAGGTTATTCCTAGTCCAAAAGAGAGTCCTCGATCCAAAAACCACGTTTTCTAACAAAAATCCCGATGCCAAATTCTGTCAAATGCGTTAGAAATATCAAGTTCAACTATCTTGCTTTTTCTAGATTGACGTACGCTTTGGTTCGACTTTTCGGTGAGACCTTCCATCAAATCACCTGTGAACCTGTTGCTACGAGAACCGTACTACCGGTTATTTAGAAGTTTTCGTGTTTCAAGATATTTCATGAGCTGACGGTTTATCAGCATTTCCATGACCTTGGAAGGAATGGGCGTTAGTGCAATGGATCTGTAGGAGGAGAGAGATTTTTTATGGACGAGCTCGACAAATGCTGTTTTTCGTCTGCTCCGTAAGTGTCGTTAAGAGTATAATTGATGAAAAACCTTACTCAGTAGTTTTACCACCAAGGAACAATACCTCTTTAGAAGAATAAAAGATTTACCCCTGACCTTGTCCAAAGAACTGACAGCTGGAATTACATTGTAGATAAGCGAACGACCACAGGGAATCTACCTATGTTTCACAAGTGCCAAAACAGCTGGTCTGTACTTACAGACGTGGACGTATGCAGAAAAGTGATAACTTTAAGTTCGCGAATATGCTCTTGACGCTGCAATTTATAACAACGCTGAAGCACCATCCAGTCTCTCAACTTACATTTTTTTCACTTTTCGGACAGCAGTGATCGTGTCTTCACTGGGATTTGAGATGCGAAAACGTCGAATGCGTCAACCTCGAGCAAACTCTTTGTTAAGTATAGGAACAGCTGCATTTTCTGACCTTCCGAGGCTTGCCTAGAGTTCTAATCGCCGTAAATTTTGCTGTTATACATATTTTTGTTTTTATAGTTACCGCATTAGTGTAGACAATCCGCATGCTACGCTATACTTCTCTCAACTTTAGCCGGTATAATGACCAGCTGCCAGACGGAAGCTTGTAAACAAAACCTCCGAATTATTCCAAATATGCATCGGAACTAGAGTGGATAGTGCGAAAGACCGGCGTAAGCACAGAAGGTACTTTATTTAACAAATCCATCCAGCTGCTGGGTTTGAAGGCGATATCAACGTCATCGCCCTTTTCCAGTGTGCCATTATTGAGGTTTTTACCGCTTTAAAAGAACAAGCTAAACGAGTTGGTCCCATGATAAATGAGGATAAAACAAAATACATGCTTTCGAATAAAAACCGATCCATCGAATACCGTCTAAGACAGAACTTATCAATCGACAGCTATAATTTTGAGTTAGTGAAGGAGTTTATCTAACTCGGGGAAAATATAGACACCACATGTAACATCCAAGTGCAGATTCGACGAAGATTAACCTTAGGCATTCTCAGCTACTTCGGTTTATCCAAACAAATAGGGTTCAAGCTCCTAGTACGAAGGTCCAAAGTCATGCTCTACAAATCCCTGATCTTGTCAGCCTTGCTTTATGTGACTTAATGCTGGACGATAAACAAGGCAGCGGAGCAGATCTTGGGATCCTTCGAAAGAAAAATTTTACGTCGAATACTTGGTCCTGTCTGGGAGGAAGTCGAATGAAGGAGAAGATATAACCGCGAATTCTATGAGCTGTATAAAGATGTAGACAAAGTCCGGAAGGCAAAACTCCATCGACTGCACGAGCTCGGCCACATCAAACTAATGGGCGAGAATGCACCCAGCCACCTGGTTCACGAAAAACCTTCGTGAACCTTCGGTTTAAAGATCAAGTAATCGCGGACGCCAGAAGCCTTGGTCGATTAAACTGCAAGCACAAGCAATGTGCCCGGGACCGGAGCTTTGCACCGAGCGCCCTTCCCTTACCATCCGCCACGCGTACCATGTACAGCAAACCTTACCAATGGCATTTTCATACGAATATTAGCATATAAATGTTAATCTTCACATATGTGTCGTCACTTATTATCCTCCCCTTTCTTATGCATACAGTAATCACAAAACTTAACAGGTAAATTATCTACAATAAAATGAGAGGACATTCCTTGCTGCGCGAAAAACCCATTTAATGCAGGGAATGTTACCCTTTCAAATCTCAACATGGAATAATTTTAAATCAAGACGACCTAACTAACAACGAAATTCCTCTGAATATGAAACTGAATCTGAATTTGAAGCCCTTTTGTGCTGTCAACTCTCTCCACCCGACATGTTTGCACACTCTGGAAATAGCCCTGCAAATCAGTTTGCCAACAATAAAAATAGAGAAAGACCTTAAAACTAACACAAGTACCGAAGTGTGTTAGTTTCTAGAATCTGCCAACTTCCATCCACAAGAATATTGGCTCTACGTCATCCAACGAAGGATGCATGTAGGTGAACTATTAAAAAGGACGATTTTGTTTTTTTTTTTTTTTTTGATCTTTCAGTATGCCAGAGTCAGCGTCTCTTTGCTATTAAAAATGCTAATTTAAATGGATACCCCCTTACTGGGCTCACATATCGTTACAAGTATGTTACATAATATGTAGTAGGATGTAGGGGAACACCCAAAAGGATTTGTTTTGCTTTTTGGTTGCAAGAGGACAGAAAATACCCGCCTTTAGGTTGAATGACATTACAACGTTTTTGAAACCTTAGTGACAAAGCTGAGGGAATTATTTCAAGTACCATTCGAGCAAGTGTTACATATACATAGGCAGTCTTCTCATTGAGTTACAAAATTATTTTCGAGTACTGAGGCAGTCGGTGCACAGATGGAAGACAATTCAGGGGTCAGAGCCTTTGATCTTTGGGTTAAGATTGTTTGAATTACTTGAGATGGGAAGCTGCATTGAAAATTGATTCAAATATGGAAAACAGTTGCCTGTGGCAACAAGGAGTTAGTTGGAAGTTCTCCGCAAATATTTGTAGAAAAATTCCTTCTACTTTCGAAATATAGTATATAGGTAAGCAAGCAATTGAAGTTGATAAAAAAGACATTGACTCTAGTAAGCATCCTATGAACACTATTCCATTGGTAGCTATTTAAACTCGCAACTTTGAGCATAAATCACCTTTTGAATACGGATTTTAACATTTTGAACTAAGTTCAATTATTTAAATTTTTAATTTAATTTTTCTTCCTGAAATATGGATTTATGACCATGAAAAGGATTATTTCAATGTATTGTACTTGGATACAAATTTTACCCCAAATGTTACAATTCATATGCAGCGGGTAGTACTGGGTTTTTTGTATGCAATAGTTAAAATGAGAATTGTGAGATCTACAGCCCTGATCTGACAGGGTCTGATATAATAAAAGTTTCATGCTTGTTCTATGTGTTTTTATAGACGTCACGAAAAAAGTAAGAATGTTTTTGCTGTTGAGTTATCTTCCCTTTTGTGTAACGAACGCTCAAGAAATTTATTCATTATAAGAATCTATGGTACGGGATAGATATCTTACGTTAATGTCTGGAAGTGGATTGGAGTCTTGTATCAATAGTCCAACAAGGACATCTGGTAGTACTCAAACTTTTATTGACCATATTTTGTAATATTTTAAATTACCACCTTGAATTTTGTTCTAAAGTATCAAAAAAGAGAATAGATAAACAAAAAAGACTAAAGCCTTGGATTTCTGATTATTTATTACAGCAAATTGTAAAGAAAAATAATCTACGGGAAAAATGCAAAAAACAACCCAGAAACACACCAAACAGACCAAAATGTATAATCAAATCTGTAAAGAGGTATCTATCCACAAAGATAATTATTACATAAACAAATTTCGTTAATAACTTGTTCTAAAATAAAGTTTAATAATAGGGATATCACATCTCCGATTTTGTATTCGAAAGACTGTCATAATAGAGAAAGTAGTCAATAAAATAGTTTTTTCTATGAATCAATCTCTTCTTTTGAGTTATATAGAAGTATATTGTTGCTGGACGACTCAAATTCTGCTACGTTGAATAGTTATTCAAGTACTTTTCTGGAGAAAATCAGTTTTAATGTTGTTGATTTCTTAGCACACATTTTCGACAGAAGCTAATATTGTTCTATTTTTCCGGATGGATTGAAGATAGCTGATGTCATACCTATATTGATAGGACGAAGCAAGATAACTACAGGCTGATCTCTCTTCTTAAGGTCTTTTCAAAAATTTTTAAGAAGGTGATAAATGGGTCATTCCACGATAAACCGCCGAAGATATATGGGGAGCTCTGAGCGACATCCGTCCCATTTGGCTGAAAAGCGTTAGAAATACTCATAGGAGTGGTACGAATCAGAAGGCAAAACAATTTTTGCAGAATTCAATATAGTTTACGTGTAACGGAACTTCAAAAATTGCCAAAAAAGCAAAATTTTTGCTTTCTTTATGCATAACTTTGACTCTGCTCCTTGTTGAATTCAGGAAAAGGTAAACTTTAAAAGATTTTGAATAATTTTTATTTTCATGGCCGAAGGATATTCCAGGATATCCTTTTAACATATATCCCTCGAATAACTCTCAAAATTGTATTTTAATTTTTTTATTTTTTTATATATTATAGAGAGATTCGTCGCCTATTTCCATTTCAAATTTCAAGTTGGGATCTCTATGGTTTCGGCCAAAATAATGTTTTATAGTCGGCTAAATCAAAAAAACAAATATTAATGACATTACTCCTCTTATCATCCTCACGTATAACCCGAGTGCACATACATAAGTACACAGCTGTTTTTATTTAGAAAAAAAACGTCAGTGTGATTGTTTTATTTCTTCAATGACTAGTATAAGCACATTTCCCATTTTTGAGGATTTTAAAAGTTTTGTGTGGAAAACGTGCTGCAATCCTCTGGATTTACCACCTCATCAACCCAGTGCTCGACCATGGATGGTTACGATGCAACCAAAATTGAACACAAAGTTGGTAATTTGCTCTACGTGTAGGAAAAAATTGAATCAGATCCGAAATTCTGATACAACGCCATCATTGCTAGAGGTTGAAGATCAAATTGAAGTTGACGAAATGTATTTCGATAAAGACATTGCATTCAATTTGATTAATGAATGCATACAGTATATTGGAGAAGATACATTCGACAAGAGATGACTTAGTGACTTAAAATATGTGGAGTCAAAATTGAAAAATTCTATGTTGAAAATTGCAGAGCAAGTTTTCTCTGTTACTATAGATAGTGATGAAGAAAATGCCAGAGAGGAAGAATATTTCGTATGGAAAATAAAAGAAAATTTCCATAAAACTACAAGCAAAGACAGCAAACTTGTTTTGTTGTCTTTACTTGCAAGAGAATGAAGCGTCGACAAAATTATAGAAGAGTTTCCAGGATCGACAAGAAGATCAAATCGTTCCATCAACTTATGGGAAAAGTTTAGATGCTGATATCAAGTAATTGGTAGAAAGTTTTTACTGTGAAGACGATATCAGGAAGGTAACAAAAGTTTATTTTCTCAGGTTCAACAATAAGATGTTTTGCTTTTTTGTTACATTGAAAATCAGAAAAAACATATTCAAAAACGCTTGGTTCTGGCTAACCTTAGAGAGTTCATAATAATGTTAAGATTGGATTTTCCAAATTCGCGTCGTTAAAACCAAAGAACTGCATTTTGGCTGGGGCATCAGGAACTCATTCCGTGTGTGCTTGCACCTTCCATCAAAATATCAAACTCATGTTTGAGGGTAGCAATATATCAAGGCTGATAGAAAACGAAGATAAGCATCACAATGACAGCAGAGCCTGCTTAGCTTTGGTAATTTGTAACCCTCCTGCTATAAATTGTTACTTGCGCAAGTGCCTTAATTGACCAAACTATTCTAAATTAAGGAGAATCTTTGACACTGCTTTTAGTAATCACTTCATAGAAGACGTAACATACTATCAGTGGACCCACACAGACCGATCAAAATTGGAAGTGAGAATTGAAAACTCTGAGGATTTCATTCAGAGCTTTTTGAAACGGCTTGGTGTTTTCATTCCTCATGTTTTTATAGCTGATCAAGAAAACAGGTACATAAAGGAAGTCAAAACTCTCTTAACGAAAACGGACACATTTGTTTTATTGGACTTTTCCGAAAAATATGGTTTTGTTGTGCAATATGCAGTACAGGGATACCACTGGACTACCGGAAGCAGATGGATGCTTAAAACATGAGACTATCGTAGTACACTTATTTCAACGCCATCTCTTAGAGTTCCTGCACAAGAAATGGCAACATTTTAAGAAAATTATTTATTTTCCCGATAAATCTACTGCGCAGTACAAAAACAAAAAGATTTTTTTTTAATTTAATGTTGAACATGAACAGGATTTTGGAGTGAATGGAACTTCTTTGCGACCTCTCATGGTAATAGCGCATGCGATGGACTTGGTTTTACAATAAAAAGACTGGCTGCCAGAGCTAGCTTACAGAGACCGTAAAGTGAACACATAACAACTCCCTTACAGCTATATAACTGGGAACTGAAAATATAGGGTTTTCTAATAACGAATTGACAATTTTTTTTTTTAAATAAAAGGCAAACCATTTGAGATATTTTAAAAACTTTATTATTGGCTTGAAGTACAATCAAAGCATTATTGACTGGAACTCAACTTCGTTCATATGGCCACCGAGGGCACGTTTGCAGCAGTCGATTCTTTGGACCCAATTTTCAACAACTTGGCCACACATTTCGGCCGAAACGGCCGCTATTTCGCGTTCAACGTTTTCTCTGAGCTCTTTTAACGTCATCGGCGTATTGGCATAAGCCAATGACTTAACGTTACTCCACAGAAAATAGTCAAGCGGCGTGAAATCGCACGAACGACGCGGCCAATCGACTAACCCATGTCTTGAAATAACACGATCACCATACTTACGTGTGCTGTGTGGCTTGTGGCACCATTATGGTGAAACCACATGTCGTCCAAGTCCATATCTTCCAATTCGGACCAAAAATTATCGGTGATCATGGCACGATAACGCTGACCATTCACAGTAACGTGACGATCATTATCGTCGACGAAAAAATATGGCCCAATAACGCCGCCTTCATGCAAACCGCACCAAACAGTTTTTCTTTTGTGGATGAAATAGTGATTCATGAACCACATGTGGGTTTTCACCCGACCAATAACGCATATTTTGCTCATTGACGAACCCATTGAGCCAAAAATAAGCTTCGTCAGTGAAGATGATTTTGCGACTCAGAATATCTGTAGAAAATTTTTATAATTTGCAGACGTTGCTCGTTAGTGTACTTTACCATGATGAAGTTATGAGTTTACTGAATAAATTGACAGTGACAGTTTGATGATTAGTGAAAGAGTGCGTTCACAAATTAAATTCAAAGTTGTCAAGTCCCTATTGGAAAACCCTATATAAAGGATATGGATTTCTTCTAAGTGACCACACAGGAGTATAATGAAGAAAAATTATTGATGGAATCGAGATTTTCTAATTTAAGAATTGTGCCGGAAACAAGAAAACTTCATCATATTTCTTCTGTTTCACAAGGAATAATTAAAGAAAAATATTTTTCCTTTTCATCGGAGGAAAATGTACATACTCCTAAATGATAATAAATAATGATTTTTTTAGTTATTAAGGCCTTGGGATATAAAGGCCCAAGTGTAACTTTATTTTTTGAAATGAAAATATTTATTACAGGATACTTAGCCGCCTAAAAAATATTATTTTGGCCAAACCCATAGAGATCCAAACTTGAAATTTGAAATCTAAATAGTGCACAAATCTCTCTATAATATATAAAAAAAAATAAAAAAAAATAAAAATACCATTTTTTGAGTTATTCAAGGATATATGTAAAAAGGATATTCTTTAATATCCTTCGTCCTTGAAAATAAAAATTATTCCAAATCTTTGAAAGCTCACCTATTCCTGAATTCAAAAAGTTTTATTTTATCAAATTCTGATAAGCAGAGCCAAAGTTATGATTTTTTTAAATATAAAAGAAAGCACAAATTTTGATTTTTTGCCATTTTTTGAAGTTCCGTTACACGCAAACTACATCGAATTATGCAAAACGTTTTTTGCCTTATGATTCGTTTCACTCCAGTGAGTATTTCTACCACTTTTCAGCCAAATGGGAGTGATGCCGTTCAAAACGTCGGTAGATCCTTCATGGAGTGACCCAAATAGCAGAGTTATCGCATTTCGTGAAAAACAATTATTGTTTAGCACTAATTAATACGGCTTTAGAGCTCGCAAATTAACCGAAGATGCACCTTATAATTTCTGTGGTCAGGTGCACGATAGTTTAAATTGCAAAAGAAACTCTGCTGCTCTTTTTATATTGTAGATATCACTAAAGCCTTTGATACTGTTGGCCACGATCTCCTGTTGGTTAAATTGAAAAAGTCTGGTCTCAGGGGCTTTATTCTTAATTGTTTCGCTTCATATTTCAAAGATAAGAAACAAATGATTAAGATTGGGAATTCTTTCAGTGAAAGTCGAGACGTTCCACAGGGCTCCGTTCTCGGCCCTCTATTATTTATAATCTTTATAAATTCTATCTTTAACCAACAATTAAAGTGGAATCAATCTGGTTTTGCAGGTGAAATTGGATGCGTATATTCAAATGAGTCTCTACTGGATTTGATTGCTGATATTAACCATGATAGTCATTAGTGATAAACTAAAATCATGTTTTTTTAACTAAGCATCACTATACAGACACTCTTCTAAATGTATCTCTCATGCTTTTCTATTAAAAATGTTAATGCTTTTAAATATATGGGCTTAACTATAGACAACAATATGAACTGGAGTATACCCACGTCCTTACTAAAATAATAATTTCTAATAGCAACCTATATTATGTATTACCTGAGGAAACTATGCTCCCAGAAACTTTTAGAATCAATTTATTATAGTTTGGTACAATCTAAGTTGCAATATTACAGCAATAGTTTACAACCCCTAATCGTATCTCAGAAATATATACTAAGATTAATATCAAAAAAAAAAAAAAAAACGCCGTGAACATACAATAGTTTTTGTTTGTTCTTCAAATCAAAGATACTTCCACTGAAACATTTTTATGTTTACAAATTTTTAAAAATATTTTACTTAAGAAGTGGAAACTCAATAAATCAGAAGTTAACTACCTATGAACAGAACGATGGAACTTTTTAATGGTTACCTTTCGAACTTCGAAGCATAAAAAAAAAATTTATTTAGCCAAGATAATGTATTATAAAAAATACAAATGATCAGTAGATCTTTAGAGAGAAGTCAGAGACACGATATACCTTACTTTTATATTTCAGCCACAATAATGTTTTTTATGTTAAAAACAAATTTAATTAAAAAATTAATTTGATACAATGTATCTAGTCCTGCCATAAGTTCTGTTACACAATTTCCAGCGCTTATTGTTCAAAACTTCTTACAGGAATAGAACCGTTAACTTTTTCTAAGAAAACATGCACTGATCAGTGAAGAACACTAGTCGGTTTGGTTTCAGTTTGCAAACTTTTACAATGGAATGGGGCGTTAAAGAGAATCTGGTCACGGTAATTGCGTTGGATTAGTACGAGAATTATGCTGGCCAAATTTTCGAGTTGCTAAAACCATTCGGCTATTGCTTGCTTCGGCGAGCTGTCTGGAGTAGCGGACAGGCCAAAAATTGCTCACCCGCGCGTCGTCCGTATAAATACGGTAGTAAAGGCATTGCAGGAACGAATTCGGAGAAATCCCTTTAGGAAGCAGAAGATCATGGTCAAGGAATTGGATATATCAACCAGATCCATGTCTAGACTCATTCGAGATGATCTGCATATGAAAGCCTATCGTTTTTTCACTGGTCATCTTCGAACTCCTCAACTAAAAAAAAATTTAACTGAAAAGATGCAAACAACTTTTGTAGTGGCACACGGACAATGGCCATGAAAACATTCCTTTTATGGAGGAAAAAAATTTTACCGTGAAAAAAGTTTTCAACAAACAAAATGACAAGAAAGCGAAAAAAGTTGTTCCAAGCATTTAACATGGACATCATCCCGTTTCCTTAATGGTTTGGTGGCGATCTTTCATCATGGTGTCACATACCTCCATTTCTATGAAAAAGCCGTAAAAACTCGTGAAAAGGTTTAAACTGAAGATGTGCTAGAGGGTGTTACGAAGGATTTGACCAAACCCTTTTTAATAGATGCAGATGGATCTTCTAACAATACTGTGCTCCAGCACACAAAGCCAAAACCACCCAGGAGTGGCTCAGAGTCAATAAAAGTATTACGACTTTTGTTGGCTTGCAAATATGTATTCCTCGTTCGAGCGATCTTTTAAGGTTTGGGAACAATAAAAAGTCACAGGGAGCCAAATCCGGAGACTGCGAAGAATGGAGGAGTAATTCGTAGTGGAATTCAACTAATTTAGTTGTTACGACTGCGGAGGTGTGAGCCGGTGGGTTATGGTGGTCTAAGAGCACTATTTTTCTTCGCCAAATGAAAAAAACCCAATAAATCAACTTAGTATGCTCCTGTGATTGTTTTTCCCTTCTCCAAATAGTCAATGTGGATCACACCTCGCGTGTCCCAAAAAAAAAGGTGGCCATCACCTTTCCGGCCGAAGGAACGGTTTTCGACTTCTTTGGAGCATATTCACCGGGTAAAACACATTGTTTCGATTGTTCTTTGGTCTCTGGTGTGTACCAATTAATTCATTTCTCATCGACGGTCACAAATCGACACAGAAACTCCTCCGGATCTCGATTAAACAGGGCCAAGCACGTCTTAGAAGTGGTCTCACAATTGCGCTTGTTCTCCGGTGTGATCAAACGCGGCATCCATCGCGCGAACAGCTTTCTCATGCCCAAAATCTCGTGCAAGATATTGCTAACGCGTTCAGTTGAGATGCCTGCTAACTTAGCTAACTCATAAATTTTCACTCATGGATCCGCCAATACGAGATCATGTATTGGCGTTTAACCGTTTTTGTGCCACCTGAGTGCGGTTCATCAAAAACCGACGTGCGGCCACGTCGAAACTCTGCGAACCAACGGCAAATGGTTGTACGGGAAGGTAAATGGGTCCCATACACACCATCGAGAATGGGCTTGATTTTCGTAAGTCATGCCACTCAAAAACAAGATTCTGATCACGGAGCGATACTGTTCTTTTCCATGGTCGCAAAAAACACTAAAACGTCGTTTTGAAATGGGTGTCAAAACAAAACCGAGCGTCTGATTGTCATCAAATTTTGACAGGCGGGTGATACTAAATGATGGTATACTCACTTTGGATCATTAGTTCTGATTTTTTTTCCTATCCGGGTACTTATCAAATAGCCTTCGTTAGCTCCAAAAGCTGTGAATAAAAAATGATTTTGTGTGCGTTTAGATAATTTTCATTTTATGTATGCACTTTAAGTATATAGGTACTTAAAGTGTCCTCCTTGGTTGTGTATGCATGCTAGAGCCCGTTCTTGGATTTCACTGCCAATGTTTATCGATTCTAACTGCTGTATCACTTTTGATGACGCTTCGAGAATACGCTCTTCCAATTTACTAAAAGTTCTTTCATTCCTCCCCATGCAAAAAAATCCAATACTGTAAGGTCAGGAGATTTTGCAGGTCAGTGAACTGCTCCATTTCTTCCTATCAAACGATTACCGCACTTTTCATCTAACCAGTTCCTAGCCTTACGACCATAGTGGGCTGAAGCACCATTCTGTTGGAAATATGACATTAATAATAGTTCTGGTAACTCATTTCGCAAAAGCTCCAGATAGTTTTCAGTGAACAAGCTCTGCTCCGTTTTAGTCTCTTATCCAAATTATAGGGATCAGTTCTTAGCTTAAAAAATGAATAAAGAAAGGGAGTGGATAGTGAGGGAAAGAATTTAAATTGATAAGTTAGAGAAATGTTGAAAGATTGCATTTTAAAAATTAGTTGGATTTGAAATATTCTTCAATTGAGAGGGCAAAGAGTTCCAAAGCCTTATAGTATGGATAAAAAATAAACGTGACGAATTAAGGTTGTTGCAGCAATAGGGAATGAGGTTGATGGCTCTTGAGGAGCGATCAAAATTGAGTCTGTTAAACAAGTAAGACGGACTTTGAGTTATAATAATTTTGTGCAAAAACATACAATTCCAGGCGTTGATATATTGTTCCAAACTACAACCAAGCAAACCCCTGGCAAACATAGAAATATGGTCATAGATATAACGCACCGCATCATTGAAGGCAACTTGCAGTTTTCGACAGCAATAGACCACCTCAGCATATGTTATGAGGGATAGAACTAGAGATTGTACCAGCTTCCAGGCATCCGTAGATACGACCCACGATAACATTTGTGTGATTGTAACCAAACAAATTTCGGTTGATAATAAGGCCTAGACTAGTGACAGAGTCCACAGCTTTAATTTTGTTATTATTAAGGTAAACATCAGGAAGGAGGCAAGGGTCGAAATTATTTGAAATGGGTATTATTTGAGATTTTGATGCATTAAGAAGCAGCCCATTCGCTACAGGACAGGTTGCAATATTTTTTAAGTCTTCGTTGATGAGAAGAACAAGTTCATTGAGGTAACCATAAGGCTTCGCTAAATGTAGTTGGACATCGTCAGCATAAAAGTGTACTGAAATATGTTTACAGACTGTTGGAAGGTCATTAATAAACATGCAGAAGAGCATCGGACCTAATATTGAGCCTTGAGGAACTCCCTGCTTTATTTCTTTCAACAGTGAAAAACGTTCCCCAGAATTAACCCTTTGTGATCTGCCAGAGAGAAAACTACTGATCAATTTTACTGCTCTTTCGCTGAAACCAAAGTGATTCTTAAGCTTCCAACACAGAACTTTATGATTAACTTTATCAAATGCCTTAGTAAAGTCTAGCAAACACAGCAAGTAAACATACCCCCTGTCATACTCCTGCCTTAATTCTTCAAAAAGTTTCACCATAGGTGTTCAACAACTGTGGTTAGCTCTAAAGTCAGATTACTGAGCATACAACAAATGATGCAGTGGCAAGTGCTTCGTTATCTGCTTTGCTAACCGGTCTAAAATCAACAGGAGAAGATGCATTTGTTTTCTTTGCTAGTGGCAAGACTCTTGAAAATTTCCAAAGCTGTGGAAAAGTTGACGTAATTATGCACCAGTTGATTACATGAGCGAGATGGGATACCATTTCAGATAAAATAAGTTTAACAAATCGAATTGGAAAGCCATCCTCACCTATAGAATTCTACTTTATGGCTGTAACTCATTGAGCAATTTCAGTTTCAGTGGGGTTATCACCCAGGAAAAAATTATTCAAGTCATCTGGATCCAGAGCACACTAAAAGTTATTCCTTCCAACAGACATATCAATTGTCCTTAGGTGTACGGTAGTAGGCATGAAGATTTTCTTCCATGCAATACATTAGACAGGTTATGTCTCGAAACACTGAATTGCAAAGCTAAGCATCTGATGTTGATTGATGGATCAGTTTTAACAGTCCAGTATTCTCTAATCAGCCAAATTTTTTCTTTCTTGGGGAGCTTCCGCGTAAGGTCGTGCATTTAAAGCCTTTGATTCATATTTCTACATACATCTTCACTAGATTAAGTTAACGCAGATATCTCAAATAGAGTTTCTTAGCAACAGTAACCTTGGCGTAAAAAATGTATACCATTTCTGTTTGGTAAATTTTGCAAATAGGTCTTCATGCTGCAAACCTCCAAAACTCTTTCTGAGAACATTTAAGGAACTGAATAAGGAAAAGCGGGTTTTGACAGGTCGACAAATATAACGAGCATGCTTTATAACTTTTTAATAGACACGCAAAATTTGAAAAAAAAAAAATATTGGAAAATTATTAATTCTTGGAAAACAACACTGTTGTCAACTGTTGTTGGAAACGTAGGTAAAAAACCATAAATTTATTTTTTACTGGTTGCAAGTTTTCCCAAGTATCAAAATATCTATGGGTTTTTCTACGAACTTGTTGATGATTTTGTTTTTGAGACATTTTCTGGAGAAAAGTAACATCAAAGTCGAAATTTTAGCATGGGCAGGTAAAATGGAACAGGTTCAGAAATTGGATATCTGAAGACTCAAACAAGATATCAACTTAATTTATACGCAGTTACAAAGGATAGTATCTCTTCTAAAAATAAAGTCCTAAATAAAGTTTTTACCATTAGTATTAACAGGGTAATTTCCGTTAATATGGGTCAGGGTACACCAAAGTAAGTATTTTCTTAAATTCTCGATAAATGATGACAACATTGGAAATATACCCTTACTATAGGGCGATTTTTTTCCTTAGAATGTACCTAGAAATCATTTACCAAATTATCGTCGACGAATTAAAGCACCCCATGTATATATAGTATGCCAAAACCAGTATTACACTTATTTGTAATTTGATTCTTTAGTTTGATTGAAAAACCAAAAAAAAAAAAAGGAAGAAATGAATTAAGATACATACGAGGTGTTTTTAAAACGTGTGTTGAGCGTACGCTCGACTATCGTTTTTTTTTTTGTTTTTGCTGTGTTGGTACACATGTTCTGAATATATGTTAACGGTTTCAAGTATATAACATACTCACGAGTATGTTTGTTTTTGACAGATAGAAATGTAAGCCCTGTTTCAATAATTATAAAAAATGGAGGAGCAAAAAATTTGCTCTAAAATTTTGTGAAAAAATAGAATCAAGTACCCTAAAACACTTGAAATGTTGACAATGGCATACGGTGAGTCTGCTCTAAGTAAAACAAAACTGTTTATAAGTTGTACAACCTCTTTAAAGGGGGCCAAGTAGATGAAAATGACGAACCTCGCTCTGGACTCCCCAGCACATCAACAAAAGATAACAACGTCGAAGCTGTGTGTTGCCATATCGCTCGGCTCGTGTTAAGTAATTTTTTTGCATGTTTTGGGCATGAGACGTGTGACAGAGAAGTTTTTTTCGAAACTTCTTAATTTTGATCAGAAGAACCGTCGCATGATCATCGCTCAGGAGTTTCTGAATGACGTCAATGATGATCCTGATTTGCTTAAAAGTGTCATAACTAGGGACGAATCATGGATATATGGTTATGACGTCGAAACCAAAGTCCAATTGCACCAATAAAAGCGAAAAAAGCACGTCAAGTTCGATTTAATGTCAAAGTAATGATCACTGTTACCTTGAAGTTATGAGCCGTTTGCGAGAAGCAGTAAGAAAACAAGGTCCGGAATTGTGAAAAAAAAAAACAATTCATGGCTTTTACATCACTTTGCATCATATTTGCTCATTCATCGTTACTTGTGAGAGATTTTTTGGCCAAAAGTAACACAAATTCATGCCTCAGTCATAATATTTACCGGATTTGGATTTGGACATCTATGAAAGAACCGCGATTTGCTGGAAGAGCTTAAGGCTATACCAAAAAGTGCTTACTAGAAGTGCTTCGAGGATTGAAAAAAACGTTGGAACAAGTATATTATACTGAGGCCGACTTCTTTAAAGGGGACAAAGTAAAGATTGTAATATTGTTTTTTATAAAAATATAAAGTCACTTTACTTTTTGAACATACCTTGTATATTGTAAATGCATACAAGCACATAATGTTTTGGTCATAATTATGAAACAATTGTTCATTTATATTTAACTTTATTTTTTTTTAAATATCTTTTTTCATTCAGATATTCAAATTTATATTTTCATTGGCGTCTACGAGCATTAGTTTTTATATCTTCTTTAACGAGCTCTCCTCCTCTTTAGTCACATAAAGGAAATAAAGTTGTGATCGATCTAATCGTTTTGTTTTTGTTTTGTCTATCACATATGGAGATTGGTTATGCTCCTGCAAGGAAAGTTTTTTCAGGTACGTACCGATGAAAGTTCGCGTGAAAGTTCAACTATAAAGGACAGGCAATCACGTTTTTATTTTATTGTGGTATAGAATAGTCGATTTTCTTGGAATGTGATGCTAGGGATGTGATACCTAGGGGTTTGAATGAATCTTTTGGGACCGCAAAACATGGATAAAATCTAATTATAACTGTATAAAATTTTCAATAATCACCATCATGGGTAATTACACATGATGGCGACGGACAACGTAGTTACCAAGGTGTATCCCGACGATCCAATCCTGCACACAGAGGGTCGTCAGAGAGCATGCCATGGAGCTCTTTTCTGTGGTCTCAGGTATTCGTTCAGATGATTTTGGTCGGAAATTCGGTAAGAACAATTTCGGGTCCCTTATATAAAGTAATTTTAAGCTCAATCACCACCAGGAGTAAATGAAATGGAACTTCGGTTTGCCAGTGTAACCGTAAGATCCTTCCCATTCCTTCGAGCATAGGACGGAGCAAGACTTGCATGCATGCCACTGTATAGTATATTGACCAAACCCCCTTTTTCTGTTTACCCGGACTGGAAATTACGCCGGCTTAGTGGTCACAAGGGTGAAGTAAAAGTGGAATTCCTTTAAGCTTTCTTAATCTACTGGATTGTTCAATAAGTTCTGCTGGTTTTTTTTACGATTAAAGTTAAAGAAACATTTTTGGTATAGAAGCTAATATTTAATCCATCAGTTTATGCCCAACATGATGTCTTACCTTCTTCCAACGTTCTGAAAGGCACATAATGCCTCTTTTGTGGAAGTCAGCAGACTTCTGGGCAAAAACGTTTTCCATGTATGTACGTTTCGATCTCATCTTCGGAATTGAATTGCCTTCCGTCCAAATTGTTTTAGAGAGAGAGAGCGGAATAAATGGTCAAAAGCCATAAGGTCTGGAGAGTACGGTGGGTGCTGCATAATTTCCCAGTCAAATGAATTAGGATTTTTTGTTTTGTCACTAAAGCTGTGTTTTGGTGGTGTTGTTATGATGGAAAACAATGCCCTTCCTTTTCGCCAACTCTGGTAGTTTTTCTTCCACCACCTGCTTTTAAGTATCCAGCTGAGAGCAATATTTAACAGCATTTATTGTTTGATTGCGTGGAAGCAACTCGAAGTAAAGCACACATGCCAGTCCCACTAAATGCCCAACATGACCTTTTAGGGATGCAACCGACCGATTGCGATGTTTCACCAGGAGCACATCATGACCTCTTACACGGAATGTTATTGTAAACCACCCATTTTTCGCCTCCAGTAACCACTCTTTTTCAGGAAAGCTTCAAGCGAGTTCCATCTCACAGACCATTACGCGATCCATAATGTTTTTTTCACTGAGTTCGTGAGGATCCCAATCATCCACCTTTTTCGACATTCCACGTCTCTGCGAAATGGTTGTGTGGGCGATGTTAATTGTTAAACCGTTGAGCCATCTCCCATGCCTGTCAACGCTAAATGTAGCCAAAATTAGATCATCGTCTGTGATGGGTGGACGTCCAGAGCGAACAACATCAGCAAGGCCTATATTTTCTGAACGAAAGTATGTAAACCAACCAAATCTCCCGTTACGCCTCTGAAAAAAAAAATAAACAAAATATGCAGAAAATGCACTCCATTTATTAAAAAAAATATTGAGCACTTAAAACAAACAAATCAAAACAAATTCTCGTAACAATGTAAAGGATAACCTTCTCTATTGGAATAAACAACAAATATTTCATAATGGTATACACAGAAATTATCTGAAACGATAAACACTACTTCCAAGAAAACAATCCCAGAACTTATTGAAGAACCCAATAATTTAGGTATCCAATCGATATCAAAGTACCCTGGGTTGAGTGAGGAACACCCGATAACAACTTCGTTATAATTATAATGAATGTGAGCTAGTTGTCTGACTGTTGGCCCGGTGATAATGGTCGCTACAATTAAATTATCTCAAAAGTTTTTTTATTAATAATTTTGTGCCATTACACATGTTAGGTTGGCTTATAGTAAATATTTTAACAGCATGATGGGGGTACTGACCTTTAACATCAGGTCTTGTAGTGGCACACCAGAAGGATATAGAAAATTCAAAAATTCTCGTGGGTAGTTTACTGTATCTTCAATATTCTAATCATCAATCTGTATATAAAACTGCATACATGAAACCGTTTAATTTCTTGCAGAATCTTGTTGAGGGATAATCAGATACAAAAATTGAAGGATAACCCAATTTGTTCGGCTTAATACAAGCTTTAACTTAAAATTAAACTTAAATTTAAAATTAAGGTTGGTTGGAGTGGTAAAGAAGAAAGGATTTGTGGAAGCTTTTTTTTCTATCTTGATTCTACCAGCTACATATAGAAGTCTTAAAAATACGAACTGAGAAGCCTTTCGGCTTAGTCTTCATAACTCTTTACCCTCAATTAGTGTATCAACGGAGAAGAATATATGGGATGATTCATCGTAAAGTTTGATTCATAATGTAAAATAAAGTACATAAATTTGAAAGTGAACTTAAAATTTTTACCATTATTTAAAAGCACAGTTTATGGCATTTATTTTAAAAAAAAAATATTATATAAATATTTAATATGACTACGCCTGAGGTAGTCCATTCGGAAGGTCTAATTTTGTGCGACTCGTTCGAGCATAGCGACTGGTATCTCGCGGATAACACGAGTAATATTGGCTTCCAAAGCGTCAATCGTAGTTAGCTTATTCGTAAAGACCTAAGACTGTACATATCCCCAGAGAAAATAGTCCAAGGTGTGATATCGCACGATCTAGGCGGGCAATTTACAGTAGCAAAACGTGAAATTAAGTGCTCACCAAAATGAATTCTCAACAAGTCCATTGTTTCACTCGCCATATGGCTTGTAGCACCATCTTGTTGAAACTAGAGCTCACCAAGATCATGTGCTTAAATTTTAGGAAGAACATAGTCCGTTAGCATGGCGCGATAACGGTTACCATTGACGATAACATTCTGATTTGTCTCACTTTAAAAGAAATATGGGCCAATGATTCCACCAGCCCATAAACCACACCATACCGTTGTTTTTAATGGATAAAATGATAGCTCTTGGTACTCCTCGGTCTGCTCATCAGCACAAACACGGCATTTGTGTTTATTTACGTATCCATTGAGCTAAAAATACGCTTCATCACTGAACAAAATTTTTCGATAAACACCGTATTTTCATTGAGTTTTTCCAGAACGAATTCACTGAAAATATGAGGCAAATTCAAGTCGCCTGGCTTCAATTCTTTTACAAGTTGAATTTTGTACACTTTTAAGCCGAGATCCTCACGTAAAATACGCCAAGCTGTTGAATACGCCAAGCCAAGCTGCTGAGAACGACGACCAATCGATTCGTGACGGTCTTCGCGTACACTCACTGCTCGACGTGCTGGATGTGATCTAACCGGTCGAGTATCATCTACTAATCTAAACTGGGAAACAAATTTGCGAATGGTATTGGTAATAGTGGTTTCAGTAGGCCGATTATGTGCACCGTAAGTTCCTCAAACCGCACGAAAAACATTTCAACACAGAACGCTGATTTTCGTAAAGCAGCCGAACAATTTGGAGACGCTGTTGTAGTGTGAGTCTTTCCGTGATGACTTGCCAAATGATACTGAAAGATATTAAAGCAGTTTGATAGGAGTCACGCGTGATCTGTCAAAGAGTGCCTATTGAAAATCAAAGGTCACGATGAATCACCCTATATATGGGACCCACTCACCTTCTCAAACAACCGTTTACCATAGGTTCGCAGAGTTTTGCCGTGGCCGCACGTCGGTTTTTGATGAACCACGCCCAGGTGGCCCAAAACGGTTACTACAGAGGAAACCGTGGACAAAATCTATGATCTATGATGGCACATGGATTCATTGGTACACACCAGAGACCAAAGAATAATCGAAACAATGGCTGTACCCAGTAAACGTGCTCCAAAGAAGACGAAGACCAAACCTTCGACCGGAAAAGTGATGATCCAAGTTGACTAATTGGATAAGCGAAAAACAATCACAAGAACGAGGAAGTTATGGCCGCCGAGGAGGAGTATTTTGCAAGCCAACAAAAGTCGTACTATACGGGAAGTTGTATCGAGTTGAAAAGGGATTATATATTGGGGATATATTTTAATTCATTCGGTTTTTTCCTCAAAATTTGAACGTTTATTTAAGTAAAACATGTACAATAGTACTATTTTCCCATCTTTCTGGCAATTTGTGGATCCCATGCCAAAAGAACTGCGCCGGCTTGGCAGCCAAGAATAAATCAAGGCAATTTTGGATATTCTGCTCTTATGTGAACCGTATTTCAGTGAGGGCGTTCTGCATCGACCGGAACATATGGTAGTCAGAAGGGGCAAGGTCTGGGCTATAAGGCAGGTGGGGTAAGACATCCCATCCACTGTTTTCCAAATAGTTCTTAACCGGAACGGGGGGCATGATCGAAAATTATTGCCTCGTGTCTGGTCGCATATTCCGGGCGTTTTTCGGGTACTGCTCTCTTCAAACAACACACCCATCTGATCCCACCAAATACAGAGCAGTACCTTCGCGCCATGGATATTCGGCTTTGCCGTTGATTTGGCTGGTTGGCCGGGTTTCAAATATGATTTTTTGCGCTTGGGGTTGTCGGAATGGATCCATTTTTCATCACTAGTAACAATCTGATGCAAAAATGACTTCCTTTTGTGGCGTTCCAGCAGCATTTCGGACATGCAAAACCGCCTTCCGATGTCTCTCGGCTTGAGTTCATGTGGAACCCAATTTCCTTGCTTTTGAATATATCCAGCTGCTTTTAAACGTTTTGAAATGGCTGCTTGAGTGACACCCAAAGATTCTGCGAGCTCTTCTTGTGCTTAGTAACAATCTACATAGAGTAATGCTTCCAGTTCTTCATCTTTAAACTTTTTTGGCTGCCCAGGACGTTCGTCGTCTTCCAAGCCAAAATCACCTCTTTTAAATCGTGCAAACCACATTTGGCACGTTCGCTCAGCTAGCGCATGTTCATCATAAAGTTCCACCAAAATACGATGACTTTCGGCAGCAGTTATCTTCATGAAGAAGAACTCCCCGCAAAAACACTTTTTCAGGCACAAAGTTCGACATATTTGAGTGAAAAAAAAAATTATTGCTGTTTACGCTTCAGATGAATGACATATACTGAAATGACGTACAATGACAGTAGCTTACCAATGCATGTTCCAATGGAATAAAACAAGTTACGCCATCTCGTTAGACATTAGACCCCAAGATAATGTCTCCAGTTCATAGCTATGATACCTACTTTCAGCCTCAGTCGCACGTTTGGAGAAGTAAAAGACGGGGTGAAATTTACCATCACTTTGCTTTTGTATTAGAACCACCCGAGCGTGCTCGCATCAAAATGCAACTCTGTTGCATTGTGCGTGCTATAAATGGATAAAACTGGTGCTGAAATCAACTTAATTTTCAATAATTCAAGGACCTCTATTTCCTTTAGTCCAAATACAAACGGGGTATCTTTCGTTAGCAAGTCATAAAGCGGCTTTGCAATGTTTGTAAATTGGAAAATAAACTTTCTAAAATAAGAACAAAGACCCAGAAAGGGACTAACACCATTTTCTGTTATTTTTTAGCCCAAATAATTAATTTCATTTTCAAGGAAAAGACGTTTGTCCAGTCTGAGCTGCAATCCTTTGTTGACGACAATATTGATGACTTCTTGAAGGATATCTAGATGTTCTTGTATTGTTTCGGTCGCAATAAGTATATCATCTAGATACGATAGTATTTTCGACTCTAAAATCATTTTACCAAACAAATGCCATTGACCAATCGAAGTGGTAAAAGAGGTGTATTTCATAGAATCCTCTTCAAGTGGAACGTGGTAAAATCCATTTCTTAAATCGAGGGTTGTAAAATATTTTTTATTTCTAAGTCGATCAATGTTGTCTTCAATCAAGGGAAGAGGGTAGTTATCACGTAAAGTGATTTAATTGAGTTCCCTGAAGTCTTAGCTCTTTATACTTCTTTTCAACTAAAATGATAGGTAATGCGTACTGTGAACTAGACTCTCGTATTATGCCTTTACAAAGCAAGTCGCTAAAGATTTTTTCTAATTCAATTTTATGTGCATACGGCTATCTTCTAGGTGGACAATGAAATGGGGAATCCTCATTTTAAATTGATTTTCTGTTGAACGACCCTTATCTAAATCCGGACCAAAAGCTGGTTTGACTAACTCACTAACCCTAAGCTGAACATAATACGGTGCATTCTCATTAACTCTTATGTCGAATTCTAGTTGCTTATCACTTATGTCAATGTTAAAAATTTCTTCCACAAAATTGATTTCTCAACCAATGTACTTACATGACCATACGAATGACGATACTGACTTTAAGACTCTGGGCCTTGCATGACTTTGGCAAACATATACTTTCTATTTTTTCAGCTTCTTCACTGGTTTTGCGCAACACCATACCAATCTTGTCCATGAAGTTTATACCAAGCACGACTGGGTAACTCATCGAATGGTCTTCTACTACAAATAAACACAAATTAGTTGGTAAATCATCAAAAAATATAAAACAATTCACACTTCCCAACACATGAAGTGGACTACTATTGACACTATTCGCTTCCGGTGGTGCTATCAAAAAAGGCGGCGAAATTTTCTTTTGAACGAAGCTCATTGGACTCTCTGAATCCAAAAGAGTTGTGAGGGTGATTGAACTTTTTGCGCGTCCATCGACGAACTGGTATAAGGCATCCTTCTCAAAGTTGTTAGAGGTTGAGCATCGTTGTTGTTGTTCAAAATTGCTGTTTACCTTGTCTGATACGTTGTTAACGTCGCGGTCGTTTGGGTTTACTGCATTCACTTCGGTGCTGCTTTCGTTTTGCAGAATTAGAAGTGACTGATTATTTAAACAATTTTTGGCGATGTGCCCCCGACCACCACATTTAAAACAAGTGAACTGCTTTTTCTGATGTGAAACATTGGCAGCTGTACCACTTGCAACTCGTTCAATAGGGCGATCATTTGTCTTCAGTGAATTGGTCTGATTCTTGTAGCGATTGTATATTTTCGATGTGCTAGGTCTAGCTGGTAAACTGTCCCGACTGTTGTGCTTGAACTTTTCATATTGCCTCAATGCGTGCTTGAGTTGCTCCATGTTGTTAGCGTTGTATAATATACTTTTACTGACTTCGGTATCAGGAATGCCTTTGATAATAAATTATATATATTCAACAGGGTTATGGGATGCAATTTCCTGCATTGACAGTACGTACTGCTGTACTGTTTCGTCGCGTTTTTTCTTCCTCCCATTGAGTTCGCTAAATATATCCGCTTTTGTCACTACACTTTTAAACTTACCCAAGAAAGCGTCTTTAAGTTATATCCAGTTGCGTAATTTTAGAGATCTTACGAACAACCTTGCCGTGCCACTCAGGAGTTTCTTTCCAAATTGTACGGTCGTCTAAATTAAGGATTTCAGCGTACTCTTCAAAATGTTTCACCCAAAGACATATAGGGAAATTGTCATCTCCGCTGAATGGACACAATAGATCTTCCATATCTCGAAAATTATTAGTAACATGTGCCCTTTGACTGGGGCTTGCGTCCTCTATCTGCAATTCCTTGAGTTTACGCTTAGGGCAATAATCTTTTCCTTCTTCTTGCACGCGTATCGAAGTCGGTTCAGCTCTTCATCGTTTGTTAAATGTGCACGAGTCACCTTTAGCATGATGCAAGTTTCCCTGCAAAACCTTGAGTGTAACCATCATCGTTTGTGACTATACGTGAGGTTCCGTATGCAGCTCAATTTATTATCGCCCCCATATAGGGACCTCGCCAGCTAGTACCTTTTGGTCGAACTGTCGTCATTCGAGCTTATACACCGCTTTACTCCACGGTAGAGATACAAGAACTCTACTTTTGGGTCTATTTGCAGTAATTTATTTTTGGTATTACTCGACGAGTTGTCTGATTGGTAGTTGAGGGAAGCTCACGTGCTCAATTAACCTCATTGACAGACTACTGCTGCTAGTTGTGTACGGTGGACTTTTGTCAGACCTCTTTATAATGACCCTCAGGTTACTGAAACGGTAACGTACCCGTTTTATCTCAATCTCATTTATAGCAAGAACCATGTGAACGCGATATCTCTTTCTCTTAGTTTGCAGAACTCTCCAGAACTTCTAGTATTTAAACCTGAGTTCTGTACATCCAAGAAAGCGATGATTTTCTCGTTAGCTAGGTCGATACTTTGTAGAAGGGATCCTCCTATGATATGTGTTTTCGAAAATGAATCCTCTTCCACTGAAATAACACTCAATCCGCATTTCTGCTTGATTTTTTAGTATTAATCCTCAGCATTTTCGCAATGACTTCTTTGGGGCAAACAAATAGCCCTCATTGTAGAGCTTTCAAAAGATGGCTTCACCTCTTTGTCCCAAAACTCAGTCGAAACATCGATAACTCTCCCCTGTATTAGAGCCATTTGCTTAATGTTAAGGGTGTTGAGATTAATGTTTTCCGAGACTACACTCATCCGGCAATGGCCCAGTATATTGCTTTAGGAAACCCTGTCGACTGTAGCATTTCCTATTCGGACCCTATTAGCTTCCGATATCGTGGGATTTCAGTCGTCAGATTAAGTTCGTTTATCCTTAATGCCGTTGTTGTCGATTTTGGTAGTGGTAATCTCTAAAGCGCGTTCCATGAATTATAACAGTCATCTCTCCGAAGGTCATCCGACAGCATGCTGATTGTGTCATCGCACAAAGTGTCTGAGTCTGACATACGACTCAGCGTAGTGTCTGAGTCTCATATCAGCGTAGAGTTGGCAGCAATAGCCCGATTAATAGTTTCTATTGCAGAAAGCGTGTGCGTTCCTTGAAGTTAATGCTTTTAAAGAGGCATCAGTCTCTAGGGCTAACTTTTTTAATCAATTTTAATCCCCATGACTTATCGGTATTTGAAAGTCACCTAACACTAGAGCAAGATTGGGGATTAAAATCGGAGGTACCGGACTAGAGATTAAGGACTCTTTTAGCCATGGTTTTGGTTTTTATTGTAGCGTAGGTTACAGTGTCATTTACATCCATCTATCATCATCGTGTTGGGGTATCTGACTTTAAAGAACCGTCCCGCCAGACCCGTTGACGAAAATTTGTGGGAAAATTTACAAAACGCTGCCTGTCTGATGTTATCACCCTCAATCGGTAGTAGGGAATGCCCTATCTCAGGTAGTAGATACATTCTCAAAGCAGTTTTGTGAAGTATAACCGTTATCCACGCATTTTAATATGAAGAATGTCAGACTGATTGTCATGAAGCTCTAAGAGAGCCTCTTGTAATCTTTTCCGATTTTCGGTAGAAGGCAATTACATGCCAATGCCAGCCTTCCTGTAAAAATTCTGTTAAGAGTTGCCAACATCTAGTCTATACCTTTTTGCTGCATAACTAAAGATACGCAATCGCATTTATAAGGAATTGGGTGTGAGCTAGTTTTAATCATCAGGCACGTGAGCCTCGAGCATAAGACTGAGAATCTTTACTTAAAACTGAGTATAGGTTCTATCACATCTTTTTATAAAAGCCGCCCATTTACAAGCCAATATTTAGTTCTGTATGACATTTTACGGTTGAACAAGAGTTATCAATTAGTGTTCTTAAATATTTCAATAAAGACCAAACTATTTAACAATTGGCGAATGTTTCCCAATCCTCCTTACAATTTCCAAACAAAATAAATATTGCTACAACAGTCAACACTTGAGTTCAGACAGTTCCGAGCCGAAGCAACAGGGCTTATTGGCGGAATTATCCGCAAAATATGTTGTTCTCCACATTTTTATTGTTAAAAGATTTTTTTCAAGCGAATTATACAATACGTCCCCCAGTTAAGCAGACTTAATCTGCTGCGTGCAGATTTATTTACGAATCGTAATCCTGGTCACGAGGCCAAGCACCTACAGTCAGCTTTCCTTGATCCTTCAACATACCCCAGCATTTATACGCTTCTACGAACAATTTAATTCGAGCAAAACAAAAACATCGTCCATCATTCTCTGCTGTCCAATTTTCAATTTTTCAGTCAATCCTTTTCGATAATCTCATACACTCACATACAAAGCCACTGAGTCAGGCTTAACAAAAACAAAAAAAAACAGGAAACGGAAAAGGAATCCCCTTTCATGCATGCGAAAAGTGCATGACTTTCATGATTGATGATGTAAATATTCCAGGATACGCATATCGCTATCGTTACGACGTAAGTGAATGGCTACCACATGACATTAAGAAATGATTTGAAAGTGTGTGGACAAAGAACCAACTCCTTAGAAGTGCGAGTACGAAAACACAGAACACAAAGAACACAGTTAGAGAGGGCTACGGTCTACTGTTGTACTTAATTTTTAATTCATTGTCGATGAGTTAAGTGAGATTGACAGGATACAATAATGGATTGGGTATAGTGTTGACTTCCTAGCTGATAGGTATTCCATTTAATCCGTCCTTCTATCCAAAATCGACTTATTCTACTGCAGTGTTATAAAAAAAAAAAAAAAAAAAAAAAAAAAAAAAACAGCCAACCTCTCGATGAAACGAAAAGGGAAAAAGAAGCCCTCCGCGCCCGATGCCACATTCTCCTGCAGGATTTTTATGTCAGAAATGAAATTGGATTTTATTTTAACAACTACAACGATGTGGATGGGATCATTGCTGCTATATTTGATGTACGCGTAGTTGATGCCATCAACTTGGATCCAATACGGTACTAAAGCATAGCCTCACTACAACGTACAACAAGCAACCATACTAGGCTCCGTAGCACATCCATGATGACGACATTTATTAGTCGATGAGCGAGAACGGATTGACAGGATGATTAATCTTCGCCAGGTTATAATATTCTATTTGATGTGATTTAATATATTTGTTAATAGGGTTCTCAGTCTTGGTATCCATGGGCTTAGAGATGTGAGCGCCAGGACTTTGTCATGTGCCGCATTTATCTGACCATCTGTGTATGGCAAAAAAAAAAAAAAAAAAAAGAAAAAAGGAAAAAGGACTCGACTCACTATCACGTTTGTAAAATACTACACACTGCCCCTAGTACTGGATGCCTAGAAGCTAGATCAATATTTGATGGACAGGCAATATGTCCGAGAATAATGTGAATTTGAGTAAAAATATTGCCACGACTTACTGGCGGCAGTTGGTCTTCCACGCTATTGGATTGGAACCCAATAAAGACCAATGGGAGAAGAAAAAGAAAACTGAAAACAGAAAACTCATCTGACAAGCGACATAGAGAAATGGGTGACACATTATGAAGGATCTGATATTTTACGTGCTCTCGATTCAATGATGTTATTATATGACTAAAGGACCATGAGTAGGACTATGGCTATGTACATAGTTATAACTATGGTGAGACATCTTGTGTAAATATCCTTTCTCTCTCTTATCAGTTTGAATTTCGAATGAAGCTGTCCAATTTCACGAGGATAGACATGGAACGACACAATAAAATTTATAAATTGCACTTTTAAGTGTGACGACAGCATGACAAAGTGGTTCCCATCATGATAGACAGCGAGGAGTAGCATTTCTCACACAAAAGAAAATGCAATCTGCAAATTGTTATTTCTTAAGAAGTCACACGAGAAAGGAAGGATACATTGCTGAGGGTGGACAGCTGGTTGAACATTTCTTTTTTTTTTGTAATACCTGCGGCAAGATTTCCTCATTTAGGCAACACAATGGCTTTTAATTTTCAGAAAGGTTTCGAACGAATTTAATGAGTGAATTCAGGTCGGAAATGCAAATTCAATATAATTTTCGTTTTCAAATTGTAAATCATTGTGCATTCTGAGAATTTTTACAGAACCTTTGCCTCAAAATATCGTCGATATATTATGAATCTTAGGTCAAGACGAGAAAGTATATAATTTATTTCTAAGCAAACGCTCCTTCATTTTCCTTCATTCGGTCTTAGTGACAACAAATTTCAATGGTGCTCAAAGCCTTTACTTAACAACTTCTACTGTTACATCCATGTCATGAAGCTTGCGAGGCTAGTTCCTTTGACAGAACGTAGGCTACCAAATCCTTACGTGTTGTCGCCGATAGGATCAACAGCGGCATCCATGAATCAAGTCGGATTGAGTCCAGGTCTAAAGGTGGCTCTCAAGTTATATTGGGACCCTGGAATATAGATAATGATGCAAAAACCTGAAAAGGCAAATGACTGCTCCCATAACCTGAGCGAGCCTGGTGACACCGGACTGTTTAGTTAGAGTCTTGGATGGACGGTGCGTGTGCGGGTTATTACTCTACCGGAACAACAACAAAACAGTAAAATGACAACCAAGACCCTTGGAAACAGACGTATATGGTATATAGGTATGTGTTGTTGAAGATCGAGAATATTAGGCCCCTTAATAGATTACGTGCTACCTGCTTTAAAACAGATATTACTATACAATACACCGTCTGCTCCAAAAAGGGGAAAGCGACACTTTCTCAGATTTGGTTTTGCTATTCGATTAAGATATAAGCAAAGAGTCTCTAACTTTCGGAATATAAGCGAACGCCTCATAACTATTACCATCAAGATGAAATTCGGGAAAATAAATCTGATTTTCATCTATGTATCTACATAAGATAAGAATTAAGCAAATTCTATGGCCATCAAGACTGAACATATGCTCACCGTGCTAGGACATCTTAATGCATCTTTAGAATTCGCAATGGGATGAGATCTTTTAGTGTGTTTCCCACATCTCAACATTTATAAAAGGACATTGCGCTCGGAGACAGATGTCCGGATTTTCCGTTTAACAAACATCAACTCGGATCATTTTCTTTATAGAGTCCGAGTACGAAAGGGTGACCAAAGACAAGTTTCTCGTTGAAAATAAAATGAAAAGACCATAAGTCAATTATTAGAGCTAACAGCTAGAATGTCATTGTAAATGAGCGTTAGGATGGAGGATCAGGCAGAATTTTTAATTTTTTTCACGAAAGACCAAAAATTTTTACTACCTTTGGGACATTGTAGTATTTTTTCCTAGCCTTTTGGTCGTATTGAAATTCCACACGTTTAACCCATTAGTGCATAAAGTTAACGAAAAAATTTATTGTATCCTTTTTTGTTTATTTAAAATTTAATAATTTTACTCTAAAAGGAAACACATAATCTTAAAAAATCTTGTTTTTTTTATAATAAAGATATAGGGTGTCCGTTAAAATGGACTATATGCAGAGAAGACATTATTTTGTATGAAAATTTAAAAAACAGTCTTTTGGATTGAGACCTTTTTCACACTTTTTACTTTTTTTGCCACACTTAGTGCATCGTCTATCTGTCGACCAATACTCAATAAAGTGGTCCCGTCCGTCAAAGCGAACATCATCGGTACAGATAGAAGTTCTCGATCCTTTTGATGAACAAGTGCCATACAATTGGAAAAGTGTGGTTGAGTTATGTCGACGAAAATCCAAAAGGGTTCTTGACTTAACTTCCTCATGAGAAGCCAAGTATTTACTACTGAAACATCTGTCATATATGCAAAAATTGGCCACCACCATTTCTTTTGCCTAATCCTCGTTCCGTTCACAGCGACAAGCTGATGCATTCTATCAACGCCATCCATACCCTTATTATAATTTCCAAAAACCTATAAGAACCACAAAATGAAATGAATATCAAAAGCAACTTAACAACCTTTGGTTGACAAATTGCTATCTTTGCCGTTGCTCGTATCCACCGTGTACAATGGCCGATTTCAACCCCGTCAAAATTATTTCCAAATATTGGGTCTATAACTTAATTCGTGCGGTTTGCTAAGAGATGGCGTAACTTGTATTATTCGTTGGTAAACTGCTGTCATTGTACGTCATTTCAGTATATGTCATTCATTTGAAGCGTAAACAACAATAATTTTTTTTCCCCTCAAATATGTCGAACTTTGTGCCTGAAAAAGTGTTTTTGCGGGGAGTTCTTCTTTACTTACTTTAATATGAAGAAAACTGCTGCCGAAAGTCATCGTATTTTGGTAGAAGTTTATGGTGAACATGCGCTAGCTGAGCGAACGTGCTAAAAGTGGTTTGCACGATTTCAAAGTGGTAATTTTGGCTTGGAAGATGATGAACGTCCTGAGCAGCCAAAAACGTTTGAAGATGAAGAACTGGAATCATTACTCTATGAAGATTGTTTCCAAACACAAGAAGAGCTCGCAGAATCTTTGGGTGTCACTCAAGCAGCCATTTCAAAACGTTTAAGAGCAGCTGGATATATTCAAAAGCAAGGAAATTGGGTTCCATATGAACTCAAGCCGAGAGACATCGAAAGGCGGTATTGCTTGTCCGAAATACTGCTGGAACGCCACAAAAGGAACTCATTTTTGCACCGAATTGTTACTGGTGATGAAAAGTGGATCCATTACGACAACCCCAAGCGAAAAAAATCATATGTAAAACCCGGCCAACCAGCCAAATCAACGCAAAGCCGAATATCCATGGCGCGAAGGTAATGCTCTGTATTTGGTGGGATCAGATGGGTGTGCTGTATTATGAGCTGCTAAAACCAGGTGAAACCGTCAGAAGACAACGCTACCGAACAAAGTTAATCCGTTTGAAGAGAGCAGTAGCCGAAAAACTCCCGGAATATGCGACCAGACACGAGGCAATAATTTTCCTTTATGACAACGCTCGGCTCCACGTTGCTATTCCGGTTAAGGACTATTTGGAAAACAGTGGATGTGAAGTCTTGCCCCACCCGCTTTATAGCCCAGACCTTGCCCCTTCTGATTACCATTTGTTCCGGTCGATGCAGAACGCCCTCACTAAAATACGGTTCACATCAGAGCATTTGTTCCGGTCGATGCAGAACGCCCTCACTGAAATACGGTTCACATCAGAGCAGAATATCAAAAATTGACTTGATTGATTGGGATGGGATCCACAAATTGCAAGAAAGATGGGAAAAAGTCATAGCTTCAGATGGGCAATTCTTTGAATAATACTATTGTACATGTTTTTCTTAAATAAACGTTCAAATTTTGAAAAAAACCGCACGAATTAAATTACATACCCAATATAATAACATTGTTGTCTTTCCATCGCACCAATGTTATTTGGTAATTGTTAGTAAAATGAAAATTGTAAGATCATCTGTCCTTCTTTTTTATCTGCTTTACTTTTTTTTACTTTTAAATTTATTTTTATTGATTCTTTCATTATTATTAACATTTTAGACAAAAATGCTTAAATCTAATTTAACAATGATAGCTACTTATTCTAGCTTACTGTACTACAATATATGGAATTTCTAAGGAAAGATTTTCGAAAAGCTTAGATACCATATCTTTAAAACTGTTTATAAAACTTAAAACTATGTCTCTATTCTACTTAACCTGCCTAAGCTACTTAACCTACCTTGACTATAATCTCGCACTATAATCATAGCCTATAATCATAGCCTCTCGCACCTAGTAGTCAACATACCAATTGCGATTTCAGGTGTTTGGCAGTCGTCAACATCGTGCACAAGCATCCCTGAGATTTAACCAATGCCATAAAGCATCGGTTACTTCTCAACGGCGCCGCCTTATGCTGACGAGCGCGGTCTCTCCACGAAATCCCCCTAACTATCCTTATTCTAACTTACAACTAAGAGGTGTTTGTTACCTTAGTAGCATACCGACCTAGGAAAGCGAGCCCACCTTCTCCCCTTCTAGAAGCCACCAGAATTCGGTGTACTGTTTCTCGGCATCGGTCCTGAGCATTGGCGGCGTACCCGTCGTAGATGAGCCGCTTGTCCTTCGCACTGCGGTGGCGGTGGTATATTACCGGGGTACCATCCCTGCTTTGCATTAACCCTTTAGCATCAATATAGAGAAATGCCTCTAGCGGGATAGAGCCCGATAGAAGCGTGCTCTCGTGGTACATTTCATTGGTGTAATAAGCCCCAAAGATCAGGCTATTATCGTTGTTCATTGCTCGTGCAACGTGTCTTCGGATCACCTTAATCAGGAAATTGTCAATCCTATTCAGATTAGCCCCATCGTAAAGTACTTTGTTGGGATAGTATTTTTTGCACTCAGATTCTGGTGTTCTGTACAAGCCGAGACAGGTCCTAAGTGTCTTTCAGACACCCGAATCTGGCCTGATTAGGGCCACGTAGCATATGACCTTCACCCCGGAGACAAGTTGACTGCTGTGAAGTAGCCTTCTTGGCCCCAGCAAGACAAGCATCTATATGTTTGTCAAAATACAAATACTTATCGAGCCAGATACCAAGGTATCTCACTACGCTTCTCACTGCTAATGGCAGTCCGTGCTGTCCAATGATGACCAAATTTCGACAGTTATATCTGGTATCCCTAGAAGCCCATCTCAATGGAGTTCTAAGCAATATTATTTCCGACTTTTGAAAATTGATTTTCAATTTCCAATCGTCGCAATACGCCTTAATATGATCGAAGTCACATTGAAAAAGGGTGTTAATGACTTCGATTTTTGGACCTGACCTATACGCCACTAAATCGTCTGCCTACGCTATGGAATGGTTGAGGGAACCTACTAGATCACTTGTGTAAATGTTAAACAGTATCGGAGAAATCACAGCCCCCTGTTGTAAGCCGTTTTTAATGTCAAATTCTTTGCTCGAAATAACATTGTTACATTTAACAACGAACTTCTTTCCCATAAGCATGTCGTAAATCATATAAAGCAAGGGTTTCGGCATGCCCATCCTGGTCAACTTATAGAAAAGCCCCTCTAGCCATATGGTGTCGAAGGCCTTCTCAAAGTCAACGAGACAGGCACCCGTACACTGGTTCTTGCCTTTATTCCATTGTATGTCGGAGACCAGCTTTGACGCAGCATGAATAGTGTCATGCTTCGCCCTAAAACCAAAGTGATTTTCCAGAATTATATTATTTTCCTCAATCCACTTTAACAGCGTTCTATTAACCACTTTCTCGAATACCTTACTAATATTCGGAAGCAAACTAACTGACCGAAGATTAACAGGGTTAGTTCTAACTTTATCCCTTTTCGGGATTGGATGTACCACAGCTGTTTTCCAAAGCGTCGGATAATATGCATTATTCAGCGCATTGTTGAATAGCGTAGTAAATATATCCACTGCTTCCAAGGGCAGGTGTCTTAATACGAAGTTTGAAATACCGTCTACTCCAGACGACTTTTTGTTTTTCAGAGACTCAAAGATGCGCAGGAGTTCATCTTTTCACACGAACAAATGCGAGGACGCTCGTTCATCGGCGATGATGACGTTTGCCGCGGTTTCTTCATTGAATACGGTGAAACCGTGATTCTCGGATCGCCAATTTTGAAGTTCGTTGCGCAGATAATAGTGACTTACGTAGGCCCTATTGTCAATGTTGTGATTACAGTGAACTGGATTGTTCACCGTATACACGGCTTCGAAAAAAGCTCCCAGCAAATCCACTTTCTCCTGTGGGTCTTCGACCACGAAAAGACCGTCGCCTGAGTCGGCACTCTCTGGACTTATGCCAACGCTCAGTAGTGTCTGTCTGTTTTCTGTTGTTTGTGGAATTCGGACACACTGAATGTCATTGTGATCTTTCCTCCTGAACAATTTATTTATCTGTGGGAATATATTCGGACTACTGGATTTTATAGCCCCAGTACAGACTTACAGACTTACTGTAATTTTCTTTAATTAATTGTTTTAGGTTTTTGATCAGTGACTTTAGTGTTCTTATTTCCGGGTCGTTTCTGTCAGTAAACTGTCTGTACAGCTGCTTAAGCCTCGAGAGCAGTCTACTTTTGTGTGCGTATAATGCGTTGATTATTGAAGTTCTGTACTTTTCGATCTGGCTTTCGTCGGAGTATTCTATCAGAGAGATAGTCTGCTACATAGCTCGTTGGACGACGTCTTGCATCGATCGATCGATTTCTTCGTTTGTTAAGTTTCTGTTAGTCGGGGGATCAATTCCACTCAAACGTTAATTACGCTGTAAGATTCTGGAGAAGCACGACCACCGTACTCTACGGTAGTCGTATGAGTACGCTTGATCATACTGCTTCAGCTGCGTTTGCTCATTGGGGATTCGTATTGTGGCGGCAAGTCCGTAGTGATCACCATCGTACTCGAACGCTCGCAAACAGTTCCTTGTGTTTCGATCCGTGTTAGTCAGTTCTAGTCTACTGTCTGTTAATGCCAAGTCCAGGAAAGAACCGGCTGACGGGAAGGATGAGATATTCGTCGCGTACAGTTAAAGTCTATACTCAATCATATTTTGACCCCACCAGTAATATAACTTTTTGCACTTGGTGTTTGGCGGATTATTTACCCATACCGCATGTCTAGCGTTAAGATTTCCGGCTGAAGGCAACGAAAAAGTATTTCGAGCTCAGTTATAAATTGAATGAGATTAGGTACTTTAGGTGCATAAAGCGACACCACTTACAATCGCCTTCGACTATGAAGAGGAATGCATACGATACAGGCTTCCAACACCCGGAACCTCATTAAATCCCCGCTATATATGACCCTATGGCGCATGCCTTTTCGTACTAAGTTACCGACCCCACTCCCTCGTGAGGAATGTGGCCGGTCTCTTCTATATATATTATAGCCACTGTAGCTAAATTTGTGATTCTGGTTGAGCTTAGTTTCGCTAACCAAAAGCACATCTGGGCATTCATTTAACAACAGATTTTGAAGGTAGGCCCCTCTCTCGATCCTGATTAGTGAGTTAAACTTTAACGCAAGGATCTTTCAGATTAACCTTTCTGCTCTTTCGGTAACAGTGTGCATTTATCGGTCCTTCTGTCCCATATAGTCCCAGTAGCACAAATTACAATACTGGACAAAAGCCTCAACAATTTTATTGATGTAAAGTAATTGTTATGTATAGTAACAAACTTTTACAAAAGTTTATATTAAAAAAAGTGAGAGCTTACCTTTAATCTTTTTTTTGGAAGTAAGTCTGCCGAGTGCAAAAGTTCAATAACCTTTCTACCACCAAAAACCGAGATCCTTATATGGTTATAAGGTCTTATCCATTATTCCAATTGCTAAAACTAAGAGCCCAATTCTTAAATCCAGATCTTATTGGTTTGCCTCTAATGAACTGCTTAGCATAGTGCTTGCCGTAATAGGGTATCATACTCTCATCGATAGAAAGACACTCATCCAATCCTCCATGTTTTCTAAATGAATGATTTAGAGAATCTATCAAAGGTCTTAATCTATGCAAACGATCGTTATTCACTTCGGTGTTGTCATTTAAGTGAACGTTTTTCAAAATGCACTTAGATCTATTCAGACGCATTGAGTCAGAAAATAATTTGGGTACATCTTTTTTGTCGGAGCAAAAATCGCCGGATGACTAGTGGCTTGTTGGAATTGGATCAAATTTTGTTTCAATACAATATTCCGGTTGTAATTGAAATTTTATGAATGTCCATAAATTTGAAAGATTTTTTTGAAAGAGGTTCATCATCAAAGAGTTTGAATTTCCCCAAAAGTTCTGAGATTTGCTGGTTCCAAATGGTTAACATTACCTTCACGCTCATCATCGCTATTATCTAAATCCTTATCTGATACGCAACCATCGATGGGAGGAACAACATAAACATTTATTTCAGAAAGCTGCTCTCAAGCTTCCAATTCTTCAAAAAATTTCGAAACAGTTAACCCCCGAAATACACAGAATAGTACACTCTTTTCAGAAATGAAAAGATGCCTGATGCCTCATATGTCACAACAAGCTCACAAGAGAGTGGTGAGTCACAATTTGTGACGTTTTCGTATTCTAGCAAAAACCTCACAAGTTGTGAGCATCACAACAACTGTCAAAATTGTGATGTCCGGTTGAACAGCTCACAAGCCGGTCACAATAAAATAAATAAAACTAAAGGATAGCATAATGGAGGACGAATTTTTAATTTTGCTGCTTGTGAATGAAATTAACAAAAAAGAGGAAAGGTAAACAAATATATTTATTTTTTATTGGGCAATATTACAACGTAGGAGAATTCTACGAAATTTGCGGGAAACAAATGATCCTTTCTCATTAAGTGATAGCTGCTACAATTTTTCCGTGTTTCGAGAACATTGTGCAGAGATATTCTACAATAGAAGAGCTGCATATTAACGATGACCAAGCAAGTAGTTTGCCCTTTCATATTCGAGTAATTTCATTGCTAAAAATCCATTATATGTATGTACATGTAATATCTATACCTTTCCTTACAACAGTTCCTTTCAGTTTTGGATTTTCTCGGGAATGGCTCCTATTGAAGATGCATAGGAAATAACTCTACCATTGCATTAAGCCAACCTTCGGTTTCTCGATGTGTGCAATACATTTGTATGCACAATGCACAATATGCACAAATAATGGTTATAAAGGGTTTTCCAATAAGGACTTGACAACTTTGAATTTAATTTGTGAACGCACTCTTTCACTAATCATCAACCCGTTACTGTCAATTTATTCAGTAAACTCAACATTTTCATCATGATAAAGTACACTAACAAGCAACGTCTGCAAATTATGAAAATTTTCGACAGATATTCGGAGTCGGTGACTGCAACTTAAAGAGCGTTAACTCCAATTTTTGGTCGTAATTCTCGCCCTAGTAGACAGACAATAACAAGTTTAGTGCAAAAATTTAAGTCTACATATTCGTTGCGTGATGTTGCCGTATTAGTGAGACAACGGGTTTGTCAAAGTGTTGAAAATATCGCTGCCGTTCAGACCTCCGTAGCAAACGATCCAAATCAGTTAATTCCACGGCGTTCTCAAGAATTGGGCATCGCTCAGACCACATTATGGCGTATTTTGCGTAATGATCTTGGTTTACACCCATACAAGATCAAGCTGAATCAAGAATTGAAGCCGATGGACAATCTGAAGCGACGTACGTTCTCCGATTGTGTTCTGGAGAAGATGATGAATTTCATGGCAAAATCATCTTCAGTGACGAAGCTCATTTTTGGCTCAATGGGTTCGTCAATAAGCAAAATATGCGTTATTTGTCGGGTGAAAACACACATGTGCTTCATAAATCACCAATTCATCCACAAAAAATAACTGTTTGGTGCGGTTTGCATGTCGGCGGCATTATTGGGCCATATTTTTTCGTCGACGATAATGATCGTCACGTTACTGTGAATGGTCAGCGTTATCGCGCCATGATCACCGATTATTTTTGACCCGAATTGGAAGATATGGACTTCGACGATGGGTGGTTTCAACAGGATGGTGCCACAAGCCACACAGCACACGCTACAATCGATTTATTGAAGAGTAAGTATGGTGAGCGTGTTATCTCAAGACATGGGCCAGTCGATTGGCCGTCTCGTTCGTGCGATTTAACGCCGATTGACTATTTGCTGTGAGGCTACGTTAAGTTATTGGTTTATGCCAACACGCCGACGACGTTGAAAGAGCTCAGAGCCAACATTGAACGCAAAATAGCGGCCGTTTCGGCCGAAATGTGTAGCCTAGTCGTTGAAAATTGGGTCCAACGAATCTGCCCGCGGTGGCCATATAAACGAAGTCGAGTTCCATTCATAAAAGTTTTGATTGTGCTTCAAGCCAATAATAAAGTTTTTGAAATACCTCAAATGGTTTGCCTTTTATTTAAGAAAAAAGTTGTCAAGTCGTTATTAGAAAATCTATATAAATGAGTGAAGATTCATCAAGTTTGTCTAGTGTAGACAAGCTTGAAATACGAAAAATATTCTTCAGTTGTGATCCAAAAAAGAAACGCAGGACAGTTAACTTAAGTTTTATGTGCAAAAAACCAATTTACTTAGAGTGTGCGAGCAAAATTTTGTTGAGGTTTTTTTTTATGTGCGAATTTTTATTTTTATTTTATTCTTTGTTTTCTTAGCTTATAAGAATAAATTTGTTCATAAGTTTGTTCATTTTTTTGCGCTAAAAAAAAAAATACAAAATGTTACTTTAACTTATGTTATTTTAGTCTTTAAATTAATGCTTAAAGGTATTAACAACAGTATTATTGATTTGTTTTTTTATTTAATTCCGGAAATTACGAAATAGAGGTAAAAATCTGTAGGGGTCTCCAGAACCGCGTGTAGTAGGTGGCAGGTGGTTAAAAGGATGCTATATAGGACCCTTTTTAGCATCTTGTTGTCAAATTATGTCGAATTTTTTCGGTCTAGGTTTTTCAGTTAGCAGAACTTATATCAGAGCTTAGTTCGATCATATTGTTAGGGTGTTAAGTGCTTACAGTTATGGAAAGATCCCATAAGTTTTGTTGTAAGTAGTGTGTCTGAATAACCATTTTAGTTATTTATTTTTTTAGGGCAAAAACAAGAGCGGAAATTAGAGTCATTTGAATATGTTGACCGGGTTTGGGCAAAGCTTTGTACAATTTGGTAAGGACAGGCCATTATTTTGGGTTCGGATATAATGGTTTTTATGGAGTGTCGTATACAATATCCTGTCAATGTTTTTATATCACCGCAGAGTTTTTTCGGTGAAGGGTTAAGGTTTATGTTTGCGGTGAATATATTATGTAGTTCGAAGCACCTTTTCTTCTCACCTTTGACATTTCTGCGGAAAAAAGTATTAGGTGTGCGATAAAGAATGAGATTTGATTCTGATGTGTATCTTTCAAAGGGAAGTAGCTATATGAACTGCGTATCGGATAGATTAAGTGATGAAAGTTGATTCTTTGTTTAGTTTTATTTTTTTGAATTTAGGTAGGAAATATTTTGATTTGTGTCCTTTGTCTTTTGAAATAGCAATGATAATCGGGAAGTTATTGAAGTGATGACCATATAGATTGGGAACAGTTTCCCAAATGTGTAAGGAGTTGAAAAAAGCGAAGGATCTATTTGCATGAATGTTCTGTGGGTCGAAAAATGCGTTGTCGTTATTTAAAATTGATAAATTTGAGGAAGTTAAGAAGTGCTCTACGATGCTAATGATTGGAAATTCCAAAGGGGGCTTTAAGATTTGATATTGCCGACTAGTAATGTATATACATCATCATCTTTTAACGCCATACACTTTTCCAGCAGTGCTGCAGCTTTTTAACCCCTCCGTTGGCTGCAAAATACTCTTCCGTGACGGTGATGACTTCCTTGAGAACAAAACAAAATGAAGTTGCAGGAAGCCAAATCTGTAGAACACGGAGGATGGGCGATCAATTTGGCTGTGGCGACTGCGGAGGTGTGATCCGCTGCGTAATCTTGGTGAAAGAGCACTAACTGTGATTGTTTTTCCTTTCTAAAAATTAGTCAACGTGGATCACACCTAGCGCGTTGCAAAAAACGGTGGCCATCACCTCTCCGGCCGAAGGCACGGTGTTCACCTTCCTTAGAGCACGTTCACCGAATAAAACCCATTGTTTCGATTATTCTTTGGTCTCTGGTGCGTACCAATGGATCCATGTCTTATCGACGTTCACGAAATGACGCAGAAACTCCTGCGGACTTCGATTATACAGGTCCAAGCAAGTCTTTGAATTGGTCTCACTATTGCGCGGACAGCTTTCTCAGGCCCAAAATCTCATACAGGGTATGGCCAACGTGTTTAATTGCGATGCGTGCTACTATATCTCAGCCAACTCACGAATTTTCACTCGGCGGTCCGCCAATACGAGATCATAAATTTTGTGTGTGGTTTCCTCACTGGTAGCCGTTTTTGGGCCACCTGTGCGCGGTACATCAAAAACCGGCGTGCGGCCACGGCCAAATTCTGCCAACTAATGGTAAGGTGAATGTGTCCCATACACACCATCAAGAATAGGCTTGATTTTCTCTTAAATTTTGCCTATGGGATTACGCAACGATACTGCTCTATTTGAAATGGGTTTGCGTCGGATTGCCACCAAATTTTGACAAGCGAGCTAAAAGATGTTATACTAAATGATGGTACACTTATTTCGGCTCAGTAGCGCCACCTATCTTCTAGTTCGGGTACTCATCAAAGAGCCCTCGTAGGTGATTTTATATTTTGGATGATGCTCTCATGTTGGTTGGGTGGAATATACACACTGATTATTGTCATTCTAATTTTGAGATGTACTTCTACTGCTACTGCTAATATTTGAGAGTTAATATCAGTGGTGAACCAGCAACCCTGCATAATAATTGTTTGGCATAATAATTTAAATCGGAGTGGAAATAGTGAGTATGTATTCATTCGGCGGATTTACGGTAGCGGGACTTTCAATATGTGTTTCTTGTAAGACAATAATTGAAAGTTTATTCTCTCGAATGAGTAATTGGAGTTCATGCAGTTTGTTAAAGTACCCATACAAGTTTCCTTGTAGAACTTTCAAGATGAATGCGATTAGAGGTTTTAATTTCTGTGGGCTATATTTGGGATTTTGATGCTGACAATTAAAGTTAACAATGTTTCGTTGATTATTGTTTTCGCTCTGTTAATCTGATACCGAAGCAACCGCGCTAACTAGAGAGCGTGAATTATTCGACAATCTGAAAGCAGAGCCTGAATGTGGTTTGTTATTGTTGTCCGTGGGTTCAGAGGACTTCAAGAGTGAGGTGATAATTGGGTGTTGGTTATGCATTTAAAGGGATTGATCGTTGGCGAGAGTTGGTTGCTCTTCTACAGCAGTGTGGTTTTTCCATTTCTTTTGTTTTGCTGTGAATATGTTAGTTTTCTTCTTTTTTTTTTTGACTAAAAATATATCGGGTTGGTATTGTAAGAAGTAAGGAGCTTTTTCTCTATTTTGTTCCTTGGAGGCGGATTAGGTAATCGGGAAGTCCCATCCCCCTGGATTCCGCCATCTAGAGTTTGTGAAAACTGTTGACTGTTCTTTTTTTACTGTATAAATTCATCTGGCTCGGCTAAGGAATAAAATGTCTTTATTTTAAATGTATCTGGGGTATTCGAAGTTACCACCTTGATAAACAAAAAAACGGAATAACCACCGTGTGGCGCTCCCATTGTTCCGATTTGAGGTCTGCGGTTTTTTTTTTTTTTGTTAAGTTGGTACATCTGTTGTTGATATTTCCTCTAAATCTTAGAGTAATAGCTTGACATTTGCAAAAGTTACGTAGCTAAGAGTACATCTATCTCTGTGTGTGTTGGCGATTTTTTACAATTTTAGAAATGGATTTAAATTTTGCCACCACGAACTTATATTAAATTTTGCGTAAAAAACGGATTTAATAGTGCGCGAACGTTGGAAATGTTGGAAAAGTGTTTCGGCAACGATTCTCTTACAAACGGTCGCTTACCAGTGGTACGAGCGGTTCAAAAGTGGTTGTGAGTGGGTTTCCGTAGTGTAGCAGCAAAGTGGGTGCCAAAAGACCTCAATTTCATGCAAAAACGAAACCGTGTTTACGTCGCAAAAGAGATGATTCGCGAGGCTGAATCCGATTCCACATTCATCAAAACAATCATTACTGCAGACGAGACGTGGGTTTACGAGTACGATACGCAATCCAGACACCAGGCAAGTGAATGGCGTTCACTAAATGAGTCGAGTCCAAAAAAACCACGTCGTTTTCAGTCAAAAAAGTAGGCAATGCTCACGGTTTAAATGGATTACATCGGTGTAGTGCATCATGAATTTTTGCCAGAAGGCCAGACAGTAAACAATGAGTATTATTTTGGCATTATAAGACGTTTGCGTGAAGCAATTCGCCGAAAAAGACTAGAATTGTGGGCAGAAAACTCATGGATTTTGCACCATGATAACGCATCGTCGCACAGTGCCATCAATATTTGTAACTTTTTGACGAAAAATGCAAAAATGGGGTGAAAAGTAACCTCCTTGGCTGCCAGAATGCGCTGCTACTGCAAAAAAGGTTATTGAAGGTGCCTTGAAATCCTTTCATATTTAGGCAGTCATGCCAAATTTCAGTGTGATACTGTCTTTAGTTTTGTTTTGACAGCTGATTGTTGTTGACGTGTTTGGCATCATGTTGCGTATGGACAAACACGATTTTCGTTCTCTCATAAAACATTATTTTTGAGACTTAAAACGAGACGAAATAAACGAAAGAAAAGTTGGATAAATATTATGGGGCTAATGCTCCGTCAGATTACACCATCAAATAATGATTTCGAGAGTTTCGTGGTGGCCGCAACTCCAACTACCGATTAAGTCCGCAGCGGCAGGCTGGAAAATATCAAAAAAATACATGAAATGGTGTTGGCTGAAGGTGCGCGAGCTAACAGATACCACAAAGATTAGTAGTGAGCGCACATGCCATATTTTGGGTAATACTCTGCATATGAAAAAGTTATCATGCCGCTGGGTGCCACTCGTAATCACTCCTGACCAAAAACACGAACGCGAAAGCACTTCGAAAGAGTGTTTGGACTTGCTGATGCGGAATCGGTCGGACTTTTGGCGTCGATTGGTAACTGTCGATGAAACTTGGACCCACTATTACACACGAAAGAACAGAATAAGAGTCCGGCAATGGACTGAAGCTGGAACGAGTGCTCCGAAGCGGCCGTGGGAGGTTTGGTGGGTCGGTTTTCTAGGATTGTCATGGCATACTCTTCGTGGCAAACCTCGAAAAAGGAAAAACCATCAAAAGCGAGTATTGCTTTGCATTATTGGAGCGATTAAAGGCCGAAATCGCTGCAAAATGGCCTCACATTTTGTTTTTGCAAGACAATGCACCGGCGCGCAAGAGCATTGCAACCACGGCCAAAATCAATTGCTGCCGCATCCACCGTATTCGGCCGATTTGGCTCCCTCCCTCTCTTCCCAAACCTCAAAAGATGGCTCATCAAAAAAAAAAATTCAGCTCACGGCGGAGTATTTTGCAGACCTTCCGGAAAATTACTTTTCGGAAATGTTTAAGAAGTTGAAAAATCGCTGGAATAAGAGTGTCAAACTAAAAGGAAACTATATTGAATAAAATAAAAAAAAAAAAATTTCAAAAAGAAAATTTTTCAATCCCATCACTATCGCATTCTCAGCACCCCATCCAACAGCCACTTAATTCACCTGATTTGGCTACCTGTGACTTCTTTCTGTTCAATCGAGATAAAAAAATCACTACGGGAACGCGTTTCAGCAGCCGAGAGGAAGTAATGGAAAAATCGCAGGAAGCACTAATGGACGAATATAAAAAATGTTTCGAGGATTGGATCAAGCGCTGGCAGAAGTGTGTTCCAGTCGATGGGGATTACTTTGAAAAGGACAGTATAGATTTAGATGAATAAACTTGTATATTTAATTTTCTGAATAAATTCCGGGAACTTTTTGAGGTATGTCATTCTTGGGCTTTGTTTCTCGATTGGTCTTATTGCTTTCAGTATGAAGTCGGCAAGGTTTTACAACTGGGCTTTTCAAAGTTTTTTCTTATAAATAACACGGGCTCAAGAGATTATTAGTACCCTTAAAATGTTTGCACACAGCGCGAGGGAAGCAACTTAAGGGGGAACTAGTAGAGGTACCGATGTACATTTATCTTAAATGTTTGTAAGTTGTAATGACAAGGAGATAGCGGACCCGGCCGGCCATTTCATCACGATATCACGATTTTTCAGAGTAAATTCGAAAGTACGATTGAGCACATTGACTGATGAGCATTCATAGCGAGACGAGTGTAAATACTACCGGCAATTTTGGTTGAGCACTGGCGGGTTAAATAGCGATAGAACAAGGTGAGACAAGAAACGTCGCACCAGTGTTCAGGCTGTGTAATATTGGCGTCACCTATGACATCACACGGTTGGGAACATTGTCTAGCAGACAAGCCTTGGTGCATCTCAGTAAATGTGGTTATTGTGGATAAAGGCCTTATACATATATTGAGGACAAATCAGAGGGGTCAAGTATTTCTTACATTGCTCGAGGGGGCGAATTTTTCGGTTTCAAAGTGCTATTCATGGACAATGAAAGCAGCATTTTGTTTTGGAAGCAATAAATTCCACTTTGTTGTTTGCTCCCCAATTGTTGATGTTGTTTATATCGAAATTTAATAAGCTTAGCACACGCTAGAATCCCTCTTCTACAGCCAAAGAGCAGGGACACGATTCAGGGAACAAATTTGAAAAGCAGAGAGTACTGTCATCAGCAAAGAAATATATTGGATTAGAAGTAGCAGAGTGTCGGAGACATAACGGAGCCCTGGGGCACACCTGCAATAGAAAACAATATTGAACGTTCCGAAAGGTAAATTCTAATCCATTGAAGAAGGGAATCATCGATCCTAAAATCACGTCTTTCGACTAAAGAGCCTGGTGCCAAGCTCTGTCAAGTGCCGTTAGATATATCAAATTCAACTTTCTTGTTTCGGCAGATTGGTTTATGCTTTGCTACCACTTTTCGGTGAAGCAAGCTATCATATGACTTGTGGCTACGAAAACCGTACTGCCGGTCATTGAGAAGTTTTCATGTTTCGAGATATTTAATGGGCTGACGGTTTATCAGCGATTCCATGATCTTGGAAAAGAAAGGGCGTAAGACTAATGGGTCAGTAGGAGAAGAAAGAAGAGTCCTACAGAGTGATTATGCCTTTTACGCGTTAACCTTCTTTTTTCCGAGGAAGGGTAAATACGAGGTGTGTTCAAAAGTAACGAGAAATTTTATATTTCGAGGGTTGTATTAGTTGGATTCGCGCGATTTTTCGTAATTATGTTGGTTAACATGTCTCAAATTCATCTGTAAACTGGTAGCCATACTGTCATGATGCCCCAACCACCTCCATATTCACCTGATATGGCCTCAGGTGACTTTTTCTTTTTTTTCCAAAAATTAAAAAATCCTTAAAGAACCAACGGTTTCCAAGCATAGATGAGATTAAAAACGCATCACTAAAAGAACTAAATGCCATCCCAAAGATCGAGTTCTAGAAGCGTTCTAGAAGGGACTGGAAGACGCGCTGGCATAAGTGTATAATATCTAATTGGGACTACTTTGAAGGCGATGACATTCCGCGTAAAAAAAAATGACAATCCGCGTGACTTTTTGAAGATACCTCGTGTACTATCTGATCTGGCCGCAAAGTGTGCAGCAAGCAGATTGACCTTGTCTAAGGAGCTGACAGATGGGATTTCATTGTAAGCGAGCGTTGGGCGTTGAACGAATTTCCAACAATTCTTACTACCTATGGGACATTTTAGTATTTTTTGCCTCAACTTTGGTCGATTCGTCTAAACTTTTTCCCATTTTCCTCTGACGCGTTTGTTTTGTAGGACCGAAAAAAATATTTCTGTAATCCTGAAAGTCTATTTTGTTTTCATCCGAAGTTTGTGATCATACTAGCAGCAGCCGCCATGCCGTTAAAATTCTTAAAGAAGCTGTTAAATACGCTCCAATTGGCTATTATTACGCTATAATATGACACAAGAAATTAAAAACAAGTCCAATGCAGTCCTCTATTTCTTCCAGAATAGTTTCCATCTTATTAGCATGTGTTTGTGTTTGAAATTTGATTAATTCTGGTTGCCTTAGCAAAGCCTTGCTCTCTAGGTGTTAATATTAAGAAGTCGTGAAGTTTAGCATGCCCCAATATGCGACAACAGAATACCCATTTCTTCAAATATAAATGTGGATTCTCCTTTATTCGTTTTCAAAGTTATTTAACCGACTTAATACCAGCTTACTATAGTCCCTCGAAACGAGGTGCTGCGGTCAGAGTAAGTGCCAAGGCCCTGCCTCAAAGAAAAAAACAAAGAGTTATAGTTGAAATTCCGTGTAATGCTTTTCGTAAGTCAGTGTCCAAAATTATTTTCTCACCCACTAATGTGGCCTCATTTTCACTGTATGTGTCGAATGAAAGCCCTCTTCTTGGCGAGAATATCCTAAATTTACTTAAAAAAAATTTTTTTGCTGATGCAAGCTCATACTTTGCTGAACGTGTCAATAATCAATTTTCCAATAAAATACTTGAAAAGGACTTTTCTTTTTAAACAAAACAAATCGATGGTGACTTAAAAGCATAGTTTCTGCTTAGAAATTTGCATTCAACAATTGTTACCGCTGAATGAATTTCAATTTGACTATTGCATGGAAATTGTATTGATTAAATTGAATTGAATTAGAAATTGTTCTCAAGTGACGTATGTTCAATTTCACTCAACTCTTTATCCAGTTAACACGTACTGTGCCTTTTATAACATATCCACTTGAACTGCGCCTTTTCAAAATATACCGCCTTAATCTCATGTCACCGGTTATAAGATTAATGTACACCATCCATAAACGGAACTTATCACGATACACATCTCATGTTGTGCAAATAAAAGATCTGCCACTAGACATCTGTTACACTCACACTTAGCTCGGCACAACTCAACCTCAACTACACCCTGGATCTTCAACCCACATCTCTGATAAAAATTAACCCCTAAAAATGAGCTTGCTTCTGAGAATTAATTTATCGCCGATCATTAGTCTTGCAACTTCAGACTATGTTACATACAGACTACCCGACTACCGACTACGGTCGACTTGCCTCCGACTTGCTTCAAATTCTCATCGTAGATCCTTGACACTGACAGATAGGTAAAAGAATGAAATTGATATTTACTCATATCTCTTCTATTTCCTTGATGTGTGGTGTATGTATAGGCTACCACCATCACTGCCGTCGCGTCGTACCACCCTTATCCATCAGGCAGGACTTGAACGAACAAAAATGTGTTCGATGTCAATATGAGAAATGTCCCTCAATTCACTACATATCCTCGTACGCAATTCTCTGAGCTAGGATTGAAAAGTTCTACTTCCGCTTGTATTGGGTCCGTCAAATGGGCTTAACCCTTTTCATTTGAGGGCTCTTAATATACGAATAACTCCAACCACCCCTAACAACACACATTAGAAATAAAAAAATGAAAAATGTGAAAAATTGTTATAGGTGCCGGGTGGATTACATGAGAGTATGAACCCGTTCAACTTATTCAACTCTTTCGGGTGTTTCTTTGCGATATTAGCGATAGATTTTGTCGGTTACTCGGTTGGTTGAAGTTCAGTATGCGGACTGATTTGCAACATCGGGTGGAATTTTTAAATTTTTGTTTGTGCTTTTTGGCGACTTCTGTGTGAGTGACATTACTGGAGGTTGGTTCTGGAGAAGATCTATTCTATATCAACAGCCATGTGTGAGGTAACTGCTGTTGTACGAGTATTTCGAATTCGATTTCGATAGCTAGACAGTGATAAAGGGCGACATGAAAAGGGTTTATTTGCCGCTGCTACAGTTAAGCAGCTGTTAAATTGTGTTCAATTCATGGATCATTTGGAAAGGGTGTATCTAAGAGTTGACATTTCCCAACGAGACATACTTTTCCCGAGACAGAAAAGGCCACTTGCTGTAAAACATATACACCGACGAACTTAACCTCGACTCGATTAAATTCTAGAAACGATAATCTACCCAATCTGCCCAAACTACACTCAGATCAATCGATATTTGATAGGTCGTTATTTTTTTCTTTCCATAATTTGACGTGCACGCATGGATGAAGGTCAACAACTGCAGCTCTTAGAAGCAATTCCCGTAGCACGCCCAACATTAATATCAACTAACGCTGTGCGCCTTTTTTTTTTTCATAACCGCCCACTCTAAGTGTGGTCATATTTTATCCCCCCTTTAACGTGTAACCCCAGCTGAGCAGTTAGCTGGTTGTGAATACCTCTCTTATACAAGTGATGGCTTTAGCTAAGCGCAAAATAAAAACCAACCCAAAAGAAGAAGAGAAGTTAGGATAGGGGGATGAGGATAAAAAGAATTACACAATCCAGGCCAGAACCATCCCACGGAAATCAGTGGCACGCAAAATGACTGTTAATCATTCGGTGTAGGATTCGAGAAGGATTCAAGTCGAAGCATTCAAGTTGGATAAGAGTTGGGTTCGAGAGGCCATTCACGACAGTATCCGTATTCCATTTCATGGTTCCCCATTGACGAAGACTACTCGTATCACCTCGTCCTCTCGTCTTACGACGATGGGCCACAGCTCTGGGTATGGAGTTTTTCCTTCTAACCTTAGCAATAAGCCACACCGATTACGATTTCGATTGGTGGTAGAGTGAGTGAAAAGTGATTGAATTTTTTTTTTTTTTCGATTTATTTTTATTTTGAAAATTATGTGGCCTTAATTTTCTAGAGTTTTTTTTTTCGGAGGGAATTGATGATTGTGAAGGAAAAATTCATTCGGAGTCCAATGTGCGCTACAACAGTCATTAATGTGTTGCAATTTAATGGCCGTTGGATGAAGTCCTCTCAAGGTTGGCGATAAGTAATTACATTTTTCAAGGTTAGGCACGAAGTCTTTGATAACGCGAACTTAATTAGAAAAGTTTACTACAGATTAAGAGAGTCTGTTAATTTTATATTTTTTGTTTAATGCCCGGTTAATGATTGTCGGGACATCTGTTTTGAGAGGTCATATGCAAGTTGTCATTCCTTTATTGTATTTTGTATTTATAAATTTTTAATAAAGTTGTCCTGATTATGGCCTTGACGAGAGTGATTATTATTATTTATGTAGTTTCGGAAAGAGTATAACTTGTGGTCTGTACGAGTTAGGTTCTAAGTGTGTAGGCAATGATTTTAAGGGCCTCAGACTGATTCTGTGATAAAAATGTAACAGATGTTAATATCACTTCAGAGCTCTGAAGAAGGAGAAAGCTCATGCTTGACATTAGCGCCTTAATCTTTTAAGATAAATTCAACATCATTGTATATGGACAGATAATCCACTCAAGAAATTCAAGGTCTGTGTACGAATGATTGAGCTGTCTGCTTGATTTAAGACAGTGTTAATCTATGATCTGGGGGGGCCTCCATCTGCTGGTCAGTGAACATCTTCTATTCGCACCCAGAGGTACATTTTTTTGGATCAATGTTGGCTCGCTGTCCAACCGTTGTCCATTAACCAACCAGTGGTCCACCAACTCCAGACCTCGAAAAACAACCCATATAGGTGGTGCGGGCAGTTTGGTCCTCAGAGGAGAACGTGGAAAATCGGTCGTTGAAGCACTAAGGACGGTTAGGAAATTCACTATGAACCAAGAGACCAAGATGCCACAGAAGGTACATCGGGAATACTATTGTCAGACGCGTTGGGTAACAGGAAGGCAATGGGCAGCATCAGGTAAGTCGTCTGAAAGTGGGAATGACAACGCAATACTATGATGGTTAATGGGGGAGAAGATTCTAGGAGTTTACCCTCCAACAAAAGCTAGCAACATAAAGGGTTGAGAATACCACATGCCACAACGGATGTGGATACAACTACAACATCACATACCACAATTGATGTAGATGCAGTTGGCTAAGGAGGTAACATATAGCAATGCTATCAATGGAGAAGAGATGATGATCACTTTCGTCATTACATCCCAACTAGGTAGTCACAGAGAAGCAAGGCGGATGGTCAACATAATGAAATACATTTAAACGACGTATCAACTGTAAGAAACAGGTTCGATGGTAGAAGGACGACCACCACTTTATAATCTAGCACCCCGCTGATGGATCACCGACACAGCAGCAGAGGCATATAGGTGAACGGCTAAGAAATAAGACAGCATCCAACGAGGGAATAAATTAACAGACAACACCAAACAACAGCAAGAAACAACAACATAATAATCGATATCACCTAATGGTAAAATTATAAGCCAACCGAAGCCAGAAGGTAGAAAATCCCAGACACAAAAGACACATACAAAAAAAGGTAAGGAATGTCACGCTATTGATCAGTCCATTCCTCCAAATCTGAACGCCAATCCACCTTAATAGTTGGCGGCCCACGGGAAAAAATGCATAAGACCAATACAATACAACGAAATCGATTTTTCTTGTACACAGGACTGCCTTCGGCCAGAATCTGAGCCAAGAAAGGAGCTTAGTCGGGCCTTCACGGACGACTCCAAAACCAATAAAGGATGTGGCGCTGGGGTCTTTCTGGAGGACGACAACGTTAGATTTCACTTCATATTAGGAAAGCTTCGAACTTTATATATTGCGGAGAACAGTTGAAGTGGGCGAAGCATTTTTATCTGCAGCGACACCCAGCCTGCGCTTAGAGACTTGCTGAACCCTCTTATGACCTCCAAAATAGTTCGAGAATGCAAGAGATCATTGAATCACTGATCACAGTCGGAAGACTAAATTTAGTAACCCTTGTCCCTTGGTCCCTGGTCACAATAAGATCACGGTAAATGAAATCGCCGATGAACTTGCCAGGCATGATTCGGAGTAGAGTTTTTCAGTACCCTAACCTACGTTAGGTCTGCCTGCGTCCTCGGTTAAGGCTTTCATAGACAGTTTGATATCATACGAGCACAACTATAGATGGCACAACTCCGCGGGTTAAAGGCTGACCGAACATCTCTAGGAATTCAGCAGCCTTTCTGCTATCTCTTGACAGGAGACAGGTTACATACTGGCATCTTGCCAGGAAACTTTTGTAAAGCACTTAAATGTGCGGGATATAAGTGACGCAACATCCTGCGATGCTTGCTGTGAAAATGAAATCGACACCGCGGAGCACTATCTCTGTAAATGTACAGTTTATGCTCGCTTCAGGCTGCGGGTACTCGGCGCAGCCCCCTTTAAAGCAATCCCCATCGACCGCAACACACTTATGGAAGCGCTTGGTCAAATCCTCGAAACATTTTTTATATTCAGTTTTCGGTATGTCCATTAGTGCTTCCTGCGATTTTTCCAATACTTCTTCTCGGCTGCTGAAACGCGTTCCCCGTAGTTGTTTTTTAAACTCGATTGAACAGAAAGAAGTCACAGGGAGTCAAACCAGGTGAATTTGTTGGCTGTTGGATGGTATTTGTTGAAAAAAAAAAAAATTCGAATAATGATGGCACTGTGCGACGATGCGTTATCATGGTGCAAAATACACGAGTTTTCTGCCCACAATTCTGGTCTCTTTCGGCGAATCGCTTCACACAAACGTCTCATAACGCCCAAATAATACTAATGTTTGCTGTTTGGCCTTCTGGCAAAAATTCGTGATGCACTACAACGTTGTAATCCAAGAAAACCGTGAGAATTCATTCATTCTGGATGATGTCTGGATTGCGTGTTGTACTCATAAACGCACTTCTTGTCTCCAGTTATGATCCTTTTGATGAATGTGAGATCTCTTTTGCATGTTCAAGTCCTCCGCTATCTCTCTGATGGTTAATTTGCGGTTGTTGACCAACTTTTCTTTTACTTCTTCAATGTGTCTTCGGTTTTCGATATCGATGGTTCGACATCTGCGTTCATCATCTTCGATTGACTCACGGCCACTTCTGAACCGCTCGTGCTACTGGTAAACGAACGTTTTCTTTAGAAAATCGTTGCCGAAACTCTTTCCAACAATGTTCGCACACCATTAAATCCGTTTTTTATGCAAAATGTAATACATTTCTAAAATTGTAAAATATCGCCAACACACACAGAGATAGATGTACTCTTGGCTAAGTAACTTTTGCAAATATCAAGCTATGACGCTAAGATTTAGAGGGATTGTCAGCAACAGATGTACCAACATAACAAAAAAAAAAAGAACTCAAAGCGGAGCAATTGAAGCGCAATTGGAACTTTTTGATCAAGAGCACACTAGACTAGTTCTTTTTCTGAGTGCTATGTTCTGACATTAAAAAAAAAAGATCGCTTTAAGCGAAAGGTTAAACAGTCTTAAGAAAGCGTACACCCTGAAAGGCTGTAGCAATTGAAGAGAAGTAGCTCGGCGGAAGTGACACTGAAACTGACCAAGATCTCGAAGCTGAAACTTTACACTCTTCTTCCGTTCCGGCCAAGAAGAGGAAATTTCTTGGTTGCCTGGATAAAGCCGGTTCTTCAACAATCAATAAATCGATGGATGAAAATCGTATGAAGCGGCCAAACCTATTAATAATAAACAAAACCAGAGTTGGTTGTACCAGCAAACGATGTTAGAAAAAGGCCAGCACCACAACCAAAAAAGATCGCAGTTTTGATCGACGGAAGTCAGTTAATGAAAGAAAAAACTTTGGCGGAGCCTTTCTCAGGCACAAGATCGTTCTGAAACTAGGAAAGGTTGCAATTTGAGTTGAGGAAATTTGGACGTCACGGAAAAACATACGCCAAGAAATCACTTAAACGTCGAAGGTATGTAGACCGCCGTAGCTATAAAAATGGCGTTATCGCCTCTGTGACTCTTCGAATTGAAGAGTGCAAATACTGTATCGATCAACTACGAGATCTGAATAAAGTAGAGAATGTTTGCATTCAAGCAGATAGCTGGATGCGCAAAACGAAATATTTACAGTGAAATGCTTCACACAAGAGCCATCTTCTGGAATCTGCTGATACTGAATGTCCAATACGCCGGACTCGACACTGAAAAGTGATATTTCACGCACCCATTCTACTATAGGATTTATCTGTTACAGATGGTGCCAGTGATAGTGAAGTTACTGGCTCCTTTATTTGAGCATATTTCATCCGCTTCAGTGACCTTCTTTTAACATTCTACAAGAGTTGGCGTTTTCTATTACTCGGATAACATAAGGCACTGGAGCATGATCTTTAGTTTTGGTGTCTTTTTAATAAGCTGGATTGTATTAATTGAATCTTTCATCCTCAGGAACTTGTTTTTTAACTTAAGGGTTAAAATTCAATTTCAAATGAGAAATTATTCCCCCTTTGACGAAACTATCTCCTTTACGTTCACCTTGCACTTTTTGTTGTCTTCGTTATTAAAGCCATCTCTAGGCCAAAACACTTGCTAATCTTCATGTCCCAATCAACGTAATTTGTTTCAAGATTTACATACAATCAACTCCAAGCCGACTTCTGCTAAATTTAAAGCTAAACCATGTTGATGTATCTATAGCCGTATCTCTATCTACATCCCTAGAAATAGTCAAAGTCACAGTCATAGTCTTCAACATGAAACAACAAGACCGCACAACCTATATACACAACCAGGCAAGAATGGATTTCATTTTGCGGTTCCTATTGCTATGCGCCGACTGCTTGTCAACCCCAAGAAATATGTTGTTGATAGTAATGCACCCCCGCAAAGGATTTAACTTTCAAGGGTATCCAAGGCTGTGCATCAGTATCTGTCCTAGAACTGTGTGCATTCATATCTGTGAGAGGGGATGCTATAACGAATCACCAGCCCCTCCTTCCTGCAGAATGGGAATTGAAATGGAAATGACTGCAACACTTTGTGTTGTCCTTTACTAAGTAGGGCAACCGCAAGTGAATGTTGTAAACTGAAGTCTCTGCTTATCTCAAGCTCTCTGTAAGTGAAACAATACACTGATTGTCTAGCTGCCTTCCAGGCTTTTTCTTCCTGTACCCTGCACACTACATATATTTGTATCTGGAGTGTGCTCATGAGTATGTCCTAGTATCGTCCTAGCTGTCTACTGCCTGACTGTTGAGTTGGCGTATTCTGTTTGTGGACAGTGGGCTGAGATGGGCCGAGGATAGGATACCTAGGCTTTAACCTTCTAAGGCTTAACAATGTTGTTTCCTTGTTTATGCTCGACTGCATATCTTAATGTTTTTTGCCACTATGGTGTATGAGTGTTTTTTTTCTCTCTTTGTCCCCCGCAATTGAAATAAGTAATGGAGAAGCTTTCCTTGTGGTAGTTGTAAAGGATTTTTTTTGTTCTCTGGTAAGCAACCGAAACATTTGTAATATTTTTGTATGCGTCGGTCGGAGTTGGCATCTAGAACACTGAATGATGTGAGAGGAATAAGACTTCGAATGGAGCTGGAAAATGTTTTCCTGCATTCTTGAGGCATAAGTCTTCTGGATGTCATGTAAGACTCATGTAAGATTTGTTTGCAACTTGTGTGCGACTACATATGTTAGAGGATGACTTGGGTTTTCATTTATTTAAGCAGAGGACATGTAAATTATTTTTTGAGGAATGTGCCGTGGGACAAGGAAGCTTTGACTTGCAGGCACTACATAGGGCCTTGAGGGCTATAAGCACAAAAGATTATATTTTTGTGCTCACAGATGTATGCCATTAGGAATATAAAACTCGTTTTAGAGTTAATTATTTGAATCCGTAGTGGCACATAAGGTTATTTATAGTGCATTTGTGTACGGCGCAGGCCTTTAAATAGTGATCTCTTCATATTATTCTAGAAATTCGTATATAGTATGCTTGTCCTTCCAAAGAAGAGGCATACCGTGTATGTACTTTCGTGTTAAGGGAATGTTATTGTACTTTTTACGGTATCCGTCTTTGATGTTTGTGACGCCAACTTTCGAAAAATTGTTCATTTGATGTTGGCCTACGTTTTTCGGACAAACATTTCAAACTACTTTTATGTTCAAAATGTAAAAAGCGTATATTGGTCTCTGTTTCCACAGAGACTTTGCCGCTGTGATGGCACTTATTTTCGACTATCTACAAAAACAAAAAATGTGCAGGATCTCAGGACGAATAAAAATCTGTAATTTTTTTTTCTGACAGAGATATTGCTTGAGCTCGTTATCAATTGCGTTGTCCAAGGTGACAATCGCAGAAAAAACATAATTTTTTTTATGTTTTTTTAAAAAAAAAACATTTTTTCAGATCATAAAAGTACGCAAGCTATTTATGCAAGCCTTCGCTTCCTTACGTGACCCCACCGAAAAGCCCTCGTCGTCGTCATCGTTACTTTCATTTACATCGTCTTCTTCTGGTAGCTCCAAAGAATTCTTGGAACAGCCACATCCTCATCAAACTGAACAAAATCATAAAACGTGATTTCTTCGCTTTGAAGCGGGCGATTCCATTGCAAAGAGTCTACAATAGTCGACATATTTTCACCACCAGCTGATAAATGCAGTCCTTTCTCGATGAAACCACATACACGGAAACAATTTTGTATGGTGGATTGGCTTACATTTTGCCACGCTTTGTCAGAAATGCTCATAGCTGAGAGTGTTCAGATATTGTATTGTATTGTAGATATTGAACCACTTCCTTGCGGTAATGGGTTTAAAAATTTTTGATGATGCCCTGATCAAGCGACTGAAGTTTGGAGGTCGTGTTCGCCGGCAAAAACTCTATTTTCACATGTGTCGTTGTGAGCAGTGCAATTATCGACGAATAATAGGATTTTACGCTGTTGCCTTTCCATGTCACGGTTCAATAATTTCAGTCATTCAATGAATAATTCAGACGTCATCCACGACTTTCTGTTTGAACGGTAAAACATGAGGAATGATTTTATGTGTTTGAGGCTTCATTGCCTTGCCGATCATCAAAGGTTTTAACTTTTCAGTGCCATCCATATTTGCGGTCAATAATAGAATAACACTTTCTTTGCTGTTTTTGCAGCCATGACATTTTTTGTCTTTAAAATGCATTGACCGATTAGGGAGGCACTTAAAAAAAAGCCTGTTTCGTCAGCGTTAAAGATGTTTTTAGGTTCATACTTTTTTATCAGTTCGCTTAGCTTTTCTTTCCATTCCAAATAGACATCCTTCACTTCCTTTGAAATTCTCAATGCCTAATCTTTGTGAAAAAAGTTTGGACTTGTTTTTACCATCACTCCGCTAAGTGGCACATTTAATTGTCTGCATTAGGAAAACCATGACATAAGTGATCATTCCAGCTCAAGGAACTCAGATATTTTGTGCCACTTCATTTTACTGTTGGAAGGCATTTCGGCAATGATGTCCTTTTTCTTTAAAATCGACGTCAGTGTAGATGGAGTTTTGCCATATCGGCTTTTTTCTCACCATATACAATGGCTTTTAAAATTTTTTTTTTTTAAGAAATTGATAAACACTTATGGGTTCGTTTTGAACTCATATTCAGACAAAAAACAACTCTGGACGAAAATGAGGGGAAAGAATAACGACTGCAATGCAAACTTAGAACAATATGTAAGTTGTTATTCGTTACAGAAACAGTTGCCCCATAGTTGTGGCACCATTTAACACACATTCTAGTGTTCTAGGTGGAGTGAAAAGTAACTTCTTTGACAGCCGGAATGCACTGTTACTGCAAAAAAGGTTACGGTACTTTGAAGTCCGTTCATACTTAGGAAGACATGCCAAATTTCAGTGCGACCAGGCATCATGTTGAGTATTGACAAAAACGATTTTCGTTCTCTCATAATTACACCGTCAAATATTGTTTTCGAGAGTTTCGTGGTGGCCGCAACTCCACTACCGATCAAGTCCGCAGAGGCAGGCCCTCCGATCTGGTTACAGAGGACAATGTCAAAAAAATACATGAAATGGTGTTGGCTAACCGGAAAGTGAAGGTGCGCGAGCTAGCAGATACCACAAAGATTAGTACTGAGCACACACGCCATATTTTCGCAATATTCTTCATATGAAAAAGTTATTCTGCCGCTGGATGTTGCACATACTCACTCCTGACCAAAAACACGAACGCGAAAGCACTTCGAAAGAGTGTTTGGACTTACTGATGCGGAATCGGACGGACTTTTGCCATCGATTGGTAACTGTTGAACACTAGAGAACAGAATGAGTGCGCGGCAGTGAACTGAAGCCGACACGAGTGCTCCGAAGCGGCCGAGGGAGGCTCGATGGTTCGGAAAGGTTATGGCGTCGGTTTTCTGAACATGTCATGGACTTCCTCGAAAAAGGAAAAACCATCAACAACGAGTATTACTGTGCATTATTGGAGCAATTGAAGGCCGAAATCGCTGCAAAACGGCCTCACATGAAGCAAAAAAAAAATTTTGTTTTTGCAAGACAATGCACCGGCGCACAAGTGCATCGCAACCACGGCTTAAATCAATTTCTTACGGCTCCAATTGGTGTCGCATCCACCGTATTCGCTCGATTTGGCTCCCTCAGACTAATATCTCTTCCCAAACCTCAAAAGATGGCTCGTCAATAAAAAATTCAACTCATGCGAGGAAATCATCGAAGCCACGAGGAGTATTTTGCAGACCTTCCGGAAAATTACTTTTCGGACGGGATCAAGAAGTTGGAAAATCGCTGGAATAAGTATATCAAAGGGTACTAAAAGGGTATGTACTAAATCTTTGTACATCATGTTCTATATCAGCAGCCAGATCCAAAGGGTTATTATTTGAACCATAGGCAATTCAAAGTGAGTTGATGTAGATCAAAAACAAGATGGGGCCAAGGACAGACCCTTGCGGTATACCCAATGAAATTACTGTTGGGTCGCTAAGATAGTCAATCACTCTTAATTTTTGTGTCCTGTATTTAAGATAAGAAACAAACCAATTATATTGTACATAAAGCTTGTCCAAAAGGATGTTGTAATTGACCATGTCCAAAGCCTTAGTTATATCTACGAAAAGACCGGCGCAATATTTTTTGTCATCAAGACCTTTGTTTATAAGGGAGCAAAAAGCCAGAAGAGCATTTCCAGTGAAAAGGCCTTCACTAAACCCAAATTGTACGGGACAAAAAAAGTTTAAACTGTTCAAATAACCGCACATTATCTTTTTATCAGCCTTTTCAAGTATAGGGTTTTCTATTAACGACTTGACAACTTTTTTTTTTAAATAAAAGGCAAACCGTTTGAGATATTTCAAAAACTTTATTATTGGCTTGAAGTTCAATAAAAACATTTATGAATGGAACTCTTCTTCGTTCATATGGCCACCGCGGGCAAGTTTGCAGCAGTCGATTCCTTGGACCCAATTTTCAACGACTCGGCCACACATTTCGGCCGAAACGGCCGCTATTTCGCGTTCAATGTTGGCTCCAAGCTCTTCCAACGTCTTCGGCGTGTTAACATAAACAAATGACTTAACATAGCCCCACAGAAAATAGTCAAGCACGATCGAGGTGGCCAATCGACTGGCCCATGTCTTGAGATAACACGCTCACCATACTTACTCTTCAATAAATCGATTGTAGCGTTTGCTGTGTGGCTTGTATCACCATCCTGTTGAAACCACATGTCGTCCAGGTGTTCATATCTTCCAATTCGCGCCAAAAATAATCGGTGATCATGGCGCGATGACGCTGACCATTCACAGTAACGTGACGATCGTTATTGTCGACGAAAAAATATGGCCCAATAACGCCGCTGGCATGCAAACTGCACCAAACAGTTATTTTTTGTGGATGAAGTGGTGATTCATGAAACACATGTGGATATTCACCCGACCAATAACGCATATTTTGCTTATTGACGAACCCATTGAGCCAAAAATGAGCTTTGTCACTGAAGATGATTTTGCGACTCCGAATATCTGTAAAAAAATTTTATAATTTTCAGACGTTGCTCGTTAGTATACTTTATTATGATGAAAATGTTGAGTTTACTGAATTAATTGACAGTGACGGTTTGATGATTAGTGAAAGAGTGCGTTCACAAATTAAATTCAAAGTTGTCTATTCCCTGTTGGAAAACCCGATATATTAGAGATTGAAGGTAACAAGGAAATCGGTCTATAATTATTTTTATCCATTTTGTCACCTTTTTTGAAAAGTGATACCACGTAGGCACATTTAAATTTACCGGGAAAGTTTCCTGTGTTAACACTTAAATTAAAAATGTCAATAACATTATGATATTCTTAAGAGTTACGTTAAAAATGCCCTCATTACCACAAGATTTTGTGTTATTTAAAGATTTTATCGTACTTAATAGTTCGAAGCCAGTAATTTGTTCAAAAAAGATACTATTCCAACACAATGTTCGCACTTTATTCGTGCGGTTTGCTAAGAAATGGCGTAACTTGTATTATTCCATTGGAACATCCGAATATCCATAGCGCGAAGGTAATGCACTGTATTTGGTGGGATAAGATGGGTGTGCTGTATTATGAGCTGCTAAAACTTGGTGAAACCATCAATGGACAACGCAACTGAACACAATTAATCCATTTGAAGAGAGCAGTAGCCGAAAAATGCCCAGAATATGCGACCAGACACGAGGCAATAATTTACCATCATGACAACGCTCGGGCCCACGTTGCTATTCCGGTTAAGAACTATTTGGAAAACAGTGGATGGGAAGTCTTAGCCCACCCGCCTTATAGCCCAGACCTTGCCCCTTCTGACTATCATTTGTTCCAGTTGATGCAGAACACCCTCACTGAAATATGGTTCACATCAGAGCAGAATATCAAAAATTGCATTGATTCAGTTGGGATGGGATCCACAAATTGCCAGAAAGATGGGAAAAAGTCATAGCTTCAGATGGGCAATACTTTGAATAATACTATTGTACATGTTTTTCTGAAATAAACGTTCAAATTTTGAAACCGCACGAATTAAATTACATACCCAATATATATTTAAAAGCTCCATTCGAACAGAGTGTTGAAACTAATCCCTAAAGTTGAAATCATTTCATTAAAAACTACAATAAAACTGCCAAACTATTTTTCTTTTTTTAAAATCGTACAACAAGAGTTGCAAAAAGTAACAGCCAATATTAAATTTTTATCAAAGTACACCATATAAACAATCAAAAAAACAAAAAACTAAATCTTGGACGGCTTTGGAACATAATAATTTTAACAAATTTTACAAACAAACGCTAAATTAGATGCACTGAAACTTGGTACGATGAATGTTACTGTAATTTACAACTAGATGCACTTTCACACAAAAAAAAAACCTGAGTTTGAGGGCCCCATACTAAAAATTTTAACAATCTTTAAGTTTTCAGAAAATTTTTACACACAAAAAATACTACAAACTCTCATTTAACTAAGCACTTGCTATCAGTGAGCATGTATCGCTGATACTGATGAATTTTTCATAGTATGTGACTAAGATAACGGCATAGGACAGTTAGTTTATGATGAGTGTGGTATTTAAATACTCGAAAGTAAAAAAAAAAAAAAAAACTGGCCCAGAGAGAGAATTTCAATTTTTGATTTATTGCCAATTTTTTGGTTATTCTGCCCCACAGTGCATCGCACAGTGCCATCATTATTCGTAATTTTTTGACGAAAAATGCAACAAATACCATCAAACAGCCACCGAATTCACCTGAATTGACTCCCTGTGACTGCTTTTTGTTCAATCGAGTTAAAAAAGCACTAAGGGGAACGCGTTTCACCAGCCGAGAGGAAGTAATGGAAAAATCGCAGGAAGCACTGATGGACATACCAAAAACCGAATATAAAAAATGTTTCGAGGATCAAGTGCTAGCATAAGTGTGTTGCAGTCGATGGGGATTACTTTGAAGGGGACAATATAGATTTAGATAAATAAACTTGTATTTTTAATTTTCTTTTTGATCAAGGTGATATAGAAGAAAGTATTTGGGCATAACCGTTCGTCTTAACAACAACACCATAGTCTACGACCTTTTGCAGTCTTGTATTCGTTGATTTTGAGGAACTGTTCAGGAGTTAGTCTAGAAAAACATCTCTGTTTGTAAGTAGCAGTACTAAGGGTATGTTTTCATTGTATTGTCCACACTTCTGGTTATGAGATTTCGACGGATGTTAAGCTTGTCAAGTTAGTGGAGAATCGAAGTTTAAATTATTGTAAAAAAACTTCAAAAAAACACTATCCTTTACAATATTTTCCACTGGAGGACGAGGTTTCCAAGTTTAAGGTAGATTGTGTTTGTAGACTCATCTTGGCATAATATGTTTTAATAGGTTTCATGCTTTGTTTCACGAGAAGACAAGTAAGAAAAAGTTTATCAATATCTTAACCAGGTTAATTGTGATAAGTATAAAAGGACCTGTCAAAATATTTGTATTTGATTCATCTTTATATAACTTTCATCATAGGTCAGATTCTTAAAAAGGAGTTTAAGAAATCGTTTATCGTCTCGTTTCGTCTGTGTAGTAACGACGGGTGGTTGAAACCCTTGTCCTGATTGGGAAAGTCAAAATGCACCTTGTGAGTACAAACTTTATGTGTTCTGACTCATTCTACAAGACAAAGGTTCGCCTATATGCATCGATGGATCATGTTATAGGACCAACGAATCGTTTCTAAATTTCGTACTCCTGTTTCAACAGACAGATAGCACGATATTAAATGTCTTGGTATTTCTAAAAAAAGAATTCGATCTCAATAACTCTCAAAGAACTCTTATTTTTATTGGAACACTACCATAAACACTTATTCGAACGGTCTTATCTAAAACTCAACCTGTACATTACCAAATCAAAAACACTTAACACAGCTCTAAAACGCTGCTCTTAAAAACCATCGACTAAAACTCTTTCTACAGAACTTACGGCGTCTCAAATCCAATAAAAGAGCATATAGCACTTTTATTCCAATGCTGTAAACCAGGTCTACGAAACATTATTTCGTTCCAAGGAGTACAGACTGAACAGTGAAAAGCGCAAAAGCTACAAACGTCTACCTGTACCATACGGAAAAGAATAGAAATCCTTTTGAGACGCACAAAGTTAAAAGAATATTTTAGTGCTGCCACTGCTACTCAACCAAAACCAGAACCAAAAACACAACCATCAACAGAAGGACTCTGGACCAAAAGCATTTGTACACACAAGTTTCGTATAACACGTTGAACGTGTACGTTTTGTTATCTTTTTTTTTCGTATTCATCTTCGTTTATATGATTTTTTTTTTTTCTTTTTTTTTCCCCCTTTTACGACTCGATTCGCTCCGAATAATAAATTCAAAGGCATGCAAGTACACCTTTCCGACATCCATATAAATATTACAAGGACACCAGAGTATCTTTATAGACAAACTGACATTCAAACTGACACCCAAACAGACAGACATAACAAAGTCGGTTATGTCGTGTTGTGTCGTGTACGTTAGGCCGGATATCCCCTCGATGTTTTATATCCGAAAATTTTGCACAAAACGTAAATTCGTTTAATGCATTGTCATAATGTTGGTTTTTATTTCGTTTCCACTTTTGACGCTTATTATGAGTGGTTAAGGGGGGATGAATTCATGAAAATGAAATCGAATAAGAGCACACCTCTTACATACGAATACAGCACCCAAAGGAGAGTCACCTTAGAAACGCCAGACTGACGTCGACGTCAACTTGATGTATGGGCCCGAAATGAGAACGAAAACGATGCGTCGACTTGAGTGGATTTGTGGGCAAATGGCGCGGATTAGGATAAATGGGTGTTTCAGATGAAATATTTGTTTTATTTCCCCATACTTATCGTAATTCGATCGTTTTTCAGGGGTTGGTGGAACTGGATACCGAAGGTCGAGACGGTGAACAGACAGGATTTTTTCTTATTTTGCGAAGACGTGGATTTTGGGTATTCTTTTTTGTCAAAGACTTTTGTATGTCTATTTATAGAAAATACCATTCTGCCTCCGACGATTACAATTACATGTGCACAATGTAGGCAGCTTGTTGAAATTTAAATTCAGTCGAAGTACTCGTATTATAGCATGAACGAGGGAATTATCGAGTAGATACTGGATGACTGTTTCATTGTTTTTTTTTTTTTTTTTTTTTTTTTTTTTAAGAGAGAAACAACTGTCTCATCTAAAACTATAACTTGTCAGGTACTCCATATGACCCTTTTTCCACGAGCATTATTACCTCGATAAAACCAGAACATAATAGAGTTTTTTTTTTCCCCCGCCTTCATAGTTACTTACGTAGATAACGCTACAGTCTGGGGTGGTACAGGCCTTCCGCTAGCATGCTTCTTCACCTAAAGTAATTTTTTTTCCAGCTGCCACGCGAAAGTGGCTGAGGTCCATATCCATAGATAAAGTCATCCTCTACCACGTTCCTTTGAATTGAAGCCAACATTTTTCCGGACCTGAGTGCTGGTATTAAAGATGACCTAACCATCTAAGCTTTCCTGAAGAGGTGAGCATTTATGTGCAGCTCGCAGTTAAAACCTCTACACCGATCCGCATTGATGAAAACGGGACCCAAAATTACCCGAAGAACTGGGTTCTTTGGTGTAGAAGCTTCACCCCTGTAAAATAGGACTAAGATGTTCAGGATCCCCACTGCATAATTGCCTTCTAAGCTCATGAAGTAGGAATTAGAAAGACTGATTCTTATAATTTCCGCGCTGGTTTTGTTGTCGAAGTTAACAGTGATAAGGTTCCTTAATACTTTAAAGTTGTAGCTGTCTATCGTTGTGTTTTACCCTAGACGTCGTTCGTTGACCACTGCTGCTTTCGGTGCAATAAGTAGTCTCGAAGGCTCCATTGTCAGCTGTTTGCGTTCTTTCGATCATGTCAATATTTTCACACTTTTAAAAGATGGTACTTCTGGAATTGATTTCCGAGTTTCTTGCAATTTTTTCAAGAACAATTCTGAAAAAAACACATGACATGGGAATACCTTCTTTAAGAACTTTTCTGACACTGAATGTCTCAATTTAGTCATTCTGACCTTGACTAACCAGCGTGTATGCTCCATCGTAATCTTTTTGTAGAATTCATCTCTATAGATGCTGTGGTATGTTGCTTTGCAATCAGCGAAGAAGGGTTTCGTATCGATTTCGAAATTTTGAGTTTTTTTTTTCCAAGATTCTAAGATCTGTCTAATAGAGGTCCATTAGATGTTAACGTAATTCGTTAATGTTGACAGACGACGTGTTGAAAAGACTTGAGGAGACAACCACTCTTGTTGGCTCAGTTCAGGGAATCTTCCTTCATTAGGAAGTTTCATTCGTCGTTGGGCATACTTTCGTCGATTCAGATCTTGGAGATAAGTTGATAGACATACCATATGTCCCCTATCCATCCACCGCCTGCTGTTCAAATAGATAAATAGTTAAGGCATCGGACCCAGCATCTTTTTTTAGATTTAAGTTTGGAAAAAGTCCTGATTTCATCTTAGCTCGGTGGACGGAAATGTTCTGTGTCATCATCCAGTTGAGTGGTTCTGTTCAACAATCTGCTGAAATAATTTTTCAGGATTCTCAATATGTTGTTCTCTCCATTCTTGTAGATTTCTGTTCGAGTTATACAACTTTGGCATGTTCGGTTTATTTTGTTCAATATTCTGAACTTCATTCTTCAGGTAGCAGCTCACTAACGACTGAGGAGCCTATGTTCTTCCCATATTTTCTTTTTATAGAACCCATCTCGGTCTTGTGCTTTTTTTCGAATTTGCCTGCCTACATTCATCATCGAATCAGGAGTTGCACCCATTGCATCAAAAGTGGCCTCTCTATTTGGTAGTGATTCCACTGATCTCATATTCTCGATGTTGGCGGCGTCGGACTTCTTGGAAAGTTAAAGAAAACTCAATTTTAGCCAAATGCCGCCGTTGGGCGGATATGCCGCCGGCGGCGTAAATATCCGCATCCGTATTCTGGTGACAATAAGGAAGTAGTTCGAGTCTATGTAAGAGACTCCCGGAGCATTCGGCTACCTGAAACACTGAAGGAGTGCTTACCGTCGATCGCAATATGTTTTATTTGGTCAAGGGTCAGCCAAGTCCCTTTATGGATATCACGGTTTGAAAATTGTGTGCTGGCTATAGTTGTTTTATGTTCATCCGCAAAATAAATAAGCCTGTGTTGTTTACAGAGGTGTTGTCGCGGAGAATTTACATTCCGAACGTATTACGACAGATGGCTACCTTGCCTGGCTTGGAATTAAAATTCTATTTCTTCGAATTTAGCCCCTTATCTAGAACGGCCGTTCTAGATGGCAATTTAGATGTGACGATAGCGATAACGGCAGGGTAACAAATCACTTCTTGAAGAATGTCTTGTTAATGAGGGAGGGACCTGAGCTGAGGTTTAATATCAACTTGGGTCTTTCGATGCATTTCTGCATAAAAGAAGGCTTAGTCAGTTTGACGATGTCAGAAATCTTAGAGTCAGGTTTTGAAGACGGTGTTTACGATATTGTTGGCGTTTTAGCTCACAATGGGTAAATAGAAAGGATTCAGGATTATGTGGACATAATTTTCGCTAAACGTCATATACGCAGCTATACCCTGATGCTCAGTGAGCAGGATTAAAAGCAAGATTGCGAAGCTCAATCGAAAGCTATATTCTGGCACCACGGGAGGTCAAGAGCCGCCGGAACTTCAGTTCCAACCTGACCTACGAGTTGGTCCTTTTGTGGAAGTATCTTGGTGGCTGTTGATTTATACAGAAAATCACGGGTAAGGTAGATCGACTGGATATGGGACACCTCATGGTTCAGCAAAAGCTGTAGCATGCTACGACTTGTATTCAATTATCTGATAACTATGTAACCAATCGGTTTGCTCTGTGTTGAGTTACACAGCAACCGAGTGATTTTAGATAGGCCTCAATTCTTTACCAAGGGAGAAGATCGTGCCTTATACACAACTTCTAGTAGGTACTGGAGATGGTTTTAATACCATTGAAGGGCGTTGGTTGAAGCATTTTATTAATCTCGATATGAGCGTAGGCGCTCTGTGGAATAGGGCCTACAAGGCAAGTGTCCACGTTAAACACATGAGACTTCTGTATACTTATTCCATTTGATGACGCGCTCTCGTATAAGCTATTTTTTCTGACTGTGGTACCCAAAATGTCATCTTTGTCTAGTTTGACGAAAAAATCACATAAGACATTGTTAGGGTTATAGTAGGTTTTTGTCGAGGCGAGAGAATATTCTTTAGTAACACCGTCAATTTCAGCATTCGCGCTTATGAGCTTGGTAAGTGAAACCCGGTTGGATAGAATTAGTACCCGGTTGCAACGACGAAGAGGTAAAATAATCACAATTCATATATAGTTATAGTTTCAGAGTAGCTCCTTCTGATAAGGATGCCTTTTTATTAAAGGAAGTAAAAGCTTCAATCTAGGATCTAGGAAATAAAGCATCTGGCACATTATTATCATACGCAATTACACTGGCTACCCAAAATGCGGCAAAATCGAAATAAACGGTATTTCTCACACACTGGTTCCAGTTCTAAAAATTATGAAAAACCGTATGCAATTCGTAGCTGGGTATTTCATGAAATGTTTGCTAAATAGGGATAAAACTGTGGTTTAAATCAGTCGCGAGAATCGATGAATTTGAGTCGAGTGCCTGTTAGAAATGAGTAAAGAGCAACAACGAGAAAGGTCATCCATTTAGGTCTCCCTTCCACGAAGAAGAAGACAATGCGTACCACTGAAGAGTATTCCTCAAGATTCTGGTAATTCAAAACCTTTTGCTTAAGGCAGTTACTAACAATCTAATCCAATTAACCGCCTCTGCGCTTTCCGGCGGGAGTTACCATAGCTATAATCATATTAGGAATATTGTTTGTAGCTCCATAAGAAGATCTTAGAATTTATTTCCAATTCTATCTTCGGTTTTGTCAGAGAGATGCGTGATGGCATCTTACGGATGTTTTGTAACTTTAATAATTGCCACAAACACTGGAGAACTAGTGGATGTGAAGTGCATTACTCGTACTGAGCCTGCATAATGACCTCTGATGCCTTCAACTGTGGCAACAGTTCGTAAATTGTTTTGAGATTGGCATAATTAAAGAAATGAGATTATTTAGTATATTCTAAGGTTGTTATTGGAGTATATTACATTAGGTACTAATTCTCCACGAGCCTGCTTAAGTAAAATTTCAAAAATCACAGTCTACATCAAATAATCGCTTCGCTGCCGATTGGTTTTTATTGATTAATTTATAAAGAAGAACCAACGCTAAATGGATTAGATAAAAACCCATCCAAACAAGTAACGTATATTAAAATCCTCTAACACCACCCAGCAATTATTTACAACGTTTTCACGTTGTAAAGTAACTTGAACCGTCGTTAACCAATCATCCATTCACTTCAGCTCTGATATCAGCACAAAAACAAATCGAATCAAGGCCTACAATATTGCACACCCCAACCCCGTAGCTATGTCTGCTTTGTCTATAAAATTCAGATTTTTTTTTTTTTCTTTTTGTGTTACTTTTTCCTTCAATTCCCCTTAATCGCATGGAATAGGTAGTGATTTTCATTTTAAACTACCTACAGCCCATCAAACAAAAGTAAATCTTCTAATCCTAAGTCACCCTCCTTTGAGGTAAATACAGAGGGCACAGAACGGGTAGTCAAATCGGAGTTGCTACCTCCCATTACAATCACCCCCCCCCCCCCCACCGGCCATAAACACAAATCAGGGGGTTATTCGTAAATGTAGCAAAAATTTCAGTGTTATGTGCAAATGAAAAGAGCAAAGCAACGTAATAAGAAAAAACACAGAACAAAGTAAACGAGGCATGAGGCGTAAGCATAACCCCATCGTATTTTACCCGGTTATCAACCCCAGGATTATTCATTCGAATACAACCACTCCATCCATTCGAAACGTATCCCAATACAGTATGGATTCCTTCATCTATCTGCTTTCAATATTGTATATTCCTAAGTATATGGGACTGATAGCTAAATTACATGATCAAAGCAAATGTAATTTTGTGTTGAACATTGTGCCTACCGGGTTGTGTGCGTACCTACCGGGTTTTGGGATGGATAAAGAGCTGAGGCTGCTTTGGAACTACACCAAAAAAAAAAAAAACCCTTTTTACAATCACTGAGCTGACAATGTGAGCTCTTTGACAGAACACGAATATGATGAGATGGGGATGGATGCTTTCTAGTTGATGGAATTGGGGTTCAGTACATCTGAATAGAGGCATATATATGATTTTCGGAATCGATATTGGAATGAGAATTTAAAGGTTTCTTTTTTATTTCAGATTTAGTTGCTTTTTTCGATGTTTAATCTGAATTAAAAGACCGAATCTCAACAGTACATAAGAACAAATTGGTTATCAGCTCGTTCGGCAATACATAAATCCTATATAAGTTAAATAATGATTGATGAACTGACAGCTACTGACTGAAGAGTTCGATGGCTTGGTTAAACAATGTTCTGAAATATGGTACATATAGTCACCTTTGATGTCGAGATACCATAAGCATATCACGTGACAATCCTTCATTGCTTGTCATCTTTAAAAAAAATTCGAACTCCACGTCAGTTGGACACGGATTGACGGCTGTTATATCAAAAATTACACCTATTATGCCAGATTAAATTCAATTCAATTCATTTAGATAGATAGATGACAAATAATTTACAAAGTTGAAATACTGGGTCATATAAAAAGTCTCCGCGGTTTTTTGTCACTAGATGGTGTTGGTGTCCATTTATCTGGAAACACTTATCTGATTGTGTCAAACGAACACGTGTTTGAAAGGCGACATGCCAAGCTACATTTTCTCTGTGTAGTTCATTGCTCGTGTTTAAAAGTTATGCTGATTTGAAGATGAGTGAAACATCTGAAGAAATACGCTAACAAATGGGCTGAAAATCAATGCCCTATAAAACGGCAAAACACAAAATTTTTGCAAAATACAACTTTCGCTTTCGAAGGCGATACACTGATAAAAACGATTTTTCATTCTTTCGATGCCAGTTTTGTAGTACGATTTCTGTTTAGTCTCAAAATAGGCCTCTGTTTCGGCGACTACTTCTTCATCGGTCTTAAATCTCTTTCCGGCGAGTATTCTTTTCAGGTCTGCGAACAGGAAATAGTCGCCGAGAGCCAAATCTGAAGAATACGGTGGGTGGGGAAGCAATTCGTAACCGAATTCATTCAATTTTGCCATCGTTTTCATCGACTTGTGACATGCGGTCTTCACCTTTACGACTTCAAATGCGCCGTTTTTCTGCGATTTCGTCCTTCAAACGCTCCAACAACGCAATGTAATAGTCGCTGTTGATAGTCTGCCCCTTTTGGAGATAGTCGATGTAAATTTTTCCATGTGTATCCCAAAATACGGATGCCATAACCTTGCCAGACGACTGTTGAGTTTCTGGTGGTTTTGGACGAGGTTCGTCGCCTGCTTGCCACTCAGCTGACTGCCGACTTGACTCTGGTGTGAAGTGATGGAGCTAAGTTTCATCCATTGTCACATACTGACCCAAAAATTCGGCTTTATTGCGGTTGAACAGCTTTAAACACTCCTCTGAATCATCAACACGTTGTTGTTTTTGGTCGAATGTGAGCAAACGCGGATACCACTTTGAACAGAGCTTTCGCATGTCCAAATATTCGTGTATGATATATCCAACACGCTCTTTTGATATCGTCAGAGTCTCAGCTATCTCGATTAACTTCACTTTACGGTCATTCGTAATTATTTTGTGGATTTTTTTGATGTTTTCATCTGAAACACCCTCTTTCGGACGTCCACTGCGTGCATCATCTTCGGTCCTTGTATGACCACTTTTAAATTTTTCAATCCACTTGCGAATGGTTCGTTCAGCTGGTGCAGAGTCCGGGTAACACTTATGGTGGTGTTATGCAGTGGTGCCCTCTCTTAGAAACGGCACTGACTTTTCAGCCCATTATTATGTGATGCTTTCTTACTATAAAAAAGGGAAAAACGCTGCAAAACATGCCGAAAAATTTGTGCAGTTTACGGTGAGAATGCTGTGAGCGGCCGCCAGCCCCAAGAGTGGTTTGTTCGATTCCGTTCCGGAAATTTCGATGTAAAAGATGCACCTCGCACTGGTCGGCCTGTCACTGAAAAAGTCGATGAAATTTTACAAATGATGTAGCAAGACCGGCACGGAAACTGTCTTGAGATAGCGGAGGCAATAAACATCAACCGTATGACAGTTTGGAATCATCTAAAACGAACAGGCTACTCAAAGAAGCTCGATGTTTAAGTGCCACATGAACTAACGCAAAGAAATTTAATTGAAAATATCCAATGCAAGCGATCATGGTTAAAGGCCGGTGACCGTCCACAAACGAGTTCAAAGCCTAGAATGACTGCAAACAAGGTAATGTTTAGTGTTTGATGGGATTAGAAGGGAATTGTCTATTATGAGCTGCTAGACTGTTTGAGTGAAGAAAGAGCGACCAGAATTGGCCAACAGAAAGGGTGTTGTCTTCCATCATGACAATACTAGGCCATGCACATTTTTGATTACCCAGAACAAATTGACGGAGCATGGTTGGGAAGTTTTACTGCATCCACCGTATAGCCCGGATCTTTCACCCTCTGATTACCATTTGTTTCGGACTTAATGGTAAAAAATTGGCCGACAGAAGAACCAATGAAAATCATTTAACCGAGTTTTTCACTCATAAGCCACAGAAGTTCTACACTGTCATAGATAAAAATGACCAATATGTACTTGATTGAAATTGATTTTGAATAAAGAATTTTTTTTTTTTCAAAAATGTACCAAAAACCGCGGAAACTTTTTATTGATCAATATTGTACTGAAATCCAGATACTATAAATCAATTAATCATCTTAATCAATATTAAGATTTGTCTGTTTTATATTCGAATAAAAAATGAATTTTTTAATAAAATCGTGTAGATATTTTTTTTTGTAATTTAAAACCAACTTTCACAGGAGAGAAATGGAAAGAAATTTTGCAACGTGAAAGTCGCAGATGGAAGCACTCCTGCACAAAAATTGCCTATTAAAAATTGTTTTCACTGATGTAGCAGAAAGGCCCACTGTTTCTTTAAAATTGAAGAAATGGATGAACAAAGACCAGGATGCCAGATGCGAGATGATAATCAATCACTACTTTGAGATTTGAGACTTTCTAGAAGCCACATACAAAAGGAAATATCCCCAAACTAAAGACCAGAAATTTCGTAAGTCAATCAATATTAAAATATTTGAAAATCAGAGTTTAAAAAATTACTTATTCCAATTAATTTCGGTTGTGTCACGCCTAGTTGAATAGGATGATAACTTGTTGGCTGAACTTTTGCTGGATAGTTTACCTGAAAGCTAGAAAGATATTCAAGCCGCTTTCGATGCTGCTACTGATTTCCCGAAGATTGATATTCTGCGAGCACGTCTGCTGGAAGTAAAAGTTGAAGACGAATCTTTGAAAGTAAAATTCTTACTTAAAAAGCTGGATAATCAACGCTCAGGTATATCGAATTCATTTCAATTTAATTGTAATCGTTGTGGCAAAAAAAGGTCACATGAAACGACATTGTCGAGTCACATTGAATAAGTAAAGATTGCATTGTGGTCAGAAACAAAGGTAGATGAGGAAGGTTTCGTTGCATCCGAATGTATGTATTGAGCGCAATAATTGCGTACCAACAGAGAGTTCTCAAATTTATTTGGAGGCTAATAAAAATGAAGGAAAGAATTGGTACATAGACAGCGGTGCCACGTCACACAAAGATGATAATGTCGAGTTAGACATAAATTTTTCTGGACTTGTCAACAAAAAATTAAATCGATATCTCTGCACACTGTATATTCCGGAATTGAGAAGAAGCAATTTAATCTCTGCAAGTAAGGCTACTAATAATGACTGCAGAGTTGTTATAGAAGAAAAACATGCATGCATTAGTAAAAAATGGAAAAAACATTATTGGAAGCAATTAAAATCAAAGGCCTCTATTTAATAGCTAGAAATCATAGTAGAAAAAATTGTAATTTAATTTTACACGTATTAGCTAGCAATAATTTAGAAATATGGCATAGAAGCTTTGGCCACTTAAATGTAGCTTTACTTTGTCGATTAAAAGTCAATATGACTTCAACGGAAATCTGACTGAACTGGACACAACAGACCGTGTTGATTGATGAAAGATATTCTCCAAGACATGGAGGAAGGAAGGAAGGTTAACGCTTTTTCGAGACAGGAATGACTTTGGCCAACTTTTAATTATCAAGAAAAGTTGAAGTAGTAATGCATTAAATTTTGATGTGTGTAAGGGCACTTAAGATACCACCTTGATCAAAAAAATTTCGGAATTTATTCAGACAATTAAAAGTACAAGTTTATTCATCTAAATCTATATTGTGCCCTTCAAAGTAATTCCCATCAACTGCAACACACTTATGCCAGCGCTTCATCCAATCCTCGAAAAATCTTTTATTTTCGGTTTTCAGTATGTCCATCAGTGCTTCCTGCGATTTTTCCCTTACTTCTCCTCGGCTGCTGAAACGCGTTCCTCGTAGTGGAACCACAGGAAGCCAAATTAGGTGAATTCGGTGGCTGTTGGATGATATTTGTTGCATTTTTCGTGCGACTTTGCGTTATCATGGTGCAAAATTCACGCGTTTTCTGCCCACAATTCTTGTATCTTTCACCTTGCCTTCTTTTTTGATTGAAAACGCGTTTTGTTTTTTTTTTGGTCTTGGCTCATTTGGTGAACGCCATTCACTTTGCTGATGTCAGAATTCCCTGCCGTACTCATAAGCCCACGTCTCGTCTCCAGTAATGATCCTTTTGACAAATGTATGATCGGATCCAGCCTCGCAAATCATCTCAGTTGCGACGTCAACACGGTCTCTTTTTTGCATGAAATTTATGTCTTTTGACACCAACTCTGCTGCTACACTACGGAAACCCAAATCATTAACCAACATGTCTTGGACGGATCCATAGGCAATGTTCAAGTCTTCCGCTATCCCTCTGATGGTTAATTTGCGGTAGTTGACCAACATTTCTTTTACTTCTTCAATGTGTCGTTGGTTTTCGATGTCGATGGTCTGCCACTGCGTTCATCATCTTCGATTGACTCACGACCACTTTTGAACCGCGCGTGCCACTGGTAAGCGACCGTTTTCTTTAGAGAATCGTTGCCGAAACACTTTTTCAACATTTCCAACGTTCGCGCATCTTTAAATCCGTTTTTTAGGCAAAATGTACTACAAATTCGTTGTTGCAAATTTAAATCCGTTTCTGAAATTGTAAGAAATCGCCTACACACACAGAGATAGATGTACTTTTGGCAACGTAACTTTTGCAAATATCAACCTATTACGCTAAGATTTAGAGGGAATATCAACAACAGATGTCTCAACTTAACAAAAAAAAAAAAAAAAAACAGAACTTAAATCGAAACTAGAAACCCCCGAAAATAGACGGCAACAAACTAATAGAAATTTGCTGATTGCATGTCCACCCAAGTAGTATCGATGCCAGAAATTCCGCAACTGAAGTGCTGTATTTTTTTTTTATAATTCCGCTCGCGCACCAAGGGGATATGAATTACTGGCTTTTCACCAGGGCGCGTGAGGGTGGTGTAGTAGTTTGAAACTCAGGTGTATTAGGTTTCGATTTTTTTCCCAGAGGTGGTTGTCAAACTGGAGACAGTGCATTCTCAACCAGCGGGCGGGCCTTAGTACGTGCTAGTTGTTAGTTCGTTACATTTAGCCCAGCCAGCAACCACTCCAACATCAGTGTTATACCTTCATGTCAGAGTTGACGCCGACGGGTTTACATATAACTACATAAAAATGAAAAGACTTTTTCAGAGAATTGCCTCTCGAACGGGATTCGAACCCGTGACCCTCTGCTTGAGGAGTCTATGCATATACCACTACACTACAGCCACCTCATTACCTCATTTACCCGATTACTCCCATAGAACCCAAGCTTTGATGAAGGGTATAACATGAGTGGGAAATTTATAAGGCTGTGTGTAAGCATTTTAAGGGTACTTCAATCTTTTGAGCGCCTGCAAAAAAAAAACCGAGAAGCCCAAGCAGATTCTTACCTCTTCTTAATTAGTTTCAAGACCTCATATGAAAGCATAATTAGGGACGAGAGGACAATGTGTAGTTTTGACGTCACAACATCGACGAATTAGACAGATTGTTACAATACGTAAGTGACAAGTTGAAGTAGTTAGTGATTTTGTCTACTTTGGCTCCACTACTTACCCTAATAATGTCTCCTCGTCACAGATCAAACGAAAAAGTACACTGTTTCTTCGGCCTAAGAGGGCAACTGAGTAACTGCGGTCTGTCAAAAAATACTAAGAGGACTAAATATCACCCCTGTGTCATGACAGTCCATGTCTTAATATGGTGCAGAAGCATGAAGGTAGCGAAAGGCCTTTAAGGTGAACTTGTTCCTATTGAACACGAGATTTTTCAAGTGATTTTTGATCCTGTTTAAGCTGACTTCCTTTAAAGGAGGATTTGTGAGAGCGAACGTGTATGATATGTGTCGCATATAACCCCAATAAAAATTGTTCTTCCCCGCCACTGTTCTTATAAAGTCAAAAATGTTGTGCTCTCTATGAGCATATAATTACTGGCGATCCACAACAGCCTTAACTCTTCTCCCATTAGCATCTCTTCATCCTCCAAAGTCGACTTTTGTCGCTATAAAAATATCACTCCCCTTCAAGTCCCTTTACGTTTTATGTTGCTACATCCTGCCAGCTCAACCTACCGAATCTTACCAACTTGTTGTCGATGCGATCGACTATTTAATTGACCTGTCTGACTCTACTGACGATATCTTTGTTTTCGGCGACTTTAATCTTCCTCAGCTACAGTGGATTCCATCAGGCGATCAATCGCTCTTCATCGCTTCAAATGCCAACTCAGCTAAGAAATGTCTCTTCTTAGATCGCTTAACAGACTCAAGTCTATGCCAAGTCAGTGGTGTATCCAACTATATGGGCAGGCAATTGGACCTTATTTTCACAACAGATTCAATTAACTCCTCAGTCTCACTTTGTCCCCTATCTCTCTCTACAATCGATAACTACCACACCCCCCCCCCCTTCTACTTTCATTTTTTCATAACTCTTCTTTCCAGTCCACTCCTCCCAAAACTCTCTCATCCTACGACTTTCATAAAGCAAACTTTCACAAAATCAGTGACTATCTTAGCAGATCCCCCCTTAACATTCACAACCTAAGCGTAAATGATGCCTTATCCATTTTTTTATAAAGAAATATTTAATTCTTTCAGATTTTACGTTCCGTTTTCCTGCGTTAAAACATCATCTACTAGTCCTCCCTGGTATAGTCGCAAGCTTCGTTCCTTACGAAACAAGAGAAACAAGTTATGGGCTGTTTTCCTGCGTACCAGATCCTTGTCCGACTATTCCAACTATCTTGGTGCTTATCTTCATTTCACCGAACTTTACGATTCCCTTTACCAGCATTACCTTAACAATGCGCAAGTCAACCTTATAAATGACCCTAAGTCCTTTTACCAATTTGTCAACTACAAAAGAAAGTCCGATGGTTACCCTCCTTCCCTCTCTTTCAACAACAAGTCATCAACCGATCCACTCACCACTGCCAACCTATTTGCCAGCTTCTTTAAACAATTCTTCACCAAAGACTCCTTTGTACCAGATCCCTATTATTTTCATTACCTACTGAACTTCTCCAACGGCCCACTTCTCTCTCACATCTTGGACCCCTCCTATTTCGAATATAAATCACACCAACTCAATGACGAATTTACATCCGGTCCAGATGGCCTCCCTGCCATATTTCTTAAAAAATGTTCTTCGTCTCTTTCCCTTGCCCTTTCTGATCTCATTCGTCTATCCCTTTCACAAGGAGAATTTCCTCAGGTTTGGAAAACCTCCTTTATAACCCCGATCCACAAAAAGGGATCAAAGAACGATATAACAAACTATCGTCCAATCGCTAAACTCTCCCATATACCCAAACTCCTCGAAAGTATTTTGTATGAAGCTCTAAGTTTCCAATGCAAATCACTTATTTCCGCTAGACAACATGGCTTCCTAAAGGGTAGGTCAACCACCACAAATCTCGTTGAATTCGTATCCTTTGCCATCTCTGCCCTAGGCAACGGCAACGAAGATGTAGTTGCAACCGATTTTAGCAAAGCCTTCGATAAAATCTCTCATCGATTAATACTCTTCAAATTGTCTGCCCTCAGCTTTGAACCCATACTGTTAAAATGGATATCCTCTTACCTCGAAAGCCGTTTTTACAGTGTTCGTTTTAGGTCAGCCCACTCCGCTCCATTTTTGGCCACCTCTGGAGTTCCTCAAGGTAGCCATCTCGGCCCCCTTCTCTTTATATTAACCATAAATGATCTCGATAGGATCATCAAATACTCGTCCGTCTCCCTACCAAATTTTTCAAAACCATTTCCTCTCCCCATGACTCCTTCCTTCTTCAACAAGACCTTGATAGTTGCCTCAAAAATTGTTTGGAACTTAATATCACCAAATGCCAATCCATCACCTTTTCACATAAGCGGCTCAAATCTCCTCCCCGATTCTACCTTCTCCACAACCAACCGATCTCCTCCGTTGAATCTCTTCGCGACCTCGGCATTTTGTGTGATAGGGAGCTCAATTTCCGTTTGCATATGGATGGGATAATCCTTAAAGCCAACTCTGCACTAGGTTTTGTAAAACGATGGTCCAAAGAATTCACCAACCCATACGTGACCAGGTCCCTCTATATTACCTTTGTTCGTCCCCTCCTAGAGTACGCTAGTCAAGTATGGTCCCCATATCATCGCGTTCATATCTCGAGAATCGAAAGCATCCAGCGCCGTTTTCTTCGATTTGCTCTTCGAGGTTTGCCCTGGGATGATTCTTTTACTCTGCCTCCCTATCAAAACCATCTCAACCTTATTAACCTAAACACCCTTGATGAACACAGAGATGCAGCCGATACTCTCTTCATTCATCGACTTCTTTCAGGTCATGTTGAATGCACGTCCCTTCACAATTCTATTTTCCTCAACACTAACCCTCGTAATCTACGTACCCCTCGTCTCTTCTATCTTCCAACCCACCATACTACCTATGGCGCGAACGAACCAATCTCCCGCATGGTACGAAAAATTAATTCAAACCCTAGCGTGTTTGACTTCCACCGCACCACTTCCTACCTCAAATCGGTTCTCCTTCACCACAACTACCAACCTTAGTTTTAAGTTTTAGTTTAAGTTTAATTTTAAGTTATAGCTTGTATTAAGCAGAATAAATGGAGGCTTTCGCCCCCACCAAAATTATATGGAATGACTCTAACGGCGATCTCCTCCAATCTAAATCCAGACCACGCCAGTTACCACTCAACGTTTCTACTTGCGATTTAGTTCTGATTACCGCTAACGCCACTCAAGTAGCACCTAGCGCTTCCTTATGTTTGCTTGATATTTTTATTCGTATGGTATCTGATCAAACTAAAGTTTTAGTATCTTTTCAGTTCCAGGATTTTGATTCTATTGAAAGCTTTGACTTGCAATTAAGTTAAAGCCTTCTTCCATGGCGCAGTTGTTATTTTCTTTCAGAAATGAATTCCATGATCAAAACCTACAATATCTACTTAAAAGTTAAGAATCCGAAGAAAAAATACTCTAAATGGAAGCAATACCCGGCTACCCTGAATTGGGAAATTTTCTGTCGCGCTCGAATTAACTTATTACCCGTGAAGCCAAAAAAAGATACTTCACGCCCAAACAGGACATGCATCAACATCCCAAGAAGCAATGGAGCAATCTGCGGTCAATTATAACTGTTAGAAAAGATAAATTTGAAGATATACCAGACATGATGCTGGTAATAATGCTTTTCTTTCCAGTCCAATGCTTAACTCGGTTTCCGTTCCATATACCTAGCTACTTTTTTATCCTCGGGTGAAATTCGAATTTGATATAGTACCAGAGATATAGGTTATTAACATCATACGGTCACTAAAGTTAGATGCTATGGGAGGGGATAGAATACAAATCCAATCTTTAAAAATGATTCTACCTTGCTTTTTGGGTAGCCTTACGTATGCAATCAATTTTTGTATTACTTCATCGACTTTTCTCGATAACTCAAACAAACCTAATCCTATTCGACCGCCTATCCTACCATGTCTTTCAAGTGTGTTAGAAATTATTCTTGAGGGGTGGATCTGTATTGATCTTCCTCAACATAACTTGTTGTCTCCGGTCCTGTGTTACGATTGCGATAAAATACTTGGTGATGTACGGGCTTATTATGACTTGGACAATATCATTTTAATCTGTCTGCTCGGTTTTTCTAAATCATTAGACAGTGTACTTTTAAATAAATGCTAGATCGGGGCGTCTTATAAGTGTATACTTACATGTTCGTAGTCAAAATGTCGCAGTTGATGAGAAATATTCCCTTCGAGTAAACTTGCTTTTAGGAGTACCTGAAGGCTCCCTCTTAGCACTAATATTATTTAGCCTCTTTTCAAATCTCCTCCTTACTATTTGTATATATAAATGCCTTTGTTCAATTTTATGCCGAAGACAGGCAAATTTATTTATGAAGATCTCCTGGTTTCCTGGTTTGGGTGAAGAATTAGCTTGCAGGCTCAACGAAAATCTGTCAGATATATTGGGTCTATAACGGTTTGCTAAGAGATGGCGTACCTTTTATTATTCCACTGGAACATGCGTTGGAAAGCTACTGTCATTGTACTCCATTTCAGTATATGTCATTCATTTGAAGCGTAAACAACAATAACTTTTTTTCACTCAAATATGTCGAACTTTGTGCCTGAAAAAGTGTTTTTGCGGGGGGTTCTTATTCATGAAGAAAACTGCTGCCGAAAGTCATCGTATTTTGGTGGAAGTTTATGGTGAACATGCGCTAGCCGAGCGAATGTGCCAAAAGTGGTTTGCACGATTTAAAAGTTGTGATTTTGGCTTGGAAGGCGATGAACGTCCTAGGCAGCCAAAAAAGTTTAAAAATGAAGAACTGGAAACATTACTCTATGAAGATTGTTGCCAAACACAAGAAGACCTTCCAGAATCTTTGGGTGTCACTCAACCAGCCATTTTAAAACGTTTAAGGGCAGCTGGATATATTCAAAAACAAGGAAATTGGGTTCCACATGAACTCAAGCCGAGAGACGTCGAAAGGCGGTTTTGCTTGTCCGAAATGTTGCTGGAACGCCACAATAAGAAGTCATTTTTGCATCGGATTGTTACTGGTGATGAAAAATGGATCCATTACGATAACCCCAAGCGCAAAAAATCATATGTGAAACCCGGCCAAGCAGACAAATCAACGACAAAACCGAATATCCATGGCACGAATGTAGTGCTCTGTATTTGGTGGGATCAGATGGGTGTGCTGTATTATGAGCTGCTAAAACTGGGTGAAACTATCAATGGACAACGCTACCGAACACAATTAATCCATTTGCAGAGAGCAGTAGCCGAAAAATGCCCGGAATATGCGACCAGACTAGAGGCAATAATTTTCCATCATGACAACGCTCGGCCCCACGTTGCTTTTCTGGTTAAGAACTATTTGGAAAACAGTGGATGGGAAGTCTTACCCCACCCGCCTTATAGCCCAGACCTTGCCCCTTCTGACTACCATTTGTTCCGGTCGATGCAGAATGCCCTCACTAAAATACGGTTCACATCAGAGCAGAATATCAAAAATTGGCTTGATTCATTCTTGGTTGCCAAGCCGGCGCAGTTCTTTTGGGATGGGATCCACAAATTGCCAGAAAGATGGGAAAAAGTCATAGCTTCAGATGGACAATGCTTTGAATAATACTATTGTACATGTTTTTCTTAAATAAACGTTCAAATTTTGAAAAAAAAAACCGCACGAAAATAATTATATACCCAATAAATATAAAAGAAAGCATAAATTTTGATTTTTTGCCAATTTTTGAAGTTAGGTTCGCAAATAGTATAAGTTTTGAAGTCTTATTTTGTAACTTCAACCGATCACTTCGGTGATATCTTTTTTCCTTCGCTAATAAAGTTATATTGTTTTTAACTGAGTCGCGAAGAAAAATATTTATTTGCCTGCGCAAATGTTTGTATTTTAACCGCGTTCTTTATACTCCGGTGTATCGGAGTTCAGATTTGATAGGGTGGAGGGGACAGAGCAATAGCGTGTCACTCCTACAATTATTGATCTATATATTTTGGCCTTTCTGCCCTCCTGGTGTTTACTGTTATTTTGTTGTTATTTTTGTGGTTTATGTTTTATGTTATTGTTGTAATTATTTATGTTTATGTTTTCCCTCGTTAGAGGCTGTCTCGTAGCTGGGCTGTCCGCCTACAGCCTCTGCTGCTCCTTTGGTGCTCCATCGGTGAGGTGCTGGCTTCCAAGGGGTCGTCGTCCCTTCGCCCATTGAACCTAACTTTGAAAGATGATACGACGTTAGGATGTGTCTTATTATGTTGATTATCCGCCTACATACCACCTTTGCTCCACCGTTGCTCCCTCGTTGGCGGTGTAGCTATGAAAGATATCGTCAACTCTTCCTTCGAATAATTGCTTTGCTAGCTTTTTAGCTAGCTGCACCCACATCGAGTTTGAAATTGTGTGGCTTTTCGTTGGGGTGTAGGCTCTGGGGATCATCGTCCCTCACCCATCATCATCGTGTTGGGGTGTCTGGCTGAAAAGGACAGTCCGTCCCCACCCGTAGACGACTTTCAGACGCCCTGTCTGATGCTACCCGCAGCGAGTCTCCCGTCTAGCCTACGGGCTCCGACAGCGGTGATCTTGGTGGAGCTCCTTGGTCGTCGTGAGTCTCCCTATCGTACTTAGGGCTTCACCGACCGAATCCCTTCGTCCTCTTCTGAGGAGAAAAATGCCCGTGAACCTATGTGGGCTGTTATCCTTGGTCTGGGATTGGTGGACAATTGGCTGATGGGATTCGCTAGGGGATTAATTGGTTGCACCATGTAAGAATACATCAACGCTAGGAACTATATATTTTACATAAAATTATAAATACTGAAAGTCCATCTTACTTGTATAACAGGCAAAATTTAACTCGCTTCTCAAGAACCATCAACCTTATTCCTTGTCGTTATACACTTATACCTACTCGGTTATAAAATAAAAGAAAAAAAAAGAAAAAATTCTGTTGAGTTGAAACTAAAGACTTAATCGAATGGATGTTCAAGTGGACAGTAAGTGATGGGTGTCAAATTGTAATTCAAAAATATGTACGCTAAAAGAAGCCTCGAACTATTTCAAAAAATTGTGTTTTTGATTTCAAAAAGTCGTTAAGGAGAACCATTTCTATATCATTTTTGTAATTTATGTTCCTGCTTGCTTAGTCTTTAGCTTGACTATGCTTGACATCAAGACAACCTCACTGGTTAGCTGCGATTGTAGTCATAGTTACAATATGTATTAGTCTAAAACTCAACTCCTTTATAGAGAATAGTTGCAAAAAGTTCGGCATACATATATCGCTGCCACTCTGATCAACTAAAACTTTTTAGTTAGAAAATGAGCATGCGAAGAATTGCTACTAAAGTAACTTTATCAACTTTCCATAAGATAATCGGAAGTTACTATGCCATATCTAAAGCTGCTTGTTAAAAATGGCTTCCTCTTATAAATCAGTTTTCTAATATTAGAAAAATGTGCTATCATTTCCTTCTACCGAAGGATCAAAATTCATTCACATTCAGGATACAGCGTAATTTTAAAAAGCAACATTCCCTGACCTTCTACATATTTCTAAGTTAGCATTACTACTTATGTAGTACACACTGAATACCTATACACTGAATGTGAGGTATTGCCACAAGAAATTTATTAATGGCCACTCCTTTCGATTTAGCCTCAACGACTTCCACGCGTGTACATAAAATTGAATCCAAAAAAAGAAACACACACATTACATTCATTTCCTCATTTAAATATTGCTTTAACCTCAAAAATATCTTTACGCTGACAAAGACTTCAATTCGAATTGGTTTCTTTCCGGCAAATGGAATTCCACCCATTTCCTTCTCTCTACGCAAAATTAGATTATTTATTAACCTCAACCCCAACTAACTGTACTCAATCGTTCTATGTAAGAAGGAGTCAGAAAAAAAAATCAAGTAAAACCACAACCAGCCGAGAAAGCAAAAAAAAAAAAAAAAAAATATCTCTCAGACTTTGCAAACTGAATAACTAAATATCCTTTCGCAAGTTCTCCTTTCAAGGAAGGACAAACACGCAAGTGGAAGAAGGAAAAACGAATCCCAATCCGAGTCCGAGAATCACCGACATTAATTTTCTCTCTACTTTTTTTCTATTTCGTTCCTTTTTGTTAACTACTCAGTACTCGTACACGCCTTGTAAGCACTTCCTAACCGACATTCGACATTCCCTTCTAGTTCTCGATCATTCAAACTCTCAGACCCTCACCTATACCGGGTGAATGTCTAGAAACATCCCTGAACGCCAATCTCAACTTTAAAAACGTGATGTGCATCTTTTATCAGACGAAGAAAATCACATAAACATCTTTGTCGACAAATGGGCAAAGACACACAGGCCAATAGACAAACAGACGAACAGACATCCGTTGAGTTTACCAGTTAACTAACCGTTTTTTTTTTTTAGTTGGATAAATTATAATCCTTTAGAGAAAAAATGTTTCATCATTCCTATTTGACCTTGACGTAATATATGATACCAAGGAGGTACAAATGGCGTTCCAAAGATCCCTACTTTCTATATTGTGACCTTGATTTGAATAATAGATTGTCCGCAGAGTAAAAGTAAAGTAACCCTTGCTTAATTTAAATGGAACGGGACAAGGATAATCCATGCCTTCTTTCGTTTTGGTTTTGAGTCGCCAGTTTCACTTTTGCCGCCCACATTTTCTTGTCACGTTATGTTGTAATGTCTGTTATCCTTAAAATAGGATTAACATTAAACTCATAAAAACCTGACGTTTTAAAGTTTTGTATTGTTTTGTTCCTTTTTTTTTTTTTTTAACTTTCAAGCTTCGAATGTCCTTGCTTAAAGCGAAGAGACGCACATATTTTTCACCTCATTTAACAATACCTTCTAACAATGAATGAACAAAACAAAAGTCAAAAACAAAATCGTGAAAAAGGACATGTGCTGAAATTTATAGGTGCCAGTCTATATGTGGTTGGTTGTGTCTTTTATTTAATAGAAGGTAGAGATGGCACAGTAAATAGAATCATCCCATTTGCTTTGGTAAATTACGTGCTCATTATTTACACGTTGGCTAAACGTATACAAGGGTCCATCTACACACGTTAATTTTCAAACTTTTGTGCATTGTATATGTCTTAAACTTTCTTCTAGAAATATGTAGTTTGTCAATTAAATGAAGGGTTGCCAATGTGATCTTTAGGCAAGCTATTAACTGAGATTACTATTGATATCTAAACGGGACTGATGCGCTCAAACTGAGAGCGATTTAAATGCAGACAGCGTGAATATTTTTTATTGAATATTTGCAATATTTGACATACTCATATCTAATAAATGAGCCATTACAGTCACTTGGTGCTAATAGATAATAGGCAAAGATCCTAGACCTGTTCTTGATGTCTGACCCTGATAACTGCACTGCCTTCTATACTGTGTCATATCAGCTAATATCTCGGTTATAGACTAGTTAGAGAAAAGATTTTAGAAAGAACTATATGCCATTTAGAAAAAGCCAATAGTGGTCTTTATGTCCTCTAGATAATAACGGTTGGAGCTGCTCGTCATGAAACCCTTTATCCTTCATCAGGTAAAAAATTTCAAATCAAGATAAAGTGACATTTTGTGAGCTGTAAGCTGTAAAATTTTGTAAGTTGTAGAGAGTTTTCTTGCAGAAAAAACACAAAAGAAGGTAACAATGATTGAAATGGCGCAAAATTTATCATCCAATTTTGTTGTTGAATTCCTTTTTAACTATTTTGAGTAATGGAAATCTTTACTTGGACCTTAGCAATTGTTTCTGGTAAGCGGAAAGATGATATACGCTAAGTGGCTGTCTCCAGTGTTGATACATATTTGTTTCCATGACTTTCCGTAAGATTTCCGGTGATAACTGTTCTCATTCCTGTCGCATTCTTCCTTCACAATATCCATTGTGGCTCGTGCTGTGTGTGCGGTTCCACCGTCTTGCTGAAACCACATATTCACCAAGCCTCGCTCATCCAACGCTCAACAAGAAGTCGTTTATCATAGTCCTGTAGCGTTCGCCAGTAACAGTGACCGTATTGCCGATGACTGTAATGGCTCTTCATGCATCACACGGAGATTTTCAGTGCCACAGAAATGAAGATTTTGTTTGTTGACGTAACCGTTTAAATGGAAATGCGCCTCGTCGCTCACGATGATTTTCGACACAAAATCGTCCTCTTCGTTGTTGAGATTGAGTAGGCTTTACAGTAATGCACACGTGGCTGACGTTCAAGAGGCATTGACTGATGCACTGTTTGCACTTTGCACCGCAACATGTGTAAGTCTTTCACTAAAATTCGCTGTAGGGTCCCGTCTGCTTATGTCCAATTGCGTAGCCCGTCGTCTTTTATTTTTATAACCCCGCGCGCGCACCAAGGGAATATATATACCCTTTTACAGCCTTTTCTCCAGGGCGCGGGCGGATGGTGTTATAGTTTGAAACTCAAGTGTTATTTTTCAGGGAATTGCCTCGTACGGGATTCGAACGCGCGACCCTCTGCTTGACACCGCGGCCACGGTTTGGTTGATGTTTCTTCGTTCTTAGCGACATCGGCAGCCACAGCTCCGATATTCTCAGTCGAACGACCAGTACAGTGGCGGCCATGCCCTGCATGGTTTCGTAGCCGAGTAGCTAAGCGCCGGAATGTTTGCCTAGTTGGCGAGACATGATTAGGAAATCGACGTCGAAATCCACGCTGTGCTAACACCACCGACCCATTATTGGTCAAAAACATCGACACAATTATTCCACGTTCTTGCGGAGTACAGTGCTCCTCTTTGTATACTGCAGCAGTCTAGTTCACAAATTTCAAATATGATTGACATGCGACGCCATTTGCAAAAATTATACCATCTTCCGATAGAGTGATTTATTTTGTACCACCTTATACTTACTTATATTTCTTACTTATTTAGAGGGCACTAGAGTCCAGGGTCCTCCGCCAACTTCCAGCGGTTGTGCATGCTTCCATTCACAAGCGACATATTAGACGAGATCTTCTTCTTATGCGTTGTCCTCCGAGTAGGATTGGAAGATTCTTAGTTTTTCATTAATTTTACGAGTACATGCTTTAGCCATCCCTTGCGACAGATGCGCAATTTTCTAACCAATATTTAGGTGCTAGGTGGGGTGAAAAGTGACCTCCTTGGGAATGAAAAAAAAATTTTTTTTAATATTTTTTTATTTTTATTTAACCTTTTAGTTTGATACACTTATTCCAGTAATTTTCCTAAAGGTCTGCAAAATACTCCTCCGTAGCGTCGATGGTTTCCTCGCGTGAGCTGAATTTTTTATTGATGAGCCATCTTTTGAGGTTTGGGAAGAGATAATAGTCCGAGGGAGCCAAATCGGGCGAATACGGTGGATGCGACAGCAATTGGAATCGTAAGTCACTGATTTTAGCCGTGGTTGCGATGCGCCGGTGCATTGTCTTGCAAAAACAAATTTTTTTTTCGCTTCACGTGAGGCCGTTTTGCAGAGATTTCGGCATTCAATCGCTCCAATCGCACAGTAATACTCGTTGTTGACGGTTTTTCCTTTTTCGAGGTAGTCCATGACATGTTCAGAAAACCGACGCCATAACCTTTCACCCATCGAGCCTCCCTCGGCCGCTTCGAAGCACTCGTGCCGGCTTCAGTCCGTTGCCGAGCACTCATTCTGTTCTCTGGTGTGCAACAGTTACCAATCGACGCCAAAAGTACGCCCGATTCCGCATCAGCAAGTCCAAACACTCTTTCGAAGTGCTCTCGCGTTCATGTTTTTGGTCAGGAGTGAGTATGCGCGGCACCCAGCGGCAGGATAACTTTTTCATGTGCAGAATATTGCCCAAGATATGGCGTGTGCGCTCAGTACTAATCTTTGTGGTATATGCTAGCTCGCGTACCTTCACTTTCCGGTCAGCCAACACCATTTCATGTATTTTTTTGACATTGTCCTCTGTAATCGCATCGCAGGGCCTGCTGCTGCCGACTTGATCGGTAGTGGAGTTGCGAACATCTGAAGGTGTAATCTGACGGAGCATTGGCCCCATAATATTTATCCAACTTTTCTTTTGTTTCCTTCGCCGTTTTGCCTCTCAGAAAATAATGTTTTATGAGAGAATGAAAATCGTTTTTGTCCATACTCAATATGATGCCAAACACGTCAACAACAGTCAGCTGTCAAAACAAAACAAAAGACAGTATCGCACTGAAATTTGGCATGTCTGCCTAAATATGAACGAAATTCAAGGTACCATAACCTTTTTTGTAGTAGCAGCGCATTCTGGTGGTCAAGGAGGTTACTTTTCACTCCACCTAGTATATCGACCCAATCAGGAGCAAAAATCACTCGACGAAACTTACATCTAAAACGACCAAGGATATCTTTATCAGATTTCATTGATCCATTATTGGACGCTAATATTGAACAGATCATTACAGTTGGGTTTGCAACATGGTTGCCAATAGGAAAATAAACTGTTCTATGGGACAAAGCTTGGTTAGGATGTCTGTAACCAATTGAACCCCTCAAGGGGTACATGGTTGCCCTGAACATTGTGGTAAGATCCATACTTACATATGGCGCACTAGTATGGTGGAAAGCAACAAATAAGGAAACGGTTTACAGTACGGTGCGCTCCGTAACACCTCTTCCGCTTGGTTTACAGAACACAAACTTGCTTGCGATGCGACTCACTAATTTTGGTTACTACAAAAGCAATACACGGCACGGTCCTAGCAGAGCTACTACTAGGCAGTTCAATTTGAAGGGAAAAAATTCCTTTCTTGGTTGTTTTCGACATTCCATATGGGAGGGCTGGCAAAAAAAAATTATTAGGTCAAAAGAAATTGCAATTTTTACAGACGGTTCGAAAACCGAGGAAGGAAAAGTTTCTGGTATCTTCTCAGAAGACCCAGGACTAAAAGTGTCTATAAAGCAGTATCTTCCAATCAGAGGTTCTAGCTGTCCTCAGGGCAGTTAAGCTAATGCAGATGAGATGGGTTTGCAAAACAGATATCTCTATGTACATTTGTACCTAGGCCGCGTTGAAGGCAATGGAATCGACCAACATCAGTTGTGGTATAGTTTAAACCTGTTGCATTGTCGCATGTGTTTAAAGCATTATGCAGTTAGAGGCTAGTGAGACTATGCTGGGTGAGACTGTGCTGGGTGTCGGGGACACTGCGATATAGAGGGAAATCAACAAGCGGATGAGCTTGCACTATCGATGAAAATATTATAAAGACTGCCAACCTAAGGTGGTAAAGTCTTAAAGAACACAGGGTATCCAAGGCACTCTGGCCACTTTTTGACGGTTAAAGATCTGGAGAGTTAATAAAGTTGAACAGGTAAAAGCTAAGAACAATAATAGGAATCCTGAGAGGATACAATCACCTGCGGAAAAACGCAAAAAACTCAAATTGTCATGAATTGTCAGATATGGATATTTGTAGATTCTGATCTGCAATCTAATGAGGACATAACACACATATCGTGTGAATGCGAGGCAATATCGCGTAGTTGAAGAAAGTTTTAAGGGAAATACTTTTTCGAAAACCTAAAGGAAATTAACGACACTAACTTCAAAGGCCTTCTTAGCCTTTGCAAAGAAATTAGACGTTTCATTAGGGAGTTTGCTTAGGTTCTTTGCCATTTGAATATAAATTCAATTGGTTCTACAGGCATACGATGGGCCTGTTTTGGTGCCAACTGTTTGTTTGATGGCATACCTGTTTTAACCTAACCTAGCCAGTGCTTATACGTGAAGTTGTGCAAACTTTTTCAGAATGTTTTCTATATGAGCTCCAATAATACGAGTATATAAAGTTTAGCTGTCCCAAAAATAGACGCAACGTAAGGGCTCCTATAGGGTTTATTCACAGTTCGAGTCCATAAATTATCAGGACATGAATCCTCAGATAAAACAGGTTGTTGCGACGTTTTAACTCTACGCGTTTTGCCGTTTAACTCCATTATTCAGGACAACTGTCAGTCGACTTAAAAACGGGACACTTTCCTAACTAGCTAGACGAAGTCAATCTGATTGGTCCTTTGATTGTATTATTGACATAAAAATCTTCAAAACATAAGTTTTGACTACCACCTGCGATTTGAATTTCAGAATAACTTAAGCAAATGGCCCTAAAAACGATATTTTGAATATCTCTGTGAACGATATGATTATGACGTCAAAATGGGATTGTTTTCATCATTTTTAGAAATGAAGAAAGATAAATCTTAAGTAAGAGAATAATAATAAAAAAAATTATAAAAATAATAATGCGATGCGGTAAAAGGTGCCTCTTTGTTGAGATTTCTAAGATTCAAAACCGAGCAAACGAACCAAGGTGTTAATCACTTTTCATCATTTAATGGAATTTGTGATGTAAGATGATTTTGGGCATATGGCCATCAGGGGAGCGTCTGCAGACTGTAGCTCCATTTCAGGGTACAGTCGTTGTTGGCTTGTCCGCATACACAAACGGTTTTAAACACTCGCAGAAAATAGTCTGTCGGCATCAAACTACAGATTTTGGAGACAAGGTCACAGGCCCATTCCTGGATATACCCGTACTGTTGTCATATAACACTTCCTTCAATAACTTGATGCTTTCACCGGCAGTATGGCATGTGGAATGGATCTGTCGATATCAAGTGCCCTTCAGCTCATGTACACCCCTTTTTAGAGCCAAAAACTCGTTCATAAGGTTCTGCACCGTTCGCCATTTCGCCATGATGGTGACATTTCGATTTTCTTCATTTTTGAATATGTACGGCCCGAATACCGCCAGACTGTCAACAGCTCCAAGCATTGCAGTTTTTGTGGCGCATTGATCACGGGTAATCTTTGGATTTTTCTCCAATCCAATCAACAAAGTCACGACCTGTTATTCTTGAAGAAATAAAAATTTTTTAAGCTTGTAAATCCAGATCCTTGCCCAAAATAAGTCGATGGCCTTAACTGCGCCGATCTTTTCATCATCAGTGTGCACTCTGCGTATTCTAGTCAGCCCAAAAGAGTAAAATAAACCTTCTACACGTTCCCTTTATATTCATCATCAATCTTTCATTTAAATTGAAACCTTAAATATGGAATATGCTATACTACCGGAGTGCATTTAAAAAAAAAAATTATTTGCAGAAAAAAGTTATTTTGATCTGTTGGGTTCCACACTGTTTGATTAGTAAACAAAAGAACAAACATCTGGACACAGAGTTATTATTGAAACACTATTGATTCCACCAGAATACGCCTTCGTTTTTCGTCCCTTAAATAACTGTCTGGTGTTATTACCCATCGAATTCGGCTCTATTCTCCGTTGAACAGAAGTAGTTAACTAACCTTCATATCAAACATTCCTTAAGAATCTGTAAAAGAAATATTCTATGATCTTTTCAATCGGTCATAAAACATCACTTGAAACATTATGCATACAACTTCTTTTCGGGACAAACTATTTTATTTTGATATAGTGGCAGCACTAACCAAATGTCAGTTTGTCTTCTGCGGTGACGCTCTTACCATGACCAAGGATGAAATACTGTTGTAGATGATGAGTTCCATTTAAATTGTAAAGTATCTCAATTTTATGTATTTTTCCGTCACCTTACACAAAAGAACGCAGTAACTTAATCCGCAAGTTAACAACACCTACATTCCCTCAAAAGGACGGACAAACACCTCTAATACTCGTACGTGTGGCTTTGCTTCCCCGTATTTGTATCCATATCCATCTAACACAAACGACGAGTGAAAGGAAAATACATAAATAACGAAGGTACGACATAAGTTGTGACTTTCTCTATAAATCATGTGGACTTTTGTAGGGTTTTATGTTCAGCTGGTGCTACATGATTGTACTACAACTGAGGTACAATAGGTTTTATTCGTGGATACTATAGTTACCTCGTACCTTCCGTTTTTGACGTGTACGTCCAGGATGAGATACCCACAATATTTTCCCATCATTTGGTGTCTGTTTGCCTTGACTTGGGACATAGCCCAGGGGATGTGTCACTTAAAGCGACGATTGACGATTGATACGTAACGGTGAGGTTTGGTGGAAACATCCTCGCTAAACCGATTTGGAAGGTAAAGCACTATAAAGTTGAAAGGAAGTTGAAATGCTGGTAAAATATTCAAAGATGCAGAGATAAGGATTAGAGCGATGGTTGCTTAGTGTGTGGTTCAAATAGTCAAAGTGGGATTATTTTGTACAAGGAATGGGGGTGGTTAGCTCTTAAGCTTTGTGGTCAATTTTATGATTTCTTTAAATCAATAATGCAATTTAATCTCTTTTGTTACGAGTTTGTATTAGGATTTATCGTAGGGATAAGTGGAAGTAATGGTGGTGAGTCTCATACACATACGAATATATGGTACACTACCATAGTCTGATGGACAGATCTCGTAACGCTTCTCTAAACAGACCATACGAACCGTCAGACATAAATGTCATTAAATTCAATTTCGCGCTTCTACTCACATTTCCAAACCGAATCTTTGGTGATTCCGGCGGCTCACAGAAGAGAGAAAGAAAGGCGGCTCTTCTCCCAACATTTTCAAAAATTCTTTGACGAAGATGCTATCAAAAATTCAGCTACTTTGCATGTAACAAGGAGGACAACATGTACATGTCAACTGCGATAACTGCTACGGATGGTGCAAATAGTTGTGCGTCAGGGTAATGTACGCAGTGATTTATCTGGCGCTGCAAATCGTGATCGAGCTTTCTGGCAAGAAGTCAGAGATAAAAACTTCGAATGTTACGGCACAATTGCACATTCTTAATGTTCCCAACAACACTGCTCCAAGTGAAATGCAGCTTGATGAGCCGGCAACAATCCTCAGTAAAACAGTCGACGAGAATGAAACGAAAATAGCATTTCTGCTGCAGGCCCACATACCTCCCAAAGTTCACCTCTGCAGCCTACCCCCAAAGTGAAGCACTGTTCTGCGTCTGCACATAACCGGCTAAAAGCGAGCCTACTCTTCTCACTGGTCATTCAAGCTTTTCAGCTAGCCCAACCTCCAGATGCACTGCACGGTCTACGTGCACACAGGGCTCTAAAGCTTCTCCTTTATTTAGTTTATCCGTAAGCAACAATTCATTTCATCATCACAAAAGCAAAGAGATACCATAATGCAGACTGAAGAGGAAATGGACAGCGTCTAGGGATCTGATGACGACAATGGAAGCCTTGTCGATGTGGAAAGCTAGAAGGCTATACGACGAATGCTCTGCATGCTGTTCCTAGTTCGGCCGCGAATAGAATCATTTACGGTTCTGGAGTAGAACAACAGGACCCACGTCTGTGGCAGGCTTTAGAGTTATAGTCGGCACACCGAAGAATGACAATAAATTTCCATCGGAATAGCTGCCGAACCCAACACATTTAACTCATCCCGCTAAGAAGAAAGAATCTATCACCGCTGATCACCAAGAGAAGATTTTCTTCCATCAAGTTACCAGAAAACAGCTGGAGGCCTGCAGTGGCACATCCAAGGAACTTCCCAAATTTTAATGCCTGCCCGCAGAGTAGCTTTTATTCGCCGCCAGCTACGAACAGACTATTACTCTTAGGCAGGCTCTCGATGTCCCAGCCTGAAATACCTGTTAAGCACGCCTCATCTCCCCATTAATAATATCAACATTAAACATAAAATTTGGCCAGTAAGAACACATTATAGACGTACGATGTACTTGCACCGAAGAACGTCGACCTGAAACAATCGTTGATTTCGCCATCGAAGTGCAGAATATGTGTGCGACCATGAAAGTATCGGGAATGCTTAAGCACCTAAGCAATTCGGAACTCTTGGAATGCAATAAATAAAATCAGCCTGACATCATCATCCACATTGGAAGATTTCAGTAACTGATTGCTTTAACTAACCGAGGACGCAAATAACATTTTAAGTCCCGAAATTTCGCTTAAAACTCGTCGGAAAGAAGAGCCTAACGCTCGTATTGGGGGGCCCGAGGACATCAGCACGATTAACGATTAACACACTGTGAACCAACCAACTTTGTCGAAAATGTCTTCAGCAACATAATCCGGACCCTTGTTCTTCTACAACTATTTTCGTCTACACTAGCTATCTGTTTCAGTTACCTCTACTCCAACTAGCATGAACCGCAGCACCTATTTTCAAAACTATAGCTCAGTCCTGTTTCGAGTTACTCTAGTTACTTTGAACGAAAGAGGTGTGAAGTTATCAATCTTTGCATTTTTCGATGACGATGCATTGACGATGAAGACTTGATGACAGATTATGTCTAAGATGGACTTCCAATACTCATTACTATGAAGACTATTCGGTTGTTGGGGACATCGGCAGTAGGCGGTGCCGTGCGATACAAGCTCAATATAGGCACATCATATAATTATTCACCAAGAACACCGAGATTACCAACGCTTTCTCTGGATCGACGAATGCTCTTCAGAATTGCTACATTACGTTATGAGAGTAATAGCATTTGGCGCTACATGCTCGCCATACGAAGTATGTGAAGAACTAAAGCGATAAGGGGTTTTGTTATCAGTATCCTGGAGCACCGCAATTAATTCTGGAAACCCATTCCATGGATGAATTCCTGCTTGAAGGATTGTTGAAGGAAGTTGAGTGGATGAAAATATTGAGGTGATACGTGCACGCTAATTTTAATCAGTGCCCGGATATCAAGCTGCACACTTTCGTTGATGCCACGGCTTGCACCCTTGAATTACGTAAGAAGTTCCGATAGAAATATTGTGAATTCTGTTTTGCTAGGATGCGAAATTCGAGTTATGTCTTTTCCACGGTTGGAGCTCCATGCCACTCCTCTCTGAGCTTGTCTGGCGAAGACTCTTTTATATACTCACTCGGTGCAAATTATAAAGCAGATACTTTGGTCAGACTCTCGAGTCATGACTCCGCTCCGTTCATCGAAGGAATTTGTTGCTTTTCGTATCAGCAAAATTTTGAAGTTGACGAGTGTGCCTACCATAGAAAACGTCGCAGCCGAAACTAAGAAATGACAGAGAACCTCTGACTTTTCCTAAAACAAACAACGGCTTAACGGACCAGCGCTCTTAAAGTTGGGCGAAGGTGGATCGCCTCAAGAGACGAAACAGAGCTGTATATCGACGGACGCGGAGCTGGAACCCCAGTATCTACGCCGCCACACCCATGGCCACACGCTGTAAAAAACATTTACGTCTATAGGTACTAAACGCTTGCCTACTTGGAAAAAGGTTCTTCTAATAGAAGGTAAGGTAATGCAATGTGCACGTGTCTGGACAGATAAGGCTCGTTCAAAATAAAATCACCGTCACAAGATGAAATCCAGCTGGTCAAAATTATGCTTTGGAGTATAGCGTAAGCAGATGAATATAACCAAGAAGTAAAGCATTTATAACCTATCTTGATGGTGATGTTTTACGTAGACTAATAGGAAGAGTTCCGATCGGAATCAAATCGAACCTTTTTGGCCGTGGCTCAAGTGGTAGTGTATTGGATTCCAAATCGGACGGTTCGGAGTTCAATACCAGCCGTGCCTCCCGAAAGACATCACATAAGATATGTGGTTGCCTAGAATACAATAACAAGTCACATTACACTAATAATTTAGTCTCCCCATTAAGTGTAGGATGCCACCTATGGAGCAAAATAACCACTGTGCTCAAAAATCTCTGTTCCATTTTTCTAAAAACTTAACATGTGCTCAGGTCGTTTTGTTTCCTCAATAACGATTATCAAACCAAAAGAAAAGACATAGTACGACTCGAGCTGTAAAGAGGCTTTCTTCGGTCCTTCAAGACTAACCCGACAGAGAAAAACCAAAAAAAGTTTAAACGAGCCTGGAACGACTGCCGCATATGAAATTCCAATACGACCAAAACCGGAAGAAAGAAATACTTCAATGTTCTAAAAGTAGTAAAAATTGTTGGTCGTTAGTCAAAAATATTAAAAATTCTACCTCATCTTCCATCCAAACGCTCATTTATAATGACATTCCAGCTCATGAATTATCTCGAAAAACGAAAACCTCTCAACGACCGGCATATTTTTTCGTAGCCACTGTTGACTTGATGGCATATCTCACGGAAAAGTGGAACCAAAACGTACATCTACACCCTACCTGACTCGAACTGCAACTTTCTAAAATGCCATAATTTTTTTTTATTTCTTGATAAATTTTATTGTACCAAAGCAAAATATATTGGAAAATATCGCATGCTGCACGCAAGTGGCTCTGCGGTATTTTGATCCATTCCCGGTGAAGTGCTTGTTTGAGGTGGTCCAAGCTTTGGTATTTTTTAGTGCAAACCTTTGCCTTCAAAATACATAGACAGAGAAATCCAACGGATTTACATCCGGAGAATTTGTAATCCATTGTGTCGAAGAAATGAAACGTGGAACATTGTTTTTTAACCAATCTTGGTTGACGCACGCTTTGTGAGAAATGATTGTTTGCCCAAGGCTTCAATACTTCAATATAGTTTCACGCTATTTGATCGCATTAATTTTGATACCACGGTCCAAAAATACGAGCGGAGAGCGACCATCAGCGGTTATGGCTGCCCAAACCATCACCATCGGTGCTGCCTGCTTTCTGGTGGCCATCGTAAGGTATAAATTTTTGAAGGACCTCTCTAGCAAGTAAACTCGGTTATTTTGTTTATTGACTTATTGCTCGATAACAAATGGTGTTGCATCCGTTCCAGCGATATGTTGAGCTCACGAGCCATTTTTATTCCACTTCGACGCGGATTTCGCTCAATTCGAGCCTTCACTTTCCGAACCATTTTAACCCCATGGGCAACGCTGCCAGTATCATAGTAACAAGCTATGGTTCGATGATTTATTCACGTTGAGGTGCTGGAGGGCTCTAACTATAGGTACTTGTGGTTTTCCAGCCAAATATAAAGCAATCACACTATCATGTTTGAATTTCATTGAGGAAATGAAACGCAAATCGTTCAAAAGGCTTGTAAATAATAAAATCATCTGTCATGTGTCAAAATTTGAGCTCACTGTCATGAACAGCTTGGAAATTATAGCAGTCTGAAGTTGGTTGCAGTTCGAGTCAGTCAGGGTAGTTGCACTTGACATTTCAAGGTATTTAACAGAGTGTGACAACCGGCTCTTTTGTCTGACATTGTTTTCATGTCTGACATTCAAAAAATAAAGTGCCTCAAGGCTCTGTTCTGTTTCCGACACTCTTTTAAATTTTCATTATGATGATCTCTTGTCTGCTACTTCTAATCCAATATAATCCTTTGCTGACGACAGTATTTTCTGCTTTTAATATTTGTGTCCGGACTCACGTCCCTGTTCTTCGGCTGTAGAACGGAACGTCAGCGATATCAGCAGCATTACTAATTGGGGAACTATCAGCAGCGTGGGATTAAAAGCTTCGTCGAAACCAAAAAACTTTCCATTCTCGTTATGTGTGTCAGTGACAACTCACGTTGGAATGACAACATATTTGGTGTCGTTAAAAATGCTGCGAAATGTCTAGGCTTGCTCAAGTGATGTAAGAAATACTTCACTCAATCTGACCGGGCCTAAATACATATATAAGTCGTTTATCCACCCAAAACTGGAGTACAATACCTATGTTTGATCTAAGACATATTTGCATTTGCTAGATTGGATCCAAAATCATTCAGTCATTCGATATCCGCGAACACCGGCGTAATGTCTCCTGTCCTCATAAGTACACCTTCAAGCCCACCTTCGGATGTATTCCAAAATATCGTGATCCTAAGCCGTACAATGGAATGCCCTCGTCAGCCGAACTCATTATTTCCTAGTCGGTATAACTTGCAATCATTTAAAACCAACGCATATCGGTACTTTCACCCGTGCTATGAACAAACATCCTAAAGATACATAAAATCTTGTTATAAAATTATAAAAAAAAGAACGCAACTTGTTTCTTCATTTTCTGTGCTGTTTCTGTCCTGAAAGTGTCTATACGACTACTGCTTCCTCCGGCAGAGCTAATGCGGGTTGGAAAAATGTCCAATAACGATATTGTCGCTTATATCGGTAGTCAGGTTGTGATTCAGGCAGCAGAATCTACTAATATCTATTCTGGTAGAGTCAGGCACTGTCGTACCATGATCAGGGGATAATGCAATCAGAACCACAATATACCGAAAGGTGCAATGCTCGTTATCTGCTCGGCGATTGATGGAGAACAGCATATGTAAGAGATAAAAATATGAAGAACCGACTTGTAGCGAGCCGAACCAATAAAGCCTTCTTTAACATCTGGGACAGTTGTTTTGTTCTACCTAATCCGAAAGAGACATTTATAAATTTATTTCTATGAACATACTATGAACATATAATTGCAGAATATCAGTAAAAGATTAACACCTTACACACAGATAGACTCAGCATAGGTACGCTCACGCTCACTGTCGCTATATAAAAATCCAGAAGTCATCATAATGATTTTGCAAATACTCTAGTCTATACCAACTACTGAAAGACAAAATTTAAGATCTCACCAGAATAATGATGAGAAGCATCCCAAAAGCAAAGAAGCATTTCTACAGTCCTTGTTATGCCAAATTGGTTATTTTTTGTTAAATTTACACATCTATCTATGAAAATGCTTTATAATCCCGTCATTCATATACAAGTATTCCGCCAGAACTGCTATTCTCATTGATGATAAGGATAACTCATTTTAGTACGAAATAAATCGTCCACATTTTCCAAAGATATCTGTTTCTTTAAGTCAAAATGAAACATGGTAGCAGCATTTTTTAAAAGGTCCTTTTGGGAGATAAAGTTAAACGGTCTCTTTGAATTTTTTCGTCTCGTCGAATGGCGCATGATATTCCCTATAACATAGAGTGGATAACCTGCTCAGGGTTCATCGAATGTAGTCGAAAGCCAATTTCGTGTAATGCAGTAAATTTAGTTTTACGAAAGCATATAGCCTCATTGTCATCAATTGTATCTGTCTGACTGGGTTTCATCAGAAAGTATCCATTTCGTCTAGGAGACGTGCCACCACTGTAATTTACTCACAAAGGAAGACACGAATAATAAAAAGGAATATCAAGGTAAGGATAAATCTCTCTGAAAGAAGGATTCTTTGGTTCGCTGATGACTGAACAAATATTAAAGCAAAGGAGGATATGAGAGTAACTGAATTTATCTCAACGAATGCTCGAACGGATCTACAGATCATCGTTACTTCACCACCAGTGGATGCTGTACAGCTCCCAGCTCAAGACAATTGAAAGAAATTTGTCTAATGGTTGGTATGGTTGGTCAAGGGATTTTATATTGAGTTCAAAAACATGTTGAAAAATTGGTCCATCGGCAAGTAAATTCGTTTACAACTTGACTTCAATGTTGTCTATAACCAAATTCCAAATCTGTTGTTATTCCTAGTGGCATTCTTGAAGATATTCAGTAATGTTGACCGGACTCAAATTATAAGAATCGCTTAAGGTGTACTCAGTTCAGAGTGATTGTCTTGTCTGGTTTAAATTAGAATTATTCCGCTTGCAGAACCAATAGATCAAATTTTTAAATTTCGTTATAAATTTCAAATAGTGATTACCACATTATGGACAGACCAGTGATCCTTTTTCGTCGACCTTAGTTAGATTATTAGAGGAAAGGCTAAAAGTCAACAACACTGCGGATTGGAGTAGTTTAAGCTTAGATTACGCTACAGTCCGGGATGAACTTGGCCTCAGCCTTTACAGTGACGTACACGTAGTTGGCTGGAGTTTTCTTCCACTAAGATTAGGTCGTCATCTATTGCGTTTTATCTCTGGATTTCGGTTGAAAACTTTACATGGCGAAGCGCAGGTATCCATCCGTTCAAAGTGATTTTAAAATCTAAGACAGATTCTATGAGCTTTTCTAATGAGGTCGGTATTGCTTTGCAGCCCGATAGTTCGCTTACGAAACGTCTTTTCAATTCTCCATTGATGCAAACGAGATCGAAAATTTTCCCAAGAAATTTTCTCTTGAAGTGGCCGTGAGCATTTTTTCCTTCAATGGCAGAAGTGGGATATTGAGTGTCTTGTATGAAAGCTTTTTGGCTACTCGAGGGAGGGCTGTACTATGGTCAGATTTTGTGCTAGACGTCGATGGTGTGTGTCCCTTTCTGGTGACAGCATATAGGCTGAAGTTGGCCTGCGAATTCCGTACAATTCTTTTAAGAACGGTTTTAAAAAGTCATGAGTCCTTTCCTGACATTTTAGTTCTAAATTTTGTTATTACTGGCCTCGACGGAGCAGCGTGCATTCTCTTAAGGATTGGATAAACAATGCCGAGATTCCATTCGTCGGGCATTATTTCGTCCATCCTGATTTTAAGAAAAGATGATGTACCCAATCATTACCTGCTGCCTTAAAAATTTTGGCAGTTAGGCTATCGGGTCTAGCAGTCTTGTAAGACTTAAGCTTGGAAATATCTCTCCTCACTTACTTGGTAGGGCGGGCGGAAATTTTGTCTGTCTTCGTCGTCAAGATGTTGTTCATCTCTACCATTTTCCAGTCTGCAGAAATAATTCTTTCATCTTCTAGCACTGACTGTGGTTGCATATTCCTGTTCCGGCTTTAGAGTTTTGGCATGTTCATTTTATTTTATTTATTTTTTTTTTTGTATAACTTGTGAACTTTTTCTGGTGGTACCTCTTGAAACCCTCCCGTTCAGTCTGCATTCATCATACCATATAACAAGTTTCTATTTTGGGACGAGACGAAACCCAGCACATAAGATGCGGTCTTTCTGATTTGTCTCGATCGAAAAAAGCGCTAAGAGTCTCTTGCAATTGTAGTCGTTCGATGTTCAATTTCTTCACAATAGTTCACTGGGTTAGGGTGTTATGATATCAAAATGAAGCCTGTTTAAAAGTACGCGTATCTGCAGCAGTTTCTTTAGAAAGACTCCAAGCTGAGTGCATCAGATGGGGCCATCATGTGCAGGAATGTTTATCGGGGAATCTACTATGTAATATAAACTCAAGTTTTTGAAGCAATGTAATAATATATTTCTTCATAATTATTCGCTAACTTTAAACCCCGTCCTTGCTTGATTTTCTTCTTAAAAATCAGTGAAATTCTCAATTTTGTCTAATCTGGCAATTAGTTTTCATAATATGCGATTTGGCATCACTGAGCCGTAGGTGTTACAGTTTATCGTGACGATTTTTTTTATTTATACGATGAAGACTTATCTTCATAATTTTATTGAATTATATCAAAAGTATGTTGAAGCCGACATAGTTTTCATTGAATCATTGGTTCATACTTAGAATGGGATAGGAACACCTGTTTTCAGCAGGAAAATTTCCAAGAATTATGAGTTTTTTCTGCCCTCAAACCACATTGAATGGAGTCAAACAATGAACCCGTGATTATCTGCGGCCATTAGTTGGTTCGTCACACCTTTCTTATCTCTTCCTTACAGAAGTTTGAGTTTTATTACGGCGTAGGCTAGCATTATGGTACTGGTCGACCATCGAATTCAATTTACTATATATGGACTGCTGGCCCAATGGAAGCCAATGGGAAGTTCTCATGGACTCATGAACTTCATCAACAGTGTTTGCAAATTCGCTTTAAAAGAAAATTTATTTAAATCGTCCTCGATTGGAGGACGACAACGAAAGATTTCAATTCTTCGTTAGGAAAACTTGCGCTTACGAACTATGTATATTGTGAAGAACCGGTACAGCGGGCGAAGCGTTCGCAACAGTCAAACTGCGCTTAGCGGCTTGCTGAAACCTCTTACGACTTCTGAGCTAGTTTAGGAATACAGGACATCACTAAAAGGCTTCCGTCAATTCATTGAGACTTGTCTGGTTCTAAGCAAATAATAAGATCATGAGAAATGAACTTGCCAGCCAAGATTCAGAGGAGAGTTTTTCAGGACCAGAACCTCAGTTGGGTCCTCGGTTAAGGCTTTCATTGGCAGTTGGGTTTCATATGGGCACAACTCTAGATGACATGATTCCCTAGAATGAAAGCAGATCAAACGAATGCTTCCCGACGTGTCTAGGAGATCAACTGCCTTCCTGTTGTCCCTCCGCCGGAAAGTCTGCAAATTCCTTACTGGCGCAAGCAATAAGATTTAACTTCGTGACAGGGCGCTTCACTTTTGCTAAGCACTTAAATACTTAAATGTGATAGATAAACAAGTAAGTGATACAATATTCTGCGATTCTTGCTGTGAAAATGATGACGACACCGTGGAGGACTACCTCTGTGAATGCCCGGCTTACCCTCTCATCCGTCTGGAGGTACTCGGCAAGACGTGTTGGGTGCTGGTAATGTAGGCACATTATCACTGAAAAGCGCTTACTCATCCTTCTTTGAAAGAGTAAAAGATTTCATTAAAATAAATTTACAAAGAGTGCAATAGATCAGTTCTTTGTTTGAATGCTCCGCTTCTACGGAGGCCACCAGTAAACTAACGTCAAGATTACCCTAAAAAATACTTTTTTTTTTCAGAAAATAGCAAAAACAAGCAGTGTATGCTGGTAAGAAAGCAGTTTTAAGCTTTCTATATTGTAAATCATTATAACAGTCTGCACGGAAGATTAATTCTCAAACATCAGTATGATATATGTACAAAACAAAAGAAATAGAAGTTAGTATGAAGAAATTTTCTTGCAAGTCCTACGAACCCTATCTACGAGCAATTGATTATGGACAAAATAGGAAAGTGGGACAACTCTGAAAATTGCCTACGAGATATCGCGTCCTAAAATGGACTTTTGCTGGTGAACTTTACTGCATTTTAATAATCACGAAGGCAGTCATCTTATCAGAAAACTAACAAAGATAGCAACCACTTGAGCGGAAAATATAGACTCGAACCTTTATCTTGTTGCAGATAATTACTGTTAATGGATAGCTCAGAGCTCACAACAGCGGAGAAAGTCTGGGAGGAAATGTAACGTTAACCTTTTATCATTCATATTTGACAACTCGTGTGAAGGATTATAGTATACACTGCCACCCCTATGAATTTGCCTGCGCTTTACAATAAAAAAAAAAAAGAAAAAAAAAAACTAGGAACATCGTTGTTCTATAGGAAAATAAAAAGCGTGCCTTCCAAGCCGAAAAGTACGCAATCATGATGGCACAACTACATATATTGGAGGAGGCAAAGTTTATTTGTCCTGTTAAACGTTTTACTGAGCTCTCTCACCACCTGATACCGAGTTCGGAAATGCAAAGCTTGCTCTAACGCAATTGAAATGCACTAGATAAGACGATGAATTTGTTCAGATCGTATGGCTCCCCAGGTTGCAGTCAGAACAATTAAGCGCTTTTGGACGTCTCTGAAAGTTTTGCAGACCCTTAACAGAAAATACTACAGACTGCTTACTGGCGTTATTCACTATCCATTTGTCGTACAACTGACTTATCTAGGCCAGGCATATGTGAAACCGTCTTCTAGCATGATTGTTGGGAGAGCAGTCTAAAAGGCGGTGATAATGGAAATCTTATTATTCTTCGAGATACTAAGGTGTTTTATTAAAAAGACTTTCAGGGCCTACAATGGACTGACTTTTTGTCTTTGATACAGAAACAAAAAGAAAAACAAATTCGTCTGATCGCTCCCGATCAGGAGATCGGAGAATTTTCCTTGCTGTTTAAGGGTCGACACAAATATTGTGTGTGTTGTTAAGTACTAAAATAGAAGTGGCAATAGTTTTTTTAGCTATGAATGAGGGCAAAACCAAGTACGATTTATCCTGTCAACAAGAAGGTACTCACAACATCGAAGAATGTGACAGCAGGCAGCCTAAAATTGCAGGGAGTTAGAACTTTGTCTAGGATCAACTAATAGCACACCTCATCAGAAATCAAACGAAGAGGTACACAATAATTCATTACGTTGTCTCTCTTGGCTTAAAAAGGCAATAGAGTAATACGGACTTGTTGAGAAACACTTAGATTAGGGTCTTGTATATCTGTATAATCTTCTATTGAACCAAAAGCATGAATTTTAAGCAAAAAGGTGTAAATGCTTCGAATATTCGATTCCAACTCGAACGAACAACTCAGCAGAAGAACGGACATGAAGGGTGCCACAATCATCTTAAAGTGCGCAAAAAAAAAAGGGAATTTGACAAAGAAAGCGCTTACTGAAAGAAATTTGAACAAGTATACCACCTTGATCAAAAATTTATTCAGAAAATTAGAAATACAAGTTTATTCCTCTTAATCTACATGGGCTGAAAAGTCCGTTTCTAAGAGAGGGCACGACGTGCATTAAATCCACACCAACCTTCAAAAGATACGTGTATAAATCTGACAGCTGTCGGACTATTAGTTCTCGAAATATAGCGTTGTGAGTGAAGCAACTTTTGTTATTGTGAAAAACAATGGGTTCAAAGCAATTTCGTGTGTTGATTTATCATTGCTTTTTGATGGGAAAAAATGCAGCCGATGCAAAGAAATGGCTTTATAAGTGTTATCCGGATTCCGCAAAAGCCGAACGAACCATTCGCTAGTGGATTGAAAAATTTAAAAGTGGTCATACAAGCACCGAAGATGATGCACGCAGTGGACGTCCAAGAGGCTGTTTCAGATGAAAACATCAAAAAAGTCCACAAAATAATTACAAATGACCATAAAGTGAAGTTGATCGAGATAGCTGAGGCTCTGAAGATATCAAAAGATCGTGTTGGATATATCATACACAAATATTTGGACATCCGAAAGCTCTGTTCAAGGTGCCGCGTTTGCTCACAGTCGACCAAAAACAAAAACGTGTTAATGATTCAGAGGAGTATTTAAAGTTGTTCAACCGCAACAAAGCCGAATTTTTGCGTCGGTATGTGACAATAAATGAAACTTTACTCCATCACTTCACACCAGTGTCAAGTCGGCAGTCAGCTGAATGGCGAGCAGGCGACGAACCTCATCCAAAACGACCAAAAACTCAACAGTCGGCTGGCAAGGTTATGGCATCCGTATTTTGTGATACACATGGAATAATTTTCATCGACTATCTCCAAAAGGGGCAGACTATCAACAGCGACTATTACATTGCGTTGTTGAAGCGTTTGAAGGACGAAATCTCAGAAAAACGGCCGCATTTGAAGAAAAAGAAAGTGCTGTTTCATCATCATTTATCAAGATAATGCACCGTGTCACAAGTCGATGAAAACGATGGCAAAATTGAATGAATTCGGCTGCGAATTGCTTCCCGACCCACCGTATTCTTCAGATTTGGCCCCGAGCGACTATTTCCTGGTCGCAGACCTCAAAAGAATGCTCGCCGGAAAGAGATTTAAGACCGATGAAGAAGTAATCGCCGAAACAGAGGCCGATTTTGAGGCTAAACCGAAATCGTACTACAAAACTGGTATCGAAATCGTTTCAATCAGTGTGTCGACCTCGAAGGCAACTATATTCTTAAATAAAGTTGAATTTTGAAAAAAATTTGTATTTTATTATAAAACGGCACTGACTTTTCAACCCATTTTTTATTGTCAACTTCAAAGTAATCCCCATAGACTGCAACACACCTTTGCCAGCGCTTGATCCAATCCTCGAAACATTTTTTATATTCGGTTTTCGGTATGTCCATTAGTGCTTCCTGCGATTTTTCCATTACTTCCTCTCAGCTGTTGAAACGTTTTCCCTGTAGTGATTTTTTAACTCGATTAAACAGAAATTCGGTGGCTTTTTGCTGTTATTTGTTGCATTTTTCGTCAAAAAATTACGAATATTGATGGCACACAGGGGCAAAATGCATGAACTTTTGGCAAAAATTAAAAAAAAAAAAAAAAATGGGGAAATTTTGAAAGAAACTAACTCGATTGTACAGTTAAATACCTAAAAATTGCAAACATGTGATAATTTTGATATTGAATTCATATATACCGGGTGAGCTTTTTAACTTGAAACATCCAAATTCAGACAAAAGTTACAAGGTTCCGAAGGGGGCATAAGATGGTGACCACGAGTTTGATCTTGAGACCCATTTTCCTGATTTTCATTGCTCAGTCGTATTCCTCAATGAGTCACACGACTTTGTCTCAAAGGTCCTATTCATTCAATGCTAGATACGACTGCACTGGCACGCCTAAATCATTAATCGGTTTCCAACGTTGTTATGGTGTTAGAAGGTCGATATTTGTTTTGAGGAACTGATTATTATTAGTAACGTTTTCCAGATTAATAATGCAGGCTATTTCAATTTAAGAGAAAATTGAAATAATATTGATTTATGGAGAAAGTGAAAGGAAAATCGATGGTGCTGTTGCTCTTTACGCCCAACGTTTCCCAGACCAGATACGATCGGGCGCTTCCTTTTATCGGGTCATCCAACAATTCACTGCTGAAGGAAGTGTGCAACCAAAGAAAAGGAATCGGTCAGATAGGGTGGCTGCTGAGGACAATGAAATAGCAGTGTTAGCTGCCGTTGCACACGATCCTCACATTAGCACTCGCTAAATAAGTCGTGAATCAGGAATTTCTCAAACGACTGTCTGTAAGATATTACATCGGCATAAATACCATCCTTATCATGTTTCAATGCATCAAGAACTTTCTAGTGAGGATTCTCGCAACCGGGTTTCCTTTTGTCAATGGGCACTTCAGCAAATTGAACGAGACCCCCTTTTCTTCGCCAAGGTGTTATTCTCTGATGAGTCGACTTTCACCAATCACGGTCCGGTCAATCGACATAATATGCATTACTGGGCTACAGAAAACTTTTTTTGGTTGCGACAAGTTGAACGCCAGCACCCTTGAAATGTTAATGTTTGGGAGGGAATTATTGTGGATAAAGTAATAGGTCCTTATTTTATTGAAGGCAACTTGAATGGCGAAAAGTATGCAAACTTCTTGCGTGACAATCTTCCAGTATTAATAGAAGAACTGCCATTTTAGTTGCGACAAACAAAGTGGTTTCAATATGATGGTTGTCCAGCCCATTATTTCCAAGTAGCCCGGGGCGTATTAAACAATGTTTACCATCAACGATGGATCGGACGAGGGGGTCCGAGGCAATGGCCTGCTAGATCACCTGATCTTACGTCACTTGATTTCTTCTTGTAGGGCTACTTAAAAAGTGAGGATTACAGAAAAAAAAGCCAACAACACGCGAGGACATGAAAAGACGAATAATTGAAGCTTGCCGGAAGATTACGCCAGAAATACTTCTCAGCTCTGTTGAACTGTGTATTGAAGTGAATGGTTGCATTTTCGAGCATTTGTTGAAATAGTCTCGGGAAATAAACGCCGAAATGGGAAGAATTCAATGATTCAACAGTGGAAGGCGAGGGGACCCACTGTAATTAATCACCCCGAAGGAAACAAAATACTGCTACGTCCACGTCGTTGTTTCTGGGTTATGCTAAACGCAGTATGTAAAAACAAATGACAAGCCTACGAGCAATACAACTGAGCAAAGAAAATCAGAAATTATCATTTGAAAAATTAAAGGTGACCTTCGTTTGACCTTGAAAATGGGGCTCCAGGTCAAACTCGTGGTCACCTTCTTATATCCCCTTCAGAACCTTGTGACTTTTGTCTGTAACATATTTCGCGTTACCGCTTACTATTTGAATAATTTGGATGTCTCAAGTTAAAAAACTCACTCTGTATATAGGGTTTTCCAATAGGGACTTGACAACCTTGAGTTTAATTTGTGAAAGCACTTTTTCATTAATCATCAAACTGTCACTTTTTATTTATTCAGTAAGCTCAACATTTTCATCATGGTAAAGAACACTAACGAGCAACGTCTGCAAATTATAAAAATTTTCTTTAGATATTCGGAGTCGGTGACTGCAACTTTAAGAGCGTTAACTCAAATTTTCGGTCGTAATTCTCGCCCTAGTAGACAGGCAATAACAAGTTTAGTGAAAAAAATTTTGAGTCGACGAATTAGTTGTGTGATGTTCCTGTGTCAGTGAGACAACGGGCCGGTCGAAGTGGCGAAAATATTGCTGCGTTCAGACGTCCGTAGCAAACGATCCAAATCAATCAATTCCACGGCGTTCTCAAGAATTGGGCATCGCTCAGACCACATTATGGCGTATTTTGCGTAAGGATCTTAGTTTACACCCATACAAGATCAAGCTGACTCAAGAATTGAAGCCGATGGACCATATGAAGCGACGTACGTTCTCCGAGTGGGTTCTGGAGAAGATGCGCCAAGATGGTGAATCTTCAGGGATGAAGCTCATTTTTGGCTCAATAGGTTCGTCAATAAGCAAAATATGCGTTATTGGTCAGGTGAAAACCCACATGTGCTTCATGAATCCCAACTTTATCCACAAAAAATAACTGTTTGGTGCGGTTTACATGCCGGGGGCGTTATTTTGCCATATTTTTTTGTCGACGATAACGATCGTCACGTTACTGTAAATAGTTAGCGTTATCGCGCCATCATCACCGATTATTTTTAGCCCGAATTGGAAGATATGGACTTGGACGACATGTGGTTTCAACAGAATGATGCCACAAGCCACACAGCACACGCTCAATCGATTTATTGAAGAGTAAGTATGGTGAGCGTGTTATCTCAAGACATGGGCTAGTCGATTGGCCGCCTCGTTCGTGCGGTTTAACGCAGCTTGACTATTTTCTGTGGGGCTACGTTAAGTCATTGGTTTATGCCAACACGCCCACGACGTTGGAAGAGCTCAGAGCCAACGACCGCTGCAAACGTGCCCGCGATGACCATATGAACGAAGTCGAGTTCCATTCATAAATGTTTTGATTGTACTTCAAGCCAATAACAAAGTTTTTGAAATATCTCAAATGGTTTGCCTTTTATTTAAAAAAAACTTATCAAGTCAAGTTAAGATTCAGTTCCCACAGGTTTGTCAACAGTATACATGTAAAATTATAGTCTTGTGTGACGAAATAAAATTTTGGTGATTTTTTAAAACTTGCTGCTAATTTTTGACGAAAATTGTGTTTTTCTGTATTTTCATGTAAAGTTCTACTTATGAATATGTCAAAACATGTCTTCAAATTATGACTTGTTTGACTTCAATAAAAATTTTCGCCGTTTTGCGCTTTTTGAAAATATCGTTTGTCCAAAGTGTTCAAGTCCCGACTCAAAAAAACAAAAATTTTTTTAATGTCTTTTGTTGTTGTTGTTGTTGTTGTAGGATCAGGTTCAAGCGATATTTTCAATACAAGGCGCACATTGTTTGAACATATGAAGCAATTGGGCGATTTAATTTCGGCAATCCAATCTTCAAAATTGAAGGAATACGTTGAAACTCGAACGAAATGCTCAGATCATGCTAAACCTTTGTTGCGATGGAAAAAATGCTATAGAAAAGGGGATAGGTTTCTTACTTCTAATAAGTCTTGGCTAGATTCTGCAGTTAGTTTCAAAAATTATGCTTTTTCTGAAAAAAAATGTGGTCGCCCTATAAAAAGTTTTGATGAAGCTTCGCAAAGAACCAAACGCCTAGGATGTAAGACAGAAACACTCATCTGAGGAATTAGTTTTTGCTACTCGAATGAATTTACGGTCTTCAGGGCAAGAAGAATCATCTAAACTTGTGAGAGATATGACGGTAAGTTCGCCTAAACGAGCTGTAAAATATAGGTTGGCATTCAAGAAATTTGAAGGCGCTAAAAAAAAACAACTTTCTGGGAGAGAAGCTTTGTCGATGTTTGTTGAAGCCAAACTTACTAGACACCAATACAACATAATTAGATTGAACGCTAAGTCGCGGTTACCCTGCGAAAGAACATATTTCTGTTACGTACATTGTTGCTGATATTAAATTGCAGTCCTTACTTAATCATACAGTTAATCGGCTATTAAATGCTCAAAAGGAAGTTTTGGAAGTCTAACAAACGGATTCTTTGAACAATTTGAAGCTGATTTGTAAGTGGAGCTTGGATGGTCCAGCGCAGTCAGAATACAAACAGCATTTTTCTGATGCAAATGCTAAAGACACCAGTATATTCATTGTATACTTCCTACCCTTACGATTGATCACAAACAACCCAGGAGAGCAGCAGCAATTAATTATTTGACAAAATGAAAGACCCTCATCCACACGATACTGCAGACCAATTTAGTTTATTTTTCAACATGAAACAACAGAAATAGCAAGGAACGAGATTGAAATTGAAGAGCTACTAGGTGGAGTGAATAGTAACCTCCTTGACTACCAGAGTGTGATGCTACTGCAAAAAAGGTTATGGTGCCTTGAAGTACGTTTAAATTTAGGCAAGCATGGCAAATTTCAGTGCGATATTGTCTTTACTTTTGTTTTGACAGCTGATTGTTGTTGACGTGGCATCACAACAACCATTGACCATTGAGTATGGACAAAAACGATTTTCGTTCTCTCATACGACATTATTTTTTGAGAAGGAAAACGGCGAAGGAAACAAAAGAAAAGTTGGATAAATATTATGGGGCTAATGCTCCGTCAGATTACACTGTCAAATATTGGTTTTGAGAGTTTCGTGGTGTCCGCAACTCCACTACCGATCAAGTCTGCAGCGGCAGGCCCTCCGATGCGGTTATAGAGGACAAGTGAAGGTGCGCGAGCTAGCAGATACCACAAAGATTGGTACCGAGCGCATACGCCATACTTTAGGCAATATTCTGCATATGAAAAAGTTATTCTGCCTCTGGGTGCTGCGCATACTCACTCCTGACCAAAAACACAAGCGCGAGAGCACTTCGAAAGAGTGTATGGACTTGCTGATGCGGAATCGGGCAGACTTTTGGCGTCGATTAGTAACTGTTGAACACTAGAGAACAGCATGAGTGTCCGGTAATGAACTGAAGCCGGCACGAGTGCCCCGAAGCGGCCGAGGGAGGCTCGATGGGCCGGAAAGGTTATGGCGTCGGTTTTCTGAACAAGTCATGGACTACCTCGAAAATGGAAAAACCATCAACAGCGAGTATTACTGTGCATTATTGGAGCGACTGAATGCCGAAATCGCTGCAAAACGACCTCACATGAAGCGAAAAAAAATTTGTTTTTGCAAGACAATGCACCGGCACACAAGAGCATTGCAACCACGAATAAAATCAATGACTTACCGCAATTGCTGTCGCATCAACCGTATTCGCCCGATTTTTTTTTTCTTACTTTTCACCCCACCTAGTACAGCAAGTGACATATAAAATGAATAACATCGAAATGAATGTTACGATTGCTATGCTATTTACTATGGTGGATGGAAAAATTTGTAATGCCATAACAGACACGAAATCAACACAAAGATGCGGACTAACGTCCAAAGATTTCAATAACATGGAAAAAGTATTCAACACTCATGTAAAAGACACCTCTGGATTAGAATTCGGACTATCTGTGCTCCATGCCTGGATTCGTTTCTTTGAATGTTTGTTGCACCTTAGTTATAAACTACAGCTGATGAAGTGGCAGGTTCGTCGAGAGAAAAAAAAGAAAATCTTTGCTGAGAGAAAAAAAGAGATCCAAAGCAAATTTAAAACTGAGATAGGATTAGTAGTCGATAAGCTGAAACCTGGTTTTGGGAGCAGTAACGATGGGAATACGACTAGGAGATTTTTCAGTGAGCCAGAAGTAGCCGCAAAAAACACTGGGTTGGATATTAATGTTATTCAAAGGTTTAAAATTGTATTGCAAACTATAGCTAGTACCTACGAAATTAATGTGGACAAATTTCAAATACATGCTTTTGAAACTGCCAGACGGTTTGTGGAAAAATATAAATGGTACCCAATGCCAACTTCAATCCACAAAGTTTTAACTCATGGCCCAGCCATAATAGAGCATGCCTTATTGCCAATAGGCCAACTAAGCGAAGAAGTGCAGGAGGCACGAAATAAGGAATTTAAAAAATACGGAGAAAATTTCTCTCGTAAAATATCGCGTGTCAAAACTAATGAGGATATTTTGAATTCACTCCTTATTTCTTCGGACCCGTTTGTAACCAGTTTGAAAAGACTGTCTCAAAAACGCGCTTATAGCATTGAGAAGGATGTTCTTGACTTATTTAAGGCACCTGACCTTCCGTTTACTTCAGATGCTTCCGATACATCAGCTCATATTAATTCCGATAGTTAATCCGACACAGAATAATGATTATTGTACATTGAACTCTCTTCAATTTCGTATATTTTGCATAAAAAACATAAGATATTATTATTTAAAAACAAGATGTGTGCTTTTTATTCATTTGCCAAGGGTTTAGTGCAATAAAATAGTTTTTGCCTGGAATTCATGCATTTGGCCCCTGTATGCGACGGTGCGTTATCATGGTGCAAAATCCACGACTTTTCTGCCTACAATTCTGGTATCTTTCGGCGAATTGCTTCACGCAAACATCTTATAACGCCCAAATAACACGCTTTGTTTACTATCTGGCCTTCTGGCAAAAATTCATGATGCACTACACTGTAGTAATCCATCAAAACCGTGAGCATTGCCTTCTTTTTTGATTGAAAACGACGTGGTTTTTTTGGTCTCGGCTCATTTGGTGAACTCCATTCACTTGCCTGATGCCTGGATTGCGTTTTGTATTCATAAGCCCACGTCTCGTCTCCAGTAATGATCTTTTTGATGAATGTGGGATCGGATTCAGCCTCGCAAATCATCTCTTTTGCGACGTAAACACGGTTTCGTTTGTAAGCGACCGTTTTTTAAGAGAATCTTTGCCGAAACACTTTTCCAACATTTCCAACGTTCGCCCAATACTAAATCCGTTTTTTACGCAAAATTGAATACAAGATCGTTGTTGCAAATTTGAATCTGTTTCTAAAATTGTAAAAAAATCGCCAACACACACAGAGATAGATGTACTCTTGGCTACGTAACTTTTGCAAATGTCAAGCTATGACTCTAAGATTTAGAGGAAATGTCAACAACAGATGTATCAACTTAACATAACTCAAATCGGAACAATGAGAGCACCAGACGGTGGTTATTCCTTTATTTTTTGATACTTATAAGTGTATCAGCTCAAAGAAGATTTCTTAGAATGATGATTTCTTAGTATGTGAATCTATCCCATAAGCCCGTGAGCACCCTAAACACTTTATCTTGGAGATCATGCACCTTTGAACATTCTGCAATAAAGAACTAAATGAATTGGTTCTGTGATGCAAGTAGCCCGTTACATAGCAGCAACTTTTGGATAGAAAACTGGTATCTGAATCCAGTGGTTTAGCTCTAATGAAAACATATCTTGATATGACAGCTAAAATGGAAAAAGATTCAACACAAACTTAAAGTTTTACACCTGGATTAGAGTTGACAAATGGTTGCATATTAAAACCATACTAAAGAAAACAAAATTTTTGACTAGTTTGACTAGTGCTTAAAACTAAATGACTACAATTTCTACAGTTTTTCACTTCCAAATAAGATATAGCAACTAGATATGCAATTGCGGAACATTATGGAAAGCCATTCGGTCCCTTAGGATCACACCCTTTTCTCAAAAGTACTAAGCTCTTACATATAAGCTTAAACTTATCTCATGTCACAGTTTCCTAGTTACTATGTAAGCTCTATGCAAATCACTTCTGCAGCACCACTAAAATTACCCGCATTTCAACCGCTACACAGCCCCAAAAGAGCAGAACACCATTTTCACTGATCACCATTCCTTACCACTTCAAGGAATGAAACTTTTACCAATTAATTGTTCTTACTCAGTTCCATAGCTACCCGAGCAACTTACCAAGAATCCCATCGCCTCATTTGCCATACCTCGTCACTCCAAGCAATACCATGGATACAGCGACGAAAACCAAAACCAAAACGAGAGGAAAACGCGCGGTTTCATTCGCTAAACCCTTCAACGCAAATGGCTTATGGGAAAACTTTTAACAATGTTTTGATATCAAGAGCGATGGGGATGATGAACAGAAGCAGTCTCAGTGCTATCTTCAATGAAAAGAAAAAAGGAAAAGGACGTCTTGGGAGTTGTTCTTTTCCATCCTCTTTTCATCTTCATATTTCCCACCAGCACATTTAGACAATAATCAACTTAAAACACCACTAAGAGAGCAAACTTTTAATTTGCCAACTAATTTTCGTGAAATATTCCAAAGGCTAAATGGACGGCTAAAAAACTGCTCCTAAAAACCGCGAATTACTTCCGGGAAAAATGCACACAGCCACACAAAACGAAGTACCGCTCAAATATTTCGCAAGTCACAAAGACTTTATGCCGCCTAACTCCAGGAAATCTTTTTACTTTATTTCGTCAGGACGTGGTCCTTCATAGCTGTTTGTGGCCAATTCTTAGAGAAAAACAAAAAAAAAAAAAAAAAAAAAAAAAAGGAGGCAGCGTCGAAAATAATTCCGGCTCTGGCATACCTACTTCAAACGAGAGATTAGGATTACAGAGATTTTTATGCGAAACGAGCGCAAAAAAGGATTTGAAAAAGTTTTTAATTTCTCCACTATGCTTGGCAGAGGTGGACGTATACTTAGCCATGAACATGGTCGTATAGATGTGAACCTGGTTGACGCCGTGATCCAGCCAAATTATGAATTTAACCAACAGAGCTGGAGAAAATCCACTGCCACAAGATAGGTATTCTTTCAAGTAATCTGCTAACTGGCTTTCTTCATAGTGGGGTCTCTGTCTGTCCCAGATGAAATCGAAATGTTACAGTGGAATATGCAAAAGGCATTTTGGTAGGTGGAATACTTTACCAACCCTCTGAATTAATATAATTGTAAAATCAGTGGAAAAGTTTAAAGTACTTTAACTGCGTTTTTTCACCACCATCATATGAAAATGCCACCCATCCGTCTGTCGGTCGTCGAGGCTGCAGGACATACCATAGTCTGAAAATAAGATAGAAAAGGGATGCAGTGAAAAGAAGGAGTCTTTTCTCTGGGGCTTAAGTCATCCTGTTATCTCCTCTGGGTAAAAGGGTTGCGATTATAGTGGACTTTGAATTTAATTGAATTAATTTGATGGAAATTGAATGTGGCCGGGGTTGGTAATTGAGGTCTTTGAAATTAAACGAAATTTGTTTTTTGTGAGGGTAAGTCCAGATGCTTCAAGAAATGGACACTTATAATCAGTGATAGTAGATTTTTTTTTTGTTTTTCTTACTAGAGAATAAGAGGTTCTTAAGTAACAATTTAGTGCGGACTAATCTTGGAAGTGGAAAAGATAGATTATACCAACAGTTTTTCAATGCTGTCTTGCTTTGAGTCTACTTTTTGCTCGTAAGCAAAGTGATTTACTTTTTAGTTCAGGTCTCGTATGTATCTGAAAAAGCCAACAAGCATTTTCAAATAGTTCGATCTCTAGCTAGTCGTCTTCAGTTAGAATCTGAAGGAGCATTCAAGTCCCACACTTTTCTATAACTTAATTGGTAACTGAGGAGATCTACTTTGAGTTTAAAGCTGTCGACTGCGGCGTTTGGCTATTATATTTAAATAAAGAATGGGGCTGAAATTTATTCCAGATAGTACACAATGTACTACAATTATGGGATTCGATGTCGTTTATTTGACCACAGCGAGTAGGTTTACAGCGATCGATGCTTTGGGGTCAACTTCTCACCATTGTTTCACATATATCGGCCGGAATGTTGACCATTTCGCATTTGATAATGTTATTGAGTTCCTCTAATGTTATTGGCTTGTTAGCGTAATCTAAAGAGTTAACATTCAACTGGACCATTTCTCGAGATTACACGATTACCAAAATTCCCCTTCCAAATATCAATTGTTTGACCACTTTGCGGCATGTGGCATCTTTTTGTTTCAAATCACATACTCCTGTGGCCAATTCTGGTCAAAAAAAAAATTTCCAACATAGAATTAAGCGAACTCCAATGACCGTAAAATCATTTTGATCGATGAAAACATACAATTACATCACAACTCCGGCGTGAAATCCACACTGCACGGTTATTTTTGTGCATGCAATGGAGTATCATGAAGAACACATGAATTTGTTGCTGTCTTATAATGCATATCTTGCTTATTGTCTGCGAACAGTAAGGTTAAGTTTTGATGAATTGACTGTTGCCGTATGTGGCCTGTTTTTCTCTTTCGGAGGGTGGTAGTTGAAACGGTTGCTTTTGATTCTGCTTGTAAGGATTCTGTTGTTATTGTGGAGCCGATCAATTAAAATTACCCAAAATATGTGAATCAAATTTAGTTGCAAACACTACAGGATGTTTTGTTTATACAAAAAATTTTATTCCACGCTTTAAGCAAACAAAAGGCTAGGGTACTTCGAATATAATGACTGACAATAGTCAAGTCAGAATGACAGGACAAAAGAAATATTTTGTATGTAAATGTTGGTAGGTATGATTGAGCACGATTTGGCAGGGATATTCAACACTGCCCCTCAGTGAGATGATTTCTACATTGATAACTCCAAGTTTCGACAGACAATTTTAATGCTTCAGCCTACTTAACGCCTTAGTCAGAACATCGGCAACCATTTCTCCCGTAGGTAGATATTCCAGTTTTATGCCTCCTTTGGACAATACATCGCGAATGAACTGGTGTCGGACATCTATGTATATGATTTGATAGAACACATGATTTTCAGCAAGAAGTCCGGCACCACGATTGTCGTTATATAAAGTGATTTCATTTAATTCCTCAAGACCCAGTTCCTTTAAGAAATTCGTTAGATGAATTGCTTCCTTCATAGTTGAAGAAAGAGCAACAGTCCTCTATTTTTGAGATTTCCGACTTATGACTGCATTGAAAAACGTGAAGGCAAACCCAGTGTACCCAATCGGAATCGACGAATTCATTTATGCCTTCATTATTTGAGAAATATTGTAATCCATAGTCTATTGTGCCTTGAAGATAGCGTAGCACACGCTTTGCAGCAGCCCAATGGACATCGTTGAAGCAACTGTTGAACTGAGAGAGAACACTAGTGACATGAGATATGTCTGGTCTGGAACAAACAGCAGCATATATTAACCCTCCAATTAACTTTTTGAATGGCCGCTTTTCTTGATAGATAGAGTTTTTATCTTTCACAAGTCTTGGGTCGGGTTGCATGGGATTTGTTACTGGTTTGGCTTCCTGCATTTAAATCTCTGTAGCAGGTTACCCTTTTGACTTATGGATATAGATTCCAAATCTTTCGAAATTTCAACTCTAAGACAATATTTTGCCTCTCCAAGATCTTTAACTTCAAAGTCTTCCATAAGATAATTTTTAATTGACTGTATCCAGTTCAGATCCTAGGAGCAAAGAAGAATGTCGTCAACATATATCGAAAGAATTAAGATCTTACCATTTCTCAACGCAACATACACGAATGGATCTGATTTTGTGGCTTTCAGTCCAATTTGCTGTAACTTACGGTCATATCGTTCATTCCATTGATGATCGGCTTGTTTCAAGCCATGGAGGGCCTTCTTCAGGTAATACACCTGTTTTCTTTCACGAAATGATTATAGCAACATTTTTGCCTTGTGGGCAATGTAACTGTTTGTCGGCTCACTTTGTAGAATTTCTTCTAGAACATCTTCTAGCAACGGTGGTGGCTTCATATAAATTTGCTCATTCAATGTTCTTTTTAAGTACGCTGAGGTAATATCGACTTGATGGACCTTCAGTTGGAACCTTGCAGCAAGAGCGAGCATAAAACGTATTGACTCTAAGTGAGCTACAGGGGAAAACGTTTTTGTGTAGTCTATCCCTATAACCTAGACTATATATATAGACTAGACCCTATCCTAATAACACCATCCTGATTGCGCTTGTTTGTAAGCACAAAGCGACATCCAACTTTGCTCCGTTCGTACTTCTCGAGATCCAGTTCCCAAGTGTCGTTTTTAATTAGACTTTTAATTTCGTCTACAATGGCGTTTTTCCACTCCACACAGTCATCACTTTGGAGGGCTTCCTTGAAACTAACTTCGGCATTAAATGCATAGACCATGACATCATTATCCAAAAGATTCTCAGTGACACTTTCATCGGATTTACACGAGTCAGAAGGTTTCAGCACCATCGAATTCAACAAGACACTATCGCTCTAGGGACTAGCCATCGCCACACTTGTTTTCAGATGAAATTATTATTTTTATTATTTTTAGTTTATTTTATTTCGTATATTAAAAAAGTTACATAGGTATAGTAGCCGCACATTTTATATTACAATAATTCGATAGAGACAAAATATCTTTCTATTGAAATATGAAAAATAAATAAATAAATATGTATACATATAATAGACTAGATTGTTCTCTTAATACATAAGTAATAATTCAATCATATATAAATAAATAAATAAATACATAAATAAATAAAGAAGTAAATAAATAAATGAATCATTAGATAATTACATAAACAAATGAATAAATAAATAAGTAAATTATAATAAATAAAACAAATAGTAAATAAATAACAGTAAATAGATAAGTTTACATATTACTTTTTTAATTTTATAAGCACTTAAAGCATTTAACGATATAATTCATTTATCAGAGGATTGTCAGCAAATCTACATCTTAAAAATTCAGCTTTATACTTTGCAATCCTATTAGATAATAATTCAACATTCGCCCTATTATCCAGCTCCAATGTTGAGTGATGCCATGCTAGGTTGAGCATTATTTCTAAAATTTTATTTTGTGCGACCCGCAACTTTTTAATATGGCATGCTGCTCAATCTCCCCATACTTGATAACCAAACAGCAAAATTGCCTGAAAGATAGTTTTAAGCAAAATGATTTTGTTTTCATGTAAAAGTAAGGATTTACGATTTATAAAAGGGTACAACATTTTGATTGAAATACCAATTTTCTTTAGTGTCCTATTTGTGTGTTCCTTAAATGTAAGCCTTTGGTCTAGGTAGATGCATAGGTATCCCATTTTATATTTTTTCCCGTTGATTCGGATATGGCTGTTAGGAGCAAAACAAGCTTTTCTTTTTCCACCTATTATAATATTTGGTTAACAAATCCATCCCATCCCTTAAATTGCTTTCAATAGTAAGAGCAAACTGATGAGATGAATATATTGCAGCGTCATCTGCGAAAATGGCCATTTCACAACTAGGCGGATTTGGAGAATCAGCGAGTTAAATATTGAAGAGAACAGGTCCCAACACCGACCCTTGCGGAACTTCTGAACTGAAAACAACTGAATTTGACACACTACTGTTCACATGGACATTAAAACAACGGTTAGGTAAAAATGTCTGCACTATTTTACAAAGCGGGAGGGGAAAACCAAAATGAATCATTTTATAAATGAGACCATCATGCCAAACCGAGTCAAAAGACTTTTCGATGTCTAACAAGATCATTCCCGTAGACTTACCTTGAGAACGATGTTTTTTTTTATTGAATTACAAATTCTAAGCACCTGGTGGGAAGAACTATGATTTCTTCGAAACCCAAATTGTTCTTTAGGATAAATATTATTATCACAGATAAATGCTAAAATTTTCTCTTTAATAATTTTTTCAAAAATTTTTCCTAAATTGCTGAGTAAGCTGATTGGCCTATAGCTTCCTCGATATTCTGGTGACTTTCCAGATTTTAAAATTGGCACCACTTTAGCTTTTTTCCAAGCATCAGGAAAGTATTGTAATTTCCATGCCTTTGGAAGTTGTTTTAAAAATGTGTTTCTTATGAGGACCACACCACCTAACTTTTTAATGCACAGACCCTTTATAAAAAATTCAACATCTTCTTCGTTCACAAGAACATTATTTTGAGAGTTAAGACTATCTGCATTGAATGCTTGCACAGTGATATTCACCAGACTATTCGTATCAGCATCGCCTAAGTGTTGAGATTCGATTCGATTTTTCACTGTCGGTGAAATGAGAGCAAGAAATCGTTTTTAAACATGGTAACTGCCTATTTTTAGTTCCACAACGGTTTTGCATTTTTACCTAAATATTTTAATTTAACATTCCACTCTGTGTTCTTGTACTCTAACATTTCTTTCGAAGCCAATTTTTTGAGGCAGAGCATTTGGTATCGAAAACCAGGCTGACGATATTTTTACCAATATCTTTTGCAAATATTTCGCAGCTTTATTAACTCCAAAATATTGGAAGGAAGTTTTTTCAATTGGCTTCGTATTGGTATTTTCAGAACGGCTTCCTCAACAGAGCTTAAAATAGTTTTTGAAAAACCATCAACAATTGAATCAATATCTTCTTTAGACTTTATACTGTCTAAATTCTTTGGCACGCTAAAAACTTTTTGATTAATTCCGAAACGAAAACGTGCCCAGTTGGCGTTTTTAAAATTTCTTCGATATTGTACACTTCTCTCCCCTGACCGAAAAAGCCGACAAAATACGGGGTTATGGTCAGAACTAAGCTTATTTTTTTGAAAATGTTGGAGTTTTCAAACTATCCACATTTGTAATAAATAGGTCGAGGACAGAAAGACTACCGCGATAGCTAGCAGGGAAATAGGTGGGACAAGGAGGAAATAGAACGGAAACAGGCAACAAGACAGAAAGACTTGAAAGAATATTTCCCCAAGTGTTTGCTTTGACACAGCCCTTATGTGTCTCTATGAGGGCAATTTATGTCTCCCTAAGACTTGCTCTTTTTCCAACTGATGTAGCACCACCAGGAAAATACACACAATAGAGTTTAATAAATTTTTTATTAATTAAATTTATTTCAATGCCTACATTTTCTATAAGACGCTTATTTATAATAGGAAAGGGCGAGTGTTGAATTGATCTTCTAATATCACCTCTGCGGTCGACTCGATCATTTCGAAAACATTTAAAAACAGGTGTTGATAAGTTAATCTTTTTCTTGCTGTCGTAAATAAGACCAGTCTCAGTAACAAAAGCAATATCAATTTTTCTTGTATTTAAAACTTGTAAACTTGCTTGTAAACTCTACAGTTTTGCTTCGAATCCCTCTGGTATTCCAATTAACAATATTAATACATGTATTGTCCATAATTACTTGTTACTATTGGGTCTATAACTTAATGCTATATAATAATGCGGTTTGCTAAGAGATGGCGTAACACGTATTATTCCATTGTTATTATTCCATTGCAACATGCCTTAGAAAGCTACTGTCATTGTACGTCATTTCAGTATATGTCATTCATTTGAAGCGTAAACAACAATAATTTTATTTCCCCTCAAATATGTCGAACTTTGTGCCTGAAAAAGTGTTTTTGCGGGGAGTTCTTCTTAACTTACTTTAATATGAAGAAAACTGCTGCCGAAAGTCATCGTATTTTGGTAGAAGTTTATGGTGAACATGCGCTAGCTGAGCGAACGTGCCAAAAGTGGTTTGCACGATTTAAAAGTAGTGATTTTGGCTTGGAAGACGATGAACGTCCTGGGCAGCCAAAAAAGTTTAAAGTTGAAGAACTGGAAGCATTACTCTATGAAGATTGTTGCCAAACACAAGAAGAGCTCGCAGAATCTTTGGGTGTCACTCAAGCAGCCATTTCAAAGCGTATAAAAGTAGCTGGATATATTCAAAAGCAAGAAAATTGGGTTCCACATGAACTCAAGCCGAGAGACGTCGAAAGGCGGTTTTGCATGTCCGAAATGCTGCTGGAACGCCACAAAAGGAAGTCATTTTTGCATCGGATTGTTACTGGTGTTGAAAAATGGATCCATAACGACAGCCCCAAGTTCAAAAAATCATATGCGAAACCCGGCCAACCAGCCAAATCAACGGCAAAGCCGAATATCCATGGAGCGAAGGTAATGCTCTGAAGCCATCAGTGGACAACGCTACCGAACACAATTAATCCGTTTGAAGAGAGCAGTAGCCGAAAAACGCCCGGAATATGCGACCAGACACGAGGCAATAATTTTCCATCATGACAACGCTCGGCCTCACGTTGCTATTCCGGTTAAGAACTATTTGGAAAACAGTGAATGGGAAGTCTTACCCCACTCGCATTATAGCCCAGACCTTGCCCCTTCTGACTACCATTTGTTCCGGTCGATGCAGAACGCCCTCACTGAAATACGGTTCACATCAGAGCAGAATATCAAAAATTGGCTTGATTCATTCTTGGCTGCCAAGCCGGCGCAGTTCTTTTGGGATGGGATCCACAAATTGCCAGAAATATGGGAAAAGGTCATAGCTTCAGATGGGCAATACTTTGTATAATACTATTGTACATGTTTTTCTTAAATAAAAGTTCAAATTTTGAAAAAAAAACCGCACGAATTACATGCTAAATGTGCGATTACTTTAAATTGATCATATTTTGTCTTACAAGGTGATAAATTCAATCGTTAATGCATTTAATTCATCGATAGTGAAGAGAGTAGAGTCATTTGGTATATTGCACGAAAGATTTAGTGAAATGTTGCTGGGAGTGTTTCTTGCAACATTGCTGAGGTGACCTCCATTGCTGACAATAGCATCAGCTGCTGTGAGAGAAGGGTTTTCCCACACATTATGAGCTGGATTGTGGAACCAAGGAAGGAGCATTCGATTTTTCCTAGCTGCTTTCTATTTTATTTCTTGGTAAGCCATTCTGCTGATGCAAGAGGGATCGGAAGATCTATGAGAATTTTTGCAATTTGCACATTTAATCACATCTGGTTCATTATAATCAGCAGTTTTGTGTGACCCAGCACAGGTACCACAATAAGATTTTATAAAACAGTTCCGTTCGCCATGACCATACATCTGGCAATTACGACATTGAAATAATTTTCCACGGAGTTTTTTCTGTAAGCCCCAATTTACTTGCGTGTGCAATATTGAACGATAGTTCTTCTTTAGATCGAAAAACCTAATTGAACCATTTTCAAGTGATATTAAGTAGTTCATACTTTTTGATTATTCTCTTAACATCGATGCATTTAAGTTTAAGTTCAATTAGTTCCTCTTTAAGAGCAGGAGTTTCAATTTCACCTATTCCATACAAAAACACTTTGAACACTTTTTCACTTTTAAGCTCATGGGAAAAAAATTGACATTTTTCTGTTTTTAATTTAGAAATAACAACATTTTTTGCAAAATTCAACTTTATTTATTAATATAGTTGCCTTCGAGGGCGATACACTGATTGAAACGATTTTTCAATCTTTCGATACCAGTTTTGTAGTAGGATTTCGGTTTAGCCTCAAAATAGGCCTCTGTTTCGGCGATTACTCTTCATCGGTCTTAAATCTCTTTCCGGCGAGCATTCTTTTGAGGTCTGCGAACAGGAAATAGGGCCAAATCTGGGGAATACGGTGGGTTGGGAAGAAATTCGTAGCCGAGTTCATTCAATTTTGCCATCGTTTTCATCGACTTATGACACGGTGCATTGTCTTGATGAAACAGCACCTTTTTTCTCTTCAAATGCGGCCGTTTTTCTGCGATTTCTTCAATAGCTCCAACAATGCAATGTAATAGTTGCTGTTGATAGTCTGCCCCTTTTGGAGATAGTCGATGAAAATTATTCCATGTGTATCCCAAAATACAAGGTTCGTCGCCTGCTCGCCACTCAGCTGACTGCCGACTTGACTCTGGTGTGAAGTCATGGAGCCAAGTTTCATCCATTGTCACATAACAACGCAAAAATTTGGTTTTATTGCGGTTGGACAGCTTTAAACACTCCTCTGAATCATCAACACGTTGTTGCTTTTGGTCAACTGTGAGCAAACGTGGCACCCACTTTGAACAGAGCTTTCGCATGTCCAAATATTCGTGTATGATATGTCCAACACGCTCTTTTGATATCTCCAGAGCCTCAGCTATCTCGATCAACTTCACTTTACGTTCATTCGTAATCATTTTGTGGACTTTTTTGATATTTTCATCTGAAACAGCCTCTTTTGGACGTCCACTGCGTGAATCATCTTCGGTGCTTGTATGACCACTTTTAAATTTTTCAATACACTTGCGGGTAACACTTATCAAGCCATTTCTTTGCATCGGCATGGATCGGCATGGATTGCTTTGAATCCATTTTTTTCACAATAACAAAAGTTGCTTCACTCACAACGCTATACCTCGAGAACTAATCGTCCGACAGCTGTCAAATTTATATATGTATCTTTTGAAGGTTGGTACTAACTGAAATTGGTATGGATTTAATTCAAGTGGTGCCCTCTCTTAGAAACGGCACGGCTTGATTTCACGGAGTGATTTCATTAGTGTGTGCACAAACTCTGATGATTTTTGCAATATTTTGATTGGTGGGATATACACTTTTTTTGATGTGACATTATTCGCGATAACGTCGTCCATATTGTCATCATCATTATCACTATCTGGAAGGCACTGTAGTGGACTGTAATACAATAATTATTCCTATTTGGATCTCTTGCGCTGTTTTTTATGTTATTCATATTGAAATTGAAACAGATTTTTTTATCCGAGGACGACGAAACGAGGACGTTTAGGAATTTTGGTTAACACAGCATACTTGCACTAGGGAAAGTCGAACACGATGTGAACGCTGCGAGACCAGTCGGTGAACTTGAATCAACAAACGTAACATCTCTTGATGGCATCCAAACTCGGAATGCTTTTGCTTCATCTGCGTATCTAACGAATATACCCTCAGTCGAATGAGCTCCAAATTTATCTTAATTTGGTTCTTTATTCTTCACGAAAGTGTTTCAAATTCGGAACGTGTCCCATCCACAATTCGAATGGTGTTTTACCATCAAGAGTTTTTGATGGACAACGATTGCTTAGATAATTCGCTGAACAAAACGCTTCAGCTCAAAACGATGGAGAGAGTCCACTTTGTAGTACCATATATCGAGCCATCTCGACCAAGTTCCGGTTCCTCCGTTCACTTACGACGTTTTGTTAAGGCGTGTAAGGCGCTGACAGTCTCCTTCGAATACCTTGTGACTTCAGATATTTGTCAAAATTCTTTGAGCAGTATTCCTTGCCGTTATCTGTCTGAAGTGATTTAATTTTGTAACCGGTTTGTTTTCCAACAAATTTTTTATAGTTGAGGAAGGTTTCATAGACATCACTTTAATTTTACACAAGCGCTAGTAATCGCCTTTAAAGGTGACGAAGTATTTTCCTTCACCATTGGATTGAGTCCTCATAGGCCCAGAACAACCCAGTGGACAATCATTATACGTTCTGTACTTCTTGTAGCTCTAACAGGAAACGGTTTTGCTGCCAATGGGATACTTTCCCTTTAAGCAAACTGCACATAAAGATAATTGTTCTCTCGGCTTCAGAACAATTCCTGTAGCAATTTTTTTTTTTGGCTATATTCAACAAATCGCGACTGTTTAAATGGCTAAGCCGGTCATGCCACATTTTTATATCAGACTTATGGTTGATCGACTCAGCAACATGTGGAGACACCGGAGCTTGTCGAAGGTAATAAAAATCGCCAAAATGTACTGACCTTGATTCGACTCCAACAGCTGCCTGGAGTCTAAAAGTTCCTTAACCTTGACTGCTGTGGATTGATTGCTCGCGAAATTTAATTTTTCACGATTAGTAGATGACATAAATTCGAAATTATCCTCTTCACGGCATAGGTGGGATCCATAGGACCATAGGTGCACCCACTATCCAAACACCAGCTTCGTTTGAAATCGATGGTCTGACATTATATAAAAGGCATCCCTTACACATTCGGCACGTTGTGAAGCTTGACGTTTTACACGACAATCAGAAGCCTTGTGTCCAAGTTTGTTGTACTTGCTGCATCGGAATGGAAACTTTTTCTTGCTCGGTGGATTTTCTTTAATTGGTTTCTTCGGAACAAAACTTCTAAATGCAATCATCGCTCCACTTTCAGACTCTTTGGATTTTTGTTTGCGGGCTTTTGCTTCTTTTTACTTTAAGCCTTTCAGCATCTGGAAGAACGTCCTGAGTCTCGATAGCACAACGAAATTTTTCGAACGGTTCTGGTAAGCTGTACAACAGCATCAACAAATCTTTGTGAATTTTGACATCCATTGCCTCGAGTTTATCAACGGCATCAAAGGACTTACTCACATGATCACGGATTTTATCTCCCTCCTTCAATTTCTGAAGTGTGAGTTGCTTAAACAATGTGGTACCAGCACAGTTGGTACCATGACTGGACGATTTGAATATTATACAACCTGAGTCAACTGTTAGCTCTTCTCGGAAATTCCAATATTCTCTAGTTGCCCCTAATTAGTTTGATCAATTCTTGAGACACGCTATCATCTTTAGTAGATTGACAGCAATGTTAGGATTTCGGGCAAATTGTCTGATGTTTTTTTTTGGTTCCGATGACTTTATTTTCACAGTAACATCTGGGTGGATCAGGTAGAAGCATTTTGTTGCCTGCTATAGGACAACGGTGGGATTATACGTAATAAGGACAAACCTTATTCTTCGAAGATTCTAGTGGCTTAAAATCAGACTCAACTACTCAAATTGAAATTTTCATATCCTCTCGTGTTGGGAATACCGTACTCGTGTTTCGGTCAGGGTCTGGTTGGCCTTCTTGCAGGAGTACTGAACTCATTGCGAATAAACTCGAATCTTCTTGCAGCTTGACTGCTTTGCACACGTCGTAGAGCTTTAAGAGTGAATTTTCCCAGTATTCTTTGGAGACTTTAGGCAGTTAACTACGTCGATCTTTTCGGGTTTTGGTTGTATTCCATTGCTGCTGGTAACGTGTCCGAGAAATTTTACTGAAGTCTGGTCAAATTGGCATTTGTTTTTGCTAAATTTTAATCCTTTGTCCTGAGTGATTTTTAAAACTTTTGTTGTTATGAGTTTAAGGCACTCCAGTGTGCTGGTATATATAAGAATGTCATCCCTTGCGATTTTTACATTTTGTAGGTGAAAAGTGTTTGTTTCCCAATGGAATGGGAAACGTCAATATTATTTAAGTCCGCTCAGAGACCAGTATTTGCTAGAGTCCTCTTGCGTAATCCACGCAATTTCCTCGAAGCTGTTCATCGGATGGGGACATCTGATGATGTTTCTATTCACCAGAGTTGGGTCGATGCAAAAATTTTACTGTTCTTGCGAACAATGGCCATTGCTGAGGCAGCTGGGGTAGGCCCATGAACTGATTTTATAACAAACAATTCAACCATCTTCTCTAGTTCCTTCTTAGCTTCGTCTCGAATTTTAAAATGAATTGTACGGGATCATTAACAAGATCGATCCTCCATAAAAATTTTGATTATGAACACGATTTTGCAGGTGGTATTTGCAATTTTGCATCATCGGATGATTGATTCTTATTTGACTTTAATTTGTTCGTTCCCTAATGTGACAAGCTGTTTTACTCCATATGGGTGGATCGCGATGAGTAATTTAGTCACTTTTCGTTTTGGAAGAACGTGGAATCCAACGTTCCCGTATCCAATTTTATTGAATATGTATCTCCTCCAATGTTGATACTACTTGTGAAATTGCCACCGTCCATAGTAACACCGCTTTTGATACAGCCTATGATGACTTCAATTCATCAGTTGATTTTTTTTTTCACAGCTGTCTACTTTGCTGTCTACGATAACGTTACCACAATTTCGGCATTCGAAAGGTTTTGTTGGGGTGTCCTTTCGCACGAGATTAACGTCGACACTTGTTTCCTGTAAATTTCTGCGCTTTGTTTCTTGGTGGTTCTGTGGTTTGATAAATACTTTGTGCTTTTTCTAACGACACGCTGATAATAGTTTCGTGCATAACAATAACGTTTCTGACTCCCAAAATTAGTTGTTTCTTGAATAGGCTCTCGGTGAGTTCCTTGAATTCGCAATTCTGAGCCTGAAGTCTCAGTCGAGATATTAACTCGTCGGTAGAGCTCGATTTTTATGAAAATGCAATTTTATTGTGAAAAAATGGTTATAAATGAGTCACTCAAAATATTGGCCATCACTAGCTACAACTTTTTCCATCTTTCTGACTTTAGGGCTATTCGCGAATCAAGCCATATCTTGATGTCCTTATATGAGCGAAACTGCTGATCAGCCAGACGATGTGCCATCGAACGGAACAAGTAATAATCGGACGGCGCAATATCTGGGGAAAAGGCCGAGCGTTGTCATGCTGTAGAATAACTTTTTCGTGCCTCTGCACATACAGTGCTCGGCTCAATCACATCACTTGAAGTCGATACCGTTCCCCAGTGATGGTTTCGTTGGATTTCAACTGTTTTTGAATCATCCCCAACGCATGCAATTACTTGGAAATAGCTTGGCGGGTAACTCTTAACACTGAAGGAAGCTCTTCTTGCATTTGGTACGGATACTCATTGAGAAATGTCTCCAATTAAGCGTCTTCGGAAGATTTGGGCCTTCTTTCACGTGGACGGTCGTCAACATCGAAATCACTGTCTTTGAAGTGACGGAATCAATCACGGGACATTGTTTCACTTAGAGCAGCATCTCTGTAAACTTTTTGGAGCTCTCGATACGCTTCAGCGGGCGCTTTCTTCGAATGAAGGAAGCAAATTAACACTTCCCGCAAATGACGATTATTTGGCACAAAATCATACATTTTCACACAACCAAAAGTATATAATGCCAAATCAAAATCACTAATGTGTCACAACGGTTTGTTTACCATATGTCTAATCTTGGTTCATATCGTTTTGGATATGTCAAAATCAACCAGAACTTACTGCTGGAGCGTTCTATTGATGGCTTGATTGAGAACTACGTTGTGAACTTTTTATAACCTGTTGGCTTCTTGTAAGTTTAGCAAATTTTAAATGCTGAAGGCACATTTTGCAATCTTCGGAAAGAAGTTAACTTGGTTCATATTTTCTTGAGGTAAAGCCTAACATATATGATTGCATGAGTGCATTGTATGGTTATGTGCAGGTACTTATGTAGTATGATCGATCCAATATACTTCAAAGCCAAATTAATGCCTTGGTAAGGCTGCTACTTATAGATTGTGACTAATTCATAAAAATTTATCCATACCGCCTTATTTTGTTTTATATAACAGTATGCAACAAAAATATTATAATCTACTTTCACATGTTTGGCCATAATAGCAGCTCACATTGCACAAACTATACTAGAACTTCTACGGATGAATTGTAAGCCTTGAAAAAATAAAAAAAAAACTTTTTTAATGAAGTCAACTTTCTTTTTCCTACCTCTGGATACTCATTATGGGATGTGTGGTCTCCCTTTCAATCCTCTAAGGTAGCGTCCTCTACAAACCGTGAAGATACTTTTTCTGGGTCCATTAAACAGAAGAAGTAAACTAATGTTTCTTACCGTCAAATTATTTACTGTAATCTGTCAAAACTTTACATCGCAGTGCTTAAATATTCAACAACCTAAAACCACAACACTTAATTTGGTCGACCGTAATTCCTCACTTTTCAAAATTCTATCCATTAAAGTTGCATGCAAACTTCATTTCAAGAAAAGCCCCATAAAATTCACAAGTTTCTTGACCCAACAACTTGCAAACTTTGCAATAATTCCCTGCCTCTCCGACAAAGTGTTCGAAACCTACAACTGCATCTATTGTTGCACTGAAACAAAGTAGAAAATTGCTTCAATTTATTGCCTCACATCTTCGATGTATAGTATGAGTTGTACTGAGGGCAACACAACACAAGACCATAGAATTTTATATGACGTAAAAGGAAAAATGATTTGTGGTCGAGTGGAAAACCATTGCACCGAACTTACAAGACCACCACCGTCACCTGTTTATGCACTGTCCGAGGCCGAGATACTACCACTCAAACAAGCAGACACACTCCTCTATGTATTTCTAGAACTTGAATCTCCAGACCCCACTCATCACCATCAAACTGACAGCTGAGTGTTGTGGAAGGGCCAACGAATGAGGTATCAAATCACCTTAACCCCAATATCCAATCCTGCTCTAATTTTCTTTCAGGAATCACTGAACGAGCAAAATGCGATTCGTGTAAACATACTCCTATTCCCAGGGAAAATCGAACAAGAAGCCAAAGAAGTCTAAGGAGCCTCGATAGCTCCAGTAAGGTACTGTGGAGACGACAAAAAAAAAAAAAAAAAAAAAAAAACCCTACTCACAAATTTCACTCACGTAGCACAGTTATACTGACCCATGATTTATGATCGCACAACTCATAAAGGATTACAATCTTACCGTCGTGGCTGCTAGCGAGCTACTCGTAGTTCTCTGCAAGTTTCTTTAGTGCTTGTTCTCCTAAGAATCCTGGTGGAGCTCACCTCTTTGTAGAGTCTACCTCACCCCTGATGGCCCATGACGATGACGTGATGTAGGTCATATGGACAATCTTTGATATCGAAATCTAGCCAAAAAGGGTGAGAAGATGTTTTCCGTAAGTGCTGAATGGTGGTCCATTTTTTACCCAAGAACCCATAAGAAATAAGTTGAAGTCAGTGAAACGCATCTGGGGAGGTACTTTGAGGGTATACTCGTACTCATATCTGAACCCTTTTTCCTGTGTGATTTATAGGAGACTTTTTTTCTTTTTAGTTTTTTGTCGGGTACCGCACCTTTATGGGTCATCATTATTCTTTGGCGTTTGCTTCTTAAAGGAAAATTGGCTCCTAACTGAAGGTTAAAGTGAAGGGCATTTAAGTTGGCACGAAAAATTCTTATAATAATTTCTGAGAAAAATGTTACTGACATTTCAATTGCATGTCAGTAGTTGCTTTGCACTCTGAGAATGGGGACTATTCTAGTCACATACTTTCGAAACAATTCGCAGAGTGAAAAATTTGGAGAATTTTTTGTTCTGTGTCCTGTACTTGGAATTTAATTGCAGGTCGACGTACGCGGACTTAATTTTTCACAGGGACACAACTTTTGCATTTGATTGCCAATATTTTGCTGAAAACTTTGAAATTGTCTGTCACTAAAATTTTCTAAATTTTGAATATGAGGTGGTGACTGCCTTAATTAAAAGATGAAATCTGCCAAGGGTGGGTTGGATACCAGTGAAATGCAGGACGAAATTGTGTCTGCAAAATGATGATTTTTTTTATTTTTTTCGTTTGGAATTGCACTCAGACATAGTTTAACTTTCTGCATACTCTCTTCGATATAGTTTCGGAGTCTTTCGTTCATAAGCGGCTCCCAGCAAAACACAACTTGCCAGGTAATATGGGGTCTTCTCAGGTAGTGGATAGAAGGTGCTTTAATTTTCGAACTGAATGCGGTTCAGGTTTCACATCTCCAAGAGTTGAGAGACATCCAAAAATAGCAGTCAATTTGGAATTCTCGCTGAGCACGAAATTGAAGATATTAAACAAGTCCATCACGAACGTAATGTCCCTATGAGTGCATATTTATCAGCCTAGCCCATGTATAGAAGTTCCATATGTGCGGTCTTTATTTCTCGCTATATTTGTGAATCAATTATAATTATGAGAAAAAAAAATAAGCAAAAACGGAAAATAGATTTGTAATTTGGTCGCCTGTATAGCAAATAGAAAACAGAACTTAAATTTACATATTCGAAAATAGATGACCAACAAATATACAAAAATGTTGATGAACATTTTAGGCAACAGAAGCTACTCAGGATGTGGCATACTTACTTACTTATCTACTTTAAGTAGCGCTACAGACGTAGATGGACCTGGGTAACAAGCGTCTCCAGCCAACTCGATCTCTCTCAAGCTGCCTCCAGTTTCGCACGATGAGTTTGCTGAGGTAACCTTTCACCTACGTGCGCCACCGTCGCGGTCTTACTCAACTGCGCTGTCCCTTTTCGAACTGGAGCATTAGTGTCCATCTGCTCTACATGATCCAGTCACATCAATTTTTAAAACTTCACTCTTCTGGCGAAATCGATGTTGTCGTATAGTTTGCTGATGTATCTCCTCCTCCTCCCGAAAAATGTTTCTCCCAAAATAGCCAGGAGCACCCTCATCACCCATGCTTCTACATCGTAGCACAGAACTGGGATTATTAAGGTCCAAGCAATCGCTTTGGTTGTATGAGAGGGGCTGCCAAGACTTATTCTTCGTTTGATCGCAGCACTGATTTGGTTGTCTGAATTGATAGCAGAGCTTAGGTAGACAAAATCTTTAAATACTTCAAAGTTATGTCTGTGGAAGTTGACACTCTACCAGAGAAGTTGATATTGGGTGTCCTTTTTTGTTGACAGCATATACCATCTTTGCCGCTTTCGTCTCAACACACGCGAAAGCGCCACTGATATCGCGCTGCATACGTTCAATAATGTCACTATCAGCGAGTAATTGGAAAGAATTTTGAAAGATTGTACCTCTTGTTTTAACGCGTGACTTTTGCACTAAATATTACTTTCAAGAATTATGGCAAAGAAATTGCATGACAGCTCATAAATAAATAAATAAGTGGAGCGACAGCCCGGTATGGTCCAAGGCCTAGCTTCTCGCAATCATTTGTGTTTTTCACTTTGTGAATTTTTACACTCCTGAGTAGGGCCTACTGTTGTTTATTGCCGGTTCCGAACTGCTCTCCTGAGAAGCTTTTTCATAGGCAGAATTTGCTGTGCTCCTACCGGGATTCGAACCCAGGTATGTGGTGTGACAGCTAGTGAGTCAACCATCACGCCATCGCCACCAGCTTTATTTAAATTCTTTTCTGATATCGAACGTCTCGATGAATTCTTTACCGAACTTGACAGATCAGCGTGCATTCTACATTACATTTATAAGGTAAGGATCTCAAAACTAGAAATTGCTCTGTATAACATGTCTCTATAGATGCTATCAAACTCGGCCTTAAAATCGATGAGTAGGTGGTGTGTATCAATATAGAGATCATGGGTTTTTTTTTACAATATCTGCAATAGTGCGAATATTTGGTCAATATTTGACCACACTTAGATAATGACGCTGTGGACGAACTGCTTCAGGCGTTCAGGAGGTCTCCTTTCTTGAGGATCGAACAAACAATACTGAGGTTCTATTCATCATCACATTTTACAGGTGAGTTGATGTATGTTATGCTCTTTACCAAGTCATCGTCTGCCATTTTAAAGAGCTCAGCAATCATGCTGTCCACTTCAGCAGCTTTCTTGCTTACATATAGATTTCTTCACTTCCTCCGGATCGGGTGCATGAAATTGTTGGTCTACATCGTCAAGGAAGAAAGGTTCATTCTGGCTGATAGCTGTATTTGGTTCGTCATCACGATATGTCATCATGATACAGTCTAGAGAAATACTCTTTCCAAACTCTCTGAGACGACTGCGACTCCCTTGATCATCTCTACAGGTTTCAGTTCAGGGTTTGTTTTGGCATGTTTTTTCTATCTTCTGGTAAAACTTCCGAATCCCTTTCCTGGATACAACATCTCTCAATTTCCTCGACTGCTCCTTCTTTTTGTTCCCGAGAAGTCTGCAGTCTTTCTATGTAGCGCCATTTCACTTAGTGTGTGGCCCTAGCTCAAATGTTAACAAAAATCGAGCAAGATGAGTAGTTGACTTGAAATCAACAACAAGGCAACGTCCACTAAGAATTTAGTCTTTCCATTAAACGTTGGATGCCACCCACATAGAAAAATAACCACTGAGCCCAAACATTTTTCTTTGCCTTTCTATCCCATTTTCCAAAAAAGTTAACACATGCTGAAGTATTATAAGTGTACTCCTACTGACTTTGAGTGTTAAGTTCTCTTAAAAAAAAAACATCACTCTTTCTTAGCTGCATGTACCTGCCAGCACTAAAAGTCAAATCCCAGCATATCAGTGGCGGCATCTCTGATGGCGCTTTAGAAATGTTTCAACTAATCTTCAATACTTGCAGCTGGTGGCATAGATCCTCTTAAGAGATTAAGGGAGACTCAATCGGAAAAGAATTTGGCGATATCTTGCGATTGTAGCCGTCCGATGTCAAACTTTCACACAATATTAGCTTGTCTATGCGATGTTCGTGATATCCGCAACGGTACCTTGGTTACAATAAGGTATTGGTCCGAATCGATGTTGACCCCTCGAAACGTTCTGACGTCCATAATACTGGAGAAGTGCCTTGCGTCGATCGCAATGTAGTCAATCTAGTTCCCAGTTGATTGATCAGGGTTTCTCCAAGTTCCATTATGGAAGTCCTTATCATCCGCTTCTCCGGAAAGCCGATTAACCTGAATTCGTTATCGGAGGTGGTGTCGTGCAAGCTACACTTTCAGACTTTACTACCAAAGATGCCCTCTCTTCCTACCTTAACAATAAAATTATCGAGACCAATTTTAATATCATAGCTAGGTAACTGCTTCTAAGTCTTATTTTAGAGTTCTTAGAAGCTATTTGTGGCAGCGTCATCTTTCTCCTCTGTAGATGCGTGAGCGCATATAAGGTTAATGTTTCGAAATTTTGTGTTAGTACGGATTGTAACGAGGCGTGTGCTAACATGCCGAAAACTTAAGTCTTCTTGCCTAAGTGCCTCTAACAACAAATCCAAATTCGAATAGGCGCTGCCGTTGGTAACAATCGACGTAGTATTACAGATGTTGCGGTTTTTCATCCTCTTTTTGTCTGGCCTATCCCATCGCATTAATAATATATGGCGCTAATATGTGCTTTGCATATGTTGGTCGGCTACAAGTTGCCTATTAAGGGGCCTACAATTTCGTTTGCGGTGATTGCCAAAAGTATATCCGTCCATATCTGAGGCTTTGTAAACATAGATATTTTCTATGGCCACGCAGTTACCCCGAAGACATAATCCGCAGCCTGGAGGGCCAGTTCCATTATAGAGACCCGTAGGACGACGAGTTGGTTAGACCGAAGCCAGTAACCTGTTCAGTCTCCATGCAATAACACCAAATTATTGTCGTCGAACATGTCGTGTATTATTCTTATATACGTCAGATTTTGAGATCTTATCTTACCGGAAGCCCTTTCTAAATATATGGAAACGATATGCAATCCTTTCTATGCTTTATGATTTTTATCCTTCACTATCCCCAAACTTTGAATCACCCCATTGGTACGCCTGCCTAAGTAAAATAATATTTTAGTAATTAGTTTCTACGATCGTCGTTACAATTCTCCTAAGAATCCTGGTGGAGCTCACCTCTTTGTAGAGTCTACCTCACCCCTGATGGCCCATGACGATGACGTGATGTAGGTCATATGGACAATCTTTGATATCGAAATCTAGCCAAAAAGGGTGAGAAGATGTTTTCCGTAAGTGCTGAATGGTGGTCCATTTTTTACCCAAGAACCCATAAGGAATAAGTTGAAGTCAGTGAAACGCATCTGGGGAGGTACTTTGAGGGTATACTCGTACTCATATCTGAACCCTTTTTCCTGTGTGATTTATAGGAGACTTTTTTTCTTTTTAGTTTTTTGTCGGGTACCGCACCTTTATGGGTCATCATTATTCTTTGGCGTTTGCTTCTTAAAGGAAAATTGGCTCCTAACTGAAGGTTAAAGTGAAGGGCATTTAAGTTGGCACGAAAAATTCTTATAATAATTTCTGAGAAAAATGTTACTGACATTTCAATTGCATGTCAGTAGTTGCTTTGCACTCTGAGAATGGGGACTATTCTAGTCACATACTTTCGAAACAATTCGCAGAGTGAAAAATTTGGAGAATTTTTTGTTCTGTGTCCTGTACTTGGAATTTAATTGCAGGTCGACGTACGCGGACTTAATTTTTCACAGGGACACAACTTTTGCATTTGATTGCCAATATTTTGCTGAAAACTTTGAAATTGTCTGTCACTAAAATTTTCTAAATTTTGAATATGAGGTGGTGACTGCCTTAATTAAAAGATGAAATCTGCCAAGGGTGGGTTGGATACCAGTGAAATGCAGGACGAAATTGTGTCTGCAAAATGATGATTTTTTTTATTTTTTTCGTTTGGAATTGCACTCAGACATAGTTTAACTTTCTGCATACTCTCTTCGATATAGTTTCGGAGTCTTTCGTTCATAAGCGGCTCCCAGCAAAACACAACTTGCCAGGTAATATGGGGTCTTCTCAGGTAGTGGATAGAAGGTGCTTTAATTTTCGAACTGAATGCGGTTCAGGTTTCACATCTCCAAGAGTTGAGAGACATCCAAAAATAGCAGTCAATTTGGAATTCTCGCTGAGCACGAAATTGAAGATATTAAACAAGTCCATCACGAACGTAATGTCCCTATGAGTGCATATTTATCAGCCTAGCCCATGTATAGAAGTTCCATATGTGCGGTCTTTATTTCTCGCTATATTTGTGAATCAATTATAATTATGAGAAAAAAAAATAAGCAAAAACGGAAAATAGATTTGTAATTTGGTCGCCTGTATAGCAAATAGAAAACAGAACTTAAATTTACATATTCGAAAATAGATGACCAACAAATATACAAAAATGTTGATGAACATTTTAGGCAACAGAAGCTACTCAGGATGTGGCATACTTACTTACTTATCTACTTTAAGTAGCGCTACAGACGTAGATGGACCTGGGTAACAAGCGTCTCCAGCCAACTCGATCTCTCTCAAGCTGCCTCCAGTTTCGCACGATGAGTTTGCTGAGGTAACCTTTCACCTACGTGCGCCACCGTCGCGGTCTTACTCAACTGCGCTGTCCCTTTTCGAACTGGAGCATTAGTGTCCATCTGCTCTACATGATCCAGTCACATCAATTTTTAAAACTTCACTCTTCTGGCGAAATCGATGTTGTCGTATAGTTTGCTGATGTATCTCCTCCTCCTCCCGAAAAATGTTTCTCCCAAAATAGCCAGGAGCACCCTCATCACCCATGCTTCTACATCGTAGCACAGAACTGGGATTATTAAGGTCCAAGCAATCGCTTTGGTTGTATGAGAGGGGCTGCCAAGACTTATTCTTCGTTTGATCGCAGCACTGATTTGGTTGTCTGAATTGATAGCAGGGCTTAGGTAGACAAAATCTTTAAATACTTCAAAGTTATGTCTGTGGAAGTTGACACTCTACCAGAGAAGTTGATATTGGGTGTCCTTTTTTGTTGACAGCATATACCATCTTTGCCGCTTTCGTCTCAACACACGCGAAAGCGCCACTGATATCGCGCTGCATACGTTCAATAATGTCACTATCAGCGAGTAATTGGAAAGAATTTTGAAAGATTGTACCTCTTGTTTTGACGCGTGACTTTTGCACTAAATATTACTTTCAAGAATTATGGCAAAGAAATTGCATGACAGCTCATAAATAAATAAATAAGTGGAGCGACAGCCCGGTATGGTCCAAGGCCTAGCTTCTCGCAATCATTTGTGTTTTTCACTTTGTGAATTTTTACACTCCTGAGTAGGGCCTACTGTTGTTTATTGCCGGTTCCGAACTGCTCTCCTGAGAAGCTTTTTCATAGGCAGAATTTGCTGTGCTCCTACCGGGATTCGAACCCAGGTATGTGGTGTGACAGATAGTGAGTCAACCATCACGCCATCGCCACCACAGCGCATAGCTTTATTTAAATTATTTTCTGATATCGAACGTCTCGATGAATTCTTTACCGAACTTGACAGATAAGCGTGCATTCTACATTGCATTTATAAGGTAAGGATCTCAAAACTAGAAATTGCTCTGTATAACATGTCTCTATAGATGCTATCAAACTCGGCCTTAAAATCGATGAGTAGGTGGTGTGTATCAATATAGAGATCATGGGTTTTTTTTTACAATACCTGCTATAGTGCGAATATTTGGTCGATATTTGACCACACTTAGATAATGACGCTGTGGACGAACTGCTTCAGGCGTTCAGGAGGTCTCCTTTCTTGAGGATCGAACAAACAATACTGAGGTTCTATTCATCATCACATTTTACAGGTGAGTTGATACATGTTATGCTCTTTACCAAGTCATCGTCTGCCATTTTAAAGAGCTCAGCAATCATGCTGTCCACTTCAGCAGCTTTCTTGCTTATATATGGATATCTTCACTTCATCCGGATCGGGTACATGAAATTGTTGATCTACACCGTCAGGGAAGAAAGGTTCATTCTGGCTGATAGCTGTATTTTGTTCATCATCGCCGTGAACCAGTCTAGAGAAATACTCTTACCAAACTCTCTGCGACGACTGCGCCTCCCTTGATCATCTCTACAGGTTTCAGTTCAGGGTTTGTGTTCTTGGCATGTTTTTTCTATCTTCTGGTAAAACTTTCGAATCCCTTTCCTGGATACAACATCTCTCAATTTTCTGGATTGCTCCTTCTTTTTGTTCCCGAGAAGACAGCTGCAGTCTTTCTATGTAGCGCCAAGGTTCGGTGTTCGAATGTTAACAAAAATCGAGCAAGATGAGTAGCTGACTTAAAATCAACAACAAGGCAACGTCCACTAAGAATTTAGTCTTTCCATTAAACGTTGGATGCCACCCACATAGAAAAATAACCACTGAGCCCAAACATTTTTCTTTGCCTTTCTATCCCATTTTCCAAAAAAGTTAACACATGCTGAAGTATTATAAGTGTACTCCTACTGACTTTGAGTGTTAAGTTCTCTTAAAAAAAAAAAACATCACTCTTTCTTAGCTGCATGTACCTGCCAGCACTAAAAGTCAAATCCCAGCATATCAGTGGCGGCATCTCTGATGGCGCTTTAGAAATGTTTCAACTAATCTTCAATACTTGCAGCTGGTGGCATAGATCCTCTTAAGAGATTAAGGGAGACTCAATCGGAAAAGAATTTGGCGATATCTTGCGATTGTAGCCGTCCGATGTCAAACTTTCACACAATATTAGCTTGTCTATGCGATGTTCGTGATATCCGCAACGGTACCTTGGTTACAATAAGGTATTGGTCCGAATCGATGTTGACCCCTCGAAACGTTCTGACGTCCATAATACTGGAGGACTGCTTTGCGTCGATCGCAATGTAGTCAATCTAGTTCCCAGTTGATTGATCAGGGTTTCTCCAAGTTCCATTATGGAAGTCCTTATCATCCGCTTCTCCAGAAAGCCGATTAACCTGAATTCGTTATCGGAGGTGGTGTCGTGCAAGCTACACTTTCAGACTTTACTACCAAAGATGCCCTCTCTTCCTACCTTAACAATAAAATTATCGAGACCAATTTTAATATCATAGCTAGGTAACTGCTTCTAAGTCTTATTTTAGAGTTCGTAGAAGCTATTTGTGGCAGCGTCATCTTTCTCCTCTGTAGATGCGTGAGCGCATATAAGGTTAATGTTTCGAAATTTTGTGTTAGTACGGATTGTAACGAGGCGTGTGCTAACATGCCGAAAACTTAAGTCTTCTTGCCTAAGTGCCTCTAACAACAAATCCAAATTCGAATAGGCGCTGCCGTTGGTAACAATCGACGTAGTATTACAGATGTTGCGGTTTTTCATCCTCTTTTTGTCTGGCCTATCCCATCGCATTAATAATATATGGCGCTAATATGTGCTTTGCATATGTTGGTCGGCTACAAGTTGCCTATTAAGGGGCCTACAATTTCGTTTGCGGTGATTGCCAAAAGTATATCCGTCCATATCTGAGGCTTTGTAAACATAGATATTTTCTATGGCCACGCAGTTACCCCGAAGACATAATCCGCAGCCTGGAGGGCCAGTTCCATTATAGAGACCCGTAGGACGACGAGTTGGTTAGACCGAAGCCAGTAACCTGTTCAGTCTCCATGCAATATCACCAAATTATTGTCGTCGAACATGTCGTGTATTATTCCTATATACGTCAGATTTTGAGATCTTATCTTACCGGAAACCCTTTCTAAATATATGGAAACGATATGCAATCCTTTCTATGCTTTATGATTTTTATCCTTCACTATCCCCAAACTTTGAATCACCCCATTGGTACGCCTGCCTAAGTAAAATAATATTTTAGTAATTAGTTTCTACGATCGTCGTTACAATTTTTCGTGTCGCCTCTGCCTTTATACAGTGGAAGAATAAAACTCTTTGTTTTACTGAACAAAATCAAGAACCATTAAAGATTTTTTTTTATTGTTCCATATGCTTTGGAAAGGAGGTGATCCGAGTGGACAATACGCTCCGGCTTATTGTATTGTATTTACTGCTTTGTTGACTTTGGCTTCTGTAAAAGCTTTCTTTTTTTTTGCGCTATAGCCAAAGGTGAAATACTGCGTGGGAAATCTTCATTTGCGAATGCTGCTTGACCCTTAAGCATGTATCTCCGTTCATGCTCAGTAAATTTCAAGGGCTGCATCTCTTGCGAAATATAGGACGGATTGGTGAAGAACACATACTCGTTAATTAAACTCGAACTGTTTTATAATAATATAATCGTGGTTTCCTGGCGGTAAGAGGGACATTCACCAATATACGAGTACTTCTACTTTACTCATACGCGTTCATCGACACAAAACTCCTATTATGTTGCACAAGTACAATAATAGCAATGCGATCAGGGAATCTAAGTATCCTTACATAGAAACGGCTAACTTGCATCAAAGCTAAATAGCATAATCCTCCTCCAAACTATTATCACAAAGGCCTTTGATGTCCACAGTCATAAAGAAAACTTTGTTAACCTATACAGAATCCATTATCCATCCACGTCCTTTGACCTAGAGCCATCTAAAGGGCGAGTTCACCCTACGCTTATCCACTTACCATAGACAAAATGAATTTCTCTCCATAATTTCCCGGCGAAATCCCGTCAATCCTGGCACACTACAGAAAGCGCACAATATCATAATTAATTCCTCTTCAGCCGGCCGGACCTGCACACCGAGAGAAAGAAAGAGGGAGAGATTAGCAGCATAGAAGGAAGCTAAGCGCTTTATAGACTTGGAAGAACCACTCCACTTGATTAGAAAACAAAACCACCGTTATCGTAAAATTCACCACTAAAATCCGTTATTACACCATCGTATCGCGATTACAACGACAACGACAACGACAACGACAACGACAACGACAACGTCAACGAGTACGACTATGCCTACAATCACGACGGGGGTTACGTATGTACAGCTTCCGTGGAAACATTGCATCCACGCTCTTGTTGGCAAATAGAATCGAAAGGCTTTCGTCCGGCTGTCCAGAGTTTGACCAGGAACTGCCTTCGAAGGTACGAGAACTACGGAGCGGTACAGCTCTGTATTCCTAACACAGTAGTAGTCTGCGTTGTTATTTAAGGCTGTAAAAGCTTGCCGCCACAACAAATTCATCCTACAAGAGAAACCAATTAATGGTGGCATGAAACCTACCCCCAGATACCTACACACCTACCTCTTAGTGGCAACTTGTTCTCTATAGAAGCACATGGATGCAGTTATTTTCGCGTTTGCTGATTTATTCGCTCGTTCCTTGATAGTAGCTCCATTACTGAGGCTAAAAGGAGTGGGCCTCAAGTAGTAGTTAAGAGCTGGCTTTGTGCGGCCCTAGCCGTCCCGTACTCTTGAGAGCTATTAACTATTAATTTACACTTTACGAGATGGAATTCGTGGAGAGCTCGCGTAAAACCACCACTACCAGGAGAAAAAGAAGGATGAGACAACAGAATGAGTTCGTAGACAGTCGTAACAGCTATCCCTTTATGAGCTCATTATCCTGCAGCAGACTACACAACTGGGAGGAGAGTGAGAGTGTAAGCTAACCACAAAGCCGGTGTTTATGCATTTTTAATTATCAATTAATAAGCCTGAAGCCTGATGAGAACTTTTATGATACCTTGGCCACGTTACAGTGTGTTGTTGTATAGAGTATTAAAAACGGGCGCTCCATTATACGAATGTCAACAGTGCCGATTAATACACCACCATCACCACACACTTTGTTTAAAGATTGATGTGATGCGACATCAGGATCAGGAGCGCTGGGCAGGTAAGCTACCAATGGATGATGTCTTACTAGAATATGGGGTGCTGAAATGCAGTTGTTACCTATTCTCTGTTAAACAGTGTATGCATACCGCAATAAAAAAAAAAAAAAAAAAAAAAAAAAAAAAAAAAAAAAAAAAAACTGAAGCATCATAGGAGTAGTACTCTTATATGAATACAGATACGGATTTGGATACTAACACCTGGACACATCGATATGGAAACTTTAGGTAAGCGTTAATCTAAAACGTTTCTCAATAGGATGCAGGCACCTTGCTACACACTTGTACACAGTACAGGTAGGATGTTTGTTTCAACGTTGGTACTTGTATAGTGTCGCTGTGGAATACAATTCCCGTTGGGGATATTTTTACTACGAGTAGACTCCTTATTTTGCAAGAAAGCGCATTGCAGGATGTTCCTTGGTGTACTTGGATAGAGGTGTTTCCACATGTTTGGGGAGGCAGGTATGCTGCAGTGTAAAAACAAAGACCAAACAAGCATACAAGATAAATATCTTACTTAAGTCTGTTCCATTGTCTGGTGGTTGTTTAAGCTTCGTAAGTGCCGTGTATCCCCCTCCAGACTACGAATTACGGACGTCAGTTTAACTGGAAAGAACGCTGCTGATGATGAAAGGTAATGTAATCTCCTTATTTAGTGATGCCACTTTGTCACAATTATAAGTATAAGAGCAGTGGTAATTTAATATAATTTTTCGAATAGCAAGCCCAAACGAGGCAAATGTGATTTATAAATAACTCTGCGAGTTATAGAATCAAGAAGTACGTAAATGTACCAAATAAGTTAGTTTGCGAAGCGCTTTAGTTACTTAGCAAAGAAATATCGAGCTTTTGCTACGCGAGCGAATAATTTGGTACAATCTACGTCAAGGCTGAATTTCTTCAGAATGAGTAGGCGATGATAACGGAATAAGTTTCTATGAACTCTGGTTCGCTGGTAAGCCGCCGATCTAGGAAACGGAAAGGTGCAGCTCCAGAAACAACATTCAATATTCGTTTGTATTAAATGAGAATTCATCACATGACATGACTATCAAGAGCAAGGAGGTTCTTTACTGCGTACTGAGGACGGCCAGGCGTGTTTATAAAAGCCTCTATGCAAGCTTGCTGCAGAAGACAACTGACGCATATGATATCATTTGTTTAAACATAGTTATGTAGATCCAGACTACTCTTTTAGGTAACCAGTCTCATGTCATGCGTCGGTGGATTTTGTAGTGGCATATTATATCCAATGAAGTTTGTTATCCAAGATAAGACCAAAATATTTTGTTTTGTTGGAGATAGATGATGATGCGCTAGATAGGTTAGACCAGCCATATTGCTCCTTCTCGTATCATAAGGCTTAGGTCTGCCTGCATTTTGGAACATGAACGATCCAATAGAAAGTACAGCTACATCATTCGCTTACGCTTGTGTATAGACGTCAGAATTATAGACCGCGTTGGGCAGTGAATCGACAAAAATCGACACACATACACCAAAGCAGTGGAGCTTCAGATTTCAAAGGTTGACTGTGAAAGCACAGTCAATATCTATGATGCAATATCTGCCAAGTTGGTAGGCATGTTGCATTTTGGACCGAGCAGTCTTACGCACATGTAATTGCATGTGAATGAAGTCAGACTTCTAAATCTGCAGCTTTTGGCGAGCGTGTAGTCCCCTTCCCCAATATTCGATATAAAGACTACTCTCACTGTTTACCAGGGTTCCGGTATATATGCCAGTGCCAGGATAGGAGTGAAGATTTACTTAAGAGTTACCAGCAGCTGGTATATACCTTTTTGTAACATAACTGAATATATGCCATTAGTGCCAGGCGACGTTGAATCTTGAAGGAAGCTACAGCATGTTTACTGGCCTCATCCATCACCACAACCGATGAGATATACCAACTACGGTGTATTAAATTATTTAGCTCACTACTAGCTTCGTGAATAGGGCACGCTTTTTAATTAAATTCAATATGTTCCTTTGTTCACGGACTCATGTCCCTGTTATTCGGTTATAGAACGGGAACACCAGCGTAAGCTTAGCTCATTCAACTCTTATATTAACAGCATAGCTAATTGAGGAACCACTAACAGAGTGTAATTCCAAATCACAATGCTGTCGTTGCCATTAAATCGAAATTTAAGCACCCAGCTATTGTTCATAAATGTGTGTCAATGACAACTTACGTTGGGTTTCTTCAAGCGATGTAAAAAATATTTCACCCCTTCTGATTTGTCCTCAATATGCAATGCCCACATATGGTCAGATGCACTTAAAACATACTTTCACCAGCTACATAGTCTTCAAAATCGTGCGATAAAACTAATATCACCCAGGCAATTAACCAACTCGAACGCCGACAAAATGTCTTATTTCCTGGTCATTATAACCTTCAAACATTTAAAACCAAAGTCCATCGGTACTTTATTTTCTCTCTGATTTTTATTCGCCCTCGCTGTGAGCAAGAATTTTATGGATACATTACACCAAACGGTAAACTTTTTCGTATACAATGCCTGTCCTTGTAACATCTCCTGTATCATGTATCCCCTGATACATGGGGATTATTTATGAAAGACAATATCTTCCAAATGGCCGCCTCGTCCCTGCTGTGGGTATTTTTAATCACTTTTTCACATATTTGGTCGTCTATCTAGACGATGGCTGCTTCAATAATCTCTTTCACAGTTGGAATTGTGCGCAAAATGTCAGGGTAGACCTTACTTTTTAACAAAGCTCCAAAGAAAGAAGTCTAAAATGTTAACTTCATGTGCAATAACATTGTACGAGAATCTCATCCATATCCTCGAGCTCCGGTCAAAAAAAAATTGTTTATCATGTCGCGGGAAGGACATATGTATTTCTAGTGAAAAATATGTAAAACTGTAAAAAAAACATTTATACATAGGTGGCGCAACATTCGGGTGAAGATTAAGGTCTTGTCTCATTACTCAATGTATTGTTCGTGGTCCCATTTTGTGCTGAAAATAATGGGACCTATACCATTTTTCAAGTGAAACTTTATTGCTTGTTTGGCAGTCATTCCGAATTTCGATGAAACAAAAAAGCGACGTGAAATGATTGCGAACTTCGATGAAACGAATAAGCGAATAGAAATAGTTCCGAACTAGGAAAAAACGAATCGTCAGGCTTTTTTACACCCGCTAGATGGCATTCAAAACCGTGCGATAATATTTGTAAATGACATTAATATCATCCAACAAGGATGAAGAGTTCGCTGTATCACGATGGTGTATCACTATTTCCACCAGTAGTGCTACTACGTAGCCAATAAAGTTATTCAACTTTAAATTCTCCTTAACACCCATCTGGTTGCAAGTTCAAAAACTCGATGAAACGAAAAAGTGACAGAAAACACGTTGTGAGACAGCTCAGTTGTAATGAGACATGAGGGGCAGACGCCAGGGACGGGGAACTGACTCGAGCAGAATGAGGCATAAAGGGAGCGTCGTGTGTGAGCGTAAAAGCACTTGTTAAATGCAACAACGTCAGCGTGGTTATCATCATTGTTGCAATCGTTAAAATACTTACCTGGACATTACTTGGTAAGAACACAAAAAGTATCATCAACATTTATGATATGATATGATATGTTCTCTCTCGTTTAGGAGATAATGTTCGCCTATATGTCGCCTACCTACATGATAAGCCTGACTCTGTCTGCAATGCAATGGTTTCCATTCTGCAAGAAGGCCTCCCCACTAATCATGATGATCTGTGGCTACTTTTTATACGATTTCATGAGCAAATAGATATGACTCCTGATGACATGGCTAATGATCCCTCTTCTTTTGCGTCTTATGTTAGTTTCAAAAAATAGCATCGCTCCTAACTCAAAACGTTAGAGGATTACGACCTAAGATTTCTGCTATATATCTTATTTCGCAGATTCTGCCCTACGACACTTTTGCTCTCACAGAAACTAATCTCACCCCTGATATTAAAAATTAATGAATTATTTTCCCAAGACTTAGAATTTATATGGCCGTGGTGTACTTCTAGCTATACACTCTCGTCCCGACTCTAGACCCTTTCAAAAATCGTTCTCTACATTCTTTGAATTCGTTTGCTATTTGCAAACGCAAGGGTTACCAGCTAGCTGTTGATGTAATCAACTTCATTTTTAATGCTGGTTATCCCAACGAAGTTGTTATTCTTTTAGGTGATTTTAATCTACCTAAGCTTCTATGGGATCAGACTGACCAGTACTACTATACTGCAGCAAATCCTACCTCTGATATTTTCATCGACTGCCTAACTGATTCTGATCTATATCAATTAAGTGGTGTCACCAATAACATCGGCAGACAACTCGACCTAGTCTTCGCCACTGATACAGATATCTGCGTCGTTTTAAAAAGTAATCATCTGCTTTCTACAGTTGGATAGTTACCACCCTCCCCTTTCTATTACGCTTTTATATAACAATGGTCTTAATTCCGTTTCCTATGAATATTCTTACAGTTTTAATTTTCATAGGACTAACTACACCAAATTGAACAATCTCCTCAGTATGGTCAATTTTAACTTTCTCTATGATAACCCTAACCTCATGTCTCTCCCAATCTGTACCTTTTTTACCCAAAAGGAATCCTTCATCGTCACCACCCTGATATAATAAAGAGCTGCGATCTCTTCGTAACAAGTGAAATAAGCTCTGGTATACTTACTTAAAATCGCGTTCCGACTCCGATTGCTTCTACTACCAGTCTGCCCAATTAAATATCTCCGTACTTTGCCAAACTTTCTATCACAACTATTTAATCCGAATGGACCACATACTCATTTCCGACATCAAACGATTCTTTTAGTTTATCAAAACTAAAAGTAAATCGGATAACTATCCATCATCTCTATATCCTATCTTGATAGGTCCTCGAGCGATCTACAAATTATTGCAAATCTCTTCGCAATTTTTTTCGGCCAAGCGTTCGCCATCCATTCCCAGGAGCCAGACCACTCTTACTTTTCCTACTTAAACAGCTGCCCACAAACAACTTTGGAATCGGTGTCTATAACTTTAGAGCAAGTAAGAGATAAAATAATAAGCCTCAAAGATGATTATTCTGTTTTCCCTGATGGTCTTCCCCCTATTTTTTTTAAAGAAATGTGAAGTGCACCTAGCCCAACCTCTTACAGCTCTTTCTATCACCCAGGGATTATTTCCCTTAACCTGAAAAAGGTTGTTTATTATTCCAACTACCGATCAATTGCTAAGCTGTCCTGCATACCTAAGCCTTTTGAGAGCCTTATTTATGACATAATGCTTTTCCATTGTAAATCTATTATTTCCCTAACCCAGCATGGATATTTCAAAGACAGATCTTTGACCACCAACTTAACGGAATTCGTATCAAGCACTTTATGTGCAGTGGAATCTGGAAATGAAGTTGATGTGATTGCCACCGATTTCAGCAAAGCCTTTGATAGAATTTATCATGATATAATCCTTCTAAAATTAAAGGCGTTTTGGTTTCCAAATAAACTTTATAACTTGGGTTCAATCCTATTTAAAAGAACGACTTTACTAGGTCCATGGTTTTTGATATAATTAAAGCCTCCTTTGGTGTACCTCAAGGCAGTTACCTTGGTCCCTTATTATTTATTCTGACCATTGATGATGTTGCTTGAATCACTAAAAATTCTTACATATCTGTTTACGCAGATGATATGAAAATATTTAGATACATATCATCTTCCTCAAACAGCCTACTACTGCAGCAAAATTTAGACAGATTTTGTACTTGGTGTCAGAAGAATTTTCTTGAGCTGAACGTCCATAAGTGTCAGGCTATAACTTATACCCGTAAACGCTCCTCTACTTCACCTCGTTGCGTAATTTAGGTGTTATCTGCGATAAGGAACTCAATTTCTGTTCTCACATTGATAGTATGATAAAAAAAAAAGAAAACTCTGCGCTTGGCTTTCGGGGCTAATGCTCCATCAGATTATACCGTCAAATATTGGTTTCCAGAGTTTCGTGGTGGCCGCAACTCCACTACCGATCAAGTCCACAGCGGCAAGCCCTCCGATCCGGTTATAGAGGACAATGTCAAAAAAATACATGAAATGGTGTTGGCTGACCGGAAAGTGAAGGTGCGCGAGCTAGCAGATACCATAAATATTAGTTCTGAGGTCAATCCTGACCAAAAACACGAACGCGAAAGCGCGTGGGATTGTCATGACATACTCTTCGTGGACTACCTCGAAAAAGGAAAAATCATCAACAGCGAGTATTACTGTGCATTATTGGACCGATTGAATGCCGAAATCGCTGCAAAGCGGCCTCACATGAAGCGAAAAAAAAGTTTGTTTTTGCAAGACAATGCACCGGCGCACAGGAGCATCGCAACCACGGCTAAAGTCAATGACTGACGGCTTCAATTGCTGTTGCATCCACCGTATTCGCCCGGTATGGCTCCCTCAGAATATTATCTCTTCTCAAACCTCAAAAGATGGGTCATCAATAAAAAATTCAGCTCACGCGAGGAAATCATCGCCGCCACGGAGGAGTATTTTGCAGACCTTCCAGAAAATTACTTTTCGGACTGGATCAAGAAGTTGGAAAATCGCTGGAATAAGTGTATCAAACTAAAAGGAGACTTTATTGAATAAAAACATTTAAAAAAATTTTTTTTTCATTCCCAAGGAGGTTACTTTTCACCCAACCTAGTAACTTTTATTGGGCCTCTTCTTTAATCTGCTAGACAAGTTTGTTAACCCTATTACAGAACTCACATCATCCGGTTAGAAGCTGTTCAACGGTTTTTACGGTTTGCTTTACGTGGTCTTCCCTGGGATGATTACCAAAACTTACTACCTTACATTGACCGGCTGAAACTTATAAATTTACAAGCCCTTTCTATACGCCGAAAAGTTGCCGACATTCCCTTTATTCATCAAATTTTAGTTGGTAACATCGATTGTCACCCCTTTCTTCAATTATTTCTTTTAACACCAATCCACGCAATCTTAGGTCTATGCCACTTTTCCAGCTCAATCTTCACAGAACGAATTACGGACACCTGGAGCCAATGTCTAGGATGCTTCGTGAAATTTTTTTAAGTGAAAGTTTTTTAAGTGTAAATGTTAGTTTTTAGGTATCTATGCTTGCAATAAGCTTAATAAAAATAAATAAATAAAAATACTCCCCAAAAATTCCTCAATAATGAAAACTGGCTTGTTTTATTAAAGAAAAGTTTTTTTTTAAATAGTTGTAATCTAGGGTGAGCATACTCATTTAAACTATTTATCGAGCTTCGTGAAATCTCAGCAGTTCTATCGCTCAGCTTTCTATGATGACCATGTTTTCTTATGGGCAATCGGAGCCTGCCTATTGTCTGCAGGTATGGTAATACCACAAAAATTACTTTTTCTGTTTTTCTGTGTGTGGGAATCGAACCCACAATCTTCTGCGAAGTAGCCACTTTGCCTGTGGCATTAGAATGGAAATCGCCAGTGAGTTTCTGACTCTCGAATAAGTATAAAAGTTGATGCTCCGGCCAAAAAGCACAGATTCACTCAATGTTAAATCCCACTCACACGGACATTCTAAGAGACGACGGAATAGTTAAAGTCAATACGATAGATTCTGAAATTAAGTAAACGCCAGCTACTGTTGGTAGTCATATAACCTTCTCTAGTTCATAATAATGTCATCCATAGTTCACTCTCGAATTGTACAAAAATGCCTTCCGTCTTTTCTGTAAGTGGCAACTCCAAGATAATAAAAGCGTTCCTAATTCTGATGCCAACCATCACCTTTCGAGATTGTTTTGGTTTTTTCTCTCACGGTTAGCCGATTTCTTATTCCTTTTTCTTATTCCATTTTCTTTTCCAATTTCTTGTGTCTCTTGGGTGTGTGTGTTTTTCTTTTTGGTGTTGTTGGCTGGTTTTCCTTTTCTTCCGTATAATGGATTAAAAATTTCTTTAGAATATTCCCATTGACGTGGAATCAAAGCCGGGAGCAGAATCAACATCACCAACAGTAGCAGCGGCACAAAGCTGGGCTTAACCGTATCTGCAAGCTCAACCATAGTTGAAACTCCATACCACAATCAGTTTCAATACCCCACTACTGCCTTCTTTATGTGGCTTAAGGATGAGAAATTATTTTCTTTTCTACACTTAACCCGGCATCATCCTCAAACACATCAACACATACGCGCATTCTCCAAGGCGTAGTGTTTCTTGTTAAATCCTTTATAAGCGAAGAAGATAGCGAAGCAAATTTTGATGGTAAACAACGATTAACGTTTTGATTACTCCTTAAATATTGAATGAGCGGGTTGCCACTTTTATTTTCATTTTCCTTTTTCTTTTCTACCTTTTCGGCCATTTTCTGTGTGGCAGGATATGTGAGTGTAGTGCAGAATGCACATCTTATGGCCAAAGCCGTAGCCACAAAACAATCTAACATCTACGATGAGACATTTATTGCCAATTTTTCATTCTGAAAGACATTCACCCGTCCACTATAACCCTCTGGGAGACGTTTCCAAATACTTTTTATCTGATGTTTCGTACGGGCCATAGACGATGCCGGTTTGGCACTGATGGCAACGATGATGCCATCATCATAATGATTATGGTGATGATGATGTGGGTCTGAGTCTGAAACCAAGGCGATGAGATGCTTCATTTTGTGGGCTTCAGAGAGGGAGTAATTTAATGTTGGACTTGAGATAGGATCGGTGGTAAATATTTTGCCAAAGTGCATCATCGGTGACGGTGTTGCTAATTTCCCTGCGGGTTCGTAACACTACCCCGATTTAATGTTGCATCAAAATGCTCCACTGTGCAGATCTGTGGTGAATGAGCTTCAGATACCTGTGGTCAGAGATAAGCGAGGTTAATTTCGTTGCACTTCGTTTGCACGCAAAAGCTGGTTGATTCGATCTGAGTGGGTTTATGGAGTGATGCAGTCTCGTAAATTGGATAATTGATTTCAAGGAGAATGTTGTTAAGTTACAATAGGGGTTGCTGAAGGGTTCTTTTCAAGTGCTGAATGGTGTTCTTCTAATTTTATTTTATGTGCGTGATAAAGACACGTTCTAGGGTAGGGGTGAGAAAAGGATTTCAGTTTGAGAAGTGTTAAACAGTATCTGACTGATTTCTTTTGTTTCTTGTATTCAGAACATTGAACTTTTACGCGAGTAGCTGTCTTAAAGATCTGGTAAATCTTTAAATTCAGAACGAAGGTCAAGTAAATGTGAAGGTGACATCAAATAGTCTCGTAGGATTTTACATTTGATGTTGAAATCATTTGAGATTGAATGAGTGTAACGGTTAAGAGAGCGGTCTCAACAAAAATGATTAGACATACCAAAGACATAATGGTGATAGGATTTCTAGGGTTTCTATGATACACAGAGGGAATCAAAGCTTTAACTACAAGTTTCATCGGCTAACAGGTAAAAAATGTGACAGAACGAATTAGAAACAAGCAATATAGATCTCATATCCAAGGTGTAAAACACGCAATCGTGTAGGATTTAAAAAAAAAAAAATAAAATGCTCTAACAAATCTGACGAAGAAAAATGAAGGAAGAATCCAGGGGACTTAGGGGATGAGCTTAAAGGAAAAGAAACGGATTGTAAAAGTCCAAGCGCGGTGACCCGCGGAGGTCGCTAAAACCGTGAGTCCTTCGAGAAATGAAAAGAATGACTCAGCGTAGGTATTTCATTACTTTGGTGTAGCGCATCAGGGCATACTTAATGTACGAGTACTGTCCTGGTAGTCTTTCTTGCAAAATCATCTGTGCACTCATTTATATTAGTAAATTGGCAAACCTTATTGGGAAATTGTAATTTTTTCACAATTCAGATCCAGGGCAGTGACAAATATTGGTTTTGTAGACTTATGATCAACTTATACTACAAAGCTTATGCTTCCTAAGCTTAATGCGTAAAAATGATAAGATGTGCGACAGCTCCATGTGTAAATAAGCAGCTAGCTGTAGTGCCAGATAATCAGAGGATAATCGTTTATTGCTTGAGCACAGGATCTTTCAAAACATGAACTGAGTCCTATCAATTACAAGCGAACATCGAACTGGATATATCATATTGAGATAAGCTCACGATTTCTGAAGCCCGCTATGGCAGCTTAAGTTCGCCTGTGAACTCCATCTTATCGACCTTGATATCACGTAGTGCACCAAATTCAGATCTGGAACAGAGCACTCAAAAAAGAACTTGTGCATTCTACTCCTTGTATGTTCGTTTTACTTAAATTTCTAAGTCTTTCAATGGAAGATAAGTTTGCCTATTCGTAATAAAGTACAGCACGTACTCACAGATTTAGTTCCCGCGGTGTTGTAATCACTTTCACAAGAAGCTTCGCAGGATGTTTTTCCACTTATCTCCGGCACACTTATGTGCTTAGCAAACGCATAGTACCACGTTACGACGCCAATAAATATCCTGCAGTATTTCTCACTGAGGGACAGCAGGAAAGTGCCTGACCTCTTGAAAACGTCGAAAAGCATTCATGTCATTCCAGCTGCAGTTATCCTCAACTCTCCGTTGAGAACTGAGTGGCCTGGAACTCGAAAAGGCTTTGTGAATTCAACCTACCATTCATTTCGAGTTCAGCAAGGCTTTCAATGTAGTTAAGTTGTCGCTACAGATACAAATGTGCATGTGCATTTGCGGGCTTCAAGTTGGTCTAAGTCGATCTACATTCGATCGGCATATGTATATCCTACTTACCTCACGCGGAACTTTAAGTCTCATCGACGAAAAGGGGGCCAAAAATTATTCAAACCAAAAACATACTGATGCGCCATCACTATAATTCCTACTATTGTGGCATATAGAAGAACTGGTATGCTAAAAGTTTTATATGGAGTCTCTCTAGTATTAGTTGTTTCTTAGATGACAGAAACAGTGATTCACAAAACCAATTTGTTCCACTTCTCTTTCAATTGTCGACTTCCACGACTCATAACTGCACTGAAAGGGGCATTTTTGGATCTTCCGGTATATAAGTGTTGACAAGGGTTTGAGCGATATGCGTTCAGCAATTGAAAGGAATGTCTTGTTGATCCCAACATGGTTAGTGTGATAGATAATTTTGTGATCAGTATTTTTTGTGAATATAGTTGTGAAAATACCGTGATATTGCGACTCGTAGCAAATTTAAATAGCCTTAGTTCCCTCCCGGACTTGGTGTCGTACATGCTTTCCCATTCAATCTCCAAAGACGTCATCTTTTCGTGATACTTAGTGCATAGTTCAAAGCTTTCTTCGGGCTGATGCTGGCAAATTAACTGCTGATGCTTTAAGTGACGTGCCAAAGTTCAACACCTTTTGCCTTATTTTGTCGCTAAGAGCAAGCCCGCGGACAGACGATGTTTTTGTTCCCCGGATTAGTCACTCTAATATGTGCCATCGTTTTTCAATATCTTTTTGTTTAACCTAACCATCTGTTTCTATGTGAAGATCCGAAAATTTTTGCCAATTTTTTGTTTTGCAGAGTCGTCAACATTCAATCCGTCTCTTTACCATACTAATGGGTGCCTCGCAACAGTAGATGTTTTTAAATTATCAGAAACACGCTTTGGGGATATAAGAGTTGTAAATGACAGCGAACTTATAAATTCTGGAAACTCCTTCTTATTCGAAGCTCTAAACTTCTTAATGTAGCTTATATATGGGGTTTGCCACTCCACGGCTGATACAGTCATTCGTGTTGATCTACGGTAGCTCTTCTTTCTGATACAAGTAGAACGTCATAGTCTTTCAATTCTCTTCTGCTCAACATTGAATCATAAAATGGTTTCATGTTTTCCGAAGCATCAATACCCTGAAATCCTCGAGCTAGTTTTTCTAACAACAATTGACCACGAGGATGACTATGGCCAAACAAGTTTCCCGGAACACGAATTAAAGTAGCGTATTTCCCGGACGCCTCGTAAGAGCTACGTTCGAAAGTCAAATATCGAATACTTCAAGAGTTAGCTTTAATGTGCCTTCCGAAAGTTGTCAGAAATTTCAAATAACTACTTGTGAAATTAGCAGCCCTACGACACCGAAAATGTCAGCGTACGAATAACGGCCTTCAGCGAAAACTAAACGCCTTACTGAGAAAAAATATGGATCTTCGGTCCAAGCTACCATAAGTAAAAATGCTCTACGAAGAACTAAAAAAAGAGCCGAAGACGATAATAATAAGGGTTTCGCAAACTAGGAAAGTGTCTGCAGTAAGTTGTAACTTGTCGAGCTCAGCAATCTATGAAATGGACAAAGACGGCTTAAATCGTGAAACGGACTGGATACTGCAGAGACGATCAGACAAAAAACGGAAAGCTATTTACGGAAGTTATTTAAGTAAAACCACCACTCAACAAATAAGCCCTACAAAAATGTCGTGATAAATACTCATTCCGAAGAAAACCGAAATCCCAAGCATCGACCACCGCCGCCAATCAATCAAGACATCTGGAAGGAAGTGAACATCAAAGACGGGAAAATTCAATGGTACTCTTACGAGAACAAATCCAAAAGGCTAATACCTATCGTAAATTACAATAAAACGCAAGCTTCTTCTTTTCATGCTTACCTTTCATAAGGTCGAGAATCTTCAAAAAGAATCTTCAAAAAATTTATGAAATAAAAGTGACTAATCTAACCCCTGCGTAAGAACGTAAAACTATTCCTTCAGTGCAAACGCTGTCAAAGGTTCAATCATACGCAAACGTATTACTAGAAAGAGTCACGTAGTGTGAAATCTACAGGAAATCGCCTCTCAAAATTCTGTGAAGTAAGCTAGTACACCTCTGTTTTAAGTAATAATTGCAGAGAAGAACACCCAGATTTGCGAATGATAGATGTTGCGAAGATGCCAGTACGTGTCAAAAAAACGCGAAAAAAAGTCTAAAAACTGCAAAATTAGCATTCAAATTTGGCAAAGAAGGAAAAGTCTAGTTTCGGTCACAAAAGTAAACGTGAGTGAAGAGAAACCATTAAGCCTTAGACGGGGGTTACCGTGTAAACTAACATATACAGGTCATCAGTCCAGCTATATACAATTTCGGCAACCTGATTACTTTCACAACAAACTGGCTTTCTAAAGCTCGCAAAAAACCGCAGTTCTTATTCAACCTAGTGTTGCGGTTAAACCAACCCGTTTCGTCTTCATGCCTTCAAACTTTTTTCCTTTTTCCTTCATAGACGCATGAGCCATCGGTGCACTCTCTCAGTAACTTTGAAGAAACTTGGAAGGACGGATGGTCAAGGCCACTAACCGAGCAAGCGGGCGGCCTGCTACAAGAGCGCGAGGAAAGCGCTATATAGGATGTGTTGTGCAAGGGTCCAGCGCGAAATAGCCATTCCTTGACCCACGTGTTGTCTTGTCTCCACTAATAGGTAGTCTCCAGCTGCGAGTAGAGCCAAGGTACTCCGCTCCCTCCTTCAAGCTTCTAGGCCCTTCACTTTTTTTGACCCACCTTGTCTGTTGGGTCAGTTGTCGCTTTGGAGGAAGGTATTCGAAGGCACCTGTGGATTCTTCCAATCCCGAACTTCTGCGTTTACAATCCACGGAGGTGACAACCACTAGGTCCACCCGGAAAAGACAGAGCTAGGCGAACGGCCTGGAAAACTCTTAACATATAGAGGACGATCATATTATTTCGACTACACACTTAGAGCTAGATGGACAGTCTGAAACCCTTTGTTTAAATGAAACATCTACAACCTGCACCAGTTGATTAGAGCCAGGTGGAATGTCTGCAAAAAAAAAAAAAACAAAAATAAAACCAATTGTACCATGAAAAATAAAACATAGTCAATATAAAGAGTGGGACGTTATCTGATATTCCCTTTTCCCCCAAAAATCAGCACGCAAGTCCATCGGGTTTACCTTTCATAAGTCAATTTTAAAAATTTTTAACTTGAGACCCCTGGATCCTGACTTGGTACCCCTTTCTTGGTCTCAAACTCAAAGGAAATGAACATTCTTTGTCACTTCGACTTATTTCAGAGATCATTTTCGAGACAGAAGGAAATTTCCACGAAGTTCTGGGTAGTTGTGTATGAACCAAGCCATGGTTAGATGCTAGGTAGCCGAGCGCTGTACATATATAGCAGACATTGGGCCCGGTTAGAACCGAGTACATGTAATGCACAAATGTGTGTGTGAGTGACCAATGGTCTAAGCGGTCATAAGTTGAATCAGGGCAGCCACTTCTTGGTTGACCATAACGACTGAAAGAGGAATAAATAAATTTGATACACAATAGGAAAAATTAAATAGTAAAAAAAAAAGAAAAAATATAAATGGAAAGTCAAAAGAAAAAAAGATAAAGCGAAAAAGAGGACAGGATCAGGGAACAATAGGGAGGGCCAGGATGACGAGGAAAGAAGGATACCAACCAACAGTTAAGTATTGTATTTTGAGATTTTGTAGGGAGATCGCGGTAGGCTTTCACCCGCGTAGTGAGAAAAAAACCCCGTTAAAAAGAAACCGGACACCGGACCTGCTAGTGAAAAAAAGTTTTCAACCGTTCGGGAAGACGGAAGATAGCAGGTTACTCTTAAACGGTTTTAACTGCCACTATTGTGTCTTGATCAGTAATATTTTTGGCGAACATTCTTTCCAACTGATACCACAAATATATCCAATTTTATCGATTCCTTCGTTTCAAAAGGAATATCTAACAATTCCATAAAACTTGATGAAAGCTTTGATCTTTCCTCCAATCATTTTCCAGTCATTTTGAAAATAAGTTAAATTCTAATTAAAAAAGAATCAGCATGATACAGGAGTAGGCGGCAGTAGGCTCGTCGGAATGGTTTGGATCTGGCTGCTATCCCGTGTACCTAAACTCCTTTATCTTTTTATTTCGTGCTGAAATTATCAACAAAGGAAAATAAAAATATACTAGAAGAAGGCTACTTTTCTCTATATTAACTAAAAGGAAGAACCTAAAAGAAAGGAGGAGAGACAAATGAAAGAAAAAAGAAGAAAACTAACTAAACCTACGCTTACCTAAGCCGTAAATGCCAAAACTTACATAACGAATTAAAATTAACCTAACGCTAACTTAAATTTATGTATCCTACTCATAGATCGAATAAAACGTCCCAGGATCACACAGCGATGTAGGTTCGGCACGACCTGAAATAAGACAGATGTTTTTGGCCATCCCAGCCTATTTGCATCTATAATAAATGTGAGCAATTGCTATCATTTTGGCCAAAAATGTGTATGGTAACCCCTAAAACGAAGTTCCTCCCAGATATAGTGAAAGTCCATCATGTCATATCCCATATTTGTACGCCACGGTCGTCCGTCCATCCACACACCACTCGAGTTAAAGACTTAAAATTCATAATATATGTTAGATTTATTATAAAAGAAAAACTTCACAAAAAAAAAACTTAATAATTCAGAGTTTTTGTGAATCTTATTGCGTCTATAACATAATTCGTGATAAGAGATGGTGTAACTTGTATTATCCCATTGTTATTATTCCATTGGAACATACGTTGGAAAGCAACTGTCATTGTACGTCATTTCAGTATATATCATTCATTTGAAGCGTAAACAAAAATAATTTTTTTTCACTCAAACATGTCGAACTTTGTGCCTGAAAAAGTGTTTTTGCGGGGAGTTCTTCTTCATTACTTCATTATGAAGAAAACTGCTGCCGAAAGTCATCGTATTTTGGTGGAAGTTTATGGTGAACATTCGGTTTTGCATGTCCGAAATACTGGTGATGAAAAATGGATCCATTACGACAACCCCAAGCGCAAAAAATCATATGTGAAACCCGGCCTGCCAGCCAAATCAACGGCAAAGCCGAATATCCATGGCGCAAAGGTAACGCTCTGTATTTGGTGGGATCAGATGGGTGTGCTGTATTATGAGCTGATAAAACCGAGTGAAACCATCAATAGACAACGCTACCGAACACAACTAATCCGTTTGAAGAGAGCAGTAGCCGAAAAACGCCCGAAATATGCGACCAGACACGAGGCAATAATTTTCCATCATGACAACGCTCGGCCTCACGTTGCTATTCCGGTTAAGAACTATTTGGAAAACAGTGGATGTGAAGTCTTACCCCACCCGCTTTATAGCCCAGACCTTGCTCCTTCTGATTACCATTTGTTCCGGTCGATGCAGAACGCGCTCACTGAAATACGGTTCACATCAAAGCAGAATATCAAAAATTGGCTTGATTCATTCTTGGCTGCCAAGCCGGCGCAGTTCTTTTGGGATGGGATCCACAAATTGCCAGAAAGATGGGAAAAAGTCATAGCTTCAGATGGGCTATACTTTGAATAATACTATTGTACATGTTTTTCTTAAATAAACATTCAAACTTTGAAAAAAAAAACCACACGAATTAAAATATATACCCAATATTTAGAACAAAAACTACTACAAAGCTTAATTTAGAGGATGACAATATTGACAGATCTGTCAGTAAGAAAATTGTCTGAAATACAATATCTTACAACCGTGTGAACTTACAATTTTTTCTGACAATATTGTCGGAAACGTTATTTGTCAGGTCATTATCAGACAGCCACCTAACAATTTTGTTGTTATTGACAACCGTCTGAACACACAATTTTTATTAATTGACAGAGGTTGGAAAATTGTGAGACTCATTGAAAATTGTAAGAAAGGGTTGTTAATGACATCTAACAATTTTTCAATTGTCAGATAATAATTTAGCATCATGTTGAGTTTGGACAAAAACGATTAAAATATTATTTTTTGAGAGGCAAAACGTCGAAGAAAACAAAAGAAAAATTGGATAAATATTATGGGGCTAATGCTTCATCAGATTACACCGTCAAATATTGGTTTCGAGAGTTTCGTGGTGGCCGCAACTCCACCGATCAAGTCCACAGGCGCTCCGATGCGGTAACAGAGGACAATGTCAAAAAAATACATGAAATTGTGTTAGCTAACCGGAAATTGAAGGTGCGCAAATTAGCAGATATCACAAAGATTAGTACTGAGCTCACACGCTATACTTTGGGCAATATTCTGCATACGAAAAAGCTATCCTGCCACTGGGTGCCGCGCATAATCACTCCTGACCAAAAATACGAACGCGAGAGCACTTCGAAAGAGTGTTTGGATTTGGTGACGCGGAATCGGGCGGACTTTTGGCGTCGATTGGTAACTGTTGATGAAACTTGGATCCATTATTACGCACCAGAGAATGAGGACGAGACTGAGTGCCCGGCAATGGACTGAAGCCGTCACGAGTGTTCCGAAGCGGCCAAGGGTCGGAAAGTTTATGGCGTCGGTTTTCTGTGATTGTCATGGGATACTCTTCGTGGAAAAACCATCAACAGCGAGTATTACTGTGCATTATTGGAGCGATTGAAGGCCGAAATCGCTGCAAAACGGTCTCATATGAAGCAAAACAAAGTTTTGTTTTTGCAAGACAATCCACCGGCGCACAAGAGCATCGCAACCATGGCTAGAATCATGACTTACGTATTCTCCCGATTTGGCTCCCTCTGACTATTATCTTTTCCCAAACATCAAAAGATGGCTCATCAATAAAAAATTCAGCTCACGCGAGGAAATCAACGAGTATTTTGCAGATCTTCGGGAAAATTACTTTTCGGACGGGATCAAGAAGTTGGAAAATCGCTGGAATAAATAAAATGAAAAAAACATTTAAAAAAAAAAATTTATTCCTAAGGAGGTTACTTTTCACCCCACCTAGTAGATGAAGAAAAAAGAGTTTAAGGCGATGTACATAGAAAAATCGCCAACACCTCCATCTCCAAAAATGGAGGTGCGACTATCACCATATTTTTTCTGTCGACTGCTCCAGTGCAGTTTGAAACATCATCCCAGCCTTGTGGTGTTGTTGTTGCCTCGAATTAAACGGCATTTTCTGAACAATAGTGTGTACATTAAACTATGAAGTAGAATAAATTTACCTAAAGACATTCATCCACCAGCACTTTGTTAATGGCATCCAGAACTTGTGCAATGATAGACGAGATTGTTGGGACAGGAAAGCGGAACAGATAATGCAGAGTCCGAAAAGAATCACCCGTTGCTATGTAGCGTAGCGATTGCTTTTTAATAATTGGAGTAACCAAAGCAAGAAGATCATCAAATTGTTTCGAGTTTATCCGCAAAATATACAATGCTGGCTCCTTAACGCGCAATCCGGCGAACAATTTAGCACAGAATCCCTCTTTCTTGCGACGGGCCACCCAATCCTGGGTCCAAACACTATGTCGCTGTTGTTTTTGTGGCAATTCGTCATCACTGTCTTCCAACACATAGGCAGTTAAAATGACAACAAGCTGAACATTAAGTTCCGTTTTATTTAAAATATTTCAGATATTTCACTTTTACTTTTCTCTGCACACGACGAACAAAACTTTCAGTTTAATTTCTCTGACAATGCCTTTCAATGTATCAAAAAAATTTTCATAAACAAATATTTTCAGAAATATCATTGTCAGAAAATTGTCAAACGGCCATCTGACAATGACATTGTCAGACTTTATACCAACTGATAATTTTTCATTGTAAGATTTTTCGCAATTGTCAGCTGATTTGCACACATTACAAACGACAGATCTTAGAATATTGTCAGACCTGACAATCGATTGAACTAACATTAAGTCTTTTCAAATTCTCGCCAATAAATAATGAAAATTAGGTAATCCTATGAATTACCGGTTATAACAGATCCCTCGTCGTCCTGGCGCCAGCACTTCGAAAAATCTTTTGAAAATGTTTAATATAAAAAAATATTTTTATTTTTGTTTCCATGCACAAAAAAAAAAACTAAAATAAAATAAAATTAAAAAACAAACTCACCCTTAAACATTATTCTTAATTCTAAAATTAAAAAAAAAAAAAAAAAAAAAAACAAATCTATATCTTCACCTACTACGTTGATTAAATACTTCACTAATTTATAATTTATAAAATCCTTTGTATGTAGAGGTATATATATATATATATATATATATATATTTTTTTTTTTTTTGAGAAGCAAAGTTTTTTTTATGAGTTCACTTTAGTTTTTAATTTGCCTTAAATTCATTGATATTTTTGTTGGGGATGTTGAAGTTGTCTCGTCACTTTCACCTCTTGCAAGGGATGTAGCTTTGAAGGTCGAAAATTACAAAGTTTAGCTATTATGTTGCTTAACTTCACCGTACAAAAAAACGTAGGTCTTTGACACGGATCAGACTTATTTTGTGCCTCCAGTTTTATCACACGTCTGGGTAATAAAATTATTTTTATCCTTTCAAGGACTTATTGTAGACATAATGTTTTTTTCTGGTTCTCTGGTGTTGACTCTGGCAGACACCTCGGGGAAATTTCTCCTCGTAATATAGATAATTTATCTGTAAAGCGGGATACACGTGGGACACACACAATCGACTTTATATCGCCTGCTGATTCCATCAGCTGATTAAAATCTGTAAAAGCGCTCGACTTCTCTAGTTGTTTTCCTTCGCTTAAATATCCCATTTCTTTCTTTTGCTTTATTCGACATCGTTTTCGTTTTCTACCTCATTCGCTTTCTATGTATAATCGATTGGTTCCTGCCTAAATGTCGTTCCTCATCAAAGTATATAAACATTCATACGGAACCTACTCACACATGATGTGCAACCTTAGCAAGGCTTTTTTTAACAACTCTCCAGGACAAAAGGGAGAGATTCACCATAGCAACAAGAGCACAGGGGGAGAGGGATCGCACAATTATTTGCATTTTCTATTGCTCAAAAGGCTGACGATACAGGTTTTCACAAAAGAAGTAGTACTGAGCGTATCACTTAACGTACCCTATGAACAAAAAGTCGAGGTTGATCACATTGTTTAAATCCTTTAACATACCGCATGAAACAACACACCCTAGCAAATGAAGAAACCAACAAACTACGGTCTTAATTGTCTGTCGAAGAAATGTTTAGGGAAAAAAGAAAATCCCGTAAGACATAGCAACAAAGTCGTACTCCGTAAAACACGTCTAAGTAACCTGTGTAAGAAGGGAAGAGCTTAGAGAGACTATTAAAAACTTCAAAAAACGTAGCTTGACAGCAAAAAGGGAGTCCATTTATTCGCTTTGGAAAGCATTAAAGGGTACTAAAAGACCTAAAGCCTATTAGAAAAAATAACGAGGAATCTGAAAGAGACCTCTATGCCCTTCGATGGTCAAATATTCATCTAAAATATCAGTGGATCGATGGATACGATGACAAATGCAAATCTAACAGAACTTAGTACTGAAATAAAGGAAAATCAAAGAAAGCTCCCGGTTGCGACTTAATAACATTGAAATTGAAATCAATAGGGTTTTGACTAAGTGGGTTAAGGACAAAAATGTAATATAGTTTCAGATAATCAAATCGATTTGAAGGCCGGGCATGGTGTCAAACTTGCTTCGTCTGAAAGTGTACTGAAACCTGACTGATTGATTATGAAAAGGCCTTCAACACTGTATGATTAGAGGGACTTTTCTACATTTCGCGGGCAACGTAAATCCGATTATCGAATTTTTTTTTTCTGTATTGTTACATATGTCCCGAACATATGGTATGTTCACAGTTTTAAGTATATAGCATACCAAATTTGTTTTTGACAGCTGGAAAGGTCTCAAGGAATCAAGTAGGTACTCTTAAACACTTGAAATGTTGACAGTGGCATACGGTGAGTCTGTTGTAAATAAAAAAAAAATTACAAGTGGTACAAACTCTTTCAAGACGGCAGGGAAGTTGCTAATAATGAACCTCACTCTAGACGCCCCAGCACATCCACAAAAGATGATAATGTCAAAGCTGCGAAGAAAATTGTTTTAAAAAATCGTCGGATTACCATATGAGGACTGCTTTTGAGTTTACCAACCTACCTCTGGTTGCTGCTATAGAGAAATACCCAAATCCATCTAACTTTATGTGTCTTATTCCTGCCATAAAACTTCTTCTACATCCCCTATATGGTATAATCGTTACCTTCGCTCTCTACGAAACAAAAGAAACAAATTATGGGCTGTATTCCTTCACCCATTCTGGTTCCGACTAATCAAATTATTCAGATATATACCTTCATTTCATTGAACTCTTAAACTCTCTCTATCAACGCTACTTGAATAGTGCGCAAAACAATCTCATAAATGACCCCAAGTTCTTTTTTCAATTTGTCCATTGCAAAAGCAAGACTGATGGGTATCCTTCCTCCCTCGTTTTTGAAACCAAATCATCAAGTGATCCTCCTATTTACATCTTTCAAACAAGATTCAAACGGACTAGAAGGTCTCCCCGCTGTGTTTCTTAAAAAATGCTCTTTCAACCTGTCTCATCTGAAACAGCCTCTTTTGGACGTCCACTGCGTGCATCATCTTCGATGCTTGTATAACCACTTTTAAATTTTTCAATCCACTTGCGAATGGTTCGCTCGGCTGGTGCAGAGTCCGGGTAACTTTTATCAAGCCATTTCTTTGCATCGGCTGCATTTTTTCCCATCAAAAAGCAATGATAAAACAACACACGAAATTGATTTGAATCCATTTTTTTCACAATAACAAAAGTTGCTTCACTCACAACGCTATATCTCGAGAACTAATCGTCCGACAGCTGTCAAATTTATACAGAATGAGTGCCCGGCAATGGACTGAAGCCGGCACGAGTGCTCCGAAGCGGCCGAGGGTCGGAAAGTTTATGGCGTCGGTTCTGGGATTGTTATGGCATACTCTTCGTGGACTACCTCGAAAGAGGAAAAACCATCAACAGCGAGTATTACTGTGCATTATTGGAGCGATTGAAGGCAGAAACGAAATGCAAAACGGCCTCACATGAAGCGAAAACAAATTTTGTTTTTACAAGACAATGCACCGAAGCACAAGAGCATCGTAACCACGGCTAAAATCAATGACTTACGGTTCCAATTGCTGTCGCATCCACCGTATTCGCCCGGTATGGCTCCCTCGGACTATTATCTCTTCCCAAACCTCAAAAGATGGCTCATCAATAAAAAATTCAGCTCATGCGAGGAAATCATCGACGCCGTATCAAACTATATTGAATAAAATAAGAAAAACATTAAAAAAAAATGTACAATCCCACAAATTTTGAACAAGATAAGCCTACTGCGACGTCTTCAAAGGACCAAGCCTTTGGACCCATCCCGACAAAGTGAAACGGCTTTAAACAGCGAAACATGCAGAAAATATCATTTCACCCACCAAAAGGGCTCTATGACAACAAAAAGGGGAGTAGCTCTTTGTATATAAGAAACTCACACTGTCAAAAGATTTTCACCTGCCCTGGCCAAAAAAAAAACGATGCCTTAGAAGTTCAAAACCCGCTGGTTTTCCTGGTATTACAAAGTTGTGCTCGATTGGAAGCAAAACAATCCAATATGCTGTTATGTCTTTCCTGAAACAATTGAAAAACAATTGGATTACATTGACGATGATCCAGAATGTACAACCAAGGCACGTCATAGCAATTCGTCCCTAATAAGAAACTTAACTCCACAGTTTTAAACTTCAAATAAACAATTACTCAAGAACTTTAAAACCACAGCACGATTTCTTGATCACAATAATTTTCAATCTATTTACTATACCGAGCGTTCTAAGCACCGTCATTCTTTTTGCTAAGATAAATGATTACAACTCTGAAGAAATACAACCACAATATCAACGCATCCTCACTCTTAGTGTTATCAAGCATCAGCAATTATAAACTTTAAGCTGTAACTAACTAAATTGCACATCATTGACATTTAAAACTCGAAACCATAAGTCATTAGTAGATGCTCGTAACTTGTAATTCTGTTCATGCATATTATCCTGCACGGGCAGGAATCTGTTGGGGTCGCAACAAGTACTACCTCACGTTCTAAACATCTGCGGAGTCAAAGACTCGTAATTGCGACATCAAGACAAGAGAACATAAAGATCTAGTCTTCCTTCCTTAGCAGTTTATGGCGTTGGTTTATTTAATGAAGATCCATTGATGTGGAGTATCGGAATCATGAAAGGCTAAAAGAACAACGAGGGTAAATGTACTCATCAAGTATAAGAAGTATCAGACACCTTTTTGTATTTAGTTGTGGTGTTCTAGAAAAAATCCAAAATATCGGATAGCAAGAGCCTTATGAGGTATTAAATAAAAAATTATTTAAAATATTCTGTTCTGTTTGTGTTATGTGGAAGATAACTAATTGTGAGCTTAATTTCACGGGATGCTCATACATTCATGGGAATGCGTATGCGTTGCCATCGCTCGCCATCAATTCTTTGGTACCAAAGCGGAGCTCGTGTTTGAAGCAAAAAGTTCCACCATTAAGGTCCCAGCACTCAATATCTTGCAACTCTACATTGAATAAAAGACCCTTTCCGAGACTTTGGGTTTAAACAACAGCCACCATGATGCTCCCACAAGGGGACCTACTTACCTCAATCCGGGGGGCTCCTGACTCCCATGGTACCGTGTTTTAAGTCCTGGTAGGGACTACCGGTGGTATTGCCACCCAACAGGACCTCTGACCGGCCGCTTGTGACTGATCAAATCGTAGCAGCACTCGGAGGCGTTAAGTACCGAAAACCTTGACAATAAGACCAGTACATTTGCTCTGCCTCCGCTTTTTATTAGACAACGTCATTGATGGGCGAAGCCTTGATAATTGAACGAGGGCCCAGTCTTGCTTACAATCGGAATGCTGTGAGCAGAGCCCTTTTAACAACTGTGCCATCTCCACCCTGGCCATTGGGTGGGATGCCAAAGGACGAAATATCGGAGTTGAAAAAATCAAAGTAAAAAACCTGGATAGAGAGCTGCGACTGCCTCAAAAATGTTCTCTCTAAATACCCTTCAAACAGCATGCGTCTTTTACTTAAATCAGATGAAACGTTGCTTACACCAAGTCGAGAAGAAACCCTAAGAACTCTACTTGAGGTACACTTTCCAAGCTCGACTCCAATTCAATATGCCCCAAATATTAGTTCTGATCAAGTTCAATCAAAACAAAGGTAAATGGACCATACCATCATTTAAACCTTTCAAGGCATCGGAAACAGAAATGTTTCCGGTTCTGAATCAAAACCGTCAGGTTCATATTCCACCAACTATGTTTGCCTTTATTAGGTCCAGCTATAGTCTGGGATACATCGCATAAAAATGGAAGCAGGTAAGCGTAGTTTTTATCGTTCAAGCTATTTACGAACCCCATGAGCTATCTTAATTCTATCGGTCTATAAGTTTGTCATCCCGTTTTCTTAAAACAATGGAAAAACTAATATAAGTTCAAGCACATCTGTACCTAAATCAAGACGCATACACGTAAAAACGTTGTGTATATGTTGGAAAAAACCGCTCAAACAACCTTGAAAAGGCTACACCAATCGCCTTAAGTCTTAACCAGATCTCTCTGAACGACACAATTATATCATAGAATTCTCCAGACAAAAAACTAAATTAGAGTGCACTCTAAATGAACAAAATTACCCAAGCCATGCGGGTAAGTAGACCCGTTTGGTAAGATCTCGGTGATATCTCCAGAAGTCCCACGTTGAATCTACACAATCGGAGTACTGTATAATCTTCAGCAATGTAGTGGAGTATTAAAAGTCTCCCGTGCTTACGTATCCTTGGCTACAGCTGCCATTGAAGCTTCCATTGGCCTTATTACACTTCACGTACTGTATCCTAAAATAGTGGAACAGTACTGTCAGATTGAGAGACGAAACTCACAGTATAATTGGACCTCGTTAGCTACATTTGAGAGATTCTTGAAATTTACGTGATCGGCACGGTAAGTCCCTGAGTATCAAAAACCTTATTTTTTCACTGAATGTTCAACATAGTCATCCCAAAATCTAACAGCAAACTTTAAAGGTGACAAGGACGGATCCAAAACGTATACCGCAGCTGTACACGGCTTAGAACTAAAGGTTACAAGGCCAATGGGAAAACTTACAGCGCCGTTCTATCAGTATAATTTTTGGAATAGAAATGGATGGCGTAGTCAAGTTCTGACAGCGTTATGCTCAAACTTATTTGACTCAAAATCGGTGCTGTGCTGGTTCAATTCTTCTCACGACTTTTCTAAAAGAAACGAGTCAAGCTCTGTTTGTTACTAGGGAACGAGGGTATTGAAGAAAATCAAAAAACCGATGAACTGGCCTTAAAAGGTTCAACTAATCAGTTTAGTTTACTGTTCAATCGAACAGTAAATGCGACGATCAAAATTTAGGAGAATAAAGAAAATCTATCCTATAAGGAGAGTACACCAGATCATGAACAAGCTAAAAGAGCTATGAAAACTTTTCAAAAAAATTCAGATTATATCAAATCATGCTTTTTCTCAGTCTTTCGAAGACAAGAAAGTAAATATTTCAGCAATTAAGTCCCTAAAGTATCTGCAGCCCGAAGAGAGCGTAGACCAACCATTCACATAAGTGCTCTGTGATGTCGTCACCATCTTCATGGAAATCGTTTTAGTTTCGGGTTCTGAAAAACTCTCCTATGAGTCTTACCTAGCAAGTTTATCAGTGATTTCATAGCCGTTATCCCATTAGTACCAGGGACCCAGATAAGACTCAGCTTAAAGGTCGTCATAGAGTACACATGGCTATGACTACGGATGCAAATGCTTTGCTCCCTCTACAGATTCTTTACAATATAGTTCGTTGCGATCAGGATTTCGTATATCTTCGCTTTGAGGATAGACGCTCATCTTCCTAACGAGGAGTAGAATCTAACTCCAGAAAACCACCAGCGCTAGGATGCGCTGAAATGTCTCAAAATGGAGACATTTGTGAAGACCCTTCTAAATTTCTTTCTTGTCGAATCCATACCAGGATTAGGGGACACTCGATTTCGAATAGGAATTCCGATCATCAGACGTCATGTTCATTAGACGAGAGTCGAAAAGCATTCGGCGTGAAAGTTTATCAAAGATCCAGTGCGTTGTGAACCGATGACATTGAGAGTGCTGCCCATGATATGAATATCGAATTGAGGGAGATTCACCAACGGGTCTTAAGAGGGCCAGATGTGCAGCCCCCATTCTACCAAGAAATAACACTCTTTGGAGTCTGTCAAAAGCAGCAATGCCGCTTGTTTCACCAGACAACCGTTTCATAAGATAAAATTGGACTTGTCATAGTCATTAGGCCGCATGTTTTGCCCTAATGCTCCGGAAGGCGACATATTTAGTCAAAAGAAGATCGTTATCCAAGATGATTCTCAAATATCATACTTAGCTTCGGTAGAGAATCGTATTATGATAAACATAACATTAGTCAGACCAGTTCGTTTTCCCGTTCTTGTATAGAAAAGAACTTCAGTTTTGACAACATCTAGGGCTGACATCACTTTAGACCCGACAGTATAGGGATATTTCTTACGTAAAGTAAGAATTCGTCAGGAAACCTATTGTCACTTTTGTATGGAAGACAATCCAACTACAGAACACATACAGTGAGAATGAGTGTTTCAACGCACCATAGGGAGACATAACATTCTCAGAGAAATTCTAGTGACTGAGGAACTATAACGTATCTCCACCAGAGTGATCCTCAAAGTAATTGAAAAAGTCAAGGCTCACCTGAAATCTTGAACTGACTACTTTGGGGGTCAATAGATGTTTTCGTTCGGAGTGCCCACCACTTTTGGCGAGTCAGTACCTCTATAAAAAATTAAAGAAGAAAAACAAGAATGCCATCGCTTTTAGGACCCCCAAGGGCATACGTTAGCAAATTTTTGTTGGATATTTGAGGAAAGAAAAGACAATATTTGATATCTTCTGCAAATTAGAAACTTTAGGCATTGGCATGGCCTAATGGAAGAGAGAAGACTTCAATAACACATGCTACTTTGGTATTCTTGATTATTTTTCATTAAATAAGAAATTTAATCCCACAGTGTTTAATAAACAATTACTCAAGAACTTTAAAACCACAGCACGATTTCTTGATCACAATAATTTTCAATCTATTTACTATACCGAGCGTTCTAAACACCGTCACTCTTTTTGCTAAGATAAATGATTACAACTCTGAAGAAATACAACCACAATATCAACGCATCCTCACTCTTAGTGTTATCAAGCATCAGCAGCAATAAACTTTAAACTGTAACTAACTAAATTGCACCTCATTGACATTCAAAACTCGAAACCATAAGTCATGAGTAGATGCTCGTAACTTGTAATTCTGTTCATGAATATTATCCTGCACGGGCACTTAATTCGAGTTTGCTTTAAAATCTGTATTTTACTAAATACTCTGTCGCTACATCTTGACGCACTTCGTACAAATATCCTATCGTTGTCTTGACGTTTATCATAAATTACACTTTAAAATATTGTCTCGTAGATAATGACTAAAACGTGTCTATCCTTGTGACTCTAACTAAAAGGGAAAATCTTCCATCCATTACCACAAAGTGTCTCCTTAAAAGTGATGTAAGACTCCTTAAGGAGAGTATCTTAAGTCAACGAAATGTTAACCTTGGCCTTGGAAACTTGTGTGAAGCTGTGTTTATGCTTTTGGTTTTAATAGACAACAAGGACTTTACCTTTTTCGACATCTGTTTTCTTCAGAAAGTAATTGTCATGCAGGTGTGCATTATCTCACGGTAGTAAGGGTAAAGTTTTCCACCAACTTTGCGCTGAATTCAAAATGCAACCAAATTTTATGTAGAAATTCAGCGAATATACACAGGTCACAGATGGTTTTTGCGCCAATGTCATCATCATTGTCATCACCAACAGCTTCTGCATAGGTAAAGATTACGTGGTTCTCTTTGTTTTAATTTACATGTGCTTGAGCTACTTGACAGGACTTTGTCCTCAATCGAGAAAGTTCTTAAAACTGCATATGCATACGCGAGACGTTAAACCATTGAAATAAGTCAGATTAGGGATGTCTCAAGTACCATTTGAGTGGCTGAATCAAATTTTAGTGCTACTAAACTTTTAAGTACGTGTAAACGGTGCCAATTGACTTGAAGAGAATGTTGAGGAAGACAATGAGATTGTGTAACTATGCAGCGCATCACATATCCTTTTTAAGCACAAGAAATTTGTATGCTGAATACAACCTGAAAACTTGGTGCCGATTTCTGTAAGGTCTTGAGGATCTTGCTAAACTGTACTTGTGTACATATGAATATGAGCTTTTGTAAAGATGCGTTTCATATACGCCAGATCATTGTAATCTATTCTTTATCTGGAATGTAACGAACTCTGAGAAGAGCTTTTCTGAAGATAACTACTTCTAAAATTAACACTAGGTAACTCTTAGATTCTTAAAATATTTGCATCTGCATAATTCTCAATTGAAAGGTATATATAGGAATTCAAGCCCACTGAGCCAGGCAATATCACTCCGAGCTGGGTAAGTGGCGGAATTTAGATCAAAGACGTTCTGACTAGATTTTCGTATAAAATTGTTACTATCTATGATTCTAATAAAATTTGAATTTGCAATTCAAAATTAATTTTTGGTAGGGGAAGCCATGACAATATGCATAAATACGAGGGCTATTTCAAAATTAACCTCCGAAGTGAAAAAATATTTTTTAAAAAATCCAAAAACATTAATTTTTTGCACAAAACAGTGTTATCAACATCTAAATTATTTTTCTACATAGTCTCCGTTTAAATCTATACATTTTTGGTAACGTGGGACGAGCTTTTATATACCCTCCTTAAGAAATGACGCCGCCAATGCGTTGATAAGTTCATAAGTTCCTAATTACTTCCAAAATGTTGAGATGCAATCGATGATTTCAATTTTGGGAAAAGGTGATAATCACTAATTGCCAAATCAGAACTGTAAGGAGGGTGATCAAAAATATCGCAATTGAACTCCTCCACTTAAGTTTTTGTGCGTGCAGCAGTCGTGCGTTGTCATGCAACCCAAGTTTTCACACACGATTCTGTATAGAGTAGTTCGAGAAATATCGGAAAAATCTTGTCGCAAGATCTGAAATCGTAAAAGGCCTGTTTTCTCAAACAAATTGGTCAACTTGGTAAACCATGTCTTCGGTCATGATCGTTTTGCGCCCCTGGCGTCCTTCATTATGCACATCTGTGCGTTCGTTTTTAAATTGTCTACACCAATCACGTACCGAACCGTCACTCATCACTGTATTGCCGTAAACAGCACATAACCGACACTTCGTACCTCACAGGCGGCGGAAGATAAAATTGTATTCTCCATGTTAAAACGGCAACTTTTGGAAAAATACTGAACGAAAAAGGTCGAAACTTGGCATATTATTAGAGAACAATGTACTGGTTGCAACATGCAGAAACATGACACTTAAGTGAACGTATGCAATGAATTGTAATACACCGGAGGTTGGTTTTGGAATAGTCCTCGTAAAGGGTGGTTCATGGTGAGGTTTGATTTTTAATAGGTCTTTTTCGACAGACAACGCGCGACTTCTACCAAACTGCTTCATTATTTTTGTTCAATATCGTTTGGCAAGTCATAGTAGAAAGACTCACATAACAAGAGCTTCTTCAAATTGTTTAGACGTATTACGAAAATCAGCGTTCTATGAGAAATGTTTTTTGTGCGATTCAAGGAACTTACGGTACGAATAATCGATTAACTGAAACCACTATTGCCAATACGATTTGAAAATTTGAGTCCCAGCTTATTTTAGTGTATAATACTCGACCGGTAAGACAACATTCAGCACGTAGTGAAGAGTCTATAGCAGATGAAGCTAAGAGCGTACGTGAAGACCGTGACGAACCGATTTATCGTCGTTCTCAGCAGTATGGCTTGCCGTATTCGACAACTTGGCGTATTTTACGTGAGGATCTCGGCCTAAAAGCATACAAAATTCGACTTGTGCAAGAATTGAAGCTAGTCAATTTGAATTTGCGTCATATTTTCGGTGAATGGGCTCTGGAAAAACCCAATGAAAATCCGGTATCTTATCGTGAAATTTTGTTCAGTGATGAAGCCCATTTCCGGCTCAATGGATATGTTAATAAACAAAATTGAAGTATTTGGGCTGATGAGCAACCCGAAGAGTACCAAAAGCATCCATTTAAAACAACGGTATGGTGTGGTTTATGGGCTAATGGAATCATTGGTCCATATTTCCTTAAAAATGAGGCAAATCAGAATGTTACCGTCAATGGTAACCGTTATCGCACCATTTCAACGGACTATGTGTTTCCGGAAAATCAAGCACATGGTCTCTGTGAGCTCTGGTTTCAAAAAGACGGCGCTACGAGCCATACAGCATGTGAAACAATCAAAGAGAGGAAAGAAGAGAGCTATATCACAACAATATGAAGACGAAACATTAAAAAATATTGGCATACTCGTCATGGACTACCTCGAAAAGGGAAAAAGCATCAACAGCGAGTATTATTGTGCATTATTGGAGCGATTGAAGGCTGAAATGAAATGCAAAACGGCCTCACATGAAGCGAAAAAAAATTTTGTTTTTGCAAGACAATCCATCGGCGCACAAGAGCATCGCAACCATGGCTAGAATCAATGACTTACGGCTCCAATTGCTGTCGCATCCACCGTATTCGCCCGATTTGTTTCCCTCGGACTATTATCTCTTCCCAAACATCAGAAAATGGATCATCAATAAAAAATTCAGCTCACACGAGGAAATCATCGACGCCACGCAGGAGTATTTTGCAGACTTTCCGGAAAATTACTTTTCGGACGGCATCAAGAAGTTGGAAAATCGCTAGAATAAATAAAATAAAATAAAAAAACATTTAAAAAAAAATTTCTTTTCATTCGGTTTAATGGAGAGAAAACTTTCAAGAACATCCAATCCCGATGAACTCAAAAGGCGTATCTGTGGAGTGCTCAGTACTGTAAGCGTGATAACTTTGTTCAGATACGACCTTACTCTAATAATTAAGTCTCACCATTGGATGTCACCCAACGATAGAGCAAAATAGCCACTCAGACACCTTAAGTGTAGTCCTAATCTTTTGAGTATTAAGTTCTTTTCAGGAAAAAACAAAAAAAAAAGTAAAAGTAGCAGATTAAGAATCATTCCACACGTCTTTGGGATTACTACCTGAAGTAGAAACTTGAATTCAAGAATTACCAAACGATAGTCTTCATTTTTGGGACTCCAGTAACAGTCCTTAGAGATTCTTTTAGCAGGAAGAAGCAAACATGTCTTCCTTCCAGATAGTGCAAGAATTTCGCTTGCAACAAGTTTCAATGGAAAATTTTAATTCAACTATCATCATTCGTAAGTGAACGCGGCGCTACGGAGGCCAGAAAATTGCTGGTTGCTGCTGATCTCTAAACAACTTATCAGGCATGTCGTGTCTTACTCTATAATGAAAAGCATGGATGTATTGTAAAAGAAGATTCTGCTTTCATGTATCAAACTTCAGTTAAACGTATTTCTAAAAGCATAATGTAGACGATGAAAACTCGATGAATCATTTAAAACGAAGTGCATTTTAAATGTTATCTTAAATTTTAAATAAAACATTCAAAACAGTGAACAAAATAAAAAAAAAAAATCTATATCTATTGTACAACAACATGACGTCCTTCATCTGCTCTGATAAAAGCAGCTCTACTACTGGCAGAAATATCTCAAAATGTTTAATTTCTTAAAAAATTTAAAGAATTCATCTCCATCCTGTTACCTTCTTCATTGTCTACTGCTGCTGCAAAGCACATCAAATCAACATTGCCTCCGAAGGCTTAACTCCACTCAGCAGACCTTGTACCTTGATGCTTTTGCTGAAAATCAGGTCAATGTTAAATAAATTCTATAATGAGCATTCACTGCATCAGTGACATCCCTTAGCAGCACAAAATGTTCATCTCCAATTACATTATCCTTCAGTGAACAAAGAGACACAACTAGTTGTAACCAGAGGGGAGGGAAAAGAAAAAAAAAAAAAACTGCAATACTGAACAAAAAGGATAATGGACATATCTTTTATATTTTCAACTCCATTACATGCTAGATGAAAACAAGCGCACACTGAAGGATCCGTTGTCCTCTGAATCAGTATTCATCCCCTCCACCTTCCCCATGAGCTTTGACATGTTTTTATATATAAACGCGCTCTCAAAAACAGTGATAAAAAAAAGAAAGAAGGAATCACACTAGAGAAGGAACATGAACACGAGGACGAACTGGAGCCTTAGCTGGAGCAGTTCTCAATTCAATGTTACAGTTTTCAGCGGCGTCGCCACAAATTCCCTATTTAGTGCGCCACGGCAATGCACAAGGATACTTTTTTTATCATCTCTTTCCTCGCTCACTCCATACGATCACTTATACTATACACTGACAACTCGCCAACCCTTAATATTTCCTACCACTCAACTTGTCCTGTGGCTGAACTCATTAAAGTAAATTAAGTATTACCAACTTGAAGCACACATACACACAGAGTGATATAGAGAAGGAGGAATAACGATAATATAAAGAAACGAATTGAAAAGAAGACAACTTCAAGGAAGGATAGATAAAGGAAAATAAAATTAATCATCCACCACCCCCTAGTAGGAAGTCTTTCGTTTTCCACCCTTTTGCCACCTCACCCATAACTACTTGTTTGGCTTTTGTTTAATTGCATTAAATTTATTTCCCAACAACAATAACAACAACGAAAAAAAAAAAAAAAACACAAACTTCTCAAACTGTTGTTGGTGAAAGTTTTATTTTCAACCAGCCCCATACTATAAGTTTGTTGAAGAAATAATTGTGCTGCGCCATTGCAGGGACCACAACAAGTATTTTTTTTTTTCTATAAATAATCTGCAGTCATTTTGGTGGATGGAGGTTTTGAGGCTTGGAGAATCCTTGAGGATCCTTTGCAGAAGCGTCATTCATTCCAATGCTGCTTCTTCAATTAACGGAATAATTGGTGACTCCGACAAAAATTCTCTCACCCTAACTCTGACTCTGATTCTGACAGATTGTGGAACTGCACGTGTTTTGAAACAGAAAGCTCTGTAGAAGCAAGTGAGGTTCTAGGAATGTTATCAAAAACTTCACCATTCATTTGATTATTGTCTTGTGTAGAGCTTTGGGCAATCATACTATCGTTTCATTAGGGAAGCACACTGCACAGCGATTGGGGATACATTGTAGTGTCTGGAGTGAAATAACGTGCGCTTTCTCTGTCTTTAGCTCGGATGCGGTCTAATTCGCAGACATATAGAGCTGAACGGTGTCTGGTATCGGAGCTCTAAATTAATTAGATTGATTTGATGGCGAACTTTTTGTAGTGCGGGCAATTGTATGGCAATTAAAAGTTGTTCAAATGAATTAGTTACGGTTATGAATAGATGCAGCAGTTTTTTGGCTTTTTACTTGGAAAATAGTTAGAAAATAAAATATTAACGTGGGATTGTTTGTGATGCTATTGATTCTTCGAAAGGAGGAACTACAGCAAATCAATTATATACACAATGCCTGATTCGAACTTCAACTTTTTAAATTTTGGAAAATACATCAATTTTCAAATTGTATCAGTAGTTTTCAATATGTCCTTCTTTAGCGCAAATAATGCCCTTGAGACGGCCGAAGAAATCATCGCACGCTGCACGCAAGTGGCTCTGCGGTATTTTGGCCCATTTCCGGCGAAGTGTTTGTTTGAGGTGGTCCAAACTTTGGTATTTTTTAGTGCCAACCTTCGCCTTTAAAATACCTCAGACAAAGAAATTCAACGAATTTGCATCCGGAGAATTTGCAATCCATTGTGTCGAAGAAATGAAGTGTGGAACATTATTTTTTAACCAATTTTTGTTGACGCGCGCTTTGTGAGACCGTGCCGAGTCTTGTTGAAATGTGCACTGTCTCCGACCGAAATAATTGTTTGCCCAAGGCTTCAATACTGCCTCTAAGATAGTTTCGCGGTATACGATCGCATTAATTTTGACGCCACGGTCCAAAAATACTAGCGGAGGTTGCTCTCCTCCGCGGCGGTTATGGCGGCCCAAACCATCACCATCGGTGCTGCCTGCTTTCTGGTGGCCGTCCGAAGATGTAAATTTTCGAAGGACCTGTCTGGCAAGTAAACTCAGTCATTTTGTTTGTTGACATATTGCTCGATAACAAATGGCGACTCATCGGAAAAAACCAAATTCGGCAACTCACCACTTTCGTACAAGCGTAGCAACTCCTTCGCTCTTTCGACTCCAACTTTTTTCTGTTGCGGTGTAAGTTCGTGTGCTTTTTGGAACTTCAATGGCTTGAGCCTAAGTATGCCTTGCATCCGTTTCAACGATGTGTTGAGCTCACGAGCCATTTTTCTTCCACTTCGACGCGGATTTCGCTCAATTCGAGCCTTCACTTTCTGAACCATTTCTGCCGATGTTGCTGTTTTTTTTATGACCAAACTCCATGGTGTTTTGCAAAGCTGCCAGTATCACGGTACCGAGCTATAGATCGAGGCACAAGTGATTTATTCACGTTGAGGTGCTGGAGGGCTCTAACGATGGCTACTTGTGGTTTTCCAGCCAAATATAAAGCAATCACACTATCACGTTTGAATTCGATCGCGGATCGTTTAAAAGGCATGTAAATAATAAAATTATCTGTCATGTGTCAAAATTTGAGCTCACTGTCATGAACGGTTTGGAAATTACAGCAGTCTGAAGTTGTTTGCAGTTCGTGTCAAGCAGGGTGTAGAAAGGGAAGAATGGAGATCGGCCTAAATTTGGGTGTCGAAGGACGGAAAGCAAGCTTTTTAAGTATTGGAACAACTTTTGCTAACTTCCAAGCTATAGGAAAAGATGATGTTAAGGCGATAGTGTTACATATACATATGTGCTAGTGTTGGAAGAGTATTAGGCAGAATTATCTTTATAAAGATTTGACTCATTTCGTCACAACTAACAGCTTTAGATTTGATATCCAATATAGCTTCCACTACATCTGCTTCATTAAATCAGATCATAGAACTCATAGTCACAGCTACGGTCGCTTGATATTTCGAATTCATCTGGTACCAAGACATTTGGTGAGGAACACTGAACTTTGGCAAATTCAGCGTTTAGAGCATCTACATTGATGTTCTCAGGAAGCTGTGCTTTCGGACGACCATCACCTAGCTCGCGAATACTTTATCGAATTTCACGGTGTATAGTCGGCGTTTCGCTATTTTGATTTGTAGGAAACGGTCCCCTAGTATAATTAATACATATGCTGAAAATAAATTGAATTAAATCAATACCATTTTCAGTTAGTACCAACCTTCAAAAGATACGTGTATAAATTTGACAGATGTCGGACGATTAGTTCTCGAGATATAGCGTAGTGGTAGTGAAGCAACTTTTGTTATTGTGAAAAAAATGGATTCAGAGCAATTGCATGTGTTGATTTATCATTGCTTTTTGATGGGAAAAAATGCAGCTGATGCAAAGAAATGGCTTGATAAGTGTTACCTGGACCAGCCGAACGAACCATTCGCAAGTGGATTGAAAAATTTAAAAGTGGTCATACAAGCACCGAAGATGCACGCAGTGGACGTCCAAGAGGCTGTTTCAGATGAAAACATCAAAAAAGTCCACAAAATAATTACAAATGACCGTAAAGTGAAGTTGATCGAGATAGCTGAGGCTCTCAAGATATCAAAAGAGCGTGTTGGACATATCATACACGAATATTTGGACATGCGAAAGCTCTGTTCAAAGTGGGTGCCGCGTTTGCTCACAGTCGACCAAAAATAACAACGTGTTGATGATTCAGAGGAGTGTTTAAAGCTGTTCAACCGCAATAAAGCCGAATTTTTGGGTCGGTATGTGACAATGGATGAAACTTGGCTCCATCACTTCACACCAGAGTCAAGTCGGCAGTCAGCTAAGTGGCGAGCAGGCGACGAACCTTGTCCAAAACGACCAAAAACTCAACAACCCGTATTTTGGGATACACATGGAATAATTTTCATCGACTATCTCCAAAAGTGGCAGACTATCAACAGCGACTATTACATTGCGTTGTTGGAGCGTTTGAAGGACGAAATCGCAGAAAAACGGCGCATTTGAAGTCGTGAAGGTGAAGGCCGCATGTCACAAGTCGATGAAAACGATGGCAAAATATACCCACCGTATTCTCTAGATTTGGCCCCCAACGACTATTTCCTGTTCGCAGACCTCAAAAGAATGCTCGCCAGAAAGAGATTTAAGACGAATAAAGAAGTAATCGCCGAAACAGAGGCCTATTTTGAGGCTAAACCGAAATCGTACTACAAAACTGGTATCGAAAGATTGAAAAATCGTTTCAATCAGTATATCGCACTCGAAGGCAACTATATTGATAACAAAAGATGAATTTTGCAAAAATTTTGTGTTTTACTATAAAACGGCACGGACCCATGGGTTAGTTTTATTATTATTTCTGCTATGGTTTGGAAAGCATTTTACATTTTTGAAATTTTTTTTATTTCAATATATGTAGAAACTATCTAGGTCGGTGGTATCGAAGGACAAATTCGGAATTCTAATTCTTTTGAAAATTCGCTCAAATACCATCTGTATTCAGGTATGAAAAAATATGTAACTGCGGCTGGCCACTATTAGCAGCAAGATCCCCCCCATTCCGACGAGCTTAGAACAGAGCTTAAACTAGCATGCCTGCCGCTACGAATTAGCCTAACCTCCTGCTACTCTTAACCCGAACTGGCCTATAAAGATGCCAGTGCTTGAATGTCATAATGGTGAAGTTAAGGTAGTAGAAAGAGTCCTTTACGAACAGAGGATAGAGCAGAGTATTGCCAAATTTTTTCCCTTTGTGAGTTAAATGAAAGTGAAAGACTCTTGGTTGAGTACGTAAGAGCTGAGCACATACCCTTATCATTATTATCCTGTTCGAACGAAGGTGTAATAATGACAAGAAAACGTTGCAGATTTTAGAACGAATTGTTTTGGCGAGACGAAACGAAAGATCCCTCAGTTTCATGGCGTACTTAATCATGGCTTCAGCCATCATAACTCATAGCCTCCTCGTCTACAAACAAATTGGATGTAGAATATTGAAGAAAGGTGTTGTATCATACATTAATAAATCACAATCAAGGAACACACATAGGTACCTACGAGTGTACCTACGAAGAACAAGACGAAGCAACGCACATTCCAGCATGTCGTAGGACCCAGACATCTTCGCATAAGTATCACACGAAAACACTTTTTTTTTTTATTTTGTAAGAGTAGGATCCATTTACACCAAGTGTATTAAGATTTAGTGATAAGTAATTTGTATATAAATAGAGAATTTGTGAAGTAAAGACTGATTTAAGTTAGAAACGTCAAGGACAGAACTTTTATCCTTGAGACGCCCCACCAGAGGTAAGGCTGTCTCCTGATAACATTAATAATGGGCTTAATCTGATACAGTGTCTGCCTGACGGTTAAAAAGTGAGTAAGTCGAAAAGTATTTGTAAATAGAAAGATTTAATAAAATTTTCGAAGATTACCTTTCAAGACTCCTCCAGTACCACTTCTCTTTTATGTAGAGAGTGGGGGTGGTGTAGTGGTACATGCATAGACTCCTCAAGCAGAGGGTCGCGGGTTCGAATCCCATGCGAAGCAATTCTCTGAAAAAGCCTTTTCATAGAATTTGTACGTAATTATATGAAAATCCCGTCGGCGTCAACTCTGACATGAATGCATAACACTGACGTTGGAGTGGTTACTGCCTGCGCTATATGTAACGAACTAACAACTAGCATGTACTAAGACCCTCTGGTTGAGGATGCACTAGCTCGTCCCGACCAGCTTAACAACCAATTCTGGGAAAAATATCGAAACCTAATACACCTGAGTTTCAAACTACGGTGTGTTCAAAAAGTAAGGTGACTTCATATTTTTATAAAAAATTATTTATATAGGGTGATTCAGAGGTTTACTCACATAACAATAGCTCTTCAAATTGTTCAGATGTATTACGAAAATAAGCGTTCTGTGAGAAATGTTTTTATTGCGATTCGAGGAACTTACGGTTTGCATAATCGACGTACTGAAACCACTATTGCCAATACCATTCGCAAATTTGAGTCCCAGTTTACATGAATGGATGACACTCGACCGATTAGACCACATCCAGCACGTTGTAAAGAGACTATAGCAGCTGTAGCTGAGAGTGTACACGAAGACCGTGACAAATCGATTTATCGTCGTTCCCAGCAGCTTGGCTTGGGGTATTCGACAACTTGGCGTATTTTACGTGCGAATCTTGGCCTAAAAGCGTAAAAAATTTAACTTGTGCATGAATTGAAGACAGGCGACTTGAATTTGCGTCATATTTTCAGTGAATAGGCTCTGGAAAAACGGTATGGTGTGGTTTATGGGCTGGTGGAATCATTAGTCCATATTTCTTCAAAAATGAGGCAAATCAGAATGTTACTGTCAATGGTTATCGTTTCCGCTCCATGTTAACGGACTGTGTGCTTCCTGAAATTTAAGCACATGGTCTCGGTGAGCTCTGGTTTCAACAAGACGTCGCTACGAGCCATACAGCGCGTAAAACAATGGACGTGTTGAGAAATTATTTTGGTGAGCACTTAATTTCACGTTTTGCTACGATAAATTGGCCGCCTTGATCGTGCGATATCACAACTCTGAACTATTTTCTCTGGGAATATGTAAGGTCTCAGGTCTTCAAGAATAAACCAGCTTCAATTGACGCTTTGAAAGTCAACATCACTCGTTTTATCCGCAAGATACCATTCCCTATGCTCGAACGAGTCGCCCAAAATTGGTCCTTCCGAATAAACCACCTCAGACGTAGTTGTCATCAATATTTACATAATATTATTTTTGAAAAGTAGATGCCATAAATTGTTATTTTAAATGATAATAAATATAATAAAGTTTACTTTCAAATGTATGTATTTTATTTTGCATTATAAATCAAACTTTACGATGAATCAACCTATATTTTCAGATATAATAAACTGAAAATATAGGTTTTCCAATCCTCGAAGCTTATGAGAAGCACTTTTTGGTATAGCTTTGCGATGCCGTTTTTCTTTTCCTCAGTCGTTGTAAATTTGTGTCCGAAACCGAATTCGGTAAATCTGTTGGATGAAGGTTGTGTTGTTTTTGGCCAAAAAAATATCTCTCAAGAAACGATGAATGAGCAGGTGCGTTATCGTGATGCAAAAGACATGAACGGATTTTCGGACGTTTTTTTTTTCATATTGCTTTCAATATGTTGAGGTAAAAACTCCTGATGCACTAAGTTACGGTATCGGAAAAAAAGTGTTGACATTTGATCGAACTTTACGTGCTTATTTCGATCTTGGCTCTCCTGGGTGATTCCATTGTGACGATTGGGGTTTGGTTTCGACGTCATAACCATATACCCATAATTCATCATCAGTTATGAATAGTTGACGTCATTGAATCATTGACGTCATTGAATCATTGACGTCATTAAAGAGCTCCTGAACGATGCTCACGCGACGGTTCTTCTGATCAAAATTAAGAAGTTTCGGAACAAACTTCGATGACACACATCTCATGCCCAAAATATTTAAAAAAAATTGCATGACGTGAGCCGTCTAATATACCTACATTCTTAGCGCATTCTCTTATGGTAGCTCGAAGATTTTTCAAAAAATAATTTTCTTCACAGCTTCGAAGATCTTTTGTTGATGTGCTGGGACGTCTACAGCGAAGTTCGTCATTGGAATCTTCTCGGCCATCCTGGAAGAGTTTGTATCACTTGTAAACATTTTTTTTTACTTAGAGTAAAATTAACGTGTGTCACTGTCATAGAACACTTGATTCCAGCTTTTACTCAAATATTGGTGCAAACGTAAGACGTGTTTTTCTTAATGCAACATTCTGCTTTCCAAAAATCGATTGTATTGTATCGTAATTAATCTACACCGATGCGCTCAAAATTTGGTCTGACTGAATATTAATTGAACTACTTTGCAGCATACATACGCGATCAGAACCGTTTGGTTAAGTCTAACTTCTTTCATCTCACCGTTTAGGAATGCGTTGATGAGCAAAGAAGATCGCATCTGCCATTAAGTGCAAGAATTGACTTGGACTTCACGAAGTAAGTAAACAATTCTAGTTTTCTGTCATAAAGTTTTGACCCAAAGTTCTGGTTTCGTTGAAAGCAGTGCATCAAACTCTTTTTGCATCACATTTCTCCACAAATCGACATCAGAACGGGATAGATCTTCTTTAGGGTTTGCAAGATTACCCTTCGACCTGTTGCATAGAAATTGTAATTTAACCTTGGCGGGTTCACTTCTTGGCCAGAAATATGTATTTTCGTTCGGGAACTACATCATCGCATCTGAATACTGGCTGTAATAGAAGTTTTGATATCGATGAAGAATGTATGGCTTCATGGTTCAAACTTGCCTATTGTCTTGTCCGAGGTCTAACAACATGTAATGTGTACTCCCCATAATAGTGCGGTTAATAACAAAGTCATTTTATTTGGAGGAAGAAACAACGGAACGTTGTTTTAGAATTCCATTTATGCATTTATTCCAGATAATGAAAACTTTCGTATTCAATGCACTTATCGGAACGAAAATTGTTTACCTTTTTGGGACAAACTATTGCCATCAACTAAATATCTTTATGTGAAGAATTAAACTGACAACTTTTACCCATGTGATTTCTATGACTCACTGAGCAATTGCATTAGTGATTCACATTATATTACAGGAAATGTGAAAGCTCAATTACAAACAACTGAATTCTTTATAAGAAAATTCATGAGCTCACAAAATTGCTACTAAACTCCTTGAAATACTTCACTCATGTTCGAGAAATACCAGTACCCTCGGGCGTTGCTCAAATAAGACCACATTTTGAATGCTCCCAAGATGTCAGGCATTATTTTCTCATCAATTCGTAAAAGATGTCCAGCTGCAGCTCACACATTGTCCCACAAAAGTCTCTTAGCGATTATAGCTCTAATTCATTTGGCCTGAATAGACTGCATGGCAATTTTGAGAACACACCTCACTAGAGATTCCCACCAATCCCAAGCGATTGAAACTAAATTGAGAAAGCGATTTGCTACAATCCTTGGCAAGTGCTTCAGTTTATCTAAATTAATTTAAAATTAACTTAATCTAATTGAAATTTTGCTAAGAGCTTCCACATTCTGATGCTAAGAAACAATCCAAAGCCACACATCTAATCTTTATTCGGAAGCCACTAGAGAGAAATACACCTGGCCGGTTGGTACGCTTACCTTATCTATACGTATCTTTCGGAGCAGCACTTCCAATTGCAAAACTTTTGCCAACTAGGATCAATAATTCAGGTGACTTTTCTATTTTCTTACCACCCATTATGAGTCTGTCTGGGTCTTGGTTTTAGTTCAGCTCCTTTCAATTCCCTCCACTCCTTTGACTGTTTCTTTTACTCGACTTAATGCCTCAGAAAACTTAAAACCGATTTGAGGCAGTGAATTATTGAATGGAAGATGACTTTTGCTTCCTGGATTTTGGTCAAACGGCTGAAAACCACTGTGGCAGACTTGGAGCACACTGTGTGTACAAAAGGTGTTCCTACAGAGGTTTCATGTAGTACCTGCCTTCTGTAAAAAGAGGATGAAAACTTTTTTGCCCAGATATTCGTATCAGTAGTTGAGGAAACGAAAACGCGATGGTATCGGTTGGGGTGGCGATGGAAACACAGACGCTCTACGTCCTTTTGAAACTTTAAACTCACTATGAATAGGCAGACGATTTGTCTGCATACAATTTATGGTGACCGACAGTGTCGTCGAGGTGGATTCTGGGAATTGAGATTCGAACAAAAACTGATCCGACATACGCCTGTTTGTTTTGCGGTTCAATTATTTATTCCTGGGTACTTAGAGAGACGGTATCCATCGTCTTCACTCATTGTGCAGCTGGTTTCCCTGGGGCAATGATTTATGATTTTAGTCTTGGTGAGATGGAATTGTGTTTTTTGAGAATACGAATGACTTGGGTTATACATATATACTATAAGTGTGAGTGTGAATGAAATACCCTTAGGACTTGTCCCAGTTCGAATCTCATCTGTGACCGTCTTCTTTTCATTGAGGAAAGGTTCTTTTGGTTATTTTGCTGTGTCATGTTGCACAGTTTGCCTGGTGTGCCATGGTCTTTTGACTCCATCATCGTCTTCCTCATCTGGGGAATATTGCTCTACTCATAGTAGCAGTAGCAACGTCAGGTCATCGTGGTAACTATAGAGATGGACTAGTGGTGCATTTTGCTTTTTGCAGTAAAAGTTCTGCCAATGGTGGGAAAAATATGGCAATGACGGATGTTTGCTTTTGCAACAACCTGGGACTTTGATGGTTGCACATTGCCGTCACAGCAGAGGTTTAGCCGACAACAACTATTTTTCTTTTGGACCAACTGGGATGACATTTGATATTTTGGGTTTTATTTTCTCGCTATCCTCTTGTGTAGTAGAGTTGATGATTTTGGGTTGAATTTTAAGGCCACTGTGAAGTTTGGCAGGACATTGATAAAGAAAGGTGCAACGATTTCAAAGCGTAGTTAAAGTAATTCAAGAAATCCACTTAATAGACGACAGGAGATTTTCCATTACTTTTCTTTGCTACGAACTCAATCAAATATATGTTCCATTATTTAAAATACGGTGCCATTCAAGCAACCGATACGGATGGTATAATATATATCGTACCGAGATTGTTTCTGGTGGTAAACACACACAATTTCTTTGATTGTGGTTTTTATTTTAAGAAGACTGCAGTAGGTTAAACCTGGCAGGTCATTAAGGTCAATTCGTTTATATTGAGAATGTACAAGACACTATTCATGAACCAAACAGGAAACATTGAAAGTTTGCTACGTCACATGGTCCTTAAGAAAGAATTTGCTGAAACGATAAAGTAGTTGAGTAGAGTAGAATAGGAAATCTTTAGAAAAAATTTGGTATCCCAGGCCATATGGTGGATTCTAGATAAAAAGGAACACAATGTAATTCTTTTCGCATTTCTGGAAACACACACCCTTAGGAGAATTCGAAAATTTAAGGGAAAGTTGATGGCTTTTTAAAAGAGCGCAATTTAATGCCGTTTTAGGCGCGTTTTTATGGGGTTACGTTATGTCGTTAATTTATGCTAAAAATCCAACAACATTAAAGGAGCTCAGTAATAATATCGAACGCGAAACTGCCAACGTTCCGGCCGATATGTGTGGAAGTGGAAGAATGTTTGAAAATTAGATCGATAGGTAGAATTTTTTTATTTCATATAAATTTAAGAAATATTTTAATATGCTCAAAGTATTAAAATAGCGTCAAATACCACTTCAATGGGCTTTACTTGTATATACATATTTACAAATATGGCTGAGGTGTGCCTTAAAAAACAATATACAATCGCAAAAATTTAAAAACAATAAAAATATACGTTCGCAAACTAAAAATCACAAAACTAAAGTGCAAAAGGTAAATTGTTACACCAGAATGCCAGAAAAAATTGATACTAGAGTAGCAAAATCAAAAGCTAAAAGCCAACTCTTCATACATTTCTCAATCCTTCCAAAAAAAAAGTTAACGCTCTTTTATGTAGAAAGTGGGAGCAGTAATGCTCTTACGAAAAGCAGTGCTACGGTACATCGGTAAAGATACAACATTCAAAAAGTTTCTACAAAGATTTTGATCAGAAATTGATTTGAAATTAAGATTACCTGATCTCATTACAGTTAACATGGTAAAAGGATACAAATGACGTGCTGGAAGAATGTCGACGGTGTTTCGGCAAATTTTTCTCAAAACATTTTTTTGAAAAAATTTAAATAAGAACATCTCCAACACACAGTACTATAACAGATAGTCTTAAGTTGTTTATTTGAACAAAAACTTTTTACGTAAAAAAAAAAAAAAAAAACTTAGAGTGCAACGAAAAGGTTTCCTTAAAGACTCTGTATGGTTAGCAAAGCTCATTCTATGTATAATCGATAGTGAGGCCCAAAAAGGTATTTGAACTCAACCACATTTTCGATTGAAAAACACTTATCACTGCAATTAAGAGTGCTGCAAAAAGTTGATAAAGCGGAAACACGTGTACAACCCGCCAATTTGTATCTTTGGCACTCCGGTGCATGAAAGTAGCATTGGTACTGATATGATATACCAAATTTGATGAAATATTAGAACCACAAGGACAGCCAACATCATCTGCGAAAGCAGTAAAGGTACCTTTAAATTTTAACCCGAACAATGAATTGATAAAGATAAGGAAGAAAATGGGTCCCAAGACAGAACCCTGAGGTACTCATAAAATTGAAAAAAAAAAAAATATTTTTGCTCCTGGTAGTCCCGATTTTTACTCACTAGGATCTGTTCGAAAGGTGAAGTTTGTGATAGAAAGTTGTGGGGCACACACGCGTCGGGAACAATATTAAAATTATTTTTTCTTTCCTCTTTCCCACGCAGCCTGCGTAAACGTGATGCCTGCTGACATCGAGTTTATGAAGAAAGCAAACAAACTTTGGCAGTGCAAACTATGTATTGCAAATAAACGACGCGAATCGCTATCAGGGGAAGTGCTAGCATGCGTCTGTAGTCAGATGTATCCAAATCAACATCTCCGAAAAAGGGTTGACAACATAACACCTGTTAACCAAACACCTCTCAACCAAACACATGTCGCTCCACTAAAATCTAATGTTACACTGGAATTGATTTACGCAGAAAGTAACTCGAGAAGAAGGTAGATTATCTAAAACAAGAACTCATCGGAAATACTGTGGAGATCTATAACATTCCACCAAACTGCGGCGACACTTCTAGCATTGATCTGGCTCTGAAGATTTTTCGCTATGTTCTGCTTGTCGATGTATCGAAAGAGGACATTGATCTTTGTCTCGTTGTCAAATTTGTTTCTCGCCAGTGGAAGGAAAAAATGATGAAAAAAAAGGGAGGAAAATAAGGACAGCTGACGACAACACTGCTCAACGTAAACAGTAACACACATGACAGACCGGAGAAGATGTACTTAAACGAAAATTTAACCTACCGGACAGGTCAACTTTTTAATGCTGCATTATCGTTGAAGGGTGAAAAAGGGTATCAATATGTATGGACTAAGAATGTGACAGTTTATTATATGCGGAAGAAGGAGGGGGATATTTCAGTAAGAATTACTTGTGCTGAAGATTTAAATAATTTATGAATATTTCTCTCAACTCTGTTTCGTGCTTAGTCCCAAATACATGTGAATACTCAGTCAATTCTCCTAAATCCGTTGACATTATTTGTTTACATCAAAACATCCGTAGTACTAGAAAAAAATTTTCAGCTCTGGTAGCACATCTTGAGTCGTTAGTGAAATTACCAGTTGCCATTGTTTTGAGTGAGATTTGGCTCTATGAGGAAGAATTATTGGGTCTAGAACTTAATTCGTGCCGTTTGCTAAGAGATGGCGTAACTTTTATTATTCCATTGTTATTATTTCATTGGAACATGCTTTAGAAAGCTACTGTCATTGTACGTCATTTAAAGGACCGTTTAAAATATGAATTTTGGAAACCAGTCTATGATGAACCTAACCCATCAATTGCTTTCGATCTCTTTATTGAAATTTTAAAAAATCGCATCTACTACTTATTCCCCTCTCATCTCGAGCAGAAATAAATTTTTAAAGCCGTAGATGACACACAATCTTTTGCAGCAGATAAAACGAAAAAACAATCTTGCAAAAAAGTGGACAAGTCATCCAATATTATGATTCTCTATGTAAATCCGTGCCCAAAAATTTGAAGAAACACGTAACAAGTTTTATTTAGATTCGTTTGAACGTGCCAGAGGAAATGTAAGAGATGAATGGAAGGTAGTTGATAGCATTTTGGGGAAAAGTAGACAACAAATAGGCATTAATAGCTTGGAGATAGATGGTAAAAGTTTCACGAACTCAGTCATCATTTCCAATAAGCTCAATGAGTACTTTACCGAAATTTCAGAGAAACTGAAACCATCTGTAGGGATTTCAAGAGACTGCAATTGTTCTATAAGACTCACAGAAAACACACAACCAAACAGTTTTGTCTTCCAATCATTTTCTTCAAGTGAAATCTGTAAGGCAATATTTTCGTTAAAAAACAAAAAGTCTTGTACTAGTGATGGTATATCAAGTGTATTGTTAAAGAAAATATGCTACTATGTGGTGGGTGTTTTATGTTACTTGTTTAATTTTAGTGTTCAAAATAGTTGTTTTCCTCAGCACCTAAAAGGCGCCGAAGTTATACCACTTTTTAAAAAAGGTAATAAAAGTAATATGTCGAACTACAGACCTATTTCCCTACCTTAAACGTTTTCTAAGGTTTTCGAGAAACTTATGAAATCCCGTATATTGTCTTTTTTAAACAAAAACAATTTTTTTAGTAGTAATCAGTTTGGTTTTAGAAGAGGAATGTCAGCCGAGGATGCTATCCTCAGAGTGTGTAGCCAATTGTATGAAGGTATTAACTGCAACAAATCCACCATGGCTCATTTTGTGGATATGACAAAAGCATTTGACATGGTTGACTATGACCTGCTTCTAAAAAAGTTATACAATGCAGGTTTTTAAGGAATAATCCACATATGGTTTACTTCTTATCTAAAAGGTAGGAATCAAAAAGTAAATGTAAATGGGAGCTTTAGTGACTCTCGCATCTTAAAAAATGGTGTGCAACAGGGTTCAGTTCTTGGTCCTGTGCTCTTTTTGATTTATATTAACTCTCTCTTCGCACTAAATCTAAATGGAGTGTCTACTGCATTTGTAGACGACATAGCCTTTACATACCAAAATGATACAAGATACGAAAATATTGCAAAGATTTTGGAAGATCTAGAAATATTGAGACTTTGGCTTGCGGAACATAAACTGATCATTAGCTAGAAGACAAAACTTAATTCTTTCAAAATATCAAATAATGTTTTAAATGATTTCAATTTATGCTTTCATGCTTATGATTGTAATAAATTCTGTTTACCTGTTCATAGTTGTGGAAAAAGTAATTATATTAGTAGTTCACCTTGTTCTAATAATTGTTTTAACATTGAATCAGTGCATCACTATAAATACCTTGGAGTATTAATTGACCACAACTTGAATTGGAAAGATCATATTCATACTCTAAAATCGCATATGTTCCTTATAACGCTATAAGTATTAAGTATTAACGTCTAGCTATTATGGCCTTGCTCACTCTAAGTTGCAGTATGGTATGTCAAGTTGGGAAGGTTCTCATAATAACTCCTTCTGTCCATTATTAATAGCTCAGAAACATTTAATTAGGATTATCTGTAACAAAAGTCGACTAACTCAGAGCTGGCCCTTATTAGAAGTCCTGCATATTCTACCAATGAGACACCTCTACGTTTCCTAAAAGAATTCTATAAGCAAAGCGGTAATATTCCTAGTAGAACTTCAAATTTTTATAGTCTTCGTATAATTACCATATTGCAGTGTGCATCTTGCATCTTTAAAGTGTTCCAATTGCGTACAAAACCCATTTTTCTCACTTCTACTCCGTTATAGCCCCTTTAATGTTCAATAAGTTACCATTTTCTTTTCGAACAGCTCTACATTTTAATTCATTCTTAAAAAAGGTTAAAGACTGGTTATTCACTATGAATTATGAAGTCCTAGAATCGTTACTGAAAAGTGATTTGCTATCCTAATCATCAGCACAAGTCAATGTTTAATGTCAGTTTATTGATTAAATATTTGTAATCTGTTAAAATAATTTCCAGATAGTAATTGTTCTTTCCTTTTTCCTTGAATTTTTATACGAAGTTTTTTTTTGCTTCTTTTTTTATAAAGTCCCAGAACATTAATTTTGTAAAACCGATGTCTCTCCCACATCAAACTTATATTTATTTATCTGTTAATTAAATCGCAGTGTCACTCCATACTAACTTTTAAGTTACAGAGTGATTACTATTAACTTTCCGCTATATTCTGTAAGAAATTGTTTATTAGTTTTAAGTAAGAATGAAAATAAAGTATTATAAGATTATAATAAGGTAAGATCTCCACCAATCGAGCATGAAACCACAAAATCTAGCTTTCTCAAGTTTTCTCAACAAGATAGTTTGATTAACCATATCAAAGGCTTTTGTAATATTGTATCTGCAAATAAGACTGCAGTGAATTTTTTTGCGTCAAGGTAGGTTAGGGAAAATACTCGAACAAAAATGTAGAAGGGCATCTTCCGTTGATTTTTCCTGCTGGAAGCCAAATTGTACCGAGTTCAAAAATTTAAACTTATTTTAAAAAAAATCAATTCTCGCTTTAACAACTTTTTCAAAGATTTTGTTGAAAACTGGAAGAAATGAAATCGACCTATAATTGCTGAACCTTTTTTAAATAAGGGAGCTTCTTCCGCGCATTTAAAAGTTTAGGGAAAACCTCCTGAAAATACGTTACGGTTACAAACAGTTTCTAATATGTGCACTTACGGCGAGATTGTCTGGTGGACGGCCTTAAACATTGCAGTCAACTGCAAAATTTTAGGCCGAATTCAAAGAACAGCATGTCTATGCATAAGCAGAGCTCTACGCTTCACTCCCTCCGCGGCCTTCGACATTCTGTTTTACTTGACACCCATCGACATCTTCAGCAGGCAAGTAGCTTGGCAGTTCGCCTTAAAAGGACTACACAGAGGACAAATAATTTATTTGGCCACGCTAATATTCTTAATATATTAGGAATCCACATAAAGAACATCGGTTTGACAAAGATTTTCATGCGAGCTTCCCCTCTAGATCCTTCAGTGATGAAGATGTTTTCATGGAGGACAAGTCTTTTCATTTTTATACAGATTTAATTTAAAATCGATAGCGGGGTTGGTGGCGGTTTTTTTTTCAGATAAGATAAATCTTAGCTTCTCCTTCCGTCTTTCAAATCACTGAAGCGTATTCCAGGCGGAAATTTTGGCGATTAAGGAAGCTTTGTCTTGGTTGAAGAAAAGCGTGATATCTCAGTGATAGACTCAGTCTCACTTAATTTTAAAACCACCCTTGAATGCCGATCGTCTCTTGCCTAGATGGCAGAGTAGTTCATGGGCCACAGGGACATTCTAGAAAATTGTACAGCGGACGAATTCGCAAAAATTGGAACCACTCTACCTATTCTACCTTTTCCGGTAGCATAGGTATACCAAACACCCACAGGATTTAGCATGTTTCCATTATAATTTCTCAGCGTCAGATCAGATCTATTCAGCTTTAAGCCCACTGTTGGAGTGACTTTTCTTCTTTGTGAGATGCTGGCTTAAAATGTTCTTCTAGTGTTTTTTTCAGGTGTTCTTGTTCTTTAATCACGATCTTAATGCGCTGTCCGGAATGAGTCTTTTGACTTTTTCTTCACTTTTTACTTTCACTTCCTGAACCTGAGTCACTTTTATGGGGCATTAATGATTAAACTTATTAAAATTATTTTTTCTCGACTGACAGACACCACGTGGTTTCGTACACTCGTCGCCAATTGATGTATATTTTATGATGAAACACAATGTTGTTAGGTTTGGCATTTATTAGTCTTTTGACAAAGCGAATTAGTGGAAACAGTTCTCGTATACTCTGAATTCAACTCTGTGCTGATCTAGAAGAGATAATAGTCCGAGGAAGCTAAATCGGGCGAATTCGGTGAATGCGACAGCAGCTGGAGCCGTGAAGTAAGTCATTGATTTTAACCGTGGTTGCGATGCTCTTGTGCGCCAGTGCATTTTCTTGCAAAAACAAATTTCTTTTTTCGCTTCATGTGAGACCGTTTTGCAGCCTTCAATCGGTCCAATAATGCACAGTAATACATGCTGTTGATGGTTTTTTATTTTTCAAGGTAGTCCACGAAGAGTATACCATGAAAATCCCAGAAAACCGACGCCATAACTTTTCCGACCCATCGAGCATCCCTCGGCCGCTTCGGAGAACTCGTGCCGATTTCAGTCCAACGCCACGCACTCATTTTGTTCTCTGGTGTGTAATAGTGGATCCCAGTTTCATCAATAAGTACCAATCGACATCAAAAGTCCGCCCGATTCCGGATCAGTAAGTCCAGACACTATTTCGAAGTGCTTTCGCGTTCGTGTTTTTGGTCAGGAGTGAGTATGGCGTGTGCGCTCAGTACTAATCTTTGTGGTATCTGCTAGCTTGCGCACCTTCACTTTCCGGTCAGCCAACACAATTTCATGTATTTTTTTGACATTGTCCTCTGTAATCGCATCGCAGGGCCTGCTGCTGCCGACTTGATCGGTAGTGGAGTTGCGGCCATCTGAAGGTGTAATCTGACGGAGCATTAGTCCCATAATATTTATCCAACTTTTCTTTTGTTTCCTTCTCCGTTTTGCCTCTCAAAAAATAATGTTTTATGAGAAAACGAAAATCGTTTTTGTCCGTACTCAACATGACACCAAACATTTCAAAAACAATCAGCTGTCAAAACAAAACTAAAGACAATATCACACTGAAATATAGCATGTCTGCCTAAGTATGAACGGACTTCACCATAACCTTTTTTGCAGTAGTAGCGCATTCTGGCAGTCAAAGAGGCTACTTTCCACTCCAGCTGGTATATAATATTGTGTGTAGAATTTATGTACAAATATATTACAATGTTCAAAGAATTTTTTGTATATTTTGCTGAATGCAACCCTTAAGAAAAATTTGGTCAATATGTTTAAAATGAGACATTAGGTTGACAGAGTTGCTTTTATTTAAACTCCAGACTTAATCTTCTTATTTAAGTTTACGAGTACCTACGGTTTTACGTATGTTTTCTTTCGCAGCACTCTTTATTGTTAGTTGTTGTAACATTTTAATTTTTAATTAAAATTTAATCCGAATATCACGGATATGCAAATAAAAAAGGAAAAATCTACACAGCTTCATTGGCAAAGTGCAAACAAAAGATTATTTCAAGCTCACAAGTTGTCGTTCGCTCGTTCACAGAATAAATTAAAGCTTTGTCGAGCAAGCATATCTTTCTCCAAAAGCGCCACCGCCAGGATTGATTATCAATCAGTGTGCAATTAATTTGCCTTTGCTTTTAATTATGATTTAACCCGGTGGTTGCTGTTTGTTCTACATCTTCCGTTGCATTATACTTTTGCTTAATTACAGTCCGTACCCAACAACAATCCCAGTTTGGGATCAGGGTCAGGTTACAGAAGATACCAAGTATTGAGACCGAATTGCATGATTAAAATTTGCATATTTCAATATTGTCTCAGGCCTACAGATTGGTGTATCTACCCAATTACAGATACTTTATTAATTACAGCTTGGCCTAGGGTGATTTGTTTTTTTTTTTTTTTTTTTTTTTTTGTTGTTGTTTGAAAACTTCTCTTCCGTATGCATTTAGCATTCTCTTCTCGGTGTGGCATTAATTTTTGTCACCGAATTCGATCAAGCCGAATTCAATTGAAAGACAAACTGCAATCGAAGTGTATCCAATCGGTTCTGCGATTCACAACCAACATTTCTCTTTCAGGGTGAACAGAAAATTAATTTGTGCTCCTGTAGTTAATGAAAATTGCTCCCAACTCGTACCTATCGACCCAACTCATACTTGTACACATACTCGTATCTCTCTGCCACACAGGACTTGAATATGTCCAGATTCCTGGATTCAGGACCAATGGGCTACAATTCCGTGAACGTATATTTATTTAATTTAAATGAAAAAAGAAATTCCGTTTCGCATTGGGGTAAATACCATATCTTGTGACCGTTGGCGGCCATGGTCACCATGACGATACTGACATACGATTACGGTGCAAATACATCGACGATAACCGACAAAAAAAATTAAAAAAAAAAAAAAAACAATAATTTTCAACTAAAATTATAGGTAATTTGTCGAGAGCATTATTGACATTGGTGAGTGGAATCCGTTTCGGATACGCCGGGTAATAATTTTCATTTTAATTAAAAAGAATTAATATTTTGTGGATATTCTGACTGTGGAGAGGGATACGAGTTCGGTTAAGGTTTATGGCCGGGAATTTGTCGCATAAAAAGAAGAAAAAAAAAAAAAAAAAAAACAGAACAACAACCTCAAATATTCATATCAACACAGAGACGCAATTTGGAAATACAACGAAACCAAGCAATAGCGATAGAGGGGATTCTAATTAATAAAATCCGAGCAGCTTAGTTGTGTTAAAACAAAATAATAAAATCTAAATTTTAAATGAAAACATTAAAGCGACAGAACAATAGAAATTTTATGAGATTATAGTGCATAGCAATTTTTATCGTGCATTATAGATGTATTTCCAACACATATTGCACAACTAAAACCTTTTAGATACAATCAAAATGATGTTCGAGTTGGATAACGTGGTTTCGTAATCCAGATCATACAGCCAAATTTATTCAGAATATAATTCACAACAATTAAGCAATAAAAACCAAAGAATGTGGCTTACAATTTATTTGTGCTGACATTAGTTATAGTATAACTATAGTTATAAATAACTGACATCAGAAACATGGTGAGAAAATTGACAGGTTTTACTTGATACAGTAACACGATAAGCTGTAGTTCATTGCACTCGTAGGTTATCATACAAATATTAGAGAATTCAATAAATACGGACTGAGTCTGATGTTTCAGGCAGATTTTGTTATGTCATTTAGGTTTGCCTGTCACTTGTCAATTATTATTTGACAGTTATGGAGAGTGGTTAATAGTAATTTTTAATGACTTAACGCCACAATAATGTGAAAAAGTAATTAAACAATTTTATTAAAATAAAGGTTCGTAAGGCATGGGGCTTTTTTTTTTGTACTAACTATGGTAGGTCAACTATTCGGTGCTTATAAGTAATTTTAAAAATTCAGAGACTCGTAGACTGGTAAATAAGGCAAATAAACCAAGAAATTGTTGAAAGAATACCTGAAATCTGAGAGAAAATTACGAAAAATGTGTGCTTGAAAGAGCTTGCAATTGAATTGACCACTGATACTTTTCTGACTAGATCGATTTCTTGACAAAGGACTTCCTCATTCGGAGTTATAAGCATCCGTAATTCTGTCTTAGAGCAAGATAATAAGACTCTCAAAGGGTTTCTCCTTAATGTATCTTAGAATTTATTTATTACCCAATTCCTTTCTAAGTCCAAAGAAATAGCGATCGACTCTGAGTTACACTTCTTTATTTGATTTCTAATGCAATTCTAAGTTAAAGCTTATTTAGAAGGCCTGTCTTATTCCTTGATGTTGTGTTTTCTTTCTTCTCGATAATATTTACTTAGTTTTGCCTGTATCGACAGCTTTGTTGTTTATGATATATACTTACAAATGCATCAGTTACAGATCGCTGTATTTTCTTAATATCAGGGTATTTGAGTAGTTGCGCAGACTTTTGAAAAATTGCCAGATGTTGGTTCGCGAGTTTTACACAAGCATGATGATAGAAACTTGCAAATGTGGCAAGTGCGTCGAAACTAGAGAGGTCCCCACATAACTTGTTTTTGAAAGTGGTGTCATATGCGGAATTAAAATCAGTAAAGTGTTGGTGAGTGGATAAATATTTGACCTTATTTGGTTCTCCGTAGTGTGAATATTTGAAAAGAGTGGACCTACCCGGCATTCTGAACTATCAGCTATCAGGGAGGTGGCCGTGGTGTAGTCGTATATGCATAGACTCCTCAAGCGGGTTCGAATTCCGTGCGAGGCAATTCTCTGAAAAAGTATTTTCATAGAATTTGTATGTAGTTATATGAAAATCCCGTTGGCGTCAACTCTGACATAAAGGCATAACACTGGTGTGGTTTCTGACTGGGCTAAATGTAACGATCTAACAACTAGCACGTACTTAGACCCACTGGTTGAGGTGCACTGGCTCCAGTTTGACAACCACCTCTGGAAAAATATCGAAACCTAATACACCTGAGTTTCAAACTAGCCAGTAAAAGGGTATTCATATCCCCTTGTTGGGCGCGCGGAATCATAAAAAAAAGCAGGCCCGATGCGTTTTTAGTGGTGCAGTTCAGGAGTTCTCTTTTTACAAATCTTCTTTGCTTAAAAAATCATCTCCTACAGCCTTAAAGAGCTCAATAGAAAGGTCGTCCAATTCGGCAGTCTTGTTAAACTTAAGTTTCGATATTGTAACCTTAAAATCAATTTCGTCAGATTGGCGAAAACCTTGGTTTTCACTTTTAATCTATATTAACCGTCGAAATATGAAACGCGTATAATTTCTTTTAATTAAATTTGGCCTAATGTGCGGTACAGGCTGCTTTATTTTGGAATACTTAGTTATTGAAGCCAAGAGTTAAATGAAAAGGCTGTTCTACGAACACTGCAAGCTTAAAATACTTAAAACGTAAATACTTACTTAACAGTAACCAGTCAAGTTTCCACTCCAATTGAATTTACAAGTCAATACTCCTACTAGTGACTGAAGACACTCGCTTTGCTTTGGATAGAAAACATGTCACCTTCCTACTTCTTTTAGATGTTTCAAATTTTTGACAAAAGTTACTGTGTTCAAAGCAAGTAAAGGAATTCGATATTACTTCTATCTCTGCAAAACTTTTAAATTCATATCTTATTCACTGAGCGTCTAACCACCACCTTTCAACTACATGCAGGTCAATGTGATATGATGTGCAATACGCGCAGCCAAGAAAACGAAGATTTTCCACCAGTCTCTGTGTCTGAAGTGAGAAAAGAATTTAAGATAAAACTCAAAATGAAGAAAACCTCAAAATTTTACCTAATTAGAGGTGAAATCCTAAAACAACTTTCATACAAAGTAAGCTATCCAAACTTAATTTTAACTGCAATCAGACTTCATCACGTCTCCTGTTACTGGAAAGTTGCTGAAGTGATTATGATGTCTAAGCCAGATAAATTGCAGTGTAAGGCAGAATCTCATAGAACAATGTCCCTCCTCCCAGCCATGTTAAAATTCTTCGAAAGTCTACTCGTTAATCTCAAACGTTGAGCGTAAAAAACTAGTACCAAGTCACCAGTTTGGTCTTCGAGAGAGAGTTTGTTCTGCCTATTTGATGGACGTAGCTTATGCTTACAACAACGTCTGGCATGAAGGACTAGTGAATAAACTGAAAAATATTCTACCAGTATTCTAAGTTACTTGAATCAAATTTAACACCTCGTTTCTTTAGAATAAAACAAGAAGATGTGTACTACGAACTAAGGGAAATAAAAGCGGGAATACCTCAGGGAAGTATCTTGAGTCCAACACTCTATCTATTCCCCACCAAATACCATAATAATGATGAAACAGCAGTTCTGGCAGTCGACAAAACAGTAGAAGACACAGCGAGAAAGCTACAAAAAGTGATGAACACCATTGAAGGTTGGACTAGAAAACAGCGTATAAAAATAAACGACAAAAAGTCTATGCGTGTATAAGGTTCATTTCGACATTCATCAATAATACCAAAATTCCTTAAGCTAACACCGTCGAATACCTAGGAATAACCTAAGATACAAAACTTCGTTGGAAAGAGCACGTCAAGAAAAAAAAGGAGACGAAATCAACCAAAAGCTAAACAAAATGGATCGCCATTAGAAGGCGATCAGTATCATCTATCCACAAAAAAGTTTTGCTCTACAAACAAGTAATAAAACCATGGACCTATGTCATCCAATCATGGAGATGTGCTAAGAAAAGTATCATCAAAACTATTTAAAAGGTTTTAAAGCAAAATATTGCGATGCATTGTTAATGCACCATGGCACATCCGCAACACAAACGTTTATCATCTGGAGAGGCATCTAAACTCCTAAGCTAAAGCGGGCAAGTTAAAAGACTCCAACGTGCGAAGCCGCACGAACTGGTAGTGCAATAGATAAATAAGCGAATCCGATGGGCATCAACTAGTTCAATCACTTATTCATAAGCAAGCTGCTTGTAAATCGTATTGACTAGTTGTACGGTCGTGTAACACAGAGGTTATTTAAACAAAAAAATGTCAATAAAACAATAAAGCTACGTTTCCTAATTATGTATCTCAGCTGTCCTCTTGACTCCATTGCTGAGGGTGCGTCGAAAATGAAAATTATGCCTTAGAACGTGCACGAAGTCAAGTAAATCGAAAGCAATGGCAATTTCCAAAACGGGTGGACCACCATCCTTGGAACCACAATTCTTTCAGAACAATATCACACAAATTTGAGAACAAATATTCGTTGATTATTGTATTGTACCAGTGTTTATCAACAGTAACTTGTGCTCTAGCCTCATTTTTGAAGAAATAAGGACCAATGATGTTTTTAGATACAATAGCATCCGGTATAATACTTGGAGATTATCTTAGTTCCAAAAACGGCAATTCTGCTTTAGCATTTAACATTTTAGGAAAAAAAAAAACAGTTTCAAATTCCAGTTGATTGAAAGCCCAATAACTGAACATACACCGCAACAAATCGTGACGCAGCGTTAGTTCTTGCACCAATTCGATCTTATAACCCTTGAGACTAAAATCTTTATGCAGAATTTTCAACATAGTGGATAGACATGGGCCAAGATGCAGCGAATGACGACGATTCGATAAATTGGGGTTCTCACCAATACTAGTTTCCACAGGAGTGATATTTTCTTCCGAAAGCACTGTTGCGATCCATGTTGGTGGGTGAGTATCCAACAGCGTGAATTGGGTGCGAATTTTTTCACTAGCTCGACAAATAGCACGTTCAAATGACCGATGATGTCTAGCATAAATTTCACAAAATTCGCAGACAGACCTTCGATTTTGGAAATAACATAAATTTCAACGATTTTAAATCGTTCTTGCAGAGTCAATCTTTCCATGATGAAATACCAAACTGAACCGAAAATAGGCGCTGCTGGGTAGCATAATACGGAAACTGAAATAACATTTAGACCCTTTTGAAAAATTAGACACTCTTTGTGTTATCAGAATTTAAGATCCCTCCAATTAGAAAAAGAATTCAGGCTATACTCGTACAATATTGTTTTCTTAGTGCTGACCAAGTTAAGGTGATGCGATGATGGCAAGAAACAAAGTCTTACAATTACACTGCGAGTGGACGTTATATCCCAAAAATCGTGCAATAAGTGAGTATCAGCGGGAGATATACCATCGTAAAGTTGAACTACAGTGAAGTGCCCCAATAGAAGCCTCGACTTCTCATGCGAAAGACAACTTTTCTAAACATCAACTTTAACCTAACTTACAACTCTTATACCGTAACCGTGACACCGCTTAAATACGTAATGGGCTTACACGGCTTGGGAGATTAATAGCAATGAGCCTAATTTTGATCTTTGCAGATGTAATTCCCCAATTATTGATGGTTCATTGCTTTAACGCAAGACCACATTGCAATTTATGCACGAATAAGCACATCGTGAAAAATGTTTTCCCAACCAGAGGTTTTGAGATATGTGCTCATCAAATTCAGATTTCACCAGCCAACAATTTTTCTTTCGCACCTTCGGATATTTCAACTTCGACCATATACTCGACCTAATTCGGCTTGAAACCCATGGAACCACTAAAGAACAATAGCAAAGGTCCGCACTTTTCTAGATTTTTCAAACTTTGAAACGATTTTGACAGTGCAAATCAGATGTTCATATCAAGAGAACCCTAGGATGTTTCCGGCAAAATCTACAGCTACGTATTGTATCTTGTACAGTACAGTATCTTTTTATTGCTTCCTTTCGTGGCGATTAAATGCGATATTATCCATCCAGCATAGTCGCTAGACGTGTGTGAATTTAATTGCCAATGCCATCTTGTCTAAAACGCGCCAACCTGTGAAGTGTTAGAATGATTAGCAACAAACTGCTAATTTTACCTCTCAAGTTGTAGCAATTAAATATTGTTGGTGTCCATCAGTCACAAGAGACCAGGAGACAAAAAAACCGCAGTATTAAAACGCCAGTGTTGGAATTCTCTGGATAAGGTCAACGGTGATGTCAACACTTCCATTACAGACATAGCGCTTTCGGACTACTTCGACATATTCTGAGTTTGGCCCCAGCAACATCTCCAAGATCGCCAGAGAAAGGGAGATCTCTCAAATAAGCTCTTACCTGGCCAACGGGAGCAATCCCATGGTTATTGACATCAGCTTCAATCGACACCTTCTACCAAAGCTTTGCAACAACGAAATTGGTTGCAGCATTTCTTTACGACTTACGAACAAGACAATGTCTTGAAACCCGTATCTGGACCATCCAAACGAACAACTTATACTGCTTAGAAACTTGAAGTCCTCTTCGAGTAGTATAGCGTTGATATTATCAATTCTCAAAGAAAACCACAACATCTCTGTCATCTTTTAGGACTAAAATTCTCTTGTCAGAAATCGACTTAAGTCAAACAATATTGACTTAAAGCTAATAAACGATTGTTTGACTGCATTCCGTAACAGCAGACTTTTATGTGCATATTTTTCTATCAAAGAGCAGCCCAATACACTCCTGTATTGAGCTGTACTCGGGGACTTCAACGCCAAACCTGTTGAGGAAATTTTTTTGATTAATTTGAAAAACGGTCTTCGCGACTTCTTAGGAAGAAGAAGAGAGAAGAAAATTTTACGTAAAATGAAAAGAACATTCATAGTCCTCCCAGTCAAGAAAGTTGAAAAATCGGGCAACATCTTCTAGTCCTTTATGTAAGGCAGATAGCTGGCACCTGTATTCAAGGGAACCTATTATAATGCGGAGGGATTTGAAGACACTGCATTCTTAGCTCGTTGAGCATAGCGACTGGTATCTCGCGGATAACACGAGTAATGTTGGCTTCCAAAGAAAAAATCCCCATATCCCCATATCCCGAGAGAAAATAGTCCAAAGGTGTGGTATCACATGATCTAGGCGGCCAATTTAGTGTGGCAAAATGTGAAATTAAGTGCTCACCAAAATGTTTTTCAACAAGTCCATTGTTTTACGCGTTGTTTGGCTCGTAGCGCCGTCTTGTTGAAACCAGAGCTCACCGAGACCATGTGCTTGAATTTCAGGAAGTACATAGTCTGTTAACATGGCACAATAACAATAACATGGCCATTAACTGAAAATATGACGTTAATTCAAGTCGCCTTTCTTCAATTTTTGCACAAGTTGAATTTTGTACGCTTTTAGGCCTAGTTCCTCACGTAAGATACGCCAAGTTGTCGAATGAGTCAAGCCAAGCTGCTTAGAACGACGACGAATCGATTAGTCACGGTCTTCGCGTACACTCTCAGCTACAGCAGCTATAGTCTCTTCACTACGTGCTGGATGTGGTCCAACCGGTCGAGTATAATCCACTAATGAATGTAAACTGGAACTCAAATTTGCGAATAGTATTGGCAATAGTGAAATCGCATAAAGAACATTATTCACAGAACACTGATTTTCGTAATGCAGCTAAACAATTTGTAGACGATGTTGTGGTGTGAGTCTTTACATAATGACTTGCCAAACGATACTAAACAATAATGGCAAAGCAGTTTGATAGGAGTCACGCGTAATCTGTCAAAAAAAGCCTATTGAAAATCAAACCTCACGATGAATCACCCTTTATATGGCCCCCTATACAAAAGAGGTGATGGTTTGTCACAAAAGAATTCAAGAAACATGTCCCTGAAAAAATTTTAACGTCTCGCGTACAGCGTGCCGTCATAAAGGTCTTAACGACAATGGAAGAGCAGCCCTTAGGTAAATGGATGGAGACAAAATCAAATACGTGCTTTCAACAAATAGAAAAACATCTTTCGATAGCAAGGGGCAAAATTTCACTGTTAATAGTAGTAGAATACAGATTAATACTTTGGAGGAAACATAGATGTAAAAAATTACACTCCAGTGGAGATTTAAAGGAAATTTGCCGTTTCATAGCATCTACTAAGCACTAATCTTTTCAATCTTTACATGCGGTGTTGTGCCCTATTGGTCATTTTCAAGAAAAAATCTTTCCTCTTGTATTTGATTGAATATTCAACGACACCAAATAGAATAGAAAATACAACCGCGAGCTCTATGAGCTGTATCAGTATGTAGATATAGTCCAAAAAGACACTACACCCATCCATTCGCATCAAACTCTTAATTGCAGACATCTAGTCAAGAGAATCTTCGAATCCTAACCTCCCAGTTCGAGACGACAAGAAACACAGAAGCTTTTTATTAAAAACCAACCACGAGTACCAGAGCTCTTGGTCTAAGGATCTGCAAGCAACGTTATGTAGAACGAAGGGTATGAAAGCCTTCTGTGTCTTATTCAAAGAACCGATAAGTAACAAAAAGCAAATTACACGAATCTATCTCACTATAAAGAGATAAAAATGATAGCAGTTCAATCACTACATGAACAATTAAATCCCTTGGATTGAGACTGTAAATTCATCATATCATGAACAGTGAATTTGATTAAAGTATTGCATTTTATTTATTGCCACACCAAAAACGATAACCACACAACACAATCAACAACCGATTAATTTCAAAATCGATTTTATGAGCTCATACATTTATACAATCTTCACACCTCACACCGCCGGATTCCAATCGTATTGTCCACCCAAAAACTCATATGTCATAAAAGATAGACGAAATCGTTTCACATAAGCAATTAATTGTCACATCTTTCAATCGGCAATCACAAAAGAATTGTCCGTCATTGAGTGCCCAACTTTGATCCTTTGAGCACTTTTAATGATTGTAACCTTAACCATGACAACAAACGTGACATCCTTTAATGATCCATCAATTCGCAATTCCCCTGGAGATTATAAAACTTTTATGCTTCTACAACCTAACCCAAGTTCATTACAATTAAGCATCAACAAAAGTCCAATTATTATGTCCACGATCATAAAAAAAGGCCCAAGCCGTGTATCCACTGATAGGTCCATTATGCCCGCACATAACACGGCTATACAAGAGGAAAAACGACGCGCGCGCGAGTCCAACACAATGACAGGATATTAAATTATTCACATTAAATGTCGCCGTGTCTACCACGGCCACGGCAGCCACGGCCATCATCATCATCGTCGTTATCGTTGCCCTCGTGGTCCTTTTGTCATGCGATGCGATCACAGGAATCAAATACCCATCATTGTGCTGCCTTTTGGTCGGAAGCAGGAGTTTTAGTGTGGACTGGGATTGAAATGGGGACAAGTAAAAAGGCAAGTACGAATAACTGCCCTCTCTCCCTTCATACACAAATACACAATGACATAAAAATGCATGAAAGACCATAAGAGGCGTCCATCCTTACGACCGCATTTCTGCGGTAATGGGGATATAGTGAAACTGGTACACAAAAAGGAGAGCTCACAAAAAAGAAAAAAAAAGAAAATAGGGGTTGAAGAAGCTAGGTAGAAGGAGGTAGCCACAAAAAAAAAAAAAAAAAAAAAAAAATAGATGTCGTGTGTCAATCTCTGATGACATTTTCATTAAAATTGGTTTTGCGTGGTCGTTTACGATTGATTGGACTGTCAGCGATGTGTCGAAATTATGTCATTTTTAATACTCCCCACGGATTGGACATTCTAGGTTATTCACTGATGTGTCCATTGTAAGCTTTCCCCTCTACTTTCTATCGCTCTGTGAGTGCTGTGAGAGGTCCTTTGCTTTTAGATGTGAAACAGTTAATAATATGGATGGTTGGTGACATCCCTATATCCAGTGCGCACCCACAATCAACCAGTGATTATGATGTACGAGCAATCGTTTTAATTCGGTCAACCACTCTGATGGGCCTTATCGAATAAATTGGACAGGGTTTCGCTATAAAGTGTACATATGGCGTTTCCAAGTTTGAATTCCATGTGGGAATGATGGAAAATAATTAAATTATACGATGAACCATTCATTTAAATGACGACAACATGAATGAACACATAAAATCTGAAAGTGGAAAACATTTGTTACTAGGTGCAGTATGAAATGTACAAATGTATCTATAAAAAATATTGATTATCAGTCTGGCCCACTTTTCTGCTTGCATTCAAAAACATTGTTCCTGGAGTTATTGTCCATTCAAATTCATTGATAAGCCATATTACTCATTCTCCTCAATATACTCACTCGTATGTATGTATATATTACAAATGGAGTTCTGCAATATTAAGTTTCAATTCAAGATTCAAAGGCATGATATGTGGGTTTAACAAGTTCGTAAAAATACATCTTTTACGTATGAGACATAAGCTTCAGCAAATACCTGATTTCATGGCGTTACAGAAAGAAAATTAAACAGCAAGAGTATCGCGAAATAAAAGGAAATATCATTCTAACTGGCACGCGTTTTCCTCACTTCAATATCCACAACCGGACGTGGCGATTATTTGATTACGAAAGTGATCATGTTGAGAAGGATACATGGCACTGCTTCGATATTACAGGTTGTTAAACAACCTAAGTGCCCCATGTCGATACGGACTACTTCCTTCCTGCAATCAAGGTAAGTACGTGGGCTATTTGATGAACACAACGCATAACCTTTGGTTTCGACAATTTATTTTACAACTTGATGCATGCAACTTTTTTAGCCCCTCCATATATTATGACTTTTGTTCGACCCGTTCTTCTTTCCGTTGAGCTATCCTTTAAGGTTTGGAAAAAAAATAAGGCGCAGGGAGACAAATCCGGAGAATACGTTGGATGGGGGAGCAATTCGTAGTGCAATTCGATCAATTTGGCAAAGGCGAAGAGCACAATTTTTCTTCTCCAAATGAGGTCGTTTTTTCTTTAAATTGGCGTCTCGCGCGTCTCAAAAAGCGGTGGTCAACACCTTTCCGGCTGACGGCACGATCTTTGGAGCACGTTTACATGGTAAAACCCACTGTTTCGATTGTTCTTTGGTCTCTGGTGTGTACCAATATATCCATGTCTCATCTACGGTAACGAAACGACGAGGAAACTCCTCCGGAGCGGCCCCCATCGCGCGGACAGCTTTCTCATGTTCAAAATCTTGTGCAGGATATTTCTAACGCGTTGAGTTGAGATACCTACTATCTCAGCCAACTCGCGCATTTTGACTCGGCGGTCCGCCAATACAACATCTTTGCCATGGTCGCACGTCGGTTTTTGATGAATGGGTCCCATACACACCATCAAGAATGGGCTTGATTTCCTCGCAGGTCTTGCCACTCAAAATAAGAATCGGATCAAGGAGAGATACTGCTCGCATGGTTGCAAAAAACACTAACACGATGTTTTGAAATATGTGTCAAAGCGGAACTAAGCGTCGGATTTTCACCAAATTCTGACAGGCGGGCTTAAATAGGTTATATCAAATTATGGTATACTCAAATTTGCTCAGTAGCACAACCTTTTTTTTTCAATTCGGATACTCATCAAAGAGCCCTCGTATATGGATATCTCAGATGCCACAATAACGCGGAAATGGTGTAATAGTCTTAACCTTGAATGGCCGTATTCCCAGCAAACCAAAAGAGACTTTGCCCATCGCCTAATCCTAATCCTTTTGACAATCTACAGCGTCAGCGTAAAAAATCCACAAAACTTTTAAACAGGTCCCTTAAGACTAGTTTGGAGGAAGATTGGAATCTTAACAGATCAAAGCAAACGAATTTTAACAATCTTATTCGGATTTCGAAGAGCGCCTCTTACAAAGCTTTTTGCGAAAAGATCAAAACTGTAGGTAGGTTGGTCAGAACTCTCAAAAGGGGAAAATCAACCAGGCTGAAATCACTCAGAAAATCTGACGGTACCTATACCGAGTCGAAAGCAGCAACTCTCCGTCGTATGCTCGGGTCTCACTTCTCAGGTAACCTGATCGAAACCAGCTCACAACTAGCTCCTATCAACGAAACTGGTAGTGAACTGAACAACACAACATGTCGTAGATGGTATATCTCATCGGTTGTGGTGACGGATGAGGCCATCAGACATGCTGTTGCTTCCTTTGCTTCAAGACACCTGGCACCGATGGTATTTATTCAGTTATACTACAAAAATATATGTATTTCACTGCTAGCCTAGCACTGCCTGAATCCTGGCCAACAATGAAAGTGACTTTTATACTGAAAGTGAGGACTACTCGCTCGCAAAAAGTTTAAAACCTATAAGTCCGACCTCATTCATGCTGAAGAGCATCTAAAGGGTGCATCTGTCGCCGATGCAACACGCCTACCAACGCGGAAGATCCGAAGAGAGTGCGCTTAAGGATCTGGTAGGCAGAATTGAAGACGCAATCGACAAGAAGGAATACGCCTTGGGTATTTTCATCGACGTTGAGGGTGCTTTTGACAACGCAACTTTTGTCGGCATGTGTAAATCGCTCAGACAACACCAAGTAGACGAGTCACTGTTTTTGTGGATAAAAGCAATACTTGTGAATAGGATATTGATTGTGTATGCTGGCCGCGACTAATATGTAGAGACGGGTGTTAACAGGGGCAAGGCGGCGGTTTGTCTCCATTGCTAAGGTGGACTCAGTGTTCAGCGGGCTCATTAGTTCTAATATCTATACACAAGCATATCTGGTTGATGTAGCTGTACTGTTGTTGGATCGCACCAGGTCACAATAGGATCACGGAAAATGAAATCGCTGACGAACTTGCCAGGCACGGTTCAGAGGAGAGTTTTTCAGAACCCTAAGCTACGTTGGGTCTGACTGCGTCATCGGTTAAGGCTTCCATTGACAGTTGGGTCTCACACGCGCACAGCTGCAGATGGCACAGCTCCGCGGGATGTAGGCAGACCAAACGAATGCTTCCCGACGTCTCTAGGAAGTCAGCGGCCATTCTGCTGTAAAGCGTTTTAATGGGCTGAGCATAAGATACACAAAATCCTGCGATACTTGCTGCGAAAGTGATGACGACACCGCAGAGCACTATCTCTGCGAATGTCCGGCTTACGCTCGCATCAAGCTGCAGGTACTTAGCTCTGACGTGGTTGGTGCTAGTACTGTAGGCACCTTATCACTGAAGAGTTTACTCATCTTTCTTCGCAAGTCAAAAATATATCATTAAAAGAAGCTTCACAAGAAGTACAATGGAATAGTTTTTTGCCCGAGTGTTTTGTTCCGTAGTTAAAAAAAGGTGTTGGCGAAACAAGACTACAAATATATTTTTCTTATTACATATTTTTGTAAAACAGCTAGTTGTAAGTATCCTTCCAGAAGCTAATACCATATTGCAATCTGGAATAGAAGATCCCAAAATAAATATTTTTTTTAAAATGATTGTAGCGCAGTACTTCCTAAGGCGAAAAAATCTTTGCTGAGTGTATAGCAAATATTGCTTCAAAATATAAATGTGATCACACCAACTCAACAAGAAATTTTGATCAATTACGACACCTGAGTACTTATAGTTCTTCACTATTTCAATTTTGAAGGAATTAGCATAACAGCCAATGTTTTTATTGTATGAGATATATCAACCACATTTAAGCAAGCTAGATCTGCGACGACACGGAACACAATGTTAGTTTCCGGGTACTCTTAAGCAGTAAGGTTGAAGTACATTAGCTTAATTTTACTACTTACTTTGAAGATCGAAGTTTAGGCCAGCAAACTGACTAGATCCCAGCTTAAGGAAGCAACAATATTCATGGTAAAGACAAGTATTTGGGATAGGTCTAGTTGGTTCATTAATAAATGAGACTAACCCACGTTCAGCCAATAAAGATTGGTACGTTTATACTGCTGCATTTGCATTTGAGATTTAGATTAGCCTCCTTTTCATTGCTTAAGAAGACTGGAAATTACCTAAAAATATTTGCAGAGTCATATTTTCAAGTCTGCATACACAATCCAAGTTAAAGATTACATTACAAATAGTACAAGTGACTTTTATAACATCTGCAGTTCTGAAACTAATAGAAACAACACTAGGCTCATAGGAACCTTTCACAAACACTCCCACCCCTCCTGCAGCATTAGAGTCATTAGTATTGGGATAAAAATCATAGTTCTTTGTATTTACATTTATATATACACCCTGCCTGACTCGAACTGCAACTTATTTTTATTTTTCTTATTTTTTGTTTGAAAATATGTTGGAAAATACATCAATTTTTAAATTGTATCAGTAGTTTTCAGTATGTCTACCTTTAGCGCGAATAATGCCCTTGAGATGGCCAAAGAAAGCATAGCACGTTGCACGCAAGCGGCTCTGCGGTATTTTGGCCCATTCCCGGCGAAGTGCTCGTTTGACGTGGTCCAAACTTTGGTATTTTTAGTACCAACCTTCGCCTTCAAAATACCACAGACAGAGAAATCTAACGGATTTGCATCCGGAGAAATTGCAATCCATTGTGTCGAAGAAATGAAGTGTGGAACATTGTTTTTTAACCAATCTTGGTTGGCGCGCGCTTTGTGAGACGGTGTCGAGTCTTGTTGAAATGTCCACGGCCTCCGTCCGAAATAATTGTTTGACCAAGGCTTCAGTACTGCCTCTAAGACAGTTTCACGGTATACGATCGCATTAATTTTGACACTACGGTCCAAAAATACGAGCGGAGAGCGATCATCGGTGGTTATGGCGGCCCAAATCATCACCACCGGTCCTACCTGCTTTCTGGTGGCCATCCGAAGGTATACATTTTCGAAGAACCTCTCTTTGAAGTCAACTCGGTCATTTTGTTTGTTGACATATTGCTCGATAACAAATAACGACTCATCGTGCGCTTTTTTGAACTTTAATGGCTTGAGCCCAAGCTCATTTTTCAGTATGTGTTGCATCCGCTTCAACGATATGTTGAGCTCACGAGCCATTTTTCTTCCACTTCGAAGCGGATTTCGCTCAATTCGAGCCTTCACTTTCCGAACCATTTCTGCCGATGTTCGTAAATATCGTAAATAATAAAATTATCTGTCATGTGTTAAAATTTAAGCTCACTGTAATGAACGGTTTGAAAATTATAGCAGTCTGAAGTTGGTTGAAGTTCGAGTCAGGCAGGGTGTTTACTTATATAGGTTTTTCTAATAACGACTTGATAACTTTTTTTTTTTAAATAAAAGGCAAACCATTTGAGATATTTCAAAAACTTTATTATTGTCTTGAAGTACAATCAAAACAATTATGAACTATTATGAATCGGCGAAACGGCCGCTGTTGGCTCTGAGCTCTTCTAACGTCGTCGGCGTGTTGGCATAAACCAATGACTGAATGTAGCTACACAGAAAATAGTCAAGCGGCGTTAAATCGCACGAACGAGGCGGCCAATCGACTGGCCCATGTCTTAAGATAACACACGATGATGTGGCTTGTGACACCATCTTATTGAAACCACATGTCGTCCAAGTCCATATCTTCCAATTCGGGCCAAAAATAATCGGTGATCATGGCGCAATAACGCTGACCATTCACAGTAACGTGACGATCGTTATCTTCGACGAAAAAATATGGCCCAATAACGCCGCCAGCATGTAAACCCCACCAAACAGTTATTTTTTTGTGGATAAAGTTGTGATTCATGAAGCACATGTGGGTTTTCACTCGACCAATAACGCATATTTTGCTTATTGACGAACCCATTAAGCCAAAAATGAGCTTTGTCACTAAAGATTATTTTGCGATGAAATTTATCATCTTGGCGCATCTTCTCCAGAACCCAATCGGAGAACGTACGTCGCTTCAAATGGTCAAATGGCTTCAATTCTTGAGTCAGCTTGATCTTGTATGGGTGTAAGCCAGGATTCTTACGCAAAATACGCCATAATGTAGTCTGAGCGATGCCCAATTCTTGGGAACGCCGTGGAATTGACTAATTTAGATCGTTTGCTACGGACGTCTGAACGGCAGCGATATTTTCGACACTTCGACCAACCCGTTGTCTAACTGACACGGCAGCATCACACAACGAATATGTCGAATAACAGTCGGACGATATTTCCGTTAAACCTGGAGCCAAGCACGCCTAAAAACACAATGGAATCATAAAATAGGTCTAGGAACGCTCTGTTTGAAGGATCGCTTACCTTACCAATTTTTTTGGTTCGACAATTTTAGAAATGCAACTACGAACTTGTTTTAAATTTTGCGTTAAAAACGAATTTAATGGTGCGCAAACGTTGCTCAAGGTTTTCATGGATTACAACGGTGTAGTGCATTTCCAGAAGACCAGACAGTAAACAAAGAGTATTATTTGGGAGTTATGAGACGTTTGCGTGAAGCAATACGCTGAAAGAGACCAGAATTGGGGGCAGAAAACTCGTGAATTTTGCACCATGATAACACACCGCCGCACAGTGCCATCATTATTCGTAATTTTTGGACGAAAAATGCAACAAATACCATGCAACAGCCAACGATTTCATCTGATTGGGATCCCCGTTCCATCTGTTCCATTGATTTAAAAAAACCATTACGAGGAACGCGTTTCAGCAGCCGAGAGGAAGTAATGGAAATTCGCAGGAAGCACTGATGGACAGATCGAAAACCGAATATAAAAAATGTTTCGAGGATTGGATCAAACGCTGGCATAAGTGTGTTGCAGTCGATGGGGATTGCTTTGAAAGGGACAATATAGATTTAGATGAATGGGCCTGTATTGTTAATTTTCTGAATAACTTTTTGATCAAGGTAGTAGGAAACAATAAAATTGAGAGAGTATAAACTGTTAAGTTAGATATAAAACCATGTACTCGTATGTATGGACTTAAAGTTGTTTTAGATGAAGAACGTGGATTGATTTTAAAAATAGGAAATAGCTTACAAAAACAAAAAAAAAAAATAAAAAATACGAAAATGGAATATATGCCAAATTCCAAAGATATATAGGGTCTTACTTTTGCAGTGTCAGTTTTTCAATAGAGATTAAATGTTTCATTTATTTTTAGCACAGCTTGCCATTTCATCGTGGAAAGATTGACGATTTCGAAACGTTAAAATTTATTTCCAAAATCGAAGCTCTGCTCGTGAAACTTATATAACACTTTGTGAAATTTACGGCAGACATAATGGTCATCTGAACTTGATTTTTATAGAACTAGTGAAAAATTTCGTACAAAATTCACGCTATTGGATATCCACCCATCAACAAGGATGTTGTTTTCGGAAGAAAATGTCATGCTTGTGGTGAGGACCTCTATTTGTCGATTCGTTGTTGTTCGCTGCAACTTAACCCTTGTCCAGACACTATTTATTGGTCTCAAAACTTATAAGATCCAACTTGTTTAAGAGCTTAAGCTCATTTGTTACGTCGGGTGTTCAGTGATTGGGCTTATTATCGTAAAAATTTTCTCAGTGATGAGACTCATTTCTGGTTAAGCAAGCAGATTTGCAGTATTTGGAGTGAGGACAATCCTTAAGAAGTTTCTCAGATGCCATTGTTTTTACCGTATGGTGAGGATTGTACATCTGTGATATTATCGGTCGTTATTTCTTCAAAATTGGGGTCGGAACACAAGTTGCTGTCAATAGACACCGTTACAATACGACGATTAACGATCATTTGCTCTCAACATCAATGGGAGGAACAATATCAATGTGGAAGCACGTATTTCAAAACACATTTCCTTGAAAAATTAGAAATTAGACTTATGGTCCATGGAGGTGTCGAAACTTCTACTATAAGAACTGCCTGTCACATGTTTCAAACCTCCTTGAATATAAGGAAGTGACAACTGATGGTGAATAGTCTAGCCTTCTTCATACGTGAAGATCTCATCTGATCTATTTAAATAATGCTTGACTTAGGGTTGAAAACTATCACAGAAAACCTCTAAATTGTGTATAGATTATCGAATTGCAAACCACATATGACGAATTCAGTATTGGTATCAAGGCTATCCTATAGTTGATGCACTAGCAAGAAAGCCAGTAAGGTATCTTATTCAGTAGTTATGGTAAGAAATTGAGAAGGTCTGTTACCAGCTGCATCTGATTTCTCACCAAACACATTATGACTAGGCAAATTACATAAGCTTTGCATTTCATTCATCCTTGCTATCTTAAGGACAGGAAAGTCGAAGATTAATAATTTTCAATTACATTTTCCAAGGCTATTTCTAGCACATGCCAACCTGGGTTTTCCCAACTTCATGTCAAATTATTTCTCTATGCAAAATCAAAATGGCACTCTTGTCATAATGAGCATCGGCTCAAGTTCTATGCCAACACAACCGCATTTAGAATTTGTTCCTTTTCTCTGGCTACGCTCCTCTGCTGATTGCAATTAGAGTTCACAATTACAGAGCCAATTATGGTTGGTCCCGAAATAAAATTGTGGTCATCGCACACAAATCTGAATGCCTTCAAAAATCCAATTGAATCCGGTTTCCTTACTCCATCCTCGGCATGCATAAAACTCCTACCACCCATCATCAGTTTGAATTGTACTCATTCTGTAGATATGTTGGATTGAAATTTAAGAGCCACAGAGGTCGAAACAGAATGCTCACTCTATGTGGGCAAATCAAATCTAATTGCATACACACTGGAATGTCATCACCCTGCCACTGGTATTACATGTGCGCACAAACATTCACTCCAGATTCAGAGGCAAATCTAGAGCCAGAATCATAGCCAGAGCTAGAGCTGATGATATCCTCAGGACGACCATAAACGCAATTCCACATAACCATTTCCATAAGAAACCGCAGATCCAATTGCGTTAGTTTAACAACTTTACCAAAAGGATGAGAAACTGAACAGAAGGGAATACCGAGGGAGTGAGTGCAAAGTTCTTCAAATAAATTGCTTAACCGCATTGTTTTATCATTCCTCCTTTAAGAGTTCAGGGATTCTTAGAAGATCTAGAAAGCCACTACCGTCTGCTCTTGTACTTATATGCCCATGCCACTGTACCATACCATCGAATGGATTCCCGTTACCGTTTTGCGTTTTGGTCCACTAATCTCATTTAGAAATGAATTTCCGTCCTCCTCTCAATATATGAGGTCGGTATTTTGTATTTTGTGATTCTCCTGAGCAATTTGGATATATGTAGTTCCCACCCCTAACCAGGTCCTGCTGTCGTTTAAACCAAACTAAAAGCTAATCAGGGAACGTTTTCCAAACTATTGTACTACTACTGCTGCTGGTGTTGCTGCAGCTCATGTAAGTCTCCTGCTGCTGCCGGCTTTGATATAATTGTCGAGTGTGGTGGTTGTTTTCGTGTGATTGGAATTGGTATTACTGCCCGTCATGTTGTGCACAAATTCTTCTTCCCACTAACTTCAATTCGAAATTATTGCAACTGTAATTTTGACTTGTGCACTTACGAGTATGTATGTAGTTGTGCGCTCCAATTATGGGGTCATGGACATGATGGGGTAACACAAATTAAATTTTCAATTCACCGCAGTAGCGTAGCAATATTGAGAGTAGGTTGAGCCAATGAATTTCTCGGGAATTGTGATTACAAAATAGAATTCAACCGCAACTCATCGGCTAGAAGCCCTTGTCTGGAAGTTTATGATGCTCATTCGTGGAATTGTTTGGAGACTTACAGATGTGTAATTTTAAACGTCGATCAGAGAGATATACTCAGAAAACTTTGCTGAAGGATCAAAGGTTACTTTTAATGTTTGCATTGCAATCGGAATGGCTTTTTTTTTTTTAACTTGTCAGGTAAAGACATCAATCGTAAATTTTTCATCATTTGTTAAGTACTAGGAATGACCTTGTGATGTGGACCAATCTCCTATAGTTTACATCTGGGCTACTGCCAGAAGGAGCCTCGCTGTGTAAAATGCGCTGGCAAACATCTGACTTGAGAGTGCAATGCCGCGAAAGAGTCCCCAGCGATATGCATTAACTGCAAGGGAAAACATCCAGCTAATTATCGAGGCTGCGAAGTCGTGAAGGAGTTGCAAGAGCTACGAGATCAATCAAAAACAAAGCCTTTAAAAAAGCCTTAACACGCAGACCGACATACCGGCCCTCGAATGTTGCCCAAATACCCGATCTAATAGACTTCTTTATCGGAAAAGGGGTAAACGCTAGTTACGTCAAAGTTGAAGAGAGGTTCGATCTTTCCTCCGATCATTCTCCAGTTATCCTCTCACTGTGCGAATCCTTGGTTAAGAAACAAAGATCACCCAGATTAACTAACAGCAAAACTCACTGGGAAGATTTCCGAATAGACGTTGTAGACATTACTGAGTTGAAAGTAGCACTTAGAACGCCGTATCAACTTGGAAAAGAACTTGAACGTTTTGTTGAAGTCATACAGCAAGCGGTCGAATACACTCCCCGCGAATCGAACAAAGTTCCCAAAATCGACATAAGATACCCACCGGAAATTAGTGAAATGATAAGGAAGAAACGAAGAGCGCGGAAAAAGTGGCATGAAACCCGGGCACCACAAGATAAAACGTCCTTCAATAGGCTCTGCAACTTGTTGAAAAAATCGATCAAGGTATTAATAACTACCTTGAAAGACTCACAGCGACAAAGGATACCAACTACTCCATATGGAGAGCCGTTAAAAGTGTTCGAAAGCGCCAAATACACGTGGCGCCAATAAGAAGAAACCGAGATGACTGGGCTAAAGAAGATAAGGAAAAAGCTAATGTTTTCGCCGACCATCTTGCAGAAACGTTTAAATCATTCGACGGGGAAGTGCTTCCAGAGAATGTCAATACGTGACTACAAACTTTCCAGTAGAAAAGGCTACACTTAGGGAATTTAGACAAGTTTTAGACACGCTTAAGCCCAATAAAGTCCCGGGATATGACTTAATAACGGGAGAGATACTTAAAGCGTTGCCGAAAAAAGGTTTGCTAAAGCTGCTCTATCTTATAAATGCCAGCATTAGATTAGAGCACGTACCGCACCAGTGGAAAGTAGCCGAAGTTATTATGGTTCCGAAACCCGGTAAGCCGCTGACTGAAGTCAAGTCATATAGACCAATATCACTTCTCCCGATTACATCGAAGGTCTTCGAGCTAATCCTTCTTAATCGTATTAAACCAATTATCGACACAAATTCCCTCTTGCCTGATCATCAATTTGGCTTCAGAAGCCAACACTCTACAGTTGACCAAGTGCATCAAATAACCGATGTAATTGAACGAGCAATCGAGTGTAGGTTAGTCTGTTCAAGCGCATTTCTGGACGTTTCGCAAGCCTTTGATAGGGTATGGCACGAAGGCCTAAAATATAAACTCCGACAAGCCTTACCCCAGCAATTGTCTTATATTTTAGGTTCATACCTGGAAGACCGACTCTTCCGTGTTAGACACGGAAACGAATATTCCAATTTTTTAGACAATAAAGGCGGGGGTGCCGCAAGGAAGTGTACTTAGCCCTCTGCTATATTTGGTTTTTAGCCCCGATATACCGCAAATGGACGACACTGTTCTAGCCACATTTGCTGATGACACTGCCATTTTGGCAACGGCTAAAACAGTCGAAGAAGCAATTGCCAAGTTGCAACGTGCCCTTATACGGATTAACAATTGAACAAAGTCTTGGCGAATCGCGGTTAATGAAAACAAGTCTGTCCACGTGAACATCACTCTTAAGAAAATTGAGAATCCTCCAGTGTTTATCAACGCAGTACGAATTCCTTACGCGAACGAGGCCAAATATCTCGGTATGACACTCGGCGCTAAACTAAAATGGAGAGCACACGTGAAGAGCTTGAAATCAAATATAGAGGTATTTACTGGCTTATTGGAAAGTATTACAAGCTTAGCTTAGAGAACAAATTGCTGTTATACAAGCAAGTACTAAAACCGATCTGGACATATGGTGTACAACTTTGGGGTTGTACTAAAAATAGTAACATTAATGTATTACAGACATTCCAAAACAAAGTTCTTCGAGGTATTGTTAATGCGCCGTGGTACATTAGAAAAGATGATATCCACAGAGACTTAAGAGAAGAAAACGTTCAGAACGTAATTAAAACGTTTGCGGGAAAACATAATAATCGATTACAAGGTCATACGAATATTTCTGTTTAACAGATCCTCGACGAGACAAATTTACTGCGCTGTCTGAAAAGGACTAAGCCTCTCGATCTAGCGCGGTGATTAGCAGCGCAAAATCTCCCTAAAGTACACAGGAATTTTCAATGGAAAATCGCCTGCAGGATATCTTATAAAAACAAAATAAAATGCGATAAAAGAACTGCTTGTTGAGTGGTTTGCATAAGGGAGGTGTTTTTTAGTGAGTAAGAATCTCACACTACTATAGGCTGCGGGCCTATAGTGTCTATGAAGATTTCTCACCTTCCCACGAAAAAAAAAAAAAAAACTGTGTTATCAACATCTAAATTATTTTTCTACATAGTCTCCGTTTGAATCTATATATTTTTGGTAACGTGGGACTAGCTTTTATATACCCTCCTTAAGAAATGACACCGCCAATGCGTTGATAAGTTCATAAGTTCTTCATTACTTCCGAAATGTTGAGATGCAATCGATGATTTCAATTTTGGGAAAAGGTGATAATCACTAAGTGCGAAATCAGGACTGTAAGGAGGGTGATCAAAAATATCGCAATTGAACTCCTCCGGTCAACAATATGCCAAAAAACTGTGGCCATCATTTTTCGATAGGAAAAAGTTTGTTTAAATTTGTTTGGCTTGTTTGGGGAATGAGTGTGCATCCATTGCTTTGACTGTTCTTTGCTTTCTTAGTTTACTGCTTCATTATTTATATTCAATATCGCTTAGCAAATCTTCATGGAATGACTTACATAACAACAGTGTCTCCAAATTGTTCAGCTGTATTACGAAAATCAGCGTTCTGTGAGAAATGTTTTTCGTGCGCTTCGAGGAATTTACGGTGCGAATAATCGCTTTACTGAAACCACTATTGTCAATACGATTTGAAAATTTGATTCCCTGTTTATTTTAGTGGATAGTACTCGACCGGTATGGCAACATTCATCACGTAGTGAAGAGTCTATAGCAGCTGAAGCTGAGAGCGTACGTGAAGACCGTGACGAATCGATTCGTCGTGTACGGTGTACGAAAGGAAGGATCAAGTGATTTCCGAACAGCAGAAAACCAGCTTAATGATCTTTGACATATCTAAGCTGTTTGTAACTTAACTTGGTAGTTCAAGTATAAAATATATCTTTCAACTCCAAATGATGCGATACCAAACCAAAAGAGTTCTGACAACATTGAGCATGTTTGCCAACATATTTGCATGTTGTACAACAGTACACAATATGAAAGGATTTTCTTTGATAGTTACCTTATCTGGAGCAATAAAAACGAACTTATCCTTAACCTTTCGAAATGTCAAAGTACGACTTTTCCCAGAAGCCAAATCAAATTGTACTTCTTTGCATCTCATTTATCCTGCAGAGCCAGAATATCACAAGAAAAAAAAAAAAAAAAAAATGAATAGTCACGTCCCATTATAAATCCACTCTGTGTGCCTACAACAGACTACTTACAGTCCTTGTTCCCCTTCAATCCATCCCTGCCTTAAGAGATGAATAATGATTGCCTTTATGACGTGAAACCGTTTAGAAAGCTAAAACGTCCTCCAAAGAGATCTGCGAGAAAAAATGTGACTGCGATAAAATTTGAAGTACGTAGATACTTCACTTTTGCCTCGACATAAACGGCAGAAATAATTTAATGGAGGGACTGCAAGTTATTTGGTTTTAATTCTGTGGGCAGACGTAGACATTTTACGAGTACAGCACTGCGAAATCCACAGATTTCCATGGATTTTTGCTCGTTTAGCTTTCGGATTTTATTTTATGTTGATTGTTTGTGGGAAATTGTTTTTCTGCGTTTTTTTCGTCATGTCCCTTTCACCTAGGAAGGGAACATTAAATTTATAAAAACAACATCTTCAACAAAAATCTTAAGCACGCAAACGATTCAAAAATACTAGATCTGCTTGGAGAGATTAGATAGACACTAATGGAAGATGCAGATGTACTAGAAAGCTGCAACAATACCAGAAACGTTTTTAGGGGAACCAAATCATTATTGTTGGCCTAGTTTCACCCTGAAAATTTCACCCAATAGTCAACGAAATATTTAACCAGATACTAAGACAACTTCCAGAGCAAAGATTTAGGAGTTTCATCGTTCTTCTTGTTTCCATGATCTTAAACTCTTCGGTGGAAATAATTCGAAGCGAGAAATGTCTTGCCTTTTTTGGTTTTTTGTACCCACAAAGAGCTTTAACTTTGAATACGAGCGGCTTGTTTCCCTTTATGTTGATTGCATGACCAAATAACTTGACCTTGCGTCACCTGACGATACACTTTGAGGAGATGATTGTTATATCAAAATCTTTCAAAGATTGAAATACCTGGCGGAAATTTTGCACGTGTTCCACCTCATCCCATGAGGTAATGCAGATATAGGCGATGGAAGGGAATGCAAAATCTTCCAAACTGCGAAAAACTTGGTGCATGCTGCATTCCACTGTCCAAACATCTTGTACAGAAATTTCAAATTCCAAATGGTGTCGTGATTACTACCTTCGTCGCGTCGCAAGACTCCACAAGTATTTGATGAAATGTCCTTGTAAGTCAATCGTCAAAAATAAGGGGTGATTCATCGTTAGGTTTGATTTTCAATAGACTTTTTTTGACAAATCTCGGTCGATCACTATCAAACTGCTTCATTATTTTTGTTTAGTATCATTTGCCAAATCATTATGAAAAGACTCACACTTAAACAGCGTCTCCGTGCAATTCCAGGAACTTACGGTGCGCATAATCGACCTACTGAAACGCCAATTGCCAGTGGTTTTATCTTAGTGGATGATACTCGACCGGTTAGACTACATCCAGCATGTAGTGAAGAGTATACGCGAAGACCGTGACGATTCGATTGGTCGTCGTTCTCAGCAGCTTGGCTTGGCGTATTCAACAGCTTGGCGTATTTTACGTGAGGATCTCGGCCTAAAAGCATACAAAATTCGACTTGTGCAAGAGTTGAAGCCAGTCAATTTAAATTTGCGTCATATTTTCAGTGAATGGGCTCTGGAAAACTCAATGAAATCCGGTGTTTTATCGTGAAATTTTGTTCAGTGATGAAGCCCATTTCTGGCTTAATGGATACGTTAATAAACAAAATTGCCGTATTTGGGCTGATGAGCAACCCTAAGAGTACTAAGATCTACCATTATGTCCATTAAAAACAACGGTATGGAGTGATTTATAGACTTGTGGAATCATTGGTCCATATTTCTTCAAAAATAAGGCAAATCAGAATGTTACCGTCAATAGTAACCGTTATCGCGCCATGCTAACGGGCTATGTTCTTCCTGAAATTTAAGCACATGATCTCGGTGAGCTCTGGTTTCAACAAGACGGTGCTACAAGCCATATAGCGAGTGAAACAATGGACTTGTTTAGAATTCATTTTGGTGAGCACTTAATTTCACGTTTTGCTACTGTAAATTGGCCGCCTAGATCGTGCGATACCACACATTTGTACTATTTGCTCTGGGGATATGTAAAGTTTTAGGTTTTCAGTACGCTTCGATTGACGCTTTGGAAGCCAACATTACTCGTGTTATCCGCGAGATACCAGTCGCTATGCTCGAACGAGTCGCCCAAAATTTGACCTTCCGAATGGACCACCTCAGACGTGGTCGTGGTCATTATTTACATGATATCATTTTTGAAAAATAAATCCCATAAACTGATATTCTAACCGATAATACAAATTTTAAGTTTGCTTTCAAACTTATGTACTTGGTTAAACATTATAAATCAAAGCTTACGATGAATCATCCTTTACTTGGGGTCCGGATATGGTGTTAGAAAAATCCTGGGTATATGGTATTGGATATTGGCCAGGCTGAGTTCAAGGCGCGCTTAAAGCGCGGTAGTTACTGCCTGGTAGCCACCCTCCCTGCGCTTTCTTCTTTGTGAGTTGATTTTAGGCGATTGGCAGTTCCCTTTCTCCATCAGTAAACGAAACTATTCTCGAGTAACTTGTAATTTTTCAAAGATGAGGTGATGGAGGGGAGCAAACACAAACCTTTCGTGAACATGTGTACTGGGATGTTTTTGACGTTTTGAAGTCTGATTATCTGCTGAACTTGCACAAACAATTGTTTCGTCCAAAATGCTTGAAAAAGAGGAAGCTAGTACCGAAAGACACTTCAAAGATTGTTCGCCTCAACCCCAAGTATAACGTCAATCGATTTTCGCCAAATGTTTTCATTACGCTACAGTTGCCTGGGTATAGGTAATGTTCTTTTGGAAAGAATGAAGAAGTCACTATGTGAACTAGGTAATACCAAGATGTTTGAACCGGTGTCGATAAGTAATCTTGTCTATTCGGAGAGTTGTAAACAGTTAATGTGAACACCTTTTGACCAGCGCGTTCGGTACTCAGTTTTTTGATGCGTAGCCGAACGTTTCATTATACCAGCACATGTCCACTTCAATGCGAATATTGTTTTGGACGAGATTGAGTTCTGCTTCGAGTTGCCCCGTGTTATTTCCATCAAATGACATATTGTTCATCACTCATTACTAATTTCTGCACTTGCTATGATAGTAGTGGATTGCTAAATTGCTGAATCCACCGCAAAATCTAAATCAGATGCAATTTACACTACCTCACTCTGAAGTAAATATGCCAGACCGGCCTATAATATTCCAGGATGTCACAAGAGTTATAAATAGATGCAGATCAAATAAGGCACCAAGAGAAAACGGTATTCCTTACGAATTCTTTAAAAGTGCATCTGATGCCTTCCTACAGAAGCTTACGGAGACGTATGAATTTATTTTCAGCACTAATGAGGTGCCATCATCCTTTAATAAAAACATAATATGGTAATCCCGATATTGAAAAAAGGAGACCCAAAAGAGCCAACTAACTACAGAGGTATATCTTTACTTAATGCCACTGACAAAATCTTGACAGGAATTATCTTGGAACGCCTTACAATTTGGACAATAGAAAGCGACTTACTCACCGAATTTCAAGCTGGTTTCCGCAAAGATTATTCCACAGTCGACAACATTTTCCTCGCTCACAAGCATCGCCCGAATGTTTTTGGGTAAGGGTAAAAAACTGTATGCCTTCTTCGTTGATTTTAAGGCGGCAGAAAAACTCTATTCTTAAAATTGAGCAATATAGGAGTTATGAAAAAAGTACTAAGAGTGATACAAGCAATAAACCAAGATAATACCAGAGCGGTCTGAGATGGAAACGTTTTATCAAATTGGTTTCCGTCGAAGTCTGGGGTGAAACAAGGATGTCTACTGAGCCCCCTGCTGTTCTCAATATTTCTTAACGATCTTGTGGCATATCTACCAGGGGAATATCACCCGATGGATTACGTATACACCTCCTGCTCTATACTGACGATATTGTTATACTCGCGGAAACTCCAAACATGCTACAAATGATGATAAATAAGCTGCAACAAATCTGCCAAATTGTGAACTTACAACTTAATACCAACAAATCAAGAGTTATGATTTTTCGTAACGGATGTGGACATGGCAAAATGAAGAACTGGAAAAAGTCAAAGAATACAAATACCCCTCAGATTTCGTTTAAAAAACACCTTCAAGAGAAGTTAAAGGAATGGAAAAGGGCACTCAATTATAATTGGAAAGGAGTTTTAGGAAAAAACTAAAACCGCGCCAAGTGTAAAATTCAAAGTCTTTGTAGCAGTTATAAGATCAATCATGTGCTATGCAGGACAAGTGTGGGGCATCTGGTAGTTCGAGGAAGTTGAAAAACTCTTGCGATACTTCCTAAGGAAAATATTCCGACTGCCTCAAAATACGCCAAACTACATGCCTTACCTGGAAACTGGATTATCACCGCTGTACGTATTTACGCTTGGACAACACTTCCTATATGTTTTGAAAATTCTATAACAACAAAGCCATCGTTTTCCGTACAAAATTGATATGCACCTTAAAAATAGTGACCTCCATTTCTTTGCCGAGTGGACTAAGCTGGGATGTTAGCATATTGAGCCCCTACATGAAGTACACGTAAACATAACAGATCTAAGAAAAACTGCAGGAACTCTTAATTAAGATCGAAGGATCCACGCGGGAGCTACAATATTTAAAGGGCAAAGCGAGTCTGCCTGAGGATTGAAACTATTTCCATGATAGGAACAGCTTAGAGGTAATCTCAACTGCATTCAAAACATACATGCCACATAGAACTGAGATGTTAGAAGTAACGAATGTACACTGTGCAACCATCGGACAAGAGAAGACGGTCTTCATTTCATCGGAACCTGCCCAATGCTGACCTGAATTAGACGATCATTTTATGGAAAAAAAAACACTCTCTCTTCGGAAGAAGTCTTTTGCGCTCTTTATGGAAAAAACTGGTCTATACTATTTAAATTTATAAAATCTGTTCTAAAATACCGGCTGCATATCATTGGGTCTATAACTAATTCGTGCGGTTTGCTAAGAGATGGCGTAACTTCTATTATTCCTTTGGAACATGCTTTGGAAAGCTAATGTCATTGTACGTCATTTCAGTGTATGTCATTCATTTGAAGCGTAAATAACAATATTTTTGTTTTCACTCAAATATGTCGAACTTTGTGCCTGAAAAAATGTTTTTGAGGGGAGCTCTTCTTCATTACTTTATTATGAAGAAAACTGCTGCCGAAAGTCATCGTATTTTGGTGGAAGTTTACGGTGAACATGCGCCAGCTGAGCGAACGTGCCAAAAGTGGTTTGCACGATTTAAAATTGCTGATTTTGGCTTGGAAGACGATGAACGTCCTGGACAGCCAAAAAAGTTTGAAGATGAAGAACTGGAAGCATTACTCTATGAAGATTATTGCCAAACCCAAGAAGAGCTCGCAGAATCTTTGGGTGTCACTCAAGCAGCCATTTCAAAACGTTTAAAAGCAGCTGGACATATTTAAAAGCAAGGAAATTGGGTTCCACATCAACTCAAGCCGAGAGACGTCAAAGGCGGTTTTGCATGTCCGAAATGCTGCAGAAACGCCACAAAAGGAAGTCATTTTTGCATCGGATTGTTACTGGTGATGAAAAATGGATCCATTACGACAACCCCAAGCGCAAAAAATCATATGTGAAACCCGGCCAACCAGCCAAATCCACGGCAAAGCCAAATATCCATTGCACGAAGGTAATGCTCTGTATTTGGTGGGATCAGATGGGTGTGCTGTATTATGAGCTGCTAAAATCGGGTGAAACCATCAATGGACAACGCTACCGAACACAATTAATCCGTTTGAAGAGAGCAGTAGCCGAAAAATGCCCGGAATATGCGACCAGACACGAGGCAATAATTTTCCATCAAGACAACGCTCGGCCTCACGTTGCTATTCCGGTTAAGAACTATTTGGAAAACAGTGGATGGGAAGTCTTACCCCACCCGCCTTATAGCCCAGACCTTGCCCCTTCTGACTACCATTTGTTCCGGTCGATGCAGAACGCCCTCACAAAAATACGGTTCACATCAGAGCAGAATAAATCAAAAATTGGTTTGATTTATTCTTGGCTGCCAAGCCGGCGTAGTTTTTTTGGGATGGGATCCACAAATTGCCAGAAAGATGGGAAAAAGTCATAGCTTCAGATGGGCAATGCTTTGAATAATACTATTGTACATGTTTTTCTTAAATAAACGTTCAAATTTTGAAAAAAAAAAAAAACAGCATGAATTAAAATATATACCCAATATTAACCAAGCTTTTTACTATTTCAAAACTCTTTTTTCTCGGCTAACGGCAAAAGCCAACGCTTAACATTGTAATTATTGTTTACTACTTATTTCTATGTAGATAGTGGTGGATTGCCTGTCTGTATCCGCTGTGTGAATTTTCGACTTCGTTTACATTTTGAATTCCACCGATCTCCACGATTTACTGTGCTGCTTGATCTTCACTGGATGCTTGTAGAATAACATGAACATTCAGCGATGCAGCCACAACGATTTTAGCAACTCCGTGGAGATTTTGGTTCCATCTAGATCCTTGGGCTCATTCAACAGCTGTTAAGACCTGTGGTCTCCCAAGTCGACTTCGTTCAACTTTTTTACCTTTCACTTCTATGAATTGCCGAATCGCTCGATTATCGTATTCTTGTGATATAACGGTGTCGAATGCAGGTGAAGACCAAACCACTAACTACTGTCTCTAATTATTATCACGGAACTAATTTAGAGCTTTTCGTATCACAATCGTGGTAATCGTACTGCATCTTTGTTGATCGTCACTTGTGCGCCTTAATTTTGGACTGGTGTCATGTATCCTTGTGATAGATCGGAGCGGTTTCCTTAGTTTGGCATCGCGGCATCCTCGCCGTTTGCCATATCGCTTATGGTTGAAGGTTTCAGCGTGAACTCGGGGTCACTAATTCAGCCAGATGGCACTGCTTTACGGGATGGAAAAATATATCACTCATTCACTTTTTGATACTTTCTTCTCATTATTTTCTTAATAACTATGAATTAACCAAAGTTACCGGATTGTGTAGAGGTGGAGTCGTTTATATTCTACCAGATGATAAGATAGTGGAAAGTAAAAATGTCGAATAGATGTATAGCTTGAACTGAAATTAATTTAATATACCGTTAAGCTGAAAGCATGTTAATAGCTGGACTTGGTGCCATTTAAGAAATAAGCACAAGATTGTGGCGATTACACCTTTACGGGTATAAGTATAGGACCAAGTCTAAGTCTGCGGGTCTACAAAGGTACACGACCACGTAGACACATTTTTAAGTGGAAATCATCTTATTTTTAATCAAAAGTACAGAACACTAAAATATGTCAAAACAGCCAATTTATTGCTTTATTTCTACTGCATTTTCAACATTCCAATACATAAAGTCTATTTAAAGAATCCGGCTAAAAGAACTACACTTCATTCGTTAGTCACACATTATTCTTGTCCAATCGATTTGTATTTAGATTCAAGCAAATCTGCTCACTTTTCGAAATATATTATCCTGTCACATTTCTAATTTGCACTGGAGACCAAAAACACATCCATTAGCTCTTGGCGAAAATTGCATTATTATCTGCTTTAGATCCCCAACGTTTCTGTTTTTTTTTTTTTTTTTCTGTTTAAAGAGTAAAAACTCAGGTATTTCAGCCCACAAAAACAATCCAAAATCAAGCACATCGACGTGTTGAAATGTCCTTGTCGAAAGCAGACACTGGTAATCAGTGTCGAGAATGTCTTTCCAAACGAAGTAAATTTTTTTCCCCATCGGTTTGGACATTATTCACCTTCCACTTGCAGGGGCCAGCTAATTCATAACCATCATTAGGTTTGAACTACAATCGCCAAAATGTCAGAGTTCCATTAATCACTGTCATTTGCCAATGCACTGAAAATCGCAAGCTAATGCCCTTTTGGAAAACGCCTGCAGAAAGCTCCTCTTCAAGTTGTCACAATGCAAATGGCTAAGGATCGTAAACATGCCCTCCAACGAATTGAATAGTACCCACGAGTTCTTTTTAAAAAAAAAAAAAAAAAAAATAGAATCCTCCTTCGATGCTACTTTTGACGTTGATACGAATATCCTTCTGATTCAAGGAAAAAAGTTTGAACCCAAACTAAAGACGTGCACCTGGTCCTTTTAGAAGCTTACACTCAAGCACTTTCAGTGTTATAAATCGCTCAACCGTCGTACTTATTGAATGTAATTGAAATGCTTGCCAATAACGGTTTAAATTGAGAAGAGGACACACACAGGATCAACCATCAGAAAAAAAGCTAACCCCTAAACTAGGTGGAAGGCCACGAAAAGCACAAAAGTTGCTCTTACATTTTTTCCTGTCCAAAACGGTCATGGATTTGGAGTACCCGTGCTTGTAACTGCATTTTGCTCACCTTTTGCTAGTATTCAAAGCGTAGAATTGGTTTTTCAACTGAATGCTGGTTTCAATGGTGTAAACAGGGATATGTATGCAGGCAGGGTGTTAGTGCAGTTTGATTACGTAACTTTGCTTAGGCACCATTCAACGATAGAGGGTAAACTTTTTAACGGTGCGCGGATTTCTACATGTAATCATCCTTAGATTCAATTCGAATTTCACCCACCCACCACCTAGTCGGAAGATGAAGTTTTCAGGTAACGCTGAGAAAATTTATGACTTTTCTAATACTAATTCAGTATTTTCAATTGAGCACAAGTTGTTGAAACACACCCCAAATAAAAAATTGGACATTGTACTATACGAGTGGCACTAGAGGTGCTACACTCAGAAAAAAATATGAGTGCCAGTAAGTTACTGTATCCATCAAATATTGAATACTTGCACAATTTTTCGATCAAACTGGCATATTCCGTCGCCAAAATATCGTAAATAGGCGTACGATGTGTCTTAGGAAAATTTAAAATTGATAAAACTTAAAAAAAAAAAAATAAAAAAATAACACGTATACGCCTACGCAATACAACAAACTTATTTGTGATATTAGTGGGTGATTGTGGGTGACAAGCCTGATTTTCGATTTGTGTCGATAGTTTAGATATTATTTTACAATTAGGCATGGAACAGCGATATACAACTTAAAACCCTACTGCCTTGTAGCATTATAACATTTAAAAAAAAGTTATAAATTCTCTAACGAGGTGCCACAGTACTCTTGAAATTTGAATTCCATTGATTGCACTTTTAATTGATCAGTAACTATTCACTTATTCTGGTGTTCGGAGAGACACGTCGTATTGGGAATTTCAGATCGATACACCGTCTGTTTGTCGCATATATCAGGGTGAATAGGGACGTGCTCAACAGCGCCTTGTCCAGACGTCCCTGCCAAATTCGTCAGGTATACTTTGGTATTTTTTAGTGACAACCTTCGCCAGACGGAGAAATCCAACGGATTGTCACCCGGAGAATTTGCAATCCATTGTGTCGAAGAAATGAAGTGTGGAACATTGTTTTTTAACCAATCTTGGTTGACGCGCGTTTTGTGAGACGGTGTCGAGTCTTATTGAAATGTCCACGGTCTCCGACCAAAATGATTGTTTGCCCAAGTCTTCAATACTGCCTCTAAGACAGTTTCATGGTATACGATCGCATTAATTTTGACGCCACGGTCCAAAAATATTAGCGGAGGTCGATCTCCTCCGCGGCGGTTATGGCGGCTCAAACCATCACCATCGGTGCTGCCTGCTTTCTGGTGGCCGTCCGAAGGTGTAAATTTTCGAAGGACCTCTCTGGCAAGTAAACTCAGTCATTTTGTTTGTTGACATATTGCTCGATAACAAATGGTGACTCATCGGAAAAAAACCAAATTCGGCAACTCACCACTTTTGTGCAAGCGTAGCAACTCCTTCGCTCTTTCGACTCTAATTTTTTTCTGTTGCGGTGTAAGATCGTGTGCTTTTTGGAACTTCAATGGCTTAAGCCCAAGCTCATTTTTCAGTATGTGTTGCATCCGTCTCAACGATATGTTGAGCTCACGAGCCATTTTTCTTCCACTTCCACGCGTATTTCGCTCAATTCGAGCCTTCCACTTCCGAACCATTTCTGCCGATGTTGCTGTTTTTTTTTATCACGATAACGAGCTATGGCTCGAGACACAAATGATTTATTCACGTTGAGGTGTTGGAGGGCTCTAACGGTAGCTACTTGTGGTTTTCCATCCAAATATAAAGCAATCACACTATCACGTTTGAATTCCATCGCGGATAAAAAATTTTCAACACAAATGAGACACAAATCGTTTAAAAGGCTTTTAAATAATAATTATCTGTCATGTGTCAAATTTTAAGCTCACTGTCATGAATATTAAGGCAAAAACGACCAAACGAATACAAAAAAAAAAAAAAAAAACACGCCGTCATTTGAAAAGGATGCACATCACCGAAGCAGCAACGACATTAGCGCAGAATTGTCTTTGCCATTATTTTTTATTTTTTTTTTTGGCTCAGAGGTAATTTAACTACAAAGCCTCTCACACGAAGATGAAACTGGCTTTTTATTAGACCCTAATCGTTCCTGTCCTGCGCTTGGCACAGAGGTTTGGCCCTCGTCAAAAGCAGGCGAGGAAATACCCTGTCGTTTCTAGAAGAAGATATAGTATTGCGTGTGATCCGTTTGTATTGATGTGAAAATTCCACCACGATGTTATTAGAGAACCAGAAGATCCTATGGTTACCTCTGTCTGACTCAACCAATAATATTTGCAGAAAAGTCTCCTCGATGTCAGCAATGAGTCCAATTTTACCAATGCGAAGTTTCAATAAGATAACCAAAAGTTGAGGCTGTGAATTTGATCAAACCTCCAGGCAATCGTTTAAGGACAGATAGTTAGGCGCATGTGCCGAAGAATTAAACACATTGCTTAGCTTTGTCCTCTCGGTATATGGGACGGTGAGGTAAACAATAGATACGTTTCTCGTTCGCACTAATATCTGGATCAATTTCAGATACCCCAGAAGGTAGCATTTTATTCATAGCTGCAATATGATGGCGGTCCCAAAAGTAACCGGCCTGACAAAGATATGGCGGTATCACTGTATTGGGAAGTACGCAGTCTATAAAGCATATGTTTCAAGGTTGAAAGCGCCACGTTGTTTTGTATTTGTTTGGCAGCCATCAATAGTTAACGTTGTAAGTGAATTTGTGAAAATGGAGAAAATTGGTCATCGTTATGTGATACATTATTATTATGCGGTACGATGATCGTCGACTGAAAGTGCGCAGACATTGTAGGCATTTCAAAAAGTGCGGTACCTCGCATATTATTTGAAAATTTCGACGTGAGAAAGCTGTGTGCCAGATGGGTGCCGCGTTTGCTCACACTCGAGCAAAATAAGTGTCGTGAAGATGTTTTAATTGAGTGTTTAGCGAAGTTACACAGCAACAAAGCAGAATTTTTGCGCCGTTTTATAACAATGGATGAAACATGGGTCCATCACACCCGAGACAAAAGAACAATCAAAACAATGGATTCAAAAGGCAGAACCGGCTCCAAAGAAGGCGAAGACCGTTTCATCTACAGGCAAGATCATGGCATCGATTTTTTTGGGATACGCCTGGGATAATTTTCATTGACGATCTTGAAAAAGAAAAAACTACCAACGGCCAGTATTATGCGAACTTATTTAAACGTTTGAGCGAAGAAATCAAGCAGAAACAGCCGCATTTGGCTAAGAAGAAAGTGTTGTTTCATCAAGACAATGCACCAGCACACAAATCCATTATTGCAATGGCCAAAATTAATGAATTAAAGTCTGAATTGCTACCTCATGCACCCTTTTGGCCAGATTTAGACCTCTCGGATTATTTTCTTTCGGTAGTTAATGGCTATTTTGAGGAGCAAGACAGTTCTTACTATAAAAAGGATATCGAACTTTTTGAACATCACTGGGAAAAGTGTATAGAGCTGAAAGGCGATAATGTTGGAAAATAAATAAATTTTATCGGGTAATTCTGGGACCGCTAAATTCTCCCCGCTAAACACAGTTTCCGAACAAGTGACTGCATTCGAACCAAGGCACTCTGACTGTTGTCATACAAAACGGTCGACGTATTGAAACTTCGTATCGGCCTCCATTCCTGTGAACATGTAATGCGAAATCACTACTCACCCCTTTATTATCATCCAGAGATATACCCATGGTGTCAAGATTCCAAAATCTCTGCATATCTCCACAAGCGCAAGCATGGTGGAAAGTTCTGTGATTCGAGCTCTCAGATGTTAATTGCATTGTTAAAGGGCTTTGAATATTCCATCCCAGTACCGTCTCTACTGCAACTAATCTGTCCGTAAGTCGTCAATGCTTACCCGTAGTGAACTGCCAGTAGGTATCAGGTCCAATGAAAACACTTATTCCTTCTTCAAGTTGTTGTCCTTGCAGTCTTTCATCGGCCAATATCAAATCATGAAAGGGAATTGTCGCATCGATAATTGTCACCGAAAGCACATCAAAACATATTTCTTGTACCTCTATCGCGTCAATAACCACTGCTTGACCGTTATGCTGACTACGTAACAATAGACGAACCTTATTTGTAAATAGATATTAGCCAGCTGAAACAAGTCTGCTGCATTCAAATTTAATGAAAACTGTGTTGATGACGGATGACCAGAGGTCGTTACTGCATCTCGGGCCGATTGACTGTCGAAGAAGTGGAATTAATTTTGCTTTTTAGAAACAAAGGGTCACACATACTTTTGGCATGTCTTCTACTGCAAGTTTTACATTTGCTTCCCATTCTGCATGTTCTAGAATTGTGTCCAACTTTACAGCAACGATTTGATGGAGTTGATATTTTCGGCAATTACAGTAACCTTTGCTTGGTATTGGCAAACCGACGTTTTACGCGTGCAATAACTACGATTGCTTTAGCATTATACTCTGCTACCAAACCGGCTTCCCTTGCGACGTCGGTCTCTTTTATTGATGAGACTACCTTTTGGCTAGCTTTTTGTAAGCCCTCGTGCACGGCCGTTGTTACGCCGGGAGCGACTTGGAGGATCCGAGCTCGTGATTCAGGATTGAAGAGCCGATGGCGACTGAAAGCGAATAAAGAAATAAAAAACAAAATGTGTGTCTTAATCTTTTATTTGGATGCTGGAACGTCTTACCTCGTTGACGGTTGAACAATATTGCGATTCTTCGCCCTGAAGATACGATAAAAAAATGGCGGAAACAATTGACGAAAACTTGAAGTTAGCTATGGTTTGCGAAATTGCCTTTAAGGGAATAACGCAAGTAATAACTTCAAATTCCTACCACAAGTGTTTTGGCTTAAACAGCCATCAAACGATCTAGCGAAACCTCGAGCTCTTCTTCAATAGCTGCTTGCTTATCCTGATTTTCGCGTATTTAAGAATCATCCGACGTTTGATATTCGGTCGCATTATTGACTAATTTTGTCACCTGATATCTACTCTATCATTCGTAATTTAACACGTATTTTAAACATACTCGTTCGTTTCTACGGGTTTCGGCACCAGATTTCAAAAATGTTCACCAGAATTCAATAGAACATGAGCCGTTGTAAATATGGTAAATCAAATTAAAGATTTTATTTCAGTTTCATTTTACAAAAAATTGACGGAATCAGTCAAAAGACCAACTAAACTTATTTCGTATGGCAACAATTAAATTAAGAAAAAGAAGCACATATACATTTGTATGTGTTATTTTTACTAAAAATTATAGGTATGTGTAAAAAAGATTTTTAACAGTATGATAATCACAGCTGCAGCCCAAATGGTCTTAATTTCGACCCCGAGATACGGGTAACAGAAGATGATCCGCCGATTTGGACTGCGGCACTGAAGGTAACTGACTAGAGATCTTGTTGGTTGGAGATGCTTGTTAGTTGTGCCCAAGGTTCATTCTGTACTGTTGCGCCACTTAAAGAGACAAGTTTTCATTATTGAGGGTCCTATTTGGATCTCCTGCTGTTCGACTCACGAATACAACCGACGTGCACTAACCAACAAACTGTGAACTGTCTTAACACTTTTGTGTAAGAAAAATGCGGAATTGGATAAGTTTGTTCAAAGGCATTCCTACAACTATAGTAAGGTGCGTTGGATACACTTCTCAAGGACAATAACTAGAGTACTTTACTCGATTGACAGATATTTTAAACTAATTTACGAGACAGTTAAACGAACAACGACCAAAACGATACCTCGGTATCAACACACTGATAATGATGAATTATTCCACAACGCAACAGTTGACGCACTGCACCGACATAAAAGTAGACTGCTATCAAGACTAAAAACCTTGTACAGACAGTTTACTGACAGACATAACCCGAAGATCATGACATTAAAATCGTCGATTAAAAACCTCCAAACATTAATAAGAGAAAATTACAGAAATTCTGTAAGTTTGTATTGAGCTGAGCACCAACAACCCGAATATGTTCCCGCAAATAAATAAAATATTTCGGAGGAAAGATTAAAACGACCATTCGTGTCTTAAAATCGCCCGAACGACGGACAACGAACACATACTTTTAGCAACAGGCAGCGATCCAATTGAAGCCGTTGATGATGACAACTTTTTTGTGGTCGAAGATCCGCAGGAGAAGGTAGAGGTTATAGGAGCAACTTTTCAGGAAGTGTAAAAAGCGAATGACAATATTGGACCGAACCACGACCTGGAAAGTCGAGTCCTCGTGTACAATTTCTACCTTCGAAATAAAATAGTGAACTGGCGATGCGAGAGCTCGGGTTTCACCAAGTTAAGTGACGAGAGTGTGGCAAATAATGTCATCGCCGACGATAGGGTATCACCCCTGTTCATTTCAAAGGAAGAGCTTAAAACGATCTTCAAATCACTAAGAAGTAAGAAATCAGTGGGAACCGATGAAATGCTGAACATTGTGCTTACAAATCTCCCACTAGAAGCAGTGAACATTGATACCACCCTCTTTAACAATGCGATAAATAATGCCCATTATCCAGCGCATTGAAAAACTGCGGTGGTACATTCAATCTCCAAAAGGGATAAAGACACATCCAATCCGGCGAATCTCCGCTCGATCAGTCTTCTCCCAAATATCAGTAAGGTTTTCGAGAAGGTGATCAATAGAGTCTTGACTAAGTGGATTGAGGACAATAATATAGTTTCGGATAATCAATTCGGGTTCAAGGCGGGGCACGATGTCATTCATGCCGCGTCTAAGCTAGTTTCTGGTATCCAATGGAACAAAGGCAAAAACCAGTGCACTGGTGCCTGCCTGATTGATTTGTAAAAAGCCTTTGATACCGTATGGTTAGAGAGACTTTTCTTCATGTTGGACAGTTTGGGCATTAGTAAACCACTTCTGTATATTCTTTACAAAATGTTAACAGATAGACAGTTCATCGTGAAAAATGACGATATGACTTTTACTAGAACATTTCACATTAAAAACGATCTGCAACAAAGTGCGTTAAATTCGCCGATCATATTCAACATTTACACAAGTGATCTGATAGGTTCACTTCACCATGCCATAGCGTACGCAGACGACTTAATCGTGTACAGATCAGGTCCAAAGTTTGAGGTCATTAATATACTTGTGCAACGTGACTTCGACAAAATTAAGCGATATTGCGATAACTGGAAGTTGATGAGATGAGTTGGAAGTTAGGACGCCTCTGTGAATACCAGAAAGAATTGGCGAAAGTTTCAGAACGTGGGACAACACTGGCAGCCACTTGCTAGCTAGATCAATATCTGTATTTTAACAAACATATAGATGTTGCTCTGGCTAGAGCCAGAGTTGCTTTTGCCCTTTCAAAGAGGCTGTTTTATAACAGCCAACTCCATGCGAGGATGACGGTGATCTGCTACATGGCCCTTATCCGGCCCATGCTGGTATTTGGATGTCCCGTGTGGTTCAACGTGAGAGCATGTTTATTGGAAAAGAACTTGTCTTCGCTTACACAGAACACCAGAGTCTGAGTACATAAAATTCTATCCCAAAGAGTTCTTGTGCAATAGGGCGAACCTAATAAGAGTGGACAGTTTTGTTATTAAGTTGATTCGAAAGCACATTGCAAGAGCAATGACTTCGTCGAATAACCTGATCTCCGGGGCTTACTACCCCAATTATATGTATCACGAGAAAGTACGCTTTGACGGCTTTATTCCTCCAGAGGCGTTCCTCTACCTAGATAAAAAAGGTCTGATCCAGGATAGATAAGCGGTGCCGTTAGTCTTCCACGTCGCTCGAACAGCTGTGGACAGGCGTCTCAGCTACGGAAGAGACATCGCACACGGCAGTGCGAAACGTCTCCGGTTCAGTAGGGCGATAGGAAGTCGTGACATGAGGGATGTTGCTCAGCAGCACCAACAATTTTTGTGGCTTATTGAAGGAGGGGAATCTACGTCGTCAAATTCCTCTAGTGCAGGATAGCTCCAAAAAGGAGCAGAGTTGGTCAGTTCAGTTTTTTTAACTTGGCCGGTTGGGGTAAGGAACAAAAAATTCGAAAACCAAAAAAGAAAAAATAAAAAAAATTAAAAAAAGAGGTCGGTAACTTTCTACAAAAAAGGAATAACACCTAGAATAAGGTAATTTATGTAGGCTACGCAGATTAATATTTATTTTAGGTAATTTTAACTTTTAGTTAGTTTAGTTTACTTAGTTTTTAAATTAAAAAAAAAAATATTTTCTTAGTTTTAATTATATTTAATGCAAAAAATTAATATTGAACTGCACGTCGAAAGACAAAATTTAAATGTTTGGTTTAATTTAGAGTGTCCGCATAGAGCCAGTAAGTTAGAATAAGATAGTTTTTAAAGTAATTTAACCTATTTTTTAAGTGTCTTTTTTTTGTCTAGCATGTAAGAATTAATAAATTAATTAAATTAAATTGCTTTTAAACTGTAACTGTTTTCATTATTTAAAAGTATTGCTTTCCCTGATTTGGCATAGACAATCCGTAACACAAGAATGATATCCTTTAAAAGACGGTGTGGTTGAGTTCAGATAATCTTCATCCTTACGGCCAAAGAGTTTTTGAACGGTGTAATTATTCCAACATAGATGGTAATCCATCTGGATTAAGTGTCTGCTTATTCTCGCCTGTAGCAATAAATAATCAGATGCCGATCTTGCTTAATAAATTGCGCATTTAGTACAGCAAGACTATGTGATTATATGATTATAACGATGATGATGATTGCGTCATTACGAATTTTATGTTCTTAAAGAACCAATTGTTCGCCATCGGACACCGCCTTGATTTGATACTAAAATTTGCATTCGTCTGGAATGCGCTTTGATATATCCGACTTTTCTTTTGCACCAGCTGTATTCTTCAGATGTGGGAATCCGATCACGAATATTGATTTCGAGTTTTTCCAGTAGATGCTAAAGAGCCTGAGTATGATTTGTACTCAAAAGTACGCGAAAGCAAAAAAGCATTTGCAAATTCTCGACGTATTCAGCAATTGTTTCAAAAACTGAGAATTGCCACTGGTGTCAATAGCAGCGACTTTGATTGGGGGTACTAAGATGGACAGGGATACTCTACAATAAAATATGACTGGGACGATGATTATCCGATAAAGAGTCACCTTGGCGTTTCTTCACAAAGACCTATTACTCAATTGCCTTCGAAACAGAGATTGACCAGAGTAGCTTTTTCTTTGATTTCAGCTGATTTAGTTGTCAGATCGTCAGAGGTATACAAAGTCCATGATTCTCTTAAAACTATAGTTGTCTATGGTGGCATTCTGTCCGATTCGTCGATATTTTGTGTCTTTACTTTTACTTTGTTTTGCTTCTGTTTCAATACTTGGGAGCCAAGGAGAGTTTGTTTTCGACCATTTTGGCAGGGATACAAAGCTAAGGCATGGCTCTCTATAACTAAATTCTGCAGATGCTGTCATATGCGACCTTAAAATCGACAAAGAGGTCTTGTATGTCCGGGATATTTTGTATCGCTGGTAGGAGGTAGGAGGCTTAAGACGTTCGCACAAAAGCGCAAAAGAGACTGATGCCGCTATAATTGGTGCAGTAAAGACAGATTCTTCTGGATCGGACAAACAGCGCTAAAATTCCCTACCTAGTTCTCCAGTTGCTTCCCTACTTGTGCTTGTCTATATTCTACACCAGACGTGGTCATCGAGGTGGTCGTTTGAAACTCAACATATCAGTAACGGCATTTCTGATGGCTTTTTGGTATCGATATCTTCATCACTTGACATTGATTGCAAAGGATATGTCGAGAGTTTAGGGGATACGCGATCGGCAAAAACTCTGGCGGTTTGTTGCGATTGCAGCCGTTGAATGTTAAATCCTCTTACGTTATTTTTTCGTTGAAACGTTGGTTGGAATGAGTACTTGTCCGAGGCACTTGAAACTTTTGGACATATTTAATTGTGCTGTAGTATATGTAGTGTCGAATGATCAATTTGTTTAATGGTTGCATGATCAAGTGACCGCCAAGTCTCTTTCTGAATACTAAGGAGGAAAAACCGTGTGTTAGCTTTGCGATGTTTCACCTTGCTGCCAAAGTCAGTTGGCAGTTCCGTTTTCAGACGTAGTATACGATTCGATTACAACAAGCTATATTACTCGAGTGGGCTGCCAAAAATGTCCTGATTTACTATTTTGGTGTGGAAATTTATCTAAGACGATTTTAAAGTCATACTTCCGACATTGCCCGTCGTCTTTTTCCTGTGTGTTGGCATAAGCGCATAATATTCTGATCTTGGCGAATTGAGCCTCGATTGAGTCGTTATTGTATCGATTCTTGCTTAAGTTTGTCGTTTAAAACAAATCCACAGCCAAATATGTTTTTTGACCTTTCCAATCTTGTTGACATTTTTGCGACTTTTTTTGCATAGTATAGAGCCACAACATGTCTTCTTCGTTGAAGCCGGATGATTTTGCTTTGAAGTCGTATCTAGTTATTCCTCATGCGGTTGCTCGCTACTTTCATTTAGTTTTTTTCTTTTCATGCAATTTTTTTTCGTGCAATTTACGAATCTTGTTGCGCAAGATTAAGGGTGTAGTGGTGTTGTCCTTGTCCTTATCATTACGGTTGCAGTGTTTACATTTGACTCCGCACGGTCGATGTGAGAGAGCATCAGTACTTAAGTGGAGTTTTCTCTTGCTGTGCTGCACTTCAAATTCGTATCCCAGCAACTGCTTGAACGATCTTACAACTAAGCCTTCAGGGTTCTCGAATTGTAGCAACCAATTCAGAGCTACGTGCTCTCTTCGAAGAATGAACTTTTGTTCATAGAGGAACTTATGGAAATGCCAGAATTAAAACCATAATCTCACGCTGAGTTACGTTAAGTTGGAGAGTACCTTTCTGTAGTATGCAACTATAGGGTGATCTATCATGAGGTTTGATTTATAATGTAAAATCAAGTACATAAATTTAAAAGCGAACTTCATGGCATTTACCTTTTAAAAATCATATCATATAAATGTTGGCCACAACTACGTCAGTGGTATCGCAGATAACACGAGTAATGTGTTGGCTTCCAAAGAATCATATTACAATCAAATTACATATCCCCAGAGAAAATAGTCCAAAGGTGTGATATCGCACGATTTATAGTAGGCTTTATGACGCAAATTCAAGCCGCCTGGCTTCAATTCTTGAATAAGTTGAGATCTTCACTTAAAATACGCCAAGCCAAGCTGCTGAGAACGACGACGAATCAGTTCGGCACGGTCTTCGCGTACACTCTCAGCTACAGCTGCTATAGTCTTTTCACTACGTGCTGGATGTGGTCTAACCGGTCGACTATCATCCACTAATGTAAACTGGGACTCAAATTTGCGAATGCTATTGGCAACAGTGGTTTCAGTTGGTCGATTATGTGCACCGTAAGTTCCTCGAATCGCACGAAAAACATTTCTCACAGAACGCTGCTTTTTATAATACAGCTGAATGGTTTGCCAAACGATACTAAACAAGAACGACAAAGCAGTTTGATAGGAATCATGCGTGATCTGTCCAAAAAAGCCTATCGAACATCAAACCTTACGATAAATCACCCTATATTTTCCTTTGCTAGCGTGTGCGCTAATAATGAACGTTTTTCCTGGTGTAGGGTTACAAGATGGTGGCATTCCGATGGATCTAAGAATAACTTTTCACACTCTCCACACTACCTGAACTGTTTGCCTTTTTCTGTAAGTCCATGCAGGCTCTTTGCAATACCCTTACGAACCTTCTGTAATATGTGGCAAGTGCCAAGAAGCTATCTTGGGACCAGCTTGGGCCAGCTTTTCACTACTTCCGCTGATATAATGTGACCCAGACTTTTTACTTCTGGACGGATCAAGACACATTTTTCTGGGTTCAACTTCAAATGAGTGTTCCGGAGACTTCCTTTTACTTCTTCATCTCGCATATGAAGATAATGTCGCCCAGAGAAACTCGGAAACTTTTCCACCAGAGGCCTTGCAGTAAACGTTCCATTAGGTGCTCGAAGGTGGCTGGAGCGTTACATAGTTCAAACGGCATCACCGTGAACTGCCAATGTTCACTCCCGGTAGTGAAGGCCATTTCCTCTCGGTCTTTTCGGTTCATCTCTACCTTCAGGTCAAGTTTAAAAACTATTTTGCTCCAGAAAACGTGTCCAAAGAATCAGTAATTCTCGGTAGTTGGTAGTTGGTGTTTTTGGTGATATTGTTTATACGTGCATCGTTGATTTACAAAAAACCTCGAGCTGATGTCTTTCTTCTTTGCAAGAACCACTAATGATGCCCATGTATTCTGGGATTCTCCAGAATCTTATTTTTCTTGGTTCTTAGTTTTCATATTCTGCACTGCTTGGACTAGTGTTGCGACACTTTAGGTGCTTATTTTCTAGCTACAAGTCTTTGGATTGAAAATCTTTTTAGGAATTATGTTGTTTTTTGGTTGCACTAAAGTCCTTTCCACCGTAAAGTTTCTCTTATTTTGTGGCTCCATCAAATAGAACCTTCCACTTTTGCCCAAACAATTGCTTCCGAAGAAGCCACGGTTTGTCCCCCAAAATTGCATGTTCTCACATGCAATCTGTACATATAGTGCATTCGTCATATATTTCAGCCACCAGACACACCTGAGAGAAAGTAATTCCGACCAGGTGGATATTTATCTTGACTTAATCGTATACCTTAGCTGTTCGCAAGCTGAAACTGCTTGTGTTATGCAACCAAGACTTCTTCACAAGATCCCTGCTGATGATTGAGGCCGTAAAACAGATGTCTATTGTTGCTATCCATTCTTCTTCACCGATGACTACTTTAACCAGTGGACTCGCAATGCTTCGTTTTGAGATTGGATTGGATGGAATGGGGTTGAAGATAGGGTGAAAGCTAATCTGGAAGGAACGTGTCAGAGATACCATGGATACCATGTATATTTGCCAAAAATCCAAAAGTGAATACAAAAGATCTTTTATGAAACTAGCTTGGTCAGAGTAGCACCTATAGGATAGATGACAGAGGTGCTCCAATTAACTCCTAACGTAAAGGTGCGAGCATAAGCTAGATATTGTCCTAAGTGAATACAAAAGATCTTTTATGAAACTAGCTTGGTCAGAGTAGCACCTATAGGATAGATGACAGAGGTGCTCCAATTAACTCCTAACGTAAAGGTGCGAGCATAAGCTAGACATTGTCCTAACGCTAGGCAAATGGTGAACATCTCTCATACTAAATCCTGTAGGAATTTCAAAAACTTTCCAATATCAGAAGAGCTGTCATAATAGGTATCAATCCTATCCCCATTGCTGTTACATTGCTTCTAGTTCAAAGATCCTAGAGGTAACACAGGGGACCCGTATTGATTTTAGTGTTTTACGTCGAAGCAATTACAAGACAACTGGGCAAAAGAATTCATTTACGAGTATTTTGCATCGATTACTTCTTCTGTGCTCGATCATGCAGAGAGGATGATTATTTGGTAGAAGTGGGACCACATTTACTATAGATACAGACGTAGTAAAAAAAAAAAAAAAACCAACCAAGCATTAGACGGCATATATAGCACACAGTTCTAGGTTAAATGAGCATCGACCTGGAGAGTTTTAGATTATAATTCACGGAGTGAGGGATGTAGGGAGTTACCAGAAGCACCTTAACCTTCTTGGAAAATGGAACTGGATAGACTCTTGACTAGGCTAACTTGAGAGATCCTGTTATTTAGACTCATGTTGACCTGGATCTGTAGCTCCACCTAAGTAGATAAGTGGTAGAATATGTAACATGCAAAGCACATTAAAATTCTTTCGACACCATCAGGTCCTTTTCCACTGAATCTGTTAGTCCTATTTTTCTGTATGTTCCATTTATACAAAAAAGTACATATTCTGTACAAATAGGCACTGTACCATGTTGAAGAGAAAAAAAATTGCTGTAGAGAACATTTTTCTTTGAGTGTAAGGTTGAAATGGCGATTTAATAGAAACTCAGTCACCCTCTGCTCATTTGGAGCATGCTAATGGCAAAGCCAATTAAATCCTTTTGTTTCCTTGAGAGCAGTATGTATAATTTCTAAGATGAAATATTTTCACATCTCCCGCCACCACGTTCTGCTAACCCTGTCAACTAACTTCAACCCCTTATTCATTGTATTAAAGTTGTAAGAAGAGTGTGACTCTGAGGAAATGAACGTGTTGAGTTCAGCACGAGAAACGGAAATCATCTGTCATCACCATTTTCCGTTTAGCACCTGGCTAGGAGTAGCACCCCATAATGGTGATGAGATGAAAGTAATGCAAAGGGCAGTTGGCTTTAAGAATCTGGAATAGGGATTTGGTAGAGCACTGAGCGGGTGGACCTTTTATGTTTTAGAGGAACTGTAAGGACATTTATTTGAAAACGTTGTCGAGCATTTTCGTAGAATGGGAAATTGGATCGAAAAACGTGACGGAAACACTGTTGAAGGTGTATACTCGTATATTTGAAAGTAGAAAGGTATTCATAAGCATCCCAACAAAAGGGGAAGGCAAGAATAATTCAAATTTGAAAACGAATTCAATGTTTTGTTTTAAATTGTTTGAATAAATTACGAACGGACTTTGGAAGGAAAACATGAATTTGTACTGCAAAAATGGAGGGTGGTAATCATATTTTCGATTTGTGTCTATGGATTTCTACCTTTTAATCGATATATTTGAAGGTAAATCTGGGACTACGGCTTATTTAGTTTTAAGTGGTAAAAACAATTTTGGAAATATAGGTTTATCTATTGGATTGGATTGGGGATAGAAGGAGCTTACATAGATATCTACAACAAGTCGACAAAGATTATTAAAAATAGTGAAATCAGGCCAATTAAGGTGACTTCTCTGTAAATTCTCGTAAAATTTCAAATGTTGCTAAACGATAAGTTAAACAATGAAATAATAGGAACCATACGGAACAGTCCAACAAATTACTGAAAGCCAATACAGTAGAACTTAAAATTTTTTTAAAATAGAAAAATGCTCAAATAGCAATGATATAAGGTTTGTGAATTAAGGAACTATTCGTTTTTATCCTTGTGTAGGGCTTTAAATTGTACGTAAGCGTCTCCCATCAGAAACGAAACTCGAAAGATTAGTAAATAATGCAGTAGACATATCCGTAAGGTCACGCTGCTGGTATTGATACCATGATATAGCAATACAACATTCTATACCACATGTCTGTCACTGCAATACTACGTTAAAAGCTGGTATACCACAAAATATACCTGGTATTGAGATTTGCATTTTTTTTTTGTAGTATACCACATCTTATTGGCTAGTGTTAGAAGCTTCTTTGACAATTCAAAAGCAAGAATTCACAGCGAAAAAGTAAAGCCACAATTTTAAAACATGGACACGAAGGAGACTGTTTTGTCTTAATTTGAAACAGCAAAATTAATTGAAATTTGGAGAAATTATATCATCGAGCTACGAGGAGCAAGACGCAACGTTGGAGTGCTGAAAAAAATGTACAACGAGCTGGAGGGGGTGTACCATGTTCAATTAAACCCGATTGAGCTCCGGACGCGGATTTATAGTTTGACAAAAAAGTTCAAAGGTGTATTGCAAGTGCTTTATATAAATAACAGCCCTTCAGACTGCGAACAATTTAATGAAATTAATTCATTTACGGGACATTTTTAAAGCAATCGAATTGAGGACGTTATTGTTGAATCAATTGGTAAATTCAAAAAACGAACTTGTCATGTTCTTTTTGATCTAAATTAATGTAAAATTTTATGCTTTATAGAAGTAGACGCATTGGATAGCTGCAATCAATCTTCTCAAGAAAATATTGCAGAAAATTTCCCAGGATTTTATTCCACTGCAGTTGAGTTGAGTTCCTCCTCAAGTGTGCCATCCACTTCTGCGAAAGCTATTGAATTGATGGAGCGAAACACTAGAAAGAAGAAAACGAATAGTGGTAGTGATAAGCTTTTGGAACTAACAAAAGAAAAGAATCGGTGCAATGAAAATGATCAAAAAAAATAGCACTTTTAGAGCAAAATAATATAATTCAGCAACAATTGCTAAATGCAATTTTGAAGAAAGCGCTTGTCTTATTTGATAACCTTCTGCAGTTTTGTTTTGTTCGCCAACTGTTTGGCGCATTTTATTGGAGCGCTTTTCAGCATTTCGACAAATTAAAATTAAATTCCTTTTAACTCTCTGATAACTCAGTAGAACTAGGAAACGGCTTCGTGATATATGAAGCCAGTCTGAAAGCAGAATCTCCTAGTTACAATATTCCAATATTTGCACCCTCGATATTCTTTTCATTTTTTTGAAATATATGGTTGTTAAGGTACTGCTTTTTAAACTGGAGCATTCGAATATTGTGGAATCGTGCATATTTCCCGGACTTCCAACATTTACTCAGGTAAACCTGTAACGATAGGAAAACTGCAGCAAAAAGGATCATTGAATACCATCCTTTAAAGTTGAAGTAATCTACCTCTTCATCCTTCGGTGGTCTAACTTTAATATAGCATCCGTCAATAGCCCCAGAGCATTGTAGAAATCCGAGAACTTCAAAGCCATTAACTACTTTCATCAAGTCATGTTGAGTTAGTGGGTAAAAATTTAGATAATGTTTCTGAAAAACACTGCATATTCCTTCACACACCCCCATCTTATTTCCCAACTGTTGATCTGCCAACACCAAACAGACTTGCTACGGTTCTGTTTTCAGCAGAAGATCCTAGGGAGTATAATGCGATAGCTAGCCTTTTTTTCAATGAAATTGGAGAACGCTCATTCGTATCTCTTTTGGTTAGTTGTGCAACCTTTTCGACAAGACTTGTGAATTTTGGAACCTCTTCCTCCCAATATGTATATGACTCCATCTATAAGTATAAATAAATATACATTTATATTATTCTGTAGAGTAACCATTACTATTTATATGTAAACTTACCACAGAACAAACACTGCGGAATCTTTTCTCCCTTTGTATCCACATTCGCATGTACATAAGGAATATTCTATTGCTTTGAATGGCTTGCATTCTTAAATATGCACTTACGCTTTCAAGTATTTGAACTTTCTTTGTATTCATCATCATCATTTGGAACAAAAGTAAATTATTTTTATTCATTTGTCTTGAAAATTATATTTTTGTTTGTTATGACAGACTACACAAACGTCAAAGTATGCTATTGGGTCTATAACTTTATTCGGTTTGCTAAGAGATGGCGTAACTTGCACTATTCCATTGTTATTATTCCATTGGAACAGGCGTTGGAAAGCTACTGTCATTGTACGTCATTTCAGTATATGTCATTCATTTGAAGAGTAAACAACAATATGTCAAACTTTGTGCCTGAAAAAGTGTTTTTGCGGGGAGTTCTTCTTCATTACTAAGAACTGCTCCCGAAAGTCATCGTATTTTGGTGGAAATTTATGGTGAACATGCGCTAGCTGAGCGAACGTGCCAAAAGTGGTTTGCACGATTTAAAAGTGGTGATTTTGGCTTGGAGGACGATGAACGTCCTGGGCAGCCAAAAAAGTTTGAAGATGAAGAACTGGAAGCATTACTCTATGAAGATTGTTGCCAAACACAATAAGAGCTGGCAGAATCTTTGGGTGTCACTCAAGCAGCTTGGGTTCCACATGAACTCAATCGGAGAGACGTCGAAAGGCAGTTTTCCTTGTCCGAAATGCTGCTGGAGCGCCACAAAAGGAAGTCATTTTTGCATCGGATTGTTACTGGTGGTGAAAAATAGATCCATTGCGACAACCCCAAGCGCAAAAAATCATATGTGAAACCCGGCCAACCAGCCAAATGAAATCAACGGCAAAGCCGAATATCCATGGCGCGAAGGTAATGCTCTGTATTTGGTGGGATCAGATGGGTGTGCTGTATTATGAGCTACTAAAACCGGGTGAAACCATCAATGGACAATGCTACCGAACACAATTAATCTGTTTGAAGAGAGCAGTAGCCGAAAAAGGCCCGGAATATGCGACCAGACACGAGGCAATAATTTTTCATCATGACGACGCTCGGCCCTACTTTGCTATTCCGGTTAAGAACTATTTGGAAAACAGTGAATGGGAAGTCTTACCTCACCCGCCTTATAGCCCAGACCTTGCCCCTTCTGACTACCATTTGTTCCGGTCGATGCAGAACGCCCTCACTGAAATACGGTTCACATCAGAGCAGAATATCAAAAATTGGCTTGATTTATTCTTGGTTGCCAAGCCGGCGCAGTTCTTTTGGGATGGGATCCACAAATTGCCAGAAAGATGGGAAAAAGTCATAGCTTCAGATGGGCAATGCTTTGAATAATACTATTGTACATTCTTATCTTAAATAAACGTTTAAATTTTGAAAAAAAAAAAACGCACGAATTAAAATATATACCCAGTACTTAACACAAAAGTCAACGTTGACTACGAAATGCTGTCTGTCAGGGATTGTAGTATTCACTATACCATGGTATTCGTCTTATAGTATCAGTACTAGTAGTCTATCTCCACTTAAGACACTCAATCATATGGTAAGTCATTTATAAAAAATGCTTCTTCAGATGCGAAGCCTTTCGTGGTTGTTCTTATTGATTCCACTGACAAATACGTAACCTCTAGAACATAACTTTTCAAAGACTTCTGAAACTTACAGTCAAAGATAAAATTTATTTTTACAAAAGAATTTTGGTGAAGCCTACTAGCTGCTGTATTAAATTTCATGGCGACAAAATAACCCTCAACTTTAATCGTTTGAGATACATTAATTCTTCCTTCTGTTTTTTTGGTTTTCATCGTGGATAGGATAGCAGTATTCCACTTTTTTGAGAAGCTAACGACGTCTACAAATAAAATTTAAAATTTATTTTTCAGGAAAAATCTACTGTATGGGCTTTAATTGCAAACTACACATTACCCTTGAAATCTCAGGAATTTCTTTAATTAAAAAAAAAAACTTTAGCCCTTGTCATTTGCAACCACAAAGTATACAAAAATATTTCAGTCCCAAATGGACCAAGCAGGAAGTCCAACTGAAATCATGATAACGTCTCATCCAATTATAATGATTTTCACACATACTATGGTATTCATGTTCTTTGACGTAACACTTGAGTACAGCTAACTCCTTGAAGTCTCCTACACCCCAAAGAACCTTCAATCTGAACAAAACTAATTTATTATCCACAGGCTACACCAGTTAATAGAATAGAAATAGGTTTTTAATGCGCTTCACTCCGGTGGGTCAGCCGCAATTAAACCTCAACCAGTGCGCACAAAATGTAACCCGTAACCTTCTGGTGGCTTCATCCTTCTCGTGATGGCCAACTCTCTAAATTCTCTCTCAGACCCATATTTTCCATTACCAAACCATCGTGTCCACCCACCAATCTCACTTATCTGATTTCAACTAGAGAATGTATCTTTTCCCCACTGAAACGAAATGAAATACAGTATACTCGTATAGCCGTTGCTTGGTCGGTCCGTCGGTCTATGCTATCTCCAGCATTTTTGGCCAAAAATTTCAATTAAGAAAATCTATCACCCAAAGTGTCCTTGTGGGTAGATCGCAATAAATTAACAACCCAACCCAGGCGACTGGGAGATAGAAGACACAGCCCAAAAACTAAGTAAATCAATCTAATAAAACATTGGGAATGTATTTTCAAACGGTGAAGACTATTTAAACTACTGCCACCCACTTTTGGCGAACGTTTAAACAAGACCACCTACTCTAACCCATCCAACTGGCATCAGCGATCCCACAATGAACTTTGTGAAATGGAGCACAGCCAAAGAGAAGAAACTTAAAATTGAGATAAATTTTCAGCCATATTTATGGGATTTAAATTAAAATTAAGGCATAGCCGTAGATTTCCAAGGTCTAAGGATTCCTAAGAGTCACTATTCAAAGGCTTAACCCAATACACGTGCATCGATTTATCGGGTTAGCTGTGTTTTTAATTTGTTGATGGCTGCCAATATTTTAAAAGGGTAAGTGAGCTAGGATCAGATGTGCCTTGTTTCAACTGACCACACTCAAAACCTCGAATCTCTGCATCTGTAGATACTATTCGCCGTTCATTATGGTTTCTTAATCGGAAATACGTACAATAGCTAAGGGTTCATCTTATCACCCTCTCCTTGTAGGTTGATCCCGAAATATTCGTATATTTATACACTTGAGCAAATGCTGCTTACTTAGGTCAGCATTGCGCTTCAAAACGATTAGTTATTAGACTGGAAAATATGTTGGTTGACCCAGAGTAGATATACCTGACCGCAACTTAATTGGGAACCTGTTAACGAATTTCCTACCTACCAGCCTACCATGCACACACTAACCAGTATTGTGCCACAGCAGCGCAGAGCCTCAAACCACCAATCACCGGGACTGTGTACTGTACTGTACTCAGCGGGGCTATATGCCTACAATATGGTTCCTTTGAATGGCAAACATGGCAGCCACTTTTCGTTGATTTTTCCTTCATCCCCGATCGTCATGCCACTAAATTAAGGAAGGCCAACAGGCGACGTTGCTGGTCAGAACGGCTCCATCAATCTAATTAGAAATAAACGTGGAAATTCAAATTGGTTCCTGGTTCTGGTTTTTGGTTTCTGTTTCCTGATTTCTAGTTTCTAGTTCTAGATTCCTAATTTCAGGTAGACATTGCAGGTGAACGAAATTTGCTTTGGTGCAAGTGGTCGTTAGTTTTTAATTTTTTCGTCTGGGCAATTGGTTTTCGGGACGGTACAGGCGTACTACAAATGAGATTTCAAGTATAGATACTATTCGTATTCGTTCTTGTACACATAGCTTTGGAGGAGTAATGAATGCGAGCTCATTTGCATTTAATTGGTGAACTGCTAGAAATGGGGTGTCAATTTTCCGGAAGGCATACATCCATACGGACCATGTTCAGTTTGGTTCAATGCATTTTCGGATATGGAAATCGTAAGCCATTTACATGAAAATGTTGATGTTAAGCCAATCAGGTAATGACTGCAAAGGTTTTATGCTTAAATTCTCCCTAATTTCGTGCGATATTCCGGCAATTGAGAAACTCCGAAACGATGTAAGCCATAGGGTGCCAGAGTCGAGCGAAAGTGTCAAGATTAATTATTGTTAACATGGTTACTGTTATCTTAATAAGGTTTCTTTTCAAAACTTCGCTCTAAGCAATTTGCGCTACACAGCAATATAAATCCGGCGGACAACGTGATGGAGAACCATGTATTCCTTTAACTAAAGCAAGGGTTCCAGTTGGATCAGTAGTTCAACGACTAAGTCTTAAGCATTCACAGCAAAGGACTAAGTGTTGAGGAGAATATCTTCAATAAACCATCTTCTTTGTATACCATCTCGAGAGAGACAAACACAATGTACATACCAAAAATAACGCCAGAAGAGTTGCACTAAGCATACAAAAAATCGACTTTAAAGCACGTAAACCCAACAAAAAAAAAAAAATAAAAAATAACTTGAAGACGGACAAGCCACAGTGTGATTACTTTTGCCGAGAGATAGTGAGGTTTTTCAAAAAAAAAAATAGGATTTGATTCTCATAAGCTTGGTTATGTCAATAAATACTTTTCTGCTTTCCGGTATTAACTGAGATTTGAACTCAAACACTTTTGTGTTGTAGTCGACGAATTTAACCACTTACTTACGCCATCGTCTGGATCTTTAAAAGCCAATCTTCGAACATTCGTCTTATCGGGCAATATATTCGCTAGGCACTTGAAAAGTGAGGAAAGATCTTTTAGCAAATCATACCCCACATGCTATCGGTAAGCGACGATAAGGTCTAACGACTATAAATGGTCTAACACTAGGATTGTTGTACCGTCGACGGCGGTATTGCAGCTCAAGCAATACTGCGGAAGAAAATGGAAATAATTTATAACATTAAATTGATTGATTGAATTCTGGGCTAGATTACTTAGGCCATGCTAATTACTGAATTTATTCACGGACTACTTCACCAACATGAGGTTAAAGTACTATTCTGATGATGACTGCAACGTTACCGCCGAAATCGCACTGACAGAACGTCTCTTGTGTTTAACGTGAACTCCTACCTTGTAGAGAAGAAATCTGCTGCATTGTAGCAATGCGGGATAACAACGCAAAAAGCCGATGGATTCACAACTTAATATTTACTATTGAGGTCTTTACAGCAAAGCAAGCGGAACTGCAATTATCACTTAAAAAATTCCCTTACCGAGCACGGGGTTACCAAATTTAGCCGCACAGATTTGAATTGAAGAGGGAGACGCGAGCAACGCAATATTTCACTACAGAACTAGCAAAAGTTCTTAGATAAGTTGCTAATTATCCTTAAAAACTAACAGTAGTCCCGTAAGGAAAGGGAAGGCAATGTAGTCTGAAGAACTTAAAAAAACCCATGCTCATAGCAAAAACAGACTATTACTCCCTTTAAAAAATGCAAATCTATAAAAATAGCAAATATGACCAAGCTTAACCAACAAAAATTGGCTCCTCATAAAAACACAGAAGGAGAAGAAATACAGATATCTTCAAGGGCTACAAAATCCAAGCCGAAGCCTTGAAAGAGGTAAACCTGACGACCTAACCTCCGATCTGTTTAAAACTGCGGTAAATGGCTTGTTAATGCAAACTCTTATGCGAAATATGGTTGATTGAATGTATATAACCCATGCGCTGAAAAGTCCGTGCGGTTTTATAGTTCAACACAAATTTTTTGCAAAATTCAACTTTATTTATCAATATAGTTGCCTCCGAGGGCGATACACTGATTGAAACGATTTTTCAATCTTTCGCTACCAGTTTTGTAGTACGATTTCGGTTAAGCCTCAAAATAGGCCTCTGTTTCGGCGATTACTTCTTCATCGAACTTAAATCTCTTTCCGGCGAGCATTCTTTTGAGGTCTGCGAACAGGAAATAGTCGCTGGGGGCCAAATCTGGAGAATACGGTGGGTGGGAAAGCAATTCGTAGCCGAATTCATTCAATTTTGCCATTGTTTTCATCGACTTGTGACACGGTGCATTGTCTTGATGAAACAGCACTTTCTGTTTCTTCAAATGCGGCCGTTTTTCAGCGATTTCTTCAATAGCTTCAACAACGCAATGTAATAGTCGCTTTTGATAGTCTGCTCCTTTTGGAGATAGTCGATGAAAATTATTCCATGTGTATCCCAAAATACGGATGCCATAACCTTGCCAGCCGACTGTTGAGTTTTTGGTCGTTTTGGACGAGGTTCGTCGCCTGCTCGCCACTCAGCTGGACTTTTTTGATGTTTTCATCTGAAACAGCCTCTTTTGGACGTCCCCTGCGTGCATCACCTTCTGTGTTTGTATGACCACTTTTAAATTTTTCAATCCACTTGCAAATGGTTCGTTCTGCTGGTGCAGAGTCCGGGTAACACTTATCAAGCCATTTCTTTGCATCGGCTGCATTTTTTCCCATCAAACAGCAATGATAAATCAACACACGAAATTGCTTTGAATCCTTTTTTTTTTCACAATAACAACGCTTCACTCACAACGCTATATCTCGAGAACTAATCGTCCGACAGCTGTCAAATTTATACACGTATCTTTTGAAGGTTGGTTCTAACTCAAAATGGTATGGATTTAATTCAACTGGTGCCCTCTTTTAGAGCACGGACTTTTCAGCCCATGTACTAAATAACCATAAAATGCAAAAATTTAAACTACGTCAACAATAGACGCTTAGGTCTCCTTCATAAGATCAGAACATTCTGCGTTGGACAGACCTTAGCACTGAGGAAAATCTTTGCGAAGACCAAAGATATTGTAATCTTTGTATTGATTTTGGGGATATGTATGAGAATAATTGCGGTTAAGAGAATGAACTGTGTAAATCAACATTTAATTGTAGTATCCTTCAAAACCCTTTTTACTGCTCAGGACGGCATTGGAGTATAGATGTTGATCGAAAGAGATCTTACCGAGACTTTGGATATTAAAAAAAAAAAGTTTGAGGCTTTCTTGCCATTTTTCTTGAAAAAAATTTGAAAAACTCTACATAAGAGTTGCACATCTTTCAAAGGTTTATTCAATTACTCGTATAGGCTCACGATATTGGCATAATGTGGAGAATGCATATTGAGGTAGTCAGGCCAGGGGAAAGGCCAAGAATAAATCAATCTATCTTTAGCTTTTTTGAAAGAAAAATTCTTCACACAATTTTCAGTTCAGTGTACATAGACAGTAATTGGAAAAGAAGATACAAAGAATCGCTCTACGTGCTGTTAAAATCGACCTGGTCAGAAATATTCGAGTAAAATGACATCTTTTTATTGTCTTTCATAACAGAGCAGCTTAATAAAAGACACAGAGATAGAGCTCCGCAGTGTCTTCAGCATTCTCACAGCAAGTGTCGCAATTTGTGTCACTTGTATCACTAATACCTAGCGTACTTACTTACTTATTTATATGGCGCTATAGTTCGGGAAGAACCAGAGCCTTCAGTTGCGCTTACGAAGTTAACTGAAGTCTCCTTCCACTTGTGTGCGCTACATAAGATGAGGTCGTCTTCTATGGCGTTGTCTCAGTGGGAGCCGAAAGCATTCTAATCTGGAACGTTTTTGTTTTCAGTCTCTACGCTTCTCCGCCGAAAGGTACCACTGGAAAGATCAGTGTCTTGTACAATATATATATGTCTTTCTAGTTGCTGGAGAGAAGGCTTACTACTCAATTGCCTTCTAAGCTCAACAAAGAAGAGCTTTTGTCCCTGTCGGAGTTGATGGCGTGGTCAAGGTAGACAAAGTCCCTTACTACCTCAAAGTTGTAGCTGTCTGTCATGAAGTTTTATTTTAGGCGATGTTGTATGTTATGTCCCTCTTTGTTAACAGCATATACCTTTTCCTTTTTTTGTTGATCCCTTCTGAATCAATACTCGCAAACAATCCATAGACAGCTCGCTCTGTTCGTACTATCATATCAATGTCGTCCGCGTATCCGAGTAACTGAAAAAAAAAAAAAAAAAATGCTACTGGACTTGGCTTACGAGTTTCGTACAATTCTTTCAAAAACGATGTTGAAAAGCTACATGGTAAACCATCGCCGTCACTATGAAGCAGTGTCTTCACAGTCGAATGCAATTGTCATGTTTGTCAAAACTATACGTGATTCTGTATAAATTATTTCTAAAGATTCTGTCATATGCGACTCTGAAATCGATGAAGAGATGGTGTGAATCGGCTTGGAACTCCTTGGTTTTTTCCAAAATCTGCCGTTTTTAGTTCAAGGGATCTACCTACTTCAGGATCCGACAAACAAAGCTATTTCCAAGGATCCATTTTTCGAATATATTTTTGTCGACACAGATTTTGGAGATATGTTAACGTATACTGCGGAACAAATCATCACCTACTGCTTCAAGCAGTTGGACAGTAAAAATCCATTGAGTCTAGCAGCTTTAGGTCTAACAACAACGGATCGTAATAATGCTGAGACGTTGGTTGATGTTGCTTTAAGAAACGATGACCATGTGCAATATGTTGTTGTTGGTGATTTTGGTGCTCTTAATGTTAAAACTGACTTGATCGCTGTTGTTGTTATAAATAATTTGCACTCTTCTAGTTCATCTGACGGCGTTAGTCAACCTATCATACACGCATGTATGTCATTTTAGGAACAAGCGTGCAATACAGTGATCTATACATATATTGTTATGCAGATGCAATGATTTATTATATGATATCTTATCGAAGCTTGAAGTTGAATCCAAATGCCTTTCGTGTTAAATTAAATATGTAAGCCTAATGACAGTCAACAACAATCTAAATTTTTGAACTTTAAGATTGGTGTACCAATTGAACATTCAAAAATTGTTTGTGATGGGAAGCTTTGACTGCATGATGTTAAGATTCGCCCTTTTGTTTAGCATTTAAATGTCTGTTACCACAAGGCGAGTGGATGCAGAACTAAGACTTAAGATTGGTTTGTTGTATTTAGTCAGGAAGATAACGTTGTTATTATAATTATGGAAACTTTGGTTCTACGAAGTTGTGATCGTGTAGGTGGAGTTATTGCAGCTGTTAAGTCTTCAAGCAAAAAGATTTTATCGCCAAATTTAGATGCGTACCAATCCTGCTTTTCAGCTGTAGTCAGAAATACACAGACTAATGCGTTGGTACTTTCCAAGGCAACAAAAAAAAATGTTCCCAAAGAAATTGGAAAACTTAAGCAAGGTGATATAGTGTCAAAATATAAAATAAATGAAGTTGTAGTCTTAAAATGGAAAGACCCCCACAATGTGAAAATCCTATCAACTAAACATGCTTCCGAATTGGTACGTACTACTAAAACCCAGAAGATGGGAATGCTTAGTCTCTACCTGTCAAGCTCAGGAAAGATAAAAAAAGACGCAAATCCAGAAAAGCTACGGAAGTACTTGCAGTACTTTTATACAATGAAAGCAAAGCATTGTACAAGCATTGTGTACTTATACGTGCTTTTAGGGGGTGCGTGGTTATAAATCTCCTTGATATACGTGGCCAACAGCAACGAAACCGGCCTAGGTCATTTCTTCTTTCCCAACGAGCTAGTCCAGACGACATATATGCTAGGTACGGAGAAAATGTTTGTTTGACTCGGTTAATTAATGTCAGAAATTTCACTTTGTAGCCTTGCTTGGCATCGTAGGTGTTTGTGTTTCTTGTGTTTGTTTATGATTATCACTAGGAGATTCAGGGTTGACGTAGCTAATATATGCGGGCTAAAAATTAATAGTTTTTCTACGTACTTTCACGTTTGCAAATATAGGCCAGCTGTTTTGGCACTTAGTGAAATATAGGTAGATCCCCGATAACACTTCTCAGATAACTCTGATCTGTGTGCCATTATTAGTGCCATTACTCTTCTCTAACCGTGGTCGCGCCGTTTACGTGCATAATGACGCAGCTTAACAAACTCCAACAATGTGATCTGTTATCCAATCCGGAATTCAACTTGATGGGGTTAAAATTCCATTTCAGTTAGCAAACTATCCAATACCGCTCTATTTATAGAAGGCTGAAACTGGACAGTAATTCGATGTTTGATATTTAAGTTTGACTCCATACAAAGTATTGAATCTCTGTAACCTCATATTGAAATCGTGATTACGGCCGATTTCAATTTACACAATTCTGGGTGGTTTCGACATTTTGGACATACAACATTCGAAAGACGGTGTGTTGAGATCTTCGCTGCGGAAAATAACTTGACCTAGTTTATAAATGAGCCAACACGGATACAAGACGTTGATAGGCATATCGCCAACACCCTGGACTTGTCTTTAACTTCTCACCTTGATAAATACACTGCAGATGTGCTTTCCCCTTTAGGAGAATTATTTTTTCGGTTCTTTAAGACTAACCCGACGAAGAAAAACCGAAAAAAGTTCAAACGAGCCAGAAGTACTCTCAAGCGTGTGAAACTCCAATTAAACCATAAGCCGTGGTAGTAAAAATTATTAGTCGTTCGTCAAAAACGTTAGAAATTCTTACTCATCCTCCATCTTAACGTTCATTTTCATTAAAATTCCAGTTGTCAGCTCTTTGGACAGTTCCAATTTGCTTGCTGTACACTTTGCGGTCATTTCAACACTTCCAGATTGTGCTTTGTCCACGTCTACACTTGATTGCTTTGAATCTACTTTCGCACTCGCTTAGTAGCAATAGTTCTAAAAGATCTTAAAATTTACAAATCTTCTTCTGAAGAAGTATTCTTCCACACTGGCAAAACTTCTGTATAAGTTTTTTTCATCAACTCTACTCTTTAGGGCTCTTTCCGAGCAGATAGAAAACAGCTTTTGTCCAGCCCGACCCTAAAAAAGGTGAATCTTCTTCTTCTTCTTCTCACCAAGGTCAGGGAAACGCAGACATACCGTTGGTCCATGAAATATCTCAAAAAGAGAAAACTTCCAATGACTGGCAGTATGGTTTTCGCAGCAACAAGTTCACTGGTGATTCGATCAATCTGCCGAAAGTAAGATGGTTGAACTTGATATTTCTAAGGCATTTGACAGAGTTTGGCTTCAAACTCTTTTGTTGAAAATTCGTGCTTTTAGGATCAATGAGTCTCTTCCTTAATGGAATATAAATTACCTTTCGGAAGGTTCAATTTAAGTTGTCTTGTGGACGGTTTCAGGTCTGATATTCGCAAGATAAATTTTGATGTGCCTCAGGGCTCCGGTTTTTCTCCGAAACTCTTTTTTAATTTTCATTAATGATCTCTTGTCTGTTACTTCTAATTCAATATATTCCTTTGCTAATGACATTACTTCTTCCTTTTATACTCGTTCCCGGACTCACGTCCTTTCTCTTCAGCTTCCGATATTAACAGCATAACCAATTGGAGAACTATCAGCAGAGTTGAATTTAATCCTTCCATAACTTAATGCTGTGTCCTGTCATTAAAGCGAAATTTAAATTGACATTTCCATTCTCGGTATGTATGTCAGTGACACCTTACATTGGAATGACCACATACTCGATGTCACCAAAAATGCTGCGAAATGCATAGGTTTCCTATGCCCACATCTGGTCAGGTGCTCCTAAAATATCTAGACACCTGCTAGATAGGATCGAAAACTTTGCAATAAACCTCATAGGTGATACTAATATCTGTCAGCCAATTGATACTCTTGAACATTGACGTAATGTCTCCTGTTTCACTTTGTTTTATCGCTCCATTGTGCTCCATTTAAATCGTCAGTAGCATTCCGCCCTTTTAAGCCTTCAACCGTAATACCCGTCTAGCTTTGAATACTCATCGGTACACCCTCAAGCCTACTTTCGGACGTACCCTTAAATATCGTGATTTGTTCCTAAGCCGTGTAGCTCGCTTATGTAATGCCTTGCTGGGCTCTGTATTTCCTATTCATTATAACTTGCAAACATTCAAAACCAATATACATCGGCATTTCCCTTTTCTTCCTTCTAGTTGCATGATCAGTAGTTTTCATTAAAAGGATCTCCAAATACTTTGATTATTTTTTTTTTAATCTCGGAACAGAGCACTCAGACAAAGAACTAGTCCATAGTAGTCTATATAAGTTTCTTTTAGTGAAATCTTTTAGTCTTACGAAGAAATATGAGTAAGAGCTTGAGTGATAAGATGCCTACATTACCAACACCCAACACGTCAGCGCCAAAAACCTGCAGCCTGATGCGGGTGTAAGCCGGACATCGCTCTGCGGTGTCGTCATCACTTTCGCAGCAAGCATCACAGAATGTCGTGTCCTGTCACGACGCCAGTAAGCAGTCTGCCTGCAACCCGGGGAGCTGTGCTATCTGCAGCTGTGCTCATATGAGACCTATATGTTAATGCAAGCCTTTATTGAGGACAAACGTAGATTTGGGTTCGAAAAAACTCTCCTCTGAACAATGTCTAGCAAGTTCATCGGGGATTTCATTTCCCTATAGCCCTTTATGAACTGGGACCCAGACAAGGGTCACTAATTTAACCTTCCGACTGCGTTTAGTGACCTCTTGCATTATTGAACTAACTTGAAAGTCGTAAGAGAGCTCAGCAAGGCTCTAAGCGCAGCTTGGCTGTTGCTGCAGATGCAAATGCTTCTTCGCTGCCAACAGAATTGCGTAAATTTCTGCTTGGAAGACAGATGCAATCTTTCCTGACGTGAAGTGAAATCTAACGTTGTCGTCCACCAGAAAGACAACAACAATTTTTGAGTACGTCGATGTTGTCTGGAATCAAAACTGTCTGACGCATTCGGATCGTATTGGAATGATGCAAAGATGCTTTACAAAATTTAGTATTCTTAGTCCGTAAGTTGAGTCTGTTGATTAAATAAACAAATATGTTTTGCAGAGCCTGTTGGTTTTCTTAGATTTGCCTATCTGTATTGGTCAATGAATCATTGTGGAAGCAGAAGCAGCAACCCTTTTTTTTCCATGGCGCGGGCGGGTGGTGTAGTAGTTTGAAACTCAGGTGTATTAGGTTTCAATATTTTTCCCAGAGGTGGTTGTCAAACTGGACGGGACGAGCAAGTCCATCCTCAACCAGTGGGTCTCAGTACGTGCTAGTTGTTAGTTCGTTATATTTAGCCCAGCCAGCAACCACTCCAACATCAGTGTTATGCCTTCATGTCAGAGTTGACGCCGACGGGATTCTCATATAACTACATGCAAATTCTACAAAAAGACTTTTTCAGAGAATTGCCTCCCTCGTACGGGATTGGAACCCGCGAACCTCTGCTTGAGGAGTGTATGCATATACCACTACACCACGGCCACCCCTTAAAAACCCTAATTGCTCTTTAACAGTGATACCACTAATCTTCTTCTTTCGATGCTGGCGGTTAAGAGAGGTTAAAGAAACTCGTTCGGAAAAGTTTCGGGCGGTGTCATGCGATTGTAGTCATTCAACGTTAAACTTGCTCTTATCTGCTTGCAGATATCTGCCTTCATGACTTGGCTATTACAAGAAAATGGTAAGATTCGATGTTATCTGTTCGAAATGTTCGGGCTTCCAAATTACAAGAGGAATGCCTTTCGCCAAACGCAATATGCTCAATTAGATTGACGGTTTATTGATAAAGCGTCAGCCAGTTCCCTTTATAGATATTAAGATGTGGAAAGAAGAGTAGGCCGGTATTATCTGCGGTTATTCAGTTATTTATTGCCCTGACGGAAGAGGCAGGATGACCTAATGCAGTCGTGACTCCAAAAGTAGAAGGAATGAACGCCTGATCTAGATATGACTTGCAAAAACTTCGAATCGAGGCCGCGTATGAAGAAATTTGTAAGTGGAAACATCTAGGAAGCATTAGGTCCAGTCCTAACTGTAACTAAGTAAGACTCAAATTCTCCTTGTTTAATGCTTCGCTAACTCCACAGTTGCTGTTTCTAGTCACATTTGTGCTTGGCCAGGCTCATTATCATATGAATCATGGTTCCATTTCTTAAACCAACAAGCTTCGCACGACCGATCTCTTATGCCTCACACTGGGGTATACGTGTACCTTGGAATCGCCACAACTTCAAGTAAACAAAATCCAGATACGTTCATGTTGTTTACACAAAAACAGAGTCCGTTCCCTATTTCAAAAATTACCATCCTTCATAATTCTATGGAAACCCTTCCTGAATCCCGAATCCACCCATTTTCACAACCACCTCTATGGCTTGCAACACTCTACCATAAAACTTGCACGGTGAGGGCCCAATCCCTCGCTGAGAAGGCAAGGCAAAGCCCATTTCCGAAACGAATTCTCGCTCATAAAATATTTAAAGCATTTTCAAACGTAAAGTGTGGAAAATTGAAAATTATCGTGTTAGCCTTGGTTTTCTTTTATTTGCCTTTACATTTGGACTACTTTTCATGTTTTTATCTTCTCCTTGTGCCTTGTTTATGTGTAACTGAACAGTTAAGAAGGGATGAAGGCAACAACACCATAAAAAAAATGGATAAAACAAGAAGCAACACCCAACAAAATGTACATTTGTTCCACGCCAACATTTCGGACATTACACGGACGACAGAATGCCTTATAGCACCCACGAGAATAATGGTTGTCGGTAGAAAAGGAAGAATTGGGAGGAAGGAAAAACGAACTAACGACAAATGAAAATAAACAAAAAAAAAAAAAAAAATAAATAAATAAATAACAAGGAGTTTTGCTTGAGAACACAGTAGCCAAGCAATGGCAATGGACAACCGAACGGCATGAAACGGACAACGTACAACTTTACGTGGCGTCCGACTCTGACACTTTCTTGAAGAGCATTGGTGCTACTTAGTTCTTCAGGATTGCTTAAGTTTGACCCTATTCCTTGGATTCTTCTCTTTTTATTCATATTCCACTCGTGTCCTACAGTGAATGCCACAGTGACATCGACGTCATAATGTAGCTCCCCTGTTTGAACGTTGGTCACCACTGCACTCTCATCCACTTTACAAGTCGAGATAAAAAGTAAATTAAAAAAAATAATAAAACTAAATAACGGTAAAATTGAATGACACTGACATGAATACCGACGACCGCAATAGCAGCCGGATGCGGATGTCTCTGTCTCTGTTCGAGAAATGAATTTGTTTTCAACTGTCACCTGGGGAGCGTTCATAAGGTGGGAGCTGTTGGCAACGACCTGCTCAACGTAGTACAGTCCAGCCCAAGCCAGCAGAGCCCAATCTACAAGCCGATTGAAGGTTGTAGGTGTTTGAATACAGTCGAAGATTGATGGGCAGAAAATTGGATAGTTGTGGATTTATGGGATATTGACCTGAGGTTTTCAGGTGCTTGTTGTCCGGTGCCTGGTGTACGGTGCTTGGTGCCAATTGATGATTGATTGTCGTGCCGTGTAGCGTTCAGTGTAGCGCGTCTATCTTTTTTTTTTTAAGTCAAGTCTGACAAGCTATGTGCTTAATGCATTTGTGTTTATGTAGGTAAGGACCTAACGTTTCAATGCCAACAAAGAAATAATTTTTTCCTCAAGAATTAACACGAAATTATGATGCTTTGTGGTATGTTAAGGGAAGGAAAAGGTTCTTAAATATTCAGAGTTGGAGATTGCGCCATTACTATCTTATGCTACTCAGTCAGAATTCCTAAATGAGTCCACTGATACGGATATGCACACATACAAAGGGTTGGTTTGCCGAAACTTTTTTTTTTCTCATTTTCTGAGAGTGAAATGATGTTTAATTCTTCTTCTTCCTAGCCAAGTTACATTCCTATTTTCAAACACAGACTAAACAAAAAAGATTGTATCGTACTTACTTACTTAAGGTTGCGCTATAGTCCGGGATGGACCTGCGATTCAACTAATAAGCTAGCTGTCTTCAGTTTCGCACGCTAAGTTGTTTGAAATTGTGTGATGTACGAATAGGATAGGCACTGAGAGGCGTTAACTTGACGAAACTCAGTGTTGTAACAGCTTCTACAATGAGATACCCCTCATCGTTGGGGTATCTACGAGTATATAGTGGAACTAGCCCTCCAGGTTTGGGGTTGTGCCGCTGGGGTAATTGCCTGGCCATGTAAAAAAAAAGTCACGATGCATCAAGAAACCTCGAATAAGGACATATCTACTGTTAACAACTACTGCAAACGAAACAAGGATAACCAGGCCTTGGGTTGCTCCAAAGCAGATGTTATCGCCATGCAAGAAATGTGGTGGGATGGGCTGAACAAAAAGAGGATTAAAAACTGGGATATTTACTTGGGCGATTTTTATCAACAGCAAAAGCGGCGTTTATTTGGATGCGGATATATGGTAGTCTTAGAGGCAGACTTAGGCAGTAAGTCTTAAGTTTACGGCATCTTAACGAGCACCATGTAACAATCTGTTTTTAGGCTAGATCAGCAAACTTATATGACCGCACTCTCCCACAAAGAAGAGAGATGAAACCAAAGATGGCTTCTACGAGCTCTTGAAAAAAACCCATCAGCTAATCAGCTATGGCATTAAAATTATTCTCGGTGATTTTAATGCAATGCTAGCAAGAAAGGATATATTTAGTAGTACTGCCGGAAAGCATAGCCTGCATGTAAACACCTCCGAGAACGGATTCACGCTAATCGATTTTGCGAAGGCGCGAAACATTTTCGTAGCTAGGATGCGGTTTCGACATCACGATATTCATAAAAGAACTTGAAAAATTCATCATCAATCAACCGTCAACCAGATTGACCACATTATCATCGATACAAATCACTCCTGCAGTATTATGGGTGAACGAATCTTCCAAGTGGCCAATATCGACTCGAACCATAGCCTTGTTGAACGCAAACTGCGGTTTTGGATGTGCGGAACATATCAAAGGTAACCTAGTACACCACAATGAAACTCCTGATTTGATGACGAATACCTACAATCACATGCAGCTAAGCAAGATGCATACAGAGTGGCAGTGCATAGAAGGACTGGAGCTGCACATGAACCCTACGAGCAGAAGTGGAGAGACAAACACCGAAGGAAAAGAACGTACACGAGAGGCCATTAAAATTAGGAGATGCTACTCCAGGAATGAGATTTGGCAAAAGCATTTCTGTAGACTGTATAATGGCGATAAGGAACCAAATACCGCTGCCAGGTAAAATGATTTTGTATAAATCAGAGTGTGCACACTAGGGAAGATCTTGGAAAAAGCGTATGAGCTCCAAATCGCTACACACCACGTATTCATCGATTTTAAGGCGGCATGTGACAGCGTCTATATGTAGAGCCGATCTATACAGAACAACATCTAGTTTTAGTATCCCTCCCAAATTCGTCCGTTTGTGCAGGATGACGATGGAGAATGCAAGCTGCTCCATTAAAGTCGGTAAAGAACCCACCAAAAGTAATACGCGATACGCTGTGATGCGATTTATTTAACATCTTTTTTGATGATCAACACAAGAGGCACAATCTTTCAAAATTTCGTGAAATTACTCGCATATACCGATAATATTGAAATAATCGGAAGGAGGCAGGCTGATGTCAGTAGCACTTTCAGGTCTATTGAGATGGAAACGGCGAAGATGGGCTTGACATTCAATGAAGGCAAGACTAAGTATATGCAGTTTAAATATAACTTTAAGGTTTTTATTTAGATCGCAGTCGTGAGATCAATCCTGATTTATGATATAGCCGTTTTGTGAACTACCCTGGAAATACGAACTTACAGTTGCCTGCGTTGGGCGTTGAAAACCTGGTGTTTACCAATCTTTGCTGCATTCCCGACCTATAAATCTGTTCAGAATGCAGATTGCAATTAACTCTACTCTCAAGCTCGGAGATGCTATGCAATGCAAGTACCCAAGTAGGACATACCAGTATACTCAAACCTGTGAAACATCTAGACTAGTATGGCTCATATCCTAACCTAAGCTATGAGAATAGCTGAACAGGAGATCCGATGTCTCCAAACTCACAAACTTAATCTCAGGGCAATGTGTCATTAGAAGAAACGCGCATATTCTCAGGACGATTTCTGTATCACTGGTGAGATGTAAATAATCTCTGTTCTGTGAAGACAAACTCACCAAGAAATCCCTTTGGTTCTAGGAGTAGGTAGGGCATCGCCATCCAACTCTCTACAGTGGTATCACTGTGGACTTAAAAATAGTCAAAATGCATTCCAATGAGGACTTCTCTAACCTAAACTCACCTAAGCTATGAATTTTATATCCACTGTGTGCGAAAGAATTGTTGCTATTTAAACTTGTATCGTGTTGTATCCCGCGGACAACACGAGTAATGTTGGCTTCCAAAGCGTCAATCATAGCTGACTTATTCCTAAAGACCTGAAACTTTACATAAGCCCAGAGATAGTAGAAAAACGTGAAATTAAGTGCTCACCAAAATGATTTCTCAATAAACCACACCATACCGTTTTTCCAGAGCCTATTCACTGAAAATATGACGCAAATTCAAGTCGTAAAATACGCCAAGTTGTCGAATACGCCAAGCCAAGCTGCTGGGAACGACGATGAATCGATTTGTCACGGTCTTCGTGTACATTCTCAGCTACAGCTGCTATAGTCTCTTTACAACGTGCTGGATGTGGTCTAATCGGTCGAGTGTCATCCATTAATGTAAACTGGGACTCAAATTTGCGAATGGTATTGGCAATAGTATTTTCAGTAGGTCGATTATGATAGGAACTTACGGTGCGTTCCTCGAATCGCACGAAATACATTTCTAACAGAACGCTGATTTTCGTAATACAGCTGAACAATTTAGAGACGCTGTGGTCGTGTGAGTCTTTTCGTGATGATTTGCCAAATAATACTGAACAAAAATGACAAAAAATTTTGATAGTAATCACGCTCAATCTGTCAAAAAAAAGCCTATTGAAAATTAAGCCTCACGATGAATCATCCTATAGATAGATATCCGTGAGGAGAACCTTGCACTCTACTGTGACTTTCCTCTGGAGACACTAGTTTTTTATACAATTAAAGTTGAAATACACTTCTTAAGCTCGTAATGAATGTTCTTTCACTTTTTGTATTCGATTGTCCAAAGCAGTTTGATGCAATCACCATCTATAATTCCTCTTTTATTCATGTATAAATCGGAATCTCAATTCAGTAGAATTAGAGAAGAGAAAAAATAATAATTAAGTTCCGAGCAGTAATAATGATAACCTATACCCTGGCAGTAAGGACTAAGGGAATTCCAATTGACGTGAATTCGTTCTTTTGTGTGTTCCTTAAATAAATCCTTCGTAATTCCTTCAGTGCATAAAAGCCATTAAGACGAATTAATTCCATTAAATTCATCGGAAAGGCATCAATAGCGGCTTCCAAAGAGAATGAAAGAAACTTGGGCGCATAACCTCCCCCATCATCAATCTATTCATCGATGCCCTCGTATTGATTGCAGGACTGACTCAATAAAGACGAAATGAAAGAAAGCAAAGAAAAAGAAAACAAAAAACCAAGTTGAACGAGGATCCGTGCGTTAGACAACGCCCATGACATCAACATCAGCTTTAGCATCAGCTCTAGAATCCACTCCATTATTTATTTTCCCACTGATGTTGTGTCTATCCTTCTGTCTTTCAATCTATATTTGTGTCTCCATATAACCAAAAGGAATTGAACTTTAACCATAAGCTATCGCTCAAAATCCTCCAAGGACAATGTAATTAATCAAATCATCGTCTGAAGTAGTGATTTTTCATAATTTTCCCATTCATCCATAGGATGGAAGCCAGAACCAGAACAAGACTAAGAATCCTGGTGAAGGAATCAAAGAGGAAGAATACGAGTCGTATCCTTTCAGAATCACCAATAGAAAGCGCGTCGTAGTAGATTAATGAGATGAAACACTCATACCTACCGCCTGCCCGAAGATATGATAGACGCCACTCAATTCATTGCACACCTTCTCGTAGAGTAAGGTGTAGGGATAATGAAGTAAATGCATAGAAATGGAGATTTATAAAATTATTCTCAGTTCATTCTTATATCCTTTCTCAAGGATCAGCGATAATGAAGAGGATAATATTCCGGAAATCTACGACTAAAGTGAACGTAGAAAAGAATAAAAGTCCGATTTGAAGGAATTAATGCAAAGCTTACGCCAATGGCAGAACGACTGAATGTCCTTCTTCTTTGGTGATTATGTTACTGGAGTTAGCTCAGAGGGCAAAAGCCTCTGCTCGAACTCAAGCAATTCAAGGAGTTGAAGTAAATTCTATTTTCATTGGTTAGGATAAAATCAGGTAAAGGTAGCAACGTGAAAATCCTTTATTTTTCATCATATCCTCTGACGCCAATTTAATAGACCACTGCGAATAGATGGGAGAGTTGATTAGATGGTTAGGTGGCAGAAACAATGGTTAGACGCAGCAGTACTCTCTACAGGACAAAAGAAGAAAATTTATTCAAAACGAGCAGAGTTGAATTTTTGAAGGATTTCTTCTTTTCGAAAGCGACTTTGCAACCAATTTTGTCCGTAAACGGATGCCTTTGGGTTTGGCGAGATGGAGAACGTTCCGCATCAAAAAGGGGAGACTAGGAACTGAGTGTTATTATCTTGGATACTTGATTTTAAATTACTCCAAAACCAAAAGCACTAGGATATCTTTTGTAAAATTTAAATGAACTGAATCGGGAAGAGGCTGGAGATGAAAGATTCGACGCAAGAGATGGGGTAGAGAATTATTGTTTTGTTCTGTTGAGTGGTGAGATGTCAAGTGCCTGCTCATACTTAAAGTATTCCTCCTAATAATGATGAATAATTCACTGAATGACTTTTGATAAACATTTTGTCAATGGCACATTGGGGAGGAGGGTAACACTTACTTTATTTTCGTTTCTTGGAACGAGGTCCTGTGTCTTCTTTTCTCTTGTATGGGGTTTGATTCTTGTTTAAATTTGTTTCAAAAGTGGAAGTGAGTGGAAGTTTGGCGGGCGAAGGAATTTTTAAACAAAAACTTGGTTCATAATTTATCTGGGAAATGAACACGCTGAAGTTCGTAGCGGAAAATCTGTTTTTGTTGTAAAAAGCGAGACATTTCTGAAGAACGATAGATCAGTATTCACAGATTACAGATACCAATATCTGGAAATACTACACTAAGGATAATGGCTTTGCTGATTTAAGGTAATTTACAAAAAAAAAACTCGAAGTTATTAAAATTCTGGTTTGAAACGTTTACTTCCGGTTTTCTACAAAAAATAAAAAATAAAAAATAAAAAATTAATTTCGAATTTGATTTCATAATTAATTTTTTTTATATGGTAGAAGCCCCTATGTTTCATATCTTGTTGTTAATTTGTTTAATTCGAAAAACTGCTTCCGAAAAATCAGTTCTTTATATTACGTCTATTGTTTAGAAATCCTTAAAATCTGAAAGTAGGGTGGGTTGGTGTATTCAACTCCTCTAATGGCATGGAAATGCACATACAGGGTAAAGTTCTGAACGCGTTCGACTCGAAGGGATTCCAAAAACAATCACTGTCACTGTATAGTTCAAACAAATACTATATACCGCCTTAACGCGGCACACCTAGATAACTATCTCATCAGCCGCTGAATAGTGAACTAATGTAGAGTAATTCATCGTAAGGTTTGATTTAAATCGTAAAATAAAACACATAAATTTGAAAGTGAACTTAAAATTTTTACTATTTGTTCGAGCATAGCGACTGGTATCTTGCGGATAGCACGAGTAATGTTAATGGCTTCCAAAGCGTCAATCGTAGCTGGCTTATTCCTGAAGACCTGAAATTTCACATATCCCCAGGCGGCCAATTTACCGTCGCAAAACGTGAAATTAAGTGTTCACCAAAATGATTTCTCAACAAGTCCATTGTTTCACTCGCTGTTTGGCTCGTAGCGCCGTCTCGTTGAAACCAGATTTGACCGAGACCATGTGCTTGAATTTCATGAAGCACATAGTCCGTTAACATGGCGCGATAACGGTTACCATTGACGGTAACATTCTGATTTTCATCATTTTTGAAGAAATATGGACCAATGATTCCACCAGCCCATAAACCACAACATACCGTTGTTTTTGATGGGTGTAATGGTAGCTTTTGGTACTCTTCGGGTAATTCATCAGCCCAAATATAGCAATTTTGTTTATTAACGTATCCATTGAGCCAGAAATGGGCTTCATCACTGAACAAAACTTCTCTTTTACTAATCATCAAACTGTCACTGTCAATTTATTCAGTAAACTCAACATTTTCATCAGGGTAAATTACACAAACGAGCAACGTCTGCAAATTATAAAAATTTTCTACAGATATTCGGAGTCGGTGACTGCAACTTTAAGAGCCTTAACTCCAATTTTCGGTCGTAACTCTTGCCCTAGTAGATAGGCAATAACAAGTTTAGTGCAAAAATTTGAGTCTACATATTCGTTGTGTGATGTTGCCGTGTCAGTGAGACAACGGGTTGGTAGAAGTGTCAAAAATATCGTTGCCGTTCAGACGTCCGTAGCAAACGATCCAAATCAGTCAATTCCACGGCGTTCTCAAGAATTGGGCATCGCTCAGACCACATTATGGCGTATTTTGCTTAAAGGTCTTGGCTTACACCCATACAAGAACAAGCTGACTCAAGAATTGAAGCCGATGGACCATTTGAAGCGACGTACGTTCTCCGATTGGGCTCTGGAGAAGATGCGCCAAGATGATGAATTTCATCGCAAATTCATCTTCAGTGACGAAGCTCATTTTTTATTCAATGGGTTCGTCAAAACCCACATGTGCTTTATGAATCACCACTTCATCCACAAAAAATAACTGTTTGGTGCGGTTGGCATGCCGGCGGCGTTATTGGGCCATATTTTTCCGTCGACGATAACGATCACCACGTTACTGTGAATGGTCAGCGTTATCGCGCCATGATCACCTACTATTTTTGGCCCGAATTGGAAGATATGGACTTGGACGACATGTGGTTTCAATAGAATAATGCCACAAGCCACACAGTACAAGCTACAATCGATTTATTGAAGAGTAAGTATGGTGAGCGTGTTATCTCAAGACATGGGACAGTCGATTGGCCGCCTCATTCGTGCGATTTAACGCCGATTGACTATTTTTGGTGAAGCTACGTTAAGTCATTGGTTTATGTCGACATGCCGAAGACGTTGGAAGAGCTCAGAGCCAACAGTAAACGCGAAAAAGCGGCCGTTTTCGCCGAAATGTGTGGCCGAGTCGTTGAAAATTGGGTCCAACGAATCGACCGCTGCAAACGTGCCCGCGGTGGCCATATGAACGAAGTCGAGTTCCATTCATAAATGTTTTGATTGTACCTCAAGCCAATAATAAAGTTTTTTAAATATCTCAAATGGTTTGCCTTTTATTTAAAAAAAAGTTATCAAGTCATTATTAGAAAGCCCTTTATGATACAAATTCAAGTCGCCTGGCTTCAACTCTTGCACAAGTTGAATTTTGCACACCTTTAGGCTGAGATCCTCACACAGAACGCTGATTTTCGTAATACAGCTGTACAATTTGAAGACACTGTTGTGATGTGAGTCTTTTCATAATAATTTGCCGAACGATACTAAAAAAAAATGATAAAGCAGTTTGATAGGAGTCACGCGTGATCTGTCAAAAAAGCCTATTGAAAATCAAACCTCACTATGAGCCACCCTATATATACAGCCGTGTTCTAGGCAAGAGAACACGTTCTTCTACTCCGACCGAATTTGGCAGTTGTGCGTGGTGTTAATGGTGCAATCACGTAAAAAAAACATCATTACAATGATTTAAAAATATGAATTTAGAACTCAAAAACCATAAAATATCCTCACGCAGTATCAGGTGGACATTTTTTCGATCAAGGAAGTGCGCTGGAGAGGATCAGGAAAGATGAAAAGAAATGTTGCACAAATTAGGATGCCGATTCATCGTGAGAAATCGGCTAAGATCGAAGGTCATCGATTTCAAACCAATTAGCGATCGTCTGGCTGTGATTCGCATCGAAAAGGAATTCTACAACATCAGCTTCATGTGTGCACATGCCCTTACCAATGAAGCTAAGGACCCTATCAAAGAGGATTTCTACGATCTGTGGGAGCCTACGGAGCCTGTCCGAAGTACAATATTAAAATCCTGCTCGGGGACTTCAATGCCAAAATAAATAAGAAGGACATCTCCTCGATACCACAACAGATAATGGTTTCCGACTCATTAGCCATTGCATTGACTAGCAATACGGTGCTAAATAGGACAAGAATCCACACAGCAACTTGTGTTTTAGAGCAGCAAATGTCGAGTCTGACTGCTATTTAGTTGCAGCCCGATTCAGAGCTCGACTATCCAATGACGGAAAGCTGTTCCAAACTACAACAAGGAGGTACAAAATTAGATCCCTTGGTACACCGGAGAAAGCTAGAGACTACAGAGAGGAACTGAATGAAAAACTCTGCAATATAGCATTGCCAACAACACGTGGTTACAACGTTGCACTACTATTCAGAAAGTAGACAAAACTGGGCTACCAGTCACCTTCGACAAGAAATCCATGGTATGATGACGAGTGCATGCAGATGATGAAGGCAACAGATAAAGCACATAAGAAGACGTTGCAAAGAACAACTCGGGCAACGTGAGCCAAAAGAAGGGGAGGAGAAAAAGGTAATGCGGAAAAAGAAAAAAAAGCGTTCACAGTCTCAAGGATCAAGGATATCGAGGATGAGAAACTTTAATAAAAAAATCTAAAATCCTGGCTGCAGACTACAAAGCAAGAACTCAGGCCCTTCGAAACACTGAAGATGGTCTTCTCACCGACCCGCAGGGAATTGTGGATATATTTAAGCAGCATTTGCAACAGCTGCTTGATGGGCACGACCAGGAGAGTCTGATAGGGTATGAAGAAAACTCAACTCCAGTCGATGAAATCAGTTCTCCCACCTAGTCTAGACGAAGTCAGCACAGCCATTAAAAAGGTGAAGAAGCCGCGGGCTCGGGATGATCGCCGTCTGAGCTAATCAAAGCTGTAGGCAATGTTTTGGTAAAAAGCATTTGCAAAGTATAAGTGGACGAAAGCATGCCCGACTGAACAATTAGCTCTATCTGCCCCCAACTTTGAGAAAGGCGATCCTATGTCTTGTAAGAGGCATAACCATGCTTAATGTAGCCTACAAGATCCTATTCAACGTAGTGTGTGAACGACTAAAGCCTTTCTGCACCCGCCACACTCATCGGTACCTACCATTGTGGCTTTCGGCCTGACAAATTAATGATAGACCAAATCTTCACACTATGGCAAACCGTGGAAAACACCAACGAGCTCCAAGTCGATACTCACCATCTTTTAACCGACCTTAAAGCCGCATGCGACAGCATTCATCATACTGAATATATATAATTATATATGATAACTATATGTATCACCGATTTCGGAATTAAGATTTTGTCGCGTTACTCTAGAAAACTCGCAATGCACCACGTAACTTAATCTTTTGTTCTGGAGCAGATAGTGCTGGGCTATGGAGACGATATCGACATCATCACCCGTTTCCAGCGAGCCTTACCTGCTATAGAAGAACAAGCCAAACGAGTTGGTCTTATGATGAAAGACTATGAAACAAAGTACATTCTGTTGACCAAAAACCGATCCATCTAACATCGTATAGGGCTGAACCTAACAATTGACATCTATTAGATGAGCAACTAAGTTACCTTTGATGAAAATGCAACTTTATTGTGAAAATATTTTTACAATTGCATCATTTAAAGTATTGCCCATCGCTAGATATAACTTTTTCCCATCTTTCTGGTAGAGCTCGAATATCGTCACGGGAAAAGTGTTTATCTTCTGTGGCTATCCACGAATCAAGCCATTTTTTGATGTCTTCATATAAGCGGAACTGCCGGGGTTTTAACGGGTTTCGCAATCTGAGGCCGAGCGTTGTCATGCTGTAGAGTCACTTTTTCGTGCCTCTGCTCGTATTGTGGCCGTTTTTCGCGCAGTACTCGACTCATTCGCATCAATTGAAGTCGATACTGTTCCCCAGTGATGGTTTCAATGGGTTTCAACAATTGTTGACCGGATCCTCAGCAATACCTCCAATTCAGCGTCTTCGAAGGATTTTGACCTTTCTTCACGTGGACGGTCGTCAACATCGAAATTCCGTTTTTGAAGTGACGGAACGAATCATGGCACGATGTTTCATTTAGAGCAGCATATCTCCGCAAACTTTTTGGAGCTCTCGATGCACTTCAGCCGCCGTTTTCTTCGAATGAAAGAAGAAACTCAACATTTCACGCAAATGAAGATTATTTGACACAAAATCAGAAAAAATTTTTTGTCACTAGATGGTGTTGGTGTCCATTTATCTAGAAACACTAATCTGATTATATCAAACGAACACGTGTTTAAAAGGTGACATGTCAGGCTACCTATTCTGTGAAAACATATACATATATATCAGTATACATCTGTTATACTGATTTGAATATGAGTAAAATATCTGAAGAAATACGCTACATGATGCAATTTTACTATAAAAAAGGGAAAAACGCTGCAAAAACAAGCCGAACAACTTGTGCAGCTTTCGGTGAGAATGCTGTGAGTGAACGCTGGACCCAGGAATGATTTGTTCGATTAAGTTCAGAAAATTTCGATGTAAAAGATGCACCTCGCATCTACAACGAGCAGGCTACGGGATTGGAAGGGAATTGTCTATAATGAGCTGCTGAAACGTGGCAAAACGAACAATTCGATCCTTTACTATGCACAACTCGACCGTTTAAATGAAGCTATCAAGAAAGAGCGACAAGAATTGGCCAACAGAAAAGGAGTTGTTTTCCATCATGACAATGCTAGGCCACACACATCTTTGATGTCCCAGAACAAATTGAAAGAGCTTGGTTGGGAAGTTTTGATGCATCCACTGTATAGCCTGAACTTTACACCCTCTGATTACCAGTTGTTTCGGTCTTTGCAAAACTCTCTTGATGGATTGGCCAACGGAAGAGCCCCTGAAAATCACATCGCTAAGTTTTTCGCTGATAAACCACAGAAGTTCTACACGAATGGAATTATTACGCTACATGAAAAATGGCAAAATGCCATAGATAATAATGGCCAATATATACTTAATTGAAATGTACCAAAAAACCGCGGAGACCTTTTATATGACCTACATACGAAGGCAGTCCCAGAAGTACCTGGCCTAAATAAGACATTTCGGTAGTTGTTTGAAAATATCACTGCATTGGAAAGTACGCAGTCTATAAAGCATATGTTTCAAGTTTGAAATCTCCACGTTGTTTAGTGTTTGTTTGGCAGCCATCAATAGTGAACGTTGTCAGTGAATTTGTGAAAATGAAGAAAATTGGTCATCGTTATGTGATACATTTGAAAGGGCTCAGTCCAACCAATATAAAAGCTGAACTGGATTCTATTTTGGGTGAGTCTGCTCCTTCGTTTACAATAGTAAAATTTTGGGTTGCTGAGTTTAAACGAGGCCGTACGAGCGGCTCAAACGAGCATCAAAGTGGTGGACCAAATAAGGTAACGACTCCAGAAATGGTGAAGAAAATCCACAAAGCGGTACTGGATGATCGTCGACTGAAAGTGCGCCAGTTATCAGACATTGTAGGCATTTCAAAAAGTGCGGTACATCGCATATTATTTGAAAATTTGGACATGAGAAAGCTGTGTGCAAGATGGGTGCCACGTTTGCTCGCACTCGAGAAAAAACAGTGTCGTGAAGATGTTTAAATTGAGTGCTTAGCGAAGTTTTACAGAAACAAAGCAGAATTTTCGCGCCAATGGATGAAACATGGGTTCATCACTTTACACCCGAGGTAAAAGAACAATCAAAACAATGGATTCAAAAGGCAGAACCGGCTCCAAAGGAGGCGAAGACCGTTTCATCAACAAGCAAGATCATGGCGTCGATTTTTTGGGATACGCATGGGATAATTTTCATTGACTATCTTGAAAAAGGAAAAACTATCAACTGCTAGTATTATGCGAATTTATTGCAACGTTTGAGCGAAGAAATCAAGCAAAAACGGCCGCATTTGGCTAAGAAGAAAGTGTTGTTTCATCAAGACAATGCACCAGCTCACCAATCCGTTATTGCAATGGCCAAAATTAATAAATTAAAGTTTTAATTGCTACCTCACGTACCCTATTCGCCAGATTTAGCCCCCTCGGATTATATTCTGTTCCAAACTAGAAAATTCAGTGGTCAAAGATTTTCCTACGATGAAGAAGTGATGTTGCCAGCAAGACAGTTCTTATTATAAAAAGGGTATCGAACTTTTTGAACAAAGCTGGGAAAAGTGTATAGAGCTGAGTATAGAGCTAAAAGCGATTATGTTGAAAAATAAATAAATGTTTTTCCAAAATTTTTGTGTTTTCTTTGTTGGGTCGGATACTTCTGGGACCGCCATCGTATGACGCCAAATCAAAATCACTAATGCGTCAAAACGATTTGTTTACCATATGTCTAAGCTGAGTTCATGATGTTTTTGATATGTCAAAATCGACCAGCACTAACTGCTGGAGTAGTTGTGCATCAAATATAATTTTAAGGTAGTGAAGAAGTTTATCTACCTCGGGGCAAATATAAGCTCCACCCTAGTGGAAATTGGACGAAGAATTACCTTAGGCAACTGCTGCTACTTCGGTTTGCCCAACAAATATGGTCCAAACTATCTAACCGAAAGTCCAAAATCTCGTTCTACAAAACCCTGATATTGCCAGTCTTGCTTTATGAAGATCTTGGAATCCTTCGAAAGAATAATTGTACGGGCTGTATCGGCAACATCGAGCGAATAGGCGATAATGTTCCAACTAACAGAAAAAGAAGACCGAACCTCCGGCTTAAATATAGAGAAATCTAGAACGCCAGAAGCCTTGGTCTAGTAAACTGAAAGCCACATTCCCGGGAACGGGAAGGATAAAAACCATCCAGGGGTCATTGTGGTTTTACATTCACGCCTTTTAGAAGTACAATTAGGCCGAATGTGAACCAATTTCAGAATCTTACTTTTTTTTTTCGTTGTCCGCCCACACGTGAAATTCCCTAAAGGCCAATCTGCATGCTGTAGGAGAAAATTTACTTTTTCACTCTTGTGGTAATGAGAGTACTTAAAGACCTTAATACACACAAGTCCACTGGTCCCGATGGTATACCCTGCAGGCCAAATTTTTGAGATCCTCTATCCTCTAAGGTAAGGCAAAATCTAACAACGAAAAAATACTCTTCAGTAGGACGATAATCATGTAAAACGAATGGGGAGCATATGTACGAGGTATGTTCAAAAACTAAGATGACTTTGGAAATTTCGTGGAAAGATACATTCGATTATCGATTTTTTTTTTTGCTGTTTTGGTACATATCTCCCGAACATATGTTAACAGTTTCAAATACACCACCTTGATCAAAATGTTCCCGGTGGCGCTCTCATTGTTCCGATTTGAGTTCTGTTGTTTTTTTCTTTTGTTAAGTTGGTACATCTGTTGCTGACATTCCCTCTAAATCTTAGCATTATAGCTTGACATTTGCAAAAGTTACGTAGCGAAGAGTACATCTATCTCTGTGTGTGTTGGCGATTTTTTACAATTTTAGAAATAGATTTAAATTTGCCACCACGATTTTATATTAAATTTTGCGTAAAAAACGGATTTAATGGTGCACGAACGTTGGAAATGTTGGAGAAGTGTTTCGTCAACGATTCTCTAAAGAAAACGGTCGTTTACCAGTGGCATGAGCGGTTTAAAAGTGGTCGTAAGTCAATCGAAGATACTGAACGCATTGACAAACCATCGAAATCGAAAACCGCAATTAACCATCAGAGAGATAGCGAAGGATTTGCTATCCGTCCAAGAGATTTTAGTTAATGATTTGGTTTTCCGTCATGTAGCAGCAAAGTTGGTGCCAAAAGACCTCAATTTCATGCAAAAAAGAGACCGTGTTGACGTCGCAAAAGAGATGATTTGCAAGGCTGAATCCGATTCCACATTTATCAAAAGGATCATTACTGGAGACGAGTGGACTTATGAGTACGACACGCAATCCAGACATCAGGCAAGTGAATGGCGTTCGTCAAATGAGCCAAGACAAAAAAAAAAAAAACACGTCGTTTTCAGTCAAAAAAGAAGGCAATGCTCAAGATTTTCATGGATTACAACGGTGTTGTGCATCACGAATTTTTACCAGAAGGCAATACATTAAAAAAAGAGTATTATTTGGGCGTTATGAGACGTTTGCGTGAAGCAATTCGCAGAAAGAGATCAGAATTGTGGGCACTATTTTAACGCACCGTCGCACAGTGCCATCATTATTCGTAATTTTTTGACGAAAAATGCAACAAATACCATCCAACAGACACCGAATCCGCCTGATTTGGATCCCTGTGACTTCTTTCTGTGCAATCGAGTTAAAAAACCACTACGAGGAAGGCGTTTCAGCAGCGAGAGGTATTAATGGAAAAATCACAGGATGCACTAATGGACAGACCGAAAACCGAATATAAAAAATGTTTCGAGGATGGGATCAAGCGCTGGCATAAATGTATTGCAGTCGACGGGGATAACTTTGAAGGGGGACAATATAGAATTAGTATTTATAATTTTCTGAATACATTCTACATTCTGAATATATACCACTTTTTGATCAAGGTGGTATAGCATACTGAGTTTATTTTTGACAGATAGAAAGGTTAGACGTGTTTTGGTGTGCTGCCATTTTCAATTATTACAAAAAATTGAACGAAGAATTTGTACCAAATTTGTGTAAAAAAAGGAATCAAGTGCTCTTAAACACTTGAAATGTTGACAGTGGTATACGGTGAGTCTACTCTAAGTAAAAAGAAATGATTACTAGTGGTACAAACTCTTCCAAGACGGCCGCGAAGTTACCAATGACGAACCTCGCTCTACATGCCCCAGGAAATCAACAAAAAATGATAACGTCGAAGCTGAGGAGAAAATTATTTCGGAAAATCTTCGAGGATGTTGGCATATCAGTTGACTCGTGTCATGCACTTTTTTCAGATGTTTTCGGCATGAGACGTGTTTCAGTGATATTTGTTCCGAAACTTCTTAATTTTGATCAAAAGAACTGTCGCATGAGCATCGGTCAGGAGATTTTGAATGACGTCAATAAAGATCCTGACTTGCCTAACTTGTCATATGCCGGATTTGACCCATATGACTTCTTTCTGTTCTCTAAACTGAAAAGACCTATGAAAAGACGGAGATTTGCAACGATTGCGGAAATAAAAACGGCTTCGCTGGTGGAGCCCAAGGCTGTTCCATAGTTTCTTGTTCTGTTAGAATTCACGAATCCGTTTTTTTTTTTTTTTTTCAGGAATGTAGCCTCGCGCTTGCGCTCTGCAAGGGTAGTAGACAGTTCATTATGACGATTGGAGAGTGCTTGCTCTTCGCTACCAACTGTTCTATTTCTTGTTCCTTCTTTTGACGGTAACGAGTGGTTGCATTTTTATTTTGTACCTTCTTACGATTTTTACGATTCTCTAGTCCGCGACCATAGGGACGTGTACATTTCTTAACGAGATTGCTGCTCGATTGCATTTTCTTACCACCATCACATGACGACTATGAGTCTGCGATTATGGAGGAAGCCGACGAAAACGATGATGATGAAATTGATGGAGGAAGTTATTGCCCAATTTTCATCATTTTATGGTGGGGGCGAAAATGAGGATAGGAAATATCGATATTCAGTGTTATCATCATGCTAATCGGGTAGATCTAATGCACGATTTTCAACAATTTCATCAACGATTTGACAGTTTTGGGAAATATCAGATGATTGGGCTCCATTATAGGCATTTGCTGTGTAAGTTATTGAGGTAGATTGGGATGGCAATCTGGTGCCGCAACTGTACAGGCAATATTTGGAAATACTTCAGGAATACGAGATGTGTGCCTATCATAGTGTAGCTGTTGTCGTTGATGCTGTTTTTGTTGACGCTGCTGGGCAATTTGTTTGTAATCGAAAATCTCCTTCATATCCTGGGATTCCTGTGGCGACAATTCTGGTGGTATAAGAACATGCTGATGAGATGACTGGCGTGGGTTAATTGGGTTAAAATTGCTGCATTGTTATATAAATATTTGCCGTAATTTTTTCCATGGTGATGAAAAACTGATTAGAAAACTGACGGCTCAAAGTCAATCATTAGTTGGGGTGAAAATGATTTGACTTCACCATGGTTGTAGTCATGAAATGGACTATATTTTATATCTACATTCTTATGTTCAACGAATAAAATATCATTTGCAAAGTTATCTTCAAATAGCCAAGTCTAGAAGTCGGAAGAGCTCGATGCTGAGCGGCGATGTTGGTGCCATTTTGCCTTTCCAATATAAATTCTTTGGAAGAACAAACGACTCCATTGTTAAACCTTTCAGAATCATATGTTAAATCCGATATTAAAAATGACATTAATAATTTTTTAAATAAGATATCGGAGTCGTATCCTGATGGTAAAATTTGTTTTTGAAGGCGTGACATGGATACAATTATTTTTGGTAATATTTTGAAAATGTTAGTGTGTGTAGAACGCAAAGCTCGCTTACTTGTTTTATGCAAAACAACTGGAAAGCCATCTGCACCTCAAAATAGACAAACATTGTTTCATTGGGAAACATGAATATTTGAAAGAAACAAGACACACAAATGTGTGGGTGGGTTACACGCTATCTTTTTAGAACGGAATTGCGAAACCCTTGAAAAACTAGCGATTAATTGATCGGAATCTTGTACGGGCATAACGGAATAAGGGCTATCAAAAAAGTTATGAAGCAGGTTAATTGAATGGGAATTAAAACTACTGGAACGGAAATCTCTTAAGAGTGGGGGGCTATTTTTCTATCTTCTCGAACGGTTTGAAGTCTTTTAATTTAGCGGGTCGCGTGTCCCTTTATTTTCCTTTTTACAGGAGTTTTTTTTTCTCTCCCGTTTGTCCCCTTATCCTGTCCTGCCTTCACATTATTTTCTGAATCTCGAAATACTCTTTTCCTTGCTTTTCCACCTTTTCTTTTCCACTATATAACTTTTCAATTAAATTGATTTTCTTTTAATTTTGTTGTTCATTTCTCAATTTATCGAATCGATTCTAGAGGGCTCTTTGTCTGTTGTATGTGTACTACTACTTAGTTGGAACGTATGACCATGTCTTAGAGCTCTGCTGGACCAATCTTCCATACTCCCCAGTGTGCTACTTTCACTATTCAGATATCCGAGTCTGAGAATTTCCCTTTGGCCTGAGAAAACAATTCCTTTCCAATTGGGGAAGAAAGTTTAAGTGAAAAAAAGTTTTCATTCTCGATTTGGACTACAAGGGCTGTTTAATGAGTACCCGTATTGGAAGATAGGTCGCACTATCAAGCCAAAATTAGTGTAGCATCATTTAGTATAAGCTCTTTTAAGAAAAATAGCAGTATCGCTCCGTGATCCGATCCTTGTTTTTGAGTGGCAAAACCAGCGAGAAAATCAATTCTATTCTCGATGGTGTGTATGGGACCCATTAAACTTCCCGTACAACCATTTACCATTGGTTCGCCGTGGCCGTACATTGGTTTTTTAATGAACCGCGCCCACGTTGCCCAAAAACGGTTATCACGAAGGAAACCGTTAACAAAATCCATGATCTCGTATTGGCAGACCGCCGAGTGAAAACTCACGAGTTGACTGAGTTAGCAGACAACTCCACTGAATGCGTTAGATATATTCTTCACAAGATTTTGGGCATGAAAAAGCTGTCTGCGCAATGGATTCAATGGTACACACAAAAGACCAAGGAACAATCAAAATAATGGATTTTATCCGGTGAACGTGCTTCAAAAAAGGAAAAAAAAATAATAATAGGAGTATACTACTACGTCTACTACGACTTGCTCCCCCATCCTTCATATTTCCCGGATTTAGCTCCCTGAGACTTCTTTTTGTTTCCAAACCTTAAAAGATCGATCGCCGGAAAGAAGTACTGGTCGAACGAGGAAGTCATCCCCTCCGCGGAGGAGTATTTTGCAGGCCAACAAAAGTCGTACTTTATGGAGGTGGTAAAAATTCTAATCCGGATATTCATCAAACAGCGCTCGTAAGAAAGAGGTATCAACTCAGGATTTATCGGTCTGAATTTAAAACATTTGAACAAATTTTTGGCTTTTGTGACGAGGAAGGAAGGAAGTAACCTTTTCTTCACTTGGTCTATAAAATAGCTTAACCCGGGTTGAGTTCTGTCAGATTTGAGAAGTAAGGAGGAATACCATATAGCGTCCCATTCTGTTGCAGACTATTACAGATAGTCCGACTGGTTCTCTCTTTTCCGGAGACTTTCGGGAAGCATGAAAGCAGAAGTCTGATACTGGATGAATCCACAGGTACCTTCCGCCAATACGTTCCTTCACAGCGACACAACACACGAATCACAGACCACGGTCGACTACTTCGCGCTGGACCCATGGTAAAAAAAAAAAATCCTATATTGCGATTTCTTCGTGTAGCATGCCTGATCCGCTGGCTTATTGACCGTTCATCCTACCTATTTACCATATATTGTTCTTCCAAGATACTGACAGAGTACACATTGAGTTCACATTGCTGCCCATTATCATTTCAATATGTTGGAAGAACAACTAGTTAAAGAAAAACAGATTCATGAGTAAAAGCTTGTTGTGGTAAATATTAACGCAACACGTCTTATCCAGCTGCTCCCACAACAGCTCTATAGAGTTCTATAGAGCTATATCGGCTGTCTAGGTGAATTATTCGCCAAATAACTTTAGTCCTTAGGTTGCAGTGTTTTCTTCTAATATTGTTTTGTATGCCTCCTTTTTAATTTTTCCAATCAGTTGAACCAGATCTCCCGCTCTACTTGAAGAGGCGCCCTCAAGCCATAACAAAACTGCCTCTATGTTTAAGGTTACGTTATCGTGAACCAAATACCGAACTTGGATTCATCGCTCCATAAAACTGTGTTGAGATATTCTTCCATCCAGGTTTTATAGTTTTTGGCCCATTCTGTCCTTTTCTGCTTGCCTTCTGATCGCAGCAGGAGTTTCCGAACAGCAACAAATACTCCACCATGTCTTAATATTCTTATTATCAAGGTCACCGCTTTATTTTGTACTGGGAGGCAATATTAGGACCTACCGCGCGTGTTCATAGTAGTGAGAGATTATTTTTGCTGTCTACGACTAAGCTGCCTTAATAAGTAGCTTACGCTTTTGTAGTGTTACGAATGCACTTACTAATTACGTGCGGTTTTACTTTACTGCGCTAGGTTAAATCGTCTTGTTTTTTTGTAATCGACGCACAATGTTTTTCTCGTACAGAGTTCAGATAGTTTCATGGTATTAACCCAAAATTGACACTCACTATCTCTTCACTGACTTTACATATAATGACATCTTTAGATTCGAACTATAGACCGCCCTGACTTCCCTAGATACCAAACTTGTGGGAACTCACTTCGCTCTATGAAGGTTGGAGGAAATATCACCGAACCATTCAAAGTTAATAACAGCCTTAGGCTGGATGGCATGCCATCATTTCATTTTTTTAACGCCGCACCTTAAAGAACTAAAGATTGAGCCAAGAGATGGTTTGGATGTGGGCTGTCAATTACTATCACTTCTTTTTGACAGATGTCATACAATCTTTGGAAACTTTATTCATGGAGTCATTTACAACGCAACAACGATTTTTTGTTGTTCAATCTTATTACGAAAATGGGCGATCTGTAAATGGGCGACCGTAAAATTCGTGAACTTTTTGGTCAACATAATCGCACTAATGAGTCTGGAATTCGTGCAATGGTGAAGCGTTTTGATGAAACTGGTGAGGTGTGCAGATGCATCCACCAACACATCCACCGTTTCTTCGAATGAACAACGCATAAGAACATCAGTATCCTTTCTGTTATTACCGTGCTGCCATTTCATCACACAACACAGCTTAATGTCGATAATTCACATAAAAAACTACAAAACAGCATTCATTTCCTTTTCCACCGAATTTCGCACAACTTCTTTCCCCAACACTTGGAAAATTTCACAAATACGAGGCGTGTTCAAAATGTAAGGTGACTTTTTCATCAATATTAATGTTGTCCTATTCAAAGTAATCCCCTTCAGATATAAAATACTTGTGTCAACGCTTTTTCCTTTACTCGAAATACTTCTCATAAGCACTTTTTGGTATATTGTTCAGCTCTTCATAGGTCGCGAAATTTTAAAAGTCACCTTATTTTTTGAACACACATCCTATTAGCCCATTTAGTCCATTTTATCGACTGCTTCATCTTCGTTGTCTTGAAATTTATTCTCTTCATTGTTCATAATTCGTAGAATAAGTTTGTTTTTGCAGTTTAAATCATTCCCGAAGCCTGCATTGCTCTTTACTGCAATCTGTTCCATAGTCAGATTTTTATCTCTCATACATATACGATCTAATTCGAAACATAGCAGCGATGGGGAAGAGATTCGTGTTGAGTCAAAGTTTGGCATTTCGTAGTTAACATTGACGAATTCTCGATTCTCCGAAATTACGATTCTCGCAGTATTTGCAGTGACTTTTTTAAGTCTTGTATGCACCAAACGGCACAGTACATTTTTAACTTTTTCTACGCCATGAGCGGCACTACCTATTTAAAACACAGTTAGTAATGGAGCTTTATTTTTGGTTTGGAAATACGGTATTGGAGAATTCTATCAGATGTGGTACTGCAAAATGGAAAGTATTTAATATCACCAAGAGACTAAGCAGCTAACGCACCCACTATTTCACGTGAAATAGAGAAATGTGTTTCAGTTTCTCAGATCAACCTCTCAAATGCCTCTGTAGAAAAGCGAAATTCTTCTGCAACATACACTCCAGTTCACTTGAATAAAGGCAAACCTTTAATTTTCTTTTTTTTTCCAAAAAACAAGAGATTTAAGTGCAAAAACAAGTGAAGAATGTAGATATGGAATTTTACAAGACCGAACAATCACAAAATCTCTTGACAGTGAAAGGTAATGGTTTTCTTAAAAAGAGTCTAAAACACAAGCAATAAAGTCGGTTCACATGAATAAAGGCAAAGACAGTAAATAAGGAAAATGTACACTTTTTCTTTTTATTTATAGAATTTTTTGGTATTTATTATAAACTAATTATTAAATAAAGCAGTTAGTAGTGTGTATGGCTACCTTTTTGTGAAATTACCTCATAAACGAGGTCTGGAAGTGAGTCATACAGTGATTTTATGTAATTTAGGGAAATTTCGGCCCAAGCTTATTTAATACCCCTGAGAAGTGATTCCTTATCGCTGTACTTTTCCTCCTTCGTAAACTTTACGGGTAAGCCAGCCCCAAACATTTTAAGTCTGGTGAATATGGTGGCCAATTCAGTAATTCCACGTTTTGGCTTGCAACAAATGTCTTTACTACACGAGCAGTATAGATTGGTGCGTTGTCCTGTTGCAGAATCCAAGGTAACGGTCCAAATAACTGACCAAACTTAGGAAAAGTTGATTCCAATATTCCTTTGTAAGTAATTCCCGTCATTTTTGTGCTTTGAACATTTAACTCAAATGTTCCATAATAACTGATTGCACCCCAGACCATTACTAAATCCTCTCGTCTGTGATGACGAGTTAAAAACCGTTATTCTTTCCATAAATCTTGAAAGTAGAAGTTATACCCATCCGGTCCATCTAGATTAAACTCCTTTTCATCCGTGAAAACAACTATTCGCCAGTCATTCTAAATTTGACTCTGTCCTAAAGTCCAAGCCATATAATACATGGACCGTCCATGCCATTTCTAAGAGAGGGCACCAATTGAATTAAAACCATACCATTTTCAGTTAGTACCAACCTTCAAAAGATGCGTATATAAATTTGACAGCTGTCGGACGATTAGTTCTCGAGATATAGCGTTGTGAGTGAAGCAACTTTTGTTATTGTGAAAAACGATGGATTCAAAGCAATTGCGTGTGTTGATTTATCATTGCTTTTTGATGGGAAAAAATGCAGCCGATGCAAAGAAATGGCTTGATAAGTGTTACGCGGACTCTGCACCAGCCGAACGAACCATTCGCAAGTGGATTGAAAAATTTAAAAGTGGTCATACAAGCACTGAAGATGATGCACGCAGTGGACGTCCAAAGGAAGCTGTTTCAGATGAAAACATCAAAAAAGTCCACAAAATGATTACGAATGACCGTAAAGTGAAGTTGATCGAGATAACTAAGGCTCTGAAGATATCAAAAGAGCGTGTTGGATATATCATACACGAATATTTGAACATGCGAAAGCTTTGGTCAAAGTGGGTGCCGCGTTTGCTCACAGTCAACCAAAAACAACAACGTGTTGATGATTCAGAGGAGTGTTTAAAGCTGTTCAACCGCAATAAAGCCGAATTTTTGCGTCGGTATGTGACAATGAATGAAACTTGGCTCCACAACTTCACACCAGAGTCAAGTCGCCAGTCAGCTGAATGGCGTGCAGGCAACGAACCTCGTCCAAAACGATCACAAACTCAACAGTCGACTGGCAAGGTTATGGCATTCGTATTTTGGGATACACATGGAATAATTTTCATCGACTACCCCCAAAAGGGGTAGACTATCAACAGCTACCATTACATTGCGTTGTCGGAGCGCTTGAAGGACGAAATCGCAGAAAAACGGCCGCATTTGAAGAAAAAGAAAGTGCTGTTTCATCAAGACAATGCACCGTGTTACAAGTCGATGAAAACGATGGCAAAATTGAATGAATTAGGCTACGAATTGCTTCCCCATTCGCAGACCTCAAAAGAATGCTCGCCGGAAAGAGATTTAAGACCGATGAAGAAGTAATCGCCGAAACAGATTCCTATTTTCACTCAGTGTATCGCCCTCGAAGGCAATTATATTGATAAATAAAGTTGAATTTTGCAAAAATTTTGTGTTTTACTATAAAACGGCACTGACTTTTCAGCCCATGTGTTATTCTTTTGCGAATTGCAGTCGAAGCTGCTTACGGCTTCGTATTAAGAGCAGTTTTTTTAACCAACTTTAACCGCTTCAGGTTCTTAGCACTAACAATAACACGTCTAACAGTGGATTTACTGGCATTTACGCCGGCCTCATATTTAATTTTTGATATTGAATTTTGCGTCTGTCAGCTGCTGAAATCACTGTAGAGATTCTTCCTTTATAGTTTTTTTCCATAAGAATCTGGATTCTTTAAATAATTGTCAACAGAAGTTGGGCTTCGACCAATTTTTTTTCGCGATGTAGCGGTTGGAATAACCTTCTGAGTGGTACACATCTATTTTGACTTTCTCGGATGTAGTTAAAGTGTTTGCTTTGGAAATTTTTGATAAAAACTGTTCAAAACTTGTTTACTTTAATTTAAACTTCACTCTACAATAATCTAACACGGATTTTTCTAACAAACTTTCTTTAATGTTACTAACTTCGCAACTGCCTTTATTCAACTGAACCAATTTTATTGCTTGCATTTCCGACACAGTTTGAGAACATTTATAATGTCCCGTTACTTTGTACAGTAACAACAATACTAAAACTGTTATTTTCACTCGCTGCTGATAATTTTCTATCGAATTTACAGAACAAAACGCTCTGTTTTGTGAAATAAAACAGTTGCCTTTATTGAAGTGAACCGGAGTGTATTTCGTACATCGGATGCACCAAACACTGAAACAGCAATTTGGCGTTTTCGTTATCCTGCTTCGAAAGTTGATCGTTACCAGCCACAATTATACTGCGCTTCAGTAAATCTCTAATTCTATAAATGACGCGTATCGGACTCAAATCTGTCGAGGCGTTTTTCAAATGATTTCTTTAAAAGTTTAATCGGTAAGTTCTGGAATTCCACAATTTCTCCATAAAGACCGTCTTATCCATAACGTAACGGAATCAACTGACCTACAGAGTTACGTACTGTACCATCGCAGTTAACCAAGACAGACTCCACGCTGAATGTATTCAGTTTCGGCTGTTTTGACAACAGAAACGATAAGACCTTCCCGACCACCCATAGCGTGGAAATAAAACTCGGACGGTGCTATGTAGGACGGCAAGATATGAATTTTCTACGAAACTCTTGGATTCAGGATCATAATCGTCTTTGATGAAATGTGGGAAAGTTCGACGGAATCCGTAAGGTACATGTTTATCTCCAACGTTTTGTCGCCTCACACAAGCATATACCCTGGGAGATATTAATATTAGAACCCTTAGAACCAGAAACGGCCATAGATTTTTTAACTGAACTTCCAGTCTTGTCACGAGCAGCGTTCAAGATACTATTTACTATGTTAGAATGCATGGTATCACTATTTTACCTCAAGGGATCTTTGAATCAATTCCACATTAACCAACTGGGTGTACATAACTGCAGATAAACAGCTAAGTATCGAGCTGACTGGAAAGGGATATTGGCTGAGGCTAAAGGCTAACTAGGTCTGTAAGATGTCAACCTCTACCACGAGTGTGCATTTCTTACCTTAGAATATTCTCTTCTGCAATCCATTGTATCCTCTGTCTAGCTCGGCTAATCCTGTTTGTAAGGCTTACCATTTGTGTTGCTTCTTAGGTGGATTATGTCTAATTTTTATTATCTGGGTAGCTCACCGCTTGTAATTATGAGAATTTAAGCGAGAAGTTCTCTGACCAAATCAGTTTTAAACATTATTTAGCAATTTCTTCTTAATTAAGGAACCACTCAGTCATTATTATAAGACAATGGATTTCATCATAGTCATGATAGCAAATCAAACAGTTCCTGCAAGCGATTTGCATAACTTGGGCACCTGCAATCCTCCCATCGTTTGACCAATCGACTTCCTTTCAATGCAGTCATAACAATACTATACCTTCGGGGTACGAAAGTCCAAACATATTTCATGTGTCAATTGAGAATATCTACTAAACAACATGTCTACACAGATTCAATCTACGAGTACGTATTTACCGAGTTCTATTCGAAAATCAAAGTCTACGAGTATTTCCATTAAAAGCGTCCATTGTTTCCATTTAGTTTCCATGTTTGACTTGACAGCTTCTGCAGCAATTACAACAAGCACAACGAGCCAGAAACAAGAGAACTCATTCAACATGTCTATTACACGAAGCCAACACTCTCAAATAAATAACAGTTATAGAAATCAGTTCAAGACTTAACCGAACCGCCAGGATAGAGAACCAGAACGAAAACACAAAACCATCGCCGGATGTGGGTGTGGGAACATCCACAACTTGCAATTTGAAGAGACTAGTACGAATACCCGAGTCAAAGACCATAACACTCAATTCTCTGTTTTAAGTGTCTTCTTGTTTTGTTCAAATTTTCAAACATAGGTTACCGAAACACCAAAACTACAACACAATATCTTGGCCTTGAGGGAGTTCTGGTAGAAGGCTGCTACCTACTTCTCTTTCTTCGAGAAATCCACTTATCTACCAGATACTCGTAAGCCGTAGTAAAACTGAAGAATAAAACTTCAGAGGCATGGGGAGGGCGAAATCCACTTGAAAACAACATTTAAGGACAGACTTTGACATCTGAACATGCACAAAGAATCCTTGTCGTGCTCGCCTTGGATAGGTGCCTGTTACTCCTTAGTTCTAATTTTTTTTTTTTTTTTTTTTTTTTAAGGGAGGCTCAGTATATTATAATGCAAACGGATTGGATCGATTTCTTGGAACCCATACCGCATACCTTACAAAACATGATTCCACCACGTCCCTGCGTAGGCTGGCGAGCCTTTAATTGATTTTATGGTGGCGACTTAAAAGCTTACGCTGGTTGTCATCTGCCCAGATATATTATATATGATACCATTTGGTTTCGCAGTCGTCGAAAACTTCTGAGGCGTCTTTCTCATCGTTGTTGTCATTGTCAACAGAAGCAACATTGTAACTGCCTTGGTGCTGGCAACTCGTAATCGTAGCTATAGCCATTGAAATGTTTCACTCGGTGAAGATGAACGAAATTGAGGGTTCCAGCAATTCAAAGGAACGACTCCCAGAGGGCTTGAGGCAAAACGGGAAAGCTCTCCATTTTACAGATAAATAGAAAGAATACGCACTGATGATTGAATTAATGTATCACAAGGATAAAACCCTAAGACGAAGGAATCTGACAAACTGAATATTTTCCTTCTTTTTTCATTTCAGTCATTTATATGAAAGGCGGTTGGTGAGGAGAGAGAAGGGGAGGATCAGGATCTATACCATGCTGTCAGAGGGTTCTGTACCTAATGACAGTTTAGGGAATAACCCAGTGGGAATGGCAATGGACACGAAGTAGCAATTACGTTATGAAGATGTTTGAATTTGAAACGGTTTCTCTAAATGTCACATTTGGGGGCTGGTAAGATGCCAATGGTAGTGAATGAGTGACTAAGATGGAATTAGAAGGAACGCTCAACAGTGACATGATTTCTCTGTCACTTAAAGTAATGTCACCATAAAAATTGCCTTAGCGTCTCAAGTAATTTGCAAGATTTACTTGAGGTTCAAAGCTGGTTGAAAATGATGCTAAAATGGAGCTGGCACAGATGATGGTGTGAAGATTTTGGCCGGCCAAGATGAGGTTAGTTCATTGGACTTGATTTAATAACGGTATTTTTGGGAATCGGATACTTTTCTACGCTCATTGAACTTTAAAAATTTTGCATGACCATGATGATGATGAAAGGGTTAGAGTATTTCTATCTGTAACACACCAGTGAACTTTTCCTTTTGAATTTCATTGGCAGTTGTGTTTATAGTAATTTTATTGAAGTCAATAGACTCTCATCCTTAATCAAACTTTAATGAGGTGTCTTAGAAGTTCTTTAGAAATTTTCAAATCAACCAGCCATCTTTTGACAGACAATATTCGTGCAAAGTGTTTGCTGCAGTATTTATAGAACTTATTAAGATATCAGACACACTAACATCTTAAATCGCGAATTTCCATAATTCAGATTGCGAGTTTATTTGTATATTTGCGAGCTCTGATGCAATACCTTCAATTAAAATTAATTTAACGAATCTTCCTTGACTATAAGTTGACAATCAGTCAACTCAACTACTAAAATCCTTGATCTCAACGTCGAAATATTACTTATTTCCTTCAATGGTTGGATGGGTCTGTTTCTCAATCAATAAGCTGTTCAATTACCTCGGTCTTAAAAGTCATCAGCCACAGTCCAAGCTATAACAGTTGAGGTCCTCGACAAATTTTGTGTACCACATAAGGCAAGATCTTCCTTCATTGTGTTGTCTCTTCGGGTGGAATCGAAAACAATTTGGTTGGATGGTTGGCATCCTCTCGATCAACAACCTCAACGTTCTTCAAGTGATAGTCGATATTTGTGTACGGCTCGTAAAGTTCGCTGTTATGTATGGTGTACTTCGCCAATACAAACAGGTTAAAAAGTCACTCGAAAAATTCTGCGTTCTTCACAGTATCTTCATCAAAAGAGAACGGAAATGTGATCTTATGCTGACTCGTCTTGGACCAAAAAAATGGCGTTTTTTTAAGTAACTTTTCGTTTCATTTGTGATAAGTTGTAATTATGGGAGGTAAGTGCGGAACCGACATAAAATAAAGCCCTAACTACTTGGAAATGTAATATGCAAGATGCCTATCAAGGCGGAAGATGCTTCGAGTGTGCCCATCCAAATTAGATATACAGAAGCGAAGACACATGCCACAAGAAGAAGTTTCCATCGACATTAAGGGTGATTGCATCTACACAACATTTGTCACCATGTGAACCTGCTCGGCCAGAGCAGTAATGCTCGTGAATAGAACTCTGATTTCTTATGCTGATTGCGATAGTGATAATGACACCACAGAGCAATTCCTCTGTAAGTGTCTGGCCTATGCTTTAATCAGCATCGGTGGGTGCTGCTACTTAAGCGCTTATTCATTTTTCCATGAAATACTGAAACATGTCAGTATATTCTATACATGCAGTTGAATTGATTGAATGCTTTGTCGATGAATGATTTGATGATTCTTGCGCATCCCTTCTTGCTGAAGGGGTAGCTATTTTAGTAAGCAAGTCATCAGATTACATGCATGTATAATTTCTTGATGAAAGACTATTACTTTGATGTAGAGAGCTCGTTTTTCTGGCTAGGCAGAATGTTTGAAATACTTATGTCGCTGTTGAAAAATTGTCCGATCTTATTATCTTAAATTTACTTATCTGCAGAACAAGTAGTAGTCGGCACGTAACAAGAATGTGCGATTCATTGTTTTCTCAACCAAAACGCTCCTTCATTTCATCTTCCAATCAAAATAAAAATTCAATACCCAGTTTAGCCAACAATTCATCTTTAAATCTGTACACGGCAGAAAGAATGCAGAAGTGTTATGTATACTTAAAAACAGCATGTGCCTATGGGTCATTACACGATAAATCGCCGAAGCTATATGGGGAGCTCTGAACGACATCCCTCCGATTTGGCTGAAAAGTGGTAGAAATACTCATTGGAGTGGTACGAATTTTAACGCAAAAAAAAGTTTTGCAGAATTCGATATAGTTTGCGTCTAACGGGACTTCAAAAATTGGCAAAAAATCAAAATTTATGCTTTCTTTTATACTTATTTACAATAAAGAAATCATAACTTTGGCTCTGCTCCTTGTTGAATTCAGGAGAAGGTGAACTTTCAAAGATTTAAAATAAATTTTTATTTTCAAGGACGAAGGATATTTCAGAATATCCTTTTTACATATATCCTTGAACAACACAAGAAACTGTATTTTTTATATATATATAAAGAGAGATTCGTCTTCTACTACTTCCATTTCAAGTTGGGGTCTCTATGGGTTTTTTCCTGAAGTTTTCTTGTTTCCGGCACAATTCTTAAATTAGAAAATCTCGATTCCATCGATAGTTTTTCTTCATTATACTCCCGTGTGGTCACGTAGAAGAAATCCATATTCTTTATATAGGGTTTTCCAATAGGGATTTGACAACTTTGAATTTAATTTGTGAACGCACTCTTTCACTAATCATCAAACTGTCACTGTTTATTTATTCAGTAAACTCAACATTTTCATCATGGTAAAGAACACAAATTTTCTACAGATATTCGGAGTTGGTGACTGCAACTGGGGTTGGTCGAAGTGTCGAAAATATCGCTGCCGTTCAGACGTCCGTAGCAAACGATCCAAATCAGTCAATTCCACGGCTTTCTCAAGAATTGGGCATCGCTGAGACCACATTATGGCGTATTTTGCGTAAGGATCTTAGTTTACACCCATACAAGATCAAGCTGACTCAAGAATTGAAGCCGATGGACCATTTGAAGCGACGTACGTTCTCCGATTGGGTTCTGGAGAAGATGCGCCAAGATGGTGAATCTTCAGGGATGAAGCTCATTTTTGGCTCAATAGGTTCGTCAATAAGCAAAATATGCGTTATTGGTCGGGTGAAAACCCACATGTGCTTCATGAGTCACCACTTCATCCACAAAAAATAACTGTTTGGTGCGGTTTGCATGCCGGCGGCGTTATTGGGGCATATTTTTTCGTCGACAATAACGATCGTCACGTTACTGTGAATGGTCAGCGTTATCACGCCATAATCACCGACTATATTTGGCCCGAATTGGAAGATTTGGACTTGGAAGACATGTGGTTTCAACAGGATGGTGCCACAAGCCACACAGCACACGCTACAATCGATTTATTGAAGAGGAAGTATGGTGATCGTGTTATCTCAAGACATGGGCCGGTCGACTGGCCGCCTCGTTCGTGTGAATTAACGCCGCTTGACTATTTACTGTGGGACTACGTTAAGTAATTGGTTTATGCCAACACGTCGACGATATTGGAAGAGCTCAGAGCCAACATTGAATGCGAAATAGCGTCCGTTTCAGCCGAAATGTGTGGGCGAGTCGTTGAAAATTGGGTCCAACGAATCGACCGCTGCAAACCTGCCCGCCATGGCCATATGAACAAAGTCGAGTTATACTCATAAATGTTTTGATTGTACTTCAAGCCAATAATAAAGTTTTTAAATATCTCAAATGGTTTGCCTTTTATTTAAAAAAAAAATTGTCAAGTCGTTATTAGAAAACCCTATATTTTCAGTTGCCCAGTTATATAGCTGTAAGGGAGTTGTTATGTGTTCCCTTTACGGTCTTTGTAGGCTAGCTCTGGCAGCCAGGCTTTTTATTGTACCACCAAGTCCATCGCATGCGCTTTTACCATGAGAGGTCGGAAAGAACTTCCATTCAGCATTCACTCCAAAATCCTGTTCATGAATTGTTAAATTAAAAAAAATCCTTTTGTTTTGGTACTGCGCAGTAGATCCATTGGAAAAATAAATAATTTTCTTAAAACGTTCGCATTCCTTGTGCAGGAACTCTAAGAAATGGCGCTGAAATAAGTGTAATGCGATAGTCTCATGCTTTAAGCAGTCACTGATTACATCAAAACTTTCATTTTTAATATCATCTATCTGCTTCCTGTAGTCCAGTGGTATCCCTGTACTGCATTTTGCACAACAAAACCATAATTTTCGGAAAAGTCCAATAAAACAAATGTGTCCGTTTTCGTTAAGAGAGTTTTGACTTCCTTTATGTACCTGTTTTGTTGATCAGCTATAAAAACATGAGGAATGAAAACACCAAGCCGTTTCAAAAAGCTCTGAATGAAATTCTCAGAGTTTTCAATTCTCACTTCCAATTTTGATCGGTCTGTGTGGGTCCACTCATAGTATGTAACGTCTTCTATGAAGTGATAACTAAAAGCAGTGTCAAAGATTCTACTTAATTTAGAATAGTTTGGGCAATTAAGGCACTTGACCAAGTAACAATTTATCTCAGAAGGCTTACAAAATACCAAAGCTAAGCAGGCTCTGCTGTCTTTGAGATGCTTATCTTCGTTTTCTATCAGCCTTGATATATTGCTACCTTCAAACCTGATATTTTGATGGATGGTGCAAACACACACGAATGAGTTCCTGATTCCGCAGCCAAAATGCAGTTCTTCTTTGAACTTATAATAGGTCTCCCTAAGGTTAGCCAGAACCAGGCGTTTTTGAATATGTTTTTTCCTGATTTTCTATCTAACAAAAAAGCAAAACATCTTATTTTTGAATCTGAGCAAATATATTTGTGTTACCTTTATAGAAACGTAGTCTTTTTTTCCTGGCATAAAAGGGCTGATATCGTCTTCTCAGTAAAAACTTTCTACCAATTCCTTGACATCAGCACCTAAGCCTTTCCCATAAGTTGATGGAACGCTTTGATTTTCTTGAAGTTTTCTAGATTTCTAGATCATATAGCTTCTCTATTCTGGAAACTCTTCTTTAATTTTGTCGACGCTCCATTCTCTTGTAAGTAAAGACAACAAAACAAGTTTGGTGTCTTTGCTTGTAGTTTTATGAAAATTTTCTTTTATTTTCGATACGAAATACTCTTCCTCTCTGGAATTATCTTCAACATTATCTATAGTAACAGAGATAGTGCTCTGCAATTTTCAACATAGACTTTTCCAATTTTGACTGCATACATTTTAAGTCACTAAGTCTTCTCTTGTCGAATGTATCTTCTCCAATATACAGTATGCATTCATTAATCAAATTGAATGCAATGTCTTCATCGAAACACATTTCATCAACTTCAATTTGCTCTTTAACCTTAATTTTTTCCTACACGTAGAGCAAATTACCAACTTTGTGTTCAATTTTGGTTGCATCTTAACCATCCATGGTAGTACAGTCCGCAAATCACGAGCACTGGGTTGATGAGGTGGTAAATCCAGAGGATTGTTTATATATAACGTTTAAACATAAAAGAAAGAATAAATTTAGATTTTTTGAGAATTTTGAAGTTCCGTTAGACGCAAACTATATCGAATTCTGTAAAACTTTTTTTTTTTTTTTTTTACCTTTTTTCAGCCAAATCGGAGGGATGTCGTTCAGAACGTCGGTCGATCCTTCATGGAATGACCTATATGCTAACGTGAATTTTCTATTTTTTCTATGTTTGCGCGCATAGTTTTGGATGGTGGGAGTCAACTGTCGTCCATCAAATCAACTCTTGCGCGCAATCTCAATCTAGCTGTTGTAGGAGGACATAGCCTAAGCGTAATATCCTTTGGGCGCGATAAGCCCAAACCCTCAAAATTGTGTAACAATTCCTGCAATTTGCCGTGATGTGCTATCTGTATCTAATAACAACTTACAACGGAACTGTCCCACTTTCCGATCTAAGTTAAAAAGATGCTCGTGCAAAAGGGTAATTACAAGAGGATGGGATCAGTGTGCTCATTGGTGCCGCCACATATTGGTAATTTGCAGATGTAAATCAAAATAGATTTCATTCTTCTCATACGAGTACCTACACTATCTCTTAACTTCTGTGCATGTGAAGATATTCAAAATTTTTGGAAGCTTGATGTGTTGGTGAATGTTCTTGACGCTAAAGGATAACATATCCTATAGATTAGAGACGTCACTATCTTGGATGGAACTACCAACTCCACTACATAACAATAAAACTGGCGCATTAGTTCGTAAACTATGTTTGGCTCGAAAACTCACCGAATACGACGAGTCGATGAATGGAATAAATTTGTTAGGCATTGCTGAACTTGCTATGGACACAGAATCAAAGAAAAACCGAATTTATTACCTTCCTCACCATCCAGTATACCGAAATGACAAGGAAATGTCTAAAATTCGCATTTTTTTCGACGCTTCGCCTAACTATTCGTCTCGAAGAACACTAGAAGTTAGCGAAAATTATTTGCTGATATTTTTGCAATTCTTCTTAATTTTCGAGTTGGGAAATTTGAAATTATTGCCGACATCGAAAAGGACTTTCTCCAAATTTTACTTCATCCGTCGGATAGAGATAGTTCTTGTCTAGTTTGTGGAAAAAATAATCGAAGAAAAGATCTTACCTGCTATCAGAACTTACACTGAATGACGCGGCTAACATTTGACAGCAGACCCTACATTCTTGGTGCCATGGTTCAGAAATTGATAAAGGAGGCTTTGTCGCGAACTCAAACATCGGACGAGCTGTCAGGAACGAGCATTGAAGCAATGCAAATAATATACAACCTGCTAAGGAAAAGCTTCAACATGGGCAACTTTGTCACTAGCATTGATAACAAGGAAACACTTGAAAGATATATATCAAGAAACTACCAGGATATTTAGTAGTGCCTTTATGAAATTACATAAATGAAACTCCAACAGTGCGAAGGTAAGAGAGTGCTTCGAAGCTGAAGAACTATCCTCGGATACGCAGGAGGTGCGAAATAGTTATTGGTCCTGTACTAAAAATGTTGAAAGTGGAGGCAGTTCAAGGTACAAATCGAATCATTCTAAGGGTTATGGCTAAAATATATGATCCGATTGGAGTTTTGGCTTCGTGGCTTGTGAGGTTAAAAATTCTATTACAAGATGTGTGGATCATTGGATTTGCAAGACATTTGGATTTCTTGTAAATTGGGATACCACGTTACGCATACGGAGCTGTGGCTTATGAAGGAACCATGCATATAAACGTAGAAGTATTGGTGATTCTTAATTGTGCTTATGGCAGAGTTGCCCCTTTGAATACTAACAACAAAGCTGAACTGACTATTCCAAAGTTGGAGCTTACTACTGGACTTATTGCTGCGCGCCTGTATATTTATCTTCGAACTTATCTTCCGATAATAATCAATGAATCGTTTCTTTGGACTGATTCTCAGATTGTGCTGTACTGGTATTGAAAACTCAGCTGATCTTTTAACTAGAGGCATTAGCGTCACATTGCTCGTAAATTATTCTCTTTGGCTAAACAGACCTGGTTGTCTTAAGAAAGGGCAAATACATTGGCCATCTTCGAAACTGATCAATGCTACTACGCTCTGTGTTGCGACTACACATATCGAAGAGGACGATACAGGTGATTAAGAGAGTAAAACTTTAGGATGCGACATCTCAATTATCGAGTAACTGAATGGGGCTTCTGCGAACAACAGCCTATGCCTTAAGAGCCATTAATGTGTTTAAGAAAAAATGTGATCATACCAACCATTTGTCAGCGAAAGATATAAATCGTGCCAAGAAGTATTGGATAAGTCATGTGCAAATGTTTTAAATTTCTGCTCTTCTCCACCTAACTCAAAATTGATTTCTCTTCCTCCAATTGTAAGTGCTACCGATCAACACTTGCTTTTAGGTATTATTTACTCATCCGTTTATTTTTTTCCAAAAGCGGTTTTATTTTAAAAAAGTTTGTCGTATCAATATGTTCTAAATCGAAATTATCCCTAAAGTGTTAGAACCTTTTTATTATTTCCGACCTGAAGCATGGCATCGTCTCAAAAATATTTTTCTGGCCGACAGATTTGTTTCAATGACAACGAATTGCTCCATTTTTGGTGTTGTTATGTTTGCTGGCTAAAATTTGTTGTCTTGACAAGCTTTTAAATTTGTGTGATCGACGAGAAACTGAGTTAACGCCTCCAGGTGTTTTCAACTCAATCACCGATTCTGGCAGTTCTTAGCACCCGTAATTTTAAAACTCTTTTCATCCTACGGACCCAATTGTTCTTTTCTCCAATATTGTATACGTAAATTTTCTTCAGGGTTTCCTTTTTTTATTTAGAAGTCGATCAAATAGTTCACCTTCAGGCTCAGATTCAGTGTCAGTTTCAGGGTGGAAGTATTTTGGTAGAAGCTTATGGTCAACATGCGCTAGCTGAGCGAATGTGCCAAAAGTGGTTTGCACGATTTAGAAGTGGTGATTTTGGCTTGGAAGACGATGAACGTCCTGGGCAGCCAAAAAAGTTTGAAGATGAAGAACTGGACGCATTACTCTATGAAAATTGTTGCCAAGCACAAGAAGAGCTCGCAGAATCTTTGGGTGTCACTCAAGCAGCCATTTCAAAACGTTTAAAAGCAGCTGGATATATTCAAAAGGAAGGAAATTGGGTTCCACATGAACTCAAGCCGAAAGACGTCGAAAGGCGACTTTGCATGTCCGAAATGCTGCTGGAACGCCACAAAAGGAAGTCATTTTTACATCGGATTGTTACTAGTGATGAAAAATATGGGAAACCCGGACAACCAGCCAAATCAACGGCAAAGCCGAATATCCATGGCGCGAAGGTAATGCTCTGTATTTTGTGGGATCAGATGGGTGTGCTGTATTATGAGCTGCTAAAACCGGATGAAACCATCAATGGACAACGCTACCGAACACAATTAATCCGTTTGAAGAGAGCAGTAGTTAAAAAACGCCCGGAATATGCGACCAGACACGAGGCAAAAATTTTCCATCATGACAACGCTGGGCCCCACGTTGCTATTTCGGTTAAGAACTATTCGGAAAACAGTGGATGGGAAGTCTTACTCCACCCGCCTTATAGCCCAGACCTTGCCCCTTCTGACTACCATTTGTACATCAGAGCAGTCATAGCTTCAGATGGGCAATACTTTGAATAATACTATTGTACATAGCAATTAAGTTATAGACCCAATACTTACCGTATACATACAGAAATTAGAACTTAAAATGGCAACTTATTTTTTACTTTCGTTTTTTAATGCGCGCTCGTGTTGGTATCAGCTATACAAATTAATATTATTATAATTATCAGGTAGAAAGATGGAGCAATTTTTTGTTGTCGAGCCAGATTTTTTTAATCAGATCTTTCCTCCGTAAACCCATACCGAAGAAGTAGAATGTAAAAATTTGATTTCGTCTCTTTTGAAGCAATTAATTCATCCGAGCAGCACAACAAGCCGTCAAAATCATCGAAAATACATTCTAGCGATGAAAAGATAACAAGAATCGTTAAAGAAAGAATTCACATTCTGCTACATTAGCGCAACATAAAACAATCAAAAGGAAAAGAAGACATCTTCCACCTCAATTTCTACAAATTTACTCCAAGAATGCCATATTTTCCACTTATACTAGCACACTTTCACTAAGTGTCTGTCTTTCCTAATTTAATTTTCTCACATACACATCTATCTGCAGCCCAAAACTCATTTTCAGATATAAATAATGAAATAAAAATATCTGCGCGCATCCAGTTGGAAAATGAAAATAAATTTATCTTCCTTCTCCCAGAAAGAAAGATGTCCACCCTTTTATCACTGTGTATTTGCCACGTTGGTTGCGTTCCGACATTCATTGTATATGTGAACGCCCGCGGAAACTTGTGCCTTTCAACGCGCGGTTTCTCGCTATCTTGCTTTCATACTCCCACTAATATTCGTCCTTGTACTCGTCCTCGAACTCATATTTCTGTTTCAGGGACTTATGTCCTTGTGCTTGTACTCGTCCGCCAGCTCGAGCGCATATCCTTGCCTTTGGTCCTGGACATTTGCACAAAACAAAACGTTACACAATTTTAACAGTAGTATTATCAGTGTTACTGGGGAGCATTTCATCGCCTTGTTTCCTTTGCTGATTCCTGGTCGCCGTTATCGTCGTCGTGGTCGTCTGGATACAGGAAAAACGCGCAAACAAGTGCCTTATTTGTCATATTTGTAGGTACGTAGAGCATGTCATGCAACAACTTTTGATCCTTTTCAGTATTCCTTCCCTGTTCTATCTGTACCCTATCGTTTGTATATATGTTTATACCATCATCCATCATCCCTTGGTTACGGCTTTATCGATGAAGATAAAGTTGCTGCTTCTGCTATACTAACACATATAATACCGATTCAACTCATATTGCTTCCCAAATGAACAGGTCTAAGCAGTTTGATTGTGTCGCGAAACAAGGATATGTGATCCAGGATTTTATGTTTGTGCAGAAAAATGTTCTCCAATCACTCATAAGCCAACCATACAAATATATGTGTATATCGTATATCGCTGGAAAATGTCGACCATATCCTTTTGTTACACAAAACAGGACATAAAAAACCATTCAGCTACGGTCTTGGTTTTGTACTCATATCCTGGCCTTGGAGTTGGTTCTGTCGGTCGGTCGCTCCATACTAAACAAAATACCCAGGACGATGATAATGGAAATTTAAGTTGAATGTAGTAGGGGTGTGTACTGTGTGTGTGTGTGCGTGTGTGTACTAAATAAAGGACACTCATAAAATTTAACCGTTTTGCTTGTTCTGTATAGCACGCCCACTTAATTTTCATCTAAAGAAAAAAGGGACCAACAAAAAAGAGAGAAAAAAAAACAGAACAGGAACTGATGACCGATGAAAGCGGTCCTTGGGGAGCTACACCCTACTTCTTAGACATAGGTCCTATATACGGTGACTTCTGGTTGTATGAACATCAAAATGAGGAAAAATGTTACACCTAAGGACATTGTAAACAAAGGCTTTTAATAACACACCACAAACGGAGGGGTACAACCAAAAAAAAAGGACACCTTTTCGTCCCCCAAAAAATCCAAATAAAATTCACACGCATTCAGGTATCGTCACTTGGGGAATATAGTAGATGCCCTTAGGCCTTCAATATCGAGGTAGGTCGCGGATTGGATATCCCAGAGAGAGAGAGAGAGAGAGACAGAGAGAAAAAAAAAACCAAGAGCCTCAACCTGGCACCTGGATTGAATACGAAATTGATTGCATCCGTGGAATTGACAAAGGTGATTGGGGATGAAGAGTTGTTTTAGGAACCAAAAACCCTTTTTGGAAGTGTGTTCATCACACAACAGGAACGCCATCTCATCGACCGAGAAAGGTAATTTCAAGGGTAGGTGAGCATACTAACTGATGTCCCTGTTTTATTTGTAGTACTTGTTTGTGTTACGCCGGAAATGAGGACATTAAAAAGGGATATGTGTATTCTACATTTAAATTTTAAGTCCTGAATTTGTCGGTCGAAATTGAATTGAGTTTGGAATGGTTTTATCCATCCCATATATCTGTTATGTTTGTGTTTGTATCTCGATTTTCTAATGCAGAATATGGTGACACGAAAGTATCATAGTACTCGTAAGTAACCGGTCGTAAACTGAAAACCATTTCTATTTTCTTTTTCCCTTTAGAATCGAGTGTTGCAGAGTAGGATGAACGTTTGACATTTATTTATGAATAGGTAAATACGAACTTATCTATCTGATATCTGGTCCTAAATGAAAATTTCATGTAAGCACTTATATTGAACAAAGTAAAAATGTCAATGTTCTCAACACTTGCCACTTCTGCCATACTCAAAACTGTTCGCATGTTTGATGTAAGCACATTATGGACTCATGCCACATGAAGATCGTTTCCGTTCCGATTAAATAAAGTTCCAAGAGTTGCATTCAATTGGATCTTTTGAGTTTTTATCCATATTTCTACCGTAGTGTGAAAATTTGATCGAATGTGGACTTCCCTGCCCTGAAACAACATTGAATGGACCTGGTGAGATTGTTGACGAACTTTAACTCAAAGTTGGGAGAACTTATAGTTTTCACAGTTGAAGGGGTCTCCTTTTTTTGGATCAGGGAAACAACGTTGAGATTCCATTCATCATTTAAGAAATGAGTTGATCTATGACCTCCACAAAGTCAGTTACAGCAATTTTGAATAACTCGGCCCGTCAAGTTCAGCTACTTTTCAGTTTTTCAGTTTAGATATTGGTAAATTTGGTAAACTTTGGTCAGGCGGACGGAAGTTTTGGCTGCATTCGTCTAAGTCCAATGATCTACTCTGCTGATAGCGGGATGTTGGGCTTCTTCGTCGTTTAACAGTCAACAGAAAAAGTTTTTCTATATTCTTAGCACTCTCTGTGACTCTTCTGAAAGATTTCCTTCTACATCTCGTTTCTGTACAGATCTTCTTATTTTGACAGGTTTTATTTACTTGTTAGTAAAACTTCAGTACGTTATTCCTGGAATGCAACATCGCGTGCTTCTTTTTTCTTCTTCTGGCGAAGTCAATCTTGCTCTCGTCCTTCGTTGCAGCGTCGCCTTGTAGGCTTCTTGTTTAGCCGTACGTGCTTGCCGGCATTACTTATTAAATCAAGGATTTCTTTGTGGTGGTCGGATGAAACGCACCACATGAGTTACGTTGTCTGGAAATCCGCATTCGCATCTAGATTGCAACAAGATGGTAATCCGAATCATAATTCGACGCCCAACTCATTTGTGCTTCCGAAATATAGGGTGATTCATCGTGAGGTTTGATTTATAATGAAAAATAAAACACATAAATTTGAAAGTAAACTTACAATTTTTATTATCGATTAAAACAACAATTTATGGCATCTACTCTTTGAGAACCATATAATGTAAATGTTAGCCACGACTACGTCTGAGGTGGTCTATTCGGAAGTTCCAAATTTGGCGACTCGTTCGAGCATAGCGACTGGTATCTCGCGGAGACCATGAGTAATGTTGACTTGCAAAGGTTTATTCCTGAAGACCTGATACTTAAAATATCCCAAAGGTGTGATATCGCACGATCTAAGCGGCCAATTCACCGTAGCAAAATGTGAAATTAAGTGCTCACCAAAATGATTTCTCAACAAGTCCATTGTTTCACGTGCTGTATAGCTTGTAGCGCCGTCCTGTTAAAACCAGAGCTTACCTAGACCATGTGCTTGAATCTCAGAAAGCACATAGTCCGTTAACATGGCGCGATATTGGCTACTATTGACGGTAACATTCTGATTTGCCTCATTTTTAAAGAAATATGGACCAATGATTCCACCATGCCATGGACAAATCGATTCGTCACGGTTTTCGCGTACACTCTTAGCTACAGCTGCTACAGTCTCTTCTCTAGATGTGGTCCAACCGGTCGAGTATCAAACACTCTTTTGTGATGACTTGCCAAATGATACTGAATAAAAATTACAAAGCAGTTTGATAGGAATCACGCGTGATCTGTCAAAAAAGGCCTATTGAAAATCAAACCTCACTATGATTCACCCTATACTACGTCTATCCTTATGTGAAAATTTTGATTTAGTGTTTCATGATCCTTAGACCACCATGTGGTGTATGTGTATATTGAGATGAGGAAATCATGTGCTTGCTATAGTGATATCTCATCCCGCCGCTATGTCAATAAGCCCAAGTCCGTTGTCAGAAGTGGTGTAGTGTTGGCTATCTTTACTAACTGTCCTTCCAAAATTGTCCTCTTTTCCTATCCGAACATTAAAATCACCTAATACGGTTATAAGGTCATATTTAGGTCATTGTTCATATGTCTTATAGAGGAGATCATAGAGACATTCTTTGCTTTCTTTGTCCTTGTCATGCGTAGGGGCATGTGCGCTTATTAGGCTTGTGTAACCGAATTTGGCGTTGATGCGGGTTGTCATAAGATGCTCGTTCAAGTACCAGAAGCTCAAGTTTACTTGTCTAATTCTGCCTCGTATGCTGAATTCGCATTCGAAAGATCGCTGTTTATTTTCCTTATAGCAATCACCATAATATATGTCATATGTCCTTAATACCTTTATATCTGCCCCATTCCGTCACACTTTCTAGATGGTGGTTATATCACCGTAGTAAAGTCAAGGGTCTCTGCTGTTTGCTCGGCTGCACCTAGCCTCTTAAGTGCCCAAAAAATGCAGGTGCAGTTCCGAAGGTTGTCCTTTAAACGTTTGTAAGGATCGTCAACAGTATATCTATTTCTTTCCGAGACCATTAGTTGGTTCGTTACGTCTTTTTAACCTCTTCCGTATACTCCTGCTGGGCGAAAATGAATTTGCAATTTTAACTTGCATGAGCAAGGGTCTACTAATTCAGTTGAGAGGGACCATCACTGGAAAGCACTTCGCTACGAATCTGATTGTAGCTTTTTTTTTATAATACCGCGCGCGCACCAAGGGGATATGAATACCCTTTTACTGGTTTTCTCCAGGGCGCGGGCGGGTCGTGTAGTAGTTTCAAAATCAGGTGAATTAGGTTTTGATATTTTTCCCAGAGGTGGTTGTCAAACTGGACGGGACGAGCAAGTGCATCCTCAACCAGTGGGTCTCAGTACGTGCTAGTTGTTAGTTCGTTACACTTAGCCCAGCCAGCAACCACTCCAACATCAGTGTTATGCCTTCATGTCAGAATTGACGCCGACGGGATTCTCATATAACTACATGCAAATTCAACGAAAAGACTTTTTCAGAGAATTGCCTCACACAAGATTCGAACCCGCGACCCTCTGCTTGAGGAATGTATGCATATACCACTACACCACGGCCACCCCCAAGTTATAAAAAAGACAGCTGTTTCCCAATCAATCACCACGCAGGTCTCCAGCTAGTTCATTATACTATTGTTAATAATATTGTCGTTGAATGGAGTCCTTAGTAAATCATTGGTTTCATAGGCAGTATGGAACTTCCGGGAACAACATATTATCCCAATAAATTTTCAAAGATATACATATAATCACGGTTTCTGTCTATTATTATCTGTCAGCATTGTCCGGCTCCGGCCTCATTTTTGGAAACATAAGAACCGATTTGTGTACCAGCTCTAACATCGCGTCAAAGAGTGTACCTTTGTGAATTACTTGTTTTTACCTTATTCCAGAAAAGGCAATTTCATTTGTTAACCATCAAGCCTGAAGAGAGCTTCGTCACTAAAAATAAGGGTCAATTTCAAGCTGCTCATGAGTCCAATCCAGTAACTACAAGGAGATCGCAGTTGAGCCTTTCCAGGTAGGTTCTAACGGGTTTGACAATGTGAGGTCGAGTGTTTTCATGCTGTAGAATCACTTTTTCGTGCCTCTGCTAATATTGTGGCTGTTTTTCACGCAGTGTTCGACTCAATTGAAGTCGATACCGATACAGTGATTATTTTGTTGGGTTTCAACAATTCATAATAAATAACAACGACCTGGTACCACTAAAAACATAGTATAGCCTTCTTAGTGTGAATAGTCAACCGAGCCGATGATCATAGTGCAGTCCCTATGACTTTCTTCTCCTTAAGTTGCTGTAATGAATCCTGTTTTCATTACACACCACGATGCGATGATGAAAACCCTTCCCTTTTTGCGGCTGGAGCAGTTGTTCACAGGCGAAAAAACGACGCTCAACGTCCCTTGGCTTCAAGTCATAAGGAACCCAAGTTCCTTGTTTTTGAATCATTTTCAACGAATGCAATCATTTGGAAATGACTTGGCAGGTAACTCCTAATGCTGAAGCAAGGTTTGTTTGCGTTTGGCATGGATTCTCAACATCCAATAACTCAAATTCAACGTCTTCTAAGGATCTTGGCTTTCCTTCACGCGGGCGGTCGTCAACATCGAAATCACCGTCTCAGACACAATGAAACCAATCACGGCATGTTATTTCACTTAGAGCAGTATCTTAGTAAACTTTTTGGAGCTCTCGATGTGCTTCAGCTGCCGTTTTCTTCTAATGAAAGAAGAAGATCAAATCTTCCCGCAAATAAAAATGTTAACCATATGTCTAAGCTTGGTTCATGACGTTTTGAATATGCAAAATCGACTAGCACTTACTACTGGAGCCATCTATTGAACTTAGTTGCGCACATAATAATTGTTTATCACACCAGTATATCCCCTAGACACACTAAGCCTTATTTCTACGAGTAATATTCCTATGAAGAGTCAACTTTTCAAAAACTTTTACTCAAAAGATCCAACTCAGTAAAAAGAAAATGTTTTTAAAATTTCTTTTTAAATAATTTTGACTAGTCAAGCGAATTTGCAACGTCTACGATAAATCACAAAATAAAGCGTTCACCTTTTTTACGACCTAAACTTGAACTTGTACCGAGATAAGTATTCTCATGCGAGTCCATCTATTTGAACTGCAACATTTACTAATAAAATTCACAACTCGCCATTTCAGAACTAACATCATAGTTCATCCCAATTTAACAACTCGTCGCATATACGAGTACCATGGCAACTATTCGCATTCAAGTTAATTTCGAGATCGATTTTTCCTCGCAATGCACTGGCTTTAGTGTCAGTCCTGTGGATAGATAATTTTGATGTTTGGCATTTGATTGCAGGATACTGCAAACGGATGCGGATACGACCTGGCAAAACAGGAAGTCCAGCTGTTGATGTCTACATGGACATGAACAGACCTCGGTCGACACTAATTTTCTCTCTTCCTGGCCTTTTTTAATGCGGTCGGTCGGCGACATTAACATCGGCATCAACATCGAGGCTATGTTCTATTTTCTATCATACAATTTAGAGAGAAAAATTTCTTTTTTCATCTCTATTTTCATTTTAAAATATTTTTATATTCGATTTCTGTGTAAAAATCAAACACTACACAAAATATTTTCCTAAAATAAAACTTAAACATGCGGCGCAATTTTTTCCTGCTAAAAATTGAACGTGTGAAACTTAATTTGCAAGCGACATCGGCACTCGTTTCGTAGATATAGTATATGGCTAAAACTAATGCAAATTTTTGATTGGGTTAATGTGCAAACATGGAGTTTCCGAAACGTATTCAATGTGGTAAACAATTCTTGTTTTTTTTTTTTTTGTCATCCGCCGTTCATTTGATTTTGAATCGTGCATAGCAATCGGCTGGAAAACATTTTTTAGGTAAAAAATTTTGTATGCCACAGCCGCTGTCTGATTAATGGATTTTTTATAAATAGCTCAGCGTTAGTTTGGGGTTTGAAACTTGATTCCAAATTAATTCAATGAAACTGGAAATTGGAAAAAAGTGGATTAGTCGTGCGGAATGCTTATGCTTCTTTATATTCGAGTGGCTTAAATTTTTGCTTTTTTAATTGATATAACGGATTTATAGCGAGATTTCGAAAACGGTGACATTATTATTCTCTCTTTTTAGAGTCTAACTTTTAACTTGTAAATTGTTATAAGGAAAGAGTTGTAGTGAACAAGAGCACGATATTGCTCCCAAAACGATACACATTCATTGCTATCTCCAGAAGACCGTTCGGCTGCATTTTTTTTTTAGTTTCATGGGAGCAACGTAGCGTTTGCAGAAATAGTGTCATTTAGACTTACTGAAACTTAGAAGTTTGTAAAGACCACATTTTATGCGTCTGATGATCGCGATCGCTTAATCTTCATAATCTGCCACAGCTTCGTCTTCTCTTACCTGGTCCTCTGATGTAATCAAACTCACCACCTCTGTATTTGTTTTACGCAAACTTTCATGTGCGGCCATTAAGCCGCCCTACAAAACGTTTACCTCTTCAATATCGTCGAGATGTTTTATATAAATATGTATGAACCATATACAAGAATAGGTAAATGTAGATAATTAATTTTAAGTTTTTCAACATCTTTCTACCGAAAAATAAATAGATGAATTTGTTATCTCCAAAGGATAAAGTGGTTCTCTCAAAATAAAACCACTTTTCGTTTCGTCTAGGAAAAATCTTTTCAATCAACGCTTAATGTCAAAGTGCTCTAGGAAGTATCTTCAACTAATACTACATCTCCAATCTTCAAATCTCCAATCTTCCCGTCCCAAACCGTCCAAAACCTGACTCTACACCGAAAACCGTTTCTAGCTCCCGTTCGAAATCTGACCCTAATTGGAGATTTAAAACTAACATCTTCACCACACCAACCGCTCACACTAACTCCTCTGAAACACCTAACCCCTCTGCACATGCCCCAACTATCACTTCTTTCCCAAATTATGATCTTAAAACCGGAATTAAATATCCCAATTTCATTAGTTCTCATATTATAAATTCCTCATCTGCAAATGTGTCTTAAGCCCCTTCAATTACCGTTGCTTCACCATTAACATCTCCGTCCACTCGCCCCCTTTTTGACCCGCTTCTGCCACCCGTTGTTAAAATAACTCAACAAACTTTTGACACAACAGATTCTCGTTATGCACTTTCTAGGCTTAGAGAAAAAAAGACATACGAGAATATACATCTCCTTCTAGCATATCTGCATAACAAATCAGACACATTTGTTGTGAGGGAAAAACCAAAACAAGCGTCATGGTCTCCATACAGCAGGAAGGTCTCTCTACTGACCTTACAAGTTTGAGGAACTTATATATTAAGTTCCACGAGATTTTCAATATGTCTCTCCAAAAAGTATCAGACGACCTTGCTGCTTTTGGTAACTATGTGCACTCAAAAAGGATCTCACACCTCCAACGGAGCAGAGCTAAAAACGACAAATTTTTTTCGTCCCTAACGTGTTTCGACCATCCACTACTACGCCTTCTCGAAATAACCTTCCTCTTACCTTCTACTATCAAAACGTTAGAGGACTGAGATCTAAGACCCGTGCCGTCTTGCGCCAATCTTACGCTCTCCCATTTGAGATCTACGCTCTGACCGAAAGAAGAAAGAATCAGGAATTATTCCGCCCTAGTTTCAATATTTTTCAAGACGACGATCTGATTCGTCCAAATGATGGCTCTCCCTGTCGAGGTGTCCTATTGGCCGTCCGCAATGGCCTATACTCTTCACCAATCGCTGTTTCTACTTCTTCTAAGCTTGACTACGTTTCAATAAAGATAACTCTCTCCAGCTGCACTGGACTCAATCTGATGACGAATCTTTTTTTATCGCTAACCCTACCTCGAGTAAAGAATGTCTCTTTTTGGACGAGCTCACAGCCTCTAGCTTATGCCAAGTTAGTGGCGCCCCCAACTATATGGGTAGGCAATTAGGCCTCATTTTCACCACTGATCCCATATACTCCTCTGTCTCTCTCTGTCCCCTTTCACTATCGACCATTGATAACTTTAACCCACCACTTCTTCTTTCTCTTTTCCACCAGTCTCCTATTCACTTCACACCATCTGTAACCTCCTCCTCTTACGACTTTCATAAAGTCTATTCCCGCAAAATTAACGCATATCTTAGTGAGTGTTCTTTTGATTTCGCCAATATGCCCCTAAAAAGTGCTCTCTCTATTTTCTACAGAGAATTATTCAATTCTATACCTCTCTATGTCCCCTTTTCGCGCAATAAGACTCCTTCTACGAGCCCCCCGTGGTATAATCGTAAACTTTGCTCTTTACGTAACAAGAGAAACAAATTATGGGCAGTTTTCCTACAATCCAACTCTTTTGTTGACATACTGGGAATACCTTAAGTTCGCCCAGTTTTACAACGTTCTCTATCAGCGATACGTCTTTCTACCAATTCGTTAACCACAAAAAAAAAAAAAAAATCTTTTTTCGTTTTCCTCCATCCATCATCAACATCATCAACATCATCAACCGATCCGCATACCATAGCCAACTTTCTTTCTACTTTCCTTAAGCAATCTTTTGCCGATAATTCGTTCGTACCGGATCCCTCTTATTTCAAACATCTACTTAACTTCCCCACCGGCCCCTTTGATCATACAGTAATAGAAAATAAATTACAGCAACTTAATGATGAATACTTACCCGGCCCAGATGGCCTTAGATCCATATTTCTTAAAAAGAGTTTCTCAACACTTTCCCACCCCCTTGCAAATCTCTTCCGATTATCGTTCTCTCAAGGTGAATTTAAACAAATATGGAAGTCTTTTCTCATAACACCGATACACAAAAAGGTATTAAAGAGCAAAGTCACTAATTACCGCCCTATAGCTAAACTTTCTCATATAACCAAACTTTTCGAGAGCATTTTGTATGAAGCCTTACGCTTCCAGTGCAAATCTTTTATTTCCCCTAGTCAATACGGCTTTCTGAAGGGTAGATCAACTACCACTAACCTCGTAGAATTCGTTTCCTCTGTTCTCTCAGCCTTAGAAAGTGGTAAAGAAGTTGACGTTGTAACAACTGATTTCAGTAAGGCTTTTGACAAGATATCTCATAAACTAATCCTTTTCAAATTGTCCGTCCTGGGCTTTGAACCCATTTTGCTTTAATATATATCTTCTTACCTGGATCGTCGTTTTTATAGTGTTCGTTTTAGGTCTGTCCTATCAGCCCCTTTCTTGGCCACTTCAGGTGTTCCTCAGGGTAGTCACCTAGGTCCACTTCTCTTCATCTTAACTATTAACGATCTTGAAAGGGTCATTCAACACTCAGCACTTTCTCTCTATGCTGACGATACCAAATCTAAATAGTTTTTCCACCTGATGCATCAAGAACTGCAATGTCACCAAATGTGACGTAAGTGCAACATGTCTAATCCCAGACCACGGTCAACCTATATCCCTAGTTCAGACTATCCACGACCTTGGCATATTATGCGACAGGGACCTTAATTTCCGCTCGCATATTGATGAGGTAATTACTAAAGCAAACTAATCACTTGGCTTTGTTAAAAGATGGTCCAAAGAATTCTGCAACCCGTACGTGACCAAATCACTATACATCACTTGCGTTCGCCCTCTTATCGAGTACGCTAGCCAAGTGTGGTGTCCCTTACAACGAGTTTATGTATCCCGTATTGAGAGCATTCAGCGTCGTTTTCTTCGATTTTCTCTTCGAGGTCTACCTTGGAACGATCCTCTTATCTTACCTCCCTACTGAGACCGTCTCAAACTCATTAACCTGAATACCCTTGAGGAACGAAGGGACGCAGCTGACATTCTTTTCATTCACCGACTCCTCTCAGGCTCCGTCGATTGCATGTCTCTTTGCAACTCCTTTTTCTTAAACACTAACCCTCGAAATCAACGTTGCCCCCGTCTCTTTTATCTACCTATCCACCGCACCACATATGACTTTAACGAACCAATATCCCGTATGCTGCGTAAGGTAAACTCCAACCTCTTCGTTTTCGATTTTAATCGCAGCACACTTTCCCTCAAATTCGATCTCCTTCACTATCCCTAGCTTTAAGCTCTAATGATAAGTTCCACATATCGCTAATCCGTATTATTAGTTTTAAGTCATAGTTTTCAAGCTTGTATTAAGCAAAATAAATGGGGGCATTCAAGGACGATCATTTTTGGTGTGATGCAATGATCGGAGTTGATAGAACAACTTCTTATACCATCATTTCTTGTTTCAGCTTTGAACTGCGGCCGCTCCTTCTATTGCTTGCGTAGGTCTTTGCCACTTCGATTTTTAGGTGTTGATATTTCCAATGCTCCATACTCACCGATCAAAAAATATGCCAGAGTAGGTGGTCAAGATCTAGGGTATCGTCTCCTAAATAAGTTAGCGGACTCGAGTTCACAACACCCTCAACTTCCGTTAACATCATGGGCCACGCTCAACTACGAATTTCCATGTTGCCCGACATTCAGCCAAAAATCCTAAGGATCGCTCATCGTTTCTTAAGTTTTTAATTTGATTTAGTTCGGAAGAAGCCTTCTTAAACGTAGCAGCGTTGTCTGAATACATTATACGAGGGTCTCCCCTCCTTGAAAAAAATCGTCGAATGGCAAGAAAACAACCCTCCGAGGTCAAGTTGTTGGTGAATTCAATATGTGTCGCGCGAACTGCGGCACATGTGAACAATAAAGATTTTGCTTCTTCGGCAGAATCTACTCCCATCACTTCAAATGGCCTAGATGAGAGAATTCGTTCAGTTGCTAGTCCTCGAAGAACTTTACATACAAAACAATCTTTGATGACAGTTCTTATAAGCTGACGACCCAGTACGCTAATAAGATAGAACTGCAGATGACCCTCTATGGAATGGATTTTTATGTGCCTCGCTAACTAAAATTTTTATTATATGGGGTTCTCATCTACCGCTATATACTGAAAGCGACCACCTACTCGCAAGTGTTGATCGGTAGCACCTACAATTGGAGAAAGAGAAATCACTTTTGAGTTAGGTGGAGAAGAGCAGAAATTTAAAACATTTGCACATGACTTATCCAATACTTCTTGGCACGATTTATATCTTTCGCTGACAAAATGGTTGGTATGATCACATTTCTTCTTAAAAACATCAATGGCTCTTGGGGCTTTCGCTGTTGTTCGCAGAAGCCGTATCCAGTTACTTAAGCGTTTGTTGTCGATCATTAAAATATCGCATCCTACGAACCCTATGCTCAACGTAAGGCTTTCGTCGCCTTTTGAAACCAAAGATCCAGTACAGCACAATCTGAGAATCAGTCCAAAGAAAAGATTCATTGATTATTATCGGAAGATAAGTTCGAAGATAAATATGCAGGCGCGCACCAATAAGGTTGTATATTCTTTGCATTGCTTCAATGCTCGTTTCTGACAGCTCGTCCGATGTTTGAGTTCGCGACAAAGCCTCCTTTATCAATTTCTGAACCATGGCACCAAGAATGTAGGGTCAGCTTTTGATATCAAATGTTAGCCGCGTCATTCGGTGTAAGTTCTGATAGCAGGTAAGATCTTTTCTTCGATTATTTTTCCCACAAACTAGAGAAAACGATTACCATCTCTATCCGACGGATGAAGTAAAATTTGGAGAAAGTCCTTTTCTAAAACATCGTTGAGTGACGAATGGTTAGGCGAAGAGACGAAAACAATGCGAATTTTAGTCATTTCCTTGCCATTTCGGTATACTGGATGGTGAGGAAGGTAATAAATTCGGGTTTTCCTTGATTCTGTGTCCATAGCAGGTTCAGCAATGCCTGACAAATTTATTCCATTCATCGACTCGTCGTATTCGGTGAGTTTTCGAGCCAAACATAGTTTTCGTACTAATGCGCCAGTTTTATTGTTATGTAGTGGAGTTGGTAATTCCATCCAAGATAGTGACGTCTCTAATCTATCTCCTACTCGACGAATATGTGAGGATATGTCATCCTTTTACCGTCAAGAACATTCACCAACCCATTAAGCTTCCAAAAATTTTGAATATCTTCACATGCACAGACGTTAAGAGATAATGTAGGTACTCGTGTGAGAAGAATGAAATCTATTTTGATTTACATCTGCCAGTCGCAAATTGCCAACATGTGGCGGCACCAATGAGCACACTGATCCCATCCTCTAGTAATTGCTCTTTTGCACGAGCATCTGCTTAGCTTAGATCGGAGAGTGGGACAGTTCTGTTGTTAGTTGTTATTAGATACAGATAGCACATCACTGTAAATTGCAAGAATTGTTACACAATGTTGAGGGTTTGGGCTTATAGCGCCCAATAGATATTACGCTTAGGCTATGTCCTCCCGCAAGATTGTGAGGAGATTACGCGTAAGAGTTGATTTGATGGACGGCAGTTGACTTTAACCATCCAAAACTATGCGCACAAACATAGAAAAAATAAAAAAATTCGCACTAGGATAGGTGCATGCTGTTTGTAAGTACACATTACACTTCTGCATTCTTTCTGCTTTGTACAGATTTAACTATGAAGTGTTGGCTAGACTGGGTATTGAATTTTTATTTTGATTGGAGGACGAAATGACGGAACGTTTTGATTGAGAAACAATGGATCGCACATGCTTGTTGCGTGCCGGCTTCTACATGTTCTACAGATTATCCCTTTCACGTTACACATTCGAGAAGTATGGCCTTTTTTACAGCAACGGTAGCACCTTACCATTAGAGAAGTCTTTTGTTTGGTGATTATCTCCTCAGAAAAATATTGGATCATATAAAAGGTCTCCGCAGTTTTTTTTTAAAAAAATTTTCTTGATAGGAAATGGTCGAATTGTGCACAGTAGAGGAACGAATTGACTCTTTCTAGCAGCTCATAATAGACTATTCCCGTACAATCCCATCAAATACTCAACATAACCTTATTTGCCGTCAATCCAGGCCGTGAATTCTTTTGTGGTCGGTGACCGGCCTTTGACAATGAACGCTTGCGTTGTATATTCTCGTACTTAATCCACTTTTCATCGAACATAATGAGTCGCTTCAAAAATAATGCCCTTTCGTTACGTATGTATCAGCAGCGTTTCACAGATGGTTATTAGGTCAATTAAATTTCTTTGCGTTAATTCATGTTGCACCCAAGCATAGAGCTTCTTTGAGTAGCCTGCTCGTTTTAATTGACTCCAAACTGTCATGTGGTTGATTTATAGTGCCTCCGCTATATCAAGACAGTTTCCGTGCCGGTCTTGCTATTCAGTTGTAAAATTTCATCGACTTTTTCAGTGACAGGCCGATCAGTGCGAGGTGCGTCTTTTACATCGAAATTTCCGGAACAGAATCGAACAAACCACTTCTGGGTTCAGCGTTCACTCACAGCATTTTACTATACAAACGCATCATATAGCGTATTTCTTCAGATATTTCACTCATATTCAAATCAGTATAACTTTAAACACGACCAACGAATTACCCAGCTGTCTTCACAAAAAACATAGCCTGACATGTCACCTTTCAAACACGTGTCCATTTGACATAATCAGAGTAGTCTTTCCAGTGAGAAATTGCAGCAAATGTATCAGCATGCATTTTCAATGAAGCTTTGTTGTCCTTTTTGAATGAAATGGTGCGGGCGCACCTGACGAACTATGAATAACGAACAAGCTGCACGTACAAGTAAAGAGGGTAGAATCAAACGTAGGTAAAAGCAAAAAGGTGCATTAGACATCCTGAATGACCATGTTTCACTGTACGGAGCTGGCATTGATGATTCTGTGTAAGTAAGTAAGTAGGTAAGGTGTGTCAGTCCAGTGATAACACCTATATTGGCGCTGAGATGTTTGCTATTTAAAAGAATCAGACTCTTAAAGCGATTCAGATCCAACTTTGGCCAGATCTGTTCTATTATAAGCATCCAGCTTAAATAATAATTTGCACGTAGCGATTGTTATACAGCATAGGACAGCATAGGTCCTTTTCCGATAGAATAGGTAGAGTGGTTCCAATTTTGGCGGGTTTGTCAGCCCTACAATTCCCTGGAATATCTCTGTGGCCCGACACCCAAAAAAGGTGAAGGTTGAAATGCTCTGCCATCTCCGTAAGAGATGATCGGCATTTAAGGGCGGTTTTAGAATTTAGTGAGACCGAGTCCAGGGACTTGATAGCGGCCTGACTATCAGAAAAGATGCGGATATCCTTTACAAATATCGCGTTTTCCTTCAGCCAGGACAGAGCTTCCTGAAACACGCTACAGTGATTTGGAAGAAGTGGATATACTTGTCCTCCTACCAGAAGGATTTAGAGGGGAAGCTCGCATGAAAATCTTTATCAAACCGAAGTTCAGGTATGGTGTAATCAATGTTCTCTATGTGGATTCCTAGTACATTAAGAATATTAGCGTGGCCAAATAAATTATTTGTCCATGGTGTCAAGTGAGGCAGAATGTCAGATGGCGCGTGGGGAGTGGAGCGTAGAGCTCCGCTTATGCATAGATATGCTATTCTATGGACTCTGCTTAGTTTTTTGCAGTTGACTGCAATGTCTTAGGCCGTCCACCAGACGACCACACCGTAAGTGAGTATCGGTCTTGAGGTTGAAGGCCCATTTGTTTCAAATGGCTTTCTTGCAACAGAATAAAGCTACTTTATTTTTATTGGCTCTTTCTTATATGTTAGGTGTTCAGTTTAGTTTCCTGTCAAAAATGAGATACAGGTATTTTTCTGTATCGGAAAACACTAAACTGCTATCGTTTATTGAAAGAGGGTCTGTAGTTGGAATTTTATATTTCTTGGAAAAGAGGACAGGGTCAGTTTTATGGAAGTTAACTCTCAATCCACAGCGATCCGCCCAACGGGTTAATCTGTTAAGATTTAGCTGAAGGAGTTCTTTAATGGTATTGAGAGTCTCCCGTATATAGCATCTATATACAGGCTATAGCAACGGCGTCTGCATAGGCAATCACCCTGCCACCCAGTTTGGAGTTGATTATCCTGCTATTTAGCATAAGACTGATCAACTCCCCAAGTGAGTCGTCTACCTGCAGATTTGATAGCGTAGTCGTGACTGTGGATGTGTCGACGTTGTTAAAGGTGTCCTCTATATCCAGGAAAGCAACCATTGTGTACTCCTTGTATTGTAGGGATCATTTGATGTGGCTAGTCAGCGAATACAGAGTCGTTTTCACCGATTTTCGTTTATAGTAGGCATGTTGAACCGTTGACAAAAGTGTTGGATCAATTTGAGCTCGAATATGGATATATATCAGTCGTTCTAGAGTTTTCAGAATCAAAGATAGACTTATAGGTCTGAGGTCCTTTGGGACATCATAAGAGCATTTTCCAGCCTTTAGAATGAAAACTTCATTAACTTCTTTCTATTACATTGGAATGTGGATCAAGTTAACACAACTCCTCATGATATTCTCTAGTTAGCAAGATTATATGTGTATGAGGACCTTTGTAGTTCGGCCGGAAATATACCATTTGGATCCGCAGACTTGTATGGTTTGAAGCTATGCAGCACCTAAAGCAGTTTCAATTTCAGAAAAAAAAATTAGAATTGGTGGTTCTGTGATGTTATATAAGCTGTTACCGAAGCCAGATACCAACTCTGTCAATTCCCTTCGCCCGCTTTATCGATTTCGATCGCTTAATCAACACACATGTACATATATAGGCTTACTTGATACAAACACAATATCTCATTCGAAAGAATAACGACAATCACTACCATTCATAGGAATCACTCACTTATTCAATTTGAATAACCGTCACAGTGGTTTAAGACTACCAGGCCTCCAAAATATATGTATATACACCAACTTACATAGATATCATCATATAGTAAGGAAACGCAACCACTTCACCGCACTCCTGCGAATGGCCAATTAATAAAATTTCCTGAAGGATATTTATGTCTTCAATTCAAAGCAAGGCATATCCGTACGCCTTCGCATCAATTGAAGGGAAAAACACAAAAATATATATATATATGTAAACACTCGTAAAAATAAAAACAGCAAACCAAGTTAATAAACATTGCCTTTCCTTTTGACAATACAACAGTTACAGTAAAAGTAACAGCAACAGTAATACCAACAGCCAGGACAGCTGCACAAAGGATTCAATCTGAAAATAAATAAATAATCCGCAAACTAACTTCCTTAATCAACGGAACGTAATTGAAGACATTTGTCAGTGTGAAACCATAAGCGTTGTATGACTATAAACATCAGTGCGAGTCTTTGACGGAGTTCCCACTTTTTTCATTTTTGTTTTACGTTTATTTACGAGTAAGCCGCCAACATTTTCTGATACTGAGAAAATCAAGATAATATCGTAGAATTAGCCGGTAAAGGTATCTGATCTTGGAGCATATTTTAAGCTTCATACTTTTTCATTACTGCTTTCAGAGGTTTCCTTTTCTTTCATTTGTTTCTCTAGCAAATAAATGCAATACCGTCCAAGACATCATCTTCCGAAATAAAAGCCAATCGTAGTAAATCTTTATCACATTTGAGAAAATCACAAAAGTTTCGATTAGAAGGAAAAGATTCCTATTGCTGAACTCAAAATCATCATTAGCGTTTTCAGATAAGACCCTTGAAATAAGGGGTTTGAAATAAGGGGTCTTTCAAAAGTCGCACCTAGAGGTCAGTAGTGAATAATTTCAGAACGCTACCTTTTTTTTTTATCTCATCTTTGGCATTTGTAAAGTAGATAATTTGAATCATTGATAGTTACACGCTAGAACAACGTTCAATAGTTATTCAAACTTATAATAAAAATGGTCGATCTTTAAAATATACACTTGCGGTCATAAAAACCGCACCATATCAAAATAATTGAAAAATTGTTAATAACTACGATAATAATTTTTATAATAAAATGAAATTTTTGTTAAGTACTCCGCAGTAGTTTATAAGTATTTTTATCTAATTTCCATCTGTTTATTGAATGTTTGAAAAAAGATATTAACAAAGAAAGAAAAACCAGTTAATTTTTAATACAGTCATTGGTTAACAAAATCAAACGATACATTTTTTATGAATGTGTATATAAGATGTTTAGATATGCCACTTTTACCAAAAAATTATCAATACCGAGTTGCTCCTCCTTTGGCGGTTATAACCGCTTTTATTCTAGAAGGCATCGAGTTTACTAGAAGTTCAGTAATATCCCTTGAAATTTCAGTACTTCATACATGCTCCAGACCTTCATTTAGCTTTTTTTTACTCTCTGATTTATGTTCAGCTACCTTACTTTTCATTACATGCCACAAGTCTTCGATTAGGTTTAAATCGGGCGAATTAGCTGGCCAGTCTAGTCTGGTAATTCCGAGGTCATCAAACGTTGTCTTCAGCTGAAAATTCTTGAAAGACTCAAGTTACTTGTCTGTTTATTATTTATAAAGTAGACATCTAGAAGTTGATTTATAAAACTTTACTTACGGATTTGGTGCGGTGGCAAGGTGCAGAATCATCTTGAAAAATGCACTTGTCAGTATACGAATGATGCTGTTCAATTGCTGGTACCAAAAACTCCCTTACTACTTCTCCATACTCTTGAGCGTTCATAGTTCCATTAACAAAGTGCAAAGAGCCCAAAACGTAAAAAGAAAAACATCCTCAAACCATCTGGCTTTGAGGAAACTACACTGTTTTGACTATGAACTCGTCCTTGAACCTTTCACCTGCTGACCGTCGTACGTATGGCAAATTGTCGGCACACAACAAATTAAATTTACTTTCATCGGACCATATCACTCATCGCCAATCATCCTGCATCTAATCTTCGTACTTTTTTGCCCACGTCAAGTGAGCTTTTTTTATTTATGTGGTTAGGAGAGGTTTTTTCGCTTATCGTCTTCCATATAAATCTATCTCCCGTAGCCGTCGGCGTATGGTTTCGGCGCTTAAATCAACTTGATGAAATTCACTCAGCTCTGCTCTTATACGGACAGCACTTTTAAAGCGATCTTTCATGCTAATTCGTTGTTATACATCGTCCGTCTTCTGGGTTATTTTACGTTTTCGTCCTGAGCCTCTTTTCCTTTCCAGTAGATCCAAATTTTCTTTTTTCTTCATCAGTCGTACGATAGTTGAATGACAGCATCCTATTTTAACCTCAATCTCACGATAGCCAAGCCCTTCTTCGACTAAAGTCAATATTTGAACTTTTTCGTTCCGAGTCAGTTGATGATATTTACCAGACATTTCACTTTTTTCACAATTCGAACTGATTTTTTTTTGCACTGAATACGAGGCCGAACTCCAGTGTGGGGAATACCCTTCATTAGTATGGGAAAACCCTTACGATCTAATGTAATTAGGCATTTTTTGAGAACTCATTAGGTGGTGCGGTTTTTATGACCGCAAGTGTACGTATATGGTATACCGTAAAATCCGTATTTTTTTTTTTTTTGTAAACAATCATCCAAATGAGTCAACTATTTAAAGGCTAGTGAAAAAAATTTGAAGAAACTGATTCTGCCGAGTATCGAAAAATGTCTGGTAGACCAAAAAGTGGACGCTTTATTGAGAGCATTGCTGTTGTAGCACAAAGCGTCGATATAACGATGTCTTTTCTGTTTTCTCTTTTTATAACCTTAAAATGCTTGCACATAGAGCGGGTGAAGCAAAATAAGAGAGAAAGAGAGGTACCGACGAACGTTGGTTTTGAATTTTTCAAGGATATAATGACTCGGAAATAAAGAGCTAGGCAGGGTGTTCCCTAAGTGAGTTGTACGACTTAGGACTTTGGTGTGTTTAAAAAGTAAGGTGACTTTATTTTTTTATAAAAAAAATATTTAGTAATCCCCCTCAGATATAATGCACTTGTACCAAAGTTTTTTTCCATCCACGAAGAACTTCTCATAAGCACTTTTTGGTATAGCCTTGAGCTTTTCCAGCGATGCCGTTTTTATTTTCTAAATCGTTGCAAATCTCCGTAATTTAATATGGTAGGTCTCTTCAATATTGCAAACAGGAAAAAAGTCGGATGTGGGCAAATCCGGTAAATATGATTGCTGAGGCATGAATATCGTGTTGTTTTCGGCCAAAAAATCTCTCACAAGGTGAGTGAGCAGGTGCATTATCGAGATGCAAAAGCAATGAATTGATTTTCCACAAATTTTTACGTTTTTTTCGTGTTGCTTCTCACAAACGAGGCATGATACTCCTTATTGACTGTACGAACTTGTAATAAAAGCTCCTGATGCACTACGCTACGGTAATCGAGAAAAACAGTGATCAAAACTGACATTTGATCGAACTTAGCGTGTTTTTTTTTTTTTCGTTCTTGGCTCTCCTGGGTGATTCCATTGTGACGACTGGGCTTTGGTTTCGACGTCATAACCATGATTTATCATCAGTTATGAATAGTTAGGCAAGTCAGGATCATCATCGACGTCATTTAAGATTTCCTGAGCGATGCTCATGCGACAGTTCTTTTGATCAAAACTAAAAAGTTTCGGAATAAACTTAGCTGACACACGTCTCATGCACAAGATATCCGAATAAATTGCATGACACGAGCCAACTGATATGCCCGTCGGCATATGGTAATTCGACGATTTTCCAAAACAATTTTCTTCACAGCTTTGACGTTATCATCTTTTGTGAATGTGCTGGGGCGTCCTGCGCGAAGTTATCATTGGGTTCTTCTTGGCGGAAGTTCCACTGCCACTGTCGATATTTCAAGTGTCTTAGAGCACTTGATTCCATTTTTTACACAAAATCGCCGAGCACACCAAAACACGAAACTGTGAACATATGTATGAGACATGTGTACCAACACAGCAAAAAAAAAAAAAAGAAACTGATAACTGTTTAAAGTTTAAAAGTCACCTTACTTTTTATACACACATCCGATGTTGTCCGAAGGTAGGCTTGAGGGTATACTGATGAGGATTCATAACGAAACGGGTATTACAGTTAAAATTTCACAGAAAACGCAGAACTGTCGTCAACTGGTTATCAGAACATGATGTCACGAATCCATCTTTAGTAATGAAGCTCATTTCACATTGGATGGATTCGTCAACAAACAAAAGTGTCGCATCTGGGGAGAAGAAAATCCTCAAATAATTTCAGAGAAATTATTTCATCCAAAAAAATATATTGCTTGGTGTAGTTTTTGGCTGAAATAGCTTAAAGAGCTGTTACTGGAATATGATTGAAGATCTTTTCTAGGTTCGAAGTAAGGAAAAGGAAATAGACGTGGATGATTCATATTTTCAACAGGACAGAGCCGTGAGTCACGCAACATGCGAGCATTGAGCTGTTGCGGTTTAAGTTTCTAGGTCGATTAATTTCGCGTTATGGTGACAAAACCTAGCCATCTAGATCATGCGATTTAACACCACTAGATTACTTTCTTTGGGGTTTGTTTGAAAAGTAAGGTCTATTTGGATAAGCCAGCTAAAAAATAACTTTCGGACCAAAGGTGACGAACTTTATGCGGTAAAAGGTGAACGAGTCCTTGAAAATTTTGATGTTTGTATAAAAACCTATAGACATGTTCGTGCTGGACACATTTTATAAAGCATATTATTAAGTTTTATCAATTTTGGCACTCAAAAAAGTGTTTGCACAAGTCGTACAGGAAGTAATCGACTTAACGTTATCGATATGGTGCGCTTAGGAGATTCCCAGCTAAAAGAGACTCTCTGTCACATTCTTGAGACTGATTTCCAGAGTAACCTGATATAAACACTCACAACCAGCTAGAATCTGTACATGACGGATGAGATTGGTGTCTTTAAGTCGCCTAAATATAAGTGTCTGCACTTGTCTCTTACTTTTAACTCTAAAAACTTTTAATGAAATATGTGGATTGGCAAGATAGCACAGCCTAGAAGAATCACTTATTTTGTAGATGTGCTCTTATCTGGAAAATAGAAGACTGATGGCCAGTGTTAACAGAAATTGGCCCCATGGCTGTGTATTGTCCACTCTGCTGCGGTACTTGTTGATCGACTCATTGCGGAACACTCTCAATGTTTCTGGATATGCTTAGGCATATACAGATGATATGCTGTAATGCCAGTTGGATTATTTATGAATAGCTTTTTAGTCAATGCCTTTCTACAGGCATCAGCATGCGTTATTCTAACGAAGCTACAAATCGTTTTTTTTTTTTTTTTTTTTTTTTTTTAAATGAGAAGAACTTTCACATAGACATATGACATCTCGCACAAGAAACTTTAATCTCCTGCAATCACTATGGAGCACTACACGTCAACAAAAAAGAGCTGAAATTACGAAATTTTACTTTGAAAATCAGTCGTCTGTCGTATTAACGCAACTCACTTACAGAAGAAAAAATATTGCGGCCTCTGGGTGTCAACTGCCAAAATAATTAAATGTTTAGTGAACAAATTCAACGAAATTTGTGGTAATGTCAAATCCAAAGATTTTGATGCTCTAAAATCCGATGTTCACCGTCATACATTTTAAGGAATATCTTGCACAATCTCTCATAGAAGACACAAATGGCTCAAAAACTACCATATGTTCGTTTGATAAGCCACGTCGTGTTGAATACTCCTGAAATATCCTTGTGGTTAAGCCTGATTTTTGGGACCGTACGATCATGACCAATGAAAGTCATTTTACGCTGTGTGGAAGCATTATTTTGGAAAATGGTTAGTAATGGGGCACTCAAGACCTAGAAAAATCACCAAAAGTTACGATCTAACGCGGTGTGTGCTCTTTTTCGAAGACGGTAATGGCGTGGAGTCTATGGTCAACGGAGTCTGATATAGGGCTTTGACAACTGCTTTTTTTCATTCAAACTAACTGAAAATGCTATGAAAAATTACTGGTTTCAACAGGATAGTGCAATTGGCCAAACTATTCATGCATACTGCTCAACAATCGATTTAACGAAGACGAAATGTCTATTTCGAATCGCCACCATAATCACCCGATTTTGAAAAACAAAGCTAATGGCAGCAACCCAGTATCTCTCGAACAAATTAAGACGAACATTTGCAAAGAAATCGCCGGAATTTCATAAAAAAACTTTTCAAAATTTATACAATTGGCATAAATGCTGGACATTTACCAGATGTAATTTCTACGAAGTGACTAAGTCCATTGTAAAGTTTCAATTGAAGACGTAGTTAAAGAAACAAAGGTATTGTTGGGTTTCATTTAAATTATTCAAAAAAAAAAACTTTAAGTACCGCAAAATTGTTTTGAAAACAACGAAGGCGCTCTCGGCTTTAGGGCATTGTGAGTGAATTTTCGGCAAGACATGGGGCTTGTTTACGAAGAAGTTCCTTTGGAACTACGCTCCTATGAAAAGACCAAACAAGTGCCAGACTTTTCAATGGGGATCAAATGGCCATATTACGCTGCTAAACTTTATTTATTTCCTCTACAGTTTGCATTTCATTAATAAAAGGTTAGTACCATAATAACGATTTAAAATTGTTGAAATTTATTTTCAAAATTGAAACTCGGTGCACGAAACTTGTAGATTATTTCGTGAAATTTACGTAAGCCGTCATCAGACATCTGAACTTTTTATTTATGGAATCACTGTAAAATTCAGGCTATTAGATACTTTAGCATCAAATACGGGAACAGCGTGTTCAGAAGAAAATATCGCCGTGGTGGTGGCCGTGGTGTAGTGGTATATGCATAGACTCCTCAAGCAGAGGGTCGCGGGTTCGAATCCCACGCGAGGCAATTCTTTTAAAAAGGCGAAACCTAATACGCCTGAGTTTCAATGTACTACACCCCCCGCCCGCGTCCTGGATCAAAGCCAGCAAAAAGATATTCATACACCCTTGGTGCGCGCGCGGGATTATAAAAAAAAAAAAGATCGCGAATGTGGAAGCTGGTGTCGAATCCCAGTAAATCGATTCGTGTTCATTTGTATTAATTTAGCTTTGGTGAATCTACTATCTAAAAATTTCTGCGTGAAGATCTTGGTCTCAAGGCTTATGAGAACAAGTAGAATTGCCAAATTTAAAGCTAGGACAATCCTGAAGAAGTTCACCAGATGCCACTGCATTTAATGAAAAACTATACGAAGGGGCTTATACACCGGTAGCATCATCGGCTCTTATTTCTTCAAAAATTAGACAGAGACACCAGTCAATAGATGAACAACGATAATTTCTTTCAAAATTAGCGTGACATCAATGTGGAACAACTTTGATTCCAACAGGATGGAAATCGACCCCATGCTACCAACGAATACACTGCTTTGTTGGAAGCACAAATTCTCAGTTGTCATTTCAAGAAATGAATCCGTCAATTCGCCAACAGATCGTGCGATTTGATCCCATTGAGTTATTATCTGTGGAGCTTCGTCAAATTTTTAGTTTATTCCGATAAATAAGTAATGATTGAAACTTTGCAGCAAAACATTGTTCGAGTAATACAAACACAGTTGCTCGAAAAATTGGCCTAAATTTTTAGCTCTAGATAGCGCTTTGAACATGGCAGTTGTGGTGGCACATTCCCAAAACTATTTTCAAGTATTAAAACTCATAAAACCTTTTTATCTCATGCTTCGATTTTCTGTGATAATACAAAGTTTTTTTTGCCTGCTTGGGTACTTTCCTTGACACCCCTAGTTCTACTCTCGACACACTAATGAGTCGGGCTCCTCTTGGTATTTATATTGTGGACTGCACTCTCAAGGTTATTTTCTACAAGTATATTAGAATAAATTTTCTTTCGTATAGGATGTACTGATATTTTGTTTACCTTAACCGCTACTACCTTTCAACTCTGGTTTTATGCACATGATTTCTGGTGCAATGACACCGAAGGTCCTACTACAGTGGAATACGAGATCGACTACCCCTGTTCTCAGGAATTGCTTTGCCTAGAATGTAAAGTAAGTAGAATAAGGGGTGATTCATCGTGAGGTTTGGATTTTAATAGACTCTTTTGACAGATCACGCATGACATCTATCAAACTACTTTGTCACTTTTGTTTCGTATCGTTTGGCAAGTCATCATAAATAGACCAACACCACAACAGCGTCTCCAAATTGGTCAGCTGTATTACGAAAATCAGCGTTTTGTGAGCAATGTTTTTCGTGCGATTCGAGGAACTTGCGGTGCGCATAATCGACCTACTGAAACCACTATGGATGATACTCGACCGGTTGGACCACATCTAGCCCGTAGTGAAGAGATTTTAGCAGCTGTAGCTGAGAGTGTACGCGAAGACCGTGACGAATCAATTTTCCGTTGATCTCAGCAGCTTGGCATATTTTACGTGAGGATCTCGGCCTAAAAGCGTACAAAATTGAACTTGTGCAAGAATTGAAGTCAGCCGACTTAAATTTGCGTCATATTTTCAGTGAATGAGCTCTGGAAAAATTCAATGAAAATCCGGTGTTTTATCGTGAAATAAAAATAAATTTTGTTTAGTGATGAAGGCCATTTCTGGCTCAATGGATACATTAATAAGCAAAATTGCCGTATTTGGGCTGATGAGCAACCCGAAGAGTACCAAGAGCTACCATTACACCCATTAAAAACAACGGTATGGTGTGGTTTATTGGCTGGTGGAATCATTGGTCCATATTTCTTCAAAAATGAGGCGAATCAGAATGTTACCGTCAATGGTAACCGTTATCGCGCCATGTTAGCGGACTCTGTGCTTCCTGAAATTCAAGCACATGGTGTCGGTGGGCTCTGGTTTCGACAAGGCGGCACTACGAATCATACTTCGCGTGAAACAATGGACTTGTTGAAAAATCATTTTGGTGAGCACTTAATTTTACGTTTTGCTGCGGCAAATTGGCCGCCTAGGTCGTGCGATATCACACCTTTGGACTATTTTCTCTGAGGGTATGTAAAGTTTTAGGTCTCTAGGAATAAGCCTAATACTCGTGTTATCCGCGAGATACCAGTCGCTATGCTCGAACGAGTGGCCCAAAATTGGACCTTTCGAATTGACCACCTCAGATGTATTCTGATATCATGATACATAATGTGGTATCCAAAAAGTATTTGCCATGAATCATTCTTTTACCTGATAATATAAATTTTCAAATTTTTGTACTTTATTTTACATTATTAATCAAACCTTACGATGAATCACACTTTATAAAGACGATTTTCTACGATGGCTCCAAAACCGATCTAGGCCCTGGTGTCTTTTTGGAAGGCGAACATTTAAAATTTCAGTACTCGTTAGGCTTACTGGACTCTATCATCATACCCAGGCTACAGCAAGGAGACCATGCATCTCTGAACGTAGTCGGAACGCTGACATGGGTCCCAGATCACAATGGATTTACGGGATATCAAATTACCGATGATGGAAAGACTAAGAAGAAAGCTTATCTAAACAAACCTGTGTTAGCACTTCCTGTGTAAGTGTTCAGCCTAAAATTGCTAGTGTTGTTGCTGATGTTGTAGTTGCTGGTACTGTAAGCATGTGATCACTTACTCATCATTTTACGAAAGACGAGGAGCACGAGTCAGGTATGAGCTGACACACTGCTTAGGATACGTCTATGGATTTGAAATAATACTATTTGATCAAAGTACAAGCAGTGTGTGAATACAAGAAAAGCATTCGTCATGCCATTCGTCACCAAAAGCCATCGAATTTTTAAAGGTATCACTATGGTTGGGGGGGGGGGACAGTACCGACAAGTTAACCCTCTAACTCCCCACAACACCTATAGACGACATTAGCTGAAGCCCTATGAATGGTTCAAGTATTTGATTTTCACGGAAAACGATTAGACCATGCTAAAATCCAGAGATGGCTCTGTTGTTTGTTGTACTCGGCCTTTGCGTAGCAGGCTTCGTTTGGCAGTTATTTGTTCGGAACCAGATTTTAAATATTCGATATACCACCTCGATCCCGGAATTTTTTCAGAAAATTAAAAATACAAGTTTATTCATCTAAATCTACATATATTGTCCCCTTCAAAGTCCCATCGACTGCAACACACTTATGGCAGTGCTTGATCCAATCCTCGAAACATTTTTTATATTCGGTTTTCGGTATTTCTATCAGTGCTTACTGCGATTTTTCCATTACCTCCTCGATTGAACAGAAAGAAATCACAGGGAACCAAATCAGGTGAATTCGGTGTCTGTTGGATGGTATTTGTTGCATTTTTCGTCAAAAAATTACGAATAATGATGGCACTGTGCGACGGTGCGCTAACGTGATGCAAAACTCACGAGTTTTCTCCCACAATTCTGGTCTCTTTCGAAGAATTGCTTCACGCAAACGTCTTATAGCGCCCAAATATTACTCTTTGTTTACTGTCTTTCCTTCTGACAAAAATTCATTATGAACTACACCGTTGTAATCCATGAAAACCATGAGCATTGCCTTCTTTTTTTGACTGAAAACGACGTGGTTTTTTTGGTCTGATGTGCATCTACTTAGGTCATTTTGATCATTCATTGAACCCGCCATTTTTCGCCATACAAAATCATATTGCATTATCTTTTCGATTGTTTGTTTTTTGGTATTGTTTCTCTGAAATTTGCATTTTTGTTAGCAATGTCGCAACTTAAGCTATACAAGCTGTCGAAAACTTTGGATGCCGAAATCGAGGATCTGATGAATTCAGTTCAGACCGACAATAAGACTGGCAGCGAAGGTGAAGATTTGTTTGGATTCCAATTCTATCTACTTCGGGTAATGCTGTGGCTGATTCTACTGCTATGTTCGATTCTGTTGCAGCTGGTGTTTCTACACGCTTCATGAAGAAACATCCACGTCCAACTGAACTAGAAGAAGAAGCCGATGGCCCAACTATACGGTTTTCTAATAACGACTTGACAACTTTTTTCTTTAAATAAAATACTTTATTACTGGCTTTAAGTACAATCAAAACATTTATGAATGGAACTCGACTTCGTTCATATGGCCACCGCGGGCACGTTTGTAGCGGTCGATTCGTTGAACCCATATTTCAACGACTCGGCCACACATTTCGGCGAAAACGGCCGCAATTTCGCGTTTAATGTTGGCTCTGAGCTCTTCCAACGTCGTCGGCGTGTTGGCATATACCAATGACTTAACGCTTCACAAAAAATAGTCAATCGGCGTTAAATCACACGAATGAGGCGGCCAATCGACTGGCCCATGTCTTGAGATAACACGTTCACCATACTTACTCTTCAATAAATCGATTGTAGCGTGTGCTGTGTGGCTTGTAGCTTGTACACACATATCTTCCAATTCGGGCCAAATATAATCAGTGATCATGGCGCAATAACGCTGACCATTCACAGTAACGTAATGATCGTTATCGTCGACGAAAAAATATGGCCCAATAACGCCGCCGGCATGCAAACCGCACCAAACAGTTATTTTTTGTGGATGAAGTGGTGATTCATGAAGCACATGTGGGTTTTCACCCGACCAATAACGCATATTTTGCTTATTGACGAACCCATTGAGCCAAAAATGAGCTTCGTCACTGAAAATGTTTTTGCGATAAAATTCATCATCTTGGCGCATCTTCTCCAGAACCCAATCGGAGAACGTACGTCGCTTCAAATGGTCCATCGGCTTCAATTTTTGAGTCAGCTTGATCTTGTATGGATGCAAACCAAGATCCTTATGCAAAATACGCCATAATGTGGTCTGAGCAATGCCCAATTCTTGAGAACTGGAATTGACTGATTTGGATCGTTTGCTACGGACGTCTGAATTTCAGCGATATTTTCGACACTTCGACCAACCCGTTGTCTCACTGACACGGCAACATCACACAACGGATATGTAGACTCAAAATTTTGCACTAAAGTTGTTATTGCCTGTCTACTAGGCAAGAATTACGACCGAAAATTGGAGTTAACGCTCTTAAAGTTGCAGTCACCGACTCCGAATATCTGTAGAAAATTTTCATAATTTGCAGACGTTGCTCGTTAGTATACTTTACCATGATAAAAATGTTGAGTTTACAGAGTAAATTGACAGTAACAGTTTGATGATTAGTGAAAGAGTGCGTTCACAAATTAAATTCAAATTTGTCAAGTCCCTATTGGAAAACAATATACAACTACCTGTGGTCAATTCAGTGGCACCGTAAATACTATGACGAACGATTCACAAGAATTTAAATCGGTGCTTGGGAGAAAAAAGCATTTGCAGCTACACGTGAAGGAAGTCGTTTTCCATGGTCAGAAGGAAATGCCAGTTAAAATTGCAACTTTAAAAACGTCATACGATTGGTTTAAGTATTTCGTTACCGACGAGTTTCTTAATTTGTATGCACGCCAACAAAATATTGCAACGCGGTTCATCACCGATGGTCAAGAGATGCGCAAATGCATTGGCATTATGTTTTTGATGTCTGTTTACCGCTATCCGAACATTCGTGAGTACTGGGGTCGTCATTTTCGTTGGAAGCAGTTAGATGGATAATGACACGCAGACGATTCGATGAACTGCGCAAAATGTAACATTAACAATGATAAGTAGTATAGTGCGACCCTTGGGGCAGCACTTAAATGAGCGGTTTGCATCTGTGTCGACGAACAGATGTGTGCAACAAAAATTGGAGGCAATCCAACTCGCCAGTACATGCCAGCCAAGCCGCAGAAATAGGGAAGAAAACTCTTTGCACTCTGCGATTTGACTGGCTTCTCGTATTCGTTTGAGATCTGTTCGGGCGCTGGGGATATTGCTATTCCAGTGAATGTACCAAATCTTGAAGCCTCTTCAAATGTTGTCATTTGTTTTGTCGACTAAAATTCCGAAAAATGTCAACCACATCATCTATTTCGACAACATTTACACATCTATTATCTCCAGAGTCATGGAATTCACAGTTTGGGAAGAATGCGTGCGAATCGAGTGCCAAATATAAAAATGTCGAGCGAGCAGGAACTGGAAGTTAGTTAAGCTGAACTCGGCTATTTGACGTCAGCAGCGTTTTATAGCGTGACAACAAATCTGTAGGTTTATACCGGTTTTGGCACGCAACATCGACGAACAGCCACAAAAAGCATTTCAATGGGACTGAAAGATCAAAGAATCGAAGGAAATCGACTGCTCTTTTATCAAAAAAGAATATAATCGGCACATGGATGGTGTTGATTTGATGGATGGTTTTCTTGGTCGGTACCACATTTGCATTAGGACCAGAAAGTGGCCGTATAGGATCTTTTACCTGTATATATTCTGTACCGTCGTTTGCACTTAGCAAACTGCTCCACTTCTCAAATGCCACACTTCCAGTGCTCCAAATGAGAAACGTGTGGGTCGACAATCTGTGATGCAAACAAATTTTCTGCTGTTGAAGGCGAACTTAAACGTTGAGCACTATTAGATATTTTAAAAAAGAGAAATTGATTGATTTATTACAAAAAAATTTACATTTACAAAATATATACATTTTTACATTAAATAAGAAAAAACTGTAAGGTTCTACAAGTTTTCGTTTTCGCTTGTGTTTGATTTTAATGGCAGTTCAAACTTCTTAACACGCTCCTGGGACTCAACTACATGTTTCATTTTATCCATTGCAAGCTTTTTTTCTATTCTCAGTTTGCTTATAACTATTTCCTTTTCCAATTTAAGCTTCTTCAATTCGACTAATTGTTTGCCTTTTCCTTGAAGTTCGCTTGAGCATAGTCGAAAACGTTTCATCATTTTGTGATTGAGATTCTGGCATACTATTTTAAATTCTATATTCGATTTCATACAAAGATGGATCCACATCACAATGCACATCAGTTAAATACAATTAATAACGTCTCTTGTTGCCTCAAAAACTACTCCTTTGGCCGAATATTTGTTCGAGCATATCATAAAAAGAATATACATACGAGGTGTGTTCAAAAAGTAAGATGACTTTTGAAATTTGGCAGCCAACGTACATTCGATTATTGATTTCTTTTTTCGCTATGTTGGTACACATGTTCCGAACATATTTTCACAGTTTTAAGTGCATAGCAAACTTATTTGGTTTTTGACAAATAGAAAGACGTGTTTTGGTGCGCTCTGCGATTTTTATCAAATGCGAATTTGCATCAAATTTTGTGTAAAAAATGGATAAAAAAATTATATACGAGTGGTACAACCTTTTCCAAGATGGCCAAGAAGATGCCAATGACGAACCTCGCTCTGAATGCCCCAGGTCGTCAACAAAAGATGATAACGTCGTAGCTGTGAAGAAAATTGTTTTGGAAAATCATCGAATTACTATAAGAGAAGTTGCTGAGGATGTTGGCATACTATATTGATCGGCTCATGTCATACAATTTTTTCGGATGTTTTGGGCATGAGACCTATGACGAAGTTTACTCCAAAATTTCTTAAATTTGATCAGAAGAACCGTCCATGAGCTTCGCTCTAGAATGACATCAATGATGATCCTAACTTGCTCAAAATGGTCATAACTGACGACCAATTATGGGTTCATGATTATGACGTCGAAACCAAAGCCCGATCGTCCCAATAGAAACACCCAGGAGAGCCAAGACCTTTTAAAGCACGCCAAGTTCGATCAAATATCAAAGTTTTGATCACTATTTTTTTTTTACCACAATTTTTTACGTTTAATAAGGAGTATTACCTTGAAGTTATGCGATGTTTGCAAGAAGCAATACGAAAAAAACGTCCGGAATTGTGAATAAACAATTCTTGGCTTTTACATCACGATAATGCACCTGCTCATTCATCGTTGACTGTGAGAAATTTTTTGGCCAAAAACAACACGAAAAATACACAAAAATTGGTCTCAAATGTCAGATCATATGTGGCTTAATGTGTCAGCTCTATATCGATGATATTCTTAAGAATCCATCTAATTTTAGTTATGCTTTCGAGCATGTTCCCATGTTTATTTAAGGCAATATTGTCGAAGTGGTTTGGATTATTGAATTTGCAGTGGCATGATGCTTTTATGTATACTTCTGTCTATGGTCACTTTGTGAAGAATGTTCAAATTTTAAAAAGGGAAAAAACGGCTTGAATTTCATTATCTTATGTAGTTAGACTTGTTCTAACGAGGATTTCCAGAGTCGAAAAATCATAATTAAACTATTAGCTCAAAGACTTGTACGCCACAAGCTCAAAGACTTGTACGCCACAACGGGACAAGAATCATTCGAAGAAGCCAGAGTATCGGAACGACTAAAGATGTCTTTATCCGCTTTCGGCAACTTTTTGCCTCTGCTCATTGGAAAGCTTTCGTAAAAAATAGCGATGGTAGGTATGAGGTTTCATTATCAAAATTAAAAGCAGATACGAGATAGACAAAATGCCTAACCACCATAAGGTATATGTGATTATAACGTATTGTCCGATTCCGAGAATTATTGGATTTTTGCACACTCAAAAATAAGAAGTTTTCGAGTGACTATCTGTACCAGAACGTTAAATTTTCTTTTTTTTATAAAATAAATTGGTACGTCTGCTTGATGTGTGAAAATTTTATTTTTCGTTACAAGCACCATGCTGTCGCCAGTTTAAATTCGAACCTTCTTCCTTTACCAATTTAAATGGGACATAATGCATCATTGGCATTGAAAAACATTAATAACGCATTTGAAGATGTAGCGGTAAACGAACACACTCTACAACTTTGGTTTGGAAAGTTATGTGCGGGAGATTTCAGCCTCGAAAATGAACCACTTGGGATTCCGGAAACATTAAATGACGACGATGTTTTAAGAGCGACGGTAGATGCAGACCCAACAAAATCGGTGCGGGAGATTGCACAGGCATTAGAGTATCCCCCAAATGGATACTCCAAAAGAAACTCGATAAGTGGGTACCCAATGAACTGAAGGAATCTCGAAAACTACTTGTCTGGAAATCTGGCGCATTACTTACATTAAAAAAGCAAACTGAACCGTTCTTTCACCGGAGAGTTATCTGTGATGAAAAGTGGATACTGTATGATAATCGTAAAAGATCTGGGCAGTGGTTGAATGCAGATGAAAATCTAAAACACTCTCCCAAGCCCGATCTTCACCCAAAAATGGTTATGGTGGCAATTTTGTGGACATCGAAAGGACCAATCCACTTTTTATTTCTTCAACCAGGAGAAACGATAAATTCTGTCAAATATTGTTAGGAAATCGAGATACTGAATGATATAAGTAACCTGCGTTGGTCAATAAGCACGATCCAATTCTTTTGGATGACAATGATAGACCCCATACCTCATAAGTAATGGTGCAAAATCTGTTGCAGTTGGGATCCATGCAGTTCCGCATCCATCGTACTCTCCTGATATTTCCCCAACGGATTGCCATCTTTTCGGCAATCTGGATTCATTGCACTGGCAGAAGGTCTTCCGGAACCGAGCAGAGGTCACTTCTACGAAAAAGGAATATTTGGCCTTGTATCACGTTGGAAAAATGTCATACATGCCAACGGATCCTATTTTGACTGAATAAAGCTTACGGAAAAATAATATTGGCTCTTAAATTTTTACTATAAATCGGTGGTAAAACCCAATAAATTGTTACCGCAGACCTATTTTGTTCCTTTCTGTTACAAAACTTGCAAACACAAGAGCAAGAACTCAATCAATTCCGGCAATCATGTCAATGTCATCATACCAGATTGCATAAGGAATTGCACAGACGTTTGGAAAATCGCCCCTCTTGAGAGAGGCTGCGAATTTTACATCGACTTGTACATTATTTTTACGAGTATGATGTCAAAGAGGTCACATAACAGACGTTGTCTTTATCCTTCTTCAAAAATATGCGTGAGAAAAGTTTGCAAACTTTTTGGTTCGTTGTTTAAAGAATTGGTTTTCCGCACCGGTTGTGGTACTACTACTTTACATCTCTTAACATATGAAACCCAGTAGTCCTGACGGCTTTTGGCATCAATATAACTAATTCTCAACACGTTCTCGCGTTCAAAAATATTTGTGGCAGTTTCGTCCAGAATCCTAGCAATGTTGATGCTGGGGGAATGCCTTACATCGATCAGGTGAGTAAAGTGAACAAACCATGTGTTAGCTATCAGACATTATGCCCAAAACAACAAATTTCCCACTGTATTCCATTATTAACTATTTTGATGCTCAAAATCGTCTTGAATGATTCTTCTGCAGATTCTTGGCAGTATGTTCTTTCGCTACTCTGGGTGAGTAGGCGTGACCCAGGATTATTAGTGTTAAGTAGATACACTCAGGTGCTGAAAAATCAAGCCTTTTTGCTCCAGTTTGTCACTTACAACTCAAGTTCTCTAAAATAACTTTTGTTCTCTGTAGCAATCAGCGAATTTTTATGTCACAATTTGACGTCTTCCTTTTGTCTGAACCATTCCGACACATTCTCTAAATGACGGTGTTATCAACTTCAAAGAAGCTTACGATCTCCGCTTGTTATTTAAGTGTCTGTGGCTTGCTCAAATTTCAGGTATAGATTCGAACTTTGTTATCCCTTTTCTGTTGAGCAAGGTCGTGAAAAGAGGATTCCACCTTATCTCGGCTCACTTTCACACTGCTAGAAATGCCTTGGAGGTTTTCGATGCGATATTTCAGTCCGAAGAAGTTTACTATTCAGTACGATAACCGAGTGCTAAACCTCGCTGAAATAACGAATGGTCAGTTTCTTCATAAGAGCAACCTCAATGTCAAGCCATTTCTAGTGCATCAATAGTTAATCACGTCTAGTGGTGCCTACTCTTTAGAGCACCACAGCTTAAATCCAGTCAGCACCGCAATGAGAGTCCTATTCAACAACGTTGCTCTTATACGCAAATTTTTTGTGACTTGTCTACCCCGTGTTGTTTGACCGAGTGACATGCATACTTTAAATGCTACGACGGTACTTTTTCTTGTGAAATGCGCCTTCGATTCTACCCACTAGATTTTGAAACGCAGTCTCGCAATATTTTCCTTGTAGTAGTTGTAGTTTTGTGCTTGCTCTGGAGGTACCAAGTGGAGATTCTTGCTGTCTAAATGTCTCGAGAAACATGGAACAACTTTTTCAATGCTGACATAGAGATCAGATTAGAAAATCGGACTGCTTTATATGCCCTTCAGGAGAGAATTCTTTGCAACTTCGTCGCATTTCGCATATGTTGGTATGTAATGTGGTTTGTTCCACTATACGCGTGAAATACGAGAAACCGTCTGTCAAAAACAAAAAAATATATATTTAGCCGGAGGTTGATTAAAGGACCTAATTAAAGCCTTAAAATGGCAACACTGTTGATAAAGAATGATCGCGGACCATCAGTCTATTTATAGTTGTTATGCATAAGATGACGCACTTGGACTAGTTATTGCCGTTTGTGTTCCTTGCTTGCGTCTGGCTACCCTCCAGCCTTCAAAACTGGGGCGGTTGTTCACATTTTCTTGGATTTACTTACATAATTGCCTTATTTCAGCCAACCAATTGCTCTTCTTAATCTCTTTCTACGCTTTATAGGATATTTATCAAAAATAGGCCTAGTCCTTGTTCTAGTCCTAGCATCTGCACTCTACACTCTGCACTCTACATAACAACATAGTTACAAAATTTACGCTCTCATAATATTGGTTGGGATAGACTTATAAAAAGTAAAAAAGTTGTAACACTGATTTGGATTTTTACCTATACGAGCCAGTTCACCATCTCCTCCACAATAATGTCCCTTCAATCAAATGGGATGTATGTGGATGTCTTGCTGATGTATGTATATGTATGTATGTATGTATGCATGTGTGTATAACTGTACGAATGAGTGACATGAATTTTTGATTCCCCACTGAGTAGCGTGCAACAATTGGAACAGAAATATAAAATGTAACTAAAAACGTCCTTCGGATTGTGCAAACATTTGTCAGCACCCAGTATGCAAGGACATGTCATACAAATGAGAAGGGAAGGGGCTGAACATTTTTCGCCCCATGGGTCGATGGAATGATGGGTTTATGAGAAGGACTAGCTAACGATCGCTTCATTCAGAGCATTTAACGCTTTGTTCTTCAATTCCCAAGAGCGCGTACGAGTTGGAAATAATAATTGCGAATTACCATAAAATATGCAAGAATTACGAAACAGTAAACGAGGACATAAAGGATATAGAAATGGAGCACAAATGGTTCCCATCGCTTGCCAATGGTTGTCGGTTACGGGTTGCTACTTGCGATAGTACTTGTATATGGAATTCTGAGTACGAGTACAAAGTAAAGACTACACAGAAAGACGAAGAGAATAAGAGGAAAACAAAACGAAAAAATATGGAAAATTGATTGCGCAAATATTTGAGTACTTAACGAGGAAAAATTGAAAAATCGTTTCTTCTGCACATTATGCTTACTTGTAGGTACCTGTCTATACTCGTCCTTCTACTTTGTGTATCCCTCCAATTCAGCTTGGTATGCCTCATACACTGATTTACTTGGATGCGTTATTTTTTATTTTTTTTTTTTTTTTGTTTTTTTCTTCTTCTTCTTTTCTTTGTTGAAAGCATCGTTTGAAGTCTAAACACTGGAAATGCTCATAGAAGCTGTATCTACTCGTTCACATAAATTATGAGCACACGACTTTTTGCAAATACTCCTACGTTATTGTCAAGGTGAAGCCTGGAGAGCTACCTACACCAGATATCTAGCACGCCATACAAGCCATTGTTGCGTGCAAATATTATATGAATTCTTTGCGATTTTTTTCTTCAAACTGTTTTTTGTATCCCTGAAGCACTTAGAGCACAGATCTTATTGTTAAGTAATTTATTTCTGTCCTATATAACTCCTCCTTATACAAAAGTATGTACCTTTGGTTGGCATTTACCTAACAATGTTTGTAATGACTTTAGTCATCAGATATAAAAAAAAAAAAAAAAAAAAAAAAAAATTAAATAAGTCCATAATGAGGATGCTAATGTAGATGCGTCATTGGTAAAGAAAAATGTGCTGTTAGACCAACTTGGAGCTCTTTAATTGACTCAAAGGATGACCAAGTACATGCTTGTTTATTGGTTTATGTGGTTACTTTTTAGACTGCATTAGACTTACAGCGAACGAAAAGCTGGGCTCCACATAGCTTTTGGATGGAGACTATCGACAATCATAAAGTCATGAACTCCCTTTGTGGAGTGATTTAACAAAAGGGACATATGTAAGGTACTAGCGAAGGAATAAATACTGACAAATGTAAGTCTGACCAGGATCACAAAAAGACATCTTTTTCCAAGTATATCTCTGTACAAGAAGATGGTTCAATTTGTTTTCAATCAAAATTAGTCTTTCTTGATGATTTGTGCCGCAAAGTCGAATTTAGGACTCACACATGAGTGCTCAAGGCGAACTACTTCTAAGAAGTTCCAACCTTTTACGGTTTTGATCATTTTGATCAATCTCATTTTGGGTTGACTCATTGCCGAGTGTTGTTGACGGTGGTCTATGACCAATCTTATGTGTTGCGTAATCAATTGTCTTTTGAGAAAATATCTGATTATGAACTTCTCTTCTGCACCTTTAATATCTTTCTTTCGCTGACTTCCAGGAATCTTTTCAATTTCGGGATTATGAAGCAAAACAAAAAAAAAAAGGTTCTTCCAATATGATGCAAGGCTGCTTTAATTGTTTGGTATGCTAATCAGAACTAGCTCACAACCAGGTACCATTAACGATGCTGCTAGTAAGCTGAATAACATAACACGTAGTAGTTGGTATATCTCAACGGTTTTGATGACAGACAAGGCTTCTAAACATGCAGCTGCTTCCTGTTATGGTTTCAAAGTTGCCTGACCCCGACAGCATATACTCGGTTATGCTACAAAAAGAAGTTATAGAACAGCTGCTGGTAACTCTGAAGAGAATATTCACTACTAGCCTGGCACTGGCATACATACCGGAAGCCTTTTGCTCGCCAAGAGTTGTAAGCCTACAAGTCTGACTTTCTTCATGTTGAAGAGCATGGAAAGAATGGTAGAGCTTCATGTGCCTAAAACTACTTTGCGTATGCTTCCTCTAAAATGCGACATACCTACCAAAGCGGAAATCTTGCATCATCGACATTGATAGTGATTTTCACAATGCTGTCTTTGACATATGTAGCTCGGCTAAACAACACGGTGTAGACAAATCCCTAGTGCTGTGGATAAAAGCAATGCTATGTGATGGCGGGGGTAAACAGGGATTGCTCGCAAGGCGGCGTACTGTCTCAACTGCAATGGTGAATTTTGGTCGATTCACTGCTCAAAATTTTTGCCAATCGTGATCGGCGATTGGTGCACTAGAAATAGACTTTCAGTCAATCCTCTCAAGATTTAGGTTATCCTCTTTGCAAGGAAGCTGACTGGTCTGACTCATCTAGGGCTTAAATGCACTAACATCCATTTCTCCAAAGAAGCTAAGTATTTGTTTGTCATGTTAGATAACAAACTTCTATGGACTAAATATGTCGTGTCGGTCTTCTGCCAGTGCAAAAAAGCTGCCTGCAAAACCTGGGGCCTGTCACTAAGTAGGGTCCTTCACGGCATCAGTTGTGTAGTGGAACAACTTCTCACGAAGATATAAATTTTCTGCTTTTACCAGAATTCAAAGAACTCGGCTACATGAGGGCTTTCAGTAGCACGCTTGGCACCACTCAAGATGTATTCTTTAACCTACCTCCCCTTGATATTCATATCATGCGCGGCACTCTCAAAGCCATCTTCCGTTTAAACAGAAGTGGGCTGATTACCTTGTGTAACTTGGTCTTTGAATATGCCGCTGATGTAAAGATACCAGAACTCCTGCAATGAAAAACAATACGAAATCCACTTTTCTTGTGCCCAAGACTGATCTGAGCCAGGAAAGGAATGTATTCGGGTCTTCATGGATGGCTCCAAAACTGTTTCTCGATGCGACGCTGGAGTATTCTTGGAAGAAGGCAACGTTAGATTACATTCCACTTTAGGAAAACTTGCGTCTCTCTTCCAAGAGGAGATATACGAATGGCAACACACTTCATTGTGATAGACCGGTAGAGAGGGTAAAGCATTTGCATCTAAACCTACAGTCAAGCTGCGCTTAAAGCCTTGCAACACCATCTATTCGAGAAGACAAGGTTTCTCTGAGCGCAGTCAGAAGTCTGAATTCAATAAGTCTTCTCTGGGACCCAGGACACAATGGGATCACTTGAAATAAAATCGCGAATAAACTTAGCTCAGAGGAGAATTTTTCAAGAACCGAATCCAAACTAGTCCAGCAATAATCTGTGATCAGGACACATCAGACACGACACTAATGAAGGAGAGTTTCTAAAATTACAACTGGGCAGTAAGTTCATGTTGAAAAAAAACAAACGTCGGAGGTTTTTCCAAGGATGCTTCACTTGCTTTCATAATACCTTGTATTGCAGGAAACTCCTTAGGATACAGTACCTTCCAAATCTGCATTAGTTTGGGTAAAGCAACAGAAAGATAGATTCTGAACGAAGTGTAAAGACTGGAGTGAACATTCATATATAGTTCTCGTACTACTGAAGCAGTACGTATATAAAAAATCGCAGCCATGAAGATGTTATTGGAGTTTACTCGATTATGCCCAAAGTTCTTTGGAATATCAGAGATGAAATGAGGAGTGAAGCATTTCAGTAGTACAGCCTTCCAGCTCTGATAGGCCCAATATCTGACCTTTAAGAAGGACTACCTAACGAAGATCAATTATAAGAAAAATTGGAGCAACGAATACAACGTCTACATATAAGGTCACTCAGGATAAATTTGACTACAAATGATTCAGGAACTGGACTGAAATTTCTCAGTCGCTCGAAGAACAATAAGTAAGAGCTTCAGTAGTAAAACGCATTCACAGCAAAAGCGTAATGTGCCGTTACGACGTCAGAAGCCGCATGCAGGCTTTCGTACTGGGAGACAACCAGGAAAGCCGATGTCGGGAAGAGTTTGTTTGATCTGCCAGCAACCTGAAGAACCATGCCATCTGTAGTTGTGCAGTATGAGACCTAGCCAAGGGTGTCGAAAATCCGTCTGGCAAATTTATTAGCGATTTCATTACCCATGATCTCATTCCGGACACAGTCAATACTCAGTGAATTCAACCACCCGATTGCGTTCATTAAAGTCTTGCATGCTCGAACTACCTTGGATGTTTTGCAAGGGTTACTATAGAAGCAAATGCTTCGCGCCCTTTACAGATACTTTACAATATAATTCGGTGCCATAACGATTATGTTTATCTCCAATTTGAAAACAGACCCAAGTATTAATAACGAGGATTGAGATCTAAAGTTGCCTTCCTCCAGGAAAATACCAGCGCCGAGTAGAAAAAAAAGTGTGTAGACCCGATTACATTCCTTTGATTCCTTTGTTGGCACAAATTCTGGCCGAAGCCATTCCTGTGTACATAATTCCAGAGTCAAACTACAGTCGGCGCCCAAAGTTATCAAAGCTCCAGCACGTGTTGTGCCAAAAACTACTTCTCTACTTCTCTTTCGCTGCCCACGGCATAAGTATTAAGGGAGGAAGATACATCAGTGCACCTAAAGCAGATCCAGGCATATTAAAGAAAGCACCCATGCAGCCCATGCAGAGAGCAGTAGTAGCATGTAGTTGCAGTAGTTTGTGAAAGCTTTTTCGATCAAATAACCGGCACATATGATATAATTGGCCTTATTAAGGTAGATACAAAGGACCCTTGTTGATAACAGGATCCACATCTTGCCAGTGACTTCTTTGCACTTTCAGATGGCTGAAATAACATGGTAGGTCTAGAGTAGTGTAATTATCTAGAATGACACCCAAATACTTAGATTCTTTGAAGAATTTCAGTCAGAGCGGTCTACTTCAGCCTTGTCTATACTTTTTCCAGATTTCAAATGTTAAAGCTGGTTAACTTACGTACTAAGACGGAGATATAATCCATAGTTGCCTACAGTTGCACACACACCTAAAATGAGCTCGTCCTTTACAGCGTTGTCCCTCTAGAATAAAGTGGAATATATTCAAGACTCTAAGCCGAGTTATCAAAGTTTTTCTGACGAGTTTGGCTGAAAATTTAAGATCAGCTTTCAGTGCTTGGAAACCCTTGGGTAGGAGTGCACAACTTCGTTATTAAGTTGGCACAGAGGCACATTGCAACAGCAATGACCTCGACGAACAATCTTACTCATCATATGAAAGACGGGAGTGTATGCCTCAACGGCGTTCGTCTTTATGGAAAGGAAAGGGATAATTTAGGAAAGTTAGAAGTTAAAAGTGAGAGATATCGCTGATGGCAATGCGATTCGAGCCTGGTTAAGAAGAAAGTAAAAAAGAGCTACAATTGTCCTCAATGACGTAAAGACATGGATTTCATCTTAAATAATCGAAGATACGCTAGGAAGTAATAAGAGGAAAGGGCTTCAACTGATGCACGGCCCAATCTTAATCAACGATGAGAGGAGAATTCCTGTATGGGTTGCACAACGACATGGACTTTGTTTAAAGATTTAGAATTTTGTAAGGGGTTTTAATGTTCATAGGCTAGCTATTCGTTTCAAGGTACTACACTCTTCCAAAGAATACCTTAAGGGATATCTTTAAAAGTTTGAACAAATCCTTAGAAGCTCAAGTAAAAAGTTGCCTTGAATTCTGGAATAAAAGCCACACCCTTCCTTCACTCGATTTATTTTCAAAAAGAATTGTCCTTCAAAATTTTTTCACAGTTTTTAAATATTCCTAAGCAACATTAATACTTTCCGAGAATCTAAGAGTTTGAAAATTGTTCACCAAGTCAAAGGCAAATAAAGTCTTTACACCGATTTCAAGGTACCATAAGCAAAGTACATTTATGCGCTCTAAATATCGCCGAGTCCGTGGATGAGTACACATCAAGGTTATACATATACCAATTTTCAAAAGCTTAACATCGTAGTCGCAGATACTCCAAAAACAATTTTTCGTCCTGCAGTTGCATACAACCACATTGTAGATTAATTTATGCGTATGGCATATCCTTCCAACTTATTGCGCCTCGACGGTCTCCAGTTTTTAATCGTACCTTAGACTGACATTCAATTTGTCAGATTGTGCGATGTGAATTCACTGGTTTATGTTAGTCACCTCTCCATAAAATCAGTTTTGATTCATTGCATGCTAAAGTCAGTACAATTTAAAATATGAATAAGTAAGTCGTTTGAATATGAAAACAATGATTTTTATCTGAAGTCAGTTCATTTCGAATCTCCAGAGAAACTGCAGACGATATGGTAATCCCAAAGCCAGCTGGCGCACAATTTCGCAATGACATTCTGAATGAGACCAGGAACACAAGTAATGAAGAACCACCATTCATGGAGGTTTCCTATTGTTGGTTTCAGACATGTTCGAGAGGCACCCGAAAAGCGTTGAGACAGCATAAGCTCGTATGTATACTCGTACGTTATAGAGGGATAGAGAAAAAAAAAAGAAAAAAAAAAACTGAAAATGTCCTTGCGTTCCTTAAATATTAATTTTTGGGAAGAGCTACCTGTCTCACAAAATAGGACAAAATTATCATAAAATTCTCAGCATCAGGATGGAGTCAGAACAACAGCATCACACAATAACAGAGACAGATACAGTAAAAAACAATAAAAAACACACAAAAACAAGTTGAATTGTCCTTCTCGTACTCGTCCTTATTCTCGTCCCATTACCATCGTCATCTTCATTAAAATATAATAATCGTACATAACGAGATGTGTATTCACAAAGGGCCATTCCCGGAAAAATAAGTAAAATCGTCGAAGAATGATAAAGCAGGACTGAAGCGACGGGAACCCAGAACCAGTGTGGCCAAAAGTAAATTTGGGGCTCCATTCTAAAATTAAAGTTTTTTTTTTAGAAGCAGTCATCGTTTCTCGAAAACTTGTTTTAGGGATAATAGTTCTTAAGACTCAGATTGTCAGTGATATGAAAAGCAATACGCTTATCAGATAAATTAGACAACTTCCGGTTTTAAATAGCTCTGCCCAGTCTTCATCTCTCCATAACTCAAATAGTTGACGACAGTGGTTACTAAATCCTTTCAATCTACTGCACTGCATAACTTCTTAAAGAAAGTGAAGCTATGGAAGAAAGAACTAGCTTCGATATAATCATATAAACATGCGACTCCATGAAAAAATCACAAAATCTATTTAATTACTCGATAGAGGTCTCTGTGACCATTTAGTTTCATCCAGAAACGAGGAGAATAGTGCTAAGGTAGCTAACTACAACTTTTTCTAATCTTTCTGGCAGAGTTCGAATACCGTTATGGTAAAAGTGTTTATCTTTTGAGGCTTTCCACGAATCAAGCCATTTTTTGATGTCTTCATATGAGCGGAACTGCTGATCAGCCAGATTATGTGCCATCGAACAGAATAAGTAATAACCGGACAACGGAATATCTGGAGAATATGGCAGACAGGGTAGTACTACCCATTTGAGCGTTTCCAGATAGGTTTAAACGGGTTTGGCAACGTGAGGGCGAGCTTTTTCATGCTGTAGAATCATTTTTTCGTGCCTCTGCTTGTATTTTGGCCTTTTTTCGCCCAGTGCTCGGCGAAAATTAAATTCGATACCGTTCCCCAGTGATGGTTTCGTTGGGTCCATAATAAATAACACCGACCTGATCCCACCAAATACACAGCATAACCTGCGAGGCGTGAATATTCAGCCAGGCCGACTACGTTGAAGCATGACCGCGCAGTCCCCATAGCCTTCTTTTTGTGTTGCTGTAATGAATTCATTTTTCATCACTCGTCACGATTCGATGTAAAAAACCGACGCTCAACGTCCCTTGACTTCAAATCCAAAGGAACCCAAGTTCCTTGTTTTTTAATCATTCCCCATGCAATCGCTTGAAAATGACTTGGCAAGTAACTTCAAACAATGCCTCCAGTTTAGTGGCTTCAAAAGATTTTGGCCTTCCTGAATGCGGAAGGTCGTCAATGTCTACATCGAATTTAGACAATTTCACACAACCAAAAGTATATAACGCCAAAACAAAATCACTAATGTGTCAACACGGTTTGTTTACCACATATATATCTCAGCTTGGTTCATGGCATTTCGGATATGTAAAAATCGATTTATTGAAAAGAAGAGAACTTAGTTGCGGTCTACGGACCTAATATTATTTTCTATAAATCCCGCTAGCAAATACATAACCAAAACCCTCTGGTAGAATCATGCGTTCACGACGAGCAAGGTGACCTTATTGCGCCTTCTTTAATGTTCATGATTCTAGACCATAGAGTATAACTGGGTCCTACATGCTGTATTCTAAGATTTTCTCGCCTAGTTCTTATCATTCAATGGTCTTAGACCAAGAAAACTCTTCGCGTGATTTTTGATGAGGCGCCTTTTGAATTGATCAGATTTAATGCCGAACCCAGAGTACCACTACACCACTTAGCTGTCCGTTGAGACGTTCTGTCCGATTTGTCGTTGTTGTGCCTACATATACTTTGTTTTGCTCAACTCCTACCGCTTCAGCTACAAAAACTGCAGACGCACCAGTGATAGCTCACTGTATTCTGACAATAATGGATCGATAAGATGGTTTCCGAGCCTAAAGTAGCAGCGTGTGTTTGACAGGTTTTGACAAGGATGCCAAAACTAAACATGTTGTTCTAAAGCTGATATAGATGATTCTATAGATGCTCTCATATATGGCCTTAATATCTAAGAAGAAGTAGTAAGTAACGATTTGGATTTCTTGGAATTTCTCCGGAATTTGACGTGGTGTGAACATTGGGTCAATTATGGACTTAACTGGTCTAAAACCATACTGATAGAGGCCAATAAGATAACTGAAAAATGGTTTCAAGCATTTTCTTCTGACAGTGCACACCACAAACAATTATTGTTCTCCTCCTTTGTTCGTTTTACTGATATTCCTCAGTCTTTTGTAGAAAGATGAGTAAGCGCTTCAGTGGTAAAATGTCTATGGAAACATCAAATCAGCGCCGAATAAATGTAGCCACAAAGATAGTGCTCCACAGTGTCATCTTCATTCTCACACAAATTAAAAGTCACACATTTAGTTGCTTAGTAAAACGTAAAGCATCCTCCATATGCCAGTATTATCAACTGAAGTTCTGATCGCACTGCATCAGATGGTTTGTCTACAAGAACAGGGTCAAAAGGCAGCGGCTTAAGTTAAGAGATTCTCGTTTCTTATGGATCTTGCGCTTCCATCCATAAGGTGTACTTTTATTCTACGCTCTCTACCAAATCTACTAAGTCTAGTTCTTGAAAATTGGAAATAACAACAGAAGTGGTTTTCCCACATCCTCAGCACCAACTACGTCCTTGCTATTAAATTTCCTTCCTCATCATTATGTGTTGCCGTTCGAGTCATTTTGGGTTCTTAGAATTATAAGATTTGTAACTGGAGTAATACTCGTAGCTTTTAATTTTCTCAACCACGCACTTCTCCTGATATTTCTTTAACATCGGGAGAAGCAGGTGCTCTTTGCTCCTTATTTGCTCGTAGATCGCACGAACCGCTCCCGATCTATTATGAAGCACCACTTTGAAGGCGAGTTATTTTGTTAAATATACAGAAACATCTGGTTACATTTCACTTCACTAACAAATAGTAAGCACCGACTCCAGTAAATAAAAAAAAAGAATTTCCAATTTGTGTTCAAATCATAATTTAATTTTTCTCACATTCACAAGTCCATATCCTTGACGAAAATCGTGTTTACTAGAGATTTAAAGCTCTTCTCGCAATTCATTTCTCTTTCCGGACTCTCCTACTTTTCACCCACCTTTTCAATGTTGTTTTTGCGTGCATAGTAGACAATATACATATGTTGGAATGTTTACTCCATGTATGGAAATTAAATTAGATACAATGTGGTAAGGAGACGTATCTGTGAGCGGTGCAGGATGCTATGACGCTGACGATAGCCACGAGCGGGGTACAAATGAAGGAGTGAACGAACGGTGAAAAGATAAAAATGACGATGCTGTAGAAAGTCAAGGATAACAGCTACTACGGCCTGTCAACTGTCGTGCTGACTGTTCATTTAATTCTAAACTGTTGTTTAGAGAGTTCTTACAAATTGTGTTGTCTTTTATTGCGTCTCGATGTATGGTATGAATTTCCCAGAACGCAAACAACGCACGTTTTAATTTAAAGAATTGTATAAAATTCTGAATTATTATTATTATTATTTTTTATGATACTCGTAGTCGAAATCTTCCATACACACTATGGTATGGTATCACGGCAATCTGCTTATGTGGTACATGATATTGTGAGGTTTTTTTCTCATTAAAATCACCTCCATCAGAAGAAAAGAAAATTTGCAAGTTTCTGCAATTCAGCAGGGACTTATCCGGGAACTGCCTTTTTTTCTGAAAGCCAAGGGCCCAATTCTGCAAGAATGAGTTTTTCGCCTCACTAATTCCAATTCATGTGATTTCGCAACACACTGTGAGTATGAGAATCCTGAGTGTATACTATTTTGTCAGCTGAGTGAATTGATTGTAGGTTTCATTCTCATTGAATCGATAATTTAGGAATTCAAATTAAACAAGAAAATGAGCTATGCGACTTCAAGAAGATATAATCTGTACATACATACGTATTAGATGACAAAGTCGCTAAATAAAATGATTTAATAGAGTTTTTTGTTTGTTTATTATTAGTGTGTGTTTTGCTTTCAGAGGAAGAAATTGAAAACTATAGGGTGATTCATCGTGAGGTGACTCCTAGCAAACTGCTCTGTCATTTTTGTTCAATATCGTTTGGCAAGTCATCATGGAAAGACTCACACCATCACTGCGTCTCTAAATTGTTCAGCTGTATTACGAAAATCAGCGTTCTGTGAGAAATGTTTTTCGTTCGATTCGAAGAACTTACGGTGCGCATAATCGACTTACTGAAACCACTGTTGCCAATACCATTCGCAAATTTGAGTCCCAGTTTACATTAATGGATGATACTCGACCGGTTAAACAACATCCAGCACGTAGTGAAGAGACTATAGCAGCTGTAGCTGAGAGTGTACGCGAAGACCATGACGATTCGATTCGTCGTAGTTCCCAAAAGTTGGGCCTAGCGTATTTTACGTGAGGACCTGGCATAAAAGCATACAAAACTCAACTTGTGTGACTTGAATTTGTGTCATATTTTTAGTGAATGAATGGACTCTGGGAAAACTCAAAGAAAACCCATTTTTGGCTCAATGGATACATTAATAAACAAAATTGCCGTATTTTGGCTGGTAAACAACCCGAAGAGTACCAAGAGCTCCCATTACATCCATTAAAAACAACGGTTGGGTGTGGTTTATAGGCAAGCACATGGTCTCGGTGAGCTCTGCTTTCAACAAGACGGCACTACGAGCCATACAGCGCGTGAAACAATGGACTTGTTAAGAAATTATTTTGGTGATCACTTAATTTCACGTTTTGGTACGGTAAATTTACCGCCTAGGTCGTGTGATATCACACCTTCGGACTATTTTTTCTAGGGAAATGTAAAATCTCAGGTTTTTAGGAATAATCCAGCTACGATTGAGGCTTTAGAAGTCAAGATTGCTCGTGTAATCTGCGAGATAAATGTCGCTATGCTCGAAAGAGTCGCTCAAAATTGGTCCTTCCGAATGGACTACCTGAGACGTAGTCGTCGCCAATATATACATGATATCATTTTTCAGTAATTGCCATAAATTGTTCTTTTAATCGATAATAAAAATTTTAAGTTCACTTTCAAATCTATGTATTTTATTTTACATTCTAAATCAAACCTCACGATGAATCACCCTTTATAACGCAACTAGCACAAGAGCAACAGCGTCAGTTCGAAAAGTTAAAAACTATGGCTGGAACAACCTTTGGCAATAAGGTCTTTTAATGCTCTTCTCCCGAAAGTCAAGGTGCAACAAGCCACACACAAATTGAGAAAGAGAATCCAGCATAATAAGTCATCTGGGTTTATGACTTCAGTACAAGGTCGACATATGACGTCGAATTTCCAGCACACAACTCTGTACATATCGCTTCCATCGTTGCGTTTGTCCGTAGGTCTAATGAAGGATAATTTTCGAATCCAACCAAAGGAAGAATTTTTAAATTGAAATTCGTAACGATTTCTTTTTATAAGCGCATAATCGGACTGCCATCAAGGCAGCAGTAAGCTCAAGCTTCGGTAAAGTCAATTCGTCTGGGGTATGTATGTTAATTGGGTATGTAATTTAATTCGTGCGGTTTTTTTTTTTCAAAATTTGAACGTTTATTTAAGAAAAACATGTACAATAGAATTATTCAAAGTATTGCCCATCTGAAGCTGTGACTTTTTCCTATCTTTCTGGCAATTTTTGGATCCCATCCCAAAAGAACTGCGCCGGCTTGGCAGCCAAGAATGAATCAAGCCAATTTTTGATATTCTGTTCTGATGTGAACCGTATTTCAGCGAGGGCGTTCTGCATCGAACGGAACAAATGGTAGTCAGAAGGGGCAAGATCTGGGCTATAAAGCAGGTGGGGTAAGACTTCCCATCCACTGTTTTCCAAATAGTTCTTAACCGGAATAGCAACGTGAGGCCGAGCGTTGTCATGGTGGAAAATTATTGCCTCGTGTCTGGTCGCATATTCCGGGGGTTTTTCGGCTACTGATCTCTTCAAACGGATTAATTGTGTTCGGTAGCGTTGTCCATTGATAGTTTCACCTGGTTTTAGCAGCTCATAATACAACACACCCATCTGATCCCACCAAATACAGAGCATTACCTTCGCGCCATGGATATTCGGCTTTGCCGTTGATTTGGCTGGTTGGCCGGGTTTCACATATGATTTTTTGCGCTTGGGGTTGTCGTAATGGATCCATTTTTCATCAACAGTAACAATCCGATGCAAAAATGACTTCCTTTTGTGGCGTTCCAGCAGTATTTCGAACATGAAAAACCGCCTTTCGACGTCTCTCGGCTTAAGTTCATGTGGAACCCAATTTCCTTGCTTTTGAATATATCCAGATACTTTTAAACATTTTGAAATGGCTGCTTGAGTGACACCCAAAGATTCTGCCAGCCCTTATTGTGTTTGGCAACAATCTTCATAGAGTAATGCTTCCAGTTCTTCATCTTCAAACTTTTTTGGCTGAAATGACGTACAATGACAGTAGCATTCCAAAGCATGTTCCAATGGAATAATACAAGTTACGCCATCTCTTAGCAAACCGCACGAATTAAGTTACCGCACAAAGAAATGAAGAACTTCTTTAACCATTTTTATCTAGTCCTCATTCTACTTTAATCTTTGTTCCTTTTTCCCTTCTTCCCGGGTTTTGACACCAAATGTAAAGAAGCTTACCGTTAATTATTCCCGGTCCCACAAAGTACAAAAAAAAAAAAAAAAAAAAAAACAGAACACAGATGTTCGTTTAACAAAAGATACAGATATTTGTTTTCAGAAAAACACGTCCGACCTTCTTGGCGATTCAAATAGAAGTGAACATTAGATACACACGATGAACTCGAAATGCCCAAGGTGGCATATTCTCGTATGAGAATGTGTGCGTTATTATTTATTTTCTACATAAATATGTTATTTTATACACCGCACAGGAGGACCAGGGCCTTAGCAAATATACGAAATATCGTTAAGTTCTGCAAATCTACTTTTTTAAGATACGTCGTCGCTTCTGTTTTAATCGCTTAGACGGACGGAATGGTTGCTCATTTAAGTTTTCCTGTTCATACGCAAGCTAGTGCTGAAACAGAAACTTAAAATCCATGAGTGACCTATTTTTAAATAAAACAAGTTTTGTGTGAGATGCCATTAATTTTTTTTTTTGATTCGGATATGCATTCGATTACATTATTTACAAGGTATGGTATCGGTCAAGTGGCCGCCGTATCCGAGAGGTACAATTTTCGATCACTCGACCGCATAAACGAACTGACTTTCAAGGAATCAGTCGTCTGCGAGCTCTTCAGATAGAACCGTGATTTAATATAGCCCCACGAGAAAAAGTTTAATGGCGTTAAATCACACAATCTAGGTGGCCAGTTGAAGTCATCGTCGTGCAGAAGATCCATTGTCGCATGCGCTGTGTGGCACGAAGTGCCGTCTTATTGAAACCAAATGTCTTTGAGATTAGTTTCTTTAAATCTAGGCTACAAAAAATTGTTTATCATCGATCTGTGCCACTCGCCAGTGGCAGTTATGATGGTGCCAGTTTCATTTTAGAAGAACTACGGACCAAAGATAACACTGCAATAGAATCCACACAGTGACTTTTTCTGGATGTATTCAGAACTAATGTGTTTTATGTGAATTCTAATCTCTTTGAAGCCATTTATTCAAACAAGGGCCTCGTCGCTGAAGATGATCTTCCGTTTGAAATTTGCGTCCACTTCCAACTGCTTCAGAGTGCTATCAGCGAATGCTCGCTGTTGCCTATGGTCAATTACCTTCAGTTACTGGGTCAGCAGAATTTTGAGCTGTTGGAGGCTTAAGTCCCGACTCAATGTTCGTAAAGTTGAGGTCTGCGCCAAGCTCTTGTGCGCAACGAGGATTGACTACCTCGCGTTATCATGCACAAGGGATTGTTGGTTGGAGTCATAAAAGGTGCGGTGAACCGGTAGATAAAAAAGACGAGAACAATGTAGATTACGTGGGTTTATGTTAAAGGAAAGAGAGTTGAAATGGGATGCGCAGTTGATGGAACCTGAGCGCAGTGGGTGAATGAAAATAACGTCAACAATGTTCCCATGTTCTTCTAACGAATTCATATTGAGAAGTTTGAGGCGGTCCTAATAAGGAGGAAAAATTAAAGGGTCATCCTAGGGCAGACCGCGGAAATCAAATAGGAGGAATCGAGAAATATGAACTCGGCGAAAGGGGGACCAAACTTGACTGGGATACTCAAGCATTAGGCGAACAAAGCTAACATAGAGAGATCTAGTTACATACGAGTTGGAAAATTCCATGAGCTTCCTCGAGTAATATCCAAAGTCTTGAAAAGACTGAACTAGGAGAATTGTTTGATCATAAAGAAAATAAAGTCAGGGAGAAGACGATTTACATTTACGTCAAAATGTTATAGATTGACATATGGCTATATTTAGGCAGTTTTGAAAAATTATCAAAGTCTTCTTGAAGAAAGGCAAAGTTATTGGGAGTAGAAGTAATTTAAAAAAGAAATTGTGTCGTCAGCGTGAAGGGAGAAGGAGTGTTTATTAACCATCGTTAATAGTAAGATTAATGAGAAGTGGACCAAGAATAGAAAATTCAGATCTTAACCAGGTTTACCACGTAGGAAGATACCCATTTTAACAAAAGAGCTTCAAACCAAGCAGACACTTCCAAGAGTATCAGTTGATGAGATATTATATCAAGGTAGGTAGGTAGGTAAGAGTAGCGGTTGGAAAGTATCAAACCACGAAGGCCTGTTGGCCACTTGTAATGCAACGTGAATCTATAGTCATCTTATTCATAAAACTAAATTGAGCTAATGATAAAGCGCATTAGACTGTTAAGGTCTATATTCTTTAGATCGTTTAATTCATTATACACCCTGCCTGACTTGAACTGCAATCAACTTCAGACTGCTATAATTTCCAAACCGTCCATGACAATAAGCTCAAATTTTGACACATGGCAGATAATTTTATTACTTACAAGCTTACTTACTTTTAAACGACTTGTGTCTCATTTGTGTTGAAAAATTTTTATCCGCGATAGAATTAAAACGTGATAGTGTGATTGCTTTATATTTGGCTGGAAAACCACAAGTAGCTATCGTTAGAGCCCTCCAGCACCTCAACGTGAATAAATCATTTGTGTCTCGAAACATAGCTCGTAACCGTGATACTGGCAGTATTGCAAAACGTCATGGAGGTGGTCATAAAAAAACAGCAACATAGACAGAAATGGTTCGGAAAGTGAGGGCTCGAATTGAGCGAAATCCGCGTCGAAGTTGACGAAAAATGGCTCGTGAGCTCAACATATCGTTGGAACAGATGCAATACATACTGAAAAATGAGCTTGGGCTCAAGCCATTGATGTTCCAAGAAGTACACGATCTTACACAGCAACAGAAAAAAGTTACAGTCGAAAGAGCGAAGGAGTTGCTACTCTTGCACGAAAGTGGTGAGTTGTCGAATTTTGTTTTTTCCGATGAGTCGCCATTTGTTATCGAGCAATATGTCAACAAACAAAATGACCGAGTTGTCTTCAAGGAGAGGTTCTTTGAAAATGTACACCTTCGGACGGCCACCAGAAAGCAGGCAGGACCGATGGTGATTGTTTGGGCCGCCATAACCGCCGATGATCGCTCTCCGCTTGTATCTTTGGCGTCAAAATTAATGCGATCGTTTACCGTGAAACTGTCTTAAAGACAGTATTGAAGCCTTGGGCAAACAATCATTTTGGTCGGAGACCGTTGACATTTCAACAAGACTAGGCACCTTCTCACAAAGCACGCATCAACCAAGATTGGTTTAAAAACAATGTTCCACACTTCATTTCTTTGACACAATGGATTGCAAATTCTTCAGATGCAAATACGTTGGATTTCTCTGTCTGGGGTATTTTGGCAAACAAGCTCTTCGCCGGGAATGGGCCAAAATACCGCAGAGCCATTTTCTTGCAGTGTGCGATGGTTTCTTCGGCCGTCTCAAGGCCATTATTCGCGCCAAAGGTGGAAATATTGAAAACTACTACCGCAGAATCGAAATTTATGAAAATGATATTTTCAAGCAGTTTCCGTTGGACTTTCTCTATGAAATCATACTGAACCCTTGTTTTAGCTGTATCGCTGTATCGAATATCGAATGCAGTATCTTTGATGGTTTGCTGACAAAGTTACCTTCTGAGCTTTATGTTTGTGGATAAGTTTAAACAGTCTCAATTCTCAATTTTAGATATCTTTTTTTGCAGTGGAAATCCTTTGAAGTGAAAGTATCTTGCCATTTTCGCTTTCTATCTTAAGTGCAGCGAAATGCTGACCCAGATCGGCGGTTCCACTCAAAAATTAACCTAATAAATGATTTGTTAATCGTTGATTCGTTGGAGATGTGAAGGCTTGAGAATACTTTTCAAAACAAAATATGAATGATCTGTTTTCGAATATGTCAAAGTTGCTCATAGAACAAAATTCAGAAACTGTCATAACAACAGTATCTTAGAGATATCTCAAATTGAGGTGATCCCTTACAGACAAATCCATCAATCCAATACTCTTGGTTCATACCTTAAGCAACTTTTAACCTCCTGGTAAAAGCCATTTGCAGAGATCATCTTCAGGCTTGCAGCAAGAAGTATGTTTAACTAACTGGGCTACTCGTAACTTAAGATGATCACAGTAAATGTCTTATCTCCCATTAGAAATGTTCTTAACGTATGATAAAGAAAATTAGGGATGCCACAGGAGTACACCTATTGTACGTTTGATTAAACAGACACATATTTGTTTTTTTTTTTTACATTTACGCCTTTGAAGTAACACAATGCGAGTACATATGTCCTATGTTCTCCAATTTTTTAACATAAGCCTGGGCTATTTGTCAAACACAATAGCGTTGAATTGACCTTAGATATATAATTAAATTCAACAACCCTAAATACTTTTTTAAATGCATGAAAAAAAAATGGATTTTCTGAAGATAGTAGTAGCATGTGTGCTCGCCCGCCTGACGACAATGGAAAATTTCTAAGAGAGCTTAACACTTTCTGACATTAATTGACCTTTCACCAGATCCATTCAGCATTCAACATATGAAAAGGTTCAATTCAATGCATAAAATTGTATCCCCAAAACTTAGTCCTTGTACCTTTCATAAACAAAAGTCCATGGACTTGACATTCAATAGTTATCAGAACAAAAGAATTCCAAACAATAACATCATGCTCCACTTCTCCGATTGCTGCTGCTGTTATTGCTGCAGCAACAGCGACACAACAGCAGTGAATCCTTCAAGCTCTTGAATTAGTTTTGCAAAAATAAACAGAAATGTCCTGGCGTTGATTGTTCGAGAGAAAAAGGGAGAACAACCAACCAACATCTATTCTATTGTCCTTAAACAAAATTAAACCCCAAACTGTTGGTCATAGTCCGGCAGTAGCTAGTGGGAAAAACCTTCACTACCATTCTCATCGAAGTGAAGTGAAGTAAGAGGAGGAAGTGGTGTTCTAACCCTACCGTTTGTGTTTGTGGGAGTAGGGCGTTTCCTACTTTCTCGCATGAAGAATACAAGTCACTCAGGTTTTTGTAACGCTGTCAACAAGCATTTAATAAAGTCCAGATACCGGAGAGTATCCAATCCCCATGGCGTAACTACTCGTACTCTCTGTGTTAAAATATCCATAGCCTATCTCATCACGTATATCGGTACCCAAGGATTTATCCCTCACTTGGACATCTTCACATATACACGCCATAACATAAACTCGTACTCGTACTCCGAAGTGAAGTTGATTTGGTGCGTGCGTGAGTGGTTCGAACCGAAAAGCAATGATGACATCGTCCCGTTTAGTACGTGAATTGTTCCAGCCACGTAGCTCAGACAATTGCGGCCTGGAACACTAGCCCAGCAGCCAGGACCAAGATAATAATCATTTGTTTGCATAAACTGGCCCCGGGTATTAGACGGCCATTAAATTACTTAAATGCGCCATAAATCCATTTCGCCTCGGTAGATAGGAGATAGGTAATGCTCCTGTCTCCAACGATGCGAAACCTATTCAATGGATTTGTTTTTAACAAGAGTTACGAGTGCAGATGCAGCTTGGGATGACCATACAGTTGGAAGTCGGTGTTGCCGTTGCCTTTATTTGAAAATAAGGGTGGTTTCCTCTGTACTCTTTTAACACACAAAAGGTTTCAGATTGATTTGTAATATATATGTGCTGATGTGGTGTATTTGACGTTGTATATAAGAATAAGAGGGTACTAAAGATTACAACAACAATCGACATTGCGAAGCATGTATTATGATAAATACGACTCCTTAAACTAGCCAGTGACATTGAAAGGGTTCTTCTTCTTTTCTGAACGAAGTCGAAAGTGTGAAGTTTTATCTGGTTCTCAGGTCATAAGACAATCAAAGGAAGTGAGTTCTTTAGCAACAGAGTTTCCCAGAACCCAAACATGCTTTAGGACTGCTTGCGTAATCGGCTGGGATTTCCATTAACACTTCGAATTTATGTGAGCATATGTGATGAGGAGATGAATCTCCTTGATTCAGGCGAACTGTATGAATAGTTCCCTACGTTTCTAAAAGATTCTTCAGAATAAAATTCGCTGATATCTAAATTGCGAATACCTCTCTTTGGAGGCCACACGCAAGTTTTCCTAACGAAGAGTAAAATCCAGTATTGTTGTCACGCAGAAACATACCTGCGCCACATCCTAAGGAGTTTTCGGAGCCATCTATGAAGACCCGACTACATTACTTTTTTGGCTCAGATTCTGGCCGAAATCATATGGGTGAACAGTCAATTTCATAATTTGTCCGCAACGTCAGGCTAGTATTGCTGACGTTTCCTTTCAAAGTTACAAGCAGCTGTTCTATACCTTTTTGTACCATAGCGTTATGTTTCAGCTTTTGCGCGACATTAATCCAAATGTGATAGTGAAGGCGATTTTGGAGCTGCAGTAATATTGCTGATAACCCAGATAATATTGTGGTTTGCGTTTATCGTTTTCATTTGAGCTCGGATCCCTCGCTAAGCATACAGAACGGTGTGATTACATCCATGGGACTACAATACAATTCCATACATTTTGGAAAATCTACGGTAAAATGATGAGAAGATACGCCGAGATACGTATCTGCATATGAGTGGATACACAGTGAAGGCGTATAACATAAAGTGTGCCAGCGGATTCAGAGTCATAACGATCGGTCGGAGATGGTTAAGAAAGTTGTTACAAAAATAATTCCACCCCATTGTCTGGAGTTCTACAACTGAAACTACAAGTACATTTGTGACGGCTCAGAAACTGGAATCTAGTGAAGTTAAGGTTAAGATTGCAAAGGTCTCTTCAAGCGTCAAAATAAAGAAGATCTCGTATGTTGAGGAGGATGGAGAGTTACACAAGTGTGTGCCTATGAGAAGCTATCAATCGAAGTGAGTTTGTGTTGGCATTGCCTTATTGATTATTTACAAGTCGAAATGGCTGATGAGTTGGACATGATTATCCCGGAATTGAGTACGCTTTGTACATACAATATGTTTTGAGGTATTGTGACTCTCAAAAGATCAGTTTTTGTCAGAATGGAGTTTCAATACGCCCATCTGTCATGGAGCGAGGCAATTACGGAATGTAATATGTACAACTCGTTAATCCAATGATATCGAAGAAAAGAGTATCGAGGTTATTGTTAAGTGTACGGCGAATCTGATCATGGATAAAAAGATTCGATTGCAGTTTTTGTTGATAGTATCGATAAAATTACGCTCTCAAGTTCATTCAAGAATGATCTGCTTATCAATGATCGAAACCTCGTTGACGAGCTTTTCTCTGAATAAGTGAATAAGTGAATAAGTGTCGTCTCCTTAAGGCACTTAGAGTCATGCATTCACATAAAATGTGTTCCGCAGTGTGGTCGTCTTCCATGCAAAGACGGCATTCCTGAATAAGACCTATTTTGTGCGTGTGATATCGAAGGTTGCAGTATCCAGTTAGAACTCCAGTCAGTCTTCTGATATCATCCCCTTTGTGTTGTAGGGTTTCTTTTTTTTGATTTTTTTTTTTTTTGAAGGTGTTTGATGGCTCTTTTAATGTGACGAAACCCTGTGATGTTTTCCCAATGAGATATGTACATTTTGTTTTTTTCCTTTTTGCCACAATCACTAACAAACCTTGGTCCCTGAAGCTAATGTAAGCTCTGGATCGCAGAAGAATATTGGCAAGCACAATCATCGAAACAATAAGGACATAATCTCTAGTGTTTAACACGGTCGTTTAACCATGGCAGCAAGGTTACGCCTTGCCATCGCTCATCGTCAATTCACTAATACCAAAGTAGAACTCGTGTTGGATTCAAAAAGTTCTATCCTTGGTAAGGATCGAGGCCGACCTAAAACCTCTTGCTGATCTTAGAGTCACAGCACTCAGTATCTTACAACTCTACATTAGGTCAAAGAGCCTTTCCGCGATTTTGGGTTTGAATCACAGCCACCATGACGCTCCCACAAGGGGACCTACCTCTACAAGTCAGGCCCGGACCGAGATCCTTTGTGCTCCTGAGTACCATGGTACCGTGTTTTAAGTCCTGGTAGGGACTACTGGTGGACCTGCCACCCAACGGTACCTCTGATCGTTAGCTTGTAACTGGTCAAATCGTAGCAACTTCGGTGGCTTCATCTGACAACCGTTACGATAAGACCAGTACATTGCTCTGCCGCCGGTTTTTATTAGACAACGTCATTGTTGGGCAAAGTCTTGATAATTGGATGGGGGTGCACAATAAGGTCAATATCAACGGCTTAGTAAGGGACAACTTAGACTCAGATTAAAAGTCCAGTTTTAAAGGTACCCTTAAGATGTTTGCATATAGCACGGCGAAAAGAATTTAGGGAGGGGAAAAAGTAAGATACCGATGTGCGTTGGTTTTAAATGTTTTCAAACTACTGTGACGGGGAAAGAGCTTGACAGCCCATTCCACAAGCGAGTTGTACGGGCTAGGAACGAATCACTATATTCCACAGTAGGTCCAACGATGGATTTGAGGGTTTACTGATGAGCATTCATAGCGATATGGGTGTTACGGCTAAAAGTTTTAAGGCGCGGAATGACTGGAAATTTCGGTGGAAAACTAGCGAAACAATAGGATGAGACAGGAGACGTTACATCGGTGTTCGAAGGTGTCGAACGGCTGTGTTATATTGGAGTGACTTACGAGTTTTATAACACGATTTTGGATCCTATTTAATAGGTGCAGAGATATTTTAGGGGCACCTGACCAAATGTGGGCATTTTACTCCAGTTTTGAGCGGACAAGCGCTTTATATATTAAGGTTAGATCAGATGGGGTGAAATACTTTTTACATCGCTTGAGGAAACCTAGAAATTTCGCAACATTTTTGGCGACAGCGAATATTTGGTCATTCCAAAGTAAGTTGTCACTGACACATATAGCGATATTGGAAAGTTCTTCGGTTTCTACGATGCAAGTGTCATTCCTGGACAATGGCTGGGTAATTAAATTTAGCTTTAACGATAGCAGACAGCATTGTGTTTTGGAAGCATTAAATTCCACTCTGTTGATAGTTTCCCGATTGTCGTCCCTGCTCTACAGCTGAAGAGTAGAGACGTGAGTTCGGAAAAGACTAAGAGAAGCAGAGATTACTATCGTCAGCAAAGTAGTACATTGGGTAAAAAGTGACGGACAAGAGATCATGGATAAAAATCAAAAAGGGTATCGGAGACAGAACGGAGCCCTGGGGCAGACCAGCATTTATTTTTTTATATATTGGACTTGCAACCATCCCAGGCAACTTGAATTGAACGTTCCGAAAGGTAATTTCTAATCCAATGAAGAAGAGAATCATCGATTCTAAAAGAACGCATTTTCAGCAAAAGAGCCTAATGCCAAACTTTGTGACATTCCTTAAAAATACCAAATGCAACTATCTTGCTTTCATCAGATTGATGAACGCTCTGGTTCCACTTTTCTGTGAGACATGCCATCATATCACCAGACTACTTGTTGCTAGGAAAACCTACTCCCAGTCATTGAGAAATTTTCGTGTTTCGAGAAATTTCATGAGCTGACAGTTTATCAGTATTTCCATGACGTTAAAAAGAATGGACGTAAGTGCAATGGGACTGTAGGAAAAGAGAGAGGAAGATTCGCGTGGGCAAATGCTGTTTTGCACATTTTTGGACAGAGTCCTAAAGAGTAGGATTGATGAACAAGCTTACGCAGTGGTTTTGCCAGCTAAGAACAGCTCTTTAGAAGAAGTGGAGATATACCATCTGGACCAGTGGATTTATTTATATTAAGATCTAATAAGATAAGTACTCTTGCAACTACACGAGAGCGAATGTGAAGCTGGATCAGCATTGTAAATGAGCGTTAAGATGGAAGATAAGGCAGAGTTTCTAATGTTTTTGATGAACGATCAAAAGATTTTACTACTTTTGGGACATTTTTTGCTTCATGTTTTGATCGTATTGAAATTTTACACGCTTAAGAAGGGCGCTGCAGTCATTCCTCTCTCATTTGACCCCTTTTTAAGTTTTTTCTTTGATGATCGGTAGATCATCATCAAAAGTAACGTGGTACTTATTCCCAATAAAAATTTGAAAATTTTTTATGGAACCCTGATGATTGTTTTTTTTTTTTTTTATTCATACTGCCCCGTATACTTCATCATATCTGTGCAGAATGGCTTCTTTTTGGAGTTTTTTTTATCTCTTCTTCTCCGTTATAATCTTTAGTGCTATTTTGCGATCTTCTTTGTCATCATCGTAATATAGTACAAGCGTCTTACTAGATGGGGTGAAAAGTAACCTCCTTGGGAATGAAAAAAAAAATTTTTTAAATGTTTTTTTTATTTTACTCAATATAGTCCCCTTTTAGTTTGATAAACTTATTCTAGCGATTTTCCAACTTCTTGATCCCGTCCGAAAAGTAATTTTCCCGAAGGTCTGCGAAATACTCCTCCGTGGCGTCGATGATTTCCTCGCGTGAGCTGAATCTTTTATTGATGAGCCATCTTTTGAGGTTTGGGAAGAGATGATAGTCCGAGGGAGCCCAATCTGGCGAATACGGTGGATGCGACAGCAATTGGAGCCGTAAGTCATTGGTTGCAACGCTCTTGTGCGCCGGTGCATTGTCTTGCAAAAACAAAATTTTTTTTCGCTTCATGTGAGGCCGTTTTGTAGCGATTTCGGCCTTCAATCGCCCCAAATATGCGCAGTAATACTCGATGTTGATGGTTTTTCCTTTTGCATGGTAGTTAACGAAGAGTATGTCTTGACAATCCCAGAAAACCGACCCCATAACCTTTCCGACCCATCGAACCTCCCTCGGCCAATACGGAGCACTCGTGTCGGCTTCAGTCCATTGCCGGTCACTCATTCTGTTGTCTGGTGTTCAACAGTTACCAATCGAAGCCAAAAGTCCACCCGATTTCGCATCAGCAAGTCCAAACACTCTCTCGAAGTGCTCTCATATTCGTCATCTCATATCGTCAGGAGTGAGTATGCGCGGCACCCAGCGGCAGGATAACTTTTTCATATGCAGAATATTGTCGAAAATATGGCGTGTGCGCTCAGTACTAATCTTTGTGGTATCTGCTAGCTGGCGCACCTTCACTTTCCGTTCAGCCAACACCATTTCATGTATTTTTGACATTTTCCTCTGTAACCGCATCTGAGGGCCTGCCGCTGCGGATTTGATCGGTAGTCGAAACTAATATTTGATGGTGTAACCTGATGGAGCATTAGCCCCATAATATTTATCAAACTTTTCTTTTGTTTCCTACGCCGTTTTGGCTCTCAAAAAATAATGTTTTATGAGAGAACGAAAATCGTTTTTGTCCATACTCAACATGATGCCAAACACATCAACAACAATCATCTGTCAAAACAAAACTAAAGACAGTACCGCACTGAAATTAGGCATTTCTGTCTAAATATGAACGGACTTCAAGGCACCATAACCTTTTTTGCAGTAGCAGCGCATTCTGGCGGTCAAAGAGGTTACTTTTCACTCCACCGAGTACGACATGATTTTCAAATTTCTAGTTATTTAGCTTTAAGAACTTAGGTCTGGGTCGATTAAAGTTCTTTAAAAATACGAGTCAGTTTGTACCTTACAGAGGTAAGCAAATTGTGTAACCTTACGCGTAGCCTAAGTTCCTACTTATCAGTTTATGATTTCAAAGGGAGTCTTCGTTGTTCACGCTCTAGGAAGACGCTGAATTAATTCCTTATTGGTAGATTTGAAGAAGGTCTTACAATTTTTGTTTTTAAAGTTTTTTTTTTTTTAAAGCCTTAGCTCATTCGTAAGTCTGCACATCATTAGCTGCTACGATGTGCATTCTTCCAACTCCTATTCGGATTTACTCGTATCTCACCTTTGTGAGAACATAGAAAGGCAAATTAATGGGCTCTCTCCATATACATTTTTTATGTCTGAAAAAGAAAAACACTTTTGGAATTGGCCCCCTTCTTTGTTTATGGTTCTAAGAATAGGAATCGCGGAGTTTAAGTAGTAAAAATAACGTTCTTTCTGAGAAAAGCTATTCCTTCCAGTGATCAATTGTTTATCCACATTACTATAAGCTAACCCTTGCCGTTGAAATTTCGTGTTGTATAGACATATGGTGACTTCTATTAGTTTTGCTAGAGTTCCAGAAATGTCTAGAACCAAAACGAAGAACCGGTTTAAGTATCCTAACAGCTGAAATATTTGCGAGTTTTAAGGCTACACAAATTAACATATTCTTAAATGAATTGAATATTAATTCATGGCAACGAGTTTTATAGCAACGCCCAATCCGCACATCTCGAGGCACATTAGATGGAGCCCATCTTAATATTCAAAAACTGGAATTTCAAGAACTGATTCCATTTTATTTGTTTTTGAATTTCTCCGAACTTTCTTATTAGTTAGCTCCCCTATATCTGATAAACATGGCAACATTGTTTTGGATGTCCTTTTTTTTTAACATACAATAAAATCTCCTTTTGTTTTTGCGATTTGTCGCTCCACTTGTAACGAGCTCAGAATAATTGCAGATACGTAATTGACCTCTTCAGTAGTTCCTGTTGAACGTACACAAATCGACACCTGTTGTAGGATGCATAGAATCCCCAGTATTCACGTAGACTGGGAAAGTGAACAAAATTGTGGTCATTTGTATACATATACTCGTATAAAGGACACTGAAATTAATATAATTTAAATTGGAAGCTGAATTCAAATGCTATCTTTTAGTCCTTAATAAAAACTAATTAAATTTATTTTGAAAATAAAATCAACGTCAAAAAAAAAATTCTACAATTGTAGCACTGTTATTCATTTACGTTTTAATTTTTTACAAGTGAGATTACCGTTAATCCAATTGCATAGGATATATTACATTCTGCAATTTTTGATTTGTTTTTTTTTTTTTTCGCTGTTGACTTTTTTATTTTTTTATGTTTTGAAACTTTGTGGTTTCCTTTTGGATTCATTACAACGGAAATTCGACAAAATGAAATAATCAAAATGCTAATTAACTTATCTGAAAACACAGTAGCAGTGAGAATGGTAAAAAAAAATAATAAAAATGGAAATAAAGGAAGAAATTCGCATGTACTCGCATTGTGGAATTTGAAAAACTATAATTGGAGTTTGTATTTATTTGATTGTTCGTCATTTCAATCAATTAGATGGCTCCCATCACCAGTTCGAAAACGGATAGGTAGGTGAAAAAAGGATGTGTACAATTGAAAAAGGGTTTTCTAATAACGAGTTGACAACTTTTTTTCTAAATAAAAGGCAAACCATTTGAGATATTTCAAAAACTTTATTATTGGCTTGAAGTACAATCAAAACATTTATAAATGGAACTCGACTTCGTTCATATGGCCACCGCTGGCACGTTTGCAACCGGCTGCTATTTCGCGTTCAATTTTGGCTCTGAGCTCTTCCAACGTCGTCGGCGTGCTAGCATAAACCAATGACTTAACGTAGCCCCACAGAAAATAGTCAAGCGGCGTTAAATCGCACGAACGAGGCGGACAATCGACTGGTCCACGTCTTGAGATAACACGCTCACCATACTTACTCTTCAATAAATCGACTGTAGCGTGCGGTGAGTGACTTGTGGCGCCATCCTGTTGAAACCACATGTCGTCCAAGTCCATATCTTCCAATTCGGGCCAAATAAATTCGGTGCTCATTATGCTAAAACGCTGACCATTTACAGTAACGTGACGATCGCTATCGTCGACGAAAAAATATTGCCCAATAACGCCGCCGGCATGCAAACCGCACCAAACAGTTATTTTTTGTGGATGAAGTGGTGATTCATGAAGCACATGTGGCTTTTCACCCGACCAATAACGCATATTTTGCTTATTGACGAACCCATTGAGCCAAAAATGAGCTTCGTCATCTTGGCGCATCTTCTACAGAACCCAATCGGAGAACGTATATTACGTCGCTTCAAATGGTGTATCGGCTTCAATTCTTGAGTCAGCTTAATCTCGTTTGGGTGTAAACCAAGATCCTTACGCAAAATACGCCATAATGTGGTCTGAGCGATGCTCAATTCTTGAGAACGCCATGGAATTGACTGATTTGGATCGTTTGCTACGGACGTTTGAACGGCAGCGATATTTTCGACACTTCTACCAACCCGTTGTCTCACTGACATGGCAACATCACACAACGGATATGTAGACTCAAAATTTTGCACTAAACTTGTTATTGCCTGTCTACTAGGCAAGAATTACGACCGAAAATTGGAGTTAACGCTCTTAAAGTTGCAGTCACCGACTCCGAATATCTGTTGAAAATTTTTATAATTTGCGGACGTTGTTCGTTAGTGTACTTTACCACGATGAAAATGTTGAGTTTACTGAATAAATTGACAGTGACAGTTTGATGTTCAGTGAAAGAGCGCGTTCACAAATTAAATTCAAAGTTGTCAAGTCCCTATACAAGGTGGCGTAAAATTAATCATCAAATTTTGTTTTTGAATTACTTTTTTACTAAATAAAAAAAAAAAAAAAAAAAATGATTTTGAGCAATGGACATATTTATTTGGACCTGTAGAATTGTTTCTATTAAGTGGCTGCCGCCAGTGTTGATACACATTTGTGACCGGTGGTAACTGTTCGCATTCCTATCGAATATTCTCCTTAAGGGTTACGATTGTCTGAGGCTTGTTGGAATAAACCCACAACCTCAAGTAGACCCAAAGAAAGAATGCCAAATCGTCAAAAAGGGAGATTACGCGACGAGGAAACGCTTTCTTCACAATATCCATTGTGGCTCGGTTTCACCGTCTTGTTGAAACCACATATTCACCAAGTCCCGCTCAACTTGTTCCAGCATTAAGAAGTCGTTTATCATCGCCCTGTAGCGTTCGTTAGTAAAAGTGACCGTATTGCCGATGGCGTCCCCAAAAATTTACGTCCCATGGTGATTTTTGATTTTTGACACAAAATCGTTCGCTTTGTTCTTGAGATTGAGGATGGATTTACAGTAATTCACCCGCGACTGACGGTCAGAAGGCATTAACTGATGCACTGTTTGAAACTTGTACGGGAACATGTGTAAGTCTTTCACTAGAATTCCCTGTAGGGTCCGTCTGGTGATGCCCAATTGCGTGGCCCGTCGTCTGATTGATGTTTCTTCGTTCTCAGTGACATCGGCAGCCACAGCCGCGACATTCTTGGCGGAACGACCAGTTCGGTTGCGGACACGCCCTGCGTAGCCTACTGTGGTTCCACTCTGTTCGAGTCGAGTAGCTAAGCGCCGGAATTTTCGTCCAGTTGGCGCGACACGATAAGGAAATCTACATCGAAAATCACGCTTCGCTAACACCACCGACCGATTATGAGTCAAAAACATCGACACAATTATTCCACGCTCTTGCGGAGTATAGCGATCTATTGCTTATTTGTTTGTATATTGCAGCTATCTAGTTCACAAATGTCAAATACGATTGACGTACGACGCCATTTGCAAAAATCAAGCCACTTGGAAACAAGGTACAGTTCCGGATCATTTAATCAAATTTTATCTCCTGAAGACGACAAAACTGAGAGAGTGAGCCGGTTACTGAAAACATTTTCTTAGTGTATTTGGACGATAGAAAGAACCGTTTGTTTAAAATAAAGATTTAATTAGTTTGTTCACTTGTGTAAGCTTCTGATTACTGTAGAGATTTTTATGATCTCGTTTGTCATCGTTTTTTTTACATAAACTTGTTCGGCGTATGCCTTATGAATTGTAACAGACACGTGTTGTTTTGTGTTAAGGCCTCATCATACATCAGCACGTGATCCTAAGCAGCAACAGCGTCATCGCAGACAAAATAGACGAACAAAAGTTCTTGAAGTCAAACGTACCCATCGATCCCGCTTGTGCGTTGGTTTTTATCCGAGATCAAAGGTCACAAATTTTTGTTATTTGCATATAAATAACGGTGAGAACTACCGGAGAAGTGGATGAGAGAGAGTTTGTAGATCGTGTATGGTGTGGAAATGCACCACTTTTGAGGTAGTGTACTCGGCGTGCTGTTTTTGGAGATATAATTTGAATGATATCCAATATAGTATGTTCCTGTTTTTGGTGGTAGAAAATGAGGTGAACGATGAAGAACTGCTGCTACATCATACATCTTGGTCTCATTTTAAGATGCAACAAGGTTTACCCTCTATCTTTGATCAAGTTCCTTCGTTCCCTTCTTCTTTTGAGTGGGAAGACTGAGCTCTGGGGGAGGTTAAGGGCACCCATGGACCACAGATCTCGGAAAGAAACCCACATAGATCTTCGGGCGATTTTCTCCTCAGAGAAGGACGCGTGGGTTCGGTCGGTGAAGCCCTAAAGACGGTAGGGAGACTCACGCCGAACCAGGAGCTCAGGGTGCTACAGGAAGTCCACCAGGATCACAGTTGTCGGAGCCCGTGGGCTAGACGGGAGACTCGCAGCGGGCAGCAGTAGACAGGACGTCTGAAAATGGCCGACGGCTGGGGACGGAAGGTCCTTTAAAGCCAAACATCTGAACACGAAAATGACGGGTGGGGGAAGACGATCCCCGGAGACTACACCCCAACGAAAGCCATGAAAACGAAGGCTTAAGAGACACCACATCTCACACTCGATGTGTGTACAGCTAGCTACAAAGCTAGAAAAGCAATTTTTCGAAGGGGGAAGAGTTGACGATCTCTTTACCATATAGCTACACTCCCAACGAGTGAGCAATGGTGGAGCGACGGTGGTGTGTAGGCAGGCGGCTCACATAATGAGACATATCCCAACGTCGTATCATCTTTCATTTTAGGTTCGATGAGTGAAGGGACGACGACCCCTTTGAAGCCAGCACCCCACCGGTGGAGCACCAAGGTAGCAGCAGAGGCTGTAGGCGGACGGCCAAGATACGAGACGGCTTCCATCGAGGGAACATACAAACATACAAACACACGAATATATAAACAACATCGAACAACCAACCCACAACAAAAAACACAAACCAACAATGAGCAATAACCACAAACCAAACGATACACCAGAAGGTGTATCTAACTACCCACTGGAGTAGTTAGGATACCGCGGAGTAAAGTGGCACACAGACACTTGTACTTGGCTTTATTTGGGGCGGCGATATAGAAAATGGCTAGATCGGGGTATAACCAGTTTTGGATTATACCCACACAACTTTCCTTCTTCGTCTCCACACTCCATCTATCTCCGATCGGACTTTCTATCTCCATCGCATTGGTTCGTAGTAGTTCGATTGGGGAAAATTACCCGGGAATCAGAAGCAGAAGAAACACTGCTTTTCGCAATTTTCTTACTACTTCCAATGGTGAGGGTAATAGCTAGGCATAACTAGGATCCACAAACTCTCATAAACTAGCTCAGTGGAGTTCCCATTTATCACTGGAAGCGGGAGAGAACTCAGTGCCTGAGGAGTTTAGTAAGATTGGGAACAATTGGAATGTATGTGAGGTCTAGTTGGACACGGGAGCACACACTAGCAAAGTCTGTTAGTGGTGTAGCTGAAAATCACTGAAAAGAGGGATTACAGGACGGAGAAGGAAGGACTGTACCAGAAGGGGTACAGACCCGCCAGGGAAAGGAAAAAAAAAAGCTAAGTATAGTGTAGTGCGGTTAGTTTAGCGTTCGTTTTTTTGGAAAGTTAAAAGTGAGACTCCGGTGGGCCGCGCGTGCGAAAAATTCTCGAAGGTAGACTAGACACGCTACCCGTTAATTAGTTTTAAACGTTCGGGACTCTTTAAATAGCGGGTCACTCAATCGACGAGTGTACTACTATCCCGGTAAAGAATAAATCTTCGAGCTCCAATGGAGCCATTATAACGTTGTGGGAAATCCGGTTTTTTTTATTAAAAATCCGTCGGGATTCCAAGTTATTTTTGATTCGGGGCAACTTGACAGTTGCCAGGAAGTAAACATAACAACCAAAAGATGGAAAAATCTGAATAAGACGTTTTGATCTAAACCGTCGATGAAAACCGCTGATAGACCCAACTGTAATCGTCATTTAAAAGACCTAAGCCGAACAGGAGCCATAATACAGTGACTGACATTTGTTTTATTAATTAATTTCAAATGTTTCAGTTTACAAAGGTTGTTTTTTAAAATTGTTTACTCTAACAAATAATTTAATGATTCTGAAATACCGCTATTGATATCTTCAACCATTTGACCAGGTGGAGGATAATTATAAGTGACAAGCACTATCGATTAACCATCCTCTCGTACGTCGCTGCAGCTGCTTCAAGTGTTCTGAATCGCTCTACCTTTTCATTGCCGATGAAGCAAATGAATGTTGATCTTCACAATTTCTCAGTTATCATGATTCTATTACCATACTTCAACTTTTGTTTTGAATTGATTGTTCTGTTATCGATAGATGGTTCTTTGCAAATACCTTTCAATTCTTCTTTTGAAAATTGGCAATCGTCATGATTTTCAATTAATACCAAATTTTTTGTCATCGCTCAAGTAAAAGAATCAGAGGAAAAGGACGATGTTACCAAATAAAGTTCCTACGAACTCCTCGACAAAACCTACGGTCATCCTAGGCGACATTAATACCAAAATTAGAAATGAGGACATCTTTGGTACCACAATCGGAAGACATAGCCTACACGATACCATCTCTGGAAACCGTTTTTTAGCTAATCGGTTTCGCTACGAGACGTAACGTTATTATAACAAGCACACGGTTTCCTCATTTCAATATTCACAAGGGAACATGGTAGACACAAGAACAGCAAACTGTCAACCAGATTGATCATGTTGCAATCGACGTGAGGCACTTCTCAAGTATTTTAGAAGTCTGAACATTACGAGCGGCCAACATAGACTCGGACCACTACTTAGTTTGCAGCAAAAGTACGTCTACGGATATCTCAGACTCCACAACAACGGGAAAATAGTATGAGGAGATTTAACGTTGAACGGTTGCAATAAAAACAAGCCCCCAGAAGCTTTGCCGATCGCGTATCCCTCAACATCTTGCAACCAGGATCAAGTGCTTAGTAGCCGAGAAGGCATCAGAAATGCCGTAACTGACGAGCGCTGCATAAAAGGCCGAGAGCGGCTCGTGAGCTGTACAAGCTTCTCCGGAGAAAAGAAAAAAGCATGACAAGCGTGCGATCGAGGTAATTGAAAGGTGCTACTGCTAAGAATAATGTTCGGAAGTTTTAGCAAAAGTTATAAAGAATGTGTCAGGGTAATTAGACCGGAACGGAAACCTGTAGAGATAAGTAAAAAAACATTGAAGTAGAATCTGTAGACTGCTAAACGACGAAGATGACACAAATTCAGGCAGAGCGAATCATTCAATATTGACGATGGTCCTGCCGCCCAAAATGAAGTAAGGATAACAATATCTAAACTGAAGTCGAATGAGAAACCTGTGAACTATTCAGGGCAGCAGGAGATGATTTGGTAGAGAGCATATACCTATTCATTTCCAAAATTTGGATGGATGAATATATGTCCGATGAATGGAACCTCAGCATCATTCACAAGAAAGGAGACCCTCTAAACTGCGCCAACTGTAGATGTATCAGTCTCCTAAACATCGCATATAAGATCTTGTCTCCCTTGTTGTGCAAACATCTGAAACCATTTGTCAACTAGCCGATTAAACTCTATCACTGCTTTTGAAGGCACTTATCAATCGATTCTCACCACCTTTTCATCAATTTTAGAGCCACATATGACAGCATCTAGAGAGAACTATAAAGAGCCATTATTGGCATCTCTGTCAAACCCGTTCGCTGGTGCAAGATGACAACGGAGAAAGCTCGCTGCTGCATCAAAGTCAGTAACGATCTAACAGATACCTTTGATGTCAAAAAAGGATTCAGACAAGGCAACGCGCTGTCATGTGACTTCTTTAAAATCTTATTCGAAAAAATTTTGCAAAATTAACAGACCAACACACGAGGCACGATATTTGAAAAGTCTATTCAATTGCTTGCATACACCGATGATATTGATATACTGGTGTCTTTGTCAACAAGAAGGGACACCCAATATCGACGAATCGACCAGAATGTCACAATTGACAACGCTTGATAATCGCTGTTTCTTTGGGCTGAGAAGGCAACTATGTAGTAAGGTCCTCCCCCCGGACAATCAAAGGAACAATATATAAGACTCTTGTACTCCCAGTTCTGCTCTATAGCTCCGAAGTATGGACTCTTTCTAAAGCGGATAAAGATGTCCTTTGTCGTTTTGAGAGAAAAATTCTTCGTAAGATATTTGGTCCACCTTGTAAAAGAACTGCGCATTGGGCGTTTGAAATGGCTGGGACAGGTAAAGTAAATAAACACCAACGCTCCGAAGGAACGTCTTAGTAAGTAAGTAAGGAAAGTATTGGGTCATATTGAGTCTCCGCGATTTTTTGCTAAATTTTTGGAAAAAAATTTTCTCTATTCAAAATTAATTTCAATCAAGTACATATTGGCCATTATTCTCTATGACCTTTTGCCATTTTCTAGGTAGCTTCATAATTCCATCGGTGTAGAACTACTGTGGTTTATAAGCGAAAAACTAGGCGAAGTGATTTTCAGCGGCTCAAGAGAGTTTTGCAAAGACCAAAACAAATAGTAATCAGAGGGTTCAAGGTCCGGGCCATATGGTGGATGCTTAAAAACTTCCTAACCAAGCTCTGTCAATTTGTTCCGTGTCATCAAATATGTGTGTGGCCTAGCATTGTCATGATGGAAGACAACTCCCTTACTGTTGACCAATTCTGGTCGCTCTTTCTTGAAAGCTTAATTCAAATGGTCAAACGGTGCATAATAGAGGATCGAATTGACCATTTTGCCACGTTCCAGCAGCTCATAATAGACGATTCCCTTACAATCCCACCAAACATTCAACATAACGTTGTTTGCCGTCAATCCAGGCTTTGAAGTCATTTGTGGCCGATCACCGGCCTTTGACCATGATTGCTTGCATTTGATATTTTCGTATTTAATTCATTTTTCATCATCCGTAATGAATCGCTTCAAGAATGCATTGCTTCAAGTTTCAGTAGCGTTTCACTGATGGTTATTCGGTCAATTAAATTTCTTGCGTTAATTCATGTGGCACCCAAATATCGAGCTTCTTTCAGTAGCCTGCTCATTTTAGATGATTTCAAACTGTCATACAGTTTGTTTTTAGTACCTTTGCTATCCACAGACAGCTTTCGTGCCGGTCTTGCCACATCAGTTGCAAAATTTCATCGACATTTTCAGTGACATGCCGTCCAGAGCGAGGTGCATCTTTTCATCGAAATTTGTGGAACGGAATAGAACAAATCACTCTTGGGTCCAGCGTTCACTCACAGCATTCTTACCGTAAACTGCACAAATTTTCGGCATGTTTTTGCAGCGTTTTTCCCCTTTTTATAGTAAAAAGGCATCACATAGCGTATTTCTTAAGATATTTCACTCATATTCAAATCAGTATAAATGTTAACACGAGCAACGAATTACACAGTTGTCTTGGCAAAAAATATAGCCTGACATGTCACTTTTCAAACACGTGTCCGTTTGACACAATCAGAGTAGTCTTTCCAGATAAATGGACACCAACACCATCTAGTGACAAAAAAACGCGGAGGCTTTTTTAAACAAATCTCCTTCGATTTAAATGTATACAAACGCAAAGCCGTTTGATAGACCTCTTTCTATTTTATTTTGTTTCTGAATGTACAACATATTGAGAGTATTGTGTCAAGTCAATCGGAGCAAAACTAACGAAGATACACCGTTTCAAGCGACCGGCCCTCATGCTGAATTTTCATACCTGCATGGCAGCTGCACGACGCGCTTATCTGGAAGCTGATTCAAGTCCCTTTGTAATCTCCAAATTACATTCCACTATTATGGATATAAAATGTGTATTGTATATTTCCGGTATAACGTATAGGCACACTTTCTACCGAGCGGCTGTGTACAGTAACGCTAAAATTTTATCGTAGTTTTCCGTATTTAAATGCAAGTGTTGAAACTTGGGACACTCTACGCCAAAGATGTTACGCTTTTTTTTACTTTAGACACTTTATCTGCTTCATTGCCGCAAAACAAACAGTATTTAAAAAAAAAGGACCGTTTCCTCGCGCTCTTGTCCGAGGAACACTAACAGACATGCTAGCTGTGTCCGTTTCGTGTTGTCTTTCAGCTCCAGTAATGTTGCTCTTCCGGTTGTACACTTCACGACGCTGCTTATGGATAGTTACAGATTGTTTGCCTTTAAAATATTAATTAAACCAATCACCCCTCTCATCATTTGAATTGATTCAAGTTTTCATCACACGACCAACAACCATAATTTCACCTTCAGTCAAAAATTCACTGTAAATGAAGCAAAATTCTGATATTTTTATAAAATTTTGTAACTGCACAGCTTAAAAATAAACGTCATCTACAAACTCGTCGATTCGATACGAAAAACAATCCAAAACTGACCAAAACGATGTTGTTAAAAAAAAAAAAAAAACAGTTTCTACCCGAACAATGGAATGTCGCAGGCAGATGTTACTCAAAACCAACCGACTGATAGATAGTCACAAAAACCAATATTCCAATATCTTTTTCTTCAAACAGATGACCCTGTTCACATATGAGTGCATATTCGTATTTTCTAAGTTTAAAATCGCGATAACTTGAGAACGGTGTTTAGTAGAGAAAAAATTTGATACTATTTTGTAGGAAATTTAACGATCTACAAACTTTCTGTCATCATAATCCATAAATACTAAATTCAAGCTGGAATGTCTATTTTGTCTGGACTATTGCCCCCATACAGTTTCTGTTACACTAACAGGTATAGCGAGTAATTTTTTAAATTTAATAAAAACTGTAAATAATTATACAGGTCTGCCCAAAGAGATAGATATTTTCATAGAAAAACATAGATTTTTTTTTACAGAATAATTGTTCAATTGATGAATTGAATGTCTCGTAAACGAAATGAAATCGTTTAGGTGTCAATGTAATATATAAAATGCGGGTTAAACTCGACAGATATATAGGTACCCTCATGGCATAATTCCGAATGTAATGAAGCAATGGCATCAAACATTTTTATAAATCAACTTCCTAGTGAACGCAAATTCATTCCCCAATCCTGAAAAAATCTAAGTCTTTTAGTGAAGTTCAACTTATTCTAATAGAGACAGAACATTTGAATCAAACATTCATACCAAATTCCAACACAAATGCCAACTTTGACAGGGCACGTACCGAAAATACACGAAAGAATACTTACCAAAACAACATCAGGTATCCTTTGAGACACACGGTACTCGGGTTGCACGATGCGACATTCCCACAACTTACACGGGTTTTTACCAATTTGCATAAATAAGACAAAATAAGTATTTATCATATATTTCTACCTGCAGAATCCTTTTGCTTCTAACCATTAGATTCGTTATATCATACACATTTACTAGCTTAATTCGACGTGTCAGGTGTGATATATGTATGCCAACGTAATTTGTTTGCGCAGCAGAATTAGAATACAATACAATAAGTATGTCGTCTCCAGTTTTATGATGAGCAAGACACGCAATTCAGACAAGTAATAAATTCCAGATGTGTCAAACTGCATGTCGTAAAGCTGAAGAAATGGCATAATGGATGAATTTCTTATATACTGAAACTTTGTCATGTCGGTACTTTTCCGGCACTTTCTCTTTTAGAAGCTGCGAGTAATAAATATCAGTTCCCTTGAAAATTAATAAAATCCTGCATGCACTTCGTTGTTTAGTAACATAATCCTTAGCCGTGCGACGTGATTATTTTTATTATTTTACAATTGTAGCATATAAGAGGTCTGACTCACACTATAACATCATCTCCAAATTGTTTAGCTGTATTGCGAAAATCAGCGTAATGTGAGAAATACTTTTCGTGGGATTCGAGGAACTTACGATGCGCATAATCGACCTACTGAAACAACTATTGCCAATACCATTCGCAAAAAATCGTGACGAATCCGTCACCGTCATTGCGTCATCGCGCCATGTTAACGGACTATGTGCTTCCTTAAATTCAAGCACATTTTCTCGGTGAGCTCTGGTTTCAACACGACGGCGATATGAGCCATACAGCACGTGAAACAATGGACTTGTTGAGAAATCATTTTGGTGAGCACTCAATTTCACGTTTTGCTACGGTAAATTGGCCGCCTTGATCGTGCGATATCACACCTGTGAACTATTTTCTCTGGGGATATGTAAAGTCTCAGGTCTTCAGGAATAAGTCAGCTACGTTTGACGGTTTGAAAGCCAACATTACTCGTGTTATCTGCGAGATACCAGTCTCTATGCTCGAACGAGTCGCCCAAAATTGAACGTTCCGAATGGACGACGCAGTCGTGGCCAAAATTTACATAACATCATTTTTTAAAAATTAAATGCCATAAATTGTTCCTTTAACAAATAATAAAAATTTTAAGTTTGCCTTCAAATTTATGTACTTTATTTTACATTATAAATCAAACCTTATGATGAATCAACTCTTACAAGGTGTGTTCAAACTTTTGAAATTTCACGTACAACGTACATTCGATTATTCGCCAGAATGCGCTGCTACTGCAAAAAAGGTTATGGTGCCTTGAAGTCCGTTCATATTTAGACAGAAATGCCAAATTTCATTGCGATACTGTCTTCTGTTTAGTTTTGACAGCTGATTGTTGTTGATGTGTTCGGCATCATGTTGAGTATGGACAAAAACGATTTTCGTTCTCTTATAAAACATTATTTTTTGAGAGACAAACTGACGAAGGAAACAAAAGAAAAGTTGGGTAAATATTATGACGCTTGTGCTCCGTCAGATTACACCGTTAAATATAGGTTTCAAGAGCTTCGTGGTGGCCGCAACTCCACTACCGATCAAGTCCGCAGCGGCAGGGCCTCCGATGCGGTTACAGAGGACAATGTCAAAAAAATACATGAAATGGTGTTGGTTGACCGGAAAGTGAAGGTGCGCGAGCAGATAGCAGATACCACAAAGATTGGTACTGAGAGCACACGCCATATTTTGGGCAATATTCTGCGCATACTCACTCCTGACCAAAAACACGAACGCGAGAGCACTTCTAAAGAGTGTTTGGACTTGCTAATGCGGAATCGGGCGGACTTTTGGCGTCGATTGGTAACTGTTGAACACCAGAGAACAGAATGAGTGCCCGGCAATGGATTGAAGCCGGCATGAGTGCTTCGAAGCGGCCGGGGTTGATTTTATAGCATCTGTTTTCTGGGATTGTCATGGTATACTCTTCGTGGAATTATTGGAGCGATTGAAGGCAAAAATCACTGCAAAACTGCCTCACAGAAGCAAAAAAAAAAAATTTGTTTTTGCAAGACAATGCACAGGCGCACAGGAGCATCGCAACCACGGCTAAAGTCAATGACTGACGGCTTCAATTGCTGTTGCATCCACCGTATTCGCCCGGTATGGCTCCCTCGGAATATTATCTCTTCTCAAAGCTCAAAAGATGGCTCATCAATAAAAAATTCAGCTCACGCGAGGAAATCATCGACGCCACGGAGGGGTATTTTGCAGACCTTCGGGAAAATTACTTTTTGGACAGGATCAAGAAGTTGGCAAATCGCTAGAATAAGGATGAAACAAAAGGTGATAACGTCGAAGCTGTGAAGAAAATTCTTTTGAAAAATCGTCGATGTACCATAAGAGAAGTTGCTGAAGATGTTGGCATATTGGTCGGCTCATGCCATGCAAAGTTTGTTCCTAAATTTTTTAAACTTGATCAGAATAATCGTCCATGAGCATCGCTCATGAAGTCTTGAATGACGTCAGTGATGATCGTGAGTTGCATAACTATTCATAACTGATGACGAATCATAGGTATGTTATATGTTTAAGACGTCGAAACCAAAGCTCAATTGTCCCAATTGAAGCACCTAATAGAGCCTGCAACGTCAGGCCAGTAAATGTATTTATCTGTGGTTCCAAGCCCAATGAATTGGAAACTCTATTTTTGAATTCCCTTATTCCACTTTCTTCATAAGCTCCCTCTCTTCTGTGCTATTATTCCTATGGTGAATTTATAGCTTTTGTTCAAGAGAGTGTTGGGTATTCTGGTAGAAGAGAGGGAAAGCCTTGCCAAAGGTTACAGATCGTGTGGGAATACTTTAGATATGAATGTTTATATGTAGGTTATGTACCGCGATGAGGAATTTAACTTAGGCAGGTACGCTAAGATCCTAGAGTAAGTCACCCAGTATGACTGACTCGAACTATTTTATTGAACGAATTTTATTGTGCCAAAGCAAAAAATGTTGGAAAATTGTATCAGTAGTTTTCAATATGTCTACCTTTGGCGCGAATAATTTCCTTGAGACGGCCGAATAAATTAGCGCACGCTGCACGCAAGTGGCTTTGCGGTATTTTGGCCCATTCCCGGCGAGGTGCTTGTTTGAGGTGGTCCAAATTTTGGTATTTTTTAGTGCCAACCTTCGTCTTCAAAATACCCCAGGCAGAGAAATCCAACGGATTTGCATCCGGAGAATTTGCAATCCATTGTGTCGAAGAAATGAAGTATGGAAAATTGTTTTTTAACCAAACAATCACCGAAGATGTATATTTTCGAAACACCTCTTTGGCAAGTACACTCGGTCATTTTGTCTGTTGACATATTGCTCAATAACAAATGGCGACTCATCGGAAAAAACCAAATTCGGCAACTCACCACTTTCGACTCTTTTATTGATCGTTTGCCCAAGCCCAAGCTCATTTTTCAGTATGTGTTGCATCCGTTCCAACGATTTGTTGAGCTCACGAGCCATTTTTTTTCACTTCGACGCGGATTTCGCTCAATTCGAGCCTTTACTTTCCGAACCATTTCTGCCGAAGTTGCTGTTTTTTTTTTATGACCACGTTAATAACGTTTTGCAACGCTGCTAGTATCGCGGTAACGAGCTATGGTCCGGGACACAAATGGTTTATTCACGTTGAGGTGCTGGAGGGCTCTAACGATAGCTACTTGTGGTTTTCCAGCCAAATATAAAGCAATTACACTATCACGTTCGAATTCCATCGCGGATAAAAATTGTTCAACACAAATCGTTTAAAAGGCTTGTAAGTAATAGAATTATCTGTCATGTGTCAAAATTTGAGCTCACTGTCATAAATGGTTTGGAAATTATAGCAGTCTGAAATTGGTTGCAATTCTAGTCAGTCAGGGTGTAGTGAGATCCAAACCCTTAATTATTTGTGTAACCTTAAAATTCTTGCACACAGGGTGATCGAAGAAAAATTAGGGAGGAAAGAAATGGAGGTACCAATGAACGTTGGTTTTAAATGTTTGAAGGTTATAATGACTTGGAAATAAAGAACTATACATAAAGAATCAGCCATAAGCTGATAAGCATTTATGGCGAAACTTGTGTTACGGTTAAAATTTTGAGGAGGCGGAATGCAACTGGCGATTTGTACGGGCCACTGATGCTGAAAACTGCGATATAATATAGTGATACATGGGATATTACGTCGGTATTCGAGGGTGTCATATCGCACGGTTTTTAATCCTATATTGCAGATGCAGTGATGTTTTAGGTGCACCTGTGCAAATGTAGGCATTGTACTTCAATTTCCATCTGATAAATGCCTTATGTATTGAGGCCTAATTAGAGGGGATGAAGTATTTTTTACATCGCTTTAGGAATCCTAGACATTTCGCAGCATATTTGGCGACATCGAATATGTGGTCATTCCAACGTAAGTTGTCATTCACTTACGTTCCGAGAGTGGAACGTTTTTTGGCTTTGAGATCCAAGTGCCACTGGATAAAGGCTGGATACTTAAATTTCGTTTTAATGACAGGACACAGCATTGAGTTATGGAGGCATAAAATTCTACTCTGTTGATAGTTCCCCAATTGTTTATGTTGTTAATATCAGAATTTAATGAGTCTAACATACTCTACCGTTCCCGTTCTACAGCCGAAGAACAGGGAAGTGAGTCTGAAAATGAATATGAAAAGCAGAGAGAATTGTCGTCAGCAAGGGAATAAGGTATGTTAGATTAGATGTAGCAGATTGGAAATGGTTGATGAAAATTAAAAAGAGTGTTGAAGACAAACCAGAGCGCTGGGGCACACCAGCATACCATCTAGACCAGCGCATTTATGCATGTTAAGATCTTTAAGTACTCTTGCTACTACACGAGTGCGAAAGTGGATTCGTCCTATTGTAGACAAAGCACAATCTGCGAGTGTTGAGCTAGCCGCAAAGTGTGCAGCAAGCAGATTGACCTTGTCGAAAGAGCTGACATCTGGAATGTCATTGTAAATGAGCGTTGGAATTTAGGATGAAGCAGAATTTCTAATGTTTTTGACGAATGACCAACAGTTTTTACTGCCTTTGGGACATTACAGTATTTTTTGCCTCAGTTTTTGGTCGTATTGGAATTTCACACTCTTGAGAAAGACGTTGCAGTCATTTCTGGCTCGTTTAAACTTTTTTCGGTTTTCCTCTGTCGAGTTGGTCTTGTAGGACTGAAAAAACAATTCTCTAACCCTGACAGTCTCTTTACAGTTCGAGTCATACCATGCCTTTTCTTTTGGTTTGATACTCTTCAACTGATGAGAGATAAAGCATCTCATTCCAAAGAGAATACATAATTTCTGTGATCATATCAGCAGCGGCATTCAGGTCGTTATCAAGGAAACATAACGACTAGTTAAAATTCCTAAAAAAGTTATTAAGTCCGCTCCAATTGGCTATTGCCATACGGTTCTTTTAGGAATCTTTTCTCTAACTGTGTGTTGGGTGTACGAGAATTTAGTAGATATGACACAATGGTCCGTCGCGCCTAGAGGGGAGAGCACATCAACACATCAGTACTTGTCAGGGTGAGAAATTAAAAACAAGTCCAGGGTGTTGGCGGTATGATTATCAACGTGTGGTATTCGTGTGGGCTCATTCACAAGCTGGGTTAAATTATTTTTCGCCGCGAAGATCTCAATACACCGTCCTTCGGGTGTTGTCTGTCCAGAATGTCGAAGCCAACCAGAATTGTGTACATTGAAATCGCACGTAATCATGATTTCAGTATGAGGATACAGGGATACAATTCTTTGATTGGAGTTAGACAGCGCATCAAACTCCTGAAAGGTCGAGTTACTGTCCAGTTTGGGGTTTTTGTAAATAAAGCAGAAGTGGATGAGATGGAGATGGAATTTTAACCACATGAAATTGAATTCCGGATTGGAACAGGAACTACTTTGTGGTGAAATTTGGTGAGCTACATCACTACGCACATAAATGGCGAGATCGCGATGGGGGAAGAATAGTGGCACAAGTTCGCAGTCAGGTAGCTTCGGATCAGAGTGATTTGAGAGGTGGGCCGGGGACCTACCTGTGTTTCACTAAGTGCCAAAATAGCTGGTTGGTACTTACAAACGTGCACGTACGCAGAAAAGTGATCACATTTTAACCCGCGTTTATTGGCTATATCTACCCTGAAATCTCTAGTTATAATTACAAACAAACACAGCAAAAATAAACACCGACGATACTAAGCAAGGCTGCAAAGTGAAAATTCTGGCGATGGATTACCAAATCAAATTGCTGTAGGTATTATGCCCTTACAACAATATGAACCAGTGCACCAACAGAATTTTTACACACAAATCGCTATCCATCGGTTGTTACATACACTCAGTCAGTTTTTTTTTTTATTTTATTTTTTTTGCAGCACAAGAAAAATTACGAGTGTGGTGACGTGCATCGTTCAAATTGTTTTCATAGCCAGTCTTCCTAATTCGGAGAAGAAGAGAGAGAGGAGATAGCAGCATCTTTGTATGTGCGCCGGTCTTGTTGCCTTTGGCGTTTCGGGGTTTTAGTGGAGCGTCCGAGCGTCGCGTGCGTTTGAAACCGCCGCTGGTTTTGGTATTGTCAATGGGTTTAACCGCTTCAAGCGATTTCCGTCCACCAGAGCTTCAGCTTTTACTGGTTGCAGGACCAATTTCATCTTATCAGAGACCCATCGATGGGAACCCGGACAATTTTTTCCTCTTGGAAGAGGGCGCAGCTTCAGATCTGAGAGGTTGATCGGTTTCAGTGGGTGTCACTTCCATCTGGGAGAATGTGATTTTTGGCACTCGCACCTTGTCTCGCGTCTCCGTCGCCTTTTCAGCTGCCCAATAGACGATAGTCCTTCAGAGTGTGTCTCTTCTGAAGCCCGTTCCACCTTTTCGGTTTTCCGAGACAAGCCGTCAGAAACAGTGCCCTGACCAACAAATGGTCTACTCTAATGGAGTTTAAGCGTAACAGGCAAGGCCTCTCCGGTACTCTCTCCATCGTTCCAGCTCAATCTACCGAACGTGTCGTAGAAAAAGCCGTAGGAGTCGTCGGAATCAAGTGATCCAGCAACTCCTCAGTCAGCGCCAAAAACGGCGGGAAGGTTGTGAAGTATGTCGGGTAGGGCCTCCAGAATTCGTACCCCAGCCGCAGTCGAGAAGTCTACGGATGGATTGTCGCCATTGCGAGTACCACCTGGAGTATAATCCTGTTGGTTCACCTCCATACTGTTAACTTTTTAACGTCTAGTTAAGACGTCCTTGGCGCTTAGTTCGACGTCTTACCTGGGTTCTTTTCACAACATTAGGATCTTTGAATCATAAGCCTTTCTGCCACGACAAGGCAGCCAAAGAAAGAAAAGTTGAAGGCATGTAATTCTCATTTATTGTTGAATATGAATACTGGGTTACCAACTGTAACTTCAGTATTCAAATAAATTTTGATTAATATGTGCTCATGCCAAGAAATAGAATGAACGAAAGAACATTTTAAGCTTCGTCCTCTTCTTTACGGTTTTGTCAAATTTTCTGACATCAAGTGGAGCGATTCAACATTTGAAAACCAAACTGCCAAATCTTGCACATGTACTCGTATACTTTCATTGTTAATTTGTTACAAACGTTCGAAACACGTGACACTTGAATACGATTTCAATAAGCAACACGCCACTGAATTTCCAACTTTATTTCTCGAAAGTGAATTAAACAATCATAAATTTCAACTACACACACTGGTACATTTCAGCTGCTGTGTGGATGCATGGTACTCACACATTTGTTCGAAAATTAGTAGAACTCATTTCAAAACGTAAAACATCTAGTTGCCAAGTTTTATTCAATCCTTTCATTTTGCTGACCATACCGCATCACCTCAGCAGGTGGCAATGGTGTTGATGTTGATACTAGACAATTCCTTTTCTCGTATCCTTATTAAAAACTCATAAATAAGTTTTTTCCTTTTATTTTCACAACCACCACTTTACGTAAGCTTTTCTGGTCAAATTGTTAGGATAGGGAAAGATAGGTGAACTACTCGTAGTCTCGATGGCAACAAAGTTTCTGGAAAAAAACTTTCTATTGGCCAAAAAAAAAAAGAAAAAAAAAAGTGGACACATGCTCACCCTAGTAACTCTAAATATGATTACCACATGCTTATGGCAGGAGCTCCTCCAGAACTGTGTTCAAAAAGAATATGCTCGGAGTGAAAATATTAAATTTCATTTACCATACAACTAACCACTGCCAGTTGCAGACTTGTTTATCGCTGTGAGTTAGGTCGGTGTAGCCATCGTAAGGATGCGGTTTAGAGGGTGGACCAACAACTAGTAGCGGATATTGTGTATACCAGCTATGAGTGGTTCTTCCATGCAACACGAACGATATGCACAGCGTGCAAATTTTTTTTTATTATATTCATCGGTAGCCGCATATGGCTACCTAGTCGAGCGAGGAAAATTTCATATGCAATGTGTTCATATGCTCCAGGAGATGTTTTCCTTTTTTTTTTTTGTTTTTTTATTTGTCCTGGAGAAGGAAATTTATAACAGGTATACGGATAACGAAAAGATGGACCAGATGAACTATCATCAGTTGGTAAAAAGTTGTTCACTACAGGAATATCCTTTGTGGGAGATTTACATTACAACATGAAGGGTTTCAAAGCATGTATCAATCGGGGTTAAATACATTTTTTTTTAAATGTATTTAAATGTCTTTAGTAGGGGTAACTATGCTGGTCTTTCCCAATGAGACAGGCATTGGAATACTTGGCTCCTTGTGGTGATTTTACGAGGTCGAAACAAACGACTTTTTTACTAAAAAATTTTATCTCTTTCCGTGGTAACCCTTCTTTAAGCGTGTGTGCTTGTAATAAAGTTTGCGATTTCAAGTGCATTTACGAGAAGATTCTACTCGTTGAAGTGCACGTCATGGATCGTGCTTGCTTTGGAAATCATGTCTGCAGATGTAAATTGCAACATGCCTTTGTTAATGTCAGAAAGCTTCTACAACTGGCCTCTAAATGTATGGCTAAGGTCTTGACTGTAGCTTAAGGGTGAGAGTTTAATATTCAGGGCAATGTACTTAGGAAGAGTGCTATAAAAGTTAGTTGAAAGTTACTGTATCTGCTTCTGGGTCTTATGTGAGCCTTTTTTTTGTTTTTGTAAAAAGAAAGCTTGACTTAAGTAAATAGATAATCCTTGAAACATTTCTACATAACTTCACACTCGGCGTTATTGTGCCGCAATTCCAGATGGGATATAAATCAACACTTAAAAATCGAATTAGGTTAAGAGGATTATTATAAATTTATTTTCCTTACTTGCCTTCTGGTTTCAGGAATCGTGCACACGTTTCGGTAAACCTTAGTGGCGCTACAAACGAGAAGCACGTTGAGAGACAAAACGTGCCGGTGCAAAACAATTTCATTACAGATGAAGTGATATCTGTGGAAGGATTTGTTGAAACAACGGTGAAAGGATATTTCAAAACATAAATTTTGATTCAAATGATTTGAGTTATAGGTCAATTAGTCGTAGAGTAGAAACACATTCTGCCTGTCTATATTGTGAACCCATTTTAATTTGAAGTAGGAAGTAACAGCTGGCATTTCGACGGGGTTGATCTTATTAATACGAGTACTTAAAAGGAAACAAAAAGAGGATTACTCGTAGTTCAGTCTGTCAGTACTGTCACATGAATTAGAGCTTTCATTGTGAGTGGGGGGCTAAACGTATGTGGTTTTACTTTAACTGCTATACGACATGTGATATGGAAAACTAGTGGTAGAGACGCAGTTCGTGCTGACAATATGAAAAAACTAATTCTACGGACAATACCACGCTGTCAAGCTGGTTGAACCATTCACTATGGACTAAGAGAATTCCATCCTCCATTTTCGCACACAGGGCAGGCGAAGGAAATTTAGTGAGGAAGAAAAGAGAGGTACCGATGTTTATTGTTTTTTAATGTTTGCAAGTTGTAACGACCAAGAAACAGAGAGCTCGGCAGAGCATTTTATAAGCGAGTTATACAGTTAAGTCACGAATCATGATATTTTAGAGTACGTCCGAAAGTGGCCTGGGGGTATACTGAGGAGCATTCTTAGCGAGACGGGTGTTATGGCTGAACGTTTGATTTCAATGGAGCACTGGTGGTGGAAATAGCGAAAAAACAAATTGAGACAGAAGACATTACGTCGGTGTTCAAGAGTGTCGATTGACTGACTAATATAAGTATTACCTATAAGTTGTATTGCTCGGTTTTGAATCCTATCTCCTGACCAGATGTGGGCATCGTACTCCAATTTTGGGCGGATGATTACTATACACATACCGAGAATAGAAAGTTTTTTGGCTTTGACGATGTACCATAAGTGCCATTCATGGATGATGGCTGGATATTTAAATTTCGCTTTAATACCAGCAGACAACATTGAGTTTTGAAAGCTTTGAGTTCCACTCTGTTGATAGTTCCCCAATTGGTTATGCTGTTAATATCGGAATTTAATATGCTTAACGGTGCTGTACCCGTCCTACAGTCGAAGAGAAGGGGCATGAGTCCGGGAACGAATATGAAAAGCAGAGAGTACTGTAAACAGCAAAGGAATGTATTGGATTAGAAGTAGCAGATATGAGAGTAAAAAGAATGTCGGAGACAGGACTAAGCCCTGGGGCACACCAGCATTTATTTTATGAATATCAGACTTCAAACTATAAAAGGCAACTTGAATTAAACGTTCCGGAAGGTTATTTCTAATCCATTGAAGAAATGAGTCATCGATCCTAAAAGCACGTATTTTGGACAAAACGGCCTGATGTTAAACTCTGTCACATGCCTTATAAATAGCAAATGCAACTATCTTGCCTTCGCCAGATTGATGTACGATTTGACTCCATTTTTTGGTGAGACATGCCATCAAATCACCAGTGGACCTGTTGATATATTATGAGCTGGCGGTTTATCAGCGTTTCCATGACCTTGGAAAGAGGGAACGTAAGTGCAGTTGGTATGCAGGAAGAGAGAGAAGAATGTTCGCCTTCCCTAGGGAAGGGCTGGACAAATACTGCATAGTTGTTTTGACAGCGAGGAAGAAAGCCTTTTCAGAAAAGAGCAGATTTACCATCTGGACTAACAGATTTGTGTATATTAATGTCTTTAAGTACTCTTGCTACTACACTGGAGGAATAAGGCACATTTTCTAATGTTTTTGGCGAACGACCAAAAATTGTTACTATCTTTGGAACATTGTAGTGTTTTTTGTCTTAGTTTTTGGTCGTTTTTTAATTTCGCACACTTTAGAAAGGCGTTGTAGTCATTTATGACTTATTTGAACTGAACTGAAAACTGACAGCCTTTTAACAACTCGAGTTGTACCATGCCTTTTCGTTTGGTCTGATACTCTTCTTCCGATGAGGGATAAAGGATCTAATTTCAAAGAAAATGGTGTCTGTGATCATATCAGCAGCGGCCATGTCGTATTGCCATACGGTTCTTTTAAGCATCTTTTCTCTAACAGGGAAATGGTGCTTTACCCCATACTTCCAACGAGAACATCGCTTTATCTAAAACGAGGTTTGGCAACAGAGTCATATCAAGAAATTAGCCACCCAGATCATGCGATTTGACAACGGTGGAATATTTTTTGTGGGCCTACATCAAGTTACTATTTTATGTCGATAAAGTACTGACGATTGACGTTTTAGAGCAAAGCATTATTTGAGTCATACGCGATACACCCCTCCAATTTATCGAAAAACTGGTCGAAAATCGAACTTCTGGACTGCTCTTTCTACGAAGCAGTTGCGGTAGACATATGCCCGAGACTATTTGTATTAAATGGCAAGAAATAGTCTTTCGAAGGGATTTGATAAATCTTCATCACATTAATTTCTCTTTGTTTCATTTACACAAAAAATTTTGGTCCTTTTAAAAAAACACCCTTTAATTTGAGAATCATCACATACCAACGTGACATGTGAATGTCTTTTAGAAACGATGTTCATGGTCTAAACCGAGATATTTTGTGCTGAAAACTCCAGAAAACTCTTTGCGTGAAATGTAGGAAGGCCACAACAGTAGAAAAGTAAATCACGCTAGACAGACTTGTCGTGGAAAAGTGCAGTAGAAAACTACAACTTTTTGAATGACTGAAAGGAAATAGAAACACATTACTCGACTTCAAAGAAGAATAAGTCCTTTAGCGGCTGAATTAGATTTATGACTAGTCATTCGTGAAAAGTCATGAATAAGAAGTTTTAAAGTTCATCTCTAAGATGCAGAGAAATTGCTGCGGACATCGCAGATTTGAAATGCTAGCGGGTACTAGGATATATCTTTTCCACTCCGAAAAGTGTGATATTTCATCTTATGTGCTTTAGTTGAAAATACCAACTTACTACTACGTTGTTCAGTTGTTCAAAAGAATCCCATAGCTCAAGATGCTATATATCCTTACGCAAAAACAAATATTCTCATTGTTTCCGCTTGTACATACCATCTTCTTCCAGAGAACAATATGTATGTGTGGCTCAAAATGCCTTTCCATCTCCTTGGCATACATTTCTTGTGTTTTAAATTTCAAACCCGACAGATACATACACCCCCAAACCAACTATCACAGAAGAAGAAGCAGAAAACGAGGGACAATCACTTCTCTAAAGAGACCATCGCTCTAATCCAGGAGAGCAATATAAATAACTGTACATCGCCCGAATTGTCCAAATGGAATTTTAGACGTCTTCTTATCACATTCAATGAGACACTGCTCAAGAGCACTTCATTTTAAAGTTTCTTCATATCCTGATATTCAAGGGAAGCAAAGTAAATCGAAGGACTCCTATCCAGAACTAAGAATAACTATATGCCATGTTCCTATATACGAGTATGTACATACACTAACTTACTTCTTGTCCAAGGACATGAATGAGAACGGGAAACAAAACAAATAATAAAAAAAACGTCGTATTATGTGTAAATGCAGACTCCTATCCACCTCCTCTTCATTCGAGGAGCAGGGTGGTGATGCCATGATGGTAGCTGCCCATCCATTAAATTTCCTAAGATGAGAAATGAAACTGAAGACGAGGACTAGGACCGGCGATGAGGATGACGACTAACAATAGATGCATGAGGATTGAGAGAATCGAGAATGTATATGTAGGTAAGGACGACTGAAGAAGGTCCTTTTGTTTCAGACTTTTTCCGGCATCTATTCCCATTGTCTTTGGCTTCTTCTGTACGTATTCGTATCTGTATTCGCGATGATTAAAATAGTACTCCAGTGAGTGGTCCATAGAGACCAAGGTGTCAGGGATAAGAGTCGAACGAAAGCAAAGTTCCAATAAGATGAAGCTGTAGTCTACGTTTTTTATTGCCTCATTTCTTGCTTTACTCATTCAACTTACAGGACCTGCATACTTGGACCAATACTACCTCTGCTATAGCAAAAAAAGAAAAGTAAACTCAAAGCTATAGTAAATTGCTCTTGAGCCAGAGTGCATAGTATCCGCTTCCGTTCCTCTGAACTGATCTTATGAGTCACTGCTTGTTCTTATGTTTTTACTTTTAGAGGCTATGGCTTATCTGCCGAAGATACGGAGCGGGTTCTAATGTATTTTGTGCGCGAGAAGCACATGCCCCGAGAGCACTTCAAATGCGTTCTTCACGAAAATTTATTGCACGGGAAATTAAAAGGTTTTCTTTTTTCGTCTTGTTATTTTCGCTGTTCGCAAACATGCAAGCCGCCTTCTTCCTTTCCTCGCTTTCGACTTTTTCTTTACAACATATTCCATTCAGTTTGCAGTACCTCTTGGGTTTTTTTTTTTATTAATTTCACTCACTTTTTGTTTTGGCTTGCGCCTCTGGACACAAGGGGCAGCCAGTCAATCTTCGAAGAATATGACGAAGTGTTCCGGGAGTTGAGAACTGACGATGTAAGGTCGCAGGCTACCATGTTATTAAAGTTCTATGTAACGGGGGCGTACCACTCCGTATATATTTTCCTGTCGTTTGTTGGTCTCCCTTAGATTTTCTTTATAACACAGAACAGGGATTTTTTTTTTTGTACGTTTTCCTGTTTGTCCTGTCGCTGCAGGGCATGTTGGTCAAATCTACGAAGTACCTTGCTGCAAAAAATTTTCACACCTGAGCTTATATGGTTCTTGTTTCCATGGTATAGCAGTTGGTAGGATCCTTAGGCAGAATGGCTTCTGAAGTACCTGCACTTGAAAGTCTTCTGCGTGAAATGAAAAACGGTTTTCTGACTGGTAGCGATGGTAATGGTTTTAAATTGAGCAGGATACAGAAAAATATTCTGGAAAACAACATGGAAGTTGTGCATCTGGCATTTTCTTTCGCGCTTAATCTACATACATAGCTGGTGAAGGAGACTGGTTGATTGGCAGCAGTTTTAAATTAGGCACGTTGCACATAAACTGCACAATAACTTTTGTCTGATAGAAAAAGTTCCAGGGTATTCATAAAAATCATCGGGAGACTAGGGAAGGAAGGTTTTCGAGACGACATTAGAAATCTATTGCCATCAAACTACATCCTGGTATACAAAAAGATACAGGCTACAAGCTGAAATATTGTGGAAATAGCAAAAGAGCAAGGTAATGCCAGCGAAATTACGTCTATGTTCGAGGGTGTCACGCCACGTCCACACAGGAAAAAGTTGTGCTTGGTAGAAGTTTCTTAGGTAGCCCCTCCAAACTCTTTTGGAGAAAGGTTGAAGCAAGATGAATGGCTCTTATAAAGACTTTTGCAAAAAGATCGAAATTGTCGATAAGATCAGTAGGACACTGAATCGAAAGCATAAACTTTCTGTCTTACATATGAGATTCGCTTCTCAGGTAACCTAATTAAAACTGAATAACACAACACGACGTAGTTGGCACCTCTCGTGTCTTGTATTGACGGATAATGCCATCAAATATGCTGTTACTTCCGTTGATGTCATCAAGAATGGTCGAGCTCAATGTGCGTACAACTACCTTGCGAATGTCTGAGCTGAAACATGTCTACTAACGCGGAAGATTTCGCGAGAATGCTCAGGAAAGAAGAATTGAAGGAGCACTCCAAAAAAAATAAGAAAGTGTTGAGTACGGATTGCCTTTAAGGCGCCGTTCTTCACAACTTTTTTACAACTATAGTGCATATTGATCGATTGCATATTGATTAAACGCTAAAAGCCTCCAAGGTGTTGTCGACGTTCTGGCAGTAACAAAGGAGCTTTCTTCAAGATATGAGGGCTGTCCCACAGGGGGGCTCTTTGGATCTACACAGCTATGATAACACCAATTATATCCTAAGAATTTGTTATCTGAAGGAACAAGTATTTGATAAAATCCTTCACTACTGCTTTTACCAGACTCCAAAATAACGGCTGCATGGGGTTTTTTCCTAGGACGCTGGGCTTTGCTAGGGAGGTAAGTTTATGGTTAAAAGAAAAGAATCTATAGCAAAACACACAAATGTGTCTATAGGCGCCACACAATCTTTTTGAAGAGGAAATTCAAAATCTTAAAAAAATTGGACAAAAAAGTAGTCAAACGTCACGTTATAATCAGCTGGAAGCTGTGAAGAAAATTGTTTTGGAAAATCGTCGAATAACCATAAGAGATGTTGCTTAGGATATTGGTCAGATCTTGTCATGCAATTTTTGCAGATGTTTTGGGCATAAGACAGCGAAGTTTATTCCGAAACTTCTTAATTTTGATTAGAAGAACCGTGGCATGAGTATCGCTCAGGAGTTCTTAAATGACGCCAATGATGATCCTGACTTGCTCAAAATGGTCATAACTGATGACGAATTATGAGTTTATGCTTATGACGTCGAATCTAAAGCCTAGTCGTCCCAATGGATGCACCCAGGTGAGCCAAGACCAAGAAAGCACGTCTAGTTTGGTCACTGTTTTTTGTCGATTACCGTAGCGCAGTGCATCAGGAGTTTTTACTTCAAGATCGTACGCTCAGTAAGAAGTATTACCTTAAAGTTATGCACGAATTGTGAAGAAATTATTCATAGCTTTTGTGTCACGATAATGCAACTGCTCATTCATCGTTGCTTGTGAGAGATTATTTGGCCTAAAACAACACGACAATCAATCCTGAGCCATCATATTCACCGGATTTGTCCCCATGGGACTTTTTTCTGTTCCCAAAACTGAAGAGACCTATGAAAGAATGTTGATTTGCATTTGCGATTGAAGAAATAAAAACAGCATCGCTGGAAGAGCTCAAGGCTATATCAAAAAGTGCTCATGAGAAGTGCTTCGAGCTTGGCACAAGCGTTGTATTATATCTGAGGGAGATTACTTTGAAGTTTTACAATAAACGTCTATCCGTCTCTAGAAGTATAATCCAAATCACATGACCGTCCGCCTGACTCTGTCTTTTCTGGGGAGACCGGGATTGGAAAAATCCACAGTTGCCTTCCGCAAGCACGTTCCTCCAAAGCGACAACGACAATATAACGGACACGGCGGATACAAAATTGAACTGCTTTGGAGCTAGAGGGATGGAACTAAATGCCTTGGCTCTACTCGAGGCTGGAGACTACCCATCAGGGGACACAGAACAACACGTGGGTCAAGGGTCGACTATTTCGCGCTGGACTCTCGCAATAAAAAAACATCCTATATTGCGCTTTCCTTGGTTTTGACCGTCCGTCTTGCCTGTTTATGTTGTCTTTTCTAATAGATACTGATAGAGTGCGCTGATGGCTTAGGTGCCAATGGCTGCCCATTGTTTTCTTAGGAGGTTTGAAGGCAGCTATTCAAAGCGAAAAGGTTCCAAGAATTTAAGACGAAGTTTTCATGGCAAAAAGAGTATAGGTTGTTGTATATTTTACTACAACAAGGAGATGTGTAGTAGAAGGAACCCGAGGGCAGTGTACGCATGAAAATAATGTTAGCTCTATTCCAGTGTTCATCTGAATAACTCAAATTGATAAGCTTGAAGCGATTCTGATAGGGAGATAAGATTACAGGGTCATTCTAGGACTGACTACAGAGAGCAAATCGGTTTCTCGCATACTCAAGAAGGGGTCGGACAGAGAAATCTGGTTGTAAAGGGATAAAACTGACCACGGTCCAATTAAGCCAAGTGATGATTCGGCTTTAAGGACCATCTTTTGAAATTAAACCGAATAATATACCAAGGTCTTGAAAGCATTGAACAAGGGGAATGGGGTGACTATAGAGTAAATAAAATCGATGAGGATACGGATTGTATTTACGTGAGAGAGTTACAGATTTACATTTGGCAATATTAGGTTCTAAGCAGTTTTTGAGGCACCAGACTTAAACCGATCGCAGTTTTTTTTGAAGAAGTGTTGCACACATGGGGATAAGAAGTAGTTTTAAAAAATTCAAATTACACTAAAAGCGTAAGACTTTGTATAAAATGTGTCGGGACTGCAAACGTCCTGTGTAAGAGATAGACTAAATAGACAAATAGACCAAAGACCGCAAGAAAGCGAGGGAGATTGGTTGGAGTAGCATTTTTTAAGAAGAATGACCATCTGTGGCAGGTAGAGATTCATTTTTAAGTTTTTGTAACTTTTCTTCAATAACAGCAGGCGTGGGGAAGGGAGCATCACATAAATTTGGTAGGTCATTGAAATATTAGGGATTTGGTACAAATGAGTTGTTGGAAAATGATTATTTGAAAAATTTAGGAAAAAAGACTTCAAGATTTTGTTTCAAGAGGATGTTGAAATTCTCAAATTGCAAAAAGGACTTGGGGTCGTTTGTTTGCCTAAGAATAATGAAATAAACAAATGAAAAAGCAGGAAAATGAAAACATGTACCCAGCAACTCGAAAAAAGAGTAAGTGCGAAGGAATACCGCCCATAATTTGTTTATTTTCTTTCGTAGGCAGCAGAGTATACGATTATACCAAGAAGTGGTTGTAGAAGTTTTTTGTTGTTATGGCGGGAATAGGGAACAACCTGACATCAGCTTTGCAGCCGGAATCCTAAAATGCCTTTTCTTATGATTTTATACTTTTATGACACATTATGCTAAAGATCCTAGAGCGGAGAGTCGTAATGCCTTTATAACATCAGGTTATGATGTGAGATCATTTACAAGCTGAAATAAGTGGTTTTCTGCTGTGAAAAAGTCGTTGGAGTGTTGTTTGTCCAGAATACCGAAGGTAAATGGAATTGTGTTTATGGAAATTGCAAGTATAATGATTTCAGTGTGAGGATACACTTCTTTTTATAAGCCATACTTTGTGCTAGGTGTTCCTGGTTGAAAGTTGATAAATGAAAACTCGTACTCTTCAGTGCCAAGGAGCTATACAGCCGCACTTAGATGCGGAAAGAATGGGTTGGCCATCCTCAGCCAACAACATCTGGATTACTTCAGGTCGTGACGAGCTTTCATCGCTATGTGATACTGGGATAATTTTTATTCGGTGTAGGGTACATAGGGTTAAGTTAGCTTTAGGTTCAGCTATAATTCGTTATAATTGAGTACCTATCGGTATATAGGGATTAGGTTAGCATAGGTTTAGTCACACAGTCTTACACAGTGGTGATGGCAGTCATATTCTCCCTATTTCCTTTTCTCATTTTTTCTTTCATCTATCTCCCCTCCTTTATTTTAAGTCTGTCTGTTTAGTCAATGTAAAGTAAAATTTGAACGTTTATTTAAGAAAAACATGTACAATAGTATTATTCAAAGTATAGCCCATCTGAAGCTATGACTTTTTCCCATCTTTCTGGCAATTTGTGGATCCCATCCCAAAAGAACTGGTCCGGCTTGGCAGCCAAGAATGAATCAAGCCAATTTTTGATATTCTGCTTTGATGTGAACCGTATTTCAGTGAGCGCGTTCTGCATCGACCGGAACAAATGGTAGTCAGAAGGGACAAGGTCTGGGCTATAAGACGGGTGCATTACCTTCGCGCCATGGATATTCGGCTTTGCCGTTGATTTGGCAGGTTGGCCGGGTTTCACATATGATTTTTTGCGCTTGGGGTTGTCGTAATGGATCCATTTTCATCACCAGTAACAATCCGATGCAAAAATGACTTCCTTTTGTGGTGTTCCAGCAAAATTTCGGATATGCAAAACCGCCTTTCGACGTCTCTCGGCTTGAGTTCATGTGGAACCCAATTTCCTTCCTTTTGAATATATCCAGATACTTTTAAACGTTTTGAAATGGCTGCTTGAGTGACACCAAAAGATTCTGCGAGCTCTTCTTGTGTTTTTCAACACTTTTCATAGAGTAATGCTTCCAGTTCTTCATATTAAAGTAATGAATAAGAGCTCCCCGCAAAAACACTTTTTCAGGCACAAAGGCGAAAAGACTATAGCAGCTGTAGCTGAGAGTGTACGCGATGTCCGTGACGAATCGATTCGTCGTCGTTCTCAGCAGCTTGGTTTGGCATATTCGACAACTTGGCGTATTATACTTGAAAATCTCGGTCTAAAAGCGTACAAAATTCAACTTGTCCAAGGCCAAGTTGAAGCCAGGCGACTTGAATTTGCGCCATATTTTCAGTGATTGGTGTTTTATCGTGAAATTTTGTATATTTGGATGAGCAAGCCGAAGAGTACCAAGAGCTACCATAACATCCATTATGGTCCACATTTCTTCAAAAATGAGGCAAATCAGCTATCGCGCCATGATAATGGACTATATGCTTCCTGAAATTCAAGCACATGGTCTCGATGAGCTCTGGTTTCAACAAGATAGCGCTTCGAGCTATAAAGCGAGTGAAACAATGGACTTGTTGAGAAATCATTTTGGTGAGCACTTACAATAATGTCACGTTTTGCTACGGTAAATTGACCGCCTAGATCGTGCGATATCACACCTTTAGACTATTTTCTCTGGGGATATGTAAAGTTTCAGGTCTTTAAGAATAAGCCAGCTACGATTGACGCTTTGAAAGCCAACATTACTCGTGTTATCCGCGAGATACCAGTAGCTATGCTGGAACGAGTCGCCCAAATCTGGATCTTCGGAATGGACATTCTCAGACGTAGTCATGACCAATGTTTACATAATATAATTTCTAAAAAATAGATGCCATGAATTTTTCTTTTAAGCGAAAATAAAAGTTTTAAGTTCACCTTCAAATTTATGTGTTTTATTTTACATTATAAATCAAACCTTACGATAAATCACCCTATATATACCACATTTCTTAAATGCTAACCTAAACCTACGTAAGCTGGCCATCGCTATTTACAGTGCAAATAGATTTGGCAGCTCAGCCTCATTAGTGTAGCTGGTACGTAATTGACGAAAATAACGACGAAACGTCCCCACCGCCCTACTGAACCTGATACGATCCACACTGCCGTGGGCGACGTCTCTGTTGTAGTTGAGTCGCCTGTCCCCAGCTGTCCAAGCGACGTGGAAGATTGACGGGACCGATGATCTATCCTGGAGCAACCCTATTTGATCTTGGTAGATTAATGGTTCCGGTGGAACGAAGCCGTCGAAAGTTGAAGTCATACACCAAGATGCGGTTGTCCAGGTCATAATTAGGGCCAATGGTAACAGTGGCCTTGTATACCTCGATTACAAAGAAGTCATCATTATCAGCGGCCTCATTTGGATCAACACTTTCTATTGCCAGTAATCGTTCGTTGTCTGTTGTCCGGGCTATTGTAAGACACTGAAGGTCATTTTGACTTTTTCTCCGAAATAGTTTTCTTTATTTTCGGATACATATTCGGGTTGCTGGTGTTTACAGTCCGAACCTTGTTCTTCCAATACAACTTTTTAATCGACGGCTTCAGTTTCTTAATCTCCGGGTCTTATCTGTGAGTTAGCTGTCTGTTCAAATTTTTGAGTCTTGACAGAAGTCTACTTTTCTGTCAGTGCAGTGTGTCAATAGTAGGATTGCGGAACAGGTCTTCGTTAGTCATACGTTGATACCGCGATATTGTAGTGTCCTTTGTCTTGTCCATTCTTTGTCGATCTCCTTTGACAAATTCCTATTTGATGGTGATGGAGCGTGTTCGAGGTGAGAGCTCTTTTCACGGTTGCGGAGAAGCGTGTCCATCGAGTCTTACTGTTGTTGTAAGAATATCTTTAAACAAACTCCTCCAATTCCGCAATTTCGTTGGGAACTGTAATTTCTGGGCTAAAACCGCAATGGTCGCGTTCATACACGAATGTACGCAGACAGTTTAGGGTTTGTAAATTCCTATCTGTCAGTCGTATACGTTCATCATATAGCAGTAGATCCAAATAAAACCCGCCTCTGGGAAACGACGTGTTATCCGTCGCTTTAAGTCCGAGTCTCTATATGACAATGACATCCTGCTGACCCCACCAATCGAGTAGTAGGTTCCCTCTAGTATTTGGCAAATTATTTCCCCAATCTCTGTATTTAGCGTTGAAACCCCCGCCGATTATAAAATAATTCTCCCGCGATTCCAGCCTCAGAAGCCGAAAAATCGTGTAGAGCTCTGTAATAACTAAAGTGGTTTGTGAAGCTTCAGGTGCATAAACAGAGGCCAAGTACAACCACTTTCCACGGTCTAGCGGGATGTAAATGACGACTGCCTCCAACACCTGGAAACTGCGCAACATTCTCTTGTACACTGTAAAATTTTATACCTTGTTTAATGAAGATCGCGACACCGCCTCCACGTTTGGATCTGGGCCGGTTTCTTCTTCTAACAATATAACATAATTATTGTACTCCAGTTTGTGCTTATCAGTTAGCTTGGTTTCGCTAGCGAAAAGCACATCAGGAGTTTGGTCTTGTAGCAAAAGATCCCAGCTCTTAGAGCAATCCTAATTAGTGAATTAACATTCACCGCAAAGACCTTCAAAGTTTGTTCCACAATGTGCGTACCCATTACGACATGTGTTGCGTTAGGTCCGGCAGCAGCGCGTAGATCTGGTCCACCCGCTTGGCTTGTTCATGTACCTGCTGTTTTTTTTTTTTTTATAATCCCGCGCGCGCACCAAGGGGATATGAATACCCTTTTACTGAGTTTTCTCCAGGCGCGGGCGGGTGGTGTAGTAGTTTGAAACTCAGGTGTATTAGGTTTCGATATTTTTTCCAGAGGTGGTTGTCAAACTGGACGGGATGAGCCAGTGCATCCTCAATCAGTGGGTCTTAGTACGTGCTAGTTAGCCCAGCCAGCAACAAGTCCAACATCAGTGTTATGCCTTCACGTCAGAGTTGACGCCGACGGAATTTTCATATAATTACATACAAATTCTATGAAAAGACTTTTTTCAAAAGAATTGCCTTGCACGGGATTCGAACCCGTGACCCTCTGCTTGAGGAGTCTATGCACATACCACTACACCACGACCACCCTGCTGTTGCAGCTGAGCATGGCCAGCATGTTAGGTGCAGCTTCCGTTGTTCTCGGCATTGGCCTTTGAGAAGCAACAGTCGCTTGCTGTAACGTAGCCCCTCTACCTGACGCCATTTGGAAGTAGGAAATTTGGGACGTGACGGCTGATGTTTGAAACCTAACAGGCGAACGTTTGATCTCCTCCTTCTGTTGCCGAAACAGTTTTGCTTTTTTAATGTCAGCGAACTTAGGACAACCCCGATAGTTTGCGGTATGTCCCACGTTCCCACATAACACGCACGATAGCTGCGTCCTATCGGATGCTCCGTCCCTTCCCAGAGCACACTCCTCGAAACTGTGATTCTTTGCTCACTTAACGCATCGACGCTGTATTTGGCAGTTCGATGCGGCGTGCCTGAACCTCTGGCAGCGAACGCATTATATAACGCCATCGCTCCTTTTTAATTTTTCACAGTGAATCACCTGGTAGTCCAGGACATTGATAGTCCTTAGGCTATCCAGACGGCTTTTGGGACTGAGCTGCACCAGGAAGAACGGCAGACTCCACTCCACTGTATTACAGTGGATGGCATGATAGCATCTCTTAATGTTAAGTTTATTACCAATGACCAACTTACATAGGTCCTTGGTTGCATTTACTTCTAATTTACAGATGTTGATAGGAGGCACCTTCTCCTTCTTCTTCTGATGTTGCTGCTGTTGTTGTTGCTGCTGTGGTTTGAGCTGATGTTTTTGCATTTGTTGCTGTTTCTGCTGTTGCTGTTGTTTCATCTGCTGCTGTTTTGTTTGCTGCAGTTGTTGTTTCTGCTGCTGCTGGTTTTGTTGTGACTGTTGCTTTTTTTTCGGTAGCCGTTGTTGTGGCTGCTCTTTTTTGTTGTTGCTGTTGGTTCTTAAGTTTTTTTATTTGTTTGGTGTTGTTGCTGGGTCTGCTTTTGAGCTAGCTGCGTTTGCTGTTGCTGTTGGAATTGCTCTTGCTCTTACGAAACAAAAAGGTAGGTGAGTTAAGGTACACAGAATAGCGGCAAGAGCCAACCTATTCCGAAAAGCTAAAACCAAGCAATCCACTGCCGCCTACTTCTGCGTCATGAATGTTCTGTGGAGTGCTACACTCCTAACAAAGTTATTGCTTATAAGGTAAAATAGGATATTACGACTATGTGGATACTTTTGTTGAGCAAATAGTTGAAGATTTATTAAGAAGCAAAGGGATATTGACATAAATTTGTTGGGTACAGTCTTCAGGTATCTTCACAAGCATTTTCCCGAAGCTTGTGCTCTTTTTTAATTTGTTTCTTTTTAATTATCTTGTTCTAAGAAGTCCACCCCCGTCGGGCTACCAACACAATCCTTATCATATTAAAAAATCCCAAAGATGTATACTTTATTGTATTGAATTTTTTTTTGAGTTCATTGCCTTTGTTTTCATTCCATGATCCAGAACCTTCCCCACCAGAAATGAAGACTCATATCTTTTGTGGGCTTTTCTCAAGTCATTTCCTTGCACACACAACATGAGAACCAACAAAAGAACGAAAAAAAAAAAATACAAAACTGAAAGGACGAAGAAAGAAGAAATTTATAAAATATAAAATTTCAGGATCTTGCACGAGTACATTCACAGAGGAGAAAATTTGTAAACATGAGAAGGGAATTCAGGATGCCGAAAATCGTGCAGCTCGTCTCGCCGACAGCATGCAATGTAACATTTCAGAATGAGGTGTCGGTACCATTCCCAGCTCATGAATCATCCCAAGTGAATATTGTGCGAATCGAAAGGTAGAATTGAGTTGTAGTTCCTCTTTTCCTTTTTTTTTTTTTTTTTATTTTTTTGATTTTCCCTTTTTCATATATTCTTTTGAATTTGCAATTACATTCAACGCAAGGCGAATATACCTTAGTTTCTGGGGAATTCCTTCTTCAAAAAATGTTTCAGGAAAAAAAAAAAAAACAAAAAAAAAAAAACAAATGGAAAAGGAAACACAAAAGAAACACAAAATACTCACGGAAAGTATCCATTTCACTTGTAGCCAGGACCTTCTTCTTCTATTCTAAGTGAAAACAAATTTTCAAACACAAAAGGCAGGCAAATTGAAAATCGGGTTTCAAATGTAAATTTAATTTCATTTTGTAATGGAGTGCCTAATTGAATTAATTGGTCTCGCATGGGTGGTAGTTACCCTGGTAGTTATTTGAGCTGGGACATGTAATTTGTTTTGAAATTGAATGAAGTAGCTCTGGGCAGGTAACGAAATGCAATACGACTGATCGGAGTGTGGGGAATTATTTTAAAAGCTTTACAATGCAGCCGTTTTATCTACTAAATCAGTCTAAATAAAAGCATGTGCTAATACTCAGTAAGTATTCTGGTATAAAGCATAAGACCACCATTTTTGTACATGTAATAAACTTTTTCAATCTTTAAGCTTCATATAAATGTAATAGTACAATGCAGAGTTGTTATAGAAAAGAATTAGATTGAAAAGTGATCTTAATTAAGCTTCAAACTACAATTGAATGAGAAGCCGGACAGTATCACATCGCTAAATGGAACAAACCAATTAATGTCACGATATGAAGGCGTTTGTCTTTGTACTGGCCTAGGACCCTTTATTAACACATCGCTTAATATGACAACTCACTTCAAATCACATGAAAAGCGGGACCTGCTTCAGAAATATGAGTATGTTCAAAAAGTAAGGTGACTTTTGAAATTTCGCGGTCAACGTACACATGCCCGAACATACGTATGTTTACAGCTTCAAATAATATACTTTTGGTATGCTCGGGATTTTCAATTTTTATAAAAAATGGAGCAAATTTGCATAAGATTTTGTGTAAAAAATGAAACCTCGATAACGTCCAAGCTATGTGGAAAATTCTCGGCTCCTGTCATGCAATTTTTTCGGATGTTTTGGGCATGAGGCGTGTGTCAGCGAATTTTGTTCCGAAACTTCTTAATTTTGATCAGAAGAACCGTCGCATGAGTATTGGTCAGGAGCTCTTGAATGACGTCAATGATCCTGACGATCCTGATTTGCTCAAAATGGTCATACCTGGTCGCGAAACATGAATATGTGCTTATGCCATCGAAACCAAAGCCCATTTGGCCCAATGGAAGCACCCAGGAGAGCCAAGACCGAAAAAGCACGCCAAGTTCGATCAAACATCGAGTTTTGATGACTGTTTTTTTCAATTACAGTGGCACAGTGAATCGGAAGTTTCTACCTCAAGGTCGTACGGTCAAGAAGGAGTATTTCATTGAAGTTATGCGCCCTTTAAGAGAAGCAATACGAAAAAAAAGTCCGGAATTGTGGAAAAAACTGTTCATAGCTATTGCATCACCTGCTCATTCATTGTTGCATATGAGAGATTTTTTGGCCAAAAACAACACGAAAATAATGCCTTAACCAGCATATTCACCGGATTTGGTTCCATGCGACTTTTTTCTGTTCCCAAAACTGAAAAGACCTATGAAAGAACGGTTATATAAAAAGTGCTTATGAGAAACAATTCGAGGATTGGAAAAAGCGTAAACGTATTTTATCGGAGGGGGATTAATTTGAAGGGGACAACATTAATATTAATGAATAAATAAATAGTTTTTTACAAAAATATAAAGTAACCTTACTTTTTGAACATACTTCACACTTTCGGTTGTGTGAAAATGTCTGACTTAGTGTCAAAAAATCGTCATTTGCGGGAAGTGTTGATTTTCTTTTTTTAGTCGCAGAAAACGGTGGCTGTAGCGCATCAAAGGCTCCAAAAAGTTTACGGAGATGCTGCTCTAAGTGAAATAGCGCGTCGTTATCGTTTCTGTCGCTTCAAACACGGTGATTTTATTGTTGACGACTGTCCTCGTAAAGGAAGGCCAAAATCCTTCAAAAACACTGAATTGGAGGGATTGCTTGGTGAAGATCCGTGCCAAATGTAAAGAAGAGCTGGGTCATTCCATGAAGGATCGACCGACGTTGTGAACGACCTCTCTCCAATTTGACTGAAAAAAGGTAGAAATACTCTTTGGAGTGGTACGAATCATAAGACAAAAAAAGTTTTGCAGAATTCGATATATCTTGCGTCTAACGGAACTTTAAAATCTATGCTTTCTTGTATATAGGGTTTCCCAATAGGGACTTGACAACTTTGAATTTAATTTTTGAACGCACTCTTTCACTAATCATCAAACTGTCATTGTCAATTTATTGAGTAAACTTAATATTTTCATCATGGTAAAGTACACTAACGAGCAACGTCTGCAAATTATAAAAATTTTCTACAGATATTCGGAGTCGGTGACTGCAACTTTAAGAGCGTTAACTCCAATTTTCGGTCGTAACTCTTGCCCTAGTAGATAGGCAATAACAAGTTTAGTGCAAAAATTTGAGTCTACATATTCGTTGTGTGATGTTGCCGTGTCAGTGAGACAACGGGTTGGTCGAAGTGTCGAAAATATCGCTGCCGTACAGACGTCCGTAGCAAACGATCCAAATCAGTCAATTCCACGGCGTTCTCAAGAATTGGGCATCGCTCAGACCACATTATAACGTATTTTGCGTAAGGATCTTGGTTTACACCCAAAATATGCGTTATTGGTCAGGTGAAAACCCACATGTGCTTCATGAATCACCACTTAATCTACAAAAAATAACTGTTTGGTGTGGTTTGCATGCCGGCGGCGTTATTGAGCCATATTTTTTCGTCGACGATAACGATCGCCACGTTGCCGTGAATGGTCAGCATTATTGCGCCATGATCACCGATTATTTTTAGCCCGAATTGGAAGATATGGACTTGGTAGACATGTGGTTTTAACAGAATGGTGCCACAAGCCACACAGCATACGCTACAATAGATTTATTGAAAAGTAAGTATGGCGAGCGTATATAATATAATAGCGTATAGCGAGGGTATAATTACCGCTTGAGAGCACGCTAAATATAAAAAAAAATTGAAGCTTAGCTATTGCTAGAGTTCATCATGCACTAACATAAATACAACACTGAGTAACACGGTATTAACGGGCACCCCTCAAGGAGGAGTAATATCACTTCTTTGGTAGACCCTTCTGGTTAATAAGATACTTCTGAATCTAAAAAGGGAAGGCTTTTATGACAACCGCCAACTTCCTCCCCACAATCAGCGAAATTTGAAACTATGCCCTTAGAATCCCTGGACTCTAAACTAATCCCTAACGATCCTTCAACCGGCAAAAAAGCGAGACTGAATATTACATTGATGCATGGGCTGTCTTATCAAATATGGTCAGAAGAGATTACGCTCAGCGACTGAAAGCTAAAAGTGTTCTGCCCAATCCATACGAAGGTAAACCTTATAATCCGTCCTTACTATAACTGTATAATAGCTAACTAACTAGCTAGCATAGCTAACTTCCATCGTGTGGTTTAAGATCTGGTTAAAAAAATCTATAAGAGAACGAAGCAATACACACCATCTTTCAGGCCCATTTTCGACAGCATGGATTTCTATATGATTCGGACAAATCTCACACTGAATTTATACCTGTTAACTACAATGATTGAAGGATGTCTTATAACATCTGGCTCGATAAGTATTTGTATTTTGACAAACATATAGATGCTTGCCTTGTCGGGGCCAATAATGCTTAAGCCCTGACAAAAAGGGTGTTTCACAGCAGTCAACTTGTTTCCAGTGTGAAGGTCATACGCTATGTGGCTCTAAACAGGCCAGTCATCGCGCATGGTTATCCCGTGTGGTTCAATGTAGCATCGTATTAGATGGAAAGAAATCGGGTGTTTGAAAGGCAGTGTCTTACGATCTGTCTCGGTTTGTACCGAACACCAAAAGAGTACAACAAATATCATCCCAACAAAGTCCTTTACGATGGGGCTTACTTTCATAGAATTGACAATTTCCTGATTAAGATGAAGCGAAGACACGCTGCAAGGACAATGACTAACGACAATAGCCTGACCTTTGGCTCCTTTGTTACGCCTAATGAAATGCACCACGGAGCTCTCTTCTATCACTAGATAGAACTATTCCGCCAGATGCTTTTCTTCATATTGATGCCAAAGGGTTAGTACAAAGCAGGGATGGTATCACTGTAATACAACACCGCCACCGCAGTGCGAGAGATAAGCAGCTCATCTTAGACGGGTATATTGCCAATGCTTAGGAACTTTTCCGTTTTAGTCCGTCCCGCGATAGGGATCGAATCGATGCTGAAAAACAGTATTCCGAATTCTGCTGGCTTCTAAAAGGGGGGAGGGTTATCTCGCTCTTCTAGGTCGGTACTTTACAAGGATAACATACTACTCTTGGTTGCAACATAAATTAATGATATTTAGGGTGGTCTTGTAAAATGACGGCGTTCTTTAACATGAGGCCGCGCCTTTGATAAGTGACCAGTGGTTTATGGCTTCGGTTAAATCTCAGTGGTGCATGTGCACTATGTTGACGAATAACAGGCGACCGAAATCGCAATTGGGATAGTGAACAACTAGTGCGAGAGGTTACGAGTGCACACCATCCCGATTATACACACTGACTGACTCGAACTGCAACTAACTTCAGACTGCTGTAATTTCTAAACCGTTCATGATAGTGAGCTCAAATTTTGACACATGACAGATAATTTTATTATCTACAAGTATTTTAAACATTTTGCGTCTCAGTTGTGTTGAAAAATTTTTATCCGCGATGGAATTCAAACGTGATAGTGTGATTGCTTTATATTTGGCTGGAAAACCACAAGTAGCTATCCTTAGAGCCCTCCAGCACCTCAACGTGAATAAATCATTTGTTTTCGAACTATAACTCGTTACCGTGATACTGGTAGCGTTGCAAAACGTTATGAAGGGGGTCATAAAACACATAAAAACATCAGCAGAAATGGTTCGGAAAATGAAGGCTCGAATTGAGCGAAATCCGCGTCGAAGTGGAAGAAAAATGGCTCGTGAGCTCAACATATCGTTGGAATAGATGCAAAACATACTGAAGAATGAGATTGGGCTCAAGCCATTGAAGTTCCAAAAAGCACACGATCTTACACAGCAACAAAAAAAAGTTAGAGTCGAAAGAGCGAAGGAGTTGCTACGCTTGCATGAAAGTGGTGAGTTGTCGAATTTTGTTTTTTCCGATTAGTCGCCATTTGTTATCGAGCAATATGTCAACAAACAAAATGACCGAGTTGTCTTCAACGAGAGGTTCTTTGAAAATATACACCTTCGGACGGCCACCAGAAAGCAGGCAGGACCAGTGGTGATGGCTTGGGCCGTCATTACCACCGATGATCGCTCTCCGCTCGTATTTTTGGACCGTGGCGTCAAAATTAATGCGATCGTATACCGTGAAGCTGTCTTAGAGGCAGTACTGAAGCCTTGGTCAAACAATTATTTTGGTCGGAGACCGTGGACATTTCAACAAGACTCGGCACCGTCTTACAAAGCACGCGTCAACCAAGATTGGTTAAAAAACAATGTTCCACACTTCATTTCTTCGACACAATGGATTGCAAATTCTCCAGATGCAAATCGGTTGGATTTCTCTGTCTGGGGTATTTTGAAGGCGAAGGTTGGCACTATAAAATACCAAAGTTTCAACCACCTCAAACAAGCACTTCACCTGGAATGGACCAAAATACCGCAGAGCCACTTGCGTGCAGCGTGCGATGCTTTCTTCGGCCGTCTCAAGGCCATTATTCGCGCCAAAGGTGGACATATTGAAAACTACCAATAAAATTTGAAAATAGATGTATTTTCCAACATTTTTTTGCTTTGGCACAAAAAAATTTATCAAAAAATAAAAAATTTTAGCATTCTAAAAGTTGCAGTTCGAGTCGGTCACACTGTAGATAAACTAGGTTAAGTAGCTTAGGTAGATTAAGAAGAATAGGGCCATAGTTTTAAGTTATACAAAAAGTTCAAATAATATGGCATCTAAGCCCTTTCTAGCTAGTTTCTTAGAAATTTCATACACTGAACGATAGATAAAATTAATCATAAGATAGTTTCAAGGCCGAAAGGCAAACTTTGAATAAAATTGTAACTGTTGTTGTGAAATTAGATTTAATCATCTTTGTGTAGAATATAAGTTTATAATGAAAGAAACAATAAAAATAAATTTTAAAGCAAAAAAGTAAAGGATGTCATACAACTCCACATTCAAGAAGGTAATACTCAATCAGTAAGTAAGCTTTGACAACTGCTTTTTTTTTTCTTCTCAACAAGAACAAGTACCTTTTTGCTACCCTCAATTATTTTCGTTTACCTTACCTCTCTGTAATTACAGCCTTCAATATAAAACGAAATCTCAAATTTTATATATATTTTCAAACATTAATCCGGACCATTGGAACTGAAAATCGTTTAACGCGATTCAATTAAAAATTGCCTTTTGGGTATTAAATTACCATCCCCACTATGGAAGGCTGTGCTTGTATCCATCGTTGCATTGGGCGGTAATGCCAATGCGATCGCATTTCTCAAAGAACGCCAAATTGCCTTTCATTGTCGCCCCTTAATTGATCTTAAATGTCGTACCATTAAATGTAATTATTTCCATCGGATTTAATTACACATCACTGGTGGCAATCTCCAGGCAAATCCAAAGGAAGGACACTTTGAAAGACAAGCAGTACCAAATTGAAGATTGTTAAGGAGCGAATCATCAAGAGTTATGGATACGCCATAGACATTTAGGTTAACATTGTAATCAATAGCATATAAAGCGTGTCATTGTTGGAGGAGTCCTTGGCTACAATGAAAGGTAAAGAGTTCTTGCGCATACCTTTATAGAAGGGTGAAAGCAATAATTACGAGATGTTGCTTGAAGTAAGAAAAAAAAAAAAACAAAAAACAAATAATTGCTTTAAACATAGAATCGCCTTCCACATCACATCTATTAGATAATGAAAAAATTAGATTTAAGAATATTTTCTCAAACTATAAATTAATCTGGTCTCCTGCTATAAAAACTTCACTTTTTGGGAGAGGAAGTGGTGGAACACTATTTTCTGGTACAAAGTTCGACATTTTTAACACGATGAAAGAATATGATGTTGTTTACTCAATGACTTCATGTGTACAAAATATGTTTGACAGGTGTCATAGCAAACAAACAAAAAAACTACAAACCTTACGTGATTGTAGTTGCCTGAAAAAAGGGTGTTTTTCGGGAGCGACTTGTACTCGTATTAGGTGTGCAATTAAGTTCTCTGTCAATAGTTCTCTGTCAAAAATGGCTCCAGCAGTAAGTGGTGGTCGATTTCGACATAACCAAAATGTCATGAAGCAAGCTTAGATATATGGTAAACAAACCGTGTTGACACATTAGTAATTTTGTATTGGCATCATATACTTTTGGTTACGTGAAAATGTCTGATTTTGTGCAAAATAATCATCATTTGCGGGATGTGGTGATTTTCTTTTTTGCTTGGAAGAAAACAGAGGCTGAAGCGCACCGAGATCTCCGAAAAGCTTATGGAGACGCTCTAAGTAAAACAATGTGCCGTGATTGGTTCCGTCGCTTCAAAGATAATGATTTCGATGTTGACGACTGTGAAGGAAGTCTAAAATCCGAAATCCGAAGGATCCGGGCCAAACGAGCTTGCTTGAGCATTAGGAGTTACCCGCCAAGTCATTTGAAAGTGATTGCATGCGTTGGGAGTGATTCAAAAACAAGGAAATGGGGTTCGTTATGATTTGAAGCTTGATTCGTTTAAAGCTACAAAAGATAAACACTTTTAACGGTATTTGAACTCTGTCAGAAAAAAAAAGTTGTAGCTAGCGATGGGCAATATTTTGAATGATTCACCATTTTGTAACCATTTTTTCCCAATAAAATTGCATTTTCATCAAAAAAAAAAAAACCTATTTGCGCACCTAATATTAAGCCCCGAACTATCCAATTTGGAAGCGAATACACTACCATTTGAGCCTCGGCCAACCGTTCTGTTAGAACAATGTAGAACAGTCAATTCTGAATAGTACACTACCATCTGTTCGTCAGAATTCGTTGGAGAAAAAAAAACAATTTTTCTCTACCAAGGCAATGCTAGCTCTCACAGATCGGGTCAAACAAGTGACCTTGTCATCCACCATGCAGCCCTGATTGGCACCCAATAACTTTTTCTTATTCTCGCACTTCAAAAATAAATTGTATGGTCAACATTTTCCAACGCCTGAAGAAGCGGTTGATGAGTTTAAAACGCATATTTGGGGTGAGTTACTTCTTTCGGAGTGGAAGAAGTGCTTCAAAAATTGGTTCAAACGTGTATTGATCTTTATGGAGAGTATTTTGAAAAATATAAAAACCATTTTCCATGGCAAATATTGGTTTTTACTTATTTTTCTCAAAACTTAAGGAGCAACCTAGTCATTTGTTGACTGTGGGTAGGTGAGAAATCTTCATAGATACTTTAAGCCCGGTGCTTATAATAGTATGAGATTCTTACTCACTAAAAAACATCCTCCTTATGCAGACTGTGAATGAGTTCACACTCAAAAGGCAGTTCCTCTTTCGCGTTTTATTTTGCTTTGATAAGATATTTTGCAGGGAATTTTCCATTGAAGTTTCCTACTTACTTTAAGCGCTGCTTAACCACCGCGCTAGATCGAGAGGCCTAGTCCGCAATAAATTTGTCTCGCCAAGGATTTGTTGAACAAAAATATTCGTATATATGTCCTTGTAGTCGATTTTTGTGTTTTCGCGCAAAAATTTCAATTTTGTTCTGAACGTTTTCGACTCTCAGGTCTCTGTGGATATCATCGTTTCTAATGTACCATGGTGCATTAACAAACCCTCGGAGAACTTTGTTTTGGAATATCTGTAAGACGTTAACGTTACTAGTTTTGGTACAACCCCAAAGCGGTATACCATATGTCCAGACCGGTTTTAGCATTTGCTTATATAGCAGCAATTTGTTTTCTAAACTGAGCTTAGAATACCTTCCAAGAAGCTAGTACATGGCTTTATATTTAATCTCAAACTCTTCACGTTTTTTCTTAAGGTTAAGATATTTGACCTCGTTCGCGAAAAGAATTTGTACTGCGTCGATAAACATAGGTAGATTGTCAGTCTTCTTGAGTGTGAAGTTCACATGGACAGACTTGTTTTCATTAAGCGCGATTCGCCAAGTCTTTGTTCAATTGTTAAGGGCGCGTTGTAGCTTAGCAGTTGTTTCTTCGACGGTTTTAGCTGTTGCCAAAATGGCAGCGTCATCAGCAAAAGTTTGCGTCCGTTTGCGGTATGTCGCGGGTAAAAAGCAAATATAGCAGAGGGCCAAGTACACTTCCTTGAGGCACCCCTGCCTTTATTCTTTTTAAATTGGAATATTCGTTTCCTTATCTGACACGGAGGAGTCGGTCATCTAGATATGAACTCAAAATACCAGTCAATTGCTCGGCCCTCGTATGGCAAAAGCATGCGAAACGTCAAGGAATTCCCTTGAATTGAACGATGGTTCGTTCAATTACATCGGTTATTCGATGCACTTGATGAACAGTTGGTTTCTAAAGCCAAATTGATGATCGGCCAAGAGACGATTTTTGTCAATACTCGGCTTAGGACGGTAAAATAAGATTCGCTCGAAGACCTCCGATATAATTGAGAGGAGCGATATTGGTCTGTATGACTTGAGTTCAGTCAGTGCTTTACCGGCTTTCGGAACCATAATAACTCTTGTCTTATGGTGGCACATATGAGTATAAGAGCAGCTTTAACAAACCTTTTTTCGGTAGCGCTTTAAGTATCTCTTCCGTAATTAAGTCATATCCGGGGGATTTATTGGGCTTAAGCGTGTCTATAGCTTGTCTTAACTCCCTAAGTGTAGAATTTTCTATTGGAAGGTTCGTCGTCACTTCGAGCGTATTGACATTCTCTGGAAGCACTTTCCCGTCGAATGGTTTGAACGTTTCTGCAAGATGGTCGGCGAAAATGTTAGTTTTTTCTTTATCTTCTTTCGCTAAGTCATCCTGGTTTCTTCTTAGGAATTTCGAAGACTTTTAACGGCTCTCTATATGGAGTAACTGGTATCTTTTATCGCTGTGGGGCTTTCTACGTAGTTATTAAAACCTTGGTTATTGAAGTCCTTGATCGATTTTTTCAACAAGTTGCAGAACCTATTAAAGGATGTTTTACCTTGTTGAGCCCGAGTTTCATGCCACTTGTTCCGCGCTCTTCGTTTCTTCCTTATCATTTTCATGATTTCCGACGAGTAACTTATGCCGACACTGGCATGGAGTATTATTCCAGGGCGCCTGCTGTATGACTTCATCAAACCGTTCAATTTCTTTTTTAAGCTGATACGGCGTTCTAAGCGTTCCTTTTACACAGTATTTTCAACAACCTCTATTTGGAAATCTTCCCAGTGAGTTTTTTTTGTTGGATAATCTAGGTGGTCTTTGTTTCATAACCAAGGACTCGCACAATGAAAGGACAATTGGAGAATGATCGGAGGAGAGATCGAAGCTTTCTTCAACTTTGACGTAACTAGCGTTTATTCCTTTTCCTATAAAGAAGTCTATCAGATCGGGTGTTTTAGCGACACCCGAGGGCCAGTACGTCGGTCTACCTGAAAAAAGTAGAAATTCTCTTTTTGGTATCTTCTTCTTGGCCTCGGAAGGTAAGTGCTTATCACCATCCTGAGAGTTACCATAATATGCACCATTTTATCTGTCAAGTTTAAATGAATTACAAGCTGTCAATGCTTTATTAGGCTTCGATCGTAGATGGTGCCAACTTTGTTGTGAAGGGGATAATATATCGTATTCTTGCTTTAGTCGTGTTTTTTTTATTAAACGTTTGTTGATAAGGTGCCTAGATAGATCGGAAAGGGGGTTCTTGACACGTCCTTTGTTTATTTTGCATTTGGAGTTGAATCGGGTGCGTCTTCAGTACTTTTCCACTATCCACAATATCGTTAGTGTCTGAGTTTCTCCTCTCCCTCTCTGTTATGAATAATCGCCACTTCTTCGTCAATTTCAAAAACAAGTACCTATAAAACTGTAGGGCCCCTCTGCCGTTGTTCCAAAGAAGTATTGAAAAGAAGTACACACAAATACGTCCTGGCAGTGAAAGAGTTGAATTTGTGTGGATGGCAACAATATTTCGCAACTACTCTGATACAGTCACATCACATTTATGGACCTTCTTTCTGCTAAAAGGTAAGACATAGTCAAATCTAGTATATGCAATTAACAACAGGCTTAACTTTTCAAATTCCCTTCACGAAAGTAGCAGTATCACCTCTGATTCTTTGGCAACTCTGTCACAGAATGTCTTTAACTCCTGCAGTCTATTTAGCGATTTCATTAATTTAACTTAAAATTGACGTAGCTCTATCGGGAGCAGAGAATTCGTATTTTCTTACTCATACTAGAAACGCTGGAATATCCCATTACGCTACTTACAGACTGGTCTAGACCATTTGACTACAACTACACCATGACATAACAAAAACAAAAACACGAGCACTAAAAACCAGAATAGACCAAAGCACCCTTGCAGATGAAAGTTTCCTACGTCTGGGTTAATTATGCGGCAGGGTTCCGTTTGCCTTTAATGATTATATTGTTGCGCTTTGAAGGTGATTAGCACGGAATGTTAATTTAGGGCATCGTTCGAGGGCCAATGTTTGAATTCCACCTCTTGGACGTTCAGCAGCTAACCGAACAATTCCCAACCAGCACAACTCTCTTTGTGAGGGTTGAAGAATTAAATTGTAGACCGTTATATGGTACTTTTTAAGTAACCTTTCGTGTTTGTAATTATTTTGTTGTAATTTCCCTGTCAAGCCCTCCAATTGAACCTCGTTTTTAGCTTCGCAATTGCCAGCTTGCCTGCTTGCCCGCTTTCCTTTTTCCCTGCATTCTTGGGAGAATGTTGCTCTCGAAAGATTTTGACGATAAAACACGCTTGTGTGAACGAATGACATTGGCGATGACGCCGCTGGAAGTCACATTTGTTGACGGTTCTTCCAGGAGGCGAGGAGGGAAAACCTTTAGCCTTCAGTTGACCTTTTTTAATTACCCTCCTGTGTTGTATTTGGGGGCGATTTGTTTTTCACTTGTTTTCCTTTTTATTTTCAACTCCTCCTTTATTCTCTTAGTACGATGGTTGAGTAATTCTCTTTTTTTTTTTTTTTTTTTTTTTTTTTATTAATTTATGTTGTTCCACCTCACCTGCCGTGTTTGCCTTACGGCTTTCGCCCTGTTTCTTGAACTAAGATTGGTCCTGCGTGTTTTCCCTTCGAAAGCGGCTAGAAATGGTCAAAACAGGTTATGTTGCAGGGGGGATAAGTAATTGACGAATACTTCGTCAAAGAAAGCGGAAATTTAGGAAAAAATATTTGAATCACAAAAAATGATAAGCGGGTCACACTCAAATTTCAAAAATAGAACAAGCAACCTGGACTATGGTGGATAGGGAGACATTTCCTGTATACGGCGTAAATAGCACGCGAAACTGTGGAACGAACAAAAAATATGAATAATCAGGAGACAAATTTAAGCAGCAAATTTTATTTGCATTTTCATTTTTTTATTTCGCCTTTTCGTCCTTTTCCTTAAATTTGTTCATTTTTTTTCCTTATCCGCTTTAAAGATTTCTCACAAGACGGAAGGTAATAAAATGGGGGCAATAAAATAACCAAATAACCCCCGGAGCTCGCTGCCGTTGGATGAAATAAATCTATTGCAATAATTTATGTTTATTTACTTTTGTTATTTATGACCTTGAGTGGATGACAATGACGACGGCACTGTGGTGGGTTGACAGGGATGGTACTCTGACAGAACTTTGATGACGAGCAATCGGATTGGATAAGTCATCTGATGGTGGATGGCTTTCTGGGGCAGCACTTAAGGAGTTGAGGTAATGAAATGGAAACGTTAATGTTTCAAAATTTTGGAAAAGTTGTTAATGAAATTAGTTTGGCGGAGATTGTGTGAGCTAGAGAATATGCTAAAGTGATCAGGTTTTTAGTGTTTGGAAGATGGAATCGCTCCCTGGTCGACTGTTTTTAAGGTTTTATTGAAACCGTTTGGTAAATTAATTTTGGTTGAGGGTTAAAGTTAACTGAATTTTCATGAAGCAGTTAACTTATACCATGAACTGTTTGTGGGTGGTTAGATTGAAGAGTCCAATCTAATGAGGGCTCTCTAGACAAGACTTTGAGGACTCACTAAATGAATCAGACAATAAATGTTAGAGTCGTGTAAATTTTATACTCTGCCCTGCGGGATAGGAGATTTGTTTCTCGACTTCTGAAGCCATTATCCAGGCTAACACTTTAAGGTCAATTCCACAAAGTAACCTTTTCAAAGTGGTATAGAGATTTTATATGGCAATAATAAATGCTTTCGAAAACGTCATCAAGTTAACGAAATTATGGTGTACAGCAAACTGTTTCACCTCATCACGACACTATTGCCGTCATATCCATCGTTCTCCCCATACGTAAATGTCATCACATTTTGCGAGGCGAAGCACCGCATACTTGACTTATTAGTTATTTTGTACCTTGGTTATCACTTTACAATCAATTTAAGTCTTCACCAATTCTTGCATACTACACGCGCATTATGGACAATTTTGAAAGAATCTGCGGATCGAAGAATCAGTGTCCTTTGTCATATTGAGGGCTTATACGCAGTTCTAGTCAAAAGAACTACCATATGTTGAATCTTCATTTTTAAAGCCCATCAATTCAAGTAGAAAACAAATATTTTCGACCGCACTTTTCCAAAAAAAATGTATGCCACAGCATCACAAAACAGTACGAGAAGAAAAAGAAGAAGATCGGTTTCCTTTTTTTGCTGTCGAAACTAAGCACTATGGCAAATAACTAATCCATTGCACTCTTTGTAAATTATTTTTCGAAGAAAGACGAGTAAGCGCTTCAGTGATAAGCATGGTAAAAGCATACACCACATCAGAACCAAATACTTGCAGCCTGATACGAGTGTAAGCCAGAAATTCACAGAGGTATCGCCATGACTATCACACCAACCATCGCAGGATCAATTATGCACATCACTTGTAAATGCTTAGAAAAAGTGAAGTGCCCCGTCACGACGGCAGTCTATCCATTCGATTGGTCTGCCAGCAACCTAGAGAGTCATGGCATCTGCAGAGTTGGGTACTGAAAGACTCTCATCTGAAAGCCAAGCCAGTTCATCGGCGATTTCATCTTCTGTGATCCCATTGTGATCTTGGCCTCAGAAAAAAAACGTGAACTTAGCCTTCCCCCTACATTCAGTGATGTCTTCCGTTCTTGAGCTAGCTTGAAAGTCGTAAAAGGTTTCATCAAGCAGCTTGGCTATCGCTATAGATCCTACTTTTCCGCCTATTCCATTGATTTGCTTTCATCAGAATTGCGTATATCTCCGCTTGACGCAAGTTTTCCTATCGAGGAGAGAAATCTGTTTAGTGCCATTCGTTGAGACCCGACTACATTCCTTTTTTGGCTCAGATTCTGGCCTAAACCAGTTCAGAGTACTGGTAAAGCAGATTTCGTATTTTTTCTGCAGCAAAGTGTTCTAATGTCATTACATCAAACGGCATGTCCATAAAACCAGAGTCAAAAGATAGTCGGCGCGCAAGGTCATCAAACCTGGAATGAGTTTCGTACCAAGGACCAGTTCTTTTTAATCGGAAAATGGCTTTGAGAATTCAGTTCATGATATGAATATTAAGGAGAGGGATATTCATTTATACGTCTAGAGCAAAGCCAGGTGTGCCGGAGAAAACTTCAATGCATCCGAAACTGACAGTTTTTTGAGTCTGATAATAGCAGCATTTTCTACAACCGACGCATAGGTTGCAGTTGATCATACCATATCATAGTCATGTAGATCCAGTGGACCTCCCTCGGTGACAAATCCCATGCCTTGCCGAATGCTCATTTACGCTGCCAAAAGGGCAATAACACCTTCTCGTTTCTTGGCATGTTTACGTCAAAGAAGTTTGTTATCCAATAAGACATCCTTATCTTACATATCTTACTTCGTTTTAGAAACGGATGGTGATGGCTTTCTCCTTTTCGTAAAGAAAACAATCTCAGTTATGACAGTCATGAATGTATTAGCGAAACAGGTTTGCGCACATGATAATCGATCTATAGACAGATAGGTCCGCAACTTTTGCCGACCATGTAGTCCTCTTTTTTGATTTTCGGTATGAAGGCTACTTTCATTAGTCGCCAGTGCTTCGGTATGTAAGCAAGTATCAATCTAGCAATATAGATTCTCTTCTGGTATATACCTTTTTGTAACATAACTGGGTAATGCCATCGGTGCCAGGAGTCATCAAATGAAGCAACATGTTTAAAGGCCTCATCTGTCACCACAATCGATGAGATATACCAACTACGGAGTGTTGTGTTTTTTACATTACTAACAGCTTCGTTAACAATAGCTGGTCATGAGCTGGTTGTGATTAGATCAACTGGGAAGATAGCCTCAAGAACGGGACTAAGAGTTTCTACTTTTGACTCAGTGTAGGTGCAACCAGGTTTTCTGGGCGACTCCTGCCTAGTTGATCTTCCCTTTTTGGGGACTTTGAGCAGCCTACTAGATTTATTGAGAGTATTGAACTTTTCGCAGAAGTCTTTATAAGAGCCACTCTTCGAAATCTTGATATTCTTTTTGCTTCGGTCTGTAAAGATTCCAGTTTTCCTCCAAATTAGTATCAAGTGACTTATTTTGAAGTTTTCTGTTTTTTTTTACGAAGAAACTGCAGGGATGCGTTCCACCAAGGAATCGGCGATCTGCGCGATTGTTTTCTAGTTGAAAATGCCATTTCAAAACACTTCGTGGGGGTACATTCCTTAGCGCATGTTTTGTCCTGAGAGAACCGTTGGAACTGTCAATCTGCTCATTAAATCGTAGTGGTAGAGGTATCCATAAGTTTTCGTCTTTGTGATTATATTAAAAGATTTCCCTTTTCCCTTTCCCTTACGATTGCCTTATTTTCGAACATCGAACGCATGCGTTTCCTACTCCTTTTTGTATGTAAACGTCGGTATTCTTTTCGTTTTTTCTACTTTCTAAACCTTATGGCACTTATTGCAAAAGCAATAGCTGGTAAATAGTTTTACAATCTGAAAACGGCCAGCTTTTATGAAGACAGACGACTTAGTACGAGAAGGTGGCTCCTGTTGTTATGTGCACTTGTTTCATTGCAAATACCCGCCAGCATTCTTAATCAAACCAAGCGTTTCACGTTTTCCGTTAAATCCAGCAAATTAATTCCAGCATCCCGTTTCTATTCTGGCTGTAGCTTGCGAGTGTTACTTCTCGACGTTATGCCTTTCAACAGTATTTCTCCTTCGGCTTGGCATGAAATATTTAGCTCTACAAGGTTTTGGTACATCAATGTAGTGGTCTCCATCTATGTACTCCTTTGTTTGTCCTCAAAAAAGTGCGCACATCAGCGGCACTATACGTGTATTTTTCTTCGTTTATAACGCCATCAATTTAGTTTACAATTCGTTGATTTGGAATGCACCAGAACCCATTATGAATGTCAGCGAAGTCTTTTAGCTTCAGACTATTATCAGATGAAATGTCTTGTCTCTCAGCTCACCGATTACTCTGACAACGGTATTCTGTATCCGGATTTTTACGTCATGTGTAAAAGATATCTCTTTCCTTCCTATCTCAACTCAAATAAGTATGCATACCATAGACCCGATTATTCCAAATCACTAGACGCCATAATAGAAATATTTCGCCTTCGAGCATTGTATTGTATCTGATGGACATTTAATGCTTTAATAACTGATTTCCAGCCAATATATGGACCAAGATATGTATATACATAGGAAGAAACACCTTCCATATCCTTTGCCGATTCTTATATTAGTCAATAGTACAGTTTCGCAGTTTGTTTTCTCCAAAAGGATAACTTACAGCTTACCATTGTTGAAAATCTATATCCGATGGAGTCCTTTTTTAAGCAAAAAGTTTAGCTATGATGGCTTCAACTCTTCGTCAGGAGTTAATTTTTAACAATTTATGAGCATGTGGTATCTAAAGCGGACCTACCAGGGTAAATGTCATGAGATATTGATGATGACAAAAACCCAAACAGAGGATATAGGGGAGTAGAAAAGCACGCTTATATCTTGAGAAATTCGACTGGGAGCTCTATTCAGCTCTTAAGTGTGGGAATAAAATTCAATGAATCCTTCAGAGCATTTTGTTTGTCCCTAAATATGCAAAGATTTTTCCTCATGCCTAACAAATGATCCTTACAAAATAAGGGGTGATTTATCGTGAAGTTTGATTTTTAATAGACCTCGCATGACTTCTATCAAACTGCCTCATCACTTTTGTTCAGTATCGTGAAAAAACTCACACCATATCAGCGTCTCCAAATTGTTCAGCTGCATTACGAAAATCAGCGTACTTTGAGAAATGTTTTTCGTGCGATTCGAGGAATTAACGGTGCGCATAATCGACCTACTGAAACCACTATTGCCAATACCATTCGCAAATTTGGGGCCCAGCTTACATTAGTGGATGATACTCGACCGGTTAGACCACATCCAGCACATAGTGAAGAGACTCTCAGAATAGCTGAGAGTGTACGCAAAAACCGTGACTAATCGATTTGTCGTCGTTCTCAGCAGCTTGACTTGGCGTATTCGACAACTTGGCATACTTTACTTGAGGATCTCGGCCAAAGCGTACAAAATTCAACTTGTGCAAGAATTGAAACCAGATGACTTGAATTTGCGTCATATTTTCAGTGAATGGGCTCAGAGAAAACTCAATGAAAATCCGGTGTTTTATCGTGAAATTTTGTTCAGTAATGAAGCCCATTTCTGGCTCAATGGATACGTTAATAAACAAAATTGCCGTATTTGGTTTCATGAGCAGCCCGAAAAACAACGGTATGGTGTGGTTTATGGGCTGGTGGAATCATTAGTCAATATTTCTTCAAAAATGAGGTAAATCAGAATATTACCGTCAATGGTAACCGTAATCGCGCCATGTGAACGGTCTATGTGCTTCCTGAAATTCAAGCACATGGCCTCGGTGAGCTCTGGTTTCAACAAGACGGCGCTACAAGCCATAGAGCGCGTGAAAGAATGGACTTGTTGAGAAATGATTTTGGTGAGCACTTAATTTCACGTTTTGCTACGGTAAATTGGCCGCCTAGGTGGTGCGATATCACACCTTTGGACTATTTTCTCTGAGGATAAGTAAAATTTCAGATCCTTAGAAATAAACCCTCCGATTGACACTTTGGAATCCAACATTACTCGTGTTATTCGCGAGATACCAGTCCTTATGCTCAAACGAGTCGCCCAAAATTAGACCTTACAAATAGACCACTTCAGACGTAGTCGTGGTTAACATTTACATAACATTGTTTTGAAAACTAAATGCCAGGAATTGTTCTTTTAATCGATAATAAAAATTGTAAGTTTACTTTCAAATTTATGTATTTTATTTTACATTATAAATAAAACCACACGGTGAATCACCCTTTAGTTAGCTTGGTTGGATAAATAAACAGTGCCGACTTCTAGCACTAGATGAATGTAGGCAGTATCTGCAATCAGGGTTCTGTTCATTAATATTTTAAATTTGCATTGTACATAACGTATGTTGCAGAGCAGTTTTTCGTACATAAAGCCATTGTTAACTGGCGGCTTGAGCCAATCAAAGTCCTTAGTAGCGTATTTAATGGACCTATCAGCCATCGTGACAGATGACAAATATCAACTACGGCCGCTTTGATCTTTGCTTTGGACACTGCGTAGATGATATCATATATTTTTAAGTGGTCCGAGTCTGTTGACCATTTCAAAGAGTCCATTTAGGAGGCACACTTCGAATATTGAATTGGCGTCTTACATATATTTTGATTTGGTTCCAGAGTTTCTTCTATAACATACTTTTTTGAAAACTTTTTGGTTGCCTTACGTAGTCATTGCAGATTTGCATCCCACGAAGATTGGAAGACGGTCTTACTGGAACAGCACTTCAGATCAAAACATTTGTTGAGTGTCCCCTTCAGAGGCTGAGTGAACAGATTTGTCGACTTTCTCATTGAGATGTTTTCACCAAGGTCAAGAGTTTTGAACAGATACTATATATCCTTGGTTCGACATGAAAATTTCCTGTGTGAATCTGTTAGGGTATACTGTCTGCCATTCATTATAAATGTTGGTTAAGAGACAATATTGTTGACAACCAAGTCAGACGATAGGAGTAGGTACAGGAGATAATTTTCTTCATCAATGCACTGACTACTGACCAAAGAAGTGCTCTGAGAATTAGAATTGTAATAAACGCTAAGTCACATCTTAGAATAAACCCGAACGTCATACTAACAAGGAAGTAAGCTGCCCCAACGACAAAATTCTGGCATTCTCCATTCGTGTTGTAGCCAAATATTGATAATGAAACAGATCAAGATTAGATGTAATACGTCATCTTGAAGCAAGCACATTATGTTGGATGTGTGACTAATTAAGACTCTTTAGAAAACGATCAGTGGTAACTGAAAGCTGACAAGGTATTTCTATGCGATATTGCTTCATAATTACGACTCCGACTTTGGGCAGGCGGCTTTGAATATCAAGTAGCTACGAGCAGGATGTGATTTCATTTATCACAGTCTGTCAATATAACCTTAATTTTGTCTTTTTTCAGAAGGCCTCAGTCCCACAACTTTAAATTCCTATTCAGCTAAATATTTAACGGGCTCCTGACCATGAAAAGGAAGCAAAAAATGGTACTCCAATATCGGGTAATTTAAATGCAACCAGTGAAACATCCGTACAAGGAATTTTTTTGATTTTATAAAAAATCAATCACCGCCCCTGTTCGATTTCTCGAAAAATTCCAACGAAATTTTCCCTCCATTCCAAAAGTTGAAAAGAAAGGAATACAAGTGGCACTAAGCACGTTACAACTTAACTAAACGCTGCCAAATGTCCACAATTTAGGTTCACAATATCCCCCCCCCAGCTAATCGAAATTTTTCTCGGAGATCCTCGTAAATCATCGAATTGAATCTATGGCACATGTGTGAAAATGTTTGCAAACTAAAAGGACACAAATCGTTGAGTACCGACAGTTAAGATTGAAGTCCATCACATGACAACAACAGCAATAACAGCACCAAGCAGAAAATTTCTACTAAAGCCCACACAAGTAAGCTAAACGACAAAAAGCTATTCATTCACAGCTATGAAGATATTTGACACCGTCGCCATTGCTGTCGTCGTTGAATCCTTGGAAAATGGTACAACAGGGCAAACAAGCGAAAAGGGGAAACAGAACTAACAAAAAAAGAAAAAAAATCCATTTCACAAAAGATTTGTTGTCGAATCGTGAAAAGTGATTTGTCACTGCCATCAGAACGCACACGCGGACAAACCTGAGCAAACCATTGACGGCAACAAGATGACACAATGCTTGAGTTCGAGCTCGAGTCCTTCGCTTCGATAGTCTAGGAAATGTTTTTGTGTCTTCTGTTGCCGACACTTGTTTTGCACCTCTCACCCGGACGCTCTGTTTTCATTTCTTTTGCACTCCAACTGCTTGACACATGTTTTACATTTCAAAATAGGCCACACGTTTGACAGTCTTTTATTTTTCTTTTATCTTTTTTTTAACTCTCCAACTTAGCAAGTAGAAATTGATTGTGGACATCCTGAAGGGTAGAGATTTCTACCCTTCTCGGTTGGGGAGGACATTTTACTGACAGCAGTTATGTCTATCACCTGACAGCTCAAATAACTTTTTTTTTTTGCCATTTTTGACTATAAAAGCTATCTAATCAATGCAAATTTAAAATGCTGCATTACTGAATGCACTCTAAGTAAGATCTGACTTTTGGAAGAACCATTTGACACTCATATTCATAGTAAACTGCACCTAGAGGTCTAGATTCAAGCAAGCAAACCCACACAAAAGGTAAATGCACGGAAATGGTCCTGACCTTCTCTCTATTGATGGGACAACCCTTCGACTATCCAGCAGTGCTAAATGACTAGATATCCTACAGGATACTACCCAGTAGCAGCAAACGTTTTGGTACAAGAAATGAGCACTATAATTCTGAAGAACAAATGAACCTGTCTACGAGTACTTCAACATGACGGCTGTTTGAGAAGTAAGACTTACGCAAAGTTAACGAGTAAAAGGTTTTTGATGTTGGCGCCAAGAGTTCAACGCGGCCGCCGAAGAATCGTCTACTATGAGGGCACCAAACTCTATTTCTTCGAGAAAGGTGTCGAAAGGTATGAAATGGACGACACGCAAGAGTCGGCTGCGAAAAGTGCCATAAGATTGAGTCAGCTTTACAAGTGGAAAGCAAACCTGAAAGCTCACTAGCGAATCTTTAAAAATAAACTGGCTCCAATAATACTCGTTTAAACTCCTATAAAACACCATGATATTCCAAAGCAGGAAATATAGGGCAGCAACCAAATGGTACAAGGCACGATATCCATGGTTGGTAGGTAGGTAAAAGTGGGTGTTGAAAAGACAAATCCACTTAGCCCTATTTGCCCATTGTGATGCCACGTGGATCTATGATCCTCTTACTCACGGAAACAATTTGCGCTTATGATGAAGCGTAGCAAGCTCTTAACGTCTGTATTCCTTAGATCGTTTAAGTCATTGTAGACGGAAGCTTCTAAATTAAGTTTTTCTTTTCTTAGAGAGACCTGTATATTTACAGAGTAAGTAGAGCATTATCTGCTCTTCCTCCTCGTCCATGTAGCCTTCTTGCATGCTTGCTTAAAAATCAGTGTCCAGTGATGACACCTATGATGGCGCTGACATGTTTCCTGTTTAGAAGGATCAGACTCTTAGTTTCAGATCCAGATTTGGCGAGATGTGTTTGGACGCTAGACATGTTGGTGTAGCATTCCACCTAAGGGCTGTTCTTTGATTTGCACATAGCAATTGGTATACCTATGCCACACTTTTTCGGTAGAATAGGTAGAGTGGTTCCGGCACCCAACAAATTTGAAGGTTGATCTGCTCTGCCATATCCATAAATATGATCGGCACTCAAGGGCGATTTAAGAATTTAATAGGACTGAGTTCAGAGAATTGATAGCGGCCTGACTCTTAGAAAATATGCGGATATCCATTGCAGATATCACGTTTTTCTGCTGTTTTCGCCTGTAAAACGCTACAGTGATTTCGAAGAGGGAATGAGAGGCTTAGGTTTAAGAATATGAGAAAACAACACCACCAACCCCGCTATCAGTTTTCACGATGTCCATGTTCAGGGATGAATCGAAAGAAAGAGATGAAAAAGTAGAGATAAGAAAAAGAAATAAGAAAGATCTTCTCGTCTCAAGGAACTTAATATACTCACGTTGTCTACCGGATTACAGCCAGGCCGATACTGGCTGTAATAGAAGCAGTTTTCTCCAATTAGGGTAACGTTAAATAAAAGCTTGTAAAGTGAAGAGCTTAAGGCTATTTCTGTTCAGCATAAGATTAAGCTCGCCTGAATCCCTGGTAGTGGCCGGCAGCGAACATGCAGTGAGTTAGCCCGAAAAGAATCGTTTCCTGATAAAAGATCAAAGCATCATACCTCCACTCTGCACTACAATTATACAAGTGTAGCCAACGATTAAAATCAACCCTTTTGAAAGGTGAAAAATTATTACATCCTGTGAAAGTTCAAGGCAATTATGGTCGGGACAAATAAAATTCTTTTGAAAGGCAGACCTGAACTGAACTCAATTACTCATAAGCTATAATCTTCTGGGGCCTTAACAACGACGACCTCTGCAGAGGTTATGGGAAGTTAGGCTTGCTTCAGGAACTTTAGGAAGTTCCTATTAAAATGATCTCTCAGAGCTATGTGAATATCTTTCAAATTCGCGGATACTAACAGATGGCTTAGGACAAAACGAAAACAACCGCGAGACAGAAATCAGAAACCATTTCCCCCGCCCTGACATCATAATAGGTGCAAACAGCCTTAAGCGTAATGAAATGTAGGTTACACTCGGCTCCAAATATCACAACAGCCTGCAAATCTAACCTAATCTAAGATCTGACCTTGTAGAATGTACGATAAATTGATAAAATCTTTCAAAATGCTGTGAAAACTGATACATCCAAAGCACGATTTTTATTCGTAATGAGCGTGCTCGATTTTGTTTACCCTTAAAGAAAGAAAGAGGTGCCTATGTACATTGGTTTTGAATTTTTGTAGTTTATAATGACTAGGAAGCAAGGCAAGCAAGACTTGGCAAATAACTACGATATTACAGAGCACATCCGAAAATGGTAAATACTGAGCACTAATAGCGAAACGGGTGATAATCTAGAAAGATGGAGGGTAAGGTTACTGTCAATCTTGATGCAGATTTTGCAGAAATAACGCAAGCGTAAAGAAAAAGCGAAAATACGACGATGTTGGCAGTTGTCAGTTGGTTGGACAATATTAGGTCACCTTCTAAAATCCAGGTTGTTAGATGTAAGTATTTTGCTCTCATTTTGTGCTGATACAAGCCATATATCATAAATTGAAGCCAGATTAGATAGAAGATAGTTCTTGCCAAAAGCTAAATCGTAAAGTATTTTGTTTCAAAAGCTAGAAGAAACCGCAAAAGCATCTAGAAACTGCTATAAAAGGATATTTCAATCGAAGTCAACAATAAATAACCTTTCTCGACGCATTTCTTAATATTGATCGCTTATATGGTCGGTACAGAAGGAATAGTGCGAAATTCTTGGTCGACATCGACTGTAGAACCCAGGTCCTCTTCGACATTGTTTAGAATCTCTTGCGACTTGAATCATAGCCGAATGACATATTTACTCAGCTGGTTATGGCAATCCATCATATTGCCTTCGACAAAATCGCATTTTCGCAGATGAATATGCAGTCGGCGCTCATCGCTTTGCACTTTTTGTGGATCTAAATCGTAAATGCAAAAACTGTGTTGCTAAGCCTAGTATGACTCTCCACCACGGTGAAGTGTTTCCTCTAGCTCTTGAGATGAATCTCATTTTAGATTTTTGGTGTATTTGGAGCTTCGAGTTGATTTTCATTAAATTTCTTGATAGCAGCACAAACTGTTCTACTGTCGAACATCTTTGATCTGTGCTGCTTGAGGGCTGATGTAATTGGTTTTTTTCATGTATAACAATTGAACCTTACCTCTTCTTTCTGGCACACCACTGGGTTTCAGGTTTAAATCTGTCACAGGCTATTGAAATTTGCATTGTGACTAAAATGCTCTGCTGAAGCTACGTGCTGTGGCTTTAGATAGCTAATAGTCGCTGACAGTTGCATACTTAAATCTGCCGATTGTCTTTACACTGAAATGGTTTTTGTGCCATTCCAAGTTGTTGACGATGGGTATAGAACGAACGAAAACCAGTTTAACAAAGGATGGCACGCCTGGTTTTGTGCATAAACTTTAAGTTTAGTCGAATGTATTCTACTCCACATACTCGTGTTTAGATGTAAGCATTTTACTTTCATTTTGTGCTGATACATGCCTAATATCATAAATTGAAACCAGATTACAAGCATCGCTACTTTTAGCTTTTAAGTAGATCTCTTATATGCCCTGCAAGAGGCAGTGACTGTACTTCACCCACCCCTGTATAAATACTTCAATCACTTTCAGACAATCATTCCCTGAAACGAACTATAACGAACATAAAAACAAAATATGTTCATAAACATTCTTCTTTCCTAAAGGCATTATACAATATGAAACGTCCCTACTACGTCCCTACTACGTCCCTGCACATCCTACTTACACCCTTTGATTGTTCATGAAATTTTAGCAGTGAAACCCTTCTAGACTTTTACGGATTAGATTTACATTTAGATGATCTGGACAACTCACAATATGAACATTTTGGAGGAAAAACTGCTTAATTACGCCAACAATGACGTCAGAGCCAGTTCCAGTGAAAAGTTTATTTAAACTACGAGTACTTCGACAAATTCGTTGCTCAGATCATTAAAGGATTTTTCGACACATATTCAGGATGTCGTAATAGAAATTTTAACCAAACCCACCCTAACGCTCAAACCATTGTAGGAGGCTATTGGAGTCAAACTCTGATAGATCTGGCCCTCCAGATCTGTTTTCTGCTTAACTCACGGATAACGTAAAACACTTTATCTATGAAGCAACAATCGCCCTCGGATATAGATAGACCTTTTGTTTACCTCTTAAATGGACAAAGACTCTTGACTGTAAAATATTTGATAGCCTGGTAGTCCACATGCAGCCGACTAATTACCATATAGCAGACCCTATATCGCAACAAAGCCATCCAAAATGCGCGATGGGACTAGTCGGGAGAAAAAAGAAGAAAAAATTGCCATTGGCAATAGAGAGGAAGAGTTAAGGAATAAGTACTTGTATTGGAACGTCTGATTACAATGAGCATCAAGGCTAAACTCGGTAAAATAAGCCTGATATGCCCTCACACCCTAACCGAGGTAAAGGACAACTTTGCCTGTATTGATCAAACTGCGAGCTTCGGAAGACACAGCTCTAATATTTTGGATGTCCGAGATCAAGAGCGAACATAGATTCTGATCAATTCCCTTTTGTAAACAGGGTGCGAATGCTTATATTCCAAAGTATACAAAGGATATATGGTATGGAGCAGCTACAATCAGAGCAGATACTGCTCAATTCTCCGAAATGGAAGGGGGTGTTACAAAGACTGACGAGTGCTTCCACCGAACACTATGAGCAAAGTTGTCCTGAGAAACATCAGCTCCTTAGAAAGAAAGAGAAAAAGGCTAAGGAACACTCGAAAGAAGGTGGAGAGCTACTGCTGCAGAAATAATGTTTCGAATTGGTATCAACATTCAAAATTAACTTTCCAAGGACATAAAGACCAACGTGAATCATGCAGAAACAACGACGGTAAGGTACGATTAGAGAAACCGCTTAGTTGAATAATTAGAGGGATTCCTTCTGCATTCTACTTTACTTGCATAGATGGCGTGATTTCGTTCTCAGCTAAAAAAAAAAAAAATTATCATGGACCATGGTCGTAAATGTGACTTTCCTTGGCTACTTTGCCGCCGCAGGAGGGCTTAAGAGTCATAGATACGAAGGTTTTTCAAAGAACTCAGGTGAAACGTAGAATTAAGCGCCAAAGATGCCCAAAAAAAACGAAGAAACTTACTCGAATTTCAAAGAGTTCCTCTTACAAAGATTTTTGTGAAAAGATCGAAACTGTCGTTGAAACCAGTAAGCTAGTCAAAGTCCTCAAAAGCTGAAGATCAACAAGTTAACTGAAAAATCAGATGGCACCTACACCAAGTCGAAAGTAGAGATTCTCCATCTCATGCTTCAGACCAATTTCCACCAAATCAGAAGCAGCTCACAATTGGCTACTATAGACGAAGCTGAATAACATAACACGCCGTAGCTGGTACCTCTCATAGTTTGTGATGACGGATGAGGTCATCAAACAGACAGTTTCCTCCTTTTATGGCTTTAGGTCGCCTGGCGCCGATGGCATATACAAAATGGTATTGACTAGCAACTTGGTAACTCTGAAGCAAATCTTCACTGCTATCCGCGAACAAGCATAGATACAGAAACCCTAGCGAACAGTGGAAATAGCCTTTGTACCGATAATCGGAAAGGAGAACTGTTGGCTAAGAGCTTCAGACTTATCTGTCTGATTTTCTTCTTCAGAATAGTAGTGGTAGGCAGAACTGAAGGGGCACTCGACAAGAAGGAATATGCGCTGGGCATTTTATAGTAATCGACATTGATGGTGCTTTTGTCAGTGCAGCTTTTGACGTCATATGCACGAGGTAGTTAACCAGATACCACGACGTAGACGAATTACTAGTTTTAGAGATAAAAGCATGCTGGTGAATAGGATACTGATTGCGGATGCTGCTTATGGCTAATTTGTAATGGCGGAGTAAACCGGGGCTATCCGCAAGGGGGCGTTCTATCTCCACTGCTTTGGTGTATGTTAGTCGACACACTACTGAATGCGTTCAATAGTTCTTTTGTTGGATCGTGTCTAACGACTGTCTGCTCTGAATCACAAACAGCCCTAGATGTTGTTGAAGATTGGTCCACTAAAAATGGCCTTTCAATCAATTCTGCTAAAACTGAGATTGTTGTCTTTGCATGCAGGATGAAGCTGATAGGGGCGATTCATATAGTGCTAATGTCATCGACATCTAATTTTCCAAAGGAGGAAAGTATTTAGGTATCATTCTTGACAACAAAATTTTATGGACTAAACATGTTACGTGGAAAGCCTCTAGCCTAAGACGTTAAGGCCTTCCAGCAAAGAAAAGGAAGTGTCGGCAAAAAATGGGACCTATCACCGAGAAGGGTTTTCTCCATAGCCGTGTGGGCTATGATAAAGTCAGGTATACTCTGTTGTCTTGTCTGTTATCTGTTGTCTTATGGAATAAGGTCTCACGAAAATACGTCATTGCTACTCAAACAGACTCCTAAAAATGGTTTGTCTCAGCTGCATGGGGCCTTTTCCTAGCACATCTGGCTCCACTCCCTCCGCTTGTGATGGCAACGAATTACATACGAGGGCAACGTACATGTGATTATCGATTTTTTTTTGCTGTGTTGGTACACAATGTCCCAACACAGTTTCAAGTAAGGGATGATTCATCGTGAAATTTGATTTTCAATAGGAATTTTTGACAGATCACGCGTGACTCCTATCAAACTGCTTCATTATTTTTATTCAGTACTATTACGGTGCGCATAATCGACCTTCTGAAACTACTATTGCCAATATCATTCGCAAATTTGAGTCCCAGCTTACATTAATGGATGATACTCGACCGATTAGACCGCATTCAGCGCGTAGCTGAGAGTGTACGCCAAGACCGTGGCGAATCGATTCGTAGTCGTTCTAAGCAGCTCGGCTTGGCGTATTCAACAACTAGGCGTATTTTACGTGAGGATTTCGGCCTAAAAGCGTACAAAATTCAACTTGTACAAGAATTGAAACCAGGCGACTTGAATTTGCGTCATATTTTCAGTGAATGGGCTCTGGAAAAACTCAATGATAATCCGGTGTTTTATCGTGAAATTTTGTTCAGTGATGAAGCCCAATTCTGGCTCAATTGATACGTTAATAAATAAAATTTGCGTATTTGGGCTGATGAGCAACGTGAAGTGTACCAAGAGCTACTATTACATCCATTACACCATTACATGGTGTGGTTTATGGACTGGTGGAATCATTAGTCAATATTTCTTCAAAAATGAGGCAAATCAGAATGTTACCGTCAATGGTAAACACTATCGCGCCATGTTAACGAACTATGTGCTTCCTGAAATTCAAGCACATGGTCTCGGTGAGCTCGAGCCATACAGCGAGTAAAGCAATAGATTTGTTGAGAAACTATTTTGGTGTGCACTTAGTTTCACGCTTTGCTACTGTAAATTGGCCGCCTACCAGTCGCTATGCTGGAACAAGTCACTGAACATGAATCTTCCAAATGGACCACCTTAGACGTAATCTTGGCCAATATTTACATAATACCATTTTTAAAAAATAAATGCCATGAATAGTTCTTTTAATCAGTAATAAAAATTTTAAGTTTACTTTCAAATTTATGTGCTTTGTTTTACATTATAAATCAAACCTTACGATGAATCAGCCTTTATAAAGCTTACTTACTTTGTTTTTGACAAATATAAAGGTTAGACGTGTTTTAGTGTGCTCGGCGTTTTCCAATTTTTATAAAAAATGGAGCAAAGCATTTGCATCAGGTTTTGTACAAATGGAATCCAGTTCTCTAAAACACTTAAAATATTGACAGTGGCATACGGTGAGTCTTCTCTAAGTAAAAAAAAAATGTTTACAAGTGCTGCAAGCTCTTCCCAGTTGACCGAGAAAATTTCAATGACGAACCTCACTGTGGACGCCCCAGCTTATCAACAAAAGATGATAACGTCGAAGCTGTGAAGAAAATTGTTTTTAAAAATCGGCGAGTTACCATAATAGAAGTTGTTGAGGATCTTTGCATATCAGTCGGCTTGTGTCATGCAATTTTTCCGGATGTTCTGGGTATGAGACCTGAGTCAAAAAAGTTTGCTCCGAAACTTCTTAATTTTGATCAGTAGAACTGATCCTGAATGAGGTTAATGATGATCCAGACTTGCTCGAAAGGTTAATAACTGGTGGTGAATAAATGGTTCTTTTCCTAAAACTGAAGAGACCTATGAAAGGACGGAGACTTGCAACGATTGAGGAAATAAAAACGGCATCGCTGGACAAGCTCAAAGCCATAGCAAAAAGTGATTATAAAAAGCGCTTCCAGGATTGGAAAAAGCGTTGACACAAGTGTATTATATCTGAGGTGAATTACTTTGTAGGGGACAGCATTAACTTTGATGAATAAATAAATATTTTTTTTATAAAAATTGAGAAGAACCGGTGGAGGTTGCGAAGCATTTGCCAGCTGCCCTAGCAATAGTCTTGTTTGACCCCTTTCCGGCTTCCAAGCTAGTTTGAAAATGCAAGGCATCGGTGATCGCAGCTACCGCTGACGGTTAGACTTCATATGAGCAGAACTGCATACGGCATGACTCTTCCGATTGCAGGCATACCAATTGAATTCTTCTCGATGTATCTAAGAGGTCAGCGTCCTTCCTGCTATCCCTCAGAAGGAAAGATTATATCATGATTATTGGCGCTATGGCGTTGCATTGCAGTTTTGCTAATGTACATACTGGGAATGAGTGATACAACTGGGATACTTTCAGTGATACTTTGTGAATGTCCGCCTCACACTCGCATTAAGCTGGAACTACTCGGCACTGACGTAGTAGGTGTTGGTACTGTAGAAACTTTATCACTAAAGGGCTTACTCATCTTTTATTGAAAGACTTAAATTGACATATAATACAATACCATTGACTAGTTCTTTCTCTGAGTGCTTTCTTCCGACAGAAAAACAAACAAACAAAAAAAAAAAGGTAAATTGGACGAAAGCAAATTTTTCCTTCCAACCCAAAAGAGTTCTGGATAGTGATGCCTAAATTAGAGACTAATAAGGCTACAGTAATAGGTAGACTACCTACCTGTCAAATTATTTAAAGCAGTCGATCCCTAATGTATGATCCACTGAAACTAACTTTGTCTGTGAATGTAAGACCAAAAACATAGTTCCCTCCAGTCTCAAGGAGGGAAATCATTTAAGCTGCACTCACTTTAAAGGAATCAGTTACGTCCAGATCGGGTTCAAGATCTTATATTCTGAACTATGTAAGGGTAGAATAAGAAAATTTAATAACGAATTGTAGGATCTAGTGACATTGACCAAGTCGGAAGTGCTGAAATTCATCAATTTGGATGGATGTGACATGTCTAGTGAATAAACACTACGCTAAAATTAGAATCCAGGTGGAGCGCATAAATAGAAAAGGAACCTGGTATGTGTAATTAGAGGCGATTATCCTACAACTTCGCTTCATAGATAGAATTGTTAGTTAAGGCACATACTCACTTATGACTGTAGCGCATTGCCTAAAGTAATCGAATTGTAATTGATTTTGTTTTTTTTTTTTGTTAATAAATAAATTTTATGAAAAATATGTTGATTAAATCTAAATTTAAATAAAAAACAGAAAACAAAAAAAATATATATATAATGTTAGGAATCCTTTTAAGGCGGAAACGCTGCCAGCAAACATCCTTCTTATCCAACTTCCGGATTTACATGAGCTGCTTCAAAATTTCTTTTTCGGTCATGCATCAGCCCGCGCGAAATTTTCATTTATTTTCTCGCCCATAACGGAAGCAATAAACAGGAATGTTTGGAATTTTTACCACACGTGTGGTCTTAGCTTGTCAACTCATATCACTGTACGAGAGTTTTAATTTTAACGGAGCGTATGCGCTGTGCATTGCCGAGAAAAACGGATAATAAAATTAAGCTGCTGTGGAACGAAACGAACAAACAAAAACGAAAGAAAAGAACAGAATTAACGAGGAAACATCCCCAAATTTGTAACCGTTAGGTTTATGAGTATTTACCATCTGTCAGTTGTTTACCTCCCCCAAAAACTAAATAAATCACAAAAGGGAGGCGAATTCAATTTTCCCTTCCCCATTCGAATACAGAATCCTCGTACATCAAAACACAAGTGAAAGCACATCCTTGTTTGGGGTATCCTCCCATTGTAATCCTAACTCTGATATCCGTCGTATTGCGGCCTCTGATTTGTGTTCCTCAAATGGCATATTTAATTGATTAAAAGCTTTCGTCGGATAATAATGAATTGAACAAACAAAATACGCCGCGGAGGACTCTAAAAAAGGATACCTCGACAAGGTTCGTTTGCCTTTCTGGATTGAGGGTTTCGAGCTAGACTTATAGTAGAACTGGAGGTAAAGCTGAAGCCAGTCGATTGCTAGACAATAATTGTTGCTGGAGTTTATTGAGTTCCAGTCTGCTTTGCCATATTTCAAAACAGCGTTCATAAATACGATTTATTTATTAATAATCTTACATTGTATGACAGAATGTCACTGTGACTAGCGATGGGTTTAAATGAAATATGAGATACAAATCACTGTCCCACTAGATCCGGGGAATGTCACGACAAGAATTGCTGGAACCCATCAATACGAGCATAACCAGAGTCGACTCCACTTTAAGATGTAATTCGAAGGTGGGAAACGAGGCTACATAAATCATTCTTTATCGCGCGGTATCCGAATATTCAAACACTCGTTCTCTCTGACATTTGGCTTACAATTGTTTCCTTTACTGGTGTAGAAGGTTCGAATGTGAATTAGAAAATCGATTAGTTCATGCATTTGACGTTAATTTTTGTTTTTCTGTCGGCCGTTGAATTGTTATCTTCTATTGTTTGTCCTATGCCTAATTTTGGGGGAGTGGTTGGCTTAATTCGTTGCTACAATGAGATTTTAGATGATGATATTTTCGATATGTCCTTGAAATGGGATATGTCCACGTTTTTACTCATATCTGCCTGTGGGTGACGACTAACGAAGACGGATTAGGTATTGGTAAAGACTTAAAACGAAATAAAAGAGCAGAATCTATTTTTTCACAAAAATAGATTGGTCTTGGTTTTAAAAATAGAAATAGAGAACCATGATTCTAAAAATAATCAGAAATAGCAAAATGATTTCACATTTTCAGTTCCAAACGAATTTATACAAAACTTTTCAAGTTTGGAGAGTTTTTTCAGTGCACCAGTTTTAGGAAGGAAAATATTGTTATTGGCAATCTGACAGGGTGAAGGGATGTTTTTATAACAGATTTTGGTATTTTTCTCTGCTCTCAATCAGTTTACGTGAGATCTATTGAAATTTGTTTTAGACATACACCCTGCCTGATTTGAACTGCAACCAACTTCAGACTGCTATAATTTCCGAACCGTTCATGACAGTGAGATCAAATTTTGACACATGACAGATAATTTTATTATCTACAAGCATTTTAAACATTTTGCGTCTCAGTTGTGTTGAAAAATTTTTATCCGCGATGGAATTCAAACGTGATAGTGTGATTGCTTTATATTTGTTTGGAAAACCACAAGTAGCTATGGTTAGAGCCGTCCAGCACCTCAACGTAGATAAATCATTTGTGTCTCGAACCATATCTCGTTACCGTGATACTGGCAGCGTTGCAAAACGCCATGAAGGTGGTCTTAAAAAAACAGCAACATCAGCAGAAATGGTTTGGAAAGTAAAGGCTCGAATTGAGCAAAATCCGCGCCGAAGTGGAAGAAAAATGGCTCGTGAGCTCAACATATTGTTGGAACGGATGCAACACATACTGAAAAATAAGGTTGGGCTCAAGCCATTGAAGTTCCAAAAAGCACACGATCTTACACAGCAACAGAAAAAAGTTAGAGTCGAAAGAGCGAAGGAGTTGCTACGCTTGCACGAAAGTGGTGAGTTGCCGAATTTGGTTTTTTCCGATGAGTCGCCATTTGTTATCGAGCAATATGTCAACAAATAAAATGACCGAGTTTACTTGCCAGAGAGGTCCTTCGAAAATGTACACCTTCGGACGGCCATCAGAAAGCAGGCAGGACCGGTGGTGATGGCTTGGGCCGCCATCTTGGATCGCTCGTATTTTGGACCGTGGCGTCAAAATTAATTCGATCGTATACCGTGAAACTGTCTTAGAGGCAGTATTGAAGCCTTGGGCAAACAATTATTTCGGTCGGAGACAGTGGACATTTTAACAAGACTCGGCATCGTCTCACAAAGCGCGCGTTAACCAAGATTGGTTAAAAAAAATTTCCATACTTCATTTCTTCGACACAATGGATTGCAAATTCTCCGGATGCAAATCCGTTAGATTTTTCTGATTGGGGTATTTTGAAGGCGAAGGTTGGCACTATAAAATACCAAAGTTTGGACGACCTCAAACAAGCACCTCGCCGGGAATGGGCCAAAATACCGTAGAGCCACTTGCGTGCAGCGTGCGATAATTTCTTCGGCCGTCTCAAGGCCATTATTCGCGCCAAAGGCAGACATATTGAAAACTACTGATACAATTTGAAAATTGATATATTTTCCAACATTTTTTGCTTTGGCACAATAAAATTTATCAAAAACTAAAACAATTATGGCATTTTAAAAAGTTGCAGTTCGGGTGTAGACATAGACTTGGATGGCATTTATTAATTTATTAATTTTACAATGAAGAGAAGAGGCTTCTTTATGCCAACCGTTCCTATTCGAAATATCTTTTCATTATTGAAAGGGTTTTTTTCTTCTCCAAGGAACTACATAGATTAATTTTTGGCCAAATTTCTAGACGAACCCACTCATTGGAGCTTATAATGGGTTTCTTAGTTAACTGTGGTGCTTCTTTTACTTTATGACTGGTGAAGAGCAATGCCCTGCATGATGTGTTCCAGTTGAGACTTCGAAAGGAATCTTGGTCATAACCGGTATCCATGGTTCCAACGAACAATCGAACTATGTTATTGTGTTCATAGATAGTGAGCTCTAAATATTTGAAGATCTCCAGATGCAATGAATTCATCTTTCATGCTTTATGGAAAGCGGAATCATGCAAACCTCTATTTTCTTATACTTTGGGAACTATGTATAGGTAAAACGATGGCTAAAAAAATTATCCATCAAACACCGAACTAAAGGAGGAATCCGCGCCGCAATTTCTCAAACTCGTAAGAAATATTTGTTCTTCTAACGTGAAGAGTGGCGATAATACGTGAAACTTTTTTCCGATGTTAGCAACAATTGTTTCATTAAAAGGTCATCTTCCACTGAATGACTAGAATCATTTTTATCACAGGGAAGCCACATTTAGTCATCAAGAGGCGATTACGTCATCCATCCAACAACTTCTGTCTTCCTAGACTCTTGAGAAATATTTAACTAACATACCTGTAACATACAGGCGACTTTAAAGAAAAGTCATGACTAGTATGCTGAGGTGTTTTGAAGGACATTAATCTGACTAGCTTGACTAAAAGTTCGTCATAGCTAGATGATCTCAGTCTTGAGAAACTGCAATATGAACTCCATCACAATGATTCTCTTATCGCATAGAGCCAGGTACCGAGAACTGGTACCTGAATTAAGGACCTTCATATGCTCCACATCAGTCAAAAAAATTTCAAGGCAACTTAAAGTCTTCATGGAATTATGACCCAATGGGTATATAGTTTTACACTTCTAACATACCGGGCCTTACTTTGATGACAAGAAGCCAGTTTCCATCTTCAATGACCTAACAAGCTCAGAGGGTAGTACGATAGGAGGATTGAAAATATAGCTCAGCTTGATACCATGAGACCTATTCATATTTAAAAGTGAAGCAAAAAGGTCAGACTTAGCCAATCATTAAACAAAAGTTGTACTAAGAGAAGAACAGTGCCTACCTTCAGTTCACCAAGCATAAGGAAAGCTATATCATCCTTTCGCAGTTCAGCAACCTATTTAGGACTAGTTCTAGATTCTAAACCAAGTTAGAAGCTTAGTTTCTACATGTGCAGAAAAGCCTTCAGTAAGGCTTGGCATTTTTAACTTATTATGGTCGATTAGCTCTATACGCTTGTTGTGCAATCAATCAGACTCAATAGTCTGGTGGAAGGCACTTGATCACATGGTAAGGTCATCAGTTCACAAATCATAGAGATATACCGACAAATGAAAGAATGATATCACGGGAGTAGGAGTAGAAAAAAAAAATTGGATACATTCGCAATGCTTAAATCCTTACGACCGAATTAAAAATAAATTTCTGTTTCTCCTGACAGAAAAATGACAACTCAAAGTATTTACTTTTTCAACAAACGGGAGAACTTAGGCATAATTAAGCTTAAGAACTTTCTCAAACCCATACCTTCACATTAAAATTTCTAAATTTCTATAGGCTTCACAGTAAAATGGTCACCGAATTTTCAAAGTGTACATACCATAAGCGTCTGTGTATAATCGGTGAGCGCTCAAAGGATTTTTTGTACCTAGCGTGAACGAAGGAAAGTTAGGGAAGAAAGAAGGAGGAGTACCAATGAACGTTTGTCTTAAAGGTTATAATGACTAGGAAATAAAGACCTCGACAAGGCATTCCATAAGCGAGTTAAACGTTTAAGGAAAGAATCACAATATTTCAGAGTGAGTCCGAAAATGGGCTTGAGGGTATACTGATGAGCATTCATAGCGAGATTGGTGTTACGGCTAAAAGACTGACGGAGCGGAATGTTACTAATAATTTCAATTGATCATTGATGGTGAAAATAGCGACAGAAGAAGGTGAGGCAGGAAACATCACGCCGGTGTTCTAAGTTTTCAATTGACTGAGTGATGTAAGCATCACATATGAGTTTTATCGCACGGTTTTGAATCCTATCTAGCAGGTACAGAGATGTTAAAGGAGCCCCTGACCAGATGTGGGCATTGTATTTTAATTTTTATCAGAGGAATGCCTTATATATTGAGGCATGATCAGGGAAGGGGTGTAATATTTCTTACATCGTTTTAGGAAAACAAGAGATTTTCAAGCAACTTACGTTGTCATTGACACATGTATGGGATGGAAAGTCTTTTGATTTCATGATGCAAATGCTGGCTGTTTAAATGAAGAATGGCTGGGTGTTTAAATTTCGCTATAACGACTGCATATATCATGGTGTTCGGGAAGTTTTAAACTCCACTCTGTAAGTGGTTCACCTTTGGTAATATTTTTTACCACCTTGGCGTCACCGTGTGGCGCTCCCATTGTTCCGATTTGAGTATTGTTAAGTGGGTACATCTTTTGTTGGCATTCCCTCAAAGTCTTAGCTTCATAGCTTGTCATTTGCAAACGTAACGTAGCTAAGAGTACATATATTTCCGAGTGTGTTGATGATTTTTTTTTTTTTTTAATTTAGAAATGGATTTAAATTTTGCCTAAAAAACGGATTTAATGGTGCACGAACGTTGGAAATATTGGAAAAGTGTTTCACCAACGATTCTCTAAAGGAAATTTACCAGTGGCACGAGTCGTTCAAAAGTCGTCGTGAGTCAATCGAAGATGATAAACGCAGTGGCAGACCATAGACATCGAACATCAACGAAAACATTGATAAAGTAAATGAAATGTTGGTCAATAACCGAAAATTAACCATCGGAGGGACAGCGGAGGACTTGAGCATTGCATATGGATCCGTCCAAGACATTTTGGGTAATGATTTGGGTTTCCGTCGTGTAGCAGCAAAGTTGTTGGTAAAAGACCTCAATTCCAGAAAAAAAGAGACCGTGTTGACGTGTTGAAGAGATGATTTGCGAGGCTGAATCCGATCCCAAATTCATCAGAAGGATCATTAATGGAGACGAGACATGGGTTTATGAGTACGAAACGCAATCCAGACATCAGGCAAGTAAATGGCGTTCACCAAATAAGCCGAGAACAAAAAACCACTTCATTTTCAATCAAAAAAGAAGGCATTGCTCAAGGTTTTCATGGATTACAACAGTGTAGCGCATCATGAATTTTTGCCAGAAGGCCAGACAGTAAACAAAGAGTATTATTTGGGCCTTATGAGATGTTTGCGTGAAGCAATTCGCCGAAAGAGACCAGAATTGTTAGCAGAAAACTCATAGATTTTGCACCACGATAACGCACTGTCGCACGGTGCCATCATTATTTGTAATTTTTTTTGACGAAAAATGCAACAAACACCATCCAACAGCCACCGAATTCACCTGACTTGGCTCTCCGTGACTTCTTTTTGTTCAATCGAGTTAAGAAAAACCCCTACTAGGAACGCGTTTCAGCAGCCGTAAGGAAGTAATGGGAAAATCGCAGGAAGCACTGATGGTCATACCGAAAACCGAGTATAAAAAATGTTTCGAGGATTGGATCCAACGGTGGCATAAGTGTGTTGCTTTACTTTAAAGGGGACAATATAGGTTTAGATGAATAAACTTGTATTTTTTATTTTAAACTATTTGATCAAGGTAGTATTCCCGCTCTGCAGCCAAATAACAGAATGGAGACAGAATGGAGTCTTGGAGCAAACCAGCATATGATTTGAAACCAACCAAAACAGCTGAATTGAACGTTCCATTAAGAAGAGTGTCGTCGATCCCAAATACACGCAATTTAAATATAAGAGCCTAATGCCAAACTCTGTCACATATTGTACCTTAGAAATATCAAGTGCAACTATCTTGTTTTCACCAGCTTGATCTACGCTTTGGTTCCTCTTTTCGGTAAGACATTCCATTAAATCATCAGTGGACCTGTTGCAATGGAAAAAAATACTGCTGACCATTAGGATGTTTCCGTGTTTTGAGATATCTCATGAGTTGGCAGTTTGTCGGTGTACTGTAAAGAATCGAGGGTTTTTCGTACACTTGTCCCACGACATGAAAATTTAAATACACTACGACTGAAAAAAAGCCATTAATTCGATAAAGAATTTAGTAGGTCGGCCATACCAGACACAACACTCAATGAAGCTACGAATTTTGAAAATCGGTTTGAGCAGAGATTGTGAAGACGAAGCGGACACAACTAACGAAGCGGCGATACGAAGCGGCCAGTATCGAAGAAGACCCAGAAATATCGATTCGTCGCCAATCAACTGAATTGGATATCGCCAGAGAGACAACTGGCCTTATTTTGCGGTTGGATTTGGGCCTACATCCGTATAAGTTTGTGCTGACGCAAGAATTGAAGACGGACGATCGTAGACAACGCCGTGAGTTCGCTAATTGGGCGCTGGAAATGTTTCTTAAATGAGACCCATTCGACCAAGCATCAATGCATCCACAAACATTGGCTATTTGGTGCGGTTTCATGCCATAAGCCATCATTGGACGTCTTATCTCATCGACTTTCTGTGGTCAGAGCTCGACAACATCAATATATCGCTACATGCCATACAAGCGACACAACGCTCGAAGTTGTGAAAGAGAAATTTAGCCACTGGGTCATCGCACGGCGAGTGTTTATCAATTGGCCACCGCGATCATGCCATTTGACAATACTTGATTGTTAATTCCCTAGTTTACGTTAACAAGCAAAACAATTTGGACGAACTTAAGGCCAACACTCGACACGCTATTGCCGGAAATATGTCGCAAATTTTGACCGAGTCATCAATAATTGGACCGACTGCTTGAAGCATTGCTAGCGAACTCGACGCGGCCATTTGTGCTATTTGACACATAATGGCATTAAAGTTGCTGTTGTTTTTTTTTTTTTTTTTTTTTTTTCTATCGTTTTGGTCAGCCAAATTCGAATTTGGTGCGCAACTAAGTTATGATGAAAATGCAACTTAATTATGAAAAAATTGTTGCAAATGAATCATTTCCATCTTTTTGACAAAGCTTGAGTACCGTTATGGTAAGAGTGTTTATCTTTTGAGGATACCCACGAATCAAGCCATTTTTTGATGTTTTCTTATGAGGAGAACTGCTGATCAACCAAACCATGTTCCATTGAACGTAACAAGAAATAATCGAACGAGTGGGCCTTCCTTCCTTCCCAATTGAGCGTTTTCAGGTAGGTTTTAATGGGATTGGCAACGTGAGGCCGAGCATTGTCATCCTGTAGAATCTCTTTTTCCTGCCTCTGCTCGTATTGTAGCCGTTTTTGGTACTCTATTCGGCTCAATCGCATCAATTAAAGTCGATACCGCTTCCTAGTAATGATTTAGTTGGGTTTGAAAAGTTCATATAAAAAAAAAAAACACCGACCTGGTCCCATCTAATACACAGCATAACCTTCGTAGTGTGAATATTCAGCCGAGCCGACGACGTAGGAGTATAACTGGCAGTCCCCATTACTTTCTTCACTTTGAGTTGCTGTAATGAATCCGTTTTTCAGCATCCATTACAATGCGATGAAGAAAACCCTTCCTTTTTTGCCGCTGGAGCAATTGTTCACAGGCGAAAAATCGACGCTAAACGTCCCTTGGCTTCAAATCATAAGGAACCCATGTTCCTTGTCTTTGAATTATTCCCAACCCATGCAATCTCTTAGCTAAGTATTTTTCTTCAATGGTTTTTTATCTGTTAGAACTGATCACTTATATAAAAAATAATTTATTCTAATCAATAAATCTCGCTTGAAAAATGGCACCCAGAGGAATCATGGCATGTCGACTTATGCTCATATCAAACACAACTATCAAAGGAAGTCCAAACCGAAGACGCAGGTAGTCTTATCTCAGGTCCGGGTTTTAAGAAACTCTCCTTTGAGCCTTGCCTGTCACGCTTGGTGATTTTTTTTCCCGCTATCCTATTGTGAACTGACATCCAAACAAGACTTAATGAATGCAGCACTCTGACTGCGTTCAGAGGAACATTGTATTCTCAAGCTAGCTTGGAAGTCTGATGCAAATGCTTAGCTCACTTCACCGATTCTTCATAAAATATCATAGTTCGTTGCCATCAGGATTGCGTATATCTCCGCTTGGACGACAGACGCATCTTTTCTCAACGAGGAGCGAAGGCGTTGTTGTTCTCTTAAAAGACACCGACGCCGCATCCTACATTGGTTTTAGGAATCTACTGTATTCCTTTCCTGAAAAGGCCAAAACCAACCTTAGGTACAAGGAAAGTCGATTACTTAGTGTCGTTGCATCAGACGGCATGTCCATAAGACCAGAGACCTAAGACAGTTGGTGTGCAAGGTTATCAAAATTTCAGTGTGCGCTGTACCAAAGGCAACGTCATTTTAAATGGAAGATGGCTTTGAGAGTGCAGCCCATGCTATGATACAGTGGAACAAAGCATGCTAGGGAAAGCTTCAATGATGCTGAGACAGACCGTTTTTTAGAGTCTAGTAAAGCAGTAGTAACGCTTTTTCAAGAGAGCTTGTTCCGCCAGGAAACCGACGCTTGGGATATAATTGGTCTTATCAGAGCCATATATATGCAATGAAATCTTGGCAGTGACATCCTCAATGGCTTGCCGACAGGTATTTTTCACTGCTAGAAGGCCACCATAAGAGTGGAGACAAAACACCGCTTTATGGGTAAGCCGTAAGTAAGTTTACTCCTGCCATCACATATTGGTTGCAATCAGTATCTGCAATCAGTGTCTTATTAACCAGTATTACTGGCCGAGTTACACATGCCGGCAAAGGTTTCGTTGTCAAAACCACCCACAATATCGGTGAAAATGAAGTCGCTGCAGATCTACGTTCCATCAATAAACACGTGTTAGTCTAACTTTGGTTGGAAAAATAATTTTTACTCCAACCACTTACAAAGTAGTACAACTATGAAGAGTCCTATTTAAATAAGCTCTCTCCTTTCGATCTTATTTCCACCATAATAGAATAAATATAATTCCAGGAAGAGAAGTGCCTTTAAAGGCACAAGCTTTGCTGCCCACGTTCTTCGTTACTTCTTCAATGGCACGTTGTTGCTTTGTTTGGCATCCCCTGTCCTCAATGATAGCATCACATTTGTAGAGCTATGATATTGAGGTCATCCTATTACAGGATAATATCAAATTCCCTTTACGTGAATTTTTGAGGTTTTATTGTGGATGATAATTTCAACATAGAGCCGGAACTATGATACAACAGAGTTTATAATGAAAATGTTGATTGGCTAACTAACGTGACCAAAACAGCGTGAAATAATCACCCGTGCCCACCAAATTTAACTAAACACACTCGTTCATTACAATTAAAACAAAAAAAAAAAAAAAACTGGCCATCGCTATATCACACCCCAAATACGGTCAACCTGTAGAATGCCTCATTGCCACAAAATAATCTCTTTGTTGTCGAACAAAACCCACATGTAAACGATTTGACAACATAACTAGATACGAATACTCCCCAAGGCACAACCCAGCGTAGAGGATCCTTTGAATAAAATTTACGAATTAATTATCCTTGTCGTCCTGTAGATAGTACTTTCTCCTCCATGCAACAGAAATAGTTGGTGTGATTATTTTCTAGCACAGATGGATACTTGATTGAGTTTAGGTGTCTCCTTAAGGAAAGGGAGGAACCCAATCATTGAAGGGCTAGGAACACAAAAAAAAAAAAAAAAAAAAAAAAAAAAAAGGAAACAATTCTGCGTAATATGGTATCTGTTGTGTCCTCTAAATCAGGTCCTATGTTGCCAGGTTTCGAACAATTCAACTTGTTACTTGTGTTATGCTTGCCTTGCTTGATGAATCATTCCTCAAGGACATCGATTTAATTGCGTGGAAGTGCTACTCTGGTACCATGGGTCGGATCCGGAACAGAGATACTCCTCACTATTGTGTGAAATTGATTTCCAACTCCTACGCGATCCGACTTGCCTTGCTATTGAATTAATTAATTGCAAACAATTATTTTTGATTGGTAAGGCGTTGTCAGAGGGTGGACGTGGTGGTTGGGATGTATGTTTCCTAACAGAGTTGATACGAATTCGGGTGAACATACAAACACACACAGACAACAGCTGAATGTGATTTGAATACTAAACCTCGCATTAGGGATCTATGACGAATCAGTATTTGAAAGGACAATCTGCCTGAAATTGAGATTCGATTTTAAAGTGAGTCAAATCAAATTAATGGCACTCGGTAGTATGGTTGATGGTAGTTGCTGTATTGAGTGACAGCGCATCAGCTTTGGGCGTCTCCGAAAATGAGAGAAAGATAAAGGCATGTCTAGACGCTTGATAGAGATTTGGATTTATGGTACATTCAGATGGTACTTTACCGCTTGTAATTCATTAAACAGCTCTTTAGGAAAAACAAGGTATCCTCTTGGCAATTTGTCGCCATTCGATAGGCTAAGGTATAAAAATAGGAAGTGATCGATTCTGAATGCCAATTATTTGCTGATAAATGGCATGAAGCTGAAAAGCATGATTAGTCTTCGATTTGAGAACATTTTTTATTCGATATCCACTTAATAATTGCTTTCTTATCTTTTGAGCTGTTGTCAGATGCATGAGCTCTATTTTTCTTGTAGTCTTTGTCGGCAGGAGGATAACACATTGACGTCCCACAAGTCACTAAGATGAATGCGTGGCCTGTGTTATACATATTCAGTTTGAATGTTAGACTTGCACCCTTGTCCAGTGTATAAAAAAATGTATCGAGTATATTGCGAGATCCCGGTTTTCATTTACTCGTATATACGAAATTCTTTTACTTATCTTTAGGCAAAAGATATCAAGACTCTGAAGCTCATTCCAAGAATTTTCGACTCTATAAGGACTTTAGTAGCCACGGTGGAATTCATGTTGCAGAAGTAGACAATTGGGGCACACTCGCTCGGCTCTAGCTCATCGGATAGGGTCGGTTCTTGCCACTACGCCTTTATCCCTAGAAACCAACGGAGTTACTAAGGAGTCTTTGATACTAGAAACTTCTCTACCGCCATCACTTTCTGTCTGTCCTCGCCAACGATGTATCCTAAATGCTTTATTTAATAAATTCAAAATCTAAGGAACAAACCGAGAGGTCATCGAGATAGATAAAGACATTCTCCTTCAACTGATGGAAAATCACTTTGTCCATTAGCTGACATATTCTCTGGGCTGTGTTACACAGTCCAAACGGCATGACCTTGGTAAAGTGGGAGTCCAAGGACTGTGAAAGCTGTCTTCTCCCTAGACTTGGCCTCTAGAGGAATCTGTCAAAACTTATTGTTCAAACTGATACCAAAGATATATCTGGTATCTTGTAGACAGTTGAGTAAGCCATCGTTGAGGGGAAGAGGGTAGGCATCCTTTTTTTTTTTGCGGCATTGACCCCTCTTGAGTCTTGGCATAGACAATTCTTCCATGGTTTTCTGACTAAAACTACTGGCGAACTCCAGGCAGTACTGCTTTCCTCGATTATCCCTAATTTGATCACTCATTCCAGCTCGTCATATAGGAGTTTTTGTATGTATGCACATGGCGAAGTGCAGAAATGTCGTTGTTTGATGAGAGGCTGGTGCTCATCAACTTCTATCACATGCTCAGCAACTTCGTTTGGTCTAATCCTCTTCAACAGCTCGGTTTTTAGTTGAGTGAGAGCTGGGATTGGCGAGTCGTTTACGGTAAGCGATCACAATTCTAAGCTTGATATAATGTTACGAGCTGCTGTAAATTTGGGACAACGAATATTTGTGGTTGGCATGAGTGGTTCTTCTAAAGCAGGTTATGGATGCCCACTAACTTGGACGAACGGTCTATTGTCGTGTCGTATACTAATCACAGTTTGTAAAATTGTTTATGTCTTTATAGTGTTATTGCACATTTTTCCCTTAGCCTTTCCAAGTGACACTGTCACTATATCACTTCCTCTCCGAAAATACACTTCATCGCTTAGTCGTATTCCACTATCTGTTGATGGGATGTTTTCGGTTGAAGAAGATCGGGATACGACCGAGCTGTAAGTGGTCACGTTACAGAAGATTTATTACCAGAGCTTTCCGAGGTTTCCCTGACAGTTAGTGCACAAATAATGCAAGTCAGCGTTTGGAATCCCGAAGAACAGGCCGGTGGATTCGCCAAAATTGTTCTTGTTCGGTCTTAATTGGTCGGTCATGCTTAATGCAGTCGTTGGGTCTACTTCTTAGTTGAATTTGTATCGTTGGTGTCTAGTTATTACATCGTTATACTCTGTATGGAGCAACTGAAGATAAACCTAGAGACTAGGTCCTTAATGTTGTGTAGCACTACTTATTTTTTTAAAGAACATAACACGCAAGTGCACGTGTAAAGTTTTTCGGAATTGAATAGAGAGAGAGAGAGAGAGGGAGAGAGGGAGGAAGATTTTTGGGCGCAGTGGTAATTTCGCTGCATGGGTGGCATCCAACATTCTATGAGGAAACTAAATTGTTAGTGTAAATTGACTTGATGTTGTATTAAGGCAACTGGGTAAAATTCGTGCGTTCGATTAGTCATATGTATAGTCTTCGACCGTATGTCGGCGTAAAAATCGTCTCATGGGGCTTCTGTTTCCTGTCCCGTCATTACTCTCTAAATTGTTTCATCAGATCAGCTTTAGGGTTTTGGTAGCTAAGCTATTCATCCCACCCGATTTCTTCTTAATATTCCCAGTAACATCTTTCGGTAGGGCCTGAGACTAGGTGATGGAATTGAGCTAGCAACTTGTCAGTGGTCACGCCATTCTTCCTTTTAAGGGTTTCGAAACTCCCTACCGACATCATCGTAAATGTGCTGTCAAATGGAAGTATCTACCCTTCGAGCATCATCGTAGTGCTAGTATACAGGTTTGTCCTGATATATGAACGTATTTTTCTTTCTCTTTCTTTCATTTGTGTAAGTCTTGTTGTATGGAAGCAACTCGAGTCTGTATTCTCGTCTGTTTGTCCACTTCATCGCCCCCTTGATAGATGAGGCAACTGAAAGTTGGAGACAACTGACTTACTCACTCATTGTGGCCAAGTTTTTTCGGAACGTTGCCATCAATCCGCTCATTTAATCATCGAACCTCGACATTAAGTTGTCCTCACTTCTCTCTATCTTCCCTAAGTAAGCGTCTTGTAGTTTGTTTGTCTTTTGACTGTGCTCGATTTTCTTCTGTTTTGTTTTGTTCACTTTTGTTGTAGTCTTCGTGTTCGTCCATTGTTTTGCGCTTTACTCATGGTTATCTTTCACCATTTTTGTAACTTTTGTACTGTCGAGTATGATATTTGTTCGTAGAAACTCGTTCGTTACGCTGGTCAAGCTCCCCCCCTTCAAATGGGTTGGAGAAAGTTTCTTCCCACGAGATTTTTGAGATCTCTTCTTAAACGGAACATCCGCTCCTGGTTCGGTGCTTGGCTTGGTCCCATGTGTCGGTGGTTTCCCATTCTCTACACATCGTTACTTCACAGAGAGTAAGTTGCTGCTCGTAGGAGACTGGTGTCCGTACTTTTCTTTGTGGCTCTTTTCTCGTCCTTAATATCAGAACCTCCAAAAGCTAAATCGTCCGAAGAAGTGTCCCTAGAGATTGCCCCTGTCTCACTTTTTGTACGACTTAGCTTTATCTCTTTTAATAAAACTAAATCTATGAAGGATTTCGCTAGAGACGTCGTAAGAAGTGGCCGGCCTGGCTCGGTCGAATGAGCCCCAGAATATCCGTGCTGTGGACGAGGACGTCCAAGAGAGTCCACAAACATCTACGAAATAACGATGCACACAATTTGAATTTGGTGAAAGATTTGAAGATGTTCTCTTATAAGTGCAAACCGTTTACTAATTGCTGCCTGCTGACCATCAAGTCAGATTAATTGGCTAACTTCATCGTCAACTATTGGCTTACTTCATCGGAAAGCAGTCAGCTTACGAATTTCTCCCCTCTAGTATGCTTTTGGATCCTTTACAGTCTTCCAGTTACCTCACAAATTCTCTTGATTTTTTGCCTGAAGGCTGGTTTCTGGTCAGAAACCAAAATCATAATCAAATTTTGGAGACATAAAAAATGGGTAGGAAAGTAAAACTCGGAAAAAAAAAAAATTGATGCCATTGTAAGAAGTGTAGTACGTCACGGAGGCATCCAAAATATACGAAATAGTGGCAAGAACAAACCCATTCCGGTTGAGCTTGAGCCGAGCAACTGCGAGGATGCCACTGCCGTCTTTTCCTGCATTATGGTTGCCTCTGTGGCTTACTATTTTGATAAACATCTACATATTCATAAAGTTCCACGGGAGTTGGACCTAGTATGGAACGAAGAATTTTTCTTTAGAAAGAAAAGATTAGAAAGATTCTTTCGGATAGGAATTTTTAAAATGGGTTACCCCGCCAAGTAGCAACAGTTTTCTGATTTCGATTTTCATCACATCTGTACTTAGCTATCTATTGAAGTGTTAAAATCTAACATAGTCATTATCTTTGAATTTACAGTTGTACTCGTATTTGCTTAAAAAATTCTATTTCACTTTTACCCTTTACTCAATTGACTAAGACAGTTCTAAAGGCACCCACCGATGATGACACTTCTCACAGGTTTGACTAACAGCTGAAAAGATCTCATTAAGAGACAGCCATATTCTATATTCACATATGCTCCAGGTTCTAATAGTCATCTTACCGCAAATGCGGCACATATCTACAATTATTCCCAGATAGAGTTTTCGAATGTTTTCGACCGCTATACTCACACAGTATATTTAAATGATTTTTCGTGGTGGAAGATGGACTTTCCTGGCCTGAATCCTCACTGATAAGTATAAATCAGGTTGTTGACGAACGGCTTGAGGCGTTCACACAATACAGCATATAGTATCTTGTAGGCGATATTAAGAAGACTGATGCCTCTGTACAGTTCAGAAGGTCTCCTTTCTTGAGGATTGGACAAACTCATGTTTACAGATGAGTTAGTGCTTACCAAATCATCTCCTGTCGCGATAAAAAGCTTCAGCTGTCAGCCCATCCGCTAACAGCTTTGTTAGACTTCAGTTTAGATATGGCTATCTTCACTTCATCCAAGTTGGGTGGATGGAATTGTTGGTCTACATCGTCCAAGTTCATAGAAGCATTTGGTTCGTCATCGCCATTATAAAGACTACAAAAATGCTATTTCCAAATCCTCAGCAACACAACGCTAGAACTATATTTCCTTGTTCAATTCTATAGACTTCGGTTCGGGGCTTGTGTCCGCATCACATTTTTTTTACCTTTTGGTAAACTTTCAAATTTCATTTCTGAAGTAGCATCTCTCAATTAAGCAGATGCTCCCCTATTCTGGTCGTAGAGCACGTGGCAGGTGTACTACTTCTATGCAGCGCCGATTTGTGTGATTCTTGCTTAGCTTCATGTGCTTGCCGGCATTCCTTGTCAAACAAGATGTTTTGTTGTAGTGACCTAGTGAAACTCAACACGTCAGAGGATTCATTTCTGACGGCTGGTCTTTGATACTTGATGGTGTTGGTATAGGACCTCTTCAGAGACTGAGGATAACTCGATCGGGAAAGGATTTGGTGATCTCATGTAATTGTAACCGTCAACTGTCTATCGTCAAACTTCCTCACAGTATTAGTTTGCCTTCACGGTATTCAGGATATCCGCAACCGTACCTTGTATAAAACTAGGTAAAAGTCCAATTCGATGTTGGCCCCTCTCCATAATACTGGATCACAATGGGGTCAATCTGGTTGACGGTTGATTGGTCGGGAGTTCTCCAAGTTTCCTTTATATTGCTGCTATTTTGTCTGCTCTCGCGCATATAAATTTGGCAAATCAAGTCCGGATGGACATCGACCGGTAAACACTATTGGTGGGTGGAAAGTGTTACAAAACTATTTATCGCCGCGTTGACACCTCCCAGTGTCTACCCTATTTCAACTGCACCCAAGCACCATAAATGTGGTCTTCGACCCAGTTAATCCACCATCAAGCATATATTAGCCTTACATAGATATTGGAAAAACTCACAAGTTGTAGCCTGTTTATCGATTTGAAAAGTCTACGCAGTCGCTGGCATATGACTGACAACATTGACATCATTGAAAGAATCTACCTGGAGGTCACTGGAGCTTTTGGAACTATTAAAGCAACAGTAACACTCATTTTGCTATGAATGCTCATCAATATAACCTCAAGCCTACTTTCAGAGGTACTCTGAAATATCGTAATTCGTTCTAAAGATGAACGAGCTCTCTATTTCTTAGTCATTACAATATTCAGACGTCTTTCTTTCCTCCCTGTTCTTCGTTCGCCCGCCCTGTGTGCAAACATTTTAATGGTTCCTCAGGGGGTAAGAGGGTGCGCTATTTTATAAAATAAAAAAGTGTTTAGTAGTAGTAACGGAGGAACAACACCATAAAGGAAGACCTTAACTTTAGTGACGAACTCAAGTGAAATGGAACTTCAGCCAACTTAATGTGCGTAACTGGAGACAATTAGCAAGATCGCGTTTAATAGGCAGAGATGTTGGTTGACGACCAGGTCTACCCGGGACTGTAACGCCACCTACAGCAAAGTAAAATTTTCGCGATTTGACTTGTTTTGATTTGACTAGCAATCTAATTTTATTGACCTTCGCCCACTTACATTTGCATGCTTCCTAGAATTACGTTTCTACAGACATAATTGAACACTTCTTTCATGTCAAGGAGAGGCCTGAGGATGAATTTATTTAGGTGTCTCTTACGTAACCATGCATCTAACAATTGCTAAATATCTTTAGCCTTTTGAAGTAGTGCAGCTTGCCTTTCTAGCTTTAAATATGTTATGTACTGCACATCGGGATTTGGGAACAGGACGTTGTTTAAGGCATCCAAAATAATTTTACGGTCTTGTAAACTCGATAGTCAAATGTTTCTTAAAAGAAAAAGGAGACAGGAATGTCTTCCAGAAATTATAATCTTTCTCAATAAATGATGTCGGCGATGGAGTCTTAGCCGGGATCTTCCATAAACGTTGCGCTTCACTAGTTTCTTCGATGGAATCGTATCTCTAGGAAGTTGTCTTCATCTATTGTAATTGTAGCTCTTTTTACAGGTAGAACACTGTATGGTGACTTCCTTAGCAAGCTTCAAGAGTGGTTTTAAATGATCGTGTTCCTTTAGGAGGACCAGCTCAAAACTCTGTTCGCATACTGCGAATTAACTACAGTTTTACTGTGTTTTGCCTCAAAGTTGAATTCAATATCAAAAACGTAAGAAGTACGTATGCATTTATTTTTTTATGTGAGATCTGCCGTACAATGAACATGTATAAAGTATTTGATGAATTTAAAATTGAAATAAGAAATTATCTTAGTCCTGTGCTTAAGTACGAGGGTATAAATACGACACATAACGAGGACAACAACACCCAAAGGACGAGTAATTAAAGTTAATTGCTAAAAGCACTAAAATCATCAGCGTCGTCCAGGATGCATCCATGCATCTAAAGCGGGATACCAAAAAGTGCCAATGGAATTTTTATTACCCTGCTCTTTGTCAACATCTACATCATTCGGTCCCTCCCATCGCTATTAAACCACCATCGTCATCGGACCATCAGCATCGGCATCATCCCCATTCCAACATCACCGTGAGCAATAATAGCAATTTCAGCAACCGAGACTGAGTTTCACATCCTTCAGCCTTCATCGTATGTAGTAATGACTCCCGCGAGTCATACACTGAATAAGATACAGCACACTAATGATTGTTCAACTGGATGTATTGCCATTTAAATAAATTTTTGGAATAAATGAACCACGCAACACACACATACACATGCGCACATAAAAAAAAAAATAAATAAAACACAAAAGAGTTCACAAGAAAAGTGCAATAAAAAATTCCTTAACCCAGCAAGGGGTCGGTTTTTATTTTATTTTTCAATAGGCTACGAGTTGCAGAGCACGAAATTTTATTATTGGCCGATCAATAAAGATGCACAGAAAGTATCTCATCCTACCAGTTTCAACTGGAATACTTCGAATTCCTACAGGACTACATCAATAAAGCATAAATCTCCTGGATACCCAAGCGTTTGCCAGCAATGAGTACCGGCTACTGCAGACAATCCAGAATTTCAGGTGAATGCCTAGAATATGGGTATGGGGGGGGGGGGGGGGGCTTTTATTACCTTTATTACCAACAAAGGTAGTGTGTATGCCAATAAGGTCCTTAATTTGTCGGTCTATGGCGGCTACATATTTGTTGTCGCTTTCACGAAAATCGCCTCCATTTACATCTATTTTACATTGGAAATAAAATAAAAATCAATCTTTTCGAAGGACATTATGCAGCGCAGTGGTAGTCAAAATGCCTACCGGAATATTGTGGATATGAATTTCCGTGCAAAATGGCTGAACAAATTTACAATTATTGAAGCGAAGAAACAACTCATCCAAAAGGCATGTGCGATGGTGGGTGTGAGTGTGATTATGTTTGAAAGAGGAATTTGAGGGACGGTCTAGAGTGTGATTTCAAATTGAAAATAAATTACGAAAACCAAGACATCGGATTTATGAGTATCTCCGTAGGCCCTCTTCCGTAGATCTGTTGAGCCCGAAGTATTTACTTACTTACTCAGGCGCCGATACAGCCCTGGGTGGACTTGGGCCTCAACCAATAAGCCTCTTGAATTAGCGCGGTCTTTGACTAACTACCTCCAGTTGCGCACTCAAGTCAGTTGAAGGCCCTTTTCAGTTGAGCGCCCAACATAAGGCGAGGCCTTCCTCTACTTCGTTGTCCTTTCAGATTAGAGTCGAAGATTCTGCGAGCTACGTCCAGTGCGCAGTTTTGTGACCAGATCAATGTCGCTATACAGTTCGTACAGTTCATCATTGAATCCAGAATCCGTCAATGCATACAGAACCAAATATCTTACAAAGAATTTTTCCTTCAAAAACGACCAAGGATATCTTCATCTGCTTAAGAAAGAGTCCATGATTTGGAACCATAGATTAGGACTGGGATTAAAAGGGTCATATATAGAGTTTCCTTAGTTATTTGATAGAGGTCATAGCTACACAGTTGCCTTCCCAGCCCAAAGAAACAGCGATTGACAAGTCTTATTCTGATTTCTGAAGAGATGTCATTTTTAGATGTGTAAGCAGAGAAAAGGTAGACGTAAAGGACTTTCTACCTCGAAGTTAAAGTTATCGATTGTAACATTTTAGCTGATACGTCGATGTTGGATGTCTTGTTGACAAAGACACCTCTTTCGCTGTGTTCTACCCATAATATCAATATCGCCGGCGCATGCAAGCAATTGAATAAACTTTTGATATATCGTGCCTCGTGTGTTGGTCTGTGAGTTTTGCACATTTTTTTCGAATATGATTCTAAAGAAGTCACATGACAGCGCGTCGTTTTGCCTAAATCCTTTTTTGACATCAAAGGTCTCATTACCGACCGCGGAGCCAAAACTAGACAGTGCTTTGTATAGCTCGTCCCTATAAATGCTGTCATGTGCGGCTTTAAAATCGATAAAAATGTGATGAGTATCGATCTGAGCTTCTTGGGTTTTCTCCCGAATCTGCCGTATTGTAAATATTTGGTAATTTTTGGCTTACCGGGCAGCTCTGATAGGGTCCAATCAGATCAGACAAATGGTTTCAGACCTTCACACAATATGGCAGACAAGATCTTATATGCGATGTTTAGGACATTGATACCTCTATAGCTGGCGCTGTTTACACAGTCTCCTCTCACGTTAATCAGACAAGCGATGAAGGTTCCATTCATCAGGCATACATTTATTCGACCAAATCTTGGAAACAAGTTGGTGTATGCTCTCAACCAAGTCATCTCCTGCTGCCTTAAATACTTCGGTGGGTAGACCATTCGACCTGGCAGCCTTGCTCGATTTCAGTTTAGATATTGCTATCCATACTTCATTTTAGCCGGGTGGACGGGATTCTGAACTTGCATCTTCAATATTGAATGGTTCGGTCTAGCTGACAGCGGGACTTGTGTCGTTCTCGCCGTTTAGCAGTCTGCAGAAATGTTTTTTTCATTTCCTCAGCACCGACTGTGATTCTACTACAAGGTTTCCTTGTTCATCTTTACAGGCTTCCGTTTAGGTTTTATTACCCTGACACACCCTGGTAAATTTTCCAAATATTGATGTTCTTCCCTCCTCTTTTGCTCATAGAACTCAGGAGCTTGTTTTGCTGCATGTACTTGCCGGCAGTCTTCATCAAACTAATGGTATCGTGCTGATGGGCGGGTGAAACCCAGCACGTCAGTTGCGGCATTTCTGATGGCTTCTCGGCATCTAAGCCATTGGTCTTCAGCACTTGATGCTGGCTACAAGGGACTTCTCGAGATGTTGAGAGATACGCGATCGGCAAAGTTTCCGGCGGCTTGTTTCGATTTCAGCCGTTCAACGTTAAATCTCCTCATTGTATCTCCCCGTTGTTGTACCATCTCAGATATCTGTAGACGTATCTTGGCTGCAGCTAGGTAGTGGTCCGAAATTATGTTGGCCACTCGAAATGTTTGGACATCTAAAATACTTGAGGAGTGCCTCACGTCGATCGCCGCATGATCAATCTGGATGACAGTTTGCTGATCTGGTGTCTACCATATTCCCTTGTGAATATTGAGGTGAAGAAACCGTGTGCTTGCTATAGTAACGTTACGTCCAGCAGAGACATCAATTAGCCTAAATCCGTTTCGATACGTGGTGCGTGTATTCTATGTCTTCCGATTGTTCTCCCAAATATGTCATCCTTTCCAATTTTGGCACTTATGTAAGTCGCCTAGAACGATTTAAACGTAGTACATCAGATATTGTTAGTAGGTTTTGTCTTAGAGCTTGTAGAAACTATGTTGGATAGCATCGTCCGTTTCCTCTTATGAGGCGTGAGAGCATATAATGCTGATTTTAACGAATTTACCTTTGAAACGGATTGTTATAAGACGTTCACTCACGTATCGTAGGCTTAAAACTTCTTACCTAAGTCTTCCGCTTACAACAAATCTGCATCGAAATAGATCCTGCTTGCGTTCTCTATAGCAATCACCGTAGTAAACATCACAGTTTTTCATCTATTTTTTGCCCGGCCCATCCCACCGCACTTCCTGGATGGTGGTGATAGGTCTAGGGATTCCGTTAATTGTTCAACTGCACGCGGACTGTTCAAGATCCGAATATTGAACGTGTAGATACGAAAATCGTTGACCTTTGTTCCTTTAACAGTGAATCTGTCCTTATCCGATGCTATTGGTCGCTTTGTAACAACTACTTCTTTTTACGTGGTTGGGCATATTACCCTATGCACAACCTCAACCTGGAGAGCTAAGCCCTTTCGGACCAAATTTCGGAGCCAGTAACCCGCTACGGGGTGGGATGGCCCACCGCCATCCATTCTCCAACACTCTGACTTAGTGTTGGAGACCCCTAGTATTAAAATACGTTGAAGCAGCTCATATAGAGATAACACTTTCTCGATCTAACTAGAACTGGACGCTACCGTTGATCCCATCTTTAGAATTTGTCAGCTGTCGCTATCTCCTGCCGGAAACAGGAGCAAGTATTTTAGTGAGATTATCTTTTATAATGTGGCCGTTTTTTATTACTTGTGCTATTCCACTCCGTCTTACTTGTGAGGCTAAAATTATATGGCAAAACCTGCGTCCATCTTCTACAAGATATTGCTGATCCCTATAAAAGAGTCCGATGAAATTTAAAGAGCAGAGAACAAAAAAGAGTAGATGATCGGATAAAGAAGTTGGAACGATATTGGAAGGAAAATTGTTAGTAGTAAGTCACAACTTGATCTTCACAATGGTTGATGGTAAAGTACATATGTATTGCGCTTACAAGAAACATCATTAACACAAAAATGTTACGTTTGTGGGGCTGTATCTAAAAACTTTAATCGGGCCCAAAAAACGATAAGATTTCCAATAAAGACAGAGCACATACCATAGAATTTGGGATATCTGTTTTACAGGGATGGATACATAAGGAATTTAGAGAAAAATGCAGGTTGATCATGGATATACTTAAGATAGAATTTGACAATGAATGCTGGCAACACGGCCAGATTTTTTTTTTTTTTCAAAAAGTTGAGATCTCGGCTGATAGTTGTATCAAGTGGCCACGAAATTGATGTTGATAAATTTCGAATCCTTTCCTACGATACGGATCCCTGGTAAAATATGTCATTTACATTGCACAAATACTTTACTCATGGACAAGAACTAGTCGTATTTGCTTTACTGCCTATAGGGCAGTTAAGTGAAGAAGCACAAGAAGCTAGAAATAAAAATTTTAAAAATTACAAAGAACATAACTCGTAGAAGTGAAGTCATGCACAAACTATTTTAGATACATTTTACGATTTCTTTTTAAGCTCGGACCCCTAAACTAAAAGCGAACGAAAGCTTCCAGTAAAAAAAACTTCAATGCTTATCTAAGGAAGCATGGCTTTAATTGAAGTCTCTACCTATTCAGCAAAGAAATGTCGACTGTTGATTTGTGTTGATGACAACGATGACGCTCAGTTTATTTAAAAAAAAAAAAAAAAATCCCTTTAGCCAAGAGTTGCAAAATTTTTTACCAAACAAAATGCTTCTGATACTAAGTTAGACCATTTACAGGAGTAGAGAAAAGAAAATCAAAAAGTTATCGTGCAATAAGCCCCCATCTGAAGTATGGCGTCAGCTTTATTTTTAAATAATTTGGGTAAATTTGGGTAACCCGCTGAAATATACAAGATTCTGTAAACCAATTAACCCATTACAAGATTGTTGGGGTTCAAACCAATTGTGAAAATCTGTTAGAGTATCTGGTCAGGTAAAATTAAGATCCCAAAAAAATAGGCCTTCTTCTGGACAACGCAAATCTGATATACACACTGAGAGAGATTTTGGAAAGAGTACAAGGATTTCAGATTGATACTTAATTACAGTCCGAGGTAAGCTGACAATTTTTGAGTCAAAATTTTGAGGCAAAATCAATACAAAGAATAAAAAAAATTTCACAGAGTATCATCAGGGCCTTATTTCATTCATTTCACCACAGAGATACTCCTATGATGATATTTGAAAGGTTTATATTGGCTGTTTCAAAAAAAAAAAAAAAATTGATTGCCACCATCAGTTTAGCATTAACAGCATTAACAGCTTTTTGCTTAGGTCAAAAAATTTCAAGTTTAATGGATGGAGACAACGGGCATTAGTATCTTATGAGAATCTCTGACATGACTTTACTACGAAGAAAGAAAAAAAGGATCCAAAAATAACTTACCTAGTCTAAATGAAAATTTCCCAATGCACGGATATCTCGAAGAGCATGTGCCACTTAACGAGCATAATCAATCAAAATCCAAATACTAAAACTTCAATAAATCTCAAACCTTTGCTAGATAACTCTACACACGTGTGGTTTCCTATCATAAAAGAGCAAGCTGACCAGTAACCACAAACCAGAATAAACAACATCAGCGAATCTGAAGTAATTACGAATCGAAAACAGTACAACCGCACCATGAAACATGACCAATCACACAAACATCGGCTCCGACAAAAATTAAACACCAAAATATATCATAACTTATAATTTGCAGCTGTCAGTCAAGTTTATGAGTCGTTCCTTGTTCTGTCTTTTTTTCATCCATCAATGGGAGAAATTCCTTCGTTTTCTGCCAAAGAACGACCTTCAAACCCCCGGAGAAGGAAAAAAAAAAACTTTTATCAGACCGAAAATCCGTCTGACCTGAGAGACCGCTTTCGTCTATCGATTTCTTAAACTTAAAGGTCACATTCGTCGGTCATTTCAAGACACTACCACAATGTGTTCTTTGTGCCATCCCATCCTTTAATTCGCTGACTTTGATTAACGACCGCATAATGAGAAAATAGATCGCAATATCAGGGCATGTGTGCCTTTAATGTGTTTATCAGGACAATAAAACGGCCAAAATCATGTAAAAAGATAATTAATTAAGGAAATTGCAACCTGTAAAGGAGGCCTTCTCAAATCGGCCCATGCACTGACCTCCGCGTATGAGTATCTTATCCACGATTTCGGTTGTTTCCAATTCAATTTGTTGTATCACATTGTGTCGGTGTTCTGGTGTGAATAGCTGATGTCCTGCGCACAAGTAATTTCGAAATGTTGTCAAAGAAAATGTTGCTGGCAACATATTCGTACGAGTATACCCCACATTCAACGATTGCATAATCCATTGCGTGTGTATTTTCTTGATTCGGATTCGGACTCGTGGGACATTGTTGGAGTTTCGTTAAGTTTTCGATTTTTTATTTTGCTTGGTTGACTTGGGACTAAGGGATATTTCCCCGTCAACTGAGAGAAATGGAAAACATGTTGATACCTACTACAGCCACCCTCAGTTTTTGCCTTCCTTCAATCGCACTGAAGAACACATGTTAGCGTGTATTGATTAAAGTCCGAGGCAATGCTAAATTTAAAGACCGCTTCCGGGTGTATTTTCCTTTCGTCCCCAGAGTCTTTAATTCTGTTATTTTGTTGGGTTTATGAGACGGTCCTGGGTAAATACTGCAGCTGTGTGCTGTGAATAATTGAATTTATTTTCAATTGGCGTATTTATGCAGTTTTAGCTGTAAGCATTTCCTACATTTCATTACTTTTACATGTCAATGTACTGAAAAGAATTACTGAAGTATTTACGAACTACTCGCATAGGAAGGTTGGGAAAAATTTTGTTTGTTGGAGAAGGCTGCAAATTAAGCCAGAGGACACGACACAACACCCATCCAAATAACAAGTAATATGAAATTCTAAACGTTTACAACACCGGAAAAATTGGTAAAATTAAACACACAGATTGAACACATACTGGCACACATAAACCGAATGAATAAATAGAAAAGTTTACAGTCCATTTTGTACAAGAATTTTCTGTATAGGAATTATACAGAGTTACAGCAACTCAACACAACACCGTATATTTTGGTCCTTCGAGCCGGGTATATTGACTCTTCATTTGTGCTTCTACAACACCCTGTTTGTAAGAAATGGTGCCGATGCTGTTCCGAATTTAACTGTGTCTAGACGGAATATTTACAAAACCTGCTGTGGACTTTCCCGCCATAACATGAGTTGATAGTAAGCATCCCTCTGGTCCACACGTATTTGGCGATACATATTTTCTATATCTCCCGTAAAAGTGGATTTGTATATACGCCATCTTAATACTGCATACAACGTGTCGTTTAAGGAAAAACGTAAGTATTGTAGGTTTAAGAGTTGCGTCAAATAAGAATCTCAATTTAGTGATGTTACTGGATTCCTAAAGACCGTGTGAAGGGGAACAAAAAAATAAAACGGTGAATGCAGAACCATATCAGTTTCATCCACTGTTATCATGTGTTGTAGGTGGATATACTTCGACATACATTGAGTGTACTTCATCTTCAATTTTGTGTTGCTCTGGAGTCTCTTCTCCAACTGCAGAAAGCGTCTAACCGCGCCATCTTATGTTGGGTCCATACTTGGGTGTTATCTACCTCTAAATGGAAGGCGAACCTTAAAGCATCCGTCAGAAAACCGTTTGATGTTGCTTTGAAAATGCCACACACCTTGAACGTATTCTTCAGTATCGTGTTACTCCTGTGGTTGTTCTCCGATTTCCCAAACGATTTCTTTGCAACGTAGCGGTCGTATTTTAATCCATCTGGGAGAAAAAATCTTAAATCCGTGTTACTCCCAAATTTCCCAATAGGATGCAACCCGATGGCGTCTTCTTTGCAATAGGCTCTTTGTCCTAAATGCTTCTGATAACATACCCGAGTTTTATCTCACCGTAGACATCACTACCCCACAACATGTCGATATATGCCGGCTGATGAAAGATGTGATCCGCCAACTGTATATTCTCTTTGTGAGACCATTTGTCGACCATCATACGTTGGGCCAGAAGAAGCCCAGTCAGTGATCTTAAATCAGCACCTTGTGTGCTGTAACACTGATCATTTTTCTTTAAGGTTCAGCTGTTGTATTGCGGCTCTTTTATAAAGGCTGCCTCAGAACCTGCATTAAAATCGATTAATACACTTATCGCTAGAAACTCGCTCACCGATGTCCTTACGATAAGTACAGCTATCGTCGGCAGTAACTGAGATCCAGCATTGACACGAAAAGTGTTTGTTTGTGAAGAACTCGGTTGAAATTCGGCTGCATTTGAGTTGTAGAACTGATCGGCCGTCCCTGACTCCTGCTGTGCTGAGGATTATTAATGTAAAATGGATGTTGATCAATGTGTGCTGGTATTGAGCGAGCTTGATTGTGACATTACTTGCAAAAATAAATAGTATTGGACTTTTTTTTTTGATCATGCCAATTTTCGCACATCCTGGCCGTACAAGCCGCTTGCCTTCAGCCCAATGTATCCATCTAGAGAGACCATTTGCAGTCCTTGAGTGTATGCTGCCCCTTCTGACATAATCTGCGACTGATGTCCTTCTTCGATAAGGAAACGACATTGAAGGAACTCAACAAAATCCCTAAACTTGGGAAGATCTTTGGAAAAGCCCAACTTCTCCTCCCAGAGAAGTGTGTTAAGTGACGAGTTAATTTTTGGAGAGTGATAAAAATAACAATAACATCCTACTGACTAACCGGCAAACCAAGATTCCCTAACGAGTGGATGTTCCCCTGTGACTTTATCTCAGCCGATTTATAATTGATGAGTATCCTTTGATAAAACATTCTTATGGTCGTAGCGCTCTTTGATGATATCCCATACCCGCTTGTATCGTAATTATCCTTGTCGACGGAGAGTTGTTGAAGAAGTCTATCCGCTTCTCCGATCACGCTGGACTCTAGATAATGCAACTTTTGCACATCTACGAATGACTTATTGGTATGTATGAGAGATACGGTAGATTGATTTTAGACAATCGTTACTCATTGTCCCTGCACCGGTATCGATTGCGATCGCCACTGGTAGTAGCATCGGACGACCTTGCAATTGCATTAAGGCGATCAGGTTTGAAATTGGCGTATAAATGAAGAATCTTGTCAAACGAATCCAACAGTTCATTTGATCTTCTTCGACCATTTTTGTTTTTGTTTAACTAGGGTCTGCATTATTAAGCATTTCATTATCCTTACAATAAACCTTCGAAATAACCAGATCTAAAAGTGCCGACCACAATATTTACTCGTACTTTGGTGCAGGACTCTCGGTTTTCCTGTAGTCCCTGATTGGTGAAAAGAACTTGTATTTCTTTTTCCAGTAGTATCCCCATGGCTCAGGATTGGCAGTTAAATGAAACATCGTAATTTTTTTGTCAAAGGGAATATTTGCAGATCCAACCCTCCTCCGACCTGCTATATACCATCGGAATCTGAAAAAGGGTTTAATGTTGCATATCCCCTCTCTCTCTGTGATTAGTCGGAAAATATCCCTTTTCGCACTGTCAGGATCACTCTTTTGAGCTAAATCTAGCTCTTTGGATTGCAAATATTTCATTTGCTCCTTGCCCTCGTAGTGTTGAACATTCTACTGCACTTCTCCATATTTCCGCTACCAAGACAATGTGTTTCCTGTTTATTCAGGAAAGGCTACTTCCCATTGTTGGCTTATTAACGTCGGTCCATGCCATCATGGACTACGGCTGATAAACAAACGTCTTGTGGTGCTAAATCGGCAGAATTGGTTTCTGATGACCTTAAACCCCTGTAGAGCCCATGAATTTGTGTTATTCGGTTTCCGATGAATGTTTTCTATGTTGACACAACACGATGACAACAGGGACTTCGTTTTTCTCTCGTTTAACGCCAGACCCATTCTTGCTGCTTCAGTTTTAATACTTGGGAATGCCTAACAAACAGCTCCATTCTGCCGATGATATCTACTTATGTGTGTCATCGGCATAGGCAGGCAGATATACTGACTTTTGAAAAATTGTGACTCTGGCGTTAACTTGCCAGTTACATACAGATGTCTGCCTTGTAGATTTAATTTCACGGGATGACCATACATCCATGGCAGCAAGGTTACGCCTTGCCATCGCTCGCCGTCAAATCTTTGATACCAAAGCGGAACTCGTGTTGAAGGCAAAAAGTTCCACCCTCGGCAAGGGTCGAGGCTGACCTAAAACCTCTTATTGCTCTTAAGGTCACAGCTATCCAGTATCTTGCAACTCTACATACTGTTAAGACACTTCCCGCGACTTTAGGTTTAAGCCACAGCCAACATGACGCTTCCACAAAGGGGCCTACCTCAACAAGTCAGGCCCTGACCGGAATCAGGTGTTCTCCTGACTCCCATGGTACCGTGTTTTAAGTCCTGATATAGACTACCGGTGGTCATGCTACCCGCTTGACCAGCCGCTTGTAACTGGTCAAATCGTAGCAGCATTCGGAGGTGTTAAGTAAGACCAGTACATTTGCTCTGCTCCCGCTTTTTATTCGACAACGTCATTGATGGTGATGGCGAAGCCTAGATAATTGGGCGGGGGTCCGCCAGTTACACACAGTTACATCACAGTGGATCTAAAATTTAAAATCATGACCCGCCACCATAAAGCAACGACTCCATGGTGAGATAAACAAGTTTAGCAGGGATGTCGAAACCGGACATAGCTTTACACAATTCTTTACGATATACGTTGATCTTCATCACCGTTTAATAGTCGGCTGATCATCTGGACCTTTGTGAGACTTTTGGACCGCGAATTGTGAACGGGACCTCACCATCAGATATGTTTGAATGCAAGGATGTTCGATAATAGATAACTGTCTGGCTGGTGGGACTTGGGTTGACCGTATACAAGATTTCAAAGTTGATGTCGCAACATTCTCCGATCATTCGCCCACAAATACGAAGCTCCTAGTTGGGAGCAATGAAGAGTCTGACTCTAGAAATTTGGAAAAGCTACCAAAAATTATGTTGAATTTCAACAACTCAACTAGCTATCAAATCAACTTCAATGTCTCGCTAAACAGAAGTACTGATTCCGAAATAACATCGATCACAACCTGTATAAGATCTGCTTACCCAACCGTTGGGAGCAACAAAAAGAAATTGATACCAATCGAACCTTCTTGTAACGGAGAGTGCCGGCGTGATAGACAGAGTTCGTTTGCGTGGTTGAAGTCCCTCCGTGTATACGATAATAAGTTCTGCAAAAATCAATACTTGGAAGCAAATAAGACATACAAAGCCATATGTAGATGTAAATGAAACAATTTCTTTGTGGAGGTGCTACTGATTTTTGATGGCTGGTAAGGCACTTGAATGGAAATAAGTTTACGATACACCGAGACCTCACACCTGCTGTTCTTTATCAACATTTTAAGGAACTGTGGAACCCTCTCGCCAGTAATGTAATCATAGATTATGCAGAACCGTGGAACGAAAATCTGGTTTTGGATGCGCGTGTAACTCATGAAGGGATTATTAACACCTTGAAAAGCCTAAAAGGTGACAATGTGGCAGGCTCCGACGGAATACCCGTTGAGTTCTATAAGTACGGAATCATTGAACTTGTAAACAAGCTGATTATAGCTTTTAACCAAATCTTAGAACATGGAACCATTCCGCAAGAGTTTAAGGAGTCCTTAATTTTGCCTGGTTACTCCACGGTCGATCACATTTTTGTGCTAAAGAGCATTGGAGAATACTTCCTTTAAAACGGGAAAAAACTTTACAGCTCCTTTATCGATTTTAAGGCGGCATTCGATGCGGTGGATAGACGTGCATATATTTACAATCTCTATGGTCTTGGGATGTCTCATTGTACAAAATCTGTACAAGGAAACTATAGCCGCAGTTTGGAATGGAGAAGAAATATCAGAATGGTTTCAAACAGGATTTCATAGAGGATTTAACGAATTGCATTAGTGAAGGTGTAGAGTTAGAGGGGACCACTATAAAGACCCTCCTCTACGCTGACGACATAGTGATACCATCTCACTCACCCTAATCGCTTCAATTGATGATCAACCAACTGTATAGGTACTGTACTACTTGGAATCTTAAAGTGAACCTCAAAGAATCAAAGATAGTGATCGTCAGAAACGGTGGTGGAAGAAACAGCATAAGCGAAAGATGGTTCCATAGTTCAATACCCAACGACGTCGTGAACGAATTTAGATACCGAGGAGTGTGCCTTACAAAAAACTTAAGTATGGAAAAGCATCTAAGTGAGAAACTTGTTAAGGCCAAGAGTGCTATTGGAGCTACTTGGAAAAAGTGTTTTGCCAAGAGAAGTATGTCGCATAGCTGTAAGTTCCGTGTTTTGGATGCAGCTTCAAAATCAGTTTGGTTCTATGCGTCACAGGTATGGGAATGCAAACAATATGAAAGTTTGGAAAAGCTGCTTAGGTTTTTTATTAAAAGGATATTTCATCTGCCTTCGAACATACCAAACTTCGCCGTAATGCTAGAAACAGGACTATCTCCACTCTTCATCCAAACTCTCAAAGCCCAGGTAGACTACATTATTAAAGAAAGCAGCCCTTTACGTAATCAACCGAAGACACAGCTAGTATGCTGAATGGAACGAGCTCCCGCATTGATGTGGTATACAGCTGGACTTGCATATTGAAAATCTCAATGAGTGGAGAGTTAAACTGTATAAGTTAATTGCAATGGTTGACGAGAAGCTTCGAGAGAAATTTATCGAAGAAGCCACCAGCTCTGTCCATAGAGTGGTTTACAGACGGCTTTGTTATAACCTGGGCCCAAGTAACTACTTCCGAGATGAAAACAGTTTGGAGCATATCTCGATGATGGTGAGATTTCGTGCCAAGCTTCTACAATACAATTATTTGCCACATAGAGAGGATCTTCCCGGCCTATGCAGTAGGTCCCCTCACTTTCCGTTGTAAGTTTCTGTCTATCCCGTGCTAACTTGCCATATACCCTTGACCAACATGTAAACGCCTTTCCTGCTATAACAAAATGCTAAAAAAAATCTAATATAAATGATGACAGTTGTTATGTAGTATTTCGTTTGAGAGACCACCGCATTTTTGAAAATGTTCGGCTCTACATTGCTTACTTATACGACAAACCCAGTTCGATTTGCATTGAAGGCATAACCAAAACCAATATTATGATAACAATCTAACGAGAAGGTCTTCATATCAAGCCAAAGGAACTGATGCAAATTTTTGTTCGCTACCATGAGAGTTTTGATATCTCTTCCATTTACTACCAAATGTAGGTTTGCGCTCTAAAATCTCCGCCGTATATCTCAATTTTCAAAAGGTTCCCAATGACCTTATTGGTCTTACTGAAACAAATCTAAATCCTCACATTAAAAATCATGAGCTGTTTACCCCAAACATCGACGTTTTTCGAAAAGATGGGTTTGATAATCCTTATGGCAGAGGTGTTTTACTAGCAATCCGGAACTGTTTTCATGCAGCTCCTGTTGACATTCCTCACTAACTTTGAGTTAGTATTAAGCTCCCCAAACGCTGCCTTTATGTACTTTGTTGTTACATTCGCCCATCTCAACCAGTTGAGTTTTATTGACCTGTAGTCCACGCAGTGGATTATTTTATTGATGAAGAACATCCTGAAGAGATTGATTTCTATCTGCCTCACCTAGAATGGGCGCCTTCCGACGATTCGTCTCATTTTGTGCCTCTTAATTCATCCTCAGAAATAGAAATATTGATGGTGGTACAATGCCTAACCAACTGGTACAATAAGGAGTCGCGCTCTCTCCGTAATAACAGAAACAAGTTGTGGCACGAATTCCTAAGAACTCGATCTGATTCTGACTTTAGTAGTTGTCGATTTATATACAATCGCTTTTCTGAACTTCGTGAGTCTCTTTACCTTGAGTACCTCCACCGCATGCAATTTACCTTAGTCTCGGAGCCTGAACGCTTGTACCAGTTTGTTAATACCAAAAGAGAGACGGGTACTCATTTACTCTCATATTTCTTAGTGAATCTTTTGCCGACCCAAATACCATTGCAAATTTCTTTGCCTGTCATTTTAACAAATCACTAATCAAACAGCTGAACCAGATCCTAGCTACTTAAGATATATGAGGAACTGTCCTGAGACGTCGCTAAATACAGAAACACCTTTGATATCTGAAAACATTACCAAATTTTAAGATGATTTATCTTTCGGCCCTCATGGCCTTCCGGCTATTGTAGTAAGAGAGTGTGTAACCCATATCGGTCCTCTCCTCGCTACCCTGTTTAACTTAACTGTTTCAACTGGTACTTTCCTTTCCTATATAAGGAATCTTATATCATGCTCATTTATAAAAAAGGAAGTAGATCCGAAGTTGATAATTGTTGGCCTATAACAAAACCGCTTTGCATACGCAAACTTTTCAAAAGCATCATCTAGGACGCTTTATGCTTTATTTCAGCAAGTCATTCAATAAAATTTCTCACCAACTTATCATTTTTAAACTAAAAAACTTGGTTTTGCCCCTCTTTTTTTTATAATCCGGCGCGTGCACCAAGGGGATACGAATACCTATTTACTGGCTTTTCTCGAGGGCGCGGGCGGGTGGTGTATTAGTTTGAAACACAGGTGTATTAGGTTTCGATATTTTTCACAGAGGTGGTTGTCAACCTAGAATCAGTGGGTCGTAGTACGTGCTAGTTGTTAGTTTGTTACATTTAGCCCAGCCAGCAATGACTTCAACATCAGTGTTATGACTTCATGTCAGAGTTGACGCCGACGGGATTTTCATATAACTACATACAAATCCTATGAAAAGACTTTTTCAGAGAATTGGCTTTCACGGGATTCGAACCTACGACCCTCTGCTTGTGGAGTCTATTCATATACCACTACAACACGGCCACCATGGTGGCTTGAACTGAATCTTTTTTAAAAGACGGAGAATATGTTACAGAGTCATCTTCAGATTTTCAATATCCGACCCCATTAAAGCAACATCTGGAGTCCCTCAGGGTAGCCACCTTGGACCAATCATGTTATCCTAGCAATTAACAATATAAATCTCATATGACCGAATTCTAATCTTTCTATTTTCGCTGATAACCTCAGAATTTCCAAAGTAATTACATTGCCTTCTGACTCCCATTGCCTGCAAGATAGCTTAATGTCAACAAATGCCGAGCGATAACCTATTCCCGTAAACGTCTAGCTCCCCCTCCAAGAAACTACTTCATCTGCTATAAGCCTTTTCCTTTCACTAGCAAAATACGGGAATTAGAAATAATTGTGACAGAGAATTGAATTTCGACTCACATATTGACAGCATGTTAAATAACTCTGCATTTGGCTATATCAAACGCTGGTCTAAAGAATTTTTCAACTCTTACGGTACAAGGTTCCTCTACAATACTTTTGTAAGGCCTCTTTTCGAATATTGTAGCCAAATTTGTTCACAAATCCACATTCAAAGAATTGGATCAGTCCACCGGAGGTTTATTCCTTTCGCACTTCGTGGTCTACCCTAGACCGATCCATATACGTAACATTTATTACCTTCCTATGAAAATAGGCTAAAACTTATTAGCAGCATTCGAACCTTGGCTACGGAAAGGTAAAGGTTTTTGCTTCTCAATACTCTCAGACATCCAGAACACTAGAGGCGCGCCTTACGTTTATCGCAATGTGACCAATCTGTTTGGTGCAATCTGCACCGCCAGATCAATTTCTATGAATGTTGGGATACTGGAAACACGTGCTTCATTCAATGACACTCCATTCCGAAGAAAAGCCAATGAGCCTGAATCTATGTCGAATATGATGTAAAAAGAAATTCTTGACACCACCATCTCCTTTATGGGGGCGTGCATATTTTAGGGTGATTAAGGCGATTTTAGTCTTGATGTGGCCTATGTCTTTTAATAAAGAATTCGCATTCAAATATTGGCTTCTTAGTAGCAATCCTCGTAGTATATGTCGGAGTCTTAATCCTTAATCCTTAATCCTTATTTCCATTAATCCAATTTCCATTGCTTCATAGCAACCTGCGGTTTTCGCGAGTAGATCGACTGCACGTGGTGTATCAAAGAGTTTAGCATTTACCATACAATATCGAAAACTGTTTGCTTTTTTCAAGTAGCATAGGTCGTACCATCGGTATCAGAAGTTTTGTTTGTTTCTTTACCAAACTTTCATTTTTTTTTTAATACGGCCGGAGAACTGAGGCAACGAGTAAACTATAACCTGGAGAACCGGGCTCTTTGTGGCACCCGTTGGACATAAGAATCCGGCTACACGGGTGTCAGTGGCTCCCCAAGAAGTTGTGAGCACTGCCATTGATTTAATTTGAGATCTTCTGCCACCATCTCTACTTCAGAAAACCCAACAGAAGCATTGAAATACACCTAGGCCTTGAATATTTCAAAGGTGACCTGAAAGAGAATGTAGCCTAAATGTAGCTGCAAACTTGGTTGAAACGGGGGGGTTTGTCCGCTGTTTTTTTTTTTTAACTTTGAGTACTGGATCACGCTTGAAATTTAGGCCAACATATGTAAGAGCTTGTACACGTAATTTCCTGGCGTCACCAAGAAGTGTTGAAGTAAGCACTTAACGCGAACTTGAAATATCGCAATACTGAACTATTCCATTGTTCGTTGTATTTCCGGATATACAGGCCATTTTAGCTAAGGAGTTCAAGAAGGAGCTTGAACGTTAAGGTTGGGGATTAACTGCATGAGAAGGTAAAAATCACAATGTTGTGAGACAAACAATAACCACGGATGAATACGAAGCTAGTATGTATTAAAGACAACAACGTTCGGATCTGTACATAAAATGTTCAGACTTTTAATATGCCTCAACTGAAGGGTCCTGACTTTTTTTTTTTTTTTTTTTACATAGACAGAGCGACGAAAATTTAGGGAAGAAGAAAGAAGAGGTACCGATGTACATTGTTCTTAAATGTTTACAAGTTATAGCAACTAGGAAATAGAGAGCTCGGCAGGGCATTCCATAAGCGATTTGTACGGCTTGGAAGCTAATCACGATATTTTAGATTACGTCCGAAGGTGGGCTTGAGGATATACGGATGAGCATCCAAAGCGAGACACCCGCCGAAAGATTGAAGAGGCTTATTGCTAAATAACGATGGAGACATAAAGATGGTGTTAACATTTGTATTACAGATGAGCTTTATGGCATGGTATTGAATCCTATCCGAAGCACCTGATCAGATGTGGGCATTGTACACTAATTTAGAGCGGATCAGACCAGACGGTGAAATATTTCCTACATCGCTTGAGGAAATATAAACATTTCGCAGCAGTCGTGACGACATCGAACATGTGTTCATTTTAACGTAAATTGTCACTGGCACACTCGCCGAAAATAGAAAGTTTTCAGTTCCGACGATGCAAGTGGCATTCATGGCTGGGTACAGAGCCCTGGGGTACACCAGCATTTATTTTATGAATATAGGACCTGAAACCATTCAAGGCAACTTGAATTGAAAGTTCCCAAAGATAATTTCTAAATCATTGAAGAAGAGAGTCATCGATCCTAAAAGTACGCATTTTCGACATAAGAGGCTAATGGAAAACTCTCTCTGATGCGTTATAAATACCAAATTCAACTATCTTGCTTTCGCCTTGGTTCCAATTTTCGGTGAGACATGCCATCAAATATTGCTACGAAAATCGTACTGCTGGTCACTGAGAAGTTTTCGTGTTTCGAGATACCACCTTGATCAAAAAAAAAAAAACGGCATAATCACAGTGTGGCGCTCCCATTGTTCTGATTTGAGCTCTGTTTTTTTATTAAGTTGGTACATCTGTTGTTGACATTCCCCTTAGCGTCAAAGCTTGACATTTGAAAAAATTACGTAGCCAAGAGTACATCTTTCTCTGTGTGTATTGGTGATTTTTTACAATTTTAGAAATGGATTTAAATTTGCAACAACGAATTTGCAATAAATTTTGAGTAAAAAAACGGATTTAATGGTGCGCGAACATTAGAAATATTGGAAAAGTGTTTCACCAACGATTCTCTAAATAAAATTTACCAGTGGCACGAACGGTTCAAAAGTGGTCGTGAGTCAATCGAAGATGATGGACGCAATGGCAAACCATCGACATCGAAAGCCGACGAAAACATTGATGAAGTAAATGAAATGTTGGTCAATAACCATTAGAAAGATAGCGGAGGACTTGAACATGGCCTATGGATACGTCCAAGACATTTTGGTTAATGATTTGGGTTTCCGTCGTGTAGCAGCAAAGTTGGTGCCAAAAGAGACCGTGTTGACGTGTTGAAGAGATAATTTGCGAACCTGAATCCGATCCCAAATTCATCAAAAGGATCATTACTGGAGACGAAACGTGGGCTTATGAGTACGACACGCAATCCAGATATCAGGCAAGTGAATGGCGTTCATCAAATGAGGTCGTTTTCAGTCCAAAAAGAAGGCAATGCTCACGGTTTTGTAGTGCATCATAAACAAAGAGTATTATTTGGGCATTATAAGACGTTTACATGAAGCATAACATGAAGCCTACACTCAAGTGTAGGCGAGAACAAAGCACAATCCGGAACTGTTGAGGTGGCTGGAAAGTGTGTAATACGCATATTAGCCTTATTCGAAGAGCTGACAGCTGAAATATCATTGCAAATGAGCGTTTGGATGGAGGATGAAGCAGAATTTCTAATGTTTTTGACGAAAAACCAACAATTCTAATACATTTTGTACATTGTAGAATTTTTGCCTCTGTTGTTATTCGTATTGGACTTTTACACGCTTGAGAAAGGCGTTGCAGTGGTTTTGTAGGACATTTCTCTAACCCTGACAGGATCTTTTTAGCTCAAGTCATACCACGCCTTTTTGTTTGGTTTGATACTCTTGATCCAATGAGGAATAAATGATCTCATTTTAAATAGAATAGCGTCAGTGACCATATCAGCAGTGGCATCTACGTATTTATCCAGCAAACATAACGACCAGTTATGTTTCCTAAAGAAACTGCTAAGTTCGCTCCAATTGGCATTCTCGTATTGCCATACGCTTCTTTTAGGAATCTTTTCTCTAACTGTATGGTCGGTGTACGAGAAATAAACTGATATGATACAGTGGTCCCTAACGCCTAGAAGAGTTAGCATACTGACCTTGTATTTATCGGAGAAAGAAGTTAAAAATAAGTTCAGGGTGTTGGCAGTATGACCATTAACTGGTATTCAAGTGTACTCATTTACAAACTGGGTTAAGTTATTTTCAGCAACGAAAATCTCAACACACCGTCCTTTAGGTGTTTTCTGTACAGATTTTCGAAACTAACCATAACTGTGTATATTGAAATGGCCCGTAATCACGATTTTCATTATGAGGATACAGGGATACAATTCTTAGAATGAAGACAGACAGAGCATCGAACACATTAAAGGTCGAATAGCTTTCCAGCTTGGGGCTTTTATAAATAAAGTTATAATGGAAAATTTGCACTAACAATGGTACTAGTTCGTAGATGTGTAGCTTCAAATCAGAGTGATCTTAAAGGTATGGGCTACCTATTTTTCAAAAATTGCCAAAATTCCTGGTCTGTACTTGCAGACGTAGACGTATATTGGCTACGTCCACCCTGAATTCCCTAGTCATAACAACAAACAAACACAAAAAAGTAACAAATACCTAGGACACTTAGCAAAGTTGCGAAGTGAGAATTTTGACGTCGGTTTACAAATTTAAATTGCTGTAAGTGTTATGCTCTTACAGAAAAATAAAACAGGGCACCAACAAAATTTACATTCACAACCTGCTATCCATCGGTTGTTACATACACTCAATCTCTGCCCGTACCTAGTATGATAGATATAGTTACGGAAGGGAAGGAATGCAAATAATAGCATTTAGACCAGCAGCGGAAAAGGTGGAATACCTGCACTGTGTGATATATACATAAAGGATGATTCATCGTAAGCTTTGATTTATAATGTAAAATAAAGTACATAAAGTTGAATGCGAAACTAAAATTATTATAATTGGTTAAAAGCAAAATTTATGGCATTTATTTTTTGAGAATGACATTATGTAAAAATTGGCCACGACTACGTCTGAGGTGGTCCAATCAGAAATTTCAATGTTGATATCTAGCAGATAACACGAGTAATGTTGGCTTCCAAAGCGTCAATTGTAGCTGGCTTATTTCTGAAGACTTCAGACTTTACATTTCACCAGAGAAAAAAGTCCAAAGATGTGATATCGCACGATCTAGGTAGCCGATTTACCGCAGCAAAATATCAAATTAAGTGCCCACCAAAATGATTTCTCAACAAGTCCATTTTTTCACGCGCTGTAAGGCTCGTAGCGCAGTCTTGTTAAAGCCAGAGCTTACTGGGACTATGTGCTTGAATTTTAGGAAGCACATAGTCCATTAGCATAGTGCGATAATGGTCACCATTGACGGTAGATTTCTGATTTGCCTCATTTTTGAATAATCCATTGAACCAGAAATGGACTTCATCACTGAACAAAATTTCACGATAAAACACCGGATTTTCATTGAGTTTTTCCAGAGCCCATTCACTGAAAATATGACGCAAATTCAAGTCGCCTGGCTTCAATTCTTGCACAAGTTGAATTTTGTACACTTCTAGGCCAAGATCCTCACGTAAAATACGCCAAGTTTTCGAATACGCTTAGCTAAGCTGCTGACAACGACGACGAATCGATTCGTCATGGTCTTCGCGAACACTCTCAGCTACAGCTGCTAAAGTCTCTTTACTACGTACTGGATGTAGTCTAACCAGTGGAGTATCATCCAGTAATGTAAACTGAAACTCAAATTTGCGAATGGTATTGGCAATAGTAGTTTCAGTAGGTCGATTATGCGCACCATAATTTTCTCGAATCCCACAAAAAAAATTTCTCACAAAACGCTGATTTTCGTAGTACAGCTGAACATTTCGGAGACGCTGTTTTGGTGTAAATTCGATGACTTGCCAAACGATGCTTAATAAAAATAATGAAGCAGTTTGATAGGAGTCACATGCGGTCTGTCAAAAGAAGCCTTTTGAAAATCAAACTTCACGTTGAATCACCTCTTATATATACAGGTAAAGGGTTTCCCAATAGGGACTTGACAAATTTGAATTTAATTTTTGAACGCACTCTTTTACTAATCATCCAATTTATTCAGTAAACTTATCATGGTAAAGTACAGATGAGCAACGTATGCAAATTATAAAAATTTTCTACAGATATTCGGAGTCGGTGAATGCAACTTTAAGAGCGTTAACTCCAATTTTCGGTCGTAATTCTCGCCCTAGTAGACAGGCAAGTTTAGTGCAAAAATTTGAGTCTACATATTCGTTGTGTGATGTTGCCGTGTCAGTGAGAAAACGGGTTGGTCGAAGTGTCGAAAATATCGCTGCCGTTCATACGTCCGTAGCAAACGATTCAAATCAGTCAATTCCACGGCGTTCTCAAGAATTGGGCATCGCTCAGACAATATTATGGCATATTTTGCGAAAGGATCTGGGTTAGCACCCATACAAGATCAAGCTGACTCAAGAATTGAAGCCGATGGACCATTTGATTCTGGAGAAGATGCCTCGCTTGACTATTTTCTGTGGGGCTACGTTGGAAGAGATTAGAGTCAACATTGAATGCGAAATAGCAACCGTTTCAGCCGAAATGTGTGGCCGAGTCGTTGAAAATTTGGTCCAACAAATTAACCGCTGCAAACGTGCCCGCGGTAGCCATATGAACGAAGGCGAGTTCCATTCATAAATGCTTCGATTGTACTTCAAGCCAATAATAAAGTTTTTAAAATATCTCAAATGGTTTGCCTTTTATTTAAAAAAAAAAAAATTGTCAAGTCGTTATTGGAAAACCCGGTATATATGTTTTCTTTTACGCTGCGCGGTTTATTTTTTATGATTTCCTTTGTATAGCGCACGAGATTTTACGAAAGCACTAGCTAACGTGGTCGATACCTACATTGCTACAAAATAGATCTAATTACCATCCAAGAAATGTAATGAAATGGTATATTGGTCAACTCATCAACATTCGAATTGATAGATTATCCTAGGTACAGCCCTGATGATAACACCCAATGACTTCTTCTTACCGCACATCAAAAATTAATTGCGAAGTCAACGTTTATCAACACCTAAAGAAGCGGTTGATGCATTTAAAACACATGTTCTAGAGTTACCTTCTTCGGAGTGGAAAAAGTGCATCGAAAATTGGGTTAAACGCACGCAAAAGTGTATCGATCTTCATGGAGGGTGCTTTGAATAACTATAAATCCATTTTCGTAGATTAAATGTTAAATATCAACCTACGTAGAGGATGCTAAAGAAATCTCATAGTAATATTGGGAAACATGAGAAGAAAATATGAGGATTTAATACGTTTGCTGGCATACGTGTGTATGAAAAATTTGAGTTTTAAATTAATATTTAAAAGTTTGTCCTTCTTTAATTATTTAAAAAATAGAAATACGAACATCCTTTAATGTTCGGGGCAAATGTCCTCAAAATTATTGTATATTACCCAGTAAAAACTTCGAAAATAAAACAAACCTCTCTCTTGAACGTTATAAAGAATTAAAAAAAAAAATCAGTTTATTGAACTTTACCTTTTATACATAATTGCATTAGATACAAAATTACTTGATTTGGCAGTTTATTCGTTTGGGGATTTATGTGGGTCCAATGGGTGTATTCAGTCGTTTGCTGGTGACATCATAGTCCCCACCAACTTCAAAGCAAAATGTCCAAATTCGTGTGCCGATGGCATTGTATCAATGCCAATATGAAACATTGACCTCCGATTTAAAGGGTTTCCTCTGGTTCACTAAACTGCCATACAATAAGAATAGCTTACGTCAGTCGATCTTCCGTTGAATATTTTCCCTAAGGGACTTTTAAATAATTGACGTATTGGCAATATGCTTTTAACGCAATAAGCGTTCTGTAGTGCCATTTAATTAAGTAATGTACGTCATTACATAGAATCCATATTAGTGCTCATAAATTTTGTCACTTAGCTCAACTTCAAGGCCAGCCAAATACGAATCTAGTGAATATCAATATCTACATTGGTAACAGAGCATTACTCCCCAGTCGTTCATTATTCACTTAAGTAGGCCTACTTTAAGCCATCGATAAACTTTCTAAATTCACCACTGCCCATTGCCACTTCCGCCACCCAGTTGCTTCAATCTGGATTGGCTATACCAAAGCAAAGCCCCTGTGTGTTGCTTATGTAAGTCTTTGGAAAAGGATTTAATTTCGGAACACACCCCCATTTATTTAAGTTTGGGGATAACCATTATAATGGAGATCTATTTACATTCGTTTCATAATTAATAGAATAACACTTCATCCTGAAAGATTCGAGCTTTGGCAGCTCAACGATATCCCGGATAGACGGTTTGTTGGCGCTGTCTAAAAACGATGGAGGCTTTCAGATCGAAAAAAAAAAAAAACGAGAAATGTAAAACGAAAACACCGCTTACCATATACCCTCTTTTCATCCCCTGTCATCTTCAGGGGTAATTAATAGAGACATAAACAAAGCCGACGTCCATTGATTGATTGACGTTCAACACGTCGTCGTCGTCGTCGTCGTCGTCGTCGTCAGGGAGGGATGGATTCTAACTCACAACCCCCACAGATGACGTGTACGAGTGAAAATTGTATTCCACAGAGAAAGACGTTAATCCAGTAATAGCAATCACAGGATGCGATAGGGACAAAATGCGAAATTGGATGAGGAAAAATCTGGAAATCTGAAGTATGACACAAACCGGAATACACTACTCGTACAACATTCGAACATTGGATGTTATGGTCGAAGGAAAATCTGAAATCCTTTTTCCTGTCCGACAGGCACATTGACAGGCGATTCTGGGCTACCCAAACTTTAGGATAGCCTTAGAAGAATATAGTACTACTGTAGTTGCTTCCTCTGATTCCTGCTGCTCCTGCTGTTGCTGATATCACGTTGTAAATGGGTGTGATGTGTACTTGTAAACGTTCCTATCCTAAAAGTAAGGGGATGTAAAGGGTGCTAGAAACGATGTCGTCATTTTGGAGGGCAGTGAATCGATTTTAGGAGATTTTAATTACCCTGGATTTGAGTGACGGCTAATAGGGGAATAGTGGAAGAAATCAATGCAGAGGACTGGTTCTTAACAGGGTTTTTGTATTGAAACGCTGAATAGCTTTCGGAGTTTTTTTTTTCTTTTTTTTTTCCAATGTTCCTAAGGGTTGGGGCTCGGGAGAAGTACATAGTGGTGTTTTGGATTGATGAAGAATGTTAAGTAAATTTTTTGGAGGTAGAGCAAGCGTAATGAAGTATGAAAAGTCGATATTTTAGATTAAAGTTGAAATTAACGTCGGAGTTGCTGAATCAGAAATATAAAAAGTTTTCTCATTTCTTTCTTATTGACTAGCTTAAAAGTTTTTACCTTTTGCATCAACAATTAATTGGACTTTGGAATAGTTCTTTTAATAGAGTTAGTTGTCGACAATATTGAAAAGTATATCCGGTAAAATAGATCAGGATGATATAGGAAAGTATATGAAGCTTAGACTTTAAAAGAAATTCAATAAACAATTCTCTGATGTCCGCTCATGCACCAACAGACAAGGTGTATGATATGACCCGCACTACGTCTGCAAGTCCTATAAAATACTTCAGTATAACAAGTGGCGAATAGAGACCATTACACTACCGCAAACGTCGGCTACATCAGGCTACATCAAATGGACTTTTTCAGAGAAGAGAAGGATGAAAAATAATCGACTATCGGTAGCGCTTCGGCAGACCTATCTATAACTGGGTAAACCCTATAACTCTGCAAAGATGCCCGTCTGGTTGCGAAATCTCGGCGATGATATCTGTATAAATAGGAAAAGGCTTTGTAGTTGCAACATTATTGTCTGGATGATGGATTGATCATATTTTTTATCAGGATCCAATGGAGAATGCTGAAAACAGTCAACATTTTCATGAGGATTGGCAACAAGTGGTGTACGTTTACCTAAAAAGCTCCTTTGCATTACTATTGAATCTCAGCGTATTCAAGATTTTCAAAGAACAAATCGTCCGGATGAGTGATAGCGACCTGTGACCTTTGTATTCCAAGATCTGACATTCACAGATAAGGGACTCATCTATTACCTCCAGTTTGAGTATAAGTTTATATGAAACAAGTGACATTCCTAATATTGAATGAAGGTCTATGGCTTTGCCACTTGTAGCAAGTTTAACAGCTTTCTAGTTTCCCGAAATTTCGGTATCCAAATGCCCAACAAATGTAGATTATGAACAATTTGGTAATCTCATTAGGAAATTGGAGTCAGTTAGCATAGCTACACTATAAATGGATATATCCTCAACAGATATCGCATTCCATTTTATCCATGCAATTGCCAAAGTTTTCGCTAAAAATACGCTACAATGGTTTGAAATGTACAAAAAGATATTCAATGAGAGTGGCTTAAAGAACACAACTACCTCTATCAGATATCCTTGCACGGAATGTAAACACAAAGATGGAATAGTAGCTTAGCTTGAGACTGGTCCACTGCAATGTAACTGGAAGTAGAGATAGACATGTCTGATGACCAAAGTGTTGGGCTAATGGGTAACTTAAAGTTATACTTTCCATTCTTTCTCAGTAATTTTTCTGAATTTGATTAGAGCCATTCAGGCTTTGTTAATGGATATTAGAATTCAATTTAGTGTACAGAACAGTTTCCAGAAATATTGTCTTTTTGACATAGTCTAACTGGGAAAAGTCCAATTCAGTTTTGCTTTGGGTTACAGCCACACTTTTTGGGCTCATGTTGATTGTCTGTATGGGGCGTTTTGCATTATTAACTTACAAATATAGTACTTAAGTGCTTAAGTTTTGCTAGAGTTCGGGGTGAATCTCAACTTCAGTTAGCCCGGGCTTTTGCCTGTTGCGCAAGTCGATTGAGGTCCACTTATACTTATACGCACCATGTAAGGTGATATCTTCCTCTACTTTGTTGTCCTCCCGGTAATATTCAAAGACTCTGCGGGCCGGAATCGTTGATGTCCATTCCCTCTGCCTGTCCTAGCCATCTCAGGCAACTGATGCAAAGTCTTCTGACTAAGTCGATCTCCCTGTACAGTTCGCATAATTCAACGTTGAATCTGCTCCTCCAAAGCCCATCAATGCAAACGAGAGAGCATATTTTTTTAAGGATTTGTGTTTCGAAACGACTGAGGATACCTTTATCCGCTTTCAGTATATGTAGTCTATTCTTTAGATTCATAAAGTAGGACTTGGGTGGTGAAGTCTTAGTCTTAGAGTCTTACATTATCTTTAATTTTTCGGGATAGGGCCTTACTTAATTAGCAAAATTTACAGCAAAACCACGGTAGACAAAGTCCCATGCTACCTCGAAATTATGACAGTCGACTGCGATGTTCTGTCAACTTTCGAAAGGTTAAGCCTCCAGTATTCGCTTGTGTGTTACGCATATTTCTTTCAAGACAATGAAAGCGCATGTTTTCGTCTAAAGGTTTTTTTTTTTGGCATCAAAAGTCGCGGTTAAGTCATTACAGACCCTGACGAAGCAGTTAGCGTTCTCCATCGTCATTCTGCACAAACGGAAGTGCTCGGCAGGGATGACAAAACCAGACATGGCTCTATATAGCTCGACTTTATAAAGTTTACCCGTATCATATGCGGCTTTAAAATCGATAAAAAGCTGGTGGCTGTCAACCTGGACTTCTTGAGTTTTTTCCAGGATTTGCGGGAAGTGAAGATTTGGTCGTTTGCAGATATTTTTGGACTGAAACCCTACTGATAGAGGCCAGTCAGGTTGTTAAGGCCTCTATAATGTCCTTAATTGAGGGACTTTTCTTATTATGAATCAGGTGCACAATGCTAAAATTCCTTTTTTTCAGGCGTACATTGATATACCTTTTCCAAAAAGTCATTTTCAGCAGTTTTTAATACTTCGGCCGGTAAGCTGCCTGTTAGATTTGAGCTTAGATATTGTTATCCTTACTTCGTTTTGGTCAGGTAGATCGACATTTTTGCTATCAACCTCTAAGTCTAGTCTATACTACCTTAAGGCGAGATGTTGGACTCTAATACACGGTATCCTACTTCATATCTACAGGTTTCTATACGGATCTTCTTAAGTTGACGCGTTCTTCTTGTCTTCTGTCCTTGATGTTAGCGACATTTAGAGAGATTTTGGGATACTCGTTGGACTCCGCATTCGTACATTGGCTGCAACAAAGTGGTGACATGATCAATTGTTCGCTGCCCGGAATGTGTGGACTATCATAATACTGGAGGCATGTCTTACGGCTATCGCAATGTGATCAATTTGATTTTTGCATTAGATCTCTTAAAATATCTTTCAATAATGGTAATCTACTCTGGTATCGACGATGTCTATAAGACCAGAGTCAAAAGGCAGCCGGTGCCCATACTCATCAAAACTTCAATGCGTATAGTATCAAAAAACACTTTGAGAGTGTAGCCCATGATATGTGCATCATATATGTAGACGTGACAGAAACAGCCCGGTTTTTGTTATAAAAACTTGTAGAATCAAAGAACCTTTCTCTGTGGCAGACCCATATCTTGCCAAAAGTTCGATACGATAGCCGATAGCGCTCTGAAGTGTGGATTGTAACGTACCCGTGCTTAAAAACAGATGACGAGTCTAATAAAAGTCTCTGAAATGACGGCATACAAAATTTGAGACAGCGTTTTTTGATACAATTTCATTTTTGGATGGAAAATATAGGATTTTCCAATAGGGACTCGACAACTTTGAATTCAATTTGTGAACGCACTCTTTCACTAATCATCAATCAATGTCAATTTATTCAGTAAATTCAACTCATTTTCATCTTGGTAAAGTACACTATCGAGCAACGTCTGCAAATTATAAAAATTTTCTACAAATATTCGGAGTCGGTTACTGCAACTTAAAGAGCGTTAACTCCAATTTTCGGTCGTAAATTTCGCCCTAGTAGACAGGCAATAACAAGTTTAGTGCAAAAATTTGAGTCTACATATTCGTTGTGTGATGTTTCCGTGTCAGTGAGACAACGGGTTGGTCGAAGTGTCGAAAATATCGCTGCCGTTCAGACGTCCGTAGCAAACGATCCAAATCAGTCAATTACCACGGCGTTTTCAAGAATTGGGCATCGCTCAGACCACATTATGGCGTATTTTGCGCAAGGATCTTAGCTTAAACCCATACAAGATCAAGCAAACTCAAGAATTGAAGCCGAAGATGCGCCAAAATGATGAATTTCATTGCAAAATCATCTTCAGTGATGAAGCTCATTTTTGGCTCAATGGGTTCGTCAATAAGCAAAATATGCGTTATTGGTCGGGTGAAACCCACATGTGCTTCATGAATTCCCATTTAATCCACAAAAAATAACTGTTTGGTGCGGTTTGCATGCCGGCGGCGTTATTGGGCCATATGTTTTCGCCGACGATAACGATCGTCACGTTTCTGTAAATGGCCAGCGTTATCGCGCCATGATCACCAATTATTTTTGGCCCGAGTTGGAAGGTATGGACTTGAACGACATGTGGTTTCAACAGAATGGTGCCAAAAGCCACACAGCACATGCTACAATCGACTTATTGAAGAGTAAGTATGTGAGCGTGTTATCTCAAGACATGGGCCAGTCGATTAGCCGCCTCGTTCGTGCGATTTAACGCCGCTTGACTATTTTCTGTCGACGACTTTGGAAGAGCTCAGAACCAATATTGAATGCGAAATAGCGGCCGTTTCGGCCGAAATGTGTTTCCAAGTAGTTGAAAATTGGGTCCAACGAATCGACCGCTGAAAACGTGCCCGCGGTGGCCATATGAACGAAGTCGTGATCCATTTATAAATGTTTTCATTGTACTTCAAGCCAATAATAAAGTTTTTGAAATATCTCCTTTTATTTCAAAAAAAAGTTGTCAAGTTATTTTTGATGCTGTCTCTGGCAACCGTGAGATATTGGTTCAACGAATTTAAATCTGGCCGTTTTTAATGTGGGGCATCCAACCGATGTGATTACTGAGGATATCTTTGAAATAGTCCGGGACATTACCCCTGCGCGAAGTAGCAGAAGCAGCAGGTGTACTTTATGGAACGGCAATGGACGTGGTTAAGTATGAGATCCCGTCGGCCCGTCGCCAGGATTACTGACATTGTACAAGAAGTGGATATAGCTGTATACCCCGAATCAGTGTGTAGAACTCTTTGAGAGAAATTCCTAAAATTTCTTACATCGATTGTCACAGCTTTTGAGATCTGTATCCCTTAACTTCATTCAAAGCAACGGATTTTCTGGGCAAATCTGCTTTTAAAAGAAAAGGCGATTCTATCATCTAAAGAAATCATTGCTAAATTTTTTCGGGATTCGAAAGATATAATCCTCGTGAACTTTTCGAAGTAAAAAACACAATCTCAGAGCAGTACTTTATTACATTATTGGACCGATGTGAAAAGAAATTGAAAAAAAGGTCTTTGTTACCACGACAACGAACCAACTCACTCATTCGGAATGGCAATTGCTAAATTACATGAATTATGGTACGAAATGCTGCCACATCCACAGTATTCTCCTGACTTGATGCTTTTTATTGTCCAACAGCATGAAAACTTGGCCCGCAGGGAAAGAAATCATCTCGAACGTGTAGGTATTCGGCGAGACAGAGTCTGACAAATTATATTTCTTAGATGGTATAAGGTGCGCAACTAAGTTCTAAGTCAATAGATCGCTCCAGCAGAAAGGTCAAAATCCTTCAAAAACTCTGAATTAGAGGCATTGCTCGATGAAGACCCGTGCCAAATGCAAGAAGTGCTTGCTTCAGCATTAGGAGTTAACCGCCAAGCCATTTCCAACCGATGATTCAAAAACAAGGAAATTTGATTCTATTTCATTTGAAGCCAAGGGACGTTGAGCGTGAACAACTACTCCAGCGGCAAAAAAGGGCTTTCTTCATCGCATCGGGACGGTTGGTGAAAAATGGATTCATTACAACAACTTAAAGAGAAGAAAGCTATGGGGACTGCCCGGCCATTCTGTTATGTGACCACACTGTGAAGATTGTGCTGTGTATTTGGTGGGAACAGATTTGCGATTGAGCCGAGCCCGGCAGCCGAGCAAAAGCACGAAAAAGTTATTCTACAGCATGACAACGTTCGACCTCGCGTTGCCAAACCCGCTAAAACCTACCTGGAAACGCTCAAATGGAAATTTATTTGTCGTCCAAGAGCGCAATTTGGGCGGCATTTTTGATAACTCGGTGGTTTTCGATTTTGTTCTAGCAATGCTGTGCCAACACATTTTCTAAAGCTTAGGTTCCACCATGTCCGCGGTGAAGATTTCATAAATTCTGAAGTGCCATGTCGATACAGAGCATCAATAATAGAATGTACCATTTTTTACCTCGCTTTTAAACTCTGTAGAGGCATATGTTTTGATCCGAGCAATCGACTCCTCCCGTATTCACATAGTACATGTTAATCAGATGAGCCTGCTTTACTTGTATGTTGCCTTCTTCCTTCTGTGAATACCGCTTTACCGAATGAATGGGTTCAATGCCCGCAAAATTTGATATAAGGCAGACCATATTATTATCTTCCAGCTTCCACTCCGTAAATTTTTCGACCAAAGCGGTGCAACTAAAAAAGTTGTCAAAATAAGGTAAAACTTTAAGTCAGGCCACTTATAACACAGATTCTTACATGTTCCAGCACCACTCCTGCACTCACACCGAAGTCTGCGTACTTACTAATGTTTGTTGATGCCGTGATATGCCTCAAATAAGTTTATATAGGCCAAACGTGTTGTACCACAACTTGTATTCACAGCATACAAATAAGTTTTGAATGTATGTACTAGTATGTGTTGTTGGTTTCAACAACTAAAATAATTGATTTTCCTCGAGAGTAAATAAAGTCTTTGCTTCGGCACTTGCTCATATCCGCTGTAGATTAGAACTCTATCCGTGTATCCAGCCAGATTTTTCTTTTGTGTATACCATAAGTTTCGGAAAAATTGAGCTCTGTTACGTCAAATAATTTATAAAATAAAAATTTCCAACGGAGTTTCAAGACTCAAAAAATGTTGACGGTTACTGAATTCGGTTGCTGGCACTACTAGATCTTCTTTTAAAGAATTGTACGAAGTGTGTTCAAAAAGTAAGGTGACTTTTGAAATTTCGCAGGCAACTTACATTCGATTATCGATTTTTTTTTTTGCTATGTTGATACACATGTCCCGAACATATGTTCACAGTTTGTAGTAAAGTATATAGTATACTTAGTTTGTGCTTGACAGATAGAAAGGTAAGACCTGTTCTATGTGTGGTTTATGTAAAAAAATAGAATCAAGTGCTCTAAAACACTTAAAATATTGATAGTGGCATTCGGTAGGTCTGCTCTAAGTAAAAAAAATGTTTACAAGTGGTACAAACTCTTCCAAGATGGCTGAGAAGATGCCAATTATGAACCTCGTTTTGGACGTCCCAGCAAATCAACAAAAGATGATAACGTCCGAAGCTGTGATGAAATTTTTATTGGAAAGCCGTCGAATTACCAAAAGAGAAGTTGCTGAGGATACTGGCATATCGATCGGGTCATGTCGTCCAATTTTTTGCGGATGTTTTGGGAATCGGACGCATTTCAGCGAAGATTGTTCCGAAACTTTTTAGTTTTGAACAGAAGAATCGCCGCATGAGCATCGCTCAGGAGCTCTTAAATGACGTCAGTGATGATCCTGACTCACATAACTAGTCATAACTGGTGGCGAATCATGGGTATATGGTAATGATGTCAGAACCAAAGCCCAATCGTGCCAACAGAACTTTACGGGAGAGCCAAGACCGAAAAGAGCACGCCAAGTTCGATCAAATGTCAAAGTTTTAAACACTGTTTTTCTCGATTACCGTCAAAAAGGAGTCTCACTTTTAAGTCATGCGCCGTTTGTGAGAAGCAATACAAAAACAAAAAAAAAAACGTACGGATTTGTGGCAAAACAATTCATGGCTTTTGCCTCAGGATAATACACCTGCTCATTCATCGTTGCTTGTGAGAGATTTTTTGGCCAAAAACAACAACGACAGTCATGCTTGAGCCATCATATTCACCAGATTTGGCCTCATGATACTTTTCCCTGTTCCAAAACTAAAGAGGACTATGAAAGGATGGGGATTTGCAACGATTGAGAAAATAAAAACGGCGACGCTGGAAAAGTTCAAGGCTATAACAAAAAGTGGTTACGAGAAGTATTTCGAGGATTGGAAAGACCGTAAACACAGACCGTAAACGTATTTTATCTGAGGGGGATTATTTTGAAGGTGACAACTGTACACCGCGTCCTGTTTTTTCCTTTTTATTTGTTTTTTTTTTTCTTGTTTGCTCTTACTTGTTGAAAGTTTAGCTGGAAGTGAACTCAATGCAATTATTGTACGAATCATCTGATAATATATCTCCTTCCGATGTGGAATCTAATTTCTCCTAAAGTTTGCTGTTGTAAAGCAAATTACCTAGAGTCTATAGTAAAGAATCCTTCTTCTTCAGTTGTAATAGCGAAGCCCGAAAGCTATCGCTTGCTTGTATGATCTTTGAGAGATCATTTTAAGTGAACCAGTTTTCGATCAAGTCAATTGCTGGTTGCAGCTTAGAGATGACAATCACTACTCATCATCCAACCAACAGTACAGCTTCATCATGTGCATATGATTGAGCGTAAACGTTTAAACTTTTCAGAGTTTTATGCAATGTTAACTGTTTTCAGGGCTTCTAGCAGCGGGATATACACCATCGGTGCAAGCTGACTTGAAGTTTTTAGAGGAAGCAGCTATGGCAAGTTATAATCCTTAACTCAGTAATTATGAGTAATAACTCATCGCCCTGATTCCAAATATACGAAAATGCCCATCTTATGGCATAAATAATTGTGAAGCATTCAGTCCAGCTCAGCTACTACCTAGCTTTTATGTGAAGGACCAACAATAAGTTAAGTTTTTATATTCCTACATACATTACCCACACAAATTTTAGCAAATGATTGATTGATTCGCCTTCAAAGTAAAAAGAATTCACCATACTCAGAGTAAAAATTTACTCCACAAATGGCTCCTTTACGAAGATAACGGTTCGATGAAGGGTTACCCTAAATGGTTTTTCAACACTGATTCTATGTTGAAATTTTCTTATGAAAAGAGCACTCAAATCGCTTACAACGTGCCGCAATATGATTCAAAATATTTTATTAATGTCAGACTTGTGCGAATACAGCCATCTTCCCAGCTAATATCATATTTAAGAATCAATCGCTGCAACATATGTTAGCGCACATATTTCACCCAAAACTGTCCTTCATTTTCTGATATGTCCCCTTTCAAAGCGAAGGATAAATGTGTCTCATGTCAGTTAGAAATGAGCCCCACTTACAGTATCTAACATATCTATGCCATTGATAATGAGTTATGGGAGTATGTCCGCCAGGATTATGGATCTCCTTAATATTTTCAATTGAAATGTCAAAACCCGAAGTTAGGGGACCTTTTGTCTCGGTCTAGAAAAGGTCATAGTGTTACCTCCATGGATGTGTGTTTAAAATAATAAAAAAAAAAATCAGAATACTCTCTGTCAAAAATAAAGAAGATTTACGCCCAAACGACAGGAACGATTGACAAGTACCGCGTCCATCGTATATTTTTCCTGAGGTCGTGGGGTAGGTGTACATCTTTTATTGGAAATATCAGATTGCACCTGATATCCAGGTGGGGATGATGTATGTTTGTGTATCTCTGCCGTATTGAGGTTTATTTTTTTAATAAAATCCGAAACAAATAGATAGAAATAAATCTGACAAGTGGATTCCAAAGAAGTGAAGTGGATATGAAATTAAACTTTTTGAATGCAACCACTTGGATGGGCAGATAGAAGCTTATGAGGATTTATTTTGTTCCCATAAAAGCTATAAGGTTATCCTAGATCGATGGGTTGAGAGACAGAGAAAGAGTTTTTTTTTTTTTTTTAATTATTCTTTCCTGTAACAGTTTCATTGAAAGCCCTTTTGTTTGCTACACACATACATTCAGTATTTGAACTGTAGATTTTGTACCCATTAGTATCAGAATTTAATCGATTAGGGGTGATTAAATAGGGACAGAGGAAATTGAATATTTTTTTAACTTTATGTGATTGAGTACTATGACGTGCTTGTGACTGCCTTTTTTTTATTTCTATGAGTGCCAATTTCTTACTAGATAACCTGATAGAGAAGATAGACAAAAAATTAAAATTTCTTGATGAAATAATTTGTACCTCTTCCTAAGGATCATCATCCGTTAGCTTACTTCAGAAACTTTTGTTGAAATATTTCTTGCAGGTGGAAGCCTAACTATACAAGGTAATAGTCAAGGCAAACGGAATGGCACGAGATACGTTTAATCATTTTTGTCGAGGTTGATAACACCAGACTTCCTGTTGATGCAAACATCCGTACAATCTCCGAAACTGACTTAGATAAGATTCTGAAAAGGATAAGTTATGTATTGGAATAGTAGTCGTACGAGTATGCTGTATTGTAAAGAACATACAGAATGGGACAGTCAAAAAAAAACGAGACTCTCATCCAATTTTCTTAGAATTGTGTAAAGGTTACCTCTTTGGTAGAGCACCAGAAATAACAGCCTTCTGTAAACTGGCTGAGGATAACTACCTTTGTTGCGGGGTAGAATATCACTACGGCTGGAACTCAAATCACCCCATCTAACTTTTCTTAAGGATTACCTTGTTGTTGTTATTGTCGTGATCGACACAAGGCTAATGTTATCCAAACAGGAAGCTGTAGAGATGATCAAGGATATTTCCCTGACTGAATCGAACTACAACTTTTTAAAATGCTAAAATTTTTTTATTTTTTGATAAATTTTATTGAGCCAAAGCAAAAAATCTTGGAAAATACATCACTTTTCAAATTGTATTAGTAGTTTTCAATATGTCCACCTTTGGCGTGAATAATGGCCTTGACACGGCCGAAGAAAGCATCGCACCCTGCACGCAGGTGGCTCTGCGGTATTTTGGCCCATTCCCAGCGAAGTGCTTGTTTGAGGTGGTCCAAATTTTGAGGTGCCAACCTTCGCCTTCAAAATACCCCAGACAGAGAAATCCAACGGACTTGAATCCGGAGAATTTACAATCCATTGTGTCGAAGAAATGAAGTGTGGAACATTGTTTTTTAATCAATCTTGGTTGACGCGCGCTTTGTGAGACGGTGCCGAGTCTTGTTAAAATGTCCACGGTCTCCGATCGAAATGATTGTTTGCCCAAGGCTTCAATACTGCCTCTAAGACAGTTTCACGGTATACGATCGCATTAATTTTGACGCCACGGTAAAAAAATACGACGACCATCAGCGGCTATGGCTGCCCAAACCATCACCATCGGCCTGCTTTCTGGTGGCAGTCCGAAGATGTAAATTTTCGAAAGACCTCTCTAGCAAGTAAGCTCAGTCATTTTGTTTGTTGACATATTGCTCGATAACAAATGGCGACTCATCAGAAAAAACCAAATTCGGCAGCTTACCACTTTCGTGCAAGCGTAGCAACTCCTTCGCTCTTTCGACTCTAACTTTTTTCTGTTGCGGGTAAGATCGTGTGCTTTTTGGAACTTCAATGGCTTGAGCCCAAGTTCATTTTTCAGTATTTGTTGCATCCGTTCCAAAGATATGTTGAGCTCACGAGCCATTTTTCTTCCACTTCGACGAGAATTTCGCTCAATTCGAGCCTTCATTTTCCGTACCATTTCTGCCGATGTTGCTCGAGCTATGGTTCGAGACACAAATGATTTATTCACGTTGAGGTGCTGGAGAGCTCTAACTAAAGCTACTTGTGGTTTTCCAGCCAAATATAGAGCAATCACACTATCACGTTTGAATTCCATCCCGGAGATGGAACTGAGACGCAAATCGTTTAAAAAATTATCTGTTATGTGTCAAAATTTGAGCTTACTGTCATGAACGGTTTGGAAATTATAGCAGTCTGAAGTTTGTTGCAGTTCTAGTCAGTCAGGATGCAGTGGTCGAGTTACGGTGCTGGCTGTTGAATAAAGGGGATGAACGGAACTCCGCTGTAAGATAGAGTTAAACATTCAACTTGGATGACGAAACGCAAGATTTCCTTACTTTAAAATAAAATGAGGCAGCATAGTTAAGCTACCCAACTGGTAACCTATCTGCCATTCCACTAAGTGTAGCTGGAATGCATTTACGAAGTCATACCAAAATCCCAGTCGAGCAAGTAGGCCTGATTTCGAAGAAAGTAGACGCTCTATAGTCTCCTGAAAATAGCGTATAAATATTGAACGGCCAAAGCAATTTTATAACGATCTGATTGATTTCTACCTGTGGAGTTTAAGGACCAGTAAGCTTGTAATCAACGTCCGCAAACCCTATTAGTTCAAATTGATACTGAAAACCTATTTACCGATTTCATGGTCACTTGTCACTGTCTACAGAGACATTTCTAATTCTGCTGTCCCTGCAAAACTCGTCAGATTGTATAGTTTATCTGTGAAGAGCATTCGGTGCTCCGTAAAGGTCGAAAATAATTTTTATTTTTCCAGAAGCCAACTTAAAGCTAAGACATGTAGAGCGAATGGATTTTATTTATTTCATTGTGATCCTCGCCTGAGATAGTATCTTCATTTGCTGCATTTTTCTCGGTCGAGGGATTCGAAGATTTTCAGAGTTTTCATGTGTTTACATATCCCAGTCATATTACTCGAGACATCTAAGTCCATGTCACTGTACAGCTCTTGAAGGTATTAATTAAATCTCATCTTACACTCTCGATCTAGGTAAACAAAGCCACAGAACACTCGACCCAATTTTTCCGGGGAAAGACTAATATAAGCTGCATTTCAGCATTTTTAAAAATTCTTTATGCTTCTTTGACAAAGAAAACGATTTGGACTATAAATGACTAATTGAACTCTATTTTGGTTTTCCGGGAGAGGGCACTTTTACTGTCTAAACAATAAAAGCAGCGATTTAGAAAAGCTACTCTTTATTTCATCTCTGAGATGTTGTCGTTGCGGACAGAATCTATGACTATCGCAAAATTATACAAGTCTATCGTATATTGTGAAGTTTTGTCTTTCTTCTTTCTCGATAGCAGTATCATCCTCGATCTTTCCTTGATAGCTTTAAAATGTTTGCATACAGCGTGAGCGAAGGAAAGTTAGGGGGAAAATAAAGAGAGAAACCAATGTGCGTTGGTTTTAAATGTTTGCAGGTTATAATGACAGGAAATAAAGAGCTCGGCAACGCATCCTATAAGCGAGTTTTACGGTTAAGGGAAGAATCACAATATTTTAGAGGGACTTGAGGTTATACTGATGAGCATTTATAGCAAGATGGGTGTTCCGGTAAACAGTTTGAAAGGAATACAACTACCACAGGTGGTGATAATAGCGATAGAATAAGATTAGACAGGACATCGTTCATTTTTAAGGTTTTCAATTGACTAAGTGATATTAGCATCAACTATGAGTTTTATTCTACAGATTTGAATCCTATCTAGCAGGTTCAGAGATGTTTTATGGGCAACTGAAAAGTTGTGGACGTTATACCCCAATTTTAGGCAGATGAATGCCTGATACATGTATTGAGGCCACGAAATATTCCTTTGAGGAAACCTAGACATTTCGTAGCATTTTTGGCGATATAGAGTATGTGGTCATTCCAAAGTAGATTGACATTAACACAAATACCAATAATGGAAAGCTTTACGGTTTCTACGGTGGCACTTATAGATAATGGCTGGGTGTTTAAATTTAAATTTAAACTTCGCTTTAACGACAGCAGACAGAATTGTGTTTCGGAGGCATTAAATTCTACCTCGTTCGTGGTTCCTCAATTAGTCATGCTGTTACCGTTTTCGTTCTACAGCCGAAGAGCAGGGACGAGAGTCCGTGAACGAAAATTAACAGCAGAGGATACTGTCATCAGAAAAGACATATATTGGATTATAAGTAGCAGACAAGAGATCATTATTGGAGATTGAAAAAAATGTCGGAGACAGAACGGATCCCTGGGGTACACCAGCATTTATTTTTTTTCAAAATCTGACTTGAAATCGCCCAAGACAGCTTGAATTAAACGTTCCAAAAGGTAATTTCTAATCCATCAAAGAAGAGAGTCATCGATCCTAAAAGCATGCATTTTGGACAAAAGAGCCTGATGGCAAAATCTGTCAAATGCATTAGAAATATCAAGTGCAACAATCTTGCTTTCGTCTCATGTACGCTTTGGTTTTACTTTTCGGTGAGACATGCCATCAGATCACCGGTGGACCTAGTGTTATTTCATCAGCGTTTCCATGATCCTGTTAAAATGCGACGTAAAAAATGAAGGAGAAGGGGGGAGAAGATTTACTTTTTTTTGGAACAGGCTGAACAAATGCTATTTTCTATCTGCTCGGAAAGAGTCCTGAAGACTAGAATTAATGGAAAAGTCTACGCAGTAGTTTCGCCAGCATGAAAAACACCTCTTTATAAGAAGAAGAAATTTACCTTTTTAATCAGAAGACTTATTCATGCATGTTAAGATATTTAAGTATTCTGGTTGCTACATGAGTACGAAAGTAGATTCATCCCATTGAACATTTGGCTAAATCAAATGTAGGCGGTGATACAGCACAATCTGGAAATGTTAAGCTGGCAGCAAAGTTTGCAGCAAGCAGATTAGCTTTGTCCAAGGACTTGACAGCTGAAATGTAATTTTTAAATGAGCATTGAAGTGAAGAATGAGGCAGAATTTTTAATTTTTTTGACGAACGACCTAAGGTTTTTCACACGCTGAGGAAAGGCGTTGCAGTCATTTCTTGCTCGTTTGAATTTTGTTTTTTAATATTTTCCTCTATCGGTGCGGTCATATAGGACCGTTTGATATAATACTCTCTACAGCTGTATGTAAGAAGTCGCTGGTTTCAACATCGAAGGTATCAAAATCATGAACGACTCTCGTAAAACAGCAAGTTTCCGCATGGTTATCCAAGAGAGTCCAACAAGCTAAGGACGTTTCGTATAACTTATCCTGTAAACGATATCATAGGTGGCCCTATAATAGAGAAATGGAAGGCGGATATCAATTTAGGATTCAACGTCTTTTTAATATCTGCCATTATGTAGAAATCTGGTCAGCTCAATCACCAATTAAGTGACTAAAAAATGTTTATGGGCGATGTTGAGGAAACTGATGAGTCCATAGTTGGAGCAGACTTTCCTCAGGATCGGGTGTACAATACTTAGATTCTATTCGTCTGGTATGCCTTCGTACGATCACCTTTTAGAAACAAGTCAACTTCATCGAATTGAAAATCTCTGCTCCTAGATTCTCAGTACCGGCAGCCATGTTGGACTAAAGTTTGGATATGGTTATACTCACTTCATGGAGCTCTAGTAAACAGAATTGTTGATTGGTCTAGATTGATTGGTGTAGGTAGGTACTCTGTTAGTCTAAATGTCCCCTTTTGACTCGGTTGTTTAAATACTTTAGTAATACGGGAAGCTTCTTAAGATAAATTTTAATATTCCGTTTCTTCAGAGTAATATCGCTACCAAAACCTTAAATGGTTCATTCTGCCACACGACAAAAGGTAAGTAATCCTCCTTGTTAAATAGTGTACCAAAAAATCCTTCCAGATAGTTAGCACCGACAATGACTAATTTAAGTGTCCCATTCCTATGCATTTACGCTTCTATTTTTATGTTTTTTAGATCTGAACGTGTGTGTCCTTTAAATGCTGCTAAAACTCTTTCATCGGGGTCAGCTTTAGTTCTGTACTTTTTACTCTGAGAAGCTAATTTTTCTTGGGTTACCTTTACTCGTAGAGTTCCCCAGTAGAATGCATACGCTTTTCAGCACTCTTCATCAAACCAGCAGTTTCGTTGTAGATTACAAGTGAAACTCAACATATCAGATATCTGATGGCTTGCTGACAATGATATCAGTGATCCAAAGGGCTTAGTGCAGAAACATAAACCTGCTCAAGAGGTTTCGGAAGATTTTATTATACTCGATCTCTTTTGCAGGCGAGGATATCCGGATTCGTCCTGAAATAGTTGTAGTGTCTTACAACATTCGTAATCGATGGTTTGCTGATAGCTGATGTGTCATCCAGGCGACATATTGAAAAATCTGTAAATACCTAGTTCGGGATCTTAATTAATTGAGGTAGCACAGTTTTAATAAGGACAAGACACTCGCTAGGTATATTCCAACAGACAGTACCTCAAATCGTATGCATATAACTAAGCATTGAAAGCGTTAAGTACTTAACCGACCAACATGTAACAGTCTTGACAAGATGCCGACCTGCATACTGACTTCGTTTACCACCGCAATCACATATTTGGCGCAGTTACCATCCACAATAAATGTTCTTTTCACCGGCTGTTATACATAGCCTGTTGTTGTATAAAACACCGTCAATATCGATGAAAATCATTTCATTGTCTAGTGCACTTAGAATTTTGGCCACCAGATTTTGAAGCGCAGTTTGACATGATGTGTTTTATAGGGTCCAAGTGATGATTGTCTGTTACGTTTTTAAGCCATTCAATAGTTTGCTATTTGAAACACTTAACCCTAACAGTTTATTTTCATACCACAGTTTTCCACTTAAATTCAAACATGTTTTGGCTAGCTACCACATTTCAGTCCAGTGTTCGCAGTATTTCTGACTGTTGTCATTGCCAGCCTCCTAATGCGAAACTTTAGAATGGGAATCCTTAAATATGAACCCGTCTTGCATCATTTGATGTTTCGGGTTTCCTGCAATTTCCAAATTTCGTTCAACTGATTTACAACATTTATTGGTTATAGCCAGACGTGGGGCATGGGCATCAATCTACTCCCGTCAAGCAGAACTTCGAATTTTGCTGGTTGTGCTACCGGCTCCATCAATACTTCTTGCGGGTTAAACCACTCATTGTTTGGGTTTTGTCATTGGGTTCGATTTGTCCGTACCGGCTTCATCCGATCAGTGTAATCATTGGGTCTGAAAATTTCGACGGCACTTGCAACCCCTTTGAACCATGCATTAGTCTCATGCCTTCTTCTCTTCTTCTCGTGCTCATTGAAGGTTAGTTCTTTAGAATGTGCCTCTTCAAGACCTTTTCAGTTTCCCAGGACAAGTCATCTTTTGATGGATTACAGGATAAGACTTTCTGGTACTCTAACGTAGTCAACCGTACGTGTCGAAAAAAAAGTCGTAGGAATAATCGCAAAGATCGTTTGGGTGTGGGATTTTTTTAAAATGTTAATTGGGGCCCCAGAATCCATAATCTGATAGCGGCCGAGAAGACTACGGGTGGATTATGATTATGTTATGATCTAAAAAGTAACCCCGTGTGGTCACTTTCATACTTTTTAACCATTTAACATCTAGTCTGGTCAACTTTAGCACTTAGTTTGACATTATTTAGTCGAAGAAATAAAGAAATGACATTTGTGCCTTACTTTTCTTCTGGTTTGTTTTGTTCCAGGAACTACAATAGTTACGAGAATACCGCATTTTGGAAATACAAAGTTTACCCTTGTTAAGAGGATTTTCGACTCTTCAAAAACATTTCCACTCAATCATCATTTAAACGGATTATAGTCTTAGTGAAAATATGGGTAATTGAAACTTTATGTCAGTGAGCAAACAATCCTCCCTTAAGTACACCAAGATACTCTCTGACGCTTTAAGTGAAATGCATTTCATTTCTTAGCTTAGTTTCAAGTATTCGAACAAGCCACCATTCCAATCATTTCAACCGTTTTAACCGAAGGCTCTGCCACTGCTTCACAGTCCTCAATTTACTTACCAAGTTGGACCAAATGAACAAGCTACTTGTCTGGTTGCCAAGTTGTTAAAAAGTTTTTCCAAACTGCTTGCGCCCATTTCATCCCTCAACCATTCCAACTGGGGTTTCCTCTTTACATTTTATTCGAAGAGGAAACACGAGAAGGTTCTTCTAGGAGACTAAGAAAAACTTTTAGCCAAGTGAATACCTTATCAGCTTCATGGCAGCCTTGTAGGTACCAAGCCCCCAGAAATAGAGAATAAATAAAAAAATCAAAAGAAAACCTAGAACCCTTCTCACAGATTTATAGCTCTGCTAAATGCATTTCCAAGAAGATCTTTCTCCAGATTTCTCGAGTATGTCTTCGTTTGAAAAGCCTAGTTTTGTGTACCCGCTCGCCACCGCCATCCATCCAATCTTCTTTTAACTGCACACAATTCCTTATCGAAGATTTTATTTTTTTAATTAAAAACTTCTTCTTTCACCAGCCGGCCTTGAGGGGGTGAATAGATATGGGTGGATGGGGGTTGAAAATTTATGGAATTTAATTTTCACTTTTTCCTGGACTAGGAAGTCCTAGTTTTCTTATAATTTTTTTTTTTTTTTTTATACTTAGGGAGGGTGTAGTGTATGTATAAACTTGTTTGTGCAATCAGAAGACGCTTCTGGAGGTGGTGCGGATAGCGGCATCCGAAGGCATGAGAATGCACCTCACAACCTCTGTTGATCCTAACTTATGCAAAGATAAATGTTGCAAGTGATGGAGATAAGGCTTGATGTTGCTGGGTTCTGTGAGTTTTTTCCTACTTTTCTGGTGTTGCCTTGTGAGGAGAGCTCTTTTTTTATTTCTGGGGCACAGACCTAATTTAAGGCTTCCGAGGTATGTGCGCGTTGGAAGATAAAATTGATGATATGCAAATTTTCTTTTTTAAAGCCGTTTACAATGGTGGCAGAAGCAGAGGAGTGCCTTAATTTTTTTCTTACAGTCAGAAGGGCGTTTTTTCGTTCCATTTAGCGGTATACATCGCTTAAGGGGTGATGTTTGTTTGTTGACTTTTTGTGTTATATACTAGATTCTCAGACGTTTAATTGACGGTGAGGAAGAGTTGAATTACTTTTGGGAATTTTTTAACTGCACTCATGGTAATAATAAATTCAAAACCATTCATAAGCTTCGCGCGAGAGGTTTCCTCTTTCATTCTGAAACCATCTAAGCAGGGCTGTGAATAAATAAATTTCAGTAAGAGCTTGTAGATTTAACTAGAATGGAACAACTTTAGACTGGGAGTAGATTTAGATTGAAATCATTTTTCACTTAGAGTTTTTGGTCCAGTTTAATCAGCTTTTGTTTTTTCTAGTGGATGTAAAGAAAATCTTCTTTGAATGACGTACACAGTCTTGACCTTTAGCGTTCCCAGAACCAGCTTTTAGGAGATTTCAGAGGGAATACTTCTTACAGTGTATGTGAATGTTAAGCCTCATACAACAAATGCGGACTAGAGATATCAATATCCTAGTCTCGGCTATTCTACCACTTTCAACGGTCGCTTTTAGAATAAGGTGGTCTAAGGTCTAGCTAGCTGCTGCCAGAAGGTTAGATTAGGCTAGGTTGGAGTGATTCCATAGAGATTTTTGACCTAAAAAATTGCATTCTAATGAGTGCTAACGCAGGCCTGACTTCTCGTCTTTCCTTCTGTTCTTATAGAAATCATAATGCTGAATATTCAATAGTTGCGTGTGTGTTAAGATTTAATAGTTTCTATGATCTCGTGATCTTTTGAGACCGAGCAGTATGGAGTCCATCCATGACTGCCCTTATTGAATGTTTTAAGTTGTTTTTATGCATCCCAGTTCATCACGGGTGCAATTCCTAACGCTTGAGTGTCCCGGAGCGTAACACAGTATCTTCACTCAATCGCTCACTACTCTCGGCTTTAGCCACATCAAAATTAGGAATCTGATCGCTGCTTAGATCTTTACGTACGGGACATTTAAATACATAGATTCGAGAATTGATGTATTAGAACTCTTCTCAGATTAAAATTCCACCTTCGGCTGTTTAAAAGCAGTCTGTGGAGTAATTTCGCGTTTCTTACATTCGTTCCCCTCAATTTTAATAATCTGGCTTACGAAAGCCGCGTAAACTAGCTGGCGTTAATTTCGATTTTTCATTGCTGAGCGTTGTTTAAGTGCGAAGTTTCTTGCAATATGCATGCCCTAAATATGACCATTAAAATAGAGAAAAGAGCAAATACTGGTCAAATACTAACAGTTTTTAGAACTTAACGACGCTGAAGGTTTGACCAGCAGGACCACCGTTCCTTAAGTCCATACCAGGACTTAAATCATAGTAACGTAATGAGCTCCACAGACTTCGACCAGGGCATTACTTGAAGAGGTAGGTCTCTTAGTGGGAGCGTGACGATAGCCTTGGCTTAAGCCTAATATCGAAGAAAGGGTCTTATAGTTCTTTTAGATTCGACGTAGAGTTGCAATAAGTACTAAGATCCGCCTCGACTCATACTAAGGGTGGAACTTGTGCCTCCAACACAAGTTTTGCTTTGGATTGATGGAGTGCAATGGCAAGGCGTATCTATGCTCCCATTAATGTTTGCGCATTTAGTGGTACCAAAACATATATAGTCAGCAGTTCACTCAAAGCCCACGAGACATATTCCAGGAAGTCAACATCGACTAAGATCGCCACCTTGTTGCAGTCAAGGTACTATAGGTAGAAGGCAGAAATTTACATTTCTCTAGCACCACAGAAAAGAAGAGATACTGTGAGAAAATACAAAGTAGAAAAGCTAGAATCGGAAGAAATCGCCGTTCGCATATGGTATTCCGAGTTCTCTCAACAAATTCTATGCCCTGGCGGCATATCAAGTACTGAAGACTATAGCCAACGTCGCCAAACGTGCCATTAGAGAGGCTGCAACTGATGTGCAACTGATGCCCGCCGGCAAATTTCCGTCCGCTGGACAAAGCGAAGCAAGGATAGCAATACCTAAGCTGAGATTAAACAAAGCAGCTAGACCTGACGACTTGCAGGCCGAGGTATTCAAAGCTGCTGAAAATGACTTTGTGGATAGCATATATACACCAACCTATTTCTCAGATCTGCTCAGACGAGTGTATACCTGACGAATAGAATCTCAATATCGTTTGCCTTCGTCAACAACCTGGGTGGGTTGCACACCAAAAAAGGCCACAATCAATCATATCTTCGCACTCCGACAAGTTCTGCACTCAACAAGTCCAAATCGATACCTACAATCTTTTCATCAATTTTAAGGCCACATATGACAGCATTTACAGGCACGAGCTATATAGAGCGAAGTCCAGTTTTGGCAGAATGTGCAGAATGATGATTGAGAACGCTCGTTGATCTGCCAACGTCGGTAACGATTTAACAGAGTCCGTTGATGTGCTGTCATGTGATTGCTTTAATATCAACTCACAAGCGAACACTGGAGGCAAAATCTTTCAAAAGTCTGTACAACTACTTGCGTTCGCTTTAGAAACAGAATTACTCTTGCCAATCGTTGTTTCCTTGGACTTAGAAGGCAATCTACGTCTGGCAATCCAAATCCCTCTACGGATCCAACATCTTGTGTGGCTGAACTATGTTGAATAAATGTCACAGTTCTGGCAGAAAGACTCTTCGAATTTAACGACCGCATCTAAGCAAACGTATGAAAAGTGACATCAAAGGTTTAGAAATGATCGCTTCTGACATCATCGTCATTCTGCACAATCTAGCAAGTACCACCTTGATAAAAAAAAAAAAAAAAAAAACGGAATAACCACCGTGTGGTGCTCTCATTGTTCAGATTTGAGTTCTCTTGACATTCCTTTCAAATCTTAGCGTCATTTGCTTGCCATTTGCAAAAGTTACGTCGCCAAGGGTACATATATCTCTGTGTGTATTGGCGATTTTTTACAATTTTAGAAATGGATTTAAATTTGCAACAACGAATTTGTATTAAATTTTGCGTAAAAAACGGATTTAATGGTGGGCGAACGTTTGAAATGTTAAAAAAGTGTTTCGGCAACGATTCTCTAAAGAAAACGGTCGTTCACCATTAGCACGAGCGAGATTCAAAAGTGGTCATAAGTCAATCGAAGATGATGAACGCAGTGACAAATCATCGACATCGAAAACCGACGAAAACATTGATGAAGTAAATGAAACGTTGGTCAATAACCTCAATTAACCATCATAGAGATAGCGGAGGATTTGCCTATGGATCCGTCCAAGATATTTTGGTTAATGATTTGGGTTTCCGTCGTGTAGCAGCAAAGTTCGTGCCAAAAGACCATGTTGACATTGCAAAAGAGATGATTTCTCAAAAGGAGACTTAACGTGGGTTTTTGATTACGACAGACAATCCAGATATCAGGCAAGTGAATGGCGTTCACCAAGTGAGCCGAGACCAAAAACACCACGTCGTTTTCAATCAAAGAAGAAGGGAATGCTCACGATTTTCATGGATTACAATGGTGTAGTGTATCATGAATTTTTGCAAGAAGGCTAGATTGTAAACGAAGAGTATTATTTGAGCATTATGAGACGTTTGCGTGAAGCAATTCGCCGAAAGAGATCAGAAAACTCGTGGATTTTCGATTATAATAACGCACCGTCGTCGCACAGTGTCATCATTATTCGTAATTTTTTGACAAAAAATGCAACAAATATCATTGAACAGCCAACGAATTCATCTGACTTGGCTCCCTTTGACTTCTTTCTGTTCAATCGAGTTAAAAAACCACAACGGGGAACGCGTTTCAGCAGCCGATTCGAAGTAATCGCAGAAAGCACTGTTGGTCATACCGAAAACCGAGTATAAAAAATGTTTCGAGGATTGGATCAAGCGCTGGCATAAGTGTGTTGCAGTCGATAAATTAAAAAATTCCGGAATAAATTCTTTTTGATCGATCTGGAATCGTAGTGAAGCCGATTATATTCTCAACAAATAGTTTGAATGAAACTGATGCCTCTTCGGTTCGTGCTGTTTAGAGGGTCTCGTGAAAATGAGTTGATGTAAGTTCTTTATCAAATCATCTCCTACTTTCTTAAGTATCATGGCAAGTAGCCCTATTGGACCAGATAGACTTATTGTACTGAAGGAAGTACATTGATATCTTTCATTTCCAAAGTTAAATGCCTCGTTCTGGTTGACTGCGAATAAAGGAGTCGTTTCCGTATATCTCAATAAGGTATGTATCTCGAGTGTTCAATTTACCTGGTCATTTCTACAGGTTTCTGTTCCAGTAATGTTGGCTTATTCTGTTTTTTTACATTTTTGTGATACTTTTAAACAGCTCTATATCACATTGATTGCCCCCTTTTGTTCATTTTCCTCCAGAGAGGTCGATGTTCTTATCTCCCCCTCACAGTATTTCAACGGGTTGCATCTACGCACGATTGTGTACTCATAAGTGAAATTGTAAAATGCACACTTCTTGCTGATGTGTCAGTCATTTAATTTCATTTGACGGATATTGATTCATTGGAGGTTTCATAAATTCTACAGACTAAACAGAATTAGTGTCTCTATAAACTTCGCCAAGTAAAGCAACGACAAAGCTCGCTCAAACCTTACATATAATACAATTTGGTAGAATTCTTAGAGCTTCTTTTCAATTCGGTAATAAAATACCTACTCTTTGTATTCTCTGTCATAGAGCTGTCAACATCATGTTCAAAACTATCTCGACAAGCCACAACACTCATATTGACTATGCGCTGATCCTTGTCTTGAATTTACAATTCCGTTTTCAACTTCTGAATTTGACATACTTTCTGAGAAATCCCAAATATTCGTAATCAGGCTTTGTGGGATTTTGGACACAATGATGTGAACAGTATTTTAAGTTTTCATCGCAAATACCTTTCCGGATTTATCAATGTAAAACTCAAAAAATATACAAGACATCTTGCATAATTGATTTGGTTAATAATGAACTACAAGTACATATACAACATAAAATAAGAGAAAAATCAACTTCCACCAAGTATCTGACATTTTTCACCACTCGTTGTCTACCAGTAAAAATTCCAATCTAATAACATCCTAAACATACTTCATAAAAGTTTCTCCTGCAGTACATACTCCCATAGATAGATACAAAATGTAGGAAAGAAAAAAACAAACTCTTACTGGGGAGTGGACGCTATTCCGACAATTCCGTACCACTATGCGCTTATAATAATAAAAATTCCACAAACTTCTATTAAACAAGAATCCTCACAGATACTCGGTATCGTACTTACGGAAATACTGACAATGCTGTTAGTGGTACTGGTGCCGATGCTACGGCCCAATTTCCCAACAAGAGTAATATCGACTTGACCGAACAAAGAAGCAAAATTATGAAAACAAAAATAATTTTCCTGGATCGCTTCAAAGGCATCAATACATTGGGGCAACTCACAGCCATAGCCCACATCCAACACAAGAACAGAGTGGGCCATTGGGGAATAAGGCATATCGACAACTAAACGATGTCAAGGACCTGACAAATTTACCATTATCCTTACATTATTATCATTCCCAGTGGGTTTATACAAGTAAAGTATACGAATATATACGAGTATGTATATTCTTTTTTTTTTATATCTTTTTATTATTTTGGCATTGAGCCCCATAGAAGTATCCATCTATCCATCCCACTATTGGCTAGCCCGAGTTTTTAGAAGCTTCCCACTCTTTGTGCTCTGCACATTCTCATTCAAGAGCTGGAATTTATCATCGAAATGAGTTTATCGCTAGACGTTCTGATGCCAAAGCTCCTTACTATGGCTCCTAGGTTGAGGGTTGAGTTGAAGATGATGATGGTGGCATCCATAGTGGTAGTGATATAGGGATTTTTCTGAGCTGTTTTCCTTTTTCATTCTTCTACTCTCGTTTGTTTAATCCTGGCGAACTCATCGACTTATTGAATGATTTATAAAACGAAGCTGCTTCCGAGCTCCGCATTCTCTTTTTCGTTGCCGCTGAACCTGATTCCCATTTTTATTTTCAATATTGAACGCTTGAGTATGTAAGAGATACAGTAAAAGATATGTACACAATCAGATATATGGATTGTTTGTGATGGATCTTTTGTATCAACAGAAAAATTCAGGGTTATCATTATCAGCAGGGAGGGAGAATTCAACTTCAACCTTTCAGGCGATTCTCAAATGTCTTAAAATATAGATACGAATATGGGGTATTGTTTATTAAGGTCACGTCCTTTATGTAAGCATACCTCAGGTTCTATTAGGATTGAATTGCCTCGAGAATTACATATCAGAGAGAGAAATATATTATTTTCTGCAATCGCTGTGAGATTTTTAAACTGAAAGAACTGATTAAAGTGAGATGGCATGTTGTTCCCGTGAAGCACAATGATGCAAGCTTTACTCCATCTACAAATATGAAACCTATTTTCTCAGATTTATGTTTGAAACGAAAATAGGCCTTAAGAGCAGTATTGTTTTTGAAAGTAGCACGTGGCATAGAAGCCTGATGATTTTTTATTAGAGAAGGTATAGTCTGTATCTGAAGCACAGGTCAGGACAGGGAAATGTTTTACAACATATTCCACAAACTGCATCTACATCTACAGTTGCGACTGTAGGTAGAATTTTCTTCAAAGTTTCTGCTCGAATGGAGTAGTTTTTACAAAGGCTTGGTTTTCATTATGTGAAAAAATAAATTAAATGACAATAAGTTTTTAGGTTGTCTCTTAGGATAAAGTGTTATCTGTAATAAATTCATTAAAACTTAGTGAATGATTTATAATTTTAAGAATATTCACTTATAATTAGGTTAAGGTATCTAAGAGCATTTTTTTTAGAAATTGTAAAATTGAATATAGTTTTGCCCATTGAGAATTTCAAGGAACCGTTCACGGTTAAGGCTTTCACTTCAAAGGAATTGTCTTCTGTATGTGTGAAAGCAAGGGCACACTCCAACAAAGTGATATGTATTTTCAGTAGCATCAAGATTGCAGATCGTAGAAATGCCTACTGCATCACTTCTAACAGCTCTTGCGTTAAAGTTGAGAAATCCGCACCAGGACTTTAAAACCATGCTAACCATCTCGCGTGGTTTACTGTCTTCGAAGTAGTTTGGTACTTTGGCATAGCTGAGGTTACAATACTCTTCGTGAAAAAGTGTTTGCAGCACTCTGTTTGTATTTTCCGTCCAATGCCTTTCTATATGAGTGCTAACTTTTCGGATGTTTTTGAAATGGAGTTCTAGTGTTGAAAGGAAGGCTTTTGGAAGTCCTGTTTCTAGATTAAGCACGTAATTCGGTGTGTTACTAGGTAAGGAGAAACATCTCTTGATAAAAAAAAAACCTTTCCGATTTTCGATTTCATTGTGTTCCGAGTAACACCAAAGTTGCGCGCAGTAGTTCATCATTGATTTGTAAGCCGCTTCATATATTTTGTACTTAGCTGAGTGCTGTATGGCTTTGTTCTTGATGACGTTTGACCAGTTAACATTTATTGAGTTCTTGGACATTGCAAGTCTCTGCATAAAATGTTCTGTTCTTCTAATTGTTAGATATTTTGATTTCGAAAAATCACTACTTCCGATTTTCTTAAGTTCACAAGTAGATTCCATTTTGAGCAATAATTTCTGAAGCTATTTACCATTGCTTGCAAGGAAGCGGGATTATCGGAGAGAAGAACAATATCGTCGGCATAAAGTAAGACTTTTACTAATATGCCTTTAATGGATACTCCACTCGGTAGATCAGAGTCGAGGTCATTCAAGAACAAGATAAATAGCAGAGTGCTGAGAACGCATCCCTGTTTTACACCTTGACTGATAGGAAAGAAGTCGCTGATGTTTGTTCCATTCTTAATTGTTGCAATGTTTTTGTGATAGATAGCCTTAAGGATTGAGAGTATTTTTGTAGATATTCCCAAAAGTCTCAGTTTGTAGAATAATGCGTCTCTGTTTATTTTGTCGAAAGCAGCTTTCAAATCGATGAAAAACATAAAGAGTTTCTTTTTTGACTTAGTTGTAGTTATATAAGGCAGGAGAGATTGAAGATTTGGTCTACAGTTGAGTAGCTTGGAACTCTTTCAAAATCTGATTTTCTTCAACCCATCGAATAAGTTGATTCAAAAGAACGGTTGTGAACAGCTTGTATATAGTGTCCATAAAAGACAGACTGCGCTAGTTGGCTACATCATTAAGGTTCCCTCTCTTGAACAGAGGAAATATTATTGACCTTTTGAAGCAATCGGGAATGGTTCCTGTATTTAAGATGCTGCAAAATAGTCGATGGATTTTTTTGATTAAATTAGGGGAAGCATTTTTTATAACATTCGATAGGAATACCATCGATGACAAGGGCTTTGTTATCATTTGCTGATGCAATAGCTGCTTGAACTTCACCCATTTTAATGTGGTGATGTCATCATCACATCAAGGGTATGTGGATATCTGTATTTAAGGTATGTTTGTATGATATTACTGCAGGCGATATTGGATTGAGTAGGTTTTGGAAGTGCCTTCTAAACTCAAATGATACTATATCTGACTTTCGATTGTGAATGCTACGTCGCATTATTTTAGCAAGTTTCCACCAATCAGCTGTTGCCTTGACTGACGCTAGTTGACCTGTAATATTTAAATAGTAATTGCGTTGTTTCAGTATACATAATGTTTTGTATTTTTGGTTCGACTCTCGGTAGTATTGAGTCTATCATCTGCTAAGAGATGGCGTAACTTAAATTATTCCATTGGAACATGCGTTGGAAGGCTAATGTTACTGTACGTCATTTCAGTATAAATCATTCATTTGAAGCATAAACAAAAATATTTTTTTTTTTTCACTCAAATATGTCGAACTTTGTGCCTAAAAAAGTGTTTTTGTGGGGAATTCTTCTTCATTACTTTAATATGAAGAAAACTCCTGCCGAAAGTCATCGTATTTTGGTGGAAGTTTATGCTATGCGCTAGCTGAGCAAACGTGTCAAGAGTAGTTTTCACGATTTAAAAGTGGTGATTTTGGCTTGGAAGACGATGAACGTCCTGGGCAGCCAAAAAAGCTTGAAAATGAAGAACTGGAAGCATTACTATATGAAGATTGTTGCAAAACACAAGAAGAGCTCGCAGAATCTTTGGGTGTCATTCAAGCAGCGATTTCAAAACGTTTAAAAGCAGCTGTATATATTCAAAAGCAAAGAAATTGGGTTCCACATGAACTCAATCCGAGAGACGTTGAAAGGCGGTTTTGCATGTCCGAAATGTTGCTGGAACGCCACAAAAGGAAGTCATTTTTGTATCGGATTGTTACTGGTAGTGAAAAATGGATCCATTACGACAACCCCAAGCGCAAAAAATCATATGTGAAACCCGGCCAACCAGCCAAATCAACGTCAAAGCCGAATATCCATGGCGCGAAGGTAATGCTCTGTATTTGCTGGGATCAGATGGGTGTGCTGTATTATGAGCTGCTAAAACCGGGTGAAACCATCACGAACAACGCTACCGAACACAATTAATCCGTTTGAAGAGAGCAGTAGCCGAAAAACGCCTGGAATATGCAACCAGACACGAGGCAATAATTTTCCATCATGAAATTTTAAAAAATCGCCAACGCACACAGAGATAGATGTACCCTTGGCTACGTAACTTTTGCAAATGTCAACCTATGACGCGAACATTTAGAGGGAATGTCAAAAACAGACCTCAAATCGGGAACAATGGGAGTGCCACACGGTGGTTATTCCGTTTTTTTTTTTTTTTTTTTTTTTTCTTTGATCAAGGTGTACTGTAAAAACTGGTTACGAACTATTTTCATTTTTCTTTCCTCATCCTGGTCACTCCACTAAGGTGCATAGTTATATAGCTTACCAAACTCCACCTCAATAAAACCTCTGTTCCAGTTTGGAATTCAATTCCTTAAGTTTAAAATTCCATCTACGTAAGCAAATTATCCACTACAACTTTATTTCCAGGAAGCCCAAACTGGAAAGCAATTCGACCTTTAACGGGTTTGATGTGCTATCTGGATCCATACAACAAATTTTGTCATTGTATCCTCGTTATGGCGGGCGATTTCAATGTAAACAATTCTGGACGGTTTCGACATTCTGGACAGACTACATAGGAAGAAGGATGTGTTGATCTCAACGTTCGCTGCGGATAATAACTTCACCTAGTTGGTATACAAGCCCACGCAAATACCCAAGGTTGCTGGTCATACGGTCAACACCCTGAGTTACATGAGGATGTAACCATCTCACATACGCTGGTGTAATAGACTATTGGTCATCTATGCACAAGTCAGATCGGACATTTTGTCTTGCCAAATCCAAGATCTTTATCGTGTTACATATAATTGGGGTAGTAAGCCCCGGAGATCAGGTTATTCGACGAAGTCATTGCTCTTGCAATGTGTCCTGGAATCAACTTAATGACGAAATCGTCCACTCTAATTAGCTTCGCCCTATTGTACAAGACTTCATTAGGATAGAATTGTATGTATTCAGACTCTGGTGTTCTATATAAGCGAAGACAAGTCCTAAGACAAGCCCTCTCAAACGTCCGAATCTTTTCCAATAAACTTGCTCTCACGTTGAATCACACGGGATATCCAAATACAAGCATGGGCCTGATAAGTGCCATGTAGCAGATCACCTTCACCATAACATCGAATTGGCTGTTATAAAACAGTCTCTTTGTAAGGGCAAAACATATATATGTTTGTTAAAATACAAATATTGATCTGGCCAGATCCCAAGGTATTAGACTACATTCCGACAAGCAAGTAGCTGCCCGTGTTGTCACACGATCTGAAACTTTCACCAATTTTTTCTGGTGTCCGTAGATGCCCCAGACAAGGACGTCCTAAAAAGAATGGTTTTCGACTTCTGAAAGTTGATTTTCAACATCGCTTGATGTTGAATAGGATCGTCCAATTTACCGCACCTTGTTGCAGACCATTTTTAATGTGAAATTTTCCAGTAGAAGTCACATCGCCATTTTTCACGATGAACTGTCTATTTGTTAACATATTGTAAACAATACACAAAAGTGGTTTACTTATGCCCAGCCTGTTCAGCTTGAAGAAGAGTTCCTCTAACCATACGGTTTTAAAGGCTTTTTCAAATTCAATCAGACAGACACTAATGCACTGGTTCTTGCTTTGTTCCATTGGATATCAGAAACCAGTTTAGATACGGCACGAATGACATCGTGCACCGCGTTGAACCCGAATTGATTATCCGGAACTATATTATTGTCCTCAATCCACTTAGTCAGGACACTATTGATCATCTTCTCGAATACCTTACTGATATTTGGAAGAAGACTGATCGAGAAAAGATTCCTCCAAGGCGCTGTAAAATGGGCATTATTCATTGCATTGTTAAACAGGGTGGTATAAATGTCCACCGCTTCTAGTGGGAGATGTCGAAGCACAATTTTCGGTATTTCATCGGTTTCAACTGGTTTCTTACTTCTAAGTGATTTGAAGATCGTTTGGAGCTCTTCCTTTGAAATGAAGGGGGGTAATACCTTATCGTCGGCGATGACATTATTTGCCATATTATCATCACTGAACTGGGTGAAACCCGAGCTCTCGAACTGCCAGTTCATTATTTCATTTCGAAGGTAGAAATTGTGCACACGGACTCGATTTTCCAGGTCGTGCTTCGGGCCAATGATGTCATTCAAGGAAAGTCGCTCCTATAGCATCTACCTTCTCCTGCGGATCCTCGATCACAAAGAAGTTGTCATCATCAAAGGCCTCATTTGGATCAATGCCTGCTGCTAAAAGTATGTGTACATTGTCCGTCGTTCGGGCGATTTTAAGACGTGAAAGGGTAGAGCGAATTCGAGGAGAGTGCTCTTGGCAGTATTCTTTGAGAAATGTGTCCAACGCACCTTAATAGAGTTGTAAGAATGCCTTTGAACAAACTCTTCCAATTCCGCAGTTTCGCTTGGAACAGTTATTTCAATACTAAGACCGCAATGGTCACTGGTCACTGTCATAAGTGCGTAGACAGTTTGTAGTATGTTGGTTAGTGCTTGTCAGTTCTATTCGTGAGTCGAAAAGCAGGAGATCCATATAGGACCCTTGCCTGGGAAACGACATTATGCTGTGCTGACCCTATGGAAAAGCAGGTTCCCTCTAGTATTTGATTTCCCCAATCACTATGCCTGGCGTTGAAATCAAAATAATTGTCTTCCAATTCTAACCTCAGAAATCGAAAAAGTGTCTTGAGCTCTGAGATGAATAAGATGAATTGAGTAGCCTTAGGTGCATAAACAGACACCATGTACTAGTATAACCGCTTTCCACTACGGAGAGGGATATACGTTTACATGACGCATGCTTCCAGCACCTGGAACCTAAGTACTAAACGACTGTATACTCTTTTAAAACTCAGTCCTTTTCTTACAAAGATCGCAAAACCTCCTCCTTGAGTGGAGTTGGGTCAGTTTCTTCGTAATATTTTATATCTTCTGTGTCTCATTTTGTGTCTTTTGGTAAGTTTAGTTTCGCTTACTAAAAGCACATCAGGGGTTTGGTCTTTAAGCAACTTAAATAGTGCGGCTCTTCTTTCGAGCCTAATCAGGGTTTTTTCCGCCATGTACGTACCCATTACGACTGTTATCCATTGTTGGAGCTGAGCTATCTGCCTCTGAATCGAGAGCAAGATAGCTTGTATGTCAGGTACAGGTTCCGGTGCTCTAGGCGCTCCCGGGTTAACACACTGTCTATCTAAGTAAGTATTGTACTTGAAATTCTAATTTAAATTTATTTTTTTGTTGAATTTCTAATTAACGGTACTAGTAGCGCATGTGATATGATACATCCGAGGACGAAATACGTCCGAAGTGGCAGGTATTCCTTTTACTCAAACGTTAAGTAATTAAAAAAAAGAACGTTCTAGAGCCAGGGATTTACTTTAGAGAATGTAATTGGAATTTCTTCATTAATCAATTTTTTTTTTACGTGCAGAAATAAATAAATTTCCATGTGTGTGTGCACAAATAGTTGGTAGTTTCCTACCCTAATTAGTGACTGAATTTAATTTGTTGGCCACCCAGTGGGCCAAACTGCTCTGCCCTGCCATCTACAGCTTATTCCACCGATATGAGCTGTACGACAGGATGTAATTGAATTAAGCCATAAAGCATCAACATGTTAGGCATCATAGTGTAGCATTGGGTTCTTCAGAGTGTGCGCTTCGACTGGTTGTCTGTCAAATTGACTGAGTGCCAGCTTTATACCAAATTTGATTTCATTTAAAATGAAGCATTTCTTGGTACGTTTTTCTATTTTTTTTTTTTTTTTTCGTTTTTCGTTTTTCATCGTTCTGTTCTTTATGGAGCATTTGCAATCCAATTAGGATTAGATACAGACTGTATGAAACTACCCTTATGTTTCTATGGATGTGTGTTGGTTTTTGTATCTAAAAGCGCCGGATGAATGTGGGGGATAAATAGATTAAAAAGTTTTGCTTTTAGTCGAAACTGCAATATAATCAAATTTGCCAGCGAGAACACTGGATTCGACAACAATGAGCTTTTGAGACAGACGGAAACCGACTAAATCCGAACGGACCGAACCGGACTGGGCGCGGCAACCTCGTGACGTGGGGATTGATTATCTACGTCAGGACATTGGTTGATTGAAACCGATGGGTTTTGTAGGTTAAATAAATCAATTCGGCATGAAATTGTAGCCAGTTAGCACACACTTATCGTCGTAGGTACGTGCAATCTTCTGGGACATTAAATTTGTGCGGATGTTCGAAATTAGTTTGCCAAAGTGACTGGGTCTATTGTTATAGAGTTGTTTTGACTGTAAGTCGTAATGTCAAACCGGTGGTGGTTCGTGTTTACAAATGAAAAGAGACGAACAAAGTGGTTTGTGGATCAGCGATAGTATGAAGAGGTGTGATTTAGGTTGATCGGATTAGGAAAGCACAATGCTGAATGTATTATATCTGAAGGGATTGCATTAACGATGTGGATAATGTGTAGACAGTAGGCCTATGGATAATCTGGTCAACAGCCCTGGATTAAAGACTGCTGTCAGAGTGGTGATTTGATGTTAGATAGTGCAATGTCTGAGTTTTAACAAATCAAGGTATGTAAATCTGGGTCGTTGGCTTAATTATACAACCGAATTGTTGGTAAAATTGAAAATCTCGACAGATTTTTAACCATTAGAGAACAAAGAGGAATCAGTATTGCTTGGGTTAGACTCATTTGGAAGTTTCAGAAGGTCGAGTTTTCCTTCCCTTATATGTTGATTATATCTCTCTTTGTATATTGCAAATATGAGGAGATCTTAGAGCCATTTCCTAGACAATTTGTCAAAAACTGATTCCTGATTTCTTTTATTCAACTCCGACTTGAGTACAGTCGAATCCTTTTATAGCGCTTCTAAGGAATTTCACCCGAAATACCATCATACTTACATGCTATCATTTCTTCATTTAAGAAATGGGGAATTGGCAACTAATTGCCGACAAAAAAGAAATTATATGAATGGAGATAGACACCTTAGTTAGTTTTCCTTTTGTTTTGAAGATAGTACTTAACATATGCGTTGAGTTTCTGGCCAGAAAATACGTCTTGTCGTCCAAATTATGGCTCATTTTGCTACAATATTGTCGGTATTGCGATAACAGAGTTTCATTTGTACGTTGTAGATACATACTTTGACCAGTTTTAGACAACAAGGTGTTATATTTTTGTTTTAAGGGGGCAGCCTGTTTATTTGGTGTAGCTAGCATATTAAAACCGTAATGCGATGCTAAGTTATTTCATTTTTGCACATATCTACCTTCACGGAATATAATTTGCGAGAGCACTAACTTGGTAATGCTTTTTTGATTCATTATCATGACTCTCACTACATAATCAAGGTGAAGCTTGAGGGTATCCAGGAACTAAGGTGCAATTTCTATCCCTAAATAGAGCATATGGTTGGGTGTACTGCTCGGAAATTGAAAAACTTGCTTTATGAAGTAGGGAGGAGTTTAGATGTTGCTGTGTATGTTGCGAGGTATGTGGTATATATTTATTACTGATACATCAGCCTCAAACTGCACATATGCCATCTTAGTGTTAACCAGCTTGATTTTCAGATATCATAATAACATATACTCTCGCACAATTTCAATCTGTGGATCATCCACTTTACTCTTTGAGTGTACCTGCCCCACTCATTCCTGAACATCATCATCCTTGACTTCGATAGGTTTACAGTCAGGTTACAGGTTTTGCATTAGCTGCCTGCGCTAATGCGCTGCTTACTCGTAGTTTCGACTGAATCTGCTAAGAAGACAATATCGTCTGCAATCTTTGGAGCTGGAATTTTTAATTTGGCTCAGCTCTGTTCCCCCCTTAATTTGTAATATGAATCGCAGTGTGCTTAGGATGCACTCATGCCCATTAATGTACTGAAATAATCCCACACGTTATTGCCATGCCACAGTGTTTTGTGCATAGATCTCAACTTTTATAACCGTAGAACTTGTAGTTTACTTGTTGTAGTTTTTTTTATTTTTCTTCTTATACAGTGTACCCTGATAGCAGTGAAAGTTTTTCCAATTGTTTTGTTTCAACAGCTGCTTAAGTCACTTATGGCATCCAGTTTTCGAAATATTCAGTAAGATGTACCATTTCATCATGCTTTTACACTTGTCGAACTTGCGGAAATTATCGAAATTCCGGCTCAGATGTAAATAATAAATACGTAACGTGAATTTCGTCGTGAGGTCGATCGTCATCAAGGCTTCAGTTTGCAGGAATTAGTGGCATCATTGAAAGGTTTGAGCATGTCCGAAATGCTTCTGGAACGTCACAAAAGGAAGTCATTTTTGCATCCGATTGTTACTGGTGATGAAAAATGGATCCATTGGGATAACCCGGCCAACCAGCCAAATCAACGGCAAAGCCGAATATCCATGGCGCGAAGGTAATGCTCTGTATTTGGTGGGATCAGATGGGTGTGCTGTACTATAAGCTGCTAAAACCGGGTGACACCATCAATAGGCAACGCTACCGAACACAATTAAACCGTTTAAAGAGATCAGTAGCCGAAAAACGCCCGGAATATGCGACCAGACACGAGGCAATAATTTTCCATCATGACAACGCTCGGCTTCACGTTGCTTTTCTGGTTAAGAACTATTTGAAAAACAGTGGATGGGAAGTCTTACCCCACCCGCCTTATAGCCCAGACGTTGGCCCTTCGGACTACCGTTTGTTCCGGTCGATGCAGAACGCCCTCACTGAAATACGGTTCACATCAGAGCAGAATATCAAAAATTGGCTTGATTCATTCTTGGCTACCAAGCCGGCGCAGTTCTTTTGGGATGGGATCCACAAATTGCCAGAAGGATGGGAAAAAGTCATAGCTTCAGATGGGCAATACTTTGAATAATACTATTGTACATGTTTTTCTTAAAAAAACGTTCAAATTTTGAAAAAAAAAACCGCACGAGTTTGGAATGGAGTGAAATTCCTTGGGAATATAGTCCCCTTTTAGTTTGATATACTTATTCTAGCAATTTTCCAACTTCTTGATCCCGTCCGAAAAGTAAAGTTTCGGAAGGTCTGCAAAATACTCCTCCGTGGCGTCGATGATTTCCTCGCGTGAGCTGAATTTTTTATTAATGAGCCATCTTTTGAGGTTTGGGAAGAGATAAAAGTCCAAGGGAGCCAAATCGGGTGAATACGGTGGATGCGACAGCAATTGGAGCCATTGATTTTTGCCATGGTTGCGATGTTCTTGTGCGCTGGTGCATTGTCTTGCAAAAACAAAATTTTTTTTCGCTTCATGTGAGTTAGTTTTGCAGCGATTTTGGCCTTCAATAATGCACAATAATACTATCTGTTGATGGTTTTTCCTTTTTCAAGGTAGTCCACGAAGAGTATGCCATAAAAATCCCAGAAAACCGACGCCATAACCTTTCCGACCCATCGAGCCTCCCTCGGCAATCCGTTGCCGGGCACACATTCTGTTCTCTGGTGTTCAACAGTTACCAATCGACGCTAAATTCCGCCCGATTCCGCATCAGCAAGTCCAAACACTCTTACGAAGTGCTCTGGCGTTCGTGTTTTTGGTCAGGAGTGAGTATGCCAGCGGCAGGATAACTTTTTCATACGCAGAATATTGCCAAGAAAATGGCGTGTGCGCTCAGTACTAATCTTTGTGGTATCTGCTAGCTCGCACACCTTCACTTTCCGGTCAGCCAACACCATTTCATGTATTTTATTGACATTGTCCTCTGTAACCGCATCGGAGGGCCTGCCGCTGCGGACTTAATCGGTAGTAGAGTTGCGGTCACCACGGAACTCTCGAAACCAGTATTTGACGGAGCATTAATCTGACGGAACATTAGCCCCATAATATTTATCCAACTTTTCTTTTGTTTCCTTCGCAGTTTTGCCTCTCAAACAATAAAGTATTATGAGAGAACGAAAATCGTTTTTGTCCATACTCAACATGATGCTAAACACGTCAACAACAATCAGCTGTCAAAACAAAACTAAAGACAGTATCGCACTGAAATTTGGCACTTCTGTCTAAATATGAACGGACTTCAAGGTACCATAACTTTTTTGCAGTAGCAGCTTATTCTGGCGGTCAAGGAGGTTACTTTTCACTCCACCTATTACAGAGAATGGTTTGAAATGAAGAAAACAGATCCGCCGATCAGCTGAATTGGTCATCGCCAGAGAGTCAACCCGGCTTATCTTGCGGTTGAATTGGTGCCTACATCTGTATAAGACTGTACTGACGCAAGAATTGAAACTGGACGGCTATAAACAACGCCGTGAGTTCGATAATTTTGGCCAAAAATTCATCTTCTCGGATTAGGTCCATTTTTGGATCAGCGGTCATGTCAACAATTAAAAATGCTATTATTGGAGCGAACATAATCTACGAGTGTTCCGCTAATCATCAATGTAGGACCAAGGTTCCAAAATAAAGAAAAAACCCACACTTTAGCAATTCAGTTTATTTAAAAATCTCTAGAATTGGTATAGTGGTGGTACACGGACCGATGCTTCCTTCTTGCTGGTTGATGCCAAAACTGCCTAAATACACACGCGAGATTTCTTCAAGAAAGGGACTAGCTGTCGTTCATTCGTCGTATCGTACGTTTGCTTACCATTAGTACTGTGTCTTGTAAAAGAATTGAGTCAAAGGGGAAAAAGTTACTCGTTATCATTCGATCGTTGTATAACGTGTTTGTTAACCGGTGCGCACCGTACGGTGCTGTGTACGTTTTTGTGTCTTCTTTTGGTTTTGTTCTCGTATGATCTTGTCGTCTGTTTGTTGCAGTTAGCGGTTTTATTTACCTCTCGTTTGATCTTGTGTGTGTTAGGTAATTAGACGGTCATCTGTTATGTACCATTTGTTCGTCAGGCTTCCGATCCACCATCAATGCATCCATAAACCACATTGCATGGTGTGGTTTATTACATGGCGGAATCATCGGACCTTATTTCTTTCGAAATGAGGAAGGCAACACCGTTACCATCAATGGTTCAGGTATAGAGCTATGTGAACCGACTTTCTGTAATAAGAGCTCAACAACATCCGAGGAGTGCTTCCAACAAGCTGACGCTACATGCCATACAAGCGATGCAACGCTCTCCAATTTTTGAAGGAGAATTTTGGCGACTTGGTTATCTCACGGCGAGCGTTCATCAATTGGCCTCCACGAACATGCGATGTGACACCTCTCGATTATTTTCTCTGGGGCTACGTCAAGTAAAAAAAGTCGACGCGGGCATTTGTATGATGTGCTATTCTTCAAAATAAAGCCAGAATCAATTTTATATCTCATACTGTTGTTGTTTTATTTAAATTTTTTTCCTATTGTTCTTATCTGGTCACCCTTTAAATAGCGTTGTTTTATTTTTTTGTGTCTATCATCAACTCTCAACCTTGTGGTCTTACTGGATGCTTAACGGGATGGATCAACTGTAGTTATGTGCCCGAATTCTGCTTGGATAACTACTTCTCTAACTTCAAGAACCACTAAGTTGCGTTGGACCCATAGAGGAACACGATCCATCCTTAAATGGCAGACGAAGTTAGTAATGGCAGCCAGGTGAGTGTGTTGTATTATCATTAAAACATTCTTCACATTTTCTGTGAAATGTTTTTCAAAGGGTTCAACGAAGTTGCTGGTGAGCTGAACAACCCAACACGCCGTAGCTGGTATATTTAATCGGCTGTGGTGAAGGATGAGTCCAATAAACATGCTGTTGCTTCCAATGATGGCTTCAAGTCGTCTGACATCAATGGTATATAACCAGTTAAGTTACAAAAAGATATAGACAGACCAGCTGCTGGCAACTCTAAAGAGAATTATCACTGCTATCCTGGCACTTGCATACATACCAAAATCCTGAAGAAGGGTAGCCTTTATATCGAAAATTTGAAAAGAGGATTACTCGCTCGCCCAGAGTTTCAGACCTATAAGTCTAAATTCCTTCATGCTGAAGAGATTCGAGAAAATGGTCGAGATCCATGTGCGCAAAACCACCTTTCGAATGTATTCTCTGTCGGCGGTGCCACACGCTTACCAACGCGAAAATTCCTGCGAAAGTGCCCTTCAGAATTTGGTGCTCAGAATTGAATGCGTCGAGTACGCATTGGGCATTTTTCTAACCTAAACATGTTACTTCAAAAGCCTCTAAGAGGCTGTCAGGCTTCTGGCAGTGCAAAGGAGCTATCGGCTAGACATGGGTCCCTTGCATTCACATGGGTATGATAAGGTAAATTATAACCTATACGTCGGTTGTCTGGTGAAACAAGCTCTCGCAAAAATTCGTGATTGTTGCTTTTACCAGACTCCAAAAAACGGTTTGCCTCGGATGCATGTGGGCTTTCCCCAACACTTCTGGCTCCTCTCTAGACGCACTGATGAACCTACCCCCGCTTGATATTTATATCATGAACTGTACTCTCAAAGCCATCTTACGTTTAAAAAGAAGTGGTCCTTGCTATAACACGCACTGGAGCTTAGATGAACTTGCGTGCCGGCAATCTGGTCTTATAGACATGACACCAAGACTCTATGCTAAGCTGGGCAAGAATCTGAGCCAGGAAAGAAATGCAGTCGAGTCTTCACCGGCGGCTAAAAAAAAAACAATTTAGAATATGGAACTAATGGCTTTCTAGAGGACAACAACGTAGATTTCACTTCACTTTAGGAAAGCTTGAACCTGCCTTCCAAGCGAAGGCATACACAATTCCAACGGCAACAAACTATGTACATATATTGTGAAGAACCAGTGGAGAAGGCGAAGCATTCGCATCTGTAGCGATAGCAAAACTGCGCTTAGAGTCTTGTTGAAACCTCTTATGGCTTTCAAGCAGTCGCAAGGCCAAATTCAGTGAGGTGCATACAAATGAAACTGTAGACGCTGTGACGGAAATTTTGTCTAAAAATCCGAAATTGTCGATTCGACGTTAATTACGAAAGTTTGGCATTTGTCCGTCTAGTATGTGGAGAATTTTCAAAAAAGATCTCTTTCCGGTGCAGGAAGTAAAATCCCGAGATGGTGACACACGACGGTATTTGACGCGTTTGGGTTTTAGGCACCTTGAAGCTGCCTCTTATTTTTATCGAGTTCACTTTTGGCTCAGTGGGCTTGTGAAAAAGCAAAATTACGATAAGTAGTGTGATTGAGCTCCACTTAATTACTCCTGATGGGTCTAGGTTAAGTCTAAGGACTGATGTGAGCAATTATGTACGACGACTTTCGATTATTTTCCCTAATTGCTGAGCTCTATTAAGAGCAACGTTGAATAGACCAGTCGGATCCGCATGTCATTGCTAAGTAACAAAACCAGAGTCTGCTCTTTTTGCTTCTGTCTTTCAAGCCGAGATGGTATGTTAGCAGTCAATTTGCAGCATATACTGCGTATGAGATTGAGCTTTGCTGGACTGGAAACATCTATAATTCAGGATGTGAGCTCTTTTTAATTCTCCTTGTAAATACGAGTATTTAATGGCGGTATTGTGAATCTTTAATTCCAAAAATGTTAACGTTATGAAAGATTACTGACGAAGAGTCGATAAAACTTAATAGATCGATGCCTGAGTAAATATGGTCTTGCACTATTGACTTTCGCAGGAACGTTTTCATATTGGATACCAGCCGGTGAGCTAACATGTATTTTCTATGTATTCCCTGTATTTCTGGAAACGGTTAGACTTTAAGATCGAAGAAAAGCTCTTCTGTGAGACACATTTGCCACTGCACCTTTTAATTAATATACAAGCACTGGAGATATACGAGGATATTCAGAATTTAAATTTACTCTTTGTAGCGGGACGAGTACATTATGGTATACCCTTTTCCTTGTGCAATCAGTAAAGATTCCTCCAATATACACTCTTTAAACTCCATTTGAGAGTGTAAAGTTCTAGATTTAAATTAAAATGACCAACGCTTGATGGCCACATCCCGTTCACATAAATCAAATCCGGTTACCTACTGTTTCCGCTATTGATTTTTGTAACTTAATTAAACGATAAACATTAATTTTCCGCCTTTGCTTGTTTTGTAAATGAAATAATAAAAATAATAATCTGCCACATGTAAACAAATGAGTTGGAGACGCGTGCCGTCGTCCTCTAGGATATTCTCATGTACTCAGAATGTATACAAAAGTAATCCCGCGTGCAGTGAATCCACGACAGCCACAGATAGTTCATAGAGTCCTTGATACAGATAATCGGATCATAAAAATAATTATTTTAAAATTCTACAATAACCGGTTAATTGGAACAGAACGCTTGTGAAATACGAGCACAAAGTCAGTCTGATATGGATAGCCTGACTGAGCTGAGTTACGCCAGAGGATGATGGGGATAGCTGTTGGTGACCCTGAATAAGTGTTGATTGTTTGTAATCGGCAGATGAGGAGTAATTTCTTTCCAATTATTTGAGATTAATTTTTAAAGTTCTAGAGGATAGATATGATGTTGTTTTTATTTTTTTTCAGTTTGCTTGATGGTGCTGGGTTGATTTGCAACCGACTCATGAAAGTCATAGCCGATGGGTAAATATAATATGGCGAAGGACAGTTGTTGATATTAATGCAGATTAAAATCCACATGAAATGAAAGGCATGTAAGTTGATGTGAAATCAATCGTCCGGAGACATTGGAAGGAGTGAATGGCTCCGTTAATCACGTAGAGTAAATTCATCAGGAGCCGCTGCCTGTTCAGCTTATTATCAAAGCGCCTGATTCTGTAAAGTTCATAAATATCCGAGCATTTAGACTGTTGGTAGTTTAGTTGGTAGTAGATCCAAAAACTTACATGTAAAAATAGAGTTTACTAACTCTAGGCACCGCTTAACCCCGGGGCTGAAAAGAAACTTTTCAATAACTGCGCGCAGTAAGATGGCTAAGTTCCTTTTTTAATTATACGTGCACACTACGGTGAGGCTTTTCTCAATTATATTTTGGCATTAGATAAGGATAGAATCGAATCAGACTGCAGCATTAATATTCACTCTACATGTATAGGGTGGTTCATCGTAAAGTTTGATATATCATGTACAATTAAACACATAAATTTGAAACTGAACTTTAAGCTTATATTATAGATTAAAAGAACAATTCATGGCATTTACTTTTTGGCAATTATATTATGTAACTATTGGTTACGACTATATCTGAAATGGTCCATTCCGAAGGTTCAATTTTGGGCGACTCGTTCGAGCAAAGCGACTGATATCTCACGGATAACACGAGTAATGTTGGCTTCCAAGGCGTCATTCGTACCTGGCTTATTCCTGAAGATCGAGACTTTACATATACTTAGAGAAAATAGTCCAAAGATGTGATATATCACGATCTTAGCGGCTAATTTACCCTAACAAAAGTAAAATTAAGTGCTCACCAAAATGTTTTCTCAACAAGTCCATTGTTTCATACGCTATATGGCTCATACTACGGTCTTGTTGAAACCAGAGCTCACCAAGACCATGTGCTTGAATTTCAGGAAGCACATAGTCCGTTCACATTGCGCGATAACGGTTATTTTGTACGCTTTTAGGCCGAGATCCTCACGTAAAATACGCCAAGTTGTCGAGAACGACGACGAATCGATTCGTCACGGTCTTCGCGTACACTCTCAGTTAAAGCTTCTATAGTCTCTTCACTACGTGCTGGATGTGGTCTAACCGGCCGAGCATCATCCACTAATGTAAACTGGCATTCAAATTTGCGAATGGTATTGGCAATAGTGGTTTCAGTAGGTCGATTACCGTAATACCGTAATCACCGATCCTCGAATCACAGAACGCTGATTTTCGTAATACAGCTGAACAATTTGCAGACGCTCTGGTGTGTGAGTCTTTCCATGATGATTTGCCAAACGATACTGAACAAAAATGATAAAACAGTTTGATAAGAGTCAAAAAAGAATTTTGGAAATATTCTGTACCGCTTTTTCTTGAGAGGATATACCTTCTTTTACCATCATACCTATTGTCTTTGCTCTTCTTTTGAAATACTAGCAAATGCGTTAGCATTCAAGATCACTGAATTTGAAATTTCATTTCAGGCGATTTCAAGCTATTACACAAAAAGGTTGGCGAGTATAAAGGGCCTCTACTCATTAGTCACACTTTTCTTAGACCAAACCTTAGAAAGGGTCATTTTTCGATAGACACAGAGCGTCGAAATAAAGCACAAGTCCACTGTACTCCTTGCATTTCCCTTTACTAAATTTTGCCATTCCTTCGCACGAAAATAAACAAACGCTTGACTGATAAACTCAAGTACTTGCTGCCTTATAAGGCCGTATGCCGGTCACTCACATAGAAAGTGATCGGCGGTTTCGTTGTATTTCCTACAACAGGAGATACATAAAGTTGTGGCACTTACGTTTTTCGACAGGAAAAATGTCACTTACTTCTTAGAAACATCAAAACGCATTCATTTTGTCCGCTGACATTTTGAACAGTCATGCCGTGTTCAGTTATGCTCACAACTTAGATACAGATCCAAAGAATCTCTACTCTTAACCAGCAACTGCAGCAGCAATCCCATTTATACCCACACCAAATCTAAGTTAATTCAGGCTACCAACTGTATTCAAAAGAGCCTTGCATGCTCTAACTAGCTTGGAGGTGGTGACATGGTTCCTGTAGATGACACTGATACTTCGACCTCGCCTACAGATTTTTCAGTTGCAACAGAGCACTCACACAAAGAACTAGTTTATTGTACTCCTTGTGAGTTCCTTTTAATGGAATTTTCTCAGTATTTTGAAGAAAGACGAGTAAGCGCTTGAGTGGTAAAATGCCTGCATTATCAGCATTACATGCAGCCTGACTCGAGCGTAAGCCGGACATTCACAGAGGTAGTGCTCCATTTTGTCGTCATCACTTTCACAGTAAGCGTAGCACGATATTGTTTTAAGTATGCCCAATACATTTATGGTAAGTGCCTCGTCACGATGCCAGTAAACAGCCTGCAGTTTTTCTACTGAGGAACAGCAGGAGGGCAACTGATCTCTTAGAGACAACGTGAAGCATTCGTTTGGTCTGCCGACAACCTGGAGAGTCATACTAGTTCGGGTCGTACTATAAAAGCTCTCCTCTGAACGTTGTTTAGTAAGTTCATTGACGATTTCATTTACCGTGATCCCATTGTGACCTGGGAGCCAAACAAAACTCAGTGAATTTCGCCTTTTGACTGCGTCCAATGAAGTCATTCTCATCATCACTCTCATCATCATGATAATACTTCGCCCTCTTCATCGATTCTTCACAATATACAACAGTTCGCTGCCATCAGGATTACGTATGTCTTCGCTTAACAGACAGAAGCAAGTTTTCCTAATGAGGAGTTGAATTTAAGTTTGTTGTTTTCCAGAAAGAAACCAGCGCTGCATCCTAGATCGGTTTTGAAGCTATCCATGAAAACCCGACTACATTCCTGGGCCAGATTCCGGTTGAAGCCAGTAGCAGCACTGCATTGAGTGTCATTGAGTCAGACGGCATGTTCAAAAGATCAGATCATCCACAGATTAGTTGCGTTCATTGTCATCAGGACTTCGTATATCTTTTCTTGGAAGGTAGAAGAAGAAGAAGTGAAGTCTAACTTTGTCGTTCTCCAAAAAGACACAAGAGCTACATCCTAGATTAGTTCTAAAGCTAACTGTGCTACTCATTCCGACCAGAAAAGCGTTCGTACTTTCACTGAAACAGGAATTTTGTAGTTATTGGCACATAGAGCAGAATCAAAAGACAGTCGGCATGCAAGTTCATCAAAACGCCAGTTATTTTTTAACGGAGAATGGTTTTGAGAGTGCAGCCCATGATGTGAATGCCAACGGGAGGGAGATTCATCGTTAGTCTATGACAGAGCCATGTATGTACCAAAGATATAAGGATCTTGGGAGTTTGGTTAAGACAGCAATGGCGCTTGTTTCACAGACAACGCTTCTAAGGTCCTCGTCATACAACTCTCAAGATCACGTATTCCTGGCTGTCTACGGTTTAGAGCAAATGCTTGCAAGGCTGATCCGATAGAAAGGACAATCACATCAAATGCATATGCTTAGGCACAAGCGTTTAATCTGTTGAGCTGAGCATTGAGCATAAAGAAGTGAGTCGACCAGTATATGGTGCCTGCTGGTGCATACATCAGTGGAGATAAGACGTTACTATGCGGGTACCACCTGTTTACCATGAATTATCGAAAGCCCCTTAATGTGGATGAAATTGTCTACAGCGTATTACTTCTTTTCGAGTGCACCTTCAATTCTTATTATCAAATTTTGAAGGGCAGCTTCTTAAGATCTACTGTGTACGTAAGCAAGTTGAATCTCGGACCGAGGATGCATTCGATAAACAGATTTGTTTACACTAAACCAAATCATGATTTTTATGTCCTTCAACATGAAGGATGTCACTCTGTTTGATCTAAAACTCTTGGTGAGCGTGTTGTATTATTTTCGGTTAAAAAGCTTTCCATCCACCAGGGGTTTGGAGTGTATACCTAAGGCTAGTAGGGAAAGGCAGCTGTTCCATACTTTTCGTAGCAAAACTGAATATATCGGCGGTAGGCAATTGGAAGTCATAAAAGGAAGTAACAGCGTATATAATGTACTTTCCGTTACTACAGCCATTGACAGACTGGTTTGCGTTGCTCAATTTACCTGAAATTTCAGTGAATGAAACTGGTTGTGACGTTGGTTTGATCAGAGTATCTGATTATAGTATCTCTGGTTTTGACTTCATGAAGGTGCCAAGATCGTCTGTCTGTTTCTAGTCAACTAGCTTGCTGGCTTTTATTAGTGAATTCTTCGAAATCCGAATTATTGTAGTTCCTTACATTCTTTTTGCTTCGATCTTGAATGATTAAAGTCTCAGAAGGTGTGTCAAAAGTCTTCCCTAGACATTTTCGATTTTATTTATGTAGTCGTTCCAGATCTGGCTTTTCACCATGGTACAGGACATCTTAGTTAGCTGTAAGTTAGTAAACCGTAAGCCACACTTACGGTTTAGAGCGGTCACTTCTACCTTCCGTCTTGTTTTGAATTTGCCTGGAGCTTTGACGGTAGGTTTTTCTCAGATTTCTCCTCTTTAAAAGGGCCGAGGAGAAATCCGCATTCTATTCTATAATGTATCTATGCTCTAACACGAAAGCCTCCAACAGTACTTTCCATATTATACCTACTGGGTAGCGTTAGGTTGAACACTAAGTTCGATATGCAGGTCGTCCGCACGGCAGCCTTTTGTACTTAAATTTAGATATTGCTTCCGAATTTTTGGTCTGATGGACGAAAGTTGTGGGTTCCATCTATCCCTGCCGTTTAACAGTATGAAGATATTTTTTTCCCACATGTTGGATACTTACTGTGTTTTTTACCATTTACCATGGGTTTCTCCATTTCGTCTTTCGCTCGGCCTGTGGAGGGCATATGCTTGCCAGCACTGTCCATCAAATCAGGGGATTCTTGTAATAAATCTAACTGAACTTCATGACTAAGTGAGTGTTGTGAAGACATAGATTTTGAAGATGAAGTTGAGGAATAGTTGATCGGCATATTGTCTTGCACTCCAATATGATTGGAGTCACCTAGATGTAAGCTGAGTCCATATTTGCCATACAGAAGAGTTCGGAGATTCAGAATACCGGATTGCATCTGAGTGACAATCAAATGACTTGAACAACGTCATGTCCATTGGGATGCTAGTGTATGGAAATTAAGATTTCACCTCGCAACAGAGTCAATCTGTCTGAGTTTATTAGCAGACGTAGTGTTATGTGAGCACTGGTTTTCGAATACTCCACCAAAGTTGTGATCCCTTGCTTGTAATACGTTAAAAAAGGGATTACAAGTGTATACAACTTAAAACGTAATTGCCGAGCTTCATTTTCAGTTGCTTTATTGTGAAATATCTATGACAAATCTAAGAATAGTATTGTGTTAGTTTTGTTCTTGATTTTCTCTTTGAAATCTGCATTTTCCATTCTATGTAGATAGTCACATTATTCAACATTGCATGGTCGTCTAAAGACTTGCTCCCTCTCATTAATCCAGTTCGTGGCAACTTCAAAAAAAGTAAAGGGTTTGTGTGTAAATAAAATTACTTATTATGTAAACCTTTCTGAACTTACTCCATTTGGATCCAACGATTACTGGACATGATGCATGAGTTGTTCTCCAATCACCCTCACCTCTTGAATCTAAATTGTACCAAAGCAGACAGGAACCCTTCTTCGGATAGATTCCTATATCGATTGCAGTGAAAACGGTAGCACCACCTAGTTCCACATCATTCATCTTAAGAGGATATGTGTAAAATCTATCAAGAGATCATGGATTCGGGTAGATACTTACATAAAATAGAACTGTAGCAATCCGATCACTTTCTTCATGATCCTAAAAAGTTTGATCATATTTCTTTCAGATATTTCACGGAAAAAATACATATCAGCGATACTAACCTTTGGAAATTCAAAATAATCCGTATGGGGATAGTAGTGTTCTCCAGCACCATAATTCATCACATGCAGAAAATTGCTTTTTTCTAGGTCAAATCCAGACAAGTCCTTAACTTTTTGACTTATCCTATCAGAAAACCAATTTGACTTATATTCAAAGGTTGTGGATTTGCTGCTGCGATAAAATGTTGCGAGGATACTAGTTCCATTGCCAGCATGAACTTGAGATCGAGTGATATGCGTTTCAGCTGCTGCTTTAAGTGTTTCCGTTTCGTAGTTAGTCAGCACGTCATGGTAGAATACCAAATACGGATCGAGGCTAAGGATTTCCATTTTATAGGGCGCCAATTTCAGAAACGGATGAGTTGTGCTATTGTAGATGCAGTATAGGTTGGGCATACGTGGGCGCATTTCACTACGACAAGCTTCTCGGAATATTTCTACATATTGCGAATTCTAAAAATTATCGAATATTGGTACTGAAATCAATGAGAATTGAAAATACAGCTTACTATTGATTCTGGATTCAAAACTGCTTCAGATGAGTTAGATTTTTCTTGATCTGCTGTAGAGTCATGGGGTTCAAGTTCTAGTTCTAGCAGGTAGCTTAGGATACTTACTGCTTCTTTCGAGTTAGCTTATTTTCATAAAAGAAATTCAATGAAAAAAAAAAATTTAAGAGGTGCAATATCCTTTTAGATTATATCTACATAGGAACCATCAACAAAGTTGGGACATCGTGAGAGAGTTTACGAGATCAAAACTTTACAACAAATGCTTAAAACCAAGCACTAAATGGACCAGAAAATCTCTAAGATGGATTGGCATCGAAGAACTACAGTCGCAAGAAAATATCTGAACTGCCAACAAGTCATTGAAATTGTCGGCTGTAGAATCCTGGGCAAACACATCGATGCAAACTAGTCCGTGATTTGACAGGTAGTGGCAGAGAGAACATGTCATTAAAAAGTCTGCATAGCACCAGAAAAAGACGATACTTACTTCTTAAGGCTACGAGGTCCCAAAGGGGAACGAATAACCGCCTCTGCGAAAGAAGACGAAGCAACACAAGAAATGGACTCATTTCATTGGGACTTATAACCAATTTATGAATACGCTGCCACTGGATAAACATCAACACAACCGAAGCGTCATTAAAACAAATTGGTGTGTGATAATGCAGTCAATAAAGTATACATTGGCCTTGCTAATAGAGTCTGATCATGAATTCCTAATTTTGATCCTTCGATTACTTATGGAGCTATTCAACAAAATGAATGAACTGATCTTTGGAGGAAAGGAACGGGGCGTACACAGATCTTTTCTGTACTCATTCCTTGGGAACTCCCACTATGGCTAGATCCCAGGATTTGGAAGATCTGGTTGGTGCTTGTTTTTAAGATGGAAGAGACCAGTATTATTTTTCATATTTATAAAATATTGACTCACCACATAGCTGAAAAGTGCTTTTACAGCAAATGTCCTGCAATTACGTTAGTCAGGGCTAGTTACGCATCTACATAAAGGGGCTTTTTTATGTTGCTCACTAGGTCTCTGCTCCTATATTCATCTCTTTATCTGTTTTTGTCTTTTTGACTTAATACGTTCCTTTTGACTTTGGATGAAGCCTCTAAAAAATCACTGTTCCATTTCCTCGGTAGATCGCTTTTCATTCTCTTATTGCTTTCCCCGGAGAAGTCAACGTTGATTTTTCGAAACCCGCCACCTGTCACCTCGCCGTGCCGTAAAGAAAATGTATGATGAACCTTTTGCGCCAAAAAAAAGATTCACTGTAGACTGTGGCCTAATCCTAGAGCCATTATAAAAGAACTGGTTGCTTTAAAGCATCGAAAAACTTTTCAGATACGCTATTGGATACGGACAAGAATAGGATTCTATCTCGATCGCCCGCAGGCGTTTCCCATCCCCCATCGCGGACAAACGGCCTATCAGTAGTGTGCATAAAAGCACAAAGTCAGAACAATAAAACAAACCTCAATAGGAGCTTGCTCTAATTTTAAAGCACCCAATTTAGGAGTATCCTGCAGGGAAAAATCTAACATTTTCAGAAACAATTAAGTGTACAAGCGGCTAACATTAATATCATCTATTTGACAAGTCTATAAGGTCTGCTATGTTGAATAAGGTTTATCCAACGTTTATCTGTGCCCTAAACGTTTACCAAATAATTAGGATCAAGAACCAACCTATATTATCTGTTATTAAGCGAACGCACAGATATGGTCTTGGTAACCGAAACTAAGCTTAATTAGAACCACAAAATTGGTTAGAGTGGCTACAATGTATAAAGAAGGGACCGTCCTCACTCATCACAAGACGCTGAAGTTGGTATTTTATTACTCAAAGGCATGCGCCATAGAAAAATCCGGGTACTGCAAGCCTACATCGTTTGCATTTCTCTTCATAGTCAAGACGAGAGTATGTCGAGTCGCTTAATGCACCAGAAGCACCAGAAGCAATTCCCATTTAATTTATAACTGGGCTTAACAGATTTGTTTGTGGCCTTCAGCTTCAACCGGAAGAAAATTATTAGTTTCTGGCCGGAAACCTTAAAACTTGAAAATTTGGCATGGAGAAATAATTCTTCGAATACTAGGGACAACCAGCTACACTACGAGTATATGATTCAGTACAAACTAGAGCTGTACGCAACGAGTATTCCATCCCTCCTATCAGCTGGTTCGTTCCTGTACGTGGCGCTAACAAACAGAAAACTAGAATTGACGAACACGGATCGAAACCCATGAAACTGTTCGCGAGCGTTTAAGTGCTTTAGTGCTGATTATTAATTTGCGGCCACAACATGTATCATTTATGGTCAAACACAGTTGAAGCGTATTCTTAAGATGACCGTAAAGCACTGTATGCATAAAACGTAGAGTGCTTTCGAGAGACAATAACACTCGAGCTATGAAGTCCAGTAGTCCAAATATGTTATGACAGATAAATAAATTGTTTAAGTAGAAAGATCACGAATTCAGATAGACAGATAGACAGATAGAAATTATTAAATTTTGGCATAAGTCCCGAAAGTGCGACGAACTTTTCATGGTGGAGAATAAAGTGGATTTTCTCTGCGCTTCTTTCAAGGTGGTGTATACATTGAACAATCCTGTTCACCATAACCACGGAATTGATAATAGGGCCTACTTGAATCTTGACTTTTATCTACGCAACGAACTTCAAGATTGGTGATCCGAGAATGACGGTTCCACTGTCTTCAAGGAAGAAAAGACAGCTAACATCATCATTGCCGTGTGATAACATATATATAATGCTTGTTACATAGTCTGATAGATAGGTTAATCTGCAAACTAGTTTTCTGTGACTTGAATTGGACCGGCAACGCAGCAATAAAGTTCGTAGCGAAGTGCGTGCCTTACCTCAAGTGGTGGTCCCGGCTAAAATGGCAAGTGCATGCCCGACCAGTAGCATTATATTAGCCTACGTCGGCATAAGGCTTATAACCTTATACGAAGGAGATTAAAAATTGTGATGAACCAACTAATGGTTTCAGATAGAAATAAACTCAATGCTGACCACTTTTGCAAAAGTTTAAAGATCGGAATTTGCATGTGGACTGTTCGAACCCTTAATGGACCTCCAATATTCTGGGCGTCCGAACTTTCCGGGATATCCGCACTAAGTTGGATAACCATCTTGTTGCAATCAACGTACGAAACCAGAGATGGAAAAACTTTTTATGCAGACTGTCCAAGAATATTCTGTCATTCAGAATAGACCATTTAACTTAGAAAACTTCCGTCCGCATGATCGAAATGATGTTAAGTCAGCAATACCTAAGCTGAAAACCAACAAAGCAACTGAACCTAACTGCTTACCAATCGAATCGCGTGCAACAATTCATTTCTCAGATCTGGTCAGAAGAGTGTATGCCTGATGAATTAATTCTCAGTACCGTGTGTCCAATCCACAAAATGATAATAAATCCTCAACTGCTGAAACTATAGAGGCATAAGTCTCATCAACATCACACAAAAGATCTTATTGCATATTGCGTGAACGACTAAAATCAACAACGAATAAAGATAACAATCTAATGGGCCCTAACACTGCGGTTTCAGACCAAAAAAATTCGCAATCGGCCAAATCTTCAAACTTCGGAAGATCCTGGAAAAAAACTCAAGTAGTCCATATCGATACTCACAATCTTTTCATCAATTTTAGTTCCAAACATGCGTATGACAGCATTTAAAGAGACGAATTACATAGATCTATGTATGTCTAGTTTTGGCTTATCTGCAAAGCTTAGAATGGCGATTACGAACGCTCGCTGCTCAGCGAAAGCCGGTAACGACTTAGCAGAGATCTTTGATGTCAAAAAAGGTTACAGACAAAGTAACGCGCTGTCATGTGATTTCTTTAATAGCATGCTTAAAATAATTGTCGGGAACTCACAAGTGAAAACCGGAGACAAAGTTTTTCGGAAGCTTGTGCAATTACTAACGTACACCCATGCTATCGAATAAAGAGGGCTATCTTCGGCGGCTTTGCTAGTATTGAAACGAGAGGTGCCAAAATGGCTTTAGCGGTAAAATTAGAGCACAACCAAGTATATGTATACTGTCAACAACTGTCACGACATCGACGAAATAGACAAACCTTCGACAGATATTATTTAGAGGTAGTAAGGGACCTTGTGTTCCTCAGTTCTGCTATAAATTCTGCCAACAACACCTAAGCGGAAATAAGAAGTATATACTAAGTATCACTCTTGACAATCGCTATTTCTTTGGGCTAAGAAGACAATTGAGTAGTAAAGCCCTATCCCGGAAAACTGAGAAATTCCCCTGTATAAGACCTTGGCCCTTCCAGTTCTACTTTATGGGGCAGAGATATGAACTCTATCGAAAGTAGATTAAGATATCCTCAGTCAGTCATTCAAAAAATATTCGGTCTAATTTGCGTTGACGGGCTTTGGAAGAGAAGATTCAACGACAAGCTATGCGAGCAATACAGTGACGTCAACGTAGTCAAAAAATAACGAATAAGCCACTTAACATGGTTAGGACATTTAGAGGAGATGAACACCAATGGTGCGCCCTGAAGAGTTTTCAAATCAAACCCGGATGGAAAACGCCGTAGAGGGAAACTTCACCGAAGATGGCGCTCATACTTGAAGTGCGCAATTGGAGGCAGTGTGCTAAAAACTGGATTAACTTGAAAGGTTTGTTAGTTGAAGCCCATATTCATCCCGAAATAAGGAAGTATTCAACTGGATTGACGGCAAACAAGGTTATGTTGAGTGTTTGGTGGGTTTCGAAGGGAATTGTCTATTATGAGTTGATAGAACGTGGCGAAACGATCAATTCGGTTCTCTACTGTGCACAATTCGACCGTTTGAATGAAGTTTTCAAGAAAGAGCGGCCAGAATTGGCCAACAGAAAGGGAGCTATCTTCCATTATGGCAATGCTTGGCCACACACATCTTTGACGATGTGGAAAAAATTGATGGAGCTTGGTTGCGAAGTTTTGAAGCATCCACCATATGGCCCTGACCTTGCACCCTTTGATTACCAGTTGTTGCGGTCTTTGCAAAACTCTCTTGATCGTATGGCCAATACCCAGATGGCGAAAACTCTTCTATATGTGACTTACAACATGCTTATGTCAAAGAAGTTCTCTATCAGATATTGCAACGTCACTTGGCGTTGACGTGGTGGGTACTGGTACTGTAGGCACTTTAACACTGAAGCGCTTACTCCTCTTTCTTCGAATGATTAGAAGATTTCATGGAAACAAACTTCGTTTAATCAATGACATCAATACCTCTCTGCAGCGTTATTTCGATCATAATAAAAATCTATTTTAAAAAACAACCTTGTTGAGAACTCTATTGAGGAGGCTTAGGAAATTTGGGCATCATGGGATAGTACGGCCAACAAGTGTATTAGGAAGCGAGGTGCAACACCTAGGTATCTTAAGTGATAAGTAATTGAATTTTTTTAAACATATTTGGCCTTGCTGGAGACAATAAGGCTTAGTTCTGACAGAAAAGCTCTTTAACAGAAGTCAAATTTTCTCCAGTGTGAAGGTGGCTGTATGTCGTTAATCAGATGGAAACGATTAAAGTGTTTAAAAGGCAGCCTTTAAGTATCTATCTCAGATTAGATAGTAAAAAAGAGCAGTATCATAAAAACAACCTTCAAGATACAGTTCGTCTCAATAAGATTGATAATATCCTGATGAAGTTGATTGAAGACATGTTGTAACGGCAATGAACAACGAAGTTAGCCTGTTCTTATTTTCCCAATTAAAGGTACCATGGGGAAGCCATATTGGGCTTTGTGATGCCTGAGATTTTCCCTTATACGGATTCTAAAGGGTTAGTCCAAAATATGGGTGCTATCCCGGTAATATACCATTGCCATCCATCCATATACCAGAACATTGAGTTCTAGTTGCTTTTAGTAGCTGAAGCAGTTTATGTTTACTCCGGCTGTCGTAAAAATGGTTACGACAACAGTCCTGGACAGGACGACTGAAGTGACCATGAAGCACGAGGGGTGTTTTATGATTACACGTTTTGGATGATAAATGACACTATTGAGCCAAAATGAGTGCACCATCATTTAATATAAAATCTTTTAGCCCACCTGTCAAAATTTGGTGACAATTCGACACTTAGTTTTGTTTTGACGCCAATTTCCAGACAACGTGTTAATGTGCCTTGAGTGGCAAAACTTGCGAGGAAATCAAGTCCATTCTCGATGGTGTATATGGAACCCATTGACGTCTTCCCGTACAATCTTTTACCATCGGTTCGCAGAGTTTCGCCTTGGCGTCGGTTTTTGTTGAACCGCTCCCAGGTGGCCTAAAAACGGTTACCACAGAGGAAACCGTGGACGAAATTCATGATCTCGTATTTGCGGTCCACCAAGTAAAAACTCGTAAGTTGGCTGAGATCTGATTAGGCATTTCAACTGAACGCGTTAGCCATATCCTGCACGAGATTTTGGTCATGAGTAAGGTGTCCGCGCGATGAGTGCCGCGTTTGCTCACACCGGAGAACAAGGGCAATCAAGGCTAGTTCAAGACTAGTTCAAAGACGTGCTTGGCACTGTTTATTCAAAATCCAGAGGAGCTTCTGGGCCGTTGTGACCGTCGATTAGACACGGATACATTGGTATACACCAGAGACCAGAGAACATTCGAAACAATGGGTTTTATCTGGTAAACGGGGTTCAAAGAAGTCGTAATCCGTGACTTCGGCCGGCAACGTGATGGCCATCGTTTTTTGGGGCGCGCGAGGTGTGATCCATGTTGACTATTTGGAGAAGAGAAGAAAAACAATCACAGGAGCATACTACGTCAATTTATTGGGCCGTTTCAACGCCGATTTGAAAAGAAAAACGTGCTATTCCACCAAGATTACGCACCGGCTTACACCTCCGCAGCCAACACAGAAAAATTGGTCTAATTGCAGTACTAGTTGGCCCCCCATCCTCCGTGTTCTCCGGAATTAGCTCTCTGCGACTTCTTTTTGTTTTCAAACCTAAAAAGATCGCTCGCCGGAAAGGAGTACATGTTGAACGAAAAAGTCATCGCTGGCGCAGAGGACTTTTGTACAAAAGTCGTACTATACGGAGAGGTTAAAAAAGTTGCAGCACCGTTGGGAAAAGTGTATCGAGTTAAAAGGAAGATTAAATTGGAAAATAAATTGTCAAAACCTAAATAGTTGCATTGCCATTTCTAATCCGGGTATTCATCAAACCTCGGCCCTCGTACTATTGCAGTGCCGATATGAAGATCTATCATAACCCTCACCAATTAAAATAAATAGACATCAATCGAACTTAACTGTGAGGCAAGTATTTGCAATAAAGTTTGAACTTACCTTCCTTGGCTAACACAAGTGCATACATGTGTAAGATCTTTTCTTTCTCGAAATCAAAAACTTCATTTATCGGGTCACCGTCCTCGAACAAATTTAATGCAGCATAAAACCAGTTGCCTGCATCCCGAAACAACGATTTTCGATACAAAAAGTATCCCATTGCAAAGCAATCGATTGGTGAAAGGTTTGCTCTGTCGGAGAAGGCACAATCTACATATCTTCTTGTTTGACAAAATGAGTGTAGCATACCATACCTGTACTGAACTCCATACAACATTCCCTGTGCCATATCCATTGGAATCATTCCATATGTGTTCTGAATCCGGTACATAGAGCTTGCTACTTCATCCATATCCTCGAGTGTAGGCAGAGAATCACTTTTATTTTTGATTACATTCAGATATTCTGGGAAGGAAAAGTCTATAATAACATCCCTTATAGGCACTGGCCCAGATACACACCACTTCCAATAGGTTTCTCTATATACCGAACCAAATGCATCCAATCTTCGTGCATACGACGTATCAGAGAAAACAACTGCAATGGATTCATAAGATACTTATCCACATCAGAATGCGCTTTCATATTTTCTTCTCTCATTAGGTGTAGATTACTGGAAACAGAATAAGCAAGTTAAATCTGTCGACTGTAGAAATTTATGCTAAAACAACAACTCACCTTCGAACGATTTCCATTTTATTTGAAACAACATAGAGATATTGTTCCAAAGTATCGATAAGAACAGTTTCAGTATGTACCAGATTTTTTATCTTGGAAATAGGTGTTAAGGTTTCTCTTTGCATTAAAATTTGACCGAAAATATTGAGGAGGATGATTGTTGGTAGTAGAAAATGCATTTTCACTAAATGAACACCCGATGGCAAGAGCGTCAGCAAGTTAACTGTGGCAGACCTCCAACTCATATTTTTGACCGCAAATTGAAAACGAACAAATTACACAGTTTAATATCTATAGATACATAGATACTTATGTGTATATGTAAATAATTGATGTAATTGGCATGAAGCGCAACTGCAACTCAATTATTTGAATGTGATAATGACAATTATTTGGAACTGTGGGACCCAAAAGGGGTCTGGTTTTCTTTGCTCATTGATTTTCAGCCATGAACATCTTTATCATGGAAATCTTTGTGTTATACTCTGACTTAAAAACTTCGCTTTCCATTAGCCATTCACAGATTGGCAAATGGAATTGACACATATTTCTAGCTCTGTGGAAGGGCACTGAGCTTGGATTTTATTTTTGCTCTTTGTGATAACAAAAACATCTGCTCTTTTCTTTGGTTCGGTGGTATAATTTGCTTTAGTAAGAGTCTCTTGGAATACGCCAATAGAAGCCAACACAACCTAGAACAACCTAAAAAATACTTCGCAGAGAACTCTGAATACAAAATAACTTTGCTCGGTACTCCTATCTCATTTGATCACCAGACACAATCAATATAAAAGTGCTAAATGTGCTAAACAATAAAGAAGCATCCGACCAAAGAAGAAATAAGCAAACCGTGGCAAATCGGCAGCAGAAACTACTAATTACTAAGCAAGTCCAGAAGAATTTAAAAGGTCTGCTATTCGTTATCTTACCCACTCACTTCGATAGCTCTTACAGCTTACAAAATTTACAGCCTGACAACACTTTGTCAGGTGTACACCTGTCTCAAAATAAAATTGTGCCAGCACACCTGCCCAGAAAAAGGTCGTGTAACACTAATAGCCACGATAAAAAGAATACCAAACCCCATAACAGACAAATGATGCGAATGCATACGTGCTATTGTGCTAAAAACGTAAAAGACTATCAAAACACATTTCCAGATAGACTTTCAGAAAGCTGGTATGTTAAAAAAGATAAAATATTGCAAATGCTTTGATAGAAGATAAAACCACCTCCTCATGTGGGGACAAAGAAATCATCATCAGACTCTTAAACAGTTGGAGTCTACCTAGTGGAAAGTAGATGGACCAGTAAGTCCGTGATTATTTGGTTCCAAATGCAAGCTTACAAGGGCTGTTTGATGAATACTCGGATTAGGTTTTGACAATTTGTTTTTCAAAATAATCCCTTTTCAACTCGATACACTTTTCGCAGCGGTTCTGCAACTTTTTTAACCCCTCCGTATACATAGTACGACTTTTGCGCCCCAAAAAACGATGGCCATCACGTTGCCGGCCGAAGTCAGGGATTACGACTTCTTTGAACCCCGTTTACCAGATAAAACCCATTGTTTCGATTATTCCTCTGGTGTATATCAATGAATCCGTTTCTAGTCGACGGTCACGACTGCGCAGAAATTCCTCCGGATTTCAAATAAACAGGGCCAAACACGTCTTTGAAGTGGTTTCTATTGCGTTTGCTCTCCGGTGTGAGCAAACGCGGCACTCATCGTGCGGACAGCTTTCTCATGCCCAAAATCTTGTTCAGAATTTGGCAAATTCGTTTAGTTGAAATGAGTGATATTTCAGCCAATTCGCGAATTTTCACTCTGTGGTCCGCGAATACGAAATCATGGATTTTTCCCACGGTTTCCTCTGTGGTAACCGTTTTTGAGCCACCTGGGAGCGATTCAACAAAAACTGACGCCAAAGTGAAACTCTGCGAACCGATGGTAAAAGGTTGTACGGAAAGACGTCAATGGGTTCCATATACACCATCGAGAATGGACTTGATTTCCTCGCAGGTTTTGCCACACAAAACACATTAACACGTTGCCTTGAAATTGGCGTCAAAACAAAACTAAGTGTCGAATTGTCACCAAATTTTGACAGGTGAGCTAAAAGAGGTTATACTAAATGATGGTACACTCATTTTTGCTTAGTATTTCCACATATATTCCAATCATGTAAGATGGGCTTAAGCTTCAATCAAAAGCTTAAAAATGTAGACGAGACAAGCGCCACTTAAGACTTGACTTATGTAACCTTTGGCACTTAGTTGCTTTTTCTCTTTTTACTTTTTCCGTTTGATCATCGAAATTAAGTAGCGTTGGGCACAGGACTTGAACGGCAGATTGCAAAGGAACTTTATACCAATCCCGTGTGCTGTTGACATTGAAAACTTGTGGATTTTAAGTTAATGGCGATCTTTTGTGATTAAAATCTTATCTGGTTGTTCAGCAGTTGTTTCTACACAGATTCTTATGTTAAACATTGGAGAAATGGATCCACACTGTACTCAAAGTAAAGAAGTAGCCAATCCATTAGCTACGAGCTGACCGATAATAATGAACCCTACCATCTATATTGGCGTTACAGTTTTGGGTGGATCTGGATCTCAACCAAAAAGCTACTCCATCCAGCTCGATCTTTAACATAGTTAGTTCCCCCCAATTTTGCACGCTGAACTTGTTGAGGTCTCCTTCCACTTGCGTGAGCCACCTGAGTTGCCATATTTCTCTACTGTACTCTCCTTATTCGAATATTTTTTCGTACCGTAGCATTGATGTCCATCCACACTATTTGATCCAGACATTTCAGTCGTTGGGCCTTAACTCTTCTGGTTAAGTTGATGTAGCTGTACAGCTCGTCGTTGTATCTCCTTCTCCAGTCGCCGTCTATGCAGACGGGAAAAGAAGATCGCAAGAAGGATTTTTTTCTTAAAGCAGCTAAGAGCACTCTCGCCCATTTTTTATAAAGTCCATGAATCTACGTCATACATAGAACAGGACTAGACTACTGTCTTGTATATGCAGTAGTAGAGCCACGGTAAAAAAATGTCCTTAACTACGTCGAAGTTATAGCTGTCGAATGTGATATTCTGTACCAATTCGTTGATTTTAACCTATTTTGTCTGCCTCTGTTTTAATGCTCGTGAACGCACCGTTGACATAATCTTGAGTTCTGCCAATTATTTCCATATCATTGGCGTACGCTATAAATTGCACAGACTTTTAAAAGATAGAAGTAGATGCCTCTAACGTTCGCACAATTCTTCCAAGTATGATGTTATAGAAGTCACATAAAAGCGTGTGACCTTGTTGAAATCCTTTTTTGACGTCAAAGGTCTCAGTGAAGTCGTTCTCAAACGTCATTTCGCACAGGCGGACGTGGTTGGTAGAAATGCCAAAACTAGACACGGCTCTTTATGGCTCGTCTCTACAGTTACAGTCATATGTGCCCTTAGAATCGATGAAAAGACGGTGGGCTTCGATTCTGACTTCTTGAGCTTTTCCCAGGGTCTGCAGGAAGATTTGGTCAAGTTTGAACTAAACTGGTTTGAGACCCCACTGATAGGGGCCAATTAGGTTGTCGACCAAGGGTTTCAGACGTTTACACAATATGCTAGATAAGATCTTTTATGTTAAGGAGCCTTATGACAGTTGGCATAGTTGAGGGGTCTGTTTTTGTGGGTCAGGCGAACGATGCTTAAAAACTATTCATCAGATATACACTGTTCTGACCATATCTGGGAAATAAATTGGTGCTTGCTCTCCACAAAATCATTTCCAGCAGATTTCAGTTTAGAAATTGCTATCCTTACTTCACTCTGGTCAGGTGGAAGGAAGTTTTTGGCGAACATCACCTAAGGTGAATGGTCTATTCTACCTGACCGTTGCATGTTATGCTTCTTCGTCTTTATACAGGCTGCAGAAAAATTTTTTGTCAATTTTTCAGCACCAACTGTAAGTCTTTCCTTCTTAACCTCTACAGACATTTGTACGGTCTTCTTACCTTGACATGTTCCTTTATGTTAATCCTGGAGTACAGCCTACCAATATGTTCGATCGCGTGCATCTCATGGTCTTTTTTCTTCTTCTGGAGAAGGGTTTCCCCCCATTTCTTCGGCTCGTAGGTCTAACGAGCAGTTCTCGTCCTTCGTTTTAGCAGAAACCGCATTCATACCTTCGCTGCAATAATGTGCTGATCGCAAACAATACTGACTACCTGGAACGATCGAACATCGAAAATACTGGACATCTGTCGCAAAATGATAAAATTTAGCGTTTCGTGATCCTGAGACCGCCATATCCCCTTGTGAGTATTGAGATGAGGAAACTGTGTGCTTGCTTCAGTGATATTTCGCCCTAAGCCCAAGTCCGTTTCACACGTGGTGTCGTGTAGGCTGTGCTTACCAACTGTCCTACCCAAGTTGCCCTTCTTTCCTATTACAGCGTTTAATATTGATATTTCTCATATAACTTGTAAAGGAGTCGTTGTCTTCTGTAGGGGCTGATGATTTACTCTTGATTCGGATTGTTGTAAGACGCTTGCTCACGTGGCATAAGCACAAGACTTTTTGCTTAAGGTAACCCTACACAGTTGGAAGGACGAAAAAATATGTTTTTTATGAATCTTTTCAGAAAAGATATTTTATTTTACAAAAACATTTAGTGGCAACATTTAAGTTTATAATGGCACTAATGATTTGTAAAAATATCGAACTGGTGTGTTCCTGCAGACAATCTGCTGAAGGTCCTCAAAAAAAAAAAAAAAAAAAAAAAAATGATTAGCGGTGATCGCAATATTTCCGGTCTACTTCATCTTAAATCAAAAAATCCATGAGATTCTTTTAGAAAATAGATAAAACTAGGAATTGGTCGAAGAAATTATCGAAATTTTGATTTTTGACAAAATAACGGCTTCGTAAACGTAATTTCGATTTTTCGATAAAAATTGCCACGAAACATTGTATAAAAAAATAGAAATAATTATCCGAAATCTTATTCTTTTAACCAGTACCTAAAGATTATATCTGAAAAGATTGTGTTAAAATTTTAGACCGATCAGTTGAGCCGTTTTTTTTTAAAAAAACCTTAATCGTCGACTTCGAAAACTTAGTTTACACATATTCGAAAAGTACTTACCGGATTGATTTGAAATTTTCTGAGACTATAGTCGGATATATGTTTGTACATTACGACTTTTTGAAAATTCTAACTGCGTATAACCCCTTAAGTTTACTGCATTTGACAAATTCATATCCGGAAAGATGCTGTCACTTTTTCCTAAAGCAATTGTAATTGTACATTTATTAACCTCTTTACGTTTCATCATGCTTCCTGGATGGCAGTGATATCTGCGTAATAGTGGTCCAAGCATCTCACATTTACGCGGTCATTAACGGTGAAACCATTTCAATTCGTAGGTAAGACAAGTACAAACTACAAACTAGGTTGTTGCGCTGCTGACCCAATCCAAATTATGAGATAGTCAGCAGTTTCCCTCATTGGTAACCTCAACAGTTTTCAGTCAATTGGCAACCTAAAACCGAAGTGATATCGCTTGTGTTCATGCAATTACGACACCTCATACCTTCTTAACAAGAATTTGTCTCGCTATCAATGCTCATCGTTTTCCCTCAACCCCAAACTTCGAATATAATCTGTTACATTGTGATCCTTTCTTGAGCCTTGCGACCAGCGAACTCTTGTCATTATAACTTGTTAACATTCAAGTATTTCTCTTTTCTTTCTCCTTAATTTTCCTCCACTCGTCCTATGCCCAAACATTTGAAGGATGTACATAATCCCATGAGTATTGAGTGCGTGCTAGCTATAAACATTTTATTGCACGCTGTGTACTACTCCTATGACTTGTGATGAAGAAAAAGTTTAGTAGAAGAGCAAATATGTTAACACGGAGAATCACTTAAGGGAAACGCTTTTAGTACTTTCTATGATTGTATCAGATGGGCTATCTATTATATCTATTACAGAGAAGTAAAGACGAAATGGGCAATATCAGAGTTAAGTCCTTGGAAAGATGAATTTTCCAGGCTGCTCAAGTTGGTAAAAAGAGTCCACTACAAATCAAAGTATACTGATGTCAAACTATAGTACGGTAAGTGATCCCTGACAGACCGAGCCACCATATCAATGATTGCATTAAATGGTCATCAACTGGCAGTATTATTCCCACTTACAGTTAGTGATTCACAAAGATAAGGTGGCCACATTATGTAACTTATTTTAGTGGTCAGTTGTTAAAGAACACCGAACTGATTCAGCAAATGAACTTTCATTACAAGCAACCCAATTCCGGCTGCCATCTATAAAGGCAATTCAATTCCCAATGCGCCAATAAAATGCTCCTCACCACAAAATATCGGACAGCCCCCAAAAATCCATTTCATTCTACCCCACCGGGAATACTCATCAATTAAGTCTTTAAAATAAGATGAACGGAGCAGAAAAAAACACCTCCCAAGGGGACAACTATCCATAGTCGTCGTATCTGTCGGAGTTAAAATTGCATCACCATAAACTTTGACGAAAATTAAAACTGCATTCGGACGTCAGTTGACTTGGACTCGATCCAGATATCATTCTGACATTTCGTTTTAATTGTTCCCTGAAATTTTATTTCTAAATAAATTACATACCCCAATTTTGAGCCAAGTCAAATCGGGTCGCTTTAACACCGTCTCCACCGACAAACATCACAATCTTCTCGAAAAGTTTGCCAAGAAAAATGACTATCATTTGGGCAACGTTTCAAATTTGCACGCTATAACAAAAGTGTAATCGCGCACAGTCATTAAGGACTATGTCGCATTAAAGTGCTTTGACATATCCCTACGAGAACATTTAATTAAATGTGAATGACGAAAAATATTAAGCATGTGTCGGATTGGAGCTGCTCAACTCCTTCCCTCTGTCAACGTTAGTGAAAGAGGTAGATGTCTTTTCAACCCTCATAGTTTTCTATAGACCCCAGAGAATAGAGAGACGAAGGGAATAAGGCAATGTCATCATCGTTTCAAGTGTATTGTTTTGCAAAAGCGATTACATGACACATCCTAATGATGACATGACAGACAGACACACTCTCTTAGGCAAGAAAATTATCTCTATTCCAAAAGATGGTGACTAATTGCTATACCCCAGTTTCAATCCCTTGATTACCGCCTAGGAGACCTATTCCTAGGTCCCTAAAGAACAAAGCGAAAAGTGACGAAAAGTTGCCTTGTTCCACCCTCATAATCAGAATGAGGGTGTAAGTTGGAAAATTTTCAAAACTTTTCTTGCGTCCTGTTTACAATGGGGTTTCGGGGTTTCAGGAATTTGTTGTTGTTGTTGTTGTTGTTTTTTTTTTTTTTTTTTTTTTTTTTTTATTGTGGTTGTCTCCTCTTTCACATGTGCCCCTGCTAATTGCTGCTCAATTATTCATAACGACAACAAATTCGCCCTCAGTCGGGACGGGAATAAGGCTGCCATCAAAGGCGGTGAGGAACATTTAAATAACACAACTCGGGGGCTTGTTGTTTAATGCGTCGCATTAGTAGAGCAAAGATGATGGAACAATCCCTGGGGGTAAATTAATCGGGTGATGGTACATGTGTTAATGGTGGCAGTGAACTCCATTAGACTAAAATGTTGATCTCCCCTCCTTAAAGGAATATGAAGAGTCCTAACCAGACCTAGCCTAAGAACGATGTGAGAAGAACGATTTCTTAGGAAAATTTATAACCAAAGGCTGCTGATTGTGTATGCCTCAAATAAATGTGTTTGTATCAGTTGAAGAGAATCCATGTAGGCAGGACAGCCAAGAGATGATGATGTGTTGATGATTTATGGTAAAAGGAATTAATTCCGGTTCGCCACGTGCGTTACACTTTTGCATACAAACTTCTAGTTGGAATGGTTGTAGGATATTCAGATACTTTTGTTAACAAAATTTGTTTCCATGCCATGGGTTTTGGTGGTGGGTTGTCTTCTGTCATATTGGGTAGATACAAGCCATAACACTTGAAAAGAAAATTGTTCCTGAAAAGGGACCAGCAAACTTTGAGGTCATGTTTGTCATGTATCACACTTAAGTGGTATAATTATCATTGGGAAGATGAATGTGATAGAAAATGTCTGGAGCTTTTGATGAACCTTTGTGAATTAAGAGTTTATGACAGATGTTGTCAAGTTTGACGTGTAAGTGTACTCTATGATGTAAGGCCATTACAAGGAATTAAATGGTATTCACTTGAATACATCGTAGGAAGTACATTGAAGCGAAACCTGAGTCGTGGTAGTCGAAAGCTAACACTAAAGACTTGCCACCCAATTTCGCAAACATGTATAGGAAAACGAACGTTGAAATAACCAATTATTTTGGCGCTTGTAGCAAACTGGCCGTAAAAGCAAAATGCAACTACTAACTGACCACAACTTGCTAACGTGGCAAGAGATCGGGAAACTGCTAAGTATTTACAACTTGGATTAGTCCAGCAGCGGAACAACTAAGTTCGTAGGGAATTGCTTGCTTCGCCTCCTAGGGGTAGTGGCATAAGACGCGTCGCGACGTCGAAGGGATCATAACCCTACCTATACAGAGAGACTAAAATATATGACGAACTAGCTAATGGCTCCTGATTAAAATGGACTCACTGTGTACGATCTTAGCCAACGTTTAAAGGCCAATGACCTTCGAACTACCATGTAGAATATTCGGATCGTTAACAGGTCACGTGCATTCGAACAATTAGCAGAGGCCCTTAACTCCTATTATGCAGATATCACCGCCATCTATGGGAATGAAAAACTGTAATATATATTTCCTACGGTGATTGTTAAAGGGAAATGAAAAAGCGCTTTTTCCGATACGAATTTTCCATATACGGCAGACTTAGGCAGCAAGAGAATTTGACAATCCTCATCAAGGCTAAGTTCGCTAACATAAACCAAATATGCACCAATGCTCCTACGGAAGACAAGAGCTCCTCGACAAGACATATAAGCAAAGTCGTTAGTTAATGTTAAAATCACCAAGTATGACTAACGCCAGGATAGGAATAGAATACATTTTTCTTGAGGAGTAGGTACACATAGCCTATACAACACCACTTCTAGCAAAGGATCTAGACTTATTGACCGTGCGACGGTACAAAATATCACTATAAAAAACAACCGGGTTTCCTGATCTCGATATCGCTAAATCAAATTGATAATTTTTCAATAGATGTAAGGCGTGTCTCTAGTATTCCGGACATCCAAAAGTTCCGTGCAGTCAATATAAACTCGGATTTCAACCTAATTGCAGCGGAGGTGCGAATGCGGATTTCCCAAGCGCTACAAAAAATAAGAGCAACTGATGTGCTGCGTTTCAGTGAACCTTCACGAAAAAATTCCTGACTTAACAAAGAATAGTCGCAGGCCAATGCAGTTTCGCTGCAACTAGAGACGGAGCTGCTCGTGCGCTCTACGTGAACAACATCGGCTTCTCTAGAAGAAGTTACGTCCACCTAATCAGAACGAAGTAAGGCTAGCAATATTTAAGTTAAAATCCAGCAAATCAGTTGGACATGACGGCTTACTGAATGAGGTATTCAAAGCTGCTGGAAATGGCTTTGTGTAAATTAGCTTTTGGGGAAAATACGAGGCTTGTAACCGACAAGAGTCTGATGTGACATGAAAACACCTTATACCCGCTTTTATCAGACCTAAACAACGGCTTGTTTCGGCTGTATGGGTACTTTCCTGCTCTAGACGCACTGATAAATGCTCTTGCAACTAGTTACTAGCTTTACTGTAGATGGCATGATTCTTCATGATACCCGCAGCCCAAGTGAAGGATTTCCGACATTTCTGGGAGACTTGCGTACTATGACTCAGCAGGAAAGACTGTAGACTGCTTACTGGCGTCATAGTGGGACACTATCTGATAAACATCTCTGCGGCTGATTCGGTAGGATAGGCTCTTTATTACTAACTTCATCATAGTTAACGACATTGAAACATCCAAAATTCCAGGAGAAAATGGACGTACTCAGGTGACCAAATCGTCAACGAGATAAGTAATACCGCTATCAACTCCAGAGTGACCCACGATATTCACGAAGTCTTAATAGAAGTCTGTTAGGAGAAGGCGGAAAACACTATAGTCGCAGTCTATGTTTTGTGCCTGAAACGAACAGCTTAATTGGAGAGCGACAGTCAATACACTTGTACCTGTCAACCAAATATAACTTTCCTAAATGCTGGAGAGGACCGCTCGTCTCTCGTAGCACAAACCGCATTACAACGCTGTCATTAAGTTCTAGAGTTCACCCACTGCATGATGCAGAAGTATGCCTCATGTGAAACACATCAAACACTGCAGTTGGTACAGTGAAACTTGAGTAGTCGAAGTTAAAGCAAAACCACTTGGATATTTTTCGAAATCCTTGACTCTCGCGCAATAACAGCATAGAACAGCATAGAGTACATACATCGTGTACTTCCTTCGCTTCGTAGAGTTTCGATTTTTTGCTACCTTTACCGACTTTCTGCCGCTGACATTTACCTTCCTCAACGTACTGTCGCCTACAAAAACATCTAGTCGCCAACAACATTCAGTCTTCGTAGGCCAATTTTCAATGGACTTTCATCATATCAAGGAGGAGTAACAGCAAATGCAAGTGCCTCGGTCTTGTACTGCATTGCCATGGCCAACGAGAAAAGCAACGACCTGAAGCTAGAGAAATTAAGACCGGTGGGGCTGAAATTTAAGTTTATTAATTCTATTTTCCCAGAATGGCACTCAGGTACCATTTATGAGATATTTTCTGGTCGTGCTGGACCGTACATACCATCGACATTTAGTTGCCCCAGTTGCATTTCACTTTTTTTTTTGACCATCGATGAACCAAGAGATTAGCAAGTTAGTGCACGTTTGTACCGGTTGCCGCATAAGAAGCGTTTCCGGCCGCTAAAGGTTTGAGCATGTCCATTTGGAGATGATATGTTCAGGGTAAAATTATGTGGCCACATAATCCGGCTAGACACCACATTTAGCGAACCTATTCCTGTAGTTGATATCACATTTCCAAGTGGCCAACACCTTCTTCCGGCACTGGGTTTCACGCTTCGGTTATCCACATAGCGTCAACCAGGAAGAGAGACTACCATTTGAGACCGCTTTTTTTGAAAAGTCAACTCGACTTCTGGGCAGTGGCATCGTTCGCAATGCTGCCAATAAACAGCAGACAAATGTCATGGTAGAGCGATGACATGTGACAGTAAAGTCGGGCTTTATCATTCACCTGCCCGAGAACTGGCTTCTAGAGCTGCTAGTTTCGAGGACAGTTTGATTAATACCCGAATTAGAAATAAAAACGCAACTTTTCTAGGTTTTGACCATTTATCTTTCAATATAATTCCCTTTCAACTCGATACACTACACCGCGGCGATTTAAAAGTGGATTGAATTGTCATCCAGGAAGGCATTTTCCTCCCACAAGGATCTGGAGGGAATGCTTACATGTTTGGGTATAGTGTAGTCGATGTTTTCTGGTAGGCTTCCTAGTGCGTTAAGAATATTTGTGTGGCCAAAATGTTTATTTGTGAAGTCGTTTTAAGGCAGCGGAGGGAATAGTGCGTAGGGCTCCACTTACTTACTTAGCTTCATGCAGTTCACTGCTTTGTCTAAGGTGAGTATCGGTCTTCTGACCGAGATATATAGTCAATGGGTGATGAGAGGTTGGAGGCCCCATTTGTTCTCGATGGCTTTTTTTACAAGAGAACAAAGATACTGAGGCTTTCTTTACTATTTCATGAATGTTAGGTTTCCAGCTTACTTTCCTGTCGAAAATTAGACCCATATATTTCGCTGTATCGGAGACCAAGCTGGTACCGTTGATTAAGGGAGGATCTATAGTCGGAATTTTGTATTTTTCTAGAGAAGAGGACAAGATCTGATTTATGGGGGCTTATTCCCAGTCCACAGCGATCCCTCTGGTGACATTTATTTTGGCAGAGGACCCACCCAGCTTGGAGTTGATAATCCTGCTCTTTAGCATAAGATTGATCAAGTCCCCAAGTGAATCATCTACCTTCAGAACTGACAGCGCCGTCGTGATTGCTGATGTTTTGACGTTGTTTAAGGCGCCTTCTATATCCAGGAAACCTACCATTGTATGGATATCAATCATTCGTTCTAGAGTTTTTAGAAGGAAAGATGATAGACTAATAGGTCTTAGGTCCTTTGGGACAGCATGAGAACATTTACCGCTTTTGGGAATGAAAACTACATTTACTTCTATTCATGACAGGTATGTGGGATAGTTCTACGTGAAATGGGAGCTACCTGGAAAATTAGTATGCAGTAGCAGGTTGAGGGATTCGTGACTTGAATTCATCCATGAACCGTCAATTTTTTTTCAAGCAGCTGGGCATCAAAGGACTTGTTAAGAGTATTTTTCTTAGTCCTGATGCCTCAAAGGCATGATTTCATTACAAAGGGTCTTTCAGAATTCACGCTTTGCCGTCCTTAATTCTTTTTTATATGTTTTGAATGATTCTTTGTATGAGTCCCAATCCGACGCTTTCCTTGAGGTTGTTGCTTTGTTAAAAAGTTTCCTACAAACGTGTCTAAGCAGCCCCAGTGTGGATGTCCACCAGTATGGCTTTTTCTTGCCTCTAGGCTTAATTAGAAGACAGGAGACGGCCGGTACTCGGTTGAGAGCCCGTGTTAGAGCATCGAATTTCGAGTCAAGTTCATTGGTGTTGTCCGGGGGGCTTGAAATGTCGGGAGACATACTTTTTAAAAGTGTTTCCCTGTATTTGAGCCAGTCAGTTTTCCGATAGTTACGAAATGCTGTTTGGCGGGAGGAGCAATTATTAAATTGAATTGAATGTATCTATGATCTGAAAAGGAGTGTTCAGACGATACCATCCAGTTCGTTATTAAATGATCAATGCCCTCAGAGACAAACGTGATGTCAAGAACTTTTTGTCGGTTTCTTGTAATAAATGTGTGTCATTACCGATATTACATATGGTACAGTAAGGTTACTACTAATAATGTATTCAAAAAGTATTGTGTCTTCCTACTTCCATTACCACCCTTTTCAGGTTTTCACCAGGGAGGGGGCCCATTTGGTCGCGACCCAGATACGCTGATGCTACCCAGAAGCTGTCTTTGGACGTTTTTAGCCTGGCAACAGTTAAGTGGGGGTCGCTGAGATAAGGAAGTAGAAATGAATTTAGGTTACGTTTCACTAATATACAAGTTCTAATCTTACCTTTGTCTTTGGTATATAGCGGAACATATAGATGTGTCCTTAGTCCACGGGCCACGCCTTCAGAAGTCCAGGGTTCTTGGATTATTATTATGTCTTTGGATAGACGCAGAATGAGTGCGGCCAAGGTCTTTTTTTGAGTGGTGAAGGTTAATCTGAAGAAATCGTAACGTCATTGCTGCAATTCTCCAAAGAAACCGACGTAAAACTAGAGATAGATGCCGACGTCTTGTTTGTCGCCCAGGACTGGTTGGAGTCATCGCCATACAACTTAGGGAATGATATCGTCGCTCCAATGTTCGAGGCTAGCCTTGTACTATCTGCTAAAGGAAAAGCCGGTTGCTTATCAGCATCCACCTCGTCCTTCTTGTGAACCCTTAGATAGATAGATTCGAAGCTAAACCGTATTATGTTTTTGGTTTGCTCTAAATTGTTAAGGGATTCCTTATTGATCACAATTAACGATCACAATTTCGCAAACTTTCAGCCATGAGTCGGAAGGTTCGGGTTACTAAGCCTAATGATCTCCAGAATGTCTTCTGGAGAGCTGTGGTTCAGCTGGGATCCAGGCTCGGGTTCTAGGTCTGCCAGGGATATCCTCCTGTAATACTGTAATACAGTGGAGGGCTACGCGAAAGTAAAAGAGCTCCTTAAGGAAACGACGGCAGAGCACTACTCATTCACACCGAAGTGTGAAAAGCGGCAAACGATGCTGCTGAAGGGGTTGGAAAAGTCTTCTGATCCTGAGGAGATCCTGGCTCTGCTAAAAGAGAAGGAGTGCGAAGGGCTCAAGTTTGTGGGGGTAAAGTCATTTACCACAGCGAAAGCAAGGCGGGAGAAACGGAGTCTGCCGTTTTTTCTGGTGCAGCTCAGTCCCGAAAGCCTCCTGGATAGTCTAAGGAGTATCAATGTCCAAGACTACCAGGTAGTTTGCTGGGAAAAGTTAAAGAGGAGCGAATATGTTATACAATGCCAAATGCAGCCTCGATGTATGAAGTGCACACAAAGAATTATATTGTTATAAGAAGAAACCGGCCCAGATCCAAACGTGGAGGTGGTGTCGCGATCTTCATTAAACAAGATATAAAATTTCACAGAGTGTACAAGAGAGTGTTGCGCAGGTTCTGGGTGTTGGAGGCAGTTGTCATGTACATCCCGCTCCGCAGTGGGAAGCGGCTGTACTTGACCTCTGTCTATGCACCTGAGGCTTAACAATCCACTTTATTTATTACAGAGCTTGACACACTTTTTAAACTTCTGAGGCTGGAATCGGTGGAGAATTATTTTATGATCGGTGAAGATTTCAACGCTAAACACAGAGATTGGAGAAATAATTTGCCAAATACCAGAGGAAACCTACTATTTGATTGGTGGGATCAGCACGATGTCATGTACAGACTCGGTCTTAAAGCGACGGATAGCCCGTCGTTTCCCAGAGGCGGGTCTTATTTGGATCTACTGCTATACGACGAACGTATACGACTGTCAGGTACGAATTTACAAACGCTTAACTGTCTACGCACATTCGTGTATGAACGCGACCATTGCGGTTTTAGCACCGAAATTACAGTTCCCAACGAAATTGCGGAATTGGAGGAGTTTGTCCAAAGATATTCTTACAACAACAGTAAAACTCGATGGACACGCTTCTGCGCAAGAGCTCTCACCTCGAACACGCTCCATCCACCGTCAAATAGGAATTTGTCAAACGAGGAGATCGACGAAGAATGGACGAGACAATTAAACAAACTATGGACACTACAATAGTTAATTGTAATAAAAGAGAATTACAGAATTTCTGTAAGTTTGCATTGGAACAACAAGGTTCGGGCTGTAAACACCAGGAACCCGAATATGTTTCCGCAAATAAATAAACTATTTCGGAGAAAAAATCAAAATGACCTTCAGTGTCCTAAAATAGCCCGGACAACAGACAACGAACGGTTAGTGACAATAGCAGGTATTAATCCACATGAGGCCGCTGATGATGGCGACTGCTTTGTAATCGAGGATTCACAGGAGAAGGTTGAGGCCATAGGGGCGCCTTTCCAGGAAATATACAAGGCCACTGATACTATTGGCCCTAATTATGACCTGGATAATCGCGTCTTGGTGCACGACTTCTACATTCGAAATGAAGTAGAGAACTGGCGATCCGAAGGCTCTGGTTTCACCCGGTTCAGCAATGAAAATATGGCAAATAATGTTATTACCAGAGAGGGTGACCTCTCATCGTTCTTCGACATTTTTCTCCTTCCTGTTTAATGATGCAATGAATAATGCACATTAATCAGCGCATTGGAAATCGGCGGTAGTTCAAAATATCCCCAAAAAGGGAAAGGATATATCCAATCCGGAGAATCTCCGGATGATAAGTCTCCTTCCGAATATCAGTAAGGTGTTTGAAAAGGTAATCAATAGAGCTCTGACTAGGTGGGTTAAGGACTAACCTATAGTTTCGGATAATCAATTCGGTTTTAAGGCAGGACATGAAATCTCATATGCCGCGTCTAAACTGGTGTCCGATATCCAATGGAATAAAGGCAAAAACCAATGTACTGGAGCCTGCCTTGTTGACTTAGAGAAGGCCTTCGACACCGTATGGTTAGAGGGTTTTTTTTATAAGTTGACTCGGCTGGGGATCATTAAACCACTTTTGTACATTTTGTACAATATGCTAACCAACAGACAGTTCATCGTGAAAAATGGTGATGTGACTTCTGTTGGAATATTTCAAATTAAAAATGGTCTTCAGCAGGACTCGGTCACTTCGCCGATCATGTTCAACATTTCTACAAGCGACTTGATAGGTTCACTTTCCCATACTATTGCGTACGCAGACAATTTGAAAGCGTACAGAACAGGTCCAAGAATCAAGGTCATTAACACTCTCGTGCAGCATGACTTCGATAAGATAAAACGATTTTGCGATGACTGGAAGTTGAAAATAAACTTTCAAAAGTCGGAAACTATTATCTTTATGACGCCGTTGTCTAGAGCCTCTAGGGATACCAGAAAAAATTGACGAAAGTTCTCGATCATTGGACAACACGGACAGCCTCTTGCCTGTCGAAAGGTAGTCAAATACCTTGGGATCTGGCTAGATCAGTTTGTGTATTTTGACAAAAATGTAGATGCTGCTCTGGCCAGAGCTAAAGCCGCTTTTGCCCTTACAAAGAAACTGTTTTATAGCAGCCAACTCGATGCGAGGGTAAATGTAATCTGCTACATGGCTATTATCAGGCCCATGTTGGTATTTGGATGTCCCGTGTGGTTCAATGTACGAGCAAGCTTAATGGAAAAGATTCAGTTGTTTGAGAGGGCTTGCCTTCGCTTGTAAAGAACACCAGAATCGGAGTACAAAAAATTTTATCTTAATGAGGCCTTTACAATATAGCGAATCTAATACGAGTGGACAACTTCGTAATTAAACTAACTCGAAGGCACATTGCAAGAGTAATGACCTCGACATATAACCTGATATCTGGGGCTTACTACCCCAATTACCTTTACCACGAGAGTGTGCGCTATGACGCTATGACGTTTCGCCAGAAACATTCCTCTACCTAGATCAGATAGGGTTGATCCAGGATAGAGCAGCGGTCCCGTTAATCTTCCATGTCGCTCGGATAGCTGGGGACAGGCGACTCAAATACAATAGATACGTCGCACACAGCAGTGTGGATCGCCTCAGGTTCAGTAGGGCGGTGGTAATCCGCGTTAAGAGGGATGTCGTTCGGCAGTACCACCATCTCTGGTGGTTTAATGATGGAGAAGATGGTTCGTCGTTGTTTCCGTCAATTAGGGACCAGCCTCACTAATGGGGCAGAGCTGACCAGTCTATTTGCACTGTAAATAGCGATGGCCAGCTAACATAGGCTTAGATTAGACTTTAAGAAATATATACATACATTGGTATATACAAATATATATACTAATATATGTATATTATTGTGTATAACATATAGGTGTGTGTATGTGCGTATTGTGTATATAGGTAAGGTAGTTTATTTTAAGTTAGATTTTAAGTTTTTTTAAAAATTTAAAAATAATGTCCATATGCCAAGTTTTTTGTAAACAATGTTTTTCTTAGCTTTATGTATAGAAAATAAATATTATAAAATAAAATAAAATGTAAATAAAGTCGAAAGACATAGATATAAGAATTTAAAGTAGCTTAGAATGCCTGTGTGGGGCCAGTAAGTTAGTATAAGATTATTAAGTAACTTTAAGCTAGCATTTAAGCGTTTTTTGTTAATATGTAAGAGTAAATGATTAAGAAAATAAAATGCATACAAAACATACAAACTGCTAAACGCACTATGTTAAATCAAATGACATACCTACGAGCAATACGACTGAGCAATGAAAATCAGGAATTATTATTTGAAAAATGATAAAGTGACCTTCGTTTGACCTTGAAAATGGGTCTCAAAGTCAAACTCGTGGTCACTATCTTATGTCTCCTTCAGAACCTTGTGACTTTTGTCTACAACATTTTCGCGATATTTCGTACTTTTCGAGTAATTTGGATGTCTCAAGTTAAAAAACTCACCCGGTAGATAGGAGAAGCATATAGATAGGAACAGGTAGTTTTGGAGGAAATATAGTGGCATACGGCGTTGGAAACGAGAAGAGGACCAAAAACCAGGATGTGGACATGACTGGAAAAAAAAATAAAAAAGACAGAAAGGATGTGTAAGGGTGGGAAGCATGGCATGCTTGCGAGGCTCGTTTATACTCGCCGGATGGGGCTGGTTCTTATTCTCACTCCTTGACAGTAGATCCTATCATGCATAAATAAATTATTCCGATGTTCAAAATGCTAACCACAATAGTGGACGGAACTTACTTTGCTGAGGGGCGCTGCAACTGTCCGCCAATACGAGATCATTTTTCCACTTCTTGCTCTGTGGTAACCGTTTTTGTTTCATAAAAACCGACGTACGGCCACGGCGAAACGGTTGTACAGGAAAGTGATTGGATCCCATACACAACATTAGGAATGGGCTTGATTTTCCTGCAAGTTTTGCCACTCAAAAACAAGAATCGGATCATGGAACGATACTGCTCTTTTTCCATTGTCGCAAAAATCACTAACACGATATTTTGAAATGGATGTCAAAACAAAGCTAGGCGTCGGTTTGTCACCAAATTTTGGCAAGCGTGCTAAAAGAGTTCTACTCAATGATGGTACACTCATTTTAAGCCAGTAGTGCCAACTATCTTCCAATGCGGGTACTCTTCCACGGTCCAACAGCCCTCGTACGTTACTCTAACTCTGTGTACAAATTGAATCACAGGGTGGCACTGCTACTTTCAAAAGAATTCTTGTCTGGTTACACGAACCCATTGGATTCCTTCAAGAGATGAGGGAGATGAGGGAGATGAAATCAACCTTTGTTCCAAAGGGCTGAGATCCTCGCCTGCACCAACAACTGTCAGCGGCTCTTGCAAACAGCATTCATCAGACCGTATCGAGTATTGGATCATCGACCTCATGCGTAAAAACTGGCTATGAAGTAATAGGATGCATACGTGTCCATCCAACGATTAAAACTGGCTTACTAGCTTTTAGATTTTAAAACACATTTTCCAGAGTTGCCAGTTCAATTTTTAAGCAACGCCCCTTTTGGCTCTTGGAGAGATTACCCTGTTGTGATCCTTAAAAAAATTGAAGGACTTTCTTTTTCCTCAAGTAAGAATAAAACTGATTTGTAGGGTTCTCAAATTAACTTGACTATAATGTATATTTTCCACCATCTACAACTTGGTCACTTCTGGTGTATCTTTGTGTATTGACTGCCCGTAGATTCGTATCTATCACACCACTTTTATTAGCCACTTTTAATAAAAACTTCACTTTCGTCCAAACTACACAAAACAATGGCCAGAGAGGAAGCATAAGCGAACAAGCAAATAAACCAGAATTTCCATATACACAGGAACTTCATAAACCTCCATCATGCAACCTTTGTGCACAGTTTCCGGTAGCGGGTTTAAAAAAAAAAAAAAAAAAAAAAAAAAAATACATTTTTGAATTAACAACATCTTTAGAACATCACTCAACTCGAATAGACCGTATCCCCATACATAATACATATGTAGCTGTGTGTTGCCGTATAGTTGCCCTCTATTTAGAAGCATACAAATGAGCCTAACACAGCCCAGTTAACGTGGAATAACATGAGCAGCTATGTTACAACAACAACTACAACAAAGAACACTACTCAAGAGTGTAAGTAGCATAATTTACTTTTATGTTTTCATTTCGTATGAAGAAGCGCACAACTTCCGGACGCTCCGCTTCTTAGTGGTCGTCATCGTCACTGGGGGTAGTGTAACCATTTACGAGTATCCTTCAACATATGTATATGGTATACTTGGTTGGCACTATGCTTGCTATGTTATTCTAGTCTTGTGTTAGTGTGCGGCCCTCATAACTGTCTATAGAATAATACAAAATGAGGCATTCGAATGCCGTTAAATGCCTGACCTGAATGGCATAACCAGTGCCAGCCATTACAGCGATGATAAACGGTGAATGTGCTATGCCTTGCCTATGTCCTGAAAGAGTTTCCATTCTGACTATACATTGTATGGAATACACACTGTTTGGACTCTGATATGACCGGGACGGGATGGTTGAGTAGGTGTAAGGGTTGAGTGTAAGGGTAGGGAGCAGAAACCTAGATCAACTTACGATGCGGACGGATAGGTTTGAGTATCTAGTGATTATGAGGGGACCGGACTGATTCGATTCGACATAACGAGAGGACTGGCAGAGGAAGGGTAGTCCCTGTGCATGTCATAGCAAAAATGGTGATGGTTAGTGTTGGCAAAGTTTGATGGCGATACTTTAACTGGCGGTGGATAACATTTGCACGTGTTGGGTATAACATCGCATAAAATTCTATTTTAGTGCTTTTTGTATGTTTGCGGTGTTATCCTTTATTGGTTTTGTGTAGTTCTTCTTTTATGTTATTTTATTTTTCTTATCTTGGTGCGGTTTACTTGTCAGATATACCTTTCTTTTGTACGTTACTGTTATACAGTTGTATTCGGATGACTTTACCATTAAGATTAGATTGATTTGATCTAATTTTAACAGATACAATATTGCCATTAAGTCTTTCTAACGATTTCAATTAAATGTCGGAAATTTAAATCAAATGTTTGAATATTCGGCATTCAGAGGATTGCTTATTCTTTACAGTTAGTATCGACCGACATCATTTTTGTAGACTGCAACTATAGTCCTGTACTTACTTTACTTACTTAAGGGACACTGCAGTCTTTAATTTTTTGCGATCCCGGACACTCACTGCTTCTAGTTATTCAGACTAAGCGCACTGGTATCAGCATTGGCTTGGTCTTTAAAACGGAGGTTCGACTTTCTTTGTCGTTTCAAACCTGGGGGCTGGGAATCGAAGTTCCCTATAACTAAAGCATTATTATCCATTCGGTCGATGTGGCCGAGCCAATGTAGTCGACGTATTTTGGCTTGTTGTACTACATCCACATCTTGATACAGATTATAAAGTTTTTGGTTGTATCTTCTTCTCCATTTCCCCTTCTCATACACAGGATCAAAAATCCGTCGAAGAATTTTTCTTTCGAAGGAGCCCAGTATCAGTTCTCTCTCCTTGCTTATCATTCAGCACTCGGCGCCATACAGCAGAACTGGCAGGATAAAGGTTTTGTAGGGCATACATTCATACGTTCACGTTTAACGTTTTGTCCTAGCTAGTGTGGATAGAAACTGGTTTGTTTGTTGATAGCATGTACTTAGTCGTGCCCACGCTTACTTCAAGGCCAATTAATTTCGACTGTTCTTCAATTATCTATCACCGCGTGCTGGGAACGACCAATGATGTCAATATTGTCCACATATCCCAATAGATGAAAGAACTTGTTAAAGATAGTGCCTTCCGTGTTGGCACCTGCCCTGCGCACAAACTGCTTCGGAACGAGATTTGAGAAGTCACGTGACACATCTGTATCAGTTTTGCCATCGATTATCGCCGTATAGAGCTCCTTACGATGAATTCTAGCAAATGCGGCTTTGATGTCGATGAATAGATCGTAAGTCTCGACCTGAAATTTGGTCTAAGCTCGATCTAAAGGGTCGAAATCAACATTGGTACGTGCCGATTAGTGTGTTGCAGAACGATTTGAGACGTCCACACAGTATGCCTCGATAGTTCTTGCAAGACACAGGTTCACCTTTTGGAGATATTGAGCACGCTTTCTTCCGCCCGTACTTGGTCAGTGATTTGGTTCATGCGCCTTACCAAAGCATCGCCACCGTTTTTGAAAAGCTCCGCTGGTAAGCCAACACAGCCTGCGGCCTTGTTTTTCTTAAGCTTCTTTATAGCGAAGTCGACTTTTTTATACTGAGTGGTGAAACTGGTTCTTCATTGACTGGATGTGGATCTCTCTACATGATGCCCATTTAGCAGCTGCTAAAAATGCTGCTTAAACTAGGTGACTAAGTTTCCTTCGCGGTTTCGAAGAGCCTGTATTCCGGTCTTGAAGATAGCCGCCAGATGCTTGGCCTTTTAGCAAAATCTCCGGTTGTTATTTCGATCGCTGAACTGTTCAATCTCCTTAAGCTGGAAAACTGGAAAACTTCTTTCTTAGCAAGATCTTCGTCTCCCCTTTTCGCTCACTGCCCTTGTTTTGCGCTTCAGAGTTTTCTTTTGTGCATCTCTTGTCACGGTATACCCATTCATCAACACCACGACGGTGTTTTGCTCCTAACGCTACACCAAGGAGTTAAGGTGATAGATTTCGCTGACAATATCGCCGTTGTGACTGTGGCCAAGCATATCCACGAGATAGAGTCCGCCACGGATGAAACAGTTGCCAGGAATAAAAATTGGCTTAACTCAGTTGGCCTTGAATTAGCTGACCACAAAACTGAAGCTGTCCTAATAATCAGCAGCAATCCGGTCTAAAGAGGCATTAAAATACTTGGGAGTCATGCTCGACAACAGGCTGAAATTGTATTTACATATCGAGTATTCTAGTATTGTAAAGAAGCGTCACAGATGCAGGCAGCGCTTTCTCCGATGCTGCCATATATCGGCGGACATGGATACGCAAGGAGAATTCTGCTATCCAGAGTGGTAAGTTCCATCCTTTTATACACAGTTTGGACCTCTGCACTCTCAACAAACAAAATAAGGAGGAAACTTTCCGTGGGACGAAGCAGCCTGTGTTATAGCTGTGATAGTCCCTGTTGACATACCTGCTAATCAAATAGAAAAGCTTTACATTATGCTTATCGCGAACAGACAAGAAACCAGACTTACCAGTGGGGTAAATGAGAAAGAAAGGACAACATCGGCAGCAGTCTGGCAAACCAGGTGGGACTATGGTTTCTCTTTTTTTCGCGCAATAAAATATTCGAATTTTTTTTTTTTTTTTGTGAACCTCTACAGGACAACACCACCAAAGGTATAGTAGATGGACCCACCATCTGATTCCCAACATCGAAACTTAGAAAAAAAGAACTCACGGGGACTGTAATTATGAAGTCACGCAGTTTCTGTCTGGACATGGTGGCTATTGAAAATACCTCCGCAGATTTGGGCATGATAGCTCGCACTGGCTCTTTCTCTAGGGTGGCTTGTTTTTTTACAGGGGTTTCGGCTACTTCCTTAATGATTTTTCGATACTAACACTACTGATTGTTGGCATTAATGGTAGGTGACTGCACAGGGGAGAGTGCTCAGGCGTCCAAAGTTGTATTTCGTTGAGGATTTGGTTTGGTTTGCGATTCGACTGTGTGGTTTCTTAGCCTTGGAAACCTAGTGCCTCTTATCATCGTATTACGAGCTGCTGTAAAATCGATTAGTCAGTAGCCGTTTTCTGTTGTCATATCGTGAATTCCATGCTTACCAACTAACCCGACAAAGAGGTTTTCCTTTTTGACTTTAGCATTGAAGTCCCCGAGCCCAATTCTGACATCATACTCCGAACAGGCTCCGTAATCTCCATTTAGTAGGTCATAGAACTCCCCTTTAATATAGTAATCAGCCGCGTTGATGGGTGCGTTTGCACATATTAGGCTCAAAAACTAGAGCGGCTAGAAATCTGTGCATCGCTTAGCTTAACTCACCAAATTCAGCTAGTTTTGCACCAGATAAAAGCCTGCGACGAAAACCCACCTGAATATATTTAGGTGGGGGACATCAAAAGGAGTAACCCACATTTCACTTCTTTATGTAAAACTATCTGAAATACAGACTGTTTTGGCAAATAGGCATGGTTCAACCATTAGTTTCACCTGACGTAGTTGGGATTTGAGATCTTTCTCCATTCACCTTACTCTTCTGTGTTTCCGCAACGGACATATCACCAGCTCACCAGCTCTCTAACTAGCAAAGATATTCCCTATTTTATTGTATTTTAGCGATCGTAGGATTGCTCTTTGCCTCGTCAGTTTCTTCTGTAAAGACGTGATCCCATATCAGGATTATATTTGCGAATTTGCATAGTTATGTGATAATCTTTCACCGAGGAGACTCCCCTTTAAAACCGTCTTCAACTTCTTCGGTTATTATGGTTTTTATGCCAACCACAGCATTTTTGTACACTGTATAAACCAAATATCGCTGTTAAACACAATAAACCTTTCTACCTGAACTATTTAGACCAACAATTCCAGCCTTCCGACTTGGATAAAGCCAATCTAAGCGTCGTTAGAAAGTATGCGCATCCATGTATTGTTGTCCAATCTGATGGTTTTCCGATCCTCAAGAAAGGAGACACTGAACTGGGCCAGAAGCACCAGTCTTCTAAACATTGCCTTCAATATCATATCTGCCGTGTTGTGTGAACAAATGAAGCCATTCTTGAACTTGATTAGGCCAGAAAAGTCCCCCATAATCAAAATATTCACACTACAGTAGATCTATCACCTATTCATCGTTTTTAAGGCCGTGAATGGCGGTATATAGAGCAATGTCTAATTTTGGCATCCGCCAAATTCATCTGTTTTGTGCACAAACACGCTGCTTCTTCAAGACCGATGGAGAACTCATCGAGAGTTTTAATGTCAAAAAAGGATGAAGATAAGGCGACGAGCTGTCACACGGCTTCTTTAACCTCATTCTTGAAAGAATTATGCAGAATTCACAAGCGAAAGCTGGAGTCACAAAAGTCTATGCAACTACTAGCGTACGCCGATGATATCAACATAATTGGGAAACGGTAGCTGAAAAAGTGGGCTGAGAGTGGTAAATGGGACAAGAAAAGACATACAACATCGACGACTTGGACAGAATGTCACCATCGACAGATATAACTTTGAGGTAGTTAAGGATTTTGTCTACCTAGGCTCCGCTATCAATTCAGACAACGACACCAACTCTTGCCAATAGCTTTAGGCTAACAAGGCAATTGACTAGCAGTGCCCTCACTCAAATAACAAACGTGATCCTAACACATGGGCTGAAAAGTCAGTGCCGTTTTATAGTAAAACACAACGTTTTTGCAAAATTCAACTTTATTTATCAGTATAGTTGCCTTCGAGGGCGATACACTGATTGAAAAGAATTTTCAATCTTTCGATACCAGTTTTGTAATACAATTTTGGTTTAGCCTCAAAATAGGCCTTTTTTTCGGCGATTACTTCTTCATCGGTCTTTAATCTCTTTTCGGCGAGCATTCTTTTGAGGTCTGCGAATAGAAAATAGTCGCTGGGGGCCAAATCAGGAGAATACGGTGGGTGGGGAAGCAATTCGTAGCCGAATTCATTCAATTTTGCTATCGTTTTCATCGACTTGTGACACACATTGTCTAGATGAAACAGCATTTTCTTCCTTTTTCTTCAAATGCGGCCGTTTTTCTGCGATTTCGTCCTTCAAACACTCCAACAACGCTGTTGATAGTCTGCCGCTTTTGGAGATAATCGATGAAAATTATTCCATGTGTATCCCAAAATACGGATGCCATAACCTTGCCAGCCGACTGTTGAGTTTTTGGTCGTTTTGGGCGAGGTTCGTTGCTTGCTCGCCACTCAGCTGACTGCCGACTGTACTCTGGTGTGAAGTGATGGAGCCAAGTTTCATCCATTGTCACATATCGACGCAAAAATTCGGCTTTATTGCGGTTGAACAGCTTTAAACACTCCTCTGAATCATCAACACGTTGTGGTTTTTGGTCGACTGTGAGCAAACGCGGCATCCACTTTGAACAGAGCTTTCTCTTTTGATATCTTCAGAACATCAGCTATCTCGATCAACTTCACTTTACGGTCATTCGTAATCATTTTGTGGAGTTTTTTGATGTTTTCATCTGAAACAGCCTCTTTTGGACGTTCACTGCGTGCATCATCTTCAGTGCTTGTATGACCACTTTTAAATTTTTCAATCCACTTGCGAATGGTTCGTTCGGCTGATGCAGAGCCCGGGTAATACTTATCAAGCAATTTCTTTGCATCGGCTGCATTTTTTCCCATCAAAAATCAATTATAGATCAACACACGAAATTGCTTTGAATCCATTTTTTTCACAATAACAAAAGTTGCTTCACTCACAACGCTATATCTCGAGAACTAATCGTCCGACAGGTGTCAAATTTATACACGTATCTTGTGAAGGTTAGTACTAACAGAAAATGGTATGGAGATAATTCAAGTGATGCCCTCTCTTAGAAACGGCACGGACTATATGTTATATAAGCCCTTAACAATCTCGGTCAGGCATAGACATTATAAAAACTAGATGAGGATGCTCTTGGCATTTTTCTGACGGCACACGCAAGTTAAACACTTGATGAAAGCGGCGTTCAGGTTCTAAACAGCTTTCTGAGCCTATTTGATGGATATGCTAAGGTCATTGTTAAAGCGTGCCTGAAAGTCTTCATCTTCAGCCAAGTCGATACTTTCCATCCAATTGTCTTGCATGGAAATCTGCAATAGCATAGGGTTAAGTCGTTTAAGTTTGGATGCCAATTTCGCTGATAACCAAGTCAGATAAGCTAACGCTCCAAATATATTATATGGCATGTAGCAAATGCAGCGTCGAAAGCAGGAATCTCTTGAACTTCATCTTAGTTATTATCCGACTGAAACGAATAAGGAAAAAATTGTGCGTAGCATAGTTTGCGTTGGGCGAGGTCCTGGTATCTTCTGTCTACTCCATTGAACGTATTGTCATTTTGTGCATGGAAAGATGTGTTTGCCGGCAGTCTCAGATGTTTGCTATTGCCTGCTCAGATAAATAAAATATTTGTGCTCGACTTGCTAGTCGAGCCCACACCCCCTAGTTTAATAGAGGGAAAATATAACCACTGCGCCAAGCCAACTAGAGCAATGGCTTTGGTAGTGCAACGAATTTATAGAGTAGTATACATGCTTCGGCATCTTCGACATCTTGGCCATCTTGACATCTTTTTTAGGAAATACAGAAATCTATGTTACACACGAGTATTCATTCATTTCTTCAGCCTGGCTAAATAGCATCTTTTTACGACTTAAATGGTTTATGAGTAAAATCCAGACCGATACATTGCCAGTATTTATTTGGAGGACATTTTGGTTACTGAAAAACTCTGTATTGAGCCCTGAAGACTCTCCAAAAGTTCAGCTACCATGTATAGTTTTCATTCATAACGAAAATAGCATATTTTTATTGTACTCTTCCTATTTAAAGATTTCCAGCCCAATGGCGTTTGTTTGAGCTACATGGCTTCTGTTCCGCCGAGTACGAACCGTTTCAATCTTATTTATTATCACGCCTATTACTACCGCCAACAGCAACACCAGGTATGGGTTCCAAAAACGCCACCAGCATTTTCAAAACTTTTGGTAAACACGAAAAAATTAATTTCTCAACTCTCCCAACCAAAAAGGGGTGATATCCACCCCCAACCTCTTCTACCATGACGGCCTTTTCAATTCAATTAATGTGCATACGTGACGGCAAAACGGGAAAAACTTTGTACGCCTCATCAGAACATATTTCATCTTAAGTGGCTCCTAACTTCCGTATACGCGTACGTGAGGCAGTCAATGTATGCCACGGCAGGCTGCTGGTAAACGATTATTTGAGGTTATGCGTATTTAACAAAAAATAATAATCATTATTGCGGCTGTATACGAGTATACGTCTATAGGTAATAGTCGCGTTCTAATGCGTCCACGGGGCGGAAGGTTGGGCGCAGTAAAATAAGTTTCACGGTGCTGTTGGATGAGTTTCTTAACCACCCCTTAGCTAACTTCCCATTTGACAGGATAATAGACCAAATGATATTTCAAGACGACATAAACGCATGCACGCTACGTATACTCGTAAGCGTGAGTGAGCAGAACCAGGACAAGGAGTATTCGTAACTTCAGCAAAACGGGCCAAACCCGGAGAAGGGATCCTTAAGTACTTTATTATGCAGCATTTACGACTACCAAGGATATTATGGAAATTAAGTCAGCCATTAATAATTTCCTACTCTTTGTTTAGCTATTCTATTAAAGTTATTATTGTTTTAGCTTATGCTCTGTTCCAAAATGCCATTTGAAGCATGAGGAAGGTGGCTGTCGCCGAATTAGATAAAGCAGGCACTCCTAAAGTGGGACAGAAGAAGGTTTTGCAATTGCCATGGACTCGCACATTGATAGCGGATAATCAGGATCATTATTATGGGAATCATCATTTCGGACCAAGTCGTTTGTTTTTTTTTTTTTGGTTTTTTTTTGGTTTTTTTTTTCAGAGTTCCCGTTTTTATTTGTGTTTTCGTTTGGTTATTTTTCTCGTTGCTTTTTGGGGCACGGGGAGAGGGGGGGGGGATAAAGGGCAAAACGTGACTGCCAAGGATGGTCATGAGTCTTCTTCCAGCCACCACTATTGTTTTGATGTAATCAATAGTTGGAGCGCGTACAAATTCGGTACAATATCCTGTTGGTAGTAGAGACACTGATGTGCATAGAGCCTTCGCAATTTCATTTGGAAAACAATTTCCAATTTTGATTTATTTAACAGAGAAATTCAGTCAGGAACTGTTGCTGAGTACTAGGATTAGAGAAGGCAATCACAGAGAATCATCTCATAAATGGTAGACCTACTATTGGAATTATATGCCCCCACCGCCGTTCGTGGCCAGTTTTGGTTTGGAGCGAGTTCAAAGGGGATGAAATTCAAATTTCCCGCGATTGTATCGAGTTTAATTAGAATACCACCGACTCACTCGTACTCGTACGCATTTGGGGTACAGATACAGATACAGATACAGAGAGAGAAATGAATTCGTAATAAGGAAATTTAATATTTAGCTGTCGGTTTATGAATTTTTAACTTTTTGTCTATCCATTAGAAGACCGAAAATATAAAAAATTCTAATTTTTACAATTTTATAAGGTCAAGAGATAAATGAAAATGATTGTGTTGAGCTTAGAGGATGTTGGTTTGGAAGAGATTTTTCAATGGCTAATTGCAAATGGGAAAGTCACTTTTAAGGAACATATCTATCGGATGAATAAGTGTTTTTAATTGTAGGAAGGAGAATAAAACAATACACTCTACCTCAATTTGATTGTCAAAACACATTTTTGAAGCGTTAATGTGTCTCTTGACGAGCACATTTAAGTCTGTAGCCGTATAGATCAAAATTGCTTAGAATTATCTTATTCTCATGTTAGAAAAAATAAAAAAAAAGATCGACCGTTATTTCTGTACACTTTATGTGAACGATATTTTAAGGTCTGCCTCCAAAGACGGTTGAAACTATGACAGAATCGATCCTACAGATTCCGCTACAGGCTTTTTTATGCTTTAACATTACAACTCGGCCATCTTATCTTCCATCTCGTCTTCAGGATCAATGTACTCTTCGTCGCTGACATCGTTGAAAAAGTCCATTTCATTCTGTTCGACACCATGACGGTATTAAGCTTTCGATGGTTTCACTGCATGTGAGGGATATCCTCTTCTATATACCGATCATTTGGCAGAACCTTGGAGACAGGTATAGGCCTCGATATTGTGGTTTCAGCTTCCGAGACTCAGCTGTGCCTGTAGGCTCCTTATCCACGAACACAAATTCATCAGGCCGACACCGTGCCTGACAACCTGTGCTTCGCGTATAATATTGCCTCCTGATGGTTCTGACTCTGGTCAATGTTGACTAATGCTTTGCCTCGCCCTTATGCCATTTTACCGGCTTCCACTTTGGTCTGCTCTCAAATTTACAGTAGCACCTTGTCGCTCTAAAACTCATCGATGTAAGCAATAGAAGTTTGTGCGGGCTCGCCTTCGTTGTGCAGTTCCGGACGAAATTCAATCCCTACTGGACCGCTCGCAAGTGACTTTCTCAGTCTCCCCTTCCCACTGAAGTATGCATGCACCTAAGCCCATTTGCTCTGGGTGTTTTGACAGCGTTCTCGATGCGTTCCGTTGTCGTTGCAAAACTGACTGAACTTTCACGAAGCGAATGCAGTTCTGATCGTTGACAACCCTTTTTGGCAACCCAAAGTACCTGCAAACTTCACTCAGGATGTTGAGGACTCCCTTAGTATTCGTGGTCTTCACAGCTCGGAGAATGGTATATTTAGTGAAATTGTCAACTAAAGCAAGTACCTACCTGGTTTCTTCCCTTCCCTTCGTGAAGGGCCTAGGATGATCGAGGTGGACGGTGTCGAATAGGAGGGAAATGCAACCCATACTTGCTATTCCCCCTCGGGAATTTCTTGATTGATTGATAGTTCCTCTACCTGTTGTTCATCTTCCACTAGTTGCAGACTTACTGCATCGATATGCGCCGCTCTTTTCGCAGGCTGCTGAACCGTTTCAACGTCAAATTCTGGCAGTTTGAGCCACATATCGCCACAATCTTGAAATTGATTTTCCCTTTCTGCTGGCTGCCGCAATGATCTCACAGTCTGTGATAACCTTGAAACGTCTGCCTAGTAAATATACCCTGAATTCATTGAGTTCTCCAAAAACGCTAGGACTTCGAGCTCATACGAGTGGTTTTTCATTTCATCTTCAGACAATTTGCGGCTGTAAAATAACACAGGCCTCAACCAGTCATTTAACTTAACCCTCTGCAGGAGGATTCCAGCCAAACCGGCCATCGATATGCATTTCATGAGCACACTCCAGATCAACCGGAGTCAGTACAGGCGGATTAATGAACATCTCCTACAGCTTTTGCAATGCTTCTTCTTGCCCTTCCGTCTATATAAAAGTCTGTGGTCTGGTTTTGTGAGGTCTGTCAGTGGAGTTGCCTAGTGCGCATAGTTTTGCACAAACTTGCGGAGGAACCCCTTGAGATCCAAAAACTGCGCGAATCCGGACCCTACAAAGCCATTCTCTGCTCACTCGATAGCCTAAGAACTCAATATTAGTCTTCAAGAACCCTCACTTACCGGCTTTCAAGGTCAGGCCAGATTCCCTTAGGACATCAAGGAATCTCATCTGCAGACCCTCGTTAATCGACTTTCTGCAAATGACAATGTCATCTAGGTATATCCCAATACATCCCCTTCTAAGGTGTTATTTGATGACATTCCCGCATGATAGAAACTCAGCTGAGGCATTGGCTAACCCAAATAGTATTCGATTGAACTCGAGCGTCCTGTCATCTGTTGCAAACGCCGTGAACTTCTTACTGCGTCCCCCCACGCAGATCTGGTGATATCTTAAGGCTAGGTCCAGCGTTGTGAAGAATTAATTGACGGACAGGCACTCCACCACCTCCTCGATTTTAGGCACAGGAAACTTCTTTTTCACCGTACCACTTCTGAGGTGTTAGAATCGACTGTTCTGTACACTTTATGTGAATGATATTTGGAGGTCTGCTTCCGTAGACGATTGGAACTATAATCGATCCCATTGTCTCTGCTGTAGGCTTTTATATGTTTTTCTTTATAGCGATACACTCGTATCATCATTGTAACACGACAACTCAATAAAATTTGACACCGATCTTGCAAAGGCAGCAACTGAGTATTAAAGTAATTGTTTCCAGTGTCCCATCTGCCGATATGTTTGAATCTACGAAAATACTTCTCTGCTGCTTTTATCAGAACGGTCTGTGTCGGTTTTATTTGGGAGCTTTTGCAAGCATGCCTGGCCCTGCTCCATATGCACTGAAAAGTCAAATTTCGCTCCCCTTGACATTCATATCATGGGCTCAGGCAGCCACATGCAGTTGTATCCATTTGCCGTTAATTTTCCTTATAATGGTTCGCTGACTTTGGGTTGTTATCTCTATCCGCATTTTGGCTACAATATGATAATGTTACAAGCCGATGAACATTTAGCCATCCAAAGCAGTGCTCGCGTTGCTGACTGACTATATGATCAATTTGGCTGACGGTATGTTGAATAAGAGCCAGCCAGGTTTCTTTATGGATATCAAGGTGCGGAAACCATGTGCTGTCTATAGTTACATTACGTCGCTCCGCAAAATAAAGCAGTCTTTTGTACGGTCGTCCTTCTTCTCTGTCGTTTATGAGGTTATAGTTCACGAAATGAGCCCATTTACATGCCTGAAACTCGTGACTGCTCCCCTACGTCTTTCACTTGATCGTACAGTGAATCTGCATCAAAATAAACGCTTTCCTTGTCACGGCGGTTGTCTCTAATAGGCACCATGGTAGATGTTACAGTCCATGTCCAGTCCATTCCACTTTTTTGATGATAAGTACTCGTATGTCTACTGTACAGCAATACATAGATAATCCTCACTAGTTGTTCGGCTGCATGGGGTCTTTTAAGGGTCCGAACACTCTACATGCTGATCCGAAGATTGTTGTATTTTAATCGTTTGTCATGGTCGTTCCCATAAGTAAACTTATTTCATTTTTAAGCGCTTTTGTCTTGCTTTAAACTATTAATGAATGGAATTACCAAAAATGAAATAATGATTCCATCTGATTTCCATCCAAAGATTGTTGCCTATCCGGAAGAGTATCTAAGGAAAACCTATGGTTTATTTGATTTCTACACTGGTAAAACCATTGTTGCCGTAGATACATACAATCTCAAAGTGCGTATCCTTTTTATAACTCTTCCCCGACTCAAGCACAACCAAACTACCATATGCGAAAACCGCAAGGCTAACGCAAACGATATCCGTTTACTAATTGCAAACTAATACCCAATCAACAAACCCAAGAATCCATTTCAATTGTTCCCACCTCCTATGTGCCCGGATTGTGCCCGTAAAATAACAAGGACATAAATCATTTCATTATTTTGTGCGATTCTATGAAAATCGCTTTCACTTCCTCCGTACTCTCATACTACCGAAAACCCTAGATCCCACTTAATGTTCTTGAGGCCATGTTTGTGTGCAACGGCGGCATGATGCCCTTTATACGGAATCAGTTGTCACCTACGCGTACACCGCATATGCAGGCTGTCAAACACGTCCGGATACCAGCCAAAAACTAATACGATGCATGAGTATGTATTTGTGTTTTGGCGACACAACTACCATAAGTCTGGCCATGGAATACGAATGAACTTTCAACGGTCGCTAATCGTTAAAGTTATCGGCGCCAGCTCGTGTTATGCCTCACACGCCCACTTATGAATGTCCTGTCCACCCCCTTTACCAGAAAACAAATTGGGTATTAGAAGGATTCACCGCAAGCCCATGACATTGGGATTTCATTTCAGAATTAACCGTAGGATTTGGCTATGGTTTGATTTCATTTGAATTTATGGGTGTTTTTGGTGTGTTTGTCTCCATAGAGCCCTAAAGCTCAGCCTTGGGGGATGTTTTGGTAAAACGGGATTGGTAAAATGTAACATTATCTTCAAGCCATATCCCCCGGCAATAACTACAAATTAAAGGACGTAGTGTGTTGAGATTGATTGTGAATTTGGAGAGTTTAAGAAATATGGCCGATTGAAAGTAGTATCGTGGATCTTAACTGATAATGGAAGCATATCGAGACACACCGAAAATACGAAACAAAACAAGACTGTGCTTAATCAATAAAGCAAAGGGAATCTGCAATAATTTTAGATGTGGATTATGAAGGATAAGACTAATTGAATGCAACATTCGACGGCTACAATTTCAAAAGAGTGTAAAAGTTACATTATTTCTGAGCAAATATGAACTACGCAAATGACACTCTCCTGGAACTGAATGTAGGACAATCTTAGACAAAAATATCCTCTTCAGACCGTGGCGCTCACGAACCTTGAAATTCGATAAAAAATTAATTTTTTCTACCCTAACTACTAACTCTTCAGTAGTCCGAGGAAATTGAGGAAGATGAAGAATTGAGCGCAGAAGTTGGAAACTCGTCACGTTTGTTCTGGCGTACTAAGGAGATGATTTCACGTGGAGCTGATATTGCAGATGACGTGCTAATTTCTCAGGGCAGTTCAGACATGAATGTGTTAAACGCCTTTTTTGAATATTTGGGCTTAGAGTTTTGGCAACTCGTACTGAAATGATTCATTTTGCCGAGGTGCAATTGATGATGGGCACCCTCAAAAATTCGCAAGCGGGACTCTATTTGAATAGAGATCTTTGTGTACCAGTTATCAGCGATACAATAAGTCGAGATAGATTTTTTGAACTTCGTAATTATCTCCACTTCGTAGACATACATCACCCAAATACTGATGACAAACTGTGGAAAATCAGGCCCTTGATAGACCCCGTGGCCAGATCTTGCCACGATCCAAACATATGGCAATAGACGAACAAATTATCTCATTTTCTGGCAGATGTGAGTACCGCCAATATGTCCCAGTCAAACCCTCAGAAAGGTGAAGACCAACCCGGAGTTAAATGGACTAGGCTCTGATGTAACTCGCTAATAGAGAATTATTGCTTGAGCTCAAGAAAGCATCGCATGAGAGAACCTCAGAGCACCGAATAAAAATTGGACAAGTTCTCGGGGAAGTTGCCTAACGCACGAGGTGCTTATTGAATGCAAAAATCTGTATAGATGGCGTCACTACAAAGGAAGAGATCTGCCAAGCCCTGTCCGAGCAGAATTAACGCTGCCAAAAATATTCTGGAGGTAGGAAGAATAAAAATCGAATGAACGGTATGACGAATACGAGAAAAAGTACTTTGGACAGAAGCGAAAATTGCGTCAAGTGAGGGTGGAAATGTCTTGTGCCCAAGAACTGCAACAATGACCCAAGATGCGTCCTTTGTGAAGAAAGAAAAAGTAGCAATACCAAACACGCGGCAGGAAGTTTAGTATGCCCTGCATACCAAGAAGCTGCAAAGGCCACCAGAGGAATATGAAAGTGCTGCGACTTAACCTAAATCACTGCGAAGCGGCACAGTACCTTATGACATAAGTTGTTAGGGAGCTGAAAATTTATATGGCTGAAGTAAAATAGCAGTATAGGAGCCTCGATGATAAAGTTTGAGCAGAAGACGCCTCGAAGAGAGCTTTTTTGAACCTGCGGAGACTACGCATTCGAAGAAAGAATGATGACACCAGAAATAGGGTTCGTCCGAGCGAAGGTCAATGAGGTTATACATCTGTTGAGCATCTCCAAATGGAACCCTGGAATAATTCCAGAGAATGCAAGATAGGCTAGTGGTCGTGCTCCATCAATCATAGCTGGTGACTTCAACTCATATGCAACTGATTGGGGCAGCACACGGACCAATAGGAGAGTAGAGTTTCTGCTAGAAGCAATATCGTCACTTGAAGCAGTACTTCTTAATACGGGCAACGAGCGCACATTCACTAGAAACGACGTAGGCTCCAGAGTTGATGTAACTTTTGAAACAAGTTTCCTAGTGAGAGGATCAAGATGGAAAGTCAGTAAAGACTACATCCACAGTGACCACCAGATCATCCTATTTGAAGTGCAAACAGAGAGAACAACCTAGAAGCGGCTTCCAAAGAAGGCACAACGAATGGGGTGGAAAACAAGCACACTGGGCGAAAACACCTTTTTCCTGATTTTTGGAGAATCCACAATAAACCCAGGAGCAGCAAACACGATGGCGGCGGAGGTTACTAAAACAGTATCTGGGACTTGCGACGCATCTATGATACTTAAAACGCCAACAAACCGCCGGTTTGGCATAGAAGACTATGCCAGCGATCCAGAGGTCAGCCCTTCCACCAGGATTTACAGCTGCAATACAAAGATAGGCGCAGGGACCTTAAATTAGCCATTCGGAGAAGCATAAACAACAGATTTAGATAACTCTGCGAGGAAGCAGATATTAATCCCTGGGGTACCGCCTACAGGACGGTCATGGCAAAACTAAAGGGCTCTAGCTGCACAAAATAGTGTCAGGATTATTTTCACAGCAAGCACCAACAGAGCACATAGAATCACCGCAGGAAGTAGGTGAGATCCCACCAGTTAAGCGTCTTGTGCTGCTGCCCAAAGGGAATAAACCACCAGATGAGCCCTCGTCATACCATCCCCATATGTTTACCAGACACGATGGGTAAAATATTGGAGCGAATTATAAGCAACCATTTGGAGGTGTCAATTTATGAAGCCGAAAGACTCTCAAACCAGCAGTATGGATTTCGAAATGCTCGCTCTACAATAGATGCTATTCGGAAAATAACTACGACCCTAGAAGAAGCCATTCAGGGCAGATGGTGGAGAGGAGGTACCAAAAGTTACGGCGCCGTATTAACTGAGCTCTTATAGTACACTCTCTGAGATGCCATGGTTTTTAATAAAAATTATGCTAAGTTACTTCGGCAATCGGTTCCAATTCTACGATACCGACGATGGAGTAAGGCAGTACCACATAACTGGAGGAGTTCCACAAGGATTGGTACTAGGACCTCTCTTATGGAACATTATGTACGATAGGGTTCTAAGACTTGGAATCCCGATTGGCTTTGCAGATGATATTGCAATCGTTGTGGCGGCGAAACACCTAGAGGAGATAGAAGACATTGACAATGTTTGTATTCGAAAAGTTAGACGGTGGATGGCAACAGTTGGGTTAGAGCTGGGAGAACATAAAACAGAAGCAATTCTGGTAACCAGTCGCGAGGAAAGAGAAACAATCACTATCAGGGTGGGCGATCACGATATAACATCAAAACCGGCTATCAAATACCTAGGTATGATGGTCGATGCTAGGCTTACTTACAAGGAACACCTTGAAAGAACGTGCGACAAAGCTGCAAAGGTGAGTGCTGCCTTATCCAGAATAATGACAAACATAGGAGAACCCACACAACAAATGATACTGGTTCTGTCAAGGGTGGTGCAGTCAATCACAATTTATGCGGCATCAATATGGACGAAAGCATTGAAAATTAAGTCATACGCAAGAAAGACTAATTCTGTCAACAGACTATATGCTTTATATGTCATTTCGAGAATGCTACCAGCAGATATATTGGCTACTGAGCTACAAAGGACCTACGATGCCAATTTGGGAACCCGGAGTTTCAGTGAAAGATATCAAGCTGGGAGAAAAGCAGCGCAGCACAAGTGCATGGCAATAGAGATGGAACCAGTCTAACATACAAAGGGGAGATGGACCTACCGACTTATACTCGATATTCGTAAATGGGTAGAACGTAACTACGGAGAAGTAGATTTTTTTTTAAGTAAACTCCTAACTGGAAATGGCTGCTTTCAATCATATGTATTCAGGTTTGGTCTGAAGGAATCTCCCTTCTGCTTAAACTGCGGAGCGGCTAGCGAAGATGCACAGCATGTATTTATCCAGTGCCCACACATCAGAACAGAGCGCAGAGAACATCGTAAACCATATACTAACATCAAGAATAATATGGGATGCGGTGAAACCGTCGAAGGAACTTGGAAAGAGTCAGAGAGAGTATTAATGAAAATCAAACCCGGATAGCATCTCTAATACAACAAAGAACAGTAAATACTGTACACAATGTCGAACCAGCAAACGGAGAAAGAAGGGCATAAAGTGCTTACCAGCCCCGCGAACGGAGGTTCCGCGAAAAGAGTGGAAGAAGAGTACAGGGTGCGGGTTAGTACGTAGGCGCATCCCCGAAACCGAGTACTTGGGGCTTGCGAATCGTTCATGCTGATCACATCCTTGGACGCAACCAAAAAAAAAAAAAAAAAACAAATCCCAATCCACTTGGACTAAGAAACGAAACTTCGTGTTGGCTGCCCGAGACGGGCTGGTATTGGATTTTGAGATCTACGTAGGTAAGGGTACACTACCTTAAGATGTAATGAAAAAAATCTTGGACTGGGGGCGGGAATCGTTGATAAACTTTGCCGAACTATTGAATCCAGATGTGTTTTGTATACAGATAGATTCTTTACGAGTCTGAAACTAGCAGAAGACTTGCTAGGAAAAGAATGATATTTTTCTGATAGGGACAATAACAATAAATAGGACTGGAAAGAAATTGAAGATAGATAAGGTGCTAAAAAGGGGGCAGTGGGATGAAGAAGTAAGGAGCGATGAGAATGTATGTGTTGTAAAGTGGATGGATACAAAGGCTGTAACCTGCAAACGTTGGTGTAAGAAATATAACCGGACAATTGACATAGATCGTCCAGTGGTAATAAGATATTGCAACACATGCGTGGGTGGTATTGATTTATGCGATAGATTAAATGCTTACTACCGAACTTCAATGCGGATAAGAAAGTTGATAGTAAGAACCTTTTGCAATTTTCTCGACCTGGTTGTCGTCAATTGCTGGGTGATGTTTACACGCTGTTGCACTGAAAAAGACATACAACGCAAGGACAAATAGGGCTTACTCCAGTACAGGTTAAATTTGGTCAAAACAATGATGAAATATGATAGGGGGAAGATTAATCCCAACTTTTTGCTGGATCAAAATCTTGTTCCAGTTCTAGCCCCTCAGTAAGATCCAACTCGAATTCTAAAGACAACATGTTACGATGCTCAAATGAACGTCCTGCAAAAAAACACCGACCAGTGGTGCCACAACCACAACCTGATATAAGGCTTGACAATGTGGGTCATCTTCCGCGATTTGTAGACATTAAATTCGCCTCTAAATGTCGCCATCCGATGTGCTCCTCACGCTGCCGTACCATATGTGTGAAATACAGTATGTATCTATGCATTTTAAAAAATAATTGTTTTGAGAATTATCACAATTGTAAAAGCTTTGGACGATGTTAACACCCAAGGTACACATATGTGCACCATATTTTTTTAAAACTTCAAAAAAAAAAATAAAATTACGAACGAAATTGTGTGCTTAACTTATGCCCTAATAACTATAAAAAAAAACTCTCTAGAACACTTCTAGGTGGGGTGAAAAGTAATCTCCATGGGAATGTAAAAAAAAAATTTAAATGTTTTTTTATTTTATTCAATATAGTCCCCTTTTAGTTTGATACACTTATTCTAGCGATTTTCCAATTTCTTGATCCCGTCCGAAAAGTAATTTTTCGGAAGTTCTACAAAATACTCCTCGCGTGAGCTGAATTTATTATTCATGAGCCATCTTTTGAGGTTTGGGAAGAGATAATAGTCCGAGGGAGTCAATCCGACAGCAATTGGAGCCTTAAGTCATTGGTTTTAGCCATGGTTGCGATGGTAAAGGCTTCATGTGAGGCCTTTTTGCAGCGATTTTGGCCTTCAATCGCTGTCCTCGAAGAGTATGCCATGACAATCCCAGAAAACCGACGCCATAATCTTTCCGACCCATCGAGCCTCCCTCGGCCGCTTCGGAGGACTCGTGCCCGCTTCAGTCCATTACCGGGCACTCATTATGTTCTCTGGTGTTTAACAATTACCAATCGACGCCAAAAGCCCGACCGATTTCGCATCAGCAAGTCCAAACACTCTTTCGAAGTGCTCTCGCGTTCGTGTTTTTGGTCAGGAGTGAATATGCGCGGCACCCAGCGGCAGGAAAACCTTTTCATATGCAGAATATTGCCCAAAATATGGCGTGTGCGCTCGGTACCAATCTTTGTGGTATCTGTTAGCTCGCGCACCTTCACTTTCCGGTCAGCCAACATCATTTCATGTATTTTTTTGACATTGTCCCTTGTAACCGCATCGGAGGGCCTGCCGCCGCGGACCTAATCGGTAGTGGAGTTGCGTCCACCACGAAACTCTCGAAACCAATCTGATGGAGTATTAGCCTCATAATATTTATTCAACTTTTCTTTTGTTTCCTCCGCCGTTTTGCCTCTCAAAAAATAAAGTATTATGAGAGAACGAAAATCGTTTTTGTTCATACTCAACATGATGCCAAACACGTCAACAACAATCAGCTATCAAAACAAAACTTAAGACAGTATCGCACTGAAATTTGGCATGTCTGCCTAAATATGAACGGACTTCAATGCACCATAACCTTTTTTGCAGTAGCAGCGCATTCTAGCGGTCAACGAGGTTACTTTGCACTCCACCTAGTATTATTCCATTTCGTTCATGTACAGGTCTTAAGCGGATATGTCTACATTCCAAACTCGAGGGACGAAAATTCTGAGAAAATAAATTCTATTTTTAGTAGTCTAAGACCTTACTATTGCACTCTACGAGCTGCATATAAGATGTGGATACTGTCTGAAAAGCAAAAATCCATCGAGTGTATCGTCTTAATCATATTGAATGGACGAGAATATATTTGATTTTGCATTAAAATTAAAAGGACTTTACAGTTTAGAGGGTTTCGAACCGGAGGTTTCGAACTTGAGATAACAACGCTCACCCTACTTACTCTTCAATAAATCGATTGTAGCGTGTGCTGTGTGGCTTTTGGCACTATCTTGTTGGAACCACATGTAGTCCAAGTCCATGTCTTCCAATTTGGGCCAAAAATAATCGGCGATAACGCTGACCATTCACAGTAACGTGACGATCGTTATCGTCGACGGAAAAATTTGGCCCAATAACGCCGCCGGCATGCAAACCGCACCAAACAGTTATTTTTTGTGGATGAAGTGGTGATTAATGAAGCACATGTGGGTTTTCACCTGACCAATAACGCATATTTTGCTTATTGACGAACCCATTGAGCCAAAAATGAGCTTCGTCACTGAAGATGATTTTGCGATGAAATTCATCATCTTGGCGCATCTTTTCCAGAACCCCATCGGAGAACGTACGTCGCTTCAAATGGTCCATCGGCTTCAATTCTTGAGTTAGAGAAAGAGACTGACAGAATAGGGTTGATGAAAAAGATAAGCAGTGGTTTTGCCAGCGAAGAAGAAAACCTCTTTAGACGAAGGGGAGATATACCATATGAACCAGCGGATTTTGACCATGTATTCCAAACTGGTCAGAAGAGATTTCTCTTCTGCAAACCTAATGAAGAAGAAGTGCTATAGGCATACACCTATGATATCTCACATGGGTTGGACATCCTATCTCCAGTAAGATAGTAAGAGTTGAAGGGCATAACCTTAAATGCTGATGTTTGTGTCTCAACTCTTGGGAGTACCGTTGAAAACACGAGGTGTCACTCAGTGATCTTTTTTACTATTCTATGGTATCTGGAACTCACTTAGCACCTCTTTTCCAGATTGGGCTATTGTCCATTCAGTTCTTACAGTTAGCAATCAAAAAAATAAGATCTTCAGATGCATGTTTCAAAGGCGAGAACATTCTATTCCAACGAAAAATTATAAAATATTTCTCACAGCGATCCAAAAGCGATCAAGTATTGAAATTTATGAAAACTTTCTGTCGAGTATCTCACAGAAGGAAAAGTTATTTACGGTGAAAATTTTCTGCAGTTTTACAGTTGGAACTAGTGCACAACTATCTTATGGTAGATGAATTGATATAATGGAGACCCTGCGGCATAGATTTATTCAGAGAGATGTAGCTAAATGAGAGTCAAAGGAGTGAAAGAATTTTATATATGTATATGAGCAAGACTTTGCTCACGAATCTGAATATTGTACGTGTCCTTTATCCTAAGCTAGTTCAAAAGTAGGGTGAATTTATCCCAACTGGCTATTCTCTGAAAAGGATTCTACTTTATCAGAAATGTTAATGGTCTTACGAGTATTCGTATGATCCTATAATTTTTCCACCATACATTCACTTCTTCTCGAATGAGAATGAACAAGTCGCTGAGGAGGCCTTTACGCTAGATGTTTTTGATGCCACGAATTCTTGTGGTGGTGATACTTAACCAGTAACAATAAGTTATGTTGCCGACAGCTAATTTGCACTTCTTAAACGTTGTGCAGTTTTTTAAAAGGCTGTTGACAGTTGATCATGTGTCGATGTCAAGCCCATGAAAAAATCGATCACCTTTTCGCCCTTGTAATCGCTAGATCCTTCTCATTTGTCCCTAAAATGAAAAGATGTTGGGATGCCTAAGCTACAGATTCGCATTTAAGATCATAAGGCTAAAGCAGGTCCAGTCATTATCATTATCATCATAATTTTCTACTCCGATGAAATCTTCTCGGAAAAAGAAAAGGCTTTTAACCTTAAATCTCATTAAATCAAAAACATTCAAAGAATGATGTGCACAAGTCACAGTGTCCTTGTTCCGGAAGAGAAAATATAATTATAACAAAACAGTGACAGTCACAGGGAGAGCAAATAACTAAACTAATTAAATTGCTATTTTGGAAAGCATTCCCTGAAAATATACACCCTAACAAGTCACTAGGTAGAGTCATCCTATTAGCAGGGTGGAAAATTTTCTTAATTTCATTCTCGAAAGAGCCAGCATCCGGAAACTGTTTTAAACAAGAGCAAACAAAGTAATGCTTACTGGGCACAAGAACACTATAGAACGCAAGGGATGGGATAACGCTTCAGGCTGTGCTGAGTATCGCCATACACTCGTATACTGTTAAGGGTTGATAATGTCGAGAAAAAAAAAAAAAAACAAATTTAGTCACAAAAGTTGAAAAATAATTTCTATGTTCAAATATTTGTCGTAAGCTTTTTTTGATAGAGGGGGTTTGAAGACAGAGTTCTTTCATGTGTCAAGCACAAGAAATTCATAGACATCTGAATTGTTGCAGACGAATAACGCGACAATAATGATTCCTTGTCATTCACGCTAAGGGGGTGACTATGTCCCCAAAGGAGCAAAAAACAGACACTCAACCCAAGGTTCCATTCACATCGTATCTGATGTGTATTCGCTCAAAAAGAATAGAAAGTAAATTGTCTGCAGAAACACATTTTAATGCAATATACATCCTTTGAAAGGAACTCAAGGATATCTCCTTCAAAGTGAGAATTGGATTCATATGAAGACTAGCGGAAAGGGAAAAGTTATCTCATTGAGCTGCTACGTTAGTGCTTTTTAATGAAAATAGCTTTTCGCTCAAATTGTTTTGTCTATGGGAATTGTTTAATTTTGAAAATGTCTTCTAGTGTGCTTACATTTTCAAGTAATCCTACTGCTTGGAGTGAACCTGCATCACGAACACCAAGCTTATTACAATAGTTCAGCCATCAGTTAGAGTTTCAGGTTGAGCTAATAAATCAAGTTTCTCATGGAAGTAATTTCATAGTTTTCGGATCTATGTAATAGATTAGCATTCAAGTCAGTCGAGGTTCACTAGATAGAGTCCTGATAGACTCCACTCAGGTTGACGACGAAAGGTTTCAGACCTTCACACAAAATGGCAGATAAGATCTTATATGCGATGTTGGACATACTTACTATACTCTGTAGTATAGTAGAGGGGTCTCTTTTTTGTGGATCGGGCAAACGGCACTGAGATTGCATTCATCAGGTAAACACATCAGGTGTTCATTAGCTATCCACAAATTCATTTCCAATAGCTTTGAATACCTCAGACAGTAAGCTGTCAGATCCAGATTATTTGTTGGATTTTATCTTAGATGTTGCTGGTCAGGTGGACAGAGGTTTTGGTTAACATCGTCCAGTATACGGACGGCAAAAAAATATTTTCAATATTCTCAGCACCAACTTTGACTCTACTATAAGGTTTCCTTCTTCATTTCTACAGGCTTTTTTACGGTTGTTCTTGCCTTGATACGTTCTTTTTACCTACTGGTTCGTTATTCCTGGAGCACAAGCTTTTCTCGTGCTCTTTTTTCTTCATCTGTATAATCCGATGTTCCTTCCATTTTTTCTGCTTCTAGAGCTAACAAACGGCTTTTGTCCTTAGTTGCAGCTTCGCTTTGTACGCTTCTCATTTAGTTGCATGAACTTGCCGGCATTCTTCTTTAAACCACTGATCAGTTGCGTAGTCTCTGATGACACGTTGACAGCGCTGCCACTAGTCTTTGGAACTTGAGGAGTAGCCAAAAGATTTTAGGATACGCGTTTGCTGAAGATTCTGACGGTGTCTTGCGACTACGGCTTTGTACTTTATACCTTCTCACAGTATGTAGTTCTTCTTTGTTATGGCGTTTGGAAAATTCGGATTCGTACCTCGGTTACAACGAGGTGGTAATCTAAGTCAATGTTGGGTGCTCGGAAGGCATACCTTACGTCTATTGCGAAATAATCAATTTGATGATCCGGAGACCGTCAGGTTCTCTTGTGTATATTGAGATGAAGAAACCGTGTGCTTGACGTTTTGATATTTCGTCCCGCCGCAAAGTAAATAAGATTAAGTCCATTGCCAGACGTGCTGTCGTATAGGGTATGCTTACCAACTATCCCACCCACAACATCCTCTATTTCTGCACTGGCGATAAAATCGCCTAGTACGATTTTAACGTCATACTTCGGACTTTCCTCATATGTCTTGTCGAGGAAACATTCATTCGTAGAAACATTCTTTACTGGCGTCCTCCTTGTCTACCGTAGGGACATTGGTTCATATTAGATGCGGATAAGACGTTGCTTCAAGTGTCGAAATCTCAAGACTTACTCGTATTGCCTAAGTCTGTCGCATAAAACTAATCCGCATACAACTGAGCGCAGATCCTTTTCCCTATATGTATCACAGTTGTTCATCTTCCTTATATATGTCCCATTCCATTTTACTTTTTGGATGGCTGTGATATCTGCGTGATAGCAGTCATGGGCTTCATGCGGTCTGTTAAGGGTCCCATTATTCGACTTGCAAATCCGAAGGTCGTTGCTCTTTAAACATTTGCAATGGTCATCAAACGTGAAGTTTTTATCCAAAGCCATAAATCTCTTCCGTATAGGATTGTAAGTCCTGTGAAGACTACTGGACGGGCATGTCCTTGGCATTTTGGCCTGCATGAGCAAGGGTTTAAGCACGAAGTTGCCAGAGACTATTACTGTAAGGCAACACAGTCGAAATGCTGAATTCATGGAATATTAAATCCCCGATGAGCTTCCTAGGCTCAGATGAGGGTTTTTCAGCACCCAACTTTGCGATAAAACTGCCTGTGTCCTCCGTGTGTGTGTTCTCCGTATAAACATAACTGCAGATAGCATGGCTGTCCACGTTATCGGCAAAATAATTACTTCCCGGCATCTCTATGAGTTCAGCGCTGGTGAATCCCAGTTTCTCTCGGTAGGGAGCGGTCACTTCGGTTTTACTAAGCAGTTAAGTGGTGTTTGGCATAAGTGACACAAAATCTTCCCCTGAAAGATAGATAGATTTATAAGGTAAGTGGAAAATGGAAATAAAGCTTAAAAATCTTCCTCGATGATACGCCTTCCGTAGCGGAAAGCATTTACAGTATACATAGTAGTATAAAACAACCCAGGCTTGTTGTCTATTCAAAATATTAATTACTTCGCCAGCAGACAGGATCTCGGATCTGAAATATGTTTTGTGAAGCTCCTTTAAAATTGGGCACTCTCCTAGGAGATGTAAGACGTCCTCTCTCGCTCTCTGATTACAGAGAATGCAAAAAATTGTCAATTGAGTTTTGGTTCAAGAAACAAGACTTATCCTGAAGATTGTATCTCAATCGACTATAGTACAACTGATATTGAGAAGCTCGAGCTTCAGCAACATATTTTTCGTAAGTGTCAAACAAGACACAAGTTGACTCCATTCTTGGATGAGGTTTCCCCATGTTATCCTTACAACAATGTAAGGACTAGGCAACTTTTCTTCGTCCATCGCCATAAAAACCATCAAGGTTTCTAAAACCAGTTGTGCCGTCCCGGTTTCGATGTGCAACATGTAATTGCGAGTGTTTACTGGCAAACCGAAAAGTGAGCTATAGAAACTAACGAAAAACTTTCTCCACTTCATCGAACGAGCGGTATTCCCACACTTGAGCACCATACAAAAGAATTGAGGTAGCAGTTGACCGAAATAATTTTTACATGGCGCTATAAACTATGAATTTTTTGTCGAAACAGCGGTCCCACACATATTGCTCACTTAGCTTCAACTAATTTACCTTCAAGATGTTTTCTCATGTTTAGATTGGCTGATATCAGGACTCCCAGGTATTTGTATTCACGAACTATTTCGGACTCTTATATCTGCCTCCACCTCCTCTAAAAACCATAATTTTTGACTTCTACAAGATAAAATTTAAGTTCCAACATTTGCAATATGAGTCCAGCTGTTCATCATAAGCTGCATGCCATATATCGACTCTGAGAAGAAAACAATGTCGTCTGCATACAGCAGAGCGGGCATTCTAGTGCTTCCGATATCGATGCCACCTCTTATGAACTCAGTTAACATATATCATCGATGAGCAGAATAAACAGCAAAGTACTTAAGATACAACCTTGTTTCACACCCATTGTTGTCAGAAATTCTTCGGATACTGTATCACCATCATATAATGCTCGCAATATTTACATTTTGTTTAAGATTTCCATTTGATATAGTTTATAGAAGAGTGAGCCACGATCAATTTAATCGCAAGCCGCACGAAAATCCACAAAGAAGGCATAGATTTTCTATTGGTCGATATAGGAGTAGTTTTCCCTAAATCCTGCTTAAAATTCCGATAATATTTAATGATTTCTGACCCACTTTGGAAGTCACCTTAAGATCAAAGAAGCTAACAGTTTAGGAAGTATATTCATCTGAAGTTGGTTGGGTCGCTACAGTCACCCTTTTTGTAAAGCGGAAAAATTATTGCCTTTTTGAAGCTACCAGGAACTGCTGCTCCTTCGAAAATGCGGTTGAACTACATGGTTAGTGCGTATAAAATCTGAGTTATGCAAATTTTATAGAATTCCACAGGAATTCAGGCGGTCCCGGGAGCTTTATGTGTCTTAGCGCTTTCAATGACATTTTATACTTTTAGAGCCGTAAAAGGTGCATCCAAAACTCGTCGTAGAAAAATGGGGCGGCGTATTGTACCGGTGCTACGTTACATACACTATTGACTAGGTGACTAAAATGATCCTTAAGTAATGGTGATTTCAACGATGAGGCGATTACTTTTTTATGGCCGTTTATATATTTCGCCACTTTCCAGAGTTCTGCCGAGGAGTTTGAGTTGCTTATTTCGTCAATAATTTGGAGTTCGAATGCCGGTTTTTTTTTTTACATAGCAAATATGCCTAAAGTGCTTGTTTGTTGCTCCGTACAGCGATTTAAAGATGTTAGTGTTGTGAATCCGCAGTAGCCTAAGAAACACAAACAATCGTTCTCTTGCTTTGGAGCACTCACTGTCAAATCATTTTTGTTTGCAAATATTTTTTTTTTTTTTTTTTTTTGATGGGTTTCTTGATGGTGTTGATCGACTGTTCTCCTTCCATATGACTTTTTGTAATAACTTAACCCTTTATGGAGCCATGTTGCACTTCTGCAACATACCATCTTTACAAAAATAAAAATAAAGCAAATGCCGATAGAGCGACTTTACTCAGTGTTGTACATCAGCACCAAAGCATTTTAACGAATAAGTTACAAATCAGCTGAGTAGATGGCTATATTTGAATTTTTAAATGGCCTTGATTTTTCGGACGACGTCGATGTCGCCTATCCGACGTTTAGCTTCGAAACGGATAAGCATGAAAGTTCTGATGAGGACCAAGAGGTACCACCTGACATGGAAAATGATGTTCAATATACCAGCACCCTAGCAACTACTTCCAACAATACTCAGAACATTGGCACTGGTGCGGAGCCAAGTCTAGCCTCCCCTTTTTCTAGTACTAGTTCCACAGCAGCTCCACTGTATTACATGGAAACCCAAATGTCTCAACTTAAACGACGACCAACTACGTTACATGGATCTGATAGGTTACCTCCAGAGATACTTTGCTTGGATACTCCATTTGAAATATTTTCATATCTGTTCACTGAGGATATTTTCAAACTCATAAGAGACCAGACTAATTTATAAGCTTTGCAACAGTACGAGAGACATTGCCATTGAAACGATTCGAATTACTTAGGCAGTTATTGAACTTTAACGACAACAGCAAGATGCTACTATATGACCATGTTGATTCTGATCGATTATATAAAATCCGGCCGTTGATACACAACTTTAAAAAAGTTCTCTTTGAAGCGCATTTGTCCGTAGATGAACAAATGTGTTCAACGAAAGCTCGAAGTGTGTTGAAACAGTATTTACCCGATAAACCTCATAAATGGGGATTCAAGCTGTTTGTTATATGTGGTGTATCTGGGTATGCATATAAATTTGAAGTGTATAGTGGACAGGAAAACATATGCGCAGTCGGTGAGCCTGAATAAGGGGCATCATTTAATGTGGTGGTCCGCCTTGCCCGTGATGTGCTTATCAATCAGAACTAACGGCTGTTTTTTGATAATTACTACACCTCAATCCCGCTTATTGAATACTTGTCTAGTCGTGGTATTTTGGCAGCTGTGGTCGCTTAGAGGGACAATAAAATCGTCTCTTTAGCATCCAATTTTGCAGGAAAGCACCCAACATCTGTAGTAAGAAGGTGGGACAAGTCGTGAAAACAACACATTTCAGTTGAACGTCCATTTGTCGAGGCATTAGATCCGCTGTGCTTAAAATTTGAAGCTTGTCGTTTAGCTTATCATAGTCACGTTGCCACTGGCTGCAGTTCATATATATATAGGGACTATGTAAAAGGTCTTCTTTGGTGTATTTACTTCTTGGATCCATGCTTCATCCAATACTAGGTTGACTGAAAAGTAACCTCCTTGACCGCCAGAATGCGCTGCAACTGCAAAAAAGGTTATGGTGCCTTAAAGTCCGTTCATATTTAGGCAAACATTCCAAATTTTAGTGCGATACTGTCTTAAGTTTTGTTTTGACAGCTGATTGTTGTTGACTTGCTTGGCATCATGTTGAGTATGGACAAAAACGATTTTCGTTCTATCATAAAACATTATTTTTTGAGAGGCAAAACCGCGAAGGAAACAAAAGAAAAGTTGGATAAATATTAAAGGGCTAATGCTCCGTCAGATTACACCGTCAAATATTGGTATCGAGAGTTTCGTGGTGGCCGCAACTCCACTACCGATCAAGTCCGCAGCGGCAGGCCCTCCGATGCGGTTACAGAGAACAATGTCACAAAGATTAATACTGAGCGCACACTCCATATTTTTGGCAACATTCCGCATATGAAAAAGTTGTCCTGCCGCGAGAGCACTTAAAAAGAGTGTTTGGATTTACTGATGCGGAATCGGGTTGACTTTTGGCGTCAATTTGTAACTGTTGAACACCAGAAAACATTCCCAAGGAGGTTACTTGTCACCCTACCTAGTACTTTAAACTTAACTTCTACGCCAGTAAGGTCTCTACGATATCCAAATAATTGTCCGCCACTGCCTCATCCAAAGATCGATGATTTAATTGCCGGCTTCCATTTTAATCATAATCCAAAAATATATGCTTAAACCTAACCTCCTTCGTTTTCTAACACATGGGTTTCATGTAATAGAAAAATATCGAAATTCTTAATAATTAAAAAACTTTGTATGTATATATATAACAGCTACATTATGACTTATAATTGTTAAGAACAAAAGAGTTTCATTCTGGTAGACGAATATATCTCATTCGTTACGTAAGATCCGTCTTGTGTTTGCACCAAAAACCATTTTATCGACTTTGTTGTATAAATCCAGCCAAATAAATTTCGTCGATAACTCCACTGACAGCTCCATTGAGTTTGATTTTTTTCATTCATAAATTTTTGCAAAGGTGCTCTGTTCCTAAAAATACCTTAAACGGCTTCTTCTGCATTTTCCTCGCCACGTTTTAGACCTTCGAAAGTGTCCCAGGTAAATTATTATCTTGTCTGCTACAAGAACCTTGTCATCTCTCAAGGTGATTTTCAACCTAGTATTCTCCTCCCGGAGGGCCTTTATTATTGGCACTAGCTTCCTCCTTCTTTGGCAAACGTTGAAGGGCAAGTCCTTCTGGATGCTGATTTTGGACCCTTTCATTTCTAGCTGCATCTCGAGTCTTCATCCTGACAATAATTGTTACGGTGTGCACATTGCGATTCCGGACAATGAACGCCGAGGCAACATGCTCCCATAATCTGAAAGTGATGATGACACCGGGGAGCACTACTGTAGGTATTCGGTGTTGTTATGGTAGGAGCTAGTACTGTACGCGTTTTATCACTGAAACACTCACTCACCTTTTTACGAATTACTAAAGGTTTGGGCTAATTATTTCCTTTAGCTCTGTTCTAACAGGAAAACAGCACTGTTACATTTGATTCGCCTATCCATGGACCATGAGTTTGTTCGCTTATATATAGGGTTTTCTAATAACGACTTGACAACTTTTTTTTTTTTAAATAAAAGGCAAACCATTTGAGATATTTCAAAAACTTAAAAGCATAAGCCCATGACTTAACGTAGCCCCACATAAAATAGTCAAGCCGCGTTAAATCGCACTAACGAGGCGGCCAATTGACTGGCCCATGTCTTGAGATAACACGCTCACCATAATTACTCTTCAATAAATCGATTGTAGCGTGTGCTGTGTGGCTTGTGGCACCATCCTGAAACTACATGTCGTCCAAATCCATATCTTCCAATTCGGGCTATAAATTTTCGGTGATCATGGCGCTATAACGCTGATCATATGGCCCAATAACGCCTCCGGTATGCAAACCACACCAAGCAGTTATTTTTTGTGGATGAAGTGGTGATTCATGAAGCACATGTGGGTTTTCACCCGACCAATAATGCATATTTTGCTTATTGACGAACCCATTGAGACAAAAACGAGCTTCGTCACTGAAGATGATTTTGCGATGAAATTCATCATCTTGGCGCATCTTCTCCAGAACCCAATCGGAGAACGTACGTCGCTTCAAATGGTCCATCGGCTTTAATTCTTGAGTTTGCTTGATCTTGTATGGGTGTAAACTAAGATCCTTGCGCAAAATACGCCATAATGTGGTCTGAGCGATGCCCAATTCTTGAAAACGCCGTGGTAATTGACTGATTTGGATCGTTTGCTACGGACGTCTGAACGGCAGCGATATTTTCGACACTTCGACCAACCCGTTGTCTCACTGACACGGCAACATCACACAACGAATATGTAGACTCAAATTTTTGCACTAAACTTGTTATTGCCTGTCTACTAGAGTGAGAATTACGACCGAAAATTGGAGTTAACGCTCTTAAAGTTGCGAATATCTGTAGAAAATTTTTATAATTTGCAGACGTTGCTCCTTAGTGTACTTTACCATATTGAAAGTGTTGAGTTTACTGAATAAATTGACAGTGACAGTTTAATGATTAGTGAAAGAGTGCGTGCACAAAATAAATTCAAAGTTGTCAAGTCCCTATTGGAAAACCCTATACTCCACTGCAGACGTAGTGGTAATAACATTTATTTCGTTTATATGAGCATTTTTTAGCCACCACAAACGTTGTTAATCAACCGAAAATCTCTTGACATTAGTAGCAGGAAAAGTCAGAGCCCATCTAATATGTGTGCATAGACCAATGTCCATTATTATTAACAACTCCATACATTTAGGAAATAATACGACGAACACTTAAAGTCGATAGAGTCCAGTCCATCCATGAAGTCCTACATATATAATTCGTAATATAGCGGTAAAGGGATGTTCAATTAACTAGCTTCTCTGTTTGCAAAGCTGTTTTCTGGTTGGGTTTGTTTACCCAATCTACTCGAAGATTCGAGAGTTTATGCTCTCTCAATTGGCTGTAATCCGAGATAGCTATGAATACTTGATCCAAACTCAACTTGATTCAGTTCGACTCCGTTCATAGCAACGTAGGCATCGTCACGTATTTTTCGTTATGGGAAATGTCTAAGGGTTGAGTAATGCACACACGTGAGCTTATCTCAGGGGTAAGTTATTTTAGAAGTCGCTTTACGGGTTAAGATACATTTTCCATATAACTCAAATGCCTAGTCGAAATTGATTGATATACTCGCTCATATTTTTATTGTTTTTCAAAATCTTAAATTGACATTTACTCGTACAAAACATAAACATTTAAATTTTGGCCATGTAGCGAGTCTCTTGTGTCTAGCCTCTAGTCTAGACTGTAGGATGTTACCAAATTGTCAAATTGTCAAATAAATGTAAGTGGACGCAGTTGTAGACGTAATCATCAGATCCAACCTGCTTGTCTCAATTTAAGAACGATGAATGACATTGTTTTACTGTTTTATTTTTATGTCATTCATACAGCTCCGTGTGATAGACTATGGTAGGTGCCATTTGTTATGAATGAAGCCCACCTGAATTGTTCCCACAGTCTTCTACAAATTTTGTTGCCCAGCGATTTATAAAAGAATGATAGGTACATGCTTATCCCCATGACTTTGTATATTACATCTTAGGGATATCAACAAAGCAAAACATCAGCCATGCATAACATACTATATACCCTACCTATGCTCCCCGTTTGAGGAATACCTTCATTGCAAACTTCTTTTCGTATCGGCTAGGACTAAACATGGGAGGAACGGAGTTGGCTCTGGGAAATACTTGTCACATGGCCTTCCCTTGTCAACCTAAATGTTGGTAGTACATATGAGACTAGTTTCTCAGGGTAATATAGTAAACAAAAAAAAATTTCTGAAAAGCAACACATACCTGGATAAAGAAATAAAAGCAACGAGTGCAGAGTACATACAATTTTTGACTTATCGCACGAACTCTAAAACTAGGGAAGAGCATATACTGTCATCAATCTGGCATAAGATTTGCTTTCGATGGTAGATTTACACAAGATATCCTCTGGGTGCCTTAAGGAAAAGGAAATTTTGTGAAAAGAGGATTTATAAAGACAATTGACATCACATTGGTTATAACGCTGTCGTTATGTCGAGAAAAAAAAAGATCGGGAGTCACTGCGAGTCTAATGAATAAAGACAGAGCACAACGCGCACGCCTTGACGGGAGAACTCGACTTTTGATGCCGAATCTAGTGAAAACCATACTTGAGCTTACTACGGTATTACTAGCGACCTAATGACAGCATTGATACCCCCTTAATAGGCTATTGGCATTATGTTTTTAAAATGCTGTCATCCAGGTTGAGTATTTCCAAGTTAATTTCTCGTAAAGCACATAAATGTGCTGTGAAGCAACATGCGGGATCAGATATGGGTGGGGCGACCTCAGCAATACACATGCTTTCCAATAATTAGGGCAGACTTTTTACCGCATTTGGTTGAGCAGATGACACGGAATTTTGAACGAACTGTCTATTAAACTATTATCTAACCCGAGGAGTACCATGCTGGCAGCATAAATGGCAAAATAAAGGTAATGGTATTGTTAGCAGGACACAGCGAAAACCTCTGGTCACATGAAATGTTTCGGCTTACAGCGAAGCAAAAAGCATACAAAGCGGGGCTGCGAAGAAAGACGAAAAAGGAAAAAGGTATAGAAACGCTCGATCGCGGAAGTGGACTGATGTTTCTGGAGAACTAATCCCCAAAAGTGAGAAAAAAATTTCAAAACACGCATCTACCGAACGAAAGCATGCAAAGGTAAGCGCGGAAGCATTACTGGAGCGTTTATCCCCATGGAAACAGACGAGGCTTATATGAGTTTAGTCTTTAATGGGAGTAAAAGTAGGTATATGGTGACAACAACACCAATGACTATAGTTTTGAGGTTGAAAAAGACTTTGCCGATTTATGTTACTGTGTAAATTCAGACAACGAAGCAATTGTAGAGACCAAGCAAAAATCAGTTTTCCACTTTGTCTAGGAAAAATACAAAGATCTTTCTTACGAACAACGAAACACGCACTGTAAAACACCTCTACGATTCTACTGTATCGGACTCAAGCATGGACTTTATTTAAGCTGCCTACGTGGCGATTGATTGGGAAACTTCTGAATATTCTATTACTTGAGTAATAGAATAGAATAATATTTAGCTCATAGCGAAGTATTTGCTTTACCTCCAAGTGGTTATCCCCGGTAACTGCATAAGTAAACCCTTACTCATGCAGGCTAAAATGGCAAAGGCATGCCCGGCCAGGGCTCGAAGCTCTATATGGAAAACATTAGAGTATGTGAGTACCAACTTATGGCCTCTGATAACTCACTGTTAACGACCCTAACAAACATAAAAAAAAAAACAACGACGTTCAGATCTGCATGTCGAATTGACAAATATTTAATAAGCCGCCCCGATGCTTCTACGGAAGACAAGAACAACGCAACCCAAGAATGTTTCTACGAGCTCCTCGAAAAGCAATGTCCGAAATATGACGTGATGTCAATCGCCTAACGTTAGGATAGAAAACAAGGACATGTTTGTTGGTGCGGCTGGTAAGCATAGCCTACACGACACCACGTCTGGCAACGGCACGAAATATCAGTATAGCCAGCGCACGATTTCTTCATCTCAATATACACAAGGGGACATTGAAACGCTAAATCAAATTGAACATATTGCGATAAACGTAGTGCATACATCCAGTATGCATCATCATCTTGTTGTAGCTAAGGTACGAATGTAGATTTCCGAATCCCCACAACTAAAAAGGTCCACAAACTCTGTGAAGACATTAAGTAGCAAAGCCGCAATCACAACAGACCGCCAGCATCAAGTTCCGTAGACCAGTGGCAACGCTGCAACTGATTTCTGGTTTAATGAAGAATCCCGGCAAGTACATACCATACATGTCAATAAGAAGCGTACAAAGCGGCGCTGCAACAAAGCACGAAAGCTATTCGTGAGCTCTACGAGCAGAAGACATAGGAAGAACATCGGATTCTCTAGAAGAAGGAATAATAGCATCAGAAGCACGCACTCAAAGATATTGGGAGTCTGCATTCCAGATATAACGTACGAAAGTTTTACCAATGGATGAAGAGAACATGTCAAAGCAAGAAGACCCGTACAGAAGCCTGTAGAAATGAAGAAGGAAACATTGATGTGCAGTCACAGTCAGTGCTGAGAATATGGAACATTTTTTTTGAAGACTGTATAACGGCTGTATTCAGGCAAAATAGACCATTCAACTTAGATGATGTTCGCCAAAACTTCCTTCCACATGACCAGAATGAAGTAAAGAAAGCAATATCTAAACTGAAATTCAACAAATCAGCTGGACCTGACGGATTACCGACCGAGGTACTCAAATCTGCTGGAATTTGTGGAAAACAAGCACCAACTTATTTCCCAGATCTGGTCAGAACAGTGTATGCGTGATGAATGGTATCTTAGCATCGTTCGCCTGATCCACAAAAAAGGACCCCTCAACTGCATCTACTGTATAGGTAGGCATAAGTCTCCTCAACATAAAAGATCTTATCTTCCATATTGTCGAACGTTTGAAACCCTTCGTCAACAATCTGATTGGGCCCTATCAGTGGGGTCTCAGACCAGTAAAGTCCAAAATCAACCAAATCTTCACATTCTGGCAGATCCTTAAATAAGTTCAAGAAGTCCAAATCGAATCACACCATCTTTTCATCGATTTTGAGAGCGCATATGGTAGCCAGGCTCGTCCGCCTGTGCAGAGTGCCGTGTGAGGACGACTTAACTGAGACTTTAGATATCAAAAAAGGATTTGACCAGGTCATACGCTTTGAATTGTGCGAAACTTATAAACTCATACTGGATGCATCATCTTTCAAATGTCTGTGCAATTTATTGCGTACGCCAATGACATGGACATAATTGGCAGAACTCAACGGGCTATCACCGGTGCGTTCGCTAGTATTTAAACGGAAGCTACCAAAATGGGTTTAGCGGCCAATAAGGTAAAAATATGTTTATCCTGTTAACGAGAAGGGACACACAACATCGAAGAATTGAACCAAATGTCATAGTCGGCACTGTACGACGGTGCGTTATCATGGTGCAAAATCCACGAGTTTTCTGCCCACAATTCTGGTCTCTTTCGTCACATAACGCCCAAATAAAACTCTTTGCTTACTGTCTGACCTTCTTGCAAAAGTTCATGATGCACTACACCGTTGTAATCCATGAAAACCGTGAGCATTTCCTTCTTTTGAAAACGACGTGTTTATTTTTGTCTCGGCTCATTTGGTGAACGCCATTCACTTGTCTGATGTCGGATAGCGTGTCGTACTCATAAATCTACGTCTCGTCTCCAGTAATGAACCTTTTGATGAATGTGGGAAATCTTCTCTTTTGCGGCGTCAACACGGTCTCTTTTTTGCATGAAATTGAGGCCTTTTGGCGCCAACTTTGCTGCTACACGATGGAACCCCAAATCATTAACCAAAATGTCTTGGATGGATCCATAGGCAATTTTCAAGTCTTCTGCTATCTCTCTGATGGTTAATTTGCGGTTTTTGACCAACATTACTTTTAATTCATCAATGTTTTCGTCAGTTTTCGGTGTCGATGGTCTGCCACTGCATTTATCATCTTCGATTGATTCACGACCACTTTTGAACCGCTCATGCTCTGGTAAATGACCATTTTCTTTAGAGAATCGTTGCCGAAACACTTTTCCAATATTTCTAATGTTCGCGCACCATTAAATAAGTTTTTTACGCAAAATTTTGTACAAACTCGTTATTGCAGATTTAACTCCATTTCCAAAATTGTAAAAAATCGCCAATACACCCATAGATAGATGTACTCTTGGCTACATAACTTTTGCAAATGTTAAGCTATGACGCTTAGATTTAGAGGGAATGTCAACAACAGATGTACCAACTTAACACAAAAAAAAACAGAACTCAAATCGGAACAATGGGAGCGCCACACGGTGGTTATTCTGTTTTTTTTTTTTTTTTTTTTGATCAAGGTGGTACAACGAAAAGTTACTCTTGTATTTCTTTAGGTTAAAAAGACAATTGAGTAGTAACGCCCTATCCCGAATAATTAAGGAGACTTCATACCTTGACCAACCCTGTGTTACTTAACGGCGTAGAAGCTTGGACCCTATCGAAAGCGGATGAAGACATCCTTAGTCATTTCGAGAGAAAAATTCTTCAAAAACTATTTAGTACCGTTTTCGTTGATGGGCTTTGGTGGAGAAGATTCAACGACGAAGTATAAGAGCTTTACAGCGACAGCTATATACGACCTAGTCAGAGGTGGTTGGAACGGCACTCAGAGTCTTCGAATGTAAGCCGAATGAAAAACGTACTAAGGGGAGAGCTCACGTTAGGTGGCGTACATAAGTTTTATAGAAGGGGACCTCTATAAGGCAATTGTTTAAAGACCGGACTAACTTGTTAGTTGAGTTCTTCCCAAACTGCAGCGCCTCCTAAATAAGTTAGTGAGTTGACTTCCACACAGTGGCATTCAGAATGGATTTCTAAATCATTTTAAATACAACACGGTAGACCTCATTTTTGATGGCGTGCTCAAATTATAATGGGCCATAGTAAACTCTTTGTATGCATTTAGATGCGACCAGCGTAAGATCTCGCTTAATGTAAAGATCTGTTGTTTGAGACCCAGATCCAATCCAAATTATAGACCATATAAAGAATGGCTTCGAAGGCATACGTAATTTGAAAATGAGGGAGATTTTTTTTGGTAGGACACCAACCATAACCCAAAAATCAAAGGTGACCGATCCTCAGTAGTATGTATAAATTTTTAGCCGATCTCTGGCCAAATTACTAACGAGTCGATTAAGATAAGGCAGACAGGACTTCGAATGGGAAGGATTATTCTTCGCATACCATACCGCTGTTATCATGTGCCTTTCCTTGTCGGCAGTATGGTACTATAGATTGGATTATATTTTATGGGGAAGGAGGGAGCATATGAAATAACTGTGTCCAAAGTTAGGCCAAAGTTAGACCTCCTCCAAATAGAGGTCGTTGGTGATACCTGAATAAGTGATAGATACAAGTAGATCTTTCGATCAGCTGGCAAATATGTATTTTCTCCGCCTCAAGATAGAATTTACCTGAATAACGATGACATACGAGGTGTGTTCAAAAAGAAAGGGTTTTCTGCTGATTCTTCGTCCTCAGTGCAAATTCTGCATGTGTTCTCTGGAGTTAATCCCATAATCATGAGTTGTTTTTTGATTTCAGTTTGACTTCTAGTTTGACCTGCTTGGCATAAATATTTTGGGTTGTATAGTGCCTTCAGTCTTCTTCCAATAATGGAAAGCCCTGTTTTTCAGCCAGTCTCTAATACAGCATTTTGCAGTGCTATGAACGTCGATGCAAATCCTTTTCTGGCTAGTATGCCTTCAATTTCTTTCCCTATAGGTCCAACGTGTGCTGACACCCAAATAAGGTGAACTCTGTTTGTGTTCGCTCGTGATGTGAGCTCTCAGAGCATGCTCCTACTGAAGCCTTTATCAAATTTAGTTAGTCATCAAAGTTTGTACGCCTTAAGCACTTAAATTCAAACGTGTCTCTGACTCTGGAGCATTCCTGTCACAATAAATTTTTCGGTTTGAATCTTCAAAGTCTAAAGTGTTAGCTAAATGACCAACTTATGCAAGTCACAATTATCACTTTTACCATTATTGAACAACTCTAATTCGATACCAATTTTATATAAGCAAAACCACCCCCAACAACTGCACTACATTTTTTCTCGTAGCCTGTGGTCAGTAGAAGGACAGCAGACAATATGAAAGTTACTATTCTCTTTCCATCTGCCATTGTCGTGGAATGGTATTTTCAGGCAATCCCCAATGGAAAACTTTATGGTGCTTTAGCAGCTGTAAAAGGCTTATTAAGATTTTTATCGCTCCTAAATATATTGTAGGTGGCATGTATTTGTACGGATACTTTACCCATCCAGAGGAAGCAACAATACGTTATGGAGCTTGCCACCTCCAGAAATACCGTTCGCTGTCAGGGCTGTTCTCCATTTGTGCCTTATTACCACACTTTAGCCGGCTATGGCTGGGGGAAGGGCGCAATTTCAGTCCAAATGGCAGATTGGATAACAATTTAATTTTATAGTCTCGAGTCTCGACCACTATGATGAATGAGCACTTTGTGGTCAACAAGTGTGGCGGCAGCAATGGCAATAGCAATAGCAATGGCAATGTGGCAATGACGACGGTAGCGTTTTACGGATTACATGGCAAGCGCTGCAGATACAAATGGGGAAGAAACACAAAGTACCACCAGATACTCGTAACCCGAGCCCCCGTCTGCAATATAATATTTCATAGTGAACAGACTTGATTAGTTTATATTGTGTGTAATTAAAGTGAGTTTTATGGATACGCTTGTAGATAAGTAATTGCTTGCGATAACTGTATTTAATTATGAATTGCTTTTTTATTACCCTATTATGGAGGGGATTTTGCTTGCTCTGCTTGTCAGGGATTGAAGACACGAAATGGTTTCAGATATTAAAACAAAACATGATAAAAGCGACATAAATCTGGGGGTGTTTCGTGAGGAATGATATGACATGAGATTGGTTTAAGATTTTGTATTTGTTTAAGTCGACTTCAGGTATTCTCTGGAACTCCACATCCTCTTCTTTCGTAATCCAGTGATTAATGTTTTCAATGATCGCAATTTGAATTAATCCAAAATCGATTGTATCACAAAGATTGAATGATTGAGTATAGAGTAATGCCAACTGATTTTCTGTGGTCAAAGCTCGATCGATATACTCGTATCCGAGCTGTAGTTCTAACCAGACGGTGCTATACTCTCGAAAGTGAAATTTGGCAACTAGGTTATCTCATGGCGACCGTTTATCAATTGGAGAATCATGCGATTTGACACCACTCGATTATTTTCTATTGGACTACGTTAAGTCCTAGACTAAGGTCAAGCAAACACTTTTGAAGAAATAGAGGACAACATTCGACACACTATTGCCGGAATAACGACGCACATATTGGACTGAGTCATCAAAAATTGGACCGAATTATGATGATGATGATTTAATGATGTGCTATTCTACACATAAAAGCATGAACGTAGCTTCAAAACAAGGCCAGAATCAATTTTATATCTCACACGGTTGTTGTTTTATTTAAAATTTTTTCCTATTGTTGTTATTTGGTCACCCTTTAGTCACATATATTTTAAGTAATAAAAAGTAAAAAACAAGAGCTTTATTACATTGCCACATCTTACAATATTATTCGGTCTACCAATGTTCTGACAATGCGCTGCAAATAAGCTGACAATAGCGAACTACCAATGCTAAATTATCAGCTCATACGATTGCCAGTTTTTGTTCTAAATTCTGACAATTTTATTGTTAAATGGTTGGCCGGAAATACTTTGTCTGACAACGGTTTCAGGTTGAAAATTGTTAGTTCACTCGGTTGGCAAATGTTTGTTTATACAAAATTTGCGGTTGAGTTTACAAGCATTGACAGACAAATAAAACAAAGAGATGCACTAGTGATTGTTATGGATGCCTTGTGGCACGTACGTGTTTGAAAGCAGCCTAGATACAGTCTTCCAAAATTCTAAATCCGCCATTGACTACTGATCATCTCTCAGGAAAATGGCAGAACAGTCCAATATCCGCACATGGTGGGTGTAGGGCCGATGAACTAGTAAAAATTGGTAAATCTTTCTGAAAAAAATATTACCGGATACCAATCGCTAAATGTAAACTATAACTAAATCTGAATGCTATTAAAAGAACAACTCTTAGATGGACTGTTGGGTCAGTTCCGGGTACTTTGACTCTGACAGAGATGATCGTTAAGCGCGATACCAGGATCAAAAATTGCATAGTATAGTTTTTGACCATACTCACAGGTCATTAATTTGTCTTAAATCTTACTTATAATCAATCTAAAAAATAAATTCTAAGTCAAAAATTCAGAAACATAGAGTACAATAGATCAAAACCTAATTCAAGACATTTCGTCTTTCTAAGGATTAGACTTAGTCTATTACCTAACATTCCCCCCTACTTCATTCAATATCAACTCAAGTATACTCGTAGATTGTTGAAGTAAATGTTAGTAATGAAAAACCTAAGGGCCCCACTTTGTATCCTCTAGGTAACACTCACGTAATCACCTAACAGCCTACATGACATCATCTGTCAACTTATCCTTCTACGTGCAGTCAATTTTCTGCCTGCACAGACGAAATATACTTAATAATTCAAAGCATTTTAAAAATGTATTGCTTCACTTCACCAGACCTGCATTTCATCGTGGAAATTACCAACCGTTTAAATCTCCAAGGAAAATACAATCCAAGAGCTGCCATTAGCTCACGAGCTGTAGATAGGTAGCTTTTCTTTGAAGATAATAAAATATTCATTCTACGTAGTAGACATGCAATTTTTTTGTCTGATTTCATTGAACTTATTTAAAAATGACTAAGGCCAAAGGATTTCAAGGACTTAAGTCATTGGAATTTTTTAATTATTCTTGTACTACCCAAGAATAATTGATTTTACGACGTAGATATAATTATAGGGTGATTCATCGTAAGGTTTGATTTTTAATAGGCTTTTTTTGACAGATTACGAGTGACTCCTATCAAACTGCTTTATTATATTTGTTTAGTATTATTTGGCAAGTTATTATGTAAAGATTTATATCACAACAGTGCCTCCAAATTGTTCAGCTGTATTACGAAAATCAGTGTTCTGTGAAAAATGTTTTTCGTGCGATTCGAGGAAATTGCGGTGCGCATAATCGACCTACTGAAACCAGTAGGTTCTCTCCAGTTCTCTGTAAGAAGCTGGTCTCTGTCGTTAAATGAAGCCATAATTGGCAAGCGTTCTTCTTTTGAATTTCGTACATTCAAGGCTGGTAATAGTTTTCCATCCCAATGAACTGTGACCTGGACTGCCTGAACCTGGTTCTCTGTGTCTCTCCAAAAATAATTTGTCTTCCTCTATTTTTATTCTTTCAAAGGCATAAGCATGTGCAATATCAAATAGGTTATCAAGGTTTCTTTCAAAATTATTTACCCGGTTCTTAAAAGTTTCCTGAGGCGATATAAATCGACAAGCTTTTTTTACGCAATTAGAAAATGCCTTTGTGAGAATCCTGGCTTTTTCCCATAATATAGCAGTCAGCTTATCTTCGCAAATATTTTAAAACAAGACAATAAAAATTTGTCGATTAGACAGTAATTTTGCACCATTTGTTTTATAGCAGTCCGATAAGGAAATACTTTGTTTATTGCTAATAAACAATTCAACTGATATCTTTTTTTAATGAACAACAGCGTACTAATAATTAAAAAAAAATCACTAGGCACGTAGTTACAGGTCGCAGTACAGTAGATATCCGCGCAGCTGCGCAAGTCGGCACTCGTTTTTAGAAGAAATGCGTAAAAAAAACGAACTTGAAATTTAAGGGACTCCCTAATGTATATGCTTTAAACTATTGCCAATAGCATTGTTTTCTTTAACAATTTATTCTTATTTATTAAGACTTGTCCTACTTGTAAGAGATATCAATTTTGGTTTGTAAGTTTTATTTTATGAAATAAATATGTGGAATACGTACACTATTCTGGCCGGTGGCAATGTCTACCTTGGTAAGATGCATATCTGTAAATTGACGGAAAAACCAGTAAAAACTAGAAGCAAACCACCATATCCAGGTTAAAAATAATGAAAGCACAGTCAGTAAGACCCTCCCGATTTGCATTTTTGATCTGACTTTAACTGTTTTTTTTTTTTTTTTAAAGGCTTACAAGTTTAATATAAAATAAAATACTCGAAATTATTACTAAATAATCATTGAAACAGTTTTTATATTTGGTTTTCGGTATGTCCATCAGTGCTTCCTGCAATTTTCCCATTACTTCCTCTCGGCTGCTGAAACGCGTTCCCCGTAGTGGTTTTTTAACTCGATTGCACAGAACGAAGTCACAGGGAGTCAAATCAGCTGAGTTCGGTGGCTGTTGGATGGTATTTGTTGCATTTTTCTTCAAAAAATTACGAATAATGATGGCACTGTGCGACGGTGCGTTATCATGGTGCCCACAATTCTGGTCTCATTCGGTGAATTGCTTCACGTAAACGTCTCATAACGCCCAAATAATACTATTTGTTTGTGTGTCTGGCCTTCTGGCAAAAATTCATGATGCACTGTTGTTATTCATAAAAACCGTGAGCATTGCCTTCTTTTTTGACTGAAAACGACGTGGTTTTTTTTATATCGGCTGCTTTGGTGAACGCCATTCACTTGCCTGATGTCTGGATTGCGTGTCGTACTCATAAACCCAGTAATGTGGGATTGAATACAGCCTAGCAAATCATCTCTTTTGCGACGTCAACACGGTCTCTTTTTTGCATGAAATTGAAGTCTTTTGGCACCAACTTTGCTGCTACACGACGGAAACCAAAATCATTAACCAAAATATCTTGGACGGATCCATAGGGAATGTTCATGTCATCCGCTATCTCTCTGATGGTTAATTTGCGGTTATTGACCAACATTTCTTTTACTTCATCAATGTTTTCGTCTGTTTTTGATGTCGATGGTCTGCCCCTACGTTCATCATCTTCGATTGACTCACAATCATTTTTGAACCGCTCGTGCCACTGGTAAACGACCGTCTTCTTTAGGGAATCGTTGCCGAAACACTTTTCCAACATTTCCAGCGTTCGCGCAACATTAAGTCCGTTTTTTTACGCAAAATTTAATACAAGTTCGTTATTGCAAATTTAAATCCATTTCTTAAATGGTAAAAAATCGTCAACACACACAGAGATAGATGTATTCTTGGCTACGTAACTTTTGTAAACGTCAAGCTATGATGCTAAAATTTAGAGGGAATGTCAACAACAGATGTACCAACTTAACAAAGAAAACAGAACTCAAATCGGAACAATGTTAGCGCCACACTGTGGTTATTCCTTTTTTTTATCAAGGTGGTATCTTTTTTAAACTCTGGTTTTTGGCTGGTTTTCGAAATGGTTACTCTACAATAGACAATATCTTCATACTAACATCTATAGCCCAAAATAAGATGAACCAGAGTAAGAAGCTTTTCACCTTTTTTGTTGATTTTAGAGCAGCATTCGATACGTAGAATCGAAATGCGTTGTTTTATAAACTGTACAACATAGGAATATCTAAAAAGTTCGTTAGAAAAGTTATACCAACAAACTACGGCAAACATATATATATATAATGGCAAGGAACAATCTGAGAAGCTTGTGATAAACCGAGAAGTCAAATAAGGCTGCAACTTGAGTTTCCTACTTTTCGCTCTGTTCCTGGATGATCTTGTGGTATGGCTTACATGTGGCGTACAAATTGGCAGTTCAAAAATTATAGTTATCATGTATGCAGATGACATAGTCATATTTACAGAATCACCTTGTTCTGTTTAGATGATGATAAGCAAACTTTTCGAGTACTGCACACTGTGTGGCTTGGAGGTTAACGTCGAAAACGGCGACGGCGAAAAATGGAAGAAGAAGTAAAAAAAAATATAATTACCTAGGAATGGAACTGACGTTCAACTTAAAAATGGAAAAAACATCTGAAAACTAAAGTGGATAAGGCGAAAAAAAGCAATCTGTTCGAATTGGAATAGGATTTTCAGCAATTAATAGCTGTTAACTCAAAATTTAGAGGTATGAAATCATCGAATACCTACTTTGTTTCTTTCTGCGTAGTTCCATTCTTCCAACAATGTTTATTTCATCTCTAAAACTAAATGCAGATTACCTGTCAAGGGTACTAAAAATGAGAGATTCCAGACTACTAAAGTTGATTCTGCGATACGCAGTACTGAAGAAAACTCCTTTTGTCAAAGATTGGACTTAATTAACAGCGGACTGTGGTGTGACGATAAACTTCGCCGAAATTAATGATGATGGATGGAAAAAGGCTTTTTATGAGGTTACTGATGAAAATGAGGGGTACACCTTTATTGAAAAAGCGCGGGAGTCAACAGAGAGGCAATACTAGTCGAAGGTTAATTATGTTTAACGTAAATCAAAACTTACTTCAAAAGCAGCTATTCCAGTTTTATGATTGGAACAATTGTCAAAATTAGAGGAGACTACGTACCACATCGAAACTGAGAACGACAACGAATCTATTCGTCACGGCTTTTGCGTAAACTCTCAGCTACAGCTGCTATAGTCTCTTCACTAACATACATGCTGAATGTGGTCTAACCGGTCGAGTATCATCCACTTATGTAAACTGGGCCTCAAATTTGCGAATGGTATTGGCAATAGTGGTTTCAGTAGGTCGATTATGCTCACATTAAATTCCTCGAATCGCACGAAAAACATTTCTCACAGAACGCTGATTTTCGTAATACAGCTAAACAATTTGAAGACGTTATTGTGGTGTGGATCTTTTCATGAACAAAACTGACAAAATCAAACCTCACGATGAATCACCCTATAAAAGATGTTTTATGGCGGGAATATGCCACATAAAGGTATAGGGTTTTCTAATAAAGACTTGACAACTTTTTTTTTTTTAAATAAAAGGCAAACCATTTGCGATATTTCAAAAACTTTATTATTGGCTTGAAGTACAATCAAAACATTTATGAATGGAACTCGACTTCGTTCATATGGCCACCGCGGGCACGTTTGCAGTGGTCGATTCGTTGGACCCAATTTTCAACGACTCGGCCACACATTTTGGCCGAAACGGCCGCTATATCGCGTTCAATGTTGGCTCAGAGCTCTTCCAACGTCGTCGGCGTCGGCCCCACAGAAAATAGTCAAGCGGCGTTAAATCGCACGAACGAGGCAGCCAATTGACTGGCCCATGTCTTGAGATAACACGCTCACCATACTTACTCTTCAATAAATCGATTGTAGCGTGTGCTGTGTGGCTCCATCTTGTTGAAACCACATGTCGTCCAAGTCCATATCTTCCAATTCGGGCCAAAAATAATCGGTGATCATGGCGCGATAACGCTGATCATTCACAGTAACGTGACGATCGTTATCGTCGACGAAAAAATATGGCCCAATAACGCCGCCGGCATGCAAACCGCAGCAAACAGTTATTTTTTGTGGATGAAGTGGTGATTCATGAAGCACATGTGGGTTTTCACCCGACCAATAACGCATATTTTGCTTATTGACGAACCCATTGAGACAAAAACGAGCTTCGTTACTGAAGATGATTTTGCGATGAAATTCATTATCTTGGCGCATCTTCTCCAGAACCCAATCGGAGAACTTACGTCGCTTCAAATGGTCCATCGGCTTCAATTCTTGAGTTAGCTTGATCTTGTATGGGTGTAAACCAGGATCCTTACGCAAAATACGCCATAATGTACGATGCCCAATTTCCATGCCCGATGTGGAAATTGACTGATTTGGATCGTTTGCTACGGACGTCTGAACGGCAGCGATATTTTCGACACTTCGACCAACCTGTTGTCTCACTGACACGCAGCATCACACAACGAATATGTATACTCAAATTTTTGCACTTAACTTGTTATTGCCTGTCTACTAGGGTGAGAATTACGACCGAAAATTGGAGTTAACGCTCTTAAAGTTACAGTCATCGACTCTGAATATCTGTGGAAAATTTTTATAATTTGCAGACGTTGCTTGTTAGTGTACTTTACCATGATAAAAATGCTGAGTTTATTGAATAAATTGACAGTGACAGTTTGATGATTGGTGAAAGAGTGCGTTCACAAATTAAATTCAAAGTTGTCAAGTTGGAAAACCCTAAAGATGGATTTGAATATTTCTCTTTAAAAAGCGACCAGAGATAAATCGGTAGATAAAAATTACACGGAAATTAGCTTTGTGAAAATTGTAAAAAGAGTGAATTGTGGTGGAAGGTGAGTGGAGAGGAGAGTTCTGGAGGTAGAGGATGCAAGTTATCAATAATTGAAAAGGGGACAATAGTATCAAGTGTGAAGGTAAGGTCTTATTGACATTCCGTATGGTTGGGAACGCCACTGACTTCACAGTCAGTTAACAGATCTAAGATAAGGCATTCCTTAGCAGAAAGAAGCGATGAAAAAAAGTAGCTCTTCAGATGGAGTCCACTTTCAGATATATCAGCGAGTCACAGGTGTTGTAAATCGCCAATAGGATTCCCCGACAAGAAGAAGCGTAGATATCAAATTGATGAGCATGAAATTGAAGCAAGCCGGTGTGGGTTTGAGAACGCAGCCCTCTAACGTTCTGGTAAAAGAAGGTCTGAGGAAGGTTTTTGTATGACTTTTTAGGTTCGAAAAAATTTATCGTGGTCAAGTCAATTGCGTTGGGGGTGTGAGACTCTTTAAGAGCGTTCATAGTGGCGAAGAGGGCAAGGTCGTGTTTATATAATGGAATGGAAGCCATGAGACTTATTTTTTTTTACTCTCGAAACACACCGAGTCAGATTTATCGTGTAGATATGCCTATATCTAGAAAGTTCATAGCGACATTTGGTGGGATCGCTAGTTTTCTGCGTTAATTTAACAGGAGTTTGATGTCGCAACAGGTGTAAGGGAAAAGCGTCTGTATTATGGGTTGAGTGGTAGGGGTTAAATCGAAAGCGATACCTTGACGTTGTGGCTTGCTTTGGGGTGGAATAGAGTTAATTCGAGTTCGGGTGATAGCGTTAAAATAAGGAAAAATGTTAGCTTGTGTCTCTGAATGCAGGCAGATCAAAGAAATACTTCCAAGCAACGTCAATAAGTTTTAACAGTTTTGCAAGGAACCCAAGCAGCAAAGAAAGCATAAAATAGCAGTTCTTAGACTGTACTCTGTTAAAACGGAAAAAGTGCAATAGATGAAAAAAGGTGCGCATAATCGACGAGACGGACAGGGTATCTTCATAGACAGCTGTAACTATGGGAGGGAGGCAGTTAGCTATTTGTCTATATTAGCTCCTCTGCCATTTCTAATAATGAAAGCTCACCAAAATGAAAACGAAAAATAACTATGTCCTAGCATTGCATTCAATTCGGCAAAAGATAGATTTTTGGTCAAAATCGTGTGCAAAGTGACGTGTGCAGTGACGTGTGCAGTGGCGTGACGCAAGGGATAAGTTACTCAGTCACCCTGCAGTGGTTTCTGGGTTCAAAATTCTAACAACACCAAATCAGAAGAGGTATTTTGTTTTCTTGAAATTACCACCCTTCCGGCGGTCAACGCAAACCTCCGAAAGTGGAGTCGTCTACCTTCAAAAAAAAAAAGACTTGCTTGTTGCAAGAAAATCCTTGATACCCTTTAGATCCTTTGTTTGATATGAAGTTTTATATTGATCTGGAATCAAAGTAGACACAGTTCTTCAGAAAGGGAAACGAAATCAATCCTATTACTCGTAGCTCTCCTATATTTTCAATTTGATTTTCGAATTTTCATTATGTGAGTTCCACGGGCCAAATTGCGATGGATCCAAAACAAATTTTCAAATCTCAAACATCAAGTAGCAATCAATCAGATGTCTCTTTCGTAACTCTATGACCTCAACCTCAATCATCAATCTTAGAGTAAAGTAATGCAATCCTTTTTGGCAGCGACAATATTGAAAGCAGTCAAATGAATTGTAATATCCAAACTAAGATGAATCGCTTTTTCGTCTCATGTTGCTCCCTCTTGTCTTATTCGTTTTCGGTTTTTTTTTTTTTTTTTTTTGTTTTTGTTTTTGTTCCTCTGCTAATGCATTTCATGACAATTTCATTTTGTCCTTTGTCCTTGCTTAACCTCTGTGTGCCAATCCAAACATAAGTCCCTCATGAGAGAAAATCGAACAAACGGAAATAAAAACAAAGAGACGAGAAAAGACCAAAAAAAAGTAACGCTAAACCGATTGAAATTGAATATTCCCGTCCTGTTAATTCCAGGCTAAGGACAAACACCAAAACGTAATCCATTTGAATTCTCAAAGGAACTAAGCGGAATTGCGAAAGTTTTATTAGGTTTTTCACTTCTTTCCAATTTCGCCAATAATAGCATCTCGTCAACTAACCCCCGCTCCCAGATATCCCTCACCATTACGTTCTTCTTCCCCTGAGCCTTTCCATAGAAGTTCCTTCTGTTTTTGGTCCCCATTCCATTTGCCAGGCTCCATTCTCCACTTTGATGTTCAGGATAAAATAATGAATATTCGACTTCATTGCTTTTCTGCAACACATCCATACCCTCCGAAGGGGGAAAACGAACGAAAAAACAAAAAACAAAACCAAAAACAACCAGCGAGAACGAAATGACTTTTATATCATTCTAATGGGGAGAGGGGTGGATATTTCCACCCCAACCATCGTGAGCTGAAGCAATACATATTTTGTGCTATATATGTGACTGAAGTTGAATTCGTTTATGAATTTCAAATTTCACATACAAGCAGGGGGGTTGAGAGAGGCGATTTTTAATTTTTGAGAAAAAGGTTCCTACTACAAATCCCACACCACGAATTTCAAGGTCTATCTTTTTCTCTGTCCCTTTTCGGCGATTACAAACGCAAGTACACCACCGCCAGGCCAAGTGGGAAATATATGTATTCATGACGTAGCTGGTCATTGGCAATAACAAGTTTGACTGCTGCAGTGCTTCTAGTTAAGCGCAAGTACACCCTTACCTCACGTGCGGACTAACCGTAAAAAGGTACTTAAACTGTGAGAGCAAGCACATTTGTTGGTACTGCCGAGAAGGAGGATATTTTACGTCTTAATAGCGCCGGGAATGCAGACTATTAAACTTGCAGTCAAAACTTTCCTAATGAAAAACTTCACCTTCTTAGTTTTTGCGCAAATTTGATAGAGGACACCCAGGCGAGAGCAAATAACCGCAAGTACCGGACACTAAAATTCAAAAGCCCTTGAACCATCCAAACAGCGAATACCATGTCATACTTGAACAAAATCAAAAAAAAAAAAAAAAAAAAAAACGACAACTTCTTCGCCGTTGCCGTCGACTGGTAAGAGCAGTTAAAATGCCAATGTCCTCGCTATACGTAATTCCTTCGTGGCTGGCTACTCGAAACTACTATGTCCTTGTCTGGGTCTCCGTGTCCATGTCCGGGTTCTGCTTCTGCCCAGAAGGAGTACATGCATATAGTCATCCGTCCTCTGCGACGACGTATAAAGTGCACTTCTTTTGTGCGGTGCACCACTTAAAGATGCTTCATTTAAGTTTCTTATTCAGTTTATCTCGTCCTGTGGTACCAAAATGGTGCCCACTTTTTCGAGTTTTTTTTTCCCCCCCTTTTTTTTTCGTTTATCTACGTACGTCCTAGTTTAACTATGGCGATGATGGAGATGATAGGTCCTCCCCGATGCTTATTGAAGCTGCTACTTGCTTGTGTTGTTATTAAATTTTGTGCGTCAAAGGAAATCTGCTGTCTGCAGTGGTAGTATGAGCAGCTAATTCAGGAGAAAGTCCTTTCTTTTGAGAGAAAGGAAGAGAACCAGTGGCAGCGAACTATGTCGAGGATGTTGGGGTAGGTTTTTGTTTCTTGATTGGCTCTATGAGATGTGGTTGCAAGATAAGGTATTAAACGCAAGGACAATATTGCTGAGGTAATGAAGTGGTGCAGCTAAGTGCTTTGAGTTTGATTTTTTTTTTTTTTAAATTAAGAAAAATATTTACCACGGTAATTTCTATTATACTTTTGAAGGGGAACTCATAAAATTGGTTACAGGCCATTCCAAACATTCACAGAGTGTTTGGGTTTTTATTAATTTTTAAGAGATCATTTAGCTAGTAGTCGGGCGAAAGTTGGTTGGTGTATAATGGAAACCAATTGCGGTCTGAATACCCTTCTATCACAGTGTAGACATAGTCTCTTTCCCTACACTAAGACCTCTTTTATGATATTTTATGATTGCTGGTTATAATCTTCCTTAATATCACATTTTAAGGCGATCAAACTGGGAGATCCTTAAAGATTCTCTTTCATTGGCATGGTGAGTTTCCTTTCGTGTATTTTTGTTATGTTAGTTTCGCTTTTTAGCCAAGAAAGCACAGAGAATAATTTAAGGAAGGCTTGGTTAGGAGTGTGGAATGGCTGGACAGTTATACCTCGCATGGCTTTAGCTATTTCGCAAGTTCAACGAAGGTGCTATGAAAGTGTCCCATAAGATGAAGGGGGGTAATTTCCTCACAGTCGAGTCATTACATTAACTTGGCAATGTCCAATGTTGTAAGGATACTACACAACAATTGTCCTTATTTTACCTTTTAATGGTGATCATCGGGTACTAGTTTTTGTCCATCCGGACTTGATTTGCTTAACTTATAAGCGTGGGTATTGAGCGAGAAACAAAATAGCAGCACTATAAACCTAACAGCGGATGAATTCGCCAGAAGGAATCGATGGTGGCATCCTAGATTCAAATGCAAACAAAAATAAACTTTATCTGAGCTACTTCGACGTTTTGGAGTTCAGACCGATAAATATATTCAAGAATTAGTTCCTGAAAAGAGGTGATGGCGGATAAGTCCTTAATGAGCCAATGACAGCGCTCACATCCCTTAAGCGGGTTACTGGTAACTCAGATTGGGGTTGTGCCGTCGGGGTACCTCCTTTACCATGTAAAGAAGAGTGAGCTATGAATGCTACCGTACCCTCTCAGTTAACGTCACGACTCAGAAAGTTCACGGACTAAAAATTGAGAGTCCTTGCCTGGAACGTACGTACACTGTACACCCTTAGTGCTGCTCCAAAACTTGCGTAGGGCAGATATTACCACGATTGAGGAGATACGATGGATAGGATCAGGTTTGAAAAAACAAAAGACTGCTCATTTTAGGATACATATTCGTCATGCGATCGCCTGACTGAAATCCGTATCTTGGCATCATTCCAAAACATCAGCATAACATGTGCTCACGCCTCTGCTGATGAAGTTTAAGACTCTATTTAGGAGAAATTCTATGACCTTCTAGATGGAGGCTACGAAACTTGCGGAATATGATGTCAAACTTGTACTCAGTGATAGGGCAAACATCGACAAAGGTGCATCCGAATTCAGAGTTCGACTATCCAACGAGAAGAAGCTTCAAACCGCCCAAGAAAAGAAATTCAATATTTGTAGACTTTGCACGACTGGAATAGCCAGAACGTATTGAGCCAAAGACTCTTATCTGTGCATTCATTATCCACAAATGCCAATAATCTGTAGCAGCAGTATCGCAACATCATCAAAGAGGTACCAGCTACCACCAAAAAGAAGCACTTGGTGTAATGACAAGAGCGTACGCCGGAAAAAGGTAACAAAAAATGCACACGTGCAAAATCTGAAGCGCAAAACAAGGGCATCTAGAGAAAAGTATCAAGGCTGAAGAAGGGAGGAGAAGAAGATTTTCTTCCAGCTCAAGGATATCGAAAATTATCGCTATAGAAACAACACCCGGATGTTTGTCATGAAAGCTAAGGGCTTCGAAACATGAAGGAAATCTAGTCATCGAAGTGCAGGGAATAGTATAACAAATGTGTGTAAGTAGCATCTCCAGCAGCCCCTTTATTGTCTTCAAGTTGAGAGGGGTATAGGGTAAACACAAAAATCACATCCAGTCAACGAAGATGTCATTCCCCTAAACAGTATAGAAGAGGTTGGCTCAGCTATCAAAAAGCTGAAAAACAACTAGGCCACCGGCTCTAATAGTGTACAAGTAGAGCTTTTTAAGCATGGAGCTGCTGTTTTGGTAGGTTGTATGCATGGATGAAGCCACGCCCGATGACTAGACTGTGGGGCTTTATAGTATATGCGATCTTATATACTGTAAGAACTTTCGAGGCATATAACTGCCAAATGAAGCACATAAAATCCTATCCAATGTACAATCTCAAGCCTTTCTGCAGCACACTAATCGACACGTACCAGCGTAACTTCCGGCTCGATAGATTGACAATTGAAAATATTTTCACTCTGAGGCAAATCCTGGATTGCACAAACGAATATCAACTCAAGACTCACCGGCTTCTAAAATGATGAATATGACAGCGCATTCATTGTTTTGGCTAATTCGAAATCCCGGTAAAACTGATTCAGCTATGTCGTATGATGCTGGAAAACATGCAGAGCAATCTGCAATTTGGAAACAGTTCCTTTGAAGTATTCGAAATCTGTACTGGATTTCGGGAAAGAGATGCATTGTCATGTGATTTCTTTAATTCAGTGCTAGAACAGATAGTGCGCAGGGCAGGCATTGACATGGAAGGTACTATCTTCAACAAATCTGTCCAGCTGCTGGAATACGCAGACGACATCGACATCATCATTAGGGCGATCGAAGAACAAGCTAAACAAATTGGCCTTGAAGTAAATAAGGACAAAATTAGGTACATGTTGTCAACTAACAAAGAAATATCTGTCCATCTTCTAGGACAAAAGGTCACTGTTTACAACAGTAACCTCGAAGTGGCTAAGGTGTTTAACTAACTCGAAGTAAACATCAAATCCACAAATGACACTCTATATGCAAAGAATAGAGTTCTATACGCAGATCCAAATGTCATTGTTTCATTTTCATTATGCAGATTCCTCAACAGTCCGAGGCTCTTGGTCGCTTTCAAACAACACAGATTTTTCGTGTTCCAGTAGCTGACAACATTCAAAACTTCTAACCTAAAATTCTAGGTTCTTCTGGGACCCCTATTGAAAAAATAAGGAGCCAGGTACCTGTTTGGTAAATACGGTTGCTCTGTTAAAACATTCACCCGCCATCAACTATGTGAAAGCACCCCAAGTAGTGGGGCCTATAGCGCTAATGAGCTGACAAGGCTTAAGTAGCACTGAACTAAGAAATCACGCGTACCAGTTACTGACGATCCCGTTTATTTAATCGCATGAGATCTCAGAAAGTAGGTAAGGGATTATTTCTAGCATTCAGGACTACCTCTAATTATTATACGAGCATAGAAACCAATCAGAGAAACATATTTTCCAATGGTGGCTTCCTTGAACTAAAATGGAAATGGCAATCAAATTATGAGTAAGACTGTTGGTAAGGGTACAAGTTTTCCTTTTCTTTTTCAGGAGACTTAATTTTTGAAAATACGACACAAACCCGTAGACTGTTTTTTTTTTTTTTTTTTTTTTGTTAACAATTGGCCAATGGCTGTATTAAGTCCTTCTTCGTAATTGTATCTTCGGTAGGAAAAAAAACAAAAAACAAAAAAACAAAAAACGAAGAAGAAAAACCACCCCTTAACAAGTTAAGCTCAATCAACAGTTCATTTATCCATACATACTCTAAACTAGTTCCTAGGTTATCACAAGCACCGAATATGTACGAGTACATACCCCAAAGGGCTAATCAATGAGTCTCCTTTTTCGTAGCTTTTACATCATCAAGAATCCGAATTCGATTGCTAAGCATCTATACTCTCAATTAACTCGACAACCCCAACTACACCCATCACACTTATCCATCCCCATAGCCAAAAGTCCTTTTAGTTTTTACTCGAGCACCGAAACTAATCAACCGAACCCCCGAAAACATTCACAACCTCTCAGGACTAACAGTAGCTGATATTCCAACATAGAACTCCCTAAAAAAAAAAAAAATCAAAAAAACTAAACACACAGGCAATAACTAACACAAAAAAAGGCAAAAGAAAAAAGGACTCTAGGACTCTCCACTCGAAACTCACACCGATGGAAGGACTGGCGATATCCTAGGTAGTTTTCGATTATAGCAAATTGTATTTATTCCAATGATTGTGTTCTGTATTGTTTTTTGCCTGTCCGCTCAATTGAGTTTCTATATTTTCCCTTTTACTGTTTTTGTATATAGTACCCTAAGCAATTCCCATGGAAATAGGACACAAGTTCCACATTGATTAGTTCCCAGTCAGCTCCCCGATAACGATACCCCAGGACTACAGCTTTGGCTTTGGCTTTGGCTTTGGCTCTTAGTCCGTCGTTTTCTTTTCCAAATAATCGAAATAGAAAATTACAATTAAAACACAAAAAACGGCACACGAAACTGTTCACATATCGTGGATTGCGGAGCCCAATCTAGTAAAATAGGGTTTGCAAAACTACAAAATATTTCCAATCATTTCATCCTTCAGTGATTAGAAGCGGGCATGGTACGGGGCGGATTTTTAGGATACACCATGCAAAAACTAGAGAGCGAGTTAGCAAAAACAAAAAAAAAAAAGCTCCCATCAAATTGGTATCGGTTCGTTAGGCTTGATGGCTGTATCAGTTGCGAAATTTTTTTCGTTCCGATAAAAATGGAAAAGGACTTGGTTTAAGCACGAGTAGGTACACAAGTTATTTGGAGTGCCTTTGATATTTAAGAGACTGATGGACGTACGAGCACTCGTTATATGGCATTCACTTGGTATGCCATTTGCCGGAAAATCGACCAAGCGAATTTCCGATATGAAAAACTCAATCTGGGGCAGTCGAATGTAAAAGACCGGATTAGGCCTAGGTTAAGGTTCTCCAGAAATAACAAGGATAGAATTTTGAGTCAAATTTGAGCATAAAACTAGACACCGACTCAGGATATTCTTGCGGTTTCTATGCGATACTATGTAACTTTGACTAAAAATCAATTGTGTTCTGTTTGACTCTACTTAGTACGCTCGGTACTGGTCCAATTGGACTTGACTTTTGATCTTATAAGCGCAAGTGTATAGCAGAAGAAAGAATAGCAAAAATACTACAATGTGTCCTATCACAAATGACTGAATCTTAAAGGAGGGCGTAAAGCGAATAAATTCGTGTGACTGGATCAATGACGATGATCGAGTCGAGCCTGGAATAAAGACGGATTAACTAAAAAAGTACGACGACGTTGGGAACTACACACCTCCGTAAAATGCCCTAGTTCGATAGAGACTAGTGACGACGCGAAGGCTATAATGGTGTGAAACACTGGAAAACTCTCCATTTTCAACAGCGAATCTGTAGTACGAAATACGCGTGACTATGGGCATGCGGCGTGGCATATACATGGTATGTATTGTTTAAGTCACTATTTCTCCACGATTATTTTGATGTGCATCTGACAGGCTGTCCCGAAGATCCTGCTAGTGCATTGAAGAAGAAAAGTGACATCGTCCTAACGATTTTAGCTCTATAGCCACGGGATCGGTATGGGGATTAGAACCGATTTCAGAGGACTTGTAGTGCCAGAGATGGTCGCGAAGCTTGATCACACGGTGTTGATCTCTGGCAACGGTTGGACGGATTGGAATAAAAGGCTTGCTGATCGACGCGACTTTAATAAAGCCACTTGTTCCGGAGCGAGTTACCGCCTGGAGTAACTTCCTAGAGAATTACTTGGCGATTTACCCTCAGTTTATTGCCTTTGGGGGAGAAAACGAGTGAAATGCAGGACCACGGGAAGTACTCGTTGCGGGATTCAACCGATCCAAGCAATCAACTTCGTATAATTCTACCATACTTGCCCTATCTCCCTCGGGTGGTGCCCGGTAGCATCGTGAGTAAACAAGGAGGGCAGGTTTTATAATACGGTTGGAGGGTATAATCTTGAGAAAACCAGTGGCATCACTGCCAAAGATCAATCAGAGCGGCCATATCTGTTGTATGGGTTTCAACAAGCAACATTAATAAAACCCCTGGCTCGATGCAGACAGGCAAATCTAAAACAACAACCGTTGTGCAGAGCGGAAAGAAAAGGAACAACAGAGGTATGGAAGATGGAGAGGAGCTCCATAGTGGCCTTTAAAATGTGCTACCAGAAGAACTAGATTTAGTTGTTATACCGAACCATACAAACCAATGCTGTATAGAATAGAAATTTGCAAGGATTTAGAAGGAAATCCCATATCGTACTTAGAATCCAAAAAGATTATTTCTGCAGGCAGTTAAACAACAATAACGAAAAACATCCCACCATCAGACAGACAATAAGAGACAACAATTCTGTTCATCCGATAAAGATAAGGACAAGACAGCCATCTCCAACGGCAAACTCAACAAAGCTCCTGAACCCGATGACTTAACTGTCAAACTGTTTAAAACAGCATCTGATGGTTGGACTAATCGAAAAAAAGTTACAAAAATGCCAACAGTACGATTCCAATCGTGTTACGTAACAAATGCACCATCGGCGAGCAACCCAGCTGATGTTGCCACCAGCGGCTTGTACTACTGACAACTTGAAACGTGTGACTTGAGGTGGATAAGACCAAGTTGGGCTGGTAAAAAGTAAAGCCCTTTAGCAAAGAAATTCCATTAATCACCGCCGTCTAAGTTGTGTTCTTCAAGACCACCTGAGTGACCACCTGACTTTATGATTTTTTTCTCGATAGTGCCCCTTACTATGCAAAAATTTAGTTTGACGTTAGAAACTTCACTATTATTGAGTAGCCCTCCTCTTCTTGCAAGCTCATCCGCTTGCTCATTTCCCTCTATACCGCATTGTCCTGGCACCCAGCACAGTCTCACGCGGTTCTAACTGCATAATGTATTGAGCACTGTTCGATAGCCCTATATCAGAAATGATTTTGGTCGATTCCTTTGCCTTAAGTGCCTGGCTATAGATGTATGATACGGTTTGCATTAACTTAGCTGCCCTGAGGATAGCCAAAACCTCTGATTGGAAGACACTGATTGCGTCTTATAGACACTTTTACTTCTGGCTCTTCTAAGAACAGACTAGAACCTGTTCCTTCCTCTGTTTTCGAACCATGCGATGAGGAGTTATTCTCGTAAATTGAATCCCTTAATTGAACAAGTGAATAACTATTCTTCTTTGCATCTTCTGCTTATTTCAGAACTTAAATTCTGCAACAAAGCATATAAGAGTAAAAGCCTCACCCGTACAATAAGTGTTTGTGATAGAAGATGTGCAATCTACTTCTCATTATCTAGGAGATAGCTCCAATTTAACATCAATTGGTAAATCCTGTTAACAGAAGTGCCCTCTCCGATAAGAACTGCTGTAAGCAGGTCAAGAGCGATGGAGTAAATAACGTCTACATGTTTAGACTTTTAAACGAACAACAGATAATTCCAAAACACTTACATACATATAAGCCCACCTCTTATACAAACATTCTCCGAATACAAAAGATCCATAAGATCGTATGTCAACACAATATACTCGCCATTTAATCCCGTGTTTCGAACGACATTGTTTCTTCTCCTGAATAGTACCAAACTTGCTTTGTGTAGCCCAACTCCCAATAGTAATAGATGTCTCTCATACAAATAGATGTCTTTAACTGCATCCCTTGTCATGGGTAAATTTTCTTTCAGCTTAAATTCTCAAACTATCCCAACATAAGTTTCTTCGAAAAGTGCGAAAATCTATTTCAATGAAAAAGTTGATCCGTTCTTCGGTTTCACCAGAATACAGATGGCCTTATGTACCATATTCCCGCAATATCGTTCAGCAAATGTATGCACATTGTGGCTAATGAAACTTCCACACAATACTTCATAAAGTTCTAGAGTCTAATACTTGATTTCCGACAACTTCTCCCGTCAAATTCGTGTAAAAAGTCCCTCCCCAAACAATCATTAGAAGTAGTGTGGCAAATATCAACAATATATACGAAGAGTAAGTATGTGCCAGTATATGAGAAAATATCTATGCAGCAGATATTCCACACATTCGACCAACTTAATCCATATAAAGTTGAGATTTCAACTTCAAACGAACAAGGATCAACATAGGTACACGTATGTGTAGCCTCATATTCGTAGCCTTAGCTACAGGAATAACGATTCGTAGATACAATACATACACAAGTTGACTCCATGTTAAGAGAAATCATTTCTCGCTTGCTTCGAGCCATTCATTATTACATCCGATACAATAAAGACGTGACCCCAATAAACAATCTTTTACCATCTCCCATCCCATGTACAAGTTTACTGATATATGTATACTCGTACCATGTATCTTGCCATCTGGGGTTAGTGTATGGATGTATCGAAAAAGACATGGGTGGCATTAGTAAACACCCAGAGACTTCTATCCTTCAGCACAAATCCCAGAGATGTCATTTACTATCAAATCCATATTCTTTCGATCATTATCAGGAAGGAATAACAACAAGGAACATGGGATAGCAAGGAGAAGGTCTCTACCGCATCAATTGTTCCTTATCCACATGTACGATACTTGTAGACTTGTAGGAAAACTCAGATAGCTTGCAGCATATTATTGAAAAATCGGAGTGAACTCAATCTGGGAAAAGCTGGGGAAAGCAACCCGCCAAGACTTCACTTGGTTATTGGTTGTTGGTTGCTGCTGATATTGATATTGTTGCTGTAAATGCAAAGAGTTCTTCTATTATCCTTGGTAACATCTCCAATCCGTTTGTTTTTTTTTTTCGAATGGAATGGGGTACTTTCCGGTTGCCATTTCATATCTTGTAGCTAACATTCAATTTTTCTCACATTTTAGGGATAATTTTACAGATTTGAGATAGTAAATACTACCAATGCCCATATTCATACTCCTACCTGACTCTTTCTCAACGATGACGTACAAGTTGTCCTTGTACATCTTTAATTATTAATTATTGTCAGTCATCCTTTAGGAGTCCTGTCTCAAACTCTTCATTACACAATGTATTTACGATTAGATAGTCTATGGTTCCTGATGCCAAATGGATGTATGAATGAAGGCAGAACAAGGGACAGGATTAAATTGATGTACACATACTCAAAGTTAGGTCTTATTTACATTGGCCCTAATGATTGTTTAACAGCAGAATTTTCCAGGTGATTTAACTACAAGTTTTGAGTAAACTGTTGAGTTTCGTACATTATTGAGAATTCAGTTTAAGTGGATGAAAAATGATTAGACATTTAGGACTGACGTGTACATCTTATGTTATTGTAACGTAACATATGTACATACTCTCAGTCTTTCGTTACGGACATGTGTTTTCCTGAAATGGCTTTTCTTACTCCACAAGTCTGCTTATGTACAGTTTTAGGATACTTAATTATATAAAATTTGTTGGAAGTATCTACCAAAGAGGAGCTGACCTCAAGTTTTGGTTTGTGAACTTAGTTATCCGTGTCAACTTAGTACATGTGTCTTTTTGACAAGAATTTGTACATCCAGCCGTCTATTCATTTATCCGTTCACACATCCATGTATGGTATATGCACATTATGTGTGGTAAGATTGGTTTTTGTGAATTATTTGCATCGTACCGTTTTGAAGTAATTTATGGTTAATTATTTGAGATTATGATCCGTTACGCATAATAAAGGAAAAATCATTTTGGATTATGGGATAATCATATTGCACAGGATTAGTAGGGTAAAGTTATGTGTCTCGATTATAGATTTGAATTTAAGTTACACTAGTGTTGATATTCATTGCTTGCAACCGCGTAAATCCTAGTTCTTGTTTATTTAGATTGCGCTACAGTCCGGGGTAAACCTGGGTCTCAATTAGCATGCCTCTCCAGTTAACGCAGAAGATCTCATCCTAACCATGGATTGCGAAGATCGTGGTTCGTGAACTTGGGACACCTTTAGATGCTCCATTCTATAAAAGAGACAAAGGTTAGATTAGAACTTGTACACTAGTGAAATGTAACCTTAATCCATTTTTATTTCCTAACTTCAGAGACCCTGACTTGACTTAACCCAGGCTAGAGACTGCCAAAGGCTCCTACTTACTGCCATCGGCGTATCTAAGCCTCATCATCGGGTGAGACGCCAACGCTCATCACACTGTATGGGGCAGTATCGACATCAACAATAGAGGTGAGTCACTTTTTGATTATTAATATGAGCCCACTTTTATAACAAAAAACCGACAGAAAATTCTAGATATCACTCTTGTCTCAGAAAACATAACTCAAATGCTAACGAACTGAATGGTATCATCTGAACTTTCCATTTCGGGCCACAGGTATATGCAATTCAGCCTGAGTGATGCTCCCCTCAGCCAACCAGCATTCTGGGACTATCGGAAAACTGATTGGCAGACACGATATCGTCTGAACTCTCAGGTCCCCTGCGTGACACCAATGTGCTTTACATGAAAGTCAGGCTCTCAATCAGTCTTCTCTTTAATTCAACCAAGAGGCAAGAAAAAGCCGCACTGATGGACATTAGCACTAGGACCGCTTAGGAATACCCGCAGAAATCTTTTCAACTTAGCAAAAAACACAAGAAAACTGCTTGACTGGGACTCATACAAAGAATCCCTGGAGAAACCAAAGCGACAATTCTGGAGATCATTCTGTGACAAAATCATAGAAACCTCTGAAGCTTCGCGGCTAAGAAAAATCCTCTCTACAAATCCTATGATGCCTAGTTGTTTGAAAAAAAAAACTCATAACCACCTCACGTGGCGAATCACTCAACTTGCTACTGGACACCCACTTTACTTTCCAGGTAGCTGATTATTCGCGGCCAATAGTAACCAAAATAGGACTGCTGCAACAGAGAACAAAATTTATGCTCTAATTACAGGAGACAAACTGATTTGGGCGCTAAATAGCTTCAAACCATACAGATCTGAGGGTCCTGTGTAGAACTGATCCACATTCCACTGTAATGTTATTTTCATTCCCACGGCTGGAAAATGATCTTATGTTGTTCCAAAGGACCTCAGATCTTTAAACTGTAGAACGACTGATTGATATTGATATCCACATTCGAGCTAAATTTGGTGCAAGACTTTTGTCAACGGCTCAACATGCCTACTGTAAAGGAAAGTCACATCGAACGATCCCTACAATATAGAGGATACACCATGGTTGCTTTTCTGGACATAGATGGCGCCCTTAAGGACGACAACACATCCGCAATAACGACTGAACTGTCACATCTGAAGGTAGAAGTCTGACTTGGAGAGTTGATCGGTCTTATGCTAAATAGCAGGTTGATCAGCTCCAAGCTGGCTGGGGCTTTTGCTAGAACATGTTTGAGTAGAGGTTCGCCGCAATGTGGTGTCGTTTCTCCCTTTCTTTGGAACTTAGTAGTTAATGAATTACTTATATACCTGAAAGCGGGTGGTAGCAGGGTGTTTGCCTATGCGGATGACCTTACTAAATCACTCGTTCAGCTATATCTTAACAGATATACCCGGGAGTAAGCCCCCACAAGACGGAACTTGTCCTCTTTTCCAGAAAATGAAAAATATGAATATGAAAAAATTAGTTTCCTCCTATACAGCAAAACATCTGGGTCTTATTTTTGACAGGAAACTAAACTGGAAACCTAACATTCAAGAAAGAGTCAAGAAAGTTTCATTATCTTGCAAAAAAAAAAAAAAAATGGAACAAATGGGGCCTTCAACCTCGAATAACCCATTGACTATACATCTCGGTCATAAGACCGATACTCACCTACGGTGTTGTTGTCTATTGGACGGCCTTATACACAGTGGACAAATAATTTGTTTGGCCACGCTAATATTCTTAATATACGATAATAGGAATTCTCACAGAGATCATCGATTGCACCATACCTAAACATCGGTTCGACAAAGAATTCATGTGAATTCCCTTCTAGATCCTTCTGGGAGGAAGATGCTTTCATGGAGGCCAAGTCTATCCACTTTTACACAGATGGATCTAAGACCAACAGCAGGATTGGTGGCGGTGTTTTCTCAGATAAGCTAAATCTAAGCTTCTCCTTCCGACTTCTAAGTCACTATAGCGTGTTCCAGATCTGTCAAAAGCTGGATCTGAATCGCTCTAAGAGTCTGATTCTTTTAAATAGGAAACTTCTCAACACTATCATAGGTGTCATCACTGGACACTGTCTTATAGGCAAGCATGCAGGAAAGCTTGGCGCATTTACAAACGATTTTTGTAGAAGTTACATAGAAGATGAGTAAGGGGAGACAATCTTCAACCTTCTTTGTACATGTCCAACTCTCTCTCAGAAAAAAAAAACTCCACCTAGGAGCCTTCTTCTTCAAGGACTTAAACGATCTTTTCTGATGACAGGATCTGCTTGACTTTACCCTCGGTTACTTCTCGACCAATTTTTGGAAGCTTCCACCTCGTACAATCCCATCAATGTCATCCGCATACGCAAGTAATAGTGCATACTTTAAAAGATTGTGCCTGTTTTGTTGACCAGTGAGTTCCGAGCAGTTCTTTTAAGTCACATGACAGTGCGCCCGCCTTGTCTAAAACCTTTTTTGATATTAAAGGACTCAGTTAATTCATAACCGACCTTGATGGAGCAACGAACATTTTTCAGTCATCTTGCTCAACTTGACGAGTAGACAACGCATTGTAGAGCTCGTCCCTATACGGCTCTAAAGTCAACAAATAGATGGTGTGTGTTGATCGGAAATTTCCGGGTATTTTTATAAGATCTGCCATAGTGTCTTGATCGATGGTGGACTTTCCTGATCTAAAACCTCCAGTAATATGGACCAACCGGAATAGTCGCAGACGTTCACATAATAGGAGACTTAGGAGACTTATTCTTCAGTAGCTGGCGCAGTCAAAAGGGTCCCCTTACTCGTTGATTGAAGATTCCATGCTTCGGATACACTTTTCTCTAAACATATGGTATCTTACAGATGAGCTTTTGACTGTTCTCAACGATGTAAACTCCAGCTGCTGCTCTTGATTATAGCTTTCGCAAACTAGATACTCCCGGAAAGCGATCATGAACAACAAACGGTTTTTTTCTTTTGGAGCGGAAAATTTGAAAACGATGAAAAATTATAGGATGTGAGGTTTTGAGAAGGTTTCCACTTTTTTTTTATAATAATAGCTGGTGTTTCTTCGAAAAAAAATTTCATAACGAGTGGGACCTCCTCTACTTTCTAGCACATCTGTAAGGCGGTTTGACATTAGTATGGTAAGTCTTTTAAGCTTATAAGAGCTGATTGACGACCAAGCCTGTCGGATAGTTTGTTAAAGGTGATTGACGTGGTGGAACTATCATATCTGCCATGTGTGTAAGCCTTACGTGCAAGAATGCTCCACATATTTTCAATATGTTTAAGGTCTGGTCTTCGACCCGGCCACTTCATTACGCCGATATTGTTTTGCGAAAAACATTCTTTTACGGACCTTGCGTTGCAGACTGCGAACATGCTCACTATATTTAGATCTAGCACTGTGATGTTTCCGCAGAGAAAAATGCCACCCAAATCATAACCGAACCTCCCCTGCTATGTCTGGTTATTTTGACCTGCTGAGATGTCCACAAATCATGACAATCATATGAAAGACCATCGGGGCCGTCGAGATGAAATTTTTTTTTTTTCATCACTGAATATAGCATTATTCCATTCTTTCGTCCAGGTTATGTGACTTCTCGGAAACTCAAGCCGCGCATTTTTATGAACTTGTGTAAGTGGAAGTTGTTTGATATGTTCACGGTGTTTTTGGTTTCTGTTTTCATGGAAAATTTAGAGGGTACGACAAATATGCGATAGGAAAATCAAATTCCCTTTGAACATCAGTAGATGTGACACTATACAGTCGAGCTTCCTGTAAAATACGCTTCTTTTCACGAACTGAAATTTTTTTATTGCTGTCAAATTTTCTTCTATAACCGTCTAACGTTTTTACACACGATTCCAATGGACCTGTTCATTTAACGCTTTATTTCCTCCAAGAGCAAATCCTGTTCATTGGAAAAAAATATTTTTTGTTATCGCATCCCGAGTAACTTAATTTTTTATGCTTATTTATTAGATTTAATTTTGTTTTACAATTTAGTGAAAAAACACTCCACATAGAGAGCTGCAACTTTTTAGAATCGATCTTCCACCAGAAATGCACTATTTTCTATGACATTCTCATGAGCTTCACTAACGAAGCATGTGTAATGTCATGTAAGTACATGGAATATCAACAAGAGTACGAGTTTCTACCCAAGTACTTTAAATGGACATTTGGCTTTCCGGTGGACACTGTTCATAATCGAACTCCCACTACCTTAGCTTCGATGTTGCTACCATAACTTGGTCAAGTTCAGGTGGATAGAATTCTCTGTCGTCTTCATATACAGTTCATGCTGCCTGACAGTGCGAACTCCAAAGCTAGTTATCCATATTTATCTCTGCAGGCTTTCACTCTGACTTTATAATTATTTTAATTTTTTTTTTTTTAAATTATTAGGTGTGAGCTAAGTTCCCGCTGTTTGTCAATAGATGGCTCCAGCAGTAAGTGCTGGTTGATTTTGACATATCCAAAAACGTTATGAATCAAGCTTAGACATTAAACACATAGTGATTTTGTTTTGGCGTCATGTAGGTACTTTTGGTTGTGTAAAAAAGTCTGATTTTGTGCCAAATAATCGTCATATGCGGGAAGTGTTTCATACGAAGAAAACGGCGGCTGAAGGTGGATTCAAAGACGGTGATTTCGGTGTTGACGACCGTCCGCGTGAAGAAAGGCCATAATCCATCGAAAACGCTGTATTAGAGGCATTGCTCGATGAGGATCTGTGCCGAGGTGGGTGGCCGTGGTGTAGTGGTATATGTATAGACTCCTCAAGCAGATGGTCACGGGTTCGAATCCCGTGCAAGGCAATTCTTTGAAAAAGTCTTTTCATATTGTAGAATTTGTATTTAGTTATATGAAAATTCCGTCGGCATCAACTCTGACATGATGGCATAACACTGATGTTGGAGTGGTTGCTGACTGGGCTAAATGTAACGAACTAACAACTAGCACAGGATGCACTGGCTCGTCCCGTTCAGTTTGACAACCACATCTGGGAAAATTATCGAAACCTAATACACCTGAGTTTCAAACTACTACACCACCCCCCCGCGCCCTGGAGAAAAGCCAGTAAAAGGGTATTTATATCCCCTTGGTGCGCACGTAGGATTATAAAAAAAAAAAAATTCAAAAAAAACTTGCTTCATAATTAGGAGTTATCCGCCAAGACATTTCCAAGCGATTGCATGCATTGGGAATGATTCAACAAGAAGAAACTTGGGTTCCTAATGATTTGAAGCCAAGGGACTTTAAGCATCGTTTTTTTTACCTGTGAACAACTTCTTCAGCGGCAAGAAAGGAGGAGTTTTCTTCAACATTGTGATTCATTGATTCATTGCAGCAACTCAATGAAAAGAAAGTCATGGGGAACGCCCGGTCATGCTTCTGTCTCATTATACTGCGTATTTTGTGCGACCAGGTCGGTGTAATTTATTATGAACTGTTGAAACCCAACGAAGCGATCACTGGGAATGGTATTGACTTTAACTGAAGCAAATGAGCGAAAAAAGGCCACAATACGAAAAAGTGATTCTATAGCATGACAACGCTCGGCCTAACATTACCAAACCCGCTAAAACCTATTTGGAAATGCTCAAATGAAGTCCTATCTAACTACCATATTACCCAGATTATTAGTTGTTCCGCTCTTATCAACACACCAAAAAGTGGCTTAATTCGTAGACGGCCTCAAAAGATAAACACTTTTACCCCAAGGGTATTCGAGCTCTGCCAAATAGATGGGAAAAAGTTGTGGCTAGCAATGGGCAATACTTTGAATGATTCATTTGTAACCGTTGTTTTACAATAAAGCTGCATTTTCATCAAAAACGATAACTTAGTTGCGCACCTAATATTAGGTGCATACTAGCATACTTGTTTTGTTCTCTGATAAAACTTTTGATCATTCTACGTATCCATTTCCACAATCGCTCGCTTTTTGTGCTCTTTTTTTTTCTTTCCGTGAAGCCCGTTTTCTTTCTTTTTTTCTTTCTTTTACATAAAGCAGCTCTCGTTCTTCAGGCGCAACTTTATATACTTCTTGCCTACACTCGTCATCAAACCAGAGGTAGGATTTTGAGACAGCCTGAGCGAAATGCGATTGTCAAAGATTTTGGCGCTCTCTAGTTTTTGCATCTTTTTAGCGTCGAACTTTGATGGTCTTAGTTGTCTTCATCGTACCTTAGCTGAAACAGTGTAATGGTCCAAAAAGATGATGGCTCTTCAGAGAGTTCGGACACCCAGAATGCAGGAGAAGTGTCTGGCGTCAATCACAATCTGGCTTACGGTTGATTGATCTGGGGATATCCAAGTCCCTTCATGGAAGTTGAGATGTGGGCACCGCATACTATCTTCTTAGAGGTTAACATGCCATTACAAATCTTAAGAACCTAAATTGTTGTCAAATGTAATGTATGGTATACAGGCAATGTTTTCCGATAACTTTCTCAGAGGCGGTTTCCTTTTCTAACTTTGCGCTAAGATCTCCTAGCACAATCATAATTGGAAAATTGTATATTCAGTCTAGAAAGTCGCTTTTGGTTTATACCATCATCATTTATAATCAGGTTTATATTTATGTTAAGCTTTGGCCTTGGTGCGGTTTATTAAGAGGTGTTCGCTTACATGCCGATTTTAATTTTTTATTCACAAGCCCTACCTTAAAATCTGTGGAGCACTTAAGTCTCAATCTCCTGAGAGATGGTAATGAATCGTTTTTAGCTTTGAAACAAAAACGAAGCAAAAGAGTGAAACTTCAAAACGCCTCCGTCTCTCGCGTTGATAAAGTCACATATGTGTAAGCAAATATACTGCAAACACCGTCACTTAGGAACCCATATGCGAATGAAGTCCTAACATTTACACAACTTAGTTTTGGGAACAGGAAAAAGTCGCATGGGTCCAAATCCGATGAATATGGTGGCTGAAGCATGATTTTCTCTCACAAGCAAACGGCGCATAGCTTCAAGGTAATACTCCTTATTGACCGTACGTCCTTGAGCTAAAAACTCCCTACGCACTACGCCACGGTAATCGAAAAAAAAACAGTGATAAATAAGTGATATTTGATCGAACTTGGCGTGCTTTTTTCGGTCTTGGCTCTCCAGGGTGCTTCCATTGGGGCGATTGGGCATTAGTTTCGACGTCATTAAAGTATACCCAAGAATTTTCACCAGCTGTGACTCTTTTGAGAAAGCCAGGATCACCATTGCCGTCATTCAAGAGCTCCTGCGCGATGCTTATACGACGGTTCTTCTGATCAAAATTATGAAATTTCAGAACAAAATTCGCCCAAAAAATCCGAAAAAATTGCATGACACCAACCGACCGATATGCCAACATTTTCAGCAACTTCTCTTATGGTAATTCGGCGATTTTCCAAAACAGTTTTCTGTGATCGACGTAATCAACTTTTGTTGATGTGCTGAAGCGTCCAGAGCCACCTTGAAAAAGCTTGTACCACTTGTAAACATTTTTTTTACTTAGAGCAGACTCACCGTTTGCCATTGTCAACATTTCAAGTGTTTTAGAGAACGTGATTCCATTTTTTACACAAAATTTGATGCAAAATCTTTGCTCCTTTTTTTACAATAATTGAAAATCGCCGAGCACACCAAAGACATCTAACCTTTCTATCTGTCAAAAAAAAAAAAATAAAAAATTAAGTATACTATATACTTGGAACTGTGAACATATGTTCAGAGCATGTAGATCAACACAGCAAAGAAAAACATGGATAATCGGGTGTACATTGCCCGTGAAATTTCAAATTTGAACACATCTCGTATGCTTTCCACAAGGTTATTTCTAGCAGCATTGAATACCCCATAAAGTTCAGCTGCTTTGTTGGACTTAAGTTTAGATATTGCTATCCTTACTTCGTTTTGATCAAGGTTCACGGGTCTATCTGCAGAAAATTATTTCCATAATCTCAACATTGACTGTCAATCTACCACGAGGTTTTCTTCTTCATCTCTACAGGTTTCTCTACGGGACATCTCGCCTTGATATATTCTTCTGAACGTTATTGGTGGAGAACAACGTCTCAATATCTTTCGCGTGCTTATTATGCGCTTGAACGCTTCCTGTTCAATTGAATGTGCTTTCCGGCATTCTTCATAAAATCAGAGATTTTTTGGTGGTGATCGGGTGAAACACAATACATTAGCTACAGCGTCTATAATGGCAGCGTTTGACGAAGATTTCTTTTGCGATTGCAGCTGGTTCACAGAGGTTCTTCTTCATTGTGGCGCTTGGGAAAACCATATTCCTTGGTGATCCAAGTCAATGTTGCCTGTCCGGAACTTTCGGACGTCCATAATATTGGAGGCATGTCTTACGTCTCGTCGATTGCAGTGTGATCAAATTGATTTAGTTTTTCATGATTTAGAGACCGCCATGTTCCCTTGTGTATATTGAGGAGAGAAAACCGTCTGCTTGTAAGAGTGATATTTTGTTCCGCTGCAAAGTCCATAAGTCTATAGGACCGTTGCCAAACGTTATGTCGTGTAGGCTATGCCCATAATTTATCCTTACAGAGATGTCGTGCTCTATTTTCCTGGCGTTAGAATCGTGCTAGGCCAAGTCATACTTAGGACATTGCTTTTATGTTTTGCCGAGAAATTCTTAGAAATATATGGTGATTCATCGTAAGGTTTGATTTATAATGTAAAATAAAAGACATAAATTTGAAATTGAACTTAAAATTGTTATTATCGCTTTAAAGAACAATTTATGGCATTTATTTTTTAAAAATTATATTATGTTAATATTGGCCACGATTACGTCTGAGGTAGTCTATTCGGAAGCTACAATTTTAGGCGACTCGTTTGAGCATAGCGACTGGTATCTCGCGGATAATACGAGTAATGTTGGCTTCCAAAGCGTCAATCATAGCTGGCTTATTCTTGAAGACCTGAGACTTTACATATCTTCAGAGAAAATAGTGCAAAAGGTGTGATATCGCACGATCTAGGCGGCCAATTTACCGTAGCAAAATGTGAAATTAAGTGCTCACCAAAATGATTTCTCAACAAGTCCATAGTTTTACGCGCTATATGGCTCGTAGTGCCGTCTTGTTGAAATCAGAGCTCACCGAGACCATGTGCTTGAATCCCAGGAAGCATATAGTCCGTTAACATGGCGCAATAACAGTTACCATTGATGGTATTATTCTGATTTGCTTAATTTTTTAAGAAATATGGACCAATGATTCCACCAGCCAATAAACCATACCATACCGTTGTTTTTAATGGATGTAAGAGTAGGTCTTGGTACTCTTCGGGTTGCTAATCAGCCCAAATATGGCAATTTTGTTTATAAACGTATCCATTGAGCCAGAAATGGGCTTTATCACTGAACAAAATTTCACGATAAAACACCGGATTTTCATTGAGTTTTTCCAGAGCCCATTCACTGAAAATATAACGCAAATTCAAGTCGCCTGGCTTCAATTCTTGTACAAGTTGAATTTTGTACGCTTTTAGGCCGAAATCCTCACATAAAATACGCCAAGTTGTCGAATACGCCAAGCCAAGCGACCACGAATCCATTCGTCACGGTCTTCGCGTACACTCTCAGCTACAGCTGCTATAGTCTCTTCACTACGTGCTGGATGTGGTCTAACTGGTCGAGTATCACAAACTAATGTAAACTGGGACTCAAATTTACCAATGGTATTAGCAAAAGTGGTTTCAGTAGGTCGATTATGCGCACCGTAAGTTCCTCGAATCGCACGAAAAGTATTTCTCACAGAAGGCTTGGAATATTATTAGCGCCTAGCACATGTAGGCTGCGAGCAGTCAGAACAAGTAATATATGGGCCCCTCTTTGAAGAGTTTTTAAATGGAATACCAAGGAAGGAAGTGTAAAAAATGGAATTTTTGGGGGATAAATTTGCGAAAATAGTCCCAAAATGCCATAAACCAAGAAGAAGAATTAAACGCAGAATTTTTAGGAGCAATTTCGAAGAAAAAAGTAAGAGTTGTGTAAAAACTCTTTTCGTCGATTCAAAATGATGAGATGAAAGTGGCAATAAAGAACGTAATAAAAGCTTTTAGGTCGTGGAATAACAACAGCGGAAATAGGAAAATGGAATTAAACTATGAACATTGCAAAAAAAGAGGTGAAAAGAGGTAGCGATGCAGCGGGGGCATTGTACCGGGAATAAAAAAAGGTATCCCACAACCCATAAGCAAACAGAAGCTGAAGAAGTGCAACATCCAGTCATGGGCAGTCGGGCGAGCATTTTACATCGCGGCACAACGAAGATAATATACTGACGAGTACAGACGTAACCATTGAGGAACAATGAAATATGCTATGTATGGAAGGGCTACTTATACACGTTACTTGGAGAATTACGACTTAGTACTACTTCCTCGACTGTCGGTGCACGAAAAGGATACGGAAGATTTTATGGAATTCGAAGTAAGCGAAGTAACGAATAAACCGGGTGCGTGCAGTCGGGCTGGATAACATATCATCAGTAGTATGCGTGACAACGAAAATCTTGGGCTTAAATGTCTCGCGATTACGTTCAATATACTGATAAGAGGCGATCTAAGGTTTAATCTGTAAAGGCTGAGCAATATTTTTTCCTTTATAAAGAGTGATGCCGCAACCTATGGATGTATGAGGGTAGATTAATAAGTTTTTATTTTTAAAAAAAGATGGCGTTGCTTGAAAAATCATCGAGTACTGCCATCAAAAGTTAAGATTGATTCCTAGATTGGTTTTGATTTATCACTTAACATTACCAAGTCAGCTTAGCGGGCAAAAGATCGATTGTTTGATGGGCTCTGTGATGTGCCGCGCCATCGTGACGAAACCAAAGATTGCCCAAGTTCATTTCTTTTCAATTTCAGCTCACAAAAATTCGGTAATCACGACCAGCAGTATATTCGAAACAAAATGAGCCAATCATGTCACCAACTCCAAACAATCACTCACTGCGGATGCATTGGCTTCTCGACAATTACGTGCGGATTCTCTGATCCCCATATGTGGGAATTTTTTCTTTTTTGAAATGAAACTGCGCCTCGTCAAAAAAAATTAAAAAAAAAAAAAAACGTTTGTCATCAATTGAACTTTGTAAAGGAAAGGATATTTGTGCAAAATTCTCATCAAGCTTGTGTGTGAAATGTTAAGTTTTTAAGGTCAATGGAAATGTTCCGGGATTGAGTCGAACACTCTCGACCACATTAGAAATATTCTCATCGGTACATACCGTACGACGACTCGTCGTTGAACTGTTTGGGCAACACAGTATTCACTTTTGAAATAATCTTGCAATTAAACGAGGCCGTAAGAGCTGCCAAGACGAGCATCGCAGTGGTTGACCAAATGAGGTGACGACTCCAGAAATTGTGAAGAAAATTAACAAAGCGGTACTGGATGATCGTCGACTGAAAGTACGCGAGCTAGCAGACATTGGCATTTCAAAAATTGCGGTGCATCGCATGTTATTTGAACAGTGTCGTCAAGATCTTTTAATTGAGTGTTTAGCGAAGTTACACAGCAACAATGCAACATTTTTGCGCCGTTTCATAACAATGGATGAAACATGTGTCCATCACTTTACATCCGAGACAAAAGAACAATCAAAACAATGGATTCGAAAGAGAAAACCGGCCCCAAAGAAGGCGAAGACCGTTCCATCTGCAGGCAAGGTCATGGCGTCGATTTTTTGGGATGCACGTGGGATAATTTTCATTGACTATCTTGAAAAAGGAAAAACTATCAACGGGCAGTATTATGCGAACTTATTGCAACGTTTGAGCGAAGAAATCAAGCAAATACGGCCGCATTTGGCTTAGAAGAAAGTGTTGTTTCATCAAGACAAAGCACCAGTTCACAATTCCGTTATTGCAATGGCCAAAATTAATGAATTAAAGTTTTAATTGCTACCTCATGCACCCTATTCGCCAGATTTAGCCCCCTCGGATTATTTTCTCTTCCTCAACTTGAAAAAATGGCTCAGTAGTCAAATATTTTCCAACGATGAAGAAGTGATGTCGGCAATTAATGGCTATTTTGAAGAGCAAGACAGTTCTTATCATAAAAAGGGTATCGAACTTTTGGATCACCGTTGGCAAAAGTGTAAAGAGCTGAAAATTTTTTTACAAAATTTATGTGTTTTCTTTGTTGCGTCCGATACTTCTACGACCGCCATCGTATTGTAATATCTAAATGTGGACAGCGTCATCTATATTTGATTAGCAGAAGATTTCGGTAATCAAATAGCAGAAGCTCCAACCATTGGTGAATGTATGGATCGCTGGATGGCACAGATTGTTCTCGAAATATGTCAGGAGAGCATAAATATCAGGATACCCCAAGCTATACTAATTAGTTCATCAGTTGAATTTGATAAGATAACAAAAGTATAAGTGGTTGAGATAGGCGATTAGATTGTGAATTGTAATTGTTTTGAATTATGGAATGAATAAGTACCCACACAAACTTCCTACAATATGTATAGCCGCACAGAACTTCTGCATTCGTTCAAACGTCTGTCTTTGAAAAATAAAATTCTATTAGCGTCGTACCTTAGAACTCTCTACGTCTCTAAAACTGAAAAAAAAATCAGATACATGAGAGGATCCAGAGACCATATAATAGTCATTGACATCAAGACAAGGAAGAAATAAAATCAAACTGACTCAAAACTTTTCAAAAATCATATTTTCCAGCTCCTCTAACTGTGGTGCTGGATGACTGACTGTATGAAGCAACAATATAAGCGCCAATATTTTGATACTTATACGACAAAATTTTAATGTCTTAAATATCAACCAACTTTTTAAGCTTCCTTCCGGCCTAAAGTAGTCATTTAAAAGATTTTCCCCGTCCTTACTACAGGAAAATGTTGAAAGTAGCTTTTTCAACCAAATTTATTCAATTTCCATTTTCTGAAAAGCTTAGCACTTATAACTTTTAACCGCTTGCCTAACATAAACTGTAGCTATTCTCCAACCCCTAGTTGTTCAACAGGGTAGTTTAGGACTTTCTCTTGTGGAACATAACATAAGTATAACAGTCCCGAAATTCCGAAAATAACGGGAACTTTAACAACCTATGCTCTCAACCGCTTTTATGCGCCATCTATGTGTGAAAAGAAAAATTGTAACACCATTTAAGCATGAAGACAATTTTGAGTGATTTTTTGTTAGTTGAGTGTACTGTAGCGATTAACTTTGAGCATGATACAAAGTAAATTTAACGGTCCTAGATACTTTTTGTTCACTAGTTGAACAAGGTACATACGTGGACGTGGCTGCTGGATGGTCACAAAACGATATGGTACGAGTGTAAAAGGAGAGCTGCGTTCAGCCCCTGGACACTCAAAGAAGTTCGTAACCGGTGGCTCTATGGCTTGTTGGTATCAGATATGGTTGTGAATTATGTTTATGCAAGATTATCATATTGTAGATTGCAGTTTTAATCAGGTAAGTGTTGAAGGCTAAAGCTCTTAAGTTCAATACGGAATATTGGAAGAAGAGAAGGAAATATCCAGCCTAGATTTTTAAGTCAGTTAATTTTCTGAGGAGGAAAGACACACACTTTTTCAAGCTGATGAAATATAAGAAGTTCATATGCTGGGTTGAAGGGATAGACGAGATGTACGAGTTCTATTTAAGGGATACGTAAGAAGCTAATAGATGACCTCTGTCTTGACAATAATGCGATTAGATAGTGACGTTCTGAGACCTTGTTTCATTTTGTTACTTGAAGATGAAGCATCTTGGCTTGATAACAGGATGCTTTTAATGCTGTCGCAGCTGTGACTTTTAAATTCGTATACCCAATAGTATTTCTGAATAAGACTCAAAAAGAACTATTTTGTTTCGTACTATGAAAGAAGAGTAGTATGCGATTCCAGAAACATCCTCCTAGTTATTGTCCTTAAATCTTAAACTTGAGCTTAAGAGACTTCTGGTGTCACAGATTTTTAACATAGAGACATAGCTATAAGGGTCCTCAGATATTATCCTGCCTATGCCAGAAAACATCATGAGGTGTAAACTTATGAACATTCCACTGTTATCGACGAAGTCAATGTAGTTTTCATTCCTAAAACCAGAAAATATTCTCATGTTGTCACAAAGAACCTCAGATCTATAAGTCTATCATCTTCCTTCTTAAACTCTAGAACGATTGATTGATGTCCATAACACGAGCTTAAATAAATCCAAGATTTTTGTCAATGGCTCAACATGCCTATTGTACAGAAAAGTCAGTGGAAATGGCTTTGTATCCACTGACTAGCCACATCGAAAAATCCCTACAATATAGAGACTACAAAGTGGTTGCTTTCATGAACAAAGAGGGCGCCTTTAACAAAATCAACACATCATCAATCACGACTGCGCTGTCAAATCTGCAGGTAGACGACTCACTTGAGGAGTTGACCGGTCTTCTGCTAAACAGCAGGATAATCAACTCCAAACTGGGTAGGTCTTTCGCTGAAAGACGTGTAAGCAGAGGTACGCCACAAGGCGGTTGTCTTTCTCTCATTCTTTGTGACTTAGAGGACCTGGAATAGGGTGGTAGCAGGATGATTGCCATAGAGACATTCCAGAGAATTGTAGGACCGACGAACAAAGTAAAATTGGAACCACTCTACCTATTCTACCAGAAAAGGATGGCATAGATATACCAATCGCTCCGTGCAAATCAATATAAAAGTTGAATGCTAATAAAAGCACAGACTTTAGGTGGACTGTTGGACCAACATATCTAGTGACCTAACAGATCTGACCAAAGCTCAATTTGAATCGCTCTAAGAGTCTGATCCTTCTTAACAGGAAACATCTCATCATAGATGTCATCATTGATCACTGGCTCAAACGCAAGCATGTAAAAAGGCTTGGCGCGTTTACAAACGATTTTTGTAGAAGCTGCATGGACGAGAAGGAGTGGAGAGAAGAAAACTCCACTTTCTGCTGCTTTTCATCATAAACTCAAATTGGTCCCATGAGTAAGAGGATCACAGATACACTTGGAATCGCAATGGGCTAATAGGCCTAAGTGGGTTGTTCTTTTCCAACCTCCAATTTTACTTACCTACCTACCTACCTTGACATAGAGTTTGCGTTTCTATTAAACGTAGATAGCATGTTGTACCCGATGTTAGGTAGACTGATACCAGTGTAACTTGCGCAGTTAAGATGGACCCCCTTATTGAGGATATGGCAATCGATATTGTGGTGCTGAGTATGGATTGGTAAATCGTCAATTTTGCTGCTAACTGTTTCTAAATAATTCGCGATATCGAAAATGTTTGATTGGGCGGCAGCAAGATCGTCGCCGACTCAGTTGATTATAACAAAAATTACTTCGAGCATAGGATCAAGCTGCATTGGAGATGGTTGTTTCTTTGAGGAGGATTGTAAATGAAGCTCAAAATCTTCACGCAGGGTTTTTATCCATACAGACTTGCAAATTGTTAATCGATGTTGGTGAGCTTAGACCTAATAACGAGTAGGTCTGTTGAGAACAGAATCGATTTGCCTTAATCATAAACATGACTACCAGTACTTTCTAAGTTGGACAGATTCATCACAATTATTTTGGTGAGACTTTTTTGGAATGACCCATTGGTGTCACTGAGGCACTTTATTGCTTAGCTAGCAGCACCTGCGGGAGCGAGATGATCTTGCACTCATCGCCGACACAAATTGCATGGAATTATTTTCCGCAGATGCCCTTACAAGTAACATAGAAAGCATTGTCATCAATGATTGGGCAGTTAGTGATTCCGCAAGACATGGCAATTGTATTAAAATTATACAAACGGAAAAGGTAAACATTAAACTTTTTGCACTGTCAGTACTTGGGGTAATGCAATAAATAAATGCGAAACCGATAGCAGAATGGACACAGCAACACAGTTATTGGGCGCGAAAGATTGAGGTCAGCCGAAAAACAATAAGACAGTCAGCACTTGGGGTAATGCAACAATGTCGCGAAACTAATATCAGAGCTAAAGATATGGAAGGAGAAGAAATAATTTATATGTACGTCCGAACACGATGGGCTTCAATGTCTTATATAGTAGATTTGGCAACAAAAAAGCCACTTATTGGTTTCAATTCACTGTAACATATTAATCATTCCAATTGCTATCATTGAACCCTTTGGATCGTTTTGCATTGCTTTTCTATTTTCCTGACCGTTTATGTGGTTCCAACTGACGAAGACAGAGTACGGAAATTCAGAAATTTAGTATAAGAGTACCTCAGCGTTCTCTGATGTTAAATCTTCAACAACAGAAATAAACTTAATGCTACCTAGAGATAAATCCGATACAATCTTGAAAACGTTGCAGTGAACTTGACTTGCTTTCACTGTTCCTTCAACATCAGTTAAACCACGCAATTCAATTAACTATCCCAAAATCTCCTCTCGCGAGCTGCACTCTAATCGTTTTGCGGCAAATCGACACAACAATACGACATTGCATTCAAAGTAACTGACTTTTATTGGACACTTTCTGCAAGCTTAATTTTATAATTATTTGCTGACCTCTGCTCCATTTCAAATGCAAATTCCATGTGTTCACATTCATCAGTTTTGGTATTCCCATTGCAATTGCTTATGGCATTTGCTGGGAAATTCCGTAAATCAGTAACAGCAGAAACCTTGCACCCAAAGGCCTAATAAAATCTATTAATACATACATAAATATGTACATACGAATACTTACCATCAACAGCAAATACAAATTAAAGACAATTTAAAGTTAAAAGGCACTTATCCGCACAACCGAATCGTCCAACTGTCCGGATCCTGTATGTGTCAGCTGGGTAAAATGTTTACAATAGTTAAAAGCTGCCAACTATACTTCGAATTGAAGTCCCTGAATAGTTAAGCGAGTTCTAGATGGCAATTTGTCTAGTCGAAAGCCATCGTGTTATCGCTGCCCCCTCTGGAAAAATGCATTTGACATTCATTTGGGTCAAACTGTCATTAGTGTATGTCCATTTTCGTAGCCATCTGTCCGTCACCAGTTCCCATATAGAGTTTAGATACATCGTGTCTCCTATAAGGCTCAAATAATCGCAAATTTACATTCTCGAAATAGCGCACATTGCACAACTTTCCGCGGATACATAGACAGATACTATGAACGAATAGGTAGATGTAAGATACATAATAAATACGCACGGATGTAAGTTTTTACTATTGGTTTCAATAGAATGACCAAATACAGTAACAAGCCCAACGCCGCTGGTAAATTAATGATACACTTGCTATCGTTTGATTGCGTAAAATTGATAGAGAGTCACTTGGTCGATGTATCGAACTTAATTTATTCCATCGATTGATATTGGATAGCATTGTGAAGGATAAGTAGGAAAGTTGAAAGGGATTAACATTCGAGATACACTCAATTTGAGTAATATTCGTATCGATGATTTGTTTGAAATAATCTGTATTCAGGCATCAGATCTAATGAAGGTACTCAGATATATTACCTGTCGCCTACCAGGAAGTGGATATGCATACTATAGTACAGAGGCATTCCGCATGGAACTTAACTCTCACCGTTGCTTTGGATTGTGAATATAAGTTGATCTTAACATTAATCTTTTCAATGCTAACAAGATGTCGGAAATAAGGGATCAATAAGTAAAGACAAAATCTGGAGAAATCCTGATAGGAAATTTCCAAATTGCATAGATTCCCGGGTGTTTAAGGGCATTACATAGTGTAACTTGATCAGCTCTTTAGATTCCAAAATGGTGATGATTATGGTGACATCAACTAGTAGACTTCCAGAAGTTGGTTACAACGATATGAGCGTTTTTTTTTTAATTCATTGATCTATGCAACAAACTCTTTGGGTGACAAGATTTCAGAGTGCAAAAGTAGCAAAAACACCTTCGAATCAGTTTACAAGTGGTCATCCATTATAGTTAGTGTCTTTGCCACATTTTAGACCTTTCACAACTTTGTCATGAAGTGTATTTCGTCAATTTTATTGACACATAAGGAAGGTCACTTTATACATTCGTACTCTAGGCAAACCGATAAGAACCAATGACTTTTGAATAGTGTCCTTATCGTATTTGGCATTAAATTGTGTAAGTTTAAGTAATTTAACAAGGTCACAGCATTCCAAGAGGTTTATGTGTTATGAGAAAGCTCTTACCCAACATAATCTCTATGAACATTCTTCGACAATCCTCTGAAATTGACCCTAGTATTCATCTCGTGTTGCTTACAGGTTCCCTCTGCGTCCTTTAACAGACCTACAGAACATATGTTTTCTCATTACATCCCACTTTTACTAAGTAGAGCATTACGTAGCTATGAAGAATACATGCTACATTAACAGCACTCACCCCATCAGTGCAAAGTAGCATTGACGCAAACTACTATAATGCGACCACATGCTGGGCATTTACAAGAAAGCGGAGGTGTTGTCTCCTACATCTAGAACACTCACGTGGTTAGCATATACGTAGTATCCCGATAAGGTCCAGTAAGAAGCCTTTCCTCTCTAGGGAGATCGGAAATGCTGCGTACACAAGCATTTTCATTTGTTTTAACTACAACGTAGACACCCTAACATAAGATGCATCCACTTTGCTTCTAGATATAGCCTAACGAGTTCAGCAGGGACCTCATTCCATGATCCGGCCATCTAGTTTTTATCAAACGAGCAGCTTTAGGTGAAGATACAACCACATTCGGGCCAATATACTACGGAATTTTAAATTGCTTGCACCAGATGGCAAGATCAGAGTCGAATGACAGTCGGCGCGCAGGACCAATTAAACACCACACACACTTGCCATTGTTAAAAATCAAGTTCAAGGGATGCCCATGCTTAAATAGGAGCCAGAATACGCCTGGTCGGAGCTTGCTCACATAAGTGTTGTAATACCAAAGTGGAACCTGTGTTGAGTTCAAAAACTGCACCTTGGTATAGGTCAAGGCCAACCTTAAAACTCTTGATGATTTTTTAATTAATTTGGTGGGGGCTAACGCCCCCATTTATTTCGCTTGATGCAAGCTTAAACTAACTTAAAAAACTATGACTTAAAAAGCTAACTTAAAAACTAGGAATAACGTAAGGGTTAGGGGGCAAGGGAGTGGTGAAGGAGATCAAGTTTAAGGCGAGAAGTGCTCAGGTTAAAATCAAAAAGGGGGAAGTTTGAGTTGACCTTACGGAGCATGCGGGTTGGTTCGTTAGAGCCATAAGAGGTGCGATGGGTTGGGATATAGAAGAAACGAAGACAGCGTAAATTACGAGGATTAGTGTTGAAGGAAATAGAATTGTAAAAGGAAGCGCAGTCCACAGAACCGGAGAGCAGTCGATGAATGAAGAGAATGTCAGTTACGTCTCTGCGTTTTTCGAGGGTACTCAGGTTAAGAGTTTGAGGTGGTCACGATAGGGAGGTACGATAAATGGGTCACTCCAGGGTAGTCCACGAAGAGCAAAACGAAGAAAACGACGTTGAATGTTCTCGATTCGATTCAGTTCGCTGAAAGGGGGACCACACTTAGCTGGCATATTCAAGAAGGGGGCGGTTTGCTAAATTCTTTAGACCAACGTTTCATAAAACCGAGCGATGAGTTGGCTTTCAGGATTATCTCATCAATATGCGAACGAAAATTTTACTCTCTATCGTATAAAATTCCGAGGTCGCGAAGGGATTGCACCTGGGGTACAGGTTGGTCACATAAGTGATGATCTTAGGGTAACGACACAGACACTATGACACAAATCATTCCCAGACTGAAATCCGTAGGGCCGCGACTGCCACGGTATAATATTTTGAGTCCTGGTGCGGACTAAAGGTAACACTGCCACTCAACAGGAACTTTGACCGGCAGCCAGTAGCTGGTCAAATCGGATGTCTCCAATTTGATAAGACCATTACTACTCTGTCCCCGCTTTTGATAAGACTACGTCATTGAAGGGCAAGAGTTGTACTAAAAATCATGCAGCTCATGATATAATGGATCAAGTGGAAGGAAATTCATCAATGCATATAGAGAAGAGCCTTACCTGGCTAGCCAAACCATTTTTAAGGGTCTGATTGAAGCAGTATTGACTTGTTTGTTTGAAATAACTGCCCAAACAAATGACTCATAAGATGAGCTTGTCATGTTTAAATCCAGGGGACCCACTTCAGTGATTAACTTGATGTCTTGCCGAAAGCTTCTTCACAACGTCCAAAAACCCGACAGCAAGACAGGATTCTGACGTATAACAAAGTACTCGTATGTACGCATATAGCTAGATTCATTGGATGCCTTTTCCTACTTACTTACTTATCAGGCTTAGAGCTCGAACAACTGTAGCCCTCCACCCATTATAGTCCAGGAAATGCTGATTTCAGTTTGAAAGACCAAGATGCCTGATATCCGCGATCGCCTGATCTTTAAACTGTAGGTCGGTCTTCCTTTTTTTTCTCTAATCCAGTGGCTTGATTTCAAAGCCCCTTAGCCCTCTTATCGTTCAACTTTCGGCTCCCTAGAGCAAGACTAGCCAGATTAACGCTTTGTAGAGCATGATTTTGACTCCTTGCGTTATGAGTGAGGGTATATTGATGAGCATTCATAGCGAGACGTGTGTTATACGGGTGAAGATTTGTAGGGGCACTGGTGGTGGAAATAGTGATAAAACAAAGTGAGAAATGAGGCATGACGTTGGTGTTCGATGTTGTCAATTGACTAACATTAAATGAAGCAGCGTATTCTATGGCCTCGTTCATCATCTCAACGCATTGCGCATACTCACTTGGCTCACTTGCAATCCGGATGGTAAAAGCTTGTTGTGAATCAACACAAATCTGGGTACCGTAGGATGTAAATGTCGAGCATAGACTGAATTTATTCTCTTAACACAATGTAGGTGCCATACGATTTTGTGAGTTTTTGCACTCAAAGAACTTTTGGAGACTGAAGATAAGTCTGCTGGTCTGCTGGTTTCAGCCAATGGTCTGAATTAGCCTCGAGAAGTAGTCCGGATCAATGACGAACTTTAGCCATTCTATGTTCGTTTCGTAGCTTAAAATTTTAGCAACTAAATCGTGCTTTTAGAACTGCCCAAGCCAACTCCTTCAAAGGCCCAGAATTGTTATTCTTCTTTTTGAGCGACATCAAGTAAGCCTTTCTAATTAAACTATACAAGATTGGTGCTGTCTGACTAGCCGTGTTGCCATATAATAAGCTCTTTTGCCATGCTGACTGTTCACATAGCAACTTTTCTTTTTCTTTTTGTTTATTTAATAAAAATTAACAACAAAAACAACCAAGTGTACCCAATCTTCAATCTTCAATATCAGTGTCGGTCTGTCTCCTGAACTTCAGGACTTTCCAATTATTACAAAGGATCTCTAAGCTTGAGAACTAGTTGTTGAGAATATAGGATCCCCAGTTGTGAAGTTAAGCATCCCCTTCTTTTGAAAAGCATCTTAATCAGCTCAAAGCTGAAAGTATTCCTATTTTTATAATTAGAGTATGCTCAAGGGGATTTAGGGACCCTTAAAATATTTCAATAGAGAGCGAGTGAAAAAAGATAGAAAGAAAAAAAGGGAGGGATACGGATTCATTGGTCTTAAATGTTTGCAAGTTACAACGACAAGGAACTAAAGAGCTCGGCACCGCATTATTTAGGCGATCTGTATGACTTACGAAAAAATTACGATATTTCAGAGTACGTAAAAAGGTAGAGGGTGTACTGATGAGCATTCATAGCGATACGACGGGTGTTTCGGTTGAAGATTTGAAGGGTCGGAATGTTACTGGAAATTTCGTGGAGCAATAGCGTGAAAAAAGCGATAAAATAATAAAAAGGCTACCGGTTGCTACGAAACCCGTACTGCCGGTCATTAACAAGTTTTCGTGTTTCGAAAGAAGGGACGTAAATGCAATATGTCTGTAGGAGTAGGGAGAAGAAGATTTGCCATTTTTTGGGACAGGCTGGACAAAAATCTGTTCGGAAAGAGTAGGACTAATGGAAAAGCTTACGCAGTGGTTTTGCCAGCGTGGAAGAACACCTCTTCAAAAGAAAGGGAAATATACCATATGGACCATCGGATTTGTGTATATTTAGATCTTTAAGTGCTATTTCTACCACACGTGTGTGGAAGTGGATTCGTCCTTTTGAAGATTTGACGCACTGAAATGTAAGTTTAGACATGATACAATCTGGAAATATTGAACTGGGTGCGAAATGCACAGCGACCAGATTGGCCTTGTCAGTATCTCTGACGTTATTGACGATCGACAAAGAATGTTTACTTGGCACATTGTTGTATTTTTAGCCTTAGTTTGTAGTCGTATTGAAATTTCACACATTTATGAAAGGTATTGCAGTCATTCTGACACGGTTCACCCTTGTCATAGGTTAAAAAAAAAACTTTCTCTTACCCTGGCAGCCTTTTCACAGCTCGAGTCATACCACGCTTTTTTTCGATAAAGGATAAAGGATCCTATTCCAAAGGGAATAGTGTCTGTGATCAGAGATCATCAGTGATATCCACGTCGTTATCAAGGACGTTCTTGTTCTCACATTTCCTTCTCCAGTATAGTGTTGTTCCAGAAGTTCGTATTGGTATTTTGAGTTGCGCAGGTCTCAACACGAAGGCTTTTTTCGCTCTGTTAAGTGCAGTTCCCCGGTTTTTATGCCTACATGACTACTCGCTCGGAGCTTGTGTGGGTACGGATTTGAAGTTTGTCAGAATCTTTCAAGATTTTCAATCAATTATACCAAGTCCAGCGGAAGCTATGACAGATACAGCATATCTTCCTATTTCCAATTTTGTCCCGTTCTTTGTTCCTATTCTGCATGCAATCTAGTTGACTTCGTGGTTGCAAAGATCTTGCTTTGTTGACGTACTAGGATATGCTTACCTAGCAAATACTCCATGAATAGCATTGCGTTTTTTAAGCGCTTCTTTTAAGCGTTTCCAGTCTAATTTATGCTACTAAATTTCTACGGGATTCATCTGTGCGACTACCTTATCTATTAGTTACATTTCTTCTGTTGTTTACCCTTTATATACGCAAAAGGGGTAGCCAACGCAACTAGAGATCTCCAATCATCTAGGATTCCCCTAGGTGCCACTGCAAGGGAAGACATTTCATACCATAGTCTCGGTAGGTAATATCTGGGCTTAAGTTCTCATCAAGTTGCACGTGCACCGAGGTGTAGCCAGTCTCACTACCCTTCTTCAGAGGTCAACGCCTTGTAATTTTACCTGTGAAGTGATTCACATCTTAAATGAAGTGATTGCGTAAGATAATGATATCCATGCAACTACTTGATTAATCTCTTTCTGTAATGCCTACATAAAAGTCTATCAATCTAGATCAAGGACTAAACGCTGAAGTTCTCTTTATGAGTCCCTTTTCACATCTTTTGCTTTACAAAATCTGCTTGTTGTTTCTTATACAAATCTGTTCAATAACTAGATGACATCCAAGATACACATTCATGGGACCTCTAAAATTTATCGAAATAAACTGAATACCTAACCTCAGCTCTTAAGAGAAAATGTTTTATCCACTAACTAATCCTTTAAATCTAACGCTCTATAGAATTTATAATCGTAAGTTCGCGAACGCGCACTCCAAGCATACGTTCAACAATTTTTAAACAAGCCTCCTGACTCAATCCCATTCGACTAATCGATGCCATCGCAACAAGTTGATCCTAGATAATTACGACTGGTAGTGTACAAGTCCATTAGCCTGAGTATATCAAACGTATGGAAATCAATGACACGTTAATTCAAAAAAGCAAAAACCCTCTTCAAGAGTCTTCCGACTTTTGACCTAGAGAGGCACTGCCTGCTACTGTTATTTAACTAGCTAGGTACCATTACATTCAATGGGATGTAGTTATTCGTTTAAGTACTCTTTTGCAAACAAAACAGCACTGTTTACTTTTGGGCTATTGACCCTTTTCCATCAAATATTGCCTCCTTGCAGCTGTCCCACTTGTTACGAATAAAATGTGGAATGTACGTAAGTCTTTGTCAACATGATGCTGATTCATAATTCATCGTCCACAGGGGTCTTGTGAAATTTCCCAATTTCCCCAGATAGAACTCATTCCACAAGTCACTGTGTAACTGCGCACAAGCCGAAAACAACAGTTTTCCACTCTCACGAACGTCCACAATTCATTTACATGATAAATCCGAAAGGTAGGTCATAGCAACAAAGATTTTATCACCACTCAAAAAATGTTTAAGGCACGATAAAATTTGTGTGCTTCTGTCAAACTGACAATTCCTAACCAGGTCCGCCTCTATGTGGTCTCTTAACCACTTCATTTGCAAGTGTCCGCCGTTTGTATAGAACCATAGAACCGTTTGGTTAAGAGTCCTTTTGTGTTAAGCCATTTTGTATGGAAGTAGTTTTAATATCTGTACACCTTCTAACCAGTTGCTTGTCATTCAGTCCTTTCGGTAGTGGAAAAGCCTTTTTTCTCTGTCAAGGATATCAAGCCATTAATCTACTGCCCTTCGCCTTAAGTCAACAGAACAAAGCGGTCCACCCTTGGCACCCTGTGTAATTAGTTTTCTTTTTTCTTCGATTCTATGGTAGCCAACCACAGTAACGTAGACTAACAATCACCTTCACTGGGCTGGGGGTAGTTACTACATACAAACTCACCCCCTCAGACAGGATGCGGACCCAAGCATATATGGGAGTATAAGGGAAGGCCATGATTTTAGTTCGGATATGCCATTAAAGTGTCCCCAGTGCAACAAGCGTTTCACTGTACGAATGCCACTACAAGCACACAGGGCATTGCATAAAATGTGTCAAGTGATACGGTAACCACGACAATCACCACCACACCGCCATCACCATTGAGGTGAGAATGGAAATGAATGTACAAGTATAGGCATAAGAATATATATGCAAGAGTGCTAGTGCTAGAAATATCCTTGACAGGAAAACGCCTAAGGAAATGCACTGAAGCGTCGCGATACATGTGCTTCGTCGTCCTTGACTTAGAAGAACTACTTGTACTTGTACATTTCATGACTGCATGGCTTCAAGAATGTACGAATATGGCTGTTTGCCTCTGGGTCACACGATGGTGAGGAAGTGTCCTTTTTACACTTGTGAACGGATAAATTGTAGCGCGGGTATTTCGTACAAGACAAAGTTGCCCAACATTTTAGGTTTCTCCTGTCGCTTTTGTTTTTTCCACTAAAATTTATTGCTTTATTCCTATCTTAGGTCAGTGGGTGGCTTTTGGCGGATATGGGGGTCGTCGTTTTTACGACACAACACAAATATGCGCGATCCACGTGTGTGTAGGTGCTATTTACTGATTTTATATCTAGAGTCATCCTGCCTCATGGTCAGAGAGTATGTGGATACCACAGAGTTCTCGTATCCGTATCTCCGGCATTGACAAGAGTTTGCCATTTGCTTTGTCGCTGCTTGGCTTCGTTTTTTATGACTTTTAATGTGCATTCCGTGAGCTCATTGCCGTAGTCAGCATACTTTCAACGAAGCACGGTCCTCATTCTCCACTGTCGCTGTCTTTTCTCAGTATGTGCTTGTATCTTTGAATTTGTAAGAAGATTGCCGAGGAATTGGGAGAAAGTCTTGACTTTTTCGCATAACCAAAGAACATTGTTGTAAGGGAGTTATTTCGTTCCCGTCGCTCTTGATAGTCTTAATAATGTAAAATGCATTTTGCTTCCAGACAGACGTTCATACTCTGTGTGACATCAAGAGCTGCTGTCAGCGCTGGCGACAGTAATTTAATGACACTGTCGGAAGTTGATTGTTACACTCCGAACTGTCATAAATGTCATATTTGTGGGAACGTGCTCGCTGGCTAGGAAACGTTGCCAATTCGATTTTCTCCGGTTTGTTTTCCTTTCTTTTTTTTTTTTGTAAATAGCTGTAAATGGGTGCTCAATCCGATAGTTCTTCGGTTTGGTTCGGTTCGTAGATTGGGTGTCCTTTCGCGTTTTTGTTGGAATAATGTGGTATGCCGAGAATTACGGGTAATAAAGTTTTTTCATTCTTTTTGGTAGGTTCAATTCAGTGTGAAGGTTTTGCGTTTTACTTTTGTATGGAAGGTCCTTGCTGATTCGAAAGATATTCGTTTTAATCAAACATAAAGTTTTGATTGATGCAGTAAGGTTTTCGCACCATTATTGGGTTGTTCAACCAGATTTTCGTAGTAAAAATGTGATGGTGATCTGTGGCGAGTGATGGGCCATTGAGCTGTGATAAATGATGTAATGAAGGATAACGGTATTACATCTGAAGTTTAGCGATCAAACAAAGTTGCAAGAACACAAGTATAAGAGATAAGAAGGCATCTTGCTTGCTCTCTCTTCTAGGGGTGATGTTTTGTTTCAAACCTCAATCAATGTATGTATGCAGACGATTCATAGCGGTTTTCAATTTATCTTAACAAAAATTCCAGAATCCGTTTAAATGTTTCTGCCGGTAGCACTTTTGCTCATTAATTAGTTTTTCTTTTTTTGGCAACATCTCACAAGTTGTGACAGATTATGTTCCGTCGAAGGGCAAAATTTCTCGACAGATTTTTCTGATTTCTTGAGCTCTGTCTTTATAAATAAATCTCTTTCCGGTACCTACTGCCGTACAGCTGCCGTTGTTTCCAGTTTTTGACAATGTGCTTCAACCCCACAATATATTGTCGTCATCATCCATACTGGTAGAACTAGAACTCTAGTTTTTTCTCCAATCTTACGTACGTTTTAAAACTCTATATGAGTAGAAGGGAAACAACATCTGTCCAGCCGACCCCTAGAATGAATGTTCTTCCCTGTACTCTAGGTCTACTACTACTTTAGTCTTTTTTTTTTTTAAAATCGCGACATGAAACATATCGAAACATGAAAACTTTAACTTTACCTGCCCCATTGTGTCCGTAGCAATGTGTTCACTATAACCCATGCCACACCGAAAAGTGGACCAAGTTTACACCAATCCACTGAGAGCCGGATGAATTTATATGACATTTCTAAGACATTTCCAAAATTTTGTTGGATCGGCGAACCGAATCTGATATTAAGATCATAAGTGGGAGGGGAAGGTTTTCAATTGCGCTCAAGCATGTTATGAAGACACATGGCTCTGCTCCTCAATTCTTATTCTTTCAGCCACGTGGTAAAGCCTGGGAGCCTAGTACCTCGGACTGAATGTAGAATACTCAACCCCAGCGGGATGTTGAGGAGGATTGGTTGCACTATGGTACTTCCCCTACATAAGGACTGCGGCGGAACAATCCCATGAACAGATTGAGTTATTTGGTGCACACCCCAATTTAGAGCTAATTCGACAGGTTTAAAAGAAGCTCCACGGTTGTGTCTGAACCCTGGAGTAGAGATGACAGCGCAGGAGACCTAATTAGGCCAACGGCAACTATCATAATCTTAGCGAGGATACTGGCATCGGACAGTTTAGTTAGACTCTTTGTTGGGTTGGAGGTTGTAGCTAGGGTGACTTCCAAACCGTGTAAAAGATAAAAAGGTTCAGAGAAAACTAACCGCCGCAAATAAATTTTGGCTTTGCACAGGGAATATACGGACCCTTAATAGAGCATGTGCTGCCGAGCAACTTCCGGAGGCCTTAGACTGCCATAAGGCAGATATTACCGCATTCCAAGAAGTTTGATTGGATGGGCGGTATAGAAAGCAGATGAAAAACTACGACACAAACTACGGCGTTTATTTTAACGTTGATTTGCTATTCAAGGAAGACTCGGGAAGAAGTGCCAAGCTTTCGATATGTAATCGAATGCCATTAATGACAAATTCGGAAATAATAGCCTGACTTGTATTCATGTCCTTACATAGTGTAAAGATAGCAGCATCAAACATGAATCCTACTTCCTAGACCGAACAATTGCTCAGCTATGATACCATAATTTTGCGAGAAGATCTAAACGCAAAGCTAAGAATACGTGCCAATCGAGTTACCCCCGGAAGATTCTAGCCCCATACACCAACTGTAACACACCAATGGAAATTTTATCAACAAGGCATCAGAGAAGCTACTCCTGATGTGTTTAGTTTCAATACTCTGTCACAGAAAAACCTCTGGTTCGACGATAAATATAGGCAGGTAGCGGAACAGGAAACATATAAAACTGCGCAGAGAAAAAGAAGCCTGCGATCAAGAAAATGGAGAAATTTAATTGGAAGAATCACATTCGAAAGCTTTATCAGAATAGAATACGGAAAGACTAGTTCTGCAGACTGTATAATGGTGATGATGGTCAAAACAATTCTGTCTGAACCATTTACTCTGAATGAGATGGCAAAAAACTCCGTTTCCCTGATCTATTTGTTGTAGCCTGACCGTGCTGCTGTGGGGCATGTGTGCATTCCGCCAATGAAGCCAAGGCATGCAAATCTTTGGTTCCGTTTCAGATTTTGTATGGCAGATTTCTCTCTCGTTTTTTTTCCACCAAAGTACTGACGAGTAGGTCGTATTTTACTTCGTTGGAATACACAATTTCCATACCCTTTTGGTCAAGGCTCAGATTTCTTTTACGAATGGAGGGAAGAAGTATAGGTTTGATTGAGAGATTTTCCCCAACGCACTAGACGTTTACTACCCTTAGAGCAGTTTGCATCTTATAGTAAACCTTTTTAGGGTGTTTACCGACTATATCGTCGGCATATCTAATTGTTTGATAGTCCAGATTACTAAGTTGTACTAGTAGGCCGTCAATGACAACTGACCACAACAGTGGCGATTGAACACCTCCTTGTGAAGATGTGAAGAATTTTCGTTTTACGAGCATCACTCTAACCCAATTGAATGTTCAATATCCTTTTTAGACATAGTTTCCGAAATGGATTCATATTATCAAATACACCTTCAACATCTGAAAAGGCACATATTGCAATCTGCTTTTGTCGGTAGGACTATTTAGTCTATTTAGTAGAGTGCCTTCCGTAGATATTTCCTTCCTGTGTGCATATAGTATTGATGAGCGTGAAGAGGTAAATTTCTGTTAAAAAGGTCTCTGATGTTTAAATCGATTAGTCTTTCCATTGCTTTCAGGAAAAAAGATTTATGAGTCGATAAGATTAAGGTGGGATTGTGGGATGTATCCTTTTTGAATCGGTGCTGGGAAAATTCCGTCTGGCCCAAATGGCCCATCTAAATTTGTCTATGCTAAACCATTTTCCGGATAGTGAAAGCATGTGTCTTCAGAATTGACATACTTTGTGTAGTTTAAAATGGTCGAGTCTGTGAAATGAACCTTAAGTAGCATTTATAGAGTTTCCTCTCGACTAGCTGTACCATCTTCTTTTTGTTAAACACCTAAGCTATTTGTAGAGTCTTTTGAGATAACTTTTTGGAGATGCGAGATTTCTGGCAGTTTATCCAGGTTCTCGCACTTCTTTCTCCAAGAAGCTTTCTTGGACTTTGTCAATTCTTTATTCAAGTTAGTTTAAGCCGACTTGTATAGGTCCTAATTACCCGTGTGTTTGCATTTGTTTAGAATTGTTTTCATCTTCTTACGCATTTTTTCAGGTTGGGTACTTTGCTCATTTTAACTAAATTGCATTTCAACTTGCAACTGCATTTAAATGATTAGATAATGGCTTCGTTTAGTTGATCCGCTGCCTCATTCACGTCCCCAATGGACTGTAAAGATGAAGGTTGTGAGTCAGCTTTGATAGCGAGATTTTCCTGAAAATTACTTCAGTTCGTGAGTTTCTTCATGTATCTATCTATACTGTACGTGCCTTAGGTTCGATAGGGATGCCTCATCTGACACATCCCAGTGTGGTCAAGTACATCTTCTCTTACAAAATTGATAAAAATTGGCTTATTACCGCTATAACATATTAACGAGCAGACTTTTGCTAAAAATATAATTTGAAAGTTACTATGCCCATCTGATGTTGTTGTAGGCGTTGGTATCGCATCCCAAAACAAAATGCCGATTGCGACAGTGGCACTGTTCGATCAGATCATGTACAAGGACAATTTATTTTTTCTACTCTGGGTCTATGTATGTTCACTCGATCTTCCCTAAACGTCTTTTCCAACAGAAGGAAATACAGTATGGTTGAATCGATCGGCTTTACTGATCTGAGCTTTGAATATTATGTGGCAATAGCTTCTAAAAAATTTGCGCTGTCTACGACCTAGACGCTAGTAGCACATTCTATCAAAATTTATTGTATTGTAGATCTACAAAGGTCTCCTCTGCTTTACATGAGCGGTATGACATACAAGCAGAGGAAATGCTGCATCTATAAACCAACTTACTTCAGTATCTCGCACACATGTATCCACAATCAGGTTCAGAATGGTTAAAATGTTAAGTATTTGTTGATATATTCTGTGATAGATGCTATTTAAATGCTCTTCAGAGTTTGTGTTAAGGTATCTGAAGAACCAAATCATCATAAAGAGTTTGATCTTACTTCAGGTTATTCTGCCCCCAGGAAATGCACTTCATTCGATTGATTTTCTCCCCCTAACCGATTTATCACCTCCACAGGTCATTGTACTGCATATCCAGGTCGGCAAATGGATGCAATCGCAATCCGTCAAATATGCCCCAATAAACATTATCCAATAGAATATTTGACCAAAATCCAATAGCAGAATAAGCCAATTTCGTGGCAAATAAATCTTAGTCAATAAATGGCCAAATTGGCAAGATAACAGAAGTCCAGTGCTCAAACATGCATTTGAGATTTGAATGGCAAATGCCAAACAGTAGTATTCGTAGCTATATACTTCACTGCATTCTCCTGTCAGGCTGAAATTTAATCTCTGCTCATCAGAGCGCCTTATCCCATCCGTGTGTGCTTGATGGATTTGCTCAATCAGGCGAACTTTATGCGAACCATGGTATGCATGGAGTAGTTTCTCATATCAGCCTATAATACCAGTGGCTAATTGCTTTTTGGGTGATTCCCCGTAAGTACAACACACAAAGGTCAACAAATACACACCAGACCTAGTTTTATCCGTAGGTGTACGAGTATGTTCGTAGATAATTAGGAAAGTTACTCCCAGTAAATTACGTCTCGATTAAGTATAACTTCGAATGGCTACGGAAAAGTCAATAATTTTTCTCTCTTTGACAGTCATGTTGAGATATTCCAGAAGTCCAATATAAATCTGCATCTGCAAGTTAATTTCATTTCTTTCCAAACTCTGTTTCCATTTCAATCTCCAGCTCTCTACCCGTAACCGTAACTTATTTGCTAGTTAAAATTTGGAATTTTATCAACATAGAGAAAATATCTTTCATTCCATAGGACGAATATCCTTGGTGTCCGTATGGTTTTTTTTTTTTTTTTTTTTTTGAGTTTTTTCTCCGTTGCATACCTACATGTGGATGTGATTCTTTAGCCATTGTAAGCTTTACCTGTTGGCATACACTAGATAGACTTGACTGGATTGCCATGAGTTTTCACGTACGAAAAAGTTAAATTGCCAACGTCAACGTTAGAAAAACATCAAGCCGACCTAATTCAAATATACAGGGGAGCATTTGAAGCGCATCTGACGGGTTACGAGTATTTCGGTGGGTGGCACAACCCTTTCTCTGTATATGACGACCGCAATTTTCAGCAATCATCTGTTTGCCAGTTTCATATCTGGAAATTGAATTTCTAGCCCAAAAAGTTTACTCACTGCAAAATTTATCTGGCATTGTGCTAGTGACAACCTCGAAAAGATGGATTTGAGTTGAAATGACTTGAGTTAACCATAAAAGACGAAGCAAATTTGATTTTGGCTTTTAATGAGTATGTGTTTGTGGAGATGCTTTCCGGCTCCTAGTGGCCTTTGCTTATAGATACATATAACTTTAAAATCTAGTTTAAGGGGAGCTTTTCAATTAGTACCAATAAAGGTTGCTGTCATATCCTACTCATGTTGGGTAAATAAGTAGTTTACAGGGAAATAAACTTATACCGCCAATTAAGGGCGAATGCGAGTACGAGTATGTGAAATTGATTAGTAGGCTTATGGGATGATTGATTTTGCTGCCATTTGGGGTGGAATAAAAGGTTCTTGCATCTTGGTACTCGTTCAAGAATTCAATTTTGTTTGTTTATGTTGAATCTTTGTCGGGTAAGTGGTAACGAATCAAAAGTTGCTTCAAGGATTTAACGTAAATGACAATCTATTCAATGAAAATCTATTCTGTGTCTCACTAAAAATGAATTGCAAATTCGAAGAGCGCAAGCAAGTGATCAATAAAATGGGAGTTTACGGATGAACTTTTGAGACACAATAAACGACAAGGTTCCAACGAAAACTGTATAAGACTTATGTTCAGTTGGTTTTGCTACTCATTTGATACGCAATACAATTGTATCTGATATTATTTGGCAAATTGCCAGATTTTCAGCTTAGATTGGGTTTTGAGTTCTTCATTTGCATGAATTGTGATTCAAAATGGTAAATTGTCGCTTCATTTGAGTTTAATAAATAAATCAGCACCTAGAAGTAGTGTTCTATAGAACTTGATGTTGTATCAAAACAATGGAGTTTTGAATATCAACCAGATTTGGGTTGACATTCAAATTTTCTTTAGAGCAGTGGCCTTTTCCCTATATGAATATTCGTAGAGTCTGGTTTAACGTCTCGTGTGGCCCTTGCTGGCTTGTGTTTGATTGATCGTCAGTAACTTAGTTATATAAAGTCAAACTTTGGCGGACCTACGCATATAGTACAAACCTATCAATAAATCTGAATAGATTTGATAAGCTGCTGGTTCCTTTATTTGCTTAATATCATACGCAACCGGGAAATGTTTCAAATATAATTCTCAAATACAATATTTGATTGTTTGAACTGGTACTTTTTTATTTTGGCTGATGTCGTCAAAATTTCATAGTATAAGCATAACTACCAGTTCTACGCTCCACTCATAGTCTGATTAAAAGAAACAAGTTACTTTGTGCACTGCATTACTTTAAACAATATACGTCTGCTGGTCTGGACGGTAGAATCTGTCAAGCTACAAAGGTCCTCAGATATCGTGAGGAGCTGTGTACAACTGATCCACTGTCATAGAGAGAAGTCAATGTAGTTTTCATTCCCAAAGCCGGAAAATGCTCTCATGTTATCCCAAAGGTTCTCAGACCTGTAAATCTATCGTATTTCCTTCTAAAATCTCTACAACGACTTACTGATATCCATATACGAGCTAAAATTTATCCATAATATTTATCAATGACTCATCATGCGTACCGTAAAGGAAAGTCGGTGGAAACGGCTCTGCATTCACAAACTTGCCACTTGCCACATCGAACGATTCCTGCAATTTAGAGAGTCAACGAATCTGCAATCACGACTGCGCTGCCAACACTGCAGGTAGACGACTCACTTATGGAGTTGAACAGTCTTATGCTAAACAGCAGGATAATCAACTCCCAACTGGTTAGAGCTTTTGCTAAAAGATATGCCAGCAGAGGTACGCCGCAATGCGGTGTCCTTTATCCCTCTCTCTGGAACTTAATAGTTAATGAACTACTTAACTACCACCTGAAGCGGGTGGTAGCAGGGTGTTTGCCCATATAGATGACGATACTATAGCCCTATCAGGTAAGCATCTTAATACCAATAAAGAACTCATTCAACTAAATCGTAACAGATTAACCCGTTGGGTAGATCGCTGTGGATTGGGAGTAAGCTGAGTTAATGAGTTAAACTTATCTTGTCCTATTTTCCAGGAAATATAAAATTCCACTCACAGACCCTATCTTAACAAACGGTTCCAGTTTAGTCTCTTCCGATACAGCAAATCTGGGTCTCATTTTTGACAGGAAACTAAACAGGAAACCTAACATTCAAAAAAGAGTCAAGAAAGCTACAGTAGCTTTATTTATTCTCTTGCAGAAAAGCCATTGGGAAAAAATAGAGCCTTCAACCTCGCATAACCCACTTACTATACATCTCGGTCATAAGACCGATACACACTTACGGTGTGGTCGTATAGTGGATGGCCCTAGACATTGCAGTAAACCGCAAAAAACTAAGCAGAATCCAGCATAGACAGCATGTCTATGCATAAGCAGAGCCCTACGCTCTACTTCTTACGCGGCACTGGATATACTGTTTCACTTGACAGTCCTCGATGTCTTCAGCAGGCAAGTATCTACGACCGTCTTAAAGCAACTACACAACGGACTGATAATTTATTTGGCCACGCTAATATTCTTAATATTAATCCACTTAATCCACATTTACACTGATGGATTTAAAACTTATAGCGAGGTTGGTGGCGATATTTTCTTTGTCCTGTCTGACGATAAACGTGATATCTTCAAAATATCATATATCCGCAGTTTTTTAGATAGTCAGGCCATTATCAAGTCCCTGGACTCAGTTTCGTAGAAGTCTAGAACTGCACTTGAATGCCGATCATCTTTTATGGAGATGGCAGAGCAGTTCAACCTTCACCTATTTTTGGTGCCGGGCCACTAAAACATTCCAGAGAATTGTAGGATCAATGAACTCGTCAAAATTGGAACAACTTTACCTACTCTATCGCAAAAGGATAGCATCGTTATACCAATCGCTACTTGTAAATTATTACTAAAGCTCGATGCTAATAAAAGCACAGACTTTAGGTAGACTGTTGGACCAACATGTCTAACGACTGAACAAATCTGACCAAAGCTGGATCTGAATCCCTCTTAGTGTTTGACCAGAGTTTCCAAACAGGAAACATACCAACTTGACTAAAAACAGTGTGGTGCTCCCATTGTTCCGATTTGAGATCTGTTTCTTTTTTGTTAAGTTGGTACATCTGTTGTTGACATGCCCTCTAAATCTTAGCGTTATAGTTTGACATTTCCAAAAATTACGTAGTCAAGAGTACATCTAACCTGTGTGTGTTAGGGATTTTTATTTTAATTTTAGAAATGGATTTAAATTTGCAACAACGAACTTGTATTACATTTTGCGTAAAAAATGGATTTAATATTGCGCGAACATTGGAAATGTTGGAAAAGTGTTTCGGTAACGATTCTCTAAAGAAAACGGTCGTTTACCAGTGGCACGAGCGGTTCAAAAGTGGTCGTGTGTCAATCGAAGATGATGAACGCAGTGACAAATCATCGACATCGAAAACTGACGAAAACATTGATAAAGTAAATGAAATGTTGGTCAATAACCGCAAATTAACCATCAGAGTGATAGCGGAGGGCTTGAACATTGCCTATGGATCCGTCCAAGATATTTTGGTTAATGATTAAGGTATCCGTCGTGTAGCAGCAAAGTTGGTGCCAAAAGACCTCAATTTCATGCAAAAAATAGAAAAAATGATTTGCTAGGCTGAATCCGATCCCACATTCATCAAAAGGTTTATTACTGGAGAAAAGACGTGGGTTTGTGAGTCGAAGTGAGCCGAAACCAAAAACACCACGTCGTTTTCAGTCAAAAAGAGGGCAATGCTCATGGTTTTCATGGATTACAACGGTGTAGTGCATCATGAATTTTTTGCCAGAAGGCCAGACAGTAAACAAAGGGTATTATTTGAGCGTTAAGAGACGTTTGCTTGAAGCAAATCGTCTAAGGAGACCAGAATTGTGGGCAGAAAACTCGTAGATTTTGCCCCATGATAACGCACCATCGCACAGTGCCATCATTATTCGTAATTTTTTGACGAAAAATGCAACAAATACCACCGCCAACAGCCACCGAATTCAACTGATTTGGCTCCCTGCGACTTCTCTCTGTTCAATCGAGTTAAAAAAAAAACTACCACGAGGAACGCGTTTCAGCAGCCGAGAGGAAGTAACGAAAAAATCGCAGAAAGCACTGATAGACATACCGAAAACCGAATATAAAAAAATTTTCGAGGATCCAGCTTTGGCCAGATCTGTTAGGTCTCTAGACATGTTGGTCCAACAGTCTAACTAAAGTTTGTGCTTTTATAAGCATCCAGCTCAAATAATAACCTGCACGTAGCGATTGTCATACCTATGCTGCACTTTTCCGGCTGTCATAGAATTCCCTGAAATGCCTATGTGACCCAGCACCCAACAAAGGTGAAGGTTGAAATGCTCTGCCATCTAAGAGATGCCGTAAGAGAAGATCGACATTCAAGGGCGGTTTTAGAATTTAGTATGACCGAGTCCGAGGACTTGGTAGCGGCCTGACTATCCGTTTTTCTTCAGCCAGGACAAAACTTCTTTAATCGGCAAACTTTCCGCCTGGAACACATTACAGTGATTTGGAATACGCAGCTACTTGCCTGTTGAAGATTTCGATGGGTGTCAAGTGAAACAGAATGTCTAGCGTCGCGAAGGAAGTGGAGCGTAGAGCTCCGCTTATGCATAGACATGCTGTTCTTTGACTGAATTGTCAAAGGCCGTCCACTTGGTCACAATCCCTTCGGTGAATATCGGTCTTATAACCAGTGGGTTATTCAAGGTTGGATACCCCATTTATTTCCAATGGATTTCTAGCAAGAAAATAAAGCTGCTGTAGCTTTCTTGACTCTTTCTTGAATGCTAGGTTTCCAGTTTCATTTTCTGTCAGAAATGAGACCCAGGTATGTTGCTGTATCGGAAAATACTAAACTGGAACCGTGTATTGAAGGAGAGTCTATTTGGTATTACAACCTCGTATTTTGACTAGAATGTATTCCATGCCGTTGTCGTTAACCTTAATGATGGTATCACACTTAAGGTTTGATTTGCAATAAGTCTCCACACCGGCACCCATATTTACCGTTAATCTACGAGTACAATATCACTTCTGAAATGTTCATAAGATGGTCGACAGCTATAATTTCGAAGTAATAAAGTGTATACCTTGCCTCTGCTATCGCTTCTGCCTACAGCACCTCGAAGAAGGATTAAGAAGAAAATTGAGGAGTGGGACTTTACCCCGGACAAATAGGGAAACTCTATATAAGATCTTGATCATGATAGTCTTCTTTTACTGCGTTTAAGCATTAGTTCTATCTAAAGCGGATGAAGCGTTGACGGGGTTTGGAGGAGACATTGATCTAGCTACTGACCAATAATTCTGCCAGTGGAGTTTTTGAATCTAACCCGGAAGAACGACATTTTTCTTGCTTGGAATGAGTAAGAAGTTAGAAAATGTCATTATAGCCTACAATTTGTATCTCAAAACGTTCTTTTGAGGTTACATTGATGTTTGGGATGAGTTAAATTCTTTTTAGTTTTGTGCCCAAGAGAGAATGCGAACGTAGAACATGTAACATCCTTATTACAGCACCAGCTTGTGCACTTACAAATATCAATCTCAAAAACACTCACCAGAGACTCTATTTGATTGCACATTGGTTCATTTACATTGAGAACAATTCCAGCATCTTTGAGAAGAGATACCTTAATTTGGTGACCAGGTATGGATTGCATGTAAAGTTTTAGATCAAATATCCATAACCTCGTGACCATAGAGAAGTTGAACATTGCCAATTGTATGCAATTTTCAAAGCTACTTAGCAACATATCAAAGAAAAAGTGACAAAGAATAGGAGACAAAGAAATCTTGATAGGTCTCACCTGAGGAGTTCTTACTAACGTTACCACTTTTGTTTCCAACAAAACCCAGTTGAACATCCACTTCACTGCAAAGTGAAAACTAAAAAATAAAATCAAACTAAAAAATATGGAACAACTTCACCCTTTATGCTTCATCAGATCAGAGCACAAAGTATTTTATTTGCTGGGCTCCACTGCCTTCTACTCACCCGAAAACTACCCGTCAACTAGTTTGATACCATCGAATAGTCTTCTCTGTTCCTTCTAAGTGACAACAAATTTAACTTTTCCAATTGATTCTCTCTTTCTCTAAATATCTTTTGATACGCTATCCCAATAGAAGTACTAGGACGAGTACGAGTATCTTTCCAAATCAAATAGAAGTTAAAAATTTTCTAACAAAATGCTAAAGAGCGAGATAGAGAGCTCTTACGTCAACTTTGTGATAAAAGTTCAGTTCAACGAATTCTCGCCTGTCTAGGAAGGCTTTTTGAATGGAAAACTAAAGTTATCCTTTTGGGAGACATTAGAGTGATCATTTTGCTGGCGTGAAACAAAAGAAGGCTTAAGTAAGTTTATAGCTTTTATTTGAGTTGGAATCGAGGGCTATATAAGGATCTGTTAAGGACTATGAATGGCAGACTTCCTTTGGTTCGGTAGTAGTGCGTTCATTTTAATGAGTTCTCTGGCTGGGAACTGTTATGAAGGAGGACTTTGTAGTTTATGTTCTTTGGGAATGAAATGAGATAGTTTTACTCATTAAATACTGTTAACTGCGACTTCCATAACGAATACTACAAATTCAATCGCAAATGATTTTAGTTGGGAAAATAATGTTTATAGAACCTTCTCGTACAGCAAAAATATTAGGTGTGCAACTATAGTAAGTTATCGTTGTTTTTTGGTGAAAATGCAACTTTATTGTGAAAAAGTCGTTCCAAGTGAATCATTCAAAGCATTGCCCATCGTTAGGTACAACTTATTCAATCCTTCCGGCAGAGCTCGAATACGGTAAAAGTCTTTATATTCTAAGGCTATCCTCGAATCAAGCCATTTTTTGATGCCTTCATATGAGCGGAACTGCTGATCATATGAATATGCGGAAATATGGCGGGTGGGGTAGGAATTTCCATTTGAGCACTTCCAGGTAGGTTTTAATAGGATTGGCAACGTGAGGTCGAGCGTTGTCATACTGTAGAATCACTTTTTCGTGCCTCTGCTTGTATTGTGGCCCTTTCTCATGCAGTGCTCGATTCAATCGCACAAATTGAAGTCGATACCGTTTCCCAGTGATGGTTTTGTTGGGTTTCAACAGCTCATAATAAATAACACCGACCTGGTCTCAAAGAAAACTCCTACTTTCTTGCCGCTGAAGAAGTTGTTCACAGATGAAAATACGATGCTCAAAGTCCCTTGGCTTCAAATCATTAGGAACCCAAGTTCCCTGTTTTTGAATCACTCCCAACGCATGCAATCGCTCGGAAATGGCTTGGAGTGTAACTCCTAATGCTGAAGCAAGCTCTTTGCATTTGGCACAGATCCTCATCAAGTAATGACTCCAATTCAGCGTCTTCGAAGGATTTTGGCCTTCCCTCACGCGGACGGTTGTCATCATCGAAGTTACCGTCTTTGAAGCGACGGATCCAATGACGGCACGTTGTTTCATTTAGAGCAGCATCTCCGTAAACTTTTTGGAGCTCTCGATGCATTTCAGCCGCCGTTTTCTTCAAATAAAAGAAGAAAATCAACATTTCACGCAAATGACGATTATGACGTCAAAACAGAACAACACGGTTTGCTTAAAATTACTGCTTGAGCCATCTATTGACTTAATACTTTGGACAGTGCCATGAAAATAGGTAACAGGCCTGAAGTACTCGTATATACCCTCCGAATGGTATGATTACGAATTATTCAGTGTTTTCTCCTAACCGTATTCGAATATCTGAACGTTTTCTCGAGATTTCCCGATCTTTTCTTGGATTTATCTCTTCAAGTTCTTATTAGATTTGTAGAAATCATAGATACCTAGTACTAGTAAATCAAAATAACTTATCCAAAATGGCTCCGATTTGCCTTCCAGTAACAGCAAAGTCGGTCAGATCGATTGCAGTACGCACCTCATGCAGTGGAAAATATTCCACTGCTCGGACAAGGGTGCGCTTCAAATTCTCAGTACCTGGATGGCGTATAGTATAAGCCATAATCTCCAAAACGGACCATAGTTTGTGGACCAACGAATTAAGGTCTTGGATACCAGATGGCCAATTTTTCGTAGAACTGAAGTTCGGAACATAATTCTTCAGCCATGTTTCATCCGTGTTATATTGTTGAAAGGTCCACAGTTTAGTTGCGAATGGTGTTCTATTGACGAGCTCCACAACGTTCTCTTAAACGTCCGTTTGATAACCTTTCGCCAAAATGTTGACACTTTTCTCGCAGAAATGAAGCTCGGTGACCCCATCATAGGCGACTCCTCACCAAATTATCACAAAAGCTGAGTTGTGGTCACGTTTAGTACCCGAAACGAATTCAAGAGCATGTCATGATGACAGAGCAATCATTCTGCCGTCCTGTTTTTTGAACGATTCTTCAATGGTGGAAATATTCTCGTTTGAAAAAATATCATAACTTGTCTCTGACTGACGACGTTTGGCGTCGTATCTAGCGAACAGATAGAAAGGTTAAATGTATTTTGGTGTGCTCGGTGATTTTCAATTATTATAAAAAATGTAGCAAAAAATTTGCATCAAATTTTGTGTGAAAAATGGAATCAAGTACTCTAAAACACTTGAAAATTTGACAATAGAATGCGGTGAGTCTGCTCTAAGTAAAAAAAAAAAAATGGCCAAGAAAATGCCAATGACGAACCTCGCTCTGGACGCCCCAGCACATTAACAAAAGTTGATATTGTCGAAGCTGTGAAGAAAATTGTTTTGGAAAAATATCATATGAGAAGTTGCTGTGAATGTTGGCGTATCGGTCGGCTCGTTTTATGCAATTTTTTCGGATGTTTGGAACATGAGACGCGTGTAAGCGAAATTTTTTCTGAAATTTGTTCTTAATTCAAATGAATATAGCTCAGGATAATCAAAAGGGTTATAGCTGGTGACGAACCATGGGTAAACGGTTATGACGTCGACACCAAAGCCCAATCGTCCCACTGGAAGCACCCAAGATAGTCAAGACAAAGTTTTGATCACTGTGTTTTGAAAAAACAATTCATCAGGATAATGCACCTGCTCATTCATCGTTGCTTGTGAGAGATTTTTTGATCAAACACAACACGACAGTCAAGCTTCAGCCACCATATTCACCGGATTTGACCTAAAGTATCGAGATTTGCCACGATTGAAGAAATATAAACGGCATCGCTGGTAGAGCTTAAGACTATCCCAAAAAGTATTTATGAAAAGTGCTTCGAAGACATTGGCACGAGTCTCAGGGGGATTATTTTGAAGGGAACAACATTAATATTGATAAATAAATAATTTCTTTTTTTATAAAAATATTGCGTCACCTTACTTTTTGAATACACCTCGTGTAATTACAGAAAAAATGTTTCCATATTCTCAGCATTGACTACGACTCTATCCTTTCTCATTTCTACAGGTTTCTCTATGGGTCTTCACGCCGTGATATGTTCTTTTTACCCATCATTACTTGAGAACAACGTCTCAATATCTTCGTCTCGAACTTCTTGTGCGCTTTTTTCTTCTTCTGTACAAACCGGTGTTTTTTCTTCCGTCTCTTTTGCTCGTAGAACTCACGAGCGGCTCTTGTCATTAAGGCGCCACTAATTACACTTTCTGATCAGTTGAATGTGCTTCCCGGCATTCTTCATCAAACCAGAGATTATTTGTAGGTGATTGGGTGAATCACAACATATTAGTTCCAACATATATGATGGCAGCGTTGCCACTCGTCTTCAGTACTTGACGCTGGCGGCATAGAAGCGTTGTTGAGAGATTTGAGGAAACGTGTTTGGCGAAGATTTCTTTCGGGATTGCAGCTTTTTTACGTTACATCTCCTCACAGCAGTTTTTCTTTATTGTGGCGCTTTGGAAATCCATAGTCGTACCTTGGCTGCAACAAAATGGTGATACGAGTCAATGCTGGCTGCCCGGAACTTTCGGACGTCCAGAATATTGAAGGCATGTATAGCTTCGATCGCAATGTGATCAATTTGATTTAGTTTTTCATGATCTCCTTATGAATATTGAGGTGAAAAAACCGTTGATATTTTCTCCCGCCGCTAAGTTAAGAAGCCTTAGTTCATGGCTAAATGTGGTGTCAGGAAGGCTTTCCTTACCATCTTTACCACCAATGATATCGTTCTCTACTATCCTCTCCTATTGCCTTGTATAATTTTAACGTCATACTTAAGACATTGCTTATATATAGCGCGATTCATCGTGAGGTTTGATTTATAATTTAACACATGGGCTGTGTCCGTGCCGTTTCTAAGACAGGGCACCACTTGAACATTTTCAGTTAGGACCAACCTTCAAAAGATATATGTTTAAATTTGACAGCTGTCGGACGATTAGTTCTCGAGATATATCATTGTGACTGAAGCAACTTTTGTTATTGTGAAAAAAAAAAATGGATTCAAAGCAATTTCGTGTTGATTTATCATTGCTTTTTGATGGGAAAAAATGCAGCCGATGTAAAGAAATGGCTTGATAAGTGTCACCCGGACTCTGCACCAGCCGAACAAACCATTCGCAAGTGGATTGAAAAATTTAAAAGTGGTCGTACAAGCACTGAAGATGATGCACGCAGTGGACGTCCAAAAGAGGCTGTTTCAGATGAAAACATCAAAAGAGTCCACAAAATGATTAAGAATGACCGTAAAGTGAAGAGGCTCTGAAGATGTCAAAAGAGCCTGTTGGATATGTCATACACGAATATTTGGACATGCGAAAGCTCTGTTTAAAGTGGGTGCCGCGTTTGCTCACAGTCGACCAAAAACAACAAAGTGTTGACACGTTTCAAAGGAGTGTTTAAAGCTGTTCAACCGCAATAAAGCCGAATTTTTGCATCGGTATGTAACAATGGATGAAACTTGGTTCGATCACTTCACACCAGAGTCAAGTCGGCAATCAGCTGAGTGGCGAGCAGGCGACGAACCTCGTCCAAAACGACCAAAAACTCAACAGTCGGCTGGCAAAGTCATGGCATCCGTATTTTGGGATACACATGGAATAATTTTTATCGACTATCTCCAAAACGGGTAGACTATCAACACCGACTATATTATTGCGCTGTTGGAGTGTTTGAATAACGAAATCGCAGAAAAACGGCCGCATTTGAAGAAAAAGAAAGTGCTGTTTCATCAAGACAATGCACGGTGTCACAAGTCGATGAAAACGATGGCAAAATTGAATGAATTCGGCTACGAATTGCTTCCCCACCCACCGTATTCTCCAGATTTTGCCCCCAGTGACTATTTCCTGTTCGCATACCTCAAAAGAATGCTCGCCGGAAAGAGATTAAAGACCAATGAAGAAGTATTCGCCGAAACAGAGGCCTATTTTGAGGATAAACCGAAACCGTGCTACAAAACTGGTATCGAAAGATTGAAAAATCGTTTCAATCAGTATATCGCCCTGGAAATCAACTATATGGATAAATAAAGTTGAATTTTGCAAAAATGTTGTATTTTACTATAAAATGGCACTGACTTTTCAGCCAATGTGTTTAAATAAAACACATAAATTTGAAAGTGAACTTAAAATTTTTATTATCGGTTAAAAGAACAATTCATGGCACATGGCACACAATTCAGCACCGGATTTTCATTGAGTTCTTCGAGAGCCCATTCAATGAAAATATGACGCAAATTTAAGTTGTTTGGCTTCAATTCGTGCACAAGTTGAATTTTGTATGCTTCTCACGTAAAATACGCCAAGCCAAGCTGCTGAGAACGACGGCGAATCGATTCGTCTTTGCGTACCCTCTCAGCTACAGCTGCTATAGTCTCTTCACTAAGTGCTGGATGTGGTCTAACCGGTCGAGAATCATCCACTAATGTAAGCTGGAACTCAAATTTGCGAATGGTATTGGCAATAGTGGTTCCAGTAGGTCGATTATGCGCACCGTAAGTTCCTTGAATCGCACGAAAAACATTTCTCATATAACGCTGATTTTCGTAATAAAGCTGAACAATTTGGAGACGCTGTTGTGGTGTGAGTCTATTCGTAATAACTTGAAAAAAGATACTGAACAAAATTGATACAGCAGTTTGATAGGAGTCATGCGTGATCTGTCAAAAAAGGCCTATTGAAAATAAAACCTCACAAAGAATCATCCTATATTTTCACAAGGAAATCGTTAAAACATTTTTAGTATCAGAAGCTCAAAATTTCTTGCCTAAGTTTGCCGCACAGTTTTGACAATTCCGTATCCGAAGAAGCGCTGTTTCTTTTTCCAATAACAAGATTCGACAACAGTGAATCCCGTTTTCTCCGAGGCCATAAGTTAGTTCATTACATCGTTTCATCGCTTTCGTATTATGCTAATGTCCGAACATGCACTTGTTATATAAGAATGCATGAGTAAGGATTTACTCCACCACCATTGGCAGGTAAGGAAAGCAATTCGCTACTTGATTGTTGCGCTGGTGACAAATTCCAAATTAAAGGCCATTCAGCAGTTTGCCGATCAATCGCCAGGCAGGTCTCCGATGAAATCTTTTGCACAATTTTATTCAGTTTACAAATAGAAAAATAAAAGAGAAATGTTCCGTCACTTGCCCCCTAGTTCCGAACAATTTTATTCATTTCTGTTATCCATACAACCACAATATAACTGCTCTCTATATGTCTTTTGCAATTTTCTCTGCACGATACATTTGTCAGTCAACTATCGTCTTATTCGTAAGCAGAATTTCACATTCTCAGTTTGCTTTGTTTAAAGATACACTTCGGGTTGTGTAATTCGTGTTGGGCGAGATTTCAGATTTTTTTTTTCTCAGGTTAAAGATTGATCATTGAAGACCAAAACAAAAAATGAAAGAAAATCATCTCGTGGAAATTCCAATTGCCGACTGGGCAAAACTTCGTGACCTTTACGTGCATCGAAAAACAGAGAGCGGAGCTTTCAATTTAATCCAGAACTACATCAACTGGCAGAAGATAGACCCATCTATAGATTTTACAAAATTTTATTCCCTCAATGGAGATTGGAGTGATGGGACATTTATATTTGAAGTGAGTAGATTTGTGTATCTAGTAATGCCGACAAATTGTATGGTGCTGTGTTGCTAGCGGGAAGCTGTTCATTAATCGCGTATCTGTCAATATAAAAATGTGTGTGGACAGCAATTTAATCAATTAAGCAGTTTAGATAGTTTAAATAGTTTAGATAGTTTAGATAGTTTAGATAGTTTAGATAGTTTTCTGTTTATGTGTGGCAAATGTGAGGTACGCATTAGGGTGATAATTTAAAAGCAAGTGGCTGCTTATCATTTATTATCAGTTGTGAGGTGTTTATTTTGGCAAGTGTTGTGGAAGTTTTACTTGAAATTTGCATGCAATTTCTATGACAAACAACGATTGCGGGGGCAGCTGTAGACAGCCAAAAAAATATAAAAATGATAAAAATGGCGAAGAATCTCATTAGAAATTAATTTTAATTTAATCTTTCGGTGAGGGATCCCCCCTTCTATACACCACATCGGCTTCAACGCTGCTTATGGTACACCATAAAAAGGCAAAAACAAAAACATTGAAATGAGGAACTTTCCTGAATCTTTTTTTTCTGTTGGAAATCGCTATAACACTGGTCTATTGTAATGCCAGATAGACATCTTTTCTTGAAAAGAAGCTTCAGTGATGAAGACGTTAGATGATCAACAACTCATTAAAGAGCAGGGAGAACAAAGCAGAGAAAATGTCGGAAAATGCTGTCTCAGTTCTTTCTCTATAACAGGAACAGATGTTAGAGCGTTCTGTAAGGATACCTTTGATGCCATGATAGTCACTTCTTCGGGCACACAGGAGTCAAATCCAGCAATTCTTTTGCAGATGTATGATCGCAAGCTTCAGTTCGTTTACAATCCGTAGAATTCTTTCATCAATGGCTGTGTCCTTTACAATAGTCAGTGGCAGTAGCATACCATCAATAGTTTTACTCTGAACTTTGTATACCAAGATCATCAGTGTGTCCCAGGACCCCGACTGGAATCAATCAAGCTTATCTATCGACCGAAATTACCAACATTGAGCTCAAACAATTTCTTGATAGTAGTCACAGGCGCTAAAGGCGCAGATGCTGATCTCTTTTACATATCCTTCACAATATGTACGACTATGATGTATATCATCTGCGATTGCATGTATCTAAATTTCAGAAACAGCCAGATATTTATGCAACGAGAAATGTAGTCTGAAGTATGATGATTGTTCTTCACAAGAACACTAGTTCCAGTTCACTTACTGATTCTAGACCTATCTGTAGGAATTTATTAAGACTTCTTCCACCACTAAAAGTCAGGTCAGAGCTATTAGATAATTTGTAGTTAGGCCGCAATTAATGGTTTTGGCCTCATTGCTTTCAGAGCCTTATCGACGGTCACATCCTCTAACAGAAGGTTATCTTGGTATAGAGACTCAACTCTGGTCGCTGAACACTAAGAGGAAATCATTTCACCTTCTGTTCCATCCTTTCTACCTACTTCTCCAAGACCGTATTGGCAAAACATTTCTGGGCAATTAACTCCCGCTTTCGTATCCTGGACCTTCTTTATAAGAAAGTGGAAAATGATTCGACAGAGTTTTCTCTCTTTTCTCCTCTACACAGACACTACGGACTGTACAACTGGGTAAAATCGAAACTTAATTACACAAAAAAAACCCACAAAGTTCACAAATCCAAAAATGTGAAGACCAAAACTCTAACCCACATGCGGATGAGCCAGATGGTCATGGGTTTGTCATCTCCCTAAGGCCGAATCCATTTATTTGGTTCATATAAGAAAGAGAAAGGCTGATCCAGTGGCTGACCTATCGGACACACTCAATTAGGCTACTCCTTTGGAGCCGGCCAAGTAAATACCCCTTTCCCCAAACAGCACACCAAACGAAGCTACAATCATGAACAGGCCATCTCCAGAAGATTGAAGTGATGACGTGATGGTGTGTGATACAGGTTAACCTCCATTGGGTAACACTCGCAGTCCCAAACGTCACCATTCATCTCACAAATAACTATGAGCACATTTCCCTTATCCAGGAGGCATGGTTTAACTGAAACGGAGCAGACGGCAAGAAAACTTTGCTCTTTTTTACCCTGAAAACATCACAACTGACTTCGAAATAACAGGTGCGTTTTGCACCTCAGCGAAAACCGAAAATAAGAGCCAGGAATCCCTCTAGGCCCTTCGTAGACGTTTCAAATTCGAATACCACTGAGGCAGTACAGTGTCCCAATTGTAGTCAAAATCTTTGGTCTTTCGCCAAAAATTGTATCTCATCAATCAACCCAACGCTCATTTCTAATCATATTCCAGTTGTCAGCTCTTTGGCTAAGGTCAATCTTTTCACCGCGCAACTATAGGCTGATTCATCGTGAGGTTTAATTTATAATGTAAAACAAAACACATAAATTTGAAAGTAACCTTCAAATGTTTACTATCAGTTAAAAGAAAAATTCATGGCATTTACTTATTGAAAATGAGATCTTGTAAATGTTAGCCACGACTACGTGCGAAGTGGTCCATTCGGAAGATCCAATTTGGTATTTTCGGCGACTGGTATCTCGGAGATAACACGAGCAATTTTGGCTTCCAAAGCATCAATCGTAGATGGCTTATTCCTGAAGATCTAAGATTTTACACATACCCAGAGAAAATAGTCCAAAGGTGTGATATCGCACGATCTAGGCGGCTAATTTACCGTAGCAAAACCAAAATGATTTCTCAACAAGTCCATTGTTTCACGCGCTATATGGCCCGTAGTGCCGTCTTATTGAAACCAGAGCTCACCGAGACCATGTGACGGCAACATTCTGATTTGCCTCGTTTTTGAAGAAATATGGACCAATGATTCCACCAGCCCATAAACCACACCATGCCGTTGTTTTTAATAGATGTAATGGTAGCTCTTGGTACACTTTGGGTTGCTCATCAGCCCAAATACGGCAATTTCGTTTATTAACGTATCCATTGAGCCAGAAATGTGCTTCATCACTGAACAAAATTTCACCATAAAACACCGGATTTTAATTGAGTTTATCCAAAGTCCTTTCAATAAAAATATGACACAAATTCATGTCGCACAAGTTGAATTTTGTATGCTATTAGGCCGAGATCCTCATGTAAAATACGCCAAGTTGTCGAACACGCCAAGCCAACCTGCTGAGAACGACGACGAATCGATTTGTCACGGTCTTCGCGTACACTCTCAGCTTCAGCTGCTATAGTCTGGATGTGGTCTAACCGCTCGATTATCAGCCACTAATGTAAACTGGGACTCAAATTTGTGAATGGTATTGGCAATAGTGGTTTCAGTAAGTTGATTATGAGCACCGTAAGTTCCTCGAATCTCACGAAAAACATTTCTCACAAAACTCTGATTTTCGTAATACCACCTCGATCAAAAAGTTCCCGAAAAGTTCAAAAAATTAAAAATACAAGTTTATTCATCAAAATCTATATTGTGCCCTTCAAAGTAATCCCCATCGACTGCAATACACTTATGCCAGCGCTTGATCCAAACCTTGAAACATTTTTTAGATTCGGTTTTCGGTATGCTCATCAGTGCTTCCTGCGATTTTTCCATTACTTCATCTCGGCTGCTGAAACGCGTTCCCCGTAGTGATTTTTTTTATCTCGATTGAACAGAAAGAAGTCATAGGGATCCAAATCAGGTGAATTCGGTGGCTGTTGGATGGTATCATAGTGCAAGACCCACGAGTTTTCTGCCCACAATTTTGTTCTCTTTTGGCAAATTGCTTCGCGCAAATGTCTCATAACGCCCAAATAAAACCCTTTGTTTACTGTCTGGCCTTCTGGCAAAAATTCATGATGCACTTCACCGTTGTAATTCAGTGAGGGAACAGTGAGCATTTCCTTCTTTTTTGACTGAAAACGACGTGGTTTTTTTGGTCTCGGCTCATTTGGTGAACGCCATTCACTTGGCGGATGTCTGGATTGCCTGTAGTACTTATAAATCCACGTTTCGTCTCCAGTAATAATGCTTTTGATGAATGTTGGATCGTATTCAGCCTCGCAAATTATCTCTTTTGCGAGGTATTTTGGCACCAACTTTGCTGCTACTCGACGGAAACCCAAATCATTTACCAAAACGTCTTAGACGGATCCATATTCAATCTTCAAGTCCTCCGCTATCTCTCTGATGCTTAATTTGCGGTTATTGACCAACATTTCTTTTACTTCATCAATGTTTTCGTCGGTTTTCGATGTCGATGGCCTGCCACTGCATTCATCATCTTCGATTGAATCACGACCACTTTTGAACCGCTCGTGCCACTGGTTAACGACCGTTTTCTTTAGAGAATCTTTGCCAAAACACTTTTCCAACTTTCGCGCACCATTAAATCCGTTTTTTACGCAAAATTTAATATAAGTTCGTTGTTGCAAGTTTAACTCCATTTATGAAATTGTAAAAAATCGCCTCAAACTATGACGCTAAGATGTACCAACTTAACAGAAAAAACAGAAATGAATTCGCAACAATGGGAGTGCCACACGGTGGTTTTTTTTATCAAGGTAGTACAATTGAACAATTTATAGACGATGTTGTGGTGTGAGTCTTTCCACGATGACTTGCCCAATGATTCTGAACAAAAATGACAAAGCAGTTTGATAGGAGTTACGCATGATCTGTCAAAAAAAGCCTATTGAAAATCAAACCTGACGATGAATCACCCCTTATATATTAATGCGTCGCACATTTGATAGAACGGATCCATTTTCGATCTCAATAAACACAAATATGCTGATCTTAATGGTATATCTCCCCTTTTTCTGAATAGGTGTTCTTCCATACTGGCAAAACCACCAAGCGGCGATTCTACTTTTTAGTTCTCTTTCCGAGTAGTCTGTCCCTAGTGAATGCGAAGCTTCTTCTCTCATTCATTTACGTCGCTTCTTTCCAAGATGATTTGATAGACCATCGGCAACTTCTCGAAAGCTTTCGTAGCACAGGTTCTGCTGGTGATCAGACGTCTTACCAAGTAGTGAAACCATAGTCTATACCAATTTGTGGACAGCAAGATAGCTGTACTTGGTGTTTCATAGGCATTTGCCAGGGCTTGGTATCAGGCTTTTTTATGGAAAATGTGTGCATTTGGCATCGATGAATCGTTTCTTCAATCCCCTAAAAAAATTTCCTGTAGAAACGCTCAATTCAAGTTGTCTTGGTCGGTTTCAAGTCCGATATCCACAAAATAAATGATGGTGTCCCCCAGGGCTCCATTCTGTGTACGACATTCTTTTTAATTTTCATCAACTATCTCTTGTCTGCCACTTGCAATCGAGTATATCCCTTTTTTGATGACAATACTTACTACTTTACATATATGTTCCCGGACTCATGTCCCTGCCATTGAGTCGAAAAACGGGATCGACCCACTATATTCCGATATGAACTACATACATAACTAATTGGGGAACCACCTACTTAGTGGAATTCAATACTTTTAAAACTTAATGTTATCAGCTGCCGGTAAAGCGATATTTAAACACCCAGCCCTAGTATCCTTGAAATCAAAACTTACGTTGGAATGTCTACGTATTATATTTTGCCAACTATCCTACGAAATGGCTTCGTTTCATAAAACCAAAAATGAAATACTTTACCTGATTCGATCTGGCACTAATAAATGAGGCTTTTATCGGCTCAAAATTGGAGGACAACGCTCATATTTGGCAAGGTGCTCCTTAAACTTATCTCCAAAATGTGATGCCAATATTGCCCAGTTCAATAATACTTTCCAACACCGACGTTTGCTTTACCTTGTTCTGTAGCTATTTTCACGAAGAGTGCTCTATTGGTTCTTCCGGTTGGACTCCGCTCTTTCAGACCTTTAAGCATAAGTGGTCTTATGACCACCTTCAGATGGTCTGAAATATCGTTATTCTTTCCTAAGCCATACAACCCACTTATGAAATACTTTGATACGTCCATCATTCTACCTTTCTTTCCTTACTAATTGATCGAAGGGACTTAGTCACTGAAGGTACTTTTACATTTTTGTTGGTCATAGGACGCGTCTCATCTCGTGCATTAATTTCTGCTAGTTAGAGCGTCTCTGTTGTATGCCATCTGGCAACAGACATTCTTTTCTACCATCAGTAATAATTGAGCGTCGATTCGTATGCCTTGAACTGTCTCCTTCTTGTCTAAGAGCACAAAGTTCGCCAGCGTTTATTTTAGATATTCTCTTCTTCTTATGTTATACTTGAATGCGAACCCTTTACAAGCACTCTTCAGTTTTTACAGTTAAACTTTAAGCAGAGCTTCTCTGATCTGTCACAATCTTATCCCGGCGGATAGACAGCTTTCTGCAAGTTGCTTATATTTCTTGACAAAAACTAATTTATTCGTAGGCTTTTGTGCATTTGTTTAAAAAAAAAAAAAAATTTAACTGGGTTCTATTGCCTTTTTTGTTTTCTTTTTTAGGAAAAAGGGTATTACATATATTTCAATACTTTGAACGAGTCCCCTGACCGTCTTCTGGAAGCCCTCAACGGCCTTGATAAAAATGTGAAGTATTTATTCTGTGCTTTTCCTGAACGACTAAAGCCCATAATTGAGACACACTTCTCTCAACCCGGTCTCAGTAAAGTGGATCCTGAGAGTTATGCCAGCACTAATTGGTATCACATTTCAAAGGAGGACGCCCTGAAATTCGACACTGAGTAAGTATAATACACAACCAATTCACGAAGCCAATCACTTACGAATTTGGTTATTTATTTTGTAAATAGACCACCAGAGGGAACTACAATATCGCCGCTTTGCCTCGATGACGTCGACATTGTTAACGGTTTATGGCCCCATCGTCATCCAGGATCTGAACAGTTTGTCAGCCGCTTAATCAAATACAATCCAAGTGTTGGACTTTATTCTAAAGATGGAGAGCTAGTTGCCTGGTGCTTGCTGAATACAATGGGATGTTTGGGACTTTTACAAGTCAAGGATACTCATAAACGCAAAGGTTATGGAAGTCTTATGGCCCGTGCATTGTCTAAAAAACTTGCAGAATTAGATACTGAAGTGACAGCGCCTGTTGTTAAAACAAATGTCGCTTCGATGAGTATGTTTGAGAAGTTGGGTTTTAAACAGATCGATTCGGTGCATTGGTTGTTCACATAAAAAAAAAAACCTTTGATTTCTGATAAAGATTTAAATTTTCACACTGAGGATAATGTTAAATAAAGAAAATAATGTATTCCAGCTGTTCTTACCACGTTGTCTCTAGATATTCCAAATATGATAGTAAGGAGTAGATTGTGTTCAAAAATATGAAGTGAATGAGGCAGATAGGAAAGTAAAGATAGTAAAGTATCTTACAAAAATTTGGTGGTGGGCACGATCTGAACTCCGCTGTCAGGAAGAACGAAGCATTCAAGTTGGATAATGAAAACCAAAATTTTCACTCATACCAAAACTCAAGCTTAACAAGACGTCTGGACCAAACGGAATACCTACTGACCTAATTTAGGCAGGAGGAAATAAATAGGTAGAAGGCATAATCCAACACAATTCCGCGATTTGGTCAAATAAAAGTATGCCTGACTAAACTCAATTAGGTATCGTTTGAATATCCATAAAAAGGAGGTCCTTTCAAGTATGCCAACTAGATCCTTCAATACAATTTGATTTGCCGTATTTTATAAACAAAAACAACAATTTATCAACGAAACATTGTCCAATCTTTAGTCCAGATGAGTCCACAATTGACCACACACTTACAAAATAGCAAATCCTAGAAAAAAACCTATAAAACCCAGAAGGATTCACACAATTTTTTATTCATTTAAAGGCATATAGTTATGCAGAAGGGCGATAAAAGACGCTCGCTGCATCCTAAAGTCTCGGAAGCAGTCTAATCGAGACCCTTGGTGTCAAAAAATTTGTAATTTGACAATTTGATGTGCTGTCATAAATCTTATTTATGTGTCATGTACGATGGCGGTCCCAGAATTACCCGACCTAACAAAGAAAACACAAAAATTTTGCAAAAAAAAATTTATTTATTTTTCAACATAATCGCCTTTCAGATGTTCAAAAAGTTCGATACCATTTTTATAATAAGAACTGTCTTGCTCCTCAAAATAGCCATTAACTGCCGACATCACTTCTTCATCGTTAGAAAATCGTTGACCACTGAGCCGTTTTTTTAAGTTTTGGAATAGAAAATAATCCTAGGGGTCTAAATCTGGCGAATACAGTGCATAAGGTAGCAATTCAAACTTTAATTCATTAATTTTGGCCATTGCAATAACGGATTTGTGAGCTGGTACATTGTCTTGATGAAACAACACTTTCTTCTTAGTCAAATGCGGACGTTCGCATAATACTGGCCGTTGATAATTTTTTCTTTTTAAAGTTAGTCGATGGAAATTATTTGGAGCCGGTTCTCTCTTTCGAATCCATTGTTTTGATTGTTCTTTTGTCTCGGATGTAAAGTGATGGACACATGTTTCATCCATTGTTATGAAACGCAGCAAAAATTCGCTAAACACTCAATTGAAACATCTTCACGATACTTTCCTCGAGTGTGAGCAAACGCGGCACCCATCTTGCACACAGCTGTCTCATGTCCAAATTTTCAAATAAAATGTCTGCTAGCTCGCGCACTTTCAGTCAACGATCATCCAGTACCGCTTTGTGGATTTTCTTCACAATTTCTGGAATCGTTACCTCATTTGGTCGACCACTGCGATGCTCGTCTTGGCATCTCGTACAGCCTCGTTTAAACTCAGCAACCCAAAATTTTAGTGTTGTAAACGAAGGAGCAGACTCACCCAGAGTAGAATCCAGTTTAGCTTTTATATTGGTTGGCCTGAGGCCTTTCAAACAAAAGTATTGTATCACATAACGATGATCGATTTTCTCCATTTTTACAAATTCTCTGACAACGTTCACTATTGATGGCTGCAAAACAAATACTAAACAAAGTGGCGCTTTCAAACTTGAAACATATGCTTTATAGACTGCGTACTTTCCAATAGAGTGATATTTTCAAACAACTACCGCCATGTCTTGGTCAGACCGGGTACTTCTGGGACTGCGCTCGTATTATGTATAGGGTGATTCATCGTAAGGTTTGAATTATAATGTAAAATAAAATACATAAATTTGAAAGTGAACTTAAAATTTTGATTAAGCGTTAAAAGAAAAATTAACGGCATCTAACTTCTAAAAACGATATTATATAAATGTAGGCCACGACTACGTTTTAGGAAGTCCATTAGAGTCATTAGAATATTTGTAATGATCATTGATGAGGATTGATGCACCGATTGTGCATCGCATTATCATCCTGAGGATGTTTAACGAAGCTATAAAACTGCTGCTGTAGCATGTATATACTGATCTTTGACTTTAATTCGTATACACTGTGAAGTTTATCCCACATCTCTTTAGTGGTCTTGCAATTAATAATATGAAGAAGTGGCTGTTGACCTACAGAGGTCAAAATAACACGTTGTGCTTTACTGTCATAAAGGCACCACGACTTTATTTTAAGTAAAAGGTCCTCCTTCTTTACTTCTTGAGTAAGTTCTGTAGGCTTTGCTTCTTCCCCCATTACATATTTAACCTCCGGGTCAAATTTGACCCAGTACTCTATTTTCAGGCTTTATTTCAGATATTTGTTTGTTTTTTATTTGAAGATTTTATTATTTATTAATGTTAATATTAAAAAAGAAAAAAACAAAGTTATTTCAATAAAAATTAAGGTAAATTTATTTGAACTTCATGTTTTTCATAAATACTTTAGCAAAACTTTTAATTCAATAATAAAAGGAAAACCCTGTTAGTTATTACAATTCGTACACAAAATTTTGAATTTAGAATGCTGTATATGTAAAATATGTTACTTATTACAAATGTCGTAAATTATTTCCGTTTTATTATCTGTTTTTTGGCATAATTGACATCGATTTCTTTTAGTTGTTCTTCTTCCTGAACTATTTCGAGATTGAGATGATGAAGATGGTTGTGTATGAGTTTGAAAATCACTTTGAATTTTTTTGGCAATTTCAAGTGAAAAATGTGCTCCAGGTAATGTTTGTCGCTTTTTTTATGTAGGGCGTAACAAGCTGAATACCAAGACCTTCCAAAAAGTAGCGGCGCTTTGAGAGGCATATTACTGAACACTACTTGAGGCCACCGTTTTGTCATCCTTTTGCTTTATCCTTTACATTTGCTATAATCCAGGATAATCTCTGGCATTTTATTCGAGTGATCACTTACTTTTGAGTCATGATGTAAAGTTAAGTACGTAGATTTACAGATTTTTTTTTTTTCGGAATGTAAGATACGAGAGTATTATTCTCTATAAATGCAAAATTAGATGAATATATTGATCTTCCTTTTATATTTACTATTTCTGGTGGTAATTCGGGCTTGTTATTGCGTATTGTTCCTACTAGTGTCCCTCCAGTAATTTTTGTGAAAATTTATAAGACGCGATCGCTTGATTGTTATCAAATCAAGAACCAGTATAAGGTTGAACATTCCAAACATAGCTCGTTGCAGAATCACAAAGTACCCAAAACTTGATTTCATTTTTCGCTGACTTTGATGGCATGTACTGCCGGAAGGGACATCTTCCTCTGAAAGCTACTAACTGCTCATCTATTGTCACATTTTGGGATGGATTGTAAAGTGTTGGCAATATGTCAACCCACTGATTCTGCAACTCAAGTACAGGAGCAAATTTATCTAACAGTCGTAACTCTTGATATTTTCTTGTCATTTCATATCACATCATTTCAGTATATGTCATTCATTTGAAGCGTAAACAACAATAATTTTTTTTTCACTCAAATATGTCGAACTTTGTGCCTGAAAAAGTGTTCTTGCGGGGAGTTCTTCTTCATTACTTTAATATAAAGAAAAGTGCTGCTGAAAGTAATCGTATTTTGGTGGAAGCTTATGGTGAACTTGCGCTAGCTGAGCGAACGTGCCAAAAGTGGTCTGCACGATTTGAAAGTGGTGATTTTGGCTTGGAAGACGATGAACGTCCTGGGCAGCCAAAAATGTTTGAAGATGAAGAACTGGAAGCATTCATCTATGAAGATTGTTGCCAAACACAAGAAGAGCTCGCAGAATCTTTGGGTGTCACTCAAGCAGCCATTTCAGAACGTTTAAAGTCAGCTGGATATCTTCAAAAGCAAGGAAATTGGGTTTCACATGAACTCAAGCCGAGAGACGTCAAAATGCGGTTTTGCATATCCGAAATGCTACTGGAACGCAACAAAAGGAAGTCATTTTTGCATCGGATTTTTACTGGTGGTGAAAAATGGATCTATTACGACAACCCCAAGTGCAAAATATCATATGTGAAACCCGGCCAACCAGCCAAATCAACGGCAAAGCCGAATATCCATGGCACGAAGGTAATGCTCTATATTTGGTGGGATCAGATGGATGTGCTGTATTATGAGCTGCTAAAACCGGGTGAAACCATCAATGGACAACGCTACCGAACACAATTAATCCGTTTGAAGAGAGCAGTAGCCGAAAAATGCCGGGAATATGCGACCAGACACGAGGCAATAATTTTCCATCATGACAACGCTCGGCCCCACGTTGCTATTCCGGCTAAGAACTATTTGGAAAACAGTGAATGGGAAGTTTTACCCCACCCGCCTTACAGCACAGACCTTGCCCCTTCTGACTACCATTTGTTCCGGTCGATGCAGAACGCCCTCACTGAAATACGGTTCACATCAGACCAGAATATCAAAAATTGGCTTGATTCATTCTTGGCTGCCAAGCCGGCGCAGTTCTTTTGGGATGGGATCCACAAATTGCCAGAAAGATGGGAAAAAGCCATACCTTCAGATGGGCAATACTTTGAATAATGCTATTTTACATGTTTTTCTTAAATAAACGTTCAAATTTTGAAAAAAAAAACCGCACGAATTAAATTACATATCCAATAGTACGTATCAAGAGAGGTGGAAAAAATAATTCAAAGCTGGAAAGTTCGACTTCTGTACATCTAGAACAAGAATAACATGTCAATCTTGGTACCAATTCTATAATTTTTTTTCCTTAAGGATCTTCCGCCACTGTTTTCATTAGGTTTTGTTGAGTTATTTATTTGACCATTTTTTGACACCATGAATAAGGTGAATCAACATGATCCTCGAACTTAGAGAAACTGAATTCTCTTTGACGGTATTTGTTCTATCACTCATAGCTACAAAGGTATAAATTCCAAACAAAGGTACTAATTACTAAATTTTTACAGTAATATAGGGTCTTAAACTTTGAATTTAATTTGTGAACGCACTCTTTTCTTAATCATTAAACTGTCACTGTCAATTTATTCAATAAACTCTGCATTTTCATCATGGTAAAGTAGACTAACGAGCAACGTCTGCAAACTATAAACATTTTCTACAGATATTCAGAGTCGGTGACTGCAACTTTAAAAGCATTAACTCCAATTTTCGGTCGTAATTCTCGCCCTAGTAGACAGGCAATAACAAGTTTAGTGCAAAAATTTAAGTCTACATATTCGTTGTGTGATGTTGGATTGGTCGTTGATCCAAATCAGTCAATTCAACGGCGTTCTCGAGAATTGGGCATCGCTCAGACCACATTATGTCGTATTTTGCGTAAGGATCTTGGTTTACACCCATACAAGATCAAGCTGACTCAAGAATAAAAGCCGATGTACCATTTGAAGCGACGTACGTTCTCCGATTAGGTTCTGGAGAAGATGCGCCAAGATGATGAATTTCATCGCAAAATCATCTTCAGTGACGAAGCTCATTTTTGGCTCAATGGGTTCGTCAATAAGCAAAATATGCGTTATTGGTCGGGTGAAAACCTTCATCAACAAAAAATAATTGTTTGGTGCGGTTTGCATGCCGGCGGCGTTATTGGGCCATATTTTTTCGTCGACGATAACGATCGTCACGTTACTGTGAATGGTCAGCGTTATCGCGCCATGATCACCAATTATTTTTGGCCCCAATTGGAAGCATTATACTTGGACGACATGTGGTTTCAACAGGATGGTGCCACAAGCCACACAGCACACGCTATAATAGATTTATTGAAGAGTAAGTAAGATGAGCGTGTTATCTTAAGACATAGGCCAATCGATTGGCCACCTCGTTCGTGCGATTTAACGCTGCTCGACTGTTTTCTGTGGGGCTACGTTAAGTCATTGGTTTATGCCAACACGCCGACGACGTTGGAAGAGCTCAGAGCCAACATTGAACGCAAGATAGCGGCCGTTTCGGCCGAAATGTGTGGCCGAGTCGTTGAAAATTGGGTCCAACGAATCGACCGCTGCAAACGTGCCCGCGGTGGCCATATGAACGAAGTCAAGTTCCATTCATAAATGTTTTGATTGTACTTCAAGCCAATAATAAAGTTTTTGAAATATCTCAAATGGTTTACCTTTTATTTAAAAAAAATTGTCAAGTCGTTATTAGAAAATCCTATATAGAAGCGTTCATTATATTCACGACATCAGTTAAGGGTTAACTTGATGAAAGGCTAACACTTAAGCAAAAGTTTGATAGTAGCTAAATGATGAATACAATGACTATCGAGTTTTGACTTTAAACTATCACGTTTGGTACATGTAAGACACTTAAACCCGTACTTCTTTGAATTTCCCTTATTTTGGGTTGGTCAGCATTCACCTATATATGTAAGTATACCTAAAGAAGTATTCTCTTCTTGAAGTCAGTTGGGAAAAAAAAATAAACTTTTCGTCGTTGATTGCGTGCAACTTCAATATCAAACAATTTAGACTTTGGAAAACCCAACTTTGTAGCAACTCGATCAAACTAAGCCACTCCATCAAACTCATTTACACAAATCCTCAAAGATAATTACACTAAGAGTCTATGCACCTAGCAGTTCATCAACGAAAAGGTAATCTTCGTGGAATTTCCTTTAAAGAATGTGATTCCCAAACCATAAAACAGTGCTTCCAAGTACCTACTAAGTTCTAACATCCTTTCACAATCGCCTGACCTACATGCAAACGAACTTTGCTCAACACCAACTGCACAACACTTCCTACTTCTATGCTACAAAGCGAAACCATTACGCTGTTACTTCCGCTTCTTATCCTTCAAACTTTAAATAACATTTCCCACCAGTTGATCGTTCATCCTATTGCATTTGCCACTCTCTGACATTTGCATTCTCATTTCCATAATATCTGCACGAATATCTGTACGATGTCACGGTAGCCTTCCTTTCTGTCTTCACTAAACTTATTATTAGCTTTAATCTTTGATAAATTTCCATCCGCTTCCGTTTCCTTATTTACATTGCTGCACTGCTACCTACCATTGCGTTGCCAATGTTACACAGATTTACTTGAAACACTTGGTAGCTACCATCGTTTTCATCCATTTTCCCGATAACCGACTTCCTAACCAACTGCGACAACATTGACGTTGTCACTGTACCGTGACCTTTGGCCAAAAGGAAAAAAAAAAAAAAATTATGATTTTCTCGTTCGCAATCAGAAGATCATTGCAAAAGGACGAACTAAAACCACCGACCACACCCACTGATTTCACATCTATCCCACAACTTTCCACACTAAGTAATTCAAAACTTTTAATACACCGAAGAAGAGGAGAAATCTGGTCTTTTTCTTCCTTTTCTTCCTTTATTTCCACCTCTGCCATCAAGGAAATGAGAGAAAATGCGAAGAAAAGAAATTTACAAAAAGTGGTAAAACAAAATATAAAATGAAAACCGTTAAAAAATGTGGGTGGCAAAAAAAGCTTAACAATTCCTTGGGGGAAAAAAAAAAAGGAAAATCACAGGAGCGCTACAAGAGCTGCATCATGGTAACCGGTGGCAACAACAAAGGAAATGAAATGAACAAAGATAACAAAGGATGCAGTTGTCAATCGGATCTCAGAGGAAGTATCACCCCCGGAGATTGTAGGTTTTTGTTGTTTTTTTTTTTTTTTATATATATTTTGCTTCTCCTTTTTCTCGTCCTTGTTTTTTTCTTGTTTTGTTCTTTAATAACTCGACTATGTTTGGTGGGAGCTTAAAATCAGGATTCAATATATGTGTTGTATGTCATGTACGAACAAAGGATTGTGAATGCAAACCTACTTTTTAATTATTTCCTCTTTTCCTTTTTAATGGCAGGGCAACAGAGATAGGGCAACTGGTTCAAGTTGTTCTGCTTCAAATCCAATTAGTCCTAATAGCATGCACCACACGTTTGATAACACATTTGACATGGGACAACACTTACTGTGAACTTCCATTCCAAAGATGCCTAAAAGATCCTTGTTAGGCAAGTACTCGTATATGGATAGGTTTTGCTAAGAATTTCGCAATTTTCGCAGGATTCAGTTCTCAGAACAGTCTTTGCGGGAGTTCATTGTGTTGGACTGACTTGTGTCGAGTGAACTCGTCCTGACAAAGCCTCTAAAATTCACAACAACAGAAACCGTCAAAGGGGATTACTGGAGTGTTCTTCTTTGGGAAGAGGGATTAAGTAAATGCTAAAGAGTTTTTATTCACTGCTCCGTCTATTCATCTTTTGCTGATATTGGTTGTGTGGAAGCTGAAAATTCCGGCGTGTAAGCATCTGGGGTTAATCCTTTCTTATCGCTATATGTCAGCGAATCCATTTTTCAATTGCATCCTGTATGAAGCAGTCCCAGCACAAGTTCTAACGATTCCTTCGTATTTTCAGAAATGTTATTCTTAGCATACTGACCATCTTTTGTATGGGTTGCAGGAACTCCTTTTTCCTCTCCCATATGTTACCGTTTATCATAACAAGTTTCACACAAATAGCTGACTTTGTCGAATCTAGAAAGCTGTTCACATACTACGTTGCGTATGATCAGAGATACTAAAGAGTCTGGAGACATGCACAAAATAACTCTGCAGCATAAGTTGATGTATTCTGAACATGAGCTCTGGTGAAAAGACTATCAATCTTATGCTAGTGAAACTAATGAGTACATCAAGTACAACAAGTCGACTTTTCCTGTCGTATAACATTTATAACGATATATAGTCGACTCATTGATCTTGGATGAACTAACAAGTCCATTGAACTCTTGATATGTTCCTTGTACTGCGCAATGTCGTTATCATTCTCTAAGTAAGTGTCACAATGTTGGTGCCTTATATCAAGCACAAGCGGGACAGCAAATCAGTCGATCTCCTCTTTAAGATTTGTTTGATCTGCAACATCCTGGTGAGTCACACGAATCCCAATTTTCAACTGAAGCTCTAACGGAGAACGCAAACAGTCTTAACAAGATTCATCGAATCCAGCCCTCAGGCAACTGGGATTATTTAAGTTAAATTCACTTTTAAAATTTAATTAAAATAATTTGTGAAGAGAACAAATGAAATAAACTAGAAATGACGGCTATGGAGGTGAAAGAGAGATAATGGTGAAGAAGAGCGGTTAAGAGCGGTTAGACCGCAAACATCTGTCCGATCCCCCATTCGGACGCCCTAACTCGACATTCACCTCAGATGTTCTCAGAAGTCTTCTTCGGGCCGTCGTCGTCTACCAGCTTTTGGACTTCGTAGCGGTCATGCTTATTTATTCGGGACACTTTGTATTTCCCAATAAACTTTGGATTAAGTTTGAGGTCCTTGGCCAAATAAAGTTCTCTTTACAGCTACTAACTCTCTGATTTTGTAAATCTGTAGCGCCTTCCTCTTCTGACTTAACTCAAGGATGTTCTAGCGTTACGATTCCAAAATATTTTCCTCTGCCTCTCGCCGGGTTTCTTCGCACTCGGTGTCCAGTTCTTCGATTAACTCTTGGTGGAGCATCTTTCGGAGTTGGCTATCTTCTCGTACTTTCATCGCACGTCCTACGTGTTTGTATCACATTTTTAATTTTCCAACGACATTTTGGTCAGCAACGGTATCCGCTCTACCTGCCCATTTCCTCGCAGCACTCCCATATGAATAATTTCTTCTGCTTCATAATATTCTTTCCACTTTCCCCTTGAATGCGGTGCCTCGATCTGAAATAATTCGTCACGACGGGTAACTTCTTCGCTGGTCGTACTCTTAGTGGGGTGAAGCCACATAAATTTCACAAATACGTCCACAACCATCAAAGTATGATTGTGTAGCTTCTGCGTTTTTTGCATTGTACCTATGTGATCCACTTGGTATATCTAATCGACGATCTTCCTTGTCAATCGGCGGTAGAACCGCTTCTTGCTTTCTCGCTTTCTTCTATGTTAAGATGCATTCGATGCAGTTGCTGGCTATTATCTTCCTCCATATATCCAAAATAATGTAGTTCTCGGATACGAAGCAATTGCCCTTGTCTACGAACATATTTTACTCGTGGACCGCTGTGACATATATCAGCTAATCAGAGAAAAGTTTCGTAAAAGAATTGAATGCCAAAACGAGAATGCCAATTGAAGCGGACCTAACAGCTTCTTTAGGAATTTTAACTGCTCGTTATGTTTTCTCGATAACGACGTGGATGTCGCTGCTGATGTGATCACAGACACCATTTTCTTTGCAATGTGATCCTTTATTCCTCAAACCAAAAAAAAAAAAAAAAGACATGGTACGACTTGAGCTGCAAAGAGGCTGTCAGGGTCCTTCCTTCATGACTAACCCGATAGACGAAATCCGAAAAAAGTTCAAACGAGCCATTAATGACTGCAACGTATTACATAAACGTGTGAAATTTCAATCCGATAAAAAACTGACACAAAAAATATGACAATATCCCAAATTGCCTCATCCTTCATCCCAAAGCTCATATATAATGACTCTCCAGCTGTCAGCTCTTTGGATAAGGCCAATCTGCTTGCTATACATTTTGTGATAAGATCAACACTTCCAGATTGTGCTTTTTTCTCCGTCTACACTTGAGTGTGTCGAATCTTCAATGCGATGCGTAGTAAGAGTTCTTAAAGATCCTAATATTCACCAATCCGTTGGTCCAAAATGTATATCTCCCCTTCTTCTGAAAAGCTGTTCTTCACGCTGGATTGTCTTAGCTTCTTCATCAATTCTACTCTTTATTATTCTTTCCGAGCAGATGGATGACTTCATTTGTCTAGTCCGTATCTAAAAAAGGCGAATCATCTCTTCTTTTCACCTATAGATCCATCGCACTTACGAATATGTCCCTTCTTTCCAAGGCAGCTCATGAAGTATCTCGAAATACGAAAAGTGTTCGTAGCAACAGATTCATTGGTAATTTGATGACATGTCTCACCAAAAAGTGGAACGTGAGTGTACATCAATCTGACGAAAGCAACATGGGTGCACTTGATATTTCTAAGGCACTTAACAGACTTTGGCATGAGACACTTTTGTCAAAATTGCATGCATTTGGAATCGACGACTCTCTTCTTTAATTGATTAGAAATTTCGAAATGTTCAATTCAAGTTGTCTTGGATGGTTTCAAGTCTGAAATTCAAAAAAATAAATGCTGGTGTGCCACAGGGCTACGTTCTACCTCCGGCACTCTTTTTAATTTTCATCAATGATCTCTTGCCTGCTACTTCTAATCCAAAGTATTTCTTTGCTGACGACAATACTATCTGTTTTTCATGTTTTTTCCCTGAATCACGTTGTAGAACGGGAACGGCAGCGTGTGTTAGGCTCATTAAATTCTGATATTAATAGTACTCGTATAACTAATTGGGGAACTACTAACAGAGTAGAATATAATGCCTCCAAAACACAATGGCATCTGCTGTCGTTAAAGCGGTATTTAAACGTCCAGCCATTGTCTATAATTGGCACTTGCATCGTCGAAACCGAAAAACTTTTCATTCTCGGTATGCATGTCAATGACAACTTACGTTGGAATGAACACATATCCGGTGTCGTCAAAAATGTTGCGAAATGTCTGGGATTTCTCAAGCGATGTTAGAAATATTTCACTCTCTCTGATCTGGTCTCAATATATATAGCATTTATCCGCCCGAAATTGGAGTACAATGGCCACATCTAGTCGGGTGCGCCCCATCATCAACATCTCTGCACCTACTAGATAGGATTCAAAACCGTGCGATAAAACTCATAGGTGACACTAATATCAGTTAGTCAATCAACACTCTCGAACACCGACGTAATGTCTTGTGTCTCACATTTTCCTGTCACTATTTTCACCGGCATTCCGCCTCTTTAGACTTTCTACCGCAACACTCGTGTTGCCAAGAATGCTCATCAGTGTACCTTCACTCCCACTTTCGAACGTATTCTAAAATATCGTGAAGCGTTCCTAAGCCCTACAACTCGCTTATACAATACCCTGCCGAGCACTCTATGTATATCCAAGTCATTGTAGCATTCAGACATTTAAAACCAGCGTACATCGGTACCTCCCTAATTTTCAATTACCCACGATGTGTGCAAACATTTTAAGGCTACTAATAACCCCTTTGATTTATCACATCCATGTGAAATGTAACTAATTAAACTTAACGTGCACACCTGAGGGCGATTAATTGACATGTTAGACAATGTTTTGTTTTTTTCTTTAATTTTCTGATTCGTTAGTTACGAAGTAAGACACTTTTCCCTAAAAGATCTTTTGTACCATTTAGTCAGAACTGTAGTTAGGCCAGTAGGTTTTCTATTTTCCGAATGTTGATAACAATATTAGCAGAGGAATTCATTAGTTCTTTGGAGCCGAATTGTTCGCTAAAGACAATATTCCATCTAATTCCGTTGAGGGCTGGACATTCGCATAAGACATTCGTTTCGTCTTCTTCAAGACAAAGTCGGGACTGCGGAGAGTCGACAAGGTTGATGTTGTTGAGGTGATATCTTAAACCGTGATGACTTGTGCGGTAACCTACTAAGTTTTTGATATCGTGCCGACTTAACAGGTGTACCGGTATGAAGTGAAGTATTTTTAGCTATTAATAGCTAAATTGACTGCTGATTTACGAGTACATCAGAAGGGTTCAGTTCCATTAAAGGAAGTTTCTGACCCCTTTCTGGCCAGTTCGTCGGCCTTTTCATTCCCATCAATGCCCTTATGACCAGGAACTCACCACAGTTTGGTTTTGGTCCTAGAGTTCAGTATATGACTGATTTGGAGTCAAAGGTGTGCAAGCTAAGGGTATTTATAGCTGCTTGACTGTCCATGAATATATGGATGTTTGCGTCTTTGATACCAGAGTTGTAAATATGGTTGACACATACGTGAATTGCGTGGAGTTCTACTTGAAATACTCTGGGACTTTTGCCCATAGTTATGGTTATATTTAGGTTAGGTCCACTTTATGCCATTTTGGCTGTTTGGTGGATTATGGAGAAGCCTTCGTTTAAGCATAATGTTTCTTGAAGGTGGTCTTTTATAGCGCCGATCATATCAAGTTCTGGTATTTCGGAGATCAGGGTCCTCAATTCTTTAATTTGTATCAGATCTATTGTATTGTATCTATTGCAGATGTGGAACAGGTCTGTCAGGCTCCGGATATGCCCAAACATACAAGGCGCTATATGCTATTAAATAGCGTGACTTTAGTCCACCATACTAAAGAAGCATATGTTATGATGGGCTTGACCATCATTGCATAAATCCAGTGAGTGATGTTTGGAGAGATCTCCTATGTGCTATCATACATGCGACGGCAGGCTCACAAAGTGTTGGTTACCTTAGTTATCTTACTGTTTAAGTGACAGTTCCAAATGAATGTTTTGTCTAGGATTACACCCAGATATTTGACTTCGTCGGGGTACTCTAAACTTAAGTTTATGTTTCTTCTTTTAATGAAAGGAACGTAAAGCCTAATCTGGGTTTATGGATAGATTCTCCCTGGTGCACTAGTATAGGATGGTCTTAAGGACGTTTTGCATACGTGTAATGACTTCGTTAGTTTCTCTGCCTGATTAGGTCATCGGCATTACCAATCATGTTGTAGCCTAGGTTTCTTAATTTCTTAAGCGGATCAACTATGACCAAAGACCATAGGAGGAGCGATAATACACCTCCCTGCGGGCAGCCCCACTGAAGTCGGCACTGATGAAGTAGTAATCCTCCAGCTTTGACCCAGCTGATGGTAGGTTGATAGATGTTTCTATAGGGCAAAGCATTTGATATGGAGTCATATTACTGAAAACACCCTCTATGTCAAGATAGCTTTTGATTTCAGCTGTCAGCTTCGTTAGAGTACCTTCCGTCGGTTTGCCTTTCTGATAGGAATACGCATATGAGTTTCCCCATAGCTGTTTTCTAAGCTTTTTCTAATATCGACGTCAATAATTCTTATCCTTGTTTTCAGATATCCTGACATATAAGCCATAGGCCTAAAACAAAAGCCGACCATTTTTGCTCACGATCTATAGCGACACTTGGAGTAAACATTCTGATCAAGTTATTCTGCAAAATGCTGCAAACTCAACACAGCGAGAATTTCGGATATGAATCCGATGTTGGTCTCTTCAATATCAGTGTTGTTACTCCTTAAAATTTCAATTTTACACCGTATAATTGAAAATGTATACGTACATCATTGTACAAACAACTTTATTTATCAAAGTATTGTGGACTTGCTTTTTTGGTTTGCTGCTGGTGTTTTTCAAGCTCAACTTTGACTTCCTTGACAAGTCGCTGTTTTCGCTGCTAATAAAGCCTTCAGATCCCGAAATTAGTTCCTCTCCAAAGCCATTGATTTATTGAAATCATTGGTAAAACTGATTTTGTATATCTGATTCCTAAAGTATCACAATTTATTCGATCTTTGGCTTCTTCAACCAAAGCACTTTATCGATCGCTTTGAAGCCTAATTTCTCAAACATACTACGAGAAACGCTATTAACAACAACAATCGGTGATGTTATCTCAATTCCTAGCTCTGCAAACTTCTTAGACAGAACGCGGACCAGAAGATTGCCGTAACCCTTGCGTTTATGAGTTTCTTTGACTTGAAGGAGTCCTAAACATCCAACCGGTTGTTGCAAGCACCAGCCTACTAGCTCTCCATCCTCGGTATAGGCTCCAATACTTGGATTGAATGCAATTAAGCGGCTCACATATTTCTCAGATCCTGGATGACGATGGGGCCATATACTATTGATAGTGTCGACATCTTTTTGACGAAGTGGTGAAAGAGTTATCCCCTCTGGTGGTCTGATTTAAAAAAAAAAATAAATAAATAAATTTTAAGAAATGTATTTTGAATCATCATTTACTCACTCAGTGTCAAATTTCAAAGCCTCCTCTCGTGAAAGACCGTACCAGTTCAGACTAATGTAATCTTTTGGGGTTGGTGTAAGTCCCAGTTGGCTGAAGTAAGTCAGTAATAACGGATTAAACCGGTCAGGGTAAGAACTGAAGTAGTATGCGGACTTTTTGTCAAGACAGTTGATGGCGTCGAAAAGGCGATCGTGCGACACATTTAAAGTGTTGAATGAGATGTAGTATCCATTTTCCTGAAACAAAGTAGAAGAAATTTAGTCATTCCATGGTCTTGATATCAGGCCAAGGACAATGATTAAAAGATCAAGCCGACTGATCTGCTGATCGACCGTCACAATTTATGGAACCAATAAGAATTCTGATAACAACCTACCTAGTCATGTTTGTCAATACGGCACAAACATGTAAACATCGCAGAAAAGCAGACAGTGGGTCTAATCAGCCCTTGTGAGAAATAATTCTGGACCCCCTATCAGTCAGTAGTTTTTTGATTTCAAGTTACACTTCAATTGAATAACCACACAAAAGTAAGCCATAGATAAGGTTTCTTATCAATAGGCTGCGGAGAAAATTCCATTGCTTTCAAACGTAGTTACCAAGCAATACATGAATAGGAATAACAGAGCATAAAATGCATAACGCCATACACCATAAAGTGTAGGTAGTGCCCCTACGTATCTGATGTTAGTTAACCGACCATGCACTAGAACAATGACACAAGCCTCAACCTGACAACAGATAATAGTACAGTGAATGACGTAACATACAATATTACAGCCCGGGATTGTATAAGTCAGTTAGAAGATTCTTTTCTCCATTTTTTCAGGTGCAAGCTGCAATACATAGAGATTCCCTGAGGTGAGGAAAAATTGTGGTCTTCCTAAAGTTTTAATTTATTGTAATTGGCCTCGAATAGCTATCAATTAGGGACACATATATGACGGAGGATCTTAATCGAGCTCTAGCTTGACTTTTAAAATCAAATAAAACGGTTGAGCTACAATGGTCCACATCACTGTCTTGCTTTTCTTAAGAAAGCCAATGGGGAGCTTATTTAGCATCATGACTGCTATCATATCTTTGAACCACCGAATTCTGTAGTATCAACCACCTGCTCCCGGGAAGATAGTAATTGTAATGAGCAATTTAGCCGTTTTTTCAGAGCTACTGAGATAGCCGTCTCCGTTAACTACTTGTCCACTCCATAGTTAAAATAAACATATTTGGAGCAAACTGATTCTCCATAGAATATATGCCGATGTTAAGGATAAAAGTTACATACCATACGCCATTTCTGATGACCTCTTCTAGTACACGCCATATACAGTAGAAGAAATCCTCCACAAGTCTCTGACGAATTGATCAGGGGATTGATTGTCTCTGTAAAAGAATTACAGGTGACAGTACTCGCATGTGGAAAATAAAGAATTTATGCAGTTTTCCAGATGATATCTATAAAACTTCCAACCCTATCGCTTATATAGCAATAGCTCAGCAATCTCCAAAAATTTCATCGAACTACATTTTCGCAACTCTAAAATATTGCCATGAAAAGACTAAACGGATCATTGCCAATATCTATCGAGGATCAGCTCTACAGGATAGCTGAAGTTTTAAACGTCAGCTCGACGATCCCAAATTTAAATGAGTGATATTCGCCAAATAGACGTCGCCTCGGTAGAGTTATTGAGATGGATGGCAATGATTAGTATTCGACTTCGTAGAAGTAGCATCTTCCGAAAGATGTCGCTAAAAAACAAAAATGAGCCTCTGTAGCCAAACACCTTTCAGCTATGCTAATAAGACCGACCTCACGTCTAATCGTGGTGCCATCTGGGAATCTCTCTGGAGATTGCGAGGTGAAAAGGATATATGGCGAACTTGCTGCCCCACAAATCGAAAAACCAAAGAGTAGAACTTACGAGTTCCACAGAATAAATGGAGAATAATAGAAAATCGTCGCTGCCCATTCATTACGACAGAGCTCAGTATGGTTGTAATTATGGTTTACTGGAAGTAATGATTTTGACTTTTAAATTTGAGGGCTAACGTTTGTAGTTTTCTGTTATCTCAGCATGCAGATGTGAAATCCTGCTGAAATCTCTTTCAGGCTAATGCAGGAAGCGCATCTATTCACCAACCGATGAGAGATGCCATCGAAACGACCAAATCGCTCTACGAACTCTAGGCTGTTGAGATGCACAAAACAAGGTCAAGGATGTCATTCGAAAAAATAATGCATCATGGAAATTGTCATAGCTAAAAAGTGTAGAAGATCCAAAGAGAAGACTGGAGCCGAACGAGGAGACTCTAAACTCAAAATGGGGGCAAAAAACCAACCACAGCTGATGGAAATAAAAAGCCTCGCAACAAAGAGAGTATGTAGACCGAGGAAAAGGTCATGAGAAACTGGCCATAAGTCACGGAAACAACGCTTGAACAAAAGTGATACAAAAAAAGAAACAAGCCAAGGGTAATTGCATACTGACAGCGAAGGAAGAACTTTGATATACAGAAAACTCTGATAAATTGACGCGGATCTAAGGCTCAGCGTTCTCGGTGAACTGGTTACGAATATCAAACGAATGCAGAACGGAAACCTTTTGATGCAATTGAAAGAGATATGAGAAAGGGCAGACCTTGGCAAAAGTGTGGAGATTCAAATTTCACTAATTGATCCGCGGTGGTTGCTTCGTTTCTATGGTCAAAAAGTATAGCCACAAAGTCTATGACCAACAAATTTGTTCATCAACAAATCTGTGATAAAGCACTCTTTAGATGTGTAGTTCATGCTGTACATACGAGATGTGTTCAAAAAGTAAGGAGACTTAATATTTTTATAAAAAAAAAAATATTTACTTATTCATCAATTCATTAAGATCAGGATCATCATCATGCGCGATGATCATAAAACAAACGTCTCATGCTAAAAACATCCGAAAAAATTGCATGACAAAGGCCGAACGATATGCCAACATCCTTAGCGACTTATGGTAATTTCATGATTTTCCAAAACAATTTTCTTCACAGCTTCGACATTATCATCTTTTGTTTACGTGCTGAGGCGTGCAGAGCGAGGTTCGTCTTTGTCATCTTCTGGACCATTTTGGAAGAGCTTGTACCATTTGTAAACATTATTTTTACTTAGAGTAGTTTCACCGTATGCCACTGTCAATATTTTAAATGTTTTAGAGCACTTGATTCCATTTTTTACACAAAATTTGATGCAAATTCTTTGCCCAATTTTCATAATAATTAAAAATCGCCGAGCACACCAAAAAAAACGCCTAACCTTTCTATTTATCAAAAACATTTATCAAAAGTCACCTTAGTTTTTGAACACATCTCATATTTATGTAACCATTTAGCAACTTATAGAAGTCTTGTATCAAAAAATATCATTCAAGTATTTTTCGCTTACAAACTTTATTATCTATTTTCTGTATCTATCTTCATCTGTACCAAGATATGGAATTTTAAAAAAGTAAATACCGATGCTAAGACGACTATACGATCTTGAAAATGTTCGAATTAAGCCAAATTTTAAATTCTATCTTCCTTTTCCGACATTGCAGCAGATTAACAATTTTAAAGTTGACAGATGCAACAGATCATCAGAAGCCTCAATTCCATCAACACAGCAAAACTTGAATCTACTTACTTGAAACAAGAACGTCCCATCACTCCAATCACCGTTTAAGGAATAGAACTTGGCAAAATCAATTGTAGGGTCCCTCTTCATCCAATTGATGTAGTTCTGGATCAGGTTGTATGCACCACTCTCAGTCTTCCGATGACTGTAGAGGTCGCGAAGTTTTGGCCAGTCGCCTAAAGGAATTTCAACGAGTCTATTTTCTTTCATTTTTTTTTTTTTTTTTTTTTTTGCACCAGTAATCGATCTTTAACTCGCGATATATTGGGATAATCTTGAGAAATGTGAATAACACACGTACACCACGGAACATTAGCTTTACACAGAATAAATTGCGAACGCGCTAATTTATACGTGATGGACAGCGTTGCCGCTTATATGAATGTATACAATTTTGTATGATTATTTAATTTTGCCGAGTTGATACCGTACTCGTAGCAGTTTACGGAATTAAATCTCTTCAGACAATATATTTCAGCCGATTAAAACAAAGCACTTACACGTACACAAGGTACACTTTCATTTGATTCATTGGGTCTATGATTCTAAGTACGAAAGTATCACCTTAAGTGTCAATGATGTAAGCCAATTTAATACAGACGAACTTGAAAAAAAGGCATAGATAGTTTTGAAAGATCATAGAAAAAAGAATTCGGATGTGGAGCTTAAAAGTAGCATATTGCTTTCTTTGTAGGGGTATTTCAAAAGTCGTGCCTAAAGGTCAGTAGTGAATGTCAGTTGACAGTTTTGTGAAGTAGACACATGTACAATCCAACTAACACAAAAATTAAAGCCAACAGACCATAATCAACGTAGAACTTTCGTCAATTGTGCGATTTCAGACCAAAAATGTTCACAACCGTCCAAATCTTCACACTCCGGCTGATTCTAGAAAGAAACTCAAGAAGTTCAATTCGAAGTTCACCATCTTTTCAAAGATTTCAGAGCCGGATATGAAAGCATTTATAGAGACGAGCTGTATGGAGTCATGTCTAGTTTTGATATCCCCGCTAAGATCATTCGTCTCTGCAGAATGACGATGGAGAACATCATAGTCGACAGATTCAATTTCGAAGTGCAAATGGACTTTGTCTACCTCGGCTCTACTTTATGTTCTGAAAAAAAAAAAACACCTCAGCAAGAATATAGCTAAGAACCACTGATGCAAATAGCTGTTTCTTTGGGCCTAAGAAGCAATTTAGTATTAAGGAACTATCTCGAAAAACTAAGGCGAGCCAGTTCTACTTTACGGCTCTAAAGCATGGACTCAAGCTAAGTCGGATGAAGATATTCTCAGGCGTTTTGAAAAACAAACTTTTGAAAAATATTTGGTCCTATTTGCGTATCTGAGCTGGACAGCGATATCGACCTAATCAGAAAACTGTGCAACGGAGATGGCTAGGACATGTTAAGGTAACCAGATGAGAGCGATAGGGAAACTAAATTTAATTAAACCCTGACTGACCCGAATTGCAACCAACTTCAGACTGCTATAATTTATAAACCGTTCATTACTGTGAGCTCAAATTTTGACACATGACAGTCTCAGTTGTGTTGAAAATGTGATTTGATATATTTGGCTGGAAAACCACAAGTAACTATCGTTAGAGCCCTCCAGCACCTCAACGTGATATCATTGTGTCGCGAACCATAGCTCGTTACCGTGATATTGGCAGCGTTGCAAAACGCCATGGAGGTGGTCATAAAAAATCAGCAGCATCGACAGAAATGGTTCGAAAAGTCAAGGCTCGAATTGAGCGAAATACGCTTCAAAGTGGAAGAAAAATGACTCGTGAGCTCAACATATCGTTTTTAACAGATGCAACACATACTGAAAAATGAGCTTGAGCTTAAGCCATTGAAGTTCCAAAAAGCACATGTTCTTACACCGCAACGGCGAAAAGTTAGAGTCCAAAGAGCGAAGGAGTTGCTACGGTTGCACGAAAGTGGTGAGTTGGCGCATTTGGTTTTTTCCAGTGAGTCGCCATTTGTTATCGAACGATATGTTAACAAACAAAATGACCGAGTTTACTTGCCAGAGAGGTCTTTCGAAAATGTACACCTTCGGACGGCCACCAGAAAGCAGGCTCCACCGAAGGTGATGGTTTTGGCCGCCATAACCGCCGATGGTCGCTCTCCATTCGTATTTTTGGACCGTGGTGTCAAAATTAATACGATCGTACACCGTGAAACTGTCTTAGAGGCAGTATTGAAGCCTTGAGTAAACAATCATTTCGGTCGGAGACCGTGGACATTTCAACAAGACTCGGCACCGTCTCAAAAAGCGCGCGTCAACCAAGATTGGTTAAAAAACTAGTTCCACACTTCATTTCTTCGACACAATGGATTGCAAATTCTCCGGATGCAAATCCGTTGAATTTCTCTGTCTGGGGTATTTTGAAGGCGAAGGTTGGCACTAAAATATACCAAATTTTGGACCACCTTAAACAAGCACTTCGCCGGGAATGGGCCAAAATACCGCAGAGCCACTTGCGTGCAGCGTGCGATGCTTTCTTCGGCCGACTCAAGGCCATTATTCACGCCAAAGGTGGACGTATTGAAAACTACTGATACAATTTGAAAATTGATATATTTTCCAACATTTTTTGCTTTGGCACAATAAAATTAATCAAAAAATAAAAAAAATTATAGCATTTTAAAAAGTTGCAGTTCGAGTCAGTCACCCTGTGAATCGATCCTGGCTTTATTTTGAAGCTACGTTCATGCCATTTTGTGTGAAATAGCACATCATTCAAATGGCCGCCTCGGCTTCGCTGGCAGTGCTTCAAGTAGTCGGTCCAATATGTGCGCCCTTATTCCGGCTATAGCATGTCGAATGTTGGCCTCGTGCTCAACCAATGTGGTTGGCTTGTTAGTAAAGACTAAGGACTTGACATAGTCTCAGGGAAGATAATCGAGTGGTGTCAAATCGCATATAACCCAGTCGTTAAATTTCTTCTTTACAACTTCTAGAGTTGCGTCACTGTATGGCATGTAGTGGCGTCTTGTTGGAATTACAGCTCAGATATAACGATGTTGTCGAGCTGTGACCACAGATTAGATTAAAATCACTCTGTACCTGAGACCATTGACGGTAACGGTGATTCTTTCCTCATTTCGAAACAGTCAACTTTTGTGGATGCATTAATGCTTGGCCGAACACTTGTGAATTGTGTTCGTCCCAATAACAGCAATTTTGTTTGTTGACATAGCCGCTGAGCCAAAAATGGACTCCATCCGAGAAGATGATTTTTTCGCCAAAATTCGGATCCCCAGTCAATATTTCCAGCACCCATTTAAAGAACTCACGATGTTGTTATGGTAGTCCGGTCTCAATTCTTGCGTCAGCATAATCTTGTATGGATGTAGGCCCAAATCCAATCCCAAAACAAGGCGGGTTGACTCTCTAACGATGGTCAATTCAGCAGATCGGCGCCGAATCGACATTTCTGGGTTTTCTTCAATACTGGCCGCTACGGCGGCTTTATTTTCTTCATTTCGCACCAAACTCTTGGTAGGTTAAGATCCAAAAGAGTGCTCTCACGCTCACACTTTTTCACGGTGCGACGAATTACCTGGACCCTAGAAGGTTAGGAGGACAGAAAAGAAAGACGACCTAGCCAAATGTTTCTTCTACAACCTCCCCGACAAGACCAATGAGCAATGTATCTAAAAACATCCTTGGCAATTTTAATGCCAAGCTAGGTTAGAACGGCATCATTGTTGATATTGTCGGATGATGCTCATTGATTTTGAGGTGAGAAGAAATATCATATATCCTGAAACAACACGCTCTACACCTTGATATCCATGAATGATCCTGTGTGACTCCTGATCGACAAACCGTCAACAAAATTGATCATATTGCAATCAAAGAAAGGCAACCCTCCAGTGTTTTGGATGTCCGAATGTTCCACGCGGCTAAAATCGTTCAATACCATAATCTTGCTGTATCTATGATACGTTAGAGCTGAAAGCCAGTGAACCATTGTGAATATGTGCAATATTATATGCAAGAGACTGTCAAGGCCTTTTCTGATCGAGTTTCAGTCAACCTGTCCAGGAGTCCGATGACACGGGCATCAAACATAGCAAATCAGTGGCATTATTGCTAAAGAACAATCAGAATGGCCGGTCCAAACAAAGAAATCCCTGGTTCGAGGAGGCAAATCAAGAAAAACAGCGGACTCATAGATCAGTTCTGCAAGAAAAGAAGGGAAGGGGCAGGCCAGCTCTATGAGCATAAAAGAAGGGTCCTTAGAAGAAAAAATAAAGAGCACAAGAATCGCTCGATCTCGCTTCCGGAGTTGCTACCAGAAGAATAAAGTTCGTCTTATGTAAATGCCTAGGTCTTCTGTAAAAACCCATGAATTCCAAATCTTCATTCAAAGTCGCATATCACAGCATCTATGGGTACGAACTACAAAGGGTCATGTCTAGTTTTGGCATCCCTGACAAGTTGAAGTATGCTGCGCCCGATAATGAAAAAACCGATACCTTCAAGCGATCTGTTGTCAATTCTTGAAAGAATTATCTGAAAAGTGAACAAAGCGTTTGCGACTATTGAAGCAGACACGGCAAGGATGGACTTAGCTGTCAACGAAGGAAAATACATACGAGTATATGCTACTAACAGCGCGAAAATCATGCAAAAAATCACTCTTGCTAATCGCTGGTTCTTTAGGCTTGAAAAGAAATTGAGTAGTAAGACCCACTTCCGAGCAACCAAGTGGACATTGTACAACACACTGATCATTCCAGTTCTACTTTTCGGCGCAAATTCTGGAACACTAACAAAAGCGGATGAAAATGCTCTTTGGAAGTTTCGATAGAAACGTTCTTTGAGAAATTTTCGGTCCCGTTTGTATCAATAGAGAATGGAGGAGATATACGAATTGTATAGCATTGCTGACTTCGTCAGAAAAACTCAGGTTACCCGGCTTAGATTGCTACGTCACATAGAATGCATAAGCACCAGCGTTCTGACCCGCAAAGTTTTATAATACAAGCCAGAGGGACTACGCAACAAAGGACGGCCTCATCTTAGGTTGCGCACACAGGTGGAAAGCAAAATCAGCCAAGTTTGTGTGCGTATCTGGAGGTAGCTGGCAAAATACCGCTGAAAGGCAGGTTAGCTAGATTAAATGTAAGCAAATAAGTAAACTATTAGCCTCTTTCTAGAGAACTCTGAATGTGCAGATGTAGAACGATTAGTGGCAAAATAGATTCTTTTTCGATATTTTGGGAAATTCGGTCTCATTTGGTTTGAGTGACCGAACTTTTCTTTAAATGTGCTCTGTATCTGTTCAAGTCTGTTGTCAATTAGCAAAGTTTAAGGGAATTCGCAAATTGTTTGGATTAGTGAACGATCGTGCTTTTTATTCAAGCAGTGATAAGCAGTAGTTTCGATTTTTATGAATTATTTATTCAAGAGAGTATTTTCAGACCTTAGACAAACAACATTCTTATCAGTATGTTTACAAGTCTGTTTGTTTTTTTTTTGTCTATTTTTCTAATTGTAAGTTATAACGCCAGCGAAGAAAGTTTTATGCTTATTCAACACATGTGGCTTGTTGATTACCTGAAAATTTTCGTTCGGTTTAATACATATTTGAACGAAGGTGCAATAAATGTAGGAGTTATCTTTCGAAAAGAAAAATACTTAAGTGAGCAGCCGAGCTTATCTTTGTAGCGATCTGTCGGCTAAATACTATTTAAGTGTAAACTATGTATGTATTTCACAAGATTATAATGTAATGAGGCCAGCTAATTGCTCAATTCATTTTAGTCTAATCTATGTATTAGCAAACTGATTTAGATTTAGTTCTCTTGTGTATGAATTGAGGAAAGACTCTTAGGCACTTGAGTTTACCTTATAAGTTATCGTGCCTCGGAACATTCCCACAAGTCAAGGACCACTTCTTTGGCAGTCAACCATGGGCAACCCTTTGCGTTCATTAGATTAACTGATTTTCTATCTCCAAACGGATAGTCTTGTAGTCTAATGGATTGAGGTCTGTGCTACTAAATGGCTAATCATCCGAGGAAATGAAGTTCGAAAAGTGGTATTTGAACCATGTTGGAGGCATTTTGTCTTGTTGAAAGATTTACGTTCTCTTACGCGTCCGTTTGATATACCTTTCTCACAGAAATGGAGCTCAGAGCCCTCTCTTCCCACCAAATCGTCACAGAAGCAGGATGGTGTCTACGTTGAACTCTCCGAACGAGTTCAGATGTGTGTCATGATGACAGAGCATATTCTCTACTGTTCTGTCTGTCAAAAGACTCTTCATCCGAAGTAAGGTTTCGATTTTGACTTACATTTTTGTTTCAATGCTTCTGTGAGCAAGTAGTCGATGTATCCTTTATATGAGCTGAATCCCAAGTCATGTTTTATTATGCGCGACATGCTGTTTTTGATAACATCCTTCTTTTCTGCTTGCACAGTGGATTTCGACGATTTCGCCTCGGCTTTGATGACTTGTGGTGTTCACAAAATCCACGGACGGCAGGATTTTGCACAGTCAATTATCGTCAAATAACTCCAACGGTACGATACAAAGTGCTTGATTTTTAATGGCCGAATATCTGAAAGATTTCGCTTTTTTCCTAGTCGCATTTTTGAAGGCCAATTAATTTTTCCATGATTGCAAGCAACTCACGTCAAAAACTTTTTACACGGGAGCTTTGCATAAATGTCTCTTGTCAAATAGCCGTCAATTTGTAGTGGATGCGCTTTTTTTTATAATACAGTGAGTGCACCAAGGGGATATGAATACCCTTTTACTGGATTTTTCTCCAGGGCGCGGGCGGGTGTATTAGGTTTCGATATTTTTCCCAGAGGTGGTAGTCAAACTGGACGGTACGAGCTAGTACATCCTATGCATATAACACTTCACCACGGCCACGGCGCTCATTTGTTCTTGAGAATAAATGTGCTCATTTGTACAGCTCATGCTGTATTAAAAACATTTGCTAGTACTAGGTATCCTTGATTGATTCCTTGACATATTTTGAGAAAAAAAATCGTTTGGATTGGGTGGAGTCGGAAATGCGTCCCCCGAGATTCTGAGGTTTAAAGCAAAGCCCCATGCTGCTTTGATTTGACTTCTGCTAGAAATAAAATCTTTCAAGTTTATGAGTACTTTAAGTACATGCCTGCTCAAAATCTCGTTCACCCGGATAAAACACATTGTGCCGATTGTTCTTTGGTCACTTGTGTGTACCAATGAATCCATGTCTGATCGATAGTCACGAAACGACGCAGAAACTCCTCCGGATTTTGACTATACAGGGCCAAAAACGTCTTTAAAGTGTTCTCACGACTGCGCTTGTTCTTCGGTGTGAGGTGTGACAGCTTTCTTATGCCCAAAATCTCGTGCAGAATATGGCTAACGCTTTCAGTTGGGATGCCTGCTATCTCGGCCAACTCGCGAATTTTCACTCGGCGGTCCGCTAATAGGAGATGATGGATTTTTTCGACGGCTTCCTCTGTGTTAACCGTTTTTGGACCACCTGGGCGCGGTTCATTAAAAACCGATATGCGGCCACGGCGAAATTCTGCGAACCAATGATAAACGGTTGTTCGGGAAGTTGAATGGGTCCCATGCACACCATCAAGAATGATCTTGATTTCCTCGCAGGTTTTGCCACTTAAAAACAAAAATCGGATCACGGAGCGATACTGCTCTTTTTCCATAGTAGCAAAAACAAAACTAACACGATGTTTTGAAGTTTGTGTCAAAAGAAAACTAAGCGTCGGATTGTGACCAAAGAAGCTTAATTTAAGTTTATAAAGTATCTGATAATCTATAGTTCATAGGGAACTAGAGCCGAAAGCAGTAAACAAAGTATAGATAATAAGCATCATACAATTTATCAATTTTTAAATGTAATCGGGTTATAATGAGTGCATTACTCTTTATCTGCTATTGAGTATTTAATTTAATTCGTGCGTTTTTTTTTTTTAAATTTGAACGTTTATTTAAGAAAAACATGTACAATAGTATTATTCAAAGTATTGCCCATCTGAAGCCATGACTTTTTCCCATCTTTCTGGCGATTTGTGGATCCCATCCCAAAATAACAACCAAGAATGAATCAAGCCAATTTTTGATATTCTGCTCTGATGTGAACCGTATTTCAGTGAGAGCAAGGTCTGGGCTATAAGGCAGGTGCGGTAAGACTTCCCATCCACTGTTTTTAAATAGTTCTTAGCCGGAACAGAAACGTGGGGCCAAGCGTTGTCATTATGGAAAATTATTGCCTCGTGTCTGGTCGCATATTCCGGGCGTTTTTCGGCTAATGCTCTCTTCAAACGGATTAATTGTGTTCGGTAGCATTTCCCATTGATGGTTTCACCCGGTTTTAGCAGCTCATAATACAGCACACCCATCTGATCCCACCAAATACAGAGCATTACCTTCGCGCCATGGATATTCGGCTTTGCCGTTGATTTGGCTGGTTTGCCGGGTTTCATATATGATTTTTCGCGTTTGAGGCTGTCGTTATGGATCCATTTTTCACCACCAGTAACAATCCGATGCAAAAATTATTTCCTTTTGTGGCGTTCCAGCAGCATTTCGGACATGCAAAACTGCCTTTCGACGTCTATTGGCTTGAGTTCATGTGGAACCCAATTTCCTTGTTTTTGAACATATTCAGCTGTTTTTAAGCGTCTTGAAATGGCTGCTTGAGTGACACCCGAAAATTCTGCGAGCTCTTCTTGTGTTTAGCAACAATCTTCATAGACTAATGCTTCCAGTTCTTCATCTTCAAACTTTTTTGGCTGCCCAGGACGTTCATCGTCTTCCAAGCCAAAATCACCACTTTTAAATCGTGCAAACCACTTTTGGCACGCTCGCTCAGCTAGCGCATGTTCACCATAAACTTCCACCAAAATACGATGACTTTCGGCAGCAGTTTTCTTCATATTAAAGTAATGAAGAATAACTCCCCGCAAAAACACTTTTTCAGGCACAAAGTTGAAGTTCACGCTTCAAATGAATGACATATACTGAAATGACGTACAATGACAGTAGCTTTCCAACATATGTTCCAATGGAATAATAACAATTGAGTAATAAAAGTTACGCCATCTCTTAGCAAACCGCACGAATTAAGTTATAGACACAATATATTTTGTTGTTTTCATGATAATGCAAAATAAGTATGCGGCGGAATAAGATGTACATATATATGTATATGTATAATTAATAAATAATCGCATATGTAGATACATACACATGCATATGTACACATATACCATATGTTGCAAGTGTTCAATTGTGCTAAAGAGTTAGAAAAAAATCGGTAAAGAAAAAAAAGGGCATTAACCATGAGCGAAATCAAACCATTTTTATGTGAAATGATCGATAAAGCAACAATAAGATCAGAATGGGATCTTCTCACTCTATTTGGTGGCAGAGGAAATAAAAGACCCTAAGCTTCTACATTTAGTGGGGCCACAACTCCAAGAGGTAGCATTTAACATACTGGGTGCTCTAGTTGAGCCAGTGGAGGGAAAAAAGGTCGACGTGTTCGAAGTGCCAGTCAACAAGCTTGGCCAATATTTCTCACCACAAATAAATTCTACTTTCTAACGTCATCTATTTCGATCAAGGGGAGAATTTAAGCAAGTTTATGATAAAACTAAGGAATCAGGCGGCAAAATGTTCATTCGGAGAAACTAAAGAAGAAATTATCGAGATATGCCTAAAAGATAAGATCATAGATTCATGAGCACCAAACGATCTAAACAAAAGATTGCTGGAAAAAGAATATTCCGTTGCATAAATCACTGAAATGTGTCAGGTCTACGAGGAGATCAATCAATCTGAAGTAATGTTACCACCAACCTCAAGTACATATATTAATAAAATATCTTCTCGGCATGAGGGCATAAAGGAAGACGATGAGTGTAGTTGATGCGGTAGGCAAGGCCATTTGGGGAACTTTCCAAGCTGTCCGGCGAAAAACATAAAATGCAACAAGTGCGGGTTAATGGGGCACTATGCGCGTAAGTACAAAACAAAATTGTTCAAGCGCAAAACATATGATGAAAGGGAACAATTCACAAAACGACAGAGATCTGGTTCTTCAAAAGTGAGCTTCATCGAGGAAGTAACCCGAAAAACAACAGAGCGGGAAGGAAATGATCAATTGACAGCACATGATTGATTCCAAGTTGTAGAGGGGGACGAGAATAGTGCCGGTGTAATCATAAATTGTCATATCGGAGGGCATCAGATACAGATGGTCATCGACTCGGGGTCACGATTCAACTTTCTTGGTGAATCCGATTGGCAGGAACTACAAAGTAATAATGCAGTTGTGTGGAACACCCGATATGAAACACCAAACCAATTTAGGGCTTATGCGGGTGACCAACTTTTTAAAGTTAAGGAGGTGTTTAAAGCTCCGATATGCATTGGAAGCGGAGCCGAACAGCTTTCTTCATTCTACGTGATTGAGAATGGAAGACAATTTTTGTTGGGGCGAGATACAGCAATCAAGTTACAAGTTTTGAAACTGGGACTGGACGTGAACTACCTCGAAGATGCGAAACCGTTTCCGAAAATAAAAGGGATTAAGATTAAGCTATCAATTGATGAATCGATTAAACCAGTCCAGCAGTCACTACGCCGTGTTCCAGCGGCCTAAGAAAAGAAGGTCGAAGCAAAACTAAAGGAGGCAATGGAACAGGATATCATCGAGCCTCTATCTGGACCGAGTTCTTGGATTTCGCCAATTGTAGTAGCGTTTAAAAGTGATGGAGAGATCCGGATTTTTATCGACATGCGACGAGCGAATGCGGCCATACAACGCGAAAATTTTCCTCCTCCCACATTTGAAGCTGTGATGACTAAGCTAAAAGGCGCAAAATACTTTTCAAGACTGGACTTAAAGAATGCGTACCACCAGCTGGAACTGGATGAAAATAGTAGATACATAACTACGTTTATAACTCATAAAGGTATGTTTAGGTATAAGAGACTACTATTTGGGAATAATTCGGCCCCGGAAATATTCCAAAAAGTAATGAAGAACCTTTTGGCCTCTTGCGAAGATAAAGACCGTACTAGAATTTCGTTCGCCGGAAAGTAAAAAAGAAACTAGGAGTTTTCTAGGATTGGTGACTTATTTGGGAAAATTCGTTCCTGATTAAGCTGATATTATAGAGCCACTCAGAGCCCTCATAAAGAAAGATGTCAAGTTAAAGTGGGTGGAAGCTCAACAACAATCATTTCAACATCTGAAAAAACTGCTGGCACAATGGTCCACCCTTTCGGTAGCATTTGGTGCAGTGCTCATCCAATTTGAAACCGAAATTCCAAAGCTAATATCATTTGCCAGCAAAAGCTTATTCGAAGTGGAAAGGAGAAATTCTCAAACCGCCTCGCCTTTGAAAGGTTTTCGTATTATTTGGCGGGAACAGAATTTGAACTGGTGACAGATCACAAACTGCCGGAGCCTATTTTTAAACAAACATCAAGGCCACCAGCCCGTATTGAAAGGTGGGTGTTAAGATTGCAAGCATTTAAGTTCAAGGTAATATATCAGTCCGGTAAACTTAACATCGCAGATTCAGTTTCACGGCTCTGTAAGATACAAACTTCCGACACTTTCGATGAAGAACGGGAGCATAACATTTTCACTATAGTTGGAAAATCCATCCCCAAAGCAGTCACTATATCAGAGATCTGTGCTGATAATGCGGTCGACCAAGAACTCATGGAAGCTGTGACTAACTTTAAGAATGATACGTTGGACTCGAGGACGCCGACCAATTATTTTCCTTTTCGACTGGAACTTTGTACTATAGACAATATCTTGTTAAGAGGAACTAGGATTGTCATACCGGTAACATTGTGGTCACGGGTCTTGGAGCTTGCTCACGAAATCCACCCTGGGGAAACGGTAATGAAGAGAAGAGTCCGTTCAAAAGTGTGGTGGCCATTGGTAGACAGAGATGTCGAGCAGTTTGTGAAAAACTTTAGGGATTGGCTACTCGTATCAAAAACTGTCCAGCCAGTGCCCATGGATAGGCATGCGTTTCCAGATAGACCGTGGAGCAATTTGGCTATGGATTTATTGGGGCCGCTGCCCAACCATGATTATATCCTGGTGGTAATTGATATCAAGATACCAGATATCAAGAACTTAAGTTTTTAAGAAGGATAACATCCAGAGATGTGATAAACTTTTTGAAAGAGATATTTTGCAGACTTGGCTATCCCAAGGTGATCACGGCGGACAATGAACGGCAGTTTATCAGCGAAGAGCTTTGAAGCTACTGCAACGAGAATAACATCGAGCTCATAACGTCACCCCCATATTGACCACAAGCAAACGGAGAGGTGAAAAATATGAACCGCTCAATTTTAAAACGCCTAAAAATAGCTCACGCCAATGGAAATGACTACAAAGATGAAATACAAAAGTTCGTCATGATGTGTAATGTGACCACACACGGTACAACAGGGAAAGCTCCTTCGGAGTTTATTTACAATCGTCTGATCCTTCGATACAAGACATAGAAGAACCAATGATTGACTTGGAAGCCAAAGATCGCGACGCAATAAACAAATACAAGGGAAAAGAAAGGGAAGATAAGGAACGGGGGAGCTAAACCTTCAGAATTTAGGGTAGGGGATAAGGTGTTAGTCAAAAACGTAGCATTCCCAAGCAAGCTAACCCCCAACTTCGATCCAACTGAATTTGAAGTGGTAGACCGGGGGAAAAGTGAGGTGACGGTAAAAGCTGGAAACAAAGTATTCAGACGTAATATAAGCCATGTTAAAGAGACTCCTACTTCTCAATTAGAATTGGGGTCTAGTTGTACACCTAGTATGTCTTCCTCACATCTTACAGGTACCGAGATTTCGACAGGACCAAACAGGATCACAGCTGATCACAACTACTGTACAACCAACACCAAAAGTGGCAGAAGCACCCAGAGATGCCGAAAGCAGCGATTCCTAATTGACCTTGAAGCTGAAAAGCGTAGGAGGGATGTGGAGACCGGTTCAACGAGAGAGAGACTGAGTAGCAAGGGAGCGATCGTGTGTGGGAACTAGTGCCATGATGCGTGGGAGTCAGTTGTGTGTTAGAGGTCGAACCATTCAGAGCTTACAAATAAAGAAGTGCTTTACTTACAGGTTTACACGTTACAGGTTTACACATTGCAGATTTACACAATGGGGAAGGCAGTTAAATAGTCTTGGCGCTGTAGATGTATCAAAATGTAAAATGTGAGTTAAAATGTGGTGTTGAAACCAAATTTTAGTTGTTGATTCTAAGATTGTAGCTAGAACAACATCGATTCAATAGATAGCCAGATCTCATGAAAAATATTTTTAATACTTTCTAAAATAACATGTGTTTTAATGGATGTATCTTAAGGCTTCTAAAAAGTACTAGACTATTTGATTGCCGTTTTTTATTGCAAATAAGACGGATAATGTGTTTTTGAGAGACCAGAAGTGGGTTTATTTTGTTGTTATGTGTGCACAACCAGCAAACAATTCCATTCTCGAGTTTAGAATAGACTTAGCTATAGTACCATAGACATACCTAAGAAGATCCCGAGAGCAATATAATTTTTTAAAAATAAATTTGCCTAGTTGCAGCTAGAAGATATCTTTTAAGTGCATCAGTATGGGTTTACCAACTCATCTTCGAATCAAGCAAAACACCAATACTTCTTAATTTCGAAACACTTATCAGAGCATACACGCGAATCAAAAAATGTCTGAGAGCCTACCACCGAGTTACAAATATGTTTCCTATGTATATATATATCACACATTGCACAGTGGAAAATGAATCGTCCCAAGACTACTTCCTTACCGCACACAATAAAAACATAATTTTTGTTTTGTCACTTATAATCATTTTATGCATCTTGAACCAGTGGCGCAAGATTTCTAGATCATGACTTATATCAGAGTCACTGTGAAAAGCATATGCCATATGGTCAGCGAATTCATTAACTTTGCCACGATAATTTTGTAACAAAAGGAATTTTAATAAAAATTAAAAAAAAAATCGGGCCAAGCACAGAACCATGGGGAACTCCTTGACCAATTATACATTATGGCCCTAAACCTGCATTTGTATAGCTTCTCCAAAAGAATTCTGTGATCGACGGTATCAAAAGCTTTTGTTATATCAATAAATAGAGCAGCAGATAAATTCTTTTTAATTAAACCATCATAAACAATCGAACAGAAATTCAAAAAAGCTCCTTCAGTTGAAAATCTGGTACGGAAGCTAAATTGACAAATATGTTGTTTTTTTTTTTCTATTCTTAATAGCTTTCTAATCAAACAGGTCTCCTAAATTAATAATTTTCAAGATATGACCCAATTTAGTGAAAAAAGTAAAACAATAAATTAAAACTGTTAAAAAGTTTAGAAAAAAAAGCTAATTGTCTTTCATAGTAAATGCGACAAAAGAAATGTGTACAAACCAAGTACAAAAACATTGCGAGCAATTCGATTAGTTGGATTAGTAAATTATATTTTTGATCTTACACTACCTGACATCTTGATGTTCCGAATTATTTGGAGATTGAATATAAAAGTGGACTGTAACTGTTCGTTGTTTAGAAATTAACATAAAAAGAATACATAGAGTAATATATGCAATGTTTGGCTCAGTAGTAGTACGAATAATAAGCAGAAAAAGTAGTCAATTTATTAAGTTATCGTGTAAAGTTACGATGGCGGTCGTAGAAGTACCCGAACCAAAAAACACAGGAACTTTGGAAAAAAATTTATTTATTTTTCAACATAATCGCCTTTCAGATGTTCAAAAAGTTCAATACCCTTTTTATAATAGCCATTAACTGCCGACATCACTTCTGCATCGTTGGAAAATCGTTGACCACTGAGCCGTTTTTTTAAGTTTTGGAACAGAAAATAATCCTAGGGGTCTAAATCTGGCGAATAGAGTGCATAAGGTAGCAATTCCAACTTTAATTCATTAATTTTGGCCATTGTAATAACGGATTTGTGATCTGGTGCATTGTCTTGATGAGACAACACTTTCTTCTTAGCCAAATGCGGCCGTTTTTGCTTGATTTCTTCGCTCAAATGTTGCAATAAGTTCGCATAATACTGCCCGTTGATAGTTGTTCCTTTTTCAAGATAGTTAATGAAAATTATCCTACGCGCATCCCAAAAACTCGACGCCATGACCTTGCCTACAGATGGAACGGCCTTCGCCTTCTTTGGAGCCGGTCCTCCCTTTTGAATACACTGTTTTGATTGTTCTTTTGCCTCGGGTGTAAAGTGATGGACACATGTTTCATCCATTGTTATGAAACGCCGCAAAAATTCTGCTTTGTTGCTGTGAAACTTCGCTAAACACTCAATTGAAACATCTTTACGATACTGTTTTTGGTCAAGTGTGAGCAAACGCGGCACCCATCTTGCACACAGCTGTCTCATGTCCACATTTTCAAATAATATGCGATGAACCGCACTTTTTGAAATGCCAATGTCACCGCTTTGTGGATTTTTTCACCATTTCTGGAGTCGTCACCTCATTTGGTCGTGACGTACGGCCTCGTTTAAACTCAGCAACCTAAAATTTTACTATTGTAAACGAAGGAGCGGGCTCAGCCAGAGTAGAATCCAGTTCAGATTTTTTATTTTGTTTGGCCTGAGGCCTTTCAAATAAAAGTATTGTATCACATAACGATGACCAATTTTCTCCATTTTCACAAATTCTCTGACAACGTTCACTATTGATGGCTGCCAAACAAATACTTAACAACGTGGCACCTTCAAACTTGAAACGTATGCTTCATGGACTGCGTACTTTCCAATGCAGTGATATTTTCAAACTGGGACCGCCCTCGTAAGTGAAATTAAATTATCAATAATTTGTTCAATAAAATGAAGTTACGGGCCCCGCTGAAAGATTAGTAGATCTTTAAGCCAGTGTCAATGGGACAATGTTTACGATGGATCGGACATGTGTTTTCACAATAACTAACTCGCACTTGACTGTATTTTCCAGGATATAACTGCTTTATTCGGCTATGAATCCAATAAGACGGTGGCATGTTAGGTTCCTTTAACTGCACGACATTGCCCACTTTGAGTGATAATTATTTGCCGTGCCATTTCGGCCGATGCGGCAGAGATGTTAAATATTTTGCGTGCCGTCGTCGCCAGACCGAATGTCTGTAAAAGTGACCAATTAATATGAGGTGAAATGTTTTAATGGTTCACCAATTGAAAAGTGAGCCTGACGTATCTGAAGTAGGTAACAAAGGTCATAAATTAAGGAAGGCTTCCACCTGTGTAAGCAGGTGTACATTTCCTTGCATGTGAGTCTTTCAATCCTAAACAACGCGCTTTGATTGTTGCTTGACGGACTTTACGCCTGCATCCCACAATCCGCCAAAATGTACGGCTGATGGAGGAATACCACCTTGATCAAAAATTTCCCAGTGGCGTCACCGTATGGCGCTACCATTGTTTCGATTTGAATTCTGTTTTTCTCTCTAAATCTTAGCGTCATAGCTTGACATTTGCAGAAGTTACGTAGCAAGGAGTATATCTATCTCTGTGTATATTGGTAATTTTTTTCCATTTTAGAAATGGATTTAAATTTGCAATAACGAACTTGTATTAAATTTTGCGTAAAAAACGGACTTAATATTGCGTGACCGTTGGAAATGTTGGAAAAGTGTTTCGGCAACGATTCTCTAAAGAAAACGATCGTTTACCAGTGGCACAAGCGGTTCAAAAGTGGTCGTATTCACAGTTTCAAGCGAAGATGATGAACGCAGTGGCAGACCATTGACATCGAAAACCAACGAAAACATTGATAAAGTAAATGAAATGTTGGTCAATAAGTGATAGCGGAGGACTTGAACATTGCCTATTGATCCGTTCAAGATATTTTGGTTAACGATTTGGGTTTTCGTCGTGTAGCAGCAAAGTTGGTGCCAAAAAATCTCAATTTCGCAAAAGAGATGATTTGCGAGGCTGAATCCGATCTCACATTCATCAAAAGGATCATTACTAGAGACGAGACGTGGTTTTATGAGTACGATACGCAATCCAGACATCAGGCAAGTGAATTTCATTCACCAAATCAGCCGAGACCATAAAAATCACGTCTTTTTCAATCAAAAAAGAAGGCAATGCTCACGGCCAGGCGTTATGAGACGTTTGCGTGAAGCAATTCGCCGAATGATACCAGAATTGTGGGCAGCATGATAACGCACCGTCGTAGATATACCATTCGACAGCCACCGAATTCACCTGATTTGGCTCCCTGTGACTTCTTTCTGTTCAATCGAGTTACGGGGAACGCGTTTCAGCAGCCGGGAGGAAGTAATGGAAAAATCGCAGGAAACACTGATTGACATATCGAAAACCGAATGTAAAAAATGTTTCAAGGATTGAATCAAGCGCTGGCATAAGTGTATTGCAGTCGATGGGGATTACTTTAAGGGGACAATATAGATTTTGATGAATAAACTTGTATTTTTAATTTTCTGAATAATTTCCGAAATTAAATTTTTGATCGAGGTAGTATATATTATATCCACGCTAGTTTATCCCTCGATAAATGGTCTATAACTGCATCAACATGGTGTTAAATTATCAAAAGCTGAAATATTTCATTTAAATTCCATGAAATTTTGAGCCATTATCACTCTAAATTTCTGCAGGCTTGCCACGACAAACCTATCAAGCCACTAGCCTTGATAGTGAAACACACGAATAAAGAAAAATATAGCCCTTTACGAAGTATGGATTTCGTCCTCTGGAAAAAGTGTAATGTTAGTGGTCTTGCAAATACTCTCGGATGGAAGGTTACCCATTAATTGTTCTAGCGAGAATCTACGAATATGCAAGCATGATACACATTCGTAAGGAGAAGAACTCTTGTCGAAGGATTGCAAACATCTGAGATACACCCGAGTGTAGGTGTCTTTTGCAAATGTACGACAATGATGATGAGCTTCGCGCACCTAGTGTTCTTGTTAATTATTATCGGATGTTTCGTTGTAAAATGAAGCTCTGACTCTACTATACGACTACCAACACGGAGCACCTCATGTTCATCCAAAAACTAGTTAATAGCTAGTTTACTACCTTTTCGTAGCACCTTTAACATTTTAATTCTTCGAATTTCAGAAGCAAAAGTGATCGTTTTGATAGAATTTTATTAGTCTTAATTTTGTCCTAACATATATAGCTCTTCCGATGAAATTGAATTAAATTGTCTTGAACTTCGGCTATGATGCAAATTCAGAGTTAATCGAATCACGTACGCAAGAACACGAATGGATTTCTTACAACAAGATGAATTGTTGACTATGATTTCAAAAATGTTCGCGGCATGAATTTGCGAAACTAAAAAATTAGCTGGCTTCGCTTTTCTTTCTTCAAATTCAACACAAAAAATATCTACTAAATCATAAGTTGAAATAGGTCTTTTTGTGCTATCGTCCTTAATCCATGCTGGTTACGACCACCACATATCATTTTTTTATCAACTGAGAAGGTAGAATACCGCGGGATGCACGATCAGCCTAATTGTCATGCTATCGTACATGGTGGCAATGCTTCCTAGGAATTAAAGATAATATTTCTGCGATTTGCAATAAAAATCGACAATCATTTTGGCAATTCCGAAAGCCAATGAAGGACGACTTAGTTTGCCTTTGACAAATAGAAAGGTTAGACATGTCTTGGTGTGCTCGGCGAATTTCAATTATTATAAAATTTGAGCCATGAATTTGCATCAAATTTTGTGTGAAAAACACTTGAAATATCAACAGTGGTATACGGTGAGTCTGCTCCAAGTAAAAAAAATGTTTACAAGTGGTAAAAGCTCTTCCAAGATGGTCAAGAAGATACCAATGACGAACCTCGCTCTGGATACCCAAGCACATCAACAAAAGGTTAAAAAAGGTCGAAGCTGTGAAGAAAATTGTTTTGAAAAATCGTCGAATTACCATAAGAGAAGTTGCTGAAGTTGACCGATGTTGGCATATCGGTTGGCTTGTGTCATGCAATTTTTTCGGATGTTTTGGGCATGATATGTGTGTCAGCGGAGTTTGTTCCGAAACTTCTTAATTTTAATCAGAATAACCGTCGCATGAGTATCACAAGGTCGGGGCTATATGATGGATGCATCACAACTTCCCAACCAAGCTCCATCAATATGTTCCAGGTCATCAAACATGTGTGTGGCCTAGCATTGTCATGATGGAAGACAATTCCCTTTCTGTTGGCCAATTCTGGTTGCTCATTCTTGATAGCTTCATTCAAATGTTCAAGTTGTGCACAGTAGAGGATCGAATTGATCGTTTCGCCATGTTTTAGCAGCTCACAATAGACAAATCCATTCCAATCCTACCAAACACTCAACATAACCTTTTTTGCCGTCAATCCGTCAAAAATGGTTCCATTTCGTTGCGTTTTACTGATTGTTATTCGGTCAATTCAATTTCTTTGTGTTCCTTGCTTCTTTGAGTAGCCTGCTCATTTTATATGATTCCAAACTGTAATACGGTTGATGTTTAGTGCCTCCACTATCTCCAGTCATCAGTTGCAAAATTTCATCGACTTTTTCAGTGACAGGCCGATCAGTGCGAGGTGCATCTTTTAAATCCAAATTTCCGGAAAGGAATCGATCACACCACTTCTGGGTCTGGCGTTCACTCACAGCATTTTTGGTATGTTTTTGCAGCGTTGTTCCCTTTTGTATAGTAAAAAAGCATCACATAGCGTATTTCTTCAGATATTTCACACATATTCCAATCAGCATATCTTTTAACACGAGCAACGAATTACACAGCTGTCTTCACAAAAACTGTAGTCTGACATGTCACCTTTTAAAGACGTGTCACACTAACACCATCTAGTGACAAAAAACCGCGAAGGGAACAACAATAATATTGATGAACAAATAAATATTTTTTTATAAAAATATAAAATCACCTTTCTTTTTGAACATACGAGTATCTCGTATTCCATGACTCGTTGTGAGATCGATTCAAGGTGAAATTATTTGATGAAGTGAGGAATGGATTTGTATACGAGGTGCTGACTGGTACATTGTATTGCTTCGGGGTGTGACCAAGACAGTCAGAGTCTTCTTCACTTTCTGAAGCCAAAATTGGCTGGGGAACATAGATCTTTGCGAATGTCTTTTGCTTTGGTGAAGAATATTTGGGACTTGCGTTTAAAATGTTTGAATGGATGTTTTGGGATTTGTTTGTTGTGTAAGATGTGGTATATGATGATGAGTTTGCAACGAAATGCCTTTCGGGCATTTAATGATTGTGCATTCCTGGATGCAGCTCAAAGGTAAATTCCATTTGTGTCAAGTTTAATCGCTAAATGCTTCACGAAATACGGCCTCCGGCAAACAGAAAATTCCTCCACTAGCTCTTGAATTGGACTCTCAATATTCATCAGCTTGTGCCAACAAAATAACGCAACGTGAGATGTGAATGTTGTAGGTTGTTACCTATTCGCAGGCGGTGCGGATGAAAAGCGCAAAACGACCAACAAACCACAGCTGGGCAACAACAACGGTAGCGGCAAAACTATCTATCCACTCAACAGTGTGATTTTTTTGTTTCTTCCTTTACTGAGTTGTTTTCTTCTCTTTTTTCTTACTTCAAATTTGTGTGGCTAGATAGGAATACCAAACAACAGTGTCTTCTGCAAGTTTATGAGCAAAAACTTTCAGATTTTGTTTCGCGCTATTTTTAAAAACTGCGTCACTTTGGGACTCATGATTTTTAACAAAATTTCTTTTCGTTTTTCGAGTACTCGTATTTTACGAAAGCGGAAACTTAGTGAGTTGAAGAAAATGGGAAACGAATTCTGGATAGAGATATTGATAGGTCTGGGAGTACAAACACACATACGATTGGGGCGACAAAACGATGCTGCTGGGCTTTGTACGATGACAGAGACTATGTTGATTTGATTTATGGTGGACAAATACTCGTAATTATGACTTTTTGGGGTATGGATTTTTTTTTTTTATATTTGGTTTGCACCGAGTGTATGTAACATATATATCTTAAGGCATAGAATAACTTTTTTCTTAGCAGTGCGAGAACAGATTGGATATATCTATTTATAGTAAATAGGCTGACAAATCGTGTAGCTCTCGTTTCTGTAGAAATGGATTCTCCCACAATCTGTGTCTTCTTCTATGCGGACAAGAAGTCTGACTGAAAAGTCTGATATTTCTTGAACTTGTGGAGACTAAATAGTACTCTATAAGTTAGCATGGGACTGAGACCGTGAACAGAGAACTTTTTACTTTGTATTATTAATCAGCCCTTTAATCATCAGCAAAATGAATTTTAGCTTAAGAACATAGTTTATTTTAGGGAACCCACAGCAATCTTCTCCTCAGGCGGAAACCTTTGAAATAGAGGTAGCAGTTAAAAAAGAACTCCACAATAGTCCGGTAATAAGATCACTGTTTATCGATATCGTCGAGATTGGCGTATCTGTGAAGTGCAATGGAGTGAGCTGAGCAAAAATGGGATAAAAATCAGAACGCACTCTAAGGCAGAACAGAACACCAGTCTAGAACACCAGAAGTGTGAGAGAACGTCTGATTACAATTTGCATCAATTTGCAGCTCTAAGCTTGGAATATTATTGACTTGTCCTAGGTCCTAGACAAGGTGTTTTTGTCATCATTCGTAATTTGTAGACCAATTTGAGAAAAGAGATTATATTTGGTGGTACTGATAGAGAACATAGCCACTTTAACACCACATTGAAAGAGACTTAGGTAATAGAGCTTGCGGCGGGGCACAATCCCTTCACATAGCATAATTCGGCGCAGTGATTGATAGTAATACGAGTATATCTCAACAGGTATCCACAATATATTTTTGAGAAAAGGACATTTACCTTGTTAGAACTTTCAAAATCCATTTGATTAAATACTTGGGGTCTGTTGAGAAAATAACTTCCTGCTTTTGGTTCCATCCCAGCACCATAGTGCAATGAAGTAAGACCTTTTCTCATGTAGAGAAAATGAAGATCAAACAAGACAATTGGCATTCATATAATGGGCTCCAGTCTCAAAGCCATCTTCCGACTAAAAAGAAGTGGTCTTTGGTACAACACACAGTGGAGCTTCGATGACTTAGATGTCTTATGACTTCAGCCTTATGGACATGCCATCCGATTCAATGACACCGGAACTCCTGTAGCGGAAATAATACAAAATCGACGAAATGGACGGCTTCAAAACCAATAAAGGATGTGGCGCTGGTGTCTTTCCGGAGGACTACAACGTTAGATTTGACTTCACGTTAGGAAAGCTTGCATCTGTCTTCCAAGTACAAATTTACGCAATCCTGATGGCAGCGAACTATATTGCGGAGAAACGGTTCAGGGAGCGAAGCATTTGCATTTGCAACGAAAACCAAGCTGCGCTTAAGCCTTGCTGAACCCTCTTATGACTTCCAAGCTAGTTCGAGAATGGAAGAGATCACTAAACTCATTCGGAAGGGCTAAATTCAGTGACTCTTGTCTGAGTCCCAGGTCACAATGGGATCACAGGAAATGAAATCGCCGATGAACTTGCCAGGCATGGTTTAGAGGAGAATTTTTTAGGACCTGAACCTACGTTGGGTCTGCCTGCGTTCTCGGTTCTCATACGAGCATAACTGCAGATGGCACAGACTGCAGATTGCTTTCTGTCATCGTGACAGGGCATTACACTTTTGCAAGTCACTTAAATGTGCTATTTTTAGGTAACACAACATCCTGCGATGCTTTCTGCAAAAGTGATGACGACACCGCGGAGCCCTATCTCTGTGAATGTTCGGCTTACGCTGGTATCAGGTTGCAGGTACTTTGCTCTGACGTGGTGGGTGTTGGTACTTTAGGCAGCTTATCACTGAAGGGCTTACTCAACTTTCTTCGCAAGACTGAAAGATTTCTTTAAAAAGAAATTAACAAGAAGTACAATGGACAATGGAATGATGTTGTTTCGGTTGGTGGCAAACGAATTCAATTCTTCCGTTCTTTAGTGAACGTTTAAATCTGTATGGTAACACTTTTGGAAAAGACACGGTTGCTCTTTAGTTGTTGTTAGATAGTTGTTACCTGCTTGCACTGATAGTCTTTGTTCTTTCATTATTCTCTGTGAATATCAGGATTTCCTTCACTATTTAAAAACACTTTGTACCGCACTCCAAAAGTCCAACGGTGATATCCGCAAGCCCATGGAATATGAGAAAGTCTGTAGGACGTGATCACTTTCCATAGAAACATATTTACTTTTCAAGGGCTGCTACGAAGAAACAATAAGTAATTCTGTAAAGGCTCTTTGTATAAAGCAGTTGTTGGTAAAATTGATCTTATATAGACATAGAATCTCTTCGTGCCTGCACGACAGAAATGTGAGTCCAAATATCACTGCAAAGCAATAGAAATATACAAAAAAATTCCTGAAAATTGGATAGTGCACAAGAGATACATCTGAACATAATGAACTATCAGATAGCATTAAGGAGAAAAATATTCAGTTTTGATGTACATATATAGGTACTCTCTATGTATCATAGATACTCTTAAGCCGTTTTCATGGAAACAATATCCAATAATACTCGTACAATACTTTGAATGATAAATAAAGAATGACAACTGACAACAGAGCAAACATTTAACAAGCAACCTCATTAAAACTACAATCTCAAACCTCACCAAATAATGTAGTTAAGATACGAGTACTCATGCTCCACGACATACTATACATAAACCATTCTCCAGAGTATACCATACAGAAGTGAGATTTTTTTTTTTTTTTTTTGCAGTTCTCCACCCCTGAAATAAAAAATCATCAACATGCTTCCTTATTCCGGATTCGTAGTTATCAAGCCATTGTAGCCAAAATTCAGCAGCGTGAAAATTTGGTGCGAATATGAAACGTTATTCAACAGATGCCACCAGATTCGTTGTGGTCTGTCCCATGTACGGTATCTTCCTGTTTGGGAACACATCAGAGGTTGTCCCTCTGAACGAGAATGAATCTCGTTTCATAAATTTGCATATCATGCAAGAATTCCAGCATGGCACGACAGGGGTTGGCCCTCCAGCGCTAGGATACCATAAAGGATATCACTTCAAATTGAGAACGTAAAAACTCTACTCAGACAATAAGAAACTCTAGCGGTGATGGTGGTAGATACTTTGTTTATGGGTGGAAGTCGAAAAAAAAAATACAAAAACAGTTCTTCATTCGAGTTGAAAGGGTAGTTGCCACTGTCAAAGGATGTTTTAGCTTTTTTCGTTTTATTATGGAATCTCTTGTTTGAGAAGGCGTCGTTTTTTTTTTTTTGTTTTTTTTCAGTTCGGACTTTTTGTCTATCCTGATGTGGCATTGCCAGTTTTTCATGTCCTTCTGAGATTGACAGATGTTGATACACTGAGAAAAAAAGGAAAACACATTAAACTTTTGAATGACCGCAGTGATGCTGAGCAACGTATTGTTTACCATAGTAGAGGCGTCAGCAATATGCTAAGAAAAACTGGCACATCTTGCCAAAATAGGTTACATCGTTCCCAAAAAACCTTGGAATCTTCTCAAATGTTCAAGAAACTGCTGTCTGCACAACTTGCTGTAAGATCTACAATAATTGCTGCAGTCCACTTAAGCTGGAGATGATTTTTTCTTGCCTAATTGTTTGAAAGTGCACACTTATTATTTAAAAGCAAGAATTTCGTTGTGATAAGGGTGTCTGAAATGTGACAAACGCGATGAGATAGAGGTCTGTTCGAAGTCAATCGAGTGAAGACCATTTTTGGAACTATTTACGTAAACGCTTTTTTGCGACTATGGCACCAAATACGCTGCAACTCTATGTCTTGAATTCCTTGAGTTCTACTTATTTTGATCACAATACTGTACGAGGTCGACCACGAAATTGACTGAGGTCCAGTTCCACTTGTGTGCGCCTCCCAGGATAAAGTCGTCATCTACTGCGTTGCCCTTCTGGGTTGGAGCCGAAAACTTTCTGGCCCGGGTGACCAAGGCAGAAGGTGACCAAGGTATCTAAGCCGAGAAATCGGAGTTCGCTATTGCAACATTTCCTACATCTTCCACTGATGGAATATGGACCAAAAATTACTTTAAGAACTTTTCTTTTGAAGCGACCTAAAGGATGATTGTAGAAGAGCTGTTTGGTTACTACAGAGAGGGCTTAATTACTTGATTGCTTTCTTAGCCCAAAAAATTATCAAAAGTGATTCTTTCCATGATTTCCATGCTGGTGTTGTTATTGGAGCTGTTTAAGTTCTTTCTTTAACCGGCCGCGACGGAGCAGGATGCATTCTTCATCAACATAGACAAGGCTCTATAATATTCGTAATATGCTGTCACATGAGGCTTTGACATCGATTAAGTTATGGTGTTATTGGAACTTTTGGACTTTCCATGCCCAAAACTACACTGATAATTTTTGGCCCATCAGTCCAAGGTGGAAGGTGGCCTAATATCTTCCACTAACTGCTATTTTTGTTTTGCCATTTTATAAAGACTCCTATGGCTCCGGATCGCATATGAGTCAGAGACAGAAGATTTTGTTTTTGAAGATTTGCTACTACCCCTCGTTAGCGAAGTAACGTAAGACCAAAATTCTTACACAAACCCTCTAAAGCAATAGCAGAACGAAACTACTGCACCATTCCACCCAATTATGTGACAGTAGAGTGTCTGCTATTACTACAGCTAGTTTTTTATTTACTTAAATGGTGCTACAGCCAGAGGTTGGCCTGTGCCTCATCCAATAGACGAACTAACGAGGTTTCCGCATAATGTTTGGTCCTATCACTTGCGCGTGTCAAATAAAGTAAGGACATCTTCTAGAGAGAGTGTGCTACTAGCAAGAAGTGGTTCCGAAGTAAGTTCAGATATTTGTACTCGTACATTGCATAAATTGATCTTCAAGAATGCATTAAAATCGAAGGTGAAATAAATGAAAATAAATGAAACCGAATCACAAGAACAACACATTGCGACAGTTCCCGTCAAATTCTTAATATCAGCCTCATTCGCTACTCACAGTCACCAGCCTTAGCGTCTCCTTTACTTGCAATGGGAATGAGTGAGGAAGTAATTTGTAGGAATTGCCAACGGAAGTTTTGTTTGAAGCATAACATAGACGACATCTTCCTTTTTGTTCATAATAAACTGGAACATGACCGTAGCGGTCATATCTTCTATTATTTGGTGGATTTGGTTTTGTTATTGTAAGAGTTGAATCATATGATGATGGTGATGGCTCTAGGCATTGTTCACTTGCAAAAGGGGATTCTGGAGATTGCAAATAACTCAAAAATGATGGTCGTCTTCTTTTTCTACCTCCATGTTGTAGACCTCTTGTTGTCAGAGTTTTTACAACAATTAATTGGAAGTTCATTAATGCACTAATATCTAATCCGGAAGTAATCCTTTTTTGTTTTTGTGATTGATTCGATATAATTCTGCTAACATGTATCCTTAACCCATGATTGTAGTCTTTTACAATGTCCGGCCTTCTAATTTCAATATATACTCTGCCTGACTCGAACTGCAACCAACTTCAAACTGCTATAATTTCCAAACCGTTCATGACAGTGAGCTCAAATTTTGACACATGACAGACAATTTTAAACGATTTGCGTCTCAGTTGTGTTGAAAATTTTTTATCCGCGATGGAAAACCACAAGTAGCTATCGTTAGAGTTATCCAGCACCTCAACGTGAATAAATCATTTGTGTCTCGAACCATAGCTCGTTACCGTGATACTGGCAGCGTTGCAAAACACCATGGAGGTGGTCATATAAAAACAGCAACATCAGCAGAAATTGTTCGGAAAAAGAAGGCTCGAATTGATCGAAATCCGCGTCGAAGTGGAAAAAAAAAAATCTCTCGTGAGCTCAACATATCGTTGGAACGGATGCAACACATACGGAAAGATGAACTTGGACTCAAGCCATTGAAGTTCCAAAAAGTGGTGAGTTGCCGAATTTGGTTTTTTCCAATGAGTCGCCATTTGTTATCGAACGATATGTCAACAAACAAAATGACCGAGTTTACTTGCCAGAGAGGTCCTTCGAAAATGCTAACCTTCGGACGGCCACCAGAAAGCAGGCAGCATCGATAGTGATGGTTTGGGCCATGATAACCGCCGATGTTCGCTCTCCGCTCGTATTTTTGGACTGTGGCGTCAAAATTAATACGATCGTATACCGTGAAACTGTCTTTAAGGCAGTATTGAAGCCTTGGACAAACAATCATTTCGGTCGGAGACCGTGGACATTTCTATAAGACTCGGCACCGTCTCACAAAGCGCGCGTCAACCAAGATTGGTTTAAAAACAATGTTCCACACTTCATTTCTTCGACACAATGGATTGCAAATTCTCCGGATGCAAATCTGTTGGATTTCTCTGTCTGGGGTATTTTGAAGGCGAATAAGCACTTCGCCAGGAATGGGCCAAAATACCGCGGAGCCACTTGCGTGCAGCGTGCGAGGCTTTATTCGGCGACTCAAGGCCATTATTCACGCCAAAGGTGGACGTATTGAAAACTACTGATACAATTTGAAAATTGATGTATTTTCCAAGTTTTTTTGCTTCGGCACAATAAAATTTATCAAAGAATAAAAAAATAATAGCATTTTGAAAAGTTGCAGTTCGAGTTAGGAACGGTGTATTCCTTAGAAACTGCATCCCATCTGCGCCATGAGTCTATTGGTTCTACACAGCGAGAGAAGTTGAACTGCTTGATTTTCATACCATCTATCCAATACTTTGTCGTAAGTGTTCTCGATTCGAGCTTTTAATGCCTCTTCATCGTGCCTTTTTTTATCAATTCTATTATTTCTAACTGTTCCAATGATTTGATAGAGGTGAACCAGTTATATTGGCTGATTTTTTAAGTGTTTTGGGCAGAAAAAAATGCATTTTTACAGATGCATTGGGAGCTCTTGTATGAGGTTGCTCATCGGACCAAACACAGCAGTTTTGCTTATTAACAGACTCATTCAACCAGAAATAAGCTTTGTCTTTGAAGACAACTTTTCTGTAAAAAAGCGGATCTTCCTCCAGCTTTTCTAAGGCCTATTCAACAAAAATGGTAGGTAGTTTGGCTTCAGTTTTTGCCCGAACTGCATTTCGTAAGATCTTAGACCAAGATTTTTGAGTTAAATCTTTCCGAGTAACATAGTCCCAATTGCTGCGAACGGGGATGAATGGACAAATCACGGTCTTCATTAACATTGGTGGATACATCATAAATATTTTCCTCTGTACATCCTAACAAGCCCGAATTGCAGGCAGCACCTGTACCCCGATTTTGCCAGACAAATAGTCCGTTTTGATATTTATTCAACAGGCAAAAACCTTGTACTTATCGCAGTCGATAAATTTTCCACGTACGGACCTTAAAATCAAAGGCTATAGAGGGTGTTAAGGAGCCCTTAAGACAACTCATTTTCTCTTTCAAAGTTCCAAAAATGGCTTTATTCGTCGAGGAAATTGTTTTATGCTGCAAGAAATTTACAAAATGCCTCCATACACAAGTGCTTTAGATGACCAAGGGAAGAGATTCCACTGTCTCAAGGTAGAAAGTAATCATAATCGGTAACAAACACGAGACTAGTAGAATTTTTTTTTGGCACAGTAGTAAAGAAGCCAGAAAATATTGAAAAACAGGGTAAGAATATGTCATCGCACAACAAAAGTAGATCTCCAATTAAAGAGTATACCAAAGGGGAAATCGTCTATGTTAAAACAAGTAAACGCATTGGCACCAAGCTGTCTGCCAGATATAAAAAAGAAATAGTTAGGGAGAATACATCTACTACCATACTAACAGAGTCTGGGAGAATATTACATAAAAGTAAAATAAGCAATTAATCCTTTTTTTTCAGAATACTCCTCATAGGAATTCAGGCAGAAGGCCAAATCCTGGACTATTCGAACTCGAAAATTATCTCAACAAACATAGGAACCGCAAGACTGCAAGTAGGTGATATATTCGTATACAATATATGATTAAACGAATTACGCGAATACTTTTGTTAAAACTAATTTATTTGTTGCATCTATACTAAGCCACTGTTAAAAACTCACTGACTCGCTTAGTTATTTTCCAAACAGTGAAACCGTCATTAAGTTTGTCAGTACTCACTTAGCGGTTCAATAAGCTTTTAATACATATTAACTCCTTCCTAAATTAAAAAGGTTTTAAATTCTGGACCAAAAGTTAAGTAAATAATTCAATGTATAGGGTGATTCATCGTGAGGTTTGATTTTCAATAGGCTTTTTTTGACACATCACGCTTGACTCCTATCGAACTGTTGTTTGTTTTTCGTGCGATTCGAGGAACTTATGGTGTGCATAATCGACCTACTGAAACCACTATTACCAATACCATTCGCAAATTTGAGTCCAAGTTTACATAAGTTGGTGATGCTTGACCGGTTAGACCACATCCAGCACGTAGTGAAGAGACTATAGCAGCTGTAGCTGAGAGTGTACGCGAAGACCGTGACGAATCGATTCGTCGTCATTCTCAGCAGCTTGACTTGACTCATTCGAGCCAGGCGATTTGAATTTGCGTCATATTTTCAGTGAATGTACTCTGGACAAAACTCAATGAAAATCCGGTGTTTTATCGTAAAATTTTGTTCAGTGATGAAGCCCATTTCTGCCTCAATGGATACGTTAATAAACAAAATTGCCATATTGGGACTGATGAGCAACCCAAAGAGTACCAAGAGCTACCATTCCATCTACTAAAAACAACGGTATGGTATGGTTTATGGTATGGTGGAATCATTGGTCCACCTAGCTTGGACTTGTTGAGAAATCATTTTGGTGAGCACTTAATTTCAGGTTTTGCTGCGGTAAATTTGCTGTCTAGACCGTGCGATATCACATCTTTTTTCACACTTTTTTCTCTGAGGATGTGTAAAGTCTCAGGTCTTCAGGAATAAGCCCGCTACGATTGATGCTTTGGAAGCCAAAATTACTCGTTTTATCCGCGAGATACGACTGTTTTGACTGTCAACCTGTGCGGACGTGTTTTCTCTTGTATACCGAATTCCGAATTCTGTTACTTTTCCGATTTCCTTTAAAGCAACGTAAACTGCCGAATCAGTAAATTTCACTATATTTCCCGTCTTTGTTCGTCGACCTAGATTCACCTGTGCCAGTTTTGTACCCCAAAAAAAAAAAAAAATAAATAAATAAATAACCCTAACAAAAATTAACTATGTCAATAAGTGTTCGTAGCCCAAATAAAAAAAAAAAAAAAAAAAAAAAAAAAAAAAAATGGAAAAGTGCTGTGCTAGTGTTTTGTGTTCAATTGTTGACCCCAACGCGGAATGGGTAGCCTGTAATGGTCTCTGTGGAAAATCATTCCATGCCACATGCATCGGTCTTACCCGGAGATCCATGGCAATTAAATGCAATAACGAGTCTATCAATGCGATGCTAACCGAAAACAATCATATTAGCAGAACTATTCTCGACAGAATAGAGAAGATTGAAGACTCAGTAAACTGCATTGACAGTAATGTGGAAGCTTACAAGTCCACAGGAAGACTGATAGAAAAACAACTGACAGCGATCTACAATCTGTCCAAAAATCAATCTCATCACGACAACGAGAGCGAAGTGATCAAATATCACCTGGATGGATTAAAAGCTTTCCTCAAAACAAATTTTCCAAACCTCCTTAAATCCCACGTACTCACACACATAAACGACTCTATCAATCTTCTCCGTACTGATCTCGACTTGCTTTTTCAAACCTCCTCCAAAACAATATATCCCACCCCGCATCCATCAGACTCTACGCTTGATGACTTAACCCTAAAAATAATAGACGTCAACGAGGAACTCATAGCAACTCGGTTGACCGTTGCCGAAATCGGTAAAGAAGTGAGATTGGCTTCCCAAAAAATCGATGGAATCCCCGATCAAATTCAACTTCAAGCTAGTTCCCCGTACAATGTCTCAATTCATAATGAATTAGTAGACACGGAGTCACTTTCAAATGCTCCTCCTGCCGCCCTAACAACGGAAACCGAAACCGCGCTGCCTATCCCGCCCGCATCCGCCCCACAAAAACCGCTCAAACAATTCGGAACTTCATGGACCCCCTCCGAATGGAAAAGCCGACTCGAAAAGTTGAAAGTGGAAAACCATACAGTATTCTACGTTGAAGGGGCTCCTCAACACGCTGATGTTAGTTGGGTGCGGAATTTCTTTCACCGAAATTATGCCATCACCATTAGCGAGTGCGAGATGATTTCCCCTGCTGACTCCAATAGTTCGTGCAGCTTCAAAATCAGCATCCCAACCAAATATTCATGGATATTCCCCACTTCCCCTGGTAAGGCCACTAAACCTGGGAAGATAAGTATCACGAAATGCTTTGAGAAACGAGAAAACCCACGTGTCGACGACAACCAAAATTCTAAAACTTAACCCCAACCACCCATATTATCCCATCTCAATCTTCTACGCCCCCGATCCCAGCAAACAACTCATTTCCTAACTTCGACCTACAAACTGGAGCTAAGTACCCTAATTTTATTAACTCCCATACCCTAAACCCAACATCTCATCCGGCGCCCAATTCCATATCCAACCACGAATCTCCATCTCCCTCCCCCACTGCCCCTATTCTTGATCCTCTTTTTCTCCCTACAGTTAAACTAACCCAGCAAACCAATGGAACTACAGAAAGTCGCTATGCACTCTCTAGGCTTAGAGAGAGAAAGATATATGAAAATATTCGTCTCTTTCTCGCCTTTCTACACGACAAATCGGACTCGGTCTGCTACGAAGGGAAGACCAAAACCAGGGTCATGGTATCCATCCAGCAGGAAGGCCTCCCTACCGACCCTATCAGTCTCAGGAACCTTTATGTCAGGTACCACGAGATTTTTAGCATGTCCCCTCAGAAAGTAGCAGACGACCTTGCTGCATTCGGCCACTACGTTCACTCTAAACGAGTCTCACACCTACAGCGAAACCGAGCTGACCACGATAAATTTTTTCGTCCATAACGTGCCTTCCTCGTCAGCACTTAAGCCATCCCGCCATACATCTCCACCACACAACATCCCTCTTACATTTTACTACCAGAATGTAAGAGGTCTTCGCTCTAAAACCAATGCTGTCCTACGTCAATCGCATTCTCTTCCCTTTGATATTTACGCCTTGACTGAAACCAATTTGATTCCCGACATAAAGAACCAGGAATTGTTCCCCCCTACTTTTAATGTTTTTCGCGACGACGATCCTACCCGCCCACATGATGATTCCCCCTGTCGAGGCGTCTTACTGGCGGTCCACAACAGCCTTAACTCTTCTCCCATTAGCATCTCTTCATCCTCTAAAGTCGACTTTGTCGCTATAAAAATATCACTCCCCTTCAAGTCCCTTTACGTTTTATGTTGCTACATCCTGCCAGCTCAACCTAACGAATCTTACGAACTTGTTGTCGATGCGATCGACTATTTAATTGACCTGTCTGACTCTACTGACGATATCTTTGTTTTCGGCGACTTTAATCTTCCTCAGCTACAGTGGATTCCATCAGACGATCAATCGTTCTTCATCGCTTCAAATGCCAACTCAGCTAAGGAATGTCTTTTCTAAGATCGCTTAACAGACTCAAGTCTATGCCAAGTCAGTGATGTATCCAACTATATGGGCAGGCAATTGGACCTTATTTTCACAACAGATTCCATTAACTCCTCAGTCTCACTTTGTCCCCTATCTCTCTCTACAATCGATAACTACCACCCCCCCCCCCCTTCTACTTTCATTTTTTCATAACTCTTCTTTCCAGTCCACTCCTCTCACAACTCTCTCATCCTACGACTTTCATAAAGCAAACTTTCACAAAATCAGTGACTATCTTAGCAGATCCCCCCTTAACTTTCACAACCTAAGCGTAAATGATGCCTTATCCATTTTTTATAAAGAAATATTTAATTCTTTCAGCCTTTACGTTCCGTTTTCTCGCCTTAAAACATCATGACCCTAAGTCCTTTTACCAATTTGTTAACTACAAAAGAAAGTCCGATGGTTACCCTCCTTCCCTCTCTTTCAACAACAAGTCATCAACCGATCCACTCACCACTGCCAACCTATTTGCCAGCTTCTTTAAACAATCCTTCACCAACGACTCCTTTGTACCAGATCCCTCCTATTTTCGTTACCTACCGAACTTCTCCAACGGCCCACATCTCTCTCACATCTTGGATCCCTCTTATATCGAATATAAAATACACTAACTCAATGACGAATTTACACCCGGTCCAGATGGCCTAGCTGCCATATTTCTTAAAAAAATGTTCTTCGTCTCTTTCCCTTGCCCTTTCTGATCTCTTTCGTCTATCCCTTTCACAAGCAGAATTTCCTCAGGTTTAGAAAACCTCCTTTATAACCCCGATCCACAAAAAGGGATCAAAGAACGAAATAACAAACTATCGTCCAATCGCTAAACTCTCCCATATTCCCAAACTCCTCGAAAGTATTTTGTATGAAGCTCTAGGTTTCCAATGTAAATCACTTATTTCCCCTAGACAACATGGCTTCCTAAAGGGTAGGTCAACCACCACAAATCTTGTTGAATTCGTATCCTTTGCCATCTCTGCCCTAGAGAACGGCAACGAAGTCGATGTAGTTGCAACCGATTTTAGCAAAGCCTTCGATAAAATCTCTCATCGATTAATACTCTTCAAATTGTCTGCCCTCGGCTTTGAACCCATACTGTTAAAATGGATATCTTCTTACCTCGAAAACCGTTTTTACAGTGTTCGTTTTAGGTCAGCCCACTCCACTCCATTTTTGGCCACCTCTGGAGTTCCTCAAGGTAGCCATCTCGGCCCCCTTCTCTTTATATTAACCATAAATGATCTCGATAGGATCATCAAATACTCCTCCGTCTCCCTTTACGCCGACGATACCAAATTTTTCAAAACCATTTCCTCTCCCCATGACTCCTTCCTTCTTCAACAAGACCTTGATAGTTTTTCGATCTGGTGCCTCAAAAATTGTTTGGAACTTAATATCACCAAATGCCAGTCCATCACCTTTTCACATAAGCGGCTCAAATCTCCTCCCCGATTCTACCGTCTCCACAACCAACCGATCTCCTCCGTTGAATCTCTTCGCGACCTCGGCATTTTGTGTGATAGGGAGCTCAATTTCCGTTTGCATATGGATGGGACAATCCTTAAAGCCAACTCTGCACTAGGTTTTGTAAAACGATGGTCCAAAGAATTCACCAACCCATACGTGACCAGGTCCCTCTATATTACCTTTGTTCGTCCCCTTCTAGAGTACGCTAGTCAAGTATGGTCCCCATATCATCGCGTTCATATCTTGAGAATCGAAAGCATCCAGCGCCGTTTTCTTCGATTTGCTCTTCGAGGTTTGCCCTGGGATGATTCTTTTACTCTGCCCCCCTATCAAAACCGTCTCAACCTTATTAACCTAAACACCCTTGAGGAACGCAGAGATGCAGCCGACTTTCTCTTCATTCATCGACTTCTTTCAGGTCAGGTTGAATGCATGTCCCTTCACAATTCTATTTTCCTCAACACTAACCCTCGTAATCTACGTACCCCTCGTCTCTTCTATCTCCCAACCCACCACACCACCTATGGCGCGAACGAACCAATCTCCCGCATGTTACGAAAAATTAATTCAAACCCTAGCGTCTTTGACTTCCACCGCACCACTTCCTACCTCAAATCGGCTCTCCTTCACCACAACAATAATCTGGGTTGTCTTCGGAAGCTGAAGGGGATGACGCTTTGGTCTGGGCATGAAAAATAGTGGGCAGTTTTCTCATAGTACTCACCAGCGGATATTTCCTTTTCAGTTTGTTTCTGGGAACGTGGATGTGGGTTGTGAACAGGTTAAGTCTGCTGTTGACATTTCCGCTGCTTGATGTTGTTTAAGATTTTCAATACCTTCATTTGAAAATTAATTGTATCAAATTCATTAAAATCTTCAAGAGAAGGGAGTAGTCCTTTGAAAAATGAAAGATGCCGATTTGGTGGTTCCCTCCGGGCTGAAATTATCTTTAATTCAACAGATTCCATTTTTCGTTTCTTTCTTTCGATTTTTGTGTAAGGTTTTTTGAAAGATGATTTGGGTTTTTCAGCAGATCCACTACTCGATGTTCCACAGGGTTCTCTCCTATTTCAACCGAGACATCCTCATCATCATATCGTCAAAATTTTGAGAGAGAGTGTCTTCTGTGTTTCCTTCTGGGAATATTTTATCGAGGAATTGCAACTGAGTTGAATAAGCGTAGGCTTTAAATTTTGATGTCCAAGATCCAGATTTTTTAGCAGCTTTGGGTTTTTCTAGTGATTTCGGTACGAGCCTCTCACTTGCGTCCACTATGTAACCCGGCCATGGCTAAAAAATAAGGCTGACCAAATCTGCTCTCTAATGGAGCTATCCCGCACTAGAGCAATTCGACGACTTAGATTCCCCTCCTTATACAAGCCACCAAAATTATTGCTGCTGCCGAGCAACCTCCCTTAGGTTGCGACTCCCTACCACCTTACTGAACCGGAGACGCTCCGCACTGCCATGTGCGACTTTTCTGTCGTAGTTGAGTCACCTGTTCGAGCGACTTGAAAGATTAACGGCACTGCTAACCTATACTGGATCAGATCTTTTTTGTCTAGGTAGAGGAACGCTTCTGGAGGAATAAAGCCGTCAAAGCGTACTCTCTTGTGATACATATAATTGGGGTAGTAAGCCCCGGAGATCAGGTTATTCGACGAGGTCATTGCTCTTGCAATGTGTCAAAATTGTCCACGCTTATTAGGTTCGCTCTATTGTACAAGACCTCGTTAGGATAGAATTTTATGTACTAGGTGGAGTGAAAAGTAACCTTTTTGACCGCCAGAATGCGCTGCTACTGAAAAACAGATTATGGTGCCTTGAAGTCCGTTCATATTTAGGCAGACATGCCAAATTTCAGTCCGATACTCTCTTAAGTTTTGTTTTGACAGCTGATTGTTGTTGACGTGTTTGGCATCATGTTGAGTATGGACAAAAACGATTTTCGTTCTCTCATAAAACATTACTGAGAGACAAAACGGCGAAGGAAACAAAAGAAAAGTTGGATAAATATTATGGGGCTAATGCTCCGTCAGATTACACAGTCAAATATTGGTTTCGAGAATTTCGTGGTGGTCGCAACTCCACTACCGATCAAGCCCGCAGCGGCAGGCCCTCAGATGCGGTTACAGGGGAAAATGTCAAAAAATACATGAAATGGTGTTGGCTGACCGGAAAATGAAGGTGCGCGAGCTAGCAGATACCACAAAGATTAGTACTGGGAGCACACCCCATATTTTGGGCAATATTCTGCATATGAAAAAATTATCCTGCAGCTGGGTGCCGCGCATACTCACTCCTGACCAAAAATACGAACGCGAGAGCACTTCGAAAGAGTGTTTGGACTTGCTGATGCAGAATCGGGCTGACTTTTCGCGTCTCTTGGTAACTATTGATGAAACTTGGATCCACTATTACACACCAGAGAACAGAATGAGTGCCCAGCAATAAACTGTAGCCGGAACGAGTGCTCCGAAGCGGCCGAGAGAGGCTCGATGGGTCGGAAAGGTTATGGCGTCAGTTTTCTGGAATTGTCATGGCATACTCTTCTTGGATTACCTCGAAAAAGGAAAAACCAGAGCGTATTACTGTGCATTATTGGAGCGATTGAATGCAGAAATCGCTGCGAAACGGCCTCACATGAAGCGAAAAAAATTTTGTTTTTGCAAAACAATGCACCGACGCACAAGAGCATCGCAACCATGGCTAAAATCAATGACTTACGGCTCCAATTGCTGTCGCATCCACCGTATTCGCCCGATTTGGCTCCATGGGACTATTATCTCTTCCCGAACCTCAAAAGATGGCTCATCAATAAAAAATTCAACCCACGCGTGGAAATCATCGACGCCACGGAGGAGTATTTTGCAGACCTTCCGGAAAATTACCTCTCGGACGGGATCAAGAAGTTAGAAAATCGCTAGAATATGTGTATCAAACTATGTTAAAAGGGAACTATATTGAATATAATAAAAAAATTACCACGCCAATAAAACTGTTCGTCTTCTGAATCAAACCAAACTTCCTCGTATGTTAGGATTCGAAGTGCTGCTCAGCTAATGCGTGTCCCATCGATGAAAACAAGTCTTATTCGGAAGGAGCCAAGTCTGATGTATACGGCGGGTGGGATAGCAGCCCCCAGCCAAGTGATTTGATTGTATCCTGAACCAGTTTTGCTTTGTGTGCAGGTGCATTATCATGGAGCAAAATTACCTTGCCATGTCTTCTGGCCCATTCTAGTTGTTTTTCGATCAATGCGTGGTTCTAATTGACCATTTGTGGTCGGTAGCGATCTGCATTAACGGTTTCACCAGGTCTTAGGAGCTCGTGGTACTCCACACCTTTCTGGTCTCATCAGACACACAGTATTGTCTTCTTGTCGAATCGATCTGGTTTTCCAGTCGATGTTGATGGTTGTCCCGGATTAACCCATGATTTTTTCCGTTTAGAATTCTGAAAATTAATCCATTTTTCATCGCCAGTAACAATTCGATGCAAAACTTTTAAGCAAAATTTCACATGTGCTTTTCGGTTTTTCATCTGTCTTACATTCAATTCATGTGCCACACATTCTCCAGACTTTGGGATCTTTCGCATAGCTTTTAAACAGTTAGAAATTGTTTTTTGGGCAACATTTAACATATCTGCCATTTTGTTGTGAATCAAAGTGTCATCTTCATCCAATATTGTTTGCAATTCGGCGTCTTCATACTTTTTTGGTGGTCTTTCACGTTCTTCATTTCTCACATCAAAATTGTTATCTCTGAACCGTTGAAACCATCTTTTGCATGTTGCTTCTGATAAAGCAACTCAATCACATAATCTCCGGTTGTTTCATAATTTCTTTGAAATCGCTTATGAAACTGGAACCTTTTCGCAATTATCGTATATAAGCTGTCGGCTGAAAATGTGTTGTTAGAACTTTAATTAATTCTTTACACACTTAGAGTCAGATTCGACTGAGAAAAACCCTCTCAACAAGTCCTTCGATGCCCATCTGCTTGGAAAAAAGCACCGGCCCATGGAGGACCTCAAGTGACGAATCACTCAACCTGCTACTGGATACTCATTTTCCGAATAACTCCCCTTTCATGGCTGGCAACAATCATAATAGAACCATAGAACCATCACAAGAGACGAACTGCTTTGGGCACTGAATAGATTCAAACTATAAGAGTCTGCTGGGCCGAGCTACAAAGATATTCAGATATAATCTTGCCATCGCTTGAAAATATCATGAGATACTGCGTAGAACTATAGCACATACATCTGTCATGGAGAGAAGTAAATGTAGTTTTCATTCCCAAAAGAGGTTAATGTTCTCATGTTATCCCAAAGGACCTAAGACCTATTAGTCTATCATCTTTTATTTTAAAAACTAAAGAACGACTGTTTGATCTCCATATACGATCTAGCTTTAATCCTAGACTCCTGTCCACCACACAACATGTCTACTGCAAATTAAAGTCAGTGGAAACGGCTCTACACTCACTAACAAGAAATATCGAACGATTGTACATAAGGAATATACAATGGTAGCTTTCCTGGACACAGAAGGCGCCTTTAACAACGTCAAAACATCCGCAATCACAACTGCTCTGTTAGCTCTGAGGGAAGATGATTTACTTGGGGACTTGATCAATCTCATGCTAAATAGCAGGATTATTTTGGTGGATCTTCTGTCAAAAGAAGTGTCAGTAGAGGTACGCCGCAAGGTGGTGTCCTCTCACCCCTTCTCTGGAACTTAGTGGTTAACGAATTGCTGATATACCTGGAAAATTGTGGTAGCAGGGCAGTTGCATATGCGGATGACGTTGCTATAGCCATCTAGGGAAAACACCTACACACGATTAAAGAGTTACTGCAGTATAATCTTAACATATTAACAAGCTGGGCGGATCGCTGTGGACTAGGAATATACCCCCATAAAACCGATCTTGTCCTCTTCTCTACGAAATACAAAATTCCGATTATAGAGCCTCCGTCAATCAATGGTACCAGCTTGGTCTTCTTCGATACAGCGAAATATCTGGGTTTTATTTTCGACTAAGCTGGAAACCTAACATTCAAGAAAGAGTAAAGAAAGCGGCAGTAGGTTTATTCTCTTGCAAAAAAGCCATCGGGGACAAATGGGGCCTCCAACCTCGCATCACCCATTGGCTATATATCTCGGTCATAAGACCGATACTCACCTTAGGGTTGGTTGTGTGGTGGACGGCCTTAGACAAAGCAGTGAACTGCATGAACTAAGTAAAGTCCAAAGAACAGCGTGTCTGGGCATAAGCGAAGCCCTACGCACTAATCCCTCCGCTGCTCTGGACACTCTGTTTCCCCTCACACCCTTAGGCATTTATTGTATAGCAAACAAGTAGCCACCAACGCGGCTATACGCTTTAAAGCGACTTCACAGTGGGCAAATAAGCATTTTGGCCACGCATATATTCTTAATGCACTAGGAATCCTACAAGAAAACATCGACTACACCATATTCAAGCAACGGTTTGACAAGGGCTTCCATGTAATGAAATAATGTGGATGAAAATTCAATCCACTTTTACACCGACGATTCAAAGACTTTCAGTGGGATTGGTGGTGGTAGTTTTGCCGATAAGATTAACCATAGACTCTTCTTCCGCCTCCGCAATCACTGTAGCGTGTTCCAGCCGGAAATTCTGGCAAAATTTAATATCTGCAATAGATATTCGCATCTTTTCCGATATTCAGGCCAATATCAAATCCTTGAACTCATGCTCTCTAAATTCAAGAACAGTCATGGACTGCAGATCATCTCTAATGGCCGGGACAATGAGACACTCTAGGGAATTGTAGGGCCGACAAACTTGCCAAAATCGGAATCACTATACCTATCACACCTGAAAAGGAAAACATAGGTATACCTATCGCTGGATGCTGGATTCTAATAGAAGAACAAACCATAGATAGGCGGTTGGATCGATATGCTTTGCGACCAAACAAATCTGGCCGAATTTAGATCTGAATCGCTCCAGGAGTTTAATTCTTCTAAACAAAAAACATTTTAGCGCCATTATAGATGTCATCACTGGACATTGCCTCATGTTTACTAACGACTTTTGCAGAAGCTGCATGGATAAGGAGGAAGAGGAGACAATCCCTCACCTCCTCTGTACATGTCCAGCCCTCTCCCAAAGAAGAAATCTCCACCTAGGGGCCTTCTTCCACAACGACTTAAGTGACTTAAGCAACATAGACATTAAAAGTCTCCTACGCTTTATTAAGAGCTCCTAATGATTTCTTGAGTAGGAGGATCACAGATCCACGTAGCACTACAATGGGCTAATAGGCCTAAGTGGGTTGGTTTTTCAACAGCCACTTAAACCTAAACTAACCTACTAACACATGGGCTGAAAAGTCAGTGCCGTTTTATAGTAAAACACAAAATTTTTGCAAAATTTAACTTTATTTATCAATATACTGTTGTTGCCTTCGAGAGCGACACACTGATTGAAACGATTTTTCAATCTTTCGATACCGGTTTTGTAGTACGATTTCGGTTTAGCCTCAAAATAGGCCTCTGTTTCGGCGATAACTTCTTCATTGGTCTTAAATCTCTTTCCTGCGAGCATTCTTTTGAGGTCTGCGAACAGGAAATAGTCGCTGAATAGTCGGTGGGGAAGCAATTCGTAGCCGAATTCATTCAATTTTGCCATTTGCCATTTGCCGTTTTAATCGACTTGTGACATGGTGCATTGTCTTGATGAAACAGCACTTTCTTCAAATGCGGCCGTTTTTCTGCGATTTCGTCATTCAAACGCTCCAACAACGCAATGTAATTGTCGCTGTTGATAGTCTGCCCCTTTTGGAGATAGTCGATGAAAATTATTCCATGTGTATCCCAGAATACGGATGCCATAAACTTGCCAGCCGATTGTTGAGTTTTTGATCGTTTTGGACGGGGTTCGTCGCCTGCTCGCCACTCAGCTGACTGCCGACTCGACTCTGGTGTGAAGTGATGGAGCCAAGTTCCATCCATTGCCACATACCGACGGGTTGAACAGCTTTAAACACTCCTCTGAATCATCAACACGTTGTTGTTTTTGGTTGACTGTGAGCAAACGCTGCACCCACTTTGAACAGAGCTTTCGCATATCCAAATATTTATGTATGGTATATCCAACACGCTCTTTTAATATCTTCAGAGCCTCAGCTATCTCGATCAACTTCACTTTACGGTCATTCCTAATCATTTTGTGAACTTTTTTGATGTTTTCATCTGAAACAGCCTCTTTTGGATGTCCACTGCGTGCATCATCTTCGGTGCTTGTATGACCACTTTTAAATTTTTCAATCCACTTGCGAAGTGCAGAGTCCGGGTAACACTTATCAAGCCATTTCTTTGCATCGGTTGAATTTTTTCCCATCAAAAAGCAATGATAAATCAACACACGAAATTGCTTTGAACCCATTGTTTTTCACAATAACAAAAGTTGCTTCACTCACAACGCTATATCTCGAGAACTAATCGTCCGACAGCTGTCAAATTTACACACGTATCTTTTGAAGGTTGGTACTAACTGAAAGTGGTATGGATGTAATTCAAGTGGTGCCCTCTCTTAGAAACTTTTCAGCCCAGGTATTATAGAATGAGACTCAGCAGGTTTAACCAGTGATTTCATAACTTTGTACGATTCGGTTCCTATAAGTGTTATTGAATACGATCCTCTCAACTTATCATTTGCAATTTGTTTGTCAGTACTCACTGAGCGAATCAATAAGCTCTTTAGTAGGAACGTAATCAATTTCGATACCTATTAAGAAGAAATTGAAGACATCCAACAAGTTAAATTCAGTCTAAATAAAACTGACCCTCACCTTATAACCTTGTCTCATCAAATTAACCAAATTACAAACCACACAGATATGCTAAAGCCAAAAATTAGAAACCCCTGGTCGCATAATTTCTAGGAAGCGCGTGAAAATGGCTAGCCGGTAGCCCGGACCATGAAGATTTCCAAATTATTAAATCACAAACATATAACCTACTTAAAAACAATAACAAACACGCTGTCATCGACTTAAAATTGACAGCGAAAAATATGTCAATATGTAAATTGAAATGCAGCAACAGAACTTTTTTTGCAAGAAGAGAGGTATGTAAGTAAAATTGTCTTTTAGAGACAGCTCATAGAAAATCGTGTTGTCATATGCCAACAGTGGGCATCAAAGGGCTATGGCCGGAATTCATAAAAACGTATCCTTTTTGTGTAACAAGAAATGTTATTTCGACTCCAATCATCAAAATTTCATATAAAAAAGGTATCTACCTATCTTTCAAGCTATTTTTCTCCGTGTATTTGCTCAAGTCCACTATTGATTGGTCACTTGATATGTCCATTGGCCTTAAGAGAATCTCAGATTCGTTTTTTTTTTTCTTTCTTTTCTTTTATCCGAAAGAAATTTAGGTTGTTTCATTTTGTATCCAGCTTCTAGTGGTGCTGATATCACTTAGTCCTCTAACGAATATGGAACTTTAAAAACATCTCCCAGTTGAAACTGAACAACCGACAACACTCCCAATATGCTTGCGTAGATTTTTCGAAAAAAAAAAACACGACTGCCGCATTGGCTACATTTGTATCCATGGCTTTGGCTTTCTGTAAAATTGTCTCGACGTTCTCGATTTCCTGGTCTATTCTCAGAATAGAGTGATTAATTTCTAAGTATGGAAAAGAGCAGAAAGCACTTTATTGAACATTTAATAACTCATGTGTCTGTGCTTACTTTTGTTCGGGCGTTTCAGGTCACAAGGTCGAGTGGTAAGTTGTATCTTTCATTGTCCCCACTTTGGTCAAAGTTCAATATATTACCTATTAAGTTGCTCGTTTGAACTAAATTGGACAAGTTCCAATGCAGGAATCTCTGGGTTCAAGTACAATTTATAATAGAAATGTTGCTGCAATCGCCTCTGTTAGTAAATAAGTCTCTAAATTCTGTAAGACTTTGTAAATGAACAGCGCTGAATCTAACTCCTTTTCCAAAGCGAACAGAACGTGTCCCCTTGAATGCACTTAGTCAGATTTCATAAGAATCTGGATGAACAAAAAGCCATTTCGACCTTTTTTTGTATGCCGTTTGAGGAAAGAAGTTCGATCCAGCGCTAATAAATTTACTAAAAACTGTAAGCGAATTTACATACTCGTATATGTATTTTAACTTTCCCCTAACTTTACAATTTTAACAGGAAATAAACAATATAAACGAGAAATTCGTTGTTTTATTCAACTTATTCGTGCCATTTTCGCCAAGAAATCCTCAGAATCAGAATGACACATTGCTTTTAAGGCCATTTTGACTTAAATGTCTTTTATGACAAGTACTCATGAACAGTGTTATGTTCTTTAGTCAAAGGTCAATCAGCTATCTTACAATATTTCATGTCGATCTTCTTTGAAATGGTTGTACTCAATTTCAAGAAAGGTACAAGCCTACACACGACTTTGTATTAATGTTTGCTTTGCTATCGAGGTCTCGCGTTTTATGATCAAAATAAATCTAGTTAGCAAAATGTTCGTAAGGAAAAGCAAAGTGCTGTACTCCTTGGCGTCGTAAAACTCTATTTGCAACCTTTACACTGGTAATGCCCTTGCGGTGATGAATTTAAAGTGTCGATATATGTATGTATGTGCATGCACGCAAATATATATACGTGCATGAGGAGCATTTTCTTTGAAAAGTTTTAATGGATCCAAAGTTTTCGGCAACCTTTTAAACTGGCAGGTAGTAACACTTTGTATGAAACCATTGCAACCCATTCGAAACCTTGGAAAATGTCGGTAAACTTTCTACTTCAAACTTATCCATGCATTAAAGATGGTAATGTGCAAAAGTGATTCAAGCAATGTAGATGCTTGTCCAATTAAGACTTGAGTCAACCCTCTTGCATCATTAATCACTACACTTCAATTAGACGATGGGAACGGTGACTAAATGCTTTTCCTTGTCATTGATAATTAACACCAGGCAAGGAATTGAAAGCAGTGACATTGGATACAAGGGTGGGTAATTTCGTCCTTACTCATTGTTAGATAAACAATAGTAGCAGTAATCTAATACGGATTTATAAGCGCTGTCCACTGCTGCCTAACTCCATTCCGACATCCGGGCCAGATAAGGTAATATTTAATCTCCAAATACCATATGTTGGTGTAACAAATCCGGCCAGTGATAAAAGGACAATGATCTACGCGTGCCGCCAAACAACTAGAGGAGATTTTCGACTGTTACAAAGCAGATATAATACCAATTCAAGAAGTACGATGGGATAGACTGGACAAAAAGAGGATGAAAATCTGTGATATCTACTATAGGGAGTGCTATGTACAATAAATGATAGAATTCGCAATAATTCAACGTAAGAGGATTGTTGTGTATTTAAGTCCAATGAAACTCAATATCATTTACGTTAACAGATTTTAGTTAGGCATCTGCATTTGCTCACTTCACAAACGGGAAGAGGAGACCAAAGGTATCAGACAGAGAACAAAAATAAAGGAAAATAGGAAGCGAGATACATACATGTATAGGGTTTTCTAATAACGACTTAACAACTTTTTTTTTTAAATAAAAGGCAAACCATTTGAGATATTTTAAAAACTTTATTATTGGCTTGAAGTACAATCAAAATATTTATGAATGAAACTCGACTTCTTTCATATGGCCACCGCGGGCACGTTTGCAGCAGTCGATTCCTTGGACCCAATTTTCTACGACTCGGCCACACAATTCGGCCGAAACGGCCCCTATTTCGCGTTCAATGTTAGCTCTGAGCTCTTCCAACGTCGTCGGCGTGTTGGCATAAACCAATGACTTAACGTAGCCCCACAGAAAATAGTCAAGGGGCGTTAAATCGCACGAATTAGGCGGCCAATCGACTGGCCCATGTCTTGAGATAACACGCTCACCATACTTACTCTTCAATAAATCGATTGTAGCGTATGCTGTGTGGCTAGTGGCACCATCCTGTTAAAACCACATGTCGTCCAGGTCCATATCTTTCAATTTGGGCCAAAAATAATCGTTGATCATGGTGCGATAACGCTGACCATTCACAGTAACGTGACGATCGTTATCGTCGACGAAAAAATATGGCCCAATAATGCCGCCGGCATGCAAACCGCACCAAACAGTTATTTTTTGTGCATATTTTGCTTATTGACGAACCCATTGAGCCAAAAATTAGTTTCGTCACTGAAGATGATTTTGCGATAAAATTCATCATCTTGGCGCATCTTCTCCAGAACCCAATCGGAGAACGTACGTCGCTTCAGATCGTCCATCGGCTTCAATTCTTGAGTCAGCTTGATCTTGTATGGGCGTAAACCAAGATCCTTACGCAAAATACGCCATAATATGGTCTGAGCGATGCCCAATTCTTGAGAACGCCGTGGAATTGACTGATTTGGATCGTTTGCTACGGACGTCTGAACGGCAGCGATATTTTCAACACTTCGACCAACCCGTTATCTCACTGACACTGCAACAACACACAACGAATATGTGTACTCAAATTTTTGCACAAAACTTGTTATTGCCCGTCTACTAGGGCGAGAATTACGACCGAAAATTGGAGTTAACGCTCTTAAAGTTGCGAATATCTGTAGAAAATTTTTATAATTTGCAGAAATTGCTCCTTAGTGTACTTTACCATATTGAAAGTGTTGAGTTTACCGAATAAATTGACAGTGACAGTTTGATGATTAGTGAAAGAGTGCGTTCACAAATTAAATTCAAAGTTGTCAAGTCCCTATTGGAAAACACTATATATCCGCCTGAAGTTAGTGGCATTTATTGATTGGGCTGCGTTCGGAAATACGCAACAATCCTCTCTTCTTATTTACCTCTTTAGTAATAGTTTAAACGTTCAACTGTACTGACTTACAAGGATTTAATTAGGAGGAATAAAGAATTTAATTTTTATTACTTAATTAAAACTCCAATACTCCTGAATAGTATATTATTTACCCATTTACATTGAAAAATAGTATTACTGTTGAAATTTTCTTTTTAACGTTTGTTTTTTACAGTCAGGATAAATTTTCTGGTGTTCTTGTACGCAACGTAATAAAAATTGTTCTTGTTCCTCCTCAACTGTGATTAATCCATGAAAGTTTTTCATCAACTTAATTGCTCTTTCGGTTACATCGTTTACTACCTTCAGTGCCGAAACTTTCTTTCTAGTTTCTTGAAACGAAGTATTATTTGACCACAAAGTAGGACATTTATGTAGAAAAGTGTCTTCAATTTTAGGGCGATTGAACAAGGACTTGCTTTTTACTGAAATGAAGTCAGAGATGTTTTTTTCTGAAACAAAATAAGAAAAGAGTTTTAAAAAAATATACTTTTACAGAAAACAAAGGTAAAAGCTTCTATAACTAATAATGCCAGTGTTATTTAATAAACTAACCATACAGTGAACCACAAAGTTCTTCTTTCGATGAGATGTATCGTTTTCCATGAGTTATTTCCTCTTTGGTTAATATATCAACCATTTTAACTTTTGTTTCGTGGTCCACATCATCGTCAAACAGCGATAATATAGAGACTTTGTCAGTTAAATACCACAAATACTGAGCTATCTTCAGCAAGGCTGCTTTTGGGATCGTTTTAGTAGTTTTCTCGTAAGACTTCATTGATTTCCAAAAGCACAAATCTTGCTAATATGCTTTTATTGCTGAAGTGCATTGGAGCCATGAACAAACAAAAGTCATGTCTTCGCTGGTGATCTTGAATTGAGCACTAAGTAACGATATTTTCAGGGAATAAATTGCTCTCGCCATCCGTCGAGCTTGATGCATGGCACATCGAGGTCGGATTTTAAATTTTTTTTCTCCATATCTTCACCAATAAATATCACAAAAAGCTCTATTAACTCTCGTAATCATCTCTGACTATTTCTTTTGTCGGTTCAGTTCGGTAAAGCTCTAGCAAGTTTTCAACTTCGGAGTCAGCCAGGTACTGTGTAAATTTTTCTCTATAGTTCTGTATTTTATCAGCATTAATACTTTTCCAGTTCTCTCGGAACTTTTTAAACAGTGGAATATCAGGGCTTATAGTTACTTGACTGATTTTTGCTTCAAATACGACTTTTAAGACCAATTCATACACGTGATGGTAACAAGCAAAAATAAGCAGTTCTCTATTAAAAAGCATACAGGTACCCTTTGAAACGACCTGTGTCTTAAGCAGTAGTATCAGAATAAAGAATTTGCACTTTATCTTTTAAATTCCAGTCTACAATCGCGTTCCAAACTGTCTGCGCTTATTCACTTCCTATAGATCTTTTTAATTTTGGAACAGCAATAAGTTGTTCTTTGTTTTCATAAAAAATAACTATAGAAAGACATTCTTCTTTTGATTTCCGAGCATTTAATGCAGGCAAAAGCTTGCCGTCCCAATGAACAGTCACAACTTTCGGTACCTCATTTTGGAAATCTATTTTTATGGCTTCAGCGCGCACTTTCCGTTTTTCTGTGACAATACTTTGGATGGAAGACTTACTTATCGGAAATTCATCAATACACCCTGACTGACTCGAACTGCAACCAACTTCAGACTGCTATAATTTCCAAACCGTTACTGACAGTGAGCTCAAACTTTGACACATGACAGATAATTTTATTATTTACAAGCCTGAGATTTGCGTCTCAGTTGTGTTGAAAAATTTTTATCCTCGATGGAATTCAAACGTGATAGTGTGATTGCTTTATATTTGGCCGGAAAACCACAAGTAGCTCGTTACCGTGATACTGGTAGCATTGAAAAATGCCATGGAGGTGGTCATAAAAAAACCAGCAACATCGGCAGAAATGGTTCGGAAAGTGAAGGCTCAAATTGAGCGAAATCCGCGTCGAAGTGGAAGAAAAATGACTCGTGAGCTCAACATATCGTTTTTAACGGATGCAACACATACTGAAAAATGAGCTTGGGCTTAAGCCATTGAAGTTCAAAAAAGCACACGATCTTACACCGCAACGGAAAAAAGTAAGAGTCCAAAGAGCGAAGGAGTTGCTACGCTTGCAAGAAAAAGGTGAGTTGCCGAATTTGTTTTTCTCCGATGAGTCGCTATTTGTTATAGAGCAATATGTCAACAAACAAAATGACCGAGTTTACTTGCCAGAGAGGTACTTCGAAAATTTACACCTTCGGACGACCACCAGAAAGTAGGCAGGACCGATGGAGATAGTTTGGCCCACCATTACCGCCGATGATTGCTCTCCGTTCGTATTTTTGGACCCTGTTGTTAAAATTAATGCGATCGTATACCGTGAAACTGTCTTAGAGGCAGTATTGAAGCCTTGGGCAAACAATCATTTCGGTCGGAGGCCGTGGATATTTCAATAAGACTCGGCACAAGACTCTGACAAAGCGCGCGTAAACCAAGATTGGTTAAAAAACAATGTTCCACACTTCATTTCTTCGACACAATGGATTGCAAATTCTCCCAATGCAAATCCGTTGGATTTCTCTGTCTGAGGTATTTTGAAGGCGAAGGTTGGCACTAAAAAATACCAAAGCTTGGATCACCTCAAATAAGCACTTCGCCGGGAAAGGGCCAAAATACCGCAGAGCCACTTGAGTGCAGCGTGCGATGCTTTCTTCGGCAGTCTCAAGGCCGAACTGATACAATTTGAAAATTAATGTATTTTCCAGCATTTTTTGCTTTGGCACAATAAAATTTATCAAAAAATAAAAAAATTATAGCATTTTAAAAAGTTGCAGTTCGAGTCAGTCACCTGTTATTATATCCAAGTGCTTCAGTAGTTACTTCAAGAGCAGACACAGAATCTCTCGTACTCAATTGACATCTTTATAGCGCTGCTACTAATTTTGGAGTAATGAAATCTTTCCGCTTTGCTGGTTTGCGTGCTCTTGACAAGATTCAGTACGTCCTCTTGTAAATCTAAGTTTTCATTGGATTGGATATCGACTTAAAAAATGATGTCGAAGGAGTCGGCTCAGACAAATATTTAGCACGTCGTTTTTCTTCTTCAATAGTTCTGAGCGCGCTCTTTCCTCTCTATCGGTCAATGTTTTATCCACTCTTTCTAAATAACCAAGTCGTCCTGGCTCTCTTTGACGCTGTTAAAAGATTCTATCCTCATTTATTTTTATAAATTGAAGAGCATCGGTGTGTGCAATATCAAACAATATATCTAAATTGTTGGCAAAGCCTTGACGGTGCTGAATAAATATGTATTGTGTCTTTTGTGCATTTTTTTGCAAGTCCCTCCAAACTTGATATAAGTTTACAAATGTCTTCACACAATTAGGCAAAAATTTAGTAGGAATACGACCCTTTTCCCAATATATAATGAACTCGCGAATAGTGGGATTCGCGCTTTCATTGACAGATAAATTCACTTCACGGATATTGTAAAATAAAACTGCTAGAACTTGTCCATTAGACGGAAGTTTTAAACCCCTTATTTGATGCTTTACGCCACCTATTAAAAATATAGCCCTTTTAGGACCGCGTAATTCCACTGACATATTGACTGGTTGAAAGCAATGCGTGTTCTATAATCACAAGAACATCGACACATTAGGTCGTGTCAGCCTTAGAGAGGAAGTATTGACTGCATATGGTACAGCTCCGTGGGATGTAGAAATATCAAACGAATGCTTCCCGACGTCTCTAGGAAATCATCGACCGTTCTGCAGGAAAGACTGCAGGTTGCTTTCTGGCGTCGTGATAGGGCAATACACTTTTGCAAAGTACTTAAATGTGCTGGGTATAAGTAACACAACATCCTGCGATGCTTGCTGCAAAAGTAATGACGATACAGCGGGGCACTATCGGGCTGTAGGTACTCTGCGCTTCTCTGAAGATTAAAAGATTTCATTAAAAGGAACTTTAGAAAGAGCGCAATGAACTATATTAGTTCTTTGGCTGAGTGCTCTGTTATCGGAATTAAGAAAAAAAAAATCATCATATCATGTCAACCTTGTGATCTACAACACAAGCGTTTGGAAAAATACGATGTCAGGTTCAAATTGTTTCCCGGCTTCATTTTGCTTCCTCCAATTTTGTAAAAATGTAAAAATTAGAGTAATTACAGAACTAGTCCGGTCATCAGATGACGTTGTGTCTACAAATTTTGTATTCTCATACGCAGTAGATAGAAAGATCCGTTTCGTTATAGGAGTAATTATAATGGTAGTTCTGAGATTCTGTTTTAGCAGTAGCCTTTATTTTCTAAGATTTTCAGAAGGATTTATTTGAGAATTCGATAGCTTCTCTGGCTTTATCTATCCTTTTACACACCTCTCGCAGTGATGGAAACAAAATGTATATAGTTTCAACCGCACACGTCAGTCAGTCAGCAAGAAGATGATAGCTTCGTTGCGGTCGTGTACGTTTCAAAGTAACTGGGCATGAAACTGCTACGCCAATATCAACAAAAATTAATTTCTGAATGTGTGAGAGTGCTAGTAATAAGCGAATACGCGAAAGTTATCATATGATAAGCCGAGAATTGATAGTAAACGGATTCAAAGTTAATCTCTGATACACAGTATGAAAGTATGGAAGAATAAACTGGTCGCTGTATGAGACGGATCAAAAACAGAGGAAGGAACAGGTCCTGGCATCTTCTCAGAAGACCCATAACTAAGAGTGTCTTTAAGACTACTGGCCGCAAGCAATGTCTTCCAATCAAAGGCTCTGGCTGTCCTTAGGGCGGCTGAGATAAGATCGGTATCCGAAAGAGATATCGCTATCTACATCGATAGCCAGACCGCACTCAAGGCAATGTAATCAACTAACATCAACTCTGATACAATCATGGGCTGTCGCACTGTGCTTAAGGCACTATGTAGTCAGAACCAGGTAAGATTATGGTGGGTGCTAGGACACTATGGTATTAAATGAAATGAACAAGCAAATGAGCTTGAAAGAAAAGGAAGGCTACTCGACAAAAATGGAGTTGCTGTCATCAAACCACCCTTCTGCACAGTGAGGAAAAAATCACAAAAACTGCCAGCCTAATTTGGTCAAGTCTTGAAAGGCACAGGGTATCCAAAGCTCTCTGGGCGCTTTTTGATGGCAACAAATTTAGGAGGTTAATAAGGTTAAACAGGGATAAGCTAAGGACAGTAATAGGAATCCTCCTGCAGAAACACGCAAAAAGACTCAAACTGTCAGATGCGGATATTTTCAGATTCTGCGGTGATCTGCAAACTATTGAGGATATAACACACATACTGTGTGAATGTTTTAGGAAATTTTTTTTAGGAAGTAGACAGCACGAACTTCAAAGGCCTTCTTGGCTGGGTGTCTCTTGGTTGTTTCACCAGGGAAACCCTGGTTGAATATATGATCAACTAATTCCACAGGGATCGCGTTGGGCCCGTTTTGGTGACTGGTGTCTCTGTGATGGCATATCTAATATGTCTATAACTTTGCGGTTTGCTTAGATGTGGCATAACTTGTATTATTCCGTTGGAACATGCGTTGGTAAGCTACTATCATTGTACGTCATTTCAGTATATGTCATTCATTTGAAGCGTAAACAACAATATTTTTTTTTTTTCACGGGGAGATCATCTTCATGAAGAAAACTGCTGCCGAAAGTCATCGTATTTTGGTGGAAGCTTATGGTGACCATGCGCTAGCTGATCGAACGTGCCAAAAGTGGTTTGCACGATTTAAAAGTGGTGACTTTGGCTTGGAAGACAATAAACGTCCTGAGCAGCCAAAAAAGTTTGAACATGAAGAACTGCCAAAGAAAATGAAGATTGTTGCCAAACACAAGAAGAGCTCGCAGAATCTTTGGGTATCATTCAAACAGCCATTTCAAAACGTTGAAGAGCAGCTGGATATATTCAAAAACAAGGAAATTGGGTTCCACATGAACTCAAGCCGAGAGACGTCGAAAGGCGGTTTTGCTTGTCCGAAATGCTGCTGGAACGACACAAAAGAAAGTCATTTTTGCATCGGATTGTTACTGGTGGTGAAAAATGGATCCATTACGACAACCCCAAGCGCAAAAAATCATATGTGAAACCCAGCCAACCAGCCAAATCAACGGCAAAGCCGAATATCCATGACGCAAAAGTAATGCTCTGTATTTGGTGGGATCAGATGGGAACGGAATTAATCCGTTTGAAGAGAGCAGTAGCCGAAAAGCGCCCGGAATATGCGACCAGACACGAGGCAATAATTTTCCATCATGACAACGCTCGGCCCCACGTTGCTTTTCCGGTTAAGAACTGTTTGGAAAACAGTGGATGGGAAGTCTTACCTCACCCGCTTTATAGCCCAGACCTTGCCCCTTCTGACTACCATTTGTTCTGGTCGATGCAGAATGCCGTCACTGAAATACGGTTCACATCAGAACAGAATATCAAAAATTGGCTTGATTCATTCTTGGCGCCAAGCCGGGGTAATTCTTTTGGGATGGGATCCAAAAATTACCAGAAAAATAGGAAAAAATCATAGCTTCAGATGGGCAATACTTTGAATAGTACTATTGTACATGTTTTTCTTAAATAAACGGTCAAATTTTGAAAAAAAAAAACCGCACGAATTAAATTACATACCCAATATCATACCCCTGCTTAACCTAACCTTACCTTACCTAGTTAAGGTTGTACGTATAGTGGCAAAGCAGTGTTCTGCAAAGCCTTTCAAAATATAAAAAAAATTGTCAGTCGCTTGCATTGTATTGTTTCAATTTTTTTTCTTTTTGGAAGTACACCCCCTTCCTTAAATAGCTGATACGCACCCGATACGCAATGCTGGAAATTATTTCTTATGACGTGCAAGCGTGATTGCCTCTTGGGAAAATTATGATCATGCTGTAGCGCACAAAAGCCGTAGTTGGATCTAGTGGCTGAACATTGCTACTTCCTTTCAGTTTTTTGCCATCGAACACGCTTTAAATATCAATCCATGGGATACCATATCGAGAGCATATATGGTAATGTTTCAACCAAAATGTCACTGTTTCATCTTAGCCGGTCGAGAACACCAAACACTGGATACCTTAATAAATTATTAAAAAATTATCCCCAACTGTATCTTATATCTCCGTTCATTCTACATAATTCTCTCTCCATATTCAAAAAATACAATTTCCCCTAAACATTCCATTTCATTAGTAAATACGCATAGCACATCCAGCTAAATTCATAGCTGCATCGTTTTGATTGACGCTAGCAGTAGATCCCTCAATATCCTGTCATCAAAACTTTACCTCCAGTACCATGAGAAAATGAAACATCACACGAGACGGAGTACAAGTACCAGAACGAGTGTCATAGTGAAGTCACCCCTCTGTTGAATGTCGACATTGGAAGTGCTCACTTGGTGTTTTCATCATCCGGTGGCAATGACAATAAGCCAACTCTAAAATCCCTTCCCGCAATAGCCATCCAGGTGTATTTTGTATGATTTGGTTTCAAATCACTAAGAGGAAGTGGCAGACGGGACAGATGCTGTGATCCAGATCTTTTGAGTGTCAGCAGGATAATATCTGTGGGGATGCATCTTTGGAAAATTGAATTTCTGAGTTTTCATTCAAACAGCGCAGCGTGGGTTTCCTTTGTGATCAAATCATGTTTTCCACTAGGGTTTTACGGTCTGCGGTTAGTTATCAACTATCACACAAAGTCGACTTGAAAGGTCCAACTCTATCTCTTAAAGCCAAGACAAAATAGATAAAATAAAGTAGAAGGATTTCCTGTGCTTTAAATTAACCAGTGCCTACTGGCTTTACACCATTTTCACACATCGTCGAGTACGTGCATAAGTTTTAACTTGCTACCCCTGAGAGAAGAGTACGCAAGGCTGCATAGGAATATATGAAAATAAAAAAAGGTAGCCCAAAGCGGGTAGCTTGCCAAAAACTTTTGATCCATCGTAACTTTCCAACTGAATCTATGCACAACTAGTATCAGCATTCTCTATATTCATCAGCTGCAATTATGTATCCGCACCCAGAATCGGTGGCTGGATTCTCGTATACGAATACGAGGAGATGTCGCAACTGTACGAGTATTGCTAATGGTATGCAGCGGGAGTAACTTCTGAACAAAATACTGAGTAAGGGGACACATCGCCTTGCTGTTCCTTACGGATATTCGAGTTAATTAGTTTCACTTTGATTATAGTCTGCAGGAGCTAACAGACGGTAGGTAGATGTTAGCTCAGATACTGTCGAACAAGGGCAACAATAGGGGTTGGGGAGAGCAATTCTTTTATTTTTCCTCACCTTAACGTGTGCAGTAGAATTGAAGTCCTTGTTGCTGGATGTGGGAAAGACATGAATTAGAATTTTCCGGGTAAAACTAATTACGAGTACTGAAGCGGGGAAGACGATTTGTAGCGTTCTAAAAGGATGTAGAATTGCAAGGATGTAGAAGTTCTGAGATGTCGAACTACGAGAATATCGAAGGAACACCAAGGATGAAGAAATATAGAGATGCCGAAGTATAAGTAGTCAGCATTCATCCATCTGTTGGCTGTTGCTGTTCCAAACTATTTCTGTTCCCGTACATGTGCCTCTACCTCTGTCATATGTGAATGGTAGGAAGGATGCCGTGTTGGTTTTTGTGTGGGAATTCTTCATTCAGAAAGACGTAAGACGAAGCTCGGATAAGACCGGGTGTGGCAAGCAGTTCAAAGTAATTTCCCGAACAACAAATTGGCAGTTGTTGTGTTAAATTTCCCAACGACAGGGCTTGGTGTACTGCAAAACTCTAGCAGCTCCATGTACCTGAATACCAACTGAATGCTAATTAGGGTGTGAAAATGCAGTTTTAATTAAATAATGTGCCAGTTGTAAGTTTGTATTGACGTGTTGATATGTATGTATTACTGCCACAACTAAACGGATAATTACTGTAGTTAAAGATTTCCAATTATTTCTCGATCATGGAGGGATATTAAGGCATTTTTATAGCTTTGCCATGCGAAAACCTTTCAAAAAAATTTATGTGTCCTTACAAAAGAATACGTGCGTCGTCCAAACATCCAGGATGGTTGATAAAACTGACGCACAAGTTTAAAAAAAAAAAAAATAAATAGAGTGGTGTGACTTTATGAACTATTAATGGACGAAAGCTTAACTTTAAGATGGATTTTACGACTAATAAAACTATTCATCGACCGGAAAGGATTAAAGCTGTTACTCAACACTTAACGCAGGTTACTCCACAAACTACTTTTGATAATGAGATACTCTGCTTAAAACATGAAGAAAGAGTACTTTGCAGGATGTTTATGGTATTTAGAGTTGACACACATCCATAGATAGCAAAAATTAGAACGCAGGAGATAGATAAACTTAAAAGGGTTTAAGCAAATATATGGGTTTCAGAAAATACCTGCGATTAAGATAAGCCTCAACGATTGGAGGGAACTAAACCTAGCTCTACTGAGCATTATTTAAACAAATCATTACCAAATCCAGTAAGCTGTTGATATGAGCATCTGCCTGTCTTGCAACAACAAGAAAATCAACAAAACGTGTAATTTTTAGCTTTTTTTGCAACCTTTACCAAATTTCAAATTTGAACGGAATGACGTTACCAAGAGGCAATTCACTGCTAAAGAGAAGGTGTACTAAGGACTTTCACTTTGTTTCTATTGGACTAAATAGTGCATGGAATGACCCTTATCTCTGTAGGAAAGACCAAATGATCTAAGACCGGTACAAGGAGAATCCGGTTGAAAAGCCGTGAGAAGTTAAATACTTTCACCAGGTCCAAGATGAAATACTTTCCCAACTTTGCCAATGATGTATTAGTAGAGTGCTGGCTATAGAATTGTTATAAAAAAAAATTTTAAATACATAGCTCCAACAAATTGTATCAAAAGTTATCTAAGTTGGAATGGTAAGGAAGCCAAAAATCGAGGCAACTCTCATAAAGCATCGGTGCTAGATGGCATCTTTAATATGACACTTCAGATGGCAGTTCATTGAACATCCGAAAAGTTTGTGCGACTTAGATGAAACGTGCCCCCGTGGGAGAACATACTTGAGCTTATCTGGTGCCTCCTATAGTGCATAGTCATTCCATATCATATTCCCGCTTGATTTAAAGTTTTAAAATCATATTAATACACTCTATCACGATATCACGTACTTTTACGTCCGAAAGTGGGCTTGAAAGTATACTGAGGAGCATTCATAGCGAGACTGGTGTCACGGTTAAAAGATTGAAGAGGCGAAATGCTACTGGTGATTTTTATGGATCACGATGTAAGTATTTCTTACATCGCTTGAGAAATTCTAGACATTTCGTAGCATTTTTGACGACACCGAGTTGTCCAACTTAAGTTGTCCTTCACACACATACCGAGAATGGTTTTGGCGATGCAAGTGCACTGTTGACTGAGTTTTTAGCATAACATTTAACTCACTTGGTGGTTCCCTAATTAGCTCCGCCGTTAATTAAATCTGCCGTTCCCGTTCTACAGTCGAAGAGCTGTGACGTGAGTCAGGGAACGAATATGATAAGGAGAGGGTACTGTTTTCTTCTAAGGAATTATACTTTGTAAGAAGGGGCACACAAGAGATCGTTGATAAAAAATAATTAGAGTTTCGGAGAAACAACGGAGCCCTGGGGCACACCAGCATTTATTTTGTGAACATCAGACTTGAAATCATACAAAATAACTTGAATTGAATATTTAGAGAGGTTATTTCTAATCCATTGAAGAAGGGAGTCATCGATCCCAAAAGCACGCATTTTTAACAAAAGAGCCTGGTGCCAAACTCTGTCAAATGCCTATCTTGCTTTTGCCAGATTGATATAAGCGTTGGTACCACTTTTCGGTGAGACATGCCATCAACAGAAGTTATGCCCTTACAATATTGGTAAACTAAACTCTGCCTGACTTGAACTGCAACCAACTTCAGACAGACAACTTCCAAACCGTTCCTGACAGTCAGCTCAAATTTTGACACATGACAGATAATTTTATTATTTACAAGCTTTTTAAAGGATTTGCGTCTCAGTTGTGCTAAAAAATTTTTATCTTTGACGGAATTTAAACGTGATAGTGTGATTGCTTTATATTTGGCTGGAAAACCACAAGTAGCTCTGGTTAGAGCCCTCCAGCACCTCAACGTGAATAAATCATTTGTGTCTCGAACCATAGCTCGTTACCGTGATACTGGCAGCGTTGCAAAACCCCATTGAGGTGTTCATAAAAAAACAGCAACATCGGCAGAAATGATTCGGAAAGTATAGGATCGAAATGAGCGAAATCCGCGTCGAAGTGGAAGAAAAATCTCGAGCTCAACATATCGTTGGAACGGATGGAACACATACTGAAAAATGAGCTTGGGCTCAAGCCATTGAAGTTCCAAAAAGCACATGATTTTACACCACGACAGAAAAAAGTTAGAGTCCAAAGAGCGAAGGAGTTGCTACGAAAGTGGTGAGTTGCCGAATTTGGTTTTTTCCGATGAGTCGCCATTTGTTATCGAGCAATATGTCAACAAACAAAATGACCGAGTTTACTTGCCAGAGAGGTCCTTTAAAAATGTACACCTTCGCACGGCCACCAGAAAGCAGGCAGCACCGACGGTGATGGTTTGGGCCGCCTAACCGCCGATGGTCGCTCTCCGCTCGTATTTTTGGACCGTGGCGTCAAAGCCACTGACTGGGTGCAAGCAACAATATGACCATGAGCGGGCGGTGTCATTGATTGAACAATGGATTGCGTTACCGACTTACGTTACGATGTTGACTGACTTTTCTTGCCTGAAATTAATACTGTGGACGTGGACGATTTTTTGGACGTCTGATTTCTCGAAATGGAGACTTCAATTGGCTTCCGAAACCGTTCGATTCAAAACCACTACACCTTTTTCCTTAAGGCTATGTTAAAGATAATGTCGATTTCAATGCTCCACCAACCATTAATGCAATTAAAGAAAATATCAGAGCTGTTCTTCGCGAAATGCAGCTGCAAAATCTAATGCGAAAACGTGATGAAAAATTTCATCAAAACAATGACTATTTCTAGGCTACACACACGTTGATGTTTAGCATATATTGTAATCCGTTAGTAACCTCAAAATTAGAACTTTAGATTCGAATGAAAAGATCACCGGTTTTCATAAAAATATTGCATTTTCCTATTGATTGTAACACTTCTTGTTGGACCACTCTATACTTTGTAGAGCTCCAAACGGAATGGTGATTCGCTGTTATAAACTCACCTTGGCCCAAGTATGAAGACAATACCGAAATCCTCTTCATGGTTTTCCTTCAAAATTTGTTAAACAAAATATTTTTTTGGGAATATATTAGGTGCGTCACTAAGTTCTGTCAATAGATGGTTCCAGCAGTAAGTGCTGGTGGATTTTGACATATCCAAAACGTCATTAAGCAAGCTAAGATATATGGAAAACAAACCGTTTCGACGCATTAGTGATTTTTTTTGCCGTCGTATACTTTTGGTTGCGTGAACGTCTGATTTTGTGCCAAAAAATCGTCATATGGCGGAAGTGTTGATTTTCTTCTTTCTGAAAGATGCTGAAACGCATCGAGAGGTCCAAAGACCGAATATTCAAGCTGCGAATATTCTATGTATTTAGTGGGACCAGATCCGTGTTATTAATTATGAACTGCTGAAACCCAACGAAGCCATCACTGGAGAACTGTATCAACTTCAGTTTATGCGACTGAGCCGAGTACTGCACGAAAAAGGGCCACAATACGAGCAGAAGCACAAAAAAGTGATTTTATAGGATTTTCTAATAACGACTTGACAACTTTTTTTTTTAAATAAAAGGAAAACCAATCAAAGTACAATCAAAACATTTATGAATGGAACCGGAATGGAATGGCCACCGCGGGCACGTTTGCAGCGGTCTATTCATTGGACCCAATTTTTAACGACTCGGCCACATATTTCTGCCGAAACGGCCGCTATTTCGCGTTCAATATTGGCTCTGAGCTCTTCCAACGTCTTCGACGTGTTGGCATAAACCAATGACTTAACGTAGCCCCACAGAAAATAGTCAAGCGGCGTTAAATCGCACGAACGAGGCGGCCAATCGACTGGCCCATGTCTTGAGATAACACGCTCACCATACTTACTCTTCAATAAATCGATTGTAGAGTGTGCTGTGTGGCTTGTGGCACCATCCTGTTGAAAGCACATGTCGTCCAAGTCCATATCTTCCAATTCGGGCCACAAATAATCGGTGATCATGGCGCGATAACGCTGACCATTCACAGTAACGTGACGATCATTATCGTCGACGAAAAAATATGGCCCAATAACGCCGCCTGCATGCAAACCGCACCAAGCAGTTATTTTTTGTGGATGAAGTGGTGACTCATAAAGCACATGTGGGTTTTCACCCGACCAATAACGCATATTTTGCTTATTGACGAATCCATTGAGCCAAAAATGAGCTTCGTCACTGAAGATGATTTTGCGATGAAGTTCATCATCTTGGCGCATCTTCTTCAGAATCCAATCGGAGAACGTACATCGCTTCAGATGGTCCATCGGCTTCAATTCTTGAGTCAGCTTGATCTTGTATGGGTGTAAGCCAAGATCTTTACGCAAAATACGCCATAATGTGGTCTAAGTGATGCCCAATTCTTGAGAACGCCGTGGAATTGACTGATTTGGATCGTTTACTACGGACGTCTGAACGGCAGAGATATTTTCGACACTTCGAACAACCCGTTGTCTCACTGACACGGTAACATCATACAACGAATATGTAGACTTAAATTTTTGCACTAAACTTGTTATTGCCTGTCTACTAGGGCGAGAATTACGACCGAAAATTGGAGTTAACGCTCTTAAAGTTGCAGTTACCGACTCCGAATATTTGTAGAAAATTTTTATAATTTGCAGACGTTGCTCGTTAGTGTACTTTATCTTGATAAAAATGTTGAGTTTACTGAATAAATTGACAGTGACAGTTTGATGTCACTATTGGAAAACCCTGACAATATGACAACGCTCGGCCCACCTGAAAACGCTCAAATGGGAATTCCTGCCCTACCTGCCATATTCCCCAGATATTGCGCCCTCAAATTATTACTTGTTCCGTTCGATGGCACATGGTCTGGCTGATCAGCAGTTGCGCTCATATAAAGACATCAAAAAATGCCTTGACCGGAACAATATTCGAGCTCTGCGAGAAGGAAGGGAAAAAGTTGTAGCTATCGGCAGGCAATACTTTAAATGATTCATTTTTAACCATTTTCTCACAATAAAGTTGCATTTACCATGGAAAAATAACTTAGTTGCGCACTTAACATTTCTCATATCTTTCAGTGTGTAGTTACCACAAAAATTGACCCCACACTGACTTTCGGGATTAAACCGAAAGCAATAAATCCGACCCAATAAAGTACAAATTCTCTACTAATTTACATACATATTCGTGTATACAATGGAAATCTTGTTACTTTTTCCAAATTAAAGAAGAAAAAAATTCCAAATAAATAGGTGAACAAGTATAGGTGAATTACAATATTTTTTTTATTTTCTGAAATCATCATGACAATTTTTTTCCACTCTGATTGTGTGTAATAGAGAAATCGTTTTGTAACCCCTTTGCGCGATTGTCAAAAGTGCGAACGTTCGTGCTAAAATTTACAGATAATAAATTAAATTTGCATTCGGAAGCTGGATCGAGTTTGGCTTTTGGATATCCTTAGTTATTTTACGCGCGCGATAGCCCCGCAATAAAAATAAATAAAAACCAAAAAAAGCACAAGTAATTTGATGATCATTAATCTTTAAAGAGTCTGCACCTCACCACCCACCCGTACGTACACGCTAAACACCCTCAGTATTACAGGTAGCCGATTCCCGCTTCGTATAGGTTCTAGACTAGTATTTCCATTTCAGGCGATTTTTTTCTTCGTGCAATCGATAGCTTCTAAATTGAATTTATTGCTTTCGGACGCATCCTACATGTGCACTTTGTTAAATGTAAATTAATTTTATAGCTGAAATACGAGTACGAGTGTTCGTATGGGTGCCTGTAGCAATCTCACGGATGCGTTTTACTCGTGTTAAGTTTTATCGATTTCATTAAATTTTTTTAAGCTTTTTTTTGTTAGTTGTACTGTGCCCGGTTCGCGTTATGGTTTGCGATGGAAATTCCTTTCACCAGGACCTACTTTTTTAAGAGAATATTTGTATTTCTGTTTTTATTTATTTTTTATTTTATTTTTTTTTTCGGATACAAAAACATCATTCCACCTTTATGACAACTTTCATGGAACATAAAACCTATTTTGTGATATTTTTTTTCTGCCCTTTTTTTCGAAGCGTTTTTAATAATGTCACAGTGGGGATGGGGGTGAGGAGAAGTTGAACCGCACACTATACTCGCACCATATTGTGCCAAAACCAGGAGTTCTGGTTTTGGCCCTGGTGATGGTGATGGTGATGGTGATGCTGATGCTTATGATGGTGGTGATGGCTGTGTTTCTGCTTTTGGTCCTGGAGTATTGTTTTAATATGAATCCATACAAATACAACGGCAAAGTAATAAAGTTGAATAAATTCGATCCCTGGTAAAGCCCAGGATTTCTGTGAGAAATTCTATACAGTGCTGGATGGTATATATGGTATACACTTATATTTGTGCTTGAAAGTTCACAGATCCATAGATGGAATGCGGAGTAGATGAGTGAACTGTGTGTTTTCATCGGAATTGTTTTTGAATGGAAACTTTTAATTAAGTGGTTAACCGCAAACAGAAACAAATATTCCCATTCACTGAGGCGAAATGTTAAATTATTTATCTAGATGAAAAATATACAGATACACAGTTTTTTCACTGTTTGTTTTCGTTTTTTGCAGTCAACTCTTCATGAGCAAACACGAGTACCCGCCATACCGAAACGAATTAAATAAAGTTGTTCAAAACATCGATTTTGGAATGAAATTACATTACGGTTGTCTGGCCACCAATAAAAGGAATTTCAAATTTTCCATAAATCATTAGATCAGAGAAAAACGGATGGACCTAAAAATGCAAACAAAAGTGAGGGGATGCCGTCGTGTGGACATAATGTATCAGTGAGGAATGTTGCTGTTAGCATTACTATTTCAGTGACTTTCTTAGAGTGCAGTTGATGAATAGCAGATACTTTCAAATTCCTTTTTTCCCCCATCGTGACACAATGATACTGGTCACATTGCCGGTCATGTCACATGGTGTTTACAATAAAATCAACTCCTCTGCTACGCAGAAAAGTCACCTTTATAGTTTGCCCAACTCGAAGTACAATATAGAAAATGAGGGATTATCAAACAATGTTATAAATTTCATGGCAAAATACCATACACGGAATGTATTCAGAAAATTAAAAATACAAGTTTATTCATCAAAATCTATATTGTGCCCTTCAAAATAATCCCCATCGACTGCAATACACTTATGCCAGCGCTTGATCCAATCCTCGAAACATTTTTTATATTCGGTTTTCGATAGGTCCATCAGTGCTTCCTGCGATTTTTCCATTACTTCCTCTCAGCTGCTGAAATACGTTCCCCTTAGTGGTTCTTTTTTTAACTCGATTGAACAGAAAGGAGCCAAATCAGATGAATTCGGTGGCTGTTGGATGGTATTTCTTGCATTTTTCGTCAAAAAATTACGAATAATGATGCCCACAGTTCTGGTCTCTTTCAGAAAATTGCTTCACGCAAACGTCTCATAACGCCCAAATAATACTCTTTGTTTACTGTCTGGCCTTCTGGCAAAAATTCATGATGCACTACACCGTTTTAATCCATGAAAACCGTGAGGTTTTTTTGGTGTCGGCTCATTTGGTGAACGCCATTCACTTGCCTGATGTCTGGATTGCGTGTCGTACTCATAAACCCACATATCCAGTCTCATCTCCAGTAATGATCCTTTTGATGAATGTGGGATCGGATTCAGCCTAGCAAATCATCTCTTTGGCGACGTCAACACGGTCTCTTTTTTGCATGAAATTGAGGTCCTTTGGCACCAACTTTGCTGCTACACGAAGGAAACCCAAATCATTAACCAAAATGTCTTGGACGGATCCATAGGCAATGTTCAAGCTCTCCGCTATCTCTCTGATGGGTAATTTGCGGTTATTGACCAACATTTCTTTTACTTCATCAATGTTTTCGTCGGTTTTCGATGTCGATGGTCTGCCACTGCGTTCATCATCTTCTATTGACTCACGAAACACTTTTCCAACATTTCCAACGTTCGCGCACCATTAAATCCGTTTTTTACGCAAAATTTAATACAAGTTTGTTGTTGCAAATTTAAATCCATTTCTAAAATTGTAAAAGATTGCCAACACACACAGAGATAGATGTACTCTTGGCTACGTAACTTTTGCAAATGTCATGCTATGACGCTAAGATTTATAGGCAATGTCAACAAGAGATGTACCAACTTAACAAAAAAAACAGAACTCAAATCGGAGCAGTGGGAGCGCCACACGGTGGTTATTTCGTTTTTTTTTTTGTCAAGGTGGTATCTATCTTGATAGATACTCCAGCCTAAATCCACCAGAAGACACCACATATAAAACACTAAAGGAATTCGAAATCCAAAGAAGCAAAAACCATCCAGCTCTTACATAAAGAGGGCTTAGGAGATCAAACAGCATGTTCGACACCTAAAGAGTTTTGTTTCGACATCGATGTGAAGTCTCTGTCACAAATGCAAGTCAACTTTGTTCCAGAAAAATCTGTGGGTGTTACAGTGATAGACGCAACTTCCGACGAGCTGGACGAGGTTTTTACCACAATTACATCAGCAAAAACTTCCTTTCTCTGGCTGTCTTGTCGTGGGTGGAAGCTTTAACCGACAAACATCCTAAGATTCTGAAAAGAACTCAGATGAAAGGTCGACTCAGGTGTCAAAGTGGTAAGTAGGTTAATAGTATGATGGTAATTCTAATGGAAACCACAATAATTCAGGTGGTACTTGCAATAAGGATGCTAAATCACTTGGGCTTGAGCGACAGCTAGAAAACCTGTCTGGTATGGTTAAACTGCATCAGAATAAACAAATGGTTATTCAGGATGCTGTTTTGATGCAAGAAACTCCAGAAGAGGCACATTCTGAAAGACGGCGTGTAATGATCATCTTCAGAGGAGGAGAAGACATGAGATAAATGGACGAGGCAAAGAGATGGCAAGTGTTAAGATTCAAGTACCAAAGGCCTTCTTTTAAACAAAAGTTTGCTTTGATTCCACCAAATAACTAAGGCACAGGCTTAAATTGGTCATACCATAGTCCTGTAGATTAATCGATTTCCTCAAGCTCTATGTTATGCCCATGACTCTATTATACTGCCAGAAAGCCGACAGCGCTTTGTAATCAGGGATGACATTCAAACACTTAACCTCGTTGGAAAAAAAGATGGTGGCGACCGTTGGGACAAGATGTAGTGATGTAGCTTACCAAACTCCACCACAATGTTGTCCCTGCTTTAATCCGGAATTGAATTTCCGGTGCGTAAAATTCCATCTCCGTAAACAAATTTTTCACTCTTACTTGATACAGAACGGCCAAACTGGACAGCAATTCGACCTTTAATAATAGTAGTTCGATGCTCTGTCTGACTCCATTCAAATATTTGTATCCCTATATCTTCATACTGAAATCGTTATTTAGGCGATTTTAACACACACAATTCTGGGTGGCTTCGAAATTTTGGATAAACAATACATGAAGGTCGGTGTGTGTTGATGTGCTCTCCCCTCTAAGCTCGTCAGGTCATTGTGTTATATCAGATAATATCTCGTACAACACAGTTAGACAAAAGATTCCTAAAAGAACGTGGATGCCGCTGGTGATATGATCACTGTCGCTTTCCTCTTTGGAATGAGATTCTTTATCCCTCATCTGATGAAGAGTATTAAACCAAAAGAAAAGGCATGGTACGACCCGAGCTATAAAAGTCTGTAAGGGTTAGAGAAATCTTTTTTCGATCCTTCAAGACCAAACCGATACTATAGATGAAAACCGAAAAAAGTTTAAACGAGCCAGAAATCTTTCTTAAACATGTTAAATTACAATGCGACCAAAAGCTAAGGCAAAAAATTCTACAATGTCCCAAAGTTAGTAACAATTTTTAATCGTTGGCCAAAAATATTAGAAATTCTGCCTTAACTTCCATCTCAACGCTTATTTAAATGGCATTCCAGCTGTCAGCTCTTTGGACAAGGCCAAGGGCACTTCAACACTCCCAGATTGTGCGTTGTCTCCGCCTACACTTGAGTTCTTCGAATCTTCAACGGGACAAATCCACTTTCGCACTCGTGTAGTAGCAAGAGTTTATAAAGATCTTAGCTAGTCCAATTGGTATATCTCCTCTTCTTCTGAAATAGTGTTCTACCTCACTACAAAAATGACTTTTTCATCAATCTTACTCTTCAGGTCTCTCTCCGAGTAGATGGACAGACCCATTGCACTTACGTCCCTTCTTCTAAGGTTATGGAAACGCTGATAAGCCGTCAGCTTACGAAATATCTTGAAACACAAAAACTTCTCACTAACCGACACAACGGTTTTCGGAGCAAAAGGTCCACAAATGATTTGATGGCTTATCTCACCGAAAAGTGGAACCAAAACGTACATCAATCTGGTGAAAGCAAGATAGTTGCCCTTAACATAAGACATTTGACAGAGTTTGGCTTCAAGAAATTACCTCTCGAAACGTTCAATTCAAGTTGTCTTAGATGGTTTCAAGTCCGATATTCACAAAACAAGTGCTGGTGTGCCTCAGTGCTCCGTTCTGTCACCAAAACTAATTGAAACGACCACACATTCAAAGTAGCCAAAAATACAGGCAAATGTCTAGGTTTCCTCCAACGATGTAAGCAATATTCCTCTCCCTCTGACCTGGCCACAATATAGAAAGCTCTTATCCGCCAAAAACTGGAGTAGAATGCCCACATATGGCCAGGTGCCCCTAAGATCTCTTTGCACTTGCTAGATAGAATCCAAAATCATGCGATAAAACGCAAGGGTAATGTCAACATGTCATTCGAAATGTTCGAACGCCTGCTTAACATCTCCTGTATCACCTTGTTGTATCGCTGTTTTCACCACCAGTGCTGTACAGAAATTGCTAGTAGCATTCAGCCCCTTCAAACTTTTAGTAGTAAAATCCGTCTAGCTATGAATGCTCATCAATAAACCCTCAAGCCCACCTATGGACGTACTCTGAAATATCGTGAGTCTTTCCTTTATTTCTTAGCCATTATAATTGGCAAACATTTAAAACCAACGTACATAGGTATCTCTATTTTTTCCCTCCTTAACTTCCTTTAGCCCGCGCTATGTGCAAAACATCTTAAGGGTACATAGAATCCTTTGTGCGCGCGCCATTTGTAAAAAGAAAAACAAATGAGTAAGTCCAATCAGCTTTTTTTTCTCGTGAAGAGATTTACTTCAGATTCGAGAGGACCGATTGAAACCATATTTCTAGTACGACATTTGTGTACCAATAGCCATCGTGTAGGCTAAACTTCAACTTTGATCGAGGGTGGACCTACCTTAAACGTCCCCCATTTTAGGCTCCTGGCTGTAGACTTTTCTACATTTTTAGCGTTTTCCAACAACAGTCAGAAAACCCTCTGGTTCCCATGGTACAGAATTAAGCCACTATGGGGCTACCAGTTAGACCCCTACAGATCTCATATAACGACTGTGGCTGACAAATGCACTTCATACTCTGATGTTGTTTTTTATAGCATCAGCTTTGCTCTACGCCCGTTTATAATAAGACTACGGCAGTGGAAAGACGTAGCCTGTGTTATTGGACGAGGGAACGCGTTCTAGAGCAAACAAGCCTTATGCAGTCAGTCGAACAACAGTAACGAAAATTTCCTTTAACATCTCATACTCTGTACTTTTCTTACTAAATGTGAACATAACACTGATTTTTGGGTAAATTCGAAAGAGCTCCTCCGAATTTCAACCGACAAATGTTCAATGCTATTCTCTGATTCATCTCCAACCCATACCACGTAGTCGGCAATTAAGAAAGTTATCTTCAGTTTTCCTGTCACCAAAGTCCGGAGCAAAATTTGGGAAAAAAAAAATGCATCTCATCTTCGTAAGGTGCACATGTGGACCCAATTAATGTCTTCATCGTACAATTTCAATAGAGAAGTTGCCCATTATAGTCAGAGACAAGAAAAAAACAACTTCTAAGACTGCAATTAGATTTCATTTAATCAACCGGTCCCAAAGCAGAGGAATCAAAGTGATTTTCCTGCCACAGTGAGTCCCGATTTCCGGCGCATTTTTTGTTTGACGAAATTCGTATCTGCATCCACTGACATCTCTGGTTTCTGATATAAAAAATAAAAAAACATGAACTCCGCCAATCTACACTTTGGTGACAGTCCGTAGTATGAGATTTTAAAGTGCGTCATCATTTTCTTAAATATGAGGGCTCAATATCTTTTCATGTAGAAAGCCTTTATCTCTTTAATTTTCAAATTAAGAATCCAAATACATATCTTTGTGGAGTATTTCCTAAAGCACCTCCCCACCGATTCAATTAAAACTTCTAAATGCTCTGACTTAGAGGAAAGGAAAGCAAAGTAATGCGAATTGAAGAATATAACTCGTACCAGACGTATTCAGTGCAGCAGATATGCAAATCCTTTGCATGTCCCTTTAGATCAAAACGAAAGCATACCTCTAGCCATTGGAATCCCTGCTTAAGGAGACTTCTCAAATGAATTTGCATCAACTTCTTACGTTATCTCTCATCTTAGTACCAGGACCAACGAAAAAAAATCGAAAAATGAAAAAAATTCCAAGCAACCACAGAGTATTGTGAGTCTTGCATGTGCTCCTTCCAAATGAATACGAGAATCTTTCGCTGCCATGGATTTGCACCAAAAAAGTGAGGATCTCTCCTAACCATGCATGTATACCAAAAGCTGGATGCTCCTACTCGTTACTCCAGTAAAGAAATATTCTGCTAGCATACTTCCCAATTCAATGAGGATTACATAACACCCACATTTATCCACTGAGTGCTTGAGGCATCTCCTCGTATTTCGTATAGGTAGTCCAAACCAACTGACAATGGTAAAGGATATCAGAAGATCTCGCAAATTGTCCATGCAATGCAATGTTATCATAGTCATGGTCAATGTCAATTGAAATATTTCAGAAGTAAGGATTCCATCTCTCTGCATGTGCATAGGATAAATCACACACATACTCGTAGCCCAAGCCCAAGACGAAGGGCACATGCCAAGGATATATCAAAGATATCTGGGATTGTCATTTCACTCGTTTTTTTTTTTTTTTTTTTTTTTTTGTGTATGTGAGAGAGGGGGGTAGTACTTTCTTTTCCATTTTCAGTTGTGCTTCCTAGTGGCAATCTGCAAGGCAAATTGAATCTAAGCAAGGAATCAAAACTTAATAAAAAGTGCTTTGTAGGGACTTTAATTGAGTTTGCCTCTGTAAAGTGCTGGCGCTAGTCCATATGCAGCTCGAAAGACTACCCCAACGGATTTAAATCAAAAAAAATATCGCACACCCCACTACATATGCTCGACAGATTGAACTTTCGAAATGGTTCAGTAAGAGTAGAAAATATTAAGTGAAATGAACTTTTTCCCAATCTTTCATAAGCGCTTGGGGTTCATCTTTTTTTTTTTTTTTTGTTTTTTGCTTGGTTCGATGCAAATGTCATGTGTATGTGTCAGGGTACAGGGTAAATGTAGTAGCGTATAGTGGAGATTGAGAATCCGGATTGAGGATGCCTCCCTGTGATTCAATAAAAGTCAGAATATGCTGACCAGACCATCAGTCGAGGGATGTTAAAAGCTCGACGCAATCATTGCTTTTGATTGATTTTTGAGGGAGTGCAGCTGACACTCCATAATAGGAGAGGTCAAGGATCAGGGATTAATGGACTGTAAGGAGATAATTTTTATGGAATGATTTTTAATTGAGACGGATTGAGAAAGTCGAAAGAATCCCATTTAAAAGATGGATTTTAAGACGAAGTTTTTTGTTTTTGTTTGACGTTTGTTAAGAATGATTGCGACTTTGGCTTTGATAAGGTGATCCATCAGTTAAGGTACAAAGATAAAGAAGAAGGGTAGTTCCAATAGCAACAAGTACATCATAATTCATACCCAGAATTGAGACACAAAATCCAGAATAAGTGTTTCCCATACCAACCCAATCCAACGTCATAACTCAATGTAGAATCCACTTTACGCTGCCACAAGTGATACACTTGTAAACACTGATCAACACTTTAATGCATTCACCCCGAAGCGTGCTACATAGATCAAAGCCAAAGTGCCGTCTCTACAATAACAACACAAAGCAGGCATTAAGTGTCGTTGCATTTAGGCAGCAAGCAGTTTTACAGAACTGGCTTTGGCCACCGAAATAAAACTACGTAAATCAGGGAAAAAATATTCGGCTGCAATTGTTAAAGAACTGTCGGTTTGTTCTCCTAGAAGAGGTACCACCTCAAAAAGAACCTACGAGTCTTTTTGCCGAAAACGAGCACAATTATCTGCAGATCAAGCGCTTGCTTTATTAGTTGATGCTAATCTTACAACGCATCAGTACAGAACAGTGCGCTTACAATCGTGCTATAAGGTTCAAGCTGCAAAATATCTATGCTATCCGCCTGGTATAATCATTAAGGAAATATCAGCTGAAATTAAACTCCAAGAAATTATTAACCACACTGTTGTGCGCTTACCTGCAGCTCAAGAAGAAGTACTTTGGTCCTTAAATTTACCGCAAAACAGTGTTTTGCATATAATTATAAAATGGGTATGTAATAGAGAGCTGAACAATCTAGATACGGCCAAAATTTTCTGAGGAGCAACACTGACGAAAGCCTTTTTAGTATATGTTACCATATCCATAGTTCCATTATGCTGGTACTGCCGAAGATAAAAAAAATTGTGTGGCAGAACCCAGCTCCATCTTCAACTAGGTATTGTCGTCCTATTAAGTTTATTTTTGCAAAGGAATCAGCAGATGTTATAGCTGCAGAAGTTAATAGATTCGAAAGCGATGTTGCGGTACTCTCTATAACAAAAATACTGGTTGCAAGTACCAAAGCTTTTATCAAATCTACAATGATATTTTGTATGATAGACGGTAAAGTCTATCTATCGCATCATATGGTATGCCTAAACACAATCTTGCTATTTATGTGGGTCGAAACCCAGTGAAATTAACAATCAAAGATACGTTTCAGAAAAGACTGTTAACGCTAATTTCCTTTCCAAAATGTCATGGATACGTTTATTCGAATATTTGTTGTACATTTCCCACGGATTTGAAATAAAACATACCAAGTACGTGGCGAAGAAAATAAACGGAAATTGGCAGAAGAAAAGAAGCAGGTCCAAGAAAAGTTTTGAAAATAGTTAGGCCTACTGATAGATATACCCAAACAAAATGCTGGCACAACTAACGATGGAAATACAGCACGCAAATGTTTCAGGAACGCGGAGTAATCTGCTAAATAACAGGTGTTAATTTGGAGCTCATTAACACTACGTGACACGCGTAGTAATAATTACACAAGAGCCTGCACAGCGGGGATTCCCTCATTTTTAAGTTTTTTTTAATAAACTTTTCAAGAAAGGATTTAAGGCATAGTAAAGGGGGGTCTTGTTATTATTAAACTTTGTTATATACAGTAAATTAGTTAAGGTCCGAACTAGAGTAAGCAAAATTAAAAAAATAAGTAAATCAACTTGCTTTGTTAATTTTCTTTTTCTCATTTATTTATTCATTGAAAGCTTACAAATTAAGATAACAATAATTTTATAAACTAGTGCAAAGCTTAGATACAATTCATTAAAAAAAAAAGAAGAACAAGCTACATAACATTTTAGCGTAAAATTCAATAATTAAAATTTTATCTCTTTCTGTTTCTAGAATACGATAAGATAAGGTGGTTGTTAGCATTGGTATCATTAGTTGGTTTTGAGGTGATTTAAAATAACATCTCAGTTTCATTATATAAAATAATAACATTATTACTTTATGTAGATATACAATTAACTAAATTCATTATTAATTAAGTGCGGTTTTTTTTTAAATTTGAACGTTTATTTAAGAAAAACATGTACAAATTATTCAAAGTATTGCCCATCTGAAGCTATGGCTTTTTCCCATCTTTCTGGCAATTTTTGGATCCCATCTCAAAAAAAACTGCGCCGGCTTGGCAGACAAGAATGAATCAAGCCAATTTTTGATATTCTGCTCTGATGTGAACCGTATTTCAGTGAGGGCGTTCTGCATCGACCGGAACAAATGGTAGGCAGAAGGGGCAAGGTCTGGGCTATTAGGCGGATGGGATAAGACTTCCCATTCACTATTTTCCAAATAGTTCCTAACCGTAATAGCAACGTGGGGCCGAGCGTTGTCATGATGGAAAATTATTACCTCGTGTCTGGTCGCATATTCCGCGCGTTTTTCGGCTACTGCTCTCTTCAAACGGATTAATTTTGTTCGGTAGCGGATGGTTTCACCCAGTTTTAGCAGCTCATAAAACAGCACACCCATCTGATCCCACCAAATACAGAGCATTACCTTCGCGCCATGGATATTCGGCTTTGCCGTTGATTTGGATGGTTGGCCGGGTTTCACATATGATTTTTTGCACTTGGGGTTGTCGTAATGGATCCATTTTTCATCAACAGTAACAATCCGATGCAAAAATGACTTCCTTTTGTGGCGTTCCAGCAACATTTCGGACATGCAAAACCGCCTCTGCTTGAGTTCATGTGGAACCCAATTTCCTTGCTTTTGAATATATCCAGCTGCTTTTAAACGTTTTGAAATGGCCGCTTGAGTGACACCCAAAGATTCTCCGAGCTCTTCTTGTGTTTGGCAACAATCTTCATAGAGTAATGCTTCCAGTTCTTCATCTTCAAACTTTTTTGGCTGCCCAGGACTTTCATCGTCTTCCAAGCCAAAATCACCACTTTTAAATTGTGCAAACCACTTTTGGCACGTTCGCTTAGCTAGCGCATGTTCACCATAAACTTCCACCAAAATACGATGACTTTCAGCAGCAGTTTTCTTCATATTAAAGTTATGAAGAAGAACTCCCCGCAAAAACACTTTTTCAGGCACAAAGTTCGACATATTTGAGTAAAAAAAAATTATTGTTGTTTACGCTTCAAATGAATGACATATACATATACAATGACATTAGCTTTCCAACGCATGATCCAATGGAATAATTACAATGGAATAATACAAGTTACGCCATCTCTTAGCAAACCGCACGAACTTTATAGACCCAATACTTTACAAAGTACATCGAAATAAATAATTTTTCGTTTTCTAAGGTTAGGAATGTATTTCAAAGATTGAGGAAGTTTGTTCAAAAGTATTGGAATAGCATAGCGTAGTTCTCGTTTTCCATAGATGTTGAATGTTTCTGGTACTTCTAGCGTTCCTTTGGCTCGTCTTCTGGTGTTTTGCGTATGACGTATAGGTTGCAGAAATCTCTGATCATCCATATAGTGTACGAGTGTTGTCATCTGAAATATTGCGTTGGCATCCAAGACTTTAAAAGATGTGTAAACAGGTCTAATAACTTTAAATAGATGATGTTGAAGATTCAATATCTTATCAATGTGGATTTTTGCCGGTTTCTTGATTCTGCTAGCGAGTAGTACACTTTTAAGGTATACCATCGCAAAGAGCGCGCTTTTAAGTTGAAGACATAGGGTATTTATATACCCTCGCCATAATAGGTGTTCATCTATAATCATCCCGAGGTATTTCATGCTTTTAACTACTTCAATTTCTTTATTGTTGGCTGACAATGGGCAGTGTTGGTTTCGGTGATATATTCGAACAATATCTTCTCGCTTAGAGGGGGTGCATATGTGCATTACTTTTGTCTTGGTCGCATTTATTAGAAGGCCTTTATCATGACACCATTTAGAGACGGTGTTAAATTCTTCTTGCAATATTTCCACCGCAGAGTTTAAGCATTTGTTTTTACTACAATTGCTATGTTCTCATCGTAGGCATAGGCAGTACTTTTTTTTGAATAAGCGCAAGAGTTCGTTTGTATAGAGGATTAATAACAACGGGCCCAGTTTGGAGCCTTGTGGTACACCGTATTCACTTGGTTTTTACTCGCTCATTTTGTCTGAGACCTTAACTTTTATGGTTCTATCTTTCAAATAGATCTTAAGCCAGTTTGCCATTATTCCTCTCAAACCTATTTTACTGAAGCTTTCGATTAGCTTTTCATGCATTAGTGTATCGAACGCTTTACTGAAATCGATAAATAGCACGAGAACATGGTGATTTCTGCTCAGGCCGGCATTAACAGTATTGGTAAACTCGCCTAGTAAAATTCCAGTATTGGTTTGGATGTAGTATTTGGTGCTTGGTTATAAAACTATTAAATCGATTAACAACTACCTCCTACATACACTTTTCAACAACTGACAAAATTGCGATTGGCTAAAGTTTTCAGCTTTATTTTTGGTTTCTCCCTTGTACTAGGTGGAAAAATAACCTACTTGACTGCCAGAATGCGCTGCTACTGCAAAAAAAGTTGTAGTGCTTGAAGTCCGTTCATATTTAGGCAGACATGCCAAATTTCAGTGCGATACTGTCTTTAGTTTTGTTTTGACAGCTGATTGTTGTTGACGTCGGGTGGCCGTGGTGTAGTGGTATATGCATAGACTCCTCAAGCAGGGGGTCGCGGGTTCGAATCCCGTTAGAGGCAATTCTGTGAAAAAGTCTTTACAATATATGAAAATCCCGTCGGTGTCAACTCTAACATGAAGGCATAACAGTGATGTTGGAGTGGTTGCTGTCTGGGTTAAATGTGCGTACTTAAGACCCACTGATTGAGGATGCACTTGCTCGTCCCGTCCAGTTTGACAACCACCTCTGGGAAAAATATCGAAACCTAATACACCTGAGTTTCAAACTACCACACCACCCGCCAGGGCCCTGGAGAAAAAGCCAGTAAAAGGGTATTTATATCCCCTTGGTGCGCGCACGGTATTATAAAAAAAAAAAAAAAACGTGTTTGGCATCATGTTGAGTATGGACAAAAACGATTTTCGTTCTCTCATAAAACATTATTTTTTGAGAGGCAAAACGGCGAAGGAAACAAAAGAAAAGTTGGATAAATATTATGGGGCTAATGCTCCGTCAGATTACACCGTCAAATATTGGTTTCGAGAGCGGCAGGCTCTCCGATGCGGTTACAGAGGACAATGTCAAAAAAATACATGAAATGGTGTTGGTTGACCGGAAAGTGAAGGTACGCGAGCTAGCAGATACCACAAAGATTAGTACTGAGCGCACACGCCATATTCTAGGTGAACCTATGCCTCAAATAACCATCTTCTCTAGTTAGCTCGTTATTTTGCTAACTGCCTCTGCATGTTCGCGCCACGTTACATGAGGTCTCCCTGCGGGCCGGAGCATTGGTGTCATTGGCCAATTCTTTGTTTTATTTCTGCTGAGGTGTTGTTGGCAGAAATTATGGCAGAGCCAAGGTATACAAACCTTTTACTACTTCCAAATTTGACGTTCTATCTAATTTTATTCAATGTTGAGTGTCCCTTCTTGTTGATAGCATATACTTGGTTTTACAATCACTTACCGTCAAACCTATTTTGGCAACTTCTGTTTAAATATCAGTGAGTTCTGCCAACTATATCAATATCATTTTATGATTAGGAGAAGGCCATGTCCTCTTGTGTATATTGAAAAGAGCAGGGCGTGTGCTTTTTATGGTTATATTTCATCCCGCCGCAAAGCTAATTAGCTTGAGTCGGTTGCCAGACGTATTGTTTTATTGTTTTACCTCTTTTCCTATTCTGACGTTACAATCGCCAGGTTCGACTTTAATTTAGCACTTAAGACATTGCTTCTAACATTTATTGGTGGCATCATCCTAAGGGGTATGGGCGCCCATTAGGCTTATGTTAGCAAATTTAGCCTTGATGTGCATTGTCATAAGATCCTCGCTCACGTGTCGGAGGCTCAACACTTTTTGCCTAAGTCTGTCGCATATGACTAATACGCATCATAGTAAGCACTGTTTTTTCTCCCTAAAGCCTTCGCCATAGAATATATCGTTTTTCGTCCTCTATTTCGCTGTCAAAGGCCTCTACTAATTATGCGGCAGCACGTGACCTGCTAATCGTCCGATCGTAGTCCTTTATACCTTTGCGATGGTCGTTAACAGTGAATTCAAGTTATAGGACAGTTAATAGTTTCCCGATCAAATGCCATGCAGGTCCTTCATAACTGGAGGAAGGGTATAAATACACACAAAATGATTGCATATTGACATTAGATCTGGAACAAATATAATTTCTCAGGTCAAAAGATGGTGATTGGTGTTTTTTTTACAGAGGAGGATTTGTCAGCTCGTGTGTAGAATAATAAGAATTAGTTATCTCGATCGAACCAGGCTAACTAGCCTATTTAAATCAAAATTTAAAATTGATGTCAGCAACTGCCGTAAAATCTCCACCAACACCTCAAGCAACCCGTTAAAATTTTAATGGATAGTCCTCAACCCTACTTCCGACGTTATCTATCTGGATAAACTTACAATGGAAAGATTAAAATGAATACAGGAATCAACAAATATCGCAACAGTAATTTAAAATGCTCTAAACCTAGTAAGCAGAACCTATTTTCCCCGCCAGTGCTTCATAGAAATCGCCAGTAGCATTGCGCCCCTTCAAACCTTCAACCGTAACACCCGTCTTGCTTTGAATGCTCATCAGTATACCCTCACGCACACTCTCCGACGTACTCTGAAATATCGTGATTCGTTCGTATGCCGTACAACTCGCTTATAGGATGCCCTGCCTAGCTCTTTGATTCCTATTCATTATAATTTGCAAACATTTAAGATCAACGTACATCGGTATTCCTTTTTCTACCTCCCTGATTCTTAAGGGTTTATTTTTAAGTCCTTCAAAAAAACTTACAACATCTCCTCATTCCACTTAATCAAAAACGGCTTACCCTAACTTTACTCGCTTCCATAAAAGAAATCCCTCCCCAGATAGCACACCACCTTTTTTTTAGACCCCATACTTCCTCTTAAGTCAAAGTTAACCAAGCACCTCACCAATTTAGGGGAGGATTGTCGGTATGTTCTCTCTTGATTCAGAGACCGCAGATTATACGATAATGCTCGTTTATATCTCGCGTACCAATGCAATGGTTTCCATTCTGCAAGAAGACTTCCCCATTAATCATAATGATCTGCGGTAACTTTTTATACGTTTTCATGGGCAATCAGATATGACTCCTGATGATGTGGCTCATGATCTCTCTTCTTTTGAGTCTCAGGTAAGTTCCAAATGAATACGACACTTTCAGAGAACACGGTCTACCATAGTTTCAAAAACTACCATCGCTCCTAACCCGCCGCTCAATTCATTGCCGAAGAGTCCCAAATGTCTGTCCCTGTATTATCAAAACGTAAGAGGTTACGAACTAAAATGTCTGCTATATATGGTATCTTAGTGCGCAGATTTTGCCCTACGACATTTTTGCCCTCACAGAAACCAAACTTACCCCTAATTTTAAGAATAATAAATTAATTTTCCAAGACTTCGATCTATACGTGACGAGACTCTCGTCTCGAGTCTAGACCCTTTAAAACGTCGTCCACTGCTTTCTTTGCATTCGTTTGTTGCTGTTATATTCGCCAGTCTCAACCAATTCAAGTTTACCAGCTAGCTGTTGATGTAATCGATTGTATTTTTAATGCTGCTTATCCCAACGATGTTGTTAATTTTTTGGCTGATTTTAATCTACCTAAGCTTCTATAGACTGAAACAAGTCCTTTTTTACAGCAATGAGTCCCACCTCTGATAAAGAAAATTTTTTCATCGACTGCCTTACTGACTCTGGTCTGTATCAATTAAGTAGTATCACCGATAACATTGGCAGACAACTCGACCTAGTCTTCGCCACTGATACAGATAACTACGTCGTTATAGAAAGTAGACATCTTCTCTATTAGTTGAATAGTTAGTATCCTCTCCTCTCTCTTACGTTGTCATATGAAAATGATCTTAATCCATTCTTACAGTTTTAATTTTCGTAGGGCAAACTATGCCAAACTGAAAAACCTACTCAGTATATCCAATTTTAACTTCTCCTACAATAATCCTAGTCCTATAGTTAACAATTCTCTCGCATCCTTTTATATTTCAAATGTCCTTCCCAATTAGCACCTTTTTTACACAAAAGGAATCCCTCATGTTCACCATCTTGGTATTATATACAGCTGAAATCTAGGCTCTTGTATACTCACTCAAAATCGCGTTCCGACGCTGATTTCTTCTGCCGAATCAAATTTCTCTGTACTTTGCCAAACTCTCTGTGACAGCTATTTAGACTGAATGAACCACACACTCATTTCCGACCCCAAAAGATTCTTTCAGTTCATCAAAACTAAAAATAAATCGGATAACTATCCATCATGTCTGAATTTTCTTGATAAGTCCTCAGGTGATCCCCAAATTATTCCAAATCTCTTCGCAATTACCAATCTGTCCTGCATACCTAAGCTCTTTAAGAGCTTTTTTTTTTATAATGCTCTTCTATTGTAAATCTATTGCTTCCCAAAACCAGCAAGGATTTCTCAAAGGTAGATCTACAACCGCCAACCTAACGTAATTTGTATCAAGCACTTTATGTGCACTAGAATCTGGAAATGAAGTTGACGTGATTGCCACCGCTTTCAGCAAGGTCTTTGATAGAATTTCTCATGATATAATCCTTCTTAACTTAAAGGCCCTTGGTTTCCAAGTAAGCTTTATAACACGGGTTCAATCCCATTTAAACGACCGACTTTACTATGTTCTATTTAGGTCCATGGTTTCTGATCCAATTAATGCCTCTTTTGGTGTCCCACAAGGCAGCCAGCTCGGTCCCTTATTATTTATGCTAACCATTAATTATGTTGATTGCATCAACAAAAATTCATACATATCTGTTAATGTAGATATGCAGATAGACAGCCTGCCACTACAGGAAGATTGAAACAGATTTTCTACTTATACCCGTAAGCGCCCTCCTACTTCATCTTGCTGCTATTCAATCTTTAATCTGCTTGTTCCTTTAGTGAATGAGTTGTGTGATTTAGATATTTTTTGTGATTCCCGTTCTCACATTGATAATGTGATAAAAAAAAAGCCAACTCCGCAGTTAGCTTCAGTAAGCGCTGGTCTTAGAAGTCCAATCCTTATGTTACCAAATCTCTTTACATAACCTTTGTTAGGCCTCTTCTTGAATATGCAAGCCAAGTTTGGTCACCCTACTACAGAACTCACATCTTCCGGATAGAAGCGGTTTCACGTAGGTTTTTATGATTTACTTTGTGTGGCATTCCTTAGGATGACAGCCAATACTTATCAACACACACTGAACTGAAACTTGTAAATTTACAACCTCTTTTCTATACACCGAAAAGTTGTCGATATTCTCATTAATCGTCAGATCTTAGTTGGTAATATTGATTGTCCTTCTTTACTTCTAAGCCGACTCAATCTTCACAGAACGGACTACGGACACCTGGAGCTAATGGCAAGAATGTTTCATGTAGTTAACGATATTCTGCCTTTCTTCGACTACCATTTCAGATAATTCCACCTATGCCTCACGTCCTAACTTTCATTGACCACTCCCACCCTTTAGTTTTAAGTGAAATTGTTATCATTTAAGGATAAGTTCGGGATTAAGCTGGGCCTAAAATCAAAATAGTTCTTGGAGGTCAAGTATCATTGATATGATATTAAGGTCTGTGAAAAATTCCACATTCCTGCGATTGCTTTCGGTGAAAAATGATTCCAACTACCAGTCGCGATTATGTTCTTTGAGGACTGAGTACTGAACAAATTAATCTAGACAAGCACACTTGTTAAGAACGTTGTCATGGTAAGTAAAACCCTCTAATATTTCCTCTACGGTTCATCTGCGATCCATCCAATTCATTTGTTTGGTTCCACCTTCAGCAGAGTGCAAAATACAAATGACTAATCCTATTTTCTCTGTTGTCTCCACTTGTTTAATTGGATTTTGTTGGAGGAAGTGTGCTCCAATAATAAAAAAGTTCCACCGAATAAAAAAAATCGAAAACTCAAAACAACAAGTGCCAACGACTAAAAGCCACCGCCTGTATAATTTTTTTTATTTTTCTCAAACTCCACCACAAGCTTTCAAATGTCTATTTATCTGGAGATAGTCGAAGGACAAAAAATTTGCCAAATAGCTTTCCGCTTTGGAACCCAACCATTACAGACAGCGCATCACTTAAACCCAAAACAATTTATTATTTATCTTCTACTCGTATCTAGACTGCCATTGGACTTTCTGTTTCGTTTCATCGCCCTAAATGTGCAACCCGCATCCCTTTATTGTGCGATTTCAATATTCAATAAAAATCTATCGCTCACTTAAAAAAGCAAATAAATAAAAAAATAAAAAATAAAAATAAAACTATAACGAATGGCATTGTCCTGTCGACAGCCCCTTGCTTCATCCGGAAATACCAATTGTATACATACGAGTATGTAGGTATATAACTTGCACTCCCTTGTAAGCTACAAGGCACAAAGAAAGGAATAAAACGAACAGACCCTAACCTCAACCCGTCACGTAGGAAAAAGACAAAAAAAAAAAATAAACAAAAAAAAAAAAAAAAAAAAGGAAAAAGAAATCGGCAAATGTATAGAATCGAGCAGCGGCAGCAGCAGCAGTAGCAGCATCAACCGCCTGAATACGGATAAAATACCAAAGAGCATTATGTCAATTACGGTCCCATATTGTGTGTCCTAGAAATAAACCGACGTCGTTTAACATTTGGCCGTCTGTTTGCCCTGAACGATACAACATACACCACCTACTGCTGCCGTCGGCAGTTAGTGCTGGGTAAAGTCACATACGGACACATTTTGGACACCATTCAGGGAAGCGAATAAAAAAGAAACCTACGCCACATATATATGTGTTGCGCTGTCTGTAATTACGATTGTAGGAGGCACAAAAAAAAAATAAAATAAGAACCACTCATTTGACAGCCACAAAAGAAGCAAAGCGATGCAATGGTTTTCCATTCATTCTACAGAGAATGAAAGAGACAACAATTTTAAACAGGAAACCAGCCATAAAGGAAACAAACAAAATCCGAGAAAATCTGCACAACAATTGGCTGTCAATTAAATGAGTGCAATTGAAAAATTCCGCCATATTTGACCGTTATTGCCGCCAATTTTGCTAAGCTTATGGCAAATGTCTGTTCATTTCCTGTTGTAATCGAACAGAACTACAATATAAAAAAGGAGAGCACACTCTGTGGATGTTGATGAGGAACAATCGAATTGAACGGTTGTTTTCTTTTAGAGGAGTGGAACTCAAGGGTGTGAGGATTGTTCGAATTTCAAAAATAGAGTCGGGTGCCGATCCAATATTCCCTTCGAATTGATAAGGATTTGTTGAATGATGGCTAGGTGCTATAGGAATTAGATAAATACCTAACGGAAGGCGTAGGTCTGGTGATATTCTGTATTGAAGCTATGACTTCGATCATTTAACCTTCAAATGGTAGCCATCGAAAACTCGTTGTGTCCGGCCTTATCTGAATTTTTAAGCGCGGATGGTGAACAATAGACAAAATGTTTAGACTGGATCAGGGGTATTATCAAAATCAATGGATTCAACCGGTTTTTTAGGATCCTCAACATATTCACTGGATCAACGACTTCGACCTTCGATAGGGTTTTCCAATAGGGACTTGACAACTTTGAATTTAATTTTTGAACGCACTCTTTCACTAATCATCAAACTGTCACTGTCAATTTATTCAGTAAGCTCAACATTTTCATCGTGATAAAGTACACTAATGAGCAAAGTCTGCATATTATATAAATTTTCTACAGATATTCGTATTCGCAAAATCATATTCAGTGACGAAGCTCATTTTTGTCTCAATGGGTTCGTCAATAAGCAAAATATGCGTTATTGGTCGAGTGAAAACCCACATGTGCTTCATGAATCACCACTTCATCCACAAAAAATAACTGTCTGGTGCGGCTTGCATGCAGGCGGCGTTATTGGGCCATATTTTTTCGTCGACGATAACGATCGTCACGTTACTGTGAATGGTCAGCGTTATCGAGCCATGATCACCGATTATTTTTGGCCCGAATTGGAAGATATGGACTTATACGACATGTGGTTTCAACAAGATGGTGCCACAAGCCACACAGCACACGCTACAATCGATTTATTGAAGAGTAAGTATGATGAGCGTGTTATCTAAAGACATGGGCCAGTCGATTGGCCGCCTCGTTCTTGCGATTTAACGCCGCTTGACTATTTTCTGTGGGGCTACGTTAAGTCATTGGCTTATGCCAACACGCCGACGACGTTGAAAAAGCTTAGAGCCAACATTGAACGCGAAATAGCGGCCGTTTCGGCCGAAATGTGTGGCCGAGTCGTTGAAAATTGGTTCCAACGAATCGATCACTGCAAACGTGCCTGCAGTGGTCATATGAACGAAGTCGAGTTCCATTCATAAATGTTTTGATTGTACTTCAAGCCAATAATAAAGTTTTTGAAATATCTCAAATGGTTTGCCTTTTATTTAAAAAAAAAAAAGTTGTCAAGTCGTTATTAGAAAACCCTATACCATACAAAATAGTTGGTACCCCAGGTTGGAGATATGTGTAGTTTGGGTAACTTTCTTACCATTTCAAAGAAATACAGTTTAACGGAAGGCAATAGCCTCGGATACAAGCGAGTTCCCGCTTAGACTGGAGAAAATCGATCGAAGAGATAGATGAATAGGATTAAAAATATAAGAAATTTCTAAATTGCGAGATTAATTACAGCTGCCATAAAAGACTCCAGATTCAAGGATTCGGATTTGTCGAGAAAAATCGATTAAGCTAAAGAGTTGACCGATAAGGTATCACGTCAGAGGTTTTAAAGAGCAATTTCACAACCCCGTGGATAAACCCCACGGCCCCTTCAAAACAACAACAGACGAAAATTCGTAATTGATTTTTCATTATCTAAATAATCGGTGATAAGCAGGCCTTGGTCCACCGCTGACTATGGCGCCACCTAAGTACTAAGTAGCATAACATTTCTGAATGCGAACCTAGACATACAGATCAGCCCTGGAAGAAAGAATAAGAGGGAGCCATAGAGTTTTACGAGGAAAAGAAGGGAAAAACATAGGCTGCTCAGAGCAAAAAGAAAAGAAATTCGGAAAATACTCGTACACCAAACATAAAACAAACACTCCGAAGTTGTAAGGGTCAAACGGAAATCTGCAAGAATAGAGAAGGAAATTCCGTAGTTGAACCACTGTTGGTTCTGAAAATCTGGTTTTATTCTGCAGACTTTTAAACGGTGATGACGAATAACGTGCCACCATCAAGTGGAATCATACAACCTGGGTGTAGGCAGACAGAATTTTCGTTCAACCGAATAAAATTAAGTCAATAAAGTCTAACAAGGCTGCTGGATCTCATACCGAATGGAACTTCAGCATTGTTTGTTCGATTTTAAAGAAACCTGAGTCCTTCAATGTTAGAAAAGGACTTAAACAAGGCGATTCGTTGTCATGTGATTATTTCAACGTTGTTCTTGGAAGAATGTTAGAAACTCTGAGGGCATCATTTTTCAAAATTTCTTTCAATAACTTGCATAAGCAGACGACACTGCCATAATGGAGCGCTTGTGACTATTGAAGCAGAAGCGGCAAAGATGAATTAAGTGGTCAACGAAGGAAAACCAAAATACATATACGACTACATATACTCTCGACAATAAGGAATATTGCACATAATGGCCGCTTAGGACATAAAATCAGGGCGGATAGCTGTAACTTTGGGGTGGAAAGGAACTTTATTTATCTCGGCTACGTTATTAACTCCGCCAACGACACCAGCAGGTTAATCAAGTGAATAATCACCCTTGTCCATCGCTGCTTCTTTGGTCCTTTAAGGCAATTGAGCAGTTAAACCCTCTCTCAAACATTAAAAAAAACTTTATGCGTGACAATGAAAATATTAGTCCTGCTTTAGGGCACAGGAGCTGGGACACTGACGAAAGCGAATAAAAATGTTCTCTGCCGCTTAGAGAAAAAACTTCTTCGGGTAGTTTTTGGTCCCGTTTGCATCAGTTGAGAATGGAGGGGACCTTTCAGTATCGTACTATACGGGTCTCATCAGCTTGGATGCCCTGACTTAGATTACAAGGTCGTCTTGCGTGCATGGACGCCATAGTCAGGGACAGGGTAGCAAAGGTCGATTTCATCCCAGGTGACGCACACAAGTGGAAGGGGACCTCAGACAACTTTGTTTGCTCAAATGTAAGTTTTAAGCAAAAGACCCCACTAACTGACCCCGGGCTGAAGCACCATCTTTTTGTTTTATAATCCGCACGCGTACAAGGGATTTTGCGTACCCTTAAGACGTGCGATGTTTGAAAGGAAAGAAAGAAATAAAGATACAGATGTACAGTGGTTTTGAATGTTTGCATGTTACAATGACTAAAAAATAAAGAGCCCGGCAGGGCATTCCTTAAGCGAGTTGTACGGCTTAGGAAAGAATGACGATAATTCATAGTACGTCCGAAGGTGGGTTTGAGGGTAAACTGATAAGCATTCATAGCATAGCTACTGGCGATTCTACTGGAGCAATGGTGGTGAAAATAGCGATAGAATCCAGCGAAGTAGGAGATGTTATATCGGTGTTCAAGCGTGTCAATTGACTGTGCAATGTTGGGGTCACCTATGAGTTTTATTGCATGGTTTTGAATCCGTGTCGCTGGATCAGTCTCTGGCTAAGAAATGTGCTGGAGCTGTACTCGTATTGCTTCTCTCTACGTGGTGGCTTATTTTCAGATCCTTTGAAATGAGCCAGAGGAAGTTGGAATACGTGGTTGAGATTGGGATTTATTGCTATGGTGGTATGAGTTTTCTACTTTATCCACAGGGATTCAACGCTTCCAATTGAAATGTTAAAACCTCTACAAATGAATTGAGTTCTTTGTCGTTCAAAAATCGAGGCTCTGCACATACATTCTTTGACTCATCAACAGTAATTATAGTTGCCAAAAGGCATCTACTAAAAACTAACTCCTACTACCCAACCTTCATGTACTTAATTCCAAGTGGAATCACTAAAGCCCAAAGGCAAACGAAAATCAATCACAGAATCACGCCTTAATTGCACAATTTTCATACATATGTATACACATACACTGAGGCTTTAAATAGAGCACCCTTTCAATTGGAAAATACCACCTAAAAGTCATCATCGATTATAGGAACAACATCCTCTTTCCTAATTCAATGACTAAGCCAAACGGTAATCCTTTTTCGAAAAGAGAATTCCGAAAATGCTGTCTCACTTTTGTTGAGTTCTAATCCTTAACATAGATTCTCAGTTCTCGAACCACAACTGACACAAAGTTGCTAACAGATTTACGTTAATCACATCACACTGCTTGTGAAGAGCAAGAAATATCCTTTCAGCGATCCTTTGTAGAAAATTCATTTCGATTATGGAGCGCATTTCTATTTTGAGTATAAAAGCGAGCACTCATCATCAGCATTTTCCGGTGAAAAGGGTATGTATTCGTACGAACGTCACCCAGGAATTGCAGAACCTAACAAAGGCTCGCAGGAGTGGCTGCGAAGGAAAATGAATTTTCACTTTTCAATGGAAATGTAACATAGTTCCTACACTTTATACATACGGATATACGAGTATTCGCGGAACTGATTTCCAAAGGGGGTGCACTACCTTTCTCGTTCGGGGAGTGAGCAATCTTTAACTCAATACAAATCGAAGAGAAACCATTTTTATTTAATTTTTTTTTTTTTTAATTTATTTTGCGTTTCCCTGATCTGAGTAAAGGACTTGTTTCACTCCATTCCACGGAATAGGTCAGGCATGATGTCCTTTGACGACTTCTGTTCGTACTTGCATTTTTGGGGGTGGTAAAGTGCATTATTCCAAAAGGAATAGCAAGGGTGAAATTCCATTTCCCAGGAAGTCACAGTCATCATAATCATTGCCATCATGTAGTTGGTTTGTGTACAGGAGTTCTACATGGAACTCGGTAGAGCTCTTCAGAAAAGCTGTCCTTGGGTTAAACCTCATCTCAAGTGTGGGCAGAAAAGAATTTCTCGGTGTTAGTAGGTTGAGGTTGAGGACCGGAATTCTATGCCATTCTGGGGTAAAATATATTCATAACAGTGCTCACAGTGATAAAAAATTGAATGCAATAATCCTTGAATGCACTTCCTCCCTTTCAGCAACAGCAACGAAGCCAATTTTCCATGCATAACAAATGTCTTTCGATTTTGTGTTTCAATAGAGCTCTTATTGAACTTGGCTGATCTGTAGGTAGAAGACTCCCTGTGAGTGAGTACGAAGGTGAATTCTGAAAGTTCCATTTGGAAAATAAACAATGATACGCAAGACAAAGATGAAAAGGAGGTACCGGATGCAATTACCTTTATTTGCTAATGGCAACCCATTGTATTGTAGGTATGAAGTTAGTTCAAGGACACACATTTATTACATTGAGTAGCAATTTGTTGAAATTCGTAAAGCACATATGTTTGTGATAGATTCAACATGATCATGAGAGTATCGGATTATCTAACTGAAAGCTCGACAAATTAGAAACAAAAACAAGAAGAACGGGTGAAACTGAGTCGGCAGATATGATATAATGAGGGAAGAGGGAAGTGTCGGAACAATTGACATCGCCATGGAGATACCCTTAATCAGCTCATCCTAATTCTCTACATTAGTAGTAGAGAAGGCTAGCATAGAAAAAAGAGCTCAGGGAATTCGTGTGGGATTGTCTGCAAAACGCCCATAACTTCCTCAAGGAAACACAATTAAAAGAGAGCGAGTCTGCTGGTCGCACCTCAGAAGTCGCGGGTAAGAGAGAACCCAAGATTAAGAAACTGCAGATACATTTTCCTGCATTGGAGCCGCTAACAGCAGCTGACGTTGAAGTTTGTGATACTTTGTGCTGTTCGACATTCGATCCTACGGTCAACGAGCTTAGCCCATTGCTCGTAGTTCTGTGAAGAAGACTTTGATAGCAAAAAGCACCAGAGAAGCAAAAACTAGCAACAATCCTTAAGCTTAAGACTGCCTCATGTTGGATTCTGGGGCGAATGAGTCTCTTGCATCCGAGCGAGTGAGCCTAAGGCTCGTACCTCATCGGAACCGAGGACGAAGAAAAGACGACGTGATTGTCCAAGGCCTCCGCTTTACTAAGGATGGTGTGATGATGTGTGCCGACCATAGCGCAGAGCATGGTAAACTCAACATTAAATAGTGACTTTACGGTTTTTTCCAAGCTTGACTCGTGTAATAGAAATACTATCGACGGGAACAAGGTAGACAATAAAATACCCAGTTCGTATCAACCTCCTCTCAAGCAACGTGCAAATGCGAAAATACTGTTTAGGTGTTTTTAGAATCGCGACCGAAACCCGTTCACAGGAAAGGAATCGACTATGCTAGGTAGAGAGAGGAAAAGAAGAGTTAGCACTGAAGGGTAGTAAGGTCAAAAACCTTCTACCCTTATAGCAATTGTTGCATTGTTCGTCCGGTTCGAAAAGCGAACGGCTTAAGGACACAACTATCTCCAAGGTAGGCAGAGATGCCTAAAGGCAAAAATGGAACACACCCGTGGCCAACGAAAACTTCCAGGTTGTCGACTTTGGTAATCCAGAACGAAAGGCTCTTGAACTAAAAATTCTAGGCTGTGTTAGTAACGCTGTCCAGAAAAGAGTTGGGAATGTCTCGCTCTTTGGTCAAATAACCATTTTAGAATCGTCGAATGCACAATGACTTAAAGCCGAACTACGTATTGTCGATAAGGAAGAACTCGTAAGCCTCACTAAACCTAAGTGCCGGTTGAACATTCCGGGTCTCTATGTATCTTATAACAGAAATAAATTATAAAAAAATTATTAGACACCTCAATCCACAGCTTTACAGAATGTCTTTACGAATCATCGGGATTGAGGTGCTCCAATCACCGCATTGATCTTAAATGGGGAATAATCTCCATTCTTGATCATTTGATCATCCTGGAGAAACCCCATTCAGACCAGCACTTAAACCTCCTCCAATCTTATGGTCATGGAGCCATATAGTATTTGCTATACATTTTTGGGTTTTCCAACACAGTCTGAAAACCCTCCCTGCAACTTTAAGTTTAAACCGCAACCACCATGGCGCTACCACAAGTGAGCCCACTTCTAGAGGTCTGACTGGAACTGAATTCCCATGGTCTTCTGATTCCGAGTGTAGCGGGCTACAAGTGAGACCCCTGCAGCCTCTTGCATCGTTGGACATTGCCAGCTTTACAACAAAGAATGAAAGTAAAACTCAATCGGGGCACGTATCCTACATGCCTAGTAATTAGGCTCTGTCCTATTCTATGAGTGACTAAATCTTTTGGCCTGGAAAGATGGAGGTGGTACTGGAGATACTCCATCGTAAATAGCACGTGGTTAGTCAAAGGCTGTTTTTGACTCAGATGGGTTCCAGAAGAAGTTTGAAGGATTATTTTCTAAAGTGCAGTGGAAGAGGAGGTAAAGACGAAAACGAAGGCGTCAGCGCTAAAAGTCTCGCTTTTACAGCGGCAACAGAGAAGAGAAAAAGATCGGCGGAAGTGACAACTTCTGTTTGCTTTAATCGGTTAAAATTACTTGACCAAGAGCTTAAGAAGAGAATGGAGAGAATGAACAACATGGTAATATGGATTCGAACGCGGAAAAACTTACGAGACTGCACTTCAAAACCTGTTACAACTGAAGACACTTGACAAGATAGAGCACACGCTGGTTATTTTCATGAAAATGAAGTGAAAAACATCCTTATTGCGGATGCGGTCTATTTATGATGGCGACACTATGGCACACGATCGACTATTGAAACCTGTAGTGCATTCTCCCGAAACTGGGGTCTCCAAAGAACCTAAGAATTTGTGTGTCATCCTGGATAACAAACTTCTCTGGACTAAACGTTCTCTTAATACAACAAAACAGTAAAACTGCATGTTTTGTTCAATAATTTAGAAGTAGAGTCAAACAAATTAGTCTTTCTTTCCAACAGGAACCTTAAGCTCGGAACTGGTGGCCAGACAACATAGGAGTTATGTTATCGGCTGATAATGGAACCTTTTGACAATGATATGGAGAAATAATGTTTATGGGGTGAGAATTAAGCTGAGATTGTTTCAATCCAATACCAAGTCAGTTGTGCTATTTGGATGTAGTGCTTGGAAATCGACCATGCCTGTTTTGAAACAGCTGTTAACCTTCGTAAGTTGTTAGTGGTCTTGTCATACAACAAATCTTCATCGTGCCATTTTTCTGTATTTTCTTGAATACAATACAAATTGTTCCGCATCAAAAACAGCGAGAAAATTCTCACTCATGGTGTCAACATTCGTACTTCCGAAAGGAATCCTTGAAAACACGTAGCCCTGTACCTAGAGCACATCCATACACAACACAATTTCTTTGTGATTTCGTCAAAGAAGTTTTCCTCCATTTTACTAAAAATTTATTGGAGCAAACAAACAAAGACCGCTTTATTTTCTTTGTAAGTGCAAAGAAACTTGGCTTGGTGTACCCTAGGTTGAAATCAACCAACCTACCGAGAGCGCTTATTGAAAAGAAGCAGCCTTCTGAGTTAGTTCATATCACTCACATTTGACACCGATTTTAAAGTTTTCATCAAAAATGTTCACCCTTATGGACACAAAAATTCGCTTTGTACATAGATCTTCTTGCACAACATCTTAAGAGTTCCCCTCTAAACGTTCTTTTTAAACATCAGACTTTTGCCTGACATCGTCTACTTGAAAAAAAAAACCCTGCACGTGATCGTTTAATTGAAACAAATGGAATTCTAACGAAGGAATCGCACGATTAACTTTAACACACTTTTCCATCTGACGCCGCAAGATAGAGAGAAACAAAGAAAGCTGGATTTATTTTCGCACGGATTAGTCTCTGTTTTCATCATCCCTCGAGTCAGCCATTAACCCCTTAAATGAAATGTAAAATAAATTCAAACTGAATAGCACGTTTCTAGCAGGTAGAATCAAAATCAGTTCTCCTTTGCACAGCATCTGCTTCTTTCCAAAGGATCCGCACCATCCATTTCTAACTTACAGTAACCAACACCCAACGACCAACGATTTTGTATGTAAATTTTGTGGAAGTTTTTTTCGACAAAGTCAAACAGAAAAAAAAACCAAACCTCCCTCATTCCATAGCTTGGTCCTGAGCACACCGTTGAATTGCAAATTTAAATCAACCACCTTCGGATGGGCGGTAAAGTAAAGGAGCAAAACCTCTAGAGGAGAGAATCCTTTTTGAAAAAGAGGATTATATCGTCTCCTTGCTCATAAGTCAGTCATCTTGACACTGAGCTATGCATAAACACAACGTCTCTTTAACACTCGAGATGCATCGTCAACATGTATCCCCTAGACCCCAGAGTGTAGACCAAGATCCAAGGACCTATTCCTACATCCCCCTACTCGTACATATCACCACGAATGGGGGGTAGACAAATTATCCTTATGCTACGCCTTATGGTGGAAATTTTTCTTCGCTCCAAAGTGGACTTGCAACAACTTTTTTAGGTTTTAGGGGTTAAAGAACAAGCAACAAACCTCCTTAACGTCCCGGCAACCCCAACCTCTAAACGTGAACTCTATTCCACAGTTAGGAATATAATGCGCCTGAGTAACGTGAGGGTAATTTAAATAGTCACTTTGTGCAAGGATTTACGTTCACAAGTTGTCGCCTGGCATGCAAGTCCTGTACAAGGCATGCACTTAGTGAACAGTTTGTGTTCGTTAATGTTGGGTAATTTGTTTATGAGAGGTCGCTGCCAGGGTTAGGGGAGACGTACAACGTAGGTGCTATTCAACATTCAGCAGAGTCTTTATTTCCAAATGACACTTAAAATGCAAAACATACTTTTGAGTCGAGAGCCATAACTGTCAAAACAAGGTCCTTACGCTTAAAGGGTAAATGATTAAGATGCGCTCATAATTTTGGAGCCATTTAGTATAGGCAAACGATATGGGGGTGGATGGTGATATCTGATGAAGTTCTTGAAGTCAAGGATGGGGTTCATTTGAATCCTAATAGCTTTTATATATGGAGCATTTTAACTCACACACAAGTGAGCACGGAGATGTTTAATTAATCAAAGTGACGGCCATTGGATTATCTCGTATCCTTGTTGAGTGGAAATTTTCTTCAATTAGCCGTGTTGTGACACAAGGTCGATTGAAGAAAGAGTGGATCTGACAGCTTCATTTATTGGATTTTTTTAATGTCATTTGCTTTTGTATATCGTAGTGATGGCTCTCTCGAGCATTTGAGAATTTCCCTCTCTTCAGTCTTATCCAGACACAGCTTGACTTCGTTAACTATCGACATCGTGTACCATAAAGTTCCTGAAGCAGTTCGTCTTTTGATATCTTTTTGTGCAATATGCAGAACGGTTTATAGTTTCTGTTCCAGAATAATTAGAAAATGATGTTTGGAGATAAGGTATCATCATCTAAAGCGGATTTTTTCAAAGGAAGTATCGCTGGGTCCTTAATAAGATACTATGATACTCCTAAGTGTCTGCGAGAACAGGTGTGGGCTCGAGCGTTTTAATATCCGTTGAATTATAGTATTTTGTCGTTGTTTTCATATAAGAAATAGTCGACCTACACAGGATAGCCACATAAATAGGTTCAAAATTATGTTAAATGTTTGTTGTATTGGTTTTAAGTAATTTTTTGATGAAAATGCAACTTTAATGTGAAAAAAATGGTAACAAATGAATCATTCAAAGTATTGCCCATCTCTAGGTATGAACTTTTTCCAACTGTCTGGCAGAGCTCGAATACGGTTAGAGTAAAAGTGTTTAACTTTTTTTGATGTTTTCACATGAGCGGAACTGCAGATCAGCCAGATCATGTGGAACAGGTGGGGTTCCACATTTGAGTCTTTCCAGGTAGGTTTTAACGAGTTTGGCAACGCGAGCCCGTTATCGTTGTCTTTTTGTAAAATCACTTTTATGTGCCTCTACCCTTATTGTTGCCGATTTTCGATTCCATTCCCCAGTTTTGTTGGGTTTCAACAGTTCATAATAAATAACACCGACCTGGTCGCACCAAATACACAGCATAACCTTCGCAGCGTAAATATTCGGCCGAGCCGACGACGTGGAAGAGTTACAGCCCTCATGACTTTATTCTCTTTGAGTTGCTGTAACGAATCCATTTTTTATTACCCGTCCCGATGCGATAAAGAAAACCCTTCCTTTTTTTGCCGCTGGAGCAGTTATTTACAGGCGAAAAAACGACGCTCAACGTCCCTTCGCTTCAAATGATAAAGAATCCGATTTTGTTTTAGTGGGTAACTCCTTAAACTGAAGCAAGCTCTTCTTCTCTTTGGATCTTCATCGAGCAATGTTCGATGATGCTCGCGAGTCAAAACGGTTTGTTTATCATATGTCTAAGCTTGGTTCATGACGTTTTGGATATGCTGGAGCCATCTATTGACAGTTTTAGTATGAGTTTTAGTATGAGTCATTTAAATGTTCAAAGTCTAAACAACATAATAGACGGGTTGCGTTCGATATTTGACAATACTGTAAACGGTTGATGTTATTTGTTTGTCAAAAACTTGGCTGTATCCAAATGAAAGTGATGACTTCTTTAAAATCAGAAATTACCATAAAACCAAGCGTGCAGATAGACATAATAAGTTAGGAGGTTGGGTAGCATGAAAATTGTGAGCCAACAGATGGTGTGGATGTTGGCTTTCAATTACTATCATCTGCTTAATTCAATGTAATCGATATTTTTGGCAGATATCATGCAATCTTTGGCAATTTTAATCGTGGAGTTGCTTTCTACGCAACAATGCATTTTTGTTATTTAATCTTATTACGAAAATGGGCGATCTTTAAAAGTGACATTTCGTTAAATTTGTAAATTTTCGGTCAACATAATCACCCTAGTGAATCCGGAATTCATGCAATGGTAAAGCGGTAAATGGTAAATGGATCGCTAACGGGTCAACCTCCATGTCAGCATGCTCGGCCAGCACGTACACGTTAAAACATCACGACTGTGAACGAAAGTGTTCAAGACCAGTCAGGCACCTCAATCTGTCGCCAAAGTCAACAATAAGGCCTCATTTATGGTACTTTACAACGAAATTTAAAAGTTGAACTTCATCTGCATCGCTATAAAATCAAAATTACACAACAATTGAAGCCTTTGGACCGTCTACGACGCCGTCGATTTGTTAACTGGATGTTGAATGGCCAGAACAATATGTCATCGAATTTGATTTTTGGATACATGGGTACGTAAATAAACAAAGTTGTCGACTAGAAAACTATACGAGACTCACGACAAATCAATGCATCCCAAAAAAGTCACTATGTGGTACGGATTATGGGTGGGCGGTATAATTGGCCCGTACTTTTTAGGAGATAATGCTGGAGAGAAAATTACATTGAATAGAAGACAGTACCGAAACATTTTTTTTTCCAAAATTGAATGAATTGGGTCTGGACTATCTCTGGTTTTAACAGGATGGTGCTACTGCGCACACAAACCCTCAATCAATCAACTTGTTTCATACGAAATTTGAAGATCGCATTATTTTGGTTCAAAGAGAAGTAGATTGGCCTCCAAGGTCATGTGAATCGACACTTTTAGACAACTTCATGTAGAGTTATTTGAAGAGTAAGGTCTATGCCAATAATCCAGCAACAATTCAGGATCTCAAACATAATATTCAAAATGAAATTGCGGCCATCGATTCACTTATTCTTCAAAAAATCATCGATTATTTGACCTTCGGATTGTCACTTGCAACAGAAGCCATGGTAGTCACATGAACAACGTTGTATTTGTTCAAAATTGCCAAAGGTCAAACTTTATTAATCAATTAAATTGTATATTAATCTTCAAGTATGTGCTTAATTAAATGCAACCTTCCACATTAGCTGTTGGATCATCCTTTATTCGGAAGGCTAGCAATGACAGTAATTTGAACGATTCTTAACCACTCTGTTGACCAATTGTGAATGTTTGAATTCAAGCACAGAGTTGAAATATGGAAAACGGCACTATTGGAGTAAAGTGCTCCATGCACCAAATTCTTGAGTAGCTAATTTTTCTGGCCACCAATACCACTGATGTGCGTCATCTTCTGAACTTCGGCAAACTCTAGGAAACGGAAGATGTGGATGTTGCATCTTGATACAGTGAACCTTTTACTTGGAGCTGAAATGTGAAATATCTATTTCAAAATTGAGAGGAAGAATCAGGAAATGAAAGACGGCTCGTCTCTTGCTATGGACTTAGCCTAAGTTGCTGTAGAGAGCAATGAAACTGGATATGACTTATGTCCCTATATGCACCTTGGAAGGGTTAATTTCTACTCGATTTCCAAATAAGTGCAGACCATCCCAGTACTTATCTATGTTACTTTATTTACTCAGATCAACTTTCAACATTTCAGGTATACTGTATCTGTATCTATACTGTATCTCTCTTTCCATTTCCATTTTGGATACAAATCTTCACATGATATTCATACGAAACCCTTGGTGTGGAATAAAGGCATCTGCGGTTTTTAATGATTTAGGGGACTCATATTACTAACACAAGGGCTTACACATTACTAACACATTTTTGCAAAATTCAACTTTATTTATCAATATATTGTAGTTGCCTTCGAGGACGATACACTGATTGAAACGATTTTTCAATCTTTCGATACCAGTTTTGTAGTACGATTTCGGTTTGGCCTCAAAATAGGCCTCTGTTTCGGCGATTACTTCTTCGGTTTTAAATCTCTTTCCGTCGAGCATTCTTTTGAGGTCTGCGAACAGGAAATAGTCGCTGATGCATTGTCTTGATGAAACAGCACATTCTTTTTCTCCAAATGCGGCCGTTTTTCTGCGATTTCGTCCTTCAAACACTCCAACAACGCAATAATATAATCGCTGTTGATAGTCTACTCCTTTTAGAGATAGTCGATGAAAATTATTCCATGTGTATCCCAAAATACGGATGCCATAACCTTGCCAGCTCGACAATCAGTTAACTGCCGACTTGACTCTGGTGTGAAGTGATCAAGCCAAGTTTCATCCATTGTCACAGATCGACGCAAAAATTCGGCTTTATTGCGGTTGAACAGCTTTAAACACTCCTCTGAATCATCAACACGTTGTTGTTTTTGGTCGACTGTGAGCAAACGCGGCACCCACTTTGAACAGAGCTTTCGCATGTCCAAATATTCGTGTATGATATATCCAACATGCTCTTTTGATATCTTCAGAGCCTCAGCTATCTCGATCAACTTCACTTTACGGTCATTCGTAATCATTTTGTGGACTTTTTTGATGTTTTCCTCTGAAACAGCCTCTTTTGCACGTCCACTGCGTGCATCATCTTCGGTGCTTGTATGACCACTTTTAAATTTTTCAATCCACTTGCGAATGGTTCGTTCGGCTTGTGCAGACCCCGGGTAACACTTATCAAGCCATTTCTTTGCATCGGCTGCATTTTTTCCCAACGAAAAGCAATGATAAGTCAACACACAACACATTGCTTTGAATCAATATTTTTCACAATAACAAAAGTTGCTTCACTCACAACGCTATATCTCGAGAACTAATCGTCCGACAGCTGTCAAATTTATACACGTATCTTTTGAAGGTTGGTACTAACTGAAAATGGTATGGATGGTGGATTTAATCAAGTGGTGCCCTCTCTTAGAAACGGCCCGGCCCATGTATTATATTCGATTAGATTTTGATGAATAATCTTGTACTTTTATAATTTCTTGAATAAATTTTGACCAATGTGGTATTATTCTCTTCGGCCCACTGTAAACATAGGTTAAAGGATTGAACTGCAACTGCAACGGGGACAGCTTCACCTTCACTCAATTCTGTCGGGTTCTCACAATTTGCAGAGGCCTCAATATTTTCGTGAAGCCAATCATTGATTTCTTCATAGGGGGTGGCCGTGGTGTAGTGTTATATAACAATACTGCTGAATTATTCATTGGAAAAGATGGAACCAAGTGGTCTTCAATACCACCAAACCGTCAAGGCAGACCTTCGGCTCGTAACATCATCCAAGGAAAGTTAAATGAAGTTGTATTACCCCCTGGAAAACATATCGATCATGAAGTAGTAAAACTTATTGCGAAATAGACTACCTTGGACGGAATCAATACAGTGGGCAACAAATGGAAAATGACCGATATGGTGGAAATACGAGCGTTCATAGATCGCTGTTGTTCGATGGTGGACTACGCAGACAAGGTGGCACGTTCTATGAAGAATTTTGGGATCCTTTATTTGGGAGTCTAATTTATCGGGCTTGCATGTCGAAAAATAGATTCGTTGCACTATTGCATCATTTGCGTTTTGATGACAAGTCCACACGATCAACTCGCAGAGTGCAAGATAAATTCAATCCAATTAGAGATATTTGGAATATTATAAACAGAGAATTGTGGAGCATTACATGCCGGGTAGTAACCTGACAATAGATGTTCATCTAGATGTTCATCTAGTGCCATTCAGAGGTAGGGTATCATTCCGTCAATATATGCCTTCTAAACCGGATAATGAAATGAAAATTCGGTGGATTTGCGATTTCAGCACCAGTTTTCCGCTATATGATACTCCGTACCACGGGAAAGAAGAAACGAGCTGCGAGAAACGAGACAATAAACAATAAACAAAGAAGAAGACGATACATCAGAAGAAAAGAACGATCAACCAATTCAAGAAACCACGATGTCCATGCAAGCCCATTTTGTATTCCGAGACGTCGAAGAAACGAAGAAAGGAACAATTTTCAGGAGAGGGGGGAAAGGATTACGCGAGATGGGTACAGAAGTTTGAGGCAATTTCCACATCTTGCGAGTGGAATAACATTCAAAAATACCTCTACTCACGACGACTGCTGAAGGGTTCTGCCAAATTGGTCGTCGAAGCAACGGAGGGAGTCACAGACTGAAGGCACTCCTAGAGAAGGAGTTCGGGAAGAAGACTTTAAGCATCGAGGTGCACAAACGACTGGAGTCCAGGAAGAAGAGTGCATCAGAGACTCTGCTGGAATATCTGTACGTGATGTAGCAGATTGGTAAAGGTTTTGTGGACGAAATATCTCTGATCGAGTACATCATTAACTGGATTCCAGATAATGTTGCGAACAAAACAGTTCTGTATGAAGCTGCGACGGTAGTGACGTATCAAGAGTACATAAATCGCTCGTGAACGAAATAAAAGAAGCAAAGGTGAGTTCTCCAGAAATGATACTCAGAGATTTGGAAATGCTCCCTAAAAGACGATGGGTTCATGTCTTTTAAACATACAAGTTGGAGCAGACAATCATTAGGTTCGTTTTCAAGTAGTTCCTGACAAATGGATTTCGGATAGTTTACTGCTGGGAAGAGATTTGCTCCAGAATGTGGAGCTGTTGATAAGTCACGGGAAAATAAAGCATATGAAGAAGGTAAATTCAAAAAAGATAGAAACAGTATAAGACACAAGTTGGCAATGACAGCTATAGAAAGGAAATCACTGATATCGTTTCAGCTTATTCCCCCAAGAGAGTTATAAAGTCATGCATTGAGATGAACATCGTGTTATCGGACGAAAGCCCTATTTATCAGAAGGCCAGACGGTTAGCACTGCCAGAAAAAGAAGCGGTTTGTAAGCAAATGGAGGAATGGTTGGACGAAGGAAACATCCAGCATAGTCGGTCGGACTTTGCTAGTCCTGTCGTTCTCGTGAAGAAGAAGGACGGTAGTATGCAACTGTGTGTTGATTACAGAAAACTCAACACTAAGATTGTCAAGGACCGGTATCCTCTGCCAGTAATGGAAAAGATATTAGAGACTCTCTACAAAGCAAAGGTATTCACAACACTGGATCACCGCAACGGGTTTTTTCACGTTGATGTAGCAGAAAGTAGCAGGAAGTATACCGCATTCGTGACTCCAGATGGCCAGTACGAGTTCCTGAAGGTTCCTTTCGGGCTGTGCAATTCACTCGCAGTGTTTCAGCGATTTGTTAACACAGTTTTTCAAGATCTAATGAGACAAGGATTCTAGCTATTATATTCTCGTTCGCGGAGAACGAGAAAGAAAATCTAACAAAGCTCAATGTGGTATTGAGAGTAGCAGAGGAGAATGGTTTGGTGGTTAAGTGGGAAAAGTGCAATTTTCTCAGCAGATCCACTAAATTCCTTGGCCACGTAATGGAGAACAGAATTATAAAGCCGTCTGCCGAAAAGATTGCCGCTGTAAGAGGTTTTCCGAGACCCACTAATGTTAAGGAGGTGTAGAGTTTCCTTGGACTGACTGGGTTCTTCCGTAAGTTTGTGCCTAACTATTCAATTTACGCAAAACCACTTTCAGACTTCGGACCGGATCAAGTTGTCGCGTTTGAATCCCTGAAGGATTTGCTGTGTAAAGAACCTGTTCTTGGACTATTCAATCCAAAGCTCAAGACAGAGTTACATACGGACGCGAGTATGGTTGGATACGGTGGAGTATTGTTCCAGGAATATGAAAAGCAAATTCACCTTGTCTTTTACATGACTTTCAAGGCAACTCCAGTGGAAATGAATTATACCACGAAGTTTTGGCCATGGTAAAGTGTACCAAGAAGCTACGGTTGTATCTGCTGGGAAAGGAGTTCAAAATCTATACAGACTGCAAGACGTTCCAAGCAACAATGAATAAGAGAGACCTGTGTCCACTAGTGGCCAGATGGGCAATCATGCTACAAGAATACACTTGTGAGGTTTTGCACCGATCGGGATCATCCATGCTCCACGTAGATGCACTCAGCCGAAATCCAACTGTACTGCGAGTAGAGAATGGGATCATTGAAATAATAAAGAGATCTCAAGGTAAAGATGAGTTTTGTCAACTAATAATGGATATCCTTTCGGCAACAGGAACTTATAAGGACTATGAACTGAGTGCGAAGAGAATGTAGGCCATCTGCAAGCAAGATTACTTCATCCCCAAAATTGGAAATAGTATTGATGCTGTTTCGTCACACTGTGTGCCGTGCATTCTGGCTGCGAGAAAAGACGAAAAAGCAGAGGGATTTCTACACCCGATCGAAAAGAGCAATATACCTCTGCACACTTATCACATGGACCATTTGGGTCCGCTTCCTTCGACTAATAAATCTTACAATTATCTCTTTGTAGTGGTCGATGCCTTTACTAAATTCGTTTGGATTTACCCAGTAAAAACAACGAAGAGCGACGAATTGGTCAAGAAGTTACAACAGCAAAGAGAAATTTTCAGAAGTCCATCGCGTATCGTATCGGACCGAGGGACAGGACACAGTATTCAAGTATTCAAGGAATACTGTGAACAAAACGGTATTCACCACATCCTAACAGCAACTGGGGTGCCGCGCGGAAATGGACAGGTGGAAAGAATGAACCGCATCATAGTGGAGGTGCTTTCCAAGGTGTCAGTGGAGGATCCTACAAAGTGGCTTAAACACGTTCCTTACATTTAACGGGTGATAAATTCAACGATATCAAGGAGTACCAAGCGAAGTCCATTTCAACTTATGTTCGGAACCATTATGAGGCGCGAAGATGACAGGCAGCTGAGAGAATTGTTAGAGGCCATACTGGACGACTTCGAGACAGGCTATGTATTCTTTTGTATTAATTTTTTTATTACTCATTTGTACTGGATCGTCGACCGCCAGCTGCGCTCGATTTAAAATAATTTACAGTAACCTGAAATGTCTTTCGCTCGTTTGTCGACCCAGGCAATCGCAGTTTGTTTACCCTCAGCGTGCATCATCGTTTGAGTCACCGAGACTATGTTTACATTCGTCGCCGATGGAATTCGAGTTGGCCTACATTCAGCAGCATAAAACCCGATGCGATTTGCTCAGTGTTGTTTTAGGATACAATGACTCCACTGAGGCTGACATTAATCGTTGTTGGGGTAGGTGGCGGATGGTTGATAGTGACTGCGGCGATCAAGTGGTGAACGTGGTACAAACTACTGAGGTCGACGGGGCTTTGGAATTTGCTGGACTGAGGAGGAGAGTCGACGAGCGAGCGAATTATGAATGCAGCAGCATCGGCGGTTCTGTTTAATTTTATTAAATTTTGTCTTTAGTTTAATTTTGTCAGTTTTTGTTGCCTTTATTTTGTAAAATCATTATTTTTCACTTTTGTCAATAAAATAATTATTTCCTACACACATGCCCAAAATGAAAATAAATCCGAAATAAATTTGTACTACAACCGCTCAAAGGAAGGTGTAGACAAAATGTGTCATGCTTTTACTGTAAAACGAAAAACGCGTAGATGGCCTCTTGCACAATTTTATAATATCGTTGACGTGTGTGGTATTGCAGCAATAGTCATTTGCTTAAATTTATACCCTAACTGGAACCAGGCGAAGCTAAATTGTCGGCGAAAACTTTTTCGTCAATGCCTTAGTTATTCCAAATATACAGCGTCGAAGTAAGCTATTTTTGTCGTTGCTGCGATAAACGATGTATTGGGAAACTCATCAACAAACCCAGTTCCAACTGTATCGGCAATACAATAAAATAAAGGACGACGCTGTTACTGCTGCCCTGATGAAAAAGGACGATCTTCTAAGCAATGCTGTGGTGTTTGCCAAAAACCCGTGTGTAACGAGCATTCACAGAAAAGTGTTGTTTGTTAAACATGTATAAATGAGCGCTAAATTATTTGTATGGGACTTCCTTTTTTTTTTTTCAATAAAATAAATGAACTCACACCCTGGCAGTTTACGTTAGTCAAATGACGTGGCAGTAATAGGGATAAATGCTTAACTTTCTTTTCAGTGTAATTATTTTTCTTTTTTGTATTTCTCCACCGGCCACTATATTTTAAAGAACACTGAAGTCTTTCTTTATTTTAGGTCGATGTTATAAGATACACCTTGTAATTTGTTTCCTTTGTTGTTTAGCTATGCTCCTGGGTATATTTATGTTTCTAATGTAGTAAACGAGAATCTCTTTGTTTTATAATTCGGTCAAAGGTATTTTGGGTACCTTAAAAATGTTTACACGCAGCAATGACAAAGGAAATTCAGGGAGGAATGAAAGAGAAGTTGTAAGGCGCAAATTCTTTTTGAATGTTTGCAGGTTGTAATAACTAGGAAACAAAGAGCTCGGCAAAGTATTCCACAGCAAGTTATACGACTTCGAAATGAGTTACGATATTTCAGAGAATATCTGGAAGCGTGCTTGAGGGTAAGCTGATGAGCCTTTGAAGCGCGACCCGTGTTATAGTTTGAAGGGGCGGAATGCTACTTGTAATTTCGATAGAGCACTGGTTATGAAAAGGATGTCCATTTACTGCGCAATATTAGTATAACCCTAGAGTCTTATCGCACGCAGGTGCAGAGAGGTTGCAGGTTGTACCACCTGATCTGATGTGGGTATTTTAATCTAATTTCTGGAGGCTACATGCCTTATGTATTTTGGCCCGATGAGAGGGAATGAAATATAGCTTATATCGCTTGAGGAAACCTAAACATTTTGACATCGAATTTCAATGCAGGTTGTCATTGATACGTGGCACGTGGCTTAAAATACTTTATAATCTGACGGTTTATCAGTAATTAAAATATATGCTATGCAATGGGTCTGGAGAATAAGAGAGAAGAAGATTCGCCTTTTTAGAGGCGGGCTAGACAAATGTTGCTACTCCTGTTTTAAGCTAGCTTTTGTACATTTGCTTGTTCTTTTCGATATTGGGACTTATGATCCCAAGAATGGTTTTTCTACACAAAAGCTTAAAATAAGAAAGCATTTTTCTCAGGCCATCGTTTCATCCAGATTAGGGGGCTGTCATTCAAACATTATTTTGTCAACAAACTCTAAAATTTCTCATCAACAGAGTACAGTGTAGACGATACCAACTACATTAATTGACGAAACTGATGATTCCACAATACGAAATAAAGGGTAAGCCAACAGCTAGTGTGTGTGTCTCATCAAAATTTCAAGTCTGGCTAGTTTGACTAGTTTTTTGCTTTCACCAAATGTTTTGATTATTTCGCTAAAAATCTTTGTAAATCTTTGTACTCCAAATAAATCGTAAGTGATCTACGTTCCAGTATTGATAAATCTGCACTAGCGTTTCTTGGCCGGACACGTTGGTTAAAAAATATTCGGTGAGTTCAGAACAGCTGGTTCGTTCTATGTTTAGATGAAGTATTGGAGGGCTTGAAGAGGTTCTACTTAAGTCGCTTTAAGGTTTTTATTTTGTGAATTCCCTCTTTTCAATAAGGCAGATTTCACTTCCGAAATGTTGACTTTGGACCTTCAATGTTGACAACCACGCCAGACAAAATTAAAATATTTGCTGAAAAGTTTCTAAGAGAGGGCACCGCTTGAATTAAATCCATACCATTCATACCATTTTCAGTTAGTACCAACCTTCAAAAGATACGTGTATAAATTTGACAGTTGTCGGACGATTAGTTCTCGAGATATAGCGTTGTGAGTGAAGCAACTTTTGTTATTGTGAAAAAAAAATGGATTCAAAGCAATTTCGTGTGTTAATTTATCATTGCTTTTTGATGGGAAAAAATGCAGCCGATGCAAAGAAATGGCTTGATAAGTGTTACCCGTGGTCTGCACCAGCCGAACGAACCATTCGCAAGTGGATTGAAAAATTTAAAAGTGGTCATACAAGCACCGAAGATAATGCACGCAGTGGACGTTCAAAAGATGCTGTTTCAGATGAAAACATCATAAAAGTCCACAAAATGATTACGAATGACCGTAAAGTGAAGTTGATCGAGATAGCTGAGACTCTGAAGATATCAAAAGAGTGTGTTGGATATATCATACACGAATATTTGGATATGCGAAAGCTCTGTTCAAAGTGGGTGCCGCGTTTGCTCACAGTCGACCAAAAACAACAACGTGTTGATGATTTAGAGGAGTGTTTAAAGCTGTTCAACCGCAATAAAGCCAAATTTTTCCATCGATATGTGACAATGGATGAAACTTGGCTCCATCACTTCACACCAGAGTACAGTCGGCAGTCAGCTGAGTGGCGAGCAAGCAACGAACCTCGCCCAAAACGACCAAAAACTCAACAGTCGGAATAATTTTCATCGACTATCTTTAAAAGGGGCAGACTATCAACAGCCTTGTTATAGCGTTTGAAGAACCAAATCGCAAAAAAACGGCCGCATTTGAAGAAAAAGGAAGAAAGTGCTGTTTGTCCAAGACAATGTGTGTCACAAGTGTCGATTAAAACGATGGCAAAATTAAATGAATTCGGCTACTAATTGCTTCCACACCCACCGTATTCTCCAGATTTGGCCCACAGCGACTATTTCCTGTTCGCAGACCTCAAAAGAATGCTCGCCGAAAAGAGATTTAAGAGCGATGAAGAAGCAATCGCCGAAACAGAGGCCTATTTTGAGGCTAAACCGAAATCGTACTACAAAACTGGTATCGAAAGATTGAAAAATCGTTTCAATCTGTGTATCGCCCTCGAAGGCAACTATATTGATAAATAAAGGGCACTGACTTTTCAGCCCATGTGTTAGTATTGTCCCTTTAAAGTAATCTCCATCGACTGCATCACACTAATGCCAGCGCTTCATCCAATCCTTAAAACATTTTTTATATTCGATTTTCGGTATGTCCATCAGTGCTTCCTGCGATTTTTCCATTACTTCCTCTCGGCTGCTGAAATGCCTTCCCCGTAGTGGTTTTTTTAACTCGATTGAACAGAAAAGAGTCACAGAGAGCCAAATCAGTTGAATTCAGTGGCTGTTGGATGGTATTTGTTGAATTTTTCGTCAAAAGATTATGAATAATGATGACACTGTGCGACGGTACGTTATCATGGTGCAAAATCCACTAGTTTTCTGCCCACAATTCTGGTCTTTTCGGCAAATTGCCTCAAGCAAACGCCTCATAACACTCAAATAATACTCTTTGTTTACTGTCTGGCCTTCTGGCAAAAATTCATGATGCACTACACCGTTGTAGTTCATGAAAACCGTGAAGTTTTTTTGGTCTCGGCTCATTTGGTGAACGCCATTCACTTGCCTGATGTCTGGATTGGGTCTCGTTTCCAGTAATAATCCTTTTGATGAATATGGGATCGAATTGAGCCTCGCAATTCATCTCTTTTGCGACGTCAACACGGTCTCTTTTTTGCATGAAATTGAGGTCTTTTGGCACCAACTTTGCTGCTACACGACGGAAACCCAAATCAATAACCAAAATGTCTTGGACGGATCCATAGGCAATGCTCAAGTCCTCCGCTATCTCTCTGATGGTTAATTTTCTGTTATTGACCAACATTTCATTTACTTTATCAATGTTTTCGTCGGTTTTCGATGTCGATTGTCTGCCACATCATCATCATCTTAGATTGGCTCGCACCATTAAATCCGTTTTTTACGCAAAACGGAACGCTTTAGTCAGTAACCAACTTATATGGCTACGAGCCATATAACGCGTGAAACAATGGACTCGTTGAGAAATCATTTTGGTGAGCACTTAATTTCATGTTTTGTTACGGTAAATTGGCCACCTAGATCATGCGATATCACATCTTTGGACTATTTTCTCTGGGAATATGTATAGTCTCAGGTTTTCAGGAATAAGCCAGCTACGATTGACGCTTTGGAAACCAACATTACTCGTGTCATCCGCGAGATACCAGTCGCTATGCTCGAACGAGTCGCCCAAAAAAGACCTTCTGAATTGACCAACTCAGACGTAGTCGTGGCCAACATTTACATGGCATCATTTTTAAAAAATAAATGAAATGAATTGTGCTCTTAACCGATAAAAAACATTTTAAGTTCGCTTTCAAATTTATGTGTTTTATTTTACATTATGAATCAAAACTCACGATGAATCACCCTTTAGGTACAATGCTCAAGGTAGGTAGAACATAAGATGTATACAATGTACTTTATCTGTGCATAAATAGGTATGCATTTATTTTTTAAATAAATGGCAAACCATTTGAGATATTTCAAAAACATTTATGAATGGAACTCGACTTCGTTCATATGGCCACCGCTAGCACGTTTGCAGTGATCGATTCGTTGGACCCAATTTTCAGCGACTCGGGTACACACTTCGACCGAAACGGCCGCTATTTCGTGTTCAATGTTAGCTCTGAGCCTTTCCAACGTCGTCGGTGTGTTTGCATAAACCAATGACTTAACGTAGCCCCACAGAAAATAGTCAAGCGGCGTTAAATCGCACGAACGAGGCGGTCAATCAACTGGCCCATGTCTTAAGATAACACGCTCACCATACTTACTCTTCAATAAATCGATTGTAGCGTGTGCTGTGTGGTTTATGGCACCATCCCGTTGAAACCACATGTCGTCCAAGTCCATATCTTCCAATTAGGGCCAAAAAAAATCGGTGATCATGACGCGATAACGCTGACCATTCACAGTAACGTGACAATCGTTATCGTGGACGAAAAAATATGGCCCAATAACGCCGCCGACATGCAAACCACACTAAACAGTTATTTTTTGTGGATGAAGTTTTAATTCATGAAGCACATGTGGGTTTTCACCCGACCAATAACGCATATTTTGCGTATTGATAAACCCATTGAGCCAAAAATGAGCTTCGTCACTGAAGATGATTTTGCGACTCCGAATATCTGTAGAAAATTTTTATAACTTGCAGACATTGTTCGTTAGTGTACTTTACCATGATGAAAATGAAAAATGAGTTTACTAAATAAATTGACAGCGACAGTTTGATGATTAGTGAAAGAGTGCGTTCACAAATTAAATTCAAAATTGTCTATTGGAAGGCCCTATACAATACTAAAAGTCCTTATTCGGTAGTGACTTGTAGCCTTCGGTAGTTTCAGCTACCTCTTTGATTATTTCACGATATTGGTTCCATGGATAGTTGTCATGTGTGGATGGTAAATGTACAGCGGAGAGTCTCCCGATCAGGCACTCTGCGAAGGTTCTGACAACTCCAATCGTGCAAAGGCTTCATGGTAGATTGCAGCTTCTTCTCTGAAATTGACTGCAACAAGAAAGTGGTCAGACCCGACGTATGGCCTTCTAAGTATTTCCACATTCAAAATGCTAGATACGTGCCTTGGATCGCCAAATTATTGTGTAAATTTGAAGCCAGAAACCATTATCTGTTGAAGGGTGTGCTTTCCGACTACTCTGCCGAAGATTTTTCCCCGAGCATGATTTTGACATTATACTCCGCACAGTCTCCGTAGGTTTCAGGTAATAAAACTACTTCCTGATAATTTTCAGCTTCATCAGTAGGATTGTGCACACATTTTATGCTAATAACCCATGAGCAGCAACCACCGATGTCTGTAACCCTTTTTGTGTGTGTGAGCTGTGCCATTGGCCCACTAAGAGCTCATCTGAACCTGACTTATTTTTGAAAATCTTTGTCGGCTTGAGCTCCGAATGTATCGATGTATTTTTTACTTATGTTTGGATCTGCGACGCGACTGTTGGCTCCATTTTATCTCTTGTTGAACAATCGTGCCTATGAGTTCAACTTTAGATTGTTGGGGGAGGTAGTATAATGAATCACAGGTCACTGCGATGTTTTTTCACACGGCAGTGCCCTGTCAGAAAAGCTGTCATCATTCGAATCTAACTTTGATTTCTACCCAAGGAATTATTTTTCTAACAAAGGAGAAATAGTAACTTCTGACGAGTAGGCCGAATGATCGGCAAATTTCTGAAGCCGCCGAAGTGATCGATGGAGAAGTTAAAGTCAATTTTTTAGTTCAAATTAATAACCATAAATCGACACATTTGCTGACCTTCTCACTTGCATTACATCACACGCTGCCACTTACTTTTGTGGGGATACATCAAGCCGAAGCTTTATATAAGTCTTTGAACTTTTCAATGCTTGCAGAAAAATACGCGCTGTGAATTTGCGAGTTTGTTCTTCCTTATTTACAAATCTAAGGGTCGGATGGAATTGTTTGCCCTAAACACCCCACATTCTGTTTCTTTGTCCATCTGACTTTGCAGCTTCGACGCGTTTTTCTCACCCATTGATGCAATTTTCGTACCTTATTCCCGCAATAGCGTTTTTCTTTTTATTCTCCTACACACTCCATTTATTTTCCTTGTTAGAAGCTGGTTTTCATCCTCCTGCTCGTAAAGATCAGGACAAACTATGGAGCTTCTCTTTACTTCATTCACTGCTTGTGCGTGAGAGCATTTTCATTGAATCAGGGGATTTGTAGAAGTGCACGGGATAAACCGACTTGATAACTTCTTGTCAGTTCTACCTCTGGTCCTTAGTACTTCATATAGATGGCACAGGACATGCGAAAAACCCCATCCATCCAAAGGTAATTAACCAGAACCCGTTATCGGAAATTGTGCCATGTGAGCTATGCTTTCCTAAAGTTCACCAATCGGAACCAAATGTTGACAAATTAAGCTCTTAAGGCAATATCCTTGAGATCCTCCTTCACAAGCTTGGCAAAATTATATCAACGCCTCTGAGCAATCCTAGGCAGATGTTTGGTGCCGGGTTTATGATCGATAGATCACATTTGATACAATGTCAGATCCCGATACATCATGTTATCCCATAGCATATACTCGAGCGGGAAAGTTTTATAATTTTATACAGCAATTCTCCACTTAGACACTGAAGCTACATTGACCAACTTCGGCGAAACTTATTTTGAGAGCAACGAAGACACTGCAAAGCACCAGATTCCGATTTGTTTTCCACATACACCAGTCTGCAGGTACTCGCCCTGATATAGAGGAATCTGACACCTCTAATGACTGGAACAATTTATTATCCTTGAATCCGGCTACTCCTTCATCTGAGCTACCACTCTGTCTGTCTAAATTCACTTTATCGTTTTACTTATCGTTTCCATCATTATTGACTCAAAGCGACCTTTGCCGATTGTCTGCCATGAACGTAAATTCCAGACAGCACGTCTACGAGTACTTATAAGTATTCTCTCCCCAAATGGCCTTAAAGGGATGTCCAACTACATACAGATGCATCCCTGTCGTGTTCACACACACTTGGCCAGACAGACTCAACTCGCTAAAATTTCATCTCGAACTCATATTTCAAGAATTTAATTTGCTTTAAGGAGTAGGTACTCGGAATGCATGCTGACGCTAACGTTGCTACTGGTGCTGGCACTGTGGCATTTCGACGCCACATTTACACTTCGCACAACGTAATCAGATAATTCTCGTGGATTGGATGTCTTTAACCGATTCAGAGAACGAAATCATTCGGTTTTAATAGAACTCTGTTTTTAGTTCAAAGAACACATTTCGCATACCAAAAGCTCACGTTTGGAGTGGAATACCAAAATGCAGGTCACCCTATCATCATGCGCACTGTACAACACTCATCCACGTACAAATATGTACACACAGGAATCCACCGAAATGAGAACCTCTCCCCCCTGTAATTATAATTTAATTACACACGTACCCTTTGCGCGATCTGTACATATAGTAGTCTCCCTTAACGTAAAGCCTGTACACAACCAAAATTAACATTTTCCAGAGTTCGTCAACAGAGAAAAAGGACGACAACGACTTTGGAGCCACCGACAACTGTGATGGCCATGGCAACCCAAAAAGGGTCCTTGAACTATCTTTCTACCCTAGGACTACCAACCACCTCTACCGACTACTCCGGAGCACTCGTAAGTATCAACAGTCATAATGATAACTGGCAATCATGAAATTAGTTTCGTGTTCAGTACTACGTTCCCTTACATTTGTCGCATCAAAAATGTGTTCGCACTACCGTTTGCGGCAGTGTTGACTGCTACAACATCATTGCACTGCCGGAAATCCTTTCGTTTGGTTAATTCCGTTGATGCAGTGAGAATAAAATTCGATGCCGCCGGCCGGTGTATGCAATTGACACCACGACATCATTATTTCGTGTCAGTTACCTCGCGTTGCAGGATGTTTTTCCAAAATTATTTCGATAATCAAAATATTTATGGTTTTGGAAAATCCATCACGGACGCGCCCTAGTCATCGCTGGTCTAGATCGTGCGCTCGAGAATGTTGATATGCGGTTTTCGCGCTCCACCCAAAATCAATGCGTGGCACAGCGATGATTCGTTGCACATGCAAATTAATAAAATTATGAATACTTCGGTTTGTCCTGACGGAACATGAGGTTTAGAGTTTTTCCGCGGTACTGTCGGGAAACCACATTTTCCAATTAAATTCGCTCGGATTGGCGGTTTCCAAAATACACAGTGACTGGGGCAAATGTTTTCGAATTGTGTTCGTTTTGTGGAGACTGTTTTGTTTTGTATTTTTTTTTTTAAGATTTTTCCCTTGTTTGAGGCATTGCTTGCAACGACGAAGGAAGAATCCTTCTGCAGTTTGTGAAAAAATCAGAATACCAGAGAGAAGAACGGCAGAAGGATATATAGTCTGGTGGCCAAATGAAGGAGAGAAAAGTGTGGAAATGTAAATTGCCCAAGGAAAATACGAGTACATGGATACTTACGGGGGAAAGAAGATGGCTTTGTGTCGTTTACTTTTCCTTGAGGGCAAATACACTGGTTGGAACAACGTTTATCTTTGGATAGGAAAATATTGAATTAGGAGTGCCACCAGCTGAGTCCTTAATAGTGATGGAGAGAAAAGTATCCGATGAAAGGAATTTTCAAATTGAAGAAAAGAAGAGTTGGATTGACTGATTCCATTGCTATACTTGAGGCATGGATGTTAATGAAATAAATTTGCAGATTGCCTATAGACAAAGGACGGGAGCTACTTCAAATGAAAGATAGGCAAAGGACCTTATTGGCTTGAATAAAAGGAAATGTTGTATTAGAATAAGAAATATCGCAACATGGTGCAAATGTAAAGTACTATACAAAACAGCAATGGTGGATGCAGTATGTTACCGTAAATTGAAAGCAGAGAATCCTTCCTGCTGTTAGTTGACCTTCTTTTAACATTATTAACAGTTCTGACACCTACTCAAAGGAATATGATGTCGCCACAATGCACATGCGTGTGTATCTTAAGAGCAAAAGTCGAGTCGAAAGCAGTCAACGTGCTGTTGGCTTAATATCACAGAGTGTCCTTTGTATCTACAGTACGTAAACATTTTTTTGGTAAAATAAGTTTTACACTATTGCATACCTCTTGATTTCATAAAAAAAATACTGAGTTCCTTTGCATCATAGGATCTTTTCTAGTATACCTTGCTGTGCTTCAGTTGCATTAAATAAAATCCGGTGGTCTTTCCCTCAATTCATACTGAAATATTGATGGCGCTCTCTTCTCTAGAGCATACCACCCGACACTGTTGGACACCGACACCCGGCTTAGATGAAAATATTAAGTTAAGCCGTCTTTCGAAAGACTTTAAATAAGGCCTAAGGCACAGGTATTTATAAAATAAAATCCTCAAACAAGGATTTATTCTGTCCTCTTCGTGGCGAAAATCTTGAGCTTCCCCCTTTTTTTTCTGTGGAACATTTAGAGATGATATTCTCTTGGCGCTATCGTCAATATCATAGCAAGCATCGCCGCCTAGCTAATTAAGAAGACTTAAGAGCTTAGCAAAAGTATAATACATTGTTGAGACACCAGCAAGCGGTTTTTTCATTAGTACTTAGGGGCTGCGGGAGTGCGTCGTTGGCTTCTGGCCTGCTCGATATCTGGAGAGCCATGACATGACATTCACAATTGTGCTTACACGGAGCCCAACCAACATTAAATACCGCAACCCAGACGCAAGCAATCGTAAGATGGATGTACATACTCACTTCTTCACGCTACAGTTCGTTCTGGAGCTGTCCCTCAATAAATATAGTAAATCTATGCAGTGAGCGTGGTCTCTGAACTACTGCACCCACTTTGCCAACCAAATTAGTTGATTGTCTCTACCGCTTTGAAAAGCTAGCCTCTATAAATGCGGTGATAATCGGTGGCCTTGAAATCGATTAAGTGGCGTTGAGTATCGATCTAGATACGAGTATTTATTTTTCTGCGATGTGCAATAGGAAAATTGTTTCAATTATGGGCTTTCCCCAACTAAGATCACAGTAAAAGGGGGTAACTAGATCATGAAAGTTTTCAGGCGTTCACACAATATAGACAAAATCATGTGCTCGATGTTAAGAAAACCATTTCTTATAGGAAGGAGGAGAAATCCGACTTAGGAAAATCGTAGAGGCTTACCGTAGTGTGCAACTCTTGCAATGGTTGGTTAGTAATACTCACTAAAACCACCTTCTTGACGCGTGACTTCAATTCACCCTGGAACCGCGTGAGCATTACTTCAGTGTGGAGCCACTGTTCGGGTTCTTAAAACCCTGTGACAACAACGAGGAAGATCGTCACTCAGTCTACAAGACACCCACCGTACTTTCTTACAGATGTATGGATGGGCTCCTATTCAGACCTCTCATAGCGACTGATCATTCTCGTGTGTCAGTCAGATACATGCTCCATATCAATGTGTATCTGCGCGTGAGGAGACGCACGTTCATCCCCTTTTCCATTATTACTGACAGTAATATTCACTCACAGTTGTGTTTGCTCATGTTGAACAGCACAAATAAAGAACGTGTGCTTCAGACTCCCATATGTTGTAGGAATGCGTTGAACTGAAGGTGTCTAGAGATGAGCTGGATAAGATAGTAATCCAGCCACGAGATCATTACCGATATGAATCGGTGTGCCAACCTACTCACGATCTCTTCATCCCATTCCTTTTCCCTCCTGTCGCTATCTTGTTCGGATTCCAGAGACAGAAATTTATCGCTGCACTCCCGTGCCAGTAACACGACGGGCACGGTTCTTTGGAACACTATAATGGCTGCTGCGGAGACCCAATGTATTGTGCCATCGTCAGTTGCTTTTGATAGCGCATCCATCCACACCTCGGTGTCGATATAGAATTGGCGACCGACGCTAGTAACCTTCTTTTGGCCTCCCTCGGGCCACCAATGTTTGGCATCAGCATGGACAGTGAGACTGCTACCTTGCTGGCTTTATCAGCCACCTTCTCTCACATTCCGAAATGTTGGGCTCGTGTGCCTGATAAGGGCAACCATCTCCGTTATTTGGACAGCCAGCTCAAACGCCTGACCCTGCAGTCAGGACCAGAACGTCTCTGGTGTGATGCCCATACATCCATGGGTGTTAGAATAAGTCTATGCTGCACTTACCCACATTGGTAGTGAAAAACCACAGCAAAACCTTTGTTGAGGGCACCAGCTCCACATTGGTATGAGTCGAGGCCGACGTAAAACCTCTTCCCGATCTTAGAGCCACGGAAGCCAGTACTTATTGCAATTCTACATCCAGTCAAAACTAACTAGAAGAACCTTCCTGCGATTAAGATTTAAACCACAGCCACCGTGACGCTCTCACTAGGAGACCTACCTCTATCAAGTCAGCCCTGACTCCCACGGTATCTTGTTGTATTTATAAAAGTACCGGTATTCCTGCTCATCAACGGAACCAATCGGAAAACGTTTACGATAAGATGGTTGAAGCCTAACCCCCGTTTTTTTTTTATTATCCCGCGCGCGCACCAAGGAGATATGAAAACCCTTTTACTGGCTTTTCTCCAGGGCGCGGGCGGGGGCGGGTGGTGTAGTAGTTTGAAACTCAGTTGTATTAGGTTTCGATATTTTTCCCAGAGGTGGTCGTCATTATTATCGTTGTCGTTATTATCGTTCATGAGATTCCGTTGATCGGAGCGCAGTTGTCTTGTGAATATTGAAGTGATAGAATGGTGTACCGTTTAAAGTAATATTAGAGCCTACGGTGAAGTCAATTAGTCAAAGTCTGTTGCAAGACATATTGACTTAAAGGTTTGGCTCTTCTTTTTCTATATTTTGGGGCGAGAATCACGTAAAACAGTGTATCACACATTAGACATGGCTCATAGTCAAATCTGCCAAATATATTCCGTTGATCTATCTACAAAAAGTCATTCTTTTGATGAAATTTTTCATCACGTTTTCGCATAATTGCGGCTGTATTTGGCGAATAACAGTTCTGATATTTTCTATCAGTACATAAATCGTTGGTAGAGAATTGGCATAAACCTTATCTTTGACATAACTCCAAAGAGTTAGGTCCAATTGTATTGAATCCAAATATGTTGGCGGTTAATTACAGTCTCCATTTCGAGAATGTACACATCCAGATCTGTGGTATGTGGCTCCATCCTGCTAAAAATAAACTTCGTCCATCTTTACAGCATCAATTTCATATAAAAAAAAAAAGCAGTCAACATCGTTTGGTAACGCAATCCATTCACTGGAACGGTCGCACCAGCATTATTTTCGAAAAAATATGGCCTAACGACACCACCAGCCAAAAAACCTCACCAAACTGTGACTCGTTGTGGATGGAGAGGTTGTTTCACTATTTCTCTTGGGTTTTTGGAGACCCAGATGTGACACTTTTGTTTGTTTAGGTACAAATGGATATGAGTCTCATCACTCTGAATAATTTTCTGTAAGAAATCATGATTTTGTTCAATCATTTCCAGCGCCCAATCAGCGAAGGTACGGCGTTGACTCCTATTTTTGTGTCAAGTGGACCCTGTAAGCATGTAGACTAAGTTTCTTATACAAAATGAGGTGCAAAGTGGTTGCGGATAGGCCCAATTCCTGTTATCATCTCGAAATAGACATACCTCATACCTAGTTTTTCTCAGCTACTGCAGCCAAACAAACATAAGTTCGAATCTTCACATCACTATCCTGTTTGAAATGTTCAAATTGATGACCAAAAGCAATAAAAACTTTACAAAATGTTTCCGGAATATTTTTTTATCTTTTTATCAAAAGTCATCACAATGATAATTGAGTTCTGACAGTTCAATAATGGCCCGAAATCTAAAATGACACCTCTTGTTAGATGACCGTCTATACATATGTTATACGAGAGTTGTTTGTTTATTGAACCCATCCAACTTCGATTGCGATGATACTCGTATATTTCTAGGTCTTCTGCTAGTAGTTGGACTGCACATAACTTGTTCAAGTCCAAACATTTCATATGCAGATCAAGACGTGGTTGTCCATTTTTCATATGGTTACTTGGCAATAGTGTGGTTTAAACGTGTTCCGGGTAGGTTCAAGCTCGCTTGAGGAAAAACATCCTGATACTCCAGTCCCAGTAACCAGTTTCGAGGATAAGAGAGCTGCCATCTAGATTAATGCTTTCATAAGTTCGGCAAGTCAATTTTCATTGGACGATGCTAGTGTAGTAGTTCCTACTTTTATTATTTAACACAGACTCACCAAACCGATTGTAAACCTTAGTTTATTGGTGATTCTAATATATCCTAGGACCCAGGAAAATCTCAAAAAATTCACATTTCTTGTTGGTAGCGTTGAGCAAAACTTTAAGTGCAGATCAGATGTATATGTCTCTTCTTGACAAATAGACGCAAACTTACTTATCGAGGAGTGAAGTCCAAGGCTGTCGCCCTCTACGAAGATGAAAGTGCCGCATCTCAGATCAATTTTGAAAACATCTGTTAAGATTTAAGTCTACTTTGTATATCCGAAAGGGGAATTCCGATTAGATCAGCAAGATCTATGTAACTTAAATGTTAGTAACACCACTTCTTCAAATGGATGATGAAACCAATATGCAATATGGACAAGTGTCCAAGTTTCCTTCCTTGAAGCAAAAATATCGTACACGGAAAATGCCATGTACGAATATACGAACATGTCACTAGATAACCTTGGCTCGGAAATATCACAAATCCAGCTAAGAATACTTTTGAATCCCAAAATGTAAAGGAAACTACAGTCTCCATTTCAAGAACCAATAAAAAAGGTTTTATTTTGTTCCTTCTTAAAAATTAATATCAGTTGAGAGCTCGTTAATTAGGTTATTGGTATGAACAGTCTTCGTTGGAGGAAATCGTAGGCCATTCCCATCCGCGCAAGCATGCGGCTAAAATAAGTTGATGACCTACTTCGATGGCCGAATGGCAAACCATCGATGGTAGCCCAACTAATAATTGGAAAGCTTGGCTTCGAAGATAGACTAGAGACCAGAGAATGCCTCCTGGAGTTACAGAATGTCCAGAGTTCCTATTCAAACCCTCCTTAATTTATTAATTTATTCCTTAAAGCATTTCTTAACGGTGCCACACTCAATCTCATTTAAGTGGTAATTACACAGGCGCATTTTGAAGCCGCAAGGATGATGAGCAGTATGGCTTTGTAAGTTATAGTTACTTAGAAGTTAATTGAGTTGAAAAAGGATCAAAATTTAGTACTCAATATGGGAATATAACAGAGACTGTCATTTCTGCCATTAATTTCTGATTCAAGTGCATTAAGGTTCAACATCTGCCTTATACAGGGTGATTCATCGTGAGGCTTGATTTTTAATAGGCTTTTTTTGACAGATCACGTGTGATTTCTATCAAACTGCTTTATCATTTTTGTTCAATATCGTTTGACAAGTCATCATGTAAAGACTCACACTACAATAGCGTCTCCAAATTGTTCAGCTGTGGTACGAAAATCAGCGTTCTGTGATTCGAGGATTTTGTGGTGCTCCTAATCGAGCTACTGAAAACACTATTGGCAATACCATTCACAAATTTGAGTCCCAGTTTACATTAGTGGATGATAGTCGACCAGTTAGACCACATCCAGCACGTAGTGAAGAGACTATAGCATCTGTAGCTGAGAAGGTATGAGAAGACCTTGACGAATCGATTTGTCGTCGTTCTCAGTAGCTTAGCTTGGCGTATTCGACAACTTGGCGTATTTTACGTGAGGATCTCGGCCCAAAAGCCCACAAAATTCAATTTGTGCAAGAATTGAAGCCAGGCGACTTGAATTTGCGTCATATTTTCAGTAAATGAGCTTTGGAAAAACTTAATGAAAATCCGGTGTCTTATCGTGAAATTTTGTTCAGTGGTGAAGCACATTTCTGCCTCAATGGATACGTTTATAAACAAAATTACCGTATTTGGACTGATGAGCAACCTAAAGAGTACCAAGAGCTACCATTACATCCATTGAAAACAACGGTGTGGTGTATTTCTTCAAAAATGAGGCAAATCAGAATGTTACAATCAATGATAACCGTTATCGCGCCATGTGCTTCTTAAAATTCAAGCACATAGTATCGATGAGGTCTGGTTTCAACAAGACGGCGGTACGAGCCATACAGCGCCTGAAACAATGGACTTGTTGAGAAATCATTTAATCATAAGCACTTAATTTCACGTTTTGCTACGGTAAATTGGCCGTCTAGATCGTGCGATATTACACCTTTGGACTATTTTCTCTGGAAGTATGTCTTTAGAAATAAGCCAGCTACGATTGATGCTTTGGAAGCCAACATTACATGTGTTATCCACGAGATACCACTCGCTACGCTCGAATGAGTCGTTTAAAATTAGACTTTCTAAATGGACCACCTCAGACGTAATTGTGGCCAATATTCACTTAATATTATTTTGAAAAAGTAAATGCCATGAATTATTCTTTCAACTGATTGTAAAAAAATTAAGTTAGCTGTTAAACTTATGTGTTTTATTTAACATTGTAAATCTAACCTTACGATAAATCACCCTATATTTGAAAATATAATTCAGTTAAAAATCCAATGGCGGTTAAACATTTTGGATCTTGATATACAAACCAGGGAATACTGTGCTATATATTGGAAGCTTGCACTCGTATATTACTCAAAGCGACAAAGCGAATTTCGACAGCGTAAACCAGCTTCCACTTGCAAAATAGTTCATACTTACTGATTATCCTCAGCAGTACTCACCACACTTTCTCAGAAGTACATCCCCGAAGGAAATATTATTTGATCTAATCTTCGTTTACATTTTTCCAATTTTCTAGTTATTCACTTGCAAACATTCTTCCTTTCCAAAATCTAACAACATTTTTACCTCCCATACATCGTTAACATCATGGAAAACATCGTAAATGGAAACATTGAAACATCATTTTGTTGCCATAATGGTAAACGAAAAGCGATGAAAGCTAATTTCCCACAGGACGTTTATGATGTTTATTGATTACGGATACCTTGCCAGAAAATCGTATCAAAATATTATTCGCAACGGTGTCGTTTAAGATGGCAAGAGTCAAATTTCTCCACTTTCTCCATGACAGTTAATGTCCACAACGTTGTGGAATTTTAAGAATTTGATGTTGAAACTGAATGTTCCAAGTATCCACGAAAGTCATATCCGCATCGTCACTTGTACGTATTGGATGAATATTAAATGATATTGCCAACTTACAGATGAAACTTAAAGGCTTTTTGTTTACGTCATAGAAGCTGTAGTTTAATCTCTCACACGGTCAATCTTATCTTCAAATCACATTTGTTCACTCGTTTCTGGATTAACCGTCACGCATTTGTCGCTGAGCTTTCACTAAAGTCCATCACATTAGCGCCGACTACAACCCAGGCCAAACATTCATGGAGATAGTGGCCGGAAGGGTCGTCATTACGCCCACAGCGTTGCAGGATATCTCTTCACTTATGCCTTGCACATTTGGCTTAATCTTGAATCTTTTCGAAGCATTCGGAAGCAATGAAAAGTCATGCCATCTGCAGTTATCCTAACAATAAGCCCAGCTGTCGCCTTAACCGAGGGCACATGCTGGTTCAGGTCCTGACAAGTATTCCCATAAGCCAATTCATCAAGTACGTCATGTTCTTTGCATCTATTGTGGACTTCGTTTAGTAAAACCAGACACGCTGATAGAATGCAATCGAACAAGCTTGGATGTCATAAGGGTTCAATAAGACCTTTAGCGTAACTTAGTTGTCACTACTTTATTGCCATCAGGATGGTGTATATCTTTGCCTTGAAGATAGTTTTCCAAATGAGGAGTGAAGGAGCAATCTATTACCTACTACCTGTTCGGCAACAGAAATTGTAGAGTTATCCCATTAGACGGCATGTCCATATGGTAGCCGGTGTGCAAGGTTGTCACAATTCTAGTCCGTCATCTTAAAAGCTAGATAAGAGCGTACCCGATGATATGAATAGCAAGGGTTGGGCGATTATTAAGTGCGCCTGGAGCAAAGCTATGGTATTCTTTGGAATCTGGTAAAAGCAGCAACGAGGTTAAGGCTTAAGATTTAAGGCTTATTTCACCAGACAAATTTCGCAATGGATACATCTGGTTTTACCATAACCGTGTAAATCTAAAGGACCACACTCACAGTGGCAAGCCTCATATTTTCCGCAAGCTCTCCTACATTAACTGAAAACCCACAGCGCCTTTGAAATTTTCAACGTGACATGTTTAGTCCAAATAGATTCGTTATACCAATATTTTGCTTCGTTCGGGGCTGATCTGTCACCTCAAGCACTGACTGATTCCAGCTTTTACGGTCGGTGTTACTCACAACCTCACTTCAGCTTCACTGATAGAAACTGGTTACAAGCTCACTCTTTGAGGGAGTAAATCTCAAGCATGCTCATTTTTCCTTTTGAATGACTTTAACTAGCTTTCTGGTTTCATAAAAGGTTTCGATCTTTTCGCAAAAATCTTTGTGACAGACACTCTTCGAAATCCCAATTAGCCTGTTTTATATTTGTTGTCCTTCACCCTGTAACGATTTCACTCAAACGAGTGCTCCAAATAAATCTTCAGTGATCTGCGTTCTAATATTGATAAATCTGCACTAGCGTTTCCTGGCTGGACACCTCGGTAAAAAATATTCAGTGAGGGCAACATTCAAGTTCAGAACAGCTGATTCTGAGCTTCTACTTAAGTCCCTTTTAGTTGTTCTTTTTTTTTGTGATTTTCTTCTTTTCAATAAGGCAGATTTCGCTTCCGAAAATTATTTCTAGCCGGTAGTCCCTTTACGTTCATAGCAAATGTTGACAACCCGCTTAAGCAAATATATGGCATCCACGAGAATATTGCCTTTCACGTTGCATTTGCTACTATCTGAAAAAGTATTCTGAGAATTAGCATCGCAGCATACCATATGATGAGTTCCATTTTTCTGAAACCGCAGAATTCAAGGAGTTCGACTATTGCCTTCATAGGAAAAATACCGAATTACAGTGAAAATGAGCTGATTTGACGACGAATATGTCCCATTCATTTCGTTTGTTTTGCAGCTCATTTCTACAGGAACTACACCTTGGTTGGCGCCAGTGAATTCAGCAAAAAAAGATATACTCGCGGTCTTTCTGATTACTCATTATATACTAATGTGAAACCCCTGAAACCATTTCACACCCATGTTTCTGTCTGAATATCATATGAGGTCTTATACACAACACGGAAAGCCTTCTTCAGAGAAATACACTAGAAAACTTTGAACTTTGAAGTGCGCCTCTTGTCTACACTCATTTGGAAACAAATTAGAAATCCTATGAACGGCATTATTAAGTTCCATTAAGGTCCATGGTTTCTTCTCTGGTGTCCCTCAGGGTGGCCACCTTGGTCCCTTATTATTTATTTTGACTATTAATGATGTTGATTGTATCATTTAAAATTCATACATACATATCTGTCTACGCAGATGATGTGAAAGTCTTATTATATATATTACCTTCCTCCAAGAGTCTGCCCCTGCATGAAGATTTAGACAGAATTTCCTTGAGCTTAACCTCTATAAATGTCAGGCTATAACTTATACCCGTAAGCGCCTTCTTACTTCACTTCTGTGTTCTGTTCCTCTAGTGAATGGTTTGGGTGATTTAGGTGTTATTTTTGATAAGAAACTCAATATTATCAATGATAATTTGATAAAAAAAAAGCGCTGGTCTAAGCATTTTTCCAATTCTTATGTTACCAAATCTCTTTACATAACGTTTGTTAGGCCTCTTCTTGAATATGCAAGCAAAGTTTGGTCCCTCTATAGTGCTACAGAACTCACATCCTCTGTATTAAAGCTTTTCAACGCAAGTTTTTATGATTTGCTTTACGTGGACTTCCCTGAGATGATAGCCAAAACTTACCACCATACACTGATCGGCTGAAACTTATAAATTTACAACCCCTTGACCCGGGCCTCAATTCACTTGAAATCCACACTTTTATTCTATTCAGTGTCAACAGAGAACTACAAATCCAAACATTTTTACCACAATCACCTGTAGTCTGTAACAGCTAGCAGGTCTCCGTCAAGAAAAGATATGTTCGTTGGTTGTAGCGCCGATTTTATCTATGTTTTGTGTACGGAAACTTAGGAGAAGTACCAGAAACTTTCCTTTTCTTTGCTTTGTGCAGGACGTAAGAAGTGGGAACTTGTCATCTGTTTTCCTTTTCTTTTGGAAACATTCTTGAGGCCCGACACCACTTACTCCCTCTATGTACCGTGCGCGAAGACGTGAACTTCTTCTCTACCCTAAATGTCCCTTAGATGGTAATCTCTCACACTGTGCCTCTTCTGAAGCCCGTTTGACATTTTCAGTTTCACGAGACAAGCCGTCAAAAACAACACTCGAACCAACAGCCTGTCTATTCTGTTGAACATCTCCGGTACTTTCACTATCCACAAAACATGTCGTAGAAATGAGAGATCTAGTGAGCGCTGTCTTTAGTATGTTGGTTACGGACTCCAGAATCCGTGCTTGTCAAGGTTTTCAATACAACGAGTAGCACCTGGAGTTCAATACTTTCGGGTCCCATCCATATTGTTTACCTACCTAACGTCAAGGTTGGACGTCTTTGACGCTTAGTTAGTTTCTAAAACCCTAGGATCCTTGCCTCATCAGTCTATTTTGCCTTTACTCTAAAAATGTAAGACCAGTTCAGAAACAGATATATGTACTTACAAAATACTTTTTACTTTTAACCGGCATAAATCCTACAATTTAAGTGTTCTATCGCAGTGCTACTCATATGACTTCCCCAACAACTCGGAGATAAAAGTCACATTTTTTGGCTTCCTCACCAGCCTCCTGGTACAATTATTTTAAGTCACTTTTAGGTATACTTGTCATTTCTCAAAGGCAACAGTGTTTAGAGAATGCAAATAGTTTTTATGTGATTGTGGTATCTGCTACTAAATGAACCAATTATTCATAACACTTTAGACATTAACACCAGCATTTGCAGTAATTGCTATGTAAGGTCGGCTCTGAGAACAGACATTTACAAACCATTAATTAGGCAAATCCAGAGACAACTTGTTGCTATTGCCCGGCACTATCATTGTGAGATAAATGTTATATCTCCAACGATAATTGCTGATATCAACGTTTTATAAACTGGGTAAATTAGCTGATAATGGCAGAAAAATACGCCCTTCAAGTGGAATATGAGATGTCGTGACAAAAGAAAATGAAAATCTACATTAGAGATACTTTTTCCCACTCAGATACAGCGCTCACAGATCGTTGTGTGTATAGTAATAGTTCTGGGAAATTTATAAAATATTTTGTTTTCTCAATTTTGTTAATCTTTGAGATTAAAACAACGTTTTCCCCAATCAAACCGTTGTTATCTCCTGAACAGATATGACTAACACCAAATTAATGTTATCATGAGTAATAAATTTTCGGCAAACATCGAGATACTACTCAACGGTGCCACTAGACTTCATAGAGTATTTAGATGCGATAAAGTATATTTTTTATTGCAGCACTACGAGAACAGGTTATATACTATGAGTCACGGCAAACGTATCTTCTCATTTATTTGCTCGCCAGAATTTTCCATTTAATCGCTGAGGAGATTTTGAGTGTAAATGCAGAATAGTTGTAATCCGCTGAAATCAGTGTGACCATATTAAATTTTTGTTTTAAATATTTACATTTTGTTAACAGACTTTTACTTTGAGAATTTTTTTTTTTTAGCACTGGGTGGCCGTGGTGTAGTGGTATATGCATAGACCCCTCGCAGGTTTGAATCCCGTGAGAGGCAATTCTCTGAAAAAGTATTTGTAGAATTTGTATGTAATTATATGAAAATCCCGTCAGCGTCAAGTCTGACATGAAGGCATAACACTAACTAGCAAGTACTAAGACCCACTGGTTGAGGATGCGCTGGTTGCTCCCTTCCAGTTTGACAACCATCTTTGGGGAAAATATCGAAACCTAATACACCTGAGTTTCAAACTACTACACCACCCGCCCGCGCCCAGGAAAAGTTAGCAAAAGTAAATGATAGTAACCAAAACGTTTAGGAGATCTACTCGGCTGTTGTTCGAGAAACTGCTGGCTTTCGTATAGTTTGAATTGGGCCAGCAGGGCATCAATCAAGTTCGTAGCGTAGCGCTTGCCTGGTAACAGCAGAAATAGCTCCTTACTCATCTTACCACCTGTTCAAAAAGTTCAGAAAATTAATTAAGTTTATTCATCTAAATCTATATTGTCCCCTTCAAAGTTATCTCCATCGATTGCAAAACACTTATGCCAGGCAGACATGCCAAATTTCAGTGTGATATTGTCTTTAGTTTTGTTTTGGCAGCTGATTGTTGTTGACGTGTTTGACATCATGTTGAGTATGGACAAAAACGATTTTGGTTCTCTCAGAAAACGAGGCAAAACGTAAACAAAAGAAAAGTTGAATAAATATTATGGGGCTAATGCTCCGTCAGATTACACCGTCAAATATTGGTTTCGAGAGTCTCGTGGTGGCCGCAACTCCACCACTGATCAAGACCGCAGCAGCAAGCCATCCGATGACAATATCAAAAAAAAACATGAAATGGTGTTGGCTGAACAGAACTTGAAGGTGCGCGAGCTAGCAGATACCACAAAGATTAGTACTGAGCGCACACGCCATATTTTGGGGAATATTCTGCATATGAAAAAGTTGTCCTGCCGCTAGGTGCCGCACATACTCACTCCTGACCAAAAACACGAACGCGAGAGCACTTCGAAAGAATGTTTGGACTTTCTGATGCAGAATCGGGAGGACTTTTGACGTCGGTTGGTAACTGTTGAATACCAAAGAACAGAATGAGTGCCCGGCAATGGACTGAAGCCGGCACGAGTGCTCCGAAGCGGCCGAGGGAGGCTCGATGTGTCGGAAAGGTTATGGCGTCGGTTTGCTGGGATTTTCATGGAATCCTCTTCGTAGACTACCTCGAAAAAGGAAAAACTATCAACAGCGAGTATTACTGTGTATAATTGGAGCGAAATCGCTGCAAAACGGCCTCATATGAAGCGAAAAAAACAAAATTGTTTTTGCAAGACAATGCACCGGCTCCAATTGCTGTCGCATCCACCGTGTTCGCCTGGTTTGGCTCCCTCGGACTATTATCTCTTCCTAAACCTCAAAAGATGGCTCATCAATAAAAAATTCAGCTCACGCGAGGAAATCATCGACGCCACGGAGGAGTCTATATTGAATAAAATAAGAAAACATTTAAAAAAAAAATTTTTTTCATTCCCAAGGAGGTTACTTTTCACCCCACCTAGTATAGGGTTTTCTAATAAGGACTTGAAAACTTTTTTTTTAAATAAAAGGCAAACCATTTGAGATATTTCAAAAACTTTACTATTGGCTTGAAGTACAATCAAAATATTTATGAATGAAACTCGACTTTTTTCATATGGCCACCGCGGGCACGTTTGCAGCGGTCGATTCGTTGGACCCAATTTTCAACGACTCGGCCACACATTTCGGCCACGGCCGCTATTTCGTGTTCAATGTTGGCTCTGAGCTCTTCCAACGTCGTCGGCGTGTTGACATAAACCAATGAATTAACGTAGCCCCACAGAAAATAGTCAACCGGCGTTAAATCGCACGAACGAGGCGTCCAATCGACTGGCCCATGTCTTGAGATAACACGCTCACCATGCTTACTCTTCAATAAATCGATTGTAGCGTGTGCTGTGTGGCTTGTGGCACCATCCTGTTGAAACCACATGTCGTCCAAGTCCATATCTTCTAATTCGGGCCAAAAATAATCGGTGATAATGGCGCGATAACGCTGACCATTCACAGTAACGTGACGATCGTTATCGTTGCCCAATAACGCCTCCGACATGCAAACCGCACCAAACAGTTATTTTTTGTGGATGAAGTGGTGATTCATGAAGCACATGTGGGTCTTCACCTGACCAATAACGTATATTTTGCTTATTGACTAACCCATTGAGCCAAAAATGAGCTTCGTCACTGAAGATGATTTTGCGACTCAGAACATCTGTAGAAAATTTTTATAATTTGCAGACGTTGCTCGTTAGTGTACTTTACTATAATGAAAATGAGTTTACTGAATAAATTGAAAGTGATAGTTTGATGATTAATATTGTAAAAGAGTGCGTTCACAAACTAGATTCAAAGTTGTCAAGTCCCTATTGGAAAACCCTATATAAAGCGCTTATCCGCCCGAAATTGGAGTACAATGGCCACATCTGGTCGCGTGCGACCAAAACATCTCTGCGCTCGCTAGATAGGATTCAGAACCGTGCGATCAAATTCATAGGTGATAATAATTACACCAAGACAAGGAACACTCTTGAACACCGACGTAATATCTGGTGTCTCACACTGTTTTATGGCTTTTTCCACAACCAATGCTCCATTGAAATCCAGTAGCATCCCGTCCCTTCAAACCATCTACCGTAATGCTTATCTCGGCAAGAATGCTCATCAGCATACCCTCAAGACTATTTTCGTGAAGAGTTCCGTACCCTGCAGAGCACTCTATTTCCAAGTCATTGTAACATTCAGACATTCAAAACCAACGTACATCGGTACCTCTCTTTCCAACCTCTCGATGAATCCCTTCTCCAAAAAATTACAAATAACTACTAAATCATTCGATTCAAGTTTTCTCAGAAGGTCTTAAGTCAAATATTTACAAACTCAAGGCTGTTGTACCCCTAGGCTCTGTTTTTTCTCCTACACTCTATATTATGATCTCTTGCTTACCACTTATAATCTATTTTATCCCCAGAATTTTGTATCATTTAATCGTCGGAATACGCTTAAACGTTTACCTACATTTTTTTAAAGCTTTTTTGGCCATTTACAGTCATAGCCTTATAATTTGGGTTTAAGCAGAGCTTTCCTTCGAGCTTTCAGCAACGCCCTGCTAAAGCCGATTGTACTTATAAGATACGAGTATGAACCTCTGTCAGTACTTACCTATTAAGATGTTGCTCTGATCCTATTTGTTTATTATTTATTTTTATTGGTCCGACTTTCCATTTATATCTTTTTAAACTCTTCTATTAAATCTCTATGCAAACATTAACACAATCATGGTCACACTTGTCGTGAGTGTATCTTCAAGTAAAAATTGATTAGAATTCGTTTTAATTTATTTTGTTTTGAAATTCCCACTCAGGGAATTCCACTCAGCGTTTGGACTCGACTTTCTATATTTAGTTGCTATTGCAAAGCGTTATCGTAAAGTTGGGCGTTGGGGCCACGTTCTTCGGTCGTCATAGTTGCTAATTTCTCTTATTAGTCTCTTTGACTGCAGCGTTCTCTTTAACAAAGATGTCTGTGCCCCATTTTAATAATAAACTCACACCAGTTCCGTCAACTGAATGGGTGAAACTTCGCGACCTATATCTTATTGATTGGCCTGTAAACTGTGTCGGTTACTACACCTTGGATAACTATATCCGCTGGCTGAATAAGGATCCGCAAATTAAGGCACTCACTGTAGTCACCCTCGACAATGACTGGAGCGATGGAACATTTGTGATCATAGTGAGTTCATTGACGCTGACACTTACCACATAAAAGTAATACCATAGACTTTTAAACCCCCCCGATTCTTAGGATAGATACCAGTTATTCCTCAATACGTTGAACCCCTCCAATGAACGCCTGACAATAGCACTCTCATTGTTGGACTGGTCTCGTGGCTATAAAGTCAGTTCGTTTTTGGAACGACATCGCCCCGCTGTGCTGGCTGTTGTCGAGTCGAAACGACTGCAGAAGATCTATGACAGCCTAACGCTGGTCTATCATATGCCGCATGATGAAGCCATTCGAATGGAAATTAAGTACGAATTACGAATATTTGATGCCTCCTAGATGTAACTTGCAGCATAGATTTGCGTTAACGGTTTTCAATTGACAGCTGCCCAGATAATATGGTCGTTGGAGATATGACAGAAGAACATGCCGCACTGACAGACAGTGTCTGGCCAAATAGACACGTGGGTTCATTGTTCCTTCTGCGACGTTTAATCGAATGGAATCCGAATGTGGGTGTATTTACGAAGGACAATAACGAGTTGGTTGCATGGTGCTTTAGGTGAGTCAAGTTGATCTCGGCTGAGACATTTTCTGGTATTCTGCGACATTTGTGAATGAAATGTGATTTTCGTTTAGATTGCAAGGTGGTTTCCTTGGGGCACTTCAAGTGAAAGATACTTATCGCAGACAGGGACTGGGTAGTTTGGCATTGAGGGTAATAAGTAAGAAACTTGGTCAAATGGGTCATGATGTCACAGCATGTGTTAACAGAGATAATATTCCGTCGAGGAGGACTATGGAGGGATGTGGTTTCAAAGTGATGGACAGAGCTTATTGGTTATTGACGCAGCCGACTGTGGATTTTGAGTGGTCTGATTATTGAATACTTTGTCTCGTTGCTATGGAATAATTTTTATTATTTTTTGATAATAGAAAAACATTTTTTTTACTTCTTATTTGATGAAAATGTTGTTTACGCTTAATTCAATGAAAGATGGCCGTTTTGGAACTAGAAATAGAATGTTCGAGGATGTTTGCTCGGCAGTCAAAAATATTTTTGAATTTTGAAGACACGCAGACGTCATATCTTACTTTCTCTTTCTCTTCATCATCTTCCTTGACGCGGGGCAGGCCATCTAGGTTAAGGCGGGTGTCGAGCTATTAGTGGACTCAGGAAATCGCGACACGACACACGTCCTCGACGAGTCTCACAGATGTATGGAAGCCGCGTGGTGCAACAAAGTTGGTAGTGGCCGCGTATAAGGAAGCGAAGAAAAATCTAGTGAGGGCGATCAGAACAAGTAAAGGGCGCTCATTACTGAGGTAGATACGGACAACCAGAGCCAGGCGTATCGAATGGTTCTCCGGGAACTTTGCTAGTCCATCTTGTTCGGGCCGATGGAATCGCCCTTCTTGGAGGAAATGGTCTCCACCCTGTTCCCGGATCACCCTGCAGATGAAATGGTTGAGGTCCCTTCTTTCACACCCGTAAAACTGAGGAGGGTAACAATGGGCCAGCCGTAAGGCTCTTGGTCCAGATGACTTACTGAGTAGAAGTCGTGGCTGCGCAGAAACCACATATGTTCCTGCACATATTTAATACGTCTTTACGTGCCGCTGGAAACTCCAACGCCTAGTTCTTTTGGATAAGGGAAAACCACCCTCTTTCACCCCGATATCTTTTTAACCGCTGTGTATGCTGAATAACCCTGGAGAATCTGCAAACTCTTCGATAATCAGGGTGGGGTCCGCGAGGGCCACTCAACGTTTACGGATATTTCCGGCTGTCAAGGGATTTTCAAGACGAAGAGTGCCGGTATCTTAGTCACTCCCGACGTCATGAACGTATTTAACTCGACAAGACGGGCGGATATCCGAGAGGCTTTGAGGCAGCAAGGTGTACCGGAATACTTTAGAAAGATACTGGATAGCTATCTCCAGGATCGAGTACTCCGGTGCTACACGGCCCCGATCTCTGGAATCTCGTTGAATGAGAGCTCTTGCAGCCAGTAATGCCTCCGGAGGCTAACCGACTATCTGGATGATGTCGCACTGGTCGTGACAACGAGATCACGTAAGGAGGTCGTGCGCGGAATTCGGTTAGCGGTCCCTAGAGTGGCGGACTTAATGCAGATTTGAGTTCAATGGCGGCCCAAAAAATGGAGATGGTTGTCTTCACTATGCATCTATTTTCCGCGGGGACTTCCTTGTGAGTTAGGTACTTCGCTTTCTCGAAGTTTGGCTTTACTCACAACTTACATTAAGGGAGTAGTTAAGGAGGGGGGCTGATAAAGCAACCATAGTAGCAGCTGCACTGCCTAGGCTGATGTCCGAAGTTGATGGTCCGAGAAAATCCAAAAGAAGGATGCTAGCTTCGGTAGCCAATTCTATATCGCTGTACAGTTCCAAGGTATGGGCGCATGCGCTGTCGAGACGGGATCTCTGAAAGCGACTGTCTTTGACAGTACAAGGTGTCGGATAGCGTACAACCATTATGATGATCCTTAGAACTTTGCCCGTCGTGTTATTGGCTTGAAAGCGCAGAGATGAAATTCTGTCCCTGGAATCCGAACAAGATAGCAACAGGAGAAATAGAACATTGGCGTACTGCCAGCAGGAATGAAATGACGCAGTTGTGGGCAGGATACAGACTCACGCTGGTGCTAAGCCCGTGAGTGAAGTTATGGTGAGGTGAATTACAATTTTACCCAGCATATCAACACCACAATGGTCCTGTTGTGAACAATACCAACGAGCAAGGTGGCATCAGCAGCGACGGCTTTACGTCTAAAAATATCGTTTTCGCTTTGTTGAGTTGCGAGAATGCATGATGGACCGTGGGCAATCGATTATAACACAAAAGAAAAGGCAGGAGCAGTCCTCCGGGTTGCCAGTAGGGTGAAACACCAGAAAAAGCAGTCGCTATGGAAGACCTGAACAGTAGCCTACCGATAAGAGATCACGGTATACCTCCGAGTAATTATGGTGGACGTTTTTTAGATTAAGAGACGAGCCCCATCGGGATTTTAAGGTACTGAACGTTAGCTCTACTCTGAAGTAATGCTATCGCGGTTCCAGAGTAGATTTAAATTGCATGACAAGAGGGTGGTTATCAGGTTGGTTCACTCTAACGTAAATCTCTACAGTATCCGTAAATAAAATTTCCCCTATCCTTGACATATTGAAAGAGCGCCAAAAAACCGAAGTTAGCTGAACGGACTTAAATCACAAGCAATCTTACTTAACACCGGACTACCCATGCCGGTAAGATTAACGTCGGATACAAACTAGACACCCCTTACTCGGAAATCCGCCACTGAAAAACGTTGCTTCTGATGTGGGAAGTATCGGAATAATTGACTACAGATGCATGTTCCTCGGGCCTTATTGGATCCGCTGACAGGAGCTGTCGTCGAAGATTCTGATTCTTTAAGCTGTTCAGCATCCGGCTCTTTGGTGAACGAGCCCAGCCTATTGCTCGTCCCTTTGGAAAAGGCTCTAACAACATCAGATATGCAAAAACTAGCAATAGTAATGAAGGCTACTGCTCATACATCTAAAAAGACGACGCAGACAGAAAAAAATAGGGAAGTGGATAGATCTGAAACTTTCAAAGCGCCAGCTCCAAAAATTAATGAACCTATTGCTCATACCTCTTTAAGGCAAGGACGAAGAGAATTCGACGGGACCCTCTAAGGCCCCCTCGAACTAAATGGGTAAACTGGACATCAGATTAGGTCTCTACCATAGTTGCCAACACTGATTCATGTAATGGAGATCCTGTTGACAGGAACAGAATATACAACAAAGGACCCGATTCGAATCAACCTAGTCTCAAGCAATGTGCCAACACGAGGAGACTGCTTAGGCGTTTTTCCCTCAATGAAAAAAGAAGCGACTATGCTAGCTAGGGCTCACCAAAAAGTCTAAGAAACTACCGGTGACATGAGTAGCGAAAGAGAAATAGACGAGCTAGCAAAGTAATAACTTCTACCCACAAGGCAGGACCCTTCCAAACCTCGGCCATCGAATTTACTACGACCTTGTTCGTTTTAGTGTCAATAAGTTTTACGGTTTTTTTTTAGGATCAAGGGAGACATACTTCTTTGGTACAAAAGCTTATGTTTAATCCATTAGATATTGTCCATCATGGTCTGTTACTTTGTTAAAACGTTTTGGAAGACGCGGAATTCCTCTTTTGTAAAAATCAACAAACTTGTAGGCCAAATAGTTTTCAAGATACGTTTTGATCCAATCTTCAGAATTGAATTGGCTTCCGTCTAAATTGTTTTTGAGAAAGCGGAACAAATGATAGTCAGAAGGCGCAAGATCTTTAGAGTACTGTGGGTGCTGCATAACTTGAATGAATTTAACTTTTATTTTGTCACTAAAGCTGTGTGTGATCTGGCGTTGTCATGACGGAAAATAACGGCCTTCCTGTTCACCAACTATGGCCGTTTTTCTTCCACTGCCTGCCTCAAAGTATCGAGCTGAAACCATCAGACATCAGACATCAAACTAATCAGAAAAATGCGCATCTGTTACACAAAATAGCTAGGACATGTACAAGTAAAACGAATGAATGTTAACCATACGGCCCGAAGATTCTTCGATTCCTACCCGGAGCAACAGCGCAGTAAAAGGAAGGCTTTCCATAGGTCTTAGACCTCGCACAAGTAAAAGGGACTTCAACAAATCTGAACTGTGCAACTGGAACAGTATTATTATATTATTTGGCTGAGGTATTATTATTATTTGGAAAGCTAACTTATAATTGAAATTATAAATTAGCTGGATAGCCAGAGCATCGAAGGCCTTTGGCTATGTAGATACAAATATTTAGATTACGTTGTATTGTATAAATTAGTCATTTTGAGAAAATCTGTTTATTATAGTTTTTTATATTTTTTAAATTCGGGTTAGAGAGCAGTTCTTTGGGAAGTGGCAGTGTGGAATGCAGAACATTCGTAGATGATGTGGTGAATGCAGTAGGTGCACTGAGATGATTTATTTTTGTTTATGTAGTACTCGTGAGTGAGTTTGCTATGACCGAGTCTAAGCCTAATTATTTTAGTTACTTCGGTGCGAGTAATTGTAGAAGGTTCTAAATTTTTTGCGTAATCCTTGACGGACACTTTGTTTTTTTTTTTAATGGCCTTATTACATTCAGAAGTTTTGTCAAAGAGGAGTTGTTGATTGGAATTAGCTTGCTTTTTAGTAAACTTGTTGAGATCTTGAGAGTTGAAGTTCGGAAGGAGAAAGAATGGGGTTCTAAGAGTGTTTTTGGTAGATTTGTCGGCGAATTCGTTACCCGCGACCTGGACATGGCCTGGGACCCATATTAGTTTAATCTTCGGAGATTGGAGGTAGAGAAGGTTACGGATTAGGGAAGAGTAATAGGATTGGTTATTAACGTTGAGAATTGCGTCAATAGATGACAGTGAGTCAGTGAAGATGGCAAATTTTTTGTTGAAATTATTTGTGTATTGCAAGGCTTTTAAAATGGCAAATATTTCGGCGGTAAATATAGAGCTGTACGTCTAGAGTAGGAAGAAGTAAATCGTCTCATTTTCAAAGGTGACACTAAAGCCTACATTATCCTCTACTTTGGAGCCGTCTATATAAATGAAGGAGTAGTCGCTTAAACTATTTTTCAGTTTCAGGAAACGCGCGCAGATTATCTCCGGGGGGGTATGGGTTCTTTCCTTTGGGTTCTTTGAGATGATATAACGCAGGAAGGTAGGAAGAGCCATGGTGGGGGTAAGGATGGAGAAGTTTGAATGGGTTTGTGAGGGATGTTGATTTCTTCACAGAGGGCTGCGGAGCGTTCAATACAAGATGGAGACTTTTTCGCTGTTTTTGGGTTTCTTACTATTTTGTATAAAGGGGTGTCTTTGCAGAATAAAATGGGTTTGTATAGCTGGTAGCTGGTGGACTGGTAGCGTAAGGTTTCAATCGTTTGCATTTTCGATTCGAACACGAGGTGGTTAATGGGAGTTGTTCGGTAAGCGTTGATAGCTTTTCTTAGAGCGGAGTTATATATGGTTTTGATTTTGTTTAGGTGGGATTTGGCGGAATAACCGTAAAGAAATAGACTGTATTCTATTTTAGAGATTATTATGGATTGGGCGATTGAAGTTAGGGATTTTATTATATTTAGCTTTTGTTCCAAAGCAGGGCGGATATACTCGATGTGCGCATTCCATTTGCAATTTTAAGTTTATCAACTTTTTCTAAAATTATAATCCCTGATAGAATATTGCAAGAGCATTTATGTTTTCGACAGATATGAAGGTGTTTTCTTTTTATTAAGGATAATTTGGCTCCAGAGTATTCACACCAGGATAGTATTGGGTATATATTTTAATTCGTGCGGTTTTTTTTTTTTTGAAAATTTGAACGTTTATTTAAGAAAAACATGTACAATAGTATTATTCAAAGTATTGCCCATCTGAAGCTATGACTTTTCCCCATCTTTCTGGCAATTTGTGAATCCCATCCCAGAAGAACTGCGCCGGCTTGGCAGCCAAGAATGAATCAAGCCAATTTTTGATATTCTGCTCTGATGTGAACCGTATTTCTGTGAGGGTGTTCAGCATCGACAGGAACAAATGGTAGTCAGAAGGGGCAAGGTCTGGGCTATAAGGCGGGTGGGGTAAGACTTCCCATCCACTGTTTTCCAAATAGTTCTTAACGGAAATAGCAGCGTGGGGCCGAGTGTTGTCATGATGGAAAATTATTGCGTCGTGTCTGGTCGCATATTCCGGGCGGTTTTCGGATACTTCTCTCTTCGAACGGTAGCGTTGTCCATTGATGGTTTCACTCGGTTTTAGCAGCTCCTAATACAGCACACCCATTTGATCCCGCCAAATACAGAGCATTACCTTTGCGCTCGTAATGGATCCATTTTTCACCATCAGTAACAATCCGATGCAAAAATGACTTCCTTTTGTGGCGTTCCAGCAGCATTTCGAACATGCAAAACCGCCTTTCGACGTCTATCGGCTTGAGTTCTTTTGGAACCCAATTTCCTTACTTTTGAATATATCAAGCTGCTTTCAAACGTTTTGAAATGGCTGCTTGAGTGACACCCAAAGACACCTGCGATTCTAGGATCTTCATATAGTAATGCTACCAGTTCTTCATCTTCAAACTTTTTTGGCTGTCCAGGACGTTCATCGTCTTCCAAGCCAAAATAACCACTTTTAAATCGTGCAAACCACTTTTGGCCCGTTCGCTCAGCTAGCACATGTTCTCCAAAAACTTCCACCAGAATACGATGACTTTCGGCAGCAGTTTTCTTCATGAAGAAGAACTCCCCGCAAAAACACTTTTTCAGGCACAAAGTTCGATATATTTGAGTGAAAAAAAATTATTGTTGTTAACGCTTCAAATGAATGACATATAGTGAAATGACGTACAATGACAGTAGCTTTCCAACGAAACGTTCCAATGGAATAATACAAGTTACGCCATCTCTTAGCAAACCGCACGAATTAAGCTATAGACCCAATATGTATTGAAAGATAGAGTTAAGATCAATGTCGGAGGAGGTCAGGATACGCACAGAACTTAATTTCTTTATGGAGTGATAGGACGTGGGAGAGCTTATTGTAGGCAATAAGGAAGAGGGGAACAGATAATGGAGACCCTCGAAGAATACCGTTGTAGAAAGATAAAGGAGACGATAATGCGTTTCCAATACGTACTGAGATTTCTCTATTTGTCATAAAATTATATATATATCTGATGATATTGGGTCCTACTTTCCAGGCAATAAGTTGATCGATAGTTGTATGTGTATCAATTGTATCAAATGCTTTTGCAAAGTCAAGTTAAATAAGGGAAAGGTGGATATTTTTTGAAAGGGCTTCAGTAATGTAATGGCCTAGGTAAAGTAGAGGATCAGTTACAGATTTGCTTTTTTTCCAATCCCATTTGATGACTGCTAAGAAGTTTATCGTGGGAAACAAACCACCAGAAGGTGTGCGCAAAGTTAGAATCGTGCGATTCTTTAGGGGTTTGTGATGTTGACGTTGGAATCATCTGTAGGAGTAACAGAGTGCATGAAAGGGACGGTTTTAACACCGCAGAATCTTCTTATGGTGGACCAGATTTTAGAAGAGGGGGTATTGGGATTGATTTCGGAAGTAAGTTTATGTATGGACTTGGCTTTCGCAATTTTTATTTTCCTCTTAAGTCGGGAGTTGGATTTTTTGTAATTGATAATTTTATCAGTGGAAATGTTGCGTTTTAACAATTGCCAAAGTCTGTTTTTTTGTGCTTTCAATTGTTCGAGTTTCTTGTGTCTACAAGAGACCTTTTGTCTTTTTGTAGAGATGGAGTTTTGTAGAATGGATTTATTGGCGCTTTGAAGTATAATTTTATGGATATTGGCTGCTTCTTTGTTAAGATTATCACTGATGGGGTGTTCAGTACTAAAATTTTCTACAGGATTTTGATAAAACTTCCAGTTAGCTTTGTCGATTTTGAATTTCGGTCTTATTTTTAGGAGGAATGAGCGCGTGTGGAACATGGAAATAATAATGGGGAAGTGGTCACTTCCACATAGATCATTGAAGACGTTCCATTTAGTGTCAACAGCCGAACTCGGGGAGCAAAAGGAAAGGTCGATGTGGGTGAAAGTGGAGTGGGTGCTGAAGTGAGTGGGGGATCCATCATTGAGAAGTTGATAGTCGGATTTAGTTAAAAACTTGGAAATAGTGTTGCCGCGATGACTGTTTTTGGGCGAGCCCCAGCTAGAATTCCAGCTGTTGAAATCGCCTAGTACCAGAGTGGGTCGATGTTGTTGGTCAAGAACGTTTTCCAGATTGGTAAGGTTAAGATTGGGCAGGGTGAATGTAGGCGTTTGTTATTAAGAATTGAATTTAAGCTTAGATATTACTGTTATGCCAAGAGCTTTGAAAGCATTGTTAAGGTTAAACCGGTTGTATTGTATCGAAGTGTAAACTAGGAAAGCAATTCCACCATAGGGGCTTAGGGATAAAGTGATAGTTGACTAGAATGGGAATATTTTTTTGTGGATGTAAAATAAGATGAGTTTCTTGTAAAGCTTTTATTTTGGGTGAAATAGTTTTTATAAGAATTAATAATTCGTTCCACAGAATTATTTCTAATGCGGGTGTGATGATTTGGAGATGATTTGCGGTGGTTGTTGTGTTGCTGGTATTGGTGCGACCCCGCCATCCTAGACTGGAATGTTGAGGACTCAATGATGGGCCCGGGATGGACGGATGTGTTTCTTCGGTTAAGTCGATTCATGGTAAGTAGTTTGTTTGGGCTCAGTGAAGGGTTTTTATCGTCGGTGTTGTGATTCTTGATATATGTTTTGTAGCAGGAAGTAGTTTGCGGTTAGTTTGGTAAGTTATAATATTTTTTGTTACGGATAAATTGTTTGCTTAGGTTTGAAATTGGTGACATTGTGGTGTTTATATTGTATTGTGTAAGTTGATGATGAATGTTTGTAGAATTTGGCTGGATTGAAGGCGATCATCAGGTTTATTTGTTTTTGTATGTATGGGTTGTGTTGAAGGGTTTATTATGAATGATTTTTTGCCGTTTGTGTTTTCACAAGGCTTGGTTGTAAGTGTACTGGTTTGTTTTTTATATGTTGTTAGATTTGGGGGGAAATGAGGGTGGAAGAGTTGTGATTGGATTTTGTTGGGAGAGATGTTGCTTGTGAGGATTGTGATTGAGAAGAATTTTTGATTATCGCCGAGTATAAAGTGGAAAGTATGGATGAAGGGTTTTGGGTTCTGTAAATTTTGTTTGCTTCAGATATACTGCATTTATTGATTGTTTTAATTTTTAGAATTTTTTTTTGCTTAATGTATGCCTTGCATGATCTTGAGGAGTATGCATGTTGTTCAGAGCAGTTGGCGCAGAATATGCGACTACACGCGATAAGGTCATGAGGGGGCAGATTACACTTGTCACAACGAGATAGGTTGTTGCATCTTTTGGTAGTGTGGCCTAGAATTTGGCAGTTGCGGCCGCGCATAAGGTTGTGGAAGTATTCCCTAACTTTCACGTTGTGAAAGTGAGGAGGACGCCACCGGTAGCGCATTGCGAGCCTTCTTAATTTTTCTTAAATTTGAATACTTTGGTGACTCACTGTGATCTCATTTCACTGATGATTTCTTCTTCTGGCACGTGTATGAGGCAAGGAGCGTATACAGTACCCTTGAAGCAGTTTAGAGCGTTGTGAAGGTAAACTTTAATGGGGCAGATATTGGACAGGGATTTTTTGGATTTAAACAGGTCCGAATTTTTTTGCGACTTAACCAGCACTAGGAGGTTTCCGTCCCGAAGTTGGGTTATAGATTCATAAAAGGTACTTATGCCATCGATAACTTTTTTGAGGAGAAAGACACTGAATGAGGTTAGGGGTTGGGGTCAGAAAGATTATATATTGAAACTGGAAGGTTAAATATGTCAGATTGGAGATACGCGTTTTTCTTTTTTGACTGGGTTCGGATAGAACCTCAATATTAAGGTTTCCCGGAGGCACGTGGCCCCCGAGGGCCATTATAACGTTATAGTATTTATAACACTCTAGATTTAGGGTTAACGTTTAAGAGAACAAAGAGAAAAATAAAATAAATTTTTGCTTGCGTAGTATCGGGACTTATTTTTTTTTTTTGCGCGCGCACGCTATTGATTAATCAATAACATTTCGCTGATAGCTGTTGACTGTACCGCGGTTAGTCGACGACTGTGGCTGAGATAAATAAGTGCATAAGCAATATAAAAAAGGATAATCAACCTATGACAAAAGGTGCTCTTGTTGGAAAATTTTTTTTTAGAGATGACCTTCTTTAAATCCTCTTCTATATCAAACTAAAAAATCATACTACGGAATAAGTCTCTTCATCTTCAGTACTAAATAGGCCTTCCAAAATCCATGAACAATTAACTTAATTTTATTTCAACTTATTAAAAACAAAAATAATTAACAATTTAATTTAAAATTAAAAATATGAAGAAGAGTAAATTCTACAAAACTAAACCGTCAATTGCTAACTTTATTCTTAAATAAAACTTAACTTATTTTCTTTATATAAATAAAATTAACAAAAATGAAAACACTTAATCCCTCCCTTGTCATCTGTTCAGACGATTTCTATTGCCGGCGGTGTCGGTTTTGGTACCTAAATTAAAAGCAATTAAAAAAAAGCATAATTATCAAAAACATATTAACTCGAATGCTGTCAGTTGAAAGCTCATTAACATGCTAATCCGTTTGTCCGCCCTTTTTTGACAAAAAATAAGAATATGAGTACAAAAACAAAAACAAAAAAAAAAATACAAAAAAAAACTCATGCAAATAACAGGCCCAAACACTAACCCAGTAATTGCAAACATTAATTTCGAGAGAATAAATATTAAATTGACTAGAAAAAGTACACAGATACTTGTACAGATAAAAATAGCAACACAAGTATGATACAACAAACCAAACCGGAACCGAATCGAATCACTTAATTTAACTTAAAATTTACGTGGCATGCATAATAGAGGATCCAGTGGTACCAGATTTAGTTTTAGGTCCAGCTTCAGATCCATATTCAAATCCATGTTCCGGTTCATGTGCAATGGCCTAGTGGGAGATGCTACTAGTATCTCCCAACAAAAATCGAATAAATATTTATTTTATCAATTATGTGCCATTAAGAGAATTGACATGCAGCAGAGTTTGCAAATGCAGCGCATCAGCACACCCTGGACGAGCATAAAGATGATGATAAATGTAAATGAATCCTGGGAAATAACCCCCTCCTCAAAAATTGCACTCCTAAATTGCGAAATGTTGTAAATGTGGTCGAACAGTCGTCAGGTCGTATGCTGATGAACCAATGGTCAAATGGTCAGTTGGTCTGATGGTAAGAAGGTTAGACGGTCATTTGGTCTGTCGGCTGGTAGATTTGTCTACCATAACCCCTTAGTGGGTGGTATTCATAGATCGATAGATGCACTTAATTGCATAAATAGACTAGTTCCATAGTGACAGAGTGGCGTTACAATGTTAGTGTGTGATATAATTTGGTTTTTGTTATCACCGCTTGAATTTCTGAAATGCAATTTTGGAAATAGTATTTATTGATCCACAGGTTCATGCAGCTTGCAGGAGTTGTAGGTAAATAACAGGAGTATAGCAGGAGTTAGCTCCCAAAATTAGTTTTGATTCATTCCAACCGCACATTAGATGCCACATTTCCCCGAGACTTAATTTTGTATGATTTGTTTTTTTTTTTTGATTTTTTTTTTTTTTGCAAATTTTTTAATAACGTAGTAGTAGTAATAGTTAATAATTATCATTCCGTTTTATTATTGTTTAGCAGATGGTCTTTTTGGTCTCTTACTTTGAAGCACTTAATTCGGAAGTGCTCGCACATCTCTCGAACCTAAAAGATACACAATTATCAACATCAGTCAAGTTGAAAGGATGTGTAGAAAAATAAACAAGAACAACAACAAACAAAACTTACCACTCCCTGGCCATAGTGCAAGTGAGCAATTGTACTGAATATCGTCAGGCCATAGACAATCCATCGTTCCATATCGGCAGACAGATAAAAACGAAAAAACCAACAATTGTAGAATGGAAAACAGGACACCATAACAACTGCGACCAGAGGCCACATGAGAATGTTGAAACTATCGCATCTGGTATCGGACATTTGAGCGACAATCAAACGGCACTGCAAACAGAAAAACGTTAACATAGACAAAATGAATGGACTACAGACCATCTGTCCGACTATTTAGTATGTCATCATTCTTACCGCAATGTTGGAGAAGAGTGTTCCAAAGAGCACAAACATTATCCTTGGCTCCAAATCGATAATGCTATTTTCTGAGAAAAACACCCAAATCATGGTTATGACAAATAGCCAGAGGAAGGCGAATAATGGACGTGCTGCCTCGAAAAATGGTCGCATTTTACCAGTCTTGTTTTTGTAGGACCTGCAGAATAGGTGATAAGGACCATCGTTTCAGGAGCGAGAGTAATTGTGAACACTTACTGAATGATATTTTTAATTATGATTGGATGACTCGTAACCATGCCAGAACCGATGAGGACAATCTCAAAGATGTTCGCCATTGTAAGACCAAAGAAATGTGATGTTCGCCAAATGCCCGGTCCTGTTACGTAAGTTAGCAGGAGTACCAATGTGACACCCTGATGGGGGAGAAAAAGAAAAATGATTAAAGTAATGAATGAGTGGTTTCAAAAGAGTTAAAAAGACGTGAATGGACGTAACTGTGAAAAACGGTTGCCTTTCAGACGGAAAATTTCTAAAGTAATGGGTAATTTGGTAATGAGACATTTGTGAAGCAAAGGGTTGTCGTTGTTGGCAACACAGACATGGTTTCAAAGGTCATGATGATGATTTATTGGTTGAAGAGTAATCGATGTGAATAATGTCCCTGGCAGCCACTGTTCTTTGAGATGGAAAAAGATACAGGCTCAGTGGGATGATAACATGAGAATTTTTCTAAAAAAAAAAAAAAACAAATTAATGTAATAGACATATTGATTTCTACTCTTAACAAATCCTTCAGAAGATTACTTGGATTTAAGGACGGAAAATCACAAGGTAGAAGAACTTGTTACAGAAAATTCAACCGAACACTAATTATTAAATGGATTGCAAAAACACTGTAGGGATACGATATTTTTCTACAACGCTAGCCAGTTAGTTATTGGGTTTTTAGTTAAATAATTTTGCAAAGGCATGTACTTGCCTTTCGACAGAGTAATTTTTGAGTTGATTTGATTGCCTGTGCACTGGTATAAATAAAAAAAAATGATTTTGAGTGAGGGAAATATTTATTTGGACCTTTACAATTGTTTCTGTTAAGTGAAAAAAATGATGTCCGCGAAGTGGCTGCCGTCAGTGTTGATACACATTTCCGCAAAACGAGGGATTACGCGACCAGGAAGCGCTTCCTTCTCAATATCCATTGTGTTCGTGCTGTGTGTGCGGTTGCACCGTTTAGTTGAAACCGCACCACACAGTGGCTTTGAGTCGATGTAATGGCTCTTCGTACATCACATGCAGATTTTCAGTGCTCCAGAAATGAAGATTTTGCTTATTGACGTAACCGCTTAAGTGACACAAAATCGTCCTCTTCGTTGTTGAGATTGATGATGGCTTTACAGTAATTCACATGCGACTGACAACCAGGAGGCATTAACTGATGCACTGTTTGAACTTTGTACGGAAACATGTGTAAGTCTTTTACTAAAATTCGCTGTAGGGTCCGTCTGGTGTGTCAATTACGGCGGCCACAGCCGCGATATTCTCGGCCGAACCACCAGTTCGGTGGTTCCTTCAAGATCTTCTGTGGTTTCACTCTGTTCGAGTCGAGTAGCTAAGTGCCGGAATGTTTGCCCAGTTGGCGCGACACGATTAGAAAATCGCCGTCGAAATTCACACTGCGCTAACACCACCGACCGATTATTATTCCACGTTCTTGCGGAGTATAGCGCTTCATTGCTTATCTGTTTGTATACTGCAACGATCTAGTTTACAAATGTTAAATATGATTGACGTACGACGCCATTTGCAAAAATTATACTATCTTCCGATAGGGTGATTAATTTTGCGCCACCTTGTATAAATATAATGAGTGATTTCTTAAGTGCTTGGGTTTTTATTGTCAAAAAGAGTACAAAAAAATTGCAAAAGCATTTATAATTTTTATTTGAATTGATTAACCTATGTTTGCCATTTTTACCATGACTACAGTTTAAGCGGTTTACATTAAGAGTCAAAATTTGAACCACTTTTTCGAGCACATTGGCTGCTATGTCGCTAATAACACTTGTAATGTTGTCTTACAAGGCTGCGATTATGCGATTACCGCTGGTTTATCGGCATAGAAGAGTGATTTGACGTATCTCCATAAAAAATGGATAAATTACTCACAGAATTCATTTCTCAATCGGTCCGTCGATTCGCGTACTGTGTGGCATGGAGCACTAAATAGCACATTTTTTCAGGTGCATTGACAGCGCTTGTATTGCCTGAGGTTACTTATCGGATTAAATATGACAGTTTTATTTATTAATCATACACTTTCAATCAGAAATGAGATTCGTTACTGACGATAATTTTTTTGCATAAAAAAGCGGATCTTTCTCCAGTTTTTCTAAATCCCGATTACCGAAAATCTGACGCTGTAGCAGGTCGTTTGGCTTCAGTTCTTGCACATGCAAGAAGCTTTTAAGGTTTTAGACCAAGGTCCTTGCGTAAAATCTTCTACGTAGCCGAATGAACAAATAATGATCTTCATTAAAACTGGCTGATACAGCAGCAATATTTTCGTCTGTACAAACTCCATGCATACGGGTAAGTGGCTTGAAATTTCATAACTATGGCTTGAACACTTTGGTTAGTATACCGATTATGACGACCGCAAAATAGTCGAAATTTTGAAAATAAAATTTAATAATTTATAAGTAAGTAGGGAACCACTAACAGAGTACAGAATTTAATGTTTCCAAAACACAATACTGTCTTCTGTCGTTAGAGCGAAATTTAAACACCCAGCCATTGTCAATAAAGGGCACTTGCATCGTCGAAACCGAAAAGCTTTCCATTCTCGGTATGTGTGTCAATGATAACGTTGGAATGACCATATATTCGGTGTCGTCAAAAATGCTGCGAAATGTCTAGGATTCCTCAAGCAATGTAAGAAATAATTTACTCCCTCTGATCTGGTCTCAACATACATATATAAGACATCTATCCGCCCGAAATTGAAGTACAATGTCCACATGGGTCGGGTGCGGCCAAAACATATCGACATAATGTTTCGTGTCTCACTCTGTTTTATCGCTATTTCCATCACTAGAGCTCTATAGAAATAGCCAGTAGCGTTCCGCTCCTTCAAACTTTTAACCATAACTTCAAACCACTTTCATACGTTAACTTAAATATTGTGATTCATTCATAAGCCGCACAACACGCTTATGAAATGCCCTCCCTAGCTCTTTCTTTCCTAGTCACTATAACATTCAAACATTTAAAACCAATGTTCATCGGCACCTCTCTCTCTATCCTCCCTGATTTTCCTTCGCCCGCACTGTGTGCAAGCATATTAAGGGTACTCAACTCTCTTGAGCGCTCGCAAATTATAAAAAAAGCGTTGTTCGGGTATAAGTCTTTCCATGATGATACGGCAATGCTAACTGAATATGTCTAACTTTGACATATGTCACGAGTCACGCGTCACCTGTCAAAAATAAAACACTGAAAAACCAAACAGCAACAAAATCACCCTTTATGTAAGGATGCATCACGAAAAAACGAAACGGAGCTCCTGCTTCTTTTTTTTTGGCAACTACTGACGTTATCCAGACAGCAATATTGTGTTTTAATTCGCTTTTAACGCTCACCGTACCCATTTGGATTGGTCGTCAAGTCATGGTTCAACGAGTCAGGAAGTACCAACACGTCCACAAAAATTGTTTACTACCGCTTTGGATACTTACCTCTGTTGGATAATCTTTAGGGGAATCGCGTCCGCTGTTAATCTACTACAGTGTCCTTGCTGCAAACATTTTTTTCCTAATGCTCGGTTTTATTTGCCTACTTTTTGGGCTTTTAATGGAGTTGGTTTTAGTAATTCCTCAGCATACACCCATGAGCTATACTCCTTTCCATTTTCTATGGTAAGACTGGGCTCTTGGAATGCTTTTCACAAAAATCGCATGTGCCCTCACTTTAATGGGTCCAGACCTGCGCCTAAAATGAGAAATTAAGCTCGCCTATAATGATAGCTTAGGAGATACCAATTTGAAATCCGTGCGTTGGCAGCCCCAGTGATTACATTGTTTGGCCTGGCTCCAGCCGTGCCATATGTCATTGCTCATTCGATTGTTACAATATTTTACGATATCAGGACCTTAATAGCCACAAAATCTATTCATACTTCCTATTGGCCGAAGTTGTCTTTGCCTTCATATACTTCGAAATAAGACAAAAAGCTCTACGTTGCAATAAAATATGACAAGTACCTTGTCAGACAGGGGCTGTAAACTACGAACATAGAAAACGAAATCAGGAGATGGCAGATGCGGCGGCTACGGAGGATGCTGCTTCTACTTCAAGACGGCATCCTTACCTAACACAATCTTGGTGCGATAGCTGAAGCACTGAGCATATGTTTGGTCTAGGAGGTCATAGAATTTGTCTTTGCTGCTATTAAATTTATCCGCCGTAGGGAAATGAACTAAAATGGGCTGATATTTCCGGATTTTTCTTTGATGCAGATTACTATGAGGCGTCCGCTTACAAACACAAAGCTTAAACAATTTTGCAGGAATCTCCCTTGAATAGCAAAGAAGGTTAGGTAAATTCCTCGTTGAGTGCACATACAAGCCATTGCTATCCACTGAGAAAGTGTGGGATAACGATGTTCTGAAATGAAAAAAGAGATTTCTTGAAAAATATGTCAAGATCGGCGATCTGATATAGCAGATATCATTTAGATTTGGAGGGAATTACGAGGGTTGTTTGATGAGTACCCGGATAAGATGAGACAACGAAATTTTTTAATGTTTTTACAATTTATTTTTTAATCAATTCGATACACTTTTCCCAGTGGTGCTGGGTACTTCTCTCCGGGAGCGATTCGTAGTACAATTCGACCGATTTGGCAGTGGCGACTGTGATGGTGTGAGCTGGTGCGTTATCGTGGTGGAAGATCACTTTTTTCTTCATCAAATGCTCCTGTGATTTTATTTCCCTTCTCCAAATAGTCAACGTAGATCACACCTCGCGCGTCCCAAAGACAGTGGAAATCACCTTTTCGGCCGAAGGCACGGTCTTCGCCTTCTTTGGAGCACTTTCAACGGTTAAAACCCATTGTTTTCATTATTCTTTAGCCTCTGGTGTCTGCCAATGAATCAAATTCTCATCAAAGACAACGAAATAATGGAGAAACTCCTCCGCATTTCGATTAAACAGGGCCAAGCACGTCTTTGAAGTGGTCTCCCAATTGCGCTTGTTCTCCAGTGTAAGCAAACACGACACCCATCGCTCGGACAGATTTCTCATTCCCAAAATCTTGTGCAGGATATGGCTAACGTATTCAATTAAGATGTCTGCTATCTCAGCCAACTCGCGATTACGAGATCATGGATTTTGGCCACCTGAACGCGGAAACTCTGTGAACCAATGGTAAACGGTTGCACGTGAAGGTGAATGGGTCCCATACACATCATCGTGAATATACTTGATTTCCTCGGATTTTTTGTTACTCAAAAACAAGAATCGGATCACAGCGATGGTGCTACTTTTCCAAGGTTGCAAAAACACTAACACAATGTTGATGTTTTGAAAACAAAACCAAGCGTCGAATTGTCGCCAAATTTTGACAGACGGGCCAGAGGTTAAATTGAATGATGGTACGGCGTACACTCATTTTAGCGCAGTAGCGTCATCTATCTTCCAATTCGGGTACTCATCAAACAGTCTTCGTAAATGCCTATGATTTGCAATCATTTCCGTGCCAGGGCAGCACAGTTGCAAAAAAGTGTACATTTTCCAATCCAGAACTTTGGCATGCTGCCTTATATGTTCATTACGACTGCCAATTTCCTAGTTCATGACTCCTTTACAAAATCCTAGACACGCGAACACTGCGTTCGCTTCGAAAGTGCGACATCTCACCAAGAACTTAATCCAATTAAATTGTTAAATCCACCAATTACCTGAATTTAAATGTCGGCCTACACCTTCAATTTTAAATAAATAAAAAAATATTTATTTTACATGCAAAACTCAAAGTTTGTGCGATTTTCAATCAAATATTAATTCTTTGCCATGTAAGCAACCATGGGAAATGCCCAATTTCCACAAACTGCAACGATTCTGGTGCGATAAATGTTGCGTATACGCCAGGATGCACGTTTTTCATGCTCATTCATGTATGAGTACATTTAATTGCAACCAATTTGGCGTCCCTTTTAATTCTTCATTTAATTCGCCTCACCTCACCCATTTGGACTATTAATTTAAATAATACCTCCCCCCGTAACTAGATCGAATAAAAAATGTATTCCCACCTAGTGGAACAATTTTTTGTTTAAATAATTATGTACGTCAAAAACCACTACAAGGACGATGGTAAGGCCTTGGACTTATCAAAGTTCAACAACAATGACAACCATGTTGGCATTGACTTGGTCGTCATCGTGTCGTACTGAAATTAATTATCCATCAAATAGGTTGGCCTCAATCAATCTCTCTGCCAATGAATTGATCATCGAGGAGCGCATTAAAAATGCATGTTTTCACGTACCTCAATCGAAGTAGATTTCCTGTCTGTTACAGTCACAAAAAAAAAAAAAAGGAAAAAATACCTCTTCCAATCGTACCCTTACTTACCCACATGGTAAAATCATAGCCCCAGGGCAGAAACATCACTCCGGTGTTGTACTTCTCCACATGTGTCAAATAGAAGTTCAGGAACACGTTCCAGATGACAAAGAACATCCTAGTAGGCGGCAGATCAATTATCCCGAATAACGAAAACATGTAGATTGGTATCAGGACAGAGGAGTATGAATCCAAGCCGTGGTCAAAGAGTTCGCCCAGCGGTCCACTCGTACCAGTTCGGCGGGCCTGCTTTCCATCGATACCATCTGGTGAAGGGTTAGTATCAGGTCCAGTGGATCATCATCATCATCATGTAGAGAAATCAAAAAGAAAGGAATAATTTTTTTTTTTTTTTTTTTGTGTATCCTTATAGTTATTTATGGTGATCCAGACATTGTGGTAGCACGTGGTCACAAAGGCTGACAAGATAGCCTTTGCGGGTCCGCTTGGTTCGTGTTCGTACTGTCAGAGAAGTAGCTACTCACCTAGTGTGTACGCCAGGAATATATTAATCGCCGCCAGTAACCATACCCAGTTCGGTACTGCATTCTCGGGGTGGTTGGCTGCCGTGAAATCCCAATCGTAAAATGCAATTAAAATGAAATTGACCACTGTCAAAAGGAAGCCGGTAAACGTTATGAGATTCGGAGCCAGCCATCTGGGAAAGTACTGCAATAATAATAATAATTAATGTTTTCTCTCTGTCAGTGTTTTCATTTCATGTATGCGTATATGTTTTGTATACAAATATGACAATGTTGACCAGTCGATTTACCTGGACACACTTGTTCCAGAAGGGATGCATTATGTAGACGCTGAGGAAGCTGGTGTCGATGCTGTTGTACTGAAAAGACAGAAAGTAGGTAAGAAATTTTTTTTTTTTTTTTACTTTTTTTTGGTTAATTTAAAATAGTACACTCAGGAGGATACAAATGAATGGTTGGAAGGCGTGGTATGACCCATTTCGCAATCAAAGAACATTTACGCAGTGCTAATAGTCAGGCAAAAAAGGCTGTTCCAGGACTACTATGTCTTAAAAGGAAAAAACAGTCCAACTCACTGCTACAGTCATGAATGCACAGCAATACATTTCAGTGAACATAAGTTATATGGAAATCTGGAGGACTTGATAAGGTCCATTAAGCATTGAGGCGATGTCTGACTCACCTGAACAAGAGCTTCTTTGGCTTTTGTTTCTCTCAAATAAATTGGACGGAAAAAATGAAAAATTAATTGATTAATTGCTTCGTGGTCGGCCACAGCATGAACGAAAGCAACCTGGCCGAAAGCTACTCGATTTACTCTTATGTATGTAAGTACTCGTGTCTTTCGAAGCCTTTTTCCGAATGAATATAATCACAACTACCAGGATGGGAAAAAAATCGTTTGTTTTGGCAGAGACTTTCCTTCTGCGGTGAAGCGCATAAACTATGGTGGCACATATAGAATTGAAAATAATGGTCGTACGAGTATATTTATAATGGAAAACGTCCCAAACAAAGGAATCCTTTATGAAAACATCCACAGAAGAATCGTAAAATAGAAGGAACCATAAATCATGAAAGCTAATCTAAATGCGGATAATTTAGAGCCAATAGTTTAAGAATGCCCTTTTGCAGATCTCACTGTAAGGAAGCTATGTTCACGAACGAATTGTATCCGTGCCGAATAGCTTGTATGGTCTCCTACCCTAGTTTCTGAAATTCTGTAACTAGGATTCAATTGCTGCAGTCAGAAGTCAGGAAACGAACGCGTAATGGTACATATATACTCGGCTCCACCACCACCCTCAAAAGGAAGTAGCCAAGCTGATATGTTTCTATTCTATGGCAGAGCACTGTGAGATGTTTTGATCTGCTTGGGTTTTATACATCGGCTTTGACAGGATTGGTTTCCTGTCAGCATCAAATAATCGATTAAACCCAGTCCAACAGATATGTTTAGGAAACTACCAGCTAAAACCCGCTATTGAAGGTTTCCATGTCGGACCATAGATTCATCGAATTTAGAATCGACAAACAAGACAGAGGACAGGTAAGGCTGTCCAGATCCTGAATGGAGCCTTAGCGAAATGTTTGGAACTGACATGCCTTATGTCTTATGGCGCAAAACCGATTTGGGTACTTCGTGAAAAAAGTCGAACACTTCTAAACAAACTACTTGAGACTTTAAAAACAAAACAAAAGAAAGAGCTTTACTTAGGTATGACCACAATTAAAGTGCCTGAGCAGGTGTTAAGTTTTTAGGGGCAGAAAGAGAAAAAAGGATTTTGGGGTTCAGCGGTTATTTCGCTCTATAAGAGGCATCCAAGATTTAATGGGGAGATCAAAATAATAGTGCAATTGAGCTCATTGCCTTACTCTTGTCTGTAACCAGTCATCTTACGTGATTTTAGCTGTCAAAAAAAGTATTTTGACGACTGATATTGAACCCCGAACCGTCCGACTAGAAACAGAGTCTATGAGAAACAGAGAGTACTGTCGTCTGCAAAGGAATATATTAGACTTTCTGTAGCACACAAGAGATCATTGATAAAGAATGAAAAGAGTGTCAGAGACAGAACGGCGCCCTGGGGCACACCAGCATAAGTGAATATTAGACTTGAAACATCTAAGAACCTTGCAAAAGGTAGTTTCTAATCCATTTAAGGAGAAATTCGTTCATCACAAATGCACACATTCTTCACAAAAGAGCCTGATGCCAAACTCTATCTTACTATCTTACTTACATTTTGCTACGAAAACAATACTGCCGGTCATTGAGAAGTTTTCGCGTTTCGAGATATTTCATAAGCTGACCGTTTATCAGCATTTTATTGGACTTAGAAAGAAGTAAGAGGAGAGATAAGAAGATTCGCTTTTTTTAGGGACGGGCATACGTCAATGCTATTTTTGATCTGCCCGGAAAGAGCCCTAGAAGTAGGATTGATGAAAAAGCTTATGCAATTATTTTGCCAGCAAGCAAGAACAACTTTTCACAAGAAGGTAGATAAACCATCTGGTCCAGCGGATTTGTGTATATTAATTCGTCCCATTGAAGATTCGACGAACTTAATTTAAGCCGGAGAAAAAGTACAATCTGGTAGTGTTGAACTGGCCGAAAAATGTGCAGCAAACAGATTGTCCTTGTCCAAAGAACTAACAGCTGGAATGTCATTGTAAATTAACGTTGGAATGGAAGAAGAGGCAAATTTCTAATGTTTTTGACCAACGACCAAAAATTGTAGGACATTGTGGTATTGGAATTTTACACCCTTAAGAAAGGCGCTGCAGTCATTCCTGGCTCGTACGAATTTTTTTCGGTTTTCCTCTGTCGGGTTGGTCTTGAAGGACCAAAAAAACATTTCTCTAGTCGTAACAGCATCTTTACAACTCGAGTCGTTTGGTTTGATAGTATTCATTCGATGGGCGATAAAGGATCTCAATTCAAAGAGAATAGTGCCTGTGAACATATGAGCAGCGGCATCCACATCGTTAATGAGGAAACATAACGACAAGTTAAAATTCCTAAAGAAGCTGTTAAGTCCGCTCTCGTTTTGCCATACGGCTCTTATAGGAATCATTTCTGAAAATGCGTGGTCGATGTATGAGAAATTGGCTGATATGACGCAGTGATCCGATGAGCCTAGAGGGGATAGCCCGTTGAAATTGTATATGTTAAGATGAGAAGTTAGAAACATGTCGTTGATTGTCTGGTATACACGTGGGCTCATTTACAAGTTAGGTCAATTTGTTTTCCGCAACGAAGGTCTCAACAAACCGTCGTTCGGGTGTTGACTATCCAGTATGTCGAAACCAGCCAGAATTGTGTGTATTGAAAACGCCCGTAATAACGATTTCCAGCAATAGTGGATAATTTGGTCACGGAGATGGAATTTTACCCGTAAAAATTTAATTCCAGACTGCAACAGAGATCATATTGTGGTTGAGTTTGGTAAGCTACTCAACTGCTCAACAGCTACAAGCTGGGCGGTCCCAGAAGTACCCGGCCTGATCAAGACATGGTTGTAGTTGTTTAAAAATATCACTGTATTGGAAAGTACGCAGTCTATAAAGCATTTGTTTCAAGTTTGAAAGCGCCACGTTGTTTAGTATTTGTTTGGCAGCCATCAATAGTGAACGTTGTCAGAGAATTTTTGAAAATGGAGAAAATTGATCATCGTTATGTGATACAATACTTTTGTTTGAAAGGCCCCAGCCCAACCAATATAAAAGCTGAATTGGATTCTACTCTGGGTGAGTCTGTTCCTTCGCTTACAACAGTAAAATTTTGGGTTGCTGAGTTTAAACGAGGCCGTACGAGCTGCCTAGACGAGTATCGCAGTAGTCGACCAAATGAAGCGACGACTCCAGAAATGGTGAAGAAAATCCACAAAGCGGTACTGGATGATCGACGACTAGCAGACATTGTAGGCATCTCAAAAAGTGCGGTACATCGCATTTTATTTGAAAATTTGGGCATGAGAAAGCTGTGTGCAAGATGGATGCCGCGTTTGCTCACACTCGAGCAAAGACAGTGTCGTGAAAATGCTTTAATTGAGTTTTTAGCGAAGTTTCACAGCAACAAAGCAGAATTTTTGCAGCATTTCATAACAATGGATGAAACATGGGTCCATCACTTTACACCGGAGTCAAAAGAACAATCAAAACAATGGATTCAAAAGGGAGAACCGGCACCAAAGAAGGCGAACACCGTTTCATCTGTAGGCAAGGTCATGGCGTCGATTTTTTGAGATGCGCGTGGGATAATTTTCATTGGCTATCTTGAAAAAGGAAAAACTATCAACGGCCAGTATTATGCGAACTTATTGCAACGTTTGAGCGAAGAAATCAAGCAAAAACGGCCGCATTTGTCTAAGAAGTAAGTGTTGTTTCATCAAGACAATGCACCAGCTCAAAAATCGGTTATTGCAATGGCCAAAATTAATGAACTAAAATTTGAATTGCTTTCTCATGCACCCTATTCGCCAGATTTAGCCCCTTCGGATTATTTTCTGTTCCCAAACTTGAAAAAATGGCTCAGTGGTCAAAGATTTTCCAACGATGCAGAAGTGATGTCGGCAGTTAATGGCTATTTTGAAGAGCAAGACAGTTCTTATTATAAAAAGGGTATCGAACTTTTTGAACGTCACTGGAAAAAGCGTATAGGGCTGAAAGGCGATTATGCTGGAAAATAAATAAATTCTTTTCAAAATGTTTGTGTTTTCTTTGTTGGGTTGGGTACTTCTGGGACCGCCATCGTAAATGCCGCGGGCGCGGTGAGAATAGAATAAGTATGTAGCCAGGTAGATACAGACCACAGTAATCTGAGAGGTGTAGGCGGGGGTTTATCTGTGTTTCACTTAGTGCCAAGACAAGAAAAGTGATTACTTTTTAACCCGCGTATATGGGCTACGTCCACCCTGAATTCCCCCGTCATAATCTCAAACAAACACAAAAAACACAAATACCGACTGGGCTAAGCAAGGCTGAAAAGTGAAAATTCTGACGTTGGTTTACAGAATCAAACTGTTGTAGGTTTTGTGCCCTTAAAACCGACTACCCATCGGTTGTTATATACACTCAGTCACTGTCCATGCCGTATGATAAATACAGTAACGGCAGTGACTAAGTGCAAAAATTAGGACTTCGACCACGAGCGGGAGATTTGCGAAAACCGCACTGTGTGATTTTTTTTTTTTTCAACTGCACTGCACTAGTTTTTTTTTTACACGCGCGCGAGGTGGTCTTACTTTTTCGCTTTTTCTGTTTCTGATGTAAAAGTAAATAGTAAATAGTCCTCAATCCTTTTATAACCATAGTTGAGATGTCGTTCTTGTAAAGCTTATAAAAGAGAGCATCATTGGCTACATAATCTTCACGAAAATCGACGAACTTTGCTATTTTTGCTATGTTTTCCAGTACGAATATTTGGAAACCGGCTTGGAATTCGTGAAGGATCTTATTGATTTCCACCAACTGTTAGTTATATTAAATAGCACAAGCTTTCTGCATTCAAGTGACCGTTATCCTTAAACGAGACTTCTAAAGAAAACATTTTCGTAATCTGAAAACATTTTAATTCCAACTTGAAACATGACTAAGCATGCAATCCCTCGCAGAGAAGTTAATTCTCTCCGGTAGTCTCCTTCGCAGCTTTTATTTAAAACCTTGCATTCCCAGGCTACTTCCAAAATTTTAAAAACTTTTGTATTACATTCTTAAAGTTAAGGTTTATATATTTGTATTGGGGCAGACGGTTAAAGACTGGTTAAATTCATTCACAAAGCTGGTTTGAGAATGAAGTCTAGAAGATGTAGTAGCTCAGTTTTTGCTACACTACACTCATACATCTCCTAATTTGTTAAAACCACGTAGGTAGTGGCTACAATTTAAATATATTTGCACTAGAAACAGAGTGTTGACATACATTTTAAGTCTTAGTTCGTAACTTTCTTCGAACCTCTTAAATTTAGTTTAGATTATTTCAAGCTTCTTCCAATACCCAAACATTTCACTCCTGCTCGCTCTTACACGAGGCTTGTTTTAACTGAAACTACGCATTTCAGTTCGTATCCCTTACAAATGTTCTCACATATATCTTTTTTATCAAAGCGTCATAACTTTAAATTTATAATTTTCGTAATTTATTGTTGTTCTGGTAGACGGATAACCCCCCACTTCATCTGAACTCCTACTTGCGTGAGCAAGTATTTAAAGCAATCGATTCGAATGAAAATTGAAGCAACACTGGAGGGAATTATGAGCAGGGAGAAAGCCATTTTACCTTATTAATTTTTGAAAACCATCGGAAAACATAATAACAACTAAGGCAAAACAAATTATCTGCACTCAAAAAAAAAAAAAAAAAAAAAATTAAGTGGTTAAGTTCGTCGATTATGTCAGCAGACATATGGGTTCGAGTTCACGGTGTACACTGAAATAGAAAATTTAGAATTTTTCTGCTAACTAACCATTAGTCCTTCCCTCAGCGCAAAAATTGGCAAAATTTTCTCGGGAGGGACCCTTTCCGCTGGAACTTTTTCCCCATTAAATAATTTTTAAGGCCAAGTTTTGAGAGAAAGACGTTTCCATAGAAGTAAAGAAGGTTTTTTAATGAGTGATAAATTCCCCGGAAGGCATAAATTTAATAATTTCTTACAGTTCTTGGGTATTAATTTTCAAAACGTTTCCACATAATTCTAATATTTTTCATCCATTCTATCCGGTTATGGAACTCCTTACTCCTTACCATCACAAATTAAAACCTTATCGAATGTCAAAAACTTTTAAGCCGCACTCATATCATAAGATATACAGACCCATTTCTGTTTTTCCATACTTATCGAAAAAAAATGTTCACCAACAGATTTCTAATCTCCTACGAATTCTTAGTGCTTATCATTCGGGATTCGAATATCACCACAGCTGTGTATTAGCTCTTCTTATGGTATCTGACGACAGTTGCAATTGGCAACACTCCTTGCTGTTGATCAGGAGTTACTTATATTCAAGCTAGCAAACTTATATAACTTTCCCTCATCAGCCGGTTATCTCATGCGCTCGTATCTAGTTGGAAGGAAACAAGCGGTTTTCGCAAACAATCTTAGGTCAGACTTTGTTAAAATTTCAGCAGGTGTTCCACAGGGATAAATACTAGGACCCTTGCTTTTTGAAATGTTCATAAACGATCTCCCTAATATTATTATGTTATGATGGTATAGTAATTCGAAGTGCAAAACTGATGAAGTAGAGTATAAAAAGTTTCGCAACACTCAAAAAAAAACAAAAAAGAAAATCACATAAGATGCAATGTCAAAAAGGAATAGACGAAGGCGAAAATCAATAGACGAAGTGATACCAAAAGAACTTTTCGAAAAACTACAACACTAAAAAAACTGTAGACAAATTCGCTGAACAGTTTTCTAACCTCCAAAATCAATATGTTGCACATACAATCTTTGTAGAGTAATCAAGGCTAAATATAGGGTGATTCATCGTGAGGTTTGATTTACCATGTAAAAGCAGATACATAAATTTGAAAGTAAACTTAAAATTTTTATTATTGGTTAAACGAACAATTTATGGCATTTACCCTTCAGAAATAATATCATGTACATGTTGACCACAAACATGTCTGAGGTGGTAAATTCGGAAGGTCTAATTTTGGGCGGCTCCTTCGGGTATAGTGACTGGTATCTCGCGGATAACACGAGTAATTTTTATTTCCAAAAGCGTCAATCGTAGGTAACTTATACCTGAAGACCTAAGACCTTACGTATCCTCAGAGAAAATAGTCCAAAGGTGTGATAACGCACGACCTAGGCGGCCAATTTACCGTAGCAAAACGTGAAATTAAGTGCTCACCAAAAAGATATCTCAACAAATCCATTGTTTCACGCGCTGTATAGTTCGTAGCGCCGTCTTGTTGAAACCAGGACTTACCGAGACCATGTGCTTGAAACACATAGTTCATTTAAATGACGCTATAACGGTTACCATTGACGGTAACATTCTGATTTACCTAATTTTTGAAGAAATATGGACCAATGATTCCACCAGTTCATAAACCACAACATACCGTTGTTTTTAATGAATATAACGGTAGCTCTTGGTACTCTTCGGGTTTCTGATCAGCCCAAATGCGGCAATTTTGTTTATTAACATATCCATTAAGCCAGAAATGGGCTTCATCACTGAACAAAATTTCACGTTAAAACACCGGATTTTCAGTGAGTTTTTCCAGAGCCATTTCAGTGAAAATATGACGGAAATTCAAGTCGCCTGGCTTCAATTCTTGCACAAGTTGATCGAGATCCTCACGTTAAATACGCCGAGTTATCTAATATGCCAAGCCAAGCTGCTGAGAACGAGGACGAATCTATTCGTCTTCATGTACACTTTCAGCTACAGCTGCTATAGTCTCTTCACAAATTTGCGAATGGTATTGAACCTTGATTTTCGTAATACAGCTGAACAATTTGGAGACGCTGTTGTATTGGGTCTTTTCATGATGATATGCCAAACGATACTGAATAAAAATAACATAGCAGTTTGATCGGAGTCATATGTGATCTGTCAAAAAAGTTTAATTGAAAATTAAACCTCACGATGAATCACCCTATATATGGTATAAGGATGTTTTGGGAAACAAAAGCAGACACTCATAATGAACTGGCATCTTCAAGCATGAGGAGGAACTGCTTTTTTGAAATACAATAGTACTTGCATTTATGTGATAGTACTACATTACCACAAAATCATAAATTTTCTAAGGTTCGTAGCTACTATGAAAACGCAGGATCTACATATGTTTCGATTGATGAAACCATTGTGCCGTAGCCCACGGGTAGCCCATAAAGTTTGGCTCTAAGCTTTGGTCCTCGGCGACAGGGTATGGGTACCTCATAAATTGCGAACTTTATCAAGGTGCAACTGGTCCGACTCTGAAGCAACAATCAGATTATGATTTAGGTGCTGCTGTCTTTTTAGAGCTGCACTCCAGGTTAACAGAGGATCTTGGTCCATACAGTATATATTTTGACAATTTTTTCACTGGATGGCCTTTAGTGAAATGCTTGCATGAGAACCATATTGGTGGAACCGGAACTATCAGAGAAAAACGAAACAATGATTGCTGCTAAGTGGCATGACAATAGTGTCGTGAATGTGGCTTCTAATTGTCACGGATTATCACCAATAAGAAAAGTACGACAGATACATGGGTGGCGTGGACCGCTTCGATGAGAATGTTGATTCTATAAGGAAAGGTTTCCACTCTTAGGTGGATGCATCTTGTCAATCTTGCTTGGTTAATCAAAAGAAAGTGTGGTGGTAATTGGACTTAATGCGAGTTTCGTAGGGCGATTGTGATGTCCTACTTGCAAAAATACGGTAAAGTGCCAACTAAAGATAACAATTATGGAATGCCTCTTAAATCAAGGATTTCAATTGAAACCAGGTGAAAAATTGTTCACAACGCCGCTGCGGGCTATGCCATGAACGCACAAGAAAAATTTGTTCTAAGTGCAAGATAGGTTTACACATTTAATGCTGATTCAAATTCCATAATAAATAAACATAGAGTGTAAATACCTTCCTAATATTGAGCAAATTCATGATCTCTATATAATAAAACTTTAGTAAATACATTGTTTGCTTTTAACTGTCTTATAAAGTATGCCCAGTGTCACCTGTTAACTTATATGATAAGGGATGAATGACTTTGATTAGCGCAAAAACAACAAACTTTTTCCTTTAAACATAAGCATGGGAATTGATGGGTTAAATTGAGACGAACAAATTCTTTCATTCTCTTATTAAACGCAGGCTACGTACGCTACGTATATGGCCTGAAAAACTACGTTCATGTGTCGGCGTATATCAAAAATAACCCTTGGGTTACACTTGATATATATCAATCTAATCGTTTGTTCAGTTTAATTGTACCGCGTACTGCATATCAAATTGCGGATCGGCAATTTTTTGTTCATGATGACACCTATAATGGCGTTGAGATGTTTCCTATTTAAAAAAAAAAAAAATCAGACTCCTAGAGCGATTCAGATCCAGCTCTGGCCAGATCTGTTTAGTCGCTAAACATGTTGGCACACCGATCTATCTAAGGTCTGTTCTTTTATTAGCATCCAGCTTTGATAATGATTTGCACGTAGCGATTGGTATACCTATGCTGCCATTTTCCAGTAGAATAGGTAGAGTGGCGAGTTCGTCGGCCCTACAATTCCCTGGAATGTCTATGTGGCCCGGCACCCAACAAAGGTGAAGGTTGAAGTGCTCTGCCATCTCCGTAAGAGATGATCGGCATTCAAGGGCGGTTTTAGAATTAAGTGAGTCCGAGTCCGAAAAGATGCTGATATCCTTTGCAGAAATCACGTTTTTCTTCAGCCAGGACAGAGCTTCTTTAATCGCCAAAATTTAGCTTATTTGAGTTGTGAGTTGTGGGCCCCATTTGTTTCGAATGGCTTTCTTGCAAGAGAATAAAGCTACTGTAGCTTTCTTAACTCTTTCTTGAATGTAAGGTTTCCAGTTTAGTTTCCTGTCAAGAATGAGACCCAGGTATTTTGCTGTATCGGAAAACACTAAACTGATACCGTTTGTTAAAGGAGGGTCTATAGTTGGAATTTGATATTTCCTGGAAAAGAGGACAAAATCAGTTTTATGGGGGTTAACTCCCAATCCACATCGATTCGCCAAACGAATTAATCTGTTAAGATTTAGCTGAAGGAGTTATTTGATGGTGATTACGGATGCGTCGACGTTGTTAAAGGCGCCCTCTATGTCTAGAAAAGCAACCGTTTCTACCGATCTTTCCTTACAGTAGGCATCTTGAGCCACTGACAAAAGTCTTGGATCAATTTTAGCTCGAATATGGATATCAATCAGTCATTCTAGAGTTTTTAGAAAGAAAGATGATAGAGTTATAGGTCTGCGGTCCTTTGGGACATCATGAGAGTATTTTCCGGCCTTGGGAATGAAAACCAAATTGACTTCTCTCCTTGACAGTGGAATGTAGATCAGTTGTACACAGCTCCTCATGATATTCTCTGGCGTGGGCAAGATAATATCTGAGGACCTTTGTTGTTCGGCCAGTATTATACCGTCCGGACCCGCAGATTTGTATGGTTTGAAACTATGCAGCGCCCAAAGCAGTTTGTCTCTTGTAATCTGACCATGAATTTTGTTCACGGTAGCAGTAGTCCTATTTTGGTTACTGTTTGCCGTGACTGCAAACTAGGTATCCAGTAGCAAGTTGAGTGATTCATCACTTAACGTTGTCCAGGAGCCATTGGTTTTTTTTTCAAACAACTAGGCATCACAGGGTTTGTAGAAAGCATTTTTCTTAGCCGCGATGCCCCAGAGGTTTCTGTGATTTTGTCACAGAATGATATCCAAGATTGATGCTTTCAGTTCTCTTCTATATATTTTGAGGGATTCTTGGTAAGAGCCCCAGACAGTAACTTTTCTTGTGCTTTTTGAAAGGTTGGAAAGTTTTCTGCAGGTGTTTTTTTCAACTCATAAAAATTTAATTTAGAATCAATGTACTTGATTATAGTTTTAGTAATAGTGTTGTCACGTCGACATGAAATGGATTACGAACCATTTTTTTTGTACCCCGTATTCAGGAAAATAACGAATAAATTCGCTGGTCAATGACTCCAAATGCGCAATAATGTTTTCTTTGATGACAGCAGTAATAGTAGAGTCCTCTTCAAAATTGGAACCATCAATAAAACCTTTCAGAATTGAAAACCCTGAGCAGTTATCATCTTTCACTTTATTGAGCCACAATTCGATTTTAAAGAGAGAGGCGCGCATTTTATCTTCAAAAGCGAATGTGTTTGACGTTTCTCTCAAATATTCATCTCCGGACCCTTAAAGCTGTAAGTTCAACTTATTGAGCAACATTGAGCAACATCCATTGCCTTATCATATTGCAGAGCGAAGTATATTGACTGGACAATTTTCATAACAACTTGTTCTTCAATATCATGGGACATGATTGCTATTTTGCTCTTTACAATATCATTAGACAGCGGAATTTGTTGGAGCCTTTTCTTCGATTCTTCACCAACATGGTAGGCTTTATTCTATTCTAGCTATTTCAAATGATGCAACTAGAGTGTTTGTATTCAATGCAAATCCTCCCCTACTTGACCAAGCTTCATCTTTTTCAAATTAACATGCTTACCTTCAAAGTAGGTGACTGGTTAGGGTGGTAGGGTGCACTGTCTTCAAATAACGCTCTAGTTTTGTGGTTTCACGGAAAAGTTTCAAATAGTCATCGTTGTTTTTACGTGTTGGTGCCATTTTTACGATGTTGATCCGAACGAGAACACTACAAGATTACACTACACACTACAAGGTACTTCGGTGGTAAACTTACAAAAATAAATGAACTTATTTCTTGGTTATCAAGCCTTATGACTCTTTCTCTCACTGACCACCAGTGGTCCTCAGACAGTAGGTTCTGAACCACAAAGATTACCAGGAGAAGCTTCAAAAAAGGACAAGGTCTTCTCCAGAATTCTTCAACAGACGATAAAGCTTTAGAAATACTCTATCAAGTTCAGAGAGGGACTGCTACTGTTGAAATGAATTTCACATGATTTTTTAGAAATTAAAGCCGGAACAGCCAAATACAGATTGCAGGTTGTGTAACGATGATAATCAGCATTTCACTGGTGGGCAGTGAATGATTCGTAATCATCGTAAACGATGATCTATTGCAATGGCGTACTGTATTGATTCTAACGAATTATACAAGTGATTCAAATATAAACTGTGGAGTCGGTGCAGATAACTTTAATCATTCGTCAACCACAAAGGCTGTATCCAGATTAAGCTACACATCAATAAAGCGCCAAGAAAAATCAACATTGACAATTGTCTTATTGGCTCTAACTAACAAGAATGTCGAAACAATCCTCAAACATTCAATTCAAGGTATCTCTGATCTAAAATTCATATCATGAGCTTCATTCTCACAGTCATATTGCGATGAAAATGAAAAGTATTATTTGGTACAAGCCGAGCAGTCTCTTTGTGAGAGCAAAAGCACCTTTAACTCTGGCCAGAGCAGCATCTACATTTTTGTCAAAATACAGAAACTGATCTAGCCAGATCCCAAGATATCTAACTACCTTTCGACAGGCAAGAGGCTGTCCGTGTTTAATAGTAAGTGAACCTATCAAGTCGCTTGTAGAAATGTTGAACAGGATCGGCGAAGTGACCGAGTCCTGCTGAAGACCATTTTTAATTTGAAATATTCCAACAGAAGTTACATCACCATTTTTCACGATGAACTGTCTGTTGGTTAGCTTATAGTAAAAAATGTACAAAAGTGGTTTACTGATCCCCAGCCGAGTCAACTTATAAAAAAACCCTCTAACCATACGGTGTCCAAGGCCTTCTCTAAGTCAACAAGGCAGGCACCAGTACATTGGTTTTTGCCTTTATTCCATTGGATATCGGACACCAGTTTAGACGCGGCATGTGAGATTTCATGTCCTGCCTTAAAACCGAATTGATTATCCGGAACTATAGGTTTGTCCTTAACCCACCTAGTCAGAGCTCTATTGATTACCTTTTCAAACACCTTACTGATATTCGGAAGGAGACTTATCGTCCGGAGATTCGCCGGATTGAATATATCCTTTCACTTTTTGGGGATAGGTTGAACCACCGCCGATTTCCAATGCGCTGAATAATGTGCATTATTCATTGCATCATTAAACAGGGTGATGCAAATGTCCACCGCTTCTAGAGGAAGATGTCAAAGCACGATGTTTGAAGTACCATCGGTCCTCACTGATTTCTTACTTCTGATTGTGCCGAAGATCTCATGGAGTTCTTCCTTCGAAATGAACGGGGGTAGGTCATCCTCTCTGGCGATGCCATTATTTGCCATATTTTCATCGCTGAACTGGGTGAAACCAGAGCCCTCGGATCGCCAGTTCTCTTCTTCATTTCGAATGAAGACGTTGTGTACCAAGACGCGACTGTCCAGGTCATAATTAGGGCCAATGGTATCAGTGGCCTTGTATAGTTCCTGGAAAGTCACCCCTATGGCCTCAACCTTCTCCTGTGGATCCTCGATCACAAAGAAGTCGTCATCATCAGCGGCCTCATTTAGATCAATACCAGCTATTGTCAGTACCCGTTTGTTTTCTGTTGTCCGGGCTATTTTAAGACACTGAAGATCATTTTGATTTTTTCGGAGATATGCGCAATCTAGAGGCCAATGAACTACATCAACTCCATTGAGCATCGGGTTTCTTATGACTACAGCTGCAAATGGCATAACTTTTCATGATGCTGACGCTTTCGCTAGTGCTAATCAAGTGTGAGGCGCTATGTACATAAAACATTTATACGGGAACTAGGATGACAAATTTTATATTTTTTTTATAAAAATTCTGCCAAATTACATCAATGAAGAACAGATGTCCTGCTAAAAATATAACGCGCAAAGCATCCCTAAAATAACAGCAATCACCACAGGGAAATCTCTTAGCCAGACCTGATATCCCATAGTTGCAACACCTAAACTGAAAAACATTTTCCAATTCAACAGCCAAGTCACATTAATTGTGTGCACAAATTCTGGGCTAACTTGGTGTTTTTGGTTCGGAAGGTCTAACAATGTAGTGGATCCGTATGAGCATTCATAGTTTTGGAATAAAATTAAAAAAATATTCAATATTTGGACATTAGTGAGGCAATAACCAGCTTATAGTGAATGCTGTGTCTCGTAACTCTTGATACTTTTTATGACTTTCGGTTTAAAGCCCAAATGCAAGAGGCAACTAAAGATTTCTTCGTACACTGCCTCTTACTAAAGATAGACCCACAGTCGATGCAGTCGATTTCATATTTATTACTCTAAATGTTGAACTGAAGTTTGCCTTAGGGTGATGGGGTAAAATATTAGATTAAGGGAACTTACCATGTCGAAACCTTTGAAATGAGCCTCAACTTAAAGTTTCCATAAGAGAACTATAAAAGGACCCATTAAAACCCACTCAAAATAGTCTTTGAAAGATAACACTTCTAACCACACAGAAACAGCATAGACCCGAGTGATCCAAATCTTTCCACGACTAACACTCAAGAATAAAGGGTAAAATGCACATTCCCGCAAAACAAATTTGTACAAATCAATTTGAACGCGTTGTTCACTGCCGTTTGATTAAATCAATCGCGTAATTTACGAGCAATAATCTACAATCTCCAATGCAATCACTTATCAATTATGAGGTAACCTCTCGACGACGCTGAAGTAAACACCTTAATCCGAAACTCGCTCCCTAACCTACTTAGCAATTCCACTAGCAACACCAACAACAGAAACAACACGTAACAGCAAGGACTCCCATCATCTCCAAACGTTGCCACTTGCCAATTTGCACATGGCCAGGCTAATGACTAAACTGCCACTACTCCTTCTACTACACTTCAACTAAACCGCCCTCCAATTACACCCCTAAAGTGGAATCTTGATACTCTTCAAAGATCATTCAGTTGAAACGGCCCTCGTGCCACTATTGCTGCCAGGTACCCGCACTCTGTTTGCAGATACGCACACTTGGGTCTTTCTTTCGCATGTACCCGTATTAAGAGCAGACACCGAACGCAAAATCAATTAGTTGACATGTTTCCTGCCACCTCTACTCCTAATTTTATGCGATGCATCACTCAGTAAGGATTCCACTCGGGTACAAGGGTAAATAATCACGCCACCCTTCTATCACGTCATAGTCACGGTGTGCTACTTTCAATGAGATGCGATTACTTTCAAAGATTAAAGGGGCAAATGGGGTAGAATGGAGTAGCTCCAGCTAGACATCTATTTTTGTTTTTGTGTGAGTCTTCCTGTGATAAGATAACAGTAATTGAGGAGTCATTGGCCAGGTTTCGGTGAACGAGTTTAGGTTGTGAATGTGGATTCAAATGGACAAATCTAATTTGAGGGTAAAGGATATGAACACGACACCGCAGATGTTTCCAACACAGTGCGGGTGTCCTTACCCCAAGTGAGTGAGTTTATCAGTATCAGAAAGGAATAGCCATCCCTGTAAGAGGGTGTTTATTGTTTTATTTTATTTTTTATTTTTTTCTTAATGAGCGTGTTTGAAAAGTTTATCGTGATTCTAAGGGAGAAGTGGCCAACAACTTTTTCCAGAAACTTTTACAGCCAGCGAGCTATCAGTTTTTCAATGAACATCTATATATACTATACATACCAATGGAAGCTTCTCACGTGGAACGAATGAATTTTTTATTTAAAACTTTTTGCTTAAGCCTCTAAGCTACCGGAGTTAACGACCAACTTCCTGACAATTCGAGAGTCGGAAATAAACTATTGGTAAACAATAAAACACATAAACTTGTAGGACATGTTGTTTTTTGACAAGAGACCTAAATTGGGCTCCTTGAATCCGTAAGTAGGGTTATAAATTTGGAGGGATCTACTAGCAGTATTGTGGGAAATAGCAAGTTATACAGGCATGATTGAGTTTATCTCGAATCGAGGGTTCTGGTTACTTACAGAAGTGTCACTTGTCTGTTGTTTTGTGTTTTCGAAATCACAGGAAACTGGGACAGGATGTTTTAGATTTAATTGATTTTGGATTGCGGTACAGAGTCGGAAAGTTGGTTTGGTTAAAAGAATGATTGGAATACTGCTGCAGTTAAAAACTTTGTATGAGAGGGTGTCGCTACAATCGCTAAAATACGATCGGACGAAAGCATCAAAGAAGAATACAACTTTAGCATTGTACGTCTCATCCTAAAAAAAAAAAAAAAAAACGAGACTCTCTAGTCTGTGTAAAAATAGAAAGATCAGCCATCTTAACATCGCCTAAAAGATCCTTTCAAACAACTAATTGGACTTCATCAGAGTAAGTTCAAGTTGGCAAAATCCATAATTGACAAAATTTTTGTCATTACGATGGATGTTAGGAAAGACCCCCTCAAATAACCCCTATTGTCGATTTCATGGCCACCCATCACTCGATGTCATGTCTGGCTTTGGCATTTCGGCCTAACATACCTGGCTCTGTAGGGCCATGGAGAAAGCTCTCTCCTCCGTGAGGGTCAACAATGATTTTACCAAGTTCTGTGATATCAACAAGACTTCCCAGAAGGCAGTTTCTTAAACATCGTACTTGAGAGTATTAATTGAAATCGTAAGCTAATACTAGAGGCTCAATCTGTCGAAAATCTTCAAAACAACCTGCCTCTGTGGATGACATACGAGGGATGACAACTCAACCTTTGTAGGTATTGACAATTTATTTTTCGATATAATCCCCTTTCAACTCGAAAAACTTTTCCCAGCGGTGCTGAAAATTTATTAAACCCTCCGTATAGTACGACCTGAATTTCTTTCTGGCGAGTGATCTTTTAAGGTTTAGACAAAAAAAAGAAGTCGCAAGGAGCCAAATCCGGAGAAAATGGTGGATTTGGCAGCAATTCGTAGTGCAATTCGACCTGTTTGGCTGTGGTGACTGCGGAGGTGTGAGCCGGTGCGTTATTACGGTGGAAGAGCACTTTTTTCTTCGCCAAATAAGGAGATTTTTTTTTTTTAAATCGGCGTTGAATCGGCCTCCTGTGTTTGTTTTTCCTTTTTCCAAAAAATCAACGTGGATCACTGTTCCAAAAAACAGAGACACGGTGTTCGCCTTCTTTGGAGCACGTTCACTGGGTAAAACCCATTATTTCAATAAGTTTTTTGATCTCTGGTGTGTACCAATGAATCCGTGTCGATCACGAAACGACGCAGAAACTCCTCCGGATTTCGATTAAACAAGGCCAAGTACGATTACGTCTTTGAAGCGGTCTCACCATTGCGCTTGTTCTCCGGTGTGAGCAAAAACGGCACCCATCGCGCGGATAGCTTTCTCATGCCCAAAACCCAAAAGCCAAAACCAGTTGAGATGTCTGCCCGAATTCCCGAACTCGGAAATTTTTACTCGGCGTCCGACCAATACGAGATCATGGATTTTTTTCAGGGTTTCCTCTATGGTAACCGTTTTTGGGCCACCTGGGAGCGGTTCATCAACAACTGACGTGCGGTCATGGCGAAACTTGGTTGTACGAGAAGTTGAATTAATCCCATACACACCATCGACTGAAACAAGAATCGGATCACGGAACAATACTGTTCTTTTTCTACGAGTATGGTCTCAAAAAACACTGACACGATATTTTGAAATGGATGTCAAAATAAATCTCGGATTGTCGCCAAATTTTGACAGGCGACTGAAAGAGGTTATACTAAATGATGATAAACTCAATTTAACTCAGTAGCGCCAAATATCTTCCAATCGGGAATATCTCTCATAGATTTTGTCAGTAGAATACAGCCAGTTGTTTGTGAAACACTTGCAAGTATTGCGGTGAAGTTGGATACAACAACGACAATATCTTAGAGATCCATTTAAGAGAAACTTGCGCCAATCTACGGTTTTTTGGGGTTCAAAAGACACTATCGGATTACAAACCAGCTTTCTAGAAGGCATTAAATGCCCCAGTCCTCCTCTTTTGGGACTTTTAAAGAACAAAGTACTTTGAACGATCTACACACTATTTTGTATCAACGGAGAGCAGAGGAAGATATTTAACCAAGAACTGTATAAGCTTTAAACGCTACATGCACTTAGCTAAAATAACCAGAATTCGTCATCTTAGATGGCTGAGACATAGGATGGATGTCGCTTCAGCTTGGAACTTTTCGAATCTATCGCTGAAGGAAAATACAGCAGAGGAAGACCGCATCTCAAGTGAAGCGCACTAGTAAAGAGGAAAATCAATCAGATGCTTTGGAGCCACCTAGTAAGTAAGTAACGAAGTTCCCGGACCTAATTGGTTTTTGAAATATCAAAGCGCTTCTCGGCTTAGAAAGTTAACGTCCACAGAGTTACAGATTCATTCAACTCGACCGATAAATCGTGCATAATCACGGCACACTGTGCTCCATCTCTCAATTTGTTGATTTCTGTAATTCCAATCATCTAATCACTAGACTAACAATTTTTGTCCACAACTGGAGGGCAAGCAACCTATTACCTGGATAAACACTTTTCCATCTATCACCGCTAATAGATTATTATCTTAGACATGAAGAAGAAACAAAACCCTTAAACTTCATCCACAGGAACTACTAACTATATCCAAGCTAGTTTTAGCCAAATCAAATATTGCCCAAGCGAATGGAACAAATTCAAATCCTTTGAGTCCAATTGAGATACTGGATATCCCTACTAACTCTCTGATTGTCAATTTGCAGTTCGCCAACAGCAGTAACTCTTTGATTTCATTAGCGTGTTCCTAAGTTAATGATGTCAATTGACTGTCAGAACCGTCGTCATCGTCAACGGCTTCATGACCACTTCTGAAGCACTCATGGCAACCGTAAACCACTGTTTTGTTTGGAGCATGGTCGCACAATACTTTTCCAACTTTTCCAATGTAACACGAGTAATTTAATTTTAAACACAAAACCCCTTTCGAAAATCGCTAACAAAAAAAAAAAAAAAAAACGTTGATTGTGACACTAAAATTTGGTAGAAATGTCACAGTTGTACCGACATAGTGAAAAAAAAAAACAAAAATTCAAATCGGTCTCGATACTCGTTAATGTATTAGAAATCCATTCCTCGTTCTACTTGTCTGTGGTGACTTTTATTGTAATATTCTTGATTGTGCGAGTTCGTTTTCATTTATTGAATCTAGCGAGATGCTAGATCGGGATATTGTTCATTCTACAGAACCAAAGCCCTTTACTTACTCTACCAGCACTCTTTTGAATATTTTCATCACCAACGACTACTATACTCAGGTTTCTGCTCCCGTATTTTCTAGGAATGGTCTTGTCTTTGCCACATTTAGCTAAACCACCACTAGGAAGTGATAACGACACCGTAAAACACTACACCCTGACTGACTCGAACTGCAACCAACTTCAGACTGCTATAATTGCAAAACCGTTCATGACATTCATGAGTTCAAATTTTGACATATGACAGATAATTTCAAACGATTTGCGTCTCAGTTGTATTGAAAAATAGTGTGATAGTGTGATTGCTTTATATTTGGCTGGAAAACCACAAGTAGCTATCGTTACAGCCCTCCAGCACCTCAACGTGAATAAATCATTTGTGTCTCGAAACATAGCCCGTTACCGTGATACTGGAAGCGTTGAAAATCGCCATGAAGGTGGTCATAAAAAAACAGCAACATCGGCAGAAATGATTCGGAAAGTATAGGATCGAAATGAGCGAAGTGGTGAGTTGCCGAATTTGGTTTTTTGCTATGGTTATCGAGGGATATGTCAACAAACAAAATGACCGAGTTTACTTGCCAGAGAGGTCCTTCGAAAATTTACACCTTCGGACGGCCACCAGAAAGTGGGCAGCACCGATGGTGATGGTTTGGGCCGCAATAACCCCCAATGGTCGCTCTTCACTCGTATTTTTGGACCGTGGCGTCAAAATAATGCGATCGTATACCGTGAAACTGTCTTAGAGGCAGTATTGAATTCTTGGGCAAATATTCATTTCGATCGGAGACCGCGAACATTTCAACAAGACTCGGAACCGTCTCACAAAGCGCGCGTCAACCAAGATTGGTTAAAAAACATGTAATTTCTTCGACAAAATGGATTGCAAATTCTCCGGATGCAAATCCGTTGAATTTCTCTGTCTAGGGTATTTTAAAGGCGAAGGTTGGTACTAAAAAATAGCAAAGCTTTGACCACCTCAAACAAGCACTTTGCCGGGAATGGGCCAAAATACCGCAGAGCCACTTGCGTACAGCGTTCGATGCTTTCTTCGGCCGCCTCAGACTATTATTCACGCCAAAGGTGGACATATTGAAAACAGCTGATACAATTTCAAAAATTGATGTATTTTCCAAGATCTTTTGCTTTATCACAAAAAAATTTATCAAAAAATAAAAAAAATTATAGCGTTTTAAAAATTTGCAGTTCGAGTCAGGCAGAGTGTATCTCTGCGAATGCTTGGCTTACGCTCGCATAAGGCTGGAGGTACGCGGCGCTGATGTGGTGGATACTCGTACTGTAGGCACCTTATCACTGAAGTGCTTACTCATCTTTCTTCATAAGAGTGAAAGATTTCATTAAGAGGTGAGGCCGCTCTAGGATTTTCAAAAAATCTATTTTTTTTTTTTTATTACTTTCAATGGTCCATTGAGACCTCAAAAATGATATCCCAAAAGAATATGGCCGGGAAATATCTAGACGTATCTACTTGTTTTTCAAAGTATAGTATAGAGTGATTCATTGTGAGGTTTGATTTTTTTTTGACAGATCACACGTGACTCCTATCAAACTGGTTTGTCATTTTTGTTCAGCATCGTTTAACAAGTCATCATGGAAAGACTCACACTACAACAGCGCCTCCAAATTGTTCATCTGTATTAAGAAAATCAACGTTCTGTGAGAAATGTTTTTCGTGCGATTCGAGGATTTTGTGGTGCTCCTAATCGAGCTACTGAAACCACTATTGCCAATACCATTCACAAATTTGAGTCTCAGTTTACATTAGTGGATGATACTCGACCGGTTAGACCACATCCAGCACGTAGTGAAGACCGTGACGAATCGATTCGTCGTCGTTCTCAGCAGTTTGGCGTATTTTACATGAGGATCTCGGCCTAAAGCATACAAAATTCAACTTGTGCAAGAATTGAAGCCAGGCGACTTGAATTTGCAGGTACGCGGTATGGTGTTGTTTATGGGCTGATGGTATTACTGATCAATATTTCTTCAAAAATGAGACTAATCAGAATGCTACCGTCAATGGTAACCGCTACTGCGCCATGTTAACGGACTAAATGCTACCTGAAATTCAATCACATGGTCTCGTTGAGCTCTGGTTTCAACAAGACGGCGCTACGAGCCATACAGCGCTTGAAACAATGGACTTGTTGAGAAATCATTTTGATGAGCACCTAATTTCACGTTTTGCTACGGTAAATTGGCCGCCTAGATCGTGCGATATCACACCTTTGGACTATTTTCTCTGGGGATATGTAAAGTCTCAGGTCTTCAGGAATAAGTCAGTTACGATTGAAGCTTTAGAAGCCAACATTATCCGTGAGATACCAGTCGCTATGCCCGAACGAGTTTCCCAAAATTAGACCTTTCGAATGGACCACCTCAGACGTAGTCGTGGCCAATATTTACATGCTGTCGTTTTTAAAAAGTAAATACCATGTATTGTTCTTTTAACTGATTGTAAAAAGTTTAAGTTAACTTTTACGATGAATCAACCTATAGAAGAAGATACCGAAGAATACACAGAATGGTGCCCGCCTACGTAATTTGAAAAATCATACAAAAGGGCAGAAAACTAATAGACGAACTCCCTATTTATTATGGATTAGCCATTCGGAGACTTTGTGATTCAGTTGAAAACATGAGAAACAGTATATGGTCTATACTCGATTATAAATTATCTACTGATGCAAAACCGCAGCACGATAAATGTCCGATAGGCGAGGACTAATGGTGCTCGTGGCAAAAGTCCAAAGATAGAAGTAGTTTGGCATAGTACAAACATTTTTAATTGAAGTGTTTGAAGCTATCAACCCAGTCTACGAAGAATAGACCAGCGATGATCTTTTTACTCGATACATCGATGGTTATACTCAAAACTGTATGGGCATTGGCCCCAAAATCCATTTTTAGTTGTAAAACTGTGTTGGATTTAGCTATGGATATTGAAATCTGCGTGTAAAATGACGGCTTTACTTCAATTTTGCATCTAATGTAAGCAATGGAATTAGAATTCGACCCGAACAGCTACAAGTTATATAAAGCTTACAGAATGATCGTTGCCTGAAGAAAGATCGCTTAAAATTGAATAGAAAAGAAGTGGAAGAGCAGAACACTAATCTAGAAGTCCATTTATATAGGGTTTTCCAATAGTGACTTGACAACTTTGAATTGAATTTGTGAACGCACTTTTTCACTAATCATCAAATTGTCAGTAAATTCAACATTTTCATCATGGTAAAGTACAATAAGGAGCAACGTGTGCAACGTTTTTTACAGATATTCGGAGTCGGTGACTGCAACTTTAAGAGCGTTAACTCCAATTTTCGGTCGTAATTCTCGCCCTAGTAGACAGGCAATAACAATAACGTTGTGTGATGTTGCCGTGTCAGTGAGACAACGGGTTGGTCGAAGTGTCGAAAATATCGCTGCCGTTCAGACGTAAGGATCTTGGTTTACACCCATACAAGATCAAGCTGACTCAAGAATTGAAGCCGATGGACCATTTGAAGCAACGTACGTTCTCCGAATTGGGTTCTGGAGAAGATGCGCCAAGATGATGAATTTTATCACAAAATCATCTTCAGTGACGAAGCTCATTTTTGGCTCAATGGGTTCGTCAATAAGCAAAATATGCGTCATTGATCGGGTAAAACCCACATGTGCTTCATGAATCACCACTTCATCCACAAAAAATAACTGTTTGGTGCGATTTGCATGCCAGCGGCGTTATTGGACCATATATTTTCGTCGACGATAACGATCGTCACGTTACTGTGAATGGTCAGCGTTATCGCGCCATGATCACCGATTCTTTTTGGCCCGAATTGGAAGATATGGACTTGGACAACATATGGTTTCGACAGGATGGAGCCACTAGCCACAAAGCACACGCTACAATCGACTTATTTAAGAGTAAGTATGGTGAGCGTGTTATCTCATGACATGGGCCAGTCGATTGTCCGCCTCGTTCGTACGATTTAATGCCACTTGACTATTTTCTGTTTAGCTACGTTAAGGCATTGGTTTATGCCAACACGCCGACGATGTTGGAAGAGCTCAGAGCCAACATTGAATGCGAAATAGCGACCATTTCGGTCTCAAGTCGTTATTAGAACACCCTATATATCTCAAAACTGCATTTTTCGAGTTGGTCCTATCCATAACTTGAACAATTTTGACCTAATTCAATTCAAATTTTTACTAGATCTTTAAAAGTATCGACGACAGTATCGATATATCCCAGATGTGGTTCTAACAAAGCGGCGCTACATGTCATACAAGCGTCCCAAAGCTTGAAGATGTGAAGGAAAAATATAGCGACTGGCTCATCTCACGGCGAGCGTTCATCAATTGGACGCCGTGATCATGTGATTTAACACCACTCGACTATTTTCTCTAGGACTATGTACATTAAATCTTTAGTGAACGCTAACAAGCCAAACCATTTGGATGAGCTCGAGGCCAAAATTCCACACGCTATTGCCGGAATAGCATATTAGACCGAGTCATAAAAAATTTAACCGACCGCTTGAAGCACTGCCAGCAAAGCCGAGGAGGCCATTTGAATGATGTGCTGTTCCACACATACGAGCTTCAAAATAAGGCCAGAATCAATTTTATATCTCACACCGTTGTCGTTTTATTTAAATTTTGTTTTTTATCGTTCTTATCTGTTTTAGAATTTAAGAATTTTCAAAAATTTGAGATTTATATTGTCAAGACTCGACGCATTTGAGTTAACAGCTTCGACTACGTCTTTATCTGTGAGGCGAGTAATATTAAAATTAAAACGACATTCTGTGTCGCTTTTTTTCACTTGTAGGATGAGAGCCGGCTCAAATCTAAAATTCGACCATAGGGTGAAAAATATATTAATCCCCAAAAGGATCATAAACCTTTTAAAATTGCTTAACCAAATTTCTTACTCAGCACTTTCTTTACTTTTTTTTAATACTTTCCTTCATATGTTTGCTTAAGGAGGGGGTAAGGATTTATACTTTCAAAAAATCGACTTTTTTTTATCTTATCTTATTGTTCAACATTTCAAGAATATATTCCCAAAAGGTTAAGTCGATCTGAGCAAAACTCTTGAAGTTATTGTCTAGTTAGTCTCCTGTCCGTTGACACTAGATCTCTGACAGCAGCGAGCAGGTATACAGCTTATTCACTTCTATTGTTCTGGTCAATTATCCAGGTAAGTAAAGGCACAGAGACATATTTTATATTTGTATGTATACTTTACACTGTACAATATTTTAAAATGAGAGATAATCCTCAACACGATAAGTGCCCGAGTGGTAAGAACTCGTGGTGTCCATATCAGAAAACTTTGGCCACAACAGGAGTGGAAAATTTCAGATATAATTACACGCCACTTCCAGAAGATATCTTAAAAGCGATCAAACTGATTAACGAAGATTTGAGTAAAGACGAACTTCTGGAAAGTTGTCTTGGAGGTTTTACTCAACGAAAGTTTGAACCAGCTTATTTGGAGAATTGCACCGAAAAAATCATCTGGTAGCAAGCAAATTGTTGAATTTGAATCCTATGTAGCTGGTGCTTTTTTCACCTTCCTGTCGGATATAAATGTCAGCGTCGGCTCAAGTGCTCATGAACACGCAAGATTAGAGGACAGCAATCGCATTGACAGGACCGAGATCCAAGCTGAGCAGCAGAGCAATGAAGCCAATATAAAAAAAAGACTTGAGAAAAAAGAAAAAAAAGAAGCCATCGAAGCTGCTGCAGGGTGTCTACTCTATGGAGCTGGAATCGATAATTCTGTGTAAGTTGAAAAAAAATTTTTTCTTTACTTTTTAGCTCATAAACTTTTAGACACGTTTTTCTCAAAACTACTTTTTCAAAGTCCGTGTTCACTGCCATTTAAAAACTACCTAACCTATTCATTCCAAACTTGGTACACGTTTTCTACATATAAAATACCTCCCCCCAACGTTTAGTTAAATTTTTTTTTACGGAAAATAGCAGTTTACACTTTAGATGGTCACTAAAAATGTTTAAATAAAAAATTTGAGGAAGAGGATTTGATGATACTTTAATAATTTGATGATGCAGATAATTTCCGACCGAGATATAGTGAACGCCGCAAATTGCTATTTTTCTAAAACGTTCTAAGGTAAGTTCTGGCACCGGCTTGTTTTTTTAATATTGTTTAAAGTATACTTAATAATGCACAAAAGCTTTGAATAAAGTTACTCAATCTATACTTTAAAAAAAAACTCACAAAAAAGGGTTTTTTTTTCTACACTGAAACCCTTATCCCCCCTTCTCACTTAAATTGAATCGAAAAAACAAACAAAAAGCTAAGTGGAATATTTAATTAGAGAAATTCCAACTTTTGAAATATGCCAAATCGAATTCAAATAAAAAAATTAATAAAAAAATAAAAATCCATTGAGGTTGATATTGAACAACGTTTATTGTTTTTTCGCTTTGATTTGTATAAATTGTTGCAAGCTTTTGATTTGATTGGAAAAGCACAAAAAAAAAAATCCAAATAAACAAATGTGAGTTGTAAAGTGTGAAAGATATTAATCGATCTGTTAGTTCAGTGTTAAACTTCATTTTGGTAGTAAAAAACAATTTCATAATCACTTCGCTTCGGCAGTAATTTGCACCTTCTAACCCCCAATCCGAGTGGCATTTGGACTGGAATATTCCAGAATTAATTATAAAATATAATAACTTAAATTTATGGAAAGGAAAGCACTGCTGACGATGTTCATGTCGGATGAAAGGCATTGCATTTTTGTTATTTTTAGAATTTGCAATGTATGGCTATGAAATTGTATGTACACTGACCTTGTTTGTTACAATGTATTTTCTGTAAGTTTTTTTAATTTTTTTTTGTTTTTTTTTTTTAATTTGATTAATGGAGATCAAAAGGTTTAACTCAGAATAAGACAATGTCGCGCTTAAGTAATCAACAACTATGTAAAACATAGTAAAACAAAATTTTGGCAAAATTCAAATTTATTTATCAATATATAGGGTTTTCCAATAGGGACTTGACAACTTTGAATTTAATTTGTGAACACACTCTTTCAATAATCATCAAACTGTCACTGTCAGTTTATTCAGTAAACTCACCATTTTCATCATGGTGGAACAAAAAAAAGTCGCAGGGAGCCAAGTCCGGAGAATATGTAGGATGGGGGAGTAATTCGTAGTGCAATTCGACTAATTTAGCAGTGGCGACTGCGGAGGTGTGAGCCGGTGAGTTATCGTGGTGGAAGAGCAATTTTTTCTTCACCAAATGTGGTCGTTTTTTCTCCAAATCGGCGTTGAATTAGCCCAATAAATCGACGAACTGTGATTGTTTTTCCCTTCTCCAAACAGTCAACGTGGATCACATCTCGCGCGTTCCAAAAAACCGGTGGCCATTACCTTTCCGGCCGATGGCACTGTCTTCGCCTCCTTCTGATCATGTTCTTCACTGGCTAAAAGTCATTATTTCGATTGTTCTTTGGTCTTTGATGTGTACCAATGAATCCATGTACCATCAACGGTCACAAAACAACGCAAAAACTCTTCCGGATTTCGATTAAATAAGTCCAAGAACGTCTTTGACGTGGTCTCACGATTGCGTTTGTTCTCCAGTGTTTTCCATGCCCAAAATCTCATGCAAGATATGGCTAACGTGTTCAGTTGAGATGCCTACTATCTCAACTAACTCGCGAATTTTCAGTCGGCAGTCTGCTAATAAGAGATCATGGATTTTGATTTTGTTCAGGGTTTCCTCTGTGGTAACCGTTGTAGTGATATTGCTTTGATTTCGTTGTTGAAATATGCCCGAACCAAAAGCAATAATGCATGATCTTGGTTTTGTTACTTATATTGGGCTTGTGGTGAGTAAACCAAATTCATATTATCATATACCATACCAGCACAGACCCTTGGAGTACACTTAGATTTAAAGTCCTAAGGTCGCTAAAATTGTCTCCGACCTTAACTCTTTGAGTTCTGTCTTTATTATAAGACTTAAATCAACTGTGTACAATATAATACCACAGGAACCAGTATGATGCAATCTTTTTTAGCAGAACTCTATGATAAAACATCAAAAGCCTTGTTAATGTCCACAAAAATGCCGGCACAATTTTTTTTTTTTTTTTCGATTTAAACCTTTATTAATATAAGAACAAAATTCTAGGAGAGCGTCTTCAGTAGAAAATTCCTTCCTATACTCGAATTTTTTAGCGCTAAAAAAGTTTACTTTCTTTAGGTAACCAATCTAGTTGGAAGAAAACAAGCGATTTTCGCGAGCAAGCTTAGGTCAGACTTTATTGAAATTTCAGCAGGTGTTCCACAGGAATCAATATTAGGACCCTTGCTTTTTGCTATTTTCATAAGTAATCTCCCTAATGTTATTTAGACCTGCAAGTTTTACATTTTTTCGGACAATGTTTAGCTTTACTTAAGCTTTTAAAAAATTACCTCATTGATCAAACCACTTTACAATTTAATCATGACCTTAAGAGTATTCAATACTATGCAGAGGAAAACTGCTTTCAACTCAATCCGTCAAAAACGAAATGCTTATTTATAAATCGAAATGGTAATATCCCGAATAGTCTTCCTCTTGTCCCTCTTGTAATGCACGATCAACTCGTTCTATTGCATTAAGAAAAGTTATGGAAAACTGCGATATCAATTAAGATGAACTAAAGAAAATAAATTTTTGTTGCCTGTGCCTTACGTAAGATCGCTCCGAAAGAACTAGAATACCTTTTGTAGCTGATCTTTTAAGTATAGGGTTCTCCAATAGGGACTTGACAACTTTGAATTTAATTTGTGTATGCACTCTTTTACTAATCATCAAACTGTCACTGTCAATTTATTCAGTAAACTCAACATTTTTATCATGGTAAAGTACACTAACGAGCTACGTTCTCCGATTGGATTCACGCTACAATCGATTTATTGAAGAGTAAGTATAGTAAGCGTGTTATCTCAAGTAGTGGGCCAGTCGATTAGCCGCATCGTTTGTGCGATTTAACGCCGCTTGACTATTTTCTGTGAGGCTACGTTAAGTCATTGGTTTATTCCAACGCACCGATAACGTTGGAAGATCTCAGAGCCAACATTGAACGCGAAATAGCGGCCGTTTCGGCAGAAATATGTGGCCGAGTCGTGGAAAATTGGGTCCAAGGAATCGACTGCTGCAAACGTGCCCGCGGTGGCCATATGAACGAAGTTGAGTTCCATTCATAAATATTTTGATTGTACTTCAAGCCAATAATAAAGTTTTTGAAATATCTCAAATGCTTTGCCTTTTATTTAAAAAAAAAATTTGAAAACCCTATAGTTGCCTTCGAGGGCAATACATTGATTGAAACGATTTTTCAATCCTTCGATACCAGTTTTGTAATACGATTTCGGTTTAGCCTCAAAATAGGCCTCTGTTTCGGCGATTACTTCTTCATCGGTCTTAAATCTCTTTCCGGCGAGCATTCTTTTGAAGTCTGCGAACAGGAAATAGTCGCTGGGGGCCAAATCTGGAGAATACGGTGGGTGGGGAAGTAATTCGTAGCCGAATTCATTCAATTTTGCCATCGTGTTCATCGACTTGTGACACGGTGCATTGTCTTGATGAAACAGCATTTTCTTCCTTTTTCTTCAAATGCGGCCGTTTTTCTGAGATTTCGTCTTTCAAACGCTCCAACAACGCAATGTAATAGTCGCTGTTGATAGTTTGCCCCTTTTGGGGATAGTCGATGAAAATTATTCCATGTGTATCCCAAAATACGGATGTCACAACCTTGCCAGCCGACTGTTGAGTTTTTGGTCGTTTTGGACGAGGTTCGTCGCCTGCTCGCCACTCAGCTGACTGCCGACTTGACTCTGGTGTGAAGTGATGGAGCCAAGTTTCATCCATTGTCACATACCGACTTTAAGCACTTTAAACACGCTTTCTAGTACAAGGTGGGTGTTAATTTGAACCCAGTGTGCACTTTTCTCGACCGATATCCTCATCCTTGTTGCCTCCCTCGACCACAATAAAGCTTTTGTTTAAGCGAATACTGGTTTACTGGCACTTAATCATATATCCCATTCAGATGATTCGTGCAGAAGGTTCTTGCTGTTCTTGGCATTATTTTCTTATCTAGAGCCTGGATATTCGAGTCGACGACAACTAAACTCTCAATCATTGCTTCGGCTTGAAAATCGTTGGATTTATCTTTTATTCTGAAGAAACGATTAATTCTTAGAGTTTCATTGGACCGAAAAGTTAGTGTAGAAAGTCAGTCCATCTATATTGGTGATTTTGTTTTTCTTTCACTTACCCTGTCAGGTATTCTGATAGCCTTAAAATCATGTGGTCAGTTTCAAAAGTCTAATTACTGTTATGCAACTTAAGAATTATGCCTACAGATACTGGTGTCCAACTTGGCTCTACGTGCGAGAGCTGTTTGATGGATTACAAATGAATACGCAACTTTTTTAGATTTTGACAATATAATCCTCTTTCAACTCGTACACACTCCGTATAGTACGGCTTTTATTAGCTTGCAAAATACTCCTACGCGGCGGCGATGACTTCCTCATTCGAATAGGAATTGTTCCCAGCGAGCGGTCTTTTAAGGTTTGGGAACCAAATCCGGAGAATATGGAGGATGGGGAAGCAATTCTTAGTGCAAGTTGACCAATTAGGCTGTGGCGACTGCGGGAGTATGATCCGTTGCGTTATCGTGGTGGAAGTGCACTTCTTTCTTCGCCAAATGTAATCGTTTTTTCTTGAAATCGGCGTTTAATCGGTCCAATAAATCAACGTACTATGCCTCTGCTATCGTGTTTCCCTTTTTTAAATAGTCAACGTGGATCACACCTCGCGCGTCCCAAAAACAGTGGCCATCACCTTTTTGGCCCAAGACACAGTCTTCGCCTTCTTTGAAGCTTGCTCACCGGATAGAATCCATTGTTTTCATTGTTTTTGGTCTCTGCTGTATACCAATGAATCTAATTCTCATCAACAGTCACGAAACGATGCAGAAACGCTTCCGGATTTTTATTAAACAGGGCCAAGCATGTCTTTGAAGTGGGTCTCACGTTTGCGCGGACAGATTTCTCATGCCCAAAATCTCGTGCAGGGTAAGGCTAACGCGTTCAGTTAAGATGATCGTGCGGCTACCACGATACTCTGCGAACCAATGGTAAACGGTTGTACGTAAAGCTAAATGGGTCCCATACACACCATCGAGAATAGACTTGATTTCCTCGCTGGTTTTGCCACTCAAAAACTATAATGGGATCACGGAGCGATGCTGTTCTTTTTCCATGTTCCAACGTGGATCACACCTCGCGCGTCCCAAAAACAGTGGCCATCACCTTTTCGCCCCAAGACACAGTCTTCGCCTTCTTTGAAGCATGTTCACCGGATAGAATCCATTGTTTTCATTGTTTTTGGTCTCTGCTGTATACCAATGAATCTAATTCTCATCAACAGTCACGAAACGATGCAGAAACTCTTCCGGATTTTTATTAAACAGGGCCAAGCATGTCTTTGAAGTGGGTCTCACGTTTGCGCGGACAGATTTCTCATGCCCAAAATCTCGTGCAGGATAAGGCTAACGCGTTCAGTTGAGATGATCTAAGCCATCTAGCGAATTCTCACTCGGCGGTCCACCAATGCGAGATTATGGACTTTGTCCGCGGTTTCCTCTGAGGGAACTAAGGCACCTGGGCGCGACGTGAGGCTACCACGATACTCTGCGAACCAATGGTAAACGGTTGTACGTAAAGCTAAATGGGTCCCATACACACCATCGAGAATAGGCTTGATTTCCTCGCTGGTTTTGCTACTCAAAAACTATAATGGGATCACGGAGCGATGCTGTTCTTTTTCCATGGTCGCAAAAAACAATAACAAGATGTTGATATTTTGAAATGGGTGTCAAAACAAAACTATGCGTCGGATTGTCGCCAAATTTTGACAGGCGGCCTAGAGGCTAAATTGAATAATGGTACGGCGTACACTTATTTTGGCTCAATAGCGTCACCTATCTTCCGATTCGGGTACTCATCAAACAGTCCTTGTAAATGCCTATTGTTTGCAATTATTTCCGTGCCAGGGCAGCGCAGTTGACAGGCGTGCTAGAAGAGGTTATACTAAAGGATGGTGTACTCTTTTTGGGTCAGTAGCGCCACCTATCTCCCAATCCATGTAAAATTGCGTTTGCAATGTAAATTGTTGAATGTTTCTTCGATGCAATGGAAAACCCCGTAAGTGGGTCCCTTTAGCTGGATGGATCTCTCTATCGTTGATATTACCCTGTATTGCATTAGGCAATTGTCACCGATCAAGAAAGATCTAAGAAAGATCCGCAAAAGTTTTTCTTGGTAGGTTTTAGATCTACTTCAAAGTATAGTACTCTGTTACTTCTTCTTTAGTAAGTTGCCTTGCTGATCTCTCTGATTTTTGCGTTTCACCAAGAAGAAACCACGGTAGAAGCAACATCCGCAACTTTAGGAGTCCTAGTGATAAGACATGAACTAATTTACCCAAATCTCTGTTAAACATTTTCCAGTTTGTTCTGCGTTGGTTTTAATGTTTTTGTAACCCTTCATTCTACCAACTTAAGAGAACTATTTTCTGGGGTTATACCATGAAATGTTGAGTTGAGAATATAATAAGAACGAAATCATTGTACTTCGGATCGCCCAGTAAGTGAAAGCAAAATAAAGGAAATTCTGTCGACACAAAAGGAAATGCAATACCGATACTTTCATCAAAGCATCACAGTTACCAACCAAAACGTTTAGGCAGTAATTGACCTTGTACCCCTTGGGTCTGCAATGAATTATATCAATAACATCAGCAAAATTACCAAGCTCCTGCAAACTTTTGTTTCTGCAGTTTTAAGAACGACATAAAGTACTTATCTCGAAAAATAATGCACCGTATTGCGCTCCTATTGTTCCAATTTGAGTTCTTAGCATGCTTGACATTTGCAAAAGTTACGTAGACAAGAGTACATCTAACACATGGGCAGAAGAGTCCGTGCCGTTTTATAGTAAAACACAAAATTTTTGCAAAATTCAACTTTATTTATCAATATAGTTGCCTTCGAGGGCGATACACTAATTGAAAAGATTTTTCAATCTTTCGATACCAGTTTTGTAGTACGATTTCGGTTAAGCCTCAAAATAGGCCTCTGTTTCGGCGATTACTTCTTCATTCTTTTAAGGTCTGCGAACAGGAAATAGTCGCTGTGAGCCAAATCTGGAGAATACGGTGGGTGTGGGAGCAATTAGTAGCCGAATTCATTCAATTTTGCCATCGTTTTCATCGACTTATGACACACATTGTCTTGATGAAACAGCACTTTCTTCCTTTTTCTTCAAATGCGGCCATTTTTCTGCGATTTCGTTCTTCAAACGCTCCAACAACGCTGTTGAAAGTCTGTCCCTTTTGGAGATAGTCGATGAAAATTATTCCATGTGTATCCCAAAATACGGATGCCATAACCTTGCCAGCCGACTGTTGAGTTTTTGGTCGTTTCGGACGAGGTTAGTCGCCTGCTTGCCACTCAGCTGACTGCCGACTTGACTCTGGTGTGAAGTGATGGAGCCAAGTTTTATCCGTTGGTTATTTCGGCTGGTGCAGAATCCGGGTAACACTTATCAAGCCATTTCTTTGCATCGGCTACATTTTTTCCTATCAAAAAGCAATAATAAATCAACGCACGAAATTGCTTTGAATCCATTTTTTTCACAATAACAAAAGTTGCTTCACTCACAACGCTATATCTCGAGAACTAATCGTCCGACAGCTGTCAAATTTATATACGCATCTTTTGAAAGTTGGTACTAACTGAAAATGGTATGGATTTAATTCAAGTGGTGCCCTCTCTTAGAAACGGGCACGGACTTTCCAGCCCATGTATTAATTCCTCCAGGAGATTATATACGACCTTGATCAAAAAAAATAGCGTAATAACCACCGTGTAGAGCTTCGATTTCAAATCTGTTTTTTTTTTTGTTAAGTTGGTACATCTATTGTGGACATTCCCTCTACATCTTACCGTCATAGCTTGGCATTTGCAAAATTTACGTAGCCAAGAGTACATCTATCTATGTGTGTGTTGGCGATTTTTTACAATTTTAGAAATGGGTTTCAATTTGCAACAACGAACTTGTATTAAATTTTGCGTAAAAAACAGATTTAATGGTGCGCGAACGTTGAAAATGTTGAAAAAGTCTTTCGGCAACGATTCTCTAGAGAAAACCGTCGTTCGCTAGTGGCACGAGCGGTTCAAAAGTGGTCGTGAGTCAATCGAAAATGATGAACGCAGTGGCAGACCATCGACATCGAAAACCGACGAAAACATTGATAAAGCAAACGAAATGTTGCTCAATAACCATCAGAGAGATAGCGGAGGACTTGAACATTGCCTATGGATCCGTCCAAGACATTTTGGTTAATGATTTGGGTTTCCGTCGTGTAGCAGCAAAGTTGGTGCCAAAAGACCTCAATTTCATGCAAAAAAAAGGCCGTGTTGACGTCGCAAAAAAAAGATGATTTGCAAGGCTAAATCCGATCCCAAATTCATGAAAAGGATCATTACTGGAGACGAGACGTGCGTTTATGTGTACGACACGCAATTAAGACATCAGGCAAGTGAATGACGTTCACCAAATGAGTTTAAAAAAGAAGGCAATGCTCACGGTTTTCATAGATTTCAACGATGTAGTGCATCATAAATTTTTGCCAGAAGGCCAGACAGTAAACAAAGAGTATAATTTGGGCGTTATGAGACGTTTGCTTGAAGCAGAGACCAGAATTGTGGGAAAAAAAACTCGTGGATCTTTCACAATGATAACGCACCGTCGCATAGTGCCATCAATATTCGTAATTTTTTGACGAAAAATGCAACAAATACCATCCAACAGCCACCGAATTCAACTGATTTGGCTCCCTGTGACTTCTTTCTGTTGAATCGAGTTAAAAAAAACCACCACGGGGAACGCGTTTCAGCAGCCGAGAGGGAGTAATCGCAGAAGGCACCGATGGACACACCGAACACCGAATATAAAAAATGTTTCGAGGATTGGATCAAGCGCTGGCATAAGTGTGTTGCAGTCGATGGGCAAAAGGCAACATAACGTGATGACGGAAGAACTCACTGCTTGGAGCTCAAATCCATCCATTGGTAAGAAAGGAAGATCAGTGTCTGCCCAAATACAAATGTGCATAATAGGGGAAAAAAAACACTTTCAAATTTTTATTAAAAAAAAAAACAGCGTTATCAGCAATGATAGCCTACATATTAGTTTCAAAAATTCAATACCATGGCCATTTAATCATAAACAAATAAACTACACCTGATTATTGCAGCCTAGGTCGGTTGCAAGTCCTCCACCCTCATCTTACTGGTTGAGATACTAACGAATGTTCTTCCACTATTTGCAGAGATAAAACACACTATAAGCACAGATAAAATAAAAACAGTCAACAGAAAGAAGGACAAATATATTTTAAATAATTTATGAGAAGAAAGAAATTTCATTATTCAAGAATTTAGTAGACATGCAGCTCTTCGTTCTATGGCCGTTTGTTGCGCTCGTGTTGTCCTACCTCACAGCTGTGGTCCGGTAAAATAGACTCTTAACCCTAAACAGAAGAAATTAGGATATATTACGAACCTACTAATGGCCTCGAATAAAAATAGACTCACTGTTGACGACCCCAGCAAATGTTTAAAGGACAACGACCATCGGATCTGCACGTGGAATGTTCGGTCCCTTAACAAGCCACTTGTAGGCGAGTAATAAGCAGAGCCCAAAGATTGCGCGCCAATTAAAAAACAAACAAAAAGATATAAAAATAAATAAGAAAGATGAAAAACTGTGATATATACTATGTTGATTGCCATATGATGCCTAATATGCGCCCATGCTCCTAGGGAAAACAAGGGTGACGCCACCAAAACAAGTCGTCAACAAGACATATGAGCCATGTCCGAAGTATGACGTTAACATCGTCCTAGAAGATTAGCATGCCTCTAGTATTCTGGACGCTCGAATCTTCTGGCCAGCCAATATTGACCCGAATCACCACCTTATCATAGTTGAATGCGGCTTTCCCAAGCGCTTCAACAAAGAAGAGCTACTGTGAGAAAATACAGTCGCAAAACAACTACAATCGAAAGAAATCGCCAGAACCGGGTGCTTAATGCTTGATGCTGCACCCGAAGACTAGTGGCAGCGCTGTCAGATCGCAATCAGAGACGCCGCAACTGATGTGCTGAATTTCACCCGACCACCATCAAAAAATCCTTTGTTTGATGAAAAATGCCAGGAAGTGCATGCAGATCAACAAGCGACCAAACCGGCGCTGCAACGGAGGATGAGAATCGCGCGAAAGCTCTTGAGAAGTGCATGATAGAAGATATTGAGAGATTGTTATCCAGGGATGACGTAGAGAAGTTTTACCAACAGGTAAAAAGAACGTCATAAGGCAAGAAGACTCGTACAGAACTGTGTAGAAATGAAGAAGAAAACCTTGTAGTAGAGGCATATTACGGAAGCGAAGCCCAATATCTCGCCATCAGGCAGAATAGACCATTTAATTTTGACAGTGATAACCTGAAATCCAACAAAGCAACTAAGCCTGACGACTTTCCGGCCGAGATATTCAAAAAACCTGAAAATGACTTTGTGGAGAGCATACACAAACAAATTTCTCAGATTTGGTCAGAAGAATGTATGCCTGATGAATGGAATCTCAACATTGTTTGCCCGATCCACAGAAAAGTAGACCAACTTTAGAGGCTTAAGTCTCCTCTACATTGTATACAAGATCTTATCTACATGTTCTTATTGTTGTGAACGTCTGGAACCCATCGTCAACAACCTAATTGCTCCCTATCAGTGCGGATTTCAGTCCAGGAATGTCCACAATTGACCAAATCCTCCCACCACGGCAAATCTTGAATAAAACTCATAAACTGCAAAACGATACAAACCGCCTATTCATGGATTTTAAGCCCGCATATGACAGCATCTATAGGGATGAGCTGTACAGAGCAAACTCGTCCATTAGTGTAGGATGATTCTTCTGCTAGCGTACGCCGATAAAATTGATACAATCGGTAGCGAGCAGTGTGATGTCAATGCAGTCAATGAAGACAATTGACTAGTAAAACCCTCTCTCGAATAATAAAAGTGATTATATATCAGACCTCAATAATACCAGTCCTGCTCTTTGACGCAGAGGCATGGACTCATCAAAAATGGATGAGAAGGCTCTTGGCTGTTTTGAGAGAAAAATGCTTCTGCTGGTTTTCGGTGAGTAGATGTGGAAATACAACGACGAACTATACAGGCTGCGCAGCGAGATCGACTAAGCGAGAATTGTGAAAGTCCAACGTCTGCGTCATGTAGAGTGGATGAACACTGGTCCGAAAAATCTTCGAATACGTCACCGAAGGACTAGGTAGTAAAGAACGATAGTGGCTGAGGTAAGTAGAAGTTACCTCAATCAACTTAGCGCGCGAAATTGTAGGCAGCTGAGCACCACTTTAAATAAGTAGGTAAAGAGTTGGTTATTAGTAGTACCATTGAGTACTGCCTTCTTTAAAATGACAATTTTTCGTATAAAGTGCTCGAATGTTTAATGGAGAAAGAGCATTATAATATTGCTCCGTAATTCGATTTCCATTCTAAATGGAAAACGTCCTAAGAAGGATGCTGTCGTTACGGACCCTTCACCATCTATAATAACTGCGAGATATTGGTTCGATGAATTCAAAGGTGACCGTACATATATTTTTGATAAGGCGCCAAAAGAAAAGATACAGTAACATAGGCCTATCATTTATCAATATGACAAGTTAATCTGTCAGTGGACAACAAGCGGATAGAGCTGTCAACTTCGAGGTTTACAGTACAGGAGTTTTTGCGACGTGTCATTGATACATTACTACATGCTCAATACCAAGCGAGAAAACGAATTCGCTGCAAAGAAGTCAAAGGCCGATGGGACCGTTGGAAAGTGTATAGCTACGAACTTTTTGCATTCGAAAGGAATCATCCCCATGGACTTTTTGAAGAAAGAAAGCATAATCACGTGGCACACCTACAGTGAATTATTGACCATTTGGGAAAGAAAATTGGACTGTTCCACAACGACAACGTTATACAAGAATCAACCTTTCTCACCTAACCTAGCTCGCTGCGACTTTTTAGGTTGCCCAACATATAAACATGACTCGCAAGAACAAAATTTAGCTCGAACAAAGAGATGATCAGCTTGCGTTTTCTTTCCTAAAATAGATACTTATTGATCTACCCTCGTATATGAGATTGTCCTACACTCTCGATAGGGGAATATCATTAAACTTGACGGTAGTTAGTGCGGTTTTATGGTAGGCGGATCGACATCTGACGCAATTCAAAGTTTACAGATAATGATAGAAAAACATTGCGAATCTTCGAAGGATTTGCGATCTCGAATTCCCAAAGACTTTATGGGTAATTTATGAGTAATATGGTGCCAAGCTTTTAAAAGAAAATTAATGTGCCCAGCGGTTATAACCGGAGAACTCGAAGCTAAAATTGGAATACACCAATGTAGTGTACAATGTCGCTTGCTTTTAATATTTTGTCAGATTTTCTAATAAAGCAGGACATTGACAAGCCCGATTACAGGACCTTTAGAGGGCTACTCAGTTTCTGCAAGGAAATCGGGTGGACTTCTTTCTATTTTTCTTGTTTTTCTTAGAAATCGAGATGTGTTCATTGCACCGTGCCTTTTAAGCCTGATTTTAAATGATTTTACAGACATATTTGAGGAATTGCTGGAATCTCCATATTATTTTGAACTATACCTCTTTCCATTACGAGGACCCTACCACGCTGTTCACAAGCCATGCATAAGCCTCATTTTGGAAAACGCTAAAGCAAAGCTTAAATTCGTAGTACATGACTGAACTTGAAACGACATTTGTACGTATGCCACTGTCGATTAGTGGTCCTGTACATATACCTACATGTGGCAGTCTCTAAGCACACATCACTTCCTGAATGAGCTTCTTTTGCCTTAGGATTTTTAACAAGTTCAAATGTCAAAATCAATTACCAACTGACAGGAACTATCAGCACTGATATAAATACAGATGTACTAGCTATCAGCTTATATGTCATACGGTTGTTTTTGTTTCCACTTATCAGTGATAAGAAGCTTAAAAAAAAAATCCATAAACATGCTGATGACATGCGATAGGGTTGGCAATTGCCAGTTACCGGTTACAAGTTGTCAGTTGACACCATCTTTCACAAAATAAGTTCGACCATATGGACATTAATAATTAAATTACCTATGGAGGCTAAGGAGCAAGTACACGCTTTGTATAATTTGTATTAGTGTCAGTATTCGGTACTCACCTTATAACGTTCGAAGCCCTTCAAGTGGGCTTCGGTTAGATATTTCACCCCAAACATTCTTCTTGCTACACAATTGTCGACCTAGTTCCAAAGTATCTACGAGAGAAAAAAAACACATGCACTTGCACTTGGCACTGCTTTTTCAATAATTAATTCTTTATCCAATTAGATAAATGGTGTGTCAGAGTAGATGTCAGTCTGTCTACTATCCACAGACTGACAATGAAACACAAATCGATCTTGAACACTTCAATTAATCACGTAAACTACTCGTATTTGTTCCGCGAATAACTAGGACCTCCTAGGACTTCGTGAACGCACTCAAGGATCCGCTCAATCAAATTGATGAAATTGATAAAACACCGTCTGACATAAGAATCGCGATTTTTTAACTTTTATCTAACGGATAAGGGAGCTCACAATTTTGGCACGTGTTATTTTTAGTTTAACTATCAAACCAGAGGTTGGGATTAGATTGTGCCGCCCGAAGCGCTAGAGAATACAAAACCAATCGGGATTTAACATTTCGATTTTGTTGCTCGTGTAGCAAACTATAATTTGAAGAACAACAAAGTAGAAGGAAACGTAGCTGCACGAGAATTTCCAAGAGAGAAGCAGGTCTATCGGAACGTCTAGAACGACTGTAGGTCGGTAGCACACTAAGTACGCACGCAATCGAATGCAAACAAAACTGATACTGGTGCTGCCTAACTTTTGGAATTGAAATTGAACTGAGCAGCAAAGTTGGAATCACGATTAAGTGACGTTTTAGTTGGTAGTGGTTGTTGTTGCTGATGTTCTCGGCAGTTTCGATTACCACACTAATGAGTACAACACTCACAGGGTATTGTTTTATCGGCTTAATTAAATTAATAATTATGCTGAATCGTACAATTTTAAGAGAGAGGTTATTAATTTTTGTTTTTTAAGATTTTTGGGAACCCGAACTAATACCGACAACCGAGTTGAAGGTTGATGACCGAGCCTTCTCACTAAGAAAGACTACGAGTACTCGCAATTAATTTGAGTGGCAATTGAGAGGTGTAATTAATTATTTTACTGACGGTGATTTGAGTAGTTTTATGAAGTACATCTCAACTGACAGTTTCTTCCATCTATGATACTTGAGAATCTAGACTTTGGTCAGACAGATTCATTGAGTGGTAACCGAATGCAACTTATTGTATCTTATCGCCTGAGCTCACATGTGTGCGATGGTGTGATTTCAAAACAAAACATTGATCAGAAAGAAAAAAAGAGTTCGGGAGGGAATAGATAAGTCAACAATGAGTCACGGGAAGAGAGCTGTTATTATAGTTTCAGAACGTGAAGTGAGATTGTTCGACTTTAGAGTTTATGGGACTTTGAAGGGGATCACTTGTCGGTTTAAAGTTGTTTTTCATCCCGGCGTAGGGAGATGATAAAGTGATTACCTTGTTGCATCTTCGATCTCGAATTTAGGGTATGAATTCTTCCTTCCATTATGAAATCAGGTCATCTCCTCCTATTGCATGAAATTCAAAATAATATCAATCTCCGATTCTGAGATTAAGTAAAGTGAGTCAACAAAATTTCACAGTGTTCATTGTCAGGCGTGTGTTGATTGTCGGGTTAATTTGATAAGCTACCGGCCACTGATAAGATAGGGGATTGAGTTTATCGCCTCTGTTTTACCAGCTAAGTGCTAAATAATAAAATGTTTTTAACTGTTCTGACTTTGCGCTATTGGAACTACTTCTGAGTGTGGGATTCATTATTTCATATTTTCTTTACTAACACTCGGAGAACTCTATATGGTGGTAGGTTCGGTTAGGTAATAAAGCATGTGCTAGTCCCTAAGGCACACGCATACAAGGAGGCCTATTGATGGTTTATTGTGATATTGCTCCTTACCTTGTATTTAATTATAAATATCTTTTAACCTACCTACAACAGTACAACTAGTATTAACTTTAGAACGTACCCGCGATGAGTTTTAGTCAAACAAACCTAAAAACTTACAGTTTGGGATATCAAACACAGTCTAAGGGGCACACTTTTACAAAATTGCAGTGAATTTGACAGAAATATCAAAGGAAGTACAAAACCAATTTTTCGAATTTTTAATTTGAATTTAGGAAAGCAGTTTCTCAATAATGGAAGCAGAAAAGGTGTTTAAATAAATCAAAATCTGCGATCTGCGAATAAATTTTCTTGAGACATCTCGCTGAAATGACATTTTAAAGTCCATAGATACTAAAAAAAAAAAAATAGACTTTATGTGCTATTAAGTTTAGCGCGAGGTTATAACGATAAAGTGAGTTTTATCTCGACAATAATTATCAAAACACTAGCATTGGCTTTGTTATCTACTTAAACGACTTTAAAGTGGACTTTAGCTGACTATAATTATGCGACATTTTTATTATTTTTATTATTATGGTGGGTCATACCTAGCTTATGTTGACTGCAAATCAGTCAGAGCTTTTACAAATCTAATAATTTTGTTTAATTTGTTTGATGATCGTGTTTGAGATGAGGAATGCTCAGGGTGGAATCAAAACCGGTGAGGTTTGAGTTGACTTTTCGGTGGATACGAGAGATTAGTTCGTTGGAATTATAAGAAGTGCAATGGAACGGAAGATAGAAAAAACGAGGACAACGTAAAAGGAAAAAGAGTTAAAAATCTATGCGCAGTCCATGGAACCTGAGAACAGTAGATGAATGAAAGAAATGTCATCAATATTTTTACGTTCTTCGAAAGAATTCATATTGTGAACCTTGAGGCGGTCCTGATACGGAGGTAAAATTAAAGACTCGTCCCAGGGCAGAGAATAGAGCGGAAATCGGAGGAGTCGACGGAAAATATCCTCGATTCGGGATACATAAACTCCGGGAAAGGGGGACTAAGCATGACTGCCATAATCAAGCAAACACGAACGAATGCAACATAGAGAGATCTGGTTACATACGTTTTGCAAAATTCCTTGAACCACCGTTTAACCTTCCTATACCCGCGAGTTAATCTGTGGGACCAATATCATTCCGATATTTCAGAGTACGTCGGAACGTGGGCTTGAGGGTATACTGATAAGCATTCTTAGCAAGACGGGTGTTAAGGTTTGAATGGGCGGAATGCTACTGGCGATTTCTGTGGAGAACTGGTGGTGGAAATAACGATTAAACAAAGTGAGACAGGAGACGGAGTTCAAACGTGTGAAGTGACTGACTGATATTAGTATCACCTATGAGTTTCATAGCATGAGTTTGAATCCTATGTAGCAAGTGCAGAGATGTTTTAAAAGCACCTAACCAATGACCATATGTGGGTGTTGTACTCTAATTTTGGGCGGATGAATGCCTAATATACTGAGGCTAGGTCTGAGGGGGTGAAATATTTCTTACATAGCTTGAGGAAACCTAGACATTTGACAGCATTTTACCTGACATCGAATATGTGGTCATTCTAACGAAAAATACTCTCATGATGTTCCAAAGGACCTCAGTCCTATAAATCTATCATCTTGCCTTCTAAAAACTCTAGAACGACTGATTGATATCCATATTCGAGCTAAAATTGATCCAAGACTTTTGTCACCGGCTCAACATGCCTACTGTAAAGGAAAACGGTAGAAACGGCTTTGCATTCGCTGTACACAATGGTTACTTTCCTAGGCATAGAGGACGCCTTTAACAACGTCGACACATCCGTAAACACGACTGCGCTATCAAATCTGCAAGTAGACGACTCACTCACTCACTCAGGATAATCAACTCGAAACTGGGTAGGACTTTTGCTAAAAGGTGTGTTGGTAGAGGCACGCCGCAAGGCGGTGTCCTTTCTTCCCTTCTTTGGAACTTAGTGGTAAATGAACTGATATACTTGGAAGCGGGAGGGAGCAGGGTAATTGCCTATGCGAACGACGTTGCTATAGCAGTTTTAGGGAAGCATCTCAATACCTTTAAAGGTGTGGTCGTCTGGTGGACGGCCTTATACATTGCAGTCAACTGCAAAAAACTAAACCGAATCCAAAGAACAGCATTTCTAGACGTTCTGTTTCACTTGATACATCGACATCTTCAGCAGGCAAGTAGCTGCGACTGCAGCTTTTCGCTCTCAAGCGACTAGACAGTGGACAAATAATTTATTTGTCCACGCTAATATTCTTAAAGGAATCCACTTATCGATTACACCATACCCAAACTTTGGTTTGACAAAGACTTTCATGCGAGCTTTCTCTCTAGATCCTTCTGCGAAGAAGATGCTTTCATGGAGGACAAGTCTATCCATTTCTGTACAGATGGATCTAAAACCGATATCGGGGTTGGTGGAGGTGTTTTCCCAGATAACCTCTCCTTCTGTGTTCCAAATCACTGATAAAACGTGATATCTGCAAAGGATATCCGCATCTTTTCGCATAGTCAGACCGCTATCAAGTCCCTGGACTCGGTCTCACAAGTGATGGTTGGCATGCCCACTAAATTCAGAAAACAAATTGCTGTCGACCATGTGTGTTTTTAAGTCCTCCTTTTGTTCAGGATATTCTGCTGCACTTGCTACTTCTTCCGCTGTTTTAATGTGACCTCGGACAAACCGCTGTTTTTTTAAGGCACTATATGCTCATCGATCTGATTCCAGGTAGCTACTTAAAGCCATGTACCCCGATGTCATCTAAACCTGTGAGGGTAGTCACGTCACGAATTTTTACAAAGTAATCGGATTTGGTAGGTGTTCGGTTTTGTGCTTTAACAAAGTGCTGCCTTTGACAATGTAAAATTTGTCTCAGAAGTCGAGAAAACGATCATGGTTGTCATTCCTATTTTCAACACCGTGATCTCCCATCACGTACTTATGCACGGTTTGCCGATGGATAGCCCTCCATTAAAAATGCAAATCCACATCTACATGCGGATAACACTCAGTTCGTTGTAGAAACTGTTCTTTTCACCTTCCACTGTAGTATCTTTACGATTTTTCTCTAAAATACAATTACTAGAAGCAGTCCAACATAAGACATAACATGTCTAAATGCAAAATACTCGCAAATTTTTAAAGACTAGTTTCATGAAAATTTGAATTGTGTAGAGAAAATCTTGTTTCGGATACAGTTCTATACAACTTCAAGGTTTTTATTTTTATCAAAAGCAATACAACCAACAGCTACCCCCAAATAAATTAAGATTAACTCATCGAAGGACATAAAAAACTCACTGTCACTCGTTCGATTTCAAATCCATTTTAATTGAACTGAAATTAGTGTTCGTGGCTCCTTCATCCCAGCAATTGCACTAAATCTTTATTTGGCGATTTTTCACCCCTACTTTCACTGCTACTAGTTCTGTAATATCTTTTGTGGCCAAAAAATAGATTCATCAAAAACATTACTCTCCATCTTCGTTTTCGACTCCAACTTCAGGTCCAGCACTCATTCCCTTCTGTTTCCATTCATCAAGACCGAAATCCTTGCCTTAGAAGTGGAACTTTCACCCCCTCGCCACAATCACCCACACCAAGTGAATCTCAAACGCTATGCAGACTACGATTACGTCTACGACTACGACTAAGAATCTAGGACTAACGAGATTTATGATGTGAAACAGCATTTGCTACTAAAGTGCGGAACCAAAAGAACCATTTATATTGCGCTGCTGCACTTTCTTACCAATTTATCCGCAGCATGAACTTCCCATACCCCAGTCCCAAACAACATTCTATATTCGCCCACTTTGTCTTCTTCCCAGAATCCAGTTTCAGTAGATCCATTGGAAATGGACGCGCACAATGGCTGAGAACAAAAAAAAAACGTAAGCAGCTCTTAGGAGTAAAAAGGAAACGGTAAAAAAAAAATCTTAGTCCACAGCTACTCAACCTGCCACGGAATTAAAGAGCGATAACGGTCGAGGCTGTGGAAAGCGGGTGCTCCAATGGCCAAACGAAGGCAAAGAGCTGCAAAAAATATGGGACTACCATATTTCAAGGATCTAATTTACCATGTGACTGTGGTTGGCATGTGCAGAAATACGTATGTGTGGTTCGTGTGAATTTCGAGATTTTTATATAAATATCTACTCGTACTCAATGTCATCCTGGTAAATATAGAACGGACATACGAGTACATATGCCATGAACGACGATTGCCATATGGACCGAGGGTTGAAGCTGGTAAGCTTTGGCCATCCTGCACGAGACAGAGACACGTTTTTCGTTTATTCAAAAATAAATGTATGGGACGTGGGACGAAAACGCGGATTGCAGCAGGAAAATCCCCGACAAACCGGCTTCTGTCCTATCTGTCTGTCTGGCTGTGTTCGGTGACCGCTTTAATTGGTGGATTAGAAACTCAAAGTAGAGTAGAGCTTTTCAAATAAGTTTCTGTGGTCTAGTGATTATTTGACTGGTCAGCTGGAGCTGGGATGCTTTACTTAGGATTAAGTACCCAAGTCTGAGGTATGAGAAATTCATTCTAAATGGACGTTGATCTGACTGTGATTTTACTGTGGAGTGGTAGGTAAACGGTAAGAACCAAATTCAACGTTCAACATTATTTTTATTTAATTTTTTATTTTTTATTTTTTTTTTTTAATTAACCATACGAGGACATGGAGGTGATAATATGAATAAGCTTTTAGTTTTCCTGTCTTCTGTTTTTTTTTTTTATTTATTTAATTAAAATGAAATGGACTTGTTTTGTTAACCCATTTACACATTAGATTTCCGGAATCACCAGTCACCCCGTTATGATAAAAATGCAAGTGCTTAAGAAAATTCTAGCAGTTTTGTTGGGATCTCATGGTCGCATTGTCTATCACTTAGCACTTAAGACACAAAAACTTTTCGCAGCACATATTTATTGACGTAGTGTGACATTTACATCAAGCGTCGAGTATCTTACGTAGGAATGGTAGAATATTTCTGGTGAAATATTCTTTGAACTTTCAGAGAAGAAGTAAAAATAATTATTGGTCCTTACGCTCTATGTCAGGGTTGTGCCTATAGTAGGCTTCTGTAGCAAAATGTGATTTGGTTAAAGGACGTAAACTTGTTCTTTTTCGCGACTTCACAGCCATTCACGATGTCACCGCAAGTAGTCGATCAAACAGACCAAAGAGAAAAACTGTGAAATATTCGTATGTGATAGTGATTAGTAATTACTGTGGTATCCATACATATACGGATGAGGATTAGAGGTTCAGGACTGTATTTTTAACATTACGCTTATCGCAGAAAATTACCATCTTCAAAGAACGTTTTCACTGCAACCTCCTAAGCACAACCCTCGATCTTTAAATACGTTCGTGCTATTCTATACGTAAGGGCCAAATAGGAAAAAAGAACATCTTGAGTAAAAAAGTTAGAAGACGACGGTCATCGAGTGTAGAAGTAGGTGTCCTTGAGAAAACCGCGCGCAGCAGTGACATATTTTCGTGAATGCATGTCCTCCCAAACAACCAACGCAGAGGACAGGCTTCTTTGGAGAAACGGATGGCGATGCCTTGAAGCACTGGATGTGTCATACCATTGATTGACTGAAAGCCCATTTCTAATGTATCAATTACCGAACACGTCTAGGGCTACTTGCGTTTAGAGCAGATAGTTACTAGGAATTTTCAAGCAAAGAGTACAGCTAGATCATTTTCATATGTCCGAGCATAAACGTCAGTATTATTAAGAGCGTTAAGCAGTGAGTCGACCACAGTTCACCACTCTCAGCATCTATAATAGTGGTCCGATTCACTAGCATTGCTTCATATAGTGATTCGTCTATGTCATGTTGCCTTGCCGATTTTAGCATGACGTCAAAAGTTGCATTGTCGAAAACACTCTCAATGCCGACGAAAATGAACAGCGCGTACTCCTTCTTGTCGCCTTGAGTTCTATGCACCAGATCATGTAACGTTGGCATGTTGAATTTTGGACAGAAACCGTTTTGCACACATCAAGCGTAACCATCCTACTCATAATTTTTGATATGAATGAAGCCCAGACTAATATATCATAAACTCTTGGCAAGTGTGTAGTCAACTTTCCCGATTTTTAGTATTAAGGCTACTCTCACTGTTCGCCAGAGTTTCGGTAGTTATGCCAGTGCCAGGCTAGCAGTGAAGATTCTGTTCAAAGTTACCAGCAGCTGGTATATACATTTTTATAGTATAACTGGATATATGCCATTCTTGTCGGGCGTTTCAATATGTAGCAATCAAAGGAGGTCGATGACAGATACCAGATAGGGCGTATTGTGTTATTCAGGAGGATAATAAGAGCTGGTTGCGAGCTGGTTCCGGTTAGGTTACTTTGCAATTGGATATCGAGCATGAGACAGAGAGTTTCTGCTTTCGATTTAGTGTAGCTGCCATCAGTTTTCCTGATCCTAGTCTCGTTTATTTGAGGACTTTGACGTGCCTACTGGTTTCACCAGGTGTCTCGATCTTTATAAGAGGCACACTTCCAAACACCAATTTTGCACCAATTTCACGCTAACGGACATCAAGCCACATATCCGTACACTGTTAGAGTGTGTACAGAGGAAAATATTGCTGCTGTATCCACCAGTGTTAATGACGATTGTAATTTGTCCATTCGTAGCTGTTCGCAACAATTGGGGCTGCGTAACTCGATTACGTCGAAGATTTTAGAAAAGATCTTGGTCTAAAATCTTGAAAAATACAGCTCGTGCAAGAACTGAAGCCAAACGACCTGGCACAGGGTCGAAATAAGCGACTTAGAAAAGCTGGATCAAAATCCGGTCCGATGAGTTACCTCAGGCAATAAAAGAGCTGACGGGAAAATGCACTATTTGGGGCGGTTTATGGCCTGGCGGAATCATTGGCCTGTATTTTTCAATGAATTCGATTTTTTTTTTTTTTTTTGCCAAAAGGCACGAGCTGAGCCTGGTGGACATATGATTCCAGCAAGATGGTGCTACATGCCACATAGGAAGTAAATCGATGCACCAACGGAGAAATAAGTTCGGTGAGACAAGACAACATTACACGTGTTATTAGCGATTCAAAATTAAACTCTCCGTATGGATCACTTTAAACGTAGTCCTGGTCAGAATTTACATGAAATAATCTTTAAAAAATAATTGACAAGCATTGATTTGTCAACTCATATAAAAGTTGTATACACTTTTGTAATGTTTCTGTATTTTTTGTTTTACAATTAAAAGCCAAAGGCTTTTAAGATCTATTTTTGGCAGCAGTAATACCAATATCAATCTTTTGAAGATGGTTCGAAAACTTTTTTGAGAAAGACTGACATATTCGGCTTGGAAGCATAGTAACTTCTTATGGCATTGCAGACTAAAACTGTCGCATAGTTTCGTACTGCTTTGTGAATGAGCCAATTTGTGACAGGCGAATATATTTCTTGGACCACTTAGTGCCAGGATCAGCAGCTAACCGGTTACCCCAAGGGAAAGAAAAGCCAGATAGTTGCAAAGATAGTTGCAATAGATTTTGTCCCATAGTATTGACGAATTTACAAACTCACACTTACTTATGTTAGGTTGAACTAAGACATCCGCTAACCCACCTCTCCATTCAGCGCGGTATTTTGCCAGCTGCCTTTAGTCCCGCACAGAAAGTTGGTTGGGGTTCGGCTTCCATTTGTGTGCGCCACCTAAGATGAGCTTGTACTCTACTCCGTTGTTCCTCTGAGTTGGAGTCGAAAATATTCCGGGGCAGAGCGCTGGTGTCCACTTGATCGAGGTGACCTAGCCATCCAAGCCGGGTTATCCAAGGTTTTCTGAAAAGTTCGACATCACTCTATAGCCCATAGAGTTGACTGTTGAAACGCCTCCTTCATTCTGAATTGATACAAACTGAATCTAAAATTAACCAAGCGCCCGATCGCATTTTCATCCGCTTCCGTCATTGTCCAAACTTCTGAGCCGTAAAACAGGACTACAATGATCAGAGTCTTGTATGAAGTATTTTTGATTGCCCGAGTATTGGCTTCACTATTTTAATACCTTCTAAGCAAGTGTCGTTGTCGGATTTGATAACGGAGCTGATGTATGTAGATAAAGCTCCTTACTACTTCAAAGTTGTAGCTGTCTATTGTGACATTTTTTTCTAGGCGTCGATGTTGTGAGTCCCTCTTTGTTGATAGCATAAAAACTTATTTTTCCCTTCGTTGACCACTAAGCCCATCTTTGCAATTTTTTCATTGACAGCTCGCTGTGTTCTTCTATTAAGTCAATATCATTTGGGTACCCGAGAAACTGAACAGCCTTTCGAAAGCTGGTCCCCCTGGAGTTGATTTAGCTCAAGTTCACATAATTGTTTCAGGAACGATGTTTAAAAAACCACATCTAGGCGCAGTTCAGGGGATCTCCGTTCTGTACCTAAGTTGCAGTTTTCTTTTATTTTACATTCGTAAAATGATCTTTTTTATACTTCTCTGGCAACACACCAAATATCAGCAAAAATTCCCAAAACTTTCGATTGATAGCTACGAGTATGTTGTTGGCCTATAACACGTTGTATCTAGAATGACTTATGAATTAGCGTTATCGCGACTCTAGATTTTAGATTTTAGTGCTATCTAAAAACAAGTGCATGGTTTCAGTTGTTATCTATAGATGGCAATATCAACAATTAAAAACACAAAAACATTGTCTAGATCATTCTGGAGATTTAAGTTTTAGTAAAAACCAAAAATGAATGGATGATTTTGTAAATTCAGTGTTTTTAAAAAACCTATCGGCCTTAGTCTAAAAATAAATATTTTACGACACATTGTGAACATAAGCTGATAGCCATAGTACCAGTCTCAATGGAATGAGTTCCGGGTCAACTAAACCTTTACCACGTGAGTCGAGGCAAAAATTGATAAAATCCTTCGCCGTGTCTAACAATTGCGTACGCTAACATTTTGGAGGGAAATAATTTTTCATCAATGAATACAGTATTATTCGAGAAATTATTCAAACTGATAAGTCTACTCAGAAAATATTTACAGCGTGCGATTTACTAATAATAGACGTAAGCAGTTCATTGGAAAAAAACGCAAATGTTGACTTAAAAGTTGTTGTTCTATTTGAATTTATTGATAAGGAAGTTGAAAAGATTATTGTTTTGAGATTCGAGTGATGGTAGTTTGATATTTTGACAGATCAACGAACTGTCAAGGGAATGCCGAATTTCAGTGCTGAATGGTATTTGTTTCTTTGGCGGCATTTAGAAAATATACTATGAAGAGGAGATTCTCTTATTCGATTTACGGCATTCAACTACAATATTCCATTTTTATCCCTTTTAGCTATTTCCCATGGCTTCGTGGTGTAATCTGCATCTCTTCTTCTCACTTTTGTACCGAACTAAGTGTTATCTTGGCCTGGGTGAAAAAGATTTGGTTCCAAATCAAAAAGCGTTCGCTTTTATTTACACTTTTAGGATTGCAAATTAATCCGAGAAAGCCAATTGGAGCGGACCTAACATCTTCTGGTCGTTATTTTTCCTCGATAATGACTGGGATGCCGCTGCTGATATGATTACTGACACTACTCTCTTTGGAATGAAATCCTTTTTCTGTTGTCGGATTCCAAAGGAAAAGGCATGGTAAGATTTGTGCTGTAAAGAGCTTGTCAGGGTTAGAGAAATATTTTTTCGTTCCCTTAAGACCAATCCGACAGAAGAAAATCGAAAAAAAGTATAAACGAGGGAGGAATGACTGCAACGTCTTTCTTAAACGTGTGAAATTGGGGCAAAAAATACTACAATTTCCAAAAGGTAATAAGAATTGTTGGTCGTTCGTCTAAAACATTAAAAAAAAATCGCCTTATGCCTAGGGATGGACCTAAAGCTTATTTACAGTGACATTCCAGCTGTCAGCTCTCTAGACAAGGCCAGTCTGTTTAACATTTCCAGATTATGCTTTGTCTCCGCCTCTACGACGAATCTACTTTCCCCCTCGTGTAGTAGCTAGAATACTTAAAGATCTTAATATACACAAACCCGCTGGTCCAGGTGGTATGTCTCCCCTTCTTCTGAAGAGGTGTTCTTTCACGCTGTCAAAACCGCTGTGAAAACTTTTTTATAAATTCTACACTTTAGGACCCTTTCCAAGCCTTAAAAAGACAGATCTTGTCTTTCCTTCTACAAAACCATTGCAATCATGTGCCTTCTTGCCAAGGTCATGGAAACGCTGATAAACCGTCAGCCCATAAAACATCTTGAAATACAAAAACTTCTCAATGACTCGTACTACGGTTTTCGTAGCAACACCTCCACTAGTGATTTGATGATAGCGAACAACAATCTGGCGAAAGCAAGATAGTTGCAATGGATATTTCTAAGGCATTTGACTGAGTTTGGAATCAGGCTCTTTTGTCGAAAATACGTGCATTTGCGATCGATGACTCTCTTCTTCAATGGATTAGAAATTACCTTTCACAAAATAAATGTTGATGTGCCTCAGGGCACCGTTCTGTCTCTGATACTCTTTTTAATTTTCATCAATGATCTCTTGTCTGCTACTTCTACTCCAATATACTGCTTTGCTGATGACAGTACTCTCTGCTTTCCATATTCGTTCCCTACTCTTCAGCTTTAAAACGTGAACCGCAGCGTATGCAAAGCTCATTAAATTTCTATATTAACAGCATAACCAATTGGGAAACCATAAACCGTGTAGAATTTAATGATTCCAAAACAAAATGCTGTTTGCTGTCGTTAGAGCGAAATTTAAATACTCAGCCATTTCTATGCTCGGTATGTGTATTAACGACAACTTAGGTGTGGAATATTTTATGTCGCCAAAAATGCTGAGAAATGTCTTGGTTTCCTCAAACGATTTAAGAAATGTTTTACCCCTTCTGATCTACAGATTTTCCTTTCATAAGGGGTGATTCATCGTAAGGTTTGATTTTCAATAGCCTTGTTTTGACCGATCACGCGTAACTTTTATCAAACTAATTCATTATTTTTGTTCACTATCGCTTGGCAAGTTATCATAAAAAGATTCACACTACAACAGCGTCTCTAAATTGTTCAGCTGTATTACGAAAATCAGCGTTCTGTGAGAAATGTTTTTCGTGCGAATCGAGGAAATTACGGTGCGCATAATCGATTATTGCCAATACCATTCGCAAATTTGAGTCCCAGTAACCTCCTTGACTGCCAGAATGCGCTGCTACTGCAATAAAGGTTATGGTGCCTTGAAGCCCGTTCATATTTAAGCAGACATTTCAGTGCAATACTTTCTTTAGTTTTGTTTTGACAGCTGATTGTTGTTGACGTGTTTGGTATCATCTTGAGTATGGACAAAAATGATTTTCGTTCTCTCACAAAACATTATTTTTTGAGAGGCAAAACGGCGAAGGAAACAAAGGCAAAGTTGGATAAATATTATGGGGTTAATGCTCCGTCAGATTACACCGTCAAATATTGGTTTTGAGAGTTTCGTGGTGGCCGCAACTCCGCTACCGATCAAGTCCGCAGCGGCAGGCCCTCCGATGCGGTTACAGAAGACAATATCAAAAATATACAAGAAATGGTGTTGGCTGACCGGAAAGTGAAAGTGCGCAAGCTAGCAGACACCACAAAGATTAGTACTGAGCGCACACGCCATATTTTGGGCAATATTCTCCATATAAAAAAGTTATCCTGCCACTTGGTGCCGCGCATACTCACTCCTGACCAAAAACACGAACGCGAGAGCACTTTGAAAGATTGTTTGGACTTGCTGATGCAGAATCGGGCGGACTTTTTGCGTCGATTGGTAACTGTTGAACACCAGAGAACAGAATGAGTGCCCGGCAATGGACTGAAGCCGGCACGAGTGCTCCGAAGCGGCCGAGGGAGGCTCGATGGGTCGGAAAGGTTATGGCTTCGGTTTTCTGGGATTTTCATGGAATACTCTTCGTTGACTACCTCGAAAAAGGAAAAAACCATCAACAGCGAGTATTACGGTGCCTCACATGAAGCGAAAAAAAAATTTGTTTTTGCAAGACAATGCACCGGCACACAAGAGCATGGCAACCACGGCTAAAATCAATGACTTACGGCTCCAATTCCTGTCGCATCCGCCGTATTCTCCCGGTTTGGCCCCCTCGAACTATTATCTCTTCCCAAACCTCAAAAGATGGCTCATCAATAATAAATTCAGCTCACGCGGGGAAACCATTGACGCCACGAGGGAGTATTTTGCAGACCTTCCGAAAAATTACTTTTCGGACGGGACCAAGAAGTTGGAAAATCGTTGAAATAAGTGTATCAAACATTTAAAAAAATTACTTTTCACCCCACCTAGTACATAAGTGGATGATACTCGACCGGTTAGACTACATCCAATACGTAGTGAAGAGACTATAGAAGCTGTAGCTGAGAGTGTACGCGAAGACCGTGACGAATCGATTCGTCGTCGTTCTCAGCAGCTTGGCTTGGTGTATTCCACAACTCGGCGTATTTTACGTGAGGATCTCGATCAACTTGTGCAAGAATTGAAGTCAGGCGACTTGAATTTGCGTTATAATTTCAGTGAATGGGCTCTGGAACAACTCAATGAAAATCCGGTGTTTTATCGTGAAATTTAGTTCAGTGATGAAGCCCATTTCTGGGTCAATGTATAAGTTAGTAAACAAAACTGCCGTATTTGGGATGATGAGCAACTCGAAGAGTACCAAGAGCTACCATTACATCCATTCAAAACAACGTAATGATGTGGTTAATGGGCTGGTGGAATCATTGGTCCATATTTCTTCAAAAATGAGCGAAATTAGAATGTTACCGTCAATGGTAACCGTTATCGCGTCATGTTAACGAACTATGTGCTTCCTGAAGTTCAAGCACATGATCTCGGTGAGCTCTGGTTTCAACAAGACGGAGATACGAGCCATATAGCGCGTGAAACAATGGACTTGTTGAGAAATCATTTTGATGAGCACCTAATTTCACGTTTTGCTACGGTAAATTGGCCGCCTAGATCGTGCGATATCACACCTTTGGACTATTTTCTCTGGGGATATGTAAAGTCTCAGGTCTTCAGGAATAAGTCAGTTACGATTGATTTAGAAGTTAACATTACTCGTGTTATCCGTGAGATACCAGTCGCTATGCTCGAACGAGTCGCCCAAAATTGGACCTTGAGAATGGACCACCTCAGACGTAGTCGTAGCCAACATTTACATAATATCATTTTTAAAAAATAGATGCCATGAATTTTTCTTTTAACTGATAATAAAAATTTTAAGTTTGCTTTCAAATTTATGTATTTTATTTTACATTATAAATCAAACCTTACGTTGAATCACCCTTTATATGCATGCTGTGACTCAATCAGAAAGCCATTATTGCATCTGTTCCTAATGTGAACCTCCAATAATCGCTCTATGGTTTTAAATATAAATGATGATAGACTTATTGGTCTGAAATATTTTGCTGTTATTTGACCCTGTTTGCTAGCTTTAGGTATAGAAACCACCTTAACTTCCCTTCAAGCTATTGCTATGTAAACTATTTTTAGACTGTGTCTAAGAATTTCCATAATTTTTTGGATTGAATGACGTCAATGATGATTCTGACTTGCTCAAAAGGCTCATAATTGGTCACGAATCATGGGTATGTATATGGTATACACATATCGCACTTTATCGCACTAAATCATGAAGGTGAATCTATTTTTTAGCTTTTTAACCTTTAACGGAGAGGTCTAGCCTTACACTGAGGTATGCCAACTAGTGCAGCAATGGAGTCCAATGTACCAAAGCTTGTGTCATACGTACGGTGGATGGACTTAAAATCAACTGGAAGCTGAAACAGAATTTTACCGTCATATCATCTTCATTTCATGCTTAATGAATATTTTAACAAAAAAAATTGTTGTTTTCAGAGTGAGCACAATTTTTACGAGACTCTCAAGACCCCATTATATCCCGAAAAAGTCAGTTTTTGGTGTGGTTTGCATACCGGAGGCATTATTGCCCCATTTCTTCAAATCTGCCAGCATTACCATCAATGGCGAACGTTACAGGCAAATGATTCAGGATTTGTTGGTTCCCTTTGATAATAACAATTACCTAAGAGACAAATGGCTTCAGCAGGATGGTGCAACATGTTATACAGCACCTCAAGCCATCGATTTATTAGGACAATCATTTGGTGAGCGAATCATCTCAAGAAATGGGCCTGCCAATTTACAGTCTAGGTCATGTGATATACACTCGTATATGTTGACAAACCAGCTTTCGAGAAGTATTCTTAAAAAATGCCGGCTGTGGAAAAGGCAATGAAAAAGTACACCAAATGGATAACCTTTATAACACGCAGCTGCAGTAGTTGTATGGCCAAAATTGTTTTTAAATACAAAATGCCATAAAATTTTCAAGCTAATAAAGTTAAAATATTGGTTATTTCATTTGCTTGTTTGTACTTTATTTTTAACAAAAGTTGTATACCTCTAAAAAAAAAGCATTCGATACAACAACCAGACTAAACTGAAAAAAACAAACTGTTACTATATTATTGTAGTGTTTCTCGGTGTTTGTCAATAGATGGCTCCAGCAGTAAGAACTAGTCGATTTTGACATATGCAAAAAAAAAAAAACGACGGCGAAAGCGCATCGAGACCTCCAAAAAAAATTACGAAGATGCTGCTCTTAGTAAAACAACTTGCCGTGATTGGTTCCGTCGATTTAAAGACGGTGATTTCGATGTTGACGGGTGAAGGAAAGCCAACATTCGTCAAAGACGCCGAATTGAAGACATTGCTTGATGAGGATCCGTGCCAAATGATTCAAAAACAAGGAAGTTGGGTTCCTTATCATTTGAAGCCAAGAGATGTTGAGCGTCGTTTTTTCGAATCTGACCATCTGATCCAGCGGCAAAATATGAAGAGTTTTCTTCATCGCATCGTGACGGGTAATGAAAAATGGATTTATTATAGCAACTCAAAGAGAAGAAAGCTTTTATGTCGTCGGCTCGGACAAATATCAAGCTGCAAAAGTTTTGCTGTGTATTCAGTGGGACTAGGTCGGTAATATTTATTATTAACTGTTATCGACTTTGATTGACGCGTTTGAGCTGCAGAGACACGAAAAAGTGAATCTACACTATGACAACGCCCGGCCTCATGTTGCCAAACCTGTTATAACCAACCTGAAAACGCTCAAATGAGAAGTCCTACCCAACCCACCATATTCCCAGATATTGCGCAGTCTGATATTCCGTTCAATAGCACATAGTCTGGCTGATCCGGTCAAATTAAAACATCAAAAAATGGTTCGATTTGTGGATAGCCTCAAAAGATAAACACTTTTACCGTAACGGTATTCGAGCTTTGGCAGAAAGGTGGGAAAATGTTGCACCTAATATAGCCATGGGTAATACTTTGAATGATTCATTCGTAACGATTTTTTCACAATAAAGTTACATTTTCTTTAAAAAAAAAAAAAAAGCGATAACCCATTTCCTCACCTAACATACTTTAAAATATGATCTCAGATTAGGACAAATTAGAAATGCAAGGCTGACCTTTATTCATTTTATTTTATCCTTCGACCACACTGATTAAAAAAAAAAATAATAAGAGCGCCTCCAAAGACCTTTAGATTTCAGTTCATTAAATCGAAGAAAATGTTGCACTGACTTTTACTAATTATCCCAGACTTAGTGCAGATATAGTCCCTTATAGACCTCCATATGCTTCGATAAAGGCTTTTCTACGGAGATCTCTAGTAAAGAACCATGGCTTAGCAATAACCCACCAAACAGCCATTGTGGAATAAAGTGGTGTAAGGATGGTTCTAAAATGGAATCGGGAGTGGGAGCTGGAATACACGGACCTAGCCTAAATATAACCATAACTATGGGCAAAAGCACCAGTGTATTTCAGGCAGATCTCCATGTCATTTAAGTATGTGCCAACCATATTTACAACTCTAGTATCAAAGGCGCAAACATCCATATATTCACGGACTGTCAAGCAGCTTTAAATGTCCTTAGCTCGCACACTATTGACTCAAATCAGTCATGTATAGTTCAAAACCCTTCGAAACTAAGCTCTAGGAACTAAACCAAACAGTGGTGAGTTCGTGGTCATGAAAGCTTTGATGGGAATGAAAAGATCAGACGGCCTGGCCAGAAAGGGGTCAGAAACTCACTTTAATGGACCTCGACCCTTCTGCCGCTATTAATAGCTGGGAGCATGTGATATACATCTCAAATTGATAGAAAAGCTCAGGTCTAGGACAGGCCAAACAAGATATCCTATCTAAATCTAAGTCGGCACAATATCAAAAACTAAGTAGTTTACCTCATAGGACATCACGGTTTAAAATATCACCTCAACAAAATGAATCCAGTCGACCCTACGGAGTACTGACTTTGTCTTGAAGATCCCGAAACTGCTGAACATAACTTATGTGAATGTCCCTTAACGAAATTAGATGAAAGATTTTCTTCAGGTAACAATTCGGCCCAACGAACTAATGAATTCCTCTACGAGAAGCCATATCAGCTTCATTTAGTAGGTAGAAAACCTACTAGCCTAACTATAGTCCTGGCTAAATGGTACAAAAGATCTTTTAGATCAAATTGCCGTACTTCGCAATTGGCGAGTCAGAAAATAAAAAAAAAAATAAATAAAATAGACCTCCCCAATTTCTTCTCGAAGCGCCCGCTTTTGTCAGTGTGCAATCTTCTGCGCCATAAAGTAGTGCTAGGATGGTCAGCGTAAGGGTACTTTGGTTGCTCGTTAAAGGGCTTTATTACCACACTGCCTTCTGAGTACAAAAAAGCAGCGATTAGCGAGAGTGATTCTGATATCCGCGCTGGTTTCGTTTTCGTAGTTGAAAGCGGATAGAATTCCTTTCTGCCTCAAGTTTGTAGCTGCTCCTCATGTGGTTTCATGCTAGGCATCGATGTTGTTTGTACTTCTCTCTCTTTTTTTATTTTGTTAACCTTTATTAAGCACTAAGCCAATTATTCCCGCTTCTGCTTCATTAGTCGCAAACCCTTCATTGAGGGTTCTCTGTGCTCTTGCCTTTATGTCAATGTCGTCCGGATATGCGAATAACTAAACACGTTTTTAAAAGTACTTGCCTCTGGAAATACTATGTTGAAAAAATCACATGACAACACATCGCCTTGTTTAACTCCCTTTCTGACACTAAAGATCTTGGTTTGTTCATTAGCCACTTTGACAGAACAGTATGCATTCTCCATCGTCATCCAGTCGAATGAGCTTGGCAGGGATGCCAGAACTGCGAATGGCACTATAGTTCATCACTATAGCCGCTACCACATGCGACTTTGAAATCAATGAAGAGATGGTGAGTATCGATCCAGAACTCTTTGGATTTTTCCAGGATCTGCCGTGCTGGAATTTCCTAGCCTAAAACCACATTGGTAATGGCTGGTCAGAGAGTTGAAATAGGGTCTTAAGCGTTCACATAATACGGCAGATAGAATTTAATATGCGATTTTGGAGAGAGTTATTCCCTTATAATTAGCACAGATCAAGGGATCTCCCTTTTTAAGGACAGTGCTGAGGTTTCATTTGTCGAGCATATTTTCGTCGACCAGATTTTAGAGATGGGAGCCTGACTTTTAGTATCTTTATTTGATCCTTCGACTACAAGGGTTTAAAGACAGAGCGCCCCTTACTTATGTTTTTAGTTCGGTGGCGCTACTATTGTCACTGTCAAAATGTCGGTGTTTAACCTAGATTTGCCTTGTTGACGGTTGTAGCGTCCATATACGTGATTTTAATGTGATTGTTGTTCTGTAACCCAATTAAGAGGATTTCATTTCTTCTTTTGTATAGTCGGCTAAACGATGCTTAAGTTCCATTTTGAATTCTTCAGTTCATCAAGATCAAGTTGGTCTTATGTAATCGAATATTCTATTTGGACCTCGGCACCAATATTAAGCTTCAATGAATATCCTTGCGACCTTCCACTTAGGTTTTGTAGCACTAGCTTATTGATTTTCTTGCGACCTTTCTTCATCTTTTGTGAAACTGGTAGCCCTTCTTTACATTTTGCTCATAGACCTCATGATTTTTTATTCATTTTGCATGAAGAACTTTCTAACAATACTCTTCATTAAATTTGGAATTTTGTAGCGTAGCATTATTGAAAGTTTTCTGACATTTAAACCCTTGTAAGAGGTTTACGGATTCTCAACTAAAAAACAATACGATTATTGCGATCCCTATATTGTATTTCCGGCAGTATACTGAAATACTTCAGCTCACGCAAGAACGCGACGCAACCTACTCGTACAAGAAGTGGAGAAGGTTCAAGATTGGCTTGTCTTTTACCTGTTCCAGTTTCCGTACAGTAATGGAGTGCCTTGGTTTTTAGCTAGTTGTTGGATATTTATGGAGCTAGTTAGTAACATACTCTGAACAGTGGTCGTGGCAACACAAATGTTGAGACCGAATCTGTCTGCTCTTTCATTACCAGATTAAATGGAGTCTACTTGTGCTGGCTAGTGTTATTGAAGTTCAATACAGTCCCAGAAAATGTTTGAGGTTATCTCAAAAGCGTAGATAGCAAACAGGACCGCTTTATTTCAGAGAGAATATAACTGTTCTTTTTGGTAGCAGAACTGTTTAAGTTTTTCTTAATGCAGAGTTCTATTGCATGTATCTCAGCTTAAAATACAGAAATGCACTGTCCATACTTGCGTATTGTGAGATATTGGTAGTTTCTCTATATACCACCTTGATCAAAGTGTTCCCGGTTGCGTCAACGTGTGGCGCTTCCATTGTTCCGATTTGAGTTCTGTTTTTTTTTTTTTTTGTTAAGTTGGTACATCTGTTGTTGACATTCCCTCTAAATCTTAGCGTCACTGCTTGAGATTTGCTAAACTAACCAAGATTACATCTATCTCTGTGCGTGTTGGCGATTTTTTACAAATTTAACACATGGACTGTGCGTGCCGTTTTATAGTAAAACACAAAATTTTTGCAAAATTCAACTTTATTTATCAATATTGTTGCCTTCGAAGGCGATACACTGATTGAAACTATTTTTCAATCTTTCGATACCAGTTTTGTAATACGATTTCGATTTATCCTCAAAATAGGCCTCTGTTTCGACGATTAATTCTTCATCGGTCTTAAATCTCTTTCCGGCGAGCATTCTTTTGAGGTCTGCGAACAGGAAATAGTCGCTGGCGGCCAAATCTGGAGAATACAGTGGGTGGGGAAGCAATTCGTAGCCGAATTCATTCAATTTTGCCATCGTTTTCAACGACTTGTGACACGGTGCATGGTCTTGATGAAACAGCACTTTCTTTTTCTTCAAATGCGGCCGTTTTTCTGGGATTTCGTCCTTCAAACACTCCAACAACGCAATGTAATAGTCTCCCATGTTTCCCATTATTCCATGTGTATCCTAAAATATGGATGCCATAACCTTGCCAGCCGACGGTTGAGTTTTTGATTCTTTTGAACGAGGTTCGTCGCCTGCTCGTTATTCAGCTGACTGCCGACTTGACTCTGGTGTGAAGTGATGGAGCCAAGTTTAATCCATTGTCACATACTGACGCAAAAATTCGGCTTTATTGCGGTTGAACAGCTTTAAACACTCCTCTGAATCATCAACACGTTGTTGTTTTTGGTCGACTGTGAGCAAACGCGGCACCCACTTTGAAAAGAGCTTTCGCATGTCCAAATATTCGTGTATGATATATCCAACATGCTCTTTTGATATCTTCAGAGCCACAGCTATCTCGATCAACTTCACTTTACGGTCATTCGTTATCATTTTGTGGACTTTTTTGATATTTTCATCTGAAACAGCCACTTTTGGACGTCCACTGCGTGCATCATCTTCGGTGCTTGTATGACCACTTTTAAATTTTTCAATCCACTTGCGAATGGTTCGTTCGGCTGGTACAGAGTCCGGGTAACACTTATTAAGCAATGATAAATCAACACCCAAAATTGCTTTGAATCCATTTTTTTCTTTTTCACAATAACAAAAGTTGCTTCACTCACAACGCTATATCTAGAGAACTAATCGTCCGACAGCTGTCAAATCTATACACGTATCTTTTGAAGGTTGGTACTAAATGATAATGGTATGGATTTAATTCAAGTGGTGCCCTCTCTTAGAAACGACTTTTCAGCCCATGCATTAGAAATGGATTTAAATTTGCAACAACGAACTTGTATTAAATTTTGCGTAAAAAACGGATTTGATGGTGCGCGAACTTTGGAAATGTTGGAAAAGTGATTCGGTAACGATTCTCTGAAGAAAACGGTCGTTCCATAGTGGCACGAGTAGTTCAAAAGTGGTCGTGAGTCAATCGAAAATGATGAACGCAGTGGCAGACCATCGACATCGAAAACCGACGAAAACATTGATAAAGTAAACGAACTGTTGCTCAATAACCATCAGAGAGAAAGCGGAGGACTTGAACATCGCCTATGGATCCGTCCAAGACATTTTGGTTAATGATTTGGGTTTCCGTCGTGTAGCAGCAAAGTTGGTGCCAATAGACCTCAATTTCATGCAAAAAAAGACCGTGTTGACGTCGCAAAAAAAAGATGATTAGCGAGGCTGAATCCGATCTCACATTCATCAAAAGGATCAATACTGGAGACGAGACGTGCGTTTATGAGTACGACACGCAATCCAGACATCAGGCAAGTGAATGGCGTTCACCAAATTAGACTAGACCAAAAAAACCACGTCGTTTTCAATCAAAAAAGAAGGCAATACTCACGGTTTTCATGGATTACAACATTGTAGTGCATCATGAATTTTTGCCAGAAGGCCAGACAGTAAACAAAGAGTATAATCTGGGCGTTTGCATGAAGCAATTCGCCGAAAGAGACCAGAATTTTAGGCAGAAAACTCGTGGATTTTGCACCATGATAACGCACCTTCGCACAGTGCCATCATTATTCGTAACTTTTTGACGAAAAATGCAACAAATACCATCCAACAGCCTCCGAATTCTCCTGATTTGGCTCCCTGTGACTTCTTTCTGTTCAATCGAGTTAAAAAATCACTACGGGGAAGTAATGGAAAAATCGCAGGAAGCACTGATGGATATACCGAAAACCGAATCTAAAAAATGTTTCGAGGATTGAGCAAGCAAGATCAAGCACTGGCATAAGTGTGTTGCAGTCGATGGGGATTACTTTAAAGGAGTCAGTATAGATTTAGATGAATAAAATTTTATTTTTAATTTTCTGAATAATTTCCGGGAAGCGTTAGTATTTGCTTCAACTTCTTCGTCAGTTTTACATCCGTCTGTGTACCACACCAGTGAATCTCTTTTGAACAGGGGTCATTATGCTGCCAGTTCTGTATCGTCATACTTGCACAGATTAGTTAGACATTTCAATTGTGGCTGCAGAAAAAGTTAAACGATTTTAAAAGCTTAAAAATTTTAGTGCGAAATAATTTTGTGTTGGTGGTAATAACGAATCATAGGTATAGGGAAAATAAGCAGACGCAACGACATATTTGAAGGATTCTCCGTTCCCTTCGTAGCTTATGTCTGACCCAACTAGATTTAGCTTGAAAAATTGCGTAAGATAAAATGGTAAGAGTGAGTTCGGCACATAAAGCAAGTTCTGTGTCTTTAAGGTCGCTTGTCAAAAGATTGTGTAAAACCTCCTGAAACATCTGAAACCACAGATGCATTTATTCTACACCAATGATTCCTGCAAATAAGTTATGTGAGTTATCAACTCTTACCTAAGCTGGTTTCAGATCTTGTACATACTATTAAACGCGAATATATCGTAAGTTCCATTTGCATTTGTTGTACTTTATTTAAATTTCGATTATTACTTAACCTAAAATAAAATAAATATAACAAAAATAAGAGAAAATATAAAATTTAGCCTAAATTTGTTTGAACACAAAAACATCCATCATCTAGTCCTTCAGTTAAGCCACCTTGAAGTTTCAGTAGCTGTCAGTCCGACTTGTCTTAAACGAGACAGCATTGGTCGGTAAATGTCTGAAGTAAATGGTAGTACCACACCACGTTCTTGAATTTCTCCTGAAAAAACAACAAATTAGTTTAAATTAAATCCAAAACCAAAGTCTCCCCAAACTTACCATCCAAAATCATCTTCGCCCCAATTGCAGCTGGTGTGCCAACAGTCACAGCCATAGCCGAATGTCCATTCGGTTGTCCGTAGGCGACAAAGTTAATACCACGTTCCTCTCGACGTCCGTCGCCCCAACGAATAACGACCTCATGCCGAAGAATCACCAAGTCCCGCTCGTTATTTTCTATAATCGAAAAGCCAGCATCAGTCTCATATAATACATGGTTTTAAATTGTTCTCTTACCAAAGGCCAACTTTTTGGAAAGGTAGTGACTCAAAGTATCCAGAGGCGTGTTGAACTTCACTACTGGTGTATCCTCTAACAGTCCTAGACTCTCAATACCATCAGCATCGCCTACTCGATCGACTAGTTTTTGTTTCAGATTCTCGTAGAAGATACTATTGTCGGCTAATCCTAAAAGGTTAGTGACTAATTGCCTCCAAGTTACATCAGGCCCATTGGGATGCAACATTGGATGTGGTTCTGGATCGATCAACCCTAACAGTTGCATTGGTTGAATGCATTCCGAAAACCCTTTGTAACGAATCGTTCCTCTAAGTAAAGTGTGGATGTCTCTACCCAGACCATAGAGCTCTGTGTACTTTGTCGAATCTCTGTTAGGAAATCCTTCCAATGCAAATCCTGGAAGAAAGTCTAAGTTCTTTGGTGCTGACATCAAGTCACCACCACCTAAGATTTCAACTATCTGACCCTTGTTTAGGTATTTCGCTGCTGACAGGGTATTCAATAGGACACCCCTTGGAGACCAAGAGAATTTATATCGCAAAGCATTGTTAGAATGTTCCGGTGCGGGAAGTCCACCACAGTAGCTTATGAAAGATTCAATAACACCTCCATGCTCTTGAACATCGTGAATGCATTCCAAAGCCAATAAATGATCAATGCCAGGATCAAGGCCGACTTCGTTCAAAATCGTCACGCCATTCTTCTTGGCTTCCTCATGAAGCTCCTTTATTTCGTCATTTAGATAACTTGCCGTTACCATGTGGGTCTTCTCTTCAACACAGAATTTAGCCACAAGGCCATGCAAGCTATATGGCAACAACGATATGACTACATCAGCTTCACTACAAAGTTCCTGAAGATTATCTGTACTCTCGGTGACATTGAGATAAATACTCTCAACTCCTGGATAGTTTTGAGCTAACCTATCCGATTCTTCTTTCATTTGGGATGCCACTGTTATGGAGACACCTTGTTCCCGATGAAGCCATTCGACTAAAGGAGCAGAAACCATACCAGCTCCTAAGACAAGAACTCGCTTATTGTTTTCCCTGTTGCCTTCAACTTTATGACGAGACTTCAATCTGAAAAGAATGATTCGGCCGTTAACATAATTATCTGGGAGGCTAGATCAACTGTAATACTTACGAACTATTATCTCTCAATTCCTGGATATACTGGTAGTTCTCCGTTAATTTCCCGTTGCTGGCAATTATAGCCGAATAGATGGGATAGGCGAATTTTTCATCTTCCAAAGGTTTTTTAGCATCACTTCGTATAATGTCGTCCACATAGGGCTGCAGCAACTCTCCGAAGAGATCAGTTGACTCTCGTGGCAATTGCGTTGGCATGTTGTCAATAGAACATACTAGAACTCCAGGACCTTTGAAGCTTTTTGTATCCTTGTTTCGGTCGGCGTCATATAGACAAAAAGGAGTATCGATTGTGGTGCACTCGTTCATGAATTCAATGGAGCCACCTGGATCAGCGGAGATGTCACAGATTGCCAGCATTCGGTGGGGTAGTGTTGGTGAGCCTTTGCTGGTTGGTAACCAGGGGGTATTAGCTGGTCGAAGTAGGCTTTTCGCATCAGGAATGGACATAAGTTTTGGACTTCCCACAGCCCAGTAGATTCCATTTATAACGACAGACGCATAGGGGGCAATCTTTTTGTTGAAAGTTGAAATGTATCTCTCTGGGTATTGTTCATATTCTTGTTGGTCAAAACCACCACCTTCACGGCGTTCTAAGTGATCTGAACGACTTACTTCGCAGCCGTAGAGCTTGTTTTGGCCTGAAAAAGAAAAAAAAATAAATAAATTCATTACTTCGATGGCACAATGGGAAATAATAAAGTCCTTTGAAGGTTGTCAGTTGTCGGATCACTACAATAAAATTATCGCTAGGCTATGGACAATATGGTAGGGCCTTACAATAGACGACACCTATTTGTCGAAAGGGAGCTAAAACAGCGATATGAAACTTGGATAACAATAGCATGTCAACTTGCTAGATGACTTTAAAATAAAACGCGTTCTCCGAAGCGGTGCATTGAATCGGCCGAACAGAAAAAAGTTACAATTGTATTGTGAGATGGCACGTTTTCGTGATGTACAATCCAAGGACCATCTTTTCTCAAGTTAGGCCCTTTTTTCGAATTCCTTCACACAAACGCTCATAATGCACTTATAATACTCCTTATTGAGAGTCTGGCCTTCAGCTACAAATTCATGCTGACAAATTCTTCTTTTTTTTTTTGACTGAGTTAGCGTAGATTATCCGGAGCACGCCATTCACTTTCATGATCTTTGGCTTGTGTGTTGTACTAGGTTTGGTGAGAATTAGCCTAAAAAATCAGGTTTTTGGCAACCTACATACTCCTCCTTTTTTTAGGAAATTCAAGCCTCTCGGCACCAGTTTTGCATCAACAAGGCTCACTACCAATTGATTAGTGAAAATGCCATGAACAGATCCAATCGGGATGTTGAACATTTCTGCTAACTCTCTGGTGGTCAATTTACGACTTACGATCAGTAAATCTTTGATTTCATCGACATATCTCTCATTTGTTGATATCAACGGTCTACCAGAAAGGTCGTAATCGTTGATGGGTTCACTACCACTTTAAAGCATCGTTGCTAAAACCCTTCTCCAACATTTCTAATGTTTTTGCGCAAAATTGTATGCATATTCGTTGGGCAATTGTTGTATCTATATTAAAAATCGACATCAAGATATCGATATAGAGACAACACTGAGCCTACTAAAAATCTCGTAATATGACGCTAACATTTGGTGTGAATGGACAGTCGCACAAACATAAAAATTTACAAAACGGTCAAATGAGAGTGCCACACATTGATTATTCCTGATAAATGGTGGTAAATGCTGTCAACAAGATTGGACTCACAACATCTCCGAGCCAAACAGAACGTCACCATAGACAGCTACTCGTATAACACTGAGGAACTTAGAGATTTTGTCTTCCTCGGCACTTAGGCCTATTGGCCCATTATGCTGCCACGTGGATCTATGATCCTCTTACTCATGGAACCAATTTGAGGTTATGATGAAGCGCAGTCTACATTCTTCAGATCGTCATTGTATAAAAAAGCTCCTAAGTGGGGTTTTCTTCTTTAGGAGGGAGCTGGACATGTAAAGAGAAGGTTTAGGATTGTCTTCTATTTCTCCTCATCCATGCAGCTTCTACAGAAATCGTTTGTAAGGGCGCCAAGCCTTCTTGCATGTTTACCTATAAGGCAGTATCCAGTGATGACACCTATGATGGCGCTGAGATGTTTCCTGTTAAGAAGAATCAGTCTCTTAGATTCAGATCCAGCTTTGGACAGATCTTTTTAGGCGCTAGACATGTTGGCACACCGATCCATCTAAGGTCTGTTCTTTTATTAGCATCCAGCTTTGATAATGATTTGCACGTAGCGATTGGCATACCTATGCTGCCCTTTTCCGGTAGAATAGGTAGAGTGGTTCCAATTTTGGCGAGTTCGTCGGCCCTGCAATTCCCTGAAATGACTCTGTGGCCTAGCACCCAACAAGGGTGAAGGTTGAATTGCTCTGTCCTCTCTGTAAGATTTGATCGGCATTCAATGGCGGTTTTAGAATTTAGTGAGACCGAGTCCAGGGACTTATAGCGGTCTGACTATCCGAAAAGATGCGGATATCCTTTGCAGATATAAAGTTTTTCTTCAGCCAGGACAGAGCTTCTTTAATCGCCAAAATTTCCGCCTGATTTGGAAGACCGAAGGAGAGACTTAGATTAAGCTTATCTGAGAAAACACCGCAACAAACCCCCCTATCGATTTTAGATTCCTCCTAAAAGGATCTAAAAAGGCATGGTGTAATCGATGTTCACTGTGAGAATTCGTAATATATTAAGAATATTTGCGTAACCAAATAAATTGTTTGTCCACTGTGTAGTCGCTGCAATAGCAGCTACTTGCCAGCTATAGATATCGATGGGGGTGTCAAGTGAAACGGAATGTCTAACGCCGTGGTGGGAGTGAAGTGTAGAGCTCCGCTTATGCATAGACATGCTGTTCTTTGGATTCGGCTTAGTTTTTTGCAGCTGACTGCAATGTCTAAGGCCGTCCACCAGACGACCTTACCATAAGTGAGTATCAGTCTTATGATCGAGATGTATACCCAGTGGTTGACACATCTTAAGCAGAAGCCCCACCCAGTTTGGAGGGACTCACTCAACTCCCCAGTCGTAAGTGAGCGAGTCGTCTACCTGCAGATTTGGCAGCGCAGTCGTGATTGCGGATGTGTCGACGTTGTTAAAAGCGCCCTCTATCGCCAGGATCGTTCGAAGTAACTAGTCAGTGAATGCAAAGCCGTTTCCACCGATTTCCCTTACAGTAGGCATGTTAAGCCGTTGACAAAAGTTTTGATTAAATTTTAGCTCGAATATGGATATCAATCAGTCGTTCCAGAGTTTTCATAAGGCAAGATAATAGAATTATAGGTCTGAGGTCCTTTGTGACATCATGAGAGCATTTTCCGTTATGAAAATAACATAGACAGTTCTACACAGTTCCTCATGATATTCTCTAGCGTGGTCAGGATAATATCTGAGGACCTTTGTAGCTCGGCAGGTATTATACCGTCAGGATCAGCAGACTTGCATGGTTTGAAACCGAAGTATTTTAACTTTTGTAATCAGACCATAAATTGTGTTCACGGTTGCAGTAGTCCTGCAAAAGGAGCTAACTGGATAGTTGGTGCCCAGTAGCAGGTTGAGTGATTATTTACTTGAGGTTGTCCAAGAGCTAGCGTGTTTTTTTCAAACAACTAGTCATCAAAGGATTCGTAGAGAGGATTTTTCTTAGCCGCGATGCCTCAGAGGTTTTTGTGATTTTGTCACAGAATGATCTCCAGGATTGTCGCTTTGCTTTCCTCTTTATGTTCTGCGGTTATTTCTAAGCGGTCCTAGAGCTGATGTTTACCAGTCCGGCTTTTACTTGCCTCTGGGTTGAATAAGACTGGAGGGAAGCAGCCATAGCCTGATTGAGAGCCAGGATGAATTCCTGGCTTTCATGTCAAGCTCATTAGTGTCACGAGGGGGATATGAGAGTTTAGAGGATAGTGTTTCTGACAGTATTCCTCTGTATTTTGGCCAATCAGTTTTCCGATGCTCGGGGGAGCATCGCTTAGGCTGAATTAGATGTACCTGTGGTCTGAAAATGATTGTTCAGATACTGGATACCATCCAGTTCGTTTGCATTTGAGTTATGTTGTGTTTGGAATGAAAAATCCTTCGAATAATGTTGGTCCCGCTTCCGTTATCACTGTAAAATGACATCGAGCTGGTCAAGAAAGTGCCTTTCAGTCACCTGATATGACTACGACATTTAAAGCGGTCTGAAGACTCTTCAATTCCAACTGAGGAAAACCTTGTCCTAGATGGAGCTCTTAATAGGAAATAGACCTCAGCAATATGAAAGTGCATACTAATGCTAGTTGGGCAAGGGTTGCAGGTAAATGAGTACTATAAGTTTGTGTTTCATTTTAGTAAAAAACCTCGTAATGAAACCCAGTAGAATCAGCTGAATACGATCGCCATTAGACAGACTTGACCCCAAATATTTTAACCTTCGAGGAGTAACCCAAAATTCAACGGACATTTGTAAGTTTTTCTTTAAACTCAACCATTAGCGACAAAATAATAAAAGCACACGCCAACCAAACTCCATAATTTTAAATCAAAAAAAAAAAAAAAAAAAAAAAAATCGTTCAACTCACTTCCATGTTCAGCCACTTTCCTCAACGTCTCTGGTGGCACATATTCAATTGGCAGCTCCTGGAATACCTCCTGAGCGCCCTGCGATACATTCCCCGATCCTGTGAAAACAAACGTCAATGGCCCAATCGAACGTGGCATCATTCCCAGGGATATTTCATAGCCACAATCACGAATTGCTTGCCTTGCCATTGATGAATTCCTGTAATTGTGTGCCGGCCCAACGTGCATAAACGGCGTATGATGGCCCAATGCCAATAGTCTTAATCCGATGCCATGGAAAATATTCACCATTCCAGCAATGCCGGCATACTTTCCAAATGCCACCTGCCGAGATCCCCTTTCATCAACAATCCGTTCATAATCGATAAGCCTGATTTTCTGCAAACGAATTAAAAAATTACAAAAAAAAAATCATAAATAAATTGGGATTATCACTTCCATTGATGTCCAACCATCACCACCCAAATGAACTCACCTTCTCCAGGACGGCGTCCAGCAATGGCATGTTCGATTCCTGAGCTTTAATCGTATGCGAGAAGAAGCAGTATGTTTTGCTGGGAATCAGGGCCTCGATTGGGACTTGTTTTACACCAAAAATCACAGACGCCTCACTAATATCCTCCTGGATGACAGCTCCGGAACTTAAGTATGCCTGATTCGGGAGAGATAGGAGGATACAATTAAATGAAATTTGCCATGAAAATGATGAAACGGAAACATAACATATTGAGGTGGCGCGTTAGCATTGTCCACTTATAGATTACAGGGATTAAGCCATAAACCCTATCGGGCTTGAGATTTTTATTTTTTTTTTTTTTTTTTGTTTTTTTTGTCGATTTTTAAGTGCATGTCCTTGTTTTTATTTTTTGTCATTTTTGTGTAATTGTGTCTACTGCAATGCAGAGGATATTGATAAATTTCACCTCTTTATGGATTAAATTCTTAAGTGTGCTCTTTATGACGCGCTAGTCGTGCGTCGTATTAAAATATTCTGTTGATTCCCTCCTCAATTTAAATTGATATTTTTTAACGGGAATGGGAAAAACATTAAAATTAAAATGAAAATGAAAAAGATGTCGCTATCGGCAGGAGATGGTAGGCCATCCGTTTGAAGTCAAGTCTGACAGCAGCACAGATGCCAGATTGAGTCTTTTTTAATTAAAAACCTTCAAAAGAGCAGTTAAGTACATATGTGCCTTTTAATTTTGAGTTTGATTGAATTATAATGCGTGAACCTTAATATTTAACTGTCAGATATTGGATACACTGATGCAATCTAGCGGTAATTAATCTGCAGATAAGTAAGAGAGCACTGACAGTTATGACGATGCCTTTTCGAATTATTTTAACGGTTTTGACATTTTAAATATTCTCTTGCAACCATGCGAACACATTCAACTCTCCACATAAAAGATATCCAAATTGAGTTCTGGTTCTGGATTAAATTGCAATTTTCTGTTTTGTTTGACTCTACGACTTAATAAGAAGAAGTACTAACAAAAATATATGATTCTGACTACGGCTTCCACTAAATAAGATCTGGAATAACTGAAGAGTTGTCATAGTGTTTGGATTGAGCATTGAAAAGCAAGCAAAATTCCTACTAATCTCTCCTAGCCCTAACATAAATAAATGATTGTTCTGAACTATGTTATGGACTGACGTCCGAGCGTCCTTATAGCTGACTTTTTATCACAGGAGTGCCTAAAATCGTTTACTTGATCCGCAAAAGAGAATATCCCATCAACTGTGACAACTATAGAGACTAATGTCTCCTCAACATCCGATATATTGCGTAAATGTCTGAAACTTTCTGTCATCAATCTGATTGACTTCTCTCAGTGAGGTTTTAGGCCAGTAAAGTCCACAATCCACCAAATCTTCACACTCTGACAGACCCCGGATTTTCATAGATTTTAAGGTCGTATATGACGAGCTAGATAAAGCCAGGTATACTTATAGTTTTACCATCCCTGCCAAACTCGTCCATCTGTACGATTGAGAATGCTCGCTGCTCCTTAAAAGTCGGCGACGACTTAACCGAGACCTTTGATGTTAAGAGAGATCTTAGATCTTAGACAAGATGTCATGTGACTTCTTTATCATCACACTTGAAATAATTGTTTGAAAGTCACAAACGAACACTGGAAGTTATGATATAGACTTAATTGGCCGAACTCAGGGGACTCTTAACGGTGTGTTCGCTGGTATTGAAACGGAAGCTTCCAAAATGATTTTAGGGGTAAATGAGAGCAAAATCAAGTATATGCTATCAACAAGAAGGAGCACATAACATCGACTGCTTGGACAGAGCATTACAATCGACAGCTATAATATCAAAGTTGTACAGGACTGTGTTTACTTTGGCTCTGCTATGAATTCTGCCAACAACACCTCAGAAATAAAACGAAGAATCACTCTTGCCAATCGCTATTTCTATAGGCTTAAGATACAATTGGCTAATAGGGCCCTATTCCGAAAAAAACTAAGGATGAAGAATATCCTCAGTAGTTTCGAGAGAAAAATCCTTCGCAAAATATTCGGTCCCGTTTATTTTGACCGAAACTGAAACTGAGCATCAGTCGCCTGAGATGGCTGGGACATGAAGAGCAAAAGAATACTAATGCTGCGGCTCGCAGAGTCTTCACCTCTAACCCGAAGGACAAAGCAGTAGAGGAAGACATCACCCTAGGTGGCGCGTACAAGTATAACCGAACGTTAACTGACTTGGAATGTGTATTTGGAAGATGTTTCCTAAAGACCGGGGCAACTGAAGAGACTTGTTAATTGAAGCCCAGGTTCATAACGGACTATAAAGCCACCTAAGTAAGCAAATCAGAAGAACAGACGCAACTTTTCCTAAATTGAGCTACCGAAATTCTCCCATTCATCCCAGAAAGACCATTCTTCGGAATCTAGCAAAAGCAGGAGTAACGTATTTTCGTGATAACCCGTCCGAGGAATTGAATATATAGGGTGACCAGATAAGAACGATAGGAAAAAAATTTAAATAAAACAACAACGGTGTGAAATTGATTCATGTCATTATGTGTGGAATAGCACATCGGCTTTACTGGCAGTGCTTTAAGCGGTCGAATAAATTTTTTATGACTCAGTCCAATATGTGTGGCGTTATTACGGCAATAGCGTATCGAATTTTGGCGTCGAGCTCGTCCAAAGTGGTGGTGGTGTCAAGTCGCATGATCACGGAGACTAATTGGTAACCATTGATGGTAAGGGTGTCTCCTTCCTTATTTTGAAAGAAATAAGGTCCGATGATGCCGAAATGCCATAAACCGCACCAAAGAGTCAATCTTTATGGATAGATTGATGCTTGGCCGAACACTTGTGGATTGTGTTTGCTCCAATAATCCCAAATATACTTCTTGACATAGCTGTTGGACCCACGTCTGAGAAGATGATTTTTTGACCAAAATCCGGATCTCCGGCTAACATTTCCAGCGCCCAATTAGCAAACTCACGGCGTTGTCTATGGTCTCCTAGCTTCAATTATTGCGTCAGCACAATCTTATACGGGTGTAGGCCCAAATCCAACCACAAAATAAGCCGAGTTGACTCTCTGACAATGCCCAATTCGACGCCGAATCGACATTTCTGGGTCTTCTTCGATACTGGCCGCTACTGTTTCTTCATTTCGCACCAATTTCTGTCTGCTTGGTGGCTTAAAATCCAAAAGAGTGTACTCACGCTCAAAACTTTCCATAGTGCGATGAATTGCCTGAACTCATGATGACGACCGGCCGTACGACGAAATTCACGTTGCGTATTAAATGGGAAACCTTACTGAATATTTTGACGGCTGAATGTCATTGGTAAATTTGACAGCTGGTGAAATATAAGAATTGGAAAAACTATCGTGCCCCTATCATATTCGTGTAGATTCAGATGTCGATAGCTCCCTTCCACTGCCAAAAGACTGTCGGCGGCAGAGAGGCATTCGACGTAACATGTTCAATCCAGAGAAGTTTGTTGTCTAAGATGACACCCAGATAGTGATGCCTTAAATCACTTAATGAGTCACATCACTCATCTTCCTCCTTCACGTAAAGAGAACAACCTCGATTTTGAAAGCATTGACTGATAGTCCATTTCTAGTAAACCACTTTTTGAACACGTTTAGGTCTTTAGACCCACGATTGCTTGAGAAAATGTACATGCTTTAAGATGATGAGACTTAACCTTAGCCTCTCCTTCCGCCTCCCCAATCGCTGTAGCGTGATCCATTCGGAAATTTTGACAATTAAGGAAGCCCTATCCTGGCTGAAGAAAAATTTTAAATCTGCAACGGATATCCACAGCTTTTCCGATAGTCAGGCAGCTATTAAGTCAATGTACTCATGCTTTATAAATTCGAGAACAGTCACGGACTGCCGATCATCTGTAATGGAAATGGTGGAGCAGTTTAACATTCACCTTTTCTGGGTGCCGGGACATAGAGATATTCCATGGAATTGTAGGGCCGACGAACTTGTCAAAATTGGAACCACTATACCTATCACACCTAAAAAGGAAAACATAGGTGTACCTATCGCTACGTGCAAACAAGAAATAAATCTGGATGCTAATAGAAGAACAAACCATAGATGGGCGGTTGGATCGACATTCTTAGCGACCAAGCAAATCTGGCCAAAGCTAGATTTGAATCGCTAAAGGAGTTCAATTCTTCAAAATAGAAAAATATTTTAGCGCCATTATAGGTGTCATCACTGGACATTGCCCCCTAGGTAAACATACAAGAAGGCTTGGCATGTTTTCTAACGACTAACCAAACCTAACCTAAAATGATGAAAGCTGATGATTATATTACAAAACTCTCATTCTCGTGTTATCAAAAGGGTTATACCAAAAGTTAGTTAGTTAGACTTAAGCCAACAGACCCGTTGGAAAATTGTGATTCGAACCCGTGCCCTCCAGTATAGAAGCCGGCGACGCATTAAGAGCTTATAGGCGTACAGGACAGGGATCGACAGGACAGATCGACAACAAAAAAAAACATTCTCCAGTTTTAGCAACAAACTTTAATCCAACGTCTAGATACCAATGTGGAGGCGCCTAACATCCAAAATAAATCGAATTTAACCCTCGGATATCTGATTTTACAATTTAGCTCTAAAAATAGTCGCATTTTCAACTTTGTCAAGCAGTACCTTTATACCTAAATACTAGTTTGCACTAGTCGCAATCCACCTAGCTCATATCTGCTGACGTTGCTCTTATCATCAGGGCTAAATACTTTATAAGATGTAGTAAAAGTCGATTTAATTATAATCACCCGCTCTCGTTCGTATCTAATTTTAAATATTTTTTCGGCGCGTGTATTTTGCCTGTCTTGGCCCTGTACCATGATAAGATTACCAAGGGGTCTCAATGGAAAATTTCCACACCATACTGGTACATGATAACTTCCTGTCGTTTGCTTGCGATATATTTTTTTTTTCAGCATACTTCAGACTCGCATCGAACATAAGTGACCATGAGTGCACAGTATCTCCGTTGCTCACTGCAAATCTTCGGAATGTAACTAACGACGCTAAGGTCAAGAGTTCCGAAATTGGAGCGATAAAAACTGTACTAGGCCGCAAAATAATTTTCGAGGCGAGTAGATTTGTAATCATACAAAACTGAAAAATGATAACAATGTCTTCAGCACGTGCTAAACGTGAGATAACTATTGGAACTGAAGCTTTTACAAAATGTGACTAACCTTGGATTGATAAGAAAGTGACGAGATTTAAAAATAAACAAGCACTTGAACTTAATAATAAACAAAGATATTATTTTAAATTGTAAATATTATTCTGGGTTTGCCTTCTAGATCTTGTATCGAAGTATTTAAATCACCGCGGGCTTATGTGAAATAAGAAAGTTTAAAGAGAAATGGATTTTTGTAATGTATTACACCTTAGAATCGACGTCAAAGAAAAGAAAATTGTGCACCAGAGCTCCTACAAAGGAATAAACTAGCAAATCCGGAGACAAAAATAAATCTTTAGATGACATCATGTCAAAAATATGACAATGGAAGATACCAAAGATCATCGCTTCATCCTGCGGGAAGGTGCGCACTCCTCCTCTACCGATATGAACAATTGATAATGGAATCACTTACCAATCAATAAGCCTTTGTAGTGAGTGCTGATGATAGGATTTGCTTCAACTTGAATTCACCACCTAAGTTGAGGACTTCCTTTACTGAGTTATCCCTCCAGATGGGAATCAAAGTCTCTTCAGATCAAAGCTTTGGTGTTCATTCGCTTTAGATGCACTAACCATGTTAGGCGATCAATGTCCCTGTATAGCTTGCAGAGTTCATTATTACATTTCATTGTCTAAAGCCCATATGGTATATTCAAAGGGAAACAACAATTTTTTGGATAGTCTTGCGTTTAAGTCGACCGAGGATATATATTTATTCGCCTTCGCTAATGTCCTGGTCTCTGTGCCGTAAAGGACTTGGATGATGGATTTTTATGGAGAGATTCAGTTGTACCACCTTCGTAAAAAAAAACGACAGTGTGGCGCTCCCATTGTTCCGATTTGAGCTCTGTTTTTTTTTTTTTTTTTTTGTTAAGTTGGTACATCTGTTGTTAACATTCCCTCTAAATCTTAGCGTCATAGCTTGACATTTGCAAAACTTACGTAGCCAAGAGTACATCTATCTCTGTGTGTGTTGGCGATTTTTTAACAATTTTAGAAATTGATTTAAATTTGCAACAACGAACTTGTATTCAATTTTGCGTAAAAAACTGATTTAATGATTGGAAATGTTGGAAAAGTGTTTCGGCAACGATTCTCTAAAGAAAACGGTCGTTTACCAGTAGCACGAGCGGTTCAAAAGTGGTCGTGAGTCAATCAAAGATGATGAACGCTGTGGCAGACCATCGACATCGAAAACTGACGAAAACATTGATGAAGTAAACGAAATGTTGCTCAATAACCATCAAAGAGATAGCGGAGGACTTGAACATAGCCTATGGATCCGTCCAAGACATTCTGGTTAATGATTTAGGTTTCCATCGTGTAGCAGCAAAGTTGGTGCCAAAAGACCTCAATTTCAAGCAAAAAAAAAACCGTGTTGACGTTGCAAAAAAAAAAAACGATTTGCGGGGCTAAATCCGATCACAAATTCATCAAAAGGATGATTACTGAAGACAAGACGTGGGTGTGTGAGTACGACACCCAATCCAGACATGAGGCAAGTGAATGGCGTTCACCAAATGAGCCGAGACCAAAAAAACCACGTCGTTTTCAGTCAAAAAAGAAGACAATGCTCACGGTTTTCATGGATTACAACGGTGTAGTTCATCATGAGTTTTTGCCAAAAGGTCAGACAGTAAACAAAAAGTATTATTTGGGCGCTCTGAGACGTTTGTGTGCCCACGAGTTGTGGGCAGAAAACTCGTGGATTTTGTACCATGATAACGCACCTTCGCACAGTGCCACCATTATTCATAATTTTTTAACGAAAAATGCAACAAATACCATCCAAAAGCCACTGAATTCACCTGATTTGGCTCCTTGTGACTCCTTCCACTACGGGGAACGCGTTTCAGCAGCCGAGAGGAAGTAATGGAAAAATCGCATGAAGCACTGATGGACATACCGAAAACTGAATATAAAAAATGTTCCGAGGATTGAATCAAGCGCTGCCATAAGTGTGTTGCAGTCGATGGGGATTACTTTGAAAGGGACAATATAGATTTTGATTAATAAACATTTTTGTTCAAAGTAGTATATAGTTGCCGACTGTGTTGTTGCATCCAATTCGTGAATTTCGTGTGTCCACTGTCTACAGCACTTAATTTGTCTTGCCCCAATTTAAGGCTATTCGTTAACGCAATATTTGCAAATTCAGTGACAGCTGATTGCATTTTGCCAATAATTTCAATTGCAGCGAATGCAAGTATTATAGTTGCACAGACTTTACCAAATGTTCTCTTATTTGGGTTAAAAGTTTCACAAAATTTTCAAAAGTATGGTGTTAAAAAAGACAGTGTACCCATATCTCCATGTCTAAACCCTTTTTTGTATCAAATGTTGCGGCAAAATTGATGGACTTTTACCGATCAGAGAGCATGGTGCATCTTCATTCCGCATAATCTGATGAGCTTGGTAGGGATACTAAAATGAAGCACCGCTCTGTTCAACGATCTGGAGAACGATAAAGAGCTAGTGAGCAATGATCTGGACTTGGGATTTCTCTATCTGACGGAATATGAATATTGGATCTATAAGGCCTACAACTGTGCATATAATAGCCAATAGATTGTTGGTTGCCTGGTTTTAGGCATTCATACAACACGACAGACACGGTCTTCTACGTAATGTCAATGAGATCTAAATAAGGAGATCGAAGTGGATAGGCGCTTGAGTTGGAATGCACATATTTAAAGAATCATTTTAGGAAGCCGTAGGTATACAAAATATTTAAGAGCTGTGAGAGCCAAGAAGGAAACATACCATTCTAAATCTAAGCCACTGAGGTCATTCGCGGATTTCAACAAAAGAAGTTGATAAACAAAGTGCTGATATTGCCACACCATCAGGAAAATATTATATAAGTAGCAGACAATACTATTAATGTGGCTGGGCATATGGGGCATACATATACACATCTATTATGACTATCAAATAAGGGCTGTAAGTTTATAAATGGAAGAGGTCAAGATGTGTTAGAATCTTCTTTGTTGTCGTCTGTTACCAAATTGACACATAAATTGGACACAAAGCTATAGAACAATACTCGAAGAAAGGTCGACCTAGAGACATATAAATAAACTTAGGAGCATATGAGTTCGAAAATTCAGCACTTGTACGCTTAAGAAATCTAAGCATTGAGTTTGCTTAGGAGCAACATAATCTTTGTGAGACGAAAATGCAAGATATTTCGGTTTTTCAAGAAAGATTGAAACAGGAAATTATATATTTATTAAGAACTAAGTGGCTACCTTGTCGGACACCGTATAAGACCTAAATGAACCCCAATTGAGAACAGCGAATTTTGATTTTTAATAGAGGCGTGCGCTTCTTCATTGTTCTCTATTCGTATGTGCTTTCCACTTGCAATAAAGTCATCTAGTAAGGAGAACGACATTGCTTAGTCCGAATTATCTTTGCAGCACCACAAGTTAAATTTTAATATATTTCATGCTACTATTGAGCAGTGCTCTATGGATATTTTTACCTCCAGCCTGACTAATTTGATGAACTGCAGTATGATTTCCCAAACTTACAAGATTTTTGCGGCACAAGTTATTCTAACCATCTACATTCTCTCCAGCTATTCATCTCGTCAATTCTATCAATTACCATTCTAAGCTCCCAGTTATAAATATATTGAATCACATTCATCTTGGTGTCTCAATTTAGATACATAAACTTTGCTCTTATCCTTTTTGCTATGATATGGGCAAATTATATGATCTGGATAGCCCACTTGCCCTTTGAAAGCAAAAGTCCAACGAACTATTCTAAAAGATACATAGAAGGCTCATCTTCTACAAACAATATCCTTTACCAGAACTATTGATATCCTTTTGAGTGCATCCCCTTTAGGTTTAAAGTTATGTGATTTCGGGTAATATTACTACGAATCTTTTATCTGCATGTATTGTCACGAAATATTTTTCTGTAGAATGTCACTTTATCGAAATCGACCATGCACATCTCTGTCTTTGAAGCAGCAGCAGAAAAGTTAATATGACAAAAGAAATTCTTTCGTTCCTTGTTCTGACAAGACAACTACTTGAGGAATGCCTTGTATGAGTTCTTCGAATGTTTTCGGGCAGATGTTTATGAGGAGCGACGTATTCTACTTTGTCTACTTTCTTTTCCTAGAAAGAAACCCAAATCAAAGATTTCGCTTTCCAAATTATTGCTCTAGGTAATATAAATGTAAATTCATTTTTTGAGCAGTGCTCTGAATGCAAGAAGAATCGATGATACAATCAATTTCGCATATTTTACGATGCTGCCTTATGAGCCTTGCAGAATAGATCTATTATTAAGATTATGCTCGGGGCCTATTATGCGAAAATTAATGAGAAAAAAACAGATTTGGTTGACTAGACCGACAAGCACAGCCCTTACGACACCTCAATTGGCTATACATTTATGGCTACAAATCCAAAATCGACTTTGATCTTGTTCACATGAATATGCACCAATTCAGACTGACGTACAAATTAAAGCTGCAAGCCGTTGTGAAAATGAAACTCAAACCAATGTACCACATAATGAAGTTAGATCCCGAAGAGATGATAAAGTAACGTGTATTTCAAAAAGAGATGTAGGATTTGAAAGATCTTTAATTTTACAGCTGAGTTAAGCAGGATAAGTGTGTTATCATAACACATGGGCAGAAAAGTCCGTGCCGTTTATAGTTGAACACAAAATTTTTGCAAAATCTTTCGATACCAGTTTGGTAATACGATTTCGGTTTAGCCTCAAAATAGGTATCGGTATTAAATCTCTTTCCGACGGGCTTTCTTTTGAGGTCTGCGAACAGGAAATAGTCGCTGGGGGCCAAATCTGAAGAATACGGTGGGTGGGGAAGCAATTCGTAGCCAAATTCATTCAATTTTGCCATCGTTTTTATCGTTTCAAATGCGGCCGTTTTTCTGCGATTTCGTCCTTCAAACGCTTCAACAATGCAATTAATAGTAGCTGTTGATAGTCTGCCCTTTTGGAGATAGTCGATGAAAATTATTCCATGTGTATCCCAAAATACGGATGCCATAACCTTGCCAGCCGACGGTTGAATTTTTGGTTGTTTTGGACGAGGATCGTCGCCTGCTCGCCACTCAGCTGACTGCCGACTTGACTCTGGTGTGAAGTGATGGAGCCAAGTTTCATCCATTGTCACATAACGACGCAAAAATTCGGCTTTATTGCGGTTGAACAACTTTAAACACTCCTCTGAATCATCAACACATTGTTGTTTTTGGTCGACTGTGAGAAAACGCGGCACCCACTTTGAACAGAGCTTTCGCATGTCCAAATATTCGTGGCTGATATGAAACAGCCTCTTTTGGACGTTCACTGCGTGCATCATCTTCGGTGCTTGTATGACCACTTTTAAATTTTTCAATCCACTTGCGAATGGTTCGTTCGGCTGTTGAAGAATCCGGGTAACACTTATCAAGCCATTTCTTTGCATCGGCTGCTTTTTTTCCCATCAAAAAGCAATGTTAAATCAACACACGAAATTGCTTTGAATCCATTTTTTTTTTCACAATAACAAAAGTTGCTTCCCTCACAACGCTATATCTCGAGAACTAATCGTCCGACAGCTGTCAAATTTATACACGTATCTTTTGAAGGTTGGTACTAACTGAAAATGTTGTATTTGATTAGAGTGGTGCTCTCTCTTAGAAACGGCATTGACTTTTCAGCCCATGTATTATATGGTGACAGATATCATTACACAATGTTCAATGGAAAAAATCGCTGTTCAATGCAAAGTGTTCTTCGATTGAGTCCTGGAAAACATGCATGCTGGCATTGGTTTTTGCAAGGAGGTCGTGTTTTCGGATGAGGCGCGTTTCCATATTGGCGGTTACGTTATTTAAGCAAAATTTCCGGATCTGGGTCACTGAAAATCCACAAGTAATTCAGGAGATTACATTGTACCCAGAACGAGTAACTATGTGGACCATACTTTTTCGAAAATGAGGCCGGAAAGGTCGTTATGGTGAATAGAGGACGCTGGTTAACAATACTTTCAATAAGACGGTGATACATGCCATACAAGTCGCGAAACAATCGAGTAATACGCCCAAAGTGTCGCGTCACTAGACTTTTTTAAGGCCAACCATCCACAAGCAATTTAAACTCTGAAAGTGAACATTGGAGTCCCCATTGCTGAGATGAAGCCACAATAATGTGAAAGAGTGATTGAAAATTTCGATAAAAATATGAGGGTCTGCAAGCGGTCATTTGGAAGATATTGTGATCCATAGATAATCTCCATGTGTCTACTTTAACACATCTGTTATAAAACGATAACGTTTTCCGAGATATTTCAACAATTGTTCGTTTTATTCAAAAAACGAATCCTGCATATCTTGTTGAAACAGCCTTTATTAGTTATTTCTCAAAAACAACCCGTAGTACAACAGTGAGGGTAAGCGAAGCACCGAAAGCGACAGATTTTACTCTTCTCGCAATTCAAAGATATCAAAAGTCCCTGAGATTGAATCATCTGACTTTGAAGCCAAAACGAGAGCTCTTTGTTATAGTAAATGCTATGTAAATGCAATTAACGAAATTATGTACCTTCTGATCAAAAAATACCCGGTATTCTTCAATAAAACGAAAGCGGTGCAATTATTCATCGATATTCATATTTTATTCCCTTCAAAGTAATCTCCATTTCAAGTAATACACATATTTCAATGCTTTCTCCAATCTTCAAAACACTTTTCATGGACCTATTTTGGAATCGCCTTCAGGTCCTTCTGCGAGTTCTCCTTTATCGCATCAATCATCTCAAAATTCTTTCCTCAAAGTGGTAACTTAAGTCTTGAGAATAGGAAAAAGTCACAAGCAGTCATGTCAGGTGAAAACAGAGCTTGTGAAATGGTATGAACGTTGTTTTTGATCAGCACTCTCGATCTGTATCGATCCGAACGAAACACCAAAATTGGCTGCTATCTCCTTGGTGCTCACACGAATGTCTCTGAGAACAATTTTCTTAAGTTGTTTGGTCTTTACGTCAGTCATACTGGTGGATGGACGACCGGAACGAAGCAAATCATCAACGACAGCAGTAGACGAAGGCTACCGTTAACATTTCCTACGCTTCCGTTGCATTTGATCGCCAGATGCTCGGAAGGTATGCCCGATCGCTGGATAATTAGTTCTATACAAAAAAGCTTTCATATTCCTCGTAAAGGATATCGACCGTATACTCTTAAATACCACAAATAAAATTATATCCAACATAGTGTACGAAGGTTGTTTGAGAAGTTTCCAACCTTACCAAGGTACGGAAATTTTCATATAAGTCTCCTTCTAAATCTGTACACTTCTTTCAGCGATGCTCCCATTTCTACAAGGCGTCCAAAAGGTACATGACGTATTCTTCTGCAAAGTATTTGTTAACGACGATGAGGGCCTCCTCCTAGTGCAAATTTTAGCTTAGGGAACCCGAAATAGTCGATTGGGGCTAGATCCGGTGAGTAAGGAGCGTGATCAAAAGCACAAACCATAATTCTTAAATTTTCGCCATTGCAACCGCTGAGGTGTGAAACGACTTATTATCTTGGTAAAATGAAAAAAAAAAAAAAAAAAAATCTGTAAATGTAGCCGTTTTCGTGCACTTTTTCCCTTCACGTTATCAGGTAAATCTTGCGTATTTATTCGGTAACGGTTTTTCCTTTTTTAAGATAAATAAATAAATTAAGACAACACCATGACTATCCTAGGAAACAGCCGTCATTACTTTCCCAGCCAAAGAAACATCCTTTGCTTTTTTTGGAGTCAAATAATCGTTCGCAGTTTCCAAGTTTCATCTTCAGTATGATTACTCGGCGCCAAAACTCTGATTTATTGCACCTATTCTGGCCCTACAGTGTGTTGGATATGCTTATTGGCACACGATTTTGATCGAGAGCTTTTTCGCCCCTTTCAACTATCTCGTGCCTAAAAACAAATATTTAATTACAGCTTAACACTAAATTTTTCTCATTTTCACAAAAACACTCACATCGATTCAGTTAAACAATTGTCAAGTGAAAACTTCGTATCCAAAATGGTGTTAAAAAATCTTCAGATTTTGCTGACTAGTTCTGCCATCTTCATGTCGATGTCAACAACTTTTCATAAAACCCTCCTACTGAATCTTTCTGACACATCAGTAAAAAAGTCAAAGAAAGACTAACTCTTTAACCCCAAACTTTCTACCTTTTTATTAATTTAAGATACACATTCATTGTCCTGAATTCTTCAAGATCATTTTCAGATATGGGATTACAAAAAAGCTAATGAAAATCAATTAAAGAAAATATGCGCTGTCATATGATTTCTTCACCTTCACGCAGGGCAGGTTAAGTGTGAAGCAATGGAAGCCATTGCCTTTAACGAATCTTACCAGTACTGCAATACACGGACGGCAACGAAACACTTTCGTGAACAGGTGATATAAATTCTTCACATCAAGGAGGACTAGGAATATTTTGTCGATTAATTAAGAAATATCAGATTAATTAAAAGATTTGCCAGTTCTGTAAGACACCGCTCGGCAAAATGTTTAACTATTGACAAAAAACTAAGAAGTTATTGTGCTTTTTGAACGAAAGATCGTTCAGTAAATATTTGTGTGAGGAGGACATTTTGAAGATAGATAACTAAAAGGATGAAATATGGTGCAGAAATCATTCATTTTGTATCATATGCATATCGTCTTGTTGAGTGGCCTATTCACCGTTTAGTAAACAAACTCGCATCATGTGGTTCAGTAAACAATCAAACAATACTCATACATCCTCAAAGCGTGAGGTCTGCCGAAAGCATTGCTACAGTGAACGAGGGTGTGCAGGATGACCCGAGACACTCAATTCGTCGTCGCTCCCGAAATCTTGCCCTTTCGCAGACTTCTACTTGGCGAATTTTGCATCAGAGCTCAGACCTGCACACATAAAAAATTCAATTGATTGACAGACTGAAGGTAGGAAACACGTAAGGCAGCGTCGAGCTTAAGCTGACTGATTCGGAAAATCATCTTCAGCGACGAGCCCCAATTTTGGTTCAACAGTTATGTCAATAACAAAATTTTCGCATTCAGAGAAATAAAAATTCACAAGACACCCGTCAGTTGCAATGCATCAATGACATGTGATTCTAATGGATCTTCTGCATGACAAATTCGACGACAGAGTTATCTGGCATTTCGGTGACGACTTCTTCCTGTGGGACTACATTAAATCATGTGTCTATGTGAATACGCCACATACAACTGATGCTGTATCAGCATAGCCAATGCCGTCAATGATATCGAGCTCGATTTACGCGTTCGCGTCGTCGACAATTGGACTTCCTGGAAACGAAGCCGCAGCCAATATTATATTTAATATTTTTACGTTATATAATGTAATTAAATACTCTTTCAATAAACAAATAAATTAACAATATCACATACACAACTTATTTTATTTAAATTTGCAGTTGAAGCGCATTTAATGCAAAACGCTGTAAAACCTACATCTGTTTTGATAAATTAGAGCTGAAAATAAAAGATATTTCTATTGCTGGTCAACGATACTTATAGCAAATCGCACAATCCCCTTCCATCCTCAAATTCATATACACACATGTCGGTAGAATATTTTCCTCTATTCCACTTCAAATAGGACAAACAAGATATGTTATTTATGGCACAAACATTGAAAAGCTAACCTTCTCGGATTTCATTTAATGGTGATAACAAAACACTCTTGGAAAATTTTTACTAACTTTTCCTTTTATGAAATCTGTGTCGATCTAAATTTAGACTTAAGTAAGCAAGCACAAAGCAATACTTGGTACACGAATACAATTGTTAAGCACACCGAACGGGGGCAGCAAACATAATCGGGAAAATAATCTCCGGTTGAACATTGAAGCCAAATCAAGATTAATTGCATCGGATAACCACATTCGAGATTTTTCTTTGATACAATGTACCCATGAGTACTTGGGAGTGTTTCCTGTAGCAAGGGTAACACATCGATTCGCATTGTGGTTCACCCGCAAATTTATTTTAGATTAGAACTTCTAATCATTCAGAAAAATAATTATTACGGAAATACGTGTACAGAACGTGACTACACTTGGTGAAGGGGATTGTTTATGTGTGAAATCGATTGAAACTGGCATATTTGAGTAGAAAACGATTTTTTTGGCCATTGATAGCTACTCGAAAGAATTTTGTGAATAAAGGAAGTAGGACGATCTTGTTTCAGCCTTTCTATCGCCAACTTCTGGTGCGCATTTAAATTTGTAATTTAGTCAGCTTAATACACTCGAATGACCCCTATTATAAAGCCGAAGATACAAAGGTGTTTTGGTAGGTAGGGCCGCCTTTATGTTACCGTTTCCAATAACCCAAAGAAGAGTGATGTTAGTCCAACTGATGATCGGCTATCAATTCAAATTTCTAAATTGTTGTAGGTTATGGTTGAGATTAAGTAACCTACGTGCTTCTATTCAGAGTACCTCCACCGAAAAATCTAGAAAACGAAAGGACATAAAAAGAAATATTTAATCGGATAAGGTATCCAATTCGTTATTCCGTTTCATCCTAGAGCGATTGAAAATTTAATTTGGAAAAAAGGAGAGATACTGATGAACGTTGGTTTTAAATGTTCGCAGATTATAATGGCAGGGAAATGAAAAGTTCAGCAGAACATTCCATTAATCAGTTGCATTTCTTAGTGAACAGTGACAATATTTCAGAATTTATAATCCGAAAGTTCACGTGAATGACTATTCAAAGTAAACATTTGGTGAAAAAATTCAAATCGATGATGCCATTGAGTATCACAATCGACCTATTGAAGACAAAGTTCAGTCATCGTCTCATCGATTGAAACAGCCTTGTCAATTAGTCGTGCCGATTACATCAAGCAATTTAACACCTTAAGACCCTTTTTCTTCGGTGGAACATCATGACTCTGGTTTATTCCAATAACCCAACATTTTAAGATGACCTAGTGCAAGAAATTCGTGGATCTAGTGGAATATCCGCCGAATTATGCAAAAGAGAACCGCAGACCGTGCCACATTTCATAACTCGCCATCACATATTGACCAGTAGCAACATTTTTTATCAAATTTTGTACATGCAATCAGCATCATTTAGACTGTTCTCATTCCCGCTTTCCGCAAATCGGTATGTCAAGGATGAATAGCAACTCTTTTCTAAGTTAACTAATTTTGTCGCTTTCTACGTTCCGCGATTTACTAAATGGTGGATTCTCGTCGAAATCTAACTCGCCCTCTTACTTTCAGCATCGATTTTATACAGAATTTATACCTTGGTTGTTTTATTTGATTGAATTAATCGTGAAAATTTTGACCTTTGCGATTTAGAGGGATCATTTACTGCAAATACCATCAACAGACGAATTTCTGGAAGTCCACGTTAGCTTGTTCAAAACGAAAGAAAAAGGGCCATCTAGGCCTATCAGAAATTGACCTACATACACTCGTATCGGTTGGAGCAACTTCTAGTTCTCTGATACTAGGGCTATTAAATCAGAACCCGCGACTTGAAGTGTTCCTTTTACGCCGTAAACTCATATCCTGCGACTCTAAGGAAGTGATCGTTCGGACCGTTCCTATTGCGCTATCTTGTAAATTAAACCGACAGGAATAAAGGGTGTTCTCTTAAGAGTTATTGAGCTATAGGAATCATATATGTTACTTCCTCAGCTATTTTGCATCCCTGTGTCAATAATAACGCGCTGAGTTTTAGCTTTCGAGGCCTTAACAGTATATACCGAATATCTTACAGAGCCTCACAAGAAGTAGTCGAGTGGTATAAAATCCAGATGTCCAAGCACCAGTCGGTCTACTCTCACCGCGATTTTAGTATAACCTTCAAGAGGGCCAACTTCTAGATCTGGCTGGAACACAGGGGTACCTCCCGTGGTAACAGAATGTTGCTTCCGGTCGAACTTATCAACCCTGCGGTCAATTCCAGTTAGGCACCTTATAGCCCAGGACTTGCGGTTCTTAATCCAATCGTAAACTTATCTATAATCTATTAGATGCATATGAATGCATCTAATCCTAGAAAACCTGCCACTTCGCTAAGATCTTTTTTATGCAAAAACGCATTCAAGGAACCATTACCGGTTAGTAGAAAGAACAGACTGAGGTTGAAATTCAGTTGTATTAGCCCACTCATGTTTGACACATCCTGAAGGAAGTTATAAGTAACCCTGCCTTTTTAGCTCATATCCCATCTAGATTTCCATCTGAGCCGGACACATTCAGGGAGCAGGAGCTTATCCTCTCTACGAGACAAATCTTTCACCTAGATCGAGGATACCCAATGTGTCTGCCGGAGTCCCTCCAAGTCAAGGGGAGGTACCTCCAACAGCATCTATATTGCATCCGTAGATACTGTCATACAAACTGGTAAGCAGCCAACTATCTGACAACCATAATTCAACATTACACTCTAATACCAAACAGATGACCCAAATGTTGCACAGGCAACAAAGAGACCACTGTAAACGGTACGAACAGCACATTTGGTGAGTCCGCAGTCAGTTCGTAGATTGTGCTTACCTGGCCCACAGTACTCTGCATTCTTTCTCATAGCTAGATTAGGTGAGGCAAGAAATTCATCCAAAACACTTGACCTTAATCACATATCTAAAGTTTACACCACTCAGAGGTATTGAGGTAGTCCGACAGACTGCATTCAATTCGGTATGAAGTAACATTGTCGGAGTCTTTTCACGAGATACACATATAACAATGCTTTTGCCCAATCCGCTACAATTCGCAGCACTCTTTTTTATATTCCTAGGAAGTAGGCTGATGCCCCGATAAGATTTATGATCAGACCTAATCTTACCGGAAGACTTCAGTAGCATATAACCTACTCCTGCAATACTTCCATGTAGACAACAAAGTCTCACTTACACGGACGCCCTGAATATCAGCGGCCTTTCTAGTATTCCTACAAATTTTATACAATTTACCCCAGGGATCAACTCTACTTTGTGAAACAAAATTACGCCTTTTATATACTTTTGCACTGACTATCATTACCTTATACTCAGCAAGGCACCGCCGATATTAGAGCCCAGCTGAGAAAAGTTCTCGGCATTGGAAGTCCGAGCACGTTGGCATTTTTTTTTAGTTTTCTCACCGTTCTCCGCTTAAAAGTCAGTTCGCGATTCCACCATTTCACTCCGCGTCGATTAGCTTCTCGGTTTTTCGTAAAGAGATCATCGTTGGTCCACTACGCACATTCATTAATGTTAACAATCTGTAGATCGATGTCATAGATCCTATACTCCTGAAGATATAACGAAGTTACCTCCACAAGTATACGATTGCTATACACATTCCAGTCAACGTTTCGCGCATACCACCGCCTTTCATAATTTGCTTCCTTAACCTGTGATTCGTGGGTGATCTCTACTACGTGATTACTGATGCCTATACCAACTAACTTTTTTAGCAAAATTGGTATCAATAACTCTTCTGCCAAAAACTGCCGCATCAAAGGTTAAGAACTCACGTGCTTCATTCATGACGTGGACGCCATTGGCGATAACCCACTCGCTAAGCACTTCTCCCCACTGTTAATTTCGTCTAACAGACGATTGCCTAGTTGTATTGCTAAACCACAAGGGTTGACTTCAACCCCAATGATTAGGGGTTTTTCCCCAGCTAAGGAAAGAACCCCCTCCATATATGTAGGTACTGCATGTATGGATCGATGTTTTCAATGGATTAGCAGTAGACACTGGCAAGAAACGATTTATGCTTAAGCAAACTAAATTTACATTCCTGACTGTAATTGCAACATCACCTCTGTTATCAGGGAAGGCCCGCATTTCTGAAGGCAAACATCTCACACATAATTTAATTGAACTACGCGAAAAGTCATTTAGTACAGATGTCTGTAGTGTTCTACGTGAACTCCAGACTTAATTTCACGGGATACCCATGCTTGTACATCCATGGGAGCATGCCATTACCTGCTGAATTCCTGAGTATCAATTCCCAACTGTACATTGGGTCTAAACCAGCTGAAAGACCCTTCCCGCGATTTTGGATTTAAACCACAGCCACTATGACGCTGCCACAAGGGACCCTATCTCAACAATTCAGGCGTAAACCGAGATCCGGGTGGCTCCTGACTCCTATCATACCGTTATTTAAGTCCGAGTAGGGACTACCGGTGGTCCTGTCACCAACAGAACCTATGACCGGCAGCTTTCAATTGATCAAATAGTAGCAATCTTCGGTGGCGTCATCTGAAAACCGTTACGATAAGACCAGTACTTTGGTCTGCCTTCGGTTTTTATAAGACAACGTCATTGATAGGCGAAGTTTAGTTCTTAAGGAGATACACGACCTTCTTTTCATTAAAAAAAAAAGTAAAAGCAAGCAATACCAACGGGTTAGTTCTTTTGTGAAAAAATAAAAAGTCCGGTGGCGGACTAACATTCTTAATGGTGGGGTGAAAAGTAACCACCTTGACCGTCAGAATGCACTGCTACTGCAAAAAAGGTTATGGTGCCTTGTTCATATCTAGGCAGACATGCCAAATTTCAGTGCGATACTGTCTTTAGTTTTGTTTTGACAGCTGATTGTTGTTGACGTGTTTGGCATCATGTTGAGTATGGACAAAAACGATTTTCGTTCTCTCATAAAAGAAAAGTTGGATAAATATTATGGGGCTAATGCTCCGTCAGATTACACCGTCAAATATTGATTTCAAGAGTTTCGTGGTGGCCGCAACTCCACTACCGATCAAGTCCGCAGCGGCAGGCCCTCCGATGCGGTTACAGAGGACAATGTCAAGAAAATACATGAAATGATATTGGCTGACCGGAAAGTGTAGGTGCTCGAGCTAGCAGATACTACAAAGATTAGTACTGAGCGCACACGCCATATTTTGGGCAATATTCTGCATATGAAAAAGTTATCCTGCCGCTGGGTGCCACGCATACTCACTCCTGACCAAAAACACAAACGCGAGAGCACTTCGAAAGAGTGTTTAGACTTACTGATGCGGAATCGGGCGGTCTTTTGGCGTCGATTGGTAACTGTTGATGAAACTTGGATCCACTATTACACACCAGAGAACAGAATGAGTGCCCGGCAATGGACTAAAGCCGGCACGAGTGCTCCAAAGCTCGATGGGTCGGAAAGGTTATGGCGTCGGTTTTCTGGGATTGTCATGGCATACTTTCCGTGGACTACCTCGAAAAAGGAAAAACCATCAATGCACCGGCGCACAAGAGCATCGCAACCACGGCTAAAATCAATAACTGACGGCTCCAATTGTTGTCGCATCCACCGTATTCGCCCGACTTGGCTCCATGGGACTATTATCACTTCCCAAACCTCAAAATATGGCTCATCAATAAAAAATCAGCTCCCGCGAGTAGATCATCGACGCCACGGAGAAATATTTTGCAAACCTTCAGAAAAATTACTTTTCGAACGGGATCAAGACGTTGAAAAATTGCTGGAATAAGTGTATCAAACCTAAAGAGGGCATTTAAAAAAATTTTTTTCATTCCCAAGGAGGTTACTCTTCATGTTCATGTTCATGTTCAAATGTGAACATCTCAAAAAGTTATAAACTGTACAACATTCGTAAAGTGGAACGAAACTTGTGTGAAAATCCAAGAGTCTCAGTATGGAAAAGAAAGGCTGCTTTGTGATTCCCTACAGCTCGTTCATCGAAATTCTATAGAAAAACTTCATCTTTTTCTGATTCAAATGGGCAATAACTTAAAGAAAATTACCTTTATTTACAAAAAAACTTTTGTGAAACAATATTGCAGAGATTTTGCGCTGTGATTGCATTTTCTGGAGCAACGAGCCTTGCTTCCTCTGAATGGGCACGTAAATAAGCAAAACTGACGCTACTGGGCTGTATAAAATCTTATCCGAGGCCGCTAATATTTAATGGCTAAAGGTTGCCCAAGACGGGCCCTTTTGTTTCGAAAATTCCAGAGAACAAGCGATATATGTGAACAGATTGTTTTTTATCTAATTTGCAAACACATACATATTACTCGGGTGCTAAATTTGCGAGCATGGCTATAAGAGTAGTCCCAGAACTCTGCTAGGTATTTCAGAAAGCTGGCTCTAAACAAATGAAGAGCAAAAGGCAAGCCTTAAATACGTGAACTAATTGTAGCGGTTATAGCGAATCGATAAAGTTAATCTTGAGTAAGACTATTAAAGTTCCAAAAAAGAAGGACAAAAAGCACCGGCCTTTGATTAGGGGAATTGTAATAAAATAGAAGAAATCATAAGCAGGTGACAAGTGCACAAAGAGATTCAATCGCTGAAATATATTGAAGACAAATAGAGACACCTACCAATGGGAAACCGCGAAATTTGCAATGGATGGAAGAAGCACTTCAATGTATGTTTAAACGATTAATTCCTGCGCTGTACCATTATCTCGACTATCGATCATGAAGAGGTGAGTTTTCTTCTTTCGCTTTATAAAGGCAAAAGCGACACGAGAAATTGCAACAACTACCGATGAGCGAAACTAATATCGCATACCATGAAAAGATACGAGAATGAACTGGAGAGTGGAGAGTCGACGACGCAATTTATAATATATGTACTCAATGACAGCCACTGCGGTTTTATGGAAGGCAGGTCGACATATGACGCAATTCAAAATTTATAGATACTATAATAATGGAGTAACATCGCAACGATTCAAAAGATAACGTCTTTATCGGTTTATCGGTTTATTGGTCTTAGCGGGGCAAAGATTTCAAAATGTACCCGAGACGTACATATGGTATATGTATGCAAATGGTTAACGATTTATGTCGCTTAATACAAGCTTAAACTTGCTCTGAATTAAAACTAACAAAAATTAAGGGTCTACTACTACTAGGGCTTACTATAAAAGTGGTGTTGGTGAAGGGGATCGAATTTGATGGGGAGAATGCTGGAATTAAATCTAAAAACGGAAGGGTTGGAGTTTACCTTACCCAGCATACGGAAGATTGGTTCGTTAGAGCCATATATAGTTCGGTGGATTGGTAGATAAAAGAGACGGAGGAACGTAGATTTCGAGGGTTGATGTAAAAGAAAATAGAGTTGTGAAGAGAAGTGCAAACAAAAGAGTCGGTGAATGAGAAGAAAGTCTACTGCGTCCCTTCGTTCCTCAAGGGTATTCCGGTTAATAAGTTTAAGACGGTTTTGATAGGAAGGTAAGTATAGAGGATCGTTCAAAGGTAGACCCCGAAGAGCAAATCGAAGAAAACGACGCTGGATGCTCTCAATTCGGGTTACATGAGAGCTCGAGAAGAAGGCGAGTTAAATTGATACATAGTAATCTGACCAAGTACGGGTTGCAGATTTTCTTAGACTATCTTTTAACAAGCAATCTTTTCTTAACAATCTTTTAACAAATCTCATCAGTATGCGAGCGGAAATTAGGCTTAAGATTATAAAACATAGGTTGACCGTGGGGAAGGTAAATTCGAGGAGTAGACTTGTTGCACTTACGTGAGAAGGTTCTTGATTGACATTTGGTGAGATTGAGTTCTTAGCAATTCTTAATGCACTAGGTATTGTAGAAAACCTGTTTATATCAATTTGAAGAATTTGGTATCGTCAGCATAAAGTTCTGTGTGATGAGAAGTGGACCTAGGTGACTACTTTGACCAAGAAAGAGGTCGACAGGTCAGACCTGACACGAACACTATAAAAACGATTATCAAGGTAAGAAGAAATGCATTTTAGCAAACTGGGTTCAAAGCCCAGGACGGACAATTTGTACAGGGTTAGTTCATAAGATATCTTATCAAAAGCCTTACTGAAATCAGTTGTTAAAACGTCAACTTCTTTACCACTTTCTAAGGCAGAAAGAACACAGAACACAATTTCGATAAGGTAAGTGACAGTTGATCTACCTTTCAGAAAGTCGTGTTGATTAGGGAAAATAAGAGATTTGCATTGGAAGCTTAAGGCTTCGTCCAAAATACTTTCGAGGTGTTTGGGTATATTTTTTTAAAAATTTATCTGTGGAATAGTATTTAGTTACTTCGCTCTTTAATCCCTTTTCTATGACCTTCATATCCATAAAAATTAAAATGAAAGTTAATTGCACTGCGGCAATAACCGAAGAGTACGAAGTCAACGTAGTGCACAAAGTCCGTGGCTTTTTAATATCAAAAATGATTTTCCTTTGCAACAGCACATAAATTCAGACAGCATTCTGAATTTCGTCATAACCACGACGTAAAAAGCATTCAGTTCAGCACAGTTCAGTGCTCAAAGACAATGGGCTATGAATCTGCCTTTAAAAGGAGTCATCGTAGAAAAGTACGAATAATTCTATACAAACTTCAACTGATTTCGCCATATTCAATGGGGCTTACAGGAAAATCAGGCTTAAAAACTCAAGTTTCAGCCGAAGGTTAAAGGAGAGGACGAAAGAAGAATCACTTGATCACTCAAATGCGAAAACATTAGCGAAATCTTAGCCTCATTTACAAGGTGATCCAAAAGATAGGAGTCAAAAAATTAATAAATGAAAACAAAAAGAAGGAGAACAAAAATCGCACTTACAAGAAGCTCTATTTTTGGGCATCTTATTCTTATAATCTTACAACAGCAAACAGTTTATATCAATTGAAGATAAAACACTTTTTTTCAAATGAACAGAAACCACATATTCTTCTCAAACACTTGCATCATATTTAAAATTTCGAACAGAAATCAAATCTCTAAATTTTATAATTCCACTCACCTGCATAGGGTATGCTCTCCGATTCGAAGGCTGGACAATGACCTTAACACCTTGCTTCACTAATTTTTGCACATGCGACGGTCCAAATGGTGCTCGACGTTCCCATACGGATTGATCCTCTCTACGAATAGCAATCACTTTTCCTTGCTTCAAAGAAGAAAAAACAAAGAAAAAAAATTGTTTTCTATTTTTAAATTGCCACTTTACAATTTAAAAAAAATATATATATACAAACATAAAATCAAATTTTAATTTAAAATAAAAAAAAAAAAAAAATTAATAAATTAATTACATGTCGCCATCTGTTAAAAGAGAAACGCACGAGATCCTTCACGGAAGTCGCGTTCACTCCATTTCCTTGTTGCAAAATACGCATCATTTTATTGCCCGTTTAACCAAAGAAATGAAAGTTACGTAATTTTCAAAAAATTCCAAACAAAAAAAAAAATAAATAAATCTGTAATAAGCGTTATCAGTCGTTCTCCTTGAATTTCTTTCTCCGATTTCGCACTAGTAGATTTATAAACGCCACTGTTAGAAACAATTTAACACGTTACACGAGTAGCTCTCTCGACGTTCCGAGATAAAATGTGAGACCGATGCCGTCCATCTAAGACACTTGTCGATCGAAGTTAGTGTGATTATGCTTTTTTTTCGGATGTGATAAGATTATCTGCTGTTCAAAAACGATGGGAGACTTAAAACAGAAAAAAAATTAAAATAAAAAACTTTATATGCCAACATACACATGTATGGTAGCGATTGGGGACGAGCACGAGGAAGGATTCCATTGATAACAACTTCATCGGATGTATACTGATAACAAATTGGAGGTAATCATTTTGATGTGTCTTTGTTGAGAGGCTCCAGTGGAAACCATGGAATTTGTTAATCGATTAAATAGTGATTAGACTACAACAGTGTATCTTATCAGGAAGGAGAGAGTTACAAGTACACTCAATGATTCAATAATTTATGTAGAGAATAATAAATTTTAATTTGCGATTTTTTCAAATTCTTATCAGTTGTTATTGTCATCAAGTACTCGTACCTGCTAAAGATTTCTAAGCACAAATAATACATTTGTTATGAACGACAACAGTCGTGAGGCGAAAAGCTTTAAAAGCAAAGAGTACAAAGAAGCGTGTACTTATATTACTGTGTGGCAATATTATTTGCGGACACAGGTACATATTTAACGTAACTGCCAAGCCAGCAAGGGGGCCCTCTTATCATTTCAAAACAAGTGTATAAATGTTTGAAAAAAATTCTTAAAGAAAATAAAAAGCTAAAACAGATTAATTAAAACGTAGAACGTGACTGCGAAGGCCAAGTAAACATAGCACATTGCAAAGAAATATTATGTAGCACTTTAACGGCTTTAATGACCCAAGGATACTGCCATTTAAATCGAAAATTTATGAACCTTCATTAATTATGGGATTATGAATGGGGAGATGCCTTCTTATAACATTCATCGGGGGGTGTTTATGGTCTTGAACTTAGAGATAATGTCCCTTCTGTCTAACAATAAGACTGCCGCGCATAAAATTGCCATTGTAATCCGTTGGATATTGACTTTTATTTTTTTATACATTTTTAAACTCGTGAAGGCTTAAAGTGTAGCTTATAACTGCTTTATAAGGAATTATAAAAATCAACATCTCACTTTGTGAGACTACACTTCCAAATTTGATAGGCAGAGTCGAAAGTGCGCTTGGAATGAAGGAATACTCGTTGTTATATATATATATATGTCAACGCAACAATATATGATGAAGGATAAACAGGGGTTACCCGCATGGGTGTTTTCTGTCTCTACCAGGCTCTCAAAACCTCTAAGGTCTACCCTTAAGCACATGTAGGTGACGACTGTCTGGCAAAAAGCTGTAGGCGTGATAGATGATTGATTCGCTAGAAATACGCTTTCAGGCAATCCTTTTAAAACTGAGGTTATTCTCTTTACAAAAAGGAGGAAGCTGACTGGCCTTAAGGGCATCACCATCTGTTGCTCCAACAAAGCTAAGTATTTGAGCGTCATCTTGAATGCGCCACTTCTTGGGTCAAAATGTATGTCGCACTGTCAGAGAAAATAAAATACGTGCTTTCAATCAAAAATAAGTCCCTCACAATGTTAATAATCTCAGAAACCATAAAGTGATGAAAATTCACCTGAGAACAAAATACTCATTGTATGCGGCCTAATGTTGGATAAGTAAGACAGCCGAACTGAATTCGTATATTTCGTTCCATGGGGAAAGATGGTCAGTAAACATTTTAGTCATTCGTCAAAAATATTAGAAATTCTACCTCATCCGCCATATCAACGCTCATTTACAATGACATTCCAAATATCAGCTATTTGGAAAAGGTCAATCTGCTTGCTGCTCACCTTGCGACTAGTTCAACACTTCCAGATTGTGCTTTTTCCCCGGTTAAACTTGAGTGCATCGCATCTTCAATGGGACGAATTAATTTACACAAATCCAGATGGTGTATCTTCCCTTCTTCTGAAGAGGTGTGCTTCCACGCTGACAAAACCATTACGTTACCATCAATCTTACCCGAATCTTCTTTTCTCTCTTCCTACAAATCTATTGCACTTACGTCCCTTCTTTCCAAAGTCATGGAAATGCTGACAAACCTTCAGCTCATGAAATATCTCGAAAACCGAAAACTTCTCAATGACCAGCAATATGGTTTTCGTAGCAAAAATTTCACTGGTGATCTGATGGCATGTCTCACCGAAAAGTGGAACCAAGCGTACATCGGAACCGTTCTGATAGCTTATAACGATCTAAAAGTAGTTAGAAAATATACATATTTGATTGTTGAAAACTATTGTATATACATACATACATATGTACCTATTAAAATTGAAGCAGTTGAACGATGTAGTCTAAAATGTCTTTTACTTACTTTCTACAGTACAGGAAAATAGTTGCACTTGATATTTTTAAGGTCATTGACAGTGTTTGGCATCAGGCTCTTTTGTCGAAAATTTGGTCATTTTGGATTGACGACTCTCTTATTCAATAGATTAGGAATTACCTTTCGTAACATTAAATTCAAGTTGCCTTGGATGGTTTCAAGTCTAATTTTCACAAAGTATATGCTGGTGTACCCCAGGGCTCTATTCTATCTCCGACACTCTTTTTATCTTTTCATTTTTATCAACGATCTATTTTCTACCACTTCTAATCCAAAATATTCTTCTGTTGAAAACAGTACTGTTTGCTTCTCATATTCGTTTCCGAGCTTACATCCCTGTTCTTTGTCTGTAAAACGGGAACCACAGCATATGCTAAGATCATCTATTTCCGATATAAACAGCATTACTAAATGGGGAACCACCAACAGGATGTAACTTAATGCTTCCAATGCTTAAATGCTATAATCTTGTCTTCTGTAGTTAAAGCGAAATTTAAATACTCAACCACTAACCCTAAATGGCACTTGCATCGTTGAAGCCGTAAAACATTCCATTCTCGCTAAGTGTGTCAAGAACCACTAACGTTGGAATGACCTCATATTCGATGTCGCCAAAAACGCTGCGACGACAAACTGGAGAACAACACCCACATCTGGTCAGGTGAACCTGACCTCCTTGCACTTACTAGATAGGATCCAAAATCGTGCGATAAGACTCAAAAGTGATGCCAATATAACACGATCATTCGACATCGTCGGCCACCGGCGTAATGTTTCTTTTCTCACCTTTTTGTATAGCTATGAATGCTCAAGCCCACCTTCGGACGTACTCTAAAATAATTCTTTCCTAAGCCGTACAACTCACTTATGGAATGCCCTGCTGAGCTCTTTATTTCCTAGTCACTATAACTTGCAAACATTTAAAACCAACGCACATCGGTATCTCTCTTTTTCCCCTCCCTAACTACCTTTCGCTCGCGTACGTGAGTACGTTAGAAATTACAATATACTCGTACGCATGTTATCTTTTTCACCTTGTAATACAGATATGTATGTATCTTGAGTAGTTTTTGCACGCGCTGTCTCAAACAAGCTATATCGCACATATTACATCTTCGAAATTACGAGGGTAAACACTTGAATTCCTATAATTTGGAAAAAAAAAACTATTACGCTTAAAAAAAATAGCCGATAAACGTGATTAACTATCCTCTGTATAAGAGTTTATATAATACAAGCACTGCCTGGCTGTGTGTCCGTTTGTAACCACGTGTATGGTCTTCAACCCGGAAAAAATAAAACATAATTATTAAGGTTGGCCAGATAAGGACGATCAAAAAAACATTAAATAAAACAACAACGGTGCGAGATTTAAAATTGAAATGTGTGAAAATAGCATATCATTCAAATGGCCGTCTCGACATCGCTGGCAGTGCTTCAAATGATCGGTCTGGTTTTTGATGTCTAGGCCAAATATGTGCGGCACTGTTCCAGCAATAGCGAGTCGAATGTTGGCCTCAAATTCGTCCAAAGTGGTTGCTTTGTTAGCGTAAACTCTTGACGTAGCACCAGAGAAAATAATCAAGTGCTGTGGCCAATTGATGAACGCTCCCCGTGAGATGAACCAGTCGCCATATTTCTCCTTCACAACTTCGGTTGTATGGTATATAGCGCCATCTTGCTGGCGCATCGATATATCCATGTTGTCGATCTCTAACACAAAGCCGGTTAACATCGCTCTATACATTGCCAGTAAGGGTGTCTCCTTCCTCATTTCAAAAGAAATAAGGTCCGATGATCCCGCCATGCCATAAACCGCACCAGTCATTTTTGTTGATGCATTCTCGGTTGATCGAACACTTCTGGATTGTGTTCGCTCCAATAATGGAAATTTTACTTGTTGACATACCCATTGAGTCAAAAATGGGTCTCATACGAGAAGATGTTCTGGCCACACTCCGAATTTCCAGCCGACAGTTCCAGCGCCCAATTAGCGAACACACGGCCTTGTCTATAGTTGTCCGAGATCAATTATTTCGTCAGCACAATCTTATACGGATGTTGGCCTAAACCCAACCGCAAAATAGACCGGGTTGACATTCCTGCGTCTTCTTCGGTACTGTTCTATGTGTTCTTGATTATGTACCAATCTCTGTCTGGTTGGTGGTTTAACAGCGAAAAGAGTATACTCGCACTCAAACTTTTCCACGGTGCAACGAATTGCCTGCACACTGAAGCCATGATGACGACCGACCTCACGACGAAATTCACGTTGCGTATTTACAACTCAGCCGGAATTTCGATAATAATTTTTAATAATTTCCGCACGTTCGAAAGGACACAACGATGCACGATGAAATGGTGAATATTTTGACAACAGAATGTCATTGATAATTTTAATAGCTGCTGAAACATAAGGCACCGTCGTTTCATTGACGGTGTTTAAATATTATCGTAAACAGTCTCATAAAATCCGTCGCATACCTACGTTGACAGAAAACATTCGATGTCATATTGTTATTGCTGAGAGTGAATTCTTTTCAAGCTATGACAGTTTCTCTATAGTCTCTTAATGCTTTCACCGATGAAAGTGCATAATCTCAAACTGTGAATGCGTGAAATGAGAAAACTTATATTCTATCTAGTTGTCAGTTGAATACGTCGACGCAACGAATGTAACGGATTCTATGGGACGTGTCCTTTAATATATAGGGTTTTCCAATAGGGACTTGACAACTTTCAATTTAATTAGTGAACGCACTCTTTCACTAATCATTAAACTGTCACTGTCAATTTATTCAGTAAACTCAACATTTTCATCTGTAAATTATACTAATGAGCAACGTCTGCAAATTATAAAAATGTCTACACATTCGGAGTCGGTGACTGCAACTTTAAGAGCGTTAACTCCAAGTTTCAGTCGTAATTCTCGCCCTACAATAACAAGTTAAGTGAAAAAAAATTGAGTCTACATATTCGTTGTGTTTTATTGCCGTGTCAGTGAGACAACGGGTTGGTCGAAGTGTCGAAAATATCGCTGCCGTTCAGACGTCCGTAGCCAACGATCCGAATCAGTCAATTCCACGGCGTTCTCAAGAATTGGGCATCGCTCAGACCACATTTTGCGTAAGGATCTTGGTGTACACCCATATAAGATCAAGCTGACTCAAGAATTAAAGCCGATGGACCATTTGAAGCTACGTACATTCTCCGATTAAGTTCTGGAAAAGATGCGCCAAGATGATAAATTTCATCGCTAAATCATCTTCAGTGACGAAGCTCATTTTTGGCTCAATGGGCTCGTCAATAAGCAAAATATGCGTTATTGGTCGGGTGAAAACCCACATGTGCTTCATGAATCACCACTTCATCCACTAAAAATAACTGTTTGGTGCGGTTGGCCGCATGCCGGCGGCGTTATTGGGCCATATTTTTTCGTCGACGATAACGATCGTCACTTTACTGTGAATGGTCAGTGTTATCGTGCCATGATCACCGATTATTTTTGCCCCGATTTGGAAGATATGGACTTGAACCACATGTGGTTTCAACAAATTGGTGCCACAAGCCACACAGCACACGCTACAATCGATTTATTGAAGAGTAAGTATGGTGTTATCTCAAGACAAGGGCCAGTCGATTGGCTGCCTCGTTCGTGCGATTTAAAGCCGCTTGACTATTTTCTGTGGGGCTACGTTAGGTCATTGGTTTATGCCAACACGCCGACGACGTTGGAAAAGTTCAAAGCCAACATTGAACGCGAAATAGCGGCCGTTTCAGCCGAAATGTGTGGCCGAACCGTTGAAAATTGGGACCAACGAATCGACCGCTGCAAACGTGCCCGCGATGGCCATAGGACGAGTTCCATTCATAAATGTTTTGACTGTACTTCAAGCCAATAATAAAGATTTTGAAATATCTCAAATGGTTTGCCTTTTTTCGTTATTAGAAAACCCTATATATTAGTGCTGGTTTTTTAGAAGGCAGAGGTAAACCATAGATGAACTAACATAGATGCCAAACTTTCCAGACATTGGAAAACCCATTCTACCGATAGCCTAGGCTAGGTATAAGTCGTGCAGTGATTCCAATAAAGATGTTTTAAATGTAGCTGAAAGAAATGTGTACCTAAGTCTACGCGCCCCTGACAAAAAACGCACTGCAAGACAAAATACTTCTTGTTTCAAACACCACAGCGGATGACAGAAACCAGCTACGTTGTGTTGGGTGTTGTGTTACCCAATCTCAAGGGATTTGTTTAAAAGATTTCTGGTTTTCTTACGTAGTCACGTTGTATACTAAAACTATTCTGAGCATTTGCACCGCAGCATCTTCCTGGAATTAAAGTATTCAATCAGTTTGGCTACTGCCTTCAGTGGTAAATAAACTGACACAATGACGAATTTGTTTCATCCTCTGCCCGTTTCATAGCTTATGTCTGCGGTAAATTAATCTTGGTTGCAGAACTACCCTAGTTAAGATGTTGAGCGTTGAATACGGCACAAAAAGCAAAGCCCTTGGGGAGAAACCCCTTCAACATCCGTAACCACAGGGCCCATTCATAAATACAATATTGCGCAAGATGTGCAAAGCAGAAAGTTCACAAATGCGCAAATTGTAAACACTGCTAAGCAGAGAATTCATAAATGCAGTAGAGCTATTTTTATTGCGCAATTTTGAGCGCAAATGTGCAGCTGTCAGAATTATATATATTGAATTTGGTATTGTGCTGGACATTTGGACAAATGCGGATATAAAATTGCTGATCATCATGCAGTTAGTCCCTGAGGCTGAGTTCTGTTTAAGGAAAAGGGCAGAGAATTCACTTTTTGGTTTTTCCAAAAAAGAAACTCTGCAAAAATGATGGAACAACCTTATAGTTACTTACAAACGCATAAGACAGCGAAATAATAAAACTAGAAGAGAGGCTACTCGGTGGGTATATTTTGAAGATTTCGACGAAATATACGGGACCAAAACATCGACCTACCTAAAAGAAACTTGATGTCGAGTTTGGTGGATTCCTTTTCAGGCGAATCAGATGACCCGACACCAGTAACCTTTACATCAAAAATTGAGGAAAGTAGAAGAGGAGAAACGTCAAAACGTATCGAAGTATTGCAGGGTATAAAGAATTTCCTAAATTGCTGTGTACCAAGCTGGTTGTAATAGCCATCGCCATTACAATATGCGTTCCATCTACACAGCCCACTACGTAGGGAAAAGGATATCCCTTGCTATATCAAAGCGGTGTGACAAGTCTCGATACGAGCAACCATTTGCAAGTTTCCATATTGTAACCAGCAATATTATTTATTAAAATGACAGCGTTCGACGTAGATTATATTTTTACGCAGTCGGTCATTCATAAACATCTGGCATGTAGTTAACAGTTGAATTAAAAACTTGCATTTGCGCAGCTTTTAGTGCTTTGCATTGTGATTGCTTTGCAAAACCTCATTTATAAATGGGCCCACAGATGCGTTTATTCAAAATCTGTTGTTCCTGTATGGATGTTTGTGGTAAATGAGTCATTCCACGATAAATCGCCGAAGCTATATAGGAGCTCTGAACGACATCCCTCCGAATTGGCTGAAAAGAGGTAGAAATACTCATTGGAGTGGTAAAAAAGTTTTGCAGAATTCGATATAGTTTGCGTGTAACGGAACTTCAAAAATTGGCAAAAAAATCAAAATTTATGCTTTGTTTAACACTTATTTAAAAAAAATCAAAACTTTGGCTCTGCTCATCAGAATTTGATAAAATATACCTTGTTGAATTCAGAAAAAGGTGAATTTTCAAATAATTTTTATTTTCAAGGACGAAGGATATTCCAGAATAACTCAAAAAATCTTATACCTCCTTGAGAATGAAAAAAAAATTTTTTTTAATTTTTGAGTTTGATACACTTAATTCAGCAATTTTCCAACTTCTTGATCCCGTCCGAAAAGTAATTTTCCGGAAGGTCTGCAAAATACTTCTCCGTGGCGTCGATGATTTCCTCGCGTGAGCTGAATTTTTTATTGATGAGCCATCTTTTGAGGTTTGGGAAGAGATAATAGTCCAACGGAGCCAAATCGGGCGAATACGATGGATGCGACAGCAATTGGAGCCGTAATTCATTGATTTTAGCCATGATTGCGATGCAAAAACAAAATTTTTTTTCGCTTCATATGAGGCCATTTTGCAGCGATTTCGGCCTTTGATCCCTCCAATAATGCACAGTAATACTCGCTGTTAATGGTTTTTTCCTTTTTCGATGTAGTCCACGAAAAGTATGCCATGACAATCCCAAAGAACCGACGCCATAACCTTTTCGACCCATCGAACCTTCCTTCGTGCCGGCTTCAGTTCATTGCCGGGTACTCATTCTGTTCTCTGGTGTTCAACAGTTACCAATCGATGCTAAAAGTCCGCCCTATTTCGCATCAGCAAATCCAAACACTCTTTCCAAGTGCTCTCGCGTTCGTGTTCTTGGTAAGGAAGGAGAATGCGCGGCACCCAGCCGGCAGGATAACTTTTTCATATGCAGAATATTGCCCAAAATATTGTGTGTGTGCTCAGTACTAATCTTTGTGGTATCTGCTAGCTCGCGCACCTTCACTTTTCGGTCAGCCAACACCATTTCATGTATTTTTCTTGACATTGTCCTCTGTAACCGCATTGGAGGGCCTGCCGCTGCGGACTTGATCAGTAGTGGAGTTGCGGCCACCACGAAACTCTCAAAACCAGTATTTATCCAACTTTGTTTGGATTGTTTGTTTTGTTTCCTTCGCCGTTTTGCCTCTCAAAAAATAATGTTTTATGAGAGAACGAAAATCGTTTATGTCCATACTCAACATGATGCCAAACACATCAACAACAATCAGCTGTCAAAACAAAACTAACGACAGTATCGCACTGAAATTTGGCATGTCTGCCTAAATATGAACGGACTTCAAGGCACCATAACCTTTTTTGCAGTAGCAGCGCATTCTTTCGGTCAAGGCGGTTACTTTTCACTCCACCTAGTGTATACTCTTAAAAGATAATAAATTATAATTTTTTTTAGTTTTTAAGGCCTTCGTATCCCCAGTGCGACTTTTTTTTTTTTTTAATGAAAATATTTATTACAGAATATTTAGCCGCCTATAAAATATTATTTTGACCGAACCCATAGAGATCCCAACTTGAAATTTGAAATGGAAATAGAGGACGAATCTCTATAATGTATAAAAAATAAAAACACAAATACCATTCTGGAATATCCTTCGTTCTTGAAAATAAAACTTATTCCAAATCTTTGAAAGTTCACCTTTTCCTGAATTCATCAAGGTATATTTTATCAAATTCTGATGAGCAGAGCCAAAGTTATAATTTTTTTAAATAAGTGTAAAAGAAAGCATAAATTTTGATTTTTTGTCAAATTTTTGAAGTTTTGTTAGAAGCAAACTATATTGAATTCTGCAAAACTGCCAATTAGTATTGCTACCACTTTTCAGCCAAATCGGAGGGATGTCGTTCAGAACGTCGATCGATCCTTCATGGAATGACCCAAATTCATTTTTTTTTTTTTTTTTTTTTTAATAATTTCGTTACAATCTCTTACATCCAACAGATCTCTTGGAAATCAGCTTCAGTTATACTGATTACAGGCTATTCCTTCTTGTTGAAGGCAGCGACTATTAATATTGAACTTCTCACAAGTACTGTAAGCCTCCTGCACCTTTCATCCAATGCTAAGTCATTCCAAAATTCGTTTTCTTTTTTGTTTTCATTTTTGATTTCGAAGCATTTTCGATTCTTTATTTTGCATTAATAAATAATAATAATGGTTTCTTATAATTCTGTATAATTTGAAAGCATGATAAAATGAAAAAGAAAAACAAAAGGGGAAAAATACGAAAATATATTTACGTAAACCTGTAGAATTATTGTGCTTGTAAAAAGGTTATGAAAATGATATTTAAAAAAAATGAAAAACAATTTCTCTGTTATCTTTGCTGTGCGGTTTTTGCTTGTTTTAGTATGAATGCAACAGCAGGCAATAACTTAGCGAAGGTGTCTTTTTTATTTAATTCTAAATAAATGTTTATTTATATGTATATGCATATATTTAATATCGATATTGACTTAATTAAATTCCAAACACTTAGAATCTACACAGGAGAAACTAATTCATTGATACTCGTTAATGGAATAAAGTGAATGATTGTTGAGTTTTTCGCTCTTGTTTCCGTTTTTTTTGTTTTTTTTTTTTTTTTTTGTTTTTGTTTGCGGCAACCATTACATACAAATACGCATTTTTTGGTTAATAATAGAACAATACCAATTTAAGAAAAATATTAACAACAATAAACAGATCAAAAAATTGTCACAGTAGAAATTACAGGGCTGGTGTTTCAGGAAGCAACGATGCAAAAAACGATACAACAAACGTCCGAACGAACGCTATCAGTGAAGTTGCACTCGGTTCAGCTTCTGGTGGGGTAACTGAACTTGTGACATGTTCTGAACTGGGAGTTGAATTCGGAGTAGTTTCCGCTCCAGCAGTGTCAGCGCTGGGTGGGGGATTTAGTGGATTTTGCTCTTCTGCTTGAGCGGCATTTTCCGCTGCAGGTGGACCTGCAGTATTGTTATCATTGACATTTTGGTTATTATTGTTATTTTGATTAGTGCTTCTGGTTATCCTCCATGTTTGAAAGAATCCAATGTGGTATCTGTAAAAGAGAAATATTGTGATTAAAACTATTTATGCTAGACTGTAATTTTATGATCCTTACAAGTAGATTCCCACAGCAATTATAGCAACAACGAGGCATCTAAGTGGTGACGAGTAAAAGTATACAATCGTAAGAAATGCAAGAAGACGAGTAACCGAGTAGAAAACGTCAAGCCAGTCACGGTTATCTTGTTCTTCTTGAACAATATTTGGAAATCGAGGTTGTGCTCGCTCGGCGTTTTCAGCTGGCGCTGGTGCTGGTGCGGGTGCGGGTGCGGGTCCTGGTGCGGGTGCTGGAGCAGGGCCTGAGACTCCCGTTGGACTTGGTGCTGTAGCAGGAGCTGGGGGAACTGATGTTGCAGCGGTTGCAGGAGATTGTTGAGGCTGCGCCGCTCCTGTTTTTACAGGTACAATTCTAGGTGCAAATCTAGCCGCAGAAGCACGACTGGTACTAGGTCCATCTAATTCTACCGTCGACATACTACTACTTGGACCTGCTGTAGTTGCTTCACTGCTACCCGTCGCTGTTTGTGGGTTTGTCGGTGGCGCTGCCTGCGAAGCTTGTGGAATATTTTGTGTTAAAAACGCTGGTGGCGGGACAAGAAGGGGAACACTTTCAGCTTGTGTTGGCACTTGCGCTGGATTTACCGTCAAATTAGCCCTGCAATTCAAAATTTTACTAAAAACGGAACATGGAATTTTTTACATTTTCAATTCAACATACATTCTAAGACACTGTTCAATATAGCTGTTATAGATTTGCTGCACCCAATTATATACTTCAGGCTGATATTGTGCCACCATTTCGGGAGTAAACTGACCAGGAAAAGTGAACGTTATGTAGCTAGGATATTGATAATTACTATTTGGGGCACCATTTGAACAGTCAGCTGTGGCAGCGTCAGCCATTTGTGGAATGCTAAATGGATTAGTGGTAATGTTAGGTGTTTGTTGTGGCACTTGATTTGTAGTTGCAGTTGGTGTTGTAGTTCCTGTTGATGTACTTGGTGTTGAGTTGGATGCAGTGGCGGTGGCAGTTGCAGATGTAGCATTGCTAGCAGTAGATGTACTAACATTACGATGCCGGAGGCCATCCGTTGAATTAAATTCTGTCGATGATGAAGGCTGCTTTTTCTGCTGTTCTTCGGATTGTGATAGGGGTTGCTGTGTTTTGGGCTTTGTAGCACTCATCTTTGGTTGGTATACTAAGTGGAATATGTGATTTTCAGTTTCGACATCTTTGTAGCTTCGAATGATATCTTTGAGGATCAGCTCATCACTTAACAATTGGCCTGAGTAAATAAGCTTTTGCTCTGGAACCGCCTGAAATAAAATTACAGTAAAAGCTGTTAAAACAAAATCAACAAGTTTTAACTGAATATTTTGCTTATTTTCTCTTTTTATTTGTATTCAATTCTTTTCTATTTTATTTAACCCACGTCAAATATATGCGCATTTTGTTTTGCTCTTTCGTGTAGATAGACAACTCAAGAGACAAGTACAAATTCTACGTGAAAGTTACTGAAATGATGTTTAATTGGTTGGTTGCATGTACAACTGGCGCTAAATTACTCAAAATGATAGTAATTTTAGAAGCGCTGCTATTTTCGTGCGCTGTTTATGTGTGGATAAAGTTCAATTTTTTTTATTCCAAAGTGCTTTGATGACTTAAGCAATTGATGGTAGATGAAACTATTGTAATACGAAAGCTCTTTGCGTTTTTTTTTTTTTTTTCGTCCTTTTGTTTAATGCTTATTTTGTTGATGTAGATAGTCAACGCATGTTAGATCGGCATTAAAAGGAAAAACTAAACATTTTCCAATAAGAGGTGAGTAACAAGTTTGTAACAATACCTGCAGACAGATGCAAGGGTGTGCTAGACTGTTACAGAGAAAGCGCTCAACTATGTCGTCATCACTCTCACAGCAAGCATCGCAGGATGTGCTATGACTTATGATTAGCACACTTATATGCCACCCAAAGCGTTGTGTTTCGTTACGATGCCAATAACCCAGTCTGCAGAATTTCCTACTGAGACACAGCAGTATGTATTGTTTGATCTGCCAGCAGCCAGGAGAGATATGACATCATCTGCAGTTAGGTTCAGACCCTAAGCCTTGCCTAGCGAGTTTATCGGCAATTTCTACAAAACCATTGTAATCTGTACCAAACAGGACTTACTGGATTAAGCCTTTCTTGCATTCTCGAACTAGCTTGCAACTAGTGAGATGGCTTAGCGAGGCTTCAAGGGCAGATTGGCAGATACTTAGTGCCCTCATCCGTCGCAATAAAGTTCGTAGAGAAAGCCCTCATGCTGGCTGTTGGCCATTGATGCCACCATTTACGTGAAAGCTTGTTTCACCATAGAACCGAAACGTACGATATAATTGGTCTTATCATACCCGCATAGTTCAAAAGCTGATAGTCTTCGATGCGATATGTATAGTTCAAAAAAAATTGTTATCCAGATTACGCCAAATATTTAGCGTTGGAATAACAGATGATGACTCCTTTAAGCACTAGATGAATCAGACTATAGTAAAGAGAAAAACCTCAGTTTTGAGAGAATTGACTGAAAGCCAGTTTCTTATGTGTAATAGTCCACCACGTCTAGAGCTACCTGCGCTGTAAAGTAGATAGTCGCTAGGCATAATCCTACCTACTGTACAGCTACATCATCTGTATATGCCTGTGCATAGATTGTAGAAACATTCAGAGCGGTATGCAGTGAGTTAACTAACATCGACCACAACAATAAAAACAGAATGACGCCCGTCGGGTAGTTCTGAATGGAAATGTAATCCTTTTTTACCTCCACATAACATAATAGTCGCAGTCAGCATCTGCAATCAGGGTGCAATTCACCAACGTTTTTCTTATCGATAAAACTAGTGATTCGTCTACTCGTATTTTTTCACCAAGTTACATCTGAGATCGAAAGTTGCGTTGTAGAAAGGACGTCCAATGTAGATGAAAATGCTCAGCGAGTACTCGTTTCTGTCGAGTTCTCCTTTAATCCTTGTTTCGGAGCACATATATCGCATGATTTTCCGCGTTGGTAGGTATTTTGCAACATGGGCAATTATTCTCCCTATGCTCTTCCACATAAAGTAAGTTTGACTGATTTCTCTGAAGTTCTTGACCAACTTAAAGATAGTGGAGGTCGTCCGACTTCTGTGCGCCACTCAAGATGAGGACTTGGTCATGGTACCTCGGGTAGGAATTGAGGACTCTATATGCCAATAATATACTTTTAAAATAAACTGTTGCATTATATAAGTTATACTGTGGAATCCCATTGACGAAATGATGGGAGTAGTTCCCATTTAGGATACTATTTTATGACGTACAAGTACAAGTCAGTGCAAGCAACAGATATCTAACTTGAATCACAAAAAAACGTAAATAGACTTAATTGCGTTAAACGAACCTCTAACACAGCTCAGCGATACAACTTCAAAGTAACAATTTCACGTGTATATAGGTGAGGAATACTGCCACCAATTATATCAATTAAATGTGTAACCTCTTATTTTAGGTTAAGGCAATTTGTTTTGAGAACTTAAAGCACATTTTTAGTATCAATTCAGTGTCTTTATATTATATGATAAATTTATTGTATATAGTGACACCCTTCCTCTGTTGAAAACATCACATCACTGATATGTCCTGTTCACAACAGTTATAAATGAGTCAGAGTCAGACCTGAGAAGCGATGCAAAAGAGACACGTACATACAGCAAGAGACCGAAAATATCTGGAAGAAAACCCCTGAACCGATACAAGTTAGAGGCATCAACTGAAATGAATGCTAGTAAATCGAAGCAATCGGAAAATATGAACGATTTTGAAGTGAATCCAGGTTTTGGTTATCGTATGATAAGGTCTGTTGCAGTTTTTCCAGCTGTTTCAAACGTTGTCGTTTGTCAAGTGTGCAAATCGCAAGTGAAATTTACGGAAAGTGGTAAGCGCGATTTGGAATTCAAAATAGTAGTGTCCAGTTAAAAAATGTGTACAGACTGAGATACCTAGTAATCCAATTATTGCAATTACTTGGAATTGGTTTGCACGGAATAAAAAAGTTTTGTGCAATCATGTTGTCAAAACAAATTCAACTGCAACTAAATTAGTTTGCAAAAACAGTGTAATAAAAGCAGCGAAAAATGAGACAACTATTTCTATTGAAAAAGGAGAAAATTGAATTATTGTATCAATCGATGGTTCGTGGATAAAGCGTGGGTTTACGTCCTTGTTTGAATTAGGGACACGTATTAGTGCAAAATTTGTAGGCTGCGCAGTAAAATCAAATCACTGTAAGGCGTATGAGTACTGGAAGTATAGGGTAATTCATCGTTAGATTTGATTTTCAATAGGTTTTTTTGACAGATTTTTGTTCAGTATCGTTTGACAAGTCATTATGGAAAGATTCACATCACAACAGCGTCTCCAAATTGTTCAGTTGTATTACGAAAATCAGCGTTCTGTGAGAAATGTTTTTCATGCGAATCGAGGAACTTACGGTGCGCATATTCAACCTACTGAAAGCACTATTGCCAATAAAATTTGCAAATTTGAGTCTCAGCCTCGGGATCTCGGCCTAAAAGCGTACAAAATTCAACGTGTGGAAGAATTGAAGCCAGGCGACTTAAATTTGCAGGTACGTGGTATGGTGTTGTTTATGGGCTGGTGGAATCACTGGTCCACATTTCTTCAAAAATGAGACAAATCAGAATGTTACCGCCAATGGTAACCGTTATCGCGCCATATTAACGGATTAATTGCTACCTGAAATTCAATCACATGGTCCCGTGGAGCTCTGGTTTCAACAAGACGGCGCTACGAGCCATACAGCGTTTGAAACAATGGACTTGTTGAGAAATAATTTTGGTGAGCACCTAATTTCACGTTTTGCTACGGTAAATTGGCGGCCCAGATCGTGCGATATCACACCTTTGGACTATATTCTCTGAGGATATGTAAAGTCTCAGGTCTTCAGGAATAAGTCAGTTACGATTGAAGCTTTAGAAGCCAACATTACTCGTGTTTTCCGTAAGATATCAGTCGCTATGCCCGAACGAGTCGCCCAAAATTGGACCTTCCGCATGGACCACCTCAGACATTTACATGCTGTCGTTTTCAAAAGGTAAATGCCATGAATTGTTCTTTTAACCGATAATAAAAATTTTAAGTTCACTTTCAAATTTATGTGTTTTATTTTACATTATAAATCAAACCTCACGATGAATCAACCTATATAAAGAAGATACCGAAGAACACACAGAATGGGCACATATCAAGATGGATCAGCAAGAAAAATGGAGGTCGATGCAGTTGTTAAGATGTTTCAGCTATTCGAAGCTTTGCACCAGGTAAAATATACCCATTATACTGGTGACGGTGATTCTAAGACTTTTAAAGGCATTACTGATGCTAAGCCCTATTAGACAGTCACAGTACTAAAGAACGAGTATACAGATGACGTTCAAAAGCGAATGGGTACCCGCCTATGTAATTTGAAAAATCATACAAAAGGTCCCTATTTATTATGGATTAGCCATTCGGAGACTTTGTGATTCAGTTGAAAACATGAGAAAGAGTATATGGGCTATACTCGATCATAAATTATCTACTGATGCAAAACCACATCACAACAAATATCCGATCGGAGTGGATTCATGGTGCTCATGGCGAAAGGCTAAAGATAGAAGTAGTTTGGCAGGGTACAAACATAAGGCAGCTTTTCCAATTGAAGTGTTTGGAGCTATCAAGCCCGACTACAAAAAATTGACCAGAGATGAACTTTTTAATCGATACATCGGTGTTTATACTCAAAACTGTGTTGGTATTGGCCCCAAAATCCATTTCTAGTGGTAAAACTGTGTTGGATATAGCTATGGATATTGCATGACGGATAAAAATGGACAAAATGACGGCTTTTCTTCAATTTTGCACATAATGCAAGCGATGGGTTTAGAATTCGACCCGAACAGCTACAACATGTGCGTAGAGATTGACAAAGAGCATATAAAGCTTGCAGATGGATCGCTGTCTGAAGCATTTAAATCGAATACAAAAGAAATAGAAGAGCAGGACACTAATCTAGAAGGACAATTATATGGTTCAGGCATCGAGGATTAAAGGTATTCAAAAATTGTTCATGACTTTCTATAAATTAAAAATTTAAGCTTCGCTTTCCAGTTCGAAATCGAAATCTACATGCAATTGGTGGAACAAACCGCTCACTATTGTAAAATCTTCTATCTTTAGACATGGACATTCGCTGTCCAGTTCGAAATCGAAAATCTACTATCTTTAGACACATCAGCTTCCGTGCACCTTCGTTAAGTTTTCCATTCCATACCACGTGAAGCTATACTTTATAAACTGTAGGGAATCGGAATTTCATGCAAAAGCCTTGTACAAAAATAACTTAGCGACGGCATGGAATGGAAACTGAGTTTCTGAAGAATTTTTCCCAACGATGAAAGTAAAACAAGGATGCATACTGAGTTCGCTGTTATTTATTCTTTTTATCAACAACATACCAGACAATATCGGAGGTGTTATCAAGGTGAATACGGCATTCATTCCAGCTCTAATGTTTGTGGATGATTTTGGTATTCTAGCTAATACAAGGAACAGTATGCAGATTATGATTGACTGATAATATTGGGTATACAATTATTTTCGTGCGGTTTTTTTTTCAAAATTTTAACGTTTATTTAAAAAAAAACATGTACAATAGTATTATTCAAAGTATTGCCCATCTGAAGCTATGACTTTTTCCCCATCTTTCTGGAAATTTGTGAATCCCATCCCAGAAGAACTGCGCCGACTTGGCAGCCAAGAATGAATCAAGTCAATTTTTGATATTCTGCTCTGATGTGAACCGTATTTCAGTGAGGGCGTTCTGCATCGACCGAAACAAATGATAGTCAGAAAAGGCAAGGTCTGGGCTATAAGGCGGGTGGGATAAGACTTCCCATCCACTGTTTTCCAAATAGTTCTTAACTGGTATAGCAAGATGGGGCCAAGCGTTGTCATGATGGAAAATTATTGCCTCGTGTCTGGTCGCATATTCCGGGCGTTTTTCGGCTACTGCTCTCTTCAAACGGATTAATTGTGTTCGGTAGCGTTGTCCATTGATGGTTTCACCCGGTTTTAGCAGCTCATAATACAGCACATCCATCTGATCCCACCAAATACAGAGCATTACCTTCGCGCCATGAATATTCGGCTTTGCCGTTGATTTGGCTGGTTGGCCGGGTTTCACATATGATTTTTTGCGCTTGGGGTTGTCGTAATGGATCCATTTTTCATCAACAGTAACAATCCGATGCAAAAATGACTTCCTTTTGTGGCGTTCCAGCAGCATTTCGGACATGCAAAACCGCCTTTCGACATCTCTGGGCTTGAGTTCATGTGTTACCCAATTTCCTTGCTTTTGAATATATCCAGCTGCTTTTAAACGTTTTGAAATGGCTGCTTGAGTGACACCTAAAGATTCTGCGAGCTCTTCTTGTACTTGGCAACAATCTTCATAGAGTAATGCTTCCAGTTCTTCATCTTCAAACTTTTTTGGCTGCCCAGGCCGTTCATCGTCTTCCAAGCCAAAATCACCACTTTTAAATCGTGCAAACCACTTTTGGCACGTTCGTTCAGCTGGCGCATGTTCACCATAAACTTCCGCCAAAATACGATTACTTTCAGGCACAAAGTTCGACATATTTGAGTGAAAAAAAAATTACTGCTGTTTACGCTTCAAATGAATGACATATACTGAAATGACGTACAATGACAGTAGCTTTCCAACGCATGTTCCAATGGAATAATACAAGTTACGCCATCTCTTAGCAAACCGCACGAAAGTTATAGACCCAATACATTATTATTATACTCGATGTAAGCTAGGTTTAAGTATAACAAAAAATCACTAAATATTAATCAATTATACATATTGGACTTTTACTAAATAAAGGGCTTCCTGTTTAAATTGGAAAGCAAGCACAAGTTTAAAATTATCTTTTAAAACATAATAAATTTGGCGACGAGAAAAACTGTGTATAACATAAAAAAAACTAATTTAAAATAAGTCAATCAAATATTTTTAACAAAAATAAAAATTAAATTTCAAAAGTGCACACAATTAAAGGTTATTTTTACGCTTTCGTGTGAATAAAGAGTGACGAGGGAAAGAGTAAAAAAAACTAATAAATCCAGCAAAAAAGATGACTTCTATAACACATAGACCCATATGTCATGGGTAATGATTTCGGCGAGTATAAAATGCGATTAATACAATTTTTTATCGCAAATGATTTACCAGAAGCGAAGAAAGTACCACACAGTCAGAAAAATGTGTGCTCCCGACGAGCCATCACAAAAATTATATACGGAATTGGTTACAATTCTTACAAATTATTTCGAACCAATTGTTAACGAAATATCAGAATCTTATAAGTTCTACAAAGTTAATCAAGATAATATGCAAATCGTGGAATATATAGTCAATTTGAAAGCATTGGCACAAAAGTGTAATTTTGGCGATTATCTTCAGAGAGTCCGTGATAATAGTCTACGCTCAAAATTTCTCAGAGTCAAAACTTACGTTTAAATCCGCATGTTTAATTGCTATTAATTGGGAGATGGCAAAAAGTCAAAATAACATGATTGAATCCAAAAGTGAAGTCTTAAACACATTTGCAATCCGCCCAGAAACACATACATCGAGAGTAACACAGGCAAATTCTAATAAAACCAGTTTTAAAAGAAATAAAAATCAAGGCCGGAGTCACAGTCAGAATCGTCGATGGGAGTCATCGTAAGGTAGTCGCCGAATTGTCAGAAGCTACCGATATTGTAAACACCATTTCTACAAAAACAATAAGTAAAATAAGTCAAGCAGCCACCGTGGAAGCCGTTATTTAAGGTGTTTGATTCTGGAGCTTGTTACTCTGTAATTTCCGAAGATGAGTAATATATAGGTCTAAATTTAATAACATTGAACTTATAAAAACTAATCAAATATTGTTGTCAGTCACAGGTAAAATCATAAAATGTGCAGGAAAGATCAAAGTCGCAGTGTGTTTTCCAAACGTCTCAAGAGTTAACAACTAGCAATTAATAGTCATCCATAGTGAAAAGAAGGTAAAGCCCTTGCTTGGTCGAGATTGGCTTGATGTTGTGTATCCAAACTGGCGTAAGTTATTTATTTTTTTTTTTTTTTCAATGGTGAATTTCAAGAAAATTCTTTAAAAAGTAAAAAAAATTAAAAGAGAATTCCCATACATATTTCCTTCGCTAGAGCATTCCATAGAAAATACAATAAAAAATTTTGAAGCAGAAATTGAGCTTAAGTCTGAGTGTCAGCCAATATTCCATAGTGCTTATGCAGTGCCTTATAAGTTACCTGATAAAGTGGATGATGAGATAAAACGTTTGTGTGATATGAAGATTTTGGAACCAGTAAGGTTTAGTAAATTCACGTCGCCGATTGTCATTGTGTCAAAGCCAAATAAAGGCATACATATTTGCATGGATGCAAAAATCACTACAAATCTATAAATCTATAACTTAAGTGCGGTTTGCTAAGAGATGGCGTAACTTGTATTAATCTTTTGTTATTATTCCATTGAAACATGCGTTGGAAAGCTACTGTCATTGTACGTCATTTCAGTATATGTCATTCATTTGAAGCGTAAACAACAAGCCGAAAGTCATCGTATTCTGGTGGAAGTTTGCGGTGAACATGCGCTAGCTGAGCGAACGTGCCAAAAGTGGTTTGCACGATTTAAAAGTGGTGACTTTGGCTTGGAAGACGATGAACGTCCTGGGCAGCCAAAAGTTTGAAGATGAAGAACTGGAAGCATTACTCTATGAAGATTGTTGCCAAACACAAGAAGAGCTCGCAGAATCTTTGGGTGTCACTCAAGCAGCCAAACGTTTAAATGCAGCTGGATATATTCAAAAGCAAGGAAATTGGGTTCCACATGAACTCAAGCCGAGAGACGTTGAAAGGCGGTTTTGCATGTCCGGAATGCTGCTGGAACCCCACAAAAGGAAGTCATTTTTGCATCGGATTGTTAATGTTGATGAAAAATGGATCCATTACGACAACCCCAAGCGCAAAAAATCATATGTGAAACCCGGCCAACCAGCCAAATCAACGGCAAAGCCGAATATCCATGGCGCGAAGGTAATGCTCTGTTTTTGGTGGGATCAGATGGATGTGCTGTATTATGAGCTGCTAAAACGGGGTGAAACCATCAACGGACAATATTACCGAACACAATTAAAGAGAGCAGACACGAGGCAATAATTGTCCATCATGACAACGCTTGGCCACACCTTGCTATACCGGTTAAGACCTATTTGGAAAACAGTGGATGGGAAGTCTTACCCCACCCGCCTTAAAGCCCAGACCTTGCCACTTCTGACTACCATTTGTTCCGGTCGATGCAGAACTCCCTCGCTGAAATACGGTTCACATCAGAGCAGTATATCAAAAATTGGCTTGATTCATTCTTGGCTGCCAAGCCGGCGCAGTTCTTTTGGGATGGGCTCCACAAATTGCCAGAAAGATAGGAAAAAGTCATAGCTTCAGATGGGCAATACTTTGAATAATACTATTGTACATGTTTTTCTTAAATAAACGTTCAAAATTTGGAAAAAAAAAAAAAAAAATGCCAGTGGTGACATGAAACAATCAGGAAGTGCTAAGCTAGCTGAAAAGTGTGCAAGCAAGCTGATTTTCCTTGTCCAAACAATTGAGAAGTGGAATGTCATTGTAATTTTTGGGATAGGCGATGAGGGAGATTTTCTAATGTTTTTGATCAAAATTTGTACTACCTTTAGGACATTGCAGTATCTGTCTTTGGTCGTATTGAAACCATGGGCACTTAACAACTGAAGCAATTCCTGGATAGTTTGAACTCGAACTCGACTAAAACCTGGTTGGTTTCTTGGATGGAGAAATAAATGAATTATTCCCGATGATTTGTATGATTATTCATGATTCGAGGTTTGCTTGCTCACTTACTTAAGCATTACTGCTTAGTTACCGGCACCGATCGATTGACTTGTAGATTGTAATAGACATCAGAATAGATTGGCAGACATCGCCGATAAGGGCAGGTCGCATTTCAAGGATATTCAAATACAAAATGCAAATGACATTACCGACATCTTCAAAGGGTAATGAGGAGATATATAAAGCGATTCCCAGCGTTCCGAACGTTATTAGTGTACACCTCATTCCCAAAAGGCTTCTCCAAATACTCATATCCATTGAGATGACAAGATAAAAGAGCACTGATAAAATAAAGTATGGGTACCATATTAATTGCATTTGTGCCATTCTATAAAAAGGATGCAGAAGCTTTAAATTAGCATTCGTAAGGCAGGAACAGAGATTAAAATGCGATCAGAGCCCTCACGAAGAATAAAGTGAATAGCGTAATCTGTGAAAACTGAGCAGTGAACGCTGTGAAACAGAAACAGATAATTTGATGGAATGGGTGCACTGGAGGAATAATCGCATGTACACATTAATCTATAGTGAGTTGTTGAGCCAGCATGGATCAGCAACAGCTACATAAATGCCTGACGGAGCAATGACTTAGATGCTAAAAATAGTTCCCCGGGTCTAGACCACAGGAAATGCACTATTTTCATGTTCACATGAACGACCGGTTTAAAATGACACCGAGATCTCAGCTTTTGTTATTTATCTAAAAAAAAATAATAATAATAATAAAAATTAACTTAGAGACTCTTTGTTATGAGAAGAACTGCTAAGAAACCCTAGAATCTACACGGCTCTCATTTTCAACTGAACTTTACTGCTCTCATGTCCACGTCAACCAATTATCATATCTACAAATGTCTATTCGCCTATTTGGCAAAAGACAAAACGAATAGAGAAAAACAACTCACAACTGTCTCACTACTGTTGCATCAGCAATACAAGCAGAGCACTTTGTTTCCCCGAGAATCTCCTCCAACTCGGAAAAATCAATTTAAGCCCAAAAACAGAAGAAACAAACGAAAAAAATATAAGAAAAACTCACACCTTCAAGGTCAGCAGTACAAATTAAATAGTATTTCCACAAGCTGCAATACCACCCAACTCCGCTCACCAATTACAGACGGGATACTAGCTGATCTAATTGTGGAAAGTGGACAATGAGAACTTGATAAGATAACACACAGTTCAGCAATGTATATATACGAGTATATGCACATTCTAATTGGAAATTGAAATGAAAATAGATTTTGTTTTGCCATTTGCCCGTACAATTCATATCGTGCATTATATGGTGCAATGTGGCAAATTATAAAACACCTACCGGGTTGGAAGGATGCACCTTGGACAAGTGAGCTTTCAGCATCCGCACACTCCAAGTGAGCTCACTATACACAATTAGATCTTCGAACTGTTGATTCGCTGACTTAACAAGCAACCGAATATCTTCCAACGAAGATAAATTCTGGGATGAATTCCCCTTCATTTTTTTACTGCAAATGCTGTGGATGCAATTTCGTTTTCTTCCTTTTCTGTGGATCTGCTGTAATTTCTTCTTTCTTCTGTTTGTCAACCTGAATATTAAGCCCGATTAGAATTTTCACTTTGACGGCGCTTTCTTTTTTTAAGCTTTAATTCTTTTGCGTGTGTTTCCGTTTGCTTATTATTCAACCGAAATAGAAAAAGTAAGTAAAAACGTATTTCGGACAATCGGATCGCGGAAAAGACAATTTGTTTTCGATACAACTTATGTAGTTGTTTTTTTCTTTATTTTCTTTCTCAATTTGATATTACGGCCCTCGCCTGCGTCTTTTATTTCGTCTTAGAAAAATGAGAATTTTTTTCCTTTACTTATCTTTATGTGTGAATGACATTTGTATGGTGAAAAGAGGTGAAAAGTGAAGTGTTGAATTTGGAAACGGAGTAAGAGGATTTGTTTTGACAGCAGTATTTTGGATTTGTACAATTCTTATTGGCTGATGTGATGTGTGCGGAAGAGACGGATAGATACGTGTGCGAGGAGAGACTAAATTTATATTAGAAAATCGCTGGTGGTGTTGATGAATGACGTATTTTGTTGGCTTCAATTATTTGTTATGTGGTGTGTTTAGTGTCGTTTTGGTGGTTGGAGAATGGGTGCGAAATGATGTAATGCTGATAAATAAAGCAACATAAGAAAAATGGATGAACCTCAGTCGTGGCATCTGTTGTCAGGAAAACGAAATAAAAGAGGAGCAAAACGACTCTCAAACTGTTTAGGGGTAAGTCATAGCAAATTCGTAACTATAGAGCCAAGACAATACTGCACATTTAAGTTTAAGGCTTGATATGTATGCATATTAATAATGCGTGAGGTATTGCTACGAGCATGATGATCAGTGTTAAAAACAGAGAATGTTTACTACAATGTTTTACTCACTTATTCAAAATTGCAGCTCCGAGAGGTGTCTTCAAGCCGCCACTAATCTTACAAGTCAACAAATCTAGAAGATCTCAGGATGGAGGAAGTATGACAGGGAAGAATTATAACCTAGTCAACGAGCTCCTTGAACTGTGGATTGAAAATCGATATTCCGCATTATTGCAAACGTAAGATCCGGGATAGCCTTGGGATTAGATGAACTTCCAATGGAAGTTGGTTAACTAACTGCGCCATATCAAGGATAATACGGTCGACTTACGATAAGAATAGAGCAAAAGACCTACTAAACAGAACTCACCAAGACATAGCCAGAATCATGGCAGAAGTCACGGGGCAAAGGGCCAAATGGACACCATGCGGCCAAACTAGGTATCCCTTACAACCCCCACTGCTGCAGTTGCGTGAATGAAAATGAGGAGAAAATTCTGACATTTCATCAATGCCCGGCGCTACCATGGGTGCACTAATAACCAATCATTCTTTGACGACCTTAAAGTTTTATGAACTCCACAGGCTGAACCTACGCACTTTTATAAGCCAATAGCAGTAGCAGATTTTAGTGCTACCTGGGATCATGTTGAACAGCCACCTCTACTTACTTGGGCATTGCTGCAGTTTGAATATCCCCAAGAATATCATGATTATATTATAATCTCCGCAACTTACCAACAATGCTACCACAAATACACCCTCTCTATTTTCCCGAAATAAATATTTTACAATTTCGTCCACCATCCTCATCCAGCCAATCAAAGCTTTTGGGATATCCTGGCCTCTCCCTGAATGGAATAACAGTTTGTAAAACCTTTAGAACTGAATCTTGAAATTACCAACAAAACGGAATTCTTCATTTAACTTGCCCCATGGATCGTGAGTACGTCGTTGCTTAAATATCTTGTTAGGAAAAAATTGCTATTTATGTCGTAGAATGTAAACTGCATGACAAAGCCAACGTCGGTACCTAGAAATAAGTGTTACGTAGTATTTCGCTTGAGTTATCACCGCATTTATGAAAATGTATGGCTCTACGTTATTTATTTGCAAAATAAACATAACGTCGTTTGCATCGATGGCATATCCATAACTAATATTACAGCTTCGGTTTAACGAGCGAGCCTTCTTATCAAGCAAGACAAACTAATGCAAATGTTAGTCCGGTCGTCTGCCAAAGGCGGGATGTTGGGCTTTTTTGCCGTTATACAATCTGCAGAAAAAGTGTTCCTATATTCTCGGCACCGCCTGTCTACAAGGGCTTTCTTCTTTATCTCTAGTCTTCTGTACGGGTATTTTTGCATTGACACATTCTTTTTACCTGTTGGTAAAACTTCCGTATGTTATTTCTGGAGTTCCATCTTTCAATATCTTCGATCGCTCGTTTCTCGTGCCTTTTTTCTCCTCCTGGAAAAGACGATTTTCTTCACGTCTCTTCTGAGTATAGAACTAACGAGCGACACTCACCCTCCGCCGCTTTTAACGCTTCTTGTTTAGGTGCAGAAGCTATCCGGCATTTTTCATCAAACCAGTGATTTTTTGGTGATGGCCGGCTGAAACTTAGTACCTGCGGTGTCTCTGATGACACGCTGGCACCGTTGCCACTGGTCTTCGGTACTTGATCCTGACAGCATTGGATTTGTTGAGAGATTTTGTGATACGTGTTTGGCGAACCCTCTGGCGATTGCAATTTTTCTTCCTTACATCTTGTCACAGTACTTCTTTTTTGTTGTGGCGCTTGAAAAATCCGAATTCGTACGTTGGCTGCAACAAGGTGGTGACATGATTCAATATTGCTTGTCCGTAAAGTTCGGACGTCTTACGTCTATCGCAATGTGATTAATTCGATTAAGCGTTTCATGATCCGGAAGTGATTAATTGAGGTATGAAAACCGTGTGCTTGCTATAAGTCTAGATAGTCAAGAAAACCGATCAAAGTTATTATAGATGTCAATGTGACGTAACATATAAAACATTTTGTAAGTTAACATAAAATGTCAACAGCGTCATCTGTGTTTGAATAGCAGAAGACTCAGCTATTGTTTGTGTTTGAAATCCAATATCTCGAAAATGAAAGCATATGTGGTAATAGTATTTAATTTTTATTTAACCATTTTATCAATTGGCTATCAAAGTTACTTAAGGTTTAACACGCTAGAATTTATAACAAAATAATTGTTGGCCATCTACTTCTTTGAAGAAACCAATGAATAAGATTGAATTTAAGAAATTCTGAAATGCTGATTTCATTTGATTTGGTTAATTGAATCAACAGGCTAATATGAGACCTTAGGGGACTGTGTCAAATGGTTTTTCCATGTCGATAAAGACGATATGCGCATCACTCGAAGTCTTACGATAGTTTCCATTATTATTCGTAAACTTTAAATTTGGTCGACCTGCCACCCACAAAGCTTAATAATATTCCGTTGTTAATTGTAAAGAACTCGCTCGTGTATTTTCATTGTATGTGACATTAGCTTCACCGATTGGTAGTTGCTGCAATTTCTTGTATCACCGTTGTCCTTATTATCGTACAGTGGAATCAGAAAGCTCTACCTCCATTGCTTGATCGCCTCTCATTATTTTATTGAATAAAACCTAAGATTTCCAGTTACTGCCCACATTTCAGATTCGCTCCGGCTGTACTTCGACTTTCGTAAAAATCTGCCGTTTGCTCTTCGTGCAAAACAGCCGAGAAAATATTGAAAATTACGTTGTTCCCCGTAAGTAGGGTTCTCTGCTCATCTTTAATATATTACGACGATTGAATTTCTTGCGAATTTTTTCTCCGTAGCACCATAATCTTAACAATGGTAGGTCGTTTACTCATGCTTCGACATTACACTTCTTCTACTGCTTGTCGCCTGCTTACAGGTTATGAAGTGACCTTTTCTAATTCCCAATGCAATGGCTCTACTGCTTTACGTACGTTTCTTTATTTATGTGGGCACAGTTTCCGTATTACTCTAACGTTTTTCTTCTTCGATATTGTTCCTTCTTGGTTAATGGCACTTTGGAGCCAATGCCTCAAATTTAGCGCCAACAGCTAGCTTTTTTAACTATTCTGTTGATGACGGTTTAAGGTTGGTTGTTCTCGGGAACACTAAGAGCAGTGATAGGAATTTTCTAAAGTTTATAGTGAATAAAATAATTAAAGGCGCTACACAACTGTGCTCATAAACAAGCACCCTGTCTGCGCGTTCTAACCTGAACTGTCAACATAAGAAAAACAAAAAAAAAAATCACTTTGACATTTGATACCAAGGAAACGTTTCTCATTTAACTGACGCGTAGTAATTTGCACAAATTTTTCGCAGAGAAAATTAATAAATCTATATCGCATTTAACATTTGTTTGTATTTTAAATCATTAACAAAGCCAAAATGGCTCAAGATCCGCCCTCTCCAATTGATGTGACGGTGAGTATAACATCGAATTTTGCCAGACAAAACCGGCTGATATTTGGCACATTTTTATATGTACATTCTTATAGGACATCCAATTTAAAGTTCATGACAGATTTACCGTTTTCAATCCTGGTGAACAATTACGAAGTTCTGTTAGCCTATTAGCTACAGCTAGCAATTATGGAGTTATGTTTGTTGCTAACCCGTATGAAGCTGAATTTAAAGGTAAGTATGGATGTACAAAATTTGCTCACATGGTAGTTCTTATGTTATGAAATTGTTTCTTAGTTATTTTGATAAAAGACCTGGTCGACTGCAAGACAAGTGGAAAAGGCCTCCATGCACGACAAGTGCAGCTACCAAATCTTCCCAATTGTATTGCAGTAAGTTGCGATGGATCGATGTTGGCTGTAAACTACACCCAAAACGGATGTGGTTTTGTTGCTATCTACAGTGTGGCCAGCTTCACAACAGCTGTAAGTAAATAATTTATATCTAAGACGATAAGCGGAATAATAAAATCTCTTCCAGAACATTAAATTGCTACACAACATTCGTTTGCCTGGCGATGATAACGTATCGGCGTTGCAACTTCTATGGAATCCAGTGATTTCTGGAAGTCTGGCCGTTGTTATGAGCAATGGAGCACTGGGAATGTATGAGTTTAAGAATAACTCATATGAATTTCACACATTGGATAGTAAAGAACAAATAAAATGTGGCTCATGGAGCCCTAAAGGAAAACAAATTGTGCTAGGTTTTCCTAATGGAAAACTGGCTCAATACAAACCCGATTTGAAGCTAGCAAAGACGATTGCTTGCCCACCGAATGTCCATAGTGGTCCGTTTAACACTATATCTGTTCAATGGCTGTCAACATTTCAGTTTGCTGTGGTTTTCCTTCAGCAAGGAGAGGAAGCAACACCATCGTTGTATATTGTTCATGCGCCAAAAGCTGGCGGCCCTACATATACCAACTATTACGATATATGTTATAGTGGTACAGGACTAAGGGCACAGCAGGTGAACTTGGTACATATACAGCCATGGAATCTACTACTTGTGACCTCTGCAAATGGTGTGGAGGTTGGTATTTTAGGTACAAAGGAAGCAACGGAAGCAGCGACTTGGGTGCAGTACACTTTACTCGATGAAGCTCGCATTGAAATGCCACTAACCGAAAACAAAGATGAGACATATCCAATTGGATTTGCCCTAGATACATCGTCTGCTCATCAACTGTTTGTAGCAGAGAAGATATTGCCGGTGATGCCGATGATTCACGTCCTCTCAACACATGGACAACTGGTTGCATTTAACTTTTTGAATTTGCAACCAAATACACCGGACATATGTTCTCCACCCCCACCACCATCGGACACATCAGGGATATCGCAATTTAAGCCTGTGAGTGAAATGCTGCAGCAGAAGAAGTCTGAATTAATGATACCAGCAGCAACGGTGGCTTTGACTGCTGTCGGCATATCTGCTCCATCAGAGTTGCCCTTTGCATCTGTTCCCACATCAACTCCAGCTTTGGTAAGTTCTTATAAGATTGGTAGATAAATCCGTGGTCAGTTCTAAATACTGTCCTGTAGGTTTCTATGGCGTAGCTATCGAAGACCCACTCCGTTGACATTACAACCAGATATACCTTTGTTTCAATACAAACTTGACTTCCTTTTGGAACAGAATCCATACCTAGGTTACATGTACCCAAATTTATCTTAAAAAATGTTTTGGTTATGTTACGCCTGTATAGTTTGTCTTTAAATCTACTTACCTCTCCGTACTCCGAAAACTCTGTGTCGGAGCAATGTGTGCATTCGCTCAACATGTACTAATCTTTTCACCCGACGAATTCTGGTCCTTCTGACAAAATTAATGTAGCTGTATACCTGACACGGGCTTTTAATAAAGCCCATGCTTCCGTGCAATACAGTAGGGTTGGACAATAAGGTTCTTATAGAGTGCTTTTGCGTTCGTGAAAGTAACTTATTTTTAGTGACCATCTAAATTAACAAACAGTTATTGTGAAATATGTTCTCTCTTAATCTCTGAGGTTGGTGGGTCGTAATCGCTATAATATTTCCAATATGTGACTTCTAAAATATTTTCCAATTTGCAGTTGATATAACCAATTATTTGGAGCAACGGGGGTTCCCCATTGTCATTCTGCACCGCCGGACGAGCACTGAAAAATTACTTTAACTAGACAGCACTCATGGTACCTAACAATTTGAAGCTCATGGCATTTTTCTTAAACAGATGTCTGGAGTTAAGTTCGTGCGTTCTTAAAAAAAACCGGCAAAGATACGCATTCCATCTTTGTAGAGTTGGTTCGTAGAAAGTTGTTATCAAACGTCTGTATTCAATTATTAAATGTTGCCTGAGAGGTTGTCACGTTTGATCGGGCTGGCATCGGCAAGAATACTCAGTTGTTCCTCCTTGATATGCTTTTCAGTGCTGACATTGTACACTGCTTTGGGGTGCTCCAGTTTTAACTTCAAATTCTTCGGCAATTCCCACTACCCAATTTTACTTTCATGTCGTGTGCGACTTACCTACTTAGGTTGCTCAAAATTTTGTACATTGCATTCTCTAGATCGACAAAGATGATGTGATCCATCATATGTTATTCTGTGGCCGAACGCTTTCTTGGTTGTCTATAATGATAATGGTCTTGGCTTTGGCTTCACAATTCGGTAACTGTCACTGTGTCGCCATTGCCTTTACAGATAGTCTAACGATATAGATAAAGAAGTGCAATTGTTCATTTCTTTACTCCTACAAATCCACTGCACTTATGTCCTTTCCTTTTTAGTTCATTGCAATGTTTGTAGATCGTCAGCTTCTGAAATATTTGTATGAACGAACACTTTTTATTGACCAGCAGTTTGGTTTTCGTAGCAATAGGATTGTTACTTGGCAAACACTGCTACTATGATCTTCATGGTCGGACGCATGTGATAGACACAATGTTTAGATAAAGCATTATTAGCAGCACTGTTGGAACACATTCATGAAACACATGAAACACATCTCAACGGCGATGGATGCAAAAGAAAGCTCTAGTATTCGGAATGTCCGAACGTTTCGGAAACCGAATGAGACTCTTATATTGAGGTGCGATTGCGAATATTTCGGACCACCGGAGAAGTGCTTCGAAAAAATGTAATTGTAATCCTACGAGACTCCTAGAGCCTTTCGAGAAGTCCTACACTGTCAGCATTAAGTGCAGGAAACCAGTGACGTTATTGTTAACTAGCAACTAGAAACTCAGCATCCGATGTCCCAGGTATCATCTATAAACCAAATCCCTGGTTTGTCGAAGGGTATGTGACGAAACAAAAGCTATACAAGGCAGAGCTACAAATAAGGACGACCACTACTGATGAATGTTTAGAAGAAGGAACATCGTGGGGTGAAAAAAAGGCAGTCCATAGTGGGTTGCTTGGTGACCCCTTAAACCGTGTTAGATATAAAGCAATCAGTCTCCTTGACATTGCATATAACATGTTATTCACTAAACAAATTCTGGTGTTGCCCGTTCTGTCTTTGATATTTAAACGGCAGTAGCATAACTATTTGGTAATCATCAATAGAGTGAAATTTAATGCTTTCAAAACACAATGATGCCTTATCGCTTCTAAAACCATAATTACCAAGACATTAGCTATAAATGGCACTTACCCCGCCGCAACTGAACGATTTTTCAATCTCAATGTTTGTTTTAATGTTAACCTACTTCGGAATAACCAACTGCTTTGAAATATTTTGGTTTTATTAAGCTGTGGACGAAAATCCCGCCTGATCCACCTTGAATGTAATTCTATGGCGCCGTAGTAAGTGAAAATTTTTAGTCAGTCTGCACCTTTTTTATATGCAGGCAGTGTTGGATAACTCTTTGAACTATTAGGTCAGATTTTGAAGCTCCACATTTTGACCTTGATTATAATGAATACGGATTTGGATATTCCCATCTAAATTCACGTCACTTCAGGTTCTGTTCTCTTTGTATTCGGGCGTCATTTTCGAATCTCACTAGAGTTTCCTGCACTAGAAACTAGAGTTTCTTGTATATTGCACTCCTTGTATGTAGTACCCACCACCAACCTGAAGCGAGCGTAAGTCAGGCAGTCTTAGGATGTTGTGTCAGTTTTATCTTGCACACGAAGGTACTTATGAAAAGTATAGTGCTCCGTCACGACGCCAGAAAGCAGTCTACCGTCTTTCTTACTGAGGGTCATCAGCAAAGTAGCTGTCCTCTGAGAAACGTTGCGAAACATTCATTTAGTCTGTCAGTATATTGGAGAGTAGAGTTGGTAGTTAGGCTCCCAACTATTTATAGAAGCCTTTACTGATAACTCTCCTCTGAGTAAGTTAAATGATCACCTTATTTGCGATGATCCCATTGCGACCTGCGACGCAAGCGAGGCTCAGTTAATTTATCGTTAAGAAAAGCCTTACATCCTCCAAGGTACACCAAGGCCTTAAGTGCAGCTTGACTGTCGGTACAAACGCATATACCTCTCGCCCTCTACCAATTTCTCACAATATTGTTTATTGCCATCAAAATTGAAGATACACCCGAGTTTTAATAACGAAGAGTGAAATCTAACGTCGCTCTCGAACTTGCTCCCGACTGGCGACAACGAAAGATTATTAAAACTCCAGTTCGTCTGGAACCAAAGACCATTTCTTTTTAAATGGAAAATGTCTTTGAGATTGCAGCCTATGATATGATATGATATAAGGAGATGGAAATTTATCAGTGGGTCTAGAGCAGAGTCAGTTATGCTATAGGGCAAGCCATCTGCAGACAACATAGAAATGTCCATGCGGTTTTGATTTTTCTTGAAATTGTTTATCAATTTATTTGCTTTTTAGGAGAAACCAAAAGCAATTTTTGGAATACCCGCTGTACAAACTTCTGCTGGTTCACATTTGTTCGGCTCTGTAAGTTCTGGATTTAGTTTTACACAGTCAGCCGCTGCACCTGTTGCTGCTCAGCCAACAACGCTATTCAAAACCACTGCACCTGCTCCAGCAAAGCCTATACCAACCACAGTTGCATTTGGTGAGTACTATTCAATAAAGGCAGGCACGCATGCTGGCACGTTTTGCTATATTTCATTTTGTACTCATAGGTGATATCAAAAAACCACCTGAGCAAGCCATCACTTCCACAAATGCGTCCATTCCAGCAAATTCGGACAAGTCTAAACCACTTTATACCGTTCCTCCTACTTATACTCCACCAGCTGTAGTAAAACCAACTCCAACTATACAACAACAGGAACAAATGCCAGCAATTAATGTCAACGAAGTGGACGATATCGTGAATGAGATGATTTCATTCCAAATCAATTCGTTTGACTTGGAACTGAATAAAAAGGGTCACCAAACAAAGGGACTTTTGAATAATGTGAGTCGAAGATCTACACTCTTCTATCGCATCATGGGAAAAATTTTAAATTACCCTATTTTCCAGATTGGTAGTTTAGACGAGGTGAAAGGCTCTACGAAGCGCCTAAATAATCTACAGGAAATCGTTGATCAGGCAAACGAGAGAGAGTTTGAGTCTGATTTACAAGGTCTACGCAATTTGCTTAATGAATCGTATACCATGCTGGCAGAATGTCGTAGTAAATTAAACATGTACAATAATCCAGAGTGAGTTGCTCTATCGAAATCGTAGAAAGTCCCTCGCTATTAATGCCGATTTTCATCTTTCACAGCATAGCAAAACTAGCAAGTGCCTCCCATTCAAACCACATAAATCGCCGTCAATTGGCAAAGTTGAACAGCTTACTAGCTAACAACAAGGCTCAGTTGCAAATAATTCACAATCAAATCGACGCGCAGTGGTCAAATTTCCAAGACATGGTGAGAAGAAATTCACGAACACAAATGCATACACCTTTCTTGGAGGGAGTTTACCAACGCATGACAAGGTTAAAAGACTCAATTGCCAGAGAACGCATCCAACTCTCTTATATTAAGTCCAAATTGAAGGAGAAAGGATTGCTACACAACAATCTGCAAAATCTTTCGATAACAGAGCCGTAAGTCTGCTTAAATGGTCCTAAGATTGTGCTAACATAACGAGGATATTTTTTCATTTCTTTAGGACAATCGAATCACTCACAGATACAATTTTATCAATGAGTCTTGCCCCACAAGTCGAAGAAAATCGTTCTAGGTTAACAAAAGAAAAATTAAACACCATACGTGAATTGTTACGCAATCGTAAGATCTCCATTATCAAACCGCAGCGTCCCGATCGTGTGGGTCTTAACTCAGAAGTCATACTTGAGACAAAATTAAGAAGTGAGCGAAGAGTTCGCGATGGTGCAACTACAAATATGGACAAAATGGAGCAGGAGCGTATCAAAACCGAGCAACAGAGAGTCTTGACAAAGCCCACTGCAACCAAAGCATTACCACCAAGCATGGTAACCTTATCTCAACCTAACGCGCCCGCAACTTTTGGTTTTGGAGGATTAAGTTCATTTGTCAAACCAAGTCCAGCAAAGCCTGAAGATTTTAAGAAAGACCAACCGCAACAGCAACCAACCATAGTGAAACCAGTTGCATCAACTGCTGGGCCAATGTTTTTAAAGGCAACAGCACCATCTACCACAGCGACAGCATCGACTGCAACCGCATTCTCTGGTTTTGGTGGTCCTCCAAACGCGAATGCTGCGTTTGCGGGCTTCTCAATTACACCTTCACCAATGCCAGCTTTCACAGGTTTTGGAAACAATTCATCGCTTACATTTGGTGCTCCCAAAACAACTGTTTCTCAAAAAGACTCAGCTCTTGTTGAGAGTGCCCCAAAGGAACCAACAGCTCCACTTTCCTTTGCATCAAAGCCGATTGCATCCGATGCTAAGCCCTTTACAACAAACTTCTCGTCTTCCTTTACTGTCGTGGCACCATCGAAAACCACCGAATCTATGGACAAAGAGAACAAATTGCTTGAAAACAAACCTTTTATTCCCGTTGGTTCAAAATCTGAAAATATTGCTGCAGTATCAAGTTCTTCGTCGACCTTAAATTTTGGATCAACCAATGTTTCATCAATTACGACAAGTGGATTCTCTTTTAGTGGTTTGAGTGTTTCTGAATCTGCTCAAGCTAAAACTACAACAGGATCTTCAGCTCCATTTACTTTCTCATTTGCTTCGTCATTAAGTTCTGCGGGTGACACGACAACAACGGCTTCGAAACCCCTTTTAAGTGGTTTTGCTAAACCGACAACAACTTCCTTAATACCAACAACAACAGCAACAACACCTGCACTGGAACCGGTTCTTGCACCATCTGCAAACAAAACAGACACTGTGCCAGAGGTCGCTGTTGCAGAATCAAAGCCAGATAGTCCAGAGGCCTGCAGTGATTCAACTGGGTATGTAATTGATCTATACCTCATGGCTTGCAATTCATTTTCTTTTCTCGTTGTTCCAGATTTACTTTTAGTTCCCTTAATCTTGGCACTTTAGGATTGCCTGCCACTCCAAACCTTTCTCCCACGCCATCTGTTTCAACAATAGATTCCGCCAGTCCATCATCTGCAGCAACTGTTAAAACAACCTCAGCATCTGTAACTGATCCAACAGATTCGGTTTTCGGAAACTTGAATATTTGCAAGCCCACATCTACAGAGAATGGTATGGATTTCCCATTTACACGCGCCCGTATTTATATATGTAAATTTTTCCTTCTCCAACAGGTGCATTCAAATCATCATTTGCTCCGGCTAATCTCTTTGGAGCTACATCTTTTGGAACGGATTCAAATTCAGACATAAAATCGATTTTCGGAGCTACCATTACAAGTAAGGAATCAACTGATACTGGCCCAGCCGCTGTTGGTAGTACAACAACTGATACAGGAAAATCCGTATTCGAAACATCTTCCGCTGCTGCTGTGAGCACTCCTTCTACGACCATAACATCTGCGCCATCTATTTTTGCGCCCAAAACTACACAGTCATTCACTTTTGGCATGCCATCAATCGCAACAACTTCAAGTTCAATTTTAACTGGACAAGTTTCTGCTACAACATCTGCATCACCATCTTTATTTGCCACTCCTGCGACGGGTGCATCTATTTTTGCATCGGCTGCCGCTGCAACCACTACACCTGCATCAACTACAACATTAGCTGGAGGTCTTTTGTTCGGTGGAACTGGAATTTCCTTTGGAACACCTACATCTCAGGCGCCACCACCGATATTTGGAGCAGCCGCTACAATACCTTCTGCCACACAACCTACGACAGTTTCGCCTTTTGCCCAGGTCGCGTCAACACCGGCAACGTTGTTCGGAACACCAACCACTACTTCAACATCAATCTTTGGATCAGCAGCTACCGCAACACCTCCTGCGGTTTCATCAACTACTGGCAATATATTCGGAGGGATTCCTAAGCCTGATCAAACTGTGTTTGGACAAAATGAAAGCAACCTTTTCGGTGCACCGAATACTGATAAATTAATTTCTGGTGGTAATTTCTTTGGCGGACAAGGTTCCACCTTTGGAAGTCAATCCGCTGCCAATACTGCTGGATCTATATTTGGAGGATCTTCTCCAGGCACTCCACAAATATCAAGTCCATTTGCAGCAAATTCTAACACTGGAACAAATATATTTGGTAGTCCCACTTCCGCCGCTGGCACAAATGTATTTGCCTCACCTACTCAATCTGCCGCATCTGGTGGGTCGATTTTTGATCAATCTGCTGGTACTGTCCAATCGGGTGGATCTATCTTTGGAGGCGGCACAACTCAACCATCCTTTGGTACTTCGAATAGTCCATTTGCAGGAAACGCTGCATCTGGTGGATCAATATTTGGCGGATCATCCACATCGCCAAAACCCTCAGTCTTTGGTTCCCCAACAGCAGCGCCATCAGTTTTTGGATCTACCGGCACAAGTGGATTTGGATTATTCTCACAAACCTCAGCTTTTGGATCGCCAACACAGCCAGTTGCTAATACTGGTGGATCCTTTGCTCAAGGCGGCTCTTCCATTACTCAACAAGGTTTTGGCTCACCAGGTGCCACGGCTTTTACTAAGCCAGTTTTCGGTGGTGAACCGACATTTGGTGCGGCGCCAACGTTTGGCTCGCCACCAAGCTTCGGATCTGCACCCTCATTTGGTAGCCCCAAGGGATTTGGATCATTTGCAGCGCCAGCTGCAAGTGGTGGTGCGTTTACTTCTCCCACACAGAAAAATAATTTATTCGAGGCCTTGGGATCATCCGATACCGGATTGTCATTTGGTAATCTAGCTCAGAACACGAATACAAATCAACAAAAGCCAGCTTTTGGCGGGTAAGCTAAATTTTTTGAAGACTTTTTAAACAGTTTCGTTTATTGTTATATGTTTTCTGTTTTCTTTCTTCCGCAGATCATCTTTCATGAGTTACAGGTCTTAAAATTAATATGTACACTTTTATATGCATATAAATGTTTGTATTTTGTCGTTTTTGTTTCAGACATATTGTGCAAAATAAATACATACTTAGTGTACATGCATATACAATATATTGAACTTGTTTTACTGAAACCCCTTGGCAGGTCTTGTGAGGCTTGTTGGTTGAGACCAAGGTACACCCTCAGATTGTTAAGCACTGTGAGATCTTATAGGGCGGAAATAATAGCACCATGTTGATGCTGTAATTTATGAAAAAGAACAGTATCGCTCCGTGATCCGATTCTTGTTTTTGAGTGGCAAAACCTGCAGGGAAATCAAGTCCATTCTCGATGTTGTGTATGGGACTTATTCACCTTCCCGTACAACCGTTTACCATTAGTTTGAAGAATTTTGTAGTGGCCGCACGTCGGTTTTTGATGAACCGCGCCCAAGTGGCCCAAAAACGGTAGTCAAAATTTATGATCTCGTATTGGCCGACCGCCGAGTGCTCCCCTATCCTTCGTATTCTCCGGATTCGGTTTCCTGAGACTTCTTTTGGTTCCTAAACCTAAAAAGATCACTTCGGTCGGTAATAACAAAATGAAAACATTCAATATCAGCAACTCAATATGTTGTCATATGATTTTTTCAACATCGTTTTTGAAAGAATTGTGCGAAACTACAAGTCAACTTCAGAAGTCTGTTCAGTTACTCACATTGGCAGACGACAATGGCATAATAGGAAGAACACCAGATAAAAACGATGTGAGATATAAAATTGGTTCTAGTTGTATTTTAAAGCTTTGGTCATGCCATTATATGTGAAATATCATTCAAATGGCCTCCTCGGCTTCGCTGGCAGAGCTTCAAGCGGTCGGTCCAATATATGGCGCTATTCCGGCAATAGCGTGTCGAATGTTGGCCTTGAGCTCGTCCAAAGTGGTTGGCTTGTTAACGTAGATTAAGGACTTGACGTAGCACCAGAAAAAATAATTGCGTAGCTCGTATAGCATGTAGCGCTGTCTTGTTAAAACCACAGGACGAATATATAAATGTTTTCAAGCTCTGACAGGGAAAAGTCGGTTAACATCGCTCTATACCTGAGACCATTGATAGTAACGGTGTCTCCTTTATTCCGAAAGAATTAAGGTCCAATGATGCCGCCATGTCATAAACCTTATCAAACGGTCAATCTTTGTGGATTCATTGATGCTTAGCCGAACACTTGTGGATTGTGTTCGCTCCAGTTACGACAATTTTGTAAGTTGACAAAGCCGCTGAATCAAAATTGGGCCTCGTCCGAGAAGACAATGAGGACCTCCGGCCAACATATCCAGCGGCCAATTAGCGAACTCACGGCGTTGTTTTGGCTTCAATTCTTGGTTCGGCACAATCTTATACGGATGAAGACCCAAATCTAACCGCAAAATAAACCGAGTTGACTCTTTGGTGGTGCCCAATTTAGATAATCGGAGCTGAATCGACATTTCTGAGTCTTTTTCGATACTGGCCGATGACGACCGACATCACGACGAAATTCATGTCGCATATTTACAATTGAGCCGGAGTTTTGATATTTTTTTAATAATTTCCGGACGTTCAGCAAGCGTAAAACGATTTAAGATGAAATGGTAACTTTAACAGATGCTGAAACATAACAATTGGAAAAAAAAAAATATTGTTATCTGGTCACCCGTTACAGTATGCGATGCCAACAAAGAGGAATACCCAAAATTAACGTCTAGGACAAAACGTCGGCATAGGCAGCTAAAATTTTAAGGTAGTAAGAGATTTTATTTACCTCGGCTCCGCTATCAACTCCGACAACGACACAATCGCACTCTTGCAAGACAGTTGAGTAGTTAAATTCTCGCTCGAGCAATGAAAGTATAGGGTGATTCATAACGGGGTTTGATTTTCAATACCACAACAGCGTCTCCAAATTGTTCAGCTGTATTACGAAAATCAACGTTCTGTGAGAAATGTTTTTCGTGCGATTCGAGGAACCTACTGAAATCACTATTGCCAATAAAATTCGCAAACTTGAGTCCCAGTTTACATTAGTGGATGATACTCGACCGGTTAGACCACATCTAGCACGTTGTGAAGAGATTATAGCAGCTATAGCTGAGACTGTACGCGAAGACCGTGACGAATCGATTCGTCGTCTGCTTCAAGCTGCTTGGTTTGGCGTATTCGGCAACTTGGCATATTTTACATAAGGATATCGGCCTAAAAGCGTAAAAAACTTAACTTGTGCAAGAATTGAAACCAGGCGACTTGAATTTGCTGCAGTGAATGGCTTCTGAAAAAACTCAATGAAAATCCGGTGTTTTATAGTGAAATTTTGTGCAGTTATAAAGCCCATTTCTGGCTCAATGGATACGTTAATAAATAGAACTGCCATATTTGATGAGCAACCCGAAGAGTACCAAAATCTACCATTACATCAATTAAAAACAACGTTATGATGTTGTATATGGGCTAGTGGAATCACTGGTCCATATTTCTTCAAAAATGAAACAAATCAGAATGTTACCGTCAATGGTAACCGTTATCGCGCCATGTTAACGGACTAAGTGCTACCTGAAATTCAATCACATGGTCTCGTTGAGCTCTGGTTTCAACAAGACGGCGCTACGAGCCATACAGCGCTTGAAACAATGGACTTGTTGAGAAATCATTTTGGTGAGCACGTAATTTCACGTTTTGCTACGGTAAATTGGCCGCCTAGACCGTGCGATATCACACCTTTGGACTATTTTCTCTGGGGATATGTAAAGTCTTAGGTCTTCAGGAATAATCCAACTACGATTGACGTCTTGGAAGCCGACATTACTCGTGTCATTCGCGAGATACCAGTCGCTATGCTCGAACGAGTCGCCCAAAATTCTAGTTCCCATTTAGGATACCATTTTATGACGTACAAGTACAAGTCAGTGCAAGCAACAGAAATCTAACTTGAATCACAAAAAAACGTAAATAGACTTAATTGCGTTAAACCAACCTCTAACACAGCTCAGCGATACAACTTCAAAGTAACAATTTCACGTGTATATAGGTGAGGAATACTGCCACCAATTAAATCAATTAAATGTGTAACCTCTTATTTAAGGTTAAGGCAATTTGTTTTGAGAACTTAAAGCACATTTTTAGTATCAATTCAGTGTCTTTATATTATATGATAAATTTATTGTATATAGTGACACCCTTCCTCTGTTGAAAACATCACATCACTGATATGTCCTGTTCACAACAATAAATGAGTCAGAGTCAGAGTCAGTTATAAATGAGTCAGAGTCAGACCTGAGAAGCGATGCAAAAGAGACACGTACATACAGCAAGAGACCGAAAATATCTGGAAGAAAACCCCTGAACCGATACAAGTTAGAGGCATCAACTGAAATGAATGCTAGTAAATCGAAGCAATCGGAAAATATGAACGATTTTGAAGTGAATCCAGGTTTTGGTTATCGTATGATAAGGTCTGTTGCAGTTTTTCCAGCTGTTTCAAACGTTGTCGTTTGTCAAGTGTGCAAATCGCAAGTGAAATTTACGGAAAGTGGTAAGCGCGATTTGGAATTCAAAATAGTAGTGTCCAGTTAAAAAATGTGTACAGACTGAGATACCTAGTAATCCAATTATTGCAATTACTTGGAATTGGTTTGCACGGAATAAAAAAGTTTTGTGCAATCATGTTGTCAAAACAAATTCAACTGCAACTAAATTAATTTGCAAAATCAGTGTAATAAAAGCAGCGACAAATGAGACAACTATTTCTATTGAAAAAGGAGAAAATGGAATTATGGTATCAATCGATGGTTCGTGGATAAAGCGTGGGTTTACATCCTTGTTTGAATTAGGGACACGTATTAGTGCAAAATTTATAGGCTGCGCAGTAAAATCAAATCATTGTAAGGCGTATGAGTACTGGAAGTATAGGGTAATTCATCGTTAGATTTGATTTTCAATAGGCTTTTTTTGACAGATTTTTGTTCAGTATCGTTTGGCAAGTCATTATGGAAAGACTCAAATTGTTCAGTTGTGTTACGAAAATCAGAGTTCTGTGAGAAATGTTTTTCATGCGAATCGAGGAACTTACGGTGCGCATAATCGACCTACTGAAACCACTATTGCCAATAAAATTTGCAAATTTGAGTCTCAGTTTACATAAGTAGATGATACTCGACCGGTTAGAACACATCCAGCACGTAGTGAAGAGACTATAGCAGCTGTAGGTGAGAGTGTACGCGAAGACAGTGACGAATCGATTCGTCGTCGTTCTCAGCAGTTTGGCTTGGCGTATTCGAAAACTTGGCGTGTTTTACGTGAGGATCTCGGCCTAAAAGCGTACAAAATTCAACTTGTGCAAGAATTAAAGCCAGCCGACTTAAATTTGCAGGTACGTGGTATGGTGTTGTTTATGGGCTGGTGGAATCACTGGTCCACATTTCTTCAAAAATGAGACAAATCAGAATGTTACCGCCAATGGTAACCGTTATCGCGCCATATTAACGGATTAATTGCTACCTGAAATTCAATCACATGGTCCCGTGGAGCTCTGGTTTCAACAAGACGGCGCTACGAGCCATACAGCGCTTGAAACAATGGACTTGTTAAAAAATAATTTTGGTGAGCACCTAATTTCACGTTTTGCTACGGTAAATTGGCGGCCCAGATCGTGTGATATCACACCTTTGGACTATTTTCTCTGAGGATATGTAAAGTCTTAGGTCTTCAGGAATAAGTCAGTTACGATTGAAGCTTTAGAAGCCAACATTACTCGCGTTTTCCGTGAGATATCAGTCGCTATGCCCGAACGAGTCGCCCAAAATTGGACCTTCCGAATGGACCACCTCAGACGTAGTCATGGCCAACATTCACATGCTGTCGTTTTCAAAAGGTAAATGCCATGAATTGTTCTTTTAACCGATAATAAAAATTTTAAGTTCACTTTCAAATTTATGTGTTTTATTTTACATTATAAATCAAACCTTACGATGAATCGCCCTATACTGATCACTCTAGTCTTGCTTTGCGGAGCAGTGGTTTAGACTCTGACGAAAGAGGATAAAAATGCTCTTCGCATAGTTTTCGGTCGCATTTGCATCAATGGTCATCTTGTATGAAACCAGCGCCTCAGCCACAAAAACTTCCGACACTAACTCAGAGAGACAACGCAGTAGAGAACGACTTCTTTTTAGATGGCGCACACAAGTGGTAGCGTACCTTAGCGAATCTCATTTGCAAAACTGCAGGCAACTGCCAAGAGATCGCGATATCTGGAGAGACATGTGAGACAATGATCCACTCGGACTGTAGCTCCATCTAAGTATGTGTCCGCATCTAATGAATAACTATTTAAACGATAAAAAACTACACCTTCACTTTTGTGTTTAAAATATTTTGTTGATTTTTTTCTTTTTAAATTTCTTTATTCATTCTTGCTCTTTGTAAATTACAAATAAAACGATTTTTGTTTTCTTCCATTTTCTTTCTTTTATTTTACCATTTCTGTTCGGATTTTCGTTTCGGTTTTCTTTTGCATTTGCACACGTACGTGTGTACATTAATTGTCCTTAAATAAATTTAAATTATTTTCTTTTTGCATTTTAATAGTAAAATTGTTTTAGTTAGTCAAATGTTATCTTTTTATGTTTTATTAAAATTTTTGGTAAATTTTTAAAGTACAAAAAAATGTTCAAATGCTTTTTTTTTTTGTTTTGTTTTGTTTTCGTTTTGTAAAGTGTGACTTCTGTAAGATTAAAATTTGGTTGAAATATTAATTTTTATTTTTTCTGTTACTATTTGATTCAATCTCTCTTCACAAAATTGTTATTTTAGAAAAAAAAAAAACAAAAAACAAACAAAATTTACAATAAAATAAAAATTAAAAGCTTTTAATGGAATGAGCAACAAATTTTAGAAGTTTGTCTCTCTCTCTCTTTGTTTTTTTTTTTTTTTTTTGTTCATCAAACTTTTAAGGAAGCAATTTATTTTGTAAATAAAACAATATATTCTTTTGTTACAAAAAAAAAAAAATTAAATAAAAAATCACAAAAATAGAAAAAAAATATATATAGAGCTAATTTTCATCTTCATTTTCTTTTTTTCTTTTTTTTTTTCAATGGAAACAAGTAATTTTTTGTTTCTTTCTCTCTTTGTTTTTATATAAAAATATTTTGTTTTCCTTTTTTTTTTTGTTTCTGGTTAATTGCAACTGGTTAATTGATTTGTTGTTGTTTTTTTTTAAGATTTTCCTTTTATTTATGTATTTATACAAACAAAAATAGAACATATACATATTTATAATTATATTGTAATCGAAGCTTTGGATTATAAGACTTATTCATACGAAATTGAAAACAAATTGAAAATGTGTGTTGAGGCAAGGACAGAAAAAATGTCTCCTCGTGTGTAATCGTTTGTTTCAGTTTTGTTTAGTTTATATACAAAGAATAGTTAAATAAATAAAAAGTATATTAAATATTGCATAATGGTTTAAAAAAAAAAAAACGAAAAAAAAAAAAGAAAATACAAATTAAATTCGTTTTGTAGGAGTCCTTGAATTTAGAGAAAGCCTTCTTTGAATCATTTTACTGAAACTCTCTACACATCTACGACTACCAGGATAATCTCTAAGAATTCGACAACCGATTGTTGTTGTGTTTTTGTGGTTTGCCTGTTTCTGTTTTTTTTTTTTTTTTTTGTAATTGTTTCGCCTACACTAAGTGCTGTGGAGAGAACTCCGAAAAGAAGTTCGCTAACAAAGAAAAAAAAAAAAATAATAATAATAATAAACAAACAAATTGAATTTTGTTTTTGTTTTCTTTTTTATGATCTAGATCGAAAGCATGACTCTGTGTTGCGAAGGCGTCTCCGGTTCGGCCATGACCATCTACTAGTAGATGATGTAAAATCACGAGAGAATAGCTACACTTCGTCGGGGACCGCCTTGGCTGATGTTGTCCATGGAGGACCACTTCTTGATGCCGTTCTTTAGTGCTTCAGCTGTGACTTTGTCCTGCATTACCCGCGACATTGCTTCAAGTTTTTGTGCGCGTTCTTTGGACAGTGGCTCTGTGGGAAAGGAGAGATCATTTGCCTCTGCTAGAGTTCGCAAATCAAAGTAGTACTTGGCATACACTGATGACGGCACATTTATATTGAATTGGAGAAGTTCCAAAAATTGTCTCTCTAATTCGTTCATATCTTCGACGGTGATGTCCTTTAAAATTTGGCAGTAGTCTACATTCCAGACGGCTTGATCGTCCCACACTTTACTGGCGAGCAGAATAGCCCCCAAAACCATTCGTTTCCAATTACACGGCCCCACATCTAATTCGGCATATGTAAGTAATCTCTCTAAATAGACTAGAGTGATGATAGCGCACTCTGCAGTCAGTTGAGCCGCATTGAAAAGCGTTCTAACAAATTTATATATCTGCCTATGCTCGGGATTGTGTATGTCGTAGTCTTCGGGTACTGTATCGTGCGTTAAAGGATGGAGTTTCTCATCGAAAATGTCTAATCGTCGGTCTGACCCCCGATTCTTAATGTGATAGTAAATGGCTAACGAAACACACTTAACGGTGTTTTTCAAATTTGGCTGAGATACGGTACTGTCATCTAAATAAATCGTCGAACACGATGAACTCTTTTTCAATCCACCTCCAATACTACTTTGCTGTTGAGCTATCTGATGCTGTGAACGTTTTCTTGTTATTCCTCCATTTTCTACTTTAGATCGCTCCAAAAACATTGTAGCTGCCATCGGATCTACTGAGGGATCTAAATCACCTTCCAGAGCTTCACGCTCTGATATATGCTGGAGATTATTTGTAAATTGCTCACTTTCTGGTTGGCGTTCTTCATAGACTGGAGGAACTTCTTTGATTTTACGCTCCGGCTGTGGACTTGAATAAGCGCAGCAAGAATTTTTATTACCCATCTTGTGTTTGTTTGAGTGTGTGTGCGTGTGTAGTATGTATGTATATTATCTGATTAGTGTGTGTGGGATTAGTGATATCTCAGTCTCTTTGATGTCTTTTATCAAATTTCTTTCGTGAGGATTCGCTTCGTTAAGAGAGAGATAAAGAGGGCGGGAGGAAATGCCTTTGTCTTTAGATTCTCCTTTCGACTGACTAGTGAATAATTGGTAAAAAAAATATACTTATACGAACATGCGTGCGTAGTTTTAGTTACTATTTAATAATTTCTCAAATTTCTCTTGCAATTGGCTGCAAGTGTGTTTCTTTTTTTTCTTTTTTTTTTTTGTTATTTTCTTTCTATAAATGGCTGGTGCAGTTTAGCGTAAGGAATTGTATGTTTCGGCGGTGATCATTAGCGTAAACGTTAAAAAAATAGATTGCTTATTTGTAAGGTTTTTGTTGTTTTGATGATCTCGTAAGTTGTATTGGCTTATTTGGCACTTCTTCGACATGGCCGTTTGAGGGGGTTTGCTAATGGATAGCGTCTTAATTTATCATTTCATGGATGCTCACATCTGGATTGCGTTATTTGTTGTCGTGTTTTCGAGTAAACTGTTATGAATTGTCATAATAGCTTATGCTTAAGCTTGGACCTACAAAAAAAAAAAAAAGAAGACAAATTATTAAGTCTTCATGATAAAAATGAATAGAGTGCAATTTCTTTATTAAAGATAAATTAAATTGTCAATATTTCAACTTTCCTTAAAATGAACACTGATTGAGTCATCATTTTCTAACAAAGCAACAAGTTAACATGTAAAATATACTGATTATATCAACCCCGCATTCTTGGTGCTAACCACAGAGCCCATTAGAGTGAGTGTTGTTGATTGATTGATTGATTACCTTATTGACATTCTTTCGCCAATTCATTTGCACGTATTATTGGAGATTATAATGTGCTCGAATGCTTTAAGTAATCTCGATGGGGAATCTGACGTTATGTAATGGGCTATAGATTTAAGTCACTAGTGAGAAGCAGAAGAAAAGGATTAATTCAAATAAATTTGCAAAAAAAAAACTCTCTTGGTAGGAAGAAATGCTATCGATAATTTACAATAACATCGCCAAAAATTTTGTATCGATATCATAGGCGGATTTTTGGTTAATACGTTATGACAAAGACAAGCAGGAATGAAAAAAAGCGATATTTTGTATGCAATGTTTTCAAACATGTTGGCCGCCTTTCGGCTTACGACACTAAACATTTTTAAATCCAAACGGATGTCTGCTCTAAGGGGAAGAGGATTCTTTGGTGATAGATCGACTTTTATTGATTTCTGTCAGAACCGAGGCAAATAGTACTAAAAACTTAGCCATCCCATTATATAATCTCTTTCTTCAACCTTTTTTAAGAGTTTAGATGCATAACGTGTATAATTACGTCTGATGATACACGTATTGGCATTACATCAAAGACGCTGCAACTGATGTGCTAGGTTTCATCCGACCTCCAACGAGAAAACCCTGGTCTGATGAAGAATGCCGGCAAGTACACGCAGCTAAACAAGAAGCGTAGAAAGCTTCGCTGCAAGGAAGGGAAGAACATCGGCTACTCCAGAAGAAGAAAAAAGATCACGAACAGCACGCAATCAAACACGAGGTGTGATTAAAAAAGCAACGTGGCTTTTGAAATTCCGCGGGCAACGTACACAACGATATATATCTATATATATATTTTTTTTTGCTGTGTTGGTACACATGTCCCGAACATATTTCATTTATCGCATTTTCAAGTATACCGGGTGAGTTTTTTAACTTGAGACATCCAAATTACTCGAAAAATACGCGATATCGCGAAAAATGTTTCAGACAAAAGTCACAAGGTTCTGAAGGGGACATAAAATGGTTACCAGTTTGACCTTGAGACACATTTTCAAGGTCAAACGAAGGTCCCTTTTGATTTTTCAAATGATAATTCCTGATTTTCATTGCTCAGTCGTATTCCTCAATGGGGCACACGACTTTGTCTCAAAGGTCTTATTCATTCAGTGCTAGATACCACTGCACTGGCACGCCTAAATCATTAATCGGTTTCCAACGTTGTTAGGGTGTTAGAAGGTCGAGATTTGTTTTGAGGAAGTCATAATTGCCTCGAGTGAAGTTAAAACTCAAAGAAATTTCAGATAGAGACAAATTGTCCTAAACTTATCTGAGAGTGTATGATGTGCACTCTGCCCTTTTTTTCTATTTGAACGGAACTGTACTTCATTTAGAAATTCGATATTTGTTTTGAGGAACTGATTATTATTAGTAACGTTTTCCGGATTAATAATGTAGGCTATTCCAACTCAAAAGAAAATTGAAATGATATTGATTTATGGAGAAAGTGGAAGGAACATCGATGGTGCTGTTGCCTTTTACGCCCAACGTATCCCAGACCAGATACGATCGCGCGCTTCCTTTTATCGGGTCATCCAACAATTCACTGGTGAAGGAAGTGTGCAACCAAAGAAAAGGAATCGATCAGATAGGATGGCTGTTGAGGACAATGAAATATAAGTGTTAGCTGCCGTTGCACACGATCCTCACATTAGCACTCGCCAAATAAGTCGTGAATCAGGAATTTCTCAAACGACTGTCTGTAAGATATTACATCGGCATAAATACCATCCTTATCATGTTTCAATGCATCAAGAACTTTCTAGTGAGGATTTTCGCAACCGGTTTTCCTTTTGTCAATGAGCACTTCAGTAAATTGAACGGGACCCCCTTTTATTCTTTGATGAGTCGACTTTCACCAATCACGGTACGGTCAATCGACATAATATGCATTACTGGGCTACCAAAAACTTTTTTTGGTTGCGACAAGTTGAACGCCAGCACCCTTGGAATTTAAATATTTGGGCGGGAATTATTGGGGATAAATTATAGGTCCATATTTTATTGAAGGCAACTTGTATGGCGAAAAGTATACAAACTTCTTGCGGGACCATCTTCCAGTTATACTAGAAGAACTGCCATTGGAGTTGCGACAAACAATGTGATTTCAACATGATGGTTGCCCAGCCCATTATTCCCAAGTAGCCCGGGGCGTATTAAATAATGTTTACCATCAACGATAGATCGGACGAGGGAGTCCGAGGCAATGGCCTGCTAGATCACCTGATCTTACGTCACTTGATTTCTTCTTGTGGGGCTACTTAAAAAGTGAGGTTTAGAGGAAAAAGCTTACCACACTTGAGGACATGAAAAGACGAATAACTGAAGCTTGCCGGAAGATTACGCCAGATATACTTATCAATTCTGTTGGTTCACTTAGAACGCGGATAGACAAGTGTATTGAAGTGAATGGTCACATTTTCGAGCATTTGTTGAAATAGTCTCGGGAAATAAACGTCGAAATGGGAAGAATTCAATGATTCAACAGTGGGAGTCAAGGGGACTCACTCTAATTAATTACCCCGAAGGACACAAAATACTGCTACGTCCACGTCGTTGTTTCTGGGTTATGCTAAACGCAGTATGTAAAAACAAATGACAACAAATCAGGAATTATCATTTGAAAAATCAAAAGTGACCTTCGTGACAAGGTCAAACTCGTGTTCACCATCTTATGTCCCCTTCAGAACCTTGTGACTTTTGTCTGAAACATTTTCTGCAATATCGCGTATTTTTCGAGTAATTTGGATGTCTCAAGTTAAAAAACTCACCCTGTATAGAACACATAGAATGTTTTTGACAGATGGAAAGATTAGACGTGTTTTGGTGTGCTCGGCTATTTTCGATTATTATAAAAAATGGAGCAAACGATTTGCATCAAATTTTGTGTAAAAATTGGAATCAAGTGCTCTAAAACACTTGAAATATTGACAGTGGCATACAGTGAGTCTGCTCTAAGTAAAAAAAATGTTTACAAGTGGTACGAGCTCTTCCAAGATGGCCGAGGCGCCAGAGCACATCAACAAAAGATGATAATGTCGAAGCTGTAAAGACAATTGTTTTGGAAAATCTTTTGAGCTACCATAAGAGAAGTTGCTGAGGATGTTGGCATATCGATCGGCTGGTGGCATGCAATTTTTTCGGATATTTATGGCAAGAGACATGTCTCAGCGAAATTTGTTCCGAAACATCTTAATTTTGGTCAGAAGGAACCGTCTAAAGAGCATCACTCAGGAGCTCTTGAATGACGTCAAAGACGATCCTGACTTGATCAAATGGGTCATAACTGGTGACGAATCATGGGTATATTATTATGACGTCGAAACCAAAACCCGATCGTCCCAATGGATCGATCAAATGTCAAAGTTTTTTTTTTCGATTACCGTGGCGTAGTGCATCAGGAGTTTTAAATCTTAAAGACGTAGACTCAATAAGGAGTATTACGTCAATTTTTTTTGGCCAAAAACAGCACGATCAACATGCCTCAGCCACCATATTCACCGGATTTGGCCTCATAAGACTTTTTCCTGTTCCCAAAACTGAAGAGACCTATGAAAGGACAGAGATTTGCAACGATTGAGGAAATAAAAGCGGCATCGCTGGAAGACCTCAAGGTTATACCAAAAAGTGCTTTGAGGTTTGGTAAAAGCGTTGGCACAAGTGTATTATATCTGAGGGGGGATTACTTTGAAGGGGACAACATTAATATTGATGAATAGATAAATATTTTTTTTAAAAAAAAACTTGTAGTAGTGGAAAAACTTCTTCTGCAAACTGTATAACTTTGACGAAGGCCGAAATCCTGCTGTCAGACAGATAAAAGGAATCTTTTTTGTGAATCTAGAAGCCATCCAAAAGCTTTGTACGGACATACAGAATAATATCTCGGATGGCGATCGATATACTTTAAGACCGTTTAATTTTGTTGTATTGAGTCGGAAAGGAACTATTTGAATAAAATAAATTGGTGTTGCTAAAATAACCTTTTGTTGTTCTTATTTTTAAAAAAATCCTCTTTTCTTTGGACCAGAGAAGAATTTTAGGAAAAATTATTTTCTTTTTTTTTTCGTGGCATGTTGTAATAGTGGCATGTACCAAGTTGTAGTATATAGAAAGAAGAACAAAATAAGGAAGAATATCGGCTTCTCAGAAAAAAAAAACAACTTCAACGGACTGTTGAACGGAGAGGAATATCTAAATTTCACTGTTGGACGAAACGAATGGACGCCTACCTGATAAGGTTTTGGCAGTGTTTGTAGAGCTAATAGATATTACGGACTAAGCGATGAGTTTTCGATTACCATCTATCAGCAGAGAAAAACGCCTCTTCTTTGGAACTTGGCGCAACGTTTCAACCCTTTCCAAATGTCGTTACTCTTGCTATCGCGGAAAATTACTTCAATGTCTTAAAGAACGTCGTGCAATATGCTTTTAACAAGCTAACAAGGTAATATGGATTCGATGCAGGCTCCCACAAGTCATACAAAATTCCATCCATTACAGGCACAAGCTTAACTTTGTTGATATCACAGTGTGATGTCGTAGAGCAGTGGGCAAGTTAACTGCATAATTGTGCATAAGACCGATACTAATGTACATACCTGTTTGGTTATCTGGAGTGCCTTGAACAAAGCGATAAAGGTTACCAATGTCCAATAATATGCATTTTTGAGTACGAACGGATCACTCCGGAATACTCTCTCCGCAACATATGAACTTTCTGTTTCACCTGACAATCTTGACATTCGGCAATAGTTGACTTTAATATAATAAGACAGTGGACCAGTAACACAAGTGGTCATGCTGCGATTTTGAATATACATACCACCTTGATCAAAAAAAAAAAAACGGAATAACGGAATAACCACCGTGTGGCGCTTTCATTGTTCCGATTTGTTTTTTTTTTTTTTTTTTGTTATCAGGCAATTGAATGGCGTTCACCAAATGAGATCAGACCAAAATAACACGTCGTTTTCAGTCAAAAAAAAAAGGTAATGCTCACGGTTCTCATGGAGATCTAGTGTGAGACAGGTTGAAATCAAAAACGGAAAAGTTTGAGTTATTGGTTCGTTGGAACTGTGGAGACACTGATAACAACTTCACACATGACAATCAACAGCTAACAAATTGACGATCCGTGCAACCAAAAAAAGACTTTCGAACCGACGAGGGATGACATCATCTTTCTTTTTGATATCGGACGCCATCCTGTCGAGACGCAAAAAACGATAGTACCGTTTCTCACTTCGGTGTACATCCATTTAACAAATTTAGTTGTCATACATATTTAAAGAAAGAGATAAAAATTTATTAAAATAGAAGCCCAGAAGGGGCCGGACAAAGGTAATGGTAAGTGACCTGGTCCAATAGAGGTTGAACTATTCTTTGGGCCATCGTTTGATTAAACAAAGTGATAAGTTGGCTTTAAGGATTATCTCACCAATATGCGAGCGGAAGTTTAACTCTCTATCGTACATTATTCCAAGGTCGCGGATGGACCGAACCTGGGATATAAGTTGGTCATGCAGAAAACAAAGTTGAGGAGGAGGTTGATTGGACTTACGTGACAAAGTCATCATCATCAAAATCTTCTTGAAGGGTAATACAGCCTTGAGGTGAGGAAACAATTTTGAAGAATTTACTGTAGTCGGTGCAAATACATAGTGGGAGCGTTTAATAATCCTCTCAAGAACGTTTTTAGTTAAAATGAAAAGAACGGGGCCAAGAAAGCTGCCTTGTGGGACACCAGAAGTGGCTGAAAACAGGGTTGAAAGGACTAACCTTCTCTATATATTTTTCTGCTCTAGTAACGGTTTTCCAGATAAGGAGATGCCTTAGCAAAATCTGTAACAATAACATCGATTCCATTGCCATTTTCTAGGGCCGAAAGCGCATATGACACAAATTCAATTAAGTTTGAAGTAGTTGATCTACCTTTCAGAAATCCATGCTGACTGGGTGATATAAGCGACTTGCACTAAAAGCTTAGCGCTTTATACAAAATGCTTTCGAACATTTTAGGTATGTATATTACGGACGGCAGTTAGATACTTATTTTTTGATCCATTTTTGTAGACCGGGATCATGAAAGAGGTCTTCCAACCTTGGAGAAACTCCCTTTATGTGAGGGACAGATGAAATAGGAATGAAAGTGGGACAAAAAGATTTGGGGCACAGTTTCTGATCACATCTGGAAAGAGTAGAATCCATCAGATGGTAATTAAAATAGATGGAGTCCTCTACGAAAAAGTTGTCTGCAAATGATTGTTTGAAAAAGATTGCAAAGTAGTTGGCAGTAGTATGTGGGTTGTTAAATGATATATTATACTAGGTTTCGCAAAAGTTATCAGGCTATCGAAAGATAAAATTTTACTTTGACGTTTGTGAAGTAAACAGATATAAAATACACGTCAACAAGACATTAACTGCTATACTCCTTAAGAACGTGGAATAATTGTTACAATTTTTTTGCGCAATAATTCGTCGGTGGTTGTCGTCCGACATCAACTGGGCAAACACTACCACGTTAAGGCGCTCGCCTAGAAGAATTAAAAACACGAGATGCTGCCAAGTCGGGTCGGCCGCATAGCAGCCGTTCTACTGAGAATATCGCAGCTGTGGTTGAAGGTTTCGCAGAGGACCTCAGAGTACTGACTATCGGCGGTCTTTATAGAGAATTTTGGTGAAAGATTTTAGGATGTTTCCTTAGAAAGTGCAGACAGTTCATCAGCTGTTAGCTGTTGACCGCCAAGTTCGTGTAACCTACGCTCAAGCTATACTGCATCTCGACCACGAGGTGGATAACTTTTCATCGAAAATCATCATACTCATCTCTGTGGATATGTGAATAAGCAAAATTATCGATTCTGAGGCGCCAAAAATTCGCGTATAACCCACGAAGAGCCATTACACCCGCTTAAACTTATTGCATGGTGCACTGTTTATGCTGCCGGTGTCTTCGGGCCTTATTTTTTTCGAAAATACCGCCCGCCAAATGACTACTGCGGAAGGCGAGCACTACAGAGTCATGCTCAACGACTTTATCCATCCTCAACTGGACGGATTGGGACTGGAGAACATGTGGTTCCAATAGGATGGAGCAAAGGCGCATACTGCAAGAGCCACAACCGAAATTTTGAAGGCTGCATTTCCGGGTCGCTTAATTTCTTGTTTTAGCGATTTGCACTTGCCGCCAAGATCGCCTGATTTAACTGTTCCAGACTTCTTTTTGTGGGGGTATTCTCAAGCCATGAGTCTATATAAACAAGCCTCAGACTCTTGAAACCCTGAAGAGAAAATCCGTCAAAAATGCGGAGACCTATCGCTGAAAGTTCTGGCAAGAGTGATGGAAAATACCACAAATCGGGCCCAATTGGTCTGCGAGAAAGCGCTGATAGAAGCAGTTACAGACTTGGGTGAATTGGAGGTAGATCCAAGCTAGTTGAGTACTCATTAAAAGAAATGTTGCAAAGAAACACTGCCCATAATTTATTTTTTTTTTTTCGTAAAGAGTGAAGTCTTCTGATATTCCAGGGAGGGGAGGTAGATGATGTTTTATGGCGAGCAAAGGGGACATAAAGAGAAATAGTAAAAAATGTATAAAAAATGGAGAGACGCACAATCAAAGATAGATTGGTAAAATCAAAAGATTTAACGAGTTAGATATTAATTTTGCAAAAATTTGTCTTGTAGAAGTTGTAGGGAGAGAGAGTAGTGGCAGAAATGGACTGGAGTGGCGAGCCATGGAAAAATGAGAGAAGAGGGTGAAAGTTATCGATAGTTGATTGAGTTGAGGAAGAGTATGTACAGTTAAAGGGATAACTAATAAGAACTAAGTATAGTTGCCTACCGATGGAGTTAGAGACACCACTTACTTGACATAGGCTTGAGTCTGTTATCCGATCAAGAAAATAGACTCAACTTTAGAGAGGGCATGATCTTCAATCTAAGGATGAAAATGATGTTTTCTTTGTTGCTCAAGATAGGGCTAGAGGAAACTATCCTTCATGATTTTTTCAGTTGATGTCGCTCAACGTTCCAGTAGGTCTTACTACAATAAAATCAAATCAAATCAAATGCAAGCAAATAGGTATTCAACCGTTCGAGAGCTTCCTACCGCTGAGAGCAAACACCGTACTTGGAGGTGAAAATTACGGTAGCTATAAAGGATAAGGTGACGCACTAAGCCTAGGTCGATATTCATTTATGAAAGAAAGCTGGCTCAAGGTTTTGGACGTTCAATGTCTAATCACCAATTTACTTCATTAGATGCCACGATAGTCTTTCTTTCATCAAATGTTCCTTCTAAGACCTGGACAACATATCTCATCGAAGTCATTACGAACAAATTACCAGTACAGCGTGACGTTTAATCCCACAAATTAAATCCACAATCACTTTTGGAGCTATTTCGCCGCCATTCGCAGTCTTAATTTTGCATTCTTGACGCGTCGCGAATGATTAATTACGGACACAGAGTCGACGAAAATTCTCATCCAATTAGTGGTGCATACACGAAGTTTGACAAAAAAAAAAAAAAAAAAAAAAAAAAAAAAAAAAAAACAATTTTATTGATCTGCCGCAAAATTAAGGCCGAAACCGTACCTACCTACTCGTACTCACTCCCGAAAAATTTCGTAACTAAACTCGGATGGGAGACAAGTGCACCCACATTGCCACCGCCAAGTACCACAGCAAAACTAAAAAAAAAAAAAAAAATCAAAATCACAGAGCAAACAGCAACGGATTTATCGAACTCAGAACAAATAATTGCTCTACTTAGGCTTAGATAATGAGAATCAACAATGGAGCGACTCGAGATGATAATTAATACCCCGCACAACTTGGTATGTGGCTTGGCGTAACTCGGTGTAGTTTGTCCACGATCTTTTGGGGTGTTGTAAGCACCGAGATGTTTGCATAAAAAAGAAAAGAAAAACTAAAATTTTCCTCCACATCGCACTTAATCGTGTCTGGTTGTCTTTGCCGTGGTCGCCAATGCATAGGGCGAACCGCAAAGTATTAGCGCTGCATGAATAGATAATAAAGTCTTTCGAATGAAAATCGCTTCAAAATCGAGCAAAACGAGGTCGCACCAAAGTACCAAGAAAACGAGAGCGATTTAGCCTACAAGCACAGTCACCAGCAATCGAATTAAATTTAGACTACGACGTGGACTATGGGTTTGGGTCGGCTTCGAATAGATGATGGGCAGTCGTCAGTTCATTGACACAGGTGCTATACATCAGCCACCCACATGTGGACCAATCCTAGGGGATGGAGAACAACTCAAATACAATAGAATACCATTGCACGCACAAAGAACTGCACACTGAACACTGCACACTGTCCACTGCTATACTTGAACACTGGAGCACAGACCACAGATTAATCAATTATCGGCATCGAACACTATCTTCGTCTTCGGCACGGGAACAAAGTCTAGAGAAGCATGGCGCAACCACGCCGGCTGTTCACTTCAATGGAATTCACTCCTTCGTTTTCCGATTTCTTTGGTTTTTCATCGAAAATTTTTGCACATAATGAGATCAAAAAAGAAAAAAAAAGAGGAGAAATAAGAAAAGAACTTCAATCACTCACCGACGACTGATTCATGTTAATGATTTTTTTTTTTCTTTCTTGCGATGGGGAGCGCATTCGGGCAGATTTTTTTCTTATTATCTCTTCGAATTAAAATGGAAAATTCACTGTTGGGACACGAGTTTGTGGGAGTTTTTCGGATTTACTCGAATCGGTTGTGACGGAAGGTATTCGCGTGTACTAGTTTGACAATGCTAATCAGTGAAAAATTGTGTGAAAAATTGAAAAGTTTTGCGAAAAATTCACACCGAAGCTGCATGCACAACAAAGCAGATGACAGCCATTTTAGTGGGAATTCGGTTTGTAGTGTATTTCAAAGAGGGTTGTGGTGAATTGGTTTGTGTATGAGATGAAACCGTGTGTAACCATAAGTTGTTGAGGAAGAAACGCAAGGAAATTCAACAGAATGAATCAAGTGATGAATACAAAAACTCTAAATAGATTTTACACCGTCAATTTAATAAATATATGTTGACTGAAATTTATTTATAATAAACCCAAATAAACCCAAATTGCAAAATGAAAGATTCTAGGGTTGTCTTAAGTGATCCACTTGCAAGTCAGTAGAGACTTTTGATACATTTATTCGTGGTCAGATGGACCATGGTCAACCAAGAAAATGGGCTCGCATAGCTTACAAAAGAAGAAGCCATAAATGCCAATAAAACAAGTTCAAGAACTATGATACTTCTTTTGGGCGCTTTGATAGGCCTTTCTTATTTGATTACATGGCGCTCCAGTCCTTGGTGGACCTGGGTCGCAACCAATAGGCCTCCCAGTTAGTGCGGTCTCTCACTAACTGGCTTCAGTTGTGACCTCGAAGGTCGGTTGGAGTACCCTTCTACTACCCCGAGGTCTTCTTCTACTACGTAGCCCCTCTGGTTTGGAAACACAGACTACTCACCTTGGAGCATTGGTCTTCATTTGCTTTACATGTCCTAGTCATCTTAGGCGACTAATGTACACTTTTATGACCAGGTCAATTAAAAAGCTGATCTCAAGGTTATAGCTGTCTATTGTGTCGTTCTGTCTGATTCGTTAATGTTGTGTATCCCTGCTTGTAAACAGTATTTACTTAGAGAGCGCATCACCTTATCCAAATCCTTTTTTGACATCAAAGGCCTCGAAAATATTGTTTTCGGCCAGTTCAAATCGCCAAAACGGGAGATCGAACGGCCTGGAAATTGATGATGCAAAATCTCCATTGTTGCTCCGTCCTGCTGGAACCAACATTCCTCAAGATCACATTTAGCAACTTGCTGCCAAAAAAAACTTGTTTAACATATGTCTGTAGCGCTCAGCAATTACGGTTACGGTTAGCACTTTAAAAGGGAACATCTTCAGGTCTTTCGCCAAAATTTGACGCAATGAACGTATGCAATTTGCAATAGATGGAAATAGAAATAGAATACCTTGCCCGAAGTATGGGCGGCAATCGGAAATCTTGGATTAAATAGCTCACGCTATTAAGTTTTAAAAAATGATAACAGGCGATCGGATGCTCTAATTAATGTAAGGAAAGCTTTCTTGTTACACTGTATAAAGGCAAAGGCGACGCAAGAAAATGCAACAAATACTGATAGTTGATATGACGCATACTATGAAAATATACGAGCGATTTATAAGCAGTCGAAAGCTAGATGTCTCAATTGTTCCTTCGGCGGGCCCGCGTAATTATCAAGGCTTCGCCTATCAATGACGTTGTCTAACAAAAAAAAAAGCGGGGGCAGAGCAATATACTGGTGTTATCGTAACGGTTTTCTGAATTTAACGCTTCTGAGGGTTGATACGATTTGACCTGTTACAAGCGGCCGGTCATAGGTTATGCTGGTGGCAGAACTACTTTTAGTCCCTGCCAGGACTTAAATCAGTAGCCCCCCGGATCTCGGTTTGGACCTGACTTGTTGAAGTAGCGTCATTATGGCTGTGGTTTAAACCCAAAATCGCGGGAAGGGTCTTTCAGCTGGTTTAGACCCAATGTAAAATTGCAACAAGTACTGGGTGCTGTGACCCTAAGATGAGCCAGAGGTTTTAGATCGGTCTCGGCTCATACCAAGGGTGTAACTTGCGCCTCCAACACATGTTTTATTTGCTAGGCGTATCCATGTTTCCATGGATGTTTAGGCATCCCGTGAACTTAAGTCTACACGACAGGCATCCACTTGAGACAACTGCTCCTTTGGCGGTCCATCGGTGCGGTGCTAGCTTAAAAAGAGGCCGTCGTCCATTCCTCCATCGTACCTGACTTTTAAGGTACGATTATGTTGTTTGATTATATTGGCTGTCCACCTGCATACCACTGTTGCTTCCTCATTGGGCTGTAACTACAAAAGCTATCGCCGTTTCTTCACCCATCGAAACTGCTCTCTGCTACCTTTTTGCTAGCTGCATACATATCAATTTTGAGATGTGATGCTCATGTTTTGAACCCACATCGGTTGCAGGATATGATGTTCTTCAGTCTATCAATTATCAATAGAGCAATACGGCTTTCAGATTGACGCCACCGCCAGTTACAAGCGGGGTCCTCCCGCGATTCGGTCCAGGTCTGACCTAAAAGAGGCGGTCCACATGGTGGATTTGGTCTCTCATGTTTGGTTGAATAGTTAAGGAGTTGCAAATAAGTGCTGGGTGCCGTGATCCTAACAATGGCAAGAGGTTTTAGGTCAGCTTCGATTCATACCAAGGGTGGAACCTATGCCCTTAACACAGGTTTTGAGTTTTTATTATTAATATACGGTAAGTGTTGGCCAGGCGTCCGGGAACTTAAGTTTTTCTGGACAGGAGTTTACGCAAAATACAAGAAACGTTCTGTCACGTGGCTTTTCTTGGAATGTAATATCCTCCACTAATGTTTTCATTGTGTTGGGATATCTGGCTTGAAAGAACCGTCTATCCCCACCCGTCATCGATTTTTAGACGCTATGTTTGATGCTTTGTATTGTGAGTTTCCCGCGGTAACGACAGCGGTATTCTTCCTAAGCCTCTTACCGCACCTTAAGCTTCGGGTTCATTATGAGTCTCCCTACTGTCCCTAGTCCTTCACCGACCGAACTTTCTCGTTGTTCTCTGCGGAGAGAACCGGCCACCGAATCTATCTCGGATATTTTCCGAGGTCTGAGGTTGGTGGACCACTGGCTAATGGGATCAAGGTCAGAATTTAGTATTCCCAAAAAAAGAGCGGCGAAAAGGACTTTGTACATTGCAACACAAAATAAAGTGTTGAACCAATCTACTCTACTCAAATGGGGCTTAGACTCTTCTGGATCCACGCTATAGCTTAAGGTTCTTAGCATGCCAAGTACCACCATACCACCTAACTTGTATATCCAAGCTGATACACGTTTGAGGATACTAGCCGTCATGCAAGATTTTCTATTGAAACAGCACATTGTCGAATCCGGGACAACTTCTCTTCTTTTTGCCTATGAATCGCGTGACAACTGGGGCATAGAATTTTGGTTCCGATAGCTAGATCTACAGCACCCCTTTCGCATCATGTTTAGTCTAAAGAAGTTTGGTATCCAGAACTACACCCAAATAAGATATTTAACTTCGTTGGGGAACCGGTTTGTGATGAGTTCCAGTACTACATGTACTTCATCATACATACTTCTTCATAAAAGGCAATTTATTCAAATAAAAATCCAATTCAAATATACCAGAACAGTTTACGGTTATAGCTATGGATATTACGGATTTTGTTACTTTTTTGTCATTGACTGGGGTTCGATTTATGTGAGTTGACACGTGCTGAAAATGAAAAAAAAAAAAAAAAAAACCCAGAAAGATTCAAAGATGTTAGCTTCACAATATGAATTTTTAAAGGACACAAAACTGAACACCAGAAAGTACTACAGTATAGCTCAAATACCTTTGGTAGACTGGGCTCTCCAATTTTCTTTATTAGCGGCCAGGCAGGCCTCCCATAACTTCCTATAAGATTGTCGATCATTGCTGTCCTCGTTCGAATTACCATTTCCATTGGAACTCAGCACAAAATCAATCATATCCGCACATGTTGACATTGTTGGAGTCACAATGAAGTCTATAAAATTGATCTGAGATTCGGGAATCATGGTATTTCTTCGATCGCATAGCGGACTAATTGACAATCCTAGTTCTCGCTCCCTATCACCTTGAGCAAAAAACTCTTCCATTAATAGCGATACCCAACGATGGTTTAAGCTCCAACTCTTGGCCGGATGTGAAATATCACAACAGTGCAGGAGCAGCGACAGAACCTTCGGCTTATCCATTGCCGCGTAAGTCCGCGAATCATTGCTAAGACGGTTTTTCATTTCCTTCAGATTTTTAAAGTGGTATGCCATGTCTGTTGCGAGTACCATGTCAATCATAAGACTTCTCAGCTTTCGGAATTCGTCTTGAGATAAATTGACCAGAATATTGAAATTAGCTTCTTTTAGTACGAAGAATGCTGAGCTTATGTGATGGTTCTCTTGCACTGATATGTCATTGTAAATGAGAGCTTTGTCGGACTCCGTCATGACGAGAAAGTTATTAGTGTAGCCAGTATGTTCAAAGTCGTGTACAATAGCAGCCAAAAGACTGGCGAAAATTTCCAGATCTGTCATCGAATTTTTAAGGGCCATCTTGGAGATCATGAAGTGCATAGTTTGGGTAACATCAGCTGCATGAGTACTATTGTGATAGAGATTTGGGGTCTGCTTAAGACAGTATCCTTCTTCAATCCGAGAAAGAAACGCATCCAGAGTTAGTGGGTTGATTTTAAATTTTGAAGTGATGTCATAGCGCTGGAAAAGGTGCTGAGCCAGGTGTTTGAGTGGCGCATTTTCCGTGATAGTTGCCAGAGTAAAGATGTTGTAGGACCAGTTGTCAATATTCTAAAAAGTGATTCAAAAGTTATCCTTAAAATTGAGCAATATATTTGGCAGAGTTTACCTCAAGGGCTTTGGCAATAAATGATTTACTTGTATCCTCGCATAATTTATTATCTGGGCAAATATTATCCAACGCCATGTACTCAATCATTGTACGCACAAATATCAAAATAAGACAGAAATCTCAAAGCTTTAAGTTCAAGCAATTATGGAGAAACTTTTACACAGTAATCTTTTCTTTGACATCAATTGCTTTTGCATTCAATGCATACCTTGATGGGTCAATTCTTTAGGTGGGACATCCTATTGAAATATGCCCTGTTGCGGTATGGAGAGCAACTTGATTGCTACTTTTTATGAGTCGAGACGCAAAATCCAGAGAACGTGTATCCTCGCCTAGAGTTGACCATACATACTAAATTACTTCGTAGCAAGTTTATACATTTTTCTTGGATGTATTTGGAGCGATGGATTAGAGGAACTGGTATATTGTATTTATGAAAGATGAACTTAAAATGAAGATGAACACCAAGGTTTGCCATGACGAAGCGAAGTGTGCCATTACTAATAGACACTTTGTTGAACTGAAGTTGAACAGGAAAGTCGATGACCTTTTAGAGACATCCTGAAGCATTCATTTAGTCTGCTGGCCTACCGAAGAGTTAAAAAATCTGCAATTATACTCAAAACAAACCAAATCATCAATAGAAACTCTAAACGTGAACGTAGGTATTCCTGAACCAGTCTTTCTTAGATCATTGGTGACCTCATTTCCCGCTAAATCATATAGACTAGATTAACTCCAGAAAAACGTTTCCTTATTATACGAGCGTATGTTGAAAATCAGTCTTCAATTAGGGAAACATAAGCAAGGCTGCGTCATCTTTTTAATTCTCACATTCGCTGAATTGCGTTGTGTTGTGTGTAGGCGCTGTAAGTGAAAATGTGGTGGAAGATCCAAAATTGTCGATCCGATGTCTATCAAAAAAGTTTCCTATGTGGACGATTCATTTAGTGATAAAATTTTATGACAAAGCTTACTTTTGCTTTGATAGATTTGTGAGCAACAAAATTGGTGGTTTCTACGTCTTCCCGAATAACTAAATTACATTCACAAAAGTGGATTTTTTGTTGTTGTTTTTACGCTGATGGCATCATCGATCTTTGTTTTTTTTTTTCCAAAATAACAACATGGATTCGGATGATAATTGATTTCAGGAGGATAGCGCTACTTGTTATATTTCATGAAACCAATCGCTTACTGAGGACTCGATTCAACGGCAACACTATATTGTGAAATGGACCAGTGAATTGACCTACGAAATCGATTATTTCTTGTTGGCCTATGCAAAAGCTTTGGCGTATGCAAACGCAAACTATAGTATTTACACTTCAGCGCGGTATTGGTGAGATATAGCCTCAAAGGCTTGAAAAAGTTGCCCAAAATTAGACCAATAAGATGAAGAAAAAGAGGCCTGGAGTCGTTCCTTAAAAAAACATCCTTTACATGCCATAGGTTCTGATCTTCGTCTTCATCTCACCGGACTTCCAGGGTCGATCTTCCCAACGAAAGCGTTCTTACACTGCTGACTGTCCTATAACTCTTAGAATGGGTTAGCAGCGCTACAATCAAGTTCGTAGTAAAGTGGTTGCCTTAACTTTCAGTGGTGGTCTCCGGTAACTGCATTAGCAAACCATTGTTAATGCAGGCTTAAATGGCAAGGGCATGCTCGGTCAGTAGCATAATAACAGCCAACGCAATCATATAGTTCACAACCCTATACGGGAGAGATCAAAAAGATTTGACTAATGGCCTCGGAGAGTAAGGGATTCACTGTTAACGACCCTTGCAAATTGACCCGATATTGATGTGCTGATTTCACCTGACCACTACCAAAAAATTCCTGGCTTGATGAAGAATGCGGGCAATCACATGCAGCTAAGCAGGAAGCGTACAAAACGGTGCTAAAACAAAGGTCGAGAGCCGCTCGTGAGTTCTACGATCAAAAAAGGCGGGAATAAGATAGGCTTCTATCTATCTATAGCGCCCGATTGGAGATATTGAGATTTCGCACTATAGGAATAACGTACGGAAGTTTTAGCAACAGAAATCTGTGGAGATAAAGAAGGAAACCTTGTTGTAGAGTCGCAGCCAGTGCTGAGTATATGGAGTATATGGAAAAACTTATTCTGCTGACCTAGCCGTCTGACAGAATACATCTTGACGGTCAAGGTTGTGCACCTGATCAAGACGATATAAGGATAGCAATACTTAAGCTAAGATCAAGCTAAGCTGCTGGACCTGACGACTTACGGGCCGAGATATTCAAGCTTGCTCGAAGTGACTTGTGGAGGGCATATACCAGCTCATTACTCAGACTTGGTCAGGTGAGTGTATGCCTGATGAATGGAATGCCAGCATCGTTTAACTGATCCACAAACAAGGTGACTCCGTCAAATGCGCCAACTATTGAGGCATAAGTCTCCTCAACATGGCACACAAGATCTTGTAATATTGTCATATTATGTGAACGTCCGAAACCCTTCGCTGACAATTTTATTGGTCCCTATCAGTGTAGTTTGAGATCAGAAGAGTCCACAATCGGGTAAATTTTCACACTCCGGCAAACCTTGAAAAAAACTCCAAATCGATACGCACTATCTATTTACGGCCGCATGTGATAAGCTCGTCCATCTGTGCTGCATGAAAATTGAGAACGCCCGTGAAGGTCGGTAATGACTTCGTCGAGACCTTTGATGTCAAAAAAGGTTTTAGACAAGGTTATGCTTTATATATAACATCATCAACGAATTAAAAGAATTGTCCGGAACACTGAAGCGAGCACTGAAGAACCATCTTTCAAAAGTCTGTACAACTATTAGCTTAGCGGTTGCCACCGATCTCTTCACTTTTGGGAACGGGAAAAAGTCGCATGAGGCCAAATCCGGTGAATATGGTGGCTGAGGCAAGATTGTCGTGCTGTTTTTGGTAAAAAAGTCTCTCACAAGCAACGATGAAGAGTAGGTGTACTATTATCATGATGCAAAAGCCATGAATTGTTTTTCCTTCTCGCAAACGGTGCATAACTTCAAGGTTACGATCTTGAGGTAAAAACTTCTGATGCACTAAGCCACGTTAATCGGAAAAAAACAGTGATCAAAACTTTGACATTTGATTGATTTGGGTGCTTCCATTGGGACGATTGGGCTTTGGTTTCGACGTTATAACCATACAACCTTGATCAAAAAGAAATTTATTCAGAATTTATTCAGAAAATTGCAAATACAAGTTTGTCAAAGTAATCCCCATCGACTGCAACACATTTATGTCAGCGCTTGATCCAATCCTCGAAACAATTTTTATATTCAGTTTTCGGTATGTCCATCAGTGCTTCCTGCGAATTTTCCATTACTTTTTTGCGGCTGTTGAAACGCGTTCCCCATAGTGGTTTTTTAACTCGATTGAACAGAAAGAAGTCACAGGGAGCCTAATCAGGCGAATTCGGTGGCTGTTGGATGGTATTTGTTGCATTTTTCATCAAAATATTACGAATATAGATGGCATTGTGCAACGGTGCGTTATAATGGTGCAAAATCCACGAGTCTTCTGCCCACAATTCTGGTCTCTTTCGGCGAATTGCTTGACGCAAACGTCTCATAACGCCCAAATAATACTCTTTGTTTACTATCTGGCCTTCTGGCAAAAATTCATGATGCACTACACCGTTGTAATCCATGAAAACCGTGAGCATTGCCTTCTTTTTGACTGAAAACGACGTGGTTTTTTTAGTTTCGGCTTATTGGTGAATGCCATTCACTTGCGTGTAGTACTTATAAACACACGTCTCGTCTCCAGTATCGCAAATCATCTCTTTTTCAACGTCAACACGGTTTTTTTTTTTTTTGCATGAAATTGAGGTCTTTTGGCACCAACTTTGCTGCTACACGACGGAAACCCAAATCATTAACCAAAATGTCTTTGTCGGATCCATAGGCATTGTTTAAGTTCTACGCTATCTCTCCGATGGTTAATTTGCGGTTATTGACCAACATTTCTTCATCAATGTTTTTTGTGGCTCACGACCACTTTTGAGCCCCTCGTGCCACTGGTAAATTTTATTTAGAGAATCGTTGGTGAAACACTTTTTCAATATTTCCAACGTTCGTGCACCATTAAATCCGTTTTTTACGCAAAATTGAATACAAGTTCGTTGTTGCAAATTGAAATCCATTTCCAAAATTGTAAAAAATCGCCAAAACATACAAGGATAGATGTACTCTTGGCTACGTAACTTTTGCAAATGTCAAGGGAATGTCAACAACAGATGTACCAACTTAACAAAAAAAAAAAAAAAAAAACAGAACTCAAATCGGAACAATGGGAGGGCCACACGTTGGTTATTCCGTTTTTTTTTTTATGGGTGTAATACTCATTAGTCACCAGTAATGACCCTTTTGAGCATGTCAGGATCATCATTCACGACGTTTAAGAGCTCTTGAGTGATGCTCATGCGACGGTTCTTCTGATCAAAATTAAGAAGTTTCGGAACAAACTTCGCTGACACACGTCTCATGCCCAAAATATCTGGATGAATTGTATGACACGAGCTGACCAATATGCCAACATCCTCAGCAACTTTTCTTATGGGAATTTCAAAACCATTTTCTTCACAGCTCCGGCGTTATCATCTTTGCTGGGATGTCCATTGGCATCTTATCTTCCATCTTGGAAGAGTTTGCATCACTTGTAAACATTTGTTTTACTTAGAGCAGGCTCACCGTATACCAGTGTTTTAGAACACTTGATTCCATTATTTACACAAAATTTTATGCGAATTCTTCGCTCCTTTTTTTAATAATAATTGAAAATCGCCGGTATTCTCAAAAAACTAAGTATGCTATAATTGAAACTGTGAATATATAATCGGGACATGTGTACCAACACAGCAAAAAAAAAAAAAAAAAAATCGAATGTACGTTGTCCGCGAAATTTCATAAGTCACCTTAAATTTTGAACACACCTCGTATGTTGTGGGGATCGTTTGATGTGGCTAGTTAGTGAATGTAGAGCCGTTTCCACCGACTTTCCTTTAGAGTAGGCATGTTAAGTCGTTGACAAAAGTCTCGAATGTGGATATTAATCAGTCATTCTTAAGTTTTAAGAAGGAAAGATGATAGACTTATAGGTCTGAGGTTCTTTGGGACAACATGAGAGCATTATCCGGCTTTGGGAATGGAAACTACGATTACATTAACTTCTCTCCATGATAGTGGAATGTGAATCAATTCTGAGGACCTTTGTAGATCGGCAGGTATTATACCGTCCGGTACAGCAGATTTTTATGGTTTGAAGCTGTGCAGCGTCCAAAACAGCTTCTCTCTTGTAGTCAGACCATGAATTTTAGTCACGATTGCAGTAGTATTGTTTTGATTAATACTGGCCGGGAATAGAGAGATACGTGGAAAATAAGTGTCCAGTAGCAGGTTGATCGATTTAGTGCAAATCGCTAGGTATCACAGGATATGTAGAGATACCTAGATAGAGAGAGAGATACCTATCTCCAGAATTGTCGCTTTGCCCTCCTTATTTCTGTTTTCATTATAACACAGTAATGGAAGCCTTACCTAGGATAGGGCATGTAGTTGGAAGAAAGCCTCAACCAGCACGAGGGGCGGTATGCTAGGGATCTAGGAATAAAAACAAAAATACATTTTCTTTTTTTGTGTTTATTAATTTTAACTTAAGTTTCCAAATCGTATTCCCATTTGCCTTCTTTTCTATTAAACATAATACTTTGTGAAAAGAACAAGATTTTTTTTTTTCATCTTTGCATGTATTTGTTTTAGATCTTCCTTGTTTGCTTAAATATAATCGAATATTTTGTTTTTGCTTGTTTTTCTGTATTTTAATTTAAATTTTTATTTATCAATATTGTTTAATAGCAATATAAACACTCTAACAAGATATAATAAAATATTTTTTGTTTTGTTGGTTTTTATTTCATTTTGCAAGTTTTATTTAAATTTTATTTTTGTTTTAGTAAATATTTACAGATTAAACGAGAACGAAATAATTGTTATATATATTTTTGTCTGTTTGTTTATAGTACTTGTTTCATTGCAATTAGGTTAAGAAAAAAATTGTTTCAAATATCATAGGCTATAATATAGATTTTCTATACTATGTACTAATTTTTTGGGGTTTTTATTTATTTTTTTTTTTATTTTCCACGCTAATCTAATATTACTAATATTCCTTGTCAATTTTACTATTTTACCCTTTTTGAATAAATTGTCTCTTTTCTAAAGAATCTCTTCAACTTTTTGTCATCCTTTTTTTTTTGTTTTACAATATATCCCTTTTGTTTTTTTATTAGAACTAGTTTTAAATGATTGCTTTTTCTTTTTGTCATAAGTTTATAGTAATAATAATAATAATAATAATAATATTTCTCTTTTACAAAGTTTATTTTCTTTTCTAAAACCGAAAATTAATAACATTTTTGTAGCTACGTACTTTCTTTATTATTATTTTTTTTTATTAGGGGATATGATTTTTTTAAGCTTAAAATTTAACTTTACATTTTTTTTTTGTTCGGGGATTATAAGAAATTGTTTTATTTATTAAATATATAGAATGGGTGGTAATTTGAAAAAAAAAATAAGAATCTGTTTTAACAACAAAATTAGCTTTATTTTTTTTTTTTAATCATAAATTTTACAACAAAATTGTTTTTAATATTTTTTTAGGTAAGAGATAAATATTGTTTTTGTTTTTTTTTTTTTGTACTTTTAAGATTGTTAAGAGGGGGTAGAGAAAAATGCAAATAGATATAGAGACAGAGACAAGAGACGAGAGACATAGGTTATTAAGAAGAAAGGATTAGAATTAGAGATTTACATTTAGATCTAGATGTAGACTTAAAGACGTTCTATTTTAGAGTAAATTTAAGTCTTTTATGTAAAAAAGTTTCTGATTTGTTTTTTTTTTTTTCGATTTTATTATACTTTTTTCATACAAAAATTCTCCTTGTTTACTGCCAACTTAAAAAAATATTTTTGAAATATGCTGCTGTTTGTTTCTGTTGCTTCGGTTTCTGTTGGTTGCCGGTTTGAAAGCTGGTGCATTCATTATGTTGCATTTTCTTATTATTTAAGATTTTATTTTCTTTTTATTTTTTATTTTTTTTTATTTTTGTTAGATATATAATTTTAGTAGTTTTTTTGGTTTTTTATTATTTTTTTTTAAATATATGTACGTTTTTGCGTTATAATCTACCTTAATAAAGCTATGATCCCAATTTCAGCTGATATAATGGTACCTTACTGCTAAGCGAATTTACCATTGCTCTTCTAGTTTGGATGGCATTTTTTTTTTTTGCTGGCTTTTGGTTTTTGAATAAATTTTCTTATATGAGTATTTTATGGTATAAAAAATGACAGATGGTGTTCAATATAATTTATTGTGTGTCTAAAGGCTTGTGGACATTATAAGTTTTATTACTTCTTTTAGTAAATTTTTTATTTTATTGAAATTGGAAATTAGAGAATTTTGAGTTAGGCCAACAATTTTCCAGCATTTATCAACAAATGGAAACAAATTTTCAGTAGGGATAAAATTACAGACGGTGCAGGTAGAATCGAGGTTCCTACGTGTACCTCATACCGTACCACCTGTACTACTTTTTTTTATTTTCTCCAACTAAAGATTATAACATACCTTTCCGTGAGAGGTTATTTAGAATGAACTGGAAACAACCGGATCATAATTTCTTTTCTCTCCGATCTTCCATAAAGTAACAGAGGACCGCTGCATACGGATACACTGGACATCTTTTTATACCTTGTTCCGCTTGATTTACAGATCAAACTGACAACGGTTTGGCACCAATTTGGTCATTCGACATTCTGTATGATCTACTATTTTCAGAAAGGATAAATGGCAAAGAGATACAATAGCAAGGAAATCGCTATATAACATACATAGATCTGAAATGCTCTGCGCAGACTGTCACCTTTCGGGCACAAGCAGCGTTTTTCAGTAGGAATTTTAGCTACTCTTAGAGCGTCAGAGCTAACGCTAATGGGTTTAATATCTAATAGGTACTTTACAATCAACATTGATAATCATTCACTGTTCTAATATAGTCAGGACATGCACAAGACATTATGTAGGCAGAGTCAAATGAGAGTATTCTGGGTACCAAGACACTGCGGTATAAAATGAAATGAACTAGTGAGAGAGGAGCGAAATTTGATAGAACTATAAAGGAGACCGGTAGGAGATGGTTAGATCCAGATAAGTATAGCGCATATAAGGTATTGTGATCTTTTCTGATTTTTGTTTTTTATAATTCCGCGCGCTCACCAAGGGGATATGAATACCATTTTACTGGTTTTCTCCAGGGCGCGGGCGGGTGGTGTAGTAGTTGTTTAAAACTCAGGTGTATAAGGTTTCGATATTTTTCCCAGAGGTGGCTATCAAACTGTATCCTTAACCAGTGGGTCTTAGTACGCGCTAGTTGTTAGATCGTTACATTTATCCCAGCCAGCAACCTCTCCAAAATCAGTGTTATGCCTTCATGTCAGAGTTGACGCCGACGGGATTTTCATATAATTACGTACAAATTCTTATGAAAAGACTTTTTTTTTTTTTAGAGAATTCCACGGGATTCGAACCCGCGACCTTCTGCTTGAGGAGTCTATGTATATACCACTACACCATGGCCATCCCCCGATATATATTAAGGACAATACTCAAATTTAGCAGTGAGCAACTCATTCTAAGGCAAAATAGAAAACTAGCTAAAACGGGCACTTGCAGATTCCATGAGGAGTCTTCTGAGTGCTGCGTAAGGGTCTGATTATGCGAATTCTTATCATTGCGGCCAGGTTAGGCCTATTGTGATTTCCTGAAGTTAGATCTCACACATGATTCTGAGTTGGGATGGGTGGCAGTGATATCTTCTGCATCAAGATATGATTTACCTAAAAGACGTAGACTTATTCTGCTTAAGCGGCTATAGTGGCAAGGGATATGCTATTTTTTCGTTCTTGTTGCATATACGACAGTTGTTGTATGTCGTATGTCCATAGTCATAATGTGTTTTTTTAACTCTGTAGTGACCCATTAGAAATCTGCATGTATCTGATCCCTTAAAAGTGGTCGGATTTGTTTCGTTCTATTGAGGAAAGGAGTTGGTGGTAAGTTTTTGGCTAGCCTGTTACCTTCAGTGTCCTTTCAGTGATGGAAAGCCTCGGTTTTAAGCCAGTAATTTAAGTAACTTTTTATGGACCTAATTGGTAACCCACAGAATGCTAGTTGCAATATGAATATTGAGGCCGAACTTTTTTTGTCCAATTCATCTGCTCTTGCAATACCGCCATAATCACTGTGACCTGGAATTCAGATTAAATGGACTCAAGTTAGTATTATGCAGACAATCTTTGAGGTTATCTCAAAAGTTTTGATAGCAAGTTACTGTCAGAGAGAATGTAAATGTTCTTGTTGAAGAAGATGTATATTGCTTGAAATACAGAGATACTACAGTCTAGAATTGCGTACAGTGAACTCCTTCGCCGGTTTCGTGTAAGGGTCAAACTTCTCATCCCTTTTGGCGTAGCCTAACGTAACCATTGAAAACTGCGTCATGGCCGGTCCCATTTTGAGAAAGAGAGAGGGATGTCGACAATGTCAGTGTTTATCATATTTGAGTTAGTTCATATAAGGAGCTCAGGTGATATGTATGTTGCGAACAAATTGCCTCGCTTAAGCCTCACTAGTGCATAACTAGTACTACCCCATTAAGGAATTGGTTCCTCAGGTTGGATGTTGCGGAAATAGCAGCTTGGTGATATAAAACTCTATATTTTGTGAAACAACAAACACTCTCAGATATGAATGGGCTTACAGCTGATGAGTCTAACAAACGATAAACGGACAAGGACTTTCGGCTATCTATGGGGAATATTCGTACTGTCAACAATCCACATGCAACTGAACAATAAGCGCAGGCCCTAAATCATTATGAAGCGGCTGTAATCAGTGCACTCTTGTGTATTAAAACGAAGGGTGCCAAAATGGGTTTATTGGTAAATGGTGGCAAAACCAAGAAGGGACATACATCATCGACGAACGGGACAGAACGTCATAGTCAACAGCTATAACTTTGAGTTAGTGAGTTACTAAACTTGCTCTATTATCATTTCAGCTTATAACACCTCAGTAGAAATAAAACGAATATTCACTCCTGCCAATTTCAGTTACTTTGAGCTAAGAAGGCAATTGAGTAATAAGGCTCTATCCTGAACACCTTAGGAGACCCTTTATAAGTCCTTGATCATCTTAGTCGTACTTTATAGCACGAGGAAGAAATTCTTCGTAAGTTGTTCTATTTCATTTATGTAGACGGCCTTTGGAGGAGAAGATTCAACGACGAATTATACGAGCTGTATATCGAACTGATCAGAAAACTGTAATCATCAGTCGGTTAGATGTCTAGAATATGCAGAGCGAATCTAACAACGTTGTAGATGAAGACCTTGCCTTAGGTGGCGCTTAAAGTAGGACTGACTTCGAGTGGGCAATTGGTGACATTTAGCTAAGCACTAAGCCAACTGGAAACGATCCTTGTTACTTAAAGTCCAGGTTTACTCCAAACTGTGGCGCCTCCTAACTGAGTAAGTTAGTACGTTTCGGGTTAAAAGGTGTGTACCATGTTTGAATCCTCAACTTAAACAATAACGCAAAATGGTAAGAATTTTTTTTAAATCCAAACACACCGGCAATTGCGACCTATTCAACTCCGCTTTTACCAATTTCAATAAAGAATTGAGGAAGTCCAAGTGAGCTTTCTGGAGAAAAAATTTCGAATACCTGAAAGAACTACCAAAAATCGTACGTCTTCAAAAAGTTCTCTCAATAGACTCTTCAAATAGATATGCAGCTTAGGTCTGTTACAGAAGGTATAATACTCGACCTTTTTAAGCATCACACTTATGCGAATTCTGTAGATACAATTTTTCCTGCAATAAAGGAATCAACAGCTAATATGGAAATATGTTCAGTGTAGACAAAGTTGAATACAAGGCACCTGGAACAAACGCAATCTTCCCAGCAGTGATTCAAAAAGTCTGGTCCACATTTTGCTCACTCTTATTGCCTTATATAGATCTGGTTTCAATTGGGAATACATCCCGCAAGAATAGAAGTAGGTCAACTTAGACTCGCCAAACCAAACATGATCTACGCGGTAAATGACCGCCTCCAAAAGACTTAAGACGGTTCAATATAGTGATCTCCAGCCAAAAAGCATGAAACTAGAAAATCCCAACCTCAAAATTTAAATGAATTCAATGGTATACGGATGGATCAAAGATAGAAACCATTCAGGTGTGCGCCAATCTCATCCTACGAGAATCTCACCATATACTCACGGACAGTAAAACACAGTCTTGTGCCTTGGCATATACGTATTGAAATAGGAAATGAAATAAGCCGATGAACTGGCTAAATACACTTTGGCTGATTTTTTCAACGGTCCTTTTCCTAATTAAGGCTTCGCCAGGTTAAGAGAGTAATTAAATCGTTCCAGAACAAATCTAAAAAAATCCCTACAATTCAAAAGGGATGATATCAGAAGACTGGTTGGATTTCCAACCGGACACTGTAATTTTCGACATCACCTACAAAATATAGGTTTTATTTTGTAAACTGAATGTCGTCTTTGTATGGAAGACGACGAGACTGCAAAACACATTATATACGAATGCATGGCTCTAAGTGCCTTAAGAAGACGATACTTCCTTATAGAAATTTTAAAAGAATTGAGCCTCTCTTTGCTTTTTAATATTGATCTTGTGTACAAAAGATCTTTTAGGTCACAGTGGCTCCAGAATTGGTGGATCAGATCCTTAAAAAAATAAAAAAAATAAAAATATGTTAAGGAAGTTAGAATCGACCTGAAAACGCTAAGACTTCTTAGTCATGATGTTAATCCATTTTGCTTTTCGAAAGTTGTTAATTCTGGTTAATAATACTTTCTCGATATCTTAAGGTTTTATTGGTAAGCAGAATGCCGAGCAAACAGCTCTTTTTGAAGAGGGTCAGCATTTAGAGAGGTTCAACAGTTGATACACAGGATGAAAAAGTAGCTAAATTTTACGATCACTTTATGAATCTGTTCACTCGTTTTGATTAAGAAGGAATTTCAATTTTTGAATACTATAGTACCTCGTCTTCATGTGAAGATGGTTCTCAGCCTTTGTGGGAGTTCTACGCCTCTTCAGGGATGACAAAATTTTAATGAAAGTTGTTAAAAAAAAAAGAAGAACCAAATTTTGAATACGATAATCCAATGAGGAATATGACTATGTATTTACTTGTGGATATCCTACTTTTTATGAATTTGTATTGTATTTGTTTGATTGAATATAATAATAGAAAATAATAAAATCTATTAAAGAGCAATGGTAAAATCTTAAAAGACTGGTCCCTTAATCAGACATTTTGAAAAATTTTTCATCGAAACAAAACATAAGTTTACAATATATAAAAATAAATTTTCTTGGAAAATAAGGAGACATCGATATAGTTGTATAGTTTTTTTTTTTTGTTAAATATATGGTTTTCTTCTTGTTTTTTTTTTAATTTTAATTAGTTTATGTATATATAGAAATATTATTTTTTGTTTATTAATTCTGTATGCGAAAGTTTAAAATTTGTGTTTTATTTTATTTCATATTTCATTTCATTAAACCATTTTGTTTTTATATAGTTTTGAACTGTTTTTACTTTATGGAAAAATGAATTCGGAAGCTATTTATGGTTTAAGTAAAAAAAAAAACAAACAGAAAAAATAGAAAAAAATTGATATATACCTGACAGCATATTTTTATAATTTTGTATTGCATTTTTGTATTCATTTCATATATCATACATATATATATATATTTTTTTTTTAAATTTAAGGAAAGATAATAGTTAAAGAATGGATTTAAAATTTATTAACTAACTATTTTGTGTTTTTTTTTTTTTTAATGGAAATATTGAAATTTTGGGATGTTCTTGTATTTGTGATGGAATTTATCTAGGAGTTGTTGGTTTTTCTTTTAAAAAATGATTTGAATAAAAGTGGTGCGCCTATTAAATGATAAGCATTTGGAAATATAGTTCTGAATCCCTTTTTTTTTTTGTTATTCATTCTTTTTGAATAAACAAAAAATTGGTTGACGAGTTTTGAGAAAGGTAAACACTGCTCAAGTTCTGCTTAGAAGATACTCTAATCGAGTCCTCTATTGGGCAGTATATTATCAAACCAAATCAAACAAAATCATTCTGAAAATTTAATTCAATATATATATATTTTTTTAAATGTTATCTCATATTTTTGAAAGGCACATAACTGATATGAAACGAAAGGATTTTCGCAAATGATTCAAAATCGAAGAATACAAAATGAGTACGGCAGTGATATTTTATAATAGAAATATTGATTAGACATTGAATTTAAAAAAAAAAAATATTAATTGAATAAAAATAAAACTCAAAAATACCATACAAAAAGAGAGAAAAAAAAACATTTATTTTCTAATAAACAAAAACGAACTTATTGTTGTCATTACATTAAGAAATTATTACGAAGAACGTAATACAAAGAAAAATAAAAGTGAAAAAAAAAATTAATTATTTGTTTAAGGTAATATGTTTTTATAATTAAAATTTTTGTTTTTTGTGTTTTTTATTATAATTTTTTGAAATAGAAAACAAACACTTTTCAAATCAAAATTACATGTGATTAATATTTTTTACAACATTTAAATTAAGATTATTATTGCCAATATTTTAGTCAATATAGTGTATTCCATTTCTTTTTTGTTTAAATATTATTTATTTATTTACAAAAAGAATTTTTTATTAAATAAAAAAAAATAGTAATGGTGTTTTCTTGAGTTGGTTTGTTTTTATGTTTTTAAATATTTTCTAACAAATTTAAGAGAGATTTCTTATTTTTCTTTATTTTAAAAACTACTTTGTTGTATGTGTACTCGTATGTAGCATCCTTAATAAATAAAAATAAAAATAAAAATAAAAATAAAAATAATATTAATATAAAAATTAATGACATAATGACGTCACATACAATAGTTACTGTAATGAATATGCGTATATGTTTACAATTAATTTTAGTGTAAATTGTTGTTTGTTGCAAAGTATTTTTCTTTTAATTAGTCTATACATAATACAAGCTAATTCGAAAAGCACTAATCATTATTTGTGTTTGTTGGTTTGCTACTTTCATCGTTTGTTATAGACGGTGTAGTACCATCCTCTGTGGCACCTTCAATAGCAGCGGCAGCAGCACGCGCTTCAGCATCTATAAAAAAATAAAAAGTAATGAGATATGTATATATAATCTGTGGTATATTGAAGAAATAAAGAAAAAAAAAAAACGCTTCCAATGGACACCTTATTCTTTTCGGCTGTAAACTATCCGACAAATAATTTACATAAGAATGAAGGAATAGCAATAATTGGCTTCGATAGTTCGATACTCTTTTTCCAGGAATTTTTTAACATTCCATGGTTAGCTCAAATTCGGAGTCTTTATTTTTATGAATTTAAATATGCAGATGCAGTGAAATCGGTGCCGGTCATTTCACAGAACATGTAAGTATTCACCGTGATAATAAGCTGACACCTCTCTAAAAAATTATGGCTGCTATGAATCTGTGCATAGATTAGCTTACTTAGTTACTGATTTAGGTAACGCGACAGTTTGGTGTCAACCTGGGCCTCAACTAACAAGCCTTTCCAATAAGCTCGATCCTTAGCTAGCTGTATCCTGTTGCATACTCCAAGTCGGCTGTTCTGGGTATAAGGCTGTAAGGCTTGGTATTCCTCTACTGCATTGTCTCTTCGAATTAGATTCGAAAATTTTGCGTATGTTGTAGCCATTCATGATGCACAAACGATTTTCTGTTTTATTTCTACTGAATTGTGTTGCTGTCTGAATTGATAGCACAGCAAAGTCCCTTACTACCGCCAAGTTAAGGTTGTCGTCTATATATACTTAGTTTTGCCATAAATACTACGGACCGCAACAATAATGACCTGCTGAGCTCTGCCAATTATGTCGATACCATCGGTGTACCATCAAAGGTCTCGGTTAACTCGATACCGATCTTGATGAAGCAGTGAGCGTTCTCCATCGTTATTCTGCACAGATCGATAGGTTTGGCAGTGATGTCAAAGCTAGAGTTGACTCTATGCAGGGTGACTGACTCGAACTGAAACTTTTTAAAATGCTATAATTTTTGTATTATTTGATAAATTTTATTGTGCCAAAGCAAAAAATGTTGGAAAATACATCAATTTTCAAATTGTATCAGTAGTTTTCAATATGTCCACCTTTGGCGCGAATAATGGCCTTGAGACGGCCGAAGAAAGCATCACACGCTGCACGCAAATGGCTCTGCGGTTTCTTGGCCCATTCCCGGTGAAGTGCTTGTTTGAGGTGGTCCAAACTTTGGTATTTTTTGATGCCAACCTTCACCTTCAAAATACCCCAGACAGAAAAATCCAACGGATTTGCATCCGGAGAACTTGCAATCCATTGTGTCGAAGAAATGAAGTGTGGAACATTGTTTTTTAATCAATCTTGGTTGACGCGCGCTTTGTGAGACGGTGCCGAGTCTTGTTGAAATGTCCACGGTCTCCGACCGAAATGATTGTTTACCCAAGGCTTCAATACTACCTCTAAGACAGTTTCACGGTATACTATTGCATTAATTTTGACGCCACGGTCCAAAAATACGATCGGAGAGGGACCATCGGCGGTTATGGCGGCCCAAACCATCACCATCGGTGCTGCCTGCTTTCTGGTGGCCGTCCGAAGGTATACATTTTCAAAGGACCTCTCTGGCAAGTAAACTCGGTCATTTTGTTTATTGACATATTGCTCGATAACAAATGGCGACTCATCGGAAAAAACCAAATTCGGCAACTCACCACTTTCGTGCAAGCGTAGCAACTCCTTCGCTCTTTCGACTCTAACTTTTTTCTGTTGCGGTGTAGGATCGTGTGCTTTTTAGAACTTCAATGGCTTGAGCCCAAGTATGTGTTGCATCCGTTCCAACGATATGTTAAGTGCACGAGCCATTTTACTTTCACTTCGACGCGGATTTCGCTCAATTCGAGCCTTCATTTTCCGAACCATTTATGCCGATACTGCTGTTTTTTTATGACCACCTCCATGGCGTTTTGCGCTGCCAGTATCACGGTAACGAGCTATGGTTCGAGATACAAATGATTTATTCACGTTGAGGTGCTGGATGGCTCTAACGATAGCTACTTGTGGTTTTCCAGCCAAATATAAAGCAATCACACTATCAGATTTGAATTCCATCGCGGATAACACAACTGAGACGCAAATCGTTTAAAAGGCTTATAAACAATAAAATTATCTGTCATATGTCAAATATTGAGCTCACAGTAATGAACGGTTTGGAAATTATAGCAGTCTGAAATTGGTTGCAGTTCGAGTCAGTCAGGGTGTATAGCTTGTCTCTATAAATGCTGTCATATGCGGCCTTCAAATCGATGACAAGAAGGTGCGTATCGATGAAAATTTGGTCGATTATGGACTTTCCTGATCTGTAAACATACTGATCGGGGCCAACCAGATGAAGAGTTTCGTGCAATGTGAGAGATAAGATCTTGTACACAAAGTTTTATGCCGCTATTGTTGGTGCAGTTGCGGGGTCTCCGGTTTTTGTGAATCGGACAAACGATGCTGGGATTCCATTCATCAGGTATACAGTCTTCTGACCAGATCTGAGAAATAAGTTTTTGTATGCTCTCCACAAAGTCACGGAGTTGTATAAGATTTGCTTCTTCATCTCTGTAAGTTTCTGTACGGGTCTTGTTGCCTTGCCACGATATTTTAAAAACTGTTAAAGATCCTGTTCACCTTCTTTACCTAACCTTTAACGGCTGCATCGGAAGTTGATGTCATTAATATCCTTCGATCTCTCAAATCAGATGCCGTTGGTGAGGATGGACTTTCTATCCGTTTCTATCCATGAGTTTCTATTTAACTCACATTTTTCCTGTAAATACGTACGTAATTAATTTTTGTATAACGTCATCATCATTTTCGTCTAGTTGGAAGGTAGCTAAAGTCAGTCTTGTCCTGAAAAAACCTCTATCATCTTTGGCTGCAAACTTTCGACCCATCAATATATAAACTTGTCCATCAAAAGTTTTGGAGAAAGTCCTCGCCAAGCAAATTTCAAGTCATCTAGGTGAACATAAGCTACTTGCTTCGGTACAGTCTGCTTTTCGAGCCAATTGTACTTGTTCTACAGCTATGATTAAAACTTTTGGTACAGCTATGGATGATTCTTCGAACTTCTCCACTATATTTTGCCTCCTTGAAATTCAAAAGCTTTTAACACATTCTACCACTCAATCGTTTTTGAGAAACTAAGAAGGTATTTTGAATTTAGTGAAAGTTCGGCGCGTCTTCTTATTATTTATTTAAGTTATTGCTGTCAAAGGGTTGTGGTTGGTGACAAATCTTTTCATATTACGAATATATATGCAGGAGTACCTAAAGGCTCAATACTGGGTCGAATATCAGAATTGTGGGAATTGTGGGAATTGAACCCAGGCCGTACCGTCAGATTTGTATTTGAAAAAAATGCATTTTGATATATAGGGTTTTCCAATAGGGACTTGACAACTTTGAATTTAATTTCACTAATCATCAAACTGTCACTGTCAATTTATTCAGTAAACTCAACATTTTTATCATGGTAAAGTACACTAACGAGCAACGTCTGCAAATTATAAAAATTTTCTACAGATATTCGGAGTCGTAAAATCCTCTTCAGTGACGAAGCTAATTTTTGGCTCAATGGGTTCGTCAATAAGCAAAATATGTGTTATTGGTCGGGTGAAAACCCATATGTGCTTCATGAATCACCACTTTATCCACAAAAAATAACTGTTTGTTGCGGTTTGCATGCAGGCGGCGTTTCTTCGACGATAACGATTGTCACGTTACTGTGAATGGTCAGCGTTATCGCGCCATGATCACCGATTATTTTTGGCCCGAATTGTAAGATATGGATTTGGACGACATGTGGTTTCAACAGGATGGTGCCATAAGCCACACAGCACACGCTACAATCGATTTATTGAAGAGTAAGTATGGTGAGCGTGTTATCTCAAGATAACATCTCGCCTCATTTGTGCGATTTAACGCCGCTTGACTATTTTCTGTGGGGTTACGTTAAGTCATTGGCTTATGCCAACACGCCGACGACGTTGGAAGAGCTCAGAGCCAACATTGAACGCGAAATAGCTGCCGTTTCGGCCGAAATGTGTGTCCGAGTCGTTGAAAATTGGGTCCAACGAATCGACCGCTGCAAACGTGCCCGCGGTGGCCATATGAACGAAGTCGAGTTCCATTCATAAATGTTTTGATTGTACTTCGAGCCAATAATAAAGTTCTTGAAATATCTGAAATGGTTTGCATTTTATTTAAAAAAAAAGAAGTTGTCAAGCCGTTATTAGAAAACCCTATATATGCTAAATTTGAGCAGGCAAAAATGAAAAGCTATACTTGTATACGTGTACGAATAGTAGGAACACACAAAACCTCTGGGCTTCATTTAAAGCAGGGTTAATATGGAAATAATTGAAATAAAGAGGGTAGGAGCCGCTGAATGCCACCACAAGGGCTATTTTCTTAGAAGCGTTTAAATCTGTTATATCGCTTGGATGTTTAGATAGGCATTCATCAGTTCATAAAGTCAGATTGGTCGCTAAATTATTCATTGGATCCCTTGAAGGAGATTTCTGCTGTAAGAATCTATTACGATAGGCAAAAGTTGATCTAGAAAAAGGAATTATGAAGAACTTTATCGAGAAACGAGCCAGGTAAATGACTAATTGTCGAGAAAAATGACTGCGACTAGACAGTCATCTAAAAATTTCTCTAGGAAATCCACTATTACTACTTAGCTGTAGTAAGAATTTGAATTTATTAACAACTTCAAAACGCGAACATACTATATAAATGTGTAATATAAGCACAAGTCCGTTATGCAACATTGGTAGTTGCTTACTTTTGTTTTTACCTCGAAACGTCATAAAAAATCAAAAAATTGATTTATAATTTTTTTTTTATAAAATTTACAAATGTAAATTACGAAATCAAATATAAGAAATTGATAATTTTTCGTAAAAAAATCTTATGAAGGATAATTACCATTCAAAGCCAGAAAACATTGTAAATATTAATTTTTTCTAATTTCTGTGACATAAAGTTGATTTTTCAATTTTTTATGACCAGAAAAAAAAACGCAACAATTTTTACTTATACTTCATGCAATCCATGACATGTTCAAAATCAATTTGCTCTTTTTCCGAAGAACATTATTCGTTTAGGAGGAATATGCCAAAAATAAATATCCTTCGTCAAATCTTGACTCCAATCTCCTTGACTATTTGAAAAGATTTAAATACAATTTCGCAGGATAATTAGAAACTGCAAATACAATTGTAACTCTTTAACATTAATTGAATGTTTCAAGGGAATTCTCCTACTTTAGCGTACAAAGTACAGGTTTAACCTTTTCAAAACATCAAAGTAAAACGATTCCACGTACTTCTAATTAGAAGAAGATACCATTTTGTAAAATCAATTGCTCATTTCCAATTTTAACTTACCTTTAACAGCCTGCTCCTTCCAGATCTTCTTGTTCTCAGTTAAACAAGTATGCCATGGCTTTCTTATACGGAACTTTTGCTTCCCACCAGCTCCACCACTAGGTGATACCTCATCTGAACCATTTTTCGACACTTCAACACCTTCACTGATTGCCTCGCATGTTGACTTATTCAACACTGAACTGGTATTTCCTTCATCAATATTCGCATTGGCATTTTTGCACATGGGAGCAATTGGCGTCAGCACATACTCCAACATATCGGCACAAACTGACATACTGGGATCCACAATAAAATCGATAAAACCGATTTGAGACTCAGCTACCAGGGTATTATTCCTATCACACAACGGGCTAAATGGCAGACCCAATTCTCGTTCTAGATCGCCCTGCCTAAAGAATTCCTCCAGCAGCAACATCGTCCAGCGATGATGCAATGACCATCTCTTGGCAGGATGCGATATATCACAACAGTGCAAAACTAGCGCCAGCGCTTTTGACTTATCCACCGTTGGCTCAGCCAGGGTGAGTAGATTCTTCATATTTTTCAATTGCTGGAAATGGAACGACATGTCTGTGGACAGTACCATGTCGATGATGAGAGTTCTTAGTTCGCGAAATTCTTCACGTGACAAATTCGAAAGGATATTGCAATCGTCATCCTTGAGCACACGAAATGCCGCACTAATGTGATGATTCTCTAGAACTGCGCGGTCATTGTAGATCAGAGCTGTTTCAGATCCTGACATTACGTGGAAATTATTAGTAGTACCCGTGTGTTCGTAGTCATGTACTAAGGCAGCTAGCAAAGTGGCAAATATCTCTAAATCTGTCATCCAATTCATGAGACCAGTCTGACAGAGCATATGATGAATCGTTTGAGTAACATCGGCCGCATGCAAATTATTGTGATATGGATTACGGAAGCGACAGTATCCTTCTTCGATGCGATTCAGAAACGTTTCCAATGTGGCTGGCGCTATTTTGAATTTATGAATTATTCCGTATCGATTGAGCAAATCATAGCCGAGGTATTTGACCGGTTGACCGTTGGCTGCTTCCGCTAATGCGAACACATCAAAGGACCAATCGTCAAGAGTCTGGAAATATATAAAATCAAAAGGAAAAGTGTAAGTTTGATGCACAAATATTAATAACTTTCAAGGAAAGGTGTAGTTCTAACTTATAATGCAAAACAAGGTGATTCGAATCGAACAATTGAAATTGATTCTTTGAGTTCGGAGAGACACTCTACTTTTGGGCTAGATACGAAAACGCAAACAATCTGGGAAAGTAACGTAACTATCACAGCTACGACTCATAAGAAATTTTTCCACTCACTAAGGCCCATAGGTTATATTTCGAACAAAAACAATATGAAGGCCATGATATCTAACAAATATAGCAGCAAGGTGTTTTACACAAAAGTTTTTATACAATCCACAGGCAAAAAAACATTATTGCCAAAAAAGCTGGAAAATCACAGGTTCCTGCCAAAGATTTGCTTCCGATTCCAAAAATAAAGCTCCAAATCGAGGATGAAATAAATGCCTCATTTAGGGGAACTTTTAACAGGATCGTCTTAAAAAATTAGCCTGTAGGAATCTATTATATTGTTTATATATTTGGTATATAATTATTTTCGTGCGGGTTTTTTTCATATTTTGAACGTTTATTTAAGAAAAACATGTACAATAGTCTTATTCAAAGTATTGCCCATCTGAAGCTGACTTTTTCCCATCTTTCTGGCAATTTGTGGATTCCATCCCAAAAGAACTGCGCCGGCTTGGCAGCCAAGAATGAATCAAGCCAATTTTTGATATTCTGCTCTGATGTGAACCGTATTTCAGTGAGGGCGTTCTGCATCGACCGGAACAAATGATAGTCAGAAGGGGCAAGGTCTGGGCTATAAGGCAGGTGGGGTAAGACTTCACATCCACTGTTTTCCAAATAGTTCTTAACCGGAATAGCAACGTGGTTGTCTTGATGGAGAATTATTGCCTCGTGTCTGGTCGCATATTCCGGGCGTTTTTCGGCTACTGCTCTCTTCAAACGGATTAATTGTGTTCGGTAGCTTTGTCCATTGATGGTGTCACCCGGTTTTAGCAGCTCATAATACAACACACCCATCTGATTCCACCAAATACAGAGCATTACCTTCGCGCCATGGATATTCCGCTTTGCCGTTGATTTGGCTGATTGGCCGGGTTTCACATATGATTTTTTGCGCTTGGGGTTGTCGTAATGGATCCATTTTTCATTTTTTCATAACAGTAACATTTCGGACATGCAAACCCGCCTTTCGACGTCTTTCGGCTTGAGTTCATGTGGAACTCAATTTCTTTCCTTTTGAATATATCCAGCTGCTTTTAAACGTTTTGAAATGGCTGCTTGAGTGACACCCAAAGATTTTGCGAGCTCTTCTTGTGTTTGGCAATAATCTTCATAGAGTAATGCTTCCAGTTCTTCATCTTCAAACTTTTTTGGCTGCCCAGGACGTTCATCGTCTTCCAAGCCAAAATCACCACTTTTAAATAGTGCAAACCACTTTTTGCATGTTCGCTCAGCTAGCGCATGTTCACCATAAGCTTCCACCAAAATACCATGACTTTCGGCAGCAGTTTTCTTCATATGAATGACATATACTGAAATGACGTACAATGACAGTAGCTTTCCAACGCATGTTCCAATGGAAGAATACAAGTTACGCCATCTCTTAGCAAACCGCATTAAGTTATAGGCCTAATATATAAACCACCAAAAAAGAAGTCGAGGTGTAGAGGGAAGTAGCACCGGATGTCGTGGTAAGGTCCAATGCTATTTTTTTTAAAAATTAACACTCAAGTACGTATTATTAGACCTAAAATGCCTTAGCACATGTTAAGTTCTTAGGAAAGTGGAGCAGAAAGAGAAAGAAAGGTTTTTGGGCTCAGTAATTATTTCGTTCCATGAGCAGCATCCAACATTTAATGGGGAAGACAAAATTATTAGTGTAAATTGACTTGTTGTTGTATTTTGGGTAACCACTCATCTTACGATATTTTAGTTGCCCGAGAAAAAGAATGTCTTTCGGGTACGACTGGTTTTGTACTTCGAACCGTCCGATTTGGAAGCCAATACACTCTTCCACTTGAGCTACGGTCACCTACTTGCATCGTCGAAACCAAGAAACTTTCCATTCTCGATATGTGTGTCGATGACAATACAGGTTGAAATGACCATATATTTGATGTTGCAAAAATGCTGTGAAATGTCAAGGTTTGCTCAAGCAATGTAAGAAATATTTCACAGCCTCTGATCTGGACCCAATATATGTATAAGGCATTCATCCGCCCGAGCTTGGAGTACAATACGCACATCTGGTCAGGCAAACTCATAACATCCCTGCAAATGCTAATTAGAATTCAAGGCCGTGTGATAAAACTCATACATGATGCAATATTAACCAGCTGTGCTCTATCGAAATTGAAAATAGCATTTCGCCCTTGCAAGCCCTCAACCGTAACACCTTCCTCGCTATGAATGCTCATCATTATACCCTCAAGCCCACTTTCGGACGTAACATACTTTAAAATATCGTGATTCGTTGCTGAGCCTTACAACTTGCTTATGAAATGCCCTGCCAAACTCTCTACTTTCATTATACCTTCGAAACATTTAAAATCAACGTATTATACATCGGTATCTTCCTTTCCTTCCTCCATAACTCTCCGTCGACCGCAATGTGTGCAAACATTTTAAGGGTACACAACATGTAAACTTCAAAACATGATGAATCATACTGCAAGACGGCTTTTAGAAAGCAAAAGTGAGAGGGAATTGATATCACTTCCAGGAATTCTTACATAACAAAGTAAGTGTAGCTGTGATGGATAATCTGGGCAAGGTGCCTTAAGCCAACAAATAAATACACTAGTTGTTTCACTGATGCTTAACAGTTCAAATGGTGAATATTGAAGGCACCCTCATCGATCATCAGTTCATTTTGCCGACCCATAAGTACAGATAAAGTACATATAAAGTTATTGACGAAATAGGGATAGTTATCAACCACGAGTTCTTTTGAATAATGAAAGTTCTGAGTGATATAACAGATATGTTACAAAGTCAACGCAATCATGTCCCATATGCAAAGACCACAATAAACACAATTCAACAAGATGAATCAGATGATTCTTAACTACTTAGGAATATAGATCTCTCATGGATGGAGAGTATACTGATGAATCTATTGGAATCAAGGAAGTAGAAAAAGAACACAACAAGAGATTCAAAAGCATTTTTGCGATGAGATTAAGCTCGATGTACGAGTAGATAGACCAAAACAAGGATTTGGAAATGCCAAAGAGGGAAATATTTCGAGGAGATTTTTTTAAGAATCAGAGGTAACAGCCCTTATAACTGGGGTCAATAACGAGGCTTGAAGTAAAACTTAATATTTTAAATTGCTGTGAAAAGGTTAACACTTTCAAGTTTGGGAAGTGTGCCAAGAAAACAACAGAGTTATTCAAGCAAAAATATTCCGAAATACAACACACACCTACTATTTATAAAATGTAAGCTCATAGTCAAAATATAATCGAGTATCAACCGTTACCACTTGTAGAATTGTCAGAAGAAGCTCAGGAATCCAAAAAAAAAAAAAACTATAAGAAATAAAGATATCGAAATACGTACAAGATTTCAAGCATGCGGCAAAATGAATATTTTTTTAACAAAAAGAATCTCTTATCTTCCCCACCCTGGTATACTTTGTACTTTTCTCTGTACTTTGTCAAACTCACTATGACAACTATTTAAACCGAACGAACAACACACTCATTTCCGACTCCAAACGATTCTTACAGTTGATCAAAAGTAAAAGTAAATCGGATAACAATACATCATCTCTGAATCTTCTTGATAAGTTCCCGGGCGATCCCCAAATTATTGCAAATCCCTTTGGAATTTTTTTATAACCCAGCCATTCGCCATCCACAGCCATGAGACAGACCACTCTTATTTTTACATCTTTACATAGCTGCCAACAAATAACTTTGATGTCAGTGTCTATTACTTTATTGCAAGTTAAAGGTAAAGTAATAAACTTCAAAGATGATTATTTCGCTGGACCTAATGATCTACTCCCTATTTTTTTCAAAAAATGTGAAATGCATCTAGCCCAACCTCCTACAGCTCTATTTTAGCTTTTTATTACCCAGTTCTATCTATCAAAATGTCTTTTGTTATTCCCTTACATAAAAAAGTTCGCAAGAAGACGATATTTTCAACTATCGACCAATAGCTAAGCTGTCCTGCATTATTTATGATATAAGGCGTTTCCATTGTAAATCTATTGTTTTCCAAAACCAGCACGGATTTCTTAAAGGTAGATCTGCAGCCACCAACATAACATCTAGCACTTTATGTGCACTAGAATCTGGAAATGAAGTTGACGTGATTGCCTCGATTTAAGCAAAGCTCTTGATAGAATCCTTCTTAAATTAAAGGCTCTTGGTTTTCAAATAAATTTTATGCGTGGGTTCAATCCTATTTAAATGAACGACACTACTATGTTCTGTCTATGGTTTCTGACCCAATTAAAGCCTCCTCTGGTGTTCCTCAAGGTAGCCACTTTGGTCCCTTATTATTTTTTCTGACTATTCCTGCTGCCTACTACTGCAGGAAGATCTAGACAGCTTTTTTAATTGGTGCCAGAAGAATTCAGAAGAAGATGATATCCAAAATTCACCACCGTACACTGATCGGCTGAAACTTTATTCTATTTATTCATCAGATCTTAGTTGATAATATTGATTGTCTGTCTTTACTTTAATTTATTTCTTTTAGCAACCACGTAATTTAAGGTCTGTGCCACTTTTCCGGCTCAATTACGGATGAATTACTAAACGCCAATGTCTAAAATGCTTCGTGAAGTTAACGATATTCCGCCTTTCTTTGACTACCACCTCAGCAAACTAGTCTTCAAGAAAATTCTTATGTCCACCTATGCCTCAGGTCCTTTACTTTTTATTTTTTGTTTTAAGCGAAATTGTAAGTTTTAAGAATACGCTTGCAATAAGCTGTAGTATATCTGTTCAGGGTTGACCTGGGCCCCAAATCAAATCATTTCGACAAGCTTGCAACTTCATCGGACTCACTAATTTCCGTCATAAGGCATGCCAGAACCGAAAAAGATCTCGATATCTGATAAATCAGTTTATTTTATTCATATTTTTGGTCCGTTTACTTTTTTTTCCACTGTTTGAATTTAAAAGAATCACTGAAATATTTTATTATGTACTCTGATGAGCCACAGAATAAAGAAAATGCTTCTTTTATACGCCTTAAAAAAAAAATATATTTAAAAAATGGTTCGTTTACTTAAATCCATTACTGTTTTGCTCAGATTAGCTTTTAGAAACCCTGTTATTACTTCAATCATGGACTTTTGTTAATTGTTAACGTAAAATAGTCTTGGGAATATCTTTTAAGCAGAAAAAAAACTGTCATGATACCTCTATTCGCTTAAGAGCGATTAGATTTTTGCAAGCAAAAAAGTCAAAATGATCCATTGTGCGTCGTAAGAAAATTAAAATGTGCACGATCACATACGAGGGCTGTTTGATAAATACCCGGATTCGAAATTTCGGGTCGATTTTCCTTATTTCTTTTAAGGTTTGGGAACAAAAACAAGTCGCAGGAAGTCAAATCCAGAGAATACGGAGGATGTGGGAGCAATTCGTAGTGCAATTTGACCAATGTGGTCGTTTGTTCTTCAAATCGGCGTTGAATCGGCTCAATAAATCGACGTGGAATGTTCCTGTGATTGTTTTTCCCTTCTCCAAATAGTCAACGTGGATCACACTTCGCGCGTACCAAAAAACGGTGACCATGACCTTTCGAGCCGAAGGCAAGGTCTTCATCTTCTTTGGAGCATGTTCACCGAGTAAAACCCACTTCTTTCGATTGTTCTTTTATCTCTGAATACATGTCCCATCGACGGTCCCGTAACGACGGTCCGGACTTAGATTAAACAGGGTCAAGCACGTCTTTGAATTGGTCTCACGATTACGCTTGTTCTCCGGTGTCAGCAAACGCGGCACAAATCGCGCGGACTACTTTCTCATGCCCAAAATCTTGTGAATTTTCACTTAGCAGTCCGCAAATACGAGATAATGGTTTTGTCCACGGTTTGCTCTGTGGAAACCATTTTTGGCCACCTGGACGCAGTTTATCAAAAACTGACGTGCGGCCACGGCGAAACTTTGCGAACCAATAGTAAATAGTTGAACGGGAAACTGAATGGGTGCCATACATACCATCGAGAATGGGCTTGATTTTCTCATAGATTTTGCCACTCACGATGTTTTGAAATTGGTGTCAAAACAAAACAAAGCGTCGGATTGTCACCAAATTGGCGGGCAAAAAGAGGTTATACTATCTTCGTCACCTATCTTCTAATCCGGGTACTCATCAAACAGGCCTCGTAGCGTTCAAGTAAATCTCTGCAGATTTTTAAAAAAATGCGATGGATTAATAGTGTCATGCCACCATCAAAAGTAATCCAAGAATTAGATTTACTTCTTGTCTTCAAACAATAGAAAGCTTTCTAAAGCCCACAAACTTTGTTTTGAACAATAAATAACAATCGATTAGTATTTAGTTTATTAATAAAAATAACATTTAAAAAACAAAAAAAAAAATTCTTACCTTTAAAACTTTAACAACATCAGGAGGAAACTGCATTAACGCCGTACTCGAAACTCTTCTGTATATTCGATCCACAAATATACCGGCACGGATGGCATGTGCCACCGATCGAAATTTCGGTTTCTCATCATTCCTCTTCCGAGTTGTAGCCAATTGTCGTGTGAAAGTGGAAGCCAGCCACTCACGAACCTCTGGTGGTACAGCATCCGGTTGCACCTCCGATAATTCATCGTCTTCATCGGCAAGCCTCCTATTATTTTTAATTCGGATGGTGGATTTTTATCAAAACAGGATATGAGGATAGTTTTGAATTTCAAAATATCCCCATAGGAAAGGTTATGGGAAAGAAAGAAAAAAGTTGCCATTAGAATTTGATCTTAAAAAATATTCTTTTTGTTTTCAAAAAAAAGGAAAACAAAAAAATTTACAAAAAAATTAAAAAAACAAAAACGGAGAAAATTAAGTTCAACTCAAGCGTATTAAAAGGAAAGAATTTGTAATAACAATGTAATTGTTTTTTTTTTAAAGAAAAAAATAATAAAAAATCTATTTATTTTGTTATAATGAAAATTTGTTTTTATAGTTTTTAGTGTGTCCTAAATTTATAAAATTAGATTCACAAACAATTATCATGCTTAGACTGAAAACATTCACAGGGTAAGTTTTGTTGGCTCTTTTTTTTTTCTTAAATTTAATTATTTATATTTTTTAGTATACAAAATTAATAAACATTCCAAAACAAATTTTGCAAAAGTGTTCGAACAATTTTGAGGTGTCATTCAATATTGTGCTGTTTTGTTAATTTTTGTGGCGAAAAATTGCATTCAAGGAATTTTAAAAAATTTCAACAATTTGCATGCTTGTGATGAGTTGTATTCTATTAGTAAAATCTACAAAAAAAAAAAAAATTCAACAAGTGTTCCATTAACTCCTGCAAAAATAGGAGCTGATGAAAATTATGCAGATGAACTTGTGGCAAATGATTGTGATGACAAATTTTAAAACGAAGAAAAGGTTTTGGACGCTATTTACAGGATAATTTCTATAGTCTCAAAAATCTAGATGTAGAAAAACTACTATAATTAGTTTTTTTTTAGAAAAGTGCTATATGTCCAATCTTGGGTCAAAGTAGAAGTGCTAAAAAAAGCCTCAAAGCTATAGTATCATACATAGAGTCTGATTTGTGTGGACTAATTTCTGAAATTCATGTACAATTAAAATAAGATATTTCTTTACTGCTCAGAAAGATAATTTTATAAAGAAGCAAAGCGAATCAAAGTGGATCCGTATTTTGACTAAAAACGCAATTTTTCCACAAATTCTTAATCTACTTGTCAAAGTTCCTGCCATTTTTTAGGCTTCCAAGTGTATGTTTGTCAAACTCTTCAAAATACGCTTTCATCCCCTCGATGACTTCTTTTTTGGAGCTGAACTTTTTTTGCAGCGAGCTACGTTTTCATATTGGGGAACAGAAAACTTCGCAATTTTACGTCGGCATGCTGAATGTGGGAGTAATTCGAATCGTAATTCATGTAATTTGACTACGGCGATTCCGGATTGATATGTATGTTCCCTAATGGTCTAGAAATAAGAACGCACGACTGAGTCTTCAAGTAATTTATTAACGTCTGGCACAATGAGAACTTAATTATATGGTAAACTTAATCCTTAATTCGGAGTACAATGTTATCTAAGGTTGCCAAGAGGCATATGTATACATAACACGGATGAGGGCACTGGCGTTGTCATTGTGGGACAGTTCTTTTTTTCATGCCAAATGAGAGCGTGTCTTAGTCATTTTCTTATTAAATCGGTCCAATTATTTACTGTAGTTCTTCAAAAATTTCATGAGGATTATTCCGTTCGACTCTCAAAAAATCGTAGAAATGAATTTTCCATCCGATGGCACTATTTTTACCTTTTTCGGAGCAGATTCGACTGGTCACTTGATCCTGGTTTCATCAACGGTGATGACTTAATAATTAAACTCCCGCGGGCTTCGCTAAGGATTACCAAACACTGCTTCAAAGTTGACAGCAGTATCCACTTGTATTCACCAACAACTCTCTCATCCTACGATTTTCATAAAGCAAACTTTCACAAAATCAGTGACAATCTGAGCAGATCCCTCTTCAAGTTTCACAACCTGACTACCAGGTGAGCGTCGGTATGTAATTTAATTCGTGCCGTTTTTTTTTTTTTTTTTTCAAAATTTGAACATTTATTTAAGAAAAACATGTACAATAGTATTATTCAAAGAATTGCTCATCTGAAGCTATGACTTTTCCCCATCTTTCTGGCAATTTGTGGATCCCATCCCAAAAGAACTGCGCCGGCTTGGCAGCCAAGAATGAATCAAGTCAATTTTTGATATTCTCAGTGAGGGCGTTCTGCATCGACCGGAACAAATGATAGTCAGAAGGGGCAAGGTCTGGGCTATAAGGCGGGTGGGGTAAGACTTCACATCCACTGTTTTCCAAATAGTTCTTAACCGGAATAGCAACGTGGTTGTCTTGATGGAGAATTATTACCTCGTGTCTGGTCGCATATTCCGGGCGTTTTTCGGCTACTGCTCTCTTCAAACGGATTAATTGTGTTCGGTAGCTTTGTCTATTGATGGTGTCACCCGGTTTTAGCAGCTCATAATACAGCACACCCATCTGATCCCACCAAATACAGAGCATTACCTTCGCGCCATGGATATTCCGCTTTGCCGTTGATTTGGCTGATTGGCCGGGTTTCACATATGATTTTTTGCGCTTGGGGTTGTCGTAATGGATCCATTTTTCATTTTTTCATAATAGTAACATTTCGGACATGCAAACCCGCCTTTCGACGTCTTTCGGCTTGAGTTCATGTGGAACTCAATTTCTTTGCTTTTGAATATATCCAGCTGCTTTTAAACGTTTTGAAATGGCTGCTTGAGTGACACCCAAAGATTCTGCGAGCTCTTCTTTTGTTTGGCAATATTGTTCATAGAGTAATGCTTCCAATTCTTCATCTTCAAACTTTTTGGCTGCCCAGGACGTTCATCGTCTTGCAAGCCAAAATCACCACTTTTAAATCCTGCAAACCACTTTTGGCACGTTCGCTCAGCTAGCGCATGTTCACCATAAACTTCCACCAAAATACGATGTCTTTCGGCAGCAGTTTTCTTCATATTAAAGGAATAAAGAAGAACTCCTCGCAAAAACACTTTCTCAAGCACAAAGTTCGACATATTTGAGTGAAAAAAAAATGAATGACATATACTGAAATGGCAGTAGCTTTCCAAAGCATGTTCCAATGGAATAATAACAATGGCATAATATAAATTACGACATCTCTTAGCAAACCGCACGAAGTTATAGACCCAATACAAATATCTCGACATTTATTGTGAACGGGCCTTAATTTTTTTTGTTTGGTTGTTTTGACACCTGCCAAATATATTTTATGGTGGGGTGAAAAATAACCTCCTTGGGAATGAAAGAAATTTTTTTAAAATGTTTTTTTATTTTATTCAAAAAAGCTCGCTCGCTTTTAGTTTGATACACTTATTCCAGCGATTTTCCAACTTCTTGATCCCGACAACGGTCCAATAATGCACAGTAATACTCGCTGTTGATGGTTTTTCCTTTTTCGGGGAAGTCCACGAAGAGTATGCCATGACAATCCCAGAAAACCGAAGCTATAATCTTTCCGACCCATCGAGCCTCTCTCGGCCGCTTCGGAGCACTCGTGCCGGTTTTAGTCCATTGCCGGGCACTCATTCTGTTCTCTGGTGTGTAATAGTGGATCCAAGTTTCATCAACAGTTACCAATCGACGCCAAAAGTCCGCCCGATTCCGCATCAGCAAGCCCAAACACTTTTTCGAAGTGCTCTCGGGTCCGTGATTTTGGTTATGAGTGAGTGTGCGCGGTACCCAGCGGCAGAATATTGCCCAAAATATGGCGTGTGCGCTCAGTATGTGGTGTCTGCCAGCTCGCGCACCTTCACTTTCCGGTCAGCCAACACCATTTCCTGTATTTTTTTGATATTGTCCTCTGTAACCGCATCGGAGGGCCTGCCGCTGCGGACTTGATCGGTAGTGGAGTTGCGGCCACCACGAAACTCTCGAAACCAATATTTGACGGTGTAATCTGACGAAACATTAGCCCCATAATATTTATCCAACTGTGTTTCCTTCGGCGTTTTGCTTCTCAAAAAATAATGTTTTATGAGAGAACGAAAATCGTTTTTGTCCATACTTAAAATGATGCCAAACACGTCAACAACAATCAGCTGTCGAAATAAAACTGAAGACAGTATCGCACTGAAATTTGGTATATCTGCCTAAATATGAACTGACTTCAAGGCATCATAACCTTTTTTGCAGTAGCAGCGCATTCTGGCGGTCAAGGAGGTTACTTTCTCTAGTACATCAAGTCATTGAGCAAACATCATATTTTTTCATCGTGTTAAAAATGTCGAATTTTGTACCAGAAAATGATGACTTGCTGAAAGCATCAATATTTTGTTTTCATTTGAATTAAAATGCCGCAGAGTCGCATAGAATGCTTGTCGAGGCATGCTCTATCAACATGGAAAAGATGGTTTTAACGGTTCAGAGATAACGATTTTGATGTGAGAAATGAAGAACATGGAAGACCACCAAAAAAGTTTGAAGACGCCGAATTGCAAACAATATTGGATGAAGATGACACTTTGAGCCAAAAATAAATGGCAGAAATGTTAAATGTTGCATGACAAACAATTTCTGACCGTTTAAAAGCTATGGGAAAGATCCAAAAGTCTTCAACATGAATTGAATGAAAGACAGATCGAAAACCGAAAAACCACTTCTAAAATTTTGCTTCAAAGAAATGATAAAAAATTAGTTTGGCATCGAATTGTTACTGGCGATGAAAAATGGATTGAACCATCAACTTTAACTGCATAACCAGATCGATTCAGCAAGAAGACAATGCTATGTGTCTGGTGGGACCAAAAAGGTGGGACCAATTTGATTCATGCATTGATCGAAAAACGAGCAGAATGGGCCAGAAGACACGATAAGGAAATTTTGCTCCATGACAATGCACCTGCACACAAAGCAAAACTGGTTCAGGATACAACCAAAGCACTTGGCTGGGAGCTGCTTGGCTTATTGGTGTGGATTCCATATATTGCCTGAAAGATGGGGGAAATGTGTAGCTAGCGATGACCAATGCTTTGAATAAATTTTTTTTTACTTTCCCATTATTTTTTTATTTTCACAAAAAAAAAACGCTCACTTTATACCCGTACACCTGGTTTAAATGATGCTTTATTCATTTTTTTATACAGAAATATTTAATTCCTTTTCCCATTATTATACTTTTCCCCACGCTAAAATATCATCAACTAATTCTCCTTGGTGTAATCGCATGTTTCGCTCCTTACGATAAAAGAGAAACAAGTTATGGATTGTTTTTCTTCGTACCAGATTCTTTTTCGACTATTTCAACGCTTATCTTCATTTCACCGAACTTAACGATTCCCTATTATAGTGCTACCTTAACAAAGCGTAAGTCAAGATTATAAAAGACCCTAAGTTGTTTTTCCAATTTGTTAACTACAAAATAAATTCCGATGGTTACACTTTTTCCACCTCTTTCAACAACAAGTCATCAACTGATCCACGACTCCTTCAATAACGACTCTTTTGTACTAGATCCATACTATTTTAATTATATACTGAACTTCTCCAGTGGATCATTTCTCACAGACGACCCAAATGGCCTCTTTGCCGTATTTCTTAAAAAATGTTCCTCCTCTCTTTCTTATCACTTTCGTCGATTCCTTTTATAAGGAGAATTTCCTCAGGCTTGGAAAACCTCCTTCATAACCCCGATCCACAAAAAAGAATCAGAGAATGAAAAAGTCAACTATAGTACCATCGTTAAACCTTTCCATATACCCAGACTTTTCGAAAGTATTTTGTGTGAAAATGTAAGCTTTTCCCCAAGACAACATGGCTTACTAAAGGATAGGTCAACCAACACAAATCTCGTTTAATTCGTATCCTTTGCCCTCTCTGTGTTAGAGAATGGTAACGAAGTCGATGTAGTTGCAACCTATTTTAGCAAGGTATATAGCAAGGTATTCGATAAAATCTCTCAACGGTTAATACTCTCGAAACCATCTGCCCTCGGCTTTGAATCTTTACTAATAAAATGGATATTAATTTACTTGGGAAGCCGTGTTTATATTAGGTCAGCCCCGTCGACATAAGTGATCTCGATTGGATCAGAAAACACTCGTATGTCTGTCTCCCTTTACGCCGACGATACCAAATTTTTCAAAACAATTTCCTCAACCCATGATTCTTTTCTCCTTTGACAGCACCTTGATAGTTTTTGATCTGGTGTCTCAACAATTGCCAAATGCCAATCCATCACCTTTTCACAAAAGCAGCACCAATCTCATCCCCCGAATTCATCAACCTTTGTTCGCTCCCTTCTGGAGTACGTCAGTCAAATGTGGTCGATATCACCATGTTCATATCTCGAGAATCGAAAGCGTCCAGCGCCGTTTTCCTCGATTTGCTTCTCGAGGTATGCTCTGGGATGATCCTTTTATTCTGCCCTACTATCAAAACAGTTTCAACCTTATTAACTTTAACATCCTTGAGAAACGCGACATTGAAAGTGCGTCCCTTCACAAGTCTATTTTCCTCAACACTAACCCTCGTAATCTACGTACCCCTTGTCACTTCTTTTTGCCAACCACTACACATCCGATGACGCAAACGAACCAATCTCCCGTATGCTACGAAAAATCAATTCAAACACCCTATCGTGTTTGACTTTCGCCGCACCACTCTCTACCGTAAATCCGTTCTCCTTCATCACCCCAACCAATCTTAGATTTAAGTTTAGGTAAGTTTGAGTTTAATTTTAAGTTATAGCTTGTATTTAAATAGTGACAACCATCGGGTCGACATCAACGACTTATCATGTAAATTTCTGATAGTCGTTCCGTACAATACGCCTACGTTCTCTGAAACTTCGCGTCACTTTCGTTCGGCGATTAGCATTAATTATGTCACGAACCTTTTCAAAGCTTTCTCATTAATCACGTCTGCCGGATGGCCTGGGCCCTTTTAATCAAAGACAGATGTACGGCCATGTTCAAATTCTTTGAACCAATATCTCACGGTTGTCAGAGAAGTTGAAGGTCACAATAGATACATAGCATCCTTCTTGGCACTTTTTTCCATTCAAAAACATTATTCCATTCTACCAAAAAATACCAATGGAATACGTTTAAAACAATTGGCTGTCACATCAAAATTAACGATGAAACAAGATGCTTACATACCATTTTCTAAAGGGTGAACCAACAGTTAGTGTGGAAGTTTTGATTAAATTAAACACACACTTATTACGAAATCAATGTAAAATTTTATTGATTAATAAAGTTCGGTCCATGGTAATAAAGAATGGAATACAATCGTTCATGTGATCACCACGGCTTATGTTGCAAGCGACCATCCGAAGATCAAAATTATCGATGACTTTTTGAAGAATAAGTAGGTCAATGGCTCGAATTTCAGGTTGCATGTTATGTTTGAGATCCTGAATCGTAGATGGGTTATTGGCATAGATCTCACTCTTTCAATAACCCCACAGGGAGAAGTCTAAAGAAGTCAAATCGTATGACTTTTAAGGTCAGTCAACTTCTCCTCTAATGCGATCTTCAAATTTCGTATGAAATAAATTGATTGATTGCTTGTGTAGGCGGTAGCACTATCCTGTTGAAAACAAAGATCATCCAGATCCAATTCATTCAATTTTGGAAAAAAAAAAAAAAAATAGCCGGTCAACATGTTGCGGTAACATTTTTCATTCAATGTAAATGTTTCTCCAACCACATCTTCGAAAATGTACGGGCCAATGATGCCGCCAACCCATAATCCGTACCATAGAGTGACTTTTTTGAGATGTATTGGTTTTTTTGAGAATCTCGTATGGGTTTTCCGGTCCCCAGAAACGGCAATTTTGTCGACCTATCCATCAAAAATCGGCTTGATCCAACATCCAGTTAACAAATCGGCGACATCGTAGATGGTCCAAAGGCTTCAATTTTTGTGTAATTTGGATTTTATAGGGATGTACCACCTTGATCAAAACGTTCCAGGTGGCGTCACCGTCTGGCGCTCCCATCTTTCAGATTTAAGTTTTTTTTTTTTCTGTTAAGTTGGTACATCTATTGTGGACATTCTCTCTACATCTTACCGTCATAGTTTGGCATTTGCAAAATTTACGTAGCCAAGAGTACATCTATCTATGTGTGTGTTGGCGATTTTTTACAATTTTAGAAATGGGTTTCAATTTGCAACAACGAACTTGTATTAAATTTTGCGTAAAAAACAGATTTATTGGTGCGCGAACGTTGGAAATGTTGCAAAAGTTTTGCGGCAACGATTCTCTAAAGAAAACGGTCATTTACCAGTGGCACAAGCGGTTCAAAAGTGGTGGTGAGTCAATCGAAGATGATCGACATCGAAAATAACCGAATAAATAATCGAATAACCGCAAAATAACCATCAGAAAGATAGCGGATGACTTGAACATTGCCTATGGATCCGTCCAAGATATTTTGGTTAATGATTTGGGTTTCCGTCGTGTATCAGCAAAGTTGGTACCAAAAGACCTCAATTTCATGCAAAAAACAGACCGTGTTGACGTCGCAAAAGAGATGATTTGCGAGACTGAATCCGATCCCACATTCATCAAAAGGATCATTACTGGAGACGAGACGTGGGCTTATGAGTACGACATGCAATCTAGGCATCAGGCAAGTGAATGGCGTTCACCAAATAAGCCGAAACCAAAAAAAAGAACGTCGTTTTCAGTCAAAAAAGAAGGCAATGCTCACGGTTTTCATTTATAACAACGGTGTAGTGCATAATGTTTTTTGCCAGAAGGGCAGACAGTAAACAAAGAGTATTATTTGGGCGTTATGAGACGTTTGCGTGAAGCAATTCAAAGAAAGAGACCAGAATCGTGGGCAGAAAACTCATGGATTTTGCACCATGCCATCATTATTCGTAATTTTTTGACGAAAAAAAAATACCATCCAACAGCCATCGAATTCACCTGAATTGGCTCTCTGTGACTTCTTTCTGTTCAATCGAGTTAAAAAACCACTACAGGGAACACGTTTCAGCAGCCGAGAGAAAGTAATGAAAAAATTGCAGGAAGCACTGAAGGGCATACCGAAAATCGAATATAAAAATTGTTTCGAGGATTGGATCAAGCGCTGGCATAAGTGTGTTGCAGTTGATGGGGATTACTTTGAAGGGGATAATATAGATTTAGATGAAAAAAACTTTATTTTTAATTTTCTGAATAAATTTTTGATCAAGGTGGTAAATGAAGATTAACTTTTAAAATTCGCCGTAAAGTGCCATAAGGGAGGCCCAATTGTTGACTTCTTGGACGATTTGAGGTGATTGCTTGGTTATGAACACTTTCGGATCACAGTGGTGATATTTTGGCGTATACCTTCTGGCCGATGATATGGAGTTTAACCCGATACCAAACCAGTTTTTTTCAAAACGGTTCACCACTGCACGAATTCCGGACTCAATAGGGCAATTATGTTGACCGAAAAATTCACGAATTTTGCCAAAGATTGTATGACATTTGTCAAATAGATCAGCCACATTACATTTTGACATTGACATCCTTTAGTATGGGTTTAAGGTGACTTTCATAAGGTTCACGATTGTGGATTCAGAGATGACACAGATGCTAAAATTTCAGGAAAGAACAAGGGAAATTTCGAAGTATATGCAGACATGCGTTGAAATTGGATGTCAACCATCACCGAATTTAGTCGCATTGTCTTATTCTTTACTCCACTTTGCCTTTTGCGATTTGTGTTTTTGCCATATTTTGTAAATACAATTCATAACTACCAATCTCATACGTACTTCTAGCGATTATTCTCGCGCGTTCAAAATTTTTAAAACAGAAGTAGGTATGTTGAAGATTTTAGTATTCAGGTATCCAGGAACCTCCTTTATCTGCTAGGGTGTAATTCCATATACTCCAAACGACATTCACTACAATTCTCCACTAATAAGCAACCGTCTTACAATCTGTCTGACCCTATACTCAATGCATTCTTCAACATAGATATCAGTAATGAGTTAGTTGCAATAGGACAAAACATTTCCGATATTGAGAATCATATTGAAGTTGCATGTAGCTTAACTGATGACTTACCAATCCAATCCTTAGGCTCACCGTAAGGACCATTACAATACAAAACCATTGGCAGAATAATTAGAAACCGAAGTTGACTCCCTTTCATCTCCATACCGGTCTTCTGCTGCCGGTTCAATCTTCGAATTCTTGCACTGTCCTTTCCAGAGTCTGAGTCCATATTCACGTCAACTCCTCTCATAGATGTCCCACGGAAGTTGATCAAACTCATCAATACAACATGGACACCTTCTGAGTGCAATGTGAGCTAACAAAGTTTGAGTGGTTTGAGGAATCAGTTGGTTACCACCCTTCTCATAATGAGCACCCTGATGTTGCTTGGACTTCGAAATTCTTCAAAAACAGATATGTTGTTACCATCAGCCAAGGCAATATGATTCTAACATTTCCTCACTGAAGCAAGCAGTATTTTAAATTTGATATAAAGAGATATGAATGGTTATTTTGCATTTCAACCAGTGTTCAGTCCCACTTTGGTAAGATGTGTATCTATAAATGGGTGTAGCGATCGAGCAGAGTCTAATCTCATTTTGGTAAGATGTGTATCTTTAAATGGGTGCACCGGTCGAGCAAGAAATAGGAGCAATTCACCATACCTAAGTACAGGAATAAGTTAGCAAATAGAAAGTTCAAATATTATTAAGATACGTTCTCAACTCCTATTTTAAAACTAACCTTAAATAGAGTCTTAAAACCAAAGTATTTCCTAATTCTCTTACTCCCATGCGTATCCCGGACTAACCCCCAACCCCTCCCCTTGTAACAGCCATAGAATGCAGGAATTGCTCAATTATCTTCACTTCCCAATCAGCAGCAATAATGGTTCACTGCCCAATTACGCAAGATTTAAATTTTGCTCGGTAGCCACACGAAAGGACAACGATTTTTCATTGTTGGGAAATATTTTCAAAATTGTTGGCTATAGTTCGCAATTTTCATACAAAATATGGTTGAAATAGTGATTCAACTTCATCAACTATGAAGAGATTATTTCAGAAATTCAGGTCAACTGGATGAATTAGTGGTCTTAGACACTCTTGCCGACCTTAAACTAGTCATTCAATACAAAACATTGAAGTAATTCGTTAGAGTGCTGTTGAGAGTTCAGGAACATCATTCGAAAAGCTCTCTGCAGCATTTTTGATGAAAAATCTACAATCTTCTAGTGGATGCTAATTTTTTAAACGAAATCATCTTCACCGATAAGGCTCATTTTCATCTTGAAGGCTATGTTAATTGTCCAAAATTGTCTAATTTTGGGTTCAAAAAATTCACGAGTGATTGTTGAGAAACTCCTATCGCGACTTGAAAATCCCGTTTTTTGTGCCTAAATTGCAAGATATGCATGTGGACAACATGTGGTTTCAACGAGACGTTGTCACATGCCATACAATACAATAAATAATTAAATTAATACATAAGTCAGTCCTCGGTTAAAATAATAAAATTGGCAATCCAGGTCATGCTATTTAAAGTTGTTTCACTTTTTTCTTTAAGGCCCACATTCATCCATGCGTTGAATAACATTCAATAAAATTCAACCACATTTATGCCAAACTGCTTTGGAGAATTTCGATAAAAAAGTACGTAAAAACCACGGAGACCATTTATGCGATTTATTGACATGCTATTCCATATACAGCCCTATTCTGTATTTTTTTATGAATCAATAAAAAATATACAATTGTTAATTAAAGGCCTGTGTTTTGTATGAAAATTATTTCTTGCGTGAATTTTGGAAAACCCTTTATATCTAAGTATCCTAGCTTTATTTGCATAAAACGTTGCCAAATTTTTCTTCATCACAGCATATCAAACTCCTTTAGGATAACCTCTATAGGTTTTCTATTTGGTGCCTTAAAAAATGCCTAGCTTCACGACCTAATCCTATCTGTCTACGATCAACTTGTACCTCTTGTCCAGCCCCTTGGCGTTCTGTACGACAGGTAGGTAAATTTCGATTCAGAATAGTTGGAACGATTCGGCTGAAATTTTAAAACAATATTCTACACATGAATGGTTCTGTCCGGTACCAGAATTAGACTTTTTATCCACTTTTTTATCTCGATTTAAAACCGAAAAAAAAAAAGTCGATTTTTTGTTATTTTTCACTCAAATCTACTACGAAACAGACATGACAGCCCTACTGAATAATAATCTTTTTGGAATTTTGACTTCAGATGATACAAAAGGAGTAATCAGGAGGGCCAGGCGCCTACTCTTTTTTTTGAAGAGACCTACTTTACTTCACCAAAATGACGTCAAAATGTTTTTTTTTTTTTATTTAACACTTTTTTTTTGTATTATTCAATAGGTGGGGTAACCTCCCTGACCGCCAGAATGCGCTGCTACAACAAAAAAGGTTATGGTGCCTTGAAGTCCGTTCATATTTAGGCAGATATGCCGAATTTCAATGCGATACTGCCTGTTGTTGACGTGTTTGGCATTATGTTGAGTATGGACAAAAACGATTTTCTACGCGAGCTAGCACACGCGAGAGCACACGTCATATTTTGGGCAATATTCTGCATATGAAAAAGTTATCCTGCCGCTAGGTGCCGCGCATACTCACTCCTGACCAAAAACACGAACGCGAGAGCACTTCGAAAGAGTGTTTGGAATCGGGCGGACTTTTGGAGTCGATTGATAATTGTTAATTACACATTACACACCAGAGAACAGAATGAGTGCCCGGCAATGGACTGAAGCCGGCACGAGTGCTCCGAAGCGGCTGAGGGAGGCTCGATGGGTCGGAAAGATTATGGCTTCGGTTTTCTGGCATTGTCATGGCATACTATTCGTGGACTACCGCGAAAAAGGAAAAACCATCAAACGCGAGTATAACTATGCATTACTGGAGCGATTGAAGGCCGAAATCGCTGCAAAACGGCCTCACATGAAGCGAAAAATAATTTTGTTGTTGCAAGACAATGCACCGGCGCACAAGAGCATCGCAACCACGGCTAATATCAATGGCTTACGGCTCGAACATTTAAAATTTTGTTTTTTATTTATTTACTTTTCACCCCACCTAGTATTACAAAAAAATTTTATTTCATTTTCTGCAAAAAAAATCGTTAAAATCTTTCAAAAATTAACATCAGGAAATGAGGTTTGTTTATTTATCCATCTCCCAGGATCTGTTCATTGCTCATCTGTTAACAAATTTATTTCCGTTGACACTTAATCTTGTCTCTTCTACATACCGACACACTGCACCTCTTATGATTCCAATGAATCATTTTCCTATAGACTGCGGAAGCTACCTCCTTTAACTTAATTTTTTTCGTCAATTTTCTTATTCTTAGGTTTCCTTTTTTAAGTCATAGTTTTAAGTCTTTCTAGTTTTTGAGACTATCTCTAGCTTTGTTAAGACCCCAGTAACGCTGTAACCATAACTATGGACAAAAGTCCCAGTGTATTTCAAGCAGAATTCAACGCCATTCAAGTATGTGCCAATTATATTTAAAACTCTGGTATCAAAGGCGCAAACATACATATATTCATGGACAGTCAAATAAATTTACAGGTATAAATGTCCTTACCTTGCACACCATTGACTCCAAATCAGTCAAATACTGCTTCAAAACCCTCCAAAAACTAAGTTCTAGGAACAAAACTAAACTGTAGTGGGTTCCTGATTATGATGGGAATGAAAAGGCAGACGAAAGAGCCAGAAAGATCTCAGAAACTCCTTTTAATGGACCTCGACCCTTCTGCTGCTATTAATAGTTAGGGGTATGCGAGATACATCTCATATTGGGAGAATAACTCAGATTTAGATAGGATAGCTTGCTTGGCCTGGCTCGAACGAACTAATGAATTGCTCTGCTAGTAGTGTTATCCATTTCATTCATTTCTACTACCTTAAGTATAGGTAGAGGCCCCAATCTTTCTTATCAATCCACACATTTTCCACGTAATTTCGCTTTGCACTTGAGCCACCTTTGAATGTCTAGGCGTTGCTGGTCATGTTGGCGATCCTGAAGGAGTTCTGCTGACAATTACTCATTTTAGTCTGAACCTTTGTACCCATGGCCAGATTAGTTGCATTCAAGTCTCATCACTTAAAAAACCGAATAATGAAGCAGTAACCACCTCTTCAAATATTGCTCGATAGCTATCATAATCTTTATATACTTCTTCAGGCAACGAAGTTCGGATGTCATTGCTGGAGTTGGTAGTCCAACATTTCTGATTCGATAATTCGATATTGATTAGAGGTATTCAAAATCTTGCTTACTATACTGGCTAGAGTCAAAACTCTTTCTGGTGAGCCCGGAATGATTACGTCCGCAATGAAGTTATGAGATGATTACAGAGATCTACGTATATTCTTTTAATGTTGGTCTCTTAAAGCTCAATACTCCAAGATCAAACCGTTGACTATGCTTGGTTTTATTTTCGAGAACAAGAGTTGTATGACTTTTCATATCTGAGAGTATTGGGCGTTAGAATTTATGCCCTTACCTAGTCCTTTTCTTAATTACGGTCTACAAGGTATTATTTCATGGATTTCTCGATTTTACATGGCTAAATCTTCGTCGAAATGACAGAAGTATTCAAATCTTTAACAACATCTGTTCGGGCAACAACAGGAGCTGTTGGATCACTTGATTTCGATAACTCCAGCAGCTTTTTCTACGACACGTTCGGTAGAGCTGGAACGATGGAGAGAGTACCGTAGAGGCCTTGCATGTTACAGCTAAACTACATCAGAATAGACTAGTGGTTGGTCACAGACCTGTTGACGGCTTGACTCGGAAAATTGAAAAGATGGAACGGACTTCATATGAGGCATACTTTTGGGACAAATGCACGGAGCAAAGAGACGGCGAGTGAGTGCTGAGCACTAAAAGTCTTATTCGTTCAGCGGCAACAAAAAAGAGAAGCAGGTCGATGGAGGTAGGTGACACCCAGTAAAACCGACCGATCAATCGGATCTGAAACTACTCCCTCCTCTTCTGTCACGAACAGAGAGCTAAGGGGGAGAACGTTTCTGGCAATCCCTTTGTCAATGGATTTCTCCGCGCATGATTGCCGGATGAAACCAGTGCTGCAACCAACAAAGGCCCATTGACCAAAACAAAACTAGCGGTGGTTTCACACGCAGACAATGTTCGGACAAGGCCAGTGCTACAAGCAACAAAGGTCGTAGCTCTGACTGGCGGAAGTCGGCCAATACGGATGAAATTCCCGCAGAGAAACAACTCCGGTGTAAACTTTCCCAGCGCACAAAATCCGACTGAAACCGTCGTTGGAAAAGCAACCTCTCCAAGAAAACCTCGAAACGCCAAAGGGGGCAAGACCGGCGCACATATCTGGACGCCACTTTTTCCTCTCTGGCGCGTCGAAATGGGACAGCTGACAATGACTACAGTCTGAACTACGCTCAGTGCAAATACTGTGTCAATCAACTGTGGGAGCTAACCAAAGCAGGAAGTGTTTGCATTCAATCAGAGGGCTACGATCGGAATTCTTAGAGTTAAGTACTCCACGCAGCAAACTTTTGGATGGTTAAACAAGTTTGTGCTTCTACTCCTGGAAATGAAAACTTTCGAGGTTTTCAGAAAACTCAAACTGACGCGTACTAATTTCTATTTGCCGGGCAACTCAGGAAACGAGGGAAGTTCTGATGCGACTTTATATCCAGAGCCCTACTCTCATAGGAAGAGAAGAACCGGGAAAACAAAGACAACTCTTCTCTTGTTGTGGGCGTAGAAAAAGCATCTGCCGAGATCATTATGTCTAGGTATGACTCATCCTATCTGCACCCTGGAGGGTGCACTCAATTCAACCTTAAACATTCCAAGTAGAAGCCTTCTATGTAGAAGGCTATCCGTGTTGAATACAAAACCTCGCATAATATCCATACAGGAACCATGGGTACGGAATAAACGTATCTGTGGTCTCGAATTTTTAAAGGGTGTCACGCCACTGTACGAGGAGCGATCGGATTCGATATTACCGCCACCACCACTGAGGGCGGTAGCCGAAATTATTGAATACTGTAATTTCAGGAAGATGAGGCTTATAATATGCTGCGATGCCAACGCTGAGAATACTTTTTGGGGCAGTAGCAAATGCAAAGTGAGAGCCAATTATCTCCTAGATTTCATACTATCGTCTGACCTGATTGTCAACAACGTTGGCTCTCAGCCAATTTTTGTAACGACGCAACGGTAAGACACCAAGTAATCGACTTAATACTATCCAACAGGTATAATAAGGAGATTACTGGCTGGAACGTACTATCAGATATCTCCATATTAGACCATAGGTAGATCGAATTCAGAATCAGATGCCAGGTCTCGACCTTATTGTAGAGGAGCAAACCACTTGGACATGATTTAAGGAGGAGCTTGACAAGTGTAACAGTGCTCCCTGTAAGCTCAGAACAAAAAAAAAAAAAAAGCTAGAACATGAACGGCAACCCCACCAAGTGTTTTGAAATGGCATGTCGTTCTTTGGTAGACAGCCGGTTCACGGATAGCTCTAAAACCGATAAAAGATGCGGAGCTGATTTTTTTATGAACGACGGCAACCTTAAATTTCACTTCTTGCTGGCAAAACTTGCATTTGTCTTTCAAGCGCAAATATAAGCAATTTTGATGGCAGCGATCTATATTGTGAAGACCCGGTGGGGGGCCAGGCATTTCTATCTGTAGTATCTGCTCCAAGAATAGAAGATATCACTGACCGCAGTCGGAAGGCGAAATTCACTGATTCTTGTCTCAGTCGCAGGTCATAATCTGATCACAGGAAATGAAATCGCAGATGAGCTTGCGTGGCGAGGTTTCAGAGAAGAGTTTTTCTGTGCGTTGGGTCCGCTTGCATCCTCGGTTAGGTCTTACATTGTCAGTTGGGTTTTATATAAGCACAATTATTACAGATGGCATGACTTCCCATATTGCAGGCAAACCAATCGAATGCTTCCCGATATCTTTAGGAAGTCAAGGGCCTTATTGCTGTCCCCCACCAGAAAAGAGAGCTGGTTGCTAACTTCCGTCGTGACGGTGCACTACACTTTTGCTTAGCACTTAAATGTGTTGGTATTCTGCGTTGAAGTTGACCGCTCATTCACCTTTTTTCATATTTCTTTAAAAGGAAATTACAAAAGGCATAATGGACTAGTTCTGAGTTCTGAGTGCCCTACTCCGATCGAAAAAAAAAAAAATTTTCGTGATGGCTGTTAAACGTGGATACATAGAAATACGAGTACATGCTTTATAGAAGAGAAAACACAACATCGCTTACTCGGACAAAACTTCACAACATATAATTACGAAAAAATAAAGAACTTTGTCTACCTAGGTTCCACAGATAATGCAACGAAACCATTTAAGGGATCATTCGAAGAGAATGTTTGCCAATATCTGCTTTTAGGGCTCAGATAATTTTCTTTCGGCCAGTCAAAATAACGCTCTAAAAAACATTCATCTTCTCAGTCCTCTTCTATGGTGCAGTGGCATAGATTTTAATAAAAGAAGTCGTTTCGAGAAAAAAGTGATCCATATAATCAACGGCTCTGTCTGTATCGACAGAGAGTGAAGCAGAAGATTTAGCCAAGAAGTAAACAGCAGCAATAAACAGTCAGAATTCATGAACATATAGACAGCAGCACTCCAGACTCAGAGAGTCTTCGAATCTATCACAGAGGAAGACCACATCTGAAGCAAACCCTACCACAGTTGGTGCGCAAAATGTAAAGCAGCTAGCAAACAACAGGGCTGGCTGTAAAGGCATGTTAATTAAGGTCCAAGTCCATCCCTAACTGGCCTCAAAAGCAAACAGTTCATAGAGGTCGTGCTTAAATCGGTGGTCTGATGTATGCATTAAACCTGTAGATTTGGCAAAACACAAACGGAGTTTGGGAGCAAAAGGAACACCTCAACTAGACTGCTGTTTTTAGATTTCACCTTGGCTCTTTTCGAAAAGTTGTAAAAGCTACTGCGAAGTTTCACTGAGAACGTTAGACCCGTACAAGGATCTTTTATCTGTATTTTGGCATAACCCTTTAACATTTCGCTTCATTCAGAAAGTACAGCACAACAATAAATCCTGAGTTTTATTCATGGTGGCTTACCATGACCGTAATCAATTTGTATTGCATCTTCCCATCCTGGGCGCATTTACCTCTCGCGATACCCGAAAACCACAAAAACCACAAAAACCACAAAAAAAAAAAAAAAAAAAAACACAGAAAGGCATGCCATCTACGCTCTGTACGTAGTGCACAATAGCATCCTTTTGATGTTATCCAGAATCAATTTATTTAACGTGCTATCCACTAAAACAAACGCCCAAAGAGCGGTCCAATTGAATCCAAGTGCATACCGATATTTTTACCAAAATGAGATTTTTATAGTACTCCGGGGCTATGCTGTTGAATACCATATGTGCTATGTGCCCACTAACCGAAACGAATACCTTGTCAGGACAATGCTACGCCACAAATTATAAAAAAAAAATTATTGTATTTGGCTTTAACGTTGGAGAACGAATACGAGTACCTTTTGTCTGTGTTTTTTTCTTTTTTTTAGTTTTTGTGTAATGAAAAGCTCTCATAATATTTTATGATAGACAACCATTGAAAGGGTACCTCTAAATGTCAATAGCAGTCGACCCTAAAAGGACCTCTCATCATAAATGAATGAAAAAAAATAAAAATAAAATAAATAAATAAATAAAAATAAAAATGTATTTAGCATTGTCTGCGAAGAAAGTAAATGTCCTTTTTATTGTCAAGGCATCTGACCGACTTAGATTGGTCTGTAATTAAGGATAAACCGCACTTGGTTAACCAGGACATTTTGCAAACGACATTTGTGAACGGAAATTTTTATGTAAATAACCCAATTTGAGTTCAAAATGTGAGCGTAAGAAAGGATGGAGTAATAATAAAAAAAAATCGCCTGCAGATAAGCTTAGTTAGATACAAAGAAAAATGAGGATACTCAGAAAAGGGACGATAAGTATACCATAAGAATGAAGGGAAGTTGAAATGAAAATCAAGTAAAAGGGCATTGTGGTTAACTGTGTGTGACGAAGGCTAAAATAACATGAAAACCCAACACAACAAAAAGTTTTTCGCTTTAAGAAATGGAAAATTCGAAACTTTTCCCATTTGGATGCATTGATACAAAAAGGACAATAGTCGTGTTGTTCAAAGGATTCTGGTTTTGGTTTTCTAGCTTTTATTTTATGTTTTTTGTTTCTCTGTTTGAGGTTTGCAAGATAACTACATTTAAAGGGTTGGGGACTATGTATAAGGTGGTGCAATAATAATGGAGATAGTGACAAGGATAATCTTTTAGTGGGAAAGGTGGCTGGCGGGCTGGAATTATGAATTGCTTTCTTAGTCTGGCTGTGGATTCCTTTTTTCTTGATACCAATCAATGGCCTTTGAGGATTTTGTTCAAAACAAAGACATTCGGTGACACCATTTTCTTTTGTGGTTACACAAAGCCGAATAGATATTTAAAGGTTTTGGGTAGAGGCTTGTTCAAGACGTAAATTTATTTATATGATAAGACGTTCTACGGCGGTAGATTGTTCGGTAGATTGTGAGTGATGCAATTTAACCACGAAAGGGGGAAATAACACGCGATACTTTGTTACAATCTGCTGCTGAAAACTACTTAGGTTCACATGGCCATTTACTGTGCTCACCTGCCAAGAAGATGAAACGAAGTTGTACGTCGTTGTCAAGAATGAAATGAAAACTTTCTGCAAGTGTACTTCATGAAGATGGTCCCAAGCTGTTTTCATTTTCTGTGCATTGCATCAAAAATTTGTTCATTAGATCAGATTGGGTGATGATTCCAAAGATGCATGGCATGAATTAGTAAACATAAATATGTAAGGGCTGACTGCGTTTAATATCAAGTTAAAAGCGATTGAATCAGCTATCTGCACTTGGATCAATTGGGGCACCATAATAATTAAAGCGGATTTGAAACGCAAGGCAGGCATCACTACTCGTTCAATTATGTATTTTTTCACAGAGACTTATCATGAGCAAAAAGTGCAGGACCAAGAGTTTCCAAGAGTTTTGCCCGAAAGTTGGAATAAAACAGATTGTGAACCCCCTGTTCCTGTTCAAGAAATAGTAATTGGAAAACCAAATAACTCTGAATCATATTGATTTTTTTCTTGTTTTTTATAATTAGCGCGGGCGAAGGAATATTAGGGAGAAAGGAAAGAGAAATACTGATGTACACTGGTCTTAAATGTTTGCAAGTTATAATGAATAGGGTATACGAGTACTAATGAGCATACATAGCGAGACGGGTTTTACGGTTTGAAGGGGCAGAATGCTACTGGAAATTTCGGTGTCGCACCGATGGTGAAAATAGCGATACAAAAAAGTGAGAGAGGAGACGTTACGACTGTTGGCATCACCTATGAGTTTTATCGCACGGTTTTGAGTCCTATCTGCAAGGTGCAAAGATGTTTTAAAAACTCCTTACATATTGAGGCCAGAAGAGAAGGAATGAAATATTTCTTCATCGCTAGAGGCAACCTAGACATGTCGCAGCACTTTTGACAACATAAGAGGTGGTCATTCCAAAGTAATTTATCGCTGACATACCGAGAATGGAAAATCTGTCAGTTTCGACGATGCAAGTGCCATGTATGGATAATGGCTGGGTATATAAGTTCAGCTATAACGACATCAGACAGCATTGTATTTTCTAAGCATTAAATTCTACTTTGTTGGTAGTTCCCCAATTGGGTAAGCTATTAATTTCCGAATTCAATCAGGTTAAGATCCGCTGCCATTCTCCTTCTACAGCCGAAAATTCAGGGACGTGAATCCGGCAAAGAATATGAAAAGCAGAGAGAACTGTCGTCAGCAAAGGAATATATGCTGGGATACACCAGCATTTATTTTGTAAATGTCGGTCTTGAAACCATCCAAGGCAACTTGAATTGAACATTCCGAAAGGTAATTTCTAATCCATTGAAGAAGAAAATCGTCGATCACAGGAGTACGCATTTTCGACAAAAAAGCCTGATGTGAGACATGTCATCAAATCACCAGTGGAACTATTGCTATGAAAACCATACTCTCGGTTATAAAAAAAATTTCGCGTTTCGTGTTATTTCATGAGCTGACAGTTTATCGGCGTTTTTATGATCTTCGAAAGAAGAAGCGTTAGTGCATGGGGTATGTAGGAGGAAAGAGAAGAAGATTTGCCTTTTTTAGGGACGGGCTGGACAAATGCAGTTTTCCATCTGGTCAAAACGAGTCCTTAGGAGTATGATAGATAAAAAAGTTCATACAGTGGTTTTCCAAACAAAGCAGAACAACACTTCAGGAAGTGTTGAGATAGTCGGAAACTAGGCAGCAAGCAAACTGACCCGTCGAATGTCATTGTAGATAAGCGTTGAGATGGAGGATGAGGCAGCATTTCTAATATTTTTGATGAACGACAAATAATTGGGACATTGTGGTATTTTCTGGTTCTGGAATTTCATACGCTTGTAGAACCGAATAAAAATTTTTCTAACCCTGACAGCCTCTTTACGGCTCTAATCGTAACATGCATTTTCTTTTGTTTGGATACTCTTCATCCGATGAGGGATAAAGGATCTCATTTCAAAGAGAATAGTGTTTTTGATTATAATAATAGCGGCATCCACGTCGTTATAGAGCAAACATAATGAGCAGGCTTTCTCATATTGCCATACGGTTCTTTAAAGAATCATTTTTCTAACCTTGCGGTCGATGTACGAAAAATTAGCTGCTATAACATATTGGTCGTACGAGCCCACAGAGGACAGTACATTGATCTTGTACAATGTGTGTTCAAAAAGTAAAGTTTTTCGTTTTTGCTGTGTTCATACACATGTCCCGAACATATCTTCATAGTTTCAATTATAAAACATTCTTAGTTTGTTTTTGACGGATGGAAAGGTTAGACTCTTCGGAGTGATAGGCGATTTTCAATTATTATAAAAAATGGAGTAAAGAATATGTATTAAACTTTGTGTAAAAAAGGCGAGTTTGATACCGAAAAGTGCTTTGAGGATTGGAAAAAGTGTTGGCGCAAGTGTATTATATCTGAGGGGGATTACTTTCAAGGGGACAACATTAATATTGATGAATAGATAAATATTTTTTTTATACGTCTGGTATACGTGTTGGCTCATTTACAAGATGGGTCAAGTTGTTTTCGGTAGCGATGATCTCAACACACCGTCCTTCGGGTGTTGTCTGTCTAGAATATCGAAGCCACCCAGACTACATATGTATATTGAAATCGTCCATAACAACGATTTGAGTATGAGAATATAGTGATACGATTCTTTGAATAAAGTCAGACAGCGCATCGAACTCGTTGAAGGTCGAAACAGACATCGAATGTTTCTAAAAATCTGAAGACTCTGATGGGCAAAGATAAGGAAAGTTCTTAAGGCAACTCCAGGTACCTCTAAATTTTGCGATAAAAGTGCTATATTACGGGAGAGAAGGATAGATGGATTCCCCTTGCCACAAGATAAACTTTCATACTTTCATGCAAATAGAAGCACACAGGTAAGAGGAACGTATGATTGTCCTTTAAACTATTTCTTGATATAATTTTGATCGCCATTTTTCGTAACAGAGTGAGAAATGTCATAAATTTACAGGACTTTTCCTGAAACTGAATGCAAAAAGACGATCACTATATGTGAAGCCATTTTTAAGATATGTGTCATCGAAAGAACAAATGGTTCAACAAGCCTTTGGATGGCGTATTAGTGCCATTAGGATATACATCAGAATCTTAAGACGGTTCAATAAGAAGAAGGATGTTCTTGTCGGCAGGAATGATCACTCTTACAGAAACTTGGGTTCTGTATATTAATTGATACCAGGAGACAAAATCATCATAAGAATAGGGTATTTGGCCCCAGAATATTTGAAATAACGACATCACATCGTTTAAACTAATGATTGAATCTCGATCTGCTTTTCGGCGTTCTGACAAAAAGTGTTGAGAAATCTTGGAATGAGTTAGAGTGTATGCTCTTTACAAACTCATCTTCTGCTGTCTTTAATAGCACAACAGTAGCATTCCACTTCTTCAAACCTTCAACTGTAACACACGTCTTGCTGTGAATATTCATCAGTATACCCTCAAGCCCACTCTCGGAAATATGATCATTCTTTGCTAAGCCTAAAAATTCGCTTATGGAACGCCCTGTCGAGCTCTTTATTTCCTAGTGATTATAACATGGGATCAATCAAAACTAATGTATATCGGTATCTCCATTTTCTTCCGCACTGCGTACAAACATTTTAATGGTACTCAAATCCCTTAAGTGCGTGCTAATAAAATAAAGGCAGGGAATCCATCCGATCCAACAACCTAACATAGATGTACATAGTATGCACGTATGGTGCGTTCTGCCTAGCAGTGAAATTTGTATCTTTCGAGCAGGTTATAGGTCTGGAAAATAGGATTTTCCTATTTTTATTTTCGTTGAACAAAATTTTTAAACTTTGTTTTTGGAGTGTCACCATAGAGTTGGTGTAACACACCTTATAGTTCTTCGTTTTCCTTAAGAAAAGCCATACACAAATGTGAATATATGGATAGAGCTATATTACATATGTAAGCCGAAATATAGTAAAGAGAAACTGCGTGCTTGATCTTCTTCTTAATTTGTTAACCGTTGAAATATGTAACGCGTATAATTACGTCGAATGTTTCATATTTCTCCCAAATACCAGCATTGCTATTAGGGCTAGCTAAATTTGGGGATCTTACAACTATATATACAATACGTCCCCTTCAAAGTAATCCCCCTCAGATATAATACATTTGTGTCAATGCTTTTTCCAATCCTCGAAGCACGTTTTATAAGCTCTTTTTGGTATAGCCTTGAGCGGTTTTAGCGATGCTGTTTTTATTTACTCAATCGTTACAAATCTCCGTCCTTTCATAGGTCTCTTCAGTTTATGGAAACAGGAAAAAGTCGCATGGGGCCAGGGCGAGGTTCGTCATTGGCATCTTTTCGGCTATCTTGGAAGAGCTTGTACCACTTGTATACATTTTTTACTTAGAACAGACTTAAGAGCAATTGATACAATTTTTTACATAAAGATTGATGTAAATTCTTTGGTCCATTTTTTATAATAATTGAAAATCGCCTATCACACCGAACAGTCTAACCTTTCTATCAGTCAAAAACAAACTAAGTATGCTATATAACATACTTGAAACTGTGAAGATATGTTCGGGACATGTTTACATGTCAACAGCAAAAAAAAAAAATCGATAATCCAATGTACGTTGCCCGCGAAATTTCAAATAATCAGCTTACTTTTTGAACACACCTTTCTTTAGCTGAATTATCTTACTATACAGCATTTAAAACGTTTGCAACGCCAACAGTTTAGGAACCACTCAATTAGAAACAGAAGCAATCAGCAGCAGAACGCAGAATAGCGTAGACGAACACTGGAATGTTGTGAATGTGTTTGCAACTGGGGCAAGTACCTATGTCGATAAAAGGCAGAAAAATAACCGTGCATGGCTTTCGGCTGAAACCAGGAGACAGATCGATGAGCGTACAGCAATCAAAGCTCGTATTGCAGCCTCCTCGGCAGTAGAAAGTGCCGTGCTAGAAGTCCAATATCGTGTGAAGAAGAAGGAAGTGCAGCGTAGTGTAAGACGTGACAAGCGTCAGTACATCGACATATTGGCTTCAAGCAGCGCTGTCTACAAAATCATTAAGGAGCTCACTAGCTATCGGAACTTCAAACAACTTCCAGTGAAAAGTGTAGATGGTAGTCTACTGATTTCGGATGAGGAACAACTCACTTGATGGAGAAACCACTTAGACGACGGCGCTTTGATCCCGAATTCGAATGAGTTCGATGGATATTGATGGCATCCCTGCCGAATTATACAAAGCGGCGCCAAATACATCGGATAATCTGCTACAGCCGCTCATATGCAGAGCGTGGGATTGTGAAGAATTACCGAAGGGAAACTTGGTGGAGTGTGAAAGGTGAAGATGTATGTTATAGACGTTCTTCCAGCCGTAGCCAAAATAATGGCTACAATAATTCTGGAACGCATCAAAGAAAATTTAGATTCAACTCTTAACAGGCTTTCGCGCTGAATCCTCTTGCAGCGACCAAAGAAACACCATCTTACGGATCATTATAGAGCAATGCGTTAAGTACAGATCTCTTACATTTACTGTTTATCGACTTTGAGAAAGCTTTCGACAGTTTGAATCGAGATGTTATTTAGTTGACCTTGCACAGGATAGGCATCCCAGGATGCCTAATTGTATTAAAGCTAGATACGAGGTTGGTAAGTGTCTCATTTTGCACAATGGTAAGTTGTCTGAGGATTTCCAAGTCCAATTTGGAGTACGTCAGGGGTTTATACGGTCACCACTATCGGCGATGTACTCCGTGCAGCATTCACGGAAGGCAACTATGGAATACGATGTACAATGACATCTTACCTTAAACACATTGACTACGCTGACGATGTTTGTCTACTTTCATATCGGATAATGGACCTTCATTTGATGGTCCACAATCTGGAAGCTGATACGTACAAAGTGAGTCCCAAAATAAATACCACCAAAACGAAAGCCCTTAGCACCTCCAAGAAAATTGACAACCTTCTATACTTGGCAAGTGTTGTCTTGGCTAACCAGGGTGAAACCGAACTGTATGTGTGCAGCAGAATCAAGTGGACACAACTACCATACGCATGATGGAAAACTTCCTATATAGATGTCTAAGAATCATATTGAGGTTTTTTGGCCCAATAACTGGAAATACATAAAATCCAGTCGTTTTTTTACCAATGAGTCCATTTTAATGCAGAGACGAAGAAGACTATGTAGGCAGATTATTCTTGAGGATAGAGATCGTAAGCAATAAACTAGTTACCCAAGTCTAGATGTGGAATCAAGCTCATGACCTATGGCGTACTAGTGAACGAGTTAAACCGCTAACACATGCCGACTTCCAATGTACTTCTATATTAATCTATTGGCCACGCAGTCCGAAATGTCAATTTTTTCTGACATAAATAGTCACATGTTTGTTTGAAGGATTTGGTTACTGCAGCTCATTAATCTTAACCCTCGAATCCTACTAGTGGTGATGAAGCATCCTATAATGTTTTTGGTTTTTGATTAATTTATGCATACGTGAATTTTACTTTTGCCTTAGGGAAGATAAGAAGAAACCTATTCGAACAAGAAAAAATAGGACAAGTTTTAAAACTAAGTTGAATGAATTATTAAGATAAATTTGCTTAAGACGGTAGGTGACATCTTTTCTCGCATAAGTGGAAATTACCATTGGAAATATCCGAAAATGTTCACTCTCTGCCGTCGACCTTCCCATCATCTCCAAAAACGATTGCCAAAGTACATTTTCGAATAATTAAATGTTAAGTAGAAAACTTTTAAATCGCTCTTCCCAAGCCCTATTTAGAAAATTACAATTTAATCGATTTGTATTGCTCTGAAATAAGTGTTAAGAATGTGTATACAGGAGATAAAAACTTAATCGACCATTTATTTCAAAATTCCAGTTCTCCAAATTACTGTAAACAACTTCTCCTGAACATTCAATGGTCAATTTATACTCAAAGTTGTCCCATATGGTTCGTTAAGTGCCCTCCAGCACTAAAATTGCTGCATTATTCTGTATATTTGTAAGATTGCAGTAAAATTAAATAAAGCTTTCCCAAATTGAGATGACTTTGTGCATCAACAATCGAGTGCTTTGGGAGAAGGATTCACAACAGACGACCAAAACTAGCAGTTAGAAAACAAAGTCAAGGACAGCCAGTAGCAATTGGAAATTGGATTTGTTTTCTTGCATTCTAATTTCTAAGAAAACACTTGAGATAGCTGCCATGGTCAATCACCATCAACACAAGCAGCAGACCTCTGGCAAACAGGATTTTCAAGAGCCATTAAAACTTTTACCATCGCCCTACCAATCAGTGAGAAACTTTTCAAAACTATAAAAAGTTTTCGAATAAGGGAAGTTTTCGAATCTTTTGATTGGAATTTATGATTGAGACCAACCTCAAGGATGATGATGTGCACCCATAATTGTTTATGAACACTTCTTTTGTGCAGAGCATCGCTGTGAGATACATTTCTGTTTTAACACTTTTCCTTTTACACTTTTCTTTCATCAAACATTAAAAATTTTGGATTAATAAATCCTTTCGTACGGATACAAATGCACACCTTTTCTTCTTTTCCTTTTCCTCCTTGGCACGGAATTGAATTATAAACTGTATCAGCTCAACAGTGATAACACTTTGCTGACGACTAGATCGTCTACTGCGACTCATGCTTGTGGTGACACCCTAAAGCCCGAAAACCGATTAAAGGTCTGCATTAAATGCCAACACGCATCGTTTTCGAACAGATATATATGTTTTCGAATAAACCGTTTCACTACGAAAATTTCAAAAATACCCGAGAAATGAAATTGTTTTGGAAAAAAGTACCAGAATTCCTGGTGACTTGGAAAATCGAGTAAAAAAAGAAACTTCTGTCGAAGAGATATTTTTAGAACTTAGTCCTTCGCACGTTTGGTCTAAACTAAGAGTAAGAGACACGAAACGACAATTGTGAAGTGTTATTATGCTCCCTGGTTATATAGTTTTTCTTTGGTTTATTACTTTTTTTTTTTCTTCTTCTGTTTCTACTTTCAATTCTCCCAAGGAAACCTGACGTATTCGTATATAAGTCTAAGGAATTAACAACAAGAAAATAGCGATTAAAGCCACGAAATGGCAAGGAAATTGCACACAGAGAATAGAGAAAACTTGGAGAAAAAGGGAAGTAGGAAGAAATAGTGGGAATATGGCCACGACTTGACTGTTGTTTGATGGAGCGCACGAATGTTAGCAAACACGAAATGAGAAGAAAAATGAGAAAGTTAACGTTTACATGTAACCCTCTTTACCACCTTGTGTCATGAGGTAAAATTTATACTTAATAAGCTTAATCCACTTTACAAGGAGTAATGCCAGGCATCGTTTGGAAGGAAAGGAAATCTAACGGTTGCTGAGCTGGCAACGGTAGGTCTGAGGAAAATTCCCGAAACCCGGAAGTAGACTATGGTATTTTTATTAAATTAGAAACCATCGAGACTAGAATTTGTTATCCTAGAAAATGATTTAGGGAACGTAACAGTTAGGTAACTATTGCAGGATATTTGCATTTCATTGCGAAATTGAAAGCAATTGCATCAACTTCCCTTTTGAAATACTATTAACCACGAAATGTGAAGGGATATACACATGCTACTGTCACGTATATTTGGATTTATCAATTGACTTGGCCAATGTACGAGGACAAGAATCAGGTGATTTTAATCAGCCTGGGACTGAATACAATTTTTCGATTGAATTGTTTAGTTGTACTCATGCAAGGAACTTCAGACCATAAAAATTAAGACATATTGGTTGAGTAATGCCCTATTGATGAAAAGTCTTTACCATCCTTAAAGAGAAAACTAGTTTCTGCAATAAAGATTGTACCCTACGTTGGTCTTGAATGTTTGCAGGTTATAATGACCAGAAAATAAAGAGCTCGGCATTTGAAGGCATTTCAGTGTACGTCTGGAAGTGTTTTCGAAGGAAAACTGATGATCATTCTTAACAAGTTGGGTGTTTCGATTGATGATTTGAAGAAGCAACAGGCTAATGAAAATTTTCTTGGCATACTTGTGGAAATAGTAATAAACCAAGTTAAAACAATATACATAAAGTCGGATTTGGGGGTGTCAATTGCACAATATTGGCTTTATTTACCTCTGTTTGCAGTCCTATCCAGCGAAAGCAGAAAGGTTTAGGGTCAACCCAACTAAATACAGATATTGTACTCTAATTTCGGAAGAAAATCCTATATACATCGCTTGACATAGACATTTCGCAGCATTTTTGCTGACGTCGACACTTACTTACTGAGCATGAAAAGTTTTTCCATTTTGACGATACAGGTATCATTGATAAGTAACGACGTTAGACAGCATTTGTTTTGGAAGCATTAAATTTCACTTGGTTGAGAGTTCCTAATTATCATAGATTTTTGCTATTCCCATTCGGTAGCTTAAGAGCAGGAACGTAAATATGATCGGAAAAGATCACCGTCATCAAGAACGTACGATAATATACTGTATAAGAAGTTGAAGGCAATAGCTCAATAAGAAAAATTAAAAAAAAGTGTTGGAGAGATAATGGAGCCCTAAGGGATACTTGCATTTTTTTATTTAATATCAGATTTCAAACCTTCAAAAAAATATTTAAACGTTTCAAAAGATAATCTCTAACCTACGGAATAAAATAAGTTTTCATGTCTCAAGATATTTCGTGAACCGGCTCATCAGCTTTTCCACAATCTTGGAAAGAACGGATGGAAATATAATGAGTCTGTATAACGACAAAGAAGAATATTTGGCATTTTTAGGGAGGGGCTGAACGAATACTGTACTACATCTACTCGGATAGGGTCCCAAAGCTTAGTATCGATGGAAGAAGAAAGGGAGATATACCATCTGCCACGGCGGATTAGATCTTAAGGACTTCTGCTACTACAGAATGCCAAAGTAGTTTGGTCCCGTGGTATGTTCGAGGTATCGCCTCCAGAGAGCAAACTAATGCAAAAAAGTTGAACTCAAAGTCAGCCTCAGCTAGGAATTACCCTGGATCAAAAGCCCACTTTGAACACACAAAAGACTACTGGGTAAAAACTAGGCCCTTAACCCAAAAACGACACTGAGAAGTTATACAGCAATTGCTAGACCTATAGTCACTTTTCTTTCTCCAATTTAGTGGCATAAAACTAAACAAAACTCTACACAGACTCGACTAAGCAAACTTCGCAGACTAGCCAGTGTGGGTACTACGGGTGCGATGATAACAGCACTCACCACAGCATTAGAGGTTTTGCTGAACCTAGCACCTCTTTATCTGTTCATACAGAAAAAAGGTTAAGCAAACTCTTAATGTGTAGACAACAACTCCAAAATATCTTACTTTATACAAAGGTTTCACTGGAACAACTGTCTGAAATAGATCAACTACAACCATTAGGTTACATTCCCTGATCGACAGAATTGGCAAAAGAATCATCCCTTTTTTAAAAGAGATTTACTGCTGTGGTACACTGACGGATCTAAAACAGACGAAGAACTTGGAGTACATACAGATATACTACAAATACCACACTGTACAAGTAACCTCCTTGAACGCTAGAATGCGCTGCTACTGCAAAAAAGGTTATGATGCCGTGAAGTCCATTCATATTAAGGCAGACATGCCAAATTTCAGTGCGACACTGTCTTTAGTTTTGTTTTGACAGCTGATTGTTGTTGACATGCTTGGCATCATGTTGAGTATGGATAAAAACGATTTTCGTTCTCTCATAAAACATTATTTTTTGAGAGGCAAAACGGCGAAAGAAACAAAAGAGAATTTGGATAAATATTATGGGGCTAATGCTCCGTCAGATTACACCGTTAAATATTGGTTTCGAGAGTTTCGTGGTGGCCGCAACTCCACTACCGATCAAGTTCGCAGCGGCAGGCCCTCCGATGTGGTAACAGAGGACAATGTCAAAAAAATATATGAAATGGTGTTGGTTGACGGCAAAGTGAAGGTGCGCGAGCTGGCAGATACCACAAAAATTAGTATTGAGTGCACACGCCATATTCTGGGCAATATTCTGCATATGAAAAAGTTATCCTGCCGCTGGGTGCAGCGCATACACACTCCTGACCAAAAACACGAAAGCGCGAGAACATCGAAAGAGTGTTTGGACTTACTGATGCGGAATCGGACGGACTTTTGGCGTCGATTGGTAACTGTTGAACACCAGAGAACACAATAGGTGTGCAGCAATGGACTGAAGTCTGCACGAGTGTGCTTCGAAGCGGCCGAGGGAGGCTCGATGGGTCGGAAAGGTTATGGCTTCGGTTTTCTGGGATTATCATGGCATACTCTTTGTGGACTACCTCAAAAAAAGAAAAACCATCAACAGCGAGTATAACTGTGCATTATTGGAGCGATTGAAGGCCGAAATCGCGGCCATGAAGCACATGAAGTAAAAAAAAATTTTGTTTTTTGCAAGACAATGCACCGGCGCACAAGAGCATCGCAACCATGGCTAAAATCAGTGACTCCAATTGCTGTCGCATCTACTGTATTCGCCCGATTTGGCTACCTCGGACTGTTATCTCTTCTCAAACCTCAAAAGATGGCTCATCAATAAAAAATTTAGCTCACGCGAGGAAATCATCGACGCCACGGTCAGAAGTTGGAAAATCGCTAGAATAAGTGTATCAAACTAAAAGGGGAATATATTGAATAAAATAAAAAATTTTTTTTCTTTCATTCCCAAGGAGGTTACTTTTCACCCCACCTAGTATGCAAGTATGGACAGTGCATCTCTGTATTTTAAGCTTAGATACATGCAATAGAATAACTTAATCAGTTCTGCCACCAACAAGAACATTTATATTTTCTCCGACGCCAAAGCGGCCCTACTTGCTTAAAACGCTTTTGAGAAAACTTCAAAAATTGTCTGGGACTATTGTGAAGTTTTCATAACACTAGTCAGCACTAGTAGAGAGCATTTTATCTGAGTGCCAGGTCATAGTGATTAAGAGGGTAATGAAAGAGCAGACGAATAGGTCAGCAAATGGTCGGCCTCAAAATTCATGTTGCCACGAATACTCTAAGGAGCACTAATTAGCTCCATAAATAGCCACATAAACAACTAGCTAAGAACCAAGGCACTCCATTACTGGGCGAAAAGTGGAACAGGTAACAAGCAAGCCAATCTTGAACCTTTTCCACTTCTTGTACGAGTATGCTGCGTCGTGTCCTTTCATGAGCTTGAGTATGTTGAAAATAAAAGCGCAATATTGTTTTCCGGGTTAAGATGTCAGGAAGCTGTCAATAATGCTACGCGTGATGTACTTTGTTTCGCACAATCATTAAGACAGAACTCTAAAGTTAATGAAGAATTTTTTCACGAAGTACTACATGGAAAAGTAATAACCGGTCGTGAGGTTTATAAGCAAAATATTAGGAACGAATACCAGTTTCACAAAAAAGATGAAGAAAAATTGCAAGAATCTCTATAAGCTAATGCTGAGAGGGTTTCACTTGGCGCCGAGAATGTTTTAGATGAAATAGATCATTCAGTTACATAAGCAAATGTTGGTAATCTCTTGGTCAACTTAATTTATATTTTTCAGGTTATAATGGAGTCTCGGGAGTCTCGTGAGGATTGTGCTCACTCCAAAAAGGGCAATTTTGCTTGTTAACATATTTATTAAGCCAGAGTATGCCAGGCCACGGCACTAAAAGTGATTTGAATGTACAAATTTGCTTCAGCTTCTAGTTGATTTTCAGACCATCCACCTAACCAACGCCACAAAAGGTGGTACATTGGCATCAATTAAATTTTATATGGGTGTAGGCGAAGAACTTTCTTCAAAATCTGTCATGTACAGGACGGGCAGAGGTTGAGTTGCTGAGGACGGGAACGAAATTTGGATCCGCAATGTTTGGCAAGCTTGGCTATTTTTTAAAAAAAATTTCCACGATTTCAAAACGCTGTTCAGACCACCTGAACAAAGTAATTTGACAAAGTATACTGAACATAAATGTCAAAGACACGTGCCCAGTCTGATGACTGGTTTGATAGATAACCCTATCTGAAGTTCTATACCTCTAAAAAAGACACCATTTATCGCGCACTTCTGGCTTAGATAATTAAATTTCCCCATTCCTTGGATGACTATGTGAGACTCTGATCAATTGCTATTTGTGCTCATCCATGGACCTTCTAAATATCGAGTTTATCACTTGAATAACAAGCTGTACATAATATTATTTAAATCTACTTCAACCCTTGTGTAAGTGGCAACAAAAAGTTTGAGTTAAGAGTGCCGTGGTACCCAGGTACTGCAGCATATCTTGAATTGTAATTGCATGTTAATTTGTGAATTATATAAAAAAAGAAAAGCTATCGTAAAAAAAAAATATATTTTTCCAAAGCACATGTTTGTATTATGAGAACTTTATTTTTTTTCATAAATTTTATATTTGAAAATAAGCAAGTAATAGTGATTTAGACAACTGTTGCAGCAACTATGGATCGGTAGCCACGCAGGCGAGGCATTTTGCTAAATTTTTGCAGTGCTGATCGCATACTGGCTTTGTGTACCACATACATTCCTTACGTGTTTTGCGTTTACGACCTGAAACGCAAAAGTGGCAAGTACCTTTGCACACAAGGCGTCCGTCTGCTCCGCGTTCTGGTGTAGGTAGAGCAGCCATTGGTAGATGAATCGGCTTACTGAGCGCTAACTGGATACAATGCGACGTGGAGAAGTTAGCCATCACTCTCGGGATTTTCGACCGCGCTTCTATACCTGGCAGCATGAGTTGCTTAGCCATGTTGGTGAGAAACAACCTCCGTTTATTAGTCGCAGTGATGTCTGGGTTGTTGAAAGAATACACAACATAGGCTGCTAGACCGCATACATCAAGCAAATTGTAGAACATGGCAAGCGGCAACCGTTTGGTTCTGCATTTTGTCGTATAAATTGCAGTCATTTTGTCTATCGTGTCTACTCCACACTTTGTTTTGTTATAGTAGAGTATCATCTCTGGCTTGTACTTATTTTGTTCATCGGTGATAGAGTTATCCTGATGCATAGACGATAAGACAATCACAGCCTTGTTTCTTTTCGGTACATATGATACCATACTATATTTCGATTCATGGAAGCCAAACACGCTCGAAAACTCTTGTTTTTTCCTTGTGTTTTGTCATTTGTGATGGAATGAATGTTTTATTTTGGCGAACGGTGCCAAGCAGAGTTAAATTTTTAGCGAGAAGGTATTTCGCAAGGTCCAAACTAGTGAAAAAATGATCGGTGATTACATTTGGACCTGATCTCTTAACTACATTTTCTCCAACGTTGGTCTGGCGTGCTGCACCTGCCTCCTTTCCAGTATGGATTTCACACCACAAAGTGGATAATAGTTTGACGCATCGCAGGCCCACCAAACCTTCATGCCATATTTGGCTGGTTTTGAGGGTATGTATTGCGTAAACTTAGAACGGCCTCTGTACGGAAATAGCTGTTCATCGACAGTGATGTCTGCCGATGGCCTGTAGTTTTTATGCAGCTGTTCGTTCATTAAGTTCTAAAGATCAGTAATTGGGGCGGTCTTATTAGTAGACATTCGGTCGGCTCTAGTGTGCATATTATCGAAGCGTATAAAGCGCGTAATTACAGAATATCGGCAAAGAGACATTGCAGCACGAAAATGGATGACAGAGTCCGAGCTCCAAAAAACCGATGTGTGCTCTCCACTTGAATGGTGCACGCCGGCCATAAAGCAAACACCCAAGTACACTTGCAATTCTTGAACAGTGAGTGGTTTCCATACCCTTGGTGGCCTATCCAAATGATTGGAGTTGAACGATGCATACACACTAAGAGCTTTTCGATTAGTTTCTGTTACCACGATGTCTGCCATAACAGGAGTGAAAAAAGCCATGAAAATATCAGCTTCAGCTTTCGTCTCCAAACCAGCGACAGGCCCGTCGTCCATTTCCACATTTTCAAACTCAACCTCGAGTTCCTACTCTACATCAGAAGCCGCACCTATATCTTCCAAATCTCCACTAACGTTACCACTGCAGTATGATAAAGCTGTCAGTGGCGGTACATAATTGTTTTCGGAACCATCGCTAAAATTACATTCATTGCTTTCAAGCTCATCTAAAACCGTCGCCCAATAATTCTCCTGCTCTTGCGTACGTAGCCTGAAATCACAAAAAAAGAGTAAAGAAACTAGAAAGCACAGCGTAATTACAATATAACTTATTAACTGCGCGCGCTGAACGAAAACGAAATTATGAACCAGTAACACTAGATGATGATGCCATATTTTGAACAATTATTGTACCGAAACGTCGACTTAGATCGACTAATCAGTTGGAAATGCCATTCAAATGCAGCTTTACATGGGAGTGAGACAAAAACCGTTATGTTGATACATGTTCGTGCACGCATTTCAGTGTGAAATATATGGGAGTACCCAGGTACTTTGATGTTATATTCGAGAGCATATCAACAAAAAAATTCTATAAACGAAGCATATGACTCCAATTTCGATCTGAATAGCTCATTTAACACAGAAATGTTTTTTAGGAACACTATATTTTTTGTAAAATTATGTTGAGTAAGTACTCAGGTACCTTGACACTTACACAAGGGTTAAAAAGACTCATAGCCAGCCTAGGGTTGTGTTTGTAATACTTCGTTTTATTGACACATATTTTCGGAGCCATTGCAACTGCAATTTGATATTTTGGCATCAGTTTCCCTTCCTTTTTAAAAAAAAACATCCTTACAACTTAATGGTCTCATGTTTTTAATAGCGTAAAAGACGAGTGAATAGTGTCAGTGAGTCAGAGATATTATACACAATTTTTGCCAAAGAAATTTACATGCAGAATAGCTGCCACAGTTCCTTACCCTTTGTTATATTTTTAGGACTGCAGTAAAAACTCGTTTAACGTGTCGAAGAGCTAAAAATAGATTCCCCTACATGAAATAAAGGGCTGTCATAAATATGAGTTGTGCCACGTATCACTCCTGGTGATTCACCCTTTTTACTGAATTCCTGGATGAAACATTGGCTCCGATTTCACCTATTACTTTAGCTCTTCATACCGGGTAAATGCCATGAAAACAATTAATTTGTCTTCGGATATGTGATCTTAGGGATAACAACCATCATTCGACTCCATAATGGTGCTATTAAAAGCGTCTAAAATATCAACCCACAAGCTATTATAAGTTATCGTTCATTAACGGTATTGTCGCATTCCTTCAAACATTCAAATGCCATCCATTTTTCTTAACAAAAAAAAAAAAAAAATACAACTCTCTCCTAAACACATTTTGCAACTAAATAAAATGTAATGACTCTCCTATTTCCAAAGGAACTAATAAAACACAAGTCACGACACGAATAGTAAGTACCTCACGCCATCCCTGGATTTTATTGGGTGTGATGTGTTTAAAGGCACGACCCCACTAACAATGAGATTCCAACTCGACATTTGATAATTAAAGGGCTTCGCCCTGAAGAGTAACAACAATTTAACAACAACCCAGTTGCAGCCAATGACTCCGGAAGGAAAAGGAAATGAGTAAGGCAAAGTTCTTCTAGACGACCAATAGGACCAACCTTTTTCGGATAACTTTTCCGATCGTAAATTTAAGTTCTTGCGTGCATTCTAAATACAAAACGAACTGAAACACAAATACGAGTTCTTGTGCACGAAGTAAGTTGCAAAGGTAAAATATTGTGTTTGCCAGCTGCATCAGAAGTCTTGTGGTTAAGGTATTTCTTTTGAATTCAAAATCGGAGTTGGATACATGTACGGTGCCTTTGGTTTGGAATCGGAAAAATACTTCTTATGGTTGTGATAAATAGTTTGGTTTACTTTTCAAAGTATGCAATTAAGATTTATAGAAATGCATTCGGATACAACTGCAGTTGACTTGTAAATAATTTAAAACTGTCACGAGACGCTTTATCAAGAAGAAGAAGAGGATTTTGAGGTTACAAAGGATTTATTGGCTTTAGAATTTTTGGGAAACTTTGATTTTTTGAATTACAATAATGCAGACTGATTACTTGGCTTACATAAACGATCCATTAATCTCGTCACTGATACAATAAAAGAAAAGTCATTACAATCATTCCATTAGGCGATCAACTATCATTTAGGGTATATTAATTTTCTGGCAACATTTTGACATTTGACATTTTCGTGGTGAATATGCGAAAATGTCAATACGTTCCGAATACAAAAAACAAAGGTGAGTTCAGAACTTGAATATTAGTGAAACCTAGCCTCACTTCTTAATCTCATCAACCCCGGCATAACCGTTGCTAGACTGAAGACTGCTAAAGTTTCTTACTGAATAGTATCGGCATATCATGCCGACCACTACATCGGTCTTCTCTTAGAAGGGTGGTTTTGGAAACTGGGAGGCAAGAAATGATGCCTTTTGGGCGACCTCAAGTGGTGAATCACTCAATCTGCTAATGGACATTCATTTTCCATATACGAATACCCCAAAAGATCTCAGACATAAAAAGCTATCATCTTTCGTTCTGAAAACCTTAGACCGACTGATTGATATCCATATAGGATTCAGAGTTGATGCTTATACCTACTGTAAGGGAAAATCTGTGGAAGCGGCTCTACATTCACTGACTACCCACATCAAATGATCCTTACATTATAGTACACAATGGTCGCGTTCCTGGACATAGAAGATGCCTTTAACAATGTAAACACATCCGTAATCACAACTTTAAAGTCAATTCTTAAGGTAGGCGACTCACTAGGGAAGTTGATCCATCTTATGGTAAAGAGCATGATAATCAACTCCAAACTGCGTGAGGCCTCTGCTAAAAGATGTGTCAGCCGAGGTACGATTCTCTGGAATTTAGTGGTTAATGAACTGTTGATATACCTGAAAACGGATGGTATCAGGGTGATTGCCTATTCAGATGACGTTGCTGTAGCCGTCCAAGCCTTCTCTTTAACAAGAAATATAAAATCCCCATCATTGACCCTCCTTCAGTCAACTAAACCAACTTAGTCTTTTCCGACACAACGAAATATTTGGGTCTTATTCTTGACAGGAAAGTAAACTGGAAACCTAATATTCAAAAACGAGTGAAGAAAGCTACAGCAGCTTTATTCTCTTGCAAAAAGGTCACTGGAAACAAGTGTCTCAAGAATATAGCAGAACAGTTCAACATCCACCTATATTGGATGTTCAAAATTAGAACCACTCTACCTATCCTATCTAGTAAGCTAAGTGCTTACTAAGGTGGAGTGTTTTGTCAACATGTCTAGCGACCAAACAAATCTCACCAAAACTTGATCTGAATTGCTCTGAATTGTTTAATTTTTTAAAATAGGAAACTTCTTAGAGCTATCATCTTAGGCTATGATAAACGTAAGCATGCAAGAAGGCCTGGTGTTTTTACAAACGACTTCTGCTGATGCTGCATTCATGAGGAGGAGGAGACAATCTTCCATCTGCTCTGTACAGGCCGAGCTATTTCCCAAGGAAGAAACTCCGCTTGGGAGTCTCATAAGCTCCGTCAGAAGCTCGAATTGATTCCAAAAGTAAGAGGATCACAGATCCAGATCCATCCAAGTGAGTTGATTTTTCTTTAACAGCCAGTATAACTTAAATTCTCTTCATTCATTGACTGCTCTCTGGTTCCGTGGAATGCGATTCCTCTAAACAATTCTATTTCGTTCAACACTAACACTCGTAATTTACGTTGTCGTAGTCTCCTCTATATTCCAAGCCATCGCATTTCTAATGCTTCCAATCAACTAATCTCCCGCATGCTTCGTAAGGTCAACTGAAAGCTACCCCATTTTGATTTTAACTTGAGCACTTCCCGTCTTAAATTTGATCTCCTACACCATTATCTTCGGAGTGGCCGTGGTGTAGTGGTATATGCATATACTCCTCAAGCAGAGGGTCTCGGGTTCGAATCCCGTGCAAAGCAATTCTCTGAAAAAGTCTTTTCATAGAATTTGTAAGTATTTATATGAAAATTCCGTCGGCATCAACTCTGACATGAAGGCATAACACTGATATTGGAGTCGTTGCTGGCTGGGCTAAATGTAACGAACTAACTAACTAAACTGTCCCGACAAGTTTAACAATCAAATCTTGGGAAAATATCGAAACTCAACACACCTGAGTTTCAAACTACTACACCACTTTCCCGCGCCCTGCAGAAAAGTTAGTAAAGGGGTATTCATATCCCCTTGGTACGCACGCGGTATTATAAAAGAAAAAAACTTACTTCCTAACCCTAAATTGTTATTGGTTTTTAAGTCCTAATTTTCAAGTTAGTTTAAGCTTGTATTAAGCGAAATAGCCCCCACCATAATTAAAAAAATTGTAGAAAAGGTGCGTCACCAGATATTATGTACAAGTACGAGTATGTTTAATAGCACAGCTGCAAAGTCAGTGTCAGAAATTATGACTTCGGGCCTATCTTGTGTAGTAATCTTCCGACAAGTCCAATACTGCCAGCTAATTGCCAAGGATTTTTGGTCGTTCTCTTGGCATGATGACATAGATGCCAAAAGCTAATATTGAATTGTACAATATTAAGTTTCACTGTTTTGTTGAGTTCAGAAAGCACGTCATTTAGAAGTCTTTAACAATCATCATACAACCATCGGCTTCTTCATGGCGGACAGAAAACCAAGACAAAAAGAAAAACACGCTCTGTTATCGAAGAATGTTGCAGACACTGATTCCATAATAAGCAGAGTTAACTCAGCGCTTTGTCAGGCCACTTCTCGAATATGGTAGCCAGGTATAGTCCCTTTATTATGAAAACCATATTCTACATATCGAAGCTGTGCAACGCAGATTCTTATGATTCGTTCTGCGCATACTCCCATGGGCTAATCACTACAACAAACATTTTAAGGAAACACAAATCCCTTGAGCGCATCAATTATAAAAAAAAAAAACAAAAGAAACAAGGCTGCTGAACGAACGGACTACTTGCCGAAACATTTAAGCCAGTAGGGGATAATTTTCTAGAGAGCATACACCAATAAAAGCAACAACAGCCTTTTAACTGAGACATAAGGTACCTTAACAACGCATGCAAGGTCTTGTCTGCCTATCAAACAACAGGGCCATGATTTGATTGGCCGTTTGACTTAAGGTCACCTTAGTCCACCGTTGACCAAATGTTTTTCATACGGCAGATCCTAGAGAAAATTCAGATTGATGCTTACCACCGTTTTATCAATTTCAAGGTCGCATATGAAAGTGTCTATAGAGACGAACAATACAGAGCCATGTCTAGTTTCTATACTCCTGTCGAAGTCATCGGATTATGCAGAATAACGATGAAAAAGGCTGGTTGCTCCAAAAAGGTCAGAAGAAATTTCCCCAGACATTTGATGTCCATAAAAAGTTTAGACAAGGTGATGCGTTGGCATGTGACTATTTTAGCATTATTCTTGCTAAAATTGTGCGAAACTTGCAAGTCAAATCAAAATCAAAATCAAAATCAAAGATTCGTCAAAATTCGTCGACTCCAATCAGTCTAATCTTGTTCTAGGCGCAGAAATAGAGAGGTTAGTAAAGGCGAATGAAGCCATCGTTGGCCATTGTTTTCATTGACGGGTTTTGAAGAAGAAGAAGATAAAACAGCGAGCTGTATGAGCTGTACACCAACATAGACCTGGTCAGAAACGTTCACATCAGTCGCCCGAGATTGCTAGAATATGTAGAGTGAATACATATTAACGCTCTGGTCCCTAGGGTCTTCGATTCTTCCACGGAGGGACAAAGTAGTTGAGTAGTACTTCGTGATTTATGTGGCCCGTATAAATGGCAAGAGAACTCAACCATCTTGGAGTGTGTAACTAGAAGTACTAGGTCGAACAACGTGATAACTGGAGAGCTTTGTTACCTAAGGCTCAGGTACACTCAAGAATGTAGCACTATCTAAGTAAATGGCACCCAATGCAGAAGCAAATGATTCAATCAGTTCGAAACAGATAACGAGATATTATATTCCATGTATGGACTGAAATTTCGATTCAATTCGATGGATTTTTCGTAAACTATTGTTGACGCAAAAGTTTTAACGTTTAAAGGACATCGACTTTCATCGACATGACATGTTTGGACCCAAAACAGGCCACTAGCAGCCGAGCAATTAGCAAAGACCCTTGACTGTTATCACGCAAATATCATCAAGTACAAACTGAACAGCACGTCACAGTCAGCAACTATGTAGAATGTCGAGGTAGTTAGGGACTTTGGGGGTCCTGCCATGAATTTCGCCCACACCACCTCAGCCGAAATAAAACGAATAATCACTCTTGCCAATGGCTGTTTCCTTAAGCTAAGAAGGCTTAAGCTAAGACCTTGATAACCCCATCCCTCTTTTATGGCACTAAAACATAGATGCTATCGAAAGTGGATGAAGATATCTCCAGTGGTTTCAAGAAAAAAATCTTTCGAAAAATATTTGGTCCCATTTGCGTTGTTGGGCCTTGGAAGAGAAGTTTTAACGACGAACAATTGACCTGGTCAGAAAACTAGGCATCAGTCACCTAAGATAGCTAAGAAGCGTAGCTCTAGCTCACAGAATCTTCGAATCTAACCCTGAGGGACAACACAAAAGAATGAGACCTCAACCGACTTGAAGTGTGCAAATGAATGCAGTTAGCTAAAGACCTGGTCATACCATCTCGAACTGTAGTGCCGTTAAGTGAGTAATTTAACAGAATTTCATTATCCCCGACAAATTTTTCCAAAGAAATCAGGGAGCTATCACTAGAACATTTGTGGCTTTAGTGAGTCGAGGTATAAAATGCCTTATTCAACTGGCCTCTGCTGTAAAATAAAACTGTGACTCAACCGTAAAGACAAAGCGAAGAATGACTCTAACTAAGAGCTCGTTGTTTAAACTAACAACGAACAAAACGCCCTTATCACCCCAGTTCTACGATATTGCGAAAAAACATGAACTTAATCTAAATCGAATGAAAATGCCAACGAGTTCTTCGATTGAATGATGTTCCACCTTTCACTCATAAACAGAATTTGGAAACGAAGAACTGTATGAACTATATAATGATGATTAGAACCTGCTGAGCAAATAACAACACCGCTGCGGAATGAATATCTGCGAATCCATACCAAAAAGACCTTAGCTAATGTGGCACGCATAAGCCAACTTAGTGGGCACAACTGGAGTAAAGTTGTTACTTGGGACACAGGTTCACTCCAATAAAGTGAGTAGGATATGGAATATTTCTTAGATCGAAAGTCACCGGACTATGTGGTGGATCAGTAGAATTATGACACCAACTCGCATTCGGTAGAATTGAAAGCAAAGAAAAAGTTCACTACCACGTATCCTAATCCTAATAATAAATATAAATGACAACAAAATGAAAACTTCCCCTTTAGATTGGTCATAAAGTGCAACCTTTTTAGATTTTTAAAAAGGGTTTATGCCATTAAAATGCTTACGAAGGCGGTGTAACCTTAAATCCATTTTTTGAATTCTTCTCATTTGTATTCCGTAATTGCTGAACAGCACTTAAAAGCTGGTTAGTCCTTGAAGCGAGTTATTTAAGATATTAAGCAGTCACGCCCTGGTTTAGTAATGGCTTTGTAGCTCGCTGTAAGTTCCCAAAATATGAAAAAAAAGGAAAAGAACCCATTTAGTGTTAACATAAAAGATCATTCATACAACAAGTTCTTGTTGGAAAGCCTATCTTATTCTATTTATTCGTCGTAAATGAAATCACTTAATACTTTCAAGGACAACAAACTCGAATAAATATACACAAAAGGCACCGGGTATCCATCCACAAAGCCATCCGAATCCTCTCGTTTTTTATCCAACACAAAACTCTGTTTGCCTTTTGTCCGAAAGAAATGTAAATAAATAAAAGTCCAAGTTCCCACTTAAGAAATGTTTCTCCTTCCTTCCATTGGGATATATTTTTATTTGCACGTATCCTTAAAGTGTTACAGAGAACTGCTAAGACGGAAGCTATTTTACGCTTTAAGCTTTACAGGAGTAATATTAGGTCAAACGGTCACTTTGAGGTGAGTCTTTTTATAGTCGGACTGATGTTCTTTATGAGTACCATCCCTGTTCGCGTAAACTATTTCATGTCAGTGTCAAGGACTTTTGTACCCCACCCACTGCAATCACCCACTATCGTCTACTTAAAGTAGCTATTGACTTAACCCTCTGTGTCAACTTTGAGGTGCAAACAAGTGGTCACGCATAGCCCTAGTGTCACAGCCGGGGCGACCTACACCATTGTGTCTATTCAAGGAAACCATGCATCCACCCACCCCGTTGGTTATGTAGAAAGCGTTCAACTCATATTTTTGTCACGACATCATAATTAAGACTTCTTGTCAGGACAAGGTATAGAAAATTGACTGGGACTGGGACTGAGACTGGGACCTCTGAAATCGGTATTAGCCTTGTGTCCTTCAACTTTTCGTCCTGACAGGCTTATTTATTGTTTGTCGTTTATCAATTCTATTGATATCAATCACCTTCTCTGTCTTTTACCTTCAACGCATGCCAGTCGTCGTAATTGTATTGCCACATTCATAAGAATGGACGAGATAGTGAGAGGTTAAGGCTTCACTAGCATGGGACATAAGGCCACGTCTAAGTAACTCAATCAAATCTGGTTTCTTCTTCAATCTCTTGTTTCTGACGGTTCGTCACTATTATGTTACCTTCAACATCATGGTTAAACGATTTCAGATTAGAAAATAAAGTGGTTTCAGGGCGGTTAAACCGGGACCGATAATAGTCAAACTGTGATAGGTTAAGATAACTCAATTGGAAATATTATTTCGTTGTTCTCCCAATGGTTCAATGATTTTGTATAATCCAGTAGGGGAAGCGATACCAAAGATGTTAAAGAAGATTACATCTCTACCTGGGGGATTGGTTTGTTAATTAAATCGTAGATCAAAAGCATAGACACGTAGTAGTTGCAGAAAGTCCTCTCTATTTCTCTAAGGACATACTTGTCAAAGCAAATTTATTGTGTCTAGAAACATTCTGAGGATTGTTCACCATCGAACTAAGTAGTTCGGGCAAGGGGTACAACTTGTAATTGGAAATTTTCAACATAACACGGAGCTTGTTAATATCGTTTGTAATTTTATTTTTCTCTGCTACACAAGTAATTGGCAATAACTTTGGTGATGTTGCCGCATACATATTTTGGGAGTTCACTAATGTTTTTCGTCTGAAGTGTTGGTTTGAGATAGAGCATGCGTACGTTTGTTTGCCTTTGAGTTCTTTGTGTTGCTTTTTGAAAAAGGATTCTGAAGAATGGTTTTGATGGCACTTGGTTTGGTGGCTGGGAGACAACATTTTCAACATTTTGGAAGTTCTTTTGACCTTTGAAGATGAAGAATCTTTTATTACACGTTTTTGGACGATGTAATTTTTTTTTTTTTTTTTTTTTTGTGATAGGTGTTCTCTTTGGAAGACATTAACCGGCGTCAGCCTGGTGATAGTCAGTGGTCTGACAGATATACTCCGGTTCACTTGAATAAATGCAACCCTTTAATAAGAACATTTTCTTATTTTTTTTTTTTTCAAAAAACAAGAGTTTTAAGTGCAAAAACAAATGAAGAATATAGATATGGAATTTTACAAGACCGAACAATCAGAAAATCTCTTGACAGTAAAAGCTAATGGGACTATAACCCGGTTTTCTTTAAAAGAGTCTAAAACACAAGCAATAAAGTCGGTTCACATGAATGAAGGCAAAGACAGTAAATGAGGAAAATGTACCCTTTTTGTTTTTATTTATTGAATTTTTTGGTAATTATTATAAACTAATTATTAAATAAAGCAGTCAGTAGTGTGTATGACCACCTTTTTGTGAAATTACCTCATAAACGTGGTCTAGAAGTAAGTCGTACAGTGATAATACCCCTAAGAAGTGATTCCTTATCGCTGTACTGCTTTCCCCCTTCATAAGCTTTACGGGTAAGCCAGCCCTAAAAATTTTCTATAATATTCAAGTCTGGTGAATATGGTGGCCAATTCAGTTATTCAACGTTTTGGCTTGCAACAAATGTCTTTACTACACGAGCAGTATGGCTTGTGTTGCAGAATCCAAGGTAACAGTCCAAATAACTCACTAAACTTAGGAAAAGCTGATTCCCATATTCCTTTGTAGGAATAACTCAAATGTTCCATAATAACTAATCGCACCTCAGACCATTACTCCACCCTCTCGGCTGTGATGACGAGTTAAAAACCGTTGTTCTTTCCGTAAATCATGAAAGTAGAAGTTATACCCATCCGGTCCATCTAGATTAAACTTCTTTTCATCCGTGAAAACAACTATTCGCCAGTCATTCTTAATTTGGCTCTGTCCTAAAGTCCAGGCCATATGGTCTGCTGCTTACGCGCACCATTAAGAGGAGGTTTTTTTCAACCAACTTTAACTGCCTCAGGTTCTTAGCACTAACAATAACACGTCTAACAGTGGATTAACTGTCATTTACGACGGCCTCAAATTTAATTTTTGATATTGAATCACTGGAATTAGAAGCGCAACGAATGATTTTGCGCCTGTCAGCTGCTGAAATCACTATAGAAATTCTTCATTTATAGTTTTTTTTCATAAGAATCTGGATTCTTTAAATAATTGTCAACAGAAGTTGTGCTTCGACCAATTTTTTTCGTGATATAACGGTTGGAGTTATCTTCTGAGTGGTACACATCTATTTTGGCTTTCTCGGATGTAGTTAAAGTGTTTCATTTGCCCATTTTTGATAAAAACTGCACAAAACTTGTCTACTTTAATTTAAACTTCACTCTACAATAATCTAACACGGATTTTTCTAACAAACTTTCTTTAATGTTATTAACTTCGCAGCTGCCTTTATTCAACTGAACCAATGTTATTGCTTGCATTTCCGACACTGTTTACGAAACTGTTATTTTCAATCGCTGCTGATAATTTTCTATCGAATTTACAGAACAAAATGCTCTGTTTTGTGAAATAAAATAGGTGCCTTTATTCAAGTGAACCGGAGTGTGTATCCCGCCTGTTTTCCCATCTCTATGAAGGCTGTACTGGAACCATCCAATTACTAAACTTTTCAGAGCGAGTATTAAGTAAGAAGAAACAAAGCAACACTATAATGTTCTGTCGGTGATGACTGACTCTCAAATGGAGGATTTAATGCAGATGAATTCACGTAATTGAACCAACAATGGCGGTAATAGTCACCATAGTAGATAGCTTATATAAGACTCTTCAACATTTTGGTCGGAGGACTAGGTCAAGGTCAAGGTACATGTTTTCCATTTGGAATGATAGATAAGTCCACATTGGATCAATGGTTACTGACTCCGACTGACTGGTTCTGAAATATCCGGGTTATTTGCCGCAGTCTATACAGATTTGAGGTTGTGAGATTTTTTATGATTGTCGACTTCGATTTTTGATGATAAAGAACCATCAAGGGCAAACGTGCTTTGCAGACTTGCCGAATTCAGTACGGGAACTGATATTGTAAGATCTACGTGTCACATTTATCAGCCGCTAAAAACATTTTTTTGCGCAGGATACTACATAACTTGACAATTGCTCACAAAACTTCTCGTGTTGATTGGTCCAAATAAATGTTGAACAAATTCGATCGCGGTGAAATGAGCACGAAAGTAAACAGCATCCAATAAAAGCCTGTGTTTTCGGAAAAACCGGAGATGTCGCCATCGTGCCATTAGAGCAACGTAGAAAGATCAACTCATTAATTTCTTTGCCAGAAATTCTTGGAGAAATAAGGAAAAACAACAGCCAAACACGGATCATTCTCTACCACGATAGTACGAGCTTTCACAGATCGGCTGGAAAAAGTGACTTTCTAGCACTTCAAATATCGAATTGATGGGTCATACGCCCTGGTTTGACGCCCAATGAATTCTTTTTATTCCTGAACATCAAAAATAAATTGCAAGGTCAACGTTTTGGTTTGATTTAAAGTGCAAGCAAGTATATGAATCAAAGCAATTATCCTAGAAAGCTGTACTCTATACAAGGACAAGAAGGAAATTCGATCAAAAGATGAGGAGAAAATATTTTGTAGGCACCGGGGGACAACTCAGTTAAGAGGAAACACCAACTCAATTTCAAAATTTGTTCAGAAGGCAGTTTTAGGAAGGATAGTCTATTCAATTCAGAAGTAGGATCTGCATATTGTGTAAGCTCGTAGAATCAATAGTTAACAATTTGTTTGGCCAAATCCAGTAAAATTTTCGAACGAATAAGACCACAATTGACCAAAAGAACACAGAACCTCAGATCTTAGAAACATAAAAAGTGCAGACTGAGTTTCATCATACCTTTCAAAATTGTTATGAAAATATCTATAGGGAAATGCAATATATATGTATGTAGATACAGATGAAACTGACAAACTAATCAGATTCCACATAAGAACTAGAAACACTTTCATACCTTAGATGTCGCAACTACTTGCACACACTGCTGACATTGAAAACTTTAACAGAACGCCGGGTGCGGTCACTTGGTCAAGTTGTAAGTAAGCAAAAAACCAAGTATATGTATACAATACACGTCATCGATTAATCGGACAGAAAGTCAGAATAGATCTCTTTAACTGTGAGATAGTTAGAGATTTTGTCTCAACTCCGATATTATCTTTGATAAAGACGACACCTCATTAGAAATTAAATAAAAAGCTACATTTGTCGATTGTTCTTTTGTCTTAAGAATTAATTGAGTAGGAAGGACTTGTCAAAAAATACAAAGGAGACAATCTATACCCTCAACACTCCAGTCCTTCTGTCAGACATAGAAGCATCGACGTAAGCGAAGGTCCTGTTGGTGGCAGGACCACCGTTACTTCCTTCCAGGACTTTAAACAGGAGCCCCTCCGGATTTCGGTTCGGGCCTGATTTGTTGAGGTAGGCCCTTTGTGGGAGCGTGGCTGGCTTAAACCCAAAGTCGCGGGAAATGTCGTTGACCCAAATTGGAGTTATTAAAGCTGAGTGCTGTGACCCTAAGGTCAGCATGAGGTTTTAGATCGGATTCAACCCATACCAAGGGTAGAACTTGTGCCTCCAAAACAAGTTCTTCTTTCGAATCAATGGGTTGACAGAGAGCAATGGGAAGACGTATCCTTGCTCCCATGAAATTAAGTTAAACCCAAGAGACGTTCTGTATCGCAATCTCATTAAAGAAGAAATATTTTCCTTCACAATTACTTGAGATACACTAAACGTGTTTCGTTTCTCAAGTACTTCATGAGATATTTTGTATCTCTATGTGTACTGCGCAGGTTTATTAAGTCTGGGATTTTAGTTTCTTAACCATAATTTCTTTGTAAATGTCCATTTCCGCCTGTCATTTCGATGTCATCTCAAATTTTTGAATTAGTAGGTAGGTAGGTAAAGCTGGCGGTTCTACATAAATCCAGGTAGCACTAGAGTGTATTATTGTGTTATTGAGGATGTAAGACTATTTTTACCTAGATCCAGCCTATGGAGTTAGGAAAACGGATCAGATCTCGTATCGCTTTACCCAAGATGTCGTTAAGGTTGTCAAAGATTGGTTGGTCTAGTGCACGCACTCTCACTAGTCCCAGACTTTTGCAGAGGAAATTGTAGAGGGTTTGCTTTTTATTTTTGGCCGCATGGTCTCCAATTGGCCAGTGCCCAGTGATTATCATCGTGATTCTCGCAATATCTGGCCGGGTTCAGTTAAGTAGGTCTTTTGTTGTACTCTTATTGTAGGTCGGCCATATCAGCCTTCATATGGCACAGTTACTTAACCGCTTCAATCACAGGTTGGACTTTTGGAACTAAAAAGTTCACCTGAACGCTCACTTTTTTATGTCACTGTTCTCTAGAACCCATAGTAGTGTGACCCTGAAGCGTTGGCAAGCACATTCTGGCACTCCTGTACCAGTGTGCAGGATATGGTAGCCGAGTCAATGGCTTTACTAGCGGATTAGCTATCTATGACGATAGCAATGTTTTGTTGGTGGCTTGTGTCATGCCCGAGTGAAAGCCTGGAAGACGTTGCAAGCAAGACCGGCAAGCGGTATGATATTTATATTTTAAGTGATTCCGAATAGACACACATCCCTTACTACTTCCTCTTTCTTCCATTGAGTTCTGGTGGGAAATCCTATATGGCAGTTTATCTTGAAGTTCAGTTTGACCATGTTGTTTGGTAATGTGTCCAGGATGTTGTTGTGGCCGTGAGACCGTGCAGCGCAGCACCCAGATTCTTCGAGTCTGGCTACGCTGCAAAAGGTATTTTTCATGTGTAGGTCGAGAAGCAGAAAATTCAGGAGCCGAAACTACGCCTGAGGTGCCTATACTGTTCCTTGTTCCTTGGACCGTCTAAAATATCTTGATTCCTTTATAAGCTGTATAACTCGCTTATAAAGGGTGATTCACCGCAAGGTTTGATTTATAATGTAAAATAAAATACATAACATTGAAAGTGAAGTTAAAATTTTTATTAATGGGTAAAAGAACTATTCATGGCATTTACATAAGTTTATGTAAATGTTGGGCATGAATTAGCCTGAGGTTGTCCATTCGGATGGTCCAGTTTTGGGCGACTCGTTCGAGCATAGCGACTGGTATCTCGCGGATAACACGAGTAATGTTGGCTTCCAAAGCGTCAATCGTAGCTGAATTATTCCTAAAGAACTGAGACTTTACATATCCCCTGAGAAAATAGTCCAAAGTTGTGATAACGCACGATCTAGGCGACCAATTTACCGTAGCAAAACGTGAAATTAAGTGCTCACCAAAATGATTTCTCAACAAGTCCATTGTTTCACGCGCTGTATAGCTCGTAGTGCCGTCTTATTGAAACCAGAGCTCACCGAGATCATGTGCTTGAATTTCAGGAAGCACATAGTCCGTTAACATTGCGCTATAACGGTTACCATTAATGGTAACATTCTGATTTGCCTCATTTTTGAAGAAATATGGACCAATGATTCCACCAGCCCATAGACCACACCATAGTGTTGTTTCTAATGGATGTATAGGTAGCTCTTGGTACTCTTCGGGTTGTTCATCAGCCCAAATACGGCAATTTTGTTGCTTTATCACTGAACAAAATATCACGATAAAACACCGGATTTTCATTGAGTTTTTCCAGAGTCCATTCACTGAAAATATGACGCAAATTCAAGTCACCTGGCTTCAATTCTTGAACAAGTTGAATTTTGTACGCTTTTAGGCCGAGATGCTCACGAAAAATATGCCAAGTTGTCGAATACGCCAAGCCAAGCCGCTGAGAACGACGACGAATCGATTCGTCGCGGTCCTCACGTACACTCTCAGCTACAGCTGCTATAGTCTCTTCACTACGTGCTGGATGTGATCTAACCGGTCGAGTATCATCCGCTAATGTAAACTGGGACACAAATTTGAGAATGGTATTGGCAATAGTGGTTTCAGTAGGTCGATTATGTGCACCGTAAGTTCCTCGAATCGCACGAAAAACATTTCTTACAGAACGTTGATTTTCTTAATACAGATGAACAATTTGGAGGCGCTGTTGTAGTGTGAGCCTTTCCATGATGACTTGTCAAACGATACTGAACAAAAATGGCAAAGCAGTTTGATAGGAGTCATGCATGATCTGTCAAAAAAAGCCTTTCGAATAAATCGATAAATCACCCCTAAAAATGCTCTGCCGAAATCTCTATTTCCTAGTCGTTATACCCTGCAAACATTTAAAACCAATGTACACCGGTATCTCCATATAAAAAAAAACAAAAATTAGTTCTTGAGGTTGTAGCCTCCGCTCAACGCCGGCCACCATTCTATTGGAATTGGACGCACTAAGGCTGTGTACATGCACAAGGTCATCTCTTGTTAAAGTCCCCAGTATTTGTACTTTTTATTAGATTATGGGTTACACATACAGAACAACCATACTTTTTTTTGAGTTGATACGAGTCTTATATGACACTGGTGACACTACCAATGTTTACTCACTTTATGTTTCGAAGTTCTTCTGGGTTTAATAGACATTTGCTTCCATTTCTCTACAGCTATCGAATGATTGTTCGTCAGATCTGACATTGGAGAGCAACAGATTCTAATACTGAGAACATGCTTCTCAAGTTGTTAGGAACAGCTTTCCGAATGCTAACTTATCTTCGCAAATCTGTTACTTCTCTCCATTTTGGTACATCTTAACCATACCAAGATGGTGCTTCTTAGATGCAGCAAAACCTCTAAATTTGAGGTTGAGTTTCGGAGTTTTGAATGATAATATCGCGTTATCTTAAGCTCTTGCGAGATTTGGTTGAAATCCATAATCTGTGTGAAGTTGAGAATATGTTATGATGGTATCACAATTCTTCAACATCTAGTTTTGATTAAAGTGAAGATATTCTTTGGGATAGATCTCCATACAAAAAGTTTCCCAAAAAGTCCAAACGGTCGTATCTATTTCTTCGAGGCTACCTATTGAAGTATTTTTTTAATTTTGTCTGACAAGAGTCCTTCTTTTTCCACACGCGCTACTGAAACTTAGTAAGTAAGAGTCTTACTTACGCATTCGCGCAATCTTTTCAAAGCTTCATCTATAATCTAAGGCATTTCTACTGCTATATTAGTATGGTATCTGATGGCTCATATCATATTTGGAGTTTCGCGATTGACGAATGCAGCACGAAGGTATAGTATACGAGTACAGTGACTGTCATAAGACATTCGTCGTTCGTCAATCCAATTTCGTTGTATGATTGTTGGATGTTGGATGTAAAACGCCAGTCTATGTTGTTTCTCAAATGTTATCTGCCATCAGATAAAACTTAGCAACTTAAACAAAGAATAAGTGATATGGATTTCAATACAAAACATAGCGTTCGTCGTTATCATTCCAACTTGTGAGACACCTTGATCTCCCATTGCCTGTTAAAGTGCAGTTTTGCCGTAATGGGATATCCCTGACTGGCAGTCATTTCGCTTTCCTGTAGAAATTGCTCTTTTGTCTTCTATTACGGTTTCTTTCAAGACATACCCGTGGGAGATTAATCGGACTCCCGCGTGTCTATCTTGTATTCAAATTTAGCCCTTTAAAGACAATCTACTCTTGAATCAATAGAATTTAGATGACGAATGGATAAGAATAAAATTCATAAATGAACAGATACAGATTGTTTGAGTTTTATTGACATTTCTTCAATGATGTGATACGAAACATTAGTTAGGCAGAAGAAGAAAGTAGTACGTTGTAGGCGATGATAAAGAGTAGGTTTATATCTGATGTCTGCATGTCTTCGTATGTTTCCTGCATATTACCTAATAGCTTTCATTGGTATAGATCATAAATAACAATTAATCAGAATTAAACGAATATGGAAGGAATGTCTCAGGGTCCTGCAATTTTCGATTTCATAACACTGAGCTCTTGACTTTGCCGATCTCTGAAAATTCAGTATATTCTCCATTACGCGTTCTGCTATTTCGGGTTAAAACTGGATGACTGTAAGTCACTGATTATTCTGTAAATCATTTAATAAAGTAAAGTCATATTCCCTCATAAAGAGGCTCGATACTGATGACATAATATGCTGCGATAAAATTAATAAGGTAGTCTGGTTCTATGTAACATTATGATGCAGTTTTACAGCTTACATAAGGGATCTTTTCCAGTTTCGTGGGAGCAAACGACCGGTAGAATAATGAATTTTCTTCGTAAACCAAATCTTTGGGTGACAAACAACAAGCAAACAAATTGAAAGCGAAAAAGAAAAGTAAAATATTCATCCAGGCATATGAAAATATATAAACGGATCAGAGTGGTCAAGTTACCTTTTTGCCGAAAATCTGTGACATCTGTGGTTTGTTATAGTTTTATGGTCCGTTAAAAGGACTTATATTTTGTTTCTGTCTCCTGTAATCAAACCAATGTCAAATTCAATTTATCAATTTCATTCGTTCCTGTATCCTTTTTGTGTGTCCAACATTCTGTGACAGTCCCAAATCTAGAATTCGTTCCCTTGCCCATCAACTTAATAAACCAAATTGAAGGATTATGTTTCTTAAGTCGAATGTTTGCATCATTCGCTTGTCAGATACAATATACAAATCATTCAATGAGACAAAATCCATTCAACAAAAACAAAAAGAAACCCCTTAACGGCACAAACCATATGTTAAATATTTATATGAAACAAAATCAATTTTACTTACCAAGGGTGTACACAGGATAACCCACCCGAGGGTAAAAGATACAAAAGATTTCCTTCCCCAAAAAAAAAAAAAAAATGAAAACCCAAAGACAAAAAACATACTGTCCTTCAATAACAGGCGTACGCAAAATGTATTATCCTGTCACTTTTCTTCGAATCTCAATGCGATGTGGATGGACAAAATGTTACGATAAATCGTTATCTTTCAAAAACAGGACATGGATCAGTTAGCCAATACCAGAGAAACTAAAGGCCAGACTTACTAAGATTCTGACTTAGATTCTATACGTCATTCACTGGAGGAAACTAAAGAAAAAGGTCGGCCTTTTAGTTCTTTGCTTTTGGAGGTCAAAACGGATAAACAGATACGAGTACATAATAGGATTAGGAAGTTGTATTGAGCTTTCATTTCGTTCATTTTCACCAGGTTTTTTTTTCTATTCTTCTCAGTTTAGTTTACTTCTTACCAGCGCCAGGATGAGTACCGTACTCACCCTCCACTACGAAAATAAGGATTTTCGCCGTTTCTCTGGTATGGTCCGTTGTAAGAAAAGCAAACAAACAGGGAGGAAATTCTCGAAGTTAATTAAGAATTTATCAGAGAAAAGAAAACTTTCCAAATACAAATTGATAGCGTAATAGTTGGAGTTCGGGTTCGAGTTCGAGTTCGATTTTGACTTTGAGTAGTGGCACATAGATGGGGACTCTAACAAGAAGTATTAGTAAATATCAACCATTAAAAGATACGTGTCAAAATTTGACGTCATATCACTATAAGGCATCGAGATATTGAAGTTTTAGTGAAGCATGAAAAAAAACGAGTTTCGTACGTTGACAAAATACTGTTATTTGATGAAAAGAAAAAAAAAATATATATATAAAAAATACCGTTAAAACTTAATAATGGCTTAAAAAATGTTATAGGGAATATGCCTCGTTAAAAGCAACCTTTTGACGTTGTTTTGCTGAATTCAAACGCTGTTGTGCAGACACAAAGGATGCTAAACGTTCTGCGCCCCAAATTTTACGCTGGAAAACATCAAAAAAGTCCCCAAGAACTCCATAACGAAAATGAGTGAGATATCTGATGTCGTAAGAATATCAATAGAACGTGTACCTACAACAGATTTTGCATGAATTATTGGGTATGCGAAAGCTCGATTCGATGTGGGTACTGCGTTTGCTCATAGTAAATAACATCATGTTGATGCTTGGAGCTATTTAGAAGAAATAAAAAAGAATTTGTTCATGAAACATGGATCTGCTCGCAAAGCTCAAAAAAATGTTCGACGAAAAGAAAACGTTATCACCGAAACTGAAGCGCATTTTGAATGGCTGGGCAAGTCGTCAGGGTTTTCTAATAATGACTTGACAACTTTTTTATTAAATAAAAGGCAAACCATTTGAGATATTTCAAAAACTTTATTACTGGCTTGAAGTACAATCAAAACATTTATGAATGGAACTCGATTTCGTTCATATGGCCACCGCGGACACGTTTGCAGCGGTCGATTCGTTGGACCGAATTTTCAAGAACTCGGCCACACATTTCGGCCGAAACGGCCGCTATGTCTTGAGATAATGCGCTCACCATACTTACTCTTCAATAAATCGATTGTAGCGTGTGCTGTGTGGCTTATGGCACCATTCTGTTGAAACCACATGTCGTCCAAGTCTATATTTTCCAATTCGGGCCAAAAATAATCGATGATCATGGCGCGTAAATGCTGACCATTCACAGTAACGTGACGATCGTTTTCGTTGACGAAAAAATATGGCCCAATAACGCCGCCGGCATGCATTTTGCTTATTAACGAACCCATTGAGCCAAAAATGAGCTTCGTCACTGAAGATGATTTTGCGACTCCGAATATTTGTAGAAAATTTTTATAATTTGCAAACTCTGCTCACTGGTGTACTTTACCATGATGAGAATGTTGAGTTTACTGAATAAATTGACAGTGACAGTTTGATGATTAGTGAAAGAGTGCGTTCACAAATTAAATTCAAAGGCTCCTATATAAATATAAGAGCGACGATTGGAACGATTTTTTCACTCTATAAGGAGACTATGTTGATAAGTAAAGTCGAATTTTGGCAATTGTTTTATTTTTGTATGTTAGTCTCGGGACTTGGAGCGAACTTAACAAATCACTTTGAAAGACTAGGACTTTCTAATAAATTGAGTGTAGCTCATGAAGACGATATAGGAAAGAAGATGACTGTTATTTGAGATAGGATCCTTTAGATGACTAAACTATTATTTGACAATTTATAGTGAAACAAGAGTAAAACGTCTTCTAAAACTAATTTAGAAATACTCCGAAAATAGACTGGATATACCTTTAAAATTTTTAATGAAAACAGGACTAATTCTTCCTTCCAGTTTTGCATATTCATGAGAAGTAATTTTAACATGAATTCATGCGACAGTTGGTAGAGTATCTTGCTAAGGAGATGTACAGGAAACATAGGGTTTGTACAAAATATTTGGCTGGAGAAGGTCTAATCGATCATCAAGGTACAAAAAAAGGTAGAAAAATTGCACTTTGCTTCTGTCAATAATGACTGCTTTAAGATATTCGAGATGGTCCTCTGATTTCAAATATTTTGATCTAATCTAATCTAATGGCTTACTGTCATTTAGTTTAATCACAAGAAAGTGGAATGTGAAATGGAGGATATACTGACCTGTCATAGATAGGTAAATATTAGGACCCTAATGTCAAAGGTTCGAAAATGTCGGAGCCTTAAGACAAAGATGTTGTACGATAAGGGACAACACTTAGGGGCGTCAACCTGGCGATGTTCAGTAGTGTCATTATCAGTTCTGCTCCCGTGAACTAATCTCATCCACACGGAGTTAGCTGTCAAATGTATTGCAACTATAAACGCGGTATTAACCTGGAAAAAATAGGGACTTTACATAGTAAAAGCAAATGAATATTTAAAAAAATTTTTTTCTATTCATTGGGACTCAATGGTTACACATTTTAGAGCAACTTATTCGAAATGGTCCCTATTCGCCTCCAAGAAATGATGAAGTCGAGTAGGCAACTCATAAATTGCAGTATGCAACTGGAAAACTGAAAAAAACTGGAACGCTCCAAAGATGCAATACTTGGATGTCGAGTAGTATAAGCCATAGTTTCCACAATGAATCATAGTTTATAGTGTAATGCGAATAGTGTTTTGTTGACGGGCTCCACAACTTTCTTTAACACATCCTTTCGATACACTTTCCCCGAGGTTTTGACACCTTTCTTGCAGAAATAGAGCTGGGTGAACCATCGTTGGCGATTTTCCACCAAACCTTCACAGAAGCTGGATGGTGGCCACTTTGAACTCTCGGAATGACATCGGACACATGTCTTGATGACAGAGCATAGATTCTGTCGTTCTGTTTTGTCGCATTTTTGCAGGCCTATTACGAAAGCACGATTTTCGAGCGAGTACCATTCCACGATTGCAAACAACTGACATCAAACACTTTTCATAAATGTAGCTTATCAAATAGCCGTCAAGTTGGAGTGAATGCGTTCATTGGTTCTTGAGAATGATTGTGTGCTAGAAGATTTGCTAGTACTAGGTATAAAGTCCTGTCAGAAGTAACTGAACTTCAGAAGGTGGATTCATGGTAGATGAATTCGATTGACTGAACCAGCGAGGGTTTCGACGACTCTTATTGGTTCAATCGCAGTTCTCATGTTCTAGAAGCGAGTTACTAGTTCCAGAATATCCGGAACAAACAAAATGTGTAGCAAAACAAATAACTTCGGAAGCTGTGATGCATAGAAGAATGAAGATTGCTCATGGGCTCTTCGTGCAATTGAAATGAAATGAAAAGTTGCTACCCAGGAAACCATTTTCGGAAGTTCACCATAAGCAAAGAAAACCTGTTACGGAATCGAAGACTGAACAGAGACCTAAAAGAATGAGAAAGTGTATATAATATCCACTACTGCAGACTGCTAAACGGCGGAGACGAACTAAACCCGAAAAACGAACCTTCTAACTTGGGCGACTAAACCAATATTTCCGCTCACCCGACCAACCAGAGGTTTAAGCATCAATATCGAAACTCGAAACCAATAGGGCTGCATGAACAGACGAACTGAATCGGAAACTCTTCTGTTAAATATGTTCGGATGAAAGTATTCCCGATGAATAGAATCTTAGCATCGTTAGCCGAGGAGACCCTAAGAACTGCGCCAACTACAGAGGGATCAGTCTTTTTAATATCGCCTACGAGATCTTATCTATCGCGTTATGTAAACTCCTGAAGCCGTTCGTCAACAAACTGATTGGTCCGTACACTACGTCCGGTCATGAACCCCAATCGATATTCATCGATTCTAAGGCCGCATATAACTGAATCTATAGGGACGAGCTATACAGAGAAATGTCTAGTTTTGCCATCCCTGCCAAACGCATCCGTTTGTACAGGATAACGATGGAGAATGCACGCTGGCGTACCATATCATACCATCAAAATCGGTAAGGTACTCACCGAAACCTTTGATGTCAAAAAAGGATTTAAACAAGACGTGGCGCTGTCATGCGATCGCTTCAACATCATTTTTGACAGAATAGTGCAAAACTCACGCATCAATACAAGAGGAACAATCTTTTAAAAGTCCATAATCACTCGCATACGCCGAAGATATTGACATAATCAGGAGAAATCAGCGTAATGTCAGTGGCACTTTCACGAATATTGAAACGGAAGAAGCGAAGATGGGTTTAAGGATCATCGAGGACAAGATCAAATATATGCCATCAACCAGAAAGAACACTCAACACCGACGTCTCGGACAGAACGTCATTCTCGACTGATATGACTTTGAAGTTGTTGAGAACTTTGTCTATCTAGCCTCCGCTATCAGCGCTGAGATAAGACGAAGGATAACTCTTGCTAATCGCTTCTTTTTTGGGCTAAGAAGGCAATTGACTTGCAAAGCCATCTTTCGAACAACAAAAGTGACCCCATATAAGATCTAAATAATCCTAGTTCTGCTCTATGGACGGGCTTCACAGCGACATCAACTTAGCCAGAAGAGTGAAGGTCTAACGACTGAGGTGACTGGGTCATGTAGAGGAATTGAACACCAATGTTCCGATAAGAAAGACACCGTCTCAGGTGACGCATTTAAGTGGAAGGGCACTTCAACCAACTTATCGTTTGAAACATGAGAAAAAAAGGAAAAATACATTTTCAGTTACTGGTCATTCATATGCCACATTACTTCTTTATTGGTAAAAACACTTATTTTCTTATTCACAAAACAAAATTAAAAAAAAAAAAACTTCAATTTTCCCTCTTCAGGCGGTGTACTGTGCTCTATCCGTGCTTCCTAGATCCACCTTGGCAACGTGTAGCACTAACAATTGTAAGAATACGACCTTGTTTATTTAATTTCCGTTTGTCACAATCAAAGAAACACTTGTTGGAGTATCTGACATTGTTGGATGCACAAACGGGTTGATAGTTGGTCGGACATTTACAGTCAGCGTGGGAACCGCTGACGAATAGCATCAAAGCAAGGAAAAGTGCGGCAATGATTCCAAAATAGTTCATTTTCCTTATTTGGCCTCCTGGTGACAATTTTACTTTTAACTGGCGAACGACGCTCACAAAACTATTTCCGAAAACCGTTGTCGACACTTAAATACCCTTTTCTGTTCGCACTATTGATTCACGAGCAGTTGAGAAGCCCTTACACCGACGGTGTTTTATGGTGAGAGAACTCAGAGTTGACACAGGTGTATAGTACTGTGAGCACATTTGAGATACTCGTATCTACGCAATGAAGAGGCAATGGTACTTACAAATAGATTTGTTTATAAATTTGGCTTTCATTATTATTCAATGGAAGTGAATTACGCTTCGGTTTATTTCATTGAAGAGTAGTACTTGTACTCGTTTGAACAAAAAGTAATTTTGTCGAACTTACTGATTGTAGTTGTGTAAATATTTTTAAAACGAATTCGGATTTACGCAATTTGTCAATTCGACAGCACCAAGACAAATGAAAGAGTGGAATAGAGTTGAAAGTCATAGACAATCAGCTTTAACTTCAATCTGTAAGTGACAAGTCGTAGAACCGAATCATATATTTACCGTGATGCAAGAATACAAAACTTCCCCAGAAGCCAGTGCCACTGACGATCTTGCTTTAAAAAACTTCATGCTTTCACAACCCCTCATATATGTAGCTTAGTCAGTTGCAACAGAACCTACTGTTTCCAATTGAATACAAATGTTTTTACTATCGATTCAAGGCAATGATTTAATTCTAGAACATAAAGGCCTTCCTAGGATCGAGAGACGAGGCCTTACTCGTAGAGCCAGATTCGACGAGGTAAATAAGTTTAAATGGATCGATGCAAGCGACAACAACTTGTAGCATCTTTATTACCTTTAAGCGATCTAAAATTGATGACTAGTAGGACGTGAAGAAGGATCGCTCTTCGAATGAGGACGAAAAAAAGTACAATACAACTGCTGTCAACACAACTATTGTGATAGGTGTTTTCAGACAGGGGTCCAGCGAATCTGTGACAAAAATCGCGGTTATAGTTCACGGCACTCAGATTTAAAACTTGAAAGACAATCGCCAATTTTATGTCGACTAATGCATTTGTATAGCTTGGTTTCCGAAGGCACTCTGTTAAAGTACACGCGATTCTATCAGCAGCGTCAGCGACACCATCTAAAATTGGTTTATTTCCTTTAGTCTATGGGTTCTTTTACTACATTTAAGTGCGCAGGCAAGAAGAGAAACCTTCTGAACTGCGCCATCTACAAAGGCATCTGTCTTCTTAACATCGCCTCCAAGATCCTGTCTGCCGTATTGTATGAACGCCTAAAGCTGTTCGTCAATTGAAAAAGCTTAAGCCGTAAATCAATACACACTAACAGCATTTATAGAGATGAGCTACACAGAGCAATGTCTTGTTTTGGCATTCCTACAAAATTCGTCCGTTTGCGCAGATGACGAGGGAGAATACACTCTGCCTCCTCAAGGTCGGTGGAGAACTCAGCTATACCAAAAAAGGATTTAGACAAGGCGACTGTCATGTTCATTTACACCATTTTTGAAAAAATAGTGAAAAACTAGTTCGCCAACACAATAGGCACAATCTTTTAATAGTCCGTCCAATCACTCGCATACGCCGACGATATTGACACAATCGCAAGAAATCATTGTGATGTCAGTGGCATTTTCTCGAATATTGAGACGAAACAGGCGAAGATGGGTTTAAGGGTCAACGAGGGCAAGACCAAATATATGCTGTCAACCAGAAAGAACACTCAACATCGACGTCTCGGACAAAATGTCATCCTCGACTGATGACTTTGAGGTAGTTAAGGACTTTGTCTACCTAGCCTCTGCTATCAATACAGACAACAACACCAGCACTGAGATCAAGCGAAGAATAACTCTTTGTTATCACTGTTTCTTTGAGCTAAGACCGCAATTGACTAGCAAAGCCCTCCCTCGAACAACAAAAGTGACCCTAAATAAGACCTTAATAATCTATAGTCCTACTCTATGGCGCAGAGAATGGTCTTTATCATGGTCCTTACCGGTTGTACAGCGACATCGACTTAGCCAGAAGAGTGAAGGTTCAACGACTGAGGTGACTGGGTCATGTAGAGTTGATGAATACCAATGTTTTGGTCCGAAAAATCTTCGAATCCACGCCCGAGGGACAGCGCAGTAGAAGAATGCGGTGACTCAGGCTGCACACGTAAGCTGACGAGGACCTCAACCAACTTAGTGTGCGAAACTGAAGGCAGCTGGCTAAAGATTGAGCTGACTGGAGACGCTTGTTGGTTGAGGCCCAGGTCCACCCCGGATTGTAGGGACATCTTAACTTATTTCAGAGATTAGGCAGTAGCCCATATTACTACTAACATATTGTTGTATTAAGAACATTTAGGGTGGAGGAGCAGTTGGTAGATGATACGAGTACGTCATCACCAAGTTACAAAGAAGCAATTTTTTTAATTAACTTATTAAGCTTCTCGCTTTTTATTGAAGATGAACCGGATACAGAAAATCATTGAGCGTTTTCAACTAGAAGAAGACGAAGTTCGCAACACGAAGTCAAATCCAAATCGGGAGTGTATGCTTCTTAAACGAAAGTGCTTCCAAAAAATAAAAACTTATGACGAAGAAGATATAAAGTTAAGACGTGTATTCGTGTGCTCGGCTTTTTTCAATTATTATAAAAAATGGGGCAAAGAATTTGCATCAAATTTTGTGCAAAAATTGGAATTAAGTGCTCTAAAACACTTAGACAGTGTTTTGACAGTGGCATACGGTGAGTTTACTCCAAGTAAAAAACAATGTTTACAAGGTGTACAAGGTCTTCCAAAATGACGAACCTCGCTCTGGACGCCCCATACAAAAAGTGCTTTTGAGAAGTGCTTCGAGGATCAGAAGAAGCGTTGGCACAAGTGTATTATATCTGAGGGGGGTTATTTTGAAGGCGAAAACATTAACATTGATGAATAATGTAAGTCACCTTACTATTTGGATGCACCTCGTATATCAAAGAAATAACTACAATAACTACAAGGCAAGAACCCACTTTTTCAATTTCAAAAACTCTACCATCATGCCCAGATCTGGAATATCTAGACAATTTTTTATTTCTTTGGTTGAGGTTATCATCTTTTCCAAATTTTGGCGGCTCAATCTCTGTATAAATAACATCTTTTGCTTCTGTGACATTAGGAACTTTTGTTCTGATAGTTATTTGTCAAGTTACTACTTCTTGGGCCGTTGCACTTAAAAATATCTGAATTATCTGAAACTACAAGCTAGAAGGTAACGCATTTCATCAAAATAATACGAATTTACAAATTGGTTGGCTATTCCAAGAAACATATCTCTTTTAACTCTAAAATGAATTCTAAATTATTTTTCTGTATCTATATGTGGGCACAACTTCTGCAGCGCATCCCTTTATACAATTTCTTTTTTCCCTCAGGGACAAAACAAGTTTTGTGATGATTTCTTCCTGATTTCCTATTTGATGATGTAGCCGCTCGACTAATTCTATTTCATCTTCACTGGAATCGTCTTCTAAATTTAGAAAAAAACAAATCCAATTTCCTCCTTCTCGCACAAATCAAACTTTCCATTTTCAACTCAAATTACAAAAAGCCTATTTACAAATCAATTTCTTGTCATTTGTCGTTTGCCATTTTTTTTTTTCGTGTAGATACCAACCCAATTTTATTTATTTTAAGCTCCTGCCTCAAGGTTTTCCTCCACCACACAGTAAGATTTAGCCTGAACTTTTTCAACCCAGAAAGTAAAGAGACAAACCCAATTTGACAGTAGCCGTTGACAGATGGTAGTTGACGGGATCAGGGTTGTTTTTCAAGTTTCAACTTGGGAAATTTAAAAAGTCATGGACTAATTGATCCACCCTCGTAATAGCATACAAATTCGTACCCTCTATGGCGTACGGTAGACAACAGGCAACATACCGTTTCACCCTCCCAAATTCTTAGTGTGTTTATGTTCCCTATTTGGGCAATGTAGAATGTAGTCTACATAAGAAGTTCATAAACAATGAACTAGATGACGTCTCTATGTTTCAAACTACGAAATACCATTAGTCGAGTGGAAATTTCTAAAAAGTTAACGTGTGCTCTCTGATAAAAATAATAAAAAATAGTTTTTATTGTATGTTATATTATTTGGTGTTAGTTTTTGTAAAAATAAGTGTTTAATTAGTGTTCAGAGTTTACTGTAGTAGTAGGTAATGATCTTGTACGAATACTGTAACTATTTACACTGGGTATTATGTTGTATTAGGATGGAGCACAGACGAGATCTTCATGATTCTAAGAGTGAAAATGGTCTCGACTTTGATGATGATAGTTTGACAGACCCTAATTTTGAACGGGATGTCAGTCTTTGATGGGAGGCAACTCAGGACAACTCAGGACCTGCCGAAAAACGAACAAAGTTTGAAAAGCTAACATTGCGGTGAAAGAAGAAGAACTTAGAGCCTAATGCACAGCAGTTAGCTTTTACTGGTGACGAGTCACTGAGTGCTAATATCTTAGATCTTGAAACTCCTGTACAACTCTACCTTTACCTTTTTTCACCAGAACTTATAAACAAAATTTCTGAAGAGACAAACAACCTCTATTTGTATCAAAAAAATCCCAACAACAATTTTAGTTTAACTGAGATCGAAATCCGATAATTTATAAGTCTGGTTTACATTATGCCACTGATTCAGATTCCCAGAGTAACTAACCACTGGTTTCCGTCCTTGGTACACCTCTCATTCATCAGACTATGCCTTTTCATAAATTTGAAAAGATTCGACAGTACCTTCATTTCAATGACAACTTTTAAGTGTCTTCCAAGAACTCATCCTGACGCTGATAGGATCTTAAAAATCCCAAGACACCCCATAAGTCGGGCTATAAGTTAAATGTTTTGAGTGGTGTTTCTGGTTTCACTTATACGACAGAGGTCGAAATTGGCAAAGAGAATGCCATTAGAGATGATGAGCCAGATTTAGGAGCCTCCTCCAACTTCTTGATCCCGTCCGGAAATTAATTTTCCGGAAGGTCTGCAAAATACTCCTCCGTGGCGTCGATGATTTCCTCGCGTGAGCTGAATTTTTTATTGATGAGCCATCTTTTGAGGTTTGGGAAATGATAATAATCCGAGGGAGCCAAATCGGGCGAATACGGTGGATGCGACAGCAATTGGAGTTTAGCCATGGTGCTCTTGTGCGCCGGTGCATTGTTTTGCAAAAAACAAATTTTTTTTTCGCTTCATGTGAGGCCGTTTTGCCTCAGAATGTTGCCCAAAATATGGCGTGTTCGCTCAGTATTAATCTTTGTGGTATCTGCTAGCTCGCGCACCTTCACTTTCCGGTCAGCCAACATCATTTCATGTGTTGGACGGAGAGCCTGCCGCTGCGGACTTGATTGGTAGTGGATTTGCGGCCACCACGAAAATCTCGAAACCAATATTTGACGGTGTAATCTGATGGAGCATTAGCCCCATAATATTTATCCAAATTTTCTTTTGTTTCCTTCGCCGTTTTGCCTCTCAAAAAATAATGTTTTATGAGAGAACGAAAATGGTTTTTATCCATACTCAACATGATGCCAAGCACGTCAATAACAATCAGCTGTCAAAAGAAAACTAAAGACAGTGTCGCACTGAAATTTAGCATGTCTGCCTAAATATGGACGGACTTCAAGGCACCATAACCTTTTTTGCAGTAGCAGCGAATTCTGGCGGTCAAGGAGGTTAATTTTCACCCTACCTAGTATATTTAGTCAAAGATGGTATTCTTGGGCTAGGTACTATCAGAAGAAATAGAATACGTGACCGCAAGCTGCTGTCGGAAAAAGTAATTAAGATCTACGTATTTACAGTTGTATGCAAGGATAATAAATTGGTTACATTAGCTTCCACGTTTACCGGCCAAAATCCTATATTTTAAGTCCGGAGATACGGCAAAAAAAAAAAAAAAAAAAATCGAGGTACATAAAATCCCGAGACCTAGCATTGTGGGCGAGTATAATCAACATATGGGCGGTGTAGACCTTGTTGACAGCATAATCGGTATCTACAAGATTCCGTTAGGAGCAAATGATGTCAGATGGGCCTGTTTTATTATTAGTTGGACCTTACGACGACTAACGCATGGCTACTCTACAAGAGGGTCTGTAAATATAAAAAACCATCAAGGCATCTGCAAATTTTCGCTTGGAAATTGCAGAAACCATATGCAAGATGGGTATACGAATCAGTTTGACAAAACGCTGATCTATTGAGCCAGAAATCTTACTTACTTACTTACTTAAGGTTGCGTTACAGTCCGGGGTGGACCTGGGCCTCAACCAACAAGCGTCTCCAGGCAGCTCGATCTTTGGCTAGTTTCGCACGCTAAGTTGGTAAAGGTCCCCTTCCATTTGCGTGCGCTACCTGAGTCGCGGTCTTCCTCTACTGGGCCGTCCCTCAGGACAATCTACTCCCATCATCTTTCGTAAATACAAAGTCCTTAACCACCTCAAAGTTATATCCGTCTATAGTGACATTCTTTTCGAGACGTCGGTGTTGGGTGCCGCAAGATCTGCCGCAGTATGAATAGTTGATCGATGGTGGAGTTTTCTGGCCTGAAGCTACACTGATAGGGACGAATCAGGTTGTTGACGATTCAGGTGTTCACACAACACGGCAGATAAAATCTTGTAAGCGTTTTTAAGAAGAATAATACCTCTGTATTGGTAAAAGGAGCCAGAAATCTTAGCAAAAAAAAAAAGAAAAACGTAAAGGTCTTGCTCAACATGTAAGTAGTGTAGTGGTGTAGTGGTATATGCATAGATTCCTCAAGCAGAGAGTCGCGGGTTCGAATCCCGAGCGAGGCAATTCTCTGAAAAAGTATTTTCATAGAATTTGTACGTAGTTATATGAAAATCCCGTCGGCGTCTGACATGAAAGCATAACTCTGATGTTAGAGTGGTTGCTAGCTGGGCTAAATGTAACGAACTAACAACTAGCACGTACTAAGACCCACTGGTTGAGGATGCACTGGCTCAAGTTTGACAGCCAACTCTGGGAAAAATATCGAAACCTAATACACCTGAGTTTCAAACTGCTACACCATCCGCCCTGGAGAAAAGCCAGTAAAAGGGTATTCATATCCCCTTGGTGCGCGCGCGGGATTAAAAAAAAAAGGTTTGACTTTTCCTGACTGGTGACTGATGGGACCAAAAGGATATTCCGAAATATGGGTACACAAATAATTCGTTTTAATAAATACAAAGGCATTTCACCAATTTCCAGACTTCCCTGGTTATTTCTTCGATCAGTTTTCTTAAATTAATTTCAGTGCTTGAAATATGGTGTACATTTACATCTTCTAAAAACAAAGGTGGTACCTACCTTAACACACATGTGTCCTTACCAGTTCCTTGCGTATTTACGAATAACTGTCAGTGAATGTGTTAGGACCCACAATGTACACCTATTAATTTGAAACCTTGCTACTTTATAGCTGTGGTGCTGCAGTACTACAATACATACATACGAGTATTTGTGCTTTGTTACTAATTTTGATTTATACTTCATAATGTGCGTCTTTGTTAACAGCTAAGGGACCAGGTGTGCAAAATTAATTCATTTTTTGTTTTTTCCATAACTTCAGGACACATAGTAAGAGTACGAATATAATACATAGTAGAGGTTGGTAGAGAGAATTTTATTGGTTTGGGCTACAAACCAACCGCTTTTTATGACATTATACCGTCATATATGAACAATTGCAAACAAACAAACTGACAACAATTCACAATGTCACAATACAAAGCCGCACACACCTATTATTTTTGGTCTTTTTGGAGGATTCCGGTTCATATTTAACGAGTTCGTGAGATCTATAAACATGAATAAAGTTCACCGTAAGATATTGTATTTTCACCTTTCCTGAGTGTTTATGTCGTTCAATAAATTCTGCTTTCCTTCAAAAATAAACAAAAAAATTGTTCGGATTGTCTTGTGTTTACAAAAATAGTCAATCCAATGTTATATTTAAGTAAAAGTGATTTCTTAATATTTTTAGAGAATGCAATTTAACCATAGTTTGACACTGATGATGTTTAAGGAAACAGATCTGACAGAGCCAAATATTGACAGCGATGTCGTATTTGAATAATGTAATACAATGGAAGTCGCTTATAATGACCACATTTGGTTGGTTTCTTTATGATATACAATATTCTTCGGATATGACGGAATAACTAAGTAACTGCAGTGACACTTTGTAACGTCGCCGATGCGACAGTCGTTCTATTATACATTGTGCAGCAGAAATATTACCCAAAATTCACATACAAAAATGGTGGAAAAAAAGAGAATAACTTTGAAGAATGCTGCAGAAACAATAAAAAACTACGCAGTCAACTAATCCTGAAATCGATGAAGCGGTGCAGAAGTGGTTTAAGGATAAGGCAAGATAGAACGACCAACTAAATGGACCAATACAATGCTATGTGACGAATGGACTTAAAAAGTTTGGCCAAATCTGCAACATGGTTATTCAGATGAAAACATCTTTAACACCGATGAACTACACTGTGCAATAAGCTTTTTACAGATAAGTCCTTTCGATTTAGAAGCGAACGCTGTATTAGTGGAAAAATGTCCAAAGATAGAGTTGCAGTTATGATCGCTGGTAACATGACGGGTTCCATAAAAATGAAATCCCCCGTTGTTTCAAAAATATGAATATTAAAATATTATCTGCAAAGCGATGCGAAGTGCAAAAATATTTTTATCAAAATGGAAAACACAAACATTTATAGAGGGTGATTCATCGTAAGGTTTGATTTATAATGTAAAATAAAACACATAACTTTGAAAGTGAGCTTACAATTTTTATTATCAGTTAAAAGAACAATTCATGACATTTACTTTTTGAAAATGATATTAGGTAAATGTTGGCCACGACACGCATAGCGACTGGTATCTCGCGGATTAACACGAGTAATGTTGGCTTCCAAAGTAATCATTGCTGGCTTATTCTTGAAGACCTGAGACTTTACATATCTCCAGAGAAAATAGTTCAACTGTGTACTATTGCACGATCTAGGCAATTTACTGTAGAAAAACGTGAAATTAAGTGCTCACCAAAATGATTTCTCAACAAGTCCATTGCTCCACGCGATATAGGGCTCGTAGCGCCGTCTTGTTGTAACCAGAGCTCACCGAAACCATGTGCTTGAATTTCAGGAAGCACATAGTCCGTTACGGTGTTCGCGTACACTCTCAGCTACAGCTGCTATAGTTTCTTCCCTGTGTGCTTGATGTAGTTTAAACGGTCGAGTATTATCCACTAATGTAAACTGGGACTCAAATTTTCGAATGGTATTGACAAAAGTGGTTTCAGTAGGCCGATTATGCGCACCGTAAGTTCCTCGAATCGCACGAAAAACATTTCTTAAAAAACGCTTATTTTCGTAATACAGCTGAACAATTTGGAGACGCTGTTGTGGCGTGAGTTTTTCTATGATGACTTGCCAAACGATACTGAACAAAAATGATGAAGCAGTTTGATAGGAGTCACGCGTGATCTGTCAAAAAAGCCTATTGATACTCAAATGGCTTTAGCGGCATCAATTTAAATGAATTGAAAAAAAAAAAACAAATTTTTTCTGTCTACACCATAATATAGGGTTTTCTAATAACGACTTGACAACTTTTTTTTTTAAAATAAAAGGCAAACCATTTGAGTTATTTTAAAAACTTTATTATTGGCTTGAAATGCATTTATGAATGGAACTCGATTTCGTTCATATGGCCACCGCGGGCACGTTTGCAGCTGTCGATTCGTTGGACCCAATTTTCAACGACTCGCCCACACATTTCAGCCGAAATGGCCGTTATTTCGCGTTAAATGTTGGCTTTGAGCTCTTCCAACGTCATCGGCGTGTTGGCATAAGCCAATGACTTAATGTAGCCCCACAGAAAATAGTCAAGTGGCGTTAAATCGCACGAACGAGGCGGCCAATCAACTGGCCCATGTCTTGAGATAACACGCTCACCATACTTACTCTATGGTGCTTGTGGCACCATCCTATTGAAACCACATGTCGTCCAAGTCCATATCTTCCAATTCGGGCCAAAAATAATCGGTGATCATGGCGCGATAACGCTGACCATTCACAGTAACGTGACGATCGTCATCTTCGACGAAAAAATATGGCCCAATAACGACGCCGGCAAGCAAACCGCACCAAACAGTTATTTTTTGTGGATGAAGTGGTGATTCATGAAACACATGTGGGTTTTCACCCGACCAATAACGCATATTTTGCTTATTGACGAACCCATTGAGCCAAAAATGAGCTTCGTCACTGAAGATGATTTTGCGATGAAATTTATCATCTTGGCGAACCCAATCGGAGAACGTACGTCGCTTCAAATGGTCCATCGGCTTCAATTCTTGAGTCAGCTTGATCTTGTATGGGTGTAAACAAAGATCTTTACGCAAAATACTCCATAATGTGGTCTGAGCGATGCCCAATTCTTGAGAACGCCGTGGAATTGACTGATTTGGATCGTTTGCTACGGACGTCTGAACGGCAGCGATATTTTCGACACTTCGACCAACCCGTAGAATATGTAGACTCAAATTTTTGCACTAAACTTGTTATTGCCTGTTTACTAGGGCGAGAATCACTACCGAAAATTGAACTAAACGGTCTTAAAGTTGCAGTCACCGACTCCGAATATCTCTAGAAAATTTTTATAATTTGCAGACGTTGCTCGTTAGTGTACTTTACCATGATGAAAATTTTAAGTTTACTGAATAAATTGACATTGACAGCTTGATAATTACTGAAAGAGTGCGTTCAAAAATTAAATTCAAAGTTGTCAAGTCCCTATTTTTTAAAAAAATTATTATTCTTTTGGAAATAAACATCAAAAAAGATGAAAACAAATTTTATAAGCTTGAAGGCTTCACACCTGAATTTAAAAATAGAAATCAGCAAAGAGGTGGTGGAGTTCCATATTTATAAAAGAGGGGATGAAATATGATCCAATAGAGTTTGAATTGTATCTTACGAATGTTTTCAAATAAAAATACCGGGTGAAAATAAGTACGTTCTAGTGTGGCAAATTTTAACAAGGAGTTTGAATATAGTCTCTCCCTAATTGATAAGAAGGACAACATCTTTATCATGGGTGATATTAATATAAACGTTCGCGATTATGACAAAAATCATATAAAAGACTATCTTGAGATCCTGGCTTTGAATTGTTTAACTAATGTAATTGAAGTGAACACTAGGGTAGATCTAAATAGAGGAGTATCTACTTTATTAGATCATCTATCTCATTAGATCTAAAGCAGTCTATCAGACCATTATCCTCTTTTATATTATGATAACATAAATAGTTCAAACATCGAGAAAGGAAATGAAAACAAAACATCATGTATCTGGAAGAAAAAAGTCGACGAATACATTATCTCCACAAACTGGGACTCTCTATGGACTGAATTGGATGTTGACACTTTGTATGGGAAATTAAGTACGATACACAAATACAAGAAACCTAAATCAATGCTAAATAAAATTATTAAATTTAAATACAAAAGAAATTTCTTGGATGTCATACGAACTAATTGAAGGATGTTAGAAAAGAGATCTCCTCTATCGTAAGTGGAAAAATAATCGTTTAAACAAAGTATTTGAAATAGAATACAAAAGTTTTAGAAACTATTTAAATAAAAGAATACGACAGCAAAAATCAAGCTTTTGTAAAAACAAATTCAATGATACACGGTTGGACCCACGCAAAACATGGAATCGATTAACGAGATTGTGGGTAGGAAAAAAGCCAGGTTGATTGTCAGACTTGTAAAGAGTGCAATCATTTTTGAATGCATTCTGAAAAAAAAAAAAACATTTAATGAATTCAAAATACTTATTGCATTCATTGACTTCAAAAAAGAATGCAACGAAAACGAATGCAATGAATGATTGCATTCATTTTCTTACCATTCAATTGAATGCAATCAATAGAATGCAATCATTTTTGATTTCATGAATTCTTTTGCATTCTTTGCACTCTTTTGCATTCTAAAGTGTTTATTTAATTTTTTCATGGCAATATTTGCATTAACATATGTAAATTTACATAGTACATACATTAAATGCACACATTCCACCTTGATAAAAAAAAAAAACGGAATAACTACAGTGTGGCGCTCCCATTGTTCCGATTTGAGTTCTGCTTTCTTTGTTAAGTTCGAACATCTGTTGTTGACATTGCCTCTAAATCGTAGCGTCATAGCTTGACATTTGCAAAAGTTACGTAGCCAAGAGTACATCTACATATCTCTGTGTGTGTTGGCGATTTTTTACAATTTTAGAAATGGATTTAAATTTGCAACAACGAACTTGTACTAAATTTTGCGTAAAAAATGGTTTTGTGCGTTGTTGTGCGCAAACGTTGGAAATGTTGGAAAAGTGTTTCGGCAACGATTCTCTAAAGAAAACGGTCGTTCACCAGTGGCACGAGCGGTTCAAAAGTGGTCATGAGTCAATCTAAGATGATGAACGCAGTGGCAGACCATCGACATCGAAGTTGGCGCCAAAAGACCTCAATTTCATGCAAAAAAGAGACCGTGTTGACTATTGTAAGATAATTCAACGTTAACCAGCTACAATCGCAAGAGACTGTCAGGGCCTTTTCGTACCTACTCTATTTTAACCTCACGAGAACTTTGTTACCGCCAGCATCAAACATAGAAGACCAGTGGCATTCCTGGCAAAGAGTGATCAGACAACTCGCCTTTGATGCGTTGGGTTTCAACGCGCCTCGACAATGAAAACTTTTGTTCAATGATGAATGTAGGCAGGCAATTTAGGAAACACAGCAAAGAACGAGAGGGTCTCGCAGGCTCCACGAATCGAAAAAAAGGGAAGAAGATAGGCCACTCAAACGAGAAACGCTCGATCGAGTCTTTAGAGAAGTGCTGTCAGAAGAATGAAGATCGGAAGTTTTACCAAAAAAATAAAACGACCATGTTAAAGCTGCAAAGCCCGAATTAAAATTTGCAAGGATGGAGGAAACCTGATAGTAGAGTCACAGTTGGTGCTGAAAATCCAGAAAGATTATTTGATGATGACGGACAACATTACACTGTCAGGTAGAATGAAACATTCACCCGATCAAGATGAAGACAGGAAAGTAATATCCAAACTTATGTTTGACAAAGCTACTGGAAACGAATGTTCAACAGCCGACCTATTTAAGACAGCACGGGATTATTGAAAACGGAGACTTCATCAACTCATTTCCAAAATTTAGGTCAACGAAAGAATGTCCGACGAATAGAACCTTAGCATTGCCTGAACAGGAGAATAAATTTCCACAACATCGCATATAAATCATGTCTGCCATTTTACGTGAACACCTAAGATACCTCTTCAACAGTCTGACCGTGCACTTTTAGAGTAGTTTTAAGCTAGGAAAGTCCACCATTGATCAAAGTTTCACATTATGGAGAAAACATAATAGCTCCAAGCTGATATACACAACCTTTTCATCGATTTTGAAGCCGCATATGATAGCGTCTATAAAGGAACAATAAAGCCATTTCTAGTTTTGGCATCCCTGCTAAGTTATTCGACTGTGCAGGATGAAGACAGGTAACGCAGGCTACTTTGTCAAGTTCGTTAATAGAAAAGCGCGATCTTTTACCTTCAGAAAAGGCTTATACAATATTGTAACGATCGCCTTCTACGCTTGTAACCGTATATTTTTGAGAAAATAGTATCTTATGGATACACACGGCATCGTCAGACCCATCTTTACTTACAGCAGCTTAGTATAGTGGCAAACCATGAGAACGACTCCAACGGCGGGTCTATAAAATAGACTTGGCCTCCTGCGCTTAGATCTATACATACAAGAATGTATGTATGTACGATTGAGTCAGCTGAATGGGTGGAAACCAAACCCTAAAGGTCATGCCTCGATCCTTACAAATGAGCTGGGTTTATGCTCCGGACTACATAATACACCATCATGACTTCGAAATATTTACCATTTGCCTGCATTTCCCAAGCAGAGAGAAATGGAACAGAAACTAAATGGTAACAGACTCGACATCTATTTTTATGGATGGATCAATTGAGCTTACGATGCTCACGACGCCTGCCGGACTACAGTAACGTCGTCTAGGGCGAGATGTCGGCTGTAGCAGGGGCTGCCAAATTTGCAGGCAATATCCCACAAGGATGTTGCTATATTTATTGATAACCAAGCTGCGCTCTCGCGAAGGATTTGAGGATCTTTGCGTTCGACGTAAGATTACGCTATGTTGGCTCCCTAGCTGCAAAGTAGTGGCAGGCAATGAGCACGCAGACGAGCTAGCTCGAAAAGAATTCTTCATGGAAAGGAAACTGGCAGATCAAAGTATCAAACCTTCACCGAGAATACAAGTGGAGCGAAAGATACAAATAGAAGCCAATGAAAGGTGTAGGAAAGCCCTCAAGTAAACAATTGCACGAGCTCTATGGCAACTATGGCAAATCTAAAAAAAAGTAAAATCCTCTTTGAAAATCAGAGCTGAACCTTTTATGCTTCTTGAATTTCTCACAGACCATGATCTTCTGGGGGAGGATGCAATAAAGCTGCGCCTTACAGACGACCACGGCAGAGGTGGTGGGGTCATCGGTTTACGGGAGGATACCATTCACTTTTTGTGCTATTGTACCAGTGTTATTAATTTGAGGCAATGAACTTTAGGAAGTTTTTACTTCCTAGAACCTAGAACCTATCAGTACTACCTGCTGCTTCACTTACATCTCTTTTCAAGCTCTTGGACGCAACCAGATGGCTGAGACTCTCTAGTGTCAAAATGACAACCAATGCTATACGGAAAGTGAAAATCAAAAGCAGAAGCTGCAGTTAAGTCCCTACTCCCTTCCAATTCTCACAACCGGTCATGGGTCTACACAGACCTAAGTGTGATGAAGTATAAAACGGACAGGGTTCCAACCCGTCAACCTAACCTAACCTAACCTCACCTAATCGTTGATGACGGCAACATTTTTACCTTTCGAGAAAACGATTCGATTTATCCAGTACCCAGTGACAGAAAAGTTGTTTTGTTACCCTATGATGAGAGTCTTGAGACCTGTTCTTTGGTTAAAACAAAAAATCGGCGGAAGGTCAAAAGAAATTAGGTCTTATCATTATGGCCAGACACATTGCTAGATAGAGCAACGAAAAGTAGACAGTACGAGTACCATGATTGATTACTTGTTAGTGCAACTGCCCAGAATGAGCCAAGACATAATCTTTTATACGCAGTGTGATCTCCGACTCTTCATTTCGTGTGCAGTAAGAGAGGAACAACGGGAGAGTAAAACTTTTTCGTATTTAGATGATATCACTGGGTGCTTGTCGACATACTTCATTACTCCGTTTAAAGTAGGTTTAGCATTCTTATCCATCTTTGAAAGCTAATACTAGCCAACACTATCAGCGAGTGTCCTATGTTGACGCTGAAAATTTAGACAGTCGGTATCAATGCAGGGGGGTAAGTGCATGTCATGAAGATAATGTCATACTTCCTGACCAGTCTAGTCAATTCATTCATGTTATCGTCCTTGATAAGGTGAATCTCCTTGAACAGTCTTCTTAGGCTTTTTTACCTATTGGAAACCTTAGATTCCTCAGCTGACTTCTAGTCTTTGGCTGTTAAGTTCTCAGACGAAGCTTGGTATTCGTAATTTTTTATTTAGCACATCTAATACAATGTCGCATCTTAAACAATTCGTAGAGCCAATTTAATTCTCTTATGAGTCATTGCTGATACGATGCAAACTGTACACTGACGTTTCTATCACGCTCCTTCCATTTAACACGTACTTAGGCAGCAATACACATATTCCTATTCCTGCTCCTATTCTTACCCCTATTCCACTTTAAAGAGAGAATATACATATGTATGTGCCTACAAGTCACGTAGAATGTACTTTCTTCTCTACACATTTACCTTTTGTTAAACACTTTCTATGGCAAAATAGTTTCCTTCTATGAAAACGTTAAACTTCCATAATCTTCCTTAAGGATATTGCCAATTTCATGGGTTCTCCCTCGAGTTCCAGCCTGCATTTGGGATCAATTGTCCTCAGAAAAAAAAAAAAAAAACAGCAAACTGCAACATGGTTTCCATAAAGAAAATTTCTTTAAAAATAAAGAAAACACAAAAGAAAAACTTTTCTCCCAAGTTGCCACTTTTCAAAGGACCTTTGTGAAAGGAAATCATCCTGCGTATTTACCAAAGATCTCTCCAAAAACCAATAACAACCAATTTGTACAAATTGCACGTAGAAACTTCCTCTAGGGGTTTATGTGTATCCGCGTGGGTAGTAAGTCCACCTCGTTCGTATACAAGTAAATCATTTGCAGAAAAGTCCTTTGGTGTGAAAAAGTTGGCTCCCCCGTCAGAGTACTTTAGCTAATTCCATAGCTAAACATCGCATATCCCCATCTTTAATGGGAACGCAAAGTTCGTTTAATTTCATTGCAAGAAAGAAGAGCAAGGATTTATTTGTTGTTGTCGTTTTTTACTTTCGTGATTTATCCTTTAAGTGAAATCCTTGTGGGATTGCGTCCTAAATTCGCTTCACGAAAATGAAGAGAAAGTGGTTGGTCTCTCACTAGTCCTTTCTACAAATATTTATTGGGGCAGACAAGGGATTGTGTATGTGAGAGTGTTGTCCTCTGGGAAGGATGAACTGGTATTATTGTTATATTTGCAAAAGCTACAGAAACTCTAAGGACACTATAAGGACGGCACAGAACTGTGTCCATATTTGCTAAGGTGCGGTGAGGTGTATCTAATGGTATGTCGACGTCGCGTGTCCATTGCAGTGTCGAATGAAAGCGGTGGCCTTCTTGTTGGCTCTGAAGGAATCGCACGCAACTAGTAGTTGTTTTCCAGTTGGCACGTACAATATTAAGAATCGATGGGAGAACCAATTTTGGTTGGAATTAGGCTAACGTAATCCACATGATGGTTATTTTTGTCTCTTCTAGAGGCCGCAGTAAATAACAGAAAAAAAACCTCAACAGAAACAAATCGAGGTTTGTCAAATGGAGACAGTGGGTGGTCGTTTGTTATTAACTTTTTTTTTAGTTCGTCCTCAAACACGGATACTACGTACGTGAGTAGAGTCTTTAGCCAAAAGATTAAGTGGGATAATGTAACTTTGGTTCATTTTTATTTGATTTGGGACAAAAGAAATGTTCCTTGGCCTATTTGTAAATATGTAAATGAAAAATACTTGCTTTGACCAAAGCCTCAAGGTAGAGTGTGTTGAGAGTTTCAGTGTCAGGACTTTGGATGAGGTTGTGTTTTATTATATTGAGCCCTTATATTTGGTAATTAAGAAAGAGTGTCTTTCGTAGAGCCGTTGAGATTGATCCAGTGTGTAATAAGGGTGTTTGTGATGAATTGCTAATCTAACCTTCCTGTGGTGGTCCTTGAGAACAATAGGTCCTTGTGGTGATTGGATAAAATGGCATAATGACATTATTTCATTTCTATTTCTACTGCTACTAAAATGCATACCACACCACCGATAGATAGGAGTAGTTTTCTGTGACAGCAAAACTCCTTTTGCGAGATTTTAACCAATATAAACTTGAAATTGTAGATGTAGTTGAGATAAGATAAGGGCTAAAGAATTCAGGTCACACGGTAGTACCACTGTCTTACTTCATCTAGGAAAGCTTACGTGACGGAGTGGCCTTCATGTTGACACAAAAGGTTCACAGTAGTTAACTGTCTTGACATCATCACGGTGAAAGAGTCTTAACAAATTTATTTTCTGAAAGATCACCGTCATACTGCGCTACGCCCATATTGGCAAATGAGGACGAAAAGTAAACCTCTTACTACCAACTGAGCACCGTTGACAACGCGGTACCAAGCGTTGTGATGTATTATTACGCTGATCTAAATGGTCATATAGACATCAACAATCAAGAGCTCAGACATGTCATTGAGACACAGGCCTTCAAAAGGTATACTGACATTGTTGATCGGCACGTCATAGGAGAAAACAAATTTGAGCACATACCGCAAAGTTAGTGGACTATCATTCGACGGATTTACGAAAAATCAAATCGAACTTCTGGCGTAAACTTGCTATTTTAAAAGTTGTTCCTTGTTAGGGACAAGTTTCTGTCATTATACTGGTTAAAGTTGAGAAAAGTTCAGTTTGGTGTGTGCTGTGTCAAACGAAACTACATTAATTTCTGTGCAATTGGAAGCAGCTGCAAATATGTGTAACTACAGAACTGTATACTGAATTAGTAAAGATTTGCAGGCAGTCACAGCTCAAGACTACGCCCAGTGTAAGCCTTGGATGGTTCCTTGCTCCTCTTCGATGAAGATCAACACACGAGATGGAAAGAATATTTTACTTTGATTCTAGGCCGAGCATTTACCAGCAATTTGTAAACAACTCAGGATAAGCTGTCCGAATATAGACGACACGGAGAAAAATCAAGTTGGTAGGAGCTTTGAAAGCAGCACAATCCACAGTACTCCTTCAATTACTGGTAAAGATTGCCCGAGAGACCGAAAAGTGAAACAGGGAAGTCTTAGAAAGTACGGAGACTAGACGAGAATTCACGAATTGTTCGTAGTTGCCATAGTAATTCTTCTAAATAAAGTACAACTTTAAGGCTATACTCGATGGTGAGCATGCAGGTTTTTGATGAAGATCCTCTTTAGTCGACCACATTAATAATTTGTAGATCATTATCGAACTGTTTGTGGATAATCTACTGCATTTACTGTTTATGGATTTTGGAAGGGCATTTAACGTTCAAAACAGGTAACATCGAGTTTGCTTTGCGCTAAGGTGTGCGAGAAGTTTCTATCCTTTCTCCACAGGACTCCTACCATTAGCCGTATGGTCTGGATGCCTGTCCTTATCAAAACCGGATGAAAATATCCCTGAATTTCGCAGTACGAATTAAAAATTGCGCTTAACATTTACTCCTTTTGACTCAAAGTCACTGCCAAGAATGTGTACAGATGGAAATATCGGTGTCGTTGAACCAAGTTTTAAGGAAGAACCTATTTTATCCATTCGTCATAGTGTGCAGGAGTTTGACCTGTGTCCATCGACTTGCTATAAGAATTTAAATAAAACGATCATCGTAAGCGACTTCGTACTTCCAACTTGGATGCACTTTTCTACTGTCAAATTTGGTACAGTGATAATGCTTACTTCTGTCCCAGTGGTTTTGTTAATAAGCGAAATTGTAAAACTTGGAGTGAAGAAAATCTAAAGGCGATTCATCAGCACAGATGCATCCCGAAAAATGAACTGTTGGGTGCGGTTTATGAGGGACGTACTTCTTCCAAAATCAAGAAAATCGAAATGTCACCTTCAATGGTCCCGGTACAGAGCCATGATTAACGATTTTTTGTTTCCAACAGTGCGGTAACATGGGCTGCAGGGAATTTAGTTTATACAGGATAGTGCCAATTGTTATACTGCCCGCGAAACCACCGAGTTATTGAACGAAATGTTCGATGACAACATTATATCCAGAAATGGACCGTGGCCCGGCCTCCAAGATCTATTTGCCATCGCTGGAGTATTTTCTGTGCGAATATTGGCAGTTGTTGGTCTATGCGGACAAAACATCCAGCGCCGGCCTCAAATGATTGAAAAAGCGGTCAAAAATTGGAGCTCCAGTATACAGTTCCTAAGACACTCCCGTGGTGGCCATATGCCCGAAATCACTTTTCATCTTGTGTGTGCTTGGAGTTCGAATTTTTCAACATCAGCTTCTTGTCGATTTGCATAAATATGAAAAGTACTTTGTTTGACATGATTTCATCGAATGAAATGAATTTGGTGAAGAGTAAATGCCTAAGAAGTTATCTTATAGATGTCTGAAACATAAGAAGACAACACTCGCATTGCTGGCAAGGAATTTCCTCCTGAATCTGCAAAGAAAAAGTTTTCTAAGATACCGCGTACGCCCAGTTATAACGCTGAAAACCTGCAACATTTTATCAATTGCTTTAATTTCGGTTAATCTTCCTATACTTCAGCTCTGGTATGTATAATATTTATATAATTTAAAAGTTCTTATCTCAAAAATTCGAATATTTAAATTCAAATTTAAATTCAAACGTTTTATCAAATTTAAAAATTCCACCAACAACCCTGTTACCAAGAGCAAAATCCATACTCACCACACTTATTTTAGGACACCTCCTTACCATTTGGCGGTAATACAGTGCAATTTTGACACTTCTTTACTGACAAAGAAATGCCGCCAAAAACGAAAAAATCTTTCACAAACATTTCGCCTTCCATGTGATTGTTTATAATTACCAGTTCGCATTTTTCGTGAAATTTTCAATAAAAATTATGTCCAAAGTTAAGACTGATAAAGTGGCTGGTACCCAAAGTGAAAATGCAAGCGATGAATCTGGTGGCGTGAGTAAAATCGATCATATAACGTCCACACCAAGTGACTGAACAAAGAACAATTTAATTTTCGTTTTTTAGGATGAAACAGCCAGCGTCAGTACAAGTACTTCAAGAAGCAAATCACCTTCAGCTCGTCGGACTACACGCGGGCGCAGGAGGAAATCATCTAAAGTACAGAAGCCACCGTACAAGTACAAGTAAGTTGGAGTGGACAAACTTGTTTCGCTGGCAAGCAATTGACTGTGGAATCATCTTGTTAGTTGTAGTTTGAAAGAAGACCATGGACAGGCGATTTTCGGAGTGAGATTTAATCACTGCCTCGGCAAGGATCAGCCAATGGTGTTTGCGACAGTGGGTACTACTCGCGTGACGGTGTACGAATGCCCTCGTGATGGTGGAATCAAATTGGTGCAGTGCTACTCAGATCCAGATGTAGGTAGTCCAAGTATATTCATTAAAATCAGAAGTGAAAGTGTTTTGTTTTGATTTCAGGGAGATGAGAATTTTTATACGTGCGCCTGGTCGTTTGATACACGTACGGGAGAGCCACTTTTAGCTGCAGCTGGCTACCGTGGTGTCATACGAATTCTGAACACTAAAACCCACGAATGTGTGAAGCATTACATCGGCCATGGTCATGCCATTAATGAACTGAAATTCCATCCTAAAACTCCGTATTTGCTGTTGTCCGGCAGCAAAGATCATTCACTTCGCTTGTGGAATATCCAATCGGACGTGTGTATTGCAATTTTCGGCGGTGTTGAGGGACACCGTGACGAAGTTCTTAGTGTAGATTTTGATCTCCGGGGAAATCGCATTATGTCGAGCGGAATGGATCATTCGCTCAAACTCTGGCGCATCGACAAGCCAGAATTCAAAGATGCAATCGAGAAGAGTCGTACATTCAATCCAAATAAATCAGTGTTGCCTTTTCCGACGATCAAGGAGCACTTTCCCGACTTTAGCACGCGAGATATCCATCGCAATTACGTAGACTGTGTCCAATGGTTTGGCGATTTTGTGCTCTCCAAGTCTTGTGAAAATTCGATTGTGTGCTGGAAGCCAGGACGTATTGATCAACGCGAAACCCAACTCAAGATGTCCGACTCGACCAGCACCATAATTCATAACTTTGACTATGCCGAATGCGAAATTTGGTTCGTGAGGTTCGATTTTAATTTCTGGCATAAAGTGATCGCTTTGGGGAATCAACATGGGAAGACGTTTGTCTGGGAGTTGGATGCCTCCGATCCGGCACAGACAAAAGGCACAATACTGAACAACATCAAGTGCAATACGGCGATCAGGCAGACTTCGTTCTCCAGAGATGCCAGCGTTTTGGTATGCGTGTGTGACGACGGCACCGTGTGGCGGTGGGATCGAAGATCTTAGGATCTAAACAATGGTTGTAATATTTTTATTTTATAATTATTATTATTATTTTTTTTTTTTAAATAAATAAGTTAGTGTTAGTAAGTTGATTATTGTTGTTGGCGTTTATGTGTGAAACGAAAAAATCTGATTATGCATTGGTTGGTAGTCTTTAGAGCTATTCTACAGGCAGCTTTGTTATGTGAACTACTAATTCTTGACTAATAACGGTCCTCGTAAGAGCTATCATTGGCCAATGAATGACGGATTGCTAAATGATGCGATGATGCCTATGCAGACGAAGAAGTCAGGAAAAGTATTGGTTGACCTGTGGCCCTCGAACCGCAACTGTAAAACATAATAAGTTACGATGCGAGCACAAACGCATCGGATACAGATGAACACTTTGTTCATGATAATGTCCTTAACATGTCCCCAAAACTCCACATTTCCCTAGCTTGAGCGAGAGCTGATGCGGTACAAATTGGACGTTCATAGAGTTTGCGAGATAAGGTAGTTCACCTAGAAAACCTATTCCCCTGAAACAGGGAAGAGTGTAAATAGTGCAGGGGCACTACTAACTTTTTAGCCTTGTGTCCTATTATCCCTTCAGTGATAGGATATTAATGCGTAGGTTCAATGATAGCACCACCCAGTGCTACACTCCACCAAACTTTGTAGGCGACGAAGTTATGAAGGATGATTTTTATAGCCAACTAGGTGTCCACTAATTCAATGCCTAACAGGTCCACCTTTATCAATTTGGATGATTAGACAGGAAACAATAATACCAGCCTTGAACGTGTAATGGGACTACATGGCCTCGGAAACATCAGAATCGGTGAAAAGTTTGTCGACTCCTGGAACGTCATCCAGTGGATGTTTAGTGGATGAACTGTTTAATTTTTTTTTTTTTTGTTTTTTTATCTGGGGCAGACACTATCGTCAGTAGAAAAGAGTACATGGCTCTCAGCAGATACCTGGACACGGACACTGTTCTAAAAGTTTGGATTGTAGCGAATTAAGCAGCACAGCAACCCTAGGTGGAAGCTCAACATCGCATAAGGCAGAAGGAAGTACAGCGTAGTGTAAGACGTGATAGGCGTTATTCTGTCAACGGTGTGACAGAATGGACAGTATGACCGTGTTAATATCACGAAGGGACTTAAAATTCGCCAAAGTTCCAAATCTTATCTTGTAAAAGACTGAGACGGAAACAGCAGCAGTTATCACTTTGCGGCTGTACTAAAACAGAAACTCCCGAATACGTGCCTCCGCTTCCAGAAACACTCAACTATCAGGGCCTTAAAGAGAAACAAGGCAATTGGCATGGATGGCATCCTAGCGAGATTCTTCCAAGCTGCACCCAACATTTTAGCGGAAATGTTGCAGCCGCAAGAAACGGAAGGCAATACCGAAGACTGGAAAAGAGAAATTAATGTCAAACTCCCTAAAAAGGGAAATCTGAGAGAATGAGGAAACTGGAGAGTGCGTGCTCCCAACAACAGTCAAATACCATAAATAGATAGACCAATTCCAGAACAAGATAGAACGCATTTCGATTCGTGGCAGATTCTCCTGCATTATTGAACAAAACGGGGGCCGCCCAAAGCAAAGGTTGATAAGAACAGCTGATGAGACATCACGAACACAAACGCCAACTAAATTACGAACCTCGAATGCGATTTGAATGTCTATTGCTTCTTAGGCTGAATTTTCTAACCGCCTTCATTGAACATCAAAAAACTATCTCATTCCCTTAAATTGAAGTTTTTCTCTATCGGTGTCTTCATGCGGAGACTTCCGTCGCAACGCGCACTTCCTATTAGATCACGCTTTGTCACAAGCGCCAATATCCGCAACATTCCAATTTTCAAAGCTGTCATCATTTGTTAAAGTTAGACGTATAACTTTCATGCATAACAAACATTTATTTGTCATTTGTCACATAAAATTGCAGAATTTACGCGCAATTTAAACCATACGACATTGACAACATTTCTATCGCAACTTTCTTGACGATGGCTTATGGCAAAGCCCAAGTAACGGGTGACCAGATAGCGATGATAGTTTTTTCGATTGTTATGGTTCTGCAGCTGTCAAAGTTACCAATGACATCCAGCTGTCAAAGTATTTAGTAAGACGTGCGGATATTATTAAAAATTTTGCGAAATTCCGGGTCAGTTGTAAATACGCAACGTGAATTTTGCGCGAGGTCGGTCACCATCATAGCTTCAGTGTGCAGGCATTTCGTTGCACCGTAGAAAAGTTTGGGTCTTATGCCACCAACCAGACAGAGTGGTAGCGGCCAGTTTCGAAGAAGAACATAAAATGTCGGTTCGGCGCCGATCAGCTGAATTGGGCATCGCCAAAGATGTGTGCTGTGCAAGAATTGAAGCCGGACGACCATAGACAAGGCCGTGAGTTCGCTAACTGGGCGCTAGAAATGTTTGGATCCCGATTTTGGACAAAAAATCACCTTCTAAGACGAAGTCCATATTTAGCTCAGCGGCTATGTCAAAAAGAGAAATTGCCGTTATTGGAGCGAGCACATTTCACAAGTGTTCGGCCAAGTGTCAATGCATTCACACCGAATTTCTGTGGTCAGTGTTCGAGATCATCGATATATCCGAGCTGTGGTTCCAACAAGATGGCGCTATATGCCATAAAAGCGACGCAACGCTCGAAGTTGTAAAGGAGACATTTGGCGACTGGCTCAACTCACTGCGAGCGTTCATGCCATTTGATACCACTCGATTATATTCTCTGAGGCTATGACAAGTCCTCAGTCTACGCCAAAAATCCAACCACTTTGGGGAAGTTCGAGGCCAACATTTGACACGCTATTGTTAGAATAACGTCGTAAATACCGGACCGCGTCATTCAAAATTGGACCAACCGCTTGAAGTATTGCTAGCGAAGCCGATGCGGCTATTTGAATGATGTGCTATTTCACACATAATGACATGAACGTAGCTTCAAAATAAAGCCAGATTCAATTTTATATCTCACACCCTTGTACGATTAGTTTATTTAAAATTTTTTTTTCCTATCGTTCTTATCTGGTCAACCTTTAAAAGGTCTTGATATCACTGTGAAACTCGCCCACCTATGCAGGGAGAATGTACAATGTTTTGTAAAGGTGATGACACCACTTCCTTGATGTCAAAAACGGATAGCAACAAGTTGATGCGCCATTGCGGGATTTCTTCAACATCACACTGGAAGTCCAAAATTCGGAAGCTCATCTGAATTTTACCAAAAACAAATTTAAAGCCATTGGTTGCTTTAAAGAACCCAATGATAATTCGGCTTTTGTAGATGAACGGATTTTGTGAAAGATGAAAAATAAACCAGCGATATTTACATTGTTTAAACTATCTGAATTCATCGGTAAAATGGCTAGTCCATGGTTGACGTTTCAACAACGCGCTAGGGGAAGATTATTAAAAAAAAAAAAAGTGCGCGTAATTGAAGGCATTTTGCGAAATATCGACCTAATTGAAGAGTTCTGTTCATTGAGACCCAACCAACACGTTAAGTTGTGTTAGGATGAGTTGAATGCCACCTTACTGGCTCTAAAAAAAAATTACAGGATTCTTAAATAGTGAGTTTTAGGAGAAAAAAGTCTAAATTCCATTTAGAATAATACATATCTAAGGAATGAGAAGAAGTTCTTATAAGTTACGAGGTATGGAAACCTTGCTTCCAATGGACGGTTGAATTGTTAAATTTGAAACATATATCAGCGGCGAAGTCTACCCGACACTACGATACATTATTGCTTCATTGATTCTGATCAATCACTTCGTAAGAATCCAATTTTCCTTTCCATTTGTAATCATTTATTTTAATTGGCAGCCACGAGTGTTGCGTAAAATTACGAGTATATCGGGTTTTCCATTAAGGACTATACATTTTTATTTTGGTTATAAATTTTAATGACTTTTAAACCTTACTCGTTCGAGTACTGAACCACGCCTAAATGGTAGACATTGACAAGCATAATATTTTATTTTTTATTTATTAATTTTTAAGATTTTATGGTACGTATTGCTGCAGGAAGCCTATTATAGGGTTTTCCAATAGGGACTTAACAACTTCAAATTTAATTTGTGAACGCACTCTTTTACTAATCATCAAACTGTCACTGTCAATTTATTCAGTAAACATTTTCATCATGGTAAAGTACACTAACGAGTAACGTCTGCAAATTATAAAAATTTTCTACAAATATTGGGAGTCGGTTACTGCAGCTTTAAGAGCGTAAACTCCAATTTTCGGTCGTAATTCTCGCCAGGCAATAACAAGTTTAGTGCAAAAATTTGAGTCTACATATTCGTTGTGTGATGTTACCATCGCTGCCGTTCAGACGTCCATAGCAAACGATCCAAATCAGTCAATTCCACGGCGTTCTCAACAATTGGACATCGCTCACCCATACAAGGTCAAGCTGACTCAAGAATTGAAGCCGATGAACCATTTGAAGCAACGTACGTTCTCCGATTGGGTTCTGGAGAAGATGCGCCAAAATTATGAATTTCATCGCAAAATCATCTTCAGTGACGAAGCTCATTTTTGGCTCAATGGGTTCGTCAAAAAGCAGAATATGCGTTATTGGTCGGGTGAAAACCCACATGCGCTTCATGAATCACCACTTCATCCACAAAAAATAACTGTTTGGTGCGGTTTACATGCCGGCGGCGTTATTGGGCTATATTTTTTCGTCGGCGATAACGATCGTCACGTTACTGTGAATGGTCAGCGGTTATCGCGCCATGATCAAAGATTATTTTTGGCCCGAATTGGAAGATATGGACTTAGATGACATGTGGTTTCAACAGGATGGTGCCACAAGCCAGACAGCACACGCTACAATCGATTTATTGAAGAGTAAGTATGGTGAGCGTGTTATCTCAAGACATGGGCCAGTCAATTGGCCGCCTCGTTAGCGATTTAACCCCGCTTGGTTTATGCCAACACGCCGACAATGTTGGAAGAGCTCAGAGCCAACACTGAAAGCGAAATAGCGGCCGTTTCGGCCGAAATGTGTTTCCGAGTCGTTGAAAATTGGGTCCAACAAATCGGCCCAATGAACGAAGTCGAGTTCCATTCATACATGTTTTGATTGTACTTCAAGCCAATAATAAAGTTTTTGAAATATCTCAAATGGTTTGCCTTTTATTTATAAAACAAAGTTGTTATTAGAAAAGTCGTTATTAGAAAACCCTATTTATAGTTTGCAAGAAACAACCCGCTTCCTAAAGTGGGTGGTGCTAAAAGTTGGAACTCTAAAAAGAGTGTCTGAATTGCTGTTCAAATTCTGGGAGTCAGAATTCGGACTCTGCATCTAAAAATGTCTGACTGGAAGAACTTTCGGTGATTTAAAGAGCATCATAGTGTAAGTTGTAAAACAAGCAGTTGGAGAATTTTTCCTTGATAGGCAACATCAATACCCGCCAAATATTCCGAAGTAGGCTATTCGAAACAGTGTCTGTGGCAAGGAACACCTTTATCATGCACTAAAAAATAGCTTTCCGTAGCACATCTACACAGTAACATCCTATCTTCGAGGCAATTTGGATTATGGTAGTGAATATTAAAATCCAGGGATTCTTGCGCTCTCAAGCAAAAATGCATTAGCTTGGCTTTGCTTAACCGGAATAGCAACGTGGGACCAAGCGTTGTCATGATGGAAAATTATTGCTTCGTGTCTGGTCGCATATTTCGGGCGTTTTTCGGCTACTGCTCTTTTCAAGCGGATTAATTGTGTTCGGTAGCGTTGTCCATTGATGGTATCACCCAGTTTTAGCAGCTCATAATACAGCACACCCATCTGATCCCACCAAATACAGAGCATTACCTTCGCGCCATGGATATTCGGCTTTGCCGTTGATTTGGCTGGTTGGCCGGGTTTCACATATGATTTTTTGCGCTTGGGGTTGTCGTAATATATCCATTTTTCACCACCAGTAACAATCTCTGATGCCTTCCTTTTGTGGCGTTCCAGCAGCATTTCGGACATGCAAAACCGCCTTTCGACGTCTCTCGGCTTGAGTTCATGTGGAACCCAATTTGCTTGCTTTTGAATATATCCAGCTGCTTTAAAACGTTTCGAAATGGCTGCTTGAGTGACACTCAAAGATTCTGAGAGCTCTTCTTGTGTTTGGCAACAATCTTCATAGAGTAATGCTCCCAGTTGTTCATCTTCAAACTATTTTGGCTGCCCAGACGTTCATCGTCTTCCAAGCCAAAATCACCACTTTTAAATCGTGCAAACCACTTTTGGCACGTTCGCTCAGCTAGCGCATGTTCACTATAAACTTCCACCAAAATACGATGACTTTCGGCAGCAGTTTTCTTCATATTAAAGTAATGAAGAAGAACTCCCCGCAAAAACACTTTTTCAGCACAAAGTTCGACATATTTGAGTGAAAAAAAATTATTGTTGTTTACGCTTCAAATGAATGACATACACTGAAATGACACGTACAACGACAGTAGATTTCCAACGCATGTTCCAATGGAATAATAACAATGGAATAATGCAAGTTACGCCATCTCTTGGCAAACCGCTAAGTTATAGATAAAATAGTTACTGGCTTTGATGAAGCACATTTGTTCGTCAACACATAGAATCTCTTCATATGAAACTTTTTCAAAGTTTCTGACTAATTCATTGACAAGAGGGCGGATTTTGTGAATACGGTCATGTAATGGATTTGATTTTGGAACCATTTCGGAATTTTCACTGAAGTGTAAATATTGGCGAATCTTTTCAAACTTATTCACTGACATAGTTCTTTTAATAAGATCGTTACCTATGATTGGATTGCAATGTCTCCTTACGTCTGTTACCTGTAGTATTGCTTTAACTATACAGATGCATATGTATTTCTGTATTTCAACAGCTGATACGGAAAAAAATGTGGCTGGATTGGACTGACAAGCATATAAGTTGGTCGATGATTTTTGAATCAAAAAGATAGTTGAAAAACGAATATGGCATAGAAAGTTTTAACACATCATCAGTAAATTCTGTGGTACCATTGAATTCAGAGATTTCGCAGAAGAAACCCTGTTGTTTCCAAATCATTTTGGAATAATGCATTTTTCTCGCCCTATGCTATTCAGCTGCTGATGGTCGGTCCATTGCGATATATACATCTTCAGTATCCCCGAAAATGATGGGCATGGATTGAAAGAGTTCGTCCTCTATTTCAATCCCTTCGAATTCTTGCTTTTCTGCTCTAATATCAGTGAGATTCTGTATTTCAATATCATAGTTTGTGTCAAATATGTCATCTGCAACTTCAAATTCATCCTCACTTTCATCCCAATTACCAACTATTTGTGAAATTTCAGCATCCGTAAGAGTTTTTTTAGTCATATTTATCTTAAAAAATGTACGTCTTTAATGCATGTAATATCATAAATGATATGTACAACTTTATGCAGGGTTTTCTTTATTTTTGTTTCATTTTTGAAGTTTGAACTTCATGAAATCAATAAAATAACATATTTTAAATATTATAAAAAAATAATTAAATTCTTAACTTACCCTGTTGTTTTACAAAATTTGTAACCAAAAAACTATGACTTTATACCGCGAAAATGGCCACACACACAATAATATTGAATATAATAGTGTATATGTACTAACATATTCTCAGAAAGATGTATTTTCCACTTTAAATGGGGGAAAACCCACATTTATTGGAACATCTCATATATGATATGCTATGCAGTAAAGGGTTAACGAGTTCAAGTTTTAAGGAGATCGAAATAGGAACAGAATTTCCTTACAATAAACACAGACTTTTTAAGCAATGTTTACATTTGACAGTTGACATTTCTTAACACTTTCAATTTAAGTATTTTCAAATATGTTAGTTCCATTGTATTCAAAAGTACAATAGACAAGTTGTACACTTAAAATAACAAAATTAACGAATATTCAACAAAATATGTATATCTAAGAAGAATAAGAAAATAAAAAAAAAAAAGAAATATAAATAAATAAACAGAACACATGCACATTCAAGTTGACAGATAAAATATGTATGGCACAGGCTTCAAAAATATTTCGACAGATTGACAGTATGTACATAGTAGGAAGAGTAGAGAGACATAAGAAATGTTTCTATTTACACATGACATGACAGACTATAGACAGGTCACAGAGATAAAATAGATAGATTGGCACAGAATGAAGAAACAGCTAAACAAAAACTAAATAATTCTGGTTCTCTAAAAAAAGGACCGTTATTTACAATTTATAATTTACAACAAAGAATGGAAGAAGTATAGTAAAACCTGTTTTTTAGTAAGTAAACACCACTCATAGTGTGGATATTGTTGTCTATTGTTTCGATTGACTTAAGACACAAAACCAAACAATCACTCAAAAACTGCTTTTGTTTTTGTTTAGGTAAGGGCTAGTACAATATTTACATTTTTATTTTTTTATTTATTTTTTTTTTTTTTTATTTTAACGAGCATACAGAATACGAGTAAGTGTTCTGGGTTGTGTTTTCTTTTCTCAGTGTCAACACAATGTTTTGGGTTAATTAAAATGAAGCTAAAAACAAAATTAAAATTATTTTTCAAAAATATAATCAACAGTAGGTATAGAGAAAAAAAAAAAAAAAAAATAGAAACTGAAAACAAAAATTCAAAAATTGTATTTTCAAAATTAAAAGTTTCAGTACGTTTTTTCGCTCGTCATTGATCTTGCCCAGACCGGAGTTCGCAGGCGTCTCTGTCTCTGGATTGTTGCTTTATTACTATTACTACTACTACTGTCACTTGTTGCTGTTGTTGCAACTGAGGTGACAGTTGTTAATAGAGATGATGTTGTTGTTATTGCTGAAGTTGATATTGATGGTGGAGTTGAAGTTCCTCTGGTACAGTCATTTAAAGTTGATTTTTCGGCTATTGTAGATGGCGGACCAGTTGGGCCACTATGTGTTTGTGGTGCCAGCGAAACACCTTTTGTACGGCCCTCTATACTCGTCTGATTGCAATTTGTCGCATTTTGTTGTTGTTGAAGTTGAGCTTCATCACTTATACTACTACTTAGATTAACATTGCTGCAGTTTAGATTTGTTGGAGTTGTAGATGTCGTTAGACGTTGTTGTCTTCGCGCTGGCGAACCATCTGGACTGCAGCAGTAATAGTAAGTTTTCAATATTGTTTGGCAACCACATCCAGAGAGAGACGTACCAAAATTTGAAATTTGATAAATCATTTTGTTTTTTTTTTTTTTTTTTATAAATTGTCAAGAATTGTTTTAACAGGTATTTATATATATATATGGTATATATATATATTTTTTTCATATTTTGCGAAAGCAGGGGAAAAAAAGAGAAAATAAAATCATTGAAAATATAAAATAGTAGATAATCGTTCATAATTTATCTATATCTACATATCTAAACCTTCTAAACCTAAACCTATGATCTAATGAATATCTATAAATGAAGAAACATGTAACATCCCTGTTGAAAACACGTTAACTTACAATGGTTTCTATGCATCTGCCAGTGTAGCCAATTTTTTTTTTTATGAGGATAAGTTTTCGAAACACATTTTTGGTTGGATAAAAAGGAAAACTTTTCCCAACACACAAACAATAGTTATGGCTGATGGTTTTTTTTTCTAAATTATGGCATGGGAAAGTTGTTAGTACTTAAGGCGGTGGAAGGAAAAAACCTACAGTTAACTGAAACTTATTCCAATAGTGAGTTTTACTCGGGTGAATGGAAAAAAAAAGCATTGTTCTTATGTTCTGAAGTGTTTTTCTTCCAATTTTTCCACCACTTTTTCAGGAAAACTCAATTCTGGAGTGAGTTTGGAAAATTAATGGTGAGTAAGTGAGTTCAATGATGTGTTTTATGATATAAGTGATGCAGAAAAATGTTAATGACTATTTTAGAGGGTGAGCGAAAGAGAAATAAATGAGGAAAAATCGTCTGGAGAAATGAAGAACTAAAAGAATCATAAGGAAAGGTATGAGTTTTGAATTCATTTCTACAAGAATTAGCAGATGGAATTTTAAACGTACTTAAAATTTTCATCTATAGAAGAGTTTAAAGTGAGAAAATGTTGTTAGTTTGGTTTAAAAAATTAAATTGGTAGAGTTATTGTTGTGATCTGAAGAAGATAGCATTTAAAGAGAGTTCTAAGAAAGAATTCGAATTAATCTCAAAATGTTCAGACATGAAAATATACACTTAAATAAAGTCAAGGACATGCGATACGAAATAGTATTTGGATAAACTTATCTTACACATCAATCTATAACAATTTTTCTAAGTGCTTACGATTTGAAAATAGATTTAGAAAGAATCTTTAAAAATATAATTTTTTAAAGATATATGCTGTTCAACTAAAAAAAAGCTACGCCAAATATAACTGAATCGCAAACTTATCAATCAAAATTTGACGATATTTGATCATTCGTTTTTGAGTCTATAAGCCAAGAAAGTTGACGACGGTAAATATATATGCACAGTCCTTTCCGACGCATCATCTCGGGAAAAATTGACGGGCGAAAAGTTTTTGAAGAACAGACTATGGTTCCAATCTATATGTACAATAAGGTTTTATTTGACGAACAGCATACAAAAGGAAGTGGCAGGTGCAAAGGTTATCAGTTTGACTGACAGTTTCTGAATCAAATGACCACAAACTGGTACTTTTTTTAGCTGATAAAATATAAATTTTACCTTGAGTTTGGCGCTTCATCTTACTAAGAACTTTTAGGAAAAAAATTTTGTGATAAATATAATAGATGCTTTCAACATCGACCTTAGAATGATGTGATTCCATCTAGTGCAAGCCAGTTCGTTGATATGAAGCAGAAATACTTGAGTGCGATGGGTTTAAGAGCAAATCCCACTAGAGACTTCAATTGAAGTAACTTTCGCAATCGAAAAAGTAAAGGAGTATTGAAATCATTGAAACGAAAGTTTTAAGAAAGAAAACAAAGGGTTTTCCTTAACTCGTTTTTTTTTTTTATATATGGCAACACTCAGACAGCTGCCACTATCTCCTTATTCGGTATGGTTTGGCATGCAAAGACTTACGCCCGGGCAACGTTAACAGATTTTGGAAATGTATGTCCAACATTAGTGTTCAGTAGAAAATGGCCAAATTTAGGGTCAAAGTCATCGCCCAAGTGACTCTCTTGAACTCCATGCCACTGGCAACAATGCGCAGAGTGCGCACAGATGAAAAAAATGGCTAGTATTGCCTCTGTCCATAGACTTTTGGCAACATTTTGGCAGGGATCTTGGTTTACACGCTTATAAAATCCAGTTGCTGTAAAAATTAAAGACATAATACGATCATCGTTTATGTAGTGGCTTCTCTGATTGTAGTACTTGAAATGTTTGAAGTTGACCCACGTTTTTACCGTCAAATTATGTTCATTGGTGAGGCTCACTTGTGTCTCAATGGCTTTGTAAGTAATTTTAGAATTTGATGGAGAAATAGGGTTAGCATTGAGATACTCAGTGTTGTAACTATTTCTAAACATTAATAGTGCTTATTTTATCTCCAAATGGTAACTATCGGGTATTGGTCGATGTCCATCCGGACTCGACCCGTCAGACTTATAAGCGCGACTGCTGACCAGCAGACAAAAATAGCAGCACTATAAACTATGAGTTCCCCAGATGGAATCAACGGTGAAGTAAAATCCCGGAATAAAGCAAATAAGACCTTATCGGGTCTACGCCGATATATTTGTAGCTCTGACTTGTAACGATTTCCAAGACTAAATCAGGGTCTTGGAAAAGAGATGGTGGCGGGTGAGCTCTTAATAGACCAATGGGAAGTTATTGGCTGCGGTCTAACCGACCCCTCGTCATAAAAAAAAAAATTAGGTCACGATTTAACAACAGGCCTCGGATACGGACGGAAACAAAACAAGGATAAAGAATTTCGGAACAACACGTGGAGTGTTAGGTCTCTTTATAGGCCACGTAAAATCGAACAACGGACGCTTCAAAGCAGATGTTGTCGCCATCTAAGAAATGCGATGAGCCGGACAAAAAGAGAACAAAAAATTGCGACATCTACTGCGGCGATTGTTATTGATGGCAAAAGCAGCACTTTTTTTAGGCGGATTCGTTGTTAGGTAAGAAGTCTTCAGTTTTCGGCATGATAACGAGCGCCTCATAAGAATACGTATTAAGGCTAAATTTTCCAACGTTAACCTTAAATGGGCCCCCACCCCTATAGGGGAGAAGGATGACTACCACAAAGGTAGCTTTTATAAGCTCTGGGACAAGAAGAGTCCGAGCTATGACATTCAAACTGTCCTCGACGATTTTAACGCAGAGCTAGGAAGAGAGGCGTCTTTGGCAGTACTGTCGGAAAGTCGAAGCATTATCGGGCTTAATTTCTTCAAAAACGAAGCAAATCGAAATTTCACTTTAAATGGCGCCCGGTACAAAGCCATGATGTACGATTTTTTGTTTTCGTGAACATGGTGTGCAGTGTATTTGATTAAAACAAGATGGTGTCACAAGCTATTCTGCCCATGAAAATATCGAGTTATCGAAGGAAATGTTCGATGACAATATTATTTCCAGAAATGGATCTGTGGCCTGGTCTACAAGATGATTTGACGTCGCTATACTATTATCTGTGAGAGTGTTTGAAGTCGTTGGTTCATACGAATAAGCCTACAATGATTCCAGTCGTGGGCTCTAACATCAAGCAAACTATCCGTAAGAACCACATTAAATGGTAGAAAATTTAAGCTACTGGATGAAGTCCCTAAGACTTTTCCGTGGTGACCATGTGCCTGAAATTATTTTTCATTATTACTGTCTTGCTCGTAAGATTATCCTCAATCACTTGAAGAATAACAGGTCACTAAATGGTGGTTTGATGTATACTTTCATTTCATGACCTGTGGTTCTTGATGAAAAGTGGACGGGAATATTATTGTAGCTATATGGCGAGCGCTACACGTACAAAAAGAATAGATTCGAAGCTGGTTTCAATAGAATCAATACGTCGATCATGTGGACTGATGTTAATCTCATTCTTCCTTCGTGAAAACTTATGTAAGTTCTAAGGTGTTCTTACAGTTTCCTGAAACCTCAAAACCTGATACAGAATACGTTCGATATTAAAAATGCGATTCAATCAGACGCAATACTGTGTAGGTCTTACTCGTATAGTGACTTAAACTCTGTTTCTTGGAAAACCGAGCAACACCAGACGGCAACTGGTAAATAGGTAAATTTTTAATCGCCTTTCGGAGTTCTTTACGAAATATGAAAAAAAGGATGCTGACACACTTGGTAAAGGACGAAATAGGGTTCATTTGACCTACTTCTTCTGGAGCCGTTTTTCAAGAACTTTAAAAGTAGCGTCTGTAAGCGCAGTTGTTCCAGGATAAGCCAAAGAATTGTAATCTGCAATCTATTTTCAGCTATTTAGTGCTTGTAAATGGGTTTTCATTGTTCAACTATCATTTAAAAGGATTCCATGCCAGAAACGACTAGAAGCTATCAAACATATTACAGTGAATGATGTGGTAATAAGTTAAGTACGAGTAGATTCTGCTAAAAAAATATGATCGGCATTGCAATACCTATTCTCCATGAGCTACTTAAAAACAAGGAAACATCCTTTTCCACCACATTGTTGGCAATTTAGGAGAAACGCTGAAGCTTTGTCGTATTGAATTGGCTTAGAAGGCCGCAAATTTCAACTAGATTATTGTAATGCGCATAATGGCTAACTCCTTGGTCAAAGTCTACTGCAAAGTGAGTATGCTCCCGCCCCCGAAGTTTTTAGTATCTCTCAGACGGAATTTAGGGAGTCTTTCCGAAATACAACTCACTACTGTTCTTAGCGACTCAGGCGTTATCCAGAATAGTTGCCGGATATCACTGTAAACCATATACGGCGAATTTCTTGTTAAAAACTGGACAACGATCGAATGCCGAGATGTTCCTCAAGCCTTAGATACGAAGTCTACAACAGCCCGAGTTGATCGAGTTGAAACTCAGCCTCTTGCTTAAATAATAATTTAACCTTCACATCTTGTTCTTGTGAAGAGATTTTCAGTTGGTGTCATTACATAAAACTAGATTTTGACATTTGGAATCATTCCATCGCATTTTACTTATCTGAGTAGTTCCCTGAATCTATTGGTTTACACACTATGGCCGACACACTAAGACCGAGGGCCGACCGATGTATGAATTGAAGAGATGTTCATAGCTTAACATAAAAACACATCAAATAGTCATTTTCTCAGTTTGGAATACATTTGAAAGAAAATATACTTCGATGTCATTTCCCTGCGCGCAGCTAAAAGTATGAGACTGTAGAAATTTCTTTGACTTGTATACTGGCCCAGCTTCCGTCTAGCATTTAGGGGCTCAGGACAACTCGACTTGTTGTCCAGCACATCCTATTGCACACATTTGGAACTTATTTGGTACAATACGGTCTATATGGTTTTAGGTTTTATATGTACTCTCGACATATGGTCTTAAGCCATTTTGCGAGTGTGACATAATGTCATGGCTAATCCAACACCGGATTACCGGATTACCGGGGTCTTCCGTGTTAACCTCGCAAGTGAAGTAGTCTGTGCGAGTCTGGTACTTCGTCGTCTTGGAATGTTGCTTGACTCAGGACTTATGTATCTTTGGGAAGTACATAAGGAGGGCTGCCGATGAAGCCACTAATGTTAGCGGCCCGGGTGAAGATAAAAGAAGGATACTAGCATCGATCGCCAATTTCATATTGCTGTATGGCACCTACGTATGGGCGGATACGCTGTGGAGATGAGATCTCCGAAAGGGAGGTGCGCTTATCGCACGGTCTCCACAGCAGCTGTTATGGCGACCACGAGAACTGTGCTCGTCGTTTTACGAGGTTGGGAGCGTAGAGATAAATTAAAAAAAAAAAAAAAATAATCTGGCCATGATAGCAACAGGGAAAATAGAACATTGGCGTGCTGGGAGAAGGAATTGCTGAGCCCGTGGCTGGAGCAAACTCATGGTGAGATGAATTATTTTTTTATCCAGATTTTCTCTGGGCACGGACAGTTCAACTTACATCTACATCGCATGACAGTAAAAGCATCATCCAAATTCGACTATTACTTTGCGGTAAAGGATACCGCCAAGCATACGTTCTTTGTTTGCGCAAAGTGGCATCAACAACGACAGCTGTTTGTTAACCGACTTGGCCTGATAATCACGCTCAAAAATATGGTTTCCGTTATGTCGGCAATAACGAAAAAGCAGAGAAAGAGAGAGGCAAGCTGTGAAGCGGCCCCTATCAGCGTGATTTTAGGCCAGGAAAATCCACCATTAATCAAGCTCATTCGACTATACAGGATGACGATAAATAATGCACGATGCTCCGTCAAGGAAAGTAATGACAAAACCGAGGTGTTAAATGACTAAAAAGGACTTAAATAAGCCATGCGTTGTCATGTGACTTTCTAAACAACGTTCTTGAAAGAATTGTGTGAGACCCACAAGTCAATTATAGATGAACTACATCTTGAAAGTCTGTTCAGTTACTCGGATACGCAGTCAACATTGACATAATGGGAAGAAGAGCGTGAGTTGGCAGTGGAGCGTTTGCGACTATTTAAACTGAACCGAAAAAAAGTGGGCTTAGCTGTGAACAAAGTAAAAACAAAGTAAATACATGCTGTCAACACACAATATCTATGCGACACACAACATCGACGCCTAGGACAAAATGTCAAGATGCAGAAAGTAGCTACAACTTTGAGGTAGTAAGGGACTTTATCTACAATTTGGCTCTGCTATTAACTCCGACAATGAAATAAGCGAGGAAATCATGCAAAGAATCACTCTTGCTAATTGGTGCTTCTTTGAAAAGAAAGAAAACAAAACAATTGAGTAGTAAAGCCCTCTCTCAAGCAACCAAGAAGAACTTATCTTCCCAGTTCAGCTCTAATAAAGCGGATGAAACGCTCTCAGACGATTTGAGAAAAATGTTCTTTGGGTATTTTTCGGTCCCGTTTGCATCGATGGTGAATGACAGCTTCACAGCAATGCCGACCTCGACAAAAAAGCTCTGATAGCTCAGTTTAGATGGGTTAGATTAGAACACAGAGGGACAACATAGTAGAGGATGACTCAACTTCGTGCGTGCAACTGGAAAGAGCTGGCAAAAGACCGCGATAGTTGGTGAGGCATGTTAGCTGAAACTCTGTTCCATTCTGTACTGTAAGTAAGTAAGTATGTTCCTTCAATAGCAACAAATTATGGAAATCCTTTTCAGATCTAAAAACAACTGTAGAACTGGTATTATTTTGAAGGATAATTACATCGTCAACAAATTTTTTTGCTTCACAAGAATCAAAAATTCGCCACTATTTCTCAGGTGACGCCAATTAAAAGCCAAAATTAAAACCTATCAATGGGGAATCAGTAATAGAATCTAGAATGAATATGTACGAGTACATATCCCTTTGAAAGACATTGAATGACTTTGATTGTCACTGCAAAGAAAAAAAAAAAAAAAAAAACAGATCTGATTATAGATTTTAGGTGTAGCTTTGAAGTTTCGATAAAAAGACTCAAACTTATGATTCTCAAATTTTTTCAAACATTTGTTCAGTTGTTTTACTCTATAAACAGTTCTGGAAAAGACATATACCGTCAATAATAAATATACTCAAGTGTGATAATTGTAATTTCGTAATCAACAAAGCTGTATTTGATGACATTACATTCTCAAAATAACATTTTAATTGTTTGCTCTTTTTAAGTACACGTATTTACCATATGCCAACTATATCTACCACTTTAATTTAGAAAAAAAAAAAATTATTGTAGATATCCACAACAAAATCTCAGCTTAAACTCTTCAAAAGATTAGATTTGAATTTTTTTGAAACGCACGTGTATCCATCCACCAATGATTTTAAGAATTCCCGTATCTACGTACATTCAGATGGGGATATAATAAATGAGATTCTCTTTTTTTTTGGCTAAAGAAAAATTATAAATAAAAATAATGATGAGAAGAAAAATAAAAAATTCTACTTCAACTACGAGTACGACATCTTATTCTCAAAAGATATATTCTCTCTCTCCAATTTGCTCCAAGCATTAATAATTATTATGATACTTTTTGAATTCCAAAATTACAAGAAAAATGAAAACCAAAAAGTGAGAAATAAAAACACCATGAGATGAATAAAACATCAACTTTTTCGAACACAAAAAAAAAAAGAACAGAAAAAGATTAATGACACAAATGGCTGCCAAATTTTGTTAGCCTAGATATCTTTCATCTTCCAATAGGATGATGAAATGATATTTGCGCAAAGGAGGTCAAGAAGGAAGATGGTCTTCGAAAAAAAAACCAAAAAAAAAAAAAACTGAAAATGAAGGCACTCATGACAAAAGAACAAGAACAAATTATTTTCTATATGAAAAAATAAATGAAATCAAATAGCTAAATCAAATTACGGATACTCTACGAATCTTTGATTATCATAATTTTTGTGTTTTTTTTTTGTTTTTTTTTTTTTGGCCAACAAAAACTACACTTACTCTTGATTTTCGATGGAATTTTGCCCCGATTTTGGTTTTTCACGGGTTATTAAAATGGAGGGGCTTCTGTAACATAGTTTTGAATAATTTTGAAAAAATAAAGAAAAGAAAAGTACATCAATTTCTTTTGATACCAAAAGCAGTGGCATAGAAATGATTTTAGAGAATTTGAAAACAAAAAATGTAATTTGGAAAGGATTCTTAGAAAAGTACGAAAGTTAGGATAGAACACATTTAATGGCATAGAATAGAAGGACACAGATTTGAAAAAGAAAAATGATAAATGTGAAATAAAGAAAAAGAAGTTTTAAATATGCCTAATCTCACCATTTTTTGTCCAATTAGACTAACATTCTGTACATTCGTTTAGATACAAAAAATTTATTTTAGTTACATGTGATACCTTCAACTCTTATAACAAATTGAACATAAAAAAAAAAAAAAATACCCTCAACCTTCTGAAATATAGTTCTGTATAATCTCTCACTAAACATGGAACATTCATAAAAATTACGAATACATAAAGCACGTGCTTCCAGCGAGCGATACTTACTTTGTTTCATCTATAAAAACTGCTTCGAGAACGCGCGCAGCATAATGTAGATTTTTTTGTAGAACTTCAGCTGAGATTTCCCCAGACTGAAGCATGCGCAGTAGACAGCGGAGTCTGAAAATACAGAAAAACAAGTAATAAAATTATTGTAAGTAGATTATTTTTTTTTTTTAATGCTACAAGTCTTTAGATTATGCTATCCTATACTACAATCACTTTTGAGAAATCCTTCAGATGATTTCTGAAATAAGAAGATGCTCACTTCCTTCCTTTCCCCTCTCCCTTCCTTATTTCTCTCCTTATCTCACCACTTCGGGCTGGATCAAGGTGTCAACGACCCGTGACGAAGATCAGCCAGACTGAGGATCCAGTATTTTAAAAATACCTCAGTCGTGAACGGAGTACCTGGGTAATTGGCGATCTGTAGATTAACTAGCCAGAATATTTCTGTACAGATGGATCTCCCTTTCTAAGCTACTCATGGGATTCCATATGGGATAAACCAAAACTCGAGACCAGTAATTCTATCGGCAGGGCTCCTTCAATAGCCAGCAAAGACAAAACTGTGGCAGGTAAATGCAACGAGCTCTCAAGGAGTGTCAAGACTGTGGCATGCCATGGTTCTGTTACTTCCTCCAAAGCTAGTCTGTGGCATACCTTGAACCACCTGCTGCTGCTAAAACTACTGCCTTAAAAGAAAAATCAGAAATTCAGCCACATCTGTCGAAATGCTGTAAATATTATTAAAATCCTCGGATTTATTCCGGAGATTGATACAAATGCGGACATGAGGAACAAAATAAAGTGGGCCAACAACATCCTAAACGACGGAATACTCCCAAAATTTTGTAAGAGTACTTCAAGTGCCAGAGATCGTACCCCCCCCCTAAGACTTCACATCTCTAGGGTCTTTTAGTGAAGTCCTAAAAGACGATATAACGATCGATAAAAGCGACACCAATGGATTAGTTACATCTGAACGGTTGGTTGGTTAAGTTAAAGTCAAGGAAAACCTCGGATCACTCCCCATTACTAGCTATGCCAGCTGGTATCGCTTGTGCCGATCAAAGGTGTCTCGATTTTTACAAAAAAAAAAAAAACCGTGACAAGATTCGTAAAAGTCTGGCTAAGGCTGATATCCCTAGCAGAACAAGAACACACACCTGGATCCTAGCTGAACTCTCCTCCACAGAAGACATCCTGGAGATTATTAGTCTCAGCAACCCAACCCATCCCATTTAAAACTGGAAAGACGCGAAACTAGAAGAACTAAGGGAGCCTTACAAATGCGCGTTAATTGTGGTCAATAAGGAATCCTTAATCCTCTAGCGCAGACAAAAGGCATGACTAGGTTCGTATTCGATTTCATAGCCTTAAGCGTTTACTTGCTTTTGGGAAAGTTTTCAGAATCGAAGGACTTTCTACATAGTTGATTGCAACAATGATGCTACTTTTTCTTTAGATTTATCACTCCAGAAAGGTCTCGGCAGAACTCATTCTGCATGTATCCACATATGCAGAACGAGTCATCCTAATCATCCATCGTGGACTTGGGATACCTGAATACGTTCCGCTCCATACAAAAAATAAAAGTAAGATCAGGACTTGTATATTAGTGAAACGTAGCCTTACTTCCTAACGTCGCCGACCCCGACATAACCGTTTCTAAATTTAAGACAGCCAGAGGTACCTACTGGCTGGCATCGGCATGTCTTGGCTAGGAGTATGTGGGCCGTCTCCCTAGTGACAACCTAGAAAGTGTGGTCTTGGAAGCTGGAAGGCAACAAACTGACCTCATCGTCGGGTGCGGTGCCAACTCAAATTACACAGTATGGAGAAGCACCGACACTAACTATAAAGGTAAGTCACTTTTTGACTTATAAGTACATTAAGCCTCATCGTTTACAATATTGGGAATGAGCCAACCTTTCTAACTCACCCACTAGCTATATTTCTCGGTTATAAGACCAATATCCACCTACGGCGTGCCTGCCTTAGGTGGATGCCTTAGACAATGAATTCAAATGCAGAAAACTAGAAGCAAAACCCAAAGGACAGTATGCCGGTGCATAAGAGGAGCCTTACGTACTACTTCCTCCGGGGCAGTATTTATTCTGTTTCGCTTGACACTCATCGATATTTTTAGCAGGCAAGTGGCTACTAAGAAGCAACAACAAGCATCGGATGCGAACGGATTTACTGTTGACAACCCCTGCAAACGAAATAAGGGCAACGAATATAAGATCTGTAACTTAGATGGAAAATTCTGCAGATTTTGGCCGTTCTAAAAATTTCTTTCCACTGAGTGCCTCTATCAATGTGCCAATTCCCCTCACATTTTGTATAAAAATGTTATCCAAACTTACAGTTTATAGGCTGCTATAGGTGTATTTGCAAGGAGTTTAAGGGATTGCAAAAATACTAGTTGAGTTTGCCATCTATGTTAGTTCATCTATGAACGAGATCATTAACGCCAAAAAAGGATTTAGACATGGTGACGCGTTGTCATTGTCCAATTATGCGCACGAGCTGATGATTTGACAGTAGACGTCTCTGGCGATTTCGCGTTATTAAGTCGGAATCGACGAAGATGTGTTTAACGATCAATGAGGGTAGTTCTCAGTACCATATATGCTGTCAACAACACTGACGTGTCGGATAGAACGTCACTCTCGACAGATATAAATTTGAGGTAGTTAAGGTCTTTGTCTACCTAGGCTCTGCTATCAATTCAGACAAGGACACCACCGTGGAGATATTGAACAAAGAATAACTTTTGCCAATTGCTGCTTCTTTGAGCTAAGAAGGCAGTTGACTAGCAAAACGATCTCTCGAACAACAAAAGTGACCCTATATCAGACCTCAATAATCCCAGTTCTTCTCTATAACACAGAGGCATGGCATGGACTTTTTCAAAAGTGAATGAAGGAGAATTCTTCGGGTGAATTTCGGTCCCATCTGCATAGACGGTGAGTGGAGGAGGAGATTCAACAACGAACGGCTGTATAGTGACATCGATATAACCTGTAGAGTGAAGATCTAGCGACTGAGGTTGCTGAGTCATGTAGAATAGACGGACACCAATGCTCCGAATGTCTGTGAACCCGTCCCCGGAGGATAGCACAGTAGAGAAAGACCACAACTCAGGTGGCGCACACAAGCGGAAAGGGACCTCAGCCAACTTAGCGTGTGAAACTGAAGGCAGTTAGCTAAAGACCAAACTGACTGGAGACGCTTGTTGGTTGAGTCGCAAGTCCACCAAGGACTACAGCGAAAGCGTAAGTAAGTAAGTGCTTAAGATGACGTTCAATTTCATTTGCCTGGGTACATAAACAATTAAAATTGTTGCATGTGCGACTGCAAAAACCCAAAAGAAAAAGAGGATCAACTTCTCCATCCTTAAGGAGTGACAGTTTGGTGCGATTTTTGTGCTGGCGGTGTCGTTGTGCCATATTTTTTTCGAAAATGATGCTGGTGCGACCGTTTAAGTCAGTGAATTGCGTAGTAAGACAGCGAAACGCCAGAAGTGAAGTGACAATATCCACTACAAGGGAATCGTTAAGTCGAAAACGCAATTCTGTGCTATTTTCAGAGCCGGGCATCTTTTGAAATTCTTTCTGGCATATTTTGCAAAAGGACTAGTTTATACTAACGTCCATGTATGATTGTATTGGTTTAAGAGCTAAAGCCAAATGAACACCTTCCGCTAGTTGGACTCTATTGAAGATGGAAGAAGATCCAAAATCTTATGAAAAGCGCCCTATGTTTCGCAGCTAAGGGTGAATAGTCGGGTTAAGTACTATCCATTCGTCCAGATATTTTACCCAAAATTTTAAAAAATGGTCTGGTCTCAGTGAGACTGTGATTTATCTTTACTTGAGGGATACAATCTCTTGAAACTAGCTGAGGAAAATCTCTATTAAAAATCGTTTGTTAATCCAAAAGAAATAATTGAAAAAATTAAAGTCTAAAAAGTATATTTGAATATATAGTAATTCAGTGGCTTTTGCATCATCCTGTATATGAAGAGAGTCATCAGGAAAAAGATCTCCCTCTCAAAGTATGTATAAGTTTTGATTATTTTCAAGGAATATCCTTCTTCTGAGAATTTTTCCTTTGCCTTCAAAAAATGTTTTTTCCAAGAAATTATTTACAAAGTACGAGTATCTTCCCCAATTGATGTGTTGATTCAACTGTCAACAGAAACTCAATCCCGCAGAAGAAACTCAATTATAGAGCAGTCGAAAGTATATAAAAAAAAAAAAAAAAAAAAAAAAATGAGAGCCAAAAGAAAGCATTTGTCTTCGTTTATTGCCGGTTTTAAGAAGTTTGCCTCTGCAACCCCTCTCACAGCTGCAATTTTCTTCATCAATCTAAACTAAAAAGAATAAGGACGGGTCAGTTGTGTGATAAATAATGTACAGGATCCATATCAAATATCAGATTCATTTTCGGGGAGTAACTCGTAATACTTATGTAGAAACATCGAAATACAATAACTAGAGTTCCATCCAACTGTAAGTGAAACGAATTTCTTACTTTACCACCGCCTCATGAAAGTTTAAGACATTGACAATGCAGCCAAGAGACAGACAGATGTTGGTTACATTTTAGCCCAGACGTGAGTATTCAACTTGTGTCGATGACGGCTTTTATGTGGCAACTTTTCAAATTGTATTGTAACAACTTTTTTCGAAGTTCACTAAAACACACCAACCCCCTTGAATAAATCGCTCTTTTAGTGACTCTACGACTTGTCATAGAGCACTTGTATGACATGGCAAAAAAATAGACTTACCTCACTGCTGCCTTGTCGCAGGCATCCGGAGTATCGACGGCAGGTAAATTTTCCGTCGCTAAATCGACCGTTTCGACGCCATTGCCGCTACCGTCCGTCGGTGATAGAATACCGCCGCTGCCACCGCCGGCGCTGGCCTGAATGGTCGGTGACATATTTTCGCTGGTCGTTACGGTGGACTGTTGTTGCAATGTTTGCATTCTTGAGTATTGCTGTTGGTGGAGTACGGATTGTTCCTGGAGTTCTTGTTGTTGTAGAGCAGTCTGTTGTTCGGATACTTTCAACTGGTCAGTTGTGCCAACACTTGAATTGAAATCACCACTTCCAAGAGATGGTCCTGCAATGTTAGTTGGATCACAATCCCGATTTGGTGTAGTTGGATAATCACAAGGAGTCACACAAACCGAGGAGCTATCTGTTGGCGCTTGACTTGGTGATGGTAATTGATATTGTTGTGAATCAACTGGGAAACCCAAGTTGCCTTTGCGACTATTTGAACGGCGAACTATTGTAAGAGATCCTTGTTCTGAAATGAGACAAAAGCCAAATGTTTTTGTTAAAAAAGAAATCAATCAAAAAGGTCGACCATTAAATTTATTGAAACAAGACAAAAAGGTGTTAATAGTTGTGGACAGCAGATAGCATTTCATCATCGTTTATTAGAAAGTAGAAGGCACCAATAAAGAAAGAAAAAATAAAGAACTAAAGATATAAACTGTTGTCTTTCTTTCGAATAAAAGGACTGACTATTGCACGTGAATAAGTAGGAAAATCCTAGATACAGCTCTTTTAAACCAACAGCCCTTAACACATCTCTGCGTGACTTTAACGTGGTTCACAAACTTGCATCTCTGATTAAGTAACAAACATAAGATGTCTGTTATGGTGAGTACATGCGCTGCTTTCAAACTTGCTGGGTTAGCACTTTATATTGGTTGCTGGCTTTGTGACCAGGTAGTCGTTATAATCCTTAATAATAACCTGGGTCTTCACCTAGTATGCACGATCCTGCTCCGGCACAGTGCCAGCAACTTCGTCAAAATGCATTTTGTTAAGTATGAACATCGTGTTTTGATGGAGATGCTTCCGCTGCTAGGCGGTGTTTTTACATTTTTATTTGACAGTTGGTGGCACTAATTTAGAGAATGTATCCTGTTGATACAGCGTGGATGTCTCTGGCCGGTATTTTCTCAGGGTATTGCTAGATTACGACATACAGTGTCTTGTGCATCTGAATGAGCATGACTAGTTTACTCTTTCAAATTCGAGCCTTGCATTCCTGCGAAACTTAGTACGCTCACAATACTCTTGAAATCAGGAGATAAGGCCAGGAGACCAAAATAAAGGCATTTAACTATTAAGGAGATATTGAACCTTTTACACCTGCCTTCTGATCTTATCTCTTAGAGAGAATTGTGATAGATATTACCAGCTGACATTCCCGCGTGCTGCTTAAGTGTAAGTTAATGGATTGGGTAACAAAAGTGACATTTTCAGCATTTCATTTACAATTTAAGGACTTAGGCGATTCAACATATATAGACGGATTCATCGTGAGGTTTGATTTTCAATGGGCTTTTTTTTGACAGATTACGCGTGACTCCTATCAAACTGCTTCATCATTTTAGTTCAGTATCGTTTGGCAAGTCATCATGGAAAGACTCACATCACAACAGCGTCTCCAAATTGTTCAGCTGTATTACGAAAATCAGCGTTTTGTAAGAAATGTTTTTCGTGCGATTCGAGGAACTTAAGGTGCGCATAATTGACCTACTGAAACCACTATTGCCAATACCATTCGCAAATTTGAGTCCCAGCTTACATTAGTGGATGATACTCGAACGTCCAGCACGACGTGAAGAGACTATAGCAGCTGTAGTTGAGAGTGTACGCGAAGACCGTGACGTATCTATTCGTCGTCGTTCTCACCAGCTTGGCTTGGCGCATTCGACAACTTAGCGTATTTTACGTGGGGATCTCGGCCTAAAAGCGTACAAAATTCAACTTGTGCGAGAATTGAAGCCAGGCGACTTAATTTTGCGTCATATTTTCAGTGAATGGGCTCCGGAAAAACTGAATAAAAATCCGGTGTTTTATCGTGAAATTTTGTTCAGTGATGAAGCCCATTTCTGGCTCAATGGATACGTTAATAAACAAAGTTATCGTATTTGGGCTGATGGGCAACCCAAAGAGTGCCAAGAGCTACCATTACATCCATTAAAAACAACGGTATGGTGTGGTTTATAGGCTGGGGGAATCATTGGTCCATATTTCTTCAAAAATGAAGCAAATCAGAATGTTACCGTAAATGGTAATCGTTATTGCGCCATGTTAACGGACTATGTGCTTCCTAAAACTCAAGAAAATGGTTTCGGTGAACTCTGGTTTCAAAAAGACGGCGCTACGAGCCATACAGTGCATGAAACAATGGACTTGTTGAGAAACCAATTGACCGCCTAGATCGTGCGATATCACACCTTTGGACTATTTCCTCTGGGGATATGTAAAGTTTCAAGTCTTCAGGATTAAGCCAGTTACGATTGACGCTTTGAAAGCCAACATTACTCGTGTTATCCGCGCGATACCAGTCGCTATGCTCGAACGAGTCGCCCAAAATTGGACCTTCCGAATGAACCACCTCAGACGTAGTCGTGGCCATGGTCTGAGGTACCATCGAGTCAGCATTCTTTCTCGGACATTTCGTTTTTGCCACGTCGTGGAATAACTCTTAGCGAACATCTCTCTAAATTTACTGATATATCTGACGCATCTATCACAGTTTAAAATTTTAATTATTTTTCCCCTACTAAGGACATGCACTGGGGGACATGTGAGCGAGCATACAGGGTGAAACTCTTGATTGCCTTCAACATGGCGAAGGACCCAGAGCGATCCTTGTCACTGTTCAATCCAAGTTGACATGCAGCCTCCTCGTGATGTCCCTGAATTGATACTCTGGCACCCACTGGGTAGTGAACTAATGCATGCAGCGACCTCACTCCGACCAGAATGGCGGTTGTGCTGTGAGCTGACGACAAATAAATATTATGAATGAATGAACACAACACGGTGCGTCGAAGGACTTCAATTTGAGAGTATGCTGGAAAATATCCACCAGCAGTAAAGAGCGGATATTACAGCAAACCCGGAAGTACGTTGGATAGGATAAGGAATGATAAACAGAACAGCTTGCGACATTTATTACAGTGTTACAAAAGGTTGAACATATTGGGAAGCGGATTCATCGTGAGAAAGCGGCTCAAATCGAAGGTCATCGATTTTAAATCCATCAGTAATCACCTGAATGTGATTCGCGTCAGATTCTATAACATCAGCTTCATATGTGCACACGGCCCTACCAACGAGGCTGGACGAAGCCTACGGAGCCTGTCCTAAGTATGATTTTATAATTGTACTCAGGGGCTTCAATACCAAAATCGGTAAGGAAGACATCTTTTGTGAAGCGGTCGGAAAATACCGCATCCATGATACGACAACAGATAACGGCTTCTGACTCGCTGACTCTGCAACCTGGCCTACTTCAGATAGCCGAACCTCCAATAAGTCGAACACTTGCTTAATGAGGACCTTTAATCGTCAAGTATTCTGGGTCAGTGGGACAAACGTCGACTCTAATCATTACCTGATAGCAGCCCGATTCAAAGCTCGACTATCCAATTAAAGAAAGCTGCAACAACATCTTTAAAGAAGGTTCAACATTAGACGCCTCTAATCAGAGACAACAGAAAGCGCTTGGACGAAAAACTCTCCAATATGCCATTGACCACAACAGAGGTCCACAACATGTAGTCTTATTTCAGCAATTCCATCAAGGAGGTGGCCAAAAACACCTTAGGCTACCAACGACCCCAGAAAAGAAATCAGTGGTACGATTATGATGATGAATATGTGCAAAAAAAAAGACGGCAACAGATGTGCCATACAGTAAAACGCGTCACTAGAGCATCCTGGGATGTGTACTCGTATAGGTCCAGAATAAGGGAGGAGAAAAGACTTCTGCATAAAAAGAAAAGAGCCATTGCAGTTTCCTAGCTCACGAATATCGAAGATTGTTGAAGAAGGAAAGACACCAGGAGCTTTTTTAAAAAATCCTAAAATCTATTGTAGCTAATGGATTTAAAACGGGTTTCCAAGCACTTCGAAATTGCTAAGATAAGCCCCGTCACTAACCAACAAGGAATTGTGGATGTATTTAAGCAACACTTCTAGCATTTTCTTAGTGGATATGACCTAGAGAAAGTGATAGGGAAAGAAGAGAACACATCTCCAGTCGAAGAATTAGTTCTCCCGCCAAGCTTAGAAGAAGCCAGCAACAGCTATACAAAAGCTGAAGAATTACAAAGCCGGAGGCAATGTTTTAACAAGGAGCATGTACCAGATCTTTTGCAAAGCATTGGAGGAAGAAATCGTGTCCAATGACTGGAATATCATCTCTATCTGTCCTACACAAGAAGGGCGATGCTATGTCAAACAAATATCAAATATCAAACCATGTCCTTACTTAACGTCGCCTACAAGATCCTATCTAGATCCTAAAACCAAGCTGCACGGGCTTCCGACCCGGAAAGTCGACATAAGATTAAATTTACACATTAAGACAGATCCTGGAAAAACCATCGAGTTCCAGATCGATACACACCACCTCTTCATCGACTTCAAAGCCGTATATGACAGCACACATTGCATTGAGCTATATAATCCGAATGTGTTGCACAACACTGGAAAACTCGCGATGAGCCGTGCAACGTGGAAGTAGAACCTCCGAATTATTTCAAATTTGCAGTGGATTTCGGCAAGGAGAAGCGATATCGTCTGCCTTATTAAATTAAATACTTGAGCAGAAAGTACGATGCGCAAAAGTCAACACGGAAAGTACTATTTTCTCCAAGTCCCTCCAGCTTCGGGTGTGGATGATATTGATATAATCGCACGTTCCCAACGTGTCCTAGTTGAAGCCTTTACGGCAATTGAAAAAGATGCTAAACGAGAGGCTATTGACTTGATGTCACTATCAACAGATACAACTTTGTTGTACTTAAGGAGTTTACCTACCTTGGGGCAAATGCTGACTCCACAAACGACATCATCGACTTGGTTATTCCAAATCAACTTAGGTCTGTAGAAATAACTTGGGCCAAAACTAATGCAAGGAGTCAAAATCATGCTCTATAAAGCGTTAATATTGCCAGTCTTGTTTTACAAAGGCGAAAGTTGGACCATAAGTAAGACAGTGAACAAATTTTAGGCTTTCTTGAATGTAAAATGATTCGTCCAATATTTGGTCCTGCCTGTGAGGAGGGCGTATGGAGAAGAAAACACAATCGCGAACTATACAAAGCTGTACAAAGACTTCATTCACTGGGTTACATCGAGCAGATGGACGATAAAGCTCCAGCTAAGAGTATCTTTGAATCCTTCGGTTTTAAAGTTAGACGATCGCGGATATAAGGCAGCTTTGTATTTCCAACTAGAAGCAGCACGCTCAGGAACGTAATGAATGGAAGGCTACAGTTGTTTAAGCATTGAACCGCATTGACTAGCACTAAACGCGAAATTTAATTGGAAGCTAGCCAAGTTTCGCACAAAGGAACATAATTCTATTGTTAGGAAGTAGGAAAGAATATACCTTCATCTTCATCTTTTTCCGATTTTGAATAAAAATTCACTAAAATCGGTGCTCAATCTGCTTATCAACTTTAAATTCCATTTCAGTCTACATATCTCCTTCGAAAACATTTTCCTTGCAAACAAACTCCGAGTTGCAGTTCATTTTCTGTGCGTTCCATTGTAATGCAAAAGGATATTTCTATCCAAATGTAAAGAAAAAAAAAAAAAACACTTTTTAGTAATCCAACTGTAAAATTACAAACATCCTTAAGTCTTAAACCTTCTTCAACATCTGTTTCGCTTACGTCACAAGATGCAGCCCTCACCGTCTAGGAAACAATTATTATTTCCCTCCGAGAACCATCAGGATCATAGGAATGCTCTGCATTACGAATACCCGTAGGATTGGATGAGAACCCATCCGACTAAATGTTCATCATTTTTACCTGGAAAAGAGGAAATTAATTTCTCTTTACTTTCGTACTCCTTCGAATTTGTTCGTTCAGAAAATATTCTTACAGCTTAATTCTCATCCTCGAGACTCATTCTTTATTTTTATTATTCCTCCTGCATTTCATATTAAAATTTATTCACCTCTACCTTCAACTTTGACTTCATCTTCATCTTGGTCTTCGTCCTGGCTAAAGTCTTTAGATAGGAGACTATTCTGAAGGGTAAATATTCCTTCTTTCGATCTCTGATGGTTGCCGTAGCAAAGGATTCAAAGTAAGGGGGACAATCTCAATAATAAAGTTATTGTTGCCTGGGGCGCAATTTAAGGCATAAAAAATATTTACATCGACAGAGTGACACAATGAGTTTGGAGTGGGGTTAATTTATTTATTCAGTGTCGGTTGGTATGATAGAAGACGATTCATTGGAAATTTTTGGACGGCTCTACATTGATAATTGGATTGAAGTGTAAATCAAATTTTCTACTTACTTGACACTTGACCATTTACTGGTGCCGAACTAGGTTGTAAGCCGGTTGGACTGTTTGATTTTGATCTTTCCACCCCGGTACTGCTCCGTCTATCCGAGGGTGTGGTGATAGTATCCTCACGACCGGTTCGATTCTCTGGTGTACTGGCAACTGCAAATAAAAAGAATAGTGTTTTGTTGAAAGAAATCCATTTGTACGTATCTACTGGAAAATAAGAAGAGAGAGAGAAAAAAAAAAAAAAAAAAAATCGAACGATTTATTGCTATTTTTATTCATGAGATGGAATCCTCCGACAGGGAAATGCTTCCAGAGTAATGTTGTCACTGTCAGATGCTTTATCTGGGACCAAGGTTATCGACGAAAGTATGGGAATGCATTTTAAACAGCAATCTGCTGTTGCAGCTCATTTACATTTAATGGGTTAAACGAAGATGAAGCTCTGAATTAAAATAAAGTTCCAAAAAGAATTAAGCAGCAAAGTGAGAAGTTCTGATAAACATAATCTTTTATTGGCTATGAGCTGAGTAAAAGGTTCTAGATTAATAGGGGAGTAGTACCGTATGTTGTTTGAATATTGAAAGTAAAGCTATAACTACACCCTGCCTAACTCGAAGTGCAACCAACTTCAGACTGCTATAATTTCCAAACCGTTCATGACAGTGAGCTCAAATTTTGACACATGACAGATAATTTTATTATTTACAATCCTTTTGAACGATTTGCGTGTCAGTTGTGTTGAAAAATTTTTATCCGCGATGGAATTCAAACGTGATAGTGTGATTGCTGGAAAACTACAAGTAGCTATCGTTAGAGCCCTCCAGCACCTCAACGTGAATAAATCATTTGTGTCTCGAACCATACCTCGTTACCGTGATACTGGCAGCGTTGCAAAACGTCATGGAGGTGATCATAAAAAAAAACAGCAACATCGGCAGAAATGGTTCGGAAAGTGAAGGCTCAAATTGAGCGATATCCGCGTCAAAGGGGAAGAAAAATGGCTCGTGAGCTTAACATATCGTTGGAACGGATGCAAAAACTTACTGAAAAATGAGCTTGGGCTCAAGCCATTGAAGTTCAAAAAGCACATGATTTTACACCGCAACAGAAAAAAGTTAGAGTCGAAAGAGCGGAGGAAAGTGGTAAGTTGCCGAATTTGGTTTTTTTTTCGATGAGTCGCCATTTGTTATCGAGCAATATGTCAATAAACAAAATGACCGAGTTTACTTGCCAGAGAGTTCCTTTGAAAATTCACACCTTCGGATGGCCACCAGAAAGAAGGCAGCACCGATGGTGTTGGTTTGGGCCGCCATAACCGCCGATGGTCGCTCTTCGCTCGTATTTTTGGACCGTAGCGTCAAAATTAATGCGATCGTATACCGTGAAACTGTCTTAGAGGCAGTATTGAAGCCTTGGGCAAACAATCATTTCGGTCGGTCACAAAGCGCGCGTCAACCAAGATTGGTTAAAAAACAATGTTCCACACTTCATTTCTTCGACACAATGGATTGCAAATTCTCCAGGATGCAAATCTGTCTGTGGTATTTTGAAGGCGAAGGTTGGCACTAAAAAATACCAAAGCTTGGAGCACCTCAAACAAGCACTTCGCCGGAAATGGGCCAAAATACCGCAAGGCCATTATTCGCACCAAAGATGGACGTATTGAAAATTACTAATACAATTTGAAAATTGATGTGTTTTCCAACATTTTTTGCTATGGCACAATAAAATTTATCAAAAAATAAAAAAATTTTAGCATTTTAAAAAGTTGCAGTTCGAGTCAGACAGGGTGTAGTATAGGGTTTTCTAATAACGACTTGACAACTTTTTTTTTTTAAATAAGAGGCAAACCATTTGAGATATTTCAAAAACTTTATTATTGGCTTGAAGTACAATCAAAACATTTATGAATGGAACTCAACTTCGTTCATATGGCCACAGCGGGCACGTTTGCAGTGGTCGATTCGTTGGACCCAATTTTCAACGACTCGGGAACACATTTCGGCCGAAACGGCCGCTTTCGCGTTCAATGTTGGCTCTGAGCTCTTCCAACGTCGTCGGCGTGTTGGTATAAACCAATGACTTAACGTAGCTCGAACGAGGCGGCTAATCTACTGGCCCATGCCTTGAGACAACACGCTCATCATACTTACTCTTCGATAAATCGATTGTAGCGTGTACTGTGTGGCCTGTGGCTTGTGGCACCATCCTGTTGAAACCACATGTCGTCCAAGTAATATCTTCCAATTAGGGCCAAAAATAATCGGTGATAATGGCGCGATAACGCTGACCATTCACAGTAACGTGACGATCGTCATCGTCGACGAAAAAATATGGCCAAATAACACCGCCGGCATGCAAACCGCAACAAACAGTTATTTTTTTGTGGATGTAATGGTGATTCATGAAGCACATGTGGGTTTTCACCCGACCAATAATGCGTATTTTGCTTATTGACGAGCCCATTGAGCCAAAAATGAGCTTCGTCACTGAAGATGATTTTGCGATGAGATTCATCATCTTGGCGAACCCAATCGGAGAACGTACGTCGCTTCAAATGGTCCATCGGCTTCAATTCTTGAGTCAGCTTGATCTTGTATGGGTGTAAACCAAGATCCTTACGCAAAACACGCCATAGTGTGGTCTGAACGATGTCCAATTCTTGAGAACGCCGTGGAATTGACGTCTGAACGGCAGCGATATTTTCGACACTTCGACCAACCCGTTGTCTCACTGACACGGCAACATCACACAACGAATATGTAGACTCTAATTTTTGCACTAAACTTGTTGTTGCTTGTCTACTAGGGCGAGAATAACGACCGAAAATTGGAGTTAACGCTCTTAAAGTTGCAGTCACAGACTCCGAATATCTGTAGAAAATTTTTTATAAATTGCAGACGTTGCTCGTTAGTGTACTTTACCATGGTGTTGAGTTTACTGAATAAATTGACAGTGACAGTTTGATGATTAGTGAAAGAGTGCTTCACAAATTAAATTCAAAGTTGTCAAATCCCTATTGGAAAACCCTATATACTACAAGTCCGTGCCATTTCTAAGATTCAAAGCAATTTCGTGTGTTGATTTATCATTGCTTTTTGATGGGAAAAAATGCAGCCGATGCAAAGAAATGGATTGATAAGTGTTACCCGGACTCTGCGCCAGACGAACGAACTATTCGCAAGTGAATTGAAAAATTTAAAAGTGGTCATACAAGCACCGAAGATGATGCACGCAGTGGACGTTCAAAAGAGGCTGTTTAAGATGAAAACATCAAAAAAGTCCACAAAATGATTACGAATGACCGTAAAGTGAAGTTGATCGTGATAGCTGAGGCTCTGAAGATATCAAAAGAGCATGTTTGATGTATCATACACGAATATTTGGACATGCGAAAGCTCTGTTCAAAGTGCGTGCCGCGTTTGCTCACAGTCGACCAAAAACAACAACGTGTTGATGATTCAGAGGAGTGTTTAAGGCTGTTCAACCGCAATAAAGCCGAATTTTTGCGTCGGTATGTGACAATGGATGAAACTTGGCTCCATCACTTCACACCAGAGACAAGTCGGCAGTCAGCTAAGTGGCGAGCAGGCGGCGAACCTCGTCCAAAACGACCAGAAATTCAACAGTCGGCTGGCAAGGATATGGCATCCGTACTTTGGGATACACATGCGACGAAATCGCAGAAAAACGGCTGCATTTGAAGAAAAAGAAAATGCTGTTTCATCAAGACAATGCACCGTGTCACAAGTCGATGAAAACGATGGCAAAATTGAATGAATTCCGCTACGAATTGCTTCCCCACCCACCGTATTCTCCATATTTGGCCCCCAACGACTATTTCCTGTTCGCAGACCTCAAAAGAATGCTCGCCGGAAAGAGATTTAAGACCGATGAAGAAGTAATCGCCGAAACAGAGGCCTATTTTGAGGCTAAACGAAAATCGTACTACAAAAATGGTATCGAAAGATTGAAAAATCGTTTCATTCTGTGTATCGCCCTCAAAGGCAACTATATTGATAAATAAAGTTAAATTTTGCAAAAATTTTGTGTTTTACTATAAAATGTTTTCAGCCCATGTGTTATGTGTACTACTTACACTCGTAGCTACGTACGAGTCACCCTAGCTCAAGCGACCCAATACTTGTAGCACAGGAAATATTTCTCATAACCAGATGTAAGGCATGCGGCGCGACAGTTGCTGCCACATGGGAGTTCAAACTGATGACAGCCTAATTTTATATGGTATGCTGTTAATTGTTATTGTCGCTTTGCTTCGGAGACTTACTTTGGGCGCTGAAATCATCAGCATACCTGTGACTCAGGCCCACATTTTATGAGTGATTTTCCATTATGAATACTTGATTTTCTTTTTTTGTTACTACATTTCAAAGTCATAAGCTTCAGGTAATAGAGATTTACAAGCCCCTTAAAGAGTAACTTTGTGAAGTACACTATCAACATGATGCTCTCGGTGGTCATAATGGTGAGGCATTAGTATATGGTATTTCTACATTTTTATCGTTCCTCTTTGCATTGTTTTATGTTCGTCGGTGACGGATTTTTTTTCTGTGGAACCCCATACAATTCCATTGGCAAAATTACTCGGATTTTAGAATGCTTTTCTGTGTCGTCGTCCTCTCAAGAACAAAGAGTTTCATCACTCTAAACTATCACGTTTAAGTGGCCCACAATAGTATCTGCTACTACTTGGAGTCAGTTCTCCAAATAAACAGAATGAGTCCGACGCTGTGCCCTACCTGAAGACTTAACTACTGATTTTGTAAATCGCTATCTTAGGCTCGGTTACAGGAAGCTCAAGAAGGTAGGTTTTTTGGATAGTATGTCGCTGAAACTTATCGAACAGGTTCATCAGAGTTTTTGAGAAAGCATGGTTGTTTCAATAATAACAAATTGTTTTAGAAATCCAAGTGCGGCTTGACCATCGCTAGAACTGCATATTCTACAGTTTTTCCACTTTTCTTTGGAGTTAGTCATAGCCGTTAGCATGATCTCTCTTTAAGTTGATTGAATTTCCCTTTTACTTAAATGATTCCCGAGTTTAGAATCGATGTTCTTTGCGCGGAAGCTGTGTTGTTCATTAGCTTATCCACGCTTACCCATCACAGACGTTGAACTCGTAGTCGCTATATATCTCGTATTTTTCTCTCGAAACATCTAAGTGCTTATTCATCCACTTTCAGCTATTTGACCGCTGAATAAGGGTCTAGTCTAGTAACAATTTCGCTTAACAGGAGAGGGCTCTGTTATTCAATTGCCTCCTGTTTAGCATTAATCTGATTTCTGCGCTGATATTGTAGCAGCTTGTAACTGCGGAACGAAGATAGACGAAGTCCTTAGTTACATTACAAGTAACAAGTTAGTTACAATTTAAAAGTGCCAATAATGAAATTCTGCCCAAGCTACAGGCATACGTCTGTTTCTGATAATAACATATACTTTGTTTTGCCTTTGTTTACCGTGAGACCCATTTCGTCCGATTCCGGTTTGATACTCACGAAAGCGTTATTAATGGCTCGTTGCGCTCATCCAACCAGATCAATATCATCTATTGTGCAAATCGGGCTTCTTTTGTTGGCCAGCGAGTTTCGCTGCAATAGTATGGACCAACTAGATTGCTCGCTTCTTTCTAGTGAATTGGGAAAAAATCCCATACTTCGAGCATGTTTTCCTCTAACCATATGTTACAGATGAGCTGCTGTATGTTTCCAGCTACTTTAAATAGCTCAGCAGCGTCTAGGTCAGGGGTACGAAATTTTTTGTCGTCTTCGTCCAATCTGTCTAACAGCAGCATCTCTGTTATATAGTCTTTCCATATCTCAGCATCGACTGACAGCGACTCATAAATTGATTGCTATTATCAAGGCTACATATGATAGATCCAAATGTCACGTTCTGCATAAAGGAAAGTTGTCAGAGGAGTTAGGCAGGGCTATTTACTGTCATCAGTACTGTTTCTGTTGGTGATAAGTGATGCGAGAACAGGTCAAGAGCCCATTGACTCCATCATAAGAAAGAGTAAATGGCAGTGGATTTGGAATACGCTTCGTAAATCACGAGCTTATTCCGAGTCATGCAATGCAATGAAAACCTTTCATGCAGAGAGGCAAACGATTGGGCCGACCTAGAAGTATTACGCGAAGGACGGTCGAAGAAGAATCAGCACAATTAGGCAAGGGTTGGAGAGAACTGAGATACATTTTCAAAAACTGTACACGATGGCGCGTAGGAGTAGTGGAAGCCCTGTGCCTGGCAAGGAGAACCTCACCGACATAATAAGTCCGGGAACCTAAGTAAGTAAGTAAGACAGTGCGGTTGAGTATAGTATTAGCACGTACCATTTGCACTATCGGTTATAGCTGTACAAACTGTTTTCCAGGAATAACAATTTTAGTCTGCTGGGGCGGAAAACACACTGGCACTTGCCATATTACGTTGGGTCGGTTCTTATACGAAACATTTAGCAAAGTGATGACTCCGCAGTTCTTACAAAGCAGACGCCGTCCTTTCACAGTCTGTTAATGATGATTTGGTTCTTAGATTTGGTTTCTAACGTCTAAGGTGCATACACGCTTTATCCCTCTATGAGTTCAAGACGATTTCCACCAATTGAATCATTTAAAGTCGATCGGAGTCAGATTCTAGTCCCAATAAGATCTCCAAATGATTTCATTCAACATTCTTCAAATTCATCAATACAACGCCCTGTTCATATACCCACTACCCAGTAAATGGTGTTAATGATGTGAGAGACGTTTAAAATTGAAGATCCCCACTAGTATTCGCACGTGGCATCATACGTTAGTGTGAAGAACAAAAGTCTTTCGTTGAGAAGCGTTGCACGTTTTCTCAGTCGATGGAACGAATTTCAAAAATAGTTATTGCAAACTGCTCACAGATACGGTTTGATGGGTATTTCCAAAGTTCTATGTCACGTTCAAGTCCTTGTCATAACTGAACGAAAAATGTCTCTTATTTATTTTTTCATCATCTCACAGCCATTATAATCACAATGTCATAGATAGGTCAACGCAAAAAAGTGGATGCTTAAGTGAAACGAAAGCAAGCTTCATGCATGCAGATCGTCTGGTTCATGTCTCTCAAGTCTCGTTGAATAACAGAATTAAAATGTCACACCCAAATGCTTACAAACGATGTCTCATTTCTTTCTTGCTCTATATCCGTTCACCATTACGGACAGAACGTACGTTTTCCAACATTCCACCGGAGATGGATAGAGGGTGATGTACGATGTACGGTGTTCGTTGTACGACTACAACGTACGGGTAGTTTATTTCCATTTCTTAAATTAATTTTTCTTTCTCCAAGTTCGGTAGTCTGAACGTAGGTACCAACTGCAGCAGTTAGAGGTTAAACCATCCCTATACATGCAGAAACCTCGGCATACAACAATCTGACTTTGAAAAGTTTCAACGAGTTGCAAATGCTGGTCCTGATGCTGATGCCGGTTGAAGGGATGGATTGTTATGCGCAATAGCCTGACACCCAGTCTAAATGATTTTCAAAGTACTAGTGGGAAACCTATCTGAGTTTTAATAGCTTTCAACAGGTTGTTTGGCATGGATGTGGTCTAACCTAGATGGGAATGAAAGACTGGCGGTAAGTCAACAAGCTAAAATTGTTTGCAAAAACTGAAGTAGGTATTGTTAACGAAGTACTGCGGTGTTATTAGAAGGGGTAGTCTTATTCTAGGGCCTCAATTGCGAGTCAGAGTTCCTTGTGAGTTATTTGGAAATAGGTTATATAGTCAAAAAAAAAAAAAAAAAAAAATTTATACGATATCAAGGGCATATCTGAGCACTACCGTCGCTTGGCATGAAAGATTTAGCTAAACAAAACTTAATATCTATCTAATTTGGTTTCATCTGGGACTCATCTGTATGTGCTTCCCTTTCATTTTGACTTGCGACTGATCAGTTATCCACTGACTGCTTAAAAGAGCAAATACAGGACAATATCTAGGCTTGCACGCAAGTACAAGCACGACAGGTACAGGTGCTTATTTTACCTCCTCTTGGTAGCCATCGGATCTTGGTCTGGTAAAATCGTGCTTGACATGCTAAATTACCATTGAGTAGGAACAACATTATGTATAATGTCCTGTCGCAATGAACGCCACAGATTTCTAGGGACTACAAAAATGACCCAAAAGCGTCTATATAAGTCGTTTAAGAGTTACTTAAGCTTAGATGGAATCTGTATCTCCAAGTTCCGAGTTTTGCGTGAAACCGATTAGATAAGGAAAGAGTTACAGTTGATAACCATGCAAATTCTGAATATCGATTGAAGGCTTAAAGGAGTGCGGTGGTATAGAGCAAATGAAGGATGTACGTCTTTTTGGATGTGGTTTCTTTGCCGATGGACGTAAAATAACTATCCACATCTTGGCTTTCGCCAACATCAACCTTATACATATGTACTCATGGATTAAATAGAAATTGGTTTCACAAATATTTCAATTGGCTTCTTGAAAAAATCATCAAATTATTGTCAGCGCTTTTGCAGGTATTCCAGAACAACGTGCGAAAATTTTATCAAAAAGTTAAAAGAACGTTTCAAGCCAACAAGACCCAAACACAGACTTGTAGAAATGAGCAAGGAAATTTAGAAACAAAGTCACAGTCGGGTCATAATTCGGTTATTTGTGAACTATGCCACCTTTCAATATTAAATGAATAATGTGGAGAATTACGGAGTTCCTCAACAGTCCATACTTGGACCTTGACTTTTACCTTGGTGGTAGAAACAGCTTTTATAACAAAATTTGAAAAAGATAGTAAAGGGCGCACCACTAGCATTAAAATTTCAGAGCCAGTAGAGAAATCTTTTTATTGGCTGGAATGCATTGGAGTTCATGAAACGATTTCTTAAATTTTAGACGTTCAAAGGTAAACCTAGGCCTATGAGATTTTGTTAGAAGACTAATTGTTTTATATGGATGCATTTGACAAGGACTATTTGTTTTGTAGATCTGGCATAGCTCGGATACTATTTTCTTCACTTACTTCTTTACAATGCCACATTATCCCCTGTAAGCGACTACTACTACTTGAGCTTGCTTGCGCTCACCATCAAGTTGGAACATTTTTGTACTCTAATGCTGCTGAAAAGACTAGTTGGTTTTCTCATTCCAGTTTGTCGAAAAAGCCTTTATACAAATTCTAGGAAGTAGATAGACCCAATCAAGGTGATCACCCCCTGACGTTTTATATTGCTTTAGTAGAGAAGTCTTACTTCTTCCCATTCCGGTTTTCTATTTTAATAATTCTAGCTGCCCAAGTTTTCACGTTGTAAACAGATGCTAGTTGTCCAATGAGGCTGAAAATCTTATTAAAGAGGAAAAGTTCAACATACGGTTCAAACAAGCAAAATATCCTGACGCAGAATAGGGCAGATATCAGTGAAGTTCAGGAAATACTACTGGACAAGAATATTGACTGCACATATTGTCATCCAAGAAGAGGTGTCATTTTAAATGAATAGAAAAATTTAACTTCAAAATTTACATTCAAATGGTGACATTTTTGTGTAATCTATGGCACAAACTCTTAGGTTAGTACTGAAATACAATATCTGCCAAATTTCTACCTCATCTCTGCCTTTATTTCTAATATAATCCAAAAGGAAAAAGTCTTATGGTGTTAAATCGCATGATCTCGGTGGCCAATTGAAGTCTGCATTTCTAGAAATCACACGTCTAGGAAATTTGCAACGCAATAAAGTCGTTGTTTAACCAGCTGTGTTAAAAGTAAACATCAATTTTAGGCCAAACAAAGTTAGTAACGAAATCCATTCAACGAAACTGTCGCACTATCATTATTTTCAAACAAACGACGATTTTCGGAGGCCCAAATGCAGTTGTTTACTTTCTCAGACAAATGGAAATGAGCCTCATCACATAGAATAATTTTGTGTAAACAATCATGATCTTGTTCATTCATTTCCGCCATTTAATCAGCGACAGCACGGCGTTGTGTGTCGTCAGCTTGCTTCAATTGTTCCATTTAAAAAAAGGCTACTGTATGTCTTTCAACAAATACACCAAGTATAACCTTTCTGAACGTCTGAATTCTGTATTAAAAGTCGTTAAGACGTAATCCGTTACTTCTGTGCACTCTCAAAATAGTTTTTGTCAAAATTCCCGACTAGAAGGATAAGGACCTTGCCTTTTTTTTTATATAATTAGCGCGCGTTCAAGGGATTTCAGTATTAGGGAGAAAGAAAAGAGAAATACCGATGTAACCATTGGTCTTAAATGGTTGCAAGTTATAATGAATAGGAAATACCAGAGCTGTTTGATGAGTACCTTGATTGGAAGACAGGTGAGGCTACTAAGCCAACATGGGTTTACCTTCATTTAGTGTAACCTCTTTTAGTCCGCGAGTCAAAATTTGGTGACAATTCGACGCTTTCCAAACATCGTGCTAGTGTTTTTTGTGATCATGGAAAAAGAGCAGTATCGTTCCGTGATCCGATTCTGGTTTTTGAGTGGTAAAACCTGCGAGGAAATCAAGCCCATTCTCGATGGTGTGTATGGGACCCATTCATCTTCCCGTGCAACCTTTTACCATTGGTTCGCAGAGTTTCGCCTTGGTCGCACGTCGGTTTTTGATGAACCGCGTCCAGGTGGCATAAATCCATGATCTCGTACTCGTGAGTTTGCTGAGATAGCAGGCATTTTAATTGAATGCATTAGGCATATTATGCAGGAGATGACGATATGACACGAGATGAGAAAGCTGTCCGTGCGATGGGTGCCACGTTAACCCACACCGGAGAACATGCGCAATAGGGAGACCACTTCCAAGACGTGCTTGGCTCTGTTTAATCGAAATCCGGAGGAGTTTATGCATCGTTGCGTGACTGTCGATGAGACATGGATTCATTGGTACACACCAAAGATCAAGGAACAATGTAAACAATGGGTTTTACCCGGTGAACGCGTTCCAAAAAAGGCGAAGACAGTGTCTTCGGACATAAAGGTGATGGCCACCTTTTTTTGGGAGGCGAGAAACAACCACAGGAGCATTCTACGTCAAGTTATTGGGCCGATTCAACGCTGATTTGAAGAATAAATGACCACATTTGGCGAAGAAAAAAGTGTTCTTCCACAGCGATAACGCATTGGTTAACATCTCCACAGTCGCCACAGTCAAATAGGTCGAATTGCACTACGAATTGCTCCCTCATTCTCCGGATTTGGCACCCTTTGACTTCTTTTTGTTCCCAGGCCTTAAAAGATCGCTCGCCGTAAAGAAGTACGGGTGGAACGAAAAAGTCATCGCCAACGCGGAAGAGTTAAAAAAGTTGCAGCACTGCTGATAGAAGTGTATCGAGTTGAAAGAGGAATATATTGAAAAATAAATTGTCAAAACCTAAAAAGTTGCGTTGTCTTTTCTAATACGGTAGTTATTGAACAACCCTCGTAGGGAGCTCTGCAGGACGGCTTAGGAACAAACCACGATATTTCAGAGTACTTCCGAAAGTGGGCTTGGGGGTATAGAGATGAGCATTCATAGGACGGAATGCAACTGGAGATTGCAGTGGAGCACTGGTGGTGGAAATAGTGATAAAACAAAGTGAGACGGGAGAGTGTCGATTGACCGACTAATATTTGTCTTATCGCAAGGTTTTGAATTCTATTTAGCAGGCGCAGTGATGTTTTAGAAGCACATGACCAGATGTGGGCATTGTACTCCAATTTCGGGCAGATGAAAGCCTTATATATTGAGGCCAGATCAGAGGGGGTAACGTATTTCCTACATCGCTTGAGGAATCCTAGACATTTCGCAGCATTTTTGATGACACCGAATATATGGTCATTCCAACGTAAGTTGTCATTGACACACACACCGAAAATAGAAAGTTTTTCGGTTTCCACCATAAAAGTAGAATATATTGGATTAGAGGTTGCATATAAGAGATTATTTATAAAAGTTAAAAAGAGTGTGAGAAACAGAACGGAGCCTTGGGGCACACCAGCATTTGTTTTGTGAATATTAGACTTGAAACCATCCAAGACAATTTGTATTGGTTCAAAAGGTATTGTAGAAGAGAGTCATCAATCCCAAAAGCACCTGACAAAAGAGCCTGATGCTAAGCTCTGTAAAATGCTTTAGAAATATCAAGTGCAACTATCTTGATTTCGCCAGATTGAAGTACGCTTTGGTTTCACTTTTCGGGTAGACATTCCATCAAATCAGAAATCATTATCAGCGTGAGAGAAGAAGATCCGCTCTTTTTAGGGACGGGCTGGACAAATGCTATTTTTATCTGCTCGAAAAGTGTCCTAAAGAGTAGGATTGATGAAAAAGCTTACGCTGTGGTTTTGCCAGCAACGAAGAACACCTCTTCAGAATAAAGGGAAATAAACCATCTGGACCAGAATGCTAATATCTTTAAGAACTCTTGCTACCACTCGGGTGTGAAAGAGGATTTATCCCATTGATGATTCGACGCAGACGGCGAAGATGAGGCACAATCTGGGAGTTTTGAGCTGGCGGCAAAATGTGCAGCAAGCAGATTAACCTTGTCCAAATAGGTGACAGCTGGAATGTCACTGTAAATGAGCGTTGGCATGGAGGATGAGACAGAATTTCTAATATTTTTGATGAACGACCAACAATTTTTACTACCTTTGTAGTATTTTTTGCCTCAGTTTTTGGTCGTATTGGAATTTCACACGCTTAAAAAAGGCTTTACATTCATTTCTGGCTCGTTTGAACCGAGAAAACACTTCTCTCTAACCCCCACAGCCTCTTTACTTAATATTCTCTGACGAGAAATACGTACGTCTAAAATTTGATATCAATATGATTGACGAATATCACAACTTTGGTATCGGCAACCTCGAGATCGCTATATAGTAAAAGTTGATTGCGTAAATTCTGACAAAATTTAGTTATTCGAAGTAAGAGCTTCGTGTATGCACGTGAAAATTCCTTTTCTAAAGTTGGGCAGAACGTTGGTAAAAAAAAATCGCTGTTCCAGGATAGAACGTATCCTTTGAAAGGAGAATACTGCCCATCAAACTCGAATATATCTGAGAAAAGTCACAAGAATATAGAAGAAAAAATGATTGCGGTACTAGTGCATCCAGATATGTAGTTGTATGGATAAATTGTCACTAGTTTTGTTAGACTCGAAGGTAGGTTTTGCTTTTGGACTCTTCACGTGACTAAGACGATATCTAAGACACTGTTTTCGAAATTCTGAGAGATACGAATACATTGCCTGGGAAATTCGTTCACCGTTTATTTATTAGTTACTGACTAAATACAGCTAATTATCAGCTACTAGACTTTGGTTAAGATAACATTTTTTTTTATAATAAAAGTTTATTGTATAATTTATGTAACACATTTCTTAATAAAATTGTAACTTGATCAATTTATTAAAAAGAAAAAATCTTAAATCTAAGTATAGGTAAACAAGGCAAGTAGACTGATAACGATTTTAAGATTAAAAAGCATTATTGTATAGCAATTATATATAAAGTGAGATTGATACACTTCGTTGTGATAAGATAATCTCAGTATTTTCTGTCTACGTTCTAAAATAGGGGCTAAAACTAAAAAAAGTAAACAAATACAATATCGGCATACTTAAATGGGGAAAATGAATATTTCTTACGTAGTGACGAATTAATTATAACAATTTATCTGAATTGATTTGAACAGGAAAATACGTCCTTAACATCACCACGTCCAGTTTGATTATTGCAGATACGCTGGGTGCAAGATGTTCTCTAAGAATTACCACATTGTAGCCAAGATCAGATGCGCCTTATTTACGATTTCAGTGATTTCAGCTCAGTTACATTTACATTTTAATTGCTAGAAACCTAGAAATTCTAGTAAATAAATGCGGAACTTGGGAAATCAGTTGAAGCTCTGCCAGTTTGCCCCAAGAAGTATCGTATAGTGGATCACCAAATCAAATTCAAAGGCATGAAAGCACCATATAAGGTCACATACTAGGTGAAGTGAAAAGTAACCTCCCTGTTATGGTGCCTTGAAGTCCGTTCATATTTAGGCAGACATGCCAAATTTCAGTGCGATACTGTATTTAGTTTTGTTTTGACAGCTGATTGTTGTTGACGTGTTTGGCATCATGTTGAGTATGGATAAAACATTATTTTTTGAGAGGCAAAACGGCGAAGGAAACAAAAGAAAAGTTGGATAAATATTATGGGGCTAATGCTCCGTCAGATTAAACCGTTAAATATTGGTTTCGAGAGTTTCGTGGTGGCCACAACTCCACTACCTCCGATGCGGTTACAGAGGACAATGTCAAAAAAATACATGAAATGGTGCTGGCAAAGATAAGTACTGAGCGCACACGCCATATTTTGGGCAATATTCTGCATATGAAAAAGTTATCCTGCCGAGTGAGTATCCGGCACGAGTGCTCTGAAGCGGCCGAGGGAGGCTCAGTGGGTCGGAAAGTTTATGGCGTCGGTTTTCTGGGATTGTCATGGCATATTCTTCGTGGAATACCTCGAAAAAGGAAAAACCATCAACAGCGAGTATTGCTGTGCATTATTGGAGCGATTGAATGCCGAAATCGCTCGCAAAACGGCCTCACATAAAGCGACAATGCAAGACAATGCACCGGCGAACAAGAACATCGCAACCACGGCTAAAATCAATGACTTACAGCTCTAACTGCTGTCGCATCCACCGTATTCGCCCGATTTGGCTCCCTTGGACTATTATCTCTTCCCAAACCTCAAAAAATGGCTCATCAATAAAACATTCAGCTCACGCGATGAAATCATCGACGCCACGGAGGAGTATTTTGCAGACCTTCCGGAAAATTACTTTTCGGACGAGATCAAGAAGTTGGAAAATCGCTAGAATAAGTGTATCAAACTAAAAGGGGACATTTAAAAAGTGAAGCAAAAAGCTAAGGAAAATAGCTCAAAAGGATAAATGAGCAAAATAAGAGTTTCTTAGTTAAGGATCGAGCTATTTCAAAAGGCTTACAATTAAAAATTGCTGCTACTTTGTGCACACCCTTTTTAGAGCTACTTTGACATATTTGAAGCGCTCAGCGGTACCACTAGTACCGGACTTCTTAGTCGGACACTTTGTCCAGACGTGAAATTAAGCACCTCATCCTTCAGATTCGGAGCTGCGATGGTGTCTACTTTTTTACCGTGCAAAAAAAAAAAAAAAAAAAGTTCTGAGACAGCCTCAGATATGGGTGGATTCAATCATTTGCAATCATTTCAAAAACAATGAATTTTGGTCCTCAACTGCTAGAAGAACAGGGGTGCACCACCTAGAGCGTCGGTATAGAAATGGTTCCTTCAGAAAGTTAATTGTTTAGTACACAGTGTTTCATGGTGCGCCGTTCTGTTGAAACCAGAAGTTTTGTAGACCTTTTTTCTCACATTTTCGGACATACTCACTCACCGATTGCCATAGAATATACGAGATATTTGGATTTTTGGCAACTCTATCTTTAACAGCTCCAACAGCTTTATTAGAACAACCTGAGCGCTGTCTTAAGTCTTCTTGGCAATTCAATACAGAATCATGTTCAATAGAATTTCAAAATTTGAAACCAAACAAGGAATTGTGTTGGCGGAAGGAGCAGAACGACCACGATATTATTTTTAATGATTATCGATTATTTTGCATGTAAAGCGTCACTATTTCTGAGCGTCATTTCAGTGAAAGTTAATTAATATTTTTATACCAAAGCTCCAGATGGCGCAGCCTGTACATATTACCGCAATTCAAGAAGTTGGATGGGATGTGTCGGGCAAAAAGCTACGACATCTACTACGGCGATTGTTACAAGGAAGGAATTTCGGTGTGGATTTGCTATTTGAAAAGGGTTTCAGGCAATAAGCTTTCGGCATATACAACTCAAAATAATCCGCATCAAGTCTCAATTCGACATTGTGATCATGCCACTACAGTCGATGACAGATGACAGTACCAAATAGGAATTTTGTGACCTCCTAGACCGAACATATGCTCAATTTTGTCTATCTTTGGCTATCCTTTGATCAATTATCCATTAACTAGATTGATCATATTGCGATCGACTCCAGATACTTTCCCAGCATTCTAAATGGCCTGACTATCCAAGGAGACATTATTAACTTGGATCATAATCTTGTTGCAGCCAGGGTACGAGTGCGGATACTAAATATATAACGGAGTCAAGTAAGACCACTAAAGTTCGACCTCGAAAAATCCAATCGCAAGAGATCGTTAAATTTCTACCGATTGCATTTCGCTCTCAAAATCACAGCCCCATACAGAAACCCATTGGAAATGTTGTCAACGAGTCATCAGAGAAAGCGCTTTTGATGTGATTGGCTTCAAGTGCTGCCACAAGGAAATCTCTGGTATAAACAGGAACATGTAGCCAAACAAAGTTGCTCTACGAATTTAAAAGGGAGTAAGAGCCGATGCTTTATGAAATAAAAAGAAACAGCAGGAAAAGCGCTCTATCGGAGAAACGGAGAGATTTTACCACAGGAATGACGTTCAAAAGACTTATCAGAATGAATATCAGGCCCAGAATGGAACACTACAATGACTAACATGGACAACTAGCAGTAGTATCGCCTTCTGTGCTAAGAATATGGAAAGAATATGTTTTGAGATTGGTATTACGTCGAAGATAATCAAAATACCACTGTCAAGCAGAAGGAACCATCTACCTTGGATGAAAACGACAAGTAATTTCGTCATTTTGACGGGGGGTTCCTGGTTGCGAACATGAATCAGTTTATCTGTTGGATATGGTCGGATGAAAGTTCATCGGTGATCTCATATCCATCATATTTCATCAGTGGCAGTATACTCTACATCAGAATTTAGTACCAGCAGTTTGATGCGATCATATGCCAGACATTTATAGAGGTAGTTCTCGGCGGTGTTGTCACCACTCTCATAACCATTTACACCACTCAATTTAAGTATCCTTAAAATGTACACAGGAAGGAAGGAAAGAGAGGTGCCGATGAACGTTGGTTTTAAATGTTTGAAGGTTTTAATGACTAGGAAATAAAGAACAAGGAAGGCCATTCCATAAGCGATCTATGCGGCTTAGAAATGAATCAGTGTTGTATCGCACAGATTTGAATCTTATCTAGAAGGTGCAGAGATATTTTGAACGCACCCGATCAGATGTGGGCATTTTACTTTAATTTATATATTACGACCAGATCCGAGTGGGTTAAGTATTTCTTAAATCGCTTGAGAAATCCTAGACATTTCGCAGCATTTTTGACATCATCATTGAATATGGCATCATTACAACGCAAGTTGTCAATGACACACATGTCGAAAAGGGAAAGTTTTTCGGTTTCGACGATACAAGCGCTATTCATGGACAATGGCTGGGTGTTAAAATTTCGCTTTTTAATGTGTTTTGGAAGCATTAAATTTAATTTCGTTCCCATTCTACAGCCGTGGAGCAGGGACGTGATGCCGGGAACGAATATGAAAAGCAGAGAATACTGTCATCATCAGAGTAATATATTGGATTGGAAGTAGCAGATAAGAGGTCATTAATGAAAATTAAAAAGAGTGTCGGAGACAGGACGAACCCCTAGGGAACACCAGTATTTATTTTTTGAACATCATACTTGAAACCATCTAAAACAATTTAAATTGAACATTCCAAAAGGTAATTTTTAACCTATTGAAAAAGAGAGTCATCGATCCCAAAAGAACTCATTTTCGACAAAAGAGCCTGATGCCAAACTCTGTCAAGTGCCTAAAAAATATCAAATGTAAGTATCGTTTTCGATAGGATTCATGTACGATTTGGTTCCACTTTTCAGGGAGACATGCCATCGAATTAACTGTGGACGTTTTGCTATGAAAACCGTACGGCCGGTCATTGAGAAGTTTTCGTGTTTCAAGATACCATATTTCATGAGCTGATGGTTTATCAGAGTGTCTTAGACCTTGGGAAGAACGTAAGTGCAATGGGTCTGTAGGAAGAGAAGGAAAAAGATTCACATTTTTTAGGGACGGGCTGGACAAACAGTGTTTTCTATCTACTCGAAACGTGTTCTAAGGAGTAGAATTGATAAAAAAGCTTACGCAGTGGATTTGCCAACAAGGAAGAACACCTCTTCAGAACAAGGCTAGATATACCATCTAAAGCAGCGGAGATGTGTCTTTATTAAGATCTTTAAGTACTATTGCTAGTACTAGTGAGGTATAGTGCGAAAGTATATTCGTCCGATTGAAGATTTGATGCAATCAAGTGTAGGCAGAGACAATGCACAATCTGGAAGTTTTGAACCAGCCGCAAGGTGTGCAGCAAGCAGATTGGCCTTATCCAAAGAGCTAATAGCTCGAATGTCATTGTAAATGAGCGTTGTGATGGATGATGCGGTAGAATTTCTAATATTTTTGACGAACGACCATGTTGTGTCATTAATGCCAAGCACACTTAGGTACTTACAGTCTATTCCTCTTATTGCGGGATAGGAGTAAAGCTGTTGATCTTTTCTATAAAACTGAAGACATTCGTTCAGTATACAGTTGTGTGATTTGCATTTATGCTAACAAAAATTCCGGCTTTTAATGAAAGCCCTAATCTAGGACGGAGGCATATCCAACGTAGGTTCAAATCATGAGAAATTCTCTCTTAATCTTGTCATAATGTTAATTGACGAAATAGTTTCAAGAAGTGAGAAAGTTCAGCAAAGCCTTAAGCTCGACTTGACTGTCGCCAATATTTATTTCCTTCCTCCAAATTCATAATACAGTTTACGTTTTGCCATCTAACTTTGTTGTCCTCCCTGAAGACACCAGAGCTGCATTCTAGGTCGGTTTTAGAATCATCCGCAAAGATTCGATTGCATTCCTTGTTGGCACAGATTAATGATGAAACCATTCCTGAACACATGGAACGTCATTCGTACTTTCGCAGAACAATGTAGTTAATTTAGAATCATTATGATTGCCTTTCAAGCAGTTCTTGAAAACGGGATAAGTTCCTGAACTGGCTGAAATTTCGACCAACCATTCAGCAAGATTCCATAAACATTCCCAATTTCACTTTTAACTTCTAAGTTAAAGCCTATAAAATAAAATTTTTCCGCGAAAAATTCGACGCCTGGGACAGTTCTTATCATAGCGCTGTATAGAAATATCTTCAGTAAAAGGCCAAATGCCTTATTTATATGTCTCTTTTCGATGTTTTCTGTTTCTGATTGCAGCGTGTGGTTGGAAAACCTAGCACCAGTCGATTAGACAAGCATCTGGTATCAGGTGACTTGAAGTGCAAAAGCGTATGAAATAGCATCATCTCTTACCAAATCTCGTAAAAGATAGGCGCGGCAGGTTTTGTCACGATGTTGAGTCTTTATTGATATAAAAGCTAGCTGAAGGACCTTTATTTAAACAGAAACTCAACTGAGCATAGTAAAGCGCTTTTCTTTTTTCCAAGTTTGGTCACAGAATTTTTGAAGAAGATAAAAACCGTGGACTAAAGATACTTCGAGCAGTTCCTGTAGTTTGAATTGAGTTTTGAATAAACTTATACCCTTTCCGTTACGAGTAAGCCTTCCCTAAACGAACTTGATAATTTGTTCTCGTTTAGTCAAACAAAACTTCAGCTTTATCTGACCACCTGTCCCTACAAATGCTACTAAATAACTGCTTTCGATTCCCTTAGCTAAAATATATTCGCAGCTATTTTCTTCCGGCACAAAAAATAAATAAATAAATCGAACTGATTACGGTCTGATATGCGTAGTTCTCTGCTCAAGTAGGAGAATTCTCGTTTTTTTTTTATTTTTTTTTTTCGAAATTCCCCATACCGTTATCGTGTAATAATTTTAACACTTATTTAGACCTCCTACTTCAAATTCGATAAGTACCTCCATTATCGAACCAATAAATGATTAAAAATCAAAAATAGATAACTGTATCGACACTTTTAAATTCCAAAAGTATATAAAAGCAATTCGCAATCAAAAAGGCCACGTATTCCCGAAAAGGTATTCTCGTGTATTTGCGAAAACTAAAAATTATAGAGAAAAAAAAAAAAAAATTATTGAAGATGAAGTTGTTTGCCATTTTGTTTGCAATTTTCCTTACTCTGGCGCTTGCTGTTAACGGTGCTGAGGAAGAAGATTTCTGCTTGTGTACGAGGAACTATGATCCAGTTTGTGGGTCTGATTCAGTGACTTACTCCAATCCATGTGAATTCAGGTGCTCTGCTACAAAGGCTAAGAAAATGGGAAGGAGTCTAACCATGCGCAGTGGATCGTGTTAATTTGGTTTTTACGGATATTTTAAAAAAAAAATAAATAAAACAATTTAAAGGATGTGGATATGGGGTAAAATTTAAATAAAAAAAGGAAAGTCCCAGCGGACTTAACTATTGTGGATTTGTTACGAGCATTATTCCTATTTATATTGGTGGCAGTGGATGCTTCAATTTCTTTTTTGATGATTTTTTTGTTTCTTTTCTTCGAACAGCTTTTTGGAAGAGTGTTTATTTTTATTGGACAGTCTTCAAGTATCGAAGTGTTAAATAAGTGCTGAGAAAAGGCATGCATTTAAAATATGTTTGCTCTTCTTTCTTATCAGTGCAAGTAGGATAGAAGTTATCAGAAGAAATTTACAGACTTGCAACGCGCCAGTTCTAGTACCCATCGACCGCGGTACCATACGCAGTGCAATGGATTACAACGATTAATAGATTTTTTATTCTAGGCATGGTTACGAGTATGCTAATTTCACAGAGCCTGGGTTAAGTTCGTCGACTACTACGCAAGAGGATCTGGGTTCAAACTTCGGGTCCCAGCGAAATATCGTACACAAAACTATTTTTTTTAGTTAGTTTCACATTGCACAAAAAACGATAAGACGAACATTCTCGTGACTGAAAACTGTTGCAGTGATAAGTCTCTAAGTTTGTGCCTTCTTCGGCCAATTCGACAGGAAAGATGACTCTTATCAATATGGCAAATGACACACAAAAGCCCCATATCAAAAAGGAAGAGGAATGAACAAATTGATATCGATTTCAGCTAATGTGAAGATGGAAAAGATCTCAAGCAACAAGAATTCTTTTCGAAAATTATCTTTCGAAAAAATTACTTAACTTCAGATCGTGCTACAATTTTGGGTGGAACTGTGACTCAGCCAAGAAGCCTAAAGCAACGGAGTTTTTCGTCGTTTGATCTCATAATAATAGCGGAGCTTAGGTACACAAAGTGGCTTAAAACTATCATATATTGGTCTACAGTAACATTTAGCCTGGAGATCTGCAAGACGATTGTTCGGGAAACTAGGAACTATCCTGTAACTTTAATTGGACCAGCAGCGCAACAATTAAGTTCGTAGTGAAGTGCTTATTTTACCTCCCAGTGGTGGTCATTTATTCATGCAAGCTTAAATGGTAATGATACGGCCTGATAGGGCTCACAACCCTATGTGGAAGTGGTTAAAAAGATGAGAGGAACCAACTAATGGCGTCGAATAAAAACGGATTCACTGTTGACAACCTTTGAAAGGTGCTTTGGTTGTATCCTGAACCAGTTTTAAAATTTCAGAAGTGGTTTTTCGGTTTTCCATCTGTCTTTCATTCAATTCATGTGACACCCACTTTTGGATCTTTCCCATAACTTTTAAACGGCCAAAAATTGTTTGTTTTGCAACATTTAACATTTCTGCCATTTATTTCTGACTCAAAGTGTCATCTTCATACTTTTTTGGTTGTCTTTAACGTTCTTCATTTCTTACATCATTTTCTGGTACAAAATTCGACATTTTTAGCACGATGAAAAAATATGATGTTGTTGTACACTAAATATGTTTGACAGGTGTCAAAGCAATCAAAAAAAAAAAAAAAAAAATAATAATAAAAAAGGCCCGTTCACAATAAATGTTCCCTATCGAAACACTTTTATCTTGACGCTCATTTCATACCGGTACACCTGATATATAGGGTGATTCATCGCTAGGTTTGAATTATAATGTAAAATAAAATACATAAATTTGAAAGTGATCTGAAAATATTAACTACCAGTTAGAAGAACTACTCATGGCATTTATGTTTTAAAAATAATTCTACAACTACGTCTGAAGTGGTCCATTCAGAAGGTCCAATTTTGCGCGAGTCGTTCGAGCATGGTATCTCTCGAATAACACGAGTAATGTTGGCTTCCAAAGCGTCAATCGTGGCTGGCTTATTCCTGAAAACCTGAAACTTTACATATCCTTAGAGAAAAAAGTCCAAAAGTGTGATAACGAACGATCTAGGCGGCCAATTTACCGTAGCAAAACGTGAAATTAAGTGCTCACCAAAATTATTTCTCAATAAGTACATTGCTGCGCGCGCTGTATGGCTCGTAGCGCCGTCTTGTTGAATCCAGAGCTCACCGAGTGTTTAAATTTCAGGAAGCACATAGTCCGTTAACATGGCGCGATAATGGTAACCATTGACAGTAACATTCTGATTTGCCTCATTTTCAAAGACATATGGACCAATGATTCCACCAGCTCATAAACCACACCATACCGTTGTTTTTAATGGATGTAATGGTAGCTCTTCATTGAGTTTTTCCAGAGCCCATTCACTGAAAATATGACCCAAGTTCAAGTCGTCGTTGCTTCAATTCTTGGAAAAGTTGAATTTTTTACGCCTTTAGGCCGTTGTTGTCGAATACGCCAATCCAAGCTGCTGAGAATGACGACGAATCGATTAGTCACAGTATTCGCGTTATAGTCTCTTCACTACGTGCTGGATGTGGTCTAACCGCTCGAGTATCACCCGCTAATGTAAACTGGGACACAAATTTGAGAATGGTATTGGCAATAGTGGTTTCAGTAGGTCGATTATGCGCACCGTAAATTCCTCAAATCGCACGAAATACATTTCTCACACAACGCTGATTTTCGTAATACAGCTGAATAATTTGGAGACGCTGTTGTGGTGTGAGTCTTTCCATGATAACTTACTTGCCAAACGATACTGAACAAAAATAATGAAGCAGTTTGATAGAACTCACGCGTGGTCTGTCAAGAAAAGTCTACTTAAAATCAAACCTCATGATGAATCACCGTATATTATGGTGATTGCCAGGGCCGGTTTGATGAATTTTGGCACCCGGCGCAGAATAATAAGAGCGCCCCTTAAAAATGTAGATTTAAACAACAAAAATTTTAAACAAATCGCAAAATCGAATATTTATACATTTTCACACTTTTATACCGACGGTTCAAAGACTGTGAGTGGGGTTGGTGATGGTGTTTTGCCGATAAGCTTAACCTTAGACTCTCTTTCCGTCCCTCCAATCACAATTAAGGAAGCCCTATCCTGGCTAAAGAAAAATATAATATCCGCAATGGATATCCAAAAGAGTCCTTATATTTCTGTTATGAATAAAATTAAAAATTTCTATCGCGGAATCGTTTTCATTAATCAAAGTTGACAACAGGAAAAAGTTAAATTTTTTTCTAATTAGAAACAGTCTTGAGCTGAAACTAAACTTGGATTTAATTTGAGCTTTCCAATATTATATGCACATTGGTATAATTCATTGTGCTCTTTTTCCTGGTCAAATCTTTCAGAAATCGATGAAATGGTTTGATCTGAGACTTTAAAATAAAATTTTACCTTTAATCTTTCTTGCGGTTCTATAATGGGGTCATCTCTTCCTTCGTAGGAAAACTGAGTTGCCCTTTTTCGGGACTGTAAGACTGCAATAGCTGGAAAAGTGCAGGGAACTTCTAGATCAACAGCTATGAGCCTAGCTACCTCTAAAAATAAGGAAACTTTTTCATTGTTTCTCAATTCTATAAGAAATTGTTTTGTTGAACACAGAATCTTAACTGCCAACTTGAGGCACATACTCCACACAAGAATTTGTTAGCAATATTAATTCTATCTAAAATGGTGTGCCAAATTATTGGGTATGCAATTTAATTCGTGCGGTTTTTTTTTTCAAAATTTGAACGTTTATTTAAGAAAAACATGTACAATAGTATTATTCAAAGTATTGCCCATCTGAAGCTATGACCTTTTCCCATCTTTCTGACAATTTGTGGATCCCATCCCAAAAGAACTGCGCCGGCTTGGCAGCCAAGAATGAATCAAGCCAATTTTTGGTATTCTCTGCTCTGATGTGAACCGTATTTCAGTGAGGGCATTCTGCATCGACCGGAACAAATGGTAGTCAGAAGGGGCAAGGTCTGGGCTATAAGGCGGGGTAAGACTTTCCATCCACTGTTTTCCAAATAGTTCTTAACCGAAATAGCAACGTGAGGCCGAGCGTTGTCATGATGGAAAATTATTGCCTCGTGTCTGCTCGCATATTCCGGGCGTTTTTCGGCTACTGCTCTCTTCAAACGGATTAAGTTCGGTAGCGTTGTCCATTGATGGTTTCACCCAGTTTTAGCAGCTCATAATACAGCACACCCATCTGATCCCACCAAATACAGAGCATTACCTTTGCGCCATGGATATTCGGCTTTGCCGTTGATTTGGCTGGTTGGCTGGGTTTCACATATGATTTTTTGCACTTGGGGTTGTCGTCGTTCAAGCAGCATTTCGGACATGCAAAACGGCCTTTCGACGTCTCTCGGCTTGAGTTCATGTGGAACCCAATTTCCTTGCTTTTGAATATATCCAGCTGCTTGAAATAGATGCTTAAGTAACACCCAAAGATTCTGCGAGCTCTTCTTGTGTTTGGCAGCAATCTTAATAGAGTAATGCTTCCAGATCTTCATCTTAAAATTTTTTGGCTGCCCAGGACGTTCATCGTCTTACAAGCCAAAATCACCACTTTTAAATCGTGCAAACCACTTTTGGCACGTTCGCTCAGCTAGCGCATGTTCAAAACTTCCACCAAAATACGATGACTTTCGGCAGCAGTTTTCTTCATATTAAAGTAATGAAGAAGAACTCCCCGCAAAAACACTTTTTCAGGCACAAAGTTTGACATATTTGAGTGAGAAAAAAATATTGTTGTTTACGCTTCAAATGAATGACATATACTGAAATGACATACAATGACAGTAGCTTTCCAACGCATGTTCCCATCGAATAATAACAATGGAATAATGCAGGTTACGCCATCTCTTAGCAAACCACAGCAAATAAATCTAAAATCAGTCACCTTGCCGCCAGGTACCGAGCCATATTCTTGGATACAATGTCGTCAGTTTGTGATAGTTCAACAAGGACTTCATAAACTTCTCTTTAGTATAGGTATTATAGCCTTATCGCATCTATTCTGCTCTCACATCTAGTCGTACATAGGAGTTTTAGTGTCAAACTTATAACGTGTTTTTTTCAGAATATAAACTATCAACTCAAGAACATTGAACAGCATCAAGGATGACTTGATTCAGCGAGCATGGGACGAACAAAGCTCTTGGTTCCAGAGCTTTAATTCTAGCTTGCATACCATAACTTTTGCTTTTCATGTTTGCATCATTGTCATATCCTTGGCCCCGTCAATTTGATAAAGCAAGGTTTAACTTTGAAAGCTCACCTAATACTCACCTAATCCATATCCTTAATCTACAAAGTAAAATCCTAAGAAGTATTCCTAATATCAGGCGTACAATCTACAATTATCGAAAAATATTTGGCTCACTTTATTTTGTCTAAAATAGCTTCTCTAACTTCGCCTCCAAAAAGTTCTATGAGTTCATTTTGAATGCCCTTACTTAGGTATGTGTGCTTCGTCTCTTGATGATGGATTCTGCGTAGGTGCTCTGCTAGAACCATGTCGAATTTACTTACAGTTTGCTCGAATAAAACATCGGAATTTCCTCTAAATGCTAAAGAATGTGTAGCAAGGAATTGCACGAGAATTATAAGCCATTTCAGGACATTTCTCCAATGCTCAGGTTTCTTGGCCATCTGGTTTTGCATTCCAGTGTTTTGCCTTTTTGCCAACCTAAATCTTAATCTCTCCAAGCCCGAAAATCTGTCATGTGTAAGGGACTTGTCTCATGCTCTTAAATAGTCCTTGACAAGTGACTACAGTTACTATAGTCTTTGCTGGACAAGCGACACTACTTTTCGCTCGCAAAAATAAGAGACAGCAGAACGATGTTATGATGTTTTCTCACCATTTTTTAAAACTCTTTGGCAAAATCGGGTACAAAACTTCCTGCTTTTATTTACAGGAAAACCAAAATTTGAATAACTTGATCACTTAAATTTGGCCATAGTTTAGGATCTTCAAATGCTACTTTCTCCAACATCATTTACCACATGTAAGGCTGATTTCGCCGGAAATAGCTCTACAATATTTCCTGTAGGCAATCAATTATGCAGGACACACAGCAAGGTATTTCCTGAACTGCAGCGCCTGTTTTGCATTGTCTGCCTCAATCGCCTTCCGTTCGTTCCTACACTCAATACCTGATAGTTTTTTCCTTCCTAAATTTCTGAGTCCCGACGAAAAGGCAAAATTTTTCTTGAAAATATTCGTTGAGCGACTTGACTCAGTTGTATACAGGAACTTTTTTTTAACACTTTAGAAATAAACAATTACAAATACAAAACAATCTATTTACATTTTATTTTAACACAGACTGGGTTTTTTTTTTTTTTTTTTAATTTTAAAACTATCCAAAAAAATATCTGTCGTTAACTAGCGTGTACCTACTGTACATACATACATATTTATGTCCGCATTCCATTGTCAGCCAGAAACACAACTCAACACGTTCTCTTCTACCTTCTACAATGAACACGTCTGCCCTAGTTTGTTGGAACCAATTTTATTTGTTGTAAATAACTTGCATTTGGCGCAGATCCGAAACTCTGCTCGATAGGAAGTTTAATTTGTTAGTGTATTCTGTGATTTCAGCTGGAAAAACTATGGCGTTATGGCGCAGAATTTGTGTCGTATTTCGCGGCATGATACAACAAGGAAGGTAGGAAAGGAAAACATCTTCTGTAGGACAGTTTGTTGGTAAACACGACACTCTGATTAAAATGGCGACATGGCGGTCTCCGGATCATGGAACACATAATCAATTTGATTACATCGCGATGGACGTAAGGTATGCCTCCAGCATTCTGGACGTCTGAACGTTCCGTGACTTAGATCACCACCTTGTTACAGTAAAGGCGCGAATTGGGATTTCCAAAGCGCTGCAATAAAGAAGAACTGCTGTGAGAAAATATAACGTAAAAAAGCCGCAATCGCAAGAGACGGTTGGAAGCCGAACGTGTATTCCGAAATCTTTCAAGAACTCCAATGACGCCAGTATCAATTACCAAAGACAAGTGTCATTCAAAAAATCCCTGGTTTGATGAAGAATGCCGGAAAGCATATGCAGGTAAATAAGAAGATCAGAGCCGCTTTTAAGCTCTACGAGCAGAAGAGATGGAAAGTTTATACTATACTCGTATAATGGCGAAGAAGCCCAACATCGCGGCTTTAGACAGAACAGACTTAGACGATGATAGCCAATACTTCCGTCCACCTGCCCAAAACGAAGTAAGGATAGCAATACCTAAGCTGAAATCCAACAAAGCAGCTGAGACTGGCAGCTTACCGGCCAAGGTATTTAAAGTAGCTGGAAATGTCTTTGTAGGGATCATGCACCAACTTGAATGGAATCTCAGCATCCTTTGCCCGATCCACAAAAATGAAGATCTTCTCCACTGTGCCAACTATTGAGGTGTAAGTCTCCCTAACATTGCCTACAAGATCTTTTCTGCCATATTGTGTGAACGCCTAAAACCACTCGTGGAGAACCTGATTGGCCGCTGTCAGTGCGGTTTCAGACCAGGGAAGGTTACTATGGACTAAATCTTCACACTCCATCAGGTCCTGGAAAAAACTCAAGAAGTCCAAATCGATACCTTTTACTGATTGATTTCAAGTCTGTCTGTCTAGTTTTGGCATCCCTTGCTCCGTCAAGATCGGTTAGATTTTAACCGAGGCCTTTAATGTCAGAAAAGGTTAAAGACAAAGCGATATCATATTTGAATTATGCAAAACTCACAAGCCAACACCGAAGGCACAATCTTTCAAAAGTCTGTACAACTTCTAGTATACATCGATGATATTGACACAATTGGCAGAGCTTAGTAGGCTATTACCGGTGCATTTGCTAGTATTGAAATGGAAGTTGCAAAAACGGGTGGGGCAGTAAAGGAGGACAAATACATATCATACCACATATGAATGATATCAACAAGTAGGGATTCATAACATTCGAGGAATTGTACGGAAAGTCACAGCTATTATTGTACCAAATACCTAGTAGCAAGGCCCTATTGCGAAAAACTGAAGAGACTTTATATAAGACCATCATCATGCCAGCCTTATTTTATGGCACTGAAGCATGGACTCTTTCGAAAGTGGATGAAGATATGCTCAGTATTTTCGAGAGAAGAAACCTTCGAATAATATTCAGTCCCGTTTGAATAGACGGGCTTTAGAGGAATAGATTCAACGGCTAACTCTACGATCTGTACAGTGACATCGACCTAGTCAGCGCATCAATCGCCTGAGATGGGACCTCAACCAACTTGGATTGCCCAACTGGAGGCAGTTAGCTAAAGTCTGGCCTAACTGAAGAGGCTTATTAATTGAAGCCCAGGTTCACCCCGAACTGTAGCGACACATAAATTAGTAGGGTAAAAGTTGTAGAGAAACGTGTTTATTTGCTATGCCGGTAGCTTAAAAAAAAAAATCCTCATCTATTAAGGCATATCCCTGCTGAGAATGGCGCTCAAGCGGAGCCCTGGGCTCCCAAAACGTATTGAATGTGTTGCAGCTTAGCCGGTTAAAGATCCTTTTGTGGTTTACACGATTCGCCGACCAAGTTAAATCAGTCTGATCAATTGGATATTTTCAGGTTTAAGATTTCAAAGGCTTCATCTCGATATTAGTTTAGCTTCAGACTAGAAGGTATGAAATGTTATTATGGCAAGTTGGGTCTTCTTTTAGTCCCAAAGTCTTCAGCAAAAATAAAAGATTATATGCCTTAGGTTCACCCATTCTCCCGGATCCACATTATCAGTGAACTCTTGCATTCATCGATAAAAAAGCGGATCTTCCTCCAGCTTTTCTAAAGTCTACTCACCGAAAATTGGACCCTGTGGCAAGTCGTTCGGCTTCAGTTCTTGCACGAGCCTTGATATATTTTGTAAGACTTTAAAACAAGATCCTTGCGATTAATCTTCCACGTAGTCGAGTAATACAATGCGAACGGTCTTCATTAATACTGTCGGATACAGGAGCAATATTTTTCTCGGTCACTATGACTTGAATTGTTTACTCAGAAGCTCGATCATGATGATCGTAAAATGGTCGAAGTGCGCTAAAGACATTTTTCACAGAGCACGAATTTTAAGCAATCTTTAGAGTCATAGACTTTAGCCGATAAGTGATTGCCTGCATGTGATACACTTGTTTGAGTGTTATACTGTATAGTATCATATCAATTGTGATCATATCCTTTCTATGATACTGAAGGTGCTTTTGACAATGCCGGATACGATTCTATCTCAATTTCCATGAAAGTGAGAGGTATTATCATCCTACATGCAGATGGTTGAGATCAATGCTAGAAAGCCGTAGAGTAATCACTGCCTTCGGCGAGGCAATAACTTTCTCAGAAGCCAAAAGTTGTCTGCATGGAGGTGTTCTTCACCCCTTCATCTGTAGTCACTTATTATCAACGATTTACTATTCAAACTAGAAATTTTAGGTCAAGTTAATTTGGTCAACATCGTGAAAGATAAACATCCAAAGTAGTGTCTGACTGGCGTGTTGGACAAAACCTCTCAATCGACCTCTAAGACGCTATAATAGTAGAAGAAAACTAAACCTTGTCCATAACTCTCGTTGACATTAAATATCTGAGAGTAGTTGTACGAGTATATAAAAAAACTAAATTGGAACTCACTATTTGTGAGTAATAAAGTTACCAAAGCCATCAAAGCCATATGTTTCGTAAGACACAGGGGATATCCCCAAAAATCATTCGTTGGATCTATACAATGATGATCACATTGAATATCGCTTACCCGTAGATCTGCATCACAGCTGCCATTGAAGGTCTCATTGGCCTCACAGTATAGTCTGGATATTACAAACAGGAAAAATGACATTAGCAGTACAATCACTTTCTCCTAGAGATTTCTGAACTCGATATGATTTACATGGTAAGAACCTGTATGCTTTGACAGAAAATTCAACATAGCTATCTCAAATGGACAAGGGACTTCCAAAACTAACACCAAATCTTTAAGGAAGGTAACAAATGGTATAGGGATGGATCCAAAATGAATACCTTGGAAGTGGAATGAAAATCGGCAAATTGGTCAATCTATTTAGCTCTAAATTGGCGCTAAACTATTTTAATACTGTCCGGGACCTATCTAAAAGAAACAAAGCTAAGTTCTGGTGGGTACAAGACCATCAGCGTAATAGATAAAATGGAAAAGTCAATGAACTAGAACAAACGATACATTCAATGGCCCAGAACTTCCTGCGGCATCGTTAATTCAGCAATAAATTGAACGATTAATAGTTAGGAGAACAAAGCGCTCTTTCCGCCATAGAGAACTTTGACCGCCATAGAGAACTATAAAATCCGTAAAAAATAAATCCAAATTATATCTTAGTTGTGGAAGGGATGATATCAAAAGTCTGGTTAGCTTTCAGACTAGATATCACTCGCATACACTGAGATATAATCAGGAAACTAAATCTCAACTTTGTATGGTAGACGCTGAGCCAGTAGGACAAAAACTATGTGAATGCGTTTGTCTTTTTACCATAAAGAGATATTATTTTCCCAAAGAAGATTTAGGAATCGATGAACTGCATAGTATTTCCATCAGAGTGATTTCCAGTTTTATTAAGAAACTATAAACTCATCTGACTTTGTTGTATTGTATAATAGATCTTTTAGGCCGCACACAATTGCTTTCCACAACTGGCGGTTTAGAATACTCAAAACAGTTCTGAAAAATTAGAAAGAAAACAGCTATTGGACAGTTTCTAGAGAATTAAGAGCTAAACTCTATGTATCTTAGAAGATACTTTTATTTTCCCATTCAGATTGAAGACGATCAGCCTTTTTAACGAGCGGATACATTGCAATATTTCACCACACTAAGATGATTCCGCTTAGCAACATTCTGCCGGATTCAAATAGTAATAAGCCTGCCACTAAGCATGTCTCATATCGTGTGCTGATTATTTTGATTTCAAGCTAAGCTTACAAGTATCAGGTTCCTCATGCACAGCTCTACTTAAATGTTGATATCACATCCATATAGTCAATCAACATCGTCAATTCTATTATCCTAAGATCTAGGTCTGTTTGCCAATACCAAGACTAAGACCAAGGCAAATCAACATAACGCAACTTCATCACCAGAGCTGGCTGATTTTGTGGGATATTCTGTGCACAAGCCGAATTCACAATTCCGAATTCAGGCTGCGGACTTCTATTTTAATTTCTCGATTTCTTTCTGAATTTCGGTAAACTAAAATTGGTTATCCCTGTTTGCAATAAAGTAACAATACTTTTTCAATCAACAGTCTTGCATATGTCGCAAGATTTCTTTATTGGTAAAAATATTTATTTTCTTATTCACAAAATAAAATTAAAATACTGTGTCCGGTCACTTCTTGCAAGGTCCAAACTTCACAGTTCTGAGACTACGTAATTCTTCATTGAATTTTCGTCTTGCACAATCAAACACACACTTGTTAAAGTATGTCACATTGTTGGATCCGCAAATGGGTCCATAAGTTCTCGGACATCGACAGACAGCCCGGGATTCGCTGACGGATAGCATCAGAGCAACGAATAGTGCGGCAATGATTCCAAGAGAGTTCATTTTTCTTATTTGACCTCCTGGTGAAAATGTTACTTTTAACTGGCGAACGACGCTGACAAAACTATTTCCGACAAATGTTGTCAACACTTAAATACCCTTTTCTGGGTTATTTTATCAAAATTGTCTATCTCTTTCTCTGATTAAGTTTAAGAATTTCGCACTTTAATTCACGAACTCAGAGTTGACTCAGGTGTACTGTACCATGAAAGTAAGCGATACGTAGAATGGGCATACATTTGAGATACTCGTATCTACGCAATGAAAAAGCAATGGTACTTACCTATTTCAAATGAACAAATGCGACTTGATTATGCAGATTGATTTGTTTATAAACAAAAACATTGTAATCGACAATCAAATGGATATAGTCGTATGTACGTAGTCCATTTGGTACTTGCAGTAGTGACAATTCACACGTGGTCTCTCGACTTTAGCCATAAACCACCAGGGATTTATGCACTAAGTAAGGATTTACTAAAATCTTCGATAGCCTATGGGTTTAAGTGGGCAGACAATAAGGGAGACCCTCTGAACTGCGCCATCTACAGAGACATCTATCTTCTTAATATCACCTACAAAATCCTGTCTGCCGTATTGAATGAACGCCTAAAGATTTGCTTGATCTCCAAATCGATACACACCACTTGTTCATCGATTTGAAAGTCGCTTGTAACAGCATCTATAGAGACGAACTCTGCGTAATGTCTTGTCTTGGCATCCCTTATAAATTCGTCCGTTTGCGCAGATGACGAGGGAGAATGCACGCTGCTTCCTCGAGGTCGGTGAAAAACTCATTGATGCTAAAAAAGGAATTAGACAAGGCTACGAGCTGTTATGTGACTCCGTTAACATGAAAGAATAGTGCAAAACTAGTTCGCCAACAAAAGAGGCGCAATATTTCAAAAGTCCTTCCAATTACTCGAATACGCCGACAATATTGACATAATCGCAAGAAATCAGCGTGATGTCAGTGGCGCTTTCGCGTATATTGAGAAGGAAGCCGTTTTAAGGATCAACGAGGGCAAGACCAAATATATGCTGTCAACCAGAAAGAACACCCAACACCGACGTTTCAGACAGAACGTCACTCTCGACTGATATGACTTTGAGGCAGTTAAGGACCTTGTCTGCCAAGCCTCCGCTATCAATACAGACAACGACACCAACGCTGAGATAAAACGAAGAATAACTTTCGCTAATCGCTGCTTTTTTAGGCTAAGAAGGCAATTGACTTGCAAAGCCATCTTTCGAACAACAAAACTGACCCCAGATAAGATCTTAATAATCCCAGTTCTGCTCTATGGACCATAGGCATGTTCTTTACCAAAAATGGATGAATTCGCTCTTGAATTCGGTCTCGTCTGCATAGACGGTTAGTGGGAAAGGAGATACAAAGACGAACTGTACGGACTTCGCAGCGACATCGACTTAGCTAGAAGAGTGAAGGTCTAACGGCTGAGGTGACTGGGTCATGTAGAGCTGTTGAACAACAATGTTCCGGTAAGAAGGACGTCGTCTCAGGTGACTCATTTAAGTGGAAGGGCACCTAAACCAACTTATCGTGTGAAACTTCAGAAAGAAAGGAAAAATACATTTTCAATCCCTAGCAATGCACATGCCACATTACTTCTTTATTGGTTTCTTATTCACAACACAAAATTAAAAAAAAAGAAAACTTCAATTCTTTCTCTACAGGTGTTGTACTGTGCTTTATCCGTGCTTCCTAGATCCACCTTGGCAACGTCCAGCCCTAACAGTTTCAATCGTACGACCTTGTTTAATTAATTTCCGTCTGACACATTCAAACACACATCTGTTGGAGTATGTCACATTGTTGGATGCACAAACGGGTTCATAGTCCCTTGTACATATACAGTCAGCCTCAGATCCGCTAACGAATAGCATCAAAGCAACGAATAGTGCGGCAATGATTCCAAGAGAGTTCATTTTTCTTATTTGACCTCCTGGTGACAATGTTACTTTTAACTGGCGAACGACGCTGACAAAACTATTTTCGACAACTGTTGTCGACACTTAAATACTATTTTCTGGGTTATTTTATCAAAATTGTCTATCTCTTTCTTTGATTAAGTTTGAGAATTTCGCACTATTTATACACGAGTTGAGAGTTGACTCAGGTGTATAGTACCGTGAAAGTAAGTGATACGTAGAATGGGGATACATTTGAGATATTCGTATCTACGCAATGAAGAAGCGATGGTACTTACAAATTAATTTGTTTATAAATTTGGCTTTCATTATTCAATGGAAGTGAATTACGCTTCGGTTTAGTAACATTGAGGAGTAGTACTCGTACTCGTTTGAACAAAAAGGGATTTTGTCGAATTTACTGATTGTAGTTGTGTAAATATTTTTACAACGAATTGGGATTAACGCAATTTGTCAATTTGACAGCACCAAGACAAATGAAAGAGTGGAATAGAGTTGAAAGTCCCAGACAATCAGTTTGAACTTCAATTTGTTAGTGACAAGTCGTAGAACCGAATCATATATTTACCGTGATGCAAGAATACAAAACTTCCCCAGAAGCCAGTGCCACTGACGATCTTGCTTTGAAAAACTTCATGCTTCCACAACCCTTCATGTATGTAGCTTGGTCAGTTGCAACAGAATCTACTGTTTCCAATTGAATACAAATGTTTTTACTATCGATTCAAGGCAATGATTTAATTCTAGGACATAAAGTCCTTCCTAGGATCGAGAGACGAGGGTTTACTTGTAGAGCCAGATTCGACGGGTGGCATATTTTGGGGTTAAGAGAGGTAAATAAGTTGAAATGGATAGATACAATCGATACAATATATGATAGGAGTGGCCGTGGTGTAGTGGTATATACATAGACTCCTCAAGCAGAGGGTCGCAGGTTCGAATCCCATGCGAGGCAATTCTCCGAAAAGTATTTTCGGCGTCAACTCTGACATGAAGGCATAACACTGATGTTGGAGTGGTTGCTGGCTGGGCTCTAAATGTAACAAACTTACAACTAGCACGTAATAAGACCCACAGGTTGAGGATGCACTGGCTCCAGTTTGACAACAACCTCTGAAAAAATACCGAAACCTAATACACCTGAGTTTCAAACTACTACACCACCCGCCCGCGCTCTGGAGAAAAGCCAGTGAAAGGGTATTCATATCACCTTGGTGTGCGCGCGGGATTATAAAAAAAAAAAAAAAAAATACAAGCGACAACAACTTGTAGCGACTTTATTACCTTTAAGCGATCTAAAATTGATGGCTAGTAGGACGTGAAAAAGGATTGCCCTTCGAAGTTATACCTTAAGGGGAATAAGGACGAAAATAAGTACAACTGCTGTGAACACAGCGATCGTGATGGGCGTTTTCGGACAGGGGTCCAGCGAGATTGTGACAAAAATCAACGTTCAATGAAAAATATCTCCGCAATAAAGGAAAGTGACGAAAAGAATCCAAGCACATCCATTCGTAACCTTTCGCAGTCACACTACACCGAATCTTGACAAAAGACTTGGCTCTCTATGGGTATAAGGTCCTAACGGTCTAACACTAACAGCTTCTTTCTGTAGCGTAAAAGCAAGGTCTACTCTAATAATACGTAGACAATTTCAGCTCTGAAAGTGAGGCTTGAAGCCGTAATCGCCGAGATAAAATCCCAACAATGTGAAAGATTAGGATTAAAAATTTCGAAAATCCTATGAGATATTGTGTTCTATAAACAATCCCCTATGCCTACTTTATGAAGCGATAAAGGTTTCATAAATATCTCAACAGTTGATCGTTTTATTCAAAAAACCTTTTGTTGAAACCTTGTCGCCTCAAACCCTGTCAGTATTCATGTAGCTCGAATCGGGCTCTCCACCTCCACCTCCGATTTACATCGGAGTTTGGATGATGGTTGAACCCTCCTAAATGGTTTAAAACCCCTTTGACCTTTGTGCGCTTCCTTAGGTGAGATTTTCCTTTATCAAGACTCTTCAGGTAAGAGCTTTGGTATTCCCGGCCTGAGCCTTGATATTCGTTCATTGTACATGTCTTTTGCACTTCAGGCGACTGATACTATCTTTCTTGAATAACTCGAGTTTGCTGCTGGTCCAAAGCTCGTTAACACACAAGGGGAAGAAAATTCTTGCATTCCAAACAACGAATGATATCTTCATCTGGCAAAAGAGTCCGTTTTCTTCCCTCCTATTTTGTTCATAAAGGGAACGACATGCTCGCGTTTCTTAATTCATCGCTGCTTCATAGAAACCGTAAATTTGGTGTTGGTAAGGTGAATCCCAGCATATGAGATTCGGCATTTTGGACGGGGTTTTCAAGCTAAATTTCTGTTGGTCCGCTGTGAATGCAGTAGGTATTTTTATTACATCTCTATCCTTGTAACGTTTAATATATTCGCAAACGGTTCTTGCCTCCAACTTTGTAATCGTCCGAGTTTATGTTATTTGGGCATCTAAAATAAAAGATAAATGTCTCGCTTCTACTGCATACCACTATGTTCCTTTAAGATTACGACGAGGACATAAGTGCGTGCCAGTTGTAGATTAGGGCAAGCCGGTTTCCAGGTGTGGTGTCGTGTAGATTTTCTTGTTTTACTACCGAAGATGTTCACTTTTTCTAAATAACTTCGACAAATTTCCTGGATGCCATTTTTATTGGTTGGTTGCTTCGTAATGGTCAGGTTTTTACGTATGGGAGCGTGCCAGTTTACAACTCTCAAACTGCAGCACAACATTTAAATTCGTAGCGTAGTGCTTTCCTTATCATCCCATGGTTTCTTTTTTCTGTTTTGTAATGAGGGAATGGTGTACCCTTAAAATATTTGCACACAGCGCGGGCAAAAGAAATTTAGGGAGGAAGAAGTGAGGTACCTATGTCGTTCCCCTTCTCTAGCCAAAGAGCAGGGACGTGCGTCAGGGAACGAATATGACAAGCACAAAGTACTGTCATCAGCAAAGTAATATATTGGATTAGAAGTAGCAGACATATAATCGTTTATGGAAATTAAAAAGAGTGTCGGCGACAGAAAGGAGCTCTGGGGCACACCAGCATTTATTTTGTGAATACCAGATTTAAAACCATCCAGGACAACTTGAATTGAACATTCCGAAAAGTAATTTCTGATCCATTGAAGAAAAGGATAGTCGCTCCCAAGGGCACGCATTTTCGACAAAAAAGTCAGATTGATGTACGCTTTGGTTTCATTTTTCCGTGAGACATTCTATCTAATCTTCAGTGGACCTGTTGTTACGAAAACCATATTGTCGGTCATTGAGAAGCTTTCGCGTTTGAAAATATTTCATGCACTGACTTATCAGCTTATCAGCGTTTCCATGACCTTTGAATGAAGGGACGTAAGTGGAATGGTTATGTAGGAGGAAAGAGAAAAAGATTCGCCTCTTTAAGGAAGGGCCGGACAAATGCTGTTTTCTATCAGCTCGGAAAGAGTCCTAAAAAGTAGGATTGATGAACAAGCTTACCCAATGGTTTTGCCACCGTGGAAGAACACCTCATCAAAAGAACAAGAAATATACCATCTGGACCAGTGGACTTATGAATTTTAAGATCTTTAATTACCCTTGCTACACGAGTGCAAAAGTGTATTCGTCCCATTCAATTTTCGACGCACTAAAGGAAACGCGGAGACAAGGTATAATCTGGAAATATTGAGCTTGCTGGAAAGTATGCACCAAGCAGATTCGGGCATTGTAGTATTTTTGGCCTCAGATTTTGGTCATTTTGAAATTTTGCCCGGTTAAGAAAAACATTTTCCTCTGTCGGGTTGGTCTTGAAGGACCAAAAAAACATTTCTCTAACCCTTACAGCATCTTTATAACTTGAGTCGTACCATGTTTTTTCGTTTTTACTTTTCATCCGATGAGAGATAAAGGATCTTAATTCAAAGAGAATAGTGCTTGTGATCATATCACCAGCAGTATCGACGTCGTTATCGGCGAAACATAGCCGCCAGTATTAAGACCGCTCTAATGGGCTTTCTCATATTACTATACGGTTCTTTAAGGAATCTTTTCTCTAACTGTTTGATAGGAGAAATTAGAAAAACGAGAAATTAGCTGTACTTATCAGGATAAGAAGTTAAAAATAAGTGCAGAGTGTTGGCGGTATGACTTTCAGCGTCTGTTTTACGTGTGGGCTCATTTATAAGCTGAGTCAAGATGTTTTTCACAGCGAAAATCTCAACACACCATCCTTCTTGTATTGTCATTCCAAAATGTTGAAGCCACCCAAAGTTGTGTATATTGAAATCGCCCGTAATCACGATTTCAGTATGGAGATTCAGGGATACAACTCTTTGTATGGAGACAGACAGACAGCGCATGAAACTCGTTAAAGGTCGAATTGCTGTCCGGTTTGGGGCTTCTCTAAATAAAGCAAAAGCGGATAACTTGCTTACGGAGATGTAATTTTAACAAGCATTTTACGGTAGCACCATGTGTGAATCCCCATGTATGAGGCTAAAATTGGAAGTGACCACCTGCAGCCGAACAACTACCAGGCACATTCGCGTGGTATAAAGCAGACATAACAGCCATCCAAGAATTTCGATGGGATGAAAAACTGTGATGATAAGGACAGCACCCGCCTTACTCAGATCCAGATTCGCCAAAGAGCAGAGAAGGGCGATGCCAACAAAGATTGCTTTTGAGTTCTGCTTGACAGAACCCACGAGCAATCCTATAATCATGATAGGAAAATCGTCCTTGGTGATTTTAATGCTAATCTAGGCAAGGGGGGCATCTTTTGTGATAGAGTTGGAAAGTACAGCCTAAACGACGTCACCTCCGGGAGCGGATAGAATTATTAATTTTGAACTATAGCTTAGCAGCAGCTAAGCAGCTTAGTTCGACTCGAAGCATTATCTTGTTGTAGCAAAGATATGGATGTGGGTATCCGTAATTACATTTCGAACGGCAACAATCGCAAGAGATCGCTGATCCTGCGAACATTGAATGCTTACTACATTATTACTTACTACAGTGTCATCACTGATAAAGAGCAATTGACAATCTGATGTACTGGGTTTCAACCGGATAACAAATGCAGGCAGGTCAATCTTGAGACAGCGGATGTACAAAGCGACTCTACAGAAAAAACCAAAAGAGGCTCGCTTCCTCTACGAGCAAAACAGAAGGGAAGAACATAGACTCACAACAAGAGAAAAAAAGAGCACGAGAAACGCTCGATCGAGTCCTTAGAGAGGTGATGCCTGTCAAATGAAGTTTGGAAGTTTAACCAACAAATAAAATGAACAAGCTTAAGCTGTAAAGACTGAACAGAAATGATGAAGAATGAAACCTCATAGTATAACAACAGTTGGTCTGCACAACTACAGAGGAATAAATCTCCCCCCCCCCCCTCGCATATAAAATGTTTAAACTCCAAATCGATACACACGACCTCTTCAACGATTTTAGAGCCGAATATGAATGCATTTATTGAGCCATGTCTAGTTTCGACATCCGCGCCAAGTTCATATGAAAGCTCGTCTATGGAGGGTGATAACGCACGCTGCTTCGTCAAGGTTTATAATGATAAAAACCAGGTCTTCAATATCTTAAAAGGCAGCTGGCAAAGGATCATGTTAGCTGGAGGAGTATGTAAGCGGAGGCATTTGTCCAGCTCTAACAGTAGCGCCATCTAAGTTTGAAATTCACCATCTTAGCTGTTACATTCGAATAACTACCGTTCAACTATCTAACTATTTTGACCTTAACAGGATGTTTGTAAAATTTTATCGACCTGAAGGTGTCTCCCTGGCGCAGCTCCTTACCTGGAGCTTCTTCAAATTACTTAAATCATGACCCAGTTATCTCCATTCTATTTCATAGACGACATTATTGCTGGTATCCGATTCGTATGTTAAGGCAGTATTTTTGCAAATGTTTTTTTCAAATTTCTACAACCCCTGGCAAATTTGCTCTAAGAAACGTCATATCGTTCGTTATTACCTGTAGAAAAAAATCAACGTAAAACAAACACATTTTTATGGTTGAGTGGATTTTTACAAAGCTTCCTTCGATGACACTCAAAAAAAGCTCTATTGTCCATTCACTCTCCCTCTCAATTGAAAACAAAATACGGCCGTGGGCGGCTTACTGTATGAACACCATTTAAACCCATTCCTGCAACAACAAGAAAGTTAATTTTCAATTTATACGAACCAATAATTACGATCGCTGCTTGTTGAGTCGCAAAAGCGCTACAATTACAATTACAATTACAATTATCTGTTTAATTGAGCACTGCCTGTTGTTGAGCCCCTATTTTTGTTTAATTGCCTAAGTGCGACGAAGAAGTGTCATTTTGGAAACAACACTTCCTCCGATTTCGACAAAAGAGCGATTATATTCTCAAATGTGTGACGTAATCGCGGTCGTATTACTAATTAAGTATGCAAATATTGACACTCTAGATGGTGTTCACCTAGAAAAAAAAAAAAAAAAAAAGCTACTGACACTGATATAATATGTAGTCGCAGCCGATAGGCATACATACCTCGAAGTCATTCGAGTTTATAAAATACTGAAAGAATCTCTACTGGTGTTTTTAGTTTCATATCAGCTATTGCTATCTGAAGTCAACTTGCTCGTAGACTGCTCGTTTTCGTTTTCGTTGTGGTTATTAGGATTTATAAGTCAGAAATGAAGTTCTTTGGAATATTGTCGATTTTGTTGGTGGTGATTGTTGCTTTGGTGGTTCCGTCTCAGGGTACGTTTTGTCCATGCAGTGGAGCCAAGGGACAGGTTTGTGGTACGAACAAGGTCACCTACAACAGTCGCTGTGAATTTGAATGCACCCAAAGGCAGTACAGACAACTCGGCAAAACGCTGAACATACTCAAAATGGGACCATGTGACAGTGCATGAGGGTGATTTTGTTTTGAATTTCATTTTGATCGACCAGCGCTGTGTATTAGATTATGGTGATATTCGTATATGAATTGAAATAAAAAGCTATTTTCCAAGTAAAGCGGAAAACGTGTTGTTTGTTATGATTTTCGATTACGTAGACAATTTTAAGTTTATTCTGGGGGAATTTCATTGAATACGACCTTAAGTTCAATTGGATTCGATAAGTGAAGTGATTCTGAGAAGAATAAGCTCGCATGTATTCCGAGCCACCGAGGTTATATAATTTTCTGGTTCTGAATGTATCAGTGTGAATTTGGAATACCTTACACATCTAGTTTCCGTCTGGAATGATAAAATTCCCCGCATATTTGGCGCTTGCCTGATATTAATGGATACATTTTCACAGTAGAGTGATGTCATAGGAAGTGTAACATTTTAGAGCCACCTTAATGACATAAATTCCTTTTCAGCTACGAATATTTCTACAAAGAATTTGTCCTGTAATGAAACTTTAGTAGCAAATCTAGTCTTACAACGCAACGTTGAGAATCTCATTTTCTGTAGAAGGTAAGTGACGGTATGACTGCATAAGAGGCACTGCAGCTGAAGCAAATTCATTTTGTTGTTGCTTTTATATAAAGTTGAAGCGGAGTATACATGTCAGTTTGAAATGTTAGGTTGAGCTCAAGCAACTTCAACTTACGGTTTTGGTCATCTACTGAGTCCGCTGTTTTCAAGGAAAATTCCTCAAAGTCTGTTGACTTATGGTTTGCGTTCCTGAAGATGGTAGATAATATGTTATACCCGATGTTCAGGAGACTGATTGCTTAATAGCTACGGCAGTTCATAGTTTTCTCCATTATTAGGATTGAGAAAACCATACTGAGATCGTTTGAAGTATTAATTTACACGCAACAGTGAATCAGGGCCTCAATTAACAAGCATCTCGAATTAGACCGAACCTTAGTCAAATGCACTACAAGTCTTCCTTTTATTACTTATGCATGTCAGCTAAGGTGAGTTCTTCCGGGTTAGATTCAAAAACTGTGCGGGCCAAAGTATTGCTTTCCATTCGTTCTACATGTCCTATCTATCTCAGACGACTGACTAGATCGATATTTTATTTTACGAAGAATTTTTCTCTCGAAACGACCGAGGATATCTTCATTCGATTTCGATAGAGCCTATACTTCAGCGTAATAAGGATTAGGATGATAAAAGTCTTACATAGAGTCTCCTTTGTTGTTCGGGATAGGGCCTTACTACTGAATTGTCATCCAAGCTCGAAGAAACAACGATTGGCGGAAGTGATTATTCCTTTTCTTTATACTGAGGTTTTATTGACAGAGTTGATAGCACAACCAAGGCAGACAACCTCTTACAAACTCAAAGTTACAGCTGGCAACTGTGACGTTCAGTCCAGTATGCCCAACTAATACTTGATTGTAACCTCATTTACCGCTTAATCTATTTTGACAGCTTCTTTTTCAATACTAGCGAACGCATCGACAACTGTCTGCTGAAATTTGCCAATTATGTCGATATCGTCGACATACACTAGTAATTGTACAGACTTTTAAGAGATTGTGCCTACACTGTTCGTTTGCAAATTCTCTAAAATTTGTTTAAGCCACATGACAGCGCGTCAACTTATCTTAAAACTTTTTTGACATCAAAAGTCTCAAAAGTCATTACCTACCTTCACAGAGCAGTGGGTGTTCTCCGCACGAACGAGTTTGGCAGAGATGCCAAAACTAGACATTGGTCGATATGAAGAGATGGTGGGTATTAATGTGGAAATCTTGAGTTTTTTCGTTGATTGTGGACTTTCCTGGCTTGAAACAACATAAAATCACTGAATATGGCAGACAAGATCTTGTACGCAATGTTGAGTAGAATGATATCAACTATACGTTGGTGCAGTTGAAAGTCTACTTTTCGTGGATCGGGCAAGCGATACTGAAATTCCATTCATCAAGCAAACCTCCTGATCAGAAAGTCGATAGCTACTGGGTAGCTTTGAATATATTGGCCTGTAGGCCCGCAGGTCTGACAATATTTATTTTGGTTAGGTGGGAGGATGTATTGGGCTTACATGTCTTTATACTCCATAGGCCAACATTATCAACGATCCTTAGTCTTTTTAACAATTTTTCATTTACAAAAAAAAAAAAAAAATCTGATGGTTACCCCCCTTATTTCTCGTTCGATAATCATCTAGCGACCTACATATTATTGCCAACTACTATGAAATCTTTTTTAAATAACCATTTACTGACAACTGCTTAATGCCGGATCCATTTTATTTTAATTTCCTTCCCCACTTCTATTTAGACCCTTTCTTTCTCAATTTTTTGCTCCTATTCTAAAGAAATGTTTCAAAAACTCAATGATGAATTTTCACCCGGGTCAGACGGGCTCTACGTAATATTTCTCAAAAAGTGTGCTTCCAAACTTTCTCTTCCACTATCGTCCCTATTTCATCTATCACTCACACAAGTGGAATTCCCAAGTTTTGAAGACTCTTTCTATAATCTAGGTCCACAAAAACGAATGAACTACCTAACTACCATCCGTTGTTATACTTCCTCACATACCTAAGACGATCGATCGATTATATAAGGATTTCTAAAGGTAGATCAACTACTACAAACTTAGTTATATTCGTATTCTTTCCGTTCTCAGCCGTAGAAAGTGGCAACGAAATCGATGTTATTGCTACAGATTTGGCTAACGCCTTTGATAAAATATCTCATAAAGTGATCGCTTTTTTGTGTTCTAGTTTTCGTTTCAATTCTGTTGTCCCACAGGGCAGCCATCTAGGTCCTATACTTTTAATTTTAACTATAAACGATTTTGAGAAGATTATCAAACACTGCCCCCTATCCATTTACGCCAACAGCACTAAGAACTCTTAAAACTATTTCTTCAACCTAAGACTCTATTCTCCTTCAAGAAGGCCTTGATAAATTTTCCACTTGGTGTCTAAAAAATTGCTTGGAGCTTAATGTCTCCAATATGACTTTGTGCAATCAACCTCCTCCTAGAATTTATTTTCTACATAGCTAAGCTATACCCAAGGTTCAATCTTTTCGCTACCTTGAAATACTGTATGATATAGAGTTAACCTTCCACTCGCATATTGATTAGACAATTCTTAAGGTCAACTTATCACTTTGTACAAAGAATTTTCTATGGGACCAGGTCCCTTAACATCACTTTATCGCGTCCCTTCTCGAATATGACAGCCAGTCTCATTTCAGCCAGTTAATATACTCCAAATTGAGAACATTCAATGCTGTTTTCATCGACTTGCTTTGAAAACCCTCGAAAATCCCAGAGACGTAGCGGATATTCTTTTCATTCATCGGTTTGCCTCTGGTTTGGTAGATTGCACCTCCCTTCACAACTCTATTTGCAGGTACCTAGAGGAATCAATTTAAGTTAAGGCCTTATTGGTTGTGTTTACCACACCTCAGCTTGGTTTTGCAAACTCATTCTGCGACGTGTATGTAGGGCTTATCTGATACGAAAGTGGCAAACTCCTTGTAGCCATTCTCCGCAACAAACCAAGGTATTACTTGAACCAGTAATGTCATCTTTAAGTAAAATTTTTTGATATTTTCTTGTTAAATTGAGTTGAAAAAGTTTGCTATCCCTAGATAATATAGGGTTTTCTAATAACGACTTGACAACTTTTTTTTTAAATAAAAGGCAAGCCATTTGAGATATTTCAAAAACTTTATTATTGGCTTGAAGTACAATCAAAACATTTATAAATGGAACTCGACTTTGTTCTCGTTCCATGTTCAATGTTGGCTCTGAGCTCTTTTAACGTCGTCGGTGTGTTAACATAAACCAATGACTTAACGTAGCCCCACAGAAAATAGTCAAGCGGCGTTAAATCGCACGAGCGAGCCGGTCAATCGACTGGCCCATGTCTTGAGATAACACGCTCACCATACTTACTCTTCAATAAATCGATTGTAGCGTGTGCTGTGTGGCTTGTGGCACCATCCTGTTGAAACCACATGTCGTCCAAGTCCATATCTTCTAATTCGGGCTAAAAATAATCGGTAATCATGGCGCGATAACGCTGTCCATTCACAGTAACGTGACGATCGTTATCGTCGACGAAAAAATATGGCTCAATAACGCCGCCGGCATGCAAACTGCACCAAACATTTTTTTTTTGTGGATAATGTGGTGAGTCATGAAGCACATGTGGGTTTTCACCTGACCAAAAACGCATATTTTGCTTATTGACAAACCCATTGAGCCAAAAATGAGCTACGTCACTGAAGATGATTTTGCGACTCCGAATATCTGTAGAAAATTTTTATAATTTGCAGACGTTGCTCGTTAATGTACTTTACCAGGATGAAAATGTTGAGTTTACTGAATAAATTAACAGTAACAGTTTGATGATTAGTGAAAGAGTGCGTTCACAAATGAAATTCAAATTCGTCAAGTCCCTATTGGAAAACCCTTTATATGTAAGTATCACTCTCTTATCTAAACGAACAGAATCTTCCTTAGCTGATTGTTTACCAAAATATCAACGAAATCCCCACTAATCAACCAGTGTAGTGACAACTTGTTTTGAACGACCCTTTCACAGTATAAAATCTTCATTATCGCTGATTACGTACGAGCAAATTATTTATTTTGCTACAATGACGCATAGATGCGCACAATGCACTCATTGTTGTGATTTTGATTGTCATATGCTATGACTCATGTCAACCGTTGAAACCTTGTGTCATTATTCAGTGGATTGACTTTCAATCAGCTTCACCAAAGCTGGCTTTCTCTTCTAATTTGCAGCTGACAAAATTAATTAATATTCCACCACATGACTGTTATCACACATTTTAGGATATTTACCGTTGAATAGATGAAGTTCATTTCTGAGAGTGGGAAATTTATTATGCATTTGTTTGACATCCACTTGAGTCATCAACCTGAAAAGCATTTAGAATGCATGTTTCCCTTACCTTTGTTCCAAACAAAAAAAAAAAAAGTATTTCCAACGACAAGCTGACTGATATCGTTATGCGTTGTAGGCCAATTTTACGGATACGAGTATGGTTGTCGCTATATGCAAAACAGTCACATACGAGTACACTCGATACACGAGTATATTATCATTTATGTGGCAGGAAGTTTTCCTATCATGGTGGCAAACCATAAATTATAAGGACAAGTGCCAAAAAAGTTCACTGAAAAGATATATTATCTAATGCCTTAAATGTTGTTTGAACAAACAATCCTATCTGATGGTACGAGTATGTTTGTTTGTTTATTTGGTTTGGTATCACGCACTAAATAAAAACCAAATCCCAGCCGTTGACATGTAACAAGCGAACATTCAGTTGCATACTAAATTACAGGACGCCGTCTGTACTATATATAGAAGTGTGCATGATATTTACGGAGATTTGTAGGTAGGTAACTGTTCATGGAAGCTACACTAATGAAGCATTTAGATAACAACATAGAGTCGCTTTTATTTTCTGTTGATCGGTTACCCTGCTAAAACCAGCAATGCATGTATGAAGCTTGTGATATTTGACGTTTGTGTCTGTCCTTATTGGAATTGTTTGTTGTTACATCAATTGAAAACCACTCGTCGAATTGTAAGTTGGTTTTCTTAATAGTACAATTAAATGGAAGACTAGTAGACACTAGCACGGCACTCTTTTGATTTTACTTGGAAAAATGTTGAAAATTCATGTTAGCATGTCAGCAATCATTAAAGACTGAAAGAACATTTTCAAGTTCCTAGTTTGGATTTGATGTTCCAAAACGGGGTCAACATCAGTGAAGGTATCATAGCAATGAACATGTTGGTACTTATCTTTCCGTCGTGTTGATTTAATGTGTAAAAGATTGTTGGGAGTAACCTGCATACATTTGAAGTCTTGCCTTCAAATTTATATAGTTTTGGGCTATATGACATAGAGTACCTATGTCAGATACCGACAAGAACTTCGTTCATCGTAAGAAGATTTTGGCTTTCTATTAAATACTCTTGAACAACTTACGTACTTTCAATGAGCGGATACATTGAAAGTTAAAGGTTTATAGATGGTGTTAAAGTCTGTCTAGACTTGTAGTGGGCTTAAATCACACCGATATTGCTAGTGACTTCAAGCTATGATATGGCTCAATAGTTATTGGAGGACATACTCGTAGATAGAGCTGACATCCCGGTGTTCGGGCATGCCTACTATTTTTTTTTTATTTATTTTCATTATTTCAGGTTATAAATTTAATACAATATATTACAATTACAATATTATATTTGGTATAGTTAGGGACATTCTATTGACCAAGGCCAAATGGCGAATGTACCATTATTGTTCAATAATAATGTTGAAAATGTATGTAAAAATAAACAAATGCAATAGAAAGCTAAGTGCAACAATTTAAGAATTATGTCTAAAAAGAAAAAAAAATGTAAACTTATTAACTAAATAAGAAATTGATCTACTGTACAATGATCGTAAGCAAAAAGCTAAGTTATGACATTTTTTTAAGAACAAAGATTGCCTTTTTTCGCATCTAATATTTTCCGGTAACTTATTGAAACATTGAAACATTCGACACGTTCAATAGCGAAGCAATCTGTCGAGCAACTAATATCGGTATTGTAAGTTGATACGCCTTGATTATGAGGACAAACAATTCTTAGATTAAATTTAAAACAATTTGGTAAGTGATATTGTAAAGAAAAGTTATCAGTCAATTTTCTTTTACATGATTTTAAAAATCATGTACTTTGTTTTGTTACAAATTGCTAGTTTATGTTTGTCAAACCACCTACGAAGCAAATCTAAGTCAAAATTAATGTTTGCATTGACATCAAAGAGGTTATAACAAGAGTAAGTTAGAGCTGTATCATCTGCGAACGCGGTGATTTTTCCTTTAAAAGGCTGGATAAATAAGGATTTAACGTAAATTAAGAACAATATCGGACCCAGGACAGAACCTTGTGGTACGCCTAAATTTAACTCTGACCATTTGTTTACGGTTCCACAAATAAGACGAAAACCATGTATAAAAAAAACCTCTAAAACCTGCATTGTACAATTTACTGAGTAGAAGCGAATGGTCCACCATGTCAAAAGCCTTTGAGATATCTATAAATAACGTTGCAGCAATTTTAGAATCATTTACGCTCTTATAAATTTCTCCGCACAGTTTTAATAAGGCATCTTCAGTTGATCTTCCGCTCCTAAAACCGAATTGATGTTTACTGACGAATCTAATTTTATCTAAAAAAGACAGTATTCTAGCCTTCATACCTTTTTCAAACACCTTGGAGAAGGTGGACAAATGTGAAATAGGACGGTAGTTATTCAAAGACTTAGTATCATCTATCATATGGAGAGGAATAACTACACCGGTTTTAAGGGATTCGGGAAAAACGCTCTGTTGAACACTCAAATTGTATATGTAACATAAAACATCACAGATAAAAAGAGAAATAATTCTAAGATCGTGACTTGAAATATTGTCATGTGAGGAAGAGTGTGAGTTCTTTAGCGATTGTATAATTTATAAAAACAAGCAGACTGGTGTTGCTCCTGCCTTATTCTTTTAGCAGAGTGACACGAAAAATTATTTTGTCCAAGGAGACCGCGGAAATCATTGAGTATATTTGAAAAATAGTCATAAAAAACATTAGCCACCTCTCTTGGTTCAGTTATATAAACATTACCATCCATATTTAAAACAATTTCGGCAATAGGCTTTTCTCTATTCAAAATGTCATTAACTGTGTCCCACTCTTTCTTAGAATTCATAATATTTTCAACCAGTTTTCTTCTGAAATAATTAGGATGTTTGCGAACACGAATTCTAAGTTCATTTTTTTTTTCTTATCTTCTTCAACAAATAAAACGTCATCCATGGTTTGATGCACTTAGATTTATTTGTGTTTACGCTTTGATTTTGACTGCAATAAATCAAAAGCAATTGATAGATCATGAGCTCTATATACATCGTTCCAGAACTCAAAAGACAAATCTCTTTGCAAGGATGAAAAGTCGACTCTTTTAAACTTTTTAAATTGTAGTGGTTTAGGTCTGCGTATCGAACAATCAAACTGAATTGTAGTTAAATAACGATCAGTTATCTGTAGATCATAAGCATCAGTTTTGAAATTTATTGAGTTGTTTCTGTGCAACCTTATAAACAAATGCTCCAAACTTAAGCTAGAATTCACAGCAATTCGCGTAACAATAAGGACTTAAAGCCAAAAGATGATAACACCGACAAAAAATAATCAACATCATTTGAGTTATTCTAGTATACTAACATTAAAATCACGCAAAAGGACTACATTTTTACAAAAAATGTTTTGGAGAAATTCAGAAAATTCATCTAAAAAAAACCGCAACACCGCCAGCTGAATACGAATCATTGCACATAGCCTCAAACAAAGAACTTGGTATCCATATTTCAGATAAAAATATTAGATTTGGTAAATGATCTAAAGCAGCAAGGTGCGAGAGAAAGTAATCAAAGTTTTTTCTTAAATTACGTATGTTTAGATGCGTAACTGAAAAACTAGAACAAGACAAAATATCTGATTAATTTATACAAAAGCAATTCATATCAATTTAAATGAAAGCGAAAAGGTAATAGAAGAAATTCAGAAAATGCTGTAACTATATATTCAGTTAACTAAGTTTGGAAAAATCTTCAAAACGAGAAATTTTAATCACCCTGTCGCCTTCTCTTTTTCTTATAAATATCGATGATCCAGACATACTTGCATTTATTACCAATTTCAGCTAATTGGCCTTCACTAGCAAAGATCTTGTGTAGCTAGTGAGTGAATCATTTATGAAAATTCTCCCACCGGTGCTGTCATTGGAAACTGCAGAAGATAGTTTAATTTTCATCTCGCGCATCTTGGTCATGATTAGCTCTTTCTTCTCTGTATTATCCGTTTTACGTTTAATTCCCTTAACGAAGCAGCTTTTGATGTTATCATGACCAGTTTCCATTCTCATTTCATCCGCAAGAAGCTTAATTACTTTCTCTTTGGCATTTTCGTTATTTACAGCTGGTATCCCAAATATGTCCACTGTACGTTGCTTGTCTTTTTGCTCAATCGAATTTACCTTCAGCTCCAATAGTTTGACCTTCTTCGTAAGCACAGAGTTGCTCTCTTCCAATGTAGGAATTTTTAGTACACAATTCGTCATTAGTCGTTGGAGTTTTATAATTTCATGGAAGAGAGTTTCGAATGTTATTGTTTGCGGAAGTGAAATGTTGGCATCAGGCAGCGTGAGTGATGATGCAGGACGAGGTGAAGTGGCAGATCCTCTATATCCTCCAAGATTTCTCAAATAATTTCCTGCATATGGTATTCCCTACCAGAATATTGCCATTAAACTAATATAGCTTTGGTGTTTTGCCATTAAGGTTTGTTGTCCTTCATCTCCTTATGCGTCTACTTCTTTTGTTTTGAGTTGAAAGCTACTCCACTAGTGGTCGTCTCTAGTATGTCGTTACTTATGCTTGTCTATGCTCGACCAGTGGTATAATACTGGCCTACGCGGTCATTGGGCCCACAACCCTATACAACACAACACAACCCTATGCAGATCCAAACAAATGTGACGAACCAGCTAATAGCCTTGAATAATAATGAATCCACTGATGACGAACCTTGAAAAGGATTAAAGGAAAACGACTTTCGGATCTGCATAGGGAACGTTGAGAAAATACAACGTAAAAAACTACAATCGAATTAGACCATCAGAATCTTTGTTAGATGCGTATCCTGAAATCTCTGAACAGCAATTATGCCGTCTGCTAAAGCGCCATCAAAGACGCCGCAACTGATGTAGTAGATTTCACCTGACCACCACCAAAAAATCCCTGATTTTATGAAGAATGCCGATAAGTATTTGGTCTATAACTACAACAAATTCGTGCGGTTTGTTTAAAGATGGCGTAACTTGTATTATTCCATTGGAACATGCGTTTGAAAGCTACTGTCATTGTACGTCATTTCAGTATATGTCATTCATTTGAAGCGTAAACAACAATAATTTTTTTTCACTCAAATATGTCGAACTTTGTGCCTGAAAAAGTATTTTTGCGGGGAGTTCTTCTTCATTACTGAAAACTGCTGCCGAAAGTCATCGTATTTTGGTGGAAGTTTATGGTGAATATGCGCTAGCTGAGCGAATGTGCCAAAAGTGGTTTGCACGATTTAAAAGTGGTGATTTTGGCTTGGAAGACGACGAACGTCCTGGGCAGACAAAAAAGTTTGAAGATGAAGAACTGGAAGCATTACTCTATGAAGATTGTTGCCAAACACAAGAAGAGCTCGCAGAATCTTTGGGTGTCACTCAAGCAGCCATTTCAAAACGTTTAAAAGCAGCTGGATGTATTCAAAAGCAAGGAAATTGGGTTCCACATGAACTCAAGCCGAGAGACGTTGAAAGGCGGTTTTGCATGTCCGAAATGCTGCTGGAACGCCACAAATGGAAGTCATTTTTGCATCGGATTGTTACTGGTGATTAAAAATGGATCCATTACGACAACCCCAAGCGCAAAAAATTATATGTGAAACCCGGTCAACAAGCCAAATCAACGGCAAAGCCGAATATCCATGGCGCGAGGGTAATGCTCTTGGGATCATGGATGGAAAGGTAATTTGGTGGGATCAGATGGGTGTGCTGTATTATGAGCTACTAAAACCGGGTGAGACCATCAATGAACAATGCTACCGAGCACAATTATTCCGTTTGAAGAGAGCAGTAGCCGAAAAACGCCCGGAAAATAAAAATTTCCATCATGACAAAGCTCGGCTGAGAACTATTTGGAAAACATTGGATGAGAAGTCTTACACCACCCGCCTTATAGCCCAGACCTTGCTGCTTCTGACTACCATTTATTCCGGTCGATGCAGAACGCCCTCACTGAAATACGGTTCACATCAGAGCAGAATACCAAAAATTGGCTTCATTCATTCTTGGCTGCCAAGCCGGCGCAATTCTTTTGAGATGGGATCCACAAATTGCCAGAAAGATGGGAAAAAGTCATAGCTTCAGATGGGAAATACTTTGAATAATACTTTTGTACATGTTTTTCTTAAATAAACGTTCAAATTTTGAAAAAAAAAAACCGCACGAATTAAATTACGTACCCAATACATGTAGCTAAACAAGAAGCCGCTCGTGAGTTGTACGAGCAGAGGAGACAGGAAAGAAAATCGGTTTATCCAAAAGATCAGAAAAGAAAACGGCTTAGCCGAGACCTTTGATGTTAAAAAAGGTTTAAGACAAGGTGACGAGCTGTCATGTGACTTCTTTGACATCATACTTGAAAGAATTGTGTAGAACGTACCAGCGTACCAACGTACCAAAGTCTGCCAACTATGATACTAGCGTAAACGGATATTGACATGATTAGCTGAACCGGTGCGTTCGTTAGTATTAAACCGTAAGTTGGGGGTTAAGCGGTATGTATATAAGGGCAAAATCAAGCATATGCTGTCAACATGAAGCGACACACAACATCACAATTGACAGCTATAACTTTGAGTTTGTAAGGAACTTCGTCTACCTTGGTAGACTGTAGTAGAATCACTATTGCCAATCGCTGTTTCTTTGAGCTATGAAGCAAATTCGGTAGTAAGGCCATATCCCAAACAACTAAGGAGACTCTAAATACGGCTTTAATCATTCCAATCTTTATTACATTGAAGTATGGGCTCTATCCAAAGCGAATGAAGATATTCTCGGTCGTTTCGAGAGAAAAATTTTTCGTAAAATAATCGGCCCCGTTTGCATTCATGGTCTTGGAGAAGAAGATTAAACGATGGACTGTATGAGGTGTACGACGATGTCGATCTAATCAGTCGTCTGAGTAAAGGAAGAGCAATTGACTTGTAGTGCGCAACTGAAGGCAGTTAGGTAATGATCGGGCTAACTGGCGAGGCGTAAGTAAGATTAATTATACATCTTGACTCTTCTCCGTGACAATCGCCATTTCTTGATGAAACTACCCTTACAATGCCAGAAAGACAATGACACCTCGGCATATTGCGATGTAACGCGTTTGGTTCTAGAGAAGTTCTGTATTCAATGAAGTTAAGCCAATTACGTGCTGTTGTTTGCCGTTCATATGACACTCGTTACTGCCCTGAAAAGTGTACTGAATCTTAGGGTAGAAAAGTTCCATCTTTACACAATCAGAGCATTTGTATTCAATTATTCCGCTAACTACATAGCTTCGGTAGTAAGGGCAGTGACTCAAATTGAAAAATTAGCTGATAAACTTATAAACTCAAAAACCTTCCAAAACGACGGCAAAATACATCACTCACACATACGTTGGCAAATACATTTGCCCATGACTCCAGAGATCTGCTGAGTCTGCTTTAATTAAATATTCCGTAGCGGACCACGGCAGATACGCCTAACAGGGATACCACATCGAGTAGTCTGTGTTTAAATTTCGAAATGTTAAAGGGATAAAACATCCCCATCTCTAGATCGAATTGTTGCCATGCTGCCCATTTATATAAAAAAAAATGAGTACAATAGACCTTCACCAGAAGAGTTGACATTGCCTTCTCATTTCATTGCAACCTTCAACAAGACTTTTGGTGTATCTTGCCGTCATTTCCATCACTTACATCGAAATCAACTTTCAATCATTTGTTGTCTGTCAGTCCTTTGAAGATCAAATTAAAATGGCTTAATTGACAGATATTGCCGGCGAATTTTAACTCATCTATCAGTGGCATATTCAAAAGTAATTGATAAGCTGACAGATACATAAAATGTCATTTGTCAAAGTCATGTTTGCATTAAGATAAATAACCAACAGCTTAGCGTGACAGTAAAATAGTTGTTACAAATTTCAGTGCAAGCAAATTATGCCTACTCTTAAATTTGCAGAAATAACTTAAAGCATAAATCTCCTTGGAATACTTTAAGTTGGTACCTCATAACACAGACACGACTACCCACAACATTTTGAAGGAAAAAACTCAATTACTACCATGACGGTGCTTTTTCCCCTAAGATTTTCACTGCTACTTCAATTCAGCGCTGTCTGACGCATTTGGAGCCACTCTAAACCGTCATTTGATTAGTGTAATCGAATTTTCTTAAGTATGTCGTCAACATCAACATTACTATCATTATCATCGTCGTTGTCACATTTGCATTATGATCGAAATGCATCCTGTCCAGGGAACTGCTTAAGTTCCAACTACCAACCAGTAACCACCTACCAGCTATCAGATACCAGAAAGTTACCAGCTCTTAGCTCGCAGTGTGGATGGGATGGAATCGAATTTGGTGTTTGTGTTATCCTTACAGATAACGGGAAATTATATTCCCCCTCTTCCATCCCACCCCTTAACTTATCAATTCGCAGAAAATTGCTTTCACTGATGTGGTGGTGATGAAGATGTGAATGTAGTTGGCACGTATATTATGTATATGTTAGTACACTGCCATACTCTGTTCAGGATGTCCTGGCGAAAATTTAATGAAAAGCTCTTTTGCGCTCGATAGAATATACTCGTACTTTCACCATCGCGCTTCGGGAATTCTTTAGAAAATTTTCGAAGTGAATTTTTTTTTTTTTCCAGCAAAATGTCTGCCAACTAATACTGCTAACACACTCCTGTCTTTGTAAATATTATTGTTCTGTCTAAGATCCAGGACACAAATCAACTTAGTAGTAGGTGCGTGGTTGGTTGGCAGTTAGGCGGAAGGACGTTTATTGTTTGGATAATTTCGCTCCCGGTTTCTTTTTAAAAGTTATTCTTCTCCAACACTCTGTTGTCCTAAGGATACCACCCACAGATACATGAACATGTAATAATGATTGTGGCTGCGGGAATGTGCATTTAAATATTTGAAAATACGACAAGAGAGGTTTTTCGTGTCATAATAATCTATGGTATCTGACGACAAAGACTGTCGTTGTATTGTGTTGGAATATTGTCTGGTAATTTGCATGCAGAATAGGAAAACACGAGTCCACCGAGTCCTGAACTCATTTAAGTTTTATAATTGAATATTTTTTGGTTGACTGCGCTTTACGGCTGGCTCATTTGTATTCTATGTGCGCTCCAATGGTTCATCTTTGCCATGTAATATTTAAAGTATTCAATAATTTAGCTCAACTAAGTTGAGCTTTGCTGATTGATTAAATGTTGAATGTGCGTATGCGATTACCAATGGGAAGGAGGATTATGTGGGATACCTTATACGGATCAGAAGTGTGGATTAATAATGCAATTTATTGTTGAAAAGTATTGATATACATACATATATGTATGACTTTGTCCTTGTCCTATTTTACAAGCGAGTAAGGTGGGTATCAAGTTCCTCTTGCGGAAAACAAAGGATTTGCCTCTTCTTGCTTGACTCTGAATTCGATACTAAAAAAAGGGGAGAACCTAATCTTCTAGAAGATATGTTACAATACGAGGGCTGTTTGATGAATACCCGGATTAGAAATGACAATGAAACTTTTTTAGGTTTTGACAATTTATTTTTCAACATAATCCCCTTTCAACACGACATACTTTTCAAAGCGGTGCTGCAGCTTTTTCTACCCCCTACCGACTTTTGTTGGCCTGCAAAATACTCCTACACGGCGGTGATGATTTCCTCGTTCGAACCGTACTTCTTTCCGCCGAGAGATCTTTTTAGTTTTGGGAACAAAAAGAAGTCGCATGAAGCCTAGCCGGAGAATACAGAGGATAGGAAAGCAATTCGTAGTGCAATTCGACCAATATGGCTGTGGCGACTGCGGAGGTGTAGGCGTTATCGTATTGGAAGACCACTTTTTTCTTCGCCAAATGTGGTCGTCCTTTCTTCAAATCTTCATTGAATCGGCCTAATAATTCGACGAAGTATGCTCTTGTGATTTGTTTTCCCCTTCTCCAAATATTCAACTTGGATTACACCTCGCCCGTCCCAAAAAACGGTGGCCATCACCTTTCCGACCTAAGGCACGGTCTACTCCTTCTTTGGAGCACGTGTATACCTATGAATCTATGTCTCATTGACGATCACGAAACGATGCAGACACTTCTCTGGATTTCGATAAAATAGGGCCAAGCAAGTCTTTGAAGTGGTCTCACGATTTCGCTTGCTCTTCGGTATGAGCAAACGGGGTACCCATCACGCGGACAGTTTTCTAATGTTTTCTCACGCCAAAGTTAAGATACCTGTTATCTCAGACGGCTCGCGAATTTTCACTCGGCGATACCCCAATACGAGATCATGGGTTTTGTCCATGTTTTCCTCTGTGGTAACCGTTTTTGAGTCACCTGAGGGCGGCTAAGGCAAAGCTTCTACCCTAGAGGTATTACTCGCGTCCTTGGCAAGACTTATTTTCAGTTCCTCATTTTAAAGTCATCAATGTAAGCAAGAGATGTCTCTGAACCACTAATCTATTGACAATATGACGAAAGAGGTCTTGTCCTTTTGTACCGTATCTAACTATCGAAACTTGGGCAATTTTTATTTGACGCAGACATAAGCTATTTTCCTAAAAATGCAGTTGAGTACACTTAATATGCTTGCACATAGTGCATTATGATTTCATGATAGCACACCATTGTTACGAGTATAATTCCTTTTGGCGTTGAAGCAAATGTAACTTGAGAGGCAATTATTGCCTGGACTGCTGCTATCTGACTTGGTTGCCGCAGTCAACAGGTATTCAAAGGAGATTACAAGCTAGAAAGTACAGGGTGATTTTTTAAGTATTTGGTTTTAAATTGTCAAAAATAACCCAAAAAAATTGCAAAAGTGTGTAAAATTTTTATTTGAGTGGATTAGTCCATGCTTGCCATCTACTTTTCAATATAACTTCGTGTAAATGCTGACAATGATTACATTTGAGGTGATCCATATGGTGAGTCCCATTTTAAATCACTTTTTTGAGCATATTCTCGCTGGTTTATCGGTATAGGCGTAGACATAGGTAAAGTTGCTCTTACGGTTGTCCTAAAAAAAAAATACAGGCCAACGATTCATCTCATCATACAGTGAACTTTTCCGGTTGAATTGGCAGCTCTTATATTGCCTGAGATTTATTATTGTTTTTCGATAAACAAAAAGCGAATCTGTGGCATGTCGGAAGGTCTTGAACGAGCTGTACATTGTAAGGTTCTAAGCCACGATCCTTGCGTAAAATCTTCCAAGTAGTCGAGTAACACAATCCCAATTACAGCGAACGGTGACAAATGGACAAATCACAGCGAAAAACATTTTTGACAGAGCACGAATTTTGATAATAAAATTCAATAATTTGTAAGCGTTGTTTGGGTGTACGTGGCAATGCCAGCTGAGTTTGTCTGACTTTGACACATGTCACAAATCACGCGTGAGCTGTCAAAAACAGTGCACCGAAAATCCAAACAGCAAAAAAGTTAGCTAAACACTAAACCACGGGGGTGACCGTGGTGTAGTGGTATATGCATAGACTCCTCAAGCAGAGGGTCGCGGGTTCGAATCCCGTGCCAGGCAATTCTGTGACATGAAGGCATAACACTGATGTTGGAGTGGTTGCTGGCTGGGCTAAATGTAACGAACTAACAACTAGCACCTACTAAGACCCACTGGTTGAGGAGGATGTACTAGCTCGTCCCGTCCAGTTTGACAACCACCTCTGGGAAAAAATATCGAAACCTAATACACCTGAGCTTCAAACTACTACACCACCCGCCCGTGCCCTGTAGAAAAAGTCAGTAAAAGGGTATTCATATCCCCTTGGTGCGCGCGTGGTATTATAAAAAAAAAGAACGTAAACAAGACTCTCATAATTTTTGTGAATTTCTAAGACAAACTGCTGTAAATCAACAGGACTGTTTCATGGTGAAGTGCGCTTTCTATTGAAATCAGAAAACTTCCAGGGCTACAAAGCAAAAAACCACCTTCAAAGGTGAACATGGACAAAGACCAGTAAAGTCACAGTTGCTACTGACAATATAAAAAAATTACTTCGGCAGGCCTTATAATGGCGAAAATGATCAAAACACTGTTGTCAGGCAGAATAAACCATACATTCTGGCGGAAGATGACAGAGAATTCCGTCCCTTAGACTTAGACGAAGTTAAGGTAGCAATTTCAAAGCTAAAGTATAATACAGCTACTGACGTAAGGGATTTGCATTCTGGGCTATTTAAGAAAGTCGGAAATGACATGCAGAGGACATGCACCAGCTCATTACTTATAGATATGCTCAGAGGAAACCATGTCCGAGGAATTGAATGCCAGCATCGTTTGTCCGATCCACAAGAAAGGAGACCCTTTTAACTTCGCCGAATTTATTGGATCAAATCTCCTAAACACAGCCTTTAAGACCTTTTCTGCTATACTATGTGAGGATCTGGTTGGTCTGTACCAGTGCAGTTTCAAGCCTGAAAGTCCACCATGGATCAAATATCCACAACCATGGGAACACATGGAAATTTCAGATCCACATTCACCATCGATTTATCGATGTGAAAGCATTATATGACAGCGTGCACAGAGACGAGCTATTTACAAGTATACAACACAGGTCGTGTAGGATAACAATGAAAAGTTCTCACTGCTTCAATAGATCCGGTAATGGATTGACCGAGATCTTCAATGTGAAGATCTGTTGTATGACTTTTTAGCAACATTTTAGAGAATATTGTGCAAAATCACTGGTCGACAAAAGAATCATGAACTTTTCTAAGTCCGCACAAGGATTACGTTGATGTGATTTTACAAACACAACAAGTGGTCAATGAGGCGCTTGTGAGCACCGTGACGGAAGCCACCAAAACGGGTCTGACGGTAATCAAAGCCAAATATACTGCCATCAGGGAAGGACGCACATCCCAACGGCTAAGCCAGAATGTCACTATTGCCAATTTTAATTTTGAGGTAGTTAGCTTAGAAATCAGACCCAGAACTACATACTTTAGCCTATCACTGTTAGGCTTAGGAGGCAATTGAGTACTCAGACACAAGAAAAAACCATATCAGACCCTTATCATTCTAGTCCTCATATATGATGCAGAGGCATAGACCTTCTAGAAAGCAGACGAAGAAGCACATACTTGGTTGTTTTGAGAGAAAGGTACTGCGTGGTATTCTTGGTCCCGTTCGTATTAACGTGGAATGGAAGAGGAGATTGGTTTAGTTAGGCATCTATGAGTTTAATGTCTGATATGACCGCGCCTAAAGGATTTTCAAATCTAGCCCCGTGGGATGGAGAAGCAGAGGACGATGACATTTAAGATAGCACACACAAGTAGAAGGGGACCTCAACCAAGAACAAAGACGACCACAGGTGTGTTTTAATTGAAACGCAGTCCGTGGTAAAAACTAAAAAGAAAACCAGTTCTGTGGACAGTTTAATGGCGAAAATACCACAGGCAGACAAAATACACCGGTCAATCTTGTTATATCCAAATTTATATCAAACAAATCCTCTGGATTCCATCGAGCTTTTTAAAGCTAGAGATTTATCCGAACATTGTCTGTCCAGTTCTGAAGAAAGAAAACGCCCTGAAATGCGCCAATTACAGGCATATAAGTCTATTAAATTGTGGATACAAGATACTTGTTGCTTGAATGTCATATACAACAACCTGAAGTGTCCATATCAATGCGGTTTTAGGCCTGGTAACTCCACCATCGACCAAATTTTCACTTTTCGGTAGATTTTGGAGAAGACCCGAGAATATTAAATCGATACGAATCTTCTCTTCATCGACTTTAAGGTTGCATAAGATAGTGTCTATGGAGACGATATGCAAAACCATGTCGATATTGGGATTTCCGTAAAACTCGTAAAAATATACAGGATGTCGACGGAAAATGGCTTTGACAGAGCAAACCTGAAGAAAATACTTTAAGGTGTTTTCAAAAAGGGGCCTCAGGTACAATCTTGAGATATCATGTGACTTGAACTTAATCTTGTACGTGATAGAAACTGAGGATTAATATTTCAAAAGTCAGTGCAAAATGTATTCCGGTGATATTGACATAATTAGCAGAACTTAGCGATCTGTCTCCGCATCTGCATCACAGTCGACATCTATAACTTTTAGGTAGGACTTTGTTTATCTTGGCTCTGCTATCAATTTTGCCAACATCACCTTAAGAGGAATAAAATGAAGAATACAGGAAAACAAGACCCTTATCCTGTTATAAAGTGCTGAGACATGGACACTCTCAAGAATGCATAAAAGTTCTATTAGTTGTCTGTGAACGCACTCTTTCACTAATCTTCAAACTGTCACTGCCAATTTATTTAGTAAACTCAACATTTTCATCATGGTAAAGTACACTAACGAGCAACGTCTGCTAATTATAAAAATTTTCTATAATTTTCGGTCGTAATTCTCGCCCTAGTAGACAGACAATAACAAGTTTAGTGCAAAAATTTGAGTCTACATATTAGTTGTGTGATGTTGCCGTGTCAGTGAGACAACGGGTTGGTCGAAAATAACGCTGCCGTTCAGACGTCCGTAGCAAACTATCCAAATCAGTCAATTCCACGGCATTCTCAAGAATTGGGCATCGCTCAGACCACATTATGGCGTATTTTGCGTAAGGATCTTAGTTTACACCCATACAAGATCAAGCTGACTCAAGAATTGAAGCCGATGGACCATTTGAAGCGACGTACGTTATTCGATTGGGTTCTGGAGAAGATTCGCTAAAATGATGAATTTCATCGCAAAATCATCTTCGGTAACGAAGCTCAGTTTTGGCTCAATGGGTTCATCAATAAGCAAAATATGCGTTATTGGTTGGGTGAAAACCAACATATGCTTCATGAATCACCACTTCATCCACAAAAAATAACTGTTTAGTTTAGTTTAGGCCATATTTTTTCGTCGATGATAACGATCGTCACGTTACTGTGAGTGGTCAGCGTTATCGCGCCATGATCACCAATTATTTTTGGCCCGAATTGGACGATATGGTCTTGGACGACATGTGGTTTCAACAGGATAGTGCCACAAGCCACACAGCACACGCTACAATCGATTTATCGAAGAGTAAGTATGGTGAGCGTGTTATCTCAAGACATAGGCCAGTCGATTGCCCGCCTCGTTCGTGCGATTTTACGCTGCTTGACTATTTTCTGTGGGGCTACGTTAAGTCATTTGTTTATGCCAACATGCCAACGTGTTGTCGTTATTAGAAAATCTTATAGTGAGTTTGCTCAAGCAGTTGGAGGCCGAGCTGAACAAATTTAGCGTAGGTAATTGAACGCATTGAGTATGTTGGGTGATTCATCGTTAGCTTTGATTTATGATGTATAATAAAATACATAAATTTCAAAGTAAACGTAAAACTTTTATTATCAGTTAAAAGAACAATTCATGGCATTTAGTTTTTAAGAATGATGTTATGTAAACGTTGGCCATGACTACGTCTGATGTGGTCCAATTTTGGGTGACTCGTTCGAACATAGCGACTGGTATCTCGCGCATTAACACGAGTAATGTTGGCTTCCAAAGCGTCAATCGTAGCTGGCTTATTCCTGAAAAACTGAGACTTTACATATTCCCAAAGCAAAATAGTCCAAAGGTGTGATATCGCACGATCTAGGCGGCCAATTTACCGTAGCAAAACGTGAAATTAACTGCTCACCAAAATGATTTTTCAACAAGTTCAATGTTTCACACGTTGTATGGCTCGTAGCGCCATCTTATTGAAACCAGAGCTTACCGAGACCATGTGCTTGAATTTCAGGAAGCACATACTCTATTAACGGTAACCTTCTGATTTGCCTCATTTTTGAAGAAATATGAACCAATGATTCCATCAGCCCATAAACCACACCATACCGTTGTTTTTAGTGGATGGAATGGTAGCTCTTCTACTCTTCTACTCTTCGGCTTGCTCATCAGCCCAAATATGGCAATTTTGTTTATTAACGTATCCATTGAGCCAGAAATGGGCTTCATCACTGAACAAAATTTCACGATAAAACACCGGATTTTCATTGAGTTTTTACAGAGCTCATTCACTGGCATTCAATTCTTGCATAAGTTGAATTTTGTACGCTTTTAGGCCGAGATCCTCACGTAAAATACGCTAAGTTGTCGAATATGCCAAGCCAAGCTGATGAGAGCAACGACGAATCGATTCGTCACGGTCTTTGCGTACACTCTCAGATACAGCTGCTAAAGTCTCTTCGCTACGTGCTGGATATGGTCTAACCGGTTGAGTGTCATCCACTAATGTAAACTGGGACTCAAATTTGCGAATGGTATTGACAATAGTGGTTTCAGTGGGTCGATTATTCGCACCGTAAGTTCCTCGAATCGCACGAAAAACATTTCTCACAGAATGCTGATTTTCGTAATACAGCTGAAGAATTTGGAGATGCTCTTGTAGTGTGAGTTTTTCCATGATGACTTGCTAAACGATACTGAATATAAAAGTGACAAATCAGTTTGATAGGAGTCATGCGTGATCTGTCAAAAAAAGCCTATTGAAAATCAAACTTCACGATGAATCGCCCTATATATGCCCATGACCTTGCTGGTCTGTAAGATTCGATCAAAAGTCAAGTAGAGTAAGCTTGTAAAGTAAATACTGTATAAGAAGGCCCCAGATTGCAGAGCTGTTAAATCTGAATAGGAGATTGACAGAGTTTGTCACAAGGTTCAAAAGTACCCGTACGTGTATACATATATGCATTTCACATGAGCAATTGCCATGGTAAGGGATACCATATTCACATTAGAGAGTCATGAGTTTTAATTAATCAGCAAATGAATCTACCATCCCTTCATGTGTTTTCTTTAGAAATTTCAATAGAAATTTTCTCAAAAAATGAGATCTGACATCTTATTACCGCATGAGAAGGTTTTTCTTTCTTATTAAAAAAAAATTCAGTCCTCACATGGGTGCTAATTAATCGTCTAAGAAAGAAAAAATCATCTGTTCCAACGAAAACATCAGTCGTAAGCGCCATTAAGCTGGTTATGGTTCGCATAGCATTTTTCTTTTAGAGAAGACTTTGAAATAACTCCGCGTAAGTCTACAGATTTTTTTTTTGTTTTTTAATTGGAATTCTAGTTCGTAAATTACCCCTTTTTATAAAATTCTTCAAAAGACTTACGTTCTTCATGAATTCTGTTTTACACTCCCACTCCCACTCCCAATGGAACCAATTATCAACAAAATGAAATGAAAATTATTCCAGCCACGTTTTCACTTCTAAATTCTACATCGTAGATACAAACAGTGGTCGGGACGGGTAGGGTAGCGGTTCAGTTGAAGCTGCAACGTCTTTCTTATTCTGCTTTGTTTGATGTTTTTGCTTGTACTCGCAACTGAACATATGTAAAAGGGTGCTCTCGTCTGCCACATCGCGGCTCATCCTTCGCAATTGATCTGAATAAGTATTTAATTGAATTCTTCCTTAGCACAGCAAAATTTGAGCTCGTTTCAATGTCATTCGTTGCTGAGAAAATACTGTCATTTAGGTAGACGGTAAGGGTAGGGAATAAGAAAATTCAAGTTATCCTCTTAGTATTCGTTAGCCTTTTAATGATTGGCGGTTGCCTTGGTTTGGTAATGAACACAAGGAGATACCTTCATGTGACTTTCTACATTCATTCTAAATCGTCTCCTCGTGGTAAGTGTTTGAGATTTTAGACGATTAAGAGTTTAAAGTTTTCACTGAGAAGGGAAAAGTTATCGAAATTACGTGTTTTTTTTAGAAATCTAGCCTCTACCATAAGTTTATCTTTGAAAATTTCCTTCCTAAAAGTCATTTAGAAAGTATCTTGTGGATTTAGGAGACATTAATGCCATCGGAAAGGTGGTTAGGTTGTCGAGAATTTTTTAAGATGAATCTGAGTGTAATGTGAATGATGGCAAGTTCACGAGGTTTGATTTTGTATAGGTGAAAATATGGAAACCAATTCTTGAGATGTTCCCTATGTGCAAGCACGTTCTCTTTGCATTATCTTTATTTTCTTCTTCTTGATGTCAATCAAAGTCCTTCGAATGAAGAAAATATCCTATGAACTTAGATTTATTTTTACTTACAATAAATTAGAAAAAATTAGTAAACTGTATGCTATGAAACTAATTGGTGAAGACTGTCAGAAGGTTCGATATCAAATATTCGTACTGAGATACTTGCAGCACCACCTTCTGTTTTATGTAACCATTTTCGTTCAAACGGCCTCTTTACAATCTTTAAAAATCAGGTCTTGAACAAGTAGTTTCGTCCTGTTATACTCGATCACATCTAGGTCTTCAGGTTTTTTTTTTTTTTTTTTTAGAAAATCTATGAAAGTTGTGCACTACGAAAAAAAATAGTGGTTGACATCAAGGACATCAAGATCGTTTTCAACTTGTCCAAGAATTAAGTGAGCAAATTTAAGCAATATAGCATCAACTTCCAATAATTTAGCACCTTTAGTCAGCCTTATACAGCCATGAGCCCTCATGTCAATTATCCTGCGAACTTACTTTAAAGGTGAAGGTACCATATTATTACAGGCCATGTGCCATGGATGAATTAGTCGCAATCAATCATAAACGGATACATTGTACACCTTGTCACTAACAAGTTTGAACATCGAATACATACACGCCAAGTTGACGTTTCGTGTACATCAAATGACGTTGCTATCGTGAAGCAAACGAAGTTAAATATCAAAAGGTTAAAAAAAAAAAATGAACCCAGGAGGGACATCAAACCAAAGACCAACATATCCTGGCTCAAGGTTAATATGCTGAAAGGTGTGAAGCAACCTTTAAGGACTATACTTCAGGTGGTATTTGCAATACCGATAAGCACTTGTGATTTTTTAAACTGCGACCGAGACACAGATTATAAAAATCCCAACCAGCATACTACAGAGAAGATGTGGGACAAACCCACAACACTAAGAGATGGTAAGTCCTGTCATACACACAATTACTGAAAGTCTTAACCCTCCAGAAACAACGGAAAAAAGAAACAGATTCACGGAAATGACACCCGCTGAAACCGATAGAGCTTCTGGAATTAAAACTGCCTCATTTTCTTTCACCTCGAGCGGAAGAATCAGAGAAAAAGGGCTTATTGCAGTCCTTTTAGAGAAAGATTTTTCCACATACAATGAAACTGATGCCACAACCAGCAAAGGCTGTAATTAGTTAGTGCGATTCGGGGTAGACCGATCGTGTAGTCTGTATTTGTTTGACTCGATTATTTGATCAGTCCTTCTGACCTACTTCTTTTGCAAAGATTACTCTTTTCTGGCTCTCCACGCTTTCACTCGGAGTTTGAGGTGGTCCCGATAGCTCAATCGAATGTGTTGGGTTCTCTGTGAAACCCGGTTGAAGTCGACCGGTGCTAACATGGATCGTTCTAACATTAACTGAAATTGAAAAATGTTGTTATTGTCGCTTCAGGACTTTGAAGTTGTTGCAGTGATGGTCGAATACTCGCACGCCAAAATGTCTTTAAAAATGAAAGAGTTTTGGACGGCGTGATTCGATACAGAAACAAGACACCCTTCATCAAAGTGCTGTCGAAAAAGGGTGACACGTTCAGACTGAGATTTTACTTTGCCTGAGTGGAAGTATCATGTGGCAATCTCAAAATTTTTCCATATACCAGCTCAGCTGACGAAGTTTTCAACTCTTCGCGAAGCGCTGTTCGAAGACATAACAAGACCCACGGCAAAGATTTTAATCATTACTGGTTTTCATAGCACATAATTTCGATCCCAAGAGTCTTATGCCATCTTTCGATCATCCCAATGGGCTGTTGGTGATACGCTGTCGTCCGATGACTTTTAAATTCTAAAGCTTTGCGCAACTTGCGCATACAACTTTTGATTCTAATTACATTCCCTGATCCGTGACGATAGTGGAGGGAGGTCTCCAATCCTGGCAGTTCACCTAGGCGACCGGTTTCGCTCTTGTATTGGACAGAGCAGTGGGTTCGGGCCAACGCTTGTATCAGTTAGACTTAAACAGAAGCCCAAATTCTCTGAAGGACTGACCACATGACCTTCGAGCGTTGACATGGAATACATTTCTTTGTCCAAGAGCGCACATCTTTGTAAATACAATATATGGCTAAATAAATCTGTCTCGCATCTCGGTTACCGTGGTTCGGAGGTCGGGGTGACTTAAGTTGAGTACTTTTTTTTCAAAGACCGCTTTTTGAAGCACTTTGGAATGAATAGACGCACTTTGCCTGTTGATACATCATAGAATATAGATCTGTTTGACTTTAGGGAAAAAGCCTAAATTTTCTTCGTCAACCTACTTCTCCTTTGGAATTTCATTATAGTCATGATTTTCTGGGATGTAACGATCTTTTTCCCCACGGTAAATGTCGAATATCGGTAGTGCGGCATTCGTATCATACGCGCTATATTTGCATGGGTGAATTTGAACAACAAAAAATCTAAAGCCGTATCGACAACAAGTATCAGATCGGCATTGCGAACGGGAAATGCAAGTATTGAGCCGCTTTTGGATCAAAACGGCAATCGAAGTTTATCATTCCAAAAAACTTTTATTAATGTGTAACTCCTTTTGGTGGTTCGCTCTTGATTATGGCTTCTTTTTTGGCTTGCGTAGGCCGGATGCCACTTGCGGTCGCAGTCTAAATCCAAGTCCAAGTCCAAGTCCAAGTCCGAGTCCAAGTCCAAGTCCAAGTCCAAGTCCAAGTCCAAGTCCAAGTCCAAGTCCAAGTCCAAGTCCAAGTCCAAGTCCAAGTCCAAGTCCAAGTCCAAGTCCAAGTCCAAGTCCAAGTCCAAGTCCAAGTCCAAGTCCAAGTCCAAGTCCAAGTCCAAGTCCAAGTCCAAGTCCAAATCCAAATCCAAGTCCAAGTGCAACTTCAGTTTGCGCAAGATTAATTCCACGTGATTAATGTGCTTGCTTTAGTTTGACGATGTTACGAAATATTATCGATGTGTCACATGTGATTAAATGAATGAATCGCTGGAACGACTGCGAAGCAAGAATGTCATTCGCGTAAATTCAAATAGCCTGAAAGCGCGGTCTGCAGGTTTTGGGAATGCCACTCGGCTCAACTGAAATATGGTATGGTGGAGAGGAGAGATTATTCCAGACCTTCATAGACCAGCGAGTGTTTTCCATCGTCATCCTGCATAATCTGAATAGTTTGGCAGGAATACCATGATTCGGTATAGCTCGTTTCAATAGATGCGACCTTTAAATCGACAAAGGGGTCGCATATTGACTTTTTGGGTTTTTTCAGATTGTGAACTTATCAGGCCTATCAGATCATTGACAAATGGCTTCGGGCCTTCTTACAAGATGGCCGGTTAAGCTGTAGTTCTAGCGAAAGGAAATCAATCGAACAGGCTAATCCTGAGAGGCAAACCTGGTTGTCACCCGCGCACAAGATCTAGTTGAAATCGGAGTTACAACCAGCAAAGATCGATTTAGCTGAACGGAACTCGAAAGTTGCGAGAGAATTCATCTGGATGAAAACCCCTAAACGCCACAGAACAAGAAACAGGCTTATCTAAAAGAGATAAAAACTATAACTGTTGTCGGACGACGGCAAGTGGAAGGCTGTGATATGGAAAACATAAGGTTCAAGTACTCTTTGCAGCAAAAACTTGGAATTTTATGCCAGAGCGATTAAGAACTTGACTTTTTGTGCATTTTGGCTTCACCAACTAAGCTTGACTAATTCTGCAACCAAGATTTTGTTGCTATCAAAGGTACGAAGAATGAATCAGATTCGTACTTCAGTGCCAGCAAATGTAGTAACCAAACTTTGAATACTTCCAGAAAGTTGGGTCTTGTCATATGCTGTGAAGCTTATGCTCAAAACACTTTCAAAACAAATTCAACGAGAGATCCAATTATTATCTGGACTTATGACGTCTGACTTGGCTGTCAAGGCAGTTTCACAGGGTGTCTATTACAATGAGATCGAAACGTTCGGTGAAACCAGTAGACTGGAGACATTCAGAAGATTTAATTGCGCCTACTTTGAGCCGAGGGCATAGACTCTGTCCCATATTCGAGATTCACTTTTCAGTTAACCTGATCAGACCTGGTGTAATCTGACTAACTGAGCATTCTTCTCGTGTAGATGGTCCAATTTGTGCTGCTACGGTTTAATAACCGATTCTAGATTAGCAGCTCATGAAAAAGCGAAGGCACTACATCTCTTATCTCACCAATATCATCACCGGACAATCTTAAACTTAGCTTCCGTAGGAAAGGCTTCTAGCTGACATGAGAAGAAAAGGATATGCTGTTCTTCACTTCCTATGAATTTCCAGATGTTAGGGGTAAGTACCGAAATAGAAAGGATTATCATGACAAGTAATGGGCGGGCTGCCATAAAACCGTTTTTGTCTGCAGCATGTTGTAAAGCTCTACTATATGGTATAGCTAGTGGTATACGTTAACATTCGTCATTGGCAGGTAGATTGTCAGTCATGTCGACATCAAGGTATAGAATCCCGACTAAAACTATAAAGTCTAGTTCAATTTAATGAATCCTGTAGTGAACAGTCAGATGATGGCCACCGTCCATAGCCCTGAAACCCTTTAAAAGCATCTCCAATTTGTATGAAAAGCTTTTGATTGAATTCTGCTTTCGATTTATTTACGATAATAGAGTTCAAGGGTTCTTTCCTTAAAAGAAAAATCATCGAAATTTATGTTCTTATTTTATGCAGCTTTCCTAAAACTTAGATATGTACGTACACGATAAAAAGGAAAAGCTATATTCTTTCAGTATCACTTCACTTATTTTCTAAACTTTTCCGCTATCGCACATAATAAAGCCATTAACTGTCGTTGGGACACATATGAGTAAGTATGTTATAGCAATAAGGACGACAACAAGGATCTCCGTCTGATATGTTATCCTGCCAGTGTCCCCTATATAAAATCTTGACATATGTGTTTATGTCATATTCGAAGATGTCCCATCCAGTCTACGGGTTTATTGCTCAAGCTAACATACATTGGATTGCACCCTCTCGTCAGTGACATAAATTATTCCTGCTTACTTCCCTTTCGCCACAAGTTAGGAAATACGAGAGTATACAGAAAATAAAAAAATAAAAAACAGGAGAAAGGAAACACATACCGAGGATATGTGGATGATGGCATGGTTATGTCTACCCTAAAGCTGATAACTTGCTGACGCGATGACATTCAATTTTCTGTAATAGGAAATGCCGCCGCCGTCGCTGCTGCCACAGTAGTAGCAAAAGAAGCACCACGATTCTAGTGTCTTAAGGATGCGGGCTGGAATTACTCATACGAATATGTATCCTTAAGAAGATTGTTTTGCTTGTATAATAGTTGGGCTATAAAGAAATAGATTCACGACAACTTCCTAATTAGGATGCTAATAAGTTAAGGATTTTGTGACAGAATTGGTCAAGGGTACGAGGGAAAAGATATAACACACGGATAGTTGGAAGGAAGGGACAAGAATTTTGGAGTTAAAATAAGATAAGAATAAGACGCTTTATTGAAATGTGGGGGCTCCAAATTTATTCAAAGCTTTTAGAAGAAGTTCTTCAATGACTTTATTATTTTTACATGTTTTGTTTAAACAGCAATTTATTGAGATGAAGGAACACGAAAGTAAATCCCAGATGGGTAACTACATACTTACATGCAATGCGAACAAATATAGCTAACATACAAAAGAGAGGGAACGACAGATAATGAGATGGAAGGTAGTCCGATATCCTAAAATGGATACCGACACCTCCGATCTTTCTGAGGTGACAGCCAAATCGACGGTCTCCACCTCTGATACCCAGTCGGAAATCTCAGAAGATGAGGATGAGAAAAATCAGAGATCTTAAACAGTACCGTGATGGGGATTTCTCTGATTATTCGTAGCAATAGTACTACAGCTTTTCCAGATTCCAGAAGCAACAATCATCATCTTAATCAAGGGACCATTGATTGCAAAAGGTGTGGTTTGTGAACTTGGGACACGTGAAAATGTACGCTTACTTCTTAATTTTAATCGTTGCAGACTGCCAAAAGTTCCTACTAGCTGGCATCGGAAAATCTTGGCCAAAGGTGTTGGAAGCTTGAAGATACAAAACTCGCTTCATCATCGGCTGTGATGCTAACGTACATCACACAGTATCTGACAACACCGACATTAACGATAGGGGTGAGTCACTTTTTGATAACATTATAAGTGCTAACTTATAGGTGCTAAGCCCACCTCTATAACTAAAAACCGACAATAAGTACTGATAACGAAGTGGATAGTATCGTCTGAACACTTTTTTTTAGATCACAGATACATCCAATTCAGTTTGAATGATGCTCTTTCCCACCAACTGGCATTGCGGAGTCATCGTAAAGTTAATCAGCTAAAAAACACTTTTAAAACTACGTGAAGACGTGAAGGCCAAAGATTGTACCATGGCTCTCAATGAAGCAATAGCTGCTTCCTGCTCTCTTATGCAACTTCGATGTAGGAAAAAGCCGCACTGGTGGACATCAGCACTGGGACCGCTTAGAAATTCTTAAAGGAAACTTTTCAATTAAGCAAAAAGCATGAGAATAGTGACAGACTGGGGCTCATATAAGGAATGCCTTTAAATATATAAGAAAGGACTGAGGAAGATAAAGCGATAATCCTAAGGGCCATTCTGTCGCAAAATAACAGAAATCCCTGAGGCATCGCGGCTAAGAAAACTACTCTACCCCAATTCTGCGATGCCTAGCTGCTTGAAAATAGCCGACTGCTCTTGGACAACATAAAGTCCTGCATCACTCAACAAGCTACTGAGCACCCACTTTGCAGGTAACCAGCAGGACAGCAAAACCTTAGTAAGATTACCGGTAATGCGACTAGAATTCATTAGTTGTTGCTCACTAGACAAGTTGCTCTGGGCGCTGCATAGCTCCGGATGGTTTTATACCTGCCAAGCATAAAAGGTTATCCAATATCATCCTGCCAACACTAGATAATATCATGAGGAGGTGTGTATAAGGCAAGTGGCTGCTAACGCAGCTCTATTCGCCTTCAAAAAGTCTACTAAGTGGACAAATAAATTATTTGGCCACGTTACAAAATAACATATTCTCAATACATTGGGAATACTTCCAGACAAAGCCTCTCATGTAAGCATGAATGACAAGTTCATATATTTCCACACATATGGACTCAAGACTGAAAGCTGGGTTGGTGGCGGTGTTTTTTCAGATAAGCTTTACCTAAGTCCTCTCACTAGTGTATATATTTCAGGGGGAAGTTCAGTCCTAGTTGAAAAAAAACGCAATATCTGCAAAGGATATCCGCTTCTTTTCGGATATGTCACATGTCTCACCGAAAAGTGGAACCAAAGCGTACATAAATTAGGCGAAAGAAAGATAGTTGTACTTGATATTTCTACGGTATTTGACAGGGTTTTACATCAGGTTTTTTTTTGTCGAAAAAGCGAACACTTGGTATTGACGACAAAGAAGAATTCAAACGATGAGAAAGTACCTTTCGGAACGTTCAATTCAAGTTGTCTTGGATGGTTTCAAATCTAATATTCACAAAGTAAATGCTGGTGTGCCACAGGCCTGCGTTCTGTCTCCGACCCTTTTTTTAATTTTCATCAATAATTTCTTGACTGCTACATTTAATCCAATATCTTTCTTTGCTAACGACAGCACTCTTAGACAGTATTCGTAATCGAACTGTCGTCCCCGCTCCTCGGCTCGGCTCGGGAACGGCAGCTAATGTTAAGCTTATAAATTGGGGAACTATCAGCAGAGTGGATTTTAATCCAAAACGCAATGTTGCTGCTGTCGTTAAAGCGAAACGTAAATACCTAGCCCATATCCATGAGTGGCACTTGCATCATCGAAACTGAAAAACTTTTCACTCTGTGTATGTGATTGAATGCCAACTAACGTCGATTTGATGTCGCTAAAAATAGATTTCTTCAAGGGATGTAAGAAATATTTCACCCCCTCTGATCTGGCCTAAACATGTAAAGTGTTCATCCGCCCAAGATTGGAGTACAATGCTCATATCCTGCCAGGTGCTCCTGCTCCTATAACATTTCTGCACCTGTTAAGTAAGATTTAAAACCGTGCCCCTCTGAAGCTATAACTTTTTCCCATCTTTTTGGCAAATTATGGATCCCCTCCCAAAAGAACTGCGTCGGCTTGGCAGCCAAGAATGAATCAAGCCAATTTTTGGTATTCTGCTCTGATGTGAACCGTATTTCAGTGAGGGCGTTCTGCATCGACCGGAACAAATGGTAGTCAGAAGGGGCAAGGTCTGGGCTATAAGGCGGGTGAGGTAAGACTTCCCATCCACTGTTTTCCAAATAGTTCTTAACCGGAATAGCAACGTGGGGCCGAGCGTTGTCATGATGGAAAATTATTGCCTCGTGTCTGGTCGCATATTCCGGGCGTTTTTCGGCTACTGCTCTCTTCAAACGGATTAATTGTGTTCGGTAGCGTTGTCCATTGATGGTTTCACCCGGTTTTAGCAGCACATAATATAGAACACCCATCTGATCCCACCAAATACAGAGCATTACTTTCGCGCAATGGATATTCGGCTTTGCTGTTGATTTGGCTGGTTGGCCGGGTTTCACATATGATTCGCATGTTCCAATGGAATAATAATAAAGGAATAATACAAGTTACGCCATCTCTTACCATTCCGCCTCTTCAAACTTTTACCCGTAACACCCGCCTCGCTAAGAATGTTCATCAGCACATCGCCAAACTCACTTTCGGACGTTTTGTAAAATGCCCTGCTGAGCTCTCCATTTCGCGGTCGTTATAACCTCGCTGTGTGCAAAATTTTAAGGTGTTATATATAACAACCCCGTGAGCGTGCACTATTTTTAATAAATGAAAAAAAAAGTCAGGTCGCTTACTATATCTTTTGAATCAGTCTCACTAAATTCTAAAACCGCCCTTCACTGCCGATCATTCCCCAGAGAGATGGCAGAGCAGTTCAGCATCCATCTATGTTGGGTGTCGGGCCACATAGATTTTCCAGGGAATTGTAAAGTCGATGAACTCCCCAAAATTGGAACCAAGGAAGGAACTTTGTTCAAAAATGACCTAAGTGATCTAAATGATGTAAATGCTAACAGTCTACTGCACTTCGTCAGAAACCCATCACAATGGGCCAATAGGCTTAAATGGGTCAGTTCTTCCACCAGTCACTCTAAACTGCTCATTCTTCCCTAGCATTGAGTTGGCTTGACAGAAGGGCGTGGGAATATGTATCTTAAAGTTTCGTGTCCAGTTAAATGACTGCAAACTTTCTCCATTTTAAGAAGACTTAGGGGAGACAGCTTTCCTCAGGAAACGCAATTGTAATGCTGAGAAATGATTAAATCAGCGGTGAAGTAATAATGGGTCTTTTTTACATTAGTCATGAGGCATTGATGTAGTGATGCATGCTTCCACTGCTTAACCAGGAACAACTATAACAACTGCAAGTCACTTTGTCTTTGTCATTGAACTATACGCATAGGTGGCATCATGTTAAGACACACCTGCACATGCTGTTGTTTTTGACAAAGGACATCGTGTCGACCCAATCTTGAGCTACTTTTTTGTGCATTTTGGCATACCCCAGATAGTTTATATCACCCATTGAAATATAATCGAGTGGAGTTAAATTGCACTATCTCGGTGATCAGTTCACTGAGCAATTTCGCGATATAATGTTGTCGTTGAATCTAGCCCTCAGTAAGTGAATGGTTTCATGGACAGAATGGCATGTAACGCCATCGCACTAGAGCGGCATTTCGTCCTGATCCAATACTTTCGAGGAAATAGACATTGATTAGTGGTGGGCAATATTGGTACAATATTCGATAGCAATAAAGGTCGACTTCAACCTGCCGTAGAGTCTCATCCGTGAATTCCCATCAGGTATGGTATGGTATGGTATTGCGACTTTAGTTTTAACACCAACCGGATCTTATAGAGTGTATACTCTATCTGTTGGAAGGAAACTCTCCTTATTTTCAGTGAAACTAGACACAAGTGGAAGGAATTGCCTCGCTCATCCGTAAGCAATTAGGACATTTTCATATGTATCCACTTAATTTTTGGAATATCTCAACCCCTTATTGCACGAATTACTATATCAAAGCGAAGGGATTTTTTTTTTTTTATTAGACATAAGTAATTAGTTTATAATAATTAATTAATAGAAAATAAAAAAATAATGTTTTTTCACAAAAGTTTATAAACAATCCACATATTGTATGGTTTTGTATGCATTGCAGCAAATCAGTTCAGAGAACAAAAGGTCCACATTTGGCTTCGTATGCAATAAAGATCAGAAACGAAATTAAGCCCTGTGAAAATCTTTAAGGTAAATTCCTTTCTCATTGAAGCACAAAAATACTTCACATTTTTGGCATTGCGTGTGTAAAATATCGAAATTTGTAACAATTTTGGCACAGTTGGCGTTGTTTTTTCTTCCATTCCGGGAAATGATCCAAAGCAGTCTGAACGCGGTAAATCTTGATGCCTGTATAGATTTTTTCGAGACATTTTGTTGGGTACAGGTGAATTCGACAAGCTGCATGGAATAGCTGCTCGACTCGTTGGAGTTTCGAAGGTCGGGGTTATGGCCGGGCGCCCACGTTTTCTGGCCACACTTAAAATCTTTTCTGTTTTACGTAAATGTTCAGAAATTGCAAATTTGAAACTAAGCAACGGCATGTTTTCATTTTCTTGAATTCAGCGCCATAGTACCCAATCATTTACAAGGCTAATATCTACAAAGTGGAAAAAAATTCGTTTGTACCATTGGCGGGAACGCAGGTGAATTCTATAATAGCCAAGCATAGAATCCAGTAAATCTACACCTTCTATGGGTTTTCTTATAACGACTTGACAACTTTTTTTTTAAATAAAAGGCAAACCATTTGAGATATTTTAAAAAATTTATTATTGGCTTGAAGTACAATCAAAACTCGACTTTGTTCATGTGGCCACCACGGGCATGTTTGCAGCGGTCGATTCGTTGGACCCAATTTTCAACGACTCGGCCGCACATCTCGTCCGAAACGGCCGCTATTTCGCGTTTAATGTTGGCTCTGAGCACTTCCAACATCGTCGGCGTGTTGGCATAAACCAATGACTTAACGTAGCTAAACAGAAAATAGTCAAGCGGCGTTAAATCGCACGAACGAGGCGGCTAATCGACTGGCCCATGTTTTGAGATAACACGCTCACCATACTTACTCTTCAATAAATCGATTGTAGCGTGTGCTGTGTGGCTTGTGGCACCATCCTATTTAAAACACGTGTCGTCCAAGTCCATATTTTCTAATTCGGGCCAAAAATAATCGGTGATCATGGCGCGATAATGCTGACCATTCACAGTAACGTGACGATCGTTATCGTCGACGAAAAAATATGGCCCAATAACGCCGCCGGCATGCAAACCGCACCAAACAGTTATTTTTTTGTGGATGAAGTGGTGATTCATGAAGCACATATGGGTTTTCACCCGACCAATAACGCATATTTTGCTTTTTGACGAACCCATTGAGCCAAAAATAAGCTTCGTCACTGAAGATGATTTTGCGATGAAATTCATCATCTTGGCGCATCTTCTCCAGAACCCAATCGGAGAATGTACGTCGCTTCAAATGGTCCATCGGCTTCAATTCTTGAGTCAGCTTGATCTTGTATGGGTGTAACCCAAGACCCTTACGCAAAATACGCCATAATGTGGTCTGAGCGATGCCCAATTCTTGAGAACGCCGTGGAATTGACTGAATTTGATTGTTTGCTACGGACGTCTGAACGGCAGCGATATTTTCGACACTTCGATCAACCCTTTGTCTCACTGACACGGCAACATCACACAACGAATATCTAGACTCAAATTTTTGCACTAAACTTTTTATTGCCTGTCTACTAGGGCGACAATTACGACCGAAAATTGGAGTTAACGGTCTTAAAGTTGCAGTCATCGACCCAGAATATCTGTAAAATTTTTTTATAATTTGCAGACGTTGCTCGTTAGTGTACTTTACCATGGCGAAAATGTTGAGTTTACTGAAAAATTGATAGTGACAGCTTGATGATTTGTGAAAGAGTGCGTTCAAAAATTAAATTCAAAGCTGTCAAGTCCCTATTGGAAAACCCTATATTATGATGTGCTCTAAGTTATCCTTCTGACAACAGTTAAAAATATATAAAATATAATATCGATGAACTAGCCAGATTTACTGCAATCTTCAACTTTTTTCGTGCAAAAGAAGACAGCTCACCGCTAACTCTAGTTAAAAGTTAAATAAGTAAAAATTTTTCTTTCTGAAACATACGATTATAATAGATCTCTCAGTAAGACTGCTAAGAATGTTTGCATCAGTATAGTTGGGTATTTCCTATACCACAGGATTCTGTTGCAAACTCTAAGCTAAGTTCGAGCACTGGGCAAACCACCCTTTAGTAATATCTCCGAATTTCAAGGCATTAACCAACTGAGGCAATTTAACAAACCTCAATAGCTTCACTTGATGAATTTAACACATTCACGGACAGCACAAATTAACATTCAAGTCACAGGAGCACGCAGTATCAAAATGCTCGTTGCGAAGCAAATTCATTGGAGTTGCAAGCCATGACTCAATTTACATACACCTAAGCTCTGTGACGGTAATTTTCCTTATACGCAAATTTAGATCCTCAATTACTGTTGATATAAAATGCCAAATGAGAAAGAAGTAAAAAACGGATCAGCATTCTTGAGAAACAAATAAAATAAAATAAAAGCCAGAAAGAATAGTAAAGAATTCAAGGCAACGAGCTCTTGGCTTAGGAGCAGTGTTGCCCATGATGACGGCTTTAGACCGCGAAGAATACTGAGAAGAAGCTTATTTTGTTTTAAATTAGTAAGATACAGATGTATCAAGTTTTCTGTATCTCTGAAGAGAAGCTTCACTGCTAGTCTGGAACTGCCATACATACCGAAACCCTGGCGATCGGTGAGAGTTCATACGAAAAACAGAAACGATGACAACGCGGCCGCCAAAAATTTGAAACTTAACAGCGTGACTTCTTTCATATGCTCAAAATTGATTTTCGAATGCATCTTCGTGGAAGATCCTGGGAGACTGGTTGGAAAATTTTAAAGCGCCTCCGACAAGATAAAAAACTGGGCAGTTTCGAGGACATTGAGGGTGCCTTCGACAACGCAATCCTTGATTCCTTACATAAATCGGTCCGACAGCCTGGTGATGAATCACTAGATTAATGCCGAAGAAAAAATACTGGAAATTGGGACCTTGATTGCGGATGCGGATGTGATACCAGGGTTAAACAGGTCTTTCTCGTACGAGGTGTCGTAAGTTGACCTCCTTTCTCTACTGCCATAGTCTATGTTGTTCGCTTTACTGTTTATTCCTCTCGATAGTTTTAATGTCTACGCTTTGGCATATCCAGATGCAACCGTCTATTGGATCATACCTAGCGACTACCTGCTCTAAACCGTAGGCAGCCTGATCGACGATTGGTGTAATAGAAATTGACTTCGAATTTATATTTATTCAATTCAGTTCCTCTCAAAATTGATTTTATTCTCTTTACGATTATGAGAAAGCTGGACTGTCTTTAAAGGCACTGCCGTCCATTTCTCCAACGAAATAAGGTATTTAGGTCATCTTGGATAACACACTTCTTTGAACTAAGCATATCATATGTCGGAAACTTCCAAGATGTCGGCACTATTAAGGAGATTGTCACGATGGATATTCCATGATTCGGTGGAATAAGCTTACATACTCTACCAGAGTCCAAAGACCGTTCTATTTTAGCTGCTCTGTCTGCTCTAGACAGTGCGTAATCTCTCATCTCCCATTTATACCATAGGCCGCACTCCTAATGCTATTCTTCTTGAAAAAGAATTGGTCTTTCCTTGGACTTAAGTCTCGTGGGCATGTAATGACATCACAACTCCTACCGCTGAAAAAAATAGCAAATCAACGTTTCTTGGGCCTTGGAATTGTTGAAGCAAGTATCTGAGGCAGGGAACGAATGAAGTTGGGTCTTCACGAATGGCTTCAAAACCGATATAGGATTCGGCGATGGTATTCTTCTGGAGGAATACAACGTTAGATTTCACTCTTTTCAAGTAGAGATTTGCTTATGCAATCCTGATAGCAATGAACTTAATTGTGAATAATTGGTGGCAGAGGCGTCTATATCGACAGTCAAGCTGCGCTTAATACCTCGTCAAGCTTTTCACGACTTCCAAGGAAGTTCGAAAATGAAAGGCTTCTCGAAACACAGTCGGAAATCTGAATTCACTGAGTCTTGCTTGGGTGCTTGGACTTGATAGATTAGGCTTTAGGGCGAATTCTTCAACAGTCGAACCTAAAGACCACTAATTGGTGGAGTGATATGGGGCACTACACTTTACTTATCATGTAAATGTATTAGATACAATTCCTTGCGATGCAACAACTATGCAGGTACTTGTCGCTATTGTGATGGGTATTGGTTCAGTAAGCGTGTCACCACTGAAGCGCTTGCTCATTGTTTTACGAAAGACTGAAAGATTTCAGTAATAGAAGCATACTGGTCTTGTTTTTATACAAGTGCTCTGTTCCGACAGAAAACTTTTATAGAACTGATCTGACGGGTTAAGAGAATGTTTCACGTTGACCTTAAATGTCACTAGAACAGTTGTGCAATGCAACCTATCTTCTTTCATTTTGGACAGAGACAAATATAAATATTTTTTTAAGGAAATTAACACTTAAGTGAGTATAGATACACTTATAACGCAGCAGAATTTGTTAAGTTTTTGGTCTTGGTGGTTATTTCGCTCTATGGCTGACATCCAACATTTCATGAGGAGACTAACTTGTTTGTGGAAGCTGGCTTCTTGTTGTTTTCTAGTCAACTATTCGTCTTGCTGAGTGGGAGTGGTTGGGATTCTAACACCAAACTATTCGATTTGGAAGCCCGTCTACTACCAATTGAACCACGGCCACCCACATTAGAAAAGCACAATAGATGCGACAGATACTCTCCTTTACAATTCAGTACCACATCAATGTTTCATTTTAATGAGATAATTGAGAAAGATTGAATGAAGTATATCAACGGCATTTTGATTAGCCATAGATCATGCGTGGCTCTTATCAAACTGCTTTATCATTTTTGTTCAGTATCTTTTGGCAAATCATCATGGATAGACTCACATCACAACAGCGTCTCCAAATTGTTCAGCTGTATTACGAAAATCAGCGTTCTGTGAGAAATGTTTTTCGTCCGATTCGAGGAACTTACGGTGCGCATAATCGACTAGTGCCAATACCATTCGCAAATTTGTGTCCCAGTTTACATTAGCAGATGATACTTGACCAGTTAGACCCCATCCAGCACGTAGTGAAGAGACTATAGCAGCTGTAGTTGAGAGTATACGCGAAGACCGTGACGAATCGATTCGTCGTCGTTCTCAGCAGCTTGGCTTGGCGTATTTTACGTGATAATCTCGGCCTAAGTGTGTACAAAATTTAACTTGTGCAAGAACTGAAGCCAGGAGACTTGAACTTGCGTCATATTTTCAGTGAATGGGCTCCGGAAAAACTGAATAAAAATCCGGTGTTTTATCGTGAAATTTTGTTCAGTGATGAAGCCCATTTCCGGCTCAATGGATATGTTAATAAACAAAGTTTGCCGAAGAGTCCCAAGAGCTACCATTACATCCATTAAAAACAACGGTATGGTGTGGTTTATGGGCTGGTGGAATCATTGGTACATATTAATTCAAAAATGAGGCAAATCAGAATGTTACCGTCAATGGTTACTATTATCGCGGTATGTTAACGGACTATGTGCTTCCTAAAATTCAAGCACTCGGTGAGCTCTGCATTTAACAAGACGGCGCTATTGGCAATGGACTTGTTGAGGAATCATTTTGGTGAGCACTTAAATTCACGTTTTGCTACGGTAAATTGGCCGCCTAGATCGTGCGTTATCACATCTTCAGACTTTTTTCTCTGGGGATATGTAAAGTCTCAGGTCGTCAGGAACAAGCCAGCTACGATTGACGCATTGGAAGCCAATATTATTCGTTTTATCCGCGAGATACCAGTCGCCGAAAATTGGACCTTCCGAATGGACCACCTCAGACGTAGTGATGGCTAACATTTACATGAACTCATTTTCAAAAAGTGAATGCCATGAAGTGTTCCTTCAATCGATAATAAAAAATTTAAGTTCACTTTCAAATCTATGTGTTTTATTTTATATTATAAATCAAACCTTACGATGAATTACCCTTTATAAGAAGTTACTAAAACGGGTATCATTTGGAACTAGGATAGAGCTAATAATGTTCTGCCGATGAACCAAAGTACGTGGTTACCAAGTTCATCTTTTAAAAACACTCTACTGCCTCCGACCCTACTTGGGTTTTGCTTAATCTGTTAATTTTCGCAAGCAAATTCTTATGAAATATACTTGGAGGACAATACACTCAGAAACCTTTGAATTTTATCTGGAAAATGACGAAGAATAGCTAGAGTTCAACGGGTGGCATGTGGAGTGAGATTCTGGCTGTCTGCAAGGTGAAGACCCATCAAAAGCAATCAATTGAATTCGGGGTCCTTAGGCTTGTGCCACTAGGTTGGAAGTGTACACAAACTTTTTTTAATCGTTCTCATCTACTGCTTAGCAAGAGCAGACACCTCTGGCCATTCGACTTAAGATTTGAAACGATGGTATGATATCTGCCCAACGAGGGGTTTCTTAACTAACACGTTAGTGCTATAATACTTTTTGGGATTTGGACCATTTTTCACGGCCATACGTTACTTTTCGGCATAGATGAGGGAACATAGATGGCAAACTCTACTAATACTTTTGCAATCTCTTAAACCCATCACAAATCTATTGTAAGTGAGTTACCAACAATTGTACAAGCCCGTCAACTGCTAGAATTTCTTAGAATGAGAGTTATTTCGACGTTAACTTCACTATGTATGTGCAAAATGGATGGTGTTTCTGTGTAAAATGTGAAAGGAATTCATATTGTTGACCATTCACACGTATTCACAGACAGGACTACACATATTGAGGCAATCAATGGAAAGTTTTCCATCTATGTTAGTTCATCAATGGTTTCTGGTGGCCTTTGATAGCTCAAGACGATTATCTTTCGAATTTTTGTCTGTGCTGACAGTTGTCCCCTATCTGAGTAGCTGGGCACTACGTATAATGTCAAGTGCTTGACACCTTAAGCTGCCATCCGATCTGTGTTAAGATTATTTACTTCGGGGCAAATTAACGGTCTTAAAACATCAGACTCGAAATCAAAGTTGGAATACTTTAGCGAAATCCCTTATATTATAATAATTTCGAGTCCTACCAAGGTAATTCCTTCTTACCTCTTCTCAAAAAAGGATCAAAAGCAAACAACAAAATACCAACAATCATGAATGACTTAGCAATTAATAACTGTAAACAAATAAACCCAGCAGCCTACATCCGCTTCCATGAAAATGATGAAAAATTCAATTTATCGACCCGCTAAAGCCAATAAAATGCTGAATTTCCAAAAAGAAAAACATGCGATTCCTTTTTGAAAACCAATTCATACCTCATCCACTGTTCCATATGTATACATATGTAAATGTATTTTACATAAAATATAAGGTCCATCCAGTCGACGTCGACGCCATCGCCACACACCAGTCCCAGGGATCCCTTTTCCGGTCTCCTACACAAAAGGATAGCTGCCCTTATGAAATCCTAAAATATTATGATAATGTTTAACGCGCTTATCTCGCATAATCAACAATCGAAAGGACCAAGGCACAGGACTACGCAAAGAAGCACCATCCTTCAGGGTGAATTCAGCTCACTTAGTACTACGTCTAACCCCAACAACCGGAACGAGAGGTAAGTTGAACACATCCACAAGGATATTTTTACATATTTTCTTCTCTTACGCTATAATAAATTTCCAATATTTCCATGCGGCTGGCATAAATATGCAAGGTGTCCTTTGACAAGGCTCCGAAAATTATGAGAAATAATCCCTGGCGTTTTGTAAATGAAAATAAGTAGAATTCGTATTTGTATTGCTACCTGCCGGCAACGTAACCCAACTGTTCAATGAACAGTGAGTCCCATGGGGGGTGTTAAACCTGTGGTTCGATTCCCAAGAAAATTCATTTCTTACAGGAATTTGTATTGTCAATGTATGAGAAGAAGTCCTTTTGTGTCATTCTAGGAGGGCGATGAGACCAAATTTATAGAAGGATGTGTATTTGATGAGCATCTTGATGATGAATTTTAAAAAAAAAAAAAACCAATTTAACTGGAATAAATTCACAAGATTACCATATACTAAGTATTTTGGTCCTTGAAAGGAACTCTAAAGTACCTGGTTTCTTTAATTTTATCAAAATGAAGATAAATGGGAGTTAAGTGTGGAGAAACCTAGAAAATTTCAACTCCTCCTTGTTTACTTATCAAAGATCATGGTTGTGTAGGTAATAGATGCTTGAACAAGTGCCTACTTGAAGCTGAAATATTGTAACAATAACCCAAGATGTGGATGCGTAGGTGGGTAAGAAAGATAAATTACCTTAAAAAATCACTTCAGTAAGCACCTTCTCAAGTTTACCAATTTTGTAAATGGGGTATCCTGGTAAGAATAGTATTTATATTCTCAAAGTGGTTTGATTTACATGATGTAGATGTAACCGTAGATCGGAAATTTTCATTAATTTCGTTGTTTTCATCCATTTTTTTATGTAATGGGATCGAAGTTCAACCCTTTCAGGCAGTAGATTTATACCTCGTAGGTATATATCTATAATATCCCATATTCGAGACCACAAAAACAGAATTGCGCAATATTTCATAGCAGATTCGAACTGCAACTTTTTAAAATGCTTTAATTTTTTTATTTTTTGATAAATTTTATTGTGCCAAAGCAAAAAATCTTGGAAAACACATCAATTTTCAAATTGTATCAGTAGTTTTCAATACGTCCACCTATGGTGCGAATAATGGCCTTGAGACGGCCGAAGAAAGCATCGCACGCTGCACGCAAGTGGCTCTGCGCTATTTTGGCCCATTCCCGGCGAAGTGCATGTTTGAGTTGGTTAAAACTTTGGTATTTTTTAGTGCCAACCATCGCCATTAAAATACCCCAGACAGAGAAATCCAACGGATTTGCATCCCGAGAATTTGCAATCCATTGTGTCGAAGAAATGAAGTGTGGAACATTGTTTTTTAACCAATCTTGATTGACGCGCGCTTTGTGAGACGGTGCCGAGTCTTGTTGCAATGTCCACGGTCTCCGACCGAAATGATTATTTGGCCAAGACTTCAATACTGCCTCTAAGACAGTTTCACAGTATACGATCGCATTAATATAATAATAAATACGAAGGGAGAGCGACCATAGGCGGTTATGGCGGCCCAAACCATCACCATCGGTGCTGCCTGCTTTCTGGTGGCCGTCCGAAGGTGTAAATTTTCGAAAGACCTCTCTGGCAAGTAAACTCGGTCATTTTGTTTGTTGACATATTGCTCAATAACAAATGGCGACTTATCGGAAAAAACCAAATTCGGCAACATACCACTTTCGTGCAAGCGTAGGAACTCCATCGCTCTTTCGACTCTAACTTTTTTCTGATGCGGTGTAAGATCATGTGCTTTTGGAAATTTAATGGCTTGAGCCTGAGCTCTGTTTTCAATATGTAGTACATCCGTTCCAACGATATGTTAAGCTCATGAGCCATTTTTCCGAACCATTTCCGAACCAACGCTGCCAATATCACGGTAACGAGCTGTGGTTCGAGTCGCAAATGATTTATTCACGTTGAGGTGCTGGAGGGCTCTAACGATAGCTATTTGTGGTTTTCCAAGCAAATTTAAAGCGATCACACTATCACGTTTGAATTCCATCGCGGATAAAATTTGTTCAACACAACTGTTTTGTGTCAAAATTTGAGCTCACTGTCATGAACGGTTTGGAAATTATAGCAGTTAAAGCACTGCTTTAAAGGGTTTTCGAAACCGTGACGTATTTCCTTGAATACGCCAGTCACGTTTAGTTACCCTAATACACTACGCACATTCTGAAAGTAAAAGTTGTAAAGCGGACGTTTATCAAGTTCGCGTTATCAGCCCACCAGACTGATACGGGTGGACCTGGATCTCAACTAGACAGCTGCTTCCAATTTCAATTTCGCATGATAAGTTAGTTGAGGTTCCTCTACGCTTGCTCGCATCACTTGAAGTGAAGTCTTCCCCGACGGCTTTTTCTTTCGGGGATGGATTCGAAGACTTTCCGAGCTGCAGCGCTGTCTATCCACCTGCTCTATGTTAAATATCCCGGCCATCTAAGGGGATGGCTTTTTCAGCTAAGTCCATGACACTATGTAGAGAGTATAGCCCCTGGTTTAATTTCCTCTTCCACTCTCCATCGATGCAGACATGGCTTTTTTTTTTTTTTTAAAGAACTTAAGACACGAGTGGGTAATACTTGCACTGCACGTGTTAAGTTTTAAAAGAGAGGAGGAGGATCAATCGACTCCTCATCATTGTCTGGGACGATCAATGTTTTATAGACGTTTTTCTGCGTGACTGAGAGTGGAACTGCCTTCAGAGCATAAAAAAACAACATCGATTGGAAACAATTACTATTCGAATGGTCTGTAAGGTTGTGTTGCTATTAATTACGAAACCTACCCAGGTAGACAAAGTCCTTGACTAACTCGAAGTAACTAACACCTGTCTATTGTAAAGTTTTTTCCGTTCTCGGTTATTGTCTGTCCTTTCTTGACGACTCATCGTTTTTGCTTTTGATTCAGTACTTGGAAATACCTTATTACAGCTGCTATGTTCTGCGGATAAAGTTAATTCCATCTACAAAGGCTAGTGCTTAGAAGATAGTGCCTCTGTTGTGGACTTGAGAGTTTTGCACAATTTTCTCAAGGTTAAAGTTGAAAAAGTTACATGACAGCGTGTCAACTTTTTGACATCTAAGGTCTCGGAGAGATTTTTTCCGACCTTTACAGAGTAGCAAGTGTACTTCATCGTCATTTTACATAATCGCACGATTGGCACAAGGCTTGTCCCTATAGATGTGCGTATTGATTTAGATTCCGTGGATTTTCTTTCAGGATGTGTTGAAGTGTAAATATTTGGTTGATTGTGGACTTACCAGGCCCAAAACCTCACAGATATTGGACTCATTCACACAAGACTATATAGATCTTATATGCGAGGGTTTGACAAGTGCCGACCAAATATTGGAAAAGATTTTTGTTGCACTTAATCATAGATATTATTATCTTTACTTCACTATGGTAGAGTGGCAGGATCTCTTGCCATCCAACTTCATTCTGGTTGTACTCACCTCTTAAAAGTCTGCTGAAATGCTTTTTCCATATCCACAGTGCCGACTTTTTTTCCATGTTTATCTCTACAGGCTATTCGAGTCTTGTTGCGTTGACATGTTCTTTTTGCTTTTTCGTTAAACTTCCAAACATTGCTCCTGGAGTAGCACCTATCTTAGAGAAGATGGTCTTCCCTCATATAATGCTCAAACGGGCAGCTCTCTTTCGTTTTTGCAGTGTCGCTTCATAGGCTTTCCTACGTATGCTTGTCTACATGCTGCACAAGCCATGAGTGAAGCCTTACATATCAGTTGTGCTGTTGCTGATAGTTTCTTGTCATCTATACTACTGCTATTCAACACACGTCAAGGGATTGAGGGATACACGATCGGCAAACATTCTGGTCATTTGTTGCGATTACAACCGTCCAAAGTTAAGAATCTGAACAGTATTTCTTCGCCATTGTAGTGTTTAAGATATTCGTAGAAGCTCCTTCGTGGTAATAAGGTAATAGTTCCAGATTATATTCGCAAGTTCAGTCATCTATAAAACTGAAGGAATGTCTTGCTCCGATCGGAATATGAGTTTCCAGCCCTTGCAACGAATACAGAGAAGAATGAGATTTATCAGTGCATCTTGAGTAGAGTCAAGCATGTTTGGTAAAACCAGTTAAGCCGCTATCCTGCAGATAGCAGATTTATGTTACGTTAACTGTATATGGATTAATAAAGATGTCAGAACTATTGAAAGCGTCTAGTAGTGAATCGGCCAACATACACCAGAGCAGTAAAAACAGGTCATCGCCTTGCGGCTAACCCTTGTTTATCCCTGCAATCAAAGATTGACTGGAGTCTACATCTGGGAGGAGGCTCTATTTCATCAGTATTGCTTTTATCCATAAAACTAGTAAGTCATCTAAGCCATGTTATCTGGCCGGATTATCATCATCATGCTGTCAAAAGATGCTCTTCTTCAATTTCCCTGAATGCCGATGAAACTGCCTTCAATTCTGCCCAATAACTTTTGAAGCGCAGTCTCGTAAGTCTTCCGCGTTGGTAGACATTTTGCATCTTAGACAGAAGATAGACCGAGGAGAACGTTTTGTCATCTTGTCCCACTCCTCTCGCTGTTCGCCAGGCCTCGGTATGTACAAGTACACGAGTGGAGCTTTTCTTCAAAACTGCAAGCGGTTGGTCCGATAGATATATGCTATCGGTTCCAGGCGACTTGAAGCCATCAAAGGCAGCAATATGTAGTATATTTGAAAGCCCCTACTGGTGGCAGTTTCGTTGATAGGGGATGGTTGTGAGCTGGTTCTGGTTATGTTATATGGGAAGTGAGCCTAAAACATGAGATAGAAAGTCCATGCTTTCGATCCCCCTCGGGGTGATTGCATTCTTTTGACGATTTTGACTTGCTGGTCTTTTGATCTTTCTGCAAGAGACCTATAGAATCAAAATACAAATCAGCCTTCCTCCAAAATTGTCTAAAGTGACATCTTGAGAAGTTTTTTAATTTCCTTAAGTAGTCGCTTGATTTAAGCTTCCACAACAATAACAGTAACATCTGTCTGCGAACCCATGTCTTTAGAAAGATATTCCTTGTATACATAAGCTTGGAATCCCCATAGTGACCAGATTGTCAATATCGCTCCTATTTAATCCCTTAAGCACTCTTCAAAAAATTGTTAAAAAAGGAATAAACGGTTACTGAACACTGTTATATAAGTTGGATTACCTCCACCATTAACGTACAACACCAGTGACGTAGTCATACGTCTGATTAAAATTCCCATTCCTCTTCTCTAGAGATTATGCATGGCTTCAGGTGTGCTATGCGACTCTACACTCTCTAGACGTGTAAATTTATATTCAAAAATACTTTTACCATACAAATCAGTAGCTAAACCATTTGCCATTGTTGCCTTAGAATCGAGGTAACATACGACCATCCCTTTAGTTCAATTCAGTCCCGTAATGCATCCCATCCGTACATAATTCCAGTTGAATCGATTTCGAAATTTAAGATTCCCATTCAGATTCGAGGACTTCATAATCGAAAATAGCCCAAAGACAACATGTGTCTGCTTAGATAGGTAGGTACTATATTACGTTCTTGGTTCTGCTGCTGAGGGGGTATATTAAATTTAGCTTTCCCAATAGGAAAAAGAAAATTCCAACTGAACTGAAGAAAACTCGCTCCATTATCTTCACAGATGATATGAGCACCATTATAGCGTACACAACTACGTACATCTCTTACCATAGGAGCGTCAGAATCCTATAGAATCCTCAAAGAATTGGGAGTCAATCAATTTATAAAAAATGGAAGAAAATATACAATAAAAGTAGACCTGAGAGCTTTGAGTTGAACTTGGTGTGTATATGTATCCGTATATATTTATTCTTGGCACATATTGGATCTGTAGATAATAATTGAAGAGGAAACTCTTGAATCGAACAAAAAAAAAAAAGATATTACAATTGTTTCTCACCCCAAATCGAAAGTTGAGTTAGCAAATGGATGATAGAAGAATTTTCTTTTGTCGTTTTGTTTCTGTTTCACAGGCAATTGATAAAGAAGATTAGATTAAGCTTCAGTTGCGATTTCACGCCCAAAATAATAATCAAGCAAGCAATTTGGGTTCCATAATGGTGCTATGAGTAAATGGGGGATTTCTTAGTTCTCTTTGTGAAATGAAATGAAATGAAGTTGCGATGTCAAGAAAGGAGAAGCTAAAATAACATCATTTTGCAGTATTCCGAGTCTTACCGTAAGGATGACCAAGACCAAATGGGATTCCCAAGTTGGAATCAATGGCGACGTCAGAAGCTGAGCCAGCAGTAACCTCTTTTAAACTACTCGACATCTTCAGAGCTAAGTGCATTTGATGATATATATTTGGCATTTAGCCAGGATATCGAAGATGACGGGAGAGTTTCCAGAGAACTAACATAACGCACATACCCTCGTAAAGGGATACTGACATTGTCTTCGAAAGGACTTGGTCCTCCTCCTCCTGCCATCGGGATCGCTGCCCAATTATACCTCAGATATGAATGATATTATTGTTGACGGCCCCAGAAAAAAAAAACAGGATAGGGAACGTGGAGTTTTCAAGTCCTTCATATAACACGTGCAGCCAAACAGCTAGCGAGACTCTGTTCTGGTATAAATTTAATATTATTGTCATCAGAGAAGTGTGATACGATGGATCGGGCCAAAGAAGTTAGAAAAACTTTTACACCTATTGTAGAATGGTGATTGTCAACGGTGGAGGAATTAAACAGAATGTTTTAAGGTTTAAGTCTGTAAGCCAACAACTAATAAGAACATGAATAAGGCTAAATATACAAACACATAAGTGTTCCCGATTTGCCTTAAGCTCCTACAAAGAAAAAGGACGACTTTGTCAAAGACTATTTTAGTAGTCCGTTCACCAAACTTATGAGGAGTGTCCTAAGCATGACGTCAAAATCGTCCTTGGCGAATTAAACGCTAAGCTAGGAAAAGAGACCATTTTTGGTCATGTAGTTGAAAATCATAGTCTACATGATACCTCCTCAGAGAACTGACTTACCATCATAGCCATCCCATAACTCAACATTCACCAAGGGAACTGGCTATCTCCTGATCTAAAAACCTTCAACGAAATTCATCAAAATGGTCTCGATGGAATATTCTGGCTGTCCGAAAGTTCAGAGGAACTATCATCGACTCGGACCACTACGTTGTTGTAGAGATAGTGCGAATGCGGATAATCCCGATGACGAAATTCCGAAGCAATAACGTGGGTAACCTTGACGTCGAAGAAATACAATCACAAGAGACTGCTAAAGCCTTTTCTGATCGAGTCTGATAAAATTTCTCGAGAAGTCGTATGTTGAAGATGAATGGCACCGTTCTCTACAAACTTTTAGAGACACCATATGACCACCACTGTGAAACCCTGGTGTGATGAAGAGTGTCGGGAAAAATTTGCAGTGAAACAGGAAACATACAAAGCGTCGCGGCGCTGCAAGGAAGCAATGTAACTGCTGGAAAACTCTACGAGGAAAAAAGAGTGTATAAACACTGTCTTCTCAAAGCATTGGAGAACGATGTTCGAAAGTTCTGTCAAAAAGTCAAAAAATCATACCAAGGATACAAATCTCGAAGAAAGGCGTGGAGGGATAAGGATGGAAACGTAGTAATAGAGTCGCAGTTGATGCCAAAAGTTTGAAAGTAGTTATTCTGTAGATGGTTAAAGGCCGAAAATGACTTACTTTCCGAGGACAGGCAACATGAACCGTTCAATTTGGACGATGACCGACAAGAGTTCCTCTGCTTCAGCAAGAAGGGGTTTAGATAGCGATATCGAAAATAAAATTTTATAAATCTAGTTCTGAACAGGAATTGATTTGGTAAGGAACAAAACCTTGGCATTGTTTGCCCGATTCTTAAGAAGGGAGACCTTCTAAACTGCTCCAACTTCCAAACAATCTTAAAGGGTCACCAACGACAAATTATTGACGGTGATCTTTAGCAACGATCTGTACAGAGAAATACGAGGGCTGATTGATGAGTACCTGTGTTGGAAGATAGGTGGTGCTACTGATTCAAAATTATGCATCATCATTCAGTATAACCTCTTTTAGATCGCCTTTCAAAATTTGGTGAAAATCCGACGCTAAGTTTTGTGTTGACACCCGTTTTAGTGTTTTTTGGGACCATGAAAAAAGAGCAGTGTCGCTTTGTGATCCGATTATTGTTTTTGAGTGGCAAAATCTGCGAGGAAATCAAGTTCATTCTCAATGATGTGTATGGGACACACTCACCTTCCTGTACAACCGTTTACCATTGGTTCACAGAGTTTCGCCATGGCCACACGACGGTTTATGAATAAACACGCGCAGGTGGCCCAAAAACGGTTATTGCAGAGAAAACCCTTAACAAACTTGGCAGGAGGCTGAGTGAAAATTCGCGAGCTGGCTGAGTATCAGGTATCTCAACTTTGGCGTAAGAAAGCATGAGAAAGCTGAAACGCGCGATGGAGAACAAGCGCAATCGTGAGACCACTTCAAAGACGTGCTTGGCCCTGTTTTATCGAAAACCGAAGGAGTGTCTGCGTCATTTCGTGACCGTCAATGAGACATAGATTCATTGGTATACACCAGATGCCAAAGAATAATCAGAAGAACGTGTTCCAAAGAAGGAGTAGACCGTGCCTTCGTTCAAAAAGGTGATGGCCACCGTTTTTTGGAATGCGCGAGGTGTAATCCACGTTGAATATTTGGAGAAGGGGAAAAATAATCACAGGAGCACACTACGTCGATTTATTATGTAGATATCAACCGTTTTCTCCGGGTTTTGCTCTAAAATTTGTACTAAAAAATCGCTCGCCAGAAAGAAGTACGAGTCGAACGAGAAAGGCATCAGCGCCGCGTAGAAGTATTTTGCAGACCAACAAAAGTCGTACCATATGGAGGAGTTAAAATAGTTGTAGCACCAATGGGAAAAGTGTGTCGAGTTGAAAGGGGATTATACTGAAAAATAAATTGTCAAAACCTAAAAAAGTTGCGTTGTCATTTCTAATCCAAGTATTCATCCAACAGCCCTCGTATCTGGATTTGGTATCCATTATTCGTGACCTTCTATGTTGGTAAAGGATTTAGTCATTTCAAAATTCTGTTCAGCTACTCGTAGAGGACATTGCCATACTGGGCAGAACACAACGAGATGTTAATGGAGCGTTTGCAGTAGCTGAAGGAGAAACACCAAAGATTGGTTAAGCGATCAATGAAAGAAAAACAAAAAGGGACACAAAGCTTTGACGGCTAGTCCAAAATGATACAATAGACTGCTACATTTTTGAGAGCCTTTATGTACCACGGCTCCGCTCTTATCTTCGACAACGACGCAGTAGAATATTATTTAAGAATTACTCTTGCTAATCGTTACTTCTTGCGCTTATAAGGCAATAGAGTTGTTAAATCCTAACTCGAACAACCAAAAAGACTTAGTTCAAGACCCTGATTATCCCAGTCTACGTCACACAAGTTTGGATACTGACGAAAGTAGATGAAAATAATGTCAGGCGTTTCGAGAAAAAAGTTGTTCGGTCGGTTGTACTTTTCGGTCTCGTTTCCATAAATGGAGAATGCGGGAGATGTTTCAACAGCTGTACAGCGATGCTGACCTCGTCAAAAGAGTTTGGAAAAATAGCCTCAGAGAACTTTAATACTTTGGGCGCATGAACACCAGCATGCCGGCCCAGGAAGTTTTCGATTTCAATCAAGAGGGACATCTTGGTAGAGGACGACCTCATCTGAGGTGGCGCATAATAAATATAAAGTGAAAGTCCATACAGGTGAGTTCTTAATTTTCTCTGCAAATAGCGTTTATCCCTTATTCTTCTACTACGGCTTGGTAAGAAGTTCCACAACCGTATCTTTGATAACAAAACTGGCATTCGGAAATACGACATGAATATCTCGGATGCGAAAGTTGTCGCGATCTAATGGCTATCCTTACTCATTTTTAATTCATCAAAAAGACAACGAGGTCGACGTGTCTGCATAATGCTAAAGATATTGTTAATGTGCGATACTGTGAAAGATTATTGAAAGATACCATAGATTGTGATTTTGTCTGGTAAATGTACTCGTTGATCTGCCGCCATATCTCCGCGGGCCGTAAATATATTGTGCAGTGTTATTATATGTAACATTGGGTTTTCTTCTAATAGAGTTACTACAATTTCTAAACATTTCAGAACCATATGTTAAGATTCTGGCAGTAAGTGTTTTAGCCAGCATTAGTCATTGTTTTAATGGTGTATAACGTTGTGTGTTCCACAAGGTTCGAAGTACACAATTCACTTTAATATGTTTGTCCTAACTTAGTATCTTATCAAACACTAGTCCCAGATTTCTTTCAGATTCAACATAAGTACACTATTGGGGAGTCATGAAGTAGAAGTTGCGGAAAATATAAAGTTTCTAAAGCTTTCTGGTATATTTTGACTTAAGGAGATTTAGGAAGAGCCAATTTTCTGCTGACCACTGAGATATGTTCCTTAAGTTTCCATTAACTACATCCTTACAGTCTTCAATGAGACCAAGCGGACAGTTTTTATATAAATCGTCCGCATGCATTTGGGTAAATGTGTGTGTTATTGTCGACGGAAGCTCATTTATGTACAATGAGAACAGAAGTGGACCGATAATCGATCCCTGAGGAACGCCTCTGAACGTGGGAAGGAATTAAGATAAAAATCATTAGCTGTCACAGCCTGTTTTCTATTGCACAGGTATTAACTTAACGGTGGCGGGCGAAAAATTTTACGGTCTGGATTCAGCTTTTGTGAGCTCGATTACGAAGTCGCATAAGTTGCCGAATTTTAGCTGTAAACCAAGGATTTTGAAGAATTTTTAAAGTTTTGCAACCAATCATAACGTGAGCGTTAAAGTTTGATTGTTTGTTGTTATTTAACAATTTATTTGATCTTTTGAATATGTCATGAAATAAATACGTTCCCAATCAACACTTTAAACAATTCGTTCCAAAATAGTGTAGGTAATTCTATGCGTTGTAGGTCAAAATCAAAAGTCAAGTATATCGGGTCGTGCCTTGAAAAGGCAGCTGCTACGAGCTTGCTACTACACGTGTGCAAAAGTTGATGAATTATGGGAGATTGAAACTTTCACATGCTCAAGTGTAAGCGACGTGACACGATCTGAAAGGGTTTATTATACAAGATGAATTCGTCTGCTATTAGTTTGAAACACGCTAGTTGTCCCCTTCAAAGTAGTCCCTCTTAGATACAATACACTTGTGCCAACGGTTTTTTCCAATCCTCGAAGAACTTCTCATAAGTACTTTTTGGTAGCCTTGAGCTCTTCCAGCGATGTCGTTTTTATTTCATCAGTCCTTGCAAATCTTCGTTCTTTCATAGGTCTCTTCAGTGTTGGAAACAGGAAAAAGTCGCATGGGGCTATTCGTCACCATTTTGAGTAAGTCAGAATCGTCATTGACGTCATTCAAGAGCGACGGTTTTTTTGATCAAAATTAAGATGTCTTCGAACAAACTTTGCTTAAACACGTCTCATGCCCAAAACATCCAAAAAAATTGCAAGGCATGAGCCGATCGATATACCACTTGTAAACATTTTTTTGACCTAGAGCAGACTCACCGTATGTCACTGTCTACATTTTAAGTATTTAAGAGCGCTTGATTCCATTATTTACACAAATTTAACGCAAATTCTTTGCTCAATTTTCTATAAAAAATGAAAATCACCGAGCACCCCAAATCACATCTAAACTTTCTATCTGTCAAAAACAAACGAAGTATCCTACAAACTTAAAACTGTGAACATATGTTCGGGACATGTGTACCAGCACAATAAAAATAATTGATAATCGTTGCTGGGAGATTTCGAAAGTCACCTTACTTTTTGAACACATCTCGTATGATGTTTTTTTAGATTTACGAATCATTTTTCCTTTTTAAAATCTAGTTTTAGGCTACGAGGTTATACTTCATCAATTAAAAAAAAAAATTGCATAATTTTGTGAGTTGATGGTGTTATTCGATGTACAAAAAAGATATTTGTAAGCTCGGCAACTAAATGTTGATGTTTAACGGAGGGCTGTTATTCGTCATTGAAACATCAGCCGTCACTCCTCAAATGACAGCAGGTAAAGTATGATATAACAAGCTAAGGGTGCTTCTCAGGTTCCAACCCTTAGAGTATAAGAAGCTGTTCTAGTGCTCCATCCACTGGCATATGCCAGTTACGAGTACAACATCATATACGTGAGTAGGCCACTTGTGATGGAAGTTCGTTAGGTGGAGCGAACGCTTAAGATCCTTGCGGTGGATGTTAATTTATTGCTGAGCATTAAGTGATGTCCCTGTACGGATGTGCTTCTGTAAACGACACTATTATATCCAAAAAAACACTGCGAAGGTTTCAGGTTCTGATTTCTGTCAATGTACCTCATGCCGATCGGTCCATTTTATTTATATCAGGGCTCGAGACATTTTGTCGATTCCTTAGCCTGGAATTAGAGGAGCATTAGTTCATGATCGGCGGAGATTTTACCCTTATACACAGAGATTAAGAAAATAATACACCGAACGCAATATAAAATCATCTACTCATTTGATAGGTACCAGTGTTATGTACGAATTCGGGTTGAAAACGACGTATAGCCCGCCATTTCAGAGACGTGGTTTCTATCCGGATCTCCTGTTGTTCGACATACGGATAAAACAGACAGGCGCAAACTCAGATTTCGAAGATTGCTTCTTATAAAGACTTTTGCGAAAAGATTGAAACCGTCGGTGGAACCAGTAAGCTGGTCAAAGTCCTCAACAGGGGAGGATCAATCAGGCTGGAATCACTCTGAAAATTTAATAACACCTACACGGAGTCGAAATAAAGACTCTCCATCGCTTCCCAAGTAACCTTATCAGAAAAAGGTAACAACCAGCTCCTCTTAACTAACTGAATAACACAACACGCTGGTGTTTCTCATCGGTTATGGTAACGGATGCGCCCATGGACCGATGGAAAATTCCTAGTTATGTTACAAAAAGGTATAGACCATCTGCTGGTAACTCTGAAGAAAATCTTTACGACTTACACTGGGTGTAGAGGAATACACGCACGCCAAGATCTTCAGATCTATATGTCTGACTTTCTTCATGCACAAGAGCATTGAGAGAGAGAGCATGCGAAAGAACTTGCGATAGTGCGCTTAAAAATCTCGTAGGGTGAATTGAAGTCGTATCCACAAGAAGGTAAACGCCATAGGGATACGCCATTGAGGATGTTTTCGACAACTCGACTTTTGTTTTTGCTATTTAACTCGGTGAAACAACACGGGGAATACGAATCACTAGTGCAACAGATGCTGTAAACAGGAGTTCACGTCAATGTACAAGCATAAGCGGATAATATGACTGTACTGTCTGGTGGATCATGCCCTAGGCTTGAGCTACGATTATTGCACAAGAAATGGGCTTTTAGTCAAAACTGACGTTTTTCTTGTTACCTTGACTAATTTAGTGCTTAAAGGCATTACCAAAGAAGCTGAGAATTCTCTGTTATCTTGAGCAATAAAATTCTATGGACTAAACATGTTGAAAGCCTCTAACGCGCTGTCGGTCTTCTGGCAGTGCAAAAGATGTAGGCAAGACGTGGGGCCTGTTGGCGAGAAGGGTCCTTTAGATCTACACAGGTATGTCAAAAATTATTATATCCTATGCGTCGGTTGTCTGGTGCCATAAGCTCTGACGAAAATACGTCATTGCTGCTTTTATCACACTACAAAGACCGGTCTGTTTTGGCAGCATGGTGGTTTTCCCTAGAACCTAGGTTTTCCCACCCCTCGATATTCATATTATAGGCTGCACTCCCAGAGCCATCTTCCGTTTAAAAAGAAGTGGTCTTTAGTACTACATGCACTGAATAGTTGGTAACCTTGCCCGCTGACTGTCTTTTGACTGAACATGCCATCTGTTGCAATGTCACCAGAACTTTTGTTTCAGAAAAATATGAAATCGACTTTCTTGTGCCCAAGACTTGTTCCGTCCAGAATCTGAGGCAGGAAAGGAAAGCACTGATATGGGATGCGGCGATGGTATCTATCTGGTTAACCGGTGGCGAAGCATTCCACATCCTTACGACATCCAAGCTAGTTCAAGAACGTAAGATATCACTAAACGCTATCGGAATTCTAAGTTAACTGAGTCTTTTCTGGGTCCCATGTCACAATGGGATCACGAGAAATGCCGATGAACTTGACAGGCAAGGTTCAGAGGAGAGTTCAGGATTGGAACCTATGTTGAGTTTGCCTGCCTCTTCGGTAAAGGCTTAGATTGATAGTTGGATTTCATATGAGCAAAACTGTAGTGAGCATGACTTCCAGGTAGCCGGCAGATCAAAGGAACACTTCCCGACGTCTAATGTAAATGTGCTGGGTATAAGTGATACATCATCCTGCGATGCTTGTTGTGAAGATGATGACGACCCTATCGCAGTAAATGTCCAGCTTATGCTCGCATCAGCCTGCAGGTACTTAGCGCTGACATTATGGGTGCTGGTGCTGTAGGCACTTTATCACTGAAGTCCTTATTCCATTAAAAGAAACTTACAAGAAGTGCAATGGACTAATTTTTTGTTTGAATACTCTTTTCGAAGGCCTGGGAGAAGCTGTTGAAGATGAAAACTTTTTTATGATCGAAGATTCACAAAAGAAGATAGAGACTAAAGGAGAAATTTCTCAAGAAAAGTACAAGGAAAATTATGTCATTGGTTTATATCACGACCTGGAAAATTGAGTCCTTTTACATAATTTTTACCTTTAAAATGGCATAGAGAACTGTCGATTCGAGAACTCAGGTTTCAGCGAGTTTAAAGACCAAAATATGTCATTGCCGACTCAGTGTTTTTGGCATCCCATCGGTACCGAACATTGTGCACCACCTCATTCTGTTGGATAATGCAATATATAATGTCAACTAGCAAGTATATTGGAAGGCAGTATCCAATACTGGAAAAGGGATAAAAACATGTCGAAATCTTCGGTCGAAGAGGTTTGGTCGCGACGAACGAAGAGCTTTGAATGCGACAGGAAGTCCACAAAGAACTCGTTGCCGAAGTCTATAGGGTAGACGAGAGACACATAACAGGCAGTCCCAGACGCGGGTTCTGAAAGTTTTCAATGAGTAGGGACGAATAGTCTTTTAAAGCCAAATATCAGAGACACGATGTTGATGGGTAAGAGAGGATAATATAAAGCTCGAGGTGCATCACATCTCACAAATGGAGCCAAACCATCGATGGGTAAAAAGATGTTAAATTTTCTAGTTCTGTAGCTTATAAACCTGAAAGGTGAGTCCACTATGGTCGAATAAATGCGTATGTGAGTCTACTCTTCTTCTTTGAAAAACGATGCCGCTTACAAAATGTTATGTCCTTAAAAAGACATCGGACTACGATTCAATATTTTTTGAGGTAAGCGACTGCTAAGAGTCTTGAAATGGGTTTTTAACAGGTAGAGCTACTGTGTACCCCGTTCGTGCCACAATGGTGATACTAAGTAATAACTTTGGGAGCCGAATGATTTTCTGCAATCTGCTCTCCATATTCTCCAGATTTAACAACACTCGACTTTTTTTTTACTGCGGGGATATATGGAATTTAAGTAAGGTCACTTAAATGTGGCTGAATAAGGATGTTTGTGCTAAAATTTTGATATTGCTTCTTGATTTTGAAAAATCAAGTTGACTTGGATGGCTTCAGGCCTGATATTCACAAAAAAGTTCTGGTGTGCCGCAGGGCTCCCTTCTGCCATCCACACTCTTTTTAATTTCTATTTATGATCTTTTGTCTACTTCTCCTAATACAGTATATTCCTTCTGTGTCACTCTCTCTGTGAGTGTCGATGAAATCCTACGTTAAAATAACCAGCTGTTTTATTTCGCAAAAATGCTACTTGAACCGCTTCACCCAGATTAAAAAAATTTCCCAACAATAAAAGGAGAAGAACTTATCTCCAAAGTAAGAAAGTCAGTTTGGTTTATGTGCTTGCTTTTGGTTAAAATTGTTTTTCTACCAAAACTATAAAAACTTTACAATTCCACCGATTCCAACATCTCGAATGGGTGGAAAGAATAAATGACTCTTTCTACCTCTGATTACCAAAGAGTCCTTCGAAATGAATCGCACAAAATCAAACTCAACTTCTTTCAGAGTTGACATTTACAATCGATGAGGATGTTTCATTCGAAAACTTTTTGCCATCAATGTCAACCGCTGATAAATTGTCAACCGTTTCCACTCCGATGGTAATCAGGGTTTGGGGATGTGCTTTAAAAGGATTTTCAACGCTTTAAGAATCAAATCAATTTCAGGATAACTCACTCACACATCAGTGATTAGGAGTATGAATATTACATAAGGATTCCTTTTTCTGTCAATAACATACGCTTTATACAGCCACTAATCTTACATTTTAAGCGAAGCAATAAATGCGCATGTCGAGCGTATCCATGCGTTTTTTTCCCAAATTGAGCGCACGAGTACCAATACTCTACGATGGATTCGTGACATTAAGTTGGAGACGTAAAAGTTTCCTTTCTTTTCCCTTCCGCTCTACATCGATTTCGGTGTTGGAATTGGGATAATTTTCAGTCAGGATGAGAGTTTTGGGCTTTCTCAGGAAATGAATATTACTTATTGTGACAGTAAATGATATCACACAAACTGAAAAGTTAAACCATAGAGACCCACATAAACCTATACAGTAGTTGTTACTCATCTTATGACGGCAACGATGGTATAATATCTAACATAGCAAACAGTTATACTTTAATTGGAGTAGGTCCTAAATCAGCAAATCATAAAAGACCTTTTGGGCAACTACAGACAATTTCAATCTGTCACTATTACCTTAGCAAGTATCTAAGAATCAATTCATAAAAACTCGTTTTTTCTCCCAATAAGCTTTTTAGACATGACAACCCTGACATATAGTAGAGGCAACCATTCAGAAAAAAAAAAAAAAACTAGCAGTCCCCACTGAGACTAATTGAAATTGATACCTTCATCGATGAAATACATATCTTGACTACAAACAAATAGACAAAACATTGCTATCCTTACATGGGTAAACGACTATGTGTGCATTATATGAATCCTAGAAGTAATTGCTTGATGGCATGCTAATGTGAAATAAAAAAACGACAAAGCCTGTCGCGCCACTATCCAATAGATACGCCATACGCTGCATTATACTACACATGTTGATAATGATGGTTTTCCTAGATACTCATTGAAACCATGGCAAGCTGTAGGCAATTAAATACGAAAGGTTTGCAGTAGACCGTCAACATATAACTTCCTTCAATGGAAAGGGCTTCCTCCCAACGCCAATATGGCAAAGGCACATAGACAAAATGGATTTTGTATGTCCGTTCGTCGTTTGACATGCAATTTTAATGACAGGAATTTTAATTGAGCAATTGTTTGCAGCAATCTATTGGTAGGAAAAGAAATGCAGCAATAAAAAAGCCCTCTTGCTGAATTTAATTGCAAGCGATGATGCAGATAGGCGACTTCATGTTGATAGATAATTTTGTTGATAGACGCCTCTTTGGGGGCACTTAAGTTCTTTTGGGGCAACCATTAGTCATAAGGAGTCATTATGGGTTCACTCGAGACTGCAATATGTCGAATTAGTCAGTCAAGTTGGAGAGGTTCTTGCGAGGATTCGCAATTTTTTTAAATGAGAACTTAACCAATGCAGAAATGCATGGGAAATTTTCAATTAACTAATTGAAGAGGTATGATTATGGTACATTTCTGAATGGGAAAGGACTCAATCGTGCAATGTGCATCAATGTATTGACGTCACGACGGTTAATTGTGTTGTAAAAAAATTATTGCATATTTATAGGATGGAAAGAACGGATACAGATATATTTCCGAACGAAAGTCATTTGATCAAGAAAAAGTGCAATCAAATTACAAAAATAGAAACTGCAAGTAAACCAAGGATAGTAGCAAAGGAGCGCGAGTAATTATCGCGTACAATGGTTTCCATTTAATGTACAAAAGAGTTAACTTCGCAACAACTGATCCTATGTCTTGCTGGTCTGTAAGTTTATTCATTGAAATAATCTTTCGTTAAATCTGAAATCAACTTGTTTGACTAAAGCTGGTGCCCATCTGGGACTTTAGTGCAATTGAAAGTAAGTGTACCCGTCAAACTAGAACTAAAACAACAGTGAATCGCATTTAGTAAGTGGCTAGTGTACTTTGAATTCCACCAAGGTACAAAAGAAAAATATCGGCTCTTGTAGTTTGTGAAGAATTTCTGAAAATAGATGAAACCCGGCACCAATGTATCAATTAGATATGTACATGTACATGAGGTATGTACCAAAATCTTGCACAGCTTGATCGATGGGAATGACTTTGCATACGCTAGTACCTACGTGCGCACCAACAGACATCACTTTTAACATTAAGAACAAACAATGGTGGCTTTCTAGTTATTGAAGTCGCCTTTAAAATGTCAGCATACCTGCAGTAGTAAAAACAGACTTAACTCTAAAGGTAGGTGGCTCACTCAAAAATTGAGCTTACTTGGCGCATAATCAACTGAAAAATTTTGTGTGGGACCTCTGCTAGAAGGTCTGAGAGTGGAGAAACGCGGCAAGTTTGTGTTCTATTTTTTCTCTCTAAAACTTGGTATTTAACGTCTTATCGTCTCGGCAAACATGATAATATCTCAAGTTTGCCGATCGATTTGGGTTAAAGCTCCCACAAAATCCACCTAGTCCTCTTCTTCGAAATTCCATACATTCGAGTTCAACACTCTCTGACACAGCAAATACCATATGTGGCTAAGCGGAGACCTTAACTAAACTACAGGAAAAAGTTAAATAAGATACAGACGCACACTTCACTTGAAATAAAGCCATTGGATATGTGTAAATAGGGCCTACAATCCTGGTTAGTTCAGTACATGTTTCGACCATAAGACTGCGAATACATCCTGTTGAGTAACAAGACAATTGGCCATGCTGCTACCCTAAAGACACACAGGAGCCTTTAAAATTTAAACTATATCGTACCCAGGTTATAGGCCGCGATTTCATTGAAGACATTCTGGAAGAAAATGCATTGTAGGAAAACAAACCGTTCCACTTCTGCACTTACGGTTCAAAGACCAAATGTGGGAAAAGTGAAGGTATTTCCTCTGGCAGGCTAAATCTTACGGCAATCGTCACTTTACTGTCATTACTTTGAGCCCACAAAAAAAAAAGCAGCAGGGACCTGTACAACGTTGACCTTTTTACCGAAAATGTAGTGTTGTTCAGCTCAGAGATGGTAATAGAGCAGCCTATTATCCATTCGAACATAGTAAGTTTCTGTGATACTAAGTAATTTGGTTGCATCTCATACCGAACAAGAGACTGATTTGCATTTCCTTCTGGAAGGTCAGTCTCGGAATAAACTGGAAAGAATAGGAGGGAGAGGGTTTCCAATTCGTGCGGAACGTTGTTAGCTTTATAGTAGATATGTGATTAAGCTCAAGTGGACATAACGATGCATGAGCGTTAAGAGAGAGATTATAGGGTAAAAGGACGGGAAAATCGCATTCTAAAATTCGACTAGGGACTCGGCACGTCTGCGTCACGTCGGCACGTACATATTATATGCGGTGGTCTTTTTGCTGTTTGTGTAAAATATATCCTGATGGATGTACTGATCATACGTGAGTTCCCTGAATTGAATTTTACTTTCAGCTTTGGTCTCTTACTTACCAGACATGGCTCCCTGAATGCCTTTTGCATAAAAGACGCCTAAGTGAGATGGAGAATTGCTCATGCGAAGCTCCTTTTGAAGATTGAATGTATGTTTTGTGTACGTGTCTAATGTCTTTTAGAGGTTTTGGGGCTTTTATTACCCTTTAATGTGGTGATAGCAAGGTTGCTACGATTTTTAATCTGATACTGATTATGGTATTTGCACCAAACGAAATGCGCTGATCGACGTATCGTATTGATCTCGCAGGCGATGACCCACCCTGGACTTGAGCGTTAACGGCAGATATCTACGTTAAATACTAAAGACATAAAATCATTTTTTTTTTTTTTTAAATTTGCTCGCTCAAGGGAGAAGTGGAAAAATGGGAAACGAATCAGCAGCAGTCTGTATGGGTGATTTAAGACGTCTGAGCAGCGAGTAAAGCATTGACAGTCGGTACTTTGCCGTCTCTGGAGCTAATCAAGAGTTACTATCTGGGTTGTAGGGCAGTTATTTTTGACAGATTATTAGCTTCCCAGCAGATGCCAGCTAATATCAGAAGACTTAGGCTAACCAACTTTGTTATATCTAGGAGGCACGTATGTGTCTTAGATATAACCAATTTAGGTTTAGGTATTCCTAATGAAAAACAATCTCTTATCTATTTTTCAGAAGGTATCCGGGCCAAACAAGGTCAAACTAGTTTTAATGTAAACAAAACACAAGGCGTGCAAAACTTATAATTTTTGCTTAATTTTTCTACACAGTCAATGACAGCCAATCATTGATATCCTTCTTTACTGGAATCGAAGCTTGCTCACGATCCGATATGTAGCATTCAATTGAACAAGTAAACAAGTGGCAATAATGTATGGAATAAGACATCTGCTTTTACAACTGCGTTCTTTTGAAGTTTTCAAACATGTTTTGGTATCAATGTAACTTGTATTCTCATCCATCACTCTCAAAACTTTTAAGGACTTGAGTGTTCATTGTATCGTTGACATGAGAAAAAATAGAAATACAAAGCAGTAAATCGCTGAATCCAGATGTGTCACGTGACACTGAAAAACACGCCCTGAAATGTGCAATTTAGAAAAAACTCCTCCGAAATATTTTAAACGTGTACAGGATCTCGGCAAGGAGATGCGCTACAATATGCGCTGTGATATGCGGACAATATTAACATCATCCATCGCTGCCAGCATGCCGTAATAGAGGCTTTCACGGCAATCGATGAACAGGGAAATTTGTTGGCCATAAAGTAAACGAGGACAAGGCTATCATGCTATCATTATACAAACCAGCATCTGCCCACCGCCTAGGAAAAAACGTCACTGTTGATAGCAACAAGTTCGAATTAAGAAGTTCAGCTACCTCGGAGTAAGCGTGAACTCCATGAATGACACCCTAGTGGAGATCCAAGGAAGAAATACCCTAGGAAACCGAAGTGGTCTAGCAAAACTCCTAACTCGAAGGATGAAAAGTATGCTTTGCAAAATCCTTATACTACTTTTTCTGTTGTATGGCGCTGAAAGCTGTACGATAAGCAGAAGGAGAGAGCAGATACTGGGCTCCTTCGAAAGAAAAATTGTTCGACGGATTTTTGGTCCTGTGTGCGAATAGTGTGAATGGAGAAGAAGAAACAACAACAAGTCCAAAAACCCAAAATACGTTGACTACATTGGCGCGACCACTTTGAAGGTATGCAAAATAATTTTCCAACTAAGAGGATCTTCGATTCCCAGCCCCCAGATTCGAGAAGACAAGGAAGGCCGAAACCATTGCTGCAGTGTCTCAGGCAGAGACTCTTCACGGGTCGGAAGCCCGTAAAGTAAGAAATTAAGTAAATCAATCAATCATTTAGGAGGGCCAAGATATTACACAGGAATATCTCGTTCAAATCCACATATCTACGAGATCCATATTTTTCATTTGAGGCATCGGAACGAAAAATTGGATTACAAATCCCCAATATCATTTGTCTGTTTTCGTACATTCCCGACAGCGTCTTTGAAAAGAAAGAGAATCTAATGATGGCTGCAGCCTTTCGCCACTCCAAATGTAGCAATTGTGGTCGCCATCAACATAAAAATATGCCTCATCGCTGTTACAAGACCAAACTCCTGATGTGCTTTTCGCTAGCGAAACCAAGCTAACCGATAATCACAAACTGGAGTACAATAATTATATTGTTAGAAGAAGAAACCGGCCCAGATCCAAACGTGGAGGTGGTGTCGCGATCTTCATTAAAGAAGGCATAAAATTTCACAGAGTGTACAAGGGCGTGTTGCGCAGGTTCCGGGTGTTGGAAGCTGTGGTTATTTACATCCCGCTCCGCAGTGGAAAGCGGCTGTACTTGACCTCTGTTTATGCACCTGAGGCTTCACAATCCACCTTATTCATTACAGAGTTCGACACGCTTTTTCGACTTCTGAGGCTGGAATTGGCGGAGAATTATTTTATAATCGGCGGAGATTTCAACGCTTAACACAGAGATTGGGGAAATCATTGGCCAAATACTAGAGGGAACCTACTTCTCGATTGGTGGGGTCAGCACGATGTCATGTACAGACTCGGTATTAAAGCGACGGAAAACCCATCGTTTCCCAGAGGCGGGTCTTACTTTGATGTACTGCTGTACGAAGAACGTATACGACTGACAGGTACGAATTTACAAACGCTAAACTGTCTGCGCACATTCGTGTATGACAGCGACCATTGCGGTTTTAGCACCGAAATTACAGTTCCCAACGAAATTGCGGAATTGGAGGAGTTTGTCCAAAGATATTTTTACAACTACAGATAGGCTCGATGGATACGCTTCTCCGCAACCTTGACAAGAGCGCTCTCCTCGAACACACTCTACCCACCGTCCAATAGGAATTTGTCAAACGAGGAGATCAACAATTTCCTAAAACAAATGGACGAGTCAATTAAAAAGCTATGGACACTACAATACCACGGTATCAACGTACGACCAACGAAGACCTGTTCCGCAATCCTACTATTAACGCACTGCACCGACAGACTTCTGTCAAGGCTCCAAAACTTGTACAGACAGTTTACTGACAGACAACACCCGGAGATCAGGACATTGAAATCATCGATTAAAAATCTGCAAACGTTGATAAAAGAGAATAACAGAATTTCTGTAAGTTTTTATTGGAACAACAAGATTCGGGCTGTAAACACCAGTAATCCGAATATGTTCCCGCAAATAAATAAACTATTTCGGAGAAAAAATCAAAACGACCTTCAGTGTCTTAAAATAGCCCGGACATCAGACAACGAATGGTTACTGACAATAGCAGGTATTGATCCAAATGAGGCCGCTGATGATGACGACTTCTTTGTGATCGAGGATCTACAGGAGAAGGTTGAGGCCCTATTTATGACCTGGACGATCGCGTCTTGGTGCACGACTTCTACATTCGAAATGAAGTAGAGAACTGGCGAACCGAGAGCTCTGGTTCCACCTGATTCAGCGACGAAAACATGGCAAATAATTTCATTACCAGAGAGGGTGACCTACCCCCGTTCATTTCGAAGGAAGAACTCCATGAGATCTTCGACACAATCTGGAGTAAGAAATCAGTGGGGATCGATGGTATTCCGAACATCGTGCTTCGACATCTTCCTCTAGAAGAGGTGGACATTTACGTCACCCTGTTTAATAATGCAATGAATAATGCACATTATCCAGCGCATTGGAAAACGGCGGTGGTTTAACCTATCCCCAAGATGGGAAAGGATATATCCAATCCAGCGAATCTCCGGTCGACAAGTTTCCTTCCGAATATCAGTAAGGTGTTTGAAAAGGTAATCAATAGAGCTCTGTCTAGGTGGGTTGAGGACAAACATATAGTTCCGGATAATCAATTCAGTTTTAAGGCGGGACATGATATCTCACATGCCGCGTCTAAACTGGTGTCCGATATCCAATGGAATAAAGGCAAAAACCAATGTACCGGTGCCTGCCTTGTTGACTTGGAGAAGGCCTTCGACACCGTATGGTTAGAGGGTCTTTTCTATAAGCTGACTAGGCTAGGGATCACTAAACCACTCTTGTACATTCTTTATAATATTCTAACCAACAGACAGTTTATCGTGAAGAATGGTGATGTGACTTCTGTTGGAATATTTCAAATTAAAAATGGTCTTCAGCAAGGTGCGGTCAATTCGCCGATCCTGTTCAACATTTTAACAAGCGACTTGATAGGTTCACTTCACCATACTATTGCGTACGCAGACGATTTGGTAGCGTACATAACAGGTCCGAAAATCGAGGTCATTAATACTCTCTTGCAGCGTAACTTGAAAATCAACTTTCAGAAGTTGAAAACCATTCTCTTTAGGACGCCGTTGTCTAGAGCCTCTAGAGATACCAGAAAAAATTGGCGAAAGTTCTCGATCATTGGACAACGCGGACAGCCTCTTGCCTGTCGAAAGGTAGTCAGATACCTTGGGATCTGGTTAGATCAGTTTCTGTATTTTGACAAAAACGTAGATGCTGCTCTGGTCAGAGCTAAAGGAGCTTTTGCCCTTACGAAGAGACTGTTTTATAGCAGCTAACTCGATGCGAGGGTAAAGGTAATCTGCTACATGGCCCTTATCAGGCCCATGCTGGTATTTGGGTGTCCCGCGTAAGAGTGATCCTTTATCCTGGGCATAACATCAGGGGAGACTCCAAATTAAGCTCCAGCAACTACCAAACCAGACGTAAAATGGTTAAAGGTATGGATTTTGATTATACTCCAGGTGGTACTCACAATAGCGAATATCCACCCGTAGCCTTTTCGACTGTGGCCGGAGCCAGAATTTTGTAAGCTCCAACGAACATGCTTCCAAAACCCCTTTTCGGTTTAGGCGCAGACACAGAAGCTACTCGATCACTTGATTGCGAGCGGCTCTTTCTATGACACGATCAGTAGATTGAGCTGGAACGATGGAGAGAGTACCGGAGAGGCCCTGCCTGAAACGGTTATACTGGAGCACTGGTTGATCAAAATGCTGTTTTTGGTGGCTTGTCTCGGAAAACTGAAAAGGGTGAACGGTCTTCAGAAGAGCCATATTATTAAGGACTACCTTCTAAGGCATAATGCAAGAGGAAACGTAGACGTGGGGCTAACGCACGGCGCAAGTACTATCGAAGGCGCGAGTACCAAAAGACTCACTCTCCTACCTACTCAAACTGAACACCTTCTCGCCTCAAATTGGTTGGCTATGATAACATTCCGATCAACTGTGGAAGCTACCCAAATCAGAGAATGTTTGCATTTAAGTAAAGGGCTACGATATGGAAAACGGAACTCTTAAAATGAACTGCTCTACGCAGGAAACTTTTGAAAGATTCAACAAGTCTGTGCCTAAAATCTTACTGAACCTAAAAACTGAACCCTAGACTTGACACTGAAAATTGGAAAATCTACTCTCGCAAAGAGTAAGAATCGGGAAAACATGGATAACTCATTTCTTGTTGTTGGCGCTTAGGCAAAGCTTCTGTTGAGTCTATGGCATAACCCACTTCTCTATATTCCAAATCTGCTGCATTCCTAATAGGAGGCTTTCCGTGCTGTACATAAAACTTCACATAATGTCCATACAGGAACCAAGAGTGCAAAATAAGCGCATCGTGGTTCCGGACATTTTAGGGGTTTCGCACTACTGTGAAATACTTTCACCACATAAACTTGGGCAATTTTGCTGCAGACATAAGCTCTGAAACGAATGCAAAATGGCGCAAATTCCTCGTTATGTCTGCTTGTTTTCCCTATGATTCGTTATGCTAACTCACTGAATACTGTGATTTCAGGAAGACGGGACTTATCATAAACTGCGAAGCTAATGCTTAAAACACTTTGTGTGGTGTGGCAAACTTCTCCTGGATTTTTTACCATAGTCTGACTTGGTTTTGAACAATGTTGGCTTTTCACTTGACTTTCGAAGAGTGCCTCTTATAAAGAATTTTGCGAGGAGATCGGAAATGTCATTGAAATCAGTAGGCCGGTTAAAGTCCTCAAAAGGTGAAGATCAAGCAGAGACTCTCCTTCTTATGCTTGGGTCTCACTTCCCTGGTAACCCAGCTTTTATTAACGAAGCTGTTGGTGTTCTTAATAACACAACATGCCGTAGTAGGTATATTTCATTCAGTTGTGTTGACAGATGAGTCCGTTGCCACCTCTGATGGCTTTAAGTCACATAATCGAGACCATACAAAACAGAAATAGTGGCCTTTACACCAAAAATCGGAAAAGAGGAATAATATACACGCCAAGAGTTTTAGACCTATAAGTCTGACTTCCTTCATGTTGAAGAGCATGGAGAGAATGGTCGAGATCCATGTGGGCAAAATTGTATGCATCATCTATCTGCGATGCAACACGCCTACCAATGCGGAAGATCTTATGAGAATTCGCTTCAGAATCCGGTGAGCAGAATTGTGGGCAAACACGACAAGAAGGAATACGCTCTGGTCATTCGACAACGCCACTTTCGACGGCATATGTAACACAATGTAAGCCATGCTGATGAGTAGGACAATGATTGCGGATGCTAAATGTGGCTAATATGTAATGGGGGGGATAAACAAAGTTTGCCCGCAAGACGGCGTTCTGTGTCCATTGCTTTGGTACATGTTAATCGACTCATTGCTCACCGCGCTCAGTAGTTCTGACGTTATTGCACAAGCATACGTGAAAGATGTGGATGCGGCTGTCTAAAGCGCAGGCAGCGATAGACGTGATCGACGATTGGTGCACTGGAAATGGTCTTTCAGTCAATCTTCTCAAAGCTGAGGAAGAAGCTGTTTCAACTGATTCATTTAGTGCTTAAAGGCATCACCATCCATTTCTCCGAAGAAGCTAAGCATTAGGGTGTCATCTTGGATAACAAACATCCTTAGACTAAACATCACACGCCGAAAACTTCAACGGCGTTCTCAACTTAACTGCAATGTAAAGGAGCTTTCGGTATGACATGGGACTTACCGAAGGGTTCCCTGAATACACACGGCTATGAAAAATCCAATTACATCAAATGAGTCTGTTGTTTGGTGGGATAAGGTCTCACGAAAATACGTTATTGCTGCTTTTTCTAGACTCCAAAGAACGATCTGTCTTGGCTACATTAGGGCTTTCCCTAGCACACCTTTGGTACAATTCTCACTGAAGCTTTGATGATCTTGTACCCTGACTGTGTTATGACTCAGGTCTGCTGGATATGCCATTTGATGCAATGGCACCAGAGCTTTTGCTGCAGAAAAAATATGAAATCGACTTTTCCTGTGCTCAAGACTGGTTTCAGTCAGGATCTGAGCCAGGAAAGGAATGCAGTGGTTCCAGGTTCCAATGCCGATATAGGATGTAGTGCTGGTGTATTTCTGTAGGAGGATAAAGAAAGATTTCACTCTTCGTTAGAAATCTTGGGCTTGGATTCCACGCTCAGAAATACACAATCCTTATGGCAACGAACTATATTGTCAAGAACCAAAATTTGCATCTTCAGCGACAGCGATTGTGCCCTGAGAGTATTGCGATATTCTCTCAAGACTTGGAAGAAAAGATAATTCGAGAATGAAAACTCAGTGGGATTATGGGGAATAAATCGCCGATGAACTTGCCAGGTAAGGGTCAGAGAAGAGTTTTCAGGACTCGAACCTACGTTCTGCCTGCGTTCTCGGCAAAGTTTTCCGTTGACATTTGGGTTTCATATGAGCACAACTGCAGATGGTATGATAAATGCTTTCCGATGTCTCCAGGAAGTCAGCGGCCCTTTTGCTGTACCCCACCAGGAAGGACCGTAGGTTGCTTGCTGGCGTCATGATGTGATACAATATTCTGCGATGTTTGCTATTAAAGTGATGACGACACCGCGGAGCACTACCTGTGTGAATGTCCGGCTTAAGCTCGCATCAGGTCGCAACTACTCGACATTGGTGGGTGTAGTGCAATTCATTTCATTAAAATGAGCTTACAAAGAGTACAATGGACTAGTTCTTTGTCTGAGTGCCCTGTTCCGACAGAGAAAAAAAAAAAAACAAAACAAAAATGATCATCGGTCCACCCTCAAGCTAACTTTCGAACATACTCCTAATATCCTTCGCCCGCTATGTGGGCAAAATTCCTTGAGCGCTCCAATAACAAAAAAAAAAAAAAAAAAATCGTGTTTGACGAAGCTCCGGATGAGCAACTTGGTAGACGCCTCTGCATCTTCGGTAGTACTTACAAGTGGAAATAAAGCCGACCAGGGGTTTAAATTGGAGAGGGCTGAGCAATGATGGAGGTGGCTAGATAGATCTTCTGTTTGAAGTTAGGTTCAACACGGATTGTAGCACTATCGGTTGGTATGTATGTAGGTAAGTAAAAACAGACTAACCAAATTTGCCTTAATTTGCAATACGTCACCAAAATAAATAAAGTAAACAGCAGTTCTATGAATTACACTGAACAAACTCACTGACGGTGTTAAGCAATTTATATTGAAGTGACGAATATTGGCTTGCCATAAATATCGTTATCAAGAGATCACACAAAAGCATGAGTTTCTTATACGAGTGGACAACTTCGTTATTAAGCTGACTCGAAGCCACATTGCAAGAGCAATGACCTCGACGAATAACCTGATATCTACCCCAATTACCTTTACCACGAGAGTGTGCGTTCTGACGGCTTCGTTTCACCGGAAGCATTCCTCTACGTAGATCAGATAGGGTTGACCCAGGATAGATCAGCGGTTCCGTTAATTTTCCATGTCGCTCGGACAGCTGGGGACAGGCGACTCAACTACAAAATAAAATTTTTTAAATAAAATGTAAATGAAGTCGAAAGACATAGATATAAGAATCCAGAGTGACTTAGAGTGCCTGTGTGGGGCCAGTAAGTTAGTATAAGCTTGTTAAGTAATTTTAAACTAGCATTTAAGCATTTTTTGTTAGTATGTAAGAGTTACTGTTTAAGAAAATAAAATGCATTTAAAAACTAAAAAAAAAAAAATAAAAAAAATGCCTCATCGCTGAGATGAATGTGTGAGCAGACTCACCGTACACTTGTTCTTGTTCAATGAATTAAACGAGAAACTTTATTCGGTGAACGTGGCCTATAGGCTTGAGTTGTTGAATTATTCTTATGAGAGTACGCTCTGTAATGCTTGTGTAAATATTTAATTCTTGGCCACTATTTAGAATACTCGTATATGCTCCCAAACTCTTGACATCATTATGGCGAACATCTGTACTGTTTTCTGCTGATCGACTTTGAATAACGTCAGTAACCGACCTAATCGCCACATTGTTTTTTTTTTTTTTTATTGTTGTTTCCCAGTTGATGAAACGTATTAAATACCAAAAATTGGACGCAGTTCGAGAGTCACGGTAGCTCAATTCTCACTATTTTTGAAATAGTTTTGCGTCGAATATTGGTCCAGATGGCAGACTTAGTACCATCTACAGTTTTATAATGATTCGACTCCTAAAGCACATAAACAAAAGCATCCCGTCTGAAACTGAACAGCATTTTGTGGCCTGAAATCGGCTCTGGAATTAAAGGGTTGCCTTACATATTCTCGGCATATTTTGACAACTTAACGTATGTGTGCACTAAGATGTTATAAAACGTCGGTAAAACTGATACCAGATGAGTTTTTATCAGAATCAGTCATATTCGTGGAGTTTCAGTCTCTCATCTCAATCTATATTTTCGAAGGAAAGCTGTTCTAAAACACTATGAAATGCATCCAATTTCGCAAAGTAATTGATGTTTTCACAGAACTTCAAATTAGTTGTTCAATTACTTATTCGATAGCCCTTTGACTTGTTACGAAAATTCAATTTTTTAACCTATATGCTCTTACAAAATACGTTTTCTGTGACAAATTTCAATTGCATACAAAGTAATAACATGGACAACTTCTATTTGAATTGATGGAATTCGTTCCACATCATTTAATTATTGATGTAAATTGCAGTACTAAATTAACAAAATCACAGTTTCTTGATTATAGGCAGAGTCTGCCCTTAATTTCAAAAACCCTTACGCCTCTATGAAAAGACTAGTTCACATGCAAATTTGTAGTTAACTTTAAGATTTATAGTTTTCGGGTTCTGAACTAAAGGCAGAAATGTTACGCAGTTGCAGTTGATTATGGAATTCATTAAATTTATTCACATGCATGCGTGCACATAAATATTTTAGCAAAAATTTATAAAGCTCAGTGCGAATGCATAAATTTGTATAAATCTTGTTCGAGATTACCTTTTTCATAAATTATTCTGAGGACACCATCAAGTGGACTTACCTGAAAATAAAATACAGAAAAATTTAAAAAAAATATATTTTTTGTTTAAAATGGATTAAATATAGGTTATAACATTTATATATAACATGTTGTGCTAGATGTAGAGGCAGATACCTTATATGAGCATTTTAATACATTCAATGACAATTTTTTAGGACTTGTCAGCCTGTTAAAATACAGATGATGACAGATGAACCCTAACCTTGACAGCAGATGTTTTTCCTCGAAGTGAGTAATTGACATCAGTTTATCATCGCGTAAAACTTAAAAATGTTAAGTCAGCCCAGATTTGAAACCCCCTGGAGCTTGATAAATAGTTAGATTGCAAGTATTTTAAAAAAAAAAAATTTTTCTTTGATAAAAATGCCTTTTTTCATTAATAAGCAAATTTTTGGGGGACATCTCTCACGTCTTTATAACTTAAATGACCTCGACACACTAAATAAATACAAAAAAAATGAACAAATGCTGCACGACTGATGACGCGTGCTAGAGATACTCTATAGCGTACATAAATACATATAAATTTTCTTGAGAACTCGCACTACTCTAGTCATGACTCTATGTGTATAGAGTAAAGACAAGACCATCAGTATCCCGTCTGCGAGTTATATATTTGTCCAGTCCTTACAAATAAAGCACAACTTATTTGAATAATGTCATTTTGCTTCAAGGACTTTCACACGACTGACTTGTTATCTTTAACTAAATTAGCATAATAAATAGTAAGAAAGCTATGGTAGCCATTTAGAACAAATGAGGTATCCAACCTCGCATTACCCACTGTCTACACGTCTCGGTTATATGAACTCATGTACTCATCTACGGCGTAGTTGTCTGATGGATGGCCTTAGACAATACTGTCAATTTCAGCAAATTAACCAAATTATATCGAACAGCATATCCCCTCCGTGGCACTGGATATTTTATTTCATTTGACACCCCTCGATATAAGCGACCACACCACGGACGAATAAATTATTTGGCTACGTTAATATTTTTAATACACTAGCAATCCGTCCAGAGAACATCGAATACACTATGCTTCAACATTGCTTTGATGAAGACTTTCATGTAGGTGGGAGGAAAATGCTTTCATGGATTTCTATACGCCTTGATCCAAGGCTGATCCATTGTGGTGTTTCTTTAGATAAGTTTATTCTAAGCTTCTCCTTCTGGTGGGAAGAAGCCCAGTCCTATCTGAAGAAAAACGTGATATCTGCAAAGGATATCTGTATCTTTTCGGATATTTAGGCCTCTATCAAGTATCCAAAAAATTCTAAAACCGCCCTTGATTACCGATCATCTCTTTGGAATATGTCAGATCAGTTCAACATAAACCGGAAAAACTACGCACCGGTAAGCCAATCGCTACGTGCAAACTAATACTAAGGCTGGATGGCGATATAAGCACAAACATCAGGTTTATGTCTAGCGACTAAAAAAATCTGGCCAAAGCTGAATATTAATAGTTCTGAAAGGTTAATCATTCTAAATAGGAAACATCTCAGCGTTATCATCGTTGTCATCACTAGACACTGTTTTAAAGGCAAGCATGCAAGAAGGCTTAGCGTTCTTATAAGCGCATTCTGCAAAAGGTGAATGGACGACGAGGAAGAGCAGACAATCTTACATGCCCAGCTCTCTCCGAAGGAAGGAAACTCCACTTTAGAGCTTTCTTCTACAATGATTTAAGCGATCTAAAAAATGCAGAGGACATCAGTCTTCTGCGCCTTGTTAGATGCTCAAATTCGTTTCAAGAACAGGAGGATTACAGATCCACGTGGCATCATAATGAGCCAATTAGTCTTAGCAGGTTGGTTTTTTGTAACAGGCACTCTTACCTAGAATAATACAAAACTTTTTATCACACAATGAAGAGTTGATAGTTAAGAATTAACAATTATGTGGTTTTGCTTGCATTACTAATGCCGCTATTCCCAAACTTGGCCAATCGATGTCGCTGGAGCTTATCTTATTGACGTTGGCAAACAAAAGTTAAGCCCATCCAAGCCAAATTTTGTTGTTAAACTGTAGTTTTCCGTACAGTGTTGATGATGCTTTTGGTGTTGTTATCAATCAATGTCTACGTAGATACTTTGACGATGGTGACATTAATGATAACGATGCTGATGTTGTTGCTTTACACGTAACTCGTGCAATAAATACTCAAGCAAGACGCCCCCCTATGGCTCATTAGTGCTCCACTGTGCACGTAATCTTTTGTCTTTTTGTTCCTCTGTCGCTTTTTCGTTCCTGTCCTATGTCTCATTCTGCCCGAGGTACCTCACTACGTGCTACACTCTCAAGTTTCATATCTCTTTTTCGTTTTATCGAGTTTTTTGCATTTCCAACGGGATAGGTGTTAAAGAGAGTTTGAAGTGGAACAATTTTATTGGGTACGTAGGAGCACTACTGGTAAAAATAGTGATACAACACAACACAAGAGCACTTCATCCTTGTTGGACAATACTAGTGTCATTTACAAATATTATTGCACGGTTTTGACTGCCATCTAGTGGGTGCAAAACCGACCAAGGATTCGTTTCCTCGAACCACTTCATTTCGCTTTTTCGTTTCATTGGATTTTGGAATCACTTCCTGTCGCTTTTTCGTTTCATCCGAGTTCGAAATTACTTCGAATTGTGAGGTCCATTAATAGATATCGTAGATACCATAGACACACACAAAAAGAAGAAAATTAAAATTAAAAGCTGCGACAATTAATATAGTTGCAGCTGAGCTTGCCAAAATATGTACATTTTAGAGCAAAGTGTACAAAGTAAACGCTGATATGATAGTAATCTCTCACAGCGAAGAAAGACGACGACTCAGAAAACCTCTTATACGAACTTCTGGTCGAAATGTGTGAATTGAACAGCAGGTTCGACTTTAATACCGTCCAGGGTGATTTAAGGACCAGCGTTGTTAAGGGATAGTGATACCGTTGGAAAATATGGCACAACCTCTTACAAAAAGACGTTGTCTTAGCGGGTATTCGGTTTTCGCTTCTATGTATTCATAAAGACCTCCGATCATATGACTGTTGGAGAGATTGGTCACATAGTGTTCAATGGAAAGCCCTTCTCTAGCACGATGGATTTGCTAATATTAAAGGCCGCAAGCCTACCTACCTACAATAAAGTTCTTGATTGGATCAACAATGCTAGCCAATAAACGCAGTGAAGTATGAAGTGAACATGGAAGTGCTACAAAGAAAGAAATGGGATTTTCAGAAGAAAAAGGAGAAAGCAATAAAAAGCGTGCGGTCTAAGACATAGACTGACTACCGTAGGAAAGAGATTCGCAAATGTTACCAAAAGGTTAAGAGCACATATGAATGTTTTCAAGCAAAGACTAAAAAACCAAGAACAGAAGAACTCCAGGCGATGTAGAAGATTTGGAAGTAAAACGTCGGCTAGGAACTATTTCCCACTGTGAACCATAATGAACCATTTCGATTTAAAAACTGTTTAAATCTGCGTTAGTTCAAGGAGCTTAACGCTCAACCGTGGATTTGTTGCATTGACTATAAAGATGAAACATGAATTTGAAAACAAAGTAGGTATTTCGTCATGGAACCTGCAAGATAACTCTTAATTGGAAGAAAAAGAAGAAAAAGAAGAAGTCAATCTGGCTAATGTTTGGTGGTGCACTTATGGTAAATTATGTGGAGATGGGTATCTGCGCCATCTAAAATGCCATCAATTTCGTTTGTTAATTAGGTCTTCAATCTGTTGACTGAACCAACCAATGATAGGTTTTCGTATCCTCCTTTCTATATGGGGCACATATTTGTCAAAAAATATGCCCAATGTGGTCTTTGAGTACAGAAAATTGGAAATTTACGTGCACTATGTGAGGTTGTCATAGTCATAAACCAATATGAGGAGTTAAATGGATGAAAACTTACGAAATTGTATAACAATATCATTTGAACAGTCAGTTTCAAGAACTATCGAATCCATAAAACCCAGTGATATTCGCTGTTAAGCATCCTATGCTAGTTATTCGGCTGCATTGCTTATTCAAGACTATTGCTTGTTTTGCTATTGTAGGCCTCAACTTATAGGACCAGCCTGAATATTCCGGAGCTAGTAGCCCACTTCAGGGATGTGTCCATTTAGGGACTTATCCGTCACTATTTCTTTTTTCAAACTCTGAATAGCTCTTCTCCAAAAACGTTGAAATAGCTCATTTTAGGATTTTGAAATGCTGAATATTGAAACCAACGCTTGCAGCCAATTACTTCTGAGTGGACATAAGAGCGTTACTAGTAAAGTAAGCACAACTAATGCATAGTTATAGTTAGGGCACTGGACAACACCAGATTGTAGCTGCTTAGTGCCTACGCTACTACGTGCAATAACCAACCAAGTGCGTTTGTCAAAAAAACGTGCAATTTCAAAAGAATCCAGCAAATGGTTCACCCCAAACAGCATATATGTGTTGCTACAGATAGTACCCTTGAGGAATGTGCTTCAGATAAATAAGTCACTATGACATACTACTGACGGTCACAAGCAAGTCCCAACAATTAATCTCTCAAGAGTCCTAATTTTTCCCAACGGAGAAAGATAATACAATAAGGCAATCCGATTACTCCAAGATATCATGAGCCATAATAAAAAAAAAAAAAAAAAAAAAACGACAGTTAGTTCCAAAATGTATGTCACACACAACAAACATTTCCTCCAAGTGGGTAAGCCTCATCTGTCCATCAATCGTTGGTTCAACCACAGACACTTATCCCCAAAATGTTATTCCCATAAAACCCTATTCTACATCGTACATCTTCACATCAAGCAGCCTTGAATGTGCACACTCCAAATGTCAGTGAACGTTGTCCAGAATATGCGACTCTACGTCCATTTGTCAGTGATTATTCTATTCAAACAATTCGGACAGTGTGTCCCCCTTTACTTAATTAACCCTACACCGACGTCTGGTGAATCTAAAGAGTTATCAACATTATCGCCATCTTCATCTCCACTCCAGTTCCAACATCATCACAATCATTGCTCTCATCGTAATCCCACAAAAGAGCTCCTTCAATTTAAGAGTTCGAATCAAGTGAATTCTCAAAGAACACACTTCGGGGCACTCGTCAAGTGCACACTACACACCAGCTTACTAAACGAACATTGGCCTTCAGTGTTGTCAAGTCCCAGTACTTGTCGTTTCGTCGAACACGCCGATAGAGCAAATTTCCGAATCTTGAGAGATGCGCTCAACCTTTACACCCATCACCAGCACCAACTTTCCACTCGAGTGAAACTGAAAGAACAGCGAAAATTCGTTTTGCCTTTGAGTTGATTAAAAATAGAATGCCTCCCCGATTTTTGAGTGAGTCGCAAACACTACGTTCGCTTCAGAGGATATCCGTACTTGCTGCCGCTATATAACAACAAATCTGCCAAATTAGTTTGACGCAGAAATTAAATTCAGTGATTGTGCAACCGATTGTAAGAGGTGAGAAAAGTTTGAATAGTTTCTGATTATTTGTGTACCCTTCAACTCACTCACTTTGTGTGCAGGGGTGTGTGTAATTGGTTCGGCGTTTTAACTAATCTCCTTCCATTAGATTGTCAGTGGTTATTTATTTGGAAAAACAGAAACAATTAAAAACAAAATTATTATCAAGAAAAATCACCTTCCCGGTGATAATCTGTTCAAGTTCATCACTTCACAATTCACAACACACTGTCGCTCAGTGAATTTGACGAAAAAAAAAAGCGAAAACATAAAAAATCTGGAGCCGTTTGTCCCAGGGTTGCTTCACCTCTTGGTCTCTTTGCCTAGTAGAGACAGATGAAACCTGATTGCTGGCAATGAACAATTACAACGAAATTATTATTTTTTTTTTGTTGATTAGTGTTGCGATTGTTTTTGTGTCGTGCTTGTTGACAATGTTGCTGTGTCGAAATGAGATAGTAATTTGTACGTAATTAGGGATCAAGTGGTGTTGACTATTATTACTCGTAATAATCTCAACGTCTGACAGAAAAACAGACAATAAATATTCATAAAAGGGTATGACACCATCACCATCTTGGTCACCGTTCTTAACTGCCACCATATTCATTACCATGTGACAAGTGGACTTGCACTCGGAGAGATTCCTTTTTTGTGATACATACTTTCCAAAACACAACAGTGTAGTCGGAAAAATGACAGACGGATGCTATTTTTTTGTGCTGAATGAGGGCGCATTGGAGGTACTTGATTCATACCGACTAGGTTAGGTTAGGTAATAGGAGATGGGCTAGTCCCACGAAGGCCTATTTGTCTATTGTGATTCTCTGTTTTGTTGGCTGAAAACCAGCGAGAGCTTTTAACAAATCTTATGAGAAAAAAGTCCAAAGGTGTGATAACTCACGATCTAGGCGGCCAATATACCGTAGCAAAACGTGAAATTAAGTCCTCACCAAAATAATTTCTCAACAAGTCCATTGTTTCACTCGCTGTATGGCTCGTAACGTCGTCTTGTTGAAACCAGAGCTCACCGAGTGCTTTAATTTCAGGAAGCACATAGTCCGTTAACATGCCGCGATAATGGTTACCATTGACGGTAACATTCTGATTTGCCTCAATTTTGAAGAAATATGGACCAACGATTCCACCAGCCCATAAACCACACCATAAGGTTGTTTTTAATGGATGTAATGGTAGCTCTTGGTACTCTTCGGGTTGCTCATCAGCCTAAATACGGCAATTTTGTTTATTAATGTATACATTGAGCCAGAAATGGGCTTCATCACTGAACAAAATTTCACGATAAAACACCGAATTTTCATTGAGTTTTTCCAGAGCCCATTCACTGAAAATATGACGCAAATTGAAGTCGCCTGGCTTTAATTCTTGCACAAGTTAAATTTTGTACACTTTTAGGCCGAGATCGTCACGTAAAAAACGCCAAGTTGTCGAATACGACAAGCCAAACTGCTGAGAACGATGACGAATCGATTCGTCACGGTCTTCGCGTACACTCTCAGCTACAGCTACTATAGTCTCTTTACTACGTGCTGGATGTGGTCTAACTGGTCGAGTATCTTCCACTAATGTAAACTGGGACTCAAATTTGCGAATGGTATTGGCAATAGTGGTTTCACTATCGCACGAAAAATATTTCTTACAGAACGCTGATTTTCATAATACAGCTGAAAAATTTGGAGACGCTGTTGTGATGTGAGTCTTTCCATGATGATTTGCCAAACGATACTGAATAAAAATGATAGAGCAGTTTGATAAGGGTCACTCGTGATCTGTCAAAAAAAGCCTATTGCAAATCCACGATGAATCTTCCTATACAATAATCTTAAAAAGGGGCTCCTATTCTGCTGTTCATACTGCCAATGGCCAGTTACGACACTTATAGCGCTATGGATGTCTTCTTTGTTGAGTCTCGAGGAGGGTGCGTGTTCTCCCGCTATCTAGGTTTGGCCAAAGGAAGCGTAAGGTGACACAGTCAGTCCTGAAGACCCATGCTTTGTTGGATGGTGATATAACTAAAAGTTTCATTTTGCGCTCCAAGGTTTCCATTTGTATATTTATGTCATCGTGTGTGTTAATCCTGTGCAGAAAGGCACACTCTCTTCCTAGATCATTCACTTCCTCGTTACCTTTCACTTGTATGGTATCCAACAGATATCATATTTCAGAGTTTAACAAGATTTTTGTATATCTATTGATCTGGTAGTTTTATATGGCTGCTTGACTATTCACAAAAATATCTCTGAGGGATCAAATGTTCAAGTTCTGCATTCGTCCGGAATATTGAAGGAGTGTTGGACCTATAACATTTCGCAGTAGACTCCAGCTGCAGTATCTTCCTCTATTTAGGAGCCATCTGTGTATAGGTGGAGTTTTCTATTGTTGGGGCAGTGTTACATAACCAGTCATGTCTGCTAGGGAATTATGTCCAGAAACTCCTATGAAAATCCACCCTTGGCTCTTATTACTGTGGTGATCTTACAATACATTAGCGTTTTGAATTAACTAGTCTCTTCCGTGGCCTTTCACCATGCCAGCGCACCATGGGTATGAATGAGTCTATCTTTGACCATGCACACCTAATGCACTATACATGGTCTTAGTCCTTAACGTTTATCAAAAGTTCCTTGGTGTGTGGGGAATCCTACTAATGGTTCTTTCTTCGATGTTACGCTTCCAAGGGAGATAACTGTCTAGGACAACTCTTAACTTCGTATGAAAGTTGTGCCCTAACACTGTTGATTTTTTGTTTTCTAATTTTTGTTTTCTGTGAACAACACTACTTCGGTATTGTGTTGTTCATTTTGAAAGTTCTTCCATTAGTTCGGTGACCGTTGGATGTTTTCCACTTTCCAGAATGACTACGACGTCGCAGTAGGCTACTGCCTTTACACCCTTCTATTTGAAACTCAAAAGGTTGTCGTTTACACAAAAAATAACTCCTCCTCGTGGAGTTCCACTAGCAACCGTTTTCCTGACTGTGTGTCTTCCAAATTCTGAATTATAACTCTGCTCTTAAGCATGTTTTGAATCCATTGTGCTATCGATGTTCCTTTGTGAAGCTTGTCCAATACCTAGAAATGCAGCCAAGTTGTAATTTTTGTAGTGAGTATTCTTTGCTACAATTTCGTATAGTGCCGCCTCTACTGATTTTCCTTTGAGGTGTTTAGAACCGCATAGGTTGTGCTTGTTAAATTATTGTCTTACATGTTGATCTAGAATTCTCTCCAATGTTTTTAACAGAGAAGCAATTAGACCTTCTTTTTTACTTCTTTCCAGTTGTTTGGAAAGAAGCTCAGTTTTAGATAACCGATATATGCTCCTTGATAATTTTAAGCCAGGGTATGGTGCATGAAAGGGCGTATTGTAACACGGACTATCTCATCTGTTACCGCCGATTTAAAAGGGATTGAACGGTTTGATCACTCATGTAATTCTTTTCCCTGTGATCAGGCTTGAGATTATGGGTTCTTTGAGAGTTGATGTTGTGGTGCCAGATAAAACCTGTTCACCAAGATCTTTTCACCATGGGAAGTCAGTTTCCATATGAAGCAATTTTGATTCCCGATTATTCTCTGTTCAGACTACGTTATATTCTTCTAGATAAATCCGGGCTGTGGGATCTTTGGATAGGAGTTCCTTAAGCTGGCTGATTCCTTGGTACTTTCCATCTCCTTGCAAAAAAAAAGAGTTTAAAATTGTTTTTAAGCCATTCTTACGTTTATTGTGTAGCAGTTGAGTTCGGACCTATATTTGATTCAATCCTTCTCACTTCTAGTTTGTTTTGCTTCTCTTTGAAATTCTGTGTCTCTTTAGTTAACTTGTCCACCAAAGGAGTTTGACGGGCTTGCGATGACTAAAGATGGGACAGCTGTTAATGAAAGCTTTCGGTCAATTCCATCCAATGTTGGACTTGACTAACGAAAACCGTGTTGGTAGCCTGCTTTATCAATTGCTGGTAAGAGGCTATTGTAAATTGTCCGTCCAACGAATTTTCCGACCATGGCAAGCGAAAAGATGAAGGATTTTTTGGCAATAACAATATTTGTTGGCGCATCCAAGGCTCGATTGAGAATTTGTCTAAGTTATAGCCATTGTCTTGCAGTATCACCAAGATCTCGTCCACTAAAATAAATTGATGGAGAGAGGAGAAATTTTTTGAACTAAAGTCATAGTTTTGCAATTTCACCAAGGTCTTGTTCACTACAATGCGCAGGATAAATGGTGAGATGACTTTTCTCTCGCCACCTACTTTGTACATCTTCTATCTCCAGTTCACGATCCTTAAAATTAATTTTATTCCTCGAGACATGAGCATCATTGCAACAGAATTACCAATTACAGGGACAGTTGTCCAGCTGACCTTCCTGCAGGCTTCGTACAAAATAAAAGGTTGTAATATTTTGAAGTTATGTGGGTTGCTTTTCCTTAAACGTAATTAAGGCCTTCAGTGAAATGATAAAGGATTTTCTTGTCGATGCCATTTTACATGTCTCTTTGTGAAAATCAGCCTAGAACATTGCTTCCCCTAATGATCGATTTGATGGTATATTAACCGCATTTTAACATAGACTAAACGATTAACTGATGTATTTTATAGACCTAATGGTATAAGTGGTACGGTTCGGGGTTCAATACCAGCCGCATTCATTTTTTCTGGGAACTACAGCAACGAGTCTAATTACAATAACAATTTAGTCTCCCCATTGAATGTGGGGAATGGAGCGAAATAAACACTGAGCCCAAAAATTTTTCGTTTACTCTTTGTCCCATTTTCCTAAAAACTTAACACGTGCCCAGGCGCTTTAAGTGTAATCATATCCACTTAAGTGTTAAGTCCTTTTTTCTTTACTTCCTTTTTGAACTGCTACTATATTTCTCCGTTTTTAAAATGAATAACTCTCTACGTTTTCCTTCAGCGACGTTTCAAAGAAGTTTTCAGATTATGTACGATTATTTTGACTTTCACGTTCCACCAGAGTGGATGATATCTTCCGTTCGTCCTTTCGACTGAAAAGGCTCTTTCGAAGGCATGGGTGGAAGTCCGCAAGAGTATTAATTGCATCGTCGATGGATTTAGACACGGAGATATCATTTATTAAGCACTGATCCACAGACTTAACCAAGTCGGTTTTAAAGATTCTTGAGTTCGCTTTGCGTAGGTTTTAAAAGCTTCCGTCCTGTTGGTACTTAGTTGCAATTCAGTCGTAAAGACTTACAGAAAGACTCTGCAACCAATAACTTTTGCAGCTGTTTTCCGATGTTATATCAAGGTAACATTGGACAAAGTCCAATTTCTCTGCATCATACCACAAGGTATATCGTTATGTATAAAGCTGCCTATGCTTTGCCCGATATATCGCCTACCCTTGAATATTCATATCAATATGTTGGTTCAACCATAGGTAATCACTATCGTGAAAGTCGGCATGTGTGTTCTAGCCTTGAAAAATACTTATTCTGAAAGGTAGCAGCGAAGCCTTTTGTCTCCATAGCCTTTATGGCCATGGTACCCACTTCGTAAGTGACTCCGGAATATCTAACATAAATTCAAATAGTTGGAATTAGTCAGAATAAGAATATGTTGGCTCTGATGATGTTGGCTAAATCTCGCTGCCGCTTAATGTAAATATCTTAGCGATCTAAGAGACCAAGCGATTCAATATCTTGCGGAAGATAGCAACTACCCATATTTTTTCTTATGGAGGCGAGAGTAGGAGTCGTATGATTCCTTTTTAACATCACTTCGCTATAACGAATCATATTCCGTTTCTATTCTCACCCCATGTGTTCTGATGAAGTCGCATATTCTCTGCATACTGCCTTATTCATTTATTTAGATGGCGCTACAGTTTGGGGTGAGCACGGGCCTCAACCACTTCAAGTCGGATGACTTCTACTTGTACGGAACAGCTAAGGTGAGGCCTCCTTCTATTGCGTTGTCCCTGCGGTTAAGTTTCAATGCGTTTGCTGGCCAAAACATTGCTGTAAATTCGTCCTACAATTCCTAGCCACATCAAGCGACCGATAGGCAGTTTTCTGATTTAGTCGATCACGCTGTATACCATAGTTCGTATACTACTTCGTTGTTGAATCTTCTGCTTTTGCTCATCAATGCAAACGGGACCGAGTATTGTTCGAAAAATTTTTCTCTCGAAAAGACTGAGGATATCTTCATCCGCTTTAGATAAAGTCCATACTTTAGTGCCATAAAGTAGGACTAGGATGATCCTCTACCCCTCTACGCCTTACAACCCAAAGATTCTTCGTTTTATTTCTGCTGAGGTGTTGTTGGCAGAATTAACAGCAGAGCCAAGGTAGACGTAGTCCTTTACAATCGCGAAGTTGAAGCTGACGAATGTGACGTTCTGTCCAATTGGTCGATGTTGTGTGCCTCTTCTTGTTGACGTCTCGGTTTAGTCGTTATCGACTTTAACGGAGCAGCAAGCGTTTTCAATCTTCATTCTGGGTAGAGGGATGAGTTTGGTAGAGACGCTAAAACTAGACGTGACTTTATATAGCTCGTCTTTATAAATGCTGTGATATGCGCCTTTAAAATCGATGCAGAGGTAATGGGTATAGATTAAGACTTTTTGACAGGGTCTGTCGGGGTCTGAATATTTGGTCTAATGTGGACTTACCTCGTCTGAAATCGCACTGATAGGGACCAATCAGGTTGTCGAAGAAGAGTTTCGAAGGTTCACACTATTTGGTAGATACGATCTTGTATGCGAAGTTGAGGCGACTTATACCTCTACAGTTGGAGCAGATGAGCTTTTTCGCTGCCAATGTACAGAAAGGGTTTTCCCATACTCTCAGCACAGACAGTGGCTCTATTATGGTCTTCATGACTTTACACGTTCTTTTTGCTGTTGGTAAAACTTCCATACGTTGTCTTTGATCGCGCACTTCTCGTGAACTTTTTTCTTCTTCTGGAGAAATCGATGTTCTTCACGTCTCTTCTGCTCATGAGGCTTACAAATAGCTATCGTCGTTCGTTGCAACTCCGATTTGAACTTTTCTTGATTAGCTGCATGTGCTTACCGGCAGTCTTAATCGAAGAAGAAAGTTTTTGGTAATGGTCTGGTGAACTCCAGCATATCAGTTGCGGCGTCTCTGATGGCATGTTGGTAGCGTTGGCAGCCAGAAGTTACTGAGATAATTTGGGATACGAGTTCGGCGAAGATTTTGGCGGTCTCTTGCTATTGCAGCTTTTCTACGTTATATCTCTGACACTTCTTTATTGTGGCGCTTGGAAAATCCATATTCGCGTCTTCGCTACAACAAGGTGGTGATCCAGAATATTCGAATGTCCAGAATATTGGAGGTATGCCTTACGTTTAGCGCATTTGAATAAGCGTTTGAAGATACGGAAGCTGCCATGGCCTCTTGCGTTTATTGGGATGAGGAATCTGTATACCTACTATGCTATCAATTCTTTGCCAGACGTAGTATCGCTTGCCAACTCTCTAACCAAAAATGTCTTATATCCTGGCGTATTATGCAATTTTAACGTCATACTTCTGACATAGCAGAAAGAAGAAAGTAGTAAGTCTGCTGCATATGGCAAATCCGCATCAGAATAAGTGCTGTTTCTTTTCCCTATAGCTATCACCATAGTATATATCACAGTTTTTTGTCTTCCTTATGGCCCGCAAATCCCATCGCACTTCCTGAACATTCCACGTACAGAATCGAAGGTCGTTGTCCTAAAATTATTTGCAAGGGTCGTCAACAGTAAATCCATTTCTAAGGCCATTAGTTGGTTCGTCATATCGTTTCAGCTCTTTCGTATAGGGTTGAGAGCCACAAACTGCTACAAACATATATACGAGTACTTCGCTCTGATCTAGATTGGACTAAGCAACAAATTTAGCAAAAATCTTGACCGGAAAATTGACGACTGGTAGGAGACCTTAAATCGAAGAATTGTCCTGTCTGTGGGGATAATGTGAAGTAGAGTTTGTAGTATGGATTTTGGTGCCTTCTTGATAGGTTCCTTTGGCTGAGTTGGTGGTTCATAAGGGACAGAAATGTATCCCATGTGACAAAGGTGCTTTGTATTAGTTGAAACTTACTTGTACATATTAATGAAGCCACATTTTATCCGGCTGTTGTCCAGGACTCAACAATCAAATGTGCAAACGCATTCATACCGAACATCACTTCTGGTCTCACGGCGGCATTTCTGTTTTCAAAATTCATTCCAAAGATGTTGATTTACTTTTTCACATCAGTGCTAGCTTATTAGAATGAATGATTTGCGCAGAATGATTTCCACAAATGCACCACTTCCGTGTAAAACCACCGAACCATATGTGAGCATGTATCGCGATGTAAATTTTCCGCATCTGTGGAAACAGCGGAAATTATAAAAGCGCCACTGCTACGTTCATTCAAACAAAACACTTCACTTCATCTACAGCACCCGTAAATACCATATACACATCTGCAGGCTTGCTAGTAAGCGACCACAGCAACTTTACGTATGAATTAATCAATTTTGCGGCTCGTACTACCGGTGATTGTGTGTGTTTATTTTCAGTTGAACAGTAATTCGAAGGATGCTACTTCTGCTGCTGCTATTAACCCTATTAACCACACTGGGCATAAATGGTCAAAAGAGTCCTTCATCATCAGAACAGCCCGACTGGTGGGTGAGTACAGTCCTCTATCAAATTTATCCGCGCTCCTTCATGGACAGTAATGGCGATGGTGTCGGTGACATACGCGGTGAGTATGGATACTTATTCCTATGGCTACCCCCATTTCAGCAATTGCGAAATAATTTCAGGAATCATTTCTAAGCTATCACACCTCGCCTCGTCGGGTGTGAAAGCAACATGGTTAAGTCCTATATTTCAATCACCCATGGTGGACTTTGGTTACGACATCTCTAACTTCACTTCCATCCAAGCGGAATACGGAACGATGAAGGATTTCGAGGACTTGGTCGCCGAAGCCAATAGATTAGGTATCCTGTCGAGTCGTAATTGACATTACGAGTACTCGTATCTCAAATATTAAATCTCTTGAACTTTATTTTATGGTGAAGTTTTTCTGTCACAGACATTAAGCTGATTTTGGACTTTGTACCGAATCACTCATCGGATCAATGCGAATGGTTTATTAAGTCGATAAATAAGGAACCCGGCTATGAGGATTTCTATGTGTGGGCCAATGGGGTGCTAGACGAGGATGGCAAAATGAAACCACCAAATAACTGGGTAAATTTGATTTTGCTTTGATTTGGTGACCTCTCACCAATTTCTTGTCTGTATTTAGCAATCGGTGTTTTATGGCTCTGCCTGGACATGGAATTCCGAACGTCAACAATACTACCTTCATCAATTCACTGCGGAACAACCAGACTTGAACTACAGAAATCCGAGAGTAATTAAAGCTATGCAGGATGTACTTTTGTTTTGGTTGGATAAGGGTGTTAGTGGCTTTCGTGTGGATGCTGTGAATCATTTATTCGAAGTTGAGGATTTAAGGGATGAACCCGAGACAGATGTGGAAAAGGATCCCAACTCATATGGGTTTACTCATCATTACTACACAAAGGATTTGGTAAGTTCCCGTTGTTTAAATAGAGAAATGTGCCCTGCACAGGAATTTGATAGAAATTGATGGGTTTTTCTGTTTTTGTTATGGTCCTTAGCCAGAAGTATACGAAATAATTTACAGTTGGCGCGAATTACTGGACAGATACAAGGCTGAGCATGGTGGTCCAACAAGAATAATGATGACGGAGGCCTATGCGAATTTAACTAGCCTCATGGATTATTATGAGAGTGCGGATGGTCACAAGGGATCGCACATTCCATTTAACTTTATGATGATTACGGATCTGAACAAAAATTCAGATGCCAGAGATTTTGTGTTCACATTTCAAAAGTGGATGACGTACATGCCAGTAGGTGGAGTTGCTAATTGGGTGCTAGGTAATCATGACCAACCGAGAGTTGCTTCTAGATTTGGCAAGGAGAGAGTTGATGCCATGAACATGCTGCTAATGACTTTGCCTGGCATTGCTGTTACCTATAATGTGAGTACGATTACGTTTAAGTGGACTTTGACATTTACGTTTACGATTTCATTTGAGAATTTAATTGTGATTTTGTGTCAGTTGGCAGTTTTTGAAGAGATCTCTGTATTTTTGAACTCATTTGCGTTAATAGGTACTTGAGATAGGTTTATGGTTTTTGTGGAATATTTGATCTGGACCCAACCGTAGTCAAGCAGACGATTTGTCATCGCAACAGCTGAGAAAGGGTCAGTTTTTGTAGCTTAGGGGAATAATTGCTTTCGAAAATATTAAGCCCCATTTGGACCGGTTCTTTGAATTTGAATTTTTACTAGAGTTTGTTAGATTTCGTACGTTTATATAACTATATATGGTTGGTCAAAAAGGTAATCGAATTAGGAGTTGATTTATGCACAAAACATGCTGAAGTACATAGGCTAGGGGCCTTGGTAGGCAATCAGGAATATTTTTTCTCCTTAATCCACAATACCCCATTGTTTCGTTGTTACGATGTACCATATACTTCAAATGAAATCATTTGAATGTCGTGATAGTTGAGAAGAAACCTAACGTCCGAACTATAATGAAAAGCCCAAAGCCTAGTTATTTCGATAAAAATATTTTTGATTGTGGATATTTACCAAAAGTGAAATAAGTAGGTAGGTAGGTAGGTAGGTAGGTAAGTAAGAGTGTCGGTTAGAAAAGACTTATCCACTTAGGCCTATTGAGCTTATGATGAAACGGAGCAGACTGTTAACGTCTTTATTTCGTCTATTTCGTTTAAATCATTAAATCTCTGGCAGAAAGCTGGACATGTACAGAGAATATGAAGGATTATCTCCTTTCCCTCCTCGTTCAAGTGGTTTCTTCAAAAATCGTTAGTAAAGCGCTAAGCCTTTTTGCAAGCTTATCAATAAGGCAGTATTCAGTGATATCCATCCAACGTAAAGTAAAGGATACAGTTGTGACATTTAAAGTCAGCTCATCAACAATGTTTTCATACTGAGAGGCATATTTCTACTTTTTTCTTTGATGTATACATTACAGACATTACAGACTAGACTGGAGCGCCTAGTCGAAGTAGTCTGTTAACGATAAGTTGATGGATTCAAGGCATCTAAAGAAAATGTGGAGTTGAATTTGAAGTGCTTATGACTTATTTCATTTTTCTTTTATCACTCGGATTCTTCTTGTGCACCGGTATTCACTAAAAAGAAAAATAATGCAGTGCACTGATAGACCTGACAAGAAATAATACACGAAAGCATTCGCTTCGACGGAAAGAATGTACAAACCAGAGCAGCATCACTAAGAAATTTGCTGCTAGTTGAGGTTCCAGGGCTTACCAAGTGAATAGATCTAACCTCCCAGTATATCAAAATGCTGATGGCCATTGGTGATATTGTTGTGCGGCATTTCCATGCAGGGGGTAAATGCATTAGAAGAAGTTCTTCTATGCTCGAGAAAAAAAAAGTAAAGGTGAGAGTAGAGAGTGAGGAGATAGAATCCGGAAAGAAATATGAAAGATAGATACAAAGGAAATTCTAAGAAGTTCGGGTTTCGATATCATTTAGATCATCATTATAGGATGATACGTCGAGTATAGGTTCCTTCAATTGCTATATTGACTTCAAGGAATATTAAACGATCGTCTAATCAAGAAAATTTGAAAGAGTCTTTCTACGAGCAATGGCTATTTATCGGATAGTTAATGATGATTGGAACGTAATTCATTTAGAAGTGAATTAGACTGAAACGCTCAATGTTAAAAACCTAAAATCGAATAAAAGTTCCTTAGAATAGCAAAAATCATGTAAAATGAATGGGAAACATACTCGAATGTATGTGACACCGGAATAAGTGGAACAATATTTTTATTTTATTCTAAACATAGAGAAATTCACTAGAAAGAAACAAAGTTAAACCGATTTTTTGGTCGAAAAAGCCATTTTTACATTCGACCACATTTTTTTTACAAGTTCTGGCCTTGTATTATTGCTATCAGTTTTTGAATTCCTGCCTATTCCAATAGTATATTCTACAATGCAGATTCTAATGATGAACCTTGAGCTCGGATCCTTCTACCTATATCGTCCTTTAACAGCTCTATGAGGTTTAAATCTAGTAATTCGCGGCCAGATCATGATTTGTAAGCTTTCATCATCCTCCCTTTGTTTCCGGTAGTCTTGAAAAAGTCTTAACTTCCCTCTTATCGCAAATCCTGGATGGCGGATGTCTCTACTTTGTATCAATCGAGAATCGCCACTTGCTGTTCGCTTGCATGCGGTCTGTTAAGGGTCCGAACATTCCATGTGCTGATTCGAAATCGGCTTTCGTTGTCATTTGGTCGTCCATAGTGAATCTGTCGTTGTTCTGCTGAAATACGAATCTTTGGCCAATTAATCTTAGTCCAGAGGATATAGCGTTTTTTTCCAATTTTATTTTGTATGCCGCCTTATTTTCTCGCTTAAAGAAAAACAACTCCAGACCATAAAAGAACCACTTCCATGCTTGACGGTAGGAACCACGTAGTCTGGTAGCATCTTTTGTTCAACGCTGCGTCGAAAGGCAACTCTCGGTTTTGTACCGAATGCCTCGGATTTCTCCCGTCCAGTCCTTATGTTTTTTGGCCCATTCTAACCTTTTTTTGTGGTCGCAAAGAGGTTTTGGATCAGCAACCTGCCCAGATGGTCCAGAATGTGTTTATTTTTTATCGTTGAGGTTTATTCTGTGTTTGATTTATTTTGGCGCATATTTCTCGTGTTTATTTATAGATCTAGATCGTTCTGACCGTGATTTGTCAATGAAACAATACCTTCTGCTAAGCAAATTCTCGCTTCGATTTGTCTTTTTTAGTCACACATCGATTGCAAATCGTTTCTCGATAGTAATTTCCTCAACTTCAGCCATTCTTCACGAATTACTTACTCAAGACGTGGGGAATCACAATTAAATTTTTAAGACATCAAAGTGTGGCTTTTATGTAAGACCCTTGCAATCCAGGACGACAAATTTTAAGATTTGGGAACCCCTTTGATGTAACGTGAAAGTGTTGAATCAAAAACTTCTCAGTGAAACGCAAAGTCAGTTTTCCCACATTTGTAAGCACAACGCTTACTGTTCAAAAAAGTGGGCGTAAAAACAGAAAACCTAGGTAGATGATATTTTCTGGCCTTTTTATAAAATTATGAGTGACCTTTATACTGAAGATAAATGCGATAGAAGCAAATGTGAGGCTTTCTTGGGCTACGAAGGAAGTTCTTGGGTGGCTGAACTATCGACAGGAAACTCGGGGCACTCACAAAGTGTTTAATATGCTTTGTGTAGGTTCTTTACCACCTCAACGTTGAATCCATACAGGGTGTGGTACTTGAAATGTAATCTGTGCTCTAAGACTTCGTTAGCCGATATCTGTGTTACACACATAGGATATTTCAAGTAACCAGATTCCCCCAAACTAGCTTAAAAAGAGCAAGGATTTAACGGAACCAAATTAGTCAAAGAATCGCAAAAAGATGCCCAAATTAGAAAATATGCAGAGCAGAGGAATCCGATGTCACTGAAAAGTAGGATGTGTTAAGCAAGCATAATGCTAGCGGTGAATGGTTGAGGATGTGAATAAAAAAAATTTGAAATTGATCTAATTTCAAGGAATTACTGCCATTGGATTACATCCTGAAATTCTGGTACATTTCTACCATAGGATACTTGTAGAGGTTCAACATGTTCAAGTATTTTAAGGCTTCCCGATACAACCCGGACAGACATATCAATGAAGTAAGGAAAGGCTACTTTCAAACTTAGCGAATAACAAAACTTATTTAGGAGATATTAATTTTGAGGACTGTCTGACTGACTGACTATCCTATAACTTGGATTGGGCCAATAGAGCAAAGTGCAAACGTTACTTCCAAGTGGTGGTCCCCGGTAACTGCATGAGTAAACCTGTACTCATGCAAGCTTAACTGATAAAAGCATGCTCCACCAGTAGCATAATACTGGCCTAGGCTGTCATAGGGATCACAACCCTATACGAACGAGATTAAAAAGATGTGAGGAACCAACTAATGGGCTTAAATAAAAAATGATTCATAGTTGACGAAGCTTGCAAATGTTCAAACAACAAGGACCTTCGGATCTGCACATGGAATCCTCGAACTCTTAACAATCCAATTATAGTAGTAGAGGCTCTTGACCGGAATCACGTAGATAACACTGCCATCCAGGAAGTGCGTTGGATTGGGCCTGACATAAGGATGATGAAAAACGATTATTTACGAGGTGTGTTCTTGACTTTGTATTTCTATAAAAAAAATATTTATTTATTCATCAATATTAATGTTGTACCCTTCAAAGTAATCCCCGTCAGATATAATACACTTGTGTCAACAATTTTTTGAATCCTCGAAGCACTTCTCATAAGCACTTTTTGGTATAGCATTGAGCTCTTTCAGCGATGCCGTTTTTATTTCCTCAATCATTGCAAATATCCGTCCTTTCATAGGACTGTTCCAATTTTGGGAACATGAAAAAGTAGCATGGGGCCATTCGTCAGTAGTTATGACCATTTTGAGTAAGTCAGGATTATCATTGACGTCACTCAAGGGCTCCTGGGCAATGCTCATGCGACGGTTTTTTTTTTTGATCAAAATTAAGAAGTTTTGGAACAAACTTCGCTGAAACACGTCTAATGCCCAAAAGATCCGAAAAAATTGCATAAAACATCCTCATCAACTTCTCTTATGGTAATTCGACGATTTTACAAAACAATTTTCTTCACTGCTTTGACGTTGTCATTTTTTGTTGATGTACAAGGGGTGTCCTGAAAGATTTTGTCCCCCTTGTACTCAGAGCAGACTTACCATATGCAACTGTTAAAAATTCAAGTTTTTAGAGTACTTCATTCCATTTTTTACACAAAATTTAATGCAAATTCTTTGCTCCATTTTTTTTTTAACAATTGAAAACCTCCGAGCACATCAAAACACGTCTTATGGTACTTTTCTTTCTTTCAAAAACAAATTAAGTATGCTATACGAAGTATTTATACTTGAAACTGTTAACATATGTCTAGGACATGTGTTCCAACACATGTACTATGGAAGACAAGGACGACGTCACTGAAGAATATTTCTACGAGCCTCTCGACATGACATATGAGCAATGTGGTAGTTGGTAAGCATAGACTTACAACGTTAGACTTAAACTTATTGACTCTGCGGCGGGACGAAATATCACTATAGAGCGCATACGGTTTTGTGATATCAATGTCCACAAGGAGACATCGCGGTCTCCGAAAATTAAAGAATCAAATTGACCACATAGTGGTAGACCTAAGACATGCTTCTATATATGTCTGGATACTTCTCGACATCCGAACATTGCGGGCAGTCAACATTGAATCAGATCTCCGTTGGAGTCAAGGTGCGAATGCGGATTTCGTAAACGCCACAACAAAGAAGAACTACTGTAAGAAAATATAACGTAGAAAAGCTGCAGTCGCAGCTCTTTGCCGAATAAGTATCGCGAATCTCTCAACAACCATCAGAGACGTCACTACAGATGTGGTGGATTCATATCACCCAATTACCACAAATAAATCATTCGTTTGATGAAGAATGCCGGCAAGTATATGCAGCTAAACAGGAAGCCTACAAAGCAGCGCTGCAACGAAGTATGCAGAAGAGACAGGAAGAACATCGGCTTCTCCAAAACAACAAGAAAGATTACGAGGAGTGTGCGATCGAAGAAATTGATCCGTTACCAACATGTAAAAAGAAAGTGCCAAGGATCGCAGAGAATAGAAATGAAAAAGGAAACCTTATACATAGTAGAGTCACACTCGGTGCTGAGAGAGGATGCAAAATAGATTATTCCTGACCACAATGAAGTAAAAACACCAATATCTAAGCTGAAATTTAATAAATCAGCTTGACCTGACGACTTACCGGCCAAAGTATTCAAAGCTACTCGAAATGCATTTGTGGAGTGTATACACTAACTTATTTCTCAGATCGAGTCAGAAAATTGTATACCCGATGAATGGTATCTCAGCATCGTTTTCCTAACCTACAAAAAGAGACCCACTCAACTGCGCCAACTATAGAAGTATAAGTGTCCTCAACATCGCATAGAAGATCTTATTTGCCATATTGTGTGAACGTTTAAAACACTTCGTCAACAAAACATCAAGTCCAAATCGATACCCACAATATTCCATCGATTCTAAGGCCGCATATAACAGTATTTACACAGATGAGCTTTTGTATATAGAGCCATGTCCAGTTTTGGCGTCCCTGTCAAACATTGAAACGGAAACGGAAAGGTAAATAAGGGCAAAGCTAAGTATGAGTATAAGTAAGTAGTGTGGATTACTATTAACAATATTAACTCAGCACCCAGAAGTTGATGCACAATACCCAAATGTGACCATTTAGAGGATCAATTTGTCGTGTTGACGAGTAATCAGTGCTGGGAATACTCTCGATGTAAGTTTACCTCAATCATTTAGTTAATTTATTTAAAAGTCTGCCATCTCCTACAGCTATGTTGGACACTGTAACCTTTAATTTCTTCGGCTTCTTGTCTATTAGTTTCTATTCGCCGTGTCAAACATATTATTTTTGCGATAACATATTCTTTAAAGGTCTTCATATAAGCCAGGGCATTTATTTCTATCAAGGATGGCCAAAAATTTACTCAATATATGGCAAGGTCTTGACAAATCTATGACTCTCGAAAATATGACCAAAGAAGCGATGAGGTATTTTTCCATGAAGCTGACTCTCGGTGCTGCTTTGCTTTCCCTCTTCTTTTTCTATAGTCAGCACATTGTAATAAAATAAGAAGACCAGGGTTTTAAAGAATATAACTTTGTTATTTGGTAAGCAGAATGCCTTCTGTGTAGTGGACGTTTGATCCAAGGTGGATAAACTCGTTAACTATCTTAAAGTTATCTTAGCACTATCCATCCTACGGGGTGAAAGGAAAGAATTCTTCCTTATCAAAACCTTATACGAGTATGTAGGGCAGCTGCCGGACAGGATCATTTAAAACAGTTTTTTGTAAAGAATCCGGATATGACGATGTATAACACATGGGCTGAAAACTCAGTGCGTTTTATAGTAAGACACAATATTTTTGTAAAATTCAATTTTTTTTATTAATATAGTTGCCTTCGAGGGCGATACACTGATTGAAACGATTTTTCAATCTTTCGATACCAGTTTTGTAGTACGATTTCGGTTTAGGTTCAAAATAGGCCTCTGTTTCGGCGATTACTTCTTCATCGGTCTTAAATCTCTTTCCGGCGAGCATTCTTTTAAGGTCTGCGAACAGGAAATAGTCGCTGGGGGCCAAATCTGGAGAATACGGTGGGTGGGGAAGCAAATCGTAGCCGAATTCATTCAATTTTGCCATCGTTTTCATCGACTTGTGACACGGTGCATTGTCTTGATGAAACAGCACTTTCTTTTTCTTCAAATGCGGCCGTTTTTCTGCGATTTCGTCCTTCAAAGTCGCTGTTGATAGTCTGCCCCTCTTGGAGATAGGCGATGAAAATTATTCCAAGTGTATCCCAAAATACGGATGCCATAACCTTGCCAGTCGACTGTTGAGTTTTTAGTCGTTTTGGAGGTTCGTCGCCTGCTCGCCACTCAGCTGACTGCCCGCTTGACTCTGGTGTGAAGTGATGGAGCCAAGTTTCATCCATTGTCACATACCGGCGCAAAAATTCGGCTTTATTGCGGTTGAACTGCTTTAAACACTCCTCTGAATCATCAACACGTTGTTGTTTTTGGTCGACTGTGAGCAAACGCGGCACACACTTTGAACAGAGCTTTCACATGTCCAAATATTCGTGTATGATATATCCAACACGCTCTTTTGATATCTTCAGAGCCTTAGCTATCTCGATCAACTTCACTTTACGGTCATTCGTGATCATTTTGTGTACTTTTTCGATGTTTTCATCTGAAACAGCCTCTTTTGGATGTCCAATGCGTGCATCATTTTCGGTTCTTGTATGACCACTTTTAAATTTTTCAATGCGAATGATTCGTTTGGCTGGTGCAGAGTCCGGGTTATACTTATCAAGACATTTCTTTGCATCGGCTGCATTTTTTCCTATCAAAAAGCAATGATAAATCAACACACGAAATTGCTTTGAATCCATTTTTTTCACAATAACAAAAGTTGCTTCACTCACAACGATATATCTCGAGAACTAATCGTTCGACAGCTGTCAAATTTATACACGTATCTTTTGAAGGTTGGTAATAACTGAAAATGGTATGGATTTAATTCAAGTGGTGCCCTCTCTTAGAAGCGGCACTGACTTTTCAGCCCACGTACTACATCTGGCGCAAGAAATATATTATTGTTCGATTTCAACTTCGATGTTTTTTTTTTTGTTTGCTTTTTTTACACAAAATCCGATTTTGAAAAATATGTGTGAACAAAATTTATATTGAGGCAAGTTTAACAAGTGTTTCTATAAGTTTATTGAAATTCGAACGAACATTTCCCTCTTTTTGATTCTCACATTTTAGTGTATCATAGTTGTATGTAAGAAAATGACATCTACGCTCAATGGAGTTCGTTTTTGATCTGCTTTTGTCGTATAATATTTACAAAAAATTTAGTAATAATATGTTAAATTATAAATATATTTAGGGAGAAGAGATTGGAATGATTGACCACAGGGACATATCATGGCATGAGACAGTGGATCCACCTGCATTGAATATCGGACCAGAAAAGTACAGTGAAGTATCACGAGATCCGGTGCGGACTCCATTCCAGTGGGATGCAACGACAAATGGAGGTTTGTATATGTCACTCTCCATTTTACAAAAGCTTACTGAGTTGAGTAATTTTTCAAATTGTAAGGCTTCTCAACTGCTAGCAGAACATGGCTTCCAGTCAATCCAAACTATAAAACACTGAATTTACTTGCCCAAAAGCAAGCCAAACGCAGCCATTATAAGTTGTACCAGAAACTTACAACACTCAGAGAACTGCCAACACTGCAACGAGGCAGTTTTCTTCCTATGGCTCTGTGTCGAAATACGTTTGCCTTTAAGAGGTATTCAAATAAGTTCTAGTCCATCCTGATAACCAAATTTAATGTTTCAGAGAATTAAAAGGACATCCAACGATCATCACAGTGCTGAATGTAAGTCCTCAAGATCAGCTCATAGATTTGACAGTATTGGGTGATTTTCCGAAGGAGTTATCAATAGTCGCCACAGGATCGAGATCTTCTTATTCCGACGGGTTAGTATTGTTAGCCTAAACTTAGAACATAAAAGTTCAAAGGGCTACGAGTATATGTCGTTTCCACTAATCTTGTTCTTTTTATTTTTATTTTTCAATTTTACTATTTTTAGTGGTAAAGTTTTTACTAACAATTTCACCTTGGCCGGCTACGAAGGCATTGTTCTAAGCATGATGTAGAGTTTAAGATGGCTTGTCATTTTACTTTTTTGTTTTTTTTTTTCGTTGACAAATACAGTTGAATTGAATGTGTCCTTTGTTTGAATTTTTGTTTTTATTTATAAAGCATGTTGGTGGATAATTTGTTTGTTGTTTTTTTTTTTTTTTTGTTTTTGCAATACCCCTCAGCCTTAACTGAAAAGGAAGTTGAAAACTTTCACCCATCTGACCAACAGAGTAATCCACAATTTATTTTTTGTTCGACTCGTAAACTATTTGATTGGAAAAGTTAAACTCATTTTGTTTGTACACATCTTTATAAAAGGATGTGGTCATAACGATTCGTTGATCATTCAGGATGATAGCTGAAGGATTCGGGTAGATTTAATGGTCTCTGCATGGGTAGTTGAGTCGTAGTCGTTGGCTTAATAAATTATCTTTGGGTGGTGGTGCACAATTTTTTTTTTTTTTTCTCCATAAATGATTTACGAGTATTTCAGTGCAACGGTTTCGGAATCAGTTAACCGGATTTTAATTTGTAAAAAAAATTGATGAGGAAGTAACTCGTACTTTAAAGTTTGATTTTAAGTAGTTTAAAAGCGGTAAATTGGTTTTTTGGCTTTCCTTCTTGGGCACGGTAAGTAAAGTAGACTTGGTCATTAAGTAGATACGAAAAAACATAAATGGGTTCCGGTCAGCAGAAATCTCATTAAAGACAACTACGTTTTCATTTTCATTTTGTAAGGGATGTGGTATTGCTGCATTAAAGTGTGTTATCCTGGTTATCGTCGGAGGTGAGCAGAGTAGCCAGTTATGGTACTTTTTGATCAATGAGGAGATAAAAGAGATTTCTTTTGGTGAAATGTCTTTGGTAAGGAGATGGTATAATTTCTGAATCAACGGCGAGTTCTTAAACGATAACTCTTCTTAAATTCGATTGAAAATTCATGTCATCCCTTTTGTTAGAAAGACAATCTGATTGATGATGCATTTCGAGCAGAACACAGATGGTTATCATGGTAATCATCTTATCCTCTCTATATGACGACATTAAATCTAACATATAATGCAAAGGTTATATTGACTAAAGTTAAGCACCTATTAGATCAGATAGGATCTAGGTATTTAAGATCAGGTTTTAGTCTGAAATCATTAAATCAGGGTTGTTAGGATTTTTGGTATCCTTATGAGCGGAATTTAGCTGACAATACTGGCAGAGGTATTTGTATGGGGCTTATTGAAAGAACTACTATTGATGAATGTATTCAGAAAATTTAAAATACAAGCTTATAAGTAATCCCCACAACAACTGCAACTAACTACAACACACCTATGCCAGTGCTTGATCCAATCCTCGAAACAATTTTTATATTCGGTTTTCGGTATGCCCTTCAGTGCTTCAAGCAATTTTTCCATTACTTCCTCTCGGCTGCTGAAACGTGTTCCCCGTAGTAGTTTTTTAACTCGATTGAACAGAAAGAAGTCACAGGGAGCCAAGGTAAAAAAAAGGTAAATTCGGTGGCGGACGAAGAATGATGATACTGTGCGACGGTGCGTTATCATGGTGCAAAATCCAATTGCTTCACGCAAATGTCTCATAACGCCCAAATAATGCTCTTTGTTTATTGTCTGGCCTTCTGGCAAAAATTCATTATGCACTACACCGTTGTAATCCATGTAATCCAAGAAGGCATTGCCTTCTTTTTTTAATGAAAACGACGTGGCTTTTTTGGTCTCGGCTCATTTGGTGAACGCCATTCACTTGCCTGATGTCAGGATTGCTTGTCGTACTCATAAACACACGTCTCGTCTCCAGTAATGATCCTTTTGATGTATGTGGGATCGGATTCAGCCTTGCAAATCATCTCTTTTCCGACGTCAATACGATCTCTTTTTTGCATGAAATTGAGGTCTTTTGGCACCAACTTTGCTGCTACACGACGGAAACCCAAATCATTAACCAAAATGTCCTGGACCGATCCATAAACAATGTTCAAGTACTTCGCTATCTCTCTGATTTTAAATTTCTTTTACTTCATCAATGTTTTTGTCGGCTTTCGATGTCGATGGTCTGCCACTGCATTCATCATCATCTTCGATTGACTCACGACCACTTTTGAACCGCTCGTGCCACTGGTAAATGACCATTTTCTTTAGAGAATTATTCCTGAAACACTTTTCTAACATTTCTAACGTTCGCGCTCCATTAAATCCGTTTTTTGCGCAAAATGTAATACAAGTTCGTTGTTGCAAATCGCCAACACACACAAGGATAGATGTACTTTTGGCTACGTAACTTTTGCAAATGTCAAGCTATGACGCTAAGATTTAGAGGGAATGTCAAGAACATATGTACGAACTTAACAAAAAAAAATTCCTTTTTTTTTTATCGAGGTTGTACTTATCGGTTGTTTTGTCGAATGTAGGCACCTTAAATCACCATCTTACAAGAATCTTATATCGATTGTATGTATCTAGACGTCTTGAACATAGAGAATCGCAGAGAATTTTTACCGTAATATATCTAACGTTTCCAGGGAAACTCTTTGAAGCAGTGGTGTTATAATTAAAATTGTGCTCGTACCAATTGGTGGTGCATGGACTCGATTCTGTACATGCTTGACTTCACTTTAATCTTGTTTGACCATACCAGGTTGATACAATGTATGCGAAGTTTATCTGGAGATAGTGGAATCGGTTATAAGGTAAACCTATTTATGAAGTTTATGAATTACTTTTCGACCTAAGACGTCCTTAACATGCAACATTTTTTCTCATTTAAACTGACTCATTTATGGCTTCTACAAAGTCTTTGGTTGATGGTGACTTACCTAACTACACACTCGTTGGTAAAAAGACAAAGATTGCCTTTGGTTTTATTGCTTTTCTTATAGTTTTAAGGATGCATGCTCAGGAGAGAGGCATCATAAGTATACAGTGCATATTGAATTGAATTGCCACTCACGTTCATGAATCAAACGAAGCATACTAAATTCTCTTAGCTGCTTGGAATTCAGATTGAAGTTAACAAGATAAAATGTCTTTCTGAGGATTTTTTCCCACTCCATCTAGAACGCAAAATGAACTAAATATGTATGTATGAGTATATGACGAAGGTTTTGTTTCCTTCAGTCATTGGAAAAACCGAATTCTTGAAGGTAGACATTGAGCATTTCGACGAATGCACCGGGTCTTTCTTTGTTGTATACCATAAGCCGTAAAATGTTGTGATTTCAGTCTTATATTTCGACAATGTCATACCTAATTAGGGTATGATGTATACATATTTAAGTTTTGGCGTACTTTAAACTGTATGAATTAAAATTAATGGCATTATTTACTGACTTATTACGGTAGAAGACACTCGAAAAGAAATGCCATCTTTCAAACTTCTTCAAAATGAGAGCCAATATCGAGATCTTAAAAAAAAACACCCAGATTGGCAATGGTGACTATAGTAGGTGAGGTTAGGTTAGCGGGTTGTCGAGGTATCTCAACCGAGTCCAATCTATATCTCATCACACTTAGGTCTGTGTCGACCCATTGTGATATCAGGGTGGGAAAGTTAGGAGGCAATGTGAATTTGACTGAGGTTTTTAGTTTTGATTTCCGCTTTACACCTCGTTTTGGTTGTTGTATAGTTCTTGAGCAAGTCTAAGCCATCTTGTTGCAAACGCGAATTTGAAAACAGATATAAATGAAGCAGCAGATAGTTCTGAGAGGTCATGGAAGTAGTAACTTCCTAAAGTTCTCTCTCTCAAAGTACTTATGCTGGAACAGTAACACAAAAGATGGAGGGTATCCTAAAGTGAGTTTATATCCCCACACCTTTTGCAGAGTTCAAAGGGGCAGCTTTATTGCGTGCGCCCCAGATGATTATGGTCTGTGAGTAATCCAACAAGCGTGGATAGTTCAGCTCTGCTATTCTTACTTGTTTTAGATTTGCTGAATTCCGGACATATGTATAGTAGTTGCCTTGAGGTCTCGTAGGATGGAAGGTGTTTCCACCTTTCATTGGCTTTTAATTGTATTGTTCGCTCCACTTGTATTCTCAGAGTGCACAGTAGAAGTATGATACTTTGACTTTCCAGTGCTCTTTCTATAGAGGATCCTTTTCGAGCTTGATCGTCTACATGCTTATTGCCTGCCACCCTTTGTGGCCAGGGACTAAGCATACTAGGTGGGGTGAAAAATAACATAACATAACGACCCACACAGCCTCCCTCGGCCGCTTCGGAGCACTCGTGCCGGTTTCAGTCCATTGCCGGCCGCTCATTTTGTTCTCTGGTGTTCAATAGCTACCAACCGACGCCAAAAGTCCGCCCGATTCCGCATCAGCAAGTCCAAACACAAACAAACACTCAACATGATGCCAAACACGTCAACAACAATCAGCTGTCAAAATAAAACTAAAGACAGTATCGCACTGAAATTTGGCATATGTGCCTAAATATGAACGGACTTCAAGGCATCATAACCTTTTTTGCAGTAGCAGCGCATTCTGGCGGTGAAGGAGGTTACTTTTCACTCCACCTAGTAGCTTAACCTCTTGCTCAACGTATAGAGCTTTACAAGCTTCGGTATAATCAAGACTGTCGCTATGACCTTAATGGCAGACTGGTTATCAATAAATATCATAACATCCTCTTTGGATATTGTCTTCTTTCCCGCAAGTTTGACTGCTTTTGCAACAGCAAATATCTCGGTTGGCGACCCGGGAAGATCCCGGAGCCGGTCTAATATACATCCGTGTAGATGAATATTGAGTTTTCTGCTATTTCTTCCATTTAAAAAGTCCAATCTCCATCTTAATTCTGTCCTGGTTCTACCATGCAGGCAAATAGTGTTCAAAATGTAAAGAGACTTTTGAGATTTCGTTTTTTTTTTTGCTGTATCCTTCTCCTTGTCCTGAACATATGTTCAAAGTTGCAAGTATACTCGTATAGCATACTTAGTTTGCTTTTAACAGATAGAAAGGTTGTACGTGTTTTGGTGTACTCGGTGGTTTCCAATTATTATAAAAAATGGAGCAAAGAACTTTCATCAAATTTTGTATGAAAAATTGAATTAAGTGCTCTAAAACACATGAAATGTTTACACGTCGCACATTTAGAGTCTGCTTTAAGTACAGGTATTATGGTACAAGCTCTTCTAAGATGGCCGAGAAGATACTATTGGCGAATCTCGCTCTGGACGCTACAGTAAATAACAAAAGATGATAATGTCGAAGCTGTGAAGAAAATGGTTTTGGAAAATCGACGAATTACCATAGGAGAAATTGCTGGTGATGTTGGCCGACCGATATGGCTGATGTCATGTAATTTTTTTTGGATATTTTGGGCATGCGGCGCGTGTGAGCGAAGTTTGTTCCGAATATTCTTAATTTTGATCAGTCAAGAGCTCTTGAGTAATATTAATGATGATCCTGACTTACTAAATGTGGTCACTACTGTTCCCTGTTCCTGTACCCGTACGTAAAACTGAAGAGACCTATGAAAGGACGGAGATTTCAGGGAATAAAAACAGCATCGCTGGAAGAGCTCATGGCTATACCAAAAGGTGCTTATGAGAAGTACTTCGGGGTTTGGAAAAAGCGTTGGCACAAGTGTATTATATCCTGGGAAGACTTTTTTGGAGGGGACAGCATTACTATTGATGAATAAATAAATATTTTTTTTTAAAAATTATTAAGTCACTTTACTTTTTGAACATACCTCGTAGTTCTTATTGGAGCAAAAACCAAGTTCACTTGTAAGGGTGTCTTTTCGGGTTTGGTTTCTACCTGTTAAGATGACTAGACTATAGGTCTAGGAGCAAGAGACCAAGATATAGTCCCGAAATTGGAGTCATTCTCATGGCATGAGTCGTGCCTATAAATGCAATTCTCTCTACGTTACTAATTAACTAACGGTTCTATGGCCTGACGTTAGCCATGTAGATCCATAGGATAGGCTTGGGGTTAGGTCTCCATTTTCTCCCAAATAAAGAGCTGCAAACGTAGAAGACGATCGTTGCTTTTTAAGTTTACTATCTTGTACGATACCTAGGTGTATGGCACTTTTATGTGTGAATATAATAAACTCTTGATCTTTTCGGGATGGCTCCCAGCCCCCAGCTATTGGCTCATTCTTCAGGGACTATAATGGCTAAGAACGATAGGAAAAAAATTGATTTTAGCTTTATTTTGAAGCCATGTTCATTCCATTATGTGAGGAAGAGCACATGATTCAAATTGGCGCCAGGGAGTACTTCAAGCGGTCGGTCCAATTGTCCAATTGGCAAAAGCGTGTCGATTGTTGACCTCGAGTTCGTCAAAAGAGGTTGGCTTGTTAGCGTAGGACTTGATGTAGCCCCAGAGAAAATAATCGAGTGGTGTCAATTCGCATGATCACGTCGGCTAATTGATCAACGCTCACCGTAAGATGACTCAGTCGACAAATTTCTCATTTACATCTTCGACCGTTGCGTCGCCTGTATTACATGTGCTACATGTTAGAACCAGAGCTTGGATATATCATGTTGTTGAACTCTAACAACAAAAAGTCGCCCTATATGTTACATGAGACCATCGACGGTAATGGTGTCTTCTTCCTAATTTTAAGAGAAATAAATGCCATAAACCGCACCAAACTATCAATCCGTGTGGATGTAATGATGCTTAGCCGAACACTTGTGGATTATATTCGCTCCAATAACGGTAATTTTACTTGTTGACATAGCCGCTGAGCCAAAAATGGGCCTCGTCCGAGAAGTTGATTTTTTAGTTAAAATCCGGATTTTCGGCTGACAGTTTCAACGCCTAATTAGCGCACTCTCGGCGTTGTCTATGGTCGTTCGGAGTCAGTCAATTCTTGCGTCAGCACAGTCTAATACGGATGTTGGCCCAAACCAAACCGCAACATGGACCGGATTTTGGCCATGAATACTTCAGTTGATTAGCCCCGAATCGATATTCCTGGGTCTTCTTCTGTACTGTACTATGTTCTCTTGATTTCGCACCAGTCTCTGGTTGGTGGCTTAAAATCCAAAAGAGTGTTCTCGCGTTTAAACTTTTTTACACACTGAGGCCATGATGACAATGCATGGAGAAATGGCAAACCTTACTAAATATTTTGTAGGAGAGACATAAAAATTGGATAAACTATCTTTGGTATCTGGTCACTCGTTATTATGAAATTTTGGATCGCTGTCAGTTGTGTTTTTCATGAAATACTTCCAGCCACACTCGCACATGTACATAATGCCCCTGTAAACTTTCGTAGGCTTATCTTTCCATTTTTTAAGAAGCAATGAGTGGAGCACTTGATGAGACTATTTCCGCTATACTAGTGATTCAAAGGTTGTAAATGGGATGACAATGGTAAGGTCACTCCAGTTAATATTTCTTTGTTTTTATTTCCACTTTTTACCTAGGTACTGCAGCAGAAACAGAAGGCTCTTGTCTCCTTTTCAATAGATCTCTTTAGGTGTGAAGAACAGCCATTTTACGTTTGGATTCATTAAAAGGAAGTGTTATCAAAGCCGCCAGAGATATTTGGCATGCCAAGTCAGTGTCGATTATACACAATTTGACCACTATAAGATATTTTGCATGGTTTCTACGTCGATAGAGTCGGAGGACAAAATCTTTATTCATGTTCTCTTGTATGTCTATGAGAAAAGTGTTGTGTTAATTCATGGATCAGTAACCTGAGCATCAAGAAAATGATTGCAAAAGCAATAGAAGCAATCCTCTGGCAATCAGTGAAGAACTCCTTCCAGTTAGTTGTTGGAGACCAATCCACTTTTGATGGAGGTTTTAAGGCCTTTTGATCTTCTAATAGAAAAGCAGCAGGTCATACGAGCCACTGAATGGCTGTCTAAGCTTTGTCTTAGAGGTATATAGTAGAATACACAACGACGATATCCTTTCTTTTAAATAAATAGGCAATTATGTAATAGCAATCTGCGAGAAATGCACTTTCTGTCGTTTGCCTCGTTTTTCATTTGCACTATGGATGTTTTAAGTTCTTCCTCTAATAAGCTGAACAGTATGAATGAAGAATTAACATACACTATGACGAATATTATTTCCCAGCGATATAATGGACTCAAAATTTTTTAACTTAATTTGATTTTTTAGCTCTTTTGGACTATTGCGCGCTTTATGAACATATAATAGCCTGCGGCAGTTTTAAAGCCGATTTGATAAGAAATGACTCACATGCATTTCAAATGAAAGGTTCATTGTCTTCTGTCGGTCTCAGTATAGCACATAAATACCACTTACCCAGCATGTTTTATCCCAGATCGTTAACCCAGTCTCCTTGATCTTGTTATAGTTTCTGACCCCAAGTTTGTTGTTCTTTTTTACCAGATATCCCTAGATATGTCTGATCATGACTTACTTTTCCTGATATGCAATGTAAATCTATCTAAATGTACTACAACTGACTCTTTTACATATAAAGACTATAAATTTGTTGATATTAATGATCTCTAACTAGCCAGAATATTTGCCTCCCGGTTTCAGTGTAAACAGAGAGCCCATCTTAACGACAAAGTTTATTCCTTAGAATCAATTTTAGACAGTAAGAGTCTTAAACCAAAGCTATCCATGGTTCACTTTTGATAAGATTAATTCAGTTAAGGTACGGAATAAGTTGCACAGTCGAAGCCTAGATCAACAACCATCAATTGGGAAGAGCCATTTAAAGATCAGCGGAATCAAGGAACTCTGATAAAACGTGCTAGTACCTCATTACCCGCCAAAAAAATTTTGAAAATCTAAAAAAGATCGGTGGTTCCAAAGGCCTTAATCCACAGGCTCGACCTAGATAATCTGAATGAGTATTTCGTAAGCAACCAACTCTCCGGGAGTGATTTCGATATTAATCGAATACCGGGAAATTTGGTGAGCTCTGTACCTAGACTGGAAGATTTTCAAGTTGTAAGTGCAGATGCACACAAATGCACAGTGGCACAGTTTTACGCTGCTGGTGAGGATGGCGTACCCATACGATAACTTAATTTACACGAAATGATAGCCCATCTCACTCACATTATTAACTTCTGCATAACCACATGTAATATGAGCATCAATAACTTGCTTTACTCGAAACAATCAGGCTATGCTCTACGGCTATGATAAGCCTTCTTGATGAAATACGGCAAGATTACGATAAGGGTCATATAATCCTACTTTTTTTGATTGGTCTATCAAAGGCTTTTGATAGAGTAGCCCATAACATTCTAAGGTGGAAGCTTTAAAACCTGCTTGGTCTTAGTTATAAGGCTGAAGCTATTTATCAATCAGATTCCAGAGAGTTATTTCTGGCGACAAATCTTCTTCACTGAAGGCTTTAATTCAAGGTGCTCTGCATGTTCATTAACAATCTCCCATCAGTCTGTAACCACATTGCTGTGCATCTTTATGCAGATGATGTACAACTCCATTTAGGCAAATCCTTTAGCAAGCTGATAAGAATAAGACTCTTAGTGTGTTAAAGATCCAGCTTTGGCCAGATCTATTTAGTCGCTAGACATGTTGGCCCACCGGTCCATCTAACTTGTACGTAGCGATTGTTATACCTATGCTACCCTTTTCTGGCAGAAAAGGTAGAGTGGAATGTCCCTGTGGCCCGGCACCCAACAAAGGTGAAGGTTGAACTGCTCTGCCAACTCGAAAAGATGCGGATATCCTTTGCAGATATCACGTTTTTTTTTTCAGCCAGGACAGATCTTCCTTAATCACCAAAATTTCCGCCTGGAACACGATACAGTGATTTGGAAGACGGAAATGGAGGCTTAGACTTAGCTAATATGAGAAAGTACCACCATCAATCCCGCTATCGGTTTTAGATCCATCTGTATACAAATGGAAAGACTTGTCCACCATGAAGGCATCTTTCTCACAGAAGTTAGCATGAAAGACTTTGTCAAACCGAAGTTTTGGTGTGGTGTAATTGATGTTCTCTAAGTGGTTTCCTAATATATTAAGAATATTAGCGTGGCCAAATAAATTATTTGTGTAGTCGCTTTAACGCGAATAACTGCAGTCGCAGCTACTTGCCTGCTGAAGATGTTGATGGGTGTCAAGTGGAATAGAATGTCTAGCGCCGCGGAGGGAGTGGTGCGTAAAGCTCCGCTTATGCATTGACATGCTGTTCTTAGGATTCGGCTTAGTTTTTTGCAGTTGACTGCAATGTCTAAGGCCGTCCACCAGAGTATAGTATAGGTATTATAACCGAGATGTATAGTCAGTGGGTTATTCAAGGTTGATGGCCCCATTTATTTCCAATGGCTTTCTTGCAAGAGAATGAAGCTAATGTAACTTTCTTGACTCTTTTTTGAATGTTAGACTTCCAGTTTAGTTTGCTATCAAAAATTAGACCCACGTATTTTTCTGTATCGGAAAACACTAAACTGTAAACCCACTATATTTCCTGGAAGAAAGGACAAGATCAGTTTTATGACGGTTAACTCCCAATCCACAGCAATCCGCCCAACGGGTTAATCTGTTAAGATTTAGCTGAAGGAGTTATTTGATGGTATTAAGATGTTTACCTTACGTCGTCCGTATATATGTATAATCACACTGCTCCCTCCCGCTTTCAAGTATATCAGCTGTTCATTTACTACTAAGTTCCAAAGAAGGGTAGAAAGGACACCGCCTTGCGGTGTGCCTCTACTAACAATCTTTTAGCAGAAGCCCCACCAAGTTTGGAACTTATTATCCTGCTATTTAGCTTAAGACTGATCAAATTCCCAAGTGAGTCGTTTACCTGCAGATGTGACTGCGGATATGCTGACGTTGTTAAAGGCGCCATCTATATTTAGGAAAGCAACCATTGTGTCTTTTCTGTATTGTAGGGATCCTCAGCGAATGCAGAGCCGTTTCCACCGATTTCCTTTACAGTAGGCAAAAGTTGACAAAAGTCTTTGTTAAATTTTAGCTGCAATATGGATAACAATCAGTCGTTCTAGAATTTTTAGAAGGAAAGATGATGAACTTATAGGTCTGAAGTCCTTTGGGACATCATGAGAGCATTTTCCGGCCTAAGGAATGAAAACTATATTAACCAGTGGAATGTGGATCAATTCTACACAGCTCCTCATGATATTCGCTAGCGTATAAGGACCTTTGTAGTTCGACCGTTATTATACCGTCCGGACTCGCAGACTTGTATGGTTTGAAGCTGTGAAGCAGTTTGTCTTTTTTAATTAGGCCATGAATTTTGTTCACGGTTGCAGTAGTCCTGTTTTGGTTACTACTTGTCGCGAATAAGGAGCTACATGGAAAGTGGGTGCCCAGAAGAAAGTTGAGTGCTTCGTCACTTGAGGTTATCCAAGAGCCATCGGTTTTTTTTCAAACAACTAGGCATCATAGGAATTGTAGAGAGCATTTTTCTTAGCCTCGATGCCTCAAAGGTTTCTGTGATTTTGTCACAGAATGATCTCCAAGATTGACGCTTTGCTTTCCTCAGTTCTTTTTTATATATTTTGAGAGATTCTTTGTATGAGTCCCAGTCAGTCACTTTTCTATGCTTTTTGCAAGGTTGAAAAGTTTTTGCAGTTTCTGATGTACACCAGTGCGGCTTTTTATTGCTCCTAGGTTTAATCAGAAGGCAGGAAGCAGCCATAGCCTGATTGAGAGCCAGGGTGAATTCCCCGACTTTCATGTCAAGCTCAAGATAGTGTACTCCTCTGTATTTTGGCCAATCAGTTTTTCGGTAGTTTCGCAATGCTGTTTAACTGGAGGGATTGGATGTACATATTTGTGGTCTGAAAACGAGTGTTAAGTCGATACAATTCAGTTCGTTAGTATTTGAGTGATGTTGTCTGAGACAAGAGTGATATCTAGCACTTCCTGTCGGTTTCTTGTTATAAAAGTGAGCTCATTGAATGTTGCAAACAATGAGGTCAGTACCTATAATATATACTCTAAAACTGACTTATCTCTATCGTTGATGCCGATACTGCTCCATACAGTGTGATGAGCGTTAGCGTCGCATTCCATGATGAGGCCAGTTTTTTGCCTTTCAGCTTTCAGTTACACTCTGTCTAGATTATCACCAGGGAGAGGGCCCACCTGATCGTCGATGACAGCTAGTAGGAGCTTTTGTCAGTCTCCATCCTGGCAACGGTTAAGTTTGGGTCGCTGAGGAACGCTTGGAACGCCTTCCGCGATCCATGGTTCCTGGATTAGGATGATGTATTCTACGTTTTTTAGAAAGAAGCAGAATAAATGCAGCCGAAGCCTTTCTTGAGTGGTGGAGATTAATCTAGGGAAACCGTATTGGCAATGATTCTGATTCCTCCGATTCTGAAAGTGAGCTCAAGATCTCATCATCTTCTACTGATCATGTAGGATCTTTTTTTATTTCGTCATTGGTTTCCATTTCCGACAGAGTGTCAGAAGAGGAAACCAATAGCTTAAAAGTCGCCTCGGATGAACTGGAGTCGTCGCTGTCTATTTCTGGAAAGGATATCGACGCTCTCAGACGCTGAATATTGTATCTAAGTACTTGAAAAGATATAAATCTTATTGTACGTACCACTTGTTTATCAATAAATTAAATAAAATAAAATGAAATGGTCGTCTAGCACTATTTACGAGGTAGTTATCCGATTTTTGTGGACTTTACCAGAATAATGTTAACCAAATTCACAATAATTACTCTGATCTATAGCCATAAAAAGGTGACATTCAACTTTTACCATTCTCTGTAAAGCATTGTCAAAGGGATTAACATTTACATAGACAGTATCTTCCATGGATGTGCCCTCCCTTATCTTAATCATTGTCATGTTGACTGGCTTATTAACTAAAGACGAAACCATTCACCACAATGAAAACTCATTTTCGTAATTTTCATTTAAAATTTCTTTCAATGTCATTGTTTAAATTTCTATTTTGTACTTTTTCAGTGATATTGTTCCATCTGACAGACTTCCCGTGGGCCCTTATGAATCCTTAGTGCTTAAAGTACCGCCGGCTTTGTCAGAGTAAGTAAAGACAAGTGCTTTTATGAAAAGCATTACTAGTCATCTCATAAATATGTAACAAAATATATATATATATAAACCAACGGTAATTTTTTAATTTTTTCTTACACTCATTTCTGTTTTATAGAGAACGTCGGGAGCTCATCAAGACCATAATTAAGTCGGGGAATATCATTTTGGTCGGTCTGCTGATGTACAAACTGTGGAACAACAAATGGACTAAATTGACTTTTAATAAGTCAGGCACTGGATACTGAGTTTAGAAAGAATCATCACGCCATGAGAAGAGTTTCCAGGGAGATCCCACGAGAATAGAATCTATCGGGGACCGCTTTTTAAGATTTTTTATATTTTTTTTTTATTTATTTTCTATTTACTTGTGATTGTAAAGTTGGTTTTGTTATAAACAGGGCAACGTTGTATGACTTACTGTCGGAAATGGGCTATATTCGGTATATAGGGTACGAAAACAATGTTTTGTTGGAGGGAGGATGTTAAGTCCTAAAATTTGAATTGAGATTTTCAATAGGAAACACTTTTCAATAACTGCTGTTGAATGAGCTAACACAAGGGCGTTGGGGAAGAATCAAAGTTATTTGTGGTTTTGCCAAACCGGAATTATTTTATGATTTTACTTTATAAAGTTTTATTTTTTGTTGTTGATGTTTATTTTTGGGTAATTTTGAATGAATGGATTGAAAGGAATACTTTTGAAATTTTGTAATAAAGTCTCTCTTAAATTCAAAATAATGGCTTTTAGATGACTGAAAATAGGAATATTCAGTGCTCATGTTGAGTAAAAATAAAAATTCTCAATACTTGGATAAAAGAATGCAATATGCAACCCATTGATTAACAAATAATCTATAATCCAATGCCTTTTGTTCACTTTACGAATACTGTCAATTAAAAACAAAAGCGAGCATGACGATGGAAATAAGTAGCTTTGTCTGATTCGCTTGCAAAATCAACTGAATCCCTAATTGTGCGTAGTAAGTATGGGTAAATAACATCGAACGTTAAGGTGGCATAAAGGCACGCAGCTTGACACCTCAAAAAAAATGTAGTCAAAAGCATGGACATATACAATGCCCTGTTCAAGCCCTGGTCCTAAATTCAACAAAATAATTTTGTCTCTTTGTCGCATTGGTTATGGAACAGGTCGACATTTATGAAATCAATTTATTGATCATTCAGAAATTGAGCTTTGTGTCATCAAGAAAACTTTCACCAACCCAGAGAGATTTTCTTTTTTCAATAAAAAAAAGGATGAAAGCAGATTTAAATACGTGTAGCGAAGGAACAATTCGAAACTGGCTTACGAAGTTCGATAAAGTAGATTTTTAGAAGGATTGCTTAGATTTCTTTTTAGAAAATGACGGAGGAGACTATTATTATTATTCTTATTCAAAACCTTTACGACAATTCTTGAAGAAAATCCAGCTAAGACTGGGCTTGGTTTTGTTGCAAGGCTTAAGCCGTAAGTTGTCACCTTTCAGCCAAAAGAAAGATACAAAGAAAGAAAGAAAGAAAGAAAGTATTGCTTATCTCTTAACACCAAAGAATATGAACCGACGTTTGGAAGTTACAATATATGCCTTCGATTAAAATACTTCGCATTATACAATACAATAGAGGTACAGATATATTAGAGCAGCGCTACAATAACTGCATCAATCTAGAATGGGACTTTGTTGATGAATGAAGTCAAAAAATGGTTTTATGTACTAATATCGTTATTTTGGAAGCGAAGCGGAAAAGAAAAGCAAATTCGTTACAGAAATCCTTAGTGATTTTGAACGAAGAGAGAGAGAAAGTAGAGCTAGAGTCGCTGCAGAAAATATTAAAAAAAAAAAAATCACCTTTGCCGTCCGTATTATGCCAGCAATAATATTATTTTATCGGGCAAAGCAAAACGCTTAGAATAAACAAATATGAATGCGTTTTTTTAAAATTTGGGCATTCAATCTTTTTTTTTGGCCTAAGTGGCCGCCGCCGTTTTTGATTACCACTTGAGCTTTTTAATGATATTTTCCATTGTTTTCTTCAGAACTTCGTGCGATAGGTTCTCCAATTTTTGGTGGATGTTCTTCTTGAGAGGTGCAGAGTTTGTGGCTTGAAAAAAGAAGTATAGGAAGGATAAATCGGGTGATCTTGCAGGGCTATGACCGTAAATTGCAAAAACGCGATATAAGACGACCGGGAAACGACTACTTGGAAATGTCGGTTGTGGCTCGTAAAGTATGCACCGTTACTGTATGCTATTGAAACCACATGTCCTCCAATCTAAATTCATCAAATTGGGGAATAAAAAATTCATTGATCGTTGGTTTGTAGCGCTCACTATTCACAGTGACCGTCTAACCCGTGCTGTCTTAAAAAAAAATTATCCAATGACTCTTCCAGCGTAAACAGCATACCTTGCAGTGACTTTGACTGGATGTAATGGCTCTTCTCGGTATTACTAGCGGATTTTCGGTGCCCTGGAAAAGCAGATTTTGTTTGTTTACGTATTCACATAGATAGGTTGTTGCGGTAAAATTTACCACAACAAGCTAGACTTTCTTCCTTGAAAAATTCACTCCACCCCTTCGAACATTCTTCCGCATCAGACGTCGGTGCACCTTCTCAGCATTTTGGAAGGACAACATAAATAGGTACGACCGACTTTCAAAAACTCTAAGAAGAGCCCAGCAGAGCAGGCGGGCGGACTGTTATATGAGCGCACGAAATAGCCGACCCTTGTCCCAAATGTTCTCAGAACTCAGTCATCCGCTCCATCCTTCTATCTACTAACAACTTCACTTTTTGACCCATCTTGTCTGTTGTGTCCGTTGTCGCTTTAGAGGAACGTATTTGCGGAAGGCACCTGTGGATTCTTTCAATCCCGGACTTCTGCCTTTATGCTCCTCGTAAGTGACAAACAGTAGGTTAAAAGACAGAGCCAGACGGACTTCCTGGAACACTCTGAACATATGGCGGACGGTCATATTAATTGGACTACACACGTAGAGCCAGATGGACGGTCTGGAACCCTCTGTGATATGAAACATCAATAACCCGCACGTGTTGCCTAGAGCCAGGCGGACGGTCTGCAACTCTCTGCAACCCACATCACCCCACACATCCATAAGATGTGTACAAATTGTACAATGAATAATAGCTTAATCAGTGTAAAGAGTGGAACGCTATCTTATATTCCCTTTTTCTCCAAAATCTGCACGAAAGTTCACCGGGTCCACCTTTCATAAGTGAACTAAATTTGAGAAAAGCTTTCTTCGTTACAAGGGCTAAGCACACTTTTTAACCTGGGATCCCTGGATCCTAACTTGATTCCCCTTTCTTAGTCTCAAATGAAATAAACTTTCTTTGCCACTTCAACGTACTTCAGGGATCAATTTCGGGAAAAGAAGGGGTTATCTGAACCCAAGACTGTTCACTCAGGCTAAAGGAAATTCTCAAAATTCGTAGGTAGCGGAGCACTGTACACATATAAAGGGTTTTCTAATAACGACTTGACAACTTTTTTTTTTTTAAATAAAAGGCAAACCATTTGAGATATTTCAAAAACTTTATTATTGGCTTGAAGTACAATCAAAACATTTATGAATGGAACTCGACTTCGTCATATGGCCACCGCGGGCACGTTTGCAGCGGTCGATTCGTTTGACACAATTTTCAACGACTCGGACACACATTTCAGCCGAAACGGCAGCTATTTCGCTTTTAATGTTGGCTCTGAGCTCTTCCTACGTCGTCGGCGTGTTGGCATAAGCCAATGACTTAACGTAACCCCACAGAAAATAGTCAAGCGGCGTTAAATCGCACGAACGAGGCGGCCAATCGACTGGCCCATGTCTTGAGATAACACGCTCACCATACTTACTCTTCAATAAATCGATTGTAGCGTGTGCTGTGTGGCTTGTGGCACCATCCTGTTGAAACCACATGTCGTCCAAGTCCATATCTTCCAATTCGAGCAAAAAATAATCGGTGTTCATGGCGCGATAACGCCGACCATTCACAGTAACGTGACGATCGTTATCGTCGACGAAAAAATATGGCCCAATAACGCTGCCGGCATGCAAACAGCACCAAACAGTTATTTTTTGTGGATGAAGTGGTGATTCATAAAGCACATGTGGGTTTTCACCCGACCAATAACGCATATTTTGCTTATTGACGAACCCATTGAGCCAAAAATGAGCTTCGTCACTGAAGATGATTTTGCGATGAAATTCATCATCTTGGCGCATCTTCTCCAGAACCCAATCGGAGAACGTACGTCGCTTCAAATGGTCTAGCAGCTTCAATTCTTGAGTCAGCTTGATCTTGTATGGGTGTAAACCAAGACCCTTACGCAAAATATGCCATTATGTGGTCTTAGCGGTGCCCAATTCTTGAGAACGCCGTGGAATTGACGGATTTGGATCGTTTGCTACGGACGTCTGAACGGGAGCGATATTTTCGACACTTCGACTAATCCGTTGTCTCACTCATACGACAACATCACACAACGAATATGTAGACTCAAATTTTTGCATTAAACTTGTTATTGCCTGTCTACTAGGGCGAGAATTACGACCGAAAATTGGAGTTAACGCTCTTAAAGTTGCAGTCACCGACTCCGAATATCTGTAGAAAATTTTTATAATTTGCAGACATTGCTCGTTAGTGTACTTTACCATGATGAAAATGTTGAGTTTACTGAATAAGTGTGCGTTCACAAATTAAATTCAAAGTTGTCTAGTCCCTATTGGAAAACCCTATATTAGATATTGAGCCCGCTAACCGAGTAGATGTAATGCACGAAGGTGTGAATGGGTGAACAAGGGTCTGAGTGGACATACGTCGAATCAGGGTGGCCACTTCTTGGTTGACCACGACGTAAAACAGAGGTTAATAATGTGAGAAAAAAAAAAATTAAAAAAAGAACACGAGATCTAGGTCAAAGTGACCAAAGAAGGAAAATATTCCGTATCGCCTTCGGACACATTGGTGTATTTTTTTATTCTTAACATTGGAAACTTCCTTGTATCACATTATTTTTTAACCATTAACCCAACTCGAGCAGCCGAAAGTGGCAGCACTCAACCTGCTGTCCGTTGCGAATTTCCCCGTTTTGGTTTTCGTTTTTGGCGTTGGAGGAAAAAAAAAAAGGAAATTTTGCAACACGGTACAAATGGGCCTCGTCACTAACGATTATTTCTGATTATCCTGTTCGATATTGAGATTCAGAAGGGTGTGAGCTGTTTGCACTTTGTAAGGAAACATCTTTAAGTCTTTGTCGATAGAGTCTCTACGACACCTCTCGTAACGACAGCGATCTTCTAGGCTCAGTTCAGTGTTATTTCAGTTTCTTAAGTTCGAGCGGCTTAACGTTGCATTGAACGACCAGTGAGGTCCCGGTGGTTGGGAAAATGAGCACGAAATGCACGTTGCGAGAAAATCACTGACGAATAATTCATCAAAAACATCGTACCATTGCTTATTCAAAAACGAATTTCCATTCGACGACATTCATAACATCAATGGGACTTTTCGATAGAGTCATTCATCATGGCTATCCTAATCTTAGTTAGTTGACAATAAAAATGGTGCTCTGTCAAAGTTGGAACTGACTTCGTCAATAACCTCCTTCCCTCTAGGGCGAACTTTAGGCTCAACCAGCCGGCCTATTCAGCTGTTATGATCTATCATGGTCGACCCTTTGGACAAGAGTTGTTGTGTTCATTTGCTGATCATCGCTGCTCTTCTATTCCTCCTTGGTACAAACGAGACCGTAAATTACGAGCAATGTCTTTCTCTGGAAACGGTCAAGTACTCATTCATCTCCTTTTGAAAAGATCCAAGCCTATGCGCTGTATCTAAGGACTGTGATGATGAGGGTCTTGTATTTATTCAGTTTGATTTTACGAGAGAGAACCCTGTTACTTAATTGCTGCCAATTCCTAACTACTTCAATGTGACGTATAACTTCAAATGATACAGCGTGTACTCTGTTTTGACCTCGAAAGCTTCACATACCATATGCTACGCTGTATGTATCCAATCACATCAATATCATCCCCATACGAAAGCTATTGTGCGAGTCGTGGACCTTTTGTCTAAAACCTTGACATTGCATGACATTAACGGTTTCGATTAATTTATTACCCACCTTGATGGATCAGAATGTATTCTATACCGTCAACCTGCGCGAACAGACAAAGTCTGTCTGAATAGCTATCATACGCCGTCTTAAAATCGATGAATAGGTGGTGTGTATCGATTCGGAGCTCGTAGATTTTTTCCAAGATCTGCCGTAGTGTGAATATTTCGTCGACAGTGGACTATCCTGGCCTAAAACTATATTGATAATGTCCAATAAGGTTGCTGACGAACGGTTTCAGGCATTCACACAATACGGCAGATCGGATTTTGTAGGTGATGTGGGTGGCCTTGGTTAAAGTTGTTGTGGATTAGCTTCCAAATCGGAAAGTTGCGTCTTCAAATCCCAACCGCATCTAAAAGACATTAATTTTTCAGTTAAAAATTAAACTAGAAATTAACAAAAAGTCAACTGCCACTTAGAATTTAGTTTCCCCATTAAATGTTGGATGCCACTTATGGAGCAAAATAACCACTGAGCCCAAAAACCTTTCTTTTTCCCTCTTTCCTGTTTTCAAAAATACTTAACACATGCTGGTCCATTTTATGTAACCATGTATTCATACCCACTTGAATGTTTAGTCCTTTAAAAAAAAAAAAAAAAAAGATTAAGAAGATTAATGTATCTGTAGTTGGCGCAGTTCAGAGGGTCTCCTTTCTAAAGAATCAGACAAAAAGATTTAAAGTTCCATACATTGGGTTCATCCGACCATATTTTACAGATAAGCTGGTGTATGCTCCTTGCCAAGTTATCACCTGGAGGTAGGCCGTCCGCTCCAGCAGCTTTGTTGGACTGTGGCTATCTTCACTTAATCCAGGTCGGGTGGATGGAACTGTTGGACTGCATCGTCCATGTTGGAAGGTTCGTTCTGCCTGTAGTTTATCATCGCTGCTATATAGCTTATAGAAATGCTCTTTCCAAATCCTCAGCATCGACTGTGACTTTCTCTTCTGCCTGTATGCAGCTTTTGTCCTTCTACGCAGCGCCGCTTTGTATGTATCTTGCGTAGACGTACTAAATGTGCCGTCGGCACTTGTCGTCCAACCAAGATTTTCATTGTGGTGGTCGAATAAAGCTCTTGACAACAGAGTCATCACCTCTGGTGGCTTTTTGGCAATGTTGCCAATGTAGCTTTCCGACGTCAAACTTGATTAGAGTGTTTGCTTATCTTTACGATGTTGAGGATATTCACAAGGGTACCTTTAATACAACAAGGCAATGGTTCGAGTCGATGTCCCTCTGAATGAGCGTCTTGCGTCCTATTATATACATATATCCCTGGGGGGAGTGCTCGGTTAGACTATATCCATTAAACCGTTCGGGGATTTGAGCACTTCCGTTGGTCCATTAAGGACCAAATATGTCGGATTACCCCGGATAAGGTCTTATTTGTTTTATTCCGAGATTTTACTCTACCTCTGGGGAATTCATAACCTGTCTCGATTATAGCACTGTTTATGCTATCTTTGCCCGCTGGTTAGTACTCTCGCGTTTAAGTTTGGCAAGTTGTACCACTTGGATGTACAATAAACACAATTGATGAGTAGGAGCAATTACAATACTCGGCATCATCTCAGGAAATAGATAGCGGACGGTATAAAGCTTAAACATTCCGCATAAGACCTTCAGTATTAAGAAAATCAGATTAGTTGGTCCGAAACCCTTGGGGTGAATGGGTGGTTATCTCCTGCCTGACAAGGGCTTAAGAATATTAAAGAACCAAACAGAGTGTTAATTGGTCTTACCGGTCACCACCGTGCGGTATAAGAACAAGATAAAGGTTGTTCTTTTTGTGGAGCTCAGTCAGTCTGCTGAGATAACCGAGTTTTAAATTCTCTCCTGAAATATGTTTATCGCTTATCCGTATAAAGTTTGTCTTTTCGCCTTGACTAGTAAGCAAAAGTTCTTGTTTAAGTCGTTCTCCGAATTAGTGTTCAGAGACTTCTTTAAAAAGTCCGTAACATTCTTAAGAAGTCAGTCAAATAATAAAATGAGATTTTCAAGCTTCGAATTCCAGTTGGAAATATATATATGGTGAGAGTACTTTTCAAGTTTTACACAACATTCCTATCTTCTAACATAATTCCCAAAGACTTGAATATCTCTAACTACTTAAGTCAACTTGTGAATCATCAAGATCGGAAAACTTCCAGAGGTTTATTTCAATAGTCTTCTTTGGAATTCGTCCTCTTTATAAACATAAGTCAATGGCTTACCATAATTTCCATGAAAGAAAGTCAATTCCGTACAAGGTCACATAAAAACGACATCGGAATACAGATTCTTCCTCTTCAATCCCTTAATTTCCAGAAAGAAATACTTGGTTATTCATAAGATATTATTATTTGCTCTGTATTAAGTAAATCCCCGTTTAATAAAAGCTTTCCAGTGACTAGGCCAACTGAAGCCGAAACAATCTTATAACTTCGCAACAACCATTATCCTCTGCCTGTTAACCATGACCATACTACCGTGAAAATAAAGAAGTTAAACCCACTTAATGTAGCCACAATAATTTTTGCTTAGTCCGGCTTAGTTATTTTTATATTATTCGGCGAACAATAATTCTCATTTGAGTGGTCATTATTCAGGATACGAGTACGAGTATAAACCATCACCAATAGCGCTATCTTCGACAGCGTTGTCCTGACATTTGTTTAAAACTTTATCCATCTCAATCAAAAGGCAGAAATTCATACGTTTGGCCATCCGCAGTTTTATCACAAGAACTGTCAATTATGAGAAAACCTATATACTCGTACTTTCATCAGATGAACCAAGAACCATTCCATTCCATTCGTCATTAACGACATTACCAAGTATCAAATCATCATCTCGTCCTGGACACATATCTCATATGAAAATCAGACATAAAATTTTCATCGGGCCATTGTAACGTGATTCCGGCAAGTTAACGACCATATCGCATTACTTCAGCAGTATTAGAGTTGCTTCTTTACTCGAGGGGTACTCTGGAAAGAGATCCTATAAAAGAAACCAACGACTGCCCATAACCTCTCATAATGAAAACTAATCACGGTCCGATAAGTAGATGCGGCGTTTACGTTATGTTGTTCTTTGTGTTCTATGTTTTGCGAGTATCATTTATGTCCAGAGGCCGTGTTATCATATATTTTCAGTGCAATGTATCATTGTTGATTAATGGACGAGAGATTAGCCATGTCCTGCAATTAATTTCATTCGTTGTTTTCTGTGTTACTTAGCAGTAGCACGAACAATCACCTTTCCGAGTTTGCTGGTTGAATACACAATGCCTAGACTAGGTTTCATAAATGATATTAGTGCTGCACTGGTACACAGTCTGGTCTATTCGTATCTATTTCCACTCCAGTGAAAGAACACAACCTATGGATGGTTTTGGGTACTGCCACCATCAAAAGATGTTAAGAAAATTCTTATCTTCCTCGTGACATATGTGTACATGTTTGACCTATGTTGAGATGACAAAAAAGCTTGTACAGTCCTTTTGCATATAAGTATTTATGATCATGCTGCTCAACTCACCAAACACACTCACGATGTGACATTACCAATGTGACTGAAGTGGGTTTGAGTGGAAAATAAGTTTCCTGTACTCGTACGCCTGTTGTTGCTCAGCGAATCGCAAGTAACAAGAACATAAGGACAACTTTGTATTTACACGAACTCGTATACTCGTGCACCAAAGTGTCCTTGTAAACACGTTTAAAATTCTATGAATAGAGGCAGACTCCCACCAACTTGGAATTCCTACTCTTTTTTCGTTTGGTTCACCCTTTGCCTTCTCAAATGCGAACAGTTGTGAACTTTTTGAAATTTTTGGGGCGAAAAATGGTGGCAAACCCCTTTTGCTGTGCAAATAAAACAGCAGACGACAGCCGGAAGTTTCTTTTTGTTGACATTCCTCCGTTTCGGCTGAATCTTCCTATGTAGGTTTGTTCTCCCGGTCCCTTGGCGAATTATGTCCAAAATATTTCACTTTTTTGTGATAATTTTCCTTTTTGTAAGCTGTTCGTTTGCTCATTCAATTGTCTGTTTTGTGTTTGTTTGCTTGTGTGCTGGGCAATCGATAAAAGGCAATAATGTTTACTAATGACGTCACAGGTGTGTTGAACCGAGTTGAGACCAGATACGAAAGTTGACGTTTTCCAGTTTAATATTTTGGGATATTTTGCCTACTGTCGTGTTGGGACGGAGACAGAAAATGTGATGATGATGTAGGTCAGCTTAAATGACACTAAAAGATGACGAATGGGGGGTATAAACATCGTAGAGATCGTGTTTCTGATAATGACAGCGCTTCTCCCAAAACATAGATACATAGGGCTTACGTAGTTAATACCAACGACCGATAAGTGAATGTGGAACAGGAAAATTTCTGATTTTGTTCAACCGATATTTAAATCACGTTTACCATTGTTCTTGTCAGTCAAAACATTCTCCTTTCTGTACAAAGCGAATACAAACATTTCGAAGAATTTTGGGTAATTTTAGTTATCTTTTGACTTATGGGAACTCATTAAGGACTCATTTTTTATTTTGTGTAACTGAAACCCTAATCTCTCACCGAATTTCCCTAATCTCTCAAATTTCCTGAAATTTCTTTACCGCTATTTCACAATTTAATCGATGGAGTCTCTAAAATAAAACAACAGAATTGAGGAGGTTGATTACATTAAATTGCACCTCTAAGGCTGGTAACTAATATGTGAATCTGACCAAGGCACCTTATATCACAAAATTCAGGGTTAAGGGTGTGGTATGGCGGTGGTACTAGTGTTCTTTTACAAACGGATCTAATTAGTTCCGAAAGAGGACGAATCGAGCTCATAGAAAAATCCAGAAATGTAGCTAATAAAGCGATGTGAATTCTCAATTTTGTGCTGGAATCGCTCAAGAGTTCAGCCAACATATGGGAACACAAAGCCAATTAGGAGGTTAAGTAAGAGATAGAGTAGCTCGAGTCAGACAGAGAATTGAATATTAACATTCTAGTCAATAATCTTAGACAGACATAAGGGACCATATTGGAAAAGTCCGCCCAGTGAAATTAATATGTATATCACTCCAAAACAGCATCAAAAATAATGACAGCAGTCGCTTTTAGAATTCAAATTCGTCAAGCTGAAGGACTTCTAAAGGATTTTTTTTTAATAATTTAAGCGCACTCAAGGGATTACCTGCCCCACATATGATTGCCCACAGCGCGGACGAAGGAAAATTAGGGAAGAAATAGAGCTAGATACCGATGTGTGTTGGTTTTAAATGTTTGCAAGTTATAGTGACTAGGAAATAAAGAGCCCGGTAGGACATTCTGTAAACGTGTTCTATGGCTTAGGAATAAATTACATCCGAAAGTAGGATTTAGGGTATACTGATGAGCATTTATAGCGAGACGGGTGTTACGGTTAAAAGTAAGAAGGCGTGGAATGCTACCGGTAATTTCAGTGGAGCAATGGTGCTGAAAACAGCAATGTAATAAGGTAAAAAAGAAGACAAAGGGTATCGAATGACTGCGTTATATAGTCATCGCCTATGAGGTTTATCGCACACTTTTGTATCCTGACTCGAACTGCAACCAAATTCACACTGCTATAATTTCCAAACAGTTCATGACAGTGAGCTCAAATTTTGACACCCGCGATGGAATTCAAACGTGATGGTGTGATTGCTTTATATTTGGCTGGAAAACTACAAGTAGCTATCGTTAGAGCCCTCCTGCATTTGTGTCTCGAACCTCGTTACCGTGATACTGGCAGCGTTGCAAAACGCCATGGAGGTGGTCATAACAAAAATAGCAACATCGGCAGGAATGGTTCGGAAAGTGAAGGCTCGAAATAAGCGAAATCCGCGTCGAAGTGGAAGAAAAATGGCTCGTGAGCTCAACATATCGTTGGAACGGATGCACCACATACTAAAAAATGAGCTTATGCTCAAGCCATTGAAGTTCAAAAAGCACATGATCTTACACCGCAACAGAAAAAAGTTAGAGTCGAAAGAGCGAAGGAGTTGCTACGCTTGCACGAAAGTGGTGAGTTGCCGAATTTGGTTTTTTCCGATGAGTCGCCATTTGTAATCGAGCAATACGTCAACAAACAAAATGACCGAGTTTACTTGCAAGGGAGGTCCTTTGAAAATGTATACCTTCAGAACGCCACCAGAAAGCAGGCAGTACCGATGGTGATGGTTTGGGCCACCATAACCGCCGATGGTGGATGATCGTATTTTTGGATCGTAGCGTCAAAATTAATGCGATCGTACACGGTGAAACTGTCTTGGAGGTAGTATTGAAGCCTTGGGCAACGAATCATTTTGGGCGGAGACCGTGAACATTTTAACAAGACTAGGCACCGTCTCACAAAACGCGCGTCAACCAAGATTAGTTAAAAAACAATGTTCCAAACTTCATTTCTTCGACACAATGGATTGCAAATTCTACGGATCCAAATCCGTTGAATTTCTCTGTCTGGGGTATTTTAAAGGCAAAGGTTGGCACTAAAAAATACCAAAGTTTGGACCATCTCAAACAAGCACTTGGCCAGGAATGGGCCGTCTCAAGGCCATTATTCACGCCAAAGGTGGACATATTGAAAACTACTGATACAATTTGAAAATTGATGTAGTTTTCAATATTTTTTGCTTTTGCTCAGGCAGGGTGTATCTCTGTGAATGCTTGGCTTACGCTCGCATCAGGCTGCAGGTACGCGGTGCTGATGTGGTGGGAACTTGTACTGTAGGCACCTTATCACTGAAGTGCTTACTCATCTTTCTTCGTAAGAGCGAAAGATTTCATTAAGAGGTGAGGTCGCTCTTTTTGCTTTCAATAGTCCATTTAGACCTCAAAAATGATATCCCAAAAGAATATGGAAATGACTCGACGTATCTACTTGTTTTTCAAAGTATAGAATAGAGTGATTCATCGTGAGGTTTGATTTTTAATAGGCTTTTTTTGACAGATCATGCATGACTCCTATCAAACTGCTTTGTCATTTTTATTCAGTATTGTGTGGCAAGTTATCAAGGAAAGACTTACACCTCAACTATTGCCAATACAATTCATAGCAGATTGGCTTGTCGTATTCGACAACTTGGCTCATTTTACGTGAGGAGCTCGGCCTACAAAATATAACTTGTGCAAGAATTGAAGCCAGGCGACTTAATTTTGCGTCATATTTTCAGTGAATGGGCTATGGAAAAACTCAATGAAAATCCGGTGTTTTATAGTGAAATTTTGTTCAGTGATGAAGCTCATTTCTCGCTCAATGGATACGTTAATAAACAAAAGTGTCGTATTAGAGCTGATGAGCAACCCGAAGAGTACCAAGAGCTACCATTACGTCTATTAAAAACAACGGTATGGTGTGGTTTATAGGCTGGTGGAATCATTTGTACATATTTCTTCAAAGATGAGGCAAATAAAAATGTTATGGCGCTACGAGCCATACAGCGCGTTAAAAAATGGACTTTTTGATTATTTTGGTGAGCACTTAATTTCACGTTTTGGTACTGTAAATTGGCTACCTAGATCGTGCGATATCACACCTTTGGACTATTTTCTCTGGGGATATGTAAAGTCTCAGGTCTTCAGGAATAAGCCAACTACGATTAACGCTTTGGAAGTCAACATATATCGTGTTATCCGCGAGGTACCAGTTGCTATGCTCGAACGAGTCGCCTAAAATTGGACCTTCCGATTGGACCACCTCAGACGTAATCATAGCCAACATTTACATAGTATCATTTACAAAAAATAAATGCCATGAATTTTTCTTTTAACCGATGGTAAAAATTTTAAGTTTAATTTGAAATTTATGTATTTGATTTTACATTATAAATCAAACATTCCGATGAATCACACTTTAGAAGCGTGAAGAAGTCACCTGATGTCTTATATTGCCGTTGATTTGGCTGGTTGGCCGGGTTTCACATATGATTTTTTGCACTTGTGGATCGTAATGGATATATTTTTCATCACCAGTAACACCAGTAACAATGACTTCCTTTTGTGGCGTTCCAGCAGCATTTCGGACATGCAAAACCGCCTTTCGACGTCTCTCGGCTTGAGTTCATGTGGAACCCAATTTTCTTGCTTTTGAATATATCCAGCTGCTTTTAAACTTTTTGAAATGGCTGCTTGAGTGACGCCCAAAGATTCTGCGAGCTCTTCTTGTGATTGGCAACAATCTTCATAGAGTAATGCTTCCAGTTCTTCATCTTCAAACTTTTTTGACTGCCTAGGACGTTCATCGTCTTCCAAGCCAAAATCACCACTTTTAAATCGTGCAAACCACTTTTGGCACGTTCGCTCAGCTAGCGCATGTTCACCAAAAACTTCCACCAAAATACGATGACTTTCGGCAGCAGTTTTGTTCATATTAAAGTAATGAAGAAGAACTCCCTGCAAAAACACTTTTTCAGGCACAAAGTTCGACATATTTGAGTGAAAAGAAATTATTGTCGTTTACCCTTCAAATGAATGACATATACTAAAATGACATACAATGACAGTAGCTTTCCAACGCATGTTCCAATGGGATAATACAAGTTACGCCATCTTTTAGCAAACCGCACCGTTATAGACCCAATATATTGAAGCCTCGCTTAAGTAAGCCTTGTCGACATCGGATATGTGATCATTCCAACGTAAGTTTTCATTGACACTCTCGGTATGGAAAGTTTTCGCTTTCAACGATGCAAGTACTACTTAAAAATAATGGCTTGGTATTTAGAGGTTGCTTTAGCGATAGCAGACAACATTAAATTCCACTCTGTTGGAGGTTTCCCACTGTAAAAACTGGAAGAAAAAAACGACGAGCAGATGCGTGAGTTCGGAAACGAATATGAATGGCAGATAATACTGTCGTCCGCAAAGGAATATATTGTATTAGAAGTAGCAGACAAGAGATCGTTTATGAAAATTAAAAAGAGAGTCGGAAACAGGACGGAGTCCTGGGGCACATCAGTATTGGCAACTTGAGTTCAAAGTTCCAAAGGGTAGTTTCTTACCCCTTGAAGAAGAGAGTCATCGATCCCAAATGCACGCATTTTCGACAAAAGAGCCAGATACCAAACACTGTAAAATGCCTTAGAAATATCAAGTGCAACTTTCTTGTTCGTTGTTTGACTACACGTGGTTTTTTAGGGGACCTTAAAAATCCTTCTTTCGTTTGCAGGGGTTGTCAACAGTAGATCCGTCCATATCCGAGGTTTGTTGTTGCTTTGTAACTAAAGTTTCTTTTCCATGGGCGAGCAGCTACCCCGGCGGCGTGGTGCTACACATTCTGGGCAAATGTTCGATGAATAAGGATATCCTAAATTCTGTTTGGTGCATTCAATGCTCACAAATGAATTCTGAAGCATGTATCTGCTTTCAAACTGGGTACGTACAGCACAGTCTGACTTCATAGCGCTCCGATCCGATATCCGATTTAACAAATTTGGCAAAACTGGCTTCTTTTCCCATTATTATGTGTACTTTGCGATTGTAGGACGGGGGATGTTTTAATATGAAGTAATTTTCTGATATCGAGGTTTTTCGCATAGAGCTTGGGGTCAGAATAGGTAAAGTTGTACCGTATCATCTCTTGAATATTCCCGAATGTGTCTGCAGTTCAACAACCAACATTCCAACTTTATTTCTACTGATCCCATTCAAGGTTCAGGCAAACCTACAGGGACAGGCACGTATTCTGTATTATCCTTTTTGCATAAAAGTATCCAAATCAAGTCAATTATAAAGGAGTCATGTAATTCATTGTATTTAATCATATTAGATATTCTGTGAACAGATCCCTTTCATCTTTGAAATCTTTTTTCTTGTAACAGTAAAGTAATGAAATACAAAATCACCACCGGAGTAGTAAAGCATGAATCTTTAAATAAACTCTCGGATAAGTCAACTTTCTAATGTCGTACTTGTAACCAAGGTCAAAATAGCTACTCCCAAGGGCCTTCCCTTGCATTTAAATTCAAAAAGTTGAAACAGGTGAAAAGAAAACCCTCTTCATTGAGGCAAAAAAGAAAGAAAATCTATTCAAACAAAAAATAGGAGGAATAACTTTAGTTCAAATGAGAAGGACATCAAAGGAGATTTTTAAATGAACAAAAACTGCTCATTGCATTTATGCCATACGAAAGTTTTTTTCCTTGCTTATTTATTTCAGTTTTTTTGCTCTCTCCATTTTCTTTCCTTTTCTAACCATCTTAGAAGTGAAACAAAAAAAGCCAAAATAAATCCCAGGAACTTTAGAAATTACGGCATGTGCGCTAAGGACCTTTATATGATGAGCTACAATAAAAAAAAAAAAAAGAACTTAAAAGAAGGAATCGTCCTCATATCTCACACATATTATAATGAGAAAGGCAAAAAGGAAAAATGTATAATGACTTAAAAAGGCAGAGTTGACGCCACAGAAGGATTATCCTATCTCGCTGTGCGCTTTGCCCTATATTTCAATCAGCAATTAATATGATTTTTGCCTTTTTCCAAACCTCTCGCCCTAAGGGAAAGAGCTTATAAAACTTTAAAACTGATTCTCGACCCGATTTTCCCATCACCTTTCACATAAAATGGGCAGAGAGACAGAGAGAGAGAAGGAAGGATACATTCTTCACACATAGATTATGACCTAGAAACTTGGAGTGAAACTTTTGCCAAGTTAACAACCCTCCTGTCAGTATCTGCGTAGAGAAGTAGTGTTTCACTTTTCAGCACAACCTCGAAACCTCAGGCCAAACTGCCAATAAATAGAAAATGTCTCAGTGACAACATGACGAACATGAGCATGAGTATTTTTGTATCCTTACACCGCACTACTGTTCACTGGTACAGTGAAGAGGGAATCGATATAAACCCACCTAAAAATGACAGTCAAGTTTGGCCATCCGAGAGGACTTACTCCCGTTTGAGGGACACGAAGCTTTCTGTGGTCGATGGCAAAATATTTATCCTTACGCCATCATAAGGACAGAGGGAATAAATTGAGAGACAACGCAAGTGAATGATAAATAGGGACGATTTCGAGCCATAAGTGTTGTTAAGCATTGCAGACGAGAGCAATAGTAAGGATGGAATGTTTAGAATTCAGACGATACAAACTGTCATTCCACATCAATATGCTTGCTCTTTGCTCGAAGATCGTTATCCTTGGAGTTGCATCCAATGTAAATATTTTCTTTTTTTTATTTTGTGCCAGTACTAACGACTATGAATCCTTATCCCCTCTTATGTTGACTTACTGCGCTCAGATGATTCGAAAATCTTATTTTTCAAGACTAATGCCGTAAACTGTAGCTTCTGTATCTATGTGGATTGGAAAGAGATACATTTTACAATATATTTAGACTTTTATGCGAACACGTATCTGAAGGGTTTCAATCAATTGAGGGATGATGGGGATAATTTGGATATTCTTGTGATTTGCTTCAGGGTATACTTGTAAATAGAAAAGGGTTTCATTATTTTTACTTTATTTGTTGGTGCTGAATAAGTCAGAGAAAAGTGTTTGTTTAAAGGAATCCCCTGGCACTTTATCGAATTTGTGTTTAACTGAGTAACAAGGCAACTGGAGGTAGAGGAAATGTACGTATCTTCTATAAATTGGCATTTTCGAATTCCCATGGAAATAGAGTGTGAATTTGAAGGATAATGCGCTCTTCAAAGGAAAACGTGCTAATGACATTAGAAAGAAAGAGTTTACTCCTTTGGCATTATGAGGAATAGATTTATGAAAATCTCTTTGTGCCGTTAAGGAAATATCCTTTTCCAAGAAGCTTGTGAAATATATTTCATTGAGTTTTATCTGACTAAATTTAAATCGTTAAAGTTTCAAAGCCTATTTCTTTTGTTAATACTGAACTTGTATCTTCTTTTTTCTTATCCAAGACCGCATGTTCCTAAGCAGGAAGGATTGCATACTGATAGTTACATTCAGTATTAAGAATTCGTTCTATTTTCAGAAGATGTAATTCTTTAACAATTTAACATTTGGCTTCTACTTTCGCTGTCAGCCAGAAAAGAGAAATAAGATTACAATAAACAAGTTTGCTATCCCAGGCTTAAGATTCAAGTTGAGTTAATTTTAAAGCAATTCAAAATCTTCAATAATATAGTATACCATACATTTCATTAAGCAACAAACAGTCTGTATGCCAATCCTAAGAAATGCATAAGTTAGTTGCAAAGCGTACATTTCTTATTCTGACGGGTTCGGTGTGGTATATAATTCAAGTGAAGTAGTTTACGTTTCACCTTCAAAAAAGTAGAAATGGTATCATGAAAGCAGTTGTTTTCTTTTAAATTGTTTTGAAGGAGATGATACATTTTTTTATCCTGTCTGAACAGAGCACTCAGACAAAGACCTAGCCCATTGCACTCCTTGTGAAGTTCCTGTTAATAAAATCTTTCAGTCTTGCGAAGAAAGATGAATAAGCTCGTCAGTGATAAAGTGCCTACAGTACCAACACCCACACTGATATTCACAGAGATAGTGCTTCCAGGTGTCGTCATTACTTCCTCAGCAAGTATTGCGATATGTTATCTGACTTATGCCCAGCACATTAATGTGCTTAGCAAAAGTTAGATGCCCTGTCACGAGACGATGATAAGCAGAAAGGCTGCTGACTTCCTACAGATGTCGGGAAGCATTCCTTTGGTCTGCTTGAATCTGGGGGAGTTACTATATGTGTTGTTGCAGTTGTGCTCATATGAGGCCAAACTGTCAGTGGAAGCCCCAACCGAGGACACAGGCAGACCCAATATAGGTTCGGGTCCTGAAAATCTTGCCAGGCAAGTTCATCGGGGATTTCATTTCCCGTGATCCCATTGTGAACTGGGACACAGGCAAGAGTCACTAAATTTAGCCTTCCGACTACTTTCAGTGATCTCTTGCATTCTTGAACTAGCTTGGAAGTCGTAAGAGGGTTTACTACAGGCTACAGATGCAAATGCTTCACCTTCACAGGCTCTCCGGAATATATGTAGTTCGGTGCTGATGCAAGATGCAAGCTTTCCTAACGTGAAGTGAAATCTAACGTTGTCGTCCTTCAGAAAGACACCAGCTATACATACTATATTGGTCTTGGAGCCATCCGCGAAGATCAGACTGCATTCCTTAACTGGCTCAGATTCTGCCCGAAATCAGGTCTTCGCACAGAAAAAGTGGATTTTGTATTTTTTTTCGAAACAAAAGTTTTGATGTTTTCGCATCGGACGGTATGTCCATAAGACCAGAGTCGTCGCAAGGCCATCAAAGATCCAGTGCGTGTTGTCCCAAAGACCACTTCCTTTTAAACGGAAGATGACTCTGAGATTGCAGCCCATGATATGAATGCCAATTGAAGGTAAATTCATCAATGTGTCTATGCATCCGAGACAAACCGTTCTTTAAAATTTGGTAAAAACAGCAATCACGTATTTTCGCGAGAGTTTATTCCAATAGACAACCGACGCATAGGATATAATTGGCCTTATCATAGCAATGTAGATCCAAAGGACCCTTCTTGTCGATAGCTCTTCTGCACTGCCAGAAGGCCAACACCATCTTAGAGGCTTTCAACGTAACATGTTGAGTCCAGAGAAGTTTGGTTTCCAGGATGATACCCAAAGATTGTACTTAGCTTTTTTGGAGAATTGGGTGTAGATGCCTTTAAGCACTAGATGAGCCAGACTAGGCAACTTCCTCCTTCTCGTAAAGAGAACAACCTCAGTTTTGAGGTTGCGATCCAGCAGAAAGTACAGATATTTCATCCATATGTTTATGCATAGATGTTAGAAATAATTGAGCGCGTTGAGCAGTGAGTTGATCAACATGCACTATAGCAGTGGAGACAGAACGCCGTCTTGCGGAAAACCTATGTTTATCCCTGCCACCACATATTGACAGCAGCCAGTATCCGCAATTCATCAGTATTGCTTTGATCTACAAAACTAATGATTCGTCTACGCCGTGTTGTCTCGCCAAAAGTTACGTTGTCGAAAGCACCCTCAACGTCAATGAAAATGCACAAGGCGTATTCCTTCTTATTGAGAGCGCTTTCAATTCTGCCTACCAGATTTTGACGTACACTCTTGCAGAATCTTCTACATTGGTAGGTATGTTGGATCACCTACAGAAGATGCATTCGCAAGGCACTTTTGCGTACATAGATCTTGAACACTCTCTCGATGCTTTTCGGCACCTTTTTTGCCTCTGTTGGTACAAAAATTGCATGAGATAATTAAGAAGATTTTTCCATCTCTGAATGCTTAATCTTCATCTCAGAGTTTCTTTTTTCGTCCTATAACATCATTCGAATTATATGGTATAAAATCATCGTCTCTCTCAAAAATTCTGGTTCTAAAATAACGGTTTGCTTTTCAAACAACTTTGTCAAAAATGTAGCTTTGAATATCTGTGATATTTTATGTCACATTTATAACAAAAGCATTTTTAGTGGTGTTTTTCCAGAAGACTTAAAGCAAGCCGAAGCAATATCTTTATTTAAAAATTGAGAAAAAACATCAAAAAATAATTATAGGCCCATTTCGTTACTCCCGGTATTTTCAAAGATTTTTGAAAAAGCTGTTAAGAATAGAATGATGTGTTTCTTAGAAAAAAACAAATTTTTTAGTGAGTGTCAATTTGGTTTTCGTTCTAGTTTTTCAACTCAAGGAGCCCTTTTGAATTTCTGTTCGATTGTTTATGATGGTTTAAATAAAAAGAATTTATCTGCTGCTCTATTTATTGACAAAACAAAAAATGTTGATACCGTCGATCACAGAATTCTTTTGGAGAAGCTATATACAATATAATTGGTTATATCTGATAGAAGACAAAGGGTGAAAGTTAATGGACAACTCATGTCTTTTAGTTATATTTCTATAGGAGTTCCCCAAGGTTCTGTGCTTGAGCCGATTTTTTTCTTAATTTTTATTAATTCGCTTTTGTTACAAAATTATCATAGCAAAGAGTAATGTATTCGCTGACGATATGGCATGTGATTTTCACAAGACTCTGCTTTAAATCTATCTGTTGATATAAATCATGATCTAGAAATCTTACGCCACTGGTTCAAGATACACAAAATGATTATAAGTGACAAAACAAAATTTATGTTTTTTTTAATGTGTACGGTAAGGAAGTAGACTAGGACGATTCATTTTTCACTGCGCAATGTGTAATATATATAAACATAGCAAACATATTTGTAACTCTGTGGTAGGCTCTCAGACATTTTTTGACTAGCGTGTATGCTTTGATAAGTGTGAAGGTTAATACTTTTAAATATCTTGGTGTTTTGCTTGGTTCGAAAATGAGTTGGTCTGCCCATACTGATGCACTTAAAAGATATCTCATAGCTGCAACTAGGCAAATATATTTTTTAAAATTATATTGATCTCGGAATCTTCTTAGGTATATTTACCATGGGATAGTTCATTCTAAACTCGAGTATGTCATTGTTTGCTGGGGTAATACACAAAACAACAAAATAAACCCACTTTTGGTCTCTCAAAAACACGTTATTTGTCTTATTTTCAATAAATAACTTTTCAGAAGCCTTAAGATACTTTCATTCAAACACAAAGTATTAAAAATATTTTTCATGAGATCTAGCTATCTATTGAATCAATGTTGTTTTAGCTTCAACCTTAGAATCAACAACCAAAATTTGGTTTCAATACCACATTCTAATCTCTAAGTTTTTTTAAATTGTTATACTACAGCGCCCAGACAATTTAACTGCTTTCCCCATGAATTATATATAATAATTCATAAATATAATATATATAATTATATATAATATATAATATATAATTATTCATATAGTACAATACATTAATTTTAATATATTTTGGCTCTGTAATTGGATTCTGATCTAGCTTCGATCTACGTATGTACGTACAAGACTACGTAAAAATCTATTTCTAGCCTTCCATAAGAAACGAAACGACACTCGATTCTGTACGTTGATCTTTAGATCCTGTAACGGACTACGTGGTCTGTCGTTGTGCAGGAAGTGCGATAGGATGAAGCACAACGAAAGATCTTGATACGGCAAGTTTAGGGTTTTGAAATAGGGACTTGACAACTTTGAATTTCATTTGTGAACGCACTCTTTCACTAATCATCAAACTGTCACTGTCAATTTATTCAGTAAACTCAACATTTTCATCATAGTAAAGTACACTAACGAGCAACGTCTGCAAAGTATAAAAAATTTCTACAGATATTCAGAGTCGGTGACTGCAATTTTAAGAGCGTTAACTCCAATTTTCGGTCGTAATTCTCGCCCTAGTAGACAGGCAATAACAAGTTTAGTTCAAAAATTTGAGCCTACATATTCGTTGTGTGATGTTGCCGTGTCAGTGAGACAACGGGTTGGTCGAAGTGTCGAAAATATCGCTGCCGTTCAGACGTCCGTAGCAAACGATCAAAATCAGTCAATTCCACGGCGTTCTCAAGAATTGGGCATCGCTCAGACCACATTATGGCGTATTTTGAGTAATGATCTTGGTTTACACCCATACAAGATCAAGCTGACTCATGAATTAAAGCCGATGGACCATTTGAAGCGACATACGTTCTCCGATTGGGTTCTGAAGAAGATGCGCCAAGATGATGAATTTCATCGCAAAATCATCTTCAGTGACGAAGCTCATTTTTGTCTCAATGGGTTCGTCAATAAGTAAATTATGCGTTATCGGTCGGGTGAAAACCCACATGTGCTTCATGAATCGAAGTGGTGATCCACAAAAAATAACTGTTTGGTGCGGTTTGCATGTCGGCGGCGTTATTGGGCCATATTTTTTCGTCGACGATAACGATCGTCACGTTACTGTGAATGGTCAGCGTTATCGCGCCATGATCACCGATTACTTTTTGCCCGAATTAGAAGATATGAACTTGGACGACATGTGGTTTCAACAGGATGGTGCCACAACTATACAGCGCACGCTACAATCGATTTATTGAAGATTAAGTATGGTGAGCGTGTTATCTCAAGACATGGGCCAGTCGATTAGCCGTCTCATTCGTGCACTGCTTGACTATTTTCTGTGGGGCTACGTTAAGTCATTTGTTTATACCAACACGCCGACGACGTTGGAAGAGCTCAAGGCCAACATTGAACGCGAAATAGCGGCCATTTAGGCCGAAATGTGTAGCCGAGTCGTTGAATATTAGGTCCAACGAATAGACCGCTGCAAACGTGCCCGCGGTGGCCATATGAACAAAGTCGAGTTCCATTCATAAATGTTTTGATTGTACTTCAAGCCAATAATAAAAATTTTTTTGAAATATCTCAAATGGTTTGCCTTATATTTAAAAAAAAAGTTGTCAAGTCGTTATTGGAAAACCCTATATAACAGATAAAGAGTAATAAACTTATTATGACCTCATTACATTTTAAAATTGATAAATTGAATGATGTTTACTATCTATACTTTGTTCACTGCTTTCGCCTCTAGTTCCCTATGAACTATAGATTAGCAGATACTTTATAAAGTTAAATTAAGCTTCTAATTTGTAAAATTGATTTTATATTGTAATAAATGAAATTGAATTGAAAAATTAAATTGAATTGAAGGAAGTCAGATTATAGATCTGAAACTGTTGGCGAGCGAGATTTTGATATAATGGCCACTCTCACTGTTCGCCAGGGTTCCGGTATGTAAGCCAATGCCAGGCTTTCTATGAAGATTCTCTTCAGAGTTACTAGTAGTTGATCTATGCCTTTTGTAATATAACTGAGTATATAACATCGGTGTCATGCGACTTGAAGTAATAAAAGGAAGCAACAGCATGTTTAAAAGTCTCATCCGGCACCACAATCAATGAGATATACCAGCTGCAGCGTGCTGTGATGTTTAGCTCACTAGCAGTTTCGTTGATAGAAGCTATTTGTGAGCTGATTCCGATTAGATTGCCTCGGAAATGAGACTCAAAAATGAGACGAAGCCTGGTTGATCTTTCCCTTTTAAGGATCTTGATCATTTCGATCTTTTCGCAAAACAATCTGTAAGTGGCTCTCTTTCAATTCCGGAAAAGCCACTTAAAATTTTTTTGTTTCGATCTGTAAACATTCCATATTTCTCGAAAATGACCTGTTGAGAAATTTTCTGGATTCTTTATGAAGACGCTGCAGGTCTGCGTTCCACCAAAGAACGGGCGATCTTTAATCCTGTCCAGTTGGTTTAATTCGGGTCCCTTCTTTTCAGCTGGCATGCAGATGTCTGGTAGCACTTTCTAGCCAGCAATCTTCTTACCATACCTGTTGAATAAAGTCAAGTCGATTATCTGCTGTCTTGATTTCGTAGCAAAAATTACCTGAGAGCCAACATTGTTGACAGCTAGGTCAGAATATGAAATCCAGGAGATGATTACTTCTAACGTTACATTTGATACTGCCCATCTTCCTGGATTTACAGTGTTCAGTGAGTTCTGCTACCGCCTTCGCTGGTAACGGTAGTAATGGATCATAGAGAAAATAAGCATACGCAACAACGAATTCGAGCCATTCGCCATCTGTTTTGTAGCTTACGTTTGCAGCAACTAAATCTTGGTTATAAAATTGGACAAGTTTAAATCTTGAGAGTGGATTCGGCAAAAACATTCCGATCGCTCGTCATAACGTAGTGTGAAAAACAGATGAGTTAATTTCACACCGACATTTCCTGTCGAAATATTATTTGCGTACGATACATGCTTCTCGTTTGACTTTGTTGTGCTTGCTCTGTAAACGTATTGAACGTGTCTTCAGCTTATCCCAAAGTAATTGAAAGATTTTTTTCCAGGATGACGGATCTTCCCCGCGACGTAAACATTGTGCACTTCCCGTAGTCTCAATCATTCTCTGGTAGATCTTGCCATCCCTTGGAAAAGTTTGTACTTTGTAATTGAGGTGATGTCCTTCTTCCCCGTTTTGACTGCTTCTTTTAATTTCCTCTGTTTATGCTTTTTGAAATTCAGTTGGGGGTGACAATAATGTCCAGATACTTATATTTCCGTACTATTTCTGAAAAACAATTGCACTCCGGAAGATCATTATTTTGGACTGGTGAAAAAGAGTCAATAAACTGACCATTATTTGAATCATGTCTCGAGTTTCAGCAAGCAAGACAATGTCGTCCGCATACATCAGTACTTTATGTTCAAGCCGTTAAAAACGAAGTCCCCAGGAAAGTTTGATGACATGTTTGCTTCCATTTCAGATCTGAACCAGATTGCTGACATTGTACAAGAGGGCGTTCCTGCCTGGATCCTGAACCGAATGCAGCTTTTAAATCGACAAAGAACGCTATACTTTTCCCCGTTATCTACATACCATTTCGTAAAAGCAAGTTAAAAGTTAAAAGAAAATATGTTTCCGATAGTTGACTATACTTTTGATAAGCCAGCCTGAAATTCACTCTGCAAATCGTTCTTGTTTATCCAATCTGTCAGACGCCTGTGGATATCTTCCAGCACTACTACAATATTGGAAATAAAGTTGTACGTACGTTTTTGTATGATTTCCTCCCTGGCGTGTTCGAAGAATTCATGTGGTACACGGGCCTGCCCGGCAGCATTATTTGAACTGCAAAGGTTTATTATGGTTTCAATCTTGTTGACTAAGATCGACCTATCAAGATCAGTATTTCCCACTGTTTGTTTGTTTCTTTGGCTTAGAATAGATTTAGGGCATATGGGCTACTTCAGTTGTCTCAAGACCAGTCGAGACCAGTCCAGCAGCAGTAATAGTGTCACCGTATACAAGTGACAAAGAGCCTATCTTATATGTCGAACTTCTGAATTTAGGCTTTTTTGAAGCAGCTCTTGGATCTTAATTGATGACCTCTTTTTTAAGATGTCGTAAGTCTGTGTTGAGAGGATTTGACACATAATCGCACTCTGCTAGCCATACTTCTGTAACAAATATTGTGAGATGGATGCTACTTGGCCGATGTTGGTCTTCTAAGTCTCAGAACTTGTTGGAAACTGTCCTTTGATTCACATGATTCGAACGAACTCATCCTCATTACAGACAGAATCAAATGTTTGGTGATAACTTCCCTATCAAAGGAAAGCACGTTTTTGTTATCGTTTTTTAGATCATGAAAACAGGATTAATCTTTTCTAAAAAAAGTAGTTGAGTTATTCTTATAACTTTCTGTTCATTGAGACAATTACGAACGAAAGTTGCAGTTCCTTGCAAAAAATTTGGTGAGTAGCCAGTAGTTTTAAATAGTCTTGCAGTTTGAAGCTCCTTATACTTTAAATATGTAGTATTCCTTACTGTTTCTAACCAAAGTTGGAAGCTTATCTTTTTAAATTTTGGATCATTGGCCAGTGTATGTAGAAAAAATTTCAGTCCTAAAATGTGCAAGGCGCTGGGACTGTATCAACTGCCTTGATTTCCTTTAGAGCTAAGCTGAACATGTGTCCAAATTGCATTAAAAATTCATGTATCAGAGTTAAGCTTTTACTACATTAGACCTTCTTTTAGGTATCCGTAATCCTTGCTTTGCGTTCAATACCTTGATCAATCCGTCACCAGATGTCCTAATTTGTCTTCTTAAAAATATGGCATTGGTGTGTTCGAAATTAGAACCACAATCTGCTGTCATGGAGACTATACAAATGTAGATTCCCAAATCTCTGAAGAATAAAGATACCAAATAGGCCATGTTTCCACAAAGTGACTAAGTCTCTATAAATTTCTGCACCATCAGTCAGTAATTCTCTGCAAGCATTTGTATATAGTACAAACAAGATTCAATGTTATTTAAAAATGATTTATTTTTAAATTGCACAGGAAACTGAATTGGAAATATTATATTTCTAGGAAAATCCCTTCATCTTTATGAATAGAATTATTCACAACTTCTTTTCTATTTGTTCTTTCTTGCTTTGCTTCAACGACCAGTTCATTTCGTAAACATACAATTACAATCGATATGCTTTTACCTGATCAAACAGTACTCAGCATCCGACACTAGCAGCTTCCGCTGAAAAATATTCCATTTTCTTTTCTAGAGAATTACTTTTCAGAGGATCTATTCGAATAATATCACACTGCTTACATTCACATAAATGACGGTTGGTAGGTCCCCTTTGAAAGTATGAAAGTATCTGTACCGTCTTCTTGATAAATTTTCCCCTCTTTGTCAAATAATTGCGGCAACCGAACAAAATTTCAAATGTATCTTCCAAATATAGTCATTTCTATCCTTTTGAAGAAGAGCGCTTACCACCAAATCAAAGAAAATCCTTCTGCGAACGACATTCGAACTATGTTAGTCTATGCAACCAAACGGAAGTGATTCCTTGACAAGAAAATCTTTTTCATTTACCGAATAAATAATACATCATCCCCCCCGGAAGCCCGCAGGGAGTAAATTTCTTGGAAAACTATTTTCTTTATTGAACCACGCGTGGTTCATGTTTCTTCAAAAGAAAGAGGACAAGAACAATTCCCTCTCCATCTAAGGACATGTGTGGATAATTCAAAGCAAACGACAAGATATATGCCACTTCCGGGGGGGTAAGAGGTTAGAACACGTTCGTCACGTCACACTTTACGAGCGAGAAAAACTATCTATGGTATCAAAAGAATTGCTGGGATTACAAGGATTTGGCTTGAGGGGAGATACTTTTCAAGTGAAGATTCTATTCTCTAATGTAATATTCTGACAGTAATAGAGTTGCCATTGATAGATTTCAATGTTTTTTTGTTTGTTGATTATCGAATTTGATATTCAGACCTTTTCTCCCGGCAACATAGACATGACCGACGGTACTTGATTTAGGAATTACCAATGCAACCCTTTATTGTATGGTTGAGAGAAACATAAGACAAAGGAGGGGTAAAACGGCGACTTGTAACCTTCAATTGGGTTCATTAGTACGATGTGCCTCCCGATTAGTCCCAGTAAGTCTTTGAGAGTATCGAAATAGTTGACCAGGAATTAGTTCATTTCTCAATGAAAATCAGGATTTAAGTTACATCCACCTCCTAGGAAAGGTTGGTCCGTAGGTTGTAATTCTAAAAGCTAGCTCCTTAAGTCCCAATTTAAAAGTAACCAGGGTAACACTAGTGGACATAAAATACCTTGTTATTCAGGGTCATTGTACTATCCCAATTGTATGCTGTTTAAGCGTAGGGAATCAATTTGACTGAATTTTGATAAGACAATCTTTCAAAGCCTGCTTTTTAGATAAAAGTGAGAGGTTTGCTTTTGTTTGTAGTACCTTAGACTGTGCTAAAATGACTAAAAGATACCACTGCATATGGGGAGCACACAAAAAGAAAATCATGAAACCAAATTTAAATCGAAATTAAACATGTCCTTCTTCCAAGCAAAGTATAGGGTTTTCCAGAAGGGACTTGACAACTTTGGATTTAATTTATGAACGCACTCTTTCACTAATCATCAAACTGTCACTGTCAATTTATTCAGTAAGCTCAACATTTTCATCATGGTAAAGTACACTAACGAGCAACGTCTGCAAACGTTCTCCGATTGGGTTCTGGAGAAGATGCGCCAAGATGATGAATTTCATCGCAAAATCATATCAGTTAGGAAGCTCATTTTTGGCTCAATGGGTTCGTCAATAAGCAAAATATGCGTTATCGGTCGGGTGAAAGCCCACATGTGCTTCATGAATCACCACTTCATCCACAAAGAGTAACCGTTTGGTGCGGCTTGCATGCCGGCGGCGTTATTGGGCCATATTTTTTCGTCGACGATAACGATCGTCACGTTACTGTGAATGGTCAGCGTCAAATGGGCAAAGTTCTTTGCTATTTATGTCCAATCCGTCGATGTTGTCTGATGTTGTCTGTTGTCTGATGTGTCTCTTCTTCTTGGCAAAATACTATACAACCCATTTGGGTTTCAATACTATCAAACGCAGCGGTGACAGGCTACTGAGTTCTGCCAATTGTGTCAATATCATCGCAGTACGCTAGTAGTTGCACAGACTTTTGAAGATTGTGGCTTCGTGTTCGCATGTGAATTCTGAACAATTCTTTCAGGGCTGATGTTAAAGAAATCACATAGCGCCTCATTTATAGACATCAAATGTCTTGGTTAAGTCGTAACCGACCAAGACGAAGCAGCGAGCGTACTCAATTATTATTCTGCGCAAACGGACGAGCTTAGAAGTATTGCCAAAACTAGGCATGGCTCTATACAGTTCGTCTCTATAAATGCTATCATATGCGGCTTTTAAATCGATGTAAATCGATTTGGATTTCGTGATCGCTTTTTATAGTCTGTCGGAGTGTGAAAGTTTGGTCGATTGTGGACTTCCCTGGTCTGAGACCGCATTGATAGCGCCTCTCTTATCCAATAAAAGGCCACTTTGTAGACTTCTTGTTTGCATATGCTTGTCGGCATTCTTTATCATACCCTGCACATCAGTTGTGACTTCTGATATCCGACAGCACGCGGATAGTACTGTCACTTGTATTCGGTACTTTAAGCGAGATTACGGAATATGCGTTTGGCGAAGATGTTGGCAATCTGTTGCTATTGGAACGTTATATCTTATCACCGTAGTTCTTCTTATTTGTGTCACTTGGTAAATCTGCATTCGTAGATTGGCTGCAACAAGATGTTGCAAGTTCGAACGTCATACGTCTATCAAAATGTGATAAATTTGATTTAACGTTTCATTATCCAGAGACCGACATGCCCCCTTGCGTATATTGGGATGATGAATGAAACCGTGTGCTAGCTATAGTGAAATTTCGTTCCGTCGCAAAGTCAATAAACCAAAGTCCGTTGTCATTTTTGGTGTCTTGTATGCTATGCTTACCAACTCTCCTATCAAAGATGTCCCCTTGTTTATTGTTTAGTACCATTTTAACGTTATACTTCGGACATTGCTCATGTCCTGTAGAGAAACTCGTAGAAAATTATGGTATTTGGTAGCGTCGTCCTTGTTTTCTGGAGAGGCATGGGCGCATATAACGCTTACGTCAACGAATTAAAGTCATAAGACGTGCCTAAATCTGCCATATATAGCAAACCCATATCTGAAAAAGCGCTGATTCTTTCTCTACAGCAATCGCCATAGTAAATATCACAGTTTTTTATCCTTCTTATGTATGTCCGCCTATCCCTACACACTGAATGGCGGTGATATCTGTTTTGTAGCAGTTAACAGGCTCTGCTAACTGCTCTGCCATACGTGACCAGTTTAGTTTAGTGTTCGAAAATTCCCCTGCAGATCCGAAGGTTGTTCTTCCTTAAACGTTAACGAAGCCATTAGTTAGTTCATCATATCTTTTTAATCTCTTCCGTATAGGGAGAAGAAAGTATTTGCTGCAGAACGGAAAGTAATAAAAAAAAACACGACGCCTACTAATTTAAACATTGCTGTGAATATACGAGTAAGTAAGCCCTTGTAGAATGTATCTGAAGCACATGAAGATATGTTCGAGTCAAAAGTGGCAAAGTGTGTTGAAGTGAATGGCATATTTTGAAAAATGTTTCCCTAAGTGCACTTCATAGTCCTGCCACAGACATTCTATGTGCACCAACATAGTGAGTCTGAGATAAGAGACTTTTCGAGTTATCAGAACACTTCATTCATGCATTGCCCTAATTTCTACTAAGTGAGATACTCATACACACACACACAACATGCAAATATTGCCGAGCTGTACATTTTTGTTTGCCTAAAACCCGGTCTGGCAAAATACCACATATTTTATGGCTTCTTTCACTTGAACCCAGAGTGGTGGTAGTAAATAATTGCGCGGTAAGGACATGGTGTTTGTTACTGGAATCTCTGCCATATGATGCGGTTTAGGACACACTTAAAACCAGAAGATGAGAATGAGTGAGTGGTTTAATTAAAAGTCCTCTAATGGCAGAGTTTATTTATTTTGATCTAAACTTCCAGTTAAAGTGAAGTACCGTATAAAGACTTTGGATATGCGGATAGATTCGTATAGATACATTCCTGCAATGGATCGATTATGTTGACTATGTGATTGCATGCGAAGTACTGAAATTTATGGTGGTTCTTTCTGGTTCTTTATGTGGTTTTTCGAGAGAATGAGTTTTTTTTTATCGTTTTCTGGGGCAAAGTGGAATTTTGTAATTATTGAAGAGATACGAGCAATCATGTACTATATACTCGTACTTAACGACTGTGTAGGGAGAGCCGAGAGAAGGATTTGTGTGCTCGGACGTAGATTATAGCCGTGGTTAATGTTACGAGAAGAGGGTTATTATTGCAGAGATTGCAAGTAGTAAAGTGAATGTATTATTTGTGTCAAGTTAGTTATAAATTCTAAGTGCTAAATACGATTATATAGGAGGCTTGTACTGTACAGCTAGATGGCTTATGATATTCAACAAAATATGTCTAGTTCCGTTGCCGTTTGATATAAATTTGTCTAGCATAGATAAAATTATGGAAATTATTGTATGATAAACTTAATTTCTGAAGGATTTCTGTTATAAGGATAGAAGAGGCATGACATTTTTTTGTTTTAAATTTAAAAAAAAATTTAATATTTATTCACTAAACAATTTTAACCAATTATTTAAATAATTTCTTATCATTTAAAGGCTTCAAAAAAAGGTCAAAAATTAACACAACGTTTGCTAGATTCTTTCGTCTCTCTAAAAGATGTTATCAAAACTTAAAAGTCACTCTTTTGGGAATTCTCCGTCGTTTCTAGTGATTTCGATTCCTCCTAAACTGTTCTGTGTCACGAGTACCTAGGAACCATGAATAGACCCATGACTATATGGGGGGCCGTGGTGTAGTGGTATATGCATAGACTCCTCAAGCAGAGGGTCGCGGGTTCGAATCCCGTCGGCGTCAACTCTAACAAAAAGGAATAACACTGGAGTGGTTGCTGGCTGGGCTAAATGTACCGAACTAACAACAAGCACGTACTTAAGACCCACTGGTTGAGGATGCATTGGCTCGTCCCGTCCAGTTTCACAACCACCTCTGGTGAAAAGCCAGTATAAAAGTATTCATATCCGCGGAATTATAAAAAAAAAAAAAAAAATATAAGAGCGGCCGTGCTCAAATGTAAACTAGTTGCTCATATGTTCATGGTTTTCTGTATAAAGCACAAAATGAATAGCAGTCATGAACTTATCCTAAGCAAGATCGAATCAGACCAGATGCTTGGTTTTCGACTTCAGATTTTTAACCTTCCTCACGAAAGGGTGTCATTTAAAGATCCGTATACATATGCCGACAGTAATTTAATATGACTAGGTCTCCGTGAATATTTGTGATGAATCTTATCCTGTCGGCTTAGTTGTGGTTTTTTTGATAATGCGCTTAATATTGGGTTCTAAGACTTGAATACTTTGGAGTTAAATTCTTTAGATACCATAGTTTCACAAAAAATTAATGGATTGGCGTCAAACCCTAGGACCGGTTTGCTTTGCGTTATGATTTTGTGGTTAAATGGAGCTCTCGGCAAGTCATGGGTTTCATCTGAAGCATCAGTTGGAAATACAGTCAATATTTTGGTAAAATAATCATTAATTAGTACCCGCTAAAGTTATCCACTAACACTTAAGCAGGTTCTTTATTAGATTGAATTTAATTATGCCAACAATGTGAATACTACACCAAACATAGACCTTTTCAGACTCGCGAGTCTCTTCAAGATGTGCTTCATTCTAGAAATGGCAATTTTTCTTCTTCACAAACTCACAAAACAGAAAATATATTCAGCAGTAATAGAAACAGATCTTTCCGACCACTTTGCCATTGTGTATGTAACAGAGGATCCCAAAAAAAAAACCGAACAATGGATATATTAAATGCTGTACAGATAAATCAAGAAATAGTAAATAGGCTTATAGAGCAAACTAAATGGAATCTAATTTTGAAAATAAACAACGTAGAAGATTTATATAACGACTTTGTCGCCAACAAAGCAAAAACTTCCAAAGAGACACGACAACAGAAACCATGGATCACAAAAGAAGTAATTCAAATGTGCAAGAAGAGGGATGAGCTTGATAGAAGATGGAGAAACAGTCGAAGTTGTATAAATTACGAGCAGGAGTATAAACAATTTCGAGAGTTTTGGCAGAATCAGTGTGAGAGGAGTTATATCAAATTGGCTCAAAAACTATCTCACTGATAGAACAATCAGTTTTAAGGTGGAAACGGAAATAAGCCAAGAAAAATTCAGCTTGTACGGAGTTCCTCAAGAATCCAAACTTGGTCCAATCTTATACATTCTTTTTACAAACGAACTGTTACGGGTTTTCAAAAATAGTACTGCGTATTCATTTACGGACGATATAGCCGTGAGTTTGATGCCGTTTCGAAGTAGTGTCATGATAATGGACTCATAATCAACACGCAAAAAACGAAACTTATGCACATTCGTACACCATCTAAGCGGAGCGGAGAAATTAAAATTGTTCACCGAAACAAAAATTGCCCTTTGTCGGTAGGAAACCAGGAGATTAAAGTTGTACAGTGGACGAAATATCTAGGAATAACAATTAACGAACACTTCCTTTGGAGCGAACACATTAATGCACTACGTCTACAACTTAAAAGTGCTATTTTTGCGATGAACCAGGTGTATTACTCGCTCGCAGAGTCGCGCATTAGATACGGTATCCTGGCCTGGGGGACTGCGGCAAAAATCCATACAGATAAAATTTCATCCTTACAACATCGTTTAATAAAAAATTTCAGAGGATTTAACTCATCTTTAAGAGCACTGGATGTTCGTGGGATTTTTAAGATGACTGCGCTTGTAATATATATGAACGACCAATGATTTTTAAGACCTATTTAGCACAATCAAAACACACGAAGACGAGTCCAAGGAATGTTAGAGATACTAGAGACTTACAATGTATATGGCATAAGAGAACTGCGTTATAAAGTGCCTAAAACGGTTAATAGAATACCGCAAAATATAAAAGAACTTCAAAATTATAAAAAAAGAAAAAAACTTATACAACAATTACTGTTTGATTTACCAGGGCGGTCCAAGAAGTACCCGGCCTGACCAAGACAGAGCGGTAATTGTTTGAAAATATCTCTGTATTTAAAGCATATATTTCAAATTTGAAAGCACCACGTTGTTTAATATTTGCTTGGCAGCTATCAATAGTGAACGTTGTCAGTGAATTTGTGAAAATGGAGAAAATTGGTCATCATTATGTGATAAAATACTTTTATTTGAAAGGCCTCAGCCCAACCAATACAATATAAAAGCTGAACTGCATTCTACTCTTGGTGAGTCTACTCCTTTGTTAACAACACTAAAATTTTGGGTTGCTGAGTTTAAACGAAGCCGTACAAATTGCCAAGATAAGCATCTCAGTGGTCGACCAAATGAGGTGACGACCCCAGAAATGGTGAAGAAAATCCACAAGGCGGTACTGGATGATCGTCGAGTGAAAGTGCGTAAGCTAGCAGACATTGTAGGCATTTCAAAAAGTGCGGTACATCGCATATTATTTGAAAATTTGGACATGAGAAAGCTGTATGCAAGATGGGTGCCGCATTTACTCACACTCGAGCAAAAACAGTGTCGTGAAGATGTTTCAATTGAGTGACTTGTGTAAGTCTCATAGGATGAGGTAGACTCTGCAAGGTTATCCTTTTGAAGTCTAAAAATTTTCGGGCCCTCACTTAAATTGATTTAGCCATATAAGTCGTCTTGTCCGAGATTTTTTGAAGAATTCGACATGGCTGTACAATAACTTGTTGAAACTTCTCCTTCATTCTCCATTGATGCAAACGAGGCAAAAGATAACAAGAAGAACTTTTTGTAGAAGCGCCTGAGAGCATCATCTGCGTTCGTCAGTGTAAAAGCCTCTGCACCATAAAACAAGTTTGGAATGATCGTATAATATCCTTTTAGTTGCTAGAGAGAGAGCTTCACTACTCTAGTAAACTAGGACCAGTTAACGTTGATGCCGGAACCATCCGTAAGTTCCTTTCTACCTCAAAATGCTAGCTGCCTATTGGGACGTTCTGTACTAAATCGATGTTTTGTGTCTCACTTTGTTGATGGAATATAGTTTGTCTTTGCTTCCTTCACCACTGAACACAACTCACTGTGTTCTTCCCAATTTGTCCTTATCATCTGCATATGCGAGTAACTGACTTTTGAAAGATGTCGCCTCCGGAGTTGGCTTACGAGTTTCGCACAATTTTTTCAAGAACGATAAGGAAAAAATCACATGACAACCCATCGCCTTATTTAAGTCCTTTACTAACGTTGAAAAACCGACCTCTCCTATCTGCACAAATGATCTATGCTTACTGGCCTGTGGATTATACAGCGCTGACTCTGTCTACGTCAACTTGTGAGCTTTCTAGTGGCCAGAAATGTTATTTACCCTTGCATCCAGCATAGGGTCAGCATATAGACATTCGATAGCCCATTAAGGAAAGCAGGTCTCTATATTCCTTGATCTTATTGTCGTGAAAGTCAGAGATTCAACAGTTGTCGGCTAAGAAATCATAAATTTTTTCAGCGAATTTTGCTCAAAAAAATCCACATCATCTTGTTTTCTTATCTGTCAATCTCTATCAATTTATTTAATATGACACTCTAAACACTTCAGCTCTCCCAAAAGCCCTCCCTTTCGATGACCTCATTTGATGTTTTGACATCTCGTTCAACAATCCCTATTCAACTTCATCCCTTGCTCTGTCCCATCAACACAAATCAAAATCCGTCCCAAAACTTTGACAACATGCAAACAATAGCTTATAAATAATTCAGACAGCCCATAAATAAATTAAAATAAATTGCTGCCTCACGAAATTACAAACACTGATCAAACCTCAGCTTCCAGGCGATTATCACTAAACTTAATCCTCCTGTCTCAATCCCTAATAAACATGGATGTATGTACGAGTATATATTTATACTCCAATTTGGTTTAGATTGATATTTTACGACTTAATTAATGCAGATGCCTACGTTTTCAATTTATGACCAAGATTCAGACAGGGCTTAAGAATCCCGCATTGAATCTATTTTGCCATCGTCAACGTCGTATATTGTAAGTAGTGAGTAGTACGAGTACTACACCCTCAAGCAAATTTACTTGTCGTAAGAAAAGCCCATTAGTAATGACGGTACGGATACGGGAAAGGTAAATAACACCCTATTATCGATCCTAAAGGATCGAAATTAAACTGATTTCAGTGTACCGATTCTTCCCCTTCTTTGTAATCGTATACCTCATCGGCAGGTGAATTGAACTAAATTTCGCTTCTCATTTTCTGGGAAAACTGTCCTACTTTATGATTTGGGCTAGAGCTCCATCCACTTCTCAATTCGGAGAAGATTAAAATTAATTTACCAACCTTACATCATTCACAAATCCTTCCCTTTAATTTGTCGGAAAAAGGGCCTCAAGGAGTGGAAGGGTGTACAAGTATTGTATGGTATGTGGCATGTTCTGGAAGCACTCGGAGGAATAACTTGGCAAAATTGAAAGCACTGCTGCTTGCCGCTGATATCCAAAATGTATCTATGGTACACACATTCGTACTCGTATCTGGATATCCGAATATTTACGTACTGTACGTACATATATCCCAGGGCTTTATCAAATATTTATGAGACCTCATGAGAAATTTCAAGCATTGTTTGGAGCAAATCAAAAATATTTTAATCCAGATACGGATAGGCTACAGGATTCAGAGTTGAAGGAAGCGAGAGTGTGAGTGAGGATGTGAATGATAGTGCGAGTTATTTACGGCCGTAGTTGCTTGCTTGCTTCATTTATCAGATGAAATCTTGTAGACCAATGTCATAATTGCAGTTGAGCACATTATGAGTAGATACAGGCTCACACCAACACTTCAACACGATAGGGTGCCATGGTAAATATGAGTTATTTCATCCATAGATCAGGGTGATGTTGGAAAATTTATCATACGAGTATGAGTATGTGTCATGGAATGTGTTGATTTTGCGTCAATTCTAGTGATTCAAATGTGATATCTTATGCTTAACTGGGTATTGTTTGGTGGAGATAACTTGAAATATTTTGAATGAGATTTAAGTTGACAAAGTCCTTGAGAGTAAATTCTGTCATACTAATGAATGCCTCTAAACTGTTTCGCTAAGACTTTGTTGGGATTGTTCATTGTTTCACGGACTTAACTCAACTTAGATAGTGTTTTGGTAGTTAAGTGGAACGTAATATTCTTGGAATACAATGGCAATACTCACTTCTTTGGGGACACGTTTGGGATGAGGTTCTGGCGAATGATGGTAATGAACTAATGAAATATTGGGTGACAGTTGTTAATGACATTAAATGACTGAAGGTTAGTCTTTTATTTTTGGCAGGCAAAGCCCACAAGTTAAATTGTAGGAATTGAGTGTGAAGGTTGTGGCTGTATTACTGGTCAAGTCAAGGTTGTTTTAACTGAGGAGGAGTATTTTGGTTTGGATGGAGATTAATCGACTTATTTGCCTCTCTAAAGAACCTTTTATATGTTCGGAATGTCCCAATTTCTAGGGAAAGGCATGTGGTTATTTAAATGTGTTTTGGAAACTATGTGCTTTAGGTATGTAGTTTATAGGTTGAGGCATAATACTCGTAGGTATCTATTTATTTATTTATTAATTACAAATTCTTTCGCTTACACATTGAGATATGATAATCTTTAAGATGATGCAAGATATAGCACGGATTATAAACATGTTCAGCATGTTGAAAGAACTATAGCATTACGAAAGGCCGACTTGGGGGAGCTTGCAGAATTTCTGAAGGAGAAATTGGTAGACTCGCCTCTTGAATTATCAACATTCACCAAATCAATGTACAGCAGGAAGTCTTCGACCCGATGAAGTATAATTAGGTTTCCTTCCGTCAAAAGAGGACGTTTGGTGTATCAGAATGATTGGATCGTTACCATCCGCTGTTGCATCAGTTGTCCATCAGTCCGGTGACTTCTACGCTCCGGCCAACATATCCACTCTGCTCATGTGGGCGTAAATGCGTCTGTGTTGTTCAAGATCGCGTAGATTAGGATGGCTCATCACTGTCAATGATGGAAAGGAATCTTTTTGACGAACTTGATTTCTCAGGACTTGAAGAATACTGAAGACGAAAACTCTATAAGAACGACGCTTTTGACGTTGAATGGATTTCGAAGTCACAAGAAACTTGCTCTCAATAATGTCTACACAGCAAGCCAGTTTATGGATATGGGTGAGCTGCAACAGACATATCCTCACTTAAGGGGACTTCCTTTGTCGGATTTACTTAAAGCGGAGCCGAAGATTCTGGTTAGCTTAGTTCATGCCAAGTTTTTGTTTTGAGAAAGTCAGTGCCACGGCAAGGACAATTGATGACGAGGAAAGCCTTACGATGGGCCGTTCTTGCAAAGTCCGGGGTTTATGCCAAGGTTGTATGTGTCAGTCCAGCGGCCAAATCCTCCATGCGTTCGATGTTTCACGACGCTTTTAAGAGTGAAATGGACCTGAACGAGCTAGTCAGTCATCATTTCTCCACGGAAGATTTTGATTTTGATGTGAAAGTCAGTCAAGACGATATCTGAATGAACATTATGCGACAGGTCTTAAAAAGTGTCAACAAAGGGTACGAGATAGGTTTTCTGTGGACGAAGGATACGGTGAACTTCCTAACAGCTATCCCATGGCGTTGAAGCGGAAGAGGCCTCATCTGTAAAAATGGAAGAATGTTCATATGAGGGGGTTGCTTTCCAAAAGGGTACGTGCGGACAGCTCCTGACGAGGAACTCAAAAGATAATGTGGCAGAGTATGGTTTTTCCTAACGTTCATCGTTGAGAATTTAAACAAGTTCCCATCGCATTTGAGGGTTGTGTGTGAATTGTGGGTGAATCTTCTGGCAATTTAGTGCCACTTCACGCTGGTATTTTTATGTTCCGAAAAAGGGAAAAGTGAAAGCCGACGTGAAGGAGATGTTTCAATACATCAGGATTATGGAAGAAGACCAACAGTGCCAACGTCTACCATGGAGAGATGGTGATAGATCTCGGGTGCGCACTGTGTTCATAGTGCAATTTATAATGTTTTCCCCGAGATGTTCGCCTACCTGTGTGCAGGTAGGCACAGTTATAATGCCGAACTTTTCCGCAACGAATATCCTGCAGCGGTGGATTGACTTACGAAATGCACATATGTGGACGACTGTTTAAACAGGTGTGACTCCTTGAAAGAAGCCGTAGCTATGACCAGAGATGCTATCAAGTTTTGTGACTCCATGAACTTTGATCTTATCGGCGTTAAGTACAATAGCCTGGAGGTTCTTAAGCGGTTACCAGAACAATACATTAATTTTAAGTTGGTCAGCATTAATCGAAGCAATTTTGAGTCCCTGGTTTTATATGTCCTGGCTCCGGCATTTGGATGAATTCACATTTAAAGTATCTAAGGATCAGCACCTTAATGCGATGTTGTCAGCCGAAGCTGTTATTTTTTAACCTCAAATTCTGTATCATGATATATTTTTTTATTCTTTGAGGACCTCGTTTTAGGTTTGGCGTGAAGGACTCGATTGGGATGATCCAGTGCCAGCAGAGGTGAAGGGTCCATAATTGCATTTCATTCATAATCTTAAGGGGATCGATCACTAATCGACCATTACTCTTCATGGAATCCGGATGGGAGTTGGGTACGTTTACTGATGTTTGTCGATGCCTTTGCTGCTGTGGCTTATTTACGCTTTGAGAAGAATAGTGAGGTGGACGTGTCTCTGGTTATGACCGAAGCTAAGGTTGCTCTGGTAAAGAGGCTCTCTGTTCCTCGGTTGGCGTTAAAAGCGAAAGTTCTAGATGTGCGTTTGGCAGATATGATTAAAGAATCACACACTACACACTTAGACGAAATAATGCTCTCCAAATCCAGCACAGTGATATCCTGGAATAGTTCTTCAAAGTTTAAATATCCAATTTTTGAGGCTATTCGATTTGGCGAGATCTTCGATCCTCATCAGTGGTTCCATACAAGGTCCAGCAATAACGTCATTGACGGTCCGACAAGAAGGAGGGACCCAGAAGTAGGAAACTCAGATGCCAAATGGTTTAAAGAACCCAAATTCATGAGACAGTTGATCGGGTAGTGACTAGTAACACTCGGAAAATCTACCATCGACCTTTGGAATGAAAACTTTCCTTCTTCCCCTTCTACATATACAGGATACGCCTTCCTTTAATATTTTCAACGAGTTGAAAAATAGATTTTAATATATGTCGTTCGAGTCATCGCTCTGTTACTTCGTTTCAAAGACATCATCCGAAAGGTGGCGACCGAGAGGCTTTCTTTTACCTTAGCCGCAGAATTTGTTAAAAAATAACCGTGGCCGTTCCGGAAGATTCAAAACGACGCCTTTCCCTCAGAAGTTGTCATAAAAGACTACAAGGTGTATTACCCCAAAATTATCTAAGTTCAGAGGCCAATTCCTCGAGTCTGAATAAGCCAACAAGCTGTGTGAAGAGGTTTCGTGATCACATCTAACCCCAGAAGTCGAGGTGCATGTACTAATTTTTTGTTCTTAGGAAAGAATCACGGTGTTTCACTGAAGAGAATTCATAGCGAAACGTGTTTTACGGTTGAAAGAAGAAATAAGAAATACAAAAGAAATTTTGATGGAGCAGTACTAGGGATAGTCTTGATAAGTGTTAATCGATTGGGGAGTATTGACATTAACTATGAATATTACGGCACAGTTTTGAATGCTATCCAGCAAGCGCAAAGAGATTTTAAGAGCACTTCTCTGCATGTGGATATTGTATCAAATGGAGTTAACTATTTCTAGCACCACTTGTAGAAACCTGATTTTTTTGCGTTTTCGAATATGAGGTCAATGCAGCTTAAGTTTTCATAGACACATATCAAAAATGGGTAGTTTTTCGGGTATCGAGACTGAAGTACCAATAAAAGCAAGTGACTGCATGCTTCAATTTATCACTAACGGAAGAAGACAGCATCGTATTTAAAAAGCATTCAGTTTCATTCTGTTCATGATTACCCATTTAGTTATGCTATTGAAATTTAATGACCTTAACATACGTTGCCGTTCTCGTTTCTGATCTATGGACGAAGAGTAGGTACATGAGTCCGGGAATATATCAATACGAAAAGCAGAGCGGAAAGTATATATTGAATTAGAAGAGGCAGATAAGAGAACATTGATGAAAATTAAAAAAAGTGTTAGAGAAAAAATGGAGCCTTGGGGCACACCAACATTTGTTTTGTGCATATCAGACTTGAAGCAAGTGCACGAATTTTTGACAAAAGTGTCCAAAACCAAACGCTGTCAAATGCCTTTGAAATACCAAGAGCAACTATCTTGATTTCGTCAGATTCGTGTAGACTATGGTTCCATTTTTTTGGTGAGACATTCTATCAAATATCATCAACATCAGCAGTTACATCGTTATAGAGGAAACATAACGACCAGTTAAAATTACTAAATAGGCTGTTAAGTCCGCTTCAATTGGCTTTCTCATATTGCCATACTATTCCTTAAGGAATCCTTTGTTTAACATGCGAGAAATTAGCTGACATGATACAGTGATCTGACTGGGTGAGTGATCTAGGGTGTAAGCGGTATGACGATCAAGTATTCACTGTATTCATAAGTATTTACAAATAAGTTGTTTTTTGCAGCGAAATTTCAGAACACCTTTCCGGTGTTTTCTGTCCAGAGTATCGAAGACAGCCAGAATTGTGTACATTAGAGTCAGCCGTGTTAACGAGTTTAGTATGATGATACAGGGATACAATTATCTGTATGAAGGAAATTTTGAAGCATCATATGTATAGGGTTTTCTTATAACGACTTGATAACTTTTTTTTTTAAATAAAAGGCAAACCATTTGAGATATTTCAAAAACTTTATTATTGGCTTAAAGTACAATCAGAACATTTATGAATGGAACTCGACCTCGTTCATATGGCCACCGCGGGCACGTTTGCAGCAGTCGATTCCTTGGACCCAATTTTCAACGACTCGGCCACACATTTCGGCCGAAACGGCCGCTATTTCGCGTTCAGTGTTAGCTCTGAGCTCTTCCAACGTCGACGTGTTGGCATAAACCAATGACTTAACATAGCCCCACAGAAAATAGTCAAGTGGCGTTAAATCGCACGAACGAGGCGGCCAATCGACTGGCCCATGTCTTGAGATAACACGCTCATCATACTTACTCTTCAATAAATCGATTGCAGCGTGTACTGTGTGGCTTGTGGCACCATCCTGTTGAAACCACTTGTCGTCCAAGTCCATATCTTCCAAATAGGGCCAAAAATAATCGGTGATCATGGCGCGATAACGCTGACCATTCACAGTAACGTGATGATCGTTATCGTCGACGAAAAAATATGGCCCAATAACGCCGCCGGCATTCAAACCGCATTAAACAGTTATTTTTTGTGAATGAAGTGGTGATTCATGAAGCACATGTGGGTTTTCACCCCACCAATAACGCATATTTTGCTTATTGACGAACCCATTGAACCAAAAATGAGCTTCGTCGCTGAAGATGATTTTGCGATGAAATTCATCATCTTGGCGCATCTTCTCCAGAACCCAATCGGAAAACGTGCATCGCTTCAAATGGTCCATCGGCTTCAATTCTTGAGTCAGCTTGATCTTGTATGGGTGCAAACCAAGATCCTTACGCAAAATACGCCATAATGTGGTCTGAGCGATGCCCAATTCTTGAGAACGCCATGGAATTGACTGATTTGGATCGTTTGCTATGGACGTCTGAACGGCAGCGATATTTTCAACACTTCGACCAAGTTGTGATCTCACTGACACGGCAACATCACACAACGGATATGTAGACTCAAATTTATGCACTAAACTTGTTATTGCCTGTCTACTAGGACGAGAATTACGACCGAAAATTGGAGTTTACGCTCTTAAAGTTGCAGTCACCGACTCCGAATATCTGTAGAAAATTTTTATAATTTGCAAACGTTGCTCGTTAGTGTACTTTACCATAATGAAAATATTGAGTTTACTGAATAAATTGACAGTGACAGTTTGATGATTAGTGAAAGAGTGCGTTCACAAATTAAATTCAAAATTGTCAAGTCCCTATTGGAAAACCCTATATAATGTTTTCCACAATTGTTAATTCTCGAAGTTGTCTGCATGTAAAAGTTGGGCGAAAGATACAAAACTACAGTAGTAAGCTTATTTTGTATAAAAGAAAACCCTAACGTAAAGTAGGTCCGTCATGAGATTAAGTTCAATGCTCCTTAACAAATCACCACCTTTAAAGTTTTAAGTCCTTAAAATTATACATCTTACCAGAAAAATTCAAAATGCACTCAAATTTTAAAGTCATCCTTAAAAACGCTTACCTGAAACGAGAAAAATAGATAAAGATAATTTTAGGTTCACGGAATTACTAATAAATGCTAAGAAATATGGTTTTATTTGAAATTTTAATATTTCGCTTACATCCGTTTAAGTATTACATTCCAGAACGTGCGTAAATTACTCGTAAATTCGTATACCATATGGCAAAACAAAATTTCACCAAATGTGTACATCAATTATGAGTCCCTAAACGATTTGTATCTTCTAAATGGGTGTAACACCCTCAGTTCAGGGGAATGTCTGAATACTTGTTATTCCCGAATGTCGTCGTTTCTATTATTACGAGAATTACATTTATTTATTTTTTTGAAAATTATTCGAGAGACCTATTTGTCGTTATAATGTCAGTCGTAGGTCTACTCGAAATAAGTGGCATAGGTTACATTCCCCAGATTAGAAATGGAGATGCTCTTTTTCTTATTAAAATTCCATCCAGCTGACAGAAATAGTGAGGAGAGAGAAATTTGTCGGATTTCTAGTCCCAACAACTTGTGGCATCCTGATGACCGGTCATAGATACTACTTTAAAACTACCATCCCCATTACTTCTGAATAACGAGGAATTTCAATATATTGCGTCGTTTTATCATAGTAAAATGAAAGTTTAAGCTTTTAAGTCAAGAGGGTGTCGTATACGTGTCTTTTTTTTTTTTTAATTATCACTTCGTAGTGCTTTTACATTTGATTTTTAATATTTTTAAAAAGCATTTATTTTTGAGATATTGTATATTAGACATTTGTTAATGAAGTCCTAGTCTAGTAATAGTTTGATGATTTGAGATAACATTTGTAATTTTTGTACATACGTACAAGTGCTATAATCTGAGCAGTGTAGATATAAAGCAAATTAATTGCACCTTGGGTAGTAGACAGTTTGTTATTCTACGATTATGTGTATACCGATTGCACGAGAACAATTTGAACAAAAACATATTTTTGGAATACACGGATAGCATTCTTAAAGGCATAAAAACAGAAAATTAAATTTTAGGGAATATGAATACTGATATTCTATAAGACAATTCTGATTCCGAAAAGTACCTCCTTCTTATGTCATCTTATGGGTTCGAGTCAATTGTTTTTGTAAGGTTTTAGAAAAATGACTTGCCCAGGGTAACGAGTGAAGTACTTGTAAATTTAAGAGTTGAGCATTTGGTTATAGATTTTGTGAAGTTAAAAGAGGATCTAAAATTTGAGTTTTGGTGTCAAGTTTTTGAAGAAACTTGTTCCTCATCAGCGTACGACATTTTCCTAAAAATATTCAAACAATATGTGGAGAATGCTACAGTTACTCAGTCAGAGGTGCCATGGCTAAAAAGATTTAGGCCTTCGATTGGGGATAGTTTACCTAAATTAAAAATCAACAAAATTTTGTTCCGGAAAAGGTGTAAGCGACACCCTCACTTAAAACTTAAAACTTCGGAAATATTTTGCTAAAATGTGTCGGTTTTACTCCGATAAATTAGAGAAAAGCAAATTCAACATAAAAGTAATGTGGAAAAGTTTGAATAGTAAATTAAATAAACACGAAACAAAAGATAGTATAGAACTCAACAAATATTGCTAACAACTTCAACAAATGCAAATACAAAATTAAATCCTCGCCCACTCTCCCAAAGTGACTGCAAATGTGACTTACTCTCGGAAGTAGTTGCAGATGATTCTCAATGCAATAGGTTTGTATTCGAACCATTTACTTCGCGTGAAATATATAAAACCATGTTGCATTTTGACACTAAAAACTTCAGTACCTCTGATATATTGGCTCATATATTTAATATGAGTGTCACCTGTGGTATTTTCTCAAACTCATTGAAAATAATTGAAGTCATTCCGTTATTCAAAAAAGGGCAACCGAAAAAAATGGATCAATATAAACCCCAATCCTTGCTTTCAACGTTCTCTTAATTGTTTGAAAAGTTAATGAAGTATCGAATACTTTCTTTTCTAATTAAAACTAATTATTTTAATAACGCACAATATGGCGAAGATATACTATAAATTCAAGGGAAATATACTTTTATACGAGAAACAGCTAATTCAGTAACTGATTGTTGCTTTTTATCAGGAAACTGCATAACACATCTTAAAATTTTTCGAGATGCAATGAAAACCTACTGCTACCATATGCCTTTAGTAGTTACATCTAATGTTTTCGGCGCCCAAATTGTCGAAAATATAATACAGATAGGACTTCTCCCTAAGTTGATATGGAAAGATTATTATCGAAAATCCTTTAATCGTATGCTTAACATAGAACTCGGGAAATCCCAAGAGACAAATACGTTTGCAGCGGTCGATTCCTTGGACCCAATTTTCAACGACTCGGCCACACATTTCAGCCGAAACGGCCGGTGTTTCGAGTTTAATGCTGGCTCTGAGCTCTTCCAACGTCGTCGGCGTGTTGGTATAAACCAGCCTCACAGAAAATAGTCAAGCGGCGTTAAATCGCCGTCTTGAGATAACACGCTCATCATACTTAATCGATTGTAGCGTGTACTGTGTGGCTTGTGGCACTAGAAAATCCTATAATCGTATGCTTAACATAGAACTCGGGAAATTCCAAGAGACAAATACTGTACCTAGAATTGAGGAACTGACGGAATTAATCAAAAAAGCTGCTCCACTAAACCCGCTGAAGAGCTCAATCCATACAATTAGCAAACGAAAGTGGTTCGATACCGAGTGCATGCGGTTTAGACAAATTTCTTTCTTGTATCTTAAATTGTTATGAAAAAAAAGTTGAAACACATTTAAAGTCTTATATGCGGCTGTAAACAAAAATTTCAAACAGATGTGCTATCACCTTGATCAAAAAGTTCCCGGTGGCTTCACTGTGTGTGTGTTTTTTTTTCTTTTGTTAAGTTCGTACATTTGTAGTTGACATTCCCTCTAAATATTGGCGTCATATCTTAACAATTGCAAAAGTTACGTAGCCAAGAGTACATCTATCTCTGAGTGTGTTGGCGATTTTTTACAATTTTAGAAATTAATTTAAATTTGCAACAACGAATTTGTATTAAATTTTGCGTAAAAAATGGATTTTATGTTGCGCGAACGTTGGAAATGTTGGAAAAGTGTTTCGGTAACGTCCTCTTAAGAAAACGATCGTTTACCAGTGACACGAGCGGTTCAAAAGTGGTCGTGAGTCGATCGAAGATGATGGACGCAGTGGCAATGCTCATGGTTTTCATGGATTACAACGGTGTAGCGCATCATGAATTTTTGCTAGAAGGCTAGATTTGGGTGAAGCAATTTGCCGAAATAGACCAGAATTGTGGGTAGAAAACATGATAACGCACCGCCACATAGTGCCATCATTATTCGTAATTTTTTGACGAAAAATGCAATAAATACCATCCAACAGCCACCGAATTCACCTGATTTGGCTCACTGTGATTTATTTCTGTTCAATCGAGTTAAAAAACCACTACCGGGAACGCGTTACAGCAGCTGAGAGGAAGTAATAGAAAAATCGCAGGAAGCACTGATGGACATACCGAAAACCAAAAATAAAAGATGTTTCGAGGACTGGATGAAGCGCTGGCATAAGTGTGTTGCAGTCGATTGGGAATAATTTACTAGATGGGATGAAAAGTAACCTCCTTGGGAATGAAAAAATAAAATTTTTGAAATGTTTTTTTATTTTATGCAATATGGTCCCCTTTTAGTTTGATACACTTATTCTAGTGATTTTCCAACTTCTTGATCCCGTCCGAAAAGTAATTTTCCGGAAGGTCTGAAAAATACTCCTTCGTGGCTTCAATGAAGTCCTTGCGTGAGCTGAATTTTATATTTATGAGCCATCTTTTGAGGTTTAGATAGAGATAGTAGTTCGAAGGAGCCAAATCGGGCGAATACGGTGGATGCGACAGCAATTAAAGCCGTAAGTCATTGATTTTAGCCGTGGTTGCGATGCTCTTGTGCGCCGGTGCATTGTCTTGCAACAAAAAAAATTTTTCTCGCTTCATGTAACGCCGTTTTGCAGCGATTTCGGCCTTCAATCGCTCCAATAATGCACAGTTATACGCGCTGTTGATGGTTTTTCCTTTTTAGAGGTAGTCCACGTAGAGTATGCCATGATAATCCCAGAAAACCGACGCCATAACCTTTCCGACCCATCGAGCCTCCCTCGGCCGCTTCGGAGCACTCGTGACGGCTTCAATGCAATGCCGGGTAGTCATTTTGTTTTCTGGTATTTAACAGTTACCAGTCGACGCCAAAAGTCTGCCCGATTCCGCATCAGCAAGTCCAAACACTCTTTCGAAGTGCTCTCGCGTTCGTGTTTTTGGTCAGGAGTGAGTATGCGCGGCACCCAGCGGCAGGATAACTCTTTCATATGCAGAATATTGCCTAAAATATGGCGTGTGCGCTCAGTACTAATCTTTGTGGTATCTGCTAGCTCGCGCACCTTCACTTTTCGGTCAGCCAACACCGTTTCATGTATTTTTGTTGACATTGTCCTCTGTAACCGCATCGGAGGGCCTGCCGCTGCGGACTTGATCGGTAGTGGAGTTGCGGCCACCACGAAACTCTCGAAACCAATATTGGACAGTGTAATCTGACGGAGCATTAGCCCCACAATATTTATCCAACTTTTCTTTTGTTTCCTTCGCCGTTTTGCTTCTCAAAAAATAATGTTTTATGAGAGAACAAAAATCGTGTTTGTCCATACTCAACATGATGCCAAACACGTCGACAACAATCAGCTGTCAAAACAAAACTAACTAACGACTATGAACGGACTTCAAGGCACCATAACCTTTTTTGCAGTAGCAGCGCATTCTGGTCAAGGAGGTTACTTTTCACTCCTAGTACAATTCTACAACCTTCGACATCAAAACCATCCATATGCGCAAGCGTTGCTTTGACATGAGAGTCAGATGGGTTTGTGAATTCTGCAACATAGTTCTGTGTGTCGAAAAAGAGTGCTTTAAAAAATTCCATTTAAAAAACTAGCAATCATATATCGCAATAGTATCTGTTTGGGTAAAGCTTGAAAACATTAGTTCCTTCGTTTTTAAAAAAATAAAAAAATATATTTTTGTATTCGCTTAACACTATTCAATAAAGTTACCAAAAATGTTACCAAAAATTTGAAATTTTACTTCTAAATGTCTTTGGGAATAAATGGGTTAATGCTTTAAGAGCTTCGTACTGCAATAATAAGTCATGTGTCTGGGATGGTGCCCATCTATCGGAGGAATTTTAAGTTTCAATGGGTGTCAAACAAGGTTGCGTGCTCAGCACAGGATGAAGTTAGAGGTGGAATATATTCCGGCGATGATATCGTTCTTATCGCCGATACAATAGATACTATGCAGTTAATGATCAACAGGCTAGATACCTACTGCAAAACGTGGAATTTAACCGTTAATCTAGATAAATCAAAGATGATGGTCTTTGGTGGTGGTGCAGGATGAAGAGGGTACGCTCGAAGTGAGAAATGGAGGTTTCAATACAACCAGACTGACATAGTTAAGCAGTATAAGTATTTTGTAGTATTAATTACGCCGAACCTAAACATGAACAAACATTTTAAAGTTAATCTTGCAGAATCTCTTTGTTTTGGGAAACTTTCTCACACCTAGAAAGCGAAAATATTCCGCGCTACAGCCTCATCCATCCTACTGTATGCAACGCAAGTCTGGGGTTTCCGCGCTTTCGAAGCCTTGGAAAAGTTTCTCCGCTATTTTCTAAGACGGATTTTTAAACTCCTGAGTAGTTTGCCCAATTGTATGCTGCACTTGGAGACTGGAGAAGCACCAGGAAAGAGTTGGTACTCGCGCAGACGGTAACATGTACACAGGGTGACTGACTCGAACAGCAACTTTTTAAAATGCTATAATTTTTTTATTTTTTGATAAATTTTATTGTGCCAAAGCAAAAAGTGTTGGAAAATACATCTATTTTCAAATTGTATTAGTAGTTTTCAATATGTCCACCTTTGGCGCGAAATATAGACTAGAAACGGCCAAAAAAACCATCGTACGCTGCACGCAAGTGGCTCTGCGGTTTTTTGGCCAATTCCCGGCGAAGTGCTTGCTTCAGGTGGTCCAAACTTTGGCATTGTTTTGTGCCAATCTTCGCCTTTAAAACACTCTAGACAAAAAAATCCAATGGATTTGAACCGGAGAATTTGCAATTCATTGTGTCGAAGAAATGAAGTGTGGAACATTGTTTTTTAACCAATATTGGTTGACGCGTGCTTTGTGAGACGGTGCCGAGTCTTGTTGAAATGTTCACGGTCTCCGACCGAAATGATTATTTGTCCAATGCTCCAATACTGCCTCTAAGACAGTTTCACGGTATACGACCGCATTAATTTTGACGCCATGGTCCAAAAATACGAGCGGAGAGCGACCATCGGCGGTTATGGCGATCCAAACCATCACCATCGGTGCTGCCTGCTTTCTGGTGGCCGTCTGAAGGTGTAAATTTTTGAAAGACCTCTCTGGCAAGTAAGCTCGGTCATTTTGTTTGTTGAAATATTGCTTGATAACAAATGGTGACTCATCGGAAAAAACCAAATTCGGCAACTCACCACTTTCGTACAAGCGTAGCAACTCCTTTGCTCTTTCGACTCTAACTTTTTTCTGTTGCGGTGTAAGATCGTGTGTTTTTTGGAACTTCAATGGCTTGAGCCCAAGCTCATTTTTCAGTATGTATTGCATCCCTTCCAACTATATGTTGAGCTCCCGAGCCAGTTTTCTTCCATTTCGACGTGGATTTCGCAGAAATTCAGTATGCCTTCAGACCAAATGAATGCTCCCTAACTTCTGTAAAATCTCAGCAGCTTTCTGCTATATCTCGGTAGAAAACAAGTAAACTTTTTACTACTTAGCGTGTTAGGCATAAGTGACATAAGATACTGCGACGCTTGTTACGAGAGTGATGACGACATCGCAGTGAACTATTTCTGTATCTTCTGCACGTTTGTATCAGGCTTCATATAATCGGTGCTAATGTGGTGGGTACTGGTACTTAATACACTTTTTCACTGAAGCGTTACCTCATCTTTTTACAACGAACTGACCATTTTTAATAAAAGAAAAAATAAAAGGAGTACAATGGAGCAGTTATTTGCCTGAATGTTTTGTTCCGACAGAGAGAAAAAGATCCAATCCCACGTATTTCAGACCATCTTACTGGCCCATGATTTCATTGAGGACCTGCAAATGTACTGGTTTGGGCTGTTTTAAGGGTAACTTGCTTGTAATCTAGGTTTCATTTCAATTATTGAACTGAGAAATACCTGTATCATGGCTTCTGTAATTTGAGAATTGAAATTTTTATTTCAGAAAATAAATAATGGATTGGCATAAGGCAAATGCTATTGCATTAATACAAAGTTGCATCATCACCACTATGTTCCATCAACTGGATGGCTGAATAAGCATGTTCAATCTAACAGAAGGCAAATTTGTACCAGAAACCCAGCTGGGCTCTGAACTGGATCTGCAGGAGACTGCACAAATCGCAAAATGATTACATTCAGAAAGTGCTGACCGGTTACCCATTTTTTTTTTCAAAGTAATTGTTGGAAAGAAGTTTAATGTATTGTGTACGGCCGTTACAGTACTCATACCAACAGCCGTTGTAGATGAGGTAGAAAAGATTTTCATCAAATTTGTACATATGTTAGAATAAAAGGACTCTCATTAGTAAAACCAGATATAGACAAGCAAGGGTACAGATAGCTGAATTACAATGGCGAAAATCTTCTCCAAAACTAAGTTTAGTAGAGCGCATCAGTTAAAAGCCTCTCAAAATCTATACGAGTGCTAATTATATAAGAAGAGTCCTCTTAAAAGTTATCCAATGCCATAGATAGCAATGAAATGGTTCTTTGAAGATTTTTTGAGGGTTGGTGACCATACGGAAAAAGGAATGCGTTGCTACACCAAAACATGAGCTCCAGGAGAAGCAGTATGAAGTTGCGTAATGATCCAGGAATGTAATAAACAATTGACAGATGGTTAGAGTGTTCATAAAATTGTTCATAAGGGCAATGAAAAGTAATCATTTTGGTTGATTTCTAACTAAGAAGACGACGGTAGTAATTAGATTAACTATGATCTACTAAACGAAAACAATTGGCATTTTCCACACTTCAACCAAAGATAAGATGACTTACTTTGTTACTTACATGGCGCTGCGCTTTGTTGTTGTGAACCAAGAGTTCAATAAATATATTCAAGTTTGCAGCTAAAGTAGTCTTTTGTAGGCTTCCTTCAAGATATCCCAGTCCACTTGTGTGTGTCACTTAGGGCAAGGTCAACCTCTACTGATTTCTTTCTCTGGTCACGAATCGATCCATCCGCTCTAATCATTTTGACATCTCAGGAGACTGCCACATACTTTTTTAAGTCAGATCAATGTTGCTCGTCGATTTCAGTAATATATCTCGTACTCTAAAGCCGCCCAACACAAACGGGACCCACAATTATTTCAACAATCCTGCTTTCAAAATGAAAAAGATATCTCTATCTGCCCTAGCTAATGTTCCTTGATAAAGAAACAGTGATACTTTCGATGGGTATACGACATAAATTCTTCTTGACAGTGTCTCACTACTTAATTAACTTTTTAGGCCCAAGAAACACCAACTCTTCGTTTATGGTAAGTTAAGTCCTTCACTACCCGAAAGTTGTAGTCTATTTTTGCGGCTTTTATTTAATTACCTGCAAATGTTTGGTGGTGTCAAAAAAGTATTTAGACAAGGCGATGCGCTGCCATGAAATTTACTTAACATCGTTCTTGAAAGAATAGTGCAAAACTCATGCGCCAACGCTAGTGCTACAATCTTTCAAAAGTCCACCCAATTACTTGCATACGCCGATGATGTTGACCTAATCGGAAGAAAGCAGCGTGATGTCAGTGGCACTTTCAAGATTATTGAGATGGTTTTAACGGTCGACGAGGGCAGACAAAATATTTGCCGTCAAACAGAAATAACACCCGACACCGACGTCTCGGACACAACGTCAACCTCGACTGATAAAACTTTCAGGTAGTTAAGGACTTTGTCTAATTTGGCTCCGTGATCAATTCAGAGAACGACACTAGCGCTGAGATCAAACTAAGAATAACTCTTGCCAATCGCTTTGGTCTAAAAAGGCAATTGACTAGCCCTCTCTGGAATAACAAAAGTGAACCTATATAAGACTTTAATGATCCCAGTCCTGGCTAAGGGCGCAAAAGCATACACTTTATCAAAAATTAATGAGGGTGCTCTTGGCTGCTTTGGGAAGAAAATTCTTTAGGTGATTTGCGGTCCCATCTGCAAAGACGGTAAGTTGAGGATGAGATACAATGACGAACTGTACGGGCTGTACAGCGACATCAACTTAACCAGAATACTGAAAATCCAACGACTGAGTTTGAGTCATGTAGAGCGGATGGACATCAATGCTCCTGTGTGTAAAGTTTTCAAATCCACCCCGAGGAACTTTGCAGTAGAGGAAGACTGCGACTTAGGTGACGAAAGGGGACCTTAACCAATTTAATGTGCGAAATGAAGGCAGCTCAGTCCACCTCGGATTGCAGTGCCACCTTAAGTAAGTAAGTAAGTAGGTACGCTGGAAATACCGCGGTTCTTCCCTTCTACTTTGGCTTAGCCTATGTTACTACATTTTATAAAAGTATATAGACTCTCCTTTAGTTATCCTTATCAAAAATGGTAGAAAATCTGTGTAGTCAAATACATAAAACCAGAAAATTGTGACAGAAATTGGACAAAAACCGGCGTAAATTGAATTATATTGACAAACACAGTACCTTATTCTATAGTCGACCAAGTACAAAGTCAAATTAAAGGTAGCAGCTGTGCCTAAGCTGACGTCAGTTAAATCTATCTTAAGCTCATTGCCTTCCGGATGCATTCTGAAACGAAGTCGTGCTCGCGCTCTTTTGATAGCAATGGTTGAGGTTGAAATCTTTCCGCCCCGGAACGTTGCTATCTATCGAAAAATGACTACAAGCCACTCCAACCGTTTGGTGTTCAGCTGCTGAGCTTGGCTATGGGAATAGTACAAATCATATAGTTAGGTGGTGGATATCCTAGCTTTGGGTATGTTAACGTAAAATTGACCGAATATCTTCAAAATAATATTTCTCTGAAAACGACTGAAAATGCCTGCATCCACTTAAGTAGAGCTCATTCTTCTGCACCATGAAGTTAAACTGAAAAAAATAAGGGTCTAACACAAAGTTCAAAAGTCGGTTAGCATCGCTCTATACCTAAGACCATTGACGGTAATGGTGTCTCCTTCCTCATTTCGGAAGAAAAAAGGTATGGTATCGCACCAATCAGTCAATCTTTGTAGATGCACTGTTGCTTGGCCTAACACTCGTAAATTGTATTCGCTCCAATAATGGCAATTTTGCTTGCTAATATTGCCGCTGAACCGAAAATGGGCCTCGTCCGGAAAGATAGTTTCTTGGTCGAAATCAAGATCACCGCCCAACATTTCTACCGCATAGTTTAGCGAGCTCAAGGCATTGTCTATGGTCGTTCGACACCAATTCTTGCGTAAGCTCAATTTTATATGGATGTAGGTCCAAATTCAATTACAACATAAGCCGGCTTGACTCTCTGGCGATGTCCAATTCAGATGATCGGTGCCGAATCGATATTTCTGGGTCTTCTTCGATACTGGCCGCTACGATGGCTATGTTTTCTTCATTTCGCCCCAGTCTATGTCTGGTTGGTAGCTTAAGATCCAAAAGAGTGAATTCATGCTCAAATGTTTCTACCGTGCGACGAGTTGTCGGCACACTGTCATGATGATGTCCGACCCCACGAAGAAATTCACGTTGCATATACCAGGTGTACTGGTATAAAGGGAGCGTCAATATGCAAATGTCTCGACAGGGAACATTTGTTGTGAACGGGCCTTGTTTTTTTTTTTTTTTTTTGGTTGTTATGACACCCGTCAAACATATTTAGTATACATCAAGTCATTGAGCAAACCACATCATATTTTTTCATCGTGTTAAAAATATCGAATTTTGTACCAGGAAATGATGACTTGGGGAAAGCATTAATTTTTTGTTTTCATTTGAAGGAAAGTGCTGCAGAGTCGCATTGAATGCTTCTCAAGGCATATTGTGATCACGCTCTATCAGAAGCAACATGCAAAAGATGGTTTCAATGGTTCAGAGATAACGATTTTAATGTGAGAGATCAAGAACATAGAAGACCGCCAAAAAAGTTTGAAGACGCCAAATTGCAAATAATATTGGATGAAGATGACACTTTGAGTCAGAAACAAATGGCAGAAATGTTAAATGTTGAACAACAAACAATTTCTGACCCTTTATTGAGCTATGGGAAAGATCCAAAAGTCTGGAAAATGGGTGCCACATGAATTGAATGAAAGACGGATGGAAAACCGAAAAACCACTTGTGAAATTTTGCTTCAAAGATACGATAAGAAATCAGTTTTGCATCGAAAACGGAAAAAATTATGGATTAATCCGGGACAACCATCAACTTCGACTGCAAAGCCAGATCGATTTGGCAAGAAGATAATGCTGTGTGTCTGGTGGGACCAGAAAAGTGTGGTGTACCACGAGCTCCTAAAACCTAGTGAAACCGTTAATGCAAATCGCTACCGACAACAATTGATTAATTCGAATCATGCATTGATCGAAAAACGAAGAGAATGGGCCAGAAGACACGGCAAGGTAATTTTGCTACATGACAATGCACCTACACACAAAGCAAAACTGGTTCAGGATACAATCAAAGCACTTGGTTGGGAGCTGCTACCCCACCCGCCGTATTCACCAGACTTGTCTCCTTCCGACTACCATTTGTTTTTATCGATGGGACGCGCATTAGCTGAGTAGCACTTCGAATCCTACGAGGAAGTCGAAAATTGGGTGACTTTTTGGTTTGCTTCAAAAGACGAACAGTTTTATTGGCGTGGAATCCATAAATTGCCTGAAAGATGGAAAAAATGTGTAGCTAGCAATGGCCAATACTTTGAATAAAATGTTTTTTACTTTCCCATTAAAAATTAGTGTTTTAGTTTCACAAAAAAACGCTCACTTTGTACCGGTACACCTGGTATACAAGTGAGCCGGAATTTAATAATGGCAAACCTTACTGAATATTTTGACAGCTGGATGTCATTGGTAACTTTAACAGTTGTGAAAATTGAATATCCTTTTTCGACTTAGTTTTGAATTTCTGCCACCTCTGCTTGTAAACCTTGGGTCACTGAATTTATGTCTGGTTAAGGTTGTTAAGTTAGGTTTCTTGGAGAGTATGCTCGGCAATTAAACTCAAAGAACGTTGTTGAAAACCAAGAAATGAGCTCTATTGACTGAGCAAATCTTAATATTTTTCTCCTTTCCACACTTCATCTATGTACTGACGATTAATATTTGTAAATGGCAACAATTTTCAAAGTTGAAAGACATTCAACAGCAGAAATGTCCAAACCGTAGATCAATGTACAACATTTATCTTTATACTTTGGAGTTTACATAAACTTTATTGAATGACGTCCGGTGATCAAATCAAATTTACTGTGCAGTAAAACATTCAACCAACCCGCATACGAATTACCCCTTAACATTGTTTTCGGATCCGGCTTGCATTCCGGAATTAAGTATCTGAAAATGCTTAACGAACAGCAATTTTCGTACTCTCACTGTTTCGCTCTTTTTATTTCGAAAAGATTTGGTGGATTTCCAATTTCCATACGACTCAAGCCAATCAAAAGGCACAAAGGACCTACACCTCAAGTGCCTTACACTTCAATACTATCAAATGAAAAGGCTGGCGCCAGGATTCTACTTTGCATCTACCTGAATGGGACCGATATATCGGTTTCCATCTGTCGATATCCTAAACATCAAGGCTTCATGTTGGTATTCTGACTTTTCAATGCGTGTCACGTACCCTTAGAAATCTTTAGTAAAATAAACAAAAAGATGACGTTCTATACTGGCATATGCATGCGAAATAGTAACCTCTTTCCATACCATCGATGGGGCTATCCTTGTCAAAGTTTTTAATTAATTTAGACATAAGGAACCTACAATTGGATACGTATCCTACGAATAACTTTGCAGAGGCAAACTGCGTAATCTAGATCAAGCACAAATGTATTTTGTTATTGTGTGGATAACTACTGCAACATCAAATGTTTCTACATATGAATGCTCACACCCCTAGTCATACCGCGACTGTAGGTAGCTATCACGTAACAGCACTTTTGTTAGCGTTAGCTTCAAGGAGCCCTGCAGAAAGCTTCATGTTCATATTCACGCGGAATTTATACAAGTCCTTCACTTTTGAACTCGAAAGGAATAAAAAAGAGTTCACTTCGGTACGGGATTTACGGGGGTTTACCTATACCATAGTAGTTTCAATGGTGTCGGTTGAGTGTATCTTGACTCAGAAAAGCGAAACGAGTATCCATGTGTAAGTGTACTCTGGATCCTTTTTGCTAAAATGAAAAAAAATTATAATTAACGTGGAGTAGCTTCTACAGAAAAACGAGGGCAACACAATACTCGTAAACAAACAGACTTAAACAAGGAAACGCAAAAAACAAAGAAATAGAAACAAATCCTTTCAAGCAGACCGCGTGTCTGTCTGTATCCTTATGTACCTATCTCTTCGTTAGATCCCTGCTGGAGGGTAAATTGCATTATACGAGTCTATCCTAATGTATTAGATTGCGGGAATGATGTTATTTTTTGCCACAAGGGTTTTTGTTTTTAGACAGCACCGTTGATGTTGATATCCTGAGGCTATGATTTGGACAACCGCCAACAATGAAGATAAATATTTGTACTGGTGCCTGATACCGCTGATGTTGTTGTTTTTATCTTGGTGTTGTTTTTGGAAAGTTATTCTTTTCGGGGCCTTTAAAAGAACGACAGAGTTTCACTTAGTAAATCCGATTGCTTGTCGCTGTCGATTAGTTTTGGATAAAGTGACAATGGCAGATGTCATGTAGGAGAATTTACAAAAGTAAAAGAAGGTTACTTCTTTGGAGAATAGTCGTGTACCACCCACACATTGGAGTATATGCTCGCCGTCGAGAACACGAATCGTTACCCTGTTATCTAGTTTAGCAGGGATTTTGCAATGCTGGACGCGAGATATTGAGCGCTTTTCGGGTTTGCGTTGAGGGTTTTGAGCACGTACGTGTACGTGAAGTGACTCAGCTGCAAGTGCAAGTCAAGTAGGTACTGGGATTACGTTTGATTTTAAGGATTCGATTCAGGATTACCAGAGAACAAGATGGTTGCAAGATTGGCACAGCCAACCTTGGTAAATGTCTGAATTATCCTGGCGATGAAAGAGCAATATGTTTATAAAGATATATTGAACTTAACTATTCCTGTTCAGTGAGAATGGATTTAGACAGAAAGTAAGCATCCTTCTTTGATGCCATACTTGAGTGCTAATTGATGCGGATGGTATTACGGGTAAATAACAATTTTTACGATTCTCTGCCGGAAGCCCAATTAATTGTTTGTATAAGGTGTACCTACATGCGAGCGGATCCAAAACTTAAAGCTTTTTAAAGAAATTAAAGGGGCCTTTACCTGACCTTAGATTGTTTTGTAAAATTGCTGAATTGGAAACAAGATCTCGCAAGACCTTGAATAAATTGGACACCTCAATCGTATAGAAGAAGTATTTAGAAAAGTGGCCAAAAATTAGAACTCTAGAAAGCGTTTAGTGTGAGGCAGCCGTGGTGCACATATCCCAGAAACTATTTCCAAATACCAAGCAGCATAAAATAGTTTTTCGTGTGAATTTAGTAAATCGTCATCAATATTTTAAAAAAAAAGTCTGAACCTCTTAATACTGAACAGAAGCCTGACAACAAGAAAAATGGTGTTTGGAAAGGAGGTTTCATTCCAATCCGCGAAACTTAGATACAAGATAGTAATCGCCGATTGATTGACCGCCTTTCTATTCAAAATTGTTTGGCAAGTCATCATGCAAAGACCTAAACCCGAGGTTTCTTTCCAAAATCAGTGTTCAGTTTAAAATGTCCACAGAGCGCCACGCCAATTTTATGATCAATGTGATTAGCCAAATGAGTTGGATATTTGCAACATAATTGGAAAGTTTCTCACTTAACTTACTCTTTTAGACTCCAAGCCACTGACAAGAAAATAGGCAAGCATTGGGGAAGATCCTATGTAATTCATCTAACCATCGTTGTGTGCAAGAACTTGGACCATTTACTTTGTGGAAGACTCTACATTAGGATCTTGGCTTACATGCTTACAGGATTTTATTGCTGCGAGAATTGAAGTCTGACAATTTTTTATTGTCGTGACTGCGCTTGAACAGTTGAAAGTCGACCCACTTTTTTATCATCAAATTTTGTTCAGCTATGGGCTTTGTTAATAAGCAAAATTCTCATATTTGGAGCGAATTAGATCTAATATTGATCCATCAACCAACGATCAACGGTTGACGACATCATCGGGTCGTACTTATTCAAAAATGAAGTAACTCGAAATGTCACCAAAAGTGTATGAACATGATCTGCAGGGCATTTAACAGAGTTGTGCCAGCATACTGCCAGAAAACCATCGAGTAATTGAAGGAATTATTCTATGACAAAATTATTAAAGAAATGGACATGTGGCCTAATCTCCAAGATCGTGTGAATTTACGCCACTGGAATGTTTTCTGGGAGGATGTTTAAGAAAGGTTGCTTTTTGCAGAGAAGCCAGCACCGTCTTGGAAATGCAAATTAAATTCAACCATTCGTAAGATACGACAACAAATGCTCGGAAAATAGTCGAGAATTGAGATGTTCCTGTGGTCGCCATAACCTATCTATTGAATAGAAAAAATCTTGGTTCATTTGCTCATCTTATGTCTTATTTGGTTGGAGTAAGAGACATCACATCATCACTTATTACATGTTCTCAACGTCCACTGCCATATTTTTATCAAATTTTCTTGGTTGTTCCAGATATATTCCGTTCGGGCTTTATTACTATGGCATATTCCGTCTTCTATTTGGCAGAGCTCTAAAAATTTCTTTCAGCTGGTATTTTTCACCTTTCATTTGCTTATAGACTTGTCGCTATGTTATCGGTTTTCAATTCTTTTATGGCTGCATGGAATCGGGGATATTCATTGTAACATGAAATCCAGAAAATCCATATTGAAGATCTGAATGGCTCAATAGAGGATTCGTTGGAAAAGTCCATGATGACCTCATTATCGTAATCATCCGTACCTTGGCTTTTATAAGGTATTCATCCAAATCAATGTTTATTTCCAGAAATGTTTAAGAATTTTAAATACTATAAAAATGCCTTCCGCCGATCGGAACGTAGTCAATGATGTCCTGAATTGATTAGACTCGATCACATAAGGGCTACCCGTCGATAAGAATGCATTGAAGTCGTTACTTTGCCGATTATGGTATAAGAGATGAATTTCACCAAAAACGTTAGAGTGATTCATCGTAAAGTTCGATTTATAATTTTAAACTAAATACATAAATTTGAAAGCGAACTTAATATTTTTATTATCGGTTGAAAGAACAATTTATGGCATTCATTTCTTGAAAATGATATCATATAAACGTCGGCCACGACTACATCTAAGGTGGTCCATTCGAAAGGTCCAATTTTGGGTGACTCGTTCGAGCATAGCGACTGGTATTTCGCGGATAACAGAGTAATGTTGGCTTCCAAATCGTCAGTCGTAGCTGGCTTATTTCTGAAGACATGAGACTTTACATATCTCCAGAGAAAATAGTGCAAAGGTGTGATATCACACGATCTAAGCGGCCAAGTGACCGTAGCAAAACGTGAAATTAAGTGCTCACCAAAATTATTTCTCAACAAGTCCATTGCTTCACGCGCTGTACGGCTCGTAATGCCGTCTTGTTGAAACCAGAGCTCACCGAGACCATGTGCTTGAATTTCAAGAAGCATATACTCCGTTAACATGGCGCGATAACGGTTACCATTGACGGTAACATTCTGATTTACTTAATTTTTTTTTTTAGAAATATGGACCAATGATTCCACCAGCCCATAAACCACACCATACCGTTGTTTTTAATATATGTAATGGTAGCTCTTGGTACTCCTCGGGTTGCTCATCAGCCAAAATACGGCAATTTTGTTTATTAACGTATCCATTGAGCCAGAATTTGGCTTCATCACTAAACAAAATTTAACGATAGAATACCGGATTTTCATTGAGTTTTTCCAGAGCCCATTCACTAAAAATATAACGCAAATTCAAGTCAGCTGGCTTCAATTCTTGCACAAGTTGAAGGAGGAGGAGATTCTCACGTAAAATACGAATAGTTGTCGAATACGCCAAGCCAACCTGCTGAGAACGACGACGAATCGCTTCGTTACGGTTTTTGCGTACACTCTCAGCTACAGCGGCTATAGTCTCTTCACTACGTGCTGGATGAGGTCTTACTGGTCAAGTATCATCCGCTAATGTAAACTGGGACTCAAATTTGCGAATGGTATTGGAAATAGTGGTTTCCGTAGGTCGATTATGTGCACCGTAAGTTTTTTAATCGCACGAAAAACATTTCTCACAGAACGCTGATTTTCATAATATAGCTGAACAATTTAGAGACACTGTTGTAGTCTGAGTCTTTTCACAATGATTTGCCAAACGATAGTGAACAGAAATGAGAAAGCAGTTTGAAAGGAGTCATGCGTGATTTGTCAAAGAGGGCCTATCGAAAATCAAACCTCACGATGAATCACCGTATGTAGGGTTTTCCAATAGGGATTTGACAACTTTGAATTTAATTTGTGAACGCACTGTTTCACTAATCATCAAACTGTTACTGTCAATTTATTCAGTAAACTCAACATTTTCATCATAATAAAGTACACTAACGAGCTACGTTCTCCGATTGGGTTCTGGAGAAGATGCACCAAGATGATGAATTTCATCGCAAAATCATCTTCAGTGACGAAGCTCATTTTTGGCTCAATGGGTTCGTCAATAAGCACATATGCTTCATGATTCACCACTTCATCTACAAAAAATAACTGTTTGGTGCGGTTTGCATGCCGGCGGCGTTATTGGGCCATATTTTTTCGTCGACGATAACTATCGTCACGTTACTATGAATGGTCAGCGTTATCGCGCCATGATCACCTATTATTTTTGGTCCGAATTGGAAGATATGGACTTGGACGACATGTGGTTTCAACAAGATGGTGCCACAAGCCACACAGTACACGCTACAATCGATTTATTGAAGAGTAAGCATGATGAGCGTGTTATCGCAGGACATGGGCCAGTCGATTGGCCGCCTCGTTCGTGGGATTTAACGCCGCTTGACTATTTTCTGTGAGGCTACGTTAAGTCATTGGTTTATACCAACATGCCGACGACGTTGGAAGAGCTCAGAGCCAACATTGAACGCGAAATAGCGGCCGTTTCGGCCGAAATGTTTGGCCGAGTCGTTTAAAATTGGGTCCAACGAATTGACCGCTGCAATCGTGCCCGCGGTATCCATATGAACGAAGTCGACTTCCATTCATAAATGTTTTGATTCTACTTCAAGCCAATAATAAAGTTTTTGAAATATCTCAAATGGTTTGCCTTTTATTTAAAAAAAAAAATTTGTCAGGTCGTTATTAGAAAACCCTATATAACCATGTGGAATTTCTAGCTAACTTATAATAGTTTAATTAGGACTCTATAAATGCTCGGCCAATAAGTGAATAACTTTTTTTTCCAGATCAAAGAGTTACCCCAAACCAACTAAGCAGTGGGCTTCCACAGACTCCAACCTAAAAAATGAATATCTGGCTTCAATTCGATTCCTTTCGATTGGAAAACATTCATTGCACATACAAGTCAACCCTAGGAAACTTTTTACCTATTACGTCGATTTTACAATGTCCATTTCATCTTTGGTTTTCTAGAAGTCGAAGTTTATAGCGGAATTCGAATTATTTTAACTTCCTCCTTAAGTTAACTCTCATTTCCTTTAACTGCATTTGCTAGTCAATTTTAAGCTGATTCTAGCATTCTCAAGGACATCCTCGTAAACTGAAGAAAATGAAGAAAAAACTACAGTTTTTCCAGATGGAAAAACGGAAAAAAAAAAACGAACGTCAATATTTTATAGCCAACTCTTCGAGGGGTACATCAGAAAGTCGTTTTAGAAATCCGTCACGCTCTCGTCTTTATCAAAATAAACTGTAAGTCACTAAACTTCATTCTTTTTCTTACGTAGTTTATGGAGGTCCTTCTGGTTTGTTTTTTGTTCATATAAACTTTGGGTGTTACAAAGGAAGATTCAAACTCATTAACTGACGGCATAAATCCTTCGTTCAAAGTAATTGTGCACTTAATTTTACTCAACGAGCTACGTGTTAATGTAAACGACCACCATTTGAACTTTTTTTTTTCCCGTCATTTTCATTAACATGTCTCAAAGGATATGCACCTTATGACCGCCTTCATGAAGTTTCTTATTACCGGAGTTTTTTTCTTATGGGGATTGAAAGTTGAGAGAATATTATCGCCTCCACTCGGCACTAGAATAATAAAACTCAGCTCGAGCATGTCGTGAAGATGCTTCATTATTTATGATTGCCGTTTGAAGTGGAAACGCAGTTCGAAGGAATTTGAAGATTCAAAGAGAGTGGTGATAGTTCAGAAACAAATTAAGGCCTTCAATTTACTGCTAAAATTAATTAGATGGAAAAGAAAGCGACCCCGACTTTCTTTTAACAGATTTGACAGTGATCGATTGAGGAAACACCAAAATAGAATACTCCAACAAGGATTTTATTGTTTATTCGACAAAGAAAAAGGGTCATCATCATATCTCTTTGGTGATAATGAATTTTCCTACGTTTTTAAAAATGAGACTTCTGATTGAAGAAAAACAGCGAATTTCCATTAGAGCTGACCTGGGATCTTCCAAAATTGGATACAAAGACTATGATGCGTTCCCTCCTTTAAGTAGTTAATCAGGAAAGTGTATTTGTTGTATTCGTAAAAGCTTGTGCCTCACAGAGAATCTTTAATGTATTTGCTCGTGTTGGTAGATACTACAATAGATAGACAGGAGGTGAAGTACTATGAAGCAACCATGACCCAGATAAATGGACGATTTTCGAACAAATTCACGAGTTGGAGGTGGACATGGAGTATCTTCGAAGCTGGATATAATTTATTATTCATGGTGTGAACTTTTTACTTCTGAATTTCCTGTTTTATAAATATTCGGACTGTTGTCCTGCGTCAGCCGATACCAAATTGGGCAGAGCAGAGTGAATTGTTTTTAGGATTTGTGTTTTTCAATGCTGAATTTTATCTATGTAATATCTACCATAAGGTGATGGTGTCGGAAAATCAAACTTGCGGATTATGTTAATAATTTGAATGAACTAAGGCTTGTCGGTGGAGATTTTTACATGCGGTGTTGACCTAGAGAAGTCAATCATGAAGCCATATTCTGTGGTTACTGTGGCAAATTTGCTTGGGTACCATATATTGTTGCTGTAATATTGCGACCATACGCTCGTTAGAATTTGAATAACCTATCCTGCACATAGGACCATCTGTACATCTGTGCGAAAGGATTTCGATCAGACAATTGGATTTCGAAAATTTGGGAGAAAATAGAAAAGGCTACAGTTTTGCATTATGGATTTCATTGAAAACCGAATATCAAAGTGTATGGCCATATTCCTTTCCTATCTCTATGTGAATGGAAGAAGAGGTATTAATATTCACAAGGGTTTTAACCAACCTACTTTAGTTTCATATTCAAATCTTATTTCAAATTTTTTGCGACGATTGATGTCTGTATGTGTGGATGTAAAAATAATTTGTTTTTGTTTGTATTCAAAGGTTGAGGTTGAGGACATACCATGATTCGAATTGAATTTTTCGAAAGTCACATGGGGGAAAGAAAATATTCAAGTGCAGAATAACATTTTTTACAAATCAACGAGTTCAAGGACTTTTATCCTTTTGAAGTTGTAGTTGTAGTAGTTGGTGATGGGAAAATGTAGGACAATATGTCTGCTCTATTTTGTCAAGAATTTGCGTGAGTGTTTATATTATTTTGAAAATAGTATTTAAAGGCACGTGAGTTCTGACAAAGGACAAAAAGATACTCTAAGGAGTGAATGTTGAATCACTTTCAATTGTAAAATGAATATTTTCTCGTAAAAAGGACAATGGTTTGGACCTAGACACTGTAGAATTATCATTGGCAATAGAATTTTGGAAAGTAGACACGTCAGCCTATGGAAATGTCTCTCATTTATTCGCCGATTTTTGGGTGTCGGTAGAAAATTGTGGGACGAAATGGAAGGGCGAAAAGGGTTGTTTTTGGGCCACACCGGATTGCCGCTATTATTTGCTATCGGAATCTTATATGCAATTCAAATATCTAGAAAAAAAGCAGGCGATTGGGCCTTTCGGCTTTTGTGCTACTACTTTTTGATACTGAAGTGAATGAAACTATAAACTATGACACCTTATCGAACTACAGTGACTGCTATAGGAAGATGGCCGGTGATTTTCTCAATGTGAATGCCTTATTACAGACCCATTTCTTACTCTATTGAGCTAACCTGAGCTTGATATAAAAATACTTTTGCTTCTATACTAGATTTACCATATCTGCTGAGTAGGGTACATGGTGACTTACAGGCTAAGTTATAAGAAACAGATAATGTTTGGTGCCTGACTGACTTCGCCTTCGAAAATTACCTCAAACCTATTGTTCCGCTAAGTGTGAGTACACCAAGTGGTGTAAAATGAAGTTTATTTCCAGGAAATTTGACTTGAATATATATTTTGAAAAGATAAAATGTGCGTCTCTTAGCCATGTGCTGGCTATGATGCGACGTCCGAAAAGGATTTTTGGCAGATTCAGTTTGACAGGCAACTATATTTTTTCTGAAACGATCTGTTCTTTTTGAGATTTGGTGTTGGCGTTCTATTACATCCCTACCTCCATGAAATAGTCCAATTTAGGGGTGGCCGTGGTGTAGTGGTATATGCACAGACTCCACAAGCATAGGGTTGCGGGTTCGAATCCCGTGCGAGGCAATTATTTGAAAAAGTCTTTTCATAGAATTGTTATGTAGTTATATGTAAATCCCGTCGGGGTCAACTCTGAAATGAAGGCATAATACTGATGTTGGAGTGATTGCTGGTTGGGCTAAATGTAACGAACTAACAACTAGCACGTACTAAGACCCACTGGTTCGTCCCATCCAGTTCGAAACAAAAGACACCTGAATTTCAAACTACTACACCACCCGCCCGCGGACTGGAGAAAAGCGAGTAAAAGGGTATTCATATTCCCTTGGTGGGCACGCGGTATAATAAAAAAAAATCCAAATTAAGAACAGTAAACTTGGATACAAGTTACTGCATTCTTGATTTAGATGATACGTCTGCTCACCTTATTTCACGATCCCACGCATGACACCACTGCATTCGAGACGCAAATGAAAATAAAGTCATCCTCCTTAAGACGGCTCGCTAAGGTAGGTAAGTACTCCGTAACAGAACGCTTTCAGAATCAATTCCTTAGTTACCGTATAATTCGCGATTGTCCCCCACTTTTCGTGTGGTTCTCGCAAGCGTGAAGTTTGTACCGTATTGGGAGCGCCAAGAAGAAGACAGTTCGAACTCCGTGGCTCATTCTGGTCAAAAGATCGGCAGATGTATCACAGGGCGTGACTTTACAACGTTTTTTGGCTTCACGTTGAGACACTGTACCGTATGCCCATGAGGTGTTACATTGCACTCTCTATCTGCATGAACAAAGTTCTTGCCGTTGTCACTATCACTCCACGAAGATTGATGAAATTCCGCATTACCACAATACAGGCGTCCGTAGAGAGATCGTAAAAAATCTCAAGGGAAATGGCTCGCACCACTGGTCATGTAAACAGTGCTATCGACCTGTTCTACATTCTATGGCCTACTAAGACTGTGACAGGACCAAAGTAATCTATCCATGTGAATGTAAAAGGTCGCATATAAGGTGCCATGCGATCTTCTGCCTTTACTTTACGCATCGCTCGCCGCAACTGTGGTATCCAATAACTGCTCCAACCATTGAAGTGATAAAAGACTGTTTCGATATATTGGTGTCGAACAAGGACGATAGAAAACATAATACGAGTATGTCGTATTGCATCAAACCTATCATTGACGCGTAAAACCCGATCGTTGCCCATGTATGGTGAAAATTTATATAGGCTGCTTCTTTTATGCAGATCTGTGACCTCTTCAATTTGTAGCAACTCGGCAGCATAAGTTTCAGACTGCAGCTAACGACATATGTAGCACCACCTCAGCTGCCTTCAGTTCGTTTACGGTCAAACTGCTTGCCTCGAAGCTACTTTTTTGACACCACTGGATAAAGGGAATGATCTATGCAATCGTCCGTTTCAGTCTGGTAAAGAAGGAACAACGATTGAATTCGTTGAAAGTGGTACTCAATGATAAAAAAGCGATTTTCGGGCGAATCTTCTCATTGTCTTCGTGATAGTTGGCAATGATAGTTGGCAGATGGCAATTTCTCTTCATTTTCTGAAGGAAATTCTGGACTTCGTAACCACTGGGATGAAGAGCTAAAATCTATTCGACTGTTTGGCCGAGTGGCTTCATCGGCGACATTATACTGAGTTGACACCCACCTGCACTTACCTTTATCAGTAACGGAAAGAATCTCAGCGATTGTGTGTCCAACGAATGATCTGAAACGACGATTTCCTGACTCAATCCATTTGAGAACGGTTCTGGAATCACTCTAAAGGAATGTTTGATTGACTTTCAAAGAGTACTTATCTTTGATTGTTTTCATCTGCCGAGTCGCTAGGGTGGCGCCTAGGAGCTCGAGGCGCGAGCTAACCTTTGCGAATATATGGCCATCCATGGTTCGGCGGCAAAGGCGTCTTCGTTGGCGTCTACAAAACATGTAGCTGAAGCCGTGCGAGAACAGTGCGGGAGAAATAATGACGTGGTATTTGGAACTCGAGTTCATTGCTTATAAGCTGTCACCATTTCTTCCAAGCTGTTTCTATATCACCAGGCAGTTGCTCATCCCGTTATTGGATTTCACGCTCATTGTTCATCGGAGCAATTAAAGAGTTACACAAGAATCCCAGCTGATCATACACTAACATGATGATACTCAGTTTTAGGAGCAGTTACTTTTCTATCAATTATATATGCATTGACACGATGAAATTTTTGTTCATACCTGAAAGTATCACTGAACGGCTGCAAATATATGTCAAGTACATTTTCTGTGCCGAAACCAAGCATCCTGGTAAATTTCAGCATGACACGGTGAACAAGCTGCCAAAAATGTCATCCCAAGCATCTCGTTTATTTCTGGTGGACGAATATCAATCTTTTTGTGCTAGAGAAATCGCTACAAACATCTGTCTTCAGGTCGGATGAGTATCTGTTGGAAAATTTCTCTTATGTCCCGACATACAGCAATAGCGCCCTTACTGTGAATAATTTCGTTGTATGTAGTGGCTAACGAATTATCTTTCTTAATCTTGTGTTTGATACCCGACAATCTTCTCATAGCTATCTGGCAGTTAGATTTTATCGTTGTTCCACAAGTCTGAAATCGGGTATTAACTTCATTCATTGTCGCTTCAAGTATTCTTCGTGTATGCACTTTGGCATCACTATCCAATATTGTTACTGGTCGCACCCCGAAGTTTTTCGTCTCAAAAAAGTTCTTGGTACGAAAAGCATCATCGTTGGTCACTTTCATTAGCAGGGATGATAATGGAATTCTGAATTGACCATCTTCGAAACAACCCATTCTCCATGTCTCAGATGACCCGTTTTTTTTTTTGACAAACACAAGTGACAATAGTTATGTCCAATGAACAACTTCGGTGTAACATTTGATTAGCACTGGGTTGACAAAAACTTGAATCTTTCTTTTCAAATGTTACAGCGACTTAAAGTTCATGTTGATAGACACAGATTTTGAGCACATTAAACGTTACGTAGTAGATGTCTTATTTTTCTGTTTGTTCCACTGACGGGCACGTAAACCATCGTCGCGGTCTCTTTTTTAGCTTTTCCTCTGACCACTGAATTTCAGTTTGATACACCTTCAGTCCAAGTTCGTTGATTAAACAAATATCCATCATCATTATAGAGAATCCTTCATCCAAACAGAATAACAGGCAAAACCTGGAACATTAATCAGTTCGATGCCGGGCTGTTAGAACAGCTAAAAACTACTTCAATTTTACCTGTGGTTACTAGCGGTTGCTTATCAACCGATTATTGATTCTCATTGTTCTGATTCCGTTTCTCATAAAGCAGCTTGTGGTGGCTTCGTTGACAACTGCATGGTTTTCGGCTATGGCAATTGCGTGTGAAACACAACCGAGCGTTTTTAGCATCAGTCCATCTGTCCTACACAGGACATTCGATGAAATTTCCACAACACTGCATACGATGTTCCGGGGTTCACTTCACTATAATAAAGTCGATGGTTGGGTGAAGGATATCTTCACAAACAGATTAGAAAACATGTGGTACCGTGTGCCTGCGAGAACTTCTTTTGAACTTTGAAAGAAAAATAGATGAAAAAATCTCGGTCTCTTAGAAAATTATAAAAGCTACGGACGCACTTAATGGAGACCATAAACACGTCCAATTCCAGAAATGAGGTTCGTAATTGTTATAACAAATAAATCTACAGGAATAAGGACTGAAACATAATAGTATTCGGACCTTCAACAACGAATAAATACAAAGAAAATTGGATAAAATACTCCTGCAGACTATTGAATGACGATGACAACCAATATTTTGCTTTCAGACCGAATAAACCGTAAAACGTTGACAACAATCTACAGCATATTCATCTACCTGACCTGGAAGATGCAGGCAATTCGATGTTCTAATCTAAAACTTGTAAGGATACTGGAGTATGCGAGCTCACTGAGGATTAGTAAAAAAGTAAAAAATCTAGAATCTAGAATCTAGAAAAAGAGAAGGCATTTTAAGTCACAACAGTCTCAGATATTAACTCAAAGAAACTCCTCCACAATGCCACCATTATAAGTGCTATTTTATCTGACCAAGGTGGCCACTAAAAAATCAAAAATTATGAATCAGGACTTGATGAAAAGCGAAAAAGAAGTACAAACTACGATTACTAAAAGGTTATTCAAGATCTCGCGTTATACATATACTGCGTGTAGGGAGACCTCATCCAATTTTCAGTCCGGGGAATTTAAGCCCACTTTAACTAAGGTAAGGTTAAGTGTGGCATCTAAAGTATGATTTTGAGTTATAAATAAATAAAATTGGTAGAGATTGACATGTTCAAAGTGAGATATACAATATTGATCATATCACTACAGTGAAGCCAACAGTGTCGTTGGATGTTGCCATATTGAAAACATCTTCAAATAATGTCTTAAGAAAAACGATAACCTACCTATAACCCTACGTGCTCATTTAGTATTATTATCTCAAAGATGACACATTTCCGCAGCCAATATAGGCACTTGGCTTAATGAATTCGACGAATGTAAGTAATGACGTGACATTTGGCTATAAATGAGCCAAATCATTAATTTTAATTTTTAATTTTTAATTTTCAATTTTGTATTTAACTATCTATTACCCTCTGCTTCACTCGCTTGTCAGTACTTTTGTTGTAATAAGTGGTGATGAGTAAGTAAGCTAGAAATTTTAAAAGTACTTTTTGGATATATGTATAGTGGTGTAGGACACGCTTGTTTACTCGTATATGTTAAGGGTGATTCATCGTGAAGTTTGATTTTTAATAGGGCTTTTTGACAGATTACGCGTGACTCTTATCAAACTGCTTTGTCACTTTTGTTTAGTATCGTTTGGCAAGTCATCATCAAAAGACTCACACCACAACAGCGTCTCCAAATTGTTCAGCTGTATTACGAAAATTAGCGTTCTGTGAGAAATATGTTTCGTGCGATTCGAGGAACTTATGGGAGCTTTTTTTTTATAATACCGCGATATGAATACCCTTTTACTGGCTTTTTCTCCAGGGCGCGGTCGGATGGTGTAGTGGTTTGAAACTCAGGTGTATTAGATTTCGATATTTTTCCAAAGGGGGTTGTCAAACTGGACGGGGCGAGCTAGTACATCCCCTTCAACCAGTGGGTCTTAAGTACGTGCTTGTTGTTAGTTCATTACATTTAGCCCAGCCACATTTAGCCCAACCACTCCAACATCAGTGTTATAAGCCTTAATGTCAGAATTGACGACGGGATTTTCATATAACTACATACAAATTCCATGAAAAGACTTTTTCATTCGAACCCGCGACCCTCTGCTTGAGGAGTCTATGCATATGCCACTACACCAAGGCCACCCCTAGTGGTGCGCATAATCAACCCTCTTAAACCACTATTGCCAATACCATTCGCAAGTTTGATTTCCAGTTTACATTAGTGGATGATACTCGATCGGTTAGATCATATCCAGCACGTAGTGAAGAAATTTAAGCAGCTGTAGCTGAGAGTGTACACAAAGACCGTAACGAATCGAATCGTCGTCGTTCTCAGCAGCTTCCCTTGGCATATTCGACAACTTGGCGTACTTTACGTCAAAATCTCGGCCTAAAAGCTTACAAAATTGAAATTGTGCAAGAATTAAAGCCAGGCGACTTGAATTTGCGTCATATTTCCAGCGAATGGTCTCTGGAAAAACTCAATGAAAATCCGGTGTCTTATCGTGAAATTTTGTTCAGTGATGAAGCCCATTTCTGGCTCAGTGGATACGTTAATAAACGAAATTGTCGTATATGTTCTGATGAGCAACCCGAAGAGTACCAAGAGCAACCATTACATCCATTAAAAACAACGGTATTGTGTGGTTTTTGGGCTGGTGGAATCATTGGTCAAAATTTCTTCAAAAATAAGGCAAATCAGAATGTTACTGTCAATGGTAACTACTATCACGCCATGTAAACGGATTATGTGCTTCCTGAAATTAAAGCGCATGGTCTCGGTGAGCTCTGGTTTCAACAAGACGGCGCTACGAGCCATACAGCGCGTGAAACAATAGAATTTGGACCTCCCAGAGGTAGTCGTGGCCAACTTTTACATGATATCATTTTCAAAAAGTGAATGCCATGAATTGTTCTTTTAACCGATAATAAGAAATTGTAAGTCTCCTTTCAAATTTATGTATTTAGTTTTACATTATATATCAAACCTCATCAAAAAAAGGAATAACCATCGTGTGGCGCTTACATTCTTCCGAGTCGAGTTCACTTTTTTTTCGTTAAGTTGGTACGTCTGTTGTTGACACTTCCTCTAATTTTTAGCATCATAGCTTGACATTTGCAAAAGTTACGTAGGGTAGAGTACATCTATCTCTATGTGTGTTGGCGATTTTTTACGATTTTAGAAAATAATTTAAATTTGCAACAAAACGTAAAAAACGGATTTAATGGATTTAAAAGTTGGAAATGTTGGAAAAGTGTTTCGGCAATGATTCTCTAAAGAAAACGGTCGTTTACCAGTGGCACGAGCGGTCCAAAAGTGGTCTTGAGTTAATCGAAGGTGATGAACACAGTGGCAGACCAGCGACATCGAAAACCGACGAAAACATTGATGAAGTAAAAGAAATGTTGGTCGATAACCGCAAATTAACCATCAGAGAGATAGCGGAGAACTTGAGCATTGCCTTTGAATCCGTCCATGACATTTTGTTTAATGATTTGGGTTTCCGTCGATGCTACCCTATAGATGAGCTAACGAAAGTTCATTGCCTGATGAAGGTGTACCTTGCGACAAACACTGTTTGAAAATTGAGTTAGTAAATAAATTTAAATACTTAGGTGTTATGATCGACCAAAGTTTGAATTGGTTCGGGCATATTTCAACAATGAAATCAAAGCAATATCACTACGTAATACGATTCTTGTTTTTGAATGGCAAAAACTGCGAGGAAATCAAGCCCATTCTGGATGTTGTATTGGGTATATATTTTAATTCGCCTTTTTTTTCAAAATTTGAACGTTTATTTAAGAAAAACATGTACAATAGTATTATTTAAAGTATTGCGCATCTGAAGCTATGACTTTTTCCCATCTTTCTGGTAATTTGTGGATCCCATCCCAAAAGAACTGCGCCGGCTTGGCAGCCAAGAATGAATCAAGCCAATTTTTGATATTCTGCTCTGATTTGAACCGTATTTCAATGAGGGCGTTCTGCATCGACCGGAACAAATGGTAGTCAGAAGGGACAAGGTCTGGGCTATAAGACGGGTGGAGTAAAACTTCCCATCCACTGTTTTCCAAATAGTTCTTAACCGGAATAGCAACGTGGGGCCGAGCGTTGTCATGATGTCATGAAATTATTGCCTCGTGTCTGGTCGCATATTCTGGGCGTTTTTCGGCTACTGCTCTCTTCAAACGGATTAATTGTGTTCGGTAGCGTTGTCCATTGATGGTTTCACCTGGTCTTAGCAGCTCGTAATACAGAACACCCATCTGATCCCACCAAATACAGAGCATTACCTTCGCGCCATTGATATTCGGCTTTGCCGTTGATTTGGCTGGTTGGCCGGGTTTCACATATGATTTTTCGCGCTTCAGGTTGTCGTAATGGATCCATTTTTCATCACCAGTAACAATCCGATGCAAAAATGACTTCCTTTTGTGAATTTCCAGCAGCAATTCGGACATGCAAAACCGCCTTACGACGTCTCTCGACTTGAGTTCATGTTGAACCCAATTTCCTTGCTTTTGAATATATCCAGCTGCTTTTAAACGTTTTGAAATGGCTGCTTGAGTGACACCCAAAGATTGTGCGAGCTCTTCTGGCACGTTCGCTCAGCTAGCGCATGTTCACCATAAACTTTCACCAAAACACGATGACTTTCGGCAGCAGTTTTCTTCATATTAAAGTAATGAAGAAGAACTCCCCGCAAAAACACTTTTTCAGGCACAAAGTTCGACATATTTGAGTGAAAAAAGATTGTTGTTGTTTACGCTTCAAATGAATGGCATATACTGAAATGTTGTGCAATGACAGTAGCTTTCCAACGTATGTTCCAATGGAATAATACAAGTTACGCCATTTCTAAGCAAAACGAATTAAATTATAGACCCACTATATATTTTTTAATATGTTTTGTATTGTAGTGCATAGTAGTTATTGATTTTCTAAAAGATTTGTAATGTATAAAGAAAAATTGAATTGAAATTGAAAAAAAAAAAAAAAAACAAAAACTTGAAGTCTGGGTGTATAATTAAACCTTAAACATGATAAGGAAAGGAGTGTTTAATATATCTCCTAATCCAGTTGTTTTGGTAATTAGTTGAAGTTAAAATGTTTTGATATTCCTCTTGCCAATAAGTGAGAGTTTGGAAAAACCAATATCTGGTTAATCAATGTAATTAGTCTGGCTTAGACGGTTATTTGGGATATCATCCAAATTATTAGCTTAATTAGAGCCATTACACTCATCTCATACTTTTGCTTTTTTTTTCAATTACATCCATACTTTCCTCGCATTCGTGAATAAAATTGGTTTCTACCAACGCTTACGCTCCTAAGTAATAGCTGCCATTCGATACTAATTACTTTAATTAGTGAGTTCCAGTAGAGTGTCAGTCTCCCAATTAAAATTGAAGAACTTCATTAAAATAAAATAAAAAACCAAAATTTCACCGAAAGACCCACATACTGAACTTATACACCAAACTCGTATGTATAGCTCGTCTATCGTCACAACCAGCAAGTGAACGCTATCGTCGAGATGATTATTACCATATTCCGGATCCGGTATTTCAACCGCGCAAACCACCACATCATGCAAGGCTAAGACACACAATTAGATTCCACACTTGGTGCATAAATTAAGAAGGTCGGTCTATAGTAGTGCAGCTACGGTAGTTGCAGGACTAGATTTTATTACAAAAACAAAAAATAAACAAAGGGTAGCTCTACTGTATTCGCCGGAATAGTTTACTCGCACCCATACGACCTCATTCGTATCTGCACTTAAAGTCATGCGACGGAATTTCATGTATATAGGAACATGCATTTAATTTTTTTTTTTTTTTTTTTTTTTTTTTTTGTCAGCCGTTTTGATGGCTGCTGTCGAATGCAAAACTACAAGAACAACAATCGAGAGAGGAAATGGAAAATTTGTTTTGTGGTCCTTTCGCTTTTGTGACTTCAACTTCAGCTGGAGGCCATGGCGTAAGTCCTTTGTGCGGTTTCTATGTTTGAGGATTTTATTAACCGCTCTTGCATGAATGGAGTAGATGGTGGTACTTTGGTTTGGGTGTGTATTTGTGGTTTGCAGCAAGACCAGTGTTTCCTATGGAGCCTCACAGCCGACTTCCGTCCGACTTCCGTTTGAATCAGCAATTAAACGGAATCGAAAGAGAAGGCTTCGTTTTGTGGTTGTTTACTGGGGCGGTAGTAAGGTCATTCCGAATGGTGACTTTGTTAACTTTTAACTAAACTGCTCGAAACACAGATGAACAAAGAAGCGAATAGCTGGAGGACAACATGACAAGGCGATTCGTGAATTTTAGTTGCTTGATCCTTTGATCACAGGAATTGAAGCAATCGAAGGGTAAAAAGAATTTCCTTGATTGCTTGCGGCAATACATCTTTACTTTGGTGGGTTCTGGAATTTTAATTAATTTGTTGGGTTTTTTTTTTTTTTTAAACATTTATTTGGAGAATTTTAACCGCTTTTTTTCAAAAGTAAGAGGAAAGGCGAGTAGTAGGTAAAAATCGTAAATTTGTGGAAAAGGTCAGTTTCGAAATTCAGTTTTTTCTTAAATCATTTGGCTGACAAATGCCTACTAAGTTGACAGTAGCGTTTAAATATTCCGAAAAATAAAGCTCCAGAACGATAAATCAATCGAAGCAATTTAACTTTCATCAAATCTGTCCCCAAAAAATAAGGAAAGTAGGTCCAACCAGTTGCACTATGCCTTATTTCCAATCCCACTCTCGCAATAATTTATTTAATTTATCAATTATTCTAACACAGCGACCTATATTTTGAAGTACAGTTGCCTGCTCTTGTGTTGCCCGACATATCGGCTTACTGCTCACAGCTATTTATTGCTTTTATGCCGGGAAATTAATTTTTTATTTTCCGTTTTCATATTGAACCACAGTACTGTAAAAGGAAGCCAAGTTCCGCTGAACTATAGCAAGCTTCCGCCGCTCCGTTAGTGGTTTCGAAAGCCTGTCAAACATATTCTGAATAACTGCACGAATACCCCTATGGATTCATTACTTCCCTGGGTTCGATGCCTTATCTCCTCCAATAGGAGATCATCATATTTGTCGGAAGAGACTCTAGTTTTTATTCCGCCACCAACTCTTGTCAAGAAGAGACGGACAACCTAACCGCCCTATACCAGATGAGTGCTTGACCACCGCTGAGCTAAACAATTAATCTTCAATCACCCCACGCGCTTGACTCAGCTCTTCCACCCGTTCCAAAAACGAATTCATCGACGCACCACAGCATTCCTCTGTGGACTTAAAATTCCACTTGGCCAGGTTTTCCCACCTCGCAATCGGAAAGATCTTCTTCCGTACCACCGGCCAACTGTCCGGCTAGTACGATCAACCTATGTAGGTTTGAGAGTGCACTTCTACTCTGTTTCCTCCAGAGAAGTGTCTCTCGCCCTATCCGTAACTTTGTTTACTTTCCTATAGTCGAAGAAGAACCTAAATGACCCATCTTTTTTCTTGATCAGAACTAAACGAGATGCCAGAGGCGGGAGTCGTCGAGAAATCGAACAGTCCGTCGGCATCTCCGATAGTCCTGATCAAGAAAAAATGTGGGTCACCAACCCCACAGAATATGCCTTAGTACTGCAGTTACCTAGATTGTGCTCGAGGTGCTTGTTCGAAACGAACGCTGACCTGGTTATTTGCAGCGGTCGCTGTAGTAAATCGTACTATGCTCTTGAAATCGGTTTGTGTAAAAGGTTTATAATTCACCTCAAAGACTATAAAAAACAATTTCCGCTTTTTCTGGGCCGAATGCAGAGAGATATCTTCGTTCCACATAATACTCGCTATATAATGACTCCTTAAGTAACATTCACAATGAAAAAAAAAAAAAACAGTTTTCGATGTCCGACGACGTCGCCAAACACGTTGAGGACCTCTCCAGCAACATCGATTAATCTACCAACATCTATAAATATTAATTTAAAATTTTTGATAAATAACTGGCAAAGAACTTTTAAAGTTTACTGACAATTTTCACATTGAGGTGAAAAGTTTTAGGAACGCTACTGAAAAATCAGCTAGTAAACCTTACATTTATTCCGTCACAGATGCTTTGAGTTCTCTTAGGTCCTACATCGATATTTATTCTCAAAGTTCATCATTCGACTCTTGATTCAATTTTAACTACCATTATGTGCAATGTGAATGATATGAGCAATGACGTCGCAGTATCTTCTTCTACATATATTTCTCGGTGAAATTGCTGACAATATTAGATCGATATTTTCCAACATTGATGACCTCCCCGTATAATGCAATGTACCATCCATCTCTGCTAGCTGAAATCCTTCTCCAAGTGACTCCTTTACCGTCACCTTGCTCTCTGTGACGTGTATTAGCCGAAGTTGTTATATCATCGCTTCAAGCGTAAATCTCTCGGTTTGATACTTTCTGGAGTTCTTCGGAATGAAACAACGGAACAGCTGAAAACAGCTGATTGTGTCACCTTTATCATCGAAAGTGCATCAAATCACATTAACAAAAACTGGCTTGAAGACTTTTTTAAGCGTAAATTGAAAATCGCTATTTTCAACTGCGAAAAAATCACCTCAGCCAAAAGATCAAAGTCAAGTCGCTTTAATATATTATTCCAAGGAAATACGAGAGGCTTTTTTGCAACCCCTCCTCAGAAGTCATTCAACTTGGCGAATTGAAGCTAAAAACAGTAATCCAGAAGAGAACTAAAGAGTACCACAAGCCAAGTGTAATTCCCAACTTTAACTCCCTAACTGGAGTTTTAAGATGGGAACATTTCGCTCGTTTTCTCCACCGAATTGATTTTTCACGACTACACAGTGAACAAATAAACTATTTGGCCACGCTAATATTCTTAACACATTAGAAATACTTCCAGAGAACATCGACTACATTATGACCCGACATTTTTTTAACAAAGACTTCCATGTAGCCATCTGCTCTAGATCCTTCTGGAAGAAAGATATCTGATATCTGAAAAGGACATCCGCATCTTTTCCGATCGTCAGGCCGCCATCAAATCCCTGGATTCGGTCTCACTAAATTTCAAAACAGCCCTTGACGGCCGATCATTCATCAGGGTGATAGCAGAGGAGTTTTTTTCTTTTTTTTTTATAATCCCGCGCGCGCATCAAGGGGATATGAATACCCTTTTACTGGCTTTTATTCAAGGCGCGGGCGGGTGGTGAAGTAGTTTGAAACTCAGGTGTGTTAGGTTTCGATATTTTTCTCAGAGGTGGCTGTCAAACTGAACGGGACTTTTTCAAAGAATTGCCTTGCACGGGATTCGAACCTGTGACCCTCTGCTTGAGGAGTCTATGCATAAACCACTACACCACGGCCACCCCTAGTTCAGCTTCTACTTATGTTCGGTGCAGGGACACAGAGTAGTTCCAGGGAATGATAGAGCCGACGGACTCATTAAAATTGGAACGATTTTGCTTATCCTACCTGAAAAAAGTAGCATCGGCACAACAATCGTTATGTGCAAACTAATACTAAAGCTGAATGCTTATAGATGAACAAACTTTAAATGAACTCTTGGGTCATCATGTCTACTGACCAAACAAGTCTGGCCAAAATTGGATCTGAATCACTCTTAGAATTTGATCTTTTAAGGAAACATCTCAGCGCTGCAATACGTGCCATCACTGGTCACTACCTTATAGGCTTGGTGTTTTTATAAACGACTTCTGCAGAAGCTGCATGGACGAGAATGAAGAGGAGGAGACAATCTTCTACCTAATCTGTACATTCCCGGTTCTGTTCCAAAGAAGATGACTCCTCTTTAAGCTTAAGCGATTCAAACAATATTAACAGCCTCCTACTTTTCGTCAGAAGCATAAATTGGTTCCAAGGGTACCAGAATCACAGATTCACATGGCATTACAATGGAGCACCAACTCTACGAGTAACGCCTTAGTTGTTGCTTTGTTTTAACGAAATAAATGGCAAATAATGGAAAATAATGCTCCAGCTCCAGAAAGTGAATAAAAGATATTCGTATCTTAGACAGAAGGTCTTCAATTGTCCGAAGCCCGTTTGGTACGTAATTAAATAACGGGTGACCATAAATCAATGATAATTTTTCCAATTTTTAAGTTGCAGCAGCTGTAAATGACATCCAGCTGTCAAAATATTTATTAGAGTTTGCCATTTCATCATGCAACGTTTTACGCTTGCTAGGAGCTTTTACGAAGCTCCGGCTTAGTTGTAAATACGCAACGTGGTTTTCGTCGTGAGGTCGGTGGTCATCATCATGACTTCAGTGTGCAGACAATTCGTCGTAGAGTATAAAAGTTTGAGCTTGAGCACACTCTTTTGGATATGAAGCCACCAACCAGACAGACTGGGGTAAAATGAATAAAACATAACCGACGTAGCGGTTGCCTCTCAGATGAGAAGGAGAAATTTGGCGACTGGGTCATCTCATGACGAGCGTTCATCAATTGGCCACCGCGATCATATGATTTGTCACCACTTGATTATATTTTCTGGGGCTGCGTCAAGTCCTTATTCTACGCCAACAAGCCAGAATAACGTGCCGGAATAACGCCGCACGTTTCGAACTGAGTCATCAAAAATTGGACCGATTGCTTAAACCACTACCAATAAAGCCGCGGGCCATTCGTATGATGTGCTATTCCATATAGAATGGCATGAACGTAGTTTCAAAATAAAGTCAGAATACATTTTTTTTTGAAGGGGATACGAAGTCATATGAGATGGTTAATATTGAATTTGTCAGTTAAGATACATTACAGGCAGCAGTTGCTGTAACCTTCAACGTCGAACCAAATTTAAGCTTTAACAATTATATCTTGAAAGTAAATATTTCAAATTTTGATGTCTTAAAAGCGCTCCCTTAGAGCGTGTTCTCAACCTTGAGAAACAGTGTGTCTTGGTTGCAAGGAGTCTTCATGTACGAGCTCCGCTCTATACCCACAAATGAGTGATATTTGTATTTTGGGCTGCACTATCAAGGCCTTTTTAGATTCGCATAAGTTATAGCTTTGGTGATATGAAGTAAAGCTTGTACTGGAGTTTCGCTGAACTTGCCCCTCAACTGCGATTTACCGAGAGTTTTATGGTCATCTGCAGCAATATGATCAATGGGAAGTTGATTTCTCGACACAGTCGTATTTTCACAGATGCCCTCAGAAGTTATCATGGATATGGCGTACCCCTGAAACAAGTACGAGTATGTCTCCTCTAATCGAAGACATACTGATTCTATGAACTATTTTAGTAGGACCAGATAGGTATAGGCCCTTGTTGAATCTTTTCATATTTTGTGCAAATGCAAAGTTTTTCTCTGAACGACATCCGAATGCTTGATTTACTGGGTCTTATTTTGGTTGCAGGTTATAATTTGACTGCCGGTCAGGTTGTTAGGCAACACTCAGATGAGGGTCTCAAAAGTCTGCATTAAGGTTTTTATTTGATCATGACTCTTCTAAATGCCGGAAGATAAAACGAATGATTTCGACATCTCTAAGAGGGCAGAGACGTTTTTACTGTCCTCTAGCAGGGAAAACTATAGAGAGCTTATTTAAGTGAGTGATCTAGGCATATGTGACATATACTTTGTACGCTTGCATGTGTTTGTCTCTGATGTTGTGGGTGCTTTACCACCGAGGGGTTTGCTTTTTTAAGTCGGCTGCCTTCCTTACAACTTGGTCTATTTTAGTGTAGGGGTCTGATTAGGACTCTCATAGAACATGCTATCTTGACATCGCCACCCTATGTCTGCATGGCCAAAAGTTTCTTCTTTTCCTCATTTAATGGTATTGAAAACGTATTCTTCTTTAAGAGATTAGATGAACACAATATCCTGTAATGAACTTATAATTTTCTTCAACCACTCGATACTTCCATTCAGAGTTTTCTATGAACATCCACCCTTCTGAAGTGTGCCCCCAAAAAGTCAAATCAAATTATTGCAGAACTATGGCAATAAATAAACTATCCAATCAATTTTTCCTTTTTCCTCTTAACTATTCATCCACTATGGTTGTTATAATGTTTTTATCTATTAGCAATAATTTTTTATTGTGAAAACTTCTTCTTTATTCCATGATCGGTAGGGACATCTTACTGTCAACATCTGTTGGTGAAATTCCACCAAAATGTGGTGTAATCGTATTAGGAGCTCAACTTTAGTTATTTTCCTGAACAAAATCATGTCTTTGGTTGTTCAATTCATTTGAAATTGCGTCAAACTTTTACTTAGACTCTATTGATTTTTGTAGTCACAATCGGGAAAGTTACATTTCATGTCAACCAATATCATTTGTTTCGCAATTTCCTGTCATTCTTCTCTTTCTTCCTGTCTTCTCCTTTTCCTGGCACATCAACAATATCCGGGGCAATAGTTGATACCGTATATTTTCATAGGGATGGTGGTGAAAAAAAAAAAAAAAAAAAAATCACCCGAGCATTACAATCGATCGGGTAATTGGTATCATTTTGGCAAATAATTTATTCAATTTCTTCCAGTTGATGACGATGATTAAGGGGATTCAAGGATGCTGATAGACGACCGTGGTACTAAGCAGTCAATTTGCGAAGTATTCATTAAATTGTAATTTCCATTAAAAGTGAATAAATTTCCAGGAAAAACGGATACTCCACTGTACGGAGTAGGTATTTGTATACTAAATTTGGATAAATCATTTTTCAATTAAAGAACTTGTGAACAGCGTACTTAAAGGAGCATTATTGTAACTGATGAATGAGAACTAATGATCTTAAGTCCTTGTACATAGTTAAATGAATGGAATTTGTAGTGAAACTTTTTTATGGGTCCGAACTGGCTGTATGTTCAAAGACTGGTTCATATTAAATGTTCGCATATGGGCTCAAGGAGGCTCCTGTGATCATATCAACTGTTTCCCAATCTGCCAGGGTATCATTAAGACTAAAGATGCCTAGAGGATTTCAGACCACTCCAGGTACTATATGCCACATACTTTATGGTTCGATTGAGGGAGTTGACAGTGATTTTGTTCAGCGCCAAGTTCGCATCATGGTCCGAACACTTGCAAAATATTACGTAATGAAGTAATTGAGATATTTTGTTTAATATTCAACATTCAACTGCTCACAAAAGCAGAAACCCGTCTCAACTAAGAAATGATTCAACGACGCGCCGTTCTGGGTCTGAAAAACCCTCTTCTTGCAATATTGGTGTGAAACTTCCTGATCAGTTTGAATTTATTTTAGATAGACTCAGTGAATTCGGCTCTAGAACTGCGTTTAGAGGTACTAAGAAGATTTTTTGTCGCTGCAAACGTACATACTTTGTCTCATAACAAAGTTCATTGCCATCAGTACTGAGTACTTGAAACACAAACGCAAGTTTTCATAGTGATCCTAGATCGATTTCCAAGCCGCTCCTGATGACGCTGCTACATTTCATTCTGTGTCAGATTTTCATAGCAATAGGGTTCTAGTGTCAGATGACATGTACTTAAGACGAGAGTTAAAAGGCAGTCAAGCGAGGAGATGGTGTGTCAGATACCACTTTTGCAGCCCGTAATATGAATATTTATGTCGGGGAGATTCATCAGTTCAACAAGACCAGACCCAGGCGTGTAAGGGGATAGCCGTGTTTTCGAGTTTGGTAAAAGAAAATCTGATGTATTTTCATGAGTGCTTATTCCTACAGATATATATTATATTCGTATTATTGTTGTAAGTATAGCTTTATAGATTCAGACGACGCATGAAAGGAAAGCTTAATTCTAGTGCACCAATCGTCCACCATGCAAAATCTGCATCTATCTGAGTGATTAAGTTAGAACTACTGAGAGCATTAAGCAGTGGGCAACACCTGTAGCATATATTGGACGAGTAAATGCTGTCAACACCATCCAAAGTAGATGTCTGAGACAGAACGTCACCCTCGACAGATATAACTTTAGTATCCCACGTATGTTTTTGAAATTAAATTATTTTTTTATGCATTGTACATAGAATCTCTATGGGTTCTTCTGATAAAATAGAAAAAAGAAGCAAACAATCAGATCTCTCGATTGATTTCTTTTCTCTTTGTTCATAAAGTGAGGAGTGGAATACTTTATTTTTTTTATACTTGACGTGGGTGTAAGAAAAATAAAAAAGTTATATGCTAAAAGCGAATTGAAAGTAAAAGAATATAAACTGCGTTATGTCGGGGATGATGATTGACGGATCTAGGTCGTCTTTTGACAAGATATAGGCAAAATCTCAAAAAAAAAGTTACACATACGTCTAAGTGAACTGACTGGGTGCTTGTTTATAAAACCAGAAAAAAATAATTTGCAACTTAGGGTGTAATTGTAGGAAGGGTGTAACAGATTTCTTGAGAGCGTCATATGTATTTGATATTGCTGTAGCACACTAATGTATCTCACCCCAAGCGAAAATAGATTCTAATTTTCGAAAAAAACACTTGCCTTGTTGAGTTCTATCCTCCGTAAAATGTTAACGTTACAGATGCACTTCGCCTGAGATATGGGAAGTGCTTAGAAAAAAATCAAATCTCTTGATAACTCTCTCCAAACCTTAATCGATGAACAGAATGATGATTGGTTTATGATTCTGAATTACTCACACAATTTTCAATAACCTCTAATATGTTATATCAAGTGGAGAGAATAAATGGGCTTAGTAGCCACCAAAAATCGAACTACAAGATGGATTTCTTTTGATAAAGGCGGTGTAAACTTTCTCTGGTCGAGGTAAACTACAGTGGCACCTCATGCATTACTTTCATTGGAAGTGTAGGATTTTTTCAATTTCTTTTCACGTAAAAAGGAACATATGTTTGCGTAAAGACGTTTATGATTATGTCCACACCTGGGTTTTCGGAAGATTCATGCAAATTAGAAAGGCCCAAAGGCTAGCGATGTTTAAAAAGAAAGAATTTATCAGTCATTGCGCACGGAAATTACAAGGTTTTGGAAATGCCTATTTCGGAGCACATATGCATATCGGGTAGACATAGGATTCCGACATTGTATAGGTTCAGCCTTAAGCAATCGAAAAAAAGTACAGAGTTCTAGGCAATATGTAAGCCCTTAATCAGGCAGACTAAAATGGTAAAAACTTGTATCACCACCTTTTTGCAAGCTGATATCCCTGAAACCGCCAAAATTTTTGTCAAACGCCGAAATCTCTCAACACCTGCTTTGCCAATAGCATCAAGTACCAAAGACCAATAGCAACGTTGCTAACTTGCAATACGAGATATCGCAACTGATACGCTGGGTTTCACTCGAGCACAACCAAGAAACCCCTGGTTTGATGAAGAGTACCGGCAAATACATGCAGCTTAACAAAAAGCAGTGCTGCAACAAAGGACGAGATCCACGAGCTCGATCGAATATATTGAGAGGTTGTACTTCAGGAGTAACCTAATGAAGTTTTATCAAAAGGTACAAAGAACGTGTCAAAGCTAGAAGTAGCCTTGTAGTAGTGCGACTCGGTACGGGGAATATGGAAATACTTTTTCAGCAGACTGTATAACGATGAAAAAGCCCAATATCTCGCCGTCAGGCAGAATAAACCGTTCAGCTTAGACCTAGATAGCCAAAACTTCCGTCTATCTGACCAAAATGAAGCAGAGATAGTAATATCTAAGCTGAAATTCAACAAATCAGCTGGACCTGGCGGCTAACCAGACTACAGCTGTAGGAAATTACTTTGTGAGAGCATACTCCAACTCATTTCTTAGATCTGGTCAGAAGAGTGTATGCCTGATGAATAGATTGTCTGCATCACTTGCTCGAAGATCTCTTCGACTGCATCAACTCTACAGATAAAAGTCTCTTCAACTTATCTCTCATGACTCATAGTGTGTGAACGTCTGAAACCCTTCGTCAGAAACCTGATTAGCCTCTATCAGAATGGTTTTAAACTAGAAAAGTCCACAATCGACAAAATCTTCACATTCAGGCAGATTCTAGAACAAATTCAAGAAGTCCAAATCGATACCCATCATGTTTTCATCGATAATATTACAGCATTTATAGAGTCGAATTATGTCTTGGTTGGGCATTGTTGACACCTCTCCGTCAAGGTCATTAACTAATTAACCGAGACCTTTGATGTAAAAAAGGTTTTTAGACAAGGTGACTCGCTGTAATATGACTCTTAAAACGATTCAGCGGAACTCGGAAGCGAAAACTAGGGTTACGATCATTTAAAATTCTGTGCAACTAGTAGCGTACATCGATGACATCGACATGATTGGGAGAGCTCAGCGGGGTGTTACCGATGCGTTCGTCAATATTGAATCAGAAGCTGCCATTTTCCGGTAAATGAGGGCAAAACCAAGTATTTTCTGTCATCATCATGAACAGAATAGCAAGAAACTTTGTCTAACTTGGCTCAGCTATATATTCTCCCAACAAAACCATATACCGAAAAATTAAGGAGACTCTACCTATATAATACCTTGATTACCACAGTCTATTGAAAGCGGATGAAAGTATCTGCAGTCATTTTGAGAGGAAAATATTCGGTCCTGTTTGCGTTGATATCCTAATATCGCTCTGCGTATTAGTCACTCAAGATGGGTATTACATGTGAATGGATACCAATGTTCTAGTTCGCAAAATCTTCGAATCGAACTTGGAGGGACAAGGAACTAAGGGAGAACTTAGGTAACGCGCACAAGTAGAGGAGAATCTCAACCGACTTGGAGTGCGCAGCTGGAGGCAGTTAGTGGAGCACCTTATGTAAGACCATGGTCCCTGAATTCAGTATTTTGTGATTAGATACCAATGACTGTTTGGATAAGCCAATGCCGATTTCGAAGCATACTTGTATTAGCTAGTCTATTCTAGAAAGAATTAGGTATGACACTTAACAGAGACATATGCCTGTAGTTGTCGCAAAACATTGTTCTGCCAGGAAGTGAAAGTATAGTGGATCGCCAGCAGTAACCATATTCTTATGTAACCCGCCAAAAGTTAGTACTGCTGACATGATTTGCATTTGGACACACAGGCACACATTAATGGTTGATTAGGTTGCCGCAATCGGGAGGAAATTGCAATGAGCTACGAAATGAAAATCAGTTGAGACCGCACCGCACTTTCTCTTATGCCCCCTTACTCATGTAAAAAAATGAATGCAGGATCTACAATCCAATTATCAATTATGTCACAGCTACACCAAATTGCTGCACTGAAAATATGGACAAATATCAATCACTAAGAAAAATACGTAAGATGGCTCTAAAAGAGAGGATGCTGTTAGCGCTGGTTCTTTTTTGAAGGTCTCTGAATCACCAATTCTTCCATCTATCCACTTCAAAAGCCAAATAAATGTAATATCTATTGGAACATAACATGCGAATCATAGAGATATAATAATTGACACACTTATCAATAGCTGATCAAGGTCAGTCAAAGGAATCTGTAGTACATTGTGCATTTGTGCTGCTGATGCAGATTGAGCACTTCGGAAATGTTGATAAAATCTGTCATATCAAGACCACTGACCTTGACAAATTTGTCAATAAATCTTCATAGTTTCAGAAGAGGATAAGGTATCGACTTCCGACACTCTTATTCTGTGACACTCAGTGAAAACTATTCTTAACTTCGTAGTTTCATTCATTAATATCCACCAATATTTGTAGAATGTCTTGACATTTAAACCTCAAGGGCTTCCAAGTTTCCTTTTAACAGTTCAATGATGAACAGATTTTTTTTTATTTAATGGAAAGCTTCAATTGTATCCAGAGAATAGGATACGTTATTTATGTACGATATAATATGAACTGCGTTAAATATTTCGATATCCCTACAGCACGTGAATCTTGGGTAGAGTAAGACAAATTCTTTATCCTCTTCATTTGTGCACTTTCTACTGATATTTCTGAATCGTGTTCTCCATCTTAATATAGGGTGATTCATCGTCAGGTTTAATGTATTGGGTACATACATACATAAAAATTTGAACGTTTATTTAAGAAAAACCTGTTTAAAAGTATTATTCAAAGTATTGTCCATCTGAAGCTATGACCTTTTCCCATCTTTCTGGCAATTTTGTGGATCCCATCCCAAAAAAACTGCGCCGGCTTGGCAGCCAAGAATGAATCAAGCCAATTTTTGATATTCTGCTCTGATGTGAACCGTATTTCAGTGAGGGCGTTCTGCATCGACCGGAACAAATGGTAGTCAGAAGGGGAAAGTCTGGGCTAAAAGGCGGGTGGGGTAGGACGTCCCATTCACTGTTTTCCAAATAGTTCTTAACCGGAATAGCAACGTGGGACCGAGCGTTGTCATAATGGAAAATTATTGCCTCATGTCTGGTCGCATATTCCGGGCGTTTTTCGGCTACTGCTCTCTTCAAACGGATTAATTGTGTTCGGTAGCGTTGTTCATTGATGGTTTCACCCGGTTTTAGCCGCTCATAATACAGCACACCCATCTGATCCCACCAAATATAGAGCATTACCTTCGCGCCATTGATATTCGGCTTTGCCGTTGATTTGGCTGGTTGGCCGGGTTTCTTGTGCTTGGGGTTGTAGTAATGGATCCATTTTTCATCACCAGTAACAATCCGATGCAAAAATGACTTCCTTTTGTGGCGTTTCAGCAGCATTTCGGACATGCAAAACCGCCTTTCGACGTCTTTCGGCTTGAGTTCATGTGGAACCCAATTTCCTTGCTTTTGAATATATCCAGCTGATTTTAAAAATTTTGAAATGGCTGCTTGATTGACACCCAAAGATTCTGCGAGCTCTTCGTTTGTTTGGCAACAATCTTCATAGAGTAATGCTTCCAGTTCTTCATTTTTAAACTTTTTTGGCTGCAAAGGATGTTCATCGTCTTCCAAGCCAAAATCACCACTTTTAAGTCGTGCAAACCACTTTTGGCACATTCGCTCAGCTAGCGCATGTTCACCATAAACTTTCACCAAAACACGATGACTTTCGGCAGCAGTTTTCTTCATATTAAAGTAACGAAGAAGAAATCCCCGCAAAAACACTTTTCCAGGCACAAAGTTCGACATATTTGAGTGAAAAAAAATTATTGTTGTTTACCCTTCAAATGAATGACATACAATGACAGTAGCTTTCCAACGCATGTTCCAATGGGATAATAACAGTGGAATAATACAAGTTACGCCATCTTTTAGCAAACCGTTAAAGGCACAATAACTTAACTTTACACATAATGTAGAATCAAAAGCATAAATTTGAAAGTGAAATTAAAATTTTTATTATCGGTGAAAAGAACAATTCATGGCATTCACTTTTTGAAAATGATATCATGTACATTTTGGCCACTCGGAAGGTCCAATTTTGGGCGACTCGTTTGAGCATAGCGACTGGTATTTTTTTTATTTTTATTTTTATTTATTTACATTTTAAATTTACATCAATTTACATCAATTTACCCGCAAAGCAAAGTGCTTATCTAAAGGTGGTTGTTAGCATTGGTACCATTAGTTGGCTTTGAGGTGATTTAAAATAATATCTCAGTTTCATTATATAAAAGAATAGCATTATTAATTCATATAGATATACAATTAACTAAGTTCAATATTGGTGACTATTCTACTTTTCTTTTCTCGTTTTCTAAGGTTAGGAATGTATTTCAAAGATTGAGGAAGTTTGTTCATAAGTATTGGAATAGCATAGCGTAGTTCTCGTTTTCCATAGATGTGAAATGTTTCTGGTACTTTTAGCATTCCTTGGGCTCGTCTTCTGGTGTTTTGCGTATGACGTATAGGTTGCAGAAATCTCTGATCATCCATATAGTGTATGAGTGTTGTCATCTGAAATATTGCGTTGGCATCTAAGACTTTAAAAGATGTGTAAGAAGGTCTAAAAACTTTAAATAGACGATGTTGAAGATTAAATATCTTATCAATATGGGTTATAGCCGCGTTTCACTAAGCCAGAATTCCATATCTGATTTTTGATTCTGCTAGCGAGTAGTACACATTTAAGGTATAACATCGCAAAGAGCGTGCTCTTAAGTTGAAGACGTAGGGTATTTATATGCTCTCGCCATAATAGGTGTCCATCTATAATTATCCCGAGGTAAGTATTTCATGCTTTTAACTACTTCAATTTCTTTATTGTTGGCTGACAATGGGCAGTGTTCGTTTCGGTGATATATTTGAACAATATCTTCTCGCTTAGAGGGGGTGCGTATGTGCATTACTTTTGTCTTAGTCGCATTTATTAGAAAGCCGCCTTTATCATGACACCATTTAGAGACAGTGTTAAATCCTTCTTGCAATATTTCCACCGCAGAGTTTAAACATTTGTGTTTTACCACAATTGCTATGTCATCAGCGTAGACATAGGCAATACATTTTTTGAATAAGCGCAAAAGTTCGTTTGTTTAGAGGATAAATAACAACGGGCCCAGTTTGGTGCCTTGCGGTACACCGTATTCACTTGGTTTTTCCTCGCTCATTTTCTCTGAGACCTTAACTTTTATGGTTCTAAGCCAGTTTGCCATTATTCCTTGCCATGCTTCTCATGCATTAGTGTATCGAACGCTTTACTAAAATCGGTAAATAGCACGAGATTTCTGTTCAGGCCGGCATTAACAGTATTGGTAAACTCGCCTGGTAACATTCCAGTACTTTTATTTTTCTGAAAACCGTATTGATTTAGATGTAGTATTCGGTGCTTGGTTATAGAACTGCTAAGTCGATTAAAAACTACCTCCTAAATACACTTTTCAACAACTGATAAAATTTCGATTGGAATATAGTTTTCAGTGTTATTTTTGGTTCCTTCCTTGTACATTGGTCGAATAATCGATGTTTTCATCAGCCTTGGAACAGTGCATTGATTTATAGTTTGGTTAACGATTGTCTTTATAACAGGAGCTAGATACAGTGCATTTATTTTTAAGTCAATTGGTCTAATGTTAAGGACATTTATTGCAGATCAATTGATACATCATTTTATAAATTTCCGCTTCGGTTGCTTCTTCTACGTAAATACTATGCTGTAGTTCCCAGTTTTCGTGGTTTGATGATGAGAATCGCTCCGCAAATTTCTTGGCCATTTCATTCCCGTCATCTAAAGAACATTTTTTCCTACCTCAAAAATTCATTAACGTTGTTCCATGTTTTTCTTGGGTCATTTTTAGCGTTTACGAATTGTTGCTTATAAAAAGTAGCTTTTATATTTTTTATTTTTTTAAACAATATTTCGGAAGTTCTTGTACTGGATTTTATAGTTTTGACTGCTTGAGCTTTTTTTCCATCTTCTATAGAGTTCATCTCTGTTTTTGCACATTGAAATTATTTCTTTCGTAATCCATGGTTTTTGCTTTCGAGGACATTTGTTTGCTTGCTTCAGTGTAACATATATAGTATATAATTCATTACTTTTACGAAGTTATTATAGAGTTTCTCAACATCCCTCTCTTCTAGTATATTTTGCCAGTTCGTTTGCTCTATTAGCTCATTAACTTTTTGTTGGCTAATATAGTATGTTTAATGTCAGTTTGATCATTCGTTTGGTTTTGGCTTACATTTTTTGTTGCATACAGAGTTATGTAGTGATCGGAAAGGTCCGTTTCATTGACTGCTGACAATATATCTAGTTTTGTGAAGGTAACATATATGTGAAGTTGCGGTGCTCCTTTTTAAGTCTACACGCAAAGGTTGTTTGCTTGCATTTGTAAGTCCTTTCGAGGCCATCATCTCTATGTATTTCAAAACTAGTGAGGTATTTTCATCTCGTATATTTATATAAGTATCATCTAACACAATGTTTTCTTTGTCTTCTTTGATATTTTCATTTAATTCGTCAATGAATTTCGTAATACTTAATTTTGGTGTCCTGTAAATTGCGTGTATGTATATTTTCTTACTATTATGGTTTATTTCGATGTGTATGCCTTCATAGTTTATTGTGTTTACTGGTATTATATCGTATTTTATATCCTTTTTAATAAATATCGCAACACCTCCGCCATTTCATTCATTTCGATTTATGAATTCAGGTTCAAATCCATCAATGTGATTTATTTCATTTTTCTGCTTTGATATGTTTATTTCGTTTAGTACTATGATATCGATATAACATAAGACATTACCAGTTTCTGCTATGAAATTATCGCATGTTTTGGTTATCGATCTTATGTTAAAACTATTGGGTCTATTACTTCGTGCGGTTTGCTAAGAGATGGCGTAACTTGTATTATTCCATTGAAGCATGCGTTGGAAAGCTACTGTCATTGTACGTCATTTCAGTATATTTCATTCATTTGAAGTGTAAACAACAATAATTTTTTTCACTCAAATATGTCGAACTTTGTGCCTGAAAAAGTGTTTTCGCGGGAAGTTCTTCTTCATTACTTTAATATGAAGAAAACTGCTGCCAAAAGTCATCGTATTTTGGTGTAAGTTTATGGTGAACGTGCCAAAAGTGGTTTGCACGACTTAAAAGTGGTGATTTTGGCTTGGAAGACGATGAACTCCCTGGGCAGCCAAAAAAGTTTGAAGATGAAGAACTGGAAGCATTACTCTAGGTATCACTCAAGCAGCAATTTCAAAACGTTTTCAAAGCACCTGGATATATTCAAAAGCAAGCAAATTGAGTTCCATATGAACTCAAGCCGAAAGACGTCGAAAGGCGGTTTTGCATGTCCGAAATGCTGCTGGAACGCCACAAAAGGAAGTCATTTTTGCATCGAATTGTTACTGGTGATAAAAAATGGATCCATTACGACAACCCCAAGTGCAAAAAATCATATGTGAAACCCGGCCAACCAGCCAAATCAACGGCAAAGCCGAATATCCATGGCGCGAAGGTAATGCTCTGTATTTGGTGGGATCAGATGGGTGTGCTGTATTATGAGCTGCTAAAAGTGCGAGAAACCATCAATGGACAACGCTACCGAACACAATTAATCCGTTTAAAGAGAGCAGTAGCCGAAAAAGGCCGGAATATGCGACGAGGCAATAATTTTCCATCATGACAACGCTCGGCCCCACGTTGCTATTCCGGTTAAGAACTATTTGGAAAACAGTGGATGGGAAGTCTAACCCCACGCACTTTATAGCCCAGACCTTGCCCCTTCTGACTACCACTTGTTCCGGTCGATTCAGAACGCCATCACTGAAATACGGTTCACATCAAAGCAGAATATCAAAGATTGGCTTGATTCATTCTTGGCTGCCAAGCTGGCGCAGTTCTTTTGGGATGGGATCCACAAATTGCCAGAAAGATGGGAAAAAGTTATAGCTTCAGATGGGCAATACTTTGAATAATACTATTGTACATGTTTTTCTAAAATAAACGTTCAAATTTTGAAAAAAAAAAAACCGCACAAATTAAACTACATACCCAATAACACAACAAAAATTCATATTTTTCAAAAAGTCTTTTTCGATCTCGCGGATAACACGAGTAACGTTGGCCTCAATCGTAGCTAGCTTATTTCTGAGACTTTACATATCCCCAGAAAAAATAGTCCAAAGGTATGATATCGCACGATCTAGACGCCCAAATAAACGAAGCAAAACGTGAAATTAGGTGCTCACCAAAATGATTTCTCAACAAGTCCATTGTTTCACGTGCTGTATAGCTCGTAGCGCCGTCTAGTTAACATCAGATCTCACCGAGACCATGTGCTTGAATTTTAGGAAGCACATTTTTCGTTAACATGGCGCGATAACGGTTACCATTGACGGTAACATTCTGATTTTCCTTAATTTTTTAAAAAAATATGGACCAATGATTCCACCAGCACACAAATTACAACGTACCGTTGTTTTTAATGCTCTTGGTACTCCTCGAGTTGCTCATTAGCCCAAATACGGCAATTTTGTTTATTAAAGTATCCATTGAGCCAGAAGCCCATTTCATCACTGAACAAAATTTCACGATAAAACACCGGATTTTCCTTGTATTTTTTCAGAGCTCATTCACTGAAAATATGACGCAAATTGAAGTCGCCTGGCTTTAATTCTTGCACAAGTTAAATTTTGTACACTTTTAGGCCGAGATCGTCACGTAAAATATGCCAAGTTGTCGAATACGACAAGCCAAGCTACTGAGAACGACGACGAATCGATTCTTCACGGTCTCTCAGCTACAGCTGCTATAGTTTTTTCACTACGTGCTGGATGTGTTCTAACCGGTTGAGTATCATCCACTAATGTAAACTGGGACTCAAATTTGCAAATGGTATTGGCAATAGTTGTGATATAAGTCAATCATTTGCCAAACGATACTGAACAAAAATTGACAAAACAATTTGATAAGAGTCACGCGTGATCTGTCAAAAAAAGCCTATTGAAAATCAAACCTCACGATGAATCACCCTATATTATTTCTTCTTTTGCACGATGGTGGTCATGGTTACACTTAATAACTTCTGTCAGGTTTTAAGAGTTTGACCGCTTGTATCAAGGAGCTGCTGTAAAATTATCATTCGCATGTGCCTCCAAAATATTAAATCGAGTCCTGACTCCTATACGAGTATGTCTTAATTACAGAAATCGCCATCGACATTGGTTGTAATCGTAAAACATAAAAAAGATTCCCAACAAGAGACAGTAATTATTCCGCCAATTTGAAAAAAATTTATTACATGTATTCAATTTATTCTTCTTTTGTATATAATAGTAAACAAATTAAATTAACTTTTACCTTTTAACTGAACCAGCATTTGTAATTACTTCCCTGGTATTTTAAGTACCATTTCCAGCAAATGTATCGGGTTTTTCTCGCAACATATACATATTTCATTCAATTATTTCGGCCTCATGTATGACGGTTCATTGAACAAATAAATTATTAATATTATCCCAACCACTCGTGCAGAATCAAAAAGAGTTATTCTGAACAAAAATTAATGATTTTATAAAAAAAATCGATTTTCTGTCAATAGTATTGGTTGTGATTATTGAAAAATATTACAAGAGCCGTTTGTTGATGCTACTTGCTTTGACGGAATTTCTTATTTGTTTTAATTAAGCCAACAAGCTTGTATGTTTCTACGAATTCCATGATTCATAATTAATTATGATATTTTTTTTTGTAATGTCACTTACCGCATTTAATTAAGGACTTGTTTGCAACAATTTCCCGTACTTAACAGTGTTGAAAAGGCAATAATTTTCTGAATTTAATGGTGAATGCTTACAGCCATAAACCAATAGGTAACTGATTTAAGGCAATCCAAAAGGCACGGTAAGGAGTTTATCAGCTGGAAAGTTGAAAGGCTTCAATAGGTACATTGAATTTTGAATTGGTTAAGATTTTGTCAATGACCTGCCTAAGCTCAACTAAAGGACGTGGAATATGTTCAGAATCTAAACGGTGCTATCGTCAGATGTTACATGCTGACATGTTAAGCCAGGAAATCTCATGCGGATCGCCTATTCAAATTAAGCAACTAATTGCTATAACAAGTCACTTAAGAATTATTTAGAGGAATACAAAAATCTTTGCAGGTCGAAGCAAAAATAATGTAAGGAGCTAACTTAGATTTCAAATTCAAAGTCCTCAAAAGAAGCTAATCAGCCAGACAGGTAACACTCACAGCAGAGATCCTCAAACATTGAATGTAGAGCCCTCTGTCACATGCTTAAGAATTGCATGCTATATTTAGGTGTGCAACTAAGTTATCGCTGTTTATTGTGAAAAAATGGTTACAAATGAATTATTCAAAGTATTGCCCATTGGTAGCTACAACTTTTTAACATCTTTCTGGCAGAGCTCGAATAGCGTTTATCTCTTGAGGCTATCCACCAATTAAGCTGAACTGCTTATCAAACAGACCATGTGCCAGCGAACGACGGGACAAGTAATAATCGGACGGTACAATATCTAGGGAATATAGCGGGTGGGGTATGACTTCTCATTTAAGTATTTTCAGGTAGGTTTCACCAGGTTTGGCCGTTTTTCGTACAGTGCTCAAAGTATCAATTGAAATCAATGCTGTTCCCCAATGATGGTTTCGTTGGGTTTCAAAAGTTCGACCTGGTTCCACTAAATACGCAGCATAACCTTTGCACCGTGACTATTCGTCCGAGCCGACAATGTAGACGTATGACCGTGCAGCCCACATGACTCTATTTTTTTTGAGTTGCTCTTATGAATCCATTTTTCATCATCAGTCACGATGCGATGAAGGAAATCCTTACTTTGCCTTACTGTTTGCCGCTGGAGCAGTTGTTCAAAGGCGAAAAAACAACGCTAAACGTCCCTTGGCTTCGAACCATCAAGAACCCAAGTTCCTCGTTTTCCTTGGCATAGATTCTCATCGAGCAATGCCTTTAATTCAGCGTTTTTTCAAGGATTTTGGTCAACATCGAAATCACCATGAAGTGACGGAACCAATCAGGGCAAGTTGTTTCACTTATGGAAGAGCAGCATATCCGTAAACTTTTTTGGAGCTCTCGATGCGCTTCAGCAAATAACGATTACTTGGCACAAAATCAGACATTTTCAAACAAACAAAAGTATATGGCGCCACAACAACATCACTTATATGTCAAAATGCTTTGTTTACTATATGTTTAGTCTTGGTTCACGACGTTTTAAATATGTCAAAATCAACTAGCACTTACTGCTGGAGTTATCTATTGACAAGTGAGAACTTAGTGGCGTACCTAATAACTTCAAAAGTGGCTCACAAACAGCTCATGTTACTAAAGCTGCACATAAGTTGAGTAATATAACCGCCGTAGCTTGAGACTGTGAATGAATGTGGTGATGGAAAGGCCCAAGTCGCCTAAAACTGATAATTGTTTGACCAATTTGAAGAGAATTATCACTGCATGACCTTTGTCTTGTTGAAAAACCGAATGATTAAGTTTCATGTGTGCAAAACTGCTTTGCCTAAAAAGGTAAGTAGAATACTCGCCGAGAAGACATTTACATTGATATCGAGGGTGCTTTCGACAGCCATAATTTCGACGGCATGCGTAACTCAGCCAGACAATATGGCATAGACGAATAACTAGGTTTTTTGATCAAAAAATACCAGCAAACAGAACCCTTATCGCCGATGCTGACTGCCACCAATATGTGCTAGCTTGGTTAAATTCAGCGTTCTATCCTCACTGCTACGGTGTTTGTTTCTTGATTTGACTATCATCGGTTTCATTTGACACTTGACACTATGACTCTGCCGGATCATATTTGGCTCTACTCTAAACGAGCTGATGTAATTCCATCGCCTATTCCCATTTCCCATATTCAATTCAACTCAATTCTTTATTGACAATCTTTCAAATTTTATCTCGTTATCTGCGAAGCCCTAGAGGCTTATATGCAGAAGATAATTTATGTTATTATTTTATTTATAGTTGAAGTGAGTATAGTTTATTATATGTACAGTGGTGTTCAGAGAAATAGCACACGCCATCCGTTTTTAACTAAAGTCGTCCGTTCTTAATATACCAAGTATAGGGTTCTCCAATAAAGTCTTGACAACTTTGTATTTAATTTGTGAACGCACTGTTTCACTAATCATCAAACTGTCACTGTCAATTCATTCAGTAAACTCAACATTTTCATCATGATAAAGTACACTAACGAGCCATGTCTGCATATTATAAAAATTTTCTGCAGATATTCGAAGTCGGTGACTGCAACTTTAAGAGCGTTAACTCCAATTTTCGGTCGTAATTCTCGCCCTAGTAGACAGGCAATAAATAGTTTAGTGCAAAGATTTGAGTCTACATATTAGTTGTGTGATGTTGCCTTGTCAGTGAGACAACGGGTTGGTCGAAGTGTCGAAAATATCGCTGCCGTTCAGACGTCCGTAGCAAACGATCCAAATCAGTCAATTTGGAGAAGATGAGCCAAGATGATGAATTTCATGGCAAAATCATCTTCAGTGACGAAGCTCATTTTTGGCTCAATGGGTTCGTCAATAAGCAAAATATGCGTTATTGGTTGGGTGGAAACCCACATGTGCTTCATGAATCAACACTTCATCCACAAAAAATAACTGTTTGGTGCGGCTTGCATGCCGGCGGCGTTATTGCGCCATATTTTTTCGTTGACGATAACGATCGTCACGTTACTGTGAATGGTCAGCGTTATCGCGCCATGATCACCGATTATTTTTGGCCCGAATTGGAAGATATGGACTTGGACGACATGTGGTTTCAACAGGATGGTGCCACAAGCCACACAGCATACGCTACAATCGATTTATTGAAGAGTAAGTATGGTGACCGCGGTGTCCATATGAACGAAATTGAGTTCCATTCATAAATGTTTTGATTTTACTTCAAGCCAATAATAAAGTTTTTGAAATATCTCAAATGGTTTGCTTTTATTTAAAAAAAAAAAATTGTCAAGTCATTATTAGAAAACCCTATATTTGGTTGGATAACCTTTTCCGTTCAATAATAATTTGCATCTAGGTGGCACAAACTCAAAAAGTTTCCCACATCGTGCAGTGGGGGTACTGTGCATTCCCATAAAAGATTTAAACTTGATGGTTTTTTTCGCCCTGAATCTGTTTTCCTATATCGTTCCATAGGTATTCTATAGGGTTAAGATCAGAACTTTGTGGCGATCATTCTTAAACGTTAATTTTTTGGTCTACCAGGCACTAACTTACAGACCTTGCAGTGTTCTCAAGTATCTCTTTGTATTTTTATTGATCCAAATGCCTCCTTAAACCATTATGTTGCCTCCTCCGTGTTTACTGGTTTTAATCGTTTAGATCCGTTTGAATTCTTGTCTTGGAGAAGGTCGTACATACATGTTTTCGTCAGATCAGATCCTATTAAACTTTGGTTCATCGGTCCACAAAACGTTATTCTTGAGAGAGAGAATTTGGTTTGCTCCTTGCTACGCGTCTATGAAGATTAGACTTTAAAGGACGGCGTCGTACGGTTACTGATGATACTTCAATATTATTGGGTCTATAACTTAATTCGCGGTTTGCTAAGAGATGGCGTTACTTGTACTATTCAATTGTTATTATTCCATTGGAACATGCGTTGAAAAGCTACTGTCATTGTACGTCAATTCAGTACATGTCATTCATTTGAAGCGCAAACAACAATAATTTTTTTTTCACTCAAATATGTCGAACTTTGTGCCTGAAAAAGTGTTTTCGCGGGAAGTTCTTCTTCATAACTTTAATATGAAGAAAACTGCTGCCGAAAGTCATCGTATTTTGGTGTAAGTTTATGGTGAACATGCACTAGTTGAGCGAACGTGCCAAAAGTGGTTTGCACGATTTAAAAGTGGTGATTTTGTTTGGAAGACGATGAACTTCCTGGGCAGCCAAAAAAGTTTGAATATGAAGAACTGGAAGCATTACTCTATGAAGATTGTTGCCAAATATAAATACAGCCATTTCAAAACGTTTAAAAGCGGCTTCCACATGTACTCAAGCCGAGGGACGTCGAAAGACGGTTTTGCATGTCCGAAATGCTGCTGGAACGCCACAAAAGGAAGTCATTTTTGCATCGGATTGTTACTGGTGATGAAAAACGGATCCATTACGACAACGCCAAGCGCAATAAATCATATGTGAAATCCGGCCAACCAGCCAAATTAACGGCAAAGCCGAATATCCATGGCGCGAGGCTAATGCTCTGTATTTGGTGGGATCAGATGGGTGTGCTGTCTTATGAGCTGCTAAAACCGGGTGATACCATCAATGGACAACGCTACCGAACACAATTAATCCGCTTAAAAAGAGCAGTAGCCGAAAAACGCCCGAAATATGCGGCCAGACACGAAGCAATAATTTTCTATCATACCAACGCTCGGCCCTGCGTTGCTATTCCGGTTAAGAACTATTTGGAAAACAGTGGATGGGAAGTCTTACCCCACCCGCTTTATAGCCCAGACCTTGCCCCTTCTGACTACCAATTGTTCTGGTCGATGCAGAACGCCCTCACTAAAATACGGTTCACATATCAGAATATCAAAAATTGGCTTGATTCATTCTTGGATGCCAAGCCGGCGCAGTTTTTTTGGGATGGGATCCACAAATTGCCAGAAAGATGGGAAAAAGTTATAGCTTCAGATGGGCAATACTTTGAATAATACTATTGTACATGTTTTTCATAAATAAACGTTGAAATTTTGAAAAACAAAACCGCACGAATTTTGACTTTTGATTTCAACGGATGTTAAAAACGAATCCTTTTTGCTGAGACTATTGATCTTTCTTGGCGGTGGATTCCGAATTTTATTGGGTGTTGCTTCTTCCACTGTCATGTGCTTTATACCGTTTTGGACCAGCTTCCTGGAGCAGTGGAGCAGCCAGGAGATGTTAGATATTGTCTCACCTTTACATTTTATGCATACGCTTTTCTGAGGTGTAGTCTTTGCAGTCACGGCCCATTATTTTTTGTCTAAATTTTGTTTCCAGGTCTTCCAAATATTTCAAATATTTCTAAAATTAATTTAGTTCGAGTTTGAGTCCAGCAATGTATTGTAAAAATCAATAAACAAATTTGTGCTATTTTTTTGAACAGCTAAACCGCACGTTGGTTTGGTATCACCAAACTTTTTAAACAAATATTTCCTTGTTTCGTTGTTGTCTTTAAGGATCACACAACAATTTTTCTATTACTACTATTTCATCTACAATTCATGTTATAACGCGGTTATTGTCTTATTCGTGTGTTGAAATTATGTTGTCATGGATTTTTATAGTTGCTGTCGTTCCGGAGCTTTAAAATGATGTGAAGTTGCTCAATATTTAAAAAAAAAATCATCTGGCGGTCGTAATGTCGCCCTGATCTTACTTGATGTATTGTTTTGTGGATTCTCGTTTATATTCGTTAAAGTGGTCCAATATGGGAGGCTTTTCCCCAGGCTAATATCCCATGTCTTAGTTGAGATTCCACAAGTCCAAAGTAACATTGTCGTAGAACAGCTTCCGTGTATAGGTTTTGTTGAGGTTTTGCCTCCAGCAACGATATGGTAGATCCATTTAAAATTGTAGTCTATTAGGACATTCGCATTTATCGCATACTTCAAGTCTTAAGTGGTTCCTGGTGTTTTGTAATTTTAAACAGCATTCTGGCAGACGAATATGCGTAGCTTTTTTTTTTATTTTTGTATTTATGATGAGATCATGCTCGCTGCACTATGGTGTGATGGAATCAAACTCCTTCTGCATTATTTTACATGTTGTCTCCGCACATCTGTGTCCCGTTCTTTGCTGACGAATGTGTGAATGAATGAATGATCATTAACATACAATATATTATAAATAGCAAGAGCCCGAGTTTCGATCCTTCCGGTACTCCATATGAAATATTCTCGCGATTGCTGAAATTTTTATTAGCTCTCATAATACGCAATAACGAATCCTCGTATGCCAATTTTTTCCGGTTGCTGCGGTATATTTTAATAACCAAAGGTCTCGAATGCTTTTTTTCAAATCAATGAATAGTACGATGATATCGTGGTTCATTATCAAACTCTTATTTATGTGATTAGTGGAGTCTTCTAACAACTGGTTGATGCTCCTATTTTTCTGGAAGTCATATTGATTCTTTTCTTGTATCTTGAATCTTTGTTGGTATTTTCCTAGCCTTTTGAATAGAAGGTTTTCTAGTTCTGTGTCTGACAAGATGCTAATCTGCCAGTAGTTTGGCAAAACTCAACTCTTTTCCGTCTTAAAACAAGTGGTATTCGGTATAATACACACGGGAGATTTAATGACGCAGTAGACTGATTACATCTGTTATGTTTCAGCAACTGTCAAAGCTACCAGTGACATCTAACGGTCAGAATATTTAAAGGTTTGCCATTTCATCATGCATCGTTTTACACTTGGATCTTAAGCCACCAATCAGACAGAGACTGGTGCGAAATCAAGAAAACATAGCCGACGTAGAAGCCAGTATAAAAGAAGACCCAGAAATATCAATTCAGCGCTGATCAGCTCAATTGTGCATAGAATTGAAGTTGGACGACCATATTTAATGCTGTATGGGTATGGAAAGGCGCTGAAAATATTAGCCGGACATCGGACAATCAACAATGCATCTACAAAGATTGACTATTTGATGCGGTTTATGGCATGGCGGCATCGGACATGAGGAAGAAAACAACGTTAGTGTCAATGGTCTCACATATAGAGTGATGTTAACCGAATTTCTGTAGTCAGAGCTCGACAATATCGATATATCCGAGCTGTGGTTACAACAAGACGGCGCTACATGCCATACAAGCGCCGCAACACTCGAAGTTATGAAGGAGAAATCTGGCGACTGAGTCATCCCACGTCGAGCGTTAATCAATTGACCGTCGCTATCATGCGATTTGACACCTTTCGATTATTTTCCTGGGGTTAATTAAAGTTCTTAGTTTACGCTAACAAGACAACTATTTAAACAAGCTCGAGGCCAACGTGCGACAAGTTAGTGTCGGAATAATGCCGTACATATTGAACCGAGTCATCAAAAATTGGACCGACCGCTTAAAGTACTGCCAGAGAATCCGAGGCGGCCATTTGAATGATGGGCTATTCCACACATAATGGCAAGAACGTAGCTTCAAGATACTGTCAGAATCATCTCACGCCGTTTTTGTTTTCTTTAATGTTTTTTTCCTATGGTTCTTATCTGGTCATCCTTTATTCTGACTTCCACTTCTGCAAAATTATAAAACTGAATTTGCTAAGAATTGGTTTGAGCCAGCGTCTGAACCAGAAAACGAATATGCGATGGTATCACAGGAAACTAAATTGTCGATGAACTTGCCACTGATTAGAGGATAGTTTCTTAGAACCAGAACAGCAGTAATACTGCCAGAGTCCTCGCTTACGACTTCAATTGACAAGTTGGTTTCGTGTGAACTTATATAACTTCCAACCTCTTACTCTTCAGAATGCCTGGTGGCCAGAAGAATGCATTTTACCGACTATTAGAGATCAGCTGTCCCTCAGCAAGAAAACACTGCAAATTGCGTATTGGCGTCATAACGAGGTACCACACTTTGTGTGGTGTGCATAATTGACATATTGGTCTACGGGCTATGCTTTGATGAAGTCAAGGTAACTTTCTTTGCAAATGTACTGCAAATGCTGCTGCCGTTGATGTGGTGGTTGTAGTACTAGGATTGCAGGCTTCTTGGCACTGAAGCGTTGCCTTAGCTAATTTTTTTTTCTGTAAAAGGTACAGGAAACCAAAAAAAAAAAAAAAACTTTTTTAACTTGTTAATTTGAAAATAGGAAATCCCTATGAAAACGATCAGGTATGCATAGAACTCACTTTGAGAACAAACCCAATCAAACTTTGTTTCGCAAAAAATAGCAAATAGACTCGTTCTGTTTGCTTGTGATAGAAGTACCCAAATCCAATTCAATGCAATTGAATAACAAAAGCCACTTTTCGGAAAACCAAACCGGAATTTCTAGGTCCACTCTCATGACACCAACCCCTTTCCATTGAATGTACTGAAAATTCAATTTCGATTTAGTTTACAGCCAGCCGCCATCCAAAACCTTTACAACCCAATGTTGGCCAATTAAAATTGCGAATAAATTCCATATCATCAGGAATAATAAATCATGGAACTCCTTGCGTGAAGACCAATTAACACACGCTAATATCCGTAGTGAAATGATTCAAACACGTCCTCCAGATTCAGACACTAAACCAGAGACACCAGCTTGCTATTGTGCAATAGAGTCTCGTCATTAGCAACACGTAGTCCAAAAAGATACATTTACAATTTGGACAATCCGACCGCAAAAATTGTCGTTACGTTACCAACTTTGGGACAATAATCGATTAGGCTAGCGCTTCGTTACCTTGCTCACGCATGGTTGGAAATTTAATTATGAATTATTGATACCAAAATCGCCAACAGATACTCAGATATTCGGAGACGATGTCTCGTGTCAGTGTTACCATTCGAATGAAGTACTCGTGCTGTACACGCACGGTTACCAATCCAAAAGCGTATGATCGAGTTATGTACAGCTGTCAATTCTGTCAGTCATGTCGAGTGTGTGTTGTGCATGACAGAACGTCGTGCTAAATGAATGGATGAGGGATTGGATTACAGCTTACAAATGTGTGCCAATATGGATACCATGCGGCGTTTTGTTGATTTCGATACCACCAACTCCCAAAAGGCGACGGACAGAAAAAAATATTAAATTAAAGACGAAGATATTTCTACCGCAGATGGCGTGTCTGGCTTTTGGAGCCGGTTACTGAAGCTGGATGATGGAATCCGGTCCGGTCTGGTGCATCGACACCATGTACGAATAATGCGTCTACGATACCATGCAATGCGCAATTGAATTTTAAGGTGCGATCGATGTGAATGATAGCTTCGAGGCATCAAAATTGCTTGAGGACATTTCGTGTTAGTTGTATTAATTTTTTTTTTTTTTTTTATTTGATCTTGTTTCTAAACATTATACATGGAGCTTCAAGACAGAATTGAATGAACGTGATATCTGTGGGATTGCTCAGATCAATTGACGTGCACAGCCCACGCATTATGAGATCACGAACAGTACAATTCCAATAGAAATGCGCTCAAACGGGAATGACTTCAGAGCCGTGAGTTTGCATTTTGTTTTTTCTAAAAATAATTTGGATTCAACGAGATCTACTTGATCTGATTTTGTGGATCAATTTAAACTAGATACCAGTGACACCAGTTTTTTCTGATTCTATCCGAAACTGAATATTTCAATCGCAGAATATTATTTTTCGCCTCTTCGTTTTATTTATGAAATGCAGAATAGTAGTCGTGCGTGTTGGGTCTAATTTAAAACGGGAAGCCAGGCGACGTCGAATGAACAACGTCATATACCTACGATTCCAGTGACGTCAAACTCTTAAGTACACTTTTGAGCTTCTTCAATGTATGGTATTTTGAAAATTTGGTAAACCTAACTGATTGGTCCCTTTAAATCAAGGTTTTCAGCTAAAACCTTTTAAAAAAAAGTTTAAATCTAGTGGATATGGAAGACCAGAGTGTATTTTTATAAAACCCTTCCCACTGTAGTCTTTCCAAATGAAAAATTCGAACCTTCCGACGAGTTAAAATTGACTCAGACCAGCAGGCTTCACAGACAAAAGCCAAGCCAAACCAAATTTTCATGTCAAGTTGAAGCTTTCCGTTACGTGTTGATGATACCATATTGTTTGTTGTTTCTTTTTAAGTTATGTCCAGGCACTTAGATCATGGAAATTGCACGTTACCTTTACAGCTCATTCTGTCCGAGTTAGTGCTTCACTACACGAAGTACCCCCTCTGTTTTTATTCCCTACTTTGAGTCTGTCGTCTTTTCGTTCCTCTCTCATTTCTCGTTTCGACCGAGTCTGTCGCCTCATCGTTTCTCTTCCATGTCTCATTCTCATTCTGCTACCCCCAACTTTATCGTTCACTACAAGTTGGGTGTTAAAGAGAGTTTGAAGTGGAAGAACTTTCTTGGCTACGTAGGACCACTATTGGTGGGAAAAGTGATACAACATCGTGAAGCAAGAAACACATAATCCTGATTGGGTATTATAAGTATCATTTACAAGTATTATCACACGATTTTGAATGCAATCTTGTGGGTGCAAAAGGATTTAGGTATTTAAGTTTTATTGGAATCACTTCATGTCGCTTTTTCGTTTTATCGGAGTTCGAAATTAATGCCCAACGAGCAGTAAAAATTTTCATTTAGGATAGTAGAGTAAGAATTCAGCTGAATTTTTCACTGGAACCACTCTTCAGAAAGTTGTTGGCGTGGCGTAACAACGAAACAGAAAGAGCGGATTACAGGCTGTGAAGTGTTTATTTAAAAAACCGAAAACTATTGCAGAAATTCTTTGCTTGGTGGTACTGGATGGCTTGAGCATTAAATTGAGTTACCTTAAAGGTTGCAGTATTGGACACCACACACTCTTAACAGATTTAATTACCCCTAAACACAAACAGTGTTTTAGAAACCCGTTTATTGACTGTTCATAGGTCATTTTGACACTGAAATATAAATTCAAGAGCTGTCTTACAATGCTCAAGATAATATGAAGGTGGAACCGAGTGAGATAATACCATACTATGTTACTGAACACTTCAGGGTAGAAGAAAATGAGCGAAAAAATTAGGCAAATAAGAAGATTTGAGAGTGGGAACATCAAACCCATTTAAGCGTGAATAAGTATAACATATGTTAAATTTTAATGGAGAAAGCAAGGGTATATCAAACGCAATTCGATCAAAAGAAATCTAGAGAAATTCTCAAACTTAACCGGGAGCAACTTTAGGGTTTTGGTAGGAACTCCATTGTGATGCTGTCTCTTAAGGAAACGCTCTAGACTACGGGGTCTATTCAGCTTCTGCAATGAGATTTGATGTTTTTGAAATAAATGAGCCTAAGTTCCATTTCGCTTCAATTTGTTTCCCCAGAGGGAAACAATCCCATCCTAATGTGTTATTGTCTTAAAGTAACCTTATCTCTGTTGTTGTCCATGGGGCGAAAATACCAGGACTATCCAAGATAAGATCATCGTACAAGCTTTCTTTTATATCAAGGATAAATCAAGATTTTGGTGAAGTTAAAGAATTGGTAGGCAATTTAATTCCTAACTACTTCATAAATGCAAGAGCGACACGAAAGACTGCAACAATATTCGATCGATGAAGCACATTAATTTCAACTGTATCGAGTTGAAAACTACCTGCCGATCTATTTAATGCGATTGCAATGCTGCATGCTCACGACTAGAAATGGTCAGAGTAAAAGGTGGCTAGTGAAAATTTTGCATCGTTTGTCCGATTACCAAGAATGAAGACCATTTTGACTGCGCTAACAATACAGGATCTACAGTATTAAGCTCTTTTCTGCTGCAAAGTCCACTATCGACCAAATATTTACACTGCGGGAGATCTTGAAAAAGACTTGAGAATTCCAGGTCGACACTCACCATCTATTTGAAAGTCGCATATGGCAGCGTGTATCGCTGCCAAGCTTGTCACCTTATATAGGATGGCGATGGACATCGGACATAAATCAACCGAACCCTTCATTGTCCGGAAAGATTTTAAGTGACTTTGTTAAAATTTTCAACACTGACCAACGAAAGAAGTACAATTACTTGCATAGGCGGATAACATTGATATGATTAAAGGACCGCTGCAAGTTGTCAATGAAGCTTTCGTGCGTACTGAGGCAAGAAGTGCCAAAAAAGGTCTGACAATAAGCGAGGGCAAAACAAGGCACAAGCTGTCATCAGATTATGACACATAGCCTATGTTACTACTTCGACGTAGCTATGGAGCTCATCTGCCGTACTTCCACAGTTATGATACAAGAAGCGACGAAATCAGCACAAAAATTAGATACAGAAAACCTTTAGCCAATCGCTGTTTCTTCTGATTCAGGAGACAATCGAGGAACAGAACCTTTTATCGTAAGACCAAATTCTCTGACACTACAAGATACTTATCATTCTGGTTCTGCTCTATGACAAAAACGTATGAACGAGCACTTGACCACTTGATCACTTCACGTGATTTAAGTTCCCATTTACTTTGACGAGGAATGGAGTTGGAAGCAACTGGTCCGGGCCAAAGAGCATTCGATACCAACCCCGAGAGATGACGCAGTAGAGGATGACCGCATATAAAGTGGGTCATCCAAGTGAAAGGTGATTTGGAGTGAGGAGGCTTCTGGCGTGAGATTTTGCTAGCTAGATATGCTTATTTGTTGAGGTCTAGGCTTACCACGTCCTGTAGCTAAGTAAATCGTGGCCATCTAAGAGCGCAGTCTAATTAAATTTCAGTCACCGTACGGCACAAAATGTGCGAATAGTGATTGGTAAATTTCGAGTTCTACTTGTTGAGTTCATGACGTTTCATGATGTACGTTGTTATACAATCATGTTACGCGATATTACGATGACGTAGCAACCAGAAAATTACAAGTAAACCTTGTATCTGCATTTCCGTTCTTATGAACTTAGATGTTGAACTTCTGACAACTATTTTCGAGGAAATAGCATTCTAATGTCTCTTAAGATGATGTTATTGCCTATAGATTAAGAAAATGGTGCCTTAAGTAGAATGATGTCACTTAAATTCGTTCATTTTGAATCATTCTTTCTTTCTTTCTGTTTTTCATATGAGGCACTAAAGCCGCCGTAAGAGTCAATCCGCCCTCGGTATTCTCTTTCCAATGAAATGAATATCTTAAGTAGAAGCAGCCAGCTTTCTAAAAGTTGCTCAAGCCTGGACATAATCAAAAACGTCAAAAAGATTATTTCATAAAGAAATCGGGCAATTAAATTGCACTTATGCGTATCTAAGCTTATTTATGCTTTAATGCATCGAAAGGCTTCCGAAATTTCTTCATTGAATTTAAAGTTGTTTTCCATTTAACAATTCAAGTACTCAAAGCTCACTGGGGTTTCCAATTCATTCGTGCATTGAAGAAACGAATACAAAAGACTAAATCTACACAGCATAACCTATGTCCATCATGCACATTGTAGATACGAGTACTTTCGCCACCACGACCCCCACATAGTGTACTAATACTTGTGGCAGCAACTGCAACTGAAAGTAGACAGTAGGTTAGCAGAGAAGGGACTTTTTTCCAGTTATTTCATTTTATCGAATGCACTCAACTATCTTTCTATAAAGTTGTGTGGGATTTTCAAATGCACGTACGAACGTACAGCCATTCACTTAAATTTTGAAAATGTTCAATTTTCCAAAACGATTTCATGTTTCTGCTAGAAAAATACGAATTCCCCCTCCCTCCCGATTGAACTGCCATTGAGTGTCCCAAAGACGGTTACAAATTGAATTTGAAAAATACTCATGAGATTTTTGTTCTTTTAATTTTCCAACACAATTGCCAGAGTCACATTCACATGACAGAATTAGTTTTGAATTTTGAACTTTCGAAGGTGAATCATCGGGGATATGGCAACTTCTTTTTGTTGCATTGACATTTGGAAATTCAAAATTTTACGGATACAAGCCACTAAATGAGTGGATGGCTGGATCGATATTGAAATTCTAGTGGTTTCTGTGTCCTTGCATATCAAAGTTAGAATAAGTCATATAGGAGCAGGGCACTCTATACGTGTGCGACTATGGTATGTGAATTTATACGAGTATCTATCTGTTAATTGCAATTAATACCGTTTTGCCAAAAAACCAGTTTGATTTGTGGTTCCATTCGGATTCAGGTGCTGATTTGAATAAATGAATCGAACTGGTCGTTGTATTTAATTAGTTCAGTAGAACTAATGTTGTTGGTGTGGTGATTTTTGGACAGCAAACCGCTGATTCGATTCTTAATGAGACTTATTAACATATGTGGCTGAAGGATAAATTGCCATGAAATTTATTTTACTATCACTGATCTGCATAAAGACAGATATTGGCTTCAGATTTGAATTTCGATTTAGATTGATGAAGTAAGATTGTTTTATTTGAAAACTGGGTTGGAAGTTGTTTGACTTCATTTGCAGTTGTTTATGATAAATGTAGACATTTGTCAACGTCCATTAGTTGTATTTGTTTCTATCAATAACCAAATAAGTGGTTTGGTGAGAAAACAGTTTGGCTGTTGTTCAGTCAGTTGAAGAGTACATGGAACCGATGTCCGAAAGTTGGGCATCTTTAGAAAAGTATTTAAATATTTGGTTTTATAAGTTTAAATACGCCAAATCTTATAGGTGCATTTGAAGGCAGTTTGAATGATTATTTATATAGCTGCTGTATGACATCATCTTTGAATCAGGAGCGCTATATACACACAAGTTAGAGGAAGACTGAGGGCACAGAGGTCCACAGGCCAATGTGTATATGAAAAGGGCTTTCAATATTTGAAATCTGAATGTAAGGGGCCGGTGAATGATTTGAAAAGTGTACACTGGACAATTTTTAAATTTAAAATGTAACTGGTTCCGTAGAAAAGAACAATTTAACGCGCATGTGTTTCGAATTTATCAGTGTTCGCTATCAAAAAATATCTAAAGAGCGGTGAATCTTACACGTGGCGCGTTTCGCATTCACCTCAATATGAAATGATTAATTGAAGGGCGCAGAACATAGCTGATTTAATGACGAATGGATAACAATGAACAGAACTTCTTCGGGACCACCAACGTCAGTAGGGATTTCAGATCATATGGTTCCAGTTTGAAACGAAATTACGCTGAATTCGCGTAAATCGATAAAGAACACTGCGGTCTCTACTGAAATTAAAATCATCAAAAGTGCACGTTGTCCTGAAAAATAACTTAAAGTTGTACCCACACAAAATGAAAATCGTGCAAAAACCTATGAAAGAACAATGCTGAAAAGCTTTCATATACCAAGACCAAGTGAGAAATTTATTATTCATTAAGGAAAGGTATATCCATATCGATGGCTTTCCGAATAAAAAGAACTTTTATATTTTCCAAAACCACAATGTGGTGTACTCCACGAGGGATTATTGGCTTTTATTTACTAAACCAGGGAGAAACAGTGACTGCTAAGGCGTATTGTCGAGTGATTAAGAAGTTTCTTCTAAAGTTTTGATGGAGAAGTTTGGGGAAAATTTGTCGTGGAAATTAGTATGTAGTTTGGAGATATTCCCTGGCCTTCTCGCTTGACGAAACATATTTTTTGTTTGAACTTAGCACTTAGACACTAAGTGTACCATCTGGATGTTACTTTCATTGGATGAGTTAACTGAGTATCTGCATTCCGATGCGAGTGTAGGCTCGACACTTACAGAGATACAAATAGTGTAGAGTAGTGTATAGATAGTGTATAGAGTAGATCAGTCTTATGTTAAATAGCAGGATAATCAAATCCAAACTGGGTGAGGCTACTGCGGTGTCCTTTCACTCCTTTTCTTAAATTGAGTAGTTAATGAACTGCTGAAGTGGGTAAACTAAGTGGATGGTAGCAAGTTCGTTGCCTATGCAACTATATAGTCGTCTTAGAAAAGCATCTCAGTTACATTAAAGAAATTCTACAGAAAATTTTCAACAGATTAATCCATTAGGAGGATCTTTGTGGATTGGGAATAAGATCTCATAAAACTGATCTTGTCCTCCTTTTCAGGAAATATAAAATTTCAATCAAAGACCCCTCTCCAACCTTCCTCAACCTCCCTCAACAACTCTTAAGCTCTCTTAACTACACTCTATCAACGGTAGCAGCTTAGTCTTTTCTGATACAGCAAAATATCTTGGTCTTATTTTTGGTAGGAGACTAAACTGGAAACATAATATACAAGACAGAGTCAAGAAAGTAGCTGGGGGGATCTTACATAACCCAATGGCTATATGTCTCGGTTATATGACTGATACTCACTTACGGGATGGTTGTCTGATGTACGGTCTTAGGCATAGCAGTCAACTACAGCAAACTAAGCATAGTCCAAAGAACAGCATGTCTGTGCATAAGCGGAGCCATTCGCACTACTCCCTTCGCGGCACTGGATAATCTGTTTTACTTGACACACCTCGACACATTGGCTTGACAAAGACTTTCATGTAAGCATCCTCTCTATAGGGTTTTCTAATAACAACTTGACAACTTTTTTTTTTTTAAATAAGAGGCAAACCATTTGAGATATTTCAAAAAATTTATTATTGGCTTGAAGTACAATCAAAACATTTATGAATGAAACTCGACTTCGTTCATATGGCCACCGCGGGCACGTTTGCAGCGGTCGATTCGTTAGACCCAATTTGCAACGACTCGGCCACACATTTCGGCCGAAACGACAGCTATTTCGCGTTCAATGTTCCAACGTCGTCGGCGTGTTGGCATAAACCAATGACTTAACGTAGCCCCACAGAAAATAGTCAAGCGGCGTTAAATCGCACGAACGAGGCGGCCAATCGACAGACCCATGTCTTGAGATAACACGCTCACCATACTTACTCTTCAATAAATCGATTGTGGCGTGTGCTGTGTGGCTTGTGGCACCATCCTTTTGAAACCACATGTCGTCCAAGTCCATATCTTCCAATTCGGGCCAAAAAAAAATCTATGATCATGGCGCGATAACGCTGACCATTCACAGCAACGTGACGATCGTTATCGTCGACGAAAAAATATGGCCCAATGACGCCGCCGGCATGCAAACCGCACGAAACAGTTATTTTTTGTGGATGAAGTGGTGATTCATGAAGCACATGTGGGTTTTCATCCGACCAATAACGCATATTTTGCTTATTGACGAAACCTTTGAGCCAAAAATGAGCTTCGTCACTGAAGATGATTTTGCGATGAAATTCATCTTCTTGGCGCATTTTCTCCAGAATTCAATCGGAGAACGTAGCTCGTTAGTGTACTTTATCATGATGAAAATGTTGAGTTTACTGAATAAATTGACAGTAACAATTTGATGATTAGGGAAAGTTTGTCCCTATTGGAAAAGCCTATAGATCCTTCTGGGATGAAGATGCTTGGCTGACAAGTCAATCCATTCCTACACAGATCCAAGATCCAAGACAGATAGCGGGATTGGTGGCGGTGTTTTGTCAGATAAGCTTAAGATGTAGCATGTTCCAGGTAATAATTTTGATGATTAAAGTCCTGTCCTGGAAAATTACAAAATCGCCCTTAACTGAAGATTTTCTTTTAAGGATGTGGAGGAGCAGTTCAACCTTCACTTATGTTGGATGCCGGGGCACAGTGACATTCAAGGTTGTTATATGGCCGATCAACTCGCAAAGATTGGAACTACTCTACCTATCTTTCCGGAAAGTGATAGTACCGGTATGCCTATTGCTATGTGCGAGCTATTATTAAAGCTGGATACTAATCGAAGAATAAACCTTAGATGGACTGTTGTCTAAGTTTTTCTAACAAAAGTGAAATTTAACATTGTGCTATTTGCGCAATGGGTTCTGTAGTCAAGTCATGTAGTCAAGTCATCTCGCTTTTTGGATTTTGGTAAAAAGAGCAACGATTTTGTCAGTTTTTTTTGAAAGCGCATTCTGCCATATAGCTATAGATTCAAAGTACCATCTTCGGTGACTATTCCGCTGTCTTTACGAAAGATCCCTTACACTGCTAGAAAGCCTTGGAATTTTCTACGTGACATTGAATTGGCTTCTGTATCGGAAGGTACGGGGTTCAATACTGGTAGCGCCCGAAAGACCCATGGAACGAAATAACCACAGAGCCCAAACAATTTTTCTTTCTGCAATTTTCCTTACAACTTAACACGTGCTAAAGCACTTTAAGTGTAGTTAGTGGTTTTCGGAAGGACTTATGAAGGAAAGTCATTCTTTAGTGCACTAATCCTCTATTACGCTTTAAATCCGGACCGTTACATCATATGCGAATAGTTCAGCATTAATAATTTAAAAATCAATCCGTACCAATCCCTTTGATGAAAAATATTTATTCCTCTAACATTTATGGTGTTGAGCAACATGTTGATAACACCAGTGACAGCAGCAACCTCAACAACATCAACAAGATCTACATTAATGACTCCCTCACGGCGTATTCAAGATCATTATTAAGAAAGGCAAGTGAACTCAATCATAATAATAAATTTAAGTTTGTTTGGGTCAGAAATGGTACTGTACTCGTACTCATTAGGAAAACGGAAAGCGAAAAAGCTATTATTATTCGTAATCTTGTGGACTTTTTCCAGATGGCGTAACTTGTATTATTCCATTGGAACATGTGAAAGCTACTGTCATTGCTTGTCATTTCAGTATATGTTATTCATTTAAAGCGTAAACAACAATAATTTTTTTTTCATTACATTAATATGAAGAAAACTGCTGCCGAAAGTCATCGTATTTTGGAGGTGGTGAAAGTCCTAAGCAGCCAAAAAAGTTTGAAGATGAAGAACTGGAAGCATTACTCTATGAAGATTGCTGCTAAACACAAGAAGAGCTCGCATAATCACTCAATGGCACTCAAGCAGCCATTTCAAAACGTTTAAAAACAGCTGGATATATTCAAAAGCAAGGAAATTGGGTTCCACATGACCTCAAGCCGAGAGACGTCGAAAGGCGGTTTTGCATGTCCGAAATGCTGCTGGAACGCCACACAAGGAAGTCATTTTTGCATCGGATTGTTACTGGTGATAAAAAATGTGGGAGGCTTCATTAAAATGCAAGCGGCGATCCAGAATGTAATTTCAATAATATTTTTGGAACAGAAAGACCGAGAGACTAAATGAAATTGTTTAAACTCTCGTTGTTGTTTTGGTATTTCTAGGCTTCCAAGAACTTATCTAGAAACACATTCTCTATATTTTTGAAGAATGCGCACAGCGCGGAGGAAGGAAAATCAGGGAGGAAGAAAAGAGAAATACCAATGTACATTGGTCTTAAATGTTTGCAAGTTATAATGACTAGAAAATAGAGAGTTCGGCATGGACTTACATAAGCCATTTGTACGGTTTAAAGAAGAATCACGTTCCTTTAAACTAAACCTTTAAACCTTTTCTGACTACGCTTTTTGGTTTATATATATACGTATAAGATTTTAAGGGGGAGGAGTTTCAGCCAACAAAAATTGAAAATCGATTTAAAGAAAAAATTCAAAACAGCACTTAAAAGTAGAGTAACAAATTGGAATGAATTTGATAGAACTGAAAAACGGACGCTGCGTCTATTTCGGTAGGCAATTTGATCCCAATGCGCATTTGCTAAGGGAGCACACTAACACTAAAATCAACTTTCTTGTTTAATGGGCGCAGTGGCATTGGCCGAAAAATGTTCTGCACAAAGGCTTGAAATTGTTCGTACAACACAATAGACAAGATGTTCTATGTGGCTTTTATGATTTTGAGGGTAAACGACATAAAGTATATTAAATTTGGATATCCATAAACTGTTTCCCAACTTGTTTCGAAAGTCAAACATTAGTGTCTATTTAAAAATATACGTAGGAGCTTCTCCTTTCATACTCATAATAGAACATTCCATTTCAATGTTATATTTTTCTAGCAAAATCCCATTTAAGAAAATTAGTTATGCTCAAGGAAAAGTTGTGCGGAGAAATTTAACAAAGCTTTAAGATCAAGGAGTTGCACTTCATAATCATAACACCCATGTCAGTGCACGAGTAGTAGTTGCTCAAATATTCTCCCATTGTTCTTAACGTATCTACCATCACGTCATGGCACCGTCTTCAATCATAATTCTGGAAAATCTTTGTTTTTCCGTTCATTGTATGGAGGAGGGAGGCAACTCCATTACAAATTCCAAGCATGTGCTTTATGCATTTTCAGATATTTTTTCACCACATCCTTTGATTTTTTTTTTTTCGTTTTCCTTCTTCAACCCACCCAGATTTACCCAGGAAAAGAAAAAAAGGAAAAAAAGAAACGATAAAGCTTAAACCAACGACAGATAACTTGATCTCGTCGCACTTTAAAATAAAATTTTTTTCAACTTTGAAGAGAGCACCGCTTTCCAATTTGCAAAAAAAATCTAATCTTTATCGGGAACTACCGGTGGAAACTCTCTAATAAAACGTTTTATAGTGTGTTCCTGTATCTTTCAGATGCAAAATTCAAAAACTCACTCATATTGAAAAATGGGATGGCATTTGAAAATTGCATCTTGTCGGTTGTCGACTAAAAGTGGATGTATTCGAAATTGTGTACGAGTATGTGTGTTCAATCAGGCCTGTCAAAGATATAACGCTTCACTAAGCCGAACATAGAATGCATGGTATGCGTGCCAATAAGACCTATAACAGATACCATGCAACGCAGGCATTGGAAAAGATTGTTTAAAATGGTGGAAAAACAATTTTCTTTTCCCCAAGATAAGCAATAAAGGATGAAACGCCAACGATAGAGATAGACGTTCAGCCTTTTGTTTGGTTTTATTTTTTGTTGCATAAAACTTTTGTCGCATTTCAGGGATGCAATCTTTTGAAATGCTGCCATCACCAATAAAGTGAAAATAGAAAAGAACTGAAGTGTGGGAGAAAAATGCTGGAAAAAAAATATCTATCTGACACAAAAGACGATAGGAAGCATACCGAATGAAGCGTAGAGTAGCACATCCACTTTACTAATAGAGAAGTCAAGTCGTGAAGGTTTTGTCGTTGCGATTGGCAATTGACTGACTGATTGTTGACTTTCACTGACAATCCAATTGTCAATCCAAAGAGTGGAAGTGACAGGAATTGGTACCTTTTAAGAGAGCAATTGAAGTGATATTGTGACTGAATATGGATGCTTTTTGTTCATGAAATGCCAATTTTCGTTTGACAACTAGTATTTCGTTCTTTTCTTTTGGTGGTGCTTTACTAGTTCCATAGTGAAGAATAGAAGTAATATCCTAAATCACACACTTTCAATCACTAAGTGAGTCGTTCTAGTGTAAACTTTGATGGGTCAGTCAAACTAGTTTTCACACTTTGGTAAATCTTTAAAAAAAAGTTAATATTTTGGACCGCATACGTCTGGATATGATTGCACTTGGCATCAATAATAGGATCGTCATTTTGTAATTTGCATAAAATTAAGTACGAGGTCACAAGATATACTGTACATCACTGAATTCGTTTGCCCGGACTGTTCTCAATATGCGGATGTTCTAAAGAAATAGTTTGCCACTGAATCAAAATTTAGACGAAGGATAGCATTCGATTACATTGAGATTCTCAGAAAACATAATATGGTCTAGAAGAACGCAAGGTTTTGTAAAGTAAGGCTTTCGTGGGAATACAACTATAGCAGTAAAAACCACAGGATAGTACATACTCAAGCCAACTGAAGTATGAGTGCTGTTTGCTGAGAACCCGTATTAAAAACTAGGTGGCGCTGCTAAGCCAAAATGAGTATACCATCATTTAATATAATCCTGTCAATCCGACGCTTAGTTTTGTTGCGACACCCATTTCAGAATATCGTGTTAGTGGCAAAAGCTGCGAGGAAATTAAGCCCATTCTTGATGGTTTAAATGGGACCATTCACCTTCTAGTACACTCATTCGCAATTGGTTTGCAGAGTTTTGCCATGGCTGCACGTCGGTTTTTGATGAACCGCGCCCAAGTGGTCCAAAATCGGTAACCACAGAGGAAACCGTGGACAAAATCAATGATCTCGTATTAAAGACCGCCGAGTGAAAATTCGCAAGTTGGTTGAGATAGTAGGCATCTCAACTGAACGTGTAAGCCATATCCTGCACGAATTTTTGGACATAAGAAAGTTGTCCGCGCGATGGATGCCGTGTTTGCTCACACCACAGAACAAGCGCGATCGTAAGACCACTTCAATCCGGATAAGGTTTCATGACCGTCGATGAAACACGGATTCGTTGGTACACATCAAAGACCAACGAGCAATCGAAACAATGGCTTTTACGCAGTGAACGTAATCCGAAGAAGACGAAAACAGTGCCTTGGGCCGGAAAGGTGATGGCCACCGTTTTTTAGGACGCGTTACGTCTGATCCAAGTTAATTATTTGGTAAAGGGAAAAGCAATCACAGGAGGATACTACGAGTGGCCGATTCAACGACCACATTTGGCGAAAAGAAAGTGCTCTTCAACCGCTGTCGTCACAGCCAAATTGGTCGAATTGCACTACGAATTGCTCTCTTATCCGGATTTTGCTTCCTGTGATTTTTTTTTGTTCCAAAACCTTAAAAGATCGCTCGCTGGAATGAGGTACTGATCGAACGATCAGGCCAACAACAGTCGTACTATCCGGAGGAGTTAAAAAGGAGCACCAGTGATAAAAGTGTATCGAGTTAAAAGCGGATTATATTGAAAAATAAACTGTTAAAATCTAAAAAAGTTGCGTTGTCAATTCTAATCCGGATATTCACTAAACAGCCTCATATTAGTGCCAGAAACTGCGACATTCACTATTGAGAGCAGTTTAAGGGATAAAGTCATATGATTTAGATATACATATGGTATAAGCGAGTGACTAGTACTTTTAACTGGACAAATTTGCTAAAATCAGCCCTTTAGACGTGCATACTCCAATACTGAAAAAGAAGATCCTACTAAGAGAATCTTTCCGAGAGAGAATATATGAGAATTATGGTATACTCGGCAACCTTTATTCCACATAAGGAAAGGAATACACATTTGATAGTTTAGACGTTAGATTAAGCAAACACAATCCTTTAAAAAAAAAATAATTTACGCTCTTTATCAGTTTCTCTTATATGGCTTGCTACAACTCGACCATCCTGGCTTGTAATCGTCCCGATTTCCCCCTTTGTCGTGCTTCGTTTGCTCTCGTTTGTAACCATGGTTTGATGTTGGCTGCTTCCCATATTCCTTCATACGGGATCTGGCTTACTTGAATTCCTTCTACATTATTTACTATGTACCGATCATTTGGCAAAATCTTTTCAATTTTATACGGACCCTTAAACTTAGGGGCTATCTTCTTACTAGCACCTGTGGTGTTGATAAAGTTCTTCACCTTTACATAATCTCCTTTCCCATATGCCTTATGCGTTATGTAGTGGTCCTTTCGTGACTTATTATATTCCTGACACTTAATCATCTTATTAGCAGCTCTCGTTCATATTTTCTCTAAGTCTCTCTCATTTTCCTCCTCGTAATGCTCATTTAATTCTCCTTCAGAAAATCAATAACTTCATTCGGTGCCGTGCCTATACTTCGGTGTATTGTGTTGTTCATAGCAGATTCTATCCTTGGTAGTATCCCGTCTAGAGAATTTTCGTATCTTGCGTCTGTCAGTTTTGCTATCATGGGCGCCAGACTTCTGTTTATCCTTTCCACTTGTCCGTTGGCCTGTGGGGAAGCCGTCACAATCTTTATGTGATGTACATTCTTATCTACCAAGAACATTCTGAAATCCTTTGAAGTAAACGCACTTCCTATGTCTGACAGCAGCACCTTCGGTCGGCTATACGAATTAAAACAAGATCTTAGGCAGCTTATTACTTCACTTGTGTTGATTGTCCTAACGGCAAAAAGTCTGACGTACTTAGTAAACGCCTCTACTACTAGGAACACATACTTCTTTTTCGCCCGTTTGAGTGACACTGGGCCAAAGTGATCTATATGTATCATCTGAAAGGGAACATTTCCTTTTGGTATGTTGTACAAGTAGCCTTCGTGCTTTCCAAACTTAGGTGAAAGTGCGATACACTTTAAGCAATTAGCTATGTGCGACTTGATTTTATTTTTCATCTGAGGGAACCAATATGTTTTCAGAACCGCGTCCAAGACTTTGTCGCAACCCACATGACCCATCTTGTCATGGTATACATGCAAAATCTTACTTTCCATCCTTATAGGGACGTAAAACACTATTTTTTTTCCCACTTTCCTATACACTAGTCCGTTACGTATCTCATATGGACTACTCTCTTTTTCTTCCAATTGTTTCCGTATCTCGTTAATTTTCCTATCGTTTTATTTTGCCATTTGCTATTTGCCAACTATAGATAAATTTTGTCCAAACGTATTTTCTTCTAGCACCAGAATGTTTGAGACTCAACTGAGAGCGTCTACGTGCTGCATTCTGTCCCCGCCACGATGTTCCAGGGTGTAGTCGTAGTTTTGGAGCTCCAGTACCCATCTAGCTATTCTGGGGTTAGTTAGTGAGTTACAGTCTGTCACAATCTTGAATGCCGTGTAAATATATCCTGAATCTTTGCAGCGCATAAATAATTGCCAATGTTTCTAGTTCGAAGCTGTGATACTTCCACTCACATTCTGTCGCTCTTTTGGAAAAATAAAACACCGGATGGAACCTCCCATCCGCCTTCTTCTGCATCAATATGGCCCCAAATCCAGTGGAGCTCGCGTCGCAATGGAGCTCCGTCTCATCCCGATGACAGTAAATTGCCAGAAAAGGTGCCATCAGTAGTCTTAGTTTTAGTTTTTCGAAGCATTGCATCTCTTCACTGTCAAATTTAAAAATGGTATAATGGCTGGGCTAACACTGAAAGTCCTTTAACAAATCTTCTGAAGTTTGTACAGTATGTACAGCTCTTACATTCTGTGGCACAGGGAAATTCTTTATCGACTCGATGCCCTTTGCATTTGGCTGGATACCCTCCTTGGATACGGTGTATCCTAAATTCTGGACTTTTGCTTCTATAAACCGACACTTATCCAAACGTAACTCCAACTTGTTCTTCACTAACCTATCGAAAACTTCATTCAGTATCTCTAAATGTTCTTTTACCATCTCAGTCGCTATCATTATATTATCTATATAGATTTTGACTTCTTTTCCTTTAATCAAATCTTCAAAAACATTTGAGATATAACGTTGGAATTCCAATGGAACATTCTTAAGTCCAAATGGCATCCTGGACCACTCGTACTGTCCCATAGGTGTCACAAATGATGTATATTTAATCGATTCGTCACTCATTCGTATGTGGTAAAAAGCGCTCCTCAGATCTAATAATGTGTACACTCGTTTATCTAAACACTCGTCAAGTATGTCATCGATTAGTGGAATCGGTTGATTGTCTCTTAAGCTAACTTTCTTTAAGTTCCTGAAGTCCACGTAAAGTCGCAAATCGCCTGTTTTCTTTTTTACTAATACTATAGGTGACGCGTATTCCGATCTGATTGGCCTGATTATTCCTTCCCACAACAACTCGTCTACGATAGATTGTACTTGTTACTTTTCGGTATATGAGAGTTTCTTCTGGTAGCAAAAAAACGGTTTTGTGTCGTTCAAACTTAGCTTCATTTCGTATTTCATCTCAGGTTTTTCGGGATGCTTACAGTACAAATATTTCTATTGAACATTCGTTTGAACTTTTCTTTTGTCTTCCATCTATCCGTTTCTACATCTATCTTTAGTAACTCCTGAAAATCTTCTGTGCTTACCTCACTCGTTTGTTTTTCTAATGCTACGGTAGTTAATCTTAGCTTCGCCTTTCTCATGAAAACTTTACCTAGAATTAGGGGATACCATCCAGTACCACTAGTAGATCGAGTTCAACCTTTCCTTCTTCCAATAAAATTTGACAACACACTTTACCTAGTATTCTTACCGCACTTTTATTTATTCCCTGAAACCTTACATTTTCTTCATATGAATTAATAACTGCTGTTCGAACGTATCCCTGCCTGACTATGCTGATCGAGCTACCGGTATCTAGTAGTGAATCTAAAAATATTTTATAATGTAAATTTCTATGTGTAAATATATAATTAAATAATCTTACGGATTCATCTGCTTCGTCGTCTTGGTGTACGTTGTATATCGGCTTCCTGCTAGGCTTCTTCCGCTGTGGACAGTCTGCTGCTATATGTCCCATTCTGGCACTGGCACAAACGTGACAAGCGCCTTTCTCTCGTTTTTCCTTCCTACACTCGTTTGCCATGTGCCCAACACAATTGCAATTATAGCACCTGATTTGGTTCCTTGCTGTATCACTGAATGGACGGCTTCCATTCATTGCGGCTTCCGTTGTTCTATTTTTGAAAAGGCTTGGAGTAGTTGTGCGTTTATAGAATACCATTGGATGAGTGCCTGTAGTCGTAGCGATTCATTCGTTATGCCTTCTACCAGATATTCAACTAGCTCATCTTTGTCGATTTGGAAGCAATTTGAAAGGATGATCTTGTCATTAAAGTAGTCCATAAAACTCTCATTCGTCTGCCACTTCTTGTCTTCGAGTTTTCATCGCAATACCATTTTGTTTTCCTTTGTACTGAACAGCTCCTTCATCTGTAGCACCAATTCGTCGACTCCTTCGATCAAAGAATTCGGTTTGAGTGCATCCACTCCAATGCCTTACCTTTCATTTTTGTCAATGTTCATGTTCATGCTCTCGTCCGGTTTGTATCCATCCTGAATACTTTTCAGTTGGGCTAGCCACACATCCAGATTTGTGCTGCCGTCATATTCTGGCAACATGTCTTTCCACATACTCAAATGTTGAGGATCAGACTGACTACCACTCTTATTTGGTTGTGGTATTAAGCTCTATTTAAACAATTGTTTCTTTAGTGTTGGCTTACGGATTTCGTACTTTGTTTTCAAATAAGATTTTGAAAAGTCACGTCGAAGTGAAGCACCTTTTCCCAAGTTTAGGTTGGGTTAGGTTAGGTAAGGTAACGGTGGCCGTTTAACTTACTACCCACATGAATATGTCGCCCTCCTATTCTTGAAACCAATTTGAGTATCTGACGAAGCGTAGGAGACCATCAAGTCTATATTTTTCAGATCGCTTAAGTGATAGCAGACGATAGCTCCTAAGTGGAGTTTTCTTCTTTGAGAGAAAGCTGGGCATGTGCAAAGCAGGAGGAAGATTTTTTCCTTTTCGTTCTTATCAGCGTCCAATCAGCTTCTACAGAAGTCGTTTGTAAAACCGCCAAGTCTTTTTGTATGCTTACTTATACCTACCTATAATGGCGCTGAAACACTTCCTATTTAGAAACATCAAGCTCTGAAATCGGTTCAGATTCAGTTTTTGCCAGATTCCTAAGGTTTGTTCTTATAGAATCAATCAAACGCATAGCGATTTGTATACGGATTAAACATTTTTCAGGAAGGATAGGTATTTTTTCGGCCATAAGTGGGTGCTGAACTGGTCTGCCATCTCCCATGATGCTCGCTCGCCAGTCAAGGGCCGGTTTTTAAATTTTGTGAAACTGAATCCAGAGAATTGATTTGATAGCAGCCTGAATATCCGGAAAGATATGGATATTCTTTGCAGGTAGCACGTTTTCCTACAGCCAGAACAGGACCCCTTTATTAGCTAACATTTCAGCCTGGAACACGCTACAGTTATTTGGAAGGCGAAAGGCGAAGCTAAGGTTAATTTTATCTGAGATAATATCGCTATTAACCCCCTTTTTCTAAAATCGGCTGATCTTATGAAGCACCGCTAGTTGGGTAGGAATGAATTCCCCTCTTTGGCAAGTAAATAACTAGACTTTTTAGTTTTTTAGAAGGGTTTACCAGGAAACGAATCCTTGTTTAATTGTGGTTTTATTAGACCCTAAGCACCACTCATGGTGGTTAATCAGGTAACTGGAATCAGATACATATGCCTCCATAGTTGGTGGGTTTAAGAGTCTCCTTTTTACTCTTCGAACATAGTGCAAATATTTCATTTAAAAAAGTATGCTTTTCGCCGACTAAATCTCGAGAATAGCTGTCTATGATCTCTTTTAGGTCACCCCTCGGCAGGTAGGCTTTCCAATTTGGCAGGTCAAGCACGGACTAAGAAAATGTGTTTCAGAATGAAAATATATTCATTCGATACTGGATGGCAGGTAAAGTAATGAAGGTTACTGAATATGCGTTTGTCTATCAAACATAAGTCTTTGAAGTTGCCTTGACAAATAGTCCCTATGATTCACTTCAATTCATACAAAAAGGAAGGTGAGATACAATAATTTATTCAAATTTAAAGCAAAGTAACTGCATTTTTTGTACATACCTAAATTTGTCTTCTTTTTTAATTTCACCTATTTGCGTTAATGTAACCATATCTCAATTTATCTATCGATTGCATACTATCTCCATTAGTAGAGTTCACTCAACTACTCCACGACGTGAATGTACACATTTCCATTCAATGTAATTTATTTACAGTTAACATGGCAAAGTATCTAATTTGTATACTGGATATGCTAAAGCACGACAATTTTCCATCCAGCCCGTCATAATAACAATCTCCAATAGAAAATTACAATTAAAAATCACTTTTATGATAAACACAAGCGATTACCTCATTCTCATTATCAACCCTCCTTATCGGCGACATTATCCAGGCTTCCATACCAAACAAACAAACAAAAAAAAAAAGTAATCAGAACGATAAATGTCCAATCTAGTACAGTAATTCTTCTACTACCTAAATATTTTGTGAACACGACCACATGAATTTTATCTTAGTCCTTGCTCTCTATTCCAGTACGAATGGGAATTGTTGCAACCGGAAAATTGGTGTCAGAATGACTAATGTCTGTTTGTTCGGCGACAGACATAAACAACGAAAGGATAAAGGCGAAATTCCACCACTTACCTAAGAGTATGGTTATACATTTGTATGTGCTAAATAACGCTAGTCATTCACTTAGACTTAGGGTATGCCAGACAGGTATTTTAGGGTCACTACTTGGGGATAGTGAATCCGTGAGATACCATCACTTGTACACGATTTATTTTTTCCAGTAATACTCCTTTATTTTGTTTGGAAGGATAATATCCTTAATTGTGGAGAAACTTTTACCTAGTCTGAGTGTAGGTCTTTGCATCTGTTTAACTCCGGACTTTGTCGGCATTGTTAGCTAGCGAGAAGGAGTTGTGTCCTGCGTTTAGTTTTATTTTTACCCCATTTTCTCAATGGTATAACCATAAATGGTGCCCTAGTTCAAGTGGAACTTTTATCACAAAAAAAAAAAAAAAAAAAAAAACGGACGAAACACAAAGGTAGGTGGGTTGGAGCTTGTGGTGTGGGCACCATGAAGTCTGCAGCTGTGGAAAATTTTTTCTATAAAAGTCGGTTCTCGGTTTTTTCTCCTTCGTCCTTGCATTTAAATGCTGTTGAGGGAAGTTTTTAAGTCGTATTTACATTTTCATTAGGAACTAAGAAGTGTTCGTTATTCCCTTTGCCCTGTTCGTTCACGAACGAGTTAAGGAATCACTCACTGGAACACGGGAAATTTTGCAGCAGTCAATGTGTTCGAACAAAGTACTTTAATGACTTGAATTTGCAATTTCAAATGTAGAACTCGTAACATATTTTAAACAACTGAACAGAAGAACGTTTAGAGTACAGGGCAAGTATAACAGAAAGAAAGTGAATGATGGATGTCGGGAAGAATTTAATTGCTTTTCGACTTAATCATATAACGAGGGACTTGATTGACAGCAAACCATATGTCAAGGTAGCCTTGTACCACCTTGATCAAAGTTCAAAAGTTCCCGGAATTTATTCAGAAAATTAAAAATACAAGTTCATTCATCTAAATCTATATTGCCCCCTTTAAAGAAATACCCATCGACTGCAACACACTTTTGCCAGTACTTGATCCAATCCTCGAAACATTTTTTATATTCAGTCTTCGGTATGTATATCAGTGCTTCCTGCGATTTTTCTATTACTTCCACTCGGCTGCTGAAACGCGTTCACCGTACTGGTTTTTTTTTTTTTTTTTTAACTCGATTGAACAGAAAGAAGTCACATGGAGCCAAATCAGGTAAGTTCGGTGGCTGTTGGATGGTATTTGTTGCATTTTTCGTCAAAAAAATGGCACTGTGCGACGGTGCGTTATCATGGTGCAAAATCCACGAGTTTTCTGCCCACAATTCTGGTCTTTTTCGGTGAATTGCTTCACGCAAACGTCTCTTAACGCCAAAATAATACTCTTTGTTTACTGTCTGGCCTTCTGGTAAAAAATCATGATGCGCTACACCGTTGTAACCCATGAAAACCGTGAGCATTGCCTTCTTTTTTGACTGAAAACGCCATTCACTTGCCTGATGTCAGGATTGCGTGTCGTACTCATAAACACACGTCTCGTCTCCAGTAATGATCCTTTTGATGAATGTGGGATCGGATTCAGTCTCGCAAATCATCTCTTTTGCGACGTCAACACGGCCTTTTTCTTGCATAAAAGTGACCAATTTTCGCACCAATTTTGCTGCTACATGACGGAAACCCAAATCATTAACTAAAATGTCTTGGGCGGATCCATAGACAATGTTCAAGTCCTATCTTTCTGATGGTTAAATTGCGGTTATTGACCAACATTACTTTTACTTCATCAATGTTGTCGTCGGTTTTCAATGTCGATGGTCTGCCACTGCGTTCATCATCTTCAATTGACTCACGACCACTTTTGAACCGCTTGTGCCACTGGTAAGCGATTGTTTTCTTTAGAGAATCGTTGCCGAAACACTTTTCCAACATTTCCAACGTTCGCGCACCATAAAATCCGTTTTTTACGCAAAATTTAACACAAGTTCGTTGGTGCAAATTTAAATCCAAATCCATCCACACAAGGATAGATATACTATTGGCTAGGTAACTTTTGCAAATGTCAAGCTATGACGCTGAGATTTAGAGAGAATATCAACGACAGATGTACCAACTTAACAAAAAGAAAAAAACAGAACTCAAGTCGGAACACACGGCTACACGGTGACGCCACCAGGATCTTTTTCATCAAGATGATATATCTTCATTACTCTAAATATAGTGTTAGTCTGAAGGTTGATTTCAGTCCTGCATTGAACTTCTTATGATATTTTTGCATCCCTTGAGCTTGGATCTTATCTTGAAAGGCACGTTGAAATCTACGGTTAGTTATCGTTGTTAACTCAGGTATTGCGTTCAACGTTTCTAAAGTAAGAATACACCCAATTTAACTATTTTCAATCAATTTGGAGTTACCTTTTGTTGTTCACGACCTCTTCAAAACTGCTTTAAGGCAACGACTTGTAAAATGCAACAATGTCAAACATGAAGTCCAAATAAGGTCGATATTGTTGTTTCATCATTCTCTCTTTTCGTTCCATTCTCATCTTGCTGAAGGTTCAGATCTACAGAGGTACACATAATATTTTTTCGGATCTTATTGCTTTTAAGTACAATCGCCTATGTAATGAGAATGAAATGTATCTTTCAATTCCTTTATCATCCCTCGATGTCAATACCGATGACAATGATGAAGGCGATTTCATCGATATGCTTGCAGTTGCATATCAAATTTAAGGACGATAAATAAGAAATTCTTTTAAAGAAAACTGATTAACTAGACGACGATGCAGAAGACAATGACAATGTTGACGACAACGATGAAGAGTACTCTAAATAATGAAATTTCTAAAGACCTAAGACGAGAAGAAATTCCACAATTTCCCGACCAGAAATGGTACCCCGTCAATCAACACTCACTTTCAAGGATGTGGAAGAAGTGCTTAGCGGTGACAGTACACAAAGTGTACAACCTAAGATTAATAATTTCGAAGAGACAGCTGAATTATGTGGGTGTTCTTATCCACAAAAAGTTGTTAACTCAAAAAGATTGTCACGTGGCTCAGCTTTTGTAGTTCTTCTAGATCTTTCAAAGGCGTTTGATATGGTTGATCACCAAACTCTTATCTATAAGCTTAGCCATGAGTTTAACTTGTCTCCGTCTGCAATTAGGCTACTTTTATCTTATATTTGTGAAAGAAAGCAGGCCGTGTTCCTGGGAGAATCTCTATCAGAGGTTCTTGCTGTTAAACGAGGGGTTCCCCAAGGCTCGATTCTTGGTCCCCTCTTATTCTTAATGTTTATAAATAATATAGCCGCGGTTATTCGAAATTCATCAAAGCATTTTTACGCTGACGACATTCAATTTTATCCAAGTTGTCCTCTCGGTCTTATTAAGCGCTGTGTTACTAAATTGAATGAAGATCTTCAGCGTATTTTAGGTAAATGTAAATGTCTATGTTATTTCAAAAACGCCAGTAAACATTTCCTATTTTCCCAGTATCTGGCTGAACAGCTCAACAATTGAATACGTAGAATCCTCAAAAAACCTAGGCATCTTATTTAATAGAACTCTCACATGGAATAACCACATAAATTCAATCGTGGGGGGAGCTTATGGCATTCTCCGTATTCTTTGGACTGTACAGAAATTTACAGCACAGAATACAAGGTGTACTTATCTATGGTTGTGAAATCAATTATAATTGTGATGCTAATAGTAAAAGAAAACTGCAAGTGGCCTTTAACAATACTATTCGCTATGTCTATAATCTCAGAAGATCTAACCACATTTCCCATTTGGCGAAGAACTTGCTTACAATGTCTTTTCAGAACCATATCAAGTTTCGAACACTTGTCTTTCTTTTCAAGTTTTTAAAACAAAGGAATCGACATATCTTTACAATAAAATCGACTTTCCGGTATCTAATAGATCTGCTTCTCTTATTCTTCCACGTTTCTCTTGTCTAACATCTGAGAGACAGTTCTTTATTGCTACTATTCGCCTCTGGAATTTGCTTCCGCGTAACTTCAGAGAGCTTAGTGACATACACCGATTTAAGGGCAACTTACGACTTTTCCTCAAGCAACGGTAAAACAACAAAAGCATACATAATTTACACTCCTGTTATATAAATTATTATTGATTTTTATAATGTTAATCTATCACAAACTTATAAGTGAATACTTACTTAGAAATACTTATCATGAAATAAACAAAAATATCTTTAGAGAGAAGCAAATGAACTCAACGGTCCAGGCTGCACTCATTTGATATCTAGACCCTTGTGGTAAATGAGGTCTTGATAATATTGAAGGATAATGCTTCTATATTGCTCTTCGAATCCTGACGATGGGTGTCGGATAAATTCCCTTCAATTCTAACTCAAACACTTAGACACTAGTTCTGGTGAAGAATTGGGCCCATTGTAGAAGGGCCTAATTCTTCGAAAACAAAGGTTTTTCTCTTGACTAACAAGGGATCAATTCTGTTCTCAGAAATAATTTTCAGACATTGGAGACACTGTGCTAAATTAAGCTTAACGCAGTGCGGCTTTATATTTCAAATTGAACTGGAAAAAGAACATCAAAAAACATATCAAAGGAAAACAAACAAAACTGTCCAGCCATGAATGTTACGAAGCAACTATAAGCTATGTTTACATACAAATCTACCGCTGACAACCTCTGCAGACGAAATATTCGGATCTGTATGAGGAATTTAAGAACCCTTAATAAGCCATGTGCAACCGATCAACTAGCTGAGGCTTTGGACTGCTGCAAAGCAGATATAAACGCCGTCAAACAAATGCGATGGGATGAGCTGGACAAAAATAGGATACAAAACTGTGGCATCTACTATGGCTATTGTTATCGACGGTAAATAGCAGACTCCGGCAAAAAGTCACGAGTTTCCGGCATCTTAGCGAGCGCCTTTTAACAATCAATGTTAAGGCTAAACTTGCCAACATTTGTATTACATGAAAGGCCCCACAGGGAAGGAAGACGACGACACCACAGATAGCTTCTACGAGATCTTGAACAAGACTAAGGAGCGGGGGCCTAGATTTGACATTAAATTTGCCCCCGTTGATTTTAATGATAGACCTGGAACAGAGGGCATATTGGTAGTACGGTTGGAAAGAATATCCTGCACGACACAACCTCCGATAATAGATTCAGGTTAGTCAAGTTTGCGGTGAGGCGAATCATTATCGTAGCTAACACACGGTTCTGTCGATATACATAAGGGGACCTGGAGAACTCCTAATCATTCAACCATCAGCCAGATTAACCACATAGCGATCGTCGCAAGTCGCAAGTTACTCTTCCAGTATTACGTTCCGAGGGGCCAAAATTGATTCGGACCATTATTTCGTTGTAGCCAAGGTACGGTTGCAGCTAAGCAAGAGGCATACAAAGTGGTGCCGAGTAAAAGGACACCCGCTTCGCAAGAGGAAATAGAAAGAACATGCGAAGCGAGCGGTAGAGGAAATTGGGAGATGCTACTCCAACAATGATATTCGGAAGTTTTATCAAAAGGTGAAAACAAAAAAAACATGCCATGACACAAACCTCGAACTCAAGCCTGTAGAAACGAACTAGGGAACATAGCAGTCGAGTTGCTGTTGATGTTGAGCATTTAGAAACGGGCAAAATAGACTAACAATTCCGTTCACGCTACCTGGGTGAAGTGAAGATAGCCATATCTAAGCGTATGTCCAAAAAAGCGGCAGGCAATGACTTGTTAATCAGCTCACATTAACTCATCTGTTAAATGTAGTCGGACGAAATTATGCCCGAAGAATGGAATCTCAGCATTACTTGTCCAATCGTCAAGCAGGGAGACCGTCTGAACAGCTTCAGTTTTCTTAACGTCGCCTACAAGATGCTATTTGCCATATTGGGCGAACGACTGAAGCCAACAATCTGACTGGTCTACATCAATGTGGCCTTAGGTCAGGAAAGCCCATCATCGACCAAATATTCACACTATGAACTCCAAATATATACACACCATCTATTCATCGATTTTAAGGCCGAGTATGACAGCACCTATGGAAACAAAATATACAAATCAATGGATGGTTTTGACATCCATGCCAAATTCGTCCGCTTGTGCAGGAAACAACTTACCATACTCTCGCATTGTGAGACTGCAGCAAACTTATTAAGAACACTTCAAATGATTTTAAGGCAGAATAAGGAACTTTCTGTAATGATTGTCAGATCCACGAAGTTGATTTGTCCTTAAAAATTAGAAATTGGATCCAGTGTCACCCAATTTCAGTCAGTACCAACCTCAGATGCAATAATTATTAGTTGAAACAAAGTAAGTACATTTAACTCAAACACAATAGGACCCTATAAAATTAGATATATTGTGGCAATACTTTGATCCTGCGTACCAACATATAAGGATATTACAGACAATGATAACCGACAAGTTGGTGGAAATGAAACAGGATAATAGTCAAAATTTTCTCTTTGTCAAATTTCTATGAAACACGGACAATAGAAACATTGAGAATGGTTAAGCAAGTGCTATAGACTTAAGTTGGTATATAGCAAGAAGGAACTTATCAACGACTTCTGTTGGGGAAACGTTTCTTACTAAATGCATTCGGCATGACGCCTACAGAAGAAACTTTACCCGCTGTGAGTGAAAGGGTATCGAAAGATACCGAAGCGAAGCTACTATGTGGAAAACTTTGTGATATGAGCTCGACCTTCACCCGTAAAAGAAAGCGAATGTAGACCATGAGCTAGTGGCTCGAGAAGGCGGATTGATCTATTGAGCAGCTTAAAGTGGACCCTTAATGCTTATTGTCAAGGCTCACTTTTGACTTTATGGGCTTGTGCACATGCAAAATTGCCACTTTTAGAGTAAGGTAAATCCAAAAGGGATACATGACACTCAATTACTTCCACAAAAGTGCACAGTTTACGGTGCTTTTTCAAAAAGGAAACCGATGCTTTCATTCAAGCAGGATGGTGCAACGTGGTATAAACCATTCTTTCGAAATTGAAGAAAATGATAACGAATGCCGAAAAGGTAAAGAGTCCTGGGATTTCTTAGCCTGAGTTGATAGTGCCTAGGGAAGATCTGCGATATCACTTTCATTAGTACCTCCTACCGTGCCGTCTCAAAGGCGGTTACTGTGATTGCCGAGCAGTCGGCATGAGTTAAGTACAGCGTAGGGTTATACACTTGTCGTAAGAAGTGAATTTTAGCACTTTTTAGTTTGGAATTTTCTAGAACAAGTATTTGCATGTATAGTATAGGACTGTTGATTAAAGGCCTATCTCAGATCAAGACGGGTACTTCGCTAAGGTCAAACTTGTGTGACTAAATGTCAAACATGCACCACATGAACACATAAAGGTGCGTTGGTACACAACGTCTTAGGTAGACTAAAAGAGCTGTTTTTGGACTTATATTGTCAGAAATCAGGATAGGAAGGACCCAGCTTTAAGGATTCCAATTACAAAAAATGTAGCACACCCATCATCCTACTTGTATCAACTAGAAAAGGATCTGATTGTTCCAAGAAAAAACCAATCAAAGAAAGCTGTCATTGCGTACACAGCAAATCAAATAACTAATTCCTTCCTAAGCAGAGTGTCCTTAGATTAAAATAATAGTCGTCGGGTTGAGAAAAAAGAAGCACAGACCGACTTCGACGTCACTTACTGATTCCAGTCATAATATATGCCACGCACGTCGTACGCACACGTCGGCGTTTTTGTTTTTGTCAAAACAGTTTATAAAACTAGGCTATCCGATTATCTTAACATCATTCGAGAGTTCACTCCCTCGAATATTAACTGCCTCAGACCTATTATGATTCAAAGTAAACTTTCAACCACTCCATCTAGACTAATAAATCAAGCAAAATTCGTGTTGACTTTTACTATCTCGTCCTTGAACATGCCATATACATAAATCTCCTTGTAAGTGACAAATTGTTTCATCTAGCAAAAAACGCTATTGTGTGTCGTTTTATCGCTTCGATCAGCGAACAAAGTATACTTCAATCAAAAATTCCAAAAGATACCCGCATTCATTTCATTAATCTGATTGTGCACAATTACGCATAAAATATCCGGTGTATGGTATTCATATATCCACTTTCTTCACATGCACCGCATCCATGAAAAGTGCTTTATCAGAGTCCTCGAGTAAACCGCTTTTTCCGATACCAGATAGGAGAACCTACACGGCAGCCCATACTTCAAGCCGCATTGCGTCAAACACGGGCATTTGAGTATCCTTTCAATTGATTGGTGTATTGCCTACCTCTTTAAATACGTATGTGTATAACCACAATCAAGGACTTCTCCCCATATTCTAAGACTACATGGTTCTACCCTGAAAAAAACAAGAACCAAAACGAATACTGTTTCCAATTTCTATTCCTAGTTACGATGGTAATCATTGTTTGCTCATTTTCATTGATCTGAATCAAGGAACCGAAGCCACACAAAAATAGAACCTACTGTTCCATTTTTTTCTTCTGTCTTATCGTGCTCTTTGTTTTCGTCTGTTTTGGCTGAAAAATCGAAAACAAAAAACCGAAGAATAGCGGATACAAGCATAAAACAACTTTGATTAGGAAGTCCATTAGCATAATTGATTTCCCTATGAGCTCCCTGATAACTATTGTACATAAGCGGGTCTATTTGTTCATAGACTCCAGAATGTGTACAATGTACATACGAGAATTCATGTATCTGAAGATTGTTCGTTCCTCAGCCCCTATACAATGGAATAACAAAGGAGTAACGCAATAGTAAGCAATTTTAGGCATTCGCTACCAAAATGTTAGAAGCACGCTAACACGGGCGTCAAGCCTCGGAGCCATAAAGAACAAACATAAGTGAAATTGAAGCATAAAATTCCACACCTTCCGGACTATTCGGGATACTTAAATTTTCCATCCACCCTAATATTTAATGGGCTTTCAGCTCAAATCTTACCCTGTCTTGAGGGATGAATTCCTGAACAACTAGCTGGAAGGTTACATTTGGAGTTTGTCTATGAAAGTGACGTGTTGGCGAATTGGGTGTGGAAATATATCAACACCCTTGGGATAGTTTCACTACTAAAACGGTTGCGAATGACTGGATTTACATGAGTGAGCAACTTCATATGTCTCTAGGATGAAGGAGTAAAGTCATACTGGGGATCTATGCTTCGACTGACAATGTCGAAGTTGTAAAAAATCAGGGGAGCGGGAACTATCTGGTGTTGGTGTTCGATTTTGAGTATACTCATAAAGGCAAACCGCTTTAGCTGTGAATATATTCAATTCCTGGATAAAACTTTAGGATGTGGAGCCACCCTGTGTGACAGAGATGTTTTAGTGAATATTTTTTCGACATAAAATTGCGGATGAGTTTTAGCTTTAGAAGACTGACGAGTGATTTTAATTTAAGCTTCTGAAGGCTATTTTAAGGTTGACGAGACTTGGACCTATCCGTATCTGTGGTGCAGTTCCATGGGCTAGAATGTAATTTTGAAGAACTGGCTGCGACAATCGACACCAATTGTTGGGGTCGTGAGCCTAGCTATATATGTCCAAAGGGAATATGTAGAAATGCTTATACGAAACATAATAGAAAAAGCCTCGACTTAATAGTCGAAAATACCTCTAAATGCCTTCTTGAGTTTAATATTTACTCACACGATAACGTTATTCTTAATTTGCTTTGCGGAAAAGCTATTAAGTAAATAGATTCTGACTACATAAAGATTGGCGTTTCAAATAAACCTACTTATTAAGATGATGCTACGGTCCAGGATGTACCTGGGCCTCAATTAACAAGCCTCTCTAGCTTAAACAATCCCTCGCCCATTGCCTCTAGTTCCTTTACATAGGCTTGATTGAGGTTTTTTCCTTGTCGTACGCCAATTTCGATGCGGTCGTTCTCCACTTGCGGTTAGACTCGAAAACTCCTTGGGTTATAGCTGTGGTGTTCATTTGCTCCACATAGGCCAGCCAACTCAGACGTTGGATCCGTAGACGCCTGACATTACCGAAAATAGCACTCTCTCTCTAAATGGTCTTTGAGCTAGGACTGGAATATTAGGGGTCTTACGTAAATTCGGCTTGGTCTTATGAAAGCAGGGTGTGTTACTCAATTGCTTTCTGAGCTTAAATAAACAGCGATTTGCAAGAGTAGTTCTTATTTATTTCGTTAAGCATTAACTACATCGAAGTTATAAGTACCAAAGTTGTTGTCAAGGCCATCAATATTCGCGAAAGCTTCATTAGCGGCTTGCTGTTTTCATGCAATCACATCAAATAATTGTGCAGACTAAAAGAAAGGACGGCTCTTTCTAGAGTATCTAATAAACCTTTCTTGATATTGAAGGCCTTGGCTAATTCATTACCGACTTTATGGAGCAGCGAGAATTTTTCATAGTTTTTCTGCAGAACCGGACGAATTTGGCAGAGATGTCAAAAGTAGGCATGGCGTTTTAGAGACTATCCCTATGCACCATGTCATATGCGGCTTTGAAGTCCATCTTTCCTAGATCTGCTTGAATGTGAGTACTTGATCGATGGTAGGATTTCCTGGCCTGAAATCGGACTGATATGGGCCAACCAGGTTGTTAATGGATTGCTTCAGACGCTCTTATAATACCGCAAAAAAGATCTTAAAGACGATGTTTAGGAGACCTTTCCCTCTATAGTTGGTGCAGTTAAAGAATAGTTTTTCTTGTGGATGGGTCTAATAATGTTGAAATTTCATGCATCGAGCTCATTAGTTTATTTCGCCTAACAGAGCTATGTCAACTATTATCGACATGTTACTGCAGGCTTTCATTTCGGTTTTATATCTTTGGCATGTTCATTTAAATCACTGATAAGACTTTAAAACGTCATTACTGCAATAACATGAGCAGTACTCGTCCTTCGATGTATAGTATGCATATACCTTATTTATCGTCAGACCGGGGGTTTCTTCGTGGTATTAAAACCAATCGCATTAGAAGCAGTTTCTATGATTGCTTGTTGACAATATTTACATTGGTGTTCTTTTTTTTGTGTGTAGAGGCTAGGATTTTGAGTGAACTTGTAGGATATAGCGGTCTCTTGCGACCGCAGCTTTTCGACGTCGAATTTTGGCGGTCTTACTTAGCTCCGTTGTGCCTGTAATATTCGCATTCGTATCCTGCCTGCAACAACGTAATGATGCGAGTCCCAAAATATCTTGAAGTGACAGGTACAGTGAAAAATTAAAGGCTACTTCATCTATCCAGGGTTTTTCACAGAGATCACATTTCGTAAAAATGTGTCGACCGAGGAGAAGTAAGAACTTTTTCCTTCAGCGATTCCTGGAACTGTTTCTATTGCTCATTTGTTGTATTGAGCTACAATGTTGAAAAGACAACAGATGAGGCCAGGCTTGCTTATATTTATTCAGATAGACAGTGCCTCTACCGACGCATGCAACAGAAAAGTTAAGGACACAATCTAGAGGACCACAGTCTAAAGGTTATAATTGTAGGTTCGCGACACAAGAGACTTCATATTTAGTCGAACGTGGAAATCTTTGATGCCAATGGTAAAACGTTAAAGATCGGCAGAAGCTATACCTTCTCTTGAACCCAACATTGCTTCTTTTTCTACTAACCCAAATAGGATCAGTGAGATGAGGGCTCCCGATATATATTTTTCGGACTGATTTCATCACTAGAAAGAATATCAAGCGCCCACGTGATACTGGTAGTTATAAGGAGCAAGTTTAGATTAAACTGAAGCGGTAGATGGGATTATATCCCCGTATCACTGCGGCTAGGTTAGGGCTAATGTGATTTCCTCAAGTAAATGCTCATCCATGATGCGAACTTTTAATAAAGACGTATACATGTACTGCTTAGGAAGATATAGGATATGCTCTGATGTTCCTTCGTCCCATTGCACAATTGCTCTCTTGTGCTGTTTCATAGTCTTGAGGTATTTTTTTGGGGTCTGTTGTGACTTTTCATGTGTATATCTGACCCTTAGAAAGCTATCATAACCACTGTGACCTAGAAACTAAATTAAATGGAACTTCTTGGTGCTGGCTTGTGTTATGAGAAGTTTTATGCAGCCCCAAACAATTTTTGAGTTAACAAATCTGTTTAAGTTCTTCCTAATGCTGGGCTCTATTGTGTGCATTTCTGGTTGAGAAACAGAAACGTTACTGTCCTTACTTGAATCCAGCGAGATATTCGTAGTTTTTCCATATATTTTGAGCTAGCTTCAATTTCTTCGTGTTTTTTTTTTAGACCCGTCAGTGTACCGCACAAGTGAATATATTTTAAACAGGGACTGTAACCTTGAAGTTATTGTTGAACGAGTTACACTTAAAAGTGTGGGTGAAACATTTTGGAGTTAAATTCGTTCACTGAGATTACTAATATATGTAGGTGTTTGCCAAAGTTGCATTTTGTATATCTAGATAAAGAAACGGGTGGTGCTGATCTCATTAGACCCGTATTACACAATCAGGCAAGACTCTGAAGCTTCTTGAAAAAATTTAAAAAGCATATAGGACTATATATCAAGCAATTTCTATGTACAAGTACATCTACAGTGGTCATAGTGAGTTTCTGACTTTTTCTGTTTGTTTCTTATTCATATTCCAAGTGAGTTCTTGATACAGAGTTACCTTATTTCACTTAACCACAAAGTGTTTAATCTTTCATGACAGTTTGTCCAAGCTTCTTCTCTAAATGAAGTCAACTATGGTATTTATTTTAGGGTTCACATTGAGTTCAACGGTTCTTTATATCTCTGGAGGTGATCTGAAATTTAAAATTTAGATCGGATTAGAATTGCAATGTCATCATTATATCAGCGTTGCTAAGCTTAATTAGGAGTTCATTGGCTACGTTGGACCAAAATAGTGGAAAAAGAAAATCTCCTTGAGCCTGAGTTGTATACTTCCCGATGAACTAATGTACATAGTACAGGTAGTACTATGACCTCCTTTGTGTGAAATGCTCTGGGTGTTATTTGTATTGTCGAAAGCGCCTTAGATATCTAGAAAGCAAGCCGCTGTGTTCGGTTGGTCTTTAATATATCAATTCTGGAAGTTAGACTTCGAAGTGCGTGGTTAAGTAATCTTTCTGCCTGACGACAAATTGATTGGTATGAGAAGGGCTTTGCTTAAAAGCACCGTTTCTTAAGTGTGGGATACGCAAATTCAAATTTTCTTTAACTTCAAAACATCAGCACTGAGGTTCATGGGCTCCAAGTGTTCAATATCAGTGCCACTGAGTAGAATGGCAAAACGATATAACGAGGGGTAGCTCTGCACTAAAATACTGAAAAGCTTGGGAGGGTCTTTGGATTGGATATACAATATTTACGTCTTACTTTAATTGACTATTCCCCCTTAAATCGTTTATGCGAATTAGGTTCGGAAGATCGGTCTAGAACTTTCTTCAAAAGATTCTACTGCTTTTATATACAGCAGGCTTCCCGTGTGCAATACTCGAACTTACTTAGTATATCCTTAGAATCTCAGAAATTGGAAACATTTATTTAAGATCACATTTGTTTGCAAGCTTTTAAATTGCCGCCTTAATCAGAAAGCGACCATCCGACCGGAAGTGGCAACTGTTCAAAACACAAAACCAGTTTTGAACTGTTATTTCAATATGGATCTCAATCGACTTTGTAGCGAAAACAAAAAGCTTTTAAAGATTGTAACGTGTGACCAGATAGCAATAATAGTTTTCCAAATTGTTATGTTTCATGCATCGTTTTAGGCTTGCCAAACGTGCGGAATTTATTCAAAAATACCACCTTGGTATTATTTCAGAAAATTAAAAATACAAGTTTATTCATCTTAATCTAACATACATATATTGTCGACTACAACACACTTATGCCAGCGCTAGATCCAATCCTCGAAGCATTTTTTATATTCGGTTTTCTGTATGTCCATCAGTGTTTCCTGAGATTTTTCCTGCTGAAATGCGTTCCTCGTAGTGGTTTTTTAACTCGTTTGTACAGAAAGAAGTCACAGGGAGGTGAATTCGGTAGCCTTTGGATGGTATTTGTCGTCAAAAAATTACGAATAATGATGATGCGACGGTGCGTTATCATGTTGCAAAATCCACGAGTTTTCTGCCCACAGCTCTGGACTCTTTCGGCGGATTGCTTTACGCAAACGTCTTATAACGCCCAAATAATACTCTTTGTTTACTGTCTGGCCTTCTGGCAAAAATTCATGATGCACTACACCGTTGTAAACCATGAGAACCGTGAGCATTGCCTTCTTTTTTGACTGAAAACGACGTGGTTTTTTTGGTCTCAGCTCATTTGGTGAACGCCATACAGTTTCCTGATGTCTGGATTGCGTGTCGCACTCATAAACACACGTCCCGTCTCCAGTAATGATCCTTTTGATGAATGTGGGATCGGATTCAGCCTCGCAAATCATCTCTTTTGCGACGTCAACACGGTCTCTTTTTTGCATGAAATTGAGGTCTTTGGCACCAACCAACGGAAACCCAAATCATTAACCAAAATGCCATGGACAGATATATAGGCAATGTTCAAGTCCTCCGCTATCTCTTTGATGGTTAATTTGCGGTTATTGACCAACATTACTTCTACTTCATCAATGTTGTCGTCGGTTTTCGATGTCGATGGTCTGCCACTGCGTTCATCATCTTTGATCGACTCACGACCACTTTTGAACCGCTCGTGCCACTGGTAAATGACTGTTTTTTTTTAAGAATCGTTGCCCAAACGTTCGCGCACCATTAAATCCGTTTTTAACGCAAAATTTAATACAAGTTCGTTGTTGCAAATTTAAATTAAAATTAAAATTAAAAGCTATGACGGTAAGATTTAGAGGGAATGTCAACAACAGATGTACCAACTTAACAAAAGAAACTGAACTTGAATCTGAACAATGTGAACGCCACACGGTGGTTACTATTATTTTTTTTTTTTTTTGTTTTGATCAAGGTGGTATTGTCGAAATTCTGGCTGAGTTGTATATACGCGTATATACGGGACGTTAATTAAGTCCTGAGTCACCAACTAGACAGAGATTGGTGCGAAATGAAGAAAACATATCCGCCGTAGCGGCCAGTATCGAAGAAGACCGTAAAATGCAGCTGAATTGGTCATCGCAAGAGAGTTAACCCAGCATATTTTTCGGTTGGATTTGGGCCTAAATCGGTATAAGATTGTGTTGACGTAAGAATTGAAGCCGGACGACCATAGAAAATGTCGTAAATTTAATAAAATGAGGCTGAAAATTTTAGCCGGAGATCCTAATTTTGGCCAAGAAATTTTCTTCTCGGACGGGGCCCATTTTTGTCTCAGCGGCTATGTCAATAAGCAAAATTGTCATTGTTGGAGTCAATACAATCCACAAATGCTTGGCAAAGCATCAATGCATCCGCAAAGATTGACTGTTTGATGCGGTTTATGGGATGGCGACATCGTCGGACCTTATTTCTTTCCAAATGAGGAAGGAGATACAGTTACGGTCAATGGTCTCAGGTATAGAGTGATGTTAACTGTAGTCAGAGATCGAAAATATCGAAAAATCCGAGATTTGGTTCTAACAAGATGCTGCTACATGCCATACAAACGACGCAACGCTTGATGTTGTGAAGGAGAAATTTGGCGACTGGGCGATTTGACACCACACTTTGGACGAGCTTGAGATCAACATTTGACTGCACGAAATAACGCTGCGCATATTGGACCAAGTCATTAAAAATTGGGTCGGTCCAATTGAAAAACTGCCAGAGAAGCTGAGGATTCCATTTGAATGAAGTGCTATTCCACGCATAATAGCATGAACGTTGCTTCAAAATCGTTCTTATTAGGTCACCCTAAAGTTAAAACTAATTTGGAATAAGACTAGAATCTCCAGCAGTCAAATTTCAGTAATCGGTGTTCAAAATGGAGATTAAACTAAACTGCAAACATGACGCTTTCCTCAATCTTAGGGTTGAAATTCATTTCCGAAGCAATCGTATCGAATTTGGCTTTCGCAAACACCTCATATTACCGGATCTGTTTAAAAAACTGAGTATTTCAGCCATCTGTAGGTGGTACTTCTTATTGGTTGTAGTAACAGATGAGACTATAAGCCTTTGAGACATTTGATGGCTCAGATTTATAAGAGGTTAAGCGTTAACAAGTTCGCTCTCTGTGTGCAAAACTTCTTCGTAAATTCAAAACTAATTCGTACGAGCACATTAAAATAAAAATATTTTCCAATACAAAAAGACTTGGAAGACTTGAGCTGTATCTGTAAAGACGGTCTATTCTCAAAAAAAAAAAAATCAGGTTTAGACCTTATCTATGACTGATGTACTACTGTGACATAGATTTTAGACAACAGAGGTTTTTTTCTTAACAGGAAAAGGAAGTGACCATATCTGTTTACCGAAGAATTTAAGTTTCTGCATGTAATTCTGTGTACACAATTTTGTTGAACAAAACCTGACGAGTCGGGGATAACTAGAAAGCTATTGGTTTTCTAAAAGTATTAGAATCTTTGGTAAGTTTGACACAAAGCTATCCATTGCATCAATTGGTTGATGGAACTAGTTCACAGGTTGATAAATTTGCTGATTCTGTTAGGTCCAAAGTAAAGATATGAGCCAGATGAGTTAACATTTTTTTGACGTGCCTAGCTCTTATTCAAATGAATTTATGAAACGCACTCTACTTGAAATTTATATCATCAATGGATTCTCAAAATCATTGATTATTGAAGAAAGGGCTTGTCTTTACAAACTTCGTTAGATTCCTTAGTAAATGGAGGCTTTTTTGACATCAGAATTCAAAATAGTTAAATAGAATTCGGTGCACTCTTCACTATTGGTTTAAAGGGCAATCAAGGATGTGGTGCTAGATTCGGAAGTATGTGTGGAGGGCGAGATAATTTAGGATTATTTACTGTGTTACGTGTTTTGTGACTTTCTTCGAAATGGAGATATATATTATAACGTCCATTATGAAGAAGAGAATGGTGGAGTCTCTACGATTTCTGTAATAGCAAAAACAGTTCAGTGAGCCTGCCTTAATCCATCAACCAATTTCAAACTATAAAGATTTTAAGAAGCAAAAACAATCTATCTGGGATCCATCGATTTCGAGAATGAAAGCAGTTCAGCTAATTATGTGAAGATACGTACTTTCAGGACCAAAATGGTCCAGTTCATCTCGTCTAACACACCTAAACTTGAGAACAATTCAGAAGCAAGAAGGGTTTAAGATGAAATACTTTTATTTTTTTGCTGAATTTAACTACATCAGGAAGATGCTTGTCTCAGCTGTATAAAAAAATTTCGAGGGTCCCGTCAATATCTTGTTTCAAGTGATGACCCTTACTTTTAATTTGGATAAAAATCCTGTAACATCCTCTGCAAAGTACCTCCAATAAAGTGTTAGTTAGAATAACATCAGAAACTGAAAAATTCCTACTTCAAATCCCTAAATGAGTTCTAAAAGTTTCTCTCCCAAGGGAGCAAGCAATTCCCTCATTCCATCCTAATTTGGTAATTTATCAATTTGGTAAGCCAAAACACAACACTCTTGTTCATGTTCCTGCTTTTGCTATTGTTTTGAGTTGTTTTCGCGGGAATGGGAGAAAAAAAGTTTCCATCTTGTGGCTAATTAGACGAGAAGGCAAATATTTGAGTAATCTTCAACTTAATTTGTTTTATTAATTCCTTCCCAAGGATAATGAGTATTTACTCCTCTTCTCCATTCAAATTTAGTATCGTTCCTACTTCACAGTGTAGGTAGACTTGTAGTGTTAATGGTGAGTGTTTTGGGATTCAATTAAGCACTTGAGCATCTCTTCAGTTGTTTTTATTTTTTAAGTACATAGCCCAAGAGTCAATTTGTGAACGCATTTTGTTAAACAATTAATGGGTTGCCCCATTCCCCTATGCGACCTTAGTTTAATGTTTGAGATATTTACCTCATCTCAATAAGGAAAATCATTTCAACCAAGTTGTATACTCTGTTTTTCATTAATTTTTATTTGGGTAGGTACACACTGTTGTGTTGTTAACTTGGTTAAGATGGAGAGCCACTTAATTGTGTGGCATAAAAATGAGACCCACGGGACATTAAAACTAACTCACAAGAAAAAGTGTGTGAAAATGTTGGGAAAAAGTTCAAACCAGGTGCTACTTACTATACAGTTTTATTCCATTAAGTTAGCGAAGTCATATTAAATACAGACGTGAGCCTTTAGGTGTATTTATTGGATTAAGGAATGTCTTCTTGACATACCTACGGATATAATTCTTTAAACAGCGGTAACTTTATATTATTCCTTTCTAATGGGAGATATAAAATCTGCCTAATGATTCTCGATGGTGCTTAGTAGCGACTTTTATAAAATAAAGAAGCTTGTTGCAGTATAGAGGCTTTATTATGCAATTTTCTCTCGGAATATATCCCTACATAAACCGAGGCCTCTAGGAAGTTAAGAAGTAAACTCAAATAAATAAGCTTTATTAAGCTTTAGTTACTGAATGAATAATGGCTTAAGGAATCATCTAAGTTAAGTAAAATCACGAGATATCTGAATATCCTGCGGTTCCTGGGCACAAGTCAAAGAAGGTATGCTGCTTGAAAGCTAAGGTCTCAACTTGTGTTTGAATATGTATATCAACTATGTTGATATGTTGTATATTCTAGTTCAAAAATTAGAAGATTGCTATCACAAACTATTTTAGCAGTAATACATTGGGAAGATACTTTTGTTGTTCTGAATAAAAACCAGCTCAGAAGGTAGAGAAAACGCTGAGCTGTAGAATAACATTGTCCTACATTTCAAAAAGAATAAATTATTTTTCCTGGACCCTCCTGCATCAACCTTGTAAAGTCCCAGCGGATCATCACAGATCTTGCTCTTTATCGAGTTTGAAATATCTCCCTATTGCAAGATCAATACTCATAACAACAAAAGCACACTGCAGAAAAGGAACACACTGGAGCACAGAAGTGAATGATCCTTTTGCTAATTGAGGACCATCCTTACCTTCTGTACATGCAAATTGTGCTCCACAAATTATTCCTTCAGCTTTAATCCATGAAGCAGCAAACATATTGTTCAATTAAACACATGCAACAAGTATTCGCAATAGCTTTGGCATAGAAATGTTTAATAACTCTGTCAATCCTTAACCGACTGGCTTCAGTAAGCACGATTTGGATACGTTAATTTAGTAAAATTTCAACTGTAAATAACTTTACACCGAAAGAGCGGTCCGAGATAGTGACACGCTTTATATTGAAAATAATCGACAACACAATTCGTTGTTTGACCTTATTGAACACGGGTCTGTAGCGAATGGCCAAGAACATGCTAGGCTTCAATGATGTTTCAATGACGCTGTTGAAGCTGTTAGAGAGAGTGTTGCCGAAAATCCATAAGTCTCGTATCGTTGCCAATATCAGCTATTAAACATTAGTGGGACTACTTCAACGAGGATTTTAAAGCAAAACCTTCATATGTTTCCATACAAAGTGCATTTCACTCAAAAGTTTTTAGAAACAGACAAGCCTCTTGGATTACGCGAATAGCACCGTTCGAACGATTGAAACTGAGCTGGATTTTTGAAAGGGAATTCCGATGACCGACGAGCTTCATTCCATCCTTTCTAACGGAGTAAGCCAACAAAATTGTCACTTTTGTGGAACCAACAATCATCACTAAGCTCATGAAACACCATTGGACCGTGAGAAAGTGACTGTTTGGGCCGGTATGCGCTCCAAGACTATCAATAGGCCATTTTTCTTTAAAGTTGGAGAGACAGTGGATCGTAATCGGTAGTTGGCGTACTTTGTGTGTCTGCAAATGCGTGGAAAAGGTATACAAGAAGACACACCATGTCACACTGCATGTCAAACCGGGGTATTTCTATACCGAAGCTCCGGCTGGTGCAATCTGAATAACTCAGAAGTCGTTTTAATAAAGCCTAACCTAGTAAACGTACTCCCAATAATTGCATAGGTCTGAGCAAACCAAAATCAACTCAAACGGTGTGCGGACTTAGGCAACCGTAAGATATGTGACGAAGTTCTTTGTATGCGCATAAAAAGTAGCAGCCAAAGAAATTAAGGGACAAACATTACTTCAGTCCATACACACTAGACGACAATAAGGAACTGAAAGCCCCGGGCTGTTAGAAGAACACTATTGTTCCGGAGGGAAGTCATGAAGTCACTTTTACAAAATCAAATATAGCCAACATTAGAAAAGAAAATTAGTTAAATGGAGAAGTGATTCACGTAGTCAAGAAGAACTTCAGAGATTATATTCCTACTACATGTTAGACCTGTAAATAAACCTCTCTAGTTAGCGAGGTCTATGGCTATTTGCCTTTAGTTAGGAACTCTAAGATGGTTGAGGTTTCCTTTGACTTTAGGCCGACATCAAACGCAACGTTGTCCTCTTCTATACTGAGTTCGGGGTTAACCCGGACTTGAACTAAGAAGCCCCTCCAATAAGCCCAGTCTTTAGGTAACTGCTTTCAGTAGCGCACATCAAGGTCATCCTCTAATGGATCGTTATTCCGTGCCCTTTGCGCCGTAACCTTGATATATTTTTTACATATTCAAGTCATCTCTGGCAATGGAAGCGGTAAAGCAAGTAGAGTTGGCTGTTATATTTATTCGTTTTGAAACAAAAATCATTCTAAAAGGCCAAGGATATCCTTTACCGCCTTCATTAACGTTGTTGTTTCTGCGCCATTTATGGACTTCGATGATAAAGATCTATATATCCGTCTCTACTGATGCTGTCACATGCGGAATTAAAATCTACAAAGCGTGGTGAATCTGCCTGGGTTTCCTCTGTGACCAGCCGTAGTGTGAATATTTAGTCAGTTGTGGGCTTACGATAGACATGATTTTGTGGTTGATGTTAATGAATAGTTTACAGTTTACCCTAGTCTAGTCACCTTTATTGTCAAGGATCTACTAATAGGCATACTTTCCTCGTAGAAATCAGTCGATGAACGCTCTCTGCAAAGTCATTTGCTTCCTTAAATATATCGGCAAGTAGTCCGTCTGTTCATTGTTGGGTCAGGTAGGCAAAATTCTTGGTTTTTCTCTACAAAATTGAAAGATTCATTCTCCTTGACAACTGAATTCGGGTAATCTTTTGTCGTTTAACACTCTGCGGTCGTCAAAATTATGTGTCTTTGCTCAACCTTTTAAATTTCTGTTCAGATCTGGACGCACTCTTTTTACCTTTTTCTTAAACTTCTGAACTTTATTTCTGCAGTAGAACCTACCCATTTCTATCTTCGCTCACTTTTTATCGTCTTATTTTCCCGTGACCAGACATCGATCTTGTTATAGATGCAGATGTCTTCGTTGGCTGATCGGAATATTCGAAGGTGTGCTTCATGTCAATCGCGATATTATCTATTTGGTTGATTGTGTTAGGATATGGTTACAATGAACCGTACTACGGTTGGTAGTATTGATACTACGTACCGAAGCAAAGCCCAATTTTTACCAAATTGAAATTATATTAAAGTCACAATGAGACGTGCTTTCTCTCGTAAATTTTGTCAGAAAGCTGAACGAAAATGAGACCGATGTTGGCGAATTTTGTGCGAATTATATCAATTCATTCGCTCACGTGCAGAAAGTTTAAGACTTCATCTTAGCACTTCGTAGCAGTCACTGAAGTATACGTCACAGTTATTTCTTCTTATTTTGTTTGTCCCGTCCCACCGCCCTTTCTACCTGGTGGTAATATCTGTTTTAAAGCAGTCTATTTGGTTGCACGTGGCCTGTCTAAAATTCTAACATTCGATACACAGATAGAATGTCGTTGGGTTTTTTTCATTTTGTATGGCCATCAACAAATAATTCAACTTCATCGAAGGATCTCGCAGTCACTGTTGAATTCCTTTTCTTTCGATTAATGGCTTAAGGCGTTTAAGAAGTATGCTTTTGAAAAACTTTGAAATAACTGGGAGTAAGCTGATTCGCCTGGTGTAGCTACCATGATCTATTCGCTTTTCTTGCGATATGTGCCATGCACAATGGATAGGGTATCTAAATTCATCTAAATGAAAGAAGGTAGCATAGTATTTAGGTCGGGTTTGCTGTAAATATTGGAAGCTCTAAACAAGTTAATGTATGTGCAAAGAACTACCACCTACCTGGGGAATTTTCACATCCGTAAGTAGCTGTTGATCTTAGGTACTGAATTACTACTAACATCTTTTTGCTTTTTTTTTGTAGGCTTACCTACATACTCGCCAATTTCTGCCCACCTAAAAGAACCATTGTGGCACAACGCCAATCGATGATGCCAGATTAGCCTCAACCACTGCTTGAGATACCTTGCATTTCCACAGTCACTAAGATTTCTCTTCCTCCTCTTTATATTCATATCGTGGACTGCATCCTCAAAGTCATTTTCCGATTAAAAAGTACTGGTCTTTGGTACAATACGCACTGGACCTCGCGCGCCGGATGTCTTATGACTCCGGTCTTATGGACACCTGAATTCATGTTGCGGAAAAAATACGAAATCGACCTTCCTTGGGCCCAGGATTGGTTTCAGCCAGAGTCTGAACCAAGAAAGGAATGCAGTCAGGTCTTCACTCCAAAACCAAAACCAATATAGAATGTAACGCTTCACGTTAGGAAAGCTTACATCTGTCTTCAAAATAGAATTGTACGCAATCCTGATGGCAGCGAGCTATATTGTGGAGAACCAGTGGAGGGAACGAGGCTTCTGTAGCTACAGCCAAGCTGCGCTTAAAGCCTTGTTAAACCCTGTTACGACTTCCAAGCTAGTTAGAGAATGCAAGAGATTACTGAACGCATGCGGAAGGCTAAATTCAGTGACTCCTGTCTAGGTTCCAGATCACAATGGGATCACAGGAAAAGAAATCGCCGATAAACTTGCCAGGCACGGTTCAGATGAGAGTTTTTCAGGACCCGAACGTACATTGGGTCTCTCGTGTTCTCGGTTGGGTCTCATACGAGCACAACTGCAGATGGTAGTCTCTTCTCGACGTCTCTAGATAGTCAGCGGGCTTTCTGCTGTCTTTAAGCAGGAATGACTGCTGGTTGCTTACTTGCATCGTGACAGGGTATTACGCTTAAATGTGCTGGGTATATGTGACGCAACATCCTGCGATGCTTGCTGCAAAAGTGATGACGACTCCACGGAATATAATCTCTGTGAATGTCCGCCTTACACTCGCATCAGGCTGCAGGTACTTGGCTCTGACTTGGTGTTGGTACTGTAGGCCCCTTATAACTGAAGAGCTTACTCATCTTTCTTCGCAAGACGGAAAGATTTCATTAACACGAACTTTACAAGGAGTACAATGGACTAGTTCTTTGCCTGAGTAATCTGTTCCAACATTATAATAAAAAAAATTCTCTGATCTGTTTTTACGGCGCATAGAGCCACCTAAGACATGGGCTAAGAGAGGGCACCTCTTGAATTGAATTTATACCATTTTCAGTTAGTATCAACCTTCAAAAGATACGTGTATAAATTTGACAGCTGTCGGACAATTAGTTCTCGAGACATAGCGTTGTGAGTGAAGCAACTTATGTTATTGTGAAAAAAAAAAAAAATGGGTTCAAAGCAATTTCGTGTGTTGATTTATCATTGCTTTTTGATGGGAAAAAATGCAGCCGATGCAAAGAAATGGCTTGCTAAGTGTTATCCGGACTCTGCACCAGCCGAACGAACCATTCGCAAGTGGATTGAAAAATTTAAAAGTGGTCATACAAGAGGCTGTTTCAGATGAAAACATCAAAAAAGTCCACAAAATGATTACGAATGACCGTAAAGTGAAGTTGATCGAGATAGCTGAGGCTCTGAAGATATCAAAAGAGCGTGTTGGATATAACTTACACGAATATTTGGCCATGCGAAAGCTCTGTTCAAAGTGGGTGCCGCGTTTGCTCACAGTCGACCAAAAACAACAACGTGTTTATGATTTAGAGGAGTGTTTAAAGTTGTTCAACCGCAATAAAGCCGAATTTTTGCGTCAGTATGTGACAATGGATGAAACTTGGCTCCATCACTTTACACCAGAGTCAAGTCGGCAGTCAGCTGAGTGGCGAGCAGACGACGAACCTCCTCCAAAACGACCAAAAACTCAACAGTCGGCTGGCAAGGTTATGGCATTCGTATTATGGGATACACATGGAATAATTTCCATCGACTATCTCCAAGAGGGGCAGACTATCAACAGCGGCTATTACATTGCGTTGTTTGAGCGTTTGAAGGACGAAATCGCAGAAAAACGGCCGCATTTGAAGTGCTGTTTCATCAAGACAATGCACCGTGTCACTAGTCGATGAAAACGATGGCAAAATTGAATTAATTTGGCTACGAATTGCTTTCCCACTCACCGTATTCTGCAGATTTGGCCCCCAGCGACTATTTCCTGTTCGCAGACCTCAAAAGAATGCTCGCCTGTTTTGAGGCTAAACCGAAATCGTACTACAAAACTGGTATCGAAAGATTGAAAAATCTTTTCAATCAGTGTATCGTCTTCAAAGGCAACTATATTAATAAATAAAATTGAATTTTGCAAAAATTTTGTGTTTTACTGTAAAACGGCACTGACTTTTCAGCCCATGTGTAATATACACAGTACGTGTTCTGCCATTTCGTCTTCTTTCATGAAAAAGGCGACATTCAGTTTTCTGACTAATTCTCTTTTTTTCTGTTCTAAAAGAGCTCTTTTAAGTGATCGAAGCTAACAGATTCCCTTAAGAAAGCTGATCGGTCTTCTGAACTCATCTGTTATGAAGTTGAGAGATAATTTGGAAGCATTTCATAGTTTTTTTAAGCCTGTCGAAGACCCGGTATATCCTCCTAGTAGGATAGATATATTTTGTTCTCTCAAATTTTCATCGTTGAATTGATTGCTCAAATGCCACTGAAAGTCTGTGGACCGTTGAATGGATCAACTTATCATTTCCTTTAGCACAGTTGTGTTGTGATACCCGCCAGAGTTCGACTTTCTTACTTTTTGATAAGTCCTGGAGAGTATTGGAGCAGTGTTTAACCAGTTTGTAGTCTAATAAGGACTGCCCGTGGGTATAGGAGTGCCTTTTAATCATGTTCTAAAAATGATATTGAAACATTCTTGAATGGAATGGAATTTAGCTTGAAACACGTTGGGACTTTTTCCCATTTGCCTAGTAACATTTGTTTTTTGGTAATGGCCAACTACTCATGCGTGGATTATGAATCCAATTTAGTAGTAGCTTTGAATGTACCAAGACCTAAGAACAGAGAAAAACATATTTCAAGACTACTTTTTACTGCTGAGCTCTCAAAACGACTATATAACAACAATAAACAGATAAGAAGGAGTCCATTACAAGTCCACAAGGAATACTATAGGAAAACCGGGAAGCTCCTCTTGTATTCGCAGCCATTAAGGTACTTGCAAATCATTGATGTCAGCTCTATATATAGACAAATCATTAACTGAACGTATGATACATTGAAAGAATGTACTTCCTGGTATATCCTTTAGCTTCATACCTACAAAACATCGAAGGGAAACACTTCCAACGGATCAGTTCAAAATTGAGTTTCGTGTGAACCTAAAAATAATTTTCCGCAAAATGGTTTTTTCCAATACTGATGAACATGTTTAAATAATTCAATTGCCGTAAATCATTTCGAACTCAAGTCTCACCTCAAATGTTGACTTTGTGTAGCACAAGCGATAAAAGTCCTACGTCAAATCGAAATGTAAGCACATCCTCATGTAGAGCTTTTGCATCACTTAACATGACATTCACAAAATTGCAAATTCCCTTCTCCTCTACATAGTATCTATTCTCTTTTAGTAGTCAAAACATGATGAAAAAGCAACAACAAAACAAACGACTAGTAGAAAATAAAATCGGAAAAATGTTTGTATCTGGAAATAGAAATCCATTAGACGAGTATCAATTAGTGTATCAAGCTCATATCGTCTGACCGGGACCATAGCGGAAGTTGTAAGAAATCGATGTAGGACAATTTTTTTCCATGTAGTAGTATACTATGACAAAATTTTGCTTTCGACGTTTTTGTTTTGTTTCAGAGAAAAAAATAATAATGACAGTAAATGGGAACAAATTTATTTGTAAACATTAATAAGGCAACGTAAATGCTCCACGCATAGCATGTCCTATTGTTGTAAGTTGTATAAGAAACAACACATTTACCCTGCGGTCATACATTACACGAGTTAATTAATCCGCAGCACAACACCATACATGTGCATAACAAATTGTTCATTAGCTGCATGCTGTGCTACAAGCTGTAGGGTGGTACAACGTTATTATTGTTTATTTTTTGTGCGTGGATATCTAAAACAGAACCCAGATACATACATACAGGAATACGTACAATAGCCTTGGTAATGACATCAAGTCCACCAACTAAACTAAAAATGTTTTAGGAGTTCCACTAGAACTACCCTTGAAAAGATCTCCGTTAAAGGACATTTTTCAGTTTCCATGGATGGATGGATTCCATACCATTAAGAGACCACATAGTACATCAAAAGAAATAAACGACACCATAAACCTTTCTGTTGTAAGAAAGACGAAAGTTCACCATTTCCATCTGTCGTACTGCGCGGATCTTTAAAAACTGAAGGTGGCATTAATAATGCAGCATGTAATTTAAATCCAACGACCCAGGATTTTAATTGTAATTACGAGGAGCAGAGAACGAACACAGCAGATTTTTTTTTTTTTTTTTTTTTTTTTTAATTATGAATTTGAAGGAGCCTTTTTTTATTTTCTTCAAGTTTAAGTGGTACGTTCTGTACTTTCATTTAATTTTCGCTCCTTTTGGTGGTACTTTTGGTCGTTCTATGGAAATGAACAAAATTTCATCCCGTTGAGGCAAAGGTTTTTGTAGTAGAACAAGGACAGTCACTTCATTTGGACCAGGTCTTTTTGCCTTTTTATTTTTGACGTTTTTACACTTTAGGGTGCAGAGTTGTTGGTATGCGCTGTGGAACGAAGAGCATTCTTTTTGGAACTAATTTAATCCGATTTCTTAGAGAGACGGTTGTATGAAAGTGTATTCTCATGAAGTTGGCCCTGTTGTGAAAGGAAAGTGAGGCTTATGTGAATAACACAAATGAATTTACAGCTTGTCGATCACAAAATTTGATTTTTTTGTAAGACCCTCTTTTATAGTAGAGTAATCCTTAAATGGGGGGGATTTTCTACAAAAATTTCTACATTTGAAGAAGAGGATCGGTATACTCGGCTTTATCTATATAAACAAGTGTTATAGTTGGTCTTTAGCTTACGGGGTGTGTGTTCAATAAAAAAGACAAACAACATACTCACCGTCAAATCTCATATATTGATGGAGCCATTTTTAGCGATTATGGAAATATAAGCAGCTTTGAGGTTCTAAATCATCATCATTAACTTCCAGAGGTCTAAGACCACTTTAAGCAAGAATGTTAGTCATCCAGGAGGTCTAATTATGAAACAGCATGCAAAATTGTTCCATGTGTGGCTATTCTCCACACAGCGGTAATACAATTCCAGTAGGTCACTTCCCACGCCTTGTAGCTCATGTGCTAGACTGAACATTGGCCAGTGATGAAGAAAGAAGATCCGCTCCTTCTATCCCTTCATCCCGATTCAGCTGGCCACAGGGAAACGTGGCTCCGATAAGATATTCCTCAAATCATTATAGAAAGATAATTATAGGAAGGTAGGAACAAAATAAAGGTGCTTAGACGATTTATTTCTCAAATAAGCAACGCTCAGACAGCTGATAGTTAATTTGACAGCTGACACCATTCTTTTATTCAGCATTGTTTGGCAAATCATCATGTTAAAACTTACATTTTACGAATATTTACAAATTGTGAAAATCTTTTCTTAATATTTTTGTTCATTGTTTGTAGAGCGCCACGTCAACTCTACGGTCAAATAATAGACCAAATGTGTCATCTATTCGCAACAAGAGATCGCAATACACTTATTGCGAGCACAGATAAAAATATTCGCGCCTTCGAGGTCAGTATTGAGAAAAATTGGATTTTCATCGTTTAGTTATAGTGCACCAGAACTTGGCCTGAGTTTTTGGTGTTTTTGGTGTTTTTGGTGTTTTTGGAGTTTTTGGAGTTTTGGGTATGAATACACTTATGATGCCTCAGCATATGTAAAGTTTTTAAAATGGGATAGAGAGGAGAAGAAAGATGTGTTTGTTGAATTTGCGTAAAGATCTTTGTTTAGACACTTACAATATTTCATTACAGAACTGGAGCCATGCGATGTTGAGGCTTTGCTGATTGGACACGTGAATAGTTGGAAGTTAACACACTTTTTAATCATTAACTATAGTTCAATGTTGAAACTCACTTCTGTCTTAATGAGTAAAATTGCTGCATTTGGAGCAAGGTTAATTTAAAAGTGGTCGATCAGCTACCGATTCAGCCCGAAATATGCACGGTTCGGTGCAGTTTATTGGCTGGCAGCACCATTGGCTTCTTAAAAAATGAAGTAAATAAAAATCTCACCGTCAATGGCACCCAGGACAGATTTATGATCAATGGATAGTCTACATATCATACTGTTGGCCCTTTTCATTTACTTTAATATGATTCCTAAATTTCTACACCTGGGCAGACAATGATATTTGGTTCTTCAAGTCAAAGTATCAAGTTACTTTGTTAACCTAAGACATCGGAGTTATCGCTATGGGAAACGCCGCTTTTCGTTCTTGATGTATTGAAGACTGTCCTTAGTACGCACAAGACCTGAGCCATACACAGCAAAACCTTGGAGCCCTATTACCAATAGTCCTATAGTTTGGTTAAATAAAGAATCAAAACATCATATAAGCGTACTCTGCGGGTACAGTTCAGTCTACTAGAGCTGCAAACTGAAACCGCTAACGACTGCTACCTATTCTCACTACGTACTGAGCATACTATAATTAGCAGCTACTTCAGTGAGGAAATCTTTCACTTCCACATAGAAAGTGTTCTAGGAAACGTAAGCTGGAGGTGTTCTCAAAGACTAAGTGCGAATTCCATTTCTTTAGGAAGATCAACATCTCCGATCACGTTGAAAACATTGCAGTCATCGCTGGAACATAAAAGGACATAAAACGAAACCATTGCGAATAAGCAGCAAATCGAAGCCACACATCAAATTATTGGGACTGCTTTTGAATCAAAGACTCTACTGAAAAAATAATCGTAAATACTCACGTGAAAGAGCCTCTCGGATATTGTTGACAATGTCAACAATAATGCCAAATGCTGGAGAATCTAAGCAGTCAATCACGAAACTGCTGGGAATGATGATCAAATCGGTGTATATATACTGAACCATATTAGGCCCAAGATATTAAATTAATTCAAACAAATAGCCCCACGTAAATATATGGACATAACTTATATTGAAGTATTCTGCAAATATATTTCCAAAGAGTCAGCCACGGCTGAGATTCCCGATCCACCGTGACAATACCATAACATTTTCGGTATGTATTGGGTATATATTTTAATAAGTGCGGTCCTTTTTTTCTAAATTTGAACGTTTTTTTTAAGAAAAAAAGTATTGCCCATCTGAAGCTATGACTTTTTCTCATATTTCTGGCAATTTGTGGATCCCATCCCAAAAGAACTGCGCCGGCTTGGCAGCAAAGAATGAATCAAGCCAATTTTTGATATTCTGCTCTGATGTGAACCGTATTTCAGTGAGGGCGTTCTGCATCGACCGGAACAAATGGTAGTTAGAAGGGGCAAGGTCTGGGCTATTAGGCGGGTGAGGTAAGGCTTCCCATCCACTGTTTTCCAAATAGTTCTTAACCTGAATAGCAACGTGGGGCCGAGCGTTGTCATGATGGAAAATTATTGCCTCGTGCCTGGTCGCATATTCCGGGCGTTTTTCGGCTACTGCTCTCTTCAAACGGATTATTTGTGTTCGTTAGCGTTGCCCATTGATGGTATCACCCGGTTTTAGCAACTCATAATACAGCACACCCATCTAATCCCACCAAATACAGAGCATTACCTTCGCGCCATGGATATTCGGCTTTGCCGTTGATTTGGCTGGTTGGCCGGGTTTCACATATAATTTTTTGCGCTTGGAGTTGTCGTAATGGATCAATTTTTCATCACCAGTAACAATCCGATGCAAAAATGATTTCCTTTTGTGGCGTTCCAGCAGCATTTCGGACATGCAAAACCGCCTTTCGACGTCTCTCGGCTTGAGTTCATGTGGAACCCAATTTCCTTGCTTTTGAATATATCCAGCTGCTTTTAAACTTTTTGAAATGGCTGCTTGAGTGACACTCAAAGATTCTGCGAGCTCTTCTTGTGATTGGCAACAATCTTCATAGAGTAATGTTTCTAGTTCTTCATCTTCAAACTTTTTTGGCTGCCCAGGACGTTCATCGTCTTCAAAGCCAAAATCACCACTTTTAAATCGTGCAAACCACTTTTGGCACGTTCGCTCAGCTAGCGCATATTCACCATAAACTTCCCCCAAAATACGATGACTTTCGGCAGCAGTTTTCTTCATATTAAAGTAATGAAGAAGAACTCCCCGCAAAAACACTTTTTCAGGCACAAAGTTCGACATATTTGAGTGAGAAAAAATTATTGTTGTTTACGCTTCAAATGAATGACATGTACTGAAATGACGTACAATGACAGTAGCTTCCTAACGCATGTTCCAATGGAATAATAGCAATGGAATAATACAAGTTACGCCATCTCTTAGCAAACCGCACGAATAAGTTATAGACCCAATAGATACTAGCCTAACAAATAGTAGCAATAGGGCTTTAAAGGTTCCCCTCTGCAAATAAAACAGAATGTACTCCAGGACAGTAACATGTGAATACAGCATAAAATGGAGGTTGAAAATATGCTCTAGCTGTCCCCTACTCGTGCATGACGGCTTTGATGTCAAGGTGGAGCTCAAGGCTCAAATTCATGCACGGGGTCCATACTGCAGTCGTGAGTCGAGTTCCCACTCCCGTTCGGTGGTATGGACTGGGGACACTAACATTAATCTAATGAATTGGCTGTATATAAGCGTCACTGCCGCATTAAAAACTTCTTCAACGGCAGGTCTACATGCTTTTCCGGCATGTAGATTGAAATATAGTGTACCCTCTATCTGAAAGGCACTCAGCCTACCCTCTCCAAATCAACAGACAATCAATAAACTGAAATTAATTTCAAACACATGATTTCAGAAAGGATCGATTAGAGGAAACGCGAAATCGTTTTCAGAAAGTTCGATTCCATATTTAAAGGCAGATTTTAAACGGCCAAAAGCATTTCTATAGAGGTCTTCTCTAAGAATCTACCCTCGTATACAGTTTTCAGAGTATCAGATATTCATTATGATGTGTTATGCAATGATATGCTATGATATTTAATTTGTGACATCCATCTGCCTCTACCTCGGCGCTTCGCAGAAAAGTCGAGAGTTTAAAATAGCATCGATGTCCGTCACCATTGTAGGAAGTCCTTCAGACATCAAAATGACTTGAGATTTTGCGGACTTTACAGCGACATATAAAATGAAGCACTCGATGCGGTATATATGGTTTGAAGGGCTTACCACAGTAATGACGAACATCAAAGCTATTCCTAGAAATAAAAAGCAGGTTACCAATGTAATTCAACCGAAGTATGAAACACTTTTAAATGCTCCCAGACATAGATAACTGAGAAACATAAACACTAATATGGCCCACACTCGGTTTAAGGCAATGTTAAGTGATCAAAATAGCTAATCATCTCCAGGAGCGATGTCTTCAAACTCGCAAACACAACACGGGACACTATGCCATTAGAGGACATGCACAACGATTTACCTTTGCAAGCTTTAGCATTCAATTCTCGGCTATTCTCGGCTTCTACAAACATCGTATATGTTCCCTGCTCTATGAAATCACCAACTGTGACAAGTTTCCCAAGAAATTTAAATATTTTTGGGTTTATTTGGGGCATCGCCTTTGTTTTCTCTGTGGTGTCACAACGAATTTGTTCCGTAAGTCACAAGAACTCGGTGGACTATTCAAAAGAATCGATTTGTATAATAGAAGTGTTCCGAAGTATGGACGACGTACCTTATTGTTAAGATATAAGTTCGACAGTAGGGATTTGAATCTCATCTAGCAAGTGCAGAGGTAATTATGTTGAAACTGTTTGGCTTCGTTAGTCCAATTCATGGATAATAGCTGGGTATATATGGCTTTATCGAAGGCATTGTTGAAACCATTGTTAACCATTTGTGGTTCCCCAATTAGATATCCTCTATGTATTTGAATTTAATAATTTTGAAATAACCAGACGTTTCGTTTATGGCAAGGACGAATATGAAAAGCAGAGAACAAGTACGCACTCGCGAACAAAAGCATGCACTGGATTAGGAGGAACAAGTGAACGGAGCTCTGGAGCACTTCAGCATGACATCCTTCGAATAAACAAAAATTTATCAAATGCTTTGGAGATAGAATTGCCCTTGATAGATTAGTGTAGATTCCGATTGAAATTTTTTGTCATTCAAAACGCAATATTGCTTGCTGTATACAACACAGTACACTGATGCACTAAAGATTCAGGTGTATCCACTTTGGTGACTATTTTCACTTAAAAAACCGAATGACGGACTGTTTCCATAACGATGAATTGACGATCTTACTTCCTTTGAAATTTAGATTGCTAAACCTTTCTTGAACCACCCGGTGTGCTTCAGTCCTTCAAAATATCTAAGTCAAACTTAAATCCAAAATTTTTCAATCTATCCAGACAAATAATCTTCTTTTCTTTATGCAAATACAAAAAATTCCGAGTAATTCTCCCCGAAAACTCCTCACTAAATCGCCGGAAAATCCGGCCAAAGCCCTTCCAGCTATAATTGTTCCTCCAGTGTGAGCCTTGACCAGCAATTCCGATACCCTTTTTGTGGGTAAGTACAAATATTTATGACAAAATTTACAAAATTATTCAAACTTTTGAAAATACATTCAAGAGTTTCATGACCCAAAATTTAACCGTTATTGCTGAACTTCAAACATATGTATACTCCCAAATGCTCGCCACATGTGACACAAATTATTGCAACAATTTATGGCAACGGGGTGGTGGAAATAATTACAAGTCCCGATACATGCATGTGGGTGCGTTTATGTGTTTATGTTAATTTTATCAAAACAAAGGCAGCAATTTATGATAACCAAGGGTAACAAAAAGACCATTAAATAACGCCGAGCCAAGGTATTCAAAAACGATGTTTGACTAAATATTTTCAGCTATCCTGGGTTTGGAGTAAGAGGCTTTGATACCAAAGGGGTTGACAATTTTCGATTCATTCACAGTTTCCCACCTCGGAGTAATAAGTGCTTTCTGAGTTTACCCACGACTAATTTGACGTATTCGCCCGGTACGCCATGTCACCTTACTGGCATCACAACCTCTGCCACCAAGGAACAGATATTGAAAAATTACTTATACGCCCCGTGGCACCGCATTCAACCCTTCTTACAATATGACGGCAGTAAATTTATTCTACCGATTTGCACGAATAAATTTCCAGTTACTGTCGAAATTCGCCGTAGAATTGTAGAACACTAAGGTGGTAGAACTGTGAAATTGTAAAATCTGAGAATTGGGGTTTATTTCACCGAAGTACTGCTATTCGGGTGTGGAATTAATTATAAGGGGGATGCTATTCCAAACCTCCAACTGTCTAGTGTAACCATTTCTTGTGTTGGCGAGCAAAAAACGAAATACTCACACATAGCACTAAATCCTTTAATTTTACCATTTTACCATTTCATCGGTGAAGGGGTTGAGTTCGCTTGAAGATGAATTAATAATCCTTTCTAACCAAGATGATAGGAAATAAAAATGCCACAGTGGCGTTAAGGAATTCATTTAAGCGTTACATAGACTTTGCATTTCGTTCCTAAAGTACTGATGGGATTCGCCTTAGTATGGAGACAGGGGATGACGTAACATAGGATAATTGAAAAGGATACTACGTGCTAGATTGTTGTCTATGACTTTACTTATGTGTGTTGGTGTTGGAATCGGGTGTTTTCGTGTTTGGTAGCACAAGTTGATTAAACAATAATCAAAATGAACTTGGCGTCAGGAAGGGTGACGGCAACATACAAAAACACAAATGTTATTCAGAATTAAAATGGCAAAAGCACTGAATTCGGCCTCATCTAACTCTCTAGGGTGGTTATTAAAATGCCAAGGTTCTATGGACTGAGTCTTGATGACAGAGATAGGATTTTTTTAATGGCACTGTGGTTCAAATGTGCGTTATGGCGTTTTAGATTTAAGTTGATCTTAGGAAATGATTTCACGGCTTTTAACTATCAGATTTAAGTCCCTAATAGTGCGAAATAATGCTGAGTTGGCACATGCCTTGGTAGCAGATGATGCTATTTAAGTGAGTGCAGCCTAGTGGAAAATTTTAAATTCCAGGCACGAGAAGGTGAGCGTACTAATTCTTCTGGAAGGCTATAAATAATTCAGTGGAATTTATCTGTGAACATAAAATAAGACATTTTGCAACCGAATCTGAAGATTTTTTTTTTACAAAAGGTGCTCTTATGAAAGGAATTTGAAATTTGACGAAGATGAATCTCCAAATTTAAAAAAAAGGAACACAAATCTTCAACAATACGAGTACCCAAAGGAGGTTATATCTAAACATACGGATGGGCATGAAGTTAAATGGAATGAGCCGGATACGGCTAAAAGATAAGGTCATGAGTAGGGTTTTGGTTGAGTACTCGTATAAGGTAAGAGGCACCTCTGGATTTTCTCTCAAAAGCAGGTCAGTCTCAAATCAGATTTGTTTTATTAAAGAAGACATGAGACAAATGCTTGGAGAAAATATACGGAAAAGTCTGCAAAGTTTTCAAATTTTTGACACATTTCCACATAAACTTGGAGTCAAACTGCCTGGGAAGAAAACAAAATAATGGTTGTCTTACAAAAGTGGAGCTTTACTATTATATATATATATTTTTTTTCGTCAGAACAGAGTACCCACTTCACGGAACTTTCTCAGTCTTTTGAAGAAATCGCTTCAGTAATAAAGAGCCTACAGTAGCCTGATGAGTGTGTAGACCTGACATTCACAGCGGTAGCGCTGAGTTAAGTGCTAAATAAAAGCATAGTAATTCAACCCCTTCGGGTTTTTCAATTGATGGACAGAGGGAAAGTTATTAAACTCTTAGAGATCACAAATTCATCATAATAGAGTTCCATCCGGATTGTGTATATCTCCACTGGGAAGACAGAGGCAAGTTTTCCCATGGAGAAGTGAAATCTGACATTCTAATCCTTTAGAAGGACATCAGTGCCACATCTTCAGTTTGGAGCCAACTGTGCAGGCCACATTCTTTTCCTGGGTCAGATCCTTGCCCATTTCCGTGTACTGGGAAAGTCAATTTCGTATTTTACGCCAACAGGAGTTCTGGTAGCATTACATCAGAGGGCGTATTCATAGGACCGATTTAAAAAACAATCGACGTGCCAGATCATCAAGGCCCTAGAACGTATTTTACTAAAGACCACTTCTTTTTAAACGTAAGACAGTTTTTAGAGTGCGGCCCATTATATGAATAACATGGGGAAGCAGAACTTATTCGCTTATTTGTTAAGTCTTAAGTAACACCTCTAAAGAAGCAGTCCTTGCTATGATTGGATTTATGCGCAGCACTTTTTATGGCTAAAGTCATGCAGAAATTGTTAGATATCTTAGATCTTCAAATAGAAAATGATTACATCGATTTCTTAAAGACGAATTACCCACTGCTTCCAAAATGCTAAATGACTCTCCCAAGCCCCAGAGATTGTTGGAGGAAATTGTACCGGTTTTCAAAAGACCCAAAACAAAACACACGAAACCCCATCCTGGGCTTTCCAACATTACATTTCTGAGGTGTTTTAGCAAAGCAAGTATGAAATAACGATCGCAGTAATCGACAAAAACGAAACCAATGGATCGATAACACCTGACTAAACTAACTAAAGCTTTCGGGAAACTTTTTGGTCATCACGCGGGAAAACCACGGACCACCTCTCATCACAAGCGACGCTGGCTAGAACCAAGGCCCCGTCGAACATATCGCTAGTGTTAGTTCGAGTTCGTGTCTAAGGAGCATATTCCTAGCAAACCCGGACCTGGATCTTAGCCGAACACTCCTCCCCAGAAAGTACCTTCACACCTTTTATTAGAACTTAGTGGTTGATGGATTGATGATATACCTGGAAGCTATACCTAGGTGGTAGCAAAGTGATTGCGGGTGATTGTGTTATTGGAGAAAAGCCCCCATAAAACTGATACTGTCCTCTTATTCAGGAAATACAAAATTCCAATCAAGAACCCTCGCTCAATCAACGGTACCAGTTTAGTCTTCTCCGAAATATCTGGGTCTAATTTTTAACAGGAAACTGAACAGGAATCCTATCATTTAAGAAAGAGTTAAGGGGCCTTTAATCTCGCACAATTCACTGACTATACGCCACGGTTACAAGACCGACACTCACCTTTGCAGTGGTTGTCTGGTGAACAGTCTTGAACATTGTAGTTAACTGCAGCAAACTAAGCGGAGTCCAAACGCAGTAGGTATGCACGACCAAACAGATTTGGTCAAACCTGGATCTAAATCACTCTAAAAATTTGATCTTTCAAAATAGGAAAAATCTCACAGAAGAGATCTCTGGAGAAGATAATTCATCACCTTCTTTGTATATACCCAGCTCTCATCAAGAAGGAAACTCCACTTAGGAACTTGCTTCTAAAATGACTTAAGCTATCAAGGCCAAAAAGACGTTAACAGTCTCCTACGCTTCATAATTTGTTCAAATTTGTTCCAAGAGTAGGATGATCACAGATCCACGTGGCATCTCAATGGGTCAGTAGGCCTAAGTGGGTTATTCTTTCCAACAGTCACTCTTACCTAATCTAACGTACATACATTCAATTTTTGCACCAGCCTGGTTAGCAGGATATTCATATTTCTGACACTCTTTCGTCGCAAATCGGATTATTCTCACAAACTGAGCAATGGTATCATGGTATGGAAAATTGAAATTCAGAAGACCTTGTATCCCATGGTTTCTATGTTTTCACGGGTCGCAGTGTTTCCACAAGACTGATATCTCAAAGGTGACGTTTAAATGTAACTCAATATTAGAAAACATTAATCATCATAATTCATTTTTATTATCAACATGAGTATTCGGATACATCTGTCGCATGCTAACGAGTAGCTACATGAAAAATAGTACGGATAACATTTTCCAACACCTTTTACCATAGAATCACTTGACGGAGGTCTAAGTTTATTTATCAAGACTGTTCAAATTTCGTCGTTCGCCAGGGAATACCGGGACCTCTCATCATCTGTAGAAGTGTATGATAAAAGTCCAATTAATTCACACCGTTCCTCGATGCGCACAACAGCATTCGTACTCGTATTGGTAAGTCTAACATAGAATTTGGACATAAGCATCAAATATATACAAGGTGTGGCAAGATAGCTTCCTTATTTCAAAGTGCAATGAAACAAAAAGTACATAGTATAGATACATCTTAATTTTTTTTTTTTTTTTTATTAAAAAGTTAAACATTTAAAGTTGTGGTTAAAATCGTTTTAAGAATCATATGGGAGGTGTCCTTTGTCTGAGTGATATAAGTATCACTTATGAGTTTTATCGAATGGTTTTGAGCTCTATCTAGCAGGTGCAGAGATATTTTGGGTGCACCCGACCAGATTTGGGCATTGTACTCCCATTCGGGGCATATAAATGACTTATGTATTGATTCCTGATCAGAGGGGGTAAAGTATTTCTTACATCGCTTGAGGCAACCTAGACATTCCGCAGCATTTTTGACAACAACGAAAATGTGGTCATACTAACGTAAGTTGTCATTGACACACACACCGATAATGGAAAGTCTTTCGGTTACGGAGATGTCGCTTTAATGACAGCAGACAACATTGTATTTTATAAGCATTAAAATCTACTCTGTTAGTGGTTCCCCACTTATGGTTATGGTTATGCTGTAAATGTCAGAACTTAATGAGCTTATCACACGTTGATGTTCTCGTTCGATAAGCGAAGAGCAGTGAAGTGAGTCAGGGAACGAATATGAAAGGCAGAGATTACTGTTACCAACAAAGTAATATATTGGATTAGAGGTAGCAGAGAAAAGGTTGCTGATGAATATCAAAAAGAGTATCGGAGTCAGAACATAGCCCTGGGGCACATTAAGTCTGAATATCAGACTTAAAACCATCCAACACAATTTGAACGTTCCAAAAGGTGATTTCTTATCCATTGAAAAATAGATTCATCGATCCCAAATGAACATCAAAGGAGCCTGATGACAAACTTTATCAAATGCCTTTGAAATATCTCACTTTTCGGTGAGACATGCTATCAAATTACCAGTGGATCTGCTGCTACGAAAACCATACTGCTGCTCATGGTGGCGGTCTCTTTTAGGGAAGAGTTGGGCAAATGATATTTTTCATCTGCTCGGAAAGAGTCCGAAAAGGACTGATGAAAAAGCTTACGCAGTGGTTTTGCCAGGGCGGAAGAACACCTCTTCAAAAGAAGGAAATATATACTCGTATCATCTGAACCAGCGGATGTGCGAAAGTTAAAATCTTCAAGAACTCTTCAAGTCCCACTGAACATTGGACGCACTCAAGTGTAGGCGGAAACAAAGCAAAATGTGAGGTGTGCAGTAAGAAGATTGACCTTGTCCAAAGCGTGGGGACGCAAGATAAGACAAAATCTCTAATGTTAATGACGAACGACCAAACAAATTTTGCTACATTAAGGACATTATAGTATTCCTTTCCTTAGTTTTTAATTGTATTGGAATTTCACATACTTAAGAAAGACGTTGTAGTCAATCCCGGCTCGTTTGAATTTTTTTCAATTTTCCTCTGTCGGGTTGGTCTTGTAGGACCGAAAAAAAAACATTTCTCTAACCCTGACAGCCTCTTTTTGGTTTGATACTCTTCATCCAATGAGGGATGTAGCATCTCATCTCATTCAAAGAGAAAAATGTAATCGCGAAAACTGAAACTGTTTTGACGGGCCTAGAGGGGATAGCATATCGAGGTTACACTTATCAGGGTGAGAAGTTAAAAACAAGTACAAGCCACCCAGAATTGTGTACTAGGTGTGTTCAAATAGCAAGGTGACTTTTAAAATTGCTCGAGGAACGTACATTCGATTATCGATTTTCTTTTTTTACGGTATAGATGTACCGAATATATGTTCATAGTTTCAAATTTTAGTAACTTAATCTGTTTTTGACAGATAGAAAGGTTAGGTGTGCTCGGCGATTTTCTATTGTTACAAGATATGGAGCAAAGAATTTGCATTCAATTTTGCGTAAAAAATTAAACCAAGTACTCTAAAGCACTTGAAATATTGACAGTGACAAATTGTGAGAGTGCTCAAAGACACAAAAATGTTTACATGTGGTACGAGCTCCTTCAAAATGGCCGAGAAGACGCCTTCGGCGAACCTCTGTCTGGACGCCACAGCACATCAACAAAAGATGATAACAACGTGGATTGTGAAGAAAATTGTTTTGGAAAATCGTCGATTTACCATAAGAGAAGTTGTTGAGGATGTTGGCATATCGGTCAGCTTGTGTCATGCAATTTTTTTGGATGTTTTGGGCATTCTTGTTCCGTAACTGCTTAATTTTGATCAGAAGAACCATTGCTTACGTACCGAATGACGGGTCATAACTGGTGACCTGAAGAGACATATGAAAGGACGGAGACTTGTAACGATTGTGGAAATAAAAACGGCATCAATGGAAAAGCCCATGGCTATATCACAAAGTGCTTATGAGAAGTGCTTCGAGGAATGGAAAAAGTGTCGGCACGAGTATGTTATATCTGAGGAGGAATACTTTGAACGGGACAACATTAAAATTGATGGGTTAGTATATATTTTTTTATAAAACTATTACGTCTCCTTACTTTTGGAACACACCTCAACCTTATATATGACGTAATGACAATTTGAAAATGAGGATACAGGAATACAGTTCTTTGTTTGGGGTGAGATAGCGCATCAAACTTGTTAAAGTCGAATTGTTTTCCAGCTTGGGGCTTCTGTAAATAAAGCAGTAGTTGAACCCCCCCCCCCTCCAAAAAAAAAAAAAACAGAAGGCTAAGTCTATTTTCAATGAGTGTCGTGTACGCTAAGATGCTGTGATATACATGACTTTAATCTTAGTAATGAAGTCGATCTGAAAGACACAACTTTTGTAAATAAATGGTCTGCATACTGCTTGCATAAAAACAAGACAAGGCTAAGGAAAAGAAAATAGTTAAGTTTACGTAGTGCTTACGAGTCAGAATCGATCCAGACTATTGGGATCGAATGAAATTTTTTCTTGGAATGTTGCATAAAACAGAAAATCCCCTAAGTTTGGCATATAAAGGGAGCTTTTTTCAGAGCTGTAAGACTTGAGATTGAAATTTTATCCACACATATTGAGCAATAGGGTCAAGATTTTCTATTCAATATATATGTACACCACGAAAGTGTCTCAGGAATTGCATTTTGGACCTGTGATTTTCAACTCCTTTTTCGAGGATTTGTGGCCTTATCTTACAAATGGGGTGTTCGCTGTTGGTCTTTAAGACTGACTTTGAAGAATATCTTAGAAAACTGGCCAGGGTCGTCAAATCACACCATCTTGGAGGCCAGCCGTCAGGTCGATTTCTGGAGATAATGTTATCATCGAAGACTTCGTTCAATAAATCTAATGTCCTGCAGACCATGGTCACGGAAAATCCTTAACAAAAAATCGTTGATCATGTTTCCGTACTGGGTGCCATTGACGGCGACCTTTCGATTTTCTTCATTTTCACTTCAAAGAAGTACGGCCCGATGATGCCGCTAGCCGATAAGCTGCACCAAATATTCGTAGTCCTTTTTTTTTGGGTTGAATCGGAAAGTGATTCATTGGGTTTCAAATTCTACAATTTTGGAAACGAACAATGACGGGACAGTCGCCATTTAATGAGCAAGGGATCAATACTGTCTATAACCTGCTAGTTAAATATACCGTGGCCATCACAAGCTGAATAATTACAGTTCATATGGCACATTAGCGACTAAAAATATTTAGTTTATTCAAAAATTCGCGCTTCAATTCAAAAGTGAAGTTTTAATGCCATGGAAAGTCAGGAGATTTATTGTTAACTAGAAATAGTTCCATGTAAGCCTCATGCATGTATATATTGTATGCCCAATACATGAATAGTTCATCCACACCGAAGACCACAAACAACACTTTTGTTGACATTGACGACTGAGTTTGATAAATTTACAGATAAATGTTCATCTATCTACTTTCAGCCTCAGAAAGGTACAAACCAAACCCCAAGCCCAAATTAGAGTTAGTTCAAAGTAAAACAAATTCATCCTCCCGAAGTTATTGAGTCAATAAATCACGTCTATCATGAGCACAACCAATCATTGTCTGCTTACACCCAACAACCATCCACTGAAAAAGCACCATTAATTAAATATCCACTAAATTGATGACTTCGAAGTACAATGCAAACTTTTTTATTACCCCAACATTAGCAAGGACCCTAAAATTCATAACCGTCCGATATGTGAGTACGCGTCTGACGTTGTAGTTCGAAGGATATCGCCACCAAACTGTAGATAAATCACATCATTTGCTTTGAATACAACGATTTGACTATTTTTCAACCTCAATAAAGCAATAAGCAATCTGTGTTCACAAAAGCCCATAAATATAATCCACCATCAACGGAATGGGTTGGTACTAGCTGGAGACCGATACAACGCATAGATACAAACAACCTACTTCAAAGTGAAAGCGATTTGTTTAACCAAAATCACCCTGTAGATACCAAGTACTCGAACACAATGGTGAAGATGATGGTCCATGGCAAAGTTTTTGTGTACTTACTTTATACGAGTAGTATGTCAGGTGAGAATGTTACCCCCTAAAGATACACTCATTCTCAGAGATGTGCAAGTCTAAACATAGAAGAAAAGAAGTAAAATAAAATTTAATCCGTTTGTAGTTGTCGTATGTATCTTGTATTGTACAGCAGTTTGTATCAATTCCCTTTGGTCAAATCGCTTCGATCAAAATGTATTCACATTCTGATGGCTCTCCTCGACCAACATACCCTTCGTATACTAGAGTTGGAAAAGAGAGAGGGAAAAATATCGATTGCAACCTTCATTGACTTTGTATCTAATCTATCCCCTGCCAATAGACAGGATGACAAAACGGAAGGAAAATAAATGTGAAAGTAAGCTACTTTGACCAGTGTGACCAGGTGATTTAATATTTATTTTGAAAGGACCAAGATATTAATGAAAATGAGTTCCACAGACTACAGAAATAGAAGAAATAAAAGAAAGACAAGAATAGAAGGACGAAGATATTTTCAAAAGGCGTTCCTAACAACACATCGTCTTAAAAGTCATCAAGTGTAGACTAATACTACCGGAGTGGTTTAAATGAGAATGGAGCCCTTTTTCTGGCGGATTTATGTCATAAAACGCAAATATTGTACCTTTTTAAGATACAAACGCTGCTGAGGGATGGTGGCGTCATTCGAAAATGCTTATTTGTCAGTCACAATATCGAAGTAGTCGGGAAATCAATGTGTGTTTGCTTTGGAATCGTTTTTTTTTTTTTTGTTAAGTGATTGTGGGTCAACAATTTTGTTAAAGTTACCAAATGTAAATTTTGTTTGCTCTTGAATGCAAAGGTTCCGCCCGCATAACATCAAAGACCACAGAACGCATCGAGGAGGGAAACGGAGCTTGTATGAAAATCGAAGAATCTCAATACAGAAAAGAACTGCCTTGGGACTAACGTACGTGAAAGAAAATTACATCTTTTAAAATACAATTGCTGCAGGAAATTAACGAGAATGACTTCAATTTAGGGAGAAGCTTCTTTTAAACTATGCTGGAAAGATTTTCATTTTCACAATTACTCCTGAATAAGCACATAAATAAGAAAAATTTTCATTGAGTTTCACAAACACGTAATCCCAACGGCCTTTACATCGTCCAAGAGCCAGTATTGGGTGCGCTTTATCCACGAACGAAATCATCGGGTCTGTAAATTTGAAAATTTCAGAGAACAACTGAGAGATATGAACAGCGTAAATCAATATAATATTGAAATTGCGAAAATTGATCAGACACTTTGGAGGCGTCCTTTGTCAAAAGTGTGCTTACTTAGTTTTGTTTGTTTTCCAATCAAAATCTATTTCTTCTGTGTTACAAGTATTAGTTATACAGAAAGATGGAAGCTACGAAGCCGACAAGTTGGTCGGCATATATTCTGTACACAGTTTAAAGGCTTTAACTTCTGGGCAGCCATTTGCTTATGCCATGATGCTTTTTCGAAAATTTAAGACGACGGCAGTAATACCAGTATTGTATTGCTTAAAATCTGGAAAGATTATTTTTGCAGACTGTTGAACGGTGATAACGAACAACATTCAACCAAACTGGAATTGAACTGATTAAGAAAGTAGGTAGTATTTGGATACAAAGTCTAGGTCGACGAAAGTATGGAATCTCAACATTGTTTGTTGTCTGCTCCTCAACATCGCCATCATAGATCAAATAGATTCTTACGGCAGACCTAGGTAAAATTCCAAGTGTTCCAAATCCAAGCACACCACATCTTCATCGATTTCAAAATCTCATATTGGGTCTATAACTTAATTCGGTTTTGCTTCGTTGCGGTTTGCTAAGAGATGACGTAACTTGTATTATTCCATTGTAATTATTCCATTGGAACATGCGTTGGAAAGCTACTGTCATTGTACGTCATTTCAGTATATGTCATTCATTTGAAGCTTAAACAACAATAATTTTTTTTCACTCAAATTTGTCGAACTTTGTGCCTGAAAAAATGTTTTTGCGGGGGGTTCTTCTTCATTACTTTAATATGAAGACAACTGCTGCCGAAAGTCATCGTATTTTGGTGGAAGTTTATAGTGAACATGCGCTAGCTGAGCGAACGTGGCAAAAGTGGTTTGCACGATTTAAAAGTGGTGATTTTGGCTTGGAAGACGATGAACGTCCTGGGCAGCCAAAAAAGTTTAAAGATGAAGAACTGGAAGCATTACTCTATTAAGATTGTTGCAAAACACAAGCAGCCATTTCAAAACGTTTAAAAGCAGCTGGATATATTCAAAAGCAAGGAAATTGGGTTACACATGAACTCAAGCCGAGAGACGTCGAAAGGCGGTTTTGCATGTCCAAAATGCTGCTGGAACACCACAAAAGGAAGTCATTTTTGCATTGTATCGTTACTGGTGATGAAAAATGAATCCATTACGACAACCCCAAGCGCAAAAAATCATATGTGAAACCCGGCCAACCAGCCAAATCAACGGCAAAGCCGAATATCCATATCGCAAAGGTAATGCTCTGTATTTGGTGGGATCAGATGGGTGTGATGTATTATAAGCTGCTAAAACCGGGTGAAACCATCAATGAACAACGCTACCGAACACAATTAATCCGTTTGAAGAGAGCAGTAGCCGAAAACGCCCGGAATATGCGACCAGACACGAGGCAATAGTTTTCCATCATGACAACGCTTGGCCCCACGTTGCTATTCCGCTTAAGAACTATTTGGAAAACAATGGATGGGAAGTCTTACCCCACCCGCCTTATAGCCCAGAACTTGCCCTACTGACTACCATTTGTTCCGGTCGATGCAGAATGCCCTCACTGAAATACGGTTCACATCAGAGCAGAATGTCAAAAACTGGCTTGATTCATTCTTGGCTGCCAAGCCGGCGCAGTTCTTTTGGGATGGGATCCACAAATTGCCAGAAAGATGGGAAAAAGTCATAGCTTCAGATGGGCAATACTTTGAATAATACTATTGTACATGTTTTTCTTAAATAAACGTTCAAATTTTGAAAAAAATAACCGCACGAATTAAAATATATAAACAATATGACATCATCTAAAGAGATAGACTATGCAGAGCCATGCCTAGTTTTCGCATTCTAGGCAAGCTTATCCGACTATGAAGGAAGGCGATGGGAAATGCACGCTGCTTCGTCAAAGTCAGCAATGACAAAACTGATAACTTCAATGTCAGAAAAATTCCTAGACAAGGCTATGCATTGTCATGTGATTTTTTTTAACATCATTCTCGTAAGAAGTGTGCGGAAATCAGAAGTCAACTCCAGAGGCATTATCTTTCAAAAATCGGTTTAGATACTCGTATATGCAGACAGTATTCACAAAGTGGGAAAAACATATCGCGACTACTGAAGCAATACTTGCAAAGAAGAGTTTAGTGGGCAACGAACGAAAAACAAAGTATGATACATATATGCTGTCAGTAAAGTAAACACAATATCGACGCTTAGGACAAAACGTCACGGTAGGCAGCTGCAATTTTAGGGTAGACAGACAACACAGGAGAGGACGACCTTATCTAAGGTGCCGCATACAAGTGGAAGAGGACCATATCCAACTTCCAATAGTTTGCCCAAATGAAGGCAGCTGACAAAAGCACTCGCAAGGTGCAGGGTCATATAAAATGGGGCCTAGTTCACACCGGTAGCATATAAAGAAAGGTCTGCTACCAACCCTAAAAAGAATAAAAAAAAAAAAAGATGAAAAACTTCTTAAGTTTTGAGATATGACAATACCGGTGTACATATGTCAAATCTGACGTCGGCATCGTAAAGTGTGACGGTTTTAATGGTACACGTGTTCAGAATGTATTGTCATACGAGTGCTACGACTTGAAAATCTTAGAACTCAACAACAGTGTGGCGATTAACTCGCTTAGACTTTTAGTCATGAATCAGTTTTCCGGGCCACCGTGAATCGTGGTTGTCGTCATTTCCATGATGAATTTCCTGTAAGTCTTTCAAGAACGGTTGTTGTGCCAGAGAAAATCTACCTTGTGCGGGAACTGATACTTTTAGACTATCGGGAACGACTTAACGCGAAATTAAAGTTTAGTTCATTAGTTATGCATTATTTCTAATTGAATATTCCATGAACGTTTGACCTTTAAAAAGATTTCTTCGCGTTGTATACTGCATAATTTGACAATCGCGTCGATTTCTCCAAAGAAATGTTGAAAAAATTCGATAGCGATAACCACTGAGCGATTAGAGCAACGTAAAATGGCCAAATCTCACAAAAATTGTCAGAAGTCTTTAGAGAAATAAGGAAAATCATCCAGTAAACACGGATCATTCTCTACTACTTTTCGAGCATTCGAAATATTGAATTGATGGGTCATCTGCGGTACAGCCTTGATCTATTCTTTGGAAACAATTTTCCATACACACATATCGGCCGAAACGTTTGCGATTTTGAATGCGATATCGTTCATGAGCTCGTTTAACGTTGTTGGCTTGTTGGCATAAGTCAATGACTTAACGTAACCTCTCAAAAAATATTTGATAGCGTTAAATCGGATGAGCGAGGAGGCTATAAGATCGGACCATTTCTCGAGGTTACACGATTACCGAATTTCTGCTTCATTAGATCAATTGTTTGACCAGCTGTGTGGTATATGTCATCATTTTGTTGGAACCACAATTGGATGTCAACTCCATCCAATTTTGGCCAAATTTGGATTTGTGCTGTCCAGTAACGTATGTTTTATTTGTTGACAAAGCAAAAGACAATTTTTCGATGATATTCGGGATTTTCTTCAAACTTTTGTAGAGCCTAATCGGATAAGTTTTGGTGCTTCAAATGATCCAGAGGCTTCAGTTCTTAAGTTAATTTGATCTTGTAAGGGTGAAGGCTAATGTATTAATGCAAAATTCGCCACACTGTGAACAGAGAGTTTTCCAATTCCTGCGTGGAATCGACTGATTTGGCTCATTTTGAATGATCCTCTTAAATGGAACGTAGAACTAAGTTCAGTTTAACTACCAGTTGTACAACATATATAATATGAGCGGTCCTCCAAGCATGTCGGTAAGATCATTATTGGTGATTTAAACGTAAACTTAGAAAGAGTTGAAAAATGAAGGCTGCATGACATCACCTTCTTAAGTGGCATAGTCTATTCGGCTTTGAGCCGGATCGAATCTTTTCATATCTAGTACCTGCAGTTTAAGACTTAGAAGAGAACATAAAAGTTCATTCGTCAGTTAGCTCATATAGTGACTGTTGAAATGGCTAGCCCTAGTATTTTGGATGTTTGATTATTCGAAGATCCAACATTGACGCTATCCGCTTGTTGTAGCGTAAATACGAATACGGGCATTCTAAACATCAAAACGCCAAAGAAGTACTGAAAGAAAATATCACGCCGAACAGCTAGAAAATGCTAGAATTTGATCAAGTCCTCCGAAATATTTTCAAAAGCACTTTGCTTTCTCCGTTAAGTTATAAATATGAAGATAAAGAAACCAGCGCTGAGATTAAACGAAGAATTACTCTTGCCAATCGCTGGTTTTTTGGGCTAAGAAAACAATTGACTAGTAAAGCCCTCTCTCGAACAATAAAACTGACTCTATGACGCAAAGGCATAGACTTTACCAGAAATGGATGAGGGTGTATGTATGGGCTGTACAACGAAATCCACTTAGCCAGAAGAGTGAAGGTGCAGCGATTGGACATCAATGCTCCGGTCCCCCCAAAGGACAGCGCAGCAAAGGCCCATATGCTTTTACCAAGATGCTGCCACTACTTATAAGATACTCTTCATAGGCTAACTAACAATCATTTATGAAGTGTTTCAAAGTGATGTTTATGGAGGTGTTGCTGCAATTTGGAAAAAAAATATAGAAAAGATGACCTGATCCACGGATCGGCAGAAGGGAATATATTAGTTGCCAGCTCGAACACTTATATTAAACAGCCAAGATGAGACTTTTCCAATGTCGTTGTCACATTTATAGTTATCTCAGACGTATCTTAAGACGGTAACCTCGAGCTCATTGCATGTTTCGTTGAAGTTTAATTAAAAAGTCAGCAAGTTTAATAATTTACTAAAAAAAAACCTCAAGGATTCCATTGATATTTTTCAATTGTTTAGTCCGTCTCATCAATGCTATCCGTGATATTTTGCTAAATATCGATGAAAGCTATATTTTGGAATTTGAAACATGAGACACTAATGCTGCATTTTGGGGAAACACGCGAAAATTTTACGTCATACTTTTGGTTCCTATTTATTTTACCAAGGCCAGTGCTGTCTATGTAAAGCAATACGATCGATTTATGAAATAATCTCGCTTAATCTCACTTTGACTACAATACAATCGGATACTAAAATTAACTCTCCTAAAGTCGAAAAATAATTTGGAGACTGAAGGTTAAGATGTAGGTATCAAAAGTAAACTTGACAGAGTATCTAAAAGAAAGTTAGTGATGCTAAGGAAAGGCCTCGTCAGCGAAAAATATGCCACTTTAGAAGGTTGAGCAACAAGAAAGCAGCACTTTTTTCTAAAAAATCCTTGCCTTGTCCTTTCAAAAAAAAAAAAAAAAAAAAACCAACAAAATTCAAGTACCAACATTTGGACGAATTTCAGAAATAAATGGACGGGTTTCACTATGGTCACACTGACTTTCATTTTCGCACGACGTTTTGCTCTCCTGTTTTGAGGATACGAACATCGTGGGCCGACTGTTATGTCATTTGATTTGCTTCTATGCGTGACACTTTCATCTGGAAACATTCTAATATCCTATTTCGTTGAGTATTCCGTTGATCCTTTCAAAAAGAAAAAATATAAAAAAAAAAAAAAAAAAAAAAAAACAGAAAAATTGAGGAAAACCCATGGGAAGTCCTTGAAGCATAACATAATGGGTATCAGATGCCAATGGTCTCTGCCCATTAGTGCATTGAGCACGAGATATGAATTACTTTCGTAAACTTTTTCAGGATGAGTAATACTGAACATTTATAGTACGACGTTTCCGAGAAGGAACTTTATACTCCTGCTCAAGGATGTGTAACTGAAGTTTTAATACAATGAATGAGGGCTCATTCTGTGCAAATATTCATTTAAAATATCCGTGTTCTCTATTAAATTGAGCAGTATCTTATTTTTAAAGCGTAGTTAGAAGTAATTTACAATCTTTCAATTGGCCGACCAAACGGTTTCCAAGAAAAACTTCTGTTGTAAGTACAGATACACGTGTTTACCTCAAGGATTCCAACCATAAAAGGTTTCATCACTGCAGATATACTTACGAATGAAAAAGCAAAAATGAAAGTTGTTTGCCCTCAATGTAGGTGAAAAGAATTCTTAGAATTATTGCTAAAACAGATGCCTTATTACTTTGTTCGCGTAAGTTAAGGATACGTAAAAGTTTTCCAAAAAAAGAAGATGATAAATAAAAAAGAAAAGTTCTTGACACTTTTAATTAACTTTCACAAGTGTTGGAAGACTCAATCAAGTCTATGATTACAGTTTACTTTGGAAAACGATGGAGAACAACTAGAAAAGTGGAAAAAAAAAACGAAAGTTTGACAATGACCCATTCGGTGATAATTTTGGAAAAATTCAATTTGTGACTCGTTATTACGTACTTGAACTTGGAGGTACTCTGAGACACGCTTTAGCTCTTAATCCTCCACATAGCGCTTTTTGGTTTAGACGCAGTCAATTATGGTCTTTTGTTCATAAAAGTTTGAACATTTTCTACAGAAAGGACTGAGAGTGAAATTGGATTTGGAATTTCATTTTGCGGTCAGGACGGTCGATGTGGCAGACTGAGATTGGTTGTAATCAGTGGAAAGGAAACAATTTTGTTTTTTGTTTTTGTACAAAGATGGAGAATATACCATAGGCAGAGATAGAAGTTTTGAAAAATATACGAGTACATGATTTCAAATCGTAACCGCACAATGAACATTCAATGCAATATCTCACAGGTGAATGCATCATAGAACAGAAACTGAATGAACAATCATAAATTTAGCTGAAGCAGAGAATTCTGTAGCTTTTTAGTATCACAAACATGTGCGATATAATTGGCTGGTGTAGACCACAACTAATGATGTGGTTTGGTTTTGACTGTCCAGGTAAAGTATATTTCGTTTTTTATAAATAATTAACCACAATAAAACTGTCCAAACACTAAACAAAGAGAGATGTTATATCACAAGGATGTTAGTCTGTAAAATAGACTTTAAAAGTAGTTTTGGTTTATCTCGTTTAAAATGGCATTTACATATATCTGGAAGGCGTTTTGAATGTTACTGTCACAAGGATGTTTTATTGTCAGAAAGAGTAAATGCTGAGAGGAAGAAGGTGAAAATGGGTTTCCGGTGAAGGACACTGAAGCAAATACGATGCCTTTTTTGTGGAAAAAAAGAGATATCCTTAGATGTGAGCTGTTAATGCCCTTGAGTCTTACGATTGTTTTGAGATTGAAATTGGCGAATTTCCCCCGCCTTTTATAAGAAAATGTCCTTGGGCGCTGGAAATAATACTCTGCTTCCCACTTTTAGCAACCTGCTGAAAAAAGAAATCGAATTCCGAAGGATTACGAATCTCCTCTACATCTGATGTTTTGACATCCGAAATTCCTTCGATTTATTCAATTTAAATAAAAATGACTACAACAAGATTAACCGATGTAGGATTCAAATGAAACTTACTTATAAATGAATACTTTCTCTTCAAATTGCTGCAGTGGTGCGCAAGAGCTCCCACTACCATATATTATACTAGTAATGCTCCTACGAAAGCTTTCGGCAAAATAACTGATGTGCTCAGTGGCAGTTACAGAGCTTAGTTAAAAATAAATTTTATTGCATAATAGAACCAATAAAATTTTTTAGACAAATAAAAACATCTTTCAGTGATTAATCCAATCGAATGATGAGGCAAACACATTTTAATCCCCAGGTCCACCAATCCACCAATAAAGAATGGAACGCATGAGTTGCGAATACCTTTCGCCGCAAAGTAACTGAAAGATTTTGTTGAATTGTATCAATTGTTTGTGCTTCCAAAAATTTATTGAAAATTCACTCAAATTTCAGTTGATCTCTGGTTTCAACAAGACGGCGCTACGAGCCATACAGCGCAAGAAGCAATGGACTTGTTGAAAAATCATTGTTGTGAGCACTTAATTTCACGTTTTGCTATTGTAAATTGGCCGCCTAGATCGTGCGATATCACACCTTTGGACTATTTTCTCTGGGGATATGTAAAGTCTCAGGTCTTCGGAAATAAGCCAGCTATGATTGACGCTTTGGAAGCCAACATTACTAGTGTTTTCCGCGAGATACCAGTCGTTATGCTCGAACGAGTCGCCCAAAATTTGATCTTCCGAATGGACCATCTCAGATGTAATCCTGGCTAACATTTACATAATATCATTTTTAAGAAATAAATGCCATGAATTTTTCTTTTTACTAATAATAAAAATTTAAACTTCACTTTCAAATTTTTGTATTTGATTTTACATTGAAAATCAAACCTTACGATGAATCACCCTATATAATAATAATAGTAATAACCAGAAAGCAATGATAGTTCTTTATTGCAGCTGTCAAAGTTACCAAAGACATCGAACTGTCAAAACATTAAGTTGGGCTTGCCATCTCAACATGCATCGTTTTAGGCTTCCCGAACGTGCGGAAATTATTAAAAAATATCGAAATACGAACGTGGATTTCATCGTGAGGTCGGTCGTCAATGTCAATTTGGCGCTCAATTGGGCATCGCAAAACAGTTAATCCGGCTTATTTTGCGGTTGGATTTGGGCTTACATCCATATGACATTGTGCTGACGCAAGCATTAAAGCCAGATAACCATAGACAACGCCGTGCGTTCGCTAATTGTGTGCCGGAAATGTTAGTCACTGATCCGGATTTTGGTCAGAAAATCATTTCTCGGACGAGGCCCATTTTTGGCACAGTAGTTATGTCAACAAGCAAAATTGTAGTTATTGGAACCAAAACAATCCACAAGTGTTCGGACAAGCATCAATGCATCCACAAAAACTGACAGTTTGGTGGGGTTTACGGCATGGTGACATCATTGGACCTTATTTCTTTCGAAATGTGGAAAGAGACATCGTTACCGCCAATGGTCTCAGGTAGAGAGCGATGTTAACCGATTTTTTGTAGTCAAAGATCGACAACATCGATATATTAAAGCTGTGATTCCAACAAGATAACGCTACATGCCATACAAGCGACGCAACGCCCGTGGTTGTGAAGGTGAAATTTGTCGACTTGGTCATCTCACTACGATCATGCGATTTGACACCACTTGATTACTTTAGCTGGGACTTCGTTAAAACCTTAGTCTACGCGGACTAGCCAACCATTTTGGACGAACTCGAGCCCAACATTCGAAACGTTATTACTGGAATAATGCCGCACATACTGGACTAAAATATTGAAAATTGGAATGACCGCTTGAAGAACTGCCAGCGAAGCCGAGGGGGCTGTTTGAGTTATGTGCTATTCCACATGGCATAACCGTAGCTTCAAAATAAAGTAAGAAACAATTCTATATCTATCGTTCTTATTTGTCCACCCTGTGCAAAATATTTGGAAAAGTGTTTATTGAAAGGTTTCGTATTCGCACGTCTAATTTCTTGTGAAAGCTGATTCCATAGGTGGATTACATGGACGAAAAATTTAAGAGAACCTACAAGATATCCATGCCTAGTCGGGATTACTTGCATAGTTGTTTGTAATCAGGCAAAGTTTAGAAGGCGGAAAACGTAACTTGGCGCCCTACAGTTGCTAATTCCCTGCAGTACTAGAACAGTACGATATTTTTGCACTGCGTTATAAAACCAGCCGGCTATACTCCTGGCAAAGGCTGATACGTAGTCGTAATGTCTTAGATTAAAAATATACCCAGCTATATATTTTGCCGACTAAATTATTGATGTGACCCACCCAGCTCAAATATTGATTAAAATGTATCCTAAGAATTTTAATTTTGCTGACGAAATCAATCCTTAAATTTCTGAGGAGAAGTATCGCTGAAAGAGGTGGCATTTTTTTCCGCTTATTATAAAAGCCTTTGCCTTTTTAAATGTAAGCCTAGCTAGGTAGGTAGGTAACAATGAAAAGACCTACCCACTTAGGCTTATTGGCATATTGTGTTGCCACGTGGATCTGTGATCTTCTTTCTTCTTTCTCATGTAACCAATTTGAGCTTATAATGCAGCGTAGGAGACTGTTAACGTCTATATTCTTTTGATCGGTAAATATAGCTCCTAGGTGGAGTTTTCTTTTCTGTAAGAGAGCTGGACATGTACAGATAAGGTGAAGAATTGCCTCCTTTCCCTCGTCATCCATACATCTTCCACAGAAATCGTTTGTAAAGGCGCAAAACCTTCTTGCATGTTTGCTTATATGGCAGTTTCCAGCAATGACACCTGTGTTGGCGCTGAGATGTTTCCTGTTTTAAATGATCAGACTCGTAGAGCAATTCAAATCCAGCCTTGGTCAGGTCTGTTTGGTGGCTAGACATGTTAGTCCAACAGATCACCTAAGTTCTGTTCTTTTTATATCATCCAGCTTTAATATTGATTTGCACGTAGCTATTGGTACACCTATGGTACCAAGGTAGAGTGTTTCCACCAACATAGGTGAAGGTTAAACTGCTCTGCTATCTCCGTCAGAGATAATCTTCATTCAAGAGCGGTTTTATAATTTAATTAGACTGAATCTCTGAGGACTTGATAGCGGTCTGACTATCCGAAAAGATGCGGATATCCTTTGCAGATATTTCGTTTTCAGCCAAAATTTCCGCCTCGAACACGCTACGGTGATTTTGAAGACGGAAGGAGAAGTTTAGATTTATCTGATATGAGAAAACACCGCCAACAACCACGCTATCTGTTTTAGACCCATCTGTGTAAAAGTGGATTGAGTTGTCCTCCATGAAAGCATCTTCCTCCTTTGTTTTTGTCAAACGTAAGTTCAGGTATGGTGTAATCGATGTTCTCTGTGAGAATCCCTAATATTAACATGGCCAAATAAATTATTTGTCTACTGCGTAGTTGTTTTAAGGCGAATAGCTGCCTTCGCTGTCAAGTGAAATAGAATGTCTAATGCTGCGAAGAGAGTAGAACGTGCTTATGCATAGACATGATATTTTTTGAACTCTGTTCAGCTTGCTGCTTTTGACTGCATTGTCATTGAGATGTATAGCCAACGGGTTATAAGAGGTTGACGGATTCATTTGTTCTCAATTTTTTTTTTTTTTTTGCAAGAGAATAAAGGTACTTTCTTGACTCTTTGTTGAATGTCAGACTTCCAGTTTAGTTTCCTGTCAAAGATGCGACCCAGATATTTTTCTCTGTCGGAAAACACTAAACTGGTACCGTTTATTAAGAATAGGCGCTGGAATTTTATATTTCTTAGAAAAGAGAACAAGATCAGTTTTATGGGGGTTTACTTCCAGTCCTCAGCGATCTCCCCAACGGGTTGATATTTTAGGATTTAGCTGAAGGAGTTCTTTGACGGCATTAAGATGCTTACCTGAGACAGGTTAATAATAAATGTTGGTTGTATTTTGACCACCGAAATATTAAATTTAAGTCTTCATTTATGTCTCTCTCGGAAAAAATATGATAGATTTAGGTGTCATCCGCATACCTATGTAAATGTGATGTTTGCATTGTTTAATACTCGTACATTTAAGAACATCGTTGATAAAGAGCATTAATGGGCCTAAAACAGATGCTTGGGGTATACTTCGTCTGTGAAGATAGGATGTTTCACGTTTGAGAAGTCAAGTGACTTTCATTGTAGTGTCGTGATGCAACTGTGTTTTCCTCGGAAAATCAGATTGGTAGCTAATTACTAGACTGTGTTCCTCGAGAAAAACCTTGATTTTCTCAGTTATAATGGATTCAAGTTCCTTGGTGAGAAAAGGAAGTATCGCAACTAGTCTATAGTCAAGATTTGTTGTTGAGGAAAACTTTGAAAAAGGTGTTATTTTTAACGAATCATCTGGAAATTAGTAAGCAGTAAGAGGTGTTAAAAATATACAAGTATGCGATATGTTAAGATGTTTCATAACAAAAGGTTAGGGCATTTAAGATAAAGCAGGATAGGCATCATCAAGTCCAACAGCCTTAGACTTCACTTTGAGAATTTACAACCCAACAGACACCTCATCAATATATTATCCTCGAAACTAATGTCATTGTCATTTAATTTCGTAGATTGTATAAGCCTACAATTAAGGTCGTCATGGTCAGTGGCATATGGAATTGCCTGCTTCATTAAGTTCAGGCCAATTCATCGTCAATTTTCCCAGAAAACAGTGTTCGACGTGTAAGAACAGAACTTGTGTTTTAATTAATTTTTTTTTTTTTTTACATTTCACGAATAATGCCTAAAATATTCATACATTGTTGTGCATCTGTATCTCCTCCACCTTCCATAAAACAAATTACGTGTTTTCATAAGTTCTTGTACTTGTGGAGTGAGACAGGACATTATGGTGTTTTTGGTTTTTGAAATTTTAATCGGAATATACTCTTCGTAAAGAAATCGCATATTTTACCCAAAACCAGCGACCTGCCCATCGGTATCAGAACTATATGGAAGTAGATGTGAAACCAATTAAGCAACTGAAATTCGAGAAACAGAGAATAAATATTTAACGCACAAAAGTTACGAGATTTGGTAAAAGATACATCATGGCTAGGAATACGTCCTCAAATTTGCTATAGAGACGCTGGTGTACTATTGCGCAGATCTTTTCATACTGCAGACTAACGCGAATGACTAAAATGAGTAAAGGTCAGAAAAATCTAGTTTTCGCATTTTATCTAAAAAAAGGGGCATTAAAATCCCAGACCATTTAAATTCAACAAGTTTTCCTAGATAAGCTTTATTGGCGTGAAAATTATCGCTAGGCGACGACTGCTTGACATATTCGATGCACTCGAGTCTCATGGGATAGCTACGTTTCCAATTCAAGAGTGTTTGTCTCCTTGGGACTAGCAGTGCGTGTGGAGAGTTTTGTAACAGCTACTGATCTAATGACTACCCACTTTGCCATTACGAAATAAATTGATAGGATAGGATAGGAGTCTTTAAGATCTATGGATATGGACCCAGGTTAGATCATCGATTCTAGAAGTTTTTGTTTAATTAAAATCTGCTTTAGTGCTTGGCTTTTAAAAGAAAGTATACGATTCGCCTTAAAGGGTCTAATTCTTATGAATATGAATATCTAAGCACATACTTAACGTCAACAGGAGGACGCACCTTAGCGTAGAACATTCGCATATTTGCATATATGTATAGGGTTTTCCAATAGCGACTTGACAACTTTGAATTTAATTTGTGAACGCACTGTTTCACTAATCATCAAACTGTTACTGTCAATTTATTCAGTAAACTCAACATTTTCATCGTAATAAAGTACACTAACGAGCTACGTTCTCCGATTGGGTTCTGGAGAAGATGCACCAAGATGATGAATTTCATCGCAAAAGCATCTTCAGTGACGAAGCTCATTTTTGGCTCAATGGGTTCGTCAATGAGCAAAATATACGTTATTGGTAGGGTGAAAACCCACATGTACTTCATGAATCACCACTTCATCCACAAAAAATAACTGTTTGGTCTGGTTTGCATACCAGCGGCGTTATTGGGCCATATTTTTTCGTCGACGATAACGATCGTCACGTTACTGTGAATGGTCAGCGCTATCGCGCCATGATCATTATTTTTGGCCCAAATTGGAAGATATGGACTTGGACGATATAAAGTTTCAATAGGATGGTGCCACAAGCCACACAGCACTCGCTACAATCGATTTATTGAAGAGTAAGTATGGTGAGCGTGTTATCTCAAGACATGGGCCAGTCGATTGGCCGTCTCGTTCGTGCGATTTAACGCCGCTTGACTATTTTCTGTGGGGCTACGTTAAGTCATTGGCTTATGCCAACACGCCAACGACGTTGGAAGAGCTTAGCGCCAACATTGAACGCGAAATAGCGTTCAACTACTTTGAGAAAGTTTCTCCGCAGATAAGTATAAAGAAGAAATGTCTTTCACAACATATGATTTATACAAAAGGAAGGCGCCAAAGACTTTGGTTTAATGTCTACCAGTGGACTTTGAAAACGGCTTTATCACGAAGACGTTAGCTCTCTTTTTTTCATATGTGTTCAAGTAATATTTGATTGAAAATTACAGATAAGATAGTTAATTTTGAAAATTTGAATGAATTTGAAATAAAGTACCCTGAAGTCCAATAAAGCAGCCCATGTGTGCTAATCAAGGAGTAATCACCGATTTATTGGTGTTGACACAAGTGTCAAGAAAATCCAAATATCTTGAATTTTTTGTTTGCGGTGTCAACGCATATCTCATGTGTATGGCGAAGTGTGCGAATATTTTGTTATTTTCAGTGCAATCATGGTAATGTTACCATAAAATTTTACCTCTTATTCTTGATCACGTCATTCGGTTGTTATGTCGGTTAAACACACTGATTGAAAGGATTTAATTAAAATTCACAGAGACTGTTCAGAATTGTGGAAAGTTAAAAGTGCTGCCTATAAAAATCGCGATAGGAATAATAAAGCCTGGGAGAATCAAATGGCTTAATACAAAGAATCAAAACGATTTTGTGGATTTCTTTGATATTTTCTGACGTAACAACCTGAATTGGGTACACAAAGCGTTCAGCATAATTTTTGCGTTTGACCGCATTTGATTCAACAAACCAGCGACAAATGAAGAGAAGATTCCTTTTAACATCCCTCGAGACACTCTTGAGTTTTAACGGTATTTTTTTTTCATCAATTTACAGTATTTTATCAACGTACGTTGTTTTTCCATGGATTTGAAAATATCAAAAGGTGCGTCACTTAAACTTTATAATCTCGATGACTAATGGTCGAAATGACATCAAATGCGATTAAAGGTTGGTACTCACTAAAAATCGTATGGATACGTTATAAGAGTTATTGAACTCTGCGACCATCATTTACTTTTAGAACTAAATATATCATGCCACAAACTACCAAGGTACTGTCGTCTTTTTGATAGTTTAAAGGAGCTTTTTGGCAAGATATTGGGCTTGTTACCGAGGAGTATTCTTTGGAATAACACTGCTATGCTAACACCGTATAAATCATATGCTTTGCTTTTACAAAATAAAAGACAGTTCTGTTTTACCAAACAGCATAGAAAATTATGTTTATATAAATGAACGATCGATCTAAAAAAATGATGAAACTGGAATAGTTACGAGTATGTGTATCCTTAAAGAGTTTAATGTTATATTGTTTTGTATCAACAAGTATAATTATGTATATTTAAAAGAGAGCTTAAAGATATTCACTTTTTAAGCTTATTCGCATGAATGTATGCACATACAGGTAAGCATATATTTACTTGTTTCCATAGTATATTATGAGAACATCTTCAAAAGGACTTACCTGTAAAGAAAATAAAAATCTTTATTAAAAATTGTTCTTGTACAGGAAGGATTTAATATGTATTTAAAATTTAAGAAGACACCAAATCACAAATCTTACATACATAAACGTTAGATTGTTTACTTAGGTAACACAAAACACTTTTATTTTCTAGGGGTTAAAATTATATATTTACATTTACTTAAAATAACTGATAAAATTTGAGTGTAAGAATTTGTTTGTTGCAAGAACTTCCACGATGAGAAGCCGAAAAACAACTGCCCTCATCCTTCGAGTGCGTCCTTTTTATATCCTGTCTCTCATATTCCTCCGTGACAGTGTTGCTGATTGTCCACAATTCGGCCATCCTGCTAGGCATTCGCATCGAATCGTCGTCGTCGTCAAGACTGTTCGGCCATGGCTTCATAAATTCAGCACACGTACTTGTATGTTTCGGACCTTCGTTTTAACCTCTTTTTGTGACATCGTTAGTACTTTGGCCTTAGTTTCAATCGACCTCCAAGCTGAGTCCTTTTGATGGCTATAAGAATCCGTCGAAGATTATAACTTTCCTTTTTATCGTTATAACTCGCGATTATTTCCAACTCTATCAGCTCCTTTATGTGAAGGTCTTCTTTGGTGCGCATTCTTATTCCGACAAGTACCTCAAATGGTGTCAAACTGGTACATCGGTTAAAGGTTAAGTTGATGGTTTCTGAACGGGTTCGACAAACTTGTACCACTTAGTTGGATCTTCGATACTCAGCTTAGACAACACGTATATGATGATGCTATTGAGGCGTTCGACCTGCCCATTTGCGCGTGGTAAACCGGTAGTGATTTTGATGTTCTCCAGTTTACAGTATTCTCGAAAATCATCCGAAGTAAAAGCGGATCCTCGATTTGAGATAATTTGAACCGGATTGCCAAATGTCATGCTTTGCGACCGTAATTTGGCTATTACTTCTTTGGCTGATGTAGACTTCTTGGGATACAACTAACTGAACTTCGTGAAGGAGTCGATAACGACAAAGATATGGCGATACATTTTGCTTGTTGATTCCAAGGGACCAAGATGATCGACGTGGTATGTTTGAAGTGACTCTTCTTTTTTATGTATTAGATGCAGTTCTCCCTCTTGTTTGCCTTGCTTTCTGTTTATTATGATGCATGGTATACAGTTAGCAATGAGTCTTTGTACTTTTGCATCAAGTTTGGGTATAAAATACTCTTTATTAATTAGCTCTATCGTTTTCTTAACAGCGAAGTGTATTTTTTCGTGTGTGCTTCTTATTATTTCCATCTGCATGCCCCGTGGTATTCCCAGCAGTTCGACGTCGTTTACCAACTTATACAGAACTTCGCCTCTCATAAAATATTCGTTGTAAGATGACTTTTCTTGAAGAATTTTTTTAATGGTCTTCAAGGTCTTCGTCTTGCATTTGTAGTCGTTGTATTCTGGTAATTAATCTATCATCGTTGATTATCATTACTGCATGCCTGCTAAGAGCGTCTACGTGTTTCATTTGTGAACCAGGTCTATGCTCAACGAAGTAGTCATATTCTTGTAAAAACAATATCCAACGAGCAACTCTGGTACAGAGATCTTTTTTACCCAAAGTCGGTTATTAATTTAAAATGTAAACCAAGAAGATGAATTTTCTTTCCTGTTCAGTGGTCTTCTTGCTCATATAATATACGGGGTGTAATTGACAATCTTCTGTTGATTTCTGCAGTTACATCACGCCGTATCCATCGATAGAAACGTCCGTATGAACTTCTGTTTCGTAATTTTGATTGAATATATTAAGAACTGCTCTCTCGCTTAGAATTTTCTTAAGTGTGTTAAAAGAAACGACTTGCTCTTTCTTCATTTCAAACTTAGCGTTCTGTTTTTTTAAGTCGGTTAACGGTTTTCCGATTATATTGTAGAAAAGTTTGGTATAAATTTTCGGAAATATCGTGCAAGCTTCCTTGGGCTTTTAACTGTTTAATTTTTTGCGGTATCTGATATTTTATTAGGGCTTGAATTTTCTCGGGTGAGTTCCCAAGAACTGGATTTTTGTTTTCAGGAAACTGCATTTTTTTAAATTAATATCTATGTTAGCCCATAGTCTCTGCAAAGTGTTAAAACTTCTTCTTAGTTTGATAGTGCTTCTTCTTCATTTTTGGTGGGTATAATTATATCGTCAATATACAGTAATGCAATACCTCTTCTAGTTAAATTACGAAATACTAAATTGACATGTCTTTGGAAAGTCCTTGGAGAATTCGAAAGTCCGAAAAGCACTTTTAAAAACTGATACTCTCCATTATGTGTTACAAAAGCGGTGTATTTTCGACTTGCTTTGCTAACAGGCACATGGAAAAAGCCATTTTTTTAAATCTAAGGTACTAAAAATTTTGGCGTTTTGTAAACGATCGAGCTGGTCTTCAATCAAAGGAAAAAGAAAAGGATCCCTTACTATTACTCGGTTAATTTTTCTGTAATCGACAAAAAGCTTTGATGTACCATCTTGTTTTTTTACTTGTACGACTGCACTACAGAACTCAGAATCTGACTCTTCCATTATACCCTCTTTTAACCACTCTTCTACTTGATCGTCGACCACATGTCTTTCTTTGATTGGTAGCCCTCTTGGATTACATGTAATGGCAGTTTTATCTTTCAATATTAAATGCATTACGACATTTGTTGTTTTGATCTTATTTTGGCGACAGTTTTGGATCAATTAAGTCACATGTTGCTTGGCGAAAGTACTAGCTGTTCTCCAATGTCAATTTCTTCGAGTTCTGATAGGGCATCTATCTTCATTTTCGCGTGAATCTAATTATTGACATCTTTTTTTAACTTCTGGAAATATAGACCTTCTGGAGTAATTCTTATTTCGGATAGTCGACAAAACTCTTTTCCAATAACTATTTCAACATCTAAACAGTCGGATGGTATGACATGCAATTTTAAATAAAATTTTTCGGAATCAATTTCGACTTCTTGTTCAAAATGGCCTAAAGGTTTTATTTTATTCTCATTTTTATTCCGCCCAAACCCGACAAAATAATAATTGGATTGTGAAAGCTTCGGCATATTCAAATATTTATGGATTTTTTCGGTTATTATATTGAATTTGTTGCCTCCAATATTTACTTCCTTGTTCATTATGTCATTCTTAGAATGTAGAATCCGCATGTTGCTTTTGGTATTGTCAATTTTTTTTTTTTGATATGCGATCTCTCGCAATGTGGCCGAACTTATTGCATTCGAAGCATTTGACAACCTTTTCTTTATCTCTGCAGCTTATGGATTTATGAACTTTTACGCCACAATTAAAACACTGTATTTCGAATATCTTTTCACTTTTAGCAAAATCTTTTTCAGGCTTTCTTACTTAATTTTTCTTACTATCTTACTTTTTCTTGGATAGTTTCGTAACATCTTAGTTTGTCTTTAAAATATCTAATATTTTTAGAACCGTACAAAATAACTTTATTTATTGGGTCTATAACTTTTTCGTGCGGTTTGCTAAGAGATGGCGTAACTTGAATTATTCCATTGCTATTATTCCATTGGAACATGCGTTGAAAAGCTACTGTCATTGTACATCATTTTAGTATATGTCATTCATTTGAAGCGTAAACAACAATAATTTTTTTTTCACTCAAATATGTCGAACTTTGTGCCTGAAAAGGTGTTTTTGCGGGGGGTTCTTCTTCATTACTGAAAACTGCTCCAAAAAGTCATCGTATTTTTGTGGAAGTTTATGGTGAACATGCGCTAGCTGAGCGAACGTGCCAAAAGTGGTTTGCATGATTTAAAAGTGGTGATTTTGGCTTGGAAGACGATGAACTTCTGGGCAGCCAAAAAAGTTTGAAGATGAAGAATTAGAAGCATTATTCTATGAAGATTGTTGCCAAATACAAGAAGAGCTCGCAGAATCTTTGAGTGTCACTCAAACAGCCATTTCAAAACGTTTAAAAGCAGCTGGATATATTCAAAAGCAAGGAAATTGGGTTCCACATGAACTCAAGCCGAGAGGCGTTGAAAGGCGGTTTCGCACAAAAGGAAATCATTTTTGCATCGGATTGTTACTGGTGATGAAAAATGGATCCATTACGACAACCCCAAGTGCAAAAAGTCATATGTGAAACCCGGCCAACCAGTCAAATCAACGGCAAAGCCGAATATCCATGGTGCGAAGGTAATGCTCTGTATTTGGTGGGATCAGATGGGTGTGCTGTATTATGAGCTGCTAAAACCGGGTGAAACCATCAATGAACAACGCTACCAGCAGTAGCCGAAAAACGCCCGGAATATGCGACCAGACACGAGGCATCATGACAACGCTCGGCCCCACGTTGCTACTCCAGTTAAGAACTATTTAGAACACAGTGGATGGGAAGTCTTACCCCACCCGCCTTATAGTCTGGACCTTGCCCCTTCTGACTACCATTTGTAGTCAGATGTGTACGGTTCACATCAGAGCAGAATATCAAAAATTGGCTCCTAAGCCGGCGCAGTTCTTTTGGGATGGGATCCACAAATTGCCAGAAATATTTGAAAAAGTCATAGCTTCAGATGGCCAATACTTTGAATAATACTATTGTACATGTTTTTCTTAAATAAACGTTCAAATTTTGAAAAAAATAACCGCACGAATTAAAATATATACCCAATATATTCGAATCTGTTATTCTGTCAATAACGTACTGTATAAGAGAATCTTCTTCGACATTTCCCAGAGATTTCTTTCATATGCAGGAAGTACTCAATTTTCATTTTCATTTTCAATTTCAATTTTCAATTTTTCGTATGATGCTATACCCCTTTCGCTTGATATAAAGAGTTTTGCTAACCCTCTTAATGATTTTTTGGGAAACACAAATTTTTGGAAGTCATCCCAATACATAATTGAAGCGCTTTCTTCAAATTCACTTATCCACATTTCCATGGATATTTTCCCGTTTTCATCGAATGGTCTTATAGAGTCCTCCATGTCCTGAAGTTGATCGCAAATCTGGAAATCGGCGGTATATAACTTTTAACAGCTGCTTGCATTCCTTTTTGCTGGAATGATTTTTTTTATTACATTTTGTCTAATTTCTTTCACCATCTGTATACACTTTTTCTGTTGATTGAGTTGGTCACCGTTGTTGTGTCTGTTCTTAGTTTTTTCCTTTTTCCCATCGCCGTCATCGTTGTTGTTGGTATCGTCGTCCTTACAATCATCGTCGTCGTCATCATTATCCTCGTCGGCATTTTTGTTGGCATCGTCGTCGTCGTCATCGGCATTGCATGAACTAAGTAAACAACCCTTTCTTAAGCTATCAAATATGTGTTGGCTCACATACTTTTCGTCGTAATTGATCCCTAAAGCGTTGCAAATCGTAATCAGGTCAGCTGCACACAGATGTTCATGGACGTACTTTTGCTTTTGTTTATACCTCTCGTCGTTATTATCGAAGTCGAAACCTTGAAACAATCTGAGTCTTCTTCTGTTGGATCTGTCGCCTTCGTCTTCAAATACATATTTGTGTAGAGTCATCACAATGTTTTTTTTTTTTCGTATTTTAGAAACCTTTTTATCTCATTTATGTCTTCCAAGCACGTCATTTCGTATTATTAAAAAAAAAATTATTTCAATATTCCGGTTGAGTCCCCAAATTTGTAAGATTGTTTACTTAGGTAACACGAAACACTTTTATTTTCTAGGGGTTAAAATTATATATTTACATTTACTTAAAATAACTGATAAAATTTGAGTGTAAGAATTTGTTTGTTGGAAGAACTGCCATGATGAGAAGCCGGAAAACAACTGCCCTCATTCTTCGAGTGCGTCCTTTTTATATCCTGTCTCCCATATTCCTCCGTGACAGTATTGCTGATTGTCTACATATATTGTAAAAAAGCCAAATATGGCCTCGCATTTTATGATGCACATTTTTCCCAGAAAACCTTTTCGAAGTGACCTGAAATCATTTGTTTCCATTAGTATGTACACTTTTACACAAAAAACGGTACTTTTTCTTTTTTTTCCGATACTTATGGCTAATAATATTATTTTATATAGATAAATCCCACACAAGTGCGCATTAAAAGCGGAAGTAAAAAAGAAGTTGCGATTTTAACTGCTACTTACTATGTATAAGTATTCGGTAAGTATATTTAACAAAAAAAAATTTTAGAAAAATAACATTATTCAAAATATTATAAATCAATTTTGATTGCGTAAATAGTATTAGCTTACCGTTACAAGTGATTTTCTTCGCGGAGCCATATCTAGGGTTTTCTAATAACGACTTGACAACTTTTTTTTTTTTAAATAAAAGGCAAACCATTTGAGATATTTCAAAAACTTTATTATTGGCTTGAAGTACAATCAAAACATTTATGAATGGAACTTGACTTCGGTTATATGGCCACCGCGGGCACGTTTGCAGCGGTCGATTCGTTGGACCCAATTTTCAACCACTCGGCCACAAATTTCGTCCGAAACGGCCGCTATTTCGCGTTCAGTGTTGGCTCTGAGCATTTCCAACGTCGTCGGCGTGTTGGCATTAACGAATGACTTAACGTAGCCCCACTAACGTCCAAGTCCACATCTTCCAATTCGGGCCAAAAATAATCGGTGATCATGGCGCGTAAAAGCTGACCATTCACAGTAACGTGATCGTTATCGTCGAAGAAAAAATGTGGGCCAATAAAGCTGACGGCATGCAAACCGCACCAAAGAGTTATTTTTTGTAGATGAAGTGGTGATTCATGAAGCACATGTGGGTTTTTATCCGACTAATAACGCATATTTTGCTTATTGACGAACCCATTGAGCCAAAAATGAGCTTCGTCACTGAAGATGATTTTGCGATGAAATTCATCATCTTGGCGCATCTTCTCCAAAACCAAATCGGAGAACGTACGTCGCTTCAAATGGTCCATCGGCTTCAGTTCTTTTGCTACGGACGTCTGAACGGCAGCGAAATTTTCGACACATCGACCAACTCGTTGTCTCACTGAGACGCCAACATCACACAACGAATATATAGACTCAAATTTTTGCACTAAACTTGTTACTACCTGTCTACTAGGGCGAGAATTACGACCGAAAATTGGAGTTAACGCTCTTAAAGTTGCAGTCACCGACTACGAATATCTGCAGCAAAGTTTTATAATTTGCAGACGTTGCTCATTAGTGTAACTTTTACTGAATAAATTGACAGTGACAGTTTGATGATTAGTGAAAGAGTGCGTTCACAAATTAAATTCAAAGTTGTCAAGTCCCTATTGGAAAACCTTATACTTATATTTTTCTCGTAGTTTTATTTATTTCATTAAAATTTTCTTCAGAGATGGATCATTGAAACTTTAATGGACGAATCTCATATGTCAACTGTATCCCTGGAGATGGATCTAAAAGTGAGGATGATAAAGTAGCAGACTTCCAGAAGCGACTGCCATATAGTGTCTGAAACTGACACCGAATTTGAACCTATAATCGAACTAGTTGCATCGACTTCAATTAAAGACTGCTGCTGAATACCCTGAATTGGGCTGAAAACACAATGGATTATTTTTCATCCTTTTTACTGAGGTTTTAATTCAATTTGTCGTCGATCAGTCAAACTTAAAACTCTTCAATATAACATAACTAAGCAAGAAAACATAGTAAAAATCGAAATGGAGTAATTCGTTGACATGGTGATTCACAAGTTTAATGTTCAACTGCCATCTTGGCGACATTATTGGGGCAAATACGTTGGCCAGTAAAATCTTTTTGACATGATGACATTCAGTAGGTGGAAAAAAATAAAAAGTTTCTTACGCTTCAGTGGTAGCACCGATTTGAAGACTTTTGAAACATATGGATGCAACAAGCTGTTTAAAAGACCATTTTGGGAAAAAATAAGCCAATGGATTCTGCAATACTTATTCCAAAAGTTGAGCTTCTTAAGGTGACTGAGCAAATAATAACCATTAACTGCCGTCATGAAACAGTAAAACCCAACCAAGCCTCAGAAATGGGCTTACCAGCAAAAAAAAATCTAAGTGAAGTTTTCGGATTCAGTTACTACTTCAACATTTTAGCTGCCAGAGTTTTAGGAGAAGCTTGAAACACAGTCCCAGATTGAGAGTTCAGACAGACTAAATCGTATTCCCAATACAAAAATGCCAACAGAAAAAAAATTGAAAACAAACACGGTTGTGGAAGCATGAGTGAAAAAATGACTACACCTGATGGAGTGAAATTGGGACTGGTATCCTAGTTTGATAACAAGCATATAACCATGCTGTCACAGTATGTTGAAAGTTAGACAATCATCACCAAATAGCGAAAAGAAGAACGGTACAAAGATATCCCCGCTCCTTAAAAACTAGCACTTTTGCAAAGATTTACGTTGCAGCTGCAATCAGATTTGATAAATGTAAAACAAACATGTTATGGCTTAGTTTTTTATTTTTTAAACAAATAAGAATTTTTAATTTGTGGGAATAAAAGTAAATTAAGAATCCTTAAACAAACCTATTTTTAGAGACTTTAATTTTGCTCAGAATTTAGTTTATGCAGAAAAGGGTTAATAATATCAATAATATGCAGGAGGAATGAAAAATGCTAGCTCTTTTACATATGGTTATTCATCGTAGGGTTTGATTTTTAATAAGCTTTTTTTGAGAGGTCAAGCATAATTTCAATCAACCTCCTTTGTCATTTTTGCTTGGTATCTTTTGGCAAGTCATAATGAAAATACTCACACCGCATCAGTGTCTCCAATTTGTTCAGCTGTATTACGAAAATCAGCGTTCTGTGAGAAATGTTTTTCGTGCGATTCGAGGAACTTACAGTGCGCATAATCGACCTACTGAAACCACTATTCCCAATACCATTCGCAAATTTGAGTCCCAGTTTACATTAGTGGATGATACTCTACCGATTAGACTACATCCAGCACGTAATGAAGAGACTATAGCCGCTGTAGCTGACAGTGTACGCGAAGACCGTGACATTCTCAGCAGCAGGATATCGGCCTAAAAGCGTACAAAATTCAACTTGTGCAAGAATTGAAGCCAGGCGACTTGAATTTGCTCTGGAAAAACTCAATGAAAATCCGGTGTTTTAACGTGAAATTTTGTTCAGTGATGAAGCCCATTTCTGGCTCAATGGATACAATAATAAACAAAATTGCTATATTTGTGCTGATGAATAACTCGAAGAGTACCAAGAGCTACTATTACATCCATTAAAAACAACGGTATGGTGTGGTTTATGGGCTGGTGGAATCATTGGTCCATATTTCTTCAAAAATGAGGCAAATCAGAATGTTACCGTTAACGGTAACCGTTATCGCGCCATGTTAACGAACTATGTGCTTCCTGAAATTCAACCACATGGTCTCGGTGTGATCTGGTTTCAACAAGAAGGCGCTACGAGTCATATAGCGCGTGAAACAATGGACTTGTTGAGAAATTATTTTGGTGAGCACTTCATTTCACGTTTTGCTACGGTAGATTGTCGGCCTATATCTTGCGATATCAAACCTTTGGACTATTTTCTCTGGGGATATGTAAAGTCTTAGGTCTTTAGGAATAAGTTCCCTACGATTGCCTACATTACTCGTGTTATCTGCAAGATACCAGTCGCTATACAAGAACGAGTCGCCCAAAATAAGACCTTCCGAATGGACCACCTCAGACCTAGTCGTGGCCAACATTTACATGCTGTCGTTTTCAAAAGGTATATGCCATGAATTGTTCTTTTAACCGATAATAAAAAATTGTAAGTTCCCCTTCAAATTTATGTGTTCTATTTTACATCAAACAAATCAAACCTCACGATGAAACACCCTATATATTACGTATTTATTAGCAACCAATGATTACTATTGGCGGTATCAAAGTGGTAAATTTTTTCTAAGGATAATTTACTGAAAAACATTTAATCGATTAAAGAAAAACAAACTACCAAAAGATGATTGTTTTCCTGTTTTGTTTTTCATTGTTTGTTTTTTGACAGCTCACACGATATTCGTGACATGTGTCAAAGTCAAACATACACAGTAAAAAAATTCATTTCATTTCTGGTTGAAGGGGCAACAATAAGCATAATCAGGCAATACAAGAGCTGTCAATGCACCCGAAAAAATGCAATGTTTGGTGGAGCTTATGGTCCGTCGAAATCATTGGTCGATTTTTTTACAAAGATGACCGTGAGAGAGATCCCGGTAGGAGCCCAACAGAAAATTTTTCAAAATTGTCATCATCCTTTCGGTGGACAATGGCAAACCTCCGAAAGTCAAATTCTGGCTATGAAAAAGCTTTACAGGAGAGCCGTTCGGAACCGCCAATAAACAGTAGGCCCTGCTCAGGAGTGTAAAAATTCACAAAAGGAGATACACAAATTAGTGCGAGAAGCCCACACCGGGCTGTCGCGCCACTTATTTATTTATTTATTTAGCCGTAAGAACAATATTATCGTCAACGGCGCCCACTATGAAACGATGATTTCAAACTTTCTTTGCCCAGTAAGACGGCGCTACATGCCACACCATAGTCTTGAGAAATGAGTTCGGTTAGCAATTTATCTCTCTTTCTGAATACAATAAACAATCTGCCTTACAAGACAACATTACATAACTAGATACCAGCAAGTATGCTCGATAAAGTGGAATTTTTTGCAATCTTCCATTATTTTTTTGACAATTAAAAACCAAACGCTTATGGTTTTCGGTGTTCAAAAATGTGTGCGAAATTTATATTCGGTAATGAATGTGGGATTACTTCCTTTTTTCGAATTATTTTGCATTTATTTACGACTTTAATAGTTTTAAAAAAGTTGTATAAAGTTGTATAATACGATCAACTTGACGACCGGCCTTGTTCATTAAGTTAACTGCCCTGTCTTTTCGATAGATCGTAGGGTTGTATTACAACAACCGCGATGTGTCTTCTGAAATACAATATTTCAAATAAAAGCATGTATTGGCCTCAGATTCGTTAGCATTATCTGTACGTGGTGGATCTATGTCGAAAACAACTACTCGTTTTCGTTGCTCGTAAGATGTCAAGACAAAAAAAGATGAAAAGAAAAAAAAAAATATGCCTTGAGGGCCACATTTAGATATGTTCATGCCATTATGTATATAACAGCACATCGTTCATCGAAGGTCCAACTTTTGATGACCCGGTCCAATACGTGCGGCATTATTCCGGCAATAACGTGTTGAATGTTGGCCTCAAACTCATCCAAAGTGGTTGGTTAGCGTAGACTAAGGACTTGACGTAGTCCCGGCCAGTTGACAAACGCTCGACATGAGATGACCCAGTCGCCAAATTTCTCCTTTACAACTTCGATCGTTTTTGTGCAAATCGCAAAAATAGCACATGTGCATCATGACTGAGTTCACATAAATTAAAAACAATATTAGACTAAGAGCAGAGCCTTGAAGTAGCCTGATAACAGATAGCAATATGAGATTTTTCCAATTATTTGTTTCAGCAACTGTCAAAGTTACTAATGACATCCAGCTGTCAAAATATTCAGTAAGGGTTGCCATTTCATCATGCATCGTTTTACGCTTGCCGAAAGTGCGGAAACTATTAAATATTTTTCAAAATTCCGGATTAGTTATAAATACGCAATGTGAATTTAATCGTGAAGTCGGTCGTCATCATGGCATCAGTGTGAAAGCAATTCGTCGCGACATGGAAAAGTTTGAGCGTTAGTAAACTCTTTTGAATCTTATGTAACTAATCAGACAGAGATTGGTGCGAAATAATGTAAACATAGCATTCGTAGCGGTCAGTATCCAAGAAAACTCAGAAATGTCGATTCGGCGTCGATCAGCTGAATAGCGAATGCCAGAAAGCAAACCCGGCTTATTTTGCGATTTGATTTAGCCCTTCATTCATATAAGATGCTGATGCATTGATTGACAGTTTGACGCGGTTTATGGCATGTCGGCATCATCGCATAATCGAACCTTATTTCTTTCGAAATGAGGAATGAGACACCTTTACCCTGACCGACTTTCTGTGGTCAGAGCCGGACAACATCGATATATCCGAGATGTAATTCCAACAGGACGACACGCAACGATCGATGTTGTGAAGGAGAAATTTGGCGACTGGGTCCGCGATCAAGTGAATTGGTCCATTTCTGGAGGTAATTTTGTCATCGAACACATCCTCTAATAATTAAAAATTTCACCGGCAGTATGGCATCTGACACTAACGTGTCAAAATCAAATGTCTTGCAGACCATATTCATAAACAAAAAATCGTTGATCATGCTTTTGTTCCGGCCGCCACTGACGAAGAAATTTTGATTTGCTTCATGTTTGAAGAAGTAGGGCCCGATGAAGCAGCTAGCCCATAAACTGCACCAAAGATTTTTAAGATTTTTTTCACTCTGGTTCTACAATTTTACTTATTAGCAACTTGACTGTCAAAAAAGTGTTCCAAGTGTTCAAGCACCCAAGCAGTAAAATCTCGACGCAAACGATGATCACTAGTAGCAACTAAATCTTATAAACGTATTAAGAAAGTCCCTTGCATCAAATACTCTACAAAGTAGATGGACCCTGGCCAAGTTCTTGCGCATAATGATGAACCGATGAATTAAGACCTTCCTTAACATTGGTATTAAGGACGTCGATATTTTCTGCGCTACTGGTAAAGCTTGGAGTCCAAAGGGACAAATCTAACAATTTCTCAATTGTGTTCCGAAGAGTCAACTCACTTGGTGGCATAGCGTTTCATAAACATTTTTAGTGAACACTGGATTTGCAGCTTGTTAAAACGTTACCTGGGCGCAAGATTATTTATCAAGCCTTAATAAATAAGAGAATAGGTTCTAAATGTTGCCACTTCGAAGAAAAACTTTTAACATGAAAGGAAAATGCGACTATAAAGACCTTACCTTAATTTTTGAAATATTGAGGCAGTATCTTGTAATAGTAATTTTACCTCCAGAATTGGACTAAGTAACTCCACCAAGGTCAATGAAATACAGCTTAACAGCTCATGTTCTGTTTTTAAAACTACTTTAGGTCACTGACATTCTCTATTTATGAAAATACACTAATGTTAGTCACTTTTACTTACTTTTTTTTTCCTAGAGTGGTAATAAAGGGTCTAAGGAAGCAAATCCCTTCAGAATATGCACTACATACCCATTTTTAATATCCAAGAAAGGACACATCTCCCTCAGCGGTAATTTATCTTTAAAGAGCAGGGTAAATATTGGTATTCGCATTTGTGTAAGCAATATTTCACAACTCCAACGTAAATTCTTAATTAAGTTTCATTCACCCTTTCGGGCAATTAAACTCGGAAGAAATATTGCAAATTAAGGTAATTACCACGAACCGGTGACTAGCGATAAGGGATTCCCTGAGGATATCAAAAGTGGCGACCAATTGTCGCATAAATGGCTTGGCTCACGGTGGGTTATATTCAATTTAGAGCTCGCTTCAAGACAATTTATGTTGACATTCTAGACTTGTGTCCTTGTCAATCTTCTTCTAGGGAAAGGCTGAGCTTCAAGTCCATTAAGCTTTCGATTCTTCATCTTGAATTGAATTATGTTATATGAAATGAAAATGAATTTCATCACAACAAATGAACGCGTTTAATTAAGAAGTTGTCACCCACATTCAAATCTATTTGAAAGTGAATTTTTTGAAAACTTTGGATTTATTGTCTTGAAGCCTGCAAGCATCATATGTCATATGGCTCTTTGATATTTGGTTCACAGGAGGCTCAATTCATCCTGTTCTACATCAGTTTGTGAAAAAATAACATTTTATCACCTCCATTCAGACAGGATAAACAAAAAAAAAACAATTCCAATTGCGTCAAATTAGAAACGGTTTTCGGAAATCCCTCTAGAGTCTGGAAAAAAACGCATCCCTCCCTGTAAGACACATTGATGAACCTGAGAAGACAAACAAAATGGAAATACAAAAACAGGATGTTTTTTTTTTTTTTTTTAAATTTTTCTTTTTCGAAATCCGATCTAAGCAATAAGTAAATATGTCAAAGTATCAATCAGCCAGGTGGGTGGGTGAGATATGCTTTTGGGAGGAAATTATTTTTGAACGGCAAACTCATGAATGTGTCGGTAACGACCGACACCGCCGGCGCCGCACTTCCAATGGTTCCTTGTAAAGCTGTCGTCTTTTGCATGAATTAATTTTGTTGTTTTCGAAATTTTTTGTCTCTTCTTAAACAAATATTTCCAAATGTATGGGTCGAGAACAAAAAATTTAGACAATAAATAAGGAGGGTAGCCTGAGAAATGCCAAAGTTCTCTAAAGGTCTAATAAATATACTTGGAAACGATTGAAAACCTTCGTGGAACGTGGATGGGATTTTTGAAGACTTTTATCAATTGAACAATGCTTTTGGGGTTTTTGTTTTTATTCGAAAATGACTTTGAATCAGATTTAGAGAGGGAGATTTTAAGTGAATTCGAAGAAAAGCCTTGAAGGCCTTGGAAGGAAACTTTTAACTTATAATATAACAGAATTGGAATATTTTCTAAGTTTAGGAAGAGAATTTGGAAGGACTTACTTCAAATTACAATATTTTCAGAAAAAGTTTGCTTTTAATCCTTTCATTATCTAATCCGTATAAAGCAGTATGTTGGGATTCTTTGAAAGATTAATACGGCAATAGATTGAACTCTCTGTGGTATAAAAACCAGGAAACAAAAATGGGGTTTCAGGAAGTCATATTAGCGTAGTTATGAAGAAACCATCTTCATACAAACTAATGGCGTCACAGTCCGGGATGAGCCTGCACCTCAACCAATATGCCGATCAAGTCAATGTGGAATCTGGCTATCTTATCTGACTGACCTCTAAGCTGACTGAGGTCTCCTTTTACTTGATCGCATCACCTCAGACGAGGTCTTCCTTGGACTTCAGAGTTGGTGTTCTTTTGCTCTACACGTTCTAGCTATACAATGCTAGACTAGTGTGCGCTCTACATTACTTCACAGCTCAGAGAGTTCCTTGCTTAATCTCTTTTTTTAGACCCCGTAAACAAAAATGGGATCAAAAGTTACTCGAAGAATTTTCCGGGTAAAACGGCTAGGACTCCTGCACCATAAAGGTGCATTGAGCTGTTGAGGGTCTTATACGGAGCCTTTTTATTGTTTGCTGACCAGGCCTTGACATGTAAAAAAGTATCTAATATACTAAAATTGTAAGGCTTACGGTTTTTGCTATAACCGATATGCGATTGTTCCAAATAAAACTCTTCGAAGCATTACTTGCATAATACTTGTTATAATCCTGGGCCTCAACCAACAAGCGTCTCACCTGAGCGCGTGCGCCATCTGAGTCGCGGTCTTCCTCTACTTCGCCGTTCCTCATGAGTGGATTCAAAAATCTTTTGAACCGGAGTTTCGCTTCCATTCACTCTACATGACCCAGCCATCTCAGTCGTTGAACCTTCACTTTTCTAAATCGATGTCGCTGTACAGCCCGTACAGTTCGTCGTTGTATCTCCTCCTCCACTCACCGTCAATGAAGACAGGACCAAAAATCAACAAAGAAATTTCCTCTCAAAGCAGCTAAGAGCACCCTCCATTTTTGATGAAGTCCATGCCCTTGCACCATAAGGCAGGACTGTGATTATTAAGGTCTTATACCTTTGCTGTTCAAGCGAGAGCTTTCCTAGCCAATTTAATTCTTACCCCACAAAATCAGCGATCGGCAAGAGTTATAGTATTCTTTGTTTGATCTCAGCACTGATATCGTTGTCTGAAGTAATGGCGAAGCCTAAGTAGGCAAAATCCTTAACTACATCAAAGCTATATCCCGTCCGGGAAGTCGGTGTTGGGTATCTTTTCTTGTTGAGAGTGTATAATTGGTATTGCCCTCGTTGACCATTAAACCCAACATAGCCGCTGCCAACTCAATAATCGCGAAAGTGCCTCATATATCACGTTTATTTCCTCAGATTTTGCCAATATTATCGGCGTTTGCTAGTAATAGGACCGACTTTTGAAAGATTGCGCCTCTAGTGTTGCACTATTCCTTCAAGAATGATGTTAAAGAAATGGCATGACACCGCATCTCCTTTTCTAAATTCTTTTTTGATATCAAAGGTATTGTTGATTCCTCGTATAGCTCGGATCTATAGATGCTGTCATATGCGGCCTTAAACTCGATAAATAGGTGGTGTGTATCGATTTGGAGCTCATGGTGTGAATATTTGGTAGAATGTTGGCTTTCATGGCCTGAAACCGCACTGATATCCGCCAATTAAGTTGTTGACCAACGGCTTCAGGCGTTTATACAATACTTCAGAGAGGATCTTGTGGACGATGTTAAGAAGATTGACGCCTTCTGTGCAGTTTAGAGAGTCTGCTTTCTGAGGTTCCAATCATCGGGTATACTTTCGTCCGACCATATTTTATAGATAAGTTAATGTATGCTCCTTACCATGCTATCACCTGCCGCTTTGAAGAGCTCAGCAGTCAGACCGTCGGCTCCAGCAGCTTTGTTGGACTTGAGCTTTAATATGGTTATCATCAGTTCATTCAGGGCAGCTTAGTCTACATCATCCAGGTTGAAAGGTTTATTCTGCCTGACAGCGGTTAAACATTCTACAGAAATGATCTCTCATTATTCTTCAGCACCGACTGCCACTACGGGTTTTGTATCCGTGTTATGTTTTTGTTACGTTTTGGTAAAACTTCCGGATCTCATTCTTTGAGTAGCATCTCTCATTTTCCTCGGCAGCGGGCTTTTCATGTGCCTTCTTTTTTCTACTGCGAAGCCAGTGTTTGTCTCTGCTTTTCTGGTCATAGAACTCCTGTGCAGCTTTAGTGTTTCTATGTAGCAACGTTTTGTTTAGGTGCATGAGTTTGCCGGCTTTTAAGGTATTAAAGGAAATTCGATTGGAAAAGGATTTGACGGTCTCTTGCGATTGCAGCCTTTCGACATCGAACTTCCTCATGGTATAAGGTTGCCTTCGCGATGTTCGGGATACCCGCAATTAAACATTTAATTGACTACAAAAAGTTAGTGGTCGGATTCGATGTTGGTCCCTCGGATCGTTCAGACATACATACTACTGTAAAGCTATCTTTTGTGTCGTCATCTTACTTTCCTGTGGAGACGTGGACACATATAGGGCCAATGTCGGCAAATTTAGCTTTAATACGCATTATTACGGGGCGCTCCTTCACATGTCGAAAACATATGACTTCTTGACTTTTGCTGTCAATAACATTTGTCGTCTTTTTGCCAGGCCCAAACCGTAGCATTAATATCTACTTTGCAGCAGTTCAGAGCCTTCGCTAGTCGTTCGGCTGCATGTGGCGTATTAAGTGACCTAACATTCCACGTGCAGATCCAAAGTTCGTTGTCCTTGTTTTGTTGGCAGGAGTTGTCAACAGTAGAACCGTCCGTATCTGAGGGTTCGTAACTTAATTTTTTTTTCCATACCCCGGCGGTACAACTCCAAGCTGGAGAGCGAGTAAAATTTGCAGATACCCCTAAGACGAGGGGTTGCATAGATCATTAACATAAGGTAAGACATTAACAAACTCCAAAGAAGTCTGAAACATTAAACCGTACGACGGTGGAAGATTCTTGGCCTCTCGAATTTTTCCATTATTTTAACTGTCTCCCACATGCATAAGTTTATGTGTTTCGCAATATTACGACTATACAAAGATACAGAGTCGACAAAATAATGCTGATGCAGAAGATGGTGGAAGCAGGCGAAACATGGCTTTCTAAAGGTTCCTATAGACTGATCAAGTCCAATATCCTAAGATCTCCAATTCCAGTTGTTTCACTAGAAGAAAGAAACAAGCTCGTGTTCTCAGCGTGTAATGTGATAAGCAAAGTTATACATGTGCATGCCAGATGCCATCCCATTTAAATTGTCAAAATACACATGTTTTGCGTTTGCACCTTAAGCCTTAGAAAAACTGAGACCCAAACAACATGAGTGTACAACTTGATACTTTCAATATACTAGATTGTCATAGAAGATACGAACACTAGCAGCCAGACTTATAGGTACAAAGGTTTTCCAGGGCAAAAAGTCCCTGGAAATGAATAGCTTGGGGTCCAAATTGTTTAGGAGAGGGCAGAACAGATAGAAAGTAGAAGGTGCAAGATCTGGAGGGTATGGTGGGTGCTGCGTAACTTTCCAGTTAAATGAATTCAGTTTCTTTTTCTCCCTAAAGCTGTGTTGTGTAGTCTGGCGTTGTCATGATAGAAAACAACGCCCTTTCTGTTCGTCAACTTTGGCCGTTTTTCTTCCACTACACTCCAAATTATCGAGCTGAGAGCAATATTTAATGGCAGTTATTGTCTGATTGCATGGAAGCTATTCAAAGTAAAGCAAACCTCGCCAGTCCCAACAAATGCTCAACATGACTTTTTTTGGGATGCAAATCTTGGTAACTGACCGATTGCGGTCAGTTTTCGTTTCTGTAACCAATTTCACTTCAGAAAAGCCTCAAGCGAGTTCCATTTCAATAAGACTCACTGACCATTATGTGATCTATAATGTCTCTTTCACTGAGTTCGTGACGAACCCAAAAACACCTATCTTTTTCGATATTCCAAGCCTTTTCAGTCTCTGCGAAACGGTTGTATGGGCGATATTAAGCCGCTGAGCGGTCTCCCGTGTCGTCAAATGCTTGCCAACGGTAGATTTGATTGTCGTCTGTGTTGGGTGAACATCTAGAGCGAACAGAATTAGCAACGTCTGTATATCCTGAACGAAAGCGTGTAAACCAAACCTCTTTTGCTTTGACACCTTTTTTTTTTAAAAAAAAAAGCAAAATATGCGGAAAATATATTTTCTTATCCTCCATTTAAAAAAAAAAAAAATATTGAGCACTTAAAACAGGTCCGATGAAAACATATTCCGGTAACAGTGCAAAGAATAACACTCTCTGTTGGAGTAAACAAAAAAAATTTATATTGGTGTACACAGATGTACACCAGGTGTACTAATTCAAAGAAAAAAACCGCAAAACACGAGTTGTGTTCAAAAAGTAAGGTGACTCTTGAAATTTTGCGAGCAACGTATATTCGATTATCGATTTTCTTTTTTTACTGTGTTGGTATAGATGTACCGAAACCTAGAAAGGTTAGGTGTGCTCGGCGATTTTCTATTATTATAAAAAATAGAGCAAAAAACTTGCATTAAATTTTGCGTAAAAAATGAAACAAAGTACTGCTCTAAGAAAATAAAAATTTTTACATGTGGTACGAGTTCCTCCAAAATGGCCGAGAAGATGCCATCGACGAACCTCGCTCTGGACGCCCCAGCACATCAAGAAAATATGATAACATCGTGGATGTGAAGAAAATTGTTTTGGAAAATCGTCGATTTACCATAAGAGAAGTTGTTGAGGATGTTGGCATATCGGTCGGCTCGTGTCATGCAATTTTTTCTGATGTTTTGGGTATGCTGAAAGACTGAACTGAAGAGACATATGATATTACGCAGATTTGCAACGATTGTGGAAATAAAAACATTACGGCATTGTTGAAAAAGCCCAAGTCTATACCAAAAAGTGCCTATGAAATGTGCTTCAAGGAATGGAAAAAGCGTTGGCACAAGTATGTTATATATGAGGGGGAATACTTTGAACGGGACAACATTAATATTGATGGATTAATAAATATTTTTTTATAAAACTATTAAGTCTCCTTACTTTTGGAACACACCTCAACCTCATATATGACGTAATGACAATTTGAAAATAAGGATACAGGAATACAGTTCTTTGTTTGGGGTGAGACAGCGCATCAAACTCATTAAAGTCGAATTGTTTTCCAGCTTGGAAAAAAAAACAGCAGGCTTAGTCTATTTTCAATGAGTGTCGCGTACTCTAAGATGCTGTGTTGCACATGCCTTTAAACTTAGTAATGGAGTCGATCTTAAAGATACAACTTTTGTAAATAAATGGTCTGCATACTGCTTGCGTAAAAGCAGAACAAGACTGAGGAAAGGAAAAGAGTTAAGTTTACGTAGTGTCTACGAGTCAACATCGATCCAGACTATTGGGATCGATTGAAATTTTTTCTTGGAATGTTGCATAAAACAGAAAATCCCCTAAATTTGGCATATAAAGGGAGCTTTTTTCAGAGCTGTAAGACTTGAGATTGAAATTTTATCCGCACATATTGAGCAATAGGGTCAAGATTTTCTATTCAATATATATGTACACCACAAAAGTGTCTCAGGAATTGCATTTTGGACCTGTGATTTTCAACTCCTTTTTCGAGGATTTGTGGCCTTATCTTACAAATGGGGTGTTCGCTGTTGGTCTTTAAGACTGACTTTGAAGAATATCTTAGAAAACTGGCCAGGGGCGTCAAATCACATCATCTTGGAGGCCAGCCGTCAGGTCGATTTTTGGAGATAGTGCTATCACCGAAAGCTTTGTTCAATAAACCCAATATCCTGCAGACCATGGTCGCGGAAAATCCTTAACAAAAAATCGTTGATCATGTACGTTCTGGGTGCCATTAATGGCGACCTTTCGATTTTCTTTATTTTTAAAGAAGTACAGACCGATGATGCCGCTAGCCGTTTCCACAATTTTGGAAACGAACAATGACGGGACAGTCCCCATTTAATGAGCAAGGGATCTATACTGGCTATAACCTGCTGCTTAAATATATTGTGGCCATCGCAAGCTAAATAATTACAGTTCATATGGCACATTAGCGACTTAAAATATTTAGTTTGTTCAAAAATTCGCGCTTCAATTCAAAATTGAAGTTTTAATACGGGGCGTTTGCTTACCATAGAAAGGCAGGAGATTCCATGTAAGCCTCATGCATATATATATTGTATGCCCAATACAAGAATTGTTCATCGACACTGAAGGCCACAAACAACACTCTTGTTGACATTGACGACTGAATTTGATAAATCCATAGAGAGATGCCCATCTATCTACGTGGACGCATATGAAGTTTGTTCAAAAGGGAAGGTGACTGGAATTTCGCGGGCAACGTACATTCAATTATCGATTTTTTTTTTTTTTTTTTTGCTGTGTTTGTATACACATGTCCCAAGCATATGTTCACAGCTTCAAGTATATAGTGTACTAAGTTCGTTTTTGAGAGATAGAAAAATTAGATGTGTTTTGAATTTTTAGAGAAAATTGAGCAAAAAATTTGCATAAAATTTTGTATAAAAAATGGAATTAAGTACTCTAAAACACTTGAAATGACAGTGGCATACGGTGAGTCTGCTCTAAAAAGAAAATGTTCAAAGTGGTACACGTTCTTTTAAGGCGGCCGAGAAGAGATGAACCTCGATCTGGACGGCACAGCACATCAACTAAAGATGATAACGTCGAAGTTGTGAAAAAATTGTTTTGGAAGATTGTCGAATTACCATAAGAAAAATTGTCATGTTGTGTCATGTAATTTTCTCAGATGTTTTGGACATGAGACCTGTTTCAGCGAAGTTTGTTCCGCAACTTCTTAATTTTGAACGTCGCATGAGCATCGCTCAGGAGCTCTTAAATGACGATCCTGACTTGCTCAAGAGTGTCCTAAATGATGAAGAATCATGGGTATATGGTTATTATGTCAAAACAAAAGCCCAATTGTCCCAATGGAAGCACTCAGAAGAGCCAAGAGCGAATAAACTACGCCAAGTTCGAACAAATGTCAAAGTTTTGATCACTATTTTTTTTGTTTTGATTATCGTGGAGTAGTGTATCAGGAGTTTTAACCTTAAGGTCGTATGGTCAATTATTGAAGTAATGTGCCATTTGCGAGAGGCAAGAAGAAAATATCCGGAATTGTAGAAAAACAATTGAAGGCTTTTGCATCACGATAAAGCACCTGCTCCTTCATTGTTGCTTGTGAGAGATTTTTTGGCCAAAAACAAAACGACAATCATGCCTCAGCCATATTCACCGGATTTGGCCTTATGAGACTTTTTCCTGTTTCCAAAACTGAAGAGACTTCTGAAAGGACGGAGATTTGCAATGATTGAGGAAATAAAAACGGCATCGCTGGAAGAGCTCAAGGCTTATGAGAATTGTTTCGAGGCTTGGAAAAAGCGTTAGCACAAGTATGTTGTATCTCGGAGGGATAAGTTTGAAGGGGACAACAATAAATAAATATTTTGTTTAAGAAAAATACAAAGTCACTTTACTTTTTGAACATACATCGTATTTCATCTATCTAGGTTGGACAAAGGAGTTATAACATCTCTGTCGTCTGAAATTGTTAGATACTGTTCACAACTAAAAAGCCCAGGCAATACAAGTGACAATTAGTGAACTTCTGCTGTAGCTTAGAATTTAAGCACATAGATGCCATTACCTTGGGTATCACCGATTCCAACCAAAGAATAAACACGAAGGAAAGGGAGCGACGACTTGAAGCGCGTAGAAACAGGGCTAATTAGATTGGCTTCCAAGTTAAAGGTCTGACAAAAATTTAAGCACTACTAACGATGAATTAATAGACTACTGTGCGTTTCACGGTGTTTAAAGCCACTCGGATCTGGGTTAAGTCCTGATCTTACCTATGCACAAGCACTTTTTGATTGTTCCCCAATGCTATTGCTATTGAAATAATTTTTTTTTTTTTTTTTAGTTCCAGAGAATGAGTAAATGTATCTCAAGATGATAAGATTCCATTTCATTACATTTACCCGTACTCACTTATTAACTGTTGTCAAGAGAGGACATATTATCTTGTTGAACCTAATCAAATTCACAAACATCTTTTCACAGAATCGCAAATATTTTTAAGTAAATTTGGAAAAGTTACTTTTTCAATTTCCGAAATAGTTTACTTTTAAGTTGCAAAAGTTCCGAAAATTCCGTCACTGCGAATTCCACACTAAAATGTAAATCAAATCATTATCCAGTTGGTGATAGCGTAGGTGAAAGTAAAGTATTTGCATCCTTACCTTTCACAAACTTGAAGGAATTCACTTTCGGATGCCAAGCAGAGACAGAGTTTGTTTCATGAGTTTGCAGTATAGGGGAGTTTAAATAAATTAAATTTACTCAAACCTTTAAGAAAAATTTTGTCTGCATACGCAAACTGCATTCTAATTTGACCAAGAACTTATTCAGGCAAAGAGTTTTCCTTGTAATTCCATTCTACTATAAATATGAGTTGCAGTGAATCAACTTCTGATCCATTAGAATGATGCACAAATGCAGAGGTTCTTTTGTATTTTAATTCTGAGAAATTGTTAGAACCCTAGATTTGCTGCTTTCACATCTCACAGCATCGTTTTCATTCCTCAATCGATATTTCCTGTTAAGTATTCGTAGTTTTATGTTCAATTTTTGCCGGACATAAACGTTGCATAACGAAAATCGTACTCGAACTGAGAAAAAAAATCTCATTTACAGGCACATCACAATGTCACTTGATTGGTGAGTAAACACTAATTAACGTTTACAGGTTATGAGCACAAATTCAGGTTCAGGTATTCATTTGTTCTTCCAACATTTGCATTTTCGAATGGAAAATTCATAGAATCTGCTGGGGCAAGTAAGAGTATTCGTTATTTATTGAAGAGTCGTAAGTCTTCAAATCAATATCAGATATCTGTATCTGGGATGTGGTTGAATGTCAAGTGATCGTGCTTTAAAATAAATAGCGACTTAACAAACTTTTAACTTGTCATGATTGTTAAGTATGGGCCTAGGGACATATATTACGCTCTCGAGAGTTGAGATTCATTGAATTGGTTCTGAGAATATTTTGTAACCGATTAAGTTTGCAGAATTTCACTTTGGTAATTACAAGTTAATCCGACGACTGTCTGGCGCCAAGTGGGCATGATTTGTCAGTATTAAGTTACAATGTGTCCGGATAAATGTATCTACGTCATGCATCGATTAAATTCTGATAAAGTGTAAACAATTGGCCATGATGTGGGGTAGATTGCAAAGTGTAGAGACTACAGACTTTTGGGTGCTGGTTTTACAATAATTGCTTCTGCATACTTGGAATTGGTGGGTGTTGTGAAGTATAGTCGCCCCTTGATGTACTCGTATGTGAGTGGGCGAATAACGCTTTTTGGTTCTGGAATTACTTCCGCCTGTTGTATCAATATTATTTCTTTAAGTGCAAGATGTGTGAGAGGTTACAAAAGTATGGGAATACGTAAAGTAATGTACATATAATTGTTCCTACGATGACGGCAGTTAGAAACATATCAATGAATAACCTGCTTTTAAAAATAGAAGCGAGTTTTCGTATTACTCATTTGATTTATGTTTTCTCTTACTACTAAGGAATACCTTGGGTAAACTTAGGATTAAAGGAATTAAGGAATTGGGCAATGACTTACAAATATGGTTAGTTATTATTGTGTAGTTGAAAAGGAAGTTCGCGGTTGATACGTTCTTTACGCTTATAAATTCAAAATCCTTAATCTAACCAGAGTTGTGATTCTGACGTTTAGTAACGTACATTAAATTGTGCAAATGATGATACATGCACCCATTTTAATGGAACTATTACATTAACATTTTGGCTACAAATATGCGAAGAATGTTATTCGATAAAAGTTTTATTCTCTTATAGGCGTAAAACATCACAGTGGGCTTAGGAAGTTGATAGTATCAATATGAGCTTCCTTTTCATCATATTTCAATAGACATAATAGAAAAGGCTCAATTAAATAAAGCCAATACCTCACTTAGCTTCGCTGATAGTTAGTTCGAATAATAGACCACTGTGGAAGCGATATATTCGTATCGGGAACGTATATTTCATAATGAATTTGACCATGGCGCCCTTAAAGACAATTAGCCTCAGCTTTAATAAATAAATTTTCTTTGATGAATTGCCTCTAGTTGCGCATAGTGAGGCAAGGTTAAATGTACCAATATGGTAAATGATGCATCCTTTCTTGGCTATATTGATGTCGTTATAAAGCTCGAAGTGTTCTGGTTCCTTCTTGAGAATAAAGGATACTCGATATCCACTATCGCTTACGTCCATGCTTACATAGAGCAAGACCGATATGATTAGGGTCCTTAACAGAGTTTCCATAGTATTTCTTGAAAATGACTTATTACCAAACAGGAACTTATTAACCTACAGAAACCGTTATTGGCGATCTGCTTCAATACTTGCAAGCATACATGATTTTGTTTTGCTCTGATATCGATCAATTGAACTCGCTATTTGTCATGTTGTGAACAAATTTCATACAAGATTCGTGAGAGATTATAAAATGTGACTTTCTTACTGTTTGGTTATTCAGTGTTATATTTTTGACAATTCACAAAGGAAAATATTGCTGCTATATCCAGTTAATGAAGTGTTAATGAAGAAGATAATTTGTCGATTCGTCGCTGTCCGTAGATATTGGGATTGTGCTTCCGTGGACGATTTTACGCAAGAATCTTGGTCTAAAATTATACAAAATACAGGTCGTGCAAGAATTGAAGCCCAACGACCTGCTACAGCTTTGAATTTTCGGTGAGTGGGACGTACAAAAGCCGAAGGAAGATCGGCTTTTTAACCGAAAAATTAGCCGTACTTGGTCCGATGAGAAACAACAGACAATACAAAAGCTGTTGAAAAAATGCACTGTTTGTTACGGTATATGGTCCGGCGGAAACATATATGAGTTCTTGTGGGTTGACCTCGTTACAGCCAAAAAGGAGCACTGTTTGGTTTTGTCCTCACGCTGGTCCTATTGCCGATCTTAATTTTTTCAAAAATGGAGCCAAAGCTCGAATTGAAGTCAAAAGTCAACATTTTCAGACAATCATAAGTGATCACTTCTTCTTAAATATGGACAACTTTGACTCGAAAAATATACCACTTCGATCAATTCCCGGAATTTATTCAGAAAATGGAAAATATAGGTTTATCCATCTAAATCTACATACAATACATTGTCCCCTTTAAATTAATCCTCATCGACTGCAACACACTTATGCCAGCGCTTCATCCAATTTTTTAGTCTCGGCTCATTTGATGAACGCCATTCACTTGCCTGATGTCTGGATTGCGTGTCGTACTCATAAGTCCACGTCTCGTCTCCAGTAATGATCCTTTTGATGAATGTGAGATCGGATTCAGCCTCGCAAATCATCTCTTTTGCGACGTCAACACGATCTCTTTTTTGCATGAAATTGAGGTCTTTTGGCACCAACTTTGCTGCTACACGACGGAAACCCAAATCAATAAATAAAATGTCTTGGACGGATACATAGGCAATGTTCAAGTCCTCCGCTATCTCTCTGATGGTTAATTTTCGGTTATTGATCAACATTTCTTTTTCTTTATCAATGTTTTCGTCGGTTTTCGCTGTTGATGGTCTGCCACTGCGTTCATCATCTTCGGTTGACTCACGACCACTTTTGAACCGCTCGTGCCACTGGTAAACGACCATTTTCTTTAGAGAATCGTTGTCGAAACACTTTTCCAACCTTTCCAAAGTTCGCGCACCATTAAATCCGTTTTTTACGCAAAATTTAAATCCATTTCTTAAGTTGTAAAAAATCGCCAACACATACAGCAAATGTCAAACTTTGACGTTAAGATTTAGAAGGAATATCAACAACGATGTGCCAACATAACAAAAAAAAAAAACAGAACTCAAATCGGAACAATGGGAGCGCCACATGGTAACGCTATCGCGAACTTTTTACTCAAGGTGGTATGGTTCCAGCAGGATGGCATTGTCCCCTATTCTTTTCCTGAAACTAACTGAGGAGTCGATTCAATGGCAATGTTATATTGCGAATTGGATAAGTGAATAAGTCTTCACTTCTTCATTACTTCTTGTAATACTTCATAAAGTTAATGTGATAAACTGCAATCTCTTTAGTCTTGGAACAATCAAGTCGCGAGCTTTACGTGGCAACCTGATCATCGCCCTGATCTAAATTGAGAATTATGTAGATCATACTGGGGAAACCTCATTCAGATCAGTTACAAATTTGAAGTCATAAGAAGGCACGAACTTCCCTTTTGGTGAAGGATAAGGCCTATCTAAAATTTTCGCCAATCATGGCCTATCTAAGAGTCATGGTGCTCTGCTTTATTTAAGGATAGTCCAATGGAAAACAGAAAATTCTACCTGCGATGAAGGTTTAAATCACAGCCACCAAGTCAGGCTAGAATCGAAGTCTCAAGGGCTCCTAACTCCAATGGTGTTAAAACTAGTCCTCTGGTCTGGCTACCAATAAAAACCATACAGATCGTACAACTGGCCACTGAAAGGCATTCAAGATGTAGATGGTCATGGTCAAATGCGATGTATGAGGTGTGTGTTCGAAAAGTGAGGCGACTTATCGATTATTTTTTCTTTGTTACTATACATTAGTATCCCAAACATTAGCTGATAGGGGATGTGATAGGCTGTGAGAGACAAGCATACATGGAGGCCTTTTGGTCGCTGTTAATATTGTTAGAGTATTATATTATTACTGTGGTGGGTCCAAGTTAGTGTTGGTCGAAAACCAGCCAGAGGATTCAAGAAATCTAATGAGATCTAACAGTTTTGCTTTGGTGGTGACTTGAAATTCTTCAAAAAGTCTGTACCCCGGGGCAGTCATACAGTAAGTGCGTGATAATCTCTATTGCCTCTTCGTTCCAACAGGTGGTCAGTTAGGATACGTGTAGCGATACGGATGTCTTCTTTGTTGATTCCGAGGAAGGTACGTATTCTCCCACTGTATAGGTATGACCAAAAGACACAGTCATTTCTGGAGATATACGCTTTGTTGGATCGTTCTATGTATTGCTATTCTAATGCTAAGTTCCATTTTGCGTTAAAGAGTTTCAGTTAGTTTTTTATGTCGTTGTGAGTGGGAGGTAAAAGGAGTACCCTACTTAGACGACATTTTTGTACTTCTTTTGATTTGGTGGTTTTACTTGCCAAAGCTGTTAAGGCGACTTGACTGCACACAAAGTTAGAGATCACTAAGATATCAAGTTAGGTGAGAAGCCTGTGCAGCTTTACAATTGGCAAATATTTCTGCTTAAAGAACACAACATTCATTCGGAGTCTGTGTAGTCTTCAGTCATGTCTGTTAGGAAATGATATGGAGAAACTCTTATCAAAATAGACGCTTGGCATGATTTAGTCACTATATTTCGTAAATTTTGATAATTCGGGTTCATCCATCACAGACATGTGTCCAAAATTGCGGTGCGTCTGTAAGACCGATTCTTTTAGCCTAATCCTGCTTTCGAAAACCGAGCAAAGTACACAAACCAGCAAAATCTTTGCTAATCGCATACAATCTGCACTAAATGTTGAAGATCGATGTCAAGAAGCCCTCAAAAATTCGACAACACAGTTTGGTCTTTGGTATGTCTAATTAAAGGAACCTTAGCATCGTTTCTCCGATCTTAGCTGCACCAACTATAGAAGCATAAGTCTTTTTGCATTGCGCATGAGACTCTGATTTATATAAACACCGAGTAGTTCCTATAAGTTAAATTTTTTGATTACATGTTCACGCTTTGCCATGTACAAATTGATGTCCAGCCATTCATCAAAACGAAATATGATCGCATTTTTGTAGACAAACTACCCAGAGTCATGTGTAATTTCGTCATCCTTGCCAAACGCTCAAAGCTCCGGAAAAAGATCTTTTCGAGAGTTTTGATATCAAAAGAAAGGTAAGGTTAATGCGCTGAAGCGCAGATGCACTTTTTACAAGAGTCTGTTCGACCACTTACATATGCTGATGACATTTACATAAGACGCGAGGAATGATTTTCGATTCGAATCCGAGTAAATCAAAGTATAAGCTGGGAGCCCAAAGCGACGCAACGTTGACAAAATGAACAAAACGCCACAATAGACAACTATAACTACTATGAACTCTGATACTGACATCTCAACAGAGGCTAAACTAAGTGTTAGACTTGCCAATCCCCCTTATAGGAAGACTCTATATAAGGATAATGATAAGTCCTGCTCTAGAAGCTTATACATTGCATTGAAGAGCTACAAGAAGACATCCTAATGAAAAATAAGAGAAGTTCGCCTAATTTTATTTGCCGTTGTTTGTTTTTCAATATTGTTATTATCTTTCATAACATAAATCACAAAGTCAAAATAATTTTTTCTATTTCTAAAATAAAAACTCAACCAACCCAATAATCGATGGTCTCTATATGTATTTCATATTTTCGGATGATGTATTTTATTTGGACCATATCTACGTTCAAACAGTGTGAAATCAGCCAGAAAACCAGACCAGACACTTTCATTAATCACTAAAAGTTACACCTGTTCAATGTCATTTGTCTTTTGATGTGACAAAATGTCCTAGTTTCTCTTTCTTTATTTTTATTCCTTGGACAACAGCCTACCCTACACTTTCACTAACATAAATAAGAAACCATCTAATTTTTTTTAAGAGGCGGGAAAAAACTTTTTGAAAATCTTTTCTAAAGTGATTACAGAAGTTAACAAGAAAATTATTCAGTATCTCCGTGGAAATTTGAAACAAAGTTTTTCATCGTTCGTTCCTTCCGCTGACAGAATTAAATTTCAAAATTTTAATTTTTTTAGAAAGTGGATTAGCATTTTTTTTTTTTCTTCAATTCAGGGAATGGTATTGTTCTTTACTTTAGTGGAAAAGTATTTTCATGGCTGATTAGGAATTTTTCATTTAATTTTTTTTTTTTTTTTTCATTTCAGTTATTTCATTTAATAAATTTGTATATAAAGATATGGTGTTTTATAAGTACTAAGTCTTAAAACTAATTTATATGCATTAAGTATCTTAATCTAAGAAGTGAAATATGGGTGATGATATTATGGAAATTCAGACATGTCGGGAGAGGTTAGAGAAATTTTAAAGGATTGCTCTTCTAAAATTGGAAGGATTTAAAATATTTCTGATGGAAAATAAACGCGAAGAGTTATAGTAATTATAACGGTAAGGAATTAGGTTGATGGTTCTTGAGGAGAGAGTGAAATTAAGCTTATTATACAGGTAAGATGGACTTTTAGTAAGTGGTGATTCATCGTAAAGTTTGATTTCCAGTAGGCTTTTTTACAGATCACGCGTGACTTCCATAAAACTGCCTTGTTATTTTTATTCAGTATTGTTTGACAAATTATCATGAAAAGACTCATACCACGACAGCGTCTCCAAATTATTCAACTGTATTACGAACATCAGCGTTCTGTGAGAAATGTTTTTCGTGCGATTCGAGAAACTTACGGTGCGCATAATCGACCTACTGAAACCACTATTGCCAATACCATTCACGAATTTAAATCCCAGTTTACATTAGTGGATGATACTCGACCGGTTCGACCACATCCAGCATGTAGTGAAGAGACTACAGCAGCTGAAGTTGAGCGTGTACGCGAAGACCGTGACGAATGGATTCGTCGTCGTTCTCAGCAGCTTGGCTTATTGGCGTATTCGACTTGGCGTATTATGCGTGAGGATCTCGGCCTAAGAACGTACGAAATTCAACTTGTGCAAGGAGTGAATCTAGGCGACATGAATTTGCGTCATATTTTCAGCGAATGGGCATTGGAAAAACTCAATGAAAATCCGGTGTTTTATCGTGAAATTTTTTTCAGTGATAAAGCCCATTTCTGGCTCAACGGATACGTTAATAAACAAAATTGCCATATTTGGGCTTATGAGCAACCCGAAGAGTACCAAGAGTTGTGGTTTATGGGCTGGTGGAATCATTGGTCCTTACTTCAAAAATGAGGCAAATTAGAATGTTACCGTCAATGCTATCCATTATCGCGCCATGTTAACGGACTATGTGCAGCACATAGTGTCGGTAAGCTCTGGTTTCAACAAGACGACGCTAACACATGAGCTGAAAAGTCCATACTAGTAAAACACAAAAATTTTGCAAAATTCAACTTTATTTATCAATATAGTTGCCTTCGAGGGCGGTTTTGAATTGATTTATTGAAACGATTTTTCAATCTTTCGATACCAGTTTTGTAGTACGATTTCGATTAAGCCTCAAAATAGGCCTCTGTTTCGGCGATTACTTCTTCATCGGTCTTAAATCTCTTTCCGGTGAGCATTTTTTTGAGGTCTGCGAACAGGAAATAGTCGCTGGGGGCGAAATCTGGAGAATACGGTGAGTGGGAAAGCAATTCGTAGACAAATTCATTCAATTTTGCCATCGTTTTCATCGACTTGTGACACGGTGCATTGTCTTGATAAAACAGTACTTTCTTTTTCTTCAAATGCGGCCGTTTTTCTGCGATTTCGTCCTTCAAACGCTCCAATAACGCAATGTAATAGTCTGCCCCTTTTGGAGATAGTCGATTAAAATTATTCCATGTGTATCCGAAAATACGGATGACAAAACAATGCCAGCCGACTGTTGAGTTTTTGGCCGGTTTGGACAAGGTTTGTCGCCTGCTCGCCACTTAGCTGACTACCGACTTGACTCTGGTGTTAAGTGGTGGAGCCAAGTTGCATCCGGTTTTATTGCGGTTGAACAGCTTTAAACAACCCTCTGAATCATCAACACGTTGTTGTTTTTGGTCGACTGTGAGCAAACGCGTCACCTACTTTGAACAGAGCTTTCGCACGTCCAAATATTTGTGTATGATATATCCAACACGCTGTTTTGATATCTTCAGAGCCTCAGCTATCTTGATCAACTTTATTTTACGGTCATTCGTAATCATTTTGTGGACTTTTTTGATGTTTTCATCTGAAACATCTTTTGGACGTCCACTGCGTGCATCACCTTCGGTGCTTGTATGACCACTTTTAAATTTTTCAATCCACTTGCGAATGGTTCGTTCGGCTCGTGTAGACACTTGTCAAGCCGTTTCTCGGCTGGATTTTTTCCCAATGAAATCATACTTTCATCATACTTTCGTATGATAAGTCAACATACGAAATTGCTTTGAATCCTTTTTTTTTTCACAATAACAAAAGTTGCTTCACTCACAACGCTATATCACTAGAACTAATCGTCCGATAGCTGTCAAATTTATACACGTATAACTACGTACTAATTAAAAATGGTATGGATTTAATTCAAGTGGTGCCCTCTCTTTTCAGCCCATGTATTACGATTCATACAGCGTGTGAAACAATGTACTTGTTGAGAAATCATTTTAGTGAGCACTTAATTTCACGTTTTACTACTCTAAATTGGCCGCATAGATCGTGCGATATCACACCTTTGCACTATTTTCTCTGAGGATATGTAAAGTCTCAGGTCTTTAGGAATAAGCCAGCTACGATTGACGCTTTGGAAACCAACATTACTCTTGTTATCCGCGAGATACCAGTCGCTATGCTTGAAAGAGTCGCCCAAAATTGGACCTTCCGAATGGACCACCTCAGACGTAATAAAAATTTTAAGTTCACTTTCAATGTTTACATTATAAATCAAACCTAACGATGAATCACCTTTTATTTATAATTTTATATATAAATATACAGTTCATGGCGTTGATGTATTCCTGCAAAATGCAACCAATCAATCTTCTGGCACACAGAAATATGGTCGCATCTGCGGATGCCGTAAATATAACGCACTGCGTCGTTAAAGACAACTTGTAGTTTACGCATTGATATCGAGTCAAGTCCAGTGTAGACCACCTGGGCATATATTATGAGGGGTGAGACTAAGGTCAGTACCAGCTTCCGTCGTGTTTCTCGTGGAGTGAAATAAGCAATAATCCATAATTTGAGAAGACATCCATAGATACGCCCAATGAGCAGTTTGTGTTATTATATCCAGAAAAAGTACGGACTGTGTTGCCCAGACTAGTAACTGACTCAACATCTTTAATTTTGTTGTTATTCATGATAAAATCGGGTAACACACTCACGTTAAAATATTTTTCTAAAGTGGAAATTACTTGGGAATTTGCTGGATTTAGCAGTAACTGATTAGCTACTGACCAAGTGTAAATATGTTTCAATTCCTCATTAATGGGGAGTTGATTTAGGTTGCTAAAAGGTTTCACTAAGTGAAGTTGAGCATCGTCTGCATATAGGTGTACTGAGGCATATTTACAAACGAACAACGCAAAATTAAAAGGCACAGCACGTCACAGCTGTGCTATTGTTCAATTACTTCTCACATAAGTTACCTAGTTATGAACTTAAATAAGCGAAAATGTAGGTGCACTCCACATAGCTCCATATGCCCTATTGCGTATTACCATCTATCCAATTCTAGAGAAATTAATTGATCCACCTGAATGTGGAGCTCTACCTGTAAACAGTGCAGTTTAGGGAAAGCCAATAGAAGCTTTTTGAAACATGAATCAGATCCCGACATTCTATTGTACTACAGAAGATCATGCTTTGTTACACGTTTTCAGTGTATTTTAGATCCTAAACACGAAAAATGTAATCTAATTTCTGAGATGCCCTGATTCGACTTTAACGAAAATGAACGAAATTTCTTGTTCATTACAGTGGCAATCCATCTAATGCCTTCTGAAGTGGATTTTTGGAGCTTTAGCTAAGATACTTACAGAAAGGCTGCAATTCCTTTACAATATGTTTCATGGAGGGAATAAGTAATATAGTGTCAGCTTGCTTCACTTAAACGATAGTTTGACTGATAGCTTGAAACTGAAAAAATTGAACGAGATTTATAATAGACATACTCTCAACAGCCACCCGCTCTAAGGGCAATCGTTACAATATTCGGAAAAGCATTCACAAGAATCTTAAGAGGACGCTCCAAATCTGGAAAATATGACAAAAATCCCACTAATCCCACTAATTACTTTCAGTCTCAAACACATTCTTGAAAATAAATGATCTTTGGTATAATTTTCATAAGACTTTCTCATGAATATGCCATCAGACGCAATGCCAAAAAACCCCGGCTTATACGAAAACCAAAAATTATATCCTGTAAAGGGAAACTATTTGAATCTTTACGGATGGCTTGTAAACTAATGGACAACCTTAAACTCCACGCTGTCTTCCCATCTAACAATACTTTTTTTTGTTTATAATCCCGCGCGCACCAAGGGGATATGAATACTCTTTTATTGGCTTTTCACCAGGGCGCGGGCGGGTGGTGTAGTAGTTTGAAAATCAGTTGTATTAGGTTTCGATATTTTTCCCAGAGGTGGTTGTCAAACTAGACTGAACGAGTCAGTGTATCATTAACCAGTGGGTCTTAGTATGCACATCATTATTACATCAGTGTTATGCCTTCATGTCAGAGTTGATGCCGACGGGATTTTCATATAACTATACACAACTACTTACGTGTCTCGCACGTGTTTCGAACCCTCGACTTTCTGCTTGAGGAGTCTATGCATATACCACTACACCACGGCCACCCCTATCAAACAATATAGCATCAAACCTGTAATATGGTTCTTGCTCAATCCTGTAACCACAAAATGTGGAGGCTAAATGCACTAAATTATTCTTAATCCCAGCAGGATCACTTATTAACTTAATAGGCAAAGGAGAGAGAAAAAATTTTAAACACAATATCTTGCGTTAGGACAATGGGTGCCTTAAGATAGAACTTCGTAAGAAGAACTGGAGATGGCATGATTCTCTAGTATACAGGCAGGTCAAAAAATTTTTGTCCAGTGGAAAAACCGGTTAATAAGCCGAAAAGACTAAAAATCTACTGGCCACTTTAATGTGCTGGGCATTAGTAAGTTTACCTCATACCATGTTTCCTGTGGATGTGGTTAGCTAACGACAGTTATTAAAAACTTTTGTGTTGGGTGCTGATATTGAAAGCACTATTTATTCTTTCGCAAAGATGGTATTGTAATGGAAAGAGAAAAAAAAAACCACTTACAAGGCAACGTAAAAATTCAAAAATAATACGAACTCCACTTATTTTGATTCAAACCAAACAAGACCTTTGACAAGTATGGATACATAGTTTATTTGTAAAAAAAAACTTACCTATGACATAGGAATACCCGTCCAGGGTCAGTACGCATTTCCTTGTTGTCCCACCACTGGACGGATATCTCAGCGATCTGGCAAATAATCCTTTTGTATACAATGAACTTTGCCCAGGACTATTCATAGTACTGCCAGTACAACTGACTGTGCCATCGTATGCGATATTATCACTACCTAAGGAACTATCACCACCGGTGCCGCCACCATCTATGTCACTGTCCGTTTGTATCGAAGCGTCTTCATTCCACGAATCCGTTGTTGTCGTACCGTCCACCTCCCAATCTCGACCACTGCGATTACTATCCTTACGACATTTTATATTCACTGGCTGTAAACAGGCATTACCCGGATCCGAGACACTCTTGTGGACTAAGTCTTTTGGTCTGCCAACAAAGTTACACTGCAATGTTTGAGGTTTCTCCCTTTTCGAGAGGCAGTTTTCTAATCGATTATTTGTTGTTGCTGTTGCTGTTGCTGTTGCTGATGTTTGTTGCTTTTGCTGATATTTGGTTTTTTCAGCAGAGTCTTCCATTATACAATTATATATCCTGAATTCAATTCACTTATACATACACAAGTTTAAAAAACATTGAGGGGTAGTCTAAGAGGGATGTTGAGAAGTATTACATTTTCGTTTCTCGGAAGATGATTTGATGTGAATTCTTCTTTAAAAGGATAACACAGACTAGGAATCCTCTTAACTCCACTAATCAGTGCCAATTTTAGAAAAAAAAAAAAAATAAAAATTTAGGACGGATGTCGCTCTTAAACGGGTCCACTACGTGTAGTTTCTACGAGATTTGAGAGTGTGGATTTAGCACTGCGTCACGTAAGCGATTTTTTACCGATTTACCTGCCGTCGAATCCCTGAAGAAGGCGATTTTGTTCCCTTTTTAGTTAAAAGTATTTTTTTTTTTGTTACTTTTTGCCTCCACTTTAAAATGTTTACAGATTAATCTTCTAATCAAAACAAAAGAAAAAAAAAAAAGAAACGAAAAAAGGAAAAAATAGAAATCAAAAAGAAATTGGGAAACCACGGAAGCTCTCGATTATTTTCTATCTTTTCGATGCTAAAATACACCAAGAAACATTAAATAAAATACAAGGATCCATATCTTCCCTTGACCATTCGTCAGTTGAATGCCTACAAATTAAATTGACTGAGGTGTTGAAAGTGTCATTCTAAAAAACGAGAGTTATTTTGAGCTTTGACACCTAGTATCCATTTAATCGAATCCCACACGTTTTGAGTTTTACTTGTCCCGTAAAAAATAGTAATAAAAATTAACTCCTCTATTTTATATTTCAAGTTTCAAATAATTTTTTATTTAATTGGACACTTACTCGTAAATATGGGAAACATTAGCGAAGTGCAACTTAGTGCAGTTTTGAAACAAGTTATGACGTTAAGACGTAATTTGAAATAGATACTTTAGGTTAACTTAAAATACGTTTCTACGATTTGCAATTGCATTGGTCATTTTTAATTCAATCTGACATATGTGAGATATAAACGACGATATATGGTGACTTTACTACTTAACAGTCGGATGTGCTAAATGATGGAATCTAACGTTTTAGTAATCTTAACGTGGCATGTAAGAGATGATCACCCATCACAGATAGATACAAATTATTCCTTAAACGTTGTTCTTATTTTAATATCGAAATACGTTCTTCAAGGGTACAATAAAGGACTGGAAATGCAAATTCGAAGATGCAAAACGGTTACATAGGGAATGTACCTAAAAATCATTTCTAGCAGTAACGAGTATTTGCAGGAATGGTTGAGCTGATTAAGATTCCAGAAAGTGACTGTTAGGTGTGATTTTTAAGTTCTTGAATGGATGGCGTGTGGTTGACGATAAGAATAAATAGGAAATGTAGCTGTCATTGGAATCAATGAGTTTCTAAGAGAATTCTTGGGGTGGAGCCAGATTCCAAACAAAGACTTGAAAAATGACACAACCTTCGTAAGAGATGACTAACTAGGAAAAATCATATTCGCGCAGTTGACACTATAAACAGACATGCCAATTTATACACACAATTTCTAGGACTTTTGTGTTGACAAATTTTGTATCGCACTCTACATAGATCCAAATTTGCGAGTCCAATCTAGGATTTCGTTCGTTTGGGTTATCATGTTACTGTCAATATTGACGAAACAAAAAGTTGGAAATGTATGTAACTAGAGAATAATATTGGATTTTTGAAAAAAAAGCTCTTGTGCTACACAAATGTGATTCGAAAATTGGAACCAATGGATTTGAAGAACTTCCGGGATCTTCCCCATTTGGTTGTATCCATAATAAGCACACAAAATGCTTTAATGAGGGAAAGTATAAAAACTGAAAAAAGTTTAATAGTCATTTCACGATTTTAAGCAGTTACGCAGATTTGAAATATAGTGCAATCACATCACTCCAACTGTTGTCATCAATTATTAATTTTTTCTATTTATTGTAGGTTTTTTTTTGTATTCAAAAGATAACCATACCATATAACGTATAGTTCTACTACTTGTAGCCAAATTTTCATTTCATTTCACTCAATAAATGCCAGATGTGGGATGGATACTGAGGATGAATACTGCATACGACACAATTTGTAAGACGTTGTTGAGGGTTGAACAGAAATTGTGAGATAGCTCTGCGAAATCTACTAATTTAGTTCAACTGAAACCCAATTGCCCTACACAAGAGGCAAATTTTCTGGTGGTTGCACGTTGCAATCGGAAACTGTATCAAAATTTCTTTAAAGTGCTTTAAGAATCAGTGATGGATAATCAATAAAAAATCAAACTACGAATTGGAAGACTGGAGGATGAAGTCGCAGAACGAGAAACTCAGCGAGAGAAGCTACTAAACAAGTACTGCCTTACTAAGTATAGAGAACACGTTTTTTCTTGAGTAACAATGGCACCTAATTAATAGGTTGTTTTACAACTATTCTCCGTTTATATTGGCGCGTTGTTCGTTAATTAAAACTGGCGTTTCGTTTACTTTTTCTCATGACAATATTCTTCTCTGTTTACTTGATAAAAATGCGGATGAACAATCATATTCATGGAATACACAGTCATTTCGTGACTGTACTACTGTATTTCGACGATTACGCATTTCTTGTAGCCCTGGAATAGAACGATATTCGAATGCTGGCCGAAAACTTCTACGTCGACCAATGAACGGTCGTCCGTCTTCTAAAAAAGTTTGGTGAAGAGTAAAAATTGGCTGGATGCTTACCGCACCAGCTGCTAGACAACAATAAGAACGGACGTGTCCGAATTTTCACCGATTGTTCCGTTGCTAGAAAATCTCGCCACTGAAAATAAATCATAGCTGTTCTTCAAAAACGTCAAAAGAAAGAAGGCTCGCATTTCGTCGGATAAAACACGGAAAAGAATACCACTACCAGTGTTTTGTGGTGTATTTGGTGGGACAGAAATAGAATCATCCATTGGTAAATCATTTTAACTGGCATTTATTCTTGGTGGAGCAACGATAATGAGCGTAAACAGTGGGAAATTCCACACATTGGTTCAACTTGATCGCCTGGATACTGCCATCAGGAAAAAAAGATCAAAAATATCTTCCACCATTTCCATGCTGTGATTCATGTCGTCGTATCCATGGCTTATAAAGGAAGAGAGCTAGTTCCCTATCTGCCTTACTCTCCCACAGAGGCGTCTACGAAGGTCTATGTTAATTTTTCACTGAAAAACTGACAAGCAAACAAAATTTATGAGGATTTGGATGACTTGGTGAACGATGTCAAAGAATGAATTTGCTTCAAGAATCCCGACTTGCTTGCTCTTCGAATCGACCATAAAGTGGGAAGCAGTTATTGAAGTAAAGGAAACTTTTATAAAAATTGTTTAAAAAACTGCGGAATATAACGAATTAACTTAATACCATACATACTGCAGCGATGAATACCAAACCCAGATAGATTACCATCCAGGCTGGAATGACGACAAATTTGATTAAAAAAAGCTAAGGTGATCTGGTGTGAACCACTAGCTAGTAATCATCGACATTTTCTGACAGAATATTTCTGCGTATGTTCACGGCTGTAAAAACTGACCAGCTGTTTAAGCACTTAGTGCCACACAGGTAGGTCCCCGCTCATACCTCTCAGATCACTCTGAGTTGAAGCTTCCTGGCTACGAACTAGTGTCATTATTCTTCCTTTACCGCGGTCTCAACATTTACGTGCGTAGTGATGTAGCTTACCAAACTCCAACAGAATGTAGTACCTATTCCAATCCGGAATTCAATTTGATGTATTCAAAATTGCATATTCGTAAGCAAATTATCCACTACTACTTCATGTACAGAAGCCCCAAACTAGACATCAATTCGAACTCAAACGAATTGACTCCATTCAAAGAATTGTATCCGTGTAACCTCTTAATGAAATCGATATTACGAAGAACGGTGTATCGACTCGGCTTGTAAATAAGCCCACGTGAATACTAGGCATACTGCCAACACCCTGGATTTGTTTTTGACTTCTCACCCTAATAAGTACAAGGTCAATGTGCTATCCCTTCTAGGCTCGTTTGGCCATATTCTAAAACAAGCGTGTAGCAATACGAGAATGTATATGATCACAGGCACTATTCTCTTTGTAATGAGATCCTTTATGTCTCATCGGATGAAGAATATCAAACCAAAAGAAAAGGCATGGTACGACTCAAGCTGTAAAGAGGCTATCAGGGTTAGAGTATTGTTTTTTTTTTTCAATCCTACAAGACCAAACTCATTGAGGAAAGCCGAAAAAAAATTCAAACGAGCCAGGGACTACAACATTTTGCTTAAGCGCGTGGAACTCCAGTACGATCAATAACTAAGTCACAAAATACTACAAAGTCACAAAGGTAGTAAAAATTGTTGGTTGTTCATTAAATATATAAGAAATTCTACCTTATAATCCATCTAAATGCTCATTTATAATGACATTGGGCAAGGCCAATTTGTTTCTTGCACACTTTGCGCCAGCTCAGCACTTCCAGATTGTGCTTTGTCTCCGACTACACTTAGGTGCGTCGAATCAATGGGATGAATTCACTTTCGCACTCGTGTAGTAGCAAGAGTTCTTAAAGATCTTAATATACACAAACACGCTGGTCCAGATGTTATATCTCCCCATCACTGTGTAAGCTTTTTCATCAATTCTACTCTTTAGGTGTCTTTCTAAGCAGATGGAAAACAGCATTTGTCCAGCTCATCTCTAAAAAATGTGAATTCTTCTTCTATCCCCTCCTATGGACCAATTGCACTTACGTCCCTTCTTTCCAAGGTCATGGAAACTCTAAAAAACCATGATCTCATGAAATACCTCGAAACACGAAAAATTCTCAAAGACCAGCAGTACGGTTTTAATGCCAAGAAGTCTACTGGTGATTTAATGACTTATCTCACTGGAAAGTGTAACCAAAGCGTACATCTGAACTTGATATTTCTAAGGCATTTGACAGAGTTTGGGATCAAGTTTTTTTTTGTCGAAAATGCTTGTTTTGAGGATCGACAACTTTCTTGATCAATGGAGTAGAAACTACCTTTCGGACCGTTCAGTTCAAGTTGTTTTGAATGATTTCAAACTCGGTGCAAGAGTTCCCCCATCCTATTGCAGTTAATTAGGAGCAGAATAGGAGCACAGTTTTTAGTTTTATACAATATTCCATATATGAATGAAGATTTAGGATTAGTCGTTAGATAGTTCTGTGATAACTCCTTAAATTTGAAGAGCAAACGACTCACCTAATGTGGAAATATAAAATAACTTTGGCAGCTGATAGCAATAATTCTAGTAAAATGGGAAGTAGTATGGCAAGCTGGTTTTTCGGTATTCGTCTTATTTCTATAAATATCTCTGTGAATTCACCGCCTCGCTTTTGTGCGATTTAACACCTTTAAACTCTTTTCTATGGGACTACCTTTAGTCTCAGATCAAATTAAACAATGAAATAACTTTATGCGACATTGAACGTAAAATTGCTGGAATATCGACCGAATCATGCAAAAAAGTCATGAAAAATTGGGCTGGTGTGTCGTATATTTCAGTTGTTAATAAAATAATAAACAGATCCAAAGTACGTTGTAAAAATTAATACAAACTACGTACTTCATAAATTTAATGAACATGCATTTCCGCTATTACCCAAAATGAATATTGAATGACTATTTTGAAAAAAATCCTCTGAACAAATCTCGACGCGGTATCTGTAAACTTTCCCCTCGCAAACAAATACGAATAATAAAACGAATTAACAAGTTTTGAGGCCATTGTGTTTCAAAGGTAATTAAAATTCGCCAATGTGGAACCTAACATCGCAAAATTGTGTTTATTCTCCGAATGTGGTTCACGAGAATCGTAAGCAGCTTTATTGTTGAAAAATAAAGATTTTTTCTTTCTTTTCTTCCGTCTTCTGCGAAAGTCTCGGATCACTTCTGATGAAATCCAAAAATATCGTGAGTAAATATATGTTTTGTTAATCGATTGTGAAATGCACGAGTGCCGAAAAGAAAATAGTGTAAATTCAGTTCACAATGTCTTTGTAACCCCGATTTGAAAAGTATGTTGAACCAAAGAGTGTTTGTAGAATACATTCTGCAGGTGTTCAGTTCCATCGGACTGAAATAGATTTTTCTACTCTTTAGGTGAACAGTCAGATCTTAATCTGAGTAGAAATTGTTTAGTTATTCCAAATGGTCAATCAAGAGTTTTAGGCAAAATTGATCTGTCTAAAACAGCAACCAACATGATATTCCAGACTGTATTGTTCTGTTTACAACGTATATGATACAAATTCAACTTTATCTTCAGAAACTCTATTGAAATCATCCATCAAATCATTAATACAAGAGCTATGAGACAGGACTCTTTATTACAACATATTTTCATTGAAAATGAATAGCATTTTCATCCCCATTCCATAAACCATTACAATGCTTGTTAACTCCAAACACCGATGGGGCTGTTAATGTGTCAAAAATAACTTATCGCCTACCCTTAGGCATGGTACATAAACACACAATATTTCTTCATTAGGGTGACTGTACACAACACTCCAAAATAGGGTGGCCTTTCCCTCAGTATTAAGTTCCAATAAATCTTTGAGAAATTGAGTGTGTGGTTTCGGTTTATTGGAAAACTCTGCCAATTGTATCTATAGCCAGATTGGATACTTTAAAACTTCTTAAACAAGACCTAAAGAGAAATGACTACATTGAACTTATGTATTGCCTTGAAAAACCAATATTTTGAGGTCACAAACTGATGTTTACCAGTTTCCAGGCATTTGATTAATGTAAACTATAAACCGCATCGACCTCATAGTTTTGAGTTCAAGCTCATGTGCAATGGACAGTTTTAATTGATGCGATTGATTTTGCCATTCAATGTGATTAATTTAAATCAATGAATTATGATCTGCAACATAAATCACAAATGGAAATGAATTGCCACGCTTTTAGTGGGTGGTAGTAGGAGATGTCTCAATATAATAATGTGGAATCAGTATTTTGGAGGTGGGAGTAATGGCTGTTTTATTGGACACTTGACGAATGTAATATGTGCCAATTAATAGATGTTAATCCAAAAATAGAATTAAAACAATTTAGAGGCGTCATGACGAGGAGGAAGTTTAAGCCATTTCTGATAAATAGAAAATGGTCTTGGTTAGGGATTCTGAAAATAATTTATGACATTTGGTTCCATAAAAATAGAACCCTTCCTACTGAAATATTCGAACGTAACGCAAAGATCAAACATCTGATATTTTCAGCTTAGATTGCAGGAAATCAGTGACAGGAATAAATGATTTAGTAGGATATGCTGTAGCGTTGACTTAAATTATTTGTCCGGGCGAAATGGTTGTTTATGTCGAAGGGGTCATTGGCATCAAATACAAAGAATTTGCAATGTCTGCGTATGGAGATTTATAGACAGGTTGCCGTCGTTATAGTGCAATTCGAAACACAATCACCAAATTCATACAAATAGGCAGCGTTTATGATATTGCAAGTCCCATGCGTATTCATTCAAAGAAAAAGTTTGCAATAAGAGTACTTAAGTGACCAAAGCTCTGGAATTCTGAATTACACGCCACAGCCAAAAATTTGGCATTTCTAATGGTTTGTTTGGGCTCATTTAGTGCCTGTATTTGAATCATTTCTTCAATATAAGGTTCAGTTCACACAATACCCAGGAAAACTCACAAATTTAGTGCAGTCCTTTCAAAAAACTCTAAAGCTCTAACGAATTTGATGCGCTGTCAAACTCCGTTCAAAGAATTGTATCTCAGTAACATCTTACTTAAATTTTTATTACGAAGAATGGTGTGCTGAGATCTTTGCTGTAGAACACAACCTGACCCAGCTTGTAAATGAACCCATGCTAATACTAGACATACTGCCAACACCCTGGACTTCTCTTAAACTTCTCACCCAAATAAGTACAAGGTCGATGTGCTATCGCCTCTATTTCCGTCGGACCATTGTGTCATATCAGCTAATTTCTCGTACTCCGACCACACAGTTAGAAAAAATATTCCTTAAACAACCTTTAACCGGTCGTTGTGTTTCCTGTGTGTATTTGATCACAGGCACTATTCTCTTTATAATGAGATCCTTTATGGCTCATCGAATGAAGAATATCAAACCAAAAGAAAAGTCATGGTTTGACTCGAGCTATAAAGAGGCTGTCAGTGTTGGAGACATGTTTTTTTTGGTTCTACAGGGCCAAACTCACGGACGAAAACCAAAAAAAAAGTTCAGACGATCCAGGAATGACTGTAACGTCTTTCTTAGGCGTGTGAAAGTCCTTTCAAAAAAATCTTCCCAGTGATGAGGTCCATTTGTCACTAGATACGTTTTACAAACGATATTTCAGATTCGGAAAATCCAAATGTGATTCTTGAGAAGTCCTTCCAGTTATGAGAATGTGAAGTGACCCGAACTGACCTGATATGGCGCTACAAGGAAATTATTTATCAATTTCGTTGGCCTTTAGGTTAAGGAACACATGTAAGTAATAAGTGGATTTTGGTACGAGTTAAAAAAACTCAGACAAGGATTCATGCGTCAACGTAGATAAAACTTAAACAAAGTATTTGTTAATCATAAAATGCGAAGTTGAGCTCGAAATATAGGAAGAGATTTTCGGAAAATTATCGGAAAAGAACTCCTGTAGTAGCCATTAGCTTGTCGTACCCAACTGTTCAAGCTTTAAACCACTCTATGAAGATTTCTCTTAAAAATTAGCTTAGCAAAGCCAGTACAGAATTTGCTCTATACTTCAAAACGGTAGCCAAATTTGAAGTCAAAACAGAATTCAACATAGACTTAGTTGCTGCAAGAACAGGGAAAATATAATATTGCTTGGCTCGCTGCAATTACTCAATTCATCAGGCTTAGGTGACACTCTCCAGAGCTGTTTAAAAATAACAAGCATTTAACAGCAGAGTTAATTAAACATCATACTAAGAACTTATGGGTGAATGAGTGACTTTGACCCAAGGATTGTTAATCCAAATTCTGAATAAGGAAAAAAATTGGATAGACAAGTAAAGCAATTGCCCATATCCTAAATTAACCCCTTTCCATCTCATAAGAACTCAATCTTCTTATAAAGGAAGTCAGTTTCAGTCCTCAAAGGTCATATGTATATGATGATCATGATTTCGAACGTTCATTGGACACTGCGGAACACTTAACTACTTAAACTAATGCAGATGGTAAAAAGCTTATTATATTTACGTTATTCCTTCACCTTTTTCCGCCCTACTTCATAAGGGAGAAACAAGCCATCCCAATGTGTTTAAAGTGCTGCATCCTGTGGGTCTTTCTGGTAAATATGGTTGATGACACTATTATACATTCAACAAGCAAATACGACTAAAAACGCAAAGATCATCCGCTCGACATTTTTCTATTATTGCACAATTTTTGAACCTGTGAACCCTGGGAAACTACTGGAACAGCAGCGGAACAATTAAGTTTGTTGCGAAGTGTTTGCCTTACTGCCCAGTGGTGGTCCCCGATAACTGCAGGAGTAAAGCTTTACTCATACAGGCTAAAATGGCAGGGGCATATTCGGCCAGTAGCAGAACTTACAACCTTGTGAGTTTCACTGTTGACGACCCTTGCAAACGTTATAAGGACAACGTTCAGATCTGCATGATGCCTGCATTTTAAAACCTTAAGCGTCCATGTGCGGCAGGCAATTAGCAGAGGCCACTGACTGCTATCAAACAGGAATGACCGGACATAAGAAGGTTGAAAAAATATGATATCATATATACTAGAGTGTTTGCTATAGAGAAAAGCAACATCACTTATTTTGATGCGAATTTTCTATATGCATTAGACTTAGGCAAGAAGTCTTATCATCCGATAGACAGACAAGCGACTTATCTCTTATTTATCCACATCAAGGATAAATTCTTTACCATTAACCCAATCTATCTTACTACGGAAGACAAGGACGATTCCAGTATGAAATTTAAATCGTACAAAGGAAGCTATCTTTGGTAGGATAGTTGGTTAGCATAGCCTACGCGAAATCACATCAGACGACGGACTTAAGTTTATTGACTTTGCGATTTTGGCCACCCGGTTTCCTCACCTCAATATATAAAAGAGGACACGGTGGTCTCCGGACCATGACACGCTAAATAAAACTGATCACGCTACATGACGCTACTAGACGTAAGGTATGACTCCAGTTTTCTAGACATCCGCTCATTCCGTGAAACCATTTTTGACTCGGATTCCCCCGGATCCCCGAAATCTTTCAACAAATGCTATGCCGCCAGTATCAAGTACCCAAGACCAGTGAAAATGCTACCAACGTCCCATCATATATATTGGGTCTGACCCGACCAGCTCTGGTTTGATGAATATAGTTAGCAAGCACTGAAAGATAAACAAGAAGCGTACAAAGCGGCGTTGCAACAGAAGGGACGGGAAGAACCTCGGCTTCTCCAGAAGAAGAAAAAACAGCACGAGTTGTGAGTGATTGAAATTATTGAGTGGTTGTACTCAAGGAATTACGTAAGGAAGTTTTACAAAAAGGTAAAAAGAACCTGTCAAGGCAAAAAAAACCATACAGAAGCCTGTAGAGATGAAGAAGGAAAACGTGAAATAGATTCACAGTTGGTACTGAGAATATGGAACAACTTTTTTTAAAGGCTATATAACGACTAAGAAGCCCAAAAACACCTCGTCGGGTAAAACAAACCATTCAATTTAGACTAAGAAAGTCAAAACTTCCGTCAAAACTATTTGCCATTTTGTGTGAATGTCTGAAACCCACGATCGACCAAATCTTCACACACCGGCACATCTTAGAAAAAACTTAAGAAGTCCAAATGCTGACAGCTTTTGTAGAGACGAGCTGTATAGAGTCATGTCTTGTTTGTGCAAAATAATGATTGAGAACGTTGGTTGTCCCATCAAAGTCGGTAGTAACATCACCGAGACTTTTGAAGACAAAAAAGGTCATGCTTGCAAACTATCAGACCAAATTTTGAAATAGGCTGTCAAATATAACCACCAAGGGTCCAGAAGGAAAAGCAGATATTTCATAGATAGGTTCACTAGGACGTGTCAGAACCGTTTTTCTGGAGAGAGAATAAAGCAAATTGAATATATGATGAACTCAACATTCTTCGTACTATTCCAATTAACGCCATCTTTAATGGTTTACGACATAGTCACTGTGAAACAACGAAGGTTACACAGTAATAGCCTTTATCTGTTTATGTATCACTTTTATTGACATTGAATAGAAGGAAAGGAATCAGTAACAATGTGGGAACTTATTATGAAAAGTGTAACCCAATGACTATCATAACTCTGAAATTGTGCTTTCTGGAGATCGTTATACACAATATTTAGAGTATTTCTATGTCTTACTATTGATTAACTAAAGTATGTCCGACTCCTATCACAAATTTAAGAATTCAGGAAAATGTATAAATATTTTGAACTGAGACCAGTCTGACTAAATAAACACACAGATCTCTTACAATATGGTATTCAGTTACTGGTGGCCTTTTGGTAGCTACATACATACATGCCTAAGCAGTTGGATTGCTTTCTAATACCCTGTCATTTCATTTAAGTTAAATTGTTACGCAATAACTGCCTTCAATACAGTTCAGATACAGAACTCAAATCGAAAAGTTCATCCAATATATGATAGAGATATATGTAAACTGAGAAGAAAAACAAATGGTTTATCCGAAACCAGCAAGATAGTGGAATTTCTGCAAGCGCAGTCGAAAAACAATTGTTTTTCGCGTTTAATTTAATTACATTTGCATATTTTTGCCCTGGCCAGGCAAGGTATCATATGTAAATCTCGCGTACCACAGACTATCGCTGAATAAAATGGTAACGAGAGCAATTTCAAGGTTTATTTAAACAACGTTTACCTACTATATTACATTTTATTATTATTATGTTATAATGTTTTAATTATGTTCTTTAATGTGGCTCTATATCCATCCATCACCCGTCATAGAACTAAACCCTTTAGTGTACAATAGTATCTTCCATTTAAAAATGACTGAATAATTCAAATTTAATTTAAGCTTGCATTTGCTATATAGTAGTTTAAGTACTAAAGATAGTTTTAAAAAATATCTTTTCCATGCACTTCATCAATCATATTTTGAAAGTAGCTATCTGAAAATACTTGATAACTTGATGAAATGACGAGAGAAAATAGAATTATGAAGTTGCAAGGAATTCCAGACGTCTAGCGAAAATAAAAATGAAAGTAAAAATAAGTTTGATGGGGAAGAGAAAACTTTCGAAACTTCATTTTTCCGATGACAAAAAAAAAAAAAAAAAACGTGGTCGGGAGAAAATATTTTAGTTCTAAGTAGACTTAACTATGTAAATAGCCTCTTTAGAGGCTAATTTCTAATTTCTAGTGGAAATTACGAAAGAGGGAAGATGATGCGAGTACTTTACTACCCAATTATCTGAACTTATGACATTTTCAACTTTTCAGCTGTGGTATCTGTTGTCAGTTCTTTAAACAAATAGGATCATGACATAATTGTTGATTTTGAGAAAAAGATATTGTAATATTAATTTACAATGAAAAGCGGCTTAAAAGTATTTTTGACGTTAAGTCAATCCTTTCAAGGGAATGGGACTCATTCGGGTATTCTCTGTCAAACGGGTTCATTCAGCTTGTATATTGATTCCACATATCCCTCAATTGGTTTCAATATCTGCTCGCAGATTTTTTAAAACAAACAAAGAGTAAATGCGTATTTTATTTTCACATTTTGCATTAATAATTAAAAATAAAAAATATCTGTTAAGGAACTATTTAAACTATTTAAACTATTTAAAAATCACTGAGTACACTTGACTTAGAAATCATTTGCCAAGTGAACTATTTCAGTCTATAACGTGATAGAGGAAAAGGGAAAATGACGACACTGTCTTGACAAATCTTTTATACGGTATCCTACAAATAACGTTAAAAAACGGACAATGAGAATATTTCTGATTCCAAGAATAGCATATTTAATCTTCACGTCAATATCTTTCGAAATAAATATATAGTTTACTTATTATCTTCATTTTCACAACAGGACATGGGCGTTTTTGGGGCAACAAACGGATACCTAATTAATTCGCATTATGTCGAGGCACTGCCTTGATGAATGATTGCTAAGATGTATAAAACGAATGAACAGTACAGCATAAGGAGCTTACCCGATGGCGTTTACAAAAATATTTCAACAATTTTTTACTTAGCTGGCGGTAAAAACTTAAGAGTATCAGAAAATCAGGGGCTGATCTACTGGGGTTCAGTTTCCTACAACCAAAATATCTCTGATTTGTAAAGAGTGCAAAAAAGGAAGGCACACAGGCAGAAGCTTTATAACAAAAAACCACGCGAAAAAAAGAAGAAGTAAATCAAACGAAAGCAACGCGACTTTAAAATATTAAATGCAAGCAATTTAACAGCGAATTTTGGGAAGTTTTACCAAAGAGCATATTTTACCAAAAAGAAAATCCCTGCAGCTGTACCAAATACAGTTTTCCGACATCAGTATTCACATAATCGCATATTGTAAGGTTTCTTTTCATTTCAAATAATCGTACGTCTAAAACCTGTATCTACAATGTGACTTGCCCATATTAGTAGCGTTAAAGGCCAAGAAGGTTAATCACAAGTCAAATGTTCCTACCTTAGCAGATTCTATGAGAAATTCTGGCAGAATAAAACTACACTTCATATCTTCTGACCGATTAGAAGGTATACTTTAACAGCAAAACAAAAATATGTCTCCTTTTGGTATGCTTCCTTAATAAGATGGGTAAAATGACACAATAATTAAAGCCTTTGGACCATCTACGACGTCGCCGATTTATTAATTGGATGTTAGCTCGCCAAGACAATTTGTTATCGAATTTAATCTTTTCCGATGAAGCCCATTTTTTGGATGGATGGGTACGTAAATAGACAAAATTGTCGTTTCTGGAGACCGTAAAACCCATACGAGATTCACGAAAAACCAATGCATCCCGAAAAAGTCACTGGATTAGGCAGAGATGTCCTTTAAGTTCATTGTTATTTACACTCTCAACCGGGAGGTGTTGAGTTCGCAGGGATAGTGATAAATGCGCTAAATTTGCATACTTTTTTGTTATTATAATGAATGCTCCTGAGATACTGCAGCGTGTGATAAGCCGCTTATACGAGATTTGTAAAATGTCTTATAAAAAAAGTCAGAAGGTATTAAATTTTAAAAGGTTGGTGAAAGGATGTATAGCAAAGAGAAATATTTTCTGAACAGTATTTCCAGTTTTAAGAAGTAGAAAAACTATTGAAGATTTACATCAAAAGGGTAAAAGATATTGAGAACTTTCGCCACTGGCTGTAAAAACACAAAACTTCAGTTAGATTATACATAAATATAATAAAAGTATTCGTTATGCCCTCGGAATGATTACTGAGAAAACTAGTACTCGAAAGAATCCCTTCAATGCAATATCAGTTGGTACAAAAAAAATGTAAAGACTTAACCCAATAATGTTGACTAAGAATAGATTTGGATGAAGCAAACATAGAAGCATTGAAGCTAAAGCTTCACCGGCTAATTTTAACAGTAGATCTCAACTCAGTCAGCAACTCGAAAGAGAAGCATCGGAGTAATGTGTTTCAGTAGCTGTCAAAGTTACCAATGATATCCAGCTGTCAAAATATGTGGAAATTATTAAAAAATTTTATGGAAATTTCGGCTCAATTGTAAATACGCAACTTGAATTTCGTCTTGGGGTCGGTCGTCATCATGGCTTCAGTGTGCAGGCAATTTGTGCACTGAGTAAAATTTTTAGTGTAAGTACACTCTATCAGATCTTAAGCCACCAACCAAACAAAGATTGGTGAGAAATGAAGAAAACATAGCCGCCATAGTGGCCAGTATTGAAGAAGAGTCAAAAATGTCGATTCGGCGCCAATAAGCTGAATTCGTATAAGACTACACTGACGCGAGAGTTGAAGCTATACGACCATAGACAACGATGTGTGTTCGTTAATTGAGAGCTGTAAATGTTGGCCGGAGATCCGGATTTAGCAAAAAATTATCTTCTCGGAGGAGGCCCATTTTTGGCTCAGCGGCAATGCCAACAAGCAAAGTTGCCAATACCGAAGCGAACACAATCTACAAGTGTTCGGCTAGGAAATTGCCAAGGAGAAATTTGGTAACTGGGTCATCTTACGGCGAGCGTTCATCAATTGACCGCTGCGATCATGCGATTTGAATCTTTGGCTACGTCAAGTTCTTAGTCTAGGCTAACAAGCTAACCACTTTTAACGAGATAGAGGGCAACATTCGACACGTTTTTGCTTGAATAACGCAGCACATATTGCACCAAGTCATCAAAAAATTGGACCGAAGCAGAATAATTTGCTATTCCGCACATTATAGGGTGAACGTAGCTTCAAAATATAGCCAAAATCGATTTTATATCTCAGATTGTTGCTATCTGGTCACTTTTATGAGAAGATGCATTTTTCTTGTTGTATCAATACTCAGAATGGTTTAAATCTCAGTATCAGTAAGTATCAATAAAGATTTCCTATCTCACTATGCTTAAGGATCCTGGTATTCTTAAAGAACATATTGCAAATGGGGGCCTACAAACAAAGACATAAAAAGGGTTAAAAGAAAGGGAATACGTATATTTTTGAAACTTCAGCAACATTGATGCTATTGGCAAAATTCAGGATAGAATTAAAGAAAATGTCAATACTTAATCAAGAAATTGTCGTTGAAGATATGACAGAGCTTGTGATGGCTACTCAGTTAAACTTTTATGTTAAAAAAAAAAAAAAATTTAGGTGTTAGCAGGATTGTGTGGAAAAAAATTGCATCAGAAACGGCTAGAGGATTAGGCGTTTCTTAGCATCGTGAAGGATGTTTTTATTTTCGAGCAAAAGAACTTTTGATAGACATGTTGGCAAATCATCATGGAGATTAAAGTAATCTTCAAAATTTCATAAAATGGTTCGCCATAGATACGTCCGACGGAGCAAGGTGTTCATCGAATGGGTACATTCGGTAGGGCTTTGTAATTTTCGTACTCCATTTGTCCAACTTGGTATTGTATTATTATTATTATTATTATATTATTTGTACGTTGGTAATACTGTTAGTTGAATTTATTTATTTTGTTTTTTAAATAGCGTCGGAACCTGAGTTACGATCAATAATAGAGATTGTTACAGCCTTATGTCCAATCTATCATTTTATCAATGGTATTCATCTTGACGGGATGTGGTTTCAAGACGATAACGCTGCGTGACATATAGCTACTCCAAAACTTAAATTTATTGGAATAATATTTTATTTTATAGAACAGACAACTATTAATTCGGCGGGCCATGTAGTGATAATGGTGGGTGGTCATGGATCAAGTGATATTGTGCTGACTTCCAAATTTGACGGACGGGGGATCGAATCCCAATCGGGCCCGAAACACATTTATTTTTCAGTCAACCTCAACCGCTCAGAGTACAATAAAATGTCAAATAAAATTAACAATTCAGTATCCATATTGAATGTTGTCTGTTACATATTTCTGTCTCTCAATTTTCCAAAAACAAAACTCAACACGTATTCAGGCATTTTAAGCGTTCAAAAATACAAAATGAAAAATGTTTATTCGCAGCTTTTAGAATGATCATTGTAAAATGTAGTCCAGTTGATTATATGCCCGAAGTTGTATTTAAACTTGAAAAGCCAAAATATAAAATAAATAAAAAATGTCTCAGATATTTTGTTTAATTTTTGTAAGGAAGTAACTTTACGAGCCGTACAAAAGAGAATTTAGTAGCTGAGGTTGTTGTTTCAGAGCAACTCCACATTGAATAAGTTTAGAGACATTAACACATAAAACTGAGAATTGGCATAAAATATACTTGCAATCTAGTTTGTAGTACACAAGCCTATCATATTAATTTCCTGAGTTGCTTGATTTGGTGCTTTGTTTGATTCTGCCTACTCAACAATTTCGAATTGTAGTCAACGAATTCATCCTTGGAGGTGACTTCAATGCAAAACACACCTACTTGGGATCAAGATTAATAACGACAAAAGGTAGAAAGCTTTACAAAGCCGGGGGAAATTTTAGCTATGTTTTATTTCGACAGGATCGCTTATTAATTGGTCATCCGACCCAGCGAAAATATTAGATCCCATTGACTTTCTTCTAACGAAAGGAATCAAAGGAAAAGAAGTGAAAATTTAAAGGAGTGATGGTATGTCGTCGGATCTTAAGTTTAAAGAATTACTCGAAGCAGTTATTAACCTCAGATCTCCACTGGTCACAACAAGTCCTTCTGACATGGAAGTGGAATAATCCATGGCCGATAGTACTACAGGCAGCAGAAGAAAATACATCGACTCACCAATCCCACAGAGATTAAGAAACCTATATTAGAAAAAGGAAGATATCGCAGGAAATAGTAGGAAATCAAGGGATATTCTAATGAATTTAAAAGTATATCTCTAACTAAATATCTAAACAAACATCTAAACAGACCCCATCTAAAGAGACCCCATACGCAAGATCCTTCGTTCAAAGCATCTGAGGGGAAATGGACCGGCAAACTAGAAGAAAAGGCCAAACCTGGCATATGAACTTCTTGAAATCCCTATTTGAATAGGTCTCTTATGGACTCAGTCTGAAAATGAATCTTATCTTGTCGCATCATATGCTGTTTCATATAAGGAAATCCTCTTTTATGACTACATTTCCAACTTAGACCTTTTTCAAATAAACGATACTTCATTTTCTCTAAATTAGATACTCTGCATCCTTACTTTCTGGTGATTTTCTCATATGACATCAATAATTTTATTGCTCTCTCGAAAATTTCTTTCTACTTCAACTTCCGTAAAACAAATTCCACTCAACTTAAAAATCTTCTCAATAGTTTTGACTTTAGTTCTTTACTTGATAAAAATATCTCTGTTGATTTCATCATGAAAATCTTCTACGAAAAGACCTTGCACTGTATTACGCAAGCAGTCGCTTACCAACGAAAGAGAAATCATTCATCTCCTCCGTGGTATAACAAGGAACTACGTGCACTTCGCAACAATAGAAGTAAGATGTGCCACGTGTACACTAAATCTGGTTCTGAATTATTATTAAAATTACTAGCTACCATTCACGACAATTACTCTCAACTTTGTGATATTCGCTTTAACAGCTACCTCAGCCAAATGCTATTTATACTCATCCCTGACCCAAATAAATTTGTTCGCTTTATTAATATGAAAAAATAAACCAAAAGCTACTCATATTTCCCTAAGTTCTCCAATATGTCATCGTCTAGTCCTACAGATATCGCCAATTATTTCGCCAATTTCCTTAGTGAATCTTTCTCTGAAGATTCGGATCCTGAATACTTCGGTATTGAAATAACACCAGCATACTTAATGGACAAGATTAACAAGCTTAAAGATTTTTATCCTGAAAAAAAATTACAAATAATCTTCATCAACCGCTTGTCAGCATCTTTAGACTGTTTGGCCTATAGTAAAGGAAAAAAGTGGATCTGATTACTACTGACTTAAGCAAGGCCTGTGATAAGATCGAACACAAGAAGGCTATATTAACTAGTTCATTTTCGTTCTCATTTGTCTGAATCAATTAAAGACATTTCGGGTGTTCCACTAGGTCCATTCGTTTTCATTTTGACTATTAATTATGTTATGAATATTATAAAGAAATAATGCACATCTGTCTATGCTTATGGTGTGAAAATCTATAGACAAAGTTTTCTATAAAATTTTCTGACTCTCAACCTCTGCAAAATGATCTCAGTACGGTGTATACAAAAACTTAAGCTTAACATAAAGAAATACCAAGCCATCTCATACTCCCGGAAGCGTTCAATACTTCCTGACCGAACTTGCAATATATCAACCCAAGCTGTAGCTTCTGTCACCTCCATGAAGAACTTTGGCGTTTTCTGTAATACTGAACTCATATTCCGCACCTAAGAAATTCCAATTCATCATTTTTATTAAGCCATTTCTCGAATATATGAGTCAGGCATTGTCCCTTTACTATGAAAACCATATTCTACATATCAAAGCTGTCCAACGCAGATTCTTACGATTCGCTTTGCGCGGGCTTCCATGGGCTGACCACTATATCCTTCTGCTATAAGAATATTGCTCAGTCTTATATCTATGGATAAACGACGCGAATATGCCGATATTCTTTTTATATGCTCGTACCAACCGGCACCATCGAATGTCCCTCACTTCTGGATCAGATTTTTTATTGTTTTTCTAATACCAACCCCCGTAATTTAAGATCTGTTTTTCTTTTTCGGTAAAATAACCACCGAACGGCATATGATTTTAACAAACCACTGTCTCGTGTGCTACGTGAAGCTAATAGAACTTCCCATGTGTTCGATTTCCATTGCAAAAAAAGTACCCTCAAAAACTTTTTCAATTATCACCTCTCCCATCCCTGATATTTCTTTGGTTTTAGTTTTCGTTTAAGAACAGTTTGTACTGAAATTAATATAGTCGTCTGTGTTTGACTCGGGTGCTTTAAATTAAATTGTATCTTAGATGGTAAATATCATAGATTGATTAGATTTCGCTATGGTTACGCGTATTCGGAACTAGAGGAAATACCAACTGGTGTTCCACAGGGAAGTGTTCTAGGACCCACTTTATATTTATTATATACTAGTGATATACCACATGGGAGTGATATGATAATTGATCAACTAATGGATGCCTGGCTAAAGCAATAGAAAATATACAAAATTCAGTTAACGTGATATGTGATTGGAAGCAACGATGGCGAATTGACCTAAATGAGCCAAAGTCCATCCATACCAATTTTAAAAATAAAAAAACTAACCAATGTGCTTGTATTTATTATCTATTATTCAAGTGGTTCATTATTTTAACACAGCTAGGTATCTGGTTATCCAGATGCTAAACTGAAATGGAAGGAACATGTGAAAAAGAAAGCAAAGGAACTGAATATTATGTAGATATAGAAAACTTAATTGGTTCTTGGGATATAATTCAGAAATATCCACTGAGAATAAAATCTTGTTATATAATCAGATACTAAAACCTATTTGGACATATGATATCCACCTATTGGGCTATAAAAAAAAGCGAATGTACAAATAGCACAAACATTACAAAACAAAGTCCTTTCTCGTAACAGAAGTCATCACAACGAACATAGCAAATCAATACTAATCCTGAATATATTATCGTACATTAAGACGTAGATTAAGACGAAAAACCTCGTGAACTAATAATCTGAAAATAAGAGTCCTATACTATTCTCGGTTTGTAACCCCACGTTTCGCTTATATGTACTAAATTCAGCTAGCATACATAAATCTATCCCTAACAAAGTGAAGATTACTATCCTGGTCATAAATGGCGGCTTTAACAGGTTGTTGATACAGACGCTGCAAGCTTCACCGTAGATGAATTTGCCTCAGCTATTTGATAAAATCAGAGTCCACGTACATCGATCCTTCATTGAAGTCTCGTTTGTGTATAGGCTTACCGCACGTGGAAGTATTGTTATTGTATTCATAGTTTTGTAATCAAAATTGTTGAAAAGTTTCCCCAACTATGTATAAGTTACCATACGTGCATGGAGTACTATAAATAATGTTGACTTGGGTTGTAATGAATCAAATGCTTAAACAGTAACTTTCACTAGAAGGTACAAGATAGTATTTTCAAAAACTTACATTTGGTAATACACTAAAAATGAAGGAATACAACCCATGCCTAGTGAACAAGCTAACTGAATTACTCGTATTTTATGGCAGATATTTGCTAAAAGAATGCATCGAACTATCCACAACAATCGATACAATACAGTGGCAATTGTATAGAGCGCTAAGTTATAAAACAAAATTAAATAGTTTAAAAAATAAGCTCAGAAAAAAAAGCGTCGGTAAAAGGAAACCTTAAAGATCTGTCGAATGATGCTACAAAAAAAAAAAAAAAAAAAAAAAATTAAAACACCAACGGCTTACATTCCGCCAGTAAAAAGCAGCAGTGAAAACTGCGTAAAAATAAACATCTTGAACATCTTGCGGAACATCTTGATTACTTACAACAAATGGAAAAAATGCGCGAGTTCTAGCAGTAATTTCTAGCGACAGAAATAAAAAAAAAATATCAACCCGGACGATCACGGGTGAAATTCTAAAAAAATCTGCCTAAAAAAAGGTATGAAAAAAAGCATAGCTAATAAATGCAGCGTTTCGACTAAGGTAAGTTCCGTGCATGTAGAAGGTCGTGGAAGTCATCATATTGAAGTGAAGTTACCTCATATAGTTTCATCTCATTGCTGCTCTTCGAAAAAATTCTTCTGAAATGACTTCATTCGATGATGAAAAAAATGATGGTATCAAACCATTAGTTTGGATTTAGAAATAGGTACTCAACTATAGATCAGCTTCACAGAATAACTGATAAAATAGAAAAAGCTCAAAAGAAAAACAAAAATGGATTAGTCCATAAGCTACAAAAATATATTTAGAGTTGAGCAAGAAGGTGAATACTCCGCATTAAAATATATAAAAGCTGGAGTACTGCAAGGTAGTGTGTTAGGACCTCTGCTTTTCCTCCTATACGCAAATAACCTACCACAAAATGATGAAACTACTGTTGTTATATTTGCAGAAGATACTTCTGTACTTGTAGTCAGAGAAACCATGCAAAAATGTTTGTAAAGTCTACAGGATAGTTCTAATGTTCGCAATATGAGCCAATCCTAAAACCAGTTCAACATATACGTAGATACTCGTACTTGGAGGAAATATTAAGCAGAAGATGTAATGTAATGGAAAGAAAATAGAACTTATTAACTGCCCCTTACTTCCGCATCCAATCTGAGTGTAAGTATTCATAGAAACCATATGGAAAGCAGAGTTCTTTCATTTGAGTCAAACTTTCACTAACATGCACAGGTTTAGCTCTGTCAGGCAAAAGAATCGCTTGATTAATTGGTCGATTATTTAGGCTACAATCAGCATGTAAACTACAAAGCACACATAATGTGGAACTATTTGTATCGCAAACTATCGTATAATCAAAACTTAGTGCAAAATTGCTATGAATCGCTGGTATAAACATTCGTTATAATGGGTCAAGTTTGATCTTAGTTTGTTTTTGTTCCCATTCTCAAGACAGTTACCATTATTAACAGACCCAAGTCTTCTGATAAGCGATGTTCATAAAGTTTTCTTATTTAAAATAGTGTGTTCTTGTCTGAAGTATTGATATACGCCAAAGTGGGTGAATACATAAAGCTACTAGTCTCAATAATTTCAATTTTAAACAAGTAAAATCTTCTCAAAGGACTTTAATAAAATTAGAAGAACTTCAAACGTGCAACTCATTAACTTTCGGCTAAACACCTTAGAAATTATACGCGTAGAATGAGGCATTCCTCATTCAGTGACACGAAATCTTTCGTCATTTTGCCGTCGTTTCATAATTAACAAGGTACGCCTACAAATGACACACTTCCAGTAAATTAAATTCATCCCATTCTTGAATTTCCTTGAAAGCAAGCATCCCCATCATTCCCTCTAATTGGGTGATTTTGTAGCCCAACTTCAAAAGGAGAAAATAAAATACAATTTTCCATTAATCAATTTTTTCATTGACACCCTACCTAATAAAACACTGAAGAGAGAAAAAAAAAATCACTTCACAGATAGGTTTACATTAAGTAGCCTTTCCTTATTAAACAAAAAAAAAAAAAAAATAAAAATAAAAATAAAAATTCCCCAAGACCTTCGCACCCAACTCATCATCTTTATTATTCTTGATATAGATAAAAAAATTATCCCTCAAAAAAAAAAAAACTCCATCATCACTAAGTATCTAAAACGAATGAGATAATCACATCCCAATCAATCAAAAAGCGTCAAATTGCCAGTGTCAATATTATTCTTCCGTCTCAAGGGACAAAGGGAGAACAAAATTAAATTGATGATCAATCGAATTGGATTGAATGGATGACACTGAGCACACATGTAAAAACATAAAAATGAAATCAAATCGAATAGAAATTTAATCGAGCTCTTCCACAGAGTTTAAACAAAAGATTTCCAAACAAAAGATACAAATGAATAAAATTGATTAAAGAACGGAATTATTACCATAGATACACGTACAACGTCTCAATGTTTATCGAATAAATATCAGCGTTTTATTATCCATGTAAAATAAATATTAAAAAAAAAAAATCTATGAAATACTATCGTCACAGAGAGCACACAAACAAGTAGAAAAATATGAAAGGGGTCGTGTATGGGTAGAAGTGTGGAAACTTCACACTCTATGCATCCGTAATTGCAAATTTAAGTGATCGACTGCCATGAACGTTTGCAGATCCATGTGCCACAACACTACTTGTTTTCTAAAAACAATTTTTTTTTTTTTTCGTTTAGATACGAGCACCTGCTCTCTTGCTGAACACAGAAACAACTTTGTTTTACACTTGAGCAAAGATGCGATGACATTGGCTTATGAATTTTCCATTAATTATACACGACCAAGAGATAAAAAGATACGTGTAAGCTCGTACATCAATTTTTCAATAACATCACACAAAAAAAAAAAAAAAAAAAACAAATTACAAGAATTGTGCAGTCAGAAAAGAAGTCACTGCAATTTGCAAAACGTAAAAACCGCGCAAATTAACGATCCAAGATAGGAGTTCAAGCAATCGTGCGTTTTGGGTGATTTGTAGAGGGTATTCGTATCTTCGTCCCAATGGATTGACCCACCTCACCGCGCAAAAGAGTGGTTTTCGAGTTCGGGTAATTTCTTTCTTCTCTGTGTTGAGTGAACTTGTTATCTTTGACAAAACCGGTCCCTTTCCGATGATTGAGCGCCGATCGAAGGCAAAGGAATTTTAAAATCGCACAAAAAAAAAAAAAAGAAAAGAAAAAAAAAAACAGATTAATAAAAATCAACACAAAAGGAGGTCACTTTTGGGATGGCAAAGATGGATCACTACGTGGAGCAATTGGAAATTCACAATTTTTACACGAAAACAATGCGTACTTGTACGAATGTCTGCTGAAAATAGATTCCAACCAATCGACTGGGAATAGTGACAAATCACATTGTTGTCACGATCAACAAAACCGACAACACCGCCATCGACGACCGACAACGAGACTAACAAACTGAAAAAATTTATTTTTAAGATCTAGCTTTCCCGAATGTTTACTAACAACACTCTCTGTCAGTTACAATATATGACTACGTATTCTCGTATCTATGAGTTTTCGTTTTGAAATATTTGATCTTTTTGACGTGAAATTTTAAAAATAACCAATCACAGCCGATCGATTGATCTTGAGAATTTTAAAAATCCATATGTCTGCACGAAAATGAGTATCTGTTTGTAAATAAATCTGTTTGTAGTATTTTTTTTATTTTTTTTATTTTTTATTTTTTTTTATTCCAAAATTTATTTTTTACTATTCATTCATGAGCTTAATTCCATAGAACCGGATGCGTAGAATAGGCGAAAAGTTGTCCAAATCAAAAAATCACATCATGGGCAAAAACGAAAATCGATCGCACCGATTATGTTAATGTTATGAGAGCGCCGCGTTTACCATAAATGATCAAACGAACCGACACCGGATTGTTTGTTTGTATGAGCATGTTATCTGGACCGGTTTAGATTAATGCTAAATGCCAATTGCAATATCTGAATTGTCTTAACATTCGCCCCAACTGGTGTTCAATTGATAACAGTCCATTGAAATCGAAATTTGTCCCGCTGTTAACTGACTGTCTGTCACAAAGTTTGCACTTCAAAAAACAAAAAAAAAAAAAAAAAAAAAAAAAAAAAATCAAAATCACAAACTTAACCCGTTTGGTCTTTCGAAACGAACGAAATCGGAATCGTCTAACCGACAAATAATTTTCAAATCAACTAACAACTTCTAACGTCGGTCATCAGTTGTCTGTTGTCTCTTCAATTGTGCTTTGGCTTTGATATGAATCTGCGTCTTGCTCTGAATCTGAAGCGAAATGGATTGTCGCGCGCGCGAATATGGACTTCCTTAATATGAAAGTATCTCTAAGTTTAACCACTATAATGACGGTATCAACCGACCATCATGCCAACTTTGGATAAACTGGATTGTTTTTCGGAGTTTTTCGCTTTGCTTGGTTTACTCGTTGTACTCGTCTTTGTCGTAGTGTATATTATATCTGTTTGTGATGTTGTTGGGTCTTTTTACCAATTTTTTTCTTTTTGGGGAGAATATAGAATCTGTTGTGTACAGCAACATCATATCTGTGCGATATATATTTTGTTGTTGTTTGTCATGTAAATAGGGGAGATAGCTACTCAGACTTTCTCTTACGTTACTGCTGAAAAACTACCATCCTACCACCTACCCTACTATCATTTGCAGATATTTTCATCCCTAAGGCAATAGTAGGTACGCTCTCACTGGTTATGTGCACGAGTATGTCTCTCTGCAGACTATATTTGTAGGGAAATTTGCTCAGATTTTTTCAGGAGACAATTCAGCTATTCAGCGGAAAATTAGTAAAGCGTGTACCGTATCAATCATATGGTGTTTGTTGTTACACATTCGAAGGCGCATCGGAAGAATATTAGAGGCGCATATTCCCGCCTTTGTGGTCAGATGTATGTGGGAAATTTAATTGAGAAGCGAGCTTTTTTCTCCGGCTGATATTCACAAAAGCTTTCCTGTATTTTGGGAAATTTTTCTTGTATACATTTCCGTATCTACAATAGTTTGCTCATATTCTGAATAAGAGGGAGACAGGCGTCCGACAAATAACGACAATAAAGCAGTAATCATATCTATAGGTATATACTTAAGCTGATTTCAAAAATCAACAGGTTGGATAGTACCTAGTCTATTATAGATAATCATAGGCAAACGCTCGTACGAGGTGTGTTTGTTTACATTGTATTTATGCGCAGAATATGCGGCTACCACATTTGGATGAATAGTATTTTTTTTTTTTTTTATAAATAAAGCGCGGATAAAAGCGTTGAAAATTATAAGTCAATATGGCATGGGTGTTAAATTCTCCAAAAACTCTCACATTTCATGAATAGGAAGTATCTATAATTGTTAGAATTTTGGTAAGCAATTAGAAGGGGATATAGGCAAATGTGTCATTGGCAGTGTCATTAAGGTGAATAGCGGTACCGTATTTCGATATTTTTGTCCACCCGGAGGCGTTGTATTTCTTAGAATGAGAGAGTGAAGAATGGATGTAGACACATGTATGTATGTACCTGATGCGTAAAGAAGCTTTTTTTCCTGTCTTTGTGTCTTTGTATTATTGATTTTAAGTCTCATACGAAATTCAAAAGGACGAGATAAAGAATGCTGGAAAAGCAGATGATGTTTGACTCTAACTTTGTTTAGCTTTGATTTGAGCACCGAACTCAAAAGACACGTGATTAAGAAGATACATATTTCAAGATATACAATTTTGAACTGTCGACAACAAAGTAGAGGTGAATACCATGAATTATATTTCGTTTAAAGAGGATCTGTAGATTAAGGGGAATATTAAATGTGGAATATAAAGCCGAATAACTTAAAACTTTTAATTCGAGCGCTTAAAATTCTTCGGAATCTCATCTAAATAATCTTTTTCAGACGTGACTATATACAATATATGTTTTATTTTTTTTTTAATTAAAAAACCTTTTCTTAGGAACAAAATTGTGAAGATGGATGCTACTGGAAAATCTCGTTCAAATCTTTTATCTATAACACGATTTTTCAGTCACTTGGTTCTTTAAATAAAAATATTAATTAAAAATACCGCCATTTTTTAAATTATGATTTTTCTAGCTTAAGCTTAATTTTTTTTTTTTTTAATTTTTTTTCCAATTCAAAGTATTTTAAATGCCGATAGATACCAAGTTCTGGTGCTTACATTTATTTTAGTTTTTAAACAAGAGTACGTCTTGCACAAATTACACATTTGAAGTAAATATGCGGACATTAATTTTGTTGATAAAAATGGGTCCTTTATGTGTGAGTGTAAAATGCTAAGATTTCCACTTAGAGGGTTTTTAGCAGAGTTGGGCAAAATTTATCCGATTGATGTTTGATGACTAAAAATTTAGTCGTTCACATCAAACATTTATTGCGACTAATTTTCAAATAATTATTCGCAACTAAATTTAAAACCATTTATTGAAACAATCGCTTTTGTTTTTCAATTGCTTTATATAGTCATTTAGTCATTAGTCACGATTGAAATTTTAAGTTGTTATCGGTGCACCCAATTAAAAAAACGATTTTTTTTTTAAAGCTCTAAATAAAGCATTCATTTTTTACCAACGAATTTATGGATATCCTTGGAATATACATTGGTAACTAATGTTTGTGGATTGTTATGTAAGGGATACGTTTACTTTAATAAATAGCAATAACTCTACAACTAAAGCAGAAGGGAGCCCAGTGTCCAAGAATGCATCCAAAGTGTCCAAATGATGGGCAAGAACGTTGTGTGTTATGCAAGTCTGTAAGAATAAAGGGGAATAGTAATTCTTCGTCGAATTTTCTATAGATTCTAAGATACCGATATGGGAGCAAATGCCTACAAGAATATTTACAATATCATCTGAAAATGAAGTCCATGATTCATTCAAGAATTCCTTTAGTAGAGGACAGACTTTTTTAATCTATGTATTTCTACTTCACTAATCAAGAAACTCCCTCCTCCACAATTAATATCTTATCACGTTGTAAAGAATGAGCCAACAGCTAGTGTAGAAGATTTCAATAAATTAAACACACATTTGTTATTATCTCAATATACAATTCAATTGATTTATAAAGCTCAGTTTATGGCAATTAAGAAACATTACCATTTCTGTTGCAGCGACCAAGGTCAAAATTATCGATGACTTTTTGAAGAATAAGTGGGTCAATGTCCGAAATTTCAGTTTGGATGTTGTGTTTAAGATCCTGAACTTTCGCTGGGTTATTGTCTAAGTCTAAAGGTGTCAAAGAGCATGACCTTGGAGATCAATCAACGTCTTTTCAAACGGAAATAATGCCATCTTAAAATGTCGTACTCAATAAATTGATTGACTGATGACTTGTGTGGACGGTAGAACAATTCTGTTGAAACCAGAGATCGTCTAGATCAAATTCATTCAATTTTCGAATGAAAAAAAATAACCGGTCAACGTGGTGCGGTACCATTTCATTCACTGTTTCTCCAGTCTCATCTTCGAAAAAGCACGAGCCAATGCATTGGTATTTCATGATTCTCGTATGGGCTTTCCGGTCCACAGAAACGACAATTTTGTTTATTTACGTACTGATCTATCCAAAAAATAGGCTTCTTCGGAAAATATCAAATTCGATGACAAATCGGCGAGATCGTAGATGATCCAAAAGTTGTGTAATTTGGATTTTAAAGGCGCGTGCAAATGAACATTAATTTTTAAAATTCGCAATAAAGTGCCATAAATGAGGCCCAATTGTTGACTTCGGCGATGAATTGAGGTGCCTGGCTGTCCGAGCATGCTGATATGGAGATTGATCCGAAAATTATCCAGTTTCTTTAAAACTCATCACCATTGCACGAACTCTGGACCCAATAGGGCGATTATGTTGACCAAAAAATTCGCGAATTTTACGAAATCTTACTTTTACAGATGCGCTGTTGCATGGTTAACGATTCAGCTACTAAAATTATCAAAGATGTTTGACGTCTGTCAAAAAGATTAACCAAATTAAATTCAGTAAATGACAGTAATTGACATCCACACCATCAGTTCGCTCACTCTTTATATAGGGTTTTCTAATAACGACTTGACAACTTTTTTTCAAGTACAATGCAAACCATGTGAGATATTTCAAAAACTTTATTATTGGCTGAAGTACAATCAAAACATTTATGAATGGAACTCGACTTCGTTCATATGGCCACCGCGGGCACTTTTGCAGCGGTCGATTCGTTGGACCCAATTCTCAACGACTCGGCCACACATTTCGGCCGAAACGGCCGCTATTTTGCATCCAATGTTGGCTCTGAGCTTTTCCAACGTCGTCGGCGTGTTGGCATAAACCAATGGCTTAGCCTCACAGAAAATAGTCAAGCGGCGTTAAATCGCAGGAACGAGGCGGCCAATCGACTGGACCATGTCTTGAGATAACACGCTCACCATACTTACTCTTCAATAAATCGATTATAGCGTGTGCTGTGTGGCTTGTGGCACCATCCTTTTGAAACCACATGTCGTCCAAGTGGTTGGTGATCATTGCGCGTTAACGCTGACCATTCACAGTAACTTGACGATCGTTATCGTCGACGAAAAAATATGGCCCAATAACGCCGCCGGCATGCAAACCGCACCAAACAGTTATTTTTTGTGGATGAAGTGGTGATTCATGAAGCACATGTGGGTTTTCACCCGACCAAAAATGCATATTTTGCTTATTGGCGAACAAACCCATTGAGCCAAAAATGAGCTTCGTCACTGAAGATGATTTTGCGATGAAATTCATCATCTTGGAGCATCTTCTCCAGAACCCAATCGGAGAACGTACGTCGCTTCAAATGGTCCATCGGCTTCATTTCTTGTGTCAGCTTGATCTTGGAAGGGTGTAAACCAAGATCCTTACGCAAAATACGCCATAATGTGGTCTGAGCGATGCACAATTCTTGAGAACCCCGTGAAATTGACTGATTTGGATCGTTTGCTACGGATGTCTGAACGGCAGCTATATTTTCGACACTTCGAACAACCCGTTGTCTCACTGACACGGCAACATCACACAACGAATATGTAGACTCAAATTTTTGCACTAAACTTGTTATTGCCTGTCTACTAGGGCGAGAATTACGACCGAAAATTGGAGTCAATGCTCTTAAAGTTGCAGTCACCGACTCCGAATACAAGTAGAAAATTTTTATAATTTGCAGACGTTGCTCGTTAGTGTACTTTACTTAACTTAAGTTATTATTAATGACGAGAATGCATAAATTACTTGACCAAGGAGATCACCTACGATCTCCTAAGATTTTGAAAATAAATCTGCAGAAATGGCTGGCAAGGGATTCCAGATGGAACTGTTGCTATCTTGAAAAAAAAAATCCATTTTTAATATGGATTCACCTGCGAACAAATTATTGCTGTGATACCAGACAGCGGGAATAATTTTGAGAAGGCTTTTACAACTTTCGGCATCACTAATGGGTCTGTTCCATAGCTATTCCATAGCAGTGTAGATGATTTTCAGCGGCTTAAAATCGAAAAATATTTGATTTGGAATTTTCAGATGTTCCTGCCAATATACATACAATATATATGCTGCTTTGCTCATACCCAATACTTATTTGTTACTACGGATGCACATAGTCATCAAAATATTATTGAAAAATGTAACGCTTTATGGGAGCTTACATCCCCATGGAAAACTGCTGAAATTGTGGAATGAGTGTTGGAATGAATCTTGTCAACACCATGAGTGTCAAAAGATAAGAAAGGAAAAGATAAATTTTACAGGATAAAAGAAAATGAAAAGGAAAATTTGTGATACAGGGACTACATTTAAAAACTTCAATTTTTTTGGGGAAAGATGCGGGTGAAAGGCGCCGTGCTTTTCGCAAACAAAAGTGCTAACAAGGCACAAAGCATTGAATGTTTTCCCGCCAAAAAAGACAGTTTTTTTTTTCTAAAACACTCGTACAACAGCAAATCCAAAGATGTCTCATAGATTGCTACTACTATCATTTTTAATATTCTTTAATAACACTTTGTTAATGCCTTACTATATATCTTACTAGATATCTTGTGTCCTTCAAGACTTGACCATCTTAGGTCAGGCAGTATTCGTGATTTTTTCCTCGATAGTAGCCCCTCTTTTCTTGCAAGCTCATTCGCTTGTTCATTTCCTTTAATACCGCAGTGTCCTATCAGTTAGCATAGTGTTACCCGGACCTGACTGCATAGTGCCTTGAGCACTCTGCAACAGCCCCTGACTGTATCAGTGTTGATGTTGGTTGATTTCATTGCCTTGATTGCGGCCTGGATATCGATGTAGATAGCGATATCTCTTTCAGATACCGATCTCATCTGCCTCATCTGATTGGACCAAAACCGGCCAGAGCATTGTCTTCCAATGCTTGCGTCCGGTAATCTTATAGACACTTTTAGTTCTTGGTCTTCTGAGAAGATACCAGATCCTGTTCCTTTCTTTTTTTTTTTCAAGACGTCTGTGAAAATTGCGATTTCTTTTCATATCCGGATATATTACTTCATAAGAGATGTCCAAGTCGACCAAGGAAGGAATTCTATCCGTTAGAATTGGATTGCCGGGCAGTAGCTCCGCTAGGACCAAACCATGTCCGAAACCACTGATCTTGATGTAACCCGAATAAGTGAGACGTATCGCACTGTTGCCTGAAGGTTTTTTGATCTATAAATCAAGCAGTATTAAGTGCAGAAAAGTGTCCAAAGTTGTCGTATGGTTGGTACGGAACGTACCTGTAATGGCTATGGAATCCGTTTTTTGAACTGCCGCTAATTTTCCGTAATTTGTTTTTTTTATTTGATGCTTTCTACCATAATAATGCGCCGTATGTTAATATAAGTCTTACCACCGTCATATACAGCCAGTACACCATAGCATGTTTTAAGATCAAAACTGTTCCTACCGTTCCTTGTATACTATATATATTTTAGTACATACTATACATTGTGCACACTATAATTTATTTATATATAGTCAGAGATTATATCAATTAAAAAAAAATGTTTTTCCATAAACAAAATGATTTTTAAGCCCCCTGAATAGATCATCAACATTATCAATTACAATCTTACTTTCAAAAGAAAATAATCGGTTTTATACGATTAAATATTTATTTGACGAAATTTTAATCCGATTTATTTTTTATACGTTTGTAATTTAATTTAAAAACGTATCCTTTATTTTTTTTTTTTGTTTTAGACGCACAGTTTTAGTCGTTTAAAATTTATTCGTTTCTGCGATTGAAAAATCTGACTAATTTTTAAATTGTTTTTTGCAATCGAATAAACTTTCAGCCTGGTTAATAGAGATCGCAGAGATTTATTTAATGTTTTATTTAAAATATTCAAATGTACATTTTGAGCTGAAATTTAGTTTACTTTATTTGCCTCTACAGTCCGAGAATTACCAGAACCTCAAGCAAGCGCCAATTGGTTCAAGTTGCTAAAATTAGGTTGGCTGAGGTGCCTTTTTATTTAAGAGCGCCACCTAAGATAAGATTTTCCTCTAACATTTATCGTTTCGAAATCAATTTAGAGACATTCTGGGCCATATAAGTGATGTTCATTCGCTCAAAATGTCCTAGTCACAGTATCTAATGAGTTCTATCTCCTCAGTTCAGGTCAATATAGCTCATACAGTCTATTGTTATATCGTCTTCAAGTTCCGTTCTTGCAAACGAGGCCAACAACTATTCGAAAAACAATTCTCTTGAATCGATCAGGAGCGTTTTCATCCACTTCAGATAAAGTCCATTCTTCCCCGGCATTGAGTAAAACTAAAGTACCAGTCTTACACAGTTCCTACTTCATTGTTTGCGAGAGGGACTTACTAATTTGTTGCCATTTCAGTAATAACTTTTTTCTGAGCAATTAGTCATAGAGTTTTTTTAAATTAAACGAAAATATACAATTGGGATGAAGAAACCAGAATTTTGAGAACTGGAGTACGTAATTTCCGTTTCAAAAGAGTTAAAGTGCATGTTTAAAGGCGCTTCTTCGAGCAGATGGACTGGGCATTCTAAGCGCTTTTGTTACGCATGGGACACTGGCCTTTTCATCGAGATTTATGAGTTCAGTCGCATAAACGTAGGTCGACATCAGGAGACAGTCACTGCAGCAACTCTACACAGAAATTATTATCACAAAAAAATCTACTCTCGAGACTTAAAATATCACTTCAATACTAAAAGTAAAATAGGATAGGTTAGACAAAAAAAAAAAAAAACATTTATTTTAGATATCTTGAGCTTCAGGCATATATTCTGTCAAAATATAATCGGGACTGAGTCATGTAAACGACCCGCATTAATGGTTTCTAAAAAAAAATATTTTCTTTGATTTGGGTTACCAGATCGCAATGATAGTTTTTCCAATTGTAATGTTTCAGCAGCTGTCAAAGTTACCAATGACATACAGCTGTCCAAATATTCAGTAATATTCAGTTTAACGAGAGACAACCCGTATTATTTTTCAGTGAGATTTGGGCCTAAATCCTTATAAGATTGAAGTGAAGCCGAATGACCATAAACAATGCAGTGAGTTTGCTAATTGAGCGCTAGCAATGTTGGCCGGAGATTCGGATTTTGACAAAAACATTATCTTCTCGGACGAAGCTGAGATCCTACGCGGCTGGGATGCTAGGTCAACAAACAAAATTGTCGTTATTGGAGCCAATGCAATCCACAAGTGTTTGGCTAAGCATTAATGCATCCACAAATATTGACGGTTTGGACCTTATTTTTTTCGAAATGAGGAAGGAGACACCGTTACCGTCAATGGTCTCGGGTCTAGAGCGATTTTAACCTACTTTCTGTGGTTACAGTTGGACAACACCGATATATCCGAGTTGTAGTTTCAACAAGACGGCGCTACATGCCGTAGAAGCGATGCAACGCTCAAAGTTGTGAAGGAAAAATTGGCCGCCACGATAATGCCATTTGACAAAGCTCAATTACTTTTTCTGAGGGCAATCATTTTGAATAAACTCGGGGTCAACATTCGACACGCTATTTCCGCAATAACGCCGGACATATTAGACCGAAGCCGAGGCAACCATTTGAACGATGTGCTGTTCCACACATAATGGTATGAAAGTAGCTGCAAAATAAAACCAGAATCTATTTTATATCTCACACAGTTGTTGATTTATTTAAATTTTTTTTCCTATCGTCCTTATCTGGTCACCCTTTATTTAATATTTTTAAATCGCTGTGAATCCAAACTACTATTTTCTCTTCCGAACTTCATGAGTTTCTCTCCTTTAAACTATCAGAAAGCCACTATGAAACCCAAATACCATACATAGCTTCGACAAAAGAAAAAAAAGAAAATAATTTTGATGCTTTTTAGCACTACATAGATGACTCTTTAGAAGAAGTAGGTTAAATAATAAGTCTGAAACAGACATTTGTGAAATAAATTAATTTCTTTTAATAATACCAAAAAACTCTTCATACTATCTGCAGGTATGTATGAAGTTATGAGAATATTTCTACCAGCATATCGTGCTTTAATATATCTGATGTACAATACAAAAGCATTTACAAAGTTGTATTTTACAATACCCCCTAGGTCTCCCACGATTATATTCAATTCAAAAAAAGGAATGTAAAACACGAAACAAGAAGAAAATGTACAAAACACAATCAAAAGAGCAGTGATACATACGTATCTTACGATTATTTTAAAATTAAATTATGCTTGGAAAATGACAAGAGTTTTCTACGTTGTTGATAAGGAGATTATTTTATAGGATTAGTCAGTGTGGGATTTTCATCTATGTATTGTGCAATACGAGTGTAATATGTTTTAAAATATATTTTCAGAACAAGTACTACTCCTTACTAATTTAAAAAATTCCTTGCTTTTACTATTATAAGGATGCCACTTTAAATTGCTTAAGAAACAGACATGAGTAGTATCTCAAGTGTGTTTCACCTGTTGCCCTCATTAAATCTAAATGTCAACAAACCAATTCGACATCGAAGTGCAATTCTAATTCTGAAAAGTCATACTTCTACCATCTTGACGCCTTTTATAGTGTCAACGTGCCAATTTATTGCAAGACGATGAATATGGAGAGTATTTGCTGTAGGTATTTTATCAAAGGTGAGTTGTGTTGGTCAAATAAAACCTAAGCAAGTTAATTGGAAAAGCCAATGAGTCGTCAAAATTGATCAAGATAAATTATATGCGCATAATTTTTATATTTAATGCTTCATGGAAACATTCATCGATTCAAAGAGAACAAACAAGTACGACACCATGAATTTAAAGTTGCGGTCAACATAATAAATATTAGATACAGGAATTTTCCTGACAGGTTAAAATGTCAAAGTGTTATTGAGATGTTATTTTGCTAGAAAATTGGAAATATTTCTGTAAGGGAGAAAGAAAATTGTGTTTGTGTTTGTTCTTGTGTTTAAAATGGAAGAGTTAATCAAAGAGCAGAAATATTCCGTTTAAGATACTTGTGCACTATGACTTTTTTTTGTTTTTTTTGTTGACATAAACGGAAATGAATTTTAATATAAATAGGATCCGTGTCTCACACGGAGAGCGAAATCCTTGATGATGTGAACATCAACTCTAACCTCCTCTAAACTACGTCAACTACAGAGGAATATTTCTTTTCAACATCGCATATCAAATCCTGTCTGCTATATTATGTGAATGCCTAACCATAGATCACATTTATCCGGAAAAAAACGGCTGATCTTAAAAAATTCAAGAGTTCCAAATCGATACACACCGCATCTTCAATAATTTCAAAGCCGATTATGACAAAGTCTATAGAGATCAACTATTCAGAACCACATCTAGTTATGGGATCCCTGCCAAGCTCATTCGGCTGTGAAGAATGAAAATTGAGAACGCATGCTGCTATATCAAGGTTGGTAATGACAAAGTCGAGACCTTCAATGTCAGAAAAGGACTTAAACAAGGCGATCCTTTGCTATGTACCTAACTTTTTTTAATATCGTTCTTAAAAGAATTGTACAAAGTTCACAAGTCAACCCCAGAGGCACCATCTTTCCGAAGTATGTTCAGTTACTCGAATATGCAGACGGCATTGATATAATGTATAAGACAAAGCGAGTTTCAGAGCAAGCGTTGTAATGTAAATGCTGTCAACAAAGAGGAAGACACAAGACAAAACAATAGGCAGCTACAAGCTTGAAGTAATATGGAACTTTATCTATGTAGAGAAGGATCTCACTTGCTAATCGCTGCTTCTTTTGGCTTAGAAGGCAATAGATTAGTTTAGTTTTCTCTCGAGCAACCAAAAAGACATTAATTATCCTGCGCTCCACGGCGCAGAAACTTGCATACTGACGAAAACGGATGAAAATACTCTGGGGCAGTTCGAGTGAAAAGTTCATTGGGAAAGCTCAGATAACCCGGCTTAGATGGGTGGACCACCTAGAGCGCATCGACACCCAATACAGAAAGTTTTCAACTAATGCCCAGAGGGACAAGTTCGTATGCTCAATTGAAGGCAGCTGCCAGAAGTTCACTCTATTTGGAGCAGCATATGTATTGAATGAGGCCTTTGTACACTGCAGCGCCATCTAAGTAAGTACATAATCTGTACGTTGTCAAAAACAACGAAGTGATCTCAACTTGTATACAATCGCAATACTGTAATGACTTCAAGTCTTTAAATCAACATTTTGAAACAAATTAACCATTTACTCTGCTATATGTGTTTAGTCAATAAGCCTCAGTTTGTTGACAAGATCCACTTTGACAGCGCTGCTCTTTTAATATATTAAAGCATGAGTGCGAATGGTACCTTATTTTCTTTTATCGCGGTTATAATTGTAAGATCCACAAGGCATCAGTCTTTTTAAAGTCCATGTAAGATCTTGTGTACCGTGTTGCATGCACTCCTGAAACCACATGTAAACTAGCGTTTCCGTGATGCATTAATCACACTTAATGTCTGTCTTTGTAAAATAATTGGGCTAAATATTGGGTATTGCCATCTGAAGCTATGAATTTTTCCCATCTTTCTGGCAATTTGTAGATCCCATCCCAAAAGAACTGCGCCGGCTTGGCAGCCAAGAATGAATCAAGCCAATTTTTGAAATTCTGCTCTGATGGGAACTATATTTCGGTGAGGGCGTTCTGCATCGACCGGAACAAATGGTAGTCAGAAGGGGCAAGGTCTGGGCTATAAGGCGGGTGGGGTAAGACTTCCCATCCACTGTTTTCCAAATAGTTCTTAACCGGGCGTTGTCATGATGGAAAATTATTGCCTCGTATCTGGTCGCATATTCCGGGCGTTTTTCGGCTACTGCTCTCTTCAAATGGATTAATTGTGTTCGGTAGCGTTGTTTATTGATGGTTTAACTCGGTTTTAGTAGCTCATAATACAGCACACCCATCTGATCTCACCAAATACAGAGCATTACCTTAGCGCCATGGATATTCAGCTTTACCGTTGATTTGGCTGGTTGGCCGGGTTTCACATATGATTTTTTGCGTTTGGGGTTGTCGTAATAGATCCATTTTTCATCATCAGTAACAATCCGATGCAAAAATGACTTCCTTGTGTGGCGTTCAAGCAGCATTTCGGACATGCAAAACCGCCTTTCGACGTCTCTCGGCTTGAGTTCATGTGGAACCCAATTTCCTTGCTTTTGAATATATCCAGCTGCTTTTAAACGTTTTAAAATGACTGCTTCAGTGACACTCAACGATTCTGCGAGCTCTTCTTGTGTTTGGCAACAATCTTCATAGAGTAATGCTTCCAGTTCTTCATCTTCAAACTTTTTTGGCTGTCCAGGACCTTCACCGTCTTCCAAGCCAAAATCACCACTTTTAAGTCTTGCAAACCACTTTTGGCACATTCGCTCAGCTAGCGCATGTTCACCATAAGCTTCCACCAAAATACGATGACTTTCGGCAGCAGTTTTCTTCATATTAAAGTAATGAAGAAGAACTCCCCGCAAAAACACTTTTTCAGGCACAAAGTTCGACATATTTGAGTGAAAAAAAAATTATTGTTGTTTACGCTTCAAATGAATGACATATACTGAAATGACGTACAATGACAGTAGCTTTCCAACGCATGTTCCAATGGAATAATATCAGTTACGCCATCTCATAGCAAACCGCAAATTAAGTTATAGACCCAATAGGATAAAAAGCTCACAGACAAAATGTTCCTTATTTTAAAGGGGATATGAAATGTACAAAGAATGTCGAGGGTAGATTTCTAGTCTTCGTCTTCATTTAACAGCATTTCGAGTACAATGAGAAGCGCCTGCTTCTGACACCTTTTGTAACACTAATAAGAGGTATGTTAAGAGAAACCAAACTTTTAACATAGAGCTTTTTAGATGTTGAACCACTTGTCCACCCACGATTTTATCTTTCATGTAATGATTATATAACCACCGACTGACAACTCCCAGGGCATCGGGGTAGCCCTGTGTACCTAACATGTCAGATGTCAAACTTCTCTGGCATCTCCCTAAGAGTGGAATTATATTTGCCTGTCCAAAAATTTGTGGATATCAGGTGTTACTTTCAGAATAGAATGGGCAGTTTTTTTTTCTGTGTCACACTTTTCAATAGGGATTAAATGTGACAGCTGATTAAATTTGAACTGAAAAGCTTCATTTATTTTCAGTAAATCAAAGAAGGATTGACGCCATTGACAATAATTTCAAAAAGTTCAAATTTATTTCCAAAATCGAAGCCCTGTTCGTGAACTTATAGAGCACTTCGTGAAACTTACGGTAGAAAACATCGGCCATCAAATTATTGAAAAATGTCACAACCGAAGGAACTCTATTGAATACTCGCAGTACAGCAAGAACGAAAACAGCGTGTGTGGAAGCTTGTGTTGAAAAGGATCTCAATTTATAGATTTATCGCCTTTAACTCAAGGCTTATAGGATCTAATTGTAAGAGCTAAAGCCATAGTATTCACTGATTCGGCTTTAATTCGGCAAAATCTTGTATGGTGATGAGGTTTCTTCATCAGGAATGAGGCTGGAGCTCATACACCGGTACAGTTCAACAATCAACGATTATTTTTTTCAAAATTTGCTTCACATCAATGTGGAATATCTAACTGTGGTTCCAACGCGATGGTTTTTTACCCCATTATACCAACGAAAACATCGATTTATTGAAAACACGATTTGTCAATAGAATGGACCCGTCAATTTGCCAGCAAGATCATGCTATCTTACTCCAGTAGATTATTTCCTGTGGGGCTAGGTCACGTCAGTAGTTTTTTCTGATAATCCAGCATAATAATAATGAAGTTTTGGAGCAACGTATTGTTAGAATCATACGTGATATTCGCCCCAGGTACTAGAAAAAGTGGTTGAAAATCTTACCTCTAGAATGCGCTTTGTACTTGGCAGCGGTGGTAGATCTACAAGTTTGCCCAAAACTATTTTCAAATGTCAAATGGGAAGATAATGGGGTTGGTGGCAATGTTTTCTCAGATTAGCTTAACCAAAGCTCCTCTTTCTGTCTTCTAATTCATTGTAGCATGTCCCTGGCTGACATTTTGGCGATTAAAGAAGTCCTCTTCTGGTTAAAAAAAAAACGTGATATTTGCAAATGGTATCCGCATCTTTTCGGATAGTAGGGCCGCTATCAAATCCCTAGATCCATTCTCCCAAAATTCTACAAACCCTCCTGAATGCCGATCATCTCTCAGGGAGATGATGGAACAGTAAAATATCTACCTTTCTTCAGTGCTGGGCCACAGAGAGGTTTAATCACACCTGTTTAATCTAAAAAAAATATCGTTGGTATACCAATCGTTATGTGCAAACTAGTACTAAAGCCACATGCTAATAGAAGGAAAAACTTTAGGTGGACCGTTGGGTTAAAATGTCTAGAGACCGTGTGAAATTTCACACAACCAAAACTTAAAGCAAAAAACACTAAAATGACCAAAAGGTTATAAAAATGTTCAGCGGCTCCTCAAAAACTTCAAAAAATTTGCCTCATCCTCCATCTCAATGCCCATTTACAATGATATTCCAACCGTCAGCTCTTTGTACAAGACCAATCAACTTGCCACACACCTTACAGGGAAACTAAACATTTCCGGATTGTGCTTTGTCTTCGTTCACACTTGTTTAAAGATCTTAACATACACAAATTCACTTGAACAGATGATATATTTTCGATTTTTCTTCTCTCTCCTCCTACAGACCCATTGCTCCTACGTATCTTCTTTCCAAGGTCATGGAAACGTTGATAAACCGTCAGCTCCTGAAATATCTTGAAACAGGTCCCCTGGTGATTTAATGGCACGTCTCACCGAAAAGTGGAACCAAAGTGTACATAAATCTAACGAAACCAAGATAGTTGTACTTAATATTTCTAAGTCATTTGATACGAGTTTGATATCAGGCTCTTTTGTCAACGTGCTATTCTTCAATGGTTTTGAAATTACTTTTCGTAACGTTCAATGAAGAGCTATTATGGATAGTTTCAAGTCTGATATCCACAGAATAAGTGCTGTTGTGCCTTAACGCACCGTTTAGTCTCCGATAGTTTTCTTAATTTTCATCAATGATCTCTTGTCTGCTACTAAAGCTTTGAAAACATACCTACCCATTATATATGAGTGAAAATTGCATTGCCGAAACCGAAAAACTTTGCATGTGTCAATGACAATTCACGTCGGAATAACAACATATTCGATGTCGCTAAAAACACTGCGAAATATATATCTAGGTTTCCCCAAGCAATGAAAGAAAAACCTTTCTCCTTCTTATGCCTACATCTGGTCAGGTGCATCTAGCTTCTTCTAGATTGGATTCAAAACCATGCCATAAAGCTCCTATCACTAAGAAAATGGACACCCTCGAACACCGACGTAATATCTCGTGTCTCACTGTGTTCTATCGCTATTTCCACTACCAGTGCTTCTAGCATTCGCCAGTAGTATTCCACCCCTTGAAGCCTTCTACCGTAGCACTCACCATCAAGCCAGCTTTAGGACGTACTTTGAAATAATGTGATTTGTTTCTAAGATATGCAACTCGCTTATGGAATATCCTGTCGAGCTCTCTATTTGCCAGTCATCGTAGCGTTCAGGCATTTAAAACCAACGTATATGGGCACCTCTATTTCATTTCCTCCCTAATTTTACTTCGCCCGCGCTAAATGCAAGCATTTTAAATGTATCTTAATCCTTTGAGCGCTTCTTTAAAAAAAAAAAAAAAAAAAAAAAAAAAACTGACATCACAATGGAACAATAAGTGAGTATACTCGTATGTGAGCGGGTTTTTCTTCCAGCAGATACTGTAACTTTCAAGATACCTGTACAAGATTACGTGCAGTTTCATTGGAACTATTTCATAGTTCTGCGTCTTGAGATAGATGAGGTTAAACACATACGTTTATGGATTAAAAAAAAAAAAAATGTTTCCAGTCTAGTTTAGGTGAATGAGTGAATGAGAATGCGTTACTTCGATAAGGGTATCCGATTCTTGATGAATGTTGTATATCTTCCTAAAGATGATGGCAACATCTAAGGGCAAATGAGAACCATTCCAAAAGATAAAAATTTATCACAAATTCAAAATTCAATTCTAATCTTGCTGACAGTCAGATACATTTGTATTTGATTGTGTATGTATGATCCACTGACAACCTGGTAAATCGAATATTACCATATCGATTGCACAATATCTGGTACATTAGACAGCTGCAGCGGTTGAAATATTCAATTGAGCATCTTTCAGTGTATATGCATTGTTTCGAATTATTTTGACAGCAAATGTCATGAGAGTGATAAGTTTTGAGGCGTTTCAATTACCAAAATTGAAAAAGCAGGTTTGCTGAAATGAAATTCCAGTCTCTCCACCCTATTAGGATCCGTTTGGTACAGGATACTCTTAATTTTACACCACCTCACGTTGAATAATTCATTTTCCTGAATATTTATTATCAAATAAAGTGTGAAGGTTACGAAGGATCGTTTTCGCCATGGGATTGCTCCGAGTATGCACCGAAAAATAGTAAAATGACTAACGCAACGTCCAGATAAGAGCACGTTTTGGTGAATTTTATTCAAAATTTTGGGTGATAGGTATGCCGCTAAGTGACTGATTGGCAGGATAATGCATTTCAACATAGTGGCCGTAACGTGTACGGGTATGTAACACTCATATGTGCTTTTGCGGTACCAAAGGAAGCAGCAGCATGTCACATCGACGCTTTTTGTTCGTGCCCTACGTGTTTGGCATGTTAACGTGGCCATAATATTGAGTACAGATATGAATACGGATATCTGCCCGAATACCTAAAAAGCAGTAGGAGTATGAGCATGTGTAACAAATGTCGTTTTGCATAACGCAATTACGCACGTTAAGTATATTAATTTATTTTTGTCTATTAATTCCACCCACTCATAGAAATGGTGTCGTGTAACTAGCCTTCATGATGCTTCCCTTGCCTTTTTCTTGTCCTCGATTCCCGTTTCGATGGTTACATTGGTAGGCGGTATCAATTACCGGATGCAGCATTGCGTGTTATCAAAACTTCGATGTTGGGCATTATCATAAATTTTCGGGGCATTCGGTACTGGTGGTGGATTTTGTTAGGCGTGACACAAATGTTACATGACAAGGAATGACATTTAAGAGAATTAGCGTTTATGATGGGACCATAAATTTTCCCGAGTAAACGGGATAAATTTCGTTTTATTCGAACGGGGCAAATGATAATGCTAAGGAATATTATACGAGTATTGAGCTGCCAAGAGGAGTAGAGGTACTCGAGACTAATAGTTATTTGAATTGTACAAGACGAAAGAGTATTAGCGGTATCTATTTTTCTGTATATTTTCTTGAAAATAACAATTATTTAACGGGTTACCTTTAGAAGTAACCTTTTAAGGGCAAGGTATTCTTTACTGCAAGACTCAATTTTAAGAGAAAAGGGCTGCGAGTATTAAAGTCCTTTTAATAAAATTTCTCCTTGCTAAAGGCAATAAATGAGTGTGAATAGATTTCACTAAGACTAGCTTGGAGTACCCCATCGAGCATTATTCGGTCATAGCCAACTTTTCTGTGAAATTAATTATTAAATCGGTAGGTTAGCATCTTCTTGCATTTTTGTTTACTGCGGCGGTATTTTCTACAGCTTGCTCTTTATATTTTATAGGTTCCTGCCAAGAATAAACTTTTATATGAATGACTATGTTACTGCAAACTTGTCCGAATTGGCAATCAACTTAAAAAAGTTAATTACATGAAGGAGTATCTTGGGAATGAGTCTATGTATTTAGGATAAATTGCTGGAAAAATAACTTACTGACTTAATTAGGAGGGGCTACATTTTGGGGGAAACCTGGGCCTCAACAAATAAGCTTTTCCAGCTAGTACAATCTCTTGACAGCTTCCGTCAGTGCCAAACTTCAAGTTGGTTAAGGTCCTCTTCAACTTGCGTACGCCAACTCTTGTCAAACGTCGAACAGAATTAAACTCGAAAACTCTTTGGGGCAGAGCCACCTTAGGCGTTGCATCTAGAGAGGCCAGACTTCACCGAAGTAGCTATAGAGTCCGTACAGCTCGTGGTAAGATCTCCTCATCCATTCTCCGTCAATATTGACGGGGCCGAGAGCCCAAGTGCTTCTTTATCCGCTTTTGATAAGGCGGTAGGTTTTTTGACCCCGTTTATCGTCAAACCCATTTTAGGCGCTTCCGCCTCAATCCTAAGGAAAGCTCCATTTACCGTACAAGTTATTATGCAGACTTTAAAAAGATTGTGCCTCTTTCTTATTCAGTGGGTTTTGCACGATTCTGTCTAGGTCGATGTTAGAGAAGTCTATGATAGCCTTGTCTACAACCTTTCTTGATATATGAAGAAGCTCTCGGTTAACTCATTACCCTGCTCGATGGAGCAGCTAGAATTTTCTATGGTCATCCTATACAACTTGACGAGTTTGGCAGAACATCAAAACGTAGCTTGCCCCCTGTCATATACGCCTCTGAAGTCAACAAATAAATTGCGAGTGTCGACCTGAAATTCTCGGACCTTTTCCAAGATCTGCCGTTGTATGAATATTACATGGATAAAGGACCTTTCTGGCCTGAATCAGCCTTATCGCTAATTTTTTTTTCTTTTTTTCTGTCGGAATAGAGTACTCAGGCAAATAACTAGTCCATAGTAAGTAGCTTGAGGTAAGCGCTTCAGTGGTTAAGTGCCTGTGAGCAACCTGCAATCTTTCCTGCTGAAGGACAACAGAGGGGCCTCATTTGGTTTACCTGGAGAGTCATGCCGTCTGCAGTTGTGCTCATATGAAACCCAACTGTCAATAAGAACCTTAAATAAGGACGAAGGCAAACCCGACGTAGGTTAAGGTCCTGAAAAACTACCCTTTAAACCTTTCATGACAAGGTAACCATCAGCAAAGTAAAATTTAATGATTCCAAAACACAATGCTGTTTGCTGTCTCTAAAGTGAAATTTAAATACCTAGCCATACCTACCAAAAACTTTGCAGTCTCGGTAAGTGTGTTAGTGACAACTTACGTAAGAATGGCGTCAAAAATGCTGCTTTCGCAAGCGATGTTAGAAATATTTCACCGTTTTTGATCTGGACCCAATATTGGAGTACAATGCCCACATTTGTCGGGGTGCGCCCGAAATATCTCTGCACTTGCAAGACAGAATTCAAACCTTCAATCTTAACACTCGGTTGGAAAAATCTGACTAACAACTACAAAATGAGACAAAATCAGTATACCCCCAAGCCCACTCTCGGACGTAACATACTCTAAAATATCATGAATCGTTCCTTAACCGTACAACTTGCTTACGGAATGCAGTGCCGAGCTCCCTATTTCCTATTCATTACATTATAACTTGCAAACATTTAAGACCAATGTACATCGGGATCTCTCTTTTCTTCCTCCCTAATTTTCCTTCGCGCTATGTACAAACATTTTAAGGATACTCAAATCCCTTAAGCGCGCGTTTACTATATATAAAAAAAAATTTGACTATCCAACACGTTAAAGATTGCGATCCTAGCTTCCTCGATCTAAAAACTGTATCTAACCTTTCGTCTGTCCTCCTTTTTGACCAGCTTCCACTTCATTATATATCTGACTATGATTTCCTATTTCGCACTTTTGATATTGACTTCACTCACTCTGTTTACGTTTAAGGATTTTAAATAAATAAATAAATGGCGCAACAGCCCGGTGTGGGCCAAGGCCAGCTTCTCGCACTCATTTGTGCTTCTCACTTTGTGAATTCTTACACTCCTGAGTAGGGCCTACTGTTTATTGCCGGTTCCGAACGGCTCTCCTGAGAAGCTTTTTCATAGGCAGAATTTGACTTTCGGAGGTTTGCCATTGCCCGCCCAAAGGGTGATGACGATTTCTGAAAAAATTGATGTTGTGCTTCTACCGGGATTTTAAGCCAGGTGGCGTGACAGTCAATGAGTCAACCATCACGCCATCGCCATCACTAAGGTTTAAGGACTTTAGTTCAATAAATATTGAAGATCTTCATGATGCCAAATTTTCAGTTTCCTGCAATATGTAGAAGTCGTTTTATTCCTGGTCCGGACCCCAAGCTTAGCTGTCTTCAAGAAGTGGTTACTCATATATATGTACATTCAATACGTATCTGCTAAAATGGTTAAAACCAAAATAACAGCTTTCTTTGGTATACAACCAAAGTAATCAATACTATCGAACCTCATAACAAACTCTACACTATATATATGTAAGCATAGGCAATCTCTTGCTCATTGGACTGCTGCGTACATGGTTATGCGTAATCATTGGAATTTCTTAAAACAGCTACTACTATATGACGGTTATAATACTGAAGGATGTGAGTAAGACTAAGGACACCTTACACTTTTTTCTCTGCATGATTTTATAAATGACATGCCATCTGCCTAGAAGGTCATACAATACACCCTTTAGTTATTACAAAACTAGAAATGCGCTATAACGATTCAAATATCACAAGGAGCGTTATTCAACGAAATCGTTTACGAGTGTGAGAAAACACATTCTAAACAACTAGTGTACGTTGTATCGGGTTTTCCAATAACGACTTGACAACTTTTTTTTTAAATAAAAGGCAAACCATTTGAGATATTTCAAAAACTTTATTATTGGCTTGAAGTACAATCAAAACATTTATGAATGGAACTCGACTTTGTTCATATGGCCACTGCGGGCACGTTTGCAGCGGTCGATTCTTTGGACCTCATTTTCAACGACTCGGCCACATATTTCGGCCAAAACGGCCTCTATTTCGCGTTCAATGTTGGCTTTGAGCTCCTCCAACGTCGTCGGCGTGTTTGCATAAACCAATTACTTAACGTAGCCCCACAGAAAATAGTCAACCGGCGTTAAATCGCACGAACGAGGCGGCCAATCGACTGGCCCATGTCTTGAGATAACATGCTCACCATACTTACTCTTTAATAAATCGATTGTAGCATGTGCTGTGTGGCACCATCCTCTTGAAACCACATGCCGTCCAAGTCCATATTTTCCAATTCAGGCCAAAATTGGACCATTCACAGTAACGTGACGATCGTTATCTTCGACGATTTTTTGTGGATGAAGTGGTGCTTCATGAAGCACATGTGCGTTTTCACCCGACCAATAACGCATATTTTGCTTATTGACGAACCCATTGAGCCAAAAATGAGCTTCGTCACTGAAGATGATTTTGCGATGAAATTCATCATCTTAACGCATCTTCTCCAGAGCCCAATCGGAGAACGTACGTCGCTTCAAATGGTCCATCGGCTTCAATTCTTGAGTCAGCTTGATCTTGTATGGGTGTAAACCAAGATCCTTACGCAAAATACGTCATAATGTGGTCTGAGCGATGCCGTATTCTTCAGAACGCCGTGTAATTGACTTATTTGGTTCGTTTGCTACGGACGTCTGAACGGCTGCGATATTTTCGACACTTCGACCAACCCGTTGTCTCACTGACACGGCAATATCACACAACGAATATGTAGACTCAAATTTTTGCACTAAACTTGTTATTGCCTGTCTACTGGGGCGAGAATTACGACCGAAAATTGGAGTTAACGCTTTTAAAGTTACAGTCACCGACTCCGAATATCTGTAGAAAATTTTTATAATTTGCAGACGTTGCACGTTAGTGTACTTTACCGTGATAAAAATTTTGAGTTTACTGAACAAATTGGCAGTTTGATGATTAGTGGAAGAGTGCGTTCACAAATTAAATTTAAAGTTGTCAAGTCCCTTTATTGCCAAAAGTAACATGTATTGAAAGAATGAAAATCCCAATCCAATATTCTTTCAAGCCTGAAGAGAATCTACATCTACTACTGATTTACAAAATGAATTTAAAATGTTATCACTCAATAGATTTCAAATAGTCACAGATACTGGTAGATAGAAAAGTAACGTGTTTGACCGCCAGAATGCGCTGCTACTACAAAAAGGTTATGGTGCCTTGAAGTCCGTTCATATTTAGGAAAACATGCCCAATTTCAGTGCGATACTATCGTTAGTTTTGTTTTGACAGCTGATTGTTGTTGACGTGTTTGGCATCATGTTGAGTATGAAAAAAACGATTTTCGTTCTCTCGCAAAACGGCGAAGGAAACAAAAGAAGAGTTGGATAAATATTATGGGGCTCCGTTAGATTACACCGTCAAATATTGGTTTCGAGAGTTTCGTGGTGGCCGCAACTCCACTACCGATCAAGTCCGCAGCGGCAGGCCCTCCGATGCTGTTACAGAGGACAATGTCAAAAATGAAATGTATCTGCCATATTTTGGGCAGTATTTTGCATATTTAAAAGCTATCCTGCCGCTGGGTGCCGCCCATACTCATTCCTGACCAAAAACACGAACGCGAGAGCACTTCGAAAGAGTGTTTGGACTTGCTGATGTGGAATCGGGCGGACTTTTGGCGTCGATTGGTAACTGTTGAATACCAGAGAATAGAATGAGTGCCCGCCAATGCACTGAAGCCGGCACGAGTGCTCCGAAGTGGCCGAGGAAAGCTCCATGGGTCGGAAAGGTTATGGCGTCGGTTTTTTGGTATTGTCATGCCAAACTCTTCGTGGACTACCTCGAAAAAGAAAAACCATCAATAGCGAGTATTACTGTGCATTATTGGAGCGATTGAAGGCCGAAATCGTTTTTGCAAGACAACGCACCGGTGCACAAAAGCATCGCAACCACGGCTAAAATCAATGACTTACGGCTCCAATTGCTGTTGCATCCACCGTATTCGCCCGATTTTGCTCCCTCAGACTATTATCTCTTCCGAAACCATAAAAGATGGTTCATTAATAAAAAATTCAGCTCACGCGAGGAAATCATCGACGCCACGGAGGAGTACTTTGCAGACTTTCCAGAAAATTACTTTTCGGACGGTATCAAGAAGTTGAGAAATGCCTAGAAGAAGTGTGTCAAACTTAAAGTGGACTTTATTGAATAAAATAAAAAAACATTTGAAAGAAAATGTTTTTTTCATTCCTAAGGAGGTTACTTTCCACCCCACCAGTATCAATATATTCATTGAATTGTCAAGGCTTTGGATCTCGATGAAAGCGTTATGCAACATTCAACTAAGTATATTGAGGAAAATATCTACGCTGCAGGAGTAGCTTCATACATTTAAAAATAACAGAGGTACGACATATATTGTCAATGCAGAGATGGTTTAATAATTCACGTACCAGAATCTGCATCTGCGAGATGTGAAGCAGAAAATTGACAAGTAATTGCTATTTATATTTCGAAAAATATTCATTCACGAGAATTTACTTGCCAACACCGAAGCCAGATCTGCCCTTCTGAATTGAAATCTTCACAAATTACCAATGATTTTGAGTGGAGATTTTAATGTGGACTTCCCGAACGACAAATCAGGGCTTTTAGTTGATTTTTTTTCAAATCGACGTTCAATTTAAATATGTCAAATGGTCCATATGAGACCATCTACAATCTTTTTAAATAGATTTGAAACTACAGTACTTACAACATATTTCAGTTTCCAGAAACCTATTCCTTCATTCTTAGAATATGAATCCAATCATAGCAAAATACCGCATAATTGTTAGTTCACAAATAGAATTATATAGATTTTTACTAATAGTACAATACTTCATGAATACTACCTTGATCAGAAAAAATAACCACCGAAATAACCACCGAAATAACCACCGAAATAACCACCGTGTAGTGTTTCCATTTTTCCGATTTGAGTTCTGTTTTTTTTTTTTTTTTTTTTGTTAACAACCGATGTATCAAGGTTGTTGATATTCCCTCTAAATCTTAGCGTCATAGCTTGACTTTTGCAAAAGTTACGTAGCCAAGAGTACATCTATCTATGTGTGTGTTGCCGATTTTTTTACAATTTTAGAAATTAATTTAAATTTGCAACAACGAACTTGTATTCAATTTTGCGTACAAAAAGGATTTAATGGTGCGCGAACGTTGGAAATGTTGGAAAAGTGTTTTGGCAACGATTCTCTAAGGAAAACGGTCGTTAACCATTGGCACGAGCGGTTCAAAAGTGGTCGTGAGTCAATCGAAGATGATTAACGCAGTGGCAGACCATCGACATCGAATACCGAGGAAAACATTGATGAAGTAAAAGAAATGTTGGTCAATAACCTCAAATAAACCATCAGAGAGATAGTGGAGGACATGAAAATTGGATCCGTATGGATCCGTCCAAGACATTTTGGTTAATGATTTGGGTTTCCGTAGTGTTGCAGCAAAGTTGATGCCAAAAGACCTCAATTTCATGCAAAAAAAGAGACCGTGTTGTCGTCGAAAAAGAGATGATTTGCGAGACTGAATCCGATCCCACATTCATCAAAAAGATCATTATTGAAGACGAGTACGACACGCAATCCAAACATCAGGCATATGAATGGCGTTCACCAAACCACGCCGTTTTCAGTCAAAAAAGAAGGCAATGCTCATGGTTTTCATGGATTAAAACGGTGTAGTGCATCATGAATTTTTTCCAGAAGTTCAGACAGTAAACAAAGAGTATTATTTGGGCGTTATGAGACGTTTGTGACCAGAATTGTGGGCAGAATTTGCACCATGATAACGTTCCGTCGCACAGTGCCATCATTATTGGTAATTTTTTGACGAAAAATGCAACAAATACCACCCAACAGCTACCGAATTCACTTGATTCGGCTTCCTGTGACTTCTTTCTCTCCAATCGAGTTAAAAAAAACCACTACAGGGGAAGCGTTTCAGCAGCCGAGAGAAAGTAATGGCAAAATCCCAGGAAGCACTAATGGACATACCTAAAACTGAATATAAAAAATGTTTCGAGGATTATATTAAGCGCTGTCATAAGTGTGTTGCAGTCGATGGGGAGTACTTTGAAGGGGACAACATAGATTTAGATAAGTAAACTTGTATTTTTAATTTTCTGAATAAATTCCGAATTTTTTTTGATCAAGGGAGTATATATATAAATAATTGTATTCGCCATACTAATACCATATGTATCTATCATATAACATCAATGTTATTATTATTATGTAAATATATGGTATATGTACGATTATATATTAGAAAAAATCATAATCATAAGCACACGGTTTTTTTTTTTTTTCATGTGTGCAAAGGAAGGTAGAGGCCATAGGAGCGGTTTTCCAGGAATGTCAGTGTCCTGATTGGGGTCGTTTTCTACAATTTCAAATAAGAAAAAATGGGAAATCATGCCCCAGTTCATATAAGTGGAAACCGATGGCATTACGATGATTGTGCCTCGACATATCCCAATAGAAGCGCCAATGATACCCATTATCCAGAGCATTGTTCAAAACCATTTATGGTGAAACTATTAAAGATTTCAAGCGAATCTGTTACAAAAACGAAATTGGCCTTTGAAGAACAGACAATTGAGGTAATCAACAGATCGAAATCCTCAGCAGAGTTTTGGAAGGCTGTAAAATATTTTAACGGAAAAGCTTTTATCATTGGATCCAAATTGCAATCACAACAGTTGAGGGAACATTTCAGCAGATTCCTAAATCCCGTCCAAATTTCGCCAGCTTTTCATAATGCGGCTCCGTTTGCTGTCGATGTCTTTCTAGATGCTCCGTTTACTCTCTCTGAGGTGCTACAAGTCATCAAAGAATCGAAAGTTCGAAAAGCCCCGGGAGACGACCGCAGTTCTATAAAAACTGCACGAATAAATTCATTTTAGCACTAACTACAGAATTCAACAAACTTTTCGAAACAGCGAATGTTCCTAATAACTTCAAAAGAGCAATTTTTTTCCCATTGCACAAAAAAGGTAACTATGATGATTCAAGGAACTATCGGGGCATATCTTTCTCAAATACAGCGGCTAAGCTGTTCAGAACAATTTTATTTAAAAGGCTCATTCAGTGGGTCTCTAATAAGAAAATTCTTCGAGAAAGAAATACTCAATCAAAGATCAAATTTTTTCGCTTATTGACATCGCTGAAATTTACAAGAGCCAACGCAAGTATTTGTATGCCTTCTTTGTCGATTTCCATGCAGCCTTCGACTCAATTAATCGCGCGTCACTATTTTATAAACTCCATGTGCTGGGAATGTCTAATAAGGTCAACAACACACTAAGGGCAATGTATGACAGCAGTTTAACATCCGTCTGGGATGATGAATTTATCTCTGATGAGTTTGGAACATCAATGGGAGTGAAGCAAGGTTGCATTCTAAGCGCGCTTCTTTTTATTTTATTCGTCAATGACATAACCGATTTTGTGAGGGAAGGAATTGAAATTAACCAAGTAAAGATCCTTGCGCTTATGAATGCAGACGACATCGTCTTCCTCTCTGAAACAATTAACGGAATGCAGTTGATGATAAACAGACTAGCTGAGTACTGCAAGCTATGGAATATGACGGTGTATATCGAAAAGTTGAAGATAATGATATTTAGAGGGGGAAGCAGTAGGTATTCACGCAACGAGTCCGGAGCCTTCAAGTTGAAATAGTGAGAGATTACAAATACCTAGGAGTTTTGATATTAGCAAATCTCAATATGAAAAAGCATCTTTCTGTAAAACTTTCGGAAGCAATTATCTTCAGTTCGGAGTCGTTGTATTGTTAACAAAAGCATAACTCACAGTTCGAAACAAAAAATATTTTGTGCAACAGCAAAATCGATTCTTTTGCATGTAGCCCAAGTGTGGGGTTTTTACCCTTTTGAGGAAATACAAAGGTTTCTTCGATATTTCTTAAGACACACCTAATTATATGCTGTATTTGGAGACAGGGCTACCTCCTCTTTTCCTAGACGCACTTTAAGTATATAGTTAAAATAACCGAAATGGAAGAAGGCAGGCTGCCTAAGTTGATGCTTAAACTTAAAATTGGGAGCGATTAGCGTCCGAATGCGGAACAGGCTTCAGCTCTAAGTTCTAAATTTAGTGCGTTATTATAGTGTCATCAATCAAACGAGACAGATACGAGAGATACACAAACGATGCTCGAGGTTCCCAGCATAGAATGTACTACTCGCAACTGAGATATGATCTACAAGTCTACTACTGAAAGTAAGAGGTAAGCTGATTGCAATTAATTATATTCCGTACCGTTCTGAGCTGCCAATCCTTTGCGATCTGTGTAACAACAATGTGAGAGATGACATTTTCCACTTTATAGCGATATGCCCTATTTTAATAGAATACCGCTTGATATACTTTGGAGCCGCTGTGTTAGATGAGGAGAGAACACTGATTATTTTAAATGGAAACCATGGTTGGAACGCGTTGTATAACTACACCACGAAGGCGTTAATGTATAGAAAACGTATCATGGACGAAAGCTTCTGAAATAGCCAATATACTCGTAGATAGTTTTCGTAATGCAAATCTTAAATTCCTTATGCAAATATTTAAAGCTTATAATGTACTGTGCAAGTTAATTTATATTTAATGTAGGGAGCCTAAATAAATGTAAATCTGGTAGATGGTCAACTACTGACCAAACCTTAATTAGACTTGAAAATTATGTATGGTAATGTATCAACCTACCTTTTTATGAAATGAAATAAAAGTCTTAATTAACTAACTAACTATCCAGCGCATTGAAAGAAAGCGGTGAAGTATCCAATTCCCAAAAGGGATAAAGATATTTCTTATCCGCCGAATGTTTGGTCGTAGGAAGTAGTTTGAAAACAAAATAACGAGCACAGTTCCGATTTCAAGACGGGCAATGATATCTCACATGGTGAGTCTAAAATAGTATTCAATTCGCAATGGACGGGTTTTGTGATTGACTGACTTAGAAAAGAGTTTTGATGCATTATGGTTAGTGGGACTCTTCTTCAAGTTGAACAGCTAAGTAGATAGTCGATCGTGAATAATGGTGATGTGACTTCTTCATGACTTGATTGCATACAGATCAGATCTGAAGATTGCCATCATTAACTTTGATAAGATTGCATAATATAGAAGATGAACTTTCAAAAAATTTCTTGTTTTTTAGGAAGCATCTGTCTGGGTTCCATGCGGATACCAGGAAGAACTAGTGGGACAGCATGGACAGCCAACTGCTTGTCGAAATGTAGTCAAATATCTGAACTATATCAATACCTTTATTTTAACAACCATATGGATGTTAGTCCGATCAGAGAAAAAGGTGCTTTTACCGTTACAATGAGATCGTTTAACAGTAGTCAATTCGATGCAAGGGTGAAGGTTATCTTCTAAGTACATGGCCTTAATCCGGCCTAGGCTTGTATTTAGATGTTCAATGCGGTTGAAAGTGACAGCAAATTTTTGAAAAAGATTTGAGTGTTTGAGAGTATTTGACGTAGGCCTTGCATTCACTTCTACAGAACACCAGAGTCAGAGTACCTACGCACAACTCTATCCTAATGGCATATTTTACAATGGAGTGAACCTACATAATAATAGTGGACAACTTCGTTATCAAGTTGTCTCAAAAGATTAAATCCGAACTCCAGCTCCGTACTCCGAGATAATTAAGCTGCACTTCCACATACTTGTGAATGCCACCTCTAAGGCTTTGTCCCTTTCCTCCTGACCAAGTCGCTGTTGTATTTCTTTTTACAAAGGCCGATGATACAAACGAGACCAACATCGCTCGATGAATTCTACGATAAAAACGGTCGATGATATCTAGCATTACTGAGTTGATTAGGGTCTCATAGATTATCTACTGAGTGCTTCTTGACAATATCTTAATAGTTGGCTTCTAACTCTTAAGAAACACAGATTGCCAAGCTTAACTCTGTTTGATGCTTGATGAGGCATTCCGTATTATTAAAAGTTATTAATGGAATTTGGGAAGACACCTCAAGATTATTGCTGCCTATTTTAAGATTCTGTTCACTCTACTTACCTAAAGTATCTTGTCAGGCTTGGGAATTTCGCACAATTTTCTCTAATGAAGTGTTAAAAAGGGCAGATGAGAGCGCATATCCTTGTCTCTATGTCTCGGCGAAATAGCTTCCAAGCAAGAGGCGTTCTCCATCGGAAGTTTTTTGATCTTCTCCCAGATCTAGCGTTGCGTAAATATTTGTTCAATTGCGGACTTTCTAAAACTAAAACTGTGGCTTATAGCATTCACACAAGGCAGACAACTTCTTGTACGGAATGTTAAGAGGAGTAATTCAACTATTGTTGGAACAGTTTAGAACAATTATTTTTCTTGGAACCCACAAAAAATGCTGCATTCTACTTTATCAGGCATATTTTCTTACGACCTAATCTTGGAAATGAATCCCGTTGCCCTAAATAGCTCTGTGACTAGTTCTTTAAATTCCGGCATCTTTATTATACTTATGTTTGGATATTGCAATATTCATAACATTTTGGCTGGAGTGTACGGAAATTGTTACTTCGGTTCTTTGTTATTGCCGATGGGGAGCAATCAGCAGGTTTAATGGAAGACGAAATAGCTGATGTCGTGTCGGAGTCACATTCCTTTCGAAACCATAATGAGAACCCGAAATCTTGCATTTAATTGACTCACTAGTTTGTTGTATAACGTGATAAGAAAAAAAAAAAAAAAAACAAACGACTTAACAGAGGAAGACTCCTTGTTCCACTGTATAAAAGCAAAAGCAACACGAAGAACTATAACAACTTCCAATTAGGAGATAATGAAAATTCACAAGCGAGTTCTACGACAAAGACATGAAATATTTAATGTGAATTGTGGGGCTAAGATTTCCAAAAAGTTACACAAACTTTTGTAAAAATGATAAAATGCACAGAATTCAAGGTACCATATGTGAAACTTAATCGGATATATTAAAAATTTAACAAATTACACTCAAAGTAGATCACAATAAATGAAATTAAGATGATGAATGCAAACATAAGGTTAGTTTGGTAAAAATAATTTTAGAACCTCAGAATTTTGTGGGTGAAAAATGCCATTTCAGCGGGAGAAGTTTTGAAAATTTGCTGCAATAATAATATTATAAATATCAAAAGGCGTATCGATACGTGGGTTAATAAGAACTTCACGTATTTTCGGATATTACCATACCATACCATAAAAAAGTATTTCAATATATGGCCACACAAAGATTGGCTTCTTTTCGGTATTTTGCAACACCTAAGAAGAATGTCTTGTGAAATTCTAGTTGTTTCGCTTTGTATGTTGGTCTCAAGTTGTTCAAGGGATTTGGTTTGTTGGCGTAGAACCTGCTTGTCAAATATCCCCACAAGAAAAAGTCCGGCGGAATTAAACGGACTGGAAATGGAATCCCAGTGGACAAGCAATGCCCCCATTTTCTTAAATCGATTAGGAAACGTCATCTTCAATAAATCGGTTGTTTCCATTACCCTCTTCGTAAAAGTAAGGGCCAGTCTATTTCAAAGCATGTACCGTACCATATCTTGAAACTAAAACTGGCGTAAATAAAATAAACTTTATCACACAGCCCCAAAAATCTGGTTCATTGGAAATGATATTTTGCATATTTCAAGCGAATTGAGCACGACGCGGTTTATGAAACGGCAATAAATTTTGAACCTTTTACATTTGGTTTTACTTTTAGTTTTGATGAACTGAAAGAACGGCTCGGGGTCGGAAATGAGTGTGTGGTCCATTTGGTTTAAATAGTTGTCATATAGAGTTTGACAAAGTACAGAGAAATTTATTTGGGCAGAAATCGATGTCGAATCGCGATATTAAGTAAGTACGCCAGAGCTTATTTCTTATTATTATTGGGAGAGACATTTGAAAATTTCGGTATAAAAGGATGCGATAGCATCGTTAACCGTGAGGTTGGGATTATCGTAAAGAAAGTCAAAATTGGCCATACTGAGGAGGTTATTCAGTTTGGCGTATGAAAATTAAAACTGTAAGAATACTCATAAGAACCGCGATTAAGACCATTGTCATACGCCAACGTAAGTGAAAGGGGAGGGTGGTTACTATCCAACTTAGAAAGTAGATGTCTGCTTTCTAAAACGATGCAGTTATCTGTATCACTGGCAAAGACTAGGTGGAGTTGTCTGCCAATGTTATTGGTGACACCACTTAATTGATACAGACCAGAGTCAGTAAGGGAGTCGATGAAAAGATTTTCTTTATCAGAGGTGGTCAGTCTGAGCCCATACAAGCTTAGGTAGATTGAAATCGCCCAAAAAAATAACTATGTCGTTGGGATCAGCAGCATTAAAAATGCAGTCGATTGCATCAACAGCTAGCTGGTAACCTTGCTGCCATATTGAAAGGGGCGAATATGGCAGCAGCAAATATAAAGGTTGCGCTTGCAAATAGGAATTCTAGCGCAAACAAATTCAAAGAATGCAGTGGACAATTTTTTTAAAGGGTTTAGCCTCGAGACGAGAGTGCATATAAATTCTCCTCTTTATCTAGACCGTCGTCACGGTGTAGATCAAAGTCTTGGGTAAATAATTCATTATTCTTAATATTAGGGGTGAGATTGGTTTCTGTGAGTGCAACAATTTCGTAGGCCAGGATCTGAGAATTAAGATATACAGCGTGAGTTTTTTAACTTGAGACATCAAAATTACTGAAAAAGTACGAAATATCGCGTAAAATGTTTCAGACAAAAGTCACAAGGTTTTGAAGGGGGCATAAGATGCTGAGCATGAGTTTGACCCATTTTCAAGGTCAAACGAAGGTCACTTTTGATTTTTTTAATGGGAACCCCTATTTTTTTGACAGATTCGTAGTCTGCGTTGAAAATTACAATTCTTTTACATGAAAAACTTTTTGAAAAATGCGTTCTTTTCCCGTCAGAGGTCGCCATAAAATTTGAGACATCCAAATTACTCAAAAAGTACGAAATATCGCGTAAAATATTTCAGACAAAAGTCACAAAGTTCTGAAGAGGACATAAGACGGTGACCACGAGTTTGAACTTGAGACCCATTTTCAAGGTCAAAGGAAGGTCACTTTTGATTTTTCAAATGATAATTCCTGATTTTCATTGCCCAGTCGTATTGCTCGTAGGCTTGTCATTTGATTTTACATACTACGTTAAGCATAACCCAGAAACAACGACGTGGACGTAGCAGTATTTTGTTTCCTTCGGGGTGATTAATTGGAGTGGGTCCCCTTGTCTCCCACTGTTGAATCATTGAATTTTTCCAATTTCGACGTTTATTTCCCGAGACTATTTCAACAAATGCTCGAAAAAGTGACCATTCACTTCAATACACTTGTCTATCTGCGCTCTAAATGAACCAACAGAACTGGGAAGTATTTCTGGCGTAATCTTCCGGCGAGCTTCAGTTATTCGTCTTTGCATGTCCCAACGTGATGTTGGCTTTTTTCTCTAAACTTCACTTTTTAAGTAGCCCCACAAGAAGAAATGAAGTGACGTAAGATCAGGTGATCTAGCAGGCCATTGCCTCGGACCCCCTCGTCCAATCCATCGTTGATGGTAAACATTGTTTAATACGCCACGAACTACTTGTGAATAATGGGTTGGACAAACATCATGTTGAAACTACATTTGTCGCAACTCCAATGGCAGTTCTTTTTTTTTTTTATAATTCCGCGCACGCATCAAGGGGATATGAATACTCTTTTACTGGCTTTTCACCAAGGCGCAGGCGGGTGGTGTAGTAGTTTTGAAACTCAGGTGCTAGGTTTCGATATTTTTTCAGAGGTGGTTGTCAAACTGGAGCCAGTGCATCCTTAACCAGTGGGTCTTAAAGGTACGTACTAGTTGGTAGTTCGTTACATTGCACCCAGCCAGCAACTATTCCAACATCAGTGTTATGCTTTCATATAACTTCATACAAATTCTATGAAAAGACTTTTTCAGAGATTTGCCTCGCACGGGATTCGAACCCGCGACCCTCTGCTTGATGAGTCTATGCATATACCACTACACCACGGCCACCCCTTCTTCTAGTAATACTGAAAGATGGTCCCGCAAGAAGTTTGCATACTTTTCGCCATTCAAGTTGCCTTCAATAAAATGTGGACCTATTAATTTATCCCCAATAATTCCCGTCCAAACATTAATATTCCAAGGGTGCTGGCGTTCAACTTGTCGCAACCATTGACAAAAGGAAACCTGTTTCCAATATCCTCACTAGAAAGTTCTTGATGCATTGAAACATAATAAGGATGGTATTTGTGCCGATGTAATATCTTACAGACAGTCGTTTGAGAAATTCCTGATTCACGACTTATTTGGCGAGTGTTAATGTGAGGATCGTGTGCAATGGCAGATAACACTGCTATTTCATTGTCCTCAACAGCCACCCTATCTGACCGATTCTTTTCCTTTGGTTGCACACTTCCTTCACCAGTGAATTGTTGGATGACCCGATAAAAGGAAGTGCGCGATCGTATCTGCATTATTAATCTGGAAAACGTTACTAATAATAGTCAGTTCCTCAAAAAAAATATCGAACTTCTAAATGAAGTACAGTTCCGTTCAAGTAGAAAAAAAGGGCAGAGTGCACATCATACACTCTCAGATAAGTTTAGGACAATTTGTCTCTATCTGAAATTTCTTTGAGTTTTAACTTCACTCGAGGCAATAATGACTTCCTCAAAACAAATCTCGACCTTTTAATACCATAACAACGTTGGAAACCGATTAATGCTTTAGGCGTGCCAGTGCAGTGGTATCTAGCACTGAATGAATAAGACCTTTGAGACAAAGTCGTGTGCCCCATTGAGAAATACTACTGAGCAATGAAACTCAGGAATTATCATTTGAAAAATCAAAAGTGACCTTCGTTTGACCTTGAAAATGGGTCTCAAGGTCAAACTCGTGGTCGCCATCTTATGACTTTTGTCTGAAACATTTTTCGCGATATCGCGTATTTTTCGAGTAATTTGGATGTCTCGAGTTAAAAAACTCACCCTGTAAAGCAAATATCTTAGTTCGTAATCCTCTTACATTTTGATAGTACAGGGACAGATATTTGGGAGGCTTCGGCAAAGAAGTGGTGGATAAGGAGCGATGGTCGTTTTTGAAACTTGACCGTGTTCTCTGTAGTATGCGTTTGGAACTTACGTGAGACGCAAAAGAAGAGAGATCATTAGCCATGTCATCAGGAGTCATATCTAATTGCTCATGGAAACGTATAAAAAGTTTCCAGAGATCATTGTGATTAGTGGGAAGGCCTTCTTGCAGAATGGAAACCATTGTATTGGTTTTCGTTATACCATCTATACAGACAGAGTCTAGCTTATCATGTAGGTATGCGAGATATAAACGAACATTATCGTATAGTCTGCGGTCTCATAGTCTAGAGAGAACATACCGGCCATCTTCCCTTGAATCGATAAGGTGCTTGGTTAACTTTGCGTTTGGAGGAAGTATGGGGTCTAAAAAAGAAGGTGCTTTGGTATTATGGTGGGACTCTAGCTTAGAAGATGGGTAGGGATGTAAAATATGTGAGCGAATAAAGTTAGGTTATGTCGTTTTTGTTTGAGTGGGATGAGGAGATGTTGGATCAATATTAAAAGATACACGTTTGAGAATTGGGTTGGACGGTGTGTAAGAACGTTTTGTATATACGCGATTAGCGTAGTTAGGAGTGAACAAAGGGAATGTCCCAACTTTAAAACTCCAGTTTGGATCAGGAGCTTGTTTGTTAGGCTTTGGGTTTTTTTTATGCGAGAGCTGGGCTTCGGGAAAGGTTTAGACTGCTGTTTTCTAGGTTTAGTGGGATTTGAACTACTGGACTTTAAGGTAGTATCCTTACGATGTTTGTTATTTCCTCTATTTGGTTTTAATCTTTCCATGGTTATTACACCTAGATTGATGACGTCGGAAGCAGGGTTGATGAACATCCATTCATATTTAAATGGGATGTTTATCTTAAAGGTGTTGGTGGAGATCTTACGGCAGTTGATGACATCAATTTTAAATTTAGATTTGAAGAGACTAGTCAGCCTGGCTCGATCGAGATGTGTACCTCTTATTAAGAGGCAACCGATTCGGCTTTGCTGGAATTATTCAACTTTTTGATTCTCTTGTTCCATTCCGAAAGTGTCCATAAGGTGCCTAATCGTGAGATTGTGGGTTCAGGAGTTGGTGTATTTGGATCAATTTCCGGAACGGGTTGAGGTGGAGGAGATGATGACCCAGGAATTATTGGTGGTTCCATTATTACAGATTCAAGCATCTCAGCCGGAATCGAGGTGTTGTATGATGCAGTCGGTAGAGTCTGGGATTGCACCGGTGTATCGTAAATTTTACTAAAAGCTATCCGGCGCGCCTGATTCAGTTATCTCCTTGCTTAAATCATTCATTTGGCACATGGTGTTTATGAGCAACTGATCATTATTTGACGGATAGGGAACGCTGCTTCGGAACGTACTTTGAAGATGAAAATCGAGGGAAGACCGTAGAGAACTTAAAGAGTCTGTTATTGTGGGGATGTACGATTGAATTATGGATTTAACACTATGGGATATACAATTTTTAAAATCTTCACTAATTTCGTGTTTATCATTTCGTTTAATTAAATCACTATTTTGAGCCACCTGCATAGATAAGTTTCTAAATTGACTCTTGGTCAATTTGGTGAATTGGTTTTAAATCGATTTGAATGCATGGTTGTTTTCCGCCGCAAAATTGTTGACCGAATCACTGAGACACTTAATAAGAAGCAAGATGTGGGACATAGTGATGTCCTTGCACTCATTACAATAGAACAAAAAGTTGTTTTTAAAGTCCCTTAAATACGCGTTGGATCTTTTACTCAAGTCAATGCATAGGGCGTGGAACGACTTGCAACAAAGGCCACTGCAGATCACCATAACAGCATTTGGATCATTTGTTAAGGAGCAATTTGCACTTCCACATAATTCAGACATGATGATGATGAAGTTAGGGTAGGTCAGTTGAAAATTTACGCAAAAGGCGATGAATGAGAATTGGTTTAACTTTAATATTATTAGGCACTTTTACTCATTAAACAAATCGAGTCAGCAAAATAGTTGAAAATGTACACAAAGGGCGGTGAATGAGAATTGGGTTATTAGGCACTTTTACTCAATAAATAACAAAGGCAATGACCGAGAAATAGCTTGTGCAAATTATTGCAAGTTAGGCAGGAACAAATTAAATGTAAATAAATAAGCAGAGCGAAATTTAAGTACGCCTGAACTTAATGAATGTCAATCCATGATTGAATGATAATATCAGTATTTACGTGTTTGTTTTCTGCTCTCTGGAATTTAACTCAGCTATCGGCAAACAAACCAACGCATCATGCCGAAGTAAAAAAGGTGTTTCATATACAACTATCACAATTTTATGATGTACTATAATATCGCATGCAGATGGAGAAGCCCGAAGAGACCCCTTTATAATAAGTATTAGTGATAGCCATATCAAAGTGAACCTTTTAAAAAGGACTTAAAAGATACGCAAATGCGGGAAATGGGAAAGGTTTACTTTACCCACTGGCTGAACTAATTACTGCCAAAAATCGAAGGTCACTGGAGAAGGGTTGTTGGCGGTGAGAAATAATTCCAGGGATAATGAAAATGCCATTTCGAGACCTTACAATTAAATTTACACTTTTTGATAAGGAGAAATTATGGAAAATTAATATTCCTTTAAAAAAAAAAACGGGTGGTTGTATGATAATTGTAAGCAACCCTGGGTATGTTATTACTTTCCGAGTTGTAACTTATCTTTTATTAACATATCTGAACACGGATGGCATGTGCGCCCCGCATACAAGTACATATCGTGCTGAATCTATTTCCTTTTAAAATGCAATTGGAAGCTGTATGTTTTTACTTAATTAAAATTACATGTTTCACTAGAATAATTGTTAACATAAATGTATATATAATGAAATTGTATAGGATATTACAAGTTTTCACTGAATAGATTGATCGTAGGAGGGGTGGCGAATCGAATGTGCATATATTTTGTGTACATTGTGTACATTGAATGTTGAAATAAATTCGCAGAATAAACTTATTTTCTCAGCGAATATGACTGCTGAAAGAGTATTTTTGTATTTTTTTTTTCTTTATTGTTATTATGGCTGTCATGCAATTTAGTAGTGTCAAAAAATTCAGCTATGACCGACGTTTACAATAAGCGTAGTTTTGTGGCTAAAAGCTTTTTGCATTTTAAAGGTAGTAGAGGGGTCCTGACAACTCAATTCCAAAACAAACCAAAAAATTGGTGAAATTATAGAAAGATAAAATCATTTGATTTATTTATGAGTACATATGCATGTATAATCTACGAGTACAAGTATCTTTTATTTTTCTACACTTTTACAAAAATGGCGGTATTTATACATTCAATTTTCTAAAGCTGCAATAAAGTTGTTCCACTAGTCCTCATTGACATTCATATGTTTTAGCTAATCACGGTGTGCAAGCTTACATCACAGGCTCATAGACATCATGGAAAACGTGAACTCCAACCCTTTATTTGTGTTCTAAAAATAATACATAAAACTAATTTATTTCCTAATAGCTTAAAGGATATCCTTCTGCTTATAAGAGCAAACACTTTTAAGCTTTTTCATGTAATATTGCCAACTTGGCTCCTTGTAGATCAAGAATATGTTTGTTCAAATAGTAATGTGACTTTTTATTTTTATAAAAAAAAAATATTTATTTACTCATCAACATTAATGTTGTCTTCTTCAAAGCAATCCCCATCAGATATACACTTGTGCCAACGCTTTTTCCAATCCTCTAAGCATTTCTCATAAGCACTTTTTGAAATAATTTTCAGCTCTTCCAGCGATGCCGTTTTTATTTCCTCAATTGTTGCAAATCTCTGTCCTTTCATAGATCTCTTCAGTTATGGGGACAGGACCAGTTATTCGTCACCAGTTATGACCCTTTAGAGCTAGTCAGGATCATCATTGACGTCATTCAATGGAACCTGAACGATGCTCATGCGACAGTTCTTCTGATCAAAATTAAGAAGTTTCGAAAAAAAATTGCATGACACGAGCCGACCGATATGCCACCATCTTCAGCAACTTCTCTTATGGTAATTCAACGATTTTTCAAAACAATTTTCTTCGCAGCGAAATTCGTCATTGGCATCTTCTCGGCCATCTTGGAAGAGCTTGTACGACTTTTAAACATTTTTTTTTACTTACTCGTATGCCACTATCAATATTTCAAGTGTTTAGCGCACTTCACTCAATTTTTTACACAAAATTTTATGCAAATTCTTTGCTACATTTTTTATAAAATTGAAAATCGTCAAGCACACCCAGGCACGCCTAACCTTTCTATCTGTCAAAAACAAAGTAAGTAGGCTATATACTTGAAACGGCGAACATATGTTCGAGAAATTTGTATAGGAAGATTCATCGTGAGGTTTGATTTATAATGTAAAATCAAATACATAGATCTGAAATTGAACTTACATTTTTTATTATCAGTTAAAACAACAATTCATGGCATTTACTTCTTGAAAATGATATCATGTAAATGTTTGAAACGACTACGTCTGAGATGGTCCATTCAGAATGTTCAATTTTGGGCGACTCATTCGATAACACTTCCATCGGACATCGGATAACACTTCCAAGGCATCAATCGTAGCTGGCTTATTCCTGAAGATCTGAGACTTTACATATCCCCAGAGAAAAAAGTTCAGAGGTGTGATATCGTACCAAAATGATTTCTCAACAAGTCCATTGTTTCACGTGCTGTATGGCTCGTAGCGTCGTTTTTTTGAAACCAGAGCTCACCGAGACCATGTGCTTGAATTTCAGGAAGTACATAGTCCGTTAACAAGGCGCGATAACACTTACCATTGACGGTAACATTCTGATTGGCCTCATTTTTGAAGAAATATGGACCAATGAATACACCTGCCCATAAACCACACCATACCATTGGTTTTAATGGATGCAATGGTAGCTCTTGGTACTCTTCTTGTTGCTCATCAGCCAAAATACGGCCATTTTGTTTATTAACGTATCCATTGAGGAAGAAATGGGCTTTGATCACTGAACAAAATTTCACGATAAAACACCGAGTTTTCATTGAGTTTTTCCAGAGCCCATTCACTGAAAATATAACGCAAATTCAAGATGTCTGGCTTCAATTCTTGCACAAGTTAAGTTTTGTACGCTTTTAGGCTGAGATTCTCACGCAAAATACGCCAAGATGTCGAATACGACAAGCCAAGCTTCAGCAGCAGAACGACGTCGAGTAGGTTCGTCACGGTCTTCGCGTACACTCTCAGCTACAGCTGCTATAGTCTCTTCACTACGTGCTGAATGTGGTCTAAACGGTCGAGTATCATCCACTGATGTAAACTGGTGCTCAAATTTGTGAATGCTATTGGCAATAGTGGTTTCAGTGGGTCGAGTATGCGCACCGTAAGTTCCTCGAATCGCACAAAAAAATTTATCACAGAACGCTGAATTTCGTAATACAGCTGAACAATTTGGAGACGCTATTGTGATGTGAGTCTTTCCATAATAATTTGCCAAACGATATTGAACAAAAATGACAAAGCAGTTTGATACGAGTCACGCGTGATCTGTCAAAAAAGGCCTATTGAAAATCAAACCTCACGATGAATTACCCTATATATTTTTGTTGATGAAATAATAAAAACTTTGAAATTGCATTTTTAATAAAATGACTTTAAATGAATATTTATTGCCACGGAACCTCCCCTCTGGATGACAAAATATATTTTTCAAATTGTTCTCGAATCGCTTTTGCTTTCAATACAACATATGCATTTGGTAATAACTCTGTACCTGTTAAATATTCAGGCTGTGCAATTTATCTCCTACTTTCATTGATAAAATTTCCTTCGATATCTTCTTTATGTGCAAATTGTGCAAACCACAGCACGCTAGTGTCAAACACCTAGTTTTCTTTGAGTTTAGTTTAATTGGGTTGCGGAACAAACGAAAAACACGCCAACATTCCAAAAGCATTTTAGACTACATGTCGCCCTCTAGACAATGTTAAATAAACATTGAGTGGCTTCATTACACATTCTTTCATTGCAAATGCATTGTCTGCTATAAAAAATAAAAAAAAGAAACTGGCATTGTTCTGCCATGCAATGTATAGGTACATGTTTCAGGTGAGTTCAACAGATTTTTGTTAATGGCAGCAACAAATGAACATTTGTTCAAAACGTCACCATCCGAGATCCGACCATTGCAGCCCACATCGACATATAGAAATTTATATTGTGCATCTGAAATCGCCATCACAATTCTGTGTGTTTCTCTATAACTGTAGTGTATGCTTCCCGATTTTGGTGGTGCTACCATTACAATATGTTTCCCATCCACAACACCGATGCAATTAGAACAATTTCACATATCATTGAGTTTGTCCGCTACAGCTTTCCACTGGTCTTTTGTTGATGGAACCTGCATTGACATATTATATAATTGCAGTTATATGTACTGGAAGGAAACAACGATTAACAAAGTGACAAACTTGAATGTAATTTCCTTCCAAAGCAGAAAGACTATAGTATTGGGTCTATAATTTGTTCTATTCGTGCGGTTTGCTAAGAGATGACGTAACTTGTATTATTCCATTGGAACATGCGTTGGAAAGCTACTGTCATTGTACGTCATTTCAGTATATGTCATTCATTTGAAGCGTAAGCAACAATAATTTTTTTTTACTCAAATATGTCGAACTCTGTGCCTGAAAAAGTGTTTTTGCGGGAAGTTCTTCTTCATTACTTTAATATGAAGAAAACTGCTGCCGAAAGTCATCGTATTTTGGTGGAAGTTTATGGTGAATATGCGCTAGCTGAGAGAACGTACCAAAAGTGGTTTGTACGATTTAAAAGTGGTGATTTTGGCTTGGAAGGCGATGAACGTCCTGGGCAGCCAAAAAAGTTTGAAGATGAAGAACTGGAAGCATTACTATATGAAGATTATTGCCAAACACAAGAAGAGCTCGCAGAACCTTTGGGTGTCACTCAAGCAGCCATTTCAAAACGTTTAAAAGCAGCTGGATATATTCAAAAGCAAGCAAATTGAGTTCCGCATGAACTCAAGCCGAGAGACGTCGAAAGACGGTTTTGCGTGTCCGAAATGCTGCTGGAACGCCACAAAAGGATGTCATTATTGCATCGGATTATTACTGGTGATGAAAAATGTATCCATTACGACTACCCCAAGCGCAAAAAATCATATGTGAAACCCAGCCAACCAGCCAAATCAACGGCAAGGCCCAATATCCATGGCGAGAAGTTAATGCTCTGTATTTGGTGGGATAAGATGGGTGTGCTGTATTATGAGCTGCTAAAACCGGATGAAACCATCAACGGACAACGCTACCGAACACAATTAATTAAGTTTGAAAAGAGCAGTAACCGAAAAACGCCCGGAGTATGCGAACAGACAAGGCAATAATTTTCCATCATGACAACGCTCATCCCCACGTTGCTATTCCGGTTAAGAACTATTTGGAAAACAGTGGATGGGAAGTCTTACTCTACCTGCCTTATAGCCCAGACCTTGCCCCTTCTGACTACCATTTGTTCCGGTCGATGCAGAACGCCCTTACTGAAATACGGTTCACATCAGAGCAGAATATCAAAAATTCTTGGTTGCCAAGCCGGCGCAGTTCTTTTGGGATGGAATCCACAAATTGCCAGAAAGATGGGAAAAAGTCAGCTTCAGATGGGCAATACTTTGAATAAGACTTTTGTACATGTCATCGCATGTCATCATATGCGAGAATTCATTAAAAGCAGTTTCATTCATCCGCAGAAATTTTTGAAAATTTTTTTTTTCAAATGCTTCTGATTCTCGATATCACGGAATCTCTTCAACAAACTGTTGTGTGCACTTTTCGACATAGTTTTTGATTAACAAAGAAATAAATGTTGAAAATATTTTTTTTGTCAATATTTATGTTGGGAAATTCATTTGGCACTAATACCAGCAAGCGTCAACCAATGGTCAATTCGATTGACATAAAACAGAGTCAATCTTGACGGTTTACACTGTTTTTTTTTAAATCGCGTCAATCGATTTTTTGGTTGACGTTGACAAAATTGAAATGTAAATCTGTTGTAAAATCTGTTAATGCTTTTGTCAAAACTACATTAATCGGGCGTAAAACTATTGACGCTAAGTTTACTCCTTTTCGTCAATCGCGTAATCCTAGCATAACCAGACCAGATCCCTGTATCGGTTATCCTTCAGCTGTAGGTGGACTTTTAGTCGAGGTTTAAATATTGGGTTAATTTATAATTATCCGCCATTTATTTTGAAGCATTTTTTTGAGTGAAAATTGGCGTTTCAATAATTTTTTTTTTCTTTTGTTTAGTTGATAAAAAGGCGTCTAAAAACTCATATTCATATTTGTCATTTTATATCTCAAAACAAAGAAGCTTTACGTTTCGCTGGGTGAAACATTTTCCCAAATAAGGGATAGAAGCTGCTTCGTTATCCGCCATAGTCTCCCACAAAAGCACTTACGGACTACCACGATAATCGCTCAATGAAAAATTGGCAATCCAACAAAATTTGTGGGGACTTAAATGACTTGATAGCCGATGTGTGTTACCTTTAAAAACCGCAACTTCTTTGCTCATAAAAATTCTTGTCACGATATCCTTTCTCCGCCAAATCCAAAATGTTTAAAATACATGAACAGACCATCTATGAGATTTAGATTTTGTTCTGTACTTTCTATCCATTTAATCTTTCACATACACCTCAAATTTATTATAAAAAGCACCAGTTTCATTAATAAACCATATTCACTTGTTTTATAAATTTTTATAAGTTTATTTTTACAATTTTTTTTTAATCGGTTTGCTTTTATAAATTGTCAGAGTATACAATTATTTCATTTGTAAAGTTGCGTTGAAAAACGGGCCATATTGACCTTCTTTTGTTTCACAGGTTTGGTTAATTCCCTCTTATTTGCTCGACTTGTTACTACTTTTTTTCTTTTTGATAGAAATTTTGTTGCTAAAGATAAACTTGTAAAAGAATTATCGGTGGTTATAATTCTTCCATACCCTGTAAATGATTCAGTGAGATTAAGAACAAAAGAATCACTTAGTGGTATTGCTGATGGTTTCATCTCAACTTTTAAGTGTATCCATTCGCAATATATTTACCTTTAACCTATAGGCGGGGCCCTAGATTCTACTCCCTCCGCGACATTAGATTTTCTGTTTTACCTGCCACCCCTCGATATTTTAAGCAGGCAAGTAGCTGCGACTGCAGTTATTCGCTTTAAGGCGACTACACAGTGGACAACTTATTTATTTGGTAACGCTAATATACTTAATATATTAGGAATTCTCACAGAAAACATAGATTTCGCCATACCTGAACTTTGGTTTGACAGAGACTTTCATGTAGGCTTCCCCTCTAGATCCTCTTGGGAGAAGATCATTTTATGTAGGACAAGTCAGTTCACTTTTACATAGATGGATCTACAACTGAAAGCGGGGTTGGTGGCGGTATCTAAGTCTAAGCTTCTCCTTCCGTCTTTTAAGGCATTGTAGTGTGTTGCAGGCGGAAATTTTGTGCTTAAAGAAGATCTGTTCTGTCTGAAGAAAAGAGATATCCCCATTTTTTTGGATACTCAGGCCGCTATCAAGTCCCTGGACTCAGTCTCATTAAATTAAAAAACAGCCCTTGAATGCCAATCATCTCTTACAGAGATGGCAGAGCAGTTTAACCTTCACTTATGTTGGATTCTGGACCACAGAGACATTCAAGGACATTGTTGGGCCGACGAACCTGCCAAAACTGGAACAACTCTATCTGTTCTACTGGAAAAAGGTAGTATAGGTATACCAATCGCTGTTTGCAAACCAATATAAAAGCTGGATGCTAAAAAAAGAACAGAACTTGGGTGGATTGTTTGACCAACATGTCTAGCGACCAAACAGGTCTGGCCAAAAAGATAAACAATTCGGTTTTCATAGCTACTTTCCGTGAGAATGAAAGCCAAAATGCAAAGTTATTGACCAAAACATAAAGATTATTGATGCGAGGAGAACCATTTTACAAAAAATTCATACCTGTAATGAAGTTTCTTCGCACTGCTACCAAATGGTGGTTATTTAAGCGATATTTGCCAATTGCAGAACGTATACTATATATGTCAAGCCTTCTTATAATGAGAATTGCTTTTATTCACGCTTAGACAAATAGAAATGCCTTTCTTTGTTAATGACACCATCTCAGACTTCATCCCAGCTATAGTCACACTACCAGTCACACTACCAAAGTTTAACTCAGAATGGGGAACAAATTTTTTCGTGAAAGACTGCTTCGGCTGTTGTAAGATTCATAAATGGTATAACATATACATAGTATAGTCATACCTGTCGGAATCACAGCCATACACATATCGAACTGCAGGAATGGCAATCATGCTCCTTCTACTAGTATTCCCAAAAGTGATTAGGTCTTGGAAAAGTCCACATATCTCTTTTACGATTATTTATTAAAACTCTTTATGAAGTCAATAAGGGGGCAAGTATTTAGCGGTCGGCCCTGATCATACACCATCCAAGGTGTGGTACAATATGTGCGATAATCGATAATCTTGTGATTAAATGGTTCTCCATTTTGTTTAATAAAATGTTGAGCGGCGATCGGATGTCTCAGCAATACAGCAAGGGCTTTCTTGTTTCACTGTATAATGGCACAACTGACTATTAAAGAAATAACCATCAAACCGAACTACGACGTATGGTTTTACGTAACCACCGAGAAAATTCCACTTGAAGATTTGTTATGTAGGATAGCTGTTTTGTCCAGTTTTATGAGCTCACTATACAAACATACAAATGAGCAATATGTAATTAATGACAAAATTAAATCTGCAAAAATATTAAACCACGAACAAACCTTCAACAATAAATGTGCCAAAATATTTCAGCCAAAAAACCCAGAGATCTCTTTCTCTGTTTTTTTTTTTTTTTTTATCAACAACTTTTGAAAAGACAGTTAGTGATGACAGTCATATAATGATGGCCCAATTGAAAGCGAAAGATTGCACTGTGTCAATAACCTTTTATATGGAGCATTGCTCCAGCTTATATAATTGAACTTGTTACATGTTTTTTTATTTTATTCAATATAGTCCCCTTTTAGTTTGATACGCTTATTCCAGCGATTTTCCAACTTCTTGATCCCGTCCGAAAAGTAATTTTCCGGAAGATCTGCAAAATACTCCTCCGTGGCGTCGATGATTTCCTCGCGTGAGCTGAATTTTTTATTGATGAAACGTCTTTTGAGCTTTGGGAAGAAATAATAGTACAAGGGAGCCAAATCGGGCGAATACGATGGATGCGACAGCAATTGGAGCCGTAAGTCATTGATTTTAGCCGTGGTTGCGATTCTCTTGTGCGCCGGTGCATTGTCTTGCAAAAACAAAATTTTTTTTTCGTTTCATGCATCTAATCGCTTCAACAATGCACAGTAATACTTGCTGTTGATGGTTTTTCTTTTTTCGAGGTAGTCCACGAAGAGTTTGCCATTATAATCCCAGAAAACCGACGCACTCGTGCCGGATTCAGTCCATTGCCGGGGACTCATTCTGTTCTTTGGTGTGTAAAAGTTACCAATCGGCGCCAAAAGTCCGCCCGATTCCGCATCAGCAAATCCAAACACTCTTTCGAAGTGCTCTCGCGTTCATGTTTTTGGTCATGACGGCACCCAGCGGTAGGATAACTTTTTCATATGCAGAATATTGCCCAAAATATGGCGTGTGCGCTTAGTACTAATCTTTGTGGTATCTGCTAGCCTACGCACCTTCACTTCTCGGTCAGCCAACACCATTTCATGTATTTTTTTGACATTGTTCTCTGTAACCGCATCGGAGGGCCTGCCGCTGCGGACTTGATCGGTAGTGGAGTTGCGGCCACCACGAAACTCTCGAAACCAATATTTGACAGTGTAATCTGACGGAGCATTAGCCCCATTATATTTATCCAACTTTCTTCCAACATCCAACATCCAAAACTTCGCCGTTTTGTCCATACTGAACATGATGCCAAGTACGTCAATAACAATCAGCTATCAAAACAAAACTTACGACAGTATCGCACTAAAATTCGGCATGTCTACCTAAATATGAACAGACTTCAAGGCACCATAACCTTTTTGCAGTAGCAGCGCATTCTGGCGGTCACCCCACCTAGTAAACCGTCGTCCACCTAATTAATACAGAAATCAGCTGTCCCGGTAGAATATAGGTGAAAAGCTAACGATTTTATTACGTTGGTTCACTTACTAGAAACTAGAATACATTTTTTATAATTTTCAACGCATTTCATCTAACTGCATGTTACGATTCTTAAACTTACATTTCAAATTAATTCTAATTTCGTTCTTTAAGATGGGACATTAAGTCTTACGTAAGATTAAGTAACAGCTATCGAATCATATCTCTGTTAAATGTCACATATAAGACTGTAACTAACGTATTGTGTGAACCTCTTGAGCCCTCTTATAATAAACTAATCGACACATACCAGTGCGATTTTTGTACTGTCAGATAGACGGCCGACTAAATTCTCTTACCAAGGCAAATTCTAGAAAGGGCAAACGAATTACTAGTCAATATTCATCATCTCTTTACCGAATTAAAAGCCACATATGGTATCATTTATCATCCCAGGCTTTACTATGTGATGGTCGGATACAGAATTCCGGCGAAACCAAACTAATTTGTAATTTACAAGCAGTTTTTTTCAAACTATTCCAAACATGTACCGTCCTTCGGCAACATAATGAACTTTCATGCGATTTCTTCAATCTTATGCTGCTACAGATAGTGTTGACAAGGAACCAACTACCTTCAACAAATCCGTCAATCTGCTGGAATACGCAGACAATATTGATATCATCGGACGCTTCCAGACCGCCTTCATAAAGACCTCTACGAAGAAAACATCAAAACATCATCCACGAATGAGTTCTGCTGAAGATTTGGCGAAAACTTATCCCAAAAAAACATTGCAGTTTTGGTTTAGCGAAACAAGTAGGCTCAAAACTTCTAACTCAGAACGCGAAATGCATGACCTAGAAGACAAAAAAGACATAAAACCTGCTAGTTCTGCTGGACGTATAGCCGTAAAGCACAGCAGATATTGAGCACTATACAAAACTAAAAAGTAAATCAAAATCCGAGTGCACACCAGAAAATTACGTTTAATAGTAATATTTCTTTGTTTATGTTTAAAGTTTAAGAAAACGTTAAACTTTTTCATACCTGAGAATGGCAATCAATCACAGTATCTGCAAAAAAGCCCTGAATGGCAGCTACCTAAAAAGAAGAGATTCACTTAAGCGAAACCAGAGTTAAGGGTTTTTCTCCATTTATAAGGACATCTTTCATTCCATTGCGTCAATTTATTTATCTCAAACAATAAAACTAGAGAATAGAACTAAAACCCTTATAATAAAAGATTACACAAATTGCAATATAAGTATTAGCTCTTATACTTCTTTTCACTAAAGCTACGAGTATATTCCCTCATGTTCCCTTTGTACAGAAAGGAAACTCGATTTATCCCCAACAGCTGAACAAAAAGTTTCACTTGTGCACTTTCTCTGAATGGTTTCGATTGTTCTCGTTCCTCACACAAAAAAACCTTCTTCGTTCGTTGGACTCGATAATTCTTCTGAAAATTGGCTTTCGTTATTACAAGTAAAAATGAACGTGCAATCTGAACAAGAAGTGGGCTGTTGGCACCAGAAACCAACATTGTGCTTCTCTGAACAGATTATCTTCGTTCTCCTCTGAACAATTGAGCATTTTACTTGGATCTTGAATTTGCTAGAGTCCCTATTCAACTTATCTTCCTCCCTCTCAGACTTGATGAAGTAGAAAAATATAAATAAAAGTGTATAAGGGTTGCATGGAAAGGACAATAGCTTTGTCCTCAATAATACTACCATAGTACACCGTCGAAGATGAAGACGCAAAAGGACTAGTACCCGTAAATGCTGCGGGCTATTATCGAACCCCAACACGACTTTACGAGTTAATTATTTTTCCAATATTCAATGGTTATAGGTGAAAATATATCCATTCCTACAGCTATACCGATAAAAACCAAAAGTGAAAGGAGACCCACATCTTAAGAAAACAGAAAAACTGAATCTAATAGATGCAGACCCTTTTTACTTGGATTTTGCCATGTCAACACTGCCACAAAATAAAGACGTGAATGACCTTTAATATCTATCTGCAGACTTAATGATTACGGCAAAATATTTTTATCCTTACTCCCAAGGACATGGATATACTATGATAATTTGCTATGATTCTTTTGATGTAGGGGAAAAAAATGAAAATAACTCACCTCACATTGACGGGGATATTCCAGGTTTTTTTTTCACAAAAACGCACAATCTGTTGCAGAAGTCTACCACAAAAGATACAACATGAAAGACCGAGTATGATACACTACTAACGAGTATCTCTTTAAAATTTAAAAGGACAACGTATCTTTAGATAACATCAACATCCATTTATCCAAGGGGTAACTCAAATTCAAAACCGACAAGAACAATTTTTCAACACACAACACAACACAGCAGCGTAAAAACAAAAAAAAAAAAAGAACTGTCAAACAATTATTTGCATCTGACTGCATCGATCGATGGTCTGGGCTACTTTGTGCCACCATCCCGACCAAAAGCAATAAATCTTGCCGCAAGGAAAATTTCTGTAGATTTTCTATCCCCACACATATACCCAGTTACCTTTCATAGAGAAAAAGTGGGGGTAACTGGTTAGAAAATAACAACAAAAAAAGTAACAACAAAAACAAACGAAATACTCGCAAATAAACCAAAAATCAGAAAAATTGAAAAAAAAAAAAAACAGCCGAAACCTGAATTAGCCGCAAACCATTAAATCTCAGGGCAACAGCTTTTTGAATAATTTTGTCGTACCTCCATTTATAACCTACACAGCAGTACTATTGCCACTTTGTTACACTCTTACACCGTTACACACACTGCATCTATTATTTGCTAGTTTACTAGAACACCAGCAGTTAAAGGTACAGTTACAGTTAAAGTTAAAGGTAAAACGATAGCAATGGCCAAACTGGCAGTACCAATCTGTTGTATAATTCAAAGGTGTTGGAAGTGAGGGTCTAAAGGAGGTAGTATACCCTCTAAAAGTGCCCAAAGGATTGTACTATAGAGGCAAGAGTACCTAGTACCTACATTGTTAGTGTGTGTACACAACAGCACAACAGTTTGTTCTCCTTTCTAGCAACGAAATTTATTGCCATCAGTGTGAAGTTTTGTATCTTTAATGTGCCAAAGTCAAGTGTGTAAAAACAGTAAACGACATAATTTATAGATACAGGCGAAGATTTCTTAAGAAAAAGGAAGGTTTGCTTGGAAAGTCAGTGACTTAACAGTTCAATTGGAAGATTGATGTAGGAAGTTTTCGCGTTCTATCCTTAATACTTTGGTTAGACTGTCCATACACTGGTTTGTAAATTTTAAACTCGGATACTGGGATTGCAATTGGGAATAGATTGGTATCTATTGCAATGTCAACCATCAGAATCTATGTCAAAAAATTAATTCATTTTTTATTGATTGGCAAAGACCGTCCAACAAGATCCACTGCATTGAATAATCAATAATTTAAGCTCTAGCACGGAAAGAATAAATGACTGGATGTCGAAAATTCATACTGTTTTACCAGTATTTCTTTCCTCAGTGAGGAAAGAAGGACAGGCCCCTATGAATATTGGTTTAAAATATTTGAAAATCATAATGTCTAAGAAATAGAGAGTTAGGCAGTGTATTCCATTGGCGAGTTGTACGGCTTAGGAAGGAATCACCGTATTTTAGAGTATACTCGAGAGTATACGGATAAGCATTCATAGCGGGGTAAGTTTTACGGTTAAAAGTTTGAAGAAGCGTAATGCTACTGGCGATTTCTATGGAGCACTTCTAGTGAAAATAGCGACTGAGACATGAGACATTATATCGATGTTCGAGGGTTTTCATTGTCTGAGTGACAGCTTTATCGCATTCTTTTAATTCCTATCTAGCAGGGCCAAACATATTTTGGGCTCACCCGGCCAGATTTGGGCATTGTACTCCAATTTTGAGCGGATAAATGCTTGATATACCATATTGAGCTCAGATCAGAGGAGGTGCAGTATTTCTTACATAGCTTGAAGAAACGTAGGCATTTCGTAGCATTTTTGACGACACCGAATATATGGTCATTTTAACGTAAGCTGTCACTGACACACACACCGAGAATGGAAAGTTTTTGGTTTCGAATATCTAAGAGCCATTAGCAACCAGACAGTATTGTGTTTTGGAAGCATTAAATTTCACTCTTTTGGTGGTTCTCCATTTGTGTAGATCTTAATTGAATGAGCTTAACACACACTGTCATTCCCGTTCTACAGCCGTAGAGCAGGGACGTGAGTCCGGGAAGGAATATGAAAAGCAAGGAGTACTGTGGTCAGCAAAGGAATATATTGGATTAAAAGTAGCAGATAGCAGATAGCAGATAGCAGATAGCAGATACCAGATCATTAATAAAAATTAAAAAGAGTGTTGGAGACCGAGCGGAGCCCTGGGGTTCACCAGCTTTATTTTATGAATATCAGGCTTTCAACCATCCAAGACAACTTCAATTGAAAGTTCCGTAAGAAAACTTCTAAGAAATTGAAGAATAGAGTAATTTATCCTAAAAGCACACATTTTTGACAAAAGAGACTGATGGCATACTCCATCAAATGGCCTTAGACATATCAAGTGCAACTTTTTTGCTTTCGCCACTTTTCGGTGAGACATGCTATCAATATTACCATTGGAGCTGTTGCTACGAAAACCGGACTGCCGCTGCTTGATAAGTTTTCGTGTTTCGAAATATCTTATGAGCGGACAGTTTATCAGTGTTTCCATGACCTTGGAAAAAAGGGACTTAAGTGCAATGGGTCTATAGGAGGAGATAGAAGAATATTCTCTCTTATTAGGGACGGGCTGGACAAATGCTGTTTCCCATTTGCTCGGAAAGTGTCGTAAAGAGCAGGGTTGATGAAAAAGCTTACGCAGTGAAAGAACACCTCTTCAGAAGAAGGGGAGATATACAAACTGGACCAGCGGATTTGTGAATGCAAGGATCTGTAAAACCTCTTGCTACTACACGAGTGCGAAAGTGGATTTGTCCCAACAAAGATTCGACTCATTTAAAGCAGAGATTAAGCACAACCTGGAAGTGTTGAGCTGACCGCAGATTGTGCAGTAAGTAGATTGTCCAAAGAGCTAACAGCTGGAATGTCAGCTTTGGGATGGAGGATGATGTAGAATTTCTAATATTTTTTGACCAGCGACCAACAATTTTCATTATCTTTGGAACTTTGTATTACAATATTTTTTGCTTCAGCTTTTAATCGTATTTAAATCTCACACGCTTAAGAAAGACGTTGCAGTCATTCCTGGCTTGTTTAAACCATTTTCGGTTTTCCTCAGTCCGGTTGGTTTTGTAGGACCGAACAAACTTTTCTCCACCCCATTTGTTTACAGCTAGAGTCGTATCCCGTATTATCTTTTGGTTTGATACTCTTCATCCGATGAATGATAACGGATTTCATTACAAAGAAAATCGTGTTTGTGATAATATCAGCAGTGTCATTCACACAGAAAACGTAACGACCAGCCAAAATTCCTAAAGAATCTGTTAAATTTTAGGAATCTTTTCTCTAACTCTGTGGTCGATAAATGAGAAATTAATTGATATGACACAATGTTTCGACGAGTCTAAAAGGGTTGGCACATTTACTAGGGTGTTGGCGGTATGACCATCAACGTCTACATAGTTATCGTGTGGGCTCATTTGCAAGCTGGGTTAAGTTATTTAGGTAAGGGTTAAGTGACTCCCATTGAGGTGTATGTAGACCAATCGTAAGTTTATTGTAATGCTAATGCGAGGGCATACGATGCTTCTTCTGGTACTAAAGAGTGTACCAAAATTCACGAATTTTGCGCCATTTGTTTGGTAAACTGTTGCCAACGAAAAAAACAGACAGCGTTACAACTGACCGTTCAGGGTTATTAAAAATGGGTCACTACTCGAAAAAACAACACATCTTCATTGTTGAGCAATATTTTAAAAGTAATAAAGGTTTGACAATAACAGTTCGTCGTTTTCTTAAAAAAAAAAAAAAGTTGGTCGGAATACTGATTTGACTTCATCAACTGTCAAACGATGAAATAAAAAATCAGGGAAACAGGTTCAATTAGTTATCTTAGGCATTCCATCCGTCCTTCAACAAGTCCTTCAACCCAAAACATTTAAGCAGTTCGTGAGAGTGTGGCCTAGAGCGCAGGAACTTCAATTCGGTATCTTGGGCAATAATGAGACATTTCGAGAAGCACTTTCATGAAAGATTTGCATCTTAATGTATACAAAATACAATTGACTCAGGAACTGAAGCCTGTTGACCGCACCGAAAAGAGTTCGTTGAATGGATTATAGAACAAAAAGAAGTGGATGCTGATTTTTCAAACAAAGTCACTTTCAGCAACAAGGGTCATTTTCATCATTATGGATCTGCTAATCATCAAAATAGTCGAATTTGGGGTTCAGAAAATACACGAGTGATTGTTGAGAAACAAGTGCATCCGCACTTGTGAATTGTGAGCTGGAGGTACCATTGGAACTTTCTACATTCTACATTAAAAATGCGATAATCCCGTTTTTTGTGCCCACATTGAAAGATATGGATGTGGACGAGAGGCAATTTCAATAAGAGGGTGCCACATGACATAAAGACTAAGAAAGAATTCACTTACTCCGAGTCATTTTCCGGTCGTGTAATTTCCCCTACTGGTGCAGTTTAACGCCGTTGAAATTTTTTTGTTGGGGTGTTTCCAAGTTTACACAGCCCACGCCCTGAATGAGCATATCGAGCGCTGTATATTGCGTGAATTTCGGGACAACAAGGACAGTGATTCTCATAAAACAGATTAAGATATCTGGAAATTGCATTTTGAGGGGCGCCGAATCAGAGCAGTTTCAAAGGAAGTGCACCACAGATTTCTCTACTTGTTCTTCCGGACAGCTGCAGTGGAACAGTGTAAGTTTGGAGATTTGAGTTTGGGATCGAATTGGAGCTACATCCAGATGAATCCGTTTGAAATCGTTTGCTTGAAGTAGGACGTTGGTGGCTTAACGTCATCTGAATAACTATTTTTTTTTTTGTCTATTGCACTATCAGACGAGAGTATTGAATTTGGTCTGAGCCAGTCTGCAGCCTGATGGATAATTAAAACTTCTACTTGGAAGCGTAGTAAAGGTAGAAGGTGGAAGATTGAAGGAGTGAGGTCCTAAGAGAAAACCTTGACCGAAAATGACTTCAGGTTGTTTCAATTTTTTTTTTTTTTTTTTTTTTTTTTCTAGGACTTGTTGACTGAAGTCAACGTTTAAGACAAAATCAGTTAATTTAAGGTTGGCTGGTTAGCAAAGTAGACTGAGAGTTGCATGCCGAAAGAGGTTGCAAATGAAGCATAGCTTAGAGAGCCGTAGCTCTATAAGGTTGATGAAAATGCGTTTTTTAATAAAGGCCATTGTTGATTGGGGTTGTGGACCGTGATCTACAGCTTTTTACACTTTTAGAGGGCAACTAGAGTGTTTTGGTTTCGCTCTGCAAGATTTTTTTTTTGTGGATTAGCTCACTCATAGCCAGATTTACGAGTAGGCTGAAACCACAACTACGTGTCCGGAAGGGGAGGATGCTTGTGGCATACATATGTATTAGATGATGTTAGAGAGGATCTATGAGCGTTTGTCAAACTCATAAAGACCGGCGTTGGCTGCGTAATCTATCACACGAATTTCTGCGTCTTTACATTTAGAAAGAAGTTCAGTGAGACTGGGCTACTTAAGGGAGAAAAAAGCGCACCCCATAACGGTTTTCCTTTGTGAGATTTCTTTTATGTAAAGCACCCATTATATGAAACCACTTAGATTTTAGTAGTATTTATCGGGATATTATAAATTTAGCCAGATGAAAGATAAGGTTACAAGGATTGAGACACAATTAAAAAGAGATCCATATTTGTGGCATGACACAGGTGCTTAGGCACTATTAAAACTAACCAGAGATTTTTATAAAGCAGCGAATGTGCAGGCACCTCTATTTAATATTCAAAGAGAACAGCCCATAGACGAGTCAATCATCTATGAAATAGGAACCGATAGTTAAGGGACGGTTTTCTTCCTGAAAAGATCATCCTCGATACCCTAGTATTTGCTCTGGCAGATATTCTCCATCTTATTTTAACTACGATGGACTTAATTCAAAGCTACCACCATTTTTTCTGTAATATTAACACATACATCCTCTGAGCTCTTCGGTTATTCAAATAAAGGAGATTTTCCAGACCGAATGATCGATCTTTCAGACAAGGCAATATAGACACCTCTGGATAGATCTCTGTGGCACTATATGCAGCAAATAGATGTCCATAATGAGTTACCCTTTCGCATCATTTATTATTTGTTGTAATATCATTAGATATGCTGAAGATCAGGGAAACAAAAATTGCGCGAAAGTATCCAGAATAGCAAATCAACTCTGAAATAATACTATATGTCAGGGAAGGCCTTTGAATAAATAAAAATAAAAGGGTCTTTCTGTCTTTACAAGGAGAGAAAAGCTGATCTCTGGGTCAGTGATACTTAATGACTGTAATTTTTGATATATATATCTCTAATGGGGTTAAATATTTAGGTGTTGTTCTAGATAAAGACCAATCTGATAGCTGCAAAGAAAAAGAATAAACATTAAAGAGGATTACATTGGCTGGATTCTCTAGAAACTGTAGCAAACTGCTTCAACTGCTTAACATGGCAAGATTCTGAAGAAGGAATTATAGGCAACAGGCTACATCGAATAGGTGCCTACTAAACAGCTAGTGAAAGACGCAATATACCACCTTGGTGGCGTTACCGTGTGACGCTTCCATTGTTCCAATTTGAGTTCTGTTTTTTTTTTTTTTTTGTTAACAACCGATGTATCAAGGTTGTTGATATTCCCTCTAAATCTTAGCGTCATAGCTTGACATTTGCAAGAGTTACGTAGCCAAGAGTACATCTATCTATGTGTGTGTTGGCGATTTTTTACAATTTTAGAAATGGATTTGAATTTGCAACAACGAACTTGAATTAAATTTTGCGTAAAAAACGAATTTAACGGTGCACGAACGTTGGAAATGTTGGAAAAGTGTTTCAGCAACGATTCTCTAAAGAAAACGGTTGTTTACCACTGGCACGAGCTGTTCAAAAGTGGTCGTAAGTCATCGACATCGAAAACCGACGAAAACATTGATGAAGTAAAAGAAATGTTGGTCAATAACCGCATATTAACCACCAGAGAAATAGCGAAGGACTTGAACATTGCCTATGAATTCGTCCAAGACATTTTGGTCAATGAATTGGGTTTCCGTCGTGTAGAAGCAAAGATCTCATTTTCATGCAAAAAAAGAGACCTTGCTGACGTCGAAAAAGATATGATTTGCAATTTGTGATTTGATTTTGATCCGAACTCATATTCATCAAAAGGATAATTACTGGAGACGAGACGTGGGCTTATGAGTACGACACTCAATCCAGACATCAGGCAAGTGAATGGCGATCACCAAATGAGCCGAGACCAAAAGAAAAACACGTCGTTTTCAGTCAAAAAGAAAGCAATGCTCGCGGTTTTCATGGATTACAACGGTGTACTGCATGATGAATTTTTGACAGAAGTCCAGACAGTTATGAGACGTTTCCGTAGAGCAATTCGCCGAAATAGACCAGAATTGTGGGTAGAAAACTCGTGGATTTTGTACCATGATAACGCATCATCGCACAGCGCCATCATTATTTGTATTTTTTTGGAGAAAAATGCAAGAAATACCATTCAACAGCCACCGAATTCCCCTGATTTTTCTCCCTGTGTTCAAGAGTTAGAAAACCACTTCGAGGAACGCGTTTCAGCAGCCGAGAGGAAGTAATAACAAAATCGCAAGAAACACTGATGGACATACCGAAAACCGAATATAAAAAATGTTTCGAGTATTGGATCAAGCGCTGGCATAAGTGTGTTGCAGGCGATGGAAATTACTTTGAAGGGAACAATATAGATTTAGATGAATAAATTTGTGTTTTTTTTTTTTTCCGGGAACTTATTGTTTTTAGGTGCTTCATCTTTATCAGATGACGAAACCACAGAAGCTAAGAGGTGTGACTTTGCGGTCTTTTTGATCTCTCTAAAGAGTATTGCGACTCGTGAGGGAACCAGGTAGGTTAAGCCGAATAATCTTTGTTGCGTAAGGTGTGACTAATTTTGAATTACTGACTGTATGGTAAAAACAAAAAAGTGATAAATATCCGCATCCTAATGCCAATGGAACAACATTTTTATCAAAAAACGCCTCTTAGATAGACTTTTTCTTTACAGAAATTACTGCTTAAGACCGTTGTTTAAAGAAAATTCGACGTAGGCCTAAGAGAAATAGCCGAGTATTCCAAAATTGTAAAAGTAGCTCAGTATTGATCGTTAAATATTGTTGTATGTAATGATGAAGATAGCATTGAATAAGTTTTGACGTGGCGTAGTGGTTAAATTCGTCGAAATCTATGCCAGAGTTCCGAGGTTGAACAAAATGCACGGAAAAAAAAAATCTCGCTTCTAGGCAATCAAAGTTTATAGGGATAAAACATTGGTTTTGACTGTTTTTTTTATGAATACAAATATTGGAAGATATCCTAGTCAATAAATTAGATTTTAGATATTTTGCAAAGAAGAAAGCTCTAGTCGTAAACACAACAAGGCATTATATTGTTTGGTTTGGTATTATCTCAAACCCATAGGGTTCCAACTGGGTAATGCCACAGCCCATGCTATGATCCAAGCATTCCTGAAATCTGGTGTTCTGATGATATGACTATTTCACGTTGCAATTTTGCTCCAAATGTTCTTTCAATGGCAATGGATACGGCAGTGTTTTGTCATTTGCTTCGACTATAATACACAAAAGGATCTTCATATTCATATTCGATGCGATTTTAATGGATGTCGTGTTTCTATCAGGAATTGTTTGGTGTACTCTAAAATCTGTTAGCGGTCTTATCGTAACAAAAAAAAAAAAATTATAGGAAAGAGTGCTTACTCTTATAGAAATTTGACACGCGTATCGTGGGTTACATAATCAAAATGCCGGACCCAGAATCGAATTTTTTCAATGAACAAAATAAGAGTGCACATTTTTCTATGTCCCTTACTGTGCAACCAGTTACTAGTTGCCATCCAAAAATTTACGTCGAACAAATCACCAGGTGATAAATTGAGGTACTTTTGGATAACAAATACCAAAAATATCAACCCGAAGACCGAATAAAACGACCCATGAGTGGCGTTTCTTGAAATTAATTCTTCCAGTCGTTGAAGTGAACATAAATCGAACATGACCAACATGAGAAAGAGAAAGATTACTTTGCTTTAGTTTGGTTGGCTTGCCAATCAATGATACCATAACCAGCACCATCTACGACAAAGGCAACAGCTCTAACCATTCCAATGGATCAATGCGCGAAATCTTTCAAAGCTACATACCAACTCTACAGATTGAGGTTTAATCGATTAACGTTGGAGAATTGATGTGCGCGACACTGTAACACTATGACATTGTGACAATATGACAGTGCGACAGTCATTGCACACCTTCTTTTCAACTTTAAAGAGTGCGAATGTTGCGCGTGCCTACACGTACTTGTTGTCTTTTTGTTGTTAATTAGCTGCATGCATTCTTTGTCTGGGTTTGTGGTTTCTTGATTTACAGATTTGCCGAACCCAATGCTCATTAAATTAATAATTTTGTAGTTTTTCGCTTCGCTACCAATTGCTATTACGGATAAGATACAAATACAACTTACCAATTACACGTATTGTAAAAATACTCGTATCTGCGTTAGGCTTACCTGCAACAAGATAGAAAAAGACCAAAAGTTAAAGACAGTTAAGTGAAGTTTTATTTTTAGAGTATTAATTGAGGCATTGAGTAGTTTTGAGAGTTTTTTCTTTGGACCTTTTGAGATAATTTGCTTCGATACAGATAATTTGTTGTAATTTAGGTTGCAGTTGTTGACATCTATTGCATTTGTGGACTAGAAATCGATACGATGTTTGGTTACGCCTATTCACAGATAATTCGAAATGGAATTAGGCGAAGTCCGGTGCCATTGAGATAATCAAAATCATGAATCGGTAGTGAAGTCATTAAGGTTAAAGTGCTGATTTTGAGTCTCACTTATATGTCTAACAGTCGCATAATTTAAATTTCTTTATAAGACGTTTTAACGACATCGTATACTTAGAGGTACTTTAAGTCCAATTAGGAACTCCTGGTGGCAATACTTGGCTTGTTTTTTCTCGAGGCTTATAACGAATGGAGACGGTAGATAACACCTCAATACGCAACGCTAAAAGGGTTACTCGTTCCAATATTCCATGAATACAAAACTCTTTTTGCTAGGGCCAGTAACCCTAAGAATCAAATTGTAGATTTCTGTAAAGATAAAAATTACAATGAGCCTTAACAACCTCTACAAAAATTTCTGATACATAATAGGCTTTTACGCTACAGCACAATGAATAGAGAGAGCAGAGTAAAGACTTACTTACTTAGATGACTGTACAGTCCGGGGTGCATATGGGTCTCAACATGGTCAGTCTGGTTTTTGGACAACTGTTCCCAGTTGCGCACTTCGAGCTAGTTGAGATCTCTTTCCAGTTGGGCGCGTTACTTAAGGCAGGGTTTATCAATCCTTAATAAAAATTAAAGAGTTTTTGGGCCCGAGTGTGAATTATAAAGTGTTTTACCTGTTCTAGCTATTTCAAGTGATTGATGCGCGCTCTCTGACCAAGTTTATGTCACTATAAATATCGTCCTATATCTTCTTTTCTTAAATAAACGTTAACGAGGTCGTGCAAAATATTGTATGCTCAGAACGCTATATGTCAGTGATTGAACAGACTTTTGTAAGTATGTGATTCTGGTATTGGTATCCAGTATGATATTATAGAAGTCACACGACAGCCCATCATCTTGTTTAAGCTCTTTTGTGACATAAAATGTTTCGGCGAGATTGCTTCTAAACATTACTGAGAAGCGCACTACCAAGCCTAGCAGAGTTGCTAAAACTAGACATGTACTCTTTTCTGTATAACATTTCTGCAGATGCTGTCACTTCAAAATTAATTACGATGAAGGCGCTATTATCCTTCTATTCAATGCCTCTTCACATGCGAGTTGCTTTGCTATGTGTGCCTTCTTGTACCTTTCATCACATTAGGGATATCGTAATTGTGGTCGCATGAAGCACAGCATACCAGTTGCGTGATGATTCAGCGATGATTCTAGTTTATTTCAATGGCAGACGTTCTAAGTAAAATCCCCTTTCGATATATCTCCGTTGTTATGGCGTCTGAAATACCTATTGAAGTAATATTGCCTGCGTCTACATTAATCGCTCGAAATGTTCGGGCATCTTTAGTTCTAGTGGAGCGCCATAATCAATATTCGGTTGACTGCTTTATGATCAAATGACAGCCTTCTTCCTTTCGAAAAACTAAGTTGAAGAGACCATGTGCTCGTTATAGTGATATTCCGACCTGCAGACTCTATTTTCAGACGTTGTCATTTTGCCTGCGGCTTTCGATTATCTCATCAAAAATGTATTGGGTACATATTTTAATTCGTGCGGTTTTTTTTTTCAAAATTTGAACGTTTATTTAGGAAAAACATGTACAATAGTATTATTCAAAGTATTGTCCATCTGAAGCTATGATTTTTTCCCATCTTTCTGGCAATTTGTGGATCCCATCCCAAAAGAACTGCGCCGGCTTGGCAGCCAAGAATGAATCAAGCCAATTTTTGATATTCTCCTCTGATGTGAACCGTATTTCAGTGAGGACGTTCTGCATCGACCGGAACAAATGGTAGTCAGAAGGGGAAAGGTCTGGGCTATAAGGCGGGTGGGGTAAAACTTCCCATCCGCTGTTTTCCAAATAGTTCTTGACCGGAATAGCAACGTGGGGCCGAGCGTTGTCATGATGGAAAATTATTGCCTGGTGTCTGGTCTGGTTGTCCGGGTTTCACATATGATTTTTTGCGCTTGGGGTTGTCGTAATGGATCCATTTTTCATTACCAGTAACAATCCGATGCAAAAATGACTTCCTTTTGTGGCGTTTCAGCAGCATTTCGGACATGCAAAACCGCCTTTCGACGTCTCTCGGCTTGAGTTCATGTGGAAGCTGCTTTTAAACGTTTTGAAATGGCTGCTTTAGTGACACCCAAAGGTTCTGGGATCTCTTCTTGTGTTTGGCAACAATCTTCATAGAGTAATGCTTCCAGTTCTTCATCTTCAAAGTTTTTTGGCTGAACAGGACGTTCGTCGCCTTCGAAGCCAAACTCACCACTTTTAAATCGTGTAAACCACTTTTGGCACGTTCGCTCAGCTAGCGCATGTTCACCATAAACTTCCACCAAAAAACGATGACTTTCGGCAGCAGTTTTCTTCATATTAAAGTAATGAAGAAGAACTCCCCGCAAAAACACTTTTTCAGGCACAAAGTTCGACATATTTGAGTGAAAAAAAATTATTGTTGTTTACGCTTCAAATGAATGACATATACTGAAATCACGTACAATGACAGTAGCTTTCCAACGCATGTTCCAATGGTATCTTCTCCTATTTTTATGGTAAAACGCTCCATCAAGGTCTGTGTGCCCGAGCTAGTGCAGTTGATGTGTCTTGTAGACAGACTCCATGTGCTATGTCTGCTCTTAAATTTTCTGCTGCACTTGTCTATTTTGCATATAGGACCAACTATATGATAAAGAATTTTTTCCTGGAAAGTATTGTACAAGTGTTCCGCTTTCCTCTTATTCTCCAACACTCAGCACCGTAAAATGGGAGTGCTATGAGCAGACTTTTGCACAGCACGGATTTTATTTTTCAAGTCGGAAGCTAAAGCACATTTGTTTTGCAAAACCGAACAAGCTAGGGAAAGTTTTTACTGAATCTCCACACCGATGTCATTCGAGAAACTTATGCTTACTCCTGAAATACCTCAAAGGTAATGCAGTGAGAAGCTAAATTCTCTATCGGCAGTAAACTGTCGTTTTTTTTTTATTTGTTGAAAACACGAAGTAATCGTAATCGTAATCATCGTCTTTTCGTAAGATTTTTATAAATGATCTTGGTTTACACGCTATCAAAGTCCAATTGCTAGGTGAATTGAAGCGAGACGATCATCGTGATTTCGCTGATTGCCCACTTCTGTCCCTCTGGCTTTGTTTATAAGGAAAACTTGCGAATTTGTAGTGACAAAAATCTAAAGTTGATCCATTAGCAACCGATGCATACCGAAAAATGCATTATTTGGCGTAGTTTATATGCTGGACGCATCATCGGGCCGTGCTTCTTTAAAAATGAAGCAAATCGAAATGTCATCATTAAAGGTGACGAGAACAGAACCATGATCAACGATTGCTTGTCTGCAGGACATGTGGTTTCAGCAAGATGATATCACATGCTATTCTGCGGCAAAACTATCTACAATGTGGGGCAAGAGTTGTCAATTGATGAGAGTTTGATGCTTGTTGGCATAGACTCGTGACTTCAAAAAACCCCACAGTAAAAAGTCTGGAATGGTAATCTTGTTGGCCAGTGCAAGTCACCTAAACGAGAAATTATGCGACCCTGAAATGCAGTTCTCAGAATTTCGGCTGCGGCTCGTGCACTATGCGTTGTTGCTCCAACCTGCTAGAACCAAATGTTCTCTAGTCCCAATTCATCTAATTGATGAAGGAGAAAATCATTAAGCATAGCTTAGTAGTTCTCGCCTTCCACAGTAAAAAGAAGGCCCGGTGACACCTCCAGCGTAAACACCATGCAGTTACTTTGAGCGGGTGGAATGGCTCTTCGTGCTTTATACGCAGATTTTCGATGCCCCAGAGGCGATAATTTTTCTTATTCACATATCCACAGAGAACGGAGTGGGCTTCGTCGCTCATGATGATTTTCGGTGAAAATCCTTGTGGTCGAGATTCAGGATGGGTTGAGCGTAGGTTAAACAGCTAACAGCTGATGCACTATCTGCACTTTGTAAGAGAACATCTTGCAGTCTGTGACCAAAATTATTTGTAAAGACCGCCGATTAATTCCCAATTGCGTGGCACGTCATCTGCGACATTCTCAACAGAACGGCTTCTATGTGGGTGGCCAGACCTAGCATCATTTCGTTATGTCCCATACTCTTCTAGGCGAACGTCTAAACGTCGTAGTGTTTGCCTAATTGGTGAAGAACGACCGGGATTTTTGCACCGAAATTCACGTTGCGCCAACAAATAGACATGTGGTCAGTCTCTTAAATCGTGTGATTTGACGATGCATGCCGGTGAACTGGATGCAGTTCCTTTCATGGTGGCCGTGTACCCGAAATTATTTTTTATCATTAATCCCACAATATTATCTTTCCAATAAAAAAAATATTGTTTCGTTTGCTCAACTTGTAAATGTTTTATTTTTTAGTAAACTCCAATCTTACAGCTCTTTAATCAACACAATGGATTGTTCGTGCCTTGAAAATGTTCGTTGGTGTTGAATGTTTGCTGTTTATACGGGAACAAAGTTTCGACAGGGCATTTTATAAGCTAGTTGTATGGCACAGGAAAGACTCATGATATTTCAGATTCCGTCAGATGATGGTCTTGAGGCTAAGCTGTTGAGTTTGCGCAGTAAGACAGATGTTGCGATTAAAGGTTTGAAGGATTTCTACGGAATGCTATTGATAATTCTTTTGAAGCATAAGTGGCAACGCAATCGAAAGTAAACGTAATCAGTCGGGCTAAAGTATATATTTGTGTTTGCTTTATGAAATCTAGATAATTAGCAAGACTTTTGGCTGCACTTGTCATTGCATACGACAATTGAAAGCTTTGCAATGCTGTTGGTGCAAATGCCATTCATGGATAATGGCTGTAATTACAGCAAACAGAATTGTGTTTTTGAAGCATCGAATTTCACATTGTTGGTGGCTCCCCAGTTAGTTATGCTGTTAATATCAGAATTTGGTGAGCTTAATATACGTTGCTGTTCCGGCTCTACAGTCATGACATATGAAAAGCAGAGTGTTCTGTCATCAGCAAAGCTATATATTGGATACAAATACCAGTTAAGATATGAACTGAGAAGATTGAAAAAGTTTAGGAGACAAAACGGAACAATGAATTTCATTTCAGGGATATCAGACTTAAAACCGCTTGAGACAACCTGAATTGAACATTCCTAGAGGTAATTTGTTATCCATTGAAGAAGATATTCATCGATCCCAAATGCACGAATTTTTTTTACAAAGGTACTGATGCCAAGCTCTGTTAAATGCCGTTAAAATGGATCGGTTGTCACGAAAACCGTACCGGTCATTGAGAATTTTTCATATCTCGAGGTTTTTTATAAGTTTATGGTGTATCAAACTTTACAAGGCGTTAGAAGAGAAGAGACTTAAGTGAAGAAGAAGATTCCATCTACTTGTAAAATGCGTTTAAGGCAGTGGTGCTAGACCACCTTTTTTTGAAGAAGAGAAGTTATAATTTATGGACCATTGGACTTGTGCACATTGGGTCTTTTGGTGCTCTTTTTAGTATACAAGCTCAACGCTAGATTTGTCCCACTGAATGTTTGACGTGCTCTAGTTTTGATGAAGACGTGACACATTCAGGAAGCATTAAATTGTCTGCAAAGTTCGTAGAGGTCTTGTGAGATTATAGGTCAATATAAATGAGCGTTATGGTGGCGAATAAGCCAGATTATTTATTGTCCTAAATTTTCAACTACCTTTGCAACTCTGTCGTATTTCTTTCCTCAGTTGTTAAAATTGTTAAAATTTCAAACATTTTAGAAAGGTGTTGCGCTTGCTCCTGGCTCGTTTGAATTTTTTCCGGTTTTCCTCTATTGAATTGATCTCATAATACCGAGAAACAAGCCCTCTAACTCTCAAAGCCAATTTAAAACTCAAGTTATGCCACGACATGTTTTATTGGTTCAATACTCAATGAAGGATCTCATTTCGAAAAAAAAGCAGGAAAACATATAGACCAGTTTAAAATTTCTAAAGAAGATGTTAAATCCACTCTAATGGACTTTTTGTCTCGCCATACGGTACTTTTAGGAGTTTGTTCTCTTACTTTGCGGTCAGTCTACGAGAAATAAGATATGACATAGTGGACCGATGAGCCTAGCGAGAGCACCATATCGAAGGGTAAGAAGTTAAAATAAAATATAGGGGGAGCTTCTCAAATTATTGCAGAAGTAGATGATTTTGATTTCATTAGAGATCTAACTGTCGTGAAATTTAGAAAATTACAATACCGAGTGGCCGGGTCAACTAGTTCTTCGAGTGCCGCAAAAACGTTTAAGATAGCAAGTTGAGAGAAGCCGATGATATCGACTTTGTTTGCTAATCCCAGTAGTAGGATTAAACATCTGCAAGTAGCACAAGAAGCACAAGCGCTTTCATCTCCTTGCCGAAATCTGGAATATCTTTTATCAAAAATAATAACACCACTTAGAGCCGTAATTTCAATTCGGCTCGGGAAGAAATTATTCCTCCACCGGAGGTCCAAAAAAAAAAAAACAACACAGCTTTCCTTTCAATGAAGAAGACTTGGAGGTTTTTACTGGAATCCTATTATTTTCGGGCTATTACTCTGAGGCAAGAAAATTCATGTACTGAAAACAAGCAGGGGATATACATGTCACTATTGTAAATGGTGAGCCAACAGATGGTGTGGATGTTTGCTGTCAACTTATGTCATTTACTGAGTTCAATGTGGTCGTTCTTTTTGACAGATGTCGTTCAATATTTTGCAATTTTGGGCATGGAGTCATTTATCATGCAACATAGCATTTTTGTTACTCAATCTTATTACGAAAACGAGCGATCTTTAAAAGTAACATTTTGTAAAATTCGTGAATTTTTGGTCAACATAATCCTCCTAGTAAGTCCAGAATTCGTGCAATTATGAAGAATTTTAAAGAAACTGGTTTGGTATCGGGTCAAACTCCATATCAGCATGCTCGGCCAACACGTACACGCCAAAACATCACCACTGTGAGCGACAATGTTTAAAACACCTCAACATTGAAGTCAACTATTGGGTCTCACTTATGTCACTTTGCGGCGAATTTTAAAAGTTGATCTTCATTTGCGCGCCTATAATATCCAAACTACACAACAATTTAGGCCTTTGGACCATCTACAACGTCGTCGATTTGTTAACTGGACGTTGAATCGCTAGGAAATTTTTGGATGGATGGGCAAGTAAACAAACAAAATTGTCATTTCTGAGGACCGGTTAACCCATACGAGATTCACAAAAATCCAATGCACCCCAAAAAAGTAACTATATGGTGCGGATTATGGGTTGGCGGCACCATTGGCCGTATTTTTTTTGAAAATGAGGCTAAAGATATAGTAACAGTTGATGGAGAACGTTACCGCAACAAGTTGACTGGCTATTTTTTTTTTTTTTTTTTTTTTTCAAATTTAATGAATTGGGTGTGGAAGATCTCTGGTTTTAAAAGAATAGTGCTACCGTTTACACAAGCCATCAATCAAATAATTTATTGCGTAAAAAATTTAAAAAATCTCGAACATTACATCCGAACTAAAATTGTGGCCATTCTAAAAAAAGTTATCTATAATTTTTTTGACCTTCAAATGGTGGCTTGTAACAGAAGACGTGGTGATCACATGAAACGATGTTGTGTTCCATTTATAATTGCCATAGATCAAACTTCAATAATCAATAAAATTCTACATTGATTTCACACTAAAAATGTTTTAAATTTAATGAAAACACACTAGCTGTTAGCTCATTTTTTAGCAAGCAAACAGTATGTTTAGAAATAACACATGGGCTGAAAAGTCAGTGCCGTTTTATAGTAAAACACAAATTTTTTGCAAAATTTTTGCCTTCGAGCGCGATACACTGATCTTTCGATACCAGGTTTGTTGTACGATTTCAGGCCTATGTTTCGGCGATTACTTCTTCATCGGCCTTAAATCTCTTTCCGACGAGCATTCTTTTGAGGTCTGTGAACAGAAAATAGTCGCTGGGGGCCTAATCTGGATAATACGGTGGGTGGGGAAGTAATTCGTAACCGAATTCATTCAATTTTGCCATCGTTTTCATCGACTTGTGACACGGTGCATTGTCTTGATGAAACAGCACTTTTTTTTTCTTGCGGCCGTTTTTCTGTGATTTCGTCCTTCAAACGCTCAAACAACGCAATGTAATAGTCGCTGTTGATAGCCAGCCCCTTTTGGCGATAGTCGATGAAAATTATTCCATGTGTATTCCAAAATACGGATGCCATAAACTTGCCAGCCAGACTGTTGAGTTTTTGGTCGTTTTGGACGAGGTTCGTTGCCTGCTCGCCACTCAGCTGACTGCCGACTTGACTCTGGTGTGAAGTGATGGAGCCAAGTTTCATCCATTGTCACACACCGACGCAAAAATTCGGCTTTATTGCGGTTGAACAGCTTTAAACATTCCTCTGAATCATCAACACATTGTTGTTTTTGGTCGACTGTTAGCAAACGCGGCACCCACTTTGAACAGAGCTTTTGCATGGCCAAATATTCGTGTAAGTTATATCCAACACGCTCTTTTGATATCTTCAAAGCCTCAGCTATCTCGATCAACTTCACTTTACGGTCATTCGTAATCATTTTGTGGACTTTTTTGATGTTTTCACCTGAAACAGCCTCTTTTGGACTTTCACTGCGTGCATCATCTTCGGTGCTTGTATGACCATTTTTAAATTTTTCAATTTAATAAATTTTTGAGCCTTCAAAAGTGGGGATACCATATATGTATGAGCATTTGTCTACAGATGAATCAATTCTAAGCAATTTATTAGAGGAAAACCTGTAAGATTCAGGTTTAAAAATTGGATGCTTTGCAGCAAAAATGGCTACATGTATCGATTTGACACATATTGCGGAGCTGAAAACGTAAAACCTTCTTTAAGAACCCTACATAAATATTTACTGCTCAAGTGACCATGCTATTTACTTCTATAGCATTTTTACTAGTTATGACCTGATGAAGATTTTAAAACAAAAAAAAAAAAAAAAAAAAAAAATGTATCGCAACTGAAACAACTCGGTATAATTGGCTAAAAAAGGTCCTCTTCCTCCCAATAAAGATTTTCACAGCAGAAGAGAAGATCTTTTGATCACTAGATTGGTGAGGCAAAAGACAACATAGGACAACAGCATCGTAACAATGGCTACGTGTTACGACCGGATTGAAGCCTGTGAAAATGTCGAGAGGTGGATCATGAACGCATAGAAGAAAGTAAATATTCCTCAGCCCCTACTTTTCAAAAAACTAAAACACCAACATCTCCATGACCAGTTCATCAACACTTACTCCATTGAAATAATCGTAAAAGGCAAAAAGTGGTGTTGTTCACAAGCCATGATTTCGTCTACTACGTCCAATTCCTAGAAACTTCACAAGAGCAATAGCACTCCATTTTCTTAGTTTTCATACCTTGAACCAAGGACATCCTAAACTCACTATCAAACGAAGCATTACCATATGTTGAGCGCTGATGTCGGCTGTGCCGTTTAAGATCGAAATGATGCTATGAAATGTGTAATGCAACACTATGTATTCATATTAATAACCAGTAATCCCATTTTGTACTAAAAAAAAATACACCTTGACAACTCATAACCTAAAACTTTTAAAGATTTTTTTTTTTTTTGGTACACCTATGTCTTAATTTTCATCTCAATAAAAAGAAGATACTCTAAAAAAGTAGATATATATAGAAATATTTTTTATTTTAAGTATCCTTGGGTGTTATCAGGCTGATGGCATATATCCAAGTCGTGCATAACTTTACCTATTTGAAACTCTGCGTACCGAACAGAAATTTTAACAAGTACTCTTTCACTTTTTAAAAATTTAACGGTACTTAATTTTAAAAGTGAGCTTTTAACGAAGAAAACTCCGTCTATTGTTCCGCCATCTATGAAAATCGCTCTTAAACATGTGGATATACCGAAGCTTTAAGCACGAAAGTTCGCTCTCACTAAACAGTACTAAGCTTCTCTCTCTTGAAAAAGCTTGTTAAGCCAAAGTTCGAAGCTTTCTTTGAAAATTACCATCCTATCAACAGACCAAAATACTGTTTTTTTTTTTTTTTTTTTTTTTTTGATTTTTCAAAAAAGTTCAATTCAATGTTTTCTATAAGATTGGATGCACGTTCTATATTAATTTGCAAAATGAATGGAATAATTTCTTTGCCAATTAATTTTCATTTATGCAGGAGTATGCTCCCAACGACCCGATGAACCATGCAACAGTCCGGCTTGGCATGAAAATCTTGTTTGGCCACAAAATTTATCCAAAATGAGGCTCCCTATTTAAATTGTGGAATTGAAAATTTGAAATCTGATGGCGTACTTCGCAGCGGTTAACTTAATGTTTGTACACAACCAATGAAACAATTGAATAAAAGGCCCAATCAGAGCTATGACCGACTATACCGAATGGTTGCCTTTGCCATTGTTAAAATTCTTTTCCAAGAACCGTCACACCATCAGAAACAAGTGCACGAGTGTATTTTATTGATGGGCGATTTCCAACCACCCACAAGTATGACGAAAGTTGGTTCTGGTGGTTTGAGTATTTCACTGTTCCGGTTGACTTAAGAGTAAAAGAGATTGAATCTGTTCAAAACACCAAACTAGTTATCCAAGGCGACAATTAGAAGGATGGGGAAGATGTAAAGTATAGATACGAATGCGAGCACAATGGGCGTTGCGGGCGGAACTGCAAGAGTGAAACATCTCCGAATGATGTTGGAGGGTTTTTGGCTTTCGGGGTCAAGTGGTTGGTTAACATAGTTTTGGACGATGTAATTATGAAATAATTTCGTACGGATGTACAGATGTCTGTAAGAATTCCAGGAATTGAGTGGATGTGGGATTTTGCTTTTGTTTTAATTGAATGAAAATATTGCAAAAAATTGCTCATTAAAATGTGGCAACATCAGATTTCTGACTTTAGACCTGGAGGACTTGAGTGGGATGATTTTACGTCAATCAATTTGTTTGCCTTTTTTAAAGGATTTTTTTTTTAAATAGTTTGGAAAAATCAATGGATGAAAATGTTTTTCTGCTGCTGATATGTAAGTTCATAGTCGGACATAAAAATAAAGCTTCAAGGATTTATGTACAGGAATCATTCCATAGCATGAGTGTTTATTTTAAAGCGAAATAAAAATGTATGTCGTACTAATAAACAGGTCCTTTAAAATATTTTACTTCAGTTCATATTGAACCTCATCTGTTAGGTGAAAATATTTAGCTCCACCACTTTTCTAATATTTTTTTATCTACAAAAAAAAAGAAGTCGTTCTGAACTATAGGTCTACTATAATATGGAATCTAACACAATATAAAATGCAACATAATTATAACGATAAGTTAGCAGTTAGTTAAGAGTTAAGAGATTGTTTTCAACTGCACAGTTAGAAATCATAGGCTGCACGTTAACAGTTCTGACTAGCTTAATTAGTCGCAAACTTTTCCAATGTCTCAAGATTCATAGAGAGATCTGGCAGGCACTTGATCGTGCAATCGTAGCAATTTACAGTTCCTATAAACCGGATGGTTTTCGATGAGTCATTAGTGAGTCGGACCACTAACCTGTTTTATCCAAGATGGGAAGAAAAATATCCTGGATGTTAGAATATTAAGGAATCTGACATCGAATGGTTGTTTTTTTTAAAGGTTTATGCAGTAAGTATCGGGTTAAGTAACAGAAAACTGTTCGAGCTGGCATCAAGCGCAGAAGAACATTGGTGAGTTTGCCAGCAAGCCATCAGAGGCATCGCACCCGTTTTGTACCAAGTCCATCGGACAAGAGGTGTACAAGCTGGCGCTGCAAAAAAGAACAAGAAAAACAAGAGAAGCCTTCGATCGAGAGATAGATGCTGCTGCAGAAATGATAAAAGGAAGTTCTTCAAAAATACGTATAAAGAGAACTTGCAAAGGACAAAAATGCCGAACAAAAGCATTCGCGTGTAAGGATGAGGGAAAAAAACTTGAGACACAATCGATGCTGGGAATTTGAAATGGTAACCACCGGGGACTATTTTACCTGATGAATGGAATGCATTATCATTTTATCGATGATTATGAAGGAAGACTTTCCAAAGAAACTAGGCTCCGTAACACCAGGTCCAAGATTCTATCTACCGTTTACACTATATGATGACAAAACCAATCGGTTGGATTCTTGTCAAGGTGATTAAAAAAAAAATTAAACAAACAAACAATGAAAGCACAAAAAGTACAAATAATATAGAAGTAGCTGCGACGGTGCCGAATCCATGGACGTTATCCAAGGATGAATTACTGTGTACGAGTCAAGAAATAACAAGGATAACAATACTGCAGCGACAAAGTGGACAAGGTGAACAGCCAAAATGATCGAAAGTCATCAAAAAAGGGCAAGTCCTGGTGAGTCTGGTACTATCTCGAGGAGCAAGAACAGTAAGTCACTCTTTATCCTCAGCAAGATTGCTTTGTATAAACCGGCGAGTACTTTGCATGAGAAAGATTTAAAGGGAAAGCTCAAATACCAAGCTGTGGTTGAGAATATACTTCGTCACCCCAAAGCCCAAAAATGAACTATTTGAACAAAAGTGAACCGTATTCTAAACCACCAGGCTGTATCTATGCCCGGCTATGATTCTGAGGAAGTTGTAAAAGGTTACCGGGCAATCAAGTGCGTGGATCAGTTTCCAAGGAAACTTAAGGACTTTCCTGCTAAGAAACCTTTAGGAAATCTAGGGCCCGCATTTGGTTGCCCAGGATAAAGTTAGACAGCGGAAAGACTCTCTAACGTCTGAAGCTTTAGAACAACTGCATCATTGCGTGCGATTGGGTGGTCTTTAAGACTTAGGATTTCCAAAACACATCCATCCTCTAATGCTCTCAATAAATAATGAGTGCCTCACATAGATAGAGAGGACGACAATCTCGACATGATTATCGACAACAACAATTTGGAAGGGGATCCGGTTGATACCATTCCTGACCATTAACAATCGTTGGGTCAGTGGATCGTCCATTCGACGACTCCGCGAAAAAAAAAAATAAAATAAAACAATCTACAAACAGATAATGGTAAAACTAGAGCCAGTATACTAATCAAGAATATATCAAAGAATTTTTGTGTCCCCATCTCAATAAAAATGACTTTATAGTCGTTTAGGTGTTGAGTATAGACAAACAACAGCTCTATGTAGCCTCGACGTACATGGCCCACGGCAAAACCATCGTCGCCAAATGAAGTTCACCACATAATGTTGCACCATTACGCCAAGAAAAATAAATAGGATATGTGCCAATGAAATGCACTCATTATGGGAGCGAACTGAAAACAAGAAACAGGGTGTTTTTTTTTTTTCTTATTTCCTTATGACCTTTAATCTTAATGTTTGTAATGTAGACAGCACTCTAACCTAGACAAGCTCGGCAACTAGATTTTAAACACATTAGTCTTACATCCTTCATACCCAAAACGCTAAAGCGTATTCTGGATAATGGATATGCATACCCGGGACTCCTTCAAACGATGTCCTCTAACGAAGTCGCAACATGCTTACATTAAAGGTAAGTCCATTGAAATAGCCCTGCATGCATGAGGATGTGCACACGGTTGAGAAATCTATTAACAGGCTCATAATCAAATCCGTAGATAGAGATATCCCGCAGGGGGAATCTATCACGCCTCTTCTATGGCTCCTTGTCATCAAAGATATCTTAACGGAGTTAGATAAGATTTTAGTCAAGGCTGTTATGCACGCGGACGACGTGCATATTTTAGTAATAGAGATATTCGCCTCAGTGGAGGAGTCAGAGGACTCTGACTAAGCTAAGAACTTGGGCCACAAGTTGTGGACTTGGTGTTAATCCAAATAAAACTAAACTAATGCTCTTTACCACCAAGTACAAAATACCAACTTTCAAGCTGCAACTTTTCAACAACTAAACACTTACTCTATCCTTCAATACAAGGTACCTTGGCGTCACACTTGACTCCAAGTTCAACTGGAAATTGGACATTAAACACAGGTTAAAGAAAGTATGCATCTGGAGCAAGATATTTGGAAAAAAATGGGGACTTTAGCCTAGGATGGCCCTCTGGATGGACTGTGGATTGCACGTGTGGTGGCCTACTTTAAGTAAGCCTTGGCAGAGTCCAACGACCACCTAATATTGGGACCACAGGAATGCTACCATCCATATACAGCACCTGAACTTACACATCAAATACATCATTTCGTGTAGTCCTATCAGACTCAGAGAGAATTTACTACACTCATAGTAAATATATTGATCCTTTTCCTAGGGATCCTTAAAGTTATCAGTTCTCATTCCCGAAAGGACGAAATCGAAATACCAAGTATCGATGTTCATTGGCGCAACATCCTCAGCCTCAGCTGCGTTACCATAAACAACATTTGAATCTTTATTGAGAGCCAGATTGCAAGGAAATAGTGCAAGGAAATTATCATGCAGGTAAGCGCTCGCTTTAATATCATCTGGGTTTCTTACAACAATAAAATACAGGGGAATGAGAAAGCTGACGCGCTAGCCAGATGTGGCTCAGTCAAGGCAGGGGTAAAACTCTCCAGTATTTCTCTCTATCGCCATCTCTAGATAGTACAGGAAAGAAACCTGTACCATATCAGGCAGATGTAGCTCGCGTACAATAAAAACATGACAAATCAACAGAACTCGCATCGAGGCATCATAAACAATCACATCAACTGGCACGCTGCCAAGTTAGGCATTCCTTTAAACCTCCATTGCCGTAGCTTTCACAATTCACGCGAAACGGGAACCCTTTTCCATTTTCTCTCTGCATTTCCAGGCATCGCACACTTGGCAAATGCTTTTTCAAGGAACTATCAGAGATTTCTGGCATAAAATTCTGCAACATTATGAATTTTCTGAACTTCACGGACTGGATCTGAAAACTACAGTCTTACCAACACCCTTCAACATCCAGCTCACTTGAGTTGTGGTATCAAAATGACGCAACTGCGCTACTTGTGTTTTTGGTAGGACCTTACCTGGTCTGAGGTGGATGCAAGGTATAATTACACTTATGACCACAACCGGACTTAAATTTTAAGTTTATTATAAATATTTGATTTTCTGCTGTCACGCTAATGGATTAAGTGATTATTGCTTTCCTTTGACCTGAAATCCACTCCAAAACTTTACTAATAAGACCAAAACCTCTAACCCATACCTGCCAAAATTTTCATATTATACCAATTTTCAGAACTATTCACACGATGATATGTAAGCATGCAATAACTCCTCAAAAGTTAACCATAATATATTTGCCCTACTACTAATGCCATAATGAGCTTGAAATTCCATATATCATGACCAGCAGCTGAATACATTTTCCCATTTCTATTGGCAGCTTAATTGATCTTCCATGGCATGGTTAATCAACTTAAAGTCCTGGCAATCCCTAACGAACTCACGTGCTTGAAATAATTGATTGCGATTAATTACACCACAACCCTCTAATGGAATAGACCTAGTGCAATTCATTGAAGTTTGATTACAGTATCACATGCAGTTCACACACAATTCTCATGTCTGTTAATTCTGCATAACTCTGCCATGTCCTAATTAACTTGCCAAGCCTTGTCAACTTCAATATTTACACAAAGTTTTTAATTACCATAGACGGATAAAATAGATGATCCACCAAAGATATATATTCGTAGAAGAAATCAAATATCTCAGTCTTGGTACAGAAAAATTCAGGATCCTATTTGTACACACTGTTTCAGGAGCTGTCACCATTCGTACTGAAAAAAAAAAAAAACGAGTATAAATGCTTTCTCTGACACATGACACCCTTGCCGGTGCCATGGTTAAAGTGAAAAATAAAAAGGACGCACGGAGTAAATAAAATAAATTGAAAAGTCAGAGTCAAGGTCTTCGAGTCCTGGGAGATCGTTTTTTGTTTTCCAACAAAAAAAAAAGAGCAACAAAGTGTAACATTGTTGTGCCAACTGTCAGGAACTGTGAGTGGATAGTGGGGTGCTATCTTTGTTACATGGCATGTTACACGCATCAAATAATGCTAACAAATTACACGAAATGTTTTATCGATTTTTCCACTTAACGATTCATCCATGAAAAGTTAATTTTCATTTCGAATTTACTCCGAGATTGATGAATCAATGTAATGCAGGTGGTAACCACTTGCGCCACGTGATTGGTCGGGCAGGAATTATGTATTAACTGGGCGAAAGTCATATCCGTTTGTGGTTGATTTGGAATCGATTATAGTTAAATAGTAATACAGAAACAGACAAACATTTGTTTGGGAGATTAAATTTTGAAGTCACGTTGATATTGCGATTCACGTTCATAGCTTCAAATGTTATGCTATGCTCCCTTCCGTATTTTAGCCAGTCTGATCCAAAATTAGTATATATTGGCATATAAGACGGGAGATTAAATTTGAGTTTAGAGATGTACTATTGTCAATCCTCTTTTGCTTGCACATGCAATTGAAAACATGCAGACGGTTAGCAACCAAAGCGGATTCAATTGTTAAGTGTTCATACTGAATTAGAAGATATGGTAGACACCACGTGTACGATTTCAAATATTTCTTGAAGGGTAATTAAGTTTCTACTCGAACGGAGGAGCAAAAAAATATATTTTTATTTATTTAAATAGTATTATGACAAACGATATTAACAAAAAAATATGTAATTATATAAACGAAGTGTAGTTTGCATCTAACAACCGAGTGTGTATCTGAATCTTACCACAGATAACACATGGCCTGAAAAGTCCGTTTTATAGTAAAACACAAAATTTTTGCAAAATTCAATATAGTTGCCTTCGAGGGCGATACACTGATTGAAACGATTTTTCAATCTTTCAATACCAGTTTTGTAGTACGATTTCGGTTTAGCCTCGAAATAGGCCTCTGTTTCGACGATTACTTCTACATCGGTCTTAAATCTCTTTCCGGCGAGCATTTTTTTGAGGTTTGCGAACAGGAAATAGTTGCTGGGGGCCAAATCTGGAGAGTACGGTGGGTGGTGAAGCAATTCGTAGCCGAATTCATTCAATTTTTCCATCGTTTTCACAGACTTGTGACACGTGCATTGTCTTGATGAAACAGCACTTTCCTTTTCTTCAAATACGGCCGTTTTTCTGCGATTTCGTCCTTCAAACGCTCCAACAACGCAATGTAATAGTCGCTGTTGATAGTCTGCCCCTTTTGGAGATAGTCGATGAAAATTATTCCATGTGTATCCCAAAATACGGATGCCATAACCTTGCCAGCCGACTGTTGAGTTTTTGGTCGTTTTGGACGAGGTTCGTCGTCTGCTCGCCACTCAGCTGACTGCCGACTTGATACTGGTGTGAAGTGGTGGAGCCAAGTTTCACCCATTGTCACATACCGATGCAAAAATTCGGCTTTATTGAGGTTGAACAGCTTTAAACACTTATCTGAATCGTCAACAGGTTGTTGTTTTTGGTCGACTGTGAGCAAACGCCTCACCCACTTTGAACAGAGCTTTCGCATGTCCAAATATTCGTGTATGATATATCCAACACGCTCTTTTGATATCTTCAGAGCCTCAGCTATCTCGATCAACTTCACTTTACGGTCATTCGTTATCATTTTGTGGACTTTTTTGATGTTTTCATCTGAAACAGCCTCTTTTGGACGTCCACTGCGTGCATCATCTTCGGTGCTTGTATGACCACTTTTAAATTTTTCAATCCACTTGCGAATGGTTCGTTCGGCTGGTGCAGAGTCAGAGTAACACTTATCAAGCCATTTCTTTGCATCGGCTGCATTTTTTCCCATCAAAAAGCAATGATAAATCAACACACGAAATTGCTTTGAATCCATTTCTTTTCACAATAACAAAAGTTGCTTCACTCACAACGCTATATCTCGAGAACTAATCGTCCGACAGCTGTCAAATTTATACACGTATGTTTTGAAGGTTGGTACTACATGGAAATTTAATTCAAGTGGTGCCCTCTCTTACAAACGGCACGGACTTTTCAGTCCATATATTATGAACTCTCGAAAATGATTATTCTGCATCAAGTTGGTTCCCGTGGGAATGGAATGCAGCTTGTTTGTGCATTTGTCAAATGGATGGCGCGTTGGGGGGATATGAAGTTGAGCGTTTTGCTTATTGCGCAAAAATGGTTTCTCGTGTTCTAATGGTGTATGTGGCTTGCACATGATCAAACCGGACTTATGGGAGGATTTAATGGTACAAAGGAAAGGGAAGGTCAAATGGTGACGTATTTAGGTGTCAAGTGGCACAGCGGTGGGTTCAAAAAAACACTATCTCATATCGGATCCTTCAATAGATTTAAATTAGATTTGGTTTTTACAATGACTCGGAAATTTAGTGTGGACATAGATATGATACGCGGGCTAAAAAGTAATCACGTTTCTGCGTACGTTCACGTCTGTAAGTGCAGACCAGCCATTTTAGAACTTAGTGAAACACAGGTAGATTCCCGTTTATATCTCTCAGATCACACTGATCTGAAGCTGCCTGGTTACAAACTAGTGCCAGTGTACTAAAGATGCAATTGTGGACTTTTTAAAGAAAATTTACAATGGATTAGACAATAATCAAGAAACAGCTAGACTTTTTCTTGATTTGAAAAAAGCCTATGACTTGGTTAACGATGATCTATTAATCTATTACAAGAGAGGTTGTAAGCAATGAAGTAGACTGTCCGAATACTGGTATCCCACAGGGGTCAGTTCTAGGACCAATCCTTTTCCTAATCTACATTAATTCCATATTCTACCTATCAATGGACATATAATTAGTCATGCAGACGATCTTGCACTTTCATACGCAGACAACTCTTCAATTACAATTCGAGACCAAATAAGCTCTAATTTACATTTGCTTAGTATCTGGCTCAATTACCATCAACTAATACTAAGCACTAAGTCTAAGGCGATGTGTTTTTCCTTGTCCAACTCAAATTTAGTACTTGAAGGCATAACATCTCATGATCTTAGTTGCGACAAGCTGAATTGCACAAATAAGTGCTTCGACCTTGAATTCGTGAAGAAGTTTAAGTATCTTGGGATCATAAAAGATAACAAATTAAACTAGAAGTTACATATAGTGTGCCTAAAAAAAATATTATACCATATATGCAGAATGCTTATTTAAAAAATAAAACGCCTGTTTGAATGGGTATATACACAAAACAAATTTAATGCGGTTGGCGCTTCACTCCCTCTTGTTCACGTTTTGCACACTCTCGGCCGCTGTCGTTGTGCAATTCGACGCATTCTCAACGTTGCCACCCACATATATATCTTTAAACAAAATGTTTCACTTGCAGAAACTTGTGCCATCGAGATTACTTTCAGTTATCTACTACGCATTGGTTCAATCACGGCTTTAGTATGGTCTTGCATGTTGGGCTTGTGCCTATATAAGTAACCTGAATTCTTCGGTTATTCCTATGTAAAAACATAGCACTCAAAGTAATTTTTGTTAGAAGTGGTAATATTTGTTTACTTTAGAGAAAATAAATTAAATTCGCTGAGAAATGGGTCTGCAGTGGATGTTCTTAGGGTTAATAAAGAGCACAATCGACTGTCTTTAGTTTTGTTTTGACAGCTGATTGTTTTTGACGTGTTTGGCATCATGTTGAGTATGGACAAAAACGATTTTTGTTCTCTTATAAAACATTATTTTTTGAGAGGTAAAACGGCGAAGAAAACAAAAGAAAAGTTGGATAAATATTATGAGGCTAATGCTCCGTCAGATTACACCGTCAAATATTGGTTTCGAGAGTTTCGTGCCGGCCGCAACTCCACTACCGATCAAATCCCGCAGCGGCAGGCCCTCCGATTCGGTTACAGAGGACAAAGTCAAAAAAGTACACGAAATGGTGTTGGTGTTAAGGTGCGCGACATAGCAGATACCACAAATATTGGTACTGAGCGCACACGCCATATTTTGGGCGATATTCTGCATATGAAAAAGTTATCCAGCCGCTAGATGTCGCGCATACTCACTCCTGACCAATAACACGAAAGAGAGAGCACTACGAAAGTGTTTGGACTTACTGATGCGGAATCGGGCGGACTTTTGGCATCGATTGGTAACTGTTGAACACCAGAGAACAAAATGAGCGCCCGGCGATGGACTGAAGCTGGCACGAGTGCTACGAAGCGGCCGAGGGAGGCTCGATGGGTCGGAAAGGTTATGGCGTCGGTTTTCTGGGATTGTCATGGCATTTTCTTCGTTACTTACCTCGAAAAAGGAAAAATCATCAACAGCGAGTATAACTGTGCATTTTTAGAGCGATTGAAGGCCTAAATCGCTGCAAAACGGCCTCACATGAAGCGAAAAAAAATTTTGTTTTTGGATGACAATGCACCGGCTCACAAGAGCATCGCAACCATGGCTAAAATCAATGACTAACGGCTCCAATTGCTGTCGCATCCACCGTATTCGCCCGATATGGCTCCCTCAGACTATTATCTCTTCCCAAACCTCAAAAGATGGCTCATCAATAAAAAATTCAGCTCACGCGAGTATTTTGCAGACCTTCCCGAAAATATCCAAGAAAATTATCAAGAAGTTGGAAAATCGCTAGAATAAGTGTATCAAACTTTAAGTGGACTATATTGAACAAAATAAAAAAAACATTTAAAATTTTTTTTTTTTTTTTCATTCCAAAGGAGGTTTCTTTTCACCCCACCTAGTACACTTGATACTGATTGTATTACACCACAAAGTGTTTCAATTTTTATTTCCTTATTTTGAGATCATAATACCCAGAATTTCGTCTATATTTTCAATAAAAATGTATCTAATGAAAAATGTACTGTACTTTTATTGAAATGGAAATAAATCTAATCTAATCTAAATTAATTTTTTTTTTCACGCGCTATTTACGTGAGTAGTGATGCAGTTTACCAAACTCCACCATAATGTAGTCCCTGTTCCAATACGGAATTCAATTTCATGTGTTCAAAATTCCATCTCCGTAAGCAAATTGTCTATGTACTATTGCTTTATTGACAGAAGCTACAAATTGGACTGCAATTCGACTTTTAATGAGTTTGATGTGTTGAGTTATTATGTTATGCCGCTGGTAAGTATTGTCTTTTAATAGCTCCAATACTTCTGAAGTTATCAAGCTTCTTTTTGTCCTCGTAGGCTTGTCATGAGCGGATCCGATGTGAAGAATAAAAGCTTATGAAGCAAATGAATATTTGTGTCGATTCGTGATGTACAGTGAACAGTAGATGATGTAATTACATGCTTACCATTAAAAAGTACTTTGTGTATGCTAACAGGCATTGAATACCAAGAATATTCTTTCAGATATAAGACACTTGTTTGTTTTGAGTACTCATGAAATTTCAGAATCACAGTTCAAGTACTCTATTTATCAGCACCAGTTATTTATTTTTTATTTTTGCTAGTTTTTGTTTGCTTTCCAGGCCACGAAGCTGTCATGAGTTATTAGATAAAAACGATGCCGCTCTCTTGGATAACACTGTATTTGGTACCGGTCAAATTTCTAGACCTATCTATTCTATTTATAGAATAAACATGGTATTATGGATTTAGATGACAACAATTTAAACACATAATACATAATACATGGGAAAAGTCCGTGCCGTTTCTAAGAGAGGGCACCACTTCAATTAAATCCATACCATTTTCAGTGAGTACCAACCTCCAAAAGATACGTGTATAAATTTGACAGCTGTCGGACGATTATTTCTCGAGATATAGCGTTGTGAGTGAAGCAACTTTTGTTATTGTGAAAAGAAATGGATTCAAAGCAATTTCGTGTGTTGATTTATCATTGCTTTTTGATGGGAAAAAATGCATCCGATACAAAGAAATGACTTGATAAGTGTTAATCTGACTGCACCAACCGAACGAACCATTCGCAAGTGGATTCAAAAATTTAAAAGTGGTCATACAAGCACCGAAGATGATGCACGCAGTATACGTCCAAAAGAGGCTGTTTCAGATGAAAACATCAAAAAAGTCCACAAAATGATTACGAATGACCGTAAAGTGAAGTTGATCGAGATAGCTGAGGCTCTGAAGATATCAAAAGAGCATGTTGGATATATCATACACAAATATTTGGACATGTGACAGCTCTGTTCAAAGTGGGTTCCGCGTTTGCTCACAGTCGACCAAAAACAACAACCTGTTGTTGATTTAGAGCAGTGTTTAAAGCTGTTCAACCCCAATAAAGCCGAATTTTAGCATCGGTATGTGACAATGGATGAAACTTGGCTCCATCACTTCACACCAGAGTCAAGTCGGCAGTCAGCTGAGTGGTGAGCAGACGACGAACCTGGCAAGGTTATGGCATCCGTATTTTGGGATACACATGGAATAATTTTCATCGACTATCTCCAAAATGGGCAGACTATAAACAGCGACTATAACATTGCGTTGTTGAAGCGTTTGAAGGACGAAATCGCAGAAAAACAGCCGCATTTGAAGAAAAAGAAAGTGCTGTTTCATCAAGACAATGCACCGTGTCACAAGTCTGTGCAAACGATGGCAAAATTGAATGAATTCGGCTACGAATTGCTTCCCCACCCACCGTATTCTCCAAAATTAGCTCCCAGCGACTATTTCCTGTTCGCAGACCTCAAAAGAATCCTCGCAGAAAGAGATTTAAGACCGATGAAGAAGTAATCGCCGTATCGAAAGATTGAAAAATCGTTTCAATCAGTGTATCGCCCTCGAAGGCAACTATATTGATAAATAAAGTTGAATTTTGCAAAAATTTTGTGTTTTTCTATTATTATTTTTACAATTTTGCATCTATTAAATAACAATTTTAATAATTACCAATCGAAATGTGCAGCGACAATTCAAAAAACCTTATTCACGAATGAGACAGAGAGAATCCAAAACATAAGAAGTTGGTATTCACGGGCTTTTCTGAAATACATCTGTGATTATTCATTTTACTAGGCTTTGTTCCATACAAATAGCATCTTTGTGTTGAAGCGAAAGACGAAAGAACATAACATACTTTACCATCTACTATACATAATATCATTTTGGATTTAACAAAAACTTTTGTGTTGCTTAACGATACGTCGGAAATGGTGATGGGTTTTGCCGAATTATTTTCTTGAGGTCGTCAGTGTCAGAGTACATATCACCTTAATCAAAAAGTTCCCGTGTGGCGCTCCCATTTTTTCGATTTGAGTTAAGTTTTTTTGTTAACTTCGTACATCTGTTGTTGACATTTCCTCTAAATTTTAGCATCATAGCTTGGCATTTGCAAAAATTACGTAGCCAAGATTACATCTATCTATGTGTGTGTTGGCGATTTTTTTACAATTTTAGAAAAGGATTTAAATTCGCAACAACGAACTTTTATTAAATTTTGCGTAAAAAACGGGTTTAATGGTGCTCGAACGTTGGAAATGTTGAAAAAGACCATCGATATCGAAAACCGACGAAAACATTGATGAAGTAAAGGAAATGTTGGTCAATAACCGCAAATTTACCATCGGAGAGATAGCGGAGGACTTGCCTATGGATCCGTCCCAGACATTTTGGTTATTGATTTGGGTTTCCTTAACCTTAATTTCATGCAAAAAAAGAGACAGTGTTGAAATCGAAAAAGAGATAATTTGCGAGGCTGAATCCAATCCCACATTCATCAAAAAGATCATTACTGGAAACGAGACGTGTGTTTATGAGTACGTCACGTAATCCAGACATCAGGCAACTAAATGGCGTTCACCAAATGAGCCGAGACCAAAAAAAACCATGTCGTTTTGTATGGTGTAGTGCATCATGAATTTTTGCCAGACAGTAAACAAAGAGTTTTATTTGGGCGTTATGAGACGTTTGCGTGAAGCAATTCGCTGAAAGAGACTAGAAGTGTGGGCAGAAAACTTGTGGATTTTGCACCACGATATCGCGCCGTCGCACAGTGCCATCAATATTCGTAATTTTTTGACGTAAAATGCAACAGCCATCGAATTCACCTGATTTGGCTCCCTGTGACTTTTTTCTGTTCAATCGAGTTAAGAAACACTACGAGGAACGCGTTGCAGCAGCCGAGATTAAGGAAATATAAAAAAATGTTTCGAGTATTGGATCAAGCGCTGCCATAAGTGTGTTGCAGTCGATGGGGATTACTTTGAAGGGATAGATTTAGATGTATTTTTAATTTTCTGAATAAATTCCGGGAACTTTGTGTATAGGAACCATGGCAACGCTGAATAGGCTTTCGTCCATATGTTGCTCTTGATACCTTGATTATTCGGCTCAATCACTACCCCACTTTATTATCATTTGAGAATCATTGTTTTGCAGTAAATTCAGAGTTCGAAAAACATAATTTTGAACTTCACAAAGGCGCATGATAGTATGGCCGATAAGTGATTGGAGCACTATTTTTTCTGATAACTCTGTTACAATTATACCATATTAGAAGAATAGCATAATTGCTTAGCACCTTATCAGAACTTTGTATATTGTACGCAGGATAGAATTTAAAATTTTGTGCATTGGCTTGTTGACGCACAATTTTATACTGATGCCTTGAGAGATAAGCATCAGCTATATGAACAAGTGCTTCATCTGCAGATAGTGCTATGGGTTTCTGGCAAAAAAGCCTGTGAGCTCTTTTTAAACTTTTTATGAGAAGCTACAGATAATTCTTTCATTTTTATTCTCGCTTCTTAGTTTCATTTCGGTGGCCAACGAAAATTCTTCTCGACTTCTCTTTTGGAGTAGGTTTCTGTTTATCTACACAATGATGATAAGTTGACAACGATTTTCTGCGGTATAATAAAATAAATCACTCACGTATTTAACAAGATGATGAAGATTCACAAATTATTAATTTTGAGAAATTTATCTTGTAACGCAAAGTTGGTTCATTAATAAAAAAATAAAAGGATTTTTCGCTAGTGCACTTATTAAGAGCAATTAACGGCAACTTTAAGATGGCTTTTTTTTATCTCGTATTTTTTTTTGCAATATTTTTTCATTGAATATCAAGTATTATTTAATAAAGAAACCATCTCGAAATTTAGCAAAATTACACAATGTGCGCTGGTAGACTCCATTCAAAGAATTGTATCCCTGTAACCTCCCGTTACTACGGGCGATTTCAATACACTCTGAATGACTTCGACATTCTGGATAGACAATACCCGAAGGACGGTGTGTTGAGTTTTTCGCTGCGGAAAACAACTTGACCCAGCTTGATATTCTTACCGCCAACACCCTGGACTTATTTTTAACTTCTAACTCTGATATCTCCCCCTCATCCGTTGATGTAATTTTGGTGGAGGCTAACACCCGCAATTATTTGGTTCAATACAAGCTTAAACTAACAAAAATGATGGGTTAGGAAATAAGGGAATGTTGAAGTAGATCAAGTTTGGGACGAGAAGTGCTCAGGTTTAAATTAAAAAAGGGTGGAGGTTTGAGTTGATTTTACGAACCATGCGGGAGATTGGTTTGTTGGAACTATAAGAGATGCGATGGGTTGAAGTACTGAAGCGACGAGGACAGCATAAATTACGAAAGTTGGTGTTAAAGGAAATAGAATTGTTAAGGAAAGCGCAATCCACAGAACCAGAGAGTAGTCGATGAATGAAGAGAATGACAGCTACGCATTTTTCGAGGGTATTTAGGTGAACAAGTTTGATTGTCACGATGGGGAGGTAAGATAAAGGGGTCATCCAATAGTAGTGGATGTGCAAATCGAAGGAAACGATGTTGAGTGTTCTTGATTCGGGCAAAATGAACTCGTGAAAGGGGGACTCTTGTGAGTACCTGCAAATGCTGCCGGTATATTGACCTCTAATATTGGGGATTAATAAAAAAAAAAAAAACAGCTCAATGTCTAATTTTGTTACATTACATTCTCTGGTATCTACCAATAGGGTCCAAGGATCGTTTTCGCCAGCAGAATTCCTTTTAGCTTTGTTAATAACAATCGGTTGTTAAACTATGAAAAGCTAACACAAATTTGAAAAGTGGAATCTAGTTTGAGGTTAATTGAAATGCAGTTAATCATATAAGTAAAAAATTTCTTTTTATCGATCCATATTCAATAAAGTTATACGTAAGTATTCATATCTCATCCGAAATTGCGCAAACAATTCATTTATCCGTGTTTTCGTCTCTTGATTTCACTTTCTTTGTCAACTATCAACCATGTTGGCCTCACAGCAACAAAAACATGAGCAAAATAATTCGCGAAATTAAGCTTATATCACCAAGGAGATATGAATACCCTTTTACTGGTTTTCTCCAGGGCGCGGGCGGGTGGTGTAGTAGTTTAAAACTCAGGTGTATTAGGTTTCAATATTTTTCCCAGAGGTGGTTGTCAAACTGGACGGGACGAGCAAGTGCATCCTCAACCAGTGGGTCTCAGTACGTGCTAGTTCTTAGTTCGTTACATTTAGCCCAGCCAGCTAAATGTCAGAGTTGACGCCGACGGGATTCTCATATAACTACATGCAAATTCTACGAAAATACTTTTTCAAAGAATTGCCTCGCACGGGATTCGAACCCGCGACCCTCAGCTTAAGGAGTGTATGTATATACCGCTACACCACGGCCACCCCCTAAAACTAGCTTTTAGCTGACACTAAAACTAGAGAAGCTTGAGGAAGCAGCGGTTTGCAATAATCAACAAAGTCGTTGCCGATCTATCACTGCGACTCCAACAGCTTGAGGCGACCCCCATACCCACAGAATCCTACACAATCTTATTAGCCCAACTCATAAATGAACTCGAGCGGAAAAAAATGTCTGCGGATACTATTATTCGAGGGATACCCAAGGTAGAGAATGAAAATCTCAACGAGCTTTTCACCAAACTATGCCAATTTATTGCCTGTGATATAGCACCTGTTCCACAATATATTTGTGGAAATAAAATCTAAAATCATAGGTGAAAAGCAAATAGAACGAGTTTTCTTTGAAAAAGGCACTGATACCAATGTGCTCTACCATCTTCCTTGATGTAACACAGACTTTTGATAAAGTCTAGCACAAAGGATTAGTCCATGAGCTACAAAAAAAAAAAAAATACTTAGCAATACTAGTCATATAAAATCCAGCGATTATTTAGAAGTAAGCAACAAGGTGAATACTTCGCATTCAAATACAATATTTAAAAGCTGAAATACCGCAAGGCAGTGTGTTAGAACCTGTGCTTTTCCTAATATACGCGAATAGCCTAACACAAAATGAAGTAACTACTGTTGCTATATTTCTGTATTTGCTGTGGAAAAACCGTACAGGAATATACAAAAAAACTGCAAAGGACAGTAAATGATATAACTGATTGGACCAAAAAATGGCAAAATCGTGTCAAATTTACTAATAAAAACGTACAACACATACCTGTGAACCTACATAACAAAATAGTTCTACATCCGAATTCAGCTAAGTAATTAATCACGACTCTAGACACGAAGTTGCATGTCTTGTCAAAAAAAAAAAAAAAAAATGTGATGAACTAAATATACGATACAACAGAATGTATTGGCTCATAGGGAGGAATTCATGTTTCTCAATATACACTTAACTGTTTCTGCTGATATAAGCAAGTTCAAAAGTCAATAAGGACATATGGACAATATGGACAGGTTACACAAACCTGCAAAACATTCAATGTTTCCACAACAAAGAACTACGCAATTTTGTTAATACGCCATGGTACATATGTAATACTGATCAAGGTAGGGATCTTAAAATTTTAATAATAGAGGACGAGGTAAGGAAGGTTGCAAGAAGACATGAAGGTTTTCTTTAGAAGCAGTCGAATAACTTAATAACAACAATTTAGTTAGAAGATTACGAATAGTTAAGCCATTCGAACTAGCTAACTAGGAATAAGGAAACTAAATATATAATACAACATATTCACAACAGAAAAGTGGTAACGAATTAAAAAACAAAAGGTAGCAGAGCAAAGTTAGTTCCTTATAACATAGACTTACAAGTATAAGAAAAAACCAACCCACAACATCACTACCAGAATATAAGAGGTCTTCACTCCAAAATCAATGCTGTTCAACACCAATCACATGCTCTTCCCTTTGATATTTATGCCCTGACTAAAACCAACCGTTAATAGCGTGTCAAACGTACATAGAGCTCGCCCAAAGTGGATAGTTTGTTTACGTAGACTTAGAATTTGACGTAACCCCAGAGATTATTATCGAGTGGTTCAAATTTGCATAATCCCGGCTGCAAATTGATGAATGTCATTTTTGTGCCTTGTAGCGCCGTCTTGTTAAAACCACAGCTCAGATTTATCGATATTGTTGAGCTCAGACCATAGAAAGTCAGTTAACATCACTCTATACCTGAGACCATTAACGGTAACAGTGTCTCCTGCCTCATTTCGAAAGAAATAAGGTCCGATGCTGCCCCGATGACAAAAACTGCAACAGAAAGTCAATCTTTATTGACGCATTAATGCTTGGCCAAACACTTGTGGATTGTGTTCGCTCCAGAATCCAGAATTTTGCTTATTGACATAGCCGCTAAGCCAAAAATGGGCTTCGTTCGAGAAGATGATTTTTTGACTAAAATCCGGATTCCCAGCCAATATTTTCAGCGCCCAATTAGCGAACTCACACCGTTGTTTTTGGTCGTCAGTTTCAATTATTATATCAGCAGAATCTTACTTGGATGTAGGTCCAAATCCAATCGCAAAATAAGACGGGTTGACTCTCTGGCGATGCCTAATTAATCTGCACCGAATCAAAATTTCTGGGTCTTCTTCGGTACGGTGGTTATGTTTTTTTTCATTTCGCTCCAATCTCTGTCTGGTTAGTGGTTAAGATCCAAAAGAGTGTACTCATGCTCAAACTTTTCCATGGTGCGACGAATTGCTTCCACAATGAATCCATGATGACGACCGACTGAGCCGGAATTTCGATATTTTTTAATAATTTCCGCAGGTTCACCAAGCGTAAAACGATTTTTGATGTAATGACAAGCTTTACTGAATATTTTAACAGCTGATTGTTATTGGTCACCCAATATTTAGGTAACACTATTCTGGAATATGTCGAAAAAACTAAAATCTTAGGTATTGGGACCATCAATTCCAAAAAATTATGGGTATAATACCATATTGAAGACAAGCAATTAAACAGCGAATCTTGGGATATTTTCAAGAAAATATCGATGAAACACTTAAAGGAATCTGCAAAGGCTAGATCGTTTCAGAAGAGTGAAAATCCCTGCAGCTGTACCAAATACAGTCTTCCGACATCAGTCTTCACATAATCGCATATTGTAAGGTTTCTTTTTCATTTCAAATAATTGTACGTTTAAAACCTGTATCTACTAAGTGCCTTGCCCATATTAGTAGAGTTAATGGCCAAGAAGGTTAATCACGAGTCAAATGTTCCTACCTTAACAGATTCTACATATGAGAAATTCTGGCAGAACAAAACCACACTTCATATCTTCTGACCGATTGAAAGGTCTAATTTAACAGCAAAACAGAAATATGTCTCCTTTTGGTATGCTTCCTTCCATACAGAACTCAAATCGGAACAATGGAAGCGACACACGTTGACGCCACCGGGAACTTTTTGATCAAGATGGTTTGTGCATATTTAAGTACCCTTGCATTCTTGTTATCACAAAATCATATCATGAGAGCGCTAGTAATTATAGTTGACACTTCCAAGACTTATCAACTACTATCCTTAACCAATGGACCTCTCTTTGGTCTTTGTTCAACCGCCTGCAATTCTGCACTCCAAGAAAGTCCTATATCCTATTTCACCTAAGCCGTGATCTTTCTATACCATGAATAACAATGAGGATTCTTCGGACCGTATAGTTAATATCCATTTGCGTTGCAGAATCAAGCCAGCTTCAGCGACTAATGTGCTGTTTCTGTTTAAACTGATTAGAGCCCGCTTTTGTATCTCTTTCTTCACAGTCTGTCAACGCAAATGGGACGAAAAATCACTTACCGAATCCTATGTTTTCTGCCTCTTACAAAACGTTGGCTTGATTTGGTAGCATCTCATTAAAATACTTATCTTCATTCTCAATTTATGTACCATTTTTTGTAAAACTCACTATCAGCATTAACCTTTTCTAATGACTATGGCTGTCGTGGCAATATTCTGATCTAATCACATCTGATTGAAATTATTGCGTGTGGTCCTGAAAGGATGTTAAATGAGTTGTCCGTAATGGTGTTCCACATAAGCCTTGAAGGGTATAGTGTTGCTAAGTTAGACAATCTACCAACCCGAATTTCTATCTGCGGCGAAATAAATTCTTCTTACAAAGCGACTTCCAGATGTATTGTGGTTGAGTAATGATAATAATGAATTCTCCCAATTCTCCAGGTGTTGGAGCTTCAAGTTTTTCGACATTCATCCTTCTAATGACTTCAAATGAAATGGAATCTCTTTCATTGGAAAAGAAAGGAACGACTGCACGAAAGGTGTGGACTTTGCAAATGATATTACTATCTGGAGTCATCTGGGTTTAATGCGTTTCGCTAATATTTTTTATCACAACATTGTACCAATAAATGGACTGGAGATATTTGGCAAATGGTATGAGTAATGATTTTGTTAATTAGGTGAATGTTAACTCAGGCAAAAAAATATAAATCTGGGAAATTGTGTGATTTAGTTATACCTCCTAAAATAACTTCTAACGAACTTTGAACAGATGACAGTGATAAAGCGCTGAGCTGGAGTGGAATGAGTTCAATTAATCAATTTCATCTCTCTAATCCGAGGTTATTTTTACCTTCTAAGAGAAACTCGTATTTCGCTAGTATAGGTCGGAGGTTTTAGATTCAAGCAGATAGAGGTGAAAATTGACGAGAATCGAAACTGTAGCTAAAGATATGTAAGTTACAAGTCTATTTTTAATTTTTAATTTTTTTTTTTTGTGAAAATTATTGTATATTGCAAGGTTCCCACTATAAGTTATTACGTAACTATTCCGAAGAGGATCAATAAGTTTAATTTGACAGAAGCAAATAACCATCTGAAGGCTTTTTTCTTATAATGATTCTGAAAAACAGTGTTGACGTTCTGCCTTGAGTTTAGAAGAATGCCTAAAAAGTACAATAACGTCACTGTCCACTCCAATTTGTAGGTGCAAAAATGCGGAAGTACGAGTATCATATGTGGCATAACTGGTAAGCTTCAGTATATAGATTCATTTCAGATAGATTTTCGATGGAGTCACCGGCCATATCAGCAGTCGAATCAGTGCTTTATGACATCACTCCGGAACCACTTTCGCATAACTTCATTGTAATGGCGTTTTCTTTCCCCTTTTGCGGGGGGCTTTCTCATATTTATCTTCTTGTTCGAGTTTATTCTAACTTGCCGGTGACGCTCTCATCAGTCTGTCAGAGGTATATTTGAATCTTCCTTTTTTTTTTTGTCCTGGGTCGTTGACATTTCCTCTTCCTACAAATCAAAAAAATGTGATTTGCATCGTCTTATGGAGAGTCGCCGTATTCAAGTGCTTTAATGATTTTGTGAATTAGTAATTTATTTAGCCACGTCCTTAATAAGCTTCGAAGTCAATTATCCTCTGCTTTCTGAGTTCCAACGCTCTTGCCATTGCCGTTTCGTGAGGGTATTTGCTTAATTGGCTGCCGCTTCCAGTCCAGTTTGCAACTTTTTGTCGTAGATTGTTATTGGTAGCCTTCGTTTGTTGACCGTGGGACCCTCTACGTTTGTCATCAGTCTGCCTAGTGACATTGGGAGTTTCGACGCTCGTTTCTATAAGAACTTTATAACTAGCCAGCAGGTGAGTTTTGTATTGATAGTTAGTCCCAAGTATTTCACTGTTTCCTTGCTTGTTATATCTTCGTGATCCTGTTTTTGGTCAGAAGGTCTATCTCGGTTTTTTCTGTAGCTAGACTAAGCTCGTGTTCATCCATCCATGAATTCACCCGCCTCATAGCCTGGCTCAGCTTCATATGAACGTTCTTCCCTCTTTTGCCTCTTCTGCGTACCCTGCCAGGAAAGCATCTTATGGCATCACCGTTTGAAAAATGCCATCGTATGAGATGTTCTAGAAGTCGGTTCCCAGGATCGACACCTATGCTTCCTTTCGTGGTGTCGTAGATCAGCTTCCAGTTTTTGAGGTAGCTCTTCAGCATTCGTAATAGGTAAACATCTAGACTTGCCAACAGTACGATCTTCTGTAAGTAGGGGTTGCCCTGGTGGGCAGTTTGAGCAGCCGATAGTAGCCCTCTGAGAAGCTATACTGTCTCGTATAGAGGTCAACTGATTTTTATATTGCATCTGTGAGCCATGATATTAACATCTTCTCTAGGAGTTTTCCCGCAGTGTACAGCATGCAAACTGATCTATACACAGATGGGGAATCCTTTGCCTTTTCTGATTAGCACAAAGCGTTCGCTTTCCAACTCCTGAGAAAAACCGCATCCTCAACACAGCTCTTGTTTATGTTTAGTAGTGGATATCTTTGGGGAATCGCTTTCACCACTTCCGTCGGTATTCCAACAATTCCGGTTTTTCAGTTTAATAGGGTTTCCACCGCTAGACTCGACTCTTCTTCGCTGAAGGCTGGGATTTTCTGTCATTACTGGGAGCCTAACAACATGAGTTGGGAAAAGCGTGTCTACTATGCGCTCCATCTTTACTTCACTTAGGGTAGGGATGGTCACCCGAGCTCCTAGAGCACTATTGATGGTCCGGCAAAGATTCTCCCACTTTTGCTGGTATTGCTGGCTCAAACCTTTTGGTTCTGAATTAGAGAGAATGTCTTCCATAGGTTCGGAATGCCTTCATCTTCCTCTGGTGACTGTATGTCTTAGCTGCAGCCATCTTCTCCGAAGCGCGTCAACCTCCTTTGTCCACCAGTACACTGAAGCCCTGTTTCTGTTGGAGCTACTCACTCGCAGCATCGAAGCATCACATGCAAGCCGTATGAATTGCAACGGGACTTCAGCTTTTGTGTCTACAGCACCCTCGAGTTGAAGTTCAACACATTTTCTTTCTTCGATCACAGATGCGAGAAGCACTTCGTGGGGACTATTATTGTTGCACCTCGGAGCTCGTGTTGAATGTTAACTTGAAACTTGTTGTTCCCCGGCGGTTAAAGATTATTTACTAATGGTCTCTGCCAGTATAGTCTTTCATAACTGTTCAGTTCCCTATTCTTGGGGATGTCGATCCTGTCGAGAAGGTAACGTGCGAAATAGTTCGTTAGTATCCAGGTCTCCTGAACATGGGTGAGTTTCATACGCTTACTAGATTAAGGCCGCGTCTCGCAGCTATCTTGAGTATTTGATTTCCTCGTGAGTCTGTACTTGGCATCTCCCATTAATAGGATCTGACATTGATGTCTCCGATGACCATGATCTCCCCTTCGATTTCAGCCATAAACTCATCTAAGTCTTCTAGTTTTTGCCGGAACTCGTTTATCCTTTCGTTTGGAGTGAGAAAGATGCTTATTGCCATGAGTCCATAACTTTTCATTCAAACAAAGTAGTCAGATATGGTTTACGCACTATGTTAATGCTAATAAAAGTCTGTTTACTACTTATAAAACCGTTCACATTATAAGCTTAATCTCCCCATTTTCTTCTGAGAATCTTCTTTAAAAGTTCAAAGGGTGTACCTGTTATGTCAAAAAAAGAATAAAAATTGAACCACTCTCGTTTGTTGTCGGCTTTTCCAAGTTTATTTATTGTTACGAGCTTAAGTCTTAAGTCTTAGGATCTACGAGTAAATTACAAATTCGCAAACCCAAAAGGACGAGAGAGGATGAACTTAGGTGAAGTGGCTATAAACAATTTTCAAGTTTTAGCCGATAATCACGTGCCGTAGCCTTTTTCGTTTCTTTTTGTTTTCAAAGATAATCATTTTTAGAAGTACTCGTAAGTCAACCCACAGTTTCTTTTTCAAATTTATTTTCTCGAAATAACTTTGCCACATTGCCCAAAATCACGCCTTGCCCATCTAAATATATCACCCAAAAATTAATCTTCTTTAAAAAACGGAATCCCAAATCCTTAGCCGCAGGAATTTTCTTCGCCAAAAGAAACTCCCAACATTCCTTCTGTTTCCACTTAAAACCGAAAATATTACAAGTCCCATGTCATTCATTTTGCTCTAAATTTGTCATGGAAACACTCCATCCATCCTCGCCCACTGCCCTATTTCCGATTAAAATAAAAACGTACGGCGATAAGAATAAACAAGGAAAACGGGACACACACAAAGAAAAAAAAAAGCTAAAAACACATTTCCCACACGTCAGATTTGTAGGTTTCCTTATCAAAGGAATTGTTGTTCCAGTGTGTGTAGATTCGATCCCACTTGAAGGGTTGACGAAGAGTTCCACTATTTCTCTAGCACCAAATGAACAATCCTAAAAAGCTTTCACAGGCATACATTTCCATTCATTATCTCATACACAATGTCGTTTGTGGTAAAAGAATATTTTGGAATACCTTAGGGTGTGTGTCAGCATTTGGACTAAACGCCGTTTTTGTATTTTCCTTCTTCTATTTTTGAAAAACGCCTTAAAGACCGAAGAATTTAGGTCTTTTGAACTTTATGCCCACCCTCGGTTGGGTTAAGGTGTATCTTAGTATGAGTATCAGTAATTTAAGTCTTTAAGCCCCATTTGGCAAGCAACGGAATGTACACAATCGGTATAAGGACTTAAGAAATTCAAAAAAAAAAAAAAAAAAAAAAAAAAAAAAAATACAACAAAGTTCGAAATACGGCGGTAGAGATAAAGGACTTTAAAGAAGAAATTCGAACAGCGGAATCCTTTCTTACAAGTCTCGTTCCATTTGCCTGGAAAGCAAATAAAAATAAAGTAAGGCAGAAAATTCCAGAAAATTTGGAAAGAAAATATGAGAAAAATTCCACGTGTCCTTGGGAGCATCTGGACGGCCTCTTTCTGCTCGTCTATATCTTAATGATGATGTGTGATAAGGATGGTGAAAATTTACACCAAAATACTCGTCCACCGCTACGCCGATGGCATTAACGTGAACTTTTCAAATAAATTTCGATTTCCTTTCGTTACGTCTCACAGTTCAGTTAAGTAGGACGTTTATTTATGTACATCCTGAGGGGGAAAAGTGGTATCTCAAAGATTGACGTTAGCAACGTTGTTACTCGTAGACAGTCAATTTCCCTTATACAGAGTGCTTGCTTAATTGTCTCTCAACGGCGAGGAAATTAAAGTTTCTGAGGTGAGATTTTGATGGACGGTAATTGAGTTATTGTTTGTGGAGTGGTAACTGTCAACGTGATGATAAGTTTGCCCATTGTATTAGAGGGGCCAGTAAGCATGCCAACGTTATCTCAATTCGAATATTCGGGTAGCGATGTTTTCGAAGTAAATGAATTTCAATTGAAGGTAGAAGACCACCTTTCCTCTTTCTTGTTTAAGCGTTATTTGTGTTTCATAAATTCTAATAAGATACATTGCCCCCCCTTTCTTCCACCACTAGTACAAAGACATAATTCAGAAAAATGAGCAGCTCACTCACCTTTTGAAAGCACATTTAAAGCTCGTGTGAGGAGAGTCTTTGTACCAAAATCTGCTACAAGATACCAGCTAAAACTATCGATTCCGAAGACTCTACGATTCGCTAGACTCTACGTCTATTAGATTTGGATGGAAATTACTATCTTAAGAGCTCGCTTAATTATACCGAGAGATGGAAGTTCACTTAATTATATCAACGACCCTTTACGTGAAATAACTTGCAGCTCTGCAGATAAACCAAAGTTCATCCTTTACAGGCCCTTTTCCAGTAAAGAGCAAAATATTCTCAATACGAGCATTGAATAGAACATGGTATGGGTAAGTAATGATAGCAAATACACCGGACAATATAATAGTATGTGGCTTGGCGTGGTAATGTACCAGCGACATTAAAGCCTTTCTATCGTAGAACCCGAATTACGTTGGGATGTTTGCAGTCAGATTGCAGAGTTGAATAAGAATATTCATCGCTATGTACTATTAGTGAAAATAGCTGATGTGATGGTGACATAATTACACAAACACCTTTGCTAGGCATAACGAATAAGCGTAATATTCAACATGTCTGACGATGGTAAAGATTTTCGTCCACCCGATCTTGACAAGGCTAAGGTAAATCGATTAAGTTTACAGGAGCAGTAATGAGGTGGGACCTACAAATTTCCAAGATACTGTAAGAAAAAGGCAAGCAAATGAATAGAAATCCAGCGTCGTTTGCCCAACAGAAGAAAGAAGGCCCTCTGTTCCACACCGACAACACAGGAATCAGACTTCTAAGCACCGCATGCGAGCATAAGCCGAAAGTTCATAGAGGAAGTGCTCCTCAGTATCATCGTCATTTTTACAGCATGTACAAGTGGTAAGCAAAAGTAGAGTCACCCGTCACGTTACCACATCTTTCATACTGTGGGACAGCAGGAAGGCTCTTCTTAGAGACGTCGCGAAGTAATTGTTTGCTCCTTCGGCAATGCCATTTGAAGTTGTATTAATATAAAACCTAATTGTCAATGAAAGCCTTTTCCGAGGATGCAACCGATCGTATGCTCAGGTCATGAAAAACTCTTCCTCAAATAAGAACTCCAGTACGTGTTGTACCAAAGACCATTTCCTTTTGAACGGATTGCAGCCCATGATATGCATATCCAGGGAAGGGAGATTCATCAATACATTAAGAGTGGAGCTCGATGTACTCGTACTAGGGAAAGCCTCCATGCAGCCGAAACAGAGCGTACTTTGAAGTATGGTATACAAAAGCAGCAATAAAGCATTTTCATGAGAGCTTCTTCCTACACCACAAAAAAAAAAAAAAAAAAGCAACGCGCATAGGATGTAACCGGCCTTATCATAGCCGTCTAGATCCAAAGGTCCCTTCTATTTGACACCCGCATATCAAGATGTAATGAGAAAATACTTGGTCATTTTGAGCGGCAAATAGTCCGTGCGATCTATGGTTCCGTCAGTGTTAACGATTAGTGCAGGAGAGTTCGGGATATGTAAATGCTTCGCCCTTATGAATCTTCAAATCAAAACCAGAAAAACAACACGGTAGAGGAAGACCGCATCTTAGGTAGTACATACAAGTTAAGAGGGACTACATACATTCTGGCAGATCTAATTGAAAAATTGCAGAAAAGGTCTGTTAGTTTAGACCAGTGTTTCTCAATCTCTCTGATGTAAAAAAGGAAGTAAGGTAGATAGATAGGTAGGTAGATAGATAAGTTACATAAGATAGATCATATTGACACTTACCAAGAGTACAAATTTATCTATCCGACATCTAAATCAGGCGGAAATGGTAGCTTGAAAACGATTTTGTTGTGATCCCCAATCGCTTCCTTATTCAAAACTGCATCGAAAGTTCAGCAATTGGATTTTAGGTAGTAAGCCCTTCGGAGTCTCTTCGGGAGTTGCAGAGTGGAGACGAAAAAAAGCAAGTCTCTTGCGTCACAAAATAGGACAAGTGCCAGTTGATCTTTTTCTATCGATTACGGACAGCAATTGGACTCTACAATGTGAACACGCTCCTCGACTGTAGGGAAGAAGGTCCTCAGAATGCCAAAGTTTGATATCTTGGGACTGAGTGAAATAAGTTGGTGGGGTGCAGGAGAATACCTTTCTTCAACTGGGAACGCTAAACTACTTTACTCTGGAGAAATAAATGGAAGCATGCGGGACGCCGGTGTAGAGCTTATGTCGCCATCAGCAGCACAAACAAACCTCTTGTTGTGGAGGCCTTATAATAACCAGACATTAACTTCCAGATTGCTGTAAGGAAGGTAACCATCACCCAATGCCACGCATCGACGGCATGCTCGACTTAAAATGAAAAGGGCAGCTTTTACGGTGAATTAGGTGTGGCTTCAACTTAGTGCGTAAAGCTAATATCATGGTAGTAATAGGAGACCTAAATATTGATGTAGGAAGCGACAAAACTGCGCTCTAACAGGTGGTTGTTCAAGGCATTTGCAATTTTCTGTTTGAACATCGAAGCTACAGCAAGAGCAGCCAGTTCTCATCCGATAAGCAAAGAACATCAAACCAGATAGACCACATCGCTATAAGCCGGCGATTTGGAAGTTGTCTTTATGACCTCCATAACAGGCATGGAAACAACGTCGAAATGGAGGGCTACCAACATCTTTGCCATGGTCGCTAAAATATGCATCAGTACTGCATCCGTACTGCATCCGCCCCTAGCAATCTTGTCACCTTACTCACTATACCCATGTACCATCTAAGCTGAGCAGCAATTGACAGATGAACACTGGAGATATGTCAAACTTATTTTCACATCCGAAGCGCAGACGTTTATCGGAAAAAGACAGAGAAATCACGGTTATTAGCTGATACTTGGAGACAAATTAAAGAGCGTATTTCAAAGCATTAAGCCCCAGCAGCAGAGAAATCTGAACTTGAAGCCCAGTACCACGTTAAAAGAAAGGAAGTACAGCGCAGCGCTAGCTGCATAAGCCGAAGACGCAGCAAACCAGTGTGACAGTTAAACGGTTTATATTATTGTTATATAAAGGAGCTTAGATGGGAACGCAGCACCGAACAACATTCTGTAACAAATATGGAGATGTAGGGAGCATATGAACCATATAAGCGACAGCGCGAGTGTCTGAAGTAACAAACTCGCGAATTCGCAGCTCCGATAAAGGTTCTCAAGAGGAACAAAGCGGTAGACAATGATGGAACTCTCACGGATTTTTTTCAAACTGCACCAAATACATACCTCGGAAGAGCTACTGAGACCTATGATACCTAATGCATGGAAAATGAGCAATATTCGGAGGAGTGGAACAAAAGATGTTTGTCAAGTTGTCAAAAAAGGGATATCTTATGGATTGCGGAGTCAGCGGGTGATATGCTTTCTGCCAAAAGTGGTTATTTTGGCGAAGATAATTCTGGAGTGGATCAAAGTAAGTTTGGAATCAACTCTCGATGTCGAACAGGCAGTCTTTCGCTCTGGATTCTCTTGCACCGTTCATATACGAGTATACAACTTGCGGGATATCTTAGAGCAATACGTCGAGTATGTGTAGGTCTCCGCTCTATCAGCTTTTTGTCGAGAAGACTTTTGATAAAGTGAAGCCTTTGAAGTCCACAGCTGAGTTTAGTAGGGTTGTATTTTACCACCGCTTTTTCTCATCGGAGGAAAGCAGAAGTGTTCAATGGAGAATATCACATTGCCTGAAACTTCTTAATTAAGCTGACTATACCTGCTTGCTCGCTTACAAGGTTTTGGATCTACACCAGATGAGTCAGAATCTGGAAGCTGAAGACAGCAGAGTGGGCTTTAAAATAAATGCAGCTAACACCAAAGTCCTTAGTTCCTTCTAACTTAACATTTCTGGACAGAATGTCGAAAAGTAGGGCTGACGGCCCGAACTTGATGTAAGCAGCAAAATCGGGAAAGCAAGAGCTGCAAATTTTCAATTCCAATCGAAAGTTGATACTGCTGTAGAGGTGCAGTATTTTAAAGGTGATCACAGAGATCACTTGGAACCTGTCCATATGGATGGTTGTCCATAATTGAGAGGCCCAACTCAACTCAGACGCAGGGCATCGCTATAAGAAAAAGAAAACAGTTGTGGATTTGTAACACGCCATCCAATGGAACTCGCTTACGAAGTCAGAAAGAAAAGCTAGTCGCTCGTATTAAACTTGGTGCAGAACAAATAAGGAGAAGTAGAGAACACTTGGAAAGAGTTGGAGAATTTTGCAAAAAATTTAAAAGGAGAAAGTGTGACCATGTCACGTGGACAACAAACGATGTACGACTTGGTTATCTAGTACCTTAACCGAAAATATTGGTTCAAAAAAAAGCCTAGTTAGTGCTAGCTTACAAAAGTCCTCAGTCTCTAGTTAGAACGCCAGTACCTAGTCTATAGTTTTCCTCCTAAGGGATACTAAGAGTGCTAGATCTATGTTAAGTTCAATTCTTGGTACGTGTGTCGGTGGTACTCTACATGAAAATCACAACATGTTCGACGCTGCAATTATTCTGTTAAATGTATAGGTTTCCTTAAGCATTGTAAGAAATATTTCAATCCGCCTGATGTGCCACGAAAAAAGAAAGCATTCATTCGCCCGAAATTGGCACACAAAGACCGCTTCGAGACGGGTGCTGTTAAAGTCTGCGATATAACTTAAAGGTGACACTTATATTGTTAGTTAGTTGACAGTTATCCAGCCTCGATCAATGTTTATCTCCAATGTTGCAACAAAATTGTGAGTAACATTCCGCTTCTTCAAATCTACAAATACATCAGGTATTTTCATTGCCCGATCTGATTTTCGGATGAGCCCCAACTGTGATTAGGAAAGTATCTTCCTATGTAACATTTTTAAGTACTTAGGAAAACTAGCTGCAGGTGAGTAAGAGTACTAGCAAACCACTTTGGTTCTTACAACTGGTGGCAGACTTTAAGAGCTGATGCAGTCAGATTTGGTTCTCCACGCTCCTCTTTATTGAAACTTCTGGTAGCTGGGGATGCATAAGGATGAAGGACTGAGTATTGTGACTGATTGTTCCTAAGTAAAGTAGTCAAAACGCCCTTAACATGTTGCTATTATCACCCAGTATACCTATGTACTCGTACTTTGTGGAGGACTTTTTACATTTGGCAGTGGTGTTAACAAAAACAACGGGGATGGTAAAATGGTGATAATAAGACAAGATGATTCAAGAATACTTTAGGCCTTTGATTTTCAATTAGATCCATCAGATCAAAACTGAAAGTCCAAATCTGAGAGAGTGAATTCATCACTACCTCTAAGAGATTATCTTTAGAATAAATTCTGGTCTGTAAGTCATTGTCTATCTCCTTGTGCTTTTGTCCATCTAAAGTACTTCAAATCTTACTCACGGGCCCGCTCCAACTCCATACTGACTTTGGTATAAAAATAATCCTTACTCAATATTTTTCTTAAGTAACACTGTTATGACTGTCCTTTTATGTTTGTGCTGAGCTTAAAAAGCCATTCAAATTTTCCGTCTCCATCGACTCTTTCCTGGCTTCACTGTTAAACATTATTACCAGCAACAACACACACTATGCCAATATTTGCTTAGTCGATAATTTCACACAAACACACTGCGACACGCAGCACAAACCCACAAATCTAACCAAAAGCCGACAAGGAACAGCAAAACTCATCGATCAAAAAATAAAAATAAAAAATAAAAAATTAAAATAAAAAAGAAAAAGTAGACCTGACGACGACGGCAACGATGACGAGGACACCGCCATCAGTGTCACCTTGGACAACTAGAAGCAAAAAAAAAAAAAAGATAAAAAAAAACTCATAATACAAACATGCAAAAATCTGGAAACAGTAAAAGAAAGAGCCTACCGTGGATCCTTCCAAGGAATCCGAAGCGTACGTCGTAAGGCACGAGTTTGAGTAGATGTAAGGCCAACGATTAATTACATTGACAGGAGTCTGTGACTTGTAATTTCATCAGCTAAGGTGTTGAGAAGAGGATCCTGATTTTTATTTTTTTATTTTTTTTTATTCAGTCCTCGGTTGGCTGCTGTCAATTCTTCGAAACAATTGATGGGAAATTGAACTCAAGCATCGAAGGACACGAATATATCACATAAATTCATAGGCATACGTGGATACTTATATTTATACTGTATATGCCGCCAACACACACATGCAATGTGACAGGATATTGAAATGCAAATAAAACTAATTGGGTTCATATGAATAAGGGGTGGAGGTGGAGGTGATGGCACACAAGCCATTGGCTCTGGCAATGGCAATAGCAACACATTTCATCAATGGTTAGTCCTTGAGGCACAGTGATGTGGTGTATTCGTGTTCGAACTACTGCCTTTGCTCATTCAATTTAAAAGGGCGGCACAATCGACAGTCAGTCTTTGGTCGGCCGGTAGAAAATCACATTGATTTCAATGAATTGAGAATTTATTGATGGCAATTTGTGGAATTGAAGAAATTAAAGAGGATAGAACATTCAACATATGTAGAACAGGCGAAAGCAGTGAATTAGATAAATGACATGCATTGTTGCAGCGACAGGAAGGACGATGCTGACGGAAAAAAGAGATAATTATGTTGAATAAATTCTTTAAAAATTTTCAACAATCTTTTAGTAAAGAATTTCCATTTAAGAGTTCGATTAATTATCTGTCAGTTGTTGGCAGTTGACCGAATTTTTCGGATGGCAGCTAATGAATTGGATTGCGCTTAAGTTAATAGCCTTTTGAGTGAATATGATTTTTCTATAGACTACTCTGAAGAGTCGATAATTATTGTCCTTTAGGAGGGGCATATTAGAGTATGTACTTAAGCACACAAAGTATTCAATTAAATGGAGATTAACCCGACGCAATTGTACGGTTATTGCTGTTAATTGAACCTTAATGGGTTGACATACAAGCTGAGTTTAATTCAGTTGAATGTAACTCTCAGAACTGTTAATGTGAATGCGAAATTATTAAATTTATTGAACCATTCACTGTTAATTGTTTGTGAAAAAAAAAGAAAAATAAAAAAATAGATTTACACCAGTTTGCATTGCTTTCCAAAGGTTGCTACGATCTTTGAACTTGTCACGATTAGAGTAAATAGTATGTCTGCCTAGGGCATTATACATACATCAGCAGCAGGCGGCCGAGTTTTTCTAGTGTAGCTACAGTCTTACGAAGAAGGTTAAACGCTTCAGTGATAAGGTTCCTACAGTACCAGAAGTCACCACGTCAGCGCCGAGTAGCTGCAGTCAGATGCGAGCGTCAGCCAGACATTCACATCGTCACTTTCTTAGCAAGCATTGAAGGATGTTGTGTCACTTATGCCCAGTACATTAAAGTACTAAGCAAAATTGAAATGCCCTGTCACGACACCAGTAAGCGACCTGCAGTCTTTTCTGCTAAGGTACAGCAGAAAGGCCGTTGACATCCCAGAGACGTCGGGAAAATTCGTTTGGCCTGATTGCAACCTGAAGGTCTTTACCGAGGACGCAGACAGACGCAACGTAGGTTCGGATCTTGAAAAAACTCTCCCCAGAATCTTACAAGGCAAGTTTATCGGAGATTTCATATTCCCTGATCACATTCTCACTTGGAACCCATACAAGGCTGTGACCCTTGTAGACTTCCAACTGCGTTTATTGATCTCTTTCACTCTTGAGCTAGTGTGGAAGTCGTAAGACCATTTAGAAAAGCTCTAAGCACAGCTTTGCTATCGCCACAAATGCAAATGCTTCGCCCCCTCCACCGGTTCTTTTCAATATATTGTATTGTAGTTCGCTGTGATCAGGATTGTGTGAATTCCCGCTTGGAAGACTTAGTAAAATCTAACGTCATCCTCCAGAAATACACCAGCGCCACATCTTATTTTGGTTTTGGAGCAGTTCATAAAGACCTAACTGCATTCCTTGCCTGGTTCAGATACTGGCCAAAACCAGTCCTGGGCAAAGGAAAATTCGATTTCATAGTTTTTTTCTCAACAGGAATTCTGGTGTCATTGCATCGGGTGGCATATCCATAAGGCAGCCGATGCGCAAAGTTATCAAAGCTCCAGGTTATGTTGTACCAAAGATCACTTCCTTTTAAACGAAAGATGGCTCTGAGAATAGGTATGAATACCAAGGAAATATAGATTCATCAATGCGTCTAGAGCGTAGCCAGGAGTGGTGGGGAAGGCTCTCATTCATCCGAGACAAACCGTTCTTTGGAATCTGATAAAGACAGCACTTACGTATTTTTGCGAGAGCTTATTCCACCAGACAACTGATGGCCTTGATGATAATTGGCCCTATCATAGCCATGTAGATCCAAAGGACCCTTTTCAGTGAAATGCCGCATATCTTACCGATAGCTCCTCTGCACTGCCAGAAGGCCGAACCAAGAGAAGTTTGTTATCCAGGCAGACACCCAAATACTCAGCTACTTTGTAGAATTGGTTGGTGGTGCCATCATTTAGGCACTGGATAATGCATACCAGACCTCCTCATAAAGAGAATAACTTCGACTTTATTGACTGAGACCCCATTTCTAGTGCACCAGTCATAGATCACGTTAGGGCTGCCTGCGTTTTAGAGCAGTCGTTAGACACGATCCAACAAACAGTACAGCGTGTGCTTGTGCTTAAACGTTAGAACTATTAAGCGCGTTGGGCAGTAAGTCCACAAACATGAAGCATAGCAGTGGAGACATAACGCCGATTTGGGGGCAACCCCTGTTTACCCCTGCCACCACTAAAACTAGTGATTCGTCTACGCCGTGTTGTCTAGAACTACCTTTATAGATAAGCCAGACCTCAACTTCAAAATATTTTAATTTTTAATTTAACTGAATTAACGCACGCATTAGTTCTGAAAGATGTGCACACTGGTAACGTTAATCTTTCTTCCCTGCTACTGGTAGTTCCTTTTAACCAAGTTCCGAATTATTCTAATCTTCAAATAGTATTGTCCCTCTCTTCCGAAGACTTGCAAATGCACTTTAGACCTCTGTATCTTTAACTTTCATATCAAAACGCTCATACCGGTCTCCTAGTGTATTGGAAAGGTACCGGGTAGCAGTGTTTTTGACAGAGTGAACTTCGACTTATGGGTCTTGGACACTTAGGTCTTGCTTTTGTCATACAACAGTTTGGTTTCAAATTTAATTCAAAATTGCGAGAAATAAAGGAGTTGCTGGTGCCACTGGTGGAACTCCAAGTGTACACTTTCCCGATATCTATGTAAGTTAATAAAAGTAAATTTAAATTGAACGATCTGTTAACCATTGCAACTTTATACTCGTAGAAAGTTGAAAATAGCTGATCGATATTTGTTTTGGGGCAGAGATGAGTGATAATTTTTATGGCGTGCAGGAACATAATTTTATTTTATAGCTGTTCCAACCATCTCAATTATAAGTTTGGATTGGACACACAAATGGCAGCAAGTTAACGAAGATGTAATGCCACTAAATGTCATAAGGAAGATACAACATCAATGGCGAGGTGCGATACCTGTAAGCGGTGGTGACATTTTGCATGTGCCAATTTCGAACAATTTCTGAACGAAATAGCCACTCCTAAGTACTGTGTTGAAAGTTCGTGTCAACTAACAACTGCGTCCTGTCCGTGAAAGAAAGATGAGTTGGAAGCTCCTCTAGATGGGTTGATGAAGGTGACTGTAAAAGCAAGCAGAAGCGTGAGCTGCAAAAAAGGATCCACTCCCTGCAATGCGAACATAGTTGGATGAATTGAGCTCGCTAGCCCTTACTACAAAAGCTACTCTAGGCTAATTGAAGCTATTAAGTGCAGATTGATTCGATTTGCATTACGGGGTCTACCTTGGACAGATATGGGGAGATGGGGGAGGGCTAATTAATCGTCAGCCTTTCAAAAAACTTCGAAAAATTGATGATGTACTCTTTGTTCATCAACTACGGACTGGTTATATAGACTGCACTACCCTGTTCCAAATGATATCCATGAATGCCAAAAAATTCAACCTTAGATATGCACCCCACTTCTACGATCCTTTGACTAGAATGCTGCGAACTGCGAACACCATGGTAAATGGGTTCGACTTCAAGATCAAAAAACCAGTCTTCGAAGTTCCCTTAAAATGTCATATTAATGTTAGCTTTAAGTTTCTACTAAGCATTAAAGGACTTCAATTAATCAATTAAAACTCTGCAACCTGTTCCTGTTTCAAGGTGGATAAGCTAGGCATCTACCACCATTCGCTTAGACTGGATTGGAATTGATTCGAAGAAGTCAAGGCAATCACCAGGCAATCACCTGCTAGACATCCTCAATCTACGTTTGTTAGAGGAGCTCGTAACTGTCGAGTTAGTTTTCAGAACTCTTCTATCCAGCAGTCAGATATGACGAATCTACTGACAATCTTAAATAGGTCCAATTTTCAAGAGCTGCCGATTTTCTCTGTATATAATAATTCACTCTTATTCAAGGATCGAGTATATAGATCTACAATCATCGAATGTAGTGAGGCTTACCAGTTGATGAGTGATGGACTGAAATGCTCCTCCGGAGATCTAGCAATAATCGATTCTCTGCGTACTACCAGTCAAGATCAATGGATTCGTCGCTGAACTCAAGTCAATGGGGAGAGAACAAGACCTTATGTAATGACCAAGGCTTACTGTTGTTATTCTGGTGATCTAATATTGGGTATGAAAATTAATTAGTTCGTTTTTTTTTTCTTCAAAATTTGAACGTTTATTTAAGAAAAACATGTACAATAGTATTATTCAAAGTATTACCCATCTGAAGCTATGACTTTTCCCATCTTTCTGGCAATTTGTGGATCCCATCCCAAAAGAACTGCGCCGGCTTGGCAGCCAAGAATGAATCAAGCCAATTTTTGATGTTCTACTCTGATGTGAACCGTATTTCAGTGAGGGCGTTCTGCATCGACCGGAACAAATGGTAGTCAGAAAGGGCAAGGTTTGGGCTATAAGGCAGATGGGGTAAGACTTCCCATCCACTGTTTTCCAAATAGTTCTTAACCGGAATAGCAACGTGGGGCCGAGCGTTATCATGATGGAAAATTATTGCCCCATGTCTGGTCGCATATTCAGGGCGTTTTTCTGCTACTGCTCTCTTCAAACGGATTAATTGTGTTCGATAGCGTTGTCCATTGATGGTTTCACCCGGCTTTGCCGTTGATTTGGCTGGTTGGCCAGGTTTCACATATCATTTTTTGCGCTTGGGGTTGTCGCAATGGATCCATTTTTCATCATCAGTAACAATCCGATGCAAAAATGACTTCCTTTTGTGGCGTTCCAGCAGCATTTCGGACATGCAAAACCGCCTTTTGACGTCTCTCGGCTTGAGTTCATGTGGAACCCAATTTCCTTGCTTTTGAATATATCCAACTGCTCTTAAACGTTTTAAAATGACTGCTTAAGTGACACCCAAGGATTCTGCGAGCTCTTCTTGTGCTTGGCAACAATCTTCATAGAGTAATGCTTCCAGTTCTTCATTTTTAAACTTTTTTGGCTGCCTAGGACGTTCATCGTCTTCCAAGCCAAAATCACCACTTTTAACCACTTTTGGCACGTTCGCTCAGCTAGCGCATGTTCAATCACCAAAATACGATGACTTTCGGCAGCAGTTTTCTTCATGAAGAAGAATTCCCCAAAAAAACACTTTTTCAGGCACAAAGCTCGACATATTTGAGTGAAAAAAAATTATTGTTGCTTACGCTTCAAATGAATGACATATACTGAAATGACGTACAATGACAGTAGCTTTCCAATGCATGTTCCAATGGAATAATATAACGTACCCCATCTCTTAGCAAACCGTACGAATTAAGTTATAGACCCAATAGCACATTAAACTAAGGCATGCCTTAACTATATCGATGTCCCCATTAGGTGTTTGTATTTAGATAACGCCAAAGTGGCTATAGAAATTACCCCTATCATCCGCAGTCGTCTTTTCGATTGGAGTATAACAATTTGTCCGGTCACTTTGAGGTACCCAAGATATAAGACTGCTTCTTGCTGCTGTTCTCTTATATCATCTTATATTGTGTAAACTCACGCTTCAGTTGGTGGAATCTGGGGTTTTGTTACCCTTTATTGAGTGAGTCAAGGATATTTCAGAAACCCATCGTTGTTCCCTTCTGCCTGAATTTGGCATAGCGATAGTTAGGTATGATTTTTTTTAGGCCTAAGTCTTCTTCTTAACGTTTATAAATATCCACCCATGTTTCCTGTGCCTGATTCATCACATTCTTCCCCATGAATGGCGATAGTTAAGAATATCCCTAATCGTTCCGTAATCTGTTAAGAGTTTCATTAACCTTCAGACATGATCAATTGAAGATAATCCAGGACCATTAACAGCATTAAATAAAATAGCAAATACGGATTAATGTTTTTTTTCTGGAAGTAGCTTAGATTTCTTTTGGTTATTTCCCTCAGTTTGACCTCTCAATGACTGGCAAAGTTCTGCTATGTAGAAATCTTTGTACGTGTAACGTATCATAGCACATTAAAGTGTCATTAGGCAAGTGCCAAATTTAGCCACTACATCAATGCCAGAAGTGATGTTCTCTACGCACGATACTTTCACCTTACTACGTACAGTACGTCCACATTTGTTTATGTTAATTTCACCCACCCTGTGCTCTAATGATTTTGTACGAAAGAAAAAAATTAGTTTAACATAATCCAATATTTATGTGGTGGAATTTGTTATACGGTTATCCTGCTACGTGAATTGAATTAAAGTCAACGCCGAGTGAAAATTTACTAAAAAGTTTTCTTTCCACTTTTCGTTCATCCTGGGTCTTCTGCTTATTCTTTAACTAATGGACATAGGCAAAGGGGCGAGAAACGTGGTTTTTACGTGAGCAAAAATAAAAAATTGGATTGAATTTATGGTTTAAGTGAGACCGATTAGGATACCTGAATCTAACACAAAAACCAAATACGGGGAGAACGTAAAATTTCTTAATGAAAAAGTTAAAGCGGTTTTGAAATTGAGAAGCATTAAAATTTTTATTGGGGATTCTGGCATACGATTAAGGCAGTGTAAGTACCAGTCGAATATTCTTAATGTCTTTACTTGTGCGGGTAAAAGACACAAGGGTGCGGTACGAATTTAGTAATTAAAGTTAGACATCCTGTTTCAGTTAAGCGATTGTGAATTTGTAATTTCTATTTAATTTTTTCATAATCAATTTCGGTTGCTTTTGGAATATGTGCATAAGAAATTATATATGCGGACAAATGTTTAAAAAAAGGAGGAAATGTAAAAACAGAAGCCAGCTCAATTTTAATGATTTTTTATTCACATAGCAAATCACAAAAAAATGAGCTCAAAGATCTTGCTCGCCAAGACGATAAGAACACAACTGAACGAACAAAAAAAGAGTTCATAGTATAAAAAGAAGGCTTCAATGCCTGTCAAAAAGGAATACAAAGGAAAAGGAACGAATCGCTAATTGCTTTTTTGGTGATGCCAAATGGTGAAAAACCGCGTTTACAAAAATTTGAAAATCGAAATGATGTATTGTACAATAATCTTGTACATTTACTCCCCGGCTGGGCCGTTAGGCTCAGTAGAAGTGCTAAATAGTCTGCACACCCTTTGTTCTGGTCGTGTTGTCTGCTTCAGTTTCCCGCCAGTGCTTTCATTCTCCAAGAAGTATTCCACAGTGACGTTCCGCACAAGACCGTCACTCCACGGATGTACGTTGATGATGCGTCCAAGCCGCCATTTGGTCGGCGGCAGATTCTTGTGCCGAAGTACAACGATGTCACCCACTTAAAGATTCTCAGCCGGTCGACGCCATCTTGAACGTTGTTGCAGCGAAGCCAAATATTCGTCGTGCCAACGATGTCAGAAAGATTGATGCATCTGTCGTAGAAGTTGCCATTGCTTAAGCCGATTTGTAGGTACATCTGGAATAGCAGGTTCGGGTAATGCCACGAGTGAACGGCCGACCAAAAAATCAGCCATCGAGTCTTCTGGTTCGCCAACTGCTGTTGAGTGTGTTCACTGTGCCAATCTGCCATGTCTGCCTGTAGAAGTTTGTTCGCCTTCCTGAACTGAGTGCCATTATCTCTGTAGAATTGAGTGCATGGGCCACGACGACCAGTAAATCGCAAGAAGACGTTGATAAATGCCTTAGCTGACAAATCCTCCGCCAGCTCGATGTGTACAGCCTTGGTTGCAATGCAGACGAAAATGACCACAAATGTTTCCTTCGTTGTGCGTGTGCGCTGTGCCCCAATCCCAATGTTGAAAGATCGGCAATAGTCGACGCCTGATGATGAGAAGGGTGGAGATGCAACGACCTTCGCGGTCGGTAGCGATGCCATCTGTTGCCTAGCCATTTGCTGAGAGTGCCGTCGTTATATGACACACTCATGTACACATCGTTTGACGAGTTTGATGATCCAGTATTGTCGTCGAATTGTTTGTAGGATGAGTGTCGTCGGAGCATGCGAATTGGTGAGATGAATGTCCCGAACGATGAGTCGTGACAGCGTACTTTCCTTTGAAATGATAATTAGATGCTGTTGCTTGTGGGTTAACTCAGAGTGCCTAAGTTGACCATCGACTCGCAATATGCCATCTGAGTCCAGATATGGTGCCAGGAATGCCAGTTTGCTTGTAGCTGCAACATGTCGAAAAATTCTTAATAATTGAATTTAATTGCCAAAGTACCTGTCTTGTTATGCTCGAAGGTGCCACTTTAATGCCATAGCCATTTCTACGCAATCCACAAATGGTTGATGCCAATACTGTCGTCGAGTTGGATTGCAACGAAGTACATACGCAGTAGTTCGTAACAGCCTGCCAATGTTAGAGAAGCGCTCGACTAATTCCAGGGTGATGACTTCGTTGCCACATAGCCTGTAGGACTGCCTCGGAAAGTTCCGGAGTATCAAACGCCATGTTGTTTCGCATTAATTCAGTCGGGCCATGCCACCATAATGTATGACTGACTAATGATGCAGCCGAAATTCCGCGACTCGCACAATCTGCTGGGTTTAGATGAGTGCGGACATGTCGCAAATCCTCCACGTTGGTGTGTTGTTGTATGTAGCTAATTCCGATAGTAGGATCGCTCCATAGAGTACATGGTGCATGTGCCAAGTCCAATGCATGTTTTACACTTCCAACAGTCTGTGCCAATAGTCGAGCTGCACACAATTCCAGCCTTGGTATCGTTATGGTCGGATTGCCTTGAGTGTCAACTCGAGCTGGTGCCACACGAGTTTTTGCAGTAACAAGTGCTGATGTAAAGTCGCCATTATGGCTGGTCGTACAAACGTATACGACGGCTGCATATGCCTTAATGCTTGCATCGCAAAATCCATGGAGATGTGTTGTGACCAACGCCTGCATCTGCAAACACTGGAGTTCGAAGCTCGTGTAGTTGAAGCAAATTGTGGCGGTAGTTCATCCATTCCTGAAGCAAGTCCACCGGTAGTGGTGAGTCCCATTCCAAGCCAGTCCGCCATAAAGATTGTAGGAATATTTTCGCGACGATGATGACGGGTGCCAGCATGTTCGTAGAATCGTACAGTTGAGCAATATCAATCAACACCAGGCCTTTGGTGTTAGATGTTGTTTTGCCAATGTGGATTCGATAAAAGTGTTGGTCCGTTGTCAAACGTTGGACAAGGATCGGCTGTTATTTGAGCCAAAGCCATCGTATCGTTTGACTGCCATTTGCGCAAATGAAATGAAAGTGATGATTTGCCAACTGAATCGCCTGTTCAGTAGTTTCGACACTCGCCAGATAATACTCGGGGACCATCAGCCAATATGTTGCAATTATCGCGGACACACTGCTGCATTGCCCGAATAGCATTGTACGGACCAGAAGCCATGCCATAAGTGACAGTGGACAATTGGTATGTACGAATTGGTTGATCAGTTGTTTCATGCCATAGGGTCTGCTGCCATCGCTGGTGGCGTTCGTTGATTTGAACCTGCTTGAAAATCTTTTCCACATCGGCCGAGAGAGCCACTGCAAAGCGTCGAAATCGGAAGATGATTGTGACTAGTTGTTCTTGTATGATCCTTCCACTCAATTGTGTCTCATTCAGGAAAACGCCATTTGATGTCTGCGCCGATGCGTTGAAGACTACCCGAAATTTTGACAGCACAGCATGATGTGGAATGAGGTAGCGTTGTGATGTTTCATGCAGCAAATCGGAGACATCCTTCATATGGGCCAGAACGATGTATTCCTGCATGAAAGCCAGGTATTTTGCCTTCAGCTCCGGGTTGTTCGTCAGTTTGCACTCCAGTTGATGAAACTGCCGTAGTGCCAATGGATGTGAGTTGCCAAGCGTCGGTGCATCCGGACGAAACGGGATTTGCACGATGTAACGGCCATTGGAATCACGTCGATGTGTAGCTAGGAATAGATTCTCGCAGAATTCGTCACCGCCATCCGTATTTGGGTTGTACGCGCCATAGCCAAGTCGAGACGTTCATCTTCGTTGCCAATGTTGCCATGAACCGTCAGCGATGAACGAATGGATGATGCCAGTGGAGTGTTGATTTCGGCTGGTCCACCCAGCCAAGCGTTGTTGATTGCGCAAAGGGTTCATTTGATGTTCGTACGATGCCTTCTAAGATGATATGACCCCAGACGTCAGCACCAAAAAGCGAATCGATTGGACCTGGAAATCTTACAGTATTTCCAGCATTACGATTGTTTTTCAAAAAAAAAAAAAAAGAAGAATTTATCACAAACTCACTTGGTTTGAACACGTTTCATCAAAACGCAGCAGTTCTCTAGTTTATTTCGACATCGACATATGACATTGCAAAATAATTTTTTAAAGTTTTATTTCAAAAGTATGACTACAAAATTTGGACGACTTCTTGCGGCTTACCAGTTGTTAGTCAAGAGCAAACACCTTGGAAAAGAACTGCAAGTAATGAAGCGGACGTCTACTCATTACAAAAGTGGGGCTCTGAAACCAGTACCCAAAACTATGCCACTCGGATTGATAGTAATTGCTTTGATAGTCGTGCCTGGAATTTTAATTGGTGGAAATTTAAGCAAAAGATTTGCGAATTTCCTAGAAAAAACCGAACTTTTCGTTGTTGGGGAAGATGATGATGATGATGACTTTGATGAAGATTATTGAAGCTCAAAAACCTATCTGGTTTTAGTTATTTAGTTTCACTTAGAAATAAACTTGTTCTTGTTGGTGATTCATTCTAAGCTGTTTTTTTTTTTTTTTTTTTTTTTTTTTTTTTTTGAAAAATAAAAAATGGTTGTATGATAGAGTTGCATTGAAGTGTCTGTAATTACAGAGTGGGGCTTAAAATAACATATGTCGATGGTGGGATAGTTGGATCTTCTACAATTAATACAATTTGCAGCCGCCTTTTTTCACATGGGTGAAACTTCCTCTACAGCTACGACAGGGATAGTCCATGTTTCCATACAAATGAATAGCTAGGCAAGTCTTAGCCGCCGTGTAAAAATGTTGATGTGGTATCATCCCCTGGTAGAATAACTGAAGACCGTTGGACATGGGTTATAGATGGCTTACTGATGCACCCACTGGCTAATTGGAAGGAAGTAAGTTAGCATTACACTGATTTCGCCTACGAATTTCGTATGTTAGGATTGATCGGAACACCACTACAATATGTATGTATGTTTATGTTAGTTGCAGATTTTGCCCGCATTGAAGGAAATATTACACAAAAGGATGTCTTGTTCATATCCTACCACAGGTGATATTGCAAAAGCTCCTATTCTAATATGCTAATGCTTGCGTAATCGAATGGACTTCGTACTAAGCGGACATGATATCATCAATCTGGACCTATTTACCTTTGAGCTTAACGTACGCTATCCAATAAAACTTAGAATAATGTGTGGCTTAGGTAACTATCTACATGCGATCCTTAAATTCAATTAGAAATTGAAAGAAGTATCCAAACACTATCCAGCACTGGTGCCAAAAAAAACTCGGCATAAAACCCGATGGAGGGATAGTCCTAAGTAAAGAAACAGTAACCAGCCTATCAAAGGTATCTGCCCTGGTGAAAGATCTGCTACATGGAAGAAGGAAGGAAGGTAGATCAACCCACTGAGATCGCTTAAAAATCTAAAGCTAAAATTGACTCCTTTTTTCTTTTTCTCTGTCGAAACATGGCACTCAGACAAAGAACCAGTCCACTGTAAGTTCCTTGATTAGAATTTTCCAGTATTCCGAAGAAAGCGCTTCATTGATAAGCCTGATAAGAGCGTAAGTCGGACATTCACAGAGGTAGTGATCGGCGGTGTCGTCATCACTTTCACAACAAACATCATAGCATTCGTGTCACACGACATGTCACACAAGTCGAGCACATTCCAGTACTTAGCAAATGTGTAGTGCCCCTTCATTATGCCAATAAGCAGCCTGCAGTGTTTTCTACTAAGGGACAACAAAAAGCCCCAACTGAAGAGGCAGGAAAACCAAACGTAGACTTGGGTTCTTAAAAACTCTCGTCTGAGCCTTGCCTAGCAAGTTCATCGTCGATTTTATTTTCTATGATCACATTTTGATCTTATTTTCGACTGCGTTCAGTGAAATCGTGCATTCTCCAACTAGCTTGTAAGCCATTAGAGGGATCATTAAGGCTCTTACAGATACAAATATTTTGCCCCCTCCACCAAATTTTTCGGAATATAGTTCGTTGCCATCAGAATTTCGTATATCTCCGTTTAATAAGCGAGAGTTACGAGTGTTGTCGTTCTCCAGAAACACATAAGCGTCGACTAATATATTAGTGTTGGATCCATCCATGAATACTTGACTACATTCCTTGCCTGGCTCAGATTCTACCGAAACCAGTTTTGAGCACAAGAAAAGTCGATTTTGTATTTTTTCCGCAGCAGAAGTTCCGGTGTCATTGTATCATACGGCATGTCCATAAGACCAGCATTATGATCAGGCAGAATCTGCAATTAATGTCCTGTTTATGAGCACGGTTTTCATCCACAAAACTAGTGTTTCGTCTATACCGTGTTATTTAGCTGAGTTAAACATGCCGTCAAAAGTGTCGTTGTCAAAAGTACACTCAATATAGATGAAACCGTCCAGCGTGTATTCCATCTTGTCGAGTGTGCCTTCAATTCTGCCAACCTGATGTTGAAATGCACTCTCGTAAGAGCTTCCACGTTGGCAAGCATGTTACATCTTACTCAGGGGATTAATTTGCAAAGCAGTAGTTGCGCACATGAATTTCTATAATTCTCTCCATGCTCTTCAACATGAAGGATGTTAAGCTTATAGATCTAAAGCTCTTGCCGATCGTACAGTCCTCTTTTCCGATTTGTGGTATAAAAGCTACTGTGGTCCTTGCCGATGAGTTATACAAGTTACGACGTATTGTGTTCTTCAGTTCATTAACCGCTTCGTTAATAGGAGCTGATTGTGATAATACTTAGTGTAGGTGCCATTAGATTTTCTTATTAATTGCAGCCTAATTCATTTTCCCCTTTTGAGGACTTTGACCAGCCTACTGGTTCCAGCGACAGTGTTAGTCTTTTCGTAAAAGTGTTTATAAGCGGTACTCTTCAAAAGCCGAGTTATATTTGTATAAGGAACGGGCGATCTGCAGATTTGCTTTTTTAATTAGACATGCCAGCTTAAAACGCTTGGTGAGGTTCTCAGGTGCTAAACTGCTTCCTAAAGCTTTTATTTTGTCCTGAGTCTAGTGGGAGCACTATTGGATTTGCCGTAAATCGACAATTCGTCGCACATTGGAAAAGTTTGAGCGTGAGTACACTCTTTAAGGTCTTAACCAAACGGAGATTGATGTGGACAGTATCGAAAAAGACCCAAAAGTGTCAATTCGGTGCCGATTAGTTGAATTGAGCATCGTTAGGGAGTCAACCCGGCTTATTTTGCGGTTGGATTTGGGCTTACATCCGCATAAGATTGTGTTGTCGAAAGAATTGAAGTCAGACGACCAAAGAGCACACCATGAGTTTAGCAATTGAGTGTTGGAAATGGTGGCCGAAAATTCGGATTTTGACCAAAAAATTATCTTTTCGAACGAGGTTCATTTTTGAATCAGCAGCTATGTCAACACAATCCACAAGTGTTCGGCCAAGCATCGATGCATCCACAAAGACTGACTATTTGGTGCGGCTTATGGCATGGCGGCATCATCGAACCTTATTTCTTTCGAAATGAGGAAGGAAACACCTTTACCGTCAATGGTCTTAAATATAGAGCGATGTTAATCGACTTTGTGTAGTCAGAACTTGACATTATCGATATATCCGAGCTGTGGTTCAAACAAGACGGCGCTACATGCCGCTACATGAGAAATTTGGTGGCTGGGTCACCATCAATTTGCCGCCGCGATCATGCGATTTGACACCACTCGATTATTTTCTCTACGGCTGCGTTAAGTTCTTAGTCTACGCTAACAAGCCAACTACTTTGAACGTACTTGAGGGCTACATTCGACATGATATTGTAGGAATAACGCTTCATATATTGGACCGACAGCTTGAACTACTGCCAACGAAGCTGAGGCTACCATTTAAATGATGTTGTATTCTACACATAATGGCATAGACGAACCTTAAAAATACAGTTACCGTTCTTATCTCGTCACCTAATAGACTGATGTATGGCGCTGTATGAACTTGAACCGAAGCCGTAGGTATTCATCGTTAACCAAGGTCTCGATCTTTCCAGTCATATCAAAATCCGCGTCAGCAAGTTAAAGAAAAACGAATGTTATCACTGTCCTGCATTCCCATCCACCACTGTCTATAGTCCAGTGAGTGACGAAAGCACCAATGCGTTGATCGTAAGCCTCGGTACAGGCATAGTCTGGACATGGTAGTAATGTGAATGAAATATAAATTTATGATAATCCAAACAAAATTAACCTGCGATCCAGAATCGTAGAGGATACCAGTTCAACGGTGTTCAAGATCTCCATTTGTAAAAGCTCTATAAAGCAGCTGTTACGTAGAATAAGTTCTATACAGCTGGTAAATGAAAATCGTGACAAAAAATTGGGTGATGCTTTTTTCTATGCTACTTACATTCATTGGCAGGATATTGCCTCAAAGTACACACACTCCGCAGACAACTGAAACCTTTGCCTGAATCCTTTGTTTGGTGAAACGTTGTACTGTGGTCTAATTCAAACGCAGTGGACAATAAGTAGAGTGATGTGGTCTTGTTTGCATTTTCAAACATTAAAGTATATCTTGAGTGAATCAAATGTGTGACCGTTTTAGCGTCTTTTTAGCTCCGGATTTGTATCTTACCGAATTTGAATGGAGCATTTCCATTGTATGTATTTACACCTTACAAGTGTCTATTAAACAAAACTTTTGGCAATTATAAGTACTTAAATTGTTAAGGGAACCCAGCTACATATCTCGTTTCTGGCTTTGTTTTTAAAACGTAAGAAAAATGAAAAATTCAGATGCTTTGTAGCTATCCTTCAGTGCTACTAGTGCTGTTCAGGAATTTTCATAATAAGCCAAACCATGCATAGTACTTGGTATGATGTTTAAATAGCGTCTAACATATTGTAAATTTGATAAACTATTTTCTACCCCTTTGCAGGGTTAAACAAGCTAGTCCAAGGCTACCTTGCAGACTTTGATGATAATATTATTGCTATTATTTTTCGTTTTTTTTTAAATCTACATAGTGGACTTGAAGAGTTTTCTTCACCTTTAGATATATTTATAGCATCTGTGATACAAGAGATGCTCCTTTTATCTTTCAAAAGCTAAAGTTATTTCATCTTCCTCTGAATCTCAAAGTTTGATTGTCGTTTGTATGTTTATAAAAATAAAAAAAAAAAAAAAAAAAAAAAAAGCTATTCTTGCAAAAGGTACGAGCATGACGCGGAAAAATATTTCTCTAAAACAAACTTTCAAGGATGAATGCCTTTACCTAACTTCGTTAGGTAAAAAATAAAAATGGAAGTGCTGCCATATTCTTAGAAAATATTGAGCAAGCTACTACCCGAACTAACTAGTGTAATCGAATTCTTTTCTCTTCATGTTTTGACAGGTTCTCAAGCAAAAATATCAGACCTTCTTTTCCTCAGTTTTTGAGATGGAAAAAAATACATCATCAAATCACAGTTGGCCTTTGGAAAATTGTTGCTTCGTTTTTAATAATTCAAAAGCGTAGAGGGAATCTTCTCGCCGATTTGGGAAGTTCAACTGCACTCCATCATAACGAGTTGATATTACCTTGTGATGTCAATGTGCCAACAAGTTCAATCAATTTTCTATCTGGTATCGCAAACGAATTCCGTAGATGTTTCCATGCCATTTTCAGAGATTTTGATGGTGGAAATACTTCAAACCAACACAGACCAAGTCCTGAGACAGAGAAAAGGGTTAGAAAGTATTTTCAAATGTCAGGATTTGCTAAAGCAATTTATAACTTTAACAAGTTCATGGTATTTATTTCACTCTGTAAGTCTGTCAAGGTTAAGTTATTGCCCTTTAATACTTGGTTGCCTGCCCTGAACTATAAATACCAATTTGTGGATAGAGGTGGCTCATTGTGGCCATGCACCTACGAGTAGCAAATCTAATCCTATCTGAAAGTGAAAGTGGAAAGTGCAAAATGAGGACAACATTCATGTTTCTGTAGCATTAAAGAAAGGTCCCTCGTTGTTTCTTATTTTCCTTCTTTTTTTTCCCTGAAGTATAAAAAGTTTTCCTGCTTGTGGTTATAATCGCATATGACAGCTTACAAAATGAATTAGAATCACTAGGTAGTCTGAATAATTTAATAGCTTTTCCCATCGTACGTTATACACACATGAAAGGCCCTCCAATGAAACGAATACTTTCTCGAAGCTGCAAGCAGTGTTGCCACTGTCAGTACAAATTGGTAAGAGGTGTAAAGCAGGTAAACCGTAAGCGGAAAGATTAGAAATGAAATCCATACTATTGCATGAACAACAATTACCTATTTGATAATACATCGAACCTTTTGCAATTTGAAAGTCGGATTGAAGATGTAGCGTGGCGGAAAATAGATCGATCTATTCATAGAATTAGAAATAAGTTAAGTTCTTAGCATAATCTGATGCTTACCTGGAGTTTGCTCTGAAGATGATCAGCATGGTCTCAATGCCAACCCTTCCAAAACGAAACTGGTTCTTTTTACCAGAAAGTAAGGGGTGATTCATTGTGAGGTTCGATTTTCAATAAGATTTTTCTGACAGATCACGCATGACTCCTACCAAACTGCTTTGTTACTTTTATTCAGAATCATTTGGCAAATCATCACAAAAAGACTCATACCACAACAGCGGCTCCAAATTGTTCACCTGTATTATGAGAATCAGCGTTCTGTGAGAATCATTTTTCGTGCGATTCGAAGAACTTCCGGTGCGCATAATCGACCTACTGCAACCACTATTGCCAACACCATTCGCAAATTTGTGCCCCAATTTACATTAGTGGATGATACTCGATCGGTTTGACCACATTCAGCACGTAGTGAAGAGACTATAGCAACTGTAACTGAGAGTGTACGCGAAGACCGTGAGGAATCGATTCGTCGTCGTTCTCTTCAATTTGGCTTGGCGTATTTTACGTGAGGATCTCGGCATAAAAGCGTACAATGTTTAACTTGTGCAGGAAATGAAGCCAGGCGAAGTGAATTTGCGTCATATTTTCAGTGAATAGGCTCTGGAAAAACTCTATGAAAATCCGGTGTTTTATCGTGAAATTTTATTCCGTGATAAAAGCCCATTTCTGGCTCAATGGATACGTTAATAAACAAAATTGCCGTATTTGGGCAGATGAGCAGTCCGAAGAGTACCAAGAGCTCCCATTACATCCATTAAAAACAACGGTATGGTGTGGTTTATGGGCTGGTGGAATCATTGGTCCATATTTCTTCAAAAATGAGGCAAATCAGAATGTTACCGTCAATGGTAACCGTTCTCGCACCATGTTAACGGACTATGTGCTTCCTGAAATTCAAGCACATGGTCTCGGTAAGTTCTGGTTTCAACAAGCTGGCGCTATGAGCCATAAGGCGCGTGAAACAATGGACTTGTTGAAAAATCGTTTTGGTGAGAACTTAATTTCAGGTTTTGGTACGGTAAATTGGCCGCCTAGATCGTGCGATATCACACCTCTGGACTATTTTCTCTGGGGATATATAAAGCCTCATGTCTTCAGGAATTAGCCAGCTACGGTTGACGCTTTGGAAGCCAACATTACTCGTGTTATCCGCTAGATACCAGTTGCTATGCTGGAACGAGTCGCGCAAAATTGGACCTTCCGAGTGGACCACCTCAGACGTAGTCGTGGCCAATATTTACATGATATCATTTTTAAGAATAAATGCCATAAATTGTTCTTTTAACCAATGATAAAAATCTTAAGCTTGCTTTCAAATTTATGTGTTTTATTGTATTTTACATTATAATTCAAACCTTACGATGAATCACCCTTTACAAGATATTGAAATTTAAACTCCCAAAACTCCCTCTCTTGTGTAATTTCAGACAAAAAATTTAATTGGAATCTTAACCTACCGGAAAAAGTCAAAGAGGCATATAATTTTCTTTTTATCTACAAAAGAAAGGAATAATTTGGGGCTTAAAACCTGCTATGCGGCACTGGCTATATACGGTGGTGGTAAGACCCGTACTTGCATATGGCGAATTAATATGGTGGAAAGTTACAAAGTTACAAGAAAACGTTTTAACCTTTACAGATGCGCTTCGTTCTTCCCCTACGGAAGCCTAGGTTTGCAGATCAAAAAATCTTGCTGGCAACAGTATGATACGACTCACTTATTTGGGTCATTTCAAGAGCAGTAGTTTCGAACACGGCACGGTCCTAGTGGAATTACTGCCAGTATTTCAGCCAATTCTAATGGATGAAATTCCTGCCTTGGTTGACTTCGACATTCCGTACGATACAATATATCCGGAGAACAAAGGTTAGAAAACAGAGGAATGAACAGGTTTAGGTATCTTCTCAGAAGACCCAGAATTAAGAGTGTCTGTAAGACTATCAGACGCAAGCAGTATATTTGAATCAGAGATTCTGGCTGTCCTCAGGCCGGATGAGCTAATGCAGATTGGTATCCGAAAAAGATATCCCTATCTTCACTGACAGCCGGGCCGCATTTAAGGCAATGTAATCGACCAATATCAATTCTGATATAGTCAGGGGCTGTCGCACAGTGGTTAAAGCATTATGCATTCAGAACTGGGTGAAACTGTGCTGAGTGCCAGTACACCATGTTATAAAAGGAAATGAACAAGCGGATGTGTTTGCGAGAAAAGGAGGACTACTCGATAATAGTGAGGTTGCTAACATCAAAACACCCCTCTGCATAGCAAGGGGCACTATCGATGGGAAAAGTAATAAAGACTGCTCACCTAAGGTGATCAAGTCTTGAAGGACACAGGGCATCCAAAGTACTGTAGCCACTTTTTAACGGTAAAAGATATCGATAACTAATAAAATGAAATAGAGATAGGCTTAGGACAGTAATAAGAATCCTGAAAGGACACTGACTTCTGGAGAAACAATCAAAGGGACTCAAGATGTCAGATATGGATATTTGAAGATTCTGCGGTGATCTGCAAGCTGTTGAGGACATAACAGACATACTGTGTGAATGTGAGGCAATATCGTGTAGTCGTAGGAGTTTTTAAGGGAAATACGATAGAGAAAATAGACGGCACGAACTTCAAAGGCCATCTTGGCTTTTACAAAGAAAAGTGATGTTTCATCAGGGACATTGTTTAGGTTTTTGCCTTTTGAATAAAAATTCAACTGGTTCCACAGAGATCGCGATGGGCCCGTTTTGGTGCCTACCTTGAAAAATCCGGAAGGAATACAGTAGTACATTCTAAGGTTTGACTTAATGCAGTGCCTTATAAAGAACATACAAAATATTGACTGATAAAGTTAATCCCTAGATTACATTTAGGATCATTTATTTCACTTTCCCAATCTTAACTCGACCAGCATATATGTTAAGCTTATGTAACAGAAAATCAATGCTGTCCGCACATCGTAGTATCCAGGCAAAAAATTCGACATATTCAATGCTGTTTACAGACCCGGTATACTCTTACACATTTAGATTTTTATTAATCTACACCCTGCCTGACTCGAACTGCAACCAACTTTAGACTGCTATAATTTCCAAACCGTTCATGACAGTGAGCTCAAGTTTTGACACATGAGAGATAATTTTATTATTTACAAGCCTTTTAAACGATTTGCGTCTCAGTTGTGTTCTATTCGCGATAGAATTCAAACGTTATAGTGTGATTGCTTTATATTTGGCTGGAAAACCATACGTAGCTATCATCAGAGCACTCCAGCACCTCAACGTGAATAAAATCATTTGTGTCTCGAACCATAACTTGTTACCGTGATACTGGCAGCGTTGCAAAACGCCATGGAGGTGGTCATAAAAAAACAGCAACATGGGCAGAAATGGTTTGGAAAGTGAAGGCTCGAATTGAACGAAATCCGCGTCATAGTGGAAGAAAAATGGCTCGTGAGCTCAACATATCGTTGGAACGGATGCAACACATACTAAAAAATGAGCTTGGGCTCATGCCAACAGAAAAAAGTTAGAGTCGAAAGAGCGGAGGAGTTGCTACGCTTGCACGGAAGTAGTGAGTTGCCGAATTTGGTTTTATCGAGCAATATGAAAACAAAAAAAAAAATGACCGAGCTTACTTGCCAGAGGTCCGTCGAAAACTTACACCTTCGGACGGCCACCAGTAAGCAGGTAGCACCGATGGTGATTGTTTGGGCCGCCATTACCGCCGATGGTCGCCCTCCGCTCTTATTTTTGGACCGTGGAGTCAAAATTAATGCCATCGTATACCGTGAAACTGTCTTAGAGGCAGTATTGAGGCCTTGAGCAAACAATTATTTCGGTCGGAGACCGTGGACATTTCAACAAGACTCGGCACCGTCTCACAAGATTGGTTAAAAAACAATGTTCCACACTTCATTTCTTCGACACAATGGATGGCAAATTTTCCGAATGCAAATCCGTTGGATTTCTCTATCTAGGGTATTTTGAAGGCGAAGGTTGGCACTAAAAAATAACAAAGTTTGGACCACCTGAAACAAGCACTTCGCCGGGAATGGGCCAAAATACCGCAGAGCCACTTGCGTGCAGCGTCTCAAGGCCATTATTTGCGCCAAAGGTGAACACATTGAAAACTACTGATACAATTTCAAAATTGATGTATTTTTCAATATTTTTTGCTTTGGCACAATAAAATTTATTGAAAATAAAAAAAATAAAGCATTTTAAAAAGTTGCAGTTCGAGTCAGGCAGCGTGTATATTTTATATGGACATCGAATAGGTTTAAATGAAACTGTGGCATTGAACTTTAGAAAAAAAAGGCACTAGATCTAGCTCGGATAAAAGGGGACCTTGAAAACATTTAAAGAACAACAGCGCGTGGAAGTTTTGAACCCTTAACAAGCCATGTGCAGCCGAACAAATAGTAATTGACTGGTATCACGATATTACAAATATCACGAAACAACCCTTATTCGGATGAGAAATTGCCATAAGCGGAAGACTTGGACAAGAAGTCTTGAGCTTCAGACTCGTGAGCGGGCGTCTTATGACAATCTGCATCAACTTAGTGTTGACCGGACTTAGCGTCTTAGGGAAGACAAGAACGACGCCACCAAAAAATGCTTCTGCGGGGTCCTGGCAACACATATGAGCAATGTAAGAAGTATGACGTTAAAATCATAGAAGGCAATTTTAACGCCAGGATTTTATTTATTCATTTATTTCTTTTTCTTGGTGAATCTGATACGCTAATTGCAAGGGCACTGCGACCTAAAAGACCTTGTGTACCACAAAATTAGTATTACAAAGCCAATAGAGGCTCCATTTTTTTGATGAAATTGAGAGTTTCTCTTGAGAATTTCCTCAGGGCTTAGAAATTTTCTGAGTAAGTGTTGTCTTTCATGCAAAGACGGCATTCAGTTTCCTGAATAAGACCTGTTTTGTGTAGGTGATATCGAAGGTGGCCGTGTCCAGATAGAAAACCAGTCAGTCTTCTGATATAATCTTTTGAGTTTTTGTGAAAGGATTTGATAGCTCTTTTAGTGTGGTGAAACCCTGTGATATTTTCTCAATGACATATACTCGTACATATATCGTTTTCCAAGCTCTTTATTGCTGAATTCGGGGTATTACAGAACGGATCAGGGCCGATGAAAAAATCAGCCGAACCGTTTCCAGCCAGTTCGTCAGCAATTTCAATCGCTTTTTTTTTATGTAATGGCTAAGATACGAATGAGGATTTAACGAGCTCCACAAAGAAGAACTTCTGTAAGAAGATGTAACGTAGAAAAGCGTCTTATAAGCTCTACGAGCAGAAGAGATTGGAAGAACATCGGCTTCTCCAGAAGAAGAAAGAAGAACATCAGCAGCGCGCGAATGAAGATATTTAGAGGTTGTACTCCATTAATTACGTTCACAAAAAGAAGACCCGTACGTTTGTAGAGATGAAGAGGAATCCTTGTGGTGTGACTTCACTACTACTCGATGTGGATAATATGAAAAAACTTTTTTGCAAAATTTATTAAGACGAAGAAGGTCACAAATCCACCGGCAGGCAGAACAGATCATTCAACTTGGACGATACTGTCCACCTTACCTTAAGCAATCTAAGCTTAAATTCAACAAGTGTATGAGTGTATGACTGATGAATGGAATCACAGCATAGCTTGCTTGATCCAAAAAATTATAGAGACATAAGCCACCTCAACATCCCAATTAACATCTCATTTGTCATATTGTGTGAAGGTCTGAAATCCTGGGTCAATAACCTGATTGGCCTCTATAAATCCGGTTTCAGACAAGAAAAGACCACAATCGACAAATTCTTGACACTCCAGAAAGAAGTCCAAATCGATACCCACCACCTTTTCATCAATTTCAAGGCCTCATTTGATAGCATTTATAAAGACGTGCTGAATATAGTTAAACCAGATATATAAACTAATTCTACCGTGAACAGCTATAATTTCGAGTTAGTAAGTGACTTTGTCTATTAAGGCACTGGTACACTACCTTGATAAAAAAAAAAAACGGAATAACCACCGTGTGGCGTATTGTTCCTATTTGAGTTCTGTTTTTTTGTTAAGTTGGTAGATCTGTTGTTGAATTTTCCCCTAAATCTTAGTGTCATAGCTTGACATTTGCAAAAGTTACGTAGCCAAGAGCACATCTATCTATGTGTATGTTGGCGATTTTTTACAATTTTAGAAATGGATTTAAATTTGCAACAACGAACTTGTATTCAATTTTGCGTAAAAAACGGATTTAATTGTGCGCGGATGTTGGAAATATTGGAAAAGTGTTTTGGCAACGATTCTTTAAAGAAATCCAGTGGCACAAGCGGTTCACAAGTGATCGTGAGTCAATCGAAGATGATGAACGCAGTGGCAGACCATTGACATCGAAAACCGACGAAAACATTGATGAAGTAAAAGAAATTTTGGTCAATAACCGCAAATTAACCATCAGAGAGATAGCGGAGGACTTGAACATTGCCTATGGATCCGACCAAAACATTTTGGTTAATGATTTGGGTTTCGTCGTGGAGCAACAAAATTGGTGCCACAAGACCTCAATTTCATACAAAAAAGAAACGGTCTCTTTTTGACGTCGCAAAAGAGATGATTTTCGAGGCTGAATCCTATACTACATTCATCAGAAGGATTATTACTGGGGACGAGACGTGTGTTTATGAGGACGACACGCAATCCAGACATCGGGCAAGTGAATGGCGTTCACCAAATGAGCCAAGACCAAAAAAAACCACGTCGTTTTCAGTAAAAAAAAGGCAATGCTCACATTACAACGGTGTAGTGCATAATTAATTTTTGCCAGTTAAGTTGGCAGACAGTAAACAAAGAGTTTACGAAAGAGACGAGAATTGTGGGCAGAAAATTCGTAGATTTTGCGCCATGATAACACACCGTCGCTCAGTGCCATCATTATTCGTAATTTTTGGACGAAAAATGCAACAAATACCATCCAACACCCACTGAATTCCCCGGTGGCTTCTTTCTTCTAATCGAGTTAAAAAACTGATATGGGGAACGCGTTGCAGCAGCCGAGAGGAAGTAATGGAAATATCGCAGGAAGCACTGATGGACATACCGATAACCGGATATAAAAATTTTTTCGAGGATTGGATCAAGCGCCGGCATAAGTGTGTTCCAGCCGATGGAGATTACTCTGAAGAGGATATCATAGATTTAGATGAATAAACTTGTATTTTTAATTTTCTGAATAAATTCCGAAATTTTTTTGATCAAGGTGGTAAAATCTGACAACAACACCTCAGCAGAAATAAAACGAAGAAACTAAGAAAAGTCTAAATAAGACCCAGTTGACTTTATACCCAGTCTTACTTTACGGCGCAGAAGCGTGGACTCTTTTGAAAGCAGATGAATATATCGTCAGTTGTTTCGACTAAAAAATCCTTCGATAAATATTTGATCGCATTTGCGTTGACGGGCTTGGAAGGTAAAGACTTAATGACGACTTATACGAGGCTTACAGCGACATCGACCTCAGCAAACCTTATATCAGTCGCCAGAGATCGCTAGGACATATGGAACGAATGGGCACCAAAGTTCAGCCAGCAGAGTTTTCGAATATGATCCGCAGGTAAGGGAGACCTCATCTTAGGTAGCGCGCACAAGTAAAAGGGGAACTCAACTTAGAGTGAGCAACTGGAGCTAGTTAGCTAAGCTGGAGGGGATTGTTAGTTGAGGAGCAAGTTTACCCCGAACTTTAGCAACAGTAAGTAAAAAGAGATCGCTAGGACATATGGAACGAATGGGCACCAAAGTTCAGCCAGCAGAGTTTTCGAATATGATCCGCAGGCAAGGGAGACCTCATCTTAGGTAGCGCGCACAAGTAAAAGGGGAACTCAACTTAGAGTGAGCAACTGGAGCTAGTTAGCTAAGCTGGAGGGGATTGTTAGTTGAGGACAAGATTACCCCGAACTTTAGCAACAGTAAGTAAGTTTACTTGCATGTTTCGTCGATAGAAATTGATCATTTAATAGAAGAATCTCTCAGGTAAACCTACAGATTGATATTCCATGCGGAATAGTGCTCAATGATTGAGCGGAGAACATAAGAAATAGTTTGTCACCCCTACTCAAAACAGATACCAGTTACGTGGGGGTTGTAGTTGTAGCCTTTGATCATGAGATAGAGAGTTACTGCTTTCGGCTTCGTATAGATGAAGTCAGCCTTTAAAGACCAAGTTTAATTCAATTTTATTGAGCGAAAAATGGCATCTGTCGTTGCCTCAAGACATCTGTGTATATTGTTACATAACCAGTCCGTAGAGTTACTGAGAAGTTTTCTGACAACTTCAATCGTCTTCTTTTCCGCATTAGTCGAATCTTAAATTTTTGGTACTACTCAAGGGCCTATAAGAATATTGTCAAAACGTTTCTGTAGGACCTAAAATGATATAACAACTTCACTCAGTGTCTTACATTCAGCTTTGAAATATACATCTGCATTCCTATTGCGGCGCTTTAGTCGTTGGCTAAGCTTATGAAACCCAATACCATTAAACAGACAGCTTTATTGTAGATCACAAAACCAATCAATCTGACGGTTTGCTGATGTTTGAGTACTTGCGTGTTACAATTTGTTTTTTTTTGAAAATCAAAATTTGAGCTTAAACTGTCTAACTTTCATTTGTTTTATCCCAATGACGCTTTAATGTTAAAATAAGATGAACGATTAAACTGAAGCCCTAAACAAATTTCACATTTTTTCTTGAAATGCTTACTGTTCATGTTCAACTCAATTCTTTAAAACTCTCGAGATAGATCAACTCCCCAATGTAAATTTTTTCAAATGAGATTAATTTTCATCAGGTTTCACTGCAAGACATGGGCTGACTTTATACTAAAATCGATCTTCCGTATCTCTACACTTTGGCTCATAAGCTCGTACTTCGTCAGGACTATCATCTCATTCTTAGAAATTGTCAGCCTTTATCCTTTGTCTATGAGTTGTGGAACATTATACTCATCATGATGGTAATCAAAATCAACTTTTGTCGTTCCTTATCTGTTTTACTGTGTGTGCTGTACCAATCATCATCATTTTCTTATAAAAAATCCTCCTCTCCTTAGATGTTTGAAAATTTTAAAAAGAAATTCCAGTGTCTAGGCATAGCTAAGCAGTTCATCGCCTTCGTGATTACATATTCTAACCTTGAATCCTTGCGGCCCAACACGACATCGAAGGGGCACATCCTAACTAAGTAGTAAGATCCTGACAACGTAGAAACGTGGAGCTCTACTCCATTCGAAGGAGTGGAGGCGATGACGAAAGTAAATTACTCGTACTTCTGGGAATTTGCGTTTATGAATTTTTATATCCTGACATCATTATGGTGACTGGGCAAGGACGTGTACTCGTGCTCAGTACTCTTTACCATATACTATACAGCGCCTCCTTAGCTATTGTCGTCGTTGTATTCGTTGTCAATGTTGATGATGATGATGACGATAGCAAGAAACTATGTTAGAGGATGAAGGAATATTTTTAGATCACCGTCAGATAAGAATATAATGCTCTCTAAATAGTTAGACAGGAGTGAGATTGGAGAATGAGATCATAAAATCAGATTAAGTGCAGTGGATGACTTTGCTGCAGGTGTCATCATGTCCTGTATAAGAAAATAGTTTTGAGAGTACTAACCTTTTATTATTAAATGAGGTTGGGAGTAACGGCTGGTGGAAGTTGGTTTGAAGTTCTTAATGTGGGTGTAGCTTTCATGTTCAACCAAAATTAAGTTGGGTAGATGTTTTTGCCCTTTATAACCGCTGGCCAGAGTGAATGGGAATAAGCTCACGGTCTATAGATATTTAAGGTGTTTTGACAAGCGAAAAACATATTAAGGTCGGTTAGGAATACGATACCTCTACTGGGACGCGCTGGCCTAATTTCTGTAAAGGCAATGATAACAATTTGGATAATGTGTATCTAGTACGAGTAGAATAAGAATTTTCATTACGTTAGAGGAATTTCTTTTTTTTTTTTTTTTGAAAACCGGAAAAGAAGGAAGTTTAAATGTTGCTCTAGGAGATGGTCGAACAGGTCAGAATAAATTAAATTTTATCTTAAAGAAAATTATTCAAAACTTAGGTTGACATAGTACTTATGATTTGCTCCTGCAGAAAGATTTCTCCGAATCCTGATAGCTTAATTACACGATTTTAGAAATATGCTAACCTTACATTAGAAATTAATCTTGCGGATAATACTGCTTCCCCAGAAATATTCTCAAGAGTTTCAGGAGTACTGAACAAGAAGGAGTGCCAAATTTATGGAGCAGACTATCTGATTAAACCAAACGGGAACCTGGAAAACTGCAGTGATGGAACCTGCCTCCTGAAAGTCTGACTCACAGCTATCTATGTCAAAGGCTAAATTAGAACTTCAAAACATGCATTCTGCAAGGAACTCGCTCTAGTAGCTTGACTTTATATTGAAGGATTGTTTAACAATGTAAAAGTAGAGGAAACTATAGTTGCTCTACTAAATATAAAAGAAGAGGCTCTTCTCAGTTGATAAATCAACTACAGTCTTATCAGGATCTAAGACGGATGTTAGTCAATGCACATCGTAATGCGATGTGCCCTCTTCCCGCTTTTAGAACAAAATTTTTAGTCTTTTGACAAAATGCGGCTGGTATTACTGCCAAATAGCCAGACGCTCTTGGATATTAACTCCAACCAGACGCAAAAGCGTAGCGTAGGTCCAAGTAAAACTAAACTGGCCGCTTTCACCATAAAATATAGAACTCGTTTTGTTGATACAGCTTCACACTACGAGACTAGTTTGAGTCAAACAAGACAAGTTCTGAAAAGTAGAGCAAACTAAATATCCAGTAATGTTTAAAGAAACTCTCTAGAACTATTCACGTGCAAGAAAGTGATCGGCAGAAACATATGGTACAATTAGAGAAGTAGTGGGGTCTATTTCTTGGGGCCAGCAACACTCCCTGGTAATAAGCCCGTGGGTATTTTATAAGATGATTCAAGCAACAGTACATACAATGTGTGCTTCTGAGAAAACCTGGTATTAATAAGACGAATATGAAGATAGTTAAACCGAAAGAAATAAGCTGCTTAATTTTGCTGGGCTGAGATCTTCGCACATAGGTCCTAAATCACCAAGGAACTCTCTTTAAGAGTACATATCAGGAAACTTCCTTTAATAAACAATAAAAAATTGTTGAATAACCTTTTGAAGCTGCTCCTGCTCGAAACCGTACATTGGAAAGTTGACTGAAATATATCAAATCTCCTGAAACATTTATACCGATAAAAGATAACAATCGGATTCTGGAACGTGAATACGGTTCTCAATGCAAGAAAAAGTAGATCATCAAAACGCCAGATTCATCTAACTTAAAAAAAAAGAGCTGATCGAAAGCAGATGGTTACATGTTAGTGAAGTTTCGATATTTCGAATAAGAACACTATCTTACTCTATTGGTAAACTGTTCAAAAACCAATTGGAAACCTGCGTGAATCTTGGTAGACCTTATACCGACACCAGACGCACGAAAAGTTGAGGAACAGAATACTGGTTGGGTAATATTGAAATTTGATTTTAGAATGAAAAAATAAGGAATCATCCTGTGTTAGGAGGAGTCTTAATAGATAAGATTGATAGATTGAAAGTCCCGCCTATAATACAACGAATAACGATCACAACAATATCGTGAAGGATCCGACTCTACCGTGCTTGAACACGTGATGGGAAAATTGAAATGACAACGTCAAGCAGTTTGTCGATTCTTTTAATGCCATTCGTCAAATTATTGGTTTATTAATTATTGAATTATTCAATAATTTAGAATTTGCTTTGAAGAAGTTCTCTACTAATTTCCAGAGCCCCTTGCGTTAAAGAAACTGTCATAATGATTTAGATCACTGATTGCATTTCTACGAATTTAAGATTGTTCTTCTGGCATGAACAAGGTCACAGAACATCAAGATTTATCTTGCGATGACAAATAGACCGTTTTTTTCCCAGAACTTTTTGAACTGCCTATGTTAACATCTTGTAGATCATAAAAGAGCAATAATTAAAGTACAGGTATCTGCTGCATCCGCGATCTATGAACATCGAAAAGGCTTTCGACAGCATTAGAGGGTATATTGACAAAATCAATGGTTAAGGCCAAATGTACCTTGCTCTACCAAACGCTTAAATGATGGTTTGAAGTGCAAATACATCATTTTGTCAGTGCTTATTTTCTTGGTGATAATGCAATGTTGTCAAGAAAGACTAGAGAAATTCAATGGACATTTGCATCTTATCTAAGACAATGTCATGTCAAAACAATGTGAGTAGGGTTAAAGAAGTAAGTTTTCTCAATTTCTTGTAGCGAATAGTAAATCGAGAAACATTCTCTGATGATGTTGCATCAAATTCTTTTAAGCAAAAACTACGTTCTGTATGCTATCCAAAGTCATAAAAGGCAGAATTTACAACAGCTAGACTAGGATGCGATAGATGCTGGTTTAGTCCCTCTAAATTGATGCCCGTAAAACATATTTACACCTCAGATTTGATTACAGGAGAGAGTTTCAGAAAAACAAATCTCGAATATGATTTCAGGGTTAGTGTCCCATGAAAACTTGGCAAAGATGTTCCAATAAGTAAATCGAATGTGAAAATCAGATCATGCACTCCTGACACCCTGGAGGGCTACAGTTCACCTAAATGTTAAATTTGCCAAGAAAGAAGAGAAAAATGAGGCCAACAAGGGAGACTTTTCGCAAATTTTTGAAGAGAACCTATTGTAGACACGTACCAACAGAGGAGCAGGATTTTAGCTCGGAACAAGACCATCGAAAATCACAGTCAATACCTAAAAACAAATCCATTTAATCTCATGCCGTATGAGTGGAATTTAATGAGAAGAAGAGATCGCTTATACTGCACCAACTACAGGGGCATAGAGCCAAGCATTGAACACAGCATTTTTGCTGCGTTATTGAGTTTATTGAGGTGTTAGGCCTACTTTACTTTGTGTTTGATCTTGGAGAGGATGCAAGAATATAAAATCTATACCCAACTTCATACCTTAAGCGCAGCAGCAAGGTTCAGCCTTAACGCCTAAAGTACGCCGTGCTGTGAAATCCATCTAGTGCGACTGAAGAAATATTCCAGCCAATTCACTATCTTCACGACTGATCATACCCATTCGATGCATTTCCATTTTTTTTTCTGTCAGTACAGAGCACTCCGATAAAGAAATAGTCCATTGTCGCGACGTCACGACGCCAGTAAGTAGCTACTGTGGGAGAGCAATAATGCCGATGATCTTTTAGAGAGGTCAGCAAATATTCGTTTGGTCTGCCGGCGCACAGTGGGCAAAATGGCCATTTTAGGGGGTAAGTAACTGTCAAACTTTTTCATCACAAAGTCAAAATGTTTGTTTACAATTTTAAGCTTAGATAAACAAAGAGTTAAGTACAATTGGAATTAACGGAATTGGTTGACACAAAGCGGTTTTTCTTCTCTTCGCCACTTGTTTATCGCGTTATTTTTGTATTGATTTCATTTTCCTTTTCACAAGTAGTCACATAGCCAATTAAATTTGAGATGAGTGCATATTTTTTCAACATATTTTGTAATTTTAAGGTATATTTTGATTGAAATATTTTAGTTTAGTGCTGATTTTCGTTTTTGTTTACAAAAATAGCGTTAAAATAGCGTTAGCGTGGTCTAAATCGTGGTTTCTTGTTCTTTTGTTGACTTTTAACTAACTCATCCGCCAACTACAGTTGAATGGTTTAAACTTAATATTTTACCACAAGTGCATAGTAAGTTACAAAAAAAATAAATTGCAACTATCTGCTATTTTGGTTTTTTTCAATACTTATAGGTTATCATGTCGATTTCCAAAAAGGGAGCTTTTCGAAGTTTGGCGAAGAGAAGATGCTCCAAAAAAAGGAGTGCGTCTGTTATAAGCTAACACATGGGCTGAAGAATCAGTGCCGTTTTATAGTAAAACACAAAATTTTTGCAAAGTTCAACTTTATTCATCAATATAGTTGCCTTCGAGGGCGATACACTGATTAAAACGATAAGAGTTTTGTAGTACGATTTCGGTTTAGCCTCAAAATAGGCGTCTGTTTCGGCGATTACTTCTTCATCGGTCTTTAATCTCTTTCCGGCGAACATTCTTTTGAGGTCTGCGAACAGGAAATAGTCGCTGGGAGCCAAATCTGGAGAAAACGGTGTGTGGGGAAGCAAATTTGTAGCCGAATTCATTCAATTTTGCCATTGTTTTCATCGACTTGTGACACGGTGCATTGTCTTGATGAAACAGCACTTTCCTTTTCTTCAAATGGGGCCGCTTTTCTGCGATTTCGTCCTTCAAACGCTCCAACAATGTAAAAGTCGCTGTTGATAGTCTGCCCCTTTTGGAGATAGTCGATGAAAATTATTTAATGTGTATTCCAAAATACGGATGCCATAAACTTGCCAGTCAGACTGTTGAGTTTTTGGTCGTTTTGGACGAGGTTCGTTGCCTGCTCGCCACTCAGCTGACTGCCGACTTGACTCTGGTGTGAAGTGATGGAGCCAAGTTTCATCCATTGTCACACACCGACCCAAAAATTCGGCTTTATTGCGGTTGAACAGCTTTAAACATTCCTCTGAATCATCAACACGTTGTTGTTTTTGGTCGACTGTGAGCAAACGCGGCACCGACTTTGAACAGAGCTTTCGCATGGCCAAATATTCGTGTAAGTTATACCCAACACGCTCTTTTGATATCTTCAGAGCCTAAGCTATCATTTTACTATCAACTTCACTTTACGGTCATTTGTAATCATTTTGTGGACTTTTTTGATGTTTTCACCTGAAACAGCCTCTTTTGGACGTCCACTGCGTGCATCATCTTCGGTGCTTGTATGACCACTTTTAAATTTTTCAATCCACTTGCGAATGGTTTGTTCGGCTGGTGCAGAGTCCGGGTAACACTTATCAAAACATTTCTTTGCATCGGTTGCATTTTTTCCCATCAAAAAGCAATGATAAATCAACACACGAAATTGCTTTGAATCCATTTCTTTTCACAATAACAAAAGTTGCTTCACTCACAACGCTATATCTCGAGAACTAATCGTCCGACAGCTGTCAAATTTATACACTTATCTTCTGAAGGTTGGTTCTACCTGAAAATGGTATGGATTTAATTCAAGTGGTGCCCTCTCTTAGAAAGTGGTTAGATACTGATATTGTGCTACCGCAATTTGAAATATTCCCTCGTAGTACAGAAGCTAAATCATCAGGACTTGGACGTCCTGAGAAATACTTTGTAGAACTGAGTGATCGTGCGAAACGCTTAAAAATGCCCACCCTTGTAGAAACCGAAAGTTGCGAGAAGTTGACGTTTGCTGCGCGACTGAGTTTCCAAAAGGCCGGTAAACGGGATGCTGCTAAACTAATTAACTTGTTGGAAGTTTCCCCAAATAGGGCCACGAAGATAAAAAAGGCATTATCTGCTCCATCTATAGCTATTACTAAATATACGCCAGAGGAAGCACTGGCTTTTTATGTAGATGGGCATTTTAACATATGAAAAAATCGTACATTTTAATGCAAACGGGTGCTAAATATTGTAATGCAAATATCTATCTACCATACAATGTTTTGCAAGTGGCAAAGACAAAGTGTTACCCGAACGAAGCCTTTATAAGCGTAACCGATATTTCGGCAGAAGTCACCGTGCAAGGGCTTGTCGATTGCAGCGACTTTTACAGTCTCAAAAAGATTTCCTTCAAACAGATATTTCAAGTCAAAATATATCAATCATATATAAGTGGGGCTGTGATGGAAGTGCAAACCATTCAACATATAAGTAAGCCTTTAGAGAAGAAGATACCAGCCCAGTGAAAACAGATGCTTTTTTATATGCTGTGTGTTTTGTTCCACTCCAGGCCAATATGAACGGTAACATTATATGGCAAAATTCACAGCCATCATCAGCTAGGTTTTGCCGGACGACCAAATTCATTTTTCAAAAAGAAAGCCCTGCATTGATCCAAAGAGAAATTGAAACGGTCAAAAATTAAATTAATTCATTAACTTCGACACAGGCTACTATTCGTGGTATATATTTTACCATTTCCCATGTTTTTAATTTGACAATGATAGACGGAAAAACCTTTAGTGTTATTGCAGATCGTTCATTATTTTGTTTGTCTACTTTACACGCTTGGATAAGGTGTTTCGAGTGCCTATTACATTATGCATATCGACTTCCTACAAAAAAATGGAAAATTTCAAGTTTAGAAGACAAGCAGCTAACAGAAAACACAAAAAAGAACATCACTGAAAGACTTAGGGCTGAAATGGATTTATTAGTCAACATACCTAAACCAGGCTATGGTACCACGAACTGTGGTAACACTGCGAGGAGATTTTTTCAACAGCCTTTTCTTGCTTCCTCAATAGCTGGAATCGAACTTAATCTTATTAAACGCTTAGATATTATTTTAAAATTAATGGCTTGTGGTTACGCAGTAAGCGTAGAAGCTTTTAGGGAGTATACAATGGAGTCCGCCAAGTTGTACGTAAAATTGTATCCATGGTACTACATGCCTTCTAGCGTTCACAAAATACTCATCCATGGTGCAGACATTATTAAATCTGCTCTGCTTCCAATTGGAATGCTCTCAGAAGAAGCTCTAGAATTCAGAAATAAAGTTTTCAGAAACTTCATAGAAGTTTCATGTCTCGAGATGCACTATTTGTTTCTCCCGATCCCATTATTTCTTCAATTTCAAGAATTTTTTCTCTTAAAAAAAATAATAAACATCCTCTTAGCGAAGTTGTTCTTCGTTTATTGTCAAATCCGGCAGTAATACCTGCAAGACAAGGCTCTAATGAAGCAGAGAAAGAAGAAGATGGTGATGAAGAAGGGGAAGCAGGAGATTATGATAAAGAAGATGATGGAAACGACGAATTTTTGTACTATTGAAAAATATTTGAATATTTTTAATGATGATATAAATAGATAAAGCGTTGAAAATTTTGTTATTTTTTTTATAAAATGTAAAACTAATTATTACAATTTCAGAACCAATCGTTCAAGACAAAATATTGCCACTCAGATGCAACAAAATCAACGAAGCAATCAAATCTGACTTATTTCCTCCTAGATTGGCCATTTTACCCACTGTGTCAATGAAGCCTCTAAACGAGGACTCAAGCAGACCCAAAGTGGTAGGTTCGGTTCCTGAAAAACTACAGGCGTAAGTAGCGCCGAATCCTATGTCGATTTTGAAGCCATCCAGGAAACCCGATTACATTCCTCTCCTGGCTTATATTCTGGTCGTTTCGGACACAGGGAAAATTTATTTTGATTTATTATTTTGAATATGTGACAAGAATTTTTTTGTCAACTTTTACTTTTTACTTTTACTATTTCAATTTCAATTTGATGTTTCCATTCGATACATCGACTACCATGATACACGGTATATCATTAAAAAGTCATTCGATCACAGCTGAAATTTGCTCACTCGATATTTGCCCCCCTGGTTTAACTGACAGTTTTGATCTTTTCGCAAAAGGCTTCGTAAAAACAACAATTCGAAATCCAAATTAGATTCTTATATAAAGAACAGGCGATCTACAGAATTACAATACTTTCATATTCTGGCATATTCATCTGCCAATTCCAAACTCTTGCGGAGAGTAACGTTCTGGTTCTAAATTGCTCTAGTTTTTGTTTTGTTCTAAACTAATGAAGAGCATTGCAGGACTTGCCAAACTCCTCCTAAAAGCGTGTGCAGTTGGTTTTCTGTGAATTTTTCGTCTTCAACGAGATCAAGACCTCACATGCAATTCTGAATTCGATGTACTTATTGTCTGACATGGAGACCTCCGATAGTAATTTTCAGCCAATAATCTCTTGAGCAGGCCGCTTGGATTACGTTAAATCGATTACTTGCTATCGGCTGAGAGTCAAAATTGCTGACAGCCAATTCAGGCGATAATATGAAATCCAGTTAATGATTTCATTTCACATTACATTTGCAACTGCCTTAAAAAGTACTCTACCATTGCAACATATGATAAGCACCATATTCCTGGAATCACAAACAAAAACAAAATAAACGCACGTAATGACTAATTCTTGGTATTCTCCGTTCGTTTTGTAGCTTATGTATGCAGCAACAAAATTTTTGTTGCAAAATTGCCCACTCAATGAGAGTGAGTTCCATAATAAAGACATGTTTTCAGTCTTTCCGCGATCGATCGTCATAGTGTGAAACCCCTTAAACATGCGAAACCGTAAATGTGTTCATTTCACGTCTGTGGTTCCAGTATGGATATTATGTGAAATTTTCTATCCAACACGGAAAGCTTCTTATATAAGGTTGCAGTAGCAGACTTGTAGTGTTGTATGTAGATATACATGGTATTATTACTTTCTCTTAGTTAAAGTGTGAACAAATTAAAAGACCAATCGCTTCAGAGGCAGGAAGTAATCAAGAATAAGAGCGCATAACATTAAGGATTGCCTCATAGGTCTATACTCGTATGCATAAGAAAAAGGTATGCCAACAGATTCTCAAAGAGATGAAGAACCTCGTAAGTATCATTTTTTTTTTTTTTTTTTAGAGCTATAAAAATTCAAATCAAGCAAGAGTCACTGGTTATATTTAATGGCTGAAGGAAAGCTCACATTTTTTTCGAAATATTCCACCTTTGTACGAAGTACGAACGTCAAAACCCTTCGTCATCAACTTGAAAAGTCTCTGTCAGAGTTTTTCAAATCTACTTCGTAAACTATACTCACATTATGTAAGACAGAGGTTTCAACGAAGAATAGTTTTCCGCAATGGAAATGGTATAATTTTTCCTAAGTCTCTTCAACCATTGTTGAACTTGGACACCACATATGACGATGACGATGAGATCTCAATTTTGAGTAATCCCAACCAACTGTCTACATAAATTACATCTGTGACTCACAGTACAAATATGTATGTAAAAAAATCATACCATCCTGGACAAATAAATTGGAAAATCGCATCCCGGATGGTTGTTTGTTTGTTATACCGCTCATAAACCGTTGATTTATTAGTATTTGTCGAAATTTGATGACAACCACAGTCACGTTCGAGTGGTCACTTCAGCCTGTGCGGGTGTATAAGTAGACTCGCTTCACTCAATTGTTGTCGAAAATATCGAACGCTGAATGGATGTATCCCAATGTTGGACATATAAATAAGGGATGGGGCTTACGGATATGTGGTCGTCATAAAGCCGGCTATCTATTTCATTTGTCGTGTTTTGTGATGAAGTGAATTCAAAAGAATTTCAGGCACCCAAAGCCATTAAAAGCTGCAATTTCCAATTATTATTTTACCAAGGAATTAATGTCGGAAACAACATTCGAATTGCTGTAACGCATACGAGTATGTTACAATTACTTGAAAGAAGCGAGGGAAATGAAATGGAAGTTTATATCTTTTATTCATAAATGAGATTCTGGCATAAGTAAATCAATTTTAATTGTGGTAACGTAAACTTTGCAAGCCCTTGAGGGCTCATATTGTTTTCCGAATTGTTACTTGATAGAATTAAGTCTCATTACTTATGCATGTACAATTATGGCACTCAATTGGTAAGTCGGAGTATTTCAGTTCGTATAAATAGGTCATGCCAAAGTTTTACTCAATACTGCACCTGTATTGGAAATAAGAAGTGGCACATATGGTTTGGGGATATGAAATGATTATTTCTCTGGGAAGATGCACTTCTGCAATCATTTTCTAACATAATTTAGGTGTGGCGCTAAAATAAGCAGTAACACTGGACCTTAACCGACTGCAATCAAATTCACTTGTTCATACCAAGTTGGTTGAAGGCAACACCTAAATCCATGTTTTCTTTTTCCACGTTGTCACTTTAGAATGGATAGGAAGATACTCCGGCTCGGAGAGGAACAGTTACTGCGCCTGGCATGGGGTCACTGGGATCAATTCTAGCTCCTTATACCTCATTATATTTTGTTGTATAATCTTGACCGCTAAATTCCATTTTTGGGAATGCTTTACAAGTGACAAAAGGCAGTACCGACTGCTTCTGATAAGCTACATATGCCACGCTTGCAATAAGACGCAAGTGCTTTTTTCGTTGTTTTTTATGGAGACTTATTTCTTAGTTGGCTTCTTAGACCATAAAAAGAGGGATTGGCAAGAATGATTCTTGGCTTGATCTTCATCCAAAGAAAGACTTCTATCTTCTTAAACTATAGTTTCATGTTGTGGCGTCTTGACGCACTGTGTCCTTTCTTGTCGACAATCTTATAGTACTGTTCGCTTTGAGATTTCCATCACCAGTAGATTGATATCGTTTATTACCTGTTGGTGTCACAACTGCATTTTCCTTCTGAGTTGGATTAAATATCTTTATTTACGACCTAGCCCTGTGCAGCTACCCTATACTTTGACGAAGTTATATCTCTGCCTATTTGGGGATCGCTGAAACTGAAGTATATTTTGAACGGTTGAACAAATCGCTCGTGAGAGAGGTATAGAAATGTTATAGCAGCACTGGAATAATTGCATCACCCTAGACGGAGACTATGTTGATGAACAAAGACGAATTTTGCAAAAAAAATTGTGTTTTTATATGTTTGTCTCGGGACTTTTTCAAACCACCAGTATCGAGTCTTTCAGTGCACTCGTACATTCTCGTGTGCTGTACAACAAAAAAAATAAAAAAATAAAATAAAATAAAAAATAAGAAACCAAAAATCGTGGGAGAAACAAAAAAAAACATGTGCAGTGCGGATCCCACATCTACCGCTCCCAGTCAAAGTACTGTTGCCTAAACTCGGTCACGACCATTGCTGTATTGGCCATACGGCAGTTTCCTACTGCTGTAAGGGCATACCACCTCAGCAATTTGATTCGGTAAGCCAACGTCAAAACTCCCATTTTGCAGCCTTGCAATACCGACAAATCGTAGGTATTTGTCGGTGTTTGTTTGTGATTTTCTATGTCGAATTCGGAGTGCACAAAGCCAATATACGCGGGCTAAAAAGCAATCAGTTTTCAGTGCACGGCCACGTCTATAAGTACATATAGACCAGCAGTTTTGGAACTTATTGAAAAACATGTACATCATTCTTGTCTCATACACTCTGATCTGAAGCTACCTGGCAACCTCACCATTTGCGTGTCCAGTGACAAAGCTTACCAAACTCCATCAAAATGTAACCCCTTTTCCAATCCGGAATTCAGTTTCATGTACAATAGTTAAAATTCCATCTCCGTAAGTAAATTATCCAGTACTCCTTCATTAACAGAAGCTCCAAACCGAACAGCAATTTGACCTTTAACAAACTTGATACGCTGTGTGACTTCATACACAGAATTGCGATTACGAGCGATTTTAATATGCATAACTCTGGGTAGCTCCGATATTCTGGACAGACAGCACCCGAAGAATGGTGTGTTGAGATCTTCGCTACGAGAGCCAGCTTCTAAATGAGCCCACACGAATACCACACTTTGATAGTCATACCGCCAACACGCTGGACTTGTTTTTAACTTCTTACCCAAATAAGTACAAATTCTATGTGCTATCACCTCTAGGCTCTTCGGATCACTTATTCCTCGTACGCCGACAATACAGTTAGTGAACAAGTTCCTAAAAGAACTGTATGGCAATACGAGGATGCAAATTGGAACGGACTTCACACCTTCTTTAGGAATTTCAACTGGTCGTTATATTCCTTCGATAACGAGGTGTATGCCGCTGCTGATATGATCACAGACACTATACCCTTTGGAATGAGATCCTTTATCCAGCATAGGATGAAGGGTATCAAAACAAAAGAGAATGCGTATTAATAATCGAGCTTTAAAGAGTCTGTCAGGGTTAGAGAAATGTTTTTTTCGTCCTTCTAGACCAACCCGACAGAGAAAAATCGAAAAAAGTTAAATGAATAACTACAACGCCTTTCTTAAGCGTGTGAAAGACTGAGCCAAAAAAATACCTACAATGTCTCAATGGTACTAAAAATTGTTGGTCCTTCGTAAAAAACATTAAAAATTCTGCCTTATCTTTCATCTCAATGCTAATTTACAATGACATTTCAGCTGTCAGCTCTTTAGACGACCTTTAGCACACCTTGTGGCCATCTATACTCTTCTGGGATGTGCTTTGTCTCAGCCCACACTGGAGTGCATTGAGTCTTCAATGGGACGAATCCACTTTCGCGTACTGTAAGTTCTTTATAAAGACAAATCTGCTGGTTCTTGTGGTATATCTCCCCTTCTTCTTTTCTGGTAAAACAACTGAGTAAACTTTTTCATGAATCCTACTCTTTAGGATTCTTTCACAAAAAATGAAAAGCAGCATTTGTCCAGCCTGTCCCTAAAAAAGTGAATCTTCTTATATCTCCTCCTACAGACATTGCAGAAACGTCCTTTTTTTCTAAGTTCTAACCGTCAGCTCATGAAATATCTCGAAACATGAACATTTGTCATTGATCGGCAGTAGGGCTTTCGTAGCAACTATCTTCTTCAAACGATTAGAAACTAGTTTACAGAGTCTGAAATTTACAAAATAAATACTGATGTGCCAGGGCTCCATTCTGTCCCCGACACTCCTTTTAATTTTCATCAAGGACCTGTTGTCTGCTACTTCTAATCCAATATATTCGTTTGCTGATGACAGTACTATCTGCTTTTGATATTCAACCCCGGACTCACATCCATGTAAAACGTATGATAAGCTTATTAAATTCTGATATTAACAGCATCATCAATTTGGGAGCAATCAACTGAGTGGAATTTAATGCTTCCAAAGACAATGCTGTCTTCTGTCGTTAAAGCAAAACCTAAACACCTTACCAAACATTGCACTTGCATCGTTGAAACCGAAAAACTCTCCATTTTCGGTATGTGTGTCAGTGACAACTAACGTTGGAATATACATATATGTGATACATATGTGATGTCGCCAGAAATGCTGAGAAATGTCTAAGTTTACTCAAAGGATGTAAGAAATATTTCTCTTTTTCCAAAATTTTCAGTACAATACTCACAAGATAAGACTCATAGATAATGCCAATAGAATGCAGTCATTCGACACGCTTGAATGCTGGCGTAATATCTCCTGTCACTCCTTGTTGTATCGCTATTTTCACCACCAGTGTTCCATAGAAATTTCCAGTGGCATTTCGCCCCTTGAAACCTTTATCCGTAACACCCGTCTCGCTATGAATGCTTATCAGTATACCCTCAAGCTTAGTTTCGCTCGTACATTGAAATATCGTGATTCATTCCTAAGCAGTACATATCGGTTATGGAATGTCCTGCCGAACTATTTATTTCCTGACCAATATAACTTTCAAACATTCAAAATGAACGTGCATCGCTACCTCTCATTCTTTCCTCCCTAGCTTTCCTACGTCCGCGATGTTTAAGCTCCTTGAGCGCGCGCTAATTAGAAAGATAAAAAAATAAAAAATACCCATGAGGGTAAAAAAGCACACATGCATCTGAAATCCCTCAATTTTTCTGTCACATATTGACAGATCTACTAAAAATGTTGTATTTATGCTTTAAAAAATGCAAATACAATTACAAGTTTTTTAAGCCTGAGATATTATTGATTGTATTTTCCATTTGGCTTCCGAAATTCTTTAAGAGGAGATGTTATTCCAGATGTTAAGGTGGAATGTTAAGAAAGAACATAATTTTTTGCAGTACACATATAAATGCAGATGCTATCAACTTATTTAGTAAAATCCCATGTAAGCCTTACTTTCCCATCAATAAGTCATATCAAAGAATGAAAATGTGAAATGGAAATCCCTTTTTTGTAAATGTATGTATGTCAGCAACAATATTTACAATTCAATAAAATTAGAATGTAAGGAGGAAAATTGACCTTTACCATTTGAGAACCGTTTTAGTAATAGCATAACGTCAACCTTATTTTCCTTAACCGATTTTACATTATACGTCAGCCAATTCACATGGACCACCTTCTCTTATTTAACTCAAACAAACATGTCGTATACATAAATGCTTCTTAAATCTACAGGACTTCCATCTCCGTATGTTTTTCTCGAAATAACCAAACCAATTCCTCTCAATTTGTCCTCCTTAGTAGCCAATACGATTGGCCTCTTTCAATAGTCCAACATTTGTCCTTTCTAAAAAAAAAAAAAGAAAATAATATCATAATTCCAACCATAAAAACGAAATCATTTCCAAACCCGATTACCCCTTAACAATTCCCATCTACGATTCAGGTTCAGTCTAATGTCCTGTTCTGAAGAATTTGGGTCCTTTAGGATGCCAAAGGTACTCACATTCATCATTTTGTATGTTTTTCGGTTTTTATTTGCATGGCAATTGTGAATGTCCCTTGGTACCTCCTTGGCTTCTCCTTTACCGATCAAAACTTCAATCAAAGCGTTTTCTCTGTCAATAAAATCAGATCGAATTGAAGTCAACGCAAATGACCCCAATCTCATTTGAGTTTGGTGTTTTTTTTTTTTTTTTTTTTTTTTTTTCTTTTTTTTTTTACTTGATGTCATAATACTGTATCCTTCTGCTCAATTGGGGTCGTCACATAAAATCTGCATATCACTGACAAAGTCCTTGCTCACAGTGATTGCGAACATGAACAGCAATTGACACCTTAATTCCTCAGCATGGAGCAGATATGAAAACCCCGAAGCTATAGGTAGAAAAAACGAACCCAAACATCAACATAAACAAAGAATATCCCAGAGGAGTCCAAAACCAAATCAAAGAGATCCACCTCTACTACGATAAGTATCGTAAATAACCTTAATATTCGAAAATAAAATTATGCAATATAGTATATTACATCGAGGCACCCCATTGCCAATATGAGAGTATGTTATACAGATACCCAGACGGAATGTTGGGATAAGCCAACATATGACAGATTTTGACGGGCACACGAACCATGAATAACCAACAGAGTAGATGTGAAAGGCAGATTGTACCTTGTACACACTCTTATGAAAAACCTGGGATTTATCAAGTATTTTCAACAAAAAAAAAAAAAAAAAAAAAAAAATAACCTCCAGACGTTCATTCTTCTCGGATTTCATCTCAAATCCCTATAACCGAAAACACCTACGTGACATGGAAAACCACCTGAGATACGGTGCAGAAAAAAAAAAAAAAAAAAAACATACGTCAAACTCCGTGGGAAAATAATTGGCACACTTTGACGAAAAAGAAAGAAAGTATCTACAGACTCACGTACTCGTATACTAGTATCTGCACAGAGATGGAACGGATGCAATATCATATCATCTCACATTTCATCATCAGCAACATCATTATTGCGCTTAGTTCTTTCCATAGATTTGCTTTCCCGAACTGTGCTGATACATGTCTGTCAGGATTCACATCACACATGGGAAGAAACAGCAAACGGAAGCACAGCCAAGTAGGAATCCTTTCCTATTCTCTCGATGGCGAATTTTCAACACTTATTTACTCTACCGAAGTGAACATGACTAAAATATTTCTTTCGGGAAAAGGTGTTACGGATATTTCTACACACATATGTTAGATGTTAAAAACTTCTTGCATTTTTCCCTTCCACATGACGACTCATGAATTAAGGATATGTCTTTAGCTGTTTGCAGTACGTTCAACGTTCTTTCCGGCAGATCAAAGAATGCCCGTAAATAATAAAAAAATCACTTTTATTTGTACTCACTCTTCCGGAAGTTTTATTTTCATATTTCTGAGTTATGGCTACACAAAAGCATAACACAGACGATGAAATGCGCTTACCTGAAATGAGAAAATAAATTTAAATTAATTAAAGCCGCTTAGCAGGTGGTTTTAAATAGAACGTGCAAAGAGTAGGTAAAAATAGTAGAAAGTGTTTATTTAAAATAGGAAAGGATGGGTACTTAAGTGTAAGGTCACAATTTACAGATGATATGTGGTGAATTAGACTCAGAAACGGCGGGGGGGAAGCATCCTAAAATAGTTTAAACAAAGTAAAATTTTAATGCTTTAACTAAATGGAAAACAAAAACTTTAGCACTGTCTTTATTATATTGGCCCTTCAGATTGAAGCGATAAAGAGCCTAGGATGTGGACAAACAAACTGTTGACGCCTGCCGGCTTTGCACGTGGAATATTCGGATCCGTGGCAGATGGCTTACCACTGCCATCCAAGAACAAAGAGGAATGTTTCGGGCAAAAGATAGACTGAAAATAGTTATATCACGTCTTGAGATATGACAAAGTTAGCTAGGAATGGTCCTCGTTGAGGTTGTAAGACCATTGTGATACCACGGAGGACAGTGAGAGGGCGATGACCCAGTTAATCCTGGACTAAACAGACTTTTTGATGAACTCATCAACATTTGTGATCTTCACAGAGCAGAGACAATTTAAGTCTCCGAAGGGGTTACTGCAGATGCTGCAAAAATCGCCGTCAGGAAAGTTCAATCGCTGCCCCGAGTATCGAATATAAGCCATACGTATGTTGTCTCGATGAGTTCATTTACCATATGGCTGCCCATAAACAGCGCATGAAAGTGTGATATTTGTTTGGCACGGGACATGAGTTATATGAATTTGTCAATCCTGCTAATTAAAGTTTCTTCGGATCCAAGACGGGCCAGCTTATCAGCTCCCTCTATCTAGGAACTCACAGTAATTTTGTGTTGCTCATCTCTTTCGTTGACTAATGCCCGGTTGTGTAAAACCACTCTCGAAGTTATGATGTTACAAGTTAGTTATATGACCTCTTTTTGATAGATTTAAAATGTTGCAATATCCGGCAGGGATACTGGATTAATACTTTTGTGCGCGCTGATTATAAAAAAATACAACAGTAAGAACTTAACACGCAAGGTAAGTGAAACAACCTCGATTTAAAATGGAAGAGTTATGTATGCTTGGTTTTTCAATAGGTCCGTTCCATATACAATAATTAAGGAAACGTTGGGCTGGACCGATAAGATGAAAGTGCCGACAAGGAGCAAAGTATAAGCCTTTCTGACATGTACTAACCATAGTGAAAATAGCTAAACCGATAAGGTGTGTCTTGAGCTCGACGATGAACAAAAGAGGTACCCTTACAACCTATAAACAGGTGAACAACAATAGAGGACACACAACCTTGAAGAACGAATAAATACGCTTGCATGTGTAATATTTCAGCACAATGGAGAAAAAACTTAAAAGATGCCATCGACGAAAAATGGTATATACACAAGGAAAAGCGAAATTTTCCATACTTTACGAAAAATTCCTTGGACTTTTCCGCAAAAAAAAGTTAAAAGGCGGATTTTTCAGAAACTTAAGGTATAGGGTGATTCATCGTGAGGTTTGATTTTCAATAGGCTTTTTTGACTCCTATCTAACTGCTTTACTATTTTTGTTTAGTATTATTTGACAAGTCATGATGAAAAGACTCACATTACACCAGCGTCTCCAAATTGTTCACCTGTATTGCGAAAATCAGCGTTCTGTGGGAAATGTTTTTCGTGCGATTCGAGGAACTTACAGTGCGCATAATCGACCTACTCAAACCACTATTGCCAATACCATTCTCAAATTTGAGTCTCAGTTTGCATTAGTAGATGATACTCGACCGGTTAGACCACATCCAGCACGTAGTGAAGAGACTATGGCAGCTGTAGTTGAGAGTGTACGCAAAGACCGTGGCGAATCGATTCGTCGTCGTTCTCAGCTTCGCTTGGTGTATTCGATAACTTGGCATATTTTACGTGAGGATCTCGGCTTAAAAGCGTACGAAATTCAACTTGTGCAAAAATTGAAGCCTGGCAACTTGAATTTGCGTCATATTTTCAGTGAATGGGCTCTGGAAAAACTCAATGAAAATCCGGTGTTTTATCGTGAAATTTTGTTCAGTGATAAAAGCTGATTTCTGGCTCAATGGATACGTTAATAAACAAAATTGCCGTATTTGGGCTGATGAGCAGTCCATTACATCCATTAAAAACAACGTAATGGTGTTGTTTATGGGCTGGTGGAATCATTGGTCCATATTTCTTCAAAAATGAGGCAAATTAGAATGTTACCGTCAATGGTTACCGTTATCGCGCCATGTTAACAGACTATGTGCTTCTTGAAATTCAAGCACATGGTCTCAGTGAGCTCTGGTCACAACAAGACGGCGCTATGAGGCATATAGCATGTGAAACAATGGTATTGTTGAGAAATCGTTTTGGTGAGCACTTAATTTCAGATTTTGGTACGGTAAATTGGCCGCCTAGTTCTTGCGATATCACACCTTTGGATATTTTCTCTGGGGATATGTAAAGTCTAAGGTCTTCAGGAATAAGCCAGCTATGATTGACGCTGCGAAAGCATTACTCGTTTTATCCGCAAGATACCAGTCGCTATGCTCGAACATTTTACCCAAAATTGGTCAATATTTACATAATGTGATTTCCACAGAATAAATGTCATGAATTGCTATTTTAACTGGTACTAAAAATTTTAAGTTTAGTTTCAAATTTATGTATTTTATTTTACACTATTAATCAAACCTTACGATGAATCAGCCTATATAACGGGGGTATTCAATTGGTTCGAGTCATATACTTTCTGAAATATGGCTGACAATTGGAAATTGTAAATTTGAAACGCTCGCTCAATAAAATAACGAGGTGCGGTGGAATGCCTAACCAGTGATGTTTCCTATTTCACTGTATAAAGGCAAAGGCAACACGAGAATCGAAACAATTAACGATTAGGGAAACTAATGTTGAATGCTATGAAAATGTACAAGAGAGGTATATACAGTCGACAGCACGTTATTTTCAAACTGCAGGGATAGAAGGAAGATCGATACGTATATATGTGATGATTTACAAGTTTGCGGGTAATGATGGAAAAGCTTCGAAAAATTTGCATATCGTCTTCATCGACTTGGAAAATTGATTGACGGAGGTAACAGAGATCTTATTTGGACGACGTTAAGTTCTCTAAATGTACGTAAGTAATGGGTCTATTCGTGCGGTCTGCTAACTTGGCGTAACTTGTATTATTCCATTGGAACATGCGTCATTCATTTGAAGCGTAAGCAACAATACTTTTTTTTTACTCAAATATGTCGAACTCTGTGCCTGAAAAAGTGTTTTTGCGGGAAGTTCTTCTTCATTACTTTAATATGAAGAAAACTGCTGCCGAAAGTCATCGTGTTTTGGTGAAAGTTTATGGTGAACATGCGCTAGCTGAGCGAACGTGCCAGAAGAGCTCGCAGAATCTTTGGGTGTCACTCAAGCAGCCATTTCAAAACGTTTAAAAGCAGCTGGATATATTCAAAAGCAAGGAAATTGGGTTCAACATGAACTCAAGTCGAGAGACGTCGAAAGGCGGTTTTGCATGTCCGAATTGCTGCTGGAAATCCTTAAAAGGAAGTCATTTTTGCATCGGATTGTTACTGGTGATGAAAAATGGATCCATTACGACAAGCTGAAGCGCGGCCAACCAGCCAAATCAACGGCAAAGCTGAATATCCATGGCGCGAAGGTAATGCTCTGTATTTGGTGGTGTGCTGTATTATGAGCTGCTAAAATCGGGTGAAACCAATACATAAGAATGATACGCGATGTATACGATGATGTTAAAACGAAATGTAAATGCACAACGGGAATAACCGGGCAATTCGAAGTTAAAGCTGAAGTATCGCAACGTAGTGTATATAGTCCGCTTCTTTTGCACAAGATGTAAATTTCGTACATTTTCTATTGGATTAGTACATTATTGAGCCCAAAAAACTTTGTCCTCTTTTGCATTCGTGCCAGCAGCGCTTAATAATCATATAAATGTGTTTAAAGGTAAGGGGTTAATAATCAATCTTATTAAGACATTGCCATTGTACCGAAGTATGAACAAATTAAAAACTTCAGCTCTGTCGTAAGTATTCCCAAGGAAATTTCCCACAAAGAGTAAGAGTGAGTTTACTTAAATGACACATAGACTTGGCAGTATTTAGTGATGGAGAAATGCCATCACATAGCCATGGTAATTTTTCCAATTAATTTCCAGTAAGGTTTGCCATTTCATTTTGAATCGTTTTACGCTTGCCGAACGTTAGGAAATCATTAAAAAATATAACCGGAATTTAATTATATGTAGAAAGGTTTAACTAATAACTTATTTGAAAATCGCTGTATTACCATTAAATTTCCATTTGCAAATCTGTGTACTTTTGGAGGATTTCGTAACTGATAAAATATTTGAGCGCCGTGACATTCCAGTCCTGTGGAGGGATACATATATCCGTTCTAAAGCTCCAGATTCTATTAAGAAGTTAATAGCCAGATAAAATTAAAAAATAAATAAAAATTATAATAATTCCAAAATCAATTTAGAAAAAAACGCCCAAAAATATTCGGAAAACCTTGCACCATATTCCAAATCCTCTGAAACTGCTGGCTTCGTGCCTATTCAAGAAGGTAATTGACTGAGAAACTCATTTGATTGTATCAACATTTGTGACATTTTGTTTCAATTTCCATAACGTCTATGCAATCACTGGAGAATTGATTTTCGTCCATGCCGAGACTGAAGCAATTTCATTCAAATTTCGTATCTATTGTTCTGAGGGCTGGTCTGTCTGGCTCATTTCCATAATCAAAATAATGTGTGTTGGTATATTGTTACCAAAATACAACAATGAATTCTTTTATGATAATGGCTGGTAGTGTTTGTTTGTCTTTTTGTGTATCAAACATATTTGTTTGTTGTGCCATTATGAATGACACTTTAATTAGCTAATTAGTGACCTGTTCAACGAGTCCTACACAAAACAAAACAGCGCACGTGCTTACAATATCTGAAAAAGAGCTATGGAAGAGACAGTGATTGTTCCTAAATCGAAATGGAAAATAGAGAGATGGACCAACTGGCCGTCCTGACAGTAGAAGAATGTTTTTTTTAAATTTCCGCGTAACAAATAATAATGGTTTTCGAGATAAGATTTTTTTGGATTTAAGATCAATTCATCATAAATATATTAGAGTTGGAAAGTTTTTTTTCTTTAAAAATGATATTTCAGACGATGAAAGTGCTTTTGTTATACAGAACATAAATTCGAAATTATTTATGCCATCAATCGTTTAGAGCAACAGAATTCGGATATACCAGGGCTTAGTATATAGAGAAGTGTAATTATCAGAAAAGTTAGATTCTAAAGCGACTATTGGGATGTGGGTTTCTCGTCACAGTAAGCAGTTCTTAGCACTAGTTAGTTAAGAACTTATATCACCAAACTATAGGGTTTTCCAATAGGGACTTGACAACTTTGAATTTAATTTGTGAACGCACTCTTTCACTAATCATCAAACTGTCACTGTCAATTTATTCAGTAAACTCAACATTTTCATCATAGTAAAGTACACTAACGAGCAACGTCCGCAAATTATAAAAATTTTCTACAGATATTCGGGGTCGCAAAAACATCTTTAGTGACGAAGCTCATTTTTGGCTCAATGGGTTTGTCAATAAGCAAAATATGCGTTATTGGTCGGGTGAAAATCCACATGTGCTTCATGAATCACTACTTCATCCACAAAAAATAACTGTTAGGTGCGGTTTGAATGCCGGCGGCGTTATTGGGCCATATTTTTTCGTCGACGATAACGATCGTCACGTTACTGTGAATGGTCAGCACTATCGCGCCATGATCACCGATTATTTTTGGCCCAAATTGGATGATATGGACTTGGACGACATGTGGTTTCAACAGGATGATGCCACAAGCCACACAGCACACGCTACAATCGATTTATTGAAAAATAACATAAGTATGGTGAGCGTGTTATCTCAAGACATGTGCCAGTCGATTGGCCGCCTCGTTCGTGCAATTTAAAGCCGCTTGACTATTCTCTGTGCGGCTACGTTAAGTCATTGGTTTATTCCAACACGCCGACGACGTTGGAAGAGCTTAGAGCCAACATTGAACATTGAAAATGTGTAGCCGAGTCGTTGAAAATTGGGTCCAACGAATCGACCGCTGTAAACGTGCCCGCGGTGGTCATATGAACGAAGTCGAGTTCCATTCATAAATGTTTTGATTGTACTTCAAGCCAATAAATTTTTTGAAATATCTCAAATGGTTTGCATTTTTTTTTAAAAAAAATTTGTCAAGTTGTTATTAGAAAACCCTATAATATCAATATATTGGGTGATTTTAACGCCAGAATAGGAAAGCAAGAAATCTTTGATGGAATAGATGGTACGCCTACATAACATCAGGTTTGGCAAAAACTGACATAACCTTTTCCCTGTGCCTTGCGTATATCAAGATGAATCTTCGCTAGAATCTTTGCCGAACTATACTGCCAAAATTGAGTACCGAAGACCAATGGAAATTATGCCCACACTCTCGACGACCGCCAAGACATTTGCTGTTTGATGAAGAACGCTGGCTGGCTCAACGAGCAGAAGATTGGCTTCTCAAAAAAAAAAAAAAATAGAGAACAAGAAGCGCGCGATAGAAGAGTTTTAGTTTTATCAGATGAGATGAAGAGGGAAACCTTATAGTAGTGTCACATTCGGTGCTGCGAATGTAGAAAAAGTTTTTCTGCGCACTGTCTAACGTTGAAGAAGAATAGACCATTCAGCTTAGACCATTATAGCCAAATCTTCCGTCCATCTGACCAATATGGGATAGGGATGGTAATATCTAAGCTGAACAACAACTCGTTTCTCAAATATGGTCAGAACAGAATAAGCCTGATAAATGGACCTCAGCATCAATAGCCCGATCCACAAAAAAAGAAGATCCTCTTAACTGCGACAATGATTGAAGCATAACTCTCCTGAACGTTGCGTACAAGAACTTATCTGCCATATTTTGTGAACTTCTGAATACCTTTCTCAAAAACCTAATTCGTCCCTATCAGTACGGTTTCAGTTCAGGAAAGTTCACAATCGGCCAGATCGTCACACTCCGGCAGATCCCGAAAAAGCTTACCGATACCCACCAACTTTTCGTTGATTTTCAGGCTGCATATGAAGGCATTGAAAGAGATAAGCTATTGTGCATACAACCATGTCTAGTTTTGGCACCCTGGTTAGTAATGAAATTTGTATCATAAGAAATTTTAGAAAAGGTGAAGCGCTGTTATGTGACTTCTTTAGCATCATACTTGAAAGGATTATGCGGAGATCACAAGTAAACTTTGGTGGTGCAAATTTTTAAAAGTCTGTGCAGCTTAACCCCTTGATATTAAATTATTCACGGGTATGCCATCGGTAAGGACGTTACTATTAATGCAGAAGCTGCCAAAATAGATTCAGATGTAAATGGGGCAGAATCAAGTTATATGCTGTTATTAAGAAGGGACATATCGACGAATTAGACACAACCGTCACAATCGACAGCTTCAATTCCGAAGCAGTAAGGGGCTTTGTGTACCATACCAAGTGCCATGGGCTTAGATGCCAACTAAGTAATAAGGCGCTATCCTGAAAAAAAAGGTAAGGAAAGCGAAAGAATATATCCTCAGTCGCTTGGAGAGAAAATTTCTTCGAAAAATATTCAGTCCTGTTTGCCTTGAAAAAAAAAAAGATTCAACGACGAATTATACGAGATGTATAGTGACATCGACTAGCAGTCACCTGAAATGGCTAAAACATGTAGAACGAATGAACACAAATGATCTGGCCCGCAGAGTTTTCGAACCTAACCCGGAAAGACAACGCTGTAGGGGAATTCCTCCTTCTTGGTGGCGCTCACAAGTAGAAGGAAACATCAACCGGCTTGAAGTGGGCAACTGGAGGGAGTTGTCCAAATACATGGCTAACTGGAGGGGCTTGTTAAAGGCTCAGATTCAAGTCGAACTGTAGCGAAGCCTAAATATGTAAGTATGCCATTGGCCTGCATTTTTCGTCAACTGATGAAGTGATTCGAAAAGACCAATCCATGGAGACAGATGTCGTTGTCCAAAAAGATAACAACGTTGCATCATAGATTGGTTTTGGAGGACCCATACGAGAATACCAAACTATAGTCCTTTCTTTGGTCAGATTCTGGCCGAAACCACAGACTTACGTCTAGAGGAGGACTGGCCATGCTACAGAACAGCAACAGACAGACAGACAGTCTTTGGAGTCTAGTGAAAGCAGCAATGAGACATTTACGTGAAATTTCGTTTATCAAGACAACGGACGCATGTTAGATATTGATCTTATTAAAGACCTCCCAACTTCCATCTTTTCGTGTACAAAACAACCATAGTCATGTGAAGATTGAATGATATCCTATTTCTAGTCCACCAATCGTCGATCACGTCTAGAACTACCTGCTCTTGGGGAAGACAATGACTTTACATGATCAAACAACACCAACTGCATATGCTTAAGGGTAGACGTTAGCCAGGACTTAACTGCAGTCAGAGTTTAGTGGAATTGCTTTAATCCCCAAAACTAGTGCTTCATCTACACCCTTTCATGTCGGCAGTGCTCTTGATTTTGCCCATCAGATTTGAAGTCGCAGACTCGCGTATCGCCTTGATGAGTATGCTGCATCTTGGACAGAAAATGCATTCGTATGTGCCACAAGAAGGAAGTTAGATAAAAACTCGGAAGCTCTTGGCGAGCGTGAGGGCTACTCTTCCTGTTTTTTTTTTTATTCGTTTTATATGCCAAACCTGGTCTCTAATTTTTTCATTGGAAAACCTAATGTATGCCATCAATGCGAGGGGAACTGAAGCCATCAAAGCTGGTGTTATAATGGCCTCATCTGTCACCACAACCGATGACGAGTATCACGTTGTATTACCCATCTCAGTTGCAGCTGAGACGTGAGATGGTTGTAACCTTATTTCTTGGAAAGTGAATCTCCAGCATAAGATGTAAAGTCTCTCAAATATCTCTCGGCCCTAAGTACTTTTAGTTTAACTCATATGTCACTTATTGCACTATTTCGATCTTCTCGTAGAAGATTTTATATGAGGCCCTCTTTGAAATCGGAAATAGCTTCTTGTATTCATTCTTATTGCTTCGATTCCAATCTTCCTCTAAATTAGTCTTGCTAAGTCTACTTAATTTTGAAGTTTCTTTAAATATTCGCTGCAAATCTGCTTTCCACCAAAGAATTGACGAGGCTTTCCTGACAAGACAAATCAGTTCCAAAACGTTGGTGCTGATTCTGTTTAAATGGTTTGAATAAGGCTCGTTCCTTTCTTTCATATCGTTCGTAATGATAGAGATATAAGGTATATCTAACATTTTTTCTAAAGCAAAACTGACAGCTCTTCGTTATCTTAGTTTCTTCAGATGATACATTCGCAGTTCTTAATAGAAATTACGATTTCTTATATCTAACTGGGTACAGCTTATACAATAATTAATAAGTTGTCAGTGTAATACTGTCAATACTAATGGAATTTCCATTTCCTCAACGAACCTAAGACCAAAAGGACTTATCGTACTGTAGCACTTTTCTCTCTATCCACTTCAGATGGCACTTCAAATTCCCTTTACGCAATAACTCAACTCGATGATGTCTTCATTTTCCTCTTAAAATGTTTGTGTTTTCCTTCTAAAGGGTTATTAGCAGAAATAGTAAAGAAATATTTTTTGACAGCTCGGCATGCAATAGAGCAATTTGGAAAAAAATCTCTCAGAAGAGTATCTTATCAATATTCCCATGACAATAGAATCACACTACAACGTAAAATGCTAATATACTCGTAGATGCATCATAGCACCTCACTCTTTAACGGACAATTTATTCTTCTCGAAACCAGTTACCACACACATCACTTAGATACTACCCACTTAAGGAACTCTCAAATCGACTAATAGCCCTCAATTTATTTCAATCACGTCCTGTGCTTCCGCAAATGGTATTTTTCCAATATTTGCTTAACAAAAACGCATGGGAATATCCTATACTCTTGAGGTGGAAAGCTCCCATGGGCGCCTCCTAATCAACGACCCAAACTTCAGTCTCTCATCGTGTGATTCTATTCCACATTCTCGTTGCTCCAGACCACTGGTTCCTATTCGACGATTTACTGAATCTCAGTTATTGAGTTTGCTCACTTTTAGATTTAGGTTGAAGTTTGCAATACTTCAAATTTTATTCTAAGCGAAGAGCACTCGTTTACCGATTCTCCTCCAGCATCCTCGTAGCAATCCGGGATCAATTTAGTTTCATTATGTGTCCTTTCGAAGCAAAAAATTCCACTCACATTCGTAATATGAAATTCCTTAAAGTGCAGCCTCCAGGAAAGACACATTCTCTTCGCATTTGTGTTATAGATGCGAATGTACGAGTACATACGCAAGCTAGAGAGATGAAACTGACAACGGCAGGAATGCAATTACGTCCAGGATGTAAATGTGTTAAGGGGACTGCGGTGCTTTTTTTTATCCAATTTTTTTTATTTGTATAAGGGTGTTATCTTTCTCTGACATTACGTCATTACGTCGAACAAAATATGTGGAAGGATAAAAAATTGGAGAAAAAATCAGAGCCAGACTTCAATTGTGAAAAATGTCAAAGGAACGACAGGACTGTTCAATGATACAATTCTGCGAAGGACAGTTTTTTTTTCTAAGATTGTTGTATTTTTCTTTTCACAGGATAACCTCTAGAGGCGATTAAAATCTACTTGTGAAACGTTTTGATGAAATCAAATCAAACGTATAATTCGAAGGACTGGAGGAATGTTGAGTGGTTTAGTCAGAAAAGTTACCAATATTGACGGGAATCGCGACTGCGAACTTATAGAAATGAAGGGAACAAACTGTGGAAGATGGTATTGTTGCAATAGGGCCATAGTTCCATGAAGGTGTTGCTCCTCCTAGGAAGGTGATGGATTATGATGGACTATTTTTAAGTTTAGTACAGTGATTGTCAGAAAGATGGTTGGCTCAACACATTCATATGTATCTAGCTGTAAGCAGGAAAAATAATTAAATTGAACTGCGACCGAATTACAAATCAAAATGAGCTGGTGGAATAATTGCAACAAAATTACCCGAGTAGAAGTCATTGACCGAGCAAAATCTAGTGCTTCACGACACCAAGGACAGTATCCTTCCTAAGAAAATCTAAGCATCACTTTGTGTCTAAATTGAAGAAGTGAAATACTGGGGGAAGCTTCACTTCTCCGGTAACATTGGAAAAAGTTGCAAAGTTGCTAGGGATAATAGCTTAGCTATAGCTCAAGGCAGGTGAAGAAACTTTAACATATAAATGCAATCCCTATGGAGCGTATTTTTGTAATGAAACACTCGTCATACTTGTCATTAGATGAATGGTATTCGTTGAGGAGGAATATGACGTCCAAAACATCATATAGTAGTAATTCTATAAACAAAAGAAAATTGTTCTTCAGAGCTCAAGGCACATATTGAGTAATTTGTCAAATTGGCGGTAAGTGGTCTCAAGAAGAATTTTTACACCTTGTTGAATCTACGGGATTACTCAATAAGAAATAGTGCTCTTATGAGCTGTAACCTGGACATCATTTGTTAAGCATATACGAATAATTGTCCTCTTTCTCATATCACTCAATGGATTACTAAGGCACATCAACAATGTACGTATCAGTAAAAGTTGCAGGTACTGAAATTAATCAAACTGAAGTACATTGGATTTGGCGTAAGTAGAAAAAGTTAAGTGCTTTGGCCTTCTCTCAGATTGCAAGCATACAGAGCAAACTGCAACCGGTATGGCCATGTCCTTACGATAAGTAAGAGATTCATGAAGACTCAGAAACAGGCCAATTTACCTGAATTAAGTGCCTTCCGGAATTACTTCACATAAATTGTGCAAGAACATTATGCGGGATACAGAGCAAAACGAAATAGTTTTTCTACGAAGTACTCCCTTTAACTTCAATATTTGGTTTCTTATCCAAACTAGATAACGTCAAGAAGAATTGGCAAGATCAGGGTTTTGAAGAGCACACGGGTTGTCTGAATTAGGAGCTTTAAGAACAGTAGAAATCATTTAACGAAGCTAATATTCGTCGCAGTGAAGGTGTCATTAGTGGGGTCAATATGTACTATAGCTTAGGTGAGTATCGCCAATATTTAGCAGGAGCGCGTGTTGTCCTCATTTTATGTCTGCGCATTTATTTTTTTATTTATTTAAATTCTCGTAAATCAACGAATATTTTAGTTGTGTTCGTACTCTATCACTTTTTTAACTTCTAACTCACAAAGATAAAGCAACTACCCTTAATATTGTATGTCCTGTCTAAAATTACGAAGAACTCTCTATTCGGGCTTAGAAACAGGTACTAAATGCTTAGCTACATTGCACAGAGTAAGCCAACTTGGACTGACTGATGTATTTTGTAAATTAAATTATTAAAGCGCATTTTTTTTTACAACTTTTTTATCTTTGTGTAATACGAATATTTCAGTCTAAATTATAGCTTCTGAATTGCTCTAGGTTAGCCCCACGAAAATAGATCAGGCGCCGAAAATCTGCGAAACGGGGTGGCCGAACGAAATATGCATTTTTCTAGAAGCTGGCTTTGCGGTATGCTGTAATAACTGAGGATGGTTTAACGTTCTCGGATTCACTGTTCTCTGAATTCTGCAGTTCTTTTTCTTTACAAATCCATTTAAACGGAAATGTGATTTATCTCCCTAAATAGTGTTGTTCAAGAAGTTGGAAATATTAATAGCTAGCTACACATGGTTATAATGGAGTTTTTTATGGAAACAACTTAACATATTGTTTTAGTACAATTTAAGTCTGATAGATATTCTGGACACAGATTGATTGTCGTCGATATTCTGTTGCACGGCCTCCAAAGCTTCTTCATTACGCGCAGGCCGTTGAGCATTTGAACGTTTTTGAACAACACGTTTGCACTAGGAGCTATTGCAGCTGTTATAATAGATCATTGCGGAATTTAATTTCAAACCATTCTTGCTCTGAGTATGTACAAAAACTACAGCCCGAAAGTTTGAGGCCAAGTAATATTTGACAATTTCAATCAAAATAACTTTAAAACGATTATAGATATTTAGAATTTTTTTTATAAGTGTAGGTGCGAATTTTATTTATTAGAAGAAAGCAGAAAATTATTTTAATTTTGTTTATTTTTTTTTAATAGTAATACTTTGTTTTAACTTCTTTTCAATAAAGTCGTTTCCTTTATTTTTGATCAACACTTCACAAGTTCTTTCAAATAATTTTTTTAAGGTTTCACATGGAATCACAGTGATTCCAAGTTTATTTATAAGAGTTTCCAAGATGTGAATTTGATTTTGGACAGCTTTCTCGTAGTTTCGTATCAAGTTCGTACAACAGAAGCTTTATTAGGTTAAGTTCTGGTGATTGAGCTAGCCATATCATATTTTGGAATATTTTTTCGTTGCTCTTGAGATTTAGCGTTGAATTAAAGAATTATATTATTTTCTTGAAGTCAAAAGTTATTCCCAATCAAACGACGTCCTGATGGAAGAGCGTGATACATCAAAATGCTTTTATATCCTTCCTTGTACAATGTGCCATCGATTTTTACCAAATCTTTAATTTGGTTTCATCAGTTTATAAGTCCATTTCAATGGACCAATCTGACAAGCCGACTCTAGCCGGTTTTTGCGATTTTGTGGCCTTAGAAGGAGTTTTCGAGCAGCAATTCAACATTTAGTCTAGCCGAAACTGAACATTGTTTTACGGGTCTTATAGACAGCGGGATTTCTCTACTGCCATTAACTTTTATTCAGATTTCAGGTGCTATAAGCTGAGATTCTTCTTTGAAATAACCCTTACATTTACATCCTCTAAATTTGTTTTCATTTTCGGTCGTCCCGAGCGTATCTTGTCATTAATGGTTCCCAATTCTTTGAAGGAAAATATTTTCTTTCTGCAATGTAATAATTGAGCATCGTATTTTTATTGAAACCTCTTGCTTTGTGCCATTTTTAAATCAAAAGTAATGCTAACTCAGCTAGAAGTTTGATGGGGCAAATGTACAGGGTTCAAATTACTCCGGCTGAAGACGCAATGAAGGTTTCATTTATAGAGGTTAATAGATATTTTAAGGCACTTTGCGTAGCAAGAAGGAGAATTTATTATGAATCCGAGGCTCGACTGACGCGATGTAATAAGCCTTCAGAGTTCTGAAAATTGGCAAAAAAAAACTAAATGGTGATGGAACTAAGCTCCACCATCCTTCAAGTCCACTTTGACAAGCTCTTGAACCCTTCTTGCTTCCCGAATGACATTTTGGATGTCAGTTGTTTTTGTAGCTAAGGCGCTAAGTTATCTTAATGTAAGGCAGCAGGACCGGATGAGATACCAGTAGAATTCTACAAATATGGCATAGACAAACTGAACACCAATCTCATCTATTTGTTCAAAAACATTTTGGAAAGTGGAAAAATACCGTAGCGTTGCGAGTAAGCCCTTTTTAAATGCGTCGTACAAACCTTTTCTTTTTGCAGATGGCTTAAACTCTTGGAATACTGCAAAATGTCAAATCAGATAGTGAACCTTCGTATGCCTCAAATATTGATATTCAAAAAATATATAAGCAGAAACTGCGCAAATAAAAAATGGCACCTCAATGGGGAAACTATTCAACTTGTAACTAAATAAAGGTACCTCGGGGTTCACTTTACGAGGAATATCAATATGAAGAGGCATCTAAAAGAAAAATTTTCAAGTCAAAAGCAGCCATAAATGCTGCTTAGAGAGCCATAGTCACCAACAAATATATTGCCCATAGCTGCAATCTAAAGTTTTTGAAGCTGCTTCGGAATCTATTCTCTTCTACGCTACTACTTTGTTATAATCTTTGAAGGTTGACAGTATTTCCATCTCTTACACTTGTTCTATTGCGAGGAATTGTCTTATGTCACGATGTCGTTGTGATCTCTAAACCATTTTTTGTATGCTGGCATGCATTGAGCTTAGCCGTTAGAGCTGCATCATGTTACCCCACGCCAGGATTCCTTATCTTAGGTAAGACTCCATTAAGCTATAGTAGAATTGCTGTAGAAAATCTGTCGGATATCGGTAACTAAAATGGAAAAGAGCGTCAGCGGATCTCGTAAGTTTTTTTTGTTAGCACCTCGACATGATAGCTCTATTTAAAATTGGAGTCACCAATGACCCCTCACTACTTGTATGTAGATACATTATCGAGGATCGTTGAGCAGTTGTTCTCAGCTCGAAGAAGTTGATGACTAATAACCTTATGTAAGCAATTATAACCATGCGTTTTTACTAAGATTGTTTGTGTTTTCTTTTGCATCTATGATCAGACCATTGTCGTGACCCCATGCTGTGACTACATCAAACTCTATCCGCATGATTATTTCTGCTGCGGATTGCCCTGTCCTCTGCGTATCCGTTAAGTATGAATCTGATAGGAGCTGCACGCATATCGTTCATGTATATAATAAATATTAATAACCCTAATTTGCATCCGTGTGGAAGTACATATTTTGACAAAAATTTTTGCTTAGACTTTGTTTAATTTGGACTTTGATTTTGTGGTTTTTTAGCCAGCACTCAAATGATGACAAGTGTCGTCCTCCATCTGCTTTAAAATTGTTTGTGGTATAGCATGTCAAAGTACTATGGTGCTATGTTTCTTTTCTTGATTTTGTTTTTTTTTTTTTTTTTTTTGGTTTGAGAAATCATCGGTCAACCGATTTATACTTTTTTTCTGTCTAAAGCCGAGCTGATATTCTAAATATTCACTAAGTCTTTTGGATACCACCTCTTCGAGGACTTTATCCATTACCGATAAAATTGAAATCGGACTGTAATCTCCGATATCGTTTTATACGCCTTCCTTGTATACCGGTCTGACGATCGATATGTTAAGTCGTTCGGAAACCTTTAATTGTTCCAGTGTCAAGTTTATAAGTTTTGCTAAAGCCGGAGCCAGAAAATCAGCATAATTACTTAAGTCCTTGGTCGTATACCATTTTAACTCGCTGATTTTTTGTCTTCAAGTAAATTAAGAATTTTTTGTACTTTTTTAGTACGAACTTCATTCATGTGTTGTACATTAGGGTGTCCAAAGACATAAGGAAAAAATTTTTTTTCGTTTGACCTCATTGACTCAAATAATAAATATTATTGCGATTGGACAATGATAACCCGTACCGACTTGATGCCAAACTTTTAACATAAAAATTTGTACTGACTTACTATAGGAGGAATTAAGATTTTAATTTTTAATTTAAGAATTTTATTACTTAATTAAAACTCCAATACACCCGAATAGTATATTATTTACGCATTTACATCAAAAAATAATATTATTGTTAAAATTTTCTTTTTAACGTTTGTTTTTTACAGTCAGGATAAATTTTGTGGTGTTCTTGTACGCAACGTAATAAAAATTGTTTTTGTTCCTCCTCAACTTTGATAAATCCATAAAAGTCTTGCATTAACTTAACCACCCTTTCGGCTTCATCGTTTACTACCCTCAGTGCCTAAACTTTCTTTCTAGCTTCTTGAAATGAAGCATTATTTGACCACAAAGTAGAGATGTTTTTTCTGAAACCAAATACGAAAAGAGTGTTAAAAAAGTATACTTTTACAGAAAACGAAGGTGAAAACTTCTATAACTATTAATGTCAATGCTCTTTAATAAACTTACCATACAATGAACCACAAAGTTCTTCTTTCGATGTATCGCTTTCCATGAGTTATTTCCTCTTTGGTTAAATTATCAACCATTTTAGCTATAGTTTCTTGGCCCACATCATTGTCAAACAGCGATAATATAGAAACTTCGTCAGTTAAATACCACAAATGCTGAGTAATCTTCTGCAAGGCTGCTTTTGAGATCGTTTGATCAGTTTTCTCGTAAAATTTCATCGATTTCAAAAAGCACAAATCTTGGTAAGGTGCTTTTATTGCTGAAATGCATTAAACCCATGGTTTTATGAAGGATGTTACAATGAACAAGAAAACGTCAATCAATGCCGCCTTGTCCTTGCTTGTTATCTTTGAATTGAGCACTAAGTAACGATATTTTCAGGGAATAAATTTCTCTCGCCATCCATCGAGCTTGGTGCATGGCACATCGAGGTCGGATTTTAAATTTTTTTCTTCATATCTTCACCAAGAAATATCACAAAAAGCTCTATTAACTCTCGTAATCATCTCTGACTACTTCTTTTGTCAGTTCAGTTCGGTAAAGCTCTAGCAAGTTGTCAACTTCAGAGTCAGTCAGATGCTGTGTAAGTTTCTCTCTATAGTTCTGTATTTTATTAGCATTAATACTTTTGCAGTTTTCTCGGTTTTTTTTTTAAGAGTGGAATATCAGGGCTTGCAGTTACTTAACTGATTTTTGCTTCAAATACGCCTTTTAAGACCAATTCATACACGTGATAGCGACAAGCAAAAATAAGCATTTCTCTGTTCAGTTTTTGTTCAAGAAGCACACAGGCACCGTTGAAACGACCTGTATTTGAAGCAGTAGTATCACTGCCTGCGCTTGTTCATTTCCTGTAGATATTTCTAATCTTGGCACAGCAATAAGTTGTTCTTTGTTTTCATAAGAAATAACTATAGGAAGACGTTCTTCTTTTGATTTCCGAGCATTTAATGCAGGCAAAAGTTTGCCGCCCCAACAGTCACAACTTCCGGTACCTCATTTTGGAAATCAATTTTTATGGCTTCAGCGTGCTCTTTCCGTTTTTCTGTGCGAATTTTTTGGACGGAAGACTTACCTATCGGAAATTCATCAATATTATATCCAAGTGCTTCAATAGTTGCTTCAGGAATGAGCACAGAACTTCTCATACTCAATTGACATCTATCTAGCGTTGCTACTAATTTTGGAGTAATGAAAATTTTCCGTAGAGGTGTTTTGCTGAGTTGCGTGTTTGCGACAAGATTCGGTACGTTCTCTTCTAAATCTAATTTTCATTGGATTCAGAAGATGAGTCGTCTTGTAATGGTATATAAGATAATGTCGAAGGAGTCGGCTCAAACATATATTTAGCACGTCGTTTTTCTTCCTCAATAGTTCTGAGGCGCGCTCTTTCCTCTCTATCAGTCAACTTTTTATTCACTCCTGCTAAGTGATTCTATCCTCATTTATTTTTATTAATTGAAGAGCATCAGCGTGTGCAATATCAAACAAATAATATTAATTGTTGGAAAAGTCTTGACGGCGCTGCCTAAATATGTCTTGTTTCTTATGTCCCTCCAAACTTCATATATAGAAAGTTTCTTCACACAATTAGGCAAAGATTTAGTAGGAATACGCGCCTTTTCGCAATAGATAATACACTCGCGAATAGTGAGATTCGCACTTTCATTGACAGTTAAATTCACTTCACTGATATTGTAAAATAAAACTGCTAGAACTTGTCCATTAGACGGAAGTTTTGAACCCGTTATTTGTTGCTTTACATTACCTATTAAAAATACAGCCCTTTTAGAACTGCGTAACTCCACTGACATATCGACTGATTGAAAACAATGCGTGTTCTATAACCAAATAACAAGTAATCTAAATCTAAATCAAAATCTTAAAAAAAATTTTGAGGGACACCCTAATATACATTGATCGCTGGAAACTTCTAAATGGGCCCGAGTATGATTTATATTCGAATACATGGATCGCATTTATTATGTCTAAAGAAAATTGTTGTGCAAAATAATTTGCTAGATTATCAAACTCGCTTGTAGCAAAGCTTTTAGTCAATAGGTCATCCAGATTCATGAATTTTTTGCCAACTATTGAATTGATAATCTTCCATAACTCCTTTGGATCTTTTTTGAATAAAAAAAAAGTTAAGTGCTATTTATCTTTTTATTTAGGTGGGTTCAGAACGCTTTATGTTCTTTTTCAAAATCCATACACATAGTCTATATCTTATGTATATCTTGTATACAAAAGATCTCTTTTTGGACATGCATTGCTTGGATCTGTGGTTATCGAATTATGTTCATTGGATCTACACCCTGCCTGACTCGAACTGAAACTTTTTAAAATGCTATAATTTTTTATTTTTTGATAAATTTTATTAGGCCAAAGCAAAAAATGTTGGAAAATATATCAATTTTCAAATTGTGTCAGTTGTTTTCAATATATCCAACTTTGGCGCTAATAATGGCCTTGAGACGGCCGAAGAAAGCATCGCACGCTGCACGCAATTGGCTCTGCGATATTCTGGCCCATTCTCGGCGAAGTGCTTGTTTGAGCTGGTCCAAACTTTGGAATTTTTAGTGCCAACCTTCGCCTTCAAAATACCCCAGACAGAGAAATCTAACGGATTTTCATCCGGAGAATTTATAATCCATTGTGTCGAAGAAATGAAGTGTGGAACATTGTTTTTTAACCAATTTTGGTTGACGCGCGCTTTGTGAGACGGTGCCGAGTCTTGTTGAAATGTCCACGCTCTCCGACCGAAATGATTATTTGCCCAAGGCATCTTTCGTGTAAGCGTAGCAAGTCCTTCGCTCTTTAGATTCTAACTTTTTACTGTTGCGGTGTAAGATCGTGTGCTTTTTGGAACTTCAATAGATTGAGCCCAAGCTCATTTTTCAGTATGTGTTGCATCCATTTCAACGATATGTTGAGCTCACGAGCCATTTTTCTTCCACTTCGACGTGGATTTCGCTCAATTTGAGCCTTCGCTTTCCGAACCATTTCTGCCGATGTTGCGGTTTTTTTATGACCCCTTTTTTTTATATATATAATTGCGCGCGCGCACCAAGGGGATATGAATACCCTTTTACTGGCTTTTCACCAGGGCGCGGGCGGGTGGTGTAGTAGTTTTGAAACTCAGGTGTTGGGTTTCGATATTTTTCCAGAGGTGGTTGTCAAACTGAAGCCAGTGCATCCTCAACCAGTGGGTCTTAGTACGTGCTAGTTTACATGATTCCTTCCTTCTTCAACAAGACCTTGATAGTTTTTCGATCTGGTGCCTCAAAAATTGTTTGGAACTTAATATCACCAAATGCCAATCCATCACCTTTTCACATAAGCGGCTCAAATCTCCTCCCCGATTCTACCTTCTCCACAACCAACCGATCTCCTCCGTTGAATCTCTTTGCGACCTCGGCATTTTGTGTGATAGGGAGCTAAATTTCCGTTTGCATATGGATGGGATAATCTTAAAGCCAACTCTGCACTAGGTTTTGTAAAACGATGGTCCAAAGAATTCACCAACCCATACGTGACCAGGTCCCTCTATATTAGCTTTGTTCGTCCCCTTCTAGAGTACGCTAGTCAAGTATGGTCCCCATATCATCGCGTTCATATCTCGAGAATCGAAAGCATCCAGCGCCGTTTTCTTCGATTTGCTCTTCGAGGTTTGCCCTGGGATGATTCTTTTACTCTGCCCCCCTATCAAAACCGTCTCAACCTTATTAACCTAAACACCCTTGAGGAACGCAGAGATGCAGCCGACTTTCTCTTCATTCATCGACTTCTTTCAGGTCAGGTTGAATGCACGTCCCTTCACCATTCTATTTTCCTCAACACTAACCCTCGTAATCTACGTACCCCTCGTCTCTTCTATCTCCCAACCCACCTTACCACCTATGGCGCGAACGAACTAATCTCCCGCAGCTACGAAAAATTAATTCAAACCCTAGCGTCTTTGACTTCCACTGCAACACTTCCTACCTCAAATCGGTTCTCCTTCACCACAACAACCAACCTTAGTTTTAAGTTTTAGTTTAAGTTTAATTTTAAGTTATAGCTTGTATTAAGCTGAATAAATGGGGGCTTGCGCCCCCACCGAAATTTACCCCAGCCAGCAACCACTCCAACATCAGTGTTATGCCTTCATGTCAGAGTTGACGCCGACGGGATTTTTCATATAACTTCATACAAATTCTATGAAAAGACTTTTTCAGAGATTTCCCTCGCACGGGATGCGAACCCGCGACCCTCTGCTTGAGGAGCCTATGCATATACCACTACACCACGGCCACCCCCATGGCGTTTTGCAACGCTGCCAGTATCACGGTAACGAGTTATGGTTCGGGACACAAATGATTTATTCACGTTGAGGTGCTGCAGGGCTCTAACGGTATCTACTTATGGTTTTCCAGCCAAATATAAAGCAATCACACTATCACGTTCGAATTCAACACAACTGAGACGCAAATCGTTTAAAAGCCTTGTAAATAATAAAATTATCTGTCATGTGTCAAAATTTGAGCTCACTGTCATGAACGGTTTTAAAATTGTAGCAGTCTGAAGTTGGTTGCTGTTCGAGTCAGGCAGGGTGTACTGTTACTATTGATTCTATAACTTAATTCGCGCGGTTTGCTAAGAGATGGCGTAACTTGTTCTATTACATTGTTATTATTCCATTGGAGCATGCGTTGGAAAGCTACTGTCATTGTAGGTCATTTCAGTATATGTCATTCATTTGAAGCGTAAACAACAGTAATTTTTTTTCACTCAAATATGTCGAATTTCGTGCCTGAAAAAGTGTTTTTCCGGAGAGTTCTTCTTCACTACTGAAAACTGCTTCCGAAAGTCAACGTATTTTGGTGGAAGTTTATTTTGAACATGCGCTAGCTGAGCGAACGTGACAAAAGTGGTTTGCACGATTTAAAAGTCTTGATTTTGTCTTAGAAGACGATGAACGTCTTGGGCAGCCAAAAAAGTTTGAAGATGAAGAACTAGAAACATTACTCTATGAAGATTGTTGCCAATTACAAGAAGAGATTGGCTGTCACTCAAGCAGCCATTTTAAAACGTTTTCAAAACGTATTCAAAAGCAAGGAAATTGGGTTCCACCTGAACTCAAGCTGACAGACGTCGAAAGGCGGTTTTGCATGTCCGAAATGCTGCTGGAACGCCACAAAAGGAAGTCATTTTTGCATCGAATTGTTATTGGTGATGAAAAATGGATCCATCACGATAACCCTAAGCACAAAAAATCATATGGGAAACCCGGCCAACCAGCCAAATCAACGGCAAAGCCGAATATCCATGGCGCGAAGATAATGCTCTGTATTTGGTGGGATCAGATGGGTGTGCTGTATTATGAGCTGCTAAAAACGGGTGAAACCATCAACAGACAACGTTACCGAACACAATTAATCCGTTTGAAGATAGCAGTAGCCGAAAAACGCCCGGAATATGCGACCAGACACGAGGCAATAATTTTCCATCATAGCAACGCTCGGCCCCACGTTGCTATTCCGGTTAAGAACTATTTGGAAAACAGTGAATGGGAAGTCTTACCCCACCCGTCTTATAGCCCAGACCTTGCCTCTTCTGACTACCATTTGTTACGGTCGATGCAGAACGCCCTCAGTGAAATACGGTTCACATCAGAGTAGAACATCAAAAATTGGCTTGATTCATTCTTGGATGCCAAGCCGGCGCAGTTGTTTTGGGATGGGATCCACAAATTGCCAGAAAGATGGGAAAAAGTCATAGCTTCAGATGGGAAATACTTTGAATAATACTATTGTACATGTTTTTCTTAAATAAACGTTCAAGTTTTGGAAAAAAAACCGCACGAATTAAATTACATACCCAATACTTTACACTGCTTCACAATTTAATCATGATCTTAAGTGAATTCAATGCTCGGCAGAGGAAAACTACTTGCAACTTAACCCAGAAAAAGCGTTCAGTTAGTGGAAATATATAGGGCTGCCTTAGAATTATTTAGCTTGACAACAGTTAAGAAGCTACTGTTGATGACCACCTTAATGATTCCTCTGATAACGTACAGCTGCGATGTTATTTGTTGTACTGGTGCTCTTTTTAAATGTAAACTTAATGTAACGGCAATTTTTCGTTAATGCTATTTGTCTCTGGAATTCACTACTTATTATCATAAGAAGGCTCTATGTCACGAGCAGTTTTAGTTGTATTTTTTTCGATACCTAGCAAACAACAATTAATAATGGTCAATTTACAATATTAAAATTGTATTTTATCATCTAAGTATTATTAGTTTGGAATAATTGTACTTAATTATAGCTTAAGTAAGATTATTTTTCAATCTAATTTATATTATTGAGTGTGATTTTCACTACGAACTCCAGGCTAGTTCCGTATAAACGGTCATATTATTCCTCATTCGTAGTGTCCCTAATTTTGTCAATCCAAACATTTGTATATACAGATTTAACTTATGTAAACGATGTTTGTTCACGTTAATTAAAGCAAGGCTATTACTAATCGGCTTAAAGCCCTTCCGGATGCTAACTCATTTATGAACTTAATGTCACATATTTGTTATTTAAGTATGACTGTTTCTATTGGGCAATATTTTCTTTACGATTCGAATATATAGTAGCGTTTGCATGCATAGCTATGCATTTCGGTAACGGGCTATAATTTTATTTCCGGGATCCCTGTCCTCTTATTCGCAGCAGTCAGTTTTTTTTTTTTTTTTTTTTTTAAGATAATCCCCAATGAGGGTGACTTATAGCTCCAATTTACTATATCGTTACTTGCTTATATGAACACAGTACGAGAAATAAGTTCATTTCGCTCAATCCAGTAAGCTATGTCGTCCACACTTACGACGTGCACCTTTGCTTTATCATACCATCATGCCATATTGCATGGTGAGTTCTACGCAGTTTCTCTTCCTATATTCAATTATAGTTCCTTTCGTAGAAGTACAATTCTTCCTCCATTCGTGGAATTATGTGAATTTATTTACAATCATGATAGGCACTAAAAGTGTAAATTCGTTTCTCTGAATATAACCCTGAGCACCAACGTCATAAGCTTTCTGTATTGTCCTCGTTTAGATGCATTGATGCTAATTCCATCGTTATGTCATAAGCTGCATGCTTAACAGATATGAGGATCTTTCACTTGTTCATCAATAATTCTGCTAGAACAGACTGATAAAACTGGTCAAGCCTTGGTTGTATCATAAGTGATTATCTCTCTGCGAAATGATAAATTGCATCATAGTACCATTTCGCAGATAAACACTCTCTAATTAATAAATGTATTGCATCTAAGCCTACCATATACTGTTTGATGAGAAGATATCTCGCTCAGGTAATATGTGAATGAATTTCCGATTTAGGGATCATTCAGGACTCATTTTTTAATGATTTAATTTTTGAGTTCTTGTGGAAAATCTCCTCCCACAAACAATTTGTTTTGTCATGGCAAGGTTACTGAAGTGACACTTATTCTATTAAAACATTTGCTAAAGGTACATAGAATGTACTCGTATATAACAAGAAGCAGCTTTACAAAAAACTTTTTTCTGAATAGATTTTGGCAGACCTAGAACTCAGCCGGTAAGCTCTTCTAATTGCGTACACCAAGATGGTTGAGCTTCCATTATCGAATGCTCCAGAAGGTCTTCCTTTAGTCCATTGTCCCTACACCTATTAATTGACAACTATTTGATCTGGAGTTTTGAAATTCAGACCTTCCCATATCCTAGCCATCTCAGGCGCCTTATGCGCGTTTTGTTTTGAATAAGTCGATTTCGCTGTACAGACCAAAAATCAAAATCATTCGAAGTAACGTGTAGTTAACTCTTAGAGGGGCTACTTTGCCCTTTAGGTTAGCGGTAAAAACGTTCCTGAAACCAAAGAATGACATATGAAGTATTGAAATAAAGTTTAAGAGCATTCTATTACATGTACCTTATGAACTTAAATCATTTTTATGGCTTTTTTTTTTGAGTAAAATTGTTGAAAAAAAATCTAAATATCAAATAAACACTTGGTTCCGTTTCTCAATAACAAAAAATTATTGTAACGAGTCACCGCTAGTTCCCACTAAGCGTTAACACCATCCAGGAAATTTTTACGTCCGCTAAAGATTATGCTTCTGTAGAGTAGAATGACAATGAGAAGCGCACATTCTAAAAATTTCCCTCTAAGGCATTAGACTATAATTTAGTTGCCTTCCAAAGCCAAGGAAATACAATTTTTCAAGCTTAACCTTTCAGCTAATTTTTGATGAGGTGCCATTATCACATTTAATCTTGGAGCCGAGAGAGACATAATCTCTAACAACCTCAAAATGATTTTCTATTGTTACGTTCTATGCGATTTATTGATCTTGTGCCTTCATAATGCCAGCATATATGGAGTTTTCTAATAACGACTTCACAACCTTTTTTTAAATAAAAGACAACCATTTGAGATATTTCAAAAACTTTATTATTGACTTGAAGAACAGTCAAAAGATTTATGAATGGAACTCAAAGACTTCAAAGACTTACCCACACATTTCGGTCGAAACGGCTCAATGTTGGCTCTGAGCTCTTCCAACGTCGTCGGCGTTGACTTAACGTAGGCCCAAAGAAAATAGTCAAGCGGCGTTAAATCGCACGAACACGTCTTGAGATAACACGCTCACCATACTTACTTTCAATAAATCGATTGTAGCGTGTGCTGTGTGGCTTGTGGCTCCATCCTGTTGAAACCACATGTCGTCCAAGTCCATATCTTCCAATTCAGGCCAAAAATAATGGGTGTTCATGGCGCGATAACGCTGACCATTCACAGTAACGTGACGATCGTTATCGTCGATGAAAAAATATGGCCCAATAACGCCACCGGCATGCAAACCGTACCACACAGTTATTTTTTGTGGATGAAGTGGTGATTCATGAAGCACATGTGGGTTTTCACCCGACCAATAACGCATATTTTGCTTATTGACGAACCCATTGAGCCAAAAATGAGCTTCGTCAATGAAGTTGATTTTGCGATTCCGAATATCTGTAGAAAGTTTTTATAATTTGCAGACTTTGCTCGTTAGTGTGCTTTACCATGATGAAAATGTTGAGTTTACTGAATAAATTGACAGTGACAGTTTGATGATTAGTGAAAGAGTGCGTTCACAAATTAAATTCAAATTTGTCAAGCCCCTATTAGAAAGCCCTAATAGTTTTGGTGAGACTTTTTTAGAATTTAAAGATCAGCGAGTGTTATCCATCGGAAATTTTTTCAGTTCAGCGAATTTAACTGGAAAGCCAAAACTGCAAATAACTTTGCAGCTCTTCTCTGTAGATACTGTCATAAGCGACCTCGAAATAAATAAAAAAGATACGCCGTAGGGTGAATATTTGGTTAATTTTAAACTTACGGGGTCTTAAACTGCACTGATAGAATCGATGCATGTAGATGCATTAGTTATTTTAACATTGCGTACAAGTTTTTGTCTGATTTGATGCTTATTGCATGAACAACTTACAACTTACATTGTATGCAATATTAAAACGACTGATCCATCTATTGTATATTTAGCGCAATTTAGGGGATCACTTTTCACGTAGATCAGACAGACTATGGTGAGCTTCCTTTCACTGGATGATTGAATCTTAAAAATGAGTTGCTGGGGCATTTTGCTACTCAGCGTATAGGCTGTCCATTGCTATTTTTACTGCACTTTGGTCAGATGAACACAAATTCTGCCTTTTATTGTCCAGGTTGATCGTTTCGTTTAACCTGACAGTAGAATTAGGGTTTTCCTCGCAGTTTAATTGCATGCGGAGGTGATTTTCAAATTGTCTGTATTCTCACAACCAGTTGTCACTCTACTGCTGAATTTCCTTGCACATCTCTCTTCCTTGTTGGCATTAGAGGCATCTAAAACTGTTTGGAAGCATCGCCAATTGTTTCTCTGTGGCCGATCATGGTGAACTTAGTCGTGATGCGAATTATTACAATACGTTTATGCAGGGGTTTTTCCTCATGAACTCAAGCGTGCCGATGTTATACCGAAGGTTCTGCAGTTGAACTGTGCAACTACAGGCCTGTTTCCCTCCACCCTGCGCTAAGTAAGGTCTTTTAAAAAAAAAACTAATGAATGACAGAATAGTACAGTTTTTAGATATCAATAACTATAATACTTTAGTCCTTAACAGTTTGGCTCTCGGAAAGGAAAATCTACTGAAGATGCTCTACTGCAGTTCTGTACCCAACCAATGTATAATCTTGATGATAAAAGAAAAACAGCTGGCTTGTTCATTGACATTGCCAACGATTTTGATATGGTCAATCACGATATTCTGTTGGGTAAACTGGAAAAAGCTGGATTTCCTGGCTTTATGTTAGATTGGTTAAAGTCTTACTTAAAAAATAGGTCGCAAAGTGTGAAGATTGATGAGATAAGGAGCGAAATAAATTTTTTTTAACCTGGGTGTTCCCCAAGGCTCTGTCTTGGGTCCAATTCTATTTCTTGTCTACATTAATTCACCTTGATTTTAAAGGCTCTCCAACTGCCTTCGCGGATGGTAAGAATAGCCCTTTGGAACTCGTTGCTGACATAAATTGCGATTTGAATTTGTTGAGAATCTGGTTTGAGAATCACAAGTTGATCATAAGCTCCAAAACAAAAATAATGTATTTCACTTTGTCATCAGTACACAGTTTCGGAGCAAATGTCCACTTTCATGCACCCGAGTGTCAAAAATTCAATTTTTTCAATTGGAATTGCATCAATAAACCTACTACTCCCACTTTTTGTAGTACTCTTAGTTGTAATGATAAATGTTTTCTTATCGAGAAAGTAGATGAATATAAATATTTAGGTCTTACTATCGATTCCAATATGAGCTTTTCGAATCACACGGATTCTTTGAGGATGTATTTCCGGTCCACACTGGGATACTTCTATTATTTGAGAAATGTCTGCCCCACATTTCTTCTAAAGAAAATCTACTTTATCTGTCTATCTATGTTCGCTTATGTGCTTTAATCTGGCACATACAACAAAAATGCTCCCAAATAGGTGGTGCTTTATCCTCTGAGGTAGTCACACCCTATATTCCACTGTACTTCCTGGATAGCGAGGATATCTGCTCTTTATCAGTCTCAGGCTTCCGATAGCTGTTCAGTTGCACGTGGCTTGTTCAAAGTCTATAAATCTCTTGTGCAGATCCGTATATCGGTGTTTTTTTTTTAATAATTACTGTAATGCAAAATTTTTAAATTCACTGGATTAGAAAATACTTGGAGCTCTGTTAACCGAAAAAAATTATTTTACTTGGACCAATAGTTTTGCTTTTGGAGCATTTCGTCCATAATCAGTTCATAATGTTCCAATATGCAATGTAAACTGTCAATGTAAATAGTCAGCGCCATCAAAAGTCAAATTCATCCTACTGAACATAGAGTTAATGACGAATTAGGATAGTTATCAATCACTAGTTCTTCTTAACTATGATTGACAGAAAAGTATTGAATGAAATAAAAGATTCAAAGTCAACGCGTTCAAGGAACACAAAAAACTTCAACAATCAAGATGAATCAAATGTTGACGAACATAACTACGAAATGGAATTTATTTTGAAACTTACATTTACACTCCGATAAGAGGGAGAGACTATTGATGAATCAATTGGAATCCAGGAAGCAGCTTCAAAAGCATGTTCATGATGAGACTGGTCGATAGACCAAAATAAGGATTTGGAAGTAGCAATAATGCAAATACTTCGAGGAGATTTTTTCAAGAATCAGAGACAACAGTTCGTATAATTGAGGTCAATAGAGATGTAATAACGAGGCTTGAAACAATACTTTTTGCTTTGAAGTATAGAAAAAAGGTTAAGACTGTCAAGTTTGGGGAGTATGTCAAGAAAACAACAGAGTTACTTAAGCAAAGATAACAACCCTTAACTAAATTTTAGCTTATAGTCAAAACATAATCGAGTATCAATCGTTGCCGCTTGAAGAATTGTCAGAAGAAGCTCGGAAATCCAAAAATAAAGATTACAAGGAATATAGATATCAAAATACGTGTAAGGTCCCAAGAATGCAGAAGAATAAAGACTTTTTCAAAATGTTTTCAGCCTCACCGGACTCGCTCAGTTCATCGGTTAGACAATTTCAGAACCGAAAAAGATCTCGAACCACAATACTCTCCAGAAAATGATAAGTTTACGAGCATTAAGAATCATTATTTTTGCACGCAAAAAGTCAAAAAGAGCCTGTGTCAGTCGTTAATGGTAAATTAATTCTTTGTTGAGGATATTGCTTGCTTTGCAGTGGCAACGCAATCGGTAGTTAACCCAAGGCGCAACTCCAATTCTTTGACTCTTTGAAGAAAAGAACTCGGATACTTTTTAGGCAATTACTCGCTTCGTTTCGTCCGCCACCATTTCAAGAATTAGGAAAGCCACTACCTTCTTAAAGAGTGGTTGGGAAAAAATGGGGTATTCAACCCCGTATCACGCAGTGACCCTACACCATTGTCATAAGGTCCATATAATGTGTGATGATATTATATTGTTGACTGCCTTGGAATACAGCAACTCACCTTTGAAACCTAGAGAAGGTGCTGCGTCTGGAATGCATGTTCATGAGTGGCGATCTTAGAAATACTCCCTTCGTTGCACTGCACACCATTCACTAGCTGCTAACGCATCCATCAGATTGAAATCTTCTTCGCAGTGGTCATATAAGTTAAACTATTTAGTAGTTTCTTTTTTAAAAAAATAATTATTGTTTTTGGGAGTAGAAGAAGCCTCTTTATTCTGATAATTCGTAATTTGGAATCTGTTTTTAAATCTAACAACTCTCATACTTAACACCTTACTTAACTAATGCGACGGTGAAAGGAATTTTGAGGCGTGATGGAATGCAGGTAGTGTCCAGTTGTCTTCATACACAACGTAGACAACATGAACCTGAATTATGACTGGGATGTGCAAGTGATTTGTGGGAAGATTCTAAGATGTGGAATGTGTGTAGGTGTGCATGTGCAAGGTGGAAATGAAGAAGGGAATCGCGTGGCAGAAGTTTGGTATCAGGTGCAATTAAAGAATTTGTTGTTTTGTGGTTAATTTATATCCACACAGGGCACTTCAAAATGTTTGATAACCTAGGACAAATCATAAAAGATACCGTTTAGTTGGTACTACTAACAAATACCACCAAATACTGCATCATTAAATGCTTCAAAGCTAATAATTCGAATTGTCAAGACTATTACTACTACTAAAACCGAACAAAGGGTGCGGGCTGATATCTTCTCTGAGACACTAAATCTTGATCTCCCCTTCCGCCTCTCAAATCACTGCGGTGTCTACCTACATTAATGGTCTACTAATAGCTAGAAAACTATTTTGTCTCTGGAATCAGTAACGTTTCAACCAAGAACTACCTTCAATTGTCACGCATTTCTCAACTACAATAGATGGCTGAACCCTTAAATATTGACCTCTCCTAGGTGCCAGGTTACTGTGAAGTTCGTGGAAACTAGCTGAACCAGATGAACTTGTTTAGCAAGGTACACCACTGCAAATCTCACAAAACATAAGATCTTTGCATATGCGTCTGCCTACCAGACAAGAGCCCTCCCGTATCCTTATCATGCTAAACCGCTCGCACATCAGACTCCTCATAAGTTTCATCACTATACACTTTCTAATAGGAATACATGCCATAAGACTCGGCACTCCCTCAAACGACTTCTGTAGAAGCTGTAGGGATGAAGAAAAAGAAGGAACGACTTTTCATCTCATCTGCACTTGTCCAGCCCTATCTCGTACTAGGAAATCGTTTCGGCGCTCGTACTTTTCAGACAACCTCGACAATCTCGCAGAAACGCTCAGAAGCTCAACATGCAGCCACAACAACCAACCAACCAACCAACCATCTCTATTTCAGCACCCCGAATAGTTCACCAATATCTTTTCTGAAATCAGATCCAAATACGGTGAACTAGTCCATAATAAGGATCCTTTTAGTTTGATACACTTATTCTAGCGATTTTCCAACTTCTTGATCCCGTCCAAAAAGTAATTTTCCGGAAGGTCTGCAAAATACTCCTCCGTGGCGTCGATGATTTCCTCGCGTGAGCTGAATTTTTTATTGATGAGCCATCTTTTGAGGTTTGGGAAGATATAGTAGTTCGAGGGAGCCAAACCGGGCGAATACGGTTGATGCGACAGCAATTGGAGGCGTTAGTCATTGATTTTTGCCATGGTTGAGATGCTCTTGTGCGCCGGTGCATTGTCTTGCAAAAACAAATTTTTTTTTCGCTTCATGTGAGGCCGTTTTACTGCGATTTCGGCCTTCAATCGCTCTAATAATGAACAGTTATACTCGCTGTTGATGGTTTTTCCTTTTTCGATTTAGTCTACGAAGAGTATGCCATGACAATCCCAGAAAACCGACGCCATAACCTTTCCGACCCATCGAGCCTCCATCGGCCGTTTCAGAGCACTCGTGCCGGGTACTCATTCTGTTCTCTGGTCGTCAACAGTTACCAATCGACGTCAAAAGTCCGCCCGATTCCGCATCACCAAGTATAAACACTCTTTCGAAGTGCTCTCGCTTTCGTGTTTTTGGTCAGGAGTGAGTATGCGCGGCACCCAGCGGCAGGATAACTTTTTCATATGCAGAATATTGCCCAAAATATGGCGTGTGCGCTTAGTACTAATCTTTGTGGTATCTGCTAGATCGCGCACCTTCACTTTCCGGTCAGCCAGCACCATATCATGTATTTTTTTGACATTGTCCCCTGTAACCGCATCGGAGAGCCTGCCGCTTTTCTTTTGTTTCATTCCCCGTTTTTTCTCTCAAAAAATAATGTTTTATGAGAGAACGAAAATTGTTTTTGTCCATACTCAACATGATGCCAAACACGTCAACAATCAGCTGTCAAAACAAAACTAAAGACAGTATCGCACTGAAATTTGGCATGTCTGCCTAAATATGAACGGATTTCAAGGCACCATAACCTTTCTTGTAATAGCTGCGGTCAAAGAAGTTACTTTTCACTTCACCTAGTATTTACAAGTCCGGTTGGACGAAACCTGTATTTGGTATGTATATCGAGGAATAATTGGTGCTTCAAGAAAATTACAGGCCTAATCGACCCTAATCGTACAACATTCAGGAAACAAAGGTTCTTGTACATCGACCTTCTGTATTGCTTTTTATAGAGCCGTTCATTCCAGATGATATACCATATATTGTGATTTGATCCTATTGACGGCTAAGGTCAATGTATTTAAAGATTTCAAAAGACGTAAAGTAAATCTTCAAATACTTCAGTACCAACGCTTCAAATGGTAAACGATGTGACTCTGTGGTAGGAAAACGATTGAGGGAATAATGGTAAAGCCAGGATTTATACCAAGCTTAAGATTATAAGCAGTTCATGTAATAACACGTCTGGAAAGTGTTCCTAATGAGAATACAATTTACAGCTTGGAAGTAATTGCAGAGGAGGTGGTGAGTTCCGGAGTTTCCTGTGCGTAGGCTGTTGAAATTATTCATTCCTACGATGAAATCAGATTGGTCTTAATTGTGAATTTATTGTGTGTGGTTTAAAGGGAAATTCATCAGATTGCGGTCGGAACAATAATAATGTCTTCATCACTTGCCAGTGGGTGGGACACTAAGGTGAGGGATGATATTGTTTTGTATCTACGAATAATTTATATAGTAAATGTGACGTAATTCTTCATTGAGAGTTGAATGTTTCGCAACGGCTTAGAGTGAACCACTTTTAGTGGCACTTAGAATGTGAGGCACATAAAGATTTCTTGGTATTCTTCTCTGTATTTTTATTTGTTTTTATACCTTTGCGACGATTAAGGTTTTATGGTTACCGGTGTTTTATATGGCTGTTTGGAATCGCATTAAATTCCTTCAAATCCCAGCGGATAGATTTAACCTGAAATTTTTAGAGCATCACGGGAGTTTTTAATAGATTTTAGAGAAGTCCATAGTTTATAGGGAGTTGCTTTTTACGAAGATATTTTATGTCTGGTTGGTTATTATGTTAGAGAAAGATAGTGCAGAGTCTCGCATGACAACTCTCAGTGCAAACAATTTAAAATTTCGAATTTGCAGCAGTTCGTCTGAGTAAAGGTGAACTATTAAATTTTTTTTTTTTTTTTAAATGATTTTTGAAGCAGAATCATTTCGTTATTAACAGAAAATAAGACCCGGAATTCTAACAATAGCAACTGCGCACGTGTGTATTCGTCTATTGTTTTGATGGTAGAGTACTTTCTTCCTGACCAAATGTTGTCATTTTCTATTGAAATCCTTGTTGAACCGGTGCAATAAGTTAGAATAATATTTTCTGTTTTCCCTTTTAAAGGTAATCTATGTGAATTATGTCCCGAAAAGACTATCGGCATGACTTTATGACTTTATTGGCTGACAGACCCATTATTCGGCGCCGATTTGCCCGAGTTATGAATCCCAAGTTAGCATGTATCGGACCGGTTTGCAGCATATTGACTCTGCAAAATTACCAACAAACCGCTATGTTCATAACCCAGCAACGTGTATATGGAACAGCAGACGACAAGTGTATAGAACTGCAGCCTACAAGTGTATGGAACAGCAGATAATAAATGTGAAAGCAGTACTCGTATAATAACTTCAATGTTGTAGTGCACCTAACAGCTAAATGAGAGTATCCAAGCATCGCACACAAAATGCTCACAAACACATTCTTTTTCATAGCAAAAATGCACAGTCGAACGTCAGTTAAATTTTGAAAAATATCATAGAGTCACTTTTGTAAGAGCATTCAATAAAAGCAGACACTGATCTATTATTATAAATATTTACATAATTTTTTTCATTAAAAATTATAATGATAACTCTCGGAGGAACCCACTGTTTCAACTACTGCTTGGTCTTTGGTGTTTTATGGGGAATCCATGTTTTGTTTACGGTTATGGAGCGACGAAATAACCCGTCCAAACATTACTTCGAAATTTTTACTGTAAAGTAATTAGCATATTTTAAATGCTCACCAGTTTTCACGGCGTTGTCCATTTTCTGGATGAGACACTTCAAGGGTATGATGCAGCGTGCTCAAAATTTGACAGCAGTCTACGGATATGTGGTATTTGATAAGGGTCGCATAACTTTTCAAGTTTCAAACGGGAGATTCAAAAAGTCACTGGAATTAACATATTTCATTCATTAGGAATATATTCTTCAGACCAAATCTGAGAAGTGATTTGATGTATGCTCTCCACAAAGTCTTTCATTTTCAGTTTCTGATGTCCACGATAAAAAATAGCATTTGTCCAGCCCATTACTAAAAAAGGCGAATCTTCTTCTCTCTCTTCCTACAGATTCATTGCATTTACGTCCCTTCTTTCCAAGGTCATGGAAACGCTGATAGACCGTCAGCCCATGAAATATCTCGAAACGCAAAAACTCTATGGTTTTCGCAGCAACAGGTTCACTGGTGATTTGATGGCGAAAGCAAGATAGTTGCACTTGATATTTCTATAGTAAAGCATTCGACAGAGTTTGGCATCAGGCACTTTTGTCGAAAATGCGTGCTTTTGGGATCGATGAGTCTTTTCTTCAATCGATTAGAAATAACCTTTCGAACGTTCAATTCAAGTTGTCTTGGATGGTTTCAAGTCTAGTTTCACAAAATAAATGCTGGTATGCTTCAGGGCTCCATTCTGTCTCTATTATTCTCTGTATTCCGATATTAACAGCATAACCAATTGGGGAACTATTAACAGAGTGGTATTTAATGCTTCCAAAACCCAACGCTGTCTGCTGTCATTAAAGCGAAAACTAAACTTGCATCGTCGAAAAACTTTCCATTTTCAGTATGTGCGTCAGAGAAAACCTAGGTTTTTAGTTGCCAAAACTGCTGCAAAATATCTAGTTCTCCTCAAGCGATGTTAGAGTTATTTTACCCCCTCTGATCTGGCCTTAATATTGGGTCTATAACTATAAGAGATGGCGTAACTTGTATTATTCCATTGTTATTATTTCATTGAAAAGCTACTGTCATCGTACATCATTTCATTATATGTCATTCATTTGAAGCGTAAACAAGAATACTTTTTTTTTCACTCAAATATGTCGAACTTTGTGCCTGAAAAAGTGTTTTTGCGGGGAGTTCTTCTTCATTACTTTAATATGAAGAAAACTGCTGCCGAAAGTCATCGTTTTTTGGTGGAAGTTTATGGTGAACATGCGCTAGCTGAGCGAACGTGCCAAAAGTGGTTTACATTTAAAAGTGGTGATTTTGGCTTGGAAGGCGATGAACGTCCTGGGCAGCCAAAAAACTTTGAAGATGAAGAACTGGAAGCATTACTCTATGAAGATTGTTACCAAACACAAGAAGAGCTCGCATAATCTTTGGGTGTCACTCAAGCAGCCATTTCAAAACGTTTAAAAGCAGCTGGATATATTCAAAAGCAAGAAAATTGGGTTCCACATAAACTTAAGCCGAGAGACGTCGAAAGGCGCTTTTGCATGTCCGAAATGCTGCTAGAACGCCACAAAATGAAGTCATTTTTGCATCGGATTGTTACTGGTGATGAAAAATGGATCTATTACGACATACGACAACCCCAAGCGCAAAAAATCATATGTGAAACCCGGCCAACCAGCCAAATCAACGGCAAAGCCGAATATCCATGTCGCAAAGGTAATGCTCTGTATTTGGTGGGATTAGATGGGTGTGATGTATTATGAGCTGCTATATTTGGAAAACAGTGGATGGGAAGTCTTACCCCACCCGCCTTATAGCCCAGACCTTGCCCCTTCTGACTACCATTTGTTCCGGTCGATGCAGAGCGCCCTCACTGAAATACGGTTCACATCAGAGCAGACTATCAAAAATTAGCTTGACTCATTCTTGGCTGCCAAGCCGGCGTAGTTCTTTTGGGATGGGATCCACAAATTGCCAGAAAGATGGGAAAAAGTCATAGCTTCAGATGGGCAATACTTTGATTAATACTATTGAACATGTTTTTCTTAAATAAACGTTCAAATTAAAAAAAAAAAAAAAACCGCACGAATTAAAATATATACCCATTATATAAGGCATTCATCCGCCCAAAAATGGAGTACAATGCCCACATCTAGTCAGGGGCTCCTAAAATGTCTCTGCACCTGCTGGAAATGATCTAAGCCCGTGCGATAAAACTAATAGGTGATACTAATATCAGTCAATCAATTGACACCCTTGAACACTGACGTAATGTCTCCTATCTCACTTTGATTTATCGTTATTTCCACCACCAGTGCTCCATTGAAATCAGTAGTAGCATTTTGCCCCTACAATCCTTCAACCGTAACACCCGTCTCGCTATAAATAACCAACGAGCTTAAGCCCACTTGCGGATGTACTCTGAAATATCGTGATTCGTTCCTAAGCAGTACAACTCGCTTATGGAATGCTCTGCCGAGCTCTCTATTTCCTAGCTTGCAAGATCAACGTACATAGGTATTTCTCCTTTCTACTTCCCTGATTTTCCTTCGCCCGTGCTGTGTACAAACTTTTTAAGGGTAATTATAAAAAAAAAAAAAAAAAAAAAGTTGAAAATGTGCTTGTTCCATTCAGAAGGTATTATATCTGGATCACATTATATCCGCAGAAGGAATAAGGAAGAATCCTGACAACATCGAAGCGGTGAAAAGCTGGCCTGTCCCCAAAGTCAATCACCAACTAAGCTGAGTTTCGATTTAAAAGAGTTTGTTACTAGATGGGGTGAAAAGTAACCTCCTTGGGTTATTTTATTCAATATAGTCCCCTCTTAGTTTGATACAGTTATTCCAGCGATTTTCCAACTTCTTGATCCCGTCCGAAAAGTAATTTTATGGAAGGTCTGCAAAATACTCCTCCGTTGCGTCGATGATTTCCTCGAGTGAGCTGAATTTTTTTCTAATGAGCCATCTTTTGAAGTTTGGGAAGATATAATAGTCCGAGGGATCCAAATTGGGCGAATACTGTGGATGCGACGGCAATTGGAGCCGTAAGTCATTGCATTGCGCCGGTGCAAAAACAAAATTTTTTTTACAGCGATTTCTGCCTTCAATCGCTCCAATAATGCACAGTTATACTCGCTGTTGATGGTTTTTCCTTTTTCGAGGTATTCCACGAAGAGTATACCATGACAATTCCAGAAAACCGACGCCATAACCTTTCCGACCCATCGAGCCTTCCTCGGCCGATTCGGAGCACTCGTGCCGGCTTTAGTCCATTGCCGGGCACTCATTCTGTTCTCTGGTCTTCAACAGTTACCAATTGACGCCAAAAGTTCGCCCGATTCCGCATCAGCAAGTCTAAACACTCTTTCAAAGTGCTCTCGCGTTCGTGTTTTTGGTCAGGAGTGAGTATGCGCGGCACCCAGTGGCAGGATGACTTTCACTTTCTGGTCAGCCAACACCATTTCATGTATTTCATGTATAACCGCATCGGAGGGCCTGCCGCTGTGGACTTGATCGGTAGGGGAGTTGCAGTCAGCACGAAACTCTCGAAACCAATATTTGACGGTGTAATCTGACGGAGCATTAGTCCGATATAAATTATCCAATTTTTCTTTTGTTTACTTCGCCGCTTTTCCCGTTGTTTTATGAGAGAACGAAAATCGTTTTTGTCCATACTCAACATGATGCCAAGCACGTCAAAGACAAACAAATGTCAAAACAAAACTAAAGACAGTATCGCACTGAAATTAATATAGAGGAACAGCGGTACCAACAAAAATCTGCTCCATCCCATCCTACCAGCAAAAAAAATCGCTTTATTGAAAACATGATTTTAAAGCCTAAGGACCACATTTAAGAGCTTACGTCCTGCAATTTGAGATAGGATGTTGAACAAAGGCTACAATTTAAAGCCAACGATAGGCAAAAGAACCTTTTCACAAGTGAAAAAACTGGAAAATTATGTTCGAAGTTGAATATATCTAAATCTAAACAATCATAGTCCTCTGAAAGCGACAGAACTAAATCTACACCTTAGTGACTACGAGGTACAGAGGCTGCAAGTCCCGAAACTCACAAGAAAATATCTTCTACTTAAATCATTGTCCTCGGGGTAACAATCTGAGTTAGAGAACCTAAGAAAGATATCACATTCACAACTTAAAAGAACCATAAACGATGTTTCACTTATCGTTTGAGACTTACAACAATATGATTATATCTCTTTCGAGGACTGACGTCTAAATTAAATGTCAACCAGTGCGAGACGGCAAATGGAAGTATATAAGTTGCAGACTCCATAAAGACTACCAATTTCCCACATGAACATCATAATGAACTTACATAAATCTTGATACTCTATCAACCCACAAATTTAAATCAAACAGTTTTGAGTACGTCGTGAAATATCAAGATTTGCAGTTGCGTTAGATTGCTTATCTTCTTGTGTTTCGCTTTATCACGATTTTGGAAAACTGCAATTGTTGGATATCCTCTTCGTTTCTTTCTTAATAGCCTTACACAGATGCTACAAACTTCCAAACTCAAATGGTGTGCCTCAGGCTTTGCTTGCCAGTGATCCTATTGAGTGTGTTATGTGGTTCCTTAAAATCTTGGCGTTGAGTTCCTCCAAGAAAATTTTAAATTAATTACGTTTGAGGTAATGGTAAGATGTCTTTCTCGGGGAGTTCGTAAAATCCACTTATGTCTAAGGGAATTGTGCTTCTTTTTTAAGAAGGCATGCACACACACGAGTCTGTGATGCATGTCAAATCGAAATCAGCTTCACTTAACAAAAGCACTGCTCCTTTCACAGATATGAATCTGCTTTTGATACCCTTTTGTACGAGTAACTTACCGATTTCGTAAAAGAACAGATTCGATTTTGGTATTCTGATTTCTGTCTTAAGACTTTCTCCTTACAGATCGAAATATATGCGTTTTTTTTTTCAGGGCTTTCTTTATTTAACGAGAAAAGTGAAATTTCTGATGAAATTCAAATATGTTTAGGACATCCAATATAAGGGTTTCCCAATTATGTTTACTCGAATAAAGTTAAGGACTCATCACTTTAAGAATATGAAGAAATGACAGCTTATTTAAGAGAGCTGACGCATCTTGGTATCTACCCATCCCCAAGTCTATCCCGATACCAGGCATCGATATTTCCCAACTTGATTTCATCAAATCCTCATAATATATCAAAATATTCAATTAAAATTTACATATTCCCGGACGAATTGGAACAGCTCTCAAGAAAAGACATACACTGAAAGATTTTTACACGAAATTCCCCATAATAGGGCACAAATTCGTGGAATTCGAAACCGTTGCGCTTTCATTTCGCATTCGTGCCAGCCTTTTTCACGGTACTTCATCTTATTGTGACACTGATTTATTTCACAATTTAATAAAATCATCAATGCCCCATCGAACCAAAGTGAAAATCATATTAAAAATTTAAGCTACTTGCACGCGGATTCAATATTCAGAATTCTGCTCACATAGGCGTTTTATGAGTCACAGATTCGAATACTTTACCTTTCGTGAAATTTCCACTTAGTTTGGTGGGGCTCCTTTTCCAACATTTAATTACACGTTGACTTGTCGGCAGCAGCATCAAGAGTATAGCAGACGAGTAAAGCCCTGTCCAGAATCGAGATCCCTCGAAACTTTACGAGTAATAATGCAAACAGAGAGATGAAAATCGAAGAACCACTAAAAGTAAATAAATGGGAAAGAGAAGGAAATCAAATTCCCAAAGAAAATGTAAATTTTCCTTTGCCGCACAATTGGCAATTCCAAGCATCGCCAATTGTGTCCTTTTAAAGAAAGACCAAGTTGCCAAAATGTTTTCTACTCTTTTGAGGGACTGAGTCGTTGGTTTTTTTTTTTCCAGATTTTACGTTCTTAAGTACAAAGCATCTTTTGTTTGTGTACTCCCTAACCGCCTTCGAGTGGATTGCTTTCTTAAATTAGTTTGCAATGGCTTTTCGGTGTCTCGAAAGAAGATGTCTTTTGTCTCCTGTTCATTCGTTACTGAAAAGGAACACTTGTCCTGTGGATAATTGATTTTTCTATTCAAACGAATAGAAGTGCTTTAAAGTTTTCACAAATCCCTACACGCTTTTATCATTCAGTTGCTAGTGTGATAAATTTTTTATTTTCTTCTAACCTGAGGGTAGAGTGACCACCAACTACTCGAGCATCGTTGGTATACCCACAAAAAATATGTAGCCTAAGGCTGTACAATTGCATCACAGGACATGTGTATTTTTAATCATGGGAAATTCGGCCTCTCTAATTGGGAGTGGTGTTAAATGGAAATGAGAAGGTGGTGAGTGGTTAAAAGTTTTGAAGAGTTTTCCGGCATTTTCCACTTTATCACGTTCGAATCTTCCATCCGAATCATGGGTAGATGAGGTTAAAAACAGTAACCATAATAAAGCGAATGATAAAGTTGAGTAATTGTTTGGGGATTTCCATTAAGAAACAAATTTTCAATGAACCGGATGTATTACGGATGCCTAGGCGATCATAATAAATTATTGTCATTTCCAACATAAGAGGATATTTAGCATTTCCGCAGGCAATCAGCTGATGAATTATTGACATAGGGTTGATACACACAAGGATAACAAAGCTGCATCAGAATGGATAATACGAGCAAATACTGTCCTGTTTAGAAGTGCTGATGATTTTTGTATGTATTTTTGAAATATGTAGCAAGTTGATTCGTAGTGATTCGCGGCTGGCAAAAAAATTTTAAAACACCTACAAGTTACCATAAGGTAAATCTAATTCAGTTAACATTCAGACAAATGAGGAAATATAACAATATAACAAATCGAAGCATACATCACTTAATTTTTTGAAAAATAAAATAACATCATGAGAGATTAATTATATCCTTCGTAGCATGGACAATTTTTTATATGTTACCACTATGTTGAACGGCCTAGTACAATGACACTGCTTCAGGAGAGGAACTAAAGACCTTAGAAACTAATCAGGTAAAGCCACTTTCCCTAAGTGTAAATAAAATTTCAAAAATGAGAAATACGAAAGAAGTCGTAGTCAAGTACTGAGTAACAGAGTTCATGGCTACAGGAAATAATATTTAGTAACTGGTCAAAATAATAAACTAATTAAAAAAGTAACTTAAGAACTTGGAAAAAAAAAATCAGCCTACTTTTGTTGTCATAGCAAGAGTAGGAATGCTAGATATATTCGTATTACAAGCAAATCGAAACATTGAGAATCGTTAAGATAGGGTACAAAATGATTCTACAGTATTAGTCAATTTTGAGCTCCTTGGTAAACAATTCCCTTTAGAGATACTTTGAGGTTTTCGGAGCACAGGTTCAAAGGGGCTCCATTTTTGTATCGAAACACTGGAGTACAGATGTCGTTGCAAGAACCCTGAATAGGTGAATGGCGGTAATTATTACCTCAGCGATGTTATTTGCGCCTGACAATTCAGTTGACCCTTTTTCTGCTGTTGTTTTTAAGGACCTGACCCTCCATTTAAGAGGTTGAACGTGGTGATATCCTCCTTCCCGTGGAAAAAAACACTTCATAGACAAATAATAGCCCCAGGTTGTAGGTGGATATAATACTGCCGTCTACAGCAAGAGACACTCAAAATATCACGTTCGGCTTAACAACTCGATGAGGCCCTAAACTGCTCAAAACGAGATACAACCTCTCTCCAGAAATTGCGATTTTCCCTACTTTTGCAAATTTCACCAACAGCTTCTAATACTTTGGTAGATTTTGGCAGCCTTAGATATTATAGGGTTTTCCAATAGGGACTTGACAACTTTAAATTTAATTTGTGAACGCACTCTTTCACTAATCATCAAACTATCACTGTCAATTTATTCAGTAAACTCAACATTTTCATCATAGTAAAGTACACTAACGAGCAACGTCCACAAATTATAAAAATTTTCTACAGACATTCGGAGTCGCAAAATCATCTTTAGTGACGCAGCTCATTTTTGGCTGTATGGGTTCGCCAATAAGCAAAATATGCGTTATTGGTCAGGTGAAAACCCACATGTGCTTCATGAATCACCACTTCATCCACAAAAAAATAACTGGTGGCGTTATTGGTCCATATTTTTTCGTCGACGATAACGATCGTCATGTTACTGTAAATGGTCAGCGTTATTGCGCCATGATTACCGATTATTTTTGGCTGGAATTGTAAGATATGGTCTTGGACGAGATGTGGTTTCAACAGGATGGTGCCACAAGCCACACAGCACACGCTACAATCGATTTATGGAAGAGTAAGTATGGTGAGCGTGTTATCTCAAGACAGGTCAGTCGATTGGCCGCCTCGTTCGCGCGATTTAACGCCGCTTGACTATTTTCTGTGGTGCTACGTTAAGTCATTGGTTTGGTTTGCCAACACAACGACGACGTTGGAAGAGTTCAGAGCCAACATTGAACGCGAAATAACGGCCGTTTCGGCCGAAATGTGTGGCCGAGTCGTTGAAAATTGCGTCCAACGAATCGACCTTAAGACGTAGGCCGCCTCGTTCGTGCGATTTAACGCCGCTTGACTATTTTCTGTGGTGCTACGTTAAGTCATTGGTTTGGTTTGCCAACACAACGACGACGTTCGAAGAGTTCAGAGCCAACATTGAACGCGAAATAACGGCCGTTTCGGCCGAAATGTGTGGCCGAGTTGTTGAAAATTGGGTCCAACGAATCAACCGCTGCAAACGTGCCCGTGGTGGCCATATTTACGAAGTCGAGTTCCATTCATAAATGTTTTGATTGCATTTCAAGCCAATAATAAAGTTTTTGAAATATCTCAAATGGTTTCCCTTTTATTTTAAAAAAAAGTTGTCAAGTCGTTATTAGAAAACCCTATATATCAAGTCCAATCTCACTTTCGTCATGAACCTGTTTTGCTCTTTCTGCATAGCTCTAGCCGTCCCTCCCATTCTGCCCTTTTCTTCCCTAACGACAACAATTATATCTAAAATCGTTTGATTTGGCACGCTGTTAACCATAGTAGTGCGGTTTAGGTTGTGTACTTCGACCATCGAAGGTATTATTGTAGGAATAACTATGATTGAAATTACCTCGTACTTTTAACGCGTTGTTTTCAAAACGTTCACATTTTTTAATCATCAACTTTCATTAACCTGATACGAACGGTTTATAACTTTGAGCCTTCCGCTTTTATATGAAGTTTTCATGTAGACTTTTTAATATTAAAAATACAAGATCATCATGTCCTTGTCGTCGCATGACTCTTGTTTCTTAGAGCTTTTCTCCGAACGTTTCTCTCTACCCTGAACTACGTTTAAATATCTTGATTTGTGAAAGATTCTCTCCAATTGAGCTAAAAATGAATATTTGTGGTGAAAAAACTCTGTAATAATAGTATAAAACACTTTTAATTATTATGCTCCTGGGCATAGTAGTAGTGATTGTAGCGTAGTAACGGGTGACTAGATAGAAATGATAATTTCTTTAATTTTTATTTTTCGGCAGCATTGTTACCAATGATAATGCATTGTTTTACGCTTGCCGAACAAGTGGGAATTATTAAAAAATATTATCAAAATTCCTGCTCAATTCTAGATATGCAACGTGAATTTCGTCGTGAGGTTGGTCGTCATCATGGTTTCAGAGTGAGGGCAATTCGTCGCACCGTGGAAAGGTTTGAGCACGAGTACCCTGTTTTGGACTTAAGCCATCAACCAGGCAGAGATTGTTGCAAAATGAAGAAAACATAGCCGTCATTGTGGCCAGTATAGAAGAAGATGCAGAAATGTTGATTCTGCGGCGATCAGCTGAATTTGGCATCGACAGAGAGTCAACCCAGCTTATTTTGCGTTTAGATTTTGGCCGAAGTACGTATAAGATTGTGCTGACGCAAGTATTGAAACGTGACGGCCATAGACAACGCCGTGAATTCGTTAATAGGTCGCTGGAAATGTTGGCCAAAGATCCGGATTTATTGGGTATATATTTTAATTCGTGCGGTTTTTTTTTTCAAAATTTGAACATTTATTTAAGAAAAACATGTACAATAGTATTATTCAAAGTATTGCCCATCTGAAGCTATGACTTTTTCCCATCTTTCTGGCAATTTGTGGATCCCATCCCAAAAGAACTGCGCCGGCTTAGCAGCCAAGAATGAATCAAGCCAATTTTTAATTTTGTGCTCTGATGTGAACCGTATTTCAGTGAGGGCGTTCTGCATCGACCGGAACAAATGGTAGTCAGAAGGGGCAAGGTCTGGGCGATAAGGCGGGTGGGGTAGGACTTCCCATCCACTGTTTTCCAAATAGTTCTTAACCGGAATAGCAACGTGGTTTAGAGCGTTGTCATGATGGAAAATTGTTGCCTCGTGTTTGGTCGCATATTCCGGGCGTTTTTCGGCTACTGCTCTCTTTAAACGGATTAATTGTGTTCCGTAGCGTTTTCCATTGATGGTTTCACCCCGTCTTAGCAGCTTATAATACAGCACACCCATCTGATCCCACCAAATACAGAGCATTACCTTCGCGCAATGGATATTCGGATTTGCCGTTGATTTGGCTGGTTGGCCGATTTTTACATACGAAATTTTGCGCTTGGGGTTGTCGAAGTGGATCCATTTTTCACCACCAATAAAAATCAAAACAAAAGGACTTCCTTATGTGGCGTTCCAGCAGCATTTCGGACATGCAAAACCGCCTTTCGACGTCTCTCGGCTTGAGTTCATGTGGAACCCAATTTCCTTGATTTTGAATATATCCAGCTGCTTTAAAATGTTTTGAAATGGCTGCTTGAGTGACACCCAAAGATTTTGCGAGCTTTTCTTGTGTTTGGCAACAATCTTTATAGAGTAATGCTTCCAGTTCTTTATCCTCAAACTTTTTTGCTGCCCAGGACGTTCATCGCCTTCCAAGCCAAAATCACCACTTTTGAATAGTGCAAACCACTTTTGGCACGTTCGCTCATTTAGCGCATATTCACCATAAGCTTCCACCAAAATACGATGACTTTCGGCAGCAGTTTTCTTCATATTAAAGTAATGAAGAAGAACTCCCCGCAAAAACACTATTTCAGGCACAAAGTTCGACATATTTGAGTGAAAAAAAATATTGTTATTAACGCTTCAAATGAATGGCATATACTGAAATGACGTACAATGACAGTAGCTTTTCAAGTGCAAAAAATCATATGTGAAACCCGGCCAACCAGCCAAATCAACCGAATATCCATGGCGCGAAGGTATTGCTCTGTATTTGGTGGGATTAGATGGGTGAGTTGTATTATGTGCTGCTAAAATCGGGTGAAACCATCAATGGACAACGCTACCAAACACATTTAATACGTTTGAAGAGAGCAGTGACCAAAAAACGGTCGGAGTATGCGACCAGACACGAGGCAATAATTTTCCATCATGACATCGCTCAGCCCCACATTGCTATTCCGATTAAGAAATATTTGGAAAACAGTGGATGGGAAGTCTTACCTCACCCGCCTTATAGCCCAGACCTTACCCCTTCTGACTACCATTTGTTCCGGTCGATGGAGAACGAACTCACTGAAATACTTTTCATATCAGAACAGAAAATCAAAAATTGGCTTGGTTCATTCTTGGCTGCCAAGCCGGCGCAGTTCTTTTGGGATGGGATCCACAAATTGCCAGAAAGGTGGGAAGAAGTCATAGCTTTAGATGGGCAATACTTTGAATGAAACTATTGTACATGTTTTTCTTAAATAAACGTTCAAATTTTGAAAAAAAAAAAACGCACGAATTAAATTATATACCCAATACAATACATGTTCTTTATAACCACGGCCTTCCTCTTTGGTACATAGGCTTGGTCCATGTCGAAAGTGTTCGAATTTTCGGTCGCACAACTTTCTGGGATGTACAGCGGCTACTGACCCAGCGTCTGAGATGGATGGGCCTCCTCAAGTGAATGGACAAACAGCACTCTTATACAAAAACCAATCTTTAGTTAATTCGTTATTTTTACAAAGGTAGCTGGTAGATGTGAAATTGTTCAAAGCCACCTTTTCATCACAAGACGCCAAACTTCTTTACAAGTCTTATCCCGCGACTTTAATATTTTGTTCAACCAGGAACAGAATTTGCGTTCGTTTATTGATATGATAATCCTTTAAGTCAATGCGTCATTTCGCTTTCTCACATGGGGGTCTTTAAGAATTTTTTAACCCTTATATCTAGGCCCCCGTCAAGAACGGCGGGGCGTAGTTGGCATAGCACTTCCCTCTTAAATGAGATTTCCTTCACCAGTTGTACTTTATAAATTCACAGACTTAGTCTTTGGTTGTATAACGCCGTAACGCCAAATAAAGCATGGCTTCCTCTCTTACACAAAAGGCCTTAAGCCCGTATTTTGTAACATAACATCAGCAAACTGTGTTTGTGTTTCTTGAAAGCCATGCTATCTCCAAGAAAGTTCATTGCCAAATAGACTCAGTAAGTTAAGCTTTCTGACAGTGATCATAGAGACTCAGGCGCAGATACTTCTCCCGATTTTTCCATTCTGCAGAATATTGTTCACTGGTATCAATATTGCGTACATGTATATCGAGTTCGATGAAAGAGACAGTTTTTCCCTAATGAGGAATGAAATCGAACTCCACCCTAGACTAATTTTAGAGCCATCTGTAAAAACATGGTTACATACTTTGCTTCAGTCACCGTAAAACGGCGGTGTGTTTCAAATCAGAGACCATGTTTATATTAACGCAAGATGTTTTTGACAGTACGGCCCAAAATATGAATATTAAATGAAAGATTCATAGACGTATAGATCGGAAGAATTTTTCTCGGGTAACACCCAAATATTTCGCTTCGTTCAACAAACGGATGGTGATGAGTCAAACTAAACAATTTCTTCATTTTCATAAAGAGAACAACCTCAGTTTAGAGAAGATTGACTGTAACCCATTTTCCAGCGTAACAATCATCGTTCATTTTAAAACAGACAGTCACTAGGCATGATCCAATAGATAGTACAACTATATCATCTGTATCTGCCTGGGCAGAAACGTTAGAGCTGTTGAGAGCATTAATCAGTGAGTCGATCAATATGCAACACAGCGGTGGATACAGGACGACACTTTATTAACAACACTGTTACCATATATGCAATTCCTATTTACCAGTATTTAATTTCAAAGTAAATTTCTCAAAATTACCAGTGCGTACCTCTACATGACAAGGAAGGTTCTCTTCAGAACGTAGCATAATTGGGTATACATATGAATGTAACTTGAAGCCTTCCAAGGAAGCAGCAGCTTGTTGGTAGCCTCATACGTCGCTACAATCGATGACAGATATCAGCTTTTGTGGGTTGAGTGGGTGATACTCACTTCCGTTATAGGAGCTGGTTATAAGACGGTTTTGATCAGTTTACTTGAGAAGTGAGTCCCAAATGTGAGAGAAATATTCTCTTCTTTGGACTGGGAATTCAAACCTTGTATTAAATATTTTCTAAAGACTTTGAGCACAGGGACAACGAATTCAAGCTGATTCATATTTAAGGACTTAAATATTGCGTAACAACAACTCACTTCACTAAGATAATGAAATAATAAATTCGTCAAAAGTGCATTTCAGTTTCCTGGTACAATTAAATAGTTCGAAAGATATTTTCCACTAAACCTTTTCAAATGCAGTTCCAACAAAAAAGTAAACAAATTTTCACAAAACTATTGTATATGTATGCGAAACATTTCATTGGAAACCCCAAACGAACATTAAGGAAACTCCGTAATAGTTCTGCAAAAATACAGATTACTGGTACAAGGGAAATGGTTCTATTTCCTGGAAAACCAGCGGTTATTCTCGTATAAGTACATATTCGTTATGTAACTCTGTTTCGTTGAAAAAGTCATTAAATTGAAAAAAAAAAAAAAAAAAATCAAAAATCCATGGACGAAATTCGGTCACTAGCAACATTGTGTTCGTGGTTAACAGTCATCGAAAGATGCTTTAGATTTTTTAACTCTCTTTGAAAATGGATGGACTGTAAGCCAGGATTGCCCGGGAATGATGGCATTCGCTTGCAGTGTTTATCATAAGGGAGAGATACAATATAAATCAAAACAACACGAACTCTTAGCCCACTGAATAGCGTGGTATTTTTAGACATGTGGTTCAGATTGATGATACTTTTTACGAGACGACTGTCTTGTTACTGTGGGATACTTAGTGTCAGTTAATCCACATTTCTCCACGGTGTTCGAGTAACGAATCTACGATTATAAGTCCCCAGATCCACAAACACATTCGTAACTTCCGACCCTGAACCAACGTTAAAACCTTACCACCCATCATATTGTTTATCATTTGTCCCTATTGCAACAAAGCTGAAAATGCTACTAACCGTAATGGCATTCCCACACAACTTCAAATGGTTTTCCTGTATAAATAATTGACAACCACTTCTGGTTGGGTTTGAAATTTAAATTCCAATCGAAAATTCCTCGTACTGAAATTTAAATGTGCACCACAAAAAAAAAAAAAAAAAAAAAAAAAACACAAAAAAAAAGTCCAATAATGAATGTCTTAATAAATTTATGCAAATTGAATTAGCACTTAGTTTGGAGGTAAACTCAGTCCGACCTACCAATCCTGGACCGAATCTCATTAAATCCAGACACTTTAACCTCCAATTTGGCTTCAATTTGGTATCATAATCGAATTTGTCTTGCAGCAAAGATGCTATTAACCGTTATTTTCACATATACCTTCATCTTTTATTTATTTATTTTATTTATTCTTTTCCCTTACAATCGAATAAAAGTTTCCTTGAAAAATAAGATGACTATGGAGAATCAAAGAAAAAAAATGGAAAGAAAACGAAATCTGAAACTAAAATACAGCTCCCCAAGGACCAAATTAGGACAAGAAGCAGACACATACATACAGTGCAGGAAAATTCTCTCGTTATGATGATAGATATGTAGGTATGTAAATGAAATTTAAGTTTAGTTGGCCTGATATCGTTGCCAGGTGCATTGACTGGTATTTCGAATTCAAAACCTTTAATGACCATGTACAATTTTGATTTTTTTTTTTTTTTTTAAATATCAACTACTCCTAAACTTTTGGAGAAAATGCTTCTAACAGAGAAAATGTTTTCGATAAATTTACGTCTACTTTCGAGATAGTTTTCAACGATCATATTTTTAGCCTTTCTAGGTTGAACAAAATTCTTGAACAAAATTCAAAGAACATTTCCATACCGTCATCAAGTTGTTTATACGTGAATGCCTGCCAATGTATGGAACTTACTGTCACGGTATGCCCATATATCCATGGACCCAAGATACAACTGGTCAACGCTATGTTGAGGGCACAAGTTCCACCTTTGTTTAAGTCGGGACCGAGCTCAAATCTTTTGCCAAACTTAGGATTGCGACATTAAGTACTTAGTGCAACTCTACATCGAGTTAATCGTAAGTGGAAGACACTATTTGTTTGAGTCGAGACCGACCTAGAATCTGTTGCCGATCTTAGGATTGTGATACCCAGTACTCATTGCAACTCTACATAGAGTTAGTTGCAAGTGGAATATCCTTCCCTATTGTGCTCCCATCAGGGGCCTGTCTCTTCCCAATCAGCCGCGGATCGAAGTCCGGGGAACTGACTCCCATGGCATTTTATTTTTTTAAGTTCCAGTGAGGACTATCGATAGTCCTGATACTCAACAAAACCTTATGAGAGACCGCTTTTAAATGGTCAAATCGTAGCAATCTGCGGTATCAATCAAGTATCAATGCGGGTCAATCTGAAAACCTATACGATAACACCAATAGTGTTCTACTTCGGTTTATTATTAGAATACGTCATTGAGGAGAATAGCCTTGATCATTGGGCGGAGGCCCGGTCCACTTTGGCAATAGGAAGACTTATCTTCGTTGTACCATATGTAGAAAGATGCGGGATATGTGCACATATTGCAAAGCATAGTATAGTGTCTCGTCAGGACGCCAAAAAGCAGTATGGGTTCTTTTTTTCTAGGGGTCACCTCTAAGAAACCTCAAGAAATATTAGTTTTGTCTACCCGCATCTTAAAGAAACATATCATCTGCAGTTTAACAAACACAAAACCCATTATTCAACGAAGTCCATAACCGATGGCGCATGTGTTACCTACGTTGGCTTAAGTTTAGAAAAACTCTCCTATAAGCGTCTCAAAGCCTTTTTATTGCTAATATCGGTTTCCGTGTTCCAATTGTGAACATGTATTCAAACAAACTTCATTATATTTGGTTTTTGACTGCGTTCAGGTAAATTTTGTAATCCTGAACTAACTTGGGGTGGTAAGAGAGTTCAGGAAGGTTTTCAGTGCATTTTGGCTGTCGCTATCGACGCAGAAACTTCGTCTTCTCTACATTATCTTCACAAAAAAATTCATTGCCATCAGGACTGCTAAATTATCGGGTTGAAATAAAGACTAGGATTGAATTCAAATATGGTTCTTTCAACATAAAGGAAATCAAACTGGTTGGTTAGAAGCTATTAGAGATATGAAATGCTTCCTTAGTGGAGTATTTCAGGAAACCACTTGAACCTTTGCACTTCAGTAATTTTGATTTAGTGTTTTGAAAAGCTAGATAACGTCACAAGCGTTTTAAATGGTCATAAAGTTACATTTATTTCCAAACGCCGGGTTGGAAAATATTTGCTCGACCTATTTTGATTACGGCAAGTTATGCTTGTCACGCATGCACCGCTGTGGTGTCATTATCAATACTAATACTTCGTCTCACAATACAATTATTGTTGTTTTTGTCTAAATTTGAAAGACGCACTGGTCTTAACCTACTGGGAAGTAATGTTTAAACTCATCGTCTTCCAAAAAGATCTCTGCGCCACAAAATTTCGATTGATTTTGGAATCATCTTGGACAACTTCTGATAATGGCCAGGACCAGTACTAAATGAAAGAACAGACAGTAACAGCATATAATCATCGAGCATTCACTTTTTTTTTTTTTTTTTTTTTTTTTTTGATTGCGCAATGATAATGACATCCATTACGGCATCCCAAGGGGGTGATACACTGTCTGTAGAATATGATCAAACCATAAGGGGCTATTTAAGGTACGTGAAAGGTTATTCGACAAACAACTGAGCTAAGAAGGAGGATTAAGACCTCAATTTCGATGGCAAAGTAAATGTTGGCACCTTTTACCACTAAAACATCCTCAGTGCTGAAAAGGCCTATTAAAGTTCATTCCTTGTGCTCCAGTCGTTGAGAGCAGTTAGTCTATTTCGTAGCATGTTCTATGGTATCATTATAAAAAAAAGGTCAAATACCAAGTACACCGAGGTATAGCATTTAACTTTTTTGTATGCCACTAGAGCCTTCGCTCAATTATCAAGGCTTCTTCCATTAATGAAATTGTCTAATAAATTGGAAGCGGGACCTCCGATAGTCCATACCAGGACTTAAATCGCGGTACTAAGGGAGCCTACCGGATTTCGGTTCGGGTCTGACTTGTTTGAGATGATGGCTGTGGGTTTTCCAGTTGGTTTCGACCCGATATAGAGTTGGAATACCTTGAACTGAGTGTGCCGCCAATACAAGTTCTGATTTGGTAATAATGAATTCACGGAAAGCAATGGCAAGCCGTATTCCTGCTCCGATGAATGTCTAAGCACTCAGTGGAACTAAGACTTATATTGTCAGGAGTTCACTTAAAACAGATGAGATATCCATTAATATTTATATGAGCTGATTTTGAGCTAGTTTTGATTACCTTATAAGCTAGACCGAATATTCTGATTATCTGAGAATTTCCAGTTGATTAGCCCACTTTAGCAAGCTGGAGCAAATTTGGTTTTGACGAATGATTCAAATTATTGTGAAAGTCCTTAGAGGGAACACCCTGTCAAGTCAAAAAAGTCCATTATATTATCTTTGCACTTTCTAAGACTACAGACTCCGGTGTAAATTCAAACAACGACAGCCGTAAATATCAAGCGAACAATGATTATTACCAATCGCTGAACTAAGAAGGTAACTGAGAAATAATTCTCTGTAACGAGCAACAAAGAAAGCACTGTGTAAGGCTTTTATTGGGTCAATATTCGCCCTGTATCTAAAGCTAATCAGAATGTTGTATGTTACTTCGAGAAAAAGTTCTTCGAGTGGTTTTCTGTCCCGAAAACAAAGAAGTTATAACGACGAACAACGAGTATGAGGCATATACAGCAATATTTACCTTGTCAAAAGGGCTAAAATTCGTAGAGTGAGTGAACACCACCGTTTCAACCCAGAGTATCTTTAAACCTACGCCTGAAGGAGAGACAATGCGGTAAAGAAAGATCTCGAACTAGATGGTGCATTTAAATGGAAAGGAACATCAACAAATTTTGTTTGCAAAACTAGCGACGACAGCGCAAGACCGCGCTAAATGGATAAAGTTGATGCTTGAAACACAGGTTCACTCCGAAGTCAAGTAAGGTCCAATGTTTATTAAACAAATTTATAAAGTTTAATGTTATTTTCTACGACAAATTAGTACTAATAGGGCCCAACTTATTTAACGAACTCCCTAACTGCCATCCAATTCCCGGGTACGCTGTTTCTAGTTGTCTAGTTATCTAGTTGTCTAGTTATCTAGTTGTCTAGTTATCTAGTTGTCTAGTTTGAGTCTTTAACCGGAGTTTCGATCTCCCCTGTCGTCTCGATCATGGGGGCTGTGACTTAAAAATCCCCTTCACCGAAGAGTTATTGTCTATTGACACAATCTGGTTGGGATAGTGTAGTCAGTGTGTTTTCCACTTGATACAACTCGTATAATTCCCCAATGTATCCTCTCGTCCATTTATCCTGGTCATACACCGGACAAAGTATTCGATGAAAAAGGTTTCCCTCTAATCTCTGAATCCAATAATCGATTCATTACTGTAGAACTGGCAGGATCATGTTTTGTAAAGCATGTGTTTCGTGTTCCGAGATAGGATGTTTGAGAGCATTTATTTCGCGAAAGCTAAGTAGTAGTGGTCTACTAAGGAACGTATTCGCCGATTTTTCACCAGCATGTCATTTGTGAAGTTTGTGCTTACTTCCAGGTTAAATTCCTTAACAAATCACTATTTTCAACAATTTCGTTTTATCTTAGCGGTGGACAGATAGAATAGGTTTTGTCCTCATTTAGTTCAATGCCAACTTGTTTTGCCTGTTCTTCTATCGCTGAAAAAGTCTCTATGACAGCAGCAGATGGTCTCGAAGCTGTTTGCCTATCCCACTAGTTGGACTGTTGAAAATAATTGCCTCCTACACACCACCTGTTCCAGTATTAAATAATCACATGACATAGTGCATTTCCTTGCCGAAGTCCTGTACACGATGGAAATAGGTCGGACAAAGTACTCCTAAATTGCCCATGGTATTTCACAGCATCACGCAGCATAGATAGATCGGTTTTGCTAAGATCCACAATTCAACCATCGTCTTCTAGAGTTCTAGGTGAATAATATTGTCATATCCGGTTTTGAATTCGGTAAACAGATCGTAGCTCTCGACACGAAATTCATTGGTATTTTCCAATTAGTCTATTGAAAAAGGGTTCGGATAGAATCTTATGTGTATATCTGACATTAAGCAGGAATATGAATCGATAGGTCTTACAAGACATAGGATCACCTTCCTGAAAGATGGTCAAATAGAGCGGAAAGTCTAGTCACCGGGCATGTTTCCATCCACCGATAACTCGGTGATGATTTGGCGTATTCCCTCAACCAAAATACCACCTGCATGTTTAAAAGGCTCCACTAGTAGACTATCAAGGCCTGCAGTGTAAGCCTCTTCGATTCTGGGAGAGAGAAATGGCTTCCTCATTGACTAGACTACCCTATCACTTCTCTGTACCTGACAAAAATAAAGTTAGTCGAATTGCTGCTTAAGTACATTTATAATTCCATTAGTTTTCCAAATAGTTTGATAGTTTTGAATTTTCATCAGGATAGTTCCCTTCTCGTTTTTGTTATGTCCAACTGGCAACAGTGCATACTACATATTGATTATATTCGTTACTTTCAATATAAACATGATATCCACCCTTAAAATCCAGGGAAGATATGAAACCTTCAATAGAGCACGTTTTGAAAAGATTAGCTGTTTTATAACTTCCACTTTGCATTTGAAGTTAACAGAGTACGTCCAGCATGCACGCGGGTACAAAAACTACAAATAGTACGAAAAGTGTTGGCAAAATATTTACACAACGACGATATACAAGGTCAGTGGTTGGGAATTCAGATCCCCTAACCCCTTATTTGTACAACAAAAACGATGTATAAATTACCGTTGTTAATGTATTTCGAAGGGATATGCTCACACTTGATAATTGTGGACAAATACGAGTACGCCCCATAATAATTGCGAACAGATTAAAGGACAAACACATGATACTATCTTTGCGGTATTCCGCATCAAGTTTGTTGTTGTTAGCTTAGCCTTGATTGCTCCAAGGTAGTCCTGTCGACTGTCGAGCAAAGTTCTGTCGCCCATAACCCGTCACCCGTAATCATGTCGCACACAACTTCCAGAGAAGGAACCTTCGATTTGCTGTTCAATTGATGGCGCCCAACAATGAACGGCTTAAACGGCATGACACATTTGTCCCATTGTTCTCAGTGTAGATACCTGACGTTACCGACACGACTACCATCGATTTGTGTATAGGCACTGTGTGGGAATGATTATGCCAAGGCATTGGCTTGACTGATGGGTGGAAGGTGTAAGATGGAAGTTGGATGGTAGGTTGCTTTGGGGCGGGAAAAGAAAATTGCTTTTTCAAGGCGCTAACTTTCAGATAAAGTATATCTGTGTGCATGCTCCGTTTGATATCTGTAATTTGAAGTTCAAAGGGATATACGACGGGCTTCTCTTTTCTGTGGTATTCAAATTCGTTTGTATTTGCACCTGTATTTGCTTGTTGGGATAATTATGAAAGTTAGCATGAATAGGAAATCGTCAACGATTTCATTTTTCTACGGAAACGGTCGACATTTCCCAGTCAGATAAGAATACGAAAAGCAGGTTGTAAACCAAAGGAATACAATGTTAGTATTGGTCGTATACTCTGTGAATTCCTGCACGTTAAAGGGAACCACACTTTTCACTGATTAAACTTTTAAAATATCAGCAAAAGAAATCTGTAAAAGATATTCATTCTGCTAATGGTGAATACTCGTGTTTTTGTTTTCATTTTCATTCTTTATTATTCAGAGTAGCTGATGAGAGAAAATGATGAAATAAATAACACTCCGAGTCGGAAAGTGAATTGAAAAGCAAATATTTTTCAGTCAGGTTAGTGGTTTGCATACCGAACAGGGAAGAGCTGGAAAAAAATGTACCACAACTGGAAAACGTTATAGTAATTGAATAAATAAAGAAGCGAAAATATACATAGGTTAGGTGATTTTTTCTTTCTTTTTTTTTGCGATTGTGAGCAAAAAAGGTTTACCACTCCTACTGATTCTAAATAAAGGGTGCCTGCTAAATTTAAAACCAGTAGATGGGCGAAGCATCGATTTGGTTTTGATCCGTTTATAGACAAAATTGGAAGCTCTGTAGACCATAAGTAATACCATAATTTATTTTAGATTTTTCTCCTTAGGGTCCCCTGATTTTCCTGGAGATATCACGATCAATCAACTAATTGAATTTAACACCTTCACTTCGCTCCACATTCTGATGGCTACTGAAATAGAACCAATTTTAGCTAGAGTTTCGCAGTTGCAAAGAGGATGGGCTCTTCAAGTTTCCGTGAAGTTGTGAGGTATGTTGTTTCCTCTCTTGTCAGTTTACCCACAGAGTAGAATATGTTTGTTCATTCAAATCGAATGCAGATGTTACGTGCGTCAATCATCATTTATATGATTTTCGGTGTTTTAGCAATACTCCTGCCTTTCAAAGATCTGAAAGACGTGTCTGATGATTCTTTGAATTTTTATTTAAATTTTGGTGGGGACTGACTTAAAAAACTATGACTTAAAAACTAATGAAAACTAATGGTTAAGAAGTAAGGCCATAGAGGAGGAAATAAAGTTTAAGACGGGAAGGGCTCAGATTAAAATCAAAAAAGGGGAGATTTGAGTTGAAGTTACGGAGCATGCGGGAGATTGGTTCATTGGAACCATAAGAGGTGCGATGGGTTGGAATATAGAAGAAACAAGGACAACGTAAATTACGAGGGTTAGTGTTAAAAGAAATAGAGTCGTAAAGGGAAACGCAATCTGCAAAACCAGAGAGCAGTCGATAAATCATGGGAATGTCAGCTACATCTCTGTATTTTTCGAAAGTATTCAGGTTAGGAAATTTGAGGCGGTCACGATAGGGATGTAAGATAAAGGGTTCATTCCAGGTGAGTCCTCGAAAGGCAAATCGAAGAAAAAACGACGTGGAATATTCTCGATTCGGGATGTATGAACTCGCTGAAAGGGAGACCTAACAAGGGTAATGTAAAGTGACCTTATCACATAAGGGTTGTAAAATTATTTCGACCATCGTTTGATAAAATCAAGCGATAAGTTGGCTTAAAGGATTATCTCATTAATATGCGAACCGAAGTTCAACTCGTTATCGGATAACATTTTAAGGTCGCGATGAGTTTGAATCAATTTGTACCCCAGTTGGTCATGCAGAAAATAAAGTCGAGGAGAAGATTGGTTGGATTTACGTGACAAAGTAATAGATTGACATTTGGAGACATTAAGTTCAAAGTAATTAAAGCCATGCCTTAGACCGAAAATCTACAATGATATCGTGACAAATGATTTGATTTGTATCAAATGAAATGTCCGATTTTCGCTCAGTCAGAAATGAGAAGTTCTCGAGTGAACATCTGTTCCAGAACGTTCTTTTTTTTTATAAAATAAAGTAGTACGTGTGCTTGTCGTGTTAGAATTTTAGGGATCGTTACCAGTACCTTTCTTTCTATAAATTGTTTACCATACTTTCGGCATTTCAAATTCGAGCCCTCTTCCTTTACGAATTTAAAAAAAAAAAATTAATGACGCATTTGAGGATGTAGTGGTAAGCGAACGCTCTACACAACGTTTCGTTCGGGAAATTTCAGCCTCGAAAATGAGCCACGTGGGAAGCCGGAAACGTAAGTTGGCGACGAAGTTTTAAGAGCAATGTTGGATGCGGACCCAACGAAATCGGTGCGGGAGATTATCCCCAATCCTCAATGACAATAAGTCCACACCTTTCTCTCATACGAAAGGTAAAGAAACTCGATAAGTGGTTATCCCATGAACTAAAAAAATCCCAAAAACTCTGAGCATCTCTTACATTAGGAAACCAAACTGAACCGTTTTTGCACCGGATAGTCACCTCTAATGAAAAGCGGATTCTGAATGATAATCGTAAAAGATTTGGGAGTGGTTGGATGCAGATGGAAAACCAAAACACATCTCCAAGCCCGATCTTCACCCAAAAAAGGTTATGGTGACAATTTGGTGGACATCGGAAGGACCAATCCACTTTTCTTTTCATCAACCAGGAGAAACGTTAAACGCTACAAAAAATTGTGAGGAAATCGACATATTGCATGCCAAATTGGCTGAAAAGCAACCTGGGATGGTCAATAGGCACATACCGATCCTTTTATAATGATAGACCCCATACCTCACAAGTAATAGTGCAAAAACTGTTGCAGTTGGGATTTGAAAATCTTCCACAACGGATTACCATCTTTTCCGCAATCTGGATTTATTTTTATTTGGTTTTGAAAATTTCATTGCATCAAAGGGTCAGCACTTCTACGAAAAAGGAATATTTGACGTTGGAAGAATGTCATAGTTTACAACGGATCCTATTTTGTTTGTACAAAAAATTTACGGAAAAAATACCATAATATTGGCTTTTAATATTTTACTATAAAATCGGACATTTCATGTGGTACAACTGAATATGTTGTGTCACTAACCTTCAGTGTTTATTTAAGTAATTGAAAATTTATTGTAGCTGCTGCTTTTGAATGCCAAATCCCCTTACAGTAATTCCCCATTGCTGTGACATCTGAAATATCCGTTAACGTATATTTTCTGCAATTAGGCATTGACCAGAAGCTAGTGTCCTGAGTTGGCCACATCTCAATCAATTTATTGGGTCTATAACGTGCCAAAAGTGGTTTGCACGATTGATTTTGGCTTGGAAGACGATGAACGTCTTGGGCAGCCAAAAAAGTTTGAAGATGAAGAACTGGAAGCATTACTCTATGAAGATTGTTGCTAAACACAAGAAGAGCTTGCAGAATCTTTGGGTGTCACTCAAGCAGCCATTTCAAAACGTTTAAAAGCAGCTGGGTATATTCAAAAGCAAGGCAATTGGGTTGCACATGAACTCAAGCCGAGAGACGTTGAAAGGCAGTTTTGCATGTCTGAAATGCTGCTGGAACGCCACAAAAGGAAGTCATTTTTGCACCCGGTTGTTACTGGTGATAAAAAATGGATCCATTACGACAACCCCAAGCGCAAAAAATCATATGTGAAACCCGGCCAACTAGCCAAATCAACGGCAAAACCGAATATCAATGATGCGAAGATAATGCTCTGTATTTGGTGGGATCAGATGAGTGCGCTGTATTATGAGCTGCTAAAACCGGATGAAACCATCAATGGACAACGCTACCGAACACAATTAATCCGTTTGAAGAGAGCAGTAGCCGAAAAACGCCCGGAATATGCGACCAGACACGAGGCAATAATTTTTCATCATGACAACGCTGGGCCCCAAGTTGCTATTCCGGTTAAGAACTATTTGGAAAACAGTGGATGGGAAGTCTTACCCCACCCGCCTTATAGCCCAGACCTTGCCCCTTCTGACTACCATTTGTTCCGGTCGATGCAAAACGCCCTCACTGAAATACGGTTCACATCAGAGCAGAATATCAAAAATTGGCTTGACTTATTCTTGGCTGCCAAGCCGGCGCAGTTCTTTTGGGATGGGATCCACAAATTGCCAGAAAGATGGGAAAAAGTCATAGCTTCAGATGGGCAATACTTTGAATAATACTACTGTACAGGTTTTTCTTAAATAAACGTTCAAATTTTGAAAAAAAAAACCTCACGAATTAAAATATATACCCAATAGTTAGCTGCTTTTTTGTAATAATCCTCATTCTATAGTGGTATTTCATTCCACATTAAAGCAATTAGCCTACAGAAATCACACTACGTGGTGTCATATTGGCTATGTCTTTCGGTTTTATACAACTTGTAACAATCTGCCACGGCCTCCGTAGTATATTTTTTCGTGTATCTATTACCATATTTTCTGTATGGATATGATATCTGCTCTCTGTTAGTTGATCAGTTTCACGTGGCCTGTTCACGTGATCAAAACTTTGAAATTTGATCGAACTTGGCGTGCCTTTTTCGGCATTGGCTTTCTGGGTGCTTCCATTTGAACGAGTGGGCTTTGGTTTCGATATCATAATCATATATCAAAGATTCAACACCAGTTATGATCCTACATAACAAGTCAGAATCATTATTGACTACTTTCAAAAGCTCCTGAGCGATGCTCATGCGACGATTCTCCTGATAAAAATTAAGAAGTTTCGGAAAAAACTTCGCTCACACACGTCTCAGGCCCAAACATCCGAAAAAATTGCATGACAGTCGACTGATATGCCAACATCTTCAGCAACTTCTTGATTTGATTATTTTATTTGTCACAACTTCTCTTATAAACACAACTTCTCTGACACACATCTATGTGTCAACCCCACTAGTTTGACTATGGGTTCAATTACACTAAGTGAAGCATTGAATGGAACAGAAAAGACGTTTGTGGACGCTCAAGAAAATGCAATTATAATGCAGAGCAAATAAGTTTTGAGAAAGAAATATGACGAAAAGATGTTAATCTTTCCGTTACTGGATAAGATAAGTGGTTAAGAGCTTCACGCAGAAACCAGGTATCGATTATTATGAAGCCATTTCCCAAGTGGTAAGGCATTCTACTTTAAGACTTTCATTTGCAATGTCAGTTGAAATGAAATTAGACGCTACTCATTTAGATGTCACAACTGCCTTTTTGTAATTATTCTTAAGTTTTAAAGTTGAAAAGGGCAATATATGGTCTGAAACAATCTTCAAGAGCGTGGTACAAAATGTAAGATGATTCTTTGAGAGAGTTAGGTTATAAAAAATCTCAATTAGAATCTTGTTTGCTTACTAAAACTAAAGAAAAAATTAAAACTGTAGTAGCATTGTATGTATATGGTGATTCATCGTAAGGTTTGATTTATAATGTAAAATAAAATACATAAATTTGAAAGTGAACTTAAAATTTTTATTTCTGGTTAAAAGAACTATTCGCGACATTTATTTTCAGGAAATGAGTTTATATAAATATTGGCCACGACTATGTCCGAGGTGGTCCATTCGGAAGGTGAAATTTTGAGCGACTCGTTCGAGCATAGCGATTGGTATCTCACGGATAACACGAGTAATGTTGGCTTCCACAGTGCCAAACGTAGTTGCCTTATTCCCGAAGACCTGATGCTTTACATATCCCCAGAAAAAATAGTCCAAAAGTGCGATATCGCACGATCTAGGCTGCCAATTTACGGTAGCAAAACGTGAAATTAAGCGCTCACCAAAATTATTTCTCAACAAGTCCATTGTTTCACGCGCTGTATGGCTCATAGCGTCGTCTTGTTGAAACCAGAGCTCACTGAGACCATATGCTTGAATTTCAGGAAGCACATAGTCCGTAAACATGGCGCAATAATGGTTACCATTGACGGTATCATTCTGATTTTCCTCTTTTTTGTGGAAATATGGACCAATGAATCCACCAGCCCATAAACCACACCATACCGTTGTTTTTAATGGATGTGATGGTAGCTTTTGGTACTCTTCGGGTTGCTCATCAACCCAAATACGACAATTTTGTTTATTAACGTATCAATTAAGCCAGAAATGGTCTTCATCACTGAACAAAATTTCACGATAAAACATTGAGTTTTTCCAGAGCCCATTCACTGAAAATATGACGCAAATTCAAATCGCCTGGCTTCAATTCTTGCACAAGTTGAATTTTGTACGCTTTTAGGCCGAGATTCTCACGTAAAGCCAAGCTGCTGAGACCGACGACGAATCGATTTGTCACGTCTAACCGGTCAAGTATCGTCCACTAATTTAAACTGTGACTTAAATTTGCGAATGATATTGGCAATAGTGGTTTCAGTAGGTCGGTTATGTAAGTAGGTTCCTCGAATCGCACGAAAAACATTTCTCACAGAACGCTGATTTTGTAATACAGCTGAACAATTTGGAGACGCTGTTGTGGTGTGAGTATTTTTATGCTGACTTGCCAAACGATACTGAACAAAAATAACAAAGCAGTTTGATAGGAGTCATGCGTGATTTTAAGATTTTAGATTTAGGGCAGGTAAAGCAACGTCTTGGTATGCAAGTGCATACAGAGGTGTCGTTACTCTGGATCAAGAATAGGATGTCATTGAGATGAGAATTGGAGGGTTTTGTTGCTGCCGAATGGGCAAGTAATGTCACTTATATTGTAGAAAATCACATACTGAATTTTGTTTTAAAATGGCTGGTTCTGCTATCTCATGGGAAAGTAAAAAACAAAAAACAGTAGCTCTGTCTAGTAAAGAAGTCGAATATATGGCTATTTTTGAAGCCTGTAAGGAAGCCATATATTTAAGAAATTTCAAAAGGGGGATTACACACGGTTTGACACACCGTACCGTTTAGGTACGTTTTTGTATCTGCCTTACTGGTCTTGATGGCTTCTTTGTGGTTTCAGGAACTGTTGGCGAATAATCTGGACCATCAGCATCAACACTGTTAGGGGATTCATAATCACTGGAAATTCTCACTGACATATTTTCTTCCTTTACATCATCTATGCTCTCTTAGTCCATGCAATTGTTCACGCACTGAATCCAAGTTCTTCATCTTCTTGTTGTTGTCATCCATGACAACATTTATCTCTGCACAAGCATCCTTCTCGTGCTTTAGGTTTTCCATCACGATGATATTTCTACTTGTTGTGACTGTATTGTTGTTAGAGTTATAAACTTTTTACCCTTTCACATTTTCCGAGCAACCAACTTCTTAGATTTGTTGTCCATTTTGTTGACCGATTGATAAATTTTATCTCCATGGGCTCATAAACATCTGAATGCACAACTTCTAGAAGATCCGTGATTCTTTAACCAATGTGTGAAAAAGGCAATCTTGATTGTTTCCCCTCGCAGCACACTGCACAACTCGCTTTGCCAATGTCAGCTTCGTCCACATATGACAAATTTTCCACCGTACCATTCTTCATCTTTTTCATGTCATGACTATTGACGTATCCCAAACTTCTGTGCCATCCATCGCTAGAGACAACCGATCCTGTCAGCAAGCAGTTATTTTTGGTAATATTTAATCGGTAACTACCATCGATCAAAACATCTGAGGCAACTAATTCACTCTGCTGATTATATATTGAAGCAACCATTTTTCTTAAATGAAACTTTGTTTCCATGTTTCCATGGACAATAAATTTAGCACACATAACACATCCATTAATAGCTGTTTCACATGAAACATGAAACTGGTATATTGCACCCAATTCTCGTTAGCCGTCATATGTACGAATATGCCCTTAAAGGATTATACTGCTAAACTGGAACACCCTGTGTGTTCTAGTATTATCACGAAATATACGAGGGCTATTTGACGAATACCCGGATTAGAAATGACAACGCAAATTTTTAGGTTTTGACAATTTATTTTTCAATTTAATTAACTTTCAACTGGATACACTTTTCCCAGCGGTGATGAAACTTTTTTAACACCTCCTTATAATACGACATTTGCTGGCCTTCAAAATACTCCTCCGCGGCGGCGATGACTTTCTCATACCTTCCTCAACCCGTACTGGTTTCGGGCGATCTTTTAAGGTTTGGGAACAAAAAGTCGCAGGGAGCCAAATACGGATAATACAGAGGATCGGAGAGCAATTCGTAGCCCAATTCGACAAATTTAGATGTGTCGACTGCGGAGGTGTGAGCCGGTGCGTTATCGTTATCACGGCGAAACTCTGCCGTGAATGGATGGTGAGTGGGTCACATGCACACTATCGAGTATGGACTTGATGTTCTTGCAGGTTTTACGACTCAAAAACAAGAATCGGATCAAGGAGCGATACTGCTATTTTTCCATGGTCGCAAAAAACACTAACACCATGTTTCAAAAGGGGTGTCCAAACAAAACTAAGCGTCGGATTGTCACCAAGTCTTGACAAGCGGGCTAAAAAAGGTTATAGTAAATGATGGTATGCTCATTTTGAATTAGAATCGCCATCTGTATTCCAGTTCATGTACTCTTTAAACAGCCCTCGTACTGTTGGTCTAAGAACTGAATTTTGCTGAATGTAAAGCTAACAGTAAATAAAGAAATTTTTTATTCGTTGTGAACTTCTTAGAAGCGGGAATTTATAGTCGCAGTTCATTAGAACTAGAGATATTGAATATCGTTAACCGTTTTATTTGAAAAATATTTCGAGAGCCTTCAGAGTAATATATGAAACACATTGCCGCTCATTTATAACTTTGTTAATAGCTTGCTTTAATTTATTTCATGCTAAAGTACGTTATTTCATTTTCATCAGTTTAGTACTCTATTAGAGGTTTTATTTGTTTTTCATCTTTCGTTTTCAGAACAACTTTCACCGTCAAGTCCGATCGTCTACTATGCGAGTACAAACTTAGTCGTATCTCTCCGGCTAAAGCGAAAAACTTTTTCGCTGGCAAAGAACTTGGTTTAACTTTGCAGCAACTATCTTTATCCACGGCCTATTTCCACCTCAAAACTGAAGCAAAACAAAACAAAATGTACAAAGCACTCGTTGGGAACTAGCTATCAGGAATCCGCAACATCAATGAGCTCCTACAAGAGGAAGAAAAAATTAAACCGAATTCTCGAATTAATTTCCTTCAAAAAAAAGAGGAAGTTTCCTCCGAAGAATATATTTGCCTACTCACCATCACTTTTCTTTAGGCAAAAGGCGGGGGAAGGATAAAGTAGGGTACAAAATTCCACCTCATATATCACAATCTTCATGTACGATAAGACTCACGACCGGGGTTCACGACTGTTATTTTTGGCTGTTGTTCATGACTTTTCCCCTCGGACGACATACATACGCTTGCACACCTGAACCGACACACTAAAATCCGACTACCTACCAACCAGCGATCTGTTATCGTAATCGAAAAAAGTTAACCTGGCTTTGAATGGTCTCCTTTGCCGGGCAGACCAACTGTTGAAGCAGGAAGAAATCCCTTTGAATTAATTTGATACCCCTGCTGATTTTATTACCTAAATCCATAGTCTCCGGATGTTACACCGGAAATATTTTGCTTATGCCCATGTACTCGAAACTCTTGTTGGTGTATATGTCTGTTCCTTTAGGGTGTTGGAAAATTTGTGTTTACTTCGTGCAAGCAATTTTTCTTTGGCCGGACTTGTGGCTCTATGGTACCACATCCCAACAGACACATAAGGGCGGGATAAATGCTGGCTCTAATGTCCCAGCAAGTCCTGTCAAACAACATAAAATTTCATCGATAACAATTTCCGAAGACTGGCTAAGTGTCTTACGTGATTGGAAATCTTGATTTTTCTCTTTTACAAAACAAAATTCTTCTATGTAGGCAGCTATAAGTCACGTCACATCCAATACAATAGGATAATGCCGCTTGCTCCGGGGTGTAAGAGCAATTGTATTGTGCTAGACCATCATGATGATCCTTTTTGACGAATCGAATTTCTATTGACCGTGGTCGCAGATTGAGTTCTTTCTCTTTGTTGCCTAGCACCGAAAGTACTAATACATATATGTATCTGTACGACATGTTAAAGTTGCATGAGAAATAATGTACGTACGCGTTCTGGCATCTCCGACGGGGGAGGCATTCATAGCAAAGAACTCAAACTCAGTTATCACGCACGTCTCATGTAGTCCCGACTTGCCAACTCCGGTGGTAGATTTACATCCTCACATACTCCTTTGGTCTGAGCTGAGCCATTAAAATGAACTGTCAGAATGGTTTCATGGTCTTAAAGGATAGTAAAGTTTAAGCCAACATTTCCGACAGCCATTTTCCAATTGAGGGGAGAATGAGGTACGTAATCCAACCTCGTTCTACAACAAGAATTCCAACCAGTATCGTAAACGAGTAGGAAACTTCGAAGTAGGAAGATATTTTTTAATTAAGGACTCCTTCTGCTTCTGAAAATTATGTTATGTTAGATGTACGTAGCTTCCAAATGTGGAGAGGTTTGATGAGCTAAAGTAGGTACAGATACCATATTTTACTCTGTATATTTTGAGAGAAGGTAATATGAGTTATGACTGGTTAAGTGGTCTGAGGCACTTTGAATTGCTTTACAAAGTGAGGGTTGCGGTAATCTAGAATAATGGATTACAAAATTTCTGGTGAGTAATTGGGTTTATTTTGGGTCATATCGAGGTTTTATAATCACGAAAGCGTTACAAGTGCTCCTAAACCCCATATCAGAAGGAATAATACTTCGGATAAGCATGTCTTTAAAATGTCAAGACGGCAATTGTTTGCAATTATTACCCGCACATGTGCTGAGTTGTACACATGAGTGAGATTTGAAATATGAATAAGATCCTACACTGCCATGCTACCAAATATCTGAATAAGGACATTTATTTCAAGGAAAATTCACGCCAAGATAAAGATAAAAACTTGGACCAATTCCAATAGATATTTCGTCCATTTGATGACTTCATATTATAGCAATGAGATGAGGAGCAAAATGTATCTGCAGTTAGAATATTCTGAGATATTGCATGCAAGTCGCAGTGGGAGCTTTCCAAAAATGGAACCATTGGAGAAGGCCAACTAAACAGACATTACTTCGATTTAAAAGATAGGTGGTGGTAGATTTGGATAATTTTAAAGATTTGAAAAGCCCTTTGTAAAGGTCTGAAGACGCAATTTTGAATTTCTTTGATCTATCTAATAAATACGATAGTTCGCTTTCGAATATCTGCTGAATCGTACTCTAAGGTAATCAGTTGTATTAAATGAATTGCGCCCACAAATCATGGTAACTTTGTATAGCACCATCTAAAACGAAGAAAAGTCAGATGGGACTATTACAGAGCTACATCAAGTAGATAAGGATTGTCGGCACGCTTAGCAACCCGGAATTCCACATACTTAATACCCACCAGCGGTTTGTACTGTGATTCTGTAAAATAATTTTTGAAAGGAGTGTACAAAACTTGCAGGTCACAGTCAGAGTGCAATATTTCAGTCCAAATATGATAACTGCTTTGGACACTGGGACTTTGATATTTGATAGAGTACACATAAATTACCGGTCTGTTACTAGCATAGGACCAGATGAGTGCAAAACAAAGCAAGAATAGATAATAGATTCATCGGATAAACGAAACCAGTCAGACATCATCTGTACTAGAACTTATTAAAGCTCCCCTACGGAAATTCCCAGTTCTGGTCTGGTATCACATAATGACTGCAGGTAGCATCTATTCAACTAAGTTTTGGCCATCAATATTCCCGAACTTTTCGTCCATCGACGCTGTGTTTTTTTAGCTGAGTTATACATTTTGTCTGAATGATTGTCGATGATTCAGATCTTCAACAAGATTCTTTAACTGAATGGTAGTTCAACTGGTTGGTCTAAAGCTCCTTTAGTTCAGTATGTTGGTCAGTGTCAGGCTAACTCTCTTCTTCCTGCAACAACTGATCTGAGTAAGAAGTCATCAAAGGTTGCAACACCGTTGGATACCAGCCTCAGCTGCCAACTCAGTCGATGCCAGCTGCGACAGATTACTTGGCTTACTTGCGGTTCCAGTAACAGGTTGAGTCGATTCTGATTAGATTGCGCAGAAAAGGGGTTTCGAGGATGAGCAATATTAATTGCCAACAAGTAAGTTGGCATTCCATTCACTTGAATGGATATCGCGGCTGTTGCTGTTAAGCACATCGGAATATTCCAAGCTGTCCAAGTTATCTAAATTATCCAAGTTCGAGGTTTGGTCGTCATTTATAAGAAACGACAACGATTGGGTATCGGTGTTAGTAGAAACATTTGAAATCGTTGGTCTACCGTCATTTAATCCACCCACGAGATATGAACCAGATGTAAAGGGAACAGATTGCATTTCCAATTCACACTTTTTTTCCATTTTTAGACGCACCAGAAGGAACTCTTGGCGTTTAGATTGGCCAAAGCGATAATGGTTTCAAATAAAATTATGTATACCACCAAACAGGCAGATTTATTTTCACTTTTTTCCAATATTTTTTCTTTGTCGTGATCTCTTGACTTAGTGAAGACTTTTTTTGAGAATCTTCATTGTGTCCCTTATTTGTTTGTTTAGATTTTTTTAAACCACTCTGTCAAATTTGGTTAAGCCGCTTAGTGAGAGTGATCTTCTTAGGAGTATTCTGGTTTCCTTAAGATGTTGCTGCTGTTATGCGTCCACTACGAAACAGGCGATCTGAGTGTTTTTTTTTTTTTATTCTGCGACAGGTCAATAAAAAATATAGGGTGATTCATCGTAAGGTTTGATATATAATATAAAACAAAAGACATAAATTTGAAAGTAAACTTAAAATTTTTATTATTGGTTAAAAGAACAATTCATGGCATTTATTCTTCGAATGACATCACATATATATTAGCCACGATTACGTCTAAGGTGGTCAATTCGGAAGGTCTAATTTTGAGCGACTCGTTCGAGCATAGCGACACCAGTAATGTTGTTTCCAAAGCGTCAATCGTAGCTGGCTTATTCCTGAAGACCTTATACATTACACATCCGCAGAGAAAATAGTCCAAAGGTGTGATATCGCACGATTCAGGCGGACAATTTACCGTGGCAAAACTTGAAATTAAGTGCTTACCAAAATGATTTCTCAACAATTCCACTGTTTCACGCGCTATATGGCATGAAGCGTATCTTTTTGAAATCAGAGCTCACCGAGATCACGTGCTTGAATTTCAGGAAGCACATAGTCCGTTAGCATGGTGCGATAACGGTTACCATTGACGGTAACATTCTGATTTGCTTCATTATTGAAGAAATATAGACCAATGATTCCACCAGCCCATAAACCACACCATACCGTTGTTTTTAATGGATTTAGTGGTAGCTGTTGCTACTCTTCGGGTTGCTCATTAGCCCAAATATGGCAATTTTCTTTATTTACCTATCCATTGAGCCAGAAATGGGCTTCATCCTGAACAAAATTTAACGATAAAACACCGGATTTTCAATGAGTTTTTCCAGAGCCGAAAATATGACGCAAATTCAAATCGCCTGGCTTCAGTTCTTGCACAAGTTGAGTTTTGTACGCTTTTAGGCCAATATCCTCACGTAAAGTACGCCAAGTTGTCGAATACGCCAAGCCAAGCTGCTGAGAACGACGACTAATCGATTCGTCACGGTCTTCGCGTACACTCTCAGCTACAGATACTATAGTCTCTTCACTATGTGCTGGATGTGGTCTAATCGGTCGAGTATCATCCACTAATATAAACTGGAATTCAAACTTGCGAATGGTATTGGCAATAGTGGTTTCAGTAGGTCGATTATGCGCACCATAATTTCCTCGAATCGCAAGAAAAACATTTCTCACAGAACGCTGATTTTAGTAATACAGCTGTTCAATTTGGAGACGCTGTTGTAATATGAATTTTCTCATAATGACTTGCCAAGCGATACTTAACAAAAATAACAAAGCATTTTGATAAGAGTCATGCGTGATCTGTCAAAAAAGCCCATTTAAAATCAAACCTCACGGTGAATCGTCCTATATTTAATAGAGACACCATATAAGCTTCTCCTTAGCATTTGTTTAATTGTTTTCTCTAATTTCACTTACTACAGCCACAAAACATATGTCAAATAATCGTGTCGCAACATATTTGTGGGTACATTAAGCTTGGGTCGCAAAATTCACTGAAGTCAAGAAGCGAAAGCAACTTCGACCTAGAGTGTTAGATCATGGAGATACAATTTTCAGAGTAATTGTGCACGGCACAATAAAAGGCGTTCGCGATACTTAAGATCATTCGTTACAGGTTGAAGTGAAAGCCAGCGAAAGAACAGAGATATATTTCTTTACATTGCGGACATTCTTTGCATCATGCTATGCCTCTTTGTTACGAAAAGAAATTGCCTATATAGATAAATAAATAAACTCACAAAATTCCTTGGTAAGCAATTAAAAACACAAAATTCTCCTTTTAAGTGACATCAAGTCTTTTTTATTTTCAACTGAATCAAACGAATATAAGCACTTCTAACAGATAGTGTCCAAACCGAAGGCATAACTGAAATTTCCATTTAACAACGTCCAAGCTTTAGGACCCTTAAACTTCTACCTTGTTTGCTGTATTCTTTCCCGCTGCATTCCAACAGACATCGGTTGCCATAAGTAACTTGATCTGTTCCACATACAGGTGCAAGCTCCCTTGAACAGATGCAAGACTCAGAGTCATTCACAAACAATGCTAGAGCGAAAAATATCGCAATAATAATTCCGACAGCTTTCATTTTTTTCTTATTTTGGTTAGAGATACTGTTGGCTAAGTGAGAGATACTAACTTATCAAAGAACGCTGCCGCAATTTAAATACTTTTCACTGGGTTCTGTTGTCAGTGTTTTCTTTGATAAGAAATCTCGGAATCGAGAAACATTTCAGTTGATCGCGCAATTCTTTGATTTCTATTTGTATGGGACATTCATTTAGCTTAGCTCTCATCGTTATTTGGAAGATTAAAGTATCAGACTTTGTGTAAGTCAAAATTGTATTCAAGCCATGAGGAACACCAAGATCTTGATAACTGACCAAGTCGCCCTTTAGGCACTAGGAAATTAGGGGAGGTACCGATGTACTATGTTCTTAAATGTTTGGAAGTTATAACGACCAGGAAATAGAGAGCTCGGCAGGGAATTCCGAAAGATAGTTGTACGGCTTAGGAACGAATCGCGATATTTTAGAATACGTCCGAAAATGGGTTTGAGGATTTACTGATGAGCATTCATAGCGAGACGGGTGTTACGGTTGAAATTTTGAATGCTTGGAATGCTACTGGCGATTTCAATGGAGTACTGGTGGTGAAAATATCAATAAAACAAAGTGTTTGAGGGTGTCTATTAACTGACATATTAGAATCACCTATGAGTTTAATTGCACGGTTTTGAATCCTAGCTGGTGCAGAGATGTTTTAAGAGCACTTGACCAGATGCGGGCATTGTACTCTAAGTTTGGGCGGATGAATGCCCTATATTTGGGGACAGATCAGAGGGGATGAAATATTTCTAACTATTTCGCAACATTTTTGTAGACATTGAATTTATGGTCATTTGAACGTAAATCGTCACTGATGTACGCTGCCTTTCTCGGTCTACAGCCGCAAAGCAGGGACGTGAGTCCGGAACAAAAATAAAACAGAGTACTGTCATCAACAAAGAAATATATTAAATTAGAAGTAGTAGACAAGAGATTCTTTGATCAAAATTTAAAATAGTGTCGGGGAGAGAACGGAGCCCTGGGGCAACCAGCAATTTTTTTTTTTTTTTTTTTTGAATATCAGATATGAAACCATTCAAGAAACCATCGTGCCATCAAGTGCAATTATCTTCCTTACATCAAGCGTTGGTTCCACTTTTCGAGGAGACATGCCATCAAATCACCAGTGGACCTGTTGTTATGAAAACCATATTACCGGTCATTGAGAGTTTTGGCCTTTCGAGATATTTCATATCTTCTGGCCTAGTTCAGTTACGAAAGTGGACATTATTCAAAGCCGAAAAACGTTACCACTTCCATGCCCCTAGGGATTAAATTTTAAGTCTCGTATTTGCATATCAACAACGATCACCGTGCACATTCAAAAAAGAGTAGCTTGTTTCAAGATTGCGAAACCCACCTTAAAGATACAAAACTGAGTTAGATACAAAATATCATATAAACAAAGCTAGGAACACTATGGTAGAATAAGCTAGTAAAAGTGCGACATCATTATCAGAGACGTCAATCAATTGTTAACTATTAACTATAGCCATCGAGCAGCAGGAAAATCATGCTTAAGTCTTAGATTAGTACTTCGGATTTTTCCTATACCGTTGGTTATGTTATAGACAGCATATAACCCATATATACCATGAGACCTCTCGGTATAATGACAACATTACAATAAGCAAGTCAATTTTACGCGAGTAACATAAAATCATGCCTAAGTGTAACAAACTGTGTATGCAGTATAGAATTACTTTAGCTGTGCTATATGCACACTCAGATCCTAGTGGATACCATCGTTATTATCTTAAGGGAATGTCAATCGGAGTAAAAGCAACCAAATTTACAACTTTGTACCAAGAAAATAACCAAGAAAGCGTAGTGGACGGTGGCATTGACGAAACTGCAAAGGACTATATACAAATAAATTTCCTTAAGATTAAGGTGAGAATAGGTGCTTCAGCAAGAACCTCTACAAATTGATGCAAATGGATGAATCATTCGCGTTGTTGTCGCGTGTGCGCTTTTTCAAGCAATAAATGTGAATATATGACGTTGAAATATCACGAAGACCGACTTATTATTACATGGTACCTACGAGCAAGGGTTACGGGTGTAACGTAGGATTCGAAGGGCAAGAGGCTCAGAAGAAGGCAAGCTAAGAACTAAAGATGCTTAGCAAAACCAAATTCTCAACTTAAGTCCCCGTGGTAGCAGGTGTTGTTAACATAGAGGCAGATCCTCAGAAGAATTTTGTTGTCAGTCTTACTTCACCATCTGGACCCTAAAGAAAACTCTACGAATCATATTATCTTCCACTTTTCTTAAGACGCATGTTTACTTAACGAGGCCTGAACTCTGAGGTTGACGTCCCTTAAGGAAACGCCTAGTCCTCGTAAACTCAAAGAAGAAAATGTAAGAAGAACGGTTCGTAAAAGAATAGTAGCACTCTTAAAGCCTGAAGACTCTCCTAAATGCGTATTGGGAAAATCGCCTTTATTTGCACTCACCAGACAATGGAGCGAAAATTAATACTTCCAGAGTCCAAACAATGATATGAGTCATTTATTGACTTGCTGTTTTCAACAAAACTTAACTTACTTACCATATGTACTTAGCTACGACGTCGCTGTTCATTTGCCACCCGAGCCAAGGGGCAGCAATTGGCAAGAGCAATTCTGCGACTAAATTCTGCTCTGATGTCGTTGAAGATCAAATCTGCGGAGAAAAAGTTAAAGAAGTCCGTAACTCCCCCGATATTCTAACTCCCAATAATGCCAATCTGGTTAAGACTTCGGTGGTTTGTTTCCTTTTCTGATGACAACGAGTACTTATTTTGCTTTTTCCCTGTTTATCGAGAGAACCCATTTGGCCATCTACGCCTCATTACTCACCAAACTTCATTGAATGCTCGCACTGTTGACGTCAATGTCGTCTGCGTAAGCAAGTAATTGTGCGGATTTAGAAAAGATCATCTCTCTTTGGTATAGCAACGAGTTTTGCACGATTCTGCACATTGAAGGCCTCGGCTAATTCATTATTGACTTCAGTCATCCTTTACAATGTGTTTAGTAGAAATTTTAAAACCAGATATGCTGTTGTATACATCATCCCTATGCACCGACAAATAGATGGTGAGTGTCGTCTAATATTTCTGTCGTAGTGTGAGTATTTGAACGTGGACTCTCTTGGCTTGAAACCGTACTGATATGGCCCAACCAGATTGTTCGTTCTTGAATGGGCTCATACGCTCACATAATACGATAGAAAAAAACTTAAAGCCGATGTTTAGGAGACTTATTTCTCTATAGGTGGCGTAGTCAGAACGATCTCCTTTCTTATGGATCGCATAAACGATTAGGAGATTCTATATTTGAACATGTTTTTCCCTGACCATATCTAACAGAGCAGCTGGTGCATGCTCCCTGCAAGGACATCTCCAACTGCTTTATGAAGCGCAGCAGGTTTTGATATTGCTACCTTAACTTCTTTTGAATCAGCGGGACGAAATTGACTATCGTCTTCGTTTAGGGTTGATTGTTTATTCTGCCTGACCACGGTATTGTTACCATCACCGCCGCTATAAAGTCTGCAGAAGTAGTTCTTCTCTATGACTCTACTACTGGTCGCATATGTTCATCTTTGAACGTTTCATCTCTGATGAAACTTTCGTTGCGCTTAGATCACCTAGCAGAATTTCGATGTCAAATCTAGAACTCTGAGAACATGTTCGGTCTACGTGATCATAGAGCTCGTGTTCAATGCTATAATCTCAACAGAAGCTTTGTTTTAATCGTCATTTCGAGTCCAGGGCTCTTCATAAAGATATGCGTCAGCACCGCAAGATTATAACCAGATGAAGGCACAGAAAGCGGTGCCACTTAAAGGCATACTGGGTATAGCAGTTTATACTGAACTTAAGTTCACGGGATGCCAATACATCCATGGGACCCAGGATAAAAATGACCGGTAATTCGGTAATTTCAGAGTGTTGAGGGCACAAGCACCAAGTACTTATTGCAACTCTACGTCGAGTCAAAACCAGCCGGAAAATTTTTCCTGCGCGTTAAAGCGGAGTCTTACAAATCAGTCCCCAATCGAAGTAAGAAGCGGACGCTAGGTAGACAAAGTCCTTAACTTCTTCAAAGTCGGTGCCATTGATATCACGCTGATATCTTCCGATTATGTCAATATCTTCGACGTATGCAAGTAAATTGACGGCGAATGAGTTTTGTACTATTCTTTCAAGAATGGTATTAACGAAGCGGACTGATAGCTCGTCGCCTTGTATGAATCCTTTTTTGACAACAAAATTCCCAGTGAGTTCTACACCGACATTGGAAAAGTAGCGTGCATTCTCCATCTTCATCCGCTCAAACGAAAGAAATTGGCACTGATGCCAAAACTAGACATTGTTCTGTGTAGCTCGTCTCTAAAGATGCTGTCACAAACGGCCTCAGAATTGATTAATAGGTGGTGTGTACCGATTCGCAACTCATGTTTTTTTCTCCAAGATCTGATGTTGTGTGAATATTTGGTCAATGGTCGAGTGTTGACGAACAGGTCTAGGCGTTGTTAAGAAGACAGATGCCTCTGAAGATGGTGTCTGTCCACATAAATTTAATAAAAGAACCCATAAGCTATCGAAGATTCAAGTAAATCCTATCTAAGTGCATAAATCACCGGTGGCATCCGAAATTGCGGTCTACGCACTTATTACTTTTTACTACGTACTTACGAATATATCCATTTGATTGGTGTATAGTTTAATGTCTCCCATTACCCAAAAGAAAATGAACTAATGCCTGTAGTGACTTTCATAAAACCTTGGTTTTTGGATGGCGTCGCTAACGCTGCTGACAGATTGACAGGTCTTGTACTATAACAAAGTGCCTTCGGAAACTAAACTATATATATGCATTGGTCGACATAAGATTGGCAACTGTCTTTACATTGGCTCAGTGCCGTAAACTATAACCGTGATTTTTGTCACAGTCTTGCTGGAGCCCTGTCTGAAAACTCCCATCGCAATCCGTATTTTCACCTCAGTCATACTTCTTTTCGTCCTTATTCCCCTTAAGGTACAACTTCGAAAAGCGATTCTTCTTTACGTCCTACAAGTTATCAATTTTTGATCTCTTAAAGGTAGTTAAGTCGCTATAATTTATTTTCGCTTGTATCGATCTATGTTTTGATTGATTTTATTAGGTTAATCATACATATTTCAACTTATTAACTTTTTTTTAGCCCCAAAATATGCCTTCCGTATCATTTTCTACAAGCTCATAGAATCTGGCTTCATACCCTCGTCTCTCGATCCTGGGAAGGCCTTTATGTTCTGGAATTAAATCATTGCCTTGAATCGATAGTAAAAACATTTGTATCTAATTGGAAACAGTAGGTTCTGTTGCCACATGAGGGGTTGTGGAAGCATGAAGTTTTTTAAAGGAAGTACGTCAGTGTCACTGGTCTCTGGGGAGATTATGTATTCTTGCAACACGGTAAACATATGAATCGGTTCTACATTTTGTCAAACAGATTAAAGTTAAAGCTCATTGTCTGGGACTTTCAACTCTATTCCACTCTCTCGTTTGTCTGAGTTTGCTGAATTGCTAAATTGAGTAATCCCCAACTTGTTCTAAAAATATCTCCACAACTACAATCAGCAAATGCGTCAAAACTCTTTTTGTTTATGCGAGTACGAGTAACCGAATCGCAACTCACTTCCATTGTATAATGAAAGCCAAATTTATAAACAAATCAACTTGCCTAACCAGGTCGCCTTTGTTCATTTCAGATAGGTAAGTCCCATTGCTTCTTCATTGCATAGATACGAGTATCTCAAATGTATGCCCATTTTACGTATCTCTTTCTTTCACGGTATTATACACCTGAGTCAATTCTGAGCTCTCTCACTATAAAACACCGTCGTCGTTAGAACTTCTCAATTATTTGTGAATCAATAGTGAATCGGCAACCGAGAACTTCCAACATACTCGTACATAGTGCTTCTTGATCAAAGCGAAATTCTCGTATCTAATCAGAGAAAAAGATAGACAATTTCGATTAGATAGCCCAGAAAAGGCTATTTAAGTGTCGACAACATTTTTCGGAAATAGTTTTGCTTGTGTCATTCGCCAGTTAAAAGTAACATTCTCATCAGGAGGTCAAATAAAAAAAAAAAATGAAATTGTTCGTAATCATTGCCACACTATTCGTTAGTTTAGTGCTATTCGTCAGCGGATCCCGGGCTGCCTGTCCATGTCCGAGAAACTATTCACCTATTTGTGGATCTGACGAAGTCACATACGCCAACAAGTGTGTGTTTGATTGTGCAAAACGGCAATTCAATCGAGAAGGTCGTAGTCTCAAAAGTTTGAGGGTTGGACCCTGCTAAAGTGGATCTAGGAAGAACGGACGGAGCACAATACACATTAAGGTTTTTTTTTTTTTTTTTTTTTTTTTTAATTTTGCTTTGTGAATAAGAAAATAAATGTTTTTACCAATAAAGGAATCATGTGGCATATGCATGATTGGTGATTGAAAAAATATTTTTCCTTTCTTGTTGATTATTGAATTCGTAATCAGACATGTTGATCCGATTAATTTTTTATTACTAAGCGTACGTGTAAATTATTTATTATCTTATCTGAGTTAAATGCCCATGAATGAGTACACTTACGATCAATCAGGGGTAACCAACCTTGGTTGATCGAAATTCCGGAAGAAATCGAAAAATTAAAACCAGCTCTATTGATGAGCCTGCGTTTTGTTGATTTGACTTGGTAGAGCTATGGATGGAGAAACTGATACCCGTAAGCTTAGCTTGAAATCAAAATAATCAGCACACGAGGTGAGACAAGTTTAGTGGCAGGCCTATTACTATCATCTTAATGTGATGAAATATTGTATTACAAGGCTTAGGAGTTTACAATTCACTCTACTGTATACAAAAGCATACAGATAACCTTGCTAAAACGTCGTGAAGGTCTACACCCGAGAGACTACATCTTACTTTATAACATACTTAGCTCCCGGCACCAGCGATAGATATGTCATTAAGCAGTTCTATTCTTACTTATCATTTTCAATCTGAATGGGGAAATTACCTTCTACCTTACCTTCTAGGACGAAACAGTGTTGTTGGTTGGCTCGATGTGTTCGCGCCAATGTAAATGCATGATCTTAGCCTAGATTTTGACATAGCTCATAGAGTTCAGCTCTCTAGAAACCGTCTAATGAATATTTTCCTTCAAATTTTTCAGAACTTTTTTGGGTATGCTAACCCGCCAATTGTGGTGAGCACTGCGACCTAAGAGATCTATTATACGACAAAATCAGATCAGCTCATAATTTCTTAATAAACCTGGCAATCGCTCTGATAGAGATACTATGCAGTTTGTGGTTTACTAAGTTTTATTTGAGAAAGTAATGTCACCATATGGCGTATAGACCAACATATTGACATAGTTTGTGTCCTGCGGGTTCATCGTCTTCCATATATATCGAGGCTGGCAGTGTCCTCTTAGAAACCTAAGATAATTTGGATTTATTTTTGAAGGGCTTTTTAGTTCTCCAGGGTTGTCAAAGACCAGACATGTTTTCCCAATAGGAAATGCGCACTTTACCCTCCCAACCATTGATCGTGTGATCGTAATGAATGGATCACTTGAAATAGTTCATCGGTTTTTTCTATTTCATCCAATACGCTGGTGGTCTTGAACCCATCAGAGCTTGGCTTTGTTTCTTTTAGATAAGTCCCGGACGGTATTGAAATAGTGTAGCGCCAATTTGGAGTCAAATAGGTTGACTGTATATGGATGGGGGCGCTTTTCATTCCCATTCCAAGGGGTTTATTTTGTATCCGTCCGTATACAATTTGTTACCTTTCTTAAAGATTTGTTGTTGGTTTTGAAAGTCCCATGCTTGTGGGTTTGAGATCCTTATATTGTATCTTCTGCCAAGGCATACAGTTTTCTAAGGAATCTCTAACTAAGTAATAGTCTGTAATAGCCAGGCTATACTGTGAGGTTATAGCCAATGAGACATGTTCACATATCACCGGTGATACCTATACATGCGAGTCTGATGTGGTGGTTTTTTCTGCTGTCGTACTTCACCATATTACTGATGAGTAGGTGATCGTCAGTCTAATCATCATTGGGGTATCCCCTGTATCTTAGCTTTGATAGCTTTGGTAACTTTATTACTCACAAATTGTGAGTTCCAATTTAGTTTTTTTATAAACTCGTACAACTACTCCCAGATATTTAATGTCAACAAGAGTCATGGACAAGTTTCAGCCTTCTTCTGCTGAAGGTTTGAGAGGTTTTGTCCAACGCGCCAGTCAGACACTACTTTGAATGTTTATCTTAAACTATAACAAGTGACTACAGATGATAGGGTGAAGAACACGTCCATGTAGAAAACTTTTGGCTGCTGAGAAAGGAATTGTCTCGCTGGAGGTGGTGGTTACGGCTACGGCTTTCCAGCGTTGATTTCAACCATCTGAGTGTAGGACGGTAATACCTTTCAGTTCCATGGCAGTTGAGATAGAATCGTATTAAGTATTCTCAAAAGCACCTTCATAATCTTAGGAAGGATGTGATAACAACTCAACTGATATGTTTTCATATTTACAGTACTAGATATTGCCAGATTGATACTGGTTAGTGCCTTCCACAATCGTATACCACTCATATTTCTGTACTGTCCATGACTATAAAGTGTAACTTATTATACGACACGGATCGATCGGATCGTAATCTCTGTAAAAGATAGGTTTTAAATAATTATTATTGAAGCTGCTTTCTAAGTATATATATATTATCCTGATTTTCTCAGTTCATAATCAATTGCGTATTCAGTTTGCTCTTATGTACTAGGTTTCTTAAGTCGCTTTCAGTTAACAGGTAAGGGCTGAGCTTTCACCGCGTATATTCACTACAAATAAAGTGTGACTTGTTCTGCTCTTTGATTTTTCAGTTTTCTATTATTGGCATATCGTGACATGTGTCAAAATCAAACATGCTCAGTTCGAATTGTGATTTCATCATGGAAAGGTCTACACCCGAACAAAGCTTACAAATTATTGAATTTGATTATCAAAATTCGTGCTCTGTGAAAAATGTTTTTCGCACACTTCGATTTTTTTACAGTCGACCATTTTACAGTGACAAAATGTCGCCCTCAAATGTCCTACTCGTATGCGTAACGTGCGCACAGAGAAAAGTATTACTCCTGTATCCGCCAGAGTTAATGAAGACCGTGATTTGTTCATTCGTCTGTATTCGCAGCAATTGGGATTGTGTTCTCGACTACGTGGAAAATTTTACGCAAGGATCTTGGTCTAAAACCTTACAAAATAGAGCTGGTGCAAGAATTGAAACCGAACGACCTGCCACAGCTTTGAATTTTCGTTCAATGGATCTTAGAAAAGCTTGATGAAGATCCTTTTTTATCAGCGGCGACGTTCATTTCTGGTTGAATGGGTATATTAATAAACAAAACTACCCTATTTGTTCTGATCAGCACAAAAAAGCAAAACAAGAGATGCATATGGACCCGGAAAATGAATTGTTTGCTGCGGTATATGATCCGCCGGAATCAACGCTCCGTATTTTTCCAAAGAAGACCGTGAAAACAACCTCAATGGCGCTTGTTATCGTTTAATGATTTTGAACTTTTTTTTTGATCAAAATTCACGAGCTGAGCCTGATTGACATGTGGTTCCAACAAGACGGCGCTACGTGCTACACAGCATGCGAATCGACCAATAGACCAATTGAGAAATGAGTTCGGTGAGCAGTTTATATCTCGTTTTGGACCGGTAATTTTACCGGCTAGATCATTCGATTTGACATGTTTAGACTAGTTCTTATGGGGATACGTGAAAACAGCATCAATTCTAGCCTAAGAAGACAATGTAGTCATGGTCAACATTTACATGAAATTATTTTTAAAAAATATATGGCAAACATTGATTTATCAACTTAAATAAAAATTATACACACTTTTGCAATTTTCTTGTGTTTTTTACGAGAAAAAATACGTTCTCAGGTATCAAATTCTGTAAAATGACTTCGATTTGGAAAGAACTGTGCACTTGTTGTTAGACAATGTTTGGTAAGCTAGATCTGCTAATCTGTTAGTGTCTCAAGAAAATTCGTTTAACCTTTTTTCATTTACTTTTACTGAAGTATGTAAACAAATAAATAAACGAAACTGGGTAAAACCAGAAAATCATTTACGTAAAATGAGTAACGCAAATTACCTACGATATCTTCACTTCTTATTGTTCAGATTTATCTTTTTTTTTTTTTTTAATTTACATTTTTTTATGGTTTAACTTGCAATTATTCAGCTTGCGCTAATGAGCCGCACAGTGTCGACAAAAATCAAAGCATCATACAAGTACATTTGTTTTTATGGCACTATCTTGTAAAGTACCGTAAATCAATGTTTGATATTATACTTGTTCATACCATATACATAATTTCAAAGGGTAAACAGGAAATTTAATTTTTCTTAAACCTAAAACTCCCCCGGTTACTATCTTATATCATTTTGAAGTCTTGGGATTCACCACAACATATATGTACGTACTCGTATATTCATAAATATTTCCTCAAGTTGTGGCCTCTCAGTGCGACGATAAATTATCTTTAAGTGGCACATAACTTTTGAACTATTCCAAAAGTTTTATTATGCCTCAGCCTAGAACGATATATGCCTCACATGAAGACAGTCCTACTGCACTATGCAAATTGTTTAACTGGCGATTAATTAGTTCACAGTATATGGTGTACATGATCAAATAAGTGTTTTCCAAGTATCTATGATGGATTGCTACAAGCAACCAACATGTGAAAATTTTTAACTGCACCCTATCTAACAACAACAATTAGAGATAGGTGATGGTTATTTTTGCACCAAAGACCAAAAGCTTTCCTTGAACCCAGGGTAGGTTAAAACACTAGGCACCAAAACGGGCCCATCGCGACCCCTGGGAAACCAGTTGAATTTATATTCAAATGGCAAAAACCAAACAATCTCACTGGCCAAAAAGGACTTAGACATTCATGCCGTCTATTTCCTCCAGATTTTCGAAAAAGGATTTCCATAAAAATTTTCTTCGACTACGCGATATTGCCTTGCATTCGCACAGTATGTGTGTTATGTCCTCAATAGCTTGCAAATCACCGTAGAATTTGGGTCTCTTTTCCACAGGAGACAGTCTCCTGTCGGGATTCCCATTATTGTCCTTGCTTAACTCTTTTGAGGATCCCTAGATCTTTTGCCGTCAAAAAGTGGCCAGAGAGCCTTGGAAACCCCATGAACTTCAAGACTTGACTCCTTACTATGTCCCTTACTATGCAAAGGGGTGGTTTGATGTAAGCGACCTCACTATTATCGAGTAGTCCTCCTCTTCTCACAAGCTCATACGCTTGTTCATTTCCTTTTATACCGCAGTGTCCTGGTACCCAGCACAGTCTCACCCGATTCTGACCGCATATATCAGAATTGATGTTGGTCGATCCAGTTGCCTTAAGTGCGGCCTGGCTATCGATGCACATAGCGATATCTCTACATCTCATCTCATCTGCATTACCTCAGCCCACCTGAGGACAGCCAGAACCACTGATTGAAAGACACTGCTTGCGTTCGGTAGTCTTATAGGCACTCTTATTTCTGGGTCTTCTGAGAAGATACGAGAACCTGTTATTTCCTCTTTTCTCTAGCTGTATGTAAGAATTGCAATTTCATTTCAACTTATTATTTAATTTTTTTTCCAGTCCTTGTTCTTGGGATATATTATATCGTACGGAATGTTGAAGTAAACCAAAGAAGGAATTTCATCCGTTACAGTTGGATTGCCTGTAAGTAGCTCCGCTGTGTTTGAAACTACTGCTCTTGAAGTAGCCCAGTTAATGAGTCGTACCACAGTGTTGCTAGCAAGTTTTTTGATCTGTATTTTAAGCAGTGTTAAGTGTAGAAAGGTGTCCAGTATTGCCGTAGGGGTGGCACGTGCCGCACCTGTAATGGCTATGGAAGTCGCTCTCTTTGAATCACCGCTAATTTTCCGTAAACCGTTTTCTTGTTTGTTGCTTTCCACCATACTACACCCTGCCTGACTCGAACTGCAACCAAATTCAGACTGCTATAATTTCTAAACGTGTCTTGAACCATAGCTCGTTACCGAGATACTGGCAGCGTTTCAAAACGCCATGGAGGTGGTCATAAAAAAACAGCAACATCGGCAGAAATGGTTCGGAAAGTGAAGGCTCGAATTGAGCGAAATACGCGTCGAAATGGAAAAAAAAAAATGGCTCGTGAGCTCAACATATCGTTGGAACGGATGCAACACAAACTTAAAAATGAGCTTGGGCTCAAGCCATTGAAGATCCAAAAAGCACACGATCTCACACCGCAACAGAAAAAAGTTAGAGTCGAAAGAGCGAAGGAGTCGCTACGCTTTCACGAATGTGATGAGTTGCCGAATTTGGTTTTTTCCGATGAGTTGCCATTTGTTATCGAGCAATATGTCAACAAACAAAATGACCGAGTTTACCTGCCAGAGAGGTCCTTCAAAAATTTACAGCTTCGGACGACAACCACAAAGGAGGCAGCACAGATGGTGATAATTTGGGCCGCCATAACCGCTGATGCTCGCTCTCCGTTCGTATTTTTAGAGGGTGGCGTTAAAATTATCGTATACTGTGAAACTGTCTTAGAGGCAGTATTGGAGCCTTGGGCAAAAAATCATTTAAGTCGGAGACCGTGGACATTTCAACAAGACTCGGCACCGTCTCACAAGGCGCGCGTCAATTTAGATTGGTTAAAAAACAATGTTCCACCCTTCATTTCTTCGACACAATGGATTTCAAATTTTTCTGTCTGTGGTATTTTGAAGGCGAAGGTTGGCACTAAAAAATACCAAAGTTTGGACCACCTCAAACAAGCACTTCGCCGGGAATGGGGCAAAATACCGTAGAGCCACTTGCGTGCAGCGTGCGATGCTTTTTTCGGCCGTCTCAAGGCCATTATTCGCGCCAACGGTGAACATATTGAAAACTACTGATACAATTTGAAAATTGATGTATTTTCCAACATTTTTGTCTTTGGCACAATAATATTTATCAAAAACTAAAAAAAATTTAAGCATTGTAGTGTATGTATGGGTAAGTAAGTAAGTATGGTAAGTAAGTATGGGTCTTACTACCACCGTATATAGCCAGTACATCAGCCAGCAGGTTGTAAGCCCCAAGGCATTATATGCATTTTTGATTCTTTCCGCTACATTAAGATACTTCGCGATGTCCGAGAGAGACAATACGACTCTGTTGAGTTTTGAGAGTCTGAATAGCGGTACCTTGTGCTTTTTGGTAAAAAGATCCAGTTACATTTTGGAAGCGTTGGCATTGAAACCACGTTGGCCTTATTTCACTTTGCTAGAGCGCAGTAAGACCAACTTCAAAGAAAACTATTGCATATGTACAAGATAATAACCTGTTTTAAGTAAGAATCAAGGTCATTTGATTAGTAAGTGAAAGTTTAGAAAGAAGAAAATATCATGTGCTTATTATAATCAAAAGTAAAAGTCACTTAGTATTCCCGTTTAGAGGGTTTTAGGAAAGACAGCCTGCTTTTGTACATTCTAGAAATAATGAAAAATTAGCTCGAGTTCTGAAACTGCGTGTTTCGCATAACTACATCACTCTGAAAGACATTCGAAGCAAAATGAAACTTTTAAGCGATACAAAAAAAAAAAAGTAACTTTCGATGAAGTTTTTTCAAAATACAATGAAAGTTCATCGGTTCTGTTCAGCAAAGTGCGAAGATAGCTTTCAAATATAAGAAATAAATCTCTTCCGAAAGCTCCTATTAACGATAAGAATGTGTCAGATATGTTTAAGCTTGAAAAGGTTATGTCTGATTTTGGCATGTCAAAATATAATAGTGAAAAAAATATCTTAGAAGATCGATTTGCATACACAATTTCTATGTCTGCCAAAATCAGTTCTTTAATAAATAATATACCCGACGCAGATCTTCGTACAACTTTTAATGTCTTAACTTCTTTTATTTTTTCGCATGATAAACATCTTACTTTCTTAAATATTGTAAAAAAAAGTAAATTTGAATTAATACTTAAAATTATGCCAAAAAAGCATTTTTTGAATTTGAGCAAGCCACGTGAGGCTAGCTCGAGGCGAACATTTGACACGCTATTGCCGAGGCGGCCATTTGAATGATGTGTTATTCCATATATTATAATGGCATGAGAGTGGCTTCAAAATAAAGCCAAAATCAATTTTATATCTCACACTGCTGTTTTTTTATTTAATTTTTATTTTTTTTGCTTTCGTTGTTTTCTGATCAACCTTTACTAGGTGTATGCATTATTTTTTTTTTCGGTTTAACTAGGAGATGACGCAAAAAAAAAGTACACAGCGTATTTATTTGACATATACGTCATTTCGTTCATCTGACATTTAACACATTTGTTTAATCAAAATCGGAAAAATACTTGCAAACGGTTGGTACATACAATGATATAGTTAAAATCTGCATCAAATTCACGGTTATATGTTTGAAAAACAGAATAAATAGTCAAACATATCAGGATGGAAAACAAATATAGTGAAGTTGATGTCAACTTTAGGGTAATACATGGTTACTGGCATCTGCTCTGATGTGAACCGTATTTCAGTGAGGGCGTTCTGCATCGACCGGAACAAATGATAGTCAGAAGGGGCAAGGTCTGGGCTATAAGGCGGATGGGGTAAGACTTCCCATCCACTGTTTTCCAAACAGTTCTTAACCGGAATAGCAGCGTGGGGCCGAGCGTTGTCATGATGGAAAATTATTGCCTCGTGTCTGGTCGCATATTCCGGGCGTTTTTCAGCTACTGCTCTCTTCAAACGGATGAATTGTGTTCGGTAGCGTTGTCCATTGATGGTTTCACTCGATTTTTGCAGCTCATAATACAGCACACCCATCTGATCCCACTAAATACAGAGCATTACCTTCGAGCCATGGATATTCGGCTTTGCCGTTGATTTGGCTGGTTGGCCGGGTTTCACATATGATTTTTGCAGTTGGGGTTGTAATGGATCCATTTTTCATCACCAGTAACAATCCGATGCAAAAATGACTTCCTTTTGTGGCGTTCCAGCAGCATTTCGGACATGCAAAAACGCCTTTCGACGTCTCTCGGCTTGAGTTCATGTGGAGCCCAATTTCCTTGCTTTTGAATATATCCAGCTGCTTTTAAACGTTTTGAAATGGCTGCTTGAGTGACACCCAACGATTCTGCGAGCTCTTCTTGTGTTTGGCAACAAACTTCATAGAGTAATGCCTCCAGTTCATTATCTTCAAACTTGTTTGGCTGCCCAGGATGTTCATCGCCTTCCAAGCTAAAATCACCACTTTTAAATCGTGCAAACCACTATTGGCACATTCGCTCAGCTAGCGCATGTTCGCCATAAACTTCCACCAAAATACGATGACTTTCAGCAGCAGTTTTCTTCAAGTTTAAGTAATGAAGAAGAACTTCCCGCAAAAACACTTTTTCAGGCACAAAGTTCGACATATTTGAGTGAAAAAAAAATTATTGTTGTTTACGCTTCAAATGAATGACATATGGAATAATACAAGTTACACCATCTCTTAGCAAACCGCACGCACAATTAAGTTATAAACACAATATATGGAGATGATGGCATTATAAGAGCTCACAAATTTCATGTATTGATCCTAGACGAAATACATCCACCCTTATAAGTCACATATACGTAAGCATCAGGAGACAAGAAATACTTTCAGCAGTTGTGGAAACTGATCTTGCCGACCATTGTGCCATACTTTATGCTACAAAAGGTCTACAGGACGATCGATTGATCGAAGAAATCAATGCTGTATATGTTAATCAACAGAAAGTTAACGAACTCATATAACAAACCAATTGGAAAAAATAGGATTCAAAATAACAACATTGAAACTCTATATGACAGCTTCGTATTGAAAATAAACAACATACCACCTTGACCAAAAAAAAAAAAAAAATAAAAATAAAACATAACCACCGTGTAGCGTTCCCATTTTTCCGATTTGAGTTCGGTTTTTTTCGTTAAGTTGGCACATCTTTTCTTGACATTTCCTCTAAATCTTATTGTCATAGCTTGACATTTGCAAAAGTTACGTAGCCAAGAATACATCTATATCCGTGTGTGTTGGCGATTTTTTACAATTTTAGAAATGGATTTGAATTTGCAACAACGAATTTGTATTTAATTTTGGGTAAAAAACGGATTTAATGGTGCACGAATGTTGGAAATGTTGGAAAAGTGTTTCGGCAACGATTCTCTAAAGAAAACGGTCGTTTACCACTGGCACGAGCTGTTCAAAAGTGGTCGTGAGTCAATCGAAGATGACTGGCAGACCATCGACATCGAAAACCGACGAAAACATTGATGAAGTAAAAGAAATGTTGATCAATAACCGCAAATTAACTATCAGAGAGATAGCGGAGGACTTGAACATTGCCTATGGGTCCGACCAAGACATTTTGGTTAATGATTTGGGTTTCCTTCAAGACCTCACTTTCATGCAAAAAAAGAGATCGTGTTGACGTAGCAAAAGAGATGATTTGCTTGGCTGAATCCGATCTCACATTCATCAGAAGGATCATTACTGGAGAGGAGGCGTGGGTTTATGAGTACGACAAGCAATCCAGACATCAGGCAAGTGAGTGACGTTCACCAAATGAGCCGAGAGCAAAAAAAACCATGTCGTTTTCAGTCATAAAAGAGGGCAATGCTCACGGTATTTATGGATTACAACAGTGTAGTGCATCATGAATTTTTGCCAGAAAGCCAGACAGTAAACAAAGAGTATTATTTGGGCGTTATGAGACGTTTGCTTGAAGCAATTCGCCGAAAGAAGCAGAGGGTCGCGGGTTCGAATCTCGTGCCAGGCAATTATGTGAAAAAGTCTTTTCATAGAATTTGTATGTAGTTATATGAAAAACCCGTCGGCGTCAACTCTGACATGAAGGCATAACACTTATGTTGGAGTGGTTGCTGGCTGGGCTAAATGTAACGAACTAGCACGCACTTAAGATCCACTGGTTGAGGAGGATGTACTAACTCGTCCCATCCAGTTTGACAACCACCTCTGGGAAAAATATCGAAACCTAATACACCTGAGTTTCAAACTACTACACCACCCGCCCGCGCTCTGGAGAAAAATCCATTAAAAGGATATTCATATCCCTTGGTCCGCGCGGGGTATTATAAAAAAAAAAAAAAAACAAATACCATCCAACAGCCATTCATCTGTGACTTCCTTCTGTTCAATCGAGTTAAAAAACCGCTACGGGGAACTCGTTTCAGCAGCCTAGAGGAAGTAATGGAAAAATCGCAGGAGGCACTGATGGATATACCAAAAACCGGATATAAAAAATGTTTTGAGGATTGGATCAAGCTCTGGCATAAGTGTGTTCCAGTCGATGGGGATTACTTTGAAGGGGACAATATATGTTAGATTTAGATGAAAAAACTTGTATTTTTAATTTTCTGAATAAATAATAATCTTTTTGATGAAAGTGGTATATATGGAATCAAGTAAATAAAAGAAAACAAAATAAAACTGAATACAAGAGCCGTGGTTTAATAGTGAAATAATAACAATGTGTAAGAAAAAAGATATGTCATATAGGAGATGGAAAAGTAATCCAAGTAGCCAGCATGAGCGTGAATAGAAAAACTTCCGAAACATTGTGAACAAAAATATAAAAATATCATTAAATCCCACTATTATAAACAATTTTTTTTAAATGCACCACATAACCCTAGATAAACATGGATCGTTATAAATGAAATTTTGGAAAGGAAAAAACCTTCTACTGATGAAGTAATGCAAGCTAGCGAGGAAGAGATATTTAAAATCATGAACAAAATAAACATCAATAAAGGACCTGGAGCAGATAACATTCGCCCAGTTGATCTCAATATGAAAGCCGAAATTCTTACGCCTATGGTATGAACCATAATTAATCGCAGAATGATACAAGGTTGTCTGCCAAAATTCATGAATACATCTATTATTCGTCCTATTTATGAAAGTGGCAATACCAAATTTTACATCGAAATCAATACGGATTCCAAAAAAGTAAAAGTACAGGAAAACTTATAGAAGAGTTCACAAATACCTGATAGGATTAAGTAAATTAAAGTAAAGGTATCAACAACTTTGAGTCAGGAAAAATCCATATGGTGTTCCACAAGCTTCCCAGCTGGTCCCCATTTTGTTCATTTTATATACTAATGAACTTTTAAGGTTAATTAAATAAAATATAGCCTACGCATATGCAGAAGATATAGCCATCGAATAGTAAAACACAAACAACTAAGCTCAAACATAAAAATACTTCAAGAGCAATTTGAAGATATATCTAAGTGGTGTTATGATCATTGACTAATTATCAATGCTACCAAAACGAAAGTGATTCATATACGCCACCCATTTAAGCGAGAAGATATATTCAATATTTATCACCGAAACGACCAGTGTCCATTGTCAGCCAACAACAAGTCAATCGAAATTGTCAAAAAGACAAAGTATCTTGGAGTCACCATAGACGAACATTTTTTTTTGCGTGAACATATAAACACTTTACGTCTTCAACTTAAAAGCACCCTGTTTGCCTTGGTTTATCTAAAAATATTTTCAAACTTCAAAGTTCTTGAACAAGTATAACATACTACTTGTTGGCAGAATCACGAATCCGATATGGAATCCTGGCATGGGGTAATGCCTCAAAAACACATCAAGACAAGATAAAAATCCTACAACATCGTCTAATTAAACTGGTTAAACGTAATAATGTCGACTTTATATTTATAGATATAAGCGCAATTTATCGCATGACTGCATAGCAACATTATATGGATGATCAAAGCTTCCTACAGCTAAAAAGACATAACCAAAACACTAGAAGAAGAGCACTTGAGATGTTCGAAATCCGGAAAAGGTTTAACGTATACGGGAACAGAGAACTTAGATTTATTACCCCGACGATATTAAACCAAATACCACAAAATTTACAAAACTTTAAGAATTTCACGAACAGAAAGAAAGAAATTAAAAAATATCTGCTAGAATTGTTCTTTGTGAGATAGTAAAAATAATAATTAACTTCCACTATAATTATGCACTAAAGTTTTAAACTAAATTTTTTATTTATAAAGTAAACTAAATATGTCAAACATTGTTGAAACATAAATATTAACTGAACCTTTTCAATATTTGTAAACTTATGGTAAATAATACTACTGTTTGTAACCGCCTACAGATAAGCACTTTGCTTTGTGGGTAAACTATTGTAAATTGAAAGTATTGTAAAAATAAAGAAACTTTTGAATTGAAGTGGAAAAATCGTTCAGCGCCTGAGAAAGAACATTTGCGGCACGCATTGCTTTTCTTATTAAATCAAAAGAAAAAGGCTGTTGAAAGTCATCGTTTGCTGTTAAAAACATACGATGAACACACTCCATCAATTTGAACATGTGAAAAACAGTAAACGCTCTGATAGACCACAAAAATGCAAAGACGAGCAATTGAAAGATGATGACCCAACTCAAGCTCAACGGCAATTACCAGAAGTATTACATGTGTCACCACACGATTTGAATGAACGTCAAATGGAAAATCGCAAAGTCACTTGTGAAATCCTACTTTAAGAGTGGACAACAACAAGGACGTCATTTTTGCATCGAATTGTGACGGGTGAAGAAAAATGGATTAATTTTAAAAATCGTGACATTCACCTGGCGAAGCCGGTCCTTTAACACCAAGGCCAAATCGTTTCGACAAGAAGCTGTATCAGGTGGGACCAGAGCGGTATTTTGTATTATAGACCCTTGAAGATCAGCGAAACCGGTAATACACAACGCTGCCGCCAAGCAAATGATGAATTTAAATCATGTTTTCATCAAAAGACGGCCGGAATGGGCCAGAAGACATGGCACAGTGATTTTGTTACACGACAATGCGTCGTTTCACACAGAAAAACTAGTGAAACACACTTGAAACCGCTTGGATGGGACATTCGTCTGCACCCGCCGCACTCTTCAGACTTGGTCCCATCTGACTATAACTTCTTCGTATCAATAGGGCACGCGCTCGATGAGCAGCACTTCAGCGATTTCGAGGAAGTTGGAAAATGGCTCGACGAATGGCTTACCGTAAAAGACAAACAGTTTTTCTTGCATGCTATTCACAAATTACCTGAAAGATAGGCGAAATGTGTAAAAGCCAATGGCGAATATTTACATAATCTCCTTACCAAAAAAAAAAAAAAAAAAAACTTATGCACATGGTACATGTTTACGTTCACAATAATCTGGGGAAGAACTTTTGCCTTGCGCGAAATTGAAATTAAGAGAGGAAATTCACTCAAAAATGTCTAAGCTCTTAGATTTGTTTGTTTAAAATCCAGAAAAAAAGCATGCTTGTGAGAATAAAGTAACAAAATTAGAAACATATACACCTGACACGGCTTTATCAATAATGACTTCCTTCGATCTTGTACAGATACCAATTACTAAGAAATGTAACAAAATCAGAAACTTTTTTTTTTTGCATCCTATTATAGAATTAAATTGGCCAAAGCAGAATGTCGTCCCGATAAAGAATCAATAATTCTTAATGAAAAAGAAGAAGAAATCAATCTCCGAAACCTCCTTGACCATACCATCACAAGTATTTTCAAATCATTAAATTTAAATGAAGAAAATGAACGAAATTTAACATTATTTAGTAAATGGCGCGTGTCGGAGCTTCTGGTCCGAGCCTATACCTATAAGCAAAGTATGGACTAAGAAACGGACCTGGGGGATTGGGGTGGTTCTTCCTTTGTCGCCATAAAATTAATTAATTCACCCGAAGAATCAAATGCTGTATGGGAAGATAAAAAACATCATCAACTAGCTTTTGCCGGTCAATTATTAAAATTGCAAACGAACGCCTAAAGTCGTAATCGTAACTACAATTTGGGCTCAAATATCTGCACTCTTGACAACTACCACCGGCCCTGTTAAAGTGTTTAATAATATTGTACTTTCATTTAATTTAATTTATTCATGTTCCACGCATAAAACGAATTTGTACCTGACCAGCATAATTATTTTCAATTTTGTATGAATCATTGTAATCATAGACTATACACATTCTTGCTTTGTTAATTTTACTCTTTAATCGCTAATTGTTTATTAAGTGGCGGTTGGAAAACCAACTCACTTAGGCCTATTCATGGAACCAATTTGAGTTTTGAGTCATTGTAGAAGAAGGCTCCTAGATGGAGTTTTCTTCTCTAGGAGAAGATGAAGGATTGTCTCATCTTCCTTCTCGTCCATGCAGCTTCTACAGAAATTGTTTGTAAAAGCGCCAAACCTTTTTACATGCTTGCCTATAAGGCAGTGTCCAGTGATAACACCTATAATGGCGCTGAGATGTTTCCTATTTAGAAGAATCCGACTCTTAGAGCGATTCAGATCCAGCTTTGGATCTACACCTACAATTTCCTAGAATGTCCTGTGGCCCGGCATCCAAAAAAGGTGAAGGTTGAACTGCTCTGCCATCTCCACAAGAGATGATCGGCATTTAAGGGCGGTTTTAAAATTTAGTGGGACCGAGTCCAATGACTTGATAGCGGGCTAACTATCCGAATAGATGCTATTGTTACAGTTATTGGAAGACGGAAGGAGAGGCTTATCTGAGAAAATACCTCCATCAACCACGCTATTGGTATTAAATCCATCTGTATAGAAGTGGATAGACTTGTCCTCCACGAAAACATCTTGAAAGCTCGCATGAAAGTCTTTTTCAAACCGAACTTTCGGTATGGTGTAATCGACATTTTCTATGTGGATTCCTAATAGATAAAGAATATTAGCGTGGCCAAACAAATTAATTGTCCACTGTGTAGTCGCTTTAAGACGAATATCTGCAATCGCAGATACTACATCATTTAACTTAAATGATGTTAGCCAAAACTTCCATCTACCTGACCAGAACGAAGTAAGGATAGCAATATATGAGCTGAAATTCAACAAAGTAGCTGGAACTAACGATTTACCGGCCGAAGTATTCAAAACTGCTAAAAGTGACTTTGCGGAAAACATATACCATATGGATTCTCAGCATTATTTGCCTGAACCCCAAAAAAGGAGATCCATTTAACTGCGCCAGAGATACAGCCATAATTCTCTTCAACATAGCATACAAGAACTTATCTGTCATATTGTGTGAACATCTGAACATTTTGTAAAGAACTTAACACTCAAGGGAGTATTAATATATTCCAAATGCCTGAGAACGTGTTAAGTTTTTACGAAAAGTGGTTATTTTGCTCCATGCGCGGTATCCAACATTTAATGGAAAGAGTAAATTAATAGTGTAATTGGACTTGTTCTGTCGATACGATTTCCATCGGTTTAAGGCAGCTTATGACAGAGAGAGACAAGCCATATCTAATTTTGGCACCGCTGCCAAGCTCCTCTGTGCAGAATGACGATTGAAAACATTCGCTGCTCCGTCCAGGTCGTTAACGACTTAACCGAGACCTTTGATGACAAAAACGGTTTAAGACAGAGTGACGAGCTATTATGTAACAACTTTATTATCATACTTGAAAGAATTGTGCGGAATTCTGAAGGCACAATCTTTCAAAAGCCTAGATGTACTTGATGCGTTTGCATCAAGGAGCTTGAAATGGTAGCTGCCAAAATAGGTTTTGTGGTAAAAAAAGGCAAAACCAAGTGTATGCTATCAACAAAGAGGGACACACACTATTAATGAATGGGGCAGAGAGTCACAGTCGACAGCTATAATTTCGAGGCAGTAAGGGCAGTAAGGGACTCGAAAAATATTTCATCCCGTTCGCGTTGACGGGCTTTAAAGCAGAAGGTTGAATGACGAACTATACGAGTTGTACGGTGACATCGACTTGTTAAAAAACTGGGCATCAGTAGACTGAGGTGGCTTGGATATGTAGAGCGAATTAACACCAATTCTCGAGGCGGTAGAGTCTTCGAATCTAACCTGGAGATACAACGCAGTAGAGCAAGACAAGTAGGTGACGCGCACAAGTAGAAGCTGACCCCAATCAATATGGAATTCCCAACTGGAGAGTTAGTTAAAGTCCGGGCTAACTGAAGAGGCTAATTATTTGAGGCTTAGGTTGACCCCGAAAAAAATTTGCTTCCTTCCTAGCACTAGCAAGATAACGGGAGATTTTTGTTAGCATTGCCTTTTCATCACGGGAAGGCTAACACCCGAACAACGCTCACAAATTGTTGAATTTTAATATGAAAATTCGTGCTCTGGGAAAAATGTTTTTCGCGCACTTCGACTTTTTACGGTCGTCTTAATCAACCTACTGAGCAAGCAAATCATCATCAAGCAATCAAGCCACCTATCCATACAGTACAGGGGAAAATATTGCTGCTCTATCTGCCAGTGCTAATGAAGACCGTGATTTGTCCATTCGTCGCGGTTTGCAGCAACTGGGATTGTGTTAATCAACTACATGGAATATTTTGTGCAAAATTTTTGGTCTTAAACCCTAAAAAATTACACTTCGTGCAAGAATTAGCGTCAAATCTTCGGTGTGGGGACCTAAGAAAAGCTCGAGGAAGATCCGCTTTTTGGTCGAAAATTTTTCTTCAGCGACGAATCCCGTTTCTGATGGAATGCGTATGATGCGTATGGTCATAAACAAAACTGCCGTATTTTGTCCGATAAGCAACTGCACGAGCTGAACCTGGTCAATATGTGGTTGCAGCAAGACAGCACCACATGCCACACAACACGCGAATCGATGGACCAACTGAGAAACAATTTTGGTGAGCAATCTTCTCTTGTGAATTGGCCGGCTAGATCGTGGCATTTGACGCCTTTCGACTATTTTTATGGAAGTACATCAAATCACTAGTCTATGCTGATAAACTAGCGTCAATTACATCGTTGGAAAATAACATTACACGTGTTCTTAACGAAACACCAGCTCAAAAAAGTGATTTAAGGGATTAAAAAAATTTTTTTTATATTTTCGTAATGTACATATATCTGACTATATTTCCTAAAAATTTTAAATAGATTCAGTAAGTAATTTTCGATATATACGCATATTTGTAAGGACGTCTTGGACGAAAGGTGATGATGATATTGGCAGCAAGCGAAAGCTTCAGACACGTTATCTTTTTGTAAACATGATGATCTGTTTTTACCACCTGCTATTGCTGAAGCTATCTCCAATTTATACAGATCGCAGCGATAAGAAATTATTGGAAATATGTATTGGTGTATATCCAGAAAGAGGATGCAGAGCACGTTATAATCTCCGACTTGACAGCGCATGGGAGTACGCGAATAGGGAAGAATAGCTTATAGAAAAGATCAACTCGAGGTACTGGAAGCTGCTGTTGTTACGTAGGGTCCATTTTATGGCCCTGGAATAGATGATTCCGTGAAAGTAAAAAATAAATAAATAAATAAATAAATAAGTCGGTGATCTAGATTTGTAAAAAAAAAGTTCAACCGATCGGTCTCAAATTTTAACACAACCCTTTCAGATCTATTCTTCAGATACTGATCGAAGGAATAATTTTTTAGATAATTATTTATATTTTTTTTAAACAGTTTTACTTGGCAATTTTGGTCGAAAATTCGAATTTTATTTATTTATTTATTATTCCTTCAATCAATGCCTAGAATTATCTATTCACTAAAAGAATTGGGGGTCTTTAGGAAATCATCTGCAGGAGCAGACTAAACTACACTAAACTCGGATGTTGCCACTAAATGTACCTATACATTTTATATTTGTAAAATAAAATACGTTTTCAGAAAAAAAACCTCTTTTTTTGTCTTTGCAACTGCAACACTTAAAACGTAATCGTGGTCAGCAGTTAGATGAAGTTATATTTGAAAAGTAAATGGAAACCATTAATTTATCAACACAAATAAATATTTTTTACACTTTTGCAATTTTCCTGTTTTTTTTTTTTTTTTTGAGCATAAATTAAATTTAAAAATATATGATATCAAATTTTAGAAAATGAATAACTTAACTCCGAACAGTTGCATAAACATTTTTTATTCCTTAAAGATAAATTGAAAATGTTTAAAAAGCAGTAACAGTTACTTAAAATGGATAATGTTAATTTTAATTATATTCTTTTCACTATACATCCAGACTGATGGTTAAATAATCGTATCTTACCTTGTCCTCATAAATAATGTAGAGCAAATGAAATATCATCAATAAATTAAATGCATACCTGCAGATTCGTTAATTTACATACATTTCAACGAATTTCGTAAAATTAATCTCATTTACTGTGGATGATGGTGATTTTTTAATTTCGACCACAACATTCAGTGACTCTTCAGATGCATATGTTCTATATTCATTTTAATTCCTCATAAATATTCAGGCTTTTGGGTTCTCTTACTGACTTGTTTAAATTACTCTACTTACGTACTCCATCACATTAAAAGTAAATACGATTTAATTTTCACAAGTAGACCCAGAATAGTCAATGCCACCAAACCATTTCTGAAAACATTCAAAAACTTGATTCAATCCAGAATGTATATCTTAAGGAACATGTGGTCATGTTAAATGTATGAGTATCTCTCCATCTAATCTCACTGCAAAAGTTAGCCAACATATCCTGAAGGAAATTGTCATTGTAGTCAAAAAAGAGACATCACTATCTTCTTTATCACTATCCTCATCATCATCAGGATAATCAGTACGAAGTACGTGTGAGTGCGACCAAAAATTTAAATTGCAGTTTAATAATGAAATTTGCATTTAATTTGGTTACTTTTCATGCTGGGATCAGATCACCGAAAACTTATAAATATACAAGGACTCCCTGTCGCTTTCGTCGCCAAACACTTACGTACTTAGTGTCTGTTATTTGGTACATACATAGCAACAGTGTATCAAAAGACTATGGTACTTGGAGTCATATGAGCCGCAATTTTCATATAAGACACATAATGTCACAGAATTGGATGGATATAAATTTTGAGACTCTCCAGCTTCCTATTTCGTGTTTTTAACCTTCAGAGATTTGGAAGGATACGAAAGTTATCGCACTTACCTGTATACGAGTCAGGTACATACTCGTACATGTGGGGTGTATTTAACATATGAACCGATAATTTTAATTTATATGCACGTGACTAAAGGACATAGCATTTGTATCTTCTTCTTTTGTGCGAACATCACTATCTACTTGCGTATTCACTAAGCATAAGTCTGAAAATAAGGACTTGAAGCGAGAAACAAGTCTTTCACCATTTATTGAAGAAGGTATTCTCTCTAAAGTTATAAAGTTATTTGGAAGAATTATTGGCACACATTATGAAGGTTTATTTTTCTGGCTCTTGTTTACTCGTACCTTGGATAAAATAGGTGAAATGGAGGTCTTTTTAGTAGAAGGCGAGCAAGGGGAGACAAGTATTCATAGAAATGTCTGGGAAATCAAATTACAAGCCTTACCTATTGTGTACGTGGCTCCATCAACTGTAAATGTGGCAGCTTTGCATTTGTTGAAGAACTTTGAGGCAAAGTCCATAGCACTGGTTTTGATGGCAGTCACCCTGCGCATGGGTGATCCTGGGCATGATGATGAGCTACCGCCTGCAGTAGCGCCATCACCAGAAGTTCCAGAGACATTGCGACGCAGGTACTGGGGTGATGTTATCCTCGAAGAGTGATTGGACATGATTGCAATTTAATTTTTTCTATTTTATATTTTTAATTTTTTTTATTTTATTTTTGTTGTTACTTTTCATAAAAAAGTATTTTTTTTTTTTTTTTTTTTATTTTCACCAGATTTGGGTTTGTTGCTTCAGGGATCACAAAATCATTTTTAATTTTAGTTTTTTGTTTTGCTTTTTTTTTTTCTATCAACCGCTACCGTGCTGTTGAAAAGAGGATCTGATGGAAGGACATAGGATTAAATAGAGCAGACATACGAGTAATCATAAATAAACTCATTCATTGCAGTCGTTAGTAAAACAAAAAAAAAACAAAAAAGCAATGCGAGTGTAGATTGTACTTCCGGCGAATTTTCAACGAATGCCATTGAAGGAAGGATAATGCTGAAAAATCCATTAAACTTGATTGTGTCCTTCAGAGGAAAAAATGAGATATTTATAGATACAAAGTTTGGGGGTAAAAAAGTTTTCCACTTAACTTAACTGAGTGAACTTGGCTGATTTAACATGCAACATTGTTATGATAAAAGTTGAAAAATTATTGAGTGCGATGTCACTTTTTTTTTATTTTTCTGTTGAAATTTTGCAAATAAAATAGATGAAATAAAATTTTGTGTGGCTTTTGTATGTCATTTGACATGAACATAGATTTAATTCAGTCAACATAATAGAATTTGAATGCTATGAAATGAATATGATTGAAGGCTAGAGTTAAAAGTTTGGATTTATTGTATCAGGGACTCACAAATAGAGTAAATTCGCTTCATCCTGGACATAACCGATTTCCGACTGAAGCTGAAAAGGCAAATTAACCAAACAAGGAAGTTAGACGAACAGAGAAGGAAACTACGGATACGGGTCAGTTAATCAACTATCAGAAAGTTAGAGTGCGGAAATACCACGAAGAAAGTTCCCATAATTTATTTTTAAAATAATAAATACAAGTTTAATTCGATATTGTCGCTTTCAAAGTAATACCCGATGCTGTCAACGTACTTGCACCAGCGTTTGATCCAGTCTTTGAAACAAGTCCTCAGCAATATTTTTTATAATTTCTCGTCTCGGCTGTTAAAATATGTTTTCCGAAGAGGTGTTTTGAGTCGACAGAACAAGTAGAAGTCGCACTCAAGTCAAGTCAAAATGTGATGAATTTGGTGGTACTTGTGTTATTTTTGACAAGAAATGCTAGTGCGTTGTGAGATGTAATGCAAAATCCACGAATTATCCTTCCCATAATTGAAGCAATTATTTGTGACTTACTTCACACCAACATGCCATAATGCCCAAATAATACTCCTTATTGAGAATCTAGCCTTCAAGAATAAATTCTATAATCCAGGATAACAATCCGTATAACTTTCTATTTTTATTGAAAACGACATAGTTTATCCGCTATTAAGGCATGCCATTCACAGACTTGCTGTCTGGTTTGCATCCTGTACTCAAAGTCATTAGTAACAATACGTTGGCAGAATGCTTGAACGGAAAGTACATCGGAAAGCATTTCTTTTGCAATTTGCACACACTGCTTCTGCACCTCTCAAGCCCAATTGATTGATTAGAATGCCATGAAGGAATCCAATTGAGACATTGGTCATATCTGTAAAGTCTCTTATTGTCAATTTGCAGTTTAAAACTAGTTAATCTTTGATTTCATCGACATAATCATTCATTCTTGATGTCGATGTTATGCCAGAATAATCGTCATCATCGACGCCTTCACGACTTTCTCTGAAGCATGTATCCCAATCATGAACCAGTGTTTTCTATAGAGTATCTTTGTCAAAAACTTTCCTCATTTCCAATATTTTACACAAATTAGTTTCTCAGTTTTTGTATCCATTTCACTAAGAAGAAAAAATCAACAAAAGCACAATGATGGACCTCTTACAAATGTCGTGCTATTCGTTAAAGTTTGGCGGAAAAATTATGGACGGTTGAACCAACATCATAAAGAATAAAACGAATTCAAATTGGGGCCCCACGAATTGACAATTTCTCATAACTTAGTTCAATATGTTATGTATTTCCAAATCTCGCCAAACCAACCTAAGAGGTTTCGCAAGTGACTGAAAATTACACAACGAATTCAAAACATCAGCATCTTCCCGATGTCCGGACAAGTTAAGCTACTTCGAGCGAATACAGCACATAACTATACTTATACAGGTTAGCGACATAATATCTATTTAAAACAACAACAAATCAGTTTGTTAGTTAGCAAGTACCGGCAAAAACTTTAAAGCAGCACACAAGCATCTTCAAACGTACAGCTTCGAAGTACATGGTCTCCTCTGACATATTTCCAGGTCAGACCGATGAGAATTTACAAGAATAAGTCAGGTTCTAGAAAAAAATGTCGGTGGCGGTTGGGCCCTTAATGGACCAAGAGTAGAGCTTAGATCTCCTGAGTAGATTACTGACATCGGTGTAATAGGTCCTCCGTCATTAGGTTTTCTACAATGAAACGGACCGTCCAAGTTAGGGGTTGTGCCGCCGTGGTAGCCTCACAACTACGTAAAAAAAAAGAGATTTAACAGTAGTAGCCTCTGATAACATTTAAGATCACGAAGTGAAGTATACACCGACTATAAATTGAGAGTAAGCACCTGGAACGTATGTAAACTGTACACTCTTGGTGCTCCACAAACCCTTAAATCTATCCTAACGCTTTATAAGACAAATATTACTGCGATCTAGGAGATCCGATGGAAAGAATCAGAAATGAAAAAATGAAGAAAATAGGGACACTGCTTCATCTGTCAAAGGACTGTAAAAGATAAGGATTCGTAATGGAAAATAGTCTAAAGACAATGATAATTTACTTCAAGCTAATAAGCGATCGCCTGGTTGTGTCCTGCATTAAGGCAAACTTCCAGAATATCAGTATAACATGTGCACCTATCCGTGTCGATGAAACTAAATACTCTATCAAAGAGAAGTTCTTTAACCTCCTAGATACAGCCAATAGAACATGTGCAAATTATGATGGCAAATCTTACTCGGGGTACTTAATGTTAGAACTGATAACAGTAACAGCTTTCAGCTAATAGCTTTTGCAGCAGCTTGTAATACATTCAAAGGAACAATATTCAACCTTGACCATTTTCATGTTGAAGTCAAATTCGGAGCTCGACTATCTAACGTGTAAAAGTTTCAAACCACCTAGAATGAAGAAATTCAAAGTTGAAAACCTTGGAACAACTGGAGTAACCAGAACCTATATATAGCGCCTAAGCTATAAATTCTTGGTCCCTAAACATCAACAATCCCTGGAACTACTTCGCCATTTCATCAAAAATCTAACATAGCTCTTGGATTCATGACGAGTGTGAATACGAAGAAAGGTTACAGAAAATACACATCGCTTGAAGTCAACATCCCAGGAAAAGGACGTTGGCTCCGATGGCCGAGGAGAGAAGCCCTTTAAACCTGAAAATGAGAATGTACCTGCTATCTTAACTTATCTTCGAATAAGGCAATCATATGTATGTGTTGCAGAAATTTTCGGCTGATATCCTTACTCAGTTGCGCATCCAAAGTATTGTGTGAATCTCTCAAGCCCTTGTGTAAGCCAGTCCTGTCGAGCATCGACCAACTCTTACAACAATGCAAATCCTTGAAAGACCAATGAATTTGAAGTTGTGATTTATCAGCTCTTCATCGACTTTAAAGCCGAATATGCTGGCATTCCTTATATTGAGCTCTACACGGCGATGGACGAATTTTACATTATGACAAAACTGATCCAGCTTTGCCACGTGATGATGAAAAACACGCAGCGCAATATGTAATTTAGAAAAAGTTCTTGCGAACTATTCCAAACATGTACCGGATTTCGTCAAGGAGATGTAATGTCAAGTGATTTGTGTCTTTATTCTACTGCTGAAAAAAATAGTGCGGAGGCACTATCTTCAACGAGTCTGTCTAGCTCCCAACGTGCCGTCATAGAGTCTTTTACGAAATGAAAAGAACTGGGCTTAAAGAAAATGAGGACAAAACCAAAAATATATATAAAAAAAAAAAAACAGAGGAGAGATTTGGCGAAGGCTTTCACTAGGTCTGTTACTTCGGTTTGGCAAGACAAACTTCTAAGACGAAATGGATACCCTAAAAAACATTGGTCCTGCCAGTTCTGTTATATGGAGCCAAGTGTTTAACGATAAGCAAGAAAGCAGGGCACACATTGAAGATTTTTCAAAGAAAATTATTTGAGAGGAGGATAAATGGAAGAGAAGATACAATCTGTGAGCTAAATCGATATGTGAATGATGTCCAGAAAGCAAGCTTGGCTACATCGAGCGAATGGACAATAATGCTTTAGCAAAGGAGATCTTTAAATCACAATTCCCAGGTTCAAGACGATAACGAAAACCAAACCTCCGCTTTGAGGATCAACCTATCGCGAACATCATCAGGACATTCGAAGTTATGACAGCTGCACACAGTGTGACTGAGATCAAAGAGAGTGGAAGGCTACCAAGTTTCAAGCAAAGGTAGTCAAGTAAGTAAATTAAAATAGATTTTGTCGTCGTTATGTTTTTATTAATGTAAGAAGCCACAGAGAAATGGTCCTAGAATATACTCTTACTGATTGTGTGACTGACTTTTTCATTTGTTAATTCGTATTTTTAAGAATGACAATTTGTTAACCTGCGAAGCCACACCCAATCTTTGAAGTATACGTTCGCGAGTACACAACCTCGTCGAGCACTTTTTCTGCACAGCAATGAGTGGTCCCACAAACGCAGCAAAGAAATAAACGCCCGAGGTATGTAGAATAACTTCGTTGAAAATTGTAAGCGTGGTGCAAGAAGTCTGCGCGATATCTCAAAACACCGGCTTTCTATAAATAAGGAAACGAGGTGGTGGAACAATGAGACAAAAATTGAGGGTAAACAAAACAAGGCAAGCCCTTAAAATGTGACCGAAATCTGCAATGAAACCAATAAAGTGAATATTGAGGCGCAGAAAATGAAATTTGGAGCATGAGTGGCAGTACTAGAGAGAGGTTTTGTATTGATAATTAGAAGAGGTACTCTTACAATTTATTCATGTTAGGGAGCGCTAAGAAATAGAAGATTTGCAACGTCACAAAGAAGAAAAAGACCGATTTAATGGCAGAGATACAATGTATTGAAAATATACAATGTGTATCGGAGAACAACAGAAGGAGACTTTAACGCTTATATCACAGTCTTCTGTCTAGACTTTGCGTCATCGCAACAGAACACTGATCAATCCCTAGAGATTAGGTAATAAGTATCGCAGTATGGATTATACTGTACGAATTTATTTTTGGCATCTACGACATATTAACACATATTCAATGAAGCGGGGAAAAGTATACATTCAAGGAAAAATGCTTAAAATAGGATCTCAAATCATTCACGTCAGGAAAGATACTTGGAAACACCCACCCCTCTTCAGGATGCTCAACAATTAAACAATAGCAAATGATGAGTGACATGTGAAGGAGTTCTTCTCCAAATTTAAGCATATAGAATAGAATGGATGAAAAGCACCATATTCCACAGCGCCTATATGAGCGTATGTATGATCCTATAATTTGTCTAAAAGTGTCTCGTCAATCATTTACGCACTTTGTAAGATACAATACATTGGAAAATGATTGATTATTCTGAAACAATGATAATTTACAAAATGGGTTTACTCGAAAAAAAAAAAAAATAATAGTGAAAATGTGGCAGAACGCCCACAATGTTTAATAATATCTTTCCAGAACATATTGAAGAAAATCATCTGAACCAGTGAACTTTCAAAATTTCAAAACCATAAAATCCACGAGTGTGAAAATGCATCTGCCCAATTCATTTGCCCATGAGATTTGACGCAATCTGGATACGTTAAGCTAGCTACAAAGTCCACAGAAAGCGGATTGATTTTGTTTAAAAGTTTGACAGATGAAACGTTAATGCAATTCACGTTGCATTGAAAGGTGAAGGAGATTTTAAAATGCAAATTTACGCGCAGTAACCTGTCAAAGTTTTTGCAGAATGTTGTATCCAAATAGTTTTGAATCACACACCTGCTTGTGGAAAATGTTATCGAAATACCGAGTTCGTAGAATTGTAATGACGTTGTAGATAGAATTATGAAGAAGTGCATATGGGTCTCGATTGCGTATGTTCGTGGTGACTCATGTGACTCATGGTTACGAACAGATATTTTTGGTCTAATTAAAATATGCCAATACTAACAAAGAGCTCTGTGATGATGGAGAAATAATGGAATCTGATTTCTTGCTTGCTTTGAAGATTATCCATGTTATACTTTGTGTATTGCATCAGAGAGTTAAATTGAGCTGACTTACATTTATTGAAATTCTTTTCCGGCTAGAAGCTAAGGCCTTGTGTATTTAGAGAGACATATATGTGACTGATTTTTTTCATAAGCTGACTGAAAAATCAAACTTGAACGGGTAGATTTGTTTAATAGAAATAGCTCATCCATGTATCAAAGGACAAAAGGGGGTAAACTTGTGATTTTATGGTCGCAAGGTTATTTTGAGAGAAGTGCAGCATCTTGTGTAACAATCCATGCAATTGGACAACCTATTTAACAAGCTCTAAAGATGTGCAAACCGAAACCGTAAATTTGACAATCGATGAATAATATGATTTTAGAACAAGAAGACTCTGCTTTTCTCGACAGGTGAAAGTCGCTCGTGAACCGTAGAGAATTAGTCATATTTCAGATTGAACGCGACCGTCATCTTATGCTAGTCACTAAGGACTGCACAAAGTTGCTAAGAACCACCAAGCTCAGCTGATTCTGGATCTTGTAGTTTGCAATAACTCAGATAACCCAGAAATAAAATCAATTAGAAGCTACCTAGGTAGAATTATATTGCCACGCGGTAGGGGAATATGAGTATCGTCTATCACTAAGCCGTTCAAGAATTCAATTAGATATATTCAGATGCCCCGAGTTCCATAAGCAAGTGAACGAATGGAAATATGGTAGCTTCCGGTCTTGGGATGGGAATCAACTCATTATATGGAGGGAAGAGGAAATTTTAGCAATTTAGTGGAATTTTAATCGAAAAATCAAGTTGCTCTCTCATGTAAAAAACATATGATTTTCAGTCGATTTGTCTTAGCAAATACAAGCTTTGACTTTGCATTACATATTGTGCAGCAAGCTGTCAAACTCAAGTTTTTTATAAAAAAAAAGGGGAAAAGGGTAATCTTGTGCCCATTTTTGCAACTTCCAAACATTTATTTTCAGTTTCAACTACAATAGATAAAGAGGCTGGATATTTTCGAGCTGACGAAAGATTCCGAAAAATTCTGGAACAGTGTTTGTACGTAATCTACCCTGTTTTGTTACCATATAATTGCATTTGTCAAATACAAATAAGTACAAGTTCTGAATGTACAGTTGGCAGACGCGGAAAACCACAAAAATCATTTGAGGAGTGTAATATCAAAGTAAAAAAAATGAAAGTAAAGTGTACCATATTTTTGAGACTAAATCTTCTGAAGAAGTCGCGTTAGCGAATGAAATGAGAGTAAGGTTTTCGGGGAAACAAGATACAGCAAATTTGGAAAGAGAACTGTCTTTTTTGTCACCTACTCTGGCATCAAATTTAAAGCAGGCGGGGGTCCCAAGACCAGACCCAAAATTGTCCCCTAAATAAGCCTTGAGTCTTTTTTTTTTTTTAATATCGGCGCGCGCTCCAGGGATTTTTGTATCCTTAAAATGTTCGTACACAGCGCGGGCGAAGGAAATTTAGGGAGAAGGTACCAATGTATATTGTTTTTAAATGTTTGCAAGTTATAACGACCAGGAAACACAGAGGTCGGCACGGCATTCCATAAGCGAGTTGTACGGCTTAGGAAAGAATCACGATATTTTAGAGTACGAAAATGGGCTTGAGGGTATACTGATGAGCATTCATAGAGACACGGGTGTTACGGTTGAAAGTTTGAATGGGCGGAATGCTACTGGCGATTTCAATGGAGCACTGGTGGTGGAAATAGCGATAAAACAAAGTGAGACAGGAGACATTACGTCGGTGTTCGAGGGTGTCGATTGATTGACTGATATTAGTATCAGTCTTTGAATCCTATCTAGCAGGTGCAGATATTTTTTAGGAGCACTTGACCAGATGTGGACATTGTACTCCAGTTTGGGCGGATAAATTCCTTATATATTGTGGCCAGATCAGTGGGGGTAAAATATTTCTTACATCGCTTGAGGAAACCTAGACATTTCGCAGCATTTTTGGCAACATCGAATATGTGGTCATTCCAACGTAAGTTGTTACTGATACACATACCGAGTATGGAAAGTTTATCGGTTTCGACAATGCAAGTGCCATTCATGGATAATGGCTGGGTATTTGAATTTCGCTTTAATGAAAGCAGACAGCATTGAGTTCTGGAAGCATTAAATTCCACTCGGTTGATAGTTCCACAATTGGTTATGCTGTTAATATCGGAATTTAATGAGCTTGGCATACGCTGCCGTTCCCGTTCCACAGCCGAAGAGCAGGGGCGTGAGTCCGTGAACGAATATGAGAAGCAGAGAGTGCTGTCATCAGCAAAGGAATAAATTGTATTAGAGGTAGCAAACAAGAGATCATTAATGAAAATTAAAAAGAATATCGGAGACAGAACGGAGCACAAAAGCATTTATTTTGTGAATATTAGACTTGAAACCGTCCAAGACAACATTGAAGAAGAGAGTCATCGATCCGAAGACCACGCATTTTCGACAAAAGCGCCTGATGCCAAATTCTGTCAAATGCCTTAGAAATATCAAGTGCAACTATCTTGTTTTCGCCAGATTGATGTACGCTTTGGTTCCACTTTTCGGTGAGACATGCCATCAAATCACCAGTGGACCTGTTGCTACGAAAACCATATTGCCGGTCATTGAGAAGTTTTCGTGTTTCGAGATATTTCATGAGCTGACGGTTTCCCTGACCTTAGAAAGAAGGGACGTAAGTGCATTGGGTCTGTAGGAAGATAGAGAAGAAGATTCGCCTTTTTTAGGGACGGGCTGGACAAATGTTTTCTATCTGCTTGGAAAGAGTCCTTAAGAGTAGGATTGATGAAAAAGCTTACGCAGTGGTTTTGCTAGCTTGAAAGAACACCTCTTCAGAAGAAGGGGAGATATACCATCTGGACCAGCGGATTTATGCATGTTGAGATCTTTAAGTACTCTTGCTACTACACGAGTGCGAAAGTGGATCTGTCCCATTGTCGATTCGACGCACTCAAGTGTAGGCTTGGGCAAATGTAAATGACGGTTGAGATGGAGGATGAGGCAGAATACCAAAGAATACCAAACCAAAGTATGGGAAAGTAAAAAACATTTCATTCAAAGTATTGACCATTGCTAGCCACACGTTTTTCCCATCTTTCAGGCAATTTATGGATTCCACGCCAATAAAACTTTTCTTTTTTTGAAGCAAACCTAAAAGTCACCCAATTTTCGACTTCCTCGTAGGATTCGAAGTGCTGCTCAGCTAATGCGAGTCCCATCGATGAAAACAAATGGTAGTCGAAAGGAGCCAAGTCTGGTAAATACAGCGGGTGGGGTAGCAGCTCTCAGCCAAGTGCTTTGGTTGTATCCTGAACCAGTTTTGCTTCGTGTACAGGTGCATTGTTATGGAGCAAATTATCTTGCCGTGTTTTCTGGCCCATTCGGTTCGTTTTTCGATCAATGCATGGTTCAAATTGATCATTTGTTATCGGTAGCGATCTCTATTACCGGTTTTGGGAGCTCGTGGTACACCACACCTTTCTGGTCCCACCAAACACACAGCATTGTCTTTCGATGTAAAACTGATTTTTTAACGTATCTCTGAAGCAAAATTTCACAAATGGTTTTTCGGTTTTCCATCTGTCCTTCATTCAATTAATGCGGCACTTATTTTCCAGACTTTTGGAACTTTCCCATAGCTACTACACTGTTTGCAATTCGGCGTCTTTAAACTTTTTTGGTGGTCTACCATGTTCTTCATTTCTCACATCAAAATCGTTATCTCTGAACCATTGAAACCGTCTTTTGCATATTGCTACTGATAGAGCACGCCTTGACAAGCATACCATGCGACTCTGCAGCACTTTTCTTCAAATGAAAACAAAAAATTAATGCTTTCCGCAAGTCATCATTGATGTTGTTTGCTCAGTGACTTCAGGGATACTAAATCTGTTTGACAGGTGTCATAGCAACCAAACATACAAAAAAAATTCCCAATAACCTTGAGTCTGTAAGTTGGGGTCTATATCACCCCAGGCGTACAAAACGTTGATTTTTTTAAATATTTATTAGTGTTTTTAGCTGATTCTCACTGACATCTTCAATTTGTTCGTTCCATATATAAAAATACCAAAATGACCTCAAAAAGTCACTGCGAAAGTATACAGGGTGAGTTTTTTAACTTGAGACATCCAAATTACTCGAAAAATACTCGATATCGCGAAAAATGTTTCAGAAAAAAGTCACAAGGTTCTGAAGGGGACATAAGATGGTGACCACCAGTTTGACTTTGAGCCCCATTTCCAAGGTCAAACGAAGGTCACTTTTAATTTTTCAAAAGATAATTCCTGATTTTCATTGCTCAGTCGTATTATTCAATGGGGCACACGACTTTGTCTCAAAGGTCTTATTCATTTAGTGCTAGATACCACTGCACTGGCATGCTTAAATCATTAATCGGTTTCCAACGTTGTTAGGGTGTTGGAAGGTCGAGATTTGTTTTGAGGAGGTCATTATTGCTTCGAGTGAAGTTAAAGCTCAAAAAAATTTTACGTAGAGACAATTGTCCTAAACTGATCTGAGAGTGTATGATGTGCACTCTGCCCTTTTTTTCTACTTGAACGGAACTGTACTTCATTTAGAAGTTCGATATTTGTTTTGAGGAACGGTACTACTTTTTCCAGATTAATAATGCAGGCTATTTCAATTCAAGAGAAAATTGAAATGATATTGATTTATGGAGAAAGTGGAAGAAACATCGATGGTGCTGTTGCTCTTTACGCCCAACGTTTCCCAGACCAGATACGATCACGCGCTTTCTTTTATCGGGTCATTCAGCAATTCACTGGTGAAGGAAGTGTGCAACCAAAGAAAAGGAATCGGTCAGATAGGGTGGCTGTTGAGGACAATGAAAAAGCAGTGTTAGCTGCCGTTGCACACGATCCTCACATTAGCACTCGCCAAATAAGTCGTGAATCAGGAATTTCTCAAACAACTGTCTGTAAGATATAACATCGGCAACGGCATCCTTATCATGTTTCAATGCATCAAGAACTTTCTAGTGAGGATTTTTGCAACAGGGTTTTCTTTTGTCAATGGCACTTCAGCAAATTGAACGAGACCACGTTTTCTTCGCCAAGGTGGTATTCTCTGATGAGTCGACTTTCACCAATCACGGTACGGTCAATTGACATAATATGCATTACTGGGCTACAAAAAACCCTTTTTGGTTGCGACAAGTTGAACGCCAGCACCCTTGGAATGTTAATGTTTGGGCGGGAATTATTGGGGATAAATTAATAGGTCCACATTTTATTGAAGGCAACTTGAATGGCGAAAAGTATGCAAACTTCTTGCAGGACCATCTTTCAGTATTACTAGAAGAACTGTCATTGGAGTTGAGACAAACAATGTGGTTTCAACATGATGGTTGTCCAGCCCATTATTCCCAAGTAGCCCGGGGCGTATTAAACAATGTTTACCATCAACGATGGATCGGACGAGGGGGTTCGAGGTAATGGCCTGCTAGATCGACTGATACGATCTTACGGCACTTGATTTCTTCTTGTGGGGCTACTTAAAAAGTGAGGCTTACAGAAAAAAGCCAACAACACGTGAGGACATGAAAGGACGAATAACTGAAGCTTACCGGAAGATTACGCCAGAAACACTTCTCAGTTCTGTTGGTTCATTTAGAGCGCGGATAGAGAAGTGTATTGAAGTGAATGGTCACATTTTCGAGCATTTGTTGAAATAGTCTCGGGAAATAAACGTCGAAATTGGAAGAATTTAATGATTCAACAGTGGGAGGCAAAGGGACCCACTCTAATTAATCACCCCGAAGGAAACCAAATACTGCTACGTCCACGTTGTTGTTTCTAGGTTATGCTAAACTCAGTATGTAAAAACAATTGACAAGCCTACGAGCAATACGACTGAGCAATGAAAATCAAGAATTATCATTTGAAAAATCAAAAGTGACCTTGGCTTGACCTTGATAATGGGGCTCAAAATCAAACTCGTGGTCACCATCGTATGTCCCCTTCAGAACGTCGATTTTCGAGTAATTTAGATGTCTCAAGTTGTATGTATCCCTGTACATTTTTCACCTGAAAGCAAAAAAAACTTGAAGCCGTTTTTTGGGGTCAAAGTGAACCCATGCAAATCTCCTACATTTTGAATGTGGGGAGTACCTTTTCTTCTCAATTTTATGTATGTAAGTATGCATACACCTGTCACACATCTATGCATTCACAACTTTTGTCTATTTTTCTTCTTTTTGACGCGTGCGTTACGGAAACAAGACAATTTTGTCAGAACAGATTTATAATTGGTATTTAACTTTGAGACGGGAATTTATTATTGGCAGGTAAAAGAAATATTTTTATCAATCTTTTTGCATTGTAAATTCGTTTCAAATGGAAAGTTTGAACGTTAGAAAATAAAAAGAAAAAAATTCTCCTTTCTTTGCATACAGTATGAGTGCGATGGATTTGATTGATAGTGACGATGAGTCGATAAATGAAGCCGACGATATCGATGGCGAATTTTCAGATTTCGACATTTTTGAAGACATTGAAATTCCTGAATTAAAAACTGAAGATGAAGATGTCGAAATTGGATTGCAAGAAGTGCCACCCACAACGGCCGAAACGTGCGTTGCAAAGAGCGGGCTCGTATGGTCTTCGATGCCATTACTGTAATCCTAAACACGTGCAATGCAAATTGCTCAAGAAAAGCAATGTGTTACTGCTAATACTCTGAGAGAAATTTCTTTAATAAGAGATGCTTTCAATGCTATAGTTTCTCCGGTAATAGTTACGATCATTGCTAGAGAAACCAATCGTAAAGCTAACGCATTTTGTGCTGCAAATCGAAAGAAATCGATTCGAAGGTGGGTGAATACAGACGAGAAAGAATTATATTGGTACTCTGATTTTTGCAGGCGCCTCCAAGTCTTGGGATGAGCCAATTACTGAATTATTTGACAAACGAAACTGATCCATATTCCGAGCCACGATGTTTTAGGTTCGATTTGAGCAGTTACTTCGATTCATGCGATTCGACAATTTTCAAACTCGTTTGGAACGATTGCGCACAGATAAATTGGCTCCCATTTGAGATGTTTGGAGCATCTTTCTTGAACAGCTAAAGACAAGCCATCAGCTTTCCTAACAGTTGACGAGCAACTGGTGGCGACACGCGGGCGATCAAAATTTTGGCAATACATTCCATCAAAACCAGGAAAGTATGGAATCAAAATTTTCGGGGTATGTGATTCGCAGAACACCTATCTCTTTTGCGGAGAGATTTATGTTGGTCGTCAACCAGATGAATCGAAAGCACAGGACTACGCATTGAATTTAGTGCAACGTATTTGTCAACCATGGCTGACAAAAGGTAAATTCTTCCCGAAAATCTGGCAACTTTCAATATAAAGGAAAATATGTTTTATTTTCAGGAAGGAGCATAACCATGGATAATTTTTTCACATCTGTTCAGCTCGCTGAAAAATTTTTGTCTCAGAACACCACAATTTCGCGAACTATCCGAAAAAACAAGGCAGATATTCCAGATGAGTTAATTAATATTAAAGGCCGGGAAGAGTTCAGTTCTCAATTTATTTTCTCTAAAGCAAAGACTCCTGTAATTCTTTTGTCCACCATGCATCACTCAGCCGAGATAAATCCCGACCAAAAACAAAAGCCAGTAATTATTCTTAACTACAATAAAACTAAGGCCGGAGTCGATTCAATGAATAAAATGGTAAAGACTTACACATGTGGAAGGAAGACAAACCGCTGGCCACTGACCTTATTTTTCAACATCCTTGATGTTAGATGTATTGCTACATTTAATCTTTATAATTTTAAGTTTCCAAATTGGAATTTGCGAACGTAAAAACGTCGTACTTTTCTTCGAAACCTCGGCGAAGAATTAGTCCATCCACAAATAATAAAAAGAATTGGTCGTGGGAAATATATATACGGAGCTATTGCCCAAGCCATGACAAACATGGGACTCTCAATTTTGGAAGTCTACCGGAAGGCCGGTAGACGGAAAACTAAAACGAGCCACGATCAAAAGACAATAAAGTGAGTACAGTATGTTCCTCATGCCAAAAATATACGTGTAAGGAACATTTGAAAATGATATGTAGTTTGTGTTTAGCTGCCACTGAAGATGAAGATTCTGAAGAAGAAAAAACAAATTTCGCTGTTTTATTTTGAGCTCACAATTAAATACTAAATAAAAAATATCTAAATGTTCTTGTTTTATTAGCCTCTGCATGCAAAATATATGGGTCAGGTTGTGGGGTCTATATGACCCCAACTTACGATTTCAAGGTGAAAAAAACTCTGACAGTCAGAAGGATAAATGTTCCCTATCGAGACATTTTTATCTTGACGCTGCTCACTTCATATCGGTACACCTATTAGATGCAGAAAGAAAGCAATTTATATTCCCCTTAATACCTCGTTAAGAAAGGTAAAGAACAATGCTATCTGCCAGATCAAAGCATTACCATCACCGACACATCTGCTGAGGTAAATTTACAAGGATATGTGAAGCGCAATCAGAAGTTATTAAACAATGAAAGTTTGAATAATTACGCTTGATCTACAAGTGGGAATTATATGAAAGTTCTACACAAAGTCGTTATAAGCAAATTTTATAAAGGATAAACTGATGAAAATTTGTTTTTAGTAAATTTAATTCCTCTAAGACTTGTGTGTGAGAAGTCATTAGGTCTCATTTGGAAGAATCCCGGACTTAATTCTACTAGATTCTGCAGATCCATTCGTTTTTACTAGCAAAGGAAACAAAAGAAGTTATAAGATCAGAAACTAGTTCAATGTAAAAGAAACTGGTTTTTAGTAGCATCCAGATCAATTTTAAATATTGTAGACGGAAAAGTGTGCAATCAACCCTAAGGAAAAGAATCAAGACGCAATTGTTTCACGCAATATTGATGAAGAAATGTATTCGTTCGGAATACCATATCCCCTTGCACGGGTATATTAATTTATGTTGCATATCTCCTACAAATTAAAAATAAAAAAATGCCAAGCCAGGGCACCCGAAGACAAAACTTCAGTTGCATCAAGAGAGTCGTATATCCAAAAACGGTTTCAAGAGGAAATTGGCCTTCTTGTTGATATGCCCAAACAAACAGCGGGTAATACTAAAGACGGCAATCCGGATAGAAGGTTTTGTCGGAACTCAGAGCTAACTGGCTTACCCTTGTCATTCTTGAAGCTTTATCATGCGATCTTGAAATTTCTGCAAAGCAAATTTAAGCTCTATATTCAAGAAACGAAAAAAGTTCAAAATCGTACGAAAAAAGAACGATTAAACATGTTACTAAATTAAGTACTATTAAAACTTATACAAGCTCTTTAAATTCGTATAAGTGAAGAGTCGAACATATTTTGCAAGTTGCTCATAAGTAAGCGGCCCAAAGAATATCGCGATGAAGTTAAGTGGTTTGCACAAAATATTTTGTATGTTTCGCAATCCACGTATTCATTTTTACGAGATAAATTGAATCTTTCTACTTTACATCGATGGCCCCCATAAAATTCCTTCAGCCTGGGTTTATCAATAATGCTATTGAGGAATTAAAATTAAATATTAATTTAAAGAATGGGAGGGACAAAGGCAATGTTGTGTTTCTCTTTGATGAAATCGCAATAAAACTCAAAATTGGATTTAATAGATGGATTTGAGGATTTAGGCTTTAGGCGAAATTCTAAAATTGGTAAACAGGTTTGTGTTTTTATGGTCAGGAGTTTATTTTCTAATTAGAAGCTTATTTTTAATTACGTTGTAGCCGAAAATGGCTTATCAGGTGAAGATTTGAAAATAATTTTATTAAAAAATATACAAATGCTTTACGAATTGGAAATTACAGTAAGGGCAGTTGTATGTGACCAAGGACCTTCTAATAAAAAAGTATATAGCCTGTTAGGAGTTTCGCATGTGAAACCATATATATTCATATACATATCCATACATAGCATTAAAATCTTCTGTTTATATGACTTTCCAAATTTGATAATATCGTTGCGTAACTGTCTGTCGAAGTCAGATCTTAATACTCTTGAGGACTTGGTTAGTTTCGAAGTTGTCAAAGAACTTTGGCAACAAGAACAAAATGACAAAACAAGAATGTGCCAGAAACTAACAAGTCAACATATAATTCCTTCTAATTTCGTTAAAATGCTAGTCAAGTATGCAACTCAAGTTTTTAGTAGAACTGTAAGTACAGAGATTGGCACAGTTATAGGGGCTTGTGGTTTTAGAAACTGTTCAAAGTTTCTACTAAAACTTTTCGGTTCTTTAAATTTCGACAATTCTAAAAAAGGTTATGGTGCCTTGAAGTACGTTCATATTTAGGCAGACATACCAAATTTCAGTGCGATATTGTCTTTTGTTTTGACAGCTGATTGTTTTTGACGTGTTTGAGAGGCAAAAACGGCGAAGGAAACAAAAGAAAAGTTAGATAAATATTATAGGGCTAATGCTCCGTCAGATTACATCGTCAAATATTGATTTCGAGAGTTTCGTGGTGGGGGCAACTCCACTACCGATCAAGTCAGCAGCGGCAGGCTCTCCGATTCGGTTACAGAGGACAATGTCAAAAAAATACATGAAATGGTGTTGGCTAACCGGAAAGTGAAGGTGCGCGAGCTAGCAGATACCACAAAGATTAGTACTGAGCGCACACGCCATATTTTGGGCAATATTCTGCATATGAAAAAGTCATCCTGCCACTGGGTGCCGCGCATACTCACTCCTGACCAAAAACACGAACGCGAGAGCACTTCGAAAGAGTGTTTGGACTTGCTGATGCGGAATCGGGCGGACTTTTGTTAACTATTGCACACCAGAGAACAGAATGAGTGCCCAGAAATCGACTGAAGCCAGCACGAGTGCTTTGAAGCGGCCGAGGAAGGCTCGATGGGTCGGAAAGGTTATTGCGTCGGTTTTCTCGGATTGTCATGGAGCTCACGTTTGTTTTTGCAAGACAATGCACCGGCGCACAAGAGCATCGCAAACACGGCTAAAATCAATGACTTATGGCTCTAATTGCCGTCGCATCCACCGCATTCGCCCGGTTTGGCTCCCTCGGACTATTATCTCTTCCCAAACCTCAAAAGATGGCTCATCAATAAATATTCAGGTCACGCGAGGAAATCATCAACGCCACGGAGGAGTATTTTGCAGACCTTCCGGAAAATTACTTTTCGGACGGGATCAAGAAGTTAGAAAATCGCTGGAATAAGTGTATCAAACTAAATATTAAATAAAATAAAAAAAAAAAACATTTAAAAACAATTTGTTTTCATTCCCAAGGATGTTACTTTTCACCCCACCTAGTAGATCAGCCATACAAAAAAAAAAAAATAATAATTTTAAAAACTTTTAAGAGTTACATTTCTCAAGTTTCCTTGGTTCAACAATCAAAAACTGTTTATTTTTTGAATGGGATTAAACAGTCTATAAACGGAGTACTACAACTTGCCAATGATTTATTTAACGATTGCTCTGAGGACCTTTTTTTCCTACTAACTAAGCGTTTTAACCAAGATGCATTCGAATAGTTATTCGCAATCATAAGGCAGAAAGGAAGAACCAATCAAAACCCATCTCTATATGAGTTCTATATAATAATTGCAAAACTGATGGCCACTAACATAATTCGATCTAGTTCTTTAATCAACAGCGAAGAAGATAACAATTCCATGCTTAACATTATTCGATGCGAAGAAAATGTTCCTTTATCCATCTCAACGGCACAAAATGATCAGCAATATGACAAGGAATTGCCTGAATTCTTTGTTGGCGATCATTTTGAAAATGAAGATATTGAAATGTAAATTGAGTTGGTATCAATGTGGTATTTCATAGGATACGTTGGCCCGAAAATAAACTGTTGTGAAACATGTTGCGCTAAAATTAAGAAAAGTGGTGAAGTAATAAGCGCTCTATCTGAACTTTCCTTATTTCAAAAAAAAAATTACAACCGCAACTCAGACTTTGGGAACCTTAATGCGCCATCTGATCAATTTTTCGAAATAAGTAAGAAACATATTTTGGTTTTCGATGCCATATTTTCAGGTATCAATCAATATCAGAGGAAAGATTGTTGAAAAATATAAAAAGGCCACAAATAAATGGTTTTCGAACGACTTGGACCACAAAATAAAATTAGTTGAATTTTTGTTTCTTGTTCTGCTAAAAGATTTAAGTACCTTAATTAGGCCCTGGGTCTAAGGTTGATAACCATTTGTCGATTGTATAATCTTTTCAAGGAAACGCTGTTTTGAAGTTAATGTAGTCTTGTGCTTTCTTTTATTTGGTAGTGCTGTTTGCTAAGAGATGGCGTAACTTGTATTATTCCATTGTTGTTATTCCATTGGAACATGCGTTGGAAAGCTACTGTCATTGTAGGTCATTTCAGTATATGTCACTCATTTGAAGTGTAAACAACAACAATTTTTTTTCGCTCAAATATGTCGAACTTTGTGCCTGAAAAAGTGTTTTTGCGGGGAGTTCTTCTTCATGAAGAAAACTGCTGCCGAAAATCGTCGTATTTTGGTTTATGGTGAATATGCGCTAGCTGAGCGAACGTGCCAAAAGTGGTTTGCACGATTTAAAAGTGGTGATTTGGCTTGGAAGACGATGAACGTCCTGGGCAGCCAAAAAAGTTTGAAGATAAAGAACTGGAAGCATTACTCTATGAAGATTGTTGCCAAACACAAGAAGAGCTCGCAGAATCTTTGGGTGTCACTCAAGCAGCCATTTCAAAACGTTTTAAAGCAGCCAGATATATTCAAAAGCAAGGAAATTGGGTTCCACATGAACTCAAGCCGAGAGACGTCGAAAGGCGGTTTTGCATGTCCGAAGTGCTGCTGGAACGCCACAAAGGGAAGTCATTTTTGCATCGGATTTTTACTGATGATGAAAAATGGATCCATTAGGACAACCCCAAGCGCAAAAAATCATATGTGAAACCCGGCCAACCAGCCAAATCAACGGCAAAGCCGAATATCCATGGCGCGAAGGTAATGCTCTGTATTTGGTGGGATCAGATGAATGTGCTGTATTATGAGCTGCTAAAACCGGGTGAAACCATCAATGGACAACGCTACCGAACATAATTAATTCGTTTGAAGATAGCAGTAGCCGAAAAACGCCGGAAATATGCGATCAGACACGAGGCAATAATTTTCCATCATAACAACGCTCGCCCCCACGTTGCTATTCCGGTTAAGAAATATTTGGAAAACAGTAGATGGGAAGTCTTATCCCAACCGCCTTATAGCCCAGACCTTGCCCCTTCTGACTACTATTTGTTCCGGTCGATGTAGAACGCCCTTACTGAAATACGGTTCACATCAGAGCAGAATATCAAAAATTGGCTTGATTCGTTCTTGGCTGCCAAGCCGGCGCAGTTCTTTTGGAATGGGATCCACAAATTGCCAGAAAGGTGGGAAAAAGTCATAGCTTCAGATGGGCAATACTTTGAATAATACTATTGTACATGTTTTTCTTAAACAAACGTTCAAATTTTGAAAAAAAAAAAAAACCACACGAATTAAGTTACATACCCAATATAAAAGTCGAGGTCTATTTTAAGCCTATGGTAAGAGTAATCGATAGAGAATGGCATGCTGTATTTGCCCCCCTATAAGCTAATCCGATTACAATTTGAAGAACTACCCTACGGTTTCAGTTTAAAGTACAGCAATGTCTATTAATTCAGGCTAAAACTGAGTTTCAGAAGCTCCTAACTCCCGTAGTTCCAAAATATATGCTCTTGTCCGACTACTGGTAAGACTCTTACTAGTCCCAAGATTGGCTCATTTGCCTTCAAAAATTTATCTGATCGCATGCGTTCTACATCAGTTAAAAGTCTGATGCCCATTTAACATAAGACCAGCTAATAACAATCTTTCCCCATATATAGGGTTTTCCAATAAAGACTTGACAACTTTGAATTTAATTTGTGAACGCACTCTTTCACTAATTATTAAACTGTCACTGTCAGTGTATTCAGTAAACTCAACATTTTCATCATGGTAAAGTACACTAACGAGCTACGTTCTCCGATTGGGTTCTGGAGAAGATGCGCCAAGGTAATGAATTTCATCGCAAAATCATCTTCAGTGACGAAGCTCATTTTTGGATCAATGGGTTCATCATAAGCAAAATCTGCCTTATTGGTCGGGTGGTGCTTCATGAATCACCACTTCATCCACAAAAAATAACTGTTTGCTGCGGTTTGCATGCCGACGGCGTTATAGGGCCATATTTTTTCGTCGGCGATAACGATCGTTACGTTACTGTGAATGGTCAGCGTTATCGCTTCATGATCACCGATTATTTTTGGCCCGAATTGGAAGATATGGACTTGGACGAGATGTGGTTTCAACAGGATGGTTCCACAAGCCACACAGCACACGTCACAATCGATTTATTGAAGAGTAAGTATGGTGAGCGTGTTGTCTCAAAACATGGGCCAGTCGATTGGCCGCCTCGTTCGTGCGATTTAACGCCGCTTGACTATTGTCTGCGGGGCTACGTTAAGTCATTAATTTATGCCAACACGCCGACGACGTTGGAAGAGCTCAGAGCCAACATTGAAGGCGAAATAGCGGCCGTTATTATAAACCCTATATTATCAGACCACGCTATTGGAATGACAAAGGTATTGTTTCTTGCAATGCGCCATTGAACCTAGCCGTAGACGTAGTTTTTAACGCTGCTTTGAATGGTAGCAAATAAGAAAAGAGGTAAGCATATCATATCGACAGAGAGCTATACAAAAGATAGGTCACAATCTACGGTGCTGAGATGGTTCAATTCCAAAATGCTCTATGCAGTAAAATTCTCAATATTTTTTAGTGCTATTAGGGTTATTAGCAACATTAAAATGATGGTGTACAGCGCGGGCGAAGGGAAGTTAGGGAGATAAAAATTTTAGTACCGATGTTCAGTGTTCTTAAATGTTTACAAGCCAATAGACAATAGATGTAACGTCGCTGTTCAGTCAATTGACAGTGAAATATTAGCATCACCTACGAGTTTTATAGCCCGGTTTTGAACCTAATTTAGGGCAGATAAATGCCTTATATATTCAGGCCAGATCAGAGGGGAAAATTATTTCTTACATATTTTTAAGAAACCTAAACATTTCACAGTATTTTTGGCGACATCGAATATGTGGTCTCTTCAACGTAGGTTGTCATTGACACACGTACCGAGAATGGAAAGTTGTTCGCTATCGACGACGAAAGAACCATTCATGTATAATGGCTGGGTGCTTTAATTTCGCTTTAACGACAGCAGATAGTATTTTGTTTTGGAAGCATTATATTCCACTCTGTTGGGTGCTCCCTAATTGGTGATACTGTTTATATTGGAATTTAATGTTAAATATACTGCCATACCCGTTCTTTAGCCAAAAAGCAGGGAAGTGAGTACGAATATGAAAAGCGGAGAGTGCTGTCAATAGCAAAGGAAATAATTGGATTAGAAGCAGCAGACAAGAGATAATTGATAAAAATTAAAAAGAATTTCGGAGACAAAGCGGGACCCTAAGGCACATCAAACAACTTGAATTGAACGTTCCGAAAAGTAATGTCTGATCCATTGACGAAGAGGGTCATCGATCTCAAATGCACGCATTTTCAACAAGAGAGCCTGATTCCAAACTCTATCAAGTGACTTAGAAATATCAAGTGCTAGTATCTTGCCTGACCTGTTGTGATAAAATCGCCGGTCATTGAGAAGTTTTCGAGTTTCGAGATATTCCATGAGCGTTTTCATGATTCTGGAACGAAGGGACGATAGTGCAATGGGTCTGTGGAAGAAGGTTTGATGAAATATCTTAGGTAGTAGTTTTACCAGCGTGGAAGAACACCTCTTCAGAAAAAGAAGAAATATATCATTTAGACCAGTGGATTTCTGTATGTTAAGGTCTTTAAGAAGATTCCAGGGTCACCATTTCGTACTGTCCGTGAATGTTAATTTTAAAGAGATGAATTCGCAGGACGAATTAAGTTGCTCCGCTTTTATCATTCCTACTACATAGGTTAAACTCTAAAAGTTTATCTGTCAAATGTTTAGCCAATGAGTCGTTTAGACTGTTACCATTGCTACCTAGCAGCAGGGATTTAATATGAAGCTTTACGACTTGACGAAGCGAAACCTGGGAAGATTTATTTGCTTAGTAAAAAACCAACAATATTCAGATATTGAACAGAGAATCACCTTTAGTGGCGAATTAAATTTTTGGTTAAATGATTTTGTAAATAATGAGAATCACACCATTGGATCAAGTGAACAGTTGACGGTAATCCACCAGAAGCCATTGTATAAGAAAAAATTGACAGTTTGATGCGGGGCTTTCATGCCAAAATCGTCATTGTGTCGTAGTTCTTCCGACATGTTTCCAAAAGTCGGTCAATTCAGTCAATTTTTTTATTTTTTTTTTTGATAAATTTGAACTGCAACGCTTGCAGGATATATAGTTTCAAAAGTACGATGCCAATTGTCACGCGCTGTTCGACTTATTGATAACGAAGCTCAGTGATCGTTTTATCAGCAGAAATGGCCCTGTCAACTGGTCTTCTCCTCCTGGAATTTATCACTTTAGGACACTTTTTCGGGGTGGAAATGGCCTATGTCAACAAACCATAAGCCTTACATGAGGTAAGTATTGCAACAAAGTTATGGAAAATTGGATCCAGTAAATCTATTCATACAAACTGTGGCATGGGCGAAATTTGCATGATGTACTCGTATATATGTATGGTATCCGTTTAAAACAGAAATTGCATAGACGTCTTATATTTATAAAACACATCAAGACACACATCGAGACACTCATCTAATGAAACACTCTGTGGTAAAACAAAAATGAATGGGGAAGGGAATGAACGGAAAAGGAAGTAGGATAGATAGATTATGTGGCAAAAGAAAAACCGCAGTACAAGCATTTTCGAGGGTGAATCGAATGTGATGTAAATCGAAAGCAATATGAAACTTGTTACCATGAAACACCACATGAAAGATAGGTTCGTTCTTACAAAAAAGGTAAAAGGTTACAGGAGTCGGTATTAATTCAAATGGAATGCAGTGGAGTGGGACAATCTGTAGTGACTATCAAAATCTATTGAACAAATGAACGTCGATAACTTCAAGAAGATTGTAGGATAATTAAATGAGGCTTTTGAGGTCTGTCTGTGGCAGAACTAGTAAAGCATATTAGACATCTCTGGACCTCAATTTGTTTCTTAGTGTGTAGACCATAGTTTGCTTGCTGCCGTATTATATAACGTCGTACAGAGTTGATTCAAGGAGGTTCAGTATCATAAGGGTTTGGATTTATTTATTTATTTATTTTTTTTTTAACTGGGATATGACGAAATGGAGCATTCGGTTGCCTCTACATAGTATCTATCAATGGGAACTAAAACTAAGTTTTTCGTCACAAATAATCCTTCAGCCACGCAGTGAAGATCCAAAAGATCCGGGAGGAAGAAGTTCGTCGTCGATGGAATAGGTACAAAGGAGTTTTGAAAGCTGTTATGTTATTTAAAAATCAAATGACATTTGCTGATGTTAAGCTCAAGAAAGTTCTTATAGCACAAAGTAAAAAATTCCTACAAGTCGTTTTCCTGTGTAGAAGAGTCAGGCAGATACGATATGTTGCTTAAAATTGTCTTTGCTGTCCACGTAAATCGGCAGAGAGGAAGATTTAATAACAAGTCTTACATTGCTGGTAGACGAAATAATGATCAGCGGAATCAGGTGGCTCTTCGGGATGGTGCTAGATAGGAATTCAACTTAATTATTGGCCGTAGATCAATCTTGAAGAAATCTGTGACGATAAAATTGTTTCTGTTGTCGCGCAGGAAGAGGAATCGGAAGATTTTACAGAAACCGAAGTTAGCATGCAATCGGCTCGGATCACATACCCTCCTAAGTATGAACGGCAATAGGAAACCTTAGGCTCGTGATCTTGTTGAATAAAATTATGATACGTAATCGTATGTCTGACCAGTGGAGGATGAATTTGCTGGCTTCATTGTATAAAGTCAAAGGCAATACGAAAAATTTGACCAACTGCCAATCGGTGAAACTAATGGCACTTACAATGAAAACATAAGAGTGAGTGGTCGGCAATCGACAAAGTAATATAATTAAATTCTTAGCAGGCTTTGTTGGAGATAGTTCAATATATGACACCATTCAAAGTTTACGGATGATGACGAAGGAAAATCTCGGAGCTCCAAAAGATCAAAAGATCGGATTACATATTGTCAATTCCTACCAGTGGGTCTGAGTACGTGCTAGTTGTTAGTTTGTTACATTTAGCCCAGCAACCACTACAACATCAGTGTTATGCCTTCATGCCAGAGTTAACACCGACAGCATTTTCAAAGCATTTTCAAAGACTTTTTCAGAGAATTGCCTCGCGTGGGACTCGAACCCGCGAACCTCTATGCATATACCACTACACCACGGCCACCCCCTATTCTGAGTGAGTCGTGAGGCAAACCCATTTCCTGGCATTAATTTGAAAGAGTCATCATGTTAATGTGTAAAGAATTCAAATACTTAGACTCCATCAGTTACCATGACAATGTCCCACATAGAGTTTGGGTGGAGTGGCCTTTGGTTGCCGAAAAAACTCTACATCATAGGTGTAACCACTGGATACTGTCTTATAGGCAAGCATGCAAGAAGGCTTGGCGCTTTTACAAACAATTTCTGTAGAATCTGCATGAACGAGGAGAAGAGGAAATAATCATCCAACTTCTTCCAGAGAAGAAAACTCCACCTAGGATCCTTCTTCTACAATGACTTAAACGATCTAAAAAATACAGATGTTAACAGTCTTTTGCACTTCATCATAAGCTCAAATTGGTTCCATGAGTAAGAGGATCATAGATCCACGTGGCACCACAACGGGCCAATAGGCCTAGGTGGGTTGGTTTTCCATCCTCCACTCTCATCAAACCTAACCCTACGTCCACTGTTAACAGTTCTTATGTGAAAAAATCGTCTTTTTTTCTTTGCAATGTTTACCTTTGAGTACACTTGTATCTCTTGTGTAGTACAGTTAACAAGTGCACTTGCACTACATTTACAAAAAACGAATATTTTCATCACGATGTTATCATTTATTCCGTTACACTTAGCGAAAGAATGTTAATGATGACAAAAATAATTTGAAGTCACTTGAAGCTATTGTTAAGCACAGTCTCGGTTAAAATGTGTATTAATAATGTGGACCTACAAGTTCCCTTTTGAGTGTTTTTGTGAAGACCAGAAGGTGAATGTTAAAAATTAAAAAAAAAAAAGATGGTCAGCAAGTTAAACTTTTATGAAGATTTTTTCAACATAAGTTCAGATGGAATATTCAATCAAATAAAGAGAAAATATCTATCTAGTTCATACTCGTACAGCAAAAAGTATTATTCTATATTCCAAGTGGCTAATAAGCCTGCAGCGTAGAAAGCAAAAATAACATATTACACAGTGCGGATATCCCAAATCTCCCGTCCCAGGTCATAGTACTGCTGCTTGCACACTTGGTCACTGATGTTGCTGTATTTATCTTACGGCACGGGCAATGGCTGAATTCATGGAATAACCGATGGATAGCAGGTAGCAAGTGTGAATTTTGTTGATAAAATGCTTCATTTTGTTGTAAGGCCATAACACGGTAAACCAACGTCAGAGCTTTCACTTTGCTATCTTTTTTAGCATCGTTTGCATTTGTATTTTCTGTGTTTGTTTGTGACTATGATTAGGGAATTCAGGGTTGGTGTAGCCAATATACGCGTTCTAAAAATTAATCACTTTTCTGCGTTAGTCTACGTTTGTAAATACAAATCAGCTGTTTTGGCACTTAGTGATACACAGGTAGATCCTCACCCATACCTCTCAGATCACTCTGATCTGAAAGTACCTTGCTACAAACTAATGCCATTATTCTCCCCTCACCATGTTATCGCCATTTACGTGCGTAGTGATGTAGCATACCAAACTCCACCACAATATAGTCCCTGTTCCAATCCTGAATTCAATTGCATGTGGTTAAAATTCCATCTTCGTAAGCAAGTTATCCACTATTGCTCCATTCAAAGAATGGTATTCCTATATCCTCATACTGAAATCGTATTAACGAGCGATTTCAACATACACAACTCTGGATGACTTCGATATTCTGGACAGACAACACCCAAAGGATGGTGTGTTCAGATCTTCGCTGTGGACTTGTTTTCTCACCCCCTCTAGGCACGTCAGACCACTGTATAATATCAGCTAATTTCTCATACATCGAACACACAGTTAAATAAAAGATTCCCAAAAGAACCGTATAACAATACGAGAAAGCCAATTGTTGGAAATGGTGGAATTTAAGAATTTTTACGACCAAAAACTAAGGCAAATAATACTACAATGCCCCAATATAAATTGCTGGTCATTTGCCAAAAACATTTAAAATTCTGCCTCATTCTCCATCCCAAAGCTAACTAACAATAACAATACAAATAATACACATAAATAACAACAACAAAAACTAGCTGTCAGCTCTTTGAACAGATGCAATCTGCTTGCTGTACACTTTGCGGCCAGCTCAACCTTTCCAGATTGTTCTTTGTTCCCGGCCACAGTTGAATGCGTCGAATCTTCAATGGGACGAATCCATTTTCGCACCCGTGATCTACTACAGCAAGAGTGCTGAAAGATCTTAATATAGACAAATCCGCTGGTTCTGGTGGAATATTTCGCCTTCCTCTAAAGAGGTGTTCTTAATTTCTGGTAAAACGACTTCTTTCAGAAAAAATGGAAAACAGCATTTTTATACCACGTTCCTGAAAAAAGGCAAATCTTCTTCTCTATCTTCGTACAGACCCATTGCACTTACGTCCCTTCTTTCCAAGGTCATGGAAACGCTATTTCAGTTCATGAAATATCTTGAAACGCGAAAACTTCTTCCTCTACTAGTAATTTGATGGAATGTCTCACCGAAAAGTGGAACCAAACCGTACACCAATCTGGCGAAAGCAAGATAGTTGCACTTGATGTATCTAAGGCATTTGACCGGATTTGGCATCAGGCCCTTTTGTTGGAAATTCATGCTTTTGGAATCAATGACTCTCTTGTTCAATTCAAGTTGTCTTTAATATTTTCAAGTCTGATATTCACAAAGTAAATGCTGGTGTGCCCCAAGGCTCCGTTCTGTCTCCGACACTCATTTTAACTTTCATTAATGATCTCTTGTCTGTCACCAATATATTCCTTTGATGATGACAGTACTCTTTGCTTTTCATATTCGTTCCCGAACTCACGTCCCTGTTCTTCGGCTGTAGAAAGGGGACGACAGCGTATGTTAAGCTCATTTAATTCTGCTATTAACAGCATAATCAATTGGAGCACTATCGACAGAGCGGAATTCAATGCTTCCAAAACACAATGCTATCTGCTGTAATTAAAACGAAATTTAAGCACCCAGCCATTATCTATGAATGGCATTCACATCGTCGAAACCGAAAAACTTTCGATTCTCAGCATGTGTGTCAGTGACAATCTTTGTTGGAATGCCCACGTATTCGATATCGACAAAAGGGCTGCTAAATGTTTGCTTTTAATAATAAAAGTGAAATCTCAGAGATATGGAAGAATCCTAAGTCATCATCAACTTTTTTCTTTCGACCTGGTGGATTCAAATATATAAAAGAAGATCGAGAAAAAAATTCAAAACGAGGATAGAAAGTTAACAGCAAAACTAGCAGCAGAGGCTTAAAAAGCCAACCATAAGCTATACCGAAAATATCGGTTAAACAATACGGAGTGTGTTCACAGTTTCAAGTATAAAGCATACTTAGTTTGTTTTTGACAGATAGAAAGGTTAGACATGTTTTGGTGTGCTTGCCGATGTTCAATTATTATAAAAAAAAAAAAAAATGGAGCAAACAATTTGCATCAAATTTTATGAAAAAAATGGAATCAAGTGATTTAGAAAACTTGATATGTTGTCAGTGGCATACGGTGAGTCTGCTCTAAGTAAACAAATTTTTACAAGTGGTACAAGCCCTTCCGAGAAGCTGCCAATGACGAACTTTACTCTGGATGCCCCAGCACATCAACAAAAGATGATAATGTCGAAGCTGTGAAGAAAATTGTTTTGGAAAATCGTCGAATTACCATAAGAGAAATTGCTGAGGATGTTCGCATATCGGTCGGCTCATCTCATGCATTTTTTACATATTTTTTTGGGCATGAGACGTGTGTCACCGAAATGACTATTGAATGACGCCAATGATGATTCTGACTTACTCAAAAGAGTCATAAATAACCCCATGTTCCCAAAACTGAAGGAACATGTGAAAGGACGGAAATTTGCAACGACTGAGGACTGAGCGTTGGCACAAGTGCTTACATCTGAGGGGATTACTTAAGGCGGACAACATTAATATCGATGAATAAATAAATATTTTTTTTACAAAAAATATGAAATCACTTTACTTTTCGAACACGCTTTGTAACTGCAAAATTTCAAGAAACAGGACATATGAAGACTTGTTTCGAACGATGCTGGTATTATCAGACCCCTTAACATCGTCATTGAGGAAATTACAACAAAAAAACCAAAATCGCCTGAAGAAATTCAAGAAAGTTTTTGAATAACAAGGGATTATGTTTTTGTTTTTATTGCCCCGACCATTCATTCACGGCGTTGTCTACGGTCGTCTGGTTTCAATTCTTGCGTTAGCACAATCTTGTATGAATGTAGACTCAAATCCAACCGCAAAATTGACTCTCTGGCGATATACAATTCAGCTGGTCGGCGCCGAAACGACATTTCCGGGTCTTCTTTAATAATGGCCGCTACGGCGGCCATACTGAATATTTTCACAACTGGATGTCATTGGTAACTTTGACAGCTGCTGAAACATAACAATTTAAAAAACTATTGGGTCTATAACTTAACAAACGTGCGGTTTGCTAAGAGATGGCGTAACTTGTATTATTCCATTGGAACATGCGTTGGAAAGCTACTGTCATTGTACGTCATTTCAGTATATGTCATTCATTTGAAGCGTATACAACAATAATTTTATTTCACTCAAATATGTCGAACTTTGTGCCTGAAAAAGTGTTTTTTCGGGGAGTTCTTCTTCATTACTTTAATATGAAGAAAGTTGCTGCCGAAAGTCATCGTATTTTGGTGGAAGCTTATGGTGAATATGCGCTAGCTGAGCGAACGTGCCAAAAGTTTGCACGATTTAAAAGTAGTGATTTTGGCTTGGAAGACGATGAACGTCCTGGGCAGCTTAAAAAGTTTGAAGATGAAGAACTGGAATCATTGTTATCTGGTCACTCGTGCAAATTACGAAACAATCTCAATCAGTTGAAAGTTACATATTTTTGATCACCACTGTTTGTCATCAAATTTTGACTAGTTTCAGCTCTACCGTCATTCGAGGAAAACAAGGCGACCACTTTCGATTTCAGTAAATTTTGGAAACACATTTTATTTTGCCGCTGCGAAAGTATCTTTGGTAGAAAAGCATTCGGGAACAATCCCTACACCTATTACTATGTTCTTACTAACGGGCTATTTCTCAAATTTATTGTAGATGTAATGTAAAAAAATTTGTTAGTCATATGTTGAATAAATATTAAGTTTTTAGTTCACTGTATCCACCATTGATAAAGTCTCACGCCTTACGCAGAGCGGGAAAGACTAAGACACGGTAAATTAGTCCAATAATTTATTTTCGAAAACGCAGACCTATTAATTGTAGATAAGCAAAATACGATAAACCCGAAAGCATTTTCTTGACTCAGATTACCATCACTTGTTAATTTATTAGTGCCTTCGAGCCCAATTTTTCTTATATTAATTTGTTCAGTCTCGCCAGGAGTTATTAAAGAAAAACTGTTAGACTTACTAAAAATAGGTGCGTTAAGGTTTAATAGAGTAGTACCAGCAAATTGGTGTGATTTTCATAAATTTCTTTTCTTAGCTGGCTGAGTAAACAAAAATTAGTTTATACAGAAAACGTGTTAATTATTTTTCTTTATTTACGTCTAACACGCACAAAAATCACCTAAATTTTCTCAGCTACCTACGCAAATGTGAAGCTATAAATCAGCTACTTGAATACGAGTATATGGGTATAAATGCCCAATGTATTTGCTACTTTCAAGATTAATTGACGAATTACATAAAAGAATAATTAATGTTTGCCAGAAAGTCAATATCGTGGTAATCAGATGGAGTAATTTCCCAAATGATATTTTTGAAAGTATCTAAAGTAAAACCCAATAATTCTATTGGCAAACAGAGAACAACATTGTAAACTTTCAGTAGAAAATATCAAAGAAATTATTCAGATCCAGTTATTAATTTCCTGGTAATTTTTATCATCAGATCATAGATTGTTTGCTTATTTGCCGAGGCAAGTCACTGACCTTTAAACGTTCAAAGCGGGACCAAAGTAATAAGATGATAGGCGGAAATCATTTGAATAAAAAAATGGATGCGTGGGTTTATTTATTTTGTATTTATTTTTATTTACGCATCCCCCATTAAATGCTCGTGAGCATTTCCTATCTGGTAAATTTAAAATCAGTATTTTGCCATTTCAATGATCCACAGTACCTAAACTTCATTACCAGAATGAAATAGTGTTATTAACCCTGGTCATAAGGAGACTTTAAGTAAAGAAGTGGCCGCGTAATATGCTAGAAATGGAACTTCCGAAAATATTTTAACTTCGATTGTTTTATTATTAACTGTAAGAAGTCTTAACAAATTTTTTTTTGTTATATAAACTTTCAAATTTGTTGATTATAATAATCGCGGATGAAAATAAATTGATAAACAAATAATTGACGAACGTCAAGAGGCTGAAATTAAGTATTAACGCCATTTGACATGCCACCTTCTTTTAATCTAATGGCATGCGATTATAGCTACTCTATGCTAACAATTGTCAACAAAATGTTTCTGATCCGTTTCATCTGATCACTATAATAAAACCTCTGATTTGACGAAAAATGACGGCAAGATCATGCAGAGAAACAAGAGTGATACAAGATGGTCTTGCAAAGAAACCCAGGAGCTGCTCATTAAAGGAGACGGGAAGATTATAAGCAGCGTAATAGTAGAGTCACCGTCGGTGCTAAAAATTTGGCAGGATTACTTCTAAAGGCTAGTATTCTCGTAAATCCACTTTGCACGTCAGGCGGAATGAACCTTTAAATGCGGATGTGGTTCGACAACAACTTTGTCCATCCTAAAAAGAGGTCTGGACATCAATATTTTTACAATAGACCAATGAGACTGTATGGTCGGATGAAAGTATGCCCAGTGATACAATCTTTACATCATCTCTCTGATACTTAAGAAAGCCGAATCCTTAACTATAAAGCATTAGTCTTCTTTATATCGTGGATAACATTTAATAAATGTTTTATCAACAATTTAGAAGGTCTTTATCAGTGTAGCTTTAGACTGTTTAGGTATATTGATTATCGATTCACCATACAAGATTTTGGGAAAAAGCCAGAAATTTTAAATCGATCTCTTCCACCTGTTTATTGATTAAAGGCCGCACATGCAAGCATTTATAAAGATAAAATATGAAGAGTCAAGTTAAAATTTGGCATTCATGCCAAACTCATCCACGAAACCGGAGACCGTTTGCTACTCTATAAAATATGAGACAATGGAAATTTGATGGCAAAAGAGGATTTTGACAAGGTAATACATTGCCATGTGATTTATTTAACGCCCTACTCGGAAGAATTGTGCGTAATCCGTAAACCAATACAATCGGGACATTATAGTATTTCAATTGTTTATGGTATACACATGCCAGCATACGCTGACGACATTTAAATTGCAGAATAAATCAGCGATTTGTTATTGAAGCGACAAGAGGTGGAATTTTAGATCTCATATTATTATTGAACTGGCAACATTCATTTATCATTGCGATGAATTTAAAGAAGCAACAACTAGGAGGTTAATAAATATGGATCAATATATACTCGTTGAAATATTGCTGAAATATTGAAATTTCACTGCGAAAATGACGAAATTATCGCGGAAACGTTTCGTAATGTATTTGGTCACTATCAAGCAGCTTCTTGCACAGCTATAGTAGGAATTTGTATGGAAAGGTCAGCTGAAAATATCGCCGCTGTAGATGAAAGTGTGACTGAAAATTGAGATGTCTCCATTTCGAGTCGATCGCAAGAATTCGGTCAATCCATAATCATAAAAATCTTGGCCTACATGCTCAAAAGGTCCAATTAATACAAGAATGGAATCTAGCAAACCACTCACAATGCCATACTTTTGTTGATTCGGTGCTGAAAATAATGAACAAGATTATGGTTTTTTACTCAAAATTATTCTGAATAGCGAGGTTCATTTCCATTTGTCTGGGTACGTAAGCAAACAAAACTGTCGCACCTGGGGTTCCGAAAACTCACTCTCCGTCCATAATGAGTGAGAGATTGGTGTAATTTTTTTGCTGGCGGTGTCATTGGGACATATGATATTGGTGATATGGCCAATGATAATGGTGCGACCGTTTTAATGAATGAATTGCGTTACCAAACGATGTTGACTGACTTTTACTTTTAGCACAACAGAGCGACATGCCACACAGTGAAACAATGCCTCTATTTCCTGAGAAATTCCCTGAACGTGTGATTTCTCGAAATGGAGACTTCAACTGGCCGCCGAGATATTGCGACTTAACACCAATAGACTTTTTTCTTTAAAGCTGCTAAGGCGATTCCATTCTTGGAGGAGAGCTTTAGATGATCAGAATGCTTTCAAAATCTTCAGATAAATATTCCCGATTAGAAGAGATCTTTCAAATTTCTTGGAGCGACGATAACTAAACAATATAGGCATCCGATCTATTTTTGGGTATTGAATAAGAATAAGGATATCCTTTACGCCTTAAACTGCCAGTAATCACCGTTTTTGTATATACTTACACCAGAAGAACGCCTTCATATAATCCAAACTAATTTTGAAAATCAATCTTCAATTCCAGAAGTTCACTAACTGAGATTGATATTCGTCAAGTTGAGGATAAACATCGTACAACATACATTCTACATGACGAAGGGCAATAATGCATCAAAGTAATGTGTGTATAAAAGTAACCATAGTCGTTGTAAGTGACAGTATGGTAGACGATACAGTATTGCCAGTACGGTATCGATCGAAAAAGTTTGGCCTTTTCCGTTCACAATGTTGAACATTTTCCAAGGTAGTTTCGCTACGCATCCTTATGAGATTCAGTTATTGCAGGAACTAAAGCCTAGTCCATGACTACCAAGCAATTTCATGTCGTGCTCTCATAAGCATCTTGAAGTTGATCCCTATGTGCACTGTTTGGTGTAATCCTGGTGTAATCGGTCCATTACAAAAAAAAAAAAATAAATAAATAAAAAATGACGGTCAATATTACCTGACAATCATCTGTAATTATTTCTTTGAAAATATAGGACAAGATTCATCCGGATGATATGTGGTTCCAGCACCATATCATGAAATCGATAACTTACCGAGGATTCGATTCAACAACAACATTACTCCTCGAAGAAAAGCACTTACTTGAGGACCGATATCGCGTGATTTGACACCACTCGATAACTTACCGAGGATTCGATTCAACAACAACATTACTCCTCGAAGAAGAGCACTTAATTAAGGACCGAGATCGCGTGATTTGACACCACTCAATTTTGTTTTCTTTCATACATAGTATCCTTAAAATATTCGCACACATTATAGGCGAAGAAAAAGAGAGACACCGATGCACGTTGGTTTTAAATGTTTGCGAATAGTACGGCTTAGGAAAGAATCACTAAATTTTATATTACGTGGTAAAGCCATGTAAAGCCTTAAGTGTATACTATTGTAGTAAATCTCAAACTATTCAGGGATCGGAAACTAGTATTCAGCGGATTATTGGTGATATAGAGTACCGTGTGCAAGAAGTCCTGCTCACAACATAAAATTATGAATCATTTTTCATATAATAAAGTGTTCAATTGCTAATGAATAATTCTCTGTAAAAGTAAAAATCTGATGAACTTGCGTGACAAGACTTAGTATTGTCTTGTACAGCTCTACTTGCACCAATAGCACAGCGTTGCAAATACAAATACACCTAATTTTCACGTAACTTCATTCATAATACCTTACGTACCTTATTATCTATGATTGTATCCTCAAAATTGAATTAAACGTTCTACCTAACAAAAGTATATCAGAAGAAAAACAGAAAACATATGAATCCGACGACTTTTCCCAACATCAAGTGTAACGTGCAAAGACTTCAAATAAATTAAGAAGAACCATTTTTTTTGGCCGAGTTTTCCAAGAATCCATAAAGTTCTATATCTATACTCACAGATACTTCATCAATTAACTTCAAGCATTTCTGGAATTCATCTCATGATTTCCAAGAAAATTAAGAAACATAATTATCTTTACAATAAGAAGGCAGGTAGAAGAAAACCGGCAAGATGAAAGCAAAATGACATGATTTGGTCCTTTAAAATATCACTTCTGTTCGGTTCGGCTGGCATTTAAATTTTTTTCACTTGCCAGTGACTTTGAGTTTCACTTGGAATCTATCTCAGATTGGTAGATGTGAAACACATCGATCAATATGTTACACCAAATCATGTAATCGAAATGCTTGCCCAAAAATACATGTACTGAACTCATACCCACATACGATTGCACTGATATTGCAGTGAAATAAGTTACCATTCGAGGATGTCATATCTACGTTGCTACTGTAATGGAAATTGCCTGTGGTTAAGGTAATTGCATAACGGTAAACACATTTCACGACCTACCTGCTTCTATAACCAATCCAAAAAGCCAGAAAGCAAACAAATTTCTTACGTTTCCATACATTTCAGCCCAATCGCATCATCGATCGATTTTACCAACACATAATCGAGTATTCAGAGTCGACGTCGTATGTAAATACCAATTTATGTGCACAAATACACACGAAAAGTATTTGAAATGAAAAAGTACTGAACTAAGATATTCTTCAAAGGCTGACACAAGGGTATTGGATCAATTTTTTTTTTTTTTGTTGTTGAGTTTAACTCGGCGAATCTAATTCTAATCCCATGGATACAGATTCCATATCGCTATAACTTTGCTTGAATGCAAAGTGACATCTGGAACAACGCAGTCTCAGTATCTACATTATTCGTATGTGGGACCACACCGGATTATCCTTTTGTTCAGTTACAATTACTGCTATTTAATAGAAAAAAAAAAAAAGTATCTATAGCAAAGACATTCGTACAATCTCGAGGGGGGTTTTATGATACTTTTCTTTTTCTAGAGGAAAACGAAAGCAGTAGATTTCATTTGACCATCACATTCAATATTGAACTTTGATTATTCTCAATTGAGAAGAGGATTTGCCAGGCAATATTACGAGGGAGAGCAGGATCATATAATAACTTGTCCTTTTTAATAGAATTAGAACAATAATTGAAATAGATTTCGATGAGACTCAACAGATACTACGAAATTGGGTGAACTGAATCGAAATGCTTTAACATAACTCTGTTCAAGGTACAACCATCATTGTGTATTAATTTTCAATTTATTTTCATTGACAGATTTTGGGTAAGACTGGTCTGGAAAGTCCATACCATGGTGTGAAAGATGAAATTTCGAGGTATGTTCAAAAAGTGCTGTATTGGCACACATGTCCCGAACATATGTTCACAGTTTCAAATATATATGCAAGCATACTTAGCTTGTTTCGAACAAATAGAAAAGTTAGACATCTTTTGGTGTGCTCGGCGATCTTCAATTATTGTTAAAAATGCACCAAATAATTTGCAACACTTGACAGTGACATGCGATGAGTCTGCTCTATGTAAAGAGTTTGTTTACAAGTGGTACAAGCTCTTCCAAGATGGTCGAGACGATGCCAATGCTGGACGCCCCAGCACATCAATAAAAGATGATAACGTCAAAGCTGTGAAAAAAATGGTTTTGGAAAATCGTCAAATTACCATTAGAGAAGGTTTTTTTTTGTTATCCCGCGCACGCACCAAGGGGATATGAACACTCTTTTACTGGCTTTTCTCCAGCGCGCGGGTGGGTGGCGTAGTAGTTTGAAACTCATGTCTATTAGATTTCGATATTTTTCCCAGAGGTAGTTGTGAAGCTGGAGCCAGTGCATCCTTAGCCAGTGGGTCTTAGTACTATACGTAACTAGCACGTTAGTTCTTTACATTAAGCCCAACCAGCAACCACTCCAACATTAGTGTTATGCCTTCATGTCAGAGTGGACGCCGACGGGATTTTCATATAACTAAATACAAATTCTATAAAAAGACTTTTTCAGAGAATTGCCTCGCACGGGACTCGAACCCGCGACCCTCTGTTTGAGGAGTCTATGCATATACCACTACACTACGGCCACCTCCAAGTTGCTGAGGATGTTGGTGTATCGGTCGGCTCGTGTCATGCAATTGTGTCATATAAGTGTATTAGATCAGAGAGGGCATACTTTGAAGGGAATACTATTTATATTGATGAATAAACATATATTTTTTTATAAAAATATAAAGTCATCTTACTTTTTGATTTCTCTAATATTTATTGTAAGAGAAAAGACAATTTGGAACTCAAGTTAATTCCAGGTGGGATAAAAGCAGACAATTACCCTTTTTAAAAATGATTCACACATACTTTAACGATGTCGGAAAAGCTAATGTACTTGCTGTAAACTTTTCCAACAATCATATTGTCTCACAAAACTTAGGTGATGCACACACCAACCCTCTTGTAAGCAATACCATTCAAGTTTTCTTAGAAGAAATGATTAAATCATTCATCTTCCACTATTTTTGTTACCTAAAAAGATACCCAGCTCATATTAAATAACCTTCGGAAACGGAACGGAAAACCTAGGAAAACAGAAGGACTTGATATGTTAAGAAACATTTATTTAAAGGAATGCAATACTTTGCTGATGTATGGAGACTTGGGAAAGTGGTACCCATATTAAAAGCTGGTAAACCTCCAGAAAGTCTGGAAAGTTAAAGACCTTTCAGCTTACTAAGCAACCTTAGTAAGGTATACGAAAAGATACCAAAGGAGAAAATCTTAAAGTTCACAAATGTTTCTAAACTATTCCCCAATGAACAGTCAGGAACTGAAAATATGTAACTGTATTAAAAAATATCGGTCAGAAGGAAAATCTACTGGCATGGTTTCTTTACACATTGAAAAGGCATTTGACTCTGTTTGGCTTGAGGGTTTGCTATACAAAATCATACATTTAAACTTTCCTCCATATCTCTGTAAAATAGTCCAAAGGTTCCTGTCAAATCGTTGTTTTAACGTCCATGTTAATTACAGTGTCCCTGTCCTAATATACTTTCTATCGTGTGTACCACAAGACGCAGTTCTTAGCCCAATCCTCTATAGCATTATACCAAAGTTACCGCACTTTGATACAGCCATATTTGCAGATGACACCGCAATATTTTCATATTTTCATGAAATCACTCTCAATACTGAAAGGAATATCTAAAGTGAAATGAAAAAATTAATAAAACATTGCTACAAATGGAACATCAAACTTAATGAAGGGAAAACGCGGGGTATTTTTTTTTTTTTTTTTTTTTTTTTCACTCAGAAAAGAAAGTCTTGCTTTCTTCCCACTTCCCAAATTCAACGGAATGGAAGCTATATAAATTGGGAACCCTCTATCAGAGATCTTGGTGTTTATTAAATAAGAAGCTTATACTTAAGGACCATATCATTAAATCTATAAAAAAAAATAGGAATAGCAATAAAGATGCTGTACCCAATTATTGATAGAAAATCAGTTCTTTCCACTGACAAAAAAATTATATTGCACAAGGTAATCTTCCAGGCGATTCTGCTATATGGATGCTATATGGATGCCACATATATAAATTGCAAGTCTTGCAAAATAAGCAAAATAAGATGAAAGTCGGTATTTCTGTAAATAAATACAAAATTTAGGGTGTGGGAATATATATTCGAATATATCGTAGGGATCTCCAAGACCGCATAAGACACCAACGTTTTTGAAAAGAGTTGGTGGTGGATGAAGCCTTAATAAGGCAATTGCAGCGCTCATAACCCGAAGTGGGTTGGGAGTTGTTCCGTCGGGGTAACTTGCTGACTATGTCAAAAAAAAACATAGTTATGAGGGAGACCCAACCAGCCACAGATAATGAACCTTTTCAAATGGTAACTAGACCCAGAGCGTCAATGGACTAGGATTTGAAAGTATGTATCTGTAACGTACGAACACTGTACACCTCAGATGCTATTCAAAAGCTTGAATCTGTCCTTATGCGGTACAAGGCAGATACGATGGATAGGATCAGATAAGAGCCAGGAATGATTGCAACGTCTTTCTTATTGTGTAAAATTCTAGTACGACCGAAAAACTAAGGCAAAAAATACTACAATGTCTCAAATGTAGTAAAAATATATGGACGTTTGTCAAAAACATTAGAAATTCTGCCTCATCCTCCATCCCAACGCTCATTTACAATGACATTCCAGCTGTTAGCTTTTTGGATAAGGTCAATCTGCTTGCTGCACACTTTACGGGTAACTTAACAATTCCAGATTGTGCTTTGTCCTGGCCTACACTTGAGTGCGTTGGATTTTCAATGAGACGAATCCACTTTCACACTCGTGTAGTAGCAAGAGTACTTAAAAATCTTAATATACACAAATTTGCTGGTGCAGATGTTATATCTTCCCTTTTTCTGATATTTTCTCAAACCTACTCCTACCGACTCATTGCACTTACGTTCCTTCGTTCCAAAGCCATGAAAACGCTGATAAACGCATGAAATATCTTAAAACACTAAAACTTTTCAATGACTGGCAGTATGATCAAGAGGTCCACTGGTAATTTGATGGCGTACATCAATCTGGCGAAAACAAGATAGTTGAACTTGATATTTCTAAACCATTTGGCATCATGCTCTTTTGTAGAAAATGCTTGCTTTTGGGATCGATGGATCTCTTCTTCAATGAACTATGTTTCGGAACGTTGAATTCAAATTGTCTTGGATGGTTTCAAGTCTGATATTCACAAAGTAATTACTTGTGTGTCCCAGAGTTCCGTTCTGTCTCCGACATTCTTTCTTATTTTCATAAATGATCTCTTGTCTGCTACTTCTAATCCTAATCTAATGCCTTTGCTGATGACAGTACCCTCTGGTTGTCATATTCGTTCCCGGACTCACGTCCCTTTTCTTCGGCTGTAGAAAGGGGGCGGCAGCGTATGGTAAGCTTATTAAATTCCGGTATTAATAGCATAATCGATTGGAACACTATCAACAGAGTGGAATGTAATGCTTCCAAAACACAATGCTGTCTGCCGTCATTAAAGCGAAATTTAAATGCCCAGCCATTGTCGGGATGTGTCTCAGTGACAACTTACGTTGGAATTACCATATATTCGATGGCGTCAAAATTCTGCTGTAAAATGTCTAGGTTTCCTTAAGCGATGTAAGAAATATTTAACCCTCTCAGATGATCCTAAAACATCTCTACACCTGCTAGATAGGATTCAAAACCGTGCAAAAAAACTCACAGCTGATACTAATATCAGTCAGTCAATTGGCACCCTTGAACACCGACGTGATGTCTATTGTCTCACTTTGTTTTATCTCTATTTTCACCACCAGTACTCCATTGAAATCGCCAGTAGCATTTCGCCCCTTCAGGCCTTCAACCGTAACACCTGTCTCGCTTTGAATGGTCATCAGTATACCCTCAAGACCACATTCGGATATACTCTGAAACATCGTTATTCGATCCTAAACTTTAAAATTCGCTTATGTAATGCCCTACCGGGCTCTCTATTTCCTGTTCATTATAACTTGCAAACATTTAAAACCAATGTACATCGGTTTTTCTCTTTTCTTACTTTCCACTGTGAAATAACCCATCACCAATGCCAACAATCAGTGGCACCAGAATCGCGAAATCATTAAGGAGTTGGCCGAAACCACTGTAAGCTACGAACCACTCTAGAAAAAGACCGGAATATAACATATATATTACGGAAAGAGGTGACAGAAGATGCACATAAAAAAACACTACCGCGCAAAACGAGGACAGCGAGGGATGAGTATCGAGCTAGGAGGAGAGAGTAGAAGAAAATCCTGCGTAGAAATAAGAGGGCCTACACAGCCTCCCAGCCTAAGGAGATTGAAGAGTTCCGCGATCGAAACAATATCCGGAGGTTTGGCAGTTGGCTTCAGAATCGGTACACAGGCTCTTTGAAGCTGCGAAGTAAATCTAGTCACCGAAGCACAGGCGACAGTAGAAATGTTAAGGCAGCATTTCCAGCAGCTGCTGAATGGACATCATCTAGAAAAAGAGTGATAGTGCAAGAAGAAAACCCACATCCAGTCGATGTAGAAGCACTTTCACCACTCAATATAGAAGAAGTCGCCTTAGCCATCAAATAGCTTAAATACAACAAATCCGCTCTAATGGCCTACTAGCAGAGCTTTTCAAATACAGTGGCGATGGTTTGGTAAGGCGCATGCACCAATCATTCCCGATGACTGGACTGGACTGGATTATGTCTTGCAAGAACTATTAAGGCATGTACTTGCTTAATGTCGCATATATGGTAAGATCCTATCAAACACACTAAGACAAATCCTGGAAATGAATTTAAATCTGAGGTTCACCACGTATACATCGACATCGATGGCCGAGTTCGGAATCCCGGTAAAACTGATCCAGATATATCGCGTGATGCTGGAAAATACGAGCTACATTATACAATTGGAAGTAACTCCTTCAAACAATTTCAAACGTGCACCGGATTGACTTCTTCAATCTGGTTTTGGTGCAAATAGTGCGCAGGGCAGGAATCAAAACGGAAGGCACTATCTTTTATAGGTTTTTTTCTGTACTCCTGGGATAAGCGGACAATATTGACATCATCGCTCGTTCCCAGCAACAGACAAATTTGTTGGCTTTGTAGTAAACGAGAACAAGACAGCATTTGTACACAGCCCATGACAAAACGTCACTATTAATAGCAACAACTTCGAGGTACTTAAGGAGTTAACCTACCTCGGAGTAAACGTGAACTCCACGAATGACACTCTTGTGGAGATCCGACGAAGTCTTTTGAGATATCAAAACAATTGGATTCAAAACCCCTAATTCGAAGGACGAAAAGTGTGCTTCTCAAAACCCTTTTTGCTGCATGACGTCGAGTTCTGGACGATAAGAAGAAAGATACTGTTCCTGGGTTCTATCGAAAGAAAAATTCTTCGACAAATCCTGTATGCGAGGAGTGCGAATGAAGAAAAAGATACAAGCGCAAGCTCTATGGGCTGTATTAAAATGTCGATGTAGTACAAAAAGCTAAAATATGTTGACTACATTGGCTCGGCCATATCGAGCAAATGGACAATAATGCTTCAACTAATGGTTATTTGATTCCCGTCCCAAGTTCGAGACGACAAAGAAGGTAAAACCTCTGTTTTAAAGACGAAGATATCGCGGATGCCAGAGTGCTTAGTCTGGATAACTGAAAACAACCTGCCCAGGATCGGAGAGGATGGAAAGCAGAGACTCTTCACAGTTTTAATGAATTCAGTTAGATACTCTACAGTTAATAAAGCCAATATCTGTATAAAAAAGAGTCCACAAATCAGAGTCGGTTTACTAATTGCTTAGAGAGCCTATAAATTATTTAGGTACGAATAGAGATCAATGATAGCTCAGTCATTTGTTGAACTATTGCCTCATTTCTGCTCTTCACCTAAAAAAAAGAAAACATGTCACTTTACTTGATAAAAAACAAACTGAATTATGATATGCTGTTCGAGTGGGTCCTATTCGCTAAGTTTATAGCTGGTTGTTTTTTCATATTTTCTTATTCCATTTCGATTACAAGCTGCGACTTTACATATATTCGTGTGTTTCAACTTTCTGAAAAAAAAGGCGGCAAACCTATGAACTATGGTTCACCTATATGTAACATAGATACTCATCTTTCAATATTAAAACAGTATTCGATGTCCTTAATAACACCAGGAGGCGGATGTTTTATTGCACGCATCTCAAAAATAAATCAGCTTTATTAGAAATAAAAATCATTAGAACCGAGTCCAGGAGTAATAGGGGAAGTGCCTATTAATGTAAACGATGAGATACGGATACAAACTCATAAGCATCTCCTGTTCATAGCTTATTTAATTTTGTAGAAAAACTCAGTGAACGAAAATAGAAATCTTACCACCCACAGTGTTGCTATCAATTCTTGTATAGTTTTTTTTTTTATCGATTTAACGGTATCTGACCACTAAAGCAAACCTGTACAAAATCATCATACTACTAGTGACTGAGGGTTATTTTTGCAGAAAGGATGAGTAGAGTTCGTATATTCTTTGTTTCTTTTGTTTGCTATTAGATAATGGTTCTACCAGGCATTCACGTGGAAATTCGACTGAGTGGGTTTTTCGTTTCATTTATGTGATGATGTTTTCAGGAAAATCATCATCACACAATTTTAGTGCGTTCTCTGGTAACCATGCCGAGTTAAGTTAAAAGAAGCCGGATTTACGATACGGATTAAAAACAGAATGAACAGAACCATTTTAAGGTGGCTTTTGTGGTCGGATTTTGTAATCGGGGTGTGAGTAGGTTTTAGCACTAATTGAATGATTAAGGAAGATTTAACTAGCGAAGCTGGTTAAGAGATTTAGATGGGGGAAAGGGATGTGGAAATATTATTGTATAAACCATGTATAATGCGTTGGGTTTTTCTCATGAATACTATTCAAACAACTTGTTGGCATAAACTTAGGTGTACAAAACCACCACAGAATTGTATCCCTTTTTGCATCCCTACGTGAATGGGCTTGTCTCTAAATACAACTAACGACTATCAAAAGAAATTAGACAATAGTCTGTGATGAAAGAGTTTAAATTGAACTTATGCTTATAAGGGGTGATTCATCGTGAGGTTTGATTTTCAATAGGACTTTTTTGACAGATTACGCATAGCTCCTATCAAACTGCTTCATCATTTTTGTTCGGTATCGTTTGGCAAGTCGTCGTGGAAAGACTCACACCAAAATAGCGTCTCTAAATTGTTCAGCTGTATTACGAAAATCAGCGTTCTGTGAGAAATTTTTTTCGTGCGATTTGAGGAACCTACGGTGCGCATAATAGACCTACTGAAACCACTATTGCCAATACCGTTAGCAAATTTGAGTCCCTGTTTAAATTATTACTTACTTAACAAGTTAGACCACATCCAGCACGTAGTGAAGAGACAATAGCAGCTGTAGGTGAGTGTACGCAAAGACCGTGACGAATTGATTCGTCGTCGTTCTCAGCAGCTTGGCTTGGTGAGGATCTCGGCCTAAAAGCGTAAAATTCAACTTGTAAGAATTGAAACCAGGCGCCTTGAATTTCCGTCATATTATCAGTGAATGGGCTCTGGAAAAACTCAATGAAAAGTGATGAAGCCTTTTTCTAGCTCAATGGATACGTTTATAAAAAAAATTGCCATATTTTTGCTGATGGGCGATCCGAAGAGTAACAAGAGCTAACATTACATCCATTAAAAACAACGGTATCGTGTGGTCTATGGGCTAGTGTAATAATTGGTCTATATTTCTTCAACAATGAAGCAAATCAGAATGTTACGGTCAATGGTAACCGCTATCGCACTATGTTAACGGACATTCAAGCACGTGTTATGTGTTTAAAAACAGACCATCTATTGTCTAGAAATAGCATTTCCAAATTGACAAGCTCGGGTAAGACGCGGAACGCATGAAGCATACTGAAAGCTGGATGAATTGATGTATGCGTCATAAAATCTCATGTCACTTTAGCCTAACGCTCTTAGGCACTTAGCAGAACCTTCTTAGCATGGTATGAAACTTGCTTGGTCTCCCTACAATTTGGAAAGTCATGTCTCCTACGGTTGTACTGAAAATAAACAATCAATAAACTGAGAACTAGGGCGGACTCAATGTGGATTAAGTTCAGGTCCTATGAGCCTCACCTGGAATCCTATGATCCACCTATGATCTCATTACCTAAGTAAATTCTGCCTTCTAACTGGATTCGAAGAAAGCAAATTTCTTCTTAAAGATGGTAGATTCTTACCTGAAAGACAGTGCCGCATGCAAAAAAAAAGAATCTCAGAAATACTTAGCCATGTAGCTTTTGATGAATTTGGTTTTATCTGCTTTCCTATCAAGCAATCCCCAAAAATGACACCTACTTAAGCGCTAATATGAGTATGCTATCTGATAAAAATAAATAAAACTCTAAGGGCGTTTCGGTATTAGCTTAAGTCAAAAACGTGTTGTCGCTAGACATCTTGAACCATTTGTTGGTGTAGGATGACTTTGCATGTAGCGATAACGATGGAAGAAGCTTCAACCTGTAGAACATTACGGTCTGAAAGCCCCACTTATTAACATCCAACACACAAGTATGAACATTCCCACTTAGTCAAATGCTCCAAATTTCAAATAGAACATGCTCTTATATACAAAACCACGCGGCAGCATTTCTCTGTTTGAATCATAGCTATGCAAGATAATCATATTAATGAACAAAATTGATGTCAGTATGCAATATCACACCTTTGAAGTACGATGGCCTCTCAATTGGGTTGAATGTCCTGATGCCAAGGCATCCAACAAAAGTGAAAGGTGGGCTGAATTGCCACCGCCCAAGCTGATGATCGGCAGCCTCGACATACTGAAGAATTTACCGTGAAGATTGAGAAAGGGACAACGAAAACGATTAGAAAATACCTCCGTTGGTGTTAAGATATATTGATTTATCCTTCAAGAATATGCATAACATCAAAAAGGATGGAATGTTTAGTAAATTTGCAGTTTTTATTAAATTATAGCCTATGTTTCCACGAAATGTAGTTACTACTGTCTAGAGAGATGGTTTTCTGAAAAAAAAAAAACACTTCTGACGCCTTCTTAGATATTTCTTTCTATCTGTCTTCAATAAGACCCACGTGCACGTGGGAATTTTGTGCTTACACTTAATCTATATGACCTACCTAACTTTTTAGCTTAGTGAGAGCTTATTGTAGGAGGTCGTTTAACACAATGCATATCTCCGCTTCCAGATATATCGTTTTCCACGAAGTTGCAGAAAAGGGAGTACGTGGCATTACCTTGCAGCGGACCTCTACTGACAGATCTAGCCTTATGGGTTGTTCTCTGTATTACTTGTAAGCAGCAGATAAATGAACTCGAGTGAGTGACCTTTATAGGTGATAGTGCATTTGCGATCGCACAGGTGTCCCCATTGTTAAAATTTAAAAACATTTATTCCCTATGCTGGAGCTAATACTCGATGATACATACTAGCATATGTAGAGATGTTTTCCTCATTTAACCTCGCTATAAGCATGTTATGGCATACAGAAATTATGTGTCAATACTTGAAAGTACACAGACGTCCATCAGTTGCTCTAGAGTTTTTTAAAAAGAGTGATGTTAGACTCCAGGTTGAGGGAAAAGATATACAGTGGTGGCGGTGTAGTGGTATATGCATAGACTCCTCAAGCAGAGGGTCTCGGGTTCGAATCCCATGCGAGGCAATTCTCTGAAAAGGTCTTTTCATAGAATTTGAATGTAGTTATATGAAAATCGCGTCGACGTCAATTCTGACATGACATGACATGACGCATAACACTGATGTTGTAGTCGTTGCTTGCTGGGATAAATGTAACAAACTAACAACTAGCACGTACTAAGACCCACTGGTTAAGGATGTACTGGCTCCAGTTTGACAACCACCTCTGGGAAAAATATCGAAACCTAATACACCTGAGTTTCAAGCTACTTCACCATCCGCCCGCGTCCTGGTGAAAAGCCAGTAAAAGGGTATTCATGTCCCCTTGGTACGCGCGCGGAAATATAAAAAAAAAAAAGTTTCGAACCAAACCAAACCAAACAAGCCGGACGGATCTACTTTTGGCAACCCCTACAAACTAAATAAAGATAACGAACTTCGAATCTGTACGTGGGATGTTAGATCCTTTAATGGCTATGTGCAGCCAAACAACTAGTGGAGGCCCTGAACTGCTGCGAAGCATATGTTACTGCCACCTGAGCAATGCGATGGGATGAGCCGGACAAAAAGAAGATGAAAAACTGCGACTTCTACTACGGCGATTGTTATCGATTGCAAAACCCCCGCCTATTTTTATGCGGATTTCTTCTTAGAGGCAGACTTAAGCAAGAAGTTTTGGAATTCCTGCATGTATATGGGCTCCTCATAACTATCCGTATTAAGACTTAATTTGGCAATATTAGTCTTAAATTCGCACAAGCTGCCACAAAAACTTATAACCAGTGTCCTACCTATGACATTAAAATTGTTCTCAGAGAAAGGAGCTGGGGGCATCTTTGGTGGTACTCACATAACAAATTTAGGCTAAAAGACGTTGCGGCGGGGCGAAAATTGTCAAAGCTTGCACGCGGTTCCCGCATCTCAATATTCACAAGAAGACTTAGAGATATCCTGATCAATAAACCGTCAGCCAGATTGATCACATTGAGATCAACGCGAGGCACTCCTCCAGGCACCATAGCTGAGATATTGAGATAATCGGAAGAAACCAGCACGATTTTAGTGGCGCTTTCGTGACTATTGAGATGAAAGTGACAAAGATGGGCTTAACGGTCAATGAGAGCAAGACCAACTATATGTTATCAACAAGAAAGGATACCCAACACAGACGTCTGGGAGACAATGTCGCCCTCGAAATAATAACCCTTTTATAGAGAATCCAGTACTATTTTCCCAATAAAGTCACAGAGGCGGCATAATTGGGCGATTGCGGTGAATGGGATATCTTAATTAAGCAAAATATTGAAAGACTTGCAGTAACTAAGCTCCAAAGCTCAGTAGAAGCTCAAGAAAAATACTTTTCTTTGGGGTTAAACTCTCTTTAATTATCCAAAGAATCTCATTATGCCTGCAGAATTCCGAAGCAGCTAAAAGTAGCTACTTTATGGGTAGTGCCAGGTGTCAGGTGAATCTAACCAATCCCCTATTAACAATATGAGGCGACTGCCTGATAAGCGACTCGATACTCATTTAAAGATTTGTTTTTCTAGGGTCAGTTCCAGCCCGAACTCTTTATTACATTGGTACGAGTATATGCATCGCCAAATCTCTGCGGTCTGATATATAGACTCTTCAAAATTAGCAGTACTCAATGGGAGGTATGGAAATACTTTTCAATGATCTCCTGACTCGTCTAGAAAACAAAGACAAGAAAAGTTAATTTTGCAAATTAATAAAGTTTTGTCACCACTAAGCCATAAAACCACTCCAAGAAGACACGATAGTCGTCTCCTCTATGACCTTTTTCCATTGCATAATTATGACTAACCTACAAACATTTATGTAAATCATAATCCTTTTTTTTTTTTTTTTTTCAAACGACCTATTCCTAGTTCAAGATTTTTCATTCTTAAAATACATAAAGCTGAACCAGTCCACGACATCCTCGTATGCACACAAAACGTAAAGATTTATTCTTGTACCTCGATAAAGGTTTTCCTTTTTTAGCTTTTGCATTTAATTAGTCCTACACTGTCCTCGTTGTTTTCTTTTCACTTTCTTCTCTTTTTTTCTTTTGTTTCTTTTACTAAGAAAATCAAGTGAAATAAGCTCTCAATTTCGCCCTTAATCACATTACACTCTCCGTCCTTCTATTATAAAAAACACAACGTAGACGTGCGCCTGCTTTGCTCGCTTTCCTCCTAGGCCACAAAACGAAATAAGAAAAAGAAAAAGAGGAAAAGTATCCACTCCTAGGTATTTCGTCCGGTCATAAAATATACCAGCAATATGGCCGCTTCCAAGTCTACACCCATAACCATAATCAAGGTAAAGTGTTTCGCCGATAATTTTAACCTTGCAAGACTCTGAGGACGACACTACACACAAATGTGCCTTCGCAAAATTCTCCTGACCTCTTGCCTTGAATTTTATATCTTTCCTACCACCCCATTACCTCCACGGACAAAGGTGAGTGCAATCTGAGTGTGCTGGGTGGTGAACAACATTGACCTAAGTGTGGGGTCTGGGGTTTGATAGAGAGCGGCAAACTACTAAGGTGTCACCATTCTGAAAAAAGAAGTGCGCTTTGTGGAAATGTTAGCTCCCCACGTGTGTTCTTAACTAACACAGATATATAGATCCAAACTAAACATCACAAAGTACAAACTCTCAAGAAAATCTGGGTTAATGAATACATCAACTTCAGGACATCGCTTCGTGTGACATGACAAGCAGGCAGGATAGTGTCCTTGTTTTAAGTGATATCAGTATCTACCCCGTACCCGCGTGATTTATTCTATTTACGCGAGTTAAAGTTCAGAATTTAATTGCACCTGTTGCTATGTTACTACTGTCAGTTGAGGGGTCTGTACACCACTTTTACAGAGGGTAGCCAAGAGTGCAGTTGTTGTACATTAATGCAATAAATTCATGCAAATGAAACTTCTCTGCGGGTATAAATCCCTATCAGTTCTACTTCGGGTCCGTTGGGTGGGATGGGTGATAGCGCGGAACAGCCACCGATGCTCAGGCTAATCCCTTTTGTGTAGCAATATCCGTATTACTGTGACCAGGATCGTAAAAATTCAAGATACGATATCTGAATTGCAGGGAAAGTCAGAGAGCTTTCTTCCAGATGGACAACTTTGCACAAAGTCAGAAATTTTATGAGGCAGCCAGCATAAAAACCTTTCTATGAGATGGCAACTGGGTCGGTGCGGATAGATGAGTAGGTATGATAGGTTCTGTAGGTAGTTTATGTCTGTCGTTGCGTTTTATTGGTTGGATACCGTTATCTGATTCTATCCAATTTATGAATATTTATTTCAATGTTGCAAGTTACGATTTGAAAAGAGACGAGATACAGGTTCTCTGGGAATTGCACGCTTTCGTACAGAAGAGGTAACGAATCGAGGAGAAAGCGATGAATGGCAGCTCCTGTTTTCTATACTCTTTATCAACTTGGCCTTTGTAATGATGGGATTGGCATTGAGATTAGAATTGCGACTGAGATTCAATGGATATGAACTTGTTTAAGGGGTTAGTGTGTAGGTCTTCCCCTTTTGATCTGCCTTATGGGATGTAAATATTGATCGGATTTTGATTTATTTTATTGGCTTGGGTTGCGCTTGTCGACGGTCATTCCTTACAGGCCAAAGATACTCGTACTATAGTTTATTATTTTTCCTTTTCATTTTTCTAATTTTGATTTTTGTTTATCTCTGGTATTTATTGATGTGTTCTATTTTTAACAGGAACAGTTGTTGAACCGAACGAACGAACAATGGAATTTTGTAATAAACATTATTTTGCTGTTTAACGAAGTCGTATATTCATAGCTGACTATAAATACAATAATAACCATCGCTCTTCTCTTAGAGACATAAAAAAATAGACTCTGAATATTTGAGGAAATAAACGCCCATATAAAGCGGAGGTACAGTCGATGAATGACTGTATCGAATGGGCTATAACAATGTGATGACATATTTCAGATAAAACTAATGCAAGTAAAGGTAAGTATACCATATTTTGAGGCAAGATATTTTATTTAAAATTGAAAAATTTTGGGTAGAATAATATCCTTCTTTATCGTTGTATCCGTAGGAACCGTTTAAATAATGAAACATCAGATGTATTGATCAAAGGTCCAATGGGTGAAAAGGAGCAATCTTATGGCACCTGACGACGATACGCAAGAGAGGGATTTGCCAATGCAAGCCTTATAATAGCCCGCGGCGCGACACATGAAAAAGAGGACCTTATCAAAAACAGTAAAACCTACGAAAAATGCTGTAAATATAATGTGAAAATCGTCCCTGGAGATTTTTGTGCTAATCTAGGCAAGAAGGGTATCTTTAGTAGTACGATGGGGAAGAACAGTCTCCACGCCATCTGTTCAAGAAAGGGATTTTGATTTTATCGCGGGACGTAGTATTACTATAGCCAGCACTGGGTTTCCAAACTACCTGACTCCTTATAAACAAAACGTCAACCAAATTGGGCATATTGAGATCGATGATAGGCATTCCTTTAGTGTTTTTGATATCTTAACGTTTCGATCACCTACCATCGACTCAGACGATTTTCTTATTGTACCCAAAATATAGATGCAGATAACTACAAGAATCCAATCAGGCAGTCTTTGATTTACTGAGTGCCAACCAGCTCTGAAAATAAATCCCTGGTTTATTGACGAATGTACTATAGATAGTACAAAGACCGGGAAAAGCGCTCGATCGAGTACGAAAAAGCTAAAACTAACCTACCAAAGCTATAAATCCCGAACAAAAATCTGCAAGAATGGTAAACAAAGCCTCTTAGTAGGATCATAGCCGGCGCTGGAAATCAAGAGAATATTTTTGCAGACTGGTAAACGATGGATATGACCATCATCTTACCACCATCCAACTTGGGCGATGACCCATTAACCCGATCAAAATGATATCGGACTATTACTTCCAAAGCTGCTGGAACTACCAAGCTGTGTATAGCAGCATTAACTTATCCCTGGAACCTAACGAAAGTATACCTGATGAATAGAACATAAGCATTGTCTGTCCTATCCTAAAGAAGGAGAAGGAAAACGTCTCGTCAATATTGCGTATAAAATTCTATTTGCCGTATTATGTGACCACCAAAGACCGTTCGCCTATCAGCGTGGATTCAGGCCAGGAAAAAATTGCATTTTCACATGACCATAAATCTTGGAAAAAACCTAGGAGTCCTACTAGTGACAAAATCGAGACCTCCAATATCAAAAAACGACAAACAAGGCTTTATCATTTCGTCATTCTTAAAGAATTGTGCGAAATTCGAAAGTCAATTGCCGGGGTATTTCAAAGATCTACTCAGTTACTCGCATATACAGACGACATTGACTTAAAGGGAAGAATACATACGATAGGCAGTTACAACTTTGACGTGGTAAGTGTAGAAAGAAACAAAAACGGGTATATGCTGTCAGCAAAGAGGGACACGCAGGACGAAACGTCATGTTAGGCAGCTATAACTTTGAGGATGTAAGGAACTTTATCTATTTACCTCGACTGCACTATCAACTCCGCCAAGATCGACAACAGCGAGGGTATCATTCGAAGAATCACACCTGCTAATCTCTGTTTCTTTGGGCTTAGAAGGCAATTGAGAAGTAAAGCCCTCTCTCAAGAAACCAAAATTATAGATTGGCTCTTGACAAAAGTGGATGAAAATGTTCTGGAACGCTTCGAGAGAAAAGCTATTCAGGCAATTTTTGGTCCCATTTGCATCAATGGTAAAGGTGGCAGATGTTTTGACAGCAAACTGTTAGAGCTATATAGCGATGTCAATGTCGTCATGAAAGCTTGTATAACCCGGCTTTTATGGCTAAGTCACCTTGAATACGCGTCAGGGGGACAAAGCAGTAGACAATGACCTCGTCTTTTAAGTGGGAGGTGACCCCAATTAACTTCGTATACTAAGCTAGAAGCAGGTAATATAGATGCACCCCAAGGGACGAATGCCTTATGAGAGTTCTACAAGGGGCACAAATCGGTCTTTTCTCGGTGAGGTGACTCAAGCTGGTAAGTATCCAGCTATACTATGAGCCGATGCCCGTTGACGCCAAACGTCGCTGAACTTATAGAAAATGATCCATATGCAGCTATACTGATAAGACATCCAACGGCCAGTGTATCGTCAAACAAGTTCGCAGGCAGTCTTATCGCAGGGTGAAGCTCTGCGAATTCTTCTCTAAAACTTGCCTAAATAGTCCTCGAACTAGTTTGGAAGCAGTGACAAGGTTAACCAAGGAACAAGGATACTCGATACTTTTAAAAATAGTTCATTGTCACCAGTTTTGCGTATCTCTTCGTTTGCAAGACAAACATAATTTAGGCTTACGAGAAGTGTATTCTAGGCTCATTGTTAATCTATATAGACGACAACGCCATATCCTAGACCCAACTTGCCTGAAACCAGAGTACGCAGAAAGTTAACTTCGAACCAGAGATCTGATGTCATCGCTTAGATAGCATGTTCTTAAGATCGGGATTAAATTACAGTCATTAGTACTTTAGTATGTATTGCACCATAAATCGCCTCTTTTTAAACCGAAAATGAACAAAAGACAATGATATGAAACTCAATGGGAAGGAAATTCATGAATACATCTGGAGAAGAACTTGGCGTACTATCAGAAGTTCTCAAGCACCTAAGACAAACCATCCCTTAGAGGCTGTTAAACGAAGCAGTGATGTACTTGCGTGAACGGTTATTCCACCAAAAAACTGACGCGTAATCCCGAAGTGAGCTTGTCGTAGTCATATAGATCCAGAGGACTTTCCTCCGTGATCAGCTTAAATCAAGAAGAGTCTAGCCAATCAGCTTCTCCCTTCTCGTGAAAGGCCCATGTTTGATGCAGCAGTAGAATATCAACCAGTTCAATCTTGAAGGAGTTCTAACTGAAGACACAGTTTTTTTAGCCGCAAAATTTCTGTTTCGTCCTTATTAAATTCTAAGCTGATCAAAATAAATTCAAGAAATTAGATCAGACCGCTTTCTTATAGTCTAATGGTCTAACTAAGGAACTGGTTTGTTGAACTTTGTAACTTTGATCTCGAGGATAATTATATCAAATCCAGAACCATAATCAGGCTTCCCTCATTTTTAAATTTAATTATAGCATTATATTGGATACAAATTGGATTGTCCTCCTGCTCTGCAGTTCAAATAACGCTCTCGAATCTAAGGCATAGTTGTGCTTGTTTTTTATTTTTTAAAATAATTAATACTGGTTTATAAGGACTCATATACAATATTATCATATATCACGTATCACATTATTATTAAAAATTCAGAAAATCGATTAGTGAATTGAGTGACACAATGTATGCCATTAAGGACTTTAAAATGTATCTTAGAATCATCCACCTAACCCTCGGGATATGTGATGGGGTGTGCTTTTCAATTGAAAGATACTTGACACATTTTTATCTTAACATACGAGTATTCTTCTAATTCACAAAATATACGACTTTGGTCTTTTTTTTTTTTTGAGTCTTGGCACTGTTGTTGTTGTATTTGCAATGACAGTGCTGTCAATGTCAACTAAATAAGAACATGATCTCGAATAATTTGTAGAGCAATTGTGTTGTAATCTACTGGGAGATTACAGCAGACTTAAATTGAATCGGATTGTTTAAAGGAGATGGTGAATAAGGGTGTGAATTTAGCGTACCAATTTGGTTTCAGACTACCACTTCTCCCTTTGGAGTAGGATGATGTAGTACAGGTGTGTTGAAACTTGTGTGTGTGCTTTGCAACAGGTGTACCTTTTCATAGAATTAAAAATGGGATTTTGCATAGCAATATGCGAGAACTTGATAAGACGATTGAAAAAGAACAATGTAAAGGATGTATGGATCGTTTTTCCATATTGCAACTGTGCAAAGAGTGTGGTATGACTCTTTTTTTCTGTATCATCGAGAATGTCTCTATTCATATTGACATGTAATTTTTTTGCTATAGGTGGTAGCGATGCCCTGATGGATGTCACGCCAACCTACCTTTGTTCGAATCCTGGTAGGAGCACAACAGCAAATTTTCAAATTGTCGTCACCCTTTCGGGTGGCAATGGCAAATTCTGAAAGTTAAATTCTGCCTATAGATCTTCTCAGGAGAGAGCACTCTCTCACTGAGCACTCATTTAATATGGAATTGTCATAGAGATATGAATGGAACACAACATCGTTCATGTGACCACCATGGCTTCTGCTGCAAGCGACCATCCGAAGAATATTTTTAAAGAATAAGTGGCTCAATGGCCGCAATTCTAGTTTGAATGTTATGTTTAGGATTCTGAATTATTGCTGGGTTATTGGCATAAACCCCACTCTTCAAACAAACCCACAGGAAGAAATCTAAAGGTATCAAATCTCATGAGCTTTGAGCCAGTCAACTTGTTTCTTGTGTGGGCAGTAGCACCATCTTGTTGAAACCGGTCCAGATCCAATTCATTCAATTTTGGAACAAAATAGCCAGTCAACATGTTTCAGTAACGTTCTCCATTCACTGTAACTGTCTCTCCAGTCTTATCTTCGATGCCGTCCAATCCATAATCCGCACCATACTGTGAATTTTTTGGGATGCACTGAATTTTCGTGAATCTCTTATGGGTTTTCCGGTCGTCAGAAATGACAATTTTGTTTATTTATTGTACGTACCCATTCAACAAATTCGATGACCAATTGTCTTGGCGATGCAACATCCAGTTAACAAATCGGAGACTTTGTAAGTTGTCCAAAGGCTTTAATTGTTGTTCAACTTTTAAAATTCGCCGTAAAATGTCATAAGTGAGGCTCAATTGTTGACTTCGGTCACGAATTGGGGTGTCTGGCTGGTTTTGAATACATTATGAACATCACAGTGGTGATGTTTTGACGTTTACGTGCTAGGCGAGCATGGTAATATGGAGTTTGATTCAATACCGAACCAGTTTCTTCAAAACGCTTCACCATTGCACGAATTCCGGAATCACTAAGGCGATTTTGTTGACCGAAAAATTCACGAATTTTACGAAATGTTACTTTTACAGATCGCCCAATTTCATAATGAGGTTGAATAACAAAAATGCGTTGTTGCGTGGTTAACGACTCCATGACTAAAATTACGAAAGATTGTATGACATCTCTCAAAAAGATCAACCACATTGAATTAAGTAAATGACAGTAATTGACAGCCAACATCCACACCATCTGTTGGCTCACCGTTTATAAGATGTCCACAATCCGAAGATGGAAAGAGGGAACAACCCTCATTTCTGAGTAAAGCACAATTTGTGGAATCCTTCTCTGCAATCAAACATCAGCCATCGCCATCACCAAAACAGGAATGATAACTGCGGTCATTTACCAGTTCAAGTAGAACAAAAAAGGAAGATGTCGTTTATGCAAAACAGGCTTAAGTCGAAAAAAAAGCTGCTTTATGTCTTACCACACAAGTTTTTTATGTAGACATTGCTTATTTTTTCAATAAAATTTTCCTAAGATCATACGGTATAATCGTTTCCACTGTCTGTACAAAGGTGAATTCTAGCAAAAAAAAAAAAGAGTAATATATGAAGGCGGTCCCAGAAGTGCCGGGCCTGACCAAGACATGGTAGCATATGTTTCAAGATTGAAAGCGCCACGTTGTTTATTATTAGTTTGGCAGCCATCAATAGTGAACGTTGTCAGTGAATTTGTGAAAATGGAGAAAATTTTATTTGAAAGGCCTCAGCCCAACCAATATAAAAAAAGCTGAACTGGATTCTACTCTGGGTGAGTCTGCTTCTTCGTTTACAACAGGAAGATTTTAGGTTGCTGAGTTTAAACGAGACCGTAAGAGCTGCCAAGACGAGCATCGCAGTGATCGACCAAATGAGGTGACGACTCCAGAAATGGTAAAGAAAATCTACGAAGCGGTACTGGATGATTATTGAATGAACGTGCGCGAGCTAGCAGACATTGTAGGCATTTCAAAAAGTGCGGTACATCTCCCATTATTTAAAAAATTGGACATGAGAAAGCTGTGTGCAAGATGGGTGCGGCGTTTGTTCACACTCGAGCAAAAACAGTGTCGTGAAGATGTTTCAATTGAGTGTTTAGCGAAGTTTTACAGCAACAAAGCAGAATTTTTGCGCCGTTTCATAACAATGGATGAAACATGGGTCCATTAGTTTACACCCGAGACAAAAGAACAATCAAAACAATGGATTCAAAAGGGAGAACCGGCTCCAAAGAAGATGGGGACCGTTTCATCTGAAAGCAAAGTCACGGCGTCGATTTTTTGGGATGCGCGTGAGATAATTTTCATTGACTATCTTGAAAAAGGAAAAACTATCATCGACCAGTATTATGCAAACTTATTGCAACGTTTGAGAGAAGAAATCAAGCAAAAACGGCAGCATTTTCCTTAGAAGAAAGTGCTGTTTCATCAAGACAATGCACCAGCTCACAAATCCGTTATTGCAATGGCCAAAATTAATAGCCAAACTAGAAAAAAAAGTGATGTCGGCAGTTAATGGTTATTTCGAGGAGCAGGACTGTTCTTATTATAAAAAAGGTATCGAACTTTTTGAACATCGCTGGGAAAAGTGTATAGAGCTGAAAGGCTATTATGTTTTTCCAAAATTTTTGTATTTTTTTTGTAGAGTCGGGTACTTCTGGGACCGCCCTCGTACATATGTATATGGTATACCCTCGCTCTCAAACATTGCCATACAGTAGCATGTCCTTGCGCAAAAGCCATCCATCCAAAACTATTTTTTCCACTCTTTGCATCTTCAAACCATCCAATCTCAAGAGTAGTCTTTTTTAACTAAACTAGAACTAGAACCATATACATTCCTTTATTCTTCAAACCGAAACTTAACTGACAGAAGGGCACTTTGTAAATGACAATCAAATCGCCGTAGGGATTCCGCAGGACAGGTTTGTCGTCTATATAACAACTGGCAAACCACCTCGAAATGACATCTTTTTTTTACCTTCACTTTTTAAGGATTTATTTTATGCCATTTGTATGTAATACAAAAGAACTCTCAAAATAGCACGTTCAAAAAAAAAAAAGTGTTTTCCAAACCATTTAGCTGCAAAACCCTTATTTGCCAGAACGACATTTGTTCGTTGTCAATGTAGACCACTTGGGCCACACAAAAATAATACGTCATATTTCAAAAGTTTTTTTTTTTTTTTTTTCAATTTATCATTCTTACGGATAACATACAAACTCTTCAACTCCTTGTAGGGGAAACATATGGAGAAAAACATAAAAAGTATAAAAAAAAAAAAACAAAAAAGGTACCGAAGCGGCGAAAGAAATGATAAATGTCTGATTCAGCTGAATCAACACCACAAAGGGCAACAGTTGGCTCTTTTATTTTGGTTTTTCAGACTGGAAAGCCATTGTTTGGTATTTCCGTAAAACTTGACAGAAAATCCGTAGAAAATGAGATACACGCTTGTTTATACGTTCCATACGAATACGTCGAATCAATTTGCAAGTCCTTTCTGAAAAGGCATTTTAATCATCATAAAAAAAACAGACGGACTGTTTGAATGGCTCTCGTATTTCTTTCAGCATGGTAACTTAATTTGCATGCTATTTCGAAATTTACGGTTATTTTAGATGGTTAGATGTGCGCAGGAAGAATGGGATTGTATTTATAGGTTGATTCATCGTGAGGTTTGATTTTCAATAGGCATTTTTTGACAGGTGACACGTGAATCCTATCAAGTTGCTCTGTCATTTTTATTTAGTATCGCTTGGCAAGTCATCATGAGAAAACGCACATCACAACAGCGTCTCCAAATTGCTAAGCTGTGTTACGAAAATCAGCTCTTATGGTGCGCATAATCGAACTACTGAAACCACTTTTGTCAATACCATTCGCAAATTTTAATCAAAGTTTACATTAGTGGATGATACTCGACTAGTTAGACTACATCCAGTACGTAGTGAAGAGACTATAGCAGCTGTAGCTGAAGTTGTACGCGAAGACCGTAACGAATCGATTCGTTGTCGGTTTTAGCAGCTTGGCTTGGCATATTTTACGTAAGGATCTCGGCCTAAAAGCGTACAAAATTCAACTTGTGCAAGAATTGAAGCCAGGCGACTTGAATTTGAGTCATATTTTTACGAATGGACTCTGGAAAAACTCAGTAAAAATCCGGTGTTTTATCGTGAAATTTTGTTCAGTGATGAAGCCCAGTTCTGGCTCAATGGATACGTTAATAAACAAAATTGCTGTTTTTGGGCTGATGAGCAACCCGAAGAGTACCAAGAGCTACCATTAAATTTATTAAAAATAACAGAATGGTGTGGTTTATGGGCTGGTGGAATCATTGGTCCATATTTCTTCAAAAATGAAGCAAATCAGAATGTTACCGTCAATTTTAACCATTATAGTGCCATGTTAACGGACTATGTGCTTCCTGAAATTCAAGCACATGGTCTCAGTGAGCTCTGGTTTCAACAAGACGACGCTACGAGCCATATAGCATGTGAAACAATGGGTTGGTTAAGAAATCATTTTGGTGAGTACTTAATTTCACGTTCTGCTACGGTAAATTGGCCGCCTTGATCGTGCGATATCACACTTTTGGACTATTTTCTCTGAGGATATGTAAAATCTCAAGTCAGCAGAAATAAGATAGCTATGATTGAGGCTTTGGAAGCCAACATTACTCGTGTTATCCGTGAGATAGCAGTCGCTATGCTAGAACGAGTCGCCCAAAATCATACCTTCTTAATGGAACATCTCAGAGGTAGTGCTGACCAACATTTACATAAAATCGTTTTTAAAAAATAAATGCCATGAATTCTTCTTTTAAACAATAATAAAAATTCTAAGTTCGCTTTCAAATTTATGTGTTTTGTTTTACATTATAAATCAAACCTTTCGATGAATCACCCTATATTAAAAATAGATTTTAATAGGCCTTTGTGAGTTCAATGAATCGTTCACTTCATCATGAAACTTCACACATACATATATATAATGCTGCATGTATCCATATATCATAGCTTATCTTCCTTTGGGTGATAAATTCGTGAAGTACGTCAATAGCGCAGAGATAATGACCTGTAAACATTGGCTTTTACCCTTACACCAGTGCAAAGGTAGAAAGAATTGAGCTGGTTGCACCTGAGAAAATTTAAGCAGGAATAGAATCAAAGTCGTTCTACTACGACTTTCCTAGATAACAAATATCTCTTTCACATTTCTCATTTACATATTTGGCTTCTTCCTCATGGAATCTTTCAAAATGAGATGCAAATTGAATTGAGCGGAATGCCTCTTAAAAGGGAAAGTGAAAGCGTGTGCATATCCAGAAGAACAAAAACAAACAATCAAGGCCTCCACAATTGGCACTTTCGATATTATATTTTAATTAAATCGATATACTCGGAAGTTTATGTACTCGTACGAGTATATGTATATACAATACACGACCTCCAATTCGTTAGCTTCGTAGATGATAGATGTTTCTAGAACAATGTTTAGTTTAATCTCTCGTTTGTTAGTCCAGACGGGCTATGCGTTTCCTTTGTGATTAATCTTCTGATTGAATTGCTTATAAAACATAGATACTAGATGACCACATAACTGTATGACAATCAAATAGTTTATTTGGGAAAAATGTTTGTGTACTCAAAAAGAGCCTAACACTGTCTAATGTTACTAGACTGCTGTAGAAATAGGTTAGTCACTGAGAGGGGTCAAACTGCCTATGCCCAGTGTTGTATCTGTTTCTACATTAATTTTGCTTATTTTACCTTTCTCTCTGTATCCCATTTTTCAAAAAACTTAACACATGCTGGGGCATTACAAGTGTATTTATGCCCATTTGAGTGTTGAGTTTTTTTTAAAAAAAAAAAAGAAAAACTGACAATTAATGATCGAATATTGATCAAACTTATAGACGTGAGTGTGGAGCAGCAGACAAAAATAGCAGCACTATAATCGGGATACAGGATGAATTCCCCAGATAGAATTAAAGGTGAAGAGAGATCCCAGAATAAATCTAATTAAAATAAATAAGATTTTATTCGGGATACTCCGACGTATTTGGAATTCAGGCCGGTAAGGATTTCTCCAAATCAGGGTCTTGGAAAAGAGATGGTGGCGACCTTTCGTCCTAGGGTTATTTATAATGAAATTGACCCAGCTATGGGGGAAAAAAAAACTTTAGCTACGAAGCAACAACAAGCCTCGGATACGGACGGATCTGCTGTTAAAAACCCCTACAAACGAAGCAAGGACAAGGAAGTTTGTGCTACACGTGAAATGTTAGGTCCCTTAACAGGCCACGTGCAATCGATCAACTATCGGAGGCACTTAACTGGTGCAAAGCATAACTTACCGCCAGACAAGATATACAACGGAACAAAAATAGGATGAAAGACTGCGACTTCTACAACGATTGTTGTCGACAGCAAAAGTAGCAACTATTTGGATGCAGATTTGTTGTCAGAGGCAGACTTACGCATGAAGTCTTGAGTCTCTGCCGTGTAAACAAGCGCCTCGTAAAAATTCGTATTATTCGTATTCATATTTGCTAACTGTAGCCTTATATGCGAGCACGATCCACAGGAGAGAAAGATGACGACACCAAAGATGGCTTGGATAGGACTTATGAGCAGTACCCTAGCTATGACATTAAAATTGTACTCGGAGATTTAATTGCAAAGCTATAAGAGAAGGCATCTTTTGTAATCCAGTTGAAAAGTAAAGCTTTTACGAGGGGCCAACATCAGTTCGGACCATTATCTTGTGGTAGCCAAGATATGATTGTAGATGAGCAAATTCGACATAGGGTGGAAAGACCAATAGCAACACTGCCAAAAAGCCATCAGGGATGCCGTTCTTGATATGTTGGTTTCACTTGCCCACCACAATGAAATCTCTGGTTTGAAAAAGTTTCAAACCGTACTGAAATGTGTGTTTGAGGAAGACCATAAGAGGTGCAGGATTGAGAAATTGGGGAAATGTTACTGAAGGAATGGCTTTTTAACCTAAAACCAGTTTCGTTATAAATGCTTATCAGTATACCCAGTAAGCCCACTTTCAGACGTATTCTAAAATATCGGGATTAGTTCCTAAGCCGTAGAACTCGTTTACGAAATGCCCTGCCGAGGTGTTTATTTTCTAGTCATAATAACCTTCAAACATTTAAAACCAACATTCATTGGCACTTCACTTTTTGAGTTTCCTTTGCCCGCGCCATGTGCAAGCATTTTGAAGTTACTCAAATCCCTTGAGTGCGCGCAGATTACAAAAAGAAAAACATTAAAATTATCCTGAAACTCTGTCTACACATATGTCTATAGGCCTTAGTACAAAGTGTGTTCACAAAGTAAGGTGAATTTGAATTGTTAATTTGATATGTTTACAGTGGCATACTTTGAGTCTGCGCTAAGTAAACAAATTTTTATAAGTAGTATAAGCTCTTCCAAGATGACCAAGAGGATGCCCAAGCACATGAACAAAAGATGACGTCGAGGCTGTAGAGAAAATTGTTTTGGAAAATCGTCAAATTACCATAAAAGAAATTGCTAAGGATGTTGGCATCTAGGTCGGCTGGTGTCATGCAATTTTTTCGCATGTATTGGGCATGAGACAAGTGTCAGCGAAGTTTGTGTCGAAACATATTAATTTTAATCGGAAGAACCGTCGCATAAGCATCGCTCAGAAGCTTTTGAATGATGATTCTGACTTACTTACAAGGGTCACAACTGGTGACGAAATATGGATATAAAGTTATAACGTGAAACCAAAGCCCAATCCTCCCAATGGAATCACACCAAATTCGACCAAATGTCAAAGTTTCGATCACTGTTTTTTTTCCGATTATCGTAGCGTTGTGCATCAGGAGTTTTATCTGAAGGTCTTACGGTCAATACGAAAAAAACATCCGGAATTGTGACCTGTCCATTCAGCGTTGCTTGCGAGTGATTTTTTGGCCATCAACAACACGACAATCAGGTCTCAATCAACATATTCGCCGGATTTGCGAATGCGACTTTTTCCTGTTCCCAAAACTCAAGAGACCTATGAAAGGACGGAGATTTGCAACGGTTAAGGAAATAAAAACGGCATCGGTGGTAGAGCTCAAGGCTATACCATAAAATGCTTTTGAGGAGTGCTTCGAGATTCCGAAAAAGCGTTGGCACAAATCTATTATATCTGAGAGGGATAACTTTGAAGGGGAAAATAGTAATATTAATGAATAAAAAAATATTTTTTTATCAAAATATAAAGTCACCTTACTTTTATAACATACTTTGTAGATTCACGAGCTCAGATAACGTGGGCGAAAAAAAGATTATCTGCCCTTATATTTTACAGAGCTGATTTCTTTTTAAAGGAACTTCCTGATAAAAATGTTTACCTGCTTGTTCAGCAAACTGATGACCTACAAGAAAAGGTTTTAAGAAACAGCAGACCTATCCTCAATTTGTTGTTCACCTTGTCAATGCAGTACTAGAATATCCCACATTGCAATTGCCAAAATCAAGTGCAATTTTTCTCCATCAATATATGGATTAGTAAAGATGCTCTTAATAACTTACTGTTGGGATTCGAGATTGAACTAACTTTCCTGCCAATTCAATGAATATAAGATTCGAGGTTATTGTAACCGAAACAGATTTACACGGAAATTTTCAACAACTTTCCTTTGAGTCCTTCTATGCCAGCTGCTAATTCACAAAGCTGAAGCGACATTGCATTTCGGAGTATAAATGAATACACAGGATGTCCCGTTCATATACCTGAAGTTCCAGTAAACAAAAAATTTTATGGCACGGGAGGGGGGGTCTATTCTCACTCCATTTCAAGTTACAGCCCATCAAAGTGGGTGAAATCTAATTTGGAGAAGTAACCACCTTAAACGCCATAACTTCTAAGCAAGTAAAACACTAGTTTAAATCATTTCGAAGATATAATTAAGTAGTGCATACAAATCTTAAATGCCTTTGGTACATCTGTGGAGCAACAAAAAAGTTATGGCTCGTTGAACTCAAAATTACGAAAATTTCCGGTCAAATTTGTTTACTTAATTCGTGCGGTTTGCTAAGAGATGGCGTAACTTGTATTATTCCGTTGGAACATGCGTTGGAAAGCTACTGTCATTGTACGTCATTTAAGTATGTCAGTCAGTATTCAGTCATTTTTTCACTCAAATATGTCGAACTTTGTGCCTGAAAAAGTGTTTTTGCGGGGAGTTCTTCTTCATTACTTTAATATGAAGAAAACTGCTGCCGAAAGTCATCGTATTTTGGTGGGAGTTTATGGTGAATATGCGCTAGCTGAGCGAACGTTCCAAAAGTGGTTTGCACGATTTAAAAGTGGTGATTTTGGCTTGGAAAACGATGAACGTCCTGGGCAGCCAAAAAAGTTTGAAGATGAAGAACTGTTGCCAAACACAGGAAAAGCTCGCAGAATCTTTGGGTGTCATTCAAGCAGCTATTTCAAAACGTTTAAAAGCAGCTGGATATATTCAAAAGCAAGGAAATTGGGTTCCACATGAACTCAAGCTGAGAGACGTCGAAAGGCGGTTTTGCATGTCCAAAATGCTGCTGGAACGCCACAAAAGGAAGTCATTTTTGCATCGGATTGTTACTGGTGATGAAAAATGGATCCATTACGACAACCCCAAGGGCAAAAAATCCCATGTGAAACTCGGCCAACCAACTTGTCTGCAAAGCCGGCGCAGTTCTTTTGGGATGGGATCCACAAATTGCAAGAAAGATGGGAAAAATTCATAGCTTTAGATGGGCAATACTATTGTACATGTTTTTCTTAAATAAACGTTCAAATTTTGAAAAAAAAAACCCAATACTTGGTGACTTCCAATCTGGAGGCGTAACCATTTTAAACGCTAAACCTTCTAAATAATTCTTTGTTACTCTTTTTTTTTCAATTTGACATTATGGTACATTTGCAAAGCTGTGGTAATAATAATAATTTTGTTTCAACTGATCTACAATCGATATTTTGGTCTGTAAGTGAACAGCCGATTGAAAAGTAGATCTCCACAAAATGTATTCAAAACGTGAATTCGCGGAAAATAGTATTTGTATACGGATTCTGCAAATGATGCGCAAAGAAGAGTAGCAAAGGCTACTGCGCAAACACACATAAGACGGGCAGTTCCTCAAAAACATTCTGTGGACTGACGAAGCGCAGTTCACAAGCAAGAGATGGGTTTGCAAACCATCATAATTTACAAAATTGGTCAAACTCCAACCCCCGTTTAATACACATCCTTTCAAAGGTAAGAATTTGATTATTGTAAACAACTTCTTCAAAATGTGTTTTTTTTTTTTTTTTAAGGAGGTTTATCGTAAATGTTTGGGCTGGATTGATAGGAAACACTTTCGTAGAGCCGCACGCTCTTCCACAACAGTTAATTCCCATTACTACCTGGTATTTCTTAGAGAACGATTGCCGTTGCTCCAGGAAGATTGTTCAGAGAAGGGCGATGTTTGTCAACAAGATGGAGCTCTTTTTCACAGTAGCAACGACGCAACTTTGTTCCTCAACCATACTTTTAACGAACAGTGGATAGGTTGATTCGGCCCCAACCCAGATCTCCTGACCTAACACCCATGGAAATTTTCTTCTGGGGTGATATGAAATAAAAGGTTATTTTTAGAAAAATGTCGAGTCTGGTAGAGCCGGAAAAAAATATTAGTTCCGCTTCAGAAGAGATGAGAAGCATTTTGCTGCCCGTTAATCTGCTATCCGAAATAGTTAAACGCTCCCAAAAGCATATTAAAATGGAAGGAAGGCACTTCAAACAATTGCTGTAAACATTCCAAAAAGGTCTTTGTCAGGACCACAAAAAAATATTAAAAAGATTTTATGAGTACAATTGGTACTGAATAGGTACACTTCTTTTTGGCTATTTTTTTCTGGAAAAAAAAAATGGCTTTAACTACAAAATCTGTTAATCGTACGTAAAAAAGTTTCTAAACATAGTTTTGCAAGGATAAAAATTTTATAAAATATCAGAAAATTTATTAAGTAAAAATTTGAAAAAAAATTCCTTTTAAGTAAAAAAATGGAACCTCAAATGTTCTTAATTTTGAATTAAATAAGCCATAACTTTTTTGTTCCTGCACAGATGTACCCAAGGCAAATGCAAATGCACTACTAAATTATCTTTTTAAAATGTCTTAAACTATTTTTGTGCCTCTACTAGTTAAGAAGTTATAGGATTTAAAGTGGTTACACCTAAAAATTAGAGGTCGCCAATTTTGATGGGCTGTAACTTGAAATGGAGTGAGAATAACCCCCCTCCCCCATCTGCCATACAATTTTTTGTTTATTATACTGCTAAGCTGGGAAACCCTGTATTTATATTTAGAGAAGATAAATGGAAGTGAATTATGTAGTTATTTATAGCCCAAACTTCTTAAAATTGGCATTCAATTGTAGAAACTTTAAACATTTTTCCGCTTTTTTGATTAATCCATAGGATCCAAGAAAATGAATGAGAAGTAGCATTCGTTCCTTTTCATAAGACATTCTGAATTGACATCAAAGTTATTTAAAAGTGAAACTTACAAAGTACCTAACTGCAATGGAATAAATTTAAGAGATTTTCCTCGAATCAAAAGAATCACAGATAAATAATACAATACCATTCCCCTTAATTCAAAATATCTGCCCTAGGCATTGGATCTTTGTTACTCAGTAACAAAGACTGAGTACGGGTATCACATCTAAGGAATTTTCCAAAAAAAAGAAGACGCAAAGAAGATTATGGGGTGTCTTTAGGGATTTGGAAATATTGTATTATCTACAAACATATCATACATAATGATAAATTTCATTTCATTCAATGCCTGCCCAATATTTTTTTAACTTTCTTTTTTTCTCCCTTAAATGAGTAGTTGATACCGATATCACCTACAAAAATATCTGTTTTCAACTTAATAAAAATAAAATTCAATTTCAACCATATAGGCATAGTTCTAAGGATTTAAATTTAGGACGATACAAATTTATTTTTATTTGTGTCTGTGTAAAATACAAATTCAACTCACTTTAAGGGTGACCTATCTAGAGGAACTTGTCGAAGCCACTTTTATACTTTTTAAATAAGAAATGAGTGCTTTGCAGAGAAACCATATAAAAGTTCATATAATGTCATCTAAAAATTATAATTAAGGTAATTTCCTTACTGCATAAAGGAACCTAGAAATGAAAAGAACTCCAGCATTTCAGATCACGGTACGGAATGCTCATGGTAAATTAACTGGTAGCTTGTACACTCAGTCTGTTTTCTAATATATTGACAGGAGATAAAAGTAATTAGGTCAGTAAGGAAATATTCGTTGATTTTTCTAAGTAAGTTCACTCGAGTAACGAAATAGCATACAATGGTTTGTTGATTCTATAAAATTTGTGAAATGAGCAAAAAGGCTAAGAACTGCTTCAAAGAATACTTATCCACGACACAACTGTGATGTGGAGTTCCCTTCTCGTACCTAAATGAAGAGAAAGCAAAATTACAATGCGAAATTGGGGCCTAGTTTATGAAGTAAAGATTTTAATAAAAAGCAGGGAGCGAATAAAGTGGGAAAGTTTAAAAATATCGAAGAATCAGCTAGAAAAGGGTTATCGAGTAACAACAAAACACTCTTTAATAGAATGACTGATTAAATTTTGGCTCAACCAGAAACAATTTTTTTAAGGCTTAATCTAAGCACAAGACTTAATCCTAAACATAATACAAACACTAAAAGTACTTAAAAATAAAATAAATAAATACTTTGGTGCGACAGCTCTTGTGGGCCTGAGCTCCTCGTACTCATTCGTGTTTTTTATTTTTAGAATTTTTACACACCTGAGAAGGGCCTACTGTTTATTATCTGTTCCAAACGGCTCTCCTGAGAAGCGCTTTCATAGAATTTGACTTTCGGAGGTTTGCCATTGCTCGCCGAAAGGGTGATGACGAATTGAAAATTTTCTGTTGTACTCCTATTGGGATTCGAACCCAGGTAGGTTGGCGTGACAGCCAGTGCGACAACCATCAGGCTATCGCCACCACCACAAGTAGTAAAAGTACTTATGAAAGTAAAAAATCAATTAATACCGCGACACTGCGTGGCGCATTAAACCCTAGTCGCTTTATGAGGTTTGGATGTGGATGAATTTACTGTTGACGACCACGGAAAATAAAAAAAAAAACAACAAACTACAAGTGCATAACTCTTAGAATATTCGGATCCTTTATAGTTAACATGCAATCGAATAATTAGCGAGCGCTCTAACCCGCTATAAAGAGGATATCGCTGCTATCCATGAAAGTTGATGGGACGGCCGGCCCAAGGATGGGAACCGGTGACATAAATAGCACAGGAAGTGCGCATAGGAAAAATATACAAATACCGCAATCCGGCTTTAAAAAGTTTATTTCAACTCTGTCTTACATATGTCAAACCTTTTATACCCTGACAGCTAGAGGTTTTCGGAGCAATAACTCAGTTAGGTCGACGACTTTACACAGATGACATGGATAGGCGGTAGTGGCAACCGTTTATTATGACAAACGTTAAGCGTACAGTGTTGAGCAGACGAATTTGTACTCACGACTACAATAGATAGCAAAATCAGCGCATATTTTGATGAAAATTATTATTTCTTAGGGAATGATTTAGCGATCTCTTCATTACATCCCACATCAGAACTTATTTCTCCAACATAAACTTGATATGCGTTCACGTGCAGAGTAATAGGAGCACTTAGCCATATATTGGTTATAAGGGGTGATTCATCGTGAGATTTGATTTTCAATAGGCTTTCTTTGACAAATCACGTATAACTCCTTTCAAATTGCTTTGTCATTTTTATTCAGTATTGTTTGGCAAATCATCATGGAAAGACTCACAGCAAAACAGTGTCTCTAAGCTATTCAGCTGAATTATGAAAATGAGCGTTCAGTGAGAAATGTTTTTCGTGCGATTCGAGGAACTTACGGTGCGCATATTCGACCTACTGAAACCACTATTGTCAATACCATTCGCAAATTTGAATCCCAGTTTATATTAGTGGATGATACTCGACCGGTTAGACCACATCCAGCACGTAGTGAAGAGACTATAGCATCTGTAGCTGAGAGTGTACGCGAAGACCGTGACGAATAGATTCGTCGTCGTTTTCAGCAACTTGGCTTGGCGTATTCGACAATTTTGCGTATTTTACGTGAGGATCTCAGCCCGAAAGCGTACAAAATTAAGCTTGTGTAAGAATTGATGCCAGGTGACCTGAATTTGCGTCATATTTTCGGCTCTGGAAAAACTCAATTAAAATCCGGTGTTTTATCGTGAAATTTTGTTCGGTGATGAAGCCCGTTTCTGGCTCAATGGATACGTTAATAAACAAAATTGCCGTATTTGGGCTGATGAGCAACAGGAAGAGTATCAAGAGCTACCATTACATCTGTTAAAAACAACGTTATGGTGTGGTTTATGGGCTGGTGGAATCATTGGTACATATTTCTTTATAAATGAGGCAAATCAGAATGTTACTGTCAACCGTTACCGCGCCATGTTTACGGACTATGTGCTTCCTGAAATTCAAGCATATGATCTCGGTGAGCTCTGGTTTCAACAAGACGGCACTAGGAGCTATACAGCGCGTGAAACAACGGACTTGTTAAGGAATCATTTTGATGAGTACTTAATTTCACGTTTTGCTATGGTAAATTGGACGTCTAGATCGTGCGATATACTATTTTCTCTAGCGATATGTAAAGCCTCGGGAATAAGCCAGCTACGATTGACGCTTTGGAAGAAAACATTACTCGTGTTATCCGCGAGATACCAGTCTCTATGCTCGAAAGAGTCGCCAAAAATTGGACCACCTCAGACGTAGTCGTAGCCAAGATTTACATGATATCATTTTAAAAAGTAAATGCCATGAATTGTTCTTTTAACCAGTAATAAAAATTTTATATTCGCTTTCAAATTTATGTATTTTATTTTACTTTATAAATCTAACCTCACGATGTATCACCCTATACTATATGCTGTGACCTAAGATCAGCAAGGGGTTCTCGATCGGCCTCGACCTATACTAAGGGTGGAACTTGTGCTTCCAACACAAGTTCTGCTTTGGTATTACACTATGAATGTAGGTGAACGATGAGAAGGCGTATCTTTGCTCCGTGAAATTAACTCTTCTCGATGGGTGTTAACGTTAATCCAACGACTCGTTATAGGGCATGGATAGGTAGCTTTTCCCGATTTTAGGTGTTAGTCGTTGGTCATTAGTTGGTCAAACTTATGGTCTAGAACCAATTAATATAAAAATGGAATCCCGATTTAATGTTGGTGTCGGCTATTTTTTCCAGTTCTTAGAAAAGGTTGAAGATTTATTAGTTTTTTGGAAGGTTGTAAGTATCTCCCATTAGGAAGACTTCATAATCCAAATCTCAAGGTTGAACTGTTTTGATTCGCGCAGAGAGGATATCTTATTAGGGAGACCATACCGAGGATATTTTAGCAAAGAGAGTTAACATTTCTGAGAATCTCTGGAGAAGCGAAACGCAGCCCCGAATTGGTTGCATGGTGAAGTGTCAGTTGCAGATTTTATGAATATCTTAATTAGCAAATATAATACCAACATATTGTCAATCAAGCACGGTCCCTACAAAAAGTTAGACTAACTCTATGTATATTTCAATAGCAACTCTATGACTGTCCCAAAAATATCGCTATTTCTTGGCTCTAACTTGAACTAATGGGTTCAAAAGTCTGATTAAGAAAATACAATGGATGGAACATCCAGGATACAATGATTCTACCAGTTATGCTTTCTGCCGCAATATACGAAGGCAAAAAAAAAAAAAAAAACTTTGTACTAGCAGAAGAAGAGAAAATTACCTGTTCTTGCCACTTTGAGAAATATGGACAATTATCCTGCACCCATAAGAGCATTCGATAATAACTCCCAAAGTTAGAACTGACTTAGGAAATCAAACATACTCTTAAGAGAGGAACCGATACCTTAACGTTGTCTGCAATAGTTCTTGAGATCAGTGAATATGAGTCAATCGTGCTTAAATAGATAAGTTTTATGGTCAATTTCGGGTGGTATATGTAATATGAAATTCTGAGCCATGCAAAATATGCAAAAATTTCAACAGGTTAAATCGAGATTGCAGCCATGGTAATCCGAACCTAGCTCAATTTATTTCAGTATGTCTCATTGACTCAAGGAATTCGCAGAAGATGATGACACGCTATATCGTCTGTTTCAACTAAATTTTGTATCCAATACTCGGTAGGTATAAATTTGTGATGAAAATCCGTCAAATATCACAGACTTTTGGTTCACAAGATAGTCAGGGTTCCACACCTACACTATGTAGTTTCCAAATTTTACTGAAATTACACAAAAAATGACCGTAAAAGCTCTATTCTACCTATTGTATGTTAAAAGCCATTATGTATGCTTCCTTCAGGCACATGCAGGCTGCTTGAAAGCAAATTAGTCACACGAACTTGAAGTTCAACTACTGCATTAGCCTTAAAAAAAAAAAAAGAAACCATTCTCAAGTGACCTTTTATTCTGTAGACTTACAAGTCTTAACATTCTGTCCCAGGTAGCTACATACTCGTACAACAACGTACTTCCATTAAAATTATGCAAGAGTCCTATCTCTCATTAAAAAGAGATTTTCATGCTTTTACATGTCATTTACAGAAAAGTGCCTTCCATGTGAATAACCTTGAAAAGAACGGTGCTAATACATTGCGTTGTACCAACAAAGATATCAGCTAAGCCCTCAAGCTTTACAAAATTTCTCGGTTTTTGTTCAGTGTATTCCATTCCATTACCATGAGTCAAGTTTCAAACACAAATAAAAACACCAAACTTGGTGGCAACTACATACATATATTGCATGGTAACGACCAGAGAACACCAATGCTTGTATCGTGTCATAAATAGAATTCATCTGAAATCTTCCACAACATACAATCCATTCTTGCAGGGTATTATTTGTGTTAAAAGGACAAACCACAGAGTACCGGTTAGTACTCGTATTTACTCCATACCAGCTATACCAGCAAAATAATCTAAAATGACTGCATTCCAAGGCAATGAAGAGATTCTCGCCATCGTAAACTTAAACGTAGAAATAGTAATAAAAAAATAAATAAAGGAGCTACTCGTTCCCCCACCATGATTAAGCATTTCATTCGTAAAATTATATCCTTTACAAACTTCAACTTAAAATGGAAGGATTCTCCTTCTTTCGAACATCGCATCGTCCCTCTAAATCTTACCCATTTCTTAGTCTGTACATTAATCACAGGATTATCCTTCGCAGCGGTTTCTACCACAGTTTGTTTCCTCCACACAAGTATGTAGGTAGGTGATACTCCTATATATGGTCTTCGCCTTAATATGGCATTTGTCTTCCTCAGACGAGAACACTCATTCACCCGAATCCAACCAAGAATATTTGTGAAGGACGCAAGTAAAAAAGGGAGGGGATAACAATTTTTTGAGCAAATTTCCTTAATTGAAAAAGGTTTCAGCCTTTCTTGTAGTCGCTAGCAATATAAATTTTTAACTATCACCTAAATGGGAAAAAGTGTAATCTCGAGAAAAAAGGACGATAGATTCGTTCATTTTTCTCCTGGGGGTATACCCCATCCCAATCTAGTTATGTCTACGTCGATTGAAGTAGAATGATCCTTTCAACGCAATTCAATTTGTTGTTGCCTTAATCCAAATTCGTTCGACTTTTGCCCTCCAACCTTTTCTTTGGCAACAGGTCACCACCCCAAAGCCCAACTGCCATTGAAGCCTTAACGAAATTTTCCAATAGACTTTTAGGGTTCCTGATTACAGGACACATTTACACACGTACACACACTCCCACCCGAAAGAGTACTAACGACTGCAATAAACGATTTTTAGGGTTTTCATTAAGCCATATCCTGATACAAGATATTTTTAATCAACACATTAATCACACAACTATCGGGAAGCAACACGCGCGTGTCCATGCTGTGATTTGATTTCAGAAGTATCAACGACATGGCCAACGAAAACACTGCACCAAATTCACTGACTCTTACACTGATTGGCATTGAAATTTCCGTTGAATTAATTACATATTTTCAATTAAAAAATCACACACTCCCGCTGAGTTTTAACACGATTTCCGTCTACCCTCGAAAGACCCGTTTCGGGATTTAAATTAACAGAAAATAAGTAGAAAAAGCGAATCTTCTCTAAATCGGCTAGCAATGCTGCGGAAAAAACTTAATCTCCCGACGATGCGTTGCGGCATAAACAACCCAACTGACTAACACCATACATCGACCAGAAGTCTTTGATCCTGGCAAAGCGACTAAGTCATGAGAATCACCCGCGAGAGTGAATTCAAATTTGTTTTGAGTGACAAAATACTAACGCACACACATGCACAAAAGCTGAAGAAAATCTACTGAAATTAAATCGCACACGGAACGGTGTCTACTATGCGTTGACTAGTGTCGAAAGCATGTAAAAAAAGAAACAGTTGAAAAGGACGAAAGACAAAGCAGTACACCACATCACAATAAAAAAAAACAAGAACTCGTCTCCAAAAATAAGGATTCTCAAATTTATAATCCATTCTCTTTCTCTTTTTCTCTCAGGAGCGGCTCCATGACTTACTCTTAAGTGTGGGGAAAGCTTACACTTTTAAGAAATTCATATTCGTATCAAATCCTCAGACATTTTGTGCCAAAAATTTCATTAGACTCTCGATGCCATCGTGGGAATCGTGCCGCTCAACCTTTTTTCGTAGATATCAAAGTAAATTCAAATGGAGGCACCTTACCATCATTTTGTCAGCACCCGCAACGACCAAAGTCTGGACGGATGTTTGCGTGTGCGTTTGGATGATTTTTATGGATTTCTAAATATAAATGTGGTGAGTTTCGAAGTCGGGTAAATTTTTGGGGGTGTGCTTCCGCTCTGAGTTTGAATCTCAGTCAAATTGTAGGTGCAGATAACGCTGATAAGATATTCTTCTGATAAGTGCCTGAGAGAGTGATAGCAAGCTGCGGTGATATGGTGAATTCGCTCTTTTAAGAGAAACGAATTTGTAATTAAAAGCTCCGAAAGTTTGGAAAAGCTATTTGACTTTTCTCTTTATCCATAAGATGGTGAGCTTGCTATAAATTTGGATTTTTTATGGAACAGGTTATGGTTTATGATAACAAAAAGTGTTGAAGGATGTGGCTTTTACGGAGATTACAATTATTTCAAGCTTCCACTCTGGCCTTGGGATATATTTATAAACATACTACTGTCGCCAAATGGATGTAACAATCTGAAAGCTAAATTTTCCGAACTCGAATTCCTGTAAGCCCTCTGTCGTTCCTGAAAGCCAAAGTTGGTGAAAAACATATCATTGGTTGTGCTGCACCATGCTATTTGACGCAATCATTATGAAAACGCGAACAGAGAACTTCGTCCGCTATAAGTCTATGCTGCGTCGACTGATCCATACAAAGTCAAAAACTATCCAATGTATTGTAGTACTGAGGATATAAACTCGGTAATCAACGTCCGGTACCTACTGTTCTTAATGAGAAGTCCTCATTTTGAAAAGAATTTTAACTACATTTAGCTTTCGGACTAAGAAGCTATTTCTACAATATCTCAGGTGTAGCACCATCAAATTCGACAATAAAATTATCAGCAGGATTAAATTGTTTGTCCAATTCAATATTGTACGGACGGTAAACTTGTTTAAAAACAAGGCATACCGATCAGAACGGGCTACCTCGAACTTAAAGCTAGTTATCTCTCTTTCAGAAAATGGCTAATGTTTCTTGTGCAATTTTCATGCTTCCCTTCCTCTCTTCTAAGCCGGAGACATTGCTACATGACAAGTCTATGTCATAGTTGAGCCGACAATCCGTAGCGATGATGAGGACAGATCGAAAATAGGAAATTATCCGAAAGTCTGTATTGAGTCAGCTCTTTTAAATCCAGATATAGGAATGCTTCTGAGGAAATTAAGGTATTGAAGTGCCCCATTGTGGTTCATAAATTTAGTGTAGTCAGTCAAAGTGATAAAGTTGTTCATCAAGTTCATTCCCTTGCCTTCAAGTAGGTTTAAAAAAGAAATTTTGTATAAAAATTTAAATAAAATTATATTAACTCCAACTCGGTTAAAGAAAAGCCCTAAGGTAAGTCCTAAAGCAAGCCGTTTGAAACACCAGACTGTTTTCGTATAAGCTTGCTATGCCGTAAAAGGCAAAGCGACAATCCCGGAGGTCATTCTATGGAACAATACCGAAACTTCTTCTTCTTCATCTTACGATGCCTAACTGTTTCACAAAACAAAACCATAGCTTTTGAAAGACTTGCTACTGAACACCCACTTTCAAGATAGCTCCCTATTTACGGCAAGTAACAACCTTAGATGGACTACTGCTGCCGCGACTAAAATTCACGGTCTGATTACAAGAGAGAAGCTGCCTAGGCACTGCAAAATTTAAAATCATACAAGTCTGCTGAGCCGAACGGTGTAATACCTGCCGAGCTACAAATGGTCTCGTTCCTGGACATTCGAGTAGAAGGTGCCTTTAACAACCTTAACACATCTGAAATCAACACTTGGGGAGTTGATCCGTCTTATGCTAAATAGCAGGATAATCAACTCCGAACTGGGTTGGCCTTCTGCTCAAAGACATGAATGGCCTTGCCTTAGCCATCTCAGGAAATAAATATAACCAAAGAACTTTAACAGAAAAATCTCTTGAGCGTATCAGTGTGGATTAGGAGTAAACCGTGGTGTTATCTGTTCTTGTCCTCTTTTCCAGGCGATCAAAAATCCCAAATATAGACCATTTCTCCATACAAATGGCTCCAAGACTGATAGCGGGGTTGGTGGCGGTGTTTTCATTAAGCTTAACCTAAATCTTTCTTTTTACCTTCTAAATCACACAAATTTTGGCGATTAAACAAGTCCTATCCTGTCTGAAGATGGTAGTATATACAAGGGATGTCCGCATCTTTTCGGAGAGTCAAGCCGCTGTCATTTTCCTGGACTCAGTCTCACAAAATTATAAAATAGCCCTTGACTGCTGATCATTTTTTAGGGAGGTGGAAGAGCTGTTCGACATCCACATATTTTGGGTGCCAGGCAAGGACTATCAGAAATATGATCATTGGCCACTGTCTTATAGTCAAGGAAAAAGGTGTGCCGTTTCTTCAACCGACTTCTGTTGACGCGGATTGAACGTTTAGAAGGAGAAGCCAATCCTCTACTTACTCCGCACATGCCCAGCTCTCTTTCAAATGACGACAATAAAAATACTCTCAACTGGATTGATCACATTGCAATGGACTGCAGATACAGCACTATACATCTGGATATTTAAACGTTACGAGGAGCTAACATCGAATCAATTCACCATCTTTTTGTAGCCAACCTGTGACTATACTATAAATATTCTGGACCACGGGACCTCAAGAATGTACTCTAAAAAAAATTGACCTTGGAGATTATAATCCCAAGAGACTTCTACAACCTTTTCTGATCGAATCTCCGATGATCTTTGCGTAGAAGATCAATGGAGACAATTTCGGCGAGCTAGTAATATGCTGGGTTTCAACCGACCATGAGAACAAAATCGCTGGTTCGACTAAGAGTGCCACAAGTACACGCAGCTAGGGAAAAGCTGTTTTCAAATTTTATGAACAAAGGAGAAGGTATTATAGCAAGGTAGGAAGAATCAGAGTGCTCGTTCGAGGTTATAGAGGAGTACTTCTGCAGAAACGATGTTCGGAAGATCTAACAAAATTTGATAAGAACCTGACAAACACACAAACACCGAACGGAATCATGGAAGTGTAAGAATGGTGACGTATTAATTGACTCAAAATCTATGCTGAAAATTTAAAAGGATTACTTCAGGACATTGTTCAAGATGACCAACACTGCACTGTCAGTCAGAACGTATTATTGAACTTGGAAAATCATCTATAACATCAAGAAGAGTTCCGGACTAGTTTGCAGAGGCAGATTGACTACTCGAATTATTTAAACCAACGAGGACTAACTTAGTAAGGACCATATACTCGTATAAATGACTGCAAAATATGCTCGAATGAAATTTTTGGATTGAATCTCAACATCAAGATCATTCCGTTGACATTATGCACGTCACAAGGGCAAAGTATGGTAAAAGGATTCGTCTACCTTGGCTCTGCTCTATATTCAAACAGAGACACAACCGTAGAAATCGAGCGAAAGAATGTCTTTTGTCAATCGCTGTTTCTGTGGACTAAGAAGGCAATAGAGAAATCCCAAATCACCGACCGGACCGACGGCTGAGACTCGTTAACCGCTACCGGTTCGGAATTTCTTCGCGCATACCAGGTGACATCACGGTAAAGAAAGTTCTTGCTTTAAGTGTTGCGCTCATCAAAACTGAACCTCTGCCATATCATGCAAAATATAGAATACTCTTGTTTGAGGCCTACGCTCATTTTGGACTTTGGCCCCAACTAAGATAAGTAATCCCTATAGAAATTAAAGTTTAATATAATCTACTGACATAAGAACAAGAAAGCGCATACTCTAAACTCTTGGGCTATGTCAGAAATCTTAGCTTGTTCAATATGAAAATCGTTGACAGAGGTAGAGGTAGATATTCAATGGATGATCGCTTAATGCAGTAACTGTCTACTTGACTTCTATCATAAACTATGCTAGTATACTCTAGCATTTCTTGCTGATCTATGCGTGTCTTTAATGACACAAACCACAACATATACTCTCCAACGATTTTGCTCTACACAAAGGGAAACGAGTACTCTTATTGTCATTTAACTGTATTTTACCTTCATCTAGTCAAAATAGTTCCACCAACTAATATTCCTTTAACAACACTTAAGCTACTCACAAGACCCCAATTTGCTGTAAACATACAGAAATTCAATCTCCACTTAACTCTAACGCCAACGGCATTGCCAGTGCCAAGTCGCAAAGAAACTTTTCCACTCCATTGTCTTTCTTCTCTATTTTAAATAACACTTGACCTCGATTCTTCTTGCTAGGGAATGATTAAACTCCTAATTGGTCCTGTCCATGCTTTTAATGACGTCCGACACTCTGTCGAGCATTATACCCAAGGCGAAAACATAGAACAACAAAGCATAGCTTGGCTAAATTATATACAAACCATCATGTTAGGTTAAAAAGGCGACGAAAGGAGACTTTAAGATGATATTTCCCTAAAAGGCAACTAAGCAGACGGATCCACACTTACTCTATTTGCCCGTAAAGCACACACAAACCGAACATAAAGAACATGATGAACAAACGGCACACAACATAAAACAAAAGACAGAAGAGGACTGGAGTGTCTGGAGCCTGAAGGAAGGACGCAAAAGGAGTAAAAAAAAAAAAAAAATTAAAAAAAATTAATAATATCATAGTAGTCAAAGCAACAGAAGTATCTTATTAGTAATTGGATGTACACTGCAACTGCGTCCTAGGGCCATACTGAATACATAACTTCGATTAAGACTTCGGATTCACATCCGGGTCATGGTGCTTAATGTACCGACTGACGCTTGTTAAATGTGATGTCCACTGATAACCAATGGCGATGTCACGTGTTAATCTCATCTCATGTTCATTTTGAAAATCCTTTAAGCATCAGAACACGAATACTCATATGACTCTGTAAATTGTTATGCAAATTGCTGAGGTTAATTTTGTTTATAAAAACTCAATTAATCAACGTTCTGGTGAAAATTAAATAGACACAAGACATTATATGTTACACACGTGCATATACTCGTATGTTGTTGTTGTAGATTGCTAACAGACATCAGAAACCTTTAAACCTACAGCTCCGCGATAAGCGAATTCCCACCCTCTGGCACATCATACTTGAGAGGGAAATTTAGTGGAAAATATTATGTCCTTATACAGATACGCGAGGAAATTGATCAAATTTGTGAAATTGTGCTGGTTGTTTGAGGGGGGAGTTGTGTAAAATGAGCAAGAATATTGCGAGAAAAAGCCTCGCAGCGAAATTCAAAGAACTACAACTACGAACACAAGCACGATAGGAGAGGAAATCGGAAGTGCGGATCGCTATGCTGAAAGACTACTATAACATACATTGACCCCTAGAGGATGCTTTTCTCGTAGCAATTTTTCCTATTTACCGTCAGAAATTGTTATCTAAGTTTTCCACTTAAATCGGGCGACACGAAGCAACGTTTAACAAAATTCAAGGGAAATGAAAAACTTTAAAAGCTATTCGCATTCGCGTAAGGATTGTTTGTCTTCCTTTTGGTCGATGATGCAGAAAAAACTGAAATTTCCCCAAGATTCTTTCTTTTTGTTTTTGCTGTTTCTGTTTTGTGTATTTGGTTCTAAGAAACCACCTGCGGTTAAGTTCCAATTAGAAAGCACGAAGAGTTATCTTTTGAGAAAAAATGGTGATGCAGTTTGTCCTGATTTTTCGAGAGTGACTGTGGGATTCTCATCATTTGCAAGCAAAGTGCACTTCAGCGGGTTTTTTTTTTTTTTTTTTTTTTTTCCTGTGTTCTAAAGAGAATTTAGAATAAAATGCACTTGGCATCTTCTTTTGGCTTAATGGGGATGAAAGAGCAAATCTTCATTGCCAACACGTACTAAGTTCATCTTAAGTGATCCCAAATTACTTAACTATCAACCACAAACAAAATAATAAACAAAATGTATGTTGCGAAGGTTATAACCGCAGGAGAACAATATGAAGTAAGATTATGGTACCACTAGTACTTGTACATTTTTACCGGCTACCAATTCTGCAATTAACATGCCAATTCATCCTAAATAAAATGTAATACCTTTACCTCATCACACTAAGGTCTGGCTTACACTGGCCCTGGGTGGGGGAATTGGAAGGTGAACGAGAATTTGTTGCAGTACCTAACTCTGGTTTCCGCTTTCCGTTTTGTGTTGTTTACAGTTTTTTTTTTTTCCTAAGCGGGTCTAAGCCATCTTGTTGTATCCGCGAATCTGAAAAAAAAAAGTAAGTGAAGCAGCAGATAGTTCTGCGAGGTTTTGGAAGTAAAGTTATTTTCCTCAAATTACTAAGGCTGGGATAGTGGCATAAAAAATGGAGCCTACGTCCCCACAACCTCTGCAGATGTCCTTGTCGATAAGAAGCAGTCCTATATCGTCCGCTTTCAGAAGATTATGGACTAACAAGCGTAGATAGTTCAGCTCTTCTTTTCAAGAGTTTCTAACTTGTTCTGGATTTTCTAAGTTCCGGCCATAATTGCCTTCAGGAGGGCATTTTCACCTTCCATTGGCTTTTATGTATCGTTCGTTCAAAGTTCAGAGTGGAAGTTTGATACTTTGATCTGGGCAGGCGTCGTGATCTTTGTAATTTCAATCAATTCGAGGAGATCCTGGGGCCTGTTCCTGTCTCCATCTTTAATCTATCCGTGAAAATGCTTATCGAGTCTGGTACCATTTGGTTTTTGTCGAATTCCTCTATGTTATGTACTAAAGTCTGTATTGGAGGACAATTTCAGTACACTTATAAGGATTGAGCCATTGTCTTCCGGGTTTGGTTTCCACTATAGGGTCTGAGATGTAGAATTGGTAATGGTTTTATTTTGAAGCTACATTCATGACATTATGTGTGGAATAGCACGTCCTCGGCTTCGTTGGCAGTACTCCAAGCGGACGGTTCAATTTTTGATGATACGGTGCCATACGAATGTTGTCCACTTGTGCCACCGCTTTTTTTAATCCTCGAAGCACTTCTCATAAGCACTTTTTGGTATAGCCTTGTGGTCTTCCAGCGATGCCGTTTTTATTTCCTCAGCCTTTGCAAATCTCCGTCCTTTCATAAATCTCTTCAGTTTTCGGAACAGGAAAAAGCCACCATATGGTGGCTGAGGCATGATTGTCGTGTTGTTTTTGCTCAAAAAGTCTCTCACAAGCAATGATAAATGAGCAGGTGCATTATCGTAATACAAAAGCCATGAATTGTTTTTCCACAATTTTGGAAGTTTTCTCCGCATTGTTTCACGCAAACGGCGCATATCTTCAAGGTAATACTCTTTATTGACCGTATGACCTTGAAGTAAAAACTCCTGATGCACTAAACTACGGTAACCGAAAAATACAGTCATCAAAACTTTGATATTTGATCGAACTTAGCGTGCTTTGTTCGCTCTTGGATCTTCTGAGTGCTTCCATTGGGACGATTGGGCTTTGATTTCTACGTCATAACCATATACCCATGATTTGTCACCAGTTATGACTCTTTTAAGCAAGTCTGGATCATCATTGACGTCATTCAAGGGCTCCTAAGCGATGCTCATGCGACTATTCTTCTGATTAAAATTAAGAAGTTTCAAAACAAACTTTGCTGACACACGTCTCATGCCCAAAATATCCATCGGTCGAGCCGACCGATATGCCAACATCCTCAGCAACTTCTCTTATGGTAATTCGACGATACCAAAACAATTTTCTTTTAAGCTTCGACTTTATTATCATTTGCTGATAAGCAGGCAGTGCCTCTAAAAGATGTCAAATAACTCTGACTATCACTTTTAATTTGCCCATTTACTAACGTAAGTCCAATCGGTTCAAACATTTTAACAACTTTTTCCCATTACTATCAATTTTTTGACATTCTGCACATCTAATTTGAAACAGTAGATGGTTGTCAGAAGTTGTCATTTATTTTCAACAGACTTGATGAGTCCTCGAGACTCAATTATTATTTCTTGTGAGTTCCTTTAAGTCTTTCACAGCCTATAAGCTCCGAGTGACTGTAATGGCTATTTCCAAATCACAACATAAATCGGCCTTGAACCATATGTACAATATACCATATACGATATGTTAAATGAAATGAAGCTGTCAATCTTCTTTTTTCTTTTTTAATAAGAATTCAATCGGGTTATGCCCTATTTGGCTTAAAATTGTGTAGGTGTAATGTCAATACATCTGAAATTTAATTGATTTCATGTCAAACTAGAGCGCTTAAACATAATACCGAGTATCTGGTAATGAGAAAACTAATCTGTTCAAATACTACTAACTCTAAGCAAATATTTCCACTTCTCTTCTACTGTAAATAAACGGGACCCCAACTAATTTATTCAAATTTGAACAATAATTAAAATCTAGGTCCAATTATCCTAATTATATTTAAATTACAATCAGTCAACACTCATTTACCGCATCCAATGAATAGCAAATTAGTGTCTTCACTTGCTAGATAGGGTTGACAACAAATACATTTCAGACAAGAGACCTCATAATTGAATAATTGACCGAAATATGTATGTGTCAAGAGGATCTGCCGTAAACGTTCATCCCAGTGGGACTGTACATAGTGACAATATTGCTCTGAGGCAGAAGCCTTGGTTATGCAAATAAATACACTCTGTCACCAACCCTTTATAGGTTACTCTCTATGTTTTGTACATAGATCCCAAAGTACCTCCATTAATAATGGTAATGGCCTCTGAGGCGTACATTACCAAAATACAAAATTAGTGAAAGACTTCCATTCATTTACATGTACTTGTGGCATAATTAACGTTTAAAGTATCCTCTTCTGTGGAGAAGGACTTTTTTTTTTTTTTTTTTTGTATGCGGAATTGAGGAAGGGAAGAAGGTCTAAGGGCAAAGTTTCTTCCTTTCGAAGTCTATTTTATACGTTTTTATGACAAGACTTAGAGGGGTTAAAACTTTAATACTTTAGCAATTCATTACAATATTTTCATAAGAACAGGGTTGAAGTAATATTGTAAGTCGACTTAGAGGACAATTCAACGAACTTTGACAGAGTGTAGGTTTTCTAAGCGCGTGGTGTGGGCTACCAGTGTAAACATTAAATTTCAGGATAAAAACTAGCAGTTAGAGTAGATGTGAAGGCGTAGGCTTCAATAATTTTGGTTTATCAACGCCTAAAATGATGTTTTGCAGCTCAAGTGTTTTCCGGCTTTTTGAAATAAGTTCAATTGTTGTCAGCGTTTAGAGACTGTCGCCTTGGTAGTGAATACTTTTGGGTCTCTGTTGAATGTTCTGATATCTATCGAAAAATTTCTGGCTGATTTTCACATGAGGAGTTTGTTTGACCCAATTTCTCTGTGTTTGCGTAAGGCACCTTCGTACTTAGATAGTTTTCTATGCCTTTATATCGTCAGCTCTACTTTAATCATTCATTTGCATACATTTGTTGTAAAGGCAGATATTCTAACTTCTAGAGGCCTACATTGGAAGCCAAAAGTAAAGTGAATCTATTACTCAAATGATATTCATTAAGATCTTCATGACGAATAGCCTTATTGCAAACTGCAAAACTATCTCTTTTCGATGATAATCATACAATTCCTTCAGAAAAAATTGAAGGCCTTAGGGTTTCCTTCACTTTCCTTGCTATCAAGAATCACTACAACTGATTTAGGATATGCAGTCCTGGATTCCACAGCTGCTCGTTGCAAGATCAGCTAATCGATTTTCTACTACATATTGTTTTCCCGCCCAAGGGGCGAAGGAAATTCATGGAGGAAATAAAGTGGGATACCGGTGTACATTGGTTTTGAATGTTTGAATATTATAACGACTAGGTAATTGTGAGTTCGGGAGCGAGTTGCGAGCGCATTTAATAAGCAGTTTGTACGGATTAGGAATGGATCACCATACGATTATTTCAGAGTACGTACAAAAGTGGGTTCGTGGGTATACTGATGAGCACTCATAGCCAGACGGGTGTTACCGCTGAGAATGTGAATGTTCAAGGGTGTCAATTGACTGTGTAATATTTGCGTCATCTATGAGTTCTAGGGCACGGTTATGGGGGCACTTAACCAGATTTACGAATAAAGCCAGACATTTTGTAGCTTTTTTGACCATCGAATATGTGGTCATTCCAACGTAATTTGTCATTGGCACACATACAAAGAAGATGCAAGTGCCATTTATGGATAATTGTTGGTTATTTGCATTTCGCTTTAAGAACAGCATATAGAACATTGTGTTCCTCATTTAGTGATGCGGTTTATACCGGAATTTAATGAGCTTATCATAAGCTGCCGTTTCCATTCTATGGTTGAAGAGCAGGAAGGTGAGTATGGGAACAAATACGCGAAACGAGAGAACTGAATAAATCCAAGCTATCCAAATAACGTTGAACGTTCTTGTCTTAATTATATTACTTAATCAGTTTGAGGTTACCTTCTATTTGCGCGCCACCTAAAGCAAGGTTTTCCTCAACTGTGTGTCCCTCGAGTTGAGATACGAAAACTGTGCAGGGCAGAGCATTGCTGTCCATTCGCTCTACATGTTCTAGTTAGTCGTTAAATCTTGTACTCCAAAATCCGTCAACGCAAACGGGACCGAATATCTTTCAAAGAATTTTTATTTCGAAACGAGCAAGGATATCCATCATTTGTTCTCGATAGACTACATGCTTCAACGCCATAAACTAGGACTGGACTGATCATATTCTTAGATAGAGTCTCCTTAGTTGTTCTGGATAGGGCCTTATTACTAAATTGCTATTTAAGGCCAAAAGAAAAGTGATTGGTAAGAGTGATTTTTTGGTTTATTTCTGCTGAAGTGTTATTGTCAGAATTTATAGCAGAGCTAGAAAAGACAAAGTTCCTTACTACCTTGAAATTATAGCTTTCGACTGTCTACTTGACGAAGTTGTGTATCCCTTCTTGTTGACAGGTGATACATAGTTTCGCTATCATTAACCGCTAAACCCATTTTCGTAACTTCCGTTAAATAATACTAGCTAACACACCAGTGACAGCTAGTAATTGTACAGACTTTGGAAGGATTGTACTTTCAGTGCTCGCTTTCTTTCAAAAAATATATTATAGAAGAAGCATGAAGACGCTTGAAGAAGAAGCTTCAAACATATTTTGACATCAGCGGCCTCGGATATGTCGTAACCGAGTTTGACGGAGCAGACGGATATGCTTGTCAGGGATGCAAAAACAGGAGTTTCCTTTTTTTCTGGATCGGAAAACCGTTGCTAGAATCGAATCTGATTCATCAGGAATACACTCTTCTGACCAGACAGAGAAAAGAGGATGTACATGCTCCCTACAAAATTTTGAATACCTCGGCAGGTAATTAAAATATTCGTATTGTTACTTGCTATCATCGTCTAAGTTGAAACGTTTATTTTGCCTAACAGCGGGATGTTACTCTTCATCGACCGGTTTTCTTCTTAATCCCCACAGGCTTGACACGTTCTTTTGGTAAAATTCTAGTGCGTTATTCCTGGGGTACAACTTCTCAATATTTTTGATCTCGGACTTCTCGTTCTCTGTTTTCTTCTTCTCGAGAAGCTGATGTTTTTCCCCTCCCGTCAGCTAGTGAAGGTCATGAGTGGCTCTCGTCCTGCGTTGTAGCATCGCTTTGCACGATTCTAGTTTATCTACTTGTGCTTGCGGACATTCTTCATCAAATCATGGATTTCTTGGTGGTAGTCGGGTGAAACCCAGCACATTAGTTGCGATGTCTCTGATGGCATGCTGGCAGTGTCGCAACTGGTCTTCGGACCAGGTCCGGCTAACAGGACCATTATATGGCACAATATGTGCTTCTGCAGTCGAATCTGTCAGAATCATTTTGGGGAGAATCAGTTAATACAGCAGTTTACACAAGAAATCGTTCACTACCCAGGTTGCTTTAGGGTCGAACATAGTACGCATGGTATAGATATAAGCCGAAAGCGTCGCATATCAATATTCTGTGTAGCAAAGCAGTCATGCTTAACAAGAAGCCAGGTAAATTTAAAGGAACAGAATACCTAATGGTATATTCGTAAACATCTAAAGTCTATCGTCTCTATGATTATGAAATTAGTAAAATATGTATATGTCGAGATGTCGTGCTTGTCAAGAATTCTTCATTAAAATGTTTTCCAAATTCCGATAATTTTTTAATAAAACCCTTAAGCAGGAATCCCTCGACCAGTCTAGTGATATTGAGATTATTTATGACAAGTTTAATGGTGATGCTGTAAAGTAAGAAGATGTTTCGGTAGCAGTTGATTTTGACTGAGGGAAGAAGTAAAAACATTCTTCTGATTATTGAGCAAAACAAAAAAGCGAGTACGCAGGAAGAAGTTACGGTAGACGGCAATTGTGCTGAAAAATAAGGGGTTGGTATTGCAAAAAGGACTTACAATACTGCTGCTTCCGTTAATGCTTTTACTGGAGAAGAATTGAAAAAAAAGGAAAAAATAATAGAAGAAGCTGAAACTTTCAAACACACTGAACAGCTAAGTACTTTGAAAAGAGTTAGATCTATCACAAAATATGTATAAAATCTGGAGGTATAAAATAATAAAGAAAAGATCAAATTTACTTAGCGCTTCAATCTGGTTCAATTGGATTTTTGAGATGCTCATATGATAGTTGCCTGAATACATTGAAAGAAGTTGTAGTTGTGAACATTTCGATTGTTCACGATATGTTAATGATACTTTTTTAGACTTAAACTATAAGCAAACCTTGGAAGAAGTCAAACAGAAATTATTAGCTGAATTGAAAATGAATTATATAAGATCTTTAGACTATCTTTCGGGTATGGAAATCAATAGTGATGGTGAGAGGGGTGCGGTTAAGCTTGGAGAAAACACACTAATAAGTTTTAGATGATTTTCGAATGAATGAATGAAAGAAGTGCTCATTCTGGGCTCAGAGATAAAACTGACAAAATGTGAAAATTGTCGATCTTGTATGAGAATTGATACCATAATGTATCAATCTCTTATCGGTGCCCTGAACTTTGTTAGGATGAGATCTCGGCCTTAGGATCTTTGACTAGAATTAACAATAAGATTATTGTTTTGAAGAACTCTTTCATAGCACCAGTTCACGAAGAGGGATCAAAGATTGAAGTAACAAATTACCGTGAAACTGCTAAGCTTTCTCACATACCTAAAATGTTTCAAGCTTTCAGTGTAGCATAGATTTCTGAAACGTAGACTACAATCTTAGTTGAATTCGCATCCTTTGCGTTTTTAGTTCTCGAAACTACATGAATCCGCACAAACAGCATTTGATCACAGCTAAGCATTAGCTTAGATACTTGCAGAACAGTATACATTTTGAACAAATTTTCAGAAAATTAATTAGTTGATTATGCTGATAGTGATTAAGGCGGTGACTGCAATGACAGAATATCACTCACAGAATATACCTTTATGTTGGCCGGTTTTCCTTCGAAACTTAATCATCGATATCGATTTTGGCTGCCTTACCTGCCTACCATAATTTGGTAAAAAAATTCAGTATTTCGTGCTAGAAGTAAGTGTATTGAGATATGGTTACATACTACCTTTAGCAAAAAACTATTCAGAAAATTTAAAATAAAAGTTTATTCATCTAAATCTATAATGTTCTCTTCAATGTAATCCCCATCGACTGCAACACACAAATCAGGTGAATCCGGTATCTGTTGGTTGGTATTTTTGCATTTTTCATCAAAAAATTACGAATAATGATGACACTGTGCGACGGTACGTTATTATGGTGCAAAATTCACGAGATTTCTGCCCACAATTGCTTCACGCAAACGTCTCATAACGCCCAAATAATACTCTTTGTGTACTGTCTGGCCTTCTGGCAAAAATTCATGATGCACTACACTGTTCTAATCCATGAAAACCGTAAGCATTGCCTTCTTTTTTGACTGAAAACGACGTGGTTTTTTTGGTCTCGGCTTATTTGGTGAACGCCATTCACGTCTCGTCTCCAGTAATGATCCTGATCGGTTGATCGGATTCAGCCTCGCAAATCATCTCTTTTGCAACGTCAACACGGTCTCGTTTTTGCATGCAATTGAGGGCTTTTGGCACCAACTTTGCTGCTGAATTTGCGGTTATTGACCAACATTTCTTTTACTTCCTCAATGTTTTCGTCGGTTTTCGATGTCGATAGTCTGTGACTGTGTTCATTATCTTCGATTGACTCACGACCGCTTGTTCTACTGGTAAACGACCGTTTTCTTTAGAGAATCGTTGCCGAAACACTTTTCCAACATTTCCAACGTTCGTGCACCTATAAATCCGTTTTTTACGCAAAATTGTTGTTGTTGCAAATTTAAATCCATTTCTAAAATTGTAAAAAATCGCAAATGTCAAGCTATGACGCTAAGATTCAGAGGGAATTTCAACAACAGATGTGCCAAATTAACAAACAAAAAAAAAAAACAGAACTCAAATCGGAACAATGGAAGCGCCACATGGTAATTATTCAAGGTAGTATATGGTAGTTAAAGAAGTCGTTTTTAAATTTAAATTAAAAAATTAAATTAAATTAAATTGAATTGCAAATATCTTAACTAAGGCTCTTAAAAAAAAAACAAAATATAGTGCTTTTCGTTAATGCACAAATAAATAACTAAATAAATAAAAATTAGAGTAAACGAAATAGTTAAAGATGTTCGCACCGCAACATCTAAAAAAATACCCACGGGCCGGAGCCGGAGCCGGTAGCGAACAACTAACCGTTCGTTAAATCAAATGCGTACTTTACTAGATATTGATCTTTATTCCGTTGCACCAAAATTAGCACTAAACCTAAAGTCTTACTTTATACTTTCGTGTCATCGTATGGTGTTCATAGCGCGTGCAAGGGTTTTTGTTTGCATCAGCAGTTTCCTAGTTTAAGTCATGAGAAGCGATTGTTCGTTTCTGTCACACGCCTCGTGTTACGGTGATTTACATTAAGTGGTGAAATGTAATATCCACAATTGCATGTGTGAGGCCAAGGTGACTTCACGTCTTTGAACTTGCTTCCGCATCCGCATCATTTATGCGGAAGCACTTCTCGTTCGCTATGCTCATAGAGTTTGCAAAGAATCCTTCTTTGCAGTATTAACTTGCTTTATATCGTTAACTTGAGAATTGGTTCTATATTGGAGGCCGAGATATTTGCATATGCTAGATCCACGAAACGTTCGATCATTTAGGATACTGAAAATCGGCCTTGGGTTGAAGGTAATTGGAGCAGGGACCTAGAAGTTTCGAATCAGACGTACTAACACCAAATGAAATAAAAGAATATTTCGTATCGAAGTACCTAAAATTTAAATGCTTGAATGCAGTCGCAGACAATCAGGGAGACCACGATGATAATATTAGTCAAAGACTGAAAGATTTACTGTACACGACAGTATGCATTCAGTTTTAAGGTTCGCAGTGTTAAAAATTAAAAGTTTTACGTATGACATCGGGTGTGACAAGTCTGAAGTTTTCATGTTGAGAAACAACAGAAATATTGGGTCTATAAGTTGTGCGGTTTGCTAAGAGATGGCGTAACTTGTATTATTCCATTGGAGCATGCGTTGGAAAGCTACTGTCATTGTACGTCATTTCAGTATAGTTCATTTATTTGAAGCGTAAACAACAATAACTTTTTTTTCACTCAAATATGTCGAACTTTGTGCCGGAAAAAGTGTTTTTGGGGGGAGTTCTTCTTCATTACTTCAAAATGAAGAAAACTGCTGCCGAAAGTCATCGTATTATGGTGGAAGTTTATGGTGAAAATGCGCTAGTTAAGCGAACGTGCCAAAGGTGGTTTGCACGATTTAAAAGTGGTGATTTTGCCTTGGAAGACGATGAACGTTCTGGGCAGCCAAAAAAGTTTGAAGATGAAGAAGAGCTCGCAGAATTTTTGGGTGTCACTTCAACAGCCATCCAAAACAGCAAGGAAATTGGGTTCCACATAAACTCAAGCCGAGAGACGTCGAAATGCGGTTTTGCATGTCGAAAATGCTGCTGGAACGCCACAAAAGGAAGTCATTTTTGTATCGGATTGTTACTGGTGATGAAAAATGGATCCATTACGACAACCCCAAGCGCAAAAAATCATATGTGAAACCCGGCCAACCAGCCAAATCAACGGCAAAGCCGAATATCCAAGGCGCGAAGGTAATGCTCTGTATTTGGTCGGATCAGATGGGTGTGCTGTATTATGAGCTGCTAAAACCGGGTGAAACCATCAGTGGACAACGCTACAATTAACACAATTAATCCGTTTAAAGAGAGCAGTAGCCGAAAAACGCCCGGAATATGTGACCAGACACGAGGCAATAATTTTCCATCATGACAACGCTCGGCTCCACGTTGCTATTCCGGTTTAGCATTATTTGGAAAACAGTTTATGTTAAGTCTTACTCTACCCGCTTTATAGCCCAAACCTAGCCCCTTCTGACTACCATTTGTTCCGGTCGGTGCAGAACGCCCTCACTGAAATACTTTTGACATCAGAGCAGAATATCAAAAATTGGCTTGATTCATTCTTGGCTGCCAAGCCGACGCAGTTCTTTTGGGATGGGATCCATAAATTGCCAGAAAGATGGGAAAAAGTCATAGCTTCAGATGGCAGTAGTTTGAATAATACTACTGTACATGTTTTTCTTAAATAAACGTTCAAATTTTGAAAAAAAAACCCCGCACGAATTAAAATATATACCCAATACTTAAGGTTAAAGTTGCAAGTGCAGTTAGTTAGTTCGTTTAAAAATATCAGGCCGAACAAGCAATACAAAGAAGTTGTAGTGGTCCAAGCAATCAGCTGATTCCAGAAGCGGGCCAATAGCAATGCAAATACATACATAAGATGTGGCGTAGTTCTAAATGAATATTTTTAAAGAAATAGAAAACTGAATTTTAAAATTTAATTTGGATTTTTATAAATAATGCGCGCTTAATGCTTCATGAGCACCTTTTAAATGTTTGAGCACAGCTGGGGAAAAGGAAAATTAAAGAAAAAAGTAAGGAAAATTCTGATGTTCCTTGGTTTTTAATGTTGGTTTTTGGTCGTTCCCAAATGCACGCATTTTCAACAAAAGTGCCTTACTCCAAGTTCTGTCAAATGCATGAAATACCAAGTACATCTATCTTGGTTTCGCCAGATTGGTGTAGCCTGCGGTTCAACTTTTTGTTGAGTTATGTCATTAAATTACCGTTGCTACGAAAATCATTCTGCGGGTCATAAGAAGTTTTCGTGTTTCATGATATTTCATGAGCTGATGGTTTATCAACATTTGAATAAACTTGGAAAGAAAAGATATATCTGTAGGATGAGAAAAAGAAAGGTCGCCGTTGTTTTTTTGTCCAACCCGTACGCATGCTGTTTTCTGTCTACTCGGAAAGCTTACGCAGTGGGGTGGTATACCATTGTGGGCCAGCAGATGTATGTTTATTGATACGTTTGAGTATTTCCTCAGAGAGTGCGAAAACTTCTATGCACTCTAGTCTAGATTAAGAGATGACACAATCTGGGAGCGGTAGTGTTTCTACAGCAGATTGTCGATTTTTTAAAGGATGACCACTGGGATACTATTATAAATGAGCGCTCGGATGGTCGATGTGTAAAGAATTTCCAATGTTTCGAACGAACATTGTAGAACATTTTGTTTTGGGTAAGTTACTAGAAACTCCAGGACCTTCTTTGAAATCTGTTTCCAGCGTTTTTTTCCATCTTTTTTTTTCTGGCGCAATACACCATATGCTCAAGTATGATATCATAGCTCTTGATTGTTGCCCTCAACTTTTTCTTTCTGTGCTACTCTGGGGAAGCTTTAAAGTAGTCGTTCTAAGCAGAAGACATAATTCTCTTAGTTCTGGCTGCTCGTATTCTGCTGTCGAATATGCATTAAGTTCCCAGCACCAACTCAGCGATTTCTTTGGCTCGTTTAGTCAAATCCAATGCAGAAGATGAATCACATAAATTTTAAAGAATCGAATCCCTTCCTTCGATTCGAACATGCACAATTATTCAAATTATATTCCCGGGCAAAAAAATAAAAAAGAAATGAAATTTTAATTTGAGCTGCTGGCACCTGCATTGAAAACAAAAAATTCGATTTTCGTTAGTCCAACGATCTGAATCAATTTCAAGTCACTTCACTTACTGCATCGTCACCTTTTTGGTTTGTGCGTTGAAACTTTTGCCGACTGCTAATTAACTTCTGAAATAAAAATTTATTGTAAAATGCAATTAAAATTTCAAAATTGCCTTTCAACCAATCCACTGGCTTCACAGGGCCAAGTCTCTTAATTCCTCCAGTCAGTGTTGGGGGTAAGATTACTTTGCCAACACTTTACTATGTTCTATTTCATGCCAACCAGCAACGAATGTCACATCCTGTCATCTATTAAATGTTAAAATTCGGAACCATGAAATAATCGATTTTCATTAGCATTTAACGATGTTAGGTACTTGTCGACCATGGCCCTTCACACCGTATGACATCCGGCAACCTATGAAGACCTCAAGCCAGGAACCTCCAACCGACATTCATTCCAATCTCATCAGAGGAAAAGTTATCGCATAAATTTTCCCCACAAACTAGTAGACGTTACACGAGATGGTATTATCAAAGGTGACACTGGCAAGTTACCAAGAAAATTTAACCTTCCCCGTGTTACGATTTTGTTATGCTCCAAAAGCTGGCAGCCACCTCGCACTTATTATTTATTGAGGGAATTTGAAGTTTTTTTCTCTTTTTATTTGCTGTTCATCGTAGATACGTAGCCATTCGTACACTGGCTAGCGAGGATAGGTGCCGAAACTAGGAACCACAAAACATGGCCATACATACCGTCTCATCAACAGTGACCGCATTTAGTTTGTTCCCAACGTTTTTGAGCGGGTGGTTGCTGCACTTGACCGTAAATCCCAAAGTATTTGGTTACAGAGGTAGCACCATGTACGAGTAGCATGTAGAAGCTTTGCCTAAGCTGGTAATCTTTCGATGAACAAAACCGGCTCAGGGTACTATACGTACATGGTTTTCCCATCTGTCATTTGTCGCACCAATGCAATGTAGCAAACAAGAGCTACCACTCTGCAGTAGAGATGCAATTTTAAAATGTTTAGCGTCGGTGCACAGCAGATTCGGTTCCAACCCTGTAGGGATGGATTTACGAACATTATGATCATTGTGGAATTTGGTCGCGTTGGTTAAGTCGATGTGACACAAGTGGCATGGATACAATGTAATGGATTGTTCGTCGTTGGCGTAGATTAATGGAGAAATGCACTTCTAATTGTTTTTAATTGTTTGACAGTGCATCTGGGATTTGTTTTGATGTGAAAGGGTTGACTGTTGTGTTGCTCTAATCGGCGAGAGGGTTCCAAAGATTCATTGAATATAAATGTACAGCGGTATGAGGGTATTTGAAATATGCTATTTTGAACTGCAACTTTAAATGAAGGCAACTGAATCTACTGGGTCGTATCATTTATATAATGCTTGACACTAACAATATATTTTTAGGATCATCAGATCCAGATAGTTGTACAATTGGTATAATGTTATTGCACTACAATAACTATTAGTGCTTACAATTTAACGCCAGTACTATACACTTAAGTATCTTTAAGACTTCTCAATTATTGCCGTGTATTTCATTCATTTCATACCTTGACTGTAGTTAAATTTGATGTTCGACCAAGATAATCATTCATATATCGAAAGTCAATCGCATTCTTAGCATAAGAGATGAACTCATCAAGCTCTAATGTGCAGAACCTGCTGACGTTCCAATGAATTGTCACTTAATGTAGTCTTAAATTTCAACCGAAAAACGTAATGTGTGTATTCAAGGAATTTATTTGGATATATAAATCCAGAAAACAAAACAAAAAAAAAAAAAAACACGATTCAAGAGTGTTTCCAGACTAGTGGAAGCTACATGGACTGTATAGTTGTATAGAATATATTGGTTTTCGTAAGATACGATGGTATTAGCGGATGAAATGTATGCACCAGTTTTAGAAACTCATGTGACTGTAGACTCAAAGAATACTGAACTAAGCATCGTTCTCGATGAATTCGACCCTATAATAGTAAAGTGGAAAGATGAACCAAAATTGAGTAGTGATGTCTTGAACACATTTTAACTTCAAAAGCTCTTTTATCAGAATAAGGACTCCAGAGTATACAGGGTGAGTTTTTTAACTTGAGACATCCAAATTACTCGAAAAATACGCGATATCGCGAAAAATGTTTCAGACAAAAATCACAGGGTTCTGAAGGGAACATAGGATAGTTAACCACGAGTTTGACCTTGAGACCCATTTTCAAGGTCAAACGAAGGTCACTTTTGATTTTTCAAATGATAATTCCTGATTTTCATTGCTCAGTCGTATTCTTCAATGGGGTACACGACTTTGTCTCAAAGGTTTTATTCATTTAGTGCTAGATACCACTGCACTGGCACGCCTAAATCATTAATCGGTTCCCAACCAACGTTGTTAGAAGGTCGAGATTTGTTTTGAGGAAGTCATTATTCCTTCGAGTGAAGTTAAAGCTCAAAGAAATTTTACATAGAGACAATTGTCCTAAACTTATCTGAGAGTATATGATGTGCACTCTGCCCTTTTTTTCTACTTGAACGGATCTGTATTTCATTTAGAAGTTTGATATTTGTTTTGAGGAACGGTACTACGTTTTCCAGATTAATAATGCAAGCTATTTTAATTCAAGAGAAAATTGAAATGATATTGATTTATGGAGAAAATGGAAGGAACATCGATGGTGCTGTTGCTCTTTACGCCCAACGTTTCCCAGACCAGGTACGATCGCGCGCTTTCTTTTATAGGGTCATCCAACAATTTACTGGTGAAGGAAGTGTGCAATCAAAGAAAAGGAATCGGTCAGATAGGGTCGTGAGTCAGGAATTTCTCAAACGACTGTCTGTAAGATATTACATCGGCATAAATACCATCCTTATCATGTTTCAATGCATCAAGAACTTTCTAGTGAGAATTTTCGCAACCGGGTTTCCTTTTGTCAATGGAAACCAAATTGAACGAGACCCCCTTTTCTTCGCCAAGGTGTTATTCTCTGATGAGTCGACTTTCACCAATCACGGTACGGTCAATTGACATAATATGCATTACTGGGCTACAAAAAACCCTTTTTGGTTGCGACAAGTTGAACGCAGATAGGGTGGCTGTTGAGGACAATGAAATAGCAGTGTTAGCTGCAACTTGAATGGCGAAAAGCATGCAAACTTCTTGCGGGACTATCTTCCAGTATTACTAGAAGAGCTGCCATTGGAGTTGCGACAAAGAATGTGGTTTCAACATGATGGTTGTCCAGCCCATTATTCCCAAGTAGCCCGGGGCGTATTAAACAATGTTTACCATCAACGATGGATCGGACGTAGGGGTCCGAGGCAATGGCCTGCTAGATCACATGATCTTACGTCACTTGATTTCTTCTTGTGGGGCTACTTAAAAAATGAGGTTTCCAGAAAGATTTGGAGATTTGATCACCTTCCGCACCGAATGTCTTTTAACTCTAGTCTTAGTATCATAAAAATAACGAAGTCAACTTTCCCTGTACCCGAGACTGGTTTTGGGGTGATGGTGAGCAAGGAAAGTAATGTCGTCGGATCTTCATGATGGCTCCAAAACTGATCCAAGATGCGGCGCTGTTTCTCTTCTAGAGGACGACAAAATTAGATTTCACTCCTCGTTAGAAAAACTAAAATCTGTCTTCCAAGTAGAGATATATGGTACGCATCGAATTATACTGTGAAAGTGGCGAAGCAAACTGCGTTTAGAGTCTTGTCAGACCTTCTTAAGACTTCCAAGCTAGTTCAAGTATGCAAGACTTCACTGAATGCAGTCGAGAGACCAAACTCACTGAGTTTTTTCTGGGACCTAGGTCACAATGGGATCACGGGAAATGTAATCACTGATGAACTTACCAGGCTAAGCTCAGAAGAGAGTTTTTCAGGACCCGAGGTTTTATATGAGCACAATTGCAGATGGCATGACTTTCCATGTTGGTGACAGACTAAACGAACACTTCTCGATATCTCTAAAGTGTCTCGTGTCCCTCAGTGGGAAAGAGTGCAGACTATCTACTGGTATCATGACGGGGTACTACACTTTTGCTAAGTAATTAAATGTGCTGGGCATAAGTGAAACATAAACTCATACTTGTCCACATACCAGGTGTCGTAGTTCATCTCGTTTACTTAAGTAAGGGGACGTCGGCCTTACACTTCACAAATATGTGCAGAAATGTGCATATTTTTCTTCAATGAGATATGGGTTCGAAATCTGATGAACAATGTTTTTGGGGAGTTGCTCTGCCACACACATTATGAAATTGACTTTGGAGTATTTATCCAGGAAAATCTAGATAAGAGCGGTGATTCTTGCAAAGCGCATAAAAATCAGCCAAGTGTCAATCTAACGCAACATTGATCTCTAGTGCACAATCGCATCACAATTATTGTTTAAGCCATCATTAAAGAAGAGAATGTTATCAAATCTTACGTTTCAAAGGATTCCTATCAAACGCATGCATTGAAAAGAAGAAAACTGTTTTACTTCAAAACTAATTCAGTGTTTTAGACCTTATCCCACAGTTAGTTCAAGTATGATGATAATGATGACATAGCAAACCTATATTTTGACAGCAGGATGCTATTAGTTACTTTGACAGCAGCTGAAACGTAATAATTAGGAAAAATATCATTGCTTTCTGGCCGGACCATTATATAAGAAGTCTTTATCCTCAAATCAAAAGCTGAACACATATTGATTGCTTTGCAGAGAACTGAACAATATGGATCCTATGTTATATGATGAAAAATTCTTTAATTAAAAAAATGTTATACACAGTTTCCATGAACAAAGTTCTATTTCCTCGCATTTTTTTTTTTTTTTTTTTTGTCCACGTATACAAGTACCATATACACTTTTCGTTTAAATTTGGCATTTGCATGTTTACTTGTCAATCCATTCTTCCACTCATACTGAGGTTAAAAACCTCATGACTCCAGAAATCCTTTCTTTTTTTTCGTACAGAAAACAGCGTAACCCGAGTCAATACGAGTGCTTGCATGAGCGGAAATTACAAACAAAAGCAATTATGGAGAAAGCGCGTTAATTTGTGTTAATTATCCTCAATGTGGGCAATTTGTAAGCTTCCCCAAACGACACCAAGATAAAACGAATCCTTTTAATTACATCCTACCGGCATTTGATCATCTTTCATTTTTATTAACAGCTTTCTTTCTATGAAAGTGTTGGGATTTCATATAAGTTTAATCTACTTAACTACTTCCTCTCCATTTAGTATGACATGCCACCGGCAATTGGATTTAGATTGATTGGAAAAGAAAGTGATTTCGCCAAAGCCACCTGTTATCTCTAAATCAGCTGACCACCATTTATTGTAGGGAGAAGTATTCGTCAGTATCATTTAATAATATTTAAAGGGCAGCTCCAGACCCGTGTCATTCAATCAACAGAAATGTACTTTTATGCCCCGAACATGCTTTACGAGTTCGTATTCACGCCATAACGAAACTAAGTCGAGCACAAGCTGCCTCAAGTGAAAATAAAAATCATATTTCAATTTTCCAAGTCACAATGATGCCGTGAGGATTTTACAGAAATTTTAAAGGATTTACCCTCTTGAGGCGAAATTAATGTCAAAAATAACTTAACCAATGGAACCCCTTACATCTCCACCCATAATAATACTTGTGGGGCACCCTATTGATTGCGTCTTTGTAGCCGTAACGTTAGGTAGTTTTTAAACCCAATGTCAGTGCCGTTGCTGTGAATAACGTGTATAATGATGGTGTCTTGCACCTAGGGTGTCTTAAATCTCTGTACCTTCACATTTCACGAGTTAGATTCGGCTCTGGATTGATTGTGGGAGGGTGTATCTTCAATTATGTTAGGTGAATAAACGTGTATGTGCCTGTGAGAAGCACTTGAATGAGGTCACGTTTACAGTTTTACGACTTGACTGGAGTTTGACGACATAACGTAATGGGATACAGATTTTGGATTTAATGATATCTGGTGATAGAAATAAAGAATTTTAAATGCTGACTGTAAAGATTTTAAGTGCGTTTTAGTTATGCATGTGCACTTAAGAAGGCCATTATGTTAAACGAAATAGACACAGGTTAATTTTGCAGATAAGACAAAAATAGCTAGGGATAATTTTAATGTTTTGCGTGATAAGTCTTGAGTGTGTTGCTTTAAGCAGAAATTATCTTACGTTGCAATTTCCTATATAGCCGAATTCCGACATTTCGCATATAAAAATATAAAAGTGTCATTCAGAAATTATTCGCTTCTGACATCTAGACGCGACTTTTGAAAGACCCTTTGCATATTGTTAACATTTAACAATTTGGAAACGGATATGAATGTACAAGAAGCAGTGCTGAATACCTATGTATCGTATTAGATAAACTGTAATTTTTTTGCTGTTTGGTTTTACAGTGTTCTATTTTTGACAGTTGTTGACAGCCTGATTCGTGACACGTATTGGGTATATAATTGCGGTTTGCTGAGAGATGGCGCAACTTGTTATCATTCCATTGGAACATGCGATGGAAAGCTACTGTCATTGTACGTCATTTCAGTATATGTCATTCATTTGAAGCGTAAACAACAATAATTTTTTTTCACTCAAATATGTCGAACTTTGTGCCTGAAAAAGTGTTTTTGCGGGGAGTTCTTCTTCATTACTTTAATATGAAAAAAAAAATGCTGCCGAAAGTCATCGTATTTTGGTGGAAGTTTATGGTGAACATGCGCTAGCTGTGCGAACGTGCTAAAAGTGGTTTGCACGATTTAAAAGTGGTGATTTTGGCTTAAAAGACGATGAACGTCATTGACAGCCAAAAAAGTTTAAAAATGAAGAACTGGAAGCATTACTCTATGAAGTTTGTTGCCAAACACAGGAAGAGCTCGAAGAATCTTTGGGTGTCATTCAAGCAGCCATTTCAAAACGTTTAAAAGCAGCTGGATATATTCAAACGCAAGGTAATTGGGTTCCACATGAACTCCAGACGTCGAAAGGCGTCATGTTCATGTCCGAAATGCTGCTGGAACGCCACAAAAGGTAGTCATTTTTGCATCAGATTCTTACTGGTGATGAAAAATGGATCCATTACGACAACGCCAAGCGCAAAAAATCATATGTGAAACCCGGCCAACCAGCCAAATCAACGGCAAAACCGAATATCCATGGCGCGAAGGTAATGCTCTGTATTTCGTGGGATCAGATGGGTGTGCTGTATTATGAACTGCTAAAACCGTGTGAAACCATCAATGGACAACGCTACCAAACGCAATTAATCCGTTTGAAGAGAGCTCGGCCCCACGTTGCTATTCCCGTTAAGAACTATTTGGAAAACAGTGGATGGGAAGTCTTACCCCACCCGCCTTTTAGCCCAGACCTTGCCCCTTCTGACTACCATTTGTTCCGGTCGATGCAGAACGCCCTCACTGAAATACGGTTCACATCAAAGCAGAATATCAAAAATTGGCTTGATTCATTCTTGGCGGCCAAGCCGGCGCAGTTCTTTTGGGATGGGATCCACAAATTGCCAGAAAGATGGGAAAAAGTCATAGCTTCAGATGAGCAATACTTTGAATAAAACTATTACACATGTTTTTCTTAAATAAACGGTCAAATTTAAAAAAAAAACCGCACGAATTAAATTACATACCCAATATCAAAGTCAAACATGCTCAGTTTATATTGCCGTTTCATCGTGGAAAGAATTACACCCGAATAACGTTTATAAATTATTGAATTCAATCATCAAAACTCGTGCCTGTGAAAAATGTTTTTCGCGCATATCGACCTTCGAAGAAAAGTGAAGAAATTTTGCACCAATTTCACGCTTTTGGACGTCAAGCCACCTAATGGTATACATAGAGTACGTACAGAGGAAATTATTGCTGCTGTATCCGTCAGTGTTAATGAAGAACGTGATTTGTCCATTCGTCGGCGTTCGTAGAAATTGGGATTGTATTACGTGGAAGATTTTACGAAAGGATCTGGATCTAAAATTTTACAAGATACAGCTTGTGCAAGATCTGAAGCCTAACGACCTGCCCCAGCGTAGAATTTTCGGTAAGTGTGCCTTAAAAAAGCTGAAGAGAGTTCCGATTTTTAATTGAAATATTATCTTCAGTGATGAATCTCATTTCTGGTTGAATGGTTATGCTAATAAACCAAACTGCCATATTTGGTCCTATGAGCAACCTCAAGCAATATAAGAGCTGGCAATTTACCCGAAAAAACCCAGTTTGGTGTAGTAAATTCCGGCGGAATCATTGAACCATTTTTTTTTTTTTTTTTCAAATAAGACCGTGAGAAAAACGGCGCCCACTATCGTTGTAATTCAAGCAAGTTCAAGATAGACTTATTGAGAAATGAGTTCGGTTAGTAATTTATCTCATTTTAGACTGGTGAATTGACCAGCCAGATCGTGCGATTTGACGCCTTTAGACTATTTTTTTATGGGAACACGTCAAATCCCTCTTCTATGCCGATAAACCAGCGTAAACTGCGGTTTTGGAAAACAACATTACACGTGTTTTGGGCAAGATACCAGCTTGTATGCTTGAAAAATTGATTCAAAATTGATCTTTCCGTATGGACCACTTAAAACGTAGTCGCGGTCAATATTTACATAAAATAATCTTTACGGCGAAAATGGCAAGCATTGATTTATGAACTCAAATAAAATTTTCCTGTTCGTTTGTTTTGTTTTTTGTTTTTTTTTTTTAGACAATTAAAAAACAAACGATTAAAAGTAGACCCATTAGTATCCCAAATTGAATGTTTAATGTTGGGAAGGAACTGGAACCAAATGCTCAAAGACTCGATATCTAATTTCACTGATGAATCAACGATGGGATCTTTTCCGACCAATTAAAATTAAGATGGTCAAGCCATGGGCAGACTACAGCAGTGTCTTCTGTTTTCAAGTCTGAGATATTGGCTATAAAATATTAACAATAAAGGCAATATTCCACTGGAAGCCACATATTCATTGGAAGCCACATTGATATTAAGGCCATCGATGCAGTCAAGATTAAATAAAAACTTGTGAAGCGCTGTCGTGAGGAGTCTATGGTTAAACTCTGCTGTGTCACTGGCCACAAAGGAGTATCATGCAACGAAGATGCAGACGAGTTAGCTGAAATTCTCCTTTGATAAGTAACTGGCAGATTAAAGTATCAAACCTCACATCTTCGCTATAGGAATGCAGATGGTGCTTACGACACAAATCAAAACTAATGAAGAGAAAAACTGCCAACCTAGGAAATTCGAAACAATTATGACCAGAACTCAGTTAATGGACTACCTTCTGTTGTAAGGTTGTTACTCCCATGACACATTCTTCGACGAGGATCTTTTATGTGGCTGTGAGTAGTAGACATGCTCCACTTTCTGTGCAACTGTGCCTGTCTAAGTAATTTTAAACAAACAACGTTAAAAAGTTTTACTTCCATTGTCTTTCAGATGTATCTGCTCTTTCATTTACATTTTTTTTTTTTTTAATTCACGACTCAGCAGGACGAATGATCACAAGAGCAAGACGAAAATCGGAAACCACAATTGGCAACCGTAAGCGAAATTCACAGACCCTCCTAATCTTCCCTTCCGGGCGTAAGTATACACAGACTTAATTGCGATAAGGTATATGCTGCTGCTAATATCAACCAGCAAACTTAAATTAGCCCGTGTATGTACATACAATCTCAACAAATTGATATTATTTCTATTTTCAGCATCATTTCCTATGTTTAAACTTACTCAATAAATTGTAGGGAACCACTTAAGATACTTTTATGATATTTTGCACAAATCTACGAGCATAAGGAGCAATATATCCAGCTCATCTTCGCAGAAATAAAATTTGTCATATTTTCGTGTTTATCCACAAAAACTGCGAAATGTACTGAAACAGCTTAGAATAATGAATCAAACTTATAAGGAGAACAGAAGAACTACTCTTTAATTTTTTACGAGTAGGTATTGTGGGCCAAATTAATTTTTGTATTGTAATTCAAATCCATTCACTGAATTGAAGATCGCCAAAGGCAAGACAGTTCGAAAATCATTCGTCAAACATAGATCAAACCTCAAGAGGGTGAAGGTCCTTAGATTTATCATCCTGCCATTTCCTTAATCTACTTTTGGTACACATCATATGTTTATTGAATGGGTGTCAATATAAGGTAATATTTTCAACAAAACTGTTAACTTCAGCTGTTCGGATACGTACACATACAGGGAGTGGTTTGCTCACTCTTCGATAAGTTGTCCTTAGCCCTGTGCATTCTATGAAGGGGTTAGCATACCATATTGACGTTCTCAATTGTTGTCGAGATGATATGAAAAGTGCATTGAATAACTGCATTACTTCTTGACGTACTGCATTTAATGGGCGCTATTGTTCACTCTCAACCAATGAGCATTTACAGTTTCTCCGATTAAACATGCGTTAATCACCAGTTGAAAATTATTAATAAGGTGAAGTGTCTCTTGATTAAAGTTGTCTTCTATTAATATTTCTTTCCTTTGCTTTGTCACCCCTCTTATGAATGACATGAATATCCAATAGATCTTTGGATTGCTTTCTGTTCTCATCTGTAAGCCCAGACGTCTTATGTGGTCCTTGAATTTAATTTTGGTTAACAACATTTGTCAACTTGTTCGGACAATCTTTTGAAGCAACTGAGCTGTGGAATTTTTGGTTTGCTTCTGACATACATAGCTTTAGCTTCATATCAGGACTGTGAGCATTATCGATAAACAACTTCGGTTGACAACTTTCGTAGTGCTTTGTATGAAAGCCACAAACATTCAGATTTAGTTTACTGATAAGGTGAAATGGTATCCTTTCTTTAGAGTGACCCACATGGCTCAATTATTCGTACATACGTGAAAAATATGATTTTGCAAACAAATTAGTATATGCTTCTTGCTGAATTATATTCGGCTGCTTTGTCCAGTTAGGATTTTAAGCCTTTAGCCCCAGCAGTTACCTTGAGCACATTGAGCAGAGTTATTTGATGGAACTAGGTACATATTGCTACTGAGGACAGGGCTGCTCATTCAAGCGGTCTTGAATCAATGAGAATTGAGAAATAATTAGCGTTTGAGAGGACATCATTTGACACTATGACTTTCAAACCACAATAACTGTTATTGATTTTAACCCAACCTATAACATATTGCTATGTTTTAAAATTGAGGTCTCTGAAACTGGCACTTTGGCTTACATAAAATCCTCTTCAGCAATATGTATGTTAAAAGACTGTGGCACCAATAAATGTAAAATAAACCTTAAACTGATCGCTCAATGCAGCTTTTTCATATAGCTTAACATCCATTCGTAAAATGGGTTAGTTGAGGTCCGATTTTAACTACACACGACACCTTAAGCGTGGCCTTCTTATGCTTCTGGATATGATGAATTCGTTTTTCGTAATCACATTGTGATCTCTCAATAAGGTAACTGAATAGTTAATAAACCCAATTTGCTGGATATCTGATCACCGGGACACGCATAAAAAATGCAAAACCGATAAACTTTTTCGGTCATAATACCGATACTCACTTACGGTGTGGTCGTTTGGTGAACGGCCTTAGATATTGCAGTCATCTGCAAAAAACTAAGCCGAATCCAAAGAACTCTATGCTGTAGAGTTCTTCGCGGTGCTAAACATTCTGTTTCACTTAACACGCCTCGACATCTTCAGCAGGCAACTAGCTGCGAAGGTGGAAGAAAACTCCACCCAACAGCCTTCTTCTACAACGATTTAAACGATCTAAAAAATACAGTCCCCTACGCTTCATCGTTAGCTCAAATTGGTTTCATGAGTGACGGGATCATAGATCCACGTGGTTGCACAACGGGCCAATATTCCCAATGCCTCTAACCAAATCTAACCTAACCTTACTGGTAGATAAGAGTTATACCAGTGTCAGGCAACTTAATGACGTCAAGTTTAAGTTAAACAAGTTATTGATGGTAGTGTGAACTGCTCCACACTCGTTTGACGAATGCCTTATTTTATGTATCTCATTAAAAACACTTGTTTGTTGCAGAAGGCAATCACCGCAGGTTACTAAATACGACGGTCAGTTCTGTACACAAGGTTAGTCCATAATTATGATGTTTCTACAGAAGATCAAGAAGAACAAAACACTATGGACTTCTTGAATAGCTCGAAATTTAATTTAATCAGATAAAAACAAGATGTCCTCTAAATCGTGATATCAAATTTGCGTCTTCTTCTTGGAGTTATAATCTGGAATAGACTTGGGGCTCACCCAATAGGTTGATTCACTTGTGTACGCCACTTAGGGAGAGGTCTTCCATTACTGCATTATCCCTTCAGGAATCAAGTTGCCGCACAGGCAGGCAGGCACAGCTTTATCCAGCAGTTGTATTGTACAAACTGTTAAAAAGTTGTGCCTCTGGTGTTGACTTGCATGTTTAGCACAATTTTCTCACGTGTGATGTTAAAAAAGTAACATGACAGTACATCACCTCCTAAATCCTTTCTTTTAGATCAAAGGTCTTGAAGAGATTGCTTCCGACCTTAACAGAACAGCAAACACTTTTCATCGACAGTCTCCGAGATCTGAAGAGTTTGGGAAGGATACCAAGGCTGGGCATGGCTCTGTACAGCTCGTCTCTGTAACTGCTGTTATATGCGGCCTCAAAACCGATAAACTTGTAGGCATATCAATTTGAACTTTTAGGATTTTATCAAAGATCTGGCAAAGTGTGAAAATTTGGTCGATTGTAGGCTTACCGAGCATAAAACTGTACTGATAGGGGCCAGTCAGATCGTTGAAATATGGCCTTCACAGAGGAAGGCAGATAAAATCTTAAATGCAATATTGGGGAGGGTGATAGCTCTACAATTGGCACAGTTAAAAGGGTCTCCTTTCTTATGAATCGGCCAACTGTGACCTGTATTCTATTCTTAAGGCATAATTTCTCTCGACCAAATCTTGGAGATAAATTGATGAATGATCATCTCTCACTTAGATGAAATAGTTCGACAGATAGGACGTGTTGTTCAGCACCCTTTTTGTTCTTAAGCTGGATATCGCTATATCACTTCATTTTGCTTCACTTCTGTCGGGTTCATTGTGCGTGGCTGCGGAGCTCTATTTCTCACTCCTCTTTTGCTCGGATAGCTCATGGGCCGATCTCGTTGTTTCCCAACGAATACCTACAACATTCCATATCAAACCATGGGTTTTGTGGAGGTGGTTGTGTAAAACTTGTAGAGTTTTTGATGGCTTATATGCCGTAGAGCAACTAGTCTTCAGCACTTGATGTTGGTTTCATAAAGCACGTCGAGTGGGTGAGTTGTAGTATATGCGATCTAAAGGACTGCGGCGGTATTGTGCGTTTGCATTCATCCAACGTTAAATTTTCTCACAGTATTTCTTCGTTGTTGAAGTGTCGTAGATATCCATAAACGTACCTTGGCTTCTTGATACGAGTCTATGTTTGCCGTCTGGAACGTTTGCACATCTATAGTACTGGAGAAGTTTCTTTCGTTGATTGCAACATGATCAATTTTGTTGTTGGTTTTATGATTAGTTGACCGCCATATCTCTTTGTGGATATTGAGTTCTGACAAACAAGTAAAGTCAATTAGCCTCAGTTGTGCTGGAAATGCTGCTAAATTTAGCCTTCCTCCCTGTTTTGATGTTATTATCATCTAAGTTATGTCAAGTAGCTCGTAGAAATGTTCCCTGGTAGCGTTATCTTTTTTCCCTGTGAGGCATGAAAGCATATCAAGCTGATGTTAGCGAAAAGAGCCTTTTAAGGCCTACGTGTCGGAAGTTCAAAATTGCTTGTTTAAGTCTAACGCTTAAAACAAATCTGCATCCAAATAGATGCTATTTATTTTCTCTGAAGCAATCGCCGTAGCATATGTTATAATTATTTATTTATCTTTTGCCCGGCCCAACATATTTCCTAAATGCCGGTGATATCTGCTTCATAGAAACCCAAGGCTTCCGCTATTTAAGAACTCTCACTTTGTTCTAGTTTAAAAATTTCGTATGCAGACACGAACGTCGTTGTTGTTCGTTTTCAGTTTGTCAATAGTAAATCTGCTCTTAACGGAGGCTTTACAATAGTGAGCTTTAAAAGTGAGTGGGTATTTAATTATACGCACAACCCACCTCCTTGAAAGGCCGATGCCTTGATGATAATGATTGGTGTTACGAGAACTGCCGGTGACACATTTAGTGTTTATGCACCACCTTACAATCCTGACCTCAGCTTTAAATAAGTTGAAGTAGCTCATTGAAGCCTCCGGCTGCCACAAAGATATAGAATGAGCGCAATTTTTTGTGTATGTGCAGTCATAGTTGCAGAACTGGCCATCTCCAGCTTGACGCCCATCAATGCCTTCTCTAATCATACACACCTAACTACCTAATCTGCATCAAGAGTAAGTAAGCTGAGGATAAAAGAAGTCCGGTACTTTTATTTTATTTAATTATATTTACGATTTAGTCTTCTTTATCAAAAGACATTCTACGAAAGAAATGTAGCTAACTCATGAGATGCCATTCTCTGGAGACGAGCTTGAAATATGTTAAATAATATCCTAAGATTCTTGTCATTCACAAAAATGTACGCAACATAACGATACCACTTTAATCCGACCTCATGGCGATGGTCAGCCATAAAATCGTCAACATGGGACACATTATCATACCACTTATCATGAAATGATTTATTGTTCTAAGCACCCTTTCCAAACAGTTTAGTATTTTGTCACAGATTAAATGATTTAGCTTTGTTGCTTCATGATTCTGACAATACTAGAGATATCGTAGCTTCTTAACAGCTTCATACTCGTATGTCCCTATACCACTCAATACACCCATAGTCCAAAAACAACATGTTTAACACATAAATCCATTTAAGGCGTTAGTCCCCTTTAGCAGAATAATATGTATCAAAGCTCTAAATGAATCTACTAACCAAGGATCAAACACACTCTCAATTATTGCATCACCGCGAAGCGACAAAGTAAGAAATTCAAAAAATATTTTTTTTTTTTGAAATATCCACAAGATTATCCTGCATCCGGTTGTCTTGGTTATCCTATTCAAAAACATTTTTGTTGAATCCTTTGAGTGAGGATTAACTGGAAATGAAGAATAATGACAGGCCGATAAATTTTCAAATCATAACATGTCCTATCAACAACTTCGGATTCCTTCTTTTATTTTTGGAAACAAATCGGGTCAGTACGGATTGTTGAGAAGTAGATATTCTCAAGTGGAGCGTTGATTAATTGAATTGCTCGTTTTATTGTCATACGGGGAGGGAAGTACTGATACGTACACCTATCCTTCTTCAGATACACCCACTAACAAGTAACCCAATGTGCAGCTTTTTGACTGCAATCCTGGGATTAATCCTCTTCTTCATGGCTCTTGGGGGATGCTTAGTCAGTGATTCAGGGATGCTCCTAATTAAAGTCAATTTAAATTAACATTTTAATTAAGGACAAGTCTTCCTTTCCCCGTAAGCAGTGGGTGGCTGGAAGATGAAAGAATTTTATTAGGTAAACGATAGAGAAAATAGGAAAAAGAAAAAACAAAACAAAAAACTAGGGTAGCTTTCGACGTACCGGCAGATATTGTGCACTGTGTGTGGGTATGTCGACTGACGTCCAAAGAACCGACGACCAACAACCGATTACACCGACGACGGTATGGTATGTGTGAATAATTCATGACAGTAATGATGGCAGCGATTAGCATGGCGTGAAATTTAATCGACAAATTGAAAGTGTGTTTGTCGATGTCGGTGTCGGAATCGGAGACCGAGTTAGAGGAGTCAGAACTGGAGGATTAAATTTCACGCAACCAACAAAAGCTAGAGGGTGAAGTAAACTGTTTGCTCAGCAGGACGTGCATCTTTCTAAAATGCTATGTATACAGTTTTTCTTTTCAGTTTTCTTCTTCTTACTTTTTCATCGTCTTTGACATTGGGACAGGTCTGAAGTAAAAAGCTTTAAGTCAGAATACGATATTAGGTCACTGAGGAGGTTAAAAAAGTGCTTACATTTAAAATGATTAGTAATGAGGGTGAGCAGGTAATTGGCGGCTTTTGTTTAAACTCTCAAGGATCTACTCGTACATCTATGCGGTTTATTTCTAAAGACGTAACTTGATTTGTGAGTAATATTTGGAGATGATTTTCTAGATTGCAACTGAATCACATCAGTATTTAAAAATTTCCTTTAACTAGTTTGATTTTTAGAAATTGATATTTGAGAGGTAAGATACATGGTAGTTCGTACTTATAATCGGTTCAATTATATGTGAGTTTACATGATCAAAATAATTATTTGTAATGTGAGGATAACCTCAGTCGATACACCTACTAAAAATCACTTCGAACATGATATTTTCCCCAAAAAATAAATAAGGTTAACTTTTTTACTTAAAACAAATTGAATGATGTGGAGATGAAACCAGGGATCCTCATGCAAATGAGGAGTCTAATGAAGGCGACTCTTTTGTGCTAAACTCGTATTTCTCGGGCAACCCCTTTAAAACGACTTTCTTTTGGAATCAGATCCGGAAGAAAAAGGTCAAATCAATCAATTGAATAGACCCATGCTGCGATTACTTCATACAAACATCATTCACTCTAATCACGTCTTTGTCAGACTTTTAACAGGACTCTGCAAATTAGGGGATCCGAGAACATGGAAAGTAGATAACGAGACTGAAGGACCTTAAATCTAAGAAAAAAACCACAAACTACATGTCTTCGTGTGAAACAAAGAGCCTATATTCATGTAAAGAACCAGCTTAATACTTTCTTTCTTTCCAGGTTCAGCGGGGAAGTTATTATTGCCGAAAAGCTCGACTGAAAAAAGAACTCTATTTTGGTAGTTATTTCAACACAATTACGACTCAATTGGGCCTATCATACTAAACGAACTGAGAAAAGCACTTTTGAAAGGTCAAATCAGACTGATATCAATAATAAGTAGTAGAAACCCTAGCCTTCGCGATTAAGGGCGAGAGCCTGCCGTTGCTATTAAAAAATAACAAGAAGTCCTTGACGTAACATTTGTCTCTCACAATTTAAGGTATATGGTGACGTTTTAGAAGGTACCTATGGAGAACTAGATCATATATTTCTTACTTTGAATTTAAATGACCGTTTTCCATGCCAAACAATATTTAGAAACCATCGGAATACAAATTGTAACGAAGGGCTGTCTTTTGAGACAAGTTGCCCGGGGCAAAATCTCCCACCGTAACTTTGATTTAAACTTCGTTGAAAGATGCCATTGTAACACACCAAAAGACCAGAAAAAACCACTCTGTTGTAATATTCGAATTCAGGTTCTAAGAAAGAAAAGCTTAAGAATCTTTAGTAGAGCCAAGACCACCAGGGAAACCTCTGCCCTGCAGTCTTATAAGCAGCTCACCAATGCATTCAAAACTGAACTGGGATATAACTTGGGGATTCTTAGAAGAACTGATAGACATCCATTATTTTCTATCTTTGTCTAAATCCAACCTAGGTCTCCACTTGTTAACATGTGAATCAGTAGATACATATACAGTCTCAAGGCATACGCCTTAGTGGTCTCGACTTTGAGTGTAGCCTCAACAATGTAAAAGTAGTGAGAAAAGCTACACTATCAGGTCTAAAAGTGGGCTTATTTTAGCGTGCTGATAAAACAACTTCACACAAGAACAACTATCAGTACAAGGCTAGGAGGATCCTCAGGTTTTAGATCTGCCCTCCTCTATGAAACAGATAATCAATGAACTATTTAAACTTCTGGAAGAAAAAAGTTGAAAAGTTTTCGGTTATTTAGGTGACATCGCGGTGGGTGCTGCTGGCAGACAACTATATAAAGACAGTTAACCCTTGTGTTGCCACCCAAAAAAACTCACAGCATCTGACACCCGGGAAGCCGTTTAACCCGCCTTCGAAATTCTTTGTAAAAGTTCATTGTAACTAAAAATAATTATATACCAGGTGTACCGGTATCAAGATACAAATGTCTCGATAAGGAACATTTACTGTGAACGGGCCTTTTTTTTTTGGTTGCTGTGACACCTGTCAAACATATTTAGTATACATCAAGTCATTGAGCAAGCAACATCATATTTCTTCATCGTGTTAAATATGTCGAATTTTGTACTTGCGGAAAGCATTAATTTTTTGTTTTCCTTTGAAGAAAAGTGCTGCAGAGTCGCATCGAATGCTTGTCGAGGCATATGGTGATTATGCTCTATCAGAAGCAACATGCAAAAGATAATTTCAACGGTTCAGAGATAACGATGTTGATGTGAGAAATGAAGAACGTGGAAGACCACCAAAAAAGTTTGAAGACGCCGAATTGCAAACAATATTGGATGAAGATGACACTTTGAGTCAGAAACAAATGGCAGAAATATTAAATGTTGCACAACAAACAATTTCTGACCGTTTAAAAGCTATGGGAAAAGTAGAAAAGTCTGGAATATGGGTGCCACATGAATTGAATGAAAGACAGATTAAAAACCGAAAAACCACTTGTGAAATTTTGCTTCAAAGATACGTTAAAAAAATCAGTTTTGCATCGAATTGTTACTGTCGATGAAAAATGGATTTATTTTCAGAATCCTAAATGGATAAAATCATGGGTTAATCTGGGACAACCATCAACTTCGACTGTAAAACCAGATCGAATCGGCTAGAAGACAATGCTGAAAAGCTCATAAAACCTAGTGAAACCATTAATACAGATCGCTACCGACAACAAATGATTTATATGAACCATGCATTGATCGAAAAACGAACAGAATGGGCCAGAAAACACGACAAGGTAATTTTGCTCCATGACAATGCACCTGCATGCAAAGCAAAACTGGTTCAGGATACAACCAAAGCACTTGGCTGGGAGCTGCTACCCCACTCGCCGTATTCACCAGACTTGACTCCTTTCGACTACCATTTGTTTTCATCGATGGGACACGCATTAGCTGAGCAGCACTTCGAATCCTACGAGGAAGTCAAAAATTGGGTGACTTTTTCGTTGGCTTCAAAAGACGAACAGTTTTATTGGAGTGGAATCCATAAATTGCCTGATATATGGGAAAATATAAAGCTAGCAATGGCAAATACTTTGAATAAAATGGTTTTTACTTTCCCATTACTCTAGGAAGGTATTCCTACCTGAATACCATATAAAAATTTTATTATGTACAGTGATTTTGGAAGTCCTAAAGCAGGTATAAAATAGTTGGACAGGAGTAGAAGGGTCGATATATATATATATTTTTTTTCGAGAACACTTTTGTAGTACGTAGACACAAACATGCCTATATTTTTGGAGCAGTAAAGCCGTATTGCTCAAAACAGTCACTGCTGAGAGAGTTTGAATAGTTTGGTATATGTTTGCGTTTTATATCCGCTGTATTTATTTTCTGACTAACTCCAATATTTTTTAGTGAAGTGTGCATAGAACTTGTGCATTATAGTTGTGGAAAACAGAAAGATGGAGGAATTGTTGAGAGCTGAGTTTTTGAGGTAACGTAAATATAATAAATACAACATTTGTAAAATATATTTGATATTATTTTTAGTTTGACAATCATAAATTTTATTTATCAGTTTTTAGATTGGATTCCACTGAAAAGAAAAGTATTTTAAGAGATTACCAAAGTGGTGACCCTTCGGACATTGAAGACAAAAAATTGGTTTCCCAACGACAACGCTCGGAATTCTGCAAATGCTGAAGAATCGGATAATGAGGATTGCGTTGATGACGCGTGATGACTAATACAACTTTTGTGGTAAAAGACAAAATGGTTTGGAATAACACTCCGCCTCAGAACCAGCAAACTTCGGCTAGAAGTATTGTTAGGCAGAGAACTGGACCGCATAGAAGTACGGAAATGTACTTAAATGTATTCTTTTTTTGGAGCCTTTATAGGTGCTGGTGCAAAAAACTCAAACACAGACACATAGATAACATGTAGAAGAAAAAATCATATCCGAAAAAAGGAGATTTTAGTCGCTCATACGCAGTATACGTTTTTACGATTTCATTACACGCCAAGAACGCGCACCCAATGATAAAGCTGCATCTATTAGTGATATATGGAACATGCTGAATGCAAACTTAGCGGCGGTGTATAGCCAACTGAGTAATTGATTATCGACGAACAGCTCTTTCCTTTCCAAGGAAGAACGACGTTTACGCAGTTCATGCCATCGAAGCCTGCTAAATACGGTCTAAAATTATATTTGTTGTGCGACGCAAGTAATACATATAAACTCAAAATAAAGAGAAGTCAAACAAGAAGAACGAATTGTGAAAGATCTGGTCGTCACTTACAAAGATTTTTCACGACCCTACCGTTGGCAGAGAGTATTTTGTCATGGGAGCTCACTATCTTCGGTACTTTGAAAAAGAAATAAAACATTTATTCCTCAAAAAATTAAACCGTCGAACTCTAGAACATTGTCATCAACACTTTTTGGTTTTGAAATAAAACCAGAGCTATAGATCAAACGTGCATGAGATATTTTACCCAACGGCGAACGTGAAGATGGCCGCTTGCTTTTTTTTCAATATTTTGGATATCGCCGGTGTTGCTGCGTACGTTACTTACTATAAAAATAATGATATGCTTGCAAAAAAAAACTAACAGACCCAGACTTTTTCTACGCCTGGTCTCAGAAGAACTAGCCATGCCAATGATAGAGGAGCGATTTTCTTACCAGCAAGTCATGCAAAATCATGCAACAAAAATTGCAATCGAAAGTTACCATGAAAGGCCAGTTACAAAAGTGACAACAAAAGTTGTAGTTGGATCATGCTACATTTGTAACGAGCAACCCATTCGAAAGAGAAAGTCTTGCTTTGACTATATTAAGTCCGTTTGTGATCAGCACACAGCAAAAATCTCAAAATGTTTGAATTGTGATCGTTTATTTCTAACATATCTGTGTGAAAGATTGGAATTTAATTATTCTTTTGTAATTTTTCATATAGTATTCCTATATTACTGTGCAAAAAAAAAATTTGCAAGATGTGATATTTAATATTGAACATTCAATAAATAAGCAGTTTGAAATAAATATTAGGTGCGCAAGTAAGAAATAAGTTTTTGATGAAAATGCAACTTTATTGTGAAAAAAATGGTTGCAAATGAATCGTTCAAAGTATTGCCCATCGCTAGCTAAAAATGTTTACCATCTTTCTGGCAGAGCTCGAATACCGTTACGGAAGAAGTGTTTATCTTTCGAGGCTATCCACGAATCAAGCGATTTTTTGATGTTTTCATATGAGCGGAATTGCTGATCAGCCAGACCATGTGTCATCGAACGAAACAAGTAATAATCGGACGGCGCAATATCTAGGGAATACGGCGGATAGGGTAGAATTTCCCACTTTAGCGCTTACAGGTACATAGATTTTGATGGGTTTGGTAACATGAGACCGAGCATTGGCATGCTGTAGAATCCCTGTTTAGTGCTTCTACATTTCTTGTGGCCGCTTTTTCGCACAGTCCTCGGCTTAATCGCATCAATTGGAGTCGGTTCTGTTCGTTGATTTTTATTAATTCATAATAAATAACACCGATCTGGTCCCCAAAAATACACAGCATAACATTCCCAGTGTAAATATTCAGCCTAGCCAACGACTTAGAATCATGACCGGGCAGTTCCCATGACTTTCTTCTCTTCGAGTTGCTGTAATGAATCCGTTGTTGATAACCCAAGAAAACCCTTTCTTTTTATTCCGCTAGAGCAGTTGTTCACAGGCAAAAAAAACCCGACGCTCAACGTCCCTTGGCTTCAAATCATTAAGAACCCAATGCATAAAATCACTTAGAAATGGCTTGTTGGGTAACTCCTAATGCTAAAGCAAGCTCTTCTTGCTTTTGGCATGGATCCTCAACGAGCAATGCCTCCAATTAAATATCTTCGAAGGATTTTGGCCTTCCTTCACGCGGATAGCCGTAAGCATCGAAATCATCGTCTTTGAAGAGACAGAAATAATCACAGCACGTTGTTTCACTTAGAGCATCATTTCCGTAATAATTTTTGAGCTCTCGATACCCTTCAACAGTAGTTTTCTTCGAATGATTTGGCACAAAATTAAATATTTTCACACACTAATGTGTCAAAACGGTTTGTTTATCATATGTTTAAGCTTGGTTTACGACGTTTTGAATATGTCAAAATCGATATAGTTGCGCACCTAATATCTGCTGTTCATTCTCAAACTATAGTTATCATGTATTCTGAAATAAATATAACCCGTAGCTCTAAAGAACAATTTGAAAACATTAGAAAAGTATAAATGATTGATTGGAAGAATACGAGTATTAAGCCTTAAGAACAATTCAAAGCTTGGTGTGCTCTGAAGCAAACGATCATTTTTAATCGAATGTGTACCACCCCAGCAGTAAACTGCATACTGGAACTCCGATTTCATTAAGCCATTATACACAAGAAACATTATTGAAGGTCCACAATATAAACTGAGATGATAAATTTGTCACACTACATTATGAAGATACTGTTTTATATTATAGATTTACCCAACTAAGCCTGGCATCTAATGTGATCGCTAACTACTTAAAATTATCAACGCAATCAATTCCAAAGTAACTTTCTTTAGACCTCACATCTTATTTAGACATTAGTGGATAAAGTTGAAATTTTGAACAGGAGGGAACATGTTAGGTTAAAGAGAAACCTTCAGAATCCACCCCCATACATCGAACTAAAAAAAAATTAATTTGGTGTTGTTGCCAATTACCAGTCTTTGTAACAGGAATCAGTAACGAAGTATTTCTAAGTCATGATTAGAAGTCTGAGAAAATTAAAAACTTACGAAAATTAAAAAAACAAAATTGGACCCAGTACAGAACCTTAAGGAATACCCATTTTTTCTTTTTTATTTTGTTAAAAAGAAGCAAGGACAACCACGGTTTAGCAAGATTGAATTTATAACTCTAATTTGACATGTGAACCTGCGGATATGTGAACTGCGCCTTAAGCTGCACCTATAGTATGCTATCACATTTATGGCAAATAGTTTGCGTTTGCATAAGGCTTTCACTGACGCCTCTATAAGACGAGGCAAATGACACTAAGTCGTCTCCTGCCACCTTAATATCTCTGCCGTCCAGACCGGGCGCCTTGTAACACTTACATTTTGATATAACTTTCCTCACTTTTTAACTTTCTTGACTTTCATGATACAAACTAATTGAATTGTTTTGACACCTGTGCACAGACTGCGATTGAATAACCAATATTCATTGCTTATCTCTACATGTTTCTGTTCGGGTTTTGTTAGATTGCAGACATGTTCTTTAAACTGATTTAACATGATTCGCTCCAGTCAGATGAAATTTCACGACACATTCATGACACCAGATGTTTCGGGTGAAATCCAAAACAAAACTAAGTGGCTCCATTTTTGATTTCTTCTTTTTGATATCAATGTCACTAATTTTCAGCACCTACTTCAAACTCTAAAGTTCATTGAAACATATTAAGCACTAAGGTTTTGCAAATATCACCCGTTTTTGAGCCGTTGAAGCTTCAAAGTCGATATTTTGGTCTTTGTGGTGAAAAGTATGAGTTCCTTAATATTCGGATGAACATAAGACCTACCTATAATTTATAAGGCAGTCGACTAGCTAAGTCGCAGGCCACACTCTGATTTCAATAATGAATGTACTATATACCTGATACCTGAATGTTGTTCCGTTAATGGAAGATATTTGTGTTGATTCAACGTGCAGACTACCAAAAGAATGTTTTATGTGGCATTATGGAATGTTCATTACACAATTTCATGATATCTGCTCTCTATTGACTTAAGGTAGGTAGGTTAAAATGTCTGTTGGAAAGATCAACCTACTTAGGCGCATATCATGTTATGCCACGTGGAACTGTGATCTTTCTATTCTTGAAACTAATTTGAGCTTATGATGAAGCGTACGATATTGTTAACGTCTTTATTCTTTGATCGTTTAAGTCATTGTAGAAGAAACCTCCTAAGTAAAGTTTTCTTGTCTGCGAGACAGCTGGACATGCACTAAGTAGGTGCAAGATTGCCTTATCTTCCTCCTCTTCCTCCTCGTCATTGCATCTTCTACAGAAATTGTTTGTAAAGGTGCCAACGCTTCTTGCATGCTTGCCTATAGGGCAGTGTCCAGTAATGTCACCTTTGATGACGCTGAGGGAGTTCCCTGTTTAGAAGGATCAGACTCTTAGAGCGGTTCAGTGTTTCCAAATTTGGTCAGATTTTGTTGGTCCAATAAGGTTAGACCTCTTTTCAGCATCCAGCTATAACATTGATTTGCACGTAGAGATTGGTATACCTTTGCTTCCCTTGTTGCGGTAAAATTTACCACAACAAGCTGTCCAGCCTTAAGTAGAGCTAAGGCATCCACTCCCCTTCACTTTTTAACCCACCTTGTCTGTTGTGTCCGTTGTCGCTTTGGAGGAACGTATTGCGAAAGGCACCTGTGGATTCTTCCAATCCCGGAATTATGCCTTCATGCTCATCGGAAGTGACAAAGAGTAGGTCCACCCGGGAAAGACAGAGCCAGGCGAACTGCCTGGAACACTCTGAGCATATGGCGGACGGCCATATTAATTAGAATATTCACCTAGAGCCAGATGGACGATCTGGAATCCTCTGTGAAATGAAACAGCAATAACCCGCAACAGTTGGCAAGAGCGAGGCGGACGGGTTGCAACTCTCTGCAACCTACATCACTCCACACACCCATAAGAGCACAGGAGCAAACGAAACACAAGAAGGAAAAAAAAACAAAAACACAAACAACAAATTGTACAATTAATAATAGCATAATCAGTGTAAAGGGTGGGACGCTATCTTATATTCCCTTTCCCCCTAAAATCTGCTCGGAAGTCCACCGGGTTCACCTTTCATAAGTGAACTTAATTTGAGAAAAGCTTCCTTCTTCCTTCGTCACAAGAGCTGAGATTCCTATATCCTGAATTGGTTCAGGCCAAGGAACATCCAAAAATTCGGAAATTTCCCCGAAAATTTGGGTAGTCAAAGTGGCACACTTGAGTGTATGAAAGAGCGGTCTAGCCGTGCTCCAAGCCAGTTAGGTAGCGGAGCGCTGTACGTATATACCAGACATTGAGCCCGCTAACCGAATAGATGTAATGCACGAAGGTGTGGGTGGGTGACCAAGGGTCTGAGTGGACATAAGTCGAATCAGGGCGGCCACTTCTTGGATGACCACGACGCAAAATAGGGGCTTATAACGTGAAAAAAAAAAATTTACAACAGAAACTACTGCCGTAGTTTTAACTGCCACTTGATGATAAACTTATAGTTCTGAGGTTCTTTGGGATAGCATGAGAGAATTTTCTCCAGCGTATGCAGGAAAATATCTGAAGAACTTTGAAGCTCGGTAGATACTATACCATCCGGACCAGCAGATTTGTATGGCTTGAAGCTTTTCAGCGCCCAAAGCAGTTTGTCTCTTGTAATCAGACCATGAATTTTGGTCTCGGTTGCAATAGTCCTGTTTGGAGTGCTACTGGCCAGGAACAGGGAGCTACCTAGAAGTGAGTTTCCAGCAGTAGTTGAGTTTTATCACTTTCACACAGCTAGGCATAGATACCTTAGAGGTTTCTGTAATTTTGTCACAGAATGATCTCCAGAGTTGTCGCTTTGCTGATGTCCACCAGTGGTTTTGTCTTGCCTCCAGGACAGGGAGCAGCCATAACCTGATTGAGATCCAGGATGAATTCCTTGACTTGGGAGTTCGGAGGATAGTGTTTCTGATAGTATTTATCTGGATTTTGGCCAATCAGTTTTGGGATAATTCCTGGTTGACTAAAAGGAGCTTCACTCAGGCTAAACTGGATGTATCTGTGGTCTGAGAATTAGTGTTAAGACCATACCAACCAGGTCGTTATTATCTGAGTGATGTTGTCGGAGACAAGAGTGATATCTAGCACTTTCTGTCGGTTTCTTGTTATAAATACACCATCTGGTGAATTAACTTTAAGATATGACTATAAGAACTGAGAAAATAGGGTTCTTTCAATATCTGAGCGAATGTGTTCGTCAAAATAAAGCAAACGATCTTGTTCGTCTAAAGTCATTAAAGGAGTCTCTTGTGACATCTGAATAACTTTTTACTGTGTCTGTGTCATAATTTCATAGCATAATTTCGGCTAAAACTTATTTTTAGTTTTCAATCAAAAATTAGTTTCTTCTTAAAAAAAAATATAAAGTTTGTGTAATTCATCCCTTTTAATTTATCCAAGCAATTTCAACTACAAGGACGTAACTAAGCATGTAAATGTTCTAAACCGCCTCTGGCGAAAACTCACAAATGAAAACTAATTATCGAGATATTTAACTTTATCACTTCATAAAAGTAAACAAATTCATTTATAAATTTCCTCCATCAAATTCAAATAGTTTCCCATACCTGCAAAAGTACTTTATTCATCTAATTTTCTCGGTTGACTTGATGTCGTTAATAATTTCCCCATCTCTTAAAATTCTCCAATCACAGGAACCAGCCTCTTTAGCACACTTTAGCACGTTCTTTCGATTGAATGTAACACATCTTCGTAGCACGATTTATTACTGCGAAAAGCCTTTCATGACATTTCCATAATTAAAATTGTCTTTTAATTAAGAAGTCTCACATACCCATACGCCAACGTCGACATTGTCCTTCGAAGTACATGCTCCTTGGCATCTGGGAAAAATGGATTTTCGCTGTTAATTTATCATTAAACATTTAAAAATGACACAATGAGCCGGAAGTCGCCCCTTCAGCTGTCATGAGTGCTTTCGAATACTATTAATTTGCATACAATAGTAGCAGTTGAGAAGGACGACTCAGGCAGGATGTGGGTTGACAAGTGCGACAAGTTAAGAACAGTATCATTGTATCTGAGTATCAAGCTTCTTTAAGTGAAAACAATAATATGGTATTTGCCAGCATGGGGGATGAAATATGATAGTAGTGGTATATTCGTATGAGCGAATATCCGTTGATCCATTTAAGTTTCGTTGTTTATTATGCGAGCGCAGTAGAAGTTAGGGTAAAGATGCCAATGTATTCGTATGCGAATGGCAGTTTATAAAGCTATTCAGAAGGGAATATCCCTTCGGAATTGTTTAAAAATCAAAAGTGGGTTCTAAATGGCACTTTTGTTACTCGCAATCAAACTTTAAAGACACCCATAAGAGGGGTTTAAGGGCCCGAAAAAGCTATGATTTTCGAGAAGATTATGAATACTCGTATTTTGGTTTCAAACTGCTCTCTTGTTATTCTCGATTCAGATGGGTAAATGAACAATTTTAGAAATGAAATGACTTTTATTTTAAAGGGAGTTACGCAACCATATGAGAATTACCTTTTGAGGTTTTCAATTGAAAATTGTAGTGATTGAGTTGATGTGAAACGACACTGTGATGATGTTTTTGCAGAATTTAGAAACCGATTAAAACCTGCATTCGTGACTGTAATATGAGCTGGAAAATCTAATTTGACTTTATTAGGCAGTTAAAAAATACGAATTACCTCGTCAGTAATGTTAGCTATTCTTACCTGCAAAGAGAGAAAGGGAAGCAATTTAGTTTTAAACTTTTGAAAAGTTGCACTGAATAAACAAATTTTTTGTAATAAGTGTTAACAAATTTGAATTTTTTTAGATTTCTAAAGGTATAAGGCGAATTTTCTAGAAACTGTAGAACATTTCCTCCTTACCTCACTGCGAAGGCATCTATATATAGGGTTTTCTAATAACGACTTGACAACTTTTGTTTTAAATAAAAAGCAAACCATTTGAGATATTTCAAAAACTTTATTATTGGCTTGAAGTACAATCAAAACATTTATGAATGGAACTCGACTTCGTTCATTTGGTCACTGCGGGATTCGTTGGACCCAATTTTTAACTACTCGGCAACACATTTCGGCCGAAACGGCCGTTATTTCGCGTTCATTGTTGGCTCTGAGCTCTTCCAACGTCGTCGGAATGTTGGCACAAACCAATGACTTAACGTAGTCTCAAAGAAAATAGTTAAGCGGCGTTAAATCGAACGAGGCGGCCAATCGACTGGCCCATGTCTTGAGATAACACGCTCACCATACTTACTCTTCAATAAATCGATTGTAGCGTGTGCTGTGTGGCTTGTGGCACCATCCGTCCAAGTCCATATCTTCCAATTCGGGACAAAAATAATCGGCGATCATGGCGCAATAACGTTGACCATTCACAGTAACGCGACGATCGTTATCATCGACGAAAAAATATGGCCCAATAACGCCGCCGGCATGCAAACCGCACCAAACAGTTATTTTTGTGGATGAAGTGGTGATTCATGACGCACATGTGGGTTTTCACCCGACCAATAAGGCATATTTTGCTTATGATGAACCCATTGAGCTAAAAATGAGCATCGTCACTGAAGATGATTTTGCGATGAAATTCATCATCTTGGCGCATCTTCTCCAGAACCCAATCGGAGAACGTACGTCGCTTCAAATGGTCCATCGGCTTCAGTTCTTGAGTCAGCTTGATCTTGTATGGGTGTAAACCAAGATCCTTACGCAAGATACGCCATAATGTGGTCTGAGCGATGCCCAATTCTTGAGAACGCCGTGGAATGGACTGATTTGGATCGTTTGATATTTTCGACACTTCGACCAACCCGTTGTATCACTGACACGGCAACATCACACAACGAATATGTAGACTCAAATTTTTGCACTACATCCGTCTACTACGGCGAAAATTACGACCGAAAATTGGAGTTAAGGCTCTTAAAGTTGCAATCGACGACTCCGAATATCTGTAGAAAATTTTTATAATTTGCAAACGTTGCTCGTTAGTGTACTTTACCATGATGAAAATGTTGAGTTTACTGAATAAATTGACAGTGACAGTTTAATGATTAGTGAAAGAGTGCGTTAACAAATTAAATTCAAAATTGTAAAGTCCCTATTGGAAAACCCTATATAAAAACTAATACAAATCGTATCTAAAACCACATAATAGAGTATATAAGACAATAAGATAGAAAAACCTATTCAAAGATCAGCGATGATTGTCTTAAATATCTTCGCCCAAATTGTTATGAATAGCACGGTACAAAAGGTAGTCTCTTAGGCACCAACGCCAACAGCTACGCACCAGATCTATGCACTGAATATGAGGAGCCAAACTCTTTAAGTTGTTTCAAGGCTAATTCCCTGTTTTCTTATTTACTAAACGAAACAAAGCTTTCAAAAATATACAAAATGAGCGACTATCAAATTGTAAATAGAAGCCAATCCACCTCCTTGAAGGGAAGTGCTATTGCGATCTCTATCAGAAAAACTAGCGATTTAAACCAGTATACAGCCATGTAGTGCGTAGGTTCAAAGTGCTGGCAGCATGAAAACATAGGGATTAAGGAAATAATATACCAAACACTAGAAGGAATCTGCTCCTTAATTGGAGGCGCCAGCGCAGTATATTGTACCGTGGTGTCTTTTTTAAGGCACAACTTCTTTTAGGATCTGCTTATGTCCGACATACATATACTACTGATAGACTCGATCCAAAATACTTCACGTATCTACAGGGTGACTTGAACTGAAACCAACTTCAGACTGCTATAATTTCCAAACCGTTCATTACTGTGAGCTCAAATTTTGACACATGACAGATAATTTTATTATTTACAGGCTTTTTATACGATTTTTTTAAATTTTTTCCGATTAAATTTTTATCCGCGATGGAATTCAAACGTGATAGTGTGATTGCTTTATATTTGGGTGGAAAACCACAAGTATCTATCGTTAGAGCCCTCCAGCACCTCAACGTGAATAAATGATTTGTGTCTCGAAACATAGATCGTTACCGTGATACTGGCAGCATTGCAAAACGCCATGGAGGTGGTCATAAAAAAACAGCAACATCGGCAGAAATGGTTCGGAAAGTGAAGTCTCGAATTGAGTGAAATCCGCGTGGAAGTGGAAGAAAAATGGCTCGTGAGCTCAATATATCGTTGGAACGGATGCAACACACACTGAAAAATGAGCTTGGGCTTGAGCCATTGAAGTTCCAAAAAGCACACGATCTTACACAGTAACAGAAAAAAGTTAGAGTCGAACGAGCGCAGGAGTTGCTACGCTTGCACGAAAGTGGTGAGTTGTCCAATTTGGTTTTTTCCGATGAGTCGCCATTTGTTACAAAGCAATATGTCAACAAACAAAATTACCGAGTTTACCTGCCAGAGAGGTCCTTCGAAAATTTACACCTTCGGATGGCCACCAGAAAGCAGGCTGCACAGATGGTGATGGTTTGAGCCACCATAACCGCCGATGGTCGCTCTCTGCAGGTGTTGACATCGTCTGAAACCTGAGCATCTATTGTTTTTTGATGGGATTTTATGGCGACCTCCGTTGAGAATGAAGAAACTAGCAGATTTTCTGCGCCTTAAGTTCCTCTATTATCGGTTTTTTTAATATGGGAACTTCTGCGGATGTTCGTGCTGTTTATAGGACCACATGTTGCTATATTCGTAACATTTTCATTTCCTTCACTGTCTTTTTTCCTTTATATATTTCGTACATCGCGATGCATAAGTTAAAGCTGGATGAACGATTGCCAGATATAACAAACCCTAAAGTTTAAGGTGCATTTTTCCGCCACGAAATAGAGCGGAGTTTTCGTGTCATTATGCTTCCCCACACTCTGTGTGCAACATCGTCATAGAATTTCTCGCCTTTTAAATTTTTGGCACGATAACTCCTTTAAAACAGGTGTCGGGATATTTGCAGATATTCGTACAACTTTCAAGTATTCAGAGTTATTTGAAGAACTGTCATGTCGTAGCCTGTAAAAGAGCTATCATCGGCGGAAAGAAGAAAAGTTGTTTCGGGATCGTTTAGTCGCTGTTTCTATCTTTCACGACATTCAACTTTAACTTCGAATTCTCTAGTTATTTCCACTGTGTATTTGATTTTAATTTTAACGTTATCGTACATATCACTTATCATTCTAACATACATATAAGGTACATCCATATGAAATCTGCGAACATTTTTTCTAAGTCGATGAGGACGATATGCAGATCCAAACACTTTGAATTGAATTGATTTGTTGCAATTTCTCGTGTCATAAAGTGAAACAAATAAAGTTCTCCCCCACTGGTTAGGCATTCGATCGTTTCTCATGATTTTATTGCACAAAATTTCGAACAATTTTCTTATTTTGGCCCTTTCTTCAAAGGAAATGTTATCCGGTCCTATCTCGCTTTCCATATAATCTGCCGTTTGCTCTTCGTGCGAAACAGTGAAAAGTCGGTGCAACCATCACCGTGCAGTGAAATCAACGTATTACTTTTCGAGGAAAAGCTTTCTTGGGCCATCATCAGTTTCTCCCCCTACCAGTCACTAGGCCTTGACTTAATTTAACCGATTACGCTTTTAAAAAAACTTGGAGAAGGTACAGCTTAGCGGCCACTTATCGTTGCTCGCTTCGACTCAACCACATCCTCTCGATTTTGACACGAGTTTGAGTCGTTTTCATCCCTAAAATCGCCAAAAGGGGCCGTGAGTCAGCCAACGATTTTAGATCCATTAGCATTATATCCTTTACACTTAAGACCCTTGAACGTATCCCCGACAAACATGTCCAGGACTCCCCTAACAAATCCTCCTCATGCAGGCTCTATGAGGTGCTTCAGACGATTGAGAAATCTAGCCACTTTAAGCAGTATACGTTAGCCACCTTGACATAGAAGGTACCTTTAACAATAGGCACATTGAATCCATTCTTAAATCTCTCAAGCTTACCACAGTAGATTTCGTATCCATATTAAAAACCAGAATCATTCAGTTACAATTGGAGACCAGCCTCATAAACAAATCCGTAGTAGTGATACTCAGCAGGCTTTAGTTATTTCGCCTATTTTATTGCTTATCAATTGCTAAATATCTTGACGGATTTCAATAACAAGGCAATCGCGTACGTAGACGAGATGGTTTTGAACACATATAGAAAACTCTAACTAAGTTAAGCGCTAAATAACTAAACTAATGTTATTTACCAAAAAATACAAAATACCGACTTTCAAGCTTAAACGTCTTAACAACCAACAACTTTCTCTATCTTCCAGTGTAAGGTACATTGGCGTCGTCCTTAACACCAAATTTAACGGAAAACTAAACGTAGAACACAGAGTTCAAAAAGCATACGTCGCTTTTTACGTCTACAACAACACATTTGCCAAAAGGTGCGGACTTCAGCCGTTGAATGTACACGTCCCTCATGGATTATAGTTTGTCTCATTCTTACCATTAGATGGTGGTGGCCTGCTTTAAAGAAAGCCTACAACTTCACAAAACTTAGCAAAGTTCATCGACTAGTTGGTATTGGGATTATAGCAGCGCTACGACGGATCACAGAAGCTATCATATATCGCCCCTGGATTTGCACATGAAATACATCATTTCATGTAGCGCTATTAGACTCTGGACCTATGGTCATGATCTATTGCCTAGGAATCTGGTAGACCATATTGATTACAAGATAGCTAAACTCAATTTTAATAGTAACATCCAAGTTCACATTCCCAGAAGAACGAAATGGAACTATTTATAATCTACCCCATTCGAAATATCAAGTATCAGTTTTCACCGACTCAAAATACTTATTCTCGGCTCCACTACCATAAGCAACAAAAGAATATTTATTAACAGCAAGGCTGCCATCAAGACGCTCCACTCACTAACTTTGTCCCTTGAACTAGTTGAACTGTGCAAGAAAATTATCACGCAGGTAAGCGCACGTTTAGATATTAATCTTCTCTGTGTTCTCGGCCACAGTATCATAAATTCCTAGTAAGCTAGCCAGATGTGACTCAAAGCTCGATGTCTCTCTCCCGGAATCAGTCTGTCCCACAATAGGATTTCTCAAGGGTAGAATTCTCCAACACTTTCTCTCTATCGCCAAATCTATGCAGAACATTCTAGAAACCTGTACCATATCTAGACCGATATGGTCTGCCTACAATAAAAGCAGGACGAATGACTTAATCAACAGCACTCGCACCAAGACAGGAAGAATCATAGCAATTAACAGGGGTTATTGAGCGATTGGTTCATAAACTGACAAGTTAGAAATTTTGTTACTGCCGTAGTTATAACAGCTCACATAAAAAGAACCTATTCCACTTTCCTATCACACACTTGGCAAACCCCTTCTCAAGAGATCAGAAATTTCTGGCAAAAAATTCTCCAACATTTTTAACACTCTGAACTCCACAAGATCGATCTGAAACTTATGCTCTTAGCAACACCCTTTAATATCCAGATCACGTGAGTGGTATCAAAACGGTGCATCTGCGCTATTTGTGTTTCGGATAAGACCTTACCGGACAACCACTTTTACCCACCTACTTGCATACTCTGATGGAATTGATATTATTAGAAGAACGTAGCGAGCTTCCAATGATGCGTTTGGAAGTATTGAAACAGAAACGCCAAAGATATTGGATCATATAAAAAAGTCTCCGCGGTTTTTTGTCACTAGATGGTGTTGGTGTCCATTTATCTGGAAACACTTATCAAACGTACACGTGTTTTGACTCTTCAAGTACAATTGCTGCAATATTTTTCATGGTTAAGTTCAATCCAACAGAATTTGTCCAAATTAAGGATACATACTCATATTTGGTATCAGCACAACCAGAGCTTAAACTCACACGTGCGTCGAAACTTAATGGCAAGCGACTCCCTATGCAACTCTGTATCTCGACCAGTGCATGCACATAATAATCTCTTCCGCCATCGCATATGCCAGAAAGTGATTTTTTCGCTTTAGGTACCTTAACGACATGTACGTGGTCTATGTGTACAATAGCACTGCCAGATATCCCACTACCACAACCGTCACTACAAGCATTTTATGAGTGAAAATTTCTCAGAGTAAAAAACAAAAATAAAAAAACTCCTCTTAATACGTACGAGTATGTAGCAGCAATTTGTTTCTGCATGTAAGGATCGGCTTTGGTGAAGTAAAAAAAATAAATAAATTGGCTTTACTTTTATATTTGTGCCTCTTGAATGTATCCTCGGGCGTATTTTTCAATCTCCCCATTACCTTAACTTAAATTTTACATTCTTAAGAAGCTTTTTGGAAAATTGTTTTTCTCAAACCCTTCGGCCGATTGACTTACTTTAATGTCACTCCACGTTAAAGGAAAAAACAACTGTTGAACTACCTGTAAGGAGTTTCAATCACCCCCATCATCTTGTAGGCCGTAAACATTTCAATAAAAGCCTAAGTAATTTCATTTAAGCCGCATACCAAAGTGAAGATATATTATACATAACTTTCACTACTAATACGCATTCCACAAATCGCATCCGATCCAAAAAAAAAAAAAAAGAGAAAACGAAGAAAAATTAGGGGCGTCTTTGCCTTAATACCATAAATTCCAGTCTTCACCCTTATGAACAAATTTTAGGACACATTCTTGAAAATTACATGAAATTTTCAAAAGCATGCCCGAAGCACTAATGTTCGCTCCCCGCTAATAATTTTGAAAAACAAAATTGCACTCATTCACCCTGTCTTAAAGGTCCTTTGAAAACGAAAGCCTACTCTAGAGTGTGATAAGAGTATGTCACTGACTGCAAAGTAGTCTGCGTGACCAAATAACTCATATCTCGCATGAATACCAAATGCCATCGCACTTCCGGTGAATACCACTTCATGTCGACATTGCATAAAGCGTTTGCCTTTTTATTTTCATCACCACTCTGCAACCCATAAGCCTCTAACTTCTAGGCACGTTTGTACGAATATGTGCAAGAATGAACGGAATGAGGACCAGGAAATTTTTTAACGAAATCGCTTAAATGCTCGTAAAACGAAATGCCATTGAAGAATGTAGGCTATAATAGAGTTCGAGGGTGGCGATGCTGGATCGAATCGAAAAATTCTACCCAAAGCACCACAATAATAGTGAGTCATTAGGAACGATGTTAGAATCCATTCATTATGACAACGATGATGTTGTGACGTCTAGTGAGCAGAGGAAAGTCGGATGAGCAGAGCAGCAGAGGAGCACAAAACTTTCGGATGGTATTTTGAATGAACTGGCAAATTGATTCTGCAAATGGGAGACAGAAAAGTCAGCATTACTAACAAATGCTCTGTCAGAGTTTATTGAATTTTGTCGAACTATAATTGATGGGCCATGTAAATATTTGGACCATTGGGCTCCATAATTGGTGCGTTTGCAATCCGCAAAATAAAGGCAAATACTAAGCAGTTGCGTTAAGAATAGGATTGAAAATGTTAATAGGGTTGCCAAGCTTTGTCAGTTTCAAAACAGTTTCAACCTGAATAGTTGAAAATAAAAGCTGATTGCAGATCTTCAGAAAACTGTTTCAATTTTGGAAAGTAGCTCAGGCTGTTATAACTATTAGGATCGGTTCTACTACCAACAACTAATGTCGTCGAAGCAGAGGACGGAAACCTTGACAATGATACCCCCCGGTATATCCTATTGACCACTGAAGATAACTTATTTTCATGGGCCTGCAGAGTAAACTTAAGCACATACAAAGGACTTGAAAGCTATTAAAAAAAAAACATTCCATTTTGTCACAACTAGCCCAAAGCAATAAGTTTGATTTCATTCATCAAGACGAACATAGAGAGTCGATGATCGGCATAAACGTGAAACTACTTTGCGAATATCTCCTTAACGTAAGATATCCTGCGATATAGTGGTTCAAAATCTGCTAGGTAAAGTTAGTAAAGTAAAGAAGCAAAGATCATAAATACCTGCGTCGAACAGAGATGAATTACATGTAGTGAGAAAGAGGTTTATATAAAAGATAAAGTAAGGCACCACTGGTTGACAAAGTGATTTAATAATAAAATTGTTGCTGTATTGTGATTTTAAATAGTTTTGGTTGGAAGAAATAAGTTTTATCTTTTGAATCCACACAAATATTTCACAGTACGAATTCTATTTTCAGTGTCAAAATCTAAGAAGGGAAAGAAATTTAGACGACGTATCCAGTTGACTTTGATGCCTTTTTAGAGGACTAATCCTAGTTATGATAACTTCAATGCGAAGATATACGCTATACCGACGTTAGTTACTAGATGGTGTAGGATGGATGAAGGCGCGAAAAACCGCTTCTAAAGTTACAACCAAGTAACTTAAGACCTGAGTTTAAACCTTGCTAGGCCCTCTAACCACTTCTCACCATGTTCAGAAGGCAAGCCTTCTCCGAACGAAGGCAGATATCTAGATTCACTGAGTCTTCTTTGAGCCCTGGTCAGAATCAGCTCACGTGTAATGAGATCGCCGAAAAACTTGCAAGGCAATACTTAGAGCGACTTTTTGGCTGTTGCTCAGTTGGAAAATATATAAAATCCTTACGGTCGTCATAACGGAGCTACAAAGCACCTAATTAAGCTAAGAGATACAACTTATCCATAAAGTGTTATCTTTCTTTAAAAAACTATAAAATGTCAGCAAAGAAGGCATACAAGGAGTACAGTAGAAATGTTCTTTTGGGTAGATCTGACACAATCCTCTGGCTAATGTTTATATGGCAGATATCGTGTTAAGTAAACTATTTTTTTAATTTTTCTGTACCCATGTAGAGATTAAAGTGTAAATTATAATTTTTTTCCAAGCAGTCTAGCCTCAATATAGAACCATAAAACTGGCAGAAGTTTTAACATTATGAAGTTCAAAAAGCCTTATTTGGTAAGAATTGACTTAACTACCACAAAAATCCATATGCGCATAAGAAAGGTAATCCAATGATTTTCAAATATCTTTTCGCCTTTACTTTGTGACTGGACAAAATCAATCTAGAAGCGTCGTTTCTAATGGCTTGTTGTGACGAGCCTTTCTCAACTTGATTTGATGGCGTTGCTGAATTAAAAGATATACTTGATGAAGAAAGTCTTTGGCGAAGAAGTCATCTGAAATAAATTTTTTTGCAACATTTCCATTACTAAGCAGTGTTTGATATGTATTCATTCATAGTGTGGAGGCAAGAATGTAATGTTCCAGGGTTTTCCGAAACATAGCTTAGGTGTTTAGCCAGTATAGCTCATAGATACACTGATCAGAGAGCCGCTGATGCACATTTTTCCCAATGACATTCAAATTAGTACGTACTTACTTAACGGGCTCCAGACTAGAAAAGAGTCTATGCCTGAGAAACCGCAGCTATCCGTCCTCTTCGATCTCCCGCACGCTACTACCAGTTCGTAAGACCAAGTATTCTAGCATCCACGACTGCTTGATCAATAAAACAGAGGTTCGGTTCTCCTATTCGTCTCGAAGCGGCGAGCTGTAATTCGTAGATTCTTTTAATTGCCAAGCCAATGCCGTCGAGGTACGAGGTGTGTCAAAAAGTAAGGTGACTTTATATTTTTATAAAAAATGTTCTTTTTTTTATTTTTCAATATAAATGTTGTTCCCTTCAAGGTAATCCCACTCAGATATATTGTAATATGTAGACTTGTGTCAACGCTTTTTCAAATACAAGCACTTTTTGGTATGGCTTTGAGCCCTTCCAGCGATTTTATTCCCTTAATCGTTACACCTCGTATCTTGTCTTTTCGGACTACATTCACATCTTCATACAGCTCGTAAAGTTCGCGGTTGTATCTTCTTCGTCATTCGACCTCCTTGCTAATGGGTCAATAAATTCGAAAATGGATTTTTCTTTCAAAAAGTATATACCCAAAGTTAGTTCTGCTTTCTTGTTTATCATCCAGCACACGGCACCGTGCGTCTTTCTAGTCAGTAGTTTTGACCACAGGTTTTTTTTTTATAAAACCACATAGCAGCAGTTTTCTAGGGTCATGCTTCGTCAGATATCTACTTTATACACTTTATTGATTATTACACATACAACTTACCAAAAGATCACTTCCACATTTAAATACAGGGTCCGCCAAAATGATTTCCCTCATTTTGCACCGCCACAGTGCCCGTACCACTGAAAAGAGGTGGAGCTCGGTTGGTAGCTCGGGCCTTGCCATTTCAGTTGTCGTCATGAATTGGACGGGCGAGCATCGTGCCTTCGTTATCAAAGCATTTATGAAAAGTAACGAATTTGTGATAACGACGCAAAGAATTTTTCGTACTCACTTCGCGCTTGGTACACCTGCTCCAGTTTTTCGAGATCGCAAAATAATACTGTTGTGGGTTTCAAATTTTAGAGCTACAGAGCCTTAAAAAGAAAATCAACTGGTAGACCCAGAAGTAAACAGTGACACCTAAAAATGTTGCAGCTGTAAGAGAAGCAGTTGAACGATCTCCTATCCGTTCAATTGTTAAACATGCCTCTGCTTTGTGTTTGTCAGATCGTTCTGTGAGAAGAATTTTACACGACGATCTGAAGTTCCATCCATACAAAATGATTATCGCGCAAGAACTGAATGAATGGGACTGGAAAAATTACAGAGTATGCTCTAACGATATTCTTCAAAACATCCCACAAAATTCTCTTTTAATAATGAGTGACGAAGCTCATTTCCATCTGTCTGGCTGTGTGAACAAGCAGAATTTTCGCTACGGCATCAGAGAATCCGCGGCATCTCCATGAAAAGCAAATTCACAGCCCATTTGTTACCGTTTGGTGTGCTGTTGGATCATTTGGCGTTTGGGGTCCCTATTTTTTTTTTGAAGAGGGAGACGATCGATATGTTGACATGCTACGCAATTTTTTGGAACCAAAACTTAGAGAACTTGAACATCCGGATGTGTGGTTTCAACAGGATAGAGCTACGGCTCATATGGCAAGAAGGACAATTAACGTTTTAAGAGAAGTGTTTTCAGGACGCATAATTTCGTTACGTGGAGATGTTGGGTGGCCTGCGCGTTCACTCGATTTTGCCCCATGTGACTTTTTCCTTTAGCGGCTACCTGAAAGCGAAGGTTTTTCAACATTACCCCCGAACCATTGATGAATTAAAGGCATACGCCAAGAAATTACAGGAATATCGCCTCAAATTACTGCTCGAGTGATGAAAACTTTCAGAAATCGCCACTTGGACTCTGTAATTTTCAAAACTAAATAAAAACAAATGGCATAGCATACATTTTCAGTTAATAAAATTTACAATGGCGTTTTGATTAAAGATTTAAATGTGGGATATCATTTTGTGGGACCCTGTAGTTTAGGTAGTAAGCGATCAGGGTCGGCGGCATTTATATTTCAATATATGTCATGGATTTGAAGCGTAAACAACAATAATTTTTTGTCACTCAAATATGTCGAACTTTTTGCCTGAAAAAGTGTTCTTGCGGGGAGTTCTTCTTCATTACTTTAATATGAAGAAAACTGCTGCCGAAAGTCATCGTATTTTGGGGGAAGTTTATGGTGAATATGCGCTAACTGAGCGAACGTGCCAAAAGTGGTTTGCACGATTTAAAAGTGGTGATTTTGGCTTGGAAGACGATGAACGTCCTGGGCAGCCAAAAAAGTTTGAAGATGAAGAACTCTATGAAGTTTGTTGCCAAACACAAAAAGAGCTCGCAGAATCTTTGGGTGTCACTCAAGCAGCCATTTCAAAACGTTTAAAAGCAGCTGGATATATTCAAAAGCAAGGAAATTGGTTTCCGCATGAACTCAAGCCGAGAGACGTCGAAAGGCGGTTTTGCATGTCCGAAATACTGCTGGAACGCGACAAAAGGAAGTCATTTTTGCATCGGATTGTTACTGGTGATGAAAAATGGATCCATTACGACAACTGCAAGCACAAAAAATCATATGTGAAACCCGCCCAACCAGTCAAATCAACGGCAAAGCCGAATATCCATGGCACGAAGGTAATGCTCTGTATTTGGTGGGGTCAGATGGGTGTGCTGTATTATGAGCTGCTTAAACCGGGTGAAACCATCAATGGACAACGCTACCGAACACAATTAATCCGTTTGAAGAGAGCAGTCGCCGAAAAACGCCCGGAATATGCGACCAGACACGAGGCAATAATTTTCCATCATGACAACGCTCGGCCCCACGTTGCTATTCTGGTTAAGAACTATTTGGAAAACAGTGGATGGGAAGTCTTACCCCACGCGCCTTAAAGCCCAGACCTTGCCCCTTCTGACTACCATTTGTTCCGATCGATGCAGAACGCCCTGACTGAGCAGAATATCAAAAATTGGATTGATTCATTCTTGGCTGCCAAGCCGGGGCAATTCTTTTGGGATGGGATCCACAAATTGCAAGGTAGATGTTTTTCAAATAGGTTTAGATGGGCAATACTTTGAATAACATTATTGTACATGTTTTTCTTAAATAAACGTTCAAATTTTGAAAAAAAAAAAACCACACGAACTAAAATATATGCCCTAGACTAGAAATGAGCTTTCTTACTGCCCTATCACTATCACTATTTGAGGTTCATTTAGGAGCTGCTAAAAATGCTCCTTAAGGGGTTATTCTATTCTAGAGGCATGCATTTCGGGCGGTTTTTGAAGCTCTGAACAAAAGAAACAAAAAATATTTTTACTACCCATTTTTTTATCATGCTATAGCTCGAAACTTGGAAAGGTTAAAACAAATTTTTTTTAAACAATTCAGAATTTTTCAAAAATAGTAAAATTAAAAATTTTGAGCTCAGCGTGCTTTATAGAGTAATGCTTAAAGAACATTCACACAAAATTTTAAATAAATCGGTTCATTAGAACTTAAGATAACGTGCACGCCAACTCGAAAAAAGTAGTTTTGAATAAAATGCGTTTAAAGCTCATTTTTTCCGGTTAGACCGGAGCAGACGACGCGTCACAGAAATGGCTCTAACGCATAAAATAATTGAAATTTTGAGAACTCCTTTTAAAGGCATATTCTAGAATGTCTAAACTTTGGTAATATGAAAAAAAAGTTCAGATTTTTAGACTAGAATACCCCCTTAAACGAATCTACATACAATACTCGGTGAGTCGGTGACTAGGTTTCCTTTTCCGGGTATAAAGCCGACTACTTGTTATATAGAACTTGTAAACATTGTTTCTGCAATATTCTTAGACTGGCAGGTTGCGTGGACCCTCTTCTTCCTACGCAAGATTTTCCTTTCCCCAGTCTTTTAACTCGATACTCTCCCTTTGCTTCTCTTCTTTCCTGATGCAGCGTTTCTTGGAATGCTTATCGTTTTTTTCTTGGAGGTGGCTAGCACCCCATCGTTGTTTTGGCATCTTCATGTATTATTTATGTTGCGGCACTGAATCCATGGCATAGAAGCTATATCGGGCATGTGAAAGCACTATTCTGTGCTCTGTCCTGTTCAGAGAGCTATGACCAAAAAGTGGTCAGGGTCGAACTTTGCTCCCTTGAATGTACGCACGCCCAAGATGTTTAAAGCATGTCTGGCGTCAATGAGCACATGATCAATCTGGCTTGTTCACCCACCTGGGTGTAGCCATGCTTTCTTATGGATATTCTTGTGAGAAAACCTAGTGCTAATATACTTATCACCATATTACGATCTGCAGCAAAATCGATGAGTCGGAAGCCGTTTTCGATGTTGCGTCGTGGAGACTATGCTTTCCGATTAATCTGTCTTCGGTAGGGGCGTGTTTACATTCTATCACAGCCAGATCACAGATCACTTATCATCTTAAAGCCAATCATTTTCAACTGGAGACGATTGTCAACAGCGAATCCGGATCCTAATATATGCGGAATTAAGATATGTTATATCTTCAATATATGTCAAACATTTGCCACTTTTGTACGGTCCGTGCTTAAATGGTATTAAATGAATATCCGGAGTTTTGTTAAGTACTTTAGATCGTATCGATGTTATCTAAAAACGCAAACGCTCCTAACGATTCGATAGTGGATATATTGTATTTACATTAGGCAGTTAAGTAGCCGTTTTTTATTTTTTCAAAATCGTCCGAAATTAAGGTGTTTTTTGGTCAGAAAAAGGGATTCACTTTTTGCTCAGGGTTAGCAATGTAAAAACTTTGTCTCTAGAATAAAGCGGTCTTTAGAGCGATACTATAGTTTTCAAATAAAGTCAATCCCACAAGCGGTTCAGAAGATTTGTATCATAAATACGTGTCAGAAATATGTAGCATTGGAGGTAATTATGTAATGAATAAGAGGGAGTAATAATAAGTGTTTCGCATGCTTTATTCAAGTACGGTGCTAAAGAAATGTTTAACAATAAAATAATGAAAACGATATTCTTACATAGAGTATCCATTCGTTTTGTAGGTTTACAAATTTCTTGGTTCAAACTCTAACACCAAATTCCACATTCAAATCCGATTATCATAAAATCTTTCTTATTCTTCTCGCTTAGACACATATTTCTCATAATAGCCAATCAGGTTAAAGGTACTTTTAGAACCTTCCAGGTATTTTAATTTTCACGGACTATACCAGATACATGACTGTTTTATAATATTGGCTCTGTGTTCGTGCGCTCACGACTTAATGCAATTTTAACCAAAAGGATCTTCTGGCCAAACTAGAATCTGAGTTGGAGTTTTTTTTACATCTACGTCTGTTTGATTATCATGTTTCTTGCTCTTCTGTTTTCTACTACAATAATATCTTTTTAATAAGACTAAGGGAACGATATTCTTTTTATTAAATTTACTTTGTGTTTTTTTTAATGAAATGGCATCCCTTTTAAATCCGGGAAACTCGTTGAATTTACGAATAGAAAATAACATAACTTGTTGGTGAGTAATAGAGGACAAACATGGAACGCAGAGTTTAGATCAAAAATTTTATTTAAGTATCGCCAATTGACATACCATATGTTAGAATGTATCCATAATACCATATTCACAAAAATGCTTAACGAAATGTGCCATTGCAAGTAATTTTTGTGGCCATCATTTGTGCTAATAGAAGATGTACGAAAAGATTTAAATGACATTTGAGCACTTAATCTGAAAATAAAATTAAAACAGTAGTTCAAGGACCATTACAACAAATTAAATTAATAAATTTAGAAGTGGCCACTGAAGAAGCTGAGTCCAAGTTTTATTAAGAAAATTTCATCGTCGGGTTGGTCACGATAAAAGCTTTTATAGCCCGATAAAAGTGAAAGGCATGCTACTATGTTCTGTTCATAGTAACAAAGTTACAAGAGACGGACTTCCCCAGTATCTTATAATATTTTTCACACGCCAATAAGTAGATGCGACGTTGGACATTTTATTACAATACAACTACAGAATCCGCATAAGATTATCTTCTCAGAATTTAACACTTAAATGTCGCAACACCCTCAAGGATGTATACAGAAATATGAAAAATTATAAAAAATAAAAAATAAATCGCACAGTTTCGACACCTAGTAGGGGAGAAATTTACTTCAACAGAGAGCAATACCTAGAGGGCTTACACAGCCTTTAATCTTGAAGATATCAGAAGGTTTTGTCATCGAACATTTGTAAATAAAACACAGAAAATTATATTTGCTTTAACAAAGACTTCCTTCCCTGTAGCTCGTTAAAATCGTAAAGGATTTCTGAGAAATTTAAGGAATACGAGCACATCCAACAATTTGGATATTCAATCGAGGGTGAAGAAGTAGCACATATAATGGACAACGTGCAAGTATAAGCGGAGAGAAGCGGGCTTGATATCTTGATTTTCAACTTTACCTGCCCTATTTACATATCAACTCAAATTGAGAAAAATTTAGTACGGTGTTTCTACTAGATGGGGTGAAAAGTAACCTCCTTGGGAATGAAAAAAATTTTTTTTAAATGTTTTTTTTTTATTTTATTTAATAAAGTCACCTTTTATTTTGATAGACTTATTGTAGCGATTTTCCAACTTCTTGATCCCGTCCGAATAGTAATTTTCCATAAGGTCTGCAAAATACTCTTCCGTGGCGTTGATGATTTCCTCGCGTGAGCAGAATTTTTTATTGATGAGCCATCTTTTGAGGTTTGGGATGAGGGAGCCAAATCGGTCGAATACGGGGGATGCGACAGTAATTGGAGCCGTAAGTCATTGATTTTAGCCATGGTTGCGATGCTCTTGTGCGCCGGTGCATTGTCTTGCAAAAACGAAATTTTTTTTCGCTTCGTGTGAGACCGTTTTTCAGCGATTTCGGCCTTCAATCGCTCCAATAATGCACAGTAATCGGACCCATAAAGCCTCCCTCGGCCGCTTCGGAGCACTCGGTTGGTGTTTAACATTACCGATCGACGCCAAAAGTCCGCCCGATTCCGCATCAGCAAGTTTAAACACTCTTTCGAAATGCTCTCGCGTTCGTGTTTTTGGTCAGGAGTGAGTATGCGCGGCACCCAGCGACAGGATAACTTTTTCATATGCAGAATATTGCCCAAAATATAGCGTGTGCGTTCAGTACTAATCTTTGTGGTATCTGATAGCTCGCGCACCTTCACTTTCCGGTCAGTCAACACCATTTCATGTATTTTTTTGACATTGTCCTCTGGAACCGCATCGGAGTGCCTGCCGCTGCTGACTTGATCGGTAGTGGAGTTGCGGCCACCCCGAAAATCTCGAAACCAATATTTGACAGAGTAATCTGACGAAGCATTAGCCCCATAATATTTATCCAACTTTCCTTTTGTTTCCTTCGTCGTTTTGCCTCTCGAAAAATAATGTTTTATGATAGAATGAAAATCGTTTTTGTTCATACTCAACATGATGCCAAACACATCAACAACAATCAGCTGTCAAAACAAAACTAAAGACAGTATTGCACTGAAATTTGGCATGTCTACCTAAATATGAACGGACTTCAAGGCACCATAACTTTTTTTGCTTTAGCAGCGCATTCTGGCGGCCAAAGAGGTTACTTTTCACTCCACCTAGTTCATCGAAGGGTTGGCCAATTATATGTCTGCCGGACGGATTTTCGAGTACAAAATGACAAAACTTCTATGTTTTTAGAAGAAGATAGTCATCGGCCTGAAGTCTATAACATGAGTAAAGAAAGCACAAAACAAAATATAGCAACTACACAATATTTACAACAAAACTTATGAAGAACATCCTTAATTGGTCTAACTAATAAAGTGGATTTTGGTTCTAGTGATCTAGACTCTGACATCCCTGTAGGTGTAGGTGTAGATATAAAATCACCTGTGTTTGTAATGAACTCATGTTTGGCATAGGGCGACAACACCACCATAAAGCGTGGGTTTTACAAAAATATTTAACGCATTTTAATTAACCCCAGATGACCTCGTTTCTGGGGTCTGGTTCTTCTGAACCACTTACGTCTTCCTTCACTGACCTTTTCACTTTAAGATATTATCATTATTTTTACCATATTTACCTTTCATTTAAATTCGCAAATAGAGATATTGTTTTGTTGAAAAACAGATTGGTAATAGTTTACTTTTAACAAACTTAAAAATCTGTGACCCCGACGAAACCGATACATTGTCTCACGTCTCATTTGTCAAGCGGACAAATTGACGACACCAAGATTTCGGAACTTTTGAACAACTGAGACTTCATTATTCGATTTTGTCGTTTGGAATTTTACAATCCCCAGGTTGAGCTGCACTGTGACATTTACACTAGTAATATCTGCTCGTATATCCCACCACTCTTTTGCAGAAAGTTAACGCATTACTAGGAAGGCTGTAGCCCAGTGTTTCATCTGGCCTGCTATGAATAAAGATTACTCCAGGTGGATAAAATACTGCATCCCTTGTGGGTGGTAGTGGCTTAAGTCGTAGTGTATTGGCTCCCAAATCAAATGGTTTGAGGTTCAATACCAACCGCGCCTGATATACCAGAAGGACGGTGTGTTTTAAATAAGCCCACACTAATACTAGACGTTGGTAGTCATACTGCCAATAAACTGGACATGTTTTTAACTTCTCACCCTGATAAGTACACCGTTAATGTGCTCTCCTCTCTAGATTCGTCGAACCATTATGCCATATCACTGACACTATTCTCTTTGGAATGAGATCCTTTATCCCTCATCTATTGAAGAGTATCAAAAGAAGAACAGGTATGGTTCGACTTGAGCTGTAAAGAGGCCACTAGGCTTAGAGAAATATTTTTCGGTCCTACAAAGGAAAACCTACAGAGGAAAACCAAAAAACAAGCCAGGAATAATTGCAATGCCTTTCTAAAATGTGTAATATACCAATACGACCATAAACTGAGAAAAAAACTTACAATGTCCCAAAGTTAGTAAAAGCTTTTGGTCGTTCTTCAAAAACATTAGAAATTCTGCCTCATTCTCCACACCAACGCTTATTTACAATGGCATACCAGCTGTTAACTTTTTGAACAAGACCAATCTGCTTGCTGCATACTTTGCGGCCAGCTCAACACTTTTAGATTGTGCTTCGACTCTGCCTACACTTGAGTGCGTCGAATCTTTAATAAGATAAATCGCACTCGTGTTGTAGTAAGAGTTCTTGAAGATCTAAGCATTCACAAATCCGCTGGTCCAGATGGTATAACTTCCCTTATGAGGTGTTCTTCCTCGCTAGTAAAACAACTGCGTAAGCTTCTTCATCAATCCTACTCTTTAGGACTTTTTTCGAGCAGAAGGAAAACACCATTTGTCCAGCCCATCCCTAAAAAGGCGAATCTCCTTCTCCATCCTTCTACAGACCCATGGCACTTATGTCCCTTCTTTCCGAGATCATGGAATCGGTGATAAACTGTCGGCTCATTAAATATCTCGAAACACAAAGACTTCTCAATGACCGGAAATACGGTTTTCTCAGCAACAAGTCCATTGGTGATTTGATGGCATATCTGAAGGCATTTTATCAAAAATGCCTGCATTTGGGATTGACGACTCTCTTCTTCAATGGGTAAGAAAATACCTTTTGTAACGTTCAATTTAATTGGATGGTTTCAAGTCTGATATTAATAAAATAAATGCTGGTGTGCCTCAGGGGTCCGTTCTGTTTCCGATACTCTTTTCAATTTTTATCAATGATCTCTTCTTTGCCACTTCTAATCCAATACGAGAATATGTTTGGTATATTAAGAATATTATTTTCTTATATTATCAGCAACAGAGTGGAATTTAATATTTCCAAACCACAATGCTGTCGCTTAAGCGAATTTTAAATTTTCCAGCCATTATTCATGTATACCACTTGCAGAGTCAAAACGAAAAACTTTCCATTCTCAGTATGTGTTTCAATGACAACTTACGTTAACTTGACCACATATTCGATGTCACCAGGCCTTAATTTATAAGGCGTTTATCCGCATAAAACTGAAGTACAATGACCATATCTGGTCAGAGGTCTCTAAAACGTATTTTCACATGCTAGATAGTATCCAAAACCGTGCGATAAAACTCAAAGATTATGCCAATATTACACAGTCATTCAATACGCCCAGTTTGTTGCTTTTACTACCGGTGCTACAACGAAATTGCCATTAGCATTCCGCCCCCTTAAACTTTTAGCCGTAACACTCGTCTCGCTATAAATGCTCATCAGTACACTTTGGACGTACTCTGAATTATCGTGATTTTTTCCCAAGCCATACAACTCGCTTATGGAATGCCCTGCCGAATTCTTTATTTCCTAGCCACTTTAACTTGAAAATTTTAAAATGAACGCACATATGTATCTTTTTTTTTTCCCTACCTAACTTCCATTCGTGGTGATGGCGATGGCGTGATGGTTGACTCACTGGCTGTCACGCCACCTACCTGGTTTCGAATCGCGGTAGGAGCACAACAGCAAATTTTTCAGAAATCGTCATCACCCTTTCGGCGGGCAATGGCAAGCCTCCGAAAAGTCAAATTCTGTCTATGAAAAAGCTTCTGAGAAGAGCCGCTAGGAACCGAAAATAAACAGTAGGCCCTGCTCAGGAGTGTAAAAATTTACAAAGTGAGAAACACAAATAAGTGCGAGAAGCTAGGCCTTGGCCCACACTGGGCTGTCGTGCCATTTATTTGCAAACACCTAAAGGGTACAAAAAATCAGAAAATCCCTTGTGCGCGCGCCAATTATAAAAAAAAAAAACAAGATGTCCATCTTGTAGTGCATGAATCTTCCTCTCGAAAGTTATAGATGTAATCTTTACATAGTAAAACACGACCGTTGTTCATGTCTGATAACTGAAGGTCGTCAGTAAGGTATACGTTTGTATCTCAAGAGTTGCTTTCCATTTCGGAGCAATAAGGGCTTTATATTGCCTCTCACAAGCCAATAGGCAACCATCACTTATGCCATGTTTAGGTGTAGAGGACTTTATAAAACACAAACTTACAGAAATTTTTAGATGAGGGTTAGTCGGAGTAGAAGATACACTTCAAAGGTTCTTTCTCGCTATTAAGCGACTCAGGATATGACACTTCTACAAACGTGTGTAAGTATTTTTAATTATTTTTTTTTAAGGATAAAAGAGAAAAAGAATCCCAAAACAATTGTACAATGAAAGAGGAATGCAAATCACATTCCGCTAGAAATGTAAATTATTTATATGTACGAGTATATAGAGAGAATGTACTCGAATTTTTTGTTTTGGTTGCATATTGTGTCGCACATCTCATGGTGTAATGTAAATGTGTTTTGGGTGAATTTTGTTGTTTTGTTTGGTTTTTTTTTTATAATAAAAAAAGGACATGCTTTTTTGTTTGTGGTAGAAAAAGAAATAATTCATTATTCATTCATGTATAAAAATTTAGCTAAAAATTTAGACTTGGATGTTGTTTGTCTGACTCACAAGATGTTGTTTGTTTCTTTGGATAAATCAAGAGTTTCACACGAGACTTGAGAATGACAAGAGAATGGCTTGTGAAAAGATGTTCGGTTCTCATTGCTTTCTGTTTTTTAAATAAATGCACTTTCGCATATCCAGTATACGAGGGCGGTCCCAGAAGTACCCGGCCTGACCAAAGCATGGCGGTAGTTGTTTGAAAATATCATTATATTAGAAAGTACGCAGTCTACAAAGCATATGTTTCTAGTTTGAAAGCGCCACGTTGTTTAGTATTTATTTGGCAGCCATCAAGAGTGAACGTTGTCAGTGAATTTGTAAAAATGGAGAAAATTGGTCATCGTTATGTGGTACAATACTTTTATTTGAAAGGTCTCAGCCCAACCAATATAAAAGCTGAACTGCATTCTACTCTGGGTGAGTCTGCTCCTTCATTTACAACAGTAAAATTTTGGGTTACTGAGTTTAAACGAGGCCGTACGAGCTGCCAAGACGAGCATCGCAGTGGTTAACCAAATGAGGTGACGACTCCAGAATTGGTGAAGAAAATCTACAAAGCGGTACTGGATGATCGTCGACTAAAAGTGCGAGAGCTAGCAGACATTGTAGTCTTTTCAAAAAGTGCGGTACATCGCATATTATTTGAAAATTTTGACATGAGAGAGCTGTGTGCAAGATGGGTGCCGCGTTTGCTCATGGCCAAAATCAATGAATTAAAGTTTGCATTGCTACCTCATTCACCCATATTTAGCCCCTTCGGATTATTTTCTGTTCCTAAACTTGAAAAAATGGCTCAGTGGTCAAAGACTTTCCAACGATGTCGGCAGTTAACGGCTATTTTGAGGATCAAGACAGTTCTTATTATAAAAAGGGTATCGAACTTTTTGAACATCGCTGAGAAAAGTGTATAGAACTAAAAGGCGATAATGTTGAAAAATGGATTAATTTTTTCCCAAAATTTTTATGTTTTCTTTGTTGGGCCGGTCACTTCTTGTGCTCGTACTTGTTACAAACTCTTTTTCCCTCTTTTTCTGTTGGTTAGTGTGTTCAAAATTAAGGTGGCTTTTGAAATTTCGAAGGCAACGTACATTCGATTATCGATTTCCCTCTGATTGGAACATTTGTACCAATAGATGTTCCGAACATATGTTCACAAATTCATACTTAGTTTGCTTTGACCGATAGAAACGTTAGACGTGTTTTGTGTGCTCGGTGTCTTTCAACTATTATAAAAAATGGAGCAAAGAATTTGCATCAAACTTTGTATAAAAATTGGAGTCAAGTGCTCTAAAATACTTGAAACGTTGAAAGTGGTATACGGTGAGTCTGCTTCATGTAAAAAAATGTTTACAAGTGATACAAGCTTTTCCGAAATGGCAGGGAAATGACGAACTTTGCTCTAGACGCCCCAGCACACCAACAAAAGATGATACGGCGAAGCTGTGAAAAAAATTGTTTTAAAAAATCGTCGAACTATCATAAGAGAAGTTGCTGAGGATGTTGGCATATCTGCCGGCTCGTGTTATGCGATTTTTTCGGATGTTTTGGCCATGAGAAGTGTGTCAGCGAAGTTTGTTCTGAAATTTTTTAATTTTAATCAAAAGAACCGTCGCATGAGCATCGCTCAGGAGCTCTTGAATAACACCAACGATCAATCCTAACTTGCTCAAAGAGGTTATAACTGGTGACTTATCACACTTATATGGTTATGACGTCGAACCTAAAGCCCAATGATCCCAATGGAAGCAACCAGGAGAACCAAGACTGAAAAAAGCACGATAAAACTCGATCATTGTTTTTCCGATTACCATGGTGTAGTGCATCATAAATTTTTACCTCAAGGTTGTGCGGTCAATAAGGTATATTAGCTTGAAGTTTGCGGGAAGCAATACGAAAAATACGTCCGTTATTGTGGAAAAACAATTCATGGCTTTTACATCACTATAATCACCTGCACATTCATCGTTGTTTGTGAGAGATTTTTTGGCCAAAAACAACTATACCTTAACCATCATACTCACCGGATTTTACCTGTTGTCAAAACTGAAGAGACCTATGAAAGGATGGAGATTTGCAACGATTGAGGAAACAAAAACAGCATCGCTGGAAGAGCTCAAGCCTATACCAAAAAGTGCTTATGAGAAGTGCTTCCAGTATTTAAAAAAGCGTTGGCACAAATGTACTATATCTCATGGAAATTACTTTAATTGGGACTTTAATACTGAAAAGTAAATAAATATTTATATTTACAAAAATATAAAGCCACCTTACTTTTTTTTTTAAAAAAAACTCGTATAATTCTATAGTATAGGTGATGGTCATGGAAAGACTTACACCACAACAGCGTCACCAAATTGTTCAGCTGTATTACGAAAATCAGCGTTCTGTGGGAAATATTTTTCGTGCGATTCGAGAAACTTACGGTGCGCATAATCGACCTACTGAAACTACTATTGCCAATACCATTCACAAATTTGAGTCCCAGTTTACATTAGTGAATGATACTCGACCGGTTAGACCACTTCCAGCACGTAGTGAAGAGACTATAGCAGCTGTAGCTGAGAGTTTTGGCGAAGACTGACGAATCGATTCGTCGTCGTTCTCAGCAGCTTGGCTTGGTGAGGATCTAGGGATAAAAGCGTACAAAATTCAACTTGTGTAAGAATTGAAAGCAGGCGCCTTGAATTTGCGTCATATTTTCAGTGAATTGGCTCTGGAAAAACTCAAGGAAAATCGGGTGTTTTATCGTGAAATTTTGTTCAGTGATGAAGCCCATTTCTGGCTCAATGGATACGTTAATAAACAAAATTGCCGTATTTGGGCTGATGAGCAACCCGAATAGTACCAAGAGTTACTATTATATGCCTTAAAAACAACGGTATGGTGTATGGGCTGGTGGAATCATTGGTCCATATTTCTTTAAAAATGAGACAAATCAGAATGTTGCCGTCAATGGTAACCCTTATCGCGCCATGTTAACGTGCTTAATGAAATTCAATCACATGGTCTCGGTGAGCTCTGGTTTCAACAAGACGGCGCTACGAGCCATACAGCGCGTGAAACAATGGACTTGTTGACAAATCATTTTGGTGAGCTATTAGTTTCACGTTTTGCTACGGTAAATTGGCCGCCTAGATCATGCGGTATCATACCTTTGGACTATTTTCTCATAAATTGATACATGTGTGATACACCATGGTACATAAGCAATACAATACAGGTGGTACAACCGGAGGCGTACAATAATAGTACACTCTGGATGGCAGCATACATAGATGGGGTGTTGATGGTTTCAAAAATAATTTGTCTCATCTTCTCCCTGTTAACCTGGAACTTCATATAATAGAACTGAATGTTCTTCGGGGGCAACACCCAATTCATTGTAGAAGGTATAATGCCAGATCTTTTCCATATCGTCCCAGTTTGTGACTAAACTGTGTTCAATTGGGTGTTTCAAAGTAAGGAAACCTCATACCAACGTATGAGACTCTCCCATAACAATCATGAAACTTTGTTGTCTTGGACGACTAGCAATTGACAGAAAGATAGCTCGTGGAGTATCATCTCCCGAAAAACTGGCTCTGCACATACCGGATTCATTATGGAACATCAATGAATCTATTTCTTCATCGCACAACTTGATTTCCTTTTCAAATATTTTTTTGTTCGGGAAAAATCACACACAATCTCAAAGTGAACCGAAATTTTCAAACTCCTATCAAATCCTACCTTCTATCCTATCAAAATTTAAAATTCGAATCTTTCTAGCGGAATCTTTCTGAGCAGAGAGAACAGCAAAGTAGGAAGCTTCACACAATAAATAACAAAAGAGCAACTGGGCATACACTAAGCCAGAGGTTATGTCTAAATCCTGATGTACTTCCAATCAAGTTATGTGAACCTATATTTTCGTGTGTTGTAATGTCGAAAGATATTGTAAACTAATCCCAACTTGCTTAAGCCAGAAATAAAATTATATACAAGTCAAATTGTATTATGGAATTTTAGAAAATTTTCTTATTTCTAGTTAGAGAGGCTTGATCGTCAAAGCAGCAAGTAATTTATAGTGCAAGTACGAGTATATAGTACTGAACAATATCTTATCCCTTCAAATAAGTAAATTACAAACTACTAAGCACTGTATTTCACTATTTGACAACAGAAATTGCAACATATTTGTATTTCACATCAACTCCATCAGTGTCAAAGCCGTAATGCTGCTTCTACTCCTTTCAGTTCATCTTATCCAAAGTTATTCTACTAAGATACCTTCCATAACAACAATTTTGTCATGTTAACTTTAAACTTGCAACACCGACAACTATAACATTTCCTTACATCGACTTAAGTACAGACTTGGTAAACAACATTATTCATCTCTGCGTTGCAATCATTTACAACATTGTGGTTTTATTGCTTCCTTTCTTCTTCAGATTCTTTCTCCCTTCAAAAATATATGTTAGTTTCCATGACAAGGAATATGGTGATATTTGTAAGTAACAACAAAGTCTACTCCAACACCACTTCTACAAATAACATTTAACATACTTTCAACTTTCTCCATCACGAAGCCACAACTCCTGTAATCCAACTCATCCCTTTAGCCCATAAAAATTTTAAAATATTTACATGTATCTTAAGCTTCTGGTCATAATCCCTTAAAAAAATATATCAGAACACGAAACGAAATATCATCAACCACAAAAGTCCTTGACGTTTATAGCTGGCTAATAAATTCTTATTATGTTCGTCATAAACAACTTTCACTCCAGTTGTCATAGCCAAGGAATCTTTTTCCTCACAAATGGTAAAACTGCTGGAGTTCAGTAAGAAAATTTTAAGGTCAAGTCTATGGTGGAAATAACTGCTCCTGAATCCTTGTGATAACTTACCCATTTTATAGGTATTTTCGTTCAACAATTTTAAAGGAATTACAAGTACAGTTTGATTATGAGAAAGTTGAAGACAATTTTATTTATGATGATCCTTACCACCTATCTATTGTCCTGTAAATGGCCATATTTTCTTATTCCAAGTAGAGGCAGTTTGTTTTAAGAATTTAATTTAATTTAAGGGGAGATTCCTTGACATATTTTAAGAACACAATCGTACAGGTGAAATGTATCCCTTTCGAGAAAGAGAAGTTTTAAGCAAAGCCTTACACTTCCCTGTTTTAACTGATATCGAAGGCAAAAACTTTCAGTGTAATAAATGGGATATCGTTGAACTTGTAATTACGAGTACTTTGATCGTTTTGATGTAAATGTTGGCTTAAAATTAATGTGTCAAAAGTTTTTTTTTTTTTTCAAAAACTTAAAATTTGGTTTTGTCATTGTTTTTTTTTTTCGAAAAAAATCTTATTAACCGCCGCTTTCTGCAATTTCGAAAGGTAGACCTAGTATGTATAGGGTTTTCTAATAACGACTTGACAGCTTTTTTTTTTAATAAAAGGCAAACCATTTGAGATATTTCAAAAACATTATTATTGGCTTGAAGTACAATGAATGCAATACAAAACATTTATGAATGGAACTCGACTTCGTTCGTGGCAACCGCGGGCACGTTTGCAGCGGTCGATTCGTTGGACCCAATTTTCAACGACTCGGCCACACATTTCGGCCGAAACGGCCGTTATTTCGCGTTTAATGTTGGCTCTGAGCTCCTCCAACGTCGTCGGCGTGTTGGCATAAACCAATGACTTAACGTAGCCCCACAGAAAATAGGCAAGCAGCGTTAAATCGCACGAACGAGGCGGCCATTCGACTGGTCCATGTCTTGAGATAACACCATCGTGTTGAAACCACATGTCGTCCAAGTCCATATCTTCGAATTCGGGCCAAAAATAATCGGTGATCATGGCGCTATAACGCTGACCATTCACAGTAACGTGACGATCGTTATCGTCAACGAAAAAATATGGCCCAATAACGCCGTCGGCATGCAAACCGCACCAAACAGTTATTTTTTGTGGATGAAGTGGTGATTCATGAAGCACATGTGGGTTTTCACCCGACCAATAAGGCATATTTTGCTTATTGACGAACCATTAAGCCAAAAATGAGCTTCGTCACTGAAGATGATTTTGCGATGAAATTCATCATCTTGGCGCATCTTCTCCAGAACCCAATCGGAGAACGTACGTCGCTTCAAATGGTCCATCGGCTTCAATTCTTGAGTCAGCTTGATCTTGTATGGGTGTCAGCCAAGATCCTTACGCAAAATACGCCATAGTGTGGTCTAAGCGATGCCCAATTCTTGAGAACGCCGTGGAATGGACTGATTTGGATCGTTTGATATTTTCGACACTTCGACCAACCCGTTGTATCACTGACACATCAACATCACACAACGAATATGTAGACTCAAATTTTTGCACTACATTCGTCTACTACGGCGAAAATTACGACCGAAAATTGGAGTTAAGGCTATTAAAGTTGCAGTCACCGACTCCGAATATCTGTAGAAAATTTTTATAATTTCCAGACGTTGCTCGTTAGTGTACTTTAACATAATAAAAATGTTGAGTTCACTGAATAAATTGACAGTAACAGTTTGATGATTAGTAAAAGAGTGCGTTCACAAATTAAATTCAAAGTTGTCAAGTCCCTATTGGAAAACAATACACAAGGTTTTAAATATACAACCCAGCTTACTGGAACAGGAAAAACATTAAATTAAAAATTGTTTAAAGTTTTGCGAAAAAAAATAAAATATTGATTGTAGATTTTAATTTTCATTTTGGTCTTCAAATCTTGTGCCATATAAATTGTTCAAGATACCATTTCTTTATATCCACGTCAGAGCTCGTCTTTGAAAGGCTTTGCCTCTTCATGTCTATAGTTCAATTCATCCAGGGTTGTTATTTCTGATAAGTTAACAATGTCCTTTATCTTTATACACAAATTAATGGCAATTGGGGTCAAGTCTGGAGACTTTGGAGGCCAGAGAATAGGTCCATTCCGCACTATCGACGCATTTTTATACACACGATTTTATCACCCTATAACTGCATGGCTATAGAGTGCGGGTACAGCTGGTACTAAATAGCTGTTTTTTGTTGCTAGCATATCACCTAATATGTAGTTCTGGTAATTTGTTTCGCACTTGGAATGAAATTTATCAACAACACGACAAACAACAACCTCGGATCAACAATTATGAAGACCAAGATTATTCTACAATTCTTTAATGGACATCCTCAATTATTAAGAGCTACGTGAACGGTAGTGATGTCGTTTTTCACCAGAGCAACGCCGAAAAAAAGAGAAATCGTTCCGAAGTTGTCAATATACTGCTTCAATAGAACATATTGCGCTCACTAGGCATCAACAGACTTTGAGCACTGCATTCGTGTACTTAAATTTCGGAATCTTCAGTTATATACGTCACGGGTTTAGCTTTCATTTTAGTGACGTCGTACATATCGTGTTCCTCGTCTGAGGTACGTTTTAAGATCCTAGCACTGTCCAAATATGACGCCTGTGAACTCTATTGAAAGATTCTTCTAAATCAATAAAGACGACATGCAGATCCTTTAAAGCGTCGCAATATTTCTCCATCATTATCTATAAACACAGAATCGCGTTATATGTCCACTTGACCCCCACAGACCCGTTGGGTCTTCATAAGCATAAGCTTCCCTAATCGGTAGTTGTTCCCTTTATAATTACTTACTTACTTACATTAGGTGGAGCTGGTCAGGGTTGGACCTCGACTTCAACCAGCATGCGTCTCCATCCAACTCGATCTTTAACTAGTTGCCACCTCGGGAGCGGATTCGAAGATTTTTCAGACAGGACCAATGTTGTCCATCCACTGTACATGACCCACCCATCTCAGTTGTTACAGTTTCACTCTTCTGTAATCGACTTCTAAGTTGATGTCCCTGTACAGTTCGTCATTGTATCTTCTCCTCCAGTCACTGTCTATGCAGAGGGGACCAAAAACCACAAGAAGAATTTTTCTTTCAATGCAGCCAAGACCTCATCCATTTTCCTTAAAGTCCATGCCTCTGCTCCATACAGTAGGACTGGGATTATTATGATCTTATATTGGGTCAACTTTTTTGTTTAAGAGAGGACTTTGCTAGTCAATTGCCTTCTTAGCCCAAAGGAGAACCGAGTGACAAGAGTTGTTTTTCGTTTGATCACAGCGCTGGTGTAGTTATCTAAATTAATAGCGGACCCTAGGCAGACAAAGTCCTTAACTATCTCAAAGTTATATCTGTCGAGGGCGATTTTCTGTCCGCGACGTCGATGTTGGGTGTCCTTTCTTGTTGACAGTATATACCTGGTCTTGCCCTCATTAACCGTTAAACCCATTATCGCCACTTCCGATGTTAATGTTAATGATGTTTAAGAAGCCGCACGATAGCGCGTCGGCGTGTCTAACTCCTTTTTTGACGTCAAAGTTCTCGATGAGTTCTTTATTGACCTTGATTGACTAGCGTACATTAGTTGATTGTGTGCTCCTTACCAATTTATAGCCAGTCAAATTTAAAAATTACGCAGTCAGACCGTCCAGCAGTTACTAATGATTTCTTGCCTAAGTCTACCACTAACAACAAACCTGCATCCAAATAGGCGTTGCTTTCGCTATTGATTACAATCGCCGTAGTAGATGTCGCAGTTTTCAATCCTCTTTTTTTCGGCCCATCCATTCGCAATTCGTGAATAACGGTTACATCTGCTTAATATTTCAAGGCCTCCGCTAGTTGATTTATTGCACGTGGCCTATTAAGGGATCTAACATTTCGCGTGTAGATCCAAAGTACGTTGTCCTTGTTTCGTTTGCAGGGGTTATCAACAGTAGATCCGTCCGCATATAAGGGTTGCTGTTGCTTCGTAACGGTAAATTTTATTTCCATAGCCTCCAATCTGAAGAGTCAGTTCCCGCTAGACTGAGGGGTCGTTAAGACCTAAGCCGGTAGCCCGTTCAGGGGTGTGAGCGCTTCCGTTGGTCTATTAAGGGCTCATCCGTTATCATACCTTTTCCAAGATCCTTACTAAGTCTCGGAAATCCTTACTAGGGTTAGCTCGAAATATGTTGGAGTAGCCCGGATTAAGTCTTGCTTGCGCTTTGATTTTACTAATTCTCACATCTGAAATAGTTCTGCTATTTGCGTCTACTGCACAGCGCTCCCGGTTATAAGTTCGATTAGTCGACTCCAGGTAGACAATGACCCCTACCACTGTTTTACTTGGATGTTATATAAGCAAAATTTATAGAATCCTGGGTATCGCCAGACTGACACCTCTCAGTGCTAACCCTATTTCTACAGCACCCAACTACCTTGCCTCTGTACAGTGGAATAACATAGTTCTCCCCTCTCTGGTTGAACATCCGAACGCCCCTCATCAGTTTGCTTCCGATTGTCATCAATACTTTCATCAATATATTCATACAATTCCACTTCACCATCTCTTCTTCCACTTTAGCTTAACTGATTTGATATAGCAAATTATTCTGAGTTATGAGGATCATTTCCATTTGTATGGGTACGTTAGCATAGGGTGATTCGTCGTAAGGTTTAATTTTCGATAGGCTTTTTTTGACAGATCACGCGTGAGTCCTATCAAACTGTTTTGTTATTTTTGTTCAGTATCGTTTGACAAATCATCATGGAAAGACTCACACCACAATAGCGTCTTCAAATTGTTCAGCTGTGTTACGAAATCAGCGTTCTATGGGAAATATTTTTCGTGCGATTCGAGAAACTTACGGTGCGCATAATCGACCTACTGAAACTACTATTGCCAATACCATTCACAAATTTGAGTCCCAGTTTACATTAGTGGATGATAATCTACCGGTTAGACCACATTAAGCACGTAGTGAAGAGACTATAGCAGCTGTAGCTGAGAGTGTTGGCGAAGACCGTGACGAATCGATTCGTCGTCGTTCTCAGCAGCTTGGCTTGGTGAGGATCTCGGCTTAAAAGCGTTCAAAATTTAACTTGTATAAGAATTGAAAGCAGGCGCCTTCAATTTGCGTCATATTTTCAGTGAATTAGCTCTGGAAAAACTCAAGGAAAATCGGGTGTTTTATCTTGAAATTTTGTTCAATGGTGAAGCCCATTTCTGGCTCAATGGATACGTTAATAAACAAAATTGCCGTATTTGGGCTGAAGAGCAACCCGAACAGTATGAAGAGCTACCATTATATTACTTAAAAACAACTGTATGGTGTGGTTTATGGGCTGGTGGAATCATTCATCCATATTTCTTTAAAAATGAGGCAAATCAGAATGTTGCCAATGGTAATGCTTCCTGAAATTCAAGCGCATGGTCTCGGTGAACTCTGGTTTCAACAAGAAGGCGCTACGAGCCATACAGCGCGTGAAACAATAGACTTGTTCAGAAATCATTTTGGTGAGCACTTATTTTCATGTTTTGCTACGGTAAATTGGCCGCCTAGATCATGCGATATCACACCTTTGGACTATTTTCTCTGGGGATATGTAAAATCTCAGGTCTTCAGGAATAAGCCAGCTACGATTGACGCTTTAAAAGCCAACATTACTCGTGTTAACAGCGAGATACCAGTCGCTATGCCCGTACGAGTCTTCCAAAATTGTCGTGGCCAATATTTACATGACATCATTTTCAAGAAATAAATGCCATGAATTATTCTTTTAACCAATAATAAAAATTTTTAGTTCGATTTCAAATTTATTTGTTTTATTTTACATTATAAGTAAAACTTTACGATGAATCACTTTATACGTAAGTATACATTGACACTCAGAAAACACAAAAGAATTAGTAGAATGAGATCAATGAGATCATTCTGAATTTCGTTTATGCTATAGAGTAACAAATAGCATTTGCAGAAAGGATTTGATTTATGTTGAGCTAACCGAGACGAACATATTGTATTTTCTAGTTGCTACAGTAACAACAATTGACAAGAGTGAGTTTGTTTAATTTATGCGGTGATTTCGCTGTTTGAGTTTATTTAACAGGTCAAGGCAAGGGCCCTTACTACTTCAAAGCTTAAACTTTTTCTTTTACTTAACGTACCAGCAGTACGAACCATGTCTTGTCGGCAGAACATCTATGAGTATTTTATTTTGGGAACTTACGCATCTGTGCGGCTTGTAATATATTTCAATTACCATAAACGATACCCTTCTTTCTCGTCATGTTCTTTAACTTTGCCGTGTATGCGAGTCGTTGTATAGGTTCTTTTGTACTCGTATAATACTCCTATAATACTCGTTATGCCAACATCAGACTCTTGTGACCTTTTCCTCATTTCCTATATAATGATGACAGCGATGACAACGTGTAAATTAATCCTAAAACTATCTACGGACTTTGTTTTATATGGTTTTCTCATAATACCCTGACAACGTAAATTTCACTTCGTTAGGAAACTTGCGTCTGTTTTCCAAGTTTGGATATACGCGATCCTGATGACAAAGAACTACATATATTGTGAAGAATTGGTGGAAGAGGTTCGCTTCGCATTTGCATCTGTAGTGACAGCCAAGCTTCTTGAACCTTCTTACGAATTCCAAATAAGTTCAAGGATATAACACATCACACAGTCAGAAGGCTAAATTCACCAAGTCTTGTTTGAATCCCAGGTCAATTAAGACTGTCTTCGTTCTTTTCGGGTTTCATGTGTGCTTATATGAAGGTAGTCGGCGCTGATTTGGTGGGTACTGATACCGTAGGCGGTTTACAATCGAAGCGTTTACTAAAACATTGAGAAGATATCAGTATATATGTGAAACATATTGGACTAGTTCCCTGTATTAGTGCTCTAATTTTGATGGAAAAATTAACCAAAAAATCATGTTGTGACTCTGGTAGCAAAATCTTGTTTCTCCGCTGGGATCGGTTGACGGAAGGCTTACGATTGACAAATTTCATACGACAGGAATCATTTCTCAAGGTACAGACAAGTACACAGGAGACCTCCTTTTTCAATTTTTAAATTTAGTTTACTGACTACCGATACCTAAATTTAATAGATATCATTCATATCAAATCTGCTACCTACTTTCATAGCAAAGCAATGTTTTCATAGCACCTTGCAAAGACCAAAGCCAATTATATTATCTTTTAATTGAGAATAGGAGATGTACCAAATAACGGATTGCAATTTTGTCCAAAAAAGATTTTCTAACAAAACCAAGACTCGGCCCTTATGTTCTCAACTGCAAATTTAGTTCCCCAAAGATGTGCCTCGTTAACAAGCTTTTTCACACATTTCCTTGACAATTGTAGTTCTAGCACCAACAGCACTATGAGCACAAAAGAAACTTTTCCAATTCAAGAGATTCAACATCCGATTGTACAGACGGGTGAGAGGTGAATGCGCATGCATGACCCTACGATAGATACTCGTAGTGTGTGTTCTGAGAACTTTACCAAAATGACCATCCTTCTGGAAGACTGAACAATGACCATTTTTCTTTTTTATTCGCTTCCTTGTAAGGGATATCTAACGAAAAACATATTTATCTGATGTTATCGTTGGTTAAAGTGTATCCTTTTTTCATGTTTTACTCCCCACAACTTTCGTAAACATTTCTCTATTCCTCGTGGGCCGCCTGTGACCCGTCGATCGATTGGAAGGAAATACGATTTTAGTAAAAAAAAAAAAGACTTTAAAGTGGAAAAGGTAAAACGGAAATTATTATGAGGTAAATTATATTTTCTACGTATCCGTACATAAGAAGATTGGTCTGAGCTGAAGAAATTTTATATCGTCCTGATGACTATGACAGTTGTTGGGACGAACCCCCGTTGGTTGTTTTAACTCAGCGATGCAAGTAAATAATTTGGATTTCAGACTCATGAGTACCTATGAATACGAATACGAGGAACTAAATATTCTTGAAATGTCATTAAGCTGAAGATTGAATCCATCCCGAATGTGAAGTGAATTTGCATGCGATGCCAAGGATGTGGAGCATTTTATTGCATTTTAAATATTTATAAAAATGATTGGATGATGTTGCTGCCAACTATGTATGATGAGTTTGATGATGACTGTAGTTCTGTCTGTGATACTGATGGATTCAGAAATTGACATTTCAATCTAGAATAAAATAAGAGATATGCAAAAGCTATTTTATGGGTTTAATCGAAGAAATTGGTTAACATGTACATAGGTAGTCACATTCATATTCTTAAAAATCACTTTTAAAGAAGTTGAATCATACAAAATGATATTTGTGTAATAGGATAAGATTGTTCCTCAATAAAAGAAGGATTTGTGGTATATTAGGACTTTCGTAAGCTGAATTTTATAACTGGAAAGTTTTTTCAATAAGAACATACCAAAACCTGTAGGCATTTAGGACTCAATCGAATGAAGAAACTATATAAAACAGAGACATTTTTGAAAGTGGATATACAGACAAAACAATGATCTTTACAGGCTGTATCAATCTGTCTAGAAAATTGTACATTAGTCGCGAATATGGTCGAAAATATGGAGCGAATGATTATGAAAGCTAACAGAAGTTCTTACCTAAGTTGGCTTACAGGTGTTATCTTCGAGTGCTCAACTGGAGACACATGATCCAAAATTGAGGTTAATTGAGATATTTATGAGTTGGAGCCCAGATCCACACCCAGCCCGTGGTGCCATCTAAGTAGATAAGTGAAAATCTTTACCATAACAGTGAGAGCCGGACAACTTATCACTTAGGGTGTACTAAGATGTACAAACTGTTGTAAGTCAGCTTGAGTTCTTAGTTAAGCCACTGAACGATTCCAAAATATAGTGGCAATTTATATGTCGAATTTTTGGAACAGATATACACAATCTTTTCTATATCTTACAAAATATAGAGATATTTTTAGAGCAAGATAGATCATGACTATGCCGACGACATAGTTATTATAGTGAAGGGTATATTTCTGCTCTGAAGATAGTAAGTGACTGGACGATACGATAACTGAGTACTGCATTGAAGTAAAAAATCTAGGAATGGTACGACCTGGGGAATAACCTCAAAGGTCACCCACTGGTGAGTTCTGGTTTTTTTTTTTTTTTGTTTTTTTGGTAAGTTGGTTCATTTTGGTTAATGATTTGGGTTTCCGTAGTGTAGCAGCAAATTTGCCAAATACCTCAATTTCATGCAAAATATAGACCGTGTTGACGTCGCAAAAGAGATGATCTGCGAGGTTGAATCCGATACCACATTCATCAAAAGGATCATTACTTGAGATGAGACGTGGGCTTATGAGTTCGACACGCAATCCAAACATCAGGCAAGTGAATGGCATTCACCATATGAGACGAGATAAAAAAAAACCACGTCGTTTTCAGTCAAAAAAGAAGGCAATACTCACGGTTTTCATGGATTACAACGGTGTAGTGCATCATGAATTTTTAACAGAAGGACAGGCAATACACAAAGAGTATTATTTGGGAGTTATGAGACGTTTGTGTGAAGCAATTCACCGAAATAGACCAGAATTGTGGGCAAAAAACTAGTGGATTTTGCACCAATTTAACGCAAAGTCGCACAGTGCCATCATCATTCGTAATTTTTTGACGAAAAATGCACCAAATACCTTCCAACAGTCACCGAATTCACCTGATTTGGCTCCCTGTGACTTCTTTCTATTCAATCGAGTTAAAAAACCAGTACGGGGAACGCGTTTCATTTTAGCAGCCGAGAGGAAGAATTGGGAAAATCGCAAGAAGCACTGATGGACATACCGAAAACCGAATATAAAAAATGTTTCGAAGATTGGATCAAGCGTTGGCATAAGTGTGTTGCTGTCGATGGGGATTACTTTAAACGGGACAGTATAGATTTAGATAAATAAACTTGTATTTTTAATTTTCTGAATAAATTCCGGAAACTTTTTGAGGTGGTATGAACCATCTTCATCTAATCAACAGTACTAGGGTAGAACAAACAAAAGAGCAATCTTCCATACATTTCTGATGCGTCAATAAAGACTTGCATGTATCGCCATGGCTGATGTAGTGCACAATTGCCCCATAGCTAGTATAAAAGCCTTTATTTGTTTAACGCCATTCAATCTCACTATAAAAAATGCAGCACGGTCAGACTCAGACACATCAAATGAATCATCTTTGTAAAATCCCCGAGCTTGACATGATCTGCGGCAGAAGGTTCAATATAGTGATCCCAAGCCTAGAAGCATTAAACTTCAAAAACCTAACCTCAAAACCCGTGGTATACGGATGTTTTAAATATGGACACTGGGCCGGGTGCTGGTATATTTGAACAAAATACTAGCATATCGCTACCAATGGGAAAATACATGCCACTCAGGTGTGCATCCTCGATAAGAGAATGAAGGGCGTCCCTACCAATATATTTACGCACAGTCAACAAACCATTAAAGCATTAAGCTCTAACCTCATTGACTCCAAATCAGTCACGCACTATTCTCCTATAAAAACAAAGTAAAACTTTGGTTGGTGCCTGGTCATTAAGCTATTGTCGGGAAACCGCATAAAATTGGTTTGACTGATTCTTTCACTGGGCCCAAGTCGTTCTAAAATATTCCGAATTCAGGAACTAACTCAGTAATGAAGAGTTGGGAAAACAAAATGTGTATATCCCAGGGTTTACTGCCGTCAAACCCTTTCAGAGCAAATCTAAAGAATCTTTACACTTCAAAATGGATAAGACTGGTTCGATTGGGCGCTGCCACCTTCTATTTCACATCAAATAGGTTTTATTCATGAAACTAAATGAACTGAATATCATCTTTGCACGGAAGACGACGAAACTGCGGAACACATTTTATGTGGATGCATGGCGTTACGTACTTTAAGGTGACGATACTTCCTAAGAGAAATTTAAGTCCCTGGGTTAAAACTCAAAGTCTCTACCAGAGAGATTCTCAATTCTATCAAAAGAATTGAGGTTCTCTTGGCTTCCCAATACCGATTTTTTGGTATAAAAGATATCTTAAGTAATAACACTCCATTAATTGGCGGATTACATTCTTTAGAAATACCATATTAATAACTAGGAAAGATTTACCAACATGTAGACTCTTTAATCTATACTATACTTGCAACTATGGTACGTCTACGGATATCACAGATGCCATAACACTAAGTGCTAAAGATCGTGCCGACGATGCTAACAATCCGTCATAAATTCCGCAACTGCTCTGCTGGGTGTCAACACCGATCACCTACACAATATCCCTGACCGCAAGTGAGGTGAAGTTGCAAGCAAGCACATGTAGCAAAACAAACAACCTACGAAGCAATGCTGCATAGGATCATGACGAATCAACTCATATCAATTTTAAAAACTAAAGAATAGCGAATCTGCCTATCGTTATTAATAATTAAACTGTACTGTTCACTCTCGAATCAGAGACTGCAGGTTTTATGATTATGTTCGTTTATATCTCTCCAGTCTACATGATAAGCCAGACTCTGTTTGTATGAAAGAAGGCCTCCCTAATAATCATAATGATCTGCGGCAAGGTATTAAATGTTTTTATGAGCAATAAAATATGACTCCTGATGAGGTGGCTATCGATCTCCATTCTTTTGAATCTCACGTAAGTTCCAATTGCATACTACAGCTTCAGAGAACACGGTGTAGTTTCATAAACTTTCATCGTTGCTAACATAGCACTCAATTCTTTGCTGAAACCTCCCAAATGTCTGCGCCTGTAAGAGGCAAAACGTAAGAGGATAACGAACTAAGATTTCTGATTTTTTTGCCCTCACAGAAACCAACCTCACCCCTAATTTTGGGAATAATTAATTATTTTCCCAACACCGTGACGTTGATCTAGATAAAGATGAGAATTTATATGGCCGTGGTGTGCTTCTAGCTATACACCCTTGTCTCGAATCTAGACCCTTTAAGAAATCGTCCACTGCATTCTTTGAATTCGTTTGCACTAGAGTTCCTATTTGTAAGCACAACCTATAGTATATATTTGTCCCTGCTATATTCGCCCCTTTCAACCAATACCAGCTAGCTGTTGATGTTTATCCCAACGAAATTGTTATTGTTTTTAGGTGTTTTTAGTCTCACTAAGCTTCTATGGACTCAGATTGACCAGTCCTTCTTTACTGCAACAAATCCCACCTCTGATAAAGAAAATCTTTTCGTCGACTGCTTTACTGACTCTGGTCTGTATCACTCTGATGATATCAACATTAATATCGACAGACAACTTGACCTAGTCTTCGCCACTGATACGGGTAACTGTGAAGTAGACATCTTCTTTCTAAGTTGGATAATTACCACCCTCATCTTTCTTTTATGTTGTCGTATGACAATGGTCTTAGTCCCGTTTTCTATGGGTATTCCAACAGTTTTAATTTTCATAGGGCTAACTACGCTAAACTCAAATTTTCAAATGTCTCTCCTAATGAGTATCTTTTTTATCCAAAATGAATCCGTAATCTTCACCACCCTGGTATAATAAAGAGCTGCGCTCTCTTCGTAACAAGAGAAATAAGCTCTGGTATACTTACTTAAAATTCCGTTCCGATGACGATGTCTTTGACTACCAGACATTTAAAAAAAAAGTGAAATACATTAACCCAATCCCTTACAGCTTTCTATCACCCAGGGATTATTTCTTTTATTATTCTTCTACATAAAAAAGGACGAAAGACCAATTTCTAAGCTGTTCTGCATACCTAAGATTTTTGAGAGTATCATTTATAACATAATGCTTTTCCATTGTAAATCTATTGTTTCTCAACAACCACCAATCTAACGGAATTTGTATCAAGGACTTTATGAAGTTGAAGTGATTACCACCGATTTCTCAGGATATAATCTTTTTCAAACTAAAGGCTCTTGGATTCTAAATAAGCTTTACAACATGGGTTCAATCTTATTTAAATGAACTACATTACTATATTCTATTTAGGTCCTTGGTCCCTTATTATTTATTTTGACCATTAATGATGTTAATTGCATCAATCAATCAATTTTTTATTTTTTGATAAATTTTATTGTGCCAAAGCAAAAGATGTTGGAAAATACATCAATTTTCAAATTGTATCAGTAGTTTTCAATATGTCCACCTTTATTGCGAGTAATGGCCTTGAAACGGCCGAAGAAAGCATGCGGTATTTTGGCCCATTCCCGGCGAAGTGCTTATTTGAGGTGGTCCAAACTTTGGTATTTTTTAGTGCCAACCTTCGCCTTCAAAATACTCCATACAGAGAAATCAAACGGATTTGCTTCCGGAGAATTTGCAATCTATTGTGTCAAAGAAATGAAGTGTGAAACCAATCTTAGTTGACGCGCGCTTTGTGAGACGATGCCGAGTCATGTTGAAATGTCCGCGGCCTCCGACCAAAATGATTGTTTGCCCAATGCTTCAATACTGCCTCTAAAACAGTTTAACGGTATACGATCGCATTAATTTTGACGCCACGGTCCAAAAATACGAGCGGAGAGCTACCATCGGCGGTTATGGCGGCTCAAACCATCACCATCTGTATTGCCTGCTTTCTGGTGGCCATCCGAAGATGTAAATTTTCGAAGGACCTCTCTGGCAAGCAAGCTCGGTCATTTTGTTTGTTGACATATTGCACGATAACAAATGGCGACTCATCGGAAAAAATCAAATTCGGCAACCTACTACTTTCGTGCAAGCGGAACAACTCCTTCGCTCTTTCGACTTCGCTCTTTCGACTTCGCTCTTTCGACTTCGCTCTTTCGACTTCGCTCTTTCGACTTCGCTCTTTCAACTTCGCTCTTTTCTGTTGCGTTGTAAGATCGTGTGCTTTTTGGAACTGCAATGGCTTGAGCCCAAGCCCAATTTTCAGTATGCTTTTGTATCCGCTCCAACAATATGTTGAGCTCACGAACCATTTTTCTTCCACTTCTACACGGATTTCGCTCAATTCGAGCCTTCACTTTCCGAACCATTTCTGTCGATGTTTCTGTTTTTTTTATGACCACCTTCATGGCGTTTTGCAACGCTGCCAGTATCACAGTAACGAGCTATGGTTCGAGACACAAATCATTTATTCAAGTTGAGGTGCTGGAGGGCAATTACACTATCACGTTTGAATTCCATGGCGGATTAAAATTGTTCAACACAACTGAGACGCAAATCGTTTAAAAGGCTTGTAAATAATATAATTATCTGTCATGTGTCAAAACTTGAGCTCACTGTCATGAACGGTTTGGAAATAATAGCAGTCTGAAGTTGGTTGCAGTTCAAGTCAGCAGGGTATACATATAACCTCTCCTTCTGAACTGCCTACTACTGCAGGAAGATTTAGACAGATTTTGTGCTTGGTATCAGGAGAATTCTTCTAATCTTTAACGTTAATAAGTGCCAAGCTATAACTTATATCCGTAAGCGCCCTTATACTTCACCTCGATGCAAACTAATCTTCAATCTGCCTTTTCCCTTAGTGAATAAGTTGCATCATTTAAGTGTTAAATCAAAAGCGGTTAATATTCTTATGTTGTCCCAAAGGACCTAAGACCTTTTAGTCCATCATCTTTCCTTCTTAAAACTCTAGAAAGACTGACTGATATCCATATACGATCTAGCTTTAGTCCTAGACTCCTATCCACGGCACAACATGCTCTACACTTACTAACAAGTCAAATCGAACAATCCTTACATTATAGAGAATATACAACATTAGCTTTTCTGGACGTAGAAGGCGCCTTTAACAACGTCAAAACATCCGCAATCACGGCGGCGCTATCAGCTCTGAAGGTAGATGATTCACTTGAGGACTTGATCAATCTTATGATAAAGAGCACCAAACCGAGTGGGTCCTCTGTCAAAAGAAGTGCCAGAAGAGGTACGCCGCAAGGCGGTGTTCTCTCACCCCTTCTCTGGAACTTAGTGGTTAACGAACTGCTAATGTACCTGGAAGAGGGTGGTGTGGATTCCGTTGCTATAGCCGTCTCAAGAAAACACCTACATGGGATTAAAGAGCTACTGAAGTATAATTTTAACATATTAACAAGCTGGACGGATCGCTGTGGAATAAACCCCTATAAAACCAATTTTGTCCGCTTCTCTGGGAAATTCAAAATTCCGACTATAGATAGTCCCTCAATCAACGGTACCAGCTTCATCTTCTCCGAAACAGCGAAATATCCTGTTTTCGACAGGAAACTAAGTTGGAAACCTAACCTTCAAGCAAGAGTAAAGAAAGCCCTTCTCTTACAATGGGTCCTCAAACCTCGCATCACCCATTGGCTATATATCTCGGTCATAAGACCGATACCATATGGTGGACGGCCGTAGACAAAGCAGTGAACTGCATGAAGCTAAATAAAGTCCAAAGAACAGCATGTCTGGGCATAAGCGGAGCCCTACGCACTACTCCCTTCGCTGCTCTGAACACTCTGTTTCACATTACAAACCGCGACATTTATGTCAGACAAGTAGCGGCCAACGCAGCTATTCGCTTTAAAGCGACTTCACAATGGAGAAATAATATTTTGGCCACGTAAATATTCTTAACGCACTAGAAATCCTACCAGAAAACATCGACTACACCATACCCAAACAACGGTTTGACAAGGGCTTCCATGTAAGCATTCCCTCCAGATCCTAGTGGAAGGAAAATGCCTTCCGGATGACAATTCAATCCAAATTTACACCGACGGTTCAAAGACTGTCAGTGGGGTTGGTGGTGGTGTTTTTGCCGATAAGCTTAACCTTAGCCTCCCCTTCCGCCTCCCCAATCACTGTAGAGTGTTCCAGACGGAAATTCTGACAATAAAGTAAGCCCTATCCTGGCTGAAGAAAAATGTAATATCTGCAATGAATATCCGCATCTTTTCCGACAGTCAGGCTGCTATTAAATCTCTGGATTCACGCTCTATAAAATTAAGAACAGCCATAAACTGCAGATCATCTATAATGAAGATGGCGGAACAGTTTAACACTCACCTTTGTTGGGTGCCGGGACATAAAGACATTCCAGGTAATTGTAAGGTCGACGAACTTGCCAAAGTTGGAACCACTATACCAATCACACTTGAAAAGGAAAACTTAGGTACACCTATTGCTACGTGCAAACAAGAAAATTGTAATAGAAGAACAGACCATAGATGGATGGTTGGATCGACATGCTTAGCGGCCAAACAAATCTGGCCAAAGCTAGATCTGAATCCTTCTAGGAGTATAATCTTTCTAAATAGAAAACATTTTAGTGCCATTATAGGTGTCATCACTGGACACTGCCTCATAGGTAAACATGCAAGAAGACTTGACGTGTTTACTAACGACTTTTGCAGAAGCTGCATGAATGAGGAGGAAAAGGAGACAATCCCTCACTTCCTCTGTATATGTCAAGCTCTCTTCCAAAGAAGAAATCTTCACCTAGGTGCCTTCTTCCACAACGGTTTAAGTGACTTAAGCAACATAGACATTAAAAGCCTCCTATGCTTTATTAAGAGCTACAAATGGTTTCTGGAGTAGGAGGATCACAGATCCACATGGCATCACAATGGGCCAATAAAAAAAAAACTTACATTTTAAGGTTTTCAAGGAATAAGGTGGTAGGGAAGTAAAACTGTTAACATTTTATTACTTTATTTTTACCCAAAGATTAAATACTTTAATTATTACACTGAAAACCATAAGCTATTCTATTTTCTGTGAAAATCTTTGAAGCATCTTTTTCCTTTAGACAAGAATAGAGGGACTTTACAGGCGCTGCATTGCCAAATTGTAGGTACTAAGGTATTTTTCGTGCGACATTTTCAGCACCTTCTTGACGAAGTTCGCTTTAGCTGATGGAAACAACTTTCAAAACGAAATTTATTAGGAAACTGTAATTAAATTAAATCTCTGGGAGATGGTACTCCAAAGCTGGTATTACTGCACACAGATTTAGATTTGCGTTTGTTTACAAATGACGGACCTTAAAGTCCTTGATGTGTAGAGCGGCGAAATTCCTTCGAGGCTAGTTTACAAAGATCCGGTCGAGAAGTTGATTGAAGTGAAAGAAAATCCGATGCCACCACTTATGTGATCTGTCAATGGCATAACTACCTTTGAGTTGATTAAATTTGTCAACAAATTTCATGTTATTGTTGTAGTATTTTACTTCATTTGAATAGAGTACCTCAACTCTGTCTCCAGTACGTTCCCTTTTATTAGCTGATCAGCTCCTAATTCTTCGTATGACTCCCCGCTACAGCTGCTCTCATCGCCCTAAGGTATGCTTTCCAGCAACCAATTTTTAATACCTCTATCAGTAAGCTGACGATGCATGCTGCGAAAAACAAAGCATAATTCTTCGCCTAACATATGTACGTTGATAATAATTAGTTATAGATTGTCACAGTGGTTAGCTAGCCTTATTTCTATCCTGATATTATTTCTCAGGATAAAAAATTGAATATATATGTACTAAATGTACTAAAAACACGTGAAAAATAGTATATTTAACAAAACAACACTAAAATAACCTACCTACATTCAATTTTACCTTTACGTTTTATGTATAGGGTTTTCCAATAGGGACTTGACAGCTTTGAATTTAATTTGTGAACGCACTCTTTCACTAATCATCAAACTGTCACTGTCAATTTATTCAGTAAACTTAACATTTTCATCATGGTAAAGTACACTAACGAGCAACGTCCGCAAATTATAAAAATTTTCTTCAGATATTCGGAGTCGGTGACTGCAACTTTAAGTGCGTTAACTCCAATTTTCGGTCGTAATTCTCACCCTAATAGACAGGCAATAACAAGTGTAGTGCAAAAATTTGAGTCTACATATTCGTTGTGTGATGTTGCCATGTCAGTGAGACAACGGGTTGGTCGAAGTGTCGAAAATATCAGACGTTCGCAGCAAACGATCCAAATCAGTTCAGTTTTTCAGTCATCCACACTGCCGTGTGAGACGTCTCTGCCGTAGTTGAGTCGCCTGTCCCCAGCTTTTCGAGCGACATGGAAGATTAACGGAACAGCTGATCTATCCTGGATCAACCGTATCTGATCTAGGTAGAGGAATGCTTCCGGTGGAACGAAGCCGTCAGAGCGCACACTCTTGTGGTAACGGTAATTGGAATAGTAAGCCCCAGAAATCAGGTTATTGCTTTCAGTCAGAATGTGCTTTCGAGTCAGCTTAATTACGAAGCTGTTATTCGTATTAGGTTCACTCTGTTGTAAAGGACCTCATTACGATAAAATTTTTTGTAGTCCGTCTCTGGTGTTCTGTACAAGCGAAGGCAAGCCCTAAGGTAAGCCCTCTCAAATACCCGAATCTTTTCCATTAAGCTTGTTCGCACATTGAACCACACGGGACACCATAATACCAGCATGGGCCTGATAAGGGCCATGTAGCAGAATACCTTTACCCTCGCATCGAGTTGGATGCTATAAAACAGTCTCTTTGTAAGAGCAAAAGCGCCCTTAGCTCTGGCCAGAGCGGTATCTTCATTTTTGTCAAAATACAGAAACTGATCTAGCCAGATCCCAAGGTATCTGACTACAATTCGAAAGGCAAGAGGCTGTCCGTGTTGTCTAGTGATCGAAAACTTTCGCCAATTTATTCTGGTATCTCTAGCGGCTCCAGACAACGGCGTCCTAAAGAGAATGGTTTCCGACTTCTGAGAGTTGATTTTCAACTTCCAGTCATTGCAAAATCGTCTTATCTTATCGAAGTCACGCTGCAAGAGAGTATTTATGACCTCGATTTTTAGACCTGTTCTGTACGCTTTCAAATCGTCTGCGTACGCAATAGTATGGGGAAGTGAACCTATCAAGTTGCTTGTATAAATGTTGAATAGGATCGGCGAATTGACCGCGCCCTGCTGAAGACCATTTTTAATTTGAAATATACCAACAGAAGTCACATCACCATTTTTCACGATGAACTGTCTGTTCTTACCATACGGTGTCGAAGGCCTTCTCCAAATCAACAAGGCAGGCACCAGTATATTGGTTTTTGCCTTTATTCCATTGGATATCGGACACCAGTTTAGACGCGGCATGTGAGATATCATCTTCCGCCTTAAAACCGAATTGACTATCCGGAACTATATGTTTTTCCTCAACCCACCTAGACAGAGCTCTATTGATTACCTTTCCAAACACCTTACTGATATTAGGAAGGAGACTTATCGACCGGAGATTCGCCGGATTAGATATATCCTTTCCCTTTTTGGGGATAGGTTAAACCACCGCTGTGCATTATTCATTGCATTATTAAACAGGGTGGTGTAAATGTCCACCGCTTCTAGAGGAAGATGTCGAAGCACGATGTTCGGAATACCATCGGTCCCCACTGATCCAAATCAGTCAATTCCACGGCGTTCTCAAGAATTGTGCATCGCTCAGACCACATTATGGCGTATTTTGCGTTTTAGTTTACACCCATACAAGATCAAGTTGACTCAAGAATTGAAGCCGATAGACCATTTAAAGCGACGTACGTTCTCCGATTGGGTTCTGGAGAAGATGCGCCAAGATGATGAATTTCATCGCAAAATCATCTTCAGTGATGACGCTCATTTTTGGCTCAATGGGTTCGTCAATAAGCAAAATATGCCTTATTGGTCGGGTGAAAATCCACATGTGCTTCATGAATCACCAATTTATCCACAAAAAATAACTGTTTGGTGCGTTTTGCATGCCGGCGGCGTTATTGGGCCATATTTTTTCGTCGACGATAACGATCGTCACGTTACTGTGAATGGTCAACGTTATTGTGCCATGATCACCGATTATTTTTGGACGGAATAGGTAGATATGGACTTGGACGACATGTGGTTTTAACAGGATGGTGCCACAAGCCACACAGCACACGCTACAATCGATTTATTGAAGAGTAAGTATGGTGAGCGTGTTATCTCAATACATGGGCGAGTCGATTGGCCGCCTCGTTAAGTCATTGGTTTATGCCAGCACGCCGACGACGTTGGAAGAGCTCAGAGCCAACATTGAAGGCGAAATAGCGGCCGTTTCGGCCGAAATGTGTGGCCCAGTCGTTGAAAATTGGGTCCAAGGAATCGACCGCTGCAAACGTTTCCGTGGTGACCAAATGAACGAAGTCGAGTTCCATTCATAAATGTTTTGATTGTACTTCAAGCCGATAATAAAGTTTTTGAAATATCTCAAATGGTTTGCCTTTTATTTAACAAAAAAAAAGTTGTCAAGTCGTTTTTAGAAAACCCTATATATTGAAATTAATACAAAAAAATCAGAAGAGGTGGTTAGTCAAGACAGAAAGAGTTAAACCTAACTTAACCTGGGTGTTATATATGAAGCGGAAAGTAATTTCCCTTCTCACATTGATAATTCTATAAAAAAATGCAACTCTGCCTTCGGCTTCATCAAAGACTGGTCTTAGGAGTTTTCCAATCCTTATATTACCAAATCCCTTTGCATAAAATTTATTAGGCCTCTTCTCAGAAGAGAACTCACATCCTCCAGATAGAAGCGGTTCAATGCAGGCTCTTACTGAGATAATAACATACCACCATACATTGATCGGCTAAAACTTATAAATTCACAACCCCTTTGCATACGCTGAAAAGTTTTACTATATTCTCTTTGTCCATCAAATTTCGTTTGGTAATATTATTGTAATTGCCCTTCTTTTCACACAAAACCACGCAATCTTAAGTGTTTTCCGGCTCAATCACACACAATTCACAGGACGAAATACGGACATCTGGAGCCAATGTCTAGAATGCTTCGTGAAGTTAACAATATTCTCCACAAACACTCCCTCAAGAACATTCATACTTCCACCTATTCCTCACGTCCTAACTTTCTTTTCTTTAAGTGGAATTGTTAGTTTTAAGATTATGGTTGCACTATGCCTTAATAAATCTGTCGGGGATTGACCCTTATTCTAACTCACCTAAGTACCTAAGCATGAATTTGGTCGCCAAATTAAAATAGAAGGAACACGTTAAAAAGTAGGTGAGAAATTAAATATTAAATTTATTGTATTGTGTGTAAAGGTAAAGGTGTAAAGGTGTGAGATCACAGGATCATGGAGGCCAGTTCCCAGGTCAGCATCTCAGCAATTGCTTTCCGCAATAAATTGATGGTGTCGCGCGCCGTGTGGCATGTTGCGCCACCTTGTTGACATCAAAGCTTTGGCACGTCAATGCCATTCAACTGATTAACGAAGATAATATAGTGCTCTCCATTGACACTAACATTCTGGCCGGCATGGTTCTTGAAGAAATATGGGCCGTTGACTCCAGCAGCCCATAAAGCACACCAAACAGTGAGTTTTAATGGTTGTAAAAGCGTCTCGACAAACTCTTCTGGGTTTTCTCAACGATCATCGGAAAACAAAATTTTGCGTTGAAAATGAGGATCAAGCTGAATCATGTTTTCGGCCCATTCACCGAATCTATAACGCGTATAATGATCACGCGGTTTTAACTCTTACACAAGCTGGATCTTAAAAGTTTTAAAGCCAATACTAGGTGGAGTGAAAAGTAACCTCTTTGAGCGCCAGAATGCGCTGCTACTGCAAAAAAGGTTATGGTGCCTTGAAGTCCGTTCATATTAAGGCAGACATGCCAAATTTCAGTGCGATACTGTCTTTAATTTTGTTGGCATCATGTTGAGTATGGACAAAAACGATTTTCGTTCTCTCATAAAACATTATTTTTTGAGAGGCAAAACGGCGAAGGAAACAAAAGAAAAATTGGATATATGGGTCTAATGCTCCGTCAGATTACACCGTCAAATATTGGTTTCGAGAGTTTCGTGGTGGCCGCACCTCCACTACCGATCAAGTCAAAACAGAGGACAATGTCAAAAAAGTACATGAAATGCAGTTGGCTAACCGGAAAGTGAAGGTGCGCGAGCTAGCAGATACCACAAAATTACTGCTGAGCGCACACGGGATATTTTGGGCAATATTCTGCATATGAAAAAGTTATTCTGTCGCTGGTTGTCGCGCATACTCACTCCTGACCAAAAACACGAACGCGAGAGCACTTCGAAAGAGTGTTTGGAGTTGCTGATGCGGAATCGGGCGGACTTTTGGCGTCGAGAACCAGAGAATAGAATGAGTGCCCGGCAATGGACTGCATTAATGCACCTTGGTTTATTAGAAACAAGTATATGCATCGTAATTTGCAGATTGACCTGGTTATAAAGGTCATAAATCAGCTTTGCAGGTGCATATTAACCCAATAGAAACCATTTTGAATTTACAATCCAATGTTCGCAGTTCACGAACTCATGTTAAAATTATCAGAATTTGTATTCAAATGGTAATACCTTCTCCAAGTTCTTACTTTCAAGTTAAATTAAATTAAATCATTCGTCGATCATTTATTGATCGGTCATGATTCAGGAGGTTAGAAACCTACACTACTTTAGGTTGTGAATCACCTTGTGTCTTTAGAGACTTTCACCTTTATTACTAGAAAAAAATATTTATCACCACGTTCATTCTCAGGACAGTAAAAACCCTAATCCTTCTCTTCCGAAGCTTCTCAAACATGAGAAGCAACTTCTATCATATTTTCATGAATTTTTTAACCCATCTGTGCCTGTAACGGTGCTCTTGTGAATTTGTTTCTTAAATTGTCCGTTGCAGATTTCAAAAATTATCATTTACTCCTATATTGTACTCGTATAACATAAGATATTAGGTGCGCCACTAAGTTATCGCTGTTTTTTTTTATGTAAATCCAACTTTATTGTGAAAATATGCTTACAAGGGAATCATTCGCTACAACTTTTACATCTTTCTGGCAGAGCTCGAGTACCGTTCCGGTAAAAGTGTTTATCATTTGAGGCTATCCACGAATCAAGGCATTTTTTGATGTCATCATATGAATTGCTGATCAGCCATACCATGCGCCATCGACCGGAACAAGTAATAATCGGACGACGCAATATCCGGATGGGGTAGAACTTCTCATTTGAACGTTTTCAGGTAGGTCTTAACGGGTTTGGCAACGTGAGGCTGAGCGATGTCATCATGTAAAATCACTTTTTCGTGTCTCTGCTCGGCTCATTTGCATCAATTGTAGTCGATACCATTCTCCAGTGATAATTTCGTTGGGTTTCAACAGCTTGTAATAAATAATACCGACCTGGTCCCACCAAATACACAGCATGTCCTTCGCAGTGTGAATATTCGGCTGAATCGACGACGAACCAGCACAACCGAGCAGTCATCATGACTATCTTCTCTTTGAGTTGCTGTAATGAATCCGTTTTTCATCACCTGTCACGATGCGATGAAGAAAACCCTTCCTTTTTTGCTGCTGAAGCAGTCCCTTGACTTCAAATCATAAGGAACCCAAGTTCCTTGTTTTTGAATAATTCCCAACGCATGAAATCGCTTGGAAATGGCTTGGCGGGTAGCTCCTAATGATGAAGCAAGCTCTTCTTGCGTTTGGCATGGATCCTTATCGAGCAATGCCTCCAATTCAGCGTTTTCGAAGGATTTTGGCCTTCCTCACGTGGATGGTCATCAACATCGAAATTACCGTCTTTGAAGCGACGAAACCATTTCACTGAGAGCACCATCTCCGTAAACTTTTTGGAGCTCTCGATGCGCTTCAGCTGTCGTTTTCTAAGAATGAAAGAAGAAAATCAAGAATAACACATGGACGGCTGAAAAGTCCGTGTCGTTTTATAGTAAAACAAAAATTTTGAAAAATTCAACTTTATTTATCAATATAGTTGCCTTCGAGGACGATACACTGATTGAAACGATTTTTCAATCTTTCGATACCAGTTTTGTAGTTAGATTTCGGTTAAGCCTCAAAATAGGCCTCTGTTTCGGCGATTACTTCTTCATCAGTCTTCCGGCGAGCATTCTTTTGAGGTCTGCGAACAGAAAATAGTCGCTGGGGGCCAAATCTGCAGAATACGGTGGGTGTGGAAGCAATTCGTGGCCGAATTCATTCAATTTTGTCATCGTTTTCATCGACTTGTGGCACGGTGCATTGTCTTGATGAAACACAACTTTCTTTTTCTTCAAATGCGGCCGTTTTTCTGCGATTTCGTCCTTCAAAAGCTCCAACAACGCAATGTAGTAGTCGCTGTTGATAGTCTGCCCCTTTTGGAGATCGTCGATGAAAATTATTCCATGTGTATCCCAAAATACGGATGCCATAACCCTGTCAACCGACTGTTGAGTTTTTGGTCGTTTTAGACGAGGTTCGTCGCCTGCTCGTCACTCAGCTGACTGTCGACTTGACTCTGGTGTGAAGTGATGGAGCCAAGTTTCATCCATTGTCAAATACCGACGCGAAAATTCGGCTTTATTGCAGTTGAACAGCTTTAAACACTCCTCTGAATCATCAACACGTTGTTGTTTTTGGTCGACTGTGAGCAAACGCGGCATCCACTTTGAACAGAGCTTTCGCATGTCCAAATATTCGTGTATGATATATCCAACACGCTCTTTTGATATCTTCAGAGCCTCAGCTACCTCGATCAAATTCACTTTATGGTCATTCGTAATCATTTCGTGGACTTTTTTTATGTTTTCATCTGAAACAGCCTCTTTTGGACGTCCAACGCGTGCATCATCTTCGGTGCTTGTATGACCACTTTTAAATTTTTCAATCCACTTGCGAATGGTTCGTTCGGCTGGTGCAGAGTCCGAATAACACTTATCAAGCCATTTCTTTGCATCGGCTGCATTTTTTCCCATCAAAAAGCAATGATAAATCAACACACGAAATTGCTTTGACTCCATTTTTTTTACAATAACAAAAGTTGCTTCACTCACAACGCTATATCTCGAGAACTAATCGTCCGACAGCTGTCAAATTTATACACGGATCTTTTGAAGGTTGATACTAACTGAAAATGGTATGAATTTAATTCAAGTGGTGCCCTTCAGCCAATGTATTACACCAGCAAAAGTATGTTTTATGACGCCAAAACAAAATCACTAATGTTCCAAAACGGTTGGTTTACTATATGTCTAAGCTTGGTTCATGAAGTTTTGGATATGTCAAATTCGCACCTACTACTGGAGCCATCTTTATAAAAATGCCATATTATAAAAATGCACTACTTAATTCAGCTTCACCTGATAAGTGGTTTTTGGTATATAAACACAATGTTGTATGTACCTGTTCACAGATTTTAACAAGCAAAGGTACTTCCATATTTGGCTCAAACAGCCAGACAAAATCAATTATTAGTTTCCTTAATATTAAATGATTCTGCACAGCATGTTTCCCCCAAGACTTAACTATACTCGCATGACTTTAGACCCAGGGCATGGTGTAATAACACTAATTGGATTACATATGAGTACGTATCGCATGGTTTGATGCTACCATCACCTCCCATGTTAACATAATCCGTGTAATTAGTACACAGCACAGAATATAAACTCTATGGGTTACGTATCATCCCTTTCCTGTGCTATAAGAGTCTCAATATGTGTGTGTGTATAATAAATATGGATATGACGACTTTTAGTATGGGATAACTTTAGAAAGGAGCAATAAGGGAAATTGAAACGTTTATTACTGGCATCTACTATTTCTATGTATACCCAAACAAAATTTGTCCGGATACTCTGTTGAACATTGAATCTATACTGTAGATAATGACCGACTTCAACCTGGCGATTACTATTAGCACAAATATGACAGCTTATCTTACCTACCGTGGTAGCCATCGGATACTAGTATCGCCTTGACTTGAAGTAAGCAAGATGTAAATATCAATACTTTTATATTGACTCTACTATAGACTGAAACTCAGACGAACTGCAAATGAATTTCTCATACCGAACCAATGGTTGTCTCAACATTCATGCAGTACGAAAGGTACTTTATATGAGCTTCTATATACGATATTTTATCAAGGTATTATGATCTGTAGTCAACAAAGGTTTTCCATCCCGGGCTTGGTGATATCCTCCACATTATCCGTTCCCTTCGTCAAGAGGGTAACAAGAGGGCCTGTTGATACAAAAGAGCCGAAACAAGGGCAACGAACTGCAAATCTTCATGGAAAAGGTTAAGCATTGTAATAGACCGTGTGCAACTAAACAATTTCTTTCTTTCTTACTCAGCTGACGCTACAGTTCAGGATGAACCGGGGCATCAACTAGCAAACCCTCTTCATTTTGGCCGTTCTTTAGAAAATTGCCTCCAGTTGCGCACTCCAATTCGGTTGAGGTTCCCTTACTTGTGCGCGCTATCTAAAATGAGGTCATCCTATACTGTGTTGCATCCAGTTGCTCTACATATCCTAGACATCTTGGGCGATGTTGCTGTACAGCTAATATGCAAACTGGGGCAAATACTATATACTTATTGTGCAAAGAATTTTTTTTTCGAAACGACCGCGGACATGTTCAACCGCCTTCGATAGAGTTCATGCTTCAACGCCATAAAGAAGCACTGGGATGATCAAGGTTTTATACAGAGTATCCTTAGTTGTTCGGAATAGAGCCTTATTACTCAATTATTACACCATGTTAGCGCAAAGAAACCACGATTGGGAAGAATGACTTGTCGTTTTATTTCTGCTAAGGTGTTGCTGTCAGAAGTTATAGCTCAAAATTATGGCTGTTGACTGTGACGTGCAGTAAAATTCATCGATGTTGTGTGTCCATTCTTGTTAACAGCAAATATGATCCTCATCTATCGTTAAAACCATTTTGGCAGCTTCCGTTTCATTACCATTGAACAATAGCCTAAATTAGCTGCACAGGCTTTTGAAAGATTTTTCCATTTTCCAAAGATGAAAGTATGACGTTAACAAAGTCACACGACAGCGCATCACCTTATCTAAAAGCTTTTTCGACAGCAAAAGTCTCGGTTAAGTCGCTACCGACTTTGACGTAGAAACGAGCATTCTCATTCTCATTTGGCGGGGATGCCAAAACTAGACATGGCTCTATATAGCTTGTCTTTATCAATGCCCTCATATGCGCTCTTTTTGCAGGATGTGTCGGAGTGTGAAAATTTGGTTGATTGTGCACTTAACTAGTCTGAAACCACACTAAATTTCACACAACGTGGCTGATAACAATTTGTTGCGATGTCCAGGAGACTTATGCCTTCATGGTAGACGCGGTTAAGAGGGTTTCCTTTTCTGTGGATCTGGCAAATGATGCTGAGATTGACTCCTCTGACCAGATCTGAGAAATAAATTGGTGTATGCTCTCCAAAAATTCATTGCAAGCAGCTTTTTTCTGAAGGTAAGCCGTCAGCTTTTTTGTATTTCAACTTAGATGTAGTTATTCTTACTGCGTTCTGACCAAGTGGACAGAGGCTATTATGGTCTAAGTTGAATGACGGCGGGATCTTGGACTTCGTCGCCGTTATACAATCTGCAGAAAAAGTTTGTCCATGGTCTCAGTACTAACTGTGACTCTACTACAAGGTTTCCTTCTTCATCTCTACAGGCTTCTATACGGTTTCTCTTGCTGATAAAACTTCCTTATGTTATCCCTGGAGTACACCCTCTTAATATCTTCGATCGTGCGCTTTTCAAGATTTATTCTTCTGGAAAAGCCGATGTTTCACACGTTCCTTCTGCTCCAGGAGCTAATGAGTACAAGAGCCTTCCTTGTAGTACCGATTAATACTCTTCTTCTTTAGCTAAATGTAACGACTGAGCAAATAGCAATGATAGTGTTTCCAATTGTTATGTTTCAGCAGTTGTTAAAGTTACCACTGACATCCAGCTGTCAAAATATTCAGTAAGGTTTGCCATTTCATCATAATCGACCCAGAAATGTCGATTCGGTGCCGATCAGCTGAATTAGGCATCGCCCGAGAGCCAATCCGGGTTATTTTGCGGTTGGAATGATTGTGATTGTGCTGACGCAAGAATTGATGTCGCACGACCGGGCGCTGGAAATGTTGGCCGGAGATCTGTATTTCAGTCAAAAAATCTATGACTATGACTATGTCAACAACCAAAATTCCGAACACAATCTACTGGTTTATGGCACGGTTGCACAATCGGACTTTATATCTTTCGAAATGAAGAATAAGACACCGTTGCCTTCAACGGTCTCAGGTATAGAGCGATTTTAACCTACTTTCTGTGGCCAGAGCTCGACAACATCGATATATCCGAGCTGTGGTTCTAACAGGATAGCGCTACATGACACACAAGCAACACACCGCTCGAAGTTGTAAAGCAGAAATTTGACGACTGGGCCATCTCTCCGCGAGCGTTCATCAATGACTGCCGCGATCATGCAATTTGACACCACTCGATTATTTTTCATCAAACCAAGGACTTTTCGGTGGTGGTCGAGTGAAACTCAGGAAATCAGTCTCTGATGGCTCGTTGGCAGCGTTCCCACCGGTCTTCGATTCTCGATGATGGCTGCATAGAAGTTGTTGAGAGATTTCGGGCTACGCGTTCGGCAAAGATTCTGGTTGGTAACCGGAACGTTCTGAATTCTGGAGGCATTATGATATGATATTGCAAACCATTCGACTTAGCGTTTCATGATCCGGAGACCGCCATGTCCACTTGTGTATATTAAAAAAGGGTTCCGTGTGTTTGCTACAGTGACAGACGTAGTGACGTGTAGATTGTGCATATCTAGTGTCTGACCATAGAGGTCTTCCTTTCCTATCCTGGCGTTAAAAGCGCCTAGTACGACTTTAACTTCACACTAAGGCCACCGCTCATATATCTAATAGCTGCTCGAATTTTGGTGGCGTCCTCCTTGTCTTTCGTGGCGATATGTCCCTATATAAGGCTTTTGTTAGCGCATTTAGTCTTGATCCGTTCTGGCTTAAGATTTTCGCTTACGTGTTGGAAGCCCAAGACTTTTTGCCTTGGTATATCGCATATAGCAAATCCGCATGCTAACAAGTAGGGTTTTTTCCCTTTATTTTCGAAGGCATCTACTACTTGCTCGGCTGCACGTGACCTGTTCGGATTTCAAACATTTCAAGTGTTGATCCGAAGACCATTGTAATTAAGACTTTTGCAAGCGTCATCAACAATGAATCCATTTCTATGCGAGATCATAAGCTGGTCCGTTAAATCTTTTTAATCTTTTTAGAATAAGGTTGTGAGCCCTATGATGGCGTTGCCTAGTATTATGGTACTGGCTGAGAATATTATTGACATTTTAGACTGCAAGAGAAAGACTATCACTACGAGGTAAGGCAAGCACTTCGTTATGAACTAGGGCAGTCACCTGTTTCCCGATAAATCCTCACACTCGATCTCTTGTTCCTTTTACGTTTTGATTAAACCTCCAAGCATTGCTTCTGAGTATCAACTGTCATTTTGACTGCGCGCTGTTAATGCTCTATGTTTTTTCTACTGAAAAGCCCACTTTCTTCCATCGAGCTATTTTTTAACAAGCTCTGGATAACACTCCTTAAGAAACCAAAACTTTCGTCAAAGTAATCAAGTAAAATCGGTTGCCACATCTCTGAGGGCGTCTTAGTTTCGATACCGGTCTGAGCTTAAAATGCTCCGGTATCATTTTAAGAACTTTCAGTTTTCAGGCCCATGTTTCCACATAGCTTCTGTTTCTATGCTCAGTTTAGTTCGACTTTAAAGTGTGAAAATCGCAAAAGTCTAGCCAGAATAACACTAGCAAATTGTGCAGGTGAATATGATTCACGCCGCGAAGCTTACGGTGTGTTAATTTCATTATATAATCGACATAATCATTCATCTCAGCAGGTAACTGGAATAACCATGAATCGTTCTAGCATCATCACCAGAGACGTCGTACAGTGCCTACCAAAAACGGAGGTGCTGTTGTGTAGCATAAGTAATATCGAGAAGGACCCGAGTGAGTGGAATGTCCAACCTGAACAGCAATTTATTCGTGTACATCCAATTTACGTAAGATTTTGTAAAAATATCTTAATTCACAAACATACCAGCTCCATACCAGAATTAAGGCCATCCGACCATCGTATGTGTCGTATGTTCGATGAGGCTGCCGAAAACAAGATTGCTCTTGACCCAGTTTTTCACGACAAAATTTTGTTCAGCGATGAGTCTCATTTCAGGTTAAACGGCTACGTCTACAACAGGAATTGTCACATATGGAGTAAATAGAGTTTACAAGCCATTATTGAGGCGTTCATATTCCTTCAAAAATGATACCATCCATTTAGCTCCCCAATTGAGGAGCATTAATATGGAAGAGCTGTGGTATCAAGGAGACGTCGAAATATTTCACATAGTGCGCGCCTTTATTTAGTGAAAGAAACATTCGGCAAATGCATAATTTCGCATACTAAACATGTGAATTTGCCTCCATGGATTTGACACATTTGAATTACTTTCTGTGCGAACATGAAAAGTCATTAGTTTACGCAAATAAAACAGAATCATGGGCCAACTTGGAGTCCAATATTCGCCGTGTTATTACCGATGTTGAGGCCACCTGCTCGAAAAATGTACTCAGGACCCAACTTATAGTTTTTGTCAGAGAGCTCATGAAAACTTTCTCTGGTACAATACCATATATCGAACTAATAGGACTCAAACTGACTGTTTACATATATTATGTAAGCTTCGTCTGGTCACTTTTTCCTCTTTTTGACTCCGTTTAGGACAATAACAATAACGCTCCACATTATGTGTACGAATATAATCCAACTTTCTATCTTTAGTATGGAATCCTATTAACGTTCCTTTAAACCCAAATTTCATCGACACCGAAGCTCTTTTAATTGGATTCTGGGATCGTCCTTTCTCATTTGAGGTTAATAATTAATCTGCCCTAAAAGATTCGTCTTTAACAAAGATGTCAACTCAAAGTACCACTTAAAATCCTTGAATCTAAATTAAATGACAAAGCTGATTAAATGACTGACTAAATCCCTTAACGTTCTTCTTTGCCGCTTCGTCCTTGCAAGTATCAATCACGGACCCTTTATCATATACTTTCCTCACTTTTTCATCAAATTAAGGTTAAATCTAATAAATCTCAGTTCTTTAAGCAGGAATACGAGTTTTTGTTTTCTTTTAAACATCAGCTGCGTTAATTTTTTCGCCATTCTCAGCCAAATTAGCGTAAGAGTTTCTTATAAAAAAATTAAGAAAATTTCGGGAAAAAGTGGATAGGAACTGAAAGCTGAACTAAACCTTTTTGGTGGACCATTAGTTCAAGCCGTTTAAAATTTATGAAGCGCGATGCGGATAAAATGATTGCTCAGGGATTGTGGAGTGCATTTGCGATGGTTGAAATGTCAAAATATTGGTTTTATTTTAAACTGAAAGGAAATGGAAAAAGAGAAATTATTCAGAAATGGGGGTTGTTGAGGGTATAATGCAAATTCAGAAAACTCTTTTAGTATGTACGAAATCAGAAAATAGGTATTCAGTTGTGGATAATTGTTTAAGAATTTAAAAAAAGTTGAGCTTTGACAAAAAATACTCTGGAACAACCTCTAAGGCTTCAAAAAAAAAGTTATGTACGAGTACTTTTGTCTTCAATTGGTCGACTTAAATGATTTCAAAACGAAGTCCTTGTTGAATAGATTAAATCTGAAATTTGTTGGTATTGTCTAGTTAGGTCATTTAACTCTCTCCGATCTTTTTGCTCTTGCTCCGATCTTGGTTTCTTAAAAGTTTTTACTCAAACTGATAAGTTTTATGGCAGAGTTTACGGGGTAATTTCATTTTATATCCTTTTTTGTGCACGTTCCTTGCTTTCAATCGCAACGCTCTTTTCTTGACACGCATAATTCAATTATCAGAGGAATACTAGATGAAGTGAAAAGTAACCTCTTTGACTGCCAGAATGCGCTGCTACTGCAAAAAAGGTTATGATGCCTTGAAGTCCGTTCATATTTAGGCAGACATGCCAAATTTCAGTGCGATACTGTCTTTAGTTTCGTTCTCTCATAAAACATTATTTTTTGAGAGGCAAAACGGCGAAGGAAACAAAAGAAAAGTTGGATAAATATTATGGTTCTAACGCTCCTTCAGATTACACCGTCAAATATTGGTTTCGAGAGTTTTGTTGTGGCCGCAACTCCACTACCGATCAAATCAAAGCAGAGGACAATGTCAAAAAAAATACATGAAATGGAGTTGGCTGATCGGAAAGTGAAGGTGCGCGAGCTAGCAGATACCACAAAGATTAGTACTGAGCACACATGCCATATTTTTGGCAATATTCAGCATATGAGAAAGTTATCCTGCCGCTGGGTGCTACGCATACTCATTCCTGACCAAAAACACGAATGCGAGAGCACTTTGAAAGTGTTTGGACTTGCTGATGCGGAATCGGGCTGACTTGTGGCGTCGATTGGTAACTGTTGAATACCAGAGAAGAGAATGAGTGCCCGGCAATGGACTGAAGCCGGCACGAGTTCTCCGAAGTAGCCGAGGGAGGCTCGATGTGTCGGAAGAGTTATGGCGTCGGTTTTCTGGGATTGTCATGGCATATTCCTCGTGGACTACCTCGAAAAAGGAAAAACCATCAACAGCGAGTATTACTGTGCATTATTGGAGAGATTGAAGGTCGAAATCGCTGAAAAATGTCCTCAAAAGAAGGGAAAAAAAATTTTTGTTTTTGCAAGATAATGCACCAGCGCACAAGAGCACCGCAACCATGGCTAAAACCAATGACTTACTGCTCCAATTACTGTCGCATCCACTGTATTCGCCCGATTTGGCTCCCTCGGACTATTATCTCTTACCAAACCTCAAAAGATGGCTCATCAATAAAAAATTCAGCTCAAAAGATGGCTCATCAATAAAAAATTCAGCTCACGCGAGGAAATCATCGACGCCACAGAGGAGTATTTTGCAAAGCTTCCGGAAAATAACTTTTCGGACGGGATCAAGAATAAGTGTATCAAACTAAAAGGAGACTAAATTGAATAAAATAAAAATAATTCCCAAGGTGGTTACTTTTCACCCCATCTAGTACAGTTTTGCAGAAAAAATTTTAATGCTGAGGGTAAATGCTTTAACCCTGCCTAGATAACGTACGTCTCCAAGACATGCTATAGGATTTCTCTGACTTCCTTCTCAAAGGTTGTTGTCACATTATTCTCAGTTATCAATTGTAGTTTGATGGTAATATTTTTGAGATTATTGTTTATTCTTCTGTGTTACGATAAGTCATACCTTTGAGTGACGTATCATTATCTTTTGTTTATGTTTTACTCTGTGTGGACAACACTGTTATGTTTTATAAATGTAAGAAACATGGGCGTTTTACAAGCTCTAGCAAATAAAAAAGTTAAACGCGATGACCAAATTTAGAAAACACAAGAACTGTCGAACTTTTGCAATACATTTTGGACGACTCCTTGATCATTGCAGTCCTACTTTATTGTGCTGAAGCATGAATTCTATCGAAAGAGCTTGAAAATATCCTCAGTTCCATTTGCATTGGTGGGCATTGGAGTAGAAGATCCAACAACGAATTACACGAGCTGTATAGTGACATCGTCGTCTGGGATGGCTCCGACCCGCAAGGTTTTCGAAACCTTCCCTTAGGTGGCGCACATAAGTGAAGGTCGTTTAGGGAGAAAAATTCTCAATTACCTTAGTGGGCGCAACTGGGGGCAGTTAGCCAAAAACCGCACTAATTGGAGAGGCGTAATTGTTTAGGACTAGGTCTACTCCGGACTGTAGCACCGCCTAAGTAAATAAGTGTTGAAGAAAACCTATGCAGTAACATTTTAATTTCGTTTCTTCTATTGCTGCAGCAGCACTTACATCCGCAACATTCATTATAGTTGTTGTATTTCCATCAGTAATTTCCGTATCGTGTATACACTGTAGCCAATTTTTTGGTTTTCCTTCAAGTTTATAGCATGTTGGAGAAGAGTACGATTCAGTCTGGTTAGACTGTCTGTTTAGATAGATAAATATAGGCCTCCGCCTGCAAACCAACGTTGTGAAGACAAAGTTGTCTGTTGTTAAGCTTTTGATAAGCTGTAGCGGCTTTGAGTACAATATTTCTCTCATTACGAGAAATGTAACGAAATTTGGAATATCTTTACTACTGCCATTTGAAACGGTTAATTGTTTGCTAGTAATGTTTCATCAGAAATGTAGTAAGTGTATTGTACTGTACTGTACTGTACTGTAAGGATCTTTCCATAAGATTTACATTTTTTAAATCATTGAGGTTACCTGTTTATTCTGAGACATTCGTAGAATCATTTTACACTTACTCGTATGTATCTTAAATCTGGCATAAGAGGGTCCGCTGCCAGATAAACTCTTCTTGACAAAAGAAAATTATCACTTTTTCCCAAGAAAAAAAGAAATTTAGCTCCACTTGCGCAAAAGGGCTCCGCATGAAAACGGAATCACTAATGGTTAGGATGAATATTACTTGCATACGTTGGTCTTTGGAAAGGATCTACAACAAAAACAAAAAAAATCTCTAAAATGGGGTTAAGGTCACAGTCTTAAATCTGAGTATAGGAATTCAAAAAAAAAATATTGATTGGAGCAACTTTTTCCCTCATTCCATTTAGATGAACATACATCTTTGGGTTGGAACAGTTTAAATTTTTGGGTTACATCCAATTAGTTTTTTTTTTTTTCGTAATCGAACTGATTGTAGCCTGTTAAGATTAGCTTTGATGCTGACACATTTTCTTATATTTATGAATAAATTTTCTGGCAAATCGGTTTGAATAATAAAAATCAGGTTTGTAATACGAGTATATAATATAAGCGACTTTGTGGTTTTTATGATTATATATTAAATAAGCCTAAAATGTATGAAATCACAAATCAATGTGCTTCTCAAGGTAGTATTGCCGTATATCCTGGCAGTATGATCAGTACGGATCTCCATCAAATCAAGATTCGAAGAATAACCAGGTTTAACATGAGGTTGAGGTTGATTGAATCCATCAGTAATATACTCTCCTGACCTGATCTGAGTAATATGTTGGTGTGTGTTCTCCACAACACAGCAGCTTTTAACACCTCCTCCGGTATGTCATCAGATCCAGCTGCTTTGTTGAATTTTAGCTTAGGTAATGTTGTCCTTACTACGTTTTGGTCAGGTGGGCGGAAGTTTTGGGCTATCATGTCAAGATTGAATGGTCTATTCTACCTGACGGTAAGATGTTGTTTCTCTTCATTCTCAGCACCGATTTTGACTCTACTACAAGGTTTTCTTCTTCTTCTCTTTAGGCTTCTTCTATATGCGTCTCCTTGCCTAACACGTTTTTTTTTTTTTTTTTTTGGTAAAACTTCTGTGCATTATTCCTGGAGTAAAACCTCTCAATATCTTCAATTGGGCGATTCTCGTCCTCTTTTTTCTTCTCCAGGAGTAGCTGATGTTCTTCTCATATCTTTTACTCGTAGAATTCACGATCTATCCTACCAAAACCTGCCTTCTTTCCTACCCTGGCGTTAAAGTCTACTAGTTCAATTTTATAGCCATGGAGACGCTTGTAAAAATAATCTTTGGTGTGGTCGACCTTCAAAGGGCCATGGGCCTATATTAGGTTTCTGTTAGCGAATTTAGACGTTCGCTCACGTGTTGGAATTCTTTTCTCAAGCCTGCCTCATATGGCAAATCTACATCCGGATAAGCACTGTTTCTTTTTCCTACAGACAGCACAATCGTATACAAATGTAACATATAACAGTTTTTCATCCTCCTTATGTCCGGCCTATCAAACCGCACTTCTTGGATACGGTGATATTTGCGTGGAAGCAGTCAAGATCATCTGCTAATTGTTCGGCTGCACGTGACCTGTTTAGGGCCAGAATATTGCATGTGCTGATCCGAAGATTTTCAAGAACCATCAACAGTGAATCCAAGTGAATCCAATATCCTATGCGCCGGTTGTCTGGTGGAATAAGCTCTCGCGAAAATACGTGGTTGCCGCTTTTACCAGCCTCCAAAGAATTGTTTGTCTCGGATGCATGTGGGCTTTTCCTAGCATTCCTTGCTCGTCTCAAGACGTATTGATGAATCTCTCTCCTTTTAATATTAATATCATGGGCTGCACTCTCAAAACCATCTTCCGACTCAAAAGAAATGGTTTTTTGTACAATACACACTGGAGCTTCGATGACCCGGTGCGCCGTTTTTCTTATAACTCCGGTCATATGAACATTCCGTACGATGCAATCACACCAGAACTTCTGCAGGAAAATCTGTTTGTTGCTTACTGGCGTAGTGGCAGGGCGTTACACTTTCGCAAAGCACTTAAATGTGCTGACTACCAGCACAAAAAGTTCCCGGTGGCGTCACCGTATGGCGCTCCCATTCTTCCGATTTGAGTTCTGTTTCTTTTGTTAAGTTGGTACATCTGTTGTTGACATTCCCTCTAAATCTAAGCGTCAAAGCGTCACTTACAAAAGTAACATAGCTAAGAGTACATCTATCTATGTGTGTGTTGGCGATTTTTTACAATTTTAGAAATGGATTTAAATTTGCAACAACGAACTTGTATTAAATTTTGCGCAAACAAACGGATTTAATGGTGCGCGAACGTTGGAAATGTTGGAAAAGTGTTTCGGCAACAATTCTCTAAAGAAAACGGTCGGTTACCAGTGGCACGAGTGGTTTAAAAGTGGTTGTGAGTCAATCGAAGATGATGAACGCTGTGGCAGACCATCGACATCGAAAATCGATGAAAACAATGATAAAGTAAAAGAAATGTTGGTCAATAACTGCAAGTTAACCATCAGAGAGGTAGCGGAGTACTTGAACATTGCCTATGGATCCGTCCAAGATATTTGGGTTTCCGTCGTGTAGCAGCAAAGTTGGTGCCACAAGACCTCAATTTCATACAAAAAGAGACCGTGTTGACGTCGCAAAAGAGGTGGTTTGCGAGGCTGCATCCGATCCCACATTTATCAAAAGGATCTTACTGGAGACGAGACGTGGGTTTATGAGTACGACACGCAATCCAGACATCAGGCAAGTGAATGGCGTTCACCAAATGAGCCGAGACCAAGAAAACCACGTCGTTTTCAGTCAAAAAAGAAGGCAATGCTCACGGTTTTAATAGATTACAACGGTGTAGTGCATCAGGAATTTTTGCCAAGAAGGCCAGACAGTAAACAAAGAGTATTATTTGGGCGCCGAAAGAGACCAGAATTGTGGGCAGAAAACTCGTGGATTGTAAACCTAATAACGCACCGTCGCACAGTGCCATCATTATTCGTAATTTTTTGACGAAAAATGCAACAAATACCCTCCAATAGCCACCGTTAAAAAACCACTACGGGGAACGCAGCCGAAAGGAAGCGCTGGTATAAGTGTTTTGCAGTCGATGGGGACTACTTTAAGGGGGACAATATAGATTTAGATGAATAAACTTGTATTTTTAATTTTCTGAATAAATTCCGAAATTTTTTTGATCAATTTGGTATTGGCAATTATATGTTATGCGTCAGAAAGGTAGACCTTTCACTGATATGTTGTCAGATTTTCATTGCATTTATTTGGATGGATTAAAGCGGTCTAAAGTGAGCAAACATTGCTCAGAATTCAACATTTGACAAACATTTGAGAAAAAAAATAACAGAAACTTCCTTTACACCATTGTGACTGGTGTACAATACAATAGAAATGTGGTGTTTTCAAAATGCTCTAGAAACCGAGCGCCAACGTGCCGAGAGGAAGACGACAGACGAGAAAAAACCAAAAATTTCGTTTTGACAAGTCAAAGGTAGAAAAAATGTTGATTTGCTTTTACGATTGTAAACATTGTCCACAAGGAATTCATTTCTTTGGAAGCTTTGGGTGCATAGCATTTTTCGTATTCGGCCAGAATATCGGGCTAAAAGAAGTTGCACGATATTGCTCCATCTTATCTATAGTGTCTATCGCATTTAAGCTTTGAACCACTTCCCATATTCGTTTGATTTGGTAACGTGCAACTTTTACCTTTTCGGAAAAAAGCATTTGCATGAAAGGATAGCGTCCTTCGAGGACGATACACTGATTGAAACGATTTTTCAATCTTTCGATACCAGTTCTGTAGTACGATTTCGGTTTAGCCTCAAAATAGACCTCTGTTTCGGCGATTACTTCTTCATCGGTCTTAAATCTCTTTCCGGTGAGCATTCTTTTGAGGTCTGCGAACAGGAAATAGTCGCTGGGAGCCAAATCTGGAGAATACGGTGGGTGGGGAAGCAATTCGTAGCCGAATTCATTCAATTTTTCCATCGTTTTCATCGACTTGTGTCACGGTGCATTGTCTTGATGAAACAGCACTTTCTTTTTCTTCAAATGCGGCCGTTTTTCTGCGATTTCGTCCTTCAAACGCGCCAACAATGAAATGTAATAGTCGCTGTTGATAGTCTGGCCCTTTTGGAGATAATCAATGAAAATTATTCCATGTGTATCCCAAAATACGGATGCCATAACATGCCAGCCGACTGTTGAGTTTTTGGTCGTTTTGGAAGAGGTTCGTCGCCTGCTCACCACTCAGCTGACTGCCGACTTGAATCTGGTGTGAAGTGATGGAGCCAAGTTTCATCCATTGTCACATACCGACGCAAAAATTCGGCTTTATTGCGGTTAAACAGCTTTAAACACTCCTCTGAATCATCAACACGTTCTTGTTTTTGGTCGACTGTGAGCAAACGCGGGTCCCATTTTGAACAGAACCTTCGCATGTCCAAATATTCGTGTATGATATATCCAACACGCTCTTTTGATATCTTCAGAGCCTCATTTATATCGATCAACTTCACTTTACGGTCGTTCGTAATCATTTTGTGGACTTTTTTTATGTTTTCATCATCATTATGTGCATCATCTTCGGTGCTTGTATGACCAGTTTTAAATTTTTCAATCCACTTGCGAATGGTTCGTTCGGCTAGTGCCGAACATCAAGCCATTTCTTTGCATCGGCTGCATTTTTTCCCATCAAAAAGCTATGATAAATCAACACACGAAATTGCTTTGAATCCATTTTTTTTCACAGTAACAAAAGTTGCTTCACTCACAACGCTATATCTCGAGAAATAATCGTCCGACAGCTGTCAAATTTATACACGTATCTTTTGAAGGTTGGTACTAACTGAAAATGGTATGAATTTAATTCAAGTGGTGCCCTCTCTTAGAAACGGACTTTTCAGCCCATGATTTGTTGTTCTTATTAAAAAAAAAAAAAAAAAAACTCTTTACTTTGGAAAGACGAAGAAAAATGGAATCTAAATGTTAGTTACACAAACCTATTATAAAATGTCAGGACTGTTCTACTGTTACTCAGCTTATCTTAAGGTTTCCAAAGTCTTTTAATCAAAGGTGGAATCAGGTTCCTACCTTAAGTGTACATTTTGTCTCTTTTTGGAACTTGTTCGAGAAGCAGTTGACTACAAGATTTTGCCCACCTAATAAGTAAGTGGGGAAAAACACATACGAGTAGCAGAGATCTGGTTTAGCTTTCCTTTTGCATGGCCATGCGCCAAATATTGTCCTTACTCTGAAACTAGAATTTTTAGTCACGATTAACCAAAAATATGAAAAAAATATGCAAACAAAGTGGCTTAGGTGTTCGATTCAATTTAAACACTTACCAACCCATGCAGACAGGGTCCTTAATATGCAGCGGCGATAGTCATCAAATCATGTTGATTAAATCAACCGCGTGTCTGCACACACTTACAAAATGATTCATATTTTCACTCTCATTTGTATCCACTCTTTCTAATTTTATTTTTCTTTTTTCTTTTAAGTGCAACCGCAAAAGTGTACCTAAAGAAACTCAAACAAGCCCGCAGCCTGACAGCATTCTTAATGAGCGGCATACCGTAAAATATTCATTCCACGCTGAATATCAAATGTGCTACTGCATTCACAAATTGCTGCATAAAAATCCTGAATCCGAATAAGAAACGACGAATAATAACGGATATTAAACACAAAAACCAAATTAAACATTTTCCGTTTGTTTGCATTTCCGAATTTTTTATTTAAAAAAAAATTAAACTGATGTACAGGAAACAGTATCCGCTATCCACCTCTCTCCCAAACCATACTATATACCCATGTGCCAATTGTTGACTTTTGAATGAGTAAATTTTTGTTAAAGTGGACAACTTTATTGTTGAGTAATCATAATATCGACATTAATAATGTAAATGAGACATTAAAGCTGAAGTACTTACCCCGAGACACTCAGATACAAAAAAGGAAAAATGACGATAAAACCGTAATCTGGAAATCAGTTTTGAGGAAGATCCTTGTAAATGGAAACAAACGACCCGTATCGGCGGTTTTCAGTATATGACAGCAGTTCTCTGTAGCTTTGTCCTTCAATGTCAAGGTCAAGGGTGAGCCATCTGCTGGTTTGTTTTTGAATCATATGTTATTTTGACACTGGCAACTCCAATGCGCTCAAGGAATTGACAGAAGCTCAATATTATATTTTCATGGTACAAAATAAAAAACAAAATGCTATGTTGCCGAAACAGTACGAATTTAAAAAAAAAAAAGTTCGGTCAAAATAATGCACCAGTTTGTGAAGAATGTTCATGAGACTGGTTTGCTGATTGATAACCGAACATATGGTATTCCCCGTGTTCATCCTGTGCGCTCTACGGTGAATATTATAGATATTACCAAAAGTGTTGGTCTAAACCAATAAACTTCAGCTCGCCAAAGATCTCAGTAACTTTCGCACTAACCTTAAGAGAATTTGGCATACAAATTTTGGATGATTCGCTTACAATATCCAAATGAGTCAGAAATTAAAGCAAAATGACCACCCGCTTTGTTATTACTTCTTTGTTTGGGCTTTAGAGCAGCTCAAATATGACGACAATTTTGCTTACAAAATCAACACTTCAGATGAGGGTCATTTCCATTTCGGCTGCTACGTAAACCAGCAACATTGCCGTATTTGGGACTTTGAAAATTGTGTGTGACTGTTTGTTGTGATTTTCGAAGTGTTGCCATTATTTGACAATTTTTCTTCCAAAACCTTGCAGTCAATAAAGAGCGCTACTGAGCCAGCAATATGAGGTTACCTGCCACAGAAGCCGTCCAACAATCGATTGCACCCTAAGTTCAATAATCGTGCAGTCAGTCTTTTTGGTGATGTCCCACGGAGCTGCGATTCAACGCTGTCGATTTTTTTTTAAAAGATCGCTGATATACAAACAATCCAGAGACGATTTAGGCACAAAAGATCAGTATTGATCAAGCTATTCGTGAAATAGGGGCCGACGCCATCCAAAATTTTTTGAAAAATTGGGTTGATAGGTTGACCTACTGCCAAGACAGAAGAGGCAGTCATTTGAATAAGTCTCACTCTCCCAGCGGCGACGGAGAAGTGAAACAAGTCGGTTGGTTCTACTCCGAATAGGGCCAAGAAAAAGAAAGTTTCCGGCACTTATTCTATCGATGAATCTCTTCGCGCGCGATACCTGGATGAAATCAATGAAAACAAAATCAGCTGTGGTTTCACACGCACACGATGTCCAGACAAGGCCGGAGCTACAACCAGCAAAGGTCGTAGTACTGGTTAAGGGAAGTCGCTTTATGCTGTAAAATTTCCGTTTAGAAACAACTCCGGTAATGACTTTTCTAGCGAAAGAACCGACTGAAATCGGCGCTGTAACCAGCACAAGTTGCAGTTCCATGACGGAACTTGGACGTCGCTGGAAAACCAACCTCAAAGAAAACCTCGCTGTTATATCCTCTCTGACGACAACTGTGGGAGTTAGACAAAGCTAAGGACGTTTGCATTTAAGTAAGCCTACGTTCTAGAAAATTAAACTCTTCGGGTGAAGTTCTCCACGTCGCAAACCTTTGAATAGTTAAACAAGTCTAAGCCGAAAATCTCAGCAAATCCAGACAAAGCTTCTATCGAGACTATTAAGTCAAGGTATGACTCACGTCCCTATCTGGACGTTGAAAGGGTTAATTTCCACCTTGTTTTCTACTCAGATCATCATTCCGAGTCTCCTACTACATCCGTATGTAGAAGGCTTTTCGTGTTGAATACAAAACCTCACATAATATCCACACAGCAACCAGGGATGTCCAATAAACGCAGTTGTGGTTTCGGATGTTGAAGGGTTTCACACCACTCGTATGACAAGAGATCGGAAATTTGTGCAATTTCGCTACTAAGTTACGAAGCGAACGGAGGATGCAAGGATTTGTTATTGCATCTGCTTATTTTCCAATGATACTTTATTACGGTAGTCGAACTCATTGAATAATGTGATTCCAGAAAGATGGGTCTTGTCATATGCTGCGATGCTAATGCTCAGAATACTTTTTAAGGCTGTAGCAAGTGCAAAGTGAGAGGCGATCATTTCCTGGACTTCATACTATCGTCTAGGCTTGTTGTCAACAATGTTGGCTTTCATCTAATTTTTATTACGAGGGTAAAATAAGTAAAGTAATCGACTTTACGTTATCCAACAGCTATATTTAGGAGATAACTGGTTGGAAAGTACTCGTACTATCAACTTGGTCGTTCACAGAATAGGCCCAAAAATCGAGAACATTTTACAAAATTCAACATGGCATTGTTAAAATCAGAAGATATTGTGACGAGGGGAAAATGAATATCAATTTTCAGACTTCCTTTTAGGACGCGTTTTTCTCGGGCCTCTACGGATAACAGAAAAAATTTGGGAAAGATTTTGATGGTCAAATGTAGAAATGTAGTCGGATACCCTGGTATCTAGCTAACTCAAATTTTATATTTTAACAAACATATAGCAACTGCTCTGGATAGAGCCAAGGATGCTCTTTCTTTCAAATGAATACTGACTTATAGCAACCACTTCTATACGGGTATGAAGGTAATCTGCTACACGGACCCAACTGACCCATTCTCGTATTTGTCACATGTGTGAAAGCGAACTTATTTGAAGATATTCCTTGAGGCCTTCCCTCAGGGCTTGTCATACAATTTTATGCATAAGGCCGGTAGGTCAAAACAAGTTAGTTTAGCTAACATTTAAATTAAAATGTATAAATGAGTATAAATGAATTATGAATTATTAAAGAGAACAATACTTTTAGAATGGAAAATTTAAATGAAGCCTCTTTAAAATACGAGCAATATATCATTGTAAGTAGAACCTAATCTACTTTGTATCGGTCTAAATTTCCACTCCATCTTCTTCAAAAAAGTTGCCTTAATTTATGTATTTATGTGCTTATATGACGACATAAAATGCTTCGAAGCATTTATGTTAGTGTTGAATGTTAAACTCGTATTAAAGGAAAATTACAACCTGCTTTTCAGTTTCTATAACGATTATCATGTCCAACAGCCTTTATCGCTTTAATGACGAAACACGCCTTTAAAAAAAAATTTTTTTATTACATATACACGTACAAATACCCGTCCTGGAGATAATGTCTTTCTTCCTCGTAATCAGGAAGGTCATTTTAAAACACCTGAGGCGTTATTTCTATTTGATGTCATTAAATCATAAAAATCCTATTTTAGATAGGTATTCAATTTTCTTCCTGTATTTAGCCTTCAGAAATCTCTCCCACAAACTCAGATGAACTTTAAGAAATAGCGATTTTACAGCAACAGTAAAACTCCGAAAAGGGATTCTAATCAAATTCAAATCCTTTTCAAAACTGCAAAAATGACAAAAAACAACAAAAAGTTTATACAAATCACTATAACACGTAAACCCCATCAATACAATGTATCCGAAAAAATCAATGCCACGAGATTTTTTCCTTTTACAAATTATGGAAAAAATAGACAAGAAAAAACTGTCTCAGATACGGATACTAAGTCGGTGCTTTCTTCGTTTTTTGGGTTCAAACTTCTCATCCCGACCGATATGGAGGAGATTTAAATGTGATTTGAGTAAAAAGGGTGTCGATTTTTTCCTCTTTGAATCCGTAACTAGGAAAAAGATAAATTTCTCATTAATAAGACACAGAAAAGGAAAAGTTTTTGGTGTCTCAAAATTGCTTTTACACTTAAAGGAGACTTATTTCAGATTTGCTGAAAATAAATTCGTTTAAAATGCTTACTTCAACTGTAATCGCTGGCTAAGATTAGGCTTGTCTACATTATGATAAATGAACAATAAATCTGATTTCGATGAAGTCAAAAACAAATAGAAACGACATGAGGCCTTTGTGCAAGGAAAGAAATCATTATTGCTTGCAAATACGGACTTTTTATGGCAATTTGTGAAATAAATTATCTTCTTCTTTTGAAAGTCTTTCGAAAACACACTTTGGAATAACGCACTGCCACTGATGATGTCTTTTCCCTTTCCCTTGACGCTTCAAAGACAAAAAGTTATATATAATCAGTCAAACGGTGGATCCGAGGCGAACATTTCTGAACTCTGGTCAAAGACTTTTTTGTTAGCTGAGCTTTCCGATGTAAAAAAAGTTTTTCAATATGGCCATATGTCATTGGCGGAAACGAAGTAATTGAAAGCCAACCAACTACCAAACCAACTTTGAATTCTTCCTATTGTCACTTTGGCCAGACCTAACTCTTTGAGAAAGACGCAATACAAATAGACAGATGTTTACCACAAGTACCTCAAGAGCGACTGTAGGTGAAACTACAGTTTGGGGTCAACCTGGGCTTCAACTTACAAGCCCCATCAGTTGGGCTGGTCTTAAGCAACTGCCTACAGTTGCGCAGTCGTTTGAGGTCTCCTTCTATATATAGGGTTTTCCAATAGGGACTTGACAACTTTGAATTTAATTAGTGAACGCACTCTTTCACTAATCATTAAACTGTCACGGTCAATTTATTCAGTTTTGACTGCAACTTTAAGAGCGTTAACTCCAATTTTCGGTCGTAATGCTCGCCCTAGTAGACAGGCAATAACAAGTTTAGTGCAAAAATTTGAGTCTACATACTCGTTATGTGATGTTGCGTGTCAGTGAGACAACGTGTTGGTCGAAGTGTCGAAAATATCGCTGCCGTTCAGACGTCCGTAGCAAACGATCCAAATCAGTCAATTCACCGGGGTTCTCAAGAATTGTGCAAGATCAAGCTGAATCGGCGTACGTTCTCCGATTGGGTTCTGGAGAAGATGCGCCAAGATGATGAATTTCATCGCATAATCATCTTCAGTGACGAAGCTCATTTTTGGCTCAATGGGTCCGTCAATAAACAAAATATGCGTTATTGGTCGGGTGTGGCCAAGTCGTTGAAAATTGGGTCCAATGAACTGACTGCTGCAAACGTGGCCGCGGTGGCCATATGAACGAAGTCGAGTTCCATTCATAAATGTTTTGATTGTACTTCAAGCCAATAATAAAGTTTTTGAAATATCTCAAATGGTTTGCTTTTTATTTAAAAAAAAGTTGTCAAGTCGCTATTAGAAAACCCTATACTTATGGGTGCCAACTAAAGTGAGGTCTTCCTCACCTGCGTTGTCTCTCCGGGTTTGATTCGAAGACTCTGCAGGCCGGAGCATTTTTGTCATAGGGACTGACTATTTTTCTCTCGAAACCAGGATAAATTCCTCCGCTTTCGATATGGCCCATGCTTGAGCGCCAGAAAGTAGGACTTTAATTATCAAGGTCCTATGTGTTCTCGTATACCATATGTATGAAGAGTCTTCTTAGTTTTTGGGATTGAACTTAACTAGTCATTTAGCTTCTTAGCCGAAAGAAAGAGCGGTAGGCAAGAGTGATTATTCGTTTTATTTATGCCGAGGTGTTGCTGGCAGAACTTGTAGCGGAGACAAGGTAGACAAAGTTCCACATCGATGCTGTGTTTCCATTCTTGTTAACTTCATGTATTTGGGTTTGATCTCATTTCCCTTTAAGCCATTTTGAAAGCTCTGTTTCACTTCTAGCAAACAGACCGCCGACCGCTCAGTGAGTTGTACCAATTAAGAGTATATAACACATGGGCTGAAAACTCAGTGCCGTTTTATAGTAAAACACAAAATTTTTGCAAAATTCAACTTTATTTATCAATATAGTTGCCTTCGAGGGCGATACACTGATTGAAATGATTTTTTAATCTTTCTATACCAGATTTGTAGTACGATTTCGGCTTAGCCTCAAAATAGGCCTCTGTTTCGGCGATTACTTCTTCATCGGTCTTAAATCTCTTTTCGGTGAGCATTCTTTTGAGCTCTGCGAACAGAAAATAGTCGCTGGGGACCAAATCTGGAGAATACGGTGGGTGGGGAAGCAATTCGTAGCCGAATTCATTCAATTTTGCCATCGTTTTCATCGATTTGTCACACGGTGCATTGTCTTGATAAGACAGCACTTTCTTTTTCTTCAAATGCGGCCGTTTTTCTGCGATTTCGTCCTTCAAACGCTCCAACAACGCAATGTAATAGTCGTTGTTGATGGTCTGGCCCTTTTGGAGATAGTCAATGAAAATTATTCCATGTGTATCCCAAAATACGGATGCCATAACCTTGCCAGCCGACTGTTGAGTTTTTGGTCGTTTTGAACGAGGTTCGTCGCCTGCTTGCCACTCAGCTGACTGCTGACTTGACTCTGGTGTGAAGTGATGGAGCCAAGTTTCATCCATTGTCAAATACCGACGCAAAAATTCGGCTTTATTGCGGTTGAACAGCTTTAAGCACTACTCTGAATCATCAACACGTTGTTCTGTATAGTTGACGTAGTTACTATCCTTAAGAGTGTTTTTTTTTTTTTTTTTTTTTTGTGGACCAAGCAAACGATACTGAGATTTAATTCAACAGACATACACTTTTCTAACCAAATCTTAGAAATGAGTTGGTGTATACTTTCAATAAATTTAATTTCTAGCAGCTTTCCTCGGCTGCTAAGTCGTCAGGTGGATCAATGTTTTGGCTATCATCGTTTAAGTTGAATGGTCTATTCTGGCTGACTGAGGGATGGAAAGCTTCTTCGTCTGCAGGAAACCTTTTTTTCCATATTCTTGGGACTGACTGTGACTTTACTACAAGGTTTCCTTCTTTACCTTTACAGGTTTCTGTACTTTCGTTCTTGCCCTGAAATGTTATTTTTTTCGTATAACTTCCGTATGTTATTCCTGGAGTACAACTACTCAAAATTTTTTTTATTTTTGTTCTTCTGGATAAGTCAATGTTCTTCCCGTTCCTCAACGTCAGGAACTTATATTAGTTACATGTTGGGCTTACATTATTTAATCGGAAACTCAAAACTTCTTGCCTAAATCGGACATACTATATGTGTCAAAGAAGTTTAAAAAGCCTCGAAGGATCTGACCGGTCAACTAAAATCACAAAAAACAGAAGATCACATGGCCTGGCAATTGTTGATTTAAAAATCTCCATCGTAGCCCGAGCTTTGTGAGCGGTTGCCCTGTCCTGCTGGAATTAACAATTCTCGAGACTTAATTCGGCAAATTCCGGCAAAAAAAAAAATCGTTTATCATCTACCTGAAGCGCTCCGCAGATACGGTGGTGCCGTCGACGTCGTCAAAGAAAATAACAAACAGTCACTGTGAGAGGATGCAATGGTTTTTCGTGCATTTCATGTCGATTCTCCGTGCCCCAGAGATGCAAACTTTCTTTATTCATGATATCTGCATGATAGCTGTCAAGAGCCTCTACTAATTGCTCAGGTGCACGTGGTCTTATGATTGTCTTTGTCCTTTAAACGTTTTCAAAGCCAAAAGTAGGTTCTCTCTACAGTATACGGTTGAGAGTATGGTCGAGTATGCTCCCGCAATTTTAGCCCGTATGATGACAGGTTTACTCACCGTGAGGAAAAGCAAGCACTTAGCTACAAACTTGATTTTTGGGCTGCTGCCCCAATTCAAGTTATAGGACAGTTGGCACAACGATAAGGAATGAAAAACATAACAGGAGAAGCACTTTAATACACTTTATCAGCTTTATTTTAGATAAAAAAAAAACATGGTTAAGTATATAAGGCATTACAAGAACTATTACAGGATTGCAGTTGAACTAAATGATGTGTAAGTCTTTCCCTAAAATTCGCTGTAGGGCCAATCTGGTGATGCCCAATTGCGTTGGGTTAATGAGTTGATGTTTCTTCGTTTCCAGAGACATCGGCAGCTACAGCTTCGATATTCTCGGCCTGGGGTCCCACTCTGTTCGAGTCGAGTATTGGTGCGCCCTTGTTTATATACTGTCAGCTGTCTAGTTCAAATATGATTGACGTACGACACCATTTATAAAAATTATACCATCTTCCGATAAGGTGATTAGTTTTACGCCAGCTTATACAACTGGATATATGCGACTTGAAACAATTGGTGGACTAACTCAGTAATTTAGGTGCACAGCCTTGCAGTCCAGGTAAGCCTAGGCTTCAACCAACTAGCCACTCCAACTAGCACAATATCTTGCCAGTTGACTACAGTGCCACTCTCCATGTTCGTTAAGGTATACTTTCACTTACGTGTACCATTTTAGATACAGCGGTCTTCTGCTCCTCCGCCCCTTGGGGTTAGAATTCGCTCAGCGTGGCCCAATCATCTCATGACTGAAGCAATAGACGCCTGGCTAGACCGATGTTGCTGTATACCCCGGAAAGTTCATGATTGAATCTCATCCTCCATTGTCTATCAATAAAAACGTTACCGAAAATCACGAACGGTATCTTTCACCCTCTCGAAATGACCAAGTGTTTCTCAATCCGCTCTCGGTAAGGTCCAAGTTTTTGCACCAAAGAGAAGGACCGGGATGCCAAGGGTCTTATATACAGCAAGTTTGTCTTACGTCTTACGGAAGAGGGCTCTGTTACCCAACTGCCTCCTGAGCCCAATGAAACATACAATGAAAGATACAAGAGTAATTTCGTATCTAACACTGCTGTAGCTGGTTAGCCGAGGTAGATGAGGTAGTTAAGTTAAGTTATGTTAGGTTAAGTTAAGTTAAGTTAAGTAGTTATAGCTCCCAATGCTGAAGTTCCTGCCAGGCCATCGGTAGTGCGCATTCTTTTTTGATAATCACCAGATTTGGAAGGTCTCTTTTTAATCCTGATACACAAAAAAGACTCAATGGATGAAGTTGCCAATTATCATTCTATTTCTAAACTCTCATATATACTCGAACTCTTCGAAAGCATTTAAATGAAGCCTTTTGCTCTAAGTACAAGTCTTTTATTTCGACTAGACAACATGGTTCTTTTTTGAAAAGGAGATTAACTATCGCAAACCTAGTTGAATTCGTGTATTTTGCTCTTGCAGTCTTAGAAAAAGACAAAGAAGGATATCTTCTTTCCTGGTAAACCAATATTATAGTGTTTGGTTTAGATCAGCCCTGGCCTCCTCGCTATTATAATAAAACAGCTTATCAAATCCCCAAACAAAATTAAGTTAATGAGGGCGCCAGGGTATGCCAGTATTCAGGGAATAGCAACGCACCATTGTGCAAATTTAATATCTACACGAGGCAGAATAAAAAAAAAAAAAAAGCATCGAAACTAATCAGCTAATTAAATGGCAGTTATATCAACACCACTACACTTAAGTTAGATACGACTTACGACAGATGCCACCCACGATATCCAATCGAGTGGTATCGATTGCTATTCCAGAGGAGGCTACTACAACACCAACTTCTTCATCTTTCCGAATTTTGGCTTAAAGCAAATTAAAAGCAAAAGTTTTGTCAGTTCCTCCCTGAAAATCTAAAGGAGAAAACCACCTTAAAAATGTGGAAATAAGCCAGACTAGAAGCACATAGAAAATCCGTTAGCACCTACACTGAATTTGTCTCATTCTTGAGACTCATTTCGGTAGACAAAGAAACGCAACACTGTAGAACTGCATAAAGCACCACTCTTGTGAGTACTGGCTATCAACATAGCATATGTAGATGATTTTTTTTTATAATACCGCGCGCGCACCAAGGGGATATGAATACCTTGTTACTGGCTTTTCTCCAGGGCACCGGTGGGAGGTGTAGTAGTTTGAAACTCAGGTGTGTTTGGTTTCGATATTTTTTCCAGAGGTGGTTGTCAAACTAGACGGGATGAGCCAGTGCATCCTCAAGCAGTGGGCCTTAGTACGCGCTAGTTGTTAGTTCGTTACTTTTAGTCCAGCCATCAACCACTCTAACATCAGTGTTATGCCTTCATGTCAGAGTTGACTCCAACGGGATTTTCATATAACTACATACAAATTCTATGAAAAGACTTTTTCAGAGAATTGCCTCGCACGGGATTCGAACCCGCGACCCTCTGCTTGAGGAGTCTATGCATATACCACTACACCACGAACACCCCCAAGATGATGAAGCTGTCTTAATACGAACAAAATACAAAACAATTTTAAGTGCGATCATATTGGTTAATCAGATTAAGAATTTAGACTACAGTTGTGGACTCAACATAAACCACCCAAAACGCAACTACAGCGCGATATATCTCAGAGTAATTTTAGGCAGTAATTTCAAGCACTTTAATTTCTTTATGCAAAGAAAGAATTAACACAGTTATATGGAAATGGCTGTGGCGATGGCCTGGGATCGAATCCCAGTAGGACCTCAACAGCAAAAATTATCAAATCCTCATCACCCTTCCAGTGAGCAATGGCAAACCTCCAAAGGTCAAATTCTGCTAATGAAAAAACTTCTCGGAAGAGCCGTTCGAAACCGGCAATTAACATTAGGCCCTGCTCAGGGGTGTAAAAATTCGCAAAGTGAGAAACAGAAATAAGTGCGAGTAGCTAGGCCTTGGCCCACACCGGGCTGTCACGTCAAAGTATTTATTTTTTTATTTTATTTTTATATAGAAAATTTTTGGCAGTTTGAGGTCGGCAACAAGGCCATATTTACGTTTGTCGCACTATAGTGGTGAAGAAAAAAATTAAGAAAATTAGAATAGCCAAACATATGCCTTTCGTATCACTTTCATGGTGCTTCAATACAGTCGGGTTAATATATTTGAAACTAGCTGACAACAATGCAGTATAGCTCGCCAATTACAAGGAATTCAGAATCAGACACTGGACAATTTTAATAGCTTTGCTTACGGGCGATGCAATAGTCACGGATGAAACCATAAAGAAATTAATGACAAAATGGTACATTAACTCAAACGAATTTACTATCTTTGAAAATGGATTCAAAACAGCAAAGAAAACGGGTTATGCGCATACATAATCTGAGTGTCTATGCGACTTCTGGACTTCTATGTGTCTTCCAATCGGAAGTTCTAGTCATTCTTATGACTGCAAAAGAGATATGACCATCTATATCGATTGCACTAAAAGCACTGAAAACTTTTTATTTTAGTTTTTATAGTCACGAGCTCTTAACTACTATAATGCGCATAACAGAACAGATTGAGAATATTTGGTGCCAGGATGTTGCAGTATAGAAATAAAATGTTAATGTGAGCTGGGAAAAAGTGCGGATGATGATATTCCACAAACTAACGCGTGACTAAGCGCGCTCTCAAAGATAAGACTAACGCATGACTAGGAAGCAATGATAGTTTTTCCAACTGTTTTGTTTCAGCAGCTGTCAAAGTTACCAATCACATCCAGTTATCAAAATATTCAGTAAGGTTTGTTTTACGCTTGTCAAACGTGTGGAAATTATTAAAAAATATTATCGAAACAACGACTTAATTGTGAACACGCAACATGAATTATATCGTGAGCTCGGTCGTCATCATGACTTCAGTGTACAGGCAATTCGTCACACCGTGGAAAAGTTTGAGCGTAAATACACTCTTTTGGATCTTAAGCCAACGAAATGAAGAGAACATAGCTGCCGTAGCGACCAGTATAGAAGAAGACCCAGAAATGTCGATTCGGTGCCAGAGAGTCATTCCGGCTTATTTTGCAGTTGAATTTGGGCCTAGATTCGTACAAAATTGTTTTGAAGTAAGAATTGAAGCCGAACAACAATAGCCATGAGTTCACTAATTGGGCGCTGAAAATGTTGAAGGGAGATCCTAATTTTGACCAAAAAATCGTCTTCTCGAATGAGGCCTATCCTCGGTTCAGCGGCAATGTTAACCAGCAAAATTGCCATTATTGTAGAGAACACAATCCGCAAGCTTTTTAAAAAGCATCAATGCGCCCACAAAAATTGACTATTTGTTATGGTTTATGGCATGGTGACATCCCCATTCTTTCGAAATTAGGAAGGAGACACCGTTACTCTTAATGGTCTCATGTATAGAGCGATGTTAACCGATTTTCTGTGGTCAGAGCTCGACAACATCGATATATCCGAGTTTTAGTTTTAATAAGATGGCGTTACATATCATACAAGCGCAGCAACGCTCGAATTTGTATAGGAGAAATTTGTCCACTGGGTCATTTCACCGCGAACGTTCAACAACTGTCCGCCGCGATCAAGCATTTTTACACCATTCGATAGTTTTCTCTGGGGTTACGTCAAGTCCTTGGCCTAGCATGAGGTCAACATTCGACATGCTATTACCGGAATAACGCCACACATATTGGACCGACTCATCAAAAATTTAACCGATTGCTTGAAGCACTGTCAGCGAAGGCAAGGCGGCCATTTGATTGATGTGCTATTCCGCACATAATGACAAGAACATAGCTTCAAAATAAAGCCAGAATCGATTTTATACCTCACACCATTGCTGTTTTATTTAATTTTTTTCTTATCGTTCTTATCTGGTCACCGACTGTAAAGAAGATGATCAAGTTTAAGTGGACAGCGGTTATTTAAGATTCTGGTCAAAGGACATGTACGAAAATTTTCGAACGCACTAAGTGTATCCCATCAGTACACCGCGTCCTAAGAAAATTTCCAAAAAGACTTAAACTGTCATAAATAGCTACTTACAAAGTTGCAGATTTTGCAGCTAACTGCAAGCCAAAGCTTTAGACGAGATACTTCTACTGCGAAGGTAGTGTAGAAATTTCTAGGAAAATGTAACTTTATACACTTCGATGATATGGACGAAAGGAGTTAAATTAGACCTCTTCTTTTTCTTTTAATATCCGCTGAAATATGAACACGTATAGTTACATCTAAAATCGCATCATTTTGCTAATAGGTAGAGTCGACGCATATTTTATCGAGGCATTCAATCTCTGCTTCGATAAACAAGAAATCTAAATAATAGTAGAGCAGAACACAGAAAAGCGTTCATTTTATACTCTGACGGAAACAAATTTCTCTGCGCATTTGACAATATTTTTCCTTTTCGATGATTGCACAACCAGAAGCACCAGAACGAGGGATAAATATACCCCAATACGACAATTTTGGATCAGATTTTCCTATTTGAGAACAATTGGACCCGTTGTGAAGACTTATTTCATTTCGGCAATATGGTATATACAACGAAGTGGGAGATTTAGTTGATTTGTTAAAGCAGGAATAGCTATCTTCAAGGTAATTCTTAAGGGCAAAAAGGTAGAGAACAAAGACGAAACCTTCGGCTAAGTTCGAAAAATTGAGAGAGTCGTAAGTGTAAAACGTTTGATAACTTTTTTGGGTCATCAGAATCCTTTTTTTTTAGAAAAGATTGACTTGCGTTGATACCTTGCGTAAGGATAAGGGATAAGGGTGGTATCATAAAGACTAAAGCCTACATTCATGCTAGGTTTAAATACAAAGAAGGGCGCTATCGACACTACAGATAAATTCTTATATTCGCTGAGAAGGGTCTTTTTCAGATCTTCGGAATATTCTTAAGAAAACCTTCTTACCTTCTAAAATGTCTTCATTTTCTTTAATAATCCCTTGAACTTTTATTTCATTTTAAATTTATAGGATAAAGTTCCCTCAAAATATGCACACACATACTTTTGCGGACGTAGGTAAATTTGCTCTTTGTTTTACGAAATCAATGTTGGCTTTATATGTTTGTTTGCTTTCGGATTTCACCTTACCCCTCTTGTTATTCTGTTTAAGCAAGATCAATATTATTGAATATGCTTCTGAATCTGAGTACATTTGCAACCAATTGCCAACCATCAAAATGTGCTACCGACACCCATGCATCATATAATTGAAAACTTCCCATCCATCACTATTCCTACATACCATTCTCAATTTTGTTCACGTACTTCACAACTGCTCTTGAACCAACCAACCGATGAGCGGCGTAATAAGTCACAGTCTCCATAAGTAAGTACACTTCACTTACCGTCAAATTGACAGCGACCTGGGAACTCAACTCTTCAAGCATCCTGCATCTCCTTGTGCATCTGCACCTCTCTACCTATTTCTCAGCCATCAATACTGAATGCTGCACTAAATTCCCATAATTGATTCAAAAGTTTGTGCGCAAAAAAGGATTCAAAAAAGGGATTGCGTTTTTTTCCAGATCTGTACAAAGGAGAATTGAAACGTGTCGTTACAAAGATTTCCCAGTTTCAAGACTGTCGTTACACCATTTCCTTCATCAGCGTTAAAGCATTGCTCCGCAAGAACCTGAATAAATATTCTATGCTACGAACGCTCTGTTTCAAAAGGGCGCACGTACGGATGGGAGGGTATCTCCTTGGCATTGAAGAAGGTGTTTCGTCTTTTGTGATGGAAGTTCATAAAGGCAACCTTTGAGGGTAAGAGTGCAGATTTTCTGAATGCTTTGTAAGTCCTACAATGGAAAACCCTAACAGGATGACAACATCCAACAGCGAGCAGTTACTCTCCTTAATAAGGAATTTGGCGTTTCTTTTTTACTTTTTTCGTCGTCACATTTTTATCCTGTATGCGTGGTGTTTATCCAATTTAGTTGGCTTTTCTTATATCTCTTACTATAGGATAGGGTGTACATTCATTGATTTGTGTGTGGTTTTAAAGAAAAGCTCTTTCAAACGATAATATTGCTAAAGCTAAAGAAGTCAGATTCAAGAACTTGGAACACAGCCTTGAAAATAATCAATATACGAGTACTTATACTTGGGGAAATAAATATCCCTCCCTGAGCTTCTATCGTGGCTATGGCATCAAACTTTCCGAAGTTGTAATAGCCAAACTTGCCCAATAGATATAGCAAATTCCACTTTTCCTAAAGTAAAATGTGTAAAAACGTTTTTTGTTTAAACGACGACCTGCGACTCCAGGGATTAAACAAATCGCAGTGTTAATGTATCCTATCCTGTCTCCTCATATTTGGAGACAATCAAAAGGACAATATCATCTGCATATGTATGTAGGAGATGCCTCAGATGATTTCTATTGCATGCAATTCCATCCAGTAAAAATGTAGAAAGATTGTTCGAAAAGATTGAAAATAGAGGTGGACTAAGCGTCTAACTACCTTTCATCAAATCAAATTTCTCTAGCACTTTCCTCGTTACTTTTTTATTTAGGTGGGTTAGATTAAGTTAGCCTACATGCAATAGCTTCATTTAGGTCAGAAAAGTCCCTTTATGATACTACAGAAACCGAACTTGTACCAAGCATCTAAAGTGATCATGAAGATTTACTTATTTTGGACTAACTTAAGGTCTGAATTAGTTGGTGCTTTCAGCAAAACCGAGGAACTTGACGGTCACTTCGGAGGGTTTTCCAAACTTCCTTTCACTCTTCGTCTCTGAAACTCTAGTAAAAATCTAAAAATCTATTAAACGAAGATTAAATCAAACGACAACATGTGGATTATCAACGTTCAGTCATCTCCTTGAGAGACAGGCGACACTGTCATGGGGACTGCCCGGTCATACTTCTACGTATTCACGGTGCGAAAGTTATGCTGCATATTTTATGGGTCGGTCCTATTTATTATGAACTGTTGAAACCCAATGAAACCATCACTGGATAGCGGTATTGACTTCAATTGATGCGATTGATCCGAGCACTGCGCGAAAAACGTATCTAATACGAGCAGACCCCTCACATTGACAAACCTGTTTAAATCTACCTTGAAACGCTCAAATTGGAAATCCTTCTCCATCCGCCATATTCTCCAAATATTGCGCCGTCCGATTATTACTTATTCCGTTCAATGACACATGGCTAAATTCGTGGATAGTCTCGAAAGATAAACACTTTTGCCGCAACGGTATTCGAGCTCTGCCAGAATGAAGTGACCATTTTTTCACAATAAAGTTGCATTTTCAAAAAAAATATTACTATTCACTATAATCATGCGAGAGCCTCTTAAAATGGACAACATTCTCAGCTGGATGGGCCATAATGTATGACCATTTCGGAAAGTGCCATCCATTTGCCGAATGGCGTCGAAGGTCGATTTGCTTGTGACGTTTATGAAGCAATCAGAATAAGAATAATCGTCACGATGTTTTTAATGAACAATTCGTCAGTGATTTTGGCGAATTGACGAGGCCCATTTCCACCTACATAGGTGGATACGTCAACAATCAAAATTTTCGATTCTCTAGTACTGAATATCAGCAAGTAAAACTAAGAGGCATCACGTCCATTCAAAGTCATTGCATGGCGTGTGTTTACATTGGAGGAGTTTTTCCTGAGGCCAAAGAGTCTAAAGGGTCATACATTATGTCCAACCCCGGTACCAACCTACACTTTTTCACGGTACGCTTGATTGTAATATTAATAATGCTTCGAAGGATATTGCAAGGTATGGTGTAACCAATGGTTTGACTGATATTCATTTGTCAGGTTAAAGCATTGGGGTTGGCCGTGGTGTATTGGTATATGCACACACTCCTCAAGCAGAGGATCGCGAGTTCAAATCCCGTGCGAGGCAATTCTCTAAAAAAATCTTTTCATAGAATTTGCATGGAGTTTTATGAGAATCCCGTCGGCGTCAACTCTGACATGAAGGCATAACACTGATGTTGGAGTGGTTGCTGGCTGGGCTAAATGTAACGAACTAACAACGAGCACGTACTCAGACCCACTGGTTGAGGATGCACTTGCTCGTCCCGTCCAGTTTGACAACCACCTCTGGGAAAAATATCGAAACCTAATACACCTGAGTTTCAAACTACTACACCACCCGCCCACGCCCTGGAGAAAAGCAGTAAAAGGGTATTCATATCCCCTTGGTGTGCGCGCGGAATTATAAAAAAAAAGCATGGACATGTGTTTAAGGACTAATTGCCTGCGAGGTGGCTTTCAGATGATTTATAGTACAGACTGCCATCTTCCAAACAAAAATGCCTGGGGATAGTAGGATTAAAAGGACGTATAGTGCATCAGTGAGAGTGGATATCAGATGTTCACTAATATCCACGTAGTCAATATATTTCTTTAGGCTATCATACTACTACAATACATACATCACACATCATTAGGTCTAAGATGGAGGTGTAAACCTAATAAAACATAGCTTGCGGTTGTATAAAAAGTCTTAATTTTCTTAATTATGATTTGATTCAGATTCAGCTTACTGTCTAAAATTGCTCCTTGAAAATTTGTTACATTTTGCAAAACCTACTTAGATTCTGGAAAAAGTAAGTTGAACTAAAGTTAGGACTCTGCATTTCCTGGTGAAGAGGAGTATAAACTCAAATTACTCCGATAACTCAAATTACTTGATGCTAACATCGACTCTACACTTTTGGTAGAACTCGGGAGTCTTTTTAGAGCTGTTCACATTATATTTTTCAGAGTATTCTGGTACCCGATATACTCCAGCAAACACTTTAAAGCCTTTTCTTTCCATAAAATCCATCGCCACCTGACGACATGTCTCAGATTTTCAGAAGAAATGAAGGTTACATGTCTTTTGAATAGACATGTGAGCTCCATCCTGCTAACCTAAGGTTTCTCATGATAATATCTAGTATCTTGAAGTCCAAAAAACAGACGAATAGTTTTCGTCTTTATTAATGTATGTTCGGGAAATGCTGAAACGCAAACTAAGCGATCAAAACTAAGTTGAAAAGCAATCCAAAGGCTACAATCACAAGATTGAGAACAGTAAGAGTAACCCTTATACCGAAAATTGGAAACGAAGACTACAAGCTCGATAAGAGCTTGAGACCTAGTATTCTAAGTTCATATTGAAGAGTATGGCTGCTTTTAACAACGCAATTCTTGCTGCACGTGTATTTCTGCCAGACAACACGGCGTTGACATGACCACTAGACCTCTAGTGTTGTAATTGAAAGGAATATTGGGGAATAGAACCCTTATTGCGGATGCTTACGGCAGGTAATGTGTGATGATGGAGATAAACAATGTTTATCCTCAAGCCAGCCCTTTGTGTTCATGATGAATGTTGATCACTGGTATCTATGCTCAAGCATATGCAGATGGTGTAGCTGTACTGTCTATTGCGACTATCTGCTCTTAATCGCAGGCAGTCTTGGATATGATCGACAGGAAAAAGATAATGAGTCAGACTATCTAGTGCTTAAAGCCATCAACATTTGATTTTCCAGGTAAGTTATGTACGAGTATTTGGACTAAACATTTCACGTTGAAAACTTCTAAGGTACTTCTGATAGTTCAAGGCGATGGAGCTTTTCACTGAAAACAGCCATTTGGGGAACAGATTGTCTGGTGGAAGAAGTTTTGACGAAAAAACGTCTCTACTCCTTTTATCAGACTCCAAAAAGAGGTTTGACTCGGTAGTATGAGGGCTTTCCGTAGCACATCTGGATCTGCTGTAGGCACCCTGATGAATTTTTTTCTCTTGGTATTCATACCATCATCTGCATCCTCAAAGCCATCTGCTGTTTAAAGGGAAGTGGTTTTTGGTACAACACGCGCTAGAATTTTGATGGCCATGCCCGATGAATGTTTTTGAACCCTGGTCTAATGGACAAGTCTTTTAGGAAAATTACAAAACGGCTTTCCCTGTCCACAGAAGCGGTTTCGGCAAGAACCTGAGACAGGAAGGCAATAATCGGTGGATTCACGGATGACTCCAAAATGCGGTGCGGATGTCTTTTTGAGGTACGAAAACATTAGATTTCACTCCTCACTAGAAAAACGTGCAATTATCTTTCAAGAGAAGATATACGCAATCCTAATGGAAACTAACATATTGTGAACAATTGGTGGAAGAGGCGAAGCGTCTAGATCTCTTAAAGCCTGGCTAAACCCTCTCACGACTCTTAAACTAGTTCAAGAATGCAATAATTCTTTGAATACAGTGAAATTACAGTGGAATCGCGGAAAATTAGATTGCCGCTGAATTTGTTAGATAAGACGTTAATATTGCCTGCGTCCTCGGTTAGGGTTTCCTTTGAAAATTGCGCTTTCTATGGGCATATAGTAACTGCAGATGGAAAGAATCATCAGATTACCAGTAAACCAGATGAAAGGTTCCCAACGTCTTTAATAGATCAGAGGCCTCCTCCTGTTCATCAATATAAAAGGTTTCAGGATCCTAACTGGCACTTCGCGGCTGATAAGCACTTACATGTTTTGGGCATAAGTGAAAAAATATTCTGCTACGCTTGCTTTCAAAGTGATGGCGAAACCGCGGAGCACTACCTCTTTGTATGTCCAGCCTAATATAGGCACCTTAACGTAGAAACGCTTACTTATCTTTCTATGAAAAAAAAGGGAATGGAAATTCTTAGGAATATGTCGGAACAGGTTTGTTTAAGTTCACTTACGCATGTTCGCTACACACTGCCTCATCAGTAACCGGCTTTCTTTGTACTTTAGGTCATAGCCCCGCAAGAAAACTTAGCCCATACATACCAGTACCTAGAAGTGAGCTGATGGTGTTCCAAGATACGATAAGTACCGTAGTGGGAGCATGTAATACTACGCCTTTCGAATAAATTTCGTTATGGCTTGACCTGGAATTACCTAAGTCGCAGATTTTTTTAAATTGTTGCCTCCATGCACAAATCTGGCATCTTTTTAACGAAATTCTCAAGCTCTAGTCAATCACTACTAAAATCAGTCAAACAAAGCTTTGTCTTATTGCAAAAATATGAGGAAATGAGTCAGAAAGACATAAAGATTACTTCTCTGTCTGTTATACTTAATGCGCAAAAGTCGATGATTTATCTTACGGATGGTAGATACCATTAAGTCGAAGATTAAAATTCTATATGAGCATGATCAATTCCTGCAAATCTAGTAGTATATGTGACATTAAGGCTCATTGGGGCTCACGACAATCACGACACGCATAAGCCTGATTAAAAAAATAAAGTAACCATTCTCCTAACTTCTGGTTAGAATCTCACACAGGTGCTGCTCTTCTAATGTCCTTCGAAATTTTTAGGTTTCCCTGATCATACCGTGAGTTTTCAAAGTTGGTTTATCACAGAATGTTCATTGGATAAAGATTTAGCGAAAGATGAGCGAAGAATGCGTGAACATCTCTGCAATTCTTATTATTTTTCTTAAACACAACCAGGCTATAATAGGGTGGCTCACATTTTACTGCAACCTCTGTAAAGATTTTCAATACTTTTTTCTTTTTTTTCATTTCTAAGTGTTTCTACGTAAGTTTCTGTGCAGTAAATAAGAGTTTGTGTCAACACCATTGACGTGATTTTGTGACTTTTGACACCCTCCAGAAGGATTTATAGACCGACAATGATGAGAGATAAATGATGAGAGAGAGTGGTGTGATGTGAAATACTTTTCGTTTTTTTTTTTTTTTTTTTTTTTTGTGTTTACAGTTTTATTGTCGTGCAATGTGTTATATTCAACATTCTTGGCTCGGCGGGAATTTCATAAGGATTAAATATTTTCCCATGTTGTTTGGGGTGAATAACAAAACAAAATTGGGGAGCTCAGATAGCGATGATGAGAACATGCGTACAAAAACGTGGAAAACTTAATTGAGATGGTATGCGAAATGTGTGTCACACAAGACCTGTCACGAGATGACGAATGTGTCTTCTTATCTTTGCATACATAATGAGGTAAATTGAATAATTTGTTTTTCCCGGGTGCGTTTCCTGAAAGCTTCTGTGATACTGATGGGGTTGAGGCTTTTTTTTTTAAATATTGTTAAATGCGCAAATGTTTGTCAATAGATGGCTTCAGCAGTAGGTACTGGTCGATTTTGATATATACGAATGTATATATGTTATATACTTTTGGTTGTGGTTGTGATATCAGATTTTGGGCTTAATAATTGTCATTTGCAGAAAGCGGTGTTTTTCTTCTTTCATTCGAAAAAAACGGCGGATAAAGCACATCGAGAGCTTCAAAAAAATTTACAGAAATGCTGCTCTAAGTGAAACAACGTGTTGACGACTGTCCGCGTGAAGGAAAGCCAACATCCTTCGGAGGCTCTAAATTGGAGGCATTGCTCGATGAGGATCGGTGCCAAATGCAAGAAAAGCACGCTTGAGCTTTAAGAATTACCCATCAATCCATTTCTAAGCGACTACATGCGTTAGGAATGATTCAAAAAGGCCAAGGGACGTTGAGCGTCGGTTTTTCGTCTGCAAGCAACTGCTCCAGCGTCAAAAATGGAAGCGTTTTTTTCATCAAATTGTAACAGGTGATGAAAAATGGATTCATTGTAGGATCTGAAAAGAAGAATGTCATGGAGACTGCCCAGTCATGATCCTTAGTCGTCGGCTCGGCCGAATATTCATGCTGCGAAGGTAATGCTGTATATTTGATGAGACCAGGTCAGTGTTATTTATTATGAGCGGTTGAAACTCAACGAAACTATCACTGAGGAACTGCACTGACTTCAATTAATGCGATTGAGCCGAGCACTGCCCCAAAAACGGCCACAATACGAGCAGAGGCACGAAAAAGTGATTCTACAGCATAACAAAGCTCGGCCTCACGTTGCCAAACCCCTTAAAACCTACCTGGAAGTGCTCAAAAGTCCTTCCCTATCTGCCATATAGTCCGAATATTACTTGTTCCGCACATGGTCTGGCTGATCAGCAGTTCCGCTCATTGCTGTTTTTAGTCTCCTTAAAGAGAAGTCTTTCCCTTTTACCAATATATTTGGCATTTGTGTCATTCATTTTCGGCGATAAGACAATCACTGAATTTCGTCCTTAATAATAAGTTGTGTGGCAAATGGCACTTTCCTGTTAAAACCTTCTAGTTCCAATTTATCGGAAAAATAATTGATCAGAATGAGACAGTAGCGGTCTCCATTGATATTAACGCAAACTCCACCAACATCTCGGAAGGAATATGGCCTAACGATACATCCGTCATGAAAACCACACCAAACTCTCAATTCACAATTTAGTCCAGCTGTTCGCTTAACTAAATGCAGTAATTTTTCTTATTTATGTATAGAGCTTTCCAATAGGGACTTGTCAACTTTGAATTTAATTTGTGAATGCACTCTTTCACTAATCATCAAACTGTCACTGTCAATTTATTCAGTAAACTCAACATTTTCATCATGGTAAAGTACACTAACGAACAACGTCTGCAAATTATAAAAATTTTCTACAGATATTCGGAGTCGCAAAATCATCTTCAGTTACGAAGCTCATTTTTTGCTCAATGGGTTCGTCAATAAGCAAAATATGCGTTATTGGTCGGATGAAAACCCACATGTGCTTCATGAATCACCACTTCATCCACAAAAAATAACTGCTTGGTGCGGTTTGCATGCCAGCGGCGTTATTGGGCCATATTTTTTCGTCGACAATAACGATCGTCACGTTACTGTGAATGGTCAGCGTTATCGCGCCATGATCACCGATTATTTTTGGCCCGAATTGGAAGATATGGACTTGGCCGACATCTGGTTTCAAAAGGATGGTGCCACAAGCTACACAGCACACGCTACAATAGATTTATTGAAAAGTAAGTATGGTGAGCGTGTTATCTCAAGACATGGGCCAGTCGATTGGCTGCCTCGTTCGTGCGATTTAACGCCGCTTGACTATTTTCTGTGGGACTACGTTAAGTCATTGGTTTGTGCCAACATGCCGACGGCGTTGGAAGAGCTCAGAGCCAACAATGAAAGCGAAATGTGTTGCCGAGTCGTTGAAAATTGGGTCTAACGAATCGACCGCTGCAAACGTGCCCGCGGTGGCCATATGAACGACGTCGAATTCCATTCATAAATGTTTTGATTGTACTTCAAGCCAATAATAAAGTTTTTAAAATATCTCAAATGGTTTGCCTTCTATTTAAAAAAAATTGTCAAGTCGTTATTAGAAAGCCCTATATATATAAAACCAGTTAATCAAAAACTTGCCCCGTCGCTGAGGAACTTCTTCAATCTTCAATTGTGCTCAATCCCCGAAAGTTCGACATGTTGATTGTAATTATTTATTTTTCAATTATAATTGCTAAATTACTAATTTAATTATAACTATTCAAGACTTAAGTAGAGGCGTGTGGTCGGCATGACTGTTGTAAGAAGTAGAGAGTAATTCTCCGTTTTTAAAAGTTGAGCGCAGGCTTTACCACCGGAAAAGGATGTTCAATGTTGGAAGTCATTTTATAACGCTTTCAGTATTTTAATGAAGCAGGGTTGGCTTAAGGCAATTTATAACACGACATAGGCGATATTCAAGAGTCAATGTAATCTTGTACGGACCTACGCAAAATGCGGCACAGAAACGTTTGAAGATGCCCAGTTCTTGAGAACGGCGTGGAATCGGTTGATTACGGCGTTGACTTATCGACTTATGTACAGCCGCGATATTCTCTTTGATTATGAATTTTCGCTGTTTCACTAGTAGGACAATAAGTAAGTCGATTCGAATACAAAACCCAAATTAAAGCAAATAATGGACTGGCAATTGACAGAAAACGTTGACATAATTTCGATGATTTCTTAACGTTGATGATGCGTATATCTTTCCATGATCCTGAAAAAACCTTTTTCTTTTGACCTAAACACCTTTATAAAGGTCACCAATCACAGCATTGTAACCACATGTTGGTTAATTGTAGCAATAACTAATATATCGGGAAGAGTTCACTTACAAATTCAGAGTTCGTTCAAAGTTCGTATATTTTCTAAGCACTCTTAATTTTAAACTCAATTGTTATGCCGGAAATTTTGTCCTATGGACGGATAATCATCCCATTGCAAAATTTCAAGAAAGGATCCTGATAGCTTGCGATTAAAACATTATGTCCACCACTTCCGCAAGATCTGTTTATTCTTATTCGAAAAATATGGGATAGGTTTATTCACCAGTGGAGCGTACTTTACAATAGATGAGCAGTTACTTGGTTTTCGAGGACGATACTCTTTAGAATGTACATACTCAATAAATAAATATGGCCTGAAAGTTCTCATGATGGAAAAGGAAACGGAATTAGGACCAATTTTTCCCTTGGGAGAGTATTTTATAAAAGAACTTTCGAAGCTGTCATAACCTTGACCTCAATTCCTTTGGGAAAATTCTTATAACAGAAGCCATATAAGTTGACCATGCTTGGCGCAGTACTATCCAAGAAACGTTAAATCCCCGAATCGCTATAAAAACAATCATATAAGCCGAATTTGAACTTCAATGATATGACGGGTGGAGAAAGACGATCCGAGGAGTCTACATCCAAACGAAAGCCAAGTAACCGGAGGCTTAGATAACACCCCATCCTGTAACCGATGTGGGTATGATTATATTTTAAGGAAATGCATCAGCTCTTTTTGGCTTCAGGTTGTCTTCAAGCAGAATCTCCTACGTTCCAGTCCTAACCAGTTACTGCTTTAGTTTTTCATAGATCCTCCTTAGTTTCAAAGCAAAATCTATATATGGTAATGAGGGCAATTTCCGAACTATAACGATGTTTATTATAAGAAAAGTGACCTGTTCGTGATCCACACAGTATTCTTATTTGTTTCCTATCAAGGCTTAATCCGGCTTTTCTGTTTTTATAATTAATGAATTACTTTGAGTGGTCAATACCATATACTATAGGTCATTTCAATATTTGACAGTATATAATACTGCCCAGTGTTTTATTTCCTGTTTAATGTCATTAGCATTAAAACGAAGTCTTGAAAAGGGTTCGATAAATGCACCTTTTTTGACCTGGTGGTTCTCGGTTCATTGTCATCGTGACCCTCATGTTATGATTCTCATACTAGTTAGACTTTATTTCGGTTGGTGAGGCTATTGAGTGCTTAATGACACTTAAGGAGGGTCACAGAACGAGTAGGTATTTATAGCTTTGAGTATTGATTGACAATCGGAGAGTAAAGGTATTTTAACTTTTTTATGCTGCTTAATTACAAAAAACTCATACTGCCTTCAGTAAAGTAGTTAGTTACACTTGAAAGTGCTTGCGTAATTGCTTCCTATTGAATTAATTCGTAAAGCAGTACTAGGTCTAATAATGCCTCCATACTAGCAGTTATGCTCGTTCTCAAAGGCCATGCAATGAACAGACGCGAAGGTAGTTGAACCCTGGCCAGTTTCAATGTTGTTAATTTTTGTTTGGGCTTGCCTCTCCACACTTTCCCAAGATTTAGTTAGTTTGATCGATTTCACCCTTTGATTATACATCCAGTATGTCCATGCTGGTTTATCGTCATAAAATATTTTATAGGCTTACTTATTGTGTGGTTAGGATGTGGTCCCAAAGTAATTTTTTTTTATTTAACGCACCACATTCCCATCTATAAACAGGCCAAGAAGTTTATCTGTATTTTCCTTCTGAATGGAATAATTGTTGTTTTTCTAAGATTCATTGAGAGGAAAATTTTTAGAAAATTTTGCATAAGATGCGGTGAATAGGTGCACTTCATGATTAACATAAGGTCATTCACTAGTATGAGCCACAAAAAGAGGACAGTATTCTACCCTGAGAGCAGCCTTTGAATAAATAGAATGCATGCAGCCTTCAAATGGAAAGAGGTAAAAGTAAAGCAAGTCTACCCAAGTTGTATTTAAAACTCTCCTAATCATGCAACCTTAAACTTGCCGAACAAGATTTCACATCACCTGATTCCAGGAAATAACGAATGGAGACAAGACAAAATCTTCCTCATTATTTCCATCTCCATTTTAATACATGGCTTTAAAATAGCTAATCGCGTTGGTCCGGGCGTCTCTTTTAAGAATACTAGCATTTATCAATAATTTAGTGATTAGGTAGCCTGAAAAGATATTTATCGTATCAAAGACAGACTCACGCCGCGCGTGAGGCTTTGTAGGCTTTTATGGTCCATGTTCGAATCCAAAAGATTATAAGAGCTGATTAATCTTTAGAGGAAAGATATACCCACACTCAAAAATGTTGTCTTATGTGTCTGTGCTATGGGATGAAAATCTTCTATAATACGTCGTCCCGTTTGACCCGTACTTCTTTCCTGCGAGCAACCTTTTAAGGTTTGGGAACAAAAAGAAGTCACAGGGAGCCTAATTCGGAGAATACGAAGGATTGGGGAGCAGACAGAGCACTTTTTTCTTCGTCAAAAATGGTCGTTTTTTCTTCAAATCGGCGTTAAATCGACCCAGTAAATCGAGGTAGTATGCTCCTGTGATTGTTTTTCACTTCTCCAATTAGTCAACGTGGAACACACCTCACGCGACCTAAAAAACGATGGCCATCACCATTCCAGCCGAAGTCATGGTCTTTGCCTTCTTCGAAAAACGTGACCGAGTAAAACACATTGTTTCGATTGTTGTTTGGTCTCTGGTGTGTTCCAATGAATCCATGCCTCACCCATGTGGTCTCACGATTGCGCTTGTTTTCCGGTGTGAGAAAAAGCGGCACCCATATCGTGGAGGATATGGCTTACGCGATTAGTTGAAAGGCTTGCTACTTCAGCTAACTCGCGAACTTTTACTCGGCGGTCCGCCAACACAAGATTAAGGATTTTGGCCACGGCTTTCTCTGTGGTTACCGTTTTTTGGCCACCTTGGCGCGGTTCATCAAAAACTGACCTGCGGCCACGGCGAGGCTCTGCCGTGAATGGAAGGTGAGTGGGTCCCATGCACACCATCGAGAATGGGCTTGATTTCCTCGCAGATTTTGCCACTCAAAACAAAACTAATCGTCGAATTGCCACCAAATTTTGAGAGGCTAGCTAAAACAGCTTATACTAAATGATGGTCTACTCATTTTGTCTCAGTAGCGCCACGTATCTTTCAATCCTCAATCCGGGTACACATCAAATTGCCCTCGTATCTTGGAAGACTCTTTCATGAAATCCTTCTTGAAAACTGTGTTAGTCATCCAAACTTATCGCGTGCTTTATCTTCACGAGATATCCCATGTAAGCCTTACATATTATCAGGCATTAGTTGATCCAAACCGCTGAACAACAAATCGTGAGATCGTTGAGAGATTAATTTTGTCAAATTGGTTGGAATTGATCAATAGAAAAGGTATAGTGTTCCACCAATGTAATGCGAGACCTCATACAAGCTTAGGTAGGTAGGTAAAAGTGGCTGTTGGAAAGATATTGTGGTCCATTGTGATGCCGTAAGATCTCCGTAAGAAGTGATCGGCATTCAAGATCGGTTTTAGAATCTAATCAAACTGATTCCAGGGATTTAATGCCGACCTGACTATCCGAAAAGATGGGAATATTCTTTGAAGATATCACGTTTTTCTTCAGCCAGAACAGAGCTCCTTAAATCGTCGAAATTTCCGCTTTGAACACGATACAGTGATTTGGAAGACGGAAGGCTAGATTAAGATTTAGCTTATCTGAGAAAAGACCGACACCAATCCCGCTATCGGACTTAGATCCATCTGTGTAAAAATGGATTGACTTGTCCTCAATCAAAGCATCTCCTTCGCAGAAGAATATAGAAGTGAAACAGAATATCAAATGCCGCGAGGGGAGTAGAACGTAGGGCAATGCTTATGCATAGACATGCTGTTTTTTGGATTCTGCTGCATTGTACAAGGCCAGTTATCATAAAACCACTCCGTAGGGGAATATCGGTCTTATAATTGAGATATATGTATACACAGTGTTCGCTGTATCGGAAAAGACTGGACTGGAATAGTTGTTGAGAGGGGGTCTATGATTGGAGTTTTATATTTCCTGAAAAAGGACACAAGATCAATTTTGTAGGGGTTTACTCCCAATCCAAAACAATCCGCCCAACGGCTTAGTCTTTATGTTGTTGAGATGTTTTTATGAGACGGCTATACCAACGTCACCCACGACGATAACCATCCTGCTACCACCCGCTTCTAGCTATATCAGCAGTTCGTTGACCACTAAGCTCCAGAAAATAGGTGAAAGGACATCACCTGACACTTCTGCTGAAAGATCTCTTAGCAGAAACCCTACCCAGTTTGGGGTTGATTATCCTGCTATTTAGCATAAGACTGATCAACTCGCCAAGTCTGCAGACAGATTGACAGAGCAGTCGTTTGGTAAGTCGCCAAAAGCTTTTACAGCTTGGATGGGATCATCCACACCTTCCATATTCTTCATATCTGGTACCTTCTGATTATTATTTGTTCTAGTCTCTATAAACTTTTTTTTTAAACGGTAAAAGCTTTACTTCAATTGAGGAGGTCAAAAATCACCTGAATCAGTTTTTTTTTGTTTCCAGGAAACCACTTTTCGGAGGAAACATTGAGTGTTCATCACTTGAAATGGTTCAATATTACCCCCTCAAAAGCATTTTTGTATCATTAAGAAGATTCTCACTTTATATCTATATCTAACTCAACAAGGTCGAAAAACAAAAAAGACACTAATTGGGGGACTAATGTCAGAAGGGCGACCCAATTAGGCGCTAGTATTTTCCCATTCTGTCGTCTATTTCCAGAGAGTATCATTGTTTATCAAGCTTGCCAGTTTTAGGATTATTGGATAAGATATTCAAAATGTTGGAAGGTAGAACTGTTCGGAATGTATCAGTGTATCGATATAGAAAGCTTGCCTTATTTTTATTGCAACCTGTTGAGTTGAAGAAAGCTGATATAAAACATAATCATTACAATCCTCTTACTCGGTTTTGCGACATTTTTAAAATATTGTAGTTAACCCTCAAAACAAGAACAAAGGATGACATTCTCCTTAGACAACAACTTCCAATTAGTCACATAAGAGCAAGAAGAATCTTCGCTTTTATTTGATGGTTTTGCCCTGAACCACCAGCAGACAATTGGTCTCTGTTCAAACTGCATGGTATAGGGATGTAGAGAGGAGGTGCATTTTTATTTTTTGTATTGTTTTTGAAAATCACAGTATTTTCCCATGACCTTCAACAGCAACTACTGTCTACAACAAATACGACTACCACCACACTTTCCCATTAATTCAGACATGCCTACGTTAACAGAAAAGAATTCGAAAACATGCTTCCTACAATAATTCAACAGCACAAGCACAATCATGCGGAGGGAAAAATTGATTTCCTGCCAAACAATACAGAGGCGCATCTACAGAAGAATCGACGACAACAACAATAAAAACTATAAAAAAGAACAACAACAAATTTACAACCAAGTAAATGCACATACATACATAGTGTAGTAACATAAGCCTGGCAAGAGCGAAAGCACCCACATCGTGCAAGCAATCACCACTCCCGCTGCCGCACGCCATTTACCACTTGAATGGGCTTGCTGGATGATGAATAGGAATAAATTATCATCCTCATGTTTACGGATACATTACTTTCCGAGTGAATGGGTGAGCATAACGAGCTAGTCGTCATATACTCGCACTCGCTCTCGTTATCGTTCCCGTTGTCGTACTTGCACCAAATCACCCGAGAACTTGTGTTATAATCCCTCTAGCTATGGATATACTTGGAACATCCAATAACCCCCAAGACTCAGACTCCTACCCCAAGGAACCCTATCACATGCCACACATAAGTTGGTAAGCGAACTGATTGACGGATGGAGTAGACAATCACAAAAAAGAGGCAAAAGAAGGCGAAAAAATGAATCGCTTGCCGCAATTTGATAAATTGGTGGTAAAAGGGAAATTCACAGTAGAAAGGGTTGTGACAACAAAATGTGCTTCTTTTTCCGGTAGGGTGGATGCAACTCAACACCCTCCACAAAATGCACACACAAGTAAATATAATAGATTAGGAGTGAGGTTAGATGATCATCGTTGAATGACCTTGCAGAGTCAGCTCTGTCATTCTGTGTATTACTTGTTTGTGGTGTGTGCGTGTGTGTTAAAGTATCTCAATGGCTCAGTATTATCTTAACGCTGCCGATGATAAGCTCTTAGTTTGGGGCTACCCTGTACTTTTATCAGTGTTTCACACTCGCTGCCTAACCTACCGCAATCCTTTAAGCCTTTCGTCTGAGTCAATGTCAACTGCTAGATGGATGAAGGGAAAAGTATATTTTTCGAAAATTCTGCAAATATCATGATAGGGGGATAGATGTCTCTAACGAAAACATCTCTAACCGCATTAAGGCGAGTGGAAAATTTCACATTCGGGATATCGAAGAGAAGTTAGGAAAGGACTTAACGAGAAAGCGACATCGAATAGCATATGGTGCGCAAAATGTTACGCAAAATTAGGTTACTAGTTGTGAGCTGACGGCTAATTTTTGCCAACCAATGGCAATCGATAGAGATTAAGGCCACTGCTAATTGAATCGAATCTCTCCTCTGGTCACAAAAAGATACGAAGCTGACAGCTTGTGTCAGGAAGGCTAACATCTTTGCTTTCGTGTGGATGCTGTTGGGTATAACTTTGTCAAATTTTTGTTGAAAATCTTTTCAATCGATGCATGTCATGTCTGTCTGTGGTTGTATTTACAAAATTTATTTCGATACATATACGGGATGTGTTCGAAAACGGGAAATCGGTTTACCAATGTTGGTATTGAGAAATACTGCATGTGCAAACGGATACTGCTGAATAATCCAGCACAGTGTGATTGAGGTTGTGCAGAATGTGAGTCACCAGTGACTCTGGGACATTGGATTCATCTCTAAGGCATTGGTGTATGGTAATACATATACGAGTATGGATGCATGAGGAGATTAAATTATTTATATATTTATTGTTCGACTCCCAAGCATCATTGAGTGCTTGGGTTGTCAAAAGGTTGCACTCTGTGTTGTTTGAAAAAATCAATAAGCGTAAACTGGAGATATACCAGCATTGTTGGCGAATGTTGCATTGCATCTGTCGTATTACTTGATCATATACCAGACAGTCTTGCAAAAGGTACTGTTCTTCGAAAGCTGAAAATATTTAAAAAGAGCTGCATGTAGATAACTGTGAGAGCCTGCATGTGTGGGGCATAATTGAAGTGAGCTTTGGATCAATTGAAGATTAATACAGAATGGCTGCAATTTTCATAATTTTGTTTGGTTTTTTGTGAACATAAAAATTCTTTCTTTTAGGGTGTTCTTTAGGTAGTTGGCATCTGGTTGAGTACAGTTTTGACGCAGTTCGGGATTTTTAACATTCCCTGGACTCTTCTTATTGAATGTTGCTGATGATTTATCTATTTTCAAGAGCTAGTGTCATCTGGAATATCTTTTGGACATTTGATGATTCTGTGTCTTAGGGCATTGTTGGGATGTCGATTTTGTATCTTCTTCACAATGGAGTTTTGAATGTTTCGCAGCTTGTTAATGTATTTGATTGAGGCGTTAGCCCATTCTAGTAAACATTATCTGAGTTTTGACTCTACAAATGCGTAGTGCACTTGCTTTCGTATTTCAAACTTTTAGTAGTATCTAAGGTACACCACGGCTTAAAGAGCTTGTCTGAGGTTAGAGCGAAGTTTCTCTATGTGCGCTTCCCATAGAGGATGCCTGTAGATAACTACTCCCACGTAGTTATAGGACTCTTTGGCAGGCATGTCTTTAGTGGCTTTATGGTGTGGTTCCCTCCCTGATGCACGTCCTCATTTTCCTCTTCATCGCATTTATCCTATCTGCCTAGGATATCCGCCAGTTTAGAGCTTTATCAAACTCCGCCTGTATTATTTTTATATCATTGTAAGGAAATTTATGCCTGACGACTATCGCTGTATCATCCGTGGACGCAAACGTAATATCTAATGTTTGCAAATAAAAGATAATATAGCTCGAGCATGATTCTTGTCAAGTCGTGTGGTGACAAATTGTGTGTGTCAAATTCAATCATGTTCAGTTAACATTGCCATTTAATCATGGAAAGACTTACACCCGAACAACGCTTACAAATTTGTGAACGCAGTCTATCACTAATCATCAAACTGTCACTGTCAATTTATTCAGTAAGCTCAACATTTTCATCATGGTAAAGTACACTAACGAACAACGTCTGCAAATTATAAAAATTTTCGGAGTCGCAAAATCATCTTCAGTGACGAAGCTCATTTTTGGCTCAATGGGTTAGTCAATAAGCAAAATATGCGTTATTGGTCGGGTGTGGCCAAGTCGTTGAAAATTGGGTCCAACGAATTGACCGCTGCAAACGTGCCCGCGGTGGCCATATGAACGAAGTCGATATCCATTCATAAATGTTTTGATTGTACTTCAAGCCAATAATAAAGTTTTTGAAATATGTCAAATGGTTTGCCTTTTATTTAAAAAAAAAAAGTTGTCAAGTCGTTATTAGAAAAACCTATACATATTGGGTATGTAATTTAATTCGTGTGGTTTTTTTTTTTTCAAAATTTGAACGTTTATTTAAGAAAAACATGTACAATAGTATTATTCAAAGTATTGCACATCTGAAGCTATGACTTTTTTCCATCTTTCTGGCAATTTTTGGATCCCATGCCAAAAAAACTGCGCCGGCCTGGCAGCCAAGAATGAATCAAGCCAATTTTTGATATTCTGCTCTGATGTGAACCGTATTTCAGTGAAGGTGTTCTGCATCGACCGAAATAAATGGTAGTCAGAAGGCGCAAGGTCTGGGCTATAAAGCGGGTCAGGTAAGACTTTCCATCCACTGTTTTCCAAATAGTTCTTAACTGGAATAGCAGCGTGGGGTCGAGCGTTATCATGGTGGAAAATTATTGCCTCGTGTCTGGTCGCATATTCCGGACGTTTTTCGGCTACTGCTCTCTTTAAACGGATTAATTGTGTTCGGTAGCGTTGTCCATTGATAGTTTCACCGGGTTTTAGCAGCTCATAATACAGCACACCCATCTGATCTCACCAAATACAGAGCATTACCTTCGCGCCATGGATATGGCTAGTTGGCCGGGTTTCACATATGATTTTTTGCGCTTGGGGTCGTCGTATGTCGTAATGGATCCATTTTTTATCACCAGTAACAATCTGATGCAAAAATGACTTCCTTTTGTGGCGTTCCAGCAGTATTTCGGACATGCAAATCCGCCTTTCGACGTCTTTCGGCTTGAGTTCTTGCGGAACCCAATTTCCTTGCTTTTGAATATATTCAGCTGCTTTTAAACGTTTAAAGATTCTGCGAGCTCTTCTTGTGTTTGGCAACAATCCTTATAGAGTAATGCTACCAGTTCTTCATCTTTAAACTTTTTTGGCTGCCCAGGACGTTCATCGTCTTCCAAGCCAAAATCAGCACTTTTAAATCGTGCAAACCACTTTTGGCACGTTCGCTCAGCTAGCGGATGTTCACCATAAACTTCCACCAAAATACGATGACTTCCGGCAGCAGTTTTCTTCATACTAAAGTAATGAAGAAGAACTCCCCGCAAAAACACTTTTTCAGGCACAAAGTTCGATATATTTGAATGACAAAAAATTATTGTTGTTTACGCTTCATGACATATACCGAAATGACGTACAATGACGGCAGCTTTCCAACGCATGTTCCAATGGAATAATACAAGTTACGTCATCTCTTAATAGACCGCACGAAGTTATAGACAGTAGTGTGCAAGGTTCCGTTTAAGTCATTTGAACTTTCCAGTTGTCACACTGCATTGTCTAAAGCCTTCCATCATAAAACCACCCCGTAAATGAATATCGGTCTTATAGTTGTGATGTAGACCCAGTGGGTAACACGAGGTTGATGTCGTTATTTGTCCCCAATGGTTTTTTTTTTTTTAAGAAAATAAGGCTACTTTAACATAGCTTACTATATACTTTCTCTTTCTTGAATATAAGTTTTCCAGTTTAGATTCCTGTCAAAAATAAGACCTAGATAGTTCGCTGTATCGGAAAAGATTGAACTGGAACAGTTGGTGGAGAGGCACAAGAATAGTTTGGTGGGGGTTTACTCCTAATCCACAACGATCTGCCCAACTGTTTAATCTTTATGTTGTTGTGATGTTTTTATGAGACGGCTATACCAACGTCATCTATATAGACAACCATTCGGCTACCACCTTATTCCAGCTATATCAGCAGTTCATTAACCACTAAGCTCCAGAGAATAGGTGAAAGGACACCGTTTAACACCTTTGCTGATACCTCTCTTAGCAGAAGCTCCATCCAGTTTGAAGTTGATAATCTTCCTATTTAGCATACATTTATCAAAAACAAATACAATTTCAGAACTAAACTTTGTCATTGACATACTAAAGAAGGTAATAGCGTCATAAAATATTACTAAAGCAAGTTCAAAAAATCTCTGAATCCAGTTCGAAAGGACGATGAAGAACTTTTAGATTGGTTGACTCCAAAATTCGTCCTAAATGATCAAACTTCCCTAAAACATCTGAATGATCTATTTAATCTCTTGGCGTAAGCTAAGGCTCAAATAAACTAAGAAGAACAGAGTATTCTTTTGCACATAGTAGACCAAAGACATTTTTGGCAAGAATAAAGACTAGGAAAGTACTACCTAAAGTTAGAAATAATTCATTCTTTTCAATGAAAGAGTTCTTAGATTGGATAATCAATTTGTAATTCCGCTTTCAATGCCGATGTTTTGACCTGGTTCCCTAAGAATTGTATCGGTTTCTTAAGTTAGACAAGTATATGCTTAGGCCTAAGTCCTTCCAGTGTTCTCGTAGAATATATATTTGCTCTGGATGACACTCAAATAATTAACTTCAACACATTCCCCATTTCACTAAAAGAAAACAACAGAAACATCCGAGTGTTTTTCGGAAAATTAATCATTTCAACTAAAATTACGAGTTAATGTCTCTACGTTATTGTTGACATGGAAAATGGAAACCATCAGCGTTTCAGCCTTCTTTAACTGGGACACCAAGTTTCACCCCTCATCATAATTACAATGAAAAAGAACTTTAGTTACTCGAATTAGAATCGAATTTTGCCCTATTACTCAATCCCCTTTTATGGTTGACTGACAATGATTATTCAGGGCGCTCTTCATTATGGAAACAAATCTGTCAAAACAACATTACTTTAATTGTCTTATTTAATATTCGAGCCAACAAAGTGACAAAATAGTACCAAGACAGGGCGTACACTACCCGCTAATGGAATACTAATGTCGTAAGAGATAAGGTCGATTAGATATATGAGCATTTGGTTGTCAGCACTGCTGAAGTGAAATTATGTTGAGAATTAATGCTCGTCCTTGAATGGGAAGTGTTCTCTAACAAAATGCTCTGTCATAGAAAAGGACTATCGAACAGAAAAGATAAGTGGACAAAAATAATTCAGTTCATGGACAACGCTCATTTATTTTTAACTAATGTCCTTTAACCACATTTGGTAGGTAACATCGTAAAAATGTTATCGAAATTGTACGACAATAACTTTAGTTATTTGCTTTTGAGACGCAAATAAATTCCACTTCGACAAGATATTGTGTATTCTAAGGGACAAGAGGAGCTCAAATACGAATCTAAACAAATATTTCATGTGTTTACAAGTGATTGTCAATTAATATACACAAAGAGGAGCTTAATACATAAATCAAATCTGAAGACACATTTATACTTTTCGGTAAATAAATAAGAATCTACGGGTTATTCGTCTTAGGGGGTGGCCGTGGTGTAGTATTATTTGCATAAACTCCTCAAGCAGAGGGTCGCAGGTTCGAATCCCGTGCGAAGCAATTCTCTGAAAAAGTCTTTTCATAGAATTTGTATGTAGTTATATGAAAATCCCGTCGGCGTCAACTCTGACATGAATCCATAAAACTGATGTTGGAGTGGTTGCTGGCTGGGCCTAATGTGACGAACTAACAACTAGCACGTACTAAGATCCACTGGTTGAGGATGCACTAGATCGTCCCGTCTAGTTTGACAACCACCTCTGGGAAAAATATCGAAACCTAATACACCTGAGTTTCAAACATCACCCGCCTGCGCCCTGTAGAAAAGCCAGTAAAAGAGTATTCATATCCCCTTGGATATGATAGAAACGTCTACTTGAATTTCATCAGATAGACAAACGTAATTGATATAAAGGCTCAACATTCAGGACCTCTACCATATAGTAGAAGAGTTGAAAATCAAAAAGGTCTAAGTGCTAAAATTTGCATTACCAAGAAATAGATAAAATACTTATAAATCATCAACACATGTTTACTGATTTGTTACTTCTGTGGCTAATTAACGTTTACAACATACTCTAGCTGAGAACTGATGTCGTTTGGTTGACATGACTAGACAGTGCCTTGTGAAAGCATGAATTAGGATCCTTGCATAATGGTCTATGTGCCATTGGCTGAGATACTACGCTCCAACTAACCTGAGGGCGTTTCTTGGGGTCTAAGTGCCATGTCGAGAAATATGGTTACAGCGAAACCACCTTGATCAAAAGGTTCCCGGTGGCGTCACCGCGTGGCGCTCCCATTGTTCCGATTTGAGTGCTGTTTTTTTTTTTTTGTTGTTTAGTTGGTACAACTGTTGTGACATTCCCTCTAAACCTTAGCGTCATAGCTTGACATTTGCAAAAGTTACGTAGCCAAGAATACATCTATCTATGTGTGTGTTGGCGATTTTTTACAATCTTATAAATGGATTTGAATTTGCAACAACGAACTTGTATTCAATTTTGCGCAAAAAACGGATTTAATGGAGCGCGAACTTTGGAAATTTTGGAAAGGTGTTTCGACAACGATTCTCTAAAGAAAACTCTCATTTGCTAGTGGCACGAGCGGTTCAAAAGTGGTCGTGAGTCAATCGGAGATGATGAACGCAGTGGCAGACCATCGACATCGAAAACCGACGAAAACACTGATAAAATGAAAGAAATGTTGATCAGTAACCGCAAATTAACCATCAGAGAGATAGCGGAGGACTTGAACATTATCTATGGATCAGTCCAAGACATTTTGGTTAATGAATTGGGTTTCCGTCGTACAGCAGCAAAGTTGGTGCCAAAAGCCTAAATTTTATTCAAAAAAGAGGCTGAATCCGATCCCAAATTCATCAAAAGAATCATTACTGGAGACGAGACGTGGGTTTACGAGTATGACACGCAATCCAGACATCAGGCAAGTGAATGGCGTTCACCAAATGAGCTGAGACTAAAAAAACCACTTCGTTTTCAGTCAAAAAAGAATTCATTGCTCACGGTTTTCATGGATTACAACGGTGTAGTGCATCATGAATTTTTGCCAAGAAGGCCAGACAGTAAACAAAGAGTATTATTTGGGCGTTATGAGACGTTTGCGTGAAGCAATTCGCGGAAAGAGACCAGAATTGTGGGCAGAAAACTAGTGAATTTTGCACCATAATAACGCACCGTCCCACAGTGCCATCGTTATTCGTAATTTTTGGACGAAAAATGCAACAAATACCATCTAACAGCCACCGAATTCACTTGATTTGGCTCTCTAAGACTTCTCTCTATTCAATCGAGTTAAAAAAGTAGTACGGGGAACGCGTTTCAGTAGCCGAGAGGAAGTAATAGAAAAATCACAGGAAGCATTGTGGACATACCGAAAACCGAATATACAAAAATTTTCAAGGACTGGATCAGGCGCTGAAATAAGCGTGTTGCAATCGATGGAGATAACTTTAAAGGGGACAATTTATGTAAATTTAGATGAATGAACTTGTATTTTTAATTTTCTAAATAATTTCATTAAATAGGCACTATAAAATGCAGCTGTTTACGCTTTTATTTAATACGAAAAAGTTTATAAAAATACTTTAATCGAACTCTCCGATCAGGTACAAATACAATTTAGCCATCTTTGGCAACTACTCTGTCATGTTCATGGTATTGTAACTGCATTTCATAGTTAGCCTGAATATTCACACTCTTCTTGAAAATGCCTATCTTTGACCTATGTTCCATTCCGTTGTGTGTCATTTTCATTCTCAAGCTACTTCGAGAAGAGTGATGTGATGGTCAAGCCATTTCAAGATGATGATAAACCTGCACCACAGTATAGTGTCGACGGCCTGTCTGGTGGAGTACATCACAATTCAGGAAATCGCAGCTGTACTCCTACGGAACCCTGGGTCAATAAGGAAAACAAGATCCAGGGTCTTAGGCTAAAAAATTTAGCGTTGTTCTACAAAGCAGAAGGTAGGAGGCATTTCTTTTAAATAATTACAGCTCAGAAAATCTGACGCAGGCAACCTGCGAAATGGAGTGTGGCCCTATGACACCGAGGTGAAAGAGGTGTTATTAACTAAGAGCTGAGTGTTTGTAAGATTCTACTCACTTTTGTGGTGTGAGTGAATGGAAAGTGAGAAATGAGAAAATGGAGTTTTGTCGAAGAAGCGTCAATGTCGGATCAACGATGGATACGCTTCAAGGTGAACTTTCAGAACATGCTATGTAGCAAGGCTGATTGGGCCAAGTATACAGAAGTGGTATATACTCGTACACCTGGATATCTAATCAAACATCTGCGATAATATTGTTAACTTAGATAGAGCGGCACTAAAAATGGCGTTCAAGAAAGCCTGCACGACTACCAGAACACCTAAAAGGGTTTAACAAATATGGTGGAATATGGATATAAGTTTAGGAAAGAGGTTAGGAAACTCTATATGAATACGAAGTCTTTCAGAAGCGACAGTGTATGGAATGAGTACTACAATTCAAGATCCTAGTTAGAAAGTCAAAAAGGGCTTCTGGCAGAAGTATTGCGGATCTATCACGGTAACAGACGAGGTTTCGAGGTAACGCAAACTGCTTTCAAAGGAAGCGAGCATTCTTAGCTACCTCAGGAAAAATGACGGAACCTGGGCTGAAAGTAGTGAAGCCGTTCTGGCAATGCTGGTGGAAACCGACTTTCCGGGATCCACAGTATCATCAAACACTGAGAACATTGATCTCTCTCTCTATCTCCTAAGAGAAAATAGGAAAAAATTACGGTGGTCAAATACCCCAGTCCCGTTGGTATTCTACCGATTATGCTACAGAAAGCTCCGGTGGTAGCAATCCAAAAATTTATAAAAATTCTTAGATATTAGTCTATAAATAGGGTACATACAGCTTGGAGGGAAATTAAGGTGGTTTTAATACTTAAAGCTGGCAAACAGGGGAATAAGCCCAAAAGCAATTATTGGAGATTTACATCAGGAATAGATGAAGTAATGGCTTTTTGACTGAGTCACAGCATGCATATATGAAAGGAAACTCTGTAGAAACCGTCCTGCACGAGGTGGCAGAGAAAATAGAGAGAATCTACACTTCGATGAGTTTGAGATGGCGGCCTTCTTCGATATTGAAGGAGCCTTCAATAACGTGGAGTGCACCGCCATTAAAAATGTTCTGGTAGACGCTAACATTCAACAGGAAATCGAAGACGATTAGCACTTGAGCAAAAAGCTGTGATCTCAATGATAACCATTCCAAAATGAAACTGGTTCTTTTTACCAGACAGTACAAGATACCGAAATTCAAACTCTAAAACCTCAACGGAGTGGGACTGTTCCTTTAGGACAGCTCGAGGTATCTGGATGTAATCTTAGACGTTAAATTGAATTGCAATCTAAATGTAGCAGAAAAAAATCAAAAAGGCATATAATACTATTTTTATCTGGGGCTTAAAACCTGTTAAGATGTACTGGCTTTATACGGTGGTGGTGAGACCCATGCTTACATATGGCGCATTAGTATTGTGGAAAGCAACAAAAAAGACAAAATTTTACGGAAAATTAAGGCGGTTAAAAGAAATATTTCCATAGCCATTACAGATGCGCTCTGTACTACCACTAAGTCAGCATTGGACTCCTTTACCGGACTCAAGCAATGTCTTCCAATCAGAGGTTCTGGCTGTCTTCAGGATGGCTGAGCAAATGCAGATGGGATCAGTACCAGAAAGAGATATCGCTATCTTCATTGATATTCAGGCCACACTTAATGGAATGGAATCAACCACCAGCAACTCTGATATATTCAGAGTCCTTCGCACAGTGCTCAAGACACTATGCAGTGAGAGCTGGATAAGACTGAGCTGGGAGTAGGGACACTGCGGTATTAAAGGAAATGAAAAAGCGGATGAGCTTTCAAGAAAAGGTGGACTACTCGAAAATTGTGTGGTTGCGAACATCAAACTACCCCTCTGCATAGTGAGGGACAAAATCGAGGAAGTCAAGTCAAGTTGTCAAGTCTTGAAGGATACAGGATATCTAAGGCTCTCTGGCCGTTTTTTGAGGACGAAAGGTCTAGAAAATTAAAAAAATTAAGCAACGATAAGCTTAGGATAGCGATAGGATAGGGCACTGTCTCCTGCTGAAATACACAAGGAGACAAAAGTTGTCAAATACAGATATTTATAGATTCTGTGGTTGAGTACATAACACACATTATGTGTGAATGCGAGGCAATATCGCGTAGCCGAAGGAAATTTCTAGGGATATACTTTTTTAAAAACCTGGTGGAAATAGACGGCATGGACTTCAAAGGTCTTCTTGGAATTTTTAAAGGAATTGGGTGTTTCACCAAGAGATTGTTTAGGTGTTTGCCATTTGAGGACAAATTCAGTTGGTTCGAGAATGCAAGTTGTCACTGACTGCTGAAGGCTGAATTCATTGAGTCTTGTTGAGTTCTAAGTCAGTAGGGGGTCACGAAAAAGGAAATCGCCGATGATCTCGATATCGCAGGCTCAGAGAGTTTTCAGGTCCCGAAGCTGTGTTAGGACCACATTTGTACTCTGTTACTGTAGGTAGTCATCGTTCTGCCAAAGATTAAAAAATGTCAAAAGGAACATAAAAGGAGTATAATGGACTAGTTATCTGTCAGAGTATTCAGTACCAACATAACAAAAAAAAAAACAGGACTCTTTACATAGCCTCATAAGAAGTCACCGAGTGGCGTCAAGTCACAAGAACTCGTTGGCCATTGCAATGAAAACTTCGTGATATAATTCTGCCATTGAATGGAGCCTTCGATGCGTTTATGATTTCATAGGCACAAAGAGCTACAAGAACTAATACCATCCCGCCCGATTTCGTTCAAATTTTCGTGAATAATCGCCGGTACTTGTCCGTTAATGTTAGTCAAGCCCCCACCTCATTTTAAGAAAAAAAGTAAGAACCCACGACGCCACCAGAGAGATGACTACACCAAAACATGTACCTTTGTCAAAGTAGGTCTTCTCACTAAACACGGCATTCGACAAAAGCTAGAATCGACTTCGAATCCCCTCATGAGCCATGGTCTTATGGATTTAGTTCCTGCATAAGTATACCATAAAAGATTCACTTTTATGGGTATGAGGTCTTTGTGCAAAATTTTAAACATAATAGGTTGACCAAAGCCAAACTATTGTGATTAAATTTATAGCTCTCCCTTCACACCCACGAAGATTATATCATAATTTCACCTGTACGTATAGTATCATACTTTGGTTTTGCGTCATGTACAGTGTATTTAGTAACAAAATTTGTCGAAAAAAAGACAATTGGAGCTCAGTTAAGTATTAAGTGGACCAAATCAATCACGCTACCTTCTAAAAATCCAAAAAACTGTCAAAAAGTAGCAGCACGGATTGAAATTTGTTCGTAGTGGAAAGTCAATCAGTTAAAAAAAACTGTCGTTACTTGAAGTGAAAATCATAATCTCATCAGAAAGTAAGGGTAGCTATCTTTAAGATTGGGATCCTGTATGTTCTGCTTAAAAAAGTTGAATTTAATTAAGTAAGCTGGACAATAAAACTAACAAAAAGCATCTTTGTCATATATTTTTATTTTTTTTATTTTTTTTTTTTTTGAAAGTAAACATTGCCTAGAACTCTTAAACTAATGAGTTGTTGATAGAAAATAACTCGATAGGTTGGAAAGATTTTGCTAACCACCAACAAGGCTCAATAAGATCTCTACACTTTAACATTTGTGTTTTTGAGAGAAAGAGAATCGACGACAAACAGTAGAGCGATACACACCTGAAGAACGGAGAATTATTGTTACTGCTTATTTGAACAATTTCAGATAGTCATTGTCCTTCACCATGTTCGACATTGTTAGCGTTTTTCTGAGCGTCTTTTGCAGACTGGATTCAATAGAGATGTTGCAAGAATCCGCGTTCAAGCGAGAATATCACTGCCATAGCCGAGGATATTCGAGAGGGTCAAGAAGCATCGACAAGAAAACAATGCACACAATTTGCCATCAGCAGATGTTCGTTGCGTCGAATTTTGATGAAAAGCCTACAGATTTTCCCTTATAAAGGGCAAACCACTCATCAATTGCTCCCTGCTGACCGGCAAGTGGAATTAGCTTACTCCCAGGATAATTTCGTATCCAAAATCATAATGAGCGACAAAGCCCATTTCCACTTAAGTTGTTATGTGAACATACAAAATTTTGGTTCCTTGGTCACAGAGAATCAACATGAAATGCACGAAGAGCCATTGAAGAGCAATGAACAATTGATTGTTTCTGATTTTTATGAGGACGCCGACGGCACCACAGTAACCGTATCTAGTGAGCGCTACAAACAGATGTTAAACAGGTTTTTTTTTTTTTTTTGCGTCAAGTAACCTAATTAGGTCCCGGGCATTGTTGGTTCCAGCAAAACAGAGCAACAACTTACATAGCTCGGGCAACAATGGAGATTTTGGATCACAAATTTTCAGAGCAGTTATTGACGAGCAACAATTCAAAATTCCGTAAAACAATCACCTCAGTAGGTGGTCATTTACCCAATATCATTTTCTTAAACTATTGTTTTCAATTTTACACCTTTAAAAAAACTTTTCATGAAAACGGGACTTAATTCTTTTCATTTCTAATAAAATGGCAGCCAATTATAATTATCACATTACTTTTGCCCCACCTTGTAAAAACTGGGTTTTCTATTTATTTTATCACAAAGCCAAGGTCAAACATTTCTGTCCCCGAAACTATGGTATTCTATTTGGAAATATTTTCATTTTTCTCAAGCTAACACAAATCTCCTCTTTATTTTATGATCTAAAGTACAAAGGAGAATCCAACAACTTTAAAACTCAAACCACCCACATCCTCACGCCGCCCCACCTATTCAATTCAATTTTACAAACTTGCACTTTGCACTGCAAATAGAATTCACCACTGAAAACGACACTATTCAAGGATTATACTCACACAAACCTAAAGCACCATGATTTTGGAGACAAAAGAGAATATTCGCAGCAAGGATCACTAAGACATGCCGCCGAAACTTTCAAAAGATACAAAGGTGCATAGTTTTTGCTTGTATAAAAGATACTCTAACATTCAACTGAAAAAGTTTTGATATTATTCGCTCTTTATCAAGTTATTTAATCTAATTTCATGTGCAGTTGAAAATCCTTTCTAGACAAAACAATAGACTACAACTCCTTAACACCACCAGAGTACAATATCTTCTATAAGTACTATCGCCACAAGCTTTGAAAACTTCAATCCTACCAAAAGATTTTGCAACTTGTCCACCCGTTGGATTTTTCAGGGCGGCTGGGGTAGTTCAAGTGAAATATCTAAAATGTAATTGAAAATCAGTGGCAAGGGATAGTACTATAAATTAATTTAAGATTTTACTCTTTCTGAGGTGTTTCACAGTTCATTTGGAGAATCGATGAATTGTCAATGGATACAGTTTGTAATAAAAGAATTTAAGTCGATTTCCACTTTTCCTACAATTGGAGAAGAAAATTCCTTGAATTGTCCTCCAAAGAAGGGAACGTTTCAACGAAGTTGGAAAAGTGTATAGTAAACTAGGGAGCAATAATACTCGTATTATGGATTTTCAATAACCAAGCCGAACGAAGTTTACAAATATAGCGAAATAGAGCTTCTTTATAAGCGATGCTTTTGGAATAGCAGGTTGAAGATGATACCTCTGTGTTCTATGATGGCAGATGTTTGGATACGATACTTCGTTATGACTGGAATGATGGATTCCCATTAACGATTGAATGAAATGTAATCGAAAAACTTTTACTACACGTCCTTTTTCCTTTTCACAGTTTTTATTTTTCTTTCAGTCGCAGAGTAGAATTTTCGCAAAGGCTTTTTTGTATGGGAGCTTCATATTGGCACCTGGGCAAAGCAATTAGTCAGGTGTGCATGTACTCGTATATATTTTTGATTTCAAACAGAAGTCCTTGGTATCCTTAATGGTTTTCATAGTTTGAATTGAAACTGCTAAATTGAGTTTCTAATTTTCTCAGTAGTTGATGAATGGACGAAAACTAATCAACTAAAAGCGATTTTGGGAAAATTATTTCCAGATTAGTTTCCCCAAAGAGAAAATGCTGTGTGTGCTTTAATTGAATGGCTCCGCAGTGAAAAAATTCTGAATATTTACCCACACTATTCAATTATTTCTACAATAGTTGAACATAAGCAAATTGAATAGTTCTGAATGCAGGAGAAGTTTGGCGGTAGATATTTTCGAACTCAAGGAGTTCTTCTTAAGGCTTAAATAGGCCTCACCTTATATGGATTTGAAAATTGCCAATCAACGTTTGGTTTCAAAAGGGTTCAAAACTGAACTCAACGATAGCTTAATCATGCTCCACTGTAGAGCTAACTGCTGGGAAATGGCATTACTAAGGGTGGTTGGGATACAATACAAGTATGTGTAAGTACCATGGGAATTTAGTGGTAACTGCACAATTACACAAAATGTAAAACACTCATAGCACAACTAAAGAATGATTGACATGAATGATTGAATATACGTATATGGTTTTCCAATAGGGACTTGACAGCTTTGAATTTAATTTGTGAACGCACTCTTTCACTAATCATCAAACTGTCACTGTCAATTTATTCAGTAAACTCAACATTTTCATCTTAATAAAGTACACGAACGAGCTACGTTCTCCGATTGGGTTCTGGAGAAGATACACCAAGATGATGAATTTCATGACAAAATCATTTTCAGTGACGAAGCTCATTTTTGGCTCAATGGGTTCGTCAATAAGCAAAATATGCCTTATTGGTCGGGTGAAAACCCACATGTGCTTCATGAATCACCACTTCATCCTCAAAAAATAACTTTTTGGTGCGGTTTGCATGCCGGCGGCGTTATTGGGCCATATTTTTTCGCCGACGATAACGATCGTCACGTTACTGTGAATGGTCAGCGTTATCGCGCCATGATCACCCATTATTTTTGGTCCGAATTGAAAGAGATGGACTTGGACGACATGCATTTTCAACAACATGGTGCCACAAGCCACATAGCACACGCTACAATCGATTTATTGAAGAGTAAGTATGTTGAGCGTGTTATCTCAAGACATGGGCCAGTCGTTCGTGCTATTTAACGCCGCTAAACTATTTTCATTGGTTTATGCCAACACGCCGACGACGTTGGAAGAGATCAGAGCCAACATTGAACACGAAATAGCGGCAGTTTCGGCCGAAATGTGTGGCCGAATCGTAGAATCGACCACTGCAAACGTGCCCGCGGTGGCCATATGAACGAAGTCGAGTTCCATTCATAAATGTTTTGATTGTACTTGAAACCAATAATAAAGTTGTTGAAATATCTGAAATGGTTTGCCTTTAATTAAAAAAAAAAAAAAGTTGTCAAGTCGTTTTTAGAAAACCCTATATATGGGCAAGATTTCGAGATCATAGCATGGTAAAGATACGTCCGTTAAGGCGACTCTTCGTTTTATTGTTTGCACTGTTTGTTATGTGAATAAAATAATAATTGGAATAAAAATCATTGATTTTAAGGGAGGAACATCATCAAGTAAAAGTCTTATGCTGAAGTATTGGGTATATAGTTATTTTCGTTCGGTTTTTTTTTCAAAATTTGAACGTTTATTTAAGAAAAACATGTAAAATAGTATTATTCAAAGTATTGCCCATCTGAAGCTATGATTTTTTGCAATCTTTCTGGCAATTTTTGGATCCCATCCCAAAAGAACTGCGCCGGCTTGGTAGCCAAGAATGAATCAATCCAATTTTTGATATTCTGCTCTGATGTGAACCGTATTTCAGTGAGGGCGTTCTGCATCGACCGGAACAAATGGTAGTCAGAAGGGGCTATAAGGCGGGTGGGGTAAGACTTCCCATCCACTGTTTTCCAAATAGTTCTTAACCGTTCTGGTTAAATAGTTCTTATTGCCTCGTGTCTGGTCGCATATTCCGGGTGTTTTTCGGCTACTGCTCTCTTCAAACGGATTGTTGTTGTAATTGATCCATTTTTCACCACCAGTAACAATCCGATGCAAAAAGACTTCCTTTTGTGGCGTTCCAGCAGCATTTCGGACATGCAAAACCGCCTTTCGACGTCTCTCGGCTTAAGTTCATATGGAACCCAATTTTCTTGCTTTTGAATATATCTAGCTGCTTTTAAAAGTTTTGAAATCGCTGCTTGAGTGACACCCAAAAATTCTGTGAGCTCTTCTTTTGTTTGGCAACAATCTTCATAGAGTAATGCTTCCAGTTCTTCATCTTCAAACTTTTTTGTCTGCCCAGAACGTTCATCGTCTTCAAAGCCAAAATCAGCACTTTTAAATCATGCAAACCACTTTTGGCACGTTCGCTCAGCTAGCGCATGTTCACCATAAACTTCCACCATAATACGAGGACTTTCGGCAGCAGTTTTCTTCATATTAAAGTAATGAAGAAGAACTCCCCGCAAAAACACTTTTTCAGGCACAAAGTTCAACATATTTGAGTGACAAAAAATTATTGTTGTTTACGCTTCATGACATATACCGAAATGACGTACAATGACAGTAGCTTTCCAACGCATGTTTCAATGGAATAATAACAATGGAATAATACAAGAAACGCCATCTCTTAGCAAATAGACCCAATATGTCAATGGCAATCTACGTTAGAATGACCACAAGACAGCTGCGAAATGTCTATGTTTCTTCAAGCGATATAAGAAAAACTTCACCCACTTAATCTAGTCAGGTGTGCCTAAAACATCTCAGCAACTGCTAGATATGATTCAAAACAGTGCGATAAAACTCATGCGTGATACTAATATCACTCAGATACTGACAAAATATCTAGTATTTCACATTGTTCCATTTTAAGGATGTAATATCCCCTTGAGCGTGCGCTAATTTTAAAAACATAGAGGTGCTCAACCGCGAATATGCACATCAAGTGCTTATAATTATGGAATACCGATACCACATTTGTTACCATACACACATTAGTTTGAAAAATGTTATTTTCAGTAAGAAGCAAAACAGGGCAGGATAGAGCTTTGCTTAAAACCTCTAAACTTCAGTGAAAATGTATTTCGAACCCCCCTTCTCCGAAAAAATGCCAAGGAATCTCTCCTTAAAGTCTTCAACATAATATTATCCCGGACACTGTGTTTATAATATTACAAAAATATACGAGCAAGCGCGTAGATTACTTTTGGCGCCATCAAAATAAATCCTTGGTTTTCTACTACAAATGAGCTGCTGTTTGGTTAATTTCTCCAAGCGATGTGAGGCAAAAATCTATACTTACTCCTTGAAATTAATATACCAAATTTAAATTTGAATACCCCTAACAACACTGAAGAAAAATCATGAAAATTTTCAACTCGAATTGCCCTTTGCACAGTTTTTCCCTAAATAATTTACAAAATCAATTTTAACGATATTTTATAACCTCCAAATTGAAATTACCTTTCGAATTGTTCGTGAGTCGTTCATGTCGCTAATGACCTTGGAAATTAAATTTAATCGCCTACTTCTCGCAATATAACTGACTTCTACTGAATTCAATGTTCCAACAATATACTTCTTATCGATTTTATAGCCTAAAAGTTGAAGTTCCACCATATTTATATGTTACACTCGTACGTCATTGACCATCTGTTTCTAAAATTAGAATCAACAACAACGCATATCAAGCACCATCGACAAATGTTATTACTTTCTTTCAACAAATTTTAATGGTATTTTCCTCCGTTTTTCATCGTACGTCGTTTCGTCTACATCCACATAAATACCATAACCACCCACTTGGTTGCCCTTCAAACCAACACACTATCCAACGTTCGCCTTGTTTGCTTCCCCAAACCAAGAGAATCCATTATCGATGATGAGACTATCCTTGTACACTATAACACATCATTTCGAATTATATACGCGATTTGAATCCGTCTTCGCCGGAACCGAGCCAAAGGAGCCGGATAAGGAATTCCTCCATTCCATTCCATTATCTCCTCAGACAACTGAGACAATTCCATTGCCATGAAGCATTTACGATTTACGAAGTGGATATCATTACTTTACGGATGCTCTGTTCTCGTTCTGTCAGGACCAAGCTCCCTTTGGAAAATTAAGTGAAAAATTAAAGATTAGGCGAATGCGAGATAAATCTCCGATCACTTTAGTTCTTGCGTTCTTGTTGGTTTGTGGTGAGACTGCAAAATCTCATCGCGTTTTTTTCGAAGCTTTCCATTCGAACAGAGTGCTAAATGGTTCGGAAAACCCTCAAAATTACAAGACCAAGTGAGGTGCTTTTCTCAGTTTCCCTTTTGTTATTTTCATCGTTTGAAGTGGTGTTTGCCGGTGAACAAATAAAAATAAAATTATACGAATATATTTCTTTGTAGGTGTGTACATACAATATATTGCCTTGTCGTCAGATACACTCATCCTAAATAAATTCACGGCCACACCATTCCCACCTAGTTTGTGTCCTTGTATCCTTAAAATATAAATAACCAGTTAATGTGCTTAATATTCGGTGAATGTTGAGAAGTTTTTTTTTTTTTTTTTTACACAAATCTCATATTCATTACACCGTAAAGAGGATGTAGATTTGATGAGCTCTGGAAATATATCCAGAGTTCCCACATCCAAAAGTAAGAACTAAAGCAAATATTGATTTTAATAAAAATGTTTTCCAAATGTCCAGATTTATTAAATTATGATGGACGAGACTGACGAATTACCTGATGCTATAGACCGATAGCCCGATTCCTGGAAATGACAAGAGCTAATATCTTCACACTGAGTTCGGTTTCTCATCCGAGGGTTTCAAAGAAGATTATATTTCACACAGGTGTGCCAGTAGATTAGAAAAAATCACCTCTCTGTTATCTGTTTTCTAAACTTATCTGTGAACTTATTTAGTTTGCTAGTCGTCTTATGGGTCTTTCTAAACATAAGCAGGCCCATATCCAAAGGCCCTTACCGGTACTGAATTCTATTTACAGGCGAATTGGGATTGATTAAAAGTAGCGTTCAAGAAGTCTCAACTTGTTCGTTGATGCAAGATACCGAAGCTTTTCTTATTCACATTCATTTAATGGGAAGGATAGCTCGACTAGTCTAAGGCCACATAAACAAGAGCCAATTAGTAAGCCAGCAATAAATTTCAATCCTTGAATAAATCTGCGTGGCGATGCATAACATGTACTAAGCAGCGGCGAAATTCTTTTTGCAACGCTGCCCGTGTAATTAATCAACAATCCCAACAAGGAAACCAGCCACTCAGCAACAAAACACAAAATCACCCAAATCAATCCAATGCAGCAGCCTTAACTTCAAAGGAATCATCAAATCCCACCATAATCCTAGAAATGGTTTACAAAGAATTAGTATCTCTGAAATCTATTCAAAGAAAACAAAGCGATGCGTTTACAACTGCAAACAAACAGTACGAGGAAAAAATTTATACACTTGGGAGCAGCATTAACAACAAACAAAACAAAAAAATGTTTTGTTCGTCAAATTTGTCTAGCGCAACATAAAATAGAAGATAATGAGGCCAAAGAACGAGGTGAGAGGAAAATTGAAAACGGTATAATACGCGTCAACTTTACAATGCAGTAACAGCAGTGAACATATCAAAAAACTTCAAATTTTTGTGGACGAGGAATGGGATCGTTTATAACAGGTCACATTAAAAGTCTCCGCGGTTTTTTGGTATATTTTTCAAAAAAAAAAAAATTTTATTCAAAATCAATTCCAACCAATTACATAACACATGGCTGAGTCCGCGCCGTTTTATATTGGGTCTATAACTTAATTCGTGCGGTTTATTAACAGATGGCGTAACTTGTGTTATACCATTGTTATTATTCCATTGGAACATGCGTTGGAAAGCTACTGTCATTGTACGTCATTTCAATATATGTCATTCATTTGAGGCGTAAATAACAATCTTTTTTTTCACTCAAATATGTCGAACTTTGTGCCTGAAAAAGTGTTTTTGCGGGGAGTTCTTCTTCATTACTGAAAACTGCTCCCGAAAATCATCGTATTTTGGTGGAAGTTTATGATGAACATGCGCTAGCTGAGCAAACGTGCCAAAAGGGGTTTGTACGATTTAAAAGTGGTGATTTTGGCTTGGAAGACGATGAACGTCCTGGGCAGCCAAAAAAGTTTAAAGATGAAGAACTGGAAGCATTACTCTATGAAGATTGTTGCCAAACACAAGAAGAGCTCGCAGAATCCTTGGGTGTGACTCAAGCAGCCATTTCAAAATGTTTAAAAGCAGCTGGATGTATTCAAAAGCAAGGAAATTGGGTTCCACATGAACTCCAGCAGAGAGACGTCGAAAGGCGGTTTTGCATGTCCGAAATGCTGCTGGAACGCCACAAAAGGAAGTCATTTTTGCATCGGATTGTTACTGGTGATGAAAAATGGATCCATTACGATAACCCCAAGTGCAAAATATCATATGTGAAACCCGGCCAACAAGCAAAATCAACGTCAAAGCCGAATATCCATGGCGCGAAGGTAATGCTCTGTATTTGGTGGGATCAGATGGGTGTGCTGTATTATAAGCTGCTAAAATCGGTTGAAACCATCAATGTACAACGCTACCGAACACAATTAATCCGTTTGAAGAGAACAATTGCCGAAAAACGCCTGAAATATGCGACCAGACACGAGGCAATAATTTTCCATCATGAAAACGCTTGGCCTCACGTTGCTATTCCGTTTAAGAACTATTTGGAAAACAATAGATGGGAAGTCTTACCACACCCGCCTTATAGCCCAGACCTTGCTCCTTCTGACTACCATATGTTCCGGTCGATGCAGAACGCCCTCACTGAAATACGGTTCACATCAGAGCAGAATATCAAAAATTGGCTTGATTCATTCTTGGCTGCCAAGCCGACGCAGTTCTTTTGGGATGGGATCCACAAATTGCCAGAAAGATGGGAAAAAGTCATAGCTTCAGATAGGCAATATTTTCAATAATACTATTGTACATGTTTTTCTTAATTAAACGTTTAAATTTTGAAAAAAAGAACGCACGAATTAAATTACATACCCAATAGTAAAACACAAAATTTTTGCAAAATTCAACTTTATTTATCAATATAGTTGCCTTCGAGGGCGATACACTGATTGAAATGATTTTCTAATCCTTCGATAGCAGTTTTGTAGAACGATTTCGGTTTAGCCTCAAAATAGGCCTCTGTTTCGACGATTACTTCTTCATCGGTCTTAAATCTCTTTCCGGCGAGCATTCTTTTGAGGTCTGCGAACAGGAAATAGTCGCTGGGTCAAATCTGGAGAATACGGTGGGTGATGAAGCAATTCGTAGCCGAATTCATTCAATTTTGCCATCGTTTCCATCGACTTGTGACACGGTGCATTGTCTTGATGAAACAGCACTTTCTTTTTCTTCAAATGGCCGTTTTTCTACGATTTCGTCCTTCAAACGCTCCAACAACGCAATGTAATAGTCGCTGTTGATAACCTGCCCCTTTTGGAGATAGTCGATGAAAATTATTCCATGTGTATCCCAAAATACGGATACCGTAACCTTGTCAGCCGACTGTTGAGTTTTTGGTCGTTTTGGACGAGGTTCGTCGCCTGCTCGCCACTCAGCTGACTGCCGACTTGACTCTGGTGTGAAGTGATAGAGCCAAGTTTTATCCATTGTCACATACCGGTTGAACAGCTTTAAGCACTCCTCTGAATCATCAACACGTTCTTGTTTTTGGTCGACTGTGAGCAAACGCGGCACCCACTTTGAACAGGGCTTTCGAATGTCCAAATATTCGTGTGTGATATATACAACACGCTCTTTTAATATCTTCAGAGCCTCAGCTATCTCGATCAACTTCACTTTATGATCATTCGTAATAATTTTGTGGACTTTTTTGATGTTTTCATCTGAAATAGCCTCTTTTGGACGTCCACTGCATTATCGTCTTCGGTGCTTGTATGACCACTTTTAAATTTTTCAATCCGCTTGTGAATGTTACGTTCGGCTGGTGCAGAGTCTATTTAACACTTATCAAGCCATTTCTTTGCATCAGCTGCATTTCTTCCCATCAAAAAGCAATGATAAATCAACACACGAAATTCCTTTGAATCCATTTTTTTTTTTCACAATAACAAAAGTTGCTTCACTCACAACGCTATATCTCGAGAAATAATCTTCCGACAGCTGTCAAATCTATACACGTATCTTTTGAAGGTTGGCACTATCAGAAAATGGTATTTCTGATTTAATTCAAGTGGTGCCCTCTCTCAGAAACGGCCCATGTATTATAAGCCATTATTATCTATAACCTTTTGCCATTTCCCATGTAGCTTCACAATTCGATCGGTGTAGAACTTCTGTGGCTTATTACACAAGTTTTACAAAAACCGAAACAAATTGCAATCAGAGGCTGCAAGGTCCAGGCTATACGGTGGATGTATCAAAACTTCCCAACCAAGCTCCGTCAATTTGTTCCGGGTCATCAAAGATGTGTGTGGCCTAGCATTGTCATGATGGAAGACAACTCTAAAATTCTGGTCGATCTTTCTTGATAGCTTCATTCAAACGGTTGAGTTGTGCACAGTAAAGGTTTGCATAATTTTGTTTGCAGTCAGTCTAAGCTTTGAAGTCATTTGTGGTCGCTTGCGTTGGATATTCTCGTATTTCATCCATTTTTCATCATCCGTAATGAATCGCTACAAAAATGGTTCTATTTCGTTACGTTTCAGCAGCGTTTCACTGATGGTTATTCGGTCAATTAAATTTCTTTGCGTTAATTCATGTGGCACCCAAACATACAGCTGCTCGTTTTTGATGATTCCAAACTGTCATACGGTTGATGTTTAGTGCCTCCGCTATCTCCAGTGGATATAGCTATCGCAAAATTTTATCGACTTTCAGTAACAGGCCAACCAGTGTGAAGTGCATTTTTTACATCGACATTTCCGGAACGGAATCGAACAAAGCACTCCTAGGTCCGGCGGTTAGTCACAGCATTCTCACCGTAAACAGCACAAATTTTTCGGCATATTTTTGCAGTGTTTTTCCCTTTTTTCTTCAGATATTTCACTCATATTCAAATCAGTATAACTTTTAACACAGCCTAACATGTCACCTTTCAAACACGTGTTTGTTTGACACAATCAGATTAGTGTTTCCAGATAAATGGACACCAACACCATCTAGTGACAAAAAACCGCGGATACTTTTTATATTATGAAAAAGAAGGAGGGTGATAATTCTATTAAGACTAAGATTACATGCACTTCTGATTTGAAGAATATGCAATGAACTTACTTAACTTAAATGTAAACAATCCCACTCCTCATACCACTAAAAACATAAACAATGCTAATTGTGATAATGATACGTTTGTTCCTATTTCTAAGGAATCCTTTTACATTCATCAAAACATTCAAATCTACGAAAGAATTTTGATAATTTTTTGGTCCACATTCAGTCCCTTGAGAAGTTGCCTTTATTAATTGTTTTAAGTGTGTAGATATGGATGTACCAAAGTGAATTTGATTCCTTTAACATTGATGGATACTTTTCTTTTCTTAACTGCAACGACTCCTATTCTGCCGGTAGCATGGTATTGTACATGACTGTGTTAAAATTAAGTTAACTAATTAATAAAAATGAACTTAACATTTCAAAACATAAACTACACAATAATTTGCATTTATCGTTTGGATATTATATAAAAGCCAAGAATTTAATAGTTCTAGGCGACATAAATATTGACCTGCTTAACGATTCGGATACAGACTGTGAAAATTATATGCAACTCATGGCTTCATTTGGTTTAAAAAGTATAGTTAATGTTCCTACTCGAATAACAGATTTAATCAATCCAACTATTCTTTTCTACGTGAGAAGCTCAGGTATAAATTTTGGGAATCGGTGTTTTAGAAAATGATCCTTCAGTGGCCTACGATAAATTTGTTTTTATTTTAATTAAACATGTTAACAATGCAATTTTTGCTTTTAAAATATTACGTCTATTAAACCTTATTAAACGTAAAAGGGAGTTTGCAAAGAAGGTAAAATAATAATTTAAAAATATTTTACACTAAATTGTCTAAAAAGCATAAAAACATTGGGTATGTAATTTAATTCGTGCGGTTTTTTTTTTCAAAATTTGAACGTTTATTTAAGAAAACCATGTACGATAGTATTATTCAAAGTATTGCCCATCTGAAGCTATGACTTTTTCCCATCTTCTGGCAATTTGTGGATCCCATCCCAAAAGAACTGCGCCGGCTTGGCAGCCAAGAATGAATCAAGCCAATTTTTGATATTCTGCTCTTATGTGAACCGTATTTAAGTGAGGGCGTTCTGCATCGACCGGAACAAATGGTAGTCAGAAGGGGAAAGATCTGGGCTATAAAGTGGGTGGGGTAAGACTTCCCATCCACTGTTTTCCAAATAGTTCTTAACCGGAATAGCAACGTGGGGCCGAGCGTTGTCATGATGGAAAATTATTGCCTCATGTCTGGTCGCATATTCCGGGCGTTTTTCGGCTACTGCTCTCTTCAAACGGATGAATTGTGTTCGGTACCGTTGTCCATTGATGGTTTCACCCGGTAATAGAAGCTCATAATACAGCACATCCATCTGATCCCACTAAATACAGAGAATTACCTTCACGCCATGGATATTCGGATTTGCCGTTGATTTGGCTGGTTGGTCGGGTTTCACATATGATTTTTTGCACTTGAGGTTGTCGTAATGGATCCATTTTTCACCAACAGTAACAACCCGATGCAAAAAGACTTCCTTTTGTGGCATTCCAGCAGCATTTCGGACATGCAAAACCGCCTTTCGACGTCTCTCGGCTTAAGTTCATATGGAACCCAATTTCCTTGCTTTTGAATATATCCAGCTGCTTTTAAACGTTTTGAAATCGCTGCTTGAGTGACACCCAAAGACTCTGTTAGCTCTTCTTGTGATTGGCAACAATCTTCATAGAGTAATGCTTCCAGTTCTTCATCTTCAAACTTTTTTGGCTGCCCAGGACGTTCATCGTCTTCCAAGCCAAAATCACCACTTTTAAATCGTGCAAAATACTTTTGTCACGTTCGCTCAGCTAGCGCATGTTCACCATAAACTTTTACCAAAATACGATGATTTTCGGCAGCAATTTTCTTCATGAAGAAGAACTCCCCGCAGAAACACTTTTTCAGGCACAAAGTTCGACATATTTGAGTGATAAAAAATTATTGTTGTTTACGCTTCAAATGAATGACATATACTGAAATGACGTACAATGACAGTAGCTTTCCAACTCATGTTCTAATGGAATAATAACAATGGAATAATACAAGTAACCCCATCTGTATGCAAACCGCACGAATTAAGTGGTCATCGCTTAAGCCACTTTAGGGGAGACCTTAAGAAAGAATGGGAATTAGTAAACCGTATTTTGGGTAGGAAAAAGAAATCTAATAGAATTTAAAATATAGAAGTCGATCGTATGTGATCCACGCTTAATAGCAAATAAATTCAATGAGTATTTTGTCAATATTTCAGAGACTTTAAAACCCACTGAGCTACTTTCATCGAGATTATTTAAAGAAAAAATGCAGAGTAACAATTTCTGCTTTCTCCAGTTTTCTTTTTTTGAAGTTCTGAAATTAATGTTGAATCTGGAAAACAAGAAATCAAGCATCAGTGATGGTATTTCTGTCGTTTGCTTGGAAAATTGCTTGGAAAATTGTGGATGTCCTGTGTTATGTTTTCAATCTTAGTGTTAACAGTGGGAAGTTTCCCAATTCTTTAAAAATGGCAGAAGTCATTCCGCTGTTTAAAAAAAGAAATCACAAAAACATCAGCGATTAAAGACCTATTTCTCTTCTCCCTACGTTCTCAAAAATTTTGAGAAACTAAAGAAATAAATTTTTTTCACACGATCAGTATGGCCTTATACCAGGCAGATCCATGGGCTTTTACAGATAACATCGCTTTCACCTATACTGAACTACTTAGGATCTGGTTTACAATTCACAAGCTTATTATCAGCGAAAAAACAAAAATAATAAACTTTAATCTAACACACTGCGTTTTAGATAAATTTAAGTTTTGTCCTACTGCAGACGTTTTAAAGGTGTCCATCGAAATAAATATAGATTGCAGATGTTTAATGTGACGATGATTTTTCTATTGTGTTAGATAGGGAAAAATCCAAAAACATAATGTCTGTAGGTGATTTTAATGTTGATTGTCTAGATGATAGTTCTAGATGGTAGTTCTATGATAGCTACTTGTGGTTTTCCAGCCAAGTATAAAGCAATCACACTATCATATTTGAATTCCATAGCGGATAAAAATTTTTCAACACAACTGAGACGCAAATCGTTTAAAATCGTTTAAAAGGCTTGTAAATAATAAACATATCTGTCATTTGTCAAAATTTGAGCTCATGAACGGTTTGAAAATTATAGCAGTCTGAAGTTGGTTGCAGTTCGAGTCAGGCAGGATGTATACCGAAGAAATGCCGCACGACTTAACAACAGCCTTTATGTCTGGGCTTAAGCCCGGCAAGAAAATGTAACTTCTGGTGAGAGACCTGATTTTAACAATACTGACAAGAGAACAGTTGGAGTATCTTCCCCCTTTTTTGGATAGTTGGTATTACTATCCTGTATCCCCACAGAACGCAGTTAGCCTACATGTACTCGCATCGCTCATTTTTACTTGTGAAAATACGGTTTAAGTTCGCTTACAACTTCATTTGGCCAGCCATTTAGAATTTACGTAAGCACTTTATCCTTAAATGTCTCGACTGCTACTTTTTCCACACTGATTAGGACTTTGAACTCCCTTTTGATATAATTTATGTGCACTTGGTTGAACAAGTTTTTGTCGTGAAGTCGTGAAAGAAAACCTGTCCTGTTTTCACTTGAATTAACATATTGTATTTTGAAAGTTTATCCAGAAAGAAAAACAGCCTACCGCTGCAGCCGTTAGCGAAATACCATGCCCCTCTCCAAAAATTTATGTAAGTAGCTTTGACTTAGACTTTGTGAGTAAGGTAATTTCTCTTCCGAAAAGATATTGATGAAAGGATTTAACTTCCCAACGAATTGTCAAAGCTTCCCTTTATACTAGATGGGGTGAAAAGTAACCTCCTTGGGAATGAAAAAAATAAGCGAACTCTGCGCTGGTCTAGTCAACTGACACCTGGGAGTGGAAAAAAATTTTTTATTGTTTTTTTATTTTATTCATTAAAGTCCCCTTTTAGTTTGATACTCTTATTCCAGCGATTTTCCAACTTCTTGATCCCGTCCGAAAAGTAATTTTCCGTAAGGTCTGCAAAATACTCCTCCGTGGCGTCGATGATTTCCTCGCGTGAGTTGAATTTTTTATTGATGAGCCATCTTTTCAGGTTTGGGAAGGGATAATAGTCCGAGGGAGCCAAATCGGGCGAATAGGGTAGATGCGACAGCAATTGAAGCCGTAAGTCACTGATTTTAGCCATGGTTGCGATGCTCTTGTGAGCCGGTGCATTGTCTTGCAAAAACAAAATTGTTTTCGCTTCATGTGAGGCCGTTTTGCAGCGATTTAGGCCTTCAATCGCTCCAATAATGCACAGTAATACTCGGTGTTGATGGTTTTTTTTTTCGAAGTAGTCAACGAAGAGTATGCCATTACAATCCCAGAAAACCGACGCCATAACCTTTCCGACCCATCGAGCCTCCCTCGACCACTTTGGAGCACTCGTGCCGTCCTCAGTCCATTGCCGGGCACTCAGTCTGTTCTCTGGTGTTTAACAGTTACCAATCGACGCCAAAAGTCTGCCCGATTCCGCATCAGCAAGTCCAAACACTCTTTCGAAGTGAGTGAGTATGCGCGGCACCCAGCGGCAGGATAACTTTTTCATATGCAGAATATTGCCTAAAATATGGCGTGTGCACTCAGTACTAATTTTTGTGGTATCTGTTAGCTAGCGCACCTTCACTTTTCGGTCAGCCAACACCATTTCATGTATTTTTTTGACATGCGCCAGCATAGCGGAGGAGATGTCTTTTTGTAGCTGCGATGAGGTAGTCAGTCTATTGATACCAGCGAGACAAGCCACATGTCCTAATTATTCAACAAATAAAGACGCATATATGTATTAATGTAGAAATTGTTTGTTTCATTGAATAATAAAATTAACTCTACTATAACTCACTCAAAATCAATTAACACATAAGAGACATATGCAATAGGTTTTCTTACATTAGACTGCACGTATTTCAACGGTCACTAAAATGTTCCAGTAACTCTGGACAAGTTAGAATCAGTCTCGAGTCTAACTCCATTTGACAGTCTTTTTAAGTAACACGTTATCGTACAACGGTTTTATTGTTTGTGATAATGATGGAACCAACTTTCGATATTAGTTGATTATGATTAGAAATGAAGGCAGTTCTTAAACCGATTTAGGTGCAGGCAGCTTTTAGATTTGACTAATTCTCTCCCTTGAAGTGCGTTTTCACTCAGTGTCCATTACGAAACCTACCTGTTACCTGTTCTAGTCTACCTTTTTTTTTCGGCCACTAATATATCGCCCTGGAAAACTGCAACACCATCAACAACTAATAAAACCCCCCTTCAATTATCTTTTGGAAACGGTGAGACGAGTACTTACTCCGAAAGGGAGTCTGGTGTATTTGAATAATACTTTATGGGTGCAAATAGCTGTAAGTGTTTGACTCTCTTCATGCAATTTCATTTGCTGGTAAGCAGATTCAGGATTAATTTTTACAAAAATTAGATTACAAAGTCCCATCACATTTTTGGAAGATAATGTGAACAAAATCATTATGGATTTGGGAAACACTTATCCTGGATATTTTAAATGTTGCTTTCCATCATATGCTCGATGCTAAAAAAAACCTCTTATATGAGGAATTATTTAAACTGTCTCGGTAAGAATTGTTCTGTAACTCAATGTTAATGTAACTTAGGGGCTGCGGATTTATCCAAATCCAAACTGCAGTTCACTGTCAGTTTTCTCTAAAAATAAATATAAAACAGTAATTCCTTGGGATTGAAAAATATGCAATCAACGTTAGCAAATAATTCAGTGAATCTGCCCAAAAACTCATTTTCCGAATGACAAAACGGAAATAGGATTTTTGGAAGAATTAAATTTCATTCAAAGTACCAACGGATGCTACCCCGATATTAAAATCGGCAGTTTGTGGCCATTTATTATTATTTTTTTTTTCATTCGGCTGATTCGACGATTTTCGTAAGCGAAATGGCCGCTCTTTTAAAAAATTGTCAAGATTTTGGAAATCTTGTTTTGACTTAACTCTGAATGACTTGGGGCCATTCTAAAATTAGATTAAATAACTAAAAAATGTTGTAATTGGAGTAGATACTTATAAATTTATTTATTTCATTGATTAGTTAGTTGATTAGTTGCTAGTTACATTTTGGAAACGGCTCATGAGTAGACAAGACAAATTTAGGGTTATAGAAATTATATATGTAAGAAAGGATAAAAAAAAGTTGGAATGAAGGAAAAAAAAGAACATAATCATTAAAAAAATCAAATTCAAACATCGCCAATTTATGCTCAGAGACAGCAAAAAGAAAGATATTAGGTGCGCAAGTAAGTGATGCAATAAAGGCTCGAGCAGTAAGTGCTTGTTTTGGCATATCCAAAACGTCATGAACCAAGCTTAGACATCTGGTAAACAAACCGTTTTGACGTTTTAGAGGCAAACCATTTCTATTTTCATACGTTGGGAATGATTAAAAAACAGGGAACTTGAGTTCCTTGCTCCAGTGGCAAAAATGGCAGGGTCTTCTTTATCGCATCATGACGGGTGATGAAAAATGGATTCATTACAGCAACTCAAAGAACAGAAATTTATGACGCTGTTCGGTCATGCTTCTACGTCGTCAGCTGAACCGAATATTCACTTTAAAAAGGTTATGCTATGTATTCGGTAAAGCCAGGTCGGTGTTATTTATTATGAACTGTTACAATCCAACGAAACCATCACTGGAGAATAGTAGTGACTTTAATTGAAGCAATTAAAAAAATGGTCACAATACGGACAAAGTAAAAAAAAGTGAAAAAGTGACACTGTTCGGCCTAACGTTGCAAAACCCGTTTAAACCTACCTGGAAAATCTCAAATGGGAAGTCCTTCCGCAACCGCCATATTCCCCATATAGTGCGTGTCTGGCGCCATCTGTTCTGGCTGATCAGCAGTTCTGCTCAAATGAAGATCAAAAAATGGCTTAATTCGTGGAAAACCTCAAAAGATAAACACTTTTAGTGTAACGTTATTCGAAGTCTACCAGAAAGATGGGACATAGTTGTAGCTAGCGATGGGCAATACTTTGAACAATTCATCTGTAAGCATTTTTTTACAATAAAGTTGCATTTTCATAAAAAAAAAAAAAAAAAAAACAGCGATAACTTAGTTGCGCACCTAATACATTTACAGATTAAATCGGCATGACCTCAAAACCTATAACAGTCAGCGTTGTTCGTTAAAAAATTTTAAGTTTTAAATGAAACCGCCTGGTACCACTAGTCTCTAGCACATGCTGCGGTAAAGAGTTCCATAAGTGGATTGAGTGGATGAAAAACTGTCCCTCAAATACAAGGCAATAAAAACGTGGATGAATTGTTTGTTATGATCTATTTGAGGAACTGAAATGCAACTTGTTAAGAGGTAGCTAGGTTGGTTGGTGTGAATCACACTTGAGAGCAAAATGAGATCTTTGTAACGAAGAAGATGATCGAGTGGCATGTTATAAGAGGATTTTAAACACAAAGGGATCCTATCGAACGCGCACTATTGTTAAATGCAACGTTGAGCTTTCTTCTGCTTATAGCGTCACCTTTACAGAAAAACTCGCAACCGTAGATAAGAATAAGAATCAACATTTTTGCTAGCAACATACGCGACAACCATAGCTGACATAACATAAGTTAATGACGTAACTGAGTAAATGTCATGTTAAATACCAAACCTAAATTTTGTACAGTGTCTACAAAGTCTGTTTTTGAACCGTTTAACAAAATGTCTAGAAAATATGAAAGCCCCACCAACTTCTTGCTGATAACGATGCATTTCGTTTTTGAAGCGTTTAAAGAGAACCCATTCTTCTAAGACCATGTGGATATTCTCTTATGGTCGATAATATCGATATATTATCATTCCCAGTTGGCAACTTCGATACAGTTAGACATCGTCGGCTAACATGTGAACGGAAGATGTTACGATTGAAGGCATTTCGTTCAGGTACATGGAAAACAGAGAAGGCCACAAAATAGAGCCTTACGGAACACCTGTTCTGTATACCTCGAGTGGAGGCTGTTGAATGGGGTGTTCCAAAATTGCATTTTTCAATTGTGAGAATATGGTATATGATATGAGCTAAAGAAAAAAGAATGATTGGAAGAATAATATTTACAAATGTGGGATGAATTTCGTCGGAACCAACAGCATTGGACTTGACAGAGAACTTCGGTATTATCAAAACAAGTTATTTCGAGGGTCTATCAACCGCATTGTGTTCATTGATAATAAATAATAATAAACCATATTCAATTTAGGTAAAGGAAGAGATATAAAATGTTTGTTCAGTTATGTGTTAGTTTGTCTATTTATTTGCAAATTCCGATCTCTCTGAGGTATTTCCAATGCTGGCTTCCTTTTATCATCGGGTTTATTTTAGTTCGATAAAAATTATTTTTAGGAGGCATTATATTACCAATAACTTGATTTCGCAGCCTACTGATTTGAAAATGAGTATCTGTCATAGTTTGAAGCGCTTCCATACTTTATATGTTCGGTTAAATTGGTCGGTTAGAGAACTTATTTCACTGGTAAACCAGGTACATTGACCTCGTTGAATATGCTTTGCTTTAATTGGAACATGGTGTTTAAAAAGGATACATTATGTGGTCATAGAGCAAATCGATTTGGTCACAACTGGATCTAATCCCAGTCAATTTGAAGGGTATCTAGCTCCAGCTACCCGTAGTCAATGTAATGGAAGTCCCTATATTTATAGCTTGTATTCGAACATGAAGTAGAGAATTTAAAGGCTAAAAATAGCAAGTCATGCTTGGAGAAAGCGGGTCCGAAGAACTGGTCATTTAAAGACAAATATCTGTCGAAACACCAGCATAGGTACTAATTAAGAAAAATCAGTGGAAACACTACCACAGGGAAAACCTCTGCTGAAAAGGAATTCACGGCATCTACTTTCGAAGGTGTAGAGTTCACCTTCAACAGGAATAAGCTTGATGTCAATAACAGATATTAAAAAGTGTTCGAGAAGAGGCAAATGGAAAATGAGCTTGTGCAAGGAAAATATAGAAAATATCATGAATGATAGCGATGAATAGATGAGCTTGGTCGAAAGTTTCTAACCTCCAGCCGATAAATGATTGCCTTGGCCTTCACATATGAAGCTGATATATAAACTATTTTTACGACTTTGAACCAGCATTTCGGATAAGAGCTTATAATTGAAAACTGTGGCAGCAAAAATGAGTGAAACGAATGCGTGGCTAGAGTATCAATGAAAATGTATCTGGCGTGTGTGAGATCCAAAGAAATGCCTTCAAAAATCATACGTAAGTGATCTGAAGAAGTGTGTTTAAAACACAGTACAGGTTGAGGGTAAACTTGATAAACCGCGCGAATTCGCATTTTGGTGATGTAATCAATGTTGAAGTCACTTCAGTAGAAGTGTTGTGTGGTAAATACTGAAAGTCATGTATGAATGGTTTCAGAGCAAAGTATATATGCTAGAAGGTATAAAGTATAGTTGGCTTTGGGATACTGTAGATGGATACGATGATTTTTAATTTTTGGTAGCCACAACGAAAAACTTCAGCGAAACAAGCACTCCACGTCTAAAAATAAGTTTGCTCGTTTAACAAAAGATGGGTGTCACATGCAAAATATTATGTGATGAGCTTGGACATCTTGCAACAATACCACATAAAAATGTTAGCAATTTTTTTTTTATTGGGTTTTGAGCCAAATAAGCGTTATTTGCGGGACATTTTGATTGACTTCTTTAATTTGAAGAAAACGCATTAGTGAGACTCTGACATAAATGAAAAAAAAAATCGTCGTAGGTGGTTTCAGAAGCTTAATGATGTTAATTTTGACGTCGAAAACAAGCGAAGCGAAACAATATGGGATGAAGATTCATGTCAAATACAACAAGCACCTGAACAAACATCGTTTAAAGGCACAGGTAATGATTCAAAATCAAGGAAATTGCGTTTCGAATGAACTGAAGTCGAGGAAAGATGTGTAAAATTCTGTTTGTCAGACATAATCGGAAATTTTTTTTTGAATCGATAAACGATACGATAGCCCAAACAAAAAAAAACTTATGAGGATTGCCTGGTCGTGCTTCAACATCGACACCAAAAACCAATGCTGTGTATTTGGTGGGACCAGGGAACTCTACTGCAAACAATCAAGAACAAATGCACCCATTTCTAGTGAAGATACGACAAAATTATTTTCCAGTATAACAGTGTTAGGCCACAAATTACAAAAAAAAGCTATACAAACTCGATAAATAAAACATACGACTGATGACAAGTGCCAGGGATACTCTATAACATAGCTAACTCTTTTATAAATTCTCATGTGCCTATACTCGGGTGTACTATAGGGTATAGACACGACTTTACGTCTCATCACAAAAGTCTATTATTCCCTCACAAACAAAACACAATAATCCCAGTGAATAATGCCTTTTTACCTCAAGGTCTTTTGTATCTTAAACTAACTTAGCATAATACCTAGAATAGTACAAAACATTATATCATACAATGAGGAGTTCATAGTTAACAGTCAACAATTATGTTGCTTGCTACAACCATTTTTCCCAAACAAGGTCAACCGATGTCCCTGGAGTAATTCCTTTGCCGGGCTGTTCTATCCTGCTTATTTTTAAACCAACAAAAGCCAACCCAATTTTGTTGTTAAGCTGAAGTTTTCCGTTACGTGTTGATGATGCTTTTAGTGCTTCTATCAAATAATGTCTGCGTAGTTACCATACTTTGGCGATGGTAACAATGATGATGAAGATACTGATGGTATTTCTATGAACGTAACTCGTGCAATGTGCACTTGAAGTCCCCTTTATCACTCATGGCACCCCTACCGGCCGAGTTAGTGCCCCACCATGTGCGTTACACCTTTTACTTTTGTTCCCTACTCCGAGTCTGTCGCCTTTTCGTTCCTCTCCCATGTTTCATTATGCCGGACGTACCAACACCACGCACGCTACTACCATCCATTTCATTAGCATTCACAACGAGATGGGTGTTAAGGAGAATTTGAAGTGGAATAACTTTGTTAGCTACGTAGAAGCAATACTGGTGGAAATAGTAATACAACATCGTGAATAAACGAATGATTTATTCTTGTTGGATAATATTGAAGTCATTTTCAGGTATTATCGCACGGTTTTGAATGCCATCTAGTGGGTGGAAGCGGGATTTAAGATTTGTTTCATGGGAGTTGGTAATCACTTACTGTCGCTTTTTCGTTTCAGCGGAATTCGGAATCACTTTCCAACGGGCGATAAAAAGTTTTACTTAAAAAAAAAAAAAAAAACATCTGCCAAAAAAATGGTAGAGTGCAGTAGCTAGCGATGGATAATACTTTGAACAATATACATTGTACCGTTTTTTTTTCAAAATAAATGCCCAATTTTTGACAAAAAAAAAAAAAAAACGGTGGAAACATAACGCATAGGCTGAAAAGTCCGCGCCGTTTTATAGTAAACACAAAATTTTTGCAAAATTCAACTTTATTTTTCAATATAGTAGCCTTCGAGAGCGATACGCGATACGATGGAAACGATTTTTCAATCTTTCGATACCAGTTTTGTAGTACGATTTCGGTTTAGCCTCGAAATAGGCCTCTGTTTCATCGATTACTTCTTCATCGGTCTTAAATCTCTTTCCCGCGAGCATTCTTTTGAGGTCTGCGAACAGGAAATAGTCGCTGGGGGCCAAATCTGGAGAATACGGTGGGTCGGGAAGCGATTCGTAGCGGAATTCATTCAATTTTGCCATCGTTTTCATCGACTTGTGACACGGTGCATTGTCTTGATGAAACAGCACTTTCTTTTTCTTCAAATGGCCGTTTTTCTACGATTTCGTCCTTCAAACGCTCCAACAATGCAATGTAATAGTCGCTGTTGATAGTCTGACCCTTTTGGAGATAGTCGATGAAAATTATTCCATGTGTATCCCAAAATACGGATGCCATAACCTTGCCAGACGACTGTTGAGTTTTTGCTCGCCACTCAGATGACTGCCGACTTGACTGGTGTGAGGTGATGGAGCCAAGTTTCATCCATTGTCTCATACCGACGCAAAAATTCAGCTTTATTGCGGTTGAACAGCTTTGTACACTCCTCTGAATCATCAACACGTTGTTGTTTTTGGTCGACTGTGAGCAAACGCGGCACCCACTTTGAACAGAGCTTTCGCATGTCCAAATATTCGTGTATGATATATCCAACACGCTCTTTTGATATCTTCAGAGTCTCAGCTATCTCGATCAACTTCACTTTATGGTCAATCGTAATCATTTTGTGGACTTTTTTGATGTTTTCATCTGAAACAGCCTCTTTTGGACGTCCACTGCGTGCATCATCTTCGGTGCTTGTATGACCACTTTTAAATTTTTCAATCCGCTTGCGAATGGTTCGTTCGGCTGGTGCAGAGTCCGGGTAACACTTATCAAGCCATTTCTTTGCATCGGCTGCATTTTTTCCCATCAAAAAGCAATGATAAATCAACACACGAAATTGCTTTGAATCCATTTTTTTCACAATAACAAAAGTTGCTTTCAAATTTATACACGGATCTTTTGAAGCTTGGTACTAACTGAAAATGGATTTAATTCAAGTGGTGCCCTGTCTTAAAAACGGCACGGCCCATGTAATATTTGTAGACCGGTATTCAAAACACCGTGGGTTTGTGATTCTAGGCTATCGCCTTATTCTCTTTCTGTGGGGACAAATCGCTTAGAAAAAGAACTAGTCCATGGAAGGTCGTGTAAGTTTCGTTTGCTTTACGCTTTATTAGAAAAGTACATTCCAACACCAGTGCTCAGCGCTTTCGTCAAAGCAAATAGGTATCCCAGTTATGCCCGGCACACAAAATGAAGTGCATTTTTATGATGCCAGTAAGCAGTTTTCAGTCTTTTCTCTCAATGAACAGTAGTGTCTCCCTTTCTATAATTAGCGGCCGCTCAAGGGATATATGAGCCCTATGAATGTTTGCACACTGCAATGACTTAGAGATATTTGGAAGCACTCGATCAACTCCAAGCATTCATTCTATGTATCTGCATAAACATGAAAGCCAACTATCCAAACCAAAGAAGTTTCTTATCCAAGATAATTTACTTAGCTTCGTTGGAGAAACGGATGTTGATGCCTTTAAACAAACGAAGATTTAGACCAGTTCGCTTCCTTTTTCTCTCTCAGACAAACCTCAGTCTTGAGAAGATAAAATGAAACCATATCTTTAGTACACCTTCGATCCAGTCTAGAACTGAGTATACATTAGACAGAGCAAAGGTTCGCATATCATATTTACCTGTTTAACAGGGCGGATTAGTTTGAAGCTCTGAGCTTTTCGACAACTTCCCGATTATTGGTATAAATGCTGCTCTACCCATTCTGCAGGGATTCGATAATTAACATATGCATAGCTATACATTTTGTAGCATAACTGGATATACGCCACCCATTCCATGTAACAACGTGGTTGATACCCTTAGTAGTTACCACAACCGATGACACTTATAACCTATTGGGCATACTTGCAGTTTCGGTGATAGTAACTGGTTACGTAAATCTCAAGCCTGAGCCAGACAATCTTTGTTTCGACTCGATATATCTGCCATCAGATCTACTGATTCTGATTCGTCCGTTTCGAGGACTTTGGCCAGCCAATTTTACAAAATCCTCCGAATATGCTTCTTACATTCCATTTGCTTCGATCTACAAAGGTTCAAGTCCTTAAATAAGTCTTTAGTGACGTGTTTAATAGTTTTCGGGTTTCCTTACCAAGTTACTGCAAAACTTCATCACACTATGAAATGGGCGATCTGCAGCACTCGTCCAGAATATGCAATGAGGACACCTTTTAACTTCTAAATGGCTTCTTCTATCTTTTGTTTCTTTTCCAACTAAGACCGAACATTGAAGAGCTTTCTGAGCTCAACCGCAAAGCGTATCTAGTTTGTTCTTTGATAATGTATTTACGATATGGAGGCCTCAGATAATTTTTAATTGCAGCCATGAATCCAGTAAAACCCCCTGATGCGAAGCACTCCAAAAAGTTAAAGTACAAAGCTGTATTGCTGCTGATTATACTAAAGAAGACGTGTGCGCATATGCAATATAACTGTAAACCAGGCGATTCTACAAATCTACCTCCTAAGCGTACAAAGAAAAGGTGAGGGATCGTGTTGTTTCCAAAGAATGCTGAACATCTTTTCCTTAGTTTTGCAATTTCTAGATACAGCGGACGATTGAGCACAAAATAGAGGAAAGCGGATGAAGAAAAATGTAACCCCTCGCTTGACAATAAATTTTGAAAATTCTATTTTTAAAACAAATTGCAAATTGGATATAAGATTAAAAAAATACAACGAAACTTTGAAAATGTAACAAAGTGACAACCCTGGCTAAATTTACACCATTTCCTGTGAAACGACATCAATTGGCATTCCAGACGAGCCTGTGATTACGTCGAATGCTGTGAGATTTATGAATTCAAAGGGAAGAGGAGTTACAATTTACAAATGCGGAAGCAGAATATACGGATACTTAAAAATGGAATTCACGAAACTTTTCCATTGGCGTCGAGGGTGGATTGACAATACCTCTGTCGCAGAGCAAATGACGTGCTAATTTTATCGCTTCCGGCCATTTTTTGTCTTCTCTTTGGAAATCCTTTTTCGGTCTCAAAATTAACAAACAAGAAAAAAAAAAAAAAATTGACAGCCTTCAGTGCAAAAGGATTATTTAATCCTGTTAACTTTGGAGGGTTGTTCTCTGATCTTCCAAAGGGTTTTGTTGTGTTCGTACAAGTTTGTATCTCCTGCAGCATTAAGGGACCTCGTTCAATTTGCAAATCGAAAAATAAATTACTTTTTGCAATTTTTATTTATTTTATTTTTTATTTATTTATTTATTTATTTTTTTTGAAAGGACAAAAGTAAATTGTACATTAAATGAGATATGGAGGTTGTTTGTGTTTCTTTTTTTTCGACGTGGGTTGGATGTGTGTACGCAGCAGTATGAAGGTGGGTTACCATATTTTCGTTTTTTTTTTTCATATTATCTCAGAACGTGACACACTTAACGCCCTTAAAGGTGTTCAGCAATAATTTATTATTATTTTTTTTTTTTTCACTGCGTTGTTTGTCTTCTTGTGGATTTGGACTGAATTGCCGTACGGACTCAACAAATGTCTGGGAATATGAAAATCTGTGCGGAGGCATCTCACCTTGGTAATAATTCAGAGTTCAAATGATGAAAGGTGTTACGAATACCTTACACATGTCTCTTACTTTTGTGGAATTGTAATCATATGAATTCTTATAGCTTAAGTTCGTCTACCTACATAAGAGGAACTTTATGGCATTTATCCTTTCAGTTTGGTTGGATGAAATTAATATATAACTCAGAGCTCAGAGGATATAACCTTCTGTAACATCATTTGTTCGGTTTCATGGCGTATCCTTGATAAATAGTAATGGGATAATAAATAAAGATATAGTTTGTATAAATTGGGTGAACGTATTGGGTTTGTCAAAGAAGCTGACCTGCTTAAGTTAAAATCCGAGACGATGTTGAATTCCATTTTTAAAAGCAGATGAGACAAGATTTTGCTTCGGTGATATTGTTTTTTCCTCTTTCCCCCCCCCCCCCTTGATTAGATCCCTAGTCTAAATAACTTAACTCGAATAGAATAAAGGCTTCTGGTCACCACATTCTAGAACATGATTAATTTTATAAAACATAGGAACGTGTGAATGTCTGAGATGAGCTGTATGCTGATTAAAGATAACCGAGAATATTTCAAGTCAACGACCATGAAACTAACTTATTTTGTTACATGGATTTGGATATATGACTAAGACTTGATTACTCATGAATGGCTTCTATTTTATCCAAGATTCTTTCGTTTAATTCTATTATATAAAAGTGTAAATACTGACCTCAAACAAAGAAACATTAGAAATTCTTAAGAACACTCATTTCACTGCCCACCTCCAAAAACAAAAGCTACAAATTTAAGCCTATAATCTGCTCTACTATAAATTCTAGATCTGATTCATCAACATTGAAATAATATTGTAAATACAGATGCGATTCTACCCAAACTTCAAAGAGTTAAACATGTAACGAGTGTATGTTGAATGGGAAATTTACCTCGAAGCACATATGATGAAGGGGGGGGGTCTTTAGCCAGATAAAGCTGACTTTGTTCTTTCTTTCTACTCTTCCAGGTTCGGATTGTGTGGAAGGTGCAATTGATGTCGACGCAGTGGTTGCTACAAAACGTAAGGATGTGGTGGTTGTACCAAGAATCGACGTGGAACAGGTGAGCGCCGAGAAAGAGCGGCGAGCTCGTGAAAAGGAGTTACGTGAACGGGAGAAGGGCGAGCGTGAACGTAAAAGAGATCGAGAACTAGAACGCGAACTTAGGGAGCGAGAACATAGAGAAAGGGAAAAAGCCAGTAAAAAGGAACGTGACCGTGATCGAGATCGTGATCGCGAACGTGATCAGGACCGAGATCGTGAACGTGAACGAGAGAGATATCACAGAGACGGCCAGCAGCAACAGAAGTTTAGTTCTAAAAGAGAACCGGACAAGCGAAAGGAAGCGTCTCCTATTCCTGAGAACGGTGCTGGCGATTGCTTTTCCATAGAAGAAACAAATAAGCTGCGTATGAAACTGGGCTTGAAGCCCTTGGAGGTTGATTCGGGTCCGATACAGCTGTCCTCAGCTTCTGCAGAAAAGAGTTTAGTCGAAGAAAAAGAAAGGTGGTGACAATCTTGCCCGTTATAAGGATGAATGGGGCGAATTCCTTCATAAACGCGCCGAAAATCTGAAGGATAAAGCGGAAGCGGAAAAAATTCGGGAGAAGCTTAAGCAGAATAAAGACGTTAGGCGAGTCAGACTATGAAGTGGACGATGTAGGAAAGTGGGTCAATCGCAATAAAGAAAAGGAAGAGTTGCGTAAGGAAGCTGAACGGAGGGTAAGTCTTTTGAAAAGAAGCAAACCCAAACCTGATCTGATGGGAGTTTGTTTTTCTAGGCCAAGGCTCTGGAAGAAATGGACGCTGAATTTGGTGTTGACGAATTGGTTGAACGGGAAAGAAGAGAAGCAAGACGTAAGGCCTACAACGACAGACATCTTCGTGGTCTGAGAGTGGATCACGATATGGAAGACTTCTCCGAAGGGAAGACAATAATTCTGACTCTGAAAGACAAAGGCGTTCTGGACGAGGACGAATATGCTCTTGTTAATGTCAACATATTGGACGATGAACACCACCGCAAGAACGTCGCAAACAAAAAAAAAAAGAATCCTTTGTCATATGGCTACGATGTGTACGAGAAGCAATACGACATGCTGGGCAACCCAATTAACCGAGAAATTCTCGGAAAATACGATAAAGGGATTGAAGGAGGAAAGAAGAAAAAGAACTTTGTCATAGGGGAGAACTTAGAGGAGCAGCGGGATGATCAGCGAAGACTATTGGAGGTGAGTTGTAAGATTTAGCTTTTGTTTTGCAGTTTTCTGTAAACATTTCCCACATTTAGATCACAACAAAGTTGGCTGGCTAGCTAGACACCTTTACCGAGGCCGAGATAGCTAAGTTTAAGAAACTCAAAGCTTTACTTCCACTGGCAGCTGAATCTATGGAAAAACACTTTGGACGACGGGGGCGCATTGCAGATCCAGATGAAGATGAAGCGAAGGCAACTTTTGAATCGGAAATGAAACACGAATTAGGAGAGGAAGACGATCTTGAGAGGGTTCTCTCCAAAGCAAGAAAACTCAAGCAGATTGATTAAAAAGGACCTTCCATTTGAGACCACAGAGGTTAAAACAGAAATTAAATAGGAAGAGGATTCCGAAGTCGAAGATGAATTGACGAATGGCGTAAGAGAAGGACATATTGTTCTCAATGGCACAGCAGAGTTTTGCAGAACTTTGGGTGATATACCAACCTACGGTATGGCTGGTAATCGCGACGAAAATTCAAATGACATGATGGACTATGAAGCCGAGGAGCGTGTAGATGAGAAGAAACAAGAAGCGCCAGAATCAAGTACCGGAACATGGAATTATGTCAATCTCGAGGATGTTATCCGACCGATAGATGATGACCTAATTGATGATGTTGGAGATGTTGCAATTCTAGACGAAGAACCAGATGTTGGTGCTGGTGTAGGAAATGCTCTAAAGTTGGCTCTCTCCAAGGGCTACCTTGAAAAAGACGACAAAAATCAACCCAGCTATTCCAAGTTGGCGTATCTTCAAGTTAAGAACTATTCTATCGAAGACAAGTCAACTGGGTAAGTTAGCAAATGTTTTCAAGTCAACGTTCTTCTAATCCATGTCTTGAGTAATTTTTAGAGATAAAGAGAAGTTCGATCGACAAGATCGATTCCATTCTGGGCCGATCATGGAATTCCGCGACAAGGATAACTTTAAACCAAACGTGAAGTTAGAGTATATAGACGATAATGGTCGCATTTTGAACTTGAAGGAAGAATTTAGATACCTATCACACAAAATTCATGGTAAAGGACCAGGCAAAAACAAGATCGAGAAGAGACTAAAGAAAATGGAACAGGATGGGGTAAGTTGCAATTGAGATATGAATCGAAGTACTATCTTAAGTTTTGTTTTGCTCACAGTTAATGCAGACAATGAGCTCAACCGACACACCATTAGGAACGTTGACAATGTTACAACAAAAACAGAAAGAGACCAAAACCCCGTACGTTGTTTTAAGCGGTGGTAAACAGGCAGCAGCTGTCAGCAATACCACGATATCAAAGTATAAGTAATCGCTATAGATTAAGTTTTAATTTTAATTGTAATTCTATTATGCAGTAATAATAAATATTCTAGAGCGCAAACTTAAATGAGGTTTCTCTATTTCTTTTTCAGGCTTTCAAAATTGCCAACTGTAAGGAATTTGTTCAGATCAAGTCTGCCTACTTTTGAAGTTTGCGGTCAGACCTTTTCTCGTTTTTACGATCTGTCACTCTTAGTTTTTTGAGGAAGAATTAGGGCATACAAATTTGTTGAACATTAACAGCAAACAAAAGGTGGGCTAACATTATTTACCTGTTCCGCAACTGTCAGTAACATTCGGCTCATTTCGAAGATAAGATGATTGATTGCCAGACCCAATACTCAGCCAATCTAAAAAGGTAGGATGAAGTAAGAAAGTGAAGCGCTTTGATGGCAGACTCCTATGTTGTTTATAGTAAAGTTGGGGCTAAATATGTACATTGCAGGCCTTTTTACGCTAGTATGTCTGCCTCGAAGAGTCTAGAGGGCGTTATGATTGGAATACGTTCAGTTTCGCTGAGAAGACACCTCCAACGCTGCATTTTATCTTGGAGCCAGAATGTGAAGTTAGTTATATTCGAAGCCAGATCTCTAGGTAACAAATCAAGAGCTTTACTAGGACCATAGAGTTTCGGGGACCAGAATCTAGATTCTCTGAGTCTGACAGCACTACACGAAGCTATGTATTTAATGTGAAAAGTCCAGGGGAAGTATATGGAGTAGTATGTTAAAACTTTCTTTTGGGCTCTATCGTAGCTATGTTTTGTGATGCTGTAGGTTTCGCTTAAAGCAGGCCACTACACGAACGATCCATAAATAAGAATGAGACGAACTATGGAATTTTATATCCATAAACCATAGCAGAGGCTCCCCTCGGAGTACTTCTATCTACTAATTGTTTTATGAGGCTGTTCCCCAATTGTGACTGAATGACTTAATTTCTCAAGGCTCCCTGACATGCGCATTGAGCTGATAGAATGTAGAATAGCTAAACAAGGAACCTTTCCTTTAAATGGAATTTCTAAATTTTTCGTAGAAAGATGAATCATCGCTTTGGAGATAAAGTGTCAACAGTATCAGAAGCAACCACATCAGTTTTAAGTACCTACAGCGTAATGAGAACACCTAAGGCGCAGATTCACAGAACTGGTGCTTTACGGTGTCATCATTATCCGTACAGTATTCTCACAGAAGGTGGTGTCATTGTACTCCATAAAAACGTCAGCCGCACTTCCTTGATCGGCCTTAGAGCCAGTGGTGAACAATAGAAATCTGACTATCCGATCCCGACTTAATCGCTTATATGCTTAAGTCACGGGAAGACCAAGTACACTCCAGGTAAAGCTAGCTGTAGAAACGGCCTCTCCCCGTTTATCTACCTTTTTTCAGTAGTCAAAGGCTAGTAATATTAAAGGATAATGACTTCATTTCTCCAACTCGAGCAGTTATCCACGATATTTATTGATTTGAATTAACATAACTCCAGAATTAGTGAAAGAAAACGATCTTCCCGTCATCACTTTAAAAAAAATGTGCGATTTGCTGGGCACTATGTCTTAACGCTTTTCTTCAGCACAGTCTTTCACAGAGAATTTTTTCCTAACACCCGAAAAAACCCTTAATTTTAGGCCCATTGCGAAACGGTCCTCGGTTTTTTCATTGCAAATCCATCCGTTCGATAACCAACACGGATTCTTAAGAGCAGATCAGCAACCACAGACTTAACAAAATTCGTATTAAATACTAACATTTCGCATCAAATTATCCTTCTTGAACACATGATTTCATTATTTGGATTACTTCCTATTTAGTAAAGAAACGTTGTGTCCCTGTACCTTCTTCAGATCCATGGTATCTGTATGTATCTATAGGTATCTATAGGTATCTATATCTATAGGTATACACGTCAAAGTCCTCGGGAGTACCTCAAGAAAGTCATCTCGGCCCTCAGCTATTCATCCTAACAATTGATAATATGCAGAAGACATCAAAACCTTCGGCACACTTCGTCTCCACTGATTTTTAACAGATTTTCCACTTGGATCCAGGAAAATCTCCTCGAGCTTAACATCAAAAACAACAAAACTATTACATACACACGAACACGTCTCACAACTTTACCCTAGACCTAGTTAATTGATAAGGAGTCTGTTCCTTTAGTAACAGAAATCGGTGGTGTCATCTGTGACAATGAACTAAATTTTCGTGCCCACGTGGAAGCGAACTCCGCGCTGGTCTAGTCACCTGACACCTGGGAACATTTTTAAATGTTTTTTTTATTTTATTTTATTCAATATAGTCCCTTTCTAGTTTGATACTCTTATTCCAGCGATTTTCCAACTTCTTGATCCCGTCCGAAAAGTAATTTTCCGGAAGGTCTGTAAAATACTCCTCCGTGGCGTCGATGATTTCCTCGCGTGAGTTAAATTTTTTATTGATGAGCCATCTTTTGAGGTTTGGGAAGGGATAATAGTCCGAGGGAGCCAAATCGGGCGAATAGTGTAGATGCGACAGCAATTGGAGCCGTATGTCATTGGTTTAAACCATGGCTGTAATGCTCTTGTGCGCGGGTGCATTGTCTTCCAAAAACAAAATTTTTTTTCGCTTCATGTGAGGACGTTTTGCAGCGATTTCGACCTTCAATCGCTCCAAAAATGCACAGTAATACTCGCTGTTGACGGTTTTTCCTTTTTCGAGGTAGTCCACGAAGAGTATGTCATAACAATCCCGGAAAACCGACGCCATAACCTTTCCGACCTATCAAGCCTCTCTCGGCTCCTTCGGAGCACTCGTGCCGGCTTCAGTCCATTGCCGGGCACACATTCTGTTCTCTGGTGTGTAATAGTGGATCAAAGTTTCATCAACGGTTACCCATCGATGCCAAAAGTCCGACCGATTCCTCATCAGCAAGTTCAAACACTCTTTCGAAGTGCTCTCGCGTTCGTGTTTTTTGTCAGGAGTGTGTATGCGCGGCACCCAGCGACAGGATAACTTTTTCATATGCAGAATATTGCTAAAATATAGCGTATGCGCTCAGTACTAATATTTGTGGTATCACGCACGCTCACGCACCTTCACTTTTCGGTTAGCCAACACCATTTCATGTATTTTTTTGACATTGTCCTATGTAACCGCATCGGAGGGCCTGCGGCTGCGAACTTCATCGGTAGTAGAGTTGCGGCCACAACGAAACTCTCGAAACCAATATTTGACGGTGTAATCTGACGGAGCATTAGCCCCATAATATTTATCCAACTTTTCTTTTGTTTCCTTTGCTGTTTTGCCTCTCAAAAAATATTGTTTTATGAGAGAACGAAAATCGTTTTTGTCCATACTCAACATGATGCCAAACACGTCAACAACAATCAGCTGTCAACACAAAACTAAAGACAGTATCGCACTAAAATTTGGCATGAAATATGAACGGACTTCAAGGCACCATAACCTTTTTTGCAGTAGCAGCGCATTCTGGGGGTCAAGGAGATTACCTTTCACACCACCTAGTACTAATTCTCTTTCTATAAGCTTTGGTCGGTCTCTTCTTCATGACGCTTGTCAAATTTGGTCACCCTATTATATTACCCATATATTGCGTGTAAAACCGTAACGGCGAAGGTCAGTCTTCCCAGGACTGACAGTTTTCACCTTTCGATCATCTGAAACTGATAGACTTACAGCTACTTACAGCAAGTCATCCTGGAAACATTGATTTTCCTTCTATATTGCAACTCATCTCATAGAATATTCATTCATAAAAAATCAGATCAGTTCCCCTCCCCGAACCCCTTCGAAAGAATTTCGATGGATTAATAGGGCAGCAAATCAGTGGCGAAAACAGCTACGGTAGAGAATCTTATGGTCACTTTGGATCTACGGCCATGCTGTCAAACTAGTTCGCAGAGAAAAATATGTTAAATCCGTGGATTCGAAAAATATCATAGATCAAGGATTGTAGACACTTTAATGAGATATCGAGTGCCACTTATGTGATGATATGCTATGTAGCATGCCAGATGGACAAAAAATAAGACCATAAGATTGCAATTGAGAGCGGTTTGTTAAGCCGGTTCAATTTTGAAGGCGCAATAAATAGCGCATTCGCTAGTTAGACTAAAGGATATGTGAACTGTTTATAATAGCTATCACCTATGCTGAGCGCTCGGGATAAGGAAGAAATTGAAATTGACTATTCGTCACTAGATATATGAATGTTCTGCCCTAAGATTAAGAACTGAAGAACTTACACGTTCTTACTACTGGGCTAAGAAACTTTCTGATATTCTTTCTGATAGCTCCTTTTCATAACTTTTCGGAGGAAATCCTACCTGAGATACAATGAACCTTTTGCTAGTCTCAGCGATGAACACTTATCACGATAGTTTGAGGATGTAAATATATTTATCTTGCATAAGCATTTCTGTAGATACTTAAAGACTTTAAACGAAGCATAAAAGGATAAAACCGTCTTTTATAAAATATAGAAAAAACAGGACACAAGTTTAAAGAAAGTACTCTTCATTAGAATAAAAAGCGGATGTTAAGGCAGTAGACTTATGTAAGCCTACTTGCACGTCGTAGAGGGAGATGAAGAAGAACACTAGCTGTCAGGAAAGAATAATAACTTGTTTTAATCCGTACAGTACAGGTAAAGTACAGTAACGGAAAATTCGTCACTCGTGTCAAAACAAATCAGAGCGAGCATCCACCATCGTCGGTGTTTGTGTTTTTCGTGTTTGTTTGTGAATTATAATGACTAGGGAATTTAGAGTGGAAGTAACAAATATACGTAGGCTGAAAAGTAATTACTTCTCTACGTACGTCCACATCTATAAAGATAGGCCAGCCAAAATAGCACTTAGTAAAACTGGAGTAGATCTCTGCCCACACCTCTCTCTGAAGTTGCCTAGCTATGAAGTGCTATTATTCTCTTCTCACCGCGGTCTCGCCATTTACGTGCGTAGGGGTATAGCTCCACAACAATGTAAGCCCTGATAAAATCTGAAATTCAACTTCATGTGGTTAAAATTCCATCTCCGTAAGCAAATTATCCATTTCCGCTTTGTTTACAGAAGCCCCAAACTGGACAGCGATTCGACCTATAGCGAGTTCTTACTCCATACAAAGAGTTATATTCATCTATCCTCATACTGAAATCGTTATTGTGGGCGATTTAAATATACACATTTTACATTCTGGACAGACAACATCAAAAGGACGAAATGTTGATATCTTCGCTGTGGAAAACAACTTGACCCAGCTTGTACATTTACAAGTGGGGTGTACCGCCAACATACTGGACTTGTTTTTCACTTCCCACTCTGATAAGTACATTGTTGATGTGCTTTTCTCTCTAGAATCATCGGACCATTGTGCCATATCAGTTAATTTCTCGTACACTGACCATACAGTTAGAGAAATGGTTCCTAAAAGAAACGTATGCCAATACGAAAAGGCCAATTGGTGCGGACCTATCACGTTTCAGGAATTTTAAGTGGTCGTTATGTTTTCTCAATAACGACGTAATGATAATATTATCACAGACACTCTTGCCTTTGCAATGAGTTCCTTTATCCCTTATTGGGTGGAGAGTATCAAGCCAAAAGAAAAGCCATGGTACGACTCGAGTCGTACAGAGGCTGACAGAATTAGATAAATGTTTTTTGGTCATAGAAGGCCAACCCGACAGAGGAAAACGGAAACAAGTTCAAACGAACCAGGAATGACTACAACGCATTCCAGAATAGTGTGGAATTCCACTACGACCAAAAACTAAGTCAAAAAACGTCCCAAGAGTAGTAAATAAGTTTGGTCTTTCATCAAAGGCATAAAAAATTCTGCCTCATCCGTCATCCCAACGCACATATAAAATGACATTCCAGTTGTCAGCTCGTTGGACAAGGCCAATTCTACCTTTTGGAACCCTTTCAGAGTACACGGAAAACAGCATTTGTCCAGCCCGTCCGTAAAAAAGGCGAATCTTTTTCTCTCTCTTCCTACAGAGCCATTACACTTACGTCCCTTCTTTTTAAGGTCATGGAAACGCTGATAAACCGTCAGCTTATGATATTTATCGAAACACGAAAACGTAGCAACAGACTAAGGATTGTGTTACTTACTTGAGCCTTATATGTGATAATCAATTGCAGATATGCAGGTCGTGAAATCGTCTTTCTTGTAGATTGTACAAAGTACACTTTTACGTGTCACTAGCTGTGCATGCTTAAGTCCTGTCATACTGTCGCTTCTGATAGTGAGCATGCGCTGTGTAAGCACCTCAATTTAAGCCGTGACTGTTGTTTTTCAGTTTTCTTAATTTCATTATAGCTGGGGCAGAACGTCAACACCATTAGATCATATTCTCCATCAATGGGATAGTTTCCCTCGATGTCTTTTAGGAGTTTCATTAGGTGTTAATACCATCAACATGCTCTGGTTATGCGACACAAGAATACCGTTTTCCTCAGAGAAAAGGAAAGGCCTCTGTTTTCAGATTACGAGTTAGACGTCTTACCAGTTCAACAAATGTGTAGGTTTCGGTTCTGCCAGCTTATAGTAATATCCCTTTTGCTATCTTCAAACAAGCCAAATTATTTTCCTTCATTTCGTCCTAGTTTGCACCTTAAAACAATGGTGGATATGAGTGCACTCCATCTACATACATATGTACGAGTATATATCCTCAAAAATGTTTTTTTGAAAAAAGATGTAAAAGTCGATGATTTGGGCAGACCAGACCCATTTTAACGTAGCAACATCGAGTACACTTTCTATCGGCTTTCGCACATTTTGTATGATGCTCAAAGAAGAGATCAATTCCAATCTTAGCGCTTCGGATCCTGCGTATGTTCAGAAACCAAGCGTGGTTTCTATTAAAACGTGATCAATCTGGTTGCGAGATGTTGGATTTGTGTTACCAGGGACTACTTACGAACCAACACCGATACAGTATGAACGTTTATACTGTATCGGTGTTACTGTATAAATAGTGAGATCAATAATGAAGTAGCAAGCAACCAACTTACAATAATTTGAAATTCTTGAATTGGAGAGGATTTTTGGTGCTCAAATACTAATCCAAATACTAAGTGTGATATTGCTAGAAATCTAAATCTAAAGGCCTAAATGAAAATAAAAAAAAAAATTAACTAGGAAAGGTAGAAGTCCCCATAAGTCTGTGCAGAATAACGATGGAGAACCCTCGCTTCTTCGTCAAGATCATTAACGCCTTAACCGGAAATGTTGTTGCCAAAAAAGTTTTTAGACAAAGTGAAGTGCTGTCATGTGGCTTCTTTAACAACATACCAGAAAGAGTTGTGCGGAACTCACCAGCCAACATAATCTTTCAAAAGTCTATGCAACTACTAGCGCACGCCGATAATATTCACATAATTGACAGAACACAGCAGGCTGTAACCGGTGCTTTCACTTGTACTGAAACCGAAGCTTTATATGGGTAATCTGCTCCAACAGCAAAAGAAAATGCTGCGCGCAATTAGAAAGAGATCTGTAGTTAGCTGAAGATTAAGCTAACTCCAAAGCCTTGTTATTTGAAGCACAGATTAACCCTGAACTGTAACGCTACCTAAGTAAGTAATTAATAAAGGGTCATCTACAAGAATAGAGACGAAATTATTTAAAATACGAGTACATGTGTTCTCGAGAAATCTGGCATTTTTGTTTAAACTATTTCTTCTAATAAATCCACAACAATAATTTGGGCACATCAGGCGCATCGTCCCTTATACAAATAACATGATTCTAACGGGGGGTTCAACTAAACTTAATGAAAAATCATGAATAAACAACAAATAATATGCCGTCGGCAAACAAGGGGCTTGTTTCTCGTCGTCTGAGATGTATCTATCTCTCGGAATTTTCAACATTTTCAAGAAGGTCAACTGTCTCGGAGTAACTAACCCCACAAATTGTACCTTAAAAGGGATCAGAAAGAGATTGACCGGAACAAACTAATGCCACCCTGATCTAAGAAATCGTCTGTGTACAAATCTTCTAACATATTTGATTAAAATATTGCTCCGGAGGAATAGCCTGTTTTATAATACCATCCGCTTGCCCCAAATCGAAAGGGGTGGAAATAAAATATCCGGGCATTGTATTCCTAGTTTTTTTTTTTCATTCAAACTTAAATTAAAATTGCAATGAAATTAAAAAGCCATGCGTTTTTATGCTATCCAACGTTAATCATCCGATTTATTTACCAATAACCAAGGTAGAGTTGTAGAGTCGGATCCAAAGGAGGGCTACAAACTTTTTGCCTGTAAATCGTATCATCAATTGCCTTCATATTTACATGTCTTACATAGCACCATCCCTTTTTTCAAGTCATTTTCCACTGATTATAGTTCCCGAAAACTAAGCTGTATTCCAAGACTGGGTTATTATGGTCGCCTGCGGATTTTAGCTATAATTTTCAGATGCAAATCAGGAAGGAGATTAGAAATTGCTTTTTTTTCTACCTTTTTTATCTATCTGTTTTTATCTAAATATGATAATGATTATGGACTTTTAGGTTTTCAGGGCAGATGTTTTCAAAATATTCGTTACGTTCTAAGCAATTTGTATCTTTCTGAAGCAAAGTAAAATTTAACCCGATGGTGGTTTTAAATAAATTGTTATATGCAAAATGAACAAATCTATCATACACGGATCGCAGAGCCACCAAGGAATTTTTTAATTTTTCGTAAAAGGAACATCGTGTGACATTAAATTTACATAGGAAGATAAGCCTATATAAACTTATGAATGTAAGTTTTTCCAAAACATTTTATAAAAAAATATAGATTCCCAAAATTATTATGCAAAATTTAGAATATAGTAAGCACAAACTACAGTGTTGAGTAAGCTTATGGCACATTTATGTAAACTCTTGCCAATTTACCAATTAAGGAGCTATTTCATGATGCTATTGAAGCTTATTATTGTGGCTTGGAAAACATTGTTCAGTATAGTCCAGCAATTGAATAATTTCATCTTCATCTTCATTGCACTTTAAAAAGGCGTAAGCCAGAGCCAGGTCAAACAAAGCTTGCAACTGGTTTCATCCGTACCTATGACAGTTGCGTTTTATTTTTTTAATGCCGAGTTGTCTAATTTACCCCTCCAATTAAAGAAGCATTCCACAGCAGTATGCATACCGAAAAAGCTGATCTACCGCATATGTCCTAAACTGTTTGGTCAGTTAAAAATAAAGCATCTTCAAATTCAAATGGATGGAAGGCACTCTGTCACTGATTACTACAAAATTTCAGGAATGCTATATACAAAAACACAAATAAAACAGTCTTAGCGTCGTTCATAAGAGAAGAAAACTTAATCCAGGCTTATATGGGAATACTTGGGAATTGCAATCAAAAATCATGTTTACGTCATATACTATGATATTTAGTCATACCACTTCCTCTACATAAAATAGTTTATCAATTAACAGCCATAATTTCATGCGAATTTGCCCATAGCAGCTCTTAAGTGTCTAATCGTACTCACTCAGTTGTATATCTCTATAAAAAAGTAACACTTTGCAACTCGGCTGAGCTCATTTGCGCAATGAAAAACTACTCATAGACAATCATGTCATTTGGCAATTTTCTCTTGTCATCCTGAGCTATAAGAAAACAACGCTGTTTCTGACTTCATGCCTTATAAGCTGCTCTATGATGGAAAGGCTAAGGGTAAAACACCAAATCTTGTAGACTGAAAATCGATCCCTCTGATGTACCTTATTGGTAGACCAAAAATGGAATGGAATAGAATGAATTATATACATGCACTAACACCATACGTCGATACAGGAATAGAAAGAGCTGCAATCAGTGTACTCGCTGACAGCGAAGCAGCCCGATTTCAGATTGTTAAGTCACAAGCTATAGAAGACTGCTTTACTTGCTTTCAGAAGATAGATGATTGCAGAAAGGTTAGGCTCTGGTGATAATCAGATCATTGAGACATAAAATGACCGATTATTTAGAGAAAAAGACCCTATGTGCAACACCTAATATACTGGAGTAATTTTCAAGGACTATGGAAAAATCAGAAGTCTTTCTAAGTTCCAGGTAGTTTGGTCACCTATATCAAATCTGTTTTCCAGGATGACGAAACTTAAGAACTCATACTGCGCGGCGTGGTTATGCACCTTCTTTCCACTTTTTTCCGGGCAACATTTTCTAAATAGTACACCTCAATATCCACGATCCTGTACTTATTTTACTTATAAGGAAGCCCTGTTCTTCTCCTTCTTTCTGCACTCTCAGCCGAATACACTGAAATTCCTTATTATACTCGGATATTATACGTAAGCTTCAACACGGCAATGATCCGTCAAATAATTGCTAACTTCTTGCATTTGTAAATAAAACATTAAGCTGCGGCATTATACATTCCAGACGTAGTTTCGTGTTTGTTGCGTGGTGCGTTATGGTGTAAACTAATTATCAATTACTGGCTTTACTGCCAACGTCTACGTTTGCGATCAAATATTATCTTATAAAGTGAGTTACTTTTGATATCATCAGCCTTCTACTCTATTTAAGTGTACCCTTACATAAAGATAATATTGGCAAAGGTTTGACATATCCTTTCAGGTGATAAAGAGGTTTGTTTTAGGACCTATAAAAGCTCTTCTTAAAACAATAAAGACAGAGTTTGCGTCACCTAAAATCTTTTTTCATTGTCAAAAATTGTTTTTGAAATGAACACTAACTTTTTAGGCATAAGGAACCGTTAACTGTTGTTTTACGAGCGCGTTTTATCGGTCCAATTTTGGAGCCAACTAAGTATTCAGGACCCTATATCAACAAATACGCGCTGAATTTCAACTTCAAAGGCCAGAATAGTCTACGGTCTATCAGCAAATACTAAGGAACTTACAAAGCCCCAAAAGAAGCATTCAAATGGCGTCAAATCGCGCGTTCTTGGTATTAATTTTTTTGTCCCATTTCGCAATATAATGTTGTCTTGAACCGGGTCTTTAGTAATAAATTGACTTTTTGTGCAATATCTCACGTAGCGTCATCGTGCTGAAACGTCCAGATCAACAGAGAAAACCCGAAAGAATTCAAGCAAGCTAAAAATTACTTCAAAAATGTCCCAACCGTAGTAAACATTTTTGGTCTTTCGTCAAAAACATTTAAAAACTGCTTCAGCCTCATACTAACGCTCATGTACAAACATATTTCCGCTGATAGCTCTTTGGACAAGACCAATCTGCTTGATGCACACTTTGGGGAAAGCTCAACACTTCCAGATTATGCTTTGTTTCCACCTACACTTGAATGCGTCGAATCTTCAATGAGATGAATCCACTTTCACACTAGTGTAGTAGCAAGGGTACTTAAAGATCTTAACATTTACAAATCACTGCATTAGCTTTTCCATCAATCCTACTCCTTAGGACTGTAAAACTCCATTTGTTCAGGACGTCCCTAAACAAGGCGAATCTTCTCCTTTTTCCTCCAAAAGAGCCACTGCACTTACGTCCCTTCTTTACATCGTGGATCGTGGAAATGCTGATAAACCGTCAGTACATGAAATATCTTAAAACTCGAAAGCTTCTCAATGACCGGCAGTACGGTTTTCGTAGCAACAGGTCCACTGGTAATGTGATGGCTTGTCTTACCGAAAAATGGAACCAAAGTCTACACCAATCTGGTGAAAGCAATACATGTAGTTGCACTTGATATTTCTAAGACATTAGACAGAGTTTGGCATTATTCTCATTTTGGGATCGATGCATCTCTTTTTCAATATATTAGAAACTACCCTTCGGAACTGGCCTCAAGTTTAATATTCACAAAATAAATGCTGTAGTGCCTCAGAGCTCTGTTCTGTATCCTACTTTTTTTTTTTTAATTTTCCTTAATGGTCTCTTGTCTCTTAGTCTCCTCTGACCTGGCCACAATATATAAAACATTCATACGCCTAAAATTAGTGTACAATACCCATATCTGGGCAGGAGCCCCTAAGGCCTTTTTGCACTTGCTAGATAGTTTCCAAAATCGTGCAGTAAAACTAATAGGTGATTTCAATATCATACACGTATTTAACGTGAACTCTACATTCTGTCAAGACCCTTCCGGCGACTTTGGGTTTAAAGCACAGCATTCGGAGGCGTTAAGTACCGAAAACCTCTATGATAAGACCAGTACATTTGCTCTGCCCCGCTTTTATTGGACAACGTCATGCGATGCCTTGATAATTCCGCCTCTCCAAACTTTTAAATAGTACACCTGTCTCGCTATTAATGCTCATCAGCATATACTCAAGTCCACCTTCAAACGTACTCTTCCATATCGTGAATCTTTCCTAAGCCGTACAACTTGCTTATGATATGCCCTGCAGAGCAAAAACGGTGTGAGATATAAAATTGATTATGGATTTGTCTTTAAACTACGTTCCTGCCATTATGTGTGGAATAGCGCATCATTCAAATAACCGCTTCGTCTTCGCTGGCAGTGCTTCAAGCTTTAAGTCGGTTCAATTTCTCATGACTCGTTCTAATATGTGCAGCGTTATTCCGGCAATAGCGCGTCGAATATTGGCCTCGAGTGGTTGGTTTAGCGTAGGTTAAGGTTCCAGATTATAAATTGATGAACGCTCGCCATGAGATGACCCGGTTGCGTTTCGTCGCATGTATGGCATGTAGCGCCGTCTTGTTGGAACCACAGCTCGGACATATCGATGTTGTCAAGCTTTGACCACATAAAGTCGGTTAACATCGCTCTATGTTATACCTGAGACCATTATCGGTAACGGTGTCTCCTTCCTCATTTCGAAAAAAATAAGATCCGTAGATGCCGCCATGCGACAAACCGCAAAACTTTTGGATTGTGTGCACTCCAATAATGGCAGTTTGTTTATTGAGATGGCCGCTGAACCAAAAATGAGCCAAGTCCGAGATGATGATTTTTTGGCAAAAATCCGGATTTCCGGCCAACACTTCCAGCGTCCAATTAACGAACTCACGGCGCTGTCTATGGTCGTTCAGTCGTCGGCTTCAATTCTTTTGTCAACAAAATCTAAAAGTATAACTGCAAAATATGACAGGTTGACCCTCTCGCGATGCTAAGTTCAGCTGATCTGCGCAAATCGACCTTTCTGGGTCTTTGTTCTCATTTTGCACTAATCCCTATCTGGTTAGTGGCTTAAGTTCCAAACTTTTCTACTATACGACAAATTGCCTGCATACTGAAGCCATGATAAAGACTGACTTTTTGACGAAACTCAAGTTGCGTATATACAGCTGAGCAGGAATTTCGATAAAATTTTTTAATAATTTCGCCACGTTCGGCATTAATTCAAAAACTAAACTCTACGCTTAAGATATCATATTTGGACGCATGACATTTAGCTTGATGTGAGGTTACGTGTGCACACAGGTTTTATAAGATCTGAGGTACAAGACAACAGAGGTTAAGCCAACAAACAGCTTTAAAACATTTTAAAGATATTTATTAATACTTTGACCTTAAATGCAGTCTTTAATCAATTATTTTGGTTAAGATAGGATATGCCTGCTCTCCACTCACTAGCTTTGGATCTGGAAATTCAACATTTAAGGTTGTTTAAGGTTTGCTGAGTGCTTTAAAACTTGTTCCAATATATTTTATTCAAGGCTTCACCCATTAATGACGTTGTCCTAATAAAAAAAGGGGGCAGACCAATGTACTTGTCTTATCGTGACGGTTTTCAGATGACGCCACTGAAAGTTGCTACGAATTGAGCAATTACAAGCGGTCGGTCAGAGGTCCCGTTGGGTGCCAAGACGAGCAGTAGTCCTTATCAGGACTTACAACACGGTACCATGGGAGTCACAAGCCCCCCGGACTTCGGTCTGGGCCTGATTTTTTGAGGTAGGCTTCCTTGTGGGAGCGTCGTGGTGGCTGTGGTTTAAACCCGAAGTCACGAGAAGGGACACTTTGAACCAATGTAGAGTTGCAAGATACTGACTGCTATGACCTTAAGATTAGCAAGAGGTTTTAGGTCGACCTCGACCCAAGGTTCCAAGGATGGAATTTCTGCCTCCAAGTACGAGTTCTACTTTGGTATATTTTCGGCAGCAAATAGCGATGTATGGAAATCCCGTGGACACCCAAACAGGCATCCACGTTAAACAATAGAGACTATGTCAACGTAACCTTTCCTACTTCAATTCATCTCTGTCCGCAGATACATATGTACTCGTAATTGTTTGGACAGGCAAATTGTTACATTATTCATTAACCTGAATTTCAACAAAGTAACATACTTCTGAGTATTTTCGTAATGTACTTTCGAAAGTTTGTGTTTATTTTTGGGACATTTTTTTTTTTTTTTTTTTTGCTTTTGCGATACAGAAAACCTTTTATCATCATCCATCTTCCAAAACACACACAGCCATTTCTAGTATTTCTTTGTTCTTTTTTTTTTTCTTTTTTTAAGTGTCCTCTTTGTTTTTTTTATTAGTGAGCACGTTACACTAGTCAACCTCATATTTTCTAATTGGTTTTCATCCAAGCTAAAAACACAAACCGTCAAGTGCATGGGTGGCGCAAGGACCTTCTTCACCGCTTGTGGCGACATAGTTATCACTTGCAGACTATAACAAGTAAAGACTTTCAGTTCTTTCTTTTTATCATATAAGGATTCTAGTAGTACTATTCCTCCAACTCTTCAAAAAGCCACACTAACGGAAATGAATGAAAGACGAAAAAGCTCCAAAAGAATAAATCCCAAACCCCTCCTTACTACTTATTTATAGGTAGTTAAGGTGGGGTACCTGGGTTACTTGATTTAGTAGCATCATTCGTAGTACCGATTGTCCTTGTGATTAAGTTGTGTCCTTTTCCTAAGTATCCGTAACCTTCCCAATGCTAGAAACTGAACCCCAACTCCATGCTTTTAACAATTTTCTATTTTTCCTACTTTTAGTTGTAATTCAGGTCTCATTACGTCCCTTCTTACGACCGAATATTCTGCCTCGGACTGCCTTTCGAACTTGTTTCAGGAGCAGGGATAATCCGAAATCTTGGATTGCGTTTGTAGTACTATACGACCTCATTGGAGGTACTTCAAAGAAACGATGCAACCTCGATTCTGTTTTTTTTTTCTTTCTTTCTTTCTTGTCTTGCAAAAAGGTCAAGTGCAGATCACGCAGGATATTAAGGTTGACTTTGTTAGTAGTACTGGTGTGCATATATGTACGTAAAAATCGGTAAGGAATCATGAGCCAAGAATGCACGAGGTTTGGGTGACTTCGAATTAATTAAGGATACAAGCACGTAGCGAAAAAGGGGATTTGCGTAATTGCTGGCGAATTTGTGCTAATAAATTGAATTTTTAAATGAAAGCACTTTCCAGGCTCTCTCCTTGCACTTGCACCATCTTCGTCCCTTAGGTGAGGACTTTTGAGTTTCGTGCAAATGACTGCTTCAGTCTCAGTCGAGAAGGCTTCACTTAAGTGCTCTTTTCTATGAACAAAAAAGGTTTTCGTTTTTGAGAAAAGTTTAATTCTATTACCATGTCATGGTTTACATGGACAATATTAAGTACGCTCTTCAATATTTCAGAAAAAATGTTCGCGAACCATATACGGAGGAAAGAGATACAATCAAATAGGCTTGCAAGCATCCAATACGTGTTCGTATGTTGAATATTGTAGCACATTGTTGGTCCCTTTGGTGTAATGAACCACAGAAGATGTAAGATATTCATGGGACATATAAAGTACCAAAGGTTTTATGCCGTAAGCATTCCAGATGGCTTTCGAACTATTCGAAGGAGACATATGCTATGACAGAGTTTCCTCAATTACGAATATGTAAGTGCATGCATGCGAATTAAGGATATCCGGGCCATTCATCACCGCAAGGTGGTAAGAACATGCCACCAAATATGACAAATGAACTATATACGAATATGTGTGCTGTGCTACGTACATTCCAGATGAGGGATAATGTAATTTTGATGCAGCGTATTTTTGTCTTCTTGCTGTCATTAATTTGAATATTAATGGAGTGCCACAAAACAAAGAAAATATTGTGAGATATGTGGTAAATTTTTGTATTTGGCTGTCGCCACTATGTCCAGGAACATAAGTTCAGTTATCAATCATATTAGCGTTCGTAGCATTTTTGTCGGAACTCTGCAGTAATGTTTTTTTTTTCTCCCATCTGTATTCATTGTTGTCTGGATACGAATACATCATACTTACATCTATTTTTTGTTGAATTAAGGAAAAACCTAGAGTTCGGACATTGAAGTGGGCGGATAGTAAGAATCTTTGAGCTACAACGTGGTAAGCATTAGAGAGAAGTAATTTGACCTTCAGGAAGATTTGCACTAGCCTCCAACGTGGCCTATGTATCTAATGGATATTACTAATGATACGTACATGAAACATTACTTTTCGAAAATCTAAGGCAATTCAATAGAAAAGGCGTAGTAGGTTTTTTGGCTTTTTAGTTAAGAACGCCTGTGAGTTTCTTTAGATAACAATGATCATGTAAACCGCTTTAATATTCGAGTGAAAGGAAATAATTAGTAGAAAATCATATATTTAAGGACCTTCTTATCTCATAACCTACATACCTGTATATTTATTTATTTGACGTCAAATTGAGCCATAAAAACAACAGCAACTGGTTGCTACAGTGTTATCACGAAAATCGTAAACCAGCTCCTCATTACTACTCATACATAATGATTCAGGCAGTGGTCTCTTTCAAAACATGTTAACGACCAGATTGCTTTCATAATAATTTATTCTGCTTAATAGTTGTTTGTACTGAAAATTGCCAACGATAAATGCTTTCCTGTTTGTTTGTTTAAATTGTTATTTTCTGAAAAACCCGAAGTACCCAATTAAGGTGCACGTGCAAAAGGTTATTGTTTAAACGCCTTCCTACGTAGGAAATTGGGCGTATTTCGAGTTGTTGATAAGAAGATCAGCAGCACGTAATTGTAATTATAATCGTCATACAACACCTAGTGGATAAAATATAACTTTAATGAGGCGGTTATTAGGCAATATTATTATTTAAGGTAAACCCGGCCAAGTTGGTCAACTACATGCTCGGAATACATTTCGTTTTTACGGACTACCATAAACGTAGATGGGATCACTGTATTTTCCATTGCATTACAATCAGCATTTGTATACGTCAGAGATCGGAAAGTCCTTGGTATGATGAATAATATGGTAGGATATGGCTTTTACGAAGGTTGCTACCTGGCGACCTTATCTTACAAATACGAAGCCGAGACCCTTCATAGCATTACTCACAATGTAATCAACATAAGAGTTGCACGTTAGTTGTAGGTCCAATATGACTACAAGGTCCCTTTTAAACTTAACTAGCTTGATATTGTTAATTTGATAACTAAAATTTATTGGAACAGGTAAAGCTTTTGCACTTAGACACATTTAAGTCTAAGAGATTATGTTGACACCAAATCGTAAGCCTTTTAATATCTTCTTGGGGAAGGCAGCAATCGCCCACAGTTTGAATACGTTGAAATAATTTCAAATCAATGGCAAATATAAGGCACGCGTATACCTAGTGTATACCTAGGACGGAATACCATTCACAAAGAGAACAAAAAGCAGTGGCCCAATATAGCTTCCTTGTGGAACTCCTGATGTGACTATGATAAGCTCTGATATCTGATATCTCTGAGGTCTTTCCAGATGAGCTTAAATGTGCTGATGTCATAACATTACTCAAAAAAGGTTCTGCCAACGAAATCGGTAATTACAGGCCCATTTCACTTCGCCTGATTTTTGAAAAAATCTTTAAAAAGCTCATGAAAAATGGGATTCTGATTTTCTTAACTAAAACTGGGTTTTTCAATGCTGCTCAATTTGGTTTTTAAAAAAAAAGGCAAATCGACGGAAGATGCGTTATTGAATTTTCGTTTCCAAATTAAATTATTTTCAAAAAATGCCCCGCGGTCTAATTCATTCATTGACATTACAAAAGCTTTTGATGTGGTTCACCACAATATCTTGATGGATTTTAAAGATTTATACTCGATTGGTTTAGATCGTAGTGTGTGTTTTGATTGACAAAATAAGGATTGAAAAAATGTTTTTCAATGTGGGTGTTCCTCAGGGTTCTGTTTTAGGCCCGATTCTATTCTTTGTATATATAAACTCACAATTTACTCTTCAATTTAAAGGTGATGACATTGGTCTCTCTTAGGGCTTAAACAGTCCTTTGGATCTTATTTCCGATGCCAATTGGAACCATAATTTTTTAAGGCTCGGGTTTACTAAACAGAATCTAGTTTTAAGCTCAAAAATTAAAATTATGGCTTTTAGCTTATCTACCTTCTACAAATGTGTACTTTCACTTGCCTGAGTGTCAAAGATATCGCCTTTCAAACTGCAATTGTAACTCCAGTTTTTCCTGTCCGATTTTTTGTTGTAATATAGCTTGTAGTAATGAATGCTTTTTAATCGAGAAAGTTGACAACTTTAAGTCTTGTACTTGAGGCTCTCCCAGAATTCCAGGATGACCTTTACAAGCCACATAGAAGCATTAAAAAAAATATTTCCAATCCACTTTCAGACAATTTTACTATTTGAAAATAGTATAAATTTTAAAAACAATTTATTATGGTATTTTTCAATCTAAATTACAATATGGAATTATCTGTTGGGCAGGGGTATATCGAAATAAAATACAATCTTTGTTGACTCTGCAAAAATATGTTCTTAGAAAAATTTATCGTAAACATAGTAGATACTCCAGCTTTCCTTTTTTCCGCAGTCTAAATATTCGTTCTGTTAGTCATTTGTACTATTTTAAAGTATTGCAAATGTTCTTTATGAGGTCTGGTAACCGTAATTTTCATTTAGTTTTCAATTATAATCTTCGTGGAAACATTTCCTATCTTCTACATATACCAAATTTCCGTAATACTTCCTTCCGTAACTTATATTCTGTCTTCACTTTTCGGCTATTTAATAAACTCCCTCGTTCAATAAGGGCTGTTTCAATACCCCACGTGTTTTTAACAAAAGTAAGAAATTGGCTCTTTGGATATAATTACTCTGAAATTGAATCCCTATTTTCAGACGCTTTGGGATAATTTTTATTTTTTTTTTTTATTTTCCTTTCCTCCCTTTGTTCCTTATAAAACTTAATTTGTCGTACTTCAATGAATTATATCTATATTTCTTTTGAGGGTCACCCCACCCAAAATTAGTTCATTATGATCTTAAGCTCATTGAAGTGGCATTCTACACTATTTTTTTACTTTAAAATACTGAATGTCATGAATTTTTTTGATTCTTTATTTCTGAAATGTTTATATGTATATTTTCAATTATTTTGTAGATACGACGATATCCAGTATAACTGGAAAGTTTCGAACCCAATACCTTTTAACTTTGCGATCAGCACTCTATGATGAACTCTGTCAAATGCTTTTTCAAAATCGCTGAAAATTATATTCAAACGGATATATGGTATATATTCAAAATTTATCACTGCTTTTTCGCAAAGAATTTCTAAATTAGTGGCTGTGGATCTACCTTGAACAAATCCATGTTGGGAATCAGATATTATTTCTTTGACACCGAAGTTCAATATATCACACACAATCTTTTCAAACACTGCTGGGATGGCTGATAGCTTATAGTACATATAGGCCTGTAATTAGAGATTAAAAAAACAGGAGCAATTCCATCTGGACCTACACCCTTATTCACATTTAAGCCAGTTAGGGCATGTAAAACATCCGAAGGATTTAAATGCAGATTTCCTAGAGAAACGTGATTTGGAAAAGCAAAATCGTCAGTGATAGCTGGAGGGGAAGAACGATAAACGGATTTGAAATAATTTGCAAAAAATTTGTCTATGGATGTCTCTTCCAGATATTGCATACAATTTGGTAGACCAGTAGACCATCGGATTCAGCGGACAGTACATAGCTATTTTATAGAAATTTATTGAGATGTTCAAATTCTCAAAAGAGATTATGAGTATTTAAGATAAAAGGATGAACTATTTTTGTCACGTTTACGATATGCTTTAATCTTTCGATTTTTTAAATTGGATAATCTTTGGTTGTACCAGGGAGGATTTGAAACTCTTCAAGTGCATATATTAAATTAGGACTAAAAACGTCGTACGCATGATCAAGATTGATTTCTAATAGCAAAGTATTCCACGGTATAGCAGTGAATTACCGATTGATCCCATTAAAATCAAATATTTTTGTGCTTGAATTTTCTGCCTTATTAATAGAAACAAAGAACTTTTATGGTGAATGGTCTTTTGAATTACTGGAATCTTAACAATATCAAAGTGCCAAATTCCTTATCAACAAATACCAAATCCAGTTGGCGGTTCTGGCTATTACATAAATTATTTATTTGAACAAGATTGAACTGACTGAAAATATCTACGATCGTAATTTCTAAGGTTGACTTTACATTAAAGGGAACTAGATGTTTACCATCTAAGTCAAAATTCCATTCAATATCTCCTACATTTAAAACACCCAAACAGTTTAAATTAAATCATCATGTGAATTTGAAGAAACTTTTACAATGAAAAGATCTACATCGAAAATTTAGACACATTTTCGAAGCACTTTTGCCACCCCGAACAATGTAACTTCAAAACGTTCGTTTTAAACGCATCAACCGCTTCTTCGGGTGTCAAAAAATGAGACTTTGCAATTTATTTTTGATGTGAGCACATAAAAGAACCCAGTGAGGGCTATACGGTGGATGGCCCATCAATTCGATGTTTTGAGTATTTGTAAAGTCATTTAATTGAATCGACTTGTGAGAACTCCCATTTTCCTGGTGGAGTATGAACTGTACTCTTTCTTATTTGTCCAAAGGACTTGGTGTACAATTCCGAATTATTCATTTTACCTTGTTCCGATGGAACGATCTGGTGATGTCTAGGTTTTTTCCGAAGAAACAAACGACCATTTGCTTCGCGCTGGTACAACTTTCCTTGGATTTGGTTCGGCTTGAACTATACAGTCGACCTCTGTTTAGTTTCGGGCTCATATACATAAATCCATGATTAGACGCCTGCCACGATCCTGTAGATATCTTTTGAAGCACCGTGATCGAATTTTTTCAACATTTCTTTGGACCAATAGACACGAGCTCTTTTTTGGTGGCCAAATGTTAATGCAGTAATCCAAAAGCATGCCTCAATGACCTTGCCCGCACAGTTCCTGTGCAACATCGATATTTTGGTGCATAACAACCGATTTTGGACAACCTTTAAGAAATTCGTTCTGGAACGAACGACGACCACAATTGAATTCAGAAAACCAGGAATCGTACTTTATAACCAAAAGTCGAAGCGAATTATTCAGCACACTGCTGTTAAAAATTAATTCCATTTTCTGTATGAGATGAATTTTTTAAGCCTCCGCAAAAAACGCAAGTAGCTTTCGTACAATATAACAAAATGTTCTGAGCACGTAAACCATTAAATATGTCCTTGATCTTCGTGATCAATTTATTCAGAAAATTTAAAATACAAGGTATCTCAAAAGAAAGTTCACATTTGTTTTGGTTATTGCGTGAACGCAACTATTTCCAGGTGGGCGGGGGGTATGTCAATTGGTAGCCTGGCTCTTGGGAATTTAGTCGCTATGGAGCGTTTCTCGGGAGCGGACCGTGCTTTTATTCGTCACTTGAATGATGCGCTAAGCACTCCAATCATTGCAAAATGAGTGAAGAAGTTTGAAGAGACCGGCTCAACACTGGAAAAACTAAAATCGGGGCGTCCAAGATCTTCAAAAACCGTCGAAAACGTAAACAGTGTCACCCAGTCTATTCGGGACGATCCAAACCTTTCAATCCGAAAGCGCGCTGTGGCTTTAAGCGTACACAGATCGTCATTATTGCGCATTTTGCATAAAGATTTAAAACTTCACCCCTACAAAATTCAGTTGGTGCAAGATTTAAAGTCTCAGGATGCTGGTCAGAGGCTTGACTTCGTAAACCAGATGATTGAGAGTTTTCCGACGTTTACCAACATCTTGTTTTCAGATGAAGCCCATTTTCACCTTAATGGACACGTTAACAAGCAAAATTGCCGCTACTGGAGTGCAACCAATCCTAAACAAAAACATCAGAAACCCCTACATTCGCCTAAAGTGACCGTATGAGACGCAATGTCGGCGAGAGGAATTATCGGCCATTACTTTTTTGAAGATGAAAGGGGACGCACATTTACGATGAATTCAGAACGTTATGTGGAGATGTTAGTCAACTTCTTTGTGCCTGAGTTACAAAACTTTCCTGGTTATAACCAAAGAACATGGTTCCAGCAGGATGGTGCAACTTCACACACGTCCAACTATGGACTTTTTCCTGTGGGGTTATGTCAAATCCAAAGTTAACGCCAATAAACCGACTTCCCTGGCACAATTAAAAGAAAATATCCGTCACGAAATGGCAGCCATCACGGAGAATACCTGCCGAGCCGTCATAGGCAATTTTAGTGCTCGATTAAATGAATGCCGTGAACGCAACGGTTTACATTTGGACGATGTCATTCCTAAAAAATAAATTCCCAAACACTGTATTTTAATATATAATAAACATTTTTCCAATAAACTTGTAACTTTTTTAAAAAATTTTTTTTTTAAATGTGAACTTTCTTTTGAGACACCTTGTACAATTTTATTCATCTAAATCTATATTGTTTCCCTCAAAGTAATCCCCATCGACTACAACACACTTATGCCAGCGCTTGATCCATTGTTTATATTCGGTTTTCAGTATGTCCATTAGTGTTTCCAACGATTTTTCCATTACTTCCTCTCGGCTGCTGAAACGCGTTTCCCGTAGTGGCTTTTTAACTCGATTTTCACAAGGAGCCAAATCAGGTGAATTCGGTGGCTGTTGGATGGTATTTGTTGCATTTTTCGTCAAAAAATTACCATGATAAAAAATCCACGAGTTTTCTGCCCTTCGGCGAATTGCTTCATGCAAACGTCCCATAACGCCCAAATAATACTCTTTGTTTACTGTCTGGCCTTCTGGTAAAAATTCATGATGCACCACACCGTTGTAATCCATGAAAACCGTGAGCACTGCCTTCTTTTTTAACTGAAAACGATGTGGTTTTTTTGGTCTCAGCTCTTTCGGTGAACGCCATTCACTTGATTGATGTCTGGATTGCGTGTCGTACTCATAAACCCACGTCTCGTCTCCAGTAATGATTCTTTTGATGAATGTGGGATCGGATTCCGATTCCGCCTCGCAAATCATCTCCTTTGCGACTTCAACACGGTCTCTTATTTGCATGAAATTGAGGTCTTTTGGCACCAACTTTGCTGCTACACGACGGAAACTCAAATCATTTACCGAAATATCTTGGCCGGATCCATAGGCAATGTTCAAGTCATTCGCTATCTCTCTGATGGTTAATTTGTGGTTATTGACCAACATTTCTTTTACTTTATCATTGTTTTCGTCGATTTTTGATGTCGATGGTCTGCCACTGCGTTCATCATCTTCGACTGACTCACAACTACTTTTAATCCGGTCGTGCCACTGGTAAACGACCGTTTTCTTTAGAGAATCGTTGCCGAAACACTTTTCTAACATTTCCAACGTTTGCGCTCAACTTAATGCGTTTTTTTACGTAAAATTGAATGCAAGTTCATTGTTGCAAGTTTAAATCCATTTCTAAAACATTCCAAAACACAAAGATAGATATACTCTTGGCTACGTAACTTTTGCAAATGTCAAGCTATGATGCTAAAATTTAGATAAAATGTCAATAACAGATGCACCAACTTAACAAAAAAAAAAAAAAACAGAACTTAAATAGGAATAATGGGAGCGTCAAACAGTGACGCTACCGGTAACTTTTTGATCAAGGTGGTACGCCAAATCGATTCTGCAAAAGCGGTATTTGATGTAGGCTTTGCACTATGTGAGGCTGTGTCTGCCAATATGTGAGTTAAATTGACCGAAAGAAGCTTTGAATTCTTAGATAATAATACCATAAGTTATTGGGTATAACATTTAATTCGTGCGGTTTATTTTTTCAAAATTTGAAAGTTTATTTAAGAAAAACATGTACAATAGTTTTATTCAAAGTATTGCCCATCTGAAGCTATGACTTTTCCCCATCTTTCTGGCAATTTGTGGATCCCATCCCAAAAAAACTGCGCCGGCTTGGCAGCCAAGAATGAATCCAGCCAATTTTTGATATTCTGATCTGATGTGAACCGTATTTCAGTGAGGGCGTTTTGCATCGACCGGAACAAATTGTAGTCAGAAGGAGCAAGGTCTGGGCTATAAGGCGGGTAGGGTAAGACTTCCCATCCACTGTTTTCCAAATAGTTCTTAACCGGAATAGCAACGTGGGGCCGAGCGTTGTTATGATGGAATATTATTGCCTCGTGTCTGGTCGCACATTCCGGGCGTTTTTCGGCTACTGCTCGTTGTCTATTGATGGTTTCACCCGGTTTTAGCAGCTCATAATACAGCACACCCATCTAATCCCACCAAATACAGAGCAATACCTTCGCGCCATGAATATTCGGCTTTGTCGTTGATTTGGCTGGTTAGCCGGGTTTCACATATGATTTTTTGCCCTTAGGGTTGTTGTAATTGATCCATTTTTCATCACCAGTAACAATCCGATGCAAAAATGACTTCCTTTTGTGGCCTCCCAGCAGCATTTCGGACATGCAAAACCGCCTTTCGACGTCTCTCGACTTGAGTTCATGTGGAACCCAATTTCCTTGTTTTTGAATATATCCAGGTGCTTTTAGACGTTTTGAAATGGCTGCTTGAGTGACACCCAACGATTCTGTGAGCTCTTCTTGTGTTTGGCAACAATCTTTATAGAGTAATGCTTCCAGTTCTTCATCTTCAAACTTTTTTGGCTGCCCAGAACGTTCATCGTCTTCCAAGCTAAAATCACCACTTTTAAATCGTGCAAAGCACTTTTAGTACGTTCGCTCAGCTAGTACATGTGCACCATAAACTTCCACCAAAATATGATGACTTTCGGCAGCAGTTTTCTTCGTGAAGAAGAACTCCCCGCAAAAACAATTTTTCGGGCACAAAGTTCGACATATTTGAGTGTAAAAAAAAATTATTGTTGTTTACGCTTCAAATGAATGACATATACTGAAATGACGTACAATAACAGTAGCTATCCAACGCATGTTCTAATGGAATAACAACAATGAAATAATGCAAGTTGTGCCATCTCTTAGCAAACCGTACGAATTAAGTTATAGACCCAATATTACAAACTAACATATATCTATCCTTTGTATTATAATAATTTTTTTTTTTACACAAAAAAATGTTTTTAGTTTAGTTCCTGTCTTTGTCCTAGATGCCTAAAAAATAACTCCATTTACCCAATTTGTGACTAATTCAATGTGACAATAGAAACAACGTTTGACTTTATCTTGTCATGAGGGCAACACTATAATGCAACAAGCAATAATCGAACCCCTAAATCAGCGGTGAGGTCAACAGTCGACATGATATATTCTTTACATGGGCTACATTAACGTTTTTGATGCTGAGGTCTATAGCATCTTTTAGGAATTTTTTTTTTAAATTTTCTGACTCGTCAATTGCAAAGTAAGGCACTTTGAGCTAAAAGATCTTTTGTACCATTGTACATATTTTAGGATTATTCGGGAGGGTAAGCTATTAAAAGGTTAGTCACAGGGGTCCAGTCAGTGGCTAAGAAATATCCGGACAGATTTGAGGTTATGCATAAGATTTAACACCCGAATTCTAAAAACCTCCCAAATACAAGGAAACCATTCAGCTTCGGATAAGGATTTCAGATGACCATCTGCAAAACAGAAAAGGTACACCGATGTCCAGATCTGAACACAGAATTTGCGGACCTTTAATAAGATAGTTGAGCCAAACAACCAACTCAACGCTTTAGACTGATATTTGGCAGCTATGACTGTCATCAGTTATATGAGCTGGCCAAAAGTAAAGCGATCAACTGGATCATATGATACAGCGACTGGGTAAGGCGTTGATTCTTTGAAATGGAAGCTTTCATCTAGAAAGAGTTAACTGTTGCACTAGACCCGTATTTCAGATCATGATCTTTTGTTTTGCACATATGGCGTTGAGTTGCGTCGTCTTACAAAACCGAACATTTAAGTTCCTAAGAGCCTATTAAGCCGTTAGTAATGAATTATTATAATCTGATGCGAGGCAGCTACCTTGGAAAAATTGTAATTTTGCCTCCAAAGTGAATGAAAAAGCTAACTACTTGCAGTCTAGCTATTTAAGAACTCTTCAACGGGTATTTTCCTGGAAAAAAAAAAAAAAAAACTGTTGCAATACGTAATAAAAAGTGTTCATGGTTCGCTTATGTTCATTTAAGTTCACCATGCGATAAAAATCCGTAATAAGCTATACGCTTAATGGAAGATAAGTCCAACGAGTTGCAAATGGGAGAAATATTGTCGGGCCCGTGATTACTCCACTTTTATTACCATAAACCTAGTTTTTATCAAAATTGAGCTCCGAATACATCTCAAAAAACTGTGGAGCAATTTCCGCTCATTTGGTATTGAAAAACGGTACGCAGTTGTTACTAATATTAGTAAATAATGCATTTATATCTAATGCTTATAATAAACCAAGTGTCATCCCCAATAATGACCTCATACTCGACTTTGGTTGAAACTGATGTAGTTAATATAGTACGAAATTATTTGTGAAGATGATTCTACCTCATATCTTAAGTACCCTCACATACATCATAAATTACTGCGTAACTACCTCAACACTTCCTGATAATTAGAAGTTGGCCAAGGCCATTCCTGTCCATTAGAAGCTTTGAACCTTCTCCCCTATTGATTTCCGACCGATAAGCCTCTTACCATGTCTCTCAAAAGTCTTAGTGAAGGTCTTGACAAACCAAATTTTTACTTTCATCAATCTTTTGAAATCCTTTGTGTTTGCTTGACCTCTCTACGGCTTTTGATAGCGTCGATCATAAGCTACTCTGTCAGAAGCTTAAGCTAATTTTTGGTTTAAATATCTTGATAATCGTCAACATAATAAATTTTTTCCTAAACTCTGCACTTTTACTGCAGGAGTACCTCAGGAGTCAATTCTTGGCCCAATCTTATTCTGTCTTTTTATTATTGAAATACCTAAAATATGTTCGAATGTCGAAATCGACCTTAATGCTGATGATGTCCAGATTTATCCTTCCAGACCAATCGGGCTTATTAAATATCTAATTGTCAAGTTTATTCTGACCTGTCAGAAATGTGTATATAATTGCTCAATATGTAATGGACTGAATATAAACCCTACCAAATCTCAGTCTGTCTTAATAAGTAGAAAATATGTTGTACCACTAGTGTTTCTGAACGGTAGCTATCTTGTTTTTATAGACACGGTTACTATTCCTGGAACGTAAATAAATATCATAGTTCACTTCCAGCTGTTGATCATACGAACTAAGTCGTTGGTCGCATTTATGCGACGTGGGCTATTTGATGAGTACCCGGATTGGAAGATAGGTGGTGCTACTGAGCCAAAATAAATGTACCATCATATAGTATAACGTCTTTTAGCCCGCCTGTCAACATTTAGTGACAATCCGACGCTTAGCTTTGTTTTAACACCCATGAATGAATGAACCGCGCCCAGGTGGCCCAAAAACGGTTACCACAGAGATAACCGTTTACAAAATCCCAAATCTTAGGAGTCATGGCCGCCGCGAAGGAGTATTTGTGCAGGATAACAAAAGTCGTACTATACGGAGGGGTTAAAAAAGTTGCAGCACGGCTGAGAAAAATGTATCGAGTTGAAGGGGGATTATATTAAAAAATAAATTGTTAAACGTAAAAATATCGCGTTGTCATTTCTTATGCGGGTATTCATCGAACAGCCCTCATACATTTTGGTCCTCATCCAATTTCACTCCAATGGGTACGAAGCTTAAGCTTGTTAAGCCCTTATTTTTGCCTATAATCAATTACGCCGCCATTTTTTACTGCAAACCCACTACTTATTGCTCTCAACGATATGGTTAGGTAGACATGCATACGGTCTACGTCGATTCACAATATCACACTTCGGTTCTTGGTTGCTCTTTTAAACAATGTTTTGGTTTAAGATGCTGTGTATGGTATTATACAAGACAAATGTTCCAACACTTTTTGCATAATAAGATACAATTCACCCTATCTAACAGAACGAAAAATATTTTAATTCCTTCCTTCAATTACTTGAATTCCTCGCGCCTTTTCTTCATTCATGCTTCCTAGCTTGGGAACTACCTTCCTACAGCAACAAAGCAAATAATAGGAGCTAAAATATTCAAAAATGTCGCATTAAAAATTATAAAGTAATTGCAACAAATACTTTCTTCTTCCATTCTTCCATTTTCTCCCATTTCAATATTCTGTTTTCCTCTTTTTTGTCCTTTCACCTACTCTTTTATTTTTGTCACTAGTTCGCATCGTGTTATTTATAATTTTAACGCACTAATGTCCTTTTTATTTTAATTACTAAATGTAGAATTAATGTACTATAAACTATAAACAAATTGTAAGTCTTACTGGTACAGTTTTTCAAATAAATAAAAAAAAGGAAAAATAAATCTGTACAATGTAGGCCAAAATTTCTATTCACCCGGAAGGCCTAGCTACTAAGCTATATACTTATGCCGGTGGAAAATATCTTGATAAAGAGCATACACCAAACCATTTCCAAGATGTTTTCGAAGGAGAAGAAAGAAAACTGAGGCATTAGTATCCTTGCACGTGCGAAAATTATTAAAAAATATCGAAATTCCGGTTCAGTGTGCAGGTAATTTGTCCCACCGAGGAAACCACCAACCAGAAAAAGATTAGAGATGAAGAAAACATATCCACCGTATCGGCCAGTATTGAAGAAGACCAACTGAATTGGGCATCGCGAGAGAGCCAACCTGGCTTATTTTGCGGTTGGATATTAGCCTTAATCCATTTAAAATTATGCTGATGCACGAGTTAAATCCCGACGCCCATAGACAACGCCGTGAATTTGTTAATTGGGCGCTGGAAATGTTGGTCGGAAAAAACCGACTTTCTGTGGTCTAAGCTCGACAGCGTCGATATACCCGAGCTGTGGTACCAACAAGATGACGCTATATGCCATATAAGCGACACAACGGTCGAAGTTGTGAAGGAGAAGTTTGGCGACTGGGTCATCTCACGGCGAACATTCATCAATTGGGCGCCGTGATCATGCGATTTGACACAACTCGAATATTTTCTTTGGGGCCACGTCAAGTCTACGCTAGTCTACGCTAACAAGTCAATACTTTGGACAAGTCCAACTTTCGACTTTTGCGATGAAGTACTTCATGTCACGCACATGTCACAGCGAACACTGTGAACGTTTGCGTTCGGAGTTCGAAGGCACATGTGACATATAGCCCATTTTTTTGTGGTTGGCTGATAAACCAATGTGTTGACCGATGCTGATGCTTGTGATGATATTGATGGAGAATTCGAGCAAGAGGAGTACGGTGAAATCGACGAACTTGGAGCTCGTACACAACGAAAAACTTCTGTCGCCTGTATACCACGTGGTGTTCGTGCTCTAACTTTGATATTGTCTTCACATAAGACCTCGCCCAAGTTCAACAAAATAATTGTCAGTGAAAACTTTTCTTACTCTTGTTCCATTTCGGGAACAATTGAGTAAATACTAAGAAGCCGAAATGTCAAGAATGTTGTAGAACAACGTTAGTGGCCATCGGTTGGTCCTGCGTTTACACCGATAAGTGTCAACCATCCGGTTGAGTGTGTCGACACCAGCCTTCGTTTTATTGTAAAAGTGAATAATGTTGAGCTTTTTTGCCTGGTCGGCTGAATCGAAGTGGACGGCCGCATGATACGTCGAAAACAAAGTTACGAGTTCTGCTGAACAGTTCCTATCACGCCCAAAGTAGACTTGAATATTGTAGTCATACAACGATCCTGATTCGGTCAAAATCTTAAGTTAAATGCCATGCTTTCCAGTCTTAGATGAAATGTACTATCTAAAACTGCATCGTCCATGAAATGGCAGCAATAGCTCATCGACGGTCAGAAAATTGCCAGGAACATACATAACTTTCAAGCGCTGGACCCACAGATTGAACAAATTGCAAATAGGCGCCAGTTTATCGCGTACAATCTGCTAAACATTACGCCGAGTTTCTCGGTTATCGAATCGTATCGATTGGCCAATGGCTCGAAATCGAATATGTGACATTGTCGCTGCGAAAATTGGTGGCTCATGCTAAGCAGTCCAAAGCTCATCTACTGCTTCGCCTTTCGACCGATATGACTCAGCTAACAACAAAAGTCCATAAAAGGCGCGTATTTCAGGCACATCAACCGGCTTTCATGTGAAGCCATGCTTGTGAACACCGTATAAATTGGTCATTTGTACCACAATATTCTCGACTGGCTCGATAAAAAGCAAAAACGCAGTCACTGCACTGCTGATGCGAGATTTCGCAAATGGTTTTAGTCTTGCAAAATGTTCAAATGAAAGCGCCTAAAAAAAAAACTCAAAACAAACCTTGACGAGAAGCGAAATCTATGGTCGAAACTGATGGGCATGGTGGCATTGGATCACGCACATACTGAATTTTCCTGTCTTTCGACTTGAGAGCGTTGTCCCGTTCAGCAGCGATTTCCAAACGCATTTCTTGTCCGATAAAATCAGCATCGATGTTGTCACTATTATAATCTTCGGAATCACTTTCAGTCTCGCTTGGTGAATAATCTGTATCATCTTCCGAGAATTCGGGCAGATTTTCACTGTCTTCGGTTTGCTGTACAAACTGTTCGCAGAATTGCTCATAGTCAGACATTTTGCAGTAATTGTTTGAAAAAAATCTGGAATAATTTACAGCAAAAGGTTGCACAATCGAATAATAAAGAAATAACGGACAAGCCTTCAGAGCCCTCTGGCGACAATAATTTTTTTTACGGAAACTAGTATCCCGGTGAGCCGCGAGCTTTTGTCAACAGCACTACAATTAGGAGTTTTGCTTATTTAAAAAAAAAGTGCAAATAACGGCAGAAGATGTCGTCAGGGCGCTGGCTTTGATTAAGAATGGAAGAAGTGTGTGGAATGCTGCTGTTATGATCAGGAAACTGGAGACGACACTAAGAAAAGCCATTAAAAGGTACAGAGAAACCAACTCCTTCACCCGGCGTTAAGGCTCATGTCACTCCAGAAAAACATGAGCGATCAATGATCGATATTTGGTGATTCGAAGCCTTCGAAATCGTCGCCAAACACCGGTTGAGCTATTTCACAGACTTAGATCCTTTAGAGGGACGGATGTAAGTGCTCGATTAGTGGGGAGTGGAGCAAGAAGACCTCCTCGTGTACCGAGATTCACGGAACAGTACAAGCGACGTCGGATGGAAGTTGCTCGCCTTTACCAAGGTTAGATCGAGGCCAACTGGAGTAGAATTCTTTTCACTGATGAGTTCAGGTTTTGTCTGCGCTTACCAGATGGACGTTGCAGTGTGAGTGTAATGAGTGTGGAGACGTTCAGGTGAGAGATACTCTTCGGCTCGGAGGGAACATTTCTCGGGAGGTTCCGTCATGGTGTGGGCAGGAATTTCCATGAACAACACGAGCTGTGCATCGTGGAAGGGTCGATGAACTCCAGATATTATATCACCAACATTCTAGAGGAATATGTGGTTCCATTAGCACCTCCTGATGAATTACAATGCTAGACCACATGTTACCAGGTGCGATACCGAATATTTACAAGAAGTAGAAATCGATGTGATGGCTCGGATATGAATCCCATCGAACATATTTGGGAATTTCTAGGAAGAATGATTATTAAGCGACCTGCTCTTCCAGAGACACTCAGTGGGCTGACATCTGCTCTGCTTATAGAATGGGAGAATTTGGACGACAACATCTTAAAGAACCTTATCCGAGGTATGTCCAGGCAGATTAAAACTTTATTAGATGTTCGGTGAGCAAAAAATCTTAATGTGAAGTTCTAAAGATTTATGTTTCATTTGTTTTATCTTTTATTTTTTACATGAATTACTTTTTTGTATGTTAATAAACAAAATAGTGTTAAAAACTTTTTCTTTTAACTTATTTGAAATTATCGGAAAATTTCAAAGTGCGCCACTTTTTTTGTAACTCAGTGTATAACATGTTCATTTATACATTTTTTTTTTTTTTGGTATCTAGAATGGATTTAAAAACTTTTCCTTTTTAGCATTTTTATGGAAAACGTTTCCGCAATCTCAATACCGCCCTACAGGAAACTAGTAATAATACGAAAATAGTCAACGCTGTTATCGTCATGATTCTCCGTGGGATTATGTTTCGTATGAAGAGGGTATCGATGAAGAGAACATGAAAACAGTCGAGTCATCATAAGATTTTTCAGGTGAACTTGAGATTTTTGTGGAAACAAACGACGACGGATTTGATAGCGAAAATTGTTTGAATTGTCTGAATTTAAAAAGTCAATGCTTCACCTCTATGGACAAAGTTCATTTCACCAACAGAAAAAACTTAACGAATGAGAATTATTTGTGTAACTAGAATCCAATACAGTACTTCAAATTTAGTTGGACTCAACGAAAATTTTAAAAAATGTTTGATGCCGATAAGGACCCTTTTCGTTAACCAAACAATTCTGTATGCAGGTAAAAAAACCCACAACAATCAATGAAGAAGATTTGAAAGTTTTTATTGGAATCCTACTATTTTTGGGATATCAATCTGAGGCAAGAAAATTCATGTACTGGAAACAAGCAGCTGATACACATGCCCCTATTGTAGCAAGCAGTATGTTTAGAAACAGTTTCCAAGAAATAAAAAGATTTATACATTTTGCTGAAAACAATAACATTGGCTTGAACGATAAAATGGCAAAACTTTGCCCGGTCAGTAAACTTTTGTGTCAAAAGTTTCAAAAGTTGGGATGTGTACTTGAGCACTTATCTATAGATGAATCAATGCTAATGTTTTTCGGTCATCACTCTTTCAAGCAATTTATTAGTGGAAGACCTGCAAGTTTCAGGTTGAAAAATTGGAAATTTTGCATTAAAGATGGTCACAGGTATCAATTTGACACACATTGTGGAGCTAAAAACGTTAAGCCTTCTTTGAAAACCCTAACATGAGGGTGAAGAGTTCAAAAGCAAAAAGGACGATATTTTGATCACCAGTTTGATAGGACAAATGAATAGCTTCTTATCAAATTGGAAGACAACAGCATCGTAACAATGGCCACGAATTACAACCAAATCGATCTCTGTAAAAATGTCAAGAGGTAGAGCAGGGTCGAACAGAAGAAAGTAAATATTCCTCAGCCTGTACTTTTCAAAAACTACAACACGAACATTTGTGGTGTTGCTCTCCGTTACCAGTTCATCAACACTTACTCCATTGATATAAAAGGCACAAATTGTTGATGGTACCTACTCACAGCCATGAGTTCATCTGCTACGGCCAATTCCTGAAAGCTCCACAGGCTAGTTAACAACTACAAAGTTCATCTACTAGAGTTCACAAGAGCAATACAACTCTATTATATCAGATTTCATACATTGAACCAGGAATATCCTAAACTCACTGTCAGAAACATTGTTTTTTTTTTTTTTAAGTAGTGCGCGCTTAAGAGGTGAAGGTACCCTTAAAATGTTTACACACAGCGAGGGCGAAGAAAAATTAGGGAGGAAAGAAAGATAGGTACCGATGAACGTTGGTCTCAAATGTCTGAATGTTATAATGACTAGGAAATAGAGAGGTCGGCTGGGCATTCTACAAACGAGATGGAAAGAATCACAATATTTCAGAGTACGTCCAAAAGTTGACTTCAGAGTATACTGATAGGAAAGGAATACTAATAGTGGAAATAGGGATAAAACAAAGTGATTTCGTCGGTGTTCGAGGATATCCATTAACTAGGTGATAGTAGCATCACCCATGAGTTTTTTCTAATGGATTTGAATTCTTTCTATTAGGTGAAGAGATGTTTTAGGCGAACCTAACCAGATGTGTGCATTGTACTCCAATTTTGGTCGGATGAATAATTTACATGATAAACTGTGCTCAAATCAGAACGGGAAAAACATTTTTTGCATCATTTGAGAAAAATTAAACATTTCGCAGCATTTTTGGCGACATTGAATATGTGGTCATTCCAACGTAAGTTTTTCGGTTTCGGATAATGGCTGGAGGTTCAAATTTCGCTTTAATGACAGCAGATAGCATTGTATTTTGAAGGCATTAAATTTCAATTTATTGAAAGTTCCGCAACTGGTTATGTTGTTAAAATCGAAATTTAATGAGCTTAACATTCGCTTGCGTTCCCATTCTACAGCCGAAGAGCATGGACGTGGATCCGGAAACGAATATGAAAACCAGAGAGTACTATTGTCAGCAAAAGAATATATTAATATAAGTTGACAAGAGTGAAAGACAAATAACGGAGCCCTGGGGCATACCAACATTTATTTTGTGAATATCAAACTTAAAACCATCCAAGACAACTGAAATTGAACGTTCCGAAAGGTCGTTTCTAATTTCTTAAAGAAGATGTTCATCGATCGCAAATGCACACATTTTCGACAAAAGAGTCTGATGCCAAACTCTGTCAATTGCCTTAGAAATATCAAGTGCAACTATCTTATTTTTGCCAGATTGATATACGCTTTGTTTTCACTTTTCGGTGAAACATGCCATCAAATTACTATTGGACCTGTTGCTATGAAAGATATACTACCGGTCATTGAGCAGGTTTCGCGTTTTGAGATATTTCATGAGCTGACGGTTTATCAGTGTTTCTATGACCTTGGAAAGAAGGGAGGTATGTCCAAAGAGCTGTAAGAGAGTAGAAATCATGAAAAACCTTACGCAGTAGTATTGCCAGCGAGGAAGAACATATCTTCAGAAGATGGAGAGGTATACAATACCATCTGGACCAGCAGATTTGTGTATATTAAGATCTAAGATTCGTCCCTTTGAAGATTTGACGCACTCCAGTGTAGGCGGGGACAAAGCACAATCTGGAAATTTTGAGTTAGGTGCAAAGTGTGCAGCAAGAAAATTGGCCCTGTTCAAACAGCTGCAGTCATTTCTGGCTCGTTTGAACTTCTGCCGGTTTTCCGCAGTAGGTTCGGTTTTGTAGGACCGATAAAACGTTTCTCTAACCCCGATTGTCTCTTTACAGCTCGAATCATACCATGCTTTTTTTTTTTTTTTTGATACTCTTCATCTAATGAGGGATACAGCATCTCATTTCAAAGAGAATAGTGTCTGTGATCATATCAGCAGCGATATTCACGTCGTTATAGAGGAAACATAACGAACAGTTAAAATTCCCAAAGAAGCTATTAAGTCTCTTAAGGCTTAAGGCTTTTGTCTAGCAGTATGATAGGTGTACGAGAAATTAGCTGGTCCGACAAACCTAGAGTGTAAAGAACATCAATGGTGTACTTATCAGGTCGAGAAGTTAAAAATAAGTCCAGGGTGTTGGCGGTACGACTATTAACGTCTGGTATTCGTGTGGACTCATTTACAATCTGGATCAAGTTATTTTCCGCAGCGAACGTCTCAACACACCGTCCTACAGGTGTTGTCTGTCCAGAATGTAATGTAATGTTACACTATGTATTGGGAAATAGTGTTTTAAAAATTAATAGGGTATGCATGATCCCATCGTACTAAAAAACGTACATCCTCATAAATTTTTTTTTTTTTTTTTTTTGGTACACGTCTTAACTCTAATCTCAATAAAAAGTAAATACTATAAGAAAGAAGTATTTTTTTTTATTTTGAATACTCTTGAGTGTTAGTGGGTTAATAAGCTTAATAAATTTGTCCGTGGTGGATTCTTCCCAGTAATATCCAATAATAAAACATAAAAGATGTATAACTCAAAAATTCAATAAAATTGTACATCTTAAAATAAATAAACAAGTAGTACAATATATATTTTAATTTATCTATATATTTAGACATAAGAAAGTAGACCGTTGCCCTTACCTTATCCAGAGTAAGGGGCGGAGGTTTTGATGAAGATTTATGAAACTATAATCAGTTTTTCAAAGATAATGTTTCAACGGCTGTTCTCAATAATTAATCATTGAACTTATTTTCCAATTTAATTGAGGTAGATTGAACCATCGAACACGTTTCAAGATAGAAGTTTGTCCTGATTATATTAAGTTCAAAACATCTATCTGCACCTGAACTATGTCAAGGGCCAATGAGAATTTGGATTTGGATTTGGAAAAAAAAAAAACAAGAAACAGGAAAACTTTTTTCGATGCCATTTGGTCACAGATCACAGATTTTTTACCTCTACGTGCACTTGCATTTATAATTTTTTTTTTTTTTTTTCAAATTAAAAAGAAACACAAGTACACAGGAAAGTCAGTTAAATATTCTCACATTATTTTTAAGAAGACCCTTGTGGGTGGCCGTGGCTCAAGTGGTAGTGAATTGGTTACCAAATCGGAATATTCGGGGTTTAATACCAAGAAAGACATTCTTTTTTTCTTAGGCAACTAAAATCACGTAAGTTGAGTGATACTAACAATTTAGTATCCCCATCAAATGTGTTATGCCTCCCATGGATCAAAATAACCACTGAGACCAATGGAATTCCTTCGGTTCCCATGTGCTCACGCACTTTAAGTGTAGTAATACCCAGATGAGTGTTAAGTTATACAAAAAAAAAAAAAAAAAAAACAGACTCGCCTACCGCCTACCAATTCAGAAAAAAAAAAACTGTCCTTCAAATTTATGATTTTCTCAGAATTTCAATTCAAATATTTCCTCTACTATTGCGTCTGTCTCTTGTGTAAAAATATCCCGGCAGACTGTTTGGCTTTCTTTTTCAATTTTTCTAGCTCTGCAGTTCGTCTTAAATATTAATTTAATAAAAAAAAAACAGCACACGTCTCAGCTTTAAGTCAATTTCTATTTACATCCACATAACGATGTAAACAAAACTAATTGTGGAAAAAAACAAACTTTAAAACCAATCAATACGTTCAAGTTTCTCATTTTAAGTATTTAACATTTCCCGCCACATTGATACTGTTTAGGTATTTTCTTAATAAATAAACACAAATCAAAACAAAGTCTGAACCAACAAAATCGAAAATAACAAAACAAAAACCGCATACGATTCAAAATTAGACATTTCTCCGTCTCTGTATCCCTGTTTCTAGGAACGAATTACAAACCCTTGCCAAATCGTTCGGTGTCCCGTATTTCAAAATATCCATGAATATTTCAATTTGTTTAAGAAAAAATAAAAAATTCTCCGATTGTTTTCAAAGTTATTATACAAATACATAGAGAGTTGGGGTAAGGGAGAGAAAAAGTTCCCAATATCAATTTTCCATACTTGGTTTCGGTAAAATTTTCTTCTCCTTTAAATTCTCACGTTTCGTAAAAATATTCTAATTCGAAGTATCGATATCGTTAACAGTTATACCGAAATCAAACGAATTCGAAGGAATCACATTGAATTTGATAAACAATTTTGAATCATGAAAATCGGCACAAGAAATTAATATTTCATTTTCTTACTTACACTGTCCGTTGGCCGTGACTGGCTTGTGGTGGATGGGGGATGCAATTCAGAAGGCGATTTCTTGGGAAATAGCGTAATTGAAGAAATCCAATTGTATTCCAAGAATTTCGTCGCCCGCAAAAGCAATAAAAATATTTTTATAATTTTTGCTTTTATTTTTTTAATTTTTTCACCAACGCTTACAAGTCCGCTCACACACAATCACTGGTGACTAATGCACTTAACCGGAAGTGCTTGATTTTTTTTCCTTTTTCCTTTTTTTTTTTTGATTTTTTTACAAATATTTTCCACTAAATACGTACTCGTATATTGATTTAAACGTGTTTTTGGCACTTCAAGTGACGATGTGATTATATTTGCAACCCCTGAATGGAAACACTTAACATTCTTTGGGGGGTTGTGAAATTTCTCCTTCTGTACTGCACTTTTTCTGCTTGCTTTTGTTTTTATTTCTCTGTCGTTATTAGTTTATTTTATTTTATTTTTTTATTTTTTATTTATCTAAGGGTTGAAAATTGGCAAGACGCACGATCGTAACAAACGATTTTAAATCTGCGGGCGGTATAAATGGGTGAAGAATGTGGGTGAATGGAAGGTCGAAACAAATAAAAGAAAAAGCTTACAAATAATTGACTCAGAGTTGAGTAGGAATGGAGAAAAAAAATCATAACAACATCGTGAGCCAACATTCAAGGGAGGCCTGAAATAAATGAGCGGGAAGCTCTCATGCACTTCGGCATGTACATTTTATACGTAATCCTACACATGTATAGCGGGTATATCCGCATTTTACTAAATCATTGTGACGAGACAGAAAAACATGCAAACCACAGCGCGTCACTTTTATAAAATTTCTGACAAAACCATAATACGATAAATAGGCAGATACTCATTAGGGAATAAGTACATATATTGACTCTGAAACTGACACTCGTACATGTGTGGAAAGTGTTTAAGGCTCAAAAGTATGAATATGCAGGCACGCTTCAAAACTTACGAAAACTTGTTCAAGTGGCTGGATTTCGTGACTGCCGACTATAAGGAATTCTCAGAAATTAAACTGTTCAACAAGGAATTTTTAATGGCCAATAAAAGGTTAAGGACATGATATCGATAAAAAAGAATAATTAATCGCCGACAGTGAATTCAGATCGTCATTGGTGTTGTTACAAAAAGATAATTAGAAAGCGTAAATGCAAATGTAAATGTTTTATAAATTTGGTAAATGGGTAGAGGTTGTTGCTCTTATTTAATTCATCGTGTGTACGCAATTTTTACTCTTACAATAAATTTGTGTGACACATATTTGTATACTATGCAGGTAAGCACAACACTATGCAAAGCACGTGCTTCGTTCTTATGAATTGCACTTAGCCGACATTGCACCGACACCGAGGGGGTAGCCTATAAATCAATCATCGTCTGGTTTACCTCTTGTTACACACAATATCCGTACTTGGTGAAATCTAAAAATAATAATAAGGAAACCCAAAAACACTCTTTTCGAGTAAATTCAACTCAAAATTGTATTCGAAGGAATAAAACGAAAAATGTGTCTGACACGTCGGAAAGCTTAAATTCAACTAACTGTTGTTGGAAGCACTGTCATTGCGAAGGCAATTCCAGCCAAAAGCAAAATCAACCCCCTGCAGAAAATGTTCGTTCCTAATTTGTTCGGATCGAACTCCATCAAACCGGTAGTACAAGTATGAATAACATAGGGTGGCAATGGATGTTACTAGCACTCTTTTCGGTGAGGAGTAGATAATTTTGAACGGAAATACAGTAGGTGTACCACCACCCTCAGGTTGGTTTACTCGTATCCCCTAACATATCCTTTGACCATTTAGACTGAGTGTACATACCCATTTAAAAGCACTCCGATACAGTCTTTTTTTTTTTCTGCATTAAATCTGCAGGTTGTGTGGTTTTAAAGTCCCGGAAATGGATCCCTTGTCCGTATTTGTTGTGACACATCCTGTATTCGTATCTCTAGAGTAAATTAACGAAAACCTTTTTTCTTTCGAAAGGAACATTTTGTAGATACGAATTTTCCCAGACTGTTTTAGTACGACAAGAAGTCGCATGAAGTTTAAATTTGAAAGGACAGGCAGGAGATACTATTTTTATCTCTCACGTGACGTAATAGAAATTTGGTCAATACTGGAGGTATGTTTGACTGCCATTTAACAGAACTGAAAAAACCAATTGTCCTGCAGGCTATATGCAAACGACCAGAGAGTAAGAGGAAATTTTGTGGTTTTGAAACTTTTATTGCTAAATTATTCTGTTCCATTTAAGTGTCATGTTACCGTATAGGTCAAATTAATTGTTTTATATTTGATGAAATTAATGTTTGTTTTTGCTCATATTGCTGGTGATTTTATTGGTTTTATTGTTTTACTCTTTAAGTTTTTAGAGGGATGTTAACCCATTAAAGACCAAGCACCTTTACAATAGAGATAATTGAAAAAAATTTTATAACACTGTTCAATATGTGTTATAGTATTTGAAAAAAAAAATAAAATAAAATTATTGTATATCATGGTTAATTTTTATAAAGGTGTACTCAAGCGAGTACACTATCCAGATACATATTGGCACTTCTAAACGTTGTTATGATACTCGTAATTTTTGAAACATTCTTTTTCAATGCATAATGTAGTTTGGCATTTCTCACAAATCCATCTAACTCTGCTGTGACACAATTTGCATCGTAACTGACATTTAATTTTTTTTGGAAAATCTCCACCTTCACTGCAAACCACAGAAATCTGTGAATTTGGTTGATTCGGTGCTTTATTTGATGATGGTGAGGGTAAATAAGTCCGTGCTACTGTCCTGACAAATGAAAGAAGATTGAAATTGTTATCGGTTCGTAAACAATGCAGCCGCCAACCATTTACCATCATTGAATTTATCAAATGTGTAAAAATTGACCACCAACATTTTTCCACCTCTTTCCACCTTTCTCCGGTAATTGTTCACAAATTGATCATGAAAAATGACATCGCCTTTGCCCTTATTATATGAGACCAAAGGTTTTGGCTGAGGAATCAATATTTTTTCTTTTGCTGTGGTCGAACATTTCTTAACGAGACCTAGCGGCTCCAAAGTATCGTAATTTGTTGCAACTGTAACAACTGCATTGTCTTTCCATCTGACAAAAAAAAAAAAATGTTGTTTTTCTAATCAAATTTGTGACATACCACCTTGATCAAAACAGGAATAACCACCGTGTGGCGCTCCCATTGTTCCAATTTGAGTTCTGTTTCTTTTGTTAAGTTGGTTCATCTGTTGTTGACATTCCTTCTAAATGTTAGCGTCATAGCTTGACATTTGCAAAAGTTACGTAGCCAAGAGTACATCTATCTCTGTGTGTGTTGGCGATTTTTTTACAATTTTAGAAATGGATTTAAATTTGCAACAACGAACTTGTATTCAATTTTGCGCAAAAAACGGATTTAATGGAGCGCGAACGTTGGAAATGTTGGAAAAGTGTTTCGGCAACAATTCTCTAAAGAAAACGGTCGTTTACCAGTGGCACGAGTGGTTGTGAGTCAATCGAAGATGATGAACGCTGTGGCAGACCATCGACATCGAAAATCGATGAAAACAATGATAAAGTAAAAGAAATGTTGGTCAATAACCGCAAATTAACCATCAGAGAGATAAAGAATGTCTTGAATATTGCCTATGGATCCGTCCAAGATATTTTGGATAATGATTTGGGTTTCCGTCATGTAGCAGCAAAGTTGGTGCCAAAAGACCTCAATTTCATTCAAACCCGAGACCGTGTTGACGTTGCAAAAGAGATGGCTTGTGAGGCTGCATCCGATCCCACATTTATCAAAAGGATCTTACTGGAGACGAGACGTGGATTTATGAATGGCGTTCACCAAATAAGTCGACACCAAAAAACCACGTCGTTTTCAGTAAAAAAAGAAAGCAAGGCTCACGGTTTTAATGGATTACAACGTTGTAGTGCCATATGAATTTTTGCCAAGAAGGCCAGACAGTGAACAAAGAGTTTTATTTGGGCGTTATGAGAAGTTTGCGTGAAGCAATTCGCCGAACGAGACCAGAATTGTTGGCAGAAAACTCGTGGATTTGCACCATGATAACGCACCGTCGCACAGTGCCATCATTATTCGTAATTTTTTGACGAAAAAGGCAACAAACACCATCCAACAGCCACCGAATTTACCTGATTTGGCTCCCTGTAACCTCTAGAAAAATCGTAAGAAGCACTAATGGACATACCGAAAACCGAATATCAAAAATGTTTCGAGGATTGAATCAAGCGCAGGCATAAGTGTGTTGCAATCGACGGGGATAACCTTAAAGGGGACAATATAGGTTTAAATGAATAAACTCGTATTTTTAATTTTCTGAATGAATTCCGGGTATACGTACTATGTCGGTTCCAGAAATACCCGACCGTTGGAAAATCTTTGACCACTAAGCCATTTTTTCAAGTTTGGGAACAGAAAATTATCCGAGGGGGCTAAATCTGGCCAATAGGGTACATGAGGTAGCAATTCAAACTTTAATTCATTAATTTTGGCCATTGCAATAAAGGATTTGTGAGCTGGTGCATTGTCTTGATGAAACAACACTTTCTTCTTAGCCAAATGAAGCCGTTTTTGCTTGATTTCTTCTCTCAAACGTTGCAATAAGTTCACATAATACTGGCCGTTGACAGTGTTTCCTTTTCTAAGATAGTCAATGAAAATTATCCCATGCGCATCTCCAAAAATCGACGCCATGACCTTGCTTTCAGATGAAACGGTCTTCGCCTTCTTTGGAGAAGGTTCTCCCTTTTGAATCCATTGTTTTGGTTGTTCTTTTGTCTCGGTTATAAAGTGATGGACCCATGTTTCATCCATTGTTATGAAACGGCGCAAAAATTCTGCTTTTTTGCTGTAAAACTTCCCTAAACACTCAAATGAAACATCTTCACGACACTGTTTTTGCTCGAGTGTGAGCAAACGCGGGAACCATCTTGCACACAGCTTTCTCATGTCCAAATTTTCAAATAATATGCGATGTACCGCAATTTTTGAAATGCCTACAATGTCTGCTAGCTCGCGCACATTCAGTCGACGATCATCCGGTACCGGTTTGTGGATTTTCTTCACCATTTCTGGAGTCGTCACCTCATTTGGTCGACCACTGCGACGCTCGTCTTGGCAGCTCGTACGGCCTCGCTTAAGCTCAGTAACCCAAAATTTTACTTTTGTAAATGAAGGAGCAGACTCACTCAGAGTAGAATCCAGAATATTTGTTGGGCTGAGGCCTTTCAAATAAAAGTATTGTATCGCATAACGATGATCAATTTTCTCCATTTTTACAAATTCACTGACAACGTTTGGCTGCCAAACAAATACTAAACAACGTGGCGCTTTCAAACTTGAAACATATGCTTTATAGACTGCGTACTTTCCAATACAGTGATATTTTCAAACAACTACCGCCATGTCTTGGTCAGGCCGGGTACTTCTGGGACTGCCCTCGTATACCCACCTTTTGCTTTCATAACCGTCTTCAAGGATTTTAGTGGACATTTTCTTGTTCTATTGTATTGTCCCGAACGTTACTTGTTGCACGAAATCCTTTCCTTCTCAATTTCGACTACAGGTCATGGCTTGTGAAATAATTATCAAAAAATACGTTGTGATCATTTGGCGTATTTATTTCTTCAGTTAAATTGAGAACTAAATGAGGTCCAAGTGGTTAATATTTGTTCATTTGAAACCGGTTTTCCACGTACGAATTCTTTTGCAGAATGATGGCCAAAGTATTTTATCATGGCTTCGTCTATTGACATGGTTTTCATGAAAAAAGCTCCATTTATGATATTAATGATAAATCATTGTCATCAACGGCCGAACTTTTGCCAATTTATCAGCTCTGCCAATCGTTGAATTGTTTGCCAAATGTTATTTGATTTCCTTAAATTGATAGCGGGACATGGCCTTTGCTACAAACGGGATTCTTGTGTCTTCAGCGAGACACTAATACAAAAACTCTTGGGGTAGTTCCCTACTGGAACTATTTTCCTATCCGGAAAATGGCAAAATTCCAAGACACTTGCTGACACCCTCCTTTATGAATACGAATGAGTGGCAATTTTGGTCGAGTACATATTTCTTACTTTGCTCCACAATAAAATTCATAACATCAACGTCAAAAAAGTGTTTAAAACTGTTCATTTATTTGTTTTAAATTTACCACTTAAAATATCCGTGGAATAACGCAATTATAAGACGAAATAAAATAAAATTATTTTTTGTCACAAATTTGGAATTAATTTGTAATTAAAACAAATAAACATTGATAGGGCTGCCTTAGTCTTTAGAGTTCCGCCTCTTTTTCTTTTTTTTGTATCTGTAATAATAAAAAAATAAAAATCATAAAAGCTAATAAGTATGATAGATTGGTTCATGGTTATACACGATAACAATTCTCACCCTGAAAAGGTACGAGGCCGAATGGGTTCAAGAGTCGTGCGATTACTCAACAAGTATTCATTAATACAATACATTAAAAAAATAAGAGAAATTCAAGTAAATAAAAAACAAATAAATATCTGGGAAATACTCAGTCCTCTTAATCCTTTCGTTATTTTTTTGCCTTTAATTTTAATTTTTTTGAACTGTTAAGAAAAACCATCTTCACAGCATAGTCTCACTTCTAAATGAGATCTTCATTCGCATAGAAGTCGCGTGATGCGCTTGCATATCGTCCCTCCCCCCCCCCCCTTTTTTTGAGAAAATGACAATGACAATGACAACAAATCTATGATTTTCATTTAAACCCTACGGAAACAACTAAGGGAAAAGTATAAGAACTTATCAAATGCAATTAAATGCCTAGAGATAGCTCAAAAGAAAAAGATAAAGATAAAGCGTCGCCATAAATGGTCAGTCGTGCACCAATAATACACCGAAGGGAAGAGTAAACAACCGAATCATATGAATATTTACATAGGCACATCGACAAATAATAAAAGGATATATGACCATAAAACCATAAAAAAAAGATACTTGTCGGCCTGTCAATCAAGTACCACAGTGTAAAGGGATTACAGTAAAGAACAACAACGAGTTTTGCGTTTTCGTTTTATTTTTATTGGAGTTTATATATACAATTAAATCAGATGCTATTAAAGTCTAACTATTAACCATGAATTGATGTACACCCCAGGAAAGCAGTTCTCGGTTACACAACCTATCGAGCACCTCATCAATTTTTATGCACCGAACAATTGACAATCTGAACGTAACATACGATATATCATGCTATGGATAGATTTCGCACTAATTTAAGGCTACAAGACATAAGCCCGATAACAAGAATAAGAACAATGCATTCCAAAGAAATATCGCTGTAGATGGGACCAGTGTTAATGAAAACCCAAATTTGTCGTTTCATATGTAGTAAATCATAGGGGTTAGGGCCTTGCCTGTCCACAACTTATAAGATATTGCACGGGAATTTTAGCATAATCTCTAAAAAGATTCAACTAATCCAAAAATTTAAAGGGTTGGATTATGGCGTAAGTCGGATCTTCCTTAATGGTTTCAAAATCAACGGCAATGTGGTCCAGAATTTTATACAAAATTTTATACAGTTTGGCTGGCAACAAAATTTCCGTACTTACATTCAAAACCGTCTGCTAGTGATTTTTGAAACATCACTTCATCCACCAAAGTCGAGTGGCCTAGCAGCACAATAATCAAATTTGTAGCATAGAGCTTGCTTAACCTACTAATAGCAGTCCCCGATTTACATGGGTAAAACGAATGAAAAAATGACAAGGGCTTGCTCGACCAGTAGCAAAATACTGGCTTTCGCCGTCATAGAGCTCATAGCCCTATACGGTAAAAAAATTAGAAAGATGTGACGAACCAACTATTTGACAGCTTTAGTGTTGACGACCCCTGTAAACGTCTAAAATACGACGGCCTTCGGATCTACTTTTGGAATTTTCAGACAATTTACATGTCACGTACAGCCGAGCAATTACCAAATGCTCTTGACTGCTATCACTCAGATATTACCGCAATTTAGGAAGTACAATGGGATGGGCCGGATATAAGGAAGATGAAAAGCTGTGATATACAAGTATACTACATTATATTCGGATGCGGATTCACCATTAGCGGCAGATTTAGATAAGAAATCTTAAGCTTTCAACACTTGACAGAGCGTCTTATGACAATCTGAATCAAGGCTAAATTCGCTAACGTAAGACTAATATGTACCTACAGAGGACAAGGACGACGCCACCAAATAATATTTTACAGAGCTCCTAGACATATGTATGAGCAATGTCAAAAGGATGGGAAAGCAGAATATGACACCAAGTCTGGAAATTGCCATAGGCTTATTGCCTTTGCGGAAGAACAAAATATTTCATGTATATATCCCTACGTATATGCAAGGGTACATATAAGTCTTCCGATCATGAAACACTTAAACGATATGCACCACCTTTTCAATAATTTAAGGTAGCATACGATAGCAATTGTAGAACATGCTCGCCCCCGCCTATGCTGTGAAAGTCAGTAGCGGTGTAACCAAGGGCTTTGATGTCACTAAAGGTCCCAAACAGCTGCCATGAGATTTCTTTTACATCATCCTTGACAGAATTGTGCGGAACTCACACGAGGGAACCTGAGACACAATCTTTCAAAAGTCTGTATAACTACTAGCGTACGCGGAAGACATCTTCATAATTGGTAGATCTAAGCGGTTTGTTCGCTACTATTAAAACAGAAACTACCAAAACAGGTTAAACGTTACAAGAGTGCAAGAGCAAATATATCCTGAAACAAAATAGGCTTAACCTGGTCGCAGTGATAAGGGTACATAATCTCACCTCCCGGCTTAATCTAAGTGCATATATGCTGTCAATAAGAAGGAACACATAACATCGATGAATTGGACAGAACGTCACAGTCGACAGCTCAAATTTAAAAACATTAAGGACTCTTGTCCACCTTGGATCTGCTACAGCAGAAATAAAACGAACAATCAATCTTGCTAATCGCTGTTTCTTTGAGATAAGAAGACAATTGAAGTATGGACTCTATCGAAAACGGATGAAGGTATCCTTGATCATTTCAAAAGTAAAATCCTTCGTGCTATATTCGGTCACATTTACTTTGACTAGGTTTTGAGGGACAGATTCAAAGGTGACCTATACGAGCTTTATAGCCACATTGACTTAGTCAGGAAACTGTGTATCAGTCTATGGGCTGGGACATGTAGAGCGAATGGATATCAATGCTCTGACCAACAGAATCTTCGAATCTCATCCAGAGGGACAACGCAATAAAGAAGACCCCAAGGCAACACGCACGAATTGAAGGAGACCTCAACCGGCTTGAAGTCCGCAACTGGAGACAGTTAGGACTAGGCTGACTGGAGAGGCTCATTATTTGAGGCCATAACACTGTAACACTTCCTAAATAAATAAGTAAAGTGGAATAGTTAGCACCATCGGGCCTCATTTTTTCAAAAATGGGACAGGAACTCGCCTTACAGTCAATGATGACCGATATGGAAAGATGATGAACGAACTTATTTCTTTTTAAATTTACGTGACATCGTTGTGGTTCTAACAGAATGATGATTTGTGTCATACTGCGATCAATATCATCGTTGATGTTGATGTTAAAATTGGAACCTGTGAGATGGCCACCAGTATGTAGCCACAGGATACGCTTTGTATGTGCAAGTTGTATTGTTCAACGTTTAGTTTATTTCTTTTCGAAACTTCAGAGTGACAAGATACGAAGAAACGGATTCAATTCTATACTTATAGTGCAAAGATTGAAGTAGAACACAGATTTCAACATTAATTTCCCATGACTTCAACGACAATTCAGCTCTTTGAATAGTATTCATCTTTAAATATTCTGCACATTCATCTATGATGGTCTATTCTTCTAGAAGCTACCTCAAGTATACAAGTGTTGCAGGTTTTGCAACCGAATAAACTGAACACCGTAAGATAAAAGATAAATATCTCCAATTTTTCTCTGTTACACACAGTGTTCCACCTACAATGTCCTTAAGTCGTGATTCCTTGACATATTTAGTGAAGAAAATGTTATGAAACTCAAGCCTAGGCAGTGGTTACGGATAACCACCACGAATATTTTACAGTAAGTTTCCGACAAAACAAAATACGTAGGTTTTGACGGAGAACCTATCGAAATGGAGTCTATACCGACATCAGAGGCAAATGCACCGATGACCTCATTTAGCCTACATTCAGATGAAAGAGCTGTGCAAGTTTGTCAATATTTAGTAGAAGAAGCAATTGAACGAGGTCGATTGGTGTATATTTCTATAACTTCAATAAACCGGAGAAATTACAATTGGTGTTCGATACTTTGTTGAACTCAGCAGTGCTTACGGGTTCAGATATGTGTGAGCCAATATATTATTTAGTGAGAACCTGCAAGGACACAGCCTCTATAGTGCGATATATAGATCCATACCATATACCGGTAGATACTCACACAATTAGACATTTAACACCCAACCATTTTTCTTAGAAACAAACACTTTACTTGCAGCAAGGGAAGTAAGTTACGCTCCACCAGCGTTTCTGGAAGAAGTGGATATTGCCGAATATCTTTCCGATTTGTGTCGAAGGAGGAAGTGGCACCAACCAGTCAAACCCCTTTTGAGTTCAAACAAGTGTCGGATGTTAAGAAATTATGTTCAGGATGTTGTAGAATTGTTGGAATTTCCTATTAGCTAACATTTTTCTAAGCGCTTTGTGTGTCCTGCCCTCTTAAGGATCATGGTTCTGTTAATAGAAGCACTTCGACAGAATATAGTTCAGTGGATCACTTCGGATAAATGGAACTTGGTCGAGATCCTGTTCCAAGATTTTGACAGCTCCGCTTAACCCAAAGATCATACAAAAGTGTGAGAACATTTTTTATCCATCTCTTGGCTTACAAATGCATATTATTTAAGAAATAAATAAAAAAAGGACGCTTCTTATTGTTGATATCTCCGCGCCGCCTAAACAATATACAATACGACACAACTGTGTCATAGCCAAGTATACAACGAGGTTGTATATATTTACCTACTATGATATTTTCACCTAGCAGGACATAGATTCCTGGCTAATACAGACATCGAAAATCTATGTGCTCATCTTAGGCTCCGACTAATTCAATTAAAAATGAGAAAATTGTTCTTAGATTCGCGTGGTATGATAGATAGGTGTATCAATAGCCACTTAAATTTAACCTAACCAAACCATGCACTCGTTGTCTAGTGACGTTATTCAGCTAAATATTTAATTTGGTACAACCCCAGAGTTGGATACCATATGTTCATGTCGATTTCAATATTTCTCATATACCAAATACTTATCCTGGATTGATAGTGATGAAATTGTTTCTATCAATTGACTTTCCTGTGTTCGATGTTACACATATTGTGAGTGGTAGGTCGAAATGTTTTCTCCGTTTCAACTGATTACTTGCAAGATAGATGTACACATCAAGTGATTAAGTGGTTTTATACCAGGTTTTACAAGTATATAAAGCTCATAACATGCAACAAAATATGTAGGCAATCTTATCAGAAGTGAGAGAACAACCATTTACTATGGAAAAATCTCCACCAACCCGTACATGTAATCTCTTACCACTGAAACGGTTGAATGGCAAAGCTCAATAAAAGAATTTAATTACCATGAATTTCACCAACTTTCAGATGCCCACTGTCAGGTCTAGATACGACAATTTCTATAAATTGACATACTCCTCTTGCTCTGTGTAAACAACCCTTAGCGAAACACTCAATCACATTTAGCATCACCAAAACGAGTCATCAGTTGCGGCGGTCTATATCCTCTATCTCACACTCCAGTATTTTATAAATCAGATTCGATGTGCCTTGATACCATTCATGGACTCACAGTTTGTTTACAGATACATGCAGATTACGAGCTATTTTCGAATTTTCCGTATTTTATTTGGATTTTGTTGTTTTCGGGAGACTTATACGTTGCGTCGGTCGGCATCACCTAATGGAGCTGAGGAGCCACATTGTTCTTATTACAGCTAAACAAATATTTAATGAACTGCGTGAGTATTAAAATTATTTTTGAAGTTCTCAGAACACATCTGATGACGGATATATGTGTATATCGACTGTATGATATAAAACAATTACTTCATACTATTTGCAGTACAATTTCCTTTCAATCCTTCCAAGTACACAAAAACTGAAAAGTAATGCCTTTTTAATGTATGACGAAGCTCATAAACATTTTCATTGACTACAAGCCCGTTCCATGCCCGTCTTGCTTTGTCTTTCGACTAACCGCTGTCGGATCTTTATTTTCGGTTCTCGATAATTGCTACAATTAATTCCCTACACGTATGAAAAATAAACTATTTTCGGAGCTGTGAAATGTTCTGATTGCCGAATCGTGTATGTGATAAGACTAATAATAATCCATATACCCATATTGAGCGAGCACTACTACCCAGATACGTACGTTTTTATGGCAAAGAGTCCTAGATTATTAGTTCAAACACACAATTATCATTATTTTTCTCATCAATAGTGATGACCATGCCGGCGGAGGTGGATACAAGTGTTGCTTTAGATTGTTTATAAATACCGATTTAGCGTGTATAAAGTGGAGGTAGTTTTCGTCTGTCCTTTTTTTCCCCAAAATTGATTAACCTAGTTTCATGGATAGGTAAACATTTCTATAACTGAAATTGGTTTTAAAATTCACACAAACTGATGCTTATTCTCTCAATATTTTTTCTCTCAATATTGAATGTTTATTAAAAATTGACACATCGACGAATAAAACGTATTTCCATAAAAAGAAAGCTGCACACAATTTTGCTGCCCTTAAATCAATAAATATGTGAAATCTGATGCATCAGTTGCGATATAATGTTTTAATTTATTTGGTATCATTTAATTTAAAAAAAAAAAATTAAACTTAAGCCTTCTAATTAATAGTTTAGTAGTTGATGGTTGCAATGGAAAATCGCTGTCTCTAGAATTGAAGAAGAGATATGCACACTGTGAGGCCTTCACTCGCAATCTTCGTCTAGACGTCGAACACGTTCCTTATACTTTAAAGTCAACGATGTTTTTTTCGTAAATCTTTTTTATTTTTATTATTTCATCTACAAGTAAACTTATGTTAAATACTAGCAGATGTTAGAAATCCATTATTTATGTTATAATAATAATATACGAAACAAGTTTCTTAGTCTTAAAATTAAAAATAAAAAATAAAAACAAATTTATCCTTAAAATTTTCCCTTGATATAAAAAATGTCAACGTATCTGGAAACGGTGTTAAACACTAATATAGCTCTTGAGATTTTAGCCATAATTAATTCTATGAAAATCTTAAAATAGCAGATTTTTTATTCTTAGGCTTGTGCTTGGAACGTATAAAAATACCATGTAGAGAAGAATCAGACATCTTATATAACAGCACAGTAAATCTCTCACAAACATGACATCATATATAAGTTAACGAAATCTTAAAGATTTTATTCCAAGTAGCAGACCTTCTACTTCAGAGAAAAGTTTTAGTTCATTTTGTAAAACGCCTTTGAACCTTTTTAAGGCGATCGAACTGGACTCCAAATCACATCAGCATTTTGTAAGACTGATCGATCGCAAATGAATCCTTTAAGTCCTTTGAATTTCCAACACAGAAAGTTTGCCTTTGCAACAATATATTCAATCGCCATTAAACCCAAGTCTTTAAATTCTCTAACGCTGTTCAGGGGAAACGAATCAGGAGACTAATCAAATTCTGTAGAAGACAATAATCTAGTGAAAGAAACTACATTTCACTTATTGACATTTAATTTAATGCAGTTGGAACTGCGCCAATCAATTACATATTCGTATGTCCATAATATTCAGAGAACAATGATGAATTAGAATTATTGAAGAAAAAGTTTTAAGTCATCTGCATAGAGAAGACATTCACCATTTTTGACAACTGAAACTATGTCATTAATAAATAAAATAAAAAATATTGGGCCTAAAAAATTTTACTATCGGTTAAAAGAAAAATTCATGACATTTACTTTTTCAAAATGATATTATGTAAATGTTGGCCACTACTACGTCTGAGGTGGTCCATTCGGAAGGACCAATTTTGGGCGACTCGTTCGAGCATAGCGACTGGTATCTAGCGGATAACACGAGTAATGTTGGCTTCCAAAGCGTCAATCGTAGTTGGCTTTTCCTGAAGACCTGAGACTTTACATATCCCCAGAGAAAATAGTCAAAAGATGTGATATCGCACGATCTAGGCGGCCAATTTACGGTGGCAAAACGTGAAATTAAGTGTTCACCAAAACTATTTCTCAACAAGTCCATTATTTCACGCAATTTATAGCTCGTAGCGCCGTTTTGTTGAAATCAGGGCTCACCGAGATTTGCTCATTGCTGATTTGCCTCATTTTTGAAGAAATATGGACCAATGATTCCACCAGCCCATAAACCACACCATACCGTTATTTTTATTTGGATGTAATGGTAGCTCTTAGTACTCTTCGGGTTGCTCATAAGCCCAAATACGGCGATTTTGTTTATTAACGTATCCATTGAGCCAGAAATGGGCTTCATCACTGGCTTCAATTCTTGCACAAGTTGAATTTTGTACCCTTTTAGGCCAAGATCCTCACGTAAAATACGCCAATTTGGCAAATATGCCAAGCCAAGCTGCTGAAAACGATGACGAATCGATTCGTCACTGTCTTCGCGTACACTCTCAGCTGCAGCTACTATAATCTTTTCACTACATGCTGGATGTGGTCTCACCGGTCGAGTATCATCCACTAATGTAAATTGGAATTCAAATTTGCGAATGGTATTGGCAAAAGTGGTTTCAGTAGGTCGATTATGCGCACCTAACAGAACGCTGATTTTTATAATACAGCTGAACAATTTGTAGACGCTGTTGCGGTGTAAGTCTTTCCATGATGACTGACGATACTGAACAAAAATGACAAAGCAATTTGATGGGAGTCACGCGTGATCTGTCAAAAAAAGCCTATTGAAAATCAAATCTCACGATGAATCAACCTGTTCGCACAAGGAAGTTATGTACATTTAAGATATTTACACTTAGCGCGTGCGAAAGAACGTTAGCGAACGAAAAAAGAGAGGTACCGATGTGCGTTAGTTTTGAATGTTTGAAACTTATAGTGGCTAGAAAATAAAGAGCTTGGTAGGGCATTCCATAAGCGAGTTGTACGGCTTAAAATAGAAATACGATATTTCAGAGTACGTCCGAATGTGGGCTGGGTGTATGGATGAGCATTCACAGTGAGACGGGTTTTACGGCTAAAATTTTGAAGAAGCAGAATGATACTGGCAATTTCGTACCCCAGTTTTGAGCGGATAAACGTCTTATATGACGAAGCCAGGTCAGAGGGGATGAAATATTGTATTTCTTACATCGCTTAAGGAAATATAGACATTTCGCAGCTTTTCTGGCGACATCGAATATGTGATCGTTCCAACGTAAATTGTCATGCTTTTCGGATTCTACGATGTATAATGGCTGAGTATTTAAATTTCGCTATAGCGACAGCAGATAGCATTGTATTTTGAAAGCATTAAATTTCACTCTGTATATGGTTCCCCAATTAGTTATGCTGCTCATATCGGAACTTAATGTGCTTAAAACACGCTCTCGTTCCCGGTCTGCAGCCGAAGAACAGGGACGTGAGCACGGGAACGAATATGAAAAGTAAAAAGTACTGTCGTCAGCAAAGGTATATATAAGATTAGAAGTGACAGACAAGAGATCTTTGCTAAAAATTAAAAAAAAAGTGTCGCAGAATGGAGCTTAGATTTAAAACCATTTAAGACAACTTGAATTGAACGTTTCGAGAGATAATTTCTAATCTGTTGAATAAGAAAGCATGCATTTTTGACAAAAGAGCCTGATGCCAAACTCTGCCAAATGCCTTAGAAATATCAAGTGCAACTAATGTATATTGCTTTCACCAGATTGGTGAAGACTTTGGTTCCATTTTTCGTACTGTTTGCTACGAAAGCCGTACTGCCGATCATTATGAAGTTTTCGTGTTTCGAGATATTTTAAGAGCTGATGGTTTGTCAGCGTTTCCATGACTTTGCAAAGAAGGGATGTAAATACAATGGGTCTGTAGGAAGAAAAAAAAAGGATTCGCATTTCAGGGATGGGCTGGACAAATGCTGTTTTCCTAAGTCCATAGTCCTAAGGAGTATGATTGATGAAAAACCTTACGCAATGGTTTTGCCAACAACTGTTCGGAAGAGGTGGAGATATTATATACCATATGGTGTAGCGGGTTTAAGTACTACTAAAGCGAAAGTGGATCCGGTGGTAACAAGGCACAATCTAGAAGAGTATTGAGTTGACCGCAAAGTACTATGCAGCAAGCATATTGGCATTGTACAAAAACCTGACAGCTGGAACGTCATTTTAAATGAGCGTTTGGATGGAGAATGAAACAGATTTTTTAATACGAACGAAAAAAAAACTTTTACTACCTTTGGGACATTGCACCATTTTTTGCCTCAGTTTTTGGTCGTTTTAGAATTTTGCACGCTTATGAAAGACGTTGCAGTCATTTCGGACTAGTTTCAAAAAACCAGACAGCCTCTTTACAGCTCGAGTTGTACCATGTCTTTTTTTTTTTTTTATTTTTGTTCTGATACTCTTCATCCGATGAGGAATAAAAGATCTCATTCCAAAGAGAATAGTGGTCTGTGAAGTCAGTAAACGTCTGGTATTCGTTTGGGCTCATTTACAACCTGGGTCAATTTGTTTTCCGCAGCGAAGATCTCAACACATCATCCTTTGGGTGTTGTCTGTCTTGAATGTCGAACCCACCCAGAATTGTGAATATTGAAATCGTCCATAATAAAAATTTCAGTATACAAGGATACAATTCGTTGAATGGAGTCAGACAGCTCACCGAACACGTTAAAGGTCATACTGCTATCCAAAACAGCTGGCCTGTATTTACAAACGTGGATGTGGAGTGGAGTGGAGTGGAAAATAAAGGGAATTACTGCAATATTATAGCATAATCGCAGGAATATCCTTATCACCACTAAGTTCTTCATTACTTAGATGAAGAAAACTAATATTTCACATTAAGATAATAATCTCATTGGTTGTGAAGGCTTAAAGAAATTCATGAGAGGTTGCAATAATTACATTTATTGAAAAGTACAATAGTACATTGGAGTACAAGAGTATTGGAGTACAAGACATTGGAATAAAGTATATCCAACTGAATAAGATAATTTAATACAAATCTCATATTCACTACATTGTCTCATAAGTTCTTTCCTATTTTCATTTTATTCTTATTTATTGATTTTTTTATTCCATAAATCGCTAACCAAGTGCTTTTTAAAAGTGTTTATGTTCTTGATTCTCTGAATTGTCATAGGTGGCGAATTACATACATGAATGTCATGGACAAAAAATGAGCGCTCCGATTGTATGAAATTAAATCGAGGTTGAATAAGAACTGCGTATCTTTGCGAGCTTGAGAAAGCCCGTCTTTTGTATGAGTAGTTAGTTTGGAGAGACTTTATGATATGATGTAGCTGGATTAATGACCGGTGTTATCAAAAGTGGGACCCGTAATTTATTTCGAATAGGTAGGTATTTGGTCGAAATATCTTTTATAGAAATATATCTTGGAAGATTGTTATAAACAACATTTAATTTCCCAGTGGAGTCTTAAGTGCAGAAGACACCGTATTGCCTACGGATCATTTCAGCTGCATGGTCAGTCCAATTTAATGTCCTATTAAAGACCAGACCCCGACTTCTAGCAGAATGAACGTAATCAATAACTGACCTGACGTATCTTGCTTTTAGACTTGTTCGGATTCAGTGATAAATTATGCTTTAGCGCCCACTGCTGAATGGTAGGAAGATCTTTCTGAATCTGAACAATGGAATTTCTTGGAGTTGGACATTTTCAACACAACAAACATGTGAATGCTGCAGAATCTGACAAGCCCAGGAAGCTCATTAACATACAACGAAAATAACAAGGGCCCACTTGCCGTAACTGGAAGGAGAGATAACATGTAGACATGTAGACACACATTGCTTACGACCTACTAAATAGGAATGCAGAAGTCTATTTACAAAAAAAAATTTGTTTACCAAATGATCGAACGCTTTTGTAAAGTCAAGTAAGGTTAAAAAAGTAGCACATTTACTGTCTATAGCTTTTTGAATATTGTCTACAACAAAAAAAAAAAAAAAACTCTGTTTTGTAGCTCCTTTTGATATGAAATTTAGACTGAACTGTCTGCATCTGCTTTTAAATGGATTTATCAAATATATACAATACTTTCGACTAGAAAGGCAAGAAAGAAACTGGTAGGTATTCATGGACACCACTATTCTGCGACATGGGTAAGTGGAGTATTTAAGCAATTTTTCATGAACTCAGATACTCACACAAGGTTAGGATTGAATTAAAAATGTGGGTCAAGAATTAAAGAATTAAAGGAAGTAGCATTTTTAAAAATGTTGTATATTTCATCCAGACCAGTCGCATCCCATTTGATTGACAGCACTGCTTCAACTGTATCCTCATCTGTAAACCGAGTAAAATGCCGACAATTGGTACCAGATTCTTCATTTATAAGATGGCATAAGGGCTCAAATGGACCAATATTCGCGCCTTTTGTTAACAGACTGAGGTGAATACCACAGACGCCAATGTTTGGCGCATTGCAGGAGAATCTTTCTAAAATACTCAAAACTGCTGGAAAAAACCATTTTACTGTTTACATTTTTTTTAAATAAGACAATTATTTGCTATACCAAAGAGGCTTGGATGATATCCGATTAGAAGTGATAGGAATAGGACTATCAATGCCATTAGCAAATAATTCATCGAAGCGTTAATAAAAGGTGATTTTGTTGCTGTTTGGTTATTATTTTATTTTTGAGAGCTGACGTGTGATTCGTGATACGCGTCAAAATCAACCATATTCAACTGTCATTGGCATTTTGTCATGGAAAGACTTACATCAAAACTCGTGCTCTGTGGAAAATGTTTTTCGCGCACTTCGACCATTTTACGACCTACTGGCCAAGCAATTCAAGCCATTGTCACAAAATTTCGCATCAATTTCACGTAATTGGACATCAATCCACTCACCTTTATGCGTAGAGTTCATACAGAGATTGTGTTACTCGACTACGTGGAAGATTTGACAGTAGGAATTTGGTCTGAAACCTTACAAAATACAGCTCGTGCAAGAACTGTAGCCGAACGACCAGCCACAGCGTCGAATTTTCGATGAGAAGGCCTTAGAAAAACTAAAATAGGATCCAGTTTTTGTATCGAATAATTGTCTTCAGCGATGAAGCTCATTTCTGGTCGAATGGGTATGTTAATAAACAAAACTGGCGTGTTTGGTCTGATAATGACGAGCAACCTCAGGCAATACAAGAGCTGGCAATGCATCCGGAAAAATACATTCTTTGCTGCGGTTTATGGTCCCGCCTAATATGACCATGAGGACAACGTCACCGTCAATGGTGCCCGCAATCGTACAATGATTTTGATCTTTTTTTTGCCCAAAATACGCGAGCTGAGCCTGGTCAACATGTAATTCGAGACGGCGTTACACGCCACCCAGCCACCTAGCGACTCAATGAACCAATTAAAAAATGAGTTCGGTGAACAATATATCTCTCGTTTTGAACTGCCGAATTGGCTGGCTCGAAAAAGGGATTCAAAATTGAACTCTCATATGGACTACTTAAAACGTAATCGTGATCAATATTTACATGAATTAGTCTTAAAAAGTGAAAAATGGAGTAAAAACGCCTAGCATGGTGGAACATAACTTATAACAAAAAACGTACGAACGTTGAATGACAGTCGTTCCACGTCTACTGTTGGTAAATCGATTTTGTTCTATCACGAGATCTTCGAATTATACCACCTGTACGTTCATCAACAGTGTTAGATCGCTCAATTCGTAATACGTTATAATTACAAGTTATTATCAAATATTTTTGTGTCGAAGATATTTATTTATTATATCACAAATTTAATTGGCAAGCAATTCTCACTACGTATCAGTTCTAAGAATCTGAGCAAGATCATTGGCTCAACTAATTATAGTGGAATTGGAAAGCAAATTGTCAGCCTTTAACACCTTTCAATTAAAAAGAGGATTTTAGGCAAAAGTTGACAATAAGTACGCTATCGTTGTTTACTCAATTCTAACCGATGGTGTCATAGTCAACTGGCCCGCTTAAGCAGCCGACGATTTTGAATACAATTTTTAAATATACAATTTTTTTTCTTTTTTTTTTATAAATGTCCATCTCATTTTCGTCTTGATGACGATCGCTTCTTTCAAATTATTAAAGTAACCGGACTCCTACATTCACAAAGTGTAGGTGCAATATTCGCATTTTCACAACAGATATTTGCATATAGGGTATCGTTTAAATAACCGCATGGTAAACTTACGCAGTATCCTGCAATTGATCAACCTTTTGACATGCTCTCCCTCAGCCAAACCTTGGAACTGTGTTGATGTAACACATGGGCTGAAAAGTCAGTGGCGTTTTATAGTAAAACACAAAGCTTTTGCAAAATTCAAATACGCGATACACTGATTGAAACGATTTTTCAATCTTTCGATACCAGTTTTGTAGTACGATTTCGGATTACTTCTTCTTCTTCATCGGTCTGAAATCTCTTTCTTTCTCTCATTCTTTTGAGGTCTGCGAACAGGAAATAGTCGCTGGGGGCCAAATCTGGAGAATACGGTGGGTGGGGAAGCAATTCGTAGCCGAATTCATTCAATTTTGCCATCGTTTTCATCGACTTGTGACACCGTGCATTGTCTTGATGAAACAGCACTTTCTTTTTCTTCAAATGCGGCCGTTATTCTGCGATTTCGTCCTTCAAACGCTCCAACAACGCAATGTAATAGTCGCTGTTGATAGTCTGCCCCTTTTGGAGATAGTCGATGAAAATTATTCCATGTATATCCCAAAATACGGATGCCATAATCTTGCCAGCCGACTGTTGAGTTTTTGGTCGTTTTGGACGAGGGTCGTCGCCTGCTCGCCACTCAGCTGACTGCCGACTTGACTCTGGTGTGAAGTGATGGAGCAAAGTTTCATCCATTGTCACATACCGATGCGAAAATTCGGCTTTATTTCGGTTGAACAGCTTTAAACACTCCTCTGAATCATCAACACGTTGTTGTTTTTGATCGAATGTGAGCAAACGCGGAATGTGAGTAAACCAGTTCGTTCGGCTGGTGCAGAGTCCGGGTAACACTTATCAAGCCATTTCTTTGCATCGGCTGCATTTGTTCTCATCAAAAAGCAATGATAAATCAACACACGAAATTGCTTTGACTCCATTTTTTTTCCACAATAACAAAAGTTGCTTCATTCACAACGCTATATCTTAAGAACTCCGACAGCTGTCAAACTTATACACGTATTTTTTGAAGGTTGGTACTAACTGAAAATGGTATGGATTTAATTCAAGTGGTGCCCTCTCTAAGAAACGGCACGGAGCCCATTTATTATGCTATCTATCTTAATACAGTTGCAACTGGACGAAACATGGTCATAACAGGCACGCGAGTCCCACTTCTTAAGGTCCACAAGGGCACATGAAGGTCTACTAGTCAATATACGAGTATTATAAATCAGATAAATCACATTGATGTAGATAGAAGACACTTACTAGAAGCACTACCTGTGAAGAGCTTTAACGATGGGGGGCTGCAAGCATCGCCAGAAGAACAAGAGATCGCCAAAGCTTTTACAAATCAGATCACCCTCAAACTTTCACACAATATCGCTTCAACAACATAAGGTTTGGAGGACCAGTGACAATGCAGGAAGAAAGTCATCAGAAATTCTGCCTCTAATTTGCTGGGTTTCATAAGGGAACCATCAACAAGAAACCCATGGTTATATTATGAGTGCCGATGTGCACTTCCATTCAAACCAGAGGCACATTTTGCAACATTTTACGCGAAAAACAGAAATTTAACAAGAGAGTTTAAAAAAACTTCAAGGTGAATCGATCGTTAGCTGCCGTTGCATATATGTACAAAAAAGTTTCGGAAATTTTACCAAAAAGTAAAAGGAAAATGTCAGAGTAACAAAACCCGAACAGGAATATCGTAGTTAGGACGCCCTCAAGGATGTAGACCGGAAAAACGTCCGTCAATCCATGTCTCTTCGTCGGTTGCAAAATGACGGAGAGACTCCTCCGGATTTCGATTAAACAGGGCGAATAACCTCTTTGAAGTGGTCTCACGATTGCGATTGTTCTCCGGTGCGAGCAAACGCGGAACCGATTGCGCGGACAGTTTTCTCATGCCCAAAATCTCGTGCGGGATATGGCTAACGCATTCAGTTGAGATACCTGTTATCTCAGCCAACATACGAATTTTCACTCGACGGCCTGCCAATTCGAGTTCATGGATTTTGTCCACGGTTTCCTCTGTGGTAACCGTTTTCGGACCAGTTAAACAAAAACCAACGTGCGGCTACGGCAAAACTCTGCCAACCAATGGTAAATTGTTAATCGTATTTAGGAAGATGGATGGGTCCCATACACACCATCGGGAATGGGCTTGGTTTCCTCGCAGGCTTTGTCACTCAAAAAAAAAAGAATCGGATCACTGAACGATACTGCTCTTTTTTCATGATCGCAAAAAACACTATCACGATGTTTTAAATTGGGTTTCAACACAAAACAAAAAATTGTCATCAAATTTTGACAGATGATCTAAAAGAGGTTAAACTAAATGATGATTTACTCATGTTGGCTAAGTAGCGCCACCTGTCTTCCAATCCGGGTACTCATCAAACAGCCCTCGTACTTTCGAATAGTTTGGGTATATGGGAAAGCGATATGACAAGCGATGGGACAACAGTTGGTTATTTCATTCTTTGATCAATTTTTGTAGATCGGGATTATGAAAGAGGTTTTCTAAGCCGTGATAGACGAAAGAGATAAGAAAAGGGCAAGGGAAAGAGAGGAGAAACATTTTTTAAGAAATATGGCAGGGATATCATCTGGGCCAGATGTGAACTCGCTATTAATTTGGTGTTACTAAAAGACGGGTCCAAGGTGTGAGGGAAAAGTTCAGTAGGTAATTAAAATGGAATGAATCTGGTACAAAGCAATCGTTAGTGAAGGATTGTTTAATAAGGTGACAAATAGGTTGGAAAAGGTGAGTAGATGGGTTGGTGACTTGTTGTTAAAAGAGGGGGAAAGAAGGTAACCATCGGAGTTTCTTTTGTAGTTAACAGATAAGAAAAAGGACTTGGGCTCGTTTATAAGGTTGACTTGCTGAGTTAGCGCTGGTAAAGGGAATCGTAAAGTTCGGTGAAATGAAGATAAGTACTAAGATGGTTGGAATAGTCGGAAAAGGATCTGATACGGAGGAAAACAGCACATAACTCATTTCTCTTATTTCGTAAGGAACGAAACTCCAGACACAACGTTTGGGAGTACAATACCATGAACTATAGCAATTTTTTCTTCATTGAAAATTTACCAAGAAAAAACAAATGTTATAAGCATTCTCCCGACACTTAATTTTAAAAACGTATTTTTTGAAAAGCACCTCTTTCGAAGACGCGACATTCAAATTCTTGCATACATGTACATGTACATTTTAGATTTGTCGGCACATAATCAATCATGATTTGGGAAAGAGTATTCAGAGTATAAAAAGATAAGTTGAGATCATGTATTTGAAAAACAGCTTCAATTTTACTTGAAATCTGTCAGAATAATTTCACTGGTCTACTAACTGGTCTAATATACACCAATTATTATAGTTAACTGCTGCTATAAGAAAAATATGCATAAATAAGGACTTTACTAGCGCACTTGAATAGTCAACCATTCAAGCTATAGTAATCGCTCATAGAAGTTGCTCTCTGTGCAAAACTGTTACAATCTCACAATCTAAATTTTGCAGATCCTCGTTTTCTTTGAATTTTTTTTTTTTTTTTTTAAATTTTTTTGAATGTGAAATGATGCCTATAAATTCCCTTTGTAAGGGTCTCTATTATTTACATGCCATTTCATGAGAAGTTGACACAAAACGAATCTCGTCCTTACGTTGAGTGACTTTGTGAAAAATGTTGAGAAACTTTTTTAATACACAAAGCGTTCATCTGCAGGAAACTTTATTTATGAAAGACTCCAGAATACAAAATAAAATAGAACAAAAGTTAAAAAAAAAATTTTTTTTAAATAAAAACCGGAACGAAAACAAACGAAAACCAAGTCGCGAGCAGTACAGAAAACTATCCCCATTAAGTTGGCTTCCAAACGCAAGGACGACACAACGATGTACAAACTTTTCTACTGCAGTACTTAACATAAAAGAAGGATGTGAAATACTGGATGAAATGAATGGAACGGATAAAATGTAAATAGAACCCTAGTGGCTGGAGTGGCTGGTCTCACCGCTACAAGTTTCAAGTACGGATGTGTCTGCTTGTGCCCGTGTACTCCCTCAGTAAAATGTATTCCTATAGTGTGCAGGTTAAACACTTGTTCGTTATTATTGCTGAAACAATTATCACGACATTGAAAACTGGGAGTTTTTTTTTATCCTTCTCCCTAACGTATCTAATTACAGGAAGCTAGCGCATTTCGAGTACATAAAAAGAGGATAGAGCATGCCAAACGAACCTACTAATTTATATCGAAAAAAGGGGCAGTTTTTCATTTGTGGTAGAAAAGAACTTTAATTGTCGTGAAAATGTGACACGCTAGGCTTTAAAAAATATTTAATAGTTTTGAATAAATACCATGTTGGTGGAAAGTTGAATCGCTAGTTGCATGCAATCTTTTTGTGGTTGTAACCAATGATTTAAAGACCAAGCAGCATATTTTCTGTTTCTTAGAGAAATTATGAAGGTTTCTGGAATCATCGAGGACACGTAAATTTTCATATGGCACAGAGTATTCTGACAGATTTTTCTTCTAACCACTTTTTCTTTGTAAAGTCTTAGTCTTAGTAAAATTAAGTCATTCGACACTGATAGATTGACACGGTTAAAACGTCAACAAATCGCAATCAGAGTTTATTTTATAAACTAAACATTCGTCAATCTATCTAAATATGCTATTCGCCATGTTACAGATAGATTTCACACCAGTTTGAACGACAACAAGAATGGTGAGTTTTATTCGCTGCTAGCACCATTGAGCTTTATTTCTTTAAAAATGAGAAAGGAGCTCTTGTTGCAATCAATAAATAAACATGATCAGCTAATGTATGTTCTTAAGCAACTAAAAGACTCGGATATTGTTGACTTTATTTTCTATGAATCCAGCAAAAAAAAAAAAAAACTAGAAAAACTAGTTTTGGATCTGCAGGAAGAATGTTCGAACCCTTAGCAGACCACGTGCAGCCGAACACCCAGCATAGGCTCTAGACAGCTATCGTGCAGATATGACCACCATCCAGGTGGTGCAAAAGGAGGATAAAAAATTGTGACATCCACTATGGAGATTGCTTATTTGGGTGAGGAATTGTCATATGTCATTACGCACAAGACTTATAAGCAATATTCTAAGTATGAAGTCAAAATCGTAGCCAATTTTAATACCAAGATAGGAAAGGGGATCATATTTGGTAGAACAGTTTGAAAGAGCCTACACGATACTACATCTTGGAATGAAATTAAGGGCTGGCAATAATTCACTAAGTGAACTTAAGCATATGTAAACAGCGAAGGAAAAATTAGCAGAAGCGTCGGCAAATCGCAAAGTACCCATAATTACTTTTGGTAACTTAAGCAACATTTAAGGGCAGCTGTTAAATTTTCATACAAAACAGCGAATGGATTAGCTGTTGAGCAAAAGTGAATGGAAACTAAAGGAATAAAGGATCGTAAAATGCAAATTCCCAGCATTCGCACAGCTTGGTACGTCGACCCGCGAAATCAATATTTTATTATGTTGACTTTACAGCGGGACGAAATATGACTATAGCGAGCGCATGGTTTTATACATAAGGTGACATAACAGTCAACGGATCGTGAAACTCCAAACCAAATTGTCTATTTTTCGATCGACGTAAGGCACGCTTTAAGTTATAATAAGTAACCTTCCGGGTAACCATATCCACCTAATAGCGGAAATTATTAAAAAAATATTATCGAAACTCCGGCTAAGTTGTAAATACAAAACTCAACGTGAACTTCTTCGTAAGGTTGGTTTTCATCACGCTTTTGTGTGAAGGCAACCCGTGGAAAAGTTTGAGTGTGAGTACACTCTTTTAGATCTTACGCCACCAATCATGGATGGAGATTAACGCGAAATGAAAAAAACATAGCTGCCGTAGCTGTCAGTATCGATGAAGACCAAGAAATGTCGATTTAGCGCCAATCAGATGAATTGGGCATCGCCAGACAGTCAACCCGGCTTATTTGCGGTTGGATTTGGGCATAAATCCGTATAAGATTGTGCTGACGCTAGGATTGAAGCCGGATGACCATAGACAATGACGTGAGTTCGCTAATTGGGTGATGAAAATGTTGGCCGAGATCCGGATTTTGGCCAAAAAACCATCTTCTGCGACGAGACCCATTTTTGAATCAGCAGTTATGTTAAAAATAAAAATTGCCATTATTGGATCGAACACAATTCACAAAAGTTCGGCCAAGCATCAACGCATCCACAAAGATTGACTGTTTGGTGTGGTTTATGGCATGGTGGCATTATCGAACCTTATTTCTTTCAAAATGAGGAAGAAGACACCGTTTACGTTACTAGTCTCAAGTATAAAGCGATGTTAACCGAATTTCTGTGGTCAGAGCTCGACAACAATGCTACATCAATTGGTTTTAACAAGACGGCGCTTCATGCCATACAAACGGCACAACGCTCGAAGTTGTGAAGGAAAAATTTGGCTCATCTCACGGCAAGCATTCATCCATTGGCCGCCGCGGTTGTACGATTTGACAGTACTCGATTATATTGTCTAGGACCATGTCAAGTCCTTAGTCTACGCTAACAAACCGACCTCTTTGAACAAACCCGAAGCCAACATTCAAAAAGCTGTTGTCGGAATTACGCCGCATATATTGAAAGGAACCATCAACAATTTGACCGACCGCTTGAAGCACTGTCAGCGAGGTAGTGGCATGAACGTAGCTTCAAAATAAGGCCAGAATCAATTTTATATCTCACATCATTGTATCGTTCGATAGTAGAATCACAGTCGGTGCAAAGAAAGCGGAAAAAATTCTTCTACAGATTGCATAACGACGGCAAAGCACAACGTTAGGCAGAATATACCATCCAACTTAGACAGTGAAAGCCAAGACTTCCGTCCACCTGATCAAAACGAAGTAAGGATAGCAATATCTAAGGTTTAGTTGAACAAAGCTTATGGATCTTACCTGCTTACCAAAGCTCTCGGATATTACCTTGTGCAGAACCTTCACCAATTTATTTGGCAGATCTGGGCAGAGGAGTGCGTGCCTGATAAATAGAATCTCAGCATCGTTTGCCCAATCGCAGAGGTGTAAGTCTCCTAAACATCGCATACAAGATCTTATCTGCCATATTGTGTGAAAATCATCCGTTTGTGCAGAAGAGACTTGAGCTACTTCGTCAAGGCCGGTAAAGAACTCACCGAGATTTTTGATGTCAAAAAAGATTTGATTCAGACGACGTGATCGGGGATTTTTCAAAAGTATGTGCAACTAATGGTGTACACTGATGATATTGACATAATTGGCAGAACTCAGTAGGCTGTCATCAGTGTTTCGGCTAGTATTGAAACGGAAACTACCAAAATAACTGGCACCAATTCTCCGGTCCGCAGGGTTTTCAAATCTGATGCGTGAAGTCAACGCAGTAAAATCTAATGCACCTTAGGTTACGCGCATAGAGGCTGTTAACTAAGGACCGAGCTTACTGGAGGGGCTCGTAAGTTGAAGCCCAGGTTCACCCGAACTGTAGTAACGTAAAAACGTATATTTTTAAATTTACGTGGCTTCGATGTGAAAGATATTTGGTTCTTCGTATCATACTGCGACCAATACTATCGATTTATTGAAACCAAAGATGAGAGAGATTTCAAAATTTGTGATCTGCAAATTGGCCACCAAATCTTGCGAATTAACACCACCCGCCATTGCATTCTAGACATCGCCTTCGGAGAAAAATGGTCCACTGGTGCCTCTATCTAGTTATGAAGGTCGCTGGCATCAGCTTTCCGGAATCCAAGTAGAATTTGTGTTATAGATACATTTTCTAAGAATGATTCTCAATAATAAACTGGAGTAATTGCCAAATATCATGTGAAGAAACTATCGAGAAAATGAGGGCTCCAACCACTAATAACTAATTAGGTTGCACTACGGTCATTATAGGTATACTCTTTCACGTTTCACACTAAACACACTTTTTGACGGGACCGTTCCTAACACAAATGTACACCTAAATTAAAAAATAATGGCCCAAATATCGTCTACTTGCTTTCCCCAAGGAAGAAGGAGGAATCCATCTGGAATTGTCTATTCTCCAAACAACCAGCACTAAGTATCTTCTTTTGCTTTCACAGCACTTACGAGGGCGGTCTAGAAGTACCAAGTACCCCTGACCAAGACATGGCGGTAGTTGTTTGAAAATTTCATTGTATTGGAAAGCACGCAGTCTATAAAGCATATGTTTCAAGTTTGAAAGCGCCACGTTGTTTAGTATTTGTTTGGCAGCCAAACGTTGTCAGTGAATTTGTAAAAATGGGGAAAATTGGTCATCGTTATGCCATACAATACTTTTATTTGAAAGGCCTCAGCCCAACCAATATAAAAGCTGAACTGGATTCTACTCTGGGTGAGTCTGCTCCTTCGTTTACAACAGTAAAATTTTGGGTTACTGAGTTTAAACGAGGCCGTACGAGTTGCCAAGGCGAGCATCGCAGTGGTCGACCAAATGAGGTGACGACTCCAGAAATGGTGAAGAAAATCCACAAACCGGTACCGGATGATCGTCGACTGAATATGAGCGAGTTAGCAGACATTGTAGGCATTTCAAAAATTGCGGTACATCGCATATTATTTGAAAATTTGGACATGAGAAAGCTGTGTGCAAGATGAGTGCGGCGTTTGCTCACACTCGAGCAAAAACAGTGTCGTGAAGATGTTTCAATTGAGTGTTTAGAGAAGTTTTACAGCAACAAAGCAGAATTTTTGCGCCGTTTCATAACAATGGATGAAACATGGGTCCATCACGTTACACCCGATACAAAAGAACAATCAAAACAATGGATTCAAAAGGGAGAACCGGCTCCAAAGAAGGCGAAGACCGTTTCATCTGAAAGCAATGTCATGGCGTCGATTTTTTGGGATGCGCGTGAGATAATTTTCATTGACTATCTTGAAAAAGGAAAAATGCAAACTTATTGCAACGTTTGAGAGAAGAAATCAAGCAAAAACGGCAGCATTTTCCTTAGAAGAAAGTGCTGTTTCATCAAGACAATGCACCAGCCCACAAATCCGTTACTGCAATGGCCAAAATTAATGAATTAAAGTTTGAATTGCTACCTTATGCACCCTATTCGCCAGATTTAGCCCACTCGGATTATTTTCTGTTCCCAAACTTGAAAAAATGGCTCAGTGGTCAAAGATTTTCCAACGATGAAGAAGTGATGTCGGCAGTTAATGGCTACTTTGAGGAGCAATACAGTTCTTATTATAAAAAGGGTATCGAACTTTTTGAACAATTGTATACAGCTGAAAGGCGATTATGTTTAAAAATAAATAAATTTTTTTCCAAAATTTTTTTGTTTTCCTCGTTGGGTCGGATACTTCTGGGACCGCCATAGTATACATTGCGACCATAGGGAGAAAACATTTCTTGCATAGCCTGAGAATACCTAGGCATTTTGGACGACATCAAATATGTGTTTATTCTAACGTAAGTTGTCACTAACACACATACAGAAAATGGAAAATTTTTCGAGAAAGCAAGTACCAATGGTTTTTAAGCTTCGCTTTAGTTAGGTATGCGAAATCAATAAGCTTGACAACCGTTTCCGTTGTACAGCTGAAAGCAGGGACTTGAGTCCAAGAACGAATATGAAGAAAGGAGAGTTCTAAAGTCGGCAAAGGAATATACTGGATTGGAAATTACAGACAAGAGACTACTATTGAAAACTTAAGAGAGTTTCAGTAACATAACTGAAACCGGAATATCATACTTTTAACTAACCAGGACAATTCGAATTAAACATTTCGAAAGACAATTTCTAAGCATTGAAGAAAAATACACCAAAGTCTTACAAATTCCTGTTAAATATCTGCCCTAAGCTGCATCATCGGATTTCTAATTTCATCTTATCCTTAAATCATCTTTACATCGGCTTATTTGATAGGCATGCAATGCGACGCGATGAAAGGAAGACTAGCTGACGTAGTTCAGACAAACGGTGCTTAAATGTAATTCACTGCACATATTTTCATTCCAAATTTTTTACAAATTCAACTTTCATTTAAATAGGTGAACCGGGACTATATCCACTTATCAGGTTCTATTGGGGGCTTTTACAGATCTAAAGCAAAAGCTTTTAGTTAAATCTATGTTTTAGAGCAGCATTGCTGCTGGCACCTAATTTATTATGTGTCACTATCATAAGCGCATAATAATGTTTCGCTCAAGCTGCTTGTTGACACACTTCATCAAATCAGGAGTCTCGTCTGCCGGCGGAAATTTTATATTCAGCGGGATACGACATTTAAAAAAGTCTTTGAGACTTGGTTGAAAAAAAATCTAATAGTCGCGTCGTAATGCATCCGTTCGGTACTTAACTTCCCTATTTCTTCGATTTTTGGTCATTTAGTCAGAGCTAAAGTTAGGCTAGTAGGTTTTCTATTTTCCGAATGAAGACGAATTCATTAGTTCCCTGAAGAAAATCTTTCGTCTAATCCCGTCTTCTTCAAGACAAAGTTGGCACTCCGGAGAGTCGACTAGGTTCATTTTGTTGAGGTGATATTAAACCTTAGTATCCTGTGAGATGACCTACTAAGTTTTATATATCTTGCCGAATTAGATTTAGACATATATTGGCGTTTTTGTTGAAAGGCAGGATGGCTCATTTGGCCTGTCCTAGACCCAATATGAGATCCATCTCGAATGCTCCCACCTATTAATAGCTAAATTGACTGCTAATTTAGGAGTGTAGTAGAAGGGTTTTGGTCTTTTAAAGGGAGTTTCTGATCCCTTTCCGGCCAGTTTGTTGGCCTTGTTATTCCTGTCAATGTCCGCATGACCAGGAACAGTTTGGTTTTTTTCCTGGACCTTAGTTTTTGGAGAATTTTGAAGCAGTACATGAGTGATTCGAAGTCAATAGTGTGCGAGTCAGGGCATTTATAGCTGTCTAACTGTCCGTGAATATATGTATATTTGCGTGTTTGATACCAAAATTTGGATCGATCTAGTTACTCCTACATATCTAAAGTAATATTGATTTCTTACAAGAAGCTGGATATGAGCTTGATGAACGTAAATTTAGTTTGATAGCATTACTGAAGCTTAATACATCCTCATAGGCACTGCTCACCACGGGCTAGTAGCTCCCATCTCTTCAATTCGACATTAGTCATCGTTTATCTTCGTTTGTTTGTGGTTGATTACAGATATTCATAGTTTGTTGTCATTAGGCAGTTATCCTGCCATACATTGGACACAACTTATCCTGACATACATTGGACACAACTTTTGACTCTTTATAGGGAAGTTGTGGAAATGAGGGCGCTCAAGCTCATAAAACAACTTTTGTGCAGGTTCAAGTACTTCATCTCATTTATATCATCAGGCCTAGCTACTAGAATAGGCTGGTTGGAGTATGCAAATGTGTGATGCTAGAGAAGTACTGAATGCTACTTTAATAGAGGGGCTAGGTACTTGTAATGGTAGTGGGAAGTTATAATACCAACGTTGAGGGATTTCTTTTTGGCTACCCACTGGTTGAAAGCGATAAAAATGAAGCATCTGCAAATACAATATAATGATATCTACCAAAAAGTAACAAATCTTGGCACGAGGTTACCACTGAGTATAAGATAAGGAGCTTGATTCCCTCCGAGAAAGTTTATGATGTGTTCAGTAATACACAACATAAGATGCCACCAGACAACTCTCCAAATACAATACGTTGAAGGCATGTAAGCAATTAAACCGATTGGAGATTATATCTGTAAAAAAAGAAAGTGTCTTTCTTGCCTTATAAGGACATGATTTTATTCGACTTTCAGTGAAACGACCAACAAAAACTAATCAAATTTAGTTAAAAACTTTCTGAAAGCAATTCCCATCTTCAAAAACAGCAATCTTCAAAAACACAAATGGGAAACAAAGTTGTTTTCGCTTCATTTGTAATATCTTCCAATTAATTTCTTTCACTTCGGTTGCCAACAGCCAACAGCCACCGACAAAGAACACAGCACCCAGCATACAGGACACAGAACATACAAAGCGCACATAGCACAAAGCACGCTTCACACATGAAAGTAAAACTTTCCAAAAACGTTCGAACAATAAAAGTTGCCAATGCCAACTTGAGCAGTTGCTCTTCCAACTACAAACTGCGAAAATCTCTGTCTTTCAAAACATTATTCCAAATCTTTTCCCAATCAGTAGTATCCCTATCGGTATCCCTATCTGAAGAGAAATTTTCGAAAATGCGGGTTTCCTACCCTTGGGTGTGACTCGATTTACCAATTCCCAAACAATACACACGTACTCGAATTTTCAATTGAAAACTTAAGCCAGCACTGACAGTGACAGTGCCACCATTTCCCAAGATTCGAATGCTCCAAGGCAGCCACTCATACGTGGTTGTGTGTAAGGTTGTTGGAAAATCAAGTTCGCGCTACATATCTGTATTCGGCAAATCAGTTAGGGACGCCTTGAAACTGCTGACTCTTTGGGCAAACTTAAGTCTACAGTTTTGAAAGTTTTTTTTTATGCAATGAAAAGTTCGATGAGGGTGGTTGAACTGGAGTCGAAAGCAAACGGTCTGAGATGGCATCGACGTCATTAAGTCATTAAGAATTTCGAAATTGTATACGTTTCTAGAAGGCTATACAGCCTTGAGGCAAATGTGCCAAAAGTGGTTTTTACTGTTTTTCAAAAGTGTAGCACATTGTATGTTACTTTCGAAAGCAGGACATGGTAATCACTTCAGTGCAAGTTACTCATAGGAGAGATACGAACACTGTACACGGCTGCAGCTGCAAGATAAATTCATCCTTTACTTAGAGAGCATGCTAATGACACTGCGACAAAGATGTTGAGCTTCGCAATGGAGTAATTCAAATGAGTCACCCGCTTAGGACTTGGCAAAGTACCAACCGAAAAAGGAGAAAACCAGTAACAGCAACAAAAAAGTAACGTATACGCACCGTTGGCCTGGAAAATTTGTGCTACATTCGAATATTTGCATTTGGGTTATCTGTGTATTTGAGCTCTTTGTGTTTAAATGTTATTGGCCAAATTGATCAATAGATGTGCCAGAGAAGTTTTAAGTTTTTGTGGTTTATATAAATGTGGTCTAGGAAAAAGAAAAAAAGCATTTGCTGTTTAAATACGAAAGTTGAAAGATTTTCCACTATACTCTTTGTAGCAGTTGCTACGAGCATCACCTTGTTGTAATATACTTTTGATTATTAATGTTCCAATATACTTTGGTAATCGAAATTTTGTCGTGCTTAATCGCCGGAGGAGCGATGGACAAAAGGAAAACCTGACTTGTCTATGCTGAAAGTCTCTAATGAAGATAAAGTTGAAGATGAAGGCGTTGTTTTTGAAAATGATCCTGATAATGACAATGACTATTCCTAATAAATTAACCCAAATACTATCAAATGAGTGCCAAAATGAATATCCAGATGTAAGTAAGCAACCCAACAATTCTATTATTTGCACTGATTCAGATACCTCTGCATTGAAAATCAAAGATAATATTGAAACAAATTCAGTCAGGCGATGAAATCAAACCAATTTCGGTGTTGCTGCCATGTCCAGTTTTAGAAAGCAAAAGTGATGTGAGTCCGGTTCTTTCTTTAAACACGCGAAATGCTCAGAGTTTGATGCTAGCGTATGCGACTAAAGATGTCAGTGAACCAAAATCCCACTAAGAAGCAAGACAATGCGAGGACAAGAAGCAATAGGAAGAGTCGAATACGAATCAATAAATTCGAATGCATCTTGAGAGTTGAGCTATCTACTTCGTCGTAGTCGAAAAACAGTAGGTAGCAGGTGTGTCTTTGAAGCGAGACGCAATGCTATCGGTGCAATCAAGTATTATAAAGTCCGGCTTGTGATCAAAAGTTATACCCAGGTAATGGGTATAAATTATGATGAAATATATTCGCCTATGACAAGTTAATTTTCGATTTGATTTTTGTTGGCGATGGCAGTTAAGTATAAAATGCTTATGGACCAGATGAACTTTCTAAAGAAATTTATATGCATCAAGCAGGTACTTAGGCAATCCAGTCCTGTCTGAAATGAGAAATTAAATGAAGTTCCGGTACAGAAAATGAGGTTTAAGTGATCTTCAACCGATCTATTATTCTGTTTGCTTGGGTTGACGACACAATGATGTTTGCGAAATTGAAAAGAGAGTTATCTACGCATTTCATATTGAAAGATCTAGGTGAGGCTACTTCTTTCGAGTGAATACAAAACAAGACTGGTCGCCTTCAATAAATCGAGCAATTATATTTTTCAATATAACAATCTCCTCAACATACCATTGAATCCAAACCAAAAGTTTGTTTGTGTTCAGAGACAGATGCCAAGCGTCGGGAAATGGTCAAGGTTCCACATCAGGAGGGGATTGACAATATTATCTATGCTGCAGTAATAAGTTGTCCTTATATTTGTTTTGCTATTAGCGCACCCAACCAGTGCAACAAGAGTTACGGCTGTGCAAGGTACTATCGGCAAAAAATCAACATTTTATCCAACAGCAAATGATAAGATTGGGCTTGTAATCTTAACAAGTGACGTTCAACCACTAGCTAATCGTTTCGAACTCAGGACTGAACAAATTTTTGGACAACACGTGGCCGCTATTCAAGACGCACTATGATTAAAACGTTTCGAGTGTGAAATTTTCTTTGAAGCGGCAAAGAAAATAGTTTTCGAATAGAAAGTGTCATGCATATGGCATAAAAAATAAAAAAATTCATAATTTAGATAGGTAAAATGAACCTAAGTAATTTGTTCGAAAGTCGTTGGGCTTACCATCTGTGATAACTTTAAATGGAATTCGAAGTAGTGATGTTAATCTTATTTGTGATATGTTTGCAAATGGTATCCAATCAAATTTCCCTAATCCATTTCCGACCGGATTTCCGACAACCATTTTCAATAATTTTTTTCTAACTATGAAAGTAAATGATATCAGAGTACCCAATATTACTTTGATCATTGGATAATCGAAAATAATATTAAGCACCCCAACCCCCACGCGTAATTCTGGTGGGGCTGGTTGAAAAATACCCAAAATGCCGTGAATATGGAATTGTAATTTATATAGGGGATACGTTCCAGGTGACAAAATAAAAAACGAGAACATATAAGAAAAATGAATTTTATTAAAGTTTCTGACCATATTGATTAATTATTATCTTCAGACTAGGCAATGATTTAAAGAATTTTGAATATTTTTCTTGCTTTGCAGTTTTTAAAAGCTCCTTCAACTCAGACCGATATTCAGCAGTGACATTAGCAATGTGCTTCTTAAAAATAAGACTTCGTTCCATAGACAGATTAATTTTCACAAAGAAACCACAAAGCTCATTTGAGATTCTTAAACCTTCACTAAGATTTTTGAAGTTGAATGTCACTTTTCCAGTGCTTGTTGAAGCCTCTTCTTCAAGTCGGTTTCAGTCAAAACTTCATCTTGCGATTTAATCAACTCCTGAATGTCAATTGATTCTATCTGTTTGAACCCATTTCGTCCTATTCCATTTGCAATTCCAGCTATGTTTGCAGTCAAAGTTTAAAGATTCTTCGTCATTTTCCGCAGAGCAGGCCACAGTTTTTTTTCAGCTGATTTCAATGTGTATGGCTTCAGTTCTTCCAATGATTCTTTTATGTTTACGATGCATTTTGCTATGTCAAATTTCTTCCACCATTCCATAACATTCATATCAGGATCACATTCCATTTTATCTAATATGATTTTGAAGGTTCGTCTAATGCAACATAGCTTAAAGGCCTGGATTATTCTTTGGTCCAAAGGTTGGGAGGTAAAAATGTCACATATGCATAGTTTCAAGTTCGCGAGGATGACCTGGTGCATTGTTCAAAACTAGAACTGCTTTAAAGTCTAAACCTTTTTTTTAATAAGTTTCAACTTAAGAAACAAAACAATTCCGGGACCAGTCACTAAAACTAGAGCTTGTAACCCACGCTTTCTTATTAGCACGCCAAAACACTGGCAGATCGTCCTTGTTTTGATTTTTTAAAGCACGAGTATTTAACGATCTGTAAAGACTCAGTGGTTTAATGACACAATCTCCAGATGCATTAGAACATAGCAATAGTGTAATCATATCAGTTGCTGCCTTAAGTCCAGAGGCAGACTTTTCGCTTTTAGAAATTAATGTTTAGTTTGGCATTCATTTCCAAAATAGTGCAGTTTCGTCTACATAAAATATTTGCTCAGGTTTGTATCCTCCATCAGCTACTAGGTTTGCAAATTCGTCTGCATATCTTTGCAGATGCAGCTTCTCCAACGATTTTAGTGCTATGCAATGATTGTCTCACCTTAAATTTATTGAACCAACCTTCCGATGCTTGAAATTCTCCATCTGTACATTCACCACCACAACTATCACCAAGTTCTTTTAAATGTGCGTAAAGACGCTTTGCCTTCTTCCGCACCATTGGACCACTCAGGGGCATCCTTTTTTGGTTGCGGTCTTCAATCCATAATGACAACGCCACTTCCATTTTTCTATTGCTGGATCACGAAGAATTTTCACTGACAGTGAAGTTGAAGCTACAGACGACCTTATTTTATCTTCGGATTTTTTTATAGATCGTACAGTTGATTCATTGACATTGAATGAGCGTGATATGGTTGCAAACGACTCTCCAAGGCGTAAACGATCAAGCATATCTATTTTCACTTTAAGCGGTAACACAGATTTTTTTCGCGTCTAAACTCGTTTTTCAATTTTTTTAGTCGACATTATAATTTAGAAAGACAGCGGTAGAGACGTGTTACTCGATCACAATTTTTGTAACGAACGGAAAGATGAAACAATGTGGAAAGTAGAAAGAAAATAAAAAAAAAACTACTTTTCATGAAAAATTTTGAAAAGATGCGTATGCATATGCTTGGCACATTTCTCGCACATCAAAATTGTTGCTTTGCCACAGAGTTTCAACTGTCATTGACGATATTTTACTTCTGGCTGACGTATGATGATGTATTCACCAACCACGTTTGACAAGGTGCGCGGTCTCTGGAACTCCAGCTCATCATCCATTTCTATTCCTTCTTTACCATCGGTCAACAGAAGAAACTCAGTGACGGATAGCTTGAATACTTCTGGCTGATTGGTTTCGCATTTTTGTATTTTGAGACCAAACAATGCGATTTCCAAGCATTCACAACAGAAGATTTCTGGGTGTTTACCCAAAGAGGCCAGTATCATTTTTTTATACGGATGTTTACTCGATAATTTTGAATGGCGTTGGGTTCAACGCTGCCTATTGTTATCGCTGCGAAACACAGCAGGCTGATCAACAAATTTCCCTTCTTCTAGTGGCCCTAGCTTAAAAGATTTAGTCGTTTTTCCTAACGCCGAACGGGATGAAGCGGCCGAATTTGATCATAATTTGTGGTAATTTTGACCTCTTTTTTATCTTGCCAGCGACAAAGAATAATTTGGTTCTTAGAGTCGTACATACCACCTTGATAAAAAAAGCGGAATAACTACCGTGTGGCGCTCTCATTGTTCCGTCTTGAGTTCTGTTTCTTTTTTTGTTAAGTTGATACATCTGTTGTTAACATTCTCTCTAAATCTATCTATCTCTGTGTGTGTTGGCGATTTTTTACAATTTTAGAAATGGATTAAAATTTGCAACAACGATTTTATATTAAATTTTGCGTAAAAAACGGATTTAATAGTGCGCGAACGTTGGTAATGTTGAAAAAGTGTTTCGCTACGATTCTCTTTATCAGTGGCATGAGCGGTTCAAAAGTGGTCGTGAGTGAAGGTGATGAACGCCGTGGCCGACCATCGACATCGAAAACCGACGAAAACATTGATAAAGTAAAAGAAATGTTGGTCAATAACCGCAAATTAACCATCAGAGAGATAGCGGAGGACTTGAACATTGCCTATGGATCCGTGGAAGATATTTTGGTTAATGATTTGGGTTTCCGTCGTGTAGCAACAAAGTTGGTGCCAAAAAACCTCAATTTTATGGAAAAAAGAGACCGTGTTGACGTCGTAAAAGAGATGATTTGCGAGGCTGAATCCGATCCCACATTCATCAAAAGGATCAAGGAGATGAGACGTGGGTTTATGTGTATAGCAAGTGAATAGTGTTCACCAAATGAGCCGAGACCAAAAGAACCACGTCATTTTCAGTCAAAAAAGAGGGCAAAGATCACGGCTTTCATGGATTACAACGGTGTAGTGCATCATGAATTTTTGCCAGAAAGCCAGACAGTAAACAAAGAGTATTATTTGGGCGTTATGAGACGTTTGCGTGAAGCAATTCGCCGATAGAGACCAAAATGGGCAGAAAACTAATGAATTTTGCACCACGATAACGCACTGTCGTACAGTGCCATCATTATTCATATAAATGCAACAAATATTATCCAGCAGCCACCGAATTCACCTGATTTGGCTGCCTGATTTCTGTTCAATCGAGTTAAAAAAACAGTACAGAGAACGCGTTTCAGCAGCCGAGAGGAAGTAATGGAAAAATTGTAGGATTTTTTGAATGTTGAATAAATTCCGAAATTTTTTTGATCAAGGTGGTATATTCATGTGCGACATGAAGGAAATATTTTTCGGTCTTCATATTAATAGGACCACCAGCTAAACGATTGCAGCAAACAGTTCTAGTTCAAATCTCTTTTCTGATTGCAAGCACAGAAGATGATAGGATGTGAAGAAATTGTCGAAAAAAAAAAAAAATTAATTAATAAATGACACATGGGTTTCTCGACATTGGTAAGCAAACGCAGAATGATATCAGCTCCAAAAACAAACTTTGCGTCGTATTCATCGGATTGCCCACAGTAAGGGATGAAAAAGAATAAATCGCTGGTTAACGAACAGGGGTATCCAAGTTCATATCGAAAGCGAATCGGCTTTCTCCGAATAAACACTTTGAAACTGTGGTAGCCAAAATAGGCCACCATCTTTTCGTCTATGGAAAAGAACTCTGCCCAAATGCTAAACTGCATAAACCTTCGGTTAATAGCAATGAAATACAAATTCAAAACCTTGCATCATAATAATGTAATAAAAATTAAAGTACCTTGGCAATCTTATCAATACAATCTAACTTAAATCTTGACATTGTCTGCTTTACCCTTATGATTCTCATTGACGGCTCATTCTCTCATTCTCATTGTGGTCCAACACCTCCCCATTATAAAATTTTAAGAATAATTAAATAGGCATAAGATCCTTCCGTTCCTCATATAGCTCTTTTTGCTTATCGGCCAACGGAGTTACATTAGGCGATATATCGTAATGTAACTGCTTCTTTCCTTTGTTTAGAGACAGGTTTGAAGTTCTAAATGAACTCAATAGTTTGAAGCTGACCCTCGCTTTTTTTCGAGCTGGAAAAGCCGATTTAGCAGCCGATTTAAAAATTGATAGTCCAGCATCCAGCTTAGCTTCAACAAACTTTTCAATATCCTCATGAATGTTTCACTCAGTCTGAATTCCCACATAGCCGGCAACCTCAATCAAAGCACTTGGATCCGAATTAATTGCAATGAAGTTATCGTCTAGTAATTCTTCATCAGATTGCTCTTCTTCCTCGGGTAGGAATATATTGATAGACTGAACGGAATATAGCAGTGAGTCACGCAATTAAACATCACCAGACGGACCCTACAGCGAATTTTATTGAAAGACTTACACATGTTCCCGTACAAAGTGCAAACAGTGCATCAGTTAATGACTCCTGACTGTCATCCTCAATCTCAACAACGAAGAGGACTATTTTATGTCGAAAATCATCATAAGCTTCGAGGCGCATTTCCACTTAATCGGTTACGTCAATAAGCAAAATCTTCGTTTCTTGGGGACTGAAAATCCGCGTGTGATGCACGAAGAGCCATTACATCCATTCAAAACCACTGTGTGGTGCGGCGTTCACGCGGGAGGAGTATTTGGGCCGTATTTTTTTGAGGGCGCCATCTGCAATACGTCACTGTTACTGGCGAACGCTTCTGGGCTATGATAAACGACTTCTTACTAGTAGATTTGGATGAGTTGGGCTTGGTGAACATTTGGTTGCAAATAGACGGTGCAACCGCACACACAGCACTAGCCTGAATGGATATTGTGAAGAAAGCGTTTCCTGTTCGCGTAATTTCCCGTTTTAGCGATTTGGTATAGCCAGCAAGATCGTCCGATTTTACCATCCCAGAGTCTTTTTTTGGGGCAACTTGAAGTCACGGGTTTATGCCAACAACAGGAATACGAAGAGTTATTACCGGAAATCTTGCGGAAAGTCATGGAAATTGCGATAAAACGGGCACAAATGTGTATCTACACTGGCGGCAGCCACTTGGCAGATAACATCTTTTCCACTTAATAGAAAGAATTGTAAAGGTCCAAATAAAGATTGAGTGGTGGACTCAAAATCTTTTTTTTTTTTTGTGAACAAGTAATCGAAAGACAAAATAGGATGATTAGTTTTGCACCACATTGTATATCATTATTTTACTCGCCCTGCATGTATCTATCTTTTTTTCTCATCTTTTTGTAAATTTAACCCGAATCACGTCATTTGTTTGAACGTAGATTAAATCGATCGCGATTCCTTGGGTTTTTCCTAGAATTTGCTTAGGTACAATTTTTGTTTTTTTGCGAAATTTCAACCTATCGGACCAAAATCGAGCTGATAGAGATCAATCAGATCACTGACAAATGGTTTCAGGTGCTTTCACTATACGGTGGGCAAGTTCTTATACGCAATATTTAGACACTGATGCCTCTTCTGTTGGCGCAGTTTTGAAGGTCTATTTTTCTTGTTCTGACTCAAACTTCAAAATCAATAGTTATATGCTCACCACAACATTATTTTCTGCTGAATTAAATAGCTCGGCAATTAGGGAAATCGGTGCGACATCTTTGTTAAAGTCTGTAAAAGTAGTTCTTCATATCCTTAGCATGGACTGTGATCGTTTCTCTAACCATAAAAAGGGTTATTTGAAGGGAAGTGTCACTCTAAGAGTTATGTTGTGTTAATAGTTCGGACGTGATGAGATAAGGTTTGTCTTAGGCATACTTAAGTGAGTGACTTGATGAGAAAGTGAACAGAATTCCGTCATTATGGTGAATCATCTTGATGCATTCTGAGGTTTATAAGTGGTTTAATGACCTCATTTCTGAGTATCCTGCACTTTAAGCTTCGATGGTTTTGGGCCTCCAAGCCATAGAAAGCGCGATATTCACAAAAAACCGTTTTTTAAGAATTTCGAGCTTGAATAATTTTTTATGTCACAGTTCTCGAGATCTCTTCTCGATTTTTAATTTTTTTTTTTTTAAACACAAAAACAAACCGAGCAGTTTATTATTTTGTAGATCATAAGCCATATTTATGTCTAAAGTGACTGGACTAATAGGAACACTGGATAGGAAGAGGTAGGTTGAAAGAAGAACATGTCGGATGTGCTACAAGTTCAAAATAGGGCTACACAGCATTCAAATGACTACAAAACACAGTCGAAGAGGATTTTTATGAGCTCTTTCAAAGACCTGATAACATATAAACAACTAGAGGCGATATAATAATAACATTTTTAACGGTCACATAACTCATCAATTCACCGACAACAGACAATTACTTCCAGCTAATATAATTCGCCTTTAAAGGAAATACATTAGAAGTTAGGCGAGAAAATAACAAAGGTACAATGAAGAATACTCACAAGCAACACGGCCAACAAAAGAGGTACACAAAGAGTAAACGAATAACCAAAACAACAAGGAAAAATCATCCAACAAATTAATGAAATGAATTGAAAGGAAACCCACAAAATGTAGCCCACACTGCACAGGGATAAATATTAAATATTTGTGTTAGCCAATAAACAAACTAATCCATAATACAAATATTTTCCCGATTTGTTTACATTATTATTCAGTTTAGTGCAACGAAAGTGAACACATATGGCAAGTGGAGCTATTGTTTGCAATAAGATTGTTCGAGAGGATTTTGATTTTTTATCAGTTATCCAAGAATTGTCGGTCTGCTGTTGTTTCTTTCTTAATGGATTTATGTTACACTAGCTAGGAATTGTAATCATTTTGTTTTGTATCCTAAATTTTTTATTTTTTTTATGTTCTGTAAACTTTGGTGGCTATACCAAGACAACCCACTTGGTGTACACTTTTTCGTCGGTATATTAACGTTGAGTAGGCTCTTAATAATATTGCAATCATTTATAATGTACGTACATACAAATATATGGTTTATACGACTGAAATACTCAAGCTTTGAAATTCCACAGAAAGTAAAAATCATTCGCTTCTATCCGCTTCGTCTCTTGTAATATTCTATCGATTACAGGTGCATTGTGCAGGTGTACACCTTCGAGGGCATGCCTATCCAAGGGTGGAAGGTGTTAGTTGAATCTTTATTTGATGCAGAAAATAATTGAGAAATTAGAAAATTTAGAATTTAGAAAATCCCATTAATAACAAATATACGGGATTTTAGACGTATGTAAGCATTTTTAGCACTTGGTGAAAAACAGGTAGATTTCCAAACATACATCTCAGATCTTTCTGATACAAAGCTACCTGGCCACTAACTAGTGCCACTATTGTACTCTCACCGTGGTCTCGCTATTGTGATTACGGGCGATTTCAATATACACAATTCTGGGTTTCTTTGAAACTCTGGGCAGACAACACCCGAGGGACAGTGTGTTAGATCTTCGCTGCGGAAAACAACTTGACTGGTTTGTAAATGAGCCCACGCGCTTACCAGACGTTGATAGTCATACCGCAAACACCCTGGACTTGTTTTTAACTTCTCACTCCGACAAATACAAGGTCAATGTACTATCCCCTCTAGGCTCGTCAGACCACTGTGGCATATCATCTAATTTCTCGCACACCGATCACACAGTTAGAGAAAAAATTCATAAAACAAACTTATGGCAATATGAAAAAGGAAGCATAACTAGTCCATTTGTTTCCTTGATAGCGTAGTGGATGCCGCTGCTGATGTGATCACAACCATTATTCTCTTTGGAATGAGATCCCTTGTCCCTTATCGGATGAAGAGTATCAAACTTAAAGAAAAGGCATAATACGACTCGTCTGTAAAAATGCTGACAGGATTATAGAGATGTTTTTTTCAACCCGACTGAAGAAAGCAGGAAAAAGCAAAATTTCAATACGACCAAAACTGAGACAAAAAATACTACAATAACCCAAAGTAGTAAGAGCTTCGGTTGTTTATCTAAAACATCAGAAATTCTGCCACATTCTTCTTCCCAACGCTCACTTACAATGACATTCTAGCTGTCAGTTCTTTAGGCAAGGCCAATCCGCTGACTGCACACTTTGCGGCTATCTCAGCACTTTCAGATTGGGCTTTGTCTTCGCTTATACTTGAGTGTGTCAAATCTTTAATGAGACGGATGGTAAATCTCCCCTTCTTCTGATGAGGCGATCTTCCACACTGGAAAAACCACTGCGTAAACTTTTCCGTCGATCCTACTGTTTAGGACTCTTTCCGAGAATATGGAAAACAGCATTTATCCAGCCTGTCCATAAAAAACGAATCTTCTTTTCTCTCCTCCTACATACCCTTTGTACTTACGTTCCTTTTTTCAAGGTCATGGAAACGCTGATAAACCATCAGCTCATGAAATAACTCTTTACATATTGGTGATTGGATGGCATGTCTTACCGACAAGTGGAACCAAAGCGTACATCAATCTGCTCTTTTTCGAAAATGCGTGCTTTTGGGATCGATGACTTTCTTCTTCAATGGATTGGAAATTACCTTTTGGAACGTTCAAATCAAATTTTCTTGGATAGTTTCAAGTCAAGATATTCAAAAAATAAATGCTGGTGTGCCTCAGGGCTCCGTTCTGTCTCCGACACTTTTTTTTAATTTTTATCAATGATTTCTTGTGTGCTTCTTTTAATCCAATATATTTCTTTGCTGATCACAGTACTCTCTGCCTTCATATTCGTTCCCAGACGCAAGTACCTCCTCTTCGGCAATAGAACGGGAACCCTAGCATATTTTAAGTTCATTAAATTCCAAAGTTAACAGCGTACTTTTTCCCTCCTTATCTGGCCTCAATATATTATGAGCCATTTATCTGCCCATAATTTGTGTACATAGCTCACGTCTGGTCAGATGTGCCTAAAACATCTCTGCACTTGCTAACTAGGATTCAAAACCGTGCGATAGAACTCGTCTGTGATGCTAATGTCACACCAACAAAATGTCTCGTGTCTCACTTTGTTCTATCGCATTCCGTCCCTTTAAACGGAAATGGGACGTTCGAAATGTCGAAGGATAACTTCATCCACCTGACTGGGATGATAAGCTTCTTATATAGAGTCTCCGTAGAAGAAGTATCCGAAGAAAAAGCGGTTGTCCTGTAACTCTAAGTTGGATTTTTGATGATATGTCATTGCCAGGTTTAATATGGGGACCGAGTTTTACATATACAGTCCGTGACTACCTCAAAGTTATTGATTTATCGTGACACTCCATCCGATTCGTCGCTGTTGTGTTGTTGACATCATATACCAGTTTTGACCTCTTTCAGGACTAAACCGAATTTTGCTGCCTCTATTCCAATACTTGGAAGTATCTTCTGCCAAAGATATCTCCACGTAAACTTTTGGAAAATTGTACCTCTGGTATTGACTTGTGAGTTTGACACAGTTATGTCAAGTATGGTGTTGAAAAATTTACATGATAGCGCATCACCTTACCTGAATCCTTTTTTGACATCAAAGGTCTCGAAAAGATTGCTTTCGACCTTAACAGAGCAGCGAGTGCTCTCCGTCGTCTGTCTGCAGAGTCTGGTGAGTTTGACAAGGATACAAAGGCTGAACATGGCTCTGTGCAACTCGCCTCTATAGATGCTTTCATATGCAGCCTTAAAACCGATACACATGTAACTTATCCCAAGTAAAAGTAACATTGGAGACCATTACCTTGCTTAAATCCTTTTTTGGCATTAAAAACCATAGAGAGATTATTTTCTATCTTTATTGGGCAGCGAGCGTTCTCCATCAGCATTCTGTATAATATGACGAGTTTGGCAGGTATACCATATGGCTTTATATAGCTCGTCCATATAGATGATATCAAATGCATACTAAAAATCGATAAAAGGTGGTGCGTGTCAATTTGTTCTTCTCGGGCGTTTCCAGGGTCTGCCGTAGTGTGAATATTTGGTTGACTATAAACTTACCGGACTTAAAATTATACTAGTAGAAGCCAATCAGATAATAAATAAGTGGCTTCAGGAGCTTACACAAAATGACGGATAAGATCTTGTATACGATGCTAAGGAAATTGAAGCATCTATATTTGGCACAGTTAAGAGTGTCTCCTTTCTTGTGGATCGGGTGGATGTTGGTAAGGTTAAATTCTTCAGACATGCTGTGACTCTGTCCATCTCTATAGATCTTTTTTTGTCTTATGTTGCCTTGACACGTCTTTTTTACTTATTCATAAAACTTCCGAACATTTTTTCTTAAGTAACTTCTCTCTATAAGAAGAGCAAGAAAACTCCTCGGTATTTTGTAACAAAAAACAATAAAAATTCTATTAACGACAGTTGTTTGCCCAGCTTAAACATAACAAAATAACAATCGCAATGTTAGATAATGTATTGTACTATAATATATGTATAAAGGACAGCGATGGAAACAAATCGAGATTTTATGACAAGAATACGCGTTCTTGAAGTCTTCGCATTAAAAAATCGATAGTGGCCAAATTTGTTGCTATGCAAACTGAGCTGGTTTTCCCATCTTCAAAAATAGCATTCGGAAAAGCAATAGAGATATACCATGGTTAAGTGCGAGCTGAATCTTGAAAAGGAAGTTGAAGGAAAAAAAACGGATCACCCAAATACAAAAGCATTAGAAACCTTGACCTTAGTAACGAGATGATCCAAAATAGATCAACAAGTAGAATAGTTCTTAGTTAGCGGCTTTTCTGTTTTTTTTTTTTTTAACTTATCTCAAAGGGCCACAACTTTACAATCTCTATCATGCCAAATATTTTTATACTTACTGGGAACTGAGATGCAGTTACGGGCAGTTTTTGCTTCAATCTATTTTGACTTAAATTTAATTAAACTTTGAGCAAAATAGCTCTATTAATAGCTCTATTAATTAATTAATCTGAGGCAAGAAATAGTTAAGACCATTCCCTGGATGTTGTCGAAAACGATGATTACCCGTCGACTGGTTTTTGGTTCCATAAACGACCGTATTTGTACACCTATTTGCTGCATATTCTGGATTCGCCTATTACTTGACAAGCTTTGCTGTGCTTTTACTATTTTCTACTGACACAGTAACAAATGCTTGTAATTCTCTTCAACTAAAAATGCTGCAAATCAAGTTCTTGAAGACTTTCGACTTTCAAAAATCTGTCTAGGTGGTCAAGTCCTTTTAATGCTTTTCCCTGGCGGTCAAAGTAACTTTTAAAACATCTTAATGTCCTTGATGTATGGTATACTGTTACTATTATTGAGAGTAGTAGATAAGTAACCAAACTGTGCCCTTTGAACCGATGCGGTTTTAACTATTATAATTCTGTTAACCAAAGCCCGTGTTAAAAATACCTAACACGGTCTCACCCTAAAATCCCAGTTAACGTACATAGACTCTGCCAACCAAAATTAACAAGATCAAACCGCCCACTTAACAAATTGGAATTTCACAACATTCCCAATATCAAAGTTTACCATCTGAAACTTTCCCATTTTCATTTATCTCAATTATCCTGGCTGTAGTTCGTTAAGTGAAAAACTTTTTCCAACTTATGGATGTAACTATGGGACAAAATATTTGTACCTGCGTAAGATATGGTTAAACCTCTAAGCATTTCGCTCTCCCCATTACACCACAATTTGGTATTGCAATGAACCCTATTCCATCAGCATTCCATCACATCCAGTAAATGGATAAGCGAACGTAAACATTTCGATGATAGTAGTTCATATGAAATAACAAAACACTGTGAGGCAGTGCTTACCCTCACAATCAATCCACTTCAAATAAAATTTCCAAAAAGAAAATATTCGCAGTACGAACAAACTGTATCCTGGTCTGACCAAATGTGTTTACCCATTAATCATTGTAACTGGATAGGAGCGCGTACAATACTTTTTGACCAAAGCACTCGTAAGTCCAACCATCTGAAAGCCCTTTAAGTAGACCGGGGAGCAAAATTTGTTCATATTCCTTTGTTCAGCCATTCATTGATAGATAACAGCATTATTCTTTTTAACTCTAAATAAGTCATATGCATGCTTAGATACAGAAACAAAAAATATATTTTTGTTGGCCAACTTATTACTTCGGTTTATGCAGTCAGGAAAACCCCAAAATTGCCCTTCTATCCATAATTGTCTGGCAGTCAATGTCGAGCAATTGATTTTCCATCCTCCTTGGTGGAGCACACTGTACGACTACGCAAGAACTATTCGCATTTGGACTTTGCGAAGAAGATATGGAAGGAGATAAGGAGCATTGAACTGATGTGGTCGACTTGGTAGGAGTACCTATCTAAAAATTTCTCACGAATTCCCACTAACTAGCACATTCCGTAAATGAATTTCACGCAATCGGAATCGGAATGGCGGAATAGCGGAATGGTCGCAACCGACAAAAAGGAAATGGAATACCAATGAAACCCATCATCCTGGCTTCTTTCCGTTGGGTTCAATCGGTCGTTGGTTCTGCGTGGACCAAACAAAAAAGAAAGTCGAAAAGGAGCAATTTTAATATTCGGTCATAAATATTCCAAGGATACACACCAATTCACATCGAACTCTGGGGGAATCATAAAGATTTTCAACAAATGGCCCAACGGAAGGTGAACCGGGCCTTGTTATAATTTTCCTGAAAGTAAAACGTTTTTAGAAGAACGCCGATTCAGGACCTCGTATGAAAATGTTATGTTCCGCCAGTCTCGACGGATGTAATTGAAAAGCAATTTTTTTAACGCCGCCGTAGAGTAATGTTCAATTTCGTTGGCGAATTCACTTCATTACCGAGAGTGATTCGAGTGGATAATCAGCAATGAAATCGATGATGTATTGGTAGTTCTGCTCAAGTTATTTGTCTATAAATTGCCTTGTTACGAGTACATGTTGGCAGGGTTTGGAAATGCTGGTTACTTTTAAGAGTAAATAACTACGATGACCTGCTATTGCTGGACTTAAGGGTTTTTTTTTTTTTTTACTTTAAGGTTATCATGTAATCAAACTTACACGTCACAGAAAATTGTTAACATTCAAAGGGACCACTGCACTTCATTTTATTTTACTTGACATCTGAGTACATACTAGGTGGAGTAAAAAGTAACCTCCTTGGCCGCCAGAATGAGCGGCTACTGCAAAAAAGGTTATGGTACCTTGAAGTCTGTTCATATTCAGGCAGACATGCCAAATTTCAGTGCGATACTGTCATTAGTTTTGTTTTGACAGCTTTTGCTGTGTTTGGCATCATGTTGAGTATGGACAAAAACGATTTTCGTTCTCTCATAAAACATTACTTTTTGAGAGGCAAAACGGCGAAGAAAACAAAAGAAAAGTTGAATAAATATTATGGGGCTAATGATTCGTCAGATTACACCGTCAAATATTGGTTTCGAGAGTTTCGTGGTGGTCGCAACTCCACTACCGATCAAGTCCGCAGCGGCGAGCCCTCCAATGCGGTTACAAAGGTCAATGTCAAAAAAATACATGAAATAGTGTTGGCTGACCGGAAAGTGAAGGTGCGCGAGCTAGCAGATACCACAAAATTACTACTGAGCGCACACGGGATATTTTGGGCAATATTCTGCATATGAAAAAGTTATCCTGCCGCTGGGTGCCGCGCATACTCACTCCTGACCAAAAACACAAACGCGAGAGCACTTCGTAAGAGTATTTGGACTTGCTGATGCGGCTGATGTAGGCTGCCTTTTGGCGTCGATTGGTAAATGTTGAACACCAGAAAACAGATTGAGTGCCCGGTAATGAACTGATCTCGGCACGAGTGCTCCGAAGCGGTCGAGGGAGGCTCGATGGGTCGGAAAGGTTATGGCGTCGATTTTCTGGGATTTCGCCTGGTCCCTTTCTACTTGTGTGCGCAACCTTAATTGCGGTCTTCCTCTACTGCGTTGCCTTCAGGAGCGGATTCGAAGACTTCTTACCGTAGCATTGATGTTCATCATATTAACCAGTCATTGGATCTTCACTCTTCTGTCTAAATCGATGCAGCTGTATAGCCCGTACAAATCGTCGTTGTATCTCCTCCTTCACTTACCGTCTTACCCAAAGAATTTTTCTCTCATAGCAACCAAGAGTACCATCATCCGTTTTTGATAAGGTCAATGCTTCTGCGCCAAGATCTACCGTAGTGTGAATATTTAGTCAATGGTGGACTTTTATTTTGAGATATTGCGTGAGCTGACGGTTTATCAGCGTTTCCATGACCTTGAAAAGAAGGGACGTAATGGGTTTGTGGAAGAGGAGAGAAGAAGATTCGCCTTTCTCAGGGCACGGGTTGGACAAATGCTGTTTTCGATCTGTTCGGAAAGAGTCTTAAAGAGTAGGATTGATGAAAGGGCTTACGCAGTGATTTTGCTAGGGAGGAAGAACACCTCTTCAGAATTAGTGGAGATACACTAGTGCGAAAGTGGATTCGTCCTATTGAAGATTCGACGCACTTATGTGTAGGCGGGGAGCAAGCACAACATAAAAGTGTTACAAGCAGATTGGTCTTATCCAAAGAGCTAACATCTGGAATGTCATTGTAAATAAGCGTTAAGATAGAAAATGAGGCCGAATTTCTAATCATTATGGCGTGCGACGAAAAATGTTTACTACCATTGGGACATTGTAGTATTTTTTGAATCAATTTTTGGTTATACTGGAATTTCACACGTTTAAGAAATGCATTGCAGTCATTCCTGGCTCATTTGAACTTTTACCTTGTATTTATATGGGTATTAGGGGTATGCTTCAGGTAGCTTCAGATCAGAGTGATCTGAGAGGTGTGGACGGGGATTTTCCTGTGCTTCACTGAGTGCCAGTGCAGTTAACCACAAAGTTTTTACCTTTTTTATGTGCTCCTTGTTAAATACAAAACCTATCTTGCGCAATCCTTCCAATATGAAGATTCTAAAGGATATAATCTACTATTTTCCAATATGTACCGGTTTTAAAAGCAATTAGAATGAGATTCTTTACTTCGCATACTATAGGACCAGATGGATTAGCAATTAGAAATTTGAATGAAGATCGTGGACAGGATCTACTTTAAATGCAATTCGTTGAAGATTGAAAAAATAAATATCAATTGTATTTCCTTTTGTATAAACTTCTATATAAATTGTTGTCAGTCTAGTAGACAGCCAAAGGCCAAGCCAAAATAAACTTAGAATAATGGAAATAAATATCATAACAAACTAACTAACTAAATAACTAACTTAAATTTAAAAAAAACAAAAAAACTATAAAAAAACTGTGTCCAATTTTTACTTCACAAATAAATAGGTATACCATATTACACAAAACGAAAAACGAATGATTTTTTTTAAAACACTTTGCCTAGTTTTTGCCCTTAAACTCAAAAAAATATTAAAAATAAATTTTTAGACGACCCAAAAATTATTCAATTTTGATTGGCTCTACAAGCAATACTGTTAATCCAAAGAAAATAATTTTTTTTGATTATCAAAACTTCAAATATTTGTTAACTAGTGAAATAAGACCGAACCGATGGAGAGAAGTCAATGTAGTTTTCATTCCCAAGACCGGAAAATGCTCTCATATTGTTCCAAAGGACCTCAGACCTATAAATCTATCATCTTTCCTTCTGAAAACTCTAGAACGACTGATTGATATCCATATTCGAGTTGAAATTGATCTAAGACCTTTTTCAACGGCCCAGCATGCTTACTGCAAAGGAAATACGGTGGAAACGACTCTGCATTCGCTGACTAGCCACATCAAATGATGACTACAATACAGAGTTGCTTTGTGACTATTGCGCTGTCACATCTGCAGGTAGACGAATCATTTGGGGAGTTGATAAGTCTTATGCTTAATAGCAGGATAACCAGCTCCAAACTCGGTGGAACTTCTACTATAAGATGTGTCAGCACGCTGCAAGGCAGTGCCCATTAGTGGTAAATGAACCGCTGATATACCTAGAAGCGGGAGCGAGCCATCTAACTTAAACATCTTAATAACATCAAATCACTCCTTTAGCTAAATCTTAACAGAGTAACCCATTGGGCGGTTCGCTGTGGATTGGAAGTAAGCCCTCATAAAACTGATCTCGTCCACTTTTAAAGGAAATATAAAATTCAAACTATAGACTCTCCCTCAATAAACGGGACCAGTTTAGTGTTCTCCTATACAGAAAAATACCTGGGTGTCATTTTTGACAGGAAACTAAACTGGAAAATTAACATTCTATAAAGAGTCAAGAAAGCTACAGTAGCTTTATTCTCTTGCAAAAAAGCTATTGGAAACAAATGTTTCCTTCAACCTTGAATAACCCATTGGCTACACATTTCAGTCATAAAACCAATACTCACCTACGGTGTGATTGTCTGGTGGATGGTCTTATAGAATGCAGCCAACGGCAAAAACCTAAGCAGAGTCCTTAGAACAGCATGTCTGTGCGTAGGTGGATCTCTACGCTTCACTCCCTCCACGAATTTAGACATTCTGTTTTACTTGACACCCTACGACATCTTCAGCAGGCACGTAGTTGCGACTGCAGCTTTTCATCTTAAAGCGACTACACAGTGGACAAATAATTTATTTGGCCACGCTAATATTCTTAATATTGGGTCTATAAATTCGTGCTTCGTGCGGTTTGCTAAGAGATGGCGTAACTTGTATTATTCCATTGTTATTATTCCATTGGAACATGCGTTGGAAAGCTACTGTCATTGTACGTGATTTCAGTATATGTCATTCATTTGAAGCGTAAACCACAATAATTTTTTTTTCACTCAAATATGTCGAACTTTGTGCCTGAAAAAGTGTTTTTGCGGGGAGTTCTTCTTCATTACTTTAATGTGAAGAAAACTGCTGCTGAAAGTCATCGTATTTTGGTGGAAGTTTATGGTGAATATGCGCTAACTGAGCGAACGTGCTAAAAATGGTTTGCACAATTTAAAAGTGGTGATTTTGGCTTGGAAGTCATTGAACGTCCTGGGCATCCAAAAAAGTTTAAAAATGAAGAACTGGAAGCATTACTCTATGAAGATTGTTGCCAAATACTAGAAGAGCTCGCAGAATCTTTGGGTGTCACTCAAGCAGCCATTTCAAAATGTTTAAGAGCAGCTGGATATATTCAAAAGCAAGGAAATTTGGTTCCACATGAACTCAAGCCGAGAGACGTCGAAAGGCGGTTTTGCTTGTCCGAAATGTTGCTGGAACGCCACAAAAGGAAGTCATTTTTGCATCGGATTGTTACTGGTGATGAAAAATAGATCCATTACGACAACCCCAAATGCAAAAAGTCATATGTGAAACCCGGCCAACCAGCCAAATGAACGGCAAAGCCAAATATCCATGGCGCGAAGGTAATGCTCTGTATTTGGTGGGATCAAATGGATGTGCTGTATTACGAACTGCTAAAACCAGATGAAACCATCAATAGACAACGCCACCGAAAACAATTAATCCATTTTAAGAGAGCAATAGACGAAAAACGCCCGGGATATGCGACCAAACACGAGGCAATAATTTTCCATCATGACAACGCTCGGCCCCACGTTGCTATTCCGGTTAAGAACTATGTGGAAAACAGTGGATGGGAAGTCTTACCCCACCTGCTTTATAGCCCAGACCTTGCCCCTTCTGACTACCATTTGTTCCGGTCGATGCAGAACGCCCTCACTGAAATACGGTTCACATCAGAGCAGAATATCAAAAATTGGCTTGATTCATTCTTGGCTGCCAGGCCGGCGCAGTTTTTTTGGGATGGGATCCAAAAATTGTCAGAAAGATAGGAAAAAGTCATAGCTTCAGATGAGCAATACTTTGAATAATAATATTGTACATGTTTTTGTTAAATAAACGTTCAAATTTTGAAAAAAAAAACCCAATATATTAGGAATCCACATAGAGAACATCGATTACATCATACCTAAACTTCGGTTTCACAAAGACTTTCATGCGTGCTTCTCCTCTAGATCCTTCTGGATCTAAAGCCGATAGCGGAGTTAGTGGTGGTTTTTTCACAGATAAGCTAAATCTAAGCTTCTGTTTTCACCTCCCAAATCACTGTAGTGTGCTCTAGGTGGAAATTTTGGTGATTAAGGAAGCTCTGTCCTGGCCGAAGAAAAACACGATATCTGCAAAGGATACACGCATTTTTTGGATAGTCAGGCCACTATCAAGTCTTTGGACTCGGTTTTAGGTTTTAAAACCGACCTTGAATGCCGAACATCTCTTACGGAGATGTAAGAGCAGTTCAACTTTCACCTTTGTTGGGTGCCGAACCACAGGGATATTCCAGGGAATTTTAAGGCCGATAAACTCGCCAAAATTGGAACCACTGTACCTATTCTACCGAAAAAGGGTAGCATAGGTATACGAATCGCTACGTGTAAATTATTTTTTAAGACGATTTCTGTAGAAGCTACATGGACGATGGGGAAGAGGAGATAATCCTTCACCTTCTCTGTACATGTCCAGCTCTCTCGTAGAGAAGAAAACTCCACCTAAGAGCTTTATTCTTCATTGACTTAAACGATCTTAAGAGTATAGACGTTAACAGTCTCCTGTGCTTCCTGTGGTTACATGAGTAAGAGGATCATAGAACCACGTGGCAGCACAACGGGCCAAAAGGCCGCCACTCTCTACTTACTTTACTTAATCTAGACCCAACCGAAAATTTAAATGTACAATTCGGATGGCATATACACATAAAGAACTTTCTGCTCCGCTATCCTTGTCTCTACATGAAAATGTTGTTATAATGTTCAATGACAATGCATGTTATTTGCATTAAGCCGCCAGATTAAGTGTCCCTTATCTTCTCTAGAAATGCTATGCAACTACTGCCAGCAAAAGAAATATTTGTCAGATTTGTCAGAAGTCTTTCAGAAATGCTCATTCTCATGTTCTGGGTTTAGCCTGAACAACGTAACTAGAACCCTTGTTCAAAGAAGAATAGTACAAAAGTATGTACTCGTATTAATGCTAGGATTACACACTTGACAAAATATCGTAAACTTGGCGTCAAAAGTTTTACGCCCGATTGATGTAATTTTGACAGAAGCCTAAATAGATTTTTTCCGGATTTACACGATTGACTTAAAAGCGTCAATTTTGTCAACGCAACCAAAATAGCGATGGACGCAATTTAAAAAACAGTATAATCCGTTTACAGGATTGACTCGTTTTTATGTCAATTGAATCGACCATTGGTTGACATTTGGTGTCATTAGTGCCAAATGAATTTCCCTACCTAGATACTGACAGATGAAAATATTTACACCTGGTGAATAAATCTATTTCTTTGATTGAAATCGTATAAGAAACAATGTCAAAAAGTTAAACAAGAAAGAGCAGCAGCTTTGTAAATATTTTCAGCATTCTATAGCACAATTGAAAAACAATTGCATTTTCTTACTTTCTTTCTGTTTGTTTGTGGAACTGTTGTTTCATATTTTCTTGCATCATCACACTTATCTCACTTACCATGCTCTAAAATAGTAAAAAATAAATATTTGTAAACTAAAATTTCAAAAAATTAGATGAAAAAGGAGTATTATCAAAGCTTACTGAAATGAAGAAACACGAGATACAATGTTTGTTCACAAAGTAAATTAGAAATGTCGCGGGCAAAGTACATTCTCATAGTTTAAAAAAAAAAAATGTTTACAGGTAGTACAAGCTCTTCCAAGATGACCAAGAAGATGCCAATATCGCTCTGGTAGCAGCAGCAAATCAACAAAATATGATCACTTCGAAGCTGTGAAAAAAATTGTTTGAAAAATCGTCGAATTACCATAAGAAAATTTGCTGAGGATGTTGGCATATCGTTCGGCTCGTGTCATGCATTTTTTTCAGATGTTTTGGGCATGGAACGTGTGTCAGCGTACTTTATTCCGAAAACTCTTAATTTTGGTCAGAAGAACCGTCGCATGAGCATCGCTCAGGAGCTCTTAAATGACGTCAATGATGGTCTTAACTTGCTCAAAAGGGTCGTAACTGCTGACGAATAACTGGTCCTTTTACCAAAACTAAAGAGACCTATGAAAGGACGAAGATCTTCAACGATGGAGGAAATAAAAACAACATCGCTGGCACAAGTGTATTACATCTGACGGGGATTACTTTGAAGGGGACGATGAATTAATAAACACTATATTTTCTTATAAAAATATAAAGTCACCTTTCTTTTAGAATACACCTTGAAAACCTTGAACACTGGTTAACAGAATTGAGCTGTGGATTGACACTAGTGTTTCAAAATGATTCGCTTAGACGATTGATTGATTGGGGTTGGCGCCTTTACACGTCTGATATCGATTAGACTTCAAAAAAGCGTGATTATTGACGCAAATCGTCGATCGTGTAGTCCTAGCCTAATGTGAAAAAGGAAGAAATATCCAAAAATTGAAGGTGAATAGCGACTTCCTTGTAGCCAGACACGATATTTTTAAATTTACTTGCTAAGCTCATACTGAAAAGTCTGACACTTTTGATCCAGAAAACTATGACATTCCAGATCTAAGAACTTCGTCGTTTTATTGATTTTGACGCAATCTATAACTGATAGTTTTGATCTATTGTTTGTTTTCCTACTTATGTTCTCCAACTTTTTTGTAACAACATTACCGAGGCTTGTATTGAAGAGTACTTTCTAACTAACAAAAAACACCAAATAAGCCGTTTGCTATTCCAGTTCCATAAAAGAGTATAAACATTTGGAAAAAGGTGGATTTTTTCGATTTCAAGCACACATTTCACATTGAAAGTATTTGTTAAAAGTATTTATTCGAAAATGATTTCACTAGAAATAACTCCAAGTTACCCAATAATATCCATTCAAAAGCAAGGTGAAGTAAATAAAAATTCAAGAACACACCGATATGATTAATTTCGTGATAGCCGATTCAAATTTAGTTCTAATTGGCCCCATTCATCCAATTATCACTTTTCAATTGCCGTATCCCGCTACCTACGTTAATTAGCCATTATTAGCGGTTAATTTCGAAACTTACCTCGAAAAATATCCTGCTGATTAGCGTACTTTTCCTTCACATCCGCCTTCTGCAGAATCATTAGTTATGTTGTTCATCCCAACCAAAAAACAGATGCGCAAAAATAGATAAAAAGATACAAAATAAAAAACTTCCAAATTAATTTCCATTTGCATTTCAATCTTAGAGCACTCCGCTGATGGTCAACAAACTCATTTGCAATTTCATTAGCTCCTGCTCAATGACGACTGACCGATATAAATGATCCTCGGTTTTATAATAAAAACAAATACCAAACGATCCATTTAATTGAAAATGAAAATCGAAAATCGAAATTGGAATTTTAATTAATTAACCGCCAGCGTGTGCTCTCATTAAGCGCATATCAGTAATCGACAGATTATTTTCATCGCACTTATTGTTAAGCCGGATCATACTTAAGTACGTACCAGAGCCAGCATGTACGGATACATGCTATCCGTTGATGAAAACTGTGTGTCCAATTTTTCTGTAAAAAAAAAAAAAACACATACACACACACACACACACAAATTAAGAAAGTGAGAACATTTTTAAAAAATACTATAATTGTAATTCATGGAATGTAAATCTGCACACACTTGTATTAGTTATACGGCGACTCACCGTTTCGAAGAAATCCCTCAGGAAGACATTTTGAAGTACAATGGTGACATGGTCCCGATAAATCGTTGCTTATTGCTGACGACTTCCATTGATGGCATACCACAGTGCCCATGTTTGCCTCTTTCGATGACTTTGACAAGTTTAGACTCCTTGGAATGTAAGTGAATACTTATGGAGTACTCGTGAAGGAAGTGAGATGAAATTTCTTCTCTGCTTCGGTAGATACGAGTACTACGCCGGTGTTACTTGTATTCGTAGTAAGAGTAGATAAAGATGTTTTTTCCTAGGAAAAAATAAACTTTTCCAATATTGGAGAGATCGTTGCGTTGCGTTGAAATATGAGACTAAAAGGAAAGAAATTGACAATAAAAGGAAACAATGATTTGTTTTGTTGGTTTCAGTTTCAGTTTCGATTTCAATTTTACTTTATTTTTGCCATTTCTAAGGGGATTATTGCTTGAAGAAATTCAAGGTCGAGTAGGTTTTAGAGTGAACGGTAAAATGACGCAAAAAAGTAAACGGGCCACTTTGTGACTTGAAGGCTTTTAAACTTAAACAAAGGACATACGTGTCTGATATCAGCAATGGTGGTTTAAGTTCTTTTGACTTTGAAATAGCATTAGCTACAGAGTTTTCTTTTATTTCTATCAACTTTAAGGAGTCCACATTTGTTTCGTTAATTTAAAAATTCATATGGTGGGTAAGTTTGTTGCGTACCATACTGGAAGGCTTCTTCTAGCAGACAAACATCAAGGTTGTGTTGAATCTTAATTCACTTTTACGAAAACAAAACACGAATTAAAAGAGTGTTAAGTTGGACGTGCATTACGTTCCCCAATACGGTGTAGAAACTACTCACAATCTTGACTACAGACCACAACTTCGTGCTGAGAATAATAGTTGAACACATAAATAAGTAACAGAATATAATCTTTTTATGTTTTGAGAGCATTTCCGGTACCATTAATAAAGAAACCACATTGTCGTCCCTTAGAATGGACCAATAAATGATATTAAAAAAGGGTTAACTCAGACGCAAACGGAAAGAAACTATACAAAGCTAAACCCTCTACACTTTTCAAAATTGATTGTAATGTGCAGCATGATTCTGGTTTTGTTAGATGTCCTTTCAATGAATAATAGAACAATGCCCTCTAGTTTACAAAAATTTAATGAGAGTCAATAGCAATAATAGCACTCTTTACAACACTGTGATACCCGACAGCACTGTACCGGTTTTCTCTGAATAAATAAAAAAAAAAAAAATTGAATTAAGAATTTATCCAATAAATCCAATCCCGCTTTTCAAGTCAAAAGTTGGTCAGACTGGAAAACTCTAAGTTTTTGAAAACGGCTGCCTACTCCACATCATCCAAAGACTTGTTCAGACGCATCTTTACATAGATCCAGAAGCGAAGTTGCCAAGGCTTTCATGACGATTAGTCCATATGAAAAAAGCAGACGCGGCCATTCTAGAAACACCTAGAAAAGAACAATAACAACTAAACATCAAAGATGTGTGTGGCCTGGCATTGTCATGATGGAAGACAACTCCCTTTCTGTTGGTCAATTTTGTTCGCTCTTTCTTGATAACTTCATTCAAACGGTCAAGTTGTGCACTTGATCAAATCCCACCAAACACTCAACATAACTGTGTTTTCCGTCAATCCAGGCTTTGAAGTAGTTTGTGGTCGGTCACCGGCCTTTGGCCATGATCACTTGCGTTGGATATTCTCGTATTTCATCCATTTTTCATCGTCCGTAATGAATCGCTTCAAAAATGGTTCCATTTCGTTACTTTTCAGCAGCGTTTCACTGATGGTTATTCGGTCAATTAAATTTCTTTGCGTTAATTCATGTGGCACCAAAACATCGAGCTTCTTTGAGTAACTTGCTCTTTTTTGATGATACCAAACTGTCATATGGTTGATGTTTAGTGCCTCCGCTATCTTCAGTTAGCTTCCGTGCCGGTCTTGCTCCATTAGTTGCAAAATTTTATAGACTTTTTCAGTGACAGCGCGACCAGTGTAAGGTGCATTTTTTACATCGAAATTTCCGAAACGGGATCGAACAAACCATTCCTGGATCTTGGGGTTAGTCACAGCATCCTCACCGTAAACGGCACAAATATTTCCTTTTTTTCTTCAGATATTTTACTCATATGGGGTGGCCGTGGTGTAGTGGTATATGCATATACTCCTCAAACAGTGGGTCGCGGGTTCGAATTCTGTGCGAGGTAATTCTCTGAAAACGTCTTTTCATGAAATTTTTATGAGTTATATGTAAATCCCGTCTGCGTCAACTCTGACATGAAGGCATAACACTGATGTTGGAGTGGTTGCTGGCTGAGCGAAATGTAACGAACTAACAACTAGCACGTACTAAGAGCCACTTGTTGAGGATGTACTGGCTCCAGTTTGGCAACCACCTCTGGAAAAAAATCGAAACTTAACACCTGAATTTCAAAACTACTACACTACCCGCCCGCGCCCTGGTGAAAAGCCAATAAAAGGGTATACATATCCATTTGGTGCGCGCGCGGAATTATAAAAAAAAATATTCAAATCAGTATAACTCTTAACACGAGCAACGAATTACACAGCTGTCTTTACAAAAAATGCAGCCTGACATGTCACCTTTCAAACACGTGTTCGCTTGACACAATCAGATTAGTGTTACCAGATAAATGGACACCAACACCATCTAGTGACAAAAAACCCCGTAGCCTTTTTATATGACCTATGTTAAGTTCCTCGCTACAAAGGTTAGTATATAACAGGTGTACCGGTATGAAGTGAGGGTTTTTTTTTTGAAAATAAAACAATAATTTTTAATGGGAAAGTTAAAAAACTTTTATTCAAAGTATTGGCCATTGCTAGCTACACATCTTTCAGGCAATTTATGGATTCCACGCCAATAAAACTGTTCGTCTTTTGAAGGAAACTAAAAAGTCACTCAATTTTACTTCCTCGTAGGTTTCGAAGTGCTGCTCAGCTAATGCGTGTCCCATCGATGAAAACAAATGGTAGTCGAAAGAAGCTATGTCTGGTGAATATGGTTGCCTTGGTTGTATCCTGAACTAATTTTGCTTTGTGTGCAGATGCATTGTCATGGAGCAAAATTACCTTATCGTGTCTTCTGGCCCATTCTGGTCGTTTTTCGATCAATGCATGGTTGATATTAATCACTTGTTGTCGGTATCGATCTTTACAATCAGTTTTGATCCCACCAGACACACAGCATTGTCTTCTTGTCGAATCGATCTGGTCTTACGGATTAACCCAAGATTTTTGTCCGTTTAGGATTCTGAAAATAAATCCATTTTTCATCGCCAGTAACAATTCGATGCAAAACTGATTTTTTATCGTGTCTTTGAAGCAAAATTTCACAAATAGTATTTCGGTTTTCCATATGTCTTTCATTCAATTCATGTGGCACCCATATTCCAGACTTTTTTATTTTTCCCATAGCTTTTAAACGGTCAGAAATTGTTTGTTGTGCAACATTTAATATTTCTGCCATTTTTTTCTGACTCAAAGTGTCATCTTCATACAATATTGTTTGCAATTCAGCGTCTTCAAACTTTTTTGGTGCTCTTCCACGTTCTTCATTATCTCTGAACCGTTGAAACCATCTTTCGCATGTTGCGTCTGATAGCGCATAATCACCATATGCCTCGACAAGCATTCGATGCGACTCTGCAGCACTTTTCTTCAAATGAAAACAAAAAATTAATACTTTCCGCAAGACATTTTTAACACGATGAAAAAATATGACGTTGTTTGCTCAATGACTTAATGTATACTAAATATGTTTGACAGGTGTCATATCAACCAAACAAAAAAAAAGAATTAAGGCCCGCTCACAATTAATGTTCCCTATCGAGACATTTGTATCTTGACGCTCACTTTATACCAGTACACCTGGTAGTTTTCCAAATTTATTAGTATCACACAACTCTTTCCTGATTGATGTATCTTATTTTCAATTCTCAGTTATCTAACTCACTTTATTGTGAGTTGTCAAACACTCACCTATATGACCTAGTTGGTCATATTCCTAACATCCTTGCACTCTTTTAACTTCCATTTTATCCAGCCAATAATCTTCTGCAATATCCTTTAGCTTAAAAAGTTAAATCTGCCAATTGATTCCATTTAAAAACAATAAAAGAGGACTTTCTGATAGCAAAAATTACTATTACTCAATCATTATTGCCGAATTTAGGATGTCAATTACCACAAACGTCCTCAATAGAATTTTCTGAACTTCATTCAGACACACAAATGCCCACAAAAAAGGCTATCCTTTCACCCTAATTTGACAAAAACACCACAGTCGTTCTCTTTGTCTTGAAATCGAAATCTGATAACTTTTGAAACCTACTCACAACATTAAGATTTCTCTCAAACAATCGATCGACATACAATTCTTTAAAATGAAGGCAATCAAATAAATTGTATTTTTGTGAGTTTTTGAAAAGGGACACACAGTTGAAGTGAATGGCCCGCCCGATCCGATATAACACCAAAGAATTGTGAGTATCTCAATGGGTTCAAAAGTTTGTGATGTACAAAGGTATAAAAATAAAAAATCAAAATAAAAATAATACAGAATTGTAAGATTGTTTTCTTGTGTTTGTCTTCATTTCTGCAAATGAACAAACTACCTTCTCTAGACATTTTGACGGCTTTGACCCAAAGTAGCAATGAGGAAGAAGTTTTCTTTTGGCCATGGGTGAAACAAAGGCACACAACACAACTCTGAATTTGAATTTAATTATGAGAACGAATATTTCATTCCCTTTTCATGGAAAGGCCAATAAGGGTTGCATACTGAATCATTAATGAGCAACGAATGTTGAACATGTCAAAGGTGTGATATTGAAGTCAGGTTCGAGGCACAAGAAGAGTTATTGTGCCAAGTTTCGAAATTAAACCAATAAGGCAAAGTGTCTTCATTGTATTTGTGGTGCCCTCAGTTAAGGGAGACCAATGGACATGCTAATGAAATGTCGTTTTGCAGATAGGTCGTAATATATGATTGAAGCAATGGGACCAAACAGGTATATCTTCAGCACATTTTTCTGGAAAAAAATTGTAAACTCTTGGAAGAAGGGTAACCGAGAAGGTTTAAAATGATCAAACAAGCGGTGTTCCAGAACTTGGATATCACACTCCAAAAGCAATTGTTAAAAAAAAACAACAAATTTTCTGAATAAAGGGATCTTTCTGTCAATGTGATGACAAAATTGGTCTCCGAGTTTACTTCTTCAATGTACGATTCTATGCTATTCACTTCCCTCTAAAATTGCTTTTATTTTCAATCTTTGCATACTTATTGCGAACTAGAGCCTTTCGATTGATACCGAAAAGAACTTGGTATCTTGAAAAAACATCGGTGGACTCAATTTGCCTGGATGGACCTGAGAAATTAAGTTAAATAATCCCAATATCTGCTGATAAAAAATAGGCCATTATTCGCGTATCAAGACTTTTCAAAAGTTGACAATTTATTCATATTTTATAATTAGTGGTCATAGGTCGCAGTTGCTTAGATCATCGTTTACTACGCAAGGGGCTCAAAGATTGGCCAACAATGAAAAGCAGGAAAAAAAAATAATTGGTCTGACTTCACCACCCTTTCACCTCCAAAAGTGAAACCTCCTATGAAACCGCCTATGAAAATATTTTTTAATCACTCGCCGTTCAAATCGCGAACAACACAGTAAGTTGAGAAATAAAGCCCAGACTGTCGCCCAATCCTTGGTTCGCAATCTTAGATTTGTTCCATATTTTTAGAAGTCGATAAATACATTAATGTAGCTGTTACTCCAAAGATACAATAACCACTCACTTTGCGTCAAGTCCTTCTTCTGAATTAGAAAGTGTCTATGAGAGTATGGCTATAGGGTTTTCTAATAACAACTTGACAACTTTTTTTTAAATAAAAGGCAAACCATTTGAGATATTTCAAAAACTTTATTATTGGCTTGAAGTACAATCAAAACATTTATGAATGGAACTCGACTTCGTTCATATGTTCATATTTTAAACGACTCGGCCACACATTTCGGCCGAAACTTTCCGCATAAACCAATGACTTAACGTAGCCCCACAGAAAATAGTCAAGCGGCGTTAAATCGCACGAACGAGGCGGCCAATCGACAGGCCCATGTCTTGAGATAACACGCTCACCATACTTACTCTTCAATAAATCGATTCTAGCGTGTGCTGTGTGGCTTGTGGCACCATCCTATTGAAACCACATGTCGTCCAAGTCTATATCTTTCAATTCGGGCCAAAAGTAATCGGTAATCATGGCGCGATAACGCTGACCATTCACAGTAACGTGACGATCGTTATTGTCGACGAAAAAATATGGCCCAATAACGCCGCCGGCATTCAAACCGCACCAAACAGTTATTTTTTTGTGGATGAAGTGGTGATTTATGAAGCACATGTGGATTTTCACCTGACCAATAACGCATATTTTGCTTATTGACGAACCCATTGAGCCAAAAATGAGCTTCGTCACTGAAGATGATTTTGCGATGAAATTCATCATCTTGGCACATCGGAGAACTTACGTCGCTTCAAATGGTCCATCGGCTTTAATTCTTGAGTCAGCTTGATCTTGTATGGGTGTAAGCCAAGATCCTTACGCAAAATACGCCATAATGTGGTCTGAGCGATGTTCAATTCTTGAGAACGTCGTGGAATTGACTGATTTGGATCGTTTGCTACGGACGTCTGAACGGCAGCGATATTTTCGACACTTCGACCAACCCGTTTTCTCACTGACACGGCAACTTCACACAACGAATATGTAGACTCAAATTTTTGCACTAAACTTGTTATTGCCTGTCTACTAGGGCGAGAACTACGACCGAAAATTGGAGTTAATGCTCTTAATGTAACTTTACCACGATGAAAATATTGAGTTTACTGAATAAATTGACAGTGACAGTTTGATGATTAGTGAAAGAGTACGTTCACAAATTAAATTCAAAGTTGTCGAGTCCCTATTGGCAAACCCTATACATTACCAAAGAGGTGAGAAAATCCTTTAAAGTTAACAAAAATCCAAACTGTGTACAACAACGCGGTTTTAAGAATTAAGAGACAACCATCCCTATCCAAGGTACCTTCAGTAGCCAAAGTCCTAAGACTCATACTTTTTATTGACTTTTAAGTTGTTCAAAAAGTTCAGATTCCTCTCATCTGACAAAGATGAGAGTTTGGCTCCAAAATTGTTATTTCAAAAACGAATATTGAGAGGTAGTTCTTAGCAAAGTTTTTACTTCATTGTGTTTGTATTTATCCTCGAATTTGAGTTGAGTCTTCTGTTCAGATTAACTAATTGAAAATGTCTTAGGTTTCCTTCCTCCAGATTCCGTCCAGTAATGGAATGCCTTAATTTTAACAGTTAATGATGCAGCTTTTTGTAGAGTTCTGGCATCAGTTTTGACATCATATTGTTGAGGCATATCGGTACCTCTTAAGCCTACTCTTTGATTTCCATCATGTCTTCGCATCCAAGTTAAGTGCATTGTTTCGTTTCTGACTATTTTCATCATTTATTTGGCGGAGTCTCAGATTTTTTTTTTAATACTATCCCGTTACTGTCAGAGAGACAGAATGCGCTGCTACTGCAAAAAAGGTTATGGTGCCTTGAAGTCAGACATTTTAACAGACATGCCAATACAGCGTGATACTGTGTTTAGTTTTGTTTTGACAGCTGATTGTTGTTGACGTGCTTGGCATCATGTTGAGTATGGACAAAAACAATTTTCGTTCTCTCATAAAACATTATTTTTTGAGTGGCAAAACGGCGAAGGAAACAAAAGAAAAGTTGAATAAATATTATGGGGCTTAATATTACGAGAGTTTCGTGATGGCCGCAGTGAAGGTACGCGAGCTAGCAGATACCACAAAGATTAGTACTGAGCGCACATATCATATTTTGGGCAATATTCTGCATATGAAAAAGTTATTCTGGGTGCCACGCATACTCACTCCTGGCCAAAAACACGAACGCGAGAGCACTTCAAAAGAGTGTTTGGACTTGCTGATGCGGAATCGGGCGGACTTTTGGTTTCGATTGGTAACTGTTGAACACCAGAGAACAGAATGAGTTCCCGGCAATGGACTAAAGCCGGCACGAGTGCTCCGAAGCGGCCGAGGGAGGCTCGATGGTCGACGGTTTTCTGGGATTGTCATGGCATACTCTTCGTGGACTACCTCGAAAAAGGAAAAACCATCAACAGCGAGTATTACTGTGCATTATTGGAGCGATTGAAGGCCGAAATCGCTGCAAAACGGCCTCACATTAGGCGAAAAAAAATTTTGTTTTTGCAAGACAATGCACCGGCGCACAAGAGCATCGCAACCACGGCTAAAATCAATGACTTACGGCTCCAATTGCTGTTGCATCTACCGTATTCGCCCGATTTGGCTCCCTCGGACTATTATCTCTTCCCAAACCTCAAAAGAGGAGTATATTGCAGACCTTCCGGAAAATTACTTTTCGGATGGGATCAAGAAGTTGGAAACTCGCTAGAATAAGTGTATAAAACTAAGAGGGGACTATATTGAATAATTTTTTTTTATTCCTAATGAGGTTACTTTTCACCCCACCTAGTATGTAAGGAGTGTAGTACGCCACGGAAGCATTCATGATGCAGGAGTAGACGACTGTGGCACGCTCGCAATTGCTTGGCTCTAGCTTGTCGAAATTGGTTGGTTCTTGTTACTGCCCCATGCAAGTCAACTCACTTACCTTTTGGTTTCGTGCCGTAATTACCTAAATAGGAAAAGAGAACACGGCTAGATAGAAGAAAGCTATTTTACTAAAAAGAAACAGAGGAAAGGAAAAAAGAATATCACATCTTTGGCATAACTACTGTTAAAGACCGGAACTTACGTGGTGTTTAAAACTAACTAAACCGAATTAAAATTGTCCCAGTATCACACTGCGACTAAGACTCGTCACGAGCTTAAATAAGCTTGATGATGTTGGCTGATAATGTAGACGCCCTGCGGAGCACCTCTTACAGGCAGTGCAAAATGCAACTGTGGAGGATTAGTTCGTTTAAGCAAACCACCACGACTTTTCGCCAGATTTCGCCACATGTATCACACACCGATAATTCATTCCTATAGGCAGATGCAATGTGGGCAGTTTCAGTGTAATTTTGCCACTTGCCACTTTTTGATGATTTTTTGATTTGCTCGTGGCACACACAGTGGAAGATTTGTTTTAAACACTTACTTCGACGCACAATGCACTAGTATGTCTAAAAAAAAAAAAATTTTTCCGTGTATATTCAACATGGGAAAATCTTACTGTCTTGAACGAAAAAAATAATCAAATATCCTTTGATCCTTGACTATCTCCAGTATATGACTTTTCACATCCGAACACTAAGATCTACTCAGTCTGAGAAAAGCTTAGCATGGAAAAATCCAATGACCTTTCCGCTGTCCAACTGGATCACAAAACTAGAAAACAGCTGGTTCACATCGAAAGATGATCAGCTGACTTTCTATTACGCCAACTGTCATTGACCTTCTTAATTTATTCTCTTCCTTACCTTCTTAATCTCCCACTTCTTTCATATGTTTTTGTTCGACCCTGACTTGGTTTCCTATCTCAGTCTCTCCCTATCTTTATTTACCAAAGGAATAATCTAATTTTTGGGTCTTAATTGTGGGCTCCTTCCCAAATTTTTACTTAAACTAACAGGATCTACCTCCTTAGCCAGGTTTTCCCCTTCCTGCACCTGAATTGAAAATTCTTAACACAACTCCCTATATGACAAAAGGGACATATTCACTACAGGAAAGGAGTGAGCCTACGAAGAAAGTGGAATGAGGGAATTCAAAAATAGAGGGACGTTTGATAGAATCGGACTTTGTTGTGAGTTGGAAAAGAGAGATTAGCAGGTCCAATTAATATATTAGGAGTGAAAAAGGAGTCAATTTATTGGATTTGGTACGTTAGGAGAACACCACAATTATACACCTTTCTGTATTGCGCGAAATGGCTGACGCTACAATAAATAATATTTAATCATTATACGTATAGTATACGTATTAAAAAACGTATGGTATAAAAAATGCCAAGTTGCCATATAATTCGAGCAGTTGTAGTATTACAATTTTGAATTTCAACAATTGCAATAGTATTCCCCACTCAATTGCAGACACATTAGCTGCTCGACCATGTGGGACTTAATGTAAACAACAAGATACGAAGGAGTTAGCAACTACCTAAATGCTCTGAGTTGCACCATTAACGATTGAAATGCAGAAGGAATTTGTTGCGCAAAGACAAAGATTTATTGGCCTAAAAGATATCTGAAGAAAGACCGAGATGACAAGATTTGATACAACGAAACTAAATTTTAAAGACATATTGGGCCTTGGTACTCACGGAAAGAATACGAATATATGGCTGCTACCAAGGGTATGAGAGTCTGAACGTCATTGACTTCGCTAGGTTTTCTTTCGATCGTGGAGATAATCCATAAACACAATCCCTAACCAGGCTGCCTTTTGGCTAAATGGACTCGGCGGTGACAACTACCGTCCATTTCAACAATGTATGCACTACTGTCGACCGGTGAGGAGCGCAGTCTTAAAAAACCCTTAGGGATCTATACTCAGAACACATCTATTAGTTTCACAAAGAATGTGCTGACTGACTACAAATGTTATGTTTTGAAAAACTCTTAATAGACTTCTATTACTATATAAAAAAGTTAGAGGTAAAAATAAATATGTAGATGTGCCACATACACTAGTTTATTGAAATACAAAATAGTTTGCGCCCCCGGGTGGACTCGAACCACCAACCTTTCGGTTAACAGCCGAACGCGCTAGCCGATTGCGCCACGGAGGCCACATGATGACAAAAATTCGTAGTCTTCCAACCAATGAATTAGAAAACCTTAAATAAATCAATTCCACGAACTATAGCACTCGCAGTCCGTATCATTCAAGTGAAAGATTTGTAATAACAGCATGAGATGCATGAAATACATGACGAATACATCAATAAAGTACATCAGTTAGAAGTTGATAAGCAACCTTTTTCTAGTGATTGAAGATTTATGGGTTTTAAATAATTTACATAGAGAGCTAAATTGTAAGTTCAAGTAAGATCGTAGTATACAAAACGGATAAGTCTACCAAATTTTAAATTCGCTTAGAGTGACTGGCGTAAAAGGGAGACGAAGGTGGCTTGCATACTCCACAATTTGACAATTATTTGGACCATAGATTATCAAGGGACCTGGGAATGAAGCTTGGAGATGTCATTGGCTACGGGACATTCTCAATTCAGCTGAGAAAATTTTCGTAGAATCAAGTTTATATGTTCCGAATAAGGATGTGACTACGAACTGGAAGTCTTCCAGAAATACATATGTCAATTGCTCTGGAATACTCGTATGGTAAAGCAGGAAAATATTTCTACATCCCAAATTGGGCGAAATTATTAACCAATTTAACAAGCATAACCTGTGAAAGGTCAAGGGAATTGGTACCGCTATATTAGTTTTTAGTGGTCTATCGAAATTTTGTTTACAATTCTACGGGACATACTTTATTCGAGATCCTGTTTAGCCGAAGTAAAATTCAGATTCATTACGATAGAACCAATTAGATAAGGTCAGTAGGTGCACGTGAGTATCCGAGATAGGACAAAACTTACAAGTGATTGAATGGAAACTAAATACGATATGCAAGGAAAATATTCCGATTTCAAGAAAGGAGACACTTTGGGAAGACTTTTAGTATTTCTTTTTATGGTGAACCTTTTTGACACAAAATTAAAAAGTCTTTCCAGGCAATCTGAGATTGTTTTTCAAATTCAACAAGTTGAAAACTTACTGGTTGGTGTCCTTCTGCGCTGTAACTTAATTCGTGCGGTTTGCTAAGATATGGCGTAACTTGTATTATTCCATTGGAACATGCGTTGGAAAACTTCTGTCATTGTACGTCATTTCAGTGTATGTCATTCATTTGAAGCGTAAACAACAATAATTTTTTTTTCACTCAAATATGTCGAACTTTTTGCCTGAAAAAGTGTTTTTGCGGGGAGTTCTTCTTCATTAATTTAATGTGAAGAAAACTGCTGCCGAAAGTCATCGTATTTTGGTGGAAGTTTATGGTGAACATGCGCTAGCTGAGCGAACGTGCCAAAAGTGCCTTCTAAGCCCGAAGTAGTAGCGATTGGCAACTGCGAGATGGAAGATATCGATCTGCCACAGTATGAAAATTTGATATGGTGGACTTTGCTGGTGTAAGAAGGAGACTTATTCCCCTGTAGTTAGGGCAGTTCAAGGGATATCTCTCCTTAAGGATCGGGCAAAAATTGCTGAGGGTTCATTCCATTCAGGTTTTAGTGATGAGTTGATGTATCTGATCATATCTGGTAATTTAACCAGCTATGCAGCTTATTTTAGACTTAAATTTAGAATCTAGGGATGTCGGTCTTCTTCTTTTTTTCTTCACTTCTTTTCTACTCACAGAGCCTGTGAACTCTTCTCGTTCTCTTCTACAGGGTCGTTCTGTGTATCTGCAGTTTTCCTAGGTTTGAGTGTCTGCTTTCGCCATCAAACCAGCGGTTTCTTTGTTTTGATGGGGTGGAAAAACAGTACATCTGAGGCGAAATACCTGATTGCAGTGGGTTATTAGCTGGATTGCCACGTTTTATTTTATCTCTTCCATATAGGGCTCTGAACCTTATGACGGCGTAGGCCAGTATTATGCTGCTGGTCGTGCACGCATTTGCAGTTACTTATTTACACTACGAACTTGATCGTTGAACTGCTGGTCCAATCCAGGCTGTAAGACAGCCAGCAATTTATCCATCAATCGCTTCCTAGATCTCTTTGAGGAGAAAATATCGTAGGATATTTGATCAAATCCTACCTCCTCGATACGTGGGCATCAAGAACACCGAACCTATATTTCAAAATAAAAGGTTTTATGGTTGCCAGAATAGACTGAGGAAAAGACTTCGATGTGCAGCGCCTTAGGAAGAGACCCCTTATCTGCTTTTCATAAGCTTTGTTATGCTATGTACAACTCTGTTAAAATCTAAAAAAAAAAAAAAAAAACAAATAAAGTTTTGTTGGTGTTCTGGCTTTATTTTCATCAAAATTGTCACAGTTAATTACGGCGCCAATTATGATCAAATATGCGCTTATTTGACCTGTAAATTATAACTCAGGATCCATCCTGTCAGGCCAAACCCCTTAGAGACTTTTTACACCATCTGGTTTTAATTTGGTCAACTTATGCAAATTGCCGACTAGTGGTCTTCCAATATGGTATTTCCAACTCAGCCGTACCTCTGTAATTAATTTTTCACTCTGCCAGCAGTTTCAGGTGACCACATTCCAATTAAATATCTAGCCCACACTTCTGATGGACAATCGGGTAATTGACACTTTTTGTAAATATACTCGTATATTTCTAAATATTGTACAAAAATATTTGCTATTTCCTACTACTCATGTGCGTGCCTATTATAATGAATTATCCTGTGACTATGACTAGGTATTGACTTAACAAGCAATTTATATTTTCTATACGAGGACAATGTCATGAATTGAAGTTTATTCAATCAGCAAGCAGAGGCAGTAAATTTCGAATAATTTTGATTTGGAAATTTCCAATTGACGTTTACTCCACTCTATGAATAAGTATTGATTTGGAGTTATCGGGTTGTGCACGCATTTGGTATTCTACGGTATTATTAGAAAATAATTGGTTTTTCTGACGGCCTACCATTTTTAATGCTCAAGTGTGACATGCAGAGTAAAAATTGATAGTTGGAAATTTGATCCTTTTCAAACGATCCCACCCACAACTTGCTGGTGGTTCTCGCAGTGAAATTCTCAAAAATTATCGAACAAAAAACCCGATAACTGATTACGACCTCTCATACGTATAATGGACAGTACTTAAATGAAATGCCCTTGAAATATTCAAACCATTCATTAGGTAAATATCCTTTAATGTTACTCTACTTGTGGTATTGCGTCACTGAATAACTGGACCTAAGATAGACGGAAGAAATTAAATAATAATACCTAAAACAGCTACTATCAATAATATCTTGGGTCCAACCGGTAAGTGTATGCTTGCAATTATTTGCATTATACAAGGTCAATTCCAAAGTAAACAGGATTTTTTAAAAAATATATATTTAATATACATGCGTTGGTACATCAAAATTTCGTTAAATTTGGACGAATAGAAGCGTAGATATTGCGTCTAAAGTGACAGTTTATTTGTGTCACCGGTACAAAAAAGAGCACCAACTGGTAATGAATGAAGCATGGTTTTTCTAATATGATCCAAAAACCAAGCGCGAAAGTGCCGAGTGTAACGCGCCAGAAGAGCCAAAACACATAAAACTCGTTTGGAGAAGTCAAAAGTGAAGGCAATATATGTAGATTTGCTTTTGCGATTGTCTACATTGTTTACAAAGAGTTTATTCCACCAGGCCAAACTGGTAATGCACAGTTCTACCTTATTGTTTTGAAGCTTTTGATACATCGTATTAATTGTATTAGACCAGAATATGGCTCAGGAGAAAGTTGGCGTTTATTTTACGATAATGCGCCATATCATCGATCGACACTTGTGAGTTGTGACCAATTTTTTCGCTTAAAATCGCATTTTAGCTATTAACTTTTCCGCGTGTTTGCCGATGAAGGAAAAGCGTTTTATGGACATGGAAACCAGTCAAAAGGCTTATAATGACAGGTAGTAATGTAGTAAAAATTGTTGGTCATTTGACAAAAACATTAAAAATTCTGCCTCATCCTACATCTCAACGATCATTTACAATGACATTACAGCTGTCAGGTCTTTGGACAAGGCCAATCTGCTTGCTGCACACTTTATGGCCCGCTCAACACTTTCAGATTGTGCTTTGTCCCCGCCTACACTTGAGTGCGTCGAATCTTTAGTGGTACGAATCCACTTTCGTACTCATGTAGTAGCAAGAGTACTTAAAGATCTGAATATACCTAACCCTTTTCTTAAGAGGTGTACTTCCTCGCTGGCGTAAAGCATAAGCTTTTCCATCAGTTCTACTCTTTAGGACTCTTTCCGAGAGAAAACATTTGTTCCGCTCTTCAATAAAAAGTCGAATTTTTTTCTATCTCCTCCTACAGACCCATTGCACTTACGTTCCTTCTTACCAAGGACATGGAAACGCTGATTAACCGTCACCTCATTAAATATCTCGAAACATGAAAACATGAAAACCTCTCAATGACCGGCAGTATGGTTTGATGGATTTGATATCACGTCACACCAAAAAGTCTCAATAATTTAATTGGCGAAAGCAATAAAGTTGCACTTGATATTTCTAAGGCATTTGACAGAGTTTGGCATCAGGCTCTCAAAACTGTTGTTGTGTTGATCTGAAATATCCGAGTCTTTTCCAAGATCCACTGTAGAGTAAGAATTTGGCCAATGGTGGATAAGTTGTTCATGTATGTTTTCAGATGCTCAAATTATACGACGAAGATGTTATAAGCGATGTTATGGTAACTTATATTCTGCATTAAAAAGTGTCTCCTTTCTTGTGGATCGGGATTCACTGGTCGTGACTTACAAATGAACTGCTGCAATTTTCCCGCAGCTACCTTAACTTCGTCAAGGTCAGGAGGACATAAGGCTCTGTCGTCTTCCTCCAGGGTTGATTATTAGACAACGGAATTTTGACCGTAATCATCGTTGTACAGCCTGCAGAGGCAATTTTCCCATTTCGTATATGGTATATTCTTCTCAACGCATTTTCCACATACCTCATTTCTGCGCAGATAGTGGATGAAAAAATATCACTGCTGATGCTAATGACTTTTTTGATTATCCAGTCTTGGTATATGTTGCCGACAATGAATAAAATGTCGTCAGTGAGTTCGAATGAAAAAGGATTGAAAAGAAAAGATGAAAAGAAAAATATTACAAAATTTGATTTTTGTCAATACCTCTCAGTAAAATGAGAATTAACTCGTACCTGTCCGTTATGTCCATACCTGTCCTAATGCATCAATTCGCTGCCATTTAATTCAGTACGAGATTAACCGAAAGTTTCATTTAGTTGCAACCACGTTCACCCGAAAATCTCCTTTGTACCTTTTCATCATAAGAGAAGAAAGAAAACAGCAAAATTTTCGTATTCCGTTTCAGTAGCTAAGAGTCTAAGCCGTTCTGTAATCTACAAAAACATTTTGTGGCTTATTTAGTGATCTTATGGCCAATATGGCCGAAAAAACTTGCATCATATTTTCCAACATAAATTTAATAGTGTTGAAATGCATATGATAATATACAGGTAGTAGTCGTAGGTCGTGTGGTGGTGCTGGCGACGGCCTGATGGTTGACTCACTGGCTGTCATACCAACCTACCTGGGATTGAATCCCGGTATTAGCTCAACAGCAAACATTTTCAAATCGTCATCACCCTTTCAGCGGGCAATGGCGGCAAACATCCGAAAGTCAAATTCTGACTATAAAGCTTCTCAGGGCTCAGGTGTGTAAAAATTCGCAAAGTGAGAAACACAAAAATGAGTGCGAGAAGGCTAGGCCTTGGCCTACTCCGGGCTTTCGCGTCAGTGTTTATTTGTTTTTTTTACTCGTAGGCCATTTAATCAAAAACATTAAATGGGTCAGCATGGCCAAATGGGATGCAACCGAAACATGTAAATTGTTGCAAAAAAAAATATGGAAACGTTCGACATCTGCACTAATCTTATTCCCTATTCCATTTATAATTCACAATGATTTTTAAACTCGATGCAATACGTTGTCTGCCGAATTCAAAAACATCAATCTAATACGTGGGATATGAATTCGATTCGATTCGACGCATGTCCATTAACAAAAACAAGGGACAGTAGGAGTATCTGAATGAAATACAGTTTCCAAATCTCACTGATCTTTGTTTAATTCCAGTGTGTTAAGCCACATTGGCAATGTGCGCTCTAAGCTCCATATTGCACATGCGATTCCTCATGGCCACGCTATAAAAAGTCCTTAGCACATATCCATTGGTGGCATTTTATTTATTCCCAATTCGAACGGATATGGAATTAATATTCAAAATGGGAAATCCATTAGAAAAATGAATCGGGATTCATAAAACATCGTGGGGGGTCAAATTCTTGCTTCTGTGGTCAGGATATGGAGAGGATGTGACTGGAAAATGAATTAAATTTCCGATAGTCTGAGTGGACGGTTTTTTTTTTTTTTTTTTTTAATTTTGCAAGTCTTCGGACATATATGGAGATTTTTTAACTTTTCTCGATTGCTGTTTTTATGATATGTCTCCAATTTTTTGTATTTCATGCAGAAAATTGAGACAAGTTTTGAGGCTCCATGAAACTAAAGGTATTTGTTTGCATTTGCACGCATATTAAATGGGGCTTTTGAATTCCTGCCAAGGACTAATAATTTGCAAATGTGTATAAATCACGGTGGGGACAAAAAAAGGGAGAATTCATTTATTTAATGGATATTTTATCGGCGCTTAAATAAGGTTGCATCTTTTCATAGTAATTCAGTAGACAATTTGGAAATTAAAACGTCCAATCTGTGGGGACGTCTGTTGGCTCCATGGTTCAACCGCACACTAGAAAAATAATCCATAGGATTGAGGTCAGGAGAGACAAATTTGCTATTGACGTATTGTCCTGTGGACATGAAAATTCAATTTGGACTCATTTGACTCTGCAACCAAACTGAAACGTCGGCACAATGATGGGTGAAAGTTTCAAACAAACAACACAAAATCGATATAAAATGCGTTCAAGCAATGGAGTTCAGGTTGAACCTGGGCCCGGGCCTAGTCCCCAGGTAACTGCCTCCAGATGCACATTTAAAGGCAGCGAAGGCCCCTTTCTATTTGCGCCCACCTCCTGATGGGAGCTCTCGCATAGTTCTCCATCAAAGCCCATCAATGCAAACGAAACTCAATATTTTTCAAAGTATTTTTCTCTCGAAATGACTGAGGAAATCCTAATCCTCCTTCTGCACCATAAAGTAGGACTGGGATGATCAAAGTCTAATATAGAGTCTCCGTAGTTTTTCGGGATACGTAGGGCCTTACTACTAATTTGCCTTCTTAACCCAAAGAAACAGCGATTGGTAAGAGTAGTTCTTCGTTTTATTACTTCTGAGATGTTACTGGCAGAAACTATAGCAGAGCGAAGATAGACAAAATCCTCTAATACCTCGAAATTATATCTGTCGACTGTGATGGGCTATTAAACAGCATATGTACTCGTATACTTGGTTTTGCCCTATTTACCGCGTGACCAGTGACAGTCTGCTGAGTAGTCCCAATTATGCCGATATCATCGGCATACGCTTGTTGCTGTACACACTTTTAAAAGATTGTACTTCCCATTTTCGGTCTCGGTTAAGTCGTTGTCAATCTTGACAAAGCAACGAGTGTTCTCACTCATCATTCTGTACAGACGGACGAGTTTGGCAGAGATGCCAAAACTAGAAGTGACTCTATATAGCTCGTCTCTATAAATGCTGTCGTATGAGGTCTTAAAATCGGTGAAAAGATGGTGGGTATCGATTTGAACATCTAGAGTTTTTTCCAGGATCTGCCGGAGTGAGAAGATTTGATAGGCTTTTCTGTTCCGAAACATTAGGAGCCAATCAGGTTGTTGACGAATAGTTTCAGACGTTCATACAATATGGTAAATGAGATGAGAAATATGCGATGTTAAGGAGACTTATACCTTTATAGTTGGCGCAGTTGGGAGAGTATCCTTTTTTGGGGATCGGATAAACGATATTGATATTCCAATCATCAGGCATACACTCTTCTGACCAAGACTGAGAAATGAGTTAGTGTATGCTCTCCTTAAAGTCATTTCCAGCAGCTTTGCTGGATTTAAACTTCCTTTTGATCAGGTACAGAGAAGTATTGGCTATCATTGTCTAAGTTTAATACTCTATTCTGGCTAACGGCGGAATTTTGTTGCCGTTATTCAGTCTGCAGAAAAAGGTTTTCTATATTTTGATCTCTGACTGTGACTCTACTATAAAGTTTGTTTCTTCATCTTTTTAAGCTTCTATATGAGTCTTCTTGCCTCAAAAAGTTATTTTAACTTATTGGTAAAACTTCTGTACGTTATTCTTGGACTAAAACTTTCAAAATCTTCGTACTTCTCTTGCTTTTTTTTCTTCTTCTGGAGAAACTGATGTTCTTCCCGTTTCTTCTGCCTTTAGAACTCACAAGCAATTCTGGCGCTTCGTTGCGCTCTCTCGGCTTCTTGTTTAGCTGCATGTTCTTGCCAGAATTCTTCATTAAATCAGGAATATCTAAGTGGTAGTCAAGTAAAACTCAGCACATCAGTTTCCGCGTCTCATACGGCATGTTGGCAGGGTTCCCACGTGTCTTCGGTAATTGATGCTGGCGGCAAAGGAGTTTTTGAAAAAATTCGGAATGAGATTCCGACGGACTCTTGGAATTGCTGCTTCTCACAGTAGTTTTCTTTGTTGTGACGCTTGAGAAATGCGCCATAGTGGTAATCCAAATCGATGTTGGCTGCTGAAGGATACTCTCACTACCTGTCCTAAGAAAGAATTGTTCTTTTCCAATCCTAGCGTTAGGATTGCCTTGTATGATTTTAACATCATACTCTGGACATTGCTCATATGTCTTGTCGAGGAGTTCATATAAACATTCTTTGGTGGCATAGTTTTTGTAAAGGAGTAAAGGCGCATATTAGGGTTATATAAGCGAATTTATCCTTGATGAGGATTGTCAATTGTAAGAAGTTCAAGACATTTTGACTAAGTGTGCCGCATATGATAAATCTGCATTTGAATAAGCGCTGTTTACTCATGCACATTGAATTTCATTATTCTATTTAACCAAGTCAGGTTGAGGTGCCCAAACCAACGACTGCTTGTATTTGCAACTCTTATTTAAGACGAGTTATTGTCTAGAACTCATAACCTTTTAATATTCTTAAATGGTTTACAGATGGCCGATGCTATTTATTTACACTGCTTGCGAAGGGGTTTTTTTTTAGTTGCTAGCGCACTGTAGTTTTCTTTAGTCGGTTGATGTTGTACCTGATTGTTATTGCTTTATTTTGAAGTACTTGAATCCGTTCCTAATAACATTTGAAGCAGTTCGTGGTTTGGATGGGCAAGCACTACCTTCACAACCGTGAATCAATTTTTAGAACGAAAGCTCTTTCGCCCAAGGATAGATATGGTTTTTTTATAAACCCGTCGAGTGACACTTAAGGATTAGCATTGCAAAAATCCACAAGATGTTCACCATTTTCATTTCCCTCTCCGAGGTATTGTGTAGCCACAATATGGCTGAGTTCTTGGTTGTCGATGTCTTCCTGGGCACTTAGACCATTCCAGTTTGATGCTTCACCGTCAAAGGCACTTATATGGTTATAAATTATGTCCTTTTCATCTTAAGTGTTTAATTCTACCCCAACGGGTGTAATTGTAATTAGTGTAATGTACTATATGATGGTGTAATTTTTTATTCTAGTCGTGAATGTGGATAAAAAGATTTGTTCACTCTGAAACTGCCAAGTGAGTAAGGAACTGTGTCTTTTTTCCTTTCCCACCCCATGTTGGTGGTTACTGCCATAAAACTTTCCTAAATAAGGAAAGAAAGTGCTATTACCAACACCTAACCACCTCAATTCGTCCTAGTGCGTCTAGATCACGTCAACTGTCTATCTCTTTACATCATTTTGCATCGACAGTAAAAAAAAGATAAAATAAGAAAATATATCGTATTTCCCTAAGATGCCTTAATTAATTAGTCTAGCACGCTATATCGGATTTGTCCTCCAGAATCTCTAGTATTTTTATCAGCGTCACAGTCTACAGAGGCATGAATGAAAATAGTGTCAGAAAACCATGTAACAGGAAGACGTTTGTTACATGCCAAAGTGAATTAGTATATTTTCCTACTCGTCAGCCATCAAATCGCATAGAATTGTCAGTCAACCAAATCGGTTGACCACTCGCCATTCGCTCCAATTACATCTGTCTGCTAAGCAACACAAGAAGAAAAACTTCTACAGTACTTCAAGTCTCAAGATCGACAGATTACTTCATTACTCTAGACCAATGCTGACGAGTTTATTGAAATTCGATTCCTAACATTAAATTCCACTGACCATGCCCTAAGCGTGAGGTTAATATATGTAAGTCTAGGCAACCTAATCCCTTATGAAATAGACTGCTATATACTCTTCATTATTAAAAAATTTCAGAGAAGTTCCACAAGAGCAAAAACAACATAAAACCTTTAACACAAACAGAACGAAACCGTGTGAATGTCACTTGGCTCAACACCTCGCACTATCAGATCTGAAAATCCATTACTGCCCAGACGAACATCAAAGAAACTGAAAGTTAGTCTTAAGAAGTGGGGGTGTATCATATAAATTCCATGACAGGTTGTTTATCCAACATCAAATCACCAAGAGCAATCAATGAATAGTGAAGTAACTCATATAAAAGAATCTGCTCGGTAGTTTCCATACAATTTACTTTCCAATTGTGATTCTGTAATCAAGTGCAAATCAACAAAGGATTACGAAATGACCAGGGTATGTTTAAAGGAAGTCCCTTTTTAATGTTAATATATGAAATTAGCAAATGGATACTGAACAGTTTATAAAACTACGAACGAATACACCCCAAACTTTGGAACGTTCTATGGCCAAAAGTTCTGTCGGCTAATTGGATTCGACACATTTGAACAGACAAGGTTTAAATAATTAAAGAGATGTTTTTTCTCCGCAGATACAGAATCTCCTTTTGCTCGTCACTTTTGGATTTTGTGCAAATGGTGTCTCCCTACACTCATTCGATATAAATCAGGCAGCACAATTAGTACAGCAACAGATACAAGAATCACAGGAAAATGCCATTGGGACAAGAATCACATCATCGGAAGATTATGACACCAATCCACAGTACAGTTTTGCATATGATGTTAAGGATTCAGCAACTGGAGATAACAAGCAGCAGGAAGAAAAACGAGATGGAGATGTAGTCCAGGGTCAGGTGAGATACGAGCGCTTCTACTTTCCTCATACAATTTAAATCATTTATAGGTTTTTTTATAGTACTCTCTAGTTGAGCCAGATGGTACACGACGTGTTGTTGACTATACTGCTGATGCGATCAATGGCTTCAACGCAGTTGTCTCCAAACAGGTCCCAGATGAGGTTACCTTGTCACCAATTGCCCTCATACAGGCTCAAGCGCATGCCCGAGTTATTTCAGCACAAGCGCAAGCAAATGCACAAGCCTCGGCAGCATTTGCCCAGGCTCAGGCAGAAGCACTAACACAAACCCAAATTGCAGCTGCTCAAGTTCATGCGGAAGTAACTGCTGCTCAAACGCAAGCTGCAATTCAAGCACAAAATGAAGCTGAGAACAAAGCTCAACAAATTATTCAAGAATTCCAGCAACAACTCCGTCAAGAAATAGAAGAACAACGCCAACTACAGCAGCAGGAAGCTAATGAACAGCGTGAACAAGAACAACAAGAACCTCAGCCTCAGGCTGTTCAGACATCCAGCACCCAAAACCAAATTCGTCCCTTAGATAGTCAAGCTCTTCTTATTTCCGAATCACTTCCTCGTCAAATCTTAGGACAGACCGTGCAAGCTAGTATTGTGTCTCATCCACCAACAATAATTGCTCGTCCAGACAGAGGAAACTCCCGAACAGTTATCATCGAACGAATTGCACAACCCCACACCATTGTTAGTCAGCCAGCTAGCGCAACTATTCAAGCCCAACTGATCCAGTCCCCATTAGTGATTACCAAGCTTAACAATGGTATTATAACCAGACCTGACTTAATTTTTGGACTCAACACTGGTAAGTCTATTAGTTCAACCATAACCACGCGACTTTCCGGCATAGGCGGTTTTGAAAGTCTAATTAGGAACGAAAATGGAAACGGTGTGAGTAATGGAAACAAAAATGGTAATGGATCAAATTCAGAACTTGAGCATAGCTTGAATGGAAATAATGGTATGCACTTAGCCCATACTAGTAACTGTAACGAAAACAGTGAAGAAAACAGTAATGAAAATAGTAATGAAAATGGTAATGGAAATGGTAATGGAAATGGTAATGGAAATGGTAATGAAAATAGTAATGGAAATGGTAATGTAAATGGTAACGTAAATGGTAATGGAAATGGTAATAGAAATGGTAATGGAAATGGTAATGGAAATGGTAATGGAAATGGTAATAGAAATTGTAATGGAAATGGTAATGGAAATGGTAATGGAAATGGTAATGGAAATGGTAATGGAAATAGTAATAGAAATTGTAATGGAAGTGGTAATGGAAATAGCAATGGAAATGGTAATTTAAAATGTAATAGAAATGGAATTAGCGGTGGTAATGGAATAACACGAATAAGTAATGGCAATTAAAATGGAAAAAAAACCGAATGGCAAATCCACATATCTATCTTAAACGAAACAATTTAGCTTGGAAATTAATACTTTCGCAAATACCGATGATATACCAGTGATAGATCTACTCAATGTTATTTATATAAACTTATTAGTTAAGCATTTTTAAAAATAATAAAAATATATCATAATTCACCAGCACATCATAAAAACTCTTCGAGCGCTAGTCCTTTAGCCATAACCAATTATGTTTACACCAAAAAATTGCCACTAAAAATACCTAACTGCACTGACAACACAAAGATTACTCTAGTAAAGTAGGAAGCGGATTAGAGAATTGATAAAGTGACTTACTTCTTATATCACTACATGTGTTCATATATTAATTTTAAATAATTGATGTACACTAATATTAATTTACTTTTAATGAAATTATAAAGAATATAAAACTTATACGCTGCATTAATAAAAAAAATTTCGACGAAGAAAAATTGGAATATCTGGAATGCAATTTATCTATTGTAGGGCCTAATATCTACGCCATATCAAAAATAGTTTAAATGTGCATAATGAAAAGTATGGTTACAAGCAAACTGATGCACATCGCCAATTTTAATCATTATGCTATAGTACATCGAACTCTACTGTTTAACGATCCCAATTGACCACGTTACAATTTACAACAAACAATTTACTTGATTGAGATCTGAAAAGTCAACTCAATTACTTTCTTTTGATATTTATATTTTACAATTACAAACTTTTGCCTCCTTATAAGATCTAGAACTAGCTTACTTATTTTCAGAATGTAGCTTTATAAGTTTTCCAATTATTATACTTAATACCTTAATGGCGAAAAGGTCTGAGTGGAACTGGGGCGTTAAAAAAATCAAAAATCCTCTCTAGTCATTGAGGTCTTTGGCCACCTGCCTCCAATAGCTGTATTTCTTCATATGCGGCAATTCGTCTGTATTACCTTGTCCCTCCTGGTGTAGATATGTATTTGCTCTATATGTCCTTACTTTCTCAGACGACTCAATTCAGAAACTTAAGTCATTGAAAATGTGTCTAAACACCAGCATATTCCAATTATTTTTCGTTTAATAGCTGCGGAGAATATCGAGCAGTTTTTAATTGAACTAATAAATAGGAATTGAATTTTGTTTGAAAAATCAAGACTTAGTGTGTTTATTTTCCAGGGAAACAGGCAGCTTAGCACCCGAAGAAAAATGCTTTCTTTTAGAGTTTATCTTAGAAAACTTTTTAATATGAATTGTGCGTTTATAATGAGGTGGATCTTAATTATAGGAATAAAGATTTCAGCTATATTTGAGCATACTCCGTGGAAAATGTACTGTCAAATCTTTCAATAATGTTTCATATCTCTATTATTTTAACAGCCCTACTCATTTACCAGCTAGTTCCCGTGCTGACTTATTTATGTTAAATGTCCCTGTCCAAGTGCCAAAACTAAATTAAATAATTCATATATAAACTAATTAAAGACTATCGAAATATAGAGCGGAATAAAAAGCTCTAAATAAAGCTTCTAAGCTATTTTGGAACGAAGTCAAAATTATAAAAAAAATAAGAACAATCAAATTAATCCACCTAAAAGTGGATTTAACTATATTTAACTAATATGGAAGAAGCATTAGCTCTGATATAGGAGATGCAAATAAAAATGTTGTTGCAGAGAATACTCTACATGCTTTTAGTTCACCTACCGATGCAGATACTTATTTTTTCTTATATAATTTACGTATTAGGAAAAGTGATGGAATTGACCAAACCAAAAATATTTATCTTAAAAAATTGCTAAAAAAGGGAATAAAGTTTCTTACCATAACCATGCCTTAAAATGAAATATTTCCCAGATGCTTGCTGATAGTTTCCTAGCATAGTTTCTTAACGCGGACAAGCCTGATAAAAGAGAAAACTAGAAACTAATAGGCTTGTTAACTGAGGTTAGTTAAATTTATGAGAAAATATTGAAGGAAAAAATCATAAAGATTATGGACAATCGAAAAATATATCTTGATGAACAGTTCGGATTTAGATGCAACCATTGGACACCCAATTAAGTTATACGTATATGTACTACCACAAAAAGAAACCATATGAGGAGTAAATCAACAGGAATGATCTTACTTGACATAAAGGATTCACATACGATTCAGATACGATTCACATACTGATTCTTATCAATATCAATGTTGTCCACTTCAAAGTTATCCCTTTCAGATATAATACACTTGTGTCAACGTTTTTTTCATAAGCACTTTTTGGTATAGCTTTGAGCTCTTCCAGCAATGCCGTTTTTATTTCCTCAATCGATGCAAATCTTCGTCCTTTCATCGGTCTCTTTAGTTTTTACAACAGAAAATTGTCTCATGGAGCCAAATCCGATAAATATGGTGGCTGAGGTATGATCGTCGTGTTATTTTTGGCCAAAAAATCTTTCACAAGCAACGATGACTTTTTTTTTCTGTGGGTAGTTGAGAAATCTTCGTAGACTGAGTTCACATTCAACAAGCAGTTCTTCTTTCGCGTTTTATTTTGATTTGATAAGATATTTTGCAGGCGAATTTTCATTGAAGTTTCCTACGCTCTTTAGAAAGGACTTGTTGAACAGAAATATTCAACATTTTAATTTCGTTCTGAACGTTTTCATGTGGGTATCATCGTTTCTAATGTACCACGGTGCATTAACAAACCTTTGGAAAACTTTGTTTTGGAATGTCTGTAAGACATTAACGTTATTAGTTTTGGTACAACCCCAAAGCTGTGTACCGGTTTTAGCACAATTTGTTTTCTAAACTAAGCTTGGAATACTTTCTAAGAAGCCAGTACATGTCTCTATATTTAATCTCGAGCTCTTCACGTTTTTTCTTAACGTGTGCTCTACATTAAAGTTTAGCGTCAAGTGTCATACAAATATATTTGGCCTCTTTTGCGAAAGGAATTTGTACTGCGTTGATAGACACAAGTAGATTATAAGTTTTCTTGAGAGTGAAGTTGACATGAAGAGACTTATTTTCATTAAGCGCGATTCGCAAAGTCTTTGTCCAATTGTTAATCCGTGTAAGGGCGCGTTGTTACTGCCAAAATGGCAGCGTCATCAGCAAATGTTGCTAGCACAGTATCGTCTGTTTGCGGTATTTCGCGAGTAAAAAGCAAATACAGCAGAGGGCCAAGTGCACTTCCTTGCGGCACCCTCGCCTTTGTTGTCTTAAAATTTGAATATTTGTTTCCTTGTCTGACACGGAAGAGTCAGTCATCTAGATAAGAACTTAAAATATGAATCAATTGCTCGGGTTTATATTTCAGGCCCTCGTGCTAAACCTTATCAAAAGCTTGCGAGGAATGCGCTTGAAAATACTAGCCTACACTCGATTGCTCGTTCAATTACATCGGTTATTCGATGCACTTGGTCAATTGTAGAGTGTTGGCTTCTAAAGCCAAATTGATGATCGGGCTAGAGACGATTTGTGTCAATAATCGGTTTAACACGATTAAGTAAGACTTTCGATATAATCGGGAGAAGTGATATTTTTCTGTATGACTTGACTTCAGTCAGCGGTTTACCGAGTTTCGGCAACTTTCCACTGATGCGGTTCACGTTCTGGTTTTATGGTTTCATTTATAAGATAGAGCAGCTTAAGCAAACCTTTTTTCGGTAGCGCTTTAAGTCTCCCCTGTAATTAAGTCATATCCCGGGGTTTTATTTGGCTTAAGCCGGTCTATAACTTGTCTTAGTTCCCTTAGTGTAGCCTTTTCTATTGGAAGTTTTGTCGTCACGCATAGCGTACTGACATTCTCTGGAAGCACTTCCCTGTCGAATGGTTTTAACGTTTCTGCAAGATGATCGGCAAAGATAAATGAGGTGCATTATCGTGATGCAAAAGTCATGCATTATTTCTCCACAATTCCGGACGTTTTTTTCATATTGCTTCTCGCAAACGGCACATATCTTCAAGATTCTATACCTTATTGACGACTTTGAGTTAAAAACTCCTAATGCACAACGTTACGGTAATTGAAGAAAACTATGATCAAAACTTTATTATTTGATCGAACTTTGAGTGTTTTTTTTTTTTTCGGTCTTGGCACACCTTTGTACTTCTATTGGGACGATTGGGTTTTGGTAGCGATGCCATTTCCATGTACCCATGATTCGTCACCAGTTACGACTCTTTTGAGCAAGTCAGAGCCATCATTAACGTCATTCAAGAGCTCGTAAGCGATGCTCATGCGAAGGTTCTTCTGATCAAAATTAAGAATTTTTGGAAGAAACTTCGCTGACACACGCCTCATACCCAAAACAACAAAAAAAAAATTGCATGGCACGTGCGGATTTATATGTTAACATCTTCAGCATCTTCCCTTATGGTAATTCGACGATTTTCCAAAACAGTTTTCTTCACAGCTTCTAAGAGTACATTTTAAGTATTTTAGAGTACTTGATTCCATAGTACTTGATTTAGAGTACTTTTCCTCATTTTTTATAAGGATTGCAAATCGCCAAGGACTTCGAAAACATCTTACCTTCCTATCTTCCTTACTATCACTTGCTAGGGATAGCAAAAATAAATCTATTATCGAATGTACGTGGCCCGCGAAATTTCAAAAGTTACCATACTTTTCAAACACACCTCATACAAAATGATAAAATAAAATAGATTCCCTTTTTACATGGGAAAAGTAATATAGTTATTAAAATGATTTATCCATTTATTAACAAAACGTCATTACTTTCAATTGGAAATGCGTATAGAAAAATAAGTCAAAGCAATTTCCATGCTATCCTTTTGTACGAGTGTTATGTGTCGAATGTCATATTAAGATATTACAAATTTCTGAAAATAATATATTAAATCCGATACCGATCTGCCATGGTACTATCCTATATTAAACCTTCATCTTAAACCTAATGTTCAACTAATCTCAAATAAAATTCAACAACTTGTTATGATAAGGTGCAACATGTCTGATAATCCTTTCATAAATCGAAATAAAATAAAATAATATGATTCGTTTACTTATGTAATATAATACCAAATCAAGTATTTATTTATTTACTTATTTTAATAATTTACTTGTTTACTTATCTATTAATTGTTTTCATTTATATATTTATTTATTTATTTATTTGTTCATTTAATAAAATATATATTTATATATCTAATCATCTTCTTATTTATATATGCGATTTTTTCTGTGTTTATTTATTTATTTGTTTATTTACTTTTAATTTATTTCATTAAATCATACGTACACACACTATACCATCTTGATCAAAAAGTTCCCGGTGGCGCTCTCATTGTTCCGATTTGAGTTTTGTTTTTTTTTTTTTTTTTTGTCCACTTCGCACATCTGTTGTTGACATTTCTTCTAAATCTTAGCATCATAGCTTGACATTTGCAAAAGTTACGTAGCTAAGAGTACATCTAACTATGTGTGTGTTGCCGATTTTTTACAATTTTAGAAACGGATTTTAATTTGCAACAACGAACTTGTATTAAATTTTGCGTAAAAAACGGATTTAATGGTGCCCGAACGTTGGAAATGTCGGAAAAGTGTTTCGGCAACGATTTTCTAAAGAAAACGGTTGTTTACCAGTGACACGAGCGGTTCAAAAGTGGTCGTGATTTAATCGAAGATGGTGAACACAGTGGCAAACCATCGACAACGAAAACCGACGAAAACATTGATGAAGTAAAAGAAATGTTGATCAATTACCGCAAATTAACCATCAGAGAGATAGCGGAGGACTTGAACATTGCCAATGGATCCGTCCAAGACATTCTGGTTAATGATTTGGGTTTCCCTCGTATAGCAGCAAAGTTGGTGCCAAAAAACCTCAATTTCATGCAAAAAAGAGACCGTGTTGACGTCGCAAAAGAGATGATTTGCGAGGCTAAACTCAATCCCACATTCATCGATAAGGTCATTACTGGATACGAGCTGTGGGTTTATGAGTATGAAATGCAATCCAGACATCAGGCAAGTGAATGGCGTTCACCAAATAAGCCGAGACTAAAAAAACCACGTCGTTTTCAGTCAAAAAATAATTCAGTGCTCATGGTTTTCATGGATTACAGCGGTGTAGTGCATCATGCAACAAATACCATCCATCAGTCACAGCTCCCTGTGACGCGTTTCAGCAGCCGAGAGGAAACTTCCTGGAAAAATCGCAGGAAGCACTGATGGACATACCGAAAACCGAATATAAAAACTGTTTCGAGGATAAGATTAAGCGCTGGCATAAGTGTGTTGCAGTCGATGGTGATTACTTTGAAGAGGACAATATAGATTTAGACGAATAAACCTGTATTTTTAATTTTTTTTATAAATTTTTGATCAAGATGGTATATATATTTATTTATTTCTTCATTTATAGGCTAGTGTTTAGTTTTTCTAGTCATTTTGTATTCGTATGTACTTTTAAATACATGCACTAATTACAATAATTTTATATTGGGTCTATAACTTCGTGCGGTTTGCTAAGAGATGGCGTAACTTGTATTATTCCATTGTTATTACTCCATTGGAACATGTGTTGGAAAGCTACTGTCATTGTACGTCATTTCAGTATATGTCATTCATTTGAAGCGTAAACAACAATAATTTCTGTTTTCCCTCAAATATGTCGAACTTTGTGCCTAAAAAAGTGTTTTTGCAGACCCAGGTTTATGGTGAACATGCGCTAGCTGAGCAAACGTGCCAAAAGTGGTTTGCACGATTTAAAAGTGGTGATTTTGGCTTGGAAGACGATGAACGTCCTGGGCAGCCAAAAAAGTTTGAAGTTGAAGAACTGAAAGCATTACTCTATGAAGATTGTTGCCAAACACAAGAAAAGCTCGCAGAATCTTTGGGTGTCACTCAAGCAGCCATTTCAAAACGTTTAAAAGTATCTGGATATATTCAAAAGCAAGGAAATTGGGTTCCACATGAACTCCAGCCAAGAGACGTCGAAAGGCGGTTTTGCATGTCCGAAATGCTGCTGGAACGCCACAAAAGGAAGTCATTTTTGCATCGGATTGTTACTGGTGATGAAAAATGGATCCGTTACGACAACCCCAAGTGCAAAAAATCATATGTGAAACCCGGCCAACCATCCAAATCAACGGCAAAGCCGAATATCCATGGCGCGAAGGTAATGCTCTGTATTTGGTGGGATCAGATGGGTGTGCTGTATTATGAGCTGCTAAAACCGGGTGAAACCATCAATGGACAACGCTGCCGAACACAATTAATTCGTTTGAAGAGAGTAGTAGCCAAAAAATGCGCGGAATATGAGACCAGACACGAGGCAATAATTTTCCATCATGACAACGCTCAGCCCCACGTTGCAATTCCGGTTAAGAACTTTTTGGAAAACAGTGGATGGGAAGTCTTAACCCACCCGCTTTATAGCCCAGACCTTGCCCCTTCTGACAACCATTTGTTCCGGTGGATTCAGAACGCCCTCACTGAAATACGGTTCACATCAGAGCAGAATATCAAAAATTGGCTTGATTCATTCTTGGCTGCCAAGCCGGCGTAGTTCTTTTGGGATGGGATCCAAAAATTGCCAGAAAGATAGGAAAAAGTTATAGCTTCCGATGGACAATACTTTGAATAATACTATTGTACATGTTTTTCTTAAATAAACGTTCAAATTTTGAAGAAAAACCGCACGAATTAAATTACGTACCCAATATATAACATAGTTTGTGTCTATACAGGGTGAGTTTTTTAACTTGAGACATCCAAATTACCCGAAAAATACTCGATATCGCGAAAAATGCTTCAGACAATGCTGAAGTACCCATTGACGAAAGGAAACCCGGTTGCGAAAATCCTCACCAGAAAGTTCTTGATGCATTGAAACATGATAAGGATGGTATTTATGCCGATGTCATATCTTATAGACAGTCATTTGAGAAATTTTTGATTCACAACTTATTTGGCGAGTGCTAATGTGAGGATCGTGTGCAACGACAGCTAACACTTCTATTTCACTTTCCTCAACAGCCACCCTATCTGACCTATTCCTTCACCAGTGAATTGTTGGATGACCCGATAAAAGGAAGCGCGCGATCGTATCTATTCTGGGAAACGTTGGGCGTAAAGAGCAACAGCACCATCGATGTTCCTTCCACTTTCTCCATAAATCAATATCATTTCAATTTTTTCTTGAATGGAAATAGCCTGAATTATTAATCTAGAAAACGTTACTAATAATGATCAGTTCCTCAAAACAAATATCGAACTTCTAAATGAAGTACAGTTACGTTCAGGTAGAAAAAAAGTACAAAGTGCACATCATACACTCTCAGATAAGTTTAGGACAATTTGTCTCTATCTGAAATTTCTTTGAGTTTTAACTTCACTCGAGGCAATAACGACTTCCTCAAAACAAATTTCGACCTTCTAACACCCTAACAACGTTGAAAACCGATTAATGACTTAGACGTGCCAGAGATAAAGTCGTGTGCTCAATTGAGGAATACGAATGAGCAATGAAAATCAGGAATTATCATTCGAAAAATTAAAAGTGACCTTCGTTTGACCTTAAAAATGGGTCACTATAATTGGAGTAAACACAACAAATATTCATGATTTTTACAAGCGGTTAGCTTCTGGCAGATCCTTATAAAGTCCCCAGGAGTAATCAGCTAACATTCCTGAAGTAGATTTCCCTTGATGTCGCTTCTCTATAACGAAAATACCTTGGTAGAATCCAAATGGGACTCCAGGATATGTATTTTAGAGGACATATTATACCCCCAAAACATTGTAAGAGGTTAAAAATTCCAAAAGTTTTTACAACATTAACAAAACATTTGCAGGTGGATTTTTCAAGACCCTTTACCTGATGAGGGTATAAAATGTACACAGGAATATCTGAATTTATTATTAAGGATATTGCAAATAAAAATTCAAATTTATCATTTCATTACTTGGAGTCATCTAAGTCTCAAATTAGAAAGTTATTTACTCAAGTGAATACACAGTTTAGAACTGTAAGTTATTACTCGCTTCAGGTAGTGTTGTCTCTGAATAAAATGCTCCTTTATTGGTTAACAGTGCTACTGCTCCTTTTTCTAACAATAATGGCTTACCCACACATGTAAGTGCAAACAGCGAGTGGAAAAAGCTCAAAACAAACGCCAAACGTCAAAACGTTCAAAACAAAACATACGTCGTGCTGTTGTTGCTTGTATTGTTACCTTGTCCGAAAATATGGATTTTATTGCTGCAGGTAAATATATAAGCTACATGTCTCCAAAATTGCAGTATCTCCATTTGTTGATGAAACAATAAAAAAGTTTAGTCTCTCAAATTAATGAAAACAAATGCTGACTTGTCAAAATTAAATTTTAAAGTTGGTGTTCCTGGAGCAAATTAAATTATGAAACAAATCTAAACAAAGTGTAAGTGTAAATCTGCTCCAAAAAATTAAATCCAATAACAATTTACGAGTAATTGCCAGAGTTACGAGCCAAACGACCACGATCACCGGTCTTCATCAGGAGGCGATGAACATCTCCTTGCGGACCTTGTAGCAGTAAGTTTCACGGAAGTGAACGACCGACAATGAAGCACCATGACCTGGATCGTGAATGATTTCTCTAACTACACCCCCGATGTAGCCATGGCGTTTAGCGAAATCAAGAAGCCTCAATTTGGCGGCTCCCTTACGCCTCTTGATATGGGCCTTATGTTGTGCATAAATAACACGACCCATTTTTAGCTTTTATAGTAAAATTGAAAGCTTTTCAAAAAAGAAGAACTAACCTTTTTTCAAATTTAGTTGAACTGTAAAGGGTTGACCCGGTGGACTTTCGTATAGATATTGGAGACAAAGCGGATATAAGACAGCGTCTCATTCTTTACTAGTATAGATTATAGATGTTTCATCTACACAGATGGTTCGAAACCTTTCCTATGGCTCTATGCGTATAATGCTCTCTGCTGTTGTAGCACGCCGCCCGGAGGTTCTGCTGTCGTGTCTCCTCGCTGCTTTTGACAGTCTGTCTTACCTATTTATGTTATGAATCCAAGATAATAAGATTGAACATCGATGGCTGCCAATCATTATTTGTTGAGGTAAATTTATCAGCAACCATAGTTTTAACGAAATACTGTCAAAAATGTAGCAGAAATACCCTCGAAAATACCCTCAATTGTCACCTCTCCCGACCCTGATCTTCGCAGTCCTTTTGTTTTAATTTTAGCTTTAGCTATAAAGGCGTTTTGTACTAAACTTAATAAAGTTATCCGGAGTTAACCTGGGTCTGCTAAAATGTCAAATTCAGTTACACTAATTCTCTTCCAAAAAATCGTACTAAAATACCTGAAAAACCTTTTCCAAGCTGCAGCGTATTTCTATAAGAACAACTTCAACTTTCCTTTTGAAGCAAACGGAACTCAAATATAAAGTCGCAATGCATTTCTCAACATAAAACGTTTTGTTCTGAAACTTATACTCTTAGGAAATATGTCTCATAAATAATACTGTCACACCTATTTGAATACCTACAAGCCATTTAATTGCATCCACTTCAAAACTACAACGCTGACTACCGTCATATTGTTAACTTTCAGTTTCAAGAAGCAAAAAAAACGTACGATATTTTGATATATGATGCCTTGCATTAAATGCCACTGACCGTATGTCCAACAATATGTAGTTTCGAATTCACGCGAAGCAAGTAGTCCACGTGAAATATAATCCCTTGCGTAATGTCGAACGAATAATTAACCAATCTCGAAACACCTTCCATCTGCAGAGGCAAATCCCTTTCAAACAGAACGGGACTAAGACTGTATTATTTACATGAGCTAAATCTATTCCACCACTCAAATGACCATCACAGAAATTGAAAGTACTACTCAAGAAGGGGTACTACATCATATGTATAAATATCATGACAAATCATGGAGCCAGCATAACAGGGCCAACCATCATCATTGAATAGTGTAGTACCTTATCCCAGTCATACGTTAAACAGGACTTATCTAGATTCAAATAAGTGTTTCGTGTGATAGTTACATCAAAAGAAATACCATAAACCAACATGTCGCGGGTATGTGAAAACGACTTTGTAAACAATCTGAAGCATAGTGTGTTGTGATATCAGTTTTTAAGTACAAACGCAAACAAATATAACAAATACAATAAAATCCCACATAAAAGTTGAAATATATATCTGCAAACACTTGAAGTTCCTTAAGGATATGGCAAACTTATTGCGTTCCCAAAAAACAATAGCAAAACAACTCTAACAGTTTTCAAACCACCCTACGAAACCGACCTAGAACCATATTTTTTATTTTTATTTTTTTTTTTTTAAATGGATACAAAAGTCTTCCTGATTGTTTGGTTTACATTTCAACCTACAGTTAGCTCTTAACCTAACCACATACCGACAATTTTCTCCAATATGAGAACATAATATCTATTCAACAAAGTTCCATCAAAATCGATACTGAGGCAAACAAATCATAAATAAGGACAATCATTCGCCCTCATCTTTGACATCTGTTACAAGATAATAAAATTTTTATTAAATAATCGAACACAGACAGTATTATGCGTCTATCAGAGATACAGAGATACGTATCCTCTGACCACAGATGGATTCTGGATAAAGTAGTATTTTGAAGTAGTACTTACATTTACATAGTAATGAACGGGTGGGGGTTTTATGAGTTGATTTGTTTTTATATACTGAAGAAGAACAGGATCGAACGTTCAGATAAATTCGTTTTCATTTCAGATACTGGCTTTAGTACTTCTTGTCACTTTTGGGGTCTACTCCAATGCACTTTCCCTGCATTCACTGGATATAAGCCAAGCGGCCCGCCTCGTTCAGCAACAGATCCAAAATTCTCAAGAGAACGCAATTGGAGCCAGAATCACAACCAGCGAAGACTATGACACTAATCCACAGTATAGTTTTGCTTATGATGTAAAAGATGCAGTGACAGGCGATAATAAGCAGCAGGAAGAAAAACGGGAAGGCGATGTTGTCCAAGGACAGGTAAGGTTTCCAATTATTTGATATTCGGCTATTAATGTCTTTTCCAATAGTACTCCCTAGTTGAACCCGATGGCACACGACGTATAGTGGACTATACAGCAGATTCTATAAATGGATTTAATGCAGTTGTCTCTAAACAAGTACCCGAAGAAGTAACACTCTCGCCAATTACTATTATCCAAGCTCAAGCTCAAGCCCGTGTTGCTGCCGCACAAGCCCAAGCCGAAGCACAAGCTTCGGCTGCCATTGCGCAAGCGCAAGCCGAAGCTAGAGCCGAGGCTCAGATTTTAGCTGCTCAGGCCCAAGCTGCTGCTCAAGCCCAAGCTACCATCCAAGCGTCAGCACAGGCTGCCGTTCGAGCACAAGCTGAGGCTCAACTTCAAGCTCAACAAATAATTCAACAGTTCCAGCAACAAATGCGTCAGGAAATCCAACAACAGCGCCAATTACAACAGCAACAGCAACAACAGCAGTCTCAAGATCAAGCACAGTCGCAGACCCAGTCTCAATCTCAATCCCAGTCTCAGGCAATCCAAACTTCTTCCAGCCAAGAACGACTTTCAAACAGTCAAACGCTTCTCACATCCGAAACTCTCCCACGACGTGTTCTAGGTCAATCTGTACAGTCTAGCATTGTGTCGCATCCACCAACTATCATAACGCGCCTGCCAACTACAAATGTCTTTGCATCATCTTCCGACATCAGTGCCTTAGACAGTGCAACTCGCCGTACAGTCATCATTGAACGTATCCCTCAACCTCAGACTATTATAAGCCAGCCAGCTAGTGCAACGATCCAAACTCAACTCATTCGGTCTCCACTAGTGATCACGAAATTAGGCAACGGAATTGGAACGCGAGTTGGACAGATCCTGGGAATTGACACCGGAAAAACTATCAGTTCATCCATCACCACAAGTCTCAATTCTTTAAATGATCTTACAAATGCTATCAGAAATGGAAACGGAAATGGTAACAGAAATAGCAACCGAAACGGAAATGGAAACGGATTAAGTTCAAGTTCAGAACTTTTAGCTCAACACCAAAGTAGCATTGAATCCACACTACGAGCAAATGGCAATGGCAGTGGAAATAACGAAAGTAGCCTTCGATTAAATGGTGGAAATAGCAATGGTAATGGACTTCTAAGAAATGGCAATGGAATTACCAGTGGAATCGGACGCAATGGACAGTCTTCCCTCGCTCTTCTATCTCAAAACGGCAGAGATCTACAATAAACAGCAAAAGCCTTTGAATTTTAAAGCATTCCAAAGCGACAAAAGCTATTAAAAAGGACAAATCCAGTCGACAGATACTCATTCTATTAATACTTATAAGAAACTATTTATTACAATTATTTATAAATTACTGTTGCTACATAACACTCACGAGATGCAAAGAGGAACAAAACCACATGACGAACGCTCGTCTTAACAGTCACAGCCAAGGCCTGTCAAATAACAGACGAATCCTTAAAGGATTTCAGTATACTTACTCGTATTTATATTAAAACACTAATGCCATAATATTATTTAGTTGTAATGGAACAGCTCGCACCCAAAGCACCGATACTGTGTTAATCTCTCTACAAAGGTATAAATCAGAACAGAGCTCCTAAGAAAGCCACTCATATACGAATATGTATTATCAGACGTGTTCAATATTTTACATAAACCTTAACTTTAACTCGCATATGTATCTTATGTTTTTAAAAATAAATTTCAATTATCAAAGAATCTATTCTATTTCATAAAATCTACTCGGGGGCATAGGATCGTATATGTGGTTTTAGATTTTGAACGATCCAAACCATTGCATGATGAACAAACGGTCTATTTATGCCGAATGCAATTTCGGGACCCAAGCTTGGACAATTATTCAAGCAAGATTGAGTTGCTTAAGTCATAAATCTAAGGAATTTTATAAGTTCGTCGTTGCGTCGGCAAACTCCATCGGAAAACTCATGCAATATGTTGATGCCAAAAAGGTGGGATTTATCATATGTTGCAATGCTAATGCTCAAAATACATTTTGGGTCAGAAGGTCTCTAGGGTGTTACCTGGGTGCCTGCCATATCTACAATGAGGAACAATCCCAATTCTCTATGTTTTAAAGCATCCTGAGGGCACCCCATTAAGATCAGTACCAACTCCAAATCATCATGTAAACCAGAATTCTCCTTTGGTCGAGGGTCAGACCTACCTAAAACCTCCATCAATTTTAGGGTCATGGCTCCCTGTAGTATTTGATGCATTTTAAGTTTTCCTAACGACAGTTGAAAAACCCTCTCTGCGATTTTAGGTTTAAACCACAGCTACCATGAAGGTCCTAAAAGTAGGCCTTTTTCTAAAAGTTTGGCTGAGACTGAAGTTTCAGGGGCTTCTGACTTCCATGATACAGAAATAAGCCTAAGTGATACCACTACCATTATTACACGTATTACACGATTCAGTTCAGTTGTCACAAAGCCTATAGTCGAAGCCCAACATCGCTTTCTCAATATTTCACAAACTGTAACATCCTGATACGAAGCGCCCCCCTAGCAGGGGCTGATTTCATCGGTTAGTTAACTGAACATATGTATCAATGCTATCGTGGGCTTCTGTTCTGTCTGAAGCGAACAATAGCGGTCACCTGGTTTGCAATTGCTCTTCAACTAGAAGCAACACTATCAATATCTCAGCCGAAACCTCAACTAATCTTACAAAATCAGCGGGATATCGTATTCAATATTCCTCCTCTATCACTATTTCTACCAACAGTGCTCCATTGTTGCTGCCAGTAGCAATCTGCCCCTTCAAACCCTTAAAGGTAACATCCGTCTCACTCACTAGTCTGCCCTCAAGCTTACATTCAGATGTACTTTGAAATATCGTAATTCCTTCCTAATCTATAAAACTCGCTAATGGAATGCGCTGTCGAGCTCTTTATTTCCTACTGCAAACATTTAAAACCACCCTGCATCGATATCTCTCTTTCTTTCCTCCATAACTTTTCTTCGCCCTTCGTGCTGGGCCAACATTTTATGGCGAAATCCCTCAAATTCACGCGTCAGACAACGCCATAAATCAAAGCCTCCGAGCAGAATTGGGAATGTCCCCGACGACGACAACACGACAACACCAACAACATAGTTGGTATCTGTCACGGGCTGTGGTGATGGATGAAGCCATTGATTGCTTCAAGTTGACCGACATATACCCAGTTGTAGACCAGCTTCTGCCAACTCTGAGAAAAAATTTCTACTTTCCCGGCACTGACATGTATTCCGAACCCCTGGTAGATAGTATAATAAGAGTAATCCTTTTACTGAAAATCGAAGAAGGTGATATCATCGTGTCATGATCTTCAGACTATCAGTCTTATTTCCTTTATGTTTCAGAGCATGAGGGAATAGCCGAACTTTATGTACACCAGACACATTTCCAAATGCATCCCCTATGCAAGATGCAGCATACCAACATACGTACAATCGGAGAAGATCCCATGAGTCTGTTGGACTGAATTTGCACTTTAGACAACTCAAAATATGTGGCTGTGCCGCAGACAACCCTACACGTGATCGACGATCGGTGTACTTTAAATTAGCTTTCGGTCAATTGTCTATAAACTAAAGTTATTCTCCTCACGTGAAGAAGGAAGCTGACAACAATGCTCCGGTTCAAAAAAAATCATGTATTTCATCTTGCCGTAATGGAAAACGTGAAGCATACAATTGAAAGGAGTAGTACCAATACAAATAGAAGTGAAGAAAAGATCACGATAGCTAAAGAAATTCATTTGTTGAAACCTAGATTCATCCCGAAATATGTAAACAAAAAAATGTTAATTCATACATATATCATCTTTTAAGACGAAAATCCAATAAATTGATTCTGATCTACTTCTTCTGGAGCAATCTAGGATCTGCTGCAAATTGAATGTAGGCGCTTACATAAGAAATGTGCAAGCTTCTATTTTGTACTTGACAAAGCACTTAGACCAAGAAATAACCCACTGTATTCCATTTGTGTTTCTCTTAATCAAATTTGCCAATCTTTGAAAGGAATTGTCTTTAGTGAAGCTATTAATTGCTTTAACATCCAGCATAGCAGTCAGTACTATCACATAATATGTCGAACAGAGTAAGGTGCTAAATAAGAGTTCAATGTTCCGCTTAAACGCGAAAAATCTAGTAGAACGCTGCTAAATCTTCAGCATTCATTTGATTTGCCACCTAGGCTATATTTACAGGAAGTCCAAACACAGACAGGTTCAGAACCTTTCCTTCCAAGCTCGTCGCTAATTTAATTTCCTTCGATCTCATTGTGACCTCGGGCCCAGACAAGGCTTAGTGTCACTTGTGGACTTACACTGCGACTGATCGAAAAACTATTGACTGCTCAAAAACTTGGCTTTGAGCTAAACGCTCTACCTCCTAGTGGTGGTCCCCAAAAGAGAACGAGTCAGAAACCAATGAGCACAACCATCCACTGACGGGAGTTGCATCAGATTGGTCATACACTTTAAAAAGGCGATAGTTCCATAGCAAGAATGCGTTCGACCGAAAAATACATGGCGCAGAACAGTTGAGGAGAAGTCGCGGTAATTTCGAAAGAGTTGGAGATAACTGAATCTCATTGGAACCGTACACTACAGCGCGTAGGCGTACATGAAGTCCTAGGATCCACAAGGGGAGACGTTATAAAAGTAAAAAATAAAAGGTTATGTGGACAGAAATGTTAAAGTTCTTCTAAACTTACTTAGGGATATTGAATGCGGTCTGCGACATTTAATCTTTTCCTCCATTATCATCCCTTATGCGAGGAATCACCTTTTATAGCGCGAATTTCCAACAAACAACAGTTATTGGAAACTATTATTGGCCTACCATTGTCACTGATCTTTTCCCTCTTCCTTTAAGGGATTGGTTAGGCTATTTATGTTTCAAGATAGACAATTTGCACAACTGAATATTTGGTCGATTTACAAGGAATTGTACTTATGTGCTTATTGGAATCATTGCCACATAGTATGGTAACTCGATTTCGAATCTCTTTCTGTCAAAATTTTTCAAATTGCTTTCGACTTGATGTCAAAGCTCACTTTATCCATGAGTCGCAAGGGTATTTACTTTTCTCTATTGCCTTTGAACACTGTCTGATTATTTATACCATCTTAGTGGCAATATTTTTTGTGTATTACCGAAATTGCATATTCTAGGTCATTTCAGAATTTTTCCTGTCTTACATTCACGAATCGGATTCCATTTTCAGGCATTTCATTTCAGACAATATGCTCTAAATATCACTAACACAAGAGCCCAGAAACTCGCGTCTCCATAAATGCATGTACTTAATGTGCATTGAAATTGAATCTCTTATACTTAATTCCATTGACCACATGCCAAACAGTGATCCCAAAGACACATTTGTATGTATGTTGTATGGAAGAAAATGCAGTAAGTAACTCAATCCCTTACGTAATAACCTACCATTGGTTATATAGAACATTTTAACTACGTATCTTTGTCTGACCTCTATATGCAAAGCAAATACCTTCAAAAGAAACAGTACGAGACTAGTTGAACGTAATTTCAATGACCACTTCATAGCTTACATGAATTCCACCACCCAGATGGCCATCAAAAAAAAAAAAAAAATTGAAAGTAAAGCTCAAGAAGTAGATATAAATTCTACGACGGATGCTAGTATAATCATCAAAGTGTCAAAAGCATTCACCGTACACTGAAGTGCACTAAACGAAAGTAAAAGAGGACTCAACCTGTCGCAAGTGTCCTGTGTGTTTTAATTTATATTCGAGTTGTGATATTGTAAAGTGAATACCAAATCAAAAGGAATAAATAAATATGACAAGGGTATGTCCAAGATGGACTTTAGCAAAATTTTCAAAATATTGTATTTCCTTACATCAAACTCGCAAAGTGCATAAAGAGTGTGATTTGTACTCCAAATCTTCTTTCAAGCTCACTAGTTAGCTTCTGCTATTTGGGAAGTCAATTCAAATACCTCTTCTACATTAAAAAATTTACCCAAACACATAGCAGTTGAACAGTAGCAAGATGCAAGTATATAGTACAGTCCTGTGAGAACTGTCCCTTCAGCATGAAGGCTGCTATCTTATAGACCGACATCCAGTTAATTTATAATTGACTGAAAATTTTATAACTTCGGCTCTACAGCAGAAATAACCGCACCATGAAAATTCATCTGAAAATCAATACACAGGCGACCTTGTATTCAAAACGGGATACATCCACATCTGTTGCAAAACAGTAAAATATTTATTAAATAATCAAGAGCAGACAATTTTATGCATGGAGAGTACAATATACAATTCTGACAGACCACAGATGGATGCTGGATGAACACTTGTGAAGTGCCATGTAAAATAGTTACTAAACGAATCGTTGATGGGTTGATTGAATTCAATAAATTTAAAGAGACATTGACTGAATATTAAGAGGAACTGTTTGCCTTTCTCTTTTCAGATACATTCGCTACTACTGATTGTCACTTTGGGAGCATATGCCAACCCCTTATCCCTGCATTCGTTGAATCTTGGTCAAACAACACAGTTAATTCGCGACTCAGAGGACAATGCAATCGGAACCAGAATCATATCAACAAGAGATTTTGACAACAATCCACAGTACAGTTTTGCGTATGATGTCAAAGATGCAGTGACTGGTGATAACAAACAGCAGGAGGAGAAACGAGAAGGTGGTGTTGTACAAGGACAGGTGAGATTTTATTGCATTATCTGTGTCTTTTTTTCTAACGTAGTAGTTTTTTTTTTTTTAAGTACTCTCTGGTTGAACCCGACGGTACTCGACGAGTTGTGGACTATACTGCAGATTCAATCAATGGCTTCAATGCAATTGTATCCAAACAAGTTCCTGAATCAGTAACTCTGTCGCCAATTGCTATTGTACAGGCCCAAGCTCACGCTAGAGTTGCTGCCGCTCAAGCACAGGCCGAAGCACAGGCCTCAGCCGCTATTGCACAAGCCCAAGCTGAAGCTCAGGCCCAAGCTCAAATCATTGCAGCCCAAAATCAAGCAGCAGCCCAGGCTCAGGCAACTATTCAAGCCCAAGCTGCCATTCAAGCGCAAGCAGAAGCTCAAGTTCAAGCTCAACAAATTATTCAACAATTCCAGCGACAAATGCGTGACGAAATCCAACAACAGCGCCAATTGCAACAACATCAAAATCAGCAAGGACAACAGCAGCACACTCAGTCCATTCAAAATTCAAACATCCAAGGTCAAGAACGTCTTTCAAATACTCAAGCCCTTCTCTTATCTCAGAGTCTTCCACGAACAGTTTTAGGGCAAACCGTTCATTCCAGCATTGTGTCCCATCCACCAACTATCATTAACCGTCCACCTACCACCAATGTTTTCGCACAATCTTCAGATGTTGCCACCTTAGAGAACCCCAGCCGACGAACATTGATCGTTGAACGTATCTCTCAGCCATCAACAATTATAAATCAGCCAGCTACCGCTACAATTCAAGCTCAGCTGATTCCATCCTCCTTGGTCATTTCCAATGGAATTGGAACTCGAGCTGGCCAAATTTTGGGAATTAACACTGGCAAATCCATTGGATCTACCATCACTTCAGGTCTAAGTATAAATAGCATTGAAAACGTCATCAGAAATGGCAATAGTAATGGAAGCAGAAAAAGTAATCGTAACGGTAATGGTAATGGTAACGGATCTGGTCTAGATCGTTCTAATGAGGATCAGAACACTATTGAATCTAGTCTAAGGGCCAATGGAAATGGCATCAGTGACAGCAGGCATGGATCGGATGGTAATGGCAATGGTAATGGTAACGGTAATGGAAACGGTAAAGGAAACAGTAATGGAAACGGTAATAGAAATAGTAATGGAAACGGTAATGGTAATAGTAATGGTAATGGAAATGGACATGAAAACGGTAATGGAAATGGACTCTCACGGAATGGTAATGGAAGTGGTCACAATGGAAACTTACTGTCAAGTCAAATTGGTAGGAGCATACTTTAAGTTACTGCCATAAGTTGTTGCACTAATCGATACTCAAATGAAAAAAGAAAAAAACCGAATCGTAAGCCCAGGACATCCAGTGAATCAATGTTATTTATAAATACTTTATTTATTAGTTTATTTTACCTCTAATTAATACGATACTGCTGCTTGACTTGCTACTTGATACTTGCTTGACCACTATATAGAGCACAAATAAACCAAAAACAAATGGAACCAGTATAAAGTACTCTAGCTTACATAATCCGAACAAATGTACACCGAATGTGAATTAAAAGATTCAACTATCTTAAAACGCTTTACCTAATGATGATTTATAAGAAACATCTACCAACAGCTTGCACCCAAGGCACCATTATACTATGTTACTCTACAAATATCTACTAATCTTAAATATGAAATAAGACTTTTGAAGTTTTTGTCATCAATATCTTCATAAATTACAAAATGTGTTAAAGTACGTATGTGTTTCTATTTTTAAGATTTCTATATCTATCTACTAATTTCTTATTATTTACGTAAATACTAATATGCTGCATAAAAAATAAATTTCAAATAGGAAAATCCATAGAAACCCCTTTTAATTTATAATATTATACCCATTTACAGTATACTAATTTGAAAACGAACCTAATTTACTATTTTTTAAGGATCAAATTTTTAAAGTAAATCTTGGTGAGATACATTTTTCTCTGAGTTGAAGTGCACAGCTGTTATTTGTAAAATTTTGTCTACGAAGCAAAGATATCCAAGTAAGTCTAACTAAGTATGAGTTAAATCATCTTGGATTTCCACATACCAATCACTGCCATTCTGATGTGGAAAAACCCAGACGTTCATTAAAATATCAAGTTTCTAAGTATATCAAGTATACAGTTTTAGTGACGACTACTAAAGTACTGAAGTACTTCTTCCTATCCAAAGTGGCAGACCTTTTACTATCTTGATATATAGCATTCCATAGTATGTACATATATCCTTGATGTATCCCAAACAAATGAGTTAATAGTATCTACTACATGTAAGTGGATAAAGAAACATGCTATATAACAGAATAGGTAGCACAAAACTTAGAGTCATTGGTGCAAAAGGCTGACAATAAGGAGGAATTCTTTCCCCTCTAATATAATCCATTAGGGTCCCTGAAGTCTTGATTATACGTTACTTAGCAGAGCCGGTTCTTATATTCAGAAATATACTGATAACCGTGCAAGCCTAATCAGAATTAAAACTGGAAGCAATCTCGGATCGCCATCAAAGAGCCTAGTAGCAAACTGATACAAAATGGTTAAAATCAATGTCAACCCTGAAAAAGTACCATAGTTCCCTTCACAAAAATAAACAAATTAGACAAAGTTAAAGATCCAACACTTTTTGATGAAACCATAAAGTTTTTAGCTGAAGTGTAATTCTTAGCGGTTTCCCTGGACCGAAAACTCTCCTGGAGTACTCATATTAGAATAATCATAAGAAAAGCAGAAAATATCTCAATATGGACCAGCAAAAGTCTATTGGATAAAAACTAGAGCCTTAACCCAAAAATGACACTGAGAACGTATAAAGCAATTGCTAGACATATAGTCAGTTATGCATCTCCAATTTGGTGGCATTAAACTAATCAAAAGATTACACAGGCTGAACTAATCAAATTTCAAGGACTTTTCTGTGTGTTTATTACGGCTGCAAGAACAGCACCCATTGCATGTGAACCTCACTTCTTCAATTCCACATAAATAAAGATGCCTTGACAAAGGTCTATATGCTTATCTCAGTGGATGAGAACCACTTCAAAAGACAATAGTTCATTCAGATCTTTCACTAAAACTCAGAAGAAATGAACTATTAGGAATTACTCTTGCAGACCACAGTCTAAAAGTACTATGAGTTACAACTTCTAGGTTGCATTCCCTAACCGACATAACTGGAATCAGAATAAACCTCTGTTTACAAAAGATTCACTGTTGTGGTACACTAACGCATCCAAAACAGACGAAGTAATTAGAGCAGGCATTTACGGAGAAACTACCAATACCTTATTTCCATATATGCAAGTATGGATGGTATCATCTCTGTATTTCAAACTAAGTTACACATTTAGAGCTCTGCATTGGATAGAACTTAAACAGATCTACCACTAACATGAACATTTATATTGTCTCTGACAGGAAAGCGGCCCTACTGGCTATCAACGATTTTGAAATAACCCCAAAAATTGTCTGGAACTAGATTATATAGGGTTTTCCAATAGAGACTTGACAACTATAGATATTCGGAGTCGCAAAATCATCTATAGTGACGAAGCTCATTTTTGGCTCAATGGGTTCGTCAATAAGCAAAATATGCGTTATTGGTCGGGTGAAAACCCACATGTGCTCCATAAATCACCACTTCGTACGTTACTGTGAATGGTCAGCATTATCGCGCCATGATCACCGATTATTTTTGGCCCGAATTGAAAGATATAGACTTGGACGACATGTGGTTTCAATAGGATGGTGCACAAGCCACACAGCACACGCTACAATCGATTTATTGAAGAGTAAGTATGGTGTGCGTGTTATCTCAAGACATGGGCCAGTCGATTGGCCGCCTCGTTCGTGCGATTTAACGCCGCTTGACTATTTTCTGTGGGGCTACGTTAAGTCTTTGGCTTATGCCATCACGCCGACGACGTTGGAAGAGCTCAGAGCCAACACTGAACGCGAAATAGCGGCCGTTTCGGCCGAAATGTGTGGCCGAGTCGTTGAAAATTGGGTCCAAAGAATCGACGGCTGCAAACGTCCCCGCGGTGGCCATATAAACGAAGTCGAGTTAAATTCATAAATATTTTGATTGTACTTCAAGCCAATAATAAAGTTTTTGAAATATCTCAAATGGTTTGCCTTTTATTTAAAAACAAAAGTTGTCAAGTCGTTATTAGAAAACCCTATAGTTCTCAAAACACTTGCCAGCACTAATAGAGTTTATTTAATCTATCTGCCATGTTACAGCAATTAAAAAGTAAAGATGGTAGTAAAATATCAAAAGAATTGAGCAGATTAGTTTCAACCTCAACATTCATGTTGCCACGGCCATTCTGCGGGTTACCAATTAGCTGCTTGAAAAGTAATTTAAATATCTGGCCAAACACATAAGCATTCCATGGACGGAAACAAGGTAACAAGCACTTTTTACCAACCCCTTCCTTCAAAAGAATAAAACAATTCCTACAGTCTTCTAAGGGTCAGATACACACAGTAAACGGATTCCTAAGGGATCGCTGCAGAGCCAAAAAACACTTTATGACTATTCACAAGACAACAACTGTTGCAAGTGGAACGAAGACGAAGAAACAGCAGAGTACTATACATCCTTTGCCGCTGTAACTGTCTAAATGGTAGAAGATATCGCTGCCAGCTCACTCAAATATTATATAGCCGAATTTATTAAAAATTCAACCATCATGGGTGAGCTTTAACTTGTGGGAATCACAATAGCCCTTACTTGGCCGCAGTGATAGGAGTACAAATCCAACCTCCCTCTTAAATCTAAACCTACATCTAAGAATTTCGGTTTTTTTTACATTTACATTTACATTTTACGCAAAGCACTTCGCTTTAGGTTTGTCAAAGAAAACAGATTCTTGACCTATTTCTCTGTCACGATATTAAAATTGTGCTGAGCGACATGAACGCTAAGTTGAGGAAGGAAAACGTCTGAGGATCGGGTAATACAACCTCCACAACCGACTCTCGAATAACAGATACCTCCCTTAGAGAAGAGGCCTTTCGCACATATAGTAACACCAACATATGTATTTGTTATTAACAAAAGCTGATTCCTATATATTTTATTACACTTTAAGTCACCAGGTTGTCGTCGGTCAACGAACACGCATTAAACGGAAGCACGTTTCGTTAACGTTTGTACGATCGGAGGTGCCAACACTGATTCAACAACAACAGCACACGTTTGCAGTCAACAAAAACGTGCGTGCAAAGTCTCACTCATTTGACTACGAACCTACTTATACTTACAATACTCCAACTCTTATATGCACAAGAGAACAGTTGACAGATATCGCCCTGTCTTTATGAACTGCTGCCGAACAGATAGTTCGCTTCCAATGTTGGCAGGGAAAGGAGTTGTACGAACAAGGCACACATGAATGTATATTATACCGAGACGCCCAGCTATCAGTTGTATCGTAAGTGGAGAAGGGAAGAGGAGTTAGGACATAGGTATATATATATGTACATCTTTTTAAATTGAAGGACGAGAACTAAAAATTCCTCCCGCAAAAACGAAAACGGCCATCTAGTAACAAATATTCAGAAAATAGTAATGATACAGAGAGACTTCTTGAAACTACTGAATGGCGATGAGGGATACAATTCCACAACAATAATAAATTCAGCCTTGAGAACATTGAATAAATCTTGCCAAGGGGTACTACTTTGGATTCAGTATGGAACTAAGAACACTCAACTATGAGTTAGAACGATGAGAGTATGGGAGCTTAACAGAGATTTATTGTTCAACATGCGCAAACGACACTATCATATATATGTATAGAGCTACATTAACTATCATTAGGTTCTAGATTCTTTTCGCAGGAAACCTACATCGGAATCACTTTTCAACGATAGTCTCGTTGTTTCTATCTGGCGCCATGCGAGTTGCCAATACTAATCGCCTTTTGTATCGACATATTTTTTTTGTCAAAGCACTCAGACAAAGAACTAGTCCATCGTATTCCTTGTATGTTATTTTTACCGCAATTTCTCAATTCTTCTTTTTAATCCTTCAAAGACAGAATGTCTTCAATTCCAGCATCCACGACCACAGTACACAGTACCTGCAGCTCGATGCGATTAAATACCAGAAACTCACGTCATCATCACTTCCATAGAAATAGTAATAACTTAGTGCCCGTTACGATGCCAATATCCAATCTGCAGTCTTTTCCACTGACGAACAGCAGGAAAAACGCTGACGTCTTAGACACGTCAAAAAGGATTCATTTGTCCTGCCGCCATACTCGTAGTGGAAAGTCATGCTATCTGCAATTTTTTTCATCCAAACTATCAATGGAAGCCCTAACCGTGTACGCAGTTCCTGAGAAGCTCTTCTAACGGCCTTACCCAGAATGTTCATCTACAATCTCTTTTCCCAAGATTCCTTTAATACCCGGGACTCAAAAAGACTATGTAAATTCAGCCTTCTTATTGTGTTCAAAGAAGCCTTGCATTCTTGAACTACAGTTGCAGATGCATACTTTACTCTTCACCAATTATTCACAATATAGTTCATTGTCAACGAGAATTAAAATCTAACGTTGTAGTCCTTCAAATAGACACCAAAACCGCCTCCTAAGTTAGCTTTTGGAATCATCCGTGAAGACCACATATACCAGGTGTACCGGTATGAAGTTAGCGTCAAGATAAAAATGTCTTGATAAGGAACATTTATTGTGAACGGGCCTTAATTATTTTTTTTTTTTTTGTTTGTTTGGTTGCTATAACACCTGTCAAACACATTTAGTATACATGAAGTCATTGAGCAAACAACATCATATTTTTTCATCGTGTTAAAATTGTCGAATTTTGTAGCAGAAAATGATGACTTGCGGGAAGCAGTGGAAACGTGGAAGACCAGCAAAAAAATATGAATACGCCGAATTTCAAATAATATTGGATGAAGATGACACTTTGAGTCAGAAACAAATGGCACCTCTTCCTCAAAATTCAGAAAATTAGAATGTTTATTCACCTAAACATATATTGTCCGATTCAAAGTAATCCCTATCGACTGCAACACACTTACGCCAGCGCTTGATCCAATCCTCGAAACATTTTTTATATTCAGTTTTCGGTATGTCCATCAGTGCTTCCTGCGATTTATCCGTTACTTCCTCTCGGCTGCTGAAACGCTTTCACCGTAGTGGTTTTTTAACTCGATTGAACAAAAAGAAGTCACAGGGAGCCAAATCTCGTGAATTCGACGGCTGTTGGATGGTATTTGTTGTATTTTTCGTCAATAAATTACGAATAATCATGACACTGTGCGACGGTGCGTTGTCATGGTGCAAAATCCACGAGTTTTCTGCCCAAATAATTCTGTCTGGCCTTCTGGGGAAAATTAATGAAGCACAACACCGTTGTAATCCATGAAAAACGTGAGCATTGCCTTCATTTTTGACTGAAAACGACGTGATTTTTTTGGTCTCAGCCCATTTGGTGAACGCCATTCACTTGCCTGATGTCTGGATTGCATGTCGTACTCGTAAGCCCACGTCTCGTCTCCAGTAATGATTCTTTTGATTAATGTGGGATCGGATTCAGCCTCGCAAATCATCTCTCTTGAGACTTCAACACGGTCTCTTTTTTGCATGAAATTGAGGTCTTTTTGCACCAACTTTGCTGCTACACGACGGAAACCCAAATCATTAACCAAAATGTCTTGGACGGATCCATGGGCATTGTTCAAGTCCTCCGCTATCTCTCTGATGGTTAATTTGACGTTATTGACCAACATTTCTTTTATTTATCAATGTTTTCGTCGGCTTTCGATTAACTCACGACCACTTTTAAGCCGCTCGTGCCACTGGTAAACGACCGTTTTCTTTAGAGAATCGTTGCCGAAACACTTTTCCAACATATCCAACGTTCTCGCACTGCGTTTTTACGCAAAATTTAAAACAAGTTCGTTGTTGCAAATTTAAATCCGTTTCTAAAATTGTAAAAAATCGCCAACACACACAGAGATAGATGCACTCTTGGCTACGTAACTTTTGCAAATGTCAAGCTATGATGCTAAGATTTAGAGGGAATGTCAACAACAGATGAACTAACTTAATAAAAAAACAAAACTCAAATCGGAACAATGAGAGCGCCACACGATGGTTTTTTGATCAAGGTGGGGACGAAAATACAAGCAGCCTCATGTGTATGCATTCTGTATGTATAACTCTGCAGTTGTTTTGCATATGCACTGAAGGGCACCTTTGCCTTAGTAAGATATTCTTAAAGCTCACAAGACCTTGGGCCTTATTAATCAGTAAAAATATTTTTTGCTAATTAACAATTTCACTGCTTTTGACTTAACTCGTTGGAAAACATTACCCTTTTCCTAAGAAAAAAAAGAAAACACAACTCTGCCAGTGACTGATTGCACTCTCTGATAAAACCCCAAAGGAGAGCTATCCTTGATTTTTTAAATTATGAATTCATTCACGAAATCAACGTCATCGTTTTTAAGGCAATCAATGGAAGGTGCAAAAATCCGTCTTAATGTGGTGGACTGAAACAAGATTTAAATTCAAATTACACTCGTACACCATCTTTCTGTAAATTTGTACTCGTATGATAGTTTGAACTGATTTCGTTGCGGCACTGTATTATTTAGTGTAAAATTATGCGTAATGTTATATGAAATTTTATTTTTATTTTCTTTTATTGTATATTTAAACAAATTGAAGAAAAATTTAATTTGTTTCTAAAAAGTCAACTGCTTAATCGCACGTACTTCCGTCATTCTGCTCGCCCGTGTCACAATTCTCGGTATTCCCCAGTTCATTTATGTCCCTACAATCAGCTCTAGTATTTTCGTGATTTCCTTTAAACGTTGTTTGTTCAGGTGCGTCGTTTTGGCATCTTTCTTTGGACATGTATTTATCCAGTTCTCTTTTCTTATCAGCATTCCGTGTTTCATGTATTCTTCTCTCCATTCGAATTCGCATCGAATTCATGAAAAGATCTACGTGCGAATATCGATGATATGAGTAGTATTCAGGATTCTTATAACAGTAGCTTATATCTTTGGCAGCACCAGGGCCAAGATGTTCCTTCTCTTTCAAGGGACGAAATACTAAGGGATGAACATTTTCTGGAAGCTCAAAGCTATAGTGCGTGAAGGAAGTAGGATTGTAGTCTTCCGGTGGATCTCTGGGCGGATGTGGGGTATTTGTTTTGATGGAACACTTGCATTTGTTTCTTACTGAATGTTGAATAGATGTTTGCCAGTATTGAAGATACAGGAAATGTTGGAAAGAAAATCGCTTGCAATTCATTTTTGTGGAATTGTAAAATACACTTCAAGATGTAGAAAATGTCAAGAAAAGTTTTGTCATATTTAATTTCTAGACGGTCCCGTCTATATAAAGATGAAGGAATAATTATTTTATTATATAAAAGAAAATGGAAAGCCAACTAAGAATTGAATATCTTGTGTGTAGTGTTTTCAAACGTGAAAATTATTAAAATATGGTGAATATGTTGAATATACATATAATTACAATGTATTAACGAAAATCAAACTGATTCAACTGACTTGATAGAAGATGCTACTTTGATTGTAAATGTTGCAGGGGCTAGTGTTCAGACTTCTGTTTTTAATGAGACTTCGAAAAGCACTCGTTTGAACTTTCAACATTTGCGAGTTTCCAAATCCTTATTCGACCCTTTTATTGAGAGACGCCTAAACAAGACCAGAAAAGTCCACAATCGAACAAATCCTCACACTCCAGTAGTGTGATACTTTCATCGGTTTGAAAGCCGCGTAGAAACATGTCTGGTTTCTCTACAGAATGGCGATTAAAAACGCTCGCTGCTTCATTAAAGACCTTTGATGTCGAAAAGGTATTAGACAAGGTGACACAGTCTCATGTGACTTCTTTAGTATCATACTTGAAGGTATTGTGCAGAAGACACAGAGCTTTCAAAGGTCTATGCCACTAATAGTGATGATATTTATGTACTCGAGGGAACTCAGCAGGCGGTCATAGGTGCTTCCGCCAGTATTGAAACGAAAGCTGCCAAAATGAGCTATGGGATTAGTGAGGGCCAAACGAAATATATGCTATTAACAAGAAGGGACACACAATATCAACAAATTGAACAGAACGTGACAGTCGCCAGCTGTAATTTCGAGGTCGCAGAGGATTTTTTCTACCTTGGATCTGCTATAAATTTTGCCAACAAAACCTTATCAGAAATAAAACGAAGAATCACAAGGAGTCAAGAGAGACTCTAAATAAGACCTTGGTCATTCCAGTCATATTTTATGGTGCTGAAGCATAGATTCTATCGAAAGCTGATGAAGATATGCTTAGTCGTTTTGAGAGACAAATCCTTCGAAAAATATTCGGTCCCATTTGCATTGGCGGGCTTAAGAGGTGAAGATTCAACGACGAATAACGACATCGACCTAGTCAAAAAAATTAAGCATCAGTCGCCTGAGAAGGCTAGGACGTATAGAGCGAATGGACCCCAATACTTCGCCCCGCAGAGCTTTCGAGGGAGAGCCTGGAGGGACAACGCAGTAGAGGAAAACCTCACCTTATGTGACGCACACAAATAGCTAAAGACCGGTCTAACTGGAGAGACTTCTTATTTGAGTCGCACTGTAGCACCACCTTAGTATGTAAGTAAGTAAATGTTACAAGACATAGCACTTACTTAGTAAAAAAGAAGAAAGAGAAGACTTATGATTGCAATTTTGCCTTAAGCTTGCATAGTTTGATAGTTTGCCTTAAGCTGTCTACCTACGATCATCCTTAAGTGGCACTCATCAGTTTTGTTGTTATTTTAGAAATAGCGCCTTTCCTGAGACTCGAAATAGACGTAAACATTGTTGGGCATAAGATCTGGAATTTTTTATATAACCTTTCTCAATTTAACTTTTTACTTGCCACAACTTTGAAATTTTTTTGCACAAAGAAATAAATTAACCCCAAAACCATGTCTTCCTTGACTTTCATTTTATAGGTTCCAGAACGTTGAAAACTTAATAGAAAGTGATGGGAAAGACTGAAGCACTATAACTCACGAATGAGGAATGTGAAAAATCAGAAATGTTTGAATTATTCAACTCAACTCTGAGAAGTTGCTACGAGTTGCACATTTGAGACATGGTAGCTAACTACTTTAATTCAATCTAATACTCAAAATGGTTGACTAGCCAAAATTGATGATTTAGATATTTAGAATTTGTTAGTGTCCTTATAAAATGACAGTTTTTGGTGTTTTCCAGTAAAGTCAATGTCATATGGCCATTAGACATAAGGAAATTCTTAACTTTTATCATAAGGGCTACTTCAGCTAGATGTCAAAGGCGATCCTAGATAGCCTATGATAAAATTGAAGGCATCGATTACATCAGTTTAGTTCTGCCTGATCTCTGTTAATAATGCTGTATGATGATCGAACTGGCGTTCCTACCACTTCATCTCCCCGATATATATTAGCGAACGCTTATCCCTTGATTAAATGAGAAACAAATCATCTTTCCGCAGACGAACGTGTACATATGTACACTTCAACCTCCTAAAAATTGTGACAGACTTTTTTGAATTCCAATTTATAACAAAATTACATTTTCAAATACATTTGCATATACACACTAATATGCATAGCTAGTCAAAGTCCCTTGTTCGACATTTAGAAATAAATATGGTCCACTGAAACGCCTATTTGGTGTTTTCCGAAAACACACACTAATCGTCAGTACTAGCGGCTAAAACTCACTTTTGCACCATTTTTTTGTATGCAAATTCATAAATCGACGTTTTTCAAGTCAATACATCTTGCTTGTGCTGACCTTTCTATTCAAAGGATCACGGCTTCCACATGCAGTCCTGGCAGCGATTCATTTAAATTTTATTTTATTTTTATTTTTTTTTTTTTTTTTTTTTTTTTGGTTTTTCGGTTCCTCCTAAAAACTGTTCAATTTGCATTTACATTTCTTTTTTAGCCTCCTATTCTACAACTTTATATTTCCCATTTCCCCGTCCCAAATGTTGGTTTATTATTGGAAAGTTTTAGCGATTGCTAGCATAGAAACTTTTCCCTTAAATCCTTTTGCCCGAATCGCAGTACGGTTCACATCTATCGTATTTCAACTTTCAAATCTCTGTGAAATTGCTTGCAATTTCCATCAGTATACAATGGAAAACCATTCTTGGGTAAACGTGGCAAACAATCCTCTGCACAGAAATAAACGAATAAATAACACTTCGACTCTTCAGTTATTCCCAGCACAGGAGTTCAGTTTTTAATGGACTCCTCATCGCTGACATTCTCGTTGAAAATAAATAAGTTATTTTTCCACTTGGTCATATCTTTGTTCAGGATCTGGACACGGTCAGGGTTTTCATCCCTTAACCCGTTCTTATGAGCTGTTTCAATCAATTATCGCTTATACCATATCTCAATTTTTAACCTGGATAGAGTTTCCTTTAACAACTTCGTAACTGTAGATTATAGTATCCATCCCACTTAGTGGAACCACCCTATATGACTCTCACATACCTTTTTCGATAAATAAAAACCAGTCGTTGTAAAAAGGTATCTTTCCCTGGTCGATATCGATTTACGAGTTCATCGTTGTTGAATACCCACAAGTATTAACAATGTTTACCCTTGACTGTTGAGTAAGTTCGAGTGTTGGATATAAAATTATATTTTAGTATCATGGTTGATTAGGTTTCTGTAGAGCTGGAGATGTTTCTCTGGTGTTGTCGTTTTCCGGGCCTAGAGTTGCAGCAGATCAGGATATCAAGTAAATTCGGAAGATAGATTTTTCATGTTCGTGGTTAAGAGGATTTACGGTTTCACTTGTACACACAATGTGTTTGATGTCGATATGGGATATTTACAGACTTGCCGGGATAGTGTACTATGTAGTGCCGGTGTTAACTAACGTGACTGTCGTTGGAGATTTGTTGCTATCATTAATCGATATATGATGTTGCAGAGTCAGTTTGTTAGTTTAAGGGTGATAGTTAAATCTGAAGCTCTGCATTAGGTGAGCATGTATTTTGAAAATAAAAGTGAATGGGAATGTCGAAAAATTTGGTCATGATTCTCTACCTAACATGAAGGGTTTGCTTACGTCAATTATAGTTTAGCAAAAGTAAAACATAAAATATGTGTTTATTGAGCCCCTGAGGATGATTGAAGAGCGAGAACCATTGCTTCTTCAGTTTCCTGGAATCATAATCACTGGCTCGAATGAATCAGATGGTGCACTTTGAAATCCTACACCAGTTCTTCTTTATTGAGACAATCAAGAAAATTCGCCTTACACTCGATGCTACATAATAAGTAAGTATCCCACAACCTTTTTGAGAAAAGTGAATAGAGAAAGAAGAACAATTACCAGGTGTACCGGTATGAAGTGAAAATTATCATTTTGTAAAAATAAATCACTAATTTTCAATGGGAAAGTAAAAAACTTTTTTTTCAAAGTATTTTCCATTGCTAGCTACACATTTTTCCTATCTTTCAGGCAATTTATTGATTCCACTCCAAGTCTGGTGAATATGGTGGAATATGGTGTATCTTGAACTAGTTTTGCTTTGTGTGCAGATGCATTGTCATGGAGCAAAATTACCTAGCCGTGTCTTCTGGCCCATTCTGGTCGTTTTTCAATCAATGCATAGTTCAAATTGACCGGTTATTGGCGGTAGCGATCTGTATTAAAGGTTTTACCAGGCTTTAGGAGCTCGTGGTACACCACACCTTTTTGATCCCAACATACACAGCATTGTCTACTTGCCGAATCGATCTGGTTTTGCAGTCGATTTTGATGGTTATCCCGGATTTTGTCCGTTTAGGATTCTGAAAGTGAATTTCGGTTTTCTATCTGTCTTTCACGTAATTCATGTGGCACCCTTTTAAAGACTCTTAAATCTTTCTCATAGTTTTTAAACGGTCAGAAATTGCTTTTTGTGCAACATTTAACATTTCTGCCATTTGTTTCTCACTCAAGGTGTCATCTTCATTCAATATTGTTTGCAATTTGGCGTCTTCAAACTTTTTTGGTGGTCTTTCACGTTCTTCATTTTTCACATCAAAATCGTTATCTCTGAATCGTTGAAACCATCATTTGCATGTTGCTTCTGATGTAGAACGATCACCATGTGCCTCAGCAAGCATTCGATGCGACTCTGCAAATGAAAACAAAAAAATAATGCTTTCCGCAAGTCAACATTTTCTGGTATAAAATTCGACATTTTTACCACGATGAAAAAATATGACGTTGTTTGCTCAATGATTTGAGCAAACATAAAACAAAAAAAAAATTGAGGCCCGTTCACAATAAATGTTCCCTATCTTGACGCTCACTTTATACCGGTACATCCATTACATAGATGATGTATACATTTTTTTTTTTAATATAATTCCGCGCGCGCACCAAGGGGATATGAATACCATTTTACAGGCTTTTCACCAGGGTGCGTTCAGGTGGTGTAGTAGTTTTGAAATTTAGGTGTTAAGTTTCGATATTTTTTCAGAAGTGGTTGTCAAACTGAAGCTGGTGCTTCCTCAACCAGTGGGTCTTAGTACGTGCTAGTTGTTAGTTCGTTACATTTAGCCCAGCCAGCGCAACCACTCCAACATCAGTGTTATGCCTTCATGTCAGAGTTAACTCCTACGGTATTAACATATAACTACATACAAATTTCAAGAATAGACTTTTTCAGAGAATTGCCTCGCACAAGACTGGAACCCGCGACCCTCTGCTTGAGGAGTCTTTACATATACCACCACGGCCACCCCCATACTCATATCAAGGTGCGGATGCGGTAAAAATAGCTGAAAAACTAAGTGCGACGAGCTTCAACTTAGAAAGTTTTTAACTATTTGGTTTGTCAGGTTAGGTTCAGGAATCTACTAGGTGGGGTGAAACTTTACCTCCTTGGGAATGAAAAAAAAAATTTTTTAAATGTTTTTTTTTATTTTGTTCAATATAGTCCCCTTTTAGTTTGATACACTTATTCTAGCGATTTTCAACTTCTTCATCCCGTCCGAAAAGTATTTTCCGGAAATAAATACTCCAAATCGGGCAAATACGGTGGATGCGACAGCAGTTGGAGCCGTAAGTCATTGATTTTAGCCGTAATTGCGATACTCTTATGCGCCGGTGCAGTGTCTTGCAAAAACAAAATTTTTTCACTGCCTTCAATCGCTCCAATAATGCACAGTAATACTCGCTGTTGATTTCGTCTCACCTTTTTCGAGGTAGTCCATGAAGAGTATGCCATGAAAATCCCGGAAAACCGACGCCATAACCTTTCCGACCCATCAAGCCTCTCTCGGCTCCTTCGGAGCACTCCTGCCGGCTTCAGTCCATTGCCGGGCACACATTCTGTTCTCTGGTGTGTAATAGTGGATCAAAGTTTCATCAACGGTTACCCATCGACGCCAAAAGTCCGCCCAATTCCGCATCAGCAAGTCCAAACACTCTTTCGAAGTGCTCTCGTTCGTGTTTTTGGTCAGGAGTGTGTATGCGCGGCACCCAGCGACAGGATAACTTTTTCATATGCAGAATATTGCCAAAATATAGCGTATGCGCTCAGTACTAATATTTGTGGTATCTACTAGCTCACGCAACTTCACTTTCCGGTCAGCCAACACCATTTCATGTATTTTTTTGACATTGTCCTATGTAACCGCATCGCATCGAAACCAATATTTGACGGTGTAATCTGACGGAGAATTACCCCCATTTATCTTACTTTTCTATTGTTTCCTTCGCCGTTTTGCCTCTCAAAAAATAATGTTTTATGAGAGAATGAAAATCGTTTTTGTCCATACTCAACATGATGCCAAGCACGTCAACAACAATTAGCTGTTAAAACAAAACTAAAGACAGTATCACACTCAAATTTGGCATGTCTGTCTAAATATGAACAAACTTGCAAGGCACTTGCAGCAGGAGCGCATTCTAGCGGTCAAGGAGGATACTTTTCACCACACCTAGTAAAGACCGTAGTTGTCTAGATCTGCACATGCACTTTTGCAGATACGGATAATAACACAGCGTGACAAGTTTATGGTAACATGAGTGATGATATGTGTAACTGTTTGTTTGCAGTTACTTAAAATAATAATGCAAAGCAAAACTGTCCCATCACGCCAACTTCTCGTGCTATTGACGCATTTATGAAAGCATAAGTTGTCTTGTTCGATCGGTTGGCAATCGGAATAATTTAGAAAAGTTATACAAGTTGTGTTGAGATAGTTTTGAGTGAAAGTAGAATACAATGTATAAAGTAAGTATGGAAAAAATCGATCGTCGAACTTGTGAAAATTGCCCCAATAAATTTTGTTATGTGTGTGGCCAATATATTGTAAAGGCTGTAACTAAAAAAGTAAAGTAGGGTTAATTAATTTTAATCGTTCTATAGAATATAACAAAGAATGGATTCTAAAATCGTTTTGTATCTTGGGTTATGTTACACTTATCGAATGGTTAAATGGGAAAAAATAAGTTTGCTATTCCAATGATTTAGCGTGAACAAGTGAACAAGTGAATGATGGCTGTTGTTTTTGTTTAACTAAAGTCAAAAGTTTTTCAAAAAAAAAAAAAAAAAACAAACAAAATAGAATACCCTTAAGTAGCTTCTGTCGATTTGTAGCGTCGATTCTAATAACTCATAGTGAAGAAGTCAAGTGATGGGCATGACCGTATAAAAAATTATTCGCTAGAGAACATAATATCCTAATATGTAGCTCCCAGAAATTCATTGAAAGAACCACATATGATTTAGTAGCAAGAGTTGACTTAAATGTATCCATCAGACAGTCTGAAATTCTCGGTTGTAGACAACTAAAATGGAATCTGTTATCACAAGAAACTAAGATACCTTTGCCAAGGAAAAGGAACAAATATTTTGCTAGGTACCTTCTTCAAAAAGAACGAATTACGGATCATGGATGGATCAAAACGAGTTTTTAATGGTAGTGTATATCCCTCCATACCTGTAGCATATTCAATCACATTAAAAGAACCACACGATACTATGCGATTTATTTACTTATTTAATTAAATAATTTCCAAATAAATTTACAAAATTATTTTCAAAAGGCATCTGGGCATCAAGGACATAAAATGATGCCGTGTTTTGGTAAAAGAAAATTTTAGATACAAATAAAATAAAATGAAGAAGTTATTTTTAGTTATAAGAAAGACTTCAAGTTACTAATTATAATTGATGAACTCAGTGGAAACAATACATTTAATTTACGAAAAAGTATTTAAAAAGTAAGAAAACCAAAGATCATATTTCATTAAATTTGTTGTGTATTGATGTTTGCATCAATGATGCAAACGCATTCGTGCGGTTTACTAAGAAATGACGTAACTTGTATTATTCATGCGTTGGAAAGCTACTGTTATTGTACCTCATTTCAGTATATCTCATTCATTTGAAGCGTAAACAACAATAATTTTTTTTTTTCACTCAAATATGTCGAACTTTGTGCCTGAAAAAGTGTTTTTGCGGGGAGATCTTCTTCATTACTTTAATATGAAAAAAAAAATGCTGCCGAAAGTCATCGTATTTTGGTGGAAGTTTATGGTAAACATGCGCTAGCTGAGCGAACGTGCCAAAAGTGGTTTGCACGATTTAAAAGTGGAGATTTTGGCTTTGAAGACGATGTACGTCCTGGGCAGCCAAAAAAGTTTGAAGATGAAGAACTGGAAGCATTACTCTATGAAGATTCTTGCCAAACACAAGAAGAGCTCGCAGAATTGTTGGGTGTCACTCAAGCAGCCATTTCAAAATGTTTAAAAGCAGCTGCATATATTCAAAAGCAAGGAAATTGGGTTCCACATGAATTCAAGCCGAGAGACGTCGAAAGGCGGTTTTTCAGGTCCGAAATACTGCTGGAACGGCACAAGAGGAAGTCATTTTTGCATCGGATTGTTACTGGTCATGAAAAATGGATCCATTACGACAGCCCCAAGTGCAAAAAATCATATGTGAAACCCGGCCAACCAGCCAAATCAACGGCAAAGCCGAATATCCGTGGCGCGAAAGTAATGCTCTGTATTTGGTGGGATCAGATGGGTGCGCTGTATAATGAGCTGCTAAAACCGGATGAAACCATCAATGAACAATGCTACCGAACACAATTAATCTGTTTGAAAAGAGCAGTAGCCGAAAAACGCCCGGAATATGCGACCAGACACGAGGCAATAATTTTCCATCATGACAACGCTAGGCGCCACGTTGCTATTCCGTTTAAGAACTATTTTGAAAACAGTGGATGGGAAGTCTTACCCCACCCGCCTTATAGCTCAGACCTTGCCCCTTCTGACTACCATTTGTTCCGGTCGATGCAGAACGCCCTCACTGAAATACGGTTCACATCAGAGCAGAATATCAAAAATTAGCTTGATTCGTTCTTTGCTGCCAAGCCGGCGCAGTTCTTTTGGGATGGGATCTACAAATTGCCAGAAAGATGGGAAAAGGTCATAGCTTCAGATGGGCTATACTTTGAATAAAACTATTGTACATGTTTTTCTTAAATAAACGTTTAAATTTTGAAAAAAAAAAAAAAAAAACCGCACGAATTAAATTACATACCCAATACAGTATTTGCTAGTTGGCTTGTGGGAGCTGTACTATCGCTGTACAGCGATTTGTTTTGATGAAGGATATTCCAGCAAGATGTATCTTATGGTTAAAGTAGCGTGGCAACGGTCACATACATTTGGAGGCTCGTTATTGTTTAAGTGGCAAGTAATAAAAAAAATTGTTTTTCGTAGTGTGATCCACAATAATTTTATGTAATCTTCTCTTGTAAACAAGTCATTGTACGGAATCATATTTAGTTACTTTGTTGTCGATATTTGTATAGGGTTTTCCAATAGGGACTTGACAACTTTGAATTTAATTTGTGAACGCACTCTTTCACTAATCATCAAATTGTCACTCTCAATTTATTCAGTAAACTCAACATTTTCATTATGGTAGTACACTAACAAGCAACGTCTGAATATTATAAAAATTTTCTACAGATATTCGGAGTCGGTGACTGCAACTTTAAGAGTGTTAACTCCAATTTTCGGTCGTAATTCTCGCCCTAGTAGACAGGCAATAACAAGTTGAGTGCAAAAATTTGAGTCTACATATTCGTTGTGTGATGTTGCCGTGTCAGTGATACAACGGGTTGGTCGAAGTGTCGAAAATATCAAACGATCCAAATCAGTCCATTCCACGGCGTTCTCAAGAATTGGGCATCGCTCAGACCACATTATGGCGTATTTTGCCTAAGGATTTTGGCTTACACCCATATAAGATCAAGCTGACTCAAGAACTGAAGCCGATGGACCATTTGAAGCGACGTACGTTCTCAGTCATCAGTCAATTCCACGGCGTTCTCAAGAATTGGGCATCGCTCAGGCCACATTATGGCGTATTTTGCGTAAGGATCTTGGTTTACACCCATACAAGATCAAGTTGACTCAAGAACTGAAGCCGATTGACCATTTGAAGAGACGTACGTTCTCCGATTGGGTTCTGGAGAAGATGCGCCAAGATGATGAATTTCATCGCAAAATCATCTTCAGTGACGATGCTTATTTTTAGCTCAATGGGTTCATCATAAGCAAAATATGCCTTATTGGTCGGGTGAAAACCCACATGTGCTTCATCAGTCACCACTTCATACACAAAAAATAACTTTTGATGCGGTTTGCATGCCGCCGGCGTTATTGGGCCATATTTTTTCGTCGACGATAACGTTCGTCAAGTTACTGTGAATGGTCAGCGTTATCGCGCCATGATCACCGATTATTTTTGGCCCGAATTGGAAGATATGGACTTGGACGACATGTGGTTTCAACAGCATTGTGCCACAAGCCACACAGCACACGCTACAATCGATTTATTGAAGAGTAAGACATGGGCCAGTCGATTGGCCGCCTCGTTCGTGCGATTTAACGCCGCTTGACTATTTTCTGTGGGGCAACGTTAAGTCATTGGTTTATGCCAACACGCCGACGACGTTGGAAGAGCTCAGAGCTAACGTTGAACGCGAAATAGCGGCCGTTTCGGCCGAAATGTGTGGCCGAGTCGTTAAAAATTGGGTCCAACGAATCGACCGCTGCAAACGTACCCGCGGTGGTTTTTGAAATATCTCAAATGGTTTGCCTTTTATTTTAAAAAAAATTGTCAAGTCGTTATTAGAAAACCCTATATAAGATCGTGTGGAGGACGATGCAGATGTTTGAATTTTTTGTCAAGCTGTTATTTGATAATTGGGTGCTATTTTGATTATGTGTTGTGCAGGATTCGATATCAGATTTGATATTTTGTTTCAAACTATTAGAGTTATATGTTTCTTGTGGTTTTGAAATGAACTGGTTGGATTGTTGTGATTTCTAATGTTCATTGCTGTGTTCTGTGTTCATGTCCTTTATAGATTTGTTTTGACGGGCGTGCAATGCATTTGTTCTTTCTACACGGGCTCTTATATTTTAAACCATAGTTGGACCTCAAACATTTGGTTTTTTTTTTTTGGAGCCGGGAGCTGGTGTAGAGAGGGGTTATCATTAAATATCTGCCAAACATCCCTTACGGTATGCCGACGATCAATTTTTATCTTTTTGACCGATTTGTATCGGAGGAAGACAGAGCCATCAGTATGGCTAGATGTGCCTCAGGTTTGCCTCATTAAATGGGGGAGGCAAACAACAGTTTTTGCACAGTGGAGTACCAGTGCATCAATTTTTTGTATGTCTAGGTTTCTGGCAAGGTATACACCGCATAGGCTTTGGTATGTACTCGTCTACCTTGCAGTTTACCCATTCAATTTTAACCTCATCTGGTGGTCGAACTAAGTCGAAGATTAATATATTATATCCGCATCTGTTGGAACCAAAAGATCATTTTCTTTTTTGACTAGTTTTTTCACATCTATGACTTTGAAGTTTTTCAATTCTTCTAAAAGTTCTTCTTCAGTGATTTCAATAGTGTGCTTTGAAAAGATTCTTCCTTGTGTAGCATTAAGGCTTAGATGATTTGATACCTTGACAGGAATTGAATCAACGAAATTAGCTTTTAGGAATTTGATAGCTACTTTGAGAAGTAAGTCTCCTGATCTCATGGCTTTTACTTCTAGGATATCTTTAGAAATAAATTCTACACCTCGGTTGATTTGAATTAGATTGAAGGAAGAGAGAAGACGCACATTTTCGTTACATTTCCCGTTACAACTATATAACGTGGGATATTGTTGTCATTGTTAACGACAGGTAGCTCAGGATACTTGCGTTTGCTTGCGTTTCGTTTTTTTATTTATTTTTAAGCCTTTGAACCAGTTTTTTCAATAAGTCGCAAACCTAAATTCTGAATCATAGAATACATGCTTTATAAATAATAAGAATTACAAATATGTATTTATGTTTTAGAATGAACTAAATGAGTTTACCTTTTTTAATATTTAAGTTTCAAAGCCAGTAAACGTTTTGTCACTTCTAATTTTGTATGTATTTTGATATTAATTAGTGTCTCGCAGTGTAATCAGTGAGGCTAATAAAAATAGTTTTATTGTAAGGTCATCTGGCTCCTAAAAAACTCGATTTTATATAAGTTTCAGGTAGTTTTAGAACAATAAATGCTATAAATAGAAAGAGTTGAGAAAATGGCGTGAAAAATAACTTAGTTGCGTCATACATGTTAAACTAAAAGTTGATGGTAAGATATGGGATGTTGATGTTTGATTCGAAACAGCAACGAAGGAGATTGTTATAACTTTAATTGATGAGAAAGACAACAGCAGTGAATTTTCTTTCTAAAAGGTGGACAGCTAAATTGGCTTTTACGATAAATAAATCAGATCATACTAGACCAAGCCCATTTAAAGAGAAAATGACTGCCAGTTGATTCAAAATACCAGGTTTGTTTAAGAAGAAAGTTGACTTTATATTTTTATAAAGAAAATGTTTTTTATTCATTAATATTACTATTGTCCCCGTCAAAGTAATCCCCCTCAGATATAATACACTTGGGACAACGCTTTTTTCAATCCTCGAAGAACTTCTCATAAGCACGTTTTGGTATAGCCTTGAGCTCTTTCAGCGATGCCGTTTTTATTTCCTCAACCGTTGCAAATCTCCGTCCTTTTATAGGTCGCTTTAGTTTTTGGAACAGGAAAAAGTCACATGTGGCCAAATCCAGTCAATGTGGTGGCTGAGGCATGATTGACATGCCTCACCAGCAACGATGATTGAGCAGGTTTTCCCACAATTTCGGACGTTTTTTCCGTATTGCTCCTTGTAAACGGAACATAGCTTCAACGTAATACTTCTTATTAACTATACGACACTAAAATAAAAACTATTAATGCACTACGCCAAGGTATGTTGACGTTTGATCGAACTTTGAGTGTTTTTTTTCCGGTCTTGGCACTCCTTTGTACTTCCATTGGGACGATTGGGTTTTGGTATCGATGCCATTTCCATATACCCATGATTCGTCACCAGTTACGACTCTTTTGAGCAAGTTAGGGTCATCATTAACGTTATTCATGAGCTTCTGAGCGATGCTCATGAGAGCTAAACTTCGCTGACACACGTCTCATGCCCAAAACATCAGAAAGAAATGCATGACACAAGGGGATTGATATGCCAACATTCTCAGCAACTTCTATTATGGTAATTCGATGATTTTCTAAAACAATTTTCTTCACAGCCTCAACGTTTTTAACTTTTGTCAATGTTATGGGGCGTCCAGAGCGAGGTTCGTCATTGGCATCTTCTCGACCATCTTGGAAGAGCTTGTACCACTTGTTATCATCTTTTTTTTACTTAAAGGCTCGCTGTAAGCTACTGTCAAAATACCAAATGTTTTAGAGAACTTAATTCCATTTTTTACACAAAATTTGATGCAAATTCTTGGAATTTTATGAGCTTAAAATACGCTGCCGTTCCCGTTCTGCAGGCGAAAAGCAGGAACGTGAGTTCGGGAACGAATATGAAAAGCAGAGGGTATTGTAGTTAGTAATGGAATATATTGGATAAGAAGTGGCAGATCGTGGAGATCGTTGATAAAAATTGAAAAGAGTGTCGGATACACACCAGAATTTATTTTGTGAATATCAGACTTGAAACCAATTAAGACAACTTGAATTAAACGTTCTGAAAGGTAGTTTCTAATCCATTAAAGAAGGGAGTCATCGATCCCAAAAACACGCATTTTCGACAAAAGAGCCTGATGTCAAACACATTGGAAATGTCAAGGGCAACTATCTTGCTTTCACCACTTTTCGATGAGACATGCTATCAAATCACCAGTGGGCCTGTTGTTACGAAAACCGTTCTGCCGGTCATTGAGAAGTTTTCGTGTTTCGAGATACACTTGCGGTCATAAAAACCGCACCACCTAATGAGTTCTCAAAAAATGCCTAATTACATCAGATCGTAAGGGTTTTTCCCATACTATTGAAGGGTATTCCCCATAGCGGAGTTCAGCCTCGTATTCAGTGCAAAAAAAAATATCAGTTTGAATTGAGTTATGACTATGACAAGTAAAAAAAAAAAGTGAAATGTCTGGTAAATATCATCAACTGACTCGGGACGAAAAAGTTCAAATATTGACTTTTGTCGAAGAAGGGTTTGGCTATCGTGAGATTGCGGTTAAAATAGGATACTGTCATTCTACTATCGTACGACTGATGAAGAAAAAAGAAAATTTGGATCCACTGGAAAGGAAAAAAGGCTCGGGACGAAAACCTAAAACAACCCTTAAGACGGACAATGTATTACAACGAATTAGCATGAAGGATCGCTTTAAAAGTGCTGTCTGTACAAGAGCAGAGCTGAGTGAATTTCATCAAGTTGATCTAAGCGCCGAAACTGTACGCCGACGGCTACGGAAGACCAGCGAAAAAACCTCTCCTAACCACAAGAATGAAAAAAGCTCGCTTGACGTGGGCAAAAAAGTACGAATATTGGACGCAGGATGATTGGCGACTTGTGATATGGTCCGATGAAAGTAAATTTAATTTGTTGTGTTCCGACAATTTGCCATACGTCCTACGGTCATCAAGTGAAAAGTTCAAGGACGAGTGCATAGTCAAAACAGTGAAGTTTCCTCAAAGCCAGATGGTTTGGGGATGTTTTTTTTTTTACGTTTTGGGCCCTTTGCACTTTGTTATTGGAACTGTGGACGCTCAAAAGTATGGTGAAGTAGTAAGGGAGTTTTTGGTACCAGCAATTGAACAGCATCAGTCGTATACTCACAAGTGCATTTTTAAAGATGATTCTGCACCTTGCCACCGCGCCAAATATATAAATCAACTTCTAGATGTCTACTTTATAAATAATAAGCAGACAATTAACTAGAGTTTTTCAATAATTTTCAGCTCAAGACAACGTTTGATGACCTCGAAATTACCAGACTAGACTGGCCGCTAATTCGCCCGTTTTAAACCCACTTGTGGCATGTAATCAAACGTAAGGTGGCTGAACATAAAGCAGAGAATAAAAAAAAGTTAAATGAAGTTCTGGAACATGTATGGTATACTGAAATTTTAAGGGATATTACTGAACTTCTAGTAAACTCGATGCCTTCTAGAATAAAAGCGGTTATAACCGCCAAAGGAGGAGCAACTCGGTATTGATAAATTTTTGGTTAAAGTGGCATATCTAAACATCTTATATACACACAGATAAAAAATGTATCGTTTGATTTTGTTAACCAATGACTGTATTAAAATATTTTAAAAAAAATAAGAAAATTAACTGGTTTTTTTTTCTTTGTTAATATCTTTTTTCAAACATTCAATAAACAGATGGAAATTAGATAGAAATACTTTTAAAATACTGCAGAGTACTCAACAAAAATTTCATTTCATTATAAAAATTGTTATCATAGTTATTAACAATTTTTCAATCATTTTGATATGATGCGGTTTTTATGACCGCAAGTGTATTTTATGAGCTGATGGTATATCAGTAAGGATAGAAGGAACGTAAGTGCAACGGGTCCGTAAGAAAGAGAGAATAAAAGTAGGATTAATGGAAAAGCTTACGCAGTGGTTTTGCCAGTGTGGAAGAACACCACTTCAGAAGAAGGGGAGATATGTCCAGATGGCATGGCAGCGGATCTTTTTGCGAGAAAATCGAGTTTTCGGATAAGACCCATTTCCACATTGGCGGCTTCCTTAATAACCAAAATTTCCACATCTGGCGCCCCGAAAATCGACGAGTGATCATGACATGTCAATACATCCAGAAGGAGAAACTTTTTGATGATGTCATAGGGCCGTACTTTTTCAAGAGTATGGCCGGAAACCCATTAAAAATTGCGAAGAAGAAAGACTGATAGATACGAAGCTACTGGAGGAATTCCATAATCATCAGTTTCAGTACCAGACCAAAGACATAATGAACGGTTAACTATTTGGAATATTGAGCTCACAAAGAGTTAGATGCATCCACACCTGTGAAAAAAATATTACAGAGAGCAAAATTGAGGCAACTCTATCACAAACTATCAGCTACGGCAACAACAGATGTTAGATCATTTAACGTAACCTAAATATGATGGCAATCGAAGCAGGATGAGTGACAAGGAAATAGTTCTCATTAAATAGCAACATTGATGTTCACTTGCACATAAG